>OV702280.1:342268664-347268664 GCA_916181665.1 Avena sativa | reverse complement strand
GAAGGAAGAGGAAGAGAGGAAGAGGCAAAAGGAGAAGGAAGAGGAAGAGAGGAAGATGAGGGCCAATGCTAGGCCACCTTGCGCCGACCAAGAGGAAAGGCCACGGAAGGCGTTTCGTACTTCTGAGGCCCATGGGAAGGAGGTTCCTATTTGTTGGTGTGGAACCGATTGCACTGTTAAGGAATCCCAAGACTACTTATCCGATAGTTGGGGAAAGAAGTTCTTCATGTGTGCCAACTACAACCGCTCTCCCGAGCGTAGCCGCAACCCATACGACAAGCCACGGGTATGCTCAAAGCTTTTTAGTTCTTCATGTGTCCCAAACTATTCCATAGCATATCCTCTAACATGCACTATTTTTTGTAGTCTCCCCCTCCGGTATGCAGGTACTACACTTGGATAGACCTTGAGCAACCTCAATCCAACAAGGCTATCCAAGAGATCGATTTTGCCATAAGAAGAAGTCGCTTCCAAGAACGGCTGCGTGACGAGGACATGGCGAGGAAGCGCAAGAAACGTAATGACGAGATCCGCAGGAAAGAGGAGGAAGAGGAGCGCAAAGCTAAGGAGGCTCGTGCTGCGGAGAGGGAAAGGCTTCGTCAAGAGGCGTGGCGTTCCATGGAGGAAGAGGAAGAGAAGAAGAGGAAGGGCAAAGGACCTATGCTTTAGAACACCATGTTTGATGTTGTTTGAGATGCTTAAGGGCAAGAACTATTAGTGTGATGTCGAACTATTAGTATGTAAAGCCCCTTAAGGGCAAGAACACCATGTTTGAGATGCTTCTATTTGAGTATGTCATGAACTGCTATCCCTCGTCTTTTATTTGCCTTGTGTAATGTTTGTCATGTTAAAGTCTCAGAACAGTGAAATGGTTGGTCTGAACACAGTTTGAAGGCATAGCGCCTAGCAGAACGGCGCTATGCTGGTGTAGCGCCTGTCTGCTAGGCGCTATGCTAGCAGATTTCATCTGCTCCAAAATTACCAGGAGCATACAGAGAGCAAACTCGAGCTGGCTCTCGGGGAAACCTCTAAGTCAGTGTGTAGCGCCTGTCTGATAGGCGCTATGCTCTGAGGTGTAGCGCCTATCAGACAGGCGCTACACACTGACTTAGAGGTTTCCCCGAGAGCCAGCTCGAGTTTGCTCTCTGTATGCTCCTGGTAATGTTGGAGCAGATGAAATCTGCTAGCATAGCGCCTAGCAGACAGGCGCTACACCAGCATAGCGCCGTTCTGCTAGGCGCTATGCTAGCAGATTTCATCTGCTCCAGAATTACCAGGAGCATATATGAGGCAGCTACACCCTGACATATATACATGAACATATATACTCAAATAACATCAATATAATCTCAAACAACACCAACTAATTGTCATACATCAACATAGTCTCAAACAACATCAACGTAGTGCCAATACATGAACATAGTCTTAAACAACTCATCTTCCGTCCAACCTAGTGCATCATCATCAACATTGCCCATACATAGTCTCCAACCTAGTGCATCATCATCAACATTGTGCCATACATGACCTACTTCCGTCCACGCGTCCTTGGGCCTCGGCCCCTCCTTGGAGGTATCTTCTTTGTCACCTCCTCTTCTTGCGACTCATCTTCATCATCATACTGTAGGCCTCTCGTCCTCCTAGTCGCTCTTGACCTCTGTGGCGGCTCGTCCTCGACAACATTGGCCTTTCCCTTGTTACGGAAGTCATCCGGCGTCCAGCGATTGAACTGTTTCCTTGGCTTCAGCTGGTATGCGGAACAAATCCGGTACTCCTCCTCAGTCTCATTCTCCATATGAGGCAGCTACATGTAAGATTGTATGGCTATGAGAAATGCATGGGAAACAGAAAGCACTAAATGCATGTAAGGTTGTCCCATACCTCATCTTCCGAACGAATCGCCGAAGTGGTGTCATCCTCAACATCATCCTGAAGATGGGCCGACGGATCAGTAGTCGACTTGGACCTAGAACCAGACGGGGTTGTGTACTCGGGATCGCGGCAACCTAGCACGTTAGATAAGCGACGCATCTTTTGGGCCGAACGCTGTAACAAATAACAACATAAGTCAAAACAAGAACATGCCTATCTTGAGGAAGTCTCGCATCCATACCTTAAGGAAGTCTCGTATCATGCCTTCTCCCTTTTTCCCCTTAGGGGCAGCAAAAAGAATCGCCTCGGCATCGTCGGCATATTTCTTTACCTCCGTTCTCTACAGAGTCAAGACCAAGAACATGTTAGGCAAGAAAGAGATGAGAGTGCAAGGAAAGTAATGCGAAGGCAACGATAACTTTACCGCAAAGTTGAGTGAGGAAGAAAGCGGGATGTCGGTCCCCTCCCTGACCTGCCGGTTGTACTGAGTGTAGGCAAGTTCATCGAACTGGACTGGCTCCTCCAATATTTCTTCCTCGTAGGACGGCGGGCAAATGGAGACACGGGTACTACCAAGAAACCAATGGATATAGTTGTTAAATGCAACTGGGCAATGTGCTCTTCCATTATTCCATTCCGTTCGTCGAGCATTCTCCACACAAATGAGGAAATCCATGACGTGCCTCCTATGATGGTGATCCCAATTCTTGATCTTCCTCTGCCTCTTTCTGTCCAACCTGAACAACAACAAAGAACCATGTTAGTACCATACAAAGCAATTGAGCACAAGTTCTCATGCTAACTAACCGATGAAGCTCCTTGTCGGTGTCCTTCCACACGGGAGGGTTGCACTGAAACAACCCGAACTGCCTCATCACCCGTTGTGGCATATGAAACTCAACCGCCCAATTGCAAATCAATGGGCAGCACATGAGCCAGAGAGATTGTTCCTCCAAGCACTTCGGGTTAATATCAAACCCGGGAGCAATACCAAACTCGTCCCCACAACCATAAGGCTCCCACTCCACCTGCAACATATCACAAGAACATGTTTGGTATCGATTTTGACTCGTGAAGTAAATATTATGGATAGTGACGTATAGATAAACATCTACCTGCTCGGGCGTAATCGCATCAAACTCGTTCGTGTACTTGAGGTACATGGCATCAACATCGCTTGTCATCTCCGATACCACGTCCCACTTGTAAGCCCAAGTCGGCTGGCGTAGAGGGTTTCTATTATACGATGGCCAAGGATGGTGGCCCACCTCTTTGGGACGACCAACTGGTAAGCGTTCCCAGCTCCATATCGAGAGAAGAACCATAGCACCACCTATTCCGGCAGATTCGCCTGCCCTACGACAGGCATCGTCCAACTGCAAGTGAAGAAAAACGAGGTCAGTATAGCATATGTGTGGACTCGACATATACAAATGAATGTAGAGTGCACATGTGATTACCTGCCGGTACAAGTAGGCAAGAGCCGCCGAACCCCAGCTGATATTGCTATCCCAGTTTGCTAGTGCCTTGAGCCACATCCACTGAGCGGTCCTACCTCCGCTGTCAGCAAACAGAGTCCTAGAAAGGACATACCACACGTACACACGAGCATGTGTCTCGATCACCTCAACCTCAGCGGGGTTCGGGCATTCCCTAAAGTTAGACACGATCCACGCATATGTCGCGCCTGCTGGGACTCTATCTTTGCTCTTATCTTCAAGTTCTTCAGGAGCCATGCCAATAAGTAGCTCCATCGCATTGCGCCACCCATCGGAATCTGTGCTCATACATAGAGGCTCCCCCGCGATAGGAAGTCCAAAGATCATGGAAACATCCTGAAGAGTAGGAGTGATCTCGCAGGTCCGGAGGTGGAAAGTGTGCGTCTCCGGCCTCCACCGGTCGACAAGTGCGGTGATAGCAGCCGCGTTGAGGTTCGGCGTCGACCGGCTCACAAGCGTGATGAAAGGGAGGAGGCCTAGCCGCTTGATGTACTCGGTGTACCGCTCGTCGTACGGCATGTCATTCGAAGACGCGCCATGAGACCGAATCTTGAGGGGACGAAGCCTCTGCATACATACAAGATCGAACATTATGGTTTTTCCAACACAATTGAAGCAAAGAAGTTCAACCATGGTTTTATTACCATATGCTTCTCCGCCATCAAGTATGCCCGGTGTTGATGATCATAGTAATCCTCAAGTAGCCACACCATCCTACATATATATTCCAAACATCAATAAAATGTGTGTGGTATGTGGCCATTGTTTGAATTTATACAATAAACTACAAAGAATATGATAGCATATTATTCAAACATCCATACAAATCCATATACAACCATCATATACAATGCAAATCAACAACACACTTTCATTCCTCATCAAATACAACTAATTTATAACTACCAAGTAACTAAAAACATGCACAAATAGTCCATATTATGAATCCAACTACATCTAGGGTTTGAGGCTAATGTGCAAGATTTATTGGATGAAAGAGAGGGGAAAGGAGGGGAATACCTTGAGGGAGGGATGGGGAAGCAAATCCACGGTGAAATGTATCAGATCTGATGGATTTGAGGAGTGGATTTGAGAGAGAGAGAGAGGAGGAGGAATCGTCGGCGCCCTGTGTATGTTCTATCTTCTTCCTGGGAGTGAATGGGGAGGGGTGGGGAGGGGGCTGCCGCGCGACAGGCTAAGTCCCAGGGTGTAGCGCCTTTCTGCTAGGCGCTACACATTAAAGTGTAGCGCCTATCAGATAGGCGCTACACCCTGGGCATAGCGCCTGGGCGTTACTCTCCCCAGGCGTAGCGCCTGGGCGTCACACGGCGGGGTGGGGCCAGGGAGGGGCCAGGCGGTGCCACGCTGGCAGGGTGCATAGCACCTAGGTGAAAGGCGCTACACTGTAGAGTGTAGCGCCTTGCTGTTAGGCGCTACAAAAAGGGTTAGCCCAGTGAAATAGTTTTCCAGAAGGGTCATTTCGTGAAATCCTTTCGAATTTGGGTTATTTTTGTCCATTCTGCCCTGCTACTATAGCAGTCATATATTTAGCCCTTTTGTTGTAGTATTCGTCACAATGTCTTAACTATGGATTTCATCCAAATCCATCATGGAAACTTTCTTCCATTTCATTGTGCCACTCATAGTTTAGATTGAGATAAACTTAATTTGTATCTTGTGACAAAACTAGTATCAATGTAACACTTTACAATGAACTATTTGTAATTGTTTGTCACCTCTACACAAATATATTCTTAGTTCTTCCAAAAGATCATAAGAATATCCTTACTATCGTCCAATGATCATTTTATGATTCATTATGGTATATGCTCATAACACTTAGAGCATAGGACATATCTGGATGTGTACATATCATGGTATGATTGATCAAAACATTCTCGTGATTTCACTCATCAACTGTCAAAGCACTTGAATCTTGTTTCACTTATCAAGTGTCGATACACTTGAATCTTGATTCAATTCTTTTCCATGCGACAAGAACCGTTTCTTGTTGTTTCTATATTGAACTCGTTCAATATCTCATATATGTATGTTTGGCACAACCATATTAGCATCACAGTCTATCCACTATAGACATTCATGCTAAATATTCGGGTTTTGCCTAAGTCTTTCATCGAAATGAAATTCTTAACCTTTGTCAATAAAAGATACATCATTTCTAATCAACAAGATGTTGTCCACATAATGTATTAGAAATATGTCTCAGCGCTCCCACTTAATTTCTTGCAAATGCAAGCATCTTCATCGTCTCCTGATGAAAACTCCTTTTCATCATGGTGAAGTTTCCAACTCCGTGATGCTTACTTCAACCATTGAAGTTTGCATGACCTTTTAGCATCCTTTGAATTAACAAAACCCTTTGGACCGTGTCATGTACACGTCCTAGGTAACCATTCTATTAGAAGAACTTTGTTTTGTTTATTCATCTACCATATACCAAATTATATGTAGTGGTTGCTACTTTAATCCGTCCAGACTAAATGTCGCTATGAAAGATCAAATCTTGTCATAGTCAACTCCTTGAACATTGTCGTAAAATACTTTACTACATGTCGACTATTTCATAGATGTGAAACATCCATGTCTATTTCTTTATAGATCCAAATACGACCGATAGGGTTTTACACCTTTCCGGAGGGTCTTCCAAGTTCAAAACTTGATTTTCGTGTATGGAACTATCACGGATTTTATGGCTTCAAGCCATTTGACGGAGTCAGGGCCCATCATCGCTTCTTTGTATGTATTCGGTTCATCATTGTCAAACAATAATGATTTACTCTCAAATCTTAGCATTTTTTATTGTTTAACTGACCGACTTGGTTCAATAAGAACTTAGATCTCCGTGACCACAACCTTTGAGGCACATAAGCTATGAGCATTATGGCAGCCTTCAGAACGATTTCCGGCGCTGCGCAACTCAGCACATTTAGCTAAGGTTCGTTAACCTTATCAAAGTTCTATTGTCCTCCCACTTAACTTTTACGAAAAATTCCTTCTCCAAGAAACTTCACGTTTCAAGCGACAAACCCTTTTGTCCTTGGTTTTATGGAGGAATACCCAATTGTTATTCGAAATAACCTACAAAGACATGCTCAACCGACTTCGGTTGTAAAAATCTTACTTATGTTTAGCATACCAAAATTTAAGAAATGACAACTTGGGTTTTACCCCAAAACATAACTCATATGGTGTCATTTCAACGGATCAAGATGGAGCTCTTTTCAGTGTAAAAGTGTTAGTCTCTAAAGCTTTAATCTTTTAAAACATAATGGCAGTTTTATAAATAACACCTTTGATCCAACCATGTCAAACAAGGTTTCATTACAAATCTCAAACACTCCATATTACTATGGTGTTTCGGGATATGTAAATCTAGGTGTTTTGCTAAACTTGCAACTCAAATAAATCCCTTTATGATAAAATCATAATTCATTTATTTTCTTGTTACACTTGTAACTCAAACAAATCCCTTATGATAAAATCATAAACCATTTATTTTCTTGTTACAATGATTTTCCACTTCATCTTGAAAGTCTTTGAAACGTTTTCAAATATTTCATACTTCTTTCTCATTAAGTGAACATTCACTCAAATTTCCGGAGAACGCATATGAAGTTGAAATCCATCGCTTACGACTATACATAATGGACTACAAACATCGATATGTATAAATTCCAATAATTTAGTCGTTCGTTCTTCTTTGGCCTTTGAACGAAGTTTTAATTATCCCGAGGAAAGTCTCACAAGCGTCACTTGATCAAATCAAAGACTCCAAAAATCCATGAATATGCAGATTCTTCATGTTTTCTTTCCAATATAATTTAAATGGCGATGTCACTTCATAAGTGATCTTTCAATCATTTGTCTTGCGACATTTTAACATTAGGTTTTATGGATGTGATTTCTCCAACTAGATTTGTAAATCATCCATCTAATATGGAATATGGTAATTATTTGAACAACCTTTGTTCTCATAATACCTGATTCAAATAACAATTATTAAAACAAATCTTGAAGTCAAGCTTTGATGTCAACGAGAAATACAAACAACGGTTTGTTTGTTTTCGATGAACATCATCACATATTGTCTTGCTAGTTACTTAGGCCATTGTGGTTCATGAATTGCGTCGTTCCGTATGAAATTTCATACCAACCAATTCGGTATCCAATATCCAAGAACCACATTGTTTAACAAGCAAAGAATACAACCATAACATGTATATCATTTATATACCTAAATTGGATATTTCCAATCTTTTATTTTCTGCCAAATATATTTTATAGATTCTCTTTCAGCATTTCCTTTTCCTTTTTAAAAGAATCTATCAACATCAAAAGTGGCGCCATATACATGACACATAGTCCAAAGCGTGTATATTCAAATAATAATACCTTTGGACTTGCACTTTGAAGTAGATCACCATCATCAAAATGATCGGTATTCTTTTAAAATCCATTCTTTAGTAATCTTTTAGTGTAGTAAACACTTTACATACATCTTCTATTCATCCTTATCATGACGACTTTCATGATTAAGCTACTGTAGCTTATAAAGGCGAATCGTGAGTATAATATTACTTTCCAAAAACCCTTTTGGATGATTAGGATGTCTAGCATCTCCAACCTTCGTAAATTCTCATCCTATATGAGAACACATATTATACTCTATCATATTGCAACCAAAACATTGTTTCAGATATCGTTATATCTGTCACACATGATGGTTTCTGAAACAATTCTTTCAGCTCCTAGATAAACTTGATATTAAAACAATCAAGAATCATGGAGGCAAACATTATACTTAAGATACTAACATTGGAATTGTTACTCTCGATTTAATACCAATTATTAAATTTCACGGAGTAAACAGAGTTTGCTGAAAGTTTGCAATAGGACTTTAAACTTTAGATTGACACTCAACACAATACGATACCAGTTCGTAAAGTATATATCTAGAATTTTATAGTTCTATTATCTCAATTACAACTATGCATAAGGTGGTGAACGAATGCCAATGACTATAACAAATTATGCAAATTCACTTTGATTGAATTTATGATAAATTGAGTTCTACTAATCCAAATTAGAAATGAACTCCCACTCAAAAACGACATCCCTCGTGCCTTTTTGGTGATTACATGAACCAAATCCACTACACCAAGTCCGATCATCACGTGAGTCGGTGTAGCTTCAAAGGTGAGCATCCATATGGTCATCATATCAAAACATATGACTCATGCTTAACCTTTCGGTCCGTGTTCCGAGGCCATGTCTGTACATGCTAGGCTCGCCAAGTAAGAACCTTAGTATTCGCGTGTGTAACTGTCTTACACCCGAGATATGCTCATAGATTCAAGTACACCCGATCATCACGTGATGCCTTGAAGCGACGAAATATTGTCGGTGCATACTTAAGGAAGAACACATTTTTATCTTGATATCTAAATGAGGGATCATCTTATTATGCTAATAAAATGCCAAACAAGCAATATAAGATGCTATCAAACATCACATGTTTATTAGTGGAATGATATGGTTCCCGCATATGATCTCTATCATGTGCACCGTGGTATGATCACTATCATACCTATATGTGTAAGTCCAAGGTCTATGGAGATTACACGTTATGTGTGTTGTAAGACAGTAAGAGTATCATCTCATACTTCTACTTACAACATCACCATATCATAACACTAGCCCAGCAACAATCTAAACTAGACGTCTCTAATTTATCGATTGCAAATTTTACGTGGCTTAGGGCTTTCGAAGATAGAACCGTTCTTACCTACGAACATGAACCACAACGAGGATAACCAAATTGTTGACAACTCGTTGCAAATTAGATATTGACTATAGTAGGAGAGACAGACACCCGCTAGCCACTTATGCAAAACTAGTTGCATGTCAAGCGTGGAACAGGTCTCATGTGCGAGGACATGTAAAGTTTGTCCGGGCCGCTTCATCCCACTATGCCACCAATATCCAAAGTACAACTAAGAAGCAATAAAATGATCATCATCGCCCACATACTCATATGTGTACTACCCGTGCAAAGTATCTACGCATAAACCTGGCTCTGATACCACTGTAGGGTTCGCAGCATAGAAAACAAAATTTTTCCTACGATGGGAACATCTATGTACCAAGATCTATCTACTAGATACAAGCAACGGGTGGATATACATCCATAGAATACATACCCTCGAATACCGAATAGCGTTAACGAGGTTGTACTCGTGGATGATGTAGACGAACGCTTGCCGATCTCAAGATCGTGATGAAGTCCATCTGGTCCAGCCGGTCCAGCACGATCAAGTCCAGCACCTCAAAGCAGTGGTGCATCCGTGATCGCACACACGTACGGGTACCCCGACAACCTCCGCGCCCTCGCTCCAGCGAAGCAGCGGAAGCAACAAATCCTTCCAGAAAAAGCCACCGGGAACATGTATCTCGCTGATCCGAGACCATGGGGAAATTCTAAAGGGGGGAGAGAGATCCTTCGCGAGGAGGTGTGCTTTGAGAGGAGGAGAGGGGGGCCTTTTATAGGAGAGAGGGGGGGCACCCAAGGGGCATGGCGCCCAGCCATGGGGCTTCCCCCACCTCTTCCACATTCATGTTGGTGGATCTCCCACTCAAAATGAAAAGCCTCCACTCCCATTAAAAAGCCTCCACTCAAAAATCCACTCACATGCATTAAATTTCCACCAAATTTAATGCAAGCTCTCATTTAAATAAAACTCTTTTATTTATTTATTGAGAATTTTGTTAATTACTTTAATTAACAAACATTCACATAAAACCCCTTACAACATTTCAATTTGACATGCAGAACCAGTTTTAGCAATTTCAACCGAAACAGTTCCGGTGTCTAGTGAAATAAATTCCTGCGCTTTCTTTTTCTTTTTCTGGCATATCATTTGCTCCGAATGGTGTCGGTACCCCTTAACTGTGTCACCCTACGGTTCGCGAATAATGCGGACATGATCGAGACCCTTCTCCGATCAATAATCAGTAGCGGGACCTGGAGATCCATACTGACTCCCACACATTCAACGATGACTTCTGTGATCGTGTGAACCTTTTACGCTAGTATCTTAATCCCTTTGTTTCACGATATATTACATGTCCGAGATTCGATCATCGGTATCTCCATACCTAGTTTGATCTCGTTACCGACATGCACTCTTTTCTCGTTCCCGTGATATAACATTCTAGTGATCAAATCACTTGCTTGCAAGCTAATCAATGTGATATCACCGAGAGGGCCTAGATCATATCTATCCGTCATCGGGATGAACAAATTCCACTCTCGATCCATGGGTCTCAACATAACACTTTAGTAGTTCTAAATCCATCTTTATAATCACCCAGTTACGGTGTGACGTTTGATGTCATCGAGAAACTCTTCCGGTGTTAGTGATTGACATGATCTCATGGTTTAAGGATTAGGATCACTTCGTAAGTTGTTATAGCAATATAAACTCAATGACTTTGACCGTAATGCTATACTTCGGATGAATGTTCATCACATCATTACACTAATGTTGTGACCTCGTTATTAAAAACATCCAATGTCCATGATCAGGAAACTTTGATCATCATGTTAATCAACGAGCTAGTTTATAAGAGAGGCATAACTAGGAACTTCCTTTTTGTTTATTAAACACACATGTATTAACGTTTCCATATTAATACAATTATAGCATGTAAAATAAACATTTATCATAAATAAGGAATATGATAATAACCACTTTATTATTGCCTCTCGGGCATATTCCCTTCATGACCTTTGTTTCTTGATATTACATCTTAACTGTGGATGCTACTATTGATCCAGGGACTAGCATTTTAAACACAGGGATCTCTACCTTATTGAAGGTTGGTACCTCTACAGATGGTATTAGAGCACTGTGTTGCCTGTAGGATTGTAACCCTAGGATTGGACAAAACCCCTTAGAAAAATAGGAGTTGTGTTTATTCCAAAACTTATTTACAAACAATCTTGTAAACTCTTTCCTCAACCATTTTGGTTTGATTCTACATATCTTCTATTTCAAACTTGATGGACAAAGCCTCCACCATGACCAAAGACTTCAACTATGTTTTCACCAAGGGCTTCAACTTTGGATATCACTAAGGACTACAAGTGAGACAGGAAATATTACTCAAGACTTGAAGACTAAGGAAACACAACTTAGAAGGAACCATCATCACCTTTGAAGTTTTGTGGCCAAGATACAAGAAATTATCTAGGGATATAAAGATCTTGTTCATGAAGAGTCAACTAAGAATAATGGAAAGATCTCAAGTGAAACATATAGTTGGACCACCATATTTAGTTTAAATCAAACCCACCAACCTATGTGGTGTAGCAAAAATGTTTTGTTGCCTAAAAATGTGCTTGAAACTTATTGTTTGAAGTGGAATGTTTATTTGTGAATGTTTGCACATTGCTTGTGTGAATTGTGATGTGTGTGATTAGAACTATTTCCTTAGCGATCTTTTGCCTTTTCTAATCCCAATCCAACCCAAACAGATGACTACTCCAAGAAACTCCAACATCAAGGATGGTGACAACGATAACAACCAAGGAATCAACATGAGAGAACTCATAGTAACCCAAACCCAGTTGAACCAAGTGACAACTCAATTTTGGGCCAACAACAATGATTTAGACCCAACCATGCAAAAGTTTTTGGAAACCCAAACCAAATTGTTGCATAGGATGACAAGTCAAATGATCAACATGGGAGACAACTCTTTCCAAGGATTTTATGACAACAAGGATGTCAAGGATGATATTCTAGAAGGAACTCAAGCTTGCAATATTTGTGGAGACAAGGATCACACTTCCAAAGAGCATGAAGATCAATGCCCCAATTGTGAAGAGAAACATCCAACTAATCAATGCCTCACATCTCAAGCTACTTGTTTCCTATGTGAAGGAAATAATCATGTCCCTATCCAATGCCCCATCTATTCCATAGTTCAACAAAGGAAACAAGGTGGAGTGCAACAACAGATTGTAGACTTCCATAAGGGAACAACTTCTACCAAGAAGGGTGAAGACAAAGGTAAATCTCAGCTTGCACCTCCATGCAATATGACTCAATTTGATGGACCAAAGAGGAGGCATATGTATTACCCAAGGAAAAGATTAAAGAGACCAGGAAACTTTCCCACCTTTGAGATAAGATATGAAGAGCATGAACTAGAAGCACTCCTAGCTTTGGAGAAACCCAAGAAGAAGAAGGACAAAAGCCAAGTGCAATGTTGCCATAGCAAAGAGATGGGACACTATGCCAATGAATGTCCTGAGAAGAAACAAAAATATAAGGAGATTAACCAAGTGTGGTGCAACAACTGCAAAGAGCTAGGCCATTATGTATCAACTTGTCCATAGAAGATACGAGAAGAGCTCAATCTGGTCACATGTTACAATTGTGGTGATCAAGGACATTATGCAAGAAATTGTCCAGAAAAGATGAAGCACAAGATAAACAAGCCTATGAAGGATCTCAGCCTTGTCACATGTTTCAAGTGTGGAAACAAAGGACACTATGCAGATGTTTGCCCAGAGAGGTTTCATCAAGATCCCAAGCAAGCCAAGATGTAATCTAGTTGGAAATATTTTAAGGGTGGTAGTACCCTAGTTGCTTTGAGCCAACTTGTAACCCCTATCTTTCCCAAATCTCGGGACAAGATTTATTTTAAGAGTGGTAGCCTGTCACATCCCAAAATTTTCCAAATTTTGTAATGTGAAAAAAATAAACAAAATAAATAATTGTTGAAATTTAAGGTAAAAAGAAACTTTTTGTTTCTAAATGGAAACTTAAAATCCCATCTTGAACAAACTTTTATCAATGTTTGAATCCAACTAAATTCAAATCAAAAGGAATACATTCTTCATAAATGCATCTAGAAGTTTAAAACACTTGGAAAATAAACCAAGACCCTAAAACCCTAATGGAATAAAATCATTTCCAAGTTATCTCCAAGATCATGGATTAGATCCATATAAAATTTGTCAATAAATATTTATAAATGATCAAGAATGACAAATAGAAATATTATAAAACCATAGAAATTGATTTCATTCAATTTGGAGCCATAAATAAAATCTTATGAATTTAATAAGATTGAATTTCCAATGCTAATAAAGCACCTATCTAAAAATCCATACCAAATGGTGAGCAATTAATCCTAAAGATATTTAAAAGGATAAATAAATATCAAAAAAGATTTTATAAATTGGAATCACCAAGTTTGGATCTATAAATAAAAATATATGGATTTTATAAGATAAAGAAAGAAATATTAAATGAGGAATATTTAAAAACCAAATTAAATCTTGGCCTAAACCATAAGCAAATGGAATGAATATAATCCAAGTCCAAATAAAATAAAAGGATAAAGAATTTTTCCAAATAAATTAAAATGGCATTAACCAAATTCTATTTGATTAAAGACAAATCTCTAATAAGAATGATTAATTAAATCATGAGAAAATAGTATTTGGAATTTACCCAAGTGGATTAAAGGTCATTTAATTAACTTAAATGGGATCAAAGAAAAATAAATTTATGGAATTAAAACTATAATTGGTTTCATTGGAATAAAGACAAATACCCAATTTAAATGATTAATAAATCATATTAAAAATGTTACAAATAATTCAAGGTGAATTATTTGACACCCTATTAAATAAATAAACCTACTGAATAGGTTTGGTAAAAATATGGATTTCAAATAAAGTTTTAAAATACATTAAAATCTATTTGAAATAAGGACAAATGACTATTTATAAAATAAATAAGAGACCCCAAAAAGAATAAAGGAATTATTCTAAATTTGACTTTAGAATGTATTATTAATCAGTATTTGAATACACACAAAGTTTCGTTGAAGTTTGAAATCAAAATTGTTGTTTGAATTAATTAAACAAAATCAAAACAGATAAATAGAAAAAGAAAAAGGAAAAAGAATCTGTACAAAAAAAATGAACAAAGCAGCCCAGCCAGCAAAGCCCATCTAGCCCAGCAGGCCCATTTCCCCTCTTTCCCCCGAATCGTTTTCTCTCACTCACAGACACACACACCCATTCACTGAGCTGCAGACCCCACCCGTTCTCTCTCTCTCTCACTGACGATGTTACCCCACAGCCACGTCATCGTCTCCTTCACCCCCGCAGACCAGTTCCTCCCCTCCTCGCTGTTTCTACCCGAAATTTCGCCGAGTAAATTCGTCTTAACGTTGCAGAAATTACACCCGCGATTACTCTCGTTAACTCGCCTCGCCCTCCTCCTTATTTTCCCTCAGACCTCACTCGACCGGAGCCACTAGACTGCCCAAATTTCGACCTCAACTCCCTTTGACCCCGACGAGCTTCCAGGCGAAATCCGGCGAGCCCAGCTACTCCTCTGCCCCCTAGACCACACGAGCCTACTCCCCAGCCTCTGGCGCATCTCCCAGTGCCGCTCGTTTAGCCACGCGAGCACCATAACCTCGACAACCTCTTCACCAGAACAGCGCCACCATCTGCCATTTCTCCGGTGACGTTCCCAGGTAAAGTTCGACCGCGCCTCCCCCTCTCCTGGATGCACTCGTACTCACCGCTTCTGTGCGCAGCTAACGCACCCTTTTTCGTGCCTTAGCGTGAACCGTACACTCGCCTCCGACGATGAACAGAGCCGCCAGACACCAACGACAACTACGGCGAGGAATCACCGGTGGTTTAGAGCGCCCCTCGACAAGTGACGACCACGTTGAGCATCAGCGAAGCAAGGCGAACCTGGTAAAGCCCTCCCCCATCACCCTTGCTTCCTAAATCGCCGGCTCTGCCACCATCTGACCACGCCGCTGCCAACCGCCGCCGCTAGCGCCGCTCAGATATGGTCAGACCCCTGTACACCGTTGGATCTAGATCGCGTGGATAGAATAGAGTCACTTAAGTGAAACGGTATGAAGCGATCTCTACCGCACGATTGTCATTAGATCCAACGCACCACACTGCACGATCCACGCGAACCGTTATTGGCCAATAAGGACTCGACGCGTGGCACTGTGTTGTTTTAAAAAAGCCAGAAACATTTCTATTAGTTGTTGGATTTTGTAAATTGCATAACTTTTTATCCACACGTCCAAATTTTGCAAATTTTATATCAATGGAATCACCAAGACAAACCCTACCCAACCATGCAATTTGTTTAATAAAATGCTTCTGGTAAAATGGTTGTTTTTGCAGAAACTTGTGTAAGCATATTTTGAATATAAAATTATTTCTAAAATTATTTGTGATAAAACCTTTGGCAAATGGATTGTTTTGAACCTACTGACCATAGAAACCAACTTTTGGTTTCAAAAAC
Source organism: Avena sativa (assembly GCA_916181665.1). Classification (NCBI taxonomy): domain Eukaryota; kingdom Viridiplantae; phylum Streptophyta; class Magnoliopsida; order Poales; family Poaceae; genus Avena; species Avena sativa. The sequence goes on along the minus strand of OV702280.1, from coordinate 347,252,904 downwards.
ATATTTTGTGAAGCAAAAGAATAAATCTTTGTTTTAGAACATTTCTAGTCAAATAAAATATTGTTTATATGTTAAAATACTTTTTGGAGAAAATCTTTGGGAAATGTTTTGATTTAAACTCTCTGACCCCAAACACAAAGTTTTATGATTTAAAAATATATTTTGATGAACCCTATAGATTATTACTTGCTAAAGGCATTTTCAACCACATAAAATACTGATTTGGTTTAAAAATGGTTTATAGGTAAAATCTTTTGCAAATGGTTTTGACACTTATATAAAATGACCAATAGGTGTTTTAGAATGTTTATAACCTATTAGAAACCACTTTTCCAAATAAAAAAATCTTTGGCATGCTTGCATGCATTGCTTTGATTCTATTATTTTATGTGATGTTTGCTTGAATGGTAGATTGAAATTGTACCTTGCTTGATTGAATTGTAGTGATTTGAACAGTGTGAATATTGCAAGGTCAAGGAGTGAACTTATATTCTCTACCAAAAAGGCAAGTGATGCTTCATACTTTTGTCCCATTATCTTCACTATGCATTAGTGATATTTCTAAGTAGGACTTGCATGGAATTTTTGCTAAGTATAAACTATGCCATGGGAAATCCTAGTAGATGAAACCTTAGTAGAAATTTCCTAAGTTAAGATTCCTACCACTATCATGCTTAGCTTAGCTAGTAGAAAACAAGGGTGGATTATATTCATGCTATGGAATATTTCTAAGTCAAAGACTTGTGTTTTGTTTAATAAAACAACTAAATGAATGAATCACCTGGGTGGAATGGAAAGAATGGTTTGTGTTGAGTGGTTATGCAAGTCCAGTATGCTGGTGAAAACTTGGGCATCACCAAGTCTAGTATGCTGGGGAAAACTTGGTATCTCACTTGTGGATGGCCACCCAGGAACAAAGAGATTTGAGATGTCAAATGTTGAGAAGCTTCAAGTGCAGCCACTTGGCATTATGGGCTCTGCCTGGATCATATAGGTTGCAATAACTTAGCCAAATGGACAGTTGGTGTAGGTTGGAGCGCGTCCATTCTGGTCTAAGGGAAGGCTTCTGAAAGATCTTGTCTTGGTGAAACCAAGTCTTGTGGGGAAAGTGCACCACCTCTGCAGAGTGTAAAATCTAAGTACTTAGCCATGTCCCTGGTAAAGGATAATTTGAGCATCAAGACATGGAAGCTATCAAGAATCTCCTCATCCAAATTTCTAAGTTAAAAACTTGTGGTTGAACAAGGGTTGAAGGATCACCAATTTCTATTGGGAGATGCCTTGGGTGATTTTGTCAAGCAAACACTTAGTGTTTTCAAATGATAAGGAAAATCTATTTTGAGCAAAGCAAGCCTAAGCTCCACTTAGCCAAATGCATATAGATGATATATTCCACTATACTACCATAGTATCACTTTCCAATACAATTCAAATGTATTGACCCTTGTGGCTGTAACTTATTATGTTGCAGGTTTGTTTAATGTTAGTGAGATGTGTTGATTAGGATTACAAGTCTACAACCAACATGATTGCCTGTGGCACTTTGAATATGAAGGACCCCATGCTATAGTTATTTCTGCTGCATTGTAATGAGATAGCCAAATGAGCTATGTAAGATGTAATAAGATATTTTATTCCTGGTTATAAAGTTGTATTATGACCTTTGTTTCTTGATATTACATCTTAACTGTGGATGCTAGCTATTGATCCAGGGACTAGCATTGTAAACACAGGGATCTCTACCTTATTGAAGGTTGGGACCTCTACAAGAAGCATCTAGTAAATCTTTATCATGAAGAGAAAGCCTAGCATAAAAATTATTGATAATAATATTGTTAGGGAGTTCATGAATAGTACATTTAAGCATTAGTAACTTCAATCTCCCCCAAGCTTGATTTGTACTCTCTCCATCACGAGGCCAAAAGTTATATATCAGATTTCTATCCTTATGAATATCACTGGGAGGATAAAATTTAGAGTAAAAGAGAGATGCCATCTCCTCCCATTCCATGGATTGTCCATTCTTCAGCAGCTTATACCATTCTTTAGCTCTCCCTTTCAAGGATATGGAGAGTAACTTATTCTTCACCTGTTCAGTTTTGATACCTGCACACTTAAACAACCCGCATAATTCATGGATAAAAAGCAAATGATTACCAGGATGGACAGTTCCATCCCCTAAATATTAATTATCCATAACACGATCAATAATACTTGTAGGTATTTTAAAAGGATTTATCTCAACAGGTGGTGGTTCATCTACTACCCTAATAGTGGTAGTAGTTTTCCCAAACGCAAAACCAAGTGGGTTATCCATATTGGAAACAAAGCAACAAATAGAAACAAAAGCAATACTCACAGTAGAAGTTTCCCTTACCAGTTCCACTCTTCAATAGCGCTTCACTCCCCGGCAACGGCGCTAGAAAATAGTCTTGATGACCCACAAGTATAGGGGGTGTATCGCAGTACTTTCGATAAATAGGAGTGTCGATCCCAACGAGGAGCAGAAGGTGTTGACTAGTGGTATGGAGCTGGAACTCTTTGTAAATACTTAGCAAACATATTTTTAGGGGTTTTCTGATAAAGCAACAAAACAAGGTGCAAGTAATAAAGACAAGGAACAAACACAACAAGTGGCCCAATCCTTTCTTAGCAAAGGACAAGCCGGTGGAAATACTTATAAGGACCAAACATTCTCGAGGTTACATGGGAACTCTGTCAAGTGCTTTCGCTTCAAATAGCTGAGTACTCTTCTTTGGTGTTTTAAGTGTTGTGTGGGTGAACCTATGCTAACATACCGACCTTACTTGGACTAATACATACTTGTGATTAAACCCCCTGCAAGCATACGCAACTACATGAAAATAATTAAGATATAAATCTAACCATATCCTTAAACTCTGAGATCCTACGCTCCCTTGTGCAAAGGTGTCCTAACGGGGGGTCAGGTTTCTGTCACTCTGGCAACCCCACAATTAGTAGCCAAATACACAATGCATTCCCCTAGGCCCATAAATGGTGAAGTATCATGTAGTCGACGTTCACATGACACCACTAGAAGAATAGCACCACAACTTAAATACTAAACCATTGAATAATAACTCAACACAGATTCACTACTATCAACATGACTTCTCCCATGTCCTCAAGAACTAAACGAACTACTCACAAGACATCAGATGGATCAAGATCAAAGATGATATGGTAATAGATAACAATCTAAACATAAACAATAATCCAATGGTTCCACTCACAAGCATCAACTACAATAGTAATCAATACCGGGAAAGTTTCCCCTAATGAACTAAGCAAGTATCCAACACGATTGTTACAGCGGGATGGAGTGGTGATGATGGTGCTGGTGGAGATGATGGTGTGGATGATGATGATCCCGATGAAGCCTAGCTTGACGATGGTGTTGATGGCGACGATCTCCCCTCTCACGGAAGGAATTTCCCCGATAGAAATCTGTCTGCCAAAGAGATATTTCTCTCTCGGTGTTTTCCGCCCCGCAAAGGCGGCGCAAATCTATTTGTGGTCGCTCTCCTAGTATTAGGGTTCCGAGAGGATGATATAGGCGAGAGGGCGGAGTCGAGAGCTGGCCAGGTGGGCCACACCTGCCCTAGGTTCGGCCTAGTGGGGACCCACACCTAGGGGGTATGGGCCCCCTGTGGCCCAACTATGCCTCCCCTTCTGGCTTCCTTCGTCTTCTAGGAAAACATGATTTTCCAATATTTTTCTGGTATTTTTATGATCTTCGTTAAATTGCATCGAAACACCTCCTTTTCCATCAGAATCCAGACTCCGGCAGTCCATCCTCCAAGAATCATCCAACATGCATAAACAGATGAAAAGAGATAAGTAATACCTCATAATAAGACATATATCAATGAATAGAGGCAAATTATGATATATAATAGTGATGCAAATTGGACGTATCATGCAACAACAAGACAAGATTCTTGGAAGCTCTCATAACAATACATGCTCTCAATGGCATTATGGTTGCACACAAAACATCGGAAAGAGAAATTGTTCAACATTTTTGTTGCAACACACAAAGCATCAATATCCAATAGCAAAGAAACATGAATGTCACAAGGTGAGATAATACCATCAACATGCTTGCAAGCAAACCATATGAAAGAGCAATTTGTCAACATGAAAGATGTAAAGCATGTAAAAGGTATTAGAGCTGGGTTCGATCTTGAACTCACTTGTGGGATGCTCTCAAGAGCTCTTTTTTTCAACTCGTGCTCAACCGAGGTTGACATTCTCGTGCGTGTATCTACACACATCATACACAAAAGGAAGAACGTGTGTGCATGGTAGAGAAACACATCATCCATCATGATGTATCTCTTCTTGTGTATATCACCATTAGTGTCAAACAAGTATGAAATAGATGCTTGGTGAGTATGCAAGTGGGGAACATGCTTATCATGGCAATCATCAAAATCTCCAAAAATTGAGAAAGCTATGGGGGCTATCTCATTATAATCCATGTTATAAGTATTGTTGCAAGCAAAACAAGTGAAATAGCAAGCATTCATCTTATTGCAATCAACGGAAGAAATTGAAGGATTAGCATGAAAAAGCATGTTCGAAGCAATTGGAGGATACACAAAAGATGTATAGCATGGCATGTGTATGGAAATAGTATCGCAATCAAACAATTCCGGATGATCAATATTATGCAAAGGTAAAGCATCACATGGGAAATAGTATCGCAATCAAACAATGTCACAAGTATCATCCATAACATGCATATCCTCGCAATTCATCATGTACACTAGTGGGATTATGGCATCATCAACACCCTTATTTTTACCTTGTTCATACCTCTCATATGAAGTGGGTGTTGTGGTAGTAGTTTCCTCCTTGTGGAAGACTTCGTCTTCTTGATGTAGCCATGACGTAACATCCTCTTCATCCACCATGTACATCTTCTCCAATTGAGGCATCATTGCTTCATGGTGTGTCATGTATTCATCCATGGAACCTAGCACAACATAAGAGAACACACTAGAGGTAGAGGGTAAGTCGTTAGAAATCACAATGGTCTCACTTGACCTATCAACTACCACTCTCAACTCACTCGGTGTATCACTCATGCCCTCAGAGTGGAAGCACTCAATCTCACATATAGTGGAGTCACTCATCTCACTCAAGTGGGCTAAGTGGCGCTCATACTCACATGGGATTGGTACCACATCATCACTCAAGCATATAGGTATAGGCTCGGTTTCCTCAACTCCATGCGCCTCCTTTGGTGAAGGGAAAATCCCATGCTCACCATTCTTGACCTTGTCGTCTCCAAAGTTGGATGCCATAAGATGGGCACCATCGCTCGCCTCCTTGGTCGAAGGGAAAATCCCATGCTCGACCGTCTTGTGGCCATCTTGTAGTAGTGGTGGAAGTAGGCTCATGGTGTTATCAAGAGCGGTGCTCGGATCGAATTCATCACATATGTGGCCTTGGCTTCCTCCATCTTGGAGTGTAGACATCCTCTTGTCGTACTCATCCAACTTGGCAAAGTATAGGGCTTCATTTTCCTCATTCGCGAGGTCGTAGAAGTCAAGCGTAGGCGTTGAAGCTTGATGGTGTGGACGAAGGCTTGCTCTTGGTGCCCTTTTGGTGGTGGCACTAGTAGTTGAAGGTGCCTTGTGATGGTGTCATCGGAGGTCATTGGTGTGCCTTGCCGATGGTTGATGTAGGTGGTGCACTTGGTCATCCATAAGACACTCGCGACGATGGACCTTGTCCTTGGCACTCTCTTTGTAAGTTGTTCTAATGAGCGCAAAGCATCATTAGTATTGGCGACCATGCTCATGGTTTTGTCGAAGTCGTTGTCCATGTCCTTCTTGAAGTTGTGGAGGTCGCTCTTAAACTTGTCCATTTGATGGTGGACCCTTGTCACACTCGAGGTGGAGTCTCCTTGGTCGATGCGACTTGAGGATCTTGTCGTTGTCGTTCTTGAAGTCATCCATGCTTGAGGAGTCATTGTTGTTGTATTACTCCATGTCACCCAAGCATGTGGAGCCATTGTCGGTGTAGTGCTCCATCATGTTATCCATGATTGTGGAGACATAGGCATGGTGGCTCATCATGGATTCTTCATAGAAATCATACTCGATTCCGGAGTCCCTATACATGATTCACAAGACCAAGCAATGTCTATGGAAGTGGTAGTGGGAGTTAGGGATACAATGTCAAACCTTACTTTACCTTGGAAGATCGTATCGTTCAAGTGGCCACACTTGAGAGCAATAAACCAAGCAAAGTGAAGTTCACGCGGAACACCAAAACCAACTACTAACCAAAAAACACACACACAGCCTATGGTGGATAGGTATGGAAAGTGGCATGTCAAGAACCAATCCGAAATCAAGATGTTGCATTGGCAAATAAAGAACCACAATGATCACAAAGCAAACAAGTCAATCCATAAGATAGCAAATATGTTCAAGGAAACACACACGGTGGGATAAATGGGACTTGTGCGACGGAGAAAGTGAGCTAAGAACCAAATGATTACCTAACGAATACTATAAGCTCGTGTCGCACAAGTGCAAGGAGAGACACTAGTTTGATTGCAATAAAAATTGGTGGGCTACAAGATATGCACAATAAGTACCACCTATATGATGTTCATCGAGCTTGCGCTTCCTATTCTATCAGGCACTTGTTTGTTTCTTTATTTTCCTCTTTTCCTTTTTCTTTTTTTTCTTTTTCTTTCTCGTTTTCTTTTTCACTTGCCTCTTCCTTGTGCCAACAACTATACAAGATAACTATATGAGATAGCGCTCACAACGTTTGCTCGAAATTCTTCAAGGTATCAAATGTGCATATCCCAAGCAATCATAAGAGGAATTAGTCTCAATAGATGTTTGTTGCTCACAAAGATAGTGGGGTTCACAAAGGAATGCAAGTGGGGAAAAGTCGCGGAATGTTTATACCTTTCATCGACGATCTCTAACCTTTATTGTTGGATTCCGCCTTACTCATGGAATTTGGATGGAGTAGATAGCATGAACAACGTGGATGATGATGTAGATCTCTTTCTCCTCTTCGAAACAAGCTAAATAACACCAAAATCCGAGTTCAAATGCAAAAGTTATGCTTAAAACCGTGCTGCGGTTTTTCTGTCTGCAGGGGGGCAGATACTCCGGTCTGGAGGTCTGGAGACTCCGGTCTAGAGCTCAAAAACTCCAGAAAATCCGGTCTGGGCCAGAGACTCCGGTCCGGGAGATTCCAGAACATCCAGAACTTGAACGAGACGTGATTTGGGCGGAAAAACTCGAACCAAAACCTCAAATTGATGGGGGGAAATCAAGGAATTAGGCCATGGGAACGCAGGGGAAGGTAGATCAACAATTTTAGCAAGTAATCCATGGATCAAAACCTACCAAAACTCACTCAAATCACAGATATATCTAAAACACGAATCGGGGTTGTTTTTGGTGGAATTTTCAAATTTATGGGGAAAAGGACAAATCGATGAGGAATCCGTGGCAACCAAAAGCTGCTGATACCAGATGATAGGGGTTAACCTCTTGGGTGGCCCTATTGATAGGGGTTAATGATGGCGCCTGATAGCGCTTCGTCGGGAAACCCTAAGAGCAAGGTGTGAAGAGCACAACAACAAGTCTTCCCTCAGTAAGAAACCAAGGTTATCGAACCGGTAGGAGGAAGGAAACGTCTCAAAGGTGTTGCAAGCAACTTGGAAACCTGCACAACACAGACTCAAGACTTTTCCCCAATGAATAGTGAGGTTGTCAATCTCACCGGTTGCTGTAACAAAGGATTAATTGTATGGTGTGGAAGGTAATAGTGGTTTGCAGAAAGTAAACAGGAACAGTGGAAGATGTATCAATGGTAAAGATTGGACCGGGGTCCATAGTTCACTAGAGGTGTTCTCCTTAGATAAACAAACATGGCATGCTGGGTAAACAAATTATAGCAGGGCAATTGTTGGCGTGTTGTTGACGCCTCGTTGGGAGACCCCAAGAGCAAGGTGTGATGAGCACAGCAACAAGTTTTCCCTCAGTAAGAAACCGAGGTTATCGAACCAGTAGGAGGAAGGAAACGTCTCAAAGGTGTTGCTAGCAACTTGGAGACCTGCACAACACAAACTCAAGACTTTGCCCCAACGAATAGTGAGGTTGTCAATCTCACTGGTTTGCTGAAAACAAAGGATTAACTGTATGGTGTGGAAGGTAATAGTGGTTTGCAAAAAGTGAACAGTAACAGTGGAAGATGTATCAATGGTAAAGATTGGACCGGGGTCCATAGTTCACTAGAGGTGTTCTCCTTAGATAAACAAACATGGCATGCTGGGTAAACAAATTACAGCAGGGCAATTGACAGGACTGAGCAAGGCATAATAATGCAATACTAGACATTCATGATCCTATGAGATTCAATTGGGCAAGACAGCAAGATACATAGACCGCCATCCAACTGCATCTACGACGTATCAAGCATCCCCAAGCATAACTCCTGCTCGTCCTTGAGTAGGTAAGTGATAAAAAGAATAATTTTTTAGGTGACATGCACCATGAAAATCAAGATCAAACCATTTGCAAGCATTGAAAGTTTGGATCAAAGAACTCTAAACATGAGCATGAAAGATGGAGTTCTAACAGTAAGACAAAGTAACTATGCATGAAACATGAAAGGTTACAAACAAAGACCATGAATAACGTGCATTGAAAAACATTTGTTAGTTTCACATACAGAAAACATGGCATAGTGGCATTCAGCTTGTCCCTCATGGAGTAGCAAACAGATGCATAATACACTGTAACATCCCAGCATTTAGGACTAAACGAATGGTAGATTTAGGATTTTGTGCATCTGCATGCATGCATCTGAAAATCCGGGTAATTTTTTTGCCAAATTAACGATTAGAGTGATCAGAATTCTCACTCTGATGAATTAGGTTTAGTGTCATCCAAGGGGGAAATGTGATGAATTTTTACATGACCTCTGTTGTTTTGTTGAATTATGAGGGGAGGAATTTGAATTATAAATAATTATTCACAATAAGACAAATACAAGTGTTATCAACAAAGGTATAAAGATTCTTTAAGATCAACATTACATTCTTATTTCACAATAAAAGAATAAAGAAAAGATTATAATAAAATAATTAAATGAATAAAGAAAATGGAAAATGAATTACAATAATGAAAAAAATAGAAGAGTTCTTTATTAAAATTACATTATCCTTTATAACAAAGGAATAACAAGAAATGGATACAATAATAATAAGATAAATTAATGTATTACAATGTCTTTGCATTATTGATAGACAGAAAAGAAGATTACAAAATTGGATAAAAGGAAAATCCTAAAAATAATCTTCATCTTCTCATTTTCTGACCATGTTCCTGTAAAAGCATAAAGTAAACAAAATATAGTATAAAGGAGTTTGGGGGTTAGTATTACTCTCAGTAATGCAATGTGATGCATTGCTTGTCACATCATCGAGTTTTAGAGAAGAAAACTAGTCAAGTGTAAATATGTTCTTATCAAATTTGTCTTAGCACAACATCATTGACAGAAATGGGGCAAGTTTCACCAAAGAAGCAAGTGGGGTAAATTTTACCTTGTCCAGTAAATAAGAACAATCAAAACTAGGAAAATATCATCCCTTTCACTTGATCTGATCCACACACATGAGGAAATCATACAAGCAGCTCACACAACACATGCAACTCTGTGTGTTGTTAACACCACAGGAGAGCAACAAATGGAGAGAAAGCACCAGCCGTAGCAGGGTTGCTAGCATATCCTTCTCACACGCACCACCAAACCATAGTTCCTCGACTATCTCTAGATCACCACAAAGAACATCACCTGTTCTTATTAGATTTTCCCAATAACACACAGATAAAACCACTATCATATCTCTAACTCTGGTTGCTCAGAGGAGCCATCCATGAGCTGGATCAAGAGGGAGAAGGCCAGGAGTGCAAGGAGGAGCAAGACAAGCACTAGATCTTGCAACAAAGCAAAATCATCACAACATACACAACCAAGTCATCTATCTCCACTACAAGCATCAAGTTGGCTACTAGAACCATACTAATACATGTTCTTGTCAAATTAAAACAAGCATCAATTGAGGGAGAGAGAGATAGAGCTCTCAGTATAGTGTAGAAGTGCTACACTAGCACATCTCAGAGCTGTTAAAGGCCAACAAAGTATTTGTTGTTATCTTAGAAGGATTTGGCCTCAGCCTTTGCATCACATGCCAAGCCAAGAAATTCAGCAGTTAAATCTAAGATATTTACCACTGTGCACACTCCTAGGGGAGGCACCACAGTGAAAAATTTAATAGTTTTAGCCAACAAAACTAAGTAGCTAATCATATCAATAGTTCATGCTATTGTGCATCCTCCAAGGAGGTACCACATCAGTCAAATCACTACAGAAATGGGGCCATATCACTACAGAAACAGGGCTATTGGACAACAAGTTATAGCCAGAAAGGAGTCCAGATAGTAATTCACAGCTCCAGATCATGCTACCCGGGCCATTACTGTGCACACTCCAGTAATGGAGGAACCACAAAAGTATCCCAGATAGCAGATGTCATTGATAATTAGGAAATCCATTTTGCAACACATTTGATTAGCCAAATCAATCACATCTGATCATGCTAGAAAGGATAGGCTATTGTGTACACTCCAAGGAGGCATCACAATAGCAGGATCATATTAGCAGAAGCTATCATTGTAATATCCCAAAAATATTGAACAGGGTTATCAAATTCCAATCACCAAAATTAGGGTTAACAAAAGCTTTTGTTAACTAAAATCTTTATGAATGCATGTGTGTATGTGATGATTGTATGAATGCATGAATGGACTTGTGTGATTGATGTGAATAGCAAGGAATGGTTTAAAGATGAAAACAACATCATCTAAACCAATTCCAAGCATAAACAAATCAAGAGAAATTCAAAAACAAACAAAACAAGCAAATGGTCATTTTTGCCAATCTTGCTCACTAGACCATTTTGAGTGTTTCTAGTCCAAGATTTCAAACAGAAAGATTTCCATTTCTTTTCACCCCGTACTAGACCAAGTAAAAGTGAACCATTTGGCAAACTGGATTGAAATGACAATTCAAAATTGAATCTAGTTCATATGTGAAGATCACCAATTCTCAAAAACCAACCAAACCAGTTAACCTTGACCTTTCCAACTAACCAGAGACTACCTAGTATGTGACTAGTACACCCACCAAGTTTGAACCAAAAATTGAAATTCAAATCTCTTTCGGCCATTTCATCAAACACCTTGCAAACAAAAACCAAACAAAACACAAAACACTATAGTGAGCAGTAATTTGGCCAACCTTGTTCCCTCTCTAGCTCACAACACCCTCTTAGTAGATCATCTAGCTCATTTAACAAGATTTATCTCACTGTGAGCTTGCCATTGCCATCAATGGTGAGCATGCCGAGCCTCAACTTGCCACCCCATTGTCGACAACAAGCTAGGAGAAGCTCTAGCCTCGCCAACCTTGTCTAGGACACTGACCACCATCCACCGTCACCCCCTGTCCAACGCCAACGCACTGCCAGCCTCTGGACCACTCGGACCGAGCGTGAACAGCTTCTCTGCGAGCGTGCCGAGAATGCGCTAGAGCGCCACACGCGACACGCGAGCATAGACCGCGCGCCGCCCTTGCCGCTTGCGTGCGTGATCACCACCCTCCCAGGAACCGCCAGGAGATGCCCGTTCATCGCCGCGCGACCAGGAGAGCCCGTGCGCTATTAAAACTTCCGTCGGATCTGCCCAGAGCACCGCAGCGTTCCGACCAACTCGCACTGCCCCATGCCTCGCAACCATGTCATTGAGCTTCGCCAGGGAGCACATCACCGTCCTCTACCGTCGCCCATGCTAGTAGCTCGTTGTGCCGACGACCACGACGAGCTCAGCCTGCGCCCTTCGGTCCCCTCGCTGCACTATAAATAGAGGCCACCCCCGTTCGATTTGAGCACACCATCACACTCCTCTCTCTCTCAGAACCACCCCACCTCATCCCCGGAGCAAGGCGCGCAACAGGTCGCAGAAATTTCACCAGAGTCCGCCGCTGCAGAGGAGAAGAGGCGCCGTCGGTTGGAGCCTCCCCAGGAGGAGCCACCGGTACCAGGTGAGCCTCACACGACCCCCACTACCCGCTCTAGGGTTTAGTCTTGCCGGCGTTGCCCGGCGGATACGATAAGTCACAACCCTTCGATTAGATGTTGGTCGTGTGGTTTATATTGCCTCGTACCGCTTCGCACCCCCTGTCTCGCTGACTGGGGGGACAACCACTTAAACTCGCCCACGCATGCGCTATGCACCGTGGGCCGGCCCAGTTACACTCCCGTGCAACCCACTAGTTTGAATTTAGGTTTTTCCATTTAGTTTCAAACTTAGTTCTATAGCTAGATTCAAAAATCAACCCAGCTCGATTCACTGAACCAAATTGCATGAAACCAATTTTGTTAGAAAGGTACTAAAATTCTTAATCCAAGCCCGTTGGATTCAAATCAATTAGAATTTTAGATTACCTATAGTAAAATTAACAAGGCAGAAGATTTTCTGCATTCAAACATTTTTCAAAATTCAACCATAAAAGCTTTTGGGTTGATTCCAACTCTCAAAAATCACATTTGACAAGACCTTTCTTAATATATAAAAATATCTAGGTTTACTTGCAGTAATAATGAACAAGTAATAAAAGAAGGCCTCATAGGCATTTCTAGTCACTTTAATTAATTAAAATAAAATGGTTAAACCTTATTAAATTGTGACACCACTTTAAATCACATTCCCAAGTACTGAAATATGTGGTGATGACATGTGTCCACATGATCCCATATTTTAGTTGGAGAATATTAAATCTTAAGTAGTTTTCAATGAGTAGAAATTACTTTTCTAAAATATAATAATCCAAACCTTGCCTTAATGTTTGTAATGTTTGTGATGATGCTAGATCATCTAGTGAAAACCTTGGTGTGATAAATAGAAGTAGTTAAGTATTGTTTGGTGATTGTGTACCTCGTATTTATTTATAGACGCTAGTACCGACCAAGGATACAAGGAGGAAGGAGGATACTACGAGGAAGAAGCCAAGGAGAACTTCAACCACTGCACTGCACAAGGCAAGCTATCTAATGCAAGCTACTAACTATGCAAGCTAAAACTTGCAAGATAAATATGTGGTGATGACATGTGTTCTTGAAACACCAGATGATTTTGATGATGAAAATGTTGAGGCATGAGCCTTAGCCCTTTATAAAACTGATGGTTGTCTGGATGCGATACCATTCCAATTTTACCGTACAACCACAATACCCGAAATTTGTGTCACAAAAATGGTAATCCTGGGATTGCGATGTATGTCATAACATGCATCTGGGATTAAAAACCGGGTGTTGACAAGTTGGTATCAGATCCATCCTGACCATAGGAGACCCTAGTTTAGAATGGACGTTTGAATAAAAAACTTAGTTTCAAAACCAAGGAAGTGAGTATTTATGAAAACTTATTCTCATTCTTACCACTTAGATTCTTTCATGAAAATTCATGCTCCTCAAAAATTCTTGCAAACTTATGCAAAATTTGACACACTTGATCACTCTACTAACTTACTCATCCTATATTCCTATAGATGGACATGAAGTATAGCAAGTTCTATCAGTTGGGAAATGGAGGAGACCTCATCTTTGAGCGTGACTTGGACCAGCTTTCGGAACTTCTGGAGCGCCTGCACTCCGAGTTATTTGAAGCCTAGATCAACGATCAGGAGGGAGAAGAATTGCAATGGCTTATTGTTGCAAGTCTCCGAGGAAAGATTGAAGGCCCCACCTCAGAGGGAATTCAATTCACCATTAGAGAGAACAACTGGCTAGATGGACTTGCCAGGGCCATGCAGGAAGATCTTGCCCGTTGATACGTCCAAAACGTATCTACTTTCCCGAACACTTTTGCTAATGTTTCTCCTCTAAACTTGTGTGATTTGGATACAACTAACATGGACTGATGCTGTTTTCAGCAGAACTACATTAGTGTCTAGTTTTTGTGCAGAAAATGAACTATCAGGAAAAATCCCGGAAAATATGCCAAAAATTATATTTCACCAGAAGATCCACGGAGCCAAAAGACGAGACGGAGAAGGGTCCTGGGAGGCCCACACCCCTGTCAGGCACGGGCCCACCACTGGTCATGCCTAGGGGGATGCAGCCACCCCAGGCACACCCTCGGCCTCCCTCTGCGCCTATAAGTTGCCTTTTGACCTAAAAACCGAGGGGGGTTCGATAGTTTTCCAGAAAGAGTTCCGCTACGCCGCCGCCACCAGAAACCAAGATTCGGATCCAGAAACTCCGTTCTGGCACCCTGCCGGGACAGATAATTTGGAGAGGATCATCGCCATCGTCATCACCAACGCATCTCCATCAACCACCGATGTTTCCCTCATCCATGAGTGAGTAATCCCCCGCTGTAGGCTTGGGGATGGTAGGGATTGGATGAGTTCTATCATGTAATCGAATAAGATTGTTAGGGCATAGTGCCTAGTATCTCTATTAGTGCTATTTGAATTTGTTGCAACTTGTTGTGATTAATGCTTGTCACTAGGGCTCGAGTGCCATGATCTCAGATCTGAACTTATTATTGAATCATTATGATAGTATTGTTTGTGATCTTATCTACAAGTTGTGTACACCTATCATTGTCCGGATCCAAAGGCCCCAAAGTGACAATAATTGGGACAACCGGAGGGGATGACTATGGTGTGAGGATCACATGTGTTCACGGTGTGTTAATGCTTTGCTCCGGTGCTCTATTAAAAGGAGCACCTTAATTGCCAGTAGTTCCCTAGAGGCCCCGCTGCCAAGGGCTGGCTGGACAGAAGATGTTGTGAAAGTTCTCATTGCGAGCACGTATGACTATATTTGGAGCACATGCCTAGGATTGTTTAGTACTTGGATGCTTGTTATTATTTATCTGCAGTGCCCTAGATCTTGAACTTACATGTTTATACTCGTCCATGCAATGCCCGTTCATCCATCCCTATGCCTACCGTACTCGAATCCCACCGTATACTGTTACTATCCTCATGTTTCACTGTTGCTACTACCAAACTGTTGCTACTGATAAACTTCTGTGAGCAAGAACTATTTCCAGGTGCAGCTGAATTGACAACTCAGTTGTTAAGGCTTGCAAGTATTCTTTGGCTCCCCTTGTGTCGAATCAATAAATTGGGTAATACTACCCGCGAAGACTATTGCGATCCCCTATACTTGTGGGTCATCACCCGTCTGTGTGGGCAACGCATCAATCAGATCAAGGGTACCCGCTTTGAGTTCTATCCAAGGCGTGATGTTATGGGACAGCCACTGGAGGCACCATATCACCCCGAGCTGAAGAATCAAGTGGACCATCTCAGCTTCATGATGTATGACCGGCAGAAGGAATTAGACAATGCTCGGTCCTACGCCAACCACAAGTACGCCATCGCAGCCAAGAAGGACCAGACCATTGCCATGCTAGTGAAGTATCGCAAGTCTCGTCGCCATCAGCTTGACAAGAAGGAGCGCATCATTGCCCGTCTTCGCCACAGGATCACAGATTTGGAGGAGACCATCCACGAGAGAGACATGTAGCTTGAGGAGAGGGAGAATGCAGGGGAAGACCTTCGTGGCGACCCCTACTCTTATCTCAGTGATGATGATGACTTTCTGGAGGATCAAGCCATGGACTTCTTCACCGATGATGATGACTTTGCCTTCATTGATGATGATGACGAGGATGATGAAGCCACCTATTCCGAGGAGTAGTAGCACTTGAGCACTAGCATTAGTTAGTTGTATCCGGTCCCACTGTATCATAGTTTCACAGAATGGTTCTTAAAACCATCTGTTTTTCCTTGTTGTGGTGTGTGTTGTATTGTGTGCTATGAATGAATGAAAAGCAAGTTGCTAGAAAAATCTGAGTCAAACTTCAAAAAGTTTTCAAAAACGAAAGAAAACCCTGAACCTTAGATAATTTCCCTCTTTTCTCATGATCTATCTCAATCTTCAGATGCCTCGCGGAGGAAGCAATTCATCCCAGGACCCGATGTTATCTTGCAAATATTGGTTTCTGACCGCGAAGCTGAAAGAGTCGAACGTCAAGCCAACTTATCCACCCTGCAACACATAGCTCAGATGGCCAACAACAACCAAGGCCATGTAAACCAGGACAATCATGGATCCAAGCTCAAGAACTTTCAGAACACCAATCCACCCATCTTTACTAAGTCGGAAGAGCCCCTAGATGTCTATGATTGGCTGCAAACCATGGAGAACAACTTAGAAGTTGCAGGAGTGGAAGCTAATGAGAAAGTACTGTTTGCCACCCACTATCTGGCCAGAGATGCAAGAGCATGGTGGAACAACGTTCGTGCCATGAATGGAGGACAGATGATGACTTGGGATGAATTCAAAGTCAAGTTCAGCAGAACCCATGTGCCACCGGGTTTGATCAAGAGGATGAGAGATGAATTCAGAGAACTGAAGCAAGGTAGAATGGCAGTAGTTGAGTACCGTGACAAATTTTTGTCATTGGCTAGGTATGCACCGGATGAGATTGACACTGAAGCCAAGAAGAAGGAGAGATTCCTAAACAGTCTGCACGATGAGATGCAGATGGTATTAGTCAATATACCGTTTGCTGATATTGAAGCCCTAGTGGATTCTGCCATTCAGATGGAAGGCAAGATCAACCAAGCTAATGAGAACTGCAAGCGTCGCATGATGCATCAACCAGGAACCCACCATACACCAAAGTATCGCCCAACCCATCTCCAGGATTTGCCAAAAGAACCAATAGACCCCCGATGAACCGTCCGACCTATCCCAACCGTGGAAACCCAAGGCCCAGAGGAAACCGTAGCAACAACCCCGGTATCCCCAGCAATTTCAATCGTGCATCGCCAAAGTTCAACAACAACAATGTCACCACCAACACCAACACTGCCCCAAGGACTGGAAGCAGTGTTGTGCCTATTGCAGCAATGGACAAGTCTTAGGTGACTTGTTATGAATGTGGAACCAAGGGTCACTATTCAAATGAGTGCCCCAAGAAGATGGCCGCAGCCTCCAATGCCAATGACCCAGCTCAGCAGCAGCGTCGTGTTCAACCTGGAAGAAGATTTGCCCCAGGGAATTCGCTCAACCGCAACGGCCATCTGTTTCTCATGCATGCTGAAGAAGCCCAAGAAGCGCCAGATGTCGTGCTGGGTATGTTTTCTGTTAACTCAGTACTTGCAAGAGTGTTGT
This sequence comes from Avena sativa, assembly GCA_916181665.1. Taxonomy (NCBI): domain Eukaryota; kingdom Viridiplantae; phylum Streptophyta; class Magnoliopsida; order Poales; family Poaceae; genus Avena; species Avena sativa. Next base: position 347,235,578 of record OV702280.1, on the reverse strand, counting down.
TTGATTCTGGAGCATCACACTCGTTTGTTACCGAAGAATTTGCATGCACTAGTAAGATTCAACTGTAGGGGTTCGTAGCATGGAAAACAAAAAATTTCTACCGCATGCAAACAGACAAGCCAAGATCTATCTACTAGATTGTAGCAACGAGTCGATAGAGGAACTCACCCTCGAAGATTTGAAAGCGGTTACCAAGAGCAGATTCTCGTGGGTGATGTAGTCGTACACTTGCCAATCTCAAGATCGCGTAGACGATCCTTCCGGCGCTGCGTTCTGGCAGCGCTTCCGTAGTCGGTCACACGTTCGGTACTCGATGAAGACCTTCCTCTCCCTTGTTCCAGCAGGCAGCGGAGGTTGTAGCACTCTCCTCGCGATTTCGGCAGCACGACGACGTGGTGTCGGAAGTAGAGGGGAGATCTCGCAGGGCTTCGCCTTAAGCTGGAGCGAGTATGGTGGAGTTTGAGAGAGGCCTTGGTGGTCTAGGGTTTAGAGGGCACCAAGGGGAGGGTGTGGCCGACAGATAGGGCTTGGGGAATCCCCAATTCGCCGACTTGGGAGGAACTCTAGGCGGCGGCAGCACTTGGAGGTGGTGGCGCGCAGGAGCTAGGGTTTTAGGTGTGAGGGTAGGGGACAGCCCTACCCCTCCTTATATAGGTGGAGGGTGGCGGATTGGGAGGAGGGAGTCCTCCTCCAACTCCTCCTCCTTGGCCGGCGGGTGGAGGGAGTGGGACTTCCTCCCCAAGTAGGTTTCCTACTCTCCCTCCACCAAGCAAACTTAGCGTTTGACTTTTCAAATTGGCGTTTGACTTTCAAACTTGGATTTGATTTCTCTCTCCATATTGTCCAGCCAAGTGACCTAGTACATGATGCAACCATTCCACATTGTCATGACACATTCATGTACCCTTCCCCTCCGGAGTGTCGGACCTTCCGGACCCTTCTGGAACATTCCTGGTGAAAACACCGGAATCATTCCCGAACTCCGAAACAGGACTTTCCTTATATGAATCTTATTCTCCGGACCATTCCGGATCTCCTCGTGATATCCCGGATCCCATCCGAGACTCCGAACAACATTCGGTCTCTTACTCATCATTCCATAACTACTCAACAACATCGAATACTTAAGTGTGTCTCCCTACGGTTCGTGAATTACGCGGACATGATCGAGACACTTCTCCGATCAATAACCAATAGAGGAATCTGGAAATTCATATGGCTCCCACATATTTCTACGATTACTTTGCGATTGAATGAACCACTTACATACGATACCAATTTCCCTTTGTCTCACGATAATTTACTTATCCGAGGTTTTGATCGTCCGTATCTCTGCATACCTAGTTCAACCTCGTTACCGATAAGTACTCTTTTCTCGTTCCCGTGGTATGTGATCCCTTGTGAGCCAGTCACATGCTTGCAAGCTAATTGGATGACATTCCACCGAGAGGGCCCAGAGTATATCTATCCGTCATATGGATGGACAAATCCCACTCTTGATCCATGTGTCTCAACCCATACTTTCCGAACACTCAATGCCACCTTTATAGCCACCCAGTTACGGTGTGGTGTTTGATGTCATGAAAGCATCCTTCCAGTGATGGTGATTAGCATGATCTCATGGTCGAAGGAATTAGGTTACTATGTATCAGAAAGCTTATAGCAATTGAACTATTAAAATGACTTGATCTTTATGCTACGCTTATCTATAGGAGTATGTCCATCATACCATTCTCCTAATGATATGATCTTGTTGTTAACAACATCTCAATGTTCATGATCAGGAAACCATGATCATCTATTAACCAACAAGCTAGTATTATAAAGAGGCTTTACTAGGGACTCTAATTTAGTTTACAAATCACACAAGTATTAATGTTTCCGGTTAATACTGTTATAGCATGAATGTAAACATTTATTATAAACACAAAGATATAATAATAACTACATTTATTATTGCCTCTAGGGCATATCTCCAACAGTCTCCCACTTGCACTAGAGTCAACTAATCTGGATTACATGGTAATATACCGAACACCCATGGCAGTTTGGTGTTGGTCATGTTTTGCCCTCGGGAGAGGTTTAGTCAACGGATCCGCCACATTCAGATCTGTGTGTACTTTGCAAATATTTATGTCACCATCTTGGACATGTTCTCGAATAGCGTGAAAACGTAGCTTGATGTGCTTCAGCTTCTTGTGTGACCTTGGTTCTTGCGCATTGGCTATGTCGCCCATGTTATCACAGTAGATAGACATTGGGTCCAGTGCACTTGGAACCATAGCGAGCTCTATAATGAACTCCTTCATCCATATCGCTTAATGTGAAGACTCCGAAGCAGCTATGTATTCCGATTCAGTTGAAGATCTCGCCACAACGCTTTGCATTGCACTCCTCCAGCTAACTGTTGCACCATTCAAAGTAAATACGTATCCAGATTGAGATTTAGAATCATCCGGATCGGTGTCCCAACTAGCATCGGTGTAACCATTAACAACGAGTTGTTCATCACCTCCATAAGAAAGAACCATATCCTTAGTTCTTCTCAAGTACTTAAGAATGTTTTTGGCCGCTGTCCAATGATCCACTCCTGGATCAGTTTGATATCTGCTAGTCAAACTAACAACATATGCAATGTCGGGTCTAGTACATAGCATGGCATACATTAGAGATCCTATGGCTGAGGCATAGGGAGTCTTACTCATCCTTTCTCTATCTTCTGCCGTTGTTGGACTTTGAGTTTTACTCAAGGTCGTATTGGGCAACATGGGCAAGAACCCTTTCTTGCTATCTTCCATTCCAAACCTCTTTAGAACTTTGTCCAAATATGTACTTTGTGACAATGATATCAGGCGTCTTGATCTATCTCTATAAATCTTTATGCCTAATATGTAAGCTGCTTCGCCAAGATCTTTCATTGAAAAACTATTATTCAAATAATCCTTGACACTATTAAGAAGGTCTACATCATTCCCAATCAACAATATGTCATCTACATATAGTATTAAGAATGATACAGAGCTCCCACTCACTTTCTTGTAAATACAAGCTTCTCCATATGTTTGTATAAAACCAAAGCTTTTGATTACCTTATCAAAACATTGATTCCAACTTCGGGATGCTTGCTTCAATCCATATATGGACCGTTGAAGTTTGCATACCTTGTTAGCATCTTTAGGATCAACAAAACCTTTGGGTTGCATCATATACAACTCTTCATCAATGTCTCCATTGAGGAACGCCGTTTTGACATCCATCTGCCATATCTCATAATCGTAATATGCAGCGATTGCTAACACAATCCTCACAGACTTTAGCTTCGCTACTGGTGAGAAAGTCTCATCGTAGTCAACTCCTTGAATTTGTCGAAACCCTTTTGCGACAAGTCGAGCTTTATAGACAGTAACATTACCATCAACATCTGTTTTCTTCTTGAAAATCCATTTGTTCTCGACAGCCTTCCGGCCATCCGGTAAGTCCACCAAAGTCCATACTTGGTTTTCGTACATGGATCCAATCTCGGATTTCATGGCTTCTTGCCATTTATTGGAATCTGGACTCATCATCGCTTCCTCATATGTCGCAGGGTCATCGGTGTTGTCCACAAACATGACACTCATAATGGTATCATACCAATCAGGAGTGGTACGAGTTCTCGTTGACCTGCGAGGCTCTGTAGCAACTTCAACCAAAGTTTCATGATCATCATCATTAGCTTCCTCTCTTATTGGTGTAGGCGCTACTGGAACTACTTCCGGTGCTGCGCTACTCGCAAGTTCGAGAGAAGGTTCAACAACCTCGTCGAGTTCTACTTTCCTTCCAGTCACTTCTTTCGAGAGAAATTCCTTCTCTAGAAAGGATCCATTCTTAGCAACGAAGATTTTGCCCTTGGATCTATGATAGAAGGTATACCCAATAGTTTTCTTCAGGTATCCTATGAAGACGCATTTTTCCGCTTTGGGTTCAAGCTTGTCCGTCTGTAACTTCTTTACATAAGCTTCGCAACCCCAAACTTTAAGGAACGATAATTTAGGTTTCTTTCCAAACCATAATTCATACGGTGTCGTTTCAACGGATTTAGATGGTGCCCTATTTAAAGTGAATGCAGCTGTTTCTAATGCATAACCCCAAAATGATAGCGGTAAATCTGTAAGTGACATCATAGAACGAACCATATCTAAGAGAGTTTGATTACGACGTTTGGACACACCATTACGCTGTGGTGTTCCCGACGGTGTCAATTGTGAAAGTATTCCGCATTTCTTCAAATGCTCGCCAAACTCGTAACTTATATATTCACCTCCACGATCAGATCATAGAAATTTAATCTTCTTGTTACGTTGATTCTCTACCTCACTTTGAAATTCCTTAAACTTCTCGAAAGTTTCGGACTTATGTTTCATGAAATAGATATACCCATATCTACTCAAGTCATCTGTGAAGGTAAGAACATAACGATAACCACCGCGTGATGCTACACTCATTGGACCACACACATCGGTATGTATGATTTCCAATAAGTCCGTAGCTCGCTCCATCATACCAGAAAATGGATTCTTAGTCATTTTACCCATTAGACATGCTTCGCATCTTTCAAGTGATTCGAAATCAAGTGATTCAAGAAGTCCATCGGAATGGAGTTTCTTCATACGCTTCACTCCAATGTGACCAAGATGACAGTGCCACATATATGTCGTGTTATCGCTCAATTTCAAACGTTTAGCCTCAATGTTATTTATGTGTGTATTACTACAATCGAGATTCAATAAGAATAGACCATCTATCAAAGGTGCATGTGCATAAAACATATTACTCATATAAATCGAAGAACCATTATTCTCGGACTTAAACAAGTAACCGTCTCGCAATAAACATGATCCAGATATAATGTTCATGCTCAACGCAGTCACCAAATAACAATTATTTAAGTATAAAACTAATCCCGATGGTAGACAAAGAGGTAGCGTGTCGACCGCGATCACATCAACCTTTGATTCATTTCCAACGCGCATCGTCACCTCGTTCTTCGCTAGCTTCCGTTTATTCTGTAGCACCTGTTTCGAGTTACAAATATGAGCAACCGAACCAGTATCAAATACCCAGGTACTACTACGAGTACTAGTGAGATACACATCAATAACATGTATATCGGATATACCTTTCTTTTTTATGTTGTCGTTCTTCAAATCCGCCAAGTACTTTGGGCAATTCCGCTTCCAGTGACCTTCTCCTTGCAGTAAAAGCACTCAGTATCAGGCTTAGGACCAACCTTGGTCTTCTTCGCCGGCGTGGCAACTTTCTTACCGCCCTTCTTGAAGTTTCCCTTTTGCTTAGACTTGCCTTTCTTGAATTTGGTGGTCTTATTGACCAACAACACTTGGTGCTCTTTCTTGATCTCCACTTCTGCATATTTCAACATGGAGAAGAGTTCTGGCAACGTCTTGTCCATGTTTTGCATATTGTAGTTCATCACAAAGTTCTTGTAACTTGGTGGTAGTGATTGGAGGACACGGTGAATCCCCAAATAATTAGGAATCACTATACCCAAACTTTGGAGTTTGTTTGCGTGCCCAGACATCTTAAGCACATGCTCACTGACGGAGCTGCCCTCTTCCATATTGCAGTTAAAGAACTTTTCAGAAGCTTCATAACTCTCAACTGCCGCGTGAGCCTCAAATATCATTTTGAGTTCACCGACAATATCATGTGGGTCATGGTTCTCAAACCTTTTCTGAAGCTCCGATTCCAAACCATACAAGATAGCACACTGAACTGTGGAGTACTGATTCTTCCGAGTGAGGTAAACATTCTTTACTTCATCGGTAGCAGTAGCTGCAGGCGGGTCACCCAGCGGTGCATCCAGCACATAGGTCAAATTACCAGCATTGAGGACAATCCTCAAATTGCGGAACCAATCCGCAAAGTTGCTTCCATTGTTTTTCAACTTTTCTTTCTCTAGGAACACATTAAAATTGATGGTAGGGGCCGCCATTGATCTACAACATATTTGCAATAGTTTAGACTAAGTTTATGACAAATTGAGTTCTAATTAATAGTTAAATTAATCTAGGTGAACTCCCACTCAAAACAATATCCCTCACATTGTTTTAGTGATCACACGAACCAAATCCACCACATCAAAAACAATCATCACGAGAGTTGATGTAGCTTCAATGGCGAACAATCAACATGTTCATCATATCTACTATATGACTCATGCTTTACCTTTCGGTGATCCGTGTTCTGAGACCATATCTGTACATACTAGGTTCGTCAAGATCGAACCTTAGCTTCCGCATGAGGAAATCTGGCTTGCTCACATTGTATACACTCGCAGAATCTAACACACCCGATCATCACATGGTGCTTCGAAACAACGAGCTTTAGCAACGGTGCTTACTAAGGATGAACACTTTAAAACTTGAAATTTGTGTGCTTGAGGGATCATCTTATAATGCTACCGTCATTAACTAAGCAATACAAGATGCATAAAGGATTAACATCACATGCAATTCATAATATGTGCTATGATATGGACTTTCTTCTTGTGCTTCCGGTCTCCATCTTCAAGCACGAACATGATCTCCATCATCACCGGTATGGCGTCAAGGTCAATGGCGCCGTTTCATGGTTGTCGTCCACCAGCTTCAACTATTACAACTACTTTAAATAGACATGCATGTATTAATGGAATTCAAATACAACCATATGGCTCCTGCCGGTTGCCAACTTACAATAAGGAGCATTGCATACATCAAATATAATCACAATCATGGCCATATCACATCACAGCACACCCCTGCAAAACAAAGTTAGACGCCTCTAATTTTCTTTGCATATTTGGGGCTTTCAATAATTGTCGTTCTAACTTACGAACAAGAACCACAACGTTGATGTTTGAACTATCAAGTGCCCGTTGTAAATTGGATCTATACTATGATGGGAGAGACAGGCACCCGCAAAGCCACTTATGCAATACAAGTTGCATGTTGAGCGTGGAGCAAGTCTCATGAATGATGTCATGTAAGGTTAGCCTGGGCCGCTTCATCCCATCATACCGCAAGATGCAAAGTACACAAAAAGCAATTGATAATAAAAGCACCACCGCCCACAATGACAATTGTGTTCTACTCGTGCAATAGATCTACATATAGACACAGCTCTGATACCACTGTAGGGGTTCGTAGCATGGAAAACAAAAAATATCTACCGCACGCAAACAAACAAGCCAAGATCTATATACTAGATTGTAGCAACGAGTTGATAGAGGAACTCACCCTCGAAGATTCCAAAGCGGTTAACGAGAGCAGATTCTCGTGGGTGATGTAGTCGTACACTTGCCGATCTCAAGATCGCGTAGACGATCCTTCCGGCACTGCGTTCCGGCAGCTCTTCCGCAGTCGGTCACACGTTCGGTACTTGATGAAGACCTTCCTCTCCCTTATTCGAGCAGGCAGCGGAGGTTGTAGCACTCTCCTCGCGATTCCAGCAGCACAACGGCGTGGTGTCGGAAGTAGAGGGGAGATCTTGCAGGGCTTCGCCTTAAGCCGGAGTGAGTATGGTGGAGTATGAGAGATGCCTTGGTGGTCTAGGGTTTAGAGGGCACCAAGGGGAGGGTGTGGCCGGCGGATAGGGCTTGGGGAATCCCCAAGTCACCGACTTGGGAGGAACCCTAGGCGGCGGCAGCACTTGGAGGTGGTGGCGCGCAGGAGCTAGGGTTTTAGGTGTGAGGGTAGGGGGCAGCCCTACCCCTCCTTATATAGGTGGAGGGTGGCGGCTTGGGAGGATGGAGTCCTCCTCCAACTCCTCCTCCTTGACGGTGGGTGGATGGAGTGGGACTTCCTCCCCAAGTAGGTTTCCTACTCTCCCTCCACCAAGCAAACTTGGCGTTTGACTTTTCAAATTGGCATTTGACTTTCAAACTTGGATTTGATTTCTCTCTCCATATTTTCCAGCTAAGTGACCTAGTACATGATGCAATCATTCCACATTGTCATGACACATTCATGTACCCTTCCCCTCCGGAGTGCTGGACCTTTCGGACCCTTCTAAAACATTCCTGGTGAAAACACCAGAATCATTCCCGAACTCCGAAACAGGACTTTCCTTATATGAATATTATTCTCCGGACCATTCCGGATCTCCTTGTGATATCCCGGATCCCATCCGGGACTCCGAACAACATTCGGTCTCTTACTCATCATTCCATAACTACTCAACAACATCGAATCCTTAAGTGTGTCTCCCTACTGTTCGTGAATTATGCGGACATGATCGAGACACTTCTCCGATCAATAACCAATAGAGGAATCTGGAAATTCATATGGCTCCCACATATTTCTATGATTACTTTGCGATTGAATGAACCACTTACATACGATACCAATTCCCTTTGTCTCACGATAACTTACTTATCCGAGGTTTTGATCGTCCGTATATCTGCATACCTAGTTCAACCTCGTTACTGATAAGTACTCTTTTCTCATTCCCGTGGTATGTGATCCCTTGTGAGCCAGTCACATGCTTGCAAGCTAATTGGATGACATTCCACCGAGAGGGCCCAGAGTATATCTATCCGTCATATGGATGGACAAATCCCACTCTTGATCCATGTGTCTCAACCCATACTTTCCGAACACTCAATGCCACCTTTATAGCCACCCAGTTATGGTGTGGTGTTTGATGTCATCAAAGCATCCTTCCGGTGATGGTAATTAGCTTGATCTCATGGTCGAAGGAATTAGGTTACTATGTATCAGAAAGCTTATAGCAATTGAACTATTAAAATGACTTGATCTTTATGCTACACTTATCTATAAGAGTATGTCCACAATACCATTATCCTAATGATATGATCTTGTTGTTAACAACATCTCAATGTTCATGATCAGGAAACCATGATCATCTATTAACCAACAAGCTAGTATTATAAAGAGGCTTTACTAGGGACTCTAATTTAGTTTACAAATCACACAAGTATTAATGTTTCCGGTTAATACTGTTATAGCATGACTGTAAACATTTATCATAAACACAAAGATATAATAATAACTACATTTATTATTGCCTCTAGGGCATATCTCCAACATCAACCAACCAAATTGAATCATGTTATGATAGTTAAAATACCTGGTTCAACCACCAAAGCTAGACAAATTTTCAAGGTCGTGCCTATCCAAATCCATGGCATATATTTTTATGCTAACCTAATAGTACTCGGAACTAAAGGTTTGGAAGTAGTATTAGGAATGGATTGGATGTCAAAACATAAAGGATTAATCGACTGTGCCAAGAAAGCCATAAACATGACCATTATAGTCGGAGTATCAGTAGAGCATGTATCGGAAACCTTGCCCCGTCAGTTCAAGTGAAACAAGAGTCTAGCCCAACCAACCATTGACCAAGTTAGAGTAGTCTGTGAATACCCCGATGTATTTCCAGATGTTTTGCCCGGTATGCCCCCACATCGGGATATCGAGTTTATCATTGAACTAATCCCTGGAACCGGACCCATAGCTTAGAGACCATATAGTATGAACCCATTTGAATTAGTGGAGCTAAAGAAGCAACTGGATGCTATGATAGAGATAGGATTGATCTAACCAAGTGCGTCGCCATGGAGATCACATGTCTTGTTTGTAGATAAGAAAGATGGAGGTAACCATTTGTGCACAGATTATCAGAAGTTGAATGATGTCACCATCAAGAACAAGTACCCACTACCGAAGATAGAAGACCTGTTTGACCAGTTGACCGGTGCCAAAGTGTTTTCTAAGATTGATCTTAGAACTAGTTATCATCAACTCAAGATTCCGCAGAGGATATCCCCAACACTGCTTTTACCACCAGATATGGACTGTATGAGTACACTGTCATGTCCTTTGGATTAACCAATGCCCACGCTTATTTCATGAACCTCATGAATAAGATTTTTATGGACTTCCTGGATAAGTTTGTCGTTGTTTTCATCGATGACATTCTGATCTATTCCAAATTAGAAGAACATGAGATACACCTAAGGACCATCCTTGGAACCCTTAGGGAGCATCAGTTGTATGCCAAGTTTAGCAAATGTGAACTCTGGTTATAGGAGGTGGGATTCCTCGGACATATTGTATCAGCCGGAGGAATTGCCGTTGACCCTGCAAAGGTGAAAGATGTTGAAGATTAGCAAGCCCCGACCATCCAAACCCAAGTTCGTGCATTTCTCGGATTAGCGGGATACTACCGCAAGTTGGTAGAGGAATTCTCGAGCATCGCAAGACCCATGGCCCAATTGTTAAAGAAAGATAAGAAGTTTGAATGGACAGACAAATGTGAAGTGAGTTTTCAAGAACTCAAGAAGATATTGATTTCAACCCCAATCTTGATTATGCCAGATATCACGAAGCCCTTTGATGTGTATTGTGACACATCCAAGATCGGTCTCGGATGTGTGATGATGCAAGAAGGCAAAGTTATATCTTATCTATCCCGAAAACTGAAGCAACATGAGCAGAATTATCCTACCCATGACCTTGAACTAGCAGTCATAGTTCTAGCCCTGAAGACATGGTGGCATTACCTTATGGGAAACCATTGTGAGATTTATTCGGATCACCAGAGAATGAAGTACATTTTCACTCAGAAGGAGCTGAATATGAGGCAGAGAAGATGGATAGAGCTAATCAAGGACTATGATCTAGACATCCACTATCACCTCGGTAAAGCAAATGTGGCAGCAGACGCCCTTAGTAGATTGCCGTGTCACTTGAACTCCATGATTCTAAAGGAGCAACCAAGTTTGCACAAGGAGATGGAGGATTTCAGAATGGAATTAGTAAGTGAAGGATTTTTGGCTAGCATGGAACTTCAACCCACTTTGATCAGTCAGATCAAGGAGGTGCAGAAAGGAAATGCTAGTCTCGACGGAATCAAACATCGTATCGATGCAGGAAAAGTACCCGGATTCACCAAAGATGAAGAAGGAGTTTTGTGGTACAAAGGACGTATCTGTGTGCCAGCAGATTCCGAGATAAAGCAAGCTATTTTGAAGGAAGCTCATGATACTCTTTATTCTATCCATCCCGGAGGAACGAAGATGTATCAGGATTTGAAGGAGCAATTTTGGTGGCATAAGATGAAGATAGAAATCAGAAGCTACATCGCTAAGTGTGATATTTGTCAGAGAGTCAAGGCGGGACATCAGAGACCCGCAAGACTATTGCAACCATCGCAGATTCCAGAATGGAAGTGGGATTCAGTTGGAATGGACTTTATCACCGGATTGCCTACATCTAGTAGGGGAAATGACTCTATTTGGGTCATAGTTGATAGACTGTCCAAAGTAGCTCATTTCTTACCGGTCAAGACCACATACCAGAGTTCGTAGCTAGCAGAGTTGTATATCGCTAGAATTGTCAGTTTGCACAGAGTCCCCAAGAACATTGTATCAGATCGAGGAACCCAGTTTACCTCGAGATTTGAGATGTCAAATGTCGGTAAAAACTTCGGCATCACCAAGTCCAGTATGCTGGGGAAAACTTGGTATCTCACTTGTGGATGGCCACCCAGGAACAAAGAGATTTGAGATGTCAAATGTTGAGTAGCTTCAAGTGCAGCCACTTGGCATTATGGGCTCTGCCTGGATCATATAGGTTGCAATAACTTAACCAAATGGACAGTTGGTGTAGGTTGGAGCGCGTCCATTCTGGTCTAAGGGAAGACTTCTGAAAGATCTTGTCTTGGTGAAACCAAGTCTTGTGGGGAAAGTGCACCATCTCTGTAGAGTGTAAAATCTAAGTACTTAGCCATGTCCCTGGTAAAGGACAATTTGAGCATCAAGACATGGAAGCTATCAAGAATCTCCTCATCCAAATTTCTAAGTTAAAAACTTGTGGTTGAACAAGGGTTGAAGGATCACCAATTTCTATTGGGAGATGCCTTGGGTGATTTTGTCAAGCAAACACTTAGTGTTTTCAAATGATAAGGAAAATCTATTTTGATCAAAGCAAGCCTAAGCTCCACTTAGCCAAATGCATATAGATGATAGATTCCACTATACTACCATAGTATCACTTGCCAATACAATTCAAATGTATTGACCCTTGTGGCTGTAACTTATTATGTTGCAGGTTTGTTTAATGTTAGTGAGATGTGTTGATTAGGATTACAAGTCTACAACCAACATGATTGCCTGTGGCACTTTGAAGATGAAGGACCCCATGCTATAGTTATTTCTGCTGCAATGTAATGAGATAGCCAAATGAGCTATGTAAGATGTAATAAGATATTTTATTCCTGGTTATAAAGTTGTATTATGACCTGTAGGGTTTGCAGCATAGAAAACAAAAAATTTCCTACGATGGGAACATCTATGTACCAAGATCTATCTACTAGATACAAGCAACGGGTGGATATACATCCATAGAATACATACCCTCGAAGACCGAATAGCGTTAACGAGGTTGTACTCGTGGATGATGTAGACGAACGCTTGCCGATCTCAAGATCGTGATGAAGTCCATCTGGTCCAGCCGGTCCAACACGATCAAGTCCAGCACCTCAAAGCAGTGGTGCATCCGTGATCGCACACACGTACGGGTACCCCGACAACGTCCGCGCCCTCGCTCCAGCGAAGCAGCGGAAGCAACAAATCCTTCCAGAAAAAGCCACCGGGAACATGTATCTCGCTGATCCGAGACCATGGGGAAATTCTAAAGGGGGGAGAGAGATCCTTCGCGAGGAGGTGTGCTTTGAGAGGAGGAGAGGGGGGCCTTTTATAGGAGAGAGGGGGGGCACCCAAGGGGCATGGCGCCCAGCCATGGGGCTGCCCCCACCTCTTCCACATTCATGTAGGTGGATCTCCCACTCAAAATGAAAAGCCTCCACTCCCATTAAAAAGCCTCCACTCAAAAATCCACTCACATGCATTAAATTTCCACCAAATTTAATGCAAGCTCTCATTTAAATAAAACTCTTTTATTTATTTATTCAGAATTTTGTTAATTACTTTAATTAACAAACATTCACATAAAACCCCTTACAACATTTCAATTTCACATGCAGAACCAGTTTTAGCAATTTCAACCCAAATAGTTCCGGTGTCTAGTGAAATAAATTCCTGCGCTTTCTTTTTCTTTTTCTGGCATATCATTTGCTCCGAATGGTGTCGGTACCCCTTAACTGTGTCACCCTACGGTTCGCGAATAATGCGGACATGATCGAGACCCTTCTCCGATCAATAATCAGTAGCGGGACCTGGAGATCCATACTGACTCCCACACATTCAACGATGACTTCTGTGATCGTGTGAACCTTTTACGCTAGTATCTTAATCCCTTTGTTTCACGATATATTACATGTCCGAGATTCGATCATCGGTATCTCCATACCTAGTTTGATCTCGTTACCGACATGCACTCTTTTCTCGTTCCCGTGATATAACATTCTAGTGATCAAATCACTTGCTTGCAAGCTAATCAATGTGATATCACCGAGAGGGCCTAGAGCATATCTATCCGTCATCGGGATGAACAAATTCCACTCTCGATCCATGGGTCTCAACATAACACTTTAGTAGTTCTGAATCCATCTTTATAATCACCCAGTTACGGTGTGACGTTTGATGTCATCGAGAAACTCTTCCGGTGTTAATGATTGACATGATCTCATGGTCTAAGGATTAGGATCACTTCGGAAGTTGTTATAGCAATATAAACTCAATGACTTTGACCGTAATGCTATACTTCGGATGAATGTTCATCACATCATTACACTAATGTTGTGACCTCGTTATTAAAAACATCCAATGTCCATGATCAGGAAACTTTGATCATCATGTTAATCAACGAGCTAGTTTATAAGAGAGGCATAACTAGGAACTTCCTTTTTGTTTATTAAACACACATGTATTAACGTTTCCGTATTAATACAATTATAGCATGTAAAATAAACATTTATCATAAATAAGGAATATGATAATAACCACTTTATTATTGCCTCTCGGGCATATTCCCTTCAGTCTCCCACTTGCACTAGAGACAATAATCTAGTTTGAAAACTTTGCGTTTTGAACACCTATGGCTTTCTGGTGTTCCATATACGCAACTGCAAGTGGTTAACATAATCTACGGATCTGACACTTTTAGGTCCATGTGTATTTGCATGTCTTTGCGTCTTCACGCATCACTCATTCTCCAATGAGATAGCATTGTATAAATTTGGTCTTTCGGTGAGACCTTTAGTTCCTTGGGGTTTAAAACACGTCGATACTATTGTCATACAATATATCTTTAGTGTTAGCCCGTTGCGAACCACACCTTAGTTTGATAACAAACTACTTGACACAAATTCCCTCCTTTGCTGCTACTATGGCAGAATGGACAAAAATAACCCAAATTCGAAAGGATTTCACGAAATGACCCTTCTGGAAAACTATTTCACTGGCACTAACCCTTTTTGTAGCGCCTAACAGCAAGGCGCGACACTCTACAGTGTAGCGCCTTTCAGCTAGGCGCTATACCCCCTGCCAGCGTGGCACCGCCTGGCCCCTCCCTGGCCCCACCCCGCCGTGTGACGCCCAGGCGCTATGCCTGGGGCGACTAACGCCCAGGCGCTATGCCTCAGGTGTAGCGCCTGTCTGATAGGCGCTACACTTTAATGTGTAGCGCCTAGCAGAAAGGCGCTACACTTTGAGACATAGCCTGCAGCCCGCAGCCCCCCTCCCCACCCCTCCCCATTCAGTCCCATCTCGACCCAAGGAAGGAGAACAGCAAGGAGGCGCCCCCTTCTCCCCCCCTCAAATCTCTCACATTGGAAGCTTTATTTGGTGGATTTGTGCCTCTCCCTAGCTGCTAGAGGTACCCTCCCTCATTCCCCTTCGTTTTGACCTTTGGAAATCTTTCATTTTGGTTGGACTTGGCTTGAAACCCTAGAAATTTGATTTGGAGAGAAATGTTTGGAAATTTGTTAGATTCATTGGCCAATGTTGGTTATAAAGATGTGTATGAAGCATTTAGTTAGGTTTAGGGTTGTTGAAATGACATTGTTTGGTACATTGGAATGTTATGGCTAGGGTTAGGGTTAGGGTTTGCTTATGTAAGAGAGGATGTTCTTGTTAGCTTTATGGTTTGGTAATGTGTCTAGTATAGTTTTGTTTATCTTGTCATGGTTAGTTAATGAACATATTCTCCTATGTGTTAGGGATGGCAAGAATTGTTCATGTTCATCATGTGGACAAGGATGCCTTTTTGAAAGGCAACATAGAACCGGACCCGGATGAGCTAGATATTGTGTTTGAGCGTAGTCCCACCTATGCCGAGGTCTTGGAGCAAGTGAGGATTGAATTGAAATGGATGGACCCATGTGATGTTGTTGAGTTGGAGGGAAGACATAATGTGGGTTTTGGAATGCATATCCGTTGGAAGACCATGCATATCTTCTCCGAGGCTCGTTGGCTTGCATACAAGGAGGTGGTGGCCGAATCACTAGACAAGGCTCTTGAGCTATTTGCCACCAAGAAGGTTGATAGTTCATTGCCTTTGGACTTGAACCGCCGTGCTTCCCTATTGGATAGTAGGAGTCCTCCACCCGTGGAGCAAGAGCTATGTATTGAACCTCCTTTGAGCCAAACATTGAGCCCGATTTCAAGACACCAAGACGAAGTGTTGGAAGAGGACAATGATGATTGTGAGGGTGAAGATGATGATGATGTTGAACTCCATGACAACAATGTTGGTGATTTGGAGAAATATATCACTCAACATGACATGGACCGTGAACTCCCGTATTCTCGAGGCTATGCTTCGGACTCGGATGATGATGGTCCCGAAGAAGAAGTTGACGAGGAGGGGTTCACAGCTAGAGAGGCCGAAATCCACCATACCGTATTGGGGCGGGACCATCGGGTGCCTTTGTTTCGTGATCTTAGTCTCACGGATGAAGCCACGGTTGATGGTGGCAAAGGCATAGTGCTTGGACCAAGGACAAGTTCTTACCGGGATGGCAATGAAGTGAATAATGGCTTTTGCAAAGGATCAAGGTTTAAGACCTTGTTGGAATTTAAGCAATGGATAAAGGACTTCTCGGTGAAGCATCATCGTCCTTACACGGTCGTGCACTCGGATATCAAGAAGCGTTACACGGTGAAGTGCGAGGCGGAAGGATGTCCTTGGATTGTGCGTGCTAGACCATTCAAGGGAGGTCCCGATTGGCACATATCTAGTTGCGTATCAACTCACATGTGCCGAGGCCCGATGGTGGATGGAAAGGATGCAAAGCATGAGCACCGACAACTCACCTCCGAGTTCCTCGCTTATAGGCTTTCCAATGACATCGCGTCGTTTCCAATAATGAGCATCAAGCAGGTCATGGAGTTTGTGAAAGCCCTCTTTAACTATGAGGTGAAGTACGGGAAGGCATGGAAGGCTAAGCAAGCCGCATTCAAGATGTTGTACGGTGATTGGGAGGAATCTTATAACCGAATCCCAAGGTTGTTGGGAGCGATGGCCGATGCTAACCCGGGCATGGTTCATGTGGTTGAACCTTTGGGGAACAAGACAAGGATTGTAAACGGAAGAACCGTTCGAGTTTTTGGCCGTGCATTTTGGGCTTTCGAGCAATGTGTTCAGGCATTTGAACATTGTAGGCCGGTCATCTCCGTTGATGGCACCTTTTTGACCGGTCAATTCAAGGGCACTATCTTGATTGCAATAGCCAATGATGCCAACAACCGGTTGATTCCTTTGGCCTTTGCTTTGGTAGAGGTGGAAAACAATGATAATTGGGAGTGGTTCTTCCATCTTTTAAGAACCAAAATATTAACCCCTCATAGGGAAATATGTGTCATCTCGGACCGTCATCAAGGAATTCTTAAAGCGGTGGACCAACATATTCCCGGGCATGCTCCGTTGCACCATCGTTGGTGCATGAGACACTTTTGTTCAAACTTCTATAGGGCATGCAAGAGCAAGGATTTGGCCGATGATCTACAAGATTGTTGCCTCGCTTTCACGGAACGTCGTTTCTCAAACTTGTACAACAAATTGCTCTTCAACAAAGAGCTCGATGCGGGTGGTCGAGAGTTTCTCGATAGGAGCATTGGATAAAGAACAAAGTGGGCACGGGCATTCGATGACGGTGGTCGGAGGTATGGTCAAATGACAAGCAACATGGCAGAGGCCTTCAACAAGTTGCTCAAAGGTGTCCGTGCATTGCCCGTCACGGCAATAGTCCGTTATACATTCGACATGATGAATGGGTATTTTCTTAAATACTCAGAGGAAACGGACCGGCAGATTGCGGGGGACTACAAGAACAAGCACAAATACAAGTACCCACCTAAGGTTGATGATTGGATGCAATTTCAGACAAAGAAAGCGGATGCCCAAGTTGTCACGGAGTATGACAACGACGAGCTAATTTACCAAGTTACGGAGCCTGGAGGTACAACGGCTGATGGTGTCCAACACGGAGGCCGAGCTTTCAAGGTCTCACTCAAGACTTGTGAGTGCACATGCGGAAGGCCATCATTGCTTCATCTTGCCTGCTCGCACTTGCTCGTCGCGTCTCGCTGGCGACATTTGGATTACAATAATCCGCTCACGGTGAGAGAGGCTGAGTTCTCCATTGAGACTACTAAGAAGACATGGGCTCCTAGATTTCATCCATATTTGGACCAATCAAAATGGCCGGAGTACCATGGGATTCAACTATGGCCCGATCCGAAATGGAAAGTGATTAAACGTGGAAGACGCAAGACAAAACGCTTTAGGAGCGACATGGATGGATGGGGCCGTGGTGGTGCTCGAGAAACGGGCAATGACCAATTCCAAGAGCCTCGTGAGAGAGCCCGGTGTGGAACATGCAATGGTGAAGGGCACAATGCAAGAAAGTGTTCTCAAAGGAAAAGAGCAAAAGGAAATGAAGCAAGCACTAGCCAACCAAGTGGTAGCCAACAAGTCCCAAGCCAACCAAGAACAAGCCAACAATCTCCAAGCCAACCAAGAACTAGCCAACAAGCTCCAAGCCAACCAAGAACTAGCCAACAAGCTCCTAGACAAGAAGCTCCTAGACAACAAGCTCCTAGACAACAAAGAGGTCGATCACTTGGGCTTAGAAGAGGAAGAGGGCGTGGCGGTTTTAACCCGTCTAGTATGTTAGGTTACTTGGCAGGACCAAATCCTTATGTTAATAGGTACGGATGGAATATTCATACTTGCACCCTTATGTTACTACCTACTATGCTTATTTCATTGAATCAATTATTGTTCACATTCATTGCATCCTTTACTAACTTGTAGCTTTTGTTCTTATAATAGGTATGGCGACTCGTCCCAACAAGGGCAATGATGGGGACGGTGTGAACTACTCGGCTATCTGGGCGAATGCTATGAAGGTGGTGGAAGAGAGGAAGAGGAAGGAGAAAGAAGAAGAGAAGAAGAGGAAGGAGGAAGAAGAAGAGAAGAAGAGGAAGGCATTTGAAGAGGTAGTTCAACTTGCTCGAGACTTGGCGAAGAAGAAGGACGAAGAGGACGAGAGAAAGAAGAAAAAGGAAGAGGAAGAGAGGAAGAAGAAAAGGGAGAAGGAAGAGGAAGAGAGGAAGAGGCAAAAGGAGAAGGAAGAGGAAGAGAGGAAGAGGCAAAAGGAGAAGGAAGAGGAAGAGAGGAAGATGAGGGCCAATGCTAGGCCACCTTGCGCCGACCAAGAGGAAAGGCCACGGAAGGCGTTTCGTACTTCTGAGGCCCATGGGAAGGAGGTTCCTATTTGTTGGTGTGGAACCGATTGCACTGTTAAGGAATCCCAAGACTACTTATCCGATAGTTGGGGAAAGAAGTTCTTCATGTGTGCCAACTACAACCGCTCTCCCGAGCGTAGCCGCAACCCATACGACAAGCCACGGGTATGCTCAAAGCTTTTTAGTTCTTCATGTGTCCCAAACTATTCCATAGCATATCCTCTAACATGCACTATTTTTTGTAGTCTCCCCCTCCGGTATGCAGGTACTACACTTGGATAGACCTTGAGCAACCTCAATCCAACAAGGCTATCCAAGAGATCGATTTTGCCATAAGAAGAAGTCGCTTCCAAGAACGGCTGCGTGACGAGGACATGGCGAGGAAGCGCAAGAAACGTAATGACGAGATCCGCAGGAAAGAGGAGGAAGAGGAGCGCAAAGCTAAGGAGGCTCGTGCTGCGGAGAGGGAAAGGCTTCGTCAAGAGGCGTGGCGTTCCATGGAGGAAGAGGAAGAGAAGAAGAGGAAGGGCAAAGGACCTATGCTTTAGAACACCATGTTTGATGTTGTTTGAGATGCTTAAGGGCAAGAACTATTAGTGTGATGTCGAACTATTAGTATGTAAAGCCCCTTAAGGGCAAGAACACCATGTTTGAGATGCTTCTATTTGAGTATGTCATGAACTGCTATCCCTCGTCTTTTATTTGCCTTGTGTAATGTTTGTCATGTTAAAGTCTCAGAACAGTGAAATGGTTGGTCTGAACACAGTTTGAAGGCATAGCGCCTAGCAGAACGGCGCTATGCTGGTGTAGCGCCTGTCTGCTAGGCGCTATGCTAGCAGATTTCATCTGCTCCAAAATTACCAGGAGCATACAGAGAGCAAACTCGAGCTGGCTCTCGGGGAAACCTCTAAGTCAGTGTGTAGCGCCTGTCTGATAGGCGCTATGCTCTGAGGTGTAGCGCCTATCAGACAGGCGCTACACACTGACTTAGAGGTTTCCCCGAGAGCCAGCTCGAGTTTGCTCTCTGTATGCTCCTGGTAATGTTGGAGCAGATGAAATCTGCTAGCATAGCGCCTAGCAGACAGGCGCTACACCAGCATAGCGCCGTTCTGCTAGGCGCTATGCTAGCAGATTTCATCTGCTCCAGAATTACCAGGAGCATATATGAGGCAGCTACACCCTGACATATATACATGAACATATATACTCAAATAACATCAATATAATCTCAAACAACACCAACTAATTGTCATACATCAACATAGTCTCAAACAACATCAACGTAGTGCCAATACATGAACATAGTCTTAAACAACTCATCTTCCGTCCAACCTAGTGCATCATCATCAACATTGCCCATACATAGTCTCCAACCTAGTGCATCATCATCAACATTGTGCCATACATGACCTACTTCCGTCCACGCGTCCTTGGGCCTCGGCCCCTCCTTGGAGGTATCTTCTTTGTCACCTCCTCTTCTTGCGACTCATCTTCATCATCATACTGTAGGCCTCTCGTCCTCCTAGTCGCTCTTGACCTCCGTGGCGGCTCGTCCTCGACAACATTGGCCTTTCCCTTGTTACGGAAGTCATCCGGCGTCCAGCGATTGAACTGTTTCCTTGGCTTCAGCTGGTATGCGGAACAAATCCGGTACTCCTCCTCAGTCTCATTCTCCATATGAGGCAGCTACATGTAAGATTGTATGGCTATGAGAAATGCATGGGAAACAGAAAGCACTAAATGCATGTAAGGTTGTCCCATACCTCATCTTCCGAACGAATCGCCGAAGTGGTGTCATCCTCAACATCATCCTGAAGATGGGCCGACGGATCAGTAGTCGACTTGGACCTAGAACCAGACGGGGTTGTGTACTCGGGATCGCGGCAACCTAGCACGTTAGATAAGCGACGCATCTTTTGGGCCGAACGCTGTAACAAATAACAACATAAGTCAAAACAAGAACATGCCTATCTTGAGGAAGTCTCGCATCCATACCTTAAGGAAGTCTCGTATCATGCCTTCTCCCTTTTTCCCCTTAGGGGCAGCAAAAAGAATCGCCTCGGCATCGTCGGCATATTTCTTTACCTCCGTTCTCTACAGAGTCAAGAACAAGAACATGTTAGGCAAGAAAGAGATGAGAGTGCAAGGAAAGTAATGCGAAGGCAACGATAACTTTACCGCAAAGTTGAGTGAGGAAGAAAGCGGGATGTCGGTCCCCTTCCTGACCTGCCGGTTGTACTGAGTGTAGGCAAGTTCATCGAACTGGACTGGCTCCTCCAATATTTCTTCCTCGTAGGACGGCGGGCAAATGGAGACACGGGTACTACCAAGAAACCAATGGATATAGTTGTTAAATGCAACTGGGCAATGTGCTCTTCCATTATTCCATTCCGTTCGTCGAGCATTCTCCACACAAATGAGGAAATCCATGACGTGCCTCCTATGATGGTGATCCCAATTCTTGATCTTCCTCTGCCTCTTTCTGTCCAACCTGAACAACAACAAAGAACCATGTTAGTACCATACAAAGCAATTGAGCACAAGTTCTCATGCTAACTAACCGATGAAGCTCCTTGTCGGTGTCCTTCCACACGGGAGGGTTGCACTGAAACAACCCGAACTGCCTCATCACCCGTTGTGGCATATGAAACTCAACCGCCCAATTGCAAATCAATGGGCAGCACATGAGCCAGAGAGATTGTTCCTCCAAGCACTTCGGGTTAATATCAAACCCGGGAGCAATACCAAACTCGTCCCCACAACCATAAGGCTCCCACTCCACCTGCAACATATCACAAGAACATGTTTGGTATCGATTTTGACTCGTGAAGTAAATATTATGGATAGTGACGTATAGATAAACATCTACCTGCTCGGGCGTAATCGCATCAAACTCGTTCGTGTACTTGAGGTACATGGCATCAACATCGCTTGTCATCTCCGATACCACGTCCCACTTGTAAGCCCAAGTCGGCTGGCGTAGAGGGTTTCTATTATACGATGGCCAAGGATGGTGGCCCACCTCTTTGGGACGACCAACTGGTAAGCGTTCCCAGCTCCATATCGAGAGAAGAACCATAGCACCACCTATTCCGGCAGATTCGCCTGCCCTACGACAGGCATCGTCCAACTGCAAGTGAAGAAAAACGAGGTCAGTATAGCATATGTGTGGACTCGACATATACAAATGAATGTAGAGTGCACATGTGATTACCTGCCGGTACAAGTAGGCAAGAGCCGCCGAACCCCAGCTGATATTGCTATCCCAGTTTGCTAGTGCCTTGAGCCACATCCACTGAGCGGTCCTACCTCCGCTGTCAGCAAACAGAGTCCTAGAAAGGACATACCACACGTACACACGAGCATGTGTCTCGATCACCTCAACCTCAGCGGGGTTCGGGCATTCCCTAAAGTTAGACACGATCCACGCATATGTCGCGCCTGCTGGGACTCTATCTTTGCTCTTATCTTCAAGTTCTTCAGGAGCCATGCCAATAAGTAGCTCCATCGCATTGCGCCACCCATCGGAATCTGTGCTCATACATAGAGGCTCCCCCGCGATAGGAAGTCCAAAGATCATGGAAACATCCTGAAGAGTAGGAGTGATCTCGCAGGTCCGGAGGTGGAAAGTGTGCGTCTCCGGCCTCCACCGGTCGACAAGTGCGGTGATAGCAGCCGCGTTGAGGTTCGGCGTCGACCGGCTCACAAGCGTGATGAAAGGGAGGAGGCCTAGCCGCTTGATGTACTCGGTGTACCGCTCGTCGTACGGCATGTCATTCGAAGACGCGCCATGAGACCGAATCTTGAGGGGACGAAGCCTCTGCATACATACAAGATCGAACATTATGGTTTTTCCAACACAATTGAAGCAAAGAAGTTCAACCATGGTTTTATTACCATATGCTTCTCCGCCATCAAGTATGCCCGGTGTTGATGATCATAGTAATCCTCAAGTAGCCACACCATCCTACATATATATTCCAAACATCAATAAAATGTGTGTGGTATGTGGCCATTGTTTGAATTTATACAATAAACTACAAAGAATATGATAGCATATTATTCAAACATCCATACAAATCCATATACAACCATCATATACAATGCAAATCAACAACACACTTTCATTCCTCATCAAATACAACTAATTTATAACTACCAAGTAACTAAAAACATGCACAAATAGTCCATATTATGAATCCAACTACATCTAGGGTTTGAGGCTAATGTGCAAGATTTATTGGATGAAAGAGAGGGGAAAGGAGGGGAATACCTTGAGGGAGGGATGGGGAAGCAAATCCACGGTGAAATGTATCAGATCTGATGGATTTGAGGAGTGGATTTGAGAGAGAGAGAGGAGGAGGAATCGTCGGCGCCCTGTGTATGTTCTATCTTCTTCCTGGGAGTGAATGGGGAGGGGTGGGGAGGGGGCTGCCGCGCGACAGGCTAAGTCCCAGGGTGTAGCGCCTTTCTGCTAGGCGCTACACATTAAAGTGTAGCGCCTATCAGATAGGCGCTACACCCTGGGCATAGCGCCTGGGCGTTACTCTCCCCAGGCGTAGCGCCTGGGCGTCACACGGCGGGGTGGGGCCAGGGAGGGGCCAGGCGGTGCCACGCTGGCAGGGTGCATAGCGCCTAGGTGAAAGGCGCTACACTGTAGAGTGTAGCGCCTTGCTGTTAGGCGCTACAAAAAGGGTTAGCCCAGTGAAATAGTTTTCCAGAAGGGTCATTTCGTGAAATCCTTTCGAATTTGGGTTATTTTTGTCCATTCTGCCCTGCTACTATAGCAGTCATATATTTAGCCCTTTTGTTGTAGTATTCGTCACAATGTCTTAACTATGGATTTCATCCAAATCCATCATGGAAACTTTCTTCCATTTCATTGTGCCACTCATAGTTTAGATTGAGATAAACTTAATTTGTATCTTGTGACAAAACTAGTATCAATGTAACACTTTACAATGAACTATTTGTAATTGTTTGTCACCTCTACACAAATATATTCTTAGTTCTTCCAAAAGATCATAAGAATATCCTTACTATCGTCCAATGATCATTTTATGATTCATTCTGGTATATGCTCATAACACTTAGAGCATAGGACATATCTGGATGTGTACATATCATGGTATGATTGATCAAAACATTCTCGTGATTTCACTCATCAACTGTCAAAGCACTTGAATCTTGTTTCACTTATCAAGTGTCGATACACTTGAATCTTGATTCAATTCTTTTCCATGCGACAAGAATCGTTTCTTGTTGTTTCTATATTGAACTCGTTCAATATCTCATATATGTATGTTTGGCACAACCATATTAGCATCACAGTCTATCCACTATAGACATTCATGCTAAATATTCGGGTTTTGCCTAAGTCTTTCATCGAAATGAAATTCTTAACCTTTGTCAATAAAAGATACATCATTTCTAATCAACAAGATGTTGTCCACATAATGTATTAGAAATATGTCTCAGCGCTCCCACTTAATTTCTTGCAAATGCAAGCATCTTCATCGTCTCCTGATGAAAACTCCTTTTCATCATGGTGAAGTTTCCAACTCCGTGATGCTTACTTCAACCATTGAAGTTTGCATGACCTTTTAGCATCCTTTGAATTAACAAAACCCTTTGGACCGTGTCATGTACACGTCCTAGGTAACCATTCTATTAGAAGAACTTTGTTTTGTTTATTCATCTACCATATACCAAATTATATGTAGTGGTTGCTACTTTAATCCGTCCAGACTAAATGTCGCTATGAAAGATCAAATCTTGTCATAGTCAACTCCTTGAACATTGTCGTAAAATACTTTACTACATGTCGACTATTTCATAGATGTGAAACATCCATGTCTATTTCTTTATAGATCCAAATACGACCGATAGGGTTTTACACCTTTCCGGAGGGTCTTCCAAGTTCAAAACTTGATTTTCGTGTATGGAACTATCACGGATTTTATGGCTTCAAGCCATTTGACGGAGTCAGGGCCCATCATCGCTTCTTTGTATGTATTCGGTTCATCATTGTCAAACAATAATGATTTACTCTCAAATCTTAGCATTTTTTATTGTTTAACTGACCGACTTGGTTCAATAAGAACTTAGATCTCCGTGACCACAACCTTTGAGGCACATAAGCTATGAGCATTATGGCAGCCTTCAGAACGATTTCCGGCGCTGCGCAACTCAGCACATTTAGCTAAGGTTCGTTAACCTTATCAAAGTTCTATTGTCCTCCCACTTAACTTTTACGAAAAATTCCTTCTCCAAGAAACTTCACGTTTCAAGCGACAAACCCTTTTGTCCTTGGTTTTATGGAGGAATACCCAATTGTTATTCGAAATAACCTACAAAGACATGCTCAACCGACTTCGGTTGTAAAAATCTTACTTATGTTTAGCATACCAAAATTTAAGAAATGACAACTTGGGTTTTACCCCAAAACATAACTCATATGGTGTCATTTCAACGGATCAAGATGGAGATCTTTTCAGTGTAAAAGTGTTAGTCTCTAAAGATTTAATCTTTTAAAACATAATGGCAGTTTTATAAATAACACCTTTGATCCAACCATGTCAAACAAGGTTTCATTACAAATCTCAAACACTCCATATTACTATGGTGTTTCGGGATATGTAAATCTAGGTGTTTTGCTAAACTTGCAACTCAAATAAATCCCTTTATGATAAAATCATAATTCATTTATTTTCTTGTTACACTTGTAACTCAAACAAATCCCTTATGATAAAATCATAAACCATTTATTTTCTTGTTACAATGATTTTCCACTTCATCTTGAAAGTCTTTGAAACGTTTTCAAATATTTCATACTTCTTTCTCATTAAGTGAACATTCACTCAAATTTCCGGAGAACGCATATGAAGTTGAAATCCATCGCTTACGACTATACATAATGGACTACAAACATCGATATGTATAAATTCCAATAATTTAGTCGTTCGTTCTTCTTTGGCCTTTGAACGAAGTTTTAATTATCCCGAGGAAAGTCTCACAAGCGTCACTTGATCAAATCAAAGACTCCAAAAATCCATGAATATGCAGATTCTTCATGTTTTCTTTCCAATATAATTTAAACGGCGATGTCACTTCATAAGTGATCTTTCAATCATTTGTCTTGCGACATTTTAACATTAGGTTTTATGGATGTGATTTCTCCAACTAGATTTGTAAATCATCCATCTAATATGGAATATGGTAATTATTTGAACAACCTTTGTTCTCATAATACCTGATTCAAATAACAATTATTAAAACAAATCTTGAAGTCAAGCTTTGATGTCAACGAGAAATACAAACAACGGTTTGTTTGTTTTCGATGAACATCATCACATATTGTCTTGCTAGTTACTTAGGCCATTGTGGTTCATGAATTGCGTCGTTCCGTATGAAATTTCATACCAACCAATTCGGTATCCAATATCCAAGAACCACATTGTTTAACAAGCAAAGAATACAACCATAACATGTATATCATTTATATACCTAAATTGGATATTTCCAATCTTTTATTTTCTGCCAAATATATTTTATAGATTCTCTTTCAGCATTTCCTTTTCCTTTTTAAAAGAATCTATCAACATCAAAAGTGGCGCCATATACATGACACATAGTCCAAAGCGTGTATATTCAAATAATAATACCTTTGGACTTGCACTTTGAAGTAGATCACCATCATCAAAATGATCGGTATTCTTTTAAAATCCATTCTTTAGTAATCTTTTAGTGTAGTAAACACTTTACATACATCTTCTATTCATCCTTATCATGACGACTTTCATGATTAAGCTACTGTAGCTTATAAAGGCGAATCGTGAGTATAATATTACTTTCCAAAAACCCTTTTGGATGATTAGGATGTCTAGCATCTCCAACCTTCGTAAATTCTCATCCTATATGAGAACACATATTATACTCTATCATATTGCAACCAAAACATTGTTTCAGATATCGTTATATCTGTCACACATGATGGTTTCTGAAACAATTCTTTCAGCTCCTAGATAAACTTGATATTAAAACAATCAAGAATCATGGAGGCAAACATTATACTTAAGATACTAACATTGGAATTGTTACTCTCGATTTAATACCAATTATTAAATTTCACGGAGTAAACAGAGTTTGCTGAAAGTTTGCAATAGGACTTTAAACTTTAGATTGACACTCAACACAATACGATACCAGTTCGTAAAGTATATATCTAGAATTTTATAGTTCTATTATCTCAATTACAACTATGCATAAGGTGGTGAACGAATGCCAATGACTATAACAAATTATGCAAATTCACTTTGATTGAATTTATGATAAATTGAGTTCTACTAATCCAAATTAGAAATGAACTCCCACTCAAAAACGACATCCCTCGTGCCTTTTTGGTGATTACATGAACCAAATCCACTACACCAAGTCCGATCATCACGTGAGTCGGTGTAGCTTCAAAGGTGAGCATCCATATGGTCATCATATCAAAACATATGACTCATGCTTAACCTTTCGGTCCGTGTTCCGAGGCCATGTCTGTACATGCTAGGCTCGCCAAGTAAGAACCTTAGTATTCGCGTGTGTAACTGTCTTACACCCGAGATATGCTCATAGATTCAAGTACACCCGATCATCACGTGATGCCTTGAAGCTACGAAATATTGTCGGTGCATACTTAAGGAAGAACACATTTTTATCTTGATATCTAAATGAGGGATCATCTTATTATGCTAATAAAATGCCAAACAAGCAATATAAGATGCTATCAAACATCACATGTTTATTAGTGGAATGATATGGTTCCCGCATATGATCTCTATCATGTGCACCGTGGTATGATCACTATCATACCTATATGTGTAAGTCCAAGGTCTATGGAGATTACACGTTATGTGTGTTGTAAGACAGTAAGAGTATCATCTCATACTTCTACTTACAACATCACCATATCATAACACTAGCCCAGCAACAATCTAAACTAGACGTCTCTAATTTATCGATTGCAAATTTTACGTGGCTTAGGGCTTTCGAAGATAGAACCGTTCTTACCTACGAACATGAACCACAACGAGGATAACCAAATTGTTGACAACTCGTTGCAAATTAGATATTGACTATAGTAGGAGAGACAGACACCCGCTAGCCACTTATGCAAAACTAGTTGCATGTCAAGCGTGGAACAGGTCTCATGTGCGAGGACATGTAAAGTTTGTCCGGGCCGCTTCATCCCACTATGCCACCAATATCCAAAGTACAACTAAGAAGCAATAAAATGATCATCATCGCCCACATACTCATATGTGTACTACCCGTGCAAAGTATCTACGCATAAACCTGGCTCTGATACCACTGTAGGGTTCGCAGCATAGAAAACAAAAATTTTCCTACGATGGGAACATCTATGTACCAAGATCTATCTACTAGATACAAGCAACGGGTGGATATACATCCATAGAATACATACCCTCGAATACCGAATAGCGTTAACGAGGTTGTACTCGTGGATGATGTAGACGAACGCTTGCCGATCTCAAGATCGTGATGAAGTCCATCTGGTCCAGCCGGTCCAGCACGATCAAGTCCAGCACCTCAAAGCAGTGGTGCATCCGTGATCGCACACACGTACGGGTACCCCGACAACCTCCGCGCCCTCGCTCCAGCGAAGCAGCGGAAGCAACAAATCCTTCCAGAAAAAGCCACCGGGAACATGTATCTCGCTGATCCGAGACCATGGGGAAATTCTAAAGGGGGGAGAGAGATCCTTCGCGAGGAGGTGTGCTTTGAGAGGAGGAGAGGGGGGCCTTTTATAGGAGAGAGGGGGGGGCACCCAAGGGGCATGGCGCCCAGCCATGGGGCTTCCCCCACCTCTTCCACATTCATGTTGGTGGATCTCCCACTCAAAATGAAAAGCCTCCACTCCCATTAAAAAGCCTCCACTCAAAAATCCACTCACATGCATTAAATTTCCACCAAATTTAATGCAAGCTCTCATTTAAATAAAACTCTTTTATTTATTTATTGAGAATTTTGTTAATTACTTTAATTAACAAACATTCACATAAAACCCCTTACAACATTTCAATTTGACATGCAGAACCAGTTTTAGCAATTTCAACCGAAACAGTTCCGGTGTCTAGTGAAATAAATTCCTGCGCTTTCTTTTTCTTTTTCTGGCATATCATTTGCTCCGAATGGTGTCGGTACCCCTTAACTGTGTCACCCTACGGTTCGCGAATAATGCGGACATGATCGAGACCCTTCTCCGATCAATAATCAGTAGCGGGACCTGGAGATCCATACTGACTCCCACACATTCAACGATGACTTCTGTGATCGTGTGAACCTTTTACGCTAGTATCTTAATCCCTTTGTTTCACGATATATTACATGTCCGAGATTCGATCATCGGTATCTCCATACCTAGTTTGATCTCGTTACCGACATGCACTCTTTTCTCGTTCCCGTGATATAACATTCTAGTGATCAAATCACTTGCTTGCAAGCTAATCAATGTGATATCACCGAGAGGGCCTAGATCATATCTATCCGTCATCGGGATGAACAAATTCCACTCTCGATCCATGGGTCTCAACATAACACTTTAGTAGTTCTGAATCCATCTTTATAATCACCCAGTTACGGTGTGACGTTTGATGTCATCGAGAAACTCTTCCGGTGTTAGTGATTGACATGATCTCATGGTTTAAGGATTAGGATCACTTCGTAAGTTGTTATAGCAATATAAACTCAATGACTTTGACCGTAATGCTATACTTCGGATGAATGTTCATCACATCATTACACTAATGTTGTGACCTCGTTATTAAAAACATCCAATGTCCATGATCAGGAAACTTTGATCATCATGTTAATCAACGAGCTAGTTTATAAGAGAGGCATAACTAGGAACTTCCTTTTTGTTTATTAAACACACATGTATTAACGTTTCCATATTAATACAATTATAGCATGTAAAATAAACATTTATCATAAATAAGGAATATGATAATAACCACTTTATTATTGCCTCTCGGGCATATTCCCTTCATGACCTTTGTTTCTTGATATTACATCTTAACTGTGGATGCTACTATTGATCCAGGGACTAGCATTTTAAACACAGGGATCTCTACCTTATTGAAGGTTGGTACCTCTACAGATGGTATTAGAGCACTGTGTTGCCTGTAGGATTGTAACCCTAGGATTGGACAAAACCCCTTAGAAAAATAGGAGTTGTGTTTATTCCAAAACTTATTTACAAACAATCTTGTAAACTCTTTCCTCAACCATTTTGGTTTGATTCTACATCTCTTCTATTTCAAACTTGATGGACAAAGCCTCCACCATGACCAAAGACTTCAACTATGTTTTCACCAAGGGCTTCAACTTTGGATATCACTAAGGACTACAAGTGAGACAGGAAATATTACTCAAGACTTGAAGACTAAGGAAACACAACTTAGAAGGAACCATCATCACCTTTGAAGTTTTGTGGCCAAGATACAAGAAATTATCCAGGGATATAAAGATCTTGTTCATGAAGAGTCAACTAAGAATAATGGAAAGATCTCAAGTGAAACATATAGTTGGACCACCATATTTAGTTTAAATCAAACCCACCAACCTATGTGGTGTAGCAAAAATGTTTTGTTGCCTAAAAATGTGCTTGAAACTTATTGTTTGAAGTGGAATGTTTATTTGTGAATGTTTGCACATTGCTTGTGTGAATTGTGATGTGTGTGATTAGAACTATTTCCTTAGCGATCTTTTGCCTTTTCTAATCCCAATCCAACCCAAACAGATGACTACTCCAAGAAACTCCAACATCAAGGATGGTGACAACGATAACAACCAAGGAATCAACATGAGAGAACTCATAGTAACCCAAACCCAGTTGAACCAAGTGACAACTCAATTTTGGGCCAACAACAATGATTTAGACCCAACCATGCAAAAGTTTTTGGAAACCCAAACCAAATTGTTGCATAGGATGACAAGTCAAATGATCAACATGGGAGACAACTCTTTCCAAGGATTTTATGACAACAAGGATGTCAAGGATGATATTCTAGAAGGAACTCAAGCTTGCAATATTTGTG
The DNA here is from genome assembly GCA_916181665.1 of Avena sativa. NCBI lineage: Eukaryota > Viridiplantae > Streptophyta > Magnoliopsida > Poales > Poaceae > Avena > Avena sativa. The sequence continues at coordinate 347,204,756 of OV702280.1, read as the reverse complement.
GAGACAAGGATCACACTTCCAAAGAGCATGAAGATCAATGCCCCAATTGTGAAGAGAAACATCCAACTAATCAATGCCTCACATCTCAAGCTACTTGTTTCCTATGTGAAGGAAATAATCATGTCCCTATCCAATGCCCCATCTATTCCATAGTTCAACAAAGGAAACAAGGTGGAGTGCAACAACAGATTGTAGACTTCCATAAGGGAACAACTTCTACCAAGAAGGGTGAAGACAAAGGTAAATCTCAGCTTGCACCTCCATGCAATATGACTCAATTTGATGGACCAAAGAGGAGGCATATGTATTACCCAAGGAAAAGATTAAAGAGACCAGGAAACTTTCCCACCTTTGAGATAAGATATGAAGAGCATGAACTAGAAGCACTCCTAGCTTTGGAGAAACCCAAGAAGAAGAAGGACAAAAGCCAAGTGCAATGTTGCCATAGCAAAGAGATGGGACACTATGCCAATGAATGTCCTGAGAAGAAACAAAAATATAAGGAGATTAACCAAGTGTGGTGCAACAACTGCAAAGAGCTAGGCCATTATGTATCAACTTGTCCATAGAAGATACGAGAAGAGCTCAATCTGGTCACATGTTACAATTGTGGTGATCAAGGACATTATGCAAGCAATTGTCCAGAAAAGATGAAGCACAAGATAAACAAGCCTATGAAGGATCTCAGCCTTGTCACATGTTTCAAGTGTGGAAACAAAGGACACTATGCAGATGTTTGCCCAGAGAGGTTTCATCAAGATCCCAAGCAAGCCAAGATGTAATCTAGTTGGAAATATTTTAAGGGTGGTAGTACCCTAGTTGCTTTGAGCCAACTTGTAACCCCTATCTTTCCCAAATCTCGGGACAAGATTTATTTTAAGAGTGGTAGCCTGTCACATCCCAAAATTTTCCAAATTTTGTAATGTGAAAAAAATAAACAAAATAAATAATTGTTGAAATTTAAGGTAAAAAGAAACTTTTTGTTTCTAAATGGAAACTTAAAATCCCATCTTGAACAAACTTTTATCAATGTTTGAATCCAACTAAATTCAAATCAAAAGGAATACATTCTTCATAAATGCATCTAGAAGTTTAAAACACTTGGAAAATAAACCAAGACCCTAAAACCCTAATGGAATAAAATCATTTCCAAGTTATCTCCAAGATCATGAATTAGATCCATATAAAATTTGTCAATAAATATTTATAAATGATCAAGAATGACAAATAGAAATATTATAAAACCATAGAAATTGATTTCATTCAATTTGGAGCCATAAATAAAATCTTATGAATTTAATAAGATTGAATTTCCAATGCTAATAAAGCACCTATCTAAAAATCCATACCAAATGGTGAGCAATTAATCCTAAAGATATTTAAAAGGATAAATAAATATCAAAAAAGATTTTATAAATTGGAATCACCAAGTTTGGATCTATAAATAAAAATATATGGATTTTATAAGATAAAGAAAGAAATATTAAATGAGGAATATTTAAAAACCAAATTAAATCTTGGCCTAAACCATAAGCAAATGGAATGAATATAATCCAAGTCCAAATAAAATAAAAGGATAAAGAATTTTTCCAAATAAATTAAAATGGCATTAACCAAATTCTATTTGATTAAAGACAAATCTCTAATAAGAATGATTAATTAAATCATGAGAAAATAGTATTTGGAATTTACCCAAGTGGATTAAAGGTCATTTAATTAACTTAAATGGGATCAAAGAAAAATAAATTTATGGAATTAAAACTATAATTGGTTTCATTGGAATAAAGACAAATACCCAATTTAAATGATTAATAAATCATATTAAAAATGTTACAAATAATTCAAGGTGAATTATTTGACACCCTATTAAATAAATAAACCTACTGAATAGGTTTGGTAAAAATATGGATTTCAAATAAAGTTTTAAAATACATTAAAATCTATTTGAAATAAGGACAAATGACTATTTATAAAATAAATAAGAGACCCCAAAAAGAATAAAGGAATTATTCTAAATTTGACTTTAGAATGTATTATTAATCAGTATTTGAATACACACAAAGTTTCGTTGAAGTTTGAAATCAAAATTGTTGTTTGAATTAATTAAACAAAATCAAAACAGATAAATAGAAAAAGAAAAAGGAAAAAGAATCTGTACAAAAAAAATGAACAAAGCAGCCCAGCCAGCAAAGCCCATCTAGCCCAGCAGGCCCATTTCCCCTCTTTCCCCCGAATCGTTTTCTCTCACTCACAGACACACACACCCATTCACTGAGCTGCATACCCCACCCGTTCTCTCTCTCTCTCACTGACGATGTTACCCCACAGCCACGTCATCGTCTCCTTCACCCCCGCAGACCAGTTCCTCCCCTCCTCGCTGTTTCTACCCGAAATTTCGCCGAGTAAATTCGTCTTAACGTTGCAGAAATTACACCCGCGATTACTCTCGTTAACTCGCCTCGCCCTCCTCCTTATTTTCCCTCAGACCTCACTCGACCGGAGCCACTAGACTGCCCAAATTTCGACCTCAACTCCCTTTGACCCCGACGAGCTTCCAGGCGAAATCCGGCGAGCCCAGCTACTCCTCTGCCCCCTAGACCACACGAGCCTACTCCCCAGCCTCTGGCGCATCTCCCAGTGCCGCTCGTTTAGCCACGCGAGCACCATAACCTCGACAACCTCTTCACCAGAACAGCGCCACCATCTGCCATTTCTCCGGTGACGTTCCCAGGTAAAGTTCGACCGCGCCTCCCCCTCTCCTGGATGCACTCGTACTCACCGCTTCTGTGCGCAGCTAACGCACCCTTTTTCGTGCCTTAGCGTGAACCGTACACTCGCCTCCGACGATGAACAGAGCCGCCAGACACCAACGACAACTACGGCGAGGAATCACCGGTGGTTTAGAGCGCCCCTCGACAAGTGACGACCACGTTGAGCATCAGCGAAGCAAGGCGAACCTGGTAAAGCCCTCCCCCATCACCCTTGCTTCCTAAATCGCTGGCTCTGCCACCATCTGACCACGCCGCTGCCAACCGCCGCCGCTAGCGCCGCTCAGATATGGTCAGACCCCTGTACACCGTTGGATCTAGATCGCGTGGATAGAATAGAGTCACTTAAGTGAAACGGTATGAAGCGATCTCTACCGCACGATTGTCATTAGATCCAACGCACCACACTGCACGATCCACGCGAACCGTTATTGGCCAATAAGGACTCGACGTGTGGCACTGTGTTGTTTTAAAAAAGCCAGAAACATTTCTATTAGTTGTTGGATTTTGTAAATTGCATAACTTTTTATCCACACGTCCAAATTTTGCAAATTTTATATCAATGGAATCACCAAGACAAACCCTACCCAACCATGCAATTTGTTTAATAAAATGCTTCTGGTAAAATGGTTGTTTTTGCAGAAACTTGTGTAAGCATATTTTGAATATAAAATTATTTCTAAAATTATTTGTGATAAAACCTTTGGCAAATGGATTGTTTTGAACCTACTGACCATAGAAACCAACTTTTGGTTTCAAAAACATATTTTGTGAAGCAAAAGAATAAATCTTTGTTTTAGAACATTTCTAGTCAAATAAAAATATTGTTTATATGTTAAAATACTTTTTGGAGAAAATCTTTGGGAAATGTTTTGATTTAAACTCTCTGACCCCAAACACAAAGTTTTATGATTTAAAAATATATTTTGATGAACCCTATAGATTATTACTTGCTAAAGGCATTTTCAACCACATAAAATACTGATTTGGTTTAAAAATGGTTTATAGGTAAAATCTTTTGCAAATGGTTTTGACACTTATATAAAATGACCAATAGGTGTTTTAGAATGTTTATAACCTATTAGAAACCACTTTTCCAAATAAAAAAATCTTTGGCATGCTTGCATGCATTGCTTTGATTCTATTATTTTATGTGATGTTTGCTTGAATGGTAGATTGAAATTGTACCTTGCTTGATTGAATTGTAGTGATTTGAACAGTGTGAATATTGCAAGGTCAAGGAGTGAACTTATATTCTCTACCAAAAAGGCAAGTGATGCTTCATACTTTTGTCCCATTATCTTCACTATGCATTAGTGATATTTCTAAGTAGGACTTGCATGGAATTTTTGCTAAGTATAAACTATGCCATGGGAAATCCTAGTAGATGAAACCTTAGTAGAAATTTCCTAAGTTAAGATTCCTACCACTATCATGCTTAGCTTAGCTAGTAGAAAACAAGGGTGGATTATATTCATGCTATGGAATATTTCTAAGTCAAAGACTTGTGTTTTGTTTAATAAAACAACTAAATGAATGAATCACCTGGGTGGAATGGAAAGAATGGTTTGTGTTGAGTGGTTATGCAAGTCCAGTATGCTGGTGAAAACTTGGGCATCACCAAGTCTAGTATGCTGGGGAAAACTTGGTATCTCACTTGTGGATGGCCACCAGGAACAAAGAGATTTGAGATGTCAAATGTTGAGAAGCTTCAAGTGCAGCCACTTGGCATTATGGGCTCTGCCTGGATCATATAGGTTGCAATAACTTAGCCAAATGGACAGTTGGTGTAGGTTGGAGCGCGTCCATTCTGGTCTAAGGGAAGGCTTCTGAAAGATCTTGTCTTGGTGAAACCAAGTCTTGTGGGGAAAGTGCACCACCTCTGCAGAGTGTAAAATCTAAGTACTTAGCCATGTCCCTGGTAAAGGATAATTTGAGCATCAAGACATGGAAGCTATCAAGAATCTCCTCATCCAAATTTCTAAGTTAAAAACTTGTGGTTGAACAAGGGTTGAAGGATCACCAATTTCTATTGGGAGATGCCTTGGGTGATTTTGTCAAGCAAACACTTAGTGTTTTCAAATGATAAGGAAAATCTATTTTGAGCAAAGCAAGCCTAAGCTCCACTTAGCCAAATGCATATAGATGATATATTCCACTATACTACCATAGTATCACTTTCCAATACAATTCAAATGTATTGACCCTTGTGGCTGTAACTTATTATGTTGCAGGTTTGTTTAATGTTAGTGAGATGTGTTGATTAGGATTACAAGTCTACAACCAACATGATTGCCTGTGGCACTTTGAATATGAAGGACCCCATGCTATAGTTATTTCTGCTGCATTGTAATGAGATAGCCAAATGAGCTATGTAAGATGTAATAAGATATTTTATTCCTGGTTATAAAGTTGTATTATGACCTTTGTTTCTTGATATTACATCTTAACTGTGGATGCTAGCTATTGATCCAGGGACTAGCATTGTAAACACAGGGATCTCTACCTTATTGAAGGTTGGGACCTCTACAAGAAGCATCTAGTAAATCTTTATCATGAAGAGAAAGCCTAGCATAAAAATTATTGATAATAATATTGTTAGGGAGTTCATGAATAGTACATTTAAGCATTAGTAACTTCAATCTCCCCCAAGCTTGATTTGTACTCTCTCCATCACGAGGCCAAAAGTTATATATCAGATTTCTATCCTTATGAATATCACTGGGAGGATAAAATTTAGAGTAAAAGAGAGATGCCATCTCCTCCCATTCCATGGATTGTCCATTCTTCAGCAGCTTATACCATTCTTTAGCTCTCCCTTTCAAGGATATGGAGAGTAACTTATTCTTCACCTGTTCAGTTTTGATACCTGCACACTTAAACAACCCGCATAATTCATGGATAAAAAGCAAATGATTACCAGGATGGACAGTTCCATCCCCTAAATATTAATTATCCATAACACGATCAATAATACTTGTAGGTATTTTAAAAGGATTTATCTCAACAGGTGGTGGTTCATCTACTACCCTAATAGTGGTAGTAGTTTTCCCAAACGCAAAACCAAGTGGGTTATCCATATTGGAAACAAAGCAACAAATAGAAACAAAAGCAATACTCACAGTAGAAGTTTCCCTTACCAGTTCCACTCTTCAATAGCGCTTCACTCCCCGGCAACGGCGCTAGAAAATAGTCTTGATGACCCACAAGTATAGGGGGTGTATCGCAGTACTTTCGATAAATAGGAGTGTCGATCCCAACGAGGAGCAGAAGGTGTTGACTAGTGGTATGGAGCTGGAACTCTTTGTAAATACTTAGCAAACAGATTTTTAGGGGTTTTCTGATAAAGCAACAAAACAAGGTGCAAGTAATAAAGACAAGGAACAAACACAACAAGTGGCCCAATCCTTTCTTAGCAAAGGACAAGCCGGTGGAAATACTTATAAGGACCAAACATTCTCGAGGTTACATGGGAACTCTGTCAAGTGCTTTCGCTTCAAATAGCTGAGTACTCTTCTTTGGTGTTTTAAGTGTTGTGTGGGTGAACCTATGCTAACATACCGACCTTACTTGGACTAATACATACTTGTGATTAAACCCCCTGCAAGCATACGCAACTACATGAAAATAATTAAGATATAAATCTAACCATAGCCTTAAACTCTGAGATCCTACGCTCCCTTGTGCAAAGGTGTCCTAACGGGGGGTCAGGTTTCTGTCACTCTGGAAACCCCACAATTAGTAGCCAAATACACAATGCATTCCCCTAGGCCCATAAATGGTGAAGTATCATGTAGTCGACGTTCACATGACACCACTAGAAGAATAGCACCACAACTTAAATACTAAACCATTGAATAATAACTCAACACAGATTCACTACTATCAACATGACTTCTCCCATGTCCTCAAGAACTAAACGAACTACTCACAAGACATCAGATGGATCAAGATCAAAGATGATATGGTAATAGATAACAATCTAAACATAAACAATAATCCAATGGTTCCACTCACAAGCATCAACTACAATAGTAATCAATACCGGGAAAGTTTCCCCTAATGAACTAAGCAAGTATCCAACACGATTGTTACAGCGGGATGGAGTGGTGATGATGGTGCTGGTGGAGATGATGGTGTGGATGATGATGATCCCGATGAAGCCTAGCTTGACGATGGTGTTGATGGCGACGATCTCCCCTCTCACGGAAGGAATTTCCCCGATAGAAATCTGTCTGCCAAAGAGATATTTCTCTCTCGGTGTTTTCCGCCCCGCAAAGGCGGCGCAAATCTATTTGTGGTCGCTCTCCTAGTATTAGGGTTCCGAGAGGATGATATAGGCGAGAGGGCGGAGTCGAGAGCTGGCCAGGTGGGCCACACCTGCCCTAGGTTCGGCCTAGTGGGGACCCACACCTAGGGGGTATGGGCCCCCTGTGGCCCAACTATGCCTCCCCTTCTGGCTTCCTTCGTCTTCTAGGAAAACATGATTTTCCAATATTTTTCTGGTATTTTTATGATCTTCGTTAAATTGCATCGAAACACCTCCTTTTCCATCAGAATCCAGACTCCGGCAGTCCATCCTCCAAGAATCATCCAACATGCATAAACAGATGAAAAGAGATAAGTAATACCTCATAATAAGACATATATCAATGAATAGAGGAAAATTATGATATATAATAGTGATGCAAATTGGACGTATCATGCAACAACAAGACAAGATTCTTGGAAGCTCTCATAACAATACATGCTCTCAATGGCATTATGGTTGCACACAAAACATCGGAAAGAGAAATTGTTCAACATTTTTGTTGCAACACACAAAGCATCAATATCCAATAGCAAAGAAACATGAATGTCACAAGGTGAGATAATACCATCAACATGCTTGCAAGCAAACCATATGAAAGAGCAATTTGTCAACATGAAAGATGTAAAGCATGTAAAAGGTATTAGAGCTGGGTTCGATCTTGAACTCACTTGTGGGATGCTCTCAAGAGCTCTTTTTTTCAACTCGTGCTCAACCGAGGTTGACATTCTCGTGCGTGTATCTACACACATCATACACAAAAGGAAGAACGTGTGTGCATGGTAGAGAAACACATCATCCATCATGATGTATCTCTTCTTGTGTATATCACCATTAGTGTCAAACAAGTATGAAATATATGCTTGGTGAGTATGCAAGTGGGGAACATGCTTATCATGGCAATCATCAAAATCTCCAAAAATTGAGAAAGCTATGGGGGCTATCTCATTATAATCCATGTTATAAGTATTGTTGCAAGCAAAACAAGTGAAATAGCAAGCATTCATCTTATTGCAATCAACGGAAGAAATTGAAGGATTAGCATGAAAAAGCATGTTCGAAGCAATTGGAGGATACACAAAAGATGTATAGCATGGCATGTGTATGGAAATAGTATCGCAATCAAACAATTCCGGATGATCAATATTATGCAAAGGTAAAGCATCACATGGGAAATAGTATCGCAATCAAACAATGTCACAAGTATCATCCATAACATTCATATCCTCGCAATTCATCATGTACACTAGTGGGATTATGGCATCATCAACACCCTTATTTTTACCTTGTTCATACCTCTCATATGAAGTGGGTGTTGTGGTAGTAGTTTCCTCCTTGTGGAAGACTTCGTCTTCTTGATGTAGCCATGACGTAACATCCTCTTCATCCACCATGTACATCTTCTCCAATTGAGGCATCATTGCTTCATGGTGTGTCATGTATTCATCCATGGAACCTAGAACAACATAAGAGAACACACTAGAGGTAGAGGGTAAGTCGTTAGAAATCACAATGGTCTCACTTGACCTATCAACTACCACTCTCAACTCACTCGGTGTATCACTCATGCCCTCAGAGTGGAAGCACTCAATCTCACATATAGTGGAGTCACTCATCTCACTCTTGTTCTCACTCAAGTGGGCTAAGTGGCGCTCATACTCACATGGGATTGGTACCACATCATCACTCAAGCATATAGGGATAGGCTCGGTTTCCTCAACTCCATGCGCCTCCTTTGGTGAAGGGAAAATCCCATGCTCACCATTCTTGACCTTGTCGTCTCCAAAGTTGGATGCCATAAGATGGGCACCATCGCTCGCCTCCTTGGTCGAAGGGAAAATCCCATGCTCGACCGTCTTGTGGCCATCTTGTAGTAGTGGTGGAAGTAGGCTCATGGTGTTATCAAGAGCGGTGCTCGGATCGAATTCATCACATATGTGGCCTTGGCTTCCTCCATCTTGGAGTGTAGACATCCTCTTGTCGTACTCATCCAACTTGGCAAAGTATAGGGCTTCATTTTCCTCATTCGCGAGGTCGTAGAAGTCAAGCGTAGGCGTTGAAGCTTGATGGTGTGGACGAAGGCTTGCTCTTGGTGCCCTTTTGGTGGTGGCACTAGTAGTTGAAGGTGCCTTGTGATGGTGTCATCGGAGGTCATTGGTGTGCCTTGCCGATGGTTGATGTAGGTGGTGCACTTGGTCATCCATAAGACACTCGCGACGATGGACCTTGTCCTTGGCACTCTCTTTGTAAGTTGTTCTAATGAGCGCAAAGCATCATTAGTATTGGCGACCATGCTCATGGTTTTGTCGAAGTCGTTGTCCATGTCCTTCTTGAAGTTGTGGAGGTCGCTCTTAAACTTGTCCATTTGATGGTGGACCCTTGTCACACTCGAGGTGGAGTCTCCTTGGTCGATGCGACTTGAGGATCTTGTCGTTGTCGTTCTTGAAGTCATCCATGCTTGAGGAGTCATTGTTGTTGTATTACTCCATGTCACCCAAGCATGTGGAGCCATTGTCGGTGTAGTGCTCCATCATGTTATCCATGATTGTGGAGACATAGGCATGGTGGCTCATCATGGATTCTTCATAGAAATCATACTCGATTCCGGAGTCCCTATACATGATTCACAAGACCAAGCAATGTCTATGGAAGTGGTAGTGGGAGTTAGGGATACAATGTCAAACCTTACTTTACCTTGGAAGATCGTATCGTTCAAGTGGCCACACTTGAGAGCAATAAACCAAGCAAAGTGAAGTTCACGCGGAACACCAAAACCAACTACTAACCAAAAAACACACACACAGCCTATGGTGGATAGGTATGGAAAGTGGCATGTCAAGAACCAATCCGAAATCAAGATGTTGCATTGGCAAATAAAGAACCACAATGATCACAAAGCAAACAAGTCAATCCATAAGATAGCAAATATGTTCAAGGAAACACACACGGTGGGATAAATGGGACTTGTGCGACGGAGAAAGTGAGCTAAGAACCAAATGATTACCTAACGAATACTATAAGCTCGTGTCGCACAAGTGCAAGGAGAGACACTAGTTTGATTGCAATAAAAATTGGTGGGCTACAAGATATGCACAATAAGTACCACCTATATGATGTTCATCGAGCTTGCGCTTCCTATTCTATCAGGCACTTGTTTGTTTCTTTATTTTCCTCTTTTCCTTTTTCTTTTTTTTCTTTTTCTTTCTCGTTTTCTTTTTCACTTGCCTCTTCCTTGTGCCAACAACTATACAAGATAACTATATGAGATAGCGCTCACAACGTTTGCTCGAAATTCTTCAAGGTATCAAATGTGCATATCCCAAGCAATCATAAGAGGAATTAGTCTCAATAGATGTTTGTTGCTCACAAAGATAGTGGGGTTCACAAAGGAATGCAAGTGGGGAAAAGTCGCGGAATGTTTATACCTTTCATCGACGATCTCTAACCTTTATTGTTGGATTCCGCCTTACTCATGGAATTTGGATGGAGTAGATAGCATGAACAACGTGGATGATGATGTAGATCTCTTTCTCCTCTTCGAAACAAGCTAAATAACACCAAAATCCGAGTTCAAATGCAAAAGTTATGCTTAAAACCGTGCTGCGGTTTTTCTGTCTGCAGGGGGGGCAGATACTCCGGTCTGGAGGTCTGGAGACTCCGGTCTAGAGCTCAAAAACTCCAGAAAATCCGGTCTGGGCCAGAGACTCCGGTCCGGGAGATTCCAGAACATCCAGAACTTGAACGAGACGTGATTTGGGCGGAAAAACTCGAACCAAAACCTCAAATTGATGGGGGGAAATCAAGGAATTAGGCCATGGGAACGCAGGGGAAGGTAGATCAACAATTTTAGCAAGTAATCCATGGATCAAAACCTACCAAAACTCACTCAAATCACAGATATATCTAAAACACGAATCGGGGTTGTTTTTGGTGGAATTTTCAAATTTATGGGGAAAAGGACAAATCGATGAGGAATCCGTGGCAACCAAAAGCTGCTGATACCAGATGATAGGGGTTAACCTCTTGGGTGGCCCTATTGATAGGGGTTAATGATGGCGCCTGATAGCGCTTCGTCGGGAAACCCTAAGAGCAAGGTGTGAAGAGCACAACAACAAGTCTTCCCTCAGTAAGAAACCAAGGTTATCGAACCGGTAGGAGGAAGGAAACGTCTCAAAGGTGTTGCAAGCAACTTGGAAACCTGCACAACACAGACTCAAGACTTTTCCCCAATGAATAGTGAGGTTGTCAATCTCACCGGTTGCTGTAACAAAGGATTAATTGTATGGTGTGGAAGGTAATAGTGGTTTGCAGAAAGTAAACAGGAACAGTGGAAGATGTATCAATGGTAAAGATTGGACCGGGGTCCATAGTTCACTAGAGGTGTTCTCCTTAGATAAACAAACATGGCATGCTGGGTAAACAAATTATAGCAGGGCAATTGTTGGCGTGTTGTTGACGCCTCGTTGGGAGACCCCAAGAGCAAGGTGTGATGAGCACAGCAACAAGTTTTCCCTCAGTAAGAAACCGAGGTTATCGAACCAGTAGGAGGAAGGAAACGTCTCAAAGGTGTTGCTAGCAACTTGGAGACCTGCACAACACAAACTCAAGACTTTGCCCCAACGAATAGTGAGGTTGTCAATCTCACTGGTTTGCTGAAAACAAAGGATTAACTGTATGGTGTGGAAGGTAATAGTGGTTTGCAAAAAGTGAACAGTAACAGTGGAAGATGTATCAATGGTAAAGATTGGACCGGGGTCCATAGTTCACTAGAGGTGTTCTCCTTAGATAAACAAACATGGCATGCTGGGTAAACAAATTACAGCAGGGCAATTGACAGGACTGAGCAAGGCATAATAATGCAATACTAGACATTCATGATCCTATGAGATTCAATTGGGCAAGACAACAAGATACATAGACCGCCATCCAACTGCATCTACGACGTATCAAGCATCCCCAAGCATAACTCCTGCTCGTCCTTGAGTAGGTAAGTGATAAAAAGAATAATTTTTTAGGTGACATGCACCATGAAAATCAAGATCAAACCATTTGCAAGCATTGAAAGTTTGGATCAAAGAACTCTAAACATGAGCATGAAAGATGGAGTTCTAACAGTAAGACAAAGTAACTATGCATGAAACATGAAAGGTTACAAACAAAGACCATGAATAACGTGCATTGAAAAACATTTGTTAGTTTCACATACAGAAAACATGGCATAGTGGCATTCAGCTTGTCCCTCATGGAGTAGCAAACAGATGCATAATACACTGTAACATCCCAGCATTTAGGACTAAACGAATGGTAGATTTAGGATTTTGTGCATCTGCATGCATGCATCTGAAAATCCGGGTAATTTTTTTGCCAAATTAACGATTAGAGTGATCAGAATTCTCACTCTGATGAATTAGGTTTAGTGTCATCCAAGGGGGAAATGTGATGAATTTTTACATGACCTCTGTTGTTTTGTTGAATTATGAGGGGAGGAATTTGAATTATAAATAATTATTCACAATAAGACAAATACAAGTGTTATCAACAAAGGTATAAAGATTCTTTAAGATCAACATTACATTCTTATTTCACAATAAAAGAATAAAGAAAAGATTATAATAAAATAATTAAATGAATAAAGAAAATGGAAAATGAATTACAATAATGAAAAAAATAGAAGAGTTCTTTATTAAAATTACATTATCCTTTATAACAAAGGAATAACAAGAAATGGATACAATAATAATAAGATAAATTAATGTATTACAATGTCTTTGCATTATTGATAGACAGAAAAGAAGATTACAAAATTGGATAAAAGGAAAATCCTAAAAATAATCTTCATCTTCTCATTTTCTGACCATGTTCCTGTAAAAGCATAAAGTAAACAAAATATAGTATAAAGGAGTTTGGGGGTTAGTATTACTCTCAGTAATGCAATGTGATGCATTGCTTGTCACATCATCGAGTTTTAGAGAAGAAAACTAGTCAAGTGTAAATATGTTCTTATCAAATTTGTCTTAGCACAACATCATTGACAGAAATGGGGCAAGTTTCACCAAAGAAGCAAGTGGGGTAAATTTTACCTTGTCCAGTAAATAAGAACAATCAAAACTAGGAAAATATCATCCCTTTCACTTGATCTGATCCACACACATGAGGAAATCATACAAGCAGCTCACACAACACATGCAACTCTGTGTGTTGTTAACACCACAGGAGAGCAACAAATGGAGAGAAAGCACCAGTCGTAGCAGGGTTGCTAGCATATCCTTCTCACACGCACCACCAAACCATAGTTCCTCGACTATCTCTAGATCACCACAAAGAACATCACCTGTTCTTATTAGATTTTCCCAATAACACACAGATAAAACCACTATCATATCTCTAACTCTGGTTGCTCAGAGGAGCCATCCATGAGCTGGATCAAGAGGGAGAAGGCCAGGAGTGCAAGGAGGAGCAAGACAAGCACTAGATCTTGCAACAAAGCAAAATCATCACAACATACACAACCAAGTCATCTATCTCCACTACAAGCATCAAGTTGGCTACTAGAACCATACTAATACATGTTCTTGTCAAATTAAAACAAGCATCAATTGAGGGAGAGAGAGATAGAGCTCTCAGTATAGTGTAGAAGTGCTACACTAGCACATCTCAGAGCTGTTAAAGGCCAACAAAGTATTTGTTGTTATCTTAGAAGGATTTGGCCTCAGCCTTTGCATCACATGCCAAGCCAAGAAATTCAGCAGTTAAATCTAAGATATTTACCACTGTGCACACTCCTAGGGGAGGCACCACAGTGAAAAATTTAATAGTTTTAGCCAACAAAACTAAGTAGCTAATCATATCAATAGTTCATGCTATTGTGCATCCTCCAAGGAGGTACCACATCAGTCAAATCACTACAGAAATGGGGCCATATCACTACAGAAACAGGGCTATTGGACAACAAGTTATAGCCAGAAAGGAGTCCAGATAGTAATTCACAGCTCCAGATCATGCTACCCGGGCCATTACTGTGCACACTCCAGTAATGGAGGAACCACAAAAGTATCCCAGATAGCAGATGTCATTGATAATTAGGAAATCCATTTTGCAACACATTTGATTAGCCAAATCAATCACATCTGATCATGCTAGAAAGGATAGGCTATTGTGTACACTCCAAGGAGGCATCACAATAGCAGGATCATATTAGCAGAAGCTATCATTGTAATATCCCAAAAATATTGAACAGGGTTATCAAATTCCAATCACCAAAATTAGGGTTAACAAAAGCTTTTGTTAACTAAAATCTTTATGAATGCATGTGTGTATGTGATGATTGTATGAATGCATGAATGGACTTGTGTGATTGATGTGAATAGCAAGGAATGGTTTAAAGATGAAAACAACATCATCTAAACCAATTCCAAGCATAAACAAATCAAGAGAAATTCAAAAACAAACAAAACAAGCAAATGGTCATTTTTGCCAATCTTGCTCACTAGACCATTTTGAGTGTTTCTAGTCCAAGATTTCAAACAGAAAGATTTCCATTTCTTTTCACCCCGTACTAGACCAAGTAAAAGTGAACCATTTGGCAAACTGGATTGAAATGACAATTCAAAATTGAATCTAGTTCATATGTGAAGATCACCAATTCTCAAAAACCAACCAAACCAGTTAACCTTGACCTTTCCAACTAACCAGAGACTACCTAGTATGTGACTAGTACACCCACCAAGTTTGAACCAAAAATTGAAATTCAAATCTCTTTCGGCCATTTCATCAAACACCTTGCAAACAAAAACCAAACAAAACACAAAACACTATAGTGAGCAGTAATTTGGCCAACCTTGTTCCCTCTCTAGCTCACAACACCCTCTTAGTAGATCATCTAGCTCATTTAACAAGATTTATCTCACTGTGAGCTTGCCATTGCCATCAATGGTGAGCATGCCGAGCCTCAACTTGCCACCCCATTGTCGACAACAAGCTAGGAGAAGCTCTAGCCTCGCCAACCTTGTCTAGGACACTGACCACCATCCACCGTCACCCCCTGTCCAACGCCAACGCACTGCCAGCCTCTGGACCACTCGGACCGAGCGTGAACAGCTTCTCTGCGAGCGTGCCGAGAATGCGCTAGAGCGCCACACGCGACACGCGAGCATAGACCGCGCGCCGCCCTTGCCGCTTGCGTGCGTGATCACCACCCTCCCAGGAACCGCCAGGAGATGCCCGTTCATCGCCGCGCGACCAGGAGAGCCCGTGCGCTATTAAAACTTCCGTCGGATCTGCCCAGAGCACCGCAGCGTTCCGACCAACTCGCACTGCCCCATGCCTCGCAACCATGTCATTGAGCTTCGCCAGGGAGCACATCACCGTCCTCTACCGTCGCCCATGCTAGTAGCTCGTTGTGCCGACGACCACGACGAGCTCAGCCTGCGCCCTTCGGTCCCCTCGCTGCACTATAAATAGAGGCCACCCCCGTTCGATTTGAGCACACCATCACACTCCTCTCTCTCTCAGAACCACCCCACCTCATCCCCGGAGCAAGGCGCGCAACAGGTCGCAGAAATTTCACCAGAGTCCGCCGCTGCAGAGGAGAAGAGGCGCCGTCGGTTGGAGCCGCCCCAGGAGGAGCCACCGGTACCAGGTGAGCCTCACACGACCCCCACTACCCGCTCTAGGGTTTAGTCTTGCCGGCGTTGCCCGGCGGATACGATAAGTCACAACCCTTCGATTAGATGTTGGTCGTGTGGTTTATATTGCCTCGTACCGCTTCGCACCCCCTGTCTCGCTGACTGGGGGGACAACCACTTAAACTCGCCCACGCATGCGCTATGCACCGTGGGCCGGCCCAGTTACACTCCCGTGCAACCCACTAGTTTGAATTTAGGTTTTTCCATTTAGTTTCAAACTTAGTTCTATAGCTAGATTCAAAAATCAACCCAGCTCGATTCACTAAACCAAATTGCATGAAACCAATTTTGTTAGAAAGGTACTAAAATTCTTAATCCAAGCCCGTTGGATTCAAATCAATTAGAATTTTAGATTACCTATAGTAAAATTAACAAGGCAGAAGATTTTCTGCATTCAAACATTTTTCAAAATTCAACCATAAAAGCTTTTGGGTTGATTCCAACTCTCAAAAATCACATTTGACAAGACCTTTCTTAATATATAAAAATATCTAGGTTTACTTGCAGTAATAATGAACAAGTAATAAAAGAAGGCCTCATAGGCATTTCTAGTCACTTTAATTAATTAAAATAAAATGGTTAAACCTTATTAAATTGTGACACCACTTTAAATCACATTCCCAAGTACTGAAATATGTGGTGATGACATGTGTCCACATGATCCCATATTTTAGTTGGAGAATATTAAATCTTAAGTAGTTTTCAATGAGTAGAAATTACTTTTCTAAAATATAATAATCCAAACCTTGCCTTAATGTTTGTAATGTTTGTGATGATGCTAGATCATCTAGTGAAAACCTTGGTGTGATAAATAGAAGTAGTTAAGTATTGTTTGGTGATTGTGTACCTCGTATTTATTTATAGACGCTAGTACCGACCAAGGATACAAGGAGGAAGGAGGATACTACGAGGAAGAAGCCAAGGAGAACTTCAACCACTGCACTGCACAAGGCAAGCTATCTAATGCAAGCTACTAACTATGCAAGCTAAAACTTGCAAGATAAATATGTGGTGATGACATGTGTTCTTGAAACACCAGATGATTTTGATGATGAAAATGTTGAGGCATGAGCCTTAGCCCTTTATAAAACTGATGGTTGTCTGGATGCGATACCATTCCAATTTTACCGTACAACCACAATACCCGAAATTTGTGTCACAAAAATGGTAATCCTGGGATTGCGATGTATGTCATAACATGCATCTGGGATTAAAAACCGGGTGTTGACAAGTTGGTATCAGATCCATCCTGACCATAGGAGACCCTAGTTTAGAATGGACGTTTGAATAAAAAACTTAGTTTCAAAACCAAGGAAGTGAGTATTTATGAAAACTTATTCTCATTCTTACCACTTAGATTCTTTCATGAAAATTCATGCTCCTCAAAAATTCTTGCAAACTTATGCAAAATTTGACACACTTGATCACTCTACTAACTTACTCATCCTATATTCCTATAGATGGACATGAAGTATAGCAAGTTCTATCAGTTGGGAAATGGAGGAGACCTCATCTTTGAGCGTGACTTGGACCAGCTTTCGGAACTTCTGGAGCGCCTGCACTCCGAGTTATTTGAAGCCTAGATCAACGATCAGGAGGGAGAAGAATTGCAATGGCTTATTGTTGCAAGTCTCCGAGGAAAGATTGAAGGCCCCACCTCAGAGGGAATTCAATTCACCATTAGAGAGAACAACTGGCTAGATGGACTTGCCAGGGCCATGCAGGAAGATCTTGCCCGTTGATACGTCCAAAACGTATCTACTTTCCCGAACACTTTTGCTAATGTTTCTCCTCTAAACTTGTGTGATTTGGATACAACTAACACGGACTGATGCTGTTTTCAGCAGAACTACATTAGTGTCTAGTTTTTGTGCAGAAAATGAACTATCAGGAAAAATCCCGGAAAATATGCCAAAAATTATATTTCACCAGAAGATCCACGGAGCCAAAAGACGAGACGGAGAAGGGTCCTGGGAGGCCCACACCCCTGTCAGGCACGGGCCCACCACTGGTCATGCCTAGGGGGATGCAGCCACCCCAGGCACACCCTCGGCCTCCCTCTGCGCCTATAAGTTGCCTTTTGACCTAAAAACCGAGGGGGGTTCGATAGTTTTCCAGAAAGAGTTCCGCTACGCCGCCGCCACCAGAAACCAAGATTCGGATCTAGAAACTCCGTTCTGGCACCCTGCCGGGACAGATAATTTGGAGAGGATCATCGCCATCGTCATCACCAACGCATCTCCATCAACCACCGATGTTTCCCTCATCCATGAGTGAGTAATCCCCCGCTGTAGGCTTGGGGATGGTAGGGATTGGATGAGTTCTATCATGTAATCGAATAAGATTGTTAGGGCATAGTGCCTAGTATCTCTATTAGTGCTATTTGAATTTGTTGCAACTTGTTGTGATTAATGCTTGTCACTAGGGCTCGAGTGCCATGATCTCAGATCTGAACTTATTATTGAATCATTATGATAGTATTGTTTGTGATCTTATCTACAAGTTGTGTACACCTATCATTGTCCGGATCCAAAGGCCCCAAAGTGACAATAATTGGGACAACCGGAGGGGATGACTATGGTGTGAGGATCACATGTGTTCACGGTGTGTTAATGCTTTGCTCCGGTGCTCTATTAAAAGGAGCACCTTAATTGCCAGTAGTTCCCTAGAGGCCCCGCTGCCAAGGGCTGGCTGGACAGAAGATGTTGTGAAAGTTCTCATTGCG
Source organism: Avena sativa (assembly GCA_916181665.1). Classification (NCBI taxonomy): domain Eukaryota; kingdom Viridiplantae; phylum Streptophyta; class Magnoliopsida; order Poales; family Poaceae; genus Avena; species Avena sativa. The sequence continues at coordinate 347,186,270 of OV702280.1, read as the reverse complement.
AGCACGTATGACTATATTTGGAGCACATGCCTAGGATTGTTTAGTACTTGGATGCTTGTTATTATTTATCTGCAGTGCCCTAGATCTTGAACTTACATGTTTATACTCGTCCATGCAATGCCCGTTCATCCATCCCTATGCCTACCGTACTCGAATCCCACCGTATACTGTTACTATCCTCATGTTTCACTGTTGCTACTACCAAACTGTTGCTACTGATAAACTTCTGTGAGCAAGAACTATTTCCAGGTGCAGCTGAATTGACAACTCAGTTGTTAAGGCTTGCAAGTATTCTTTGGCTCCCCTTGTGTCGAATCAATAAATTGGGTAATACTACCCGCGAAGACTATTGCGATCCCCTATACTTGTGGGTCATCACCCGTCTGTGTGGGCAACGCATCAATCAGATCAAGGGTACCCGCTTTGAGTTCTATCCAAGGCGTGATGTTATGGGACAGCCACTGGAGGCACCATATCACCCCGAGCTGAAGAATCAAGTGGACCATCTCAGCTTCATGATGTATGACCGGCAGAAGGAATTAGACAATGCTCGGTCCTACGCCAACCACAAGTACGCCATCGCAGCCAAGAAGGACCAGACCATTGCCATGCTAGTGAAGTATCGCAAGTCTCGTCGCCATCAGCTTGACAAGAAGGAGCGCATCATTGCCCGTCTTCGCCACAGGATCACAGATTTGGAGGAGACCATCCACGAGAGAGACATGTAGCTTGAGGAGAGGGAGAATGCAGGGGAAGACCTTCGTGGCGACCCCTACTCTTATCTCAGTGATGATGATGACTTTCTGGAGGATCAAGCCATGGACTTCTTCACCGATGATGATGACTTTGCCTTCATTGATGATGATGACGAGGATGATGAAGCCACCTATTCCGAGGAGTAGTAGCACTTGAGCACTAGCATTAGTTAGTTGTATCCGGTCCCACTGTATCATAGTTTCACAGAATGGTTCTTAAAACCATCTGTTTTTCCTTGTTGTGGTGTGTGTTGTATTGTGTGCTATGAATGAATGAAAAGCAAGTTGCTAGAAAAATCTGAGTCAAACTTCAAAAAGTTTTCAAAAACGAAAGAAAACCCTGAACCTTAGATAATTTCCCTCTTTTCTCATGATCTATCTCAATCTTCAGATGCCTCGCGGAGGAAGCAATTCATCCCAGGACCCGATGTTATCTTGCAAATATTGGTTTCTGACCGCGAAGCTGAAAGAGTCGAACGTCAAGCCAACTTATCCACCCTGCAACACATAGCTCAGATGGCCAACAACAACCAAGGCCATGTAAACCAGGACAATCATGGATCCAAGCTCAAGAACTTTCAGAACACCAATCCACCCATCTTTACTAAGTCGAAAGAGCCCCTAGATGTCTATGATTGGCTGCAAACCATGGAGAACAACTTAGAAGTTGCAGGAGTGGAAGCTAATGAGAAAGTACTGTTTGCCACCCACTATCTGGCCAGAGATGCAAGAGCATGGTTGAACAACGTTCGTGCCATGAATGGAGGACAGATGATGACTTGGGATGAATTCAAAGTCAAGTTCAGCAGAACCCATGTGCCACCGGGTTTGATCAAGAGGATGAGAGATGAATTCAGAGAACTGAAGCAAGGTAGAATGGCAGTAGTTGAGTACCGTGACAAATTTTTGTCATTGGCTAGGTATGCACCGGATGAGATTGACACTGAAGCCAAGAAGAAGGAGAGATTCCTAAACAGTCTGCACGATGAGATGCAGATGGTATTAGTCAATATACCGTTTGCTGATATTGAAGCCCTAGTGGATTCTGCCATTCAGATGGAAGGCAAGATCAACCAAGCTAATGAGAACTGCAAGCGTCGCATGATGCATCAACCAGGAACCCACCATACACCAAAGTATCGCCCAACCCATCTCCAGGATTTGCCAAAAGAACCAATAGACCCCCGATGAACCGTCCGACCTATCCCAACCGTGGAAACCCAAGGCCCAGAGGAAACCGTAGCAACAACCCCGGTATCCCCAGCAATTTCAATCGTGCATCGCCAAAGTTCAACAACAACAATGTCACCACCAACACCAACACTGCCCCAAGGACTGGAAGCAGTGTTGTGCCTATTGTAGCAATGGACAAGTCTTAGGTGACTTGTTATGAATGTGGAACCAAGGGTCACTATTCAAATGAGTGCCCCAAGAAGATGGCCGCAGCCTCCAATGCCAATGACCCAGCTCAGCAGCAGCGTCGTGTTCAACCTGGAAGAAGATTTGCCCCAGGGAATTCGCTCAACCGCAACGGCCATCTGTTTCTCATGCATGCTGAAGAAGCCCAAGAAGCGCCAGATGTCGTGCTGGGTATGTTTTCTGTTAACTCAGTACTTGCAAGAGTGTTGTTTGATTCTGGAGCATCACACTCGTTTGTTACCGAAGAATTTGCATGCACTAGTAAGATTCAACTGTAGGGGTTCGTAGCATGGAAAACAAAAAATTTCTACCGCATGCAAACAGACAAGCCAAGATCTATCTACTAGATTGTAGCAACGAGTCGATAGAGGAACTCACCCTCGAAGATTTGAAAGCGGTTACCAAGAGCAGATTCTCGTGGGTGATGTAGTCGTACACTTGCCAATCTCAAGATCGCGTAGACGATCCTTCCGGCGCTGCGTTCTGGCAGCGCTTCCGTAGTCGGTCACACGTTCGGTACTCGATGAAGACCTTCCTCTCCCTTGTTCCAGCAGGCAGCGGAGGTTGTAGCACTCTCCTCGCGATTTCGGCAGCACGACGACGTGGTGTCGGAAGTAGAGGGGAGATCTCGCAGGGCTTCGCCTTAAGCTGGAGCGAGTATGGTGGAGTTTGAGAGAGGCCTTGGTGGTCTAGGGTTTAGAGGGCACCAAGGGGAGGGTGTGGCCGACAGATAGGGCTTGGGGAATCCCCAATTCGCCGACTTGGGAGGAACTCTAGGCGGCGGCAGCACTTGGAGGTGGTGGCGCGCAGGAGCTAGGGTTTTAGGTGTGAGGGTAGGGGACAGCCCTACCCCTCCTTATATAGGTGGAGGGTGGCGGATTGGGAGGAGGGAGTCCTCCTCCAACTCCTCCTCCTTGGCCGGCGGGTGGAGGGAGTGGGACTTCCTCCCCAAGTAGGTTTCCTACTCTCCCTCCACCAAGCAAACTTAGCGTTTGACTTTTCAAATTGGCGTTTGACTTTCAAACTTGGATTTGATTTCTCTCTCCATATTGTCCAGCCAAGTGACCTAGTACATGATGCAACCATTCCACATTGTCATGACACATTCATGTACCCTTCCCCTCCGGAGTGTCGGACCTTCCGGACCCTTCTGGAACATTCCTGGTGAAAACACCGGAATCATTCCCGAACTCCGAAACAGGACTTTCCTTATATGAATCTTATTCTCCGGACCATTCCGGATCTCCTCGTGATATCCCGGATCCCATCCGAGACTCCGAACAACATTCGGTCTCTTACTCATCATTCCATAACTACTCAACAACATCGAATACTTAAGTGTGTCTCCCTACGGTTCGTGAATTACGCGGACATGATCGAGACACTTCTCCGATCAATAACCAATAGAGGAATCTGGAAATTCATATGGCTCCCACATATTTCTACGATTACTTTGCGATTGAATGAACCACTTACATACGATACCAATTTCCCTTTGTCTCACGATAATTTACTTATCCGAGGTTTTGATCGTCCGTATCTCTGCATACCTAGTTCAACCTCGTTACCGATAAGTACTCTTTTCTCGTTCCCGTGGTATGTGATCCCTTGTGAGCCAGTCACATGCTTGCAAGCTAATTGGATGACATTCCACCGAGAGGGCCCAGAGTATATCTATCCGTCATATGGATGGACAAATCCCACTCTTGATCCATGTGTCTCAACCCATACTTTCCGAACACTCAATGCCACCTTTATAGCCACCCAGTTACGGTGTGGTGTTTGATGTCATGAAAGCATCCTTCCAGTGATGGTGATTAGCATGATCTCATGGTCGAAGGAATTAGGTTACTATGTATCAGAAAGCTTATAGCAATTGAACTATTAAAATGACTTGATCTTTATGCTACGCTTATCTATAGGAGTATGTCCATCATACCATTCTCCTAATGATATGATCTTGTTGTTAACAACATCTCAATGTTCATGATCAGGAAACCATGATCATCTATTAACCAACAAGCTAGTATTATAAAGAGGCTTTACTAGGGACTCTAATTTAGTTTACAAATCACACAAGTATTAATGTTTCCGGTTAATACTGTTATAGCATGAATGTAAACATTTATTATAAACACAAAGATATAATAATAACTACATTTATTATTGCCTCTAGGGCATATCTCCAACAGTCTCCCACTTGCACTAGAGTCAACTAATCTGGATTACATGGTAATATACCGAACACCCATGGCAGTTTGGTGTTGGTCATGTTTTGCCCTCGGGAGAGGTTTAGTCAACGGATCCGCCACATTCAGATCTGTGTGTACTTTGCAAATATTTATGTCACCATCTTGGACATGTTCTCGAATAGCGTGAAAACGTAGCTTGATGTGCTTCAGCTTCTTGTGTGACCTTGGTTCTTGCGCATTGGCTATGTCGCCCATGTTATCACAGTAGATAGACATTGGGTCCAGTGCACTTGGAACCATAGCGAGCTCTATAATGAACTCCTTCATCCATATCGCTTAATGTGAAGACTCCGAAGCAGCTATGTATTCCGATTCAGTTGAAGATCTCGCCACAACGCTTTGCATTGCACTCCTCCAGCTAACTGTTGCACCATTCAAAGTAAATACGTATCCAGATTGAGATTTAGAATCATCCGGATCGGTGTCCCAACTAGCATCGGTGTAACCATTAACAACGAGTTGTTCATCACCTCCATAAGAAAGAACCATATCCTTAGTTCTTCTCAAGTACTTAAGAATGTTTTTGGCCGCTGTCCAATGATCCACTCCTGGATCAGTTTGATATCTGCTAGTCAAACTAACAACATATGCAATGTCGGGTCTAGTACATAGCATGGCATACATTAGAGATCCTATGGCTGAGGCATAGGGAGTCTTACTCATCCTTTCTCTATCTTCTGCCGTTGTTGGACTTTGAGTTTTACTCAAGGTCGTATTGGGCAACATGGGCAAGAACCCTTTCTTGCTATCTTCCATTCCAAACCTCTTTAGAACTTTGTCCAAATATGTACTTTGTGACAATGATATCAGGCGTCTTGATCTATCTCTATAAATCTTTATGCCTAATATGTAAGCTGCTTCGCCAAGATCTTTCATTGAAAAACTATTATTCAAATAATCCTTGACACTATTAAGAAGGTCTACATCATTCCCAATCAACAATATGTCATCTACATATAGTATTAAGAATGATACAGAGCTCCCACTCACTTTCTTGTAAATACAAGCTTCTCCATATGTTTGTATAAAACCAAAGCTTTTGATTACCTTATCAAAACATTGATTCCAACTTCGGGATGCTTGCTTCAATCCATATATGGACCGTTGAAGTTTGCATACCTTGTTAGCATCTTTAGGATCAACAAAACCTTTGGGTTGCATCATATACAACTCTTCATCAATGTCTCCATTGAGGAACGCCGTTTTGACATCCATCTGCCATATCTCATAATCGTAATATGCAGCGATTGCTAACACAATCCTCACAGACTTTAGCTTCGCTACTGGTGAGAAAGTCTCATCGTAGTCAACTCCTTGAATTTGTCGAAACCCTTTTGCGACAAGTCGAGCTTTATAGACAGTAACATTACCATCAACATCTGTTTTCTTCTTGAAAATCCATTTGTTCTCGACAGCCTTCCGGCCATCCGGTAAGTCCACCAAAGTCCATACTTGGTTTTCGTACATGGATCCAATCTCGGATTTCATGGCTTCTTGCCATTTATTGGAATCTGGACTCATCATCGCTTCCTCATATGTCGCAGGGTCATCGGTGTTGTCCACAAACATGACACTCATAATGGTATCATACCAATCAGGAGTGGTACGAGTTCTCGTTGACCTGCGAGGCTCTGTAGCAACTTCAACCAAAGTTTCATGATCATCATCATTAGCTTCCTCTCTTATTGGTGTAGGCGCTACAGGAACTACTTCCGGTGCTGCGCTACTCGCAAGTTCGAGAGAAGGTTCAACAACCTCGTCGAGTTCTACTTTCCTTCCAGTCACTTCTTTCGAGAGAAATTCCTTCTCTAGAAAGGATCCATTCTTAGCAACGAAGATTTTGCCCTTGGATCTATGATAGAAGGTATACCCAATAGTTTTCTTCAGGTATCCTATGAAGACGCATTTTCCGCTTTGGGTTCAAGCTTGTCCGTCTGTAACTTCTTTACATAAGCTTCGCAACCCCAAACTTTAAGGAACGATAATTTAGGTTTCTTTCCAAACCATAATTCATACGGTGTCGTTTCAACGGATTTAGATGGTGCCCTATTTAAAGTGAATGCAGCTGTTTCTAATGCATAACCCCAAAATGATAGCGGTAAATCTGTAAGTGACATCATAGAACGAACCATATCTAAGAGAGTTTGATTACGACGTTTGGACACACCATTACGCTGTGGTGTTCCCGACGGTGTCAATTGTGAAAGTATTCCGCATTTCTTCAAATGCTCGCCAAACTCGTAACTTATATATTCACCTCCACGATCAGATCATAGAAATTTAATCTTCTTGTTACGTTGATTCTCTACCTCACTTTGAAATTCCTTAAACTTCTCGAAAGTTTCGGACTTATGTTTCATGAAATAGATATACCCATATCTACTCAAGTCATCTGTGAAGGTAAGAACATAACGATAACCACCGCGTGATGCTACACTCATTGGACCACACACATCGGTATGTATGATTTCCAATAAGTCCGTAGCTCGCTCCATCATACCAGAAAATGGATTCTTAGTCATTTTACCCATTAGACATGCTTCGCATCTTTCAAGTGATTCGAAATCAAGTGATTCAAGAAGTCCATCGGAATGGAGTTTCTTCATACGCTTCACTCCAATGTGACCAAGATGACAGTGCCACATATATGTCGTGTTATCGCTCAATTTCAAACGTTTAGCCTCAATGTTATTTATGTGTGTATTACTACAATCGAGATTCAATAAGAATAGACCATCTATCAAAGGTGCATGTGCATAAAACATATTACTCATATAAATCGAAGAACCATTATTCTCGGACTTAAACAAGTAACCGTCTCGCAATAAACATGATCCAGATATAATGTTCATGCTCAACGCAGTCACCAAATAACAATTATTTAAGTATAAAACTAATCCCGATGGTAGACAAAGAGGTAGCGTGTCGACCGCGATCACATCAACCTTTGATTCATTTCCAACGCGCATCGTCACCTCGTTCTTCGCTAGCTTCCGTTTATTCTGTAGCACCTGTTTCGAGTTACAAATATGAGCAACCGAACCAGTATCAAATACCCAGGTACTACTACGAGTACTAGTGAGATACACATCAATAACATGTATATCGGATATACCTTTCTTTTTTATGTTGTCGTTCTTCAAATCCGCCAAGTACTTTGGGCAATTCCGCTTCCAGTGACCTTCTCCTTGCAGTAAAAGCACTCAGTATCAGGCTTAGGACCAACCTTGGTCTTCTTCGCCGGCGTGGCAACTTTCTTACCGCCCTTCTTGAAGTTTCCCTTTTGCTTAGACTTGCCTTTCTTGAATTTGGTGGTCTTATTGACCAACAACACTTGGTGCTCTTTCTTGATCTCCACTTCTGCATATTTCAACATGGAGAAGAGTTCTGGCAACGTCTTGTCCATGTTTTGCATATTGTAGTTCATCACAAAGTTCTTGTAACTTGGTGGTAGTGATTGGAGGACACGGTGAATCCCCAAATAATTAGGAATCACTATACCCAAACTTTGGAGTTTGTTTGCGTGCCCAGACATCTTAAGCACATGCTCACTGACGGAGCTGCCCTCTTCCATATTGCAGTTAAAGAACTTTTCAGAAGCTTCATAACTCTCAACTGCCGCGTGAGCCTCAAATATCATTTTGAGTTCACCGACAATATCATGTGGGTCATGGTTCTCAAACCTTTTCTGAAGCTCCGATTCCAAACCATACAAGATCGCACACTGAACTGTGGAGTACTGATTCTTCCGAGTGAGGTAAACATTCTTTACTTCATCGGTAGCAGTAGCTGCAGGCGGGTCACCCAGCGGTGCATCCAGCACATAGGTCAAATTACCAGCATTGAGGACAATCCTCAAATTGCGGAACCAATCCGCAAAGTTGCTTCCATTGTTTTTCAACTTTTCTTTCTCTAGGAACACATTAAAATTGATGGTAGGGGCCGCCATTGATCTACAACATATTTGCAATAGTTTAGACTAAGTTTATGACAAATTGAGTTCTAATTAATAGTTAAATTAATCTAGGTGAACTCCCACTCAAAACAATATCCCTCACATTGTTTTAGTGATCACACGAACCAAATCCACCACATCAAAAACAATCATCACGAGAGTTGATGTAGCTTCAATGGCGAACAATCAACATGTTCATCATATCTACTATATGACTCATGCTTTACCTTTCGGTGATCCGTGTTCTGAGACCATATCTGTACATACTAGGTTCGTCAAGATCGAACCTTAGCTTCCGCATGAGGAAATCTGGCTTGCTCACATTGTATACACTCGCAGAATCTAACACACCCGATCATCACATGGTGCTTCGAAACAACGAGCTTTAGCAACGGTGCTTACTAAGGATGAACACTTTAAAACTTGAAATTTGTGTGCTTGAGGGATCATCTTATAATGCTACCGTCATTAACTAAGCAATACAAGATGCATAAAGGATTAACATCACATGCAATTCATAATATGTGCTATGATATGGACTTTCTTCTTGTGCTTCCGGTCTCCATCTTCAAGCACGAACATGATCTCCATCATCACCGGTATGGCGTCAAGGTCAATGGCGCCGTTTCATGGTTGTCGTCCACCAGCTTCAACTATTACAACTACTTTAAATAGACATGCATGTATTAATGGAATTCAAATACAACCATATGGCTCCTGCCGGTTGCCAACTTACAATAAGGAGCATTGCATACATCAAATATAATCACAATCATGGCCATATCACATCACAGCACACCCCTGCAAAACAAAGTTAGACGCCTCTAATTTTCTTTGCATATTTGGGGCTTTCAATAATTGTCGTTCTAACTTACGAACAAGAACCACAACGTTGATGTTTGAACTATCAAGTGCCCGTTGTAAATTGGATCTATACTATGATGGGAGAGACAGGCACCCGCAAAGCCACTTATGCAATACAAGTTGCATGTTGAGCGTGGAGCAAGTCTCATGAATGATGTCATGTAAGGTTAGCCTGGGCCGCTTCATCCCATCATACCGCAAGATGCAAAGTACACAAAAAGCAATTGATAATAAAAGCACCACCGCCCACAATGACAATTGTGTTCTACTCGTGCAATAGATCTACATATAGACACAGCTCTGATACCACTGTAGGGGTTCGTAGCATGGAAAACAAAAAATATCTACCGCACGCAAACAAACAAGCCAAGATCTATATACTAGATTGTAGCAACGAGTTGATAGAGGAACTCACCCTCGAAGATTCCAAAGCGGTTAACGAGAGCAGATTCTCGTGGGTGATGTAGTCGTACACTTGCCGATCTCAAGATCGCGTAGACGATCCTTCCGGCACTGCGTTCCGGCAGCTCTTCCGCAGTCGGTCACACGTTCGGTACTTTATGAAGACCTTCCTCTCCCTTATTCGAGCAGGCAGCGGAGGTTGTAGCACTCTCCTCGCGATTCCGGCAGCACAACGGCGTGGTGTCGGAAGTAGAGGGGAGATCTTGCAGGGCTTCGCCTTAAGCCGGAGTGAGTATGGTGGAGTATGAGAGATGCCTTGGTGGTCTAGGGTTTAGAGGGAACCAAGGGGAGGGTGTGGCCGGCGGATAGGGCTTGGGGAATCCCCAAGTCACCGACTTGGGAGGAACCCTAGGCGGCGGCAGCACTTGGAGGTGGTGGCGCGCAGGAGCTAGGGTTTTAGGTGTGAGGGTAGGGGGCAGCCCTACCCCTCCTTATATAGGTGGAGGGTGGTGGCTTGGGAGGATGGAGTCCTCCTCCAACTCCTCCTCCTTGACGGTGGGTGGATGGAGTGGGACTTCCTCCCCAAGTAGGTTTCCTACTCTCCCTCCACCAAGCAAACTTGGCGTTTGACTTTTCAAATTGGCATTTGACTTTCAAACTTGGATTTGATTTCTCTCTCCATATTTTCCAGCTAAGTGACCTAGTACATGATGCAATCATTCCACATTGTCATGACACATTCATGTACCCTTCCCCTCCGGAGTGCTGGACCTTTCGGACCCTTCTAAAACATTCCTGGTGAAAACACCAGAATCATTCCCGAACTCCGAAACAGGACTTTCCTTATATGAATATTATTCTCCGGACCATTCCGGATCTCCTTGTGATATCCCGGATCCCATCCGGGACTCCGAACAACATTCGGTCTCTTACTCATCATTCCATAACTACTCAACAACATCGAATCCTTAAGTGTGTCTCCCTACTGTTCGTGAATTATGCGGACATGATCGAGACACTTCTCCGATCAATAACCAATAGAGGAATCTGGAAATTCATATGGCTCCCACATATTTCTATGATTACTTTGCGATTGAATGAACCACTTACATACGATACCAATTCCCTTTGTCTCACGATAACTTACTTATCCGAGGTTTTGATCGTCCGTATATCTGCATACCTAGTTCAACCTCGTTACTGATAAGTACTCTTTTCTCATTCCCGTGGTATGTGATCCCTTGTGAGCCAGTCACATGCTTGCAAGCTAATTGGATGACATTCCACCGAGAGGGCCCAGAGTATATCTATCCGTCATATGGATGGACAAATCCCACTCTTGATCCATGTGTCTCAACCCATACTTTCCGAACACTCAATGCCACCTTTATAGCCACCCAGTTATGGTGTGGTGTTTGATGTCATCAAAGCATCCTTCCGGTGATGGTAATTAGCTTGATCTCATGGTCGAAGGAATTAGGTTACTATGTATCAGAAAGCTTATAGCAATTGAACTATTAAAATGACTTGATCTTTATGCTACACTTATCTATAAGAGTATGTCCACAATACCATTATCCTAATGATATGATCTTGTTGTTAACAACATCTCAATGTTCATGATCAGGAAACCATGATCATCTATTAACCAACAAGCTAGTATTATAAAGAGGCTTTACTAGGGACTCTAATTTAGTTTACAAATCACACAAGTATTAATGTTTCCGGTTAATACTGTTATAGCATGACTGTAAACATTTATCATAAACACAAAGATATAATAATAACTACATTTATTATTGCCTCTAGGGCATATCTCCAACATCAACCAACCAAATTGAATCATGTTATGATAGTTAAAATACCTGGTTCAACCACCAAAGCTAGACAAATTTTCAAGGTCGTGCCTATCCAAATCCATGGCATATATTTTTATGCTAACCTAATAGTACTCGGAACTAAAGGTTTGGAAGTAGTATTAGGAATGGATTGGATGTCAAAACATAAAGGATTAATCGACTGTGCCAAGAAAGCCATAAACATGACCATTATAGTCGGAGTATCAGTAGAGCATGTATCGGAAACCTTGCCCCGTCAGTTCAAGTGAAACAAGAGTCTAGCCCAACCAACCATTGACCAAGTTAGAGTAGTCTGTGAATACCCCGATGTATTTCCAGATGTTTTGCCCGGTATGCCCCCACATCGGGATATCGAGTTTATCATTGAACTAATCCCTGGAACCGGACCCATAGCTTAGAGACCATATAGTATGAACCCATTTGAATTAGTGGAGCTAAAGAAGCAACTGGATGCTATGATAGAGATAGGATTGATCTAACCAAGTGCGTCGCCATGGAGATCACATGTCTTGTTTGTAGATAAGAAAGATGGAGGTAACCATTTGTGCACAGATTATCAGAAGTTGAATGATGTCACCATCAAGAACAAGTACCCACTACCGAAGATAGAAGACCTGTTTGACCAGTTGACCGGTGCCAAAGTGTTTTCTAAGATTGATCTTAGAACTAGTTATCATCAACTCAAGATTCCGCAGAGGATATCCCCAACACTGCTTTTACCACCAGATATGGACTGTATGAGTACACTGTCATGTCCTTTGGATTAACCAATGCCCACGCTTATTTCATGAACCTCATGAATAAGATTTTTATGGACTTCCTGGATAAGTTTGTCGTTGTTTTCATCGATGACATTCTGATCTATTCCAAATTAGAAGAACATGAGATACACCTAAGGACCATCCTTGGAACCCTTAGGGAGCATCAGTTGTATGCCAAGTTTAGCAAATGTGAACTCTGGTTATAGGAGGTGGGATTCCTCGGACATATTGTATCAGCCGGAGGAATTGCCGTTGACCCTGCAAAGGTGAAAGATGTTGAAGATTAGCAAGCCCCGACCATCCAAACCCAAGTTCGTGCATTTCTCGGATTAGCGGGATACTACCGCAAGTTGGTAGAGGAATTCTCGAGCATCGCAAGACCCATGGCCCAATTGTTAAAGAAAGATAAGAAGTTTGAATGGACAGACAAATGTGAAGTGAGTTTTCAAGAACTCAAGAAGATATTGATTTCAACCCCAATCTTGATTATGCCAGATATCACGAAGCCCTTTGATGTGTATTGTGACACATCCAAGATCGGTCTCGGATGTGTGATGATGCAAGAAGGCAAAGTTATATCTTATCTATCCCGAAAACTGAAGCAACATGAGCAGAATTATCCTACCCATGACCTTGAACTAGCAGTCATAGTTCTAGCCCTGAAGACATGGTGGCATTACCTTATGGGAAACCATTGTGAGATTTATTCGGATCACCAGAGAATGAAGTACATTTTCACTCAGAAGGAGCTGAATATGAGGCAGAGAAGATGGATAGAGCTAATCAAGGACTATGATCTAGACATCCACTATCACCTCGGTAAAGCAAATGTGGCAGCAGACGCCCTTAGTAGATTGCCGTGTCACTTGAACTCCATGATTCTAAAGGAGCAACCAAGTTTGCACAAGGAGATGGAGGATTTCAGAATGGAATTAGTAAGTGAAGGATTTTTGGCTAGCATGGAACTTCAACCCACTTTGATCAGTCAGATCAAGGAGGTGCAGAAAGGAAATGCTAGTCTCGACGGAATCAAACATCGTATCGATGCAGGCAAAGTACCCGGATTCACCAAAGATGAAGAAGGAGTTTTGTGGTACAAAGGACGTATCTGTGTGCCAGCAGATTCCGAGATAAAGCAAGCTATTTTGAAGGAAGCTCATGATACTCTTTATTCTATCCATCCCGGAGGAACGAAGATGTATCAGGATTTGAAGGAGCAATTTTGGTGGCATAAGATGAAGATAGAAATCAGAAGCTACATCGCTAAGTGTGATATTTGTCAGAGAGTCAAGGCGGGACATCAGAGACCCGCAAGACTATTGCAACCATCGCAGATTCCAGAATGGAAGTGGGATTCAGTTGGAATGGACTTTATCACCGGATTGCCTACATCTAGTAGGGGAAATGACTCTATTTGGGTCATAGTTGATAGACTGTCCAAAGTAGCTCATTTCTTACCGGTCAAGACCACATACCAGAGTTCGTAGCTAGCAGAGTTGTATATCGCTAGAATTGTCAGTTTGCACAGAGTCCCCAAGAACATTGTATCAGATCGAGGAACCCAGTTTACCTCGAGATTTTGGAAGAAAGTCCAAGAAGGATTAGGAACCCGACTGGATTTCAGCACCGCTTATCACCCTCAAACCGATGGACAAACAGAGCGAGTAAATCAAATACTCGAAGATATGTTGAGAGCATGTGTGTTAGAGTATGGATCTAAATGGGAAGACTGTCTGCCTTTCGCAGAATTTTCTTACAACAACAGTTATCAAGCCAGTTTGCAAATGTACCCATTTGAATTCATGTATGTAAGGAAGTGGCATACCCCTTTGAATTGGTCGGAAGTAGGAGAGTGTCAGATTTTCGGACCCGACATCCTACAAGAAGCCAAAGAGAAAGTTCACAAGATCTGTGAGCACCTCAAGACCGCCCAATCCAGATAGAAGAGTTATGCCGACAAGAGACGTCGAGACCTCGCCTTCAATATCGGAGATTTTGTGTATCTCAAAGTGTCGCCTTTGAAAGGAATGCAACGTTTCCAGCTTAAAGGAAAGTTAGCCCCCGGATATATCGGACCCTTCAAGATTCTGAATCGTCGAGGAGAAGTATCATATCAATTGGAACTGCCTGAGGATATGTCTACAGTGCATAATATGTTCCATATATCGTTACTTCACAAATGCCTAGAAGTCCCAGAGAAGACTGAAGTTTTCAAGAACATCGATCACCAAACCATAGAGATCAACGATGACCTGACGGATCCCAAAGTACCCATCCGTATTTTGGAGGAAGCTTTCAGGACCACCAGGACCCGAAGCATCAAGTTTCTCAAGATTTAGTGGAGTAACCACACTGAAGAAGAAGCTACCTGGGAAAGAGAAGATCACATCAAGACGGAGATTCCTGGTCTTTTGAAATCCTAGTTTTATTTATCTCAAATCTTGGGACAGGATTTTGTTTAAGGAGGGAAGGTTTGTAACACCCCAAAATTATTGAACAAGGTTATGAAATTCCAATCACCAAAATTAGGGTTAAGAAAAACTTTTGTTAACTAAATTCTTTATGAATGCATGTGTGTATGTGATGATTGTATGAATGCATGAATGGACTTGTGTGATTGATGTGAGTAGCAAGGAATGGTTTAAAGATGAAAACAACATCATCTAAACCTGTCACATCCCAAGATTTTCCAAATCTTGTAATGTGAAAAATAAATAAAGAAAATAAATAATTGTTGAAATTTAGGGCGAGAAGAAACTTTTTGATTCCAATTGGAAACATCAAAACCTATTTTGATCAAATAAAATCCTAAAGGATTTAAAAAGATAAACAATTAATAAATAAAGTTTTAATAATTGGAATCCCTAATTTTGAATCTTTTAATAAAAAGATTTGGTTTCCAAAAGAAAAGGTAGAATTATAAATAAGGATTATTTTATAGAGCCAAATTAAATCTTGGCCAAGCTTTTGAAATAAAATATTACTATTTGATAAAAAGAGTAAAGATTTATTTAAATAAAATAATGAGGATTTATTAATATCCATTTATATTAAAGTAAAGGCTTTTCCATTTTAAATAAACACTAAAAGTTGTTAATTTATTTTAAATAAGATTTCCAAGTGTTTTGTTTTTCAAATGAAACCTACTGAAAAGATTTTGGTATTATTTAGTTTTCAAAAAGAGTTTTTAAAATAAATTAAAACCTATTTGAATTAAAGACTATGGTCTATTTATTTAATTATTAACAGATCCTAAAAGAATAAAAGATTTATTTTATTTTGGACTTTGAAATATGTTGTTAAACAGAATTAAAACTTCACCCAAAGTTTGGTGATGATATGAATTCAAATGGAGATTTAAAAATATTATTAAATCTTATCTAATTAAAACTAGAGCCTATTTTGAATAATTAAAAGACCTTAAAAAGAATAAATAAATTATTCTAAAAATGATTTTAGAAATGTTTTATTAATCAGTATATGAATCCACACAAAATTTGAGAGAGGTGTGAATTCAAATTGTCGTTTAAATTAATTAAACAAAACCAAAACATAAAATCAAATGGGAAAAAGAAAAACAACCAGTACAAAAAAAAGTGAAAACTAACTAGCCCAGCCAGCTAGCCCACTAGGCCCAGCTGACGAGGTTTAATCTCGTCAATGCCCATTGTTATGGACTTGGGTTTTGGAGAAGATGGGGATGCTAGAGATCGTGGAACGGTTAACAAACAAGCAACCAGGGGACACGAGATTTACCCAGGTTCAGGCTCCCGGAGGGAAAACCCTGCTCCTGCTTGTCTGCTCTTGATTACGGCGGAACCGAAGGTTACAGGGTGTGCAGATTCGATCTGGCGTGGAGGTGTGTGCGGAAGTATGAGTCGAGAGATCTAGGACGTGCCCTCCTGGCCTTTATATAGACTTAGGCAGGTCCCGGGCAT
Source organism: Avena sativa (assembly GCA_916181665.1). Lineage (NCBI taxonomy): Eukaryota > Viridiplantae > Streptophyta > Magnoliopsida > Poales > Poaceae > Avena > Avena sativa. Next base: position 347,170,065 of record OV702280.1, on the reverse strand, counting down.
AGTCCTAGTCGGTTACAAGTTCTAGGGTTTTACCTCTTTGAATTTCCTATCTGTACTAGTCTTGCTCTCCAAGGATCCGAAAGCGTCATGGGCCTTGGCCACCCGAAAATCTTCATGGGCCAGCGTATATCTGCTGTGGGCCTTCCTTGGGCTGGACCAGGTATGCTGAAGTCACGTACCCGTAGGGTATAACCATGTCAGTAGCCCCCGAGTGATCAGTCGAATCGTAGATTCGGCTAAGGACTCTTCCATCTTTCGGGTGCAACTATGTATTAATAATATATGTGTGTAGAGATTGTTGACGCGTGTGCCTGACTCACCCGACGGATCAGGGTCAGTTAACTGTCTTAGGACGAAACAACACGATCTTCTTCAAGTTCGAGTCCCTTTACTCGGACCTGGAACATATGCTGGCGTAATTCGACTCAGGCCGCGGAGGACTTACAGGAGTGGAATTCCAGTGATTTTAATTAATGTACCCAACGCGTCCATCGGGATTTTTCATCACGCCTGTCGACATGGATTTGTACTAGCAGAGCGCAGTCATGTACGTTGCCAGGCCGTCAGATGATATCTGCAGGTCTTATCTTTGTGTTGCAGACACAGCATCCGAATGTTTGTCACCGCGGAGGTGTTTCGGGTGGCCAAGGAGATCATTCCTCACTCAGCGTTTTGTTGGGCGAAGATACCAAAGAGTTTTTGTGTGCTGATCCAAAAGACCACAGTCGAAGAATTCATAGGGTGCGCGACCAGCGCTCCCTATGGGAGTAGCCCCCGAGTGTCTGTTCGAGTCATAGACTCGAGCAGAGACTTTAGTCCAAGCATTTGTTCGGTTGTTAAGTCCGTAGGACTCAAAAAAATTCGGATGATTAAATCCATCCTCCCTATGGGAGTAGCCCCCGAGTCCGTAGTGGAGTCGCAGACTCGACGTAGGACTCGAAGAGATACTTTGTCGTTATTCATCTTTCGGGTGCACGACCAGCGCTCCTAATAGGAGTAGCCCCCGAGTATTTAGTCGAATCGAAGATTCGAGTGAGTACTCTTAGCTGTAGAGCCGAAGAATTGTAGTTGGCGCTAGTATAGCTTTTGATGACATCAGTGCTGACGATCGATGACCTCAAGCGTCTGCTGCGCCAGAGATGACTTGACTGGACGAACATGGGTCCCACTTGCTGACTTTGAATTGACTGGTCACGCGCGGCGTGGAGATAATTATGGCGTCTCCTCGATTTCCGCGCGTAGTGGACGGCGTGGTAACGACGGTTCGTTGTGATGTTGACACGTGTACGGCCAGATCTGCCATTGGCGTTAGGTCTTCTGGATGAACGGCTGTCGTGCGTCGTCTTCGCTGTTATAATCATTGGGGAAAGCTGCGGTTTGTTTTCACCGCACCAGTTCTTGTGTTCACTGCCTCCTTGTGCTCTAGCGATTCTTGCTGCGCCCTGGGATTTCCTTCCACATTCCCATCGTTCTTTCTGCGTTTTCACTACCGGCGCCGCCGTAGCGTGATGGGGAAACCAAAGAAATCTTCATCTGCGGTTGGGACCAGCGCCGCCGGAGGAAAGAAGGGCACCGCCGCTACTCGCGTCACCGACGGTGGCTGGCGGCGATCAGAGACGCGGGAGAGCGATCTCCGCAAGCTTCGCGAGCGGGGCTTGATCCCGGAGGATAGGGAGGCCGTCAAACTCCCCGGCAATGAGGTAATCCCCCATCCCCCATCTGGGTATCGGGTAATGTTTCTTGCCTTCGTTTTGCGTGGGTTTTCGTTTCCGGTCCACGACTTCCTCCGTGGACTACTCTTCTTCTATGGGATTCAGCTTCATCATCTGTCTCCCAATTCTCTTATCCACATTGCGTGTTTTATCACTTTTTGCGAGTGCTGGCTTGGCATTGAGCCGCACTTTGGCCTCTTCCGGAAGCTCTATTCCGTGAAGAGGCAATCTGGTTCGGATGGTGTGTATCCTATTGGGGGTTGCATCATCTCCCTTAGTCCCAATCTTCTCTTCTTTTCTTTTTCCATGTCCGAATCTGTCCAGTACTGGCAGAGGCGATGGTTTTATATCCGCGACTCCGTAGTACCCGGGCAAGATTTTGGTCTTGTTCCCTTTGACCCCTCCCAAATGATTGAGAAGAAAAGGTCTTGGAAAAACCAAATCTTGGACGGTGAGGTGGCGGAGATAGAGGCCCTTTACCGTCGGGTGGAGGATCTCCAACTGATTCTGGAGAAGGAGGTGAACGGTGTGGACATCATCCGAACGTTTCTTGAGCGTCGGGTGCAGCCTCTCCAAGCGAGGGCGCACCCGATGTTTCTCTATTCTGGGCACCGTGATCCGACGAGGGTTTCGAGTGAGAAAATCTCCGAGGGGGATCTTGACAGGGCTCTTCGCGCGCTGTTGAAGTTTAAGGCTGGAGAAAAAATCCCGGGGAAGTCGCTAACTCCTCCATTTTCTTCGACGTTGGCCGTACCGCAGGTGTAGATTTGTGCACGTAGTGCTTTTTGCCGGCTGTGTATTTATTTCCCTTGTTTGCTAACAAAATTCCTTCTGATTTTGCAGAGCTTCAAAGTGTCGGGCATGGTACCACCATTGCCCGAAAAGTATCCGAATGCCCCGGATAATGAAGTGGTTGAGTCCGTGTCCGAGTTGCCGTCGGCGCGATCTCTGGCGGAGGATGCCGACGAGTCGAGTGAGGACCATACGCGCAAGTGATCACGGAGCCCCAGCGAGTCTTCGGATGCCTCGACTCCTCCGACTCCCAGAAACTCTCTGGGCCTTGAGCGTCATAGTGATGGTCATGGAGGTTCTTCCTCTCCCCTTCCTGCCATTCCTGTGCGGGCTGTCGCGCCGCACCCGCCAGCAAAGCGGAAGAAGGAAGAAAATAAGGAGGAGCGGAAGGAAGAGAAGAAAGAGGAGAAGAGGGCCCGAAGGGCTTCTCCTATCTTCGACTTGAGCGCATTGGGCTCGTAAGTTTTCTTGTTGTACTGTTGTCCTTGTTCCTTCGTGATTTTTGCACTTGTGCTGATTGGTTTGTATGCAGGCAATCCTCCCACGATTCCTCCAGTGATGGTGAACGGGAGATGATGGGGGAGTCGAAAATTGCGTCTCCTCCGCCTCAGACGGTGGCGACTTCGGGTGGCGCGGCTCCGGATCCTCCGTTGCAGGAGGTGCAGGTGGTTGCGCCTCAGAATTTCGCAGGCGGTCCTTCGGGGTCGTCATCAGAGCATGTAAGTTTTTCCTGCCTCATGGGGGGAGCCCCCGAGTGTCTTCTTGTGCGAATCTTGTTTTTACTCCTTTTTGTTGGGCGTAGCCCCCAAGCCCTTTTCTTAATGCCATTTCTTTTTCTGCAGCCTTTTGTGCAGGAGGCCAAGCGGCTAGTGCAGGAGCGCCTGGCGCTGGAGGCAAACCTTCGGCAGCTTCAAGGTATCTATCTGTCTTTTAGCGCTTTTCTTATTTATCCTAGCTCTGTTCTTTGACATTTGTGTGTTTTGCAATGCAGAGGAGCATAACAAGTCTCTCCGTGAGGTTGACGCTCTGAAGAAGAGCCTTGGTCAATCGGAGCAGAAGGCTGGAGCCGCTGTTGGCGTGAAAGAACGCCTCGAGCTAGAGCTGACTAAGGCAGCCGAAGCGAAGGAGCGTCTGCAGCAGGAAGCCGCAGATCGTGAGGAGCAGCTGGCCACGGTTGCGGCTGATCGTGAAAAAGAGGTGGCGGCGAAGCTCATGACTGCTGCCAAGGCTATTTCGGGTGAGTGCTAGGTTTGTACTTGATTCTTTTTCTTCAGGTCTTCTTCTATGCGGCTTTTCTTCATGCTTTTCTTCTTTTATCTCAGATGCCGCAGGCATCGAGTTCGACCGCGGTGCTCTGGAGCACGGGAGTGCTCTAGATGACGCCACTGTGGCGGTCGAAGACCGCTGCAGCACCGTCGTCAACTCCCTCGCCAAGGCGAAAGAATTCCTTGGTCGTTTTTACAAGGAGCTTGTCCCGAAGGGCGCAGCCCTTGACGATGTGGCTGCTCTGGCGGAGGCTTTGTCAGCCGAAGCGCCTGTGGCGTATAAACGCAAGCAGAAGGGCATCGGCGCGTTCGTCGGGCTGGCGATGGCCATGGCGGCTGGAGCGGAGCTGGATCTGCCCCAGATCACTTCTCGGATGCCGACGGCTGCGGATGGATCCGAGGTAGCCTTTGCTGCCTATTCTGCTCCCTGCAGGCGATATGGGCCCAAGCTCATTGATTTGCTGTCTGAGTATGCACTGCGGCAGCAGGGTGGGGCCAAAGCTAGGCAGTCTGGCTCCGAAGCAACTCAGGGTCCTGCATCTTAGGCGTAGTAGACGTAGGGTAGTTTGTAGTCTGTTTTTGTTGTAAATATCTTGAAGAACACCATCCTTGTGCCACGTAGTGGCCTTATATATTTAATGAATTCCTCTGAGTTGTGCTCCATCCTTGGCTGAATGTTTGTGTTCCTTTCTTTTGCTGCCGCTCTAGGTTCCTTCGGGTGCTGACCCTGTTGACGCCCCATCCGCAACGCCGTTGCGTCCATCCTTGGATGATTCCTCGCAGCTTACTTTCCTTCAGGATCGTGTGCGCAGTCTGGAGAGGGAGTTGCTCGGGCTACGCGGTCATGCCGATGTTTGGAAGCCCAAGGCGGATCGTGGCGCAGCCAGAGAGGAGTACTTGATGGCGGAGTTGGTCCGGCTGTCCGAGCAGCTGCAATGTAAGTTGTTCTTTGGTCGAGCTGTAGCTTTGTTCTTCGGATGAGCCTGCTGGCCTTACTCTTATTTTGTCCGATTGCTGTAGGTGCCAATCTTGCTCCGGCGGCTTCTTCTGGATGGATCGTGATCGCGCCATAGTCCTGGCGACGGTGCAGGATCGTGTTCATCAAGTTTCGCGGGTGCTCCGCCAGGTGCAGACATCGCTTTCCTCGGTGCTGCACGTCATGTTCCCTTTGGATGCCGTGCCAACAAATCTTGCGGGTCTTCTGTTGAAATTTTGGAACATAGGCAATGTCAAGGAGTTGGTGCGGCAGCAGCTTGTCACAGGAGTGAAAGCTGCGTTGTCTCTTGTGAGGCTGCACCGGTCTGACGTGGACTTGGCTGCCGTGGCTGCTGGGCCACCTCTTCGCCCTGATGGTGGCGAGTGGGACATGCGTCCGCATTACGCGGCTGTGAGGCAGTATGCCGAACAGATTGTAGATTTGTTTGAGCAGCATGCCCAGATTATTCTTCAACATAGGTAGTACCTGTAAAAAGAGAGAGATGTAAAATTTGTATATTTCGGCTAGGCGTGTTGTGCCCTTTGTTGTAAAGGTTTGTTTGTTTGTGAGCACGCGGTGCTTTAATTGGGTACGTGTCCTTTTCGTTTGCCTGACGTTGTCAGCTACTCAGGTGTACACGTTTGGTCCTCAGTCGATGAAATCGTGAGGTGGGGGGAGCCCCCGAGTGCGTTTGTAGCATATAGTACAGTTGCAGAAAATAATGAACCGAAGTTTTGGGGCGAGACACTTAGCTTTATTTATATCGTAATGGAGGAGGTACATTGTTCGGCTGAGTAGCCTTGGCTGGAAGCCTTATTGAAAGTAAAAGAAGGGGGTAGGTTGCTACGGATAGAATCGTCGCAGGTGCGAGATATTCCATGGGTTGGAGTATGCGACTCCAGACTCCACGTGCTTGAGGCGATAGGCGCCACCTGGGATGACTTCGGTGATGACGTAGGGTCCTTCCCATGACGACTCGAATTTATTCGGTCGCTTTTGCTTGAGTCGCAAGACGAGGTCTCCTTCGACGAAGGACCTTGGGCGCAGCCGGCGGCTGTGGTAGTTGCGGAGACTCTGCTGGTACACCGCTAATCGAGCTGCTGCTATATCCCGTGCTTCGTCGAGTGTATCGACAGCGTCTTCGAGTGCAGCCATGCATTCAGCTTCACTGTAGGCGACGACCCGTGGGGCCTGGTGGCGTACTTCGGCTGGTAGCACGGCTTCGGCTCCGTGTACCATGAAGAACGGTGTGTAGCCGGTGGAGCTGTTTGGCGTAGTTCGTAGGCTCCACAAGACGGAGGGTAGCTCTTTCGTCCAATTTCCAGCTTTTTGTTCGAGTGAGCTCATGAGGCGCTTCTTGATGCCGGCGCCGATTAGGCCGTTGGCCTTTTCCACTTGCCCGTTTGTTTGCGGGTGTGCCACTGAGGCATATGTGATGTTGATCCCAAGGCCTTCGCAGAAGTCCTGGAATTCTTCGGAGATGAAGTTCGATCCGTTGTCGGTGATGATGCTGTGTGGTACGCCAAACCTGTAGACAATGGAGTCGAAGAACTTGACGGCCGTTTTGCCTTTCTGGTTGGTGACTGGCATGGCCTCGATCCACTTGGTGAATTTGTCGACTGCGACCAGGAGGAAGACGTGTCCTCCTTTCGAGGATTTTGGCAGTTTGCCGATCATGTCGAGGCCCCATTGAGCGAAAGGCCAAGCTATAGTTATGGGCCTGAGCTCGGACCCAGGTGCGTGCGGTTTGTCGGCAAACCTTTGGCATCCGTTGCATCTTCGGACGATGTCCTTTTTCGTCGCTCATGGCCGTCGGCCAGTAGAATCCTGCTCGTAGAGCTTTAGCGACAAGGGAGCGGCTGCCTGCGTGGTGGCCGTAGATGCCTTCGTGGATGTCTTGGAGTATGGCCTTGCCGTCGTCGATGGTGACGCACCGTTGAAGTATACCCGTGATGTTGCGCTTGTACAGCTCGCCGTTGATGACGGTGAAGGCTTTTGACCGGCGAGATTGTTGGAGATATGCCCTAGAGGCAATAATAAATGTGGTTATTATTATATCTTTGTGTTTATGATAAATGTTTACATTCATGATATAATAGTATTAACAAGGAAACATTGATACTTGTGTGATTTGTAAACTTAATTTGAAGTCCCTAGTATAGCCTCTATACATCACTAGCTTGTTGGTTGATAAATGATTGTGGTTTCCCTATCATGAACATTGAGATGTTATCAACAACAAGATCATATCGTTAGGAGAATGATATGGTGGACATACTCCTATAGATAAGCGTAGCATAAAGATCAAGTCATTTTAATAGTTCAATTGCTATATGCTTTCTGATACATAGTAACCTAATTCCTTCGACCATGAGATCATGCATATCACCTTTACCGGATGGATGCTTTGATGACATCAAACACCACACCGTAACTGGGTGGCTATAAAGGTGGCATTGAGTGTTCGGAAAGTATTGGTTGAGACACATGGATAAAGAGTGGGATTTGTCCATCCATATGACGGATATATATACTCTGGGCCCTCTCGGTGGAATGTCATCCAATTAGCTTGCAAGCATGTGACTGGCTCACAAGGGATCACATATCACGGGAACGAGAAAAGAGTACTTATCGGTAACGAGGTTGAACTAGGTATGCAGAGATACCGACGATCATAACCTCGGATAAGTAAACTATCGTGAGACAAAGGGAAATTGGTATCGTATGTAAGTGGTTCAATCGATCGCAAAGTAATCGTAGAAATATGTGGGAGCCATATGAATTTCCAGATTCCTCTATTGGTTATTGTTCGGAGAAGTGTTTCGATCATGTTCACATAATTCACGAACCGTAGGGAGACACACTTAAGGATTCGACGTTGTTTGAGTAGTTATGGTATAATGAGAAAGAGACCGAATGTCGGGGGGCTAACCTCGGGTAGGTCAGAGACGGGGAAAGACAGAGGTGCTGTCCCCGTCTGGTTTCCGAGCTACGGCCTAAGTCGTCCGAATCATGGATATGTCGGCCGATGAACGGAGGCAAGAAGCCCATGTATAGGTATCAAGTGGTTACCCGGCCGAGTTAATGAGAGAATCGGCCGGGTTACCCAAATGATCTTCATGTAGGTGAGGAACGAGCCGAGTAACCCAAGGAAAGGCCAAGTGATACGAGGCTTGCAGGAGAAGGAGAAGCCCAGGGTCAAACTATAGCTGCAGGCTAGAAGGAATCAGAACAGGGCCGAGCACAAGAGACAAGGATGCACAGCGTCAGAGGGGCAGAAGGAGGTCACGGAGGTGACAGTCCTGGAGCCCGAGGCACGCAGGAGGGGGCCACTGGAGCCTTGCCGTCATTAGAAGGGTGACAGGGAAAGGAGGCCGCCGAACTACTATTTTGGGACAAGCATATTCCACGAATATGCTTGCCTCGTCAGCCCTAAGGGCACCCAAGGCACCCCTTTATAAGGGGAGGTTTGGACCCTGAGGGGAGGATCGATTCTTTGAGCACCGTTAGGCTGGGGAGATTCACATTGTCCCCCTGTATACAGCTCAAGGAGCACTTGTAACCCATCAAGAGAGAAATAAAGTTCATCACTTTGGCAGCTTGAGTGTAAAGACAGTTGTATCTTCCCTCCCCAGATCCCACTAGCATCCATTGGCCCCGTACTTTAGCCTACCCATGGCATCTGCCGTGCCACCACCACGACAGTTGGCGCCCACCGTGGGGCCAGCAGCGGTGCTAGCTGGAGTTGTGATCCGGACGGGAAACTTCGTCAACACCGGCGAGCGCGTTGTTTCAGGCTTGGTCCAGAGACTTGGTCCCTGCGACTATGTCAGAGACAACGCAGGAAGCTTCAGGGGGAAAACTCCCCCGCGAAATGGAATCTTCATCGGCCTGGGCGAGCATAGAGTCTACATCGGCATCGATATCACCGGCGTTTATCCTCACCAGGTTTATGTTGCAGGAGAGCCACCTCGAAGCACGGCGAGCCGTCCCTCAGAAGAGCATAATGCAGGCAGCGTCGAGGTGATGGTCGCAGCAGGAGCTCAAGCGAGAGCAACAGTAGCCGGATCAAGCAAAGAACCCGCCGCAGGCGCACAGGGCGCATCCAAGCAGACCACACTGCAAACCACTGAGGTACTCCCGCCAGTGACAAACCCAACCGAGCTACACGACACCACCCCAAAGGCACCAAGAGTGAGAGGGCCACCTCTGGAAAAGCCAGAGAACATTCTTCAAGCGACTATAGAAAATTTAACCACACCTGTAGCGCCGATACTTGATCCGGCAAATGCTCAGGCAGAGTTAGAAGAGACCAGGCAAAAGGTGCTGGTAGAAGCCAGAAAAGTATCAGCCCTGCGGGAATCCTTGAACAGGACCCTAAGGGAATATGCAAAAGCTAATAAGCTTGATATCGCACCCGAGCGGGTGGACGAACTGAGATTGAAAGGAAAGAACCTCATGAATGACATTAACAAAGAGCATGAAGCTCACAGAGCAGAATCAGGTGATTTGGGTTTGCCGAGGTACAGTACCCCGACGAAAAACCTGAGAGCGGCAAATGCCGCAGCATTGGAGTTAGAGGGGTTGACCGGGGAAGCTCGGCAGAAACAGCAAGAAAGAGTAAATGAGCTGGTCCGCATTGCAAATCAGCAAAATGAGGAAATACTCAGAACTAACCCGGCAAGACCAGGGGCTTCACGAATGGTACATTCGGCAGGGGCAGTACCTGCTTTATCCGCGGCAGCGGCATCTTCACCCGGAAACAACGCTCGAAAAGAGAAAGCAGTAACCTCTGGGAAGAGGAACAAGCAAATTGTTCCATATGACCCGGCAGTAGCTGGAAAAGCAAATGAGAACAGAGGCAATGCAAGCCGAGGTAACAGTGGGGAGAGAAACCACGGCCATGTGGAAAAGGACGGCGGCGGCCGAGGCAATGGGGATCTCGGCAGGAGAGAACCCGCAAGAGATAATCATGAAAACCAGACCCCGGCCGAAGTAAGGAGAGAAGTGCTGCCCAACCCGCAACCAAGACATGAGCTTCGGCAGGAAAGAGAAATGAGGCCAGCTCGCCACAATCAGATGAATGAAAGGTACAATGATGGATATTCCGAGGTGGAATACGCAAACCAGTGTGGAAACAATCACTATGGGATACAGGATAGAATTCTGTACAGAGATTTGCCAGCAAGTGATGCGAGAGTAAAGTTGGATCGGCTATACCGATCCGAGTTATTGGAAGAGCAAGGTCCCCCAGGTCCGACGTGTTTTGGACCTCGGATCATGGGCGAACCACCAGTGCCGAATTTTCAGTTAGCAAGAGGCACGAAAACGTACAACGGAAGTACCAAGCCACAAGACTGGTTGATTGATTATGCCACCGCTGTGAAGATAGCGGGTGGCAACCTAAGATGGGCAGTGCGGTATGTCCCACAGATGTTGGAAGGCCCAGCCAGGGTATGGTTGAATAATCAACCAGCTGGCAGTATCAACTGCTGGTTAGATTTCGAAGAAATGTTCGTCAGCAACTTCACCAGCACATACAAGAGACCGAATAGACCACAATAGCTGGCCATGTGCAAACAGAGGCCGAATGAAACGGATAGAGAGTTTTTAACTCGATGGTGCAACCTGAGAAACTCATGTGAGGGAGTTATCGAATCACAAGCAATCGCTTGGTTCGCGCAAGGTTGCCGCTATGCCAGCGTTTTGTGGCAACGCCTGCAAAGAGATATGCCAACCACACTGGCAGAAACTATCAGAATAGCAGATTCCTATGCATTGGGTGACCCAACCCAACCGGAGTTAATGTCGGCAGATCATCGTGAGCAACAGGACCAGTACACGAGAGAATTGGCCGGGTCATCCAGGCGTGATTTCAGAGGAAGAAGAAGAGAAGAGAGGCTGGATTATAGATATAATACGGCCCAGGTGGCGGCTGTAGCACAAGATCAGCCGAGTCACGGAGCAACTCAACGACAGAAAAATGGACCTCAACAGTGGACATCAAGAAATGAGGGAAAGAGGCAATGGACCCCTGAGCAAAAGAAGCAATGGCAAGAGAGGCCGAAGTATACGTTCGAATCCATGTTAGATCAGCCGTGCAAATTTCACACATCAAACCCATCTAGACCGGCCAATCATACAACCCGGCAATGCGCCTGGATGAAAAATGCGATGGGGAACCCGGCAGGAGGTCAGACTCCCCATCAGGTGCAACAGCAGCATCAGCCGCAATTAACTGGAGCAAATACACAGCAACTGATGCTGCCGCCCCCTCCCCCGAGGTACGATAACTCGGCTCGGAGGGATGCAGTGCATCAAGTAATGAACCAGGGGCAGGACGGAAGGATAAATCCGGCAAATACTGGACGTAATGATTACAGGGAACATCACCAGTCTTATTGTGTGTTCACGACAGAACAGCAGGACAAGCAGAGTGTGCAGCGCCGGCATATGGAAGTGAATGCAGTTGTACCGGCAGTACCAAGATACCAGCCATGGTCTGATCAGGAGGTGACCTGGAGCATGAAAGACCACCCCAGAATAATGCCGAGTCCAGGATCATATGCACTTGTGTTGGATCCGACGTTTGTGGGACCAAGCATCAATGTGAAATTTTCAAAAGTACTCATCGACAATGGAAGCAGTATCAACATCATGTACAAAGATACCATGCATAAGCTCGGAATATCACAGAATATGCTGCAGTCCACGAGGACAACTTTCCATGGGATAGTGCCAGGGCTTTCATGTGAGCCCATCGGTAAATTCCGAGTGGACGTATTATTCGGTACAAGAGATAACTGCAGAGCAGAAAATTTAGAATTTGAGGTGGTCGATCTGGAAAGTTGTTATCATGCTCTACTCGGACGGCCCGCACTGGCCAAATTCATGAGCAGCTGTCATATAGGTTATCTAAAGATGAAGTTACCCGGACCACAAGGGGTGATAACGGTTGCAGGGGATTACAAGAAGTCAATGGAGTGTGCTTCGGCCGGGTCAAATTTGGCCGAGTCATTAGTTATAGCAAGAGAAAAGAAAAGGATTCAGGAGGTAGCAGCCCTCGCTCAGTCAGCACAGTTAGGCATGCCGGCACTGGCCAACCCTCATGGCAGTGTTTCTTTTCAGCCGACCAAAGAGACGAAGAAATTTCAGATTGATGAGCAATTCCCAGAGCGCACTGTTACTATTGGTGCAGGCCTTGACGCTAAATAGGAAGGCGAGCTCACCAACTTCCTCCATGAGAATCGGGACGTATTTGCATGGTCAACTCAAGACCTGCAAGGTGTGCCGAGGGAGTTGGCTGAGCACTCTTTAAACGTCAGGCCAGGAGCAAGGCCGGTGAAGCAACCTCTCCGCCGCTTCGCCGAAGACAGGAGAAAAGTAATAGGGGATGAAATAGCTCGGCTTCTCGCAGCCGGGTTCATCATGGAGGTGCTATATCCGGATTGGTTATCAAATCCGGTGCTAGTAGAAAAGAAAAAAGATGACCCCAATGTAGCCATTGTGTGGCGAATGTGTATCGACTACACTAACCTGAACAAGGCGTGTCCGAAAGATCCTTTTCCATTGCCTAGAATAGACCAAGTCATTGACTCGACCGCTGGCTGTGAGCTGTTATCATTTGTAGACGCGTATTCTGGTTTCCACCAGATACCGTTAAATCCGGCCGATCAAATAAAGACCGCATTTATTACCCCGTACGGGGCTTATTGTTATCGCACAATGCCATTCGGCCTGCGAAATGCAGGAGCAACATATCAAAGATGCATGCAAAAATGCCTACATGATCAGATAGGAAAAAATGTACAAGTATATGTGGATGACGTAGTCATCAAAACTAAGGAGAGCAAAACCTTGCTAGAAGATATACGGCAAACTTTCGCGAACCTGAGAAGGTTCCGAATGAAACTTAATCCAGAGAAATGCACATTTGGCGTGCCGGCAGGAAAACTACTCGGTTTCCTTGTGTCCAGCCGAGGTATCGAGGCTAATCCAACGAAAATAAGAGCAATAGAAAGAATGGAATTACCGAGGTGTTTGAACGATGTACAAAAATTCACGGGCTGCCTGGCCTCGCTTAGTAGATTTGTATGTCGGCTAGGAGAAAAGGCACTGCCACTTTATCAGCTGATGAGAAAGTCAGACAAATTCAGCTGGACTCCCCAGGCGGACCTTGCATTTCATGAGTTGAAAAAAATGCTAGTTACGGCACCCATTTTAGCTTCTCCATTATCGAAAGAACCTATGCTACTCTATGTGGCGGCTACCAATCGAGTAGTTAGTACTGTGGTTGTAGTGGAACGACTTGAAGAGGGTAAGTCAGTTCAGAGGCCAGTATTTTATCTAAGTGAAGTATTATCCACTTCAAAGCAGAATTATCCGCACTATCAGAAGATGGCTTATGGAGTATATATGTCGGCAAAAAAGCTTAAGCATTACTTTGAAGAGCACCCCATCAAAGTAATATGTGAGGCACCCATAGCCGACATATTGAACAACAAAGATGCAAGTGGCCGAATAGCAAAATGGGCGATCGAGTTATCACCGTATGCTCCACAATTTGATAGGAGAGATGCAATCAAATCTCAGGCTGTCGCCGACTTTCTCGTAGACTGGGTCGAGGTGCAATATGAGCCACCATTGCCAGATCCAAATTACTGGACAATGCATTTTGATGGTTCCAAACTAAGGAACGGTTTGGGAGCAGGAATAGTGCTAACCTCACCTAAAAAAGATCAATTGAAATATGTACTGCAAATACATTTTGCCGCGTCCAACAATGTAGCTGAATATGAAGCACTAGTCCATGGATTAAAAGTGGCAAAAGAAATTGGTATACGCCGAATCCTATGCTACGGTGACTCGGATCTAGTAGTACATCAAGTATCGGGCAGTTGGGACGCATTAGATGCCAATATGGCTTTATACAGATTCCATGTGCAAAAGATCAGTGGATATTTTGAAGGATGTGAATTCCACCACATACCACGAGCACAAAAATGACGCTGCTGACACATTGTCAAAATTAGGATCAACCCGGCAGTCAATTCCGCCAGGTATTGCCCTGGAGCACCTCAGGAAACCATCAATAAACCCATCACCAGAATCCGAGTCAATCTTCATCCCAGCAAGTTCTGTTGAAAATCACACGCCAATGGAGGTAGATCCGCAGAAAGATTCGGAACCCCTAAAGAGGGGGACAGCCGAGGTAATAACAATCATGGAGAGAGCCGAGGTATGTACGTCGGCAGAAAACATGGAGATAGACAGTGAGATCACTGCAGAAAGAGTAACACCGGTATGGGCGCAACCCATATTTTCTTACCTAAAAGACGCGATATTGCCGAGTAATGAGGTATTAGCTAGACAAACCATAAGAAGAGCAAAAGCCTATACAATCATAAACAATGAGTTATATAAGAGAAGCGTAACAAACATATTGCAGAAGTGCGTGAGTTCCACAGAAGGTCAGGAAATCCTTCTAGACATACACCAAGGAGAATGTGGGCACCATGCCTCATCTCGCGCTTTAGTAGCCAAGGCATTTAGGCATGGATTTTACTGGCCAACGGCGTTAAAAGAGGCAGAAGAATTAGTTAAGAAGTGCAATGGGTGTCAGAGATACGCAACCAGAATACATATGCCGTCAGCCGAGTTAAAAACAATACCCATCACTTGGCCATTTTCTGTATGGGGTTTAGACATGGTGGGACCATTCAAGCCGGCGAGAGGAGGAATGACCCACATGTTGGTTATGGTAGACAAGTTCACCAAGTGGATTGAAGTAAAACCAATCAAAAAGTGTGATGGGCACACAGCAGTGAAATTTCTCAAGGATATCATCTTGAGATACGGGTACCCACATAGCATTATTACGGATAATGGCACAAACTTTGCGGAAGGAGCCTTCGCTAGATTTTGCCAAGAGAAGCACATAAGACTAGATATTGCCTCGGTAGCTCACCCAGCATCCAATGGACAAGTGGAAAGGTCTAATGGACTGGTGCTATCAGGAATAAAACCACGACTTGTTGAACCTTTGCAAAGGTCGGCAGGATGTTGGATCGAAGAAATCCCAGCCGTGTTATGGAGCCTTCGGACTACTCCGAATAGATCAACAGGTTATACTCCATTCTTCCTGGTGTACGGGGCAGAGGCTGTACTCCCAGCCGACATAATATATGACTCGCCAAGAGTTGCTCAGTACACAACCTCAGAGACAAACGAAATAGCTCGGCAAGATGTCGTAGACCTGTTGGAAGAAGCCAGAGAGTTGACATTGTCACGATCGGCTATTTATCAACAGAACTTACGGCGGTATCACAGCAAGAAAGTGAATCCAAGAGTATTCAAAGAAGGAGATTTGGTCCTCCGACTAGTGCAACGCACGGCCGACATGCACAAATTGTCACCCCCATGGGAAGGACCATTTATTGTAAGCAAAGCATTGCACAACGATGCATATTATCTGATCGATGCTCAGTCCCCTAAAGAGAACAAGGCAGACAAAGCTGGTGAAGAAACGAAGCGCCCTTGGAATGTGGCTTTACTTCGGCCATTTTACTCGTAGCATTACATCTCAAGGTCAAAATCCAATGATGTATTTGAACCTCGGCACCCAGAGCAGTTACTCGGGGACTGCCATCTGTAATGATTATTTCGTATTATATGTTTAAACCTCGGCACCCAGAGCAATGACTCGGGGACTGCCATATGGTATATTTATTTCTTTCGCATTACATACTTGAACATTGGCGACCAGAGCAGTGACTCGGGGGCTGCCGTATGATGTATTCCTTTCATGTTACGAATATAAACCTCGGCACCCAGAGCAATGACTCGGCGACTAGAGCAGTGACTTGGGGGCTGCCGTATGTTGTATTCCTTTCATGTTACGAATATGAACCTCGGTGCCCAGAGCAATAACTCGGGGACTATCATATGATATGTCAATTTCGTATTGACCCTTAAACTTCGGCGTATAAAGCAGCGACTCGGGGACTACCGTGTGATACCTCAAACTTATGCTGAATGCAATCATATCAGTTTTATACTACCTCCGAAACTTGATTTATATAAGGGAATTTCGGACAGTAGACAACGATCCAGCGATTGTTGTTTGCTTCCACAACGAAATTGTTAACTTATGTTCAAAACAGGGCAATAACGTGGATATTCAGCGCTAATGCCTGGATAAGATCATCAAAATAAACGGCAAAGTTAAGCCCTAAAAAATCAAGAAATTACGGGCCAGCAAGGCAAGAATTCGGATGAGCATCCACTTAACCGAGAGTCTCAACAATACATAGCAAAAGAAATTCAAATCATACAACGAGCTGACAAATTTTTCGTCTACATTATACGCCCGGCATACCAGGGATCGCAAATAACTTAGGCGTTGTTCGTTGGAGGGGCAGCTACTTGATCAGGTGCGGGGCACTCTGAAGTAGGAGGAACTTCGACTGAGGTCGCCTCGCCCTCCGCCGACCCAGGTGCAACTTCGGCGGTATCCCGGGGTTGTCCAGGAGCGTCAGTTCGTGCGGTAGAATGCCCGGTGCCTTTGGACGAGGACCGCGCATCACCGTTGCTATCCGAGCTTGAGCTGGAGCTATCGGATGTGGCCGAATCATCTTCACCTTCCCCATGCTCAGCTGAATCATCACCCGAAGCACCCTCAGCCGCGACCTCTTGATCCGGATCTGGGAGAAAACTCGGCCCTTCATTCCAAGTGTGCACGTCGGCGTACTCGACGAGCTGGAAAGCCCGAGCTTGCCGAAGAGCAACAAAGGTGGGATCTTCAACCCAGCGGGAGCCAGTGCGCAGATTCCTCAGAATGTCAAGAGAGATGTCTTCATACCATGACATGATTACAGTAAGGGCCATGTCGGAACCGGCACGCGCAGCAGATTCTCTCCAAAGACTCAACTGCCTCTCAGATGCCATCAGCCTTGTCACCAATAACTTGACTTCGTTGATATCAGGAGTCCCTGAGGTATTCGGCCAGAGTACATGGTAAGCTCGGATAGCGGCCTGCACCAAGTCCCGGCCCATAATTTTCATCGGACCAACTGCAGCACCAACAGCAACCAAGAAATCCTCCATCGAATATTCGAAGTCAACAGCAACCGGTTCACCTCGGCGCGCGCGAGCTGCAAGAACAGCTTTAGAACTCACGGGTTTGGCCTCGGGGAAGTGATCTGCGCAAAACATGGACATGTCAAAGGGTAGCAGGGACGACAAAGAAAAAATATAGTTCGGCCATGCCGAATAACTTACGATGAATGTAGCTCATCATTATCTGAAGGTCTTTGGCCCAATCAGCTTTACTCTTCTCGAAACGAGCAATTTCCTCGCTCAAACCGCGAGTTTTAAGTTCGGCAGCTTCGAGGAGTTCTTTGTTCTTCTGTAGATCCAGAGTCAGCCGATTCTTTTCCTCGGAAAATTCTTGGTCGACCTTCTCTAGTTCGGATTTCTGAGAGAGCTTAAGGGTATCCACCTCGGATCGCAGGCGAGCTATCTCATCGTCTTTTTCTTGCAGTTGCGCCGAATGAACTGCATTTTGTTCTAAAAAATGCAGCATCACGTCAGGCATGGGCACGCAATCTCGATGTGACACTGCGAAGTCTTGCAGCTCGACTTTACCACAGCCGAGCGCAATAAGGAACCTTAGCATATATATTAAGAAGGAGAAGGAGTAAAATAGAAAGGAAACTAACCTTCCAGGTCCTTGATCTTCTTTTGAAGGCGAATATTGAGGTTATTAATATTACCTGTTCAACAAGAAGTAAGCCGGCATTCCATGGACGAATACATGAGAAAGTTTGGAATAAGGAAAAGGAACTATCAACATACCAGTTTTCTTCGCCACAGGCAGAACTTTCTCATACTTCTCTTCCAGTTTGCGATGCGAAAAAAGCAACTTCTGGAACTCGGCAGTTCGCCGGTCATGTGCAACCTGAGTAATGAGGCACAATGATAAATCAACGAGTAAAAATTAAACCAGATCCGAGTTAAGCAGAACTTAACTCAGATCTAGGTGGCTGGATATTCAAAACTAAACCAGATCCGAGTTAAGCAGAACTTAACTCAGATCTGGGTGGCTGGATATTCAAAGCTAAATTAGATCCAAATCAAGCAAAGCTTAATTCGGCTCTAGGTGGCTGGATATTCAAAGCTAAACCAGATCCGAGTCAAGCAGGACTTAGCTCAGAGCTAGGTGGCTGGATATTCAAAGCTAAATTAGATCCAAATCAAGCAAAGCTTAATTCGGCTCTAGGTGGCTGGATATTCAAAGCTAAACCAGATCCGAGTCAAGCAGGACTTAGCTCAGAGCTAGGTGGCTGGATATTCAAAGCTAAATCAGATCCAAATCAAGCAAAGCTTAATTCGGCTCTAGGTGGCTGGATATTCAAAGCTAAACCAGATCCGAGTCAAGCAGGACTAAACTCGGAACTAGATAGCGGGATATTCAAGGCTAAGCTAGGTCCGAATAAAACACAACTAAACTCGGAACTAGATAGCGGGATATTCAAGGCTAAGCTAGGTCCGAATAAAACACAACTAAACTCGGATCTAAATGGCCGGATTAACGAACCTTAGAAACAAAATTAAGTCAAACTTCCAAGTATACAACAAGTTATTTCCTTGCAAGTTTCGGGGACTAGAGCATATGGTAACATCTGAAGAATAATTCAAGACTCAGAGAAAAAATAATTACCTCATTCATTTTGTTGGTATCAATGATGAACTGGGCAGCATGGTCAAAACGGCCGCTGATGTCAGAAAGCTGAAAGGGCTGGTTGGTTGGGTTACCCTCAAACTGATCAGCAGCATTCCAGTTGTTGGCATATTCAACCAGCGCTCCAAGGCTGTTCCCACTAGCTGTCCGAGTTAAAACTTTACCCCGGGCTGGCGGTCCGATCACGGCAGTCGCAGGGCTCTTATGAAGAGCAAGCTGGCTGCCGGAGGCCGAGGTAACGAGGACTTTAGGCGCAGCTCCCTTACGCAGCAAGTCAGCGATACTCGGTTGAGAAGAGTCGGCAAGACCTTTCTGAGAAGAAGAGGTCTTGACGGCAATAGCTTTCTCTGCCTTAGAAGGGGCATCAGCAGGAAGTGGCGCCTCGGAAGTAGGGACGGAGTCCTTAGGAACGGCCGAGGATAAGGTCGCAGAGGGCGCCGGGATAACAACCTGTTCGGCCGAGGTCGGGATGGCCGTGGAAACTGCCGAAGTAGATGGAGGCTCAGTAGCAGCGCTGGGGCCCATAGAAGGGGCGGCGGGCTCGACGAAAACTTCGGAGGGCCGGTTCGAATCCAGGGCAATGGAAGGGGTCTCAGGGACCTCGTGACGGACAGGCGAAGTATTCGGAGCTAGAGGAGAAGCAGAACGAATAGGACTAGGAACCCTGGTATCATCAGCGGGAGGAGGAGATGGCGGCCGAATCGAACGGTCAGTCATACTAGGACCGCCGGGTTTAACAGAAAGAGGAGCACTGCAAAAATAAGAAAGAGGATTCATCAGTATGAGAAACAGAAAGAGAGAAACAAGAAATATAAGCAAAAGAACTTACCCGGCGACCCCAGGCATAGTCTTGCGCCTAGCAGGGTTCGGAGCAGATCTCTTTATTCGCTTCTTAGGAACCGCCTCCGAGGCACAAGCAGGAGCCCCACGTTTCCCCGAGGTAACGGGAGGCCGGGAAGCAATAGGCTCGGCGTCGTGGACCTGACCGGCCGGATTAGCTGGGAAAGTAGAAGCCGGAAATGCATAAGAAATAGGCGTGGCGGCAACTACCTCAAGAATTTGGACCTCGTCCGAATCACCTTCCTCGTCATGCGCTGAAGTTCTGCCGCGAGCTCGAGTCGGAGCAGGATCTGACTTAGGGACGAACTCCTCGGAGTCCGGCTCGCCAGTATCCGGGGTACTCCTGTCCGCAGGCCAAGGGAGCTGCAGAATTTCGGTGTCCTCGTTTTTCTGCTCTGTGAACCTCTGCAAGACGAGGAAAAAGAGAATTAGATAAACCAGTTTCTAAAGACAGGAGAGTAACAGAGCAATGCGGATTAAGCTTACCTCGGGAGGCGGATGATCGCGAGTGAATGGTTTTAATCCCCAAGACCAGTCCTCAGGCATCTCAGTCTTAAAGATAGCTCGGACGCGCTTATAAATAAGGTAGTTGTCCAGCTCCACGGTCGAGACTCGGTTAGGGTCAAGGGGACCACTCATGTGGCACAACTTGTGGGTCCGCTGCTGGAAGGGACAGATCCGGCTACTAATGAAAGTTGCCATCAGGTCTTCGCCGCATAACCCGGCCCGGATCAACTCTTTAAGCCGAATCTCAAAGGCCTCGGCCAAGGCGTGAGTCTTCCTCGGATTATAGAGCCAGTTCACTTTAGAAGGTGGGCCAATTGAGAATGGAGGGAGCCGAATCTTGTCTTCCGCCCCTCTGTTCTTGACGTAGAAAAATGACTTGTGCCACTTCTTGCACGACTCCAACCCAGTGACACGAGGGAACACGGATTTCCTCCGAGGTGTTATAGACGCCGCCCCACATTGGGTGAGCAACTTCTCGGAAGGGTGCAGAGATTTGTCAGGGACAACGTTTGAGCGGATCTGGAAGAACTTCGACCAGACATGTACTGACGGCCACAGGCCGAAGTAACCCTCCGAAGCGGAAATGAAAGCAGAAAGAGAAGCAATGGCGTTCGCGGGAAGATGATGCGGCTGAAGGCCGAAGTAATCGAGGAATTCTCTAGCGAAATCGCTAAGAGGAAGACCGAAGCCGCGGGCGAAGTGAGACATAAAAACCACATACTCGCCCTCTCTGATAACTGGAGAGGATTCGCTGCCGGGTAAACGACAGGAAACCTCGGCAGGAATCCGTCGAGTTCGGATGAGCCATTCAATCTCACGGCGCGTGACTGAAGAGCCCTGCCACGAGCCACGCTCAGGCCCGGAGCCAGCGTCATCGTCCTCAACAAGAGCGCCGCTAAACGAACTAGACATGGGTGCGCCGGAGAGATCGCCGGAGGAAAAACTGGCGGCGGAGGGGAGCTTAGAGCTACAAGGCCCCGTCGGAACTTAGCACGAAAACAATGGCGAAGAGCGGAGGAACCGTCGCCTGAGCACGAAAGCGGAGCAGATCGATCTAGGGCAAGATCAGGGCAAGATGGTCAGAGAGGACTCACCGGCGGCGGAGCCACAGCCGCAGAGCGCGGGCGAGAAAGGCCGAACGACGCGGCGGAATCCTCGCCGGCGGAGGCTCTGGCTGACGAGCGGCGGCGGAGTGGCAAGAGAACACGCAGGCGAAAGGAAGAAGGAGAGCGGAGGCGAGCGATAAGGGGAAAGATGAACCCTGCGGGCGCGTTTCCCCTCTTTATAGTCAAGCCATGAACAGGGGAGTGGGATCGTGGGTGTGGCAGTTACCCGTGTAGATCGTGGGAACAGCACGAACGCACGACGGTGGGTGGAGCCACACCAACGGCCACAGACGAAGAAAAGTTGTTACAATCCCAAGGGGAGCGGCACACGAGGCGTCGCGGCAGCGGCGCAGCAGGTGCAGGGTTCACTGTAGCTTGTCAGTAAACACTGTAGAAGGACCGAAAAACTAGAGGAGCAACGATGGGGTGACACGCAGGACGTGGCGTACGAGGGAAGGAACGAGGAAACCACGGACGAGGCCATAGCACGGAAACAAGACTGAAGAAAGTGATGAAGCTGATATAACCCGGCCAAAGCTATTGACAGGGCCACACCAGCTTCGGGGACTAATGTCGGGGGGCTAACCTCGGGTAGGTAAAAGACGGGGAAAGACAGAGGTGCTGTCCCCGTCTGGTTTCCGAGCTACGGCCTAAGTCGGCCGAATCATGGATATGTCGGCCGATGAACGGAGGCAAGAAGCCCATGTATAGGTATCAAGTGGTTACCCGGCCGAGTTAATGAGAGAATCGGCCGGGTTACCCAAATGATCTTCATGCAGGTGAGGAACGAGCCGAGTAACCCAAGGAAAGGCCAAGTGATACGAGGCTTGCAGGAGAAGGAGAAGCCCAGGGTCAAACTATAGCTGCAGGCTAGAAGGAATCAGAACAGGGCCGAGCACAAGAGACAAGGATGCACAGCGTCAGAGGGGCAGAAGGAGGTCACGGAGGTGACAGTCCTGGAGCCCGAGGCACGCAGGAGGGGGCCACTGGAGCCTTGCCGTCATTAGAAGGGTGACAGGGAAAGGAGGCCGCCGAACTACTATTTTGGGACAAGCATATTCCACGAATATGCTTGCCTTGTCAGCCCTAAGGGCACCCAAGGCACCCCTTTATAAGGGGAGGTTTGGACCCTGAGGGGAGGATCGATTCTTTGAGCACCGTTAGGCTGGGGAGATTCACATTGTCCCCCTGTATACAGCTCAAGGAGCACTTGTAACCCATCAAGAGAGAAATAAAGTTCATCACTTTGGCAGCTTGAGTGTAAAGACAGTTGTATCTTCCCTCCCCAGATCCCACTAGCATCCATTGGCCCCGTACTTTAGCCTACCAATGGCATCTGCCGTGCCACCACCACGACACCGAATGTTGTTCGGAGTCTCGGATGGGATCCGGGATATCACGAGGAGATCCGTAATGGTCCAGAGAATAAGATTCATATAAGGAAAGTCCCGTTTTGGAGTTGGGGAATGTTTCCGGTGTTTTCATCGGGAATGTTCTAGAAGGTTCCGGAATGTCCGGCACTCCGGAGGGGAAGGGGTACATGAATGTGTCATTGCAAGTTGGAATGAATTCATCATGTACTAAGTGTCATCGCTGTTCCAAATAAAGGATTAATTGAATCCTAGTTTGAAAAGTCAAATAGCTAAATTGAAAAGTCAAACGGCTAAATTTGGAAAGTGGAAAAGAGGAGGAGGAGGTGAAACCGAGTTGGGGAGGGAGTCCTCCTCCCCAAGCCGGCGCACCACCCAAGCCGAGTTGGGGAGGGACTCCACTCCCTCCCCTTGGCCGGCCGGCCCCTCCACCTATATAAGGAGGGGCAGGGCTCCCTCCTAGTACACACAAGTCCCTCACCTCAAACCCTAGAAGCTGCAGCCCACCATAGTCGCCGCCCCCTAGGGTTTTTGCCCTAGCCGCCGACTTGGGGGTCCCCGGAACCCTAGCCGTCGGCTCTAGCCTCTCCTCCTTGGTGTGTCTAAACCCTAGATCGCCAAGGAGCTCTCTCATAATCCACCATACTCGCTCCGGCTTAAGGCGAAGCCCTGCGAGATCTCCCCTCTACTTCCGGTACCACGCCGTTGTGCTGCCGGAATCGCGAGGAGAGTGCTACAACCTCCGCTGCATGCTGGAACAAGGGAGAGGAAGGTCTTCGTCGAGTACCAAACGTGTGACCGACTGCGGGAGCGCTGCCGGAACGCAGCGCCGGAAGGATCGTCTACGCGATCTTGAGATCGGGAAGAGTACGACTACATCACCCACGAGAATCCGCTCTCGTTAAACACTTTGGAATCTTCGAGGGTAAGTTATTCCATCGACTCATTGCTACAATCTAGTAGATAGATCTTGGCTTGTTTGTTTGTATGCGATAGAAATTTTTTGTTTTCCATGCTACGAAACCCTACAGTGGTATCAGAGCCGTGTCTATACGTAGATCTGTTGCACGAGTAGAACACAATGGTCATTGTGGGCGTTGATGCTTTTATTGTCGATTGCTTCTTGTGTACTTTGCATCTTGCGGTATGTTGGGATGAAGCGGCCCGGGCTAACCTTACATGACATCGTTCATGAGACTTGCTCCACGCTTGACATGCAAATTGTATTGCATAAGTGGCTTTGCGGGTGCCTGTTTCTCCTAGCATAGTTAAGATCCAATTTACAACGGGTGATTAACAATACTAGTATCAATGTTGTGGTTCATGTTCGTAAGTTAGAACGACACTTATTGAAAGCCCCAAACCACGTAAAACATGCAAAGAAAGTAGAGGCGTCTAACTTTGTTTTGCAGGGGTGTGCAGTGATGTGATATGGCCACGATTGTGATTATATTTGATGTATGCAATGTTCCTTATTGTAAGTTGGCAACCGGCAGGAGCTATATGGTTGTCTTTAATTTATGTTAAGACCCGAGTGTCTATTCAAAGTAGTTGTAATAGTTGAAGCCGGTGGATGACAACCATGGAGAAGCGTCGTTGACCTTGATGCAATGCCGGTGATGATGGAGATCATGTTCGTGCTTGAAGATGGAGATCGGAAGCACAAAGAAGAAAGGCCATATCATATCACATATTTTGAATTGCATGTGATGTTAATCCTTTATGCATCTTGTATTGCTTAGTAGACGACGGTAGCATTATAAGATGATCCCTCATGCACATGAATTTCAAGTCATAAAGTGTTCACCCTTAGTTAGCACCGTTGCTAAAGCTTGTTGTTTCGAAGCACCACGTGATGATCGGGTGTGTTAGATTCTGCAAGTGTATACAACGTGAGCAAGCCAGATTTGCTCATGCAGAAACTAAGGTTTGATCTTGACGAGCCTAGCATGTACAGACATGGTCTCGGAACACGGATCACCGAAAGGTAAAGCATGAATCATATAGTAGATATGATGAACATGACGATTGTTCGCCATTGAAACTATATCAACTCTCGTGATGATCAGTGTTGATGTGGTGGATTTGGTTCGTGTGATCACTAAAACAATGTGAGGGATATTGTTTTGAGTGGGAGTTCACCTAGATTAACTTTATCATTAATTTGAACTCAATTTGTCATAAACTTAGTCTAAACTATTGCAAATATGTTGTAGATCAATGGCAGCCCCTACCATCAATTTTAATGCATTCCTAGAGAAAGAAAAGTTGAAAAACAATGGAAGCAACTTCGCGGATTGGTTCCGCAATTTGAGGATTGTCCTCACAGCTGGTAATTTGACCTATGTGCTAGATGCACCGCTGGGTGACCCACCTGCAGCTGATGCTGCCGATGAAGTAAAGAATGTTTACCTTGCTCGGAAGAATCAGTACTCCATAGTTCAGTGTGCTGTCTTGTATGGTTTGGAATCGGAGCTTTAGAAAAGGTTTGAGAATTCAGACCCATATGATATTGTCGAGGATCTCAAATTGATTTTTGAGACTCATGCGGCAATTGAAAGTTATGAGGCTTCTGAAAAGTTCTTTAACTGCAAGATGGAAGAGGGCAGCTCCGTCAGTGAGCATGTGCTTAAGATGTCTGGGCACGCAAACAAACTTCAAAGCTTGGGTATAGTGATTCCTAATGCTTTGGGGATTTACCGTGTCCTCCAATCACTACCTCCAAGTTACAAGAACTTTGTGATGAACTACAACATGCAGAACATGAACAAGCAGTTGCCAGAACTGTTTGCTATGTTAAAGTCTGCAGAAGTGGAGATCAAGAAAGAGCACCAAGTGTTGTTGGTCAATAAGACCACCAAATTCAAGAAAGGCAAGTCTAAGCAGAAGGGACACTTCAAGAAGGGTGGAAAGAAAGTTACCGCACCGACGAAGAAGACCAAGGCTGGACCTAAGCCTGATACTGAGTGTTTTTACTGCAAGGGAGAAGGTCACTGGAAGCGGAATTGCCCAAAGTACTTGGCGGATTTGAAGAACGGCAACATCAAGAAGAAAGGTATATCTGATATACATGTTATTGATGTGTATCTCACTAGTACTCGTAGTAGTGCCTGGGTATTTGATACTGGTTCGGTTGCTCATATTTGTAACTCGAAACAGGTGCTACAGAATAAACGGAAGCTAGTGAAGAACGAGGTGACGATGCGCGTGGGAAACAGATCAAAGGTTGATGTGATCACGGTCGGCACGCTACCCCTTCATCTACCATCGGGATTAGTTTTATACTTAAATAATTGTTATTTGGTGCCTGCGTTGAGCATGAACATTATATCGGGATCTTGTTTATTGCGAGACGGTTACTTGTTTAAGTCCGAGAATAATGGTTGTTCGATTTATATGAGTAATATGTTTTATGCACATGCACCTTTGATAGATGGTCTATTCTTATTGAATCTCGATAGTGGAAATACACATATCAACAACATTGAGGCTAAACGTTTGAAATCGAGCGATAACTCGACCTATATGTGGCACTGTCGTCTTGGTCACATTGGAGTGAAGCGTATGAAGAAACTCCATTCCGATGGACTTCTTGAATCACTTGATTTCGAATCACTTGAAAGATGCGAAGCATGTCTGATGGGAAAAATGACTAAGACTCCATTTTCTGGTATGATGGAGCGAGCTACGGACTTATTGGAAATCATACATACCGATGTATGTGGTCCAATGAGTGTAGCGTCGCGCGGTGGTTATCGTTATGTTCTTACCTTCACAGATGACTTGAGTAGATATGGGTATATCTATTTCATGAAACATAAGTCCGAAACTTTCGAGAAGTTTAAGGAGTTTCAAAGTGAGGTAGAGAATCAACGTAACAAGAAGATTAAATTTCTGCGTTCTGATCGTGGAGGTGAATATCTAAGTTACGAGTTTGGCGAGCATTTGAAGAAATGCGGAATACTTTCACAGTTGACACCGCCGGGAACACCACAGCGTAATGGTGTGTCCGAACATCGTAATCGAACTCTCTTAGATATGGTTCGTTCTATGATGTCACTTACAGATTTACCGCTATCATTTTGGGGTTATGCATTAGAAACAGCCGCATTCACTTTAAATAGGGCACCATCTAAATCCGTTGAGACGACACCGTATGAATTATGGTTTGGGAAGAAACCTAGATTGTCGTTCCTTAAAGTTTGGGGATGCGAAGCCTATGTAAAGAAGTTACAGCCGGACAAGCTTGAACCCAAAGCGTAAAAATGCGTCTTCATAGGATACCCAAAGGAAACTATTGGGTATACCTTCTATCACAGATCCGAAGGCAAAGTCTTCGTTGCTAAGAATGGATCCTTTCTAGAGAAGGAATTTCTCTCGAAAGAAGTGACTGGAAGGAAAGTAGAACTCGACGAGGTTGTCGAACCTTCTCTCGAAATTGCGAGTAGCGCAGCACCGGAAGAAGTTCCTGTGGTGCCTGCACCAATAAGAGAGGAAGCTGATGATGATGATCATGAAACTTCGATTGAAGTTGCTACAGAGCCTCGGAGGTCAACGAGAACTCGTACCACTCCAGATTGGTATGATCCCGTTATGAGTGTCATGTTGGTGGACAACACCGATGACCCTGAGACATATGAGGAAGCGATGATGAGCCCAGATTCCAATAAATGGCAAGAAGCCATGAAATCCGAGATTGGATCCATGTACGAAAACCAAGTATGGACTTTGGTGGACTTACCGGATGGCCGGAAGGCTGTCGAGAACAAATGGATCTTCAAGAAGAAAACAGATGCTGATGGTAATGTTACTATCTATAAAGCTCGACTTTTCGCAAAAGGGTTTCGACAAATTCAAGGAGTTGACTACGATGAGACTTTCTCACCAGTAGCGAAGCTAAAATCTGTGAGGATTATGTTAGCAATCGCTACATATTACGATTATGAGATATGGCAGATGGATGTCAAAACAGCATTCCTCAATGGAGACATTGATGAAGAGTTGTATATGATGCAACCCAAAGGTTTTGTCGATCCTAAAGATGCTAACAAGGTATGCAAACTTCAATGGTCCATCTATGGATTGAAGCAAGCATCCCGAAGTTGGAATCAACGTTTTGATAAGGTGATCAAAAGTTTTGGTTTTATACAAACTTATGGAGAAGCTTGTATTTACAAGAAAGTGAGTGGGAGCTCTGTAGCATTCTTAATACTATATGTGGATGACATATTGTTGATTGTGAATGATGTAGACCTTCTTAATAGTGTCAAGGAATATTTGAATAATAGTTTTTCAATGAAGGATCTTGGCAAAGGAGCTTACGTATTAGGCATAAAGATTTATAGAGATAGATCGAAACGCCAAATATCATTGTCACAGAGTACATATTTGGACAAAGTTCTAAAGAGATTTGGAATGGAAGATAGCAAGAAAGGGTTCTTGCCCATGTTGCCCAATACGACCTTGAGTAAAACTCAAAGTCCGACATCGGCAGAAGATAGAGAAAGGATGAGTAAGACTCCCTATGCCTTAGCCATAGGATCTCTAATGTATGCCATGCTATGTACTAGACCCAACATTGCATATGCCGTTAGTTTAACTAGCAGATATCAAAGTGATCCAGGAGTAGATCATTGGACAGCGGTCAAAAACATCCTTAAGTACTTGAGAAGAACTAAGGATATGGTTCTTTCTTATGGAGGTGATGAACAGCTCGTTGTTAATGGTTACACCGATGCTAGTTGGAACACCGATCCGGATGATTCTAAATCACAATCTGGATACGTATTTATTTTGAATGGTGCAGCAGTTAGCTGGAGGAGTGCAAAGCAAAGCGTTGTGGCGAGATCTTCAACTGAATCGGAATACATGGCTGCTTCGGAGGCTTCACAAGAAGCGATATGGATGAAAGAGTTCGTTACAAAGCTGGGTGTGGTTCCTAGTGCGTTGGACCCAATGTCTATCTACTGTGATAACATGGGCGCCATAGCCAATGCGCAAGAACCAAGGTCACACAAGAAGCTGAAGCACATCAAGCTACGTTTTCACGCTATTCGAGAACAGATCCAAGATGGGGATATAAAGATTTGCAAAGTACACACAGATCTGAATGTGGAGGATCCGTTGACTAAACCTCTCCCGAGGGCAAAACATGACCAGCACCAAACTGCCATGGGTGTTCGGTATATTACCATGTAATCTAGATTAGATGGCTCTAGTGCAAGTGGGAGACTGTTGGAGATATGCCCTAGAGGCAATAATAAATGTGGTTATTATTATATCTTTGTGTTTATGATAAATGTTTACATTCATGCTATAATAGTATTAACAAGGAAACATTGATACTTGTGTGATTTGTAAACTTAATTTGAAGTCCCTAGTATAGCCTATATACATCACTAGCTTGTTGGTTGATAAATGATTGTGGTTTCCCTATCATGAACATTGAGATGTTATCAACAACAAGATCATATCGTTAGGAGAATGATATGGTGGACATACTCCTATAGATAAGCGTAGCATAAAGATCAAGTCATTTTAATAGTTCAATTGCTATATGCTTTCTGATACATAGTAACCTAATTCCTTCGACCATGAGATCATGCATATCACCTTTACCGGATGGATGCTTTGATGACATCAAACACCACACCGTAACTGGGTGGCTATAAAGGTGACATTGAGTGTTCGGAAAGTATTGGTTGAGACACATGGATCAAGAGTGGGATTTGTCCATCCATATGACGGATAGATATACTCTGGGCCCTCTCGGTGGAATGCCATCCAATTAGCTTGCAAGCATGTGACTGGCTCACAAGGGATCACATATCACGGGAACGAGAAAAGAGTACTTATCGGTAACGAGGTTGAACTAGGTATGCAGAGATACCGACGATCATAACCTCGGATAAGTAAACTATCGTGAGACAAAGGGAAATTGGTATGGTATGTAAGTGGTTCAATCGATCGCAAAGTAATCATAGAAATATGTGGGAGCCATATGAATTTCCAGATTCCTCTATTGGTTATTGTTCGGAGAAGTGTTTCGATCATGTCCGCATAATTCACGAACCGTAGGGAGACACACTTAAGGATTCAACGTTGTTTGAGTAGTTATGGTATAATGAGAAAGAGACCGAATGTTGTTCGGAGTCTCGGATGGGATCTGGGATATCACGAGGAGATCCGGAATGGTCCGGAGAATAAGATTCATATAAGGAAAGTCCCGTTTCGGAGTTGGGGAATGTTTCCGGTGTTATCATCGGGAATGTTCTAGAAGGTTCCGGAATGTCCGGCACTCTGGAGGGGAAGGGGTACATGAATGTGTCATTGCAAGTTGGAATGATTGCATCATGTACTAAGTGTCATCGCTGTTCCAAATAAAGGATTAATTGAATCCTAGTTTGAAAAGTCAAATAGCTAAATTGAAAAGTCAAACGGCTAAATTTGGAAAGTGGAAAAGAGGAGGAGGAGGTGAAACCGAGTTGGGGAGGGAGTCCTCCTCCCCAAGCCGGCGCACCACCCAAGCCGAGTTGGGGAGGGACTCCACTCCCTCCCCTTGGCCGGCCAGCCCCTCCACCTATATAAGGAGGGGCAGGGCTCCCTCCTAGTACACACAAGTCCCTCACCTCAAACCCTAGAAGTTGCAGCCCACCATAGCCGCCGCCGCCCCTAGGGTTTTTGCCCTAGCCGCCGACTTGGGGGTCCCCGGAACCCTAGCCGCCGGCTCTAGACTCTCCTCCTTGGTGTTTCTAAACCCTAGATCGCCGAGGAGCTCTCTCATAATCCACCATACTCGCTCCGGCTTAAGGCGAAGCCCTGCGAGATCTCCCCTCTACTTCCGGTACCACGCCGTTGTGCTGCCGGAATCGCGAGGAGAGTGCTACAACCTCCGCTGCCTGCTGGAACAAGGGAGAGGAAGGTCTTCGTCGAGTACCGAACGTGTGACCGACTGCGGGAGCGCTGCCGGAACGCAGCGCCGGAAGGATCGTCTACGCGATCTTGAGATCTGGAAGAGTACGACTACATCACCCACGAGAATCCGCTCTCGTTAAACACTTTGGAATCTTCGAGGGTAAGTTATTCCATCGACTCGTTGCTACAATCTAGTAGATAGATCTTGGCTTGTTTGTTTGTATGCGATAGAATTTTTTTGTTTTCCATGCTACGAAACCCTACAGAGATATGCGCCGAGCGTCTGTTGGGCTGTTAGGAAATTCTCCGGTTATCAAGAACTGGAGGTATGGTCGTGTCCAAGCTTCTTCGACTGCCATGACCTGCATTAGGTTGACCATGGCTACCTCTGTGTCCAGCTTTTCGGGTCCTTCGTGTCCTTCGGGTAGCGTAGCTCCCGAGTGCTCTGCTTCTTCGGGTGATCCCTTTGGGAATTTCCGCTTGATGGATGGCACGCAGATTTGTTCGAGGAACACACCTGGTGGCACCTTTGTGCAAGTGGAGCCGATATTCGCGAGTCTATCGGCTTCCTCGTTGTTCTCTCTTCCAACATGCCGAAGTTCGCAGCCGTCGAATTCTCCTTCGAGTGCGTTGTAGAGCGCGCGGTACGCGATCATGTTTTCGGCGTGTGCGTCACACTCATTCATCGTCTGCTGGACGACGAGGTTGGAGTCACCGTAGATGACCAGGCGCGTTGCGCCGCATATCTTTGCCACTCTCATGCCATGGATGAGGGCTTCGTATTCGGCTTCATTGTTGGAGGCTCTGAATTTCATCCGAAGAACGTACTTCATCTTGTCACCTTGCGGGGAGGTCAGTATGACCCCTGCCCCTGCTCTGGCTTCGCGCTTGGAGCCGTCGAAATGCATTGTCCAGGACTGCGACATGTCTGGGGTGTCTGGCAGCTGCAGCTCCATCCAGTGTACCAAAAAGTGCGGAAGGACTTGAGATTTGATTGCGTGTCGCTTCTCGTAGACGATGTCCAAGGGTGATAGTTCGATGCCCCACAGGGCCACCCGTCCTGTGGCCTCTGGATTATTCAGGATGTTGTTCAAGGGTGCTTCGTTGACGACCATCACTTGGTGCTCCTGGAAGTAATGGCTCAACCGTCGAGCCGTCATGAATACGCCGTAGGCTAGCTTCTGGTAGTGAGGGTACCTCTGCTTTGTTGGTGTCAGTACTTCGCTGAGGTAGTAAATTGGGTGCTGGACCCCGTGGGTCTTGCCTTCTTCGGGTTGTTCGACCACGAGTACGGTGCTGACCACCTGATGTGTGGCTGCTATGTACAGCAGCAGGGGCTCGCGCTCCTTTGGCGTGACCAAAACGGGCGAGGTGGAGAGGAGCCGCTTGAGGCTTTCGAATGCGTCGTTGGCTTCTGGTGTCCACTCGAACTTGTCTGCTTTACGCAACAGCTGGTAGAATGGTAGGGCCTTCTCGCCCATACGGCTGATGAACCTGCTTAGCGCCGCTACTCGTCCTGTGAGCTGCTGGACTCCCTTGAGGTTTTTCGGCTTCTCCGTCGTCATGTTGGCTTTGATTTTCTTCGGGTTCGCTTCGATCCCTCGTTGAGAGATGAAGTACCCGAGCAGCTGACCTGATGGGACGCCGAAGGCGCACTTTTCGGGATTGAGATTGATCCTGTAGCGATCAAGGTTGTCGAACGTCTCGCAGAGATCGTCGATAAGTGTCCTTGCCTCCCTGGTTTTTATTACTATGTCGTCGACATAGACTTGGACGTTGCGACCAATCTGGTCCTTGAGGCAGGCCTGCATGCATCGCTGGTACGTGGCACCCGCGTTCTTTAGCCCGAAGGGCATTGTGTTGTAACAGAATACTCCAAACGGTGTAATGAACGCCGTTTTCTCCTGATCTTCGACCTTGAGCCGAATTTGGTTATAGCCTGAGTAGGCGTCGAGGAAGGAGAGTTTCTCGCAACCTGCAGTCGAATCGATAATCTGGTCGATCCGTGGAAGAGGGAAGTGGTCCTTTGGGCAATGCTTATTTAGTGACGTGAAGTCCACACACATCCGCAGGATGTCCGTGTCCTTCTTCGGGACCATCACCGTGTTTGCAAGCCACTCGCTTTCTTTGATTTCCCTGATGAAGTCTGCAGCGAGTAGTCTATTGATTTCCTTGCCGATAGCTTCAGCTCGTGGCTCCGACAGTCTTCGGATGGACTGCTTGACTGGTTTGGTGTCTGGAAAGACGTTGAGTGCGTGCTCGGCGAATTCCCTGGGAACTCCTGGCATGTCCGCAGGACACCAGGCGAAGATTTCCCAGCTCTCACGGAGGAATTCGACGAGCGCGCCTTCCTATGCGGTGCTGAGGTCATTGGCGATCAAGGCCGTCTTGGAGGCATCCGTCGGATGGACCTGTACTTTCTTGGTGTTGACGGTGGAGTCGAAGGACATGTCAGGTGCGTTCTGCCTTGTGACTGGGGGTAGCCCATTGTCTGTCACCTCGCGGAGCCTTACAAGCTCGTCTTGCATGCCGAAAGACTGGGAGATTTTATTGAAATCCCTGTCGCATTGGTCCGATCGGGTGAAGCTCCCATGGACTGTGATGACGCCCCTTGGTCCTGGCATCTTGAGTAGTAGGTATGCGTAGTGTGGGACGGCCAGGAACCTTGTGAATGCTACACGCCCCAGGATGGCGTGGTATTGTGACGGCCAGTCCACCACTTCGAATTCGAGTCGCTCCTGCCGAAAGTTGTCAGGCTTCCCGAAGATGACGTCGAGCCCTATTTTGCCCAGGGGGAATATGCCCTTTCCTGGTACAATGTCGTGGAACATTGTGTCTGATTGTTCCAGGCTGCATTGCGGGATCCGCATAGCCGCTAGGGTGCTTGCGAACATTAGGTTGATGCCGCTGCCACCGTCCATGAAGACGCGACTCATCTCGAAGCCTCCGATCTGCGCCTCCAGTACCAGGGCAGCATGACCTGGGCGAGGGATCTGGCAAGGGTGATCCGCGCGAGTGAACATGATGTAGGACTCCGATCCGCTGAGGTACTCAGGGATTGCAGGCGGAGTTGCCACGGCCAAGTTGATTTGTCGGGTGATTTTCTTCTGCACCCTGTTTGTGGGGCATCCCTTCTGGATCATATTTAGTGCTCCCTTTGGTGGGGGGTATACGACCCCGGCGTTGTTTTGCGCCGGTGCGACTGGTTGGTTTGGGCCTCCAATAGGTGGCGGTGGAGGAGCTCCGTGTGCTATTTCTCCTGGCGCGGGTGCGTTTCCGAACGCAGGGATTGGGGCTTGTTGCCTCATCTGCGCCATGCTTTCACTGAGTTTCTGGAACTCGCGGCAGTCCTTGAGCATGTGACTGGCTTTCTTTTTGCCATCTTGTTTGTCGATGTAGAAGTGGATGGTGCATGGACCCGAAAGTTTTTCGAATGCTGAGGGTCCGTTGTCGCGATCGCGGCGTTGCCACGACTGTGCTGATCGTCCGTTGTCACGGAGATTTCCTCCGCTGTTGCGGCTGTTGTCGTTGTGGTGGTTGGCGTAGCCGGCCGCGACCATGTCGGGTCCGTCGCGGTCTTCGTAGACACGCGATCTCCTCTTGCTGCGGCGTTCTCGCCTTCGGCCGTAGTCGTCCTCTTCATCTGATTGTGCTTGATGGATGCAATCTTCGCCGTCTGCCCAACTGTTGGCAATTTCCATGAGGTGGTCGAGTGTCTTGGGCTTGACACGCCCAAGTTCTTCCTTGAAATCTTGGCGTTTGACGCCGTCTCTGAAGGCGTCGATGGCCCTCTCCTCGGAGATATGCGCTGCGGAGTTCTTGGTGGTAGACCAGTGTAATATGTACGGGCGAATAGATTCCCCCGTTCTCTGAGTGCAGGCTCGCAACTCTTCGATTGAGGCGGGCCTCTTGCTGGTGCCCTTGAAATTTTGGATGAAGCTGTAAGCTAGATCCTCCCAACTTCGGATGGATCCTGATGATAGGCTGCTGAGCCAGACCCGCGCCGCGCCTGTCAGCTACAGCTGGAGGCATTGCATGGCTGTTTCTTTGTTACCGCCGTGCAGCTTGACGGATGACAGATGATCGCTGAGCCAAGATTTTGGATCTTGCGTGCCGTTGAACTTCGGAGTATCCGAAGGAAGCTTGAAATTGCGTGGCATCTTTGTTCGCCGAACAGATCTGCTGAAGCATCGAGCTCCACAGAGTTCTCCTTCATCTTCATCCATCTCGGACTCGGACGAGCATGCGCGTTTGGCTCGCGCTTTGTCGATTTTGCGCTGTGTAAGCGCGTCCCTGGCGTCGTATTCGCGTTTATGGCGATGCGAGCTCTTCTTCCTTCGAGGAAGGTCGTGCTCCTCCTCCTCTTCGGATGAAGGGGTGGGGCTACGGTCGCGCCTGACCGGAGCTTTCTTCTTCGGCTCCGCAGGAGCGTCTTCGTGGAGCGCAGCTCCGACGAGTCCGAGTCCGGTGAGTGCGGACTTATGCATGGCTCTTTTCGGGTCCCCCTCCGGAGGTTGGTGGGCCGCGAGATACGCAGTGGCTGCCAGGATCGCAGCTTGTGGTGTCTTCGGGATGATGTTGCCGTCGGCATCCATATCCACGAACAACGTGTGGAGAGTTCGGGTCACATCACGGTGTTCCTTGGGGTCCATGTTCTCCACCCGCGAGCGATGCTTGTTTCCCTGATTTCCATTCGTGCTAGAGCCGGGTGCCACGGCGGAGAGCGCAGCTCGTCGCGCGCTGGACTCAGAGGCTGCTTGCTTGCGCTTGTCGAGCGTCTCCTGCATCTTGACTTGCTTCTTGTGTTCCTCGATGAGGAGGTAGTGGTACGCCATCAGTAGGTCGCGTGGTGAATCCACAGGCAGGACTATGTCGCCTGCGACGGCTCGGCGTGCCTGGACCCATCCTTCTTTGCTAAGTTGGATGACGTGGCCGTTATTTTCCCCTTCGGGTGGGGGGACTGGCTTCTTCTGTTCCCGCCGTTTCCGCCGTTTCCGTCCTGCGGGTTGGGGTTCGTGTTGGGCGGCGGGTTAGGCGTTTGTTGATCCTGGATGACCGCGGCACATAGGTAGCGCTCATATATCGGTTCGCTGCTGCCGCAGCTTTCAGATCTGGAACCGTAGGTCCCTTCGTCCGAAGGTGGATCGCACAGATCGAAGTTACAGCTGCTGTTGTAGAACTCATCTGTCGATGGTGACGTGCGTAGCACGGGGTGCGGAGCCCACGAGGCGGGCCTAATTGATGGCACGGGCACCCGCTCAGGAAGGCGGAGGGTGCCAGTTTGTCCCACCTGGAAGCAGAAGCTCCCGAACAAAATTTCGAGTCCGTCGCCTACGGGCTCGAAATCCTTCATGGTGGCCGGCAAGTGGGCGGTGAAGTCGAAAGTCCCGAAGAGGAGGTGATTCTCCATCGCCGCGGAGTTGTAGATCGGTCGGGTCGGAACCGTCATGATCGCACAATCAGCAGCCCCGATTCCCACAGACGGCGCCAATTGACGAGGTTTAATCTCGTCAATGCCCATTGTTATGGACTTGGGTTTTGGAGAAGATGGGGATGCTGGAGATCGTGGAACGGTTAACAAACAAGCAACCAGGGGACACGAGATTTACCCAGGTTCAGGCCCCCGGAGGGAAAACCCTACTCCTGCTTGTCTGCTCTTGATTACGGCGGAACCGAAGGTTACAGGGTGCGCAGATTCGATCTGGCGTGGAGGTGTGTACGAAAGTATGAGTCGAGAGATCTAGGACGTGCCCTCCTGGCCTTTATATAGACTTAGGCAGGTCCCGGGCATAGTCCTAGTAGGTTACAAGTTCAAGGGTTTTACCCCTTTGAATTTCCTATCTGTACTAGTCTTGCTCTCCAAGGATCCGAAAGCGTCATGGGCCTTGGCCACCCGAAAATCTTCATGGGCCAGCATATATCTGCTGTGGGCATTCCTTGGGCTGGACCAGGTATGCTGAAGTCACGTACCCGTAGGGTATAACCATGTCACCAGCAGCCCATTTCCTCTCACCCCCAAAACATTTTACTTCTTACTCAGAAATCAACCCGCAGCGTCACTGAACGCCTGGACCCACTCCCCCTGTCTCCCTCACGCTGACAACAGACCCCACTGCCACCTCACCGTCGTCCTCACCCGCCGCTGACCGCGCGCACCATTACTGCCAATGAATGCCGGCGTAAATTCGCTTTACTGGCCGAGTGACCCCCATCGGTGACCGCTCCCTCTTAACCGCCTCTCCCTCCTCTCTGTTTCCCCTTAGTCCTCGTTTCCCCGGAGCCACCAGGCTGCCTTGATTCCTCGCATGAACCACACTACCTCCGACGAGTTTTCCGGTGGATTCCGGCGAACCCTCGCCTCCCCTTGCCTCCTGGACTACACGAGAGTACTCGCCAGGACCTTACGCATCTTATAGTATGCCCATCTCGTCCGCGCACGCCCCACATCCTCGCCTTCATCAACAACTGAGCGTCAACAGCGTCTGCCTCAACTCCGGCGAGCAGTAGGCGACGAATCAGCACACCCCTTGCTCTCTGGTAGGTACCATCGCAACCCCTGCAAGCGTGCGCACCTTCCTGACTACTTTCCCTGCCTTATTATGCCACAGGAACTCGCCTCCGTCGACGACCGTACGAGCCTGAGCCTGTAGACAACTCCGACGAGCAATTGTCGTCAACCCCGAGCGCCCCCTGCCTTCCCTCGAGCACGTTGAGCATCATCAGCAAGCTGCGAACCCGGTGAGCACCTCCTTTCTCTCCCTCGCTTCCTGTAACCGCCGCAGCGCCGTGAGCCGAGCGTGCCGCCGCCGCCCACCGTCGCAGCGCCGCCAGTTCCTGGTCGTGGTGTTGATAGCCATTAGATGAAGATCGTAGGGATACGATAGAACACATAACTGAACCGTTACGGATAGATCTGTGCCACACGATTCACATTAGATCCAACGCCTCATAGTGCTTGATCCGTGCGAACCGGTACCAGCAAATAGAAACACGACACGTGGCCCTGTCCGTTTGAAATAAAAACAGAAATGTCTATTACATGATCCAATTTGAAAAATTCATAACTTTCAAATCACACGTCCAAATTTTGCAAATTTTATATCAATGGATTCATCAAAACAAGTAATTTCTGACCATGCACTTTGTTTAGTAAAATGCTTCTATTAAATTGATTGTTTTTGCAGAAACTTGTGTATGCATGTTTAGAATATAAAAATTGTTCTAAAATGATTTTTTAAATAAAACCTTTGGAAAATGGTTTGTTTTGAAACTACTGACCTTAGAAACCAACTCATGGATTTGAAAATGTATTTGGTGAAGCAAAAGAATAAACTTTTGATTTAAACCATTTCTAGTCAAATAAAAATAATGTTTAATTATTAAAAATGCTTTTGGAGGAAAACCTTTGGGAAATGTTTTGATTTAAACTCTCTGACCCCAAGCACCAAGTTTTATGATTTAAAAATGTATTTGGTAAACCCTATAAAGATTGCTACTTTGCTAAAGACATTTTCAACCACATAAAATAATGACTTGGTTTAAAAATGGTTTATGAAGTGAAATCTTTTGCAAATGATTTTGCCACTTTATAAAATGATCATTAGGTGTTTTCAAAAGTTTATAACCTATTAGAAACCACTTTTACAAATAAAACAATCTTTTTCATGCTTGCATGCATTGTTTTGTTTCTATCATTTTATGTGATGATTTGCTTGAATGGTAGATTGAAATATTGCTTGCTTGATTAAATTGTAGTGATATGAGGAGTGTGAATATTGCAAGATCAAGGAGTGAACTTATATTATCTACCAAAAAGGCAAGTGATGCTTCATACTTTTGTCCCATTATTTTCACTATGCATTAGTGATATTTTCTAAGTAGGACTTGCATGAAATTTTGCTAAGTGTAAACTATGCCATGGGAAATCCTAGTAGATGAAACCTTAGTAGAAATCTCCTAAGTTAAGACTCCTACTAATTCTTAGATTAGCTAGTAGAAAACAAGGGTGGAATATATATTCATACTATGGAATATTTCTAAGTCTGTGAACTTGTGTTTTGTTTAATAAAACAACTAAGTGAATGAATCACCTGGGTGGAATGGAAGGAATGGTTTGTGTTGAGTGGTTCACAAGGCCCATTTCTATGGTTTACCTTTGTGTATCTCACTTGTGGATGGCCACCCAGGAACAAAGAGATTTGAGATGTCAAATGTTGAGAAGCTTCAAGTGCAGCCACTTGGCATTATGGGCTCTACCTGGATCATATAGGTTGCAATAACTTAGCCAAATGGACAATTGGTGGTAGGGGAATGATAGGTTGGAACGCATCCATTCTGGTCTAAGGGAGGGCTTCTAAAAGATCTTGTCTTGGGAAACCAAGTCTTGTGGGGAAAGTGCACCACCTCTGCAGAGTGAAAAATCTAAGTACTTAGCCATGTCCCTGGTAAAGGACAATTTCAGCATCAAGACATGGAAGCTATCAAGAATCTCCTCATCCCAATTTCTAAGTTAAAATCTTGTGGTTTAACAAGGGTTTAAGGATCACCAATTTCTATTGGGAGATGCCTTGGGTGATTTTGTTAAGCAAAAACTTAGTGTTTTCAAATGATAAGGAAAATCTATTTTTGAGCAAAGCAAGCCTAAGCTCCACTTAGCCAAATGCATATAGATGATAGACTCCACTATACTACCATAGTATCACTTGGCAATATAATTCAAATGTACTGACCCTTGTGGCTGTAACTTGTTATGTTGCAGTTTTGTTAGATATTAGTGAAGTTTAATGATTAGGATTACAAGTCTACAACCAACATGTCTGCCTGTGGCACTTTGAAGATGAAGAACCCCATGATATTGTTATATTCTGCTGCATTGTAATGAGATAGCCAAATGAGCTATGTAAGATGTAATAAATTATGTTATTCCTGGTTATAGAGTTGTATTATGACCTTTGTTTCTTGATATTACATCTTAACTATGGATGCTAGCTATTGATCCAGGGACTAGCATTGTAAACACAGGGATCTCTACCTTATTAAAGGTTGGGAACCTTATAGATGGTATCAGAGCATTGTGTTGCCTGTAGGATTGTAACCCTAGGATTGGACAAAACCCTTTAGAAGAATAGGAGTTGATTTTGTTCCAAAACTTATTTACAAACAATCTTGTAAACTCTTTCCTCAACCTTTTTGGTTTTGACTTTACATCTCTTCTATTTCAACTTGATGGATAAAGCCTACCCCATGGCCAAAGACTTCACCATGAGCAAAGGACTTCATCAACTCTAATGACTTCAACATCTTCAAGTGATTTCAACCTTATTTTCACCAAGGACTTCAACTTTGGATATCACTAAGGACTACAAGTGAGACAAGAAATGTTACTCAAGACTTGAAGACTAAGGAAACACAACTTAGAAGGAACCATCATCACTTTGAAGTTTTATGACCAAGACACAAGAAATTTTTCCCAAGGAAACCATGATCTCATGCAAGAAGAATCAACCAAGAAGAAAGGGAAAGATCTCAAGTGAACCATATAGATGGACCACCATATTTAGTTTAAGTCAAACCCACCAACTTAAGTGGTGTAACAAAAATATTTTTGGTTGCCTAAAAATATGCTTGAAACTTGTTGTTGAGTGGAATGCTTGTTTGTGATTGCTTGCACATTGCTTGAGTGAATTGTGATGTGTGTGATTAGAATTGATTCCTTAGAAATCTTATGCCTATCCTAATCCCAATCCAACCCAAACAGATGACTTCTCCAAGAGACTCCAACATCAAGAAGGGTGACATCAACAACCAAGAGGACAACATGAGAGAACTCATAGTAACCCAAACCCAGTTGAACCAAGTGACAGCTCAATTTATAGCCAACACCAGTGAGGTAGATCCAACCATGCAAAGGTTTTTAGAAACCCAAACCAATTGTTGCATAAGGTGACAGATCAAATGATCAACATGGGAAACAACTCTTCCCAAGGAGTTTGTGACAACAAGGATGACAAAGATGATATTCTAAAAGGAACCCAAGCTTGCAATATTTGTGGAGACAAGGATCACACTTCCAAAGAGCATGAATATCAATGCCCCAATTGTGAAGAGAAACATCCAACAAATCAATGCCCCACATCTCAAGCTACTTGTTACTTATGTGAAGGAAATAATCATGTCCCTATCCAATTCCCCATCTATTCCATAGTTAAACAAAGGAAACAAGGTGGAGTGCAACAACTGATTGCAGACTACCATGAGAGAGCCAAGTCTACCAAGAAGGATGAAGACAAAGGAAAATATCAGCTTGCACCTCCATGCAATATGACTCAATTTAAAGGACCAAAGAGGAGACATATGTATTATCCAAGGAATAAGAAAAGGTCAAGGAGACCAGGAAACTTTCCTACCTTAGAGATAAGATATGAAGAGCATGAACTAAAAGCACTCCTAGCTTTGGAGAAACCCAAGAAGAAGAAGTGTAAGGAAATTAGCCAAGTATGGTGCAACAACTGCAAAGAGCTAGGCCATTATGTGTCAACTTGCCCACAAAAGATACGTGAAGAACTCAATATTATCACATGTTACAATTGTGGTAACCAAGGGCATTATGCAAGCAATTGTCCAGCAAAGATGAAGCACGAGATAAAGCCTATGAAGGATCTCAGCCTAGTCACATGTTTCAAGTGTGGAAACAAAGGACACTATGCAGATGTTTGCCCAGAGAAGTTTCCCCAAGATCCCAAGAAAGCCAAGATGTAATCTAGTTGGAAAATTTTTAAGGGTGGTAGTACCCTAGTTGCTTTGAGCCAACTTGTAACCCCTAGCCTTCCCAAATCTCGGGACGAGATTTATTTTAAGGGTGGTAGCCTGTCACATCCCAAGATTTTCCAAATCTTGTAATGTGAAAAATAAATAAACAAAATAAATAATTGTTAAAATTTAGGGTGAGAAGAAACTTTCTGATTCCAATTGGAAACATCAAAACCTATTTTGATCAAATAAAATCCTAAAGGATTTAAAAAGATAAACAATTAATAAATAAAGTTTTAATAATTGGAATCCCTAATTTTGAATCTTTTAATAAAAAGATTTGGTTTCCAAAAGAAAAGGTAGAATTATAAATAAGGATTATTTTATAGAGCCAAATTAAATCTTGGCCAAGCTTTTGAAATAAAATATTACTATTTGATAAAAAGAGTAAAGGTTTATTTAAATAAAATAATGAGGATTTATTAATATCCATTTATATTAAAGTAAAGGCTTTTCCATTTTAAATAAACACTAAAAGTTGTTAATTTATTTTAAATAATATTTCCAAGTGTTTTGTTTTTCAAATGAAACCTACTGAAAAGATTTTGGTATTATTTAGTTTTCAAAAAGAGTTTTAAAAATAAATTAAAACCTATTTGAATTAAAGACTATGGTC
Source organism: Avena sativa (assembly GCA_916181665.1). Lineage (NCBI taxonomy): Eukaryota > Viridiplantae > Streptophyta > Magnoliopsida > Poales > Poaceae > Avena > Avena sativa. The sequence goes on along the minus strand of OV702280.1, from coordinate 347,128,417 downwards.
TATTTATTTAATTATTAACAGATCCTAAAAGAATAAAAGATTTATTTTATTTTGGACTTTGAAATATGTTGTTAAACAGAATTAAAACTTCGCCCAAAGTTTGGTGATGATATGAATTCAAATGGAGATTTAAAAATATTATTAAATCTTATCTAATTAAAACTAGAGCCTATTTTGAATAATTAAAAGACCTTAAAAAGAATAAATAAATAATTCTAAAGATGATTTCAGAAATGTTTTATTAATCAGTATATGAATCCACACAAAATTTGAGAAAGGTGTGAATTCAAATTGTTGTTTAAATTAATTAAAGAAAACCAAAACAGAAAATCAAATGGGAAAAAGAAAAACAACCAGTACAAAAAAAAGTGAAAACTAACTAGCCCAGCCAGCTAGCCCACTAGGCCCAGTAGCCCATTTCCTCTCACCCCCGAAACGTTTTACTTCTTACTCAGAAATCAACCCGCAGCGTCACTGACCGCCTGGACCCACTCCCCCTCTCTCCCTCACGCTGACAACAGATCCCACTGCCACCTCACCGTCGTCCTCACCCGCCGCTGACCGTGCGCACCATTACTGCCGATGAATGCCGGCGTAAATTAGCTTTACTGGCCGAGTAAACCCCATCGGTGACCGCTCCCTCTTAACCTCCTCTCCCTCCTCTCTGTTTCCCCTTAGTCCTCGTTTCCCCGGAGCCACCAGGCTGCCTTGATTCCTCGCATGAACCACACTGCCTCCATCGAGTTTTTCGGTGGATTCCGGCGAACCCTCGCCTCCCCTTGCCCCCTGGACTACACGAGAGTACTCGCCAGGACCTTACGCATCTTCTAGTATCCCCATCTCATCCGTGCATGACCCACATCCTCGCCTTCGTCAACAACTGAGCGTCAACGGCGTCTGCCTCAACTCCGGCGAGCAGTAGGCGACGAATCAGCACACCCCTTGCTCTCTGGTAGGTACCATCGCAACCCCTGCAAGCGTGCGAACCTTCCTGACTACTTTCCCTGCCTTATTATGCCACAGGAACTCGCCCCCATCGACGACCGTACGAGGCTGAGCCTGTAGACAACTCCGACGAGCAATTGTCGTCAACCCCGAGCGCCCCCTGCCTTCCCTCGAGCACGTTGAGCATCATCAGCAAGCTGCGAACCTGGTGAGCACCTCCTTTCTCTCCCTCGCTTCCTGTAACCGCTGCAGCACCGTGAGCCGAGCGCGCCGCCGCCGCCCACCGTCGCAGCGCCGCCAGTTCCTAGTCGTGGTGTTGATAGCCGTTAGATGAAGATCGTAGGGATACGATAGACCACTTAACTGAACCGTTACGGATAGATCTGTGCCAAACGATTCACATTAGATCCAACGCCTCACAGTGCTTGATCCGTGCGAACCGGTACCAGCAAATAGAAACACGACACGTGGCCCTGTCCGTTTGAAATAAAAACAGAAATGTCTATTAGATGATCCAATTTGAAAAATTCATAACTTTCAAACCACACGTCCAAATTTTGCAAATTTTATATCAATGGATTCAGCAAAACAAGTACTTTCTGACCATGCACTTTGTTTAGTAAAATGATTCTATTAAATTGATTGTTTTTGCAGAAACTTGTGTATGCATGTTTAGAGAATAAAAATTGTTCTAAAATGATTTTTGAGATAAAACCTTTGGCAAATGGTTTGTTTTGAACCTACTGACCTTAGAAACCAACTCATGGATTTGAAAATGTATTTTGTGAATCAAAAGAATAAACTTTTGATTTAAAACATTTCTAGTCAAATAAAAATAATTTTAATTATTAAAAATGCTTTTGGAGGAAAACCTTTGGGAAATGTTTTGATTTAAACTCTCTAAACCCAAGCACCAAGTTTTATGATTTAAAAATGTGTTTGGTAAACCCTATAAATATTGCTACTTTGCTAAAGACATTTTCAACCACATAAAATAATGACTTGGTTTAAAAATGGTTTATGAAGTGAAATCTTTTGCCAATGATTTTGCCACTTTATAAAATGATCATTAGGTGTTTTCAAAAGTTTATAACCTATTATAAACCAATTTTACAAATAAAACAATCTTTTGCATGCTTGCATGCATTGTTTTGTTTCTATCATTTTATGTGATGATTTGCTTGAATGGTAGATTGAAATATTGCTTGCTTGATTGAATTGTAGTGATATGAGGAGTGTGAATATTGCAAGATCAAGGAATGAACTTATATTCTCTACCAAAAAGGCAAGTGATGCTTCATACTTTTGTCCCATTATTTTCACTATGCATTAGTGATATTTTCTAAGTAGGACTTGCATGAAATTTTGCTAAGTGTAAACTATGCCATGGGAAATCCTAGTAGATGAAACCTTAGTAGAAATCTCCTAAGTTAAGACTCCTACTAATGCTTAGATTAGCTAGTAGAAAACAAGGGTGGAATATATATTCATACTATGGAATATTTCTAACTCTGTGAACTTGTGTTTTGTTTAATAAAACAACTAAGTGAATGAATCACCTGGGTGGAATGGAAGGAATGGTTTGTGTTGAGTGGTTCACAAGGCCCATTTCTATGGTTTACCTTTGTGTATCTCACTTGTGGATGGCCACCCATGAACAAAGAGATTTGAGATGTCAAATGTTGAGAAGCTTCAAGTGCAGCCACTTGGCATTATGGGCTCTGCCTGGATCATATAGGTTGCAATAACTTAGCCAAATGGACAGTTGGTGGTAGGGGAATGATAGGTTGGAACGCGTCCATTCTGGTCTAAGGGAAGGCTTCTGAAAGATCTTGTCTTGGGAAACCAAGTCTTGTGGGTAAAGTGCACCACCTCTGCAGAGTGAAAAATCTAAGTACTTAGCCATGTCCCTAGTAAAGGACAATTTGAGCATCAAGACATGGAAGCTATCAAGAATCTCCTCATCCCAATTTCTAAGTTAAAATCTTGTGGTTGAACAAGGGTTGAAGGATAACCAATTTCTATTGGGAGATGCCTTGGGTGATTTTGTCAAGCAAAAACTTAGTGTTTTCAAATGATAAGGAAAATCTATTTTTGAGCAAAGCAAACCTAAGCTCCACTTAGCCAAATGCATATAGATGATAGACTCCACTATACTACCATAGTATCACTTGCCAATACAATTCAAATGTATTGACCCTTGTGGCTATAACTTGTTATGTTGCAGGTTTGTTAGATATTAGTGAAGTTTAATGATTAGGATTACAAGTCTACAACCAACATGTCTGCCTGTGGCACTTTGAAGATGAACAACCCCATGCTATTGTTATATTCTGTTGCATTGTAATGAGATAGCCAAATGAGCTATGTAAGATGTAATAAATTATGTTATTCTTGGTTATAAAGTTGTATTATGACCTTTGTTTCTTGATATTACATCTTAACTGTGGATGCTAGCTATTGATCCAGGGACTAGCATTGTAAACACAGGGATATTTACCTTATTAAAGGTTGGGAACCTTATAAAACCAATTCCAAGCAGAAACAAATCAAGAGAAATTCAAAAACAAACAAAACAAGCAAATGGTCATTTTTGCCAATCTTGCTCACTAGACAACTTTGAGTGTTTCTAGTGCAAGATTTCAAACAGAAACATTTCCATTTATTTTCACCCCTTGCTAGACCAAGTAAAAGTGAACCCAAGCCCACCTTTCAAACTCATAGAAACATTTGGCAACTGGATTGAAATGACAATTCAAAATTGAATCTAGTTCATATGTGAAGATCACCAATTCTCAAAAACCAACCAAACCAGTTAACCTTGACCTTTCCAACTAACCAGAGACTACCTAGTATGTGACTAGTACACCCACCAAGTTTGAACCAAAAATTAAAATCTCTTTCAGCCATTTCATCAAACACCTTGCAAACAGAAACCAAACAAAACACAAAACACTATAGCGAGCAGTGATTTGGCCAACCTTGTTCCCTCTCTAGCTCACATCACCCTCTTAGTAGATCATCTAGCTCATTTAACAAGCTTTAGCTCACTGTGAGCTTGCCATTGCCATCAATGGTTAGCATGCCAAGCCTCAACTTGCCACCCCACTGTCGACAGCAAGCTAGGAGAACCTCTAGCCTCACCAACCTTGTCTGGGACACTGACCACCGTCCACTGCCACCGCCTTTACAACGCCAACACACTGCCAACCCCTGGACCACTCAGCCCGAGCGTGCCCAGCTTCTCTGCAAGCGTGCCGAGAATGCGCCAGAGCGCCGCACGCGACACGCGAGCACAGACCGCGCGCCGCCCTTGCCGCTTGTGTGTGTCATCACCACCCTCCCAAGAATCGCCAGGACATGCCCGTTCGTCGCGCGACCAGGAGAGCCCGTGCGCCATTAAAACTTCAGTCGGACCCGCCTAGAGCACCGCAGCGTTCCGACCAACTCGCACCGCCCCACGCCTCGCAACCATGTTGTTGAGCTTCGCCAGGGAGCACAACACCGTCCTCTACTGTCGCCCATGCTAGTAGCTCGCTGTGCCGACAATCACGACGAGCTCAGCCCGCGCCCTTCGGCCCCCTCGCTGCACTATAAATAGAGGCCACCCCTGTTCGATTTGAGCACACCATCACACTCCCCTCTCTCTCAGAACCACCCCACCTCATCCCCAGAGCAAGGCGCACAACAGGTCACTGGAATATCACCGGAGTCCACCGCTGCAGAGGATAAGAGGCGCCATCGATTGGAGCCTCCCTAGGAGGAGCCACCGGTACCAGGAGGTTCGCCATCGTCGACTTTGTCGTTCGCCCCCATCGCCGACCCTCACCTGAGCCCCGGTGAGCCTCACACGACCCCCACTGGCCGCGCTAGGGTTTAGTCTCACCGGCGTTGCCCGACGGAGATGATTAGTCACAACCGTTCGATTAGATGTTGGTCGTGTGTTTTAGATTGCCCCGTACCGCTTCGCACCCCCCTGTCTTGCTGACTGGTGGGGATAACCACTTAAACTCACCCGCGTATGCGTTGTGCACCATGGGCCGGCCCAGTTACACTCCCGCGCAACCCAGTAGTTTGAATTTAGGTTTTTCCATTTAGTTTCAAACTTAGTTCTGTACCTAGATTCAAAAATCAACCCAGCTCGATTCACTAAACCAAATTGCATGAAACCAATTTTGTTAGAAACGTACTGGAATTCTTAATCCAAGCCCATTGGATTCAAATCAATTAGAATTGTAGATCACCTATAGTAAAATTAACAAGGCAAAAGCTTTTCTGCATTCGAACATTTTTTTTCAAAATTCAACCATAAAAGCTTTTGGGTTGATTCCAACTCTCAAAAATCACATTTGACAAGACCTTTCTGAATATATAAAAATATCTAGGTTTACTTGCAGTAATAATGAACAAGTAATAAAATAAGGCCTCATAGGCATTTCTAGTCACTTTAATTAATTAAAATAAAAAGGTTAAACCTTATTAAATCGTGACACCACTTTAAATCACATTCCCAAGTACTGAAATATGTGGTGATGACATGTGTCCACATGATCCCATATTTTAGTTGGAGAATATTAAATCTTAAGTAGTTTTCAATGAGTAGAAATTACTTTTCTAAAATAAAATAATCCAAACCTTGCCTTAATGTTTGTAATGTTTGTGATGATGCTAGATCATCTAGTGAAAACCTTGGTGTGATAAATAGAAGTAGTTAAGTATTGTTTGGTGATTGTGTACCTCCTATTTATTTATAGACGCTAGTACCGACCAAGGATACGAGGAGGAAGGAGGATACTACGAGGAAGAAGCCGAGGAGAACTTCAACCACTACACTGCACAAGGCAAGCTATCTAATGCAAGCTACTGACTATGCAAGTAAAACTTGCAGGATAACTATGCAAACTAGATGCCTTAGGCATATGTGATTATACCCCTTTGATTATACCCAATCAAAGTTTTATTTTCAAGCTTAGTTATTTTATTTCTTTATCAAAGCTCTTTAGTTTGGTTTACTTAGTGACTTGTATATTGTAGAAATATGTTTTAAAGGTAGCATAAAGAGCACAAAACTTGGCCTAAGTTAGATAATCTTGATGTCATCCTGAGGCATGAGATTGAACTTAGATCATTCACCATTGATTACCACCCCTAATTAGTGTATATCCCCCACTTGTAGATGCTAGTGCTAAACATAAAACTTCATCACTTTAGATGGGATTACTTAGTGAAAATGATTATGAAAAACCTTAGAATGATGAGTCATTCTACTGAAATGTTTTGACATGTGTTCTTGAAACACCAGATGATTTTAATGATGAAAATGTTGAGGCATGAGCCTTAGCCCTTTGTAAAACTGATGGTTGTCTGGATGCGATACCATTCTAATTTTATCGTACAACCACAATACCCGAAATTTGGGTAGGGCTTGACTAGAAATTTATATACCTAAGTATGGGTTCCCTTGCGGCCAAGGTTTGAGCCAAGGCTACCTTGTGAAGATTGACCACCTGTGCAGTTCCCAAGATGACAGATGGTCATGGTTGGGAGGCCAAACTCACATGAGAGGTGCCTATACTAGGGCGTGTAATTGAAAGGTTAGGATTGATTATCTGCATACTAAGTATGGTGAATTCAGGATTGTTCCTGATGGATGTATCGAATATTGTGGTGAAAGTGTACCACCTCTGCAGAGTGCCAAACTATTTGAATAGCCGTGTCCACGGTTATGGACAGTTGGAGTGGCCATACTGTTCCGTCGTCAGATGTTTTCAAAATTACTTGTGATTTGAATCATGACTTTGACCTGACCACAACAGAGTTGTGTTATGACAACTCAAGTTCCCACTTAGGTGTTATAAAACCGTGAACTAGTTTTCTTTGCTTTTGAACTCAGTAGAGATAAATCTGGCTTTTTGCAAACAACCTAGAGCCTAGTACTTCCTACTCAAAAACCACTTCACTTGTTAGTATTAGTTTGCGAGTACTTAAAGAGTACTCATGGCTTTGTCCCTGGTTATTCCCGTGGCCGGACTATGAAGAGGACTATCGGGAGGATGGACCTTAGGAAGGTTACAACAACTAGGATCATCTCCCATCGTCAGCATTGCCTGTTACCATGAAGATGGAGCTTCGCCCACGCTACCGTTATCATAACGTTATTCCACTGCTGTGATTGTACTAAGACTGGATCATGAGATTCTTTATTTGTTGTAAGACCTTATGTATGGTTTGTAATGGATGATGTACTGTGATATCCAATATGTTATGTCTCCAGAAATGGTAATCCCGGGATTGCGATGTATGGTATAACAGGCATCTGGGATTAAAAACCCGGGTGTTGACAATCATTCACCTAACTTGAGCCTCACCAATTTAACAAATTATGAACACATCTGCAAGCAAATGAAATTGATTCAAATCCTTTTTCCTAAGACAATCTAGATAGGAATCATTTGGATATATTTATTATCATGTGAACCAGCTCACAACATACAACAAGTTCATGGCAAAGTATATGTGCATAAAAAGCATATCTCTTAGATAAAACACCAAGGATTAGGAGTACAATTTCACTATCACCTTGGGAATACAACTAAGCCTAATAACATCTAACATGTTTCTAACTACAAAGCTAGGAATCAAGCACCTATGCACTCTCTGCCATAAATGACAAGAAGCAAAAGTATTCCCAAATCAATCATTATTCTCACACACCACTATTTGCAAAAAATTACAATTATCCTTATAAATTAGATACTTGTTTGCATTTAACCAAGCCCTTAATCTACTAGCAGGAGCTAACCTAAACTTAATCAACTAGCTTGTGTTCATTCCTTCAGGATCAGATCAAAACACAGACTAAATAATCAACTTGGACTAAACCAAAATTAGGCATACATGAGTAGATCCAAAACACAAATACAATCAAACCAATGGTACCTAGTAATATATAAAACCTACATTTTAACATCCCAATTATCACCTAATATTTGGTCAGAAGATCATCATCACGGCCCCAATTCCAAAATTATCTAAGCCTAAATCCTATACCTAGAATTGTTCATCGGCTCGAGGGCCGGTCACAGAGAGATTACCTGAATATGAATAGAAGAAGAAATAACATGAGCATAACAGTCATAATAGAAAGAAAGCTTGGTTGTCGAGGTTGCAGGAACCCTGATGTCCCATCGGTGTCGAAGAGGCGAGCATCTAGTAGAGCAGCAGGGGGAAATCATGGCATGGTGGAGGAGGTGTAGTAGACCGAGGAGTTCTCGTGCTCATCTACGAGCAAAGCCGGAGGCGCAGGCGCTCGAACTGGAGGTCAACACCGATGAACCCAACCCACACGACTAAGGTTAGTCTTGGGCAGGGGCTCGTACATAACAGGGGAGCATTGAGGCGAAGGTTAACCAATGGAGGATACTTAGTGAGGCAGCATCAGTAGGAGGTAGCAGCGGGCGTTGGTGATGGTGGCCATGGCGGTAGGAGGAGGCACCGGCGGCGCATCAGCCACAGAAGAAGAATGCGAGAAGAGAGGAGTTGGTGTGTGTCTAGGTGCCTAAGAAGAGGGGGAGAAAAGGAAAGAGGGTGGAATGGGCCAGCCGAGTTGGGCCGAATCAGCCTGTAGATTAGTTTGTTGCTGGGTCAAGCCTAGAAAGAAAAGAAATCCCCAATAAATAAAGGAAATTACCAAAATGACCAAAATACCCTCTGAACATTTTAGTCTCTAGAAAAATGTAGAATTTTTTTAAAAAAACATTTAATACATCAAAATATTTATTAAAATAATATCCACCTAAGAAAAATATAATCATATTTATTTAAGTTTAATAAAATGCAGATAAACATTAATAGCCTTAAATAACTAAATGAAATTTAATAAATTCAGAAAAAATTCCTAAAAATAAATTAAAATCACTTTCATGCATAAAAAGAAATCTCTTATCTAATAAAAATACTAACTTAAAATTTTACAAACAAAACTTTAAAAAAATATTTAAAGACATTCAATAAGTGGGAAATTTTATAAAAAAAATCAAGATAATACCTAAAAATAAATAACATTCAATTTTAAGATTTTAAGTAAGAGTACCTACTAGGACAATACTAAATATATTGTTCCAAAACATTTTAAAATTCTTAGAGCATATATCTTCAATTATTTAAGTTACTAAAATGAGATAGTTGTTTTGTTAATTATTTAATATTATTTCCTAAGTAAGAAATAATCATATTCAAAACACAATCATTTAACTCAAAAATAGTCTAAACCATAATTATAATTTAGGATACAATTCAGGTGTAAACAATCAACTTTATAATATTCTTTTAAAATCTTTAACTAATTATAAATCAATGATTTACAAATTTATTTTTTTGTAAATCATTAACTTATATTAGAAGTAAGTGATCTCAATTCATATATAATAATATTTAGCAAACTTGGTATTCACTAAGTATATTATAAAATAAATTCACCTATTTTCTTTATATAGAAAAATCTTATAGTATAATCTATAAATATTAAATATACTAGCTTTAAGTCTTTAAGACTAAATTTCATTATGCTTAGGAAAAACTCTAATTGTTGTCAATGCCATAAATGTTATATCTCAAGTCCAATTATATCTTTATAGTTAACTTTAGTCTGATATATCATAAGCTAGGTATATAATGACTCAAGATCATTTAAACCTTATCAGAAACCATAACTTTAATCTTATTAATCTTCAGAGTTGATTAACTTAACATAAATAATATTTGCTTCAAAATATATTCTTTTTGCCACTTCAAAAGAAACACTATACCATTTATTCTAAGACATAACCATTTAAAACATGAACTTTGTAATAAATACATGATACCACCCAATCTTAGAATTGTATTAGGATTATACATTACTTTCATGTCTTATATGTTATCCAAAAACCCTTACAACTACACTCTTTTATGAAGTAAACTTAAAGATAAATCACATCCTAAACGAATCATCCAAATCCAACTCACATGTGATGTTGGGGAATTACTTGAGGTTTTACAACATGCATCTCATTACTTATGCATAACAGCATATTGCTTCTTTAAACATTGTCCTTACCGGGAAATGATGGTATTTTTGTAGAACCCGAGGTCCAGGGTCAAGTCGAGACATTCGACTACAATACTCTACTATATCAAGGAAATTTTACACTTGCTCATGTCCTTTGATTATTTTCTGTAAAGCATTTTGCAAATCCAGTGTTTTCATCACCTGCATTTCAAAAAGGTTAGAAAACACTATTTTCATAATAATATGATTATAGGTTATCTACCAAAAGGTAATAACCTACTATGAAAGTTCCGGTGGTAATGGAACATATTATCTAGGACTTAACAACCAATGTCTCCAGTGATTCTTGCGCCGTATATTACGCGTTAACCATGAGATTTGGAATGGGATGGAGAAGTCAGCTGGATCGGCTCCCTTTCGCATGCATCGGACACTGTTCTGGGCATTTGTAAGTTGCAGATTGTGGGTATAGCCGTTTTATATGGGGAAAAGTCTACCGTGGATCTGGGCTTACAAAAGACAGATTTCTAGTGTTAATGGTTGTTATGTGTATCAGACTAAGGTATAGCCGTATTATATGGGGAAAGTCTACCTTGAGTTTGAGCATACAACAATTGCGTTGTATGCGGGGTCACGGAGAAGGACAGTGATTGGCTTGGATCTTAGTCTGGGCCTCATACCAAGGAAGTGTGAACGCGAATGCGTGCCCGGATGTGCAACAAAGCTAAGATCTCTCATGGGTAAAGTGATCAAGTCCGGTAGCATAGATCTCTATCCTCTATCTATATCAAATCTCGTATCAACCTTAAATTTTAGTGTGCTTCTTTATCTTGTTCTTAGGAGTTATTATAGTTTGTCCCTGAGTCATCAGGATACCTCGATGGACCAAGAAGGATCTCGAAGTCGTCATGTAATTTTTGGTTGTAATAATGTTAATGTATGTTGTGGACCCACTTTCTTTCTGTTGTACCACTCTGAGGATATAATGTTTGCGAAAGAGTGCTTCGTGAGTGTTATGTCCACGACTATAGTATACTACAACATGTAGTCGTATGCTAGGTCACCACGGACACCTTCAAAGTTTATAAGAGTGACTAGATACAAGTAGAACAAGAACAAGTAATATCAACAATATGCATCAATCAATAAGTTTTGGGACAATGCACATAGAACTAAGAACGGAAACTATGCTCTCTTAAGTGGTGCCTAAAGGTAGAAGGTGGAGACTCAATATAATGGTGGAAGAAAGGCCCTTCATAAAGGGAAGCAGGGATTTCAAGTTTCATAAAGAGCTTCCAAAAAATATGGTACTTGTTAGCTTTCAGCCCTCATTGCCCCTATCATAAGCATCTTGAAGTGATTAAGGTTGAAGTGAACAAACTATGGAGTATATGCTTGAAAAAGTATAAGTTCACAATCTCATGTCCCTTGAATACGAGGGCCGCTCCTCATGCTACTCAAGTTTAGTTACTCATGTGTATCATAGAGAACCGCCAACGGGGTACCCCTTGCACATGATACAGTAGCTATCCCATAATAAAAATGACAAGGCAAGCATACAATGAGCATCTCAACATTCTTCTTATTTACCATGGGAATATGGTGCTTTTTTTCTCTCTTTCCTCTTTTCTCATTTTTTAATTTTTCTCTATCTCTTTTTTTCATAAGAAGAGTGCTTCATAGATGTCATTATGGTGATGCTGCAAGTTTCCACCATGACCAGGCATGGCTTAGGCTAGCGTCACAGGCATTTCTCTAACACACATACATAACTACATGGACTTACAAGCTCCCCTTTCATTTCACACCGACAACATCCATACACAAAAGAGCATGATATCAACTGTGTACAAAGTATAGTACAATGTTGAAAGTGTTCGCCATGACAGCATGGTTCTGCTAATTCCAATGTATAAGTGCAAGCATATACAACATAGATGACACAATGGTTCAAGTTTATTAGGGGCAAGAAAAACTAAAGTGTGTCATCAAGTTCGTGAGAGCTTTAATCACTAAGTTTTCACATAACAAAATACTTTTTAATTGGAAGATAGATGAAAACAAGAATATACTTGGAATGGTGTAACACACCATGTATAGGAATTTATAGTGTATACTTTGGAATAACTTGGTTTCTTGGGAGTTGGATGCATGAGTAGAACTTACTCATACAAGTGGAGGCTAGCAAAAGACTGGGAGCGACCAACTAAGAGAGCAATAATGGCCATAATCATGTAGAGCAAAAAACATTACTAATCAAAGCATAAAGTGGTACTACAAGTCAAGGACTAAATTATCAATGAGGCTATGGTGACTTGTTCATAGTCATAACATGGTGTGAGCATGTGCCAAGTCAACACAAACAAAGCATCAAGGGAAAATACCACAATACTATGATTTTGTATGCTAAAAGAACGCATGATTCCTTCAAGGCACACTAAGAAATCCCGATTGTTTGGAACAAGTCATTCTACAACAATAATCACTAAGCATAAGGTCAAAACAACACCTAGCATGACATGATAAAGTCTAAGTCACAGTCAAAGCAAGCTCCTCTTGTACTACTCAAGCAAGAACTTTCTACTCTTCTCCAACACTAATCAACTTATTTGAAGCAACACAAAGAGAACGGGGGTCCAAACTACTTTATTCAAGCAAACTAAGCAAAATAAACGAAAACTAAGACGCTCCAAGAACAACACAACAGTGCATGAAACAATAAAAATGGAGTGTCTAGAAAGACCTGAGCATTTTATTGATGAAGAAGGGGATGCCTTGGGCATCCCCAAGCTTTGAAGATTGTACCTCTTGAATATTTCTTGGGGTGACACGGGGTGGCATCCCCAAGCTTGAGCTTTTGTCCATTCTTTATCTCATTACATCATTCTCTCTCTACACCTGAAAATTTTCCTTCATACAAAACTTCACACAATCTTCATTAGCAACATTAGTGTATTCAAAAGATAATAGACCCTTGGGTTTAGCTTTAGAACAGAAAAAGTTTCACTAAAGACACAAGCTACTGTAGCAATTCCCTCAAAAAGATCAATTTCCCAAAAAGAACCCAAAAAGGAATCAATAATAAGCAAATGCAAATAATGGCAAAAATCTGTCAAAACAGACCAGCAGGTAGAAACCGATTTTTTTGAAGACCTTCTATTGTTCAAATCAAAAATTGTTGAACTAGCGAAAGTTAGATATCATACTGGGATTTATTCGCAAAATATCAGCTCAATCCGACTTACATAGATTCCTCACGAATTTTTATGGTGGAGCACAAAAATCTGTTTCGGGACAACAACTCCCCAAATCTTACTTCCCTCTCATTAGAGGTCATTCTTGGCACAAAAATAAAAAAAGGATAAGGAGAGGTCATTACTGAAGTAATAACTTCCAAGACTCAAGAAAACTCTTGGGTTATCTCCCAACAAATACTTTTCTTTAACGCCTTTAAGTTAGGCACAAGAAGCAAGAATCAAGTATTTTCAAATGAAGAAGCATTAACATCAAACCTTGATTTCAAAGGAGGATCAAAAAGCAACTTCTCTCTCCTCATAGGGAAGTGTTCAATACATTTTTTGAATGGAAATTGATATTTAATGGTGCCTTCTTTCATATCAATGATGGCACCAATAGTTCTAAGAAAAGGTCTTCCCAAAGTAGTAGGAGAAGAAGCATTGTATTCAACATCCAAAACATAAAAATCAACAGGGACATAAGCATTGTTAACCATAATAAGAACATCATTCACACTCCCCATGAGTTTCTTTTTAGCATTATCATTAAGTGGGACATCCAAATAACAATCTTCCAAAGGTGGCAAATCAAGCATTTCATAAATATTTCTAGGCATAATAGAGACACTAGAACCAAGGTCACATGAAGCTTTGAGATCAAAGTCATTCACTTGCATATTAATAATGGGTTCCCAACTATCTTCTACTTTCCTAGGAATAGAAGCTTTGTGTTTCAACTTCTCTTCCTTAGTTTTAATAAGAGCATCTGTAATGTGTTTGGTGAAAGTCACATGCATATCACTAGCATCAGGACTTTTAGCAAGCTTTTGTAGGAACATAATCACTTCATAAATATTGTAACCATCAAGATCGAAATCAAACTTAGCATCACTAGTAGTATACTCATTGGGTTTAGGCATTGTGGTAGGAGGAATAGGGACTTCTTGTGGTTTAGTGGCATCCATATTGGTGGTGGTGATAGTGCACACACTATTGTTTCTAGCAATTTCAGCTTCTCTTTCCCACTTAGCATGAAGTTGGGCTAACAGTCCAACATTTTCATCAATAGTAACTTGTAGGCATGAGTAGCAGCAAAGGTACTTTCCAAAGTTTCAGGTTTAGCAGCCATTTTATTAATCAAAGAGGACTGTGCTTCAGACAATGAGGAAATATTTTTCTCAACATTCAAAAGCTTTTCCTCCACAGTCTTTTTGAAAGTGGTTTGTTTACTAATAAAGTCTTTGAGCATGACTTCAAGTTCAGAGGGGACACTTCTAGTATTGTTGTAGGAGTTTCCATATGTATTGCAATTATTAGGAGGATAAGGCTTATAATTGTTGTTACAAAAATTATTCCTATAGGCATTGTTGTTGAAATTGTTGTTTCTAATGAAGTTCACATCAACTTGCTCTTCTTGAGCAACCAAAGAGGCTAAGGGAACATTATTAGGATCTAAAGGAGCTTTCCCATTAACAAGCATAACCACGATAACATCAATCTTATCACTCAAAGAAAAGGTTTCTTCAACAGAATTTACCTTCTTACCATGTGGAGCTCTCTCGGTGTGTCATTCAGAATAATTAACCATCATATTGTCAAGGAGTTTTGTTGCAGCACCCAAGGTGATGGTAATAAAGGTACCTCCGGCAGCTGAATCCAACAGGTTTCTTGAAGAGAAGTTCAAACCTGCATAAAAAGTCTGGATAATCATCCAAGCAGTAAGTCCATGAGTGGGACAATTATTAACCAAAGATTTCATTCTTTCCCAAGCTTGAGCAACATGCTCATCAAGTTGTTTAAATTTCATAATATCACTTCTCATATATATAATCTTAGCAGGAGGGTAGTACTTTCCAATAAAATCATCTTTGCACTTAATCCAAGAGTCAATACTATTTCTAGGCAAGGGTAGCAACCATTCTTTAGCTTTTCCTCTCAAGGAGAAAGGAAACAACTTGAGCTTAATAATATCTCCATCAACATCCTTATACTTTTGCATCTCACAAAGTTCAACAAAGTTATTGAGGTGGGCAGCAGCATCATCATCAGAACTAGCACCAGAAAATTGCTCTCTCATCACAAGATTCAACAAAGCAGACTTAATTTCATAAAAGTTAGCATCAGGAACAGGTGGAGCAATAGGAGTACTTAGGAAATCATTGTTGTTTGTGCTAGTGAAGTCACACAACTTGGTGTTCTCATCAGAGTTCATTTTGGAAAAATTGGAGCAAGCCAACAGCAGCAGCAGCAACTAGAGCAGGAACTAATTTTTTTGTGTTTTTGATAGGAGAAAGCAAACCAAACTAAACTATTTTTTGGAGTTTTTGATAAAAAGAGGCAAACAAAACCAAGCAAAATAAACTAAGCAAAACAAAAACAAATTAAATAGAAAGGTTGTGAAGAACTCCCCTTGTGAAGACGTCCTTAGCCTCCCCGGCAATGGCGCCAGAAAAAGCTTTTTGGCGTGTTGTTGACGCCTTGTTGGGAGACCCCAAGAGCAAGGTGTGATGAGCACAACAGCAAGTTTTCCCTCAGTAAGAAACCGAGGTTATCGAACCAGTAGGAGGAAGGAAACGTCTCAAAGGTGTTGCTAGCAACTTGGAGACCTGCACAACACAAACTCAAGACTTTGCCCCAACGAACAGTGAGGTTGTCAATCTCACCGGTGTGCTGAAAACAAAGGATAAACTGTATGGTGTGGAAGGTAATAGTGGTTTGCAGAAAGTGAACAATAACAATGGAAGATGTATCAATGGTAAAGATTGGACCAGGGTCCATAGTTCACTAGAGGTGTTCTCCTTAGATAAACGAACATGGCATGCTGGGTAAACAAATTACAGCAGGGCAATTGACAGGACTAAGCAAGGCATAACAATGCAATACTAGACATTCATGATCCTATGAGATTCGATTGGGCAAGACAACAAGATACATAGACCGCCATCCAACTGCATCTATGACTAGAAATCCACCTTCAGCTTATCATCCGACCCCCCTCTAGTATTAAGTTGCAAGCAACAGACAACTTCTTTAAGCAAAGTGTGTAAGGTAAACAATCCACTTGTTCCATGAACAAGAGACCACTGTTTTCTCCCTAGTGGCAACAACACATCTATAACCTTAGAGATTTCTATCACTTTTCTTAGATTAAATAGAGGCATGAACCCACTATCGAGCATAAGTACCCCCTCTTGGAGTCACTAGCATCTACTTGGCCAAGATAGCTACTATAAACAGAGAGCATGCAAGATCAAAAATAACACAGACATGATAAAATCAATACGACAAAACCATTAATCAATCTGACAAAGTAATCTTAATATCCATCGGATCCCCACAAACACAATATGCATGATTACCAATATATGATCTTGATCATGAACGGAACTCACAAGATATAAACATGATGGTACAAAGGAGGAGATACAACCATCTAGCAACTACATGGACCCGTAGTCCAAGGTGGAACTACTCACGCTTCATACCGGAGGCTAGCATGATGAAGAAGAAGGCCTCCGGGATGATCTCCCCTCCGGCAGGGTGCCGGGAAGAGCTTCAGATCCTCCCGATCTAGGGACGATGGTGGCGGCGGCTACAGACGGTTTCGTGGAATATTGATCGGGTACTTAGGGTTTATGCATCAGGGGGTCTTTATAGGCGAAGAGGCGAGGCAGGGGGCAGCCAGGGTGGTCACCCCCCCCAGGCGTGGCTAGGGTTAGCCCGCACCGCCGGGGGGGGTGGCCCCCTGGTGCCTCCCCTCCGTCTCGTACTCTGGCTCCGTGTTCCCCATGGTAAAATATTGACTTTGGCTTTTGTCCCGTGCAATTCCGAGAATATTGATTTTCTCCCTTTCTGGAACCAAAAACAGAAGAAAACAGGCAACTGGCACTATGGCATCTTGTTAATAGGTTAGTACCAGAAAACATATAAAAACACCTCAAAGTGTAGACAAAGAAAAACAAAGTAGATACTAAACAAGCATGGAACATAAAAAATAATAGATACGTTTCTGACGTATCAGCAATTTACAGGACCGAGCAAGGCATAACAATGCAATACTAGACATTCAAAATCCTGTGAGATTCGATTAGGCAATACAACAAGATACATAGACTGCCATCCAACTGCATCTATGACTAGAAATCCACCTTTGGGTTATCATCCGAACCCCCTCCAGTATTAAGTTGCAAGCAACAAATAACTGCTTTAAGCAAAGTGTGTAAGGTAAACAATCCACTTGTTCCATGAACAAGAGACCGTTGTTTTTTCCCTAGTGGCAACAACACATCTATAACTTTAGAGATTTCTGTCACTTCCCTTAAATTAAATAGAGGCATGAACACACTATCTAGCATAAATACCCCCTCTTGGAGTCACTAGCATCTATTTGGCCAAGATAGCTACTAGAAACGGAGAGCATGCAAGATCACAAATAACACATACATGATAGAATAAATAAGACAAACTCATTAATCAATCTGACATATTAATCTCAATACCCATCGGATCCCCGCAAACACAACATGCATGCTTACAAATAGATATGATCTTGATCATGAACGGAGCTCACAAGATCTAAACACGATAGCACAAGGGAGGAGATACAACCATCTAGCTACTACATGGACCCGTAGTCCAAGGTGGAACTACTCACGCTTCATACCGGAGGCTGGCATAATTAAGAAGAAGGACTCTGGGATGATCTCCCCTCCGGCAGGGTGCCGGGAAGAGCTTCAGATCCCCTTGATCTAGGGACGATGGTGGCGGCGGCTACAGACGGTTTCGTGGAATATTGATCGAGTACTTAGGGTTTTGGCATCGAGGGGTCTTTATAGGCGAAGAGGCGAGGCAGGGGCAGCCAGGGTGGTCACACCCCCCAGGCGCGGCTAACCCTAGCCCGCGCCACCAGGGGGTGTGGCCCCCTGGTACCTCCCCTTCGTCTCGTACTCTGGATCCGTGTTCCCCACGGTAAAATATTGACTTTGGCTTTGTCCCGCCCAATTCCGAGAATACTGATTTTCTGCCTTTCTGGAACCAAAAACAGAAGAAAACAGGCAACTGGCACAGTGACATCTTGTTAATAGGTTAGTACCAGAAAACATATAAAAACACCTCAAAGTGTAGACAAAGCAAAGTAGATACTAAACAATCATGGAACATCAAAAAATATAGATACGTTTCTGACGTATCAGTTAACCTCTTGGGTGGCCCGGTCTTCACGGATCTCGTGGTCAAATCGATGGGAAAGCGAGGGGAAAGGGAGAAGGCAGCGGAAGCGAACACACACCTCGTGAAGAACATGATGAACACACGCTAAACTCACACGATACAAGGCCGATTGCTCCCGAACGGCGGCCACCGATCTGATAGAATCCTCGTAAGGAAAGATCGGTCAACATGCTCCCTCAAATCCACATCGAAGAGGGAAGAACACCTTGGGGAGGGTCTTGACAACTTGGAGACGAGACACCGAACTCCAAGGTCTTGTCCAATGATGGATGCGTGATGCAAAGTCCAATCGAGGTTGGTGACGATAGTCGGTCCCCTTTGTAAAGGGGATGAGGCAAAACTAGATATTCCACAATGGGGATTGTGTTTAGTCTATCATCTATGCCTACGGGATACATGAAGGGGTGGAGCTCTATTTATAGGCCAGCCACGTAAATAGGGGTAGTTTAGGGATAAAACTAGGGTTTGGACGAGCTAGAGGGGTACGTGGGCCGATGGCCCAGCTGGCGGCACGTCGACCCATCTTGTGGGTCGGAGACTCCGGTGTGGGCTGGAGACTCCGGTCTATCTCCGGTGTCGTCTTCGGAGGGGCATACAGACTGTTCTCGGGTCGGTTTCTGGGGTCGTTCCGGAGGCCGGTCCGGGGACTCCGGTGCACAGGACCGGAGACTCCAGTTTAGGCTAGAGACTCCGGTGGTTCAGTCGTGGCTTCTTCCATCTCCTCTTCCAAGCATCCGTCTTGTCGGGCTTGATGTTCCGGGCTTCCTCCCTTGCCCCCGTACTTGTAGGTGTGAACCTATCATGCATATGTGATGGAGTATGAAGTAGCATACCATTCAATATGGTAGGAAGTGGGCTCGCATGGAGGAACGGATTCACCTTTGGAGTCCATGACGACTTGACGTAAGTTGGAGACCATGATGTGGTATGGTCGGGCTACATCACGACTCAATGTGCTAGCTATCCTATCAGAACACAAAAGAAACATTCAAAATGCTACTCGTGTGTGATCATAGACGATACACACATTATGGGAAATCACGATTCTGTTGTGTGCCTGCCCATTTGTTGTGATCATTCTTGGACAGATAGTAAATCTCTAATTTGCTGCAACAAAACACGTGAAAGTCAACAGCTCACGGTAAATTTGATAAAACCTCACAGCAAAAAAAACCTCTCAGGCAAAATAACTAAAAGACTACAACACATACTAGTCTTTTGCAATCTGGTGGACACGTGTCCCCGCCATTGGAACATAATGGTGATGAAATGGTGCAAGCAATTTGGCCTCACCTATTTTACAAGGATCAAGTCAAATCCTCTCGGAAAAAATTATTTGGCCAGCTGTGCGCTCCATCCAGCCAGCGAAAGCCCAATACCACCGAATGAGGGTTCAGATCTTTTTCTGTCGGCTAGCAAATTATTTATTTTCATTTTTATTTTGCGTTATCTTTCTTCATTTATCTAATCATGTTTTAAAGAGATTATATGGCAACATGTAAATTGGAGAAAGGAAATAACGTGATTCTTCTTCAGAGTGATTACCAACACGATAACATAAGTGAGTACTCTAGCAGCATACACACGCAGTCTCATAGTCTCATGCGAAACCAACATAGAATTAGACTTAAGTTATACCAACAAATTTGCCCATGCATCGTCACGGGTTCCTGTTGCTTCGGAGAATATATCACCGACAATGAACTCATGTGCAACATGGAGGGGGCAATTCAATGGCGTGGTCGACAATGATCTCGTGAGTGTCATCCATCACTACAGGAATGGGAAGCTACACCGACGGCCGGTCGCTACGCCGACGACCAAACGTCGGGGCCGTCGGCGTAGCCATCGTCTAGGCCAGCCCCGCCAAGCATCCGTCGGCGTAGAATTGTCCTCGGCATATCCTATGCTACGCCAAGGGCTGCCCTCGGCGTAGCTATTTTTTATTTTATCTCATTAAACTTTGAAAAATCATAACTAAATCATTCTAATTCGGAAAAATACAAATAATATATCAAAATTTGCAGAAAAATAAGACCTATCTATCCACACT
Organism: Avena sativa; assembly: GCA_916181665.1. Classification (NCBI taxonomy): domain Eukaryota; kingdom Viridiplantae; phylum Streptophyta; class Magnoliopsida; order Poales; family Poaceae; genus Avena; species Avena sativa. Next base: position 347,107,905 of record OV702280.1, on the reverse strand, counting down.
CAAATATTACACATTTGTAAATAAAATTAAGTAAAACATAAAACATTATATATAGTTTAAAACGGGCATAAATAATTCAAAAATAATTGAAACAATGTGAAACCTTCGCGTGGTGTTATATTATGTGACATAGTTAGAAGGAAAAATATCAAACTTGATATATTGATTATGTCTCACAGAAACCTTCACAAAATGACCTATCTCATTCGAGTTTTCTTGGCTTTCGGGTCAAATTACCAATATTATGGCTAGAATTAAGGCATAGTTTGTGATAATATGCCCATATTGTGCATACATGTATATCATGGGATGGCGAACAATGTTTGCAGGAGGAAGCTTTCCTTTTTGTCGCACCAAAAAGACATTTTCCATTTTCCGAGCATAAAAAAGGACGGTTTTGTGAAGCAATCACCAAATGGATAATTCAAAATACTACCACCACATTTTATAAAAATAATAGACGACCTTATATGGACAATGTCCCAACAGGGGGATCCGAAACCTTTTCGTCCACCTTTGGTAAAAAATACAAATTCATGCCGAATCGGCAGGAAGTGGGTCAGATATGAACTACAGGTACATGATCCGATGCTCATGTTTTTTTACAAAAATCATTTTTAGGTTCACAATATGCTATTTTTGAAGGGTTTCGCGGCATAGTAAATCAAAGTTTTCTACGAATGCGAACAGAGGGAAAGCCAAGATCTAATCTAGGAGAGGCAAACAACGAGAGAGATTGGATTAGATCTTCATACCCTTGAAGATTCGCACAGCGGAACGTTCGTCGGAACGTGGGTGATGTAGACGTACTCGCTTCTCCTCCTCGCGATCCGATCCGATCTAGCACCACAAGTGGCGGTGCCTCCGTGAGATGCACACGTGCAGCACCTCGACGTCTCCTCCTTCCTCGGACCATCAAGTATGGTGGAGAGATGGATTGGATCTACAACACGACGGCGTGGTGTATATGGTGGAGAATTTCTGCAGCAGGGCTTCGCCTACAAATAGTCGGGAGGGAGAGAGGAAGGGCAGCAGGGCGGCTAGGGTTGGAGGGGAAGATGTGGGGGGTTGGTACGCCCCCACCCCTCTTTATATAGAGGGGGGCGCATCCCTAGCCCCTCCCCCAAGCCCAAACCGGCGGCCCCAAAGGATAAGGAGTGGGGGGCAAGGAAACCCCCCCTTCTAGAAGGTCTATCTCGAGTTTAAACCTCTCTTGGGCGGCTGGGCCCTATGGGGCCTTGTGCCCCTGGCCCAATGCGGCCAGGGCACTCCCTCATAGTCCCATGCCCCCTCCCGGAAGGTCGGGCCACGTTGGTCCCCTTCCGGAAGGTTCTAGAAGCTTCCGGTACAATACTGATTAATCCGGAACAATTCCGAACTCCAAAAACTGCACTGCCTTATATGAATCTTATTCTCCGGACCATTCCGGAACCTCTCGTGATGTCCCGGATCCCATCCGAGACTCCAAACAAAAACTCATAAACCAATTATCCAATCTATCCTAGCGTCGAGACACGTTAAGTGTGTGACCCTGCGGGTTCGAGAATATGCAGACATGATCTTCTATCAATAATCAACAGCGGGGTCTGGACACCCATATTGACTCCCACACATTCATCGATGATAATATCGGATGAACCACGATGCCAGGATTCAATCAATCCCATATATATTCCCTTCGTCTCGCGATATTTTACTTGCCCGAGATTCGATCGTCGGTACCGTCATACCTAGTTCAATCTCGTTCATAGCAAGTACTTTACTCGTTCTGTAATCCGATATCACTTTGTGATTAACTCCTTAACCACATGCTTGCAAGCGGTGTTGATATCGATTACCGAGTGGGCCCGAAGTATATCTCTCCGACTTGGGAGGGACAAATCCCATCTCGATACATACAACCCAACAGATACTTTCCGATCACCTGAGATACACATTTATGATCACCCTCTCATAGGATGACGTTTGATGACCTCAAAGCTTTCTTCCGATACCAGGGAGTTGTATTATCTCATGGTCTAAGGAATACAATATTCGACATAAGAAAAGCTTCGCAAAGACGAACACGATGACACGATCTAATTGCTTCGCTTAGTTTGGGTCTGTCCATCATATCATTCTCCCAATGATATGATCTCATTATCAATTGACAACTCATGTCCATGGTTAGGAAACCTTAACCATCATTAATCAATGAGCTAGTCCATAGAGGCGTACTAGGGACACGGTGTTGTTCACAAACCACACAAGTATTAAAGTTTCCGCTTAATACAATTCTAGCATGGAATATAAACATTATCATGAACAAGAATTATAATAATAACATCATTATTATTGCCTCTAGGGCATAATTCCAACAATTTTATCAAAGATCCAATGCAAGTTTAGTGAGGCTCGGCCCCGAGCTAAGAATATTCATGCCCCTCGTTCGACAAAGTTTGATGATAGTTTAAAACAGGCATAAAAAAATTCAAAAACGATCGAAACAATGCGAAACCTTCGCGTGGTATCATATTATGTGACATAGTTATAAGTACAAATATCAAACTTGATATATTGATTATGTCTCAAAAAAACCTTCACAAAATGACCTATCTCATTCGAGGTTTCTTGGCTTTCGGGTCAAATGACCAATGTTATGGCTAGAATCAAGGCATAGTTTGTGATAATGTGCCCATATTGTGCATACACATGCATCATGGGATGGCTAACAATATTGCAAGAAAAAGTTTTCCTTTTCGTCGCACCGAAAAGCCATTTCCCATTTTCTGAGCACAAAAAATGGACGGTTTTGTGAAGCAACCACCAAATGGCTGATTCAAAATGCTACCACCATATTTTACAAAAATACTATACCACCTTATATGGACAATGTACCAACAGGGGGATCCGAAACTTTTCCGTCCATCTCTGGTGAAAAAGACAACTTTCTGCCGAATCGGCAGGAAGTGGGCCAGATATGAACTACAGGTACATGATCCGATGCCCATGTTTTTTTTACAAAAATCAATTATAGGTTCAAAATATGCTATTTTATCAAAGATCCAATGCAAGTTTAGCGAGACTCGGCCCCGAGCTAAGAATTTTCATGCTCGCCGTTCGACAAAGTTTGATGATAGTTTAAAACAGGCATAAAAAATTCAAAAACGATCGAAACAATGCAAAACCTTCGCGTGGTGTCATATTATGTGACATAGTTATAAGTAAAATATCAAACTTGATATATTGATTATGTCTCAAAAAAACCTTCACAAAATGACCTATCTCATTCGAGGTTTCTTGGCTTTCGGGTCAAATGACCAATGTTATGGCTAGAATCAAGGCATAGTTTATGATAATGTGCCCATATTGTGCATACACATGCATCATGGGATGGCGAACAATGTTGCAAGAAGAAGTTTTCCTTTTCGTCGCACCGAAAAGCCATTTCCTATTTTCCGAGCACAAAAAATAGACGTTTTTGTGAAGCAACCACCAAGTGGCTAATTCAAAATGCTACCACCACATTTAAAAAAAATACTATACCACCTTATATGGACAATGTTCCAACAGGGGGATCCGAAACTTTTCCGTCCACCACTGGTGAAAAAGACAAATTCCTGCCAAATCGGCAGGAAGTGGGTCAGATATGAACTACAGGTACATGATCCGATGCTCATGTTTTTTTTATAAAAATCATTTTTAGGTTCACAATATGCTTATTTATCAAAGATCCAATGCAAGTTTAGCGAGGCTCGACCCCGAGCTAAGAATCTTCATGCCCGCCGTTCGACAAAGTTTGATGATAGTTTAAAACAGGCATAAAAATTTCAAAAACGATCGGAACAATGCGAAACCTTCACATGGTGTCATATTATGTGACATAGTTATAAGTAAAAATATCAAACTTGATATATTGATTATGTCTCAAAAAAAACTTCACAAAATAACCTATCTCATTCGAGGTTTCTTGGCTTTCGGGTCAAATGACCAATGTTATGGTTAGAATCAAGGCATAGTTTGTGATAATGTGTCCATATTGTGCATACAGATGCATCATGGGATGGCGAACAATGTTGTAGGAGGAAGTTTTCCTTTTCGTCGCACCAAAAAGCCATTTCCCATTTTTCGAGCACAAAAAACAGACGGTTTTGTGAAGCAACCACCAAATGGATAATTCAAAATACTACCACCGTATTTTACAAAAAATACTATACCACCTTATATGGACAATGTCCCAACAGGGGGGATCCGAAACCTTTCCGTCCACCTCTGGTGAAAAAGACAAACTCCTGCGGAATCGGTAGAAAGTGGGTCAGATATGAACTACAGGTACATGATCCGATGCTCATGTTTTTTTACAAAAATCATTTTTAGGTTCACAATATGCTATTTTATCAAAGATCCAATGCAAGTTTTCCTTTTCATCGCACCAAAAGGCCATTTTTCATTATCTGAGCGCAAAAGGGGAATTTTCTAAAGCAACCACCAAATAGATAATTCAAAAACGGAGGGTTTGTGATTAGTTGATATGGATATTATATTTGGATTCCTCTTATTTTTCTGATCAATTTAGACATATTATTTGTTAAATTCTGATTTACAGACTTAAAGATATTAATTATTCCATATTAAATAAAAAATACAAAAAAAATAAAATTATTATATTTTTATTTGAATTCAATAATATTTTTACTTATTCATTAATGTTTACTTAAATAATTGTTTGTAATTTCAAAAAATACAAACATGTGACATGTTGATATAAGGGTTAATAGGATTGATATCATAGTATTGACAACAATGTATGAATTACTTTGCGGAAACAGATTCTAAAGGAACGAGGAAGTTAAGCGTGCTGGAGTTGGAGTAATATTAGGATGGGTGACCGGCTGGGAAGTTCAACCAAGACTGCAATTTAATTAACTATTAAGTATAATTAGTGTTAAAAATGTTCAAAGTGAGAGATTAACGAGTCAAACAATTCAAAGATTCAAAAATTGAGAATTTTTAAAAATATATATATATATTTGCAACATATCGACAAGCTATGCCGACGGCATTTTGATACGCCGACGGCCTCTATGTGTTCCGCCGAGGGAGCCCTTTGCCGAGGGGCTACACCGAGGGCAGCCGTCGGCGTACCATATGCCGAGGGCATTTTAGCCTACACCTACGGTTTTTGCCCTCGGCGTAGCGCGTACGTCCTATAGTGCATGGTCATGACAACCTCGTGCATTCTGTCCATGGCCATGGAGACCTTGTGCACGCCAGGTGACGGTATACTAACTCAACATGATATTCCAGTTATAATGCTTTGTAGCTCACTTCTTCTAAAACCCAATGTGTATCTCTTTTTTTTTTTGCAACGAGGGTTGACGGTATAGCGACACATTTAAAGAATGGACAAATTTCTGTTTCCTCAAATAGGTCAATAGTTTCTGAATCTTCGTAAGTTATTTTATCTCTCTTTCAATGAAAGAGAAAAATGCAGCTAGAAATATAGTAAACATGACGGTGCTCCATGTTCGTGCGCGATGACTTGGCCATGCCATGTATACTTAAATAAGAACTCGGACACTGACTTGCCGTCGTCGACGGAGGCCGGCACATACGGGAGATTACACGTGTCGTCGCCGGCTTCAAGTCTTCAAAGTGCAGTACTTCCTCCGTCTCGGTTTATAAGAATTACGCGTATTTGTTGATTGACAAATTAACCAACTTAGCATAAGGTATATAAAATAAAAATTATATTATTAAAAACTTCAAATATTATATTTTCTAATGATATAATTTTTATATTATATAATTCATATTATATAGCTCATGCGGACAATCTAAATATACGCGTAAGTCTTATAAACTAGGATAGAGAAAGTAGTAGGCGTGTGGGCAATGAGCTCGGTAAATGCTACCAACGGCTGGCGAGCATTGGCCAGCGTCATAGTGCTTTGTTCGCCGCCGTTCCTTGACTCACGCCGTGACCGACCAGCTGCTCGCCCTGGCCTAGGTGTCACCCTATGTGCTCTTCGTCTTACTTGTCTATATTCTGCATGCAGCAAATATGGTAAAATGAAAAATATTTAATTTTCAGTGCAATTTATACATACCGCAATGCTAAAGAAAGTACTTCCATGTTGCAAACAAATGCAGTCCAAGCAAAATCACTACAGGAAACGCCCAAAGCGCCGATGGTTATTCTATGCCGACGGCCAAATGTCGGGGCCGTGAGCATAGAGACACGAGCAGGGTGGACCGGCAAACGGACCGTCGGCCTAGGTCGGCGTAGGCAAAAAAAAAAGATGTCAGCATATTAGATAGGTCGTGACGGCATCAATGCTACGCCGACGGCAAATTCGTCGGGCTAGGTTTCACAACTACGCCGACGGCAAAGCCGTCGGCATAGCTAATTTTCCTTTTGGTCATTTCATACTAGAAAAATCATAACTAAATCATTCTAATTCAGAAAAATATATATAACATATCAAAATTTGCAGAAAAATAATATCTATGTAACAAAACTCAAATATTACATATTTGTATTGAATAAAATATAAAACATTACATATACTTTTGTATAACATATTTTCTATTTTCCGAACGCAAAAAACGGAGCGTTTTATGAAGCAACCACCAAATGACAGTTTTAAAATGGTATCATCCTATTTTTCAAAAATATTAGACCACCTTATACGGAAAATGTCTCAACCGGTGTATCTCAAACATTTATGCCCATCCCTGGTGAAAAGACAAATGTCTGTCGAATCGATAGAAAGTGAGTCCGGTTTGAACTACAGGTACATGATCTAATGCTTATGTTTTTTGAAAAATCATTTTTAGACTCACAATATGATGTTTATTCAGATATCCAATGCAAGGTTTAGCGAGGCCCATCACATATCTTCATGCCCGTCGTTTTGATCATAGTTTGAAATAGGAAAATTTTGAAACGGGCATAAGAAATTCAAAAATTGTCCGAACAATGTAAATCCTTCGCATGGTGTCATATTATGTGACATAGTAACAAGGAAAAATACCAAACTTGGTAAATTGATTATGTCTCAAAAAACATTCATAAAATGACCTATCATGTTCGAGGTTTTCTAGTTTTCGGGTCAAATGACCAATGTTATGGCTAGAATCAGGGTATTGTTTGTGATACTGTGTCCATATTATGCACGCATTGCACTAAGATACTAAACACAGTTTATTGCATTTGAAGTACATCCAAAAACTGACATTTTTTAAACTAATCATCAAAATTGATATACTCCCTCGGTCTAGAAATATAAGACATTTTAATTTTATGAATCGAATATATCTAAACGTCTTTTAGTGTATAGATTTATAGAAGGTTGGAGTTAACCTATACACTAAAAAAAACTATACACTAAAAAATATCTAGATACATTCATTTTATTTTACAAAGCTAAATTGTCTTATACTGCTCGGCGCTCGCTCGATGACTCAACCTAGCTAGAGACGCTAGGTTCATATTTAGGCTGAGGTCGTTCCCCTCATTGGTGGTGGTCAATGCGATTTCATCACCCAAATAGGTCGACCGGCCTGGGCCCTCCAACAGCTCTGTCTTTTCCTGCCAGCCATTCTCGTCTCCATAATTTCGCTAGCTAGGTTAGATTCGATCGCAGCTAGCGGTGGCCGGTTTTCGAGACCGTGCTGTGTCCTGGTGCCGAGACCAAGAGAGAGGACAGGAAGGAGCCATAGCACGCAATCGACATGAACAAAACAGCCGGGTAAGAAGAGCTTTCGCATGCATGGGAAGCAAGCTCTACATGCAATGCGAGTGAATTGGGGGTTGGGTTCGAGAAGAAGAACGCTATTTGCTTCTCGTAACAGCAGGGGGTCGATCGAGGCTGTTCACTGTTCTGCCCGCCTGAATTCAGAACCAGGTTTCATCGGTAGGCGGCATGGGGGAAGAGAATGCTGCATCTACGAATGTAAGCGTTCTAAATGAACTTTCAGGAATGCGAATCCTTGTCCATTTGTATTCTGTTTTCGATCCTCCTATGTTCATTCATTCACGGTGTACGTACCTGCTTCTTTGTTCCCTGTGCAGAGCATTACCGTCGACGTGAGAGTGTACATGCACTGCGACGCCTGCGAGAGATCCGTACGCCGGACCATCAAGAAGATCGACGGTAAACCATGCCTGTTCATGTCCTACTAAATTTCCAAGCCTGTTCATGTGATGCCACTAACGTCTTCTGATCACCATCCATGGGTACAGGCGTCGAGACGGTGGAGGTGGACAGGGACGAGAACAGGATCACGGTGACAGGGGATTTCAAGGCCCACAAGCTGCTGAAGAAGATCAAGAAGAAGACGGGGAAGAAGGCCGAGATACTGGTCCCAGAACCTGATCAGCCTGAACCTGAGGTAAACGAGGAAGAGAACAAGGAGGAAGCCGAGGGCGTTCATTTTCCTTACAGTTACAGCCAGCCGGCGCCGGACATGGATGTTGTTCTAGGCAACGAGTTCCTGCGGCCGGCGCGATGGGACCTCCACTATTTCGATGACGAGAACACGGAGGCGTGTACGATAATGTAGCGGTACTACTCTACGAGCAGTGTTTGATTGGAGTATGTGCTTACCGTATTGATGAGATACTTGAGACTTACAAATTAGTCATAAAAGGCCTATTAGCTCAGCTGGTTAGAGCGTCGTGCTAATAACGCGAAGGTCACAGGTTCGAGACCTGTATGGGCCATTGTTTTTGCTTTTTCGATGTCTTCCTTATTGCCTGTGTGTACCAAGAATTCTGTGCTTTCTTCAGATAAACTGACTTTTTGTTTTCGTCTTCCTTTATTTCCTGTGTGTACCAAGAATTCTGTGCTTTCTTCAGAGAAACTTACTTTTTGTTTTCGTCCTTTTTTATTTCCTGTGTGTACCAAGAATTCTGTGCTTTCTTCAGAGAAATTAATAGAAACAACTATTATTTGCCGATTACAGGCACTGGACATTACTGACCGAAAAGGCCTCCAAGGCTCCAAACATATATTTCGAATGATGGTCATTATCAAGCATCGGCTGTATAATGTTGTGCAATTTTTTTTGTCACCATGAAAGATAGTATAACATGTCCTGAAAATTAATCAAGGACAGGAAAAGACTTCTTCTCTCCATTAGCCTGCTGACTGAATCAAGTAGTCTCAAGCTTGATATTGTGGCTCAAACTTCGACTGTACAGATTTCCTCCAAACCTTCTTCCAAGTGCCCATAGCCACAACAACACAACAACATCCTCAATATATGTTAACATAAGGTTTGTACATTGAATCAATGTACACTACTTACATTTATAAGTATTGTACATTGTCTAGAGTAACTACGCTTCATGGGAACTCATGAATTCATAATACACGTGGTCGTTGACCGGTACAATTAACAGCGCTTGGTTTAGCAGCAAGATGTCTACCAAGAATAATTTGGCATGTATAAGATAACTACAGCGGCCTATCATACAGTTACGGCTCGAGGATCCTGCCAGCCCAATTCACGAGCTCGCCGTTCCCACAGTGTGGTCAGTTTCTTCTCTTTTGAGATTGCCCCCTCGGACTTCTCCCTAGCTTCCTCACAAGTCTCTGTAGCCGCGTTACACTTCTCTGCCTCTCGCTGGTACTGGGTGGCCTGCCTCTTTGCCTCGACAAGGGTAGTGTTCATGTGATGGATGTGCTCCTCAGCTACAACCTGCTGCAGCTTGAGTTCCTCATTAAGGAGATCAACAAACTGCTTCTCCGCCTCCTTGATACGCTCAGGGTCATTTGTGCCACAAGCTGCATGATTCAATTTGACATTATATTTCCATTAAACAAGATGAGCCTGATAACAGCAGCAACATAAGTAGAACGAAATCCACGCCACCATGTGAAAAGGAATTCACAACAAAAGTTCCACCTCACATGTACTTGAGCAGCAATTTGGAAAGAGTTTTACACTATCCTATCCATGTAGAGCGTTTGTAATTGTACCATCAAAAAGGTGAGACTTATGTAGGTCAAAGTCTTGTTCAAAAAAAAATGTAGGTCAAAGCCTTATGTGCGGTCCGTTGCTAGTTTCTAAAGTGGTTGGCAAGTAACTACTGAGAAAGAAAAAGGTATACTTTGTGGGCACTCGGTGAGCTGCATGGCATACCAAATCAGTGAGGACTGCAGAGGAGTCACCATCCTTGCTGGAAACAGCATGAAGCAATCCAGTATGGTTGCAAAATGTTAATGTGCTACAGGACAAACCCGAAACGTGGATGTCATATGTGTAAGGAGATGCTGTTTTGGACCTGAACTTGTGAGCATAAGATGCATACCGACATTAAACTAGGAACTAAAACATCATATATTTGGATGCTTTGGAAATCTACAGTAGTAATTCAGTAGAGCTTGTCCTTAAGGTAAATCTCGAAGGTTTCATCCCCGTGTCCTAAACCTTCCCTCTTAGAGGCACCTAATTTATTCAAACATTTTGGTAAGGGAAATGTCAAGAATCACACTAGTAGAACTGTAGAAGTAACATGCATGTTAATAACCCCCGAACATCGAAATTGTGTCCGAGGAGATGAAATTCGAGAACAATCTAAAGTTGCTGGTGGAATCGTTCCGTATAGAAAACATCATGATGAGAACTTGGCAAACAATTCGTCAGATAACCGCTGTAATCAACCAATTATGATCATAAGATTGCGTAATACTGAACTTCAGTTAAACTGAGTGTGAAGGCAGAGCTCAAACCTGAAATCGAGAAGTTCATGAGCCCTGCAGAGGAAGGAAAATGTAAAATCCTGTCAGCTATGAGTTCCTCAGTCCAGATAAAAGCGTTCAAGGTAGAAGACAGGAAGCGGTTGATTTGGCCTATTGCTATTACTGAGGTAGCACAGAGTTCAGTTCACCCGCATTCATGATGTCTGATGTCTACACCCACCCGAATACCCATTTTCTTATCTACAGAACTGTGAGCAACATAGGCGTCGGTGCAGATCTGAGGAAATGGGGCGGGAGTGGAGGCTCACCGGGGGCGATGGACTGGAGGGAGAGGGGCGGCGGGCAGTCGCAGGCGCAGGGCGGGCAGACGGGGGAGGAGACGGCGACGGCGGTGGCGACCGCGGTGGCGGTGGTAGCGGAGGCGGAGAAGCCCTTCTTGTAGCGCCAGTAGAGCGCGGGCCCGGAGACGCCGAGCGCGGAGGCGACGGCCAGGATCACCAGGCACCAGCGCCCGCACGCCGCCACCACCGCGCGGCGGCCCCCGACCGCCATCGCCCCGCTCGGGTAATGTGCCCGCGCGTGACTGATTCTGCCGGGCGCGCTTGCTTGCGGTGATTTTTCCGTCTTGCTTGCTGCTTGGGGCGCGGCGCCGTACTCGTAGCTGTGGACCAGTGGTGGTGGCACCAGGGATGGTGGGTGAGGGAAACGAGCAGAAGCAGTGGTGGGGTGGGGAGTGTCTGAGTGGGAAGTGAGCTAACTGCGGGGAGTGGTGGGCGGGTCGGAACGGCCGTCGGTGCGTGCGGTGGTGAGAGTGGCGCGGCGGTGAGGAATTCACGAGTCGTTTTTTTCGTCGCTCTTCGTGGAGACGGACCGAACCCGACATTTTTATCCCGTCGACGACCAAGCTAACTCCGGTTCACGGCTTCCTGCCAAACTCCCACTTATAGTTTATTTTGTGATTCGTTTTAAAAAATATTCTTCATCTCAAATTAGTTGATAGATTTTGTTCAGATTCGCATGTCATACACTAAAACATGTGGGTCAACTAATTTGGAGCATAGGGAGTCAAAATATTGCACTAGAAATTACGAAATGAAGTAGTAGTAGAAGTAGGACCTGGTTGATCTCACTCGCATCTCTACCGCAATGTTTGTCGTGGGTGCACGATATGTAGTCTGATAGTACAAGAAATGCAGTGCAGGTCCCAATCATCAGGACGTTCATAACAATGTAACAACAGTTTGCGCAATCAGGGACACACGTACAGATACATGGATGGGGCAAACCAAACAGTTCCTTAACAGAACTCGATTGCACCTTCCACGCTGATATACAAGTCGGGCACTTGAAGCTACAGGCTTTACCACACAACTGGCGACTCAAGGAGCAGAGCGAGGGAGAATGCTGAACCGCAGAGGATAAACACATCGCCAAAACAATCAAACTGACACACTAGCCTACAGCACCACCTAAAGCCTAACTAACCATCTAGTTCTCTGACATATCCCATGGAAGCACACTGTGTTCTTCAAGTATCCCGTCCATCTCCACAAGACCGTACGTACATCAGCGTCGAGCAAGCACCGCAACACTGCTGAACCACACACGCGCACACCCACATATGGCAAACTTTGCAACTGACGCGGCTCAATTGGACACGCAACACACCAAACAGCTCACTGATCGATTCCAACGCCAAGGATGCACTGAGCGAGATGGGTCAGGTACGGCTCGGCCTGCGAGCTTTTACTCAGTGTGGGAATGAGGCTCTGAAGCTCCGAGTTGAACTCCGCCTCGAATTTCCTGCAGCAAACAAGGCCAAGGGCGGTGTTATGTGATCCCGAATCACAAAGCTGGTCTTTAACAGTCGATGAATTGACCGGAAATTTGAGGTACGTACAGGATCGACTCCGACATCACGACATTCTCAGATGCTAGCTTCAGCTGCTGGTCTCTCTCCTGTGATCTCTTAATTCTCGACGATTTTGACAGCCCGGATTTTGGTTTCTTCTCGGGAGCAGCGACCTCGATGGACGGTATCAGGAGCTGGATGGAAGTGGCGTACTGGAGACATAATGATTTCAGCTTCTCGACTTTCTGCACGTGACAAGGAAACAGATAATGAGTCGTTTCTTCTTGACGAGCAGGATGCCAAATGGTGACCTGCTGCAGAAATTATTTTAAGACTAAAGATAGTTATGTTTCCCCCAACAAATTAAGCACATGCTACAGTTGTCGTTCCAGAAGACGCACCCACACTAATTATTCTGAAGAACACAGTTCCATCCGACAAACTAGAGTTATACTCCCTCCGTTTCAGAGCTTAAGGCGTCCTTGTTTTGCGTGTTTTTTCTTTGACCAAGAATTACTCTAAATACGTAAAGAGTTTTGGTATAAAACTAGTATCTCTGGAAAGTATTTTTCAATACGAATCCAATGGTACTAATTATGTACAATATAATCAAGATTTTGTTGCTCAATTCTTTCGGTCAAACTTTGCTTTGGAAAGCGTGTGCGCCTTAAGCCCTAAAACGGAGGTAGTAACTTCTATGACTCCTTAATAGATAAGAATGAGATAACAATGGAGTCTTAGTGCAGTACAAGCTAAATGTTGAATTCTGGCATAGGTACGTAATTCCCAAAGTTCAAGTTAGGACACACTAAGCCTTCTCTCTTTACAGGTGAAGGGGCAATACTGAGCTGATCAATTAACTAGCCTACCTAGTGCTAGCTTAGTCACAGTTACGGAATAGTTTTGAGCATGAACAGATCATGACAACAAGCAAGGTCTTTCAATCTAACAGATAGCTCAAAAGGAACAGAAGGGCTGCAGTTACTGATGTATCACAATTACTTATATAACTTCTGACTCCTTAATGGATAATAAGTATGCGACAGGTACATGTAAATGTTGAACTTTGGCCACAGGAACATAATTCACAATATTCAAGTTAGGATACACAATGCACTCGCTCTTTACAGGTGAAGGGGCAACGCTGTTGTTTTAACAGCCAGATGGGCTGATCAGTAAACTAACCTGCCTAGATCATGAAAAAAAACAAGGTCTTTCAATTTAACAGATGGTTTAAATGATAAAAAAACTACAGTTGATGATGTATCCAATTACTTTTAAAATGTATTTCCTTTTATTTTAAACAAAGACAAAGAGCAAGGGCAGACCACAAGGAGCTCAGGCAACAACAGCAAGCATTCTTTTAGACACTTCTGGAGGAAGAAATCGTGGATCTGGATGACCTGTAATCAGTATCGCAGCAAAGGTAATGCAATCTGTACTGTTAGCAACACAGATAAATTTATCATAGAAACATGGTTAAAACCTCATCTATGCTCTTTGCCTTTTGAAGGCTGTCATGCATTGAATGCCAGTTTGGTTCAAGAACCTGAGGGCCAAAAGAATAATTAGCAATTTTCTCACCTGCAGTAATAGTTGGTATGGTGGTACTGGTATGGATGGTTTACCTCAAATGTTAGATAATGTAGAAGGCTGTTTACAAACTTGAGCATGCTGCGACAAAGAATTGATGACCGTAGAATTGGTGTTCCTAGAATCTTGACAGAACGGAACCCCTGTTTGAGAGTTTTACATCAATCAATGTGAATATGTAGACAAAATAATAACCAAACTGGGTTGATGGATTAAAAGGTTATATCGTACTTGTTGAATTTGCCATGCTTGACACAGTTGGCGACTAACATGTTTGCAGTGAAACAATAGCCGAAAGATCAACTGATATTTAGTTAAAGCCTTCCTTGAAATTACAAGAGATAGTGGCCATGGAATCTGCAATATTTATCAGCAGATCAGATATATCATCACAATCACAAGATAAACGCAATGAGAATGTTTAACGGAAATACAAATAAAACCTTGTAGCCAAGGGAGAACGTTTCCAAGCCAGTCATGCTTAATGTCATGGGATGGTCAACATCAGCTGCAGCAAACTTGTCTGAAGAGTAAGCACAGCCCAAGTCTTTCAGGGTTGTCAGCTTTTTAAGCAGGGAACTTCTTTCCTGTTTCAAAAGGTATGTGAAATATGATAGTCAACAGATACAGTACAATTTGACTAGACCCAGATAATAGACTTACAACGCAACAAGTCAAATCTTCATGACTTGGATCTGAAGCGGCTGCTGTACTTCGCAAAGCAATGTCAACAAGAGACTGCCATATACATAGATAATGACACAAAAACAAAGGGGAGTTAGCTAAGTAGTCGTCATAGCAAGAGCTGCAAAAAATCAGTTATTACATGACAAGAAACAAACGAACAACATAGCACAAGAGGAACCTGAAGTTTTTCAACGGATATATCTTCTGGTTTCTTTGTAAGCTCCTCTCGGGCAATATCCATAAAATGAACCAAAAAATCACCCTGCAAAACTAAAGGCAGCAAATTAGATGACTAGAGCGAGAAAAACAAACATGGATGTTCAACATCAAGTTGAGCAACACAAATCATTCTCACTGTTAAGGCATTCATATAACAGACTACACAAAGATATGGTTTCTGTACATTAACATACTTGGCGCACATAATACAAAATCATAAGAAATGAGTGCACATGTATATCTGATGTAAGTCAATAAGTACTCATATTGAGCAATAATACAAATTATGAAGAGTAGATGTTCTGCATACTTGGTCAAGAAGTAGATAGCGCTTCAAGGATCGCAGTTTCCCAATGAGATCATACTGTAAATATAAATGCTCAATTTAGCAAGTGATCTTAGGAGAGTGTGAAGTGCAATAGTAAATTAGCTACGGACAGTTGCTACCTTGTCTTTCATTAGAGTCAAGAGTTCACCACTTGCAAAATCATAAGCAGATTTGATGCACTCAAGATATTGGTGGTTTGAACTAAAGCTCATCAGCTTAGAATTTTCTGACAGGGAAACCTAAATAAAATATCCACATAAGTGTGATTTTGTAAACGCACATACAACTTTGCATTTATAAATTGAACCCCAAAATAATCGTACATACCTGAACATTGTGCCCACATTCTCTCATAACATTAAGATACTTTCCTGTTGTCAGAATGGTGGCAGCAACATTATTAAGGAAACTAGGGATGCCATCTTTTAGGCTGTACCTTTGCTGCCAATATTTGGCATCATAATCTTGAGTGAGACTCTCCTACCAAAAAAAAGGCAAAGGCAACTGGTTAACGTAAGACCACTTAAGACGAAATATGCCCTACATTTTAGGTAAATACAGAGAGAAGTGGACATTAAAGTAGGTCCAACAAGTCAATAAGTACCTTCTGAAGAGATTTGTTTTCAGCAATGAAGAATTCGCCATAAGGGTCATCTATGACACCCTCATACACCCACCTAAAATGATAATCAGAAGCTGAAACTATTGACGCACAAGAAACAAGTACTGAACTTTTTTTTTCTAACAACACTTAACATTAAAAGTCCAAATAAGGCAAACTAGCAAATATGGAATATTTATCCCCTTCAAATCAGAAGCTGATGGATAGCAAACAATTAATAAAGTATCTCGGTCCTAAATATGGACCATAAAGGTAGTTTTGAACCATCACAAACCTCTCTAGCATCCTGAGATATGCTGCACTTGCACACTCTGCCATCTTCTCCAGTAAGGACCGAACAGCACTATCGCCAGCCATCGCCTTTGCCTAAGTTGAAAGATATGACGATTAAATGACAATGTGAAAGAGATAATCATGTCGAATAGACTAAACAAGTTATGAAGAAACTGAACATCAGGAGATTAGTTGCATAAAAGTTGTCCAATCAATAGAAAACAAGAGGAGCAGACTAGGTCTGTTTGGCTAGAAGGAAAAGGGGAAATATGTTTATCAGGGATGATATGACCTCTTTCCTCAAAGTACCTGGCTTTGGAGTAGATTAAGTGTCGCGGAACCACTAGTATTGTTTGACATAGCCTTCTCTATTAGAACAGCCAGTGCATTCAATGAACTCATCATCCTCTGCAAAAGAGACAGTAGTTAAGTGCTTAAAACATTAACCAGACTCGGAAAAGTTCACAGATCATAGATGAAATGCATAATATACCTGACAAAAGAACCATAATCCTTGAACAGAGAGCCTTCCTAGACGGAATTGGTGCTCCAGTTGAGCAACCATTGCCTGGTAATCCTGTAATTAAAAAACTATACTTAATGATCTGGTGCCAGATTCACATAGAAGCACCAATACTCTCAGAGAGATTTCTGGAGAAAAATCTAATAACGTCAATGTCTATCAGTGGGAATTTGTTAGAGAAAAGTCTATCAGTGGGATTATCTCGGCAGCAACGCAATTTATGCAAACGATACAAAAAGGAACCCTTGAATACATGACACAGTCGGCACTTTATATTTTCCTGCTTTTCCAAATAGAACAACACTTGAACACATGTCAAATCAAAATGATCTTTCTCAGGATAGGGATTATACCAGGAGGAATGCCCTTAGAGCTGCGGCAAGAGCATGGTTGACCAAACCATTTTTGAAATGTGACCTGGACTCCACAAACTGGCTCACTAATACGAAATCCTCACATAAGGGGAAAATTCGGCGAGTCAACTCCTGCAAGAGCAAGATCAGCCAAACGCCAAATGTATCATCTCTCTGTTTTTCCGCACGGTCAGGGCTTACCTGGAGTGCAAGGTCCATTGAAGAATCAATCTGGAAGACAACATATCCATCCTTTCCACGTACTCTCTTGATTGAAATATATCTTCCCTCAATACCCACCAGAGCTGATAGCAAATCATCGATAACTAAAAGCTCCTGCATTTCAATTAGGGCAATTTCATTGAATAAAGTTTTTACACATTGCAGCTGATCTATGAAAGCTGCACTAATTTAGCATTTCTAACAACAGAAAATACAGATGTTAAGCCTCAACGAATTGCTATTTCTGTAAATGGTGCAAAAATTCAGCAACGCTCTGTGGCACTATCCCACTTCAGCAAGATATTGAGTGCACCACTTCACAAAGCACCACAAACCTACCAAACTCTATACTCCAATTGCAAAACTGCAACTACAATTGACCAGAAACAGCACATTTGTAGAAGAAACAATCTTCATTGTTCAATGCGACACCAAATTGATCACACAACCAAAAATAAGATAATGTCTAAATAACAACTGCTGCGATATTGAAAATAGGGCACATCAGTTTCTGAACTCCAGGAAGTAGACAGTCTCAAAAAAACACAAACCCGCGCTTCAATCGAACTCCTGGTACTGTGGCAATAATCTCAAACCACGACCAGCAAAGATTTGAAGTTCACATACTAGTAGAAATTAACAAACACATCGAACCACTTCTGATTAGCAAATCACTGCGCTCGAATTCAAAACCGAAACCCTAGCCCCAGTTCACCCACAAAACAAGTCAGGGCAAGCTCAATTTCGCCAATTGAACTATTTCAAAACCCCAATTCCGCTTACCTGAACAGAAACGGCGTACGACCCAATGACACTCCCAGCGCCGCCGCCAGCACCGCGGCTGCAGATTCAGACCGAACTACAGGCATCAGAGACCACCCGGGGCAACGGAGCCACGAGGCAAGCATCTGAACGAGATGAAGTTATCCACCAAGACGTACCTGAAGGAGTCGAGGGAGAAGGACTTGGATCCAGGCGTCTGCACCGCCGCAGACACCTTCGCCTCCTGCCATAGCGAAGGAGGGATGTGAGCCCGGGGACAGCAGTGTGGGCGCGACGGGTGTTGCTGGGAAGAAGAAGGGCGTACCTGGTGGAAGAGTCCGGTGAGGTAGGGCCGCTCCAGGTTCCAGCGAGGGGTCGCCGGCGCGGGATCCATTTTCGAGGCCAGGCGGGGCGGGGAGCGGTGGCGGGTGGCGAGTGGCGACGGGGACAAGTGTGGAAGAAGACAGCAAATCTCGACCGTTTGTTTGAGATGAACGGTACAGGCCATCAAACAGTGATAGCAGCCAACTATTTTGAAAGTTTAGAGCATTACCAGCGGAGCCCCTAAACTCTCAGACCCTTAAAAATAACTGTTTTTTTACAGATTACGACCAAAAAATTCCATAAACTAGAACCCCTAAATCCTCGAATCCTCAAAAAAAATTACAGTCCCAACCCCTACTCCCCCTCCCAACCTGTACAAGTCAGGGTTGGAGGCCCCCAACCCGTCCAACCCCTATTCCTCGACCACGCGCGTGTGGGAGGGAAATTTCACCGCCTCCTTCCTCCCGCCTCCTCCCATCCGAGCCGCCGGCAGCCGCCAGCCACCATTTCAATCAGCCCCCGTCTCCCGTCGACGCGCGCCGCCCTTCGCCCGCTGCCCCGCACTTCCCGCCGCCGGTTTTGCCTTTCCCCGTCCCTCCCCCCCCCCCCCCCCCCCCCGTAGCACGCTCCCGAGCCACGCTGCCGCCGCCCTGAGCTCTCCCAGCCGCCGCGCCGCGCCCCGCCCCTGCTGCCCGCCGCCTCCCCGACCACCCCCGAGCCGCCGCCCCCCGCCCCCCAACCTCCCCGAGCCAGGCGGGCCAGAGGCAGCCACGCCGCCCCGAGCTCTCCACGCCAACCCGCTGTGATGCCCTGAGATATGTCAAATGACAATTCTGAGGGTTTGAGGGTTTAAGGGTTCTAGTCTCTGCCCTCAACCCTCGGTTTTAAGGGTTTGAGGGTTCTAGTCTTTGCCCCTGTTTTTTAACCCTTAAAAATGCCAAAAATACCATTTTTCAACCCTTAAACTGCTTTGAGAATTTGAGGGTTTAGGGGTTGTCTATCTCGCTCCTTTGGTCATCACGGTCCAACTTTTTTTGCATTTTGCATGTACTAGAATTTTTTTTCACTATTTTGCATCTTATAAATTTGGCACGCTCAACTAGGCCACAATAGTTTCTCTACTAAAATACTTTGCTGCGAGAATTTTGCATCGCCTACTACTCAATATAGGTGATTGGGTGATAGATCGGATCGGACCGTGAGGAGATCTACATCAACCAATGCTCTTGAACGTTTTCAGCCCATGTTCTTTGAGGAATTTTGTTTGCAAAGATTCCACAAATCTATTAATAAACATCAACAACAATACAAAGAGGCTTAAAAGTAGTACTGAACCGGTACATGGGTAAGGCTGGAGAGAGGCGATGGTGGTATAAAACCCATCTAGAGTTTTGCTCCTCTTTGTCAGCGACGTCGCCGGTCCGCTCCTCCTTCGATGGCCTTTGTGCATTAGAGGTGTGGTAGACCACGCCTCTTGTCGGTTGAAAAGTCCGTGTTCTTTGTTTACATTGCTTGTATTGTCTTCTTCTGGATGTTAAACAATGCTTGTATTGTCTTCTTCTGGATGTTGAGGTGGTGGCTATGTTCTGAAGTTAGAATAAGGTTCTTTCTGTCCTATCCTCGCTTCGGTGGTGTGTCTATAACGGCGAATGGTGTGTGGAATCGTGTTTTCGGTGGATCTCTTGTGATCCGGTCATTTTTTGTTTTCGTTGGTGTGGTTTGATGTCAGTCTCTTTCGATATAAAGTTGTCATCTCCGACGATGGTTGTTGATCCGGTGCGTTGATCCTTTGGAATTTTAGCACGATGACTTTTCGTTCGTCTACTACAACAAGCTCTACTACAACATTTTTTTCATGCTCTGGTGTTGGAAGGACGAGGACGGGAGCGCGGCTTTGGCTCGTGCTAGTGTATATAGTCGTCGCTAGGTGGACCAATGAAATATTTGTAATATTTATTACTGTTAGAACTTTTTGTACTGATGTTGATGATTATTAATAGATCGGTGGAATTTTAAAAAAAGTGCCTAAAAGTAATAAATACGCTAGTGACGGTTACAAACAATAGCATGAGACAAAGACACGACGTCGTCCTCGTCCCTCCATCACCGGAACCGGACAAACCTTGTCGTAGTAGAGCTTCTTATAGTAGACAGACAAAAAATCATCGTGCTAAGACCAAAAAAAAACATCGCACTGGAGCAGCAATGATGACATCCATAATCGGAAGAGATTAACCTAAAATCACACGAATGAACACAAAAACCAATATTGAACTATCCATCTCGTTGCATGTATCTACCTAGATTAGATATTGGTTTTTTGTTTGTGTTCAAGAGTGATTTTTTTTTGCTTTCCGTTACACGTTCCCCATCAATTCCAACATGGCAAAGTGCTTTAGATTGTGATTTAGGTGTAGTTCCTCGTTTCATTCTCATATTGTAATATTATGGTCTCGCTTCTAGATTGTTAGAAATGTTTGTAATCGTGATAATTGAGTGTAGTTGACAGTATTTTGTGCTCCTCATAAATAATTTGTTCTTTGACATATATAAAACGGAAAAGTTGTGATGCATACAATATTTTTGCAAGATGAATGTTGATCTGGTAGAGTCTGGATAACTTTCTGTGATATTCTGTATTGGTTGACAGTGCCATGCCAGAAACTTGATTCATAATTGTCTGAATTCTCTATTTAGGATTCATGAATAAACTTCAGACTTACCTTAATTTTAAAAAAGGACAACAACGATGTAATGGGAGTGGCATCACTGGTTTCATCTCCACAGAATTCATTGTCATCGTACAGGTGACTCCTAACCATGTAATGTGTACTATTTATTAGGTGTCCGTCCAAATAAAACAATCCGGTTTCAAAGCAAGCGATCTATGTACTTTTGAAGCGCATTGTTTATCGTGGAAGACAGTCTTGCAATGGTTCCGATATTGTCAGTCCATCATGAGCAGCCATTGCGCAAGCCATTAGGGATGTTAATGGCAGCCAAACGGTGGCCGTAAGTCCCATTTATTCAACTCGTTAGTTTATTTCTTTAGAAAAAACAAGTTTTATTAAACTAGAGTATTAATAAATGATATTATGCGGGATTAAATGGAGCACAGCTTACATCCCTATAAGCCATACACCCGTACAAGCCTTCACCTTGCTGTACGAAGCTCTATTTCGTAACATGTTGCCGTTTATTTAATTTATACGTATATAAGTAGATTTATAAGTACAACCGACAGGTTTATCAATGTCCTCGTACCGAACTCGTCATGAATACATGGTCTGATCATCTTTTTCGGTCTAATAACCTTGGTTTTCCTGAAAACAATGGATCCTTCTCTTTGAAAATAAAAAAGGAACATCCTCCATGGATTATTCGGTTGGCGTTTGATCCTAGGTATGGCAAGATCACAAGACAAGAGCATCCTAAGTTAACATCTAATTATGTGACAACATCCTTGGTTAAAGCGGTAAAAAAGGAGGCAAAGTGAAGGAAACCTAGTTCAGGTTATTATAAATTAAATATTGATGCTTCTTTTCATATAAATGAATCGGGAGCTGCTGGATGTGTTCTTCATAATGAACGTGGTGTAGCTATCGCTGGCTATGGATGTTCATTATCATGTTTACTTGATGTGACTACAGCCGAAGCCATGACATTACAGAAAGGCATGGAATTTTGAAGCACCTGGGAGTGTCCAAGGTGATTGTGGAATCTGATTTTCTAGAACTTATTAAAGTCTGCAATTCGGATATCGATATCTCTAATCCATATATTGCAGTTCTTGCAGATATCTTCATGTGTGTACGCTCGTATAGTTCAGTTTTGTTTAAACATTGTCCTAGAGGGGCCAATATGGTGGCACATCAAATTGCTAAGTATTGCTTATGAGTCAAACTCTGAAATTAGCTGGGATGATGATCCACCCGATTTTATTTCCTCCTTTGTACTGAACAACGCAAGGCTTTCTCTAAAAAAAAATAGTACTGTAGTATTCTCTTCGTTTCAAAATATAAGATGTTTTAGGTTTGTAGATAAAATGTATCTAAACTTTTTTTGATATGTAGATTCATTCCAAATCTGAGTAAACCTATATACTAAAAGAAGTCTAAATATATTTATTTCACAAAGCTAAAATATCTTATATTATAAAACGAAAGGAGTATATGAAAATCATGAAAAACAGAAGCACCCATAACTACCTGCCGCCATCGAAAGCGATCCTTGTCTCCATGGCTAATTGGTCCAGATTGATTAAGCTGCTCCCTTCGTCTTAAAATAAATTTCTTGGGTTTTTCAAATTTTGAATAATTTTATATACTAAATAGTGTTTAGATTTATTCAAATTTTGATAAATCTAAGACATATATTTTGAGACGTAGAAAGTATTTTTCTTGTAAAGCGTCCTTCTGATCTTCAAATTGATGACATATATACGCACCCCCTTCTTCTGACAATGGTGTGATGAGTAGCATTTGATCTGAACTCGTGCGGCCAATTGGATCATGCAACAACGCGCGGAACTCCTATTTCAAATCCTTATACACACGTGATCCCTCCTTAAATTGTGATGCTATTTGTGACTTGATTCAAGAGAAAATTTCTTCGAACATGAACTACAGCTTGTGCAAAGAGTTCTCGGGTGAAGAAATATTTGATGCTTTTTTTTAAATTGGCCCCATTAAAGCCCCGAGACCTGATGGGTTTTCTGCACGTTTCTTTCAGCGGTATTGAGACCTTTTGAGGAGTGATGTGATTAAGACGGTGAGACACTTCTTTACTACAGGGTTTATGCCTCAAGGTACTAACGATACATCTATTGTTTTAAATCCTAAAGTGGATAACCCCATGGAGCTTAAAGATTTCTGTCCTATTGGGTTATGTAATGTCCTTTACGGGGTGCTGTCCAAGTGCTTGGTCAATAGACTGAGACCTTTGTTGATTTCCGAAAATCAAAGTGTGTTTGTCCCGGGGCGTTTGATCACGGACAACGCACTATTGGCCTTTGAATGTTTGCACTTTCATGGAACATGGGACGTCCTTAGATTCCTCTTATTGTGCTTATAAATTGGATTTATCGAACGCTTATGATAGAGTTGATTGGCATTTTTTGGAGTCTGTGATGCATAAATTAGGGTTTTCTCATCGGTGGATACAATGGATTATGGCATGTGTTACCACGGTGAGGTATTCATTCAAATTTAACAGAACCTTTTTAGAAGCATTTTCTCCTACCCGCGGACTACGACATGGGGTCCTCTCTCCCTTCTCGTATTTTTGTTCGTGGTTGATGGGCTCTCGGCTCTATTGCAAAAGAGGTTGAAAGTAATGAGATTTCTCCTATTAAGGTGTGTAGAGGTGCCCCTAGGGTCTCTCACCTTCTATTTGCGGATGATACTGATGCAGCGCTGAGTTGATGTCGGAGCGCTTCGTTGGAAACCCCAAGAGCAAGGTGTGAAGCAGCACAGCAGCAAGTTTTCCCTCAGTAAGAAACCGAGATTATCGAACCAGTAGGAGGAAGGAAACGTCACACAGGTGTTGCAAGCAACGCGGAGACCTGCACAACACAAACTCAAGAATTTTCCCCAACAAATAAGTGAGGTTGTCAAGCTCACCAGTTTGCTGTAACAAAGGATTAAACGTATGGTGTGAAAAGTAATGGTGGTTTGCAGCAAGTAAACAAGTAATAGTGGAAGATGTATCAATGGTAAAGATTGGATCGGGATCCATAGTTCACTAGAGGTGCTCTCCTTAGATAAACAACATGGCATGAAGGGTAAACAAGTTACAGCAGGGCAATTGACAGGAACTGAGTAAGGCATAACAATGCAATTACTAGTCAGAAAGATCCTATGAGATTCGATTGGGCAATACAACAAGATACATAGACCGCCATCCAACTACATCTATGACTAGAAGTCCACCTTCAGGTTATCATCTGAACCCCCTCCAGTATTAAGTTGCAAGCAATAGACAACTGCTTTAAGCAAAGTATGTAAGGTAAACAATCCACATGTTCCATGAACAAAAGACCGTTGTTTTCTCCCTAGTAGCAACAGCACATCTACGATCGAAGAGATTTCTGTCACTTTCCTTGGAAACTAGAGGCATGAACCCACTATCGAGCATAAATACCCCTCTTGGAGTCACTAGCAACTACTTGGCTAAGGTAGCTACTAACAACGGAGAGCATGCAAGATCACAAACAACACAGACATGATAGAATCATAAAGACAAAACCATTAATCAAACCAACATAATAATCTCAATATCCATCGGATCCCCACAAACACAACATGCATGATTACAAATAGATTAGATCTTGATCATGAACAGAGCTCACAAGATCTATACATGAAAGCACAACGGAGGAGATACAACCATCTAGCTACTACATGGACCCATAGTCCAAGGTGGAAATACTCACGCATCATACCAGAGAGAAGGCCTCCGGGATGATCTCCCCTCCGGCAGGGTGTCGGGAAGAACTTTAGATCCCCCCGATCTAGGGATGATGGTGGTGGCGGCTACATAAGGTTTCGTGGAGTTTTGATCGGGTATTTAGGGTTTCTGCATCAGGGGCTTCTTATAGGCGAAGGGGGAGGCCGAGGCGGTGGCCAGGGGCCCTACACCCTCCTAGGTGCGGGGCAGGGCCCACCCGCGCCTAGGGGGTGTGGCTGCTCTGGCACGCCTCTCCATCTCTCCTTTGGACTTCTTGTTCCCCACGGAAAGTTATTGACTTTGACGTTTGTCACGTCCAATTCCGAGAATATTTCCTTACTAGCTTTTCTGGAACCAAAAACAGCAGAAAATAGGCAACTGGCACTGTGCCAACTTGTTAATAGGTTAGTACCAAAAAACATGTAAAAATCACCTCAAAGTGTAGAAGAAGCAAAGCAAAGTAGATACTAAATAAGCATGGAGCATCAAAATTTATAGATACATTTCCGACGTATCAGATACCTTGTTGTTTTTCCGCGCTCTACAGAGGAGGCGTCTCGAGTCAATCATCTTATTGACGTTTATGCTAAAGGTAATGGTCAACTTATTAATCCTACAAAGTGCTTTATAATGTTTAGTGCTTCATGCCCACAAAGTATACAAGAGGATGTGAGAGCAATTTTGCAAGTTGTGAGCCCTGAATTTGAGGAGAAATGTCTTGGCCTTCCTACCCCTGACAGCAGGTTGCATAGAGGTAGATTTGATAATCTGCAGTCACGCCTTTTGCGGTGACCCAGCATACCACTGCATGTGTAGTACACTATAGTCGTTGACATGACACCCACAGAACACCGTTCCATAAATATCACATCCCTCAGAGTGGTACAACAGAAATATTGTGGGTCCATATTACAAACATTCACACATTATTATTATTACAATACCAGAAGTTCTATACTTCAAAAGGTCTCAACTTACAAACCAAAATATAAAGTGTTTCAGCGGAATTTAAAAGTAGCAACTTCAACTAGGAGTTGAGCTCAGCAGCTTATTCTATAGAGTTCATGTTGCTCGGCTCCGTTGGTTACTACTAACTAGGATACTTAGTTGGACTCGTTATCATCAACACCATAGTGGATTTCGTAATCCACTCCTTCAACACCTCCTGGCAGGTTAGTCTCCTCGTAGAACACGTCTTCTTGACATTCAGCTGCATACATTGGCACGTCTTCGGGATCCTCAGAGTCTAAGCAAGCGATCAAAGAAAAGGATGAGTAACAGCATTACCCAACAAGCTCATTATATGTAAGGTGGTAAGTTTGATGTACTAACTACCACCTCGGACTATAAGTCCTCGGCACTATGCAGTTTTTGTAAATCTTTCTTCAAAGATTGATTTTATTATAAAAATCTATGACCATCAGCCTTCACAGATTGACCAGAACTTTCATGGAGTTCCTTTCCTGCCGCGTTCGTAGCTCCTTCCCGGAATAGGGAGTAACAAGTTACAATTCTTACACTCTATAGAGGTGCGTTACTTTAACCATGAGAGATCAACTCCTTGTTGCACAACCGGGCGTACTTTCCCGTCCACAATTCCATGATGTGGGGCTCAGTAGTTGGTCCAAGCCAATCACTGCCCCCTTCGCGAACTTGCATGCCTCCTTGGTGTACACCATGCCCACATAATGAATTACGGCAATGGTTTGTACAAACCGTTAGATGCCAGAACTATCGTGGGACGATGAGGGTTCCCACCCATATGTTGCATATCCTCTACGATTTACCAATTAATATGCACGCTACAAGGATAACAACCACGACCTGCACATCCGGCTTGATGCGAGAGGAAGAAGATACATCTAACTTCTCTGTCCCATTCCAAATCTCATGGCTAACGCGTAATATACGACGCTAGAATCACTGATGCCAGGGGTTATTAAGTCCCTAGTTGATCATCATTATTGCAATTAGAACCCTAATTTCTATTGCTCCATTATATTATCACTTAGGATAATATCTAAGATTTCTTTGTTTGTGAAAATAATATTTTCTTTCTTTAGAGTATATATGATAACACACAATTTGCAAATACTCTGGTAAAGACTCTCAAAGGATATGAGCAAGTGGTGAACTTGCCTTGTGATGGCAAGGTAGTGAAGTCTGATGCCTGTACTGGACCTTGAGCTTCTATGTCTACAAAAACATCATTATTGCCCGGTAAGGACAATATTTAAAGAAGCAAAATGATTATGCAAAGTAATGTAATGCATCATTTAATTTGATATGCATTCTCCCCATTATTATAAAAAATATTTTTAATAATAAAGGATTTATAAATATTATTTTTTAATATTTATAATAGAATATTGTATTCTTTTATTTTATTTCCCTTTTATTTGAATTTTATTGATTTGATAATTCCTTTAAGAATTATCATTTAATTACCAAAAAAAGTTATTAAATATTTGTTTAGTATTTTTCTAAAATACTACATTATTAATATATAATGAAAGTGATTTTTATTTAATTTTATCATCTTTCAATAATTTTGTAAAATTCTATAAGGTATATTTAAATTACAAAATTCTTAATGAATTTAATAAAATTTATATGTTTAAAATTTTATTTCTTAATTGATTTGAATAGTTTGGATTATTGTGAATCCAGAAATATTTTATTTATAATTTTTGAACTTTATTTTATTTTCTAGAATTTATTTAAGTCCAGGGGCATCTTGGTCTTTTCCTATTTATTAAAAACATGCTCTAAATGGTTTGGGCTGTCTATTTGGGTTTATTGGGCCCTTGTGGCCCAGTAGGGCAAGGTCAAAACAACACCCCGAAGTGTTTTTGGCCCACCTAGCCCAACTTACTCTATGTCTCTCCTTCGATCTCACCTCTCTTCTTCTCCTCTCTCGACCCCGTGGTCAGCGATGTTGTCGCCGGCGATTCACGTCGCCATGGACCATCCTGGCCGCCGCCGTGGTGCGGGGCGGTGCTGTCGACCATGCTCGTCCATCTGGTCCAATTCGATTTGATCCTGGGGTCCTACCATGGTCAGGCTAGCCCCTTCCCGAACCCTAGGGTTTGGGGATGGTGCTGTTGTCGCTGCCTTGGATCCTCCCGTGGTGAGGTGTGGTGCTCGTGTACTATTGTGGCCGCCGCCGTGGTTGGTGCGGGTTGTAGCGCCCTCTGGGGTTCTCACCGTGCCGCTGCGAGCTCATCGGCCATTCTGCTTCCTCTTCAATTCGTCAGCGAGGACCCTGGTGAGTTATGCCTTCGTGGATCCTAGTTCATCTTATCACCTTGGATTCCTTTGTGTGTATCTAGTGGCCAGTTATAGTTTGTGCTTGTAAGATGCTCCTATGATCTAGTTATGTTGTTTAGTGGGGATTTGGGTGCTCTGCACCTCAGTGCATGTGGTCACCCCCCTTTGATTGTGTGGTGATGTTGTTGATTTGTGACTAAGGTTGGATTAAATGCTAGGGTTGCATAGTATTGCCTCTGGTTGATACTCTGGTGAATGGATGTGTTTATCTGTTGTCAGTATCTTGATACTGACAATGATCTGGTCAGTGTGAATTCACTGACTTAGTTATTGTTGGCTTGCCAGATTATGCTTGGTCTGAATTTTATTCAATAGAATCTAATGATTCTTTGATCATGAATAAATAATTAGGATATGATCCCTATATCTAGTTTCAGGGAGATGATTTGATAGATGATTTGTGTAGATTGGACTATTTGATTGGCTTTGTGATAAGGTCAGTGCTTATGAAACCTTCTTAAGATGATACATAAGTAGATCTTGTTATTGACTATACTTAATAGTCATTTCTGGGACTTGATGGATGTTGATAGATAAGTTGGGAAATTTATTGTTTGATACAGCCAATGATGCTGGTCTGAGGCTCTAGGAACTAAGTTCCTATGTTGCTGTCATTTTCCAAATTGGTCAAGACATCAGCTGCTTACTAGATCTTGGATCCTAGTTGGTTAAATATATATGGTTTTGTTTGTGGCTTATAAAATCTAAGGTGCTACTCCTTCTTGGAGATGTGCCCAGATTTTGTAAGAACAAATGATAGAATATAGAGGTTGCCTTTGGCTGTTCTGAGAATTTGGTGTTTTTTTAAAAGAGTTTGATCCTGATCTTTATATTTAAAACCTCTAGGATAGCTTCACCCCACTTGGGTGATTATTGAGAGGTTGTCTTATGCATCAGCACATATACTTTGCTTGGATAAGATAAACAGATCATATGGTTGTTTATGATGCTCACCACAAAATATATGCTTGTGATGACTTGATGTGCTGGTGGTGTTGCTGGTCTGGTCCAGTCCTTCTCCTCTTGATGTTGTTCTTGTGTTCCCTTGATGCTTATGCTTGGCCTTGAGGAACTCTGCTCCCCCTAGCTCCTGTGAGCTTGGCCTTGCTATTCACCTAATCCTTCCCCTCCTTATGTCACCATCAAGTGATATGTGGCTTGATCTAGTGTGAGACGGTGTTGTTGGTTTATTTGGCTCTGGCTAAGCTAGTTGTTCTTGTGTGTTGTGAGCAGTGAAGAGATGCACTAGTGCTTCCCCACGGCTGTGCTGAGCAATTTTGTGTGATTGGGTTGTTGCTATGATGCTGACAGCACACATGTAACATCCTAGCATTAGAGCTTAGAAATAAGCTGAACCCAGATGTGTGCATTGCATTCATGCATAGAAAATTCGAATAATTTTCACGCTTTTAAAACAGAACTTGTCAAATTGATTGAAGCTTCTCTTAACTTGATGGAATTGAAGTAGATCATCAAGTTAACCGCGATAAGTTTCAATATGACCTTTGCTAAAACCTTATTTGGTTAAATATGATTTGGTCTAAGGGTAGACCAGATATAATAAAATGTCACTCATAATACATTGCTTAAATGATTCATATATGATCCTTAAGGGATCATATCATACTATTCATCATATCAACCTATGAATATTAAGTTAAGATTACCACTAAAATAATAAAAATGCAATGATTAATGCTGACCTATCTTATTCTTATCTATTCTTACTATGAGTATCATAGTAATACCTAACCTTAACCTCTTTAATGAGTTGGAGTTGGAAAGAGACTAAGTCAAGATCATCCACTAAATATCTTTCTTTCTATAGCAATCTTTATGGAAACTTATCTTAATATCAGTTGTTCATCAGTGTTGGGTAATTCCCCATTGATTCACAAATTCTTTAACTATTAATCCTTGATCTACTATTTCTTGATCTTATCATAACATCTAATTAAATCTTTTAAAGAGGGTATAGTCCATTAATAACCTTAATCCAATATGAGATACTAAGAAGATAATTTCAAGATAATGGAAAAGTAGAATTGATAAAACCTTGCTTAGCCAACTAAACTTAAGCAATAAATGATTAAAAGATTATAATGGTGATGCTTTAGCCACCAATATTGAATGCTTATATTTAGTATAAGTAATACTGGTGGGTAGAACATGATTGGAACCTTAGTAGAGATAAGTTATCCTAGAGTAGTCATTGCAAGCCACATAAATATAATTTAGGGTTGGAGTAAAGAGAATATAGGATGATATTATTCAATTAAAGCTAGTATAGCATAGAGTTATAGAAGTGGTGTTATTCATCTTAAAGGATAGTCAATTTTAGAAAAAGGTAATAGAGATACATTAGTAATGAATGATTAAGGAAGATTATGAGTAGAGTTTGAGGGAACTATTTGTTGGATGGAAGGCTATCAACAGTAGAGTAGTAAATACAACCAAGCAAGGATATGAGGAAGTTATGAAATACTTTAGTATCAAACTCATTTGATTCATCCATGAGTTTAGAAGGTTAATCAGTGAATGAGAATAGTACTATGAAGTAAAACTCATCATGTTAATCATGATGATAGATAGAAAAAGGTAGTATATCTAGGAAAGGAATTCCTTAATAAGAAGTCTAGAATTATGAACTATGGAAGATAGTAGTTCTTGGTAAACAATCAACTCTAAATCTTAAAACCAGGTATAATATCCATTTCATATTAAGAATTCCTCATCTTATATCTATATCACTTGATAGGAACATTTCCCTACAACAAATCACATAAACACATCTTTGACAATTTCAACCATCATAATTAAATGGGCTTAGGAGTATCTTTATCAATTCCTTTCCATAAAACATTCAAGAGATAACTTGAAAGTACTAAAGGTGATGTTATCAAATATCCCAAACAGAAAACAATATGCTTAGTTATTGAATCTTTAACCACATCCATAAAGGATTATAAGTATATTAAAAAAAACTAAACCCTAGGGTAAATAATCATAATCCAAAATCCTAAACCTCTTTGTTTATCATAATAGAATATATACATTGTTATTTTCCAAATTAATGGAAGTAGTAAAAACCATATTAATTTCTTTCATATTTCATGCAACAAATAATGATATAGGATCATTATACATATAAAAATTTATATTCAAACTCTCAGCCAACTAGAGTTAAGTCTTATAAACAAATAATAATTCATCATTCAAGAAATCCATAACTAAAAGAGGAGATAAAAATAATAAGAAAAGTTTCTACAAATTATTAAAAGGGGTTCATATTGAGTAAATAAAAGAAATACAAAAAGATTATATAATAAAAGTTCACAAATGATAGTAAATATATTTTTGTATTATTGCAATTATCCAGCAAATAAATTCTATAAAGAAAAGTTTAAAATATAAATCAAATTCAAATCTGAAAAGGAAAACAAAAAATAGAAAAAGAGAAAACAAATAAAAAACATTACCTGGCCGTGGCCCAACACCTCTGTACTTATCTGACGCCCATGTGCAGCCCACAAAAGCCCAACAACCAGCCCAACTCTTTCTCATCTGTGACTGACGAGTGGGGTCAGGGGAGGACTGCGGGGTGACAGGAAAGAAATGCCAAGGGGTTATCTGTAAAACAGCACGTCGTCGTCATCTCCACACACACACAGACAACTCGCTGGAGGAGCTCGCCACCGCTCGATGCCGTCATCGTCGTCCTTGCGCCAAGATCAATGCCGCCGTCGCTAGGAGAGGATAAGGAGGTCACCACGACGTCCTTGCTCATCCTCATCCTTAATTTCCCCCTCTGCAGCTCTCTCTCTCTCTCCATTTCTTCTTCTGACCCGGGAACCCTAGCTCGGAGGTGAGCTGGAGCCAGCGATTCCGTGCTCGCCTCGGCCATGTAAGACCACGGTGGATACCGCCGTGCTCTTCTCGTCCGTTTGCCCCAACTTGCACTAGCGGAGAAGGCGTGAATCAACCCAATTGAACCCTCGTTCCCAAAGCTGTTCGTCGACCTTGCCGGCGTCTCCGACCGCGCCTCGCCAAACCAAGCACACCATCGCGTTCCTGGTGAGTCACTGAATCTCCTAGTATGCGAAAATCTTTCGTTTGCTTCCTAAATCCACGCCACCGTGATCGACCGCAAGCACCGCCGTATGAGCTCGTTGACGATTGACCTCCAGTGACCAAATAGGGGCGACGCCACCACCAATAGGTTCACCTCGATCTCCTCTGTCCAACAAACCTAGCCATAGCCCCGCGCATGCACCAGATCGATCGATTGATCCTCAACCAGTGAGGATCAACTCGAGTGACGTCATGCTCACCTCAAGTTCGAATCGCATCAGCTTGTTTGACTGGTCTTTGTCTCGCGTGGCTGATGACATGGCCTTGGGCCCATGCGTCATCGACTGGGAGTAGAGAGAGGGTCAGTAACAAAATACATTTCTTTAACCTGAGTGCTGAGGTGGACATAGGCCCACTGGTCAGTGACTCAGGCTAGTCTTAGGTGCAGGGTAAAAAGTATTTCCTGTTTAAGAAATAGTTAAAATGTTATAAACTTAATTATTAATATTCTAGAAATCAAATAAATGATTAAATCTTGTTTAATTAATAACTTTTGTTTTGTAATTCAGAAAAATGTGTATAATATATGAAAAATTTCGGAAAAATTAAATCTATAATCTAAAACTATTATCAAATATTATTGTGATAACTATTTAAACAAATATTATTTAATAAAGGTTTTATAAGTAATAAAACTTTGATAATTCATATTTTAATAATGGTAAATGTTAATAATAAAAATAAAATACCAAAAATCTTAGAAAAATAAAAATTATAATGTGAAACCATAATCATGTATTATTATTTCACTTAATTAAATAGTTATTGTTTATTAAGTAATTATAAAATAATAAGAATTATAAAAATAATATCTTAATATTTATAAATCACAAAATTAAATATACCAAAATAATCACAAAAATAATATCTAAATAATAAAAATCTAATATTCTACTTTTGAGTTAAATAAAAAATTCAAATATTTTAATAACTCAAATTTAAACTTATTTACTTCATTAATAATTCATATGAGGATAAATAAAATTTATTAATATTCCTAAAATGAGTAAATTAAGTATCATAAATAGTATTAATTTTAAATGTTAAATAATATGAAGCCATAATGGTTTAAAACATTGTAAAGATTTTTTTTAGAATTATCCTCAACCTTAAGTGAAGACTACATTCTAAAAGGATTCCTATTAATAATAAAAACCTTAAAGAACAACTTGTGACTAAATCAGATCATTCCTATCTACTTTAACCACCCGATTACCAAAAACTACCACCACACTATAATAAATCCATAAATAGTTAAGTAATATTATATTTTGGTTTATAAACTATAACCACTCATTTATAAAAGGTAAATGATACTACTCCGTTATAAAACCAAGAAACCAAGTAAAAGGATCACCAATATTACGTAACCTAAAGGAAACATTCCAGATATACAAGATACAAATGTTATAAGTATCATACTTTCAAAACTATCGATATTTTAAAGTTAACTTTAGTCTCCAAGAATTTAAATATAATACTATAAACATTACTATATATTTTATAGTTAACTTTGGTCTGAACTAGTTAAGTTATAAAGCATTTCAAGCTAAAACTATTCAAGCAAACACAAATGACATCGAACACCACTAACTAACCACAAAGATTGTTTAAACCCTAGAAAAGAAATTTATTCTTCAAAAGTTATTCATTTTGCCACTTCAGACAATGTATGACAAATAATCAAAATCGCCTTACTTCATACTTCACTTGTATATCTAGGAGCAATAACACTTAAGCTATTTATAAATGACTATACTTATACAGTCAAGTTTGAAGATAAACAATTAAAGTATAAACAATCTCGAAGAGCATTTCATAGGTGTATATTTTATTTCCACATAAATATGTGTTGTTCACACACACTCACAAGCCCTAATAAGAAGCACAAGTGTGAAACTTATCTAAAAGGACAACACATTCCAAAGTAACCATTTCCGAAATCCAAGCCATAGGACAACGTTATCTCCGAGATTCGCATTTAGAACGTGCATCACATTACTTATGCATAAAAGCATATTGCTTATTAGTCCTTATCGGACCAATGATGCTGATTTCAGATTTTGGATCTTGTACTGACTCGAAGACCGTGAGTGCATAATCTTGCAATCACAAAAGGCAAGTTCACACTTGCTCATGTCCTTTGTTTATTTTCTGTAAAGTATTTTACAAATCCAGTGTTGTTATCACCTGCATTTGAAAAAGGTCTAAAAACACTATTTTCGAGAATAATGTGAACTATTGGTTACTGATCCAGGGTGATCAGCTAATCTATTAAATCTGACAGTTGGAATACCACTGTTCAGAACTATATCACCTAGGGCTTAACAACCAATGTCGCCAGTGATTCTTGCGATGTATATTACACGTTGACCATGAGATTTGGAATGGGACGGAGAAGTCAGTTGTATCTTCTTCCTATCGCATGAAGCCGGATGTGCAGGTCGTGGCTGTTATCCTCGAAGCGTGCATATTAATTGGTAATTCGTAGAGGATATGCAGCATATGGGTGGGAACCCTCGTCGTCCCACAATAGTTCTGGCATCTAACGGTTTGTACAATCCATTGCCGTAATTCATTATGTGGGCATGGTGTACACCAAGGAGGCATGCGAGGTCGCGAAGGGGGCAGTGATTGGCTTGGATCATCTTCTGGGCCCCACATCATGGAATTATGGACGGGAATAAGCTGCCTGGTTGTGCAACAAAGAGTTGATCTCTCATGGGTAAAGTAACGCACCTCTGCAGAGTGTAAGAACTGTAACTTGTTACTCCCTGTTCTGGGAAGGAGCCGCGAACACGGCAGAAAAGGAACTCCATGAAAGTTCTGGTAAACCCGTGAAGGCTGACGGACATAGCTTTTCAGAATAAAAGCAATATTTTAAGAAATGTTTATGAAAACTTGCATTGCCTATGACCTACGGTTTGTGGCTATAGTTATAGTGCATCAAACACTCCTTTTTAGTGAATTTGCTGAGTACGCTCGTACTCAAAGTATCTTCTTAACCCTTGCTAGATTCTGAAGCCGGAATAGACAACAACCACATCAAGTTATGCTCCAGGACTTATCATGTCAAGCTTAAGCTCTTCAATGAAGACAAGAAAGTCAACATATACCTCAACTCAAGTGAAGAAGAAGTTACTGATTTGATCAGGATATAATCTCTAACCAAATAACCTAATTCTGTAGTGCATTGCAATAGCAGCAAGACCAACCCCTTAATTAAAATACTAGTTTTAATAGTATAATAGTTTTTGCATTATTTATCTTTGATTCTTCTCCGTAAGAAGTTCTTTCTCTCTCTTTAACCTTGAGTGTTCTCTGGATCTTGTGTAAAGAGTGAGTTGTAACCTTTAGCCATGTATTGGACCCGTTGTGTTTCTGTTGTGCCATTCTGAGGGATGTAATACTAGTGAACGGTGTTTCATTGGTGTTATGTCAACGACTATAGTATGCTACATCATGAAGTGGTATGCTGGGTCACCACAACACACCATGCAGTTTGGTGTGTGTGATGCCTGTGTGCTTGTCGTGCAACTTGTGGATATGTTCTGAATTTGAGAGTTACTGTTATCAGGTTACTTTTTACCTGGTTGGTGAAACTTGCCCCTCCTTGCTGTTTATTTGACTTATGGCTTAAAATTATGAAAGGTATATTCTTTCATATTGGTGAAACTTGCCCCTTAAATACTCAATGATAAAAAAGTGAACAGTGCACTTCACTGTCAACTTCTGAGAGTAAAAATAATTCTAATCCTAACCTTCTTTTTATTTTAAGTTTATTTTTATTTTGCAGGTACCAGATTTGAAGATCAAGACTTTAGTTTAGGTTTTTATTTTTCTTTATATATTAGTCACTTGTAATAACTCTCATATTCAATTGTAATCTTTAATTTATTCTTTTGTACTCTTTATTTTATTATTTTGTAATAAAGATTGTACTATCATCAATAAAGAAATATTATTCTTTATTTATTTGCTATTGTAAAGATTGTTGGTGATTTTCGTAAGTTACATGTTTGTAACTTATTTATTGAATAAAATTATGAAATGGAGATTCATATTATTAATTGCTCTCTTTATATAAAGTTTGAGTTATTATTGGTTAGCTCTTAATTAAATCAAATACTCAAACATTATTCAAAAATTCTTTTGAATTATAATTCAAACACTCAAGTTTTAAATTCAAATTTCATTTCCCAAAATACATAAGTCCACAAAGATCATATCAAAGTCTATAACAATCATCCTTCAAGACTATACCTAATCTCAAAATATGAAAGAAACCTTGATCACTTTAGGTTTTTATTTGGCGAAAAAATTACCCACATTTTCACAGATGAATGCATGCAACATCTTAAATTCCTAAATCTATCCTTCATTAGTTCCTAAATGCTGGGATGTTACACCTTTGTCAGTATCTTATGGAATGGGATGATAGTTTACTAGCACGAAGCGCAAGAGAGGTCTTAATTAAGGAAATTGCTCAAGTAATCCCTGCATATGTGATGGAGGTGTTAAACTCCCGTTTTCCTTGTGTGATGAACTCTCCAATTGATACGTGATTATTGGTGGGGTGTCAAAGGCGGTAAGCGCAAAACCCATTGGGTGAATTGGAATGTGATGACCCGATCAAAGGCACAAGGGGGCATGGGTTTCAGAGATATGCGACTATTCTACCAAGCTCTATTAGCCCGCCAAGCATGGAGGTTAATCAATTCTCCTGGTAGCATGTGTGTCTGTGTATTGAAGGCACGCTATTATCCTCAAGGTGACATACTGGACACTTTTTTTTATAGGAAATCCATCTTCCACGCGGTCAGCTATTTCCTATGGCCTAGAATTATTGAAAAAGGGTATTGTTTGGCGTGTAGGTAATGGTGAAAAAAATCGTATTTGGAGAGATGCTTGGCTATCCAGGATTGGAAATGCCAAGGTTCTTACTCCAAAAAGGAACAATCATCTTAAGTGGGTGTCCAAATTGCTTGACTACCAAGGGGACTGGAAGGTAGAGTTAATTCAAGCTATTTTTTATCCTATTGATGTTGAGGCTATTTTACGGATTAAACCATCACGTCGATGATATGATGATATACTTGTCTGGCTTCCAGAACGATCAGGCGTGTTTTCAGTTCGTTCTGCATATCACTTAGCATTCGGTGAACTACCGATACAGCGTAATTTTGGTAGCTCTAGCACCAGGCCAGATGGTTGTGACCCGTGATGGACTAAGATCTGGAGTTCGTTGGTGCCACGTAAGGTGAAAACCTTTGATATGGAGTTCATTGGTGCCTCCTAATATGAAAACCTTTGCTTGGAGGGCAGCATCCCATGCACTAGCTACGGAAGAAAATAAATTGAAACAGAAAATTCTGGTGAATGGTCTATGCAGAATCTACAATGCAGAGATAGAGGACGAGCCGCACGCACTCGCCCATTGTCCACACGCAAGGCATTTGTGGAACTCGATGGGAGTGTTGGATCTACCATTGACGGTATTACGTACTACATCGTCAACCTAGTTTCGATCACTCTTGTTATCGACTCCAACACACGTGTTAGATCATACTCTCATGGTTGCTTGGAGGGCCTAGTTTGAATGGAATGAATTCACACACGACAAACCTATTCCATCTACTGAAGGTTCATAGAGGTTTCTTTGTGGCTATGCTAAAATCTTGGATTCTATTAAGTCTACTCCGACAGACACTATCTTGAAGGGGAAGCTTCCTTTGGACTCTCCAATTTCTTCTTGTCATGTAGAAAAGATCAAAAAAAGCCCCCTGATATTCCCTGGACCTGCCCTCCAGTGGGGTGGGTCGAGTTATCGATTGATGGGTCGTTTAAAGCTGAGGATGGTTCTGCAGGCGCCGGTATGATCCTGCGGGATGAAACTGGTGCAGTAAATTTCTCGGCATGTCGTTCACTTTAACACTGTGTAGAGGCGTTGGAAGATGAACTTCTAGCGTGCTTGGAGGGTGTGGACTTAGCTCTACATAGGAGTGAGCTACCGATCATTATTGAGACATATTGTTCATATTTGGTCTCTGATGTTCTTGCCATTGGACCGAATAGATGGTCTTTCTTACATCTGGTTTCAGATATTCAAGTATTTGTATGTTGTTTGAGAATTTGTAAACTTGTAAAAGTAGACTGTAGTCAGGTGAGCATTACCACTGTTTATCCAATTGGGCTAGGACAGGGAATAGAACTATGATATGGATTGGATCATGCCGATTTTGTGCTTCATGACCTTGTTGTTGATCCGGATGTAATCCCTTATGATTAATAAAGGTCTGGTTTTACCCGCAAAAAACACACGCAGAACTCCAAACAACGTACCATTGGATCGAATGTCGGTGTACATGACGAAAAGTGCACGTACACAAATCCAGGACGCGCTACACTTCATAGTGTCTGATTTCAGTTGAGTCGATGCATGTTGAATATGTTTCCGTTTGTTATATTAATATAGCAACGACATTGATAAACGAGTTCACACCAAAGAAACTAGGGCAACAACACAAACATGCCCAAAAAGAAGAATGAAGACAAAGCTGAATCGACTAGGTTATGATGATCCGCAGTTGTTGTGCCCTCCGACCTTGTCCCACCATGCTCCAAGCGCTAAGTACCAAGTAGCCCCTTGTTGGCTGCGCTAGGTTGATATAGGAGCGCTTCGTTGGGAACCCCAAGAGCAAGTTGTGAAGTAGCACAATAACAAGTTTTCCCTCAGTAAGAAACCGAGGTTATCAAACCAGTAGGAGGAAGGAAACGTCACACAGGTGTTGCAAACAATGCGGAGACCTGCACAACACAAACTCAAGACTTTGCCCCCAACGAATCAGTGAGTTTGTCAAGCTCACCGGTTTGCTATAACAAAGGATTAAACGTATGGTGTGGAAGGTAATGGTGGTTTGTAGCAAGTAAACAGTAACAGTGGAAGATGTATCAATGGTAAAGATTGGACCGGGGTCCATAGTTCACTAGAGGTGCTCTCCTTAAATAAACAACATGGCATGAAGGGTAAACAAATTACAGCGGGCAATTTACAGGAACCAAGCAAGACATAACAATGCAATTATTAGTCAGAAAGATCATATGAGGTTGATTGGGCAATACAACAAGATACATAGACCGCCATCCAACTACATCTATGACTAGAAGTCCACCTTCAGGTTATCATCCGAACCCCCTCCAGTATTAAGTTGCAAGCAATAGACAACTGCTTTAAGCAAAGTGTGTAAGGTAAACAGTCCACATGTTCCATGAACAAGAGACTGTTGTTTTCTCCCTAGTAGCAACAGTACATCTAGAACCAAAGAGATTTCTGTCACTTCCCTTGGAAACTAGAGGCATGAACCCACTATCGACCATAAATACCCCCTCTTGGAGTCACTAGCAACTACTTGGCTAAGGTAGCTACTAACAATGGAGAGCATGCAAGATCACAAACAACACAGACATGATAGAATCATAAAGACAAAACCATTAATCAAACCAACATAATAATCTCAATATCCATCGGATCCCCGCAAACACAACATGCATGATTACAAATAGATTAGATCTTGATCATGAACAGAGCTCACAAGATCTATACATGAAAGCAGAAAGGAGGAGATACAACCATCTAGCTACTACATGGACCCATAGTCTAAGGTGGAACTACTCACGCATCATACCGGAGAGAAGGCCTCCGGGATGATCTTCCCTCCAGCAGGGTGTCGGGAAGAACTTCAGACCCCCGCCTGATCTAAGGACGATGGTGGCGGCGGCTACAGACGGTTTCGTGGATTTCTGATCGGATACCTAGGGTTTCTGCATCGGGGGCTTCTCATAGGCGAAGGGGGAGACCGAGGCGGCGACCAGAAGGGGCAAACCCTACCCAGGCACGGGATAGGGCCCACCCGCGCCTAGGGGGTAGCCACCCTGACACGCCTCCCCTTCTCCCCTCTGGACTTCTTGATCCCCACGGAAAGTAATTTACTTTGACGTTTGTCCCGTCCATGCATAGTTAAAACAAGAATATACTTGGAATGGTGTAACACACCATGCATAGGAATTTATAGTGGACACTGATACGTTGGAAACGTATCTATAATTTTTGATGCTCCATGCTTGTTTAATATTTACTTTGATTTACTTGTACACACTTTGAGGTGTTTTTACATGTTTTCTAGTACTAACCTATTAACAAGTAGCAACAGTACCAGATGCTTGTTTTTTGTTGTTTTTGGTTTCAGAAAAGTTAGAAAAGAAATATTCTCGGAATTGGACGGGACAAACGTCAAAGTCAATTACTTTCCGTGGGGATCAAGAAGTCTAGAGGAGAGCCGGAGGGGCCAGACCCACCCGAGGCGCGGGTGGGCCCTACCCCATGCCTGGCTAGGTTTTGGTCGCCCTGGTGGCCGCCTCGGTCTCCCCCGTCGCCTATAAGAAGCCCCTGATGTAGAAACCCTGAGTACCCGATCAGAAATCCACGAAACCGTTTGTAGCCGCCGCCACCATCGTTCCTAGATCAGGGGGATCTGAAGCTCTTCCCGGCACCCTACCGGAGGGGAGATCATCCCGAAGGCCTTCTCTCCGGTATGATGCGTGAGTAGTTCCACCTAGTACTATGGGTCCATGTAGTAGCTAGATGGTTGTATCTCATCCTTTGTGCTTTCATGTATAGATCTTGTGAGATCCGTTCATGATCAAGATCTAATCTATTTGTAATCATGCATGTTGTGTTTGCGGGGATCCAATGGATATTGAGATTATTATGTTGGCTTGATTAATGGTTTTTTCTTTATGATTCTACCATGTCTGTGTTGTTGTGATCTTGCATGCTCTCCGTTGCTAGTGGTTATCTTGTCCAAGTAGTTGCTAGTGACTCCAAGAGGGGGTATTTATGTTCGATAGTGGGTTCATGCCTATAGTTTCCAAGGGAAGTGACAGTAATCTCTTCGGTTGTAGATGTGTTGTTTCTACTAGGGAGAAAACAATGGTCTCTTGTTCATGGAACATGTGGACTATTTACCTTACACAATTTGCTTAAAGCAGTTGTATGTTGCTTGCAACTTAATACTGGAGGGGGTTCGGATGATAACCTGAAGGTGGACTTCTAGTCATAGATGCAGTTGGATGACGGTCTATGTATATTGTTGTATTGCCCAATCAACCTCATAGGATCTTTCTAACTAGTAATTGCATTGTTATGCCTTCCTTAGTTCTTGTCAATTACCCTGCTGTAATTTGTTTACCCTTCATGCCATGTTGTTTATCTAAGGAGAGCACCTCTAGTGAACTATGGACCCCGGTCCAATCTTTACCATTGATACATCTTCCACTGTTATTGTTTACTTGCTGCAAACCATTACCTTCCACACCATACATTTAATCCTTTGTTACAGCAAACTGGTGAGCTTGACAACCTCACTGATTCGTTGGGGCAAAGTCTTGAGTTTGTGTTGTGTAGGTCTCCGCGTTGCTTGCAACACCTGTGTGACGTTTCCTTCCTCCTACTGGTTCGATAACCTCGGTCTCAACTGAGGGAATACTTGCTGTTGTACTCTTCACACCTTGCTCTTGGGGTTCCCAACAAGAATCCACATCAAGCACCAAGTTCTCTGGCGCCACCAAGGAGTCATCAACAAGTTTTCTGGCGCCTTTGCCGGGGAGGCTAAGGACGTCTTCACTAGGGGAGTCCTTCACTTCCTTTCTCTTTACTTTTTTTTAGTTTGCTTTGTTTCTTTTGTTTGGTTTTGTTTGCCTCTTTTCAAAAACTCCAAAAAATTAGTCTAGTTTGGTTTGCTTGCCTTATTTGTGGCATCCCGCAAAACCACTCCTAGAAAATCGCGTTGTTTTTTGTGCATTGCATCATCATGACCTCATGATCATGTCATCATGCCACATTGCATTTGAGCATCATCATCATCATGCATGGTTTTGTCTAAACTATTTTCAAAACGCCTAGTTTTGTTTTCTGAATACCCCGCCGTTATTTCAAATCAAAAACCCGGGCTCCGGAATATTTGTTTTGTCTACCCGCGGTTTTGCAAAAGACCTGTTTTAAGTAAATAAAATATTTAATTATTTTAGGGGGCAGCCAAACCGGGCCGATCCGACCCAGTCGGCCACCCCCAGTACAAAATCGGGCCACCTATATTCTTTTCCTACCTAGTCCTAACCTACCCAGTCCCCAGCCACCTCACCCTGACCAATGCCCTCTCGCCACCTCATCTCTCGTCTCTCTCCCAACCTATCACACGCTGCCACCTCACCTAACCACCTCTCTCTCCCCTCTCCCATTTTCCCCAACCCCACCCACACACCACACCTGCCCTGAACCGCCCACACACACAACACACGCACGCCACACCCTAGGCCCCACTCCCCGAACCCACCTCGTCTCCCTGCATCCTCCCTTCTCTCGTTCCCCACACCGCGTTTTCCTCCCTCCCTCTGCTTCTCGCATGGCGCCGCCCTTCCATCCTCCGCGGAGACGCCGCCTCTCCCTACCATCGCGTGGCCCCAAGCGCCGTCGCCCTCACCTCCTCTCCGACCTCCGTCGCTGGACCCCGCCGGGGCCTCCCCTTCTCCCGTCCGGCCGCCTCCTCCCTGGCGCTTCTCACCGCCGGCCTCGCCCTCTCCGTCGCCCGTCCTCCGGCGTCGCCTTCTCCCCAGTCCCGAGCATCCCCGCCGCCGGTCGCCTCCGCCCTCGTCCGCGTCTCCTGCCTCCTCGCCGCCCGCCCTCTGCTGTCGTCCTCGCATGGCGCCGCTCACCACCCCGAGCACCGCGAGCCATCGCCGGCCCTGAGCTCTCCCCCTCGCGCGCGCCTCTGTCAATCCCCGGCACATGCCGCCAGATGCTCCAGGGCACGCTGCCGCCGGTGCGCCCTCACCGTCCACCTTGGCTGCCTTCGTCCAGGAGCCCTGCCGCGGCGCGCTCGCCTACCTCGGCCTCCAGCAGCCTCCTCCCCGAGCTCCTGCCTCAACGCCTCGTCGTTGGGTGACATCGGCCTCATCCCTGCTGGCCTGCGTTTCCCTGTGCCGGCCGGTTCAACCTTGCCCTGCGTGGCCTGATGCCCTCCCTTGAGTCCCTGCAGTGCCCCGCTCGCCTCTACGCCGTTTTCGCCAGCGAGTACTGCCCCGTTCGTCGCAATCCCCGGCCTGCTCCCTCTGTTCCAGTATCGGTTCCAGGGTCGATCTGCGGATGGGTAGGGTGGAGTGGAGATGATGTTTGGAGGCGATGGTTGATGTTGTGGTGGTCATGCCTCCCGAAGAATAGAACCAACAAGTGTACAAGAACCTCGCCACTGAAAAATACTGATGGACGACAAGTACTCCGACATGGAACGTCAAGGCCTCCTTCACGGACCCGAAGACCGCTGAGACCGAACTCGGAACGCCAAGCCCTTCTTCCGAACCCGATTTCTTCGTCTCAGGCGTCAAGATTTCCTTCCCGGACTCGAAGACCCCTGGACCCGATCCACTCAAGTCCGCCATCGACGACAAGATCGACCCCGACCAAGGCGGATCCGATGCGCCCGACACCGAACCAAGTCCTTCTTCGCGGAACGCCAAGATCTACTCTATTATCCGAGAACGTTCCCGTCGAACCCTGAGCCCCTGTCGAACCCCGAATCCCCGGAACCAAGATCGTCGATCTGATGTGTGACCCTAAGCCTCTATATTTTTA
Source organism: Avena sativa (assembly GCA_916181665.1). Lineage (NCBI taxonomy): Eukaryota > Viridiplantae > Streptophyta > Magnoliopsida > Poales > Poaceae > Avena > Avena sativa. The sequence continues at coordinate 347,063,862 of OV702280.1, read as the reverse complement.
TAACATGATGTTTAATTCGTGCATATTAAATTGTTCATGCTTGCATATTTGTCATGTGGTTTGGGGGCCTTATGCCGATTCACCATATAATTAAATATGGGGTCCATATGCAGGCAAATCTAGTCTTATATTGGCCTCATTTAAATTTGTGTAGCGAACCGGTAACTTATCTTGCTCTGTTATTACAACATTTAATTTGCGGGGTAGATAAATAACTTGAACCGTTTAATTAATTGTCGGGACCCCGGTTCCGCTTAATATGGCCTAATTGCATCGCATCTTTGCCATGGCATACATCATACATGCATCATGCCCGATCTTTCGCCGTAGTATTAAATAGTGCATCCGGTGTTTGTGCTAGTGTTTTGCTTCTTCACGGACTAGGCCGATGAGTTGATGCGAGTGACGCCCGTTCTTCGGATGAACCTTCGGCAATGTTTTCAGGCGAGCATCTCTCCCCCTTTCTACCCATCTTACTTTTATAGTATTTATTCCCTCCTGTTGATCTATTGCTATCTGTGTTGCGTTGCTCTAGTTTTCGTACCCGTGATATCCCTTGCAGCCTTATATTGCCTTGGACACCTCCTATTACCTGTTGTTTGGTAGATAGTTGGACCTGCGCGTCGTAGTCGCTTGCTCAAGTGCTATTGCGTGTCGTCAAGTACCACAGTTGTTGGAGTATTGCCGGGTGTTTATTGTTGGAGATGATCATAACTTTAATTACTGTTTAACAACTAAAATTGAAGTAGGTAAGCAGAGGCACATGTGGGCAATAGATGTTATTTGGTTGTTAACCGTCCACTTGTGTCCCGTAGGACCCCGAGTACTTGATACCTGTTCCTTGAATATTCGCGCTATCCACATCCGGGAGGATTATGGGACCCCCTGAGCCAGAGCTTGATTCATTCTTATTTCTTGGGGCCACAAACTAGTTTGAGGTTTTATTTACTATCCTGTACTTATGCCATGCCTTACTGCTTTATTTACGATTGTGCGAGGAGCACCTGTACTGTTTAGGATCGGGACACGATTTCGCGGTATCGACAAGCCCGAGTTTTCGGGTTCCCAGTCGTTTACAGCCGTCCACCCAAACCTTGGGTCCGTCTCGGAGTCAGCTAACTTCGTTGCGGGTGTACTCAATGGGGTGGCCCCCTGAAATATTTCTGAATCTTGTGATTGCTTTGTCGTGAAAGCCTCGTTGGGATTTGATTTGGTTTTTCCGAGGTTGATCGAGTGTGTGTTGCTATTTGTGCACCCCTGCAGGGTAAAACTTTCTGAAAGCCGTGTCCGCGGTTATGGACGACTTGGAGCACAGTATCTCGATCATAGACAACTATAACTAAAGTAGTGTTATAAATTTGACTTTATAATGACTAGTAATCAGCTTCACTATAATGGAAAGGCTAAATAAAACTGCCAACAATTGCTTGTTTGGGTTGTCGCTTGCTACCAGTGTACCTGACTAGTAAGTATTGCCACTACAACGGAATGGCTAAATAAAAGTACCGACAACTGCTGGGTTTGGGATATCTCATGCTATTTGTAACTGACTAGTAAGTGCTGCAACTACAACGGAATGGTTAACTAAAACTGCCCACTGCTTATTATATCAGGATGACTATCTATACCTGACTAGTAATTGCTGCAACGATAACTGAATAAATAAAACTGCCAACTGTGTGAGTTCCTCGGTTGACTTCCTCGTTTGGTCTCGAGGGGGAAACACCAGGATGGGTTTGATTGATGGTAGCATCAGGTTGGTTCCGAATAGGCCTTTCTTATCCCTCTCTGATAGCCAACAATTATCTCGAGTCTCTATAGGTTGTTTAGTGCATGCTGCGCTGCCGCTTCAGTCCACCATACCTATGTAGGCGAGGACCGCCGAATTCTAGTCTCGTCGTGTACTGGCCTCAGTACTGACCGCTCTCTCTTTTTCCTTTGCCCTTTGTCGGCACCCCTTTTGTTTAAGCAGGTTTTGAGATCGACGTCGTTAGCAGGGTTACCCTTCCGGCTTGGCCTGGGCAGGGTTATGGACGCCATTGATTATTCTTCAGGGCTCTTAGCCCCATTTGCATCTTGTCCGTAGTCGGACGCTCTATCATTTTCAAGGTGATTTGGATCTTTGTATATTATATCTGTATTCTTGACTCATGGAGTCGTGTTGTATATATATCTGTTCTGTGGGTCCCATCGAGGACTGTTGTGTAATGTTATTACTTCGTTTTCCACCCGCACGAAAGTGCCTGGTGGGCACCTTTGAATCGTTTCTATGCGGGTTTGGCGGGAATCGCTGAAACTTGCACATGGTCGATTCTGAGGGTGTTACAGAGTGGTATCAGAGCTCAGCAGTTGCGATACCCCACAAGTCCAGCCTGTAGGATAACCTAGCTAACGGCCGAAGTAGAGTGTCAAAACTATTTTCGCAAAATCGGTTGGATAGTTCTGATTAGGTCTGCTTTTACTCCTTACCCCTCTCCTGCTCTCATCTCACCTCTGCGTGTTTTGAATCCGCTCTCTTCTCTCTCTTCGAGTCCAGGATTTCTCGTGGTTGGGTTCCGTCGTACCTTCAGGGTTTCGCTTCCTCTTTTGGTAACGGTGTGTCTACATCTGGTCTTCATGCTATCCGAGGATCTCCTCCGTCTGGTGGACTTCTCTTTGTTCCTTCTCGTGCCTTCCGGTGTTTTCCGACGCGACGACGTCATCTACGTCAGATCCGATGCAGAGTCTGCATCACTCCTTTGTTCCGACCCTCGTTTGTCGAGATCTTCAGTCTAATTCCGAGAGTTGGTTGCATAATCCGCCTATTCGTGTGCAGAGTAATGGTTTGGGTGCGCGATGGACTGATCACCATCCGACTACTCTTATCATTCGCTCTTGTACATTGAGTCGGTGGATCGCTGCAATTATACTCATTCCGTGGAAGTTAGAGGTCGCCTTATCTTTTGGATACCTCTACCTTCGTCCTGTGTTTCTCCGGAGTGATCTCTCGATGGACGTGAGCCCCGAACATTGTTGGTGGTGTCGCCAATTTCAAGATGGAGAAGGAACCCTCGTTAGTGGTGTCGCGAGGATCTATATGAAGCGAGAAGATGCAGATCACCGACCTTCTTTCCGGTACCATGAGGCGGATCTCGAGGGCGAGATCCATTGTTAGTGGTGTCGAATTGTGGCATCCCGCAAAACCACTCCTAGAAAATCGCGTTGTTTTTTGTGCATTGCATCATCATGACCTCATGATCATGTCATCATGCCACATTGCATTTGAGCATCGTCATCATCATGCATGGTTTTGTCTAAACTATTTTCGAAACGCCTAGTTTTGTTTTCTGAATACCCCGCCGTTATTTCAAATCCAAAACCCGGGTCTCCGGAATATTTGTTTTGTCTACCCGCGGTTTTGCAAAAGACCTGTTTTAAGTAAATAAAATATTTAATTATTTTAGGGGGCAGCCAAACCGGGCCGATCCGACCCAGTCGGCCACCCCCAGTACAAAATCGCGCCACCTATATTCTTTTCCTACCTAGTCCTAACCTACCCAGTCCCCAGCCACCTCACCCTGACCAATGCCCTCTCGCCACCTCATCTCTCGTCTCTCTCCCAACCTATCACACGCTGCCACCTCACCTAACCACCTCTCTCTCCCCTCTCCCATTTTCCCCAACCCCACCCACACACCACACCTGCCCTGAACCGTCCACACACACAACACACGCACGCCACACCCCAGGCCCCACTCCCCGAACCCACCTCGTCTCCCCGCATCCTCCCTTCTCTCGTTCCCCACCCCGCGTTTTCCTCCCTCCCTCTGCTTCTCGCATGGCGCCGCCCCTCCATCCTCCGCGGAGACGCCGCCTCTCACTACCACCGCGTGGCCCCAAGCGCCGTCGCCCTCACCTCCTCTTCGACCTCCGTCGCTGGACCCCGCCGGGGCCGCCCCTTCTCCCGTCCGGCCGCCTCCTCCCTGGCGCTTCTCACCGCCGGCCTCTCCCTCTCCGTCGCCCGTCCTCCGGCGTCGCCTTCTCCCCAGTCCCGAGCATCCCCGCCGCCGGTCGCCTCCGCCCTCGTCCGCGTCTCCTGCCTCCTCGCCGCCCGCCCTCTGCTGCCGTCCTCGCATGGCGCCGCTCACCACCCCGAGCACCGCGAGCCATCGCCGGCCCTGAGCTCTCCCCCTCGCGCGTGCCTCTGTCAATCCCCGGCACATGCCGCCAGATGTTGGAGATATGCCCTAGAGGCAATAATAAATGTAGTTATTATTATATCTTTGTGTTTATGATAAATGTTTACATTCATGCTATAATAGTATTAACAAGGAAACATTGATACTTGTGTGATTTGTAAACTTAATTTGAAGTCCCTAGTATAGCCTCTATACTTCACTAGCTTGTTGGTTGATTAATGATTGTGGTTTCCCTATCATGAACATTGAGATGTTATCAACAACAAGATCATATCGTTAGGAGAATGATATGGTGGACATACTCCTATAGATAAGCGTAGCATAAAGATCAAGTCATTTCAATAGTTCAATTGCTATATGCTTTCTGATACATAGTAACCTAATTCCTTCGACCATGAGATCATGCCTATCACCATTACCGGATGGATGCTTTGATGACATCAAACACCACACCGTAACTGGGTGGCTATAAAGGTGGCATTGAGTATTCAGAAAGTATTGGTTGAGACACATGGATCAAGAGTGGGATTTGTCCATCCATATGACGGATAGATATTCTATGGGCCCTCTCGGTGAAATGTCATCCAATTAGCTTGCAAGCATGTGACTGGCTCACAAGGGATCACATATCACGGGAACGAGAAAAGAGTACTTATCGGTAACGAGGTTGAACTAGGTATGCAGAGATACCGACGATCATAACCTCGGATAAGTAACATATCGTGAGACAAAGGGAAATTGGTATCGTATGTAAGTGGTTCATTCGATCGCAAAGTAATCGTAGAAATATGTGGGAGCCATATGAATTTCCAGATTCCTCTATTGGTTATTGTTCGGAGAAGTGTCTCGATCATGTCCGCATAATTCACGAACCGTAGGGAGACACACTTAAGGATTCGACGTTGTTTGAGTAGTTATGGTATTATGAGAAAATGATTCCGGATATCACGAGGTGATCCGGAATGGTCCGGAGAATAAGATTCATATAAGGAAAGTCCCGTTTCGGAGTTCGGAAATGTTTCCGGTGTTTTCATCGGGAATGTTCTAGAAGGTTCTGGAATGTCCGGCACTCCGGGGGGGAAGGGGTACATGAATGTGTCATTACATATTGGAATGATTGCATCATGTACTAAGTGTTCTTGCTGTTCCAAATAAAGGATTAAATTGAATCCTAAAACTGAAAAGTCAAATGGCCAGTTTGAAAGTCAAACGGCTAAAACAGGAAACTGTGGGAAACAAGCAAGAGGAGGTTGAAACCAACTTGGAGAGGAGTCCCTCCTCTCCAAGCCGGCGCGCCAACCAAGGCCGACTTGGGGAGGGACTCCCCTCCCCTTGGCCGCACCTCTCACCTATAAGAGGAGGGGCAGGGCCTCCTCTTCTAGACACACAAGTTCCTATCCTCTAATCTCCGGTTTAGAGCCGTTTTGGTTTAGAGCTTATAATTGCCCTAGCCTTCGGTTTAGAGCCTTCTAATTGGTGTGTCTAAACCCTAGACCACTAATAGTTCTCTCTCATACTCCACCATACTCGCTCCGGATTAAGGCGAAGCCCTGCGGGATCTCCCCTCTACTTTCGGTACCACGCCGTTGTGCTGCCGGAATCGCGAGGAGAGTGCTACAACCTCCGCTGCCTGCTGGAACAAGGGAGAGGAAGGTCTTCGTCGAGTACCGAACGTGTGACCGACTGCGGGAGCACTGCCGGAATGCAGCGCCGGAAGGATCGTCTACGCGATCTTGAGATCAGGAAGAGTACGACTACATCACCCACGAGAATCCGCTCTCGTTAAACACTTTGGAATCTTCGAGGGTAAGTTATTCCATCGACTCGTTGCTACAATCTACTAAATAGATCTTGGCTTGTTTGTTTGTATGCGATAGAAATTTTTTGTTTTCCATGCTACGAAACCCTACACCAGATGCTCCAGGGCACGCTGCCGCCGGTGCGCCCTCACCGTCCACCTTGGCTACCTTCGTCCAGGAGCCCTGCCGCGGCGCGCTCGCCTACCTCGGCCTCCAGCAGCCTCCTCCCCGAGCTCCTGCCTCAGCGCCTCGTCGTTGGGTGACATCGGCCTCATCCCTGCTGGCCTGCGTTTCCCTGTGCCGGCCGGTTCAACCTTGCCCTGCGTGGCCTGATGCCCTCCCTTGAGTCCCTGCAGTGCCCCGCTCGCCTCTACGCCGTTTTCGCCAGCGAGTACTGCCCCGTTCGTCGCAATCCCCGGCCTGCTCCCTCTGTTCCAGTATCGGTTCCAGGGTCGATCTGCGGATGGGTAGGGTGGAGTGGAGATGATGTTTGGAGGTGATGGTTGATGTTGTGGTGGTCATGCCTCTCGAAGAATAGAACCAACAAGTGTACAAGAACCTCGCCACTGAAAAATACTGATGGACGACAAGTACTCCGACATGGAACATCAAGGCCTCCTTCACGGACCCGAAGGCCGCTGAGATCGAACTCGGAACGCCAAGCCCTTCTTCCGAACCCGAGTTCTTCGTCTCAGGCGTCAAGATTTCCTTCCCGGACTCGAAGACCCCTAGACCCGATCCACTCAAGTCCGCCATCGACGACAAGATCGACCCCGACCAAGGCAGATCCGATGCGCCCGACACCGAACCAAGTCCTTCTTCGCGGAACGCCAAGATCTACTCTGTTATCCGAGAACGTTCCCGTCGAACCCTGAGCCCCTGTCGAACCCCGAACCCCCGGAACCAAGATCGTCGATCCGATGTGTGACCCTAAGCCTCTATATTTTTATAACATGATGTTTAATTCGTGCATATTAAATTGTTCATGCTTGCATATTTGTCATGTGGTTTGGGGGCCTTATGCCGATTCACCCTATAATTAAATATGGGGTCCATATGCGGGCAAATCTAGTCTTATATTGGCCTCATTTAAATTTGTGTAGCGAACCGGTAACTTATCTTGCCCTGTTATTACAACATTTAATTTGCAGGGTAGATAAATAACTTGAACCGTTTAATTAATTGTCAGGACCCCGGTTCCGCTTAATATGGCCTAATTGCATCGCATCTTTGCCATGGCATACATCATACATGCATCATGCCCGATCTTTCGCCGTAGTATTAAATAGTGCATCCGGTGTTTGTGCTAGTGTTTTGCTTCTTCACGGACTAGGCCGATGAGTTGATGCGAGTGACGCCCGTTCTTCGGATGAACCTTCGGCAATGTTTTCAGGCGAGCATCTCTCCCCCTTTCTACCCATCTTACTTTTATAGTATTTATTCCCTCCTGTTGATCTATTGCTATCTGTGTTGCGTTGCTCTAGTTTTCGTACCCGTGATATCCCTTGCAGCCTTATATTGCCTTGGACACCTCCTATTACCTGTTGTTTGGTAGATAGTTGGACCTGCGCGTCGTAGTCGCTTGCTCAAGTGCTGTTGCGTGTCGTCAAGTACCACAGTTGTTGGAGTATTGCCGGGTGTTTATTGTTGGAGATGATCATAACTTTAATTATTGTTTAACAACTAAAATTGAAGTAGGTAAGCAGAGGCACAGGTGGGCAATAGATGTTATTTGGTTGTTAACCGTCCACTTGTGTCCCGTAGGACCCCGAGTACTTGATACCTGTTCCTTGAATATTCGCGCTGTCCACATCCGGGAGGATTATGGGACCCCCCTGAGCCAGAGCTTCATTCATTCTTATTTCTTGGGGCCACAAACTAGTTTGAGGTTTTATTTACTATCCTGTACTTATGCCATGCCTTACTGCTTTATTTACGATTGTGCGAGGAGCACCTGTACTGTTTAGGATCGGGACACGATTTCGCGGTATCGATAAGCCCGAGTTTTCGGGTTCCCAGTCGTTTACAGCCGTCCACCCAAACCTTGGGTCCGTCTCGGAGTCAGCTAACTTCGTTGCGGGTGTACTCAATAGGGTGGCCCCCTGAAATATTTCTGAATCTTGTGATTGCTTTGTCGTGAAAGCCTCGTTGGGATTTGATTTGGTTTTTCCGAGGTTGATCGAGTGTGTGTTACTATTTGTGCACCCCTGCAGGGTAAAACTTTCTGAAAGCCCTGTCCGCGGTTATGGATGACTTGGAGCACAGTATCTCGATCATAGACAACTATAACTAAAGTAGTGTTATAAATTTGACTTTATAATGACTAGTAATCAGCTTCACTATAATGGAAAGGCTAAATAAAACTGCCAACAATTGCTTGTTTGGGTTGTCGCTTGCTACCAGTGTACCTGACTAGTAAGTATTGCCACTACAACGGAATGGCTAAATAAAAGTACCGACAACTTCTGGGTTTGGGATATCTCATGCTATTTGTAACTGACTAGTAAGTGCTGCAACTACAACGGAATGGTTAACTAAAACTGCCCACTGCTTATTATATCAGGATGACTATCTATACCTGACTAGTAATTGCTGCAACGATAACTGAATAAATAAAACTGCCAACTGTGTGAGTTCCTCGGTTGACTTCCTCGTTTGGTCTCGAGGGGGAAACACCAGGATGGGTTTGATTGATGGTAGCATCAGGTTGGTTCCGAATAGGCCTTTCTTATCCCTCTCTGATAGCCGACAGTTATCTCGAGTCTCTATAGGTTGTTTAGTGCATGCTGCGCCGCCGCTTCAGTCCACCATACCTATGTAGGCGAGGACCGCCGAATTCTAGTCTCGCCGTGTACTGGCCTCAGTACTGACCGCTCTCTCTTTTTCCTTTGCCCTTTGTCGGCACCCCTTTTGTTTAAGCAGGTTTTGAGATCGACGTCGTTAGCAGGGTTACCCTTTCGGCTTGGCCTGGGCAGGGTTATGGACGCCATTGGTTATTCTTCAGGGCTCTTAGCCCCATTTGCATCTTGTCCGTAGTCGGACGCTCTATCATTTTCAAGGTGATTTGGATCTTTGTATATTATATCTGTATTCTTGACTCATGGAGTCGTGTTGTATATATATCTGTTCTGTGGGTCCCATCGAGGACTGTTGTGTAATGTTATTACTTCGTTTTCCACCCGCACGAAAGTGCCTGGTGGGCACCTTTGAATCGTTTCTATGCGGGTTTGGTGGGAATCGCTGAAACTTGCACAGGGTCGATTCTGAGGGTGTTACATTATTCAAAAACACAAAAAAAATTAGTTCTTGCTCTAGTTGCTGCCATGTCGGGGTCTGCCTTTATTTCCCCTATGGTAGAAATCTCCACTTTTAAGCAAAAAAATGAAGAAAGTTTTAAGGAAGCTTGGTCTAGAATCTCTGTTTTCCATAGGGAAACTTAGCCTAAGGTAAGCCTCAGCTTGGTTATTGATAGTTTCTACCGCGGTATTGCTCTTCGCTATAGATATGCTTTGGATGTTGTGGCTGAGAAAGATTTTTTGCTTTGTACTGAGGATGAAGCTTATTATGCCATAAGGAAATTAATCATGATCTATGGTATGCCTGGCAAGTCTGATTCCTCTTTCACAAGTATTTTTGGCTAGGTTGAACCATCTTGGACTAGTATTGCTGCCATGAATAGTTGCTATCACTCCCATAAATTCTGAGCCTTCAAAATGGTTTCCCACAATCAAAGTCTCAATAAACACTACACTTTTTTATGCTCGTTGTGATATCATGTCTAAATTTTTTCTCATGCCTAAAGATATTTTTGATTCCTTGAGTCTTTGGGGGCTTATTGAAGGAGGGGAGGAAATCTCTCTTACCAACAATACCACTATATCACCCATTGGAATAGCTGAAGGTGTGTTTACAAAAATCTCAGAAAAAATGGTGACTACTGATTATCTTGTTATTGAATGTGTAGGCAAGGGACAGATCACACTTGGAAGGTCTCTACTTAAACACCTTGGGGTAGGGCCCACCCGCGCCTAGGGGGGTACCGCCCTGGCACGCCTCCTCGTCTCCCCTCTGGACTTCTTGTTCCCCACGGAAAGTAATTGACTTTGACGTTTGTCCCGTCCAATTCCGAGAATATTTCTATACTAACTTTTCTGAAACCAAAAACAACAGAAAACAGGCATCTGACACTGTTGCAACTTGTTAGTAGGTTAGTACCAGAAAACATGTAAAAAGCACCTCAAAGTGTGGACAAGTAAAGCAAAGTAGATATAAAACAAGCATGGAGCATCAAAAAATATAGATACGTTTCCAACGTATCACCCCTTCCCGAGGGAAGCACCATCGACACGGTATTGCTACCCGGACCATGGTCCTAGGGTTTCCCCCGGTACTCCGAGTAAAGTGGAGGCAGAGGATTCCCTCGATACACTTTAGGAAGGAGTGGCGCCACCCAAAGCTGGCACCGCATTGGGGTCGAACAAGCCGACAGGGATTTCTCCCGAGATCCACCCACCCTAAACCCGGTACATCGGAATAGCACCATCCAGCTATGCCACCAACCACCATGCACCACCACGACCTTGAAATCACCATCACACGTCTCTTCGTGGACACTGACATGTGGCCTGATCAGCGAGGGCACACGACAAGGACGGAGTGAGGGACAGCAACCCCGCAACGCACGGGAGGAACACCTCCACCGCCGAGAGGCGGTCATCGATCGGGCAAGGCAGCCGGGGCACACTAGGCCTGGTCAGGCCTGGCCGGGCCTAGATAAGCATGTAAATCCCTAGCCGCCGCTGATGTAATGTGAGGTTGTAGCGCCGCATCCTCCACTCTAGCTTGTCGCCGCCATCACCTACAAAGAACGCCATAAAGGCTGCACCTCGGCCTTCCTGAAAGAACATGTTGGGCCCCCATGTGTGGTTTTGGTAATTAATGGCAATCTTTATGGACCAATGTGTGTATTAAGTTATACTTATAGGATTTGTCCATTGGCATCGCTTGGAGCATGTGTTGGCTTCAAGGTCGATGAAATGCAAAGAAGATATGTTGGGCAAGCTCAATATGCGAGGTCGATGATGAGGAATTAAGGAGAGCGTTCCATCTTGAGAAGGGCAAGACCGTCTACATCGATCTCAAGTGGAATGCTCAAGGCAAAGGTATAATCTTGATAGGTTTTCTCTTTTTCCGGTCTCTTGTTGTGTGTAGGAGACCGGGTTTAGGATAGATAACCGTACTATCAAGAGGGGCTCTCGTATGAGTAATTCGGTCACATCGTTCGGAGAGAGCTCAAACCTTTGCATATTTGCATCATCATATTTGGTTGTTATTTGTTCTTATCCATGTGAGGATATAGAGCTTGTGGTAATATTCATAAAAAGCTCTTGTTCATCAAAATCGGATCTTCCGTTTGTATCTTGTTGCGATTTTGATCTTGGCAGCTTTTCGGTTTCTCACCAAGTGAGGTATCTCACATTATTATACATGATACATTCTCACTTGGTGATAACCAATATTTTCACCTTTCATAGGGTAGCCCATGTCGTCCTTTTTCCAACGCAATTGGAATCGGGTCGATCGGAGTTACCAATCAAAAGTTATAGAGGTTTGAATTTTCCTAGGTACCAAAATGCGGTAGTACCGCATTTTAGTACCTGACGCGGCAGTAGGTTTTGGCAAGTTGCAAAATGCCACTGCCCTCCTAGGTACCAAAATGCGGTAGTACCGCATTTTAGTACCTAGCAAGGCAGAAGATTTTGGAAAGTTGCCAAAATCCACTGCCGGGCTAGGTACCAAAAAGCGGTAGTACCGCATTTTAGTACCTAGCGTGGTAGAAGGTTTTTTACTTAGTCATTTGGATCTATTATCCCTTTCTGGACTATGATGTTTCTTTGCATGATCTTATAGAGGTCGTTGTCCTCTTCGAAACGAGCCCAAGATCATCGAAATCGGAGTCCGGATGCAAAAGTTATGGTTGTTTTCGTTCTGTGATGACCGGTAGTACCGGACCAGGATCCGGTAGTACCGGGGTCCGGTAGTACCGCTTTTTGGTACCGGGGAGCGCAGAGAGAAAATGCGTTTGGAGTCCTAGGAACCCCAGGAAATGTCCGGTAGTGCCGGTAAAGTCCGGTAGTACCGGGAAAAAGTCCGGTAGTACCGGAAATCGCGTTTTTGGGCTGCAACGGTTGGATTTTGGAGGGACCTATATAAGGGGCCTTCTTCCCCAATGGTTCCTCAACCATTCTTGCAAGTTTTCCCCTCCATTGTTGACCTTCTTGAGCTTGCTTTCTCTCAATCCCTCCAATGATTCTTGCATATTCTTGAGGGATTTGAAAGAGGAGATCTAGATCTACAATCCCACCAATCAATCTCTCCTCTAAGTGAGGGGAACATATTGGGATCTAGATCTTGGAGTCTTTTGTGGATTTCCTCCATTGTTCTTCCTCTCTTATTCCCCCATAAGCTTTTGTAGCTTTGGTGGAATTTGGGAGAGAGAGATTTGAGCACCTTTGTGGTGTTCTTGCCATTTGCATTTGGTGCATCGGTTTGAGTTCTCTTTGGAGGATTTGATTTGAGTTACTCATTGGAGCTTGTCCCTCTTGGGTTCTTGGAACCCTAGACGGTTTGTGGCCTTGGTGGCATTGTGGCCTTGGTGGCATTTGTTGGGAGCCTCCAATTAAGTTGTGGAGTTGTGCCCCAACCTTGTGAGAGGTTCCGGTTGCCACCGACAAGTGCACCGATAGTGGAAGCGTGGATCGATCCCGTTGGGGTGAGATTCACCGGAGAATAAGGGAGGCCTTTTGTGGCGTTGGTGGTTTGATACCACCCCCTCTCCAAACGAGACGTACTCCATGTTGGGAGGAACTCGGTAAAATATCGGTGTCCCCGCGTGCCTCGGTTATCTCTATACCCGAGCTCTTTACTTATGCACTCTACATTGTGATAGCCTTCGTGCTTGAAGTACTATATATCTTGCTATCACTTTGTTGCTTGTATTGCTTAGCATAACTTGTTGGTGCACATAGGTGAACCTTAGTTGTTCTAGGTTGTGCTTAACAAAGTAAACACTAGTTTTATTCCGCCTTTGTTAAGCCTCTCTAAGAAAAGTTTTAATCGCCTATTCACCCCCCCCCTCTAGGCGACATCCGTATCCTTTCAATTGGTATCAGAGCCCGGTCTCTCATTTTAGGCTTCACCGCCTTGAGAGTAAAGATGTCATCTAGAGGATTTGTGCACAATGACATGCTCACATTCTATGGCACAAATTATGATATATGGAAAAATCGCATGCTCATTCATTTTAGGGACATGGACCCAAATTTGGAGCGTATTGTAGATATAGGTTTTTCTCCTCCTATGGATTTCAAAAATCTATCTTGTGAGGATGAGAAAAACTTATATCTCGATGCTCAAGCTTCTAATATGCTTGTTAATGCTTTGAGCTATGTAGTTACCTCTTCAATCATTCCTTTTTGGAGCGCTCATGAGTTATGGACAAAACTTCAAGATAAATATGTTGTGTCCAACATTATTGAGGATGATTGTGTTGCTTCCACTTCCGGTCGAGATGAGTTCTCATCGTCTACCACTTCACCAACATGTGATTTTTCACAAGGTAATGATATGGTGAGTGGTGATAGAAAATGCAATATGGATAGTGTGTTCACTATTTGTAATCCCACATATCTATCTAGTTGCAATGATCTATCTTTGGACCTTAACACTTCTAGCACTCAAAATTCCTCACATGCTTGTGTTAATAGTCCTTGCATATCATGTAGAAATGACTTGAACAAATCTCATGATGATATGCTCATGTTGTCTTGTTGCCATGATAAAAATGCTTCTATTTCCTATAGTGCTTGTGTTGCTAACCATGTAGAGGAAAATGAAGATTCTATGGGCCAAGACAAGGTCTTGAAGAGAGCTTCAAGTGCAATCTCATCATCACCTTCCTCCGGTTCTCACATGTGCCTTATGGCTAAGGGAACAAAGGTAACCTCTTTGAATCCCATTGTATCTCATGATGATGATGATGAGGTTGAGAATGATAATGATGATTATAGAGGTAAGTATGATATTACCTCTATTAAGAAAATGGGAGAGGTTGTCTATAGTGCTCTCTACAAAAATGAACTTGCTTCCTCCAACCTTCTTGAAATCTTGAATTATGCTATAGAAGGCAATGATCTTATTGAGGAGCAAGAAAACATAATTGATGAAAAGTTTGCACTTGAGCGTGAATATGCTAATGAACTTGCTCAAGTAAAGGACTCCCTTGAAGAAGAACAAACCACCAAAGAATCTCTTGAGGAGACTTTTACTCTAGAATTTTCTAGAGTAAAGGAATACCATGATAGAGAACTTGCGGTGGCTAACTCCTTCAAGATTAAAAATGATGAACTTGAAGTTGCTTATGCTAAACTTGTTGAGGATTTTGAGCACCTCAAAAACGGCTCTAGGGTCATAAAGGGTGAGCTCATCAAACTCACCGAGTCACATGAGCAACTTAAAGCCTCATATTCAAAAGAGCTTGACAAGTTTCCCTCACCTCTTGCTAATAGTAATGATGCTTGTGCTACTAACTCTATTTCTTGTGAAGCATCTATTTTGAAGGAGAATGTTGAGCTAAAGGCTCAACTTGCTTTGCTAACTAGCAACTATGGGAAATTAGAAGAAAGCCATGTTAAGCTCTCAAGCTCACATGAGGATCTCCTAGTCTCCCATGGTAGGCTAAAGTTGGCTCATGAGGCCATCATGTCAAAGGTAACATCTAGTGGGCCTCATGTGGACATTAGCACTATATCTACTCCAAATGTTATATTGCCATGTGCTAGTCCTTGTAATTCATCCTCTCACAACCATGCTATATCTCGTGATGAATTACATTCCATGCCTTGTTGCTCTAACAATGTAGCATCTACTTCCTCTAGTACTTGTGTTGAAACTAACCATGTAGAGGAAATCAAAGAGCTCAAGGCTCAAGTCACTTCTTTGAAGAATGACTTGAAAAAGGGTCATCAAGGGAAGGCCGCACTTAACAAAATCTTGAGTGTGCAAAAATCCCCCAATGACAAGAGTGGACTTGGATTCAACTCCAATGTCAAGAACAAGTCCACTATCATGTTGAAGCACAAGGACAACAAGAAGAATGGCCAAGATCAAGACAAATATCCGGCCAACATTGTTTGCTTCAAGTGCAAGGAAGAAGGGCATCATGTCAAACATTGCCCATTAAAGAAGAAGTCCCTTGGCAAGAAGCAACAAGGGAAGCGTCCTCATGCTCTACATCTTGTTAGAGATGGGCCTCCTCCCAAGAAGACTCAAGCTCTTCCTCAAGTTGTTTCTTCGTCCAAAAAGAAAGATGGCAAGAGTAGAACTTGCTACATATGCCGCAAGAAGGGGCACATTTCTTCCTCATGCACTATTGGTATCTCCTCATCCCATCCTATCTTGATTGATGATGCCTATTCTCTTTGTAAGGATGAGGTTGGCAATGTGTTTGCCAAATTTGTTGGTGCTCAATGTGGGTTCAAGAAAAGAACCATTTGGGTTGCCAAGCCTATTGTGACTAACCTCTTAGGACCCAACTTGGTTGGGGACCAACAAGCCAAAACTTGATCAATAGGTATTGTTGGAGGGCATTGGAGTCTTGGCTACATTATGAAGAATTAAGGGATCTTCATCAATTATTATTGTCAAGCCAAGCCATTTTGATTATCTTGATTATATTATATTTCCAATGTTCCTCCTTGCGGTAACATATGCTAAACTCTTTACATTGAAAGTTACTCGCCCCTTTGTGCATGTGTTGGTTTTGTATCTTCCATGTTTTTGTACATGTTGTGCTTTCCACTTAATTATCTTGAGATATCAATCATATTTGTGTATGATTAAGTGGCACAACATGTATGTGTGTTTCTTGTGCTTGAGCCTTACTTGTTTATATTTGGTATCTTATTTGGCTCTTGTGAGAGATTAATGGATTATCCCATTTTGGGGGAGTGTTATGCTTGGGCATTCCACAATCCTAAAATTGTGTGTACATGAGGAATACCACCTAGTATTTATATTGGATTATTGTCTAGTCTCTATGTGGTACAATTCTCATGATAAATTTAAGTTTTATAATGTCCATTAATTATCTCTATTTGTATTTTTTTGCCTCGTGTTGGTTTTATGGTAGTATCACATTAGAGGGGACTCATATGCTTAGTGCATATTACAATCCTAGAAAATGTGAATATTCGAGGTTGTGTCACTTAGAATTGATATTGATAATTATCTAGCACCTATGTGACACATTTGCTCATACAAGTTCCAATTTGCTCGAATGCCTTTATTGATCATATCTTGGATCTTGTATATGAGAGTGTTTCTTGGTATGTGTTTCCTCATATTTATATCTCTATATCTTCATGGAAACCATTTGCTTCAAGTTACTCTAATCACTAGTGATTGTGTGACTATTGGAAGCCACCAAGAATCTTGTTTGAAGTATCGTGCTTAATTTCTTATATTTAGTTATATGCTTCTTGTTGTGACTATGATCTTGGATATCCATGCAAGCTACCTTGGGAAAATTACTCCCAATATTTCTTGTCCTTGGACAATGAGCACCCAACGTATGGTAGAATTTATTGATCATATTCACTTTGGCCTTTGCTTAATATTGTCCTATCTTTGGCCAAGTAAATGTTTTATGTTGTCTCCCAAGCTTCCTTGCTTCTTTTGGATCTTCTTATTTTATTAACATCCTCTTGTGTTTTAGTTAATGTAGGTAGTATTGATGATCCCGTTTGTGTGCATTTTGTATTCTAAAGAAAAATCCTACATAATGCACTATCCATGGGGGAGCTCCCCTATACTATTTAGAACATTCATATTTATGCTTCTTTGTTTGATCCATATCGGGTTTTATGTGCTTGGAAGTTTAATCTTTTCGTTTTGGTACTTTGTGCCATCATGAGAAGTGTGGGGAGTTTGGTTTCTTATTGGAACCTTGCTCTTTTTGGGAGTTGGTTTTGTCTCATTCCTTGTTTCATGATTTGACCATTTTAGAATGAGATAAATCCTTGAGCTTTTTTATTTCCATCTATTTTTGCTCTTTTGGCCTTACCCTAGCTCATTTGTTGAACTTTTGATCGATCATGTGTTGAATTGGTTCTTTGATACAATTTGGACACCGCTTGTCTTGTCACACTCTTGTGTGTGCCATCTCGGTTTACTTGGTGTTTTTGCTCAAATTGTATCTCCTTTTTGGTTCTTGAAAGCCTTATGCATGCATATTTACTATATTTTTATATTAAGGCATGTTTGCTTTCTTTGATCCAATATATAGGGGAAACTCCACCAATTCCCATCGGCTAAGTTGTGCATGAAATTCAATTTCATATCAATGTGCACATAATTATGTGGAGTCTCTCCTATGTATTGTAGTTTCTCTAACTACTTTGGACCCAAGAAGTTTTGGGACCATTTTGTACTTAAATGTGTTTTAGGTACATTGGAGATTTATTGGACGCTTGTCTCTCAATTTTGAAGAAGTGGTGCTTAGAAGAAAATTTGAGCCAAGCTATAGGATGATCAACGAATTCATATACTCTACATCCTACCAATTATATCTCGGTAACAAGTATCTCTTTATCATGCTCACATATCTTGATTTCAACCGTTTGTCGGTTGCCTTCTAGCATGAATTCATGTATTTGTAATTGTTGTAATTCTAGCCATGGTTTTAATAGAACTCTCTATTGTAAATGTGTATAAGTTGAGATGAGTACATATAGTTGGGACTATACAAAATCATGCATATGATCCTCCAATCCCAAATATGTAAATCTAGCAATTTTATTGCCTATCATTTCATCAACTTCTCTCATGTGCAATAGTGAGATTTTTGCTAGTCTATTCTATCTTATGATACTTGTTGCCTTTCTCCATATATTCCAACTTTCTCCTTTTTCCCTTGGTGATAGTTGTAATATATGTAGTGTGTTGGTGTTTGAAGTTCATTAATGTACAATAAGATATATTTGAGCCTTTGGCCATGCTTTGAAGCAAAAATCTTATTGGTATACATTATGACTTCATTTTTGCTTTTCATATGCCTTCTTGTATATATTCTTTATGTGTGCATATTTATTTGTTGGCATATGTCTCTGTGATGTTTTCCACTTATAGACATATACACATATGAGAAGATAATTTTAATTGGATTTTAATCCTTGGATGCCACCTTTTATTTCTTTTTATTCTTTGGTGGCTTCCAAATTTATTTGCCTATGAGTGATTGTTCTTCTTGTCTACATCTTCGGACACTCATATTTGTTCTCTCATGCCGTGTATTGTTAAATGAATTTGGATGAGTGAGGATTCCATGACTATGCACTTTGTTCCCAAATGCAATTATCATGATTGGTGCATGCTCTTTGGGGAGCTCATCTAATTCATTTAATAATACTCATTTGCATTCTTTCACATTGTGTTTTAAATGCTTATGGGGGAGCAAGGATTCCATATTTGTGCATTATGTATTCCAATACATTTATTTTGAATTGTGCACAAATCTTGGGGAGCTTCTCTATTTGTTATTTAAAACACTCTTTTGCTCATATCATAATATCTTATTGTTTCCATTTGGACTCATTTGTTGTTTTCAAATTGGTTTGTCGGACCTTGTAGTTGCTTGCATCATTTGACTTTATTTTTGCAATCTTTGGGTCCTCGATATAGTTCTACTCCCTCCCAAGTATTCATCATTGGATATGTGCGAAGGCACACCTTTGGAGGAATTATTACTATATTTGCCTTCTAGAACTTGTCACCCATTTCGGCAATCGATGCCAATGGGGGAGAAGTTTTAGAGGGTTTAAGGGAAGTTGGTTTATGCATTAAGTTTGTTCTTGTGCATTTGCTTCTCATGCTCTTGCATCTTTGTTGTTGCTTAGCATGTGGTATATATAGAGGAAACTCCACCAATGATAATGATTGGCAATATATGCAATGAAATTCAAGTTCATCACACATGCATAGATTGTGGGGGAGTTTGCTCTATATATGATGGTGGTACCAATATCACATACTTTTGTAGTATTTGATATTGGTATTACCATTTTATTCATTAAAATTCCTTATATAAACCCTCTTAAAGAGATTGTCATCAATTACCAAAATGGGGGAGATTGAAAGAACATGTTGGGCCCCCATGTGTGGTTTTGGTAATTAATGACAATCTTTATGGACCAATGTGTGTATTAAGTTATACTTGTAGGATTTGTCCATTGGCATCGCTTGGAGCATGTGTTGGCTTCAAGGTCGATGAAATGCAAAGAAGATATGTTGGGCAAGCTCAATATGCGAGGTCGATGATGAGGAATTAAGGAGAGCGTTCCATCTTGAGAAGGGCAAGACCGTCTACATCGATCTCAAGTGGAATGCTCAAGGCAAAGGTATAATCTTGATAGGTTTTCTCTTTTTCCGGTCTCTTGTTGTGTGTAGGAGACCGGGTTTAGGATAGATAACCGTACTATCAAGAGGGGCTCTCGTATGAGTAATTCGGTCACATCGTTCGGAGAGAGCTCAAACCTTTGCATATTTGCATCATCATATTTGGTTGTTATTTGTTCTTATCCATGTGAGGATATAGAGCTTGTGGTAATATCCATAAAAAGCTCTTGTTCATCAAAATCGGATCTTCCGTTTGTATCTTGTTGCGATTTTGATCTTGGCAGCTTTTCGGTTTCTCACCAAGTGAGGTATCTCACATTATTATACATGATACATTCTCACTTGGTGATAACCAATATTTTCACCTTTCATAGGGTAGCCCATGTCGTCCTTTTTCCAACGCAATTGGAATCGGGTCGATCGGAGTTACCAATCAAAAGTTATAGAGGTTTGAATTTTCCTAGGTACCAAAATGCGGTAGTACCGCATTTTAGTACCTGGCGCGGCAGTAGGTTTTGGCAAGTTGCAAAATGCCACTGCCCTCCTAGGTACCAAAATGCGGTAGTACCGCATTTTAGTACCTAGCAAGGCAGAAGGTTTTGGAAAGTTGCCAAAATCCACTGCCGGGCTAGGTACCAAAAAGCGGTAGTACCGCATTTTAGTACCTAGCATGGTAGAAGGTTTTTTACTTAGTCATTTGGATCTATTATCCCTTTCTGGACTATGATGTTTCTTTGCATGATCTTATAGAGGTCGTTGTCCTCTTCGAAACGAGCCCAAGATCATCGAAATCGGAGTCCGGATGCAAAAGTTATGGTTGTTTTCGTTCTGTGATGACCGGTAGTACCGGACCAGGATCCGGTAGTACCGGGGTCCGGTAGTACCGCTTTTTGGTACCGGGGAGCGCAGAGATAAAATGCGTTTGGAGTCCTAGGAACCCCAGGAAATGTCCGGTAGTGCCGGTAAAGTCCGGTAGTACCGGGAAAAAGTCCGGTAGTACCGGAAATCGCGTTTTTGGGCTGCAACGGTTGGATTTTGGAGGGACCTATATAAGGGGCCTTCTTCCCCAATGGTTCCTCAACCATTCTTGCAAGTTTTCCCCTCCATTGTTGACCTTCTTGAGCTTGCTTTCTCTCAATCCCTCCAATGATTCTTGCATATTCTTGAGGGATTTGAAAGAGGAGATCTAGATCTACAATCCCACCAATCAATCTCTCCTCTAAGTGAGGGGAACATATTGGGATCTAGATCTTGGAGTCTTTTGTGGATTTCCTCCATTGTTCTTCCTCTCTTATTCCCCCATAAGCTTTTGTAGCTTTGGTGGAATTTGGGAGAGAGAGATTTGAGCACCTTTGTGGTGTTCTTGCCATTTGCATTTGGTGCATCGGTTTGAGTTCTCTTTGGAGGATTTGATTTGAGTTACTCATTGGAGCTTGTCCCTCTTGGGTTCTTGGAACCCTAGACGGTTTGTGGCCTTGGTGGCATTGTGGCCTTGGTGGCATTTGTTGGGAGCCTCCAATTAAGTTGTGGAGTTGTGCCCCAACCTTGTGAGAGGTTCCGGTTGCCACCGACAAGTGCACCGATAGTGGAAGCGTGGATCGATCCCGTTGGGGTGAGATTCACCGGAGAATAAGGGAGGCCTTTTGTGGCGTTGGTGGTTTGATACCACCCCCTCTCCAAATGAGACGTACTCCATGTTGGGAGGAACTCGGTAAAATATCGGTGTCCCCGCGTGCCTCGGTTATCTCTATACCCGAGCTCTTTACTTATGCACTCTACATTGTGATAGCCTTCGTGCTTGAAGTACTATATATCTTGCTATCACTTTGTTGTTTGTATTACTTAGCATAACTTGTTGGTGCACATAGGTGAACCTTAGTTGTTCTAGGTTGTGCTTAACAAAGTAAACACTAGTTTTATTCCGCCTTTGTTAAGCCTCTCTAGGAAAAGTTTTAATCGCCTATTCACCCCCCCCCTCTAGGCGACATCCGTATCCTTTCACTTCCCAAACCCATATGGGCCCGCTCGAGCCCATCTAGGCCCCCACCACATCCACGTTGCACATGCCTCCATGGACACACCCTCTAGGATGATCGACTACTCTGCATCAACGACCTCCACGTCATCAAACATGTATATGTGTGATTATATCTAGTACCACAAACAATGATACATAAATTTATTTTATGATGAATCTGAAATTGATGCTTCAGCGACAGATATATTTTATATAACTTGGCCAAATTTAGAAAAAATGAGCCATAAAAAGCAGGATTTTAATTAATTCAAAACTAAGGTAGTATTTGGCAAATCAACTAGGCAACAACAAAATATTCACTTCGAGTTTGATAATATGGGCAAGGAGATTTAGGTCCGGAAAGTAATGCTCATGTTTGCTCGCGTTGGACGACTTCTGAATACTTACAATTCTCGACCAAGAAACCATGTCACGTTGTTTACGTGAAGATCATCACGAACAACATGACACAAGAATGTACAATTCTTGTTGGTCTACCACGACTCGATAGGCCATCATAGGTTATGGAACGTATTACATATTGCGACTCTACGTCCATGTTGGTGGGAAAAGTCATGTTTTTTTGTGTAGACTAGATTGTCTTGGCGACGATGACAAGTCAGCGAGACATGTGATTAATGTGCCCCCAGCTAAATTGTTATAGTGTCTTCTCTAGATCTTTGAAATATGGTAGTAAATGATAGTCCTTCTTTAGAAGCTATTTTGGCGACGATGGAGCATGAAATCTTGTTACCCAACCTAGCAAGCAGAACGGTCACCATGGAACTTTATGTTCATTAGTTATTTTATTGGATCTTTCGTGTATGGCAGTGAAGGTCGTTGTATCCTATTTAAACATGGTTGTATATGTTCTCACCATTATGTCTCATTGTACTTTAACATAGAATCATACACTACAAAAACTGTTAAAAATACTGATACTAAATTGCAACTCGAGCTTCACATATTTGTAAAGTGTCAACCTTTCTACCCATTTTTATCATCCGTATAACTCTTATTGTGTGTACAAAATAAGTCAACTGATACGACGGTTGTGTACATGTTATATCATTTTTTGTTTGATCTCTCTTGGTTATACAAACTTTTTTCCGAATAAGGGTTATACTAGACTTGAAATCCTAGTGGAAACAAAACTATTTGTACATGCAGGGCCTTGTTTAAAACAAAAGAAAGTTGTAAGAATTTTGGAGGATACGATTCTTATAGGAAAAATTGCTATGGCGGTCTCATTTGGAACAAAGGAATAGGAATCTAAGATTCCTTTGAAATTCCTATAGAATGGGCTATTCTACAGAAATTTTGGAGGAAAACAAACATGCGGTCTCACCTCATGTTTTTATCTATTTGTGCCTATAATTTTTGAGTTTTTTATGCATGACATCCAAACGACACTTTTGAAGATTTCCTACGATTTTGATTCCTATAGGAACTCAAGATACATGACATATCAATTCCTGCATTTGTTCATATTTCTATGTTTTGAGTTCCTATGTTCCAAACAGGTTCGTAGCAGGCAATGCCAAAAGCTTGACATTTTGATTGTCTTATATAGGACGTATAGGTTATAATATGGGTTAAGGGTTTTTCTAATGTCTAAGCGCTCGATGAATTCGGTACAATGTAATATGAAAGATGATTGCATTGCCTATATTAATTATGGTGGGTTGGAAATGTTGTGATTGTGGTGGCTACGTCATATAAATGTCTCATTCACTAGTGTGTTTTATAAACATATATAATGGCTAAAGACTATAATTGTTTTGAAATACACTTTCAAAATATTACGTGTTCCTCGTGCGCATCTATGAAAAATTCATGCCAAAGAACCTGGCCATAACCCTGGTTGTGACATTATTTTATGATCCGATCCTTAATAAATGTCCCACATACAACCTCATAATGCACTGAAGTTACCTAACGTTCACGTTTATAACCCTATACACCACAAAAATATGTCTAGGTTCACATTTTAAACCATGAATGCCACCAAAAAGAGACATTATAGTCCCTCCAATGAACGAAATCTTCCCGAAATCACATTCACAACTCTATCACCACCAAAAAATTGGGGTTTCATGTTTAAAACCCGGGTCATCAACTATTTACTCATCTATACGTTTTTCATACATTTATGGTATTCATGGTCAATTTCATGCAAAAGAACCCTCATAAATCCTATTAGTTGAATCATTTTCTCATCTCATCGTTTGACCATAAAGTCGCACTAAGAACCCCATCAAACCACTGAAACCCTAGCCACGAACAAAGTGTTCCGAGTTCATATTTGGAACCATATATAGTTACCACTTATTTTGGCATCCCTTCCTTCACAAGTTATTTGTCGCATATATCCATTGTTCAAATGAACAACCATATTAACAATTAAATGACCAATTTATGGTCCTTAGAGGATGGTTGCGGTGAACTAATCTTTCTTGGTGATTACTTGCATGGGTAGATGAATCGTTATGCCTTCTAATCCTCAACATATTCCTAATTAACTGTTGTAGTATTGTATATAAGAGGAAAAACATGGATGCAACTCGCCCCTCCGAACCACCACACTACACGATAACTAACTCGAGCCAGGAGATCCCGCTCGATTCTTTCCTCAGCTCTAGGAGCTCGATACCACCCCTACCCCACACACGTCACCGACCAAATCGTCGCCATCACATACATACTCCAAACATAGGAGCTCATACGCCTTTAGGATATCTTCTAGAAGCTCGAGGCCCCATTCAATAGGGGAGGTGGTCTAGGTGCAATATGGTGCTCAAGCACACCACATGGAGGTGGAAGAAACCGCGTAAGAGGAGAAGTCCAAGTGGTGGTAGATCATGGCTGGTGCATGCAGGGGCTAGGTTTTGTAAGAGAAGGGGTACATGTTTACTGGGCTTTTGGGATATGCGGAAGTAAATGTAACAAAATATATCGATGACTATATAATATTTATTATTTCTTATGCATGCGTGTAATGTAAGTGCTTATTTGTGTAGGTTGCGGAGTAGTGATTGACTGATTAAATTTGTTAATCAATCGATTAGCCAATTACTCCATAGCCTCTGACCGATCGAGCAGTTATGTATTAACATGGTTGCCTATTCTATGTCATACATTACTGAATATGAACTCACACGGAACATACCTACTATATAAATGAATCAATCTAAACATAATACAGACACCTACTTGCATAAAACTAGTAACTTGAGACAACACTTCTTGTGGGTTAGGATTAAAATGCTGAATTCAAAGAAGTGTGCCTAGTTTACTTGGTGCCACCTATTTTCTCATGTCCGTCTTCACATCTTCTTTTCGCATATATATAGAGATGCAAGTGGGTCACCATTAGGATACTCTCTCCCCTCTTTGGTTCAACAAAATGAACTAACTTCTTAAATGACATCATCATTCATTAAGAAATATTAGTTTATTTATTTGAACTAAAGAGAGTAGAGGGCACCCTTATGTCGACGCACTTGCATCTCTACATATGTATCTTTGGTGGACAATATAAACGATACACTTACATAAGGTATATCTTGACTTATATAAATAAATGAAAACATATTATAAACACATCCATTCATGTTTAATAACTAAAAACAATATTGCTTATGGGTTACAACTTATGAGAATAATGCAGAACACGTATAAGTAAGTCCAACTTAGCTTCCACCTATTTTTGTCATAATTATCTTCACCATTTATTTTCTTGTCTCTATTTTCGGCAGACATTAGTAAGCATATATTAGCAAGGTCTAATTAATATATTCATAGATATAAATATACCATATACACATATTTATTCACGCCTGATAATTAGAAACATCATTTTTTCAAGGTTATGGACAAGATATAAAGCTTAGGAGAAGTTAGACAAGCTTACTTGGTTGTGGGAGTATATACTGAAGCCTAAATTTTTGGTTCATGTCCTCGAGAACAATTTATGCTCCTGTTATTTGAAAATATCATCGTGGGTGCATATTAATTAACGCTTCCACGTACAAAAAACATAGAACTTATGTAGCACCACTTCACATGGCGTGAATATTGGACATGTAGAGCAACACTAACACCACTCATGTAGACAAAGGCATGTTTCACCAATGATTTATGTGTGCAACAAGAACCATTGGCAAAACTTCACCGTCATGGTAGTTAGCCATTATCTGATGTTGACAACATCCTTGTTGCCCTACTTGTGGATATCTATCTAACTATATTTCACTATACTATACCAACGATGCACGCATGGAATACACATTTCATCAACAATTTTCACAAGATCTATAATCACACCCAAGCTCTAATAATATATTATTTATATAATCTTAGCAAAATTTAGCAATCATTGATGCTTGCCGATATATATTCAGTAATGAGTACTTCTCATTGTAATTAATTTAATTTCAGCATGTTTTAGAATGCAACTCATAGTTTCCTATCTAAGTAAAGACACTAAACTGTAAGACCTAAAGTCTGAAGCTGGCTTTTACTACCCGGCTACTAAGCAAATACAAGTAAAGCTGACGACACTTGTAGCTCCAAACAAAGATGATTGAGCTCTGTTTTGCCAATGTAGGCAAAACCACAAGAAAACATAGAAACTCCACGAGTTTCCATTTAGTCATCATGAACATATACAACAAACAAAATGCAAGATGAGTAAAACTCTAGATTTATACCCTTTAATCATCTCCCCTTGTTGATGCTCTTCATTGTATACACCAATCCTTAAGAATTTATGTCAAGCATGAAGTACTTAATCACATGTTTAAATCTTTTGTCACATTATAAGCAAAGGTTTTGCTATACAAAAAGAAACAATGTACAACTACCAATGATAATATGGTTGTGCTAGAGGGGATGTTCGGTTTCTCATTCAAAAAATTCAATCATTGAACCATATAAAATACTAATTTTAATCATAAACAACACAAGAGTCTACTTTCTTCAAAAAACATCAGTAGGAGATGCACCCCTTGATGCAAATATTATAAACCATGTCAATTTCTTCAAAAAAACATAGTTGAATTACATGAAGCCACGGTGCAATTTTTTTACAAGCTTAAGAACTTGAATATGTAATGAATATATACCATGGCATGCTAATGGTACCTTTCTTAAAATTGCTCCATATTTGTGTTACATGGCCACTAAAATTTACAACATGCAAACCCAAGTCTTGTACGTCTCATTGAACAAGAGCAAGTATACCACAACATCAGATATGATGAACCAAGTTTTGTATGACAAATGACCATTGATAGACATATTGAGTAGCTGGCACTGTCTTTCTTGTTATGCAGTGTACCTTTTCAACCTATTGCATGGAACCTAGGAGCAGACTAATATTTATCCAACCAAATGCCATTATACCTTTATTTTCACATCATAGAAGAGAAGGATAGATCACTCTATATTTATACACAATTGGATAGCTCAAGCACTATTCATCCACTCATGCTATGCTAATATGGTCATGTGTCAAGTTATATTCCATGGAAAGCACATGTGTATAATAAATCTATAATCAAGCCTACTTGCCCTTGAGTGTGCAATGGAGGAAAGACACAACAAGGTACCCCACAATCTTCCTCACTGAAATTAAGCAATATATAACTATTAAATCCTCATTGCTTCATGTCCAATCATTGTCGGGAGCCATTCTTTTGTCTACTTAACAAACGAAGAGAGACATTGAAGTGAAATGAAAGTTTAGAACACAAGCAACAATAAGATTAAGTTTAGCCAAAAGCTAGCTTAGAATGTATATTGAATATAAGGCAGTCCAATAAATCGATCAACTCCTATCTATTTGCATGGATACCTTGTGAACCATCAACACCACAACAACGTGAAAATGTAGCAAAGGAAACAAAATCTCATATCAAACACTAGCATAATAAAGCACGTTAATTTAGATTATATGTTATTTTAAAAGATGAAAAAGGGTACATGCAAAAGGGCATCAAAACACGATATTTTGGTTATGACGATATCGAACAATACCAACGAAAAGGCATGCCACTTTGATTGCCGGGGAGAGGACGATATGTGATAATATAGTATATAAAGAGTTCTTTTAGTTCTAGTGCTTTAGAACTTCCGTACAACGTACACGAGATAAGATTCATTAATTAAGTTAAACTATCCAAACTTGCTCCACACAGGTGGATTATTGAAGATGTCGTAATTGTGGCTGCTGCTATGCATTTATTAGTGAATACTTGCAATGGACAAAGACAACAAAAATATTATGGATTTGACTTTGGGACGAGCTTCGCCCAATCTATGTGCTATTATACTTTTCCACACATCTTCAACAAATATATACGGAACAATCAATGCAAAAGCAACACCCATGAACCCTAGTTGTGAATTTATTTTCCCTTCATTTAGAGAAATAGAAATTCACGCTTATAACCTTATTAGGTCCTAAAATCACACAAGGTTCGCATTTACAACCCTCGACAACACAACTTTTTTTTTCACATTTAAAATCCTGGCCACAACTAAAATTTGCACTTACAATGTTGGTAAGCTTTGAAATTCATCCGAGTTCACATTGACAACCCTAGCCACCACAAAATACTCTACTTTCATATTTTGAACCCCAACCGCCACTAAAATTTGCATATAGAACCTTTGAAGTTACTCCAAAGTCACTTAGCCACCACAAAAATACCCCATGTTTACATATAAAACCCCACCCACCACTAGAATTTGCATTTTCAGCCCCGCAACCTCAAACTACTCCGTGTTCATATTCACAACCCTAGCCGCCACGTTCGTGCTGTGCCGTGCCAATCTATTCTCCACCGCTAATTTCCCTTTGTCGATATCTTTGGCAAACATTTATAGCATACCTTCCAAGATTTGGCCAGCGAGTACAAATATCTGTCTCCGGTCCAGGTTGAACCCAACCCACTAGCCAGAGAAACCGTCTGCAGCACGATCCGCAGTCGCAGACTGAGAGGGGGAGAGAGAGGAGGGAAAAAATTGAGTAGAAATCCCGTTCTCTCTATCGCCCCGCTCCCAAAACTTCTCCCCCCCTCCACAACCAGACCTTTGCTTTTCGTGCTCTCGTCTACACACCCCGTCCCCCTCTCCCCAAACCCTAACCACCTCCCCCCGAGTAGATCCTTCTGCCTGCCTCCGATTGGGGCGGCGCGCGAGCCTCCCCTAATGGCGACGGAGGACGCGCAGGAGGAGGTCGAGCGGCGGCTGCGCGACATCGGCGCCCGTCTCGGCTCGCTCCCGGGGTCCAACAAGGAGCTGCTCTCCCTAGTCGAGGTGAGCGCCCCAGGCGAATTCCAATCTATCGCTTGCTTTTGGTCTCGTTATTATCGTTGTTCTAGTATCCGGTAGTTTTTGTAATAGATATAGAGCTGTAGATTTATTTTCCCACCCGGCCCCTGCGTAGTTCGAATCTATCGCTTGCTTTTGCTGTCGCCATTATCATTGTTCGTACTTCTTATCCGTCATTTTTATTCATAATATCCGTCATTTTTTAGATAAAGGTAAAATAGATTTATTTCCTGCATAAAATCGATGCGCACAACCGCAAATGGATTGTCCAGTTTCGGTTAGGTTTTCACAAAGGCGAAGTTATCCGTGCTAATATTTAGCGGTAGACTGTATTTGTACTCCGTGGTCTACCCAAGCCTTTCTTGTAACTTGGGGTTACAGAGCGTGGCTGCTAATTTGATCTATCTGTCGTTTTGTTTAGCCAAAGTATCCGTCTTTTTTTTAGATAAAGGTAAAATAGATTTATTTCCTGCATAGAATTGATGTGCACAACCGCAAAGGGACTGTCCAGTTTCGGTTAGGTTGTCACAAAGACGAAGTTATGCGTGCTACTCTTTAGCGGTAGATTATATTTGTACTCCATGGTCCACCCAAGCTTTTCTTGTAACTTGTGGGCTACAGAGCGTGGTTGCTATTTTGATTGCTAGAAACTGAGAATTGCTGTTTGGTTTATTGCAGGAAACAGAGATCTGGTTGTCCAGGGTGGACCAGTCGCCGCCCAAGAGCATGCACGATGCGCTCAAACCCACCATGGATGCTTTAGTTGAAAAGCGTCTGCTAAAGCACTCCTCCCAGGCCATTAAGGTTGGTGTTGCCTGTTGCTTAACCGAGGTCACCAGGATCTCCGCACCAGAACCACCCTATCCGGATGATGTGATGAGGGTGAGCCTTCTTCTTATTCTTCGCTTGATTGATGGAACTGTTTTCTCTACATGTACTTACCCTTCTTATTTACCTTGCTTCAGGGTGTGTTCACAGTAGTTGTGCAGTCTTTTGCTAAGTTGGATGATACGGAAAGCCCCTTGTTTGCAAAGAGGGTTTCCATGCTTGAAACCGTTGCAAAGGTGCGGTCTTGTGTCCTCATGTTGGATCTTGACTGCGATGACCTCATACTGGACACATTTAACCATTTCTTCAGCACCATAAGGTATGGAATGCATTTCTCTGATTCTTTTTAAAGTTCATAGTTTCTCTATATTCTGAATATGGGAGATGCCAAAGGGAGAGAAGAGATGATGTACTTTTTGTCTTCACTTTGAAACAATATGGACGATGTCAAATGGATTAGGGAGAGGATATAAATTAGGTGTCGTCTTTACATTGCTGTTTTATAAACATTCATATAACTACATCAAATTTGAACTAAAACCATGACAAGAATTATGGAAGGGAGGGGGTATTTCCTTTCTTTAAATCCATTTGTTGGCTTGGAGCTTGTTATCATTTTTCTCTAAGATGATAAATGTGGAAAGTACACATGATACTTGAATTGCTGCAAATCGATAGTTGATACAGCAGCTTAGTGTTTTTATGAATTGCAATTTTTTGAGTTAGGAACTTGGCAAGTCATAACAGATTGCCATTTCAAGAACCTCACTGTTCGTGTGTGTTTATGTGTTCTCCTGTGCATGTTCCTTCGATACGTGGCATGCCTGCGTTTTGTGTAGTTTTGCTCTGTTATTTATGTCAACTGCATTTTTTATTTCCGTCTCATTCATTTGTGTTCTTGATTGATTTCAGCTCAACACATCAAGAAAACGTCATCACATCTATGGAAACAATAATGATGTTTGTAATTCAAGAGAGTGAGCCTGTCCATTCAGATCTGGCATCCTGCCTCCTTCGGTATCTTAAAAAGGAAAAGAAAGTAATGTCATTGACACATTTATAGAATTGATGATATAATTCAATAATTCTTATCATCTTCACTGAACCTCTTCAACTTGATTTTCCAGGATTCTCTTCCAGCATCTTTTATGCTTGCAGAGAGGATAGTAGGTCTATGTGCTGAGAAGTTAAAGCCTGTGTTTATTGAGTTACTTCAGGGTACTCCTTTAAATGACTACAGTGAAGCTGTTGTGCTGTTGGTAGAAGGTTCTTCAGATGCTGGAACAGATGACGAAGTTGATGCTGTTGGAGAGGACACGGTCAGTTAAACTTCTAACAGTTTACAAATCATATTCATATATTGATAAATATTTTGGAAATTTGTTCATTGTAGGGTTGGTTTTGTTTTGCACCACACGCACCTCATGCATTTATGTGTAATTGGTGTAATATGAGCAAGGCTGCTCTGCAATATTCTTTTTGACTAGAATGGGCAAGCAGGGTCGGAGGGGTGTAATTTATTTCTTCTGGATTCTGTTAAAATGTTTTGCTATGGTTTGCACTCTGTTCAACCAATTCTCCTCCCTCTTTTTGGAACACAAAATCCTGTGTACTTGTCATTAGCACATCTTCAGCTTGTGCTATGTAGTAACACAGGTTTCCATAAACATCTGAGTAAGAATCAAAGCCGCATAAGTTAGTCAAAAAGATCGTTAGGTTACTTATTCTGTTGCAGTGCACACGAAAAGGTAAACCAGGAGAATTGGAACACCAGTCAGTGGAAGGTTTTTTGAATGCTTCATAGCCCCTTTCACCTGAGAAGGCTGCTGTGCTTAATTTTCTTTTTGACGAGAATGGGCTAGCAGGGTCGGGGTGCAGTTTATTTCTTCTACATTCTATTGGATTGTCTAGCTGTTGGTAACTGTTAGGGTTGTCGCTCACTGGAGGTAATATAATAGGTTTCTGCCATCTGGGCATTCGTAGTGATAGGAGAGGGACAACCTTGATAGGTATTCAATGGAAATTTTGTTAGGATCTACTATATTTTAGAAAAGATTTTCCCGGGAATGGGGTTCATGGACCCAAAAAGAATTTTGAACCATTTCCAGTTTTTCCTTTAGTGTGCCATAAAAGGATTAACTGTGTATTTAGTAGAACAGTTTGGTGATTATACTAGATTCCTTGGTGTTAGTATCTTTATACATGTCAATACCTTTTGGGTTTCTGATAGTGTTCATAACACACAATTTGGTTCCTGGTAGTGCCTATAATGTGACCCACAATGTGTAGTGCACACTGTCTAAAAAATGAGATCATACTAGTCAGAGTGGTTATTGGTAGATGTACAGTTTATTATCAGCCATGGTAATAATTGAACTTCACACTGTGCAGGTAGCTGACAAAAATTTATCTCCGTTGGCTGTTTCCGACGAGTCACCTGAGTCACCTCAGGTATCTGCTTTGGGTATTTAGTTTCTTTGTGATCTAGAAAGTAAGATAAATATCACAACTGTGCATATTTTTTATTTTCAGGAATCTTCAAGATCAGAGAAAGGTGTCAATTCCCCTGGACAAGATGGAAGTCCTCCATTCAGTACTCCTGCAGCTTCGTTGAGCAATGGTGGTGCTTCAGTTGACATTGTCAAGCCTCCAAAAGGACCAGCTTCTTCTAAACAGAAGCCTGAAATGTCTTCTGATGTCAAGCAAACAAAAGTTCCGGATGAAGTAACATCTGATGACAAGGAAGCACCAGAAGCAGTCACCGCAGAGCCTGAAAAGCTATCTGGTGTCGGTTCAAAGAAAAGCCGTAAGCTTGACACTTCCACTGAGTCCAAGGTGTCTGAACGTTCTAAGGTTGTTAGTGACAAAGACGAAGACACTGATGCATCTGGGGAGTTATCTCCAGAGACAAAAGTCGGTAATAGAGTTGCTGATGACACATCAAAGCCTGTGGATAGTACACCTGCTGTAGATAAACCAAAGCGAGGTCGACCTTCTGCAGTAAAGTCGCAGGAAAAGAAGCCTGTTGGTAAGAGCCAAGGATCAGGTCTAGAATCTAAAGAAGTCCGCTCTGGCAGTACTTCTGGAGGAAGGCCTGCAAGACGACTGGCTAAAGATGTCAAATTATCACCAAGGAAGACTGGTGAAGGAGAGTCTTCAAAGAAGCAATCAAAGGGCAGTTCTAATCTGCGGAAAGAAGACACTCTCTCTGACAAAGACGAAGACACTGATGAAGATCTCAGTTTGAAGGTATTTTTCTTACTACCAGTAGATGTATTCAGGTGTTTGCTTTTGCACACAAGTCATGCATGGGTATTATTTGCTGCAGGGGTTCGATTTTTTTGCTTTGCCTATTTATGGTTTCATCATGTTTATTTCGTTTTACTAAACTAGATGGTTGGGAGGGAACATGTCATAACCTGCAACATTTTGTTATCTTGTAATAATGTTCTATTGCCATTGACTGATGGTTATTATGTCTTCTGAACTTCTCTATTTATTGTGTTTAACATAATATTTTTCTGAATGTTAATGCCATTTTTACACGAAGTATACTCTAGCTACATTGAAACTTAGAGGTTCAGATGAATTATCAAACATTTATTATAACGGGCAACTAATATTTTTGAGCATGTTATAATGGTCTAACTTGGTTATCTGCCATTACTATTTTATCACAATCCAGGAAATGGCGTCTCCTAAATCGATGACCAAGACGGGAAAAACCAAAGGCCAACCAGGAAACAGTGGAGTATCAAAAAGGAAACTTGAGCCAGAAGTTGAAGAGGTAGAATACTTTATTAATTATTAGTGATGATGGATAGTCAAATTTCAGTTCTTAATGCATTTTCCATGCTATTGACAGGTTCCTCAGTCAAAGAAGAACAAAGTTCTTGATGAAAGCCTTGTTGGCTCAAGAATCAAAGTGTGGTGGCCCGATGACAAAAAGTGAGTGCTACAACAATCTTACATATTTCTTAGGTGTATGATTGCTCCTACCATTTTCAGTTCGTAGTCACTGTGTTGTCCACTGCTTCAATGTTGTCTAAGTATTTGCTTCTTGGATGCGTGCTCATTTTCTGTCCCAAGGCCACTGGTTCTGCACATTTACTAGTTAGGTGGAGTAGTACTAGCTACTACGAGTAGTTCTTATCTCTGTGTGCCTCTATTATTCTTTTGTCTGAAGAGGTTGTAGTGCATCATTATTTATGCTGTGATGAGGATGGCACATGCTTTTGCTAAAAACATTTTTGTTACATTTTTCATTCCTCTTTCAAGGTTTATGTCAATGGGCTGTGGCTACTCATATTGTTTTTTCTGAATAAGCAAGCCAAAAATCCTTTTGTGTGGCTTCTTGCTAGTTATGCATTATAGTCATTTCTTCCATTAGTTATGTTAGTTTGTTGTTTTGGCTAATTTTGAAGCTGTTTCTTGCTCTGCAGGTTCTATAATGGTGTTGTTAAGTCATTTAAGGCCTCTTCAAAAAAGCACAAGGTGCACATTCAGTAGATGGGCATCATTTGCCATCCCCACTTTATTTTGGTTGTCTGAAGAGCTGGTAACAAGACCCTTAATCCATTCATTCTTCTGTGTTATTTTTGGTGTACAGGTTGTGTATGACGATGGCGATATTGAACAACTGGAACTTGAGAAAGAAAAATGGGATTTCATTGCTGAGGTATGCTCATGCTGAAGACCGGTGCGGTTATGCTGCTATTACTCTCTTCTGTTTGTTTCTAATTCGTCTGCTGTCCTGCAGGAGCAAGACATGAATTCTAATGCAACATCTGATATGTAAGCATAATATTCTACTCTGCACCTTTTATATGCTTGACCTCTAGCTGGCAATTTTGTTCCTGTTTATGATTTGGTGGTTCATTCCTAAAAAATGCAATCTCTGCCATCTCATATCTTAGAACTGATGTGTCTCGAGATGCTCACAGCACCTAATTATATTACCTGGGTTATTAAATTCAAAATAAGGTGCTGTAGCATGCATGCTTTTGGTTTTCCAAAGCACCAATATTGTCTATCATTGAGTCTTAGGTCGATCCTTAGATGTGCTTGTCTTGATGGCGCCCATCCTTTGTTAGGGCACGTACAATGCGGTCGCTATAGCTGGGCTCTAGGATTGATTTCCTGGCAGTTGGGAAAAAATCCCACTTGATCCTGGGAAATCTGCTAGTGTCGCCGCAATTCTTTGCGCTGGGTGCTATGCTTTATTTTCCGTCAAAATCGTTCCTGTTCAAGCGGCCAAGAGTTATCCATCCTAGAAAACAAATCGTCTTTAGTGCCTCAATTAGCGCTTTCCATTGGAGCACCGGGTGCTTACCTTCGTATCAGAGGGTAATTAAATTTCCTTTTTCTCTTCAAGCGTCTACCTTGGCGACCCGCGTTGTACTTGTACATGCTCTTAATCTCAAATTTTATGTTTCTGGCATACCATCTAAACAAATTGTTGATTTGTGGTTTACTGTTTCGTACTGTCACGTTGCTTGTTTAGCAGAGACTTAGGTCGATCAGTAGATGCTTAGGTCGATCCATAGATGCGCTTGTCTTGATGGCGCACATCCTATGTTAATCTCAAATTTTATGCTTTTGGCATTACCATCTAAACATATTGTTGATTTGTAGTTTCCTTCTTCGTACTATCATGTTGCTTGTTTAGCAGACTTCCAGCTGATAGAATAAAGTTGGCCTGTTCATACTGTTGCCTTGTTTATTACCCTGCTCATTTGTGGAAATACTTCTGAGTCAATATAACCTGATACTCCACCCACCGTACGCCAATAACCGTACTGATACTCCATTTCTGCTCATTTTTTATGGCCAATATTGAGTTTCTGCTCATTTTAACCAGGCCCCGTGGCAGAAGAGGTAAAGGGAATTGGGGCCCGCGAACGAAAGAAGGAAATACAGAAACGCCTAAGAGGTAAGGGTTTTAATGATGCGCCATCTTGATTCAGCTTGCATGCCACAGTTTATGTGAAATTGTTGCTTTGCTTTGTACACAGTAGCAAACAGGACAGCATTGAGGATAGCGATCCTCCCAAGAAGAGAGGGCGTCCAAAGGGTGTGCGTTCCAGCATGTCAAACGATGATAGCCCTGTGACTTCGGCCAGATCGAAGGTGAAAAGTGAAGAAAAGGATGCTGAAGAAACACCTAAAGCTGGCAGCAACCTTAAAACTGGAGGTGGGAGATGGCCTCGATCCACTGGCAAGGCAAGCAACAAGGATGATACTGGTAGCAAGCACAAGGGTTCAAAAGATGATGGATCCAAGACAAATGGTAATTCAGCCAAAAGAAAGCCAAAGGAGGAGGTGGAGTCATCTGAAGAGGAAGAGCCGGAGCCAGAGTCTGCTAAAGCATCAGCTGGAAAGAAGCGCAGAAGAAAGTGACTTAACTAGTTTCCCGTGAACGTGCAGCTCTTGAGGGATGAGGCAAGCTGTGTGCCCTCAGTCTCTAGGTGTTGTTGGCATGAGGCAAGCTGTGCCATGCGTTGGCTAATTCAACATCCTGAACCAGCTAGTAGTCGGTAGCCGGTCTCTGTCAGTATTAGTATCTATAATGTTAGCGTTACTTTTCTTGCTTGTGGTCGGCGGCTTGGAAACCTTTGGAATGTTAGCTCTACTTAATGTAGTTCATGCTTGCTGTGGTTCAAGCCTTTTTTATGTCATTGTTATGTAGTTGGGCTACTCGAGTCTGTGAATTGAATTTTGTAGCAAGTATCTATCATCAAGTAGCATGAATGGAAAGCATGGAAGGGAGTTGCCCAACTTCATATCTGATTTGCTCTCTTCAGCTATCTAATCTTGCGACCTGGAGCTGAAACCAAATAGTAGCAGTTGACCTTAGTGCTCTGTGGTCTCTCTGTCTGTGACACGGTGAGAGGGTGCTGCGAAGTGTAAACTGCAACTGCAACCCACCATTGTCTAGTACATTTCTACGATGGCGCGTGAGCCAACGGAGGCACCAAACCATGGGAGTATTGTTCATGGCAGCCTATGATAACTTAACTATGGCGAGTGGTTGGAAACGCACGCCTATTCCTGTAAAATGTATACGAAACTCCCCATGGACTGCTGAGATGAAACAAACGTGCATTGCAGGTCGCGGGCAAGCCGCGCCGGGAGCTGCATGAATTTGGAAGTGTGTATACCACTTGAGCTTGTTTGTTGTCCACCACCACCATGCCGCGTCTCGGCCTCGTGAAAATCTCGATCTATCACCCAGGGCGTACTCTCCGCTGCCGTCGGTGTCGTGTCGTACACCATGACGGACGGCCGGCCGCCATTGTGGTTAATTGTCGGCCTGACCTTGGCGAGCGCGCTCGGGCTCGATCACGGGTCGGGCTAGCGGTAGACATGTGGTCCGGAGTGGTAGCCAGAAACGAGAGCAGTTGGGCGTTTGACATATACAATGCCCCGCCGGAATGCGGCCGGCCAGCGCGAGCGGTGTGCCGCTTGCGAGCGCCATGGACAAGTGCGCCGGCGCTCGCGTCGAGTCAAGTCGAATCGAGCGAGTGGCTGTTCAAGCCGGAGCACCATCGACGGCCGGCCGCGCTCCTCTGCATCATCGGTCAGCTGGGTCGCCGGCCTTCCGGCCTTCCGGCTTCCGGTGACGGTACTGCACGCGCGTGCACCGATCGCCGTGCGTACGCGACCAAGGAGGCAAGGAGCTAGCCCGGCACCGGCAGGCTGCAGCTGGATCTGTGAGCTATGTATGCATGGAGACGCGCTCTGGGAACCGCCTTGGACAGGTCTGTCTTTTTTTCTTGGACAGGTCTGTCTTGCCCGCGTCCACCACGACCACGACGTCGACGAGGGGCCCCGACCGAGATGCATGCTCCTGTAGAAACCCAATGATATTTTTTTATCGAGTTTCTGTTTACTTATTGTACAAATGATGAACATTTTTCCGAATCCCATGAATATATCTCTACTACTTATAAAGGAGCGAACAAAAACTTCTCTACACGCACCCCATAGAACATACCTGAACATACCACGACCGTACGATAAGGTCCTCTCTATACAATCTAACAACTGCTATTGGTCTATTTTTTTTATTTGGTACACTTAGCGAATAGGTTTGACGGACTGAAACTCATCCCGAATCCCCTTCCGCACCACGCGAAGAGAAAGAAAAAACTGCCTCGCATTCACCCCCATCCTCTCCGTGTAGCCTCCTCAATCCCAGATCAGATCGCCCCATATTTCGATGCGACGTTGCCGTGCGCCGCCGCGTCCTCTCCACGCGCTGCCGCCTGACCCGTGCTGCCGCCTCCCCACGCTACGCCGCATTACCAGCGCCCAACATGACGTTGCTCGCGCGCCGCATCCATTCCCCTCAGACGAGCCACAATGTCGATTCAATGTTGTCCTCAAGTCACTGACCGCCGATTCAGTTACTTTTGTAGGTTATTTTTCGCTCCAGATGCAGAAGTGGCAGGTTACTGCGGGTGGAAGTGGAGGCTGATGGATCACCTATGAGTCGCCAGGCCATTCATCGTTGCCATAGCTTGGGCGATTTCATAGGCAAACTACTGCAGAAATCTTTTGGCCATTCTGACGGTAGTTTCTGTGAATTTCTTCCAGTTGTTTGGTTGAATTTTAGAACCGAGTGAGTACATCAATGAGCATCAGGTAATTAATCCTAGCACGTCTTGAACTTATATTGAGTGGTAGCCATAGTTATTCTATGAATATGTACTGGCTGAGTTCACATCTTCGGTCTGAAATTTGTATTTCCTATCGTCTACAAGCAGGATAGCTGTCATGCCGCAACCACCCTTGATCTTGGAACTGCTACTTTACTTTTTTATATTAATCCCTAGATAGAATATTCACTATGTACATTCTGCTTGCTGGTTATCCAGTATATTTTATAGTTAATCGACTGATTCGCTAATGTGGCCCTTGTGCTTGTCGCTAAAGTTTATACTTTTCTGTTCCACAATTTTGCTGGGTAAAAGAATTAAACCTGATGGTTAGTACATACCTAAGTTATTGGTCAGTTTACTTTGATTTCCTATGCTGAATCTATCGAAACATGTGCCATAAGGCTTGTAGAATTTCTATTTTTGGATGCATTCGGATTCTCATGCACGGAGTAGTAGACAATACCACACTTTATTTTTGACCATATATGTGATATTTTATAGAAGTCTTAAATATTTAATGTTCACTCACCAATGTTTTTATCTTACTTGGTGTGGCAGGAGGTTCATGCAACCATTTTTCTTGTCTCTGGTCTGGTTACCTTATAGTGCAGTATTCTCTTGAATTAAAGATTTGTTGTTTCCAAGCACCAACATGATCACATGGACCAATACATACATCACTACATCTTTGCACATGCCATAGTGAGTAATCTATGTATGTTGCTATTTGACCCAAACAAAGGAATGATCAATTGGTTCATGTTAGGTTTATTATAAAGAGTTATATGTATTTTACAGAAACATGAGGAAGATCTTTTTATTATGTTAGGAACAAATTGTGAAATATCCATGTGTTTGTAAGATAGCTAGGAGCTGCAAGGTTTTATTTGTGGCAATAATGGACCTAGAGTTTTTTTTCTCTTGACCGAAACAGATTTACAAGCATCCTCTAGCCATATTTTTATCTGTTCCATATTCTTCCAAATGTTTGTGTCGGCATTTAAATTGTCCAATACAAAAGTGATGTGTACCGATAATATGATAATAATCTACTGGTTAGACTCTTTTATGTTTGTTCAATAATGGCCAGAAGCTCTAGATGTAGTTCAGTGGTATTACAAGTTCGCTAAATGAAGTGGGAATTGGTTAAAAGAGTTATATCAGGGTAACATCAAGGTAGAATCTCCACATTTCCATTTTTCATGGTGCTAGATATCATCTTGATAGTCTGCACACGATAATGGTTTAGAACAACACACATTATTCTTCTATTTATGTACCGTTACTACAGAAAGGTGTTTCATCTGTTTCTAGCTTATATGTGTTGATCACAGGTTTGCCAAAATTTCAATTCGTAAACATTAGATCGGATCCATGATGTATTTGTACTACTGGACTTCTAATATATGAATGCAAGAATAATTGTGATAGCTGATTCTGATCCTTGCTTGTTCTCAAAGCGTTGCATATAGCCGAATACCATATTACTACTATCATGTTCTTGGTAGAGCAAGAAGGCACATAAAGTGGCTACTCACTGGTTCTAGAATGGCTGGTAGAATATGTTACACATTTTTACATAATTCTAGAAAGATTGCAGTCAGATCTCTCAAGCAGCGGAATGCTATGCCAATATATTAGGAACTCACAAGTGAGTGTAATGGTAGTTTGGCCAGAAATGGACACGTCGGGTGTTATTCCTGTAGTGCATGCATTCAAATGAATGTGCTTTGTCCTTGCAAAAAAAACTGTTTTGGAGTTGACAGTGGCATTTGACAACTTTGAAGTGTGTGATACAGTTCTGTGTAGCGTTTGGTGTATAATAAAAATGTCCATTTGGAGTTTAGAAGTTAGTTATTGACAAAACGATCTATGATGGTTCATGACATGAAACATTTGTAATTAGTGTTGCTAATATGTTTGATAAAATTATATTTGTTGAGAGACGTGCATGACACGTGCAAGCTTACTAGTATATTTTTAACCCATGAACTTTTTTCAAACTGCATGGACATTTGTTCTAACCTAGGGAACAACCTTTTGAACACCATGATTTTTTTAATCATGAAAAACATTTACAAAAACCATGAACATTTCTTCACGACCTGAATATTTTATATAGAAAGTCAGGACATACGTGGTTGCCTCTCTCCTCCCATGAAAGAATTAAAGAGAGGCGGAAGCTAGGATGGAAACCCTAGCAGCCAACGCCATCAGCCTCATCCTCGCCGTACGACCTGGAATCGACGGGTCCTTGCCTCCTCTGCTTGTCACTTCGGTGGCGGGAGGGAGTGGGACCTCGTACTTGTGCTCGGTGCCTTCGAAAGGGTCCCTAAAGTTAGAGTTTGGTCAATCGGCATCGTCGTTATGGTGGATAAGGTGGCGTTGTGCGGGACAAGAATAAGGTATACCCGTCTCCTCGTCGACAGCAATCTCGCCGGTGGCGTTCAGGAGGACGGGATTCGTCTGGTCGTTGTTTCTATGAAGTGGTGAATCTCGTTCGTCTACATGTGTTAGAGGTTTGGTGTTATACGATTCAAATAAAAGTACACTAAGTGTAACTTTTGGCAGCCATACCATTGTGAACGCACATGCCCAAGTGAAGATTTCGTACTAACCGAATTATTTATAGTGAAACTGGATCTTTATTAATTGGCTCCTAACAATTTTCACAAATTTCAACCAAAGTTTCGCTGTAATTTATACCAGTGTTGAAGAATCTCACTCATCGGAATAGAGGTCACACCGCAGCAACCCAACTCTCCTACAAATAGAGATCGACGACCTTTGCAATCTCCTTGTTTCGTCGAGCAGCTACCTTCCCACCCTTTTGCCAAGAGAAAATAATCCATAGACATGTCATGCCACCGACGTGGCGACATAGACAGCTTGAGTCAACTATATGATCTCAAAAGTATGAGTACCTGCATAACCGACAATGGTAACTACCAAATGCAACAACTAACAATAACTAGGATTTGGTCATCGTTGGAAAATGTTACTCCTAGATAAATTCAAAAATTACGCAAAAATGCAGGCAGAGTATGAATGCAGATATGCACATGCAAATTTTAAAACTTAAACATAAAATTATGCAATTGAGCAAAAATTAAAAACAGTTTTGCCAATTCTCAGACGACTTATAGACTGCTGGATTGTGATGTCTTTCGTGTTAGCCATGAGTTGCAACATGGGTTTGCAAGACCGGCGCTGTACATACGGTTGCATCTACGATTTTACTATTTGCATATGGGTTACAACTTACAAAAATTTGCACATGAGTTACAATTGACAAAATGTCCCATACCGTTGGACTGCTTGGTGATTCATGCTAGCCTCATGATTTGTACTACAACCGCGGAAATGCCTCGGACCAT
Organism: Avena sativa; assembly: GCA_916181665.1. Classification (NCBI taxonomy): domain Eukaryota; kingdom Viridiplantae; phylum Streptophyta; class Magnoliopsida; order Poales; family Poaceae; genus Avena; species Avena sativa. The sequence goes on along the minus strand of OV702280.1, from coordinate 347,022,210 downwards.
TGGATTGCTTTGTGATTCGTTTCAGGCCATGAGTTACGATATGACTTGCAACCGAGACTCAATGACGTCATCCGACTAAGAATGAAGTAAATTCCGAGTCGAGTGATGATTAGTAACTCCCAGATAAAAACATGCCTTGTGAACACTGGCGAAGCTTAGTGTATGTCGAAGGGGCCACCGCCCCCCCCAACTTTGGACCATTTCTTGAAGGATTTTTTTGAGAAGGGCTTAAATAGAAGTTTTTAGGTATTTTTGCCCCCTCCCCCTCCCCTAGCCACTTCCGTAAAGCTCCGCCACTGTTTGTGAACAATGCAATCACCATACCTTTCACTGTGTTATGTTCATTTTTCACTTCATTGTGGAGCCCAAACACAAATGATATTTTTCTTTAAAACTTGCGCGAATAAGTTCCAACTCATTATTCATGTCTATGATTTGTTTCAATTTTTTAAAACCGTATAGGCATGGTCATATTTAAACAAACCTGGGATCAAGATATTCCGTGTCCATACGCCCATTTTCATCCGTATGCAGCTGTTTCATTATATGTCCACGCATTTAAGCAACTAGTAGAATCCTTTATTAATTACATTAACTAGCTACTACAAAATGAGGGGGTGGACACAAAAAGTAAAACGAAGTGACGTATGTACCCCTGCAGTATCGCGTGCATATCCATGGGCTGGCGTTCGTGTCTGTCTCCCCCTCGGCCGGCCGTGGTGGCGAGGGAGGGTGGAGTGAAGACGCCCCAGATTCTGCTCTGTTCTGGTGGATGCTTGGGCCTCCTATCTGGGAGGCCTTCTTCTGGATCGATTGCTGTTGCATCTTCTACGGCCTCTTCCCCGCATCTCGAGCAGGAGCTCTGAGGGGAGGGCTCGGCTTCATCGCGCGGTGGCAATGGATCTTGGCTATTCGAAGCCGCTTCTCGATGGATCTTCTTCTCCTTCTAGGCGCTGAGGCGGCGTGTAGAAGGAATGGGTCTCCATGGAGTAGCGGCGGATGCTGGCCTTGGAGAAGTGAAGCCACTTTCTGCTGTAGATCCAAATCGGAAGCTTGGTGCCAGCCGATTATCTTGGCCATGTTGAGGCCTTTGACCTCGCCGGCGTGCTCCGGCGTTTCTTCAACCTCCGTCGTGAGGCCCAGTAGTTGCAGAGTCGGGATGGGAGTAGGACCTGATTGCTTTCTATTGCATCTTTTTAGGGTCCTTGTTGTAAAGTGTATGGCCTTGTTTTCATTTTCCTTTTCTCTAGGGGCCTGCACAAATATTTGTATCCCCACCGTCTTGATTTATTGAAAGGCTTTCAGCCCCTTCGGGGGCTCTCCTATTAAAAAAAAAAGCATGCGCATGCACGCTGGCCTAAACCCAATCACTTTAATCTTTATCCTTTCGTTTTTTTCCCATGGCTAGAGCATCTCCACCCGTTCCCAGGATGGCGTTCACCGGGCGTTTTTTTTTCATTCGGTGGTGATATTTCGCTCAGTTGCGTTTTCGGAATACCGAATTGCACCAAATTTATTCCAACTTTTGTCCGGCATTTTAGGCCGAACCCGGGACGCTGGGAACCGTCTGAAAACGTCGGACGCAGCGAAAAAACGGGTGGGCCAACCCTGTCGTCGACTCAAGGCTGAGCTCCCGTCTTTTCTTCCCCCTCCTAGCTTTCTTCTCCATTCCCCGCCATATCTCTTGCCTGTTTCCCAAGCTCCCGCCCACCATGCCGTCCAAGGCTTTCATCAAACCCCGATCCACCATCGACGAACGAAAGGTGAAAAAGCCGAGGGTGCGGACGCCGAGGCAGGAGGGCTTGACCGACGCCGAGTGGTTGAAAGAAGTCAGACGCAAGAAGGTCGAAACAGAGAGCCGCAATGAAAAGAAGACAAGGTCAAAGGAGGCAAAGGAGATCTCGGAGGCGCAATCGATGAGGGAAGCGTAAGCGGCTTTGGAGCTGTGGCGCGTACGACGATGTTAGCCGATCGTCCCCACGCAGTACGCCGTGCACCAGGGGAGCCAACCAATCGCCGGATCACCGACCGGGTTCTCGCAGGCCGTGTTCCAGAAAAGCCAGGCGAACCCGCGACAGAGGTACTCCTCCTCCCCCGAGTTCGATGGAGCGTTCAACCCGAACGTGCTCTTCCCCTGCCCCGCACCTCGCCCTCCGGCCTTTAACGTCCACATCAACATCTCCTACGCCAGCTCTCCAGCGTACGCCAGCACTTCGTCGGCCATGCACCATAGCACTCTATCGTTTGCCGGCAGCTCCTCGCCCGTCACCTTCGGTGACACGGACACCCGTAACGTGTTCGGCGGAATGGCGGGCGATGCCTACATGTCGGACCTGATCGGCAGCCACTGCCTGACCGCCTCCGTTTCGGCAGCGGCCGGCAGCAGCTCCTCGCCCGTCACCTTCGGCAACGCCCGCAACGTGTTCGGCGGAATGGCGGGCGACGCCTACATGTCAGACCTGATCGCCTCCAGTTCAACATCGGCCGGCAACAGCTCCTTCACTCAGGAACAGTCCCGAGCCGATGCCAAACATGGCCTCGAGTCCTAGGATTTCGCCGAAGGCCAGGCCGACCAGACACAAGCCGAGGATGAGGAGGATGGCGAAGAAGACGCCTTGTCGCCGGTGAAGGGAAAATCCAAGGGCAAGAGGAAGGCGAGGACGTCGACGCCAGAGCCTCGCGTCAAGTGGATGATGCTTGATGACCTTTGACTCGCTGAGGCATGGAAATTGATGAGCATGGAACCCATCACTGGCACAAACCAAAACTCGGAGTGCAACCTCTTGGACCTGAAGTTCAGCAATGTCCACATGGAGCGAGACGAGAAGGCCGTGATCAATCACGGCACTCATCCAACATGCGTGCAACAAGTGGCACGCTTCTAGCCGAAGCTATGCCGAGTTCATGCATGTCCTGACACACTTCGCCTTGCCTTTGCAACTCGTCCGTGCACTTGGAATGTACCGGGACGATACCAAGACGGAGTTCAAGTTCCACCACGTGTTCGCCGAGATCCACAAATGTCAGAAATGGGCAGATACTCACGTGAGCCTCGCTAAGAAGAAGGACTGCCTGTACAACCCGGAGGCTCCGCCCCTGCTGCAGGCGAAGAAAGGCCGGAGGTCGGCCAGAAGAAGGCGAAGATGCTAAAAGCTACATGACCTCCCACCGAACGTCTTCACGCGTCTATCGAGAAGTGCATTCAAAACTCCAAGGCCCATGGAGAGAAGAGGGAGGAGAAGGCCGACGAGAGGTGGACGCGGCTGCTCCAGAACCAAGACAGGAAGCTCGACCTCCTCAAGGAGAACTTCGTCGCCAAGAAGAGGAACACAGATCTTCAGTTTCTCATGGGCGGCGAAGACACCTTGGTGATGAGCCCCTAGGTCAAGGCCTGATACATGGCGCGCTGCAACGCCATCCTCGACGAGGACATCCCCGCCAACACGCCAAGCGCTACGCGACCATCTCGGCCGCCACTCCTTCGCCGAGCTCTGCCTCTACCTCCTCCAATCCGTCAGCAGGTCACGTCCTGGCCGAGGAACCCATCCCCATCGCACCAAACATGCCGGAGGAGCTCATCCCCATTGACAACTGATCGCCGGATTTTATCCTGTTTTGTAATAATTTGATCGTCAAACCATTTTGTGCGTACTTCTGTCGAACACCTTTGGCCGAGATTTCGCTAGCGAAAACAAAAAAATTTCAAATATGTTGCCGAGTTTACCTCGTCTAGGAACCAAGTCTGAAAACACAAGTACTCCCTCCATTTCAAAATATAAGATGTTTTAGGTTTGTGAAGAGAATATATCTAGACTTGTTTTAGTGTGTAGATTCACTCCAAACATAAGTGAACCTGCATACTAAAAGAAGTCTAGATCCATTTGTTTCACAAAGCTAAAACATCTTATATTTTGAAACGGAGGGAGTAGAAAACTAGACCAAAAGTTATATCCGTCCAAACACTAAATAACGCCGGATTGCTCTTAGCGCTTGTGCTCCCCACTGATATCCAAACCTGGCGTTGTCTCGTTCCAATCCCCGACATACGCTATCCAACGAACGCCCGACTTTTCGTTCATACCAACGCCCCGACACCATGACCACTTTGTTTCCATCACCACGCTCGCCGCTAAAACCACACACATCTTTGTATCCTTGTGTGCGCGCCATGTCTATATTTATATCCATGATTACCAAAGCACACATCAGCTAGCTTCGACTAGTAAGTACCAATCGTCAATCGAGGTAGTAGCTGCAGGTACCCCTCAGGTTTCTGCAACGGCAAACATGAGCAAGCCACAGGCGCCGCTCCTCGAGCTGATGGCGGCTGTTGATGCCGGCCTTGTTGCCGTCGACGTCGGCGCCCGTAACTTGGCGCCCACACGTCGTGGGAGCTACGGCCGTAGCCGCCAGACCGCGCCTGTTGCGGCGGCGCCGCAGACCCCGCCCGCGGCGATGGATACAAGCTTTGAGTTCAGCGCCGCGGTCAGCTACAGCTTCGCGTCGCCCGCCAGCATGGTCTTCTCGGACGGCCAGCTCCGGGTACACCAGTTCCCCGCCGTGCGGTCGTCGCCGAGCAGCAGCCAGGTGGCCTCGCCGGTGTTGAGCTCCTCCATGGATAGCACCAAGGCAGCGTTCGCAGCAGGGGGCAAGAAGCGTGTCAGCTTCGCGGCGGACGGCGCGGGGAAGACGGCAGCAGCGAAGTCAAGCGGTGCGCACAAGAAGGGAGGCGGCTTGTTGGGGTGCATGGGCTCAGCGTGCGGGATGTCACGTGACCAAGTGGTGGAGCCGGCCATGAACGGCAACCGTAAGGTTGTATTGTCCGTTTGATTTTGGAGTCAATAAGTCGGTGATCGATCTTGGGCAAGCATGCATAGTAGCAGAAGCACGACCGTATCTCCATGGTTTGGCTGACTGCAAGCCACTGTCGTTATTACTCGGTACGAACTATAGCATAGAACCCATGTGTTGCTAGGGCACCACACTAAATCAGAGAGTTATTTGGCTTGGGATTTTGAAAATCAAAGATTTTTTTACATGTGTAATAGTGAAAATCACATGGTGAGTTAAATATAGTGAAAATCACATAACATTGTATACAGATTGATTTTAATAAATATTTTGAGGCACATGAAAAAATGGCTTGAAACTTTGCATAACAGATTATTACACTAATAATAGGACCTATTTACCGAGCGAGAGCGATGAGAGCCCCCTACCCCTCCGCCGGCGCCCACTCTTCCTCGCCGTCCCCAACCCCGGTGACGGCGCCCTCCTCCCCCTAGCCTCCCCTTCCGCTTCCCCCTCCTCTCTCTCCCCCGGCGAGTCCGAGCTAGCGCCCGGTTGCGTGGACAGATGGCGTGGAGACCGCGACTCTGATTCCGACGATGCACTAGCAAAGGAACCTTCGAGCGTGCCACGCTTGAAAGTGCACAGGGAGCCGGATTCGGCGATGATTGATGAACTATATATACAACTCCGACGACTCCCTCGAGGGCGGCGTGAACGCGCCATGGGAGCATCCCAAGTCGAAGCGCGCGCGAGGCCGCCGCGCAGGGAAGAAGGTGGCAGTGGCGAAGGAGGCGTGAGCTGGCCGGGAATCTGGGGCATACGATGCCTACCGTGTCCTGTGCCTCCTCTGCCATGAGCCATGCCACATGTCAAGGGACTGCATTGTCGGCCTTGTGTGCCTGCGCTGCGGGCATGTCGACCACATGGCCAGAGGCTGCTCCTTGCCGAGGCCGTGCACCCCCGGATGCCATGGAGGAACCGGCCCGCAAGCAGGCGGCTAGCGGCACAAACCCAACCGCACAAGCTCCCGCGTACCCGCAACGTCGTCCACTGCTCGACCACGATCGCCAGCGCCTGGTCCGGTGTTGGACGGGTGCGTCGTGGCGCCCCTGCGGTGTTGACGCACGTTCGTGAGGCCGGCCGTGCGACCCCGCTTGCGCATCATGGCTCGCAGCGCGTGACGGAGCAACACCCAACTACAGATGGCTGCGACCGCAACAATGCACCAGCAGCACAATAGGTTGCACAGGGCCGTAGCAATGCGCCACGCGCCGGTGCTCAGAATAAAGGCCGCGCCAGGACGGCGGGCGCACATCCCGCGCGGGTAGACGAGCGGGCAGTGGTGGCCCCCCGCCGCTTGTCGCCGCCGGTGCACTCCCGAACCGTGCTGAGGCCGTCGCTGCGCCTCCACTGTTAGCCATGAATAATCCTGTGCATGTTTATGTTTTGCTTTTATTTCCTTTTAGCTGAATAATCCTTGGCTGTCACGAGGTCTGTTCGTGACATGCTGTAACTCTGTAGGACTAGTTCTCTCTGAGTCCTGGTCGTAGGGGTAGTGGACGAGGTGATCACATCGTGCTCGTTGGTCGTGGGATGGCACGGCTGTATCGGATAGATCCCTGATTTTTCGCTCCTTTCTGTTAGTTCGTGTATGAATAAAATGAAAGACGCAACAGAAAAGCTGCAACGCTTTAGCAGCACAAAATCTCTTGTCTCTCCCTGTCCCGATCTCTCTCTCTGCAGATCGCGAGGTTGACGAAGGAGTACAGGAGAACAATTGGTATCAGAGCCCTCGACCCCATGGTTGGGACTCCTCCTCCACCAGCCACGCAGGCGGCAGCCGCCAAGTCCCAGGCACCCGCGGCGTCGGGTTCCTCACGTCGCGTGCGCTCGCTGAGCCGCGGACGCAGCAGGAGCAGGGGTGGCGGCGGCGGCGAGGTCGTGGTGAGGGAGACAATCGTGAGGGACGGCGGCGGCTCCGGCTCCTGGCCCGTCCTCACGAAGACCAACTACACGGAGTGGGCTATCCTAATGCGCGTCAAGCTCCAGGGTGCGGGGCTGTGGGACGCCATCGAGACCGGGGACGCGCCGGAGCGGCAGGAACGGCAGGCGCTCGGCGCCATCCTGAGCTCGGTGCCTCCGGAGATGGTCCAAGTCCTCGCCGCGAAGGACGACGCGAAGGTCGCGTGGGACACGATCAAGACGATGCGTGTCGGCGTGGACCGCGTCCGCGAAGCACGCCGGCAGCGGCTTCAGAAGGACTTCGACAACCTCCAGTTCAAGAACGGCGAGAGCGCCGAGGACTTCTCCCTCCGCGTCTCGAGCGTCGTCAGCGAGCTACAGTCTCTTGGAGACACCACGTCTGAGCTCGACGGCGTGCAAAAAATCCTACGCGTCGTGCCGCCCAGGTATGCACAGATGGCTTGCTCGATTGAGACCTTACTTGACTTAAAGGACATGTCGATAGATGAGCTCAGCGGGCGTCTCGCCGCCTCGGAAGGGCGTGGCGAACCCGAAGCTGACACCGGAGGGCGCGTGCTCCTTACTGAGGAGGAGTGGCGTGCCCGCTGCTCTGGCCGCCAGCCTGGATCAGGAGGATCCAGCTCCGGCAAGCAGCAGAAGAACCGCCACGGCGGTGGCAAGGACGGTGCCAAGGACGGCACTCGCGCCGGCGGCAGCGGCCCCTCGAAAGATGACAGGTGCCGTTACTGCAACAAGAAAGGACATTGGGCGCGTGAGTGCCGCAAGAAGAAGAGGGACGAGGAGGCAAACCTCGTCCAGCCGGTTGACGAGGAGGAGCCCGCGTTCCTGATGGTGGAGCTGAGCGCCGTCACCTTCGACACAAACCAGCCGCTGATGCCGACGGACGGCGTCCACCTCGTCGAAGAGCGTGCTCAGGTACACCTGGGGCGCGCCGAGGAAACTGAGCCAGGCTGGTACCTTGACTCCGGCGCTAGCAATCATATGTCGGGCTGGCGCGCTGCCGGCGGCCGAGCTCGACACGACGGTGCACGGGACTGTCAAGCTAGGCGACGGCTCGACGGTGGCCATCGAAGGACGCGGCACCGTCCTCTTCAAGTGCAAGGGCGGTGGTCACCGCGCACTGGGTGGAGTGTACTACATCCCCAGGTTGAGGAACAACATCGTGAGCGTGGGCCAATTGGACGAGTTCGGCTGCCAGGTCCTCATCGAGAACGGCTCCTGCACCGTGCGTGATCGCCGCCGTCGTCTCCTGGCCAAGGTGACGCGTGGGCGCAACCGCCTCTACATCGCCGACCTCAAGGTGGACCAACCCGTGTCCCTGCTGACGCGCGGCGGCGAGGACCCGTGGCTGTGGCACGCTCGCTACGGCCACCTGAACTTCGACTCCCTTGGAAAACTTGGCAGGAACGAGATGGTACGTGGTATGCCCGCCCTGTCTCACCCTGATGCTTTGTGTGACAGCTGCCTGGTCGGGAAACACCGCCGCGCGCCATTCCCACACCTGGCCAAGTTTCGCGCCGAAAAACCGCTCGAGCTTGTTCACGGCGACATCTGCGGGCCGATCACGCCCGCGACTCCGAGCGGCAAGAAGCTGTTCCTTCTCCTCGTCGATGACAAGAGTCGGTACATGTGGATCACTCTGCTTGAGAAGAAGAGCGACGCTGCCGAGGCGATCAAACGGTTCCACACCAGAGCTGAACTGGAGTCTGGGGAACACCTGCGCACGCTCCGCACGGACAGGGGTGGCGAGTTCACATCGGCGCACTTCCTCGACTACTGCGCTGACAACGGTATCAAGCGACATCTCACTGCCCCCTACTCTCCTCAACAGAATGGGGTCGTGGAGCGCCGGAATCAGACCATTGTCGGCATGGCGCGGAGTCTCTTGAAAGCGAAGGGCATGCCTGGCGAATTCTGGGGAGAAGCGGTCACCACCGCTGTCTACCTGCTGAATCGGGCACCCACACAGAGTGTCACCGGCATGACCCCCTATGAGGCGTGGCATGGCGTGCGCCCAGACGTCGCGCACCTGCGTACCTTTGGGAGCATAGCACATGTCAAGGATGTGCGGCCTCACCTGAAGAAACTGGAGGACAGGAGCCGACCCATGATCCTCATTGGGTACGAGGAAGGCAGCAAAGCATACCGCTGCTACGACCCCGTCGAGAAACGTGTGTGCGTCAGCCGCGACGTTGTCTTTGACGAGAGGGCCAAGTGGAACTGGGACAAGGAACCAGCGGCGGGCTCGGGCAACTCAAACTCCTTCACAGTGGACTACCTGATCATGTCTGAGCCGCTCGAGCCGCAGGGGAGTGCCCCAACCACACCTGACGAACCAGCCTCGCCGGTCTCTGAAACTATCACTCCAACAGCTGACGCGGCGTCAGGCCCTGCATCGCCCTCCGCCTCGATGTCGCTGGCACCACCTGCTACACCACTGCCACCGACGACGCAGGTGGAGTTCGCGTCGCCTCCTACTGATTTTGCGTCTGCACTGGATGCTGCAGACAACGGAGGCGGCCCCCGTCGGTTCAGGACCCTGCAAAACGTCCTCGAGGCCGGGCCTGCTCATGACGCCGACCGCGAGCCAGATGCAGAGGAGCTCCACCTGGCTGCGTCGGACGGGCCCAAGTCATTCCGCGAGGCCAACAAGCATGCCTGCTGGAGGCAGGCGATGCGTGACGAGATGGACTCGATCACTGAGAACGGCACCTGGGAGCTGGCTGCTCTTCCTGCTGGACATCGCCCCATCGGGCTCAAGTGGATCTTCAAGGAGAAGCGCGACGAGAATGGAGCTGTACAGAAGTACAAGGCGCGCTTGGTGGCCAAGGGATTTGTGCAGCTCCATGGCGTGGATTACGACGAGTGTACGCGCCTGTCGCACGACTCGAGTCAGTGCGCCTTCTCCTAGCGCTCGCCGCACATGATGGCTGGCCGGTGCACCACATGGATGTGAAAACCGCATTTCTCAACGGCGAGCTCGACGAAGAGATCTATGTCAATCAACCCCCCGGCTTTGAGACGACACAGAGCAGCGGGAAGGTCCTTCGTCTGAGGAAGGCCCTGTATGGGTTGAAACAGGCGCCTCGCGCATGGAACTCGAAGCTGGACAGCGTACTGCGGCGTATGGGTTTCTCTCGATGTCCCTCAGAGCATGCTCTGTACAAGCGCAGTGAAGGAAGTGACCGCCTCCTGCTGGGCATCTATGTAGATGATCTGATCATCACCGGCAACAGCGAGCGCGTGATCATTGTGTTCAAAGAAGAGATGAACAAAACCTTCCGCATGACAGATCTTGGCAGATTGAGTTTCTACCTTGGGCTGGAGGTGGTGCAGAGCAAGGCTGGCATCATGGTGACTCAAACCGCATATGCCCAGAAGATTCTGGAGAAATGTGGCATGGCTGGCTGCAATCCCTGCTCCACACCTACTGAGAACAGGCTCAAGCTCACCAAGAACAGCACAGCTGCACCCGTGGACATCACTGAATACAGAAGCACCGTCGGCAGCTTGAGGTATCTCGTGCACACACGCCCTGACATCACGTTTGCAGTCAGCTACGTGAGTCGCTTTATGGAGATGCCCACCGTGGAGCACCAGGCTGCTGTCAAGCATGTGCTCAGGTACATTGCCGGCACGCTACGTCTTGGGTGCTGGTTTCCTAGGGGAACTGAAGAAGCGCAACTGCTGGGTTTCTCTGACAGTGATCACGCAGGAGATAAAGATGATCGCAAAAGCACATCTAGGGCTTTCTTCTTCCTGGGGAGGAGTCCAATCAGCTGGCAATCACAGAAACAGAAAATTGTTACTCTCTCTTCCTGTGAAGCTGAATATGTCGCTGGAACTGGCGCAGTCTGTCAGGGGGTCTGGCTGGCACGGCTGCTGGGTGAATTGTCTGGTGAAGACGCACGAAAGTTCGAGCTCTTCATCGACAACAAATCTGCCATATCCCTCAGCAAAAACCCTATCTTTCATGAGCGAAGCAAACACATCGATCTTCGATATCATTTTATCAGGGAGTGCGCTGAGGCAGGGAAACTGGAGGTGAAGTATGTCAACACTGAAGAACAGCTAGCTGATATTCTGACGAAGCCCTTGGGAAGAATCAGGTTTCAGGAGCTGCGATCCAAGATTGGGATGGTGGAGAATAAGACTGTGCTCAGGATTAGGGAGTGATTGTTAGCCATGAATAATCCTGTGCATGTTTATGTTTTGCTTTTATTTCCTTTTAGCTGAATAATCCTTGGCTGTCACGAGGTCTGTTCGTGACATGCTGTAACTCTGTAGGACTAGTTCTCTCTGAGTCCTGGTCGTAGGGGTAGTGGACGAGGTGATCACATCGTGCTCGTTGGTCGTGGGATGGCACGGCTGTATCGGATCAATCCCTGATTTTTCGCTCCTTTCTGTTAGTTCGTGTATGAATAAAAGGAAAGACGCAACAGAAAAGCTGCAACGCTTTAGCAGCACAAAATCTCTTGTCTCTCCCTGTCCCGATCTCTCTCTCTCTGCAGATCGCGAGGTTGACGAAGGAGTACAGGAGAACATCCACCGATCGCCATTTGGGGGCGAACTGTCTCGCCGGCCGGCACACACTGCCTGCATCTTCCCGTGCTCGCAAGAGGTGGACGACGCCGAGCGTGCTCTGGCCAATGCCCTTGTTGGCGTGTTTGAGGGGTAACATGGCAGGGACACCTCGCTGGCCGAAGTCGCGGACGCCATCGAAGAATGCCACGGCCTCCCGCCGGAGATCTTCTTCGTCTACATGCATACTATGGGGTCGATGCTGATCTACTTCGCCGCGAGAAAGGACCGAGATACCGTCCTGAGGGCGCAGTTCGTGCTAGCGCACTCCTTCAAGCTCCCGTTGAGGCCATGGTCGCATAGAGCGAACGCCACCACCGGGAGCCTTGGGGTCCATGTCAATCGGTGAGCATGGACTCCATCACCGACTCAAACCAAAACTCGGAGAACTATTGGAGGCGTGTGAAGCTTGCGATTTTATGAGCGCAACCTATTAGACCCGAAGTTTAGCAAGGTCCACATGAAGTGAGGCGAGAAGGCCATTATCAATCACTGGGCACTCATCCAGCACGCATCCAACAAATGACACGATATTCTCGAAGAGATGGACCGCACACCGGTCAGCAGCGCAAGCATCCAGAAATGTCAGAAATGGGCGGATACTCGCGTGAGCCTCACCAAGGACAAGGACGACGTGTACAACCCGGAGGCTTCGCCCCTGTTGCCGACGAAGGAGGAGGTCGGCCAGAATAAGGCGAAGATGCTGAAAGCTATAGGTCCTCCCGCCGAACGTATCTACGCATCTATCGAGAAGTGCATCGCGGACTCCAAGGCCCATGCCGAGAAGAGGGAGGATAAGGCCGACAAGAGGTGGACGCAGCTGCTCCAGAACCAAGACAGGAAGCTCGACCTCCTTAAGATGAACTTCGCCACCAAGAAGAGGAAAACGGATCTCCATTTCCTCATGGGCGGCGAAGATACCTTGTCGATGAGCCCCCAGGTCAAGGCCTGGTACATGGCATGCCGCAACGCCATCCTCGACGAGGATATCCCCGCCAACACGCCAAGCGCTGCGCTGACCATCTCGGCCACCACTCCTTCGCTGAGCTCTGCCTCCACCTCCTCCAATTCGTCGTCGGGTCACGTCCTGGCCGAGGAACCCATCCCCGTCGCACCAGACACGCCTGAGGGGTCCATCCCCATCGACGACTGATCGGCGGAATAATTTGATCGTCGAACCATTTTGGACGTACTTCTGTCGAACTCCTTTGGCTAAGATTTCCCTAGCAGAAAAAAAAATTCAAATATCTTGCCGATTTTACCTCGTCTGGAAACCGCGGCTGTGAACGCGAGTGGAAACCGAGTGTTTTCATTTCGAAAGTTATATCCGCTCGGCGCGAGGCGTAGAAACGCGCAACTAGTGCAGGTGCTCTTACTCGAACGGAAACGAAATGGGAGTAGTACTAGTTCAGCTTCGTTGCCTGCCAATTAGTATCAGTTAGACGAATTTTTTCAAGGAAAAAATAAAGTATTCTTTTACTAATTTAGACGAATTTAAATTTTACTAAAAAAAGTAACATCAAGTTAGACAAACTTAAATTTTTGACGAATTTTAATTTTACTAATTTACGTGCCTGGAAATAAAGTAACATGAAGTTTAGCATTTTATTTTGTTATTAAATCACTAATCTAAATTAACATCAGCTGGTATTCTAAATGATGTATCCTACCGTTTCTATTGTGCAGATTTAATAAAAAGACGGAAAAAGGTTGGTTTAATTAAGAGAGAGAGAGAGGTGGTGGTGCAGTGTAGCATGGCATGCAATGCACCGCGAGGCGCGAGAGGCGGCGCCATCTTTTTTGCTAGCTGGCAGGAAGTGTCAGGGCAAGGGAGATGAGAAACGGATTTTGTCAGACGCGCGCGTACACAGAGGAGAGCGCTAGATTTCAGTCGCTGAAAGGCGGGACCAGAGCGAAGCGGGACCTCCCTGTCATTCTCGCTGGACAGCCTACCGGGTTTAGCCTTAGCCGACCGAGTGTGTGTGGCGGTCTCGGATCGGTTTTAAACTTTAAATGCCCGGCAGCCAGTCGAGTCATCCGGCGTAGCGGCGTGCGCGACGCCAAGGAGAGGAGAAGGAGGGAGCGCAGCGGTGGTAGGTTTTCGTTCGTTCCTCGCTCCATCCCCCTCCTCCTCCTTCCTCTCCTCCTCTCTGATCTCGCGCGTGTTCCATGGTTCCTTCTGTTCGTACGGCCGCACTGGATCGCTGAACTTGTTTCACCCGTATTATTTCATCTCATGTTGAATTTGGCAGTGAGTTTTGGTATGGTGTTTCACTAATTAATCTGCCTGCTACTTGTTTCACCCATACTATTGCATCTCGTGTTGATTTTTGGCGGTGAGTTTCGATCTGGTGACTTTTTCACTAATTAATCTACCTGCTACTTGTTTCACCCATATTATTGCATCTCATGTTGATTTTTGGCGGTGAGTTTAGATCTGGTGTTCCACTAATTAATCAATCTGCCTATTTGTTTCACTCATATAATTGCATCTCATGTTGAAATTGGCAGTGATTTTCGGTCGATCTGGTGTTTCACTAATTAATCAATCTGCCTATTTGTTTCACCCATATTATTGCATCCCATGTTAAATTTGGCACTAGTGTTTTTCGGTCTGGTGTTCCCTTGTTCTATGAAGCAAGCAAGCAAGCAAGCAAGCGAGAGTTGTTGTTGTTGTTTCTTTTCGGTTTAGTGCGTGTGTTTTTGTGCGGTGGAACCGAAAATTACTACTCGTTCTCTACGAGTATCCAGGACACCCACATCTGAGTCCTTGTACTCCTATTGCAACTGCTGGGATAGATGGAGGATACTATCTAATCAAAGATGTTTAATTAACCAACATGCTCGTTTCTGTACTACAGTACTTGATCACATTTGAATAATAATGTGGCTGCTGCAGGAGATGGATTCGCCGGCGGCGTTCGGGATGTCGGTGTTGATGAGCGTGATGTTGGTACGTTTGTTGCTTGCCCTGCCCTGCCCTGCCCTGCCTTGCCCTGCCCTGCTATGTGATTGATTGATTGATCGATTTTGCTCTGTGCTGCAGACGGAGAACAGGAGCCCGGAGATATTACCACACTGGATCATGTCATCTGTTTCCACTGTCCATGGGTTTGCGTGGTCCTACAGAGGGTTGCAACTCTTCAATTATTACATGATGGTACGTAAGTAAACATTGCTCGCCTACTCTGCTCTGCACTACCACTACTTGCCCCCACATCCTTTTGGATTGATCCCAACTGCGATTGCAGGCGCAAAACGTACTTGGATGGGTTTTTTTTTAGATTCCAGGAAGGAGAGGATGGCTCTCGCACTGCACACCACGTCTCTCGCACTGCACACCACGCCTCCCCCCGAACCCACCCTCTTCCCTAACTCACCGTCCGAAAGCTCCCCTCGCCGCCGTCTCGCCGACACGCCGCCCCGCTGCTCCCCCATCTCGGCGTCTGGGGTTCGTGCTCCTGATTCGGCGCTGGAGCTAAAGAAGGGCGGATCTCATGGACGGGGTTGGGGAGTTCAGCAGATCGCCGCGGATCGATACGCCGGAGAGGGAGGGGGTGGAGGCTCTGCTGGGGCTGGCGGTGGTGATTCCAGGAGAGGATCCGGGGGCAGCTGGCCGATTCCACCGGGATTTGTCGGCGGCGGCGTTCCAGGCGCTGGCGGAACCGCCGAATCGGCGATTTCAGGCGGCCACAGAGTTGATGGAGCGTTGCAGGAGCCGCGGCTGGGTGTTGCTGGTCCAGCGAGATTCGACGGGGCGCATGCTTCAGGCATTGGCGGTCAGGAATGGTCTGGCCGCTGCGATGCGTCGGGCGGCGACGGGAGGGCCCCCTACACCGGAGCGCTGTGTGATGGTGATGGCGGGGCAGGATCTGGTGGCAATGGAGCGCGGCCAGGCAAGGTCGGCATTCACGAATCAAGCCAGCAACCAGGGAGGCCTGTCCGACAGGAGTGTGGAGGATTTCCGCTGTTAGTTCATTCAGGTGATAGAAGAGGCCGGCTCGAGGTGGGAGCAGGAGGAGTCTCGGCTCAGCTAACTGCTCTGGAGCTTCATGGGAGAGGTCCCCCTTCTCCCAGGCCCGGAAAAGGGAGGATTCTCCGGCGTGAGAGGCTCAGGAGGAAAGCAATTTTTGCGCGGGATTCCTTTTCTGTCCCGGTTTCAGTTGGCGGAGGTGACAGAGTCCGTTCGGGGCTTTTACCTCCTTCGTTGGCGGTTCCCGTAAATCCGTCTTTGGGCACCGATCAGTGGACCGCGCGCGGGGGTCAAGGAGGCGGGGGGCAGGTAAGGATTCTAGGGTTTCCCTTAAGCCGCCGCTCTTGGCCTGGATTCGCAAAGGGGTCGGGGGCGAACTATCCTCTGACTGCTACCCAGCGACTTTCGTCGGCCTCACTTCCTACAAGCCCCGCCTGATCCGTGATCCCAGGCTCTTCCGTGCTCTGGAGACGATGGTCAATCAAGGGAGAGGGAGAGGAAGAGGGGTTGGGAACAGCAGGCTAGAGGGAAGTGGATCCCAGACGTGGCAGCAGCAGCAGCAGATGCAGCCCCAATCCCAGCCAGTTCCGCAGCAGATGCAGCAGCAGTTTGCGCCTCATAATCAGCAGGCCCCTGGATTTGGGTTTGGGTTTGCTGCTCCCTGGAGCTTCCCTAACCAATTCCCTGGGCAAATTCCTCCCAATCAATGGATTAACCCGCAGGGATCTTGGGCAGGATCGGGCTCTTCCCTGCCGCAGCCACCTGTCTTTCCTCAGATGCAGGCACAACAGCAATTCTTACAGCAGGCTTAGCCGCAGCAGCATATGTTTGGGGGGCTTCCCCAAGGTCAGCAGTCTGGGCTGCAACAGCAGCAGTTTGCACAGCCGTTTGGCCAGCAGCAGGGTGGTGGCAAGCAACAAGGGAATAGGAAGAAGGGCAAGGCAGTAGCAGCCACTGGTGAGGGGTCTGCAACTGGTAAGGAAGGTTTGGCTAAGGCAAAAGATAGCTATCTTGCAGTAGTCTGCTTCAATTGTGGTGAACCAGGTCATAACAAGAGTCAATGCTCCACAGCTCCTTTCTGCTTCATATGCAAGATGGTGAATCACAAAGAGGATAAGTGCCCTGTTAGGAAGCATGCTCTGCCTGCTGCTAAGCTTTATGGCAAAGCTACACACGGACTTGAATTCTTCCATGTGGAGGTGCCTGAAAGCACTGGGGATGGGATAGGGGCTAAGAATGTGGGAATTGTCTTTGTTGAAGCTGGGGAAATAAGTAAGGAGGAGCTTGCTCAAGAATTTGCCATTATCTACAAAACCACTTGGCCTTGGCAGGTGAGGCAGCTGGATGAGTGGTCTTTCTTGGTCAAATTCCCCCCCCACCTGCCAGTTGAAGATGTTGCAGGGTACCCCTGTTTTGGTCTGGTCAAAGATGGTGTGACAGTGAATGTTGAGGTGTGGGATGGGGAACTTCAATCAGTTGGAGAGAATGTTGAGGTTTGGGTCCAACTTAGAGGCCTCAAACCTGAATGGTGTAAGTGGAATCTGCTTGCTCAGTTTACCTCTGTTCTGGGCGTTCTGGTGGATGTAGACTGGCTGGACATGTTCCAAAATCTGTGTGAAGTGGTGAGGGTGAAGATCCAATGCAAGGAGCCACACCTCCTCCCTGAGTGTCACTTGTTTGAGATCAAGAAGAAGCACTATTCTATCTCTATTACTGTTGAATTTCCTGAAGTGGCAGCCACAGGTAATGAAGGGCCAGATCCAGATGGTCAGTCAGGTGCGGACCCTCTCAGGACTGCTGAACTGGTTTTGGAGGATCAGCCTAACCGCCAAGCTCAGGCAGGTGGGTCAGACACTGGGAAGAATGATGCAATTGGTGGGGTATCTTCTGTCCAGCACAAGAAAACTGCAGGAGGGGCGGTGGCTGGGCTCGATGAAGGTGTTGAAGGTGATCTTTCTGCCTCTCTCCCTTCCTTTTTGGAGTCTGCGAGGAAGGATATCATGGGATGGTTGACGAAAGATAACCCTGATGAAGAGCAATGCTTCAAGATGCTGAGGGATATGGAGCTGGTTGATGATGAGGGATGCTTTGTGTATGAGGATGCACAACTTGAGGCATCCGAGGTAGGAACTGGGCAAGACTCTAACTGTAAAAGAGGATTGGTGGCAGAGGACCTGGACTTGGAGCAGCTGCATAAGAAGAACAAGACATGGGGGCCGGTGCTGGGTACTAGGCAGAGTGCCAGGACTCAGGGAAACGCTGGGAAGACGATTCTGGAGATTGCTCAGGAACACAAGAAGAAGAAGAATTTGGAGGTCCCTGTATCATCCTTTAAAGGTATAACAAGTACTAACCCTTTTCAGATTTTACATGCAGATTCCTTGAGAAACATGGCAAAAACTGTAGGTGTTGTCATTTTAGACTCTGTTTGTGGTGAAGTTGATGAGTCAACTATAGCTACTGATGATACTCTAGCTGTTTTGCCTGATAATTTAGATTTAAGTTTTGTCTCTTCTACTTGACATGAGGTCTTGTCTGAGGGCAGTACTTTTGACCTACCTGTTTGTCTCAACTCTCCCCGAACCCCTAGTGGTGCTAAGGTACCTGGAGGTGGAAGGGAGAATAGTGAGTTGATCTGGACTAAAGTCTGTAGGAACCGTCGGGGCAAGCACCCCAAGAAAAAGAGTTTTTATGAATAGTTTAGGCTGGAACATTAGAGGGATTGATGCCCCTGGTAGAAAGAAATGCATCACTGATACGCTTGCTAAATCTCATGCTTCTATTATGTCGTTTCAAGAAACTAAAAAAGAATGTTTTTCAACTTCTTTTCTAGATTCTATTAGTTTAAATAGGAACTTTGTCTGGAACCACTTACCTGCGAAAGGTTCTGCTGGTGGCATTCTTGTTGGAGTGGATTCTGATTTGTTTGAAGTTATTTCCTGGGAAATTAAAGTTTTCTCAGTTTCTTGTCTCCTTAGGTTTAAAAAAGATAATAAAGTTTGGAGACATATTTCGGTCTATGGTTCTCCTTATGAGGAAGGGAAAGAGGAGTTCATTTCTGAGCTTCACTCTCTTTTTATTGACAATAATTTCCCTACTCTTATTAGTGGAGACTTTAATTTAGTTAGATTCCAGGAAGATAAGAGTAATGGTTTGGTCAACCAGAAGTGGTGTGACAAATTTAATGCTTGGATTGAACTGTGGGGTCTCATGGAGGTTAAAATGTCTAATAGGAAGTTTACTTGGGCTAACAATCAAGAAAACCTCATCATGTCTACTATAGATAGGATTTTTTGTAATACTGAGTTAGATGCTATGTTTCCCCTGGCATCTTCTCAAGCTTATACCAGACTTGGGAGTGATCACACACCTATCCTGTGGGACTCAGGGGTGGCTCACTCCCATACTCCTGTTTACTTTAAATTTGAAAAGTGGTGGTTGCTTAGAGAGGATTTTAAGGATCTGGTTACTAAATCCTGGCAAGCACCTACCAAAGGTAAAACTGCGATAGATAGGTGGCAAGAAAAGATGCGTCGGTTTAGGAAAACCTCCAAAGGGTGGAGTAGAAATATTGAGGCAGATCTCAGGCATCTTAAGCAGGATATGATGCAAGAGTATGACCTACTAGATTTAAAAGCTGAATCTGAAAGCTTGTCTGATACTGAGAATGCTAGGCTTAAAGAAATCATCTCAGAAATGCAAAAAAATTGGCTTAAAGAGGAAACTAAGGCGAGACAAAGATCAAGGGATAGAGATATTGTCGAAGGGGATAGGAATACTGCGTACTTTCACGCTGTAGCTAATCAGAGACGTAGGAAAACTCTGATTGTTTCGCTAGAAGGACCTGAGGGGCCTACTTCTGAACTCTCAGAAATGTTAGATATTTCTACTGATTTTTATAGGAACCTTTTCAAAGCTGAGGCAAAGTCTGGGTTCTCCCTGGATCATGATTTCTTCTCTCCCGGGGAAAAAGTTCAGGATATTCATAATGCATCTTTGGAAGCTCCTTTCTCTGAGGAGGAAATCAAAAAAGCTGTTTTTGGTTCTTACTCTGATGGGGCACCGGGACCAGATGGTATTTCCTTTATGTTCTATCAAAATTTCTGGGATATAGTCAAGGAAGATATCTTAGATCTTTTTAAAGATTTTTATGAAGGAAAATTGGACATTTTCAGGTTAAATTTTGCGGTTCTATCTCTCATCCCTAAAGAACCTGAAGCGTTCACAATGCGGAAATTTAGACCAATTAGTCTACTGAATTGTATTTTTAAAATTTTCACTAAGGTGTTGACTAATAGGCTAGGTCTGGTTATGGATTTTCTTATTGCTCCAAACCAAACAGCATTCATAAAAGGTAGGTATATTCTTGAAAGTGTGGTCACAGCTCATGAGGTCCTTCACTCTGCGGTCTTGTGGCATCCCGCAAAACCACTACTAGAAAATCGCGTTGTTTTTGTGCATTGCATCATCATGACCGCATGCTCATGTCATCATGCCACATTGCATTTGAGCATCGTCATCATCTTGCATTTGCTTGCATAAAACTATTTGCAGAAAAACCTGTCTTTATTTTCTAAACGCCCCGTTTTGTTTTCAAAATGCAAACCCCGGGTCTCCGGAATATTTTTGTTTGTCTGCTATCGGTTTGCAAACGGTGCATTTAAAATAAATAGAAGATTGAATTATTTTTAGTGGGGCAGTCGAACGGGCCGAATAGACCCGAACGACTACCCCCAGAAATTAAAACGGCCCAACCTACAAACCCTTTTTCCACCCATCCTATCTTACCCAGGCCATCTCCACATCACCTTCCCCAATCGCAGCTCGCCACATCAGCCGTGGAAATCCCCCTCCACTCAGACACCGCCACCTCACCAGCCCCAACCAACCCACCCCTCACAGCCACACACACTCACACCCAGCCGGCCACACACACCCACCCACTCCTGCCGCTGCCCCTGGGTCCCACCCTAGTCAGCCGCCCAGCCCCACCTGGCCCGCCCCTGCCCAGATCCCCACGCCACCTGACCCCCACCGACGCGCCCCACACCCCCGTCTCCTTCCTCCCGCCTCCCCTCGCCTGGGCCTCTCCTCCAGCCCCGTCCGCCGCCGGCGCGCCTCCGGCCGGCGCCCTCGGCCGCTCGCCGCGCCACCTCGACCGCGGCCCCGCTCCTCCTGGAACCACCCCGAGCGCCGCCCCGCCCTCACCTTCTTCCCCTCTCTCCGGCGCCTCCCTTCCCTCTGCGCCGCCGCTCCCTCTCACCTCCCGCCACCGCCGCCCTAGGCCCGAGCTCCTCCGCCGTCGTCGGCCGCCTTTTCCCCTCGACTCCGCCGCCCGCGGCCGAGCGCGCCCCGCTGCTCGCCTCAACCCGCCCCGCCTCCGCCTTCTCCCCCGCCCCTGCTCGCCGGCCCCGGCCCGCGTCCGCTCCTCCCCACCGTCGCCACCAATCTCCGTCCGCCTCGCCTCCTTCCCCCTCCTCGGCGCCCGCGCTCCCGCTCGCCCCGCGTCGAGCCGTCCTCGAGCCACCACCGCTTCGGCCCCCTCCGTCCCCGACCGTGTCGGCCTCCGCCCCGGCGCTCCGGCCGCTCCTCCGGCCCGCACCCGCCGCCGCCTGGGCGCGACCGCTCCGCGGTCCCGCCTCTGCCTCCCGCGACCAGCCGCCCCGCCCCTCGCCTCCGGCAACTGCAGCGCCGTCGCCCCCGCCGGCGCCCAAGCCCGCTGCCGGTCCCCGCCGCCCTCGGCCTCCCCAAGCCCGCTGCCGGTCCGCCCGCCTCGCGCCGCCTCTGCATCGACCCAAGGTCACGAGCCCCTCCCTGGAGATCCTCAACATCCAAGGGATGCCTCTGCCTCGTCAGCAACAGCCCCGGTGCGTGAAGACCTGCGCCTTCGTCCTGGAGAGCGTCGACGTGAGACAGACGGGCAGTGTCCCCAAGCTGAGCTTGTTCGGGTGCGCTTCGGAGTCCACAGTGAGGTCAAGATGGTGCCAGCCTTCCTCAGATGCTTTCCACATGTTGAGGCTCTGCACATTATGGGATCTGCCGCCGAGACCAACTCGCTAAAATGCTTCGTATCGACATGACCTTCCTCGGGCCTTCGTCATGGAATCGTCAAGATCCACCGGCGCCAAACCCCAAGACCGACATCGTCAACCGAGAACTCTGACAAGGACGCCAAGCTCGTCGAGATCTCGGACGCCAAGACCGCCGCACGGAACCCGATCCTGGACGCCAAGTTCTTCTTCCTGAACGACAAGACCGACACGAGTCGAGAACCGGGGAACTATGCAAGGCCACGGCGCCGGAACCGGAAACCGAACCTCGACACGCCAAGTTCGTAGGACCCCGAATCCGAGGGTCTTCGACACGGAACGACAAGATCTACCCCAGTAAATCCAAGAACGATCCCGTCGGGACCGATCCCGTCGAACCCCGAACCCCAGCTCCGGACCCTAAGACCGGACCCCGAACCCCGGAACCCCAAGATCGTCGAGACCCCCTTAATGTGTGACCCTTATCCGAGAACCCTATTTTTATAAATGCCATATCTATAAATTGTTGCATATTGAATTGTCCATGCATGCATCCTTGTCTGTGGTTTGGGGGCCTTATGCCGATTCACCTCATAATTAAATATGGGGCCCATATGCGGGCATATCTAGTCTCATATTGACCTCATTTAAATTTGTGTAGCGAACCGGTGCTATCTTTTGCCATGCTAAAACAACATTTAATTTGCGGGGTAGATAATTAACTTGAACCGTTTAATTAATTGTCGGGACCCCGGTTCCGCTTAATATGACCTAATTGCATCGCACCTTTGCCATGTCATACATCATACATGCATCATGCCCGATCTTCTGCCGTAATCTTAAATATTGCATCCGGTGTTATGCTAGTGTTTTGGTTCTTCGCGGATAAGATCGATGAGTTGATGTGAGCTTCGCCCCGATCTTCGGTTGAACCCTCGGCAATGTTTTCAGGCGAGCATCTCCCCCTTTCTACCTATCTTACTTTTCTAGTATTTACTTCCTCCTGTTGATCTATTGCTATCTGTGTTGCGATGCTCTAGTTTTCGTACCCGTGTCATCCTTTGCAGCCCTATATTGCCTTGGACACATCCTATTACCTGTTGTTTGGTAGATAGTTGGACTTGCGCGTCGTAGTCGCTTGCTCAAGTGATGTTGCGTGTCGTCAAGTGCCACAGTTGTTGGTGTATGGCCGCATGTTGATGATGGAGATGATCATGGTTTTACTTATCGTTCACTTTAATTCCTGTTTAACAACTAAAATTGAAGTAAGTAAGCAGAGGCATCGGTGGGTGATAGATAATATTTGGTTTCCGACCGCCCACTTGTGTCCCGTAGGACCCCGAGTACTTGATACCTGTTCCTTGATTTATCGCGCTATCCACATACGGGGAGTATGGGATCCCCCTTAGCCAGAGCTTGATTCAGTCTTATTTCTTGGGGCCACAAACTAGTTTGAGGTTTTATTTACGATCCTGTACTTATGCCATGTTTTACTGCTTTATTTACGATTGTGCGAGGAGCACACTGTACTGTTTAGGTAAGCGGAGTGTTTTCGCGGTATCGACAAGCCCAGCCACACTTTCGGGTTCCCAGTCGTTTACAGCCATTGACGCAAACCTTGAGTCCGTCTCGGAGCTAGCTTACTTCGTTGCGGGTCTACTCAATGGGGTGGCCCCCTGAAATATTTCTGAATCCTGTGATTGCTTTGTCGTGAAAGCCTCGTTGGGTTTTGATTTGGTTTTTCCGAGGTTGATCGTGTGTGTGTTGCTATTTGTGCACCCCGGCCGGGTTAAAACTTTCTGAAAGCCGTGTCCGCGGTTATGGACGACTTGGAGCACAGTATCTCGATCATAGACAACTATAACTAAAGTAGTGCTATAAATTTGACTTTATAATGACTAGTAATCAGCTTCACTATAATGGAATGGCTAAATAAAACTGCCAACAATTGCTTGTTTGGGTGTCGCTTGCGACCTTTGTATCTGACTAGTAAGTATTGCAACTACAACGGAATGGCTAAATAAAAGTACCAACAACTGTTGGGTTTTGGGTTATCTCATGCTAATTGAATTTGACTAGTAAGTGTCGCCACTACAACGGAATGGTTAACTAAAAGTGCCCACTGCTTATTTTATCAGGATGATTATCTATACCTGACTAGTAATTGGTGCAACGATAACTGAATAAATAAAACTGCCAACTGTGTGAGTTCCTCGGTGGACTTCCTCGACTGGTCTCGAGGGGGAAATACCAGGATGGGATTGTTTGGCGTAAGTTTCAGGTCGGATCCGAATAGGTCTTTCTTACCCCTCTCTGATAGCCGCCAGTTGTATCGAGTCTCTATAGGTTGTTTAGTGCCTGCTGCCGCTGCCGCTTCAGTCCACCATACCTTTGTAGGCGAGGACCGCCGAATTCTAGTCTCGCCGTGTACTGGCCTCAGTACTGACGCTCCTCTTTTTCCTTTGCCCTTTGTCGGCACCCCTTTTGTTTAAGCAGGTTTTGAGATCGACGTCGTTAGCAGGGTTACCCTTCCGGCTTGGCCTGGGCAGGGTTATGGACGCCATCGGTTATTCATCAGGGCTCTTAGCTCAATTTGCATCTTGTCCATAGTCGGACGCTCTTTTGATTTCAAGGTGATTTGGATCTTTGTACTGTATATATGTATTCTTGACTCTTTGAGTCGCTGTTGTATATATATCTGTTCTGTGGGTCCCATCGAGGACTGTTGTGTAATGTTATTACTTCGTTTTCCACCCGCACGAAAGTGCCTGGTGGGCACCTTTGAATCGTTTCTATGCGGGTTTGGCGGGTTTTGCTAAAACTTGCATAGGTCCGATTCTGAGGGTGTTACAGAGTGGTATCAGAGCTCAGCAGTTACGATACCCCACAAGTCCAGCCTGTAGGATAACCTAGCTAACGGCCGAAGTAGAGTGTCAAAACTATTTTTGCAAAACCGGTTGGATAGTTCTGATTAGGTCTGATTTTACTCCTTACCCCTCTGCTATTCTCCTCTTATCTCTACACGTTTTGAATCCGCTCTCTTCTCTTTCTTCGAGTCCAGGAATTCTCGTGGTTGGGTTTTCGTCGTATCTTCAGGGTTTTGCTTCCTCCTTTGGTAACGGTGTTGCTACATCTGGTTTTCATGCTATCCGAGGAATCCTTCGTCCGGTGGTCTTCTCTTTGTTCCTTCCCGCGCCTTCCGGTGTTTTCTAACGCGACGACATCATCTACGCCAGTCCCGATGCAGAGTCTGCATCACTCCGTTGTTCCGAACCTCGCTTGTCGAGATCTTCAGTCTGATTCCGAGAGTTGGTTGCATAATCCGCCTATTCGTGTGCAGAGTAATGGTTTGAGTGCGGGATGGAGTAGCTACCATACCACTACTCTTATCATTCGCTCCTGTACATCGAATCAGTGGATCCAGCAGTTTTACTCCGTCCACGGAAGCTAGAGGTGGCTTTATTTGTTGATACCTCTACATTCGACCTTTTGTTCCGGAGTGTCCTCTCGACGATCACGGACAACGACCCCTTGTTAGTGGTGTCGCGAGGATCTACACGATGCAAGAAGATTCAGATCGCCGACCTTCTTTCCGGTACCATGAGGCGGATCTCGAGGGCGAGATCCCTTGTTAGTGGTGTCGAATTGTGGCATCCCGCAAAACCACTACTAGAAAATCGCGCTGTTTTTGTGCATTGCATCATCATGACCGCATGCTCATGTCATCATGCCACATTGCATTTGAGCATCGTCATCATCTTGCATTTGCTTGCATAAAACTATTTGCAGAAAAACCTGTCTTTATTTTCTAAACGCCCCGTTTTGTTTTCAAAATGCAAACCCCGGGTCTCCGGAATATTTTTGTTTGTCTGCTATCGGTTTGCAAACGGTGCATTTAAAATAAATAAAAGATTGAATTATTTTTAGTGGGGCAGTCGAACGGGCCGAATAGACCCGAACGACTACCCCCAGAAATTAAAACGGCCCAACCTACAAACCCTTTTTCCACCCATCCTATCTTACCCAGGCCATCTCCACATCACCTTCCCCAATCGCAGCTCGCCACATCAGAGATGGAAATCCCCCTCCACTCAGACACCGCCACCTCACCAGCCCCAACCAACCCACCCCTCACAGCCACACACACTCACACCCAGCCGGCCACACACACCCACCCACTCCTGCCGCTGCCCCCTGGGTCCCACCCTAGTCAGCCGCCCAGCCCCACCTGGCCCGCCCCTGCCCAGATCCCCACGCCACCTGACCCCCACCGACGCGCCCCACACCCCCGTCTCCTTCCTCCCGCCTCCCCTCGCCTAGGCCTCTCCTCCAGCCCCGTCCGCCGCCGGCGCGCCTCCGGCCGGCGCCCTCGGCCGCTCGCCGCGCCACCTCGACCGCGGCCCCGCTCCTCCTGGAACCACCCCGAGCGCCGCCCCGCCCTCACCTTCTTCCCCTCTCTCCGGCGCCTCCCTTTCCTCTACGCCGCCGCTCCCTCTCACCTCCCGCCACCGCCATCCTAGGCCCGAGCTCCTCCGCCGTCGTCGGCCGCCTTTTCCCCTCGGCTCCGCCGCCCGCGGCCGAGCGCGCCCCGCTGCTCGCCTCAACCCGCCCCGCCTCCGCCTTCTCCCCCGCCCCTGCTCACCGGCCCCGGCCCGCGTCCGCTCCTCCCCACCGTCGCCACCAATCTCCGTCCGCCTCGCCTCCTTCCCCCTCCTCGGCGCCCGCGCTCCCGCTCGCCCCGCGTCGAGCCGTCCCCGAGCCACCACCGCTTCGGCCCCCTCCGTCCCCGACCGCGTCGGCCTCCGCCCCGGCGCTCCGGCCGCTCCTCCGGCCCGCACCCACCGCCGCCTGGGCGCGACCGCTCCGCGGTCCCGCCTCTGCCTCCCGCGACCAGCCGCCCCGCCCCTCGCCTCCGGCAACCGCAGCGCCGTCGCCCAAGCCCGCTGCCGGTCCCCGCCGCCCTCGGCCTCCCCAAGCCCGCTGCCGGTCCGCCCGCCTCGCGCCGCCTCTGCATCGACCCAAGGTCACGAGCCCCGCCCTAGAGATCCTCAACATCCAAGGGATGCCTTTGCCTCGTCAGCAACAGCCCCGGTGCGTGCAGACCTGCGCCTTCGTCCTGGAGAGCGTCGACGTGAGACAGACGGGCAGTGTCCCCAAGCTGAGCTTGTTCGGGTGCGCTTCGGAGTCCACAGCGAGGTCAAGATGGTGCCAGCCTTCCTCAGATGCTTTCCACATGTTGAGGCTCTGCACATTATGGGATCTGCCGCCGAGACCAACTCGCTAAAATGCTTCGTATCGACATGACCTTCCTCGGGCCTTCGTCATGGAATCGTCAAGATCCACCGGCGCCAAACCCCAAGACCGACATCGTCAACCGAGAACTCTGACAAGGACGCCAAGCTCGTCGAGATCTCGGACGCCAAGACCGCCGCACGGAACCCGATCCTGGACGCCAAGTTCTTCTTCCCGAACGATAAGACCGACACGAGTCGAGAACCGGGGAACTATGCAAGGCCACGGCGCCGGAACCGGAAACCGAACCTCGACACGCCAAGTTCGTAGGACCCCGAATCCGAGGGCCTTCGACACGGAACGACAAGATCTACCCCAGTAAATCCGAGAACGATCCCGTCGGGACCGATCCCGTCGAACCCCGAACCCCAGCTCCGGACCCTAAGACCGGACCCCGAACCCCGGAACCCCAAGATCGTCGAGACCCCCTTAATGTGTGACCCTTATCCGAGAACCCTATTTTTATAAATGCCATATCTATAAATTGTTGCATATTGAATTGTCCATGCATGCATCCTTGTCTGTGGTTTGGGGGCCTTATGCCGAATCACCTCATAATTAAATATGGGGCCCATATGCGGGCATATCTAGTCTCATATTGACCTCATTTAAATTTGTGTAGCGAACCGGTGCTATCTTTTGCCATGCTAAAACAACATTTAATTTGCGGGGTAGATAAATAACTTGAACCGTTTAATTAATTGTCGGGACCCCGGTTCCGCTTAATATGACCTAATTGCATCGCACCTTTGCCATGTCATACATCATACATGCATCATGCCCGATCTTCTGCCGTAATCTTAAATATTGCATCCGGTGTTATGCTAGTGTTTTGGTTCTTCGCGGATAAGATCGATGAGTTGATGTGAGCTTCGCCCCGATCTTCGGTTGAACCCTCGGCAATGTTTTCAGGCGAGCATCTCCCCCTTTCTACCTATCTTAATTTTCTAGTATTTACTTCCTCCTGTTGATCTATTGCTATCTGTGTTGCGATGCTCTAGTTTTCGTACCCGTGTCATCCTTTGCAGCCCTATATTGCCTTGGACACATCCTATTACCTGTTGTTTGGTAGATAGTTGGACTTGCGCGTCGTAGTCGCTTGCTCAAGTGATGTTGCGTGTCATCAAGTGCCACAGTTGTTGGTGTATGGCCGCATGTTGATGATGGAGATGATCATGGTTTTACTTATCGTTCACTTTAATTCCTGTTTAACAACTAAAATTGAAGTAAGTAAGCAGAGGCATCGGTGGGTGATAGATAATATTTGGTTTCCGACCACCCACTTGTGTCCCGTAGGACCCCGAGTACTTGATACCTGTTCCTTGATTTATCGCGCTATCCACATACGGGGAGTATGGGATCCCCCTTAGCCAGAGCTTGATTCAGTCTTATTTCTTGGGGCCACAAACTAGTTTGAGGTTTTATTTACGATCCTGTACTTATGCCATGTTTTACTGCTTTATTTACGATTGTGCGAGGAGCACACTGTACTGTTTAGGTAAGCGGAGTGTTTTCGCGGTATCGACAAGCCCAGCCACACTTTCGGGTTCCCAGTCGTTTACAGCCATTGACGCAAACCTTGAGTCCGTCTCGGAGCTAGCTTACTTCGTTGCGGGTCTACTCAATGGGGTGGCCCCCTGAAATATTTCTGAATCCTGTGATTGCTTTATCGTGAAAGCCTCGTTGGGTTTTGATTTGGTTTTTCCGAGGTTGATCGCGTGTGTGTTGCTATTTGTGCACCCCGGCCGGGTTAAAACTTTCTGAAAGCCGTGTCCGCGGTTATGGACGACTTGGAGCACAGTATCTCGATCATAGACAACTATAACTAAAGTAGTGCTATAAATTTGACTTTATAATGACTAGTAATCAGCTTCACTATAATGGAATGGCTAAATAAAACTGCCAACAATTGCTTGTTTGGGTGTCGCTTGCGACCTTTGTATCTGACTAGTAAGTATTGCAACTACAACGGAATGGCTAAATAAAAGTACCAACAACTGTTGGGTTTTGGGTTATCTCATGCTAATTGAATTTGACTAGTAAGTGTCGCCACTACAACGGAATGGTTAACTAAAAGTGCCCACTGCTTATTTTATCAGGATGATTATCTATACCTGACTAGTAATTGGTGCAACGATAACTGAATAAATAAAACTGCCAACTGTGTGAGTTCCTCGGTGGACTTCCTCGACTGGTCTCGAGGGGAAATACCAGGATGGGATTGTTTGGCGTAAGTTTCAGGTCGGATCCGAATAGGTCTTTCTTACCCCTCTCTGATAGCCGCCAGTTGTATCGAGTCTCTATAGGTTGTTTAGTGCCTGCTGCCGCTGCCGCTTCAGTCCACCATACCTTTGTAGGCGAGGACCGCCGAATTCTAGTCTCGCCGTGTACTGGCCTCAGTACTGACGCTCCTCTTTTTCCTTTGCCCTTTGTCGGCACCCCTTTTGTTTAAGCAGGTTTTGAGATCGACGTCGTTAGCAGGGTTACCCTTCCGGCTTGGCCTGGGCAGGGTTATGGACGCCATCGGTTATTCATCAGGGCTCTTAGCTCAATTTGCATCTTGTCCGTAGTCGGACGCTCTTTTGATTTCAAGGTGATTTGGATCTTTGTACTGTATATCTGTATTCTTGACTCTTTGAGTCGCTGTTGTATATATATCTGTTCTGTGGGTCCCATCGAGGACTGTTGTGTAATGTTATTACTTCGTTTTCCACCCGCACGAAAGTGCCTGGTGGGCACCTTTGAATCGTTTCTATGCGGGTTTGGCGGGTTTCGCTAAAACTTGCATAGGTCCGATTCTGAGGGTGTTACAGGTCTGCGGGAAGGACAAAGGGGCGATGCTTAAACTAGACTATGAGAAAGCTTTTGATAGAGTCAATTTAGATTTCCTTGATGAGGTCCTTGCCTTGAGAGGTTTTGGTCCTCGCATATCTAAGTGGATTCATTTGGCTACTAGAGGTGGGTCCGTAGCTGTCAAACTTAATGGTGTGGAAGGTAATTCCTTCACTACCAGTCGAGGGCTTAGGCAGGGGGACCCTCTGTCTCCGCTTCTCTTTAATTGTGCGGTCGATGTTTTTACTCGTATGATTTTTAAAGCATCGAGCAATCACCTCATCAAAGGTCTGTGTATGGACCTTGTCCCTGGAGGTGTCATTAGTCTGCAGTATGCAGATGACACGATCCTCTTTGTGGATAACAATGTGGAACTGGCTAGAAATTTAAAATGGGTACTCACTTGTTTTGAGCAAGTTTCTGGTATGAAAATTAATTATAATAAAAGTGAGCTTGTGCCCATCAACTTCTCTGATGGTGAAACTGAGGAGCTGAGTGGTATCATGGGTTGTGTGGTTGGGCGTTTCCCAATTAAGTACTTAGGAGTGCCCCTTCATCATGACAAGCTGAGGAGAGAAGACCTCCAGCCCATCATTGATAAAATTTTGCAAAGGATTGCAGGTTGGAGGGGAAAGCTCCTTTCATATGCTGCTAGGCTTATTTTGATTAAAACCTGCTTAGCTAGTATCCCGATTTATATGTTGTCCTTCTTCAAATTTCCTAAATGGGCCTTGGACCTCATCAACTCACAGATGGCTAATTGCCTCTGGAATGATTCCAAGGACAAGAGGAAATTACATTTAGCTAATTGGAATCTAGTGTGTATGCCTAAAAGCCAAGGGGGGCTGGGTGTTCCTTATCTTAGAGATGTTAACATTTGCTTGCTAGCTTCTTGGCTCAAAAGATTTGCTGCCAGTGAGGATAGGCTATGGAAGAACATCATTAAAGCTAAGTACAATACTCACAGCCCTAATGTTTTCTGCTGCGGGAGTGTAAATTCTTCTAATTTTTTTAAAGGCTTTCTCTGGGCAGCTAGATCAGTTCAGTTTGGGTATAGATGGGTACTTGGGGATTGTGCCAAGGTCAGATTCTGGGAAGATGTTTGGTTTGGCACTTGTCCTTTATCTGTTCAATTCTGGGAGATTTACTGCATTTGTAATGAGCAACTAATCACTGTTAAGTAGGCTTGGAATGGTAGTTCTCTAAGGTTTACCTTTCGTAGAAACTTCAGCCCTAAGCTTTATGAACAATGGTTGGAGCTGTTGCAGATTGCAACTAGCATTTCCCTTTCCTCCGAC
The DNA here is from genome assembly GCA_916181665.1 of Avena sativa. Classification (NCBI taxonomy): domain Eukaryota; kingdom Viridiplantae; phylum Streptophyta; class Magnoliopsida; order Poales; family Poaceae; genus Avena; species Avena sativa. The sequence continues at coordinate 346,991,431 of OV702280.1, read as the reverse complement.
TGCGACTCCCTTATCTGGGAGTACACAGCTAATGGGCAATACTCAACTAGTTCCTGTTATAATATCCTCAGTTTTCGAGGAGTGACGCCTGTGTACATTCCTGCGGTATGGTCACTGACTGTCCCTCCTCGAGTTCAGATTTTCCTATGGCTTCTATCTAATAACAAACTGATGACGAGGGATAATCTGAAAAAAAGGAACATGGGTAAACCTACTGATTGTGTTTTTTGCAATGAGGTAGAGTCTGTTGAACACCTTTTCTTTGGTTGCATTGTTGCTGTTAAAACCTGGGAGTTGGTTTCTAATTTCTTTGGTATTGAGCTTGGTCACGATTACCTGTCTATCTCTAAGTTTTGGATCTCAAATAAAAAGCATAGAATCCTGAATGCTATCTGTGCTGCGGTACTTTGGAGTATTTGGAAATCGAGAAATGCTTTGATATTTGATTCTCAAACTTGGATCTCCATGAAGCAGGTGTGGTGGCTTGTGCTCAGGACAATCAAGAAGTGGAAACTCGTTTTCACAGAAGACATGATCCCTCAGGTGGACATTTTCGACTGGATGTGGTGTACAACAGGTGCAAGGACTGCTGCAGATTGGAGGGGGTGTGACTGCTGCACGTGTTGCTCCTCATACTCCTCCCTGCGGCGTCGGTGGGGTGGCAGCTTCGCCTCTGACGCCGATGTGGGTGCAGGCGTGGGCTGCCAAACCGCGTGCTGGCTTGCTGCCGGCGGAGAAGACCAGGGCTGCACTCTACAGCGTCTGCGAGCAGTACGGGACGGGAGCTAAAGCTTAGTTTCCACTGTTCCTGAGAGATAATCGTCTTGTGGGGGTGTTCCTGGTTCTTCCTGTAAGTGCATAAGTTTGTGTTCTGTTTCACTTTGCCCCCGGTCTTGTGGTGGGTTGTTCTAATTTTGCTGATAGTCTAGTGTGCGTTTCTATCGTTTTAAGTTTGGAGGAGGATAAAAAGAATGATATCAGGCTTGGTTTCATTTTAATAAAATGGGACCGGGGCTCCCCTTCTGGGGCCCTTTCGATCTAAAAACGTACTTGGATTCTTCGTCTCTGCTATACTCGTTGTACAGTTCTTTCGGACCCAGCCGACGGCGCAGCAGAACACCCAGACGACGACACAAGCACAAGTAGCCCCTGAACTCGAGCCACTCATGGGCCGCGCCAGTGGGAGTGAACCCCGACACGCAGACCCCATCAAACCCGGCGGAGGCGTGGATACGAGCACCCTGGCGAGGCACAAGATTTCCAGCGCCGGCACCAGCGGGAGTAAGATCCAAGAGGACGAGAAATCTGGCGACGTCGAGGATTCGAGCACCACGGGGAGCAAGCAGGCCGCGGACAAGACTGTTCTGAAGCAGATGAACGTTAAGGCCGGCGACGACGAGGACACCAACAACAAGAACTTAGGGGAGGAGCCTTCGGACACCAACAAGGCGATCCACGACATCGACAAGGACTCAACGGAGGAGCATCTCAACACCAAGACAATCGAGATCAAGACCAAAACCGCCAAGGACGACTCCTCGATCATCGACATCAGCAAGGTGAAGGACCCGCAGCACAAGCCGGAGCCTGTGGAGGCCGGTGGCAGCAACGACGGCGCGTCCCACAAGTCTGCGCAGGAGGCTGCCTCCTCCTCCTCCTCCTCAGCTGCTGCACCTCCAACACCAAAGGACCAAGACTAGGGGCCTGCCCTGCCCTGCCCTGCGCGCGAGGCCGGCTGTCAGCACGCACTTGCAGGCATCAAGTTTTTTCTGTTTGTCAACTCTCACTGTGACGAGAAGATTTCTTTTTGAACTTGATGAATTGCCTTGCCTCTCTATCTTTGTTCAGAAAGGAAGATGCATTTTTGGACTCATTAGCAGTGATACTTACTACTACTACTAGAGTACTACTAGTCAAAGTTTGTTTCAGAATAGTTGGCAGTACTCTCAATTTCTTGTATGTCAAACTTGCACTGTCCTTGTTGCATTGCCAGAGTCATTTTAATATTTTTTCGCTTTGTCCAACAAGTAAGGGATGAAAGTACATTCTTTCACTTAGTTCAAAGTTTCATACAGTGTAGTGGGCACAATAAAATTTTCATTTGCAAATCCTTTCCCTCCTCGACCACTCTACCAACAACAGTCCCAACAAGCTAAAACTTCAGAGCTACCCCTTTCTGTTTGTGTCGCACATGCCTAGCATTCATATCTCCTCTTGCCGGAGGTTTTTCCTTCTTCTCCTTGTTGGACAAAGGCATTGTTGAGGTACATTATGGATTGCATTTTGTTTTATCATTGCACACAGGTTTAGTTTACTTCTATATTTTATTACTTTGTTTTCAATTCACCAATATACCATGTACTTGACAACCATATTGGTGGATTTGGGGACATAAGACATGTGATCTTGTTTTGCAGATTCGGAGAGAGAGAGAGAGAGAGAGAGAGAGAGAGAGAGAGAGAGTAAAGGGTTCTACTCCCTCAGTCTCACAGCTTAGGGCGTAAAAAATTTCGAATTTTCCTCAGAGCTTAAGGCGTATGTCTGGAAGACTCACTAGCATCCCAGTTTTACCCATCCGATCCGTTTTCCTCGTTAGCATGCTCGTTTATCAAGGAGCGACGGCGCACATGCACTTGTATACATTGTTCCGTCCCTTGTGTACTACTCATCGGAATTTGGCATTATACTATCCTATAAATCTATTTCTATGTTAAACCCCTGACAAATGTGGCCAAAGTTGAGAAAAGACACCGATGTGAAAGACGTGTTCAATAACATCCTTGCGATTTAAGTTGCTATCCTAGACAACTGGATGTTGGGTAAAGTCATGTTGGCATGGGTCCCAGGTTATCTTTGGCCGATTTGGATTCAAAACGGATGTAGTTCCTCCCTTTGTGCATTATGAAAGACTTGGGCATTTATGGAAGTACGTCTAGCTGAATGGATGTACTATGTGATGCCATTAGCAACACACTGATGATCGGATCACTGTGAGATTCATAAAGGGAGTTCTATACACCTAGTATGGGTCCCCACACGGCAGAGCGTACCTTGAGGTGTGGAGGAGATCTCGGTGGCCTCGCGTGGTGGTGAGGGAAGCTAAAGTGTCATTGCGACATGTGAGATGACAAGGAAATTGTAGAGTGAAACCGTCGAAGTGAATCTCTAGAACGATAACTAGCACGATAGTGGGGAGTTGATATCATCGGTCCTATTAATTGCTTGACAACGAGGCTCGATCTAGCCACGTGACACCGATGAAACCACGGTGGAAAAACAAAGAAGTGTTGGACGTTTTGGGAACCTATTATCGAAATCCAGCTACAAGTATATATTTGCTTGTCACCGATTCATTTTCCCAACCGACGAAGCCGATAATCCAAACATCGTTGGTAACCTTGAGAAACAAACGACGAATTTATATATTAGATCTTCAGCGCTATACCTATAACTAGAAACAAATAAGTATGACACTTGTTTTTGTTACAACCTAACGACATACTTCTTTTACGTTGTCGTCACCGCTATATGCACTAGAGCCGTGATGAATACAAAATGTCGAATGTCACAACTCTTTTTCGTCCCATAGAGTGTCCACGAAACATGAAGCAACAGTAAATTTTTATTTTGCTTATCAGCATTAAACCTTGCGGGGATCAGTTTTCGACCTATACGTGACGGTATTTTGTCTACTTGTGAGGGGTTCACATTACCACTACCGGACTTTTATTTTTCTGCCACTAAGGTTGTTGTGGTACTAAGCCGTTTTCTAGTAGTGCCATTAGTCTTAGTCATAAAGCCTAGATTCATCTACTCTCGCCAGGTATTCTTATAAACCCGTTGAGATCTGTCTTGTAAACACCTTGGAGATCTCTCAATCACCTTATGAATAAAGGGAAATCCTCGCATATTTACAATTACCTTTGTTTTTTAGATCTAAACCTGCTGACCCAAGCCGATTGTCGAGCGAGAAGTGAGACCGCCATGAGATCATGAAAACTCGTTAATTTGCACATGCTCCTCGGTTAAGATGGACTTGGTTTTAATGGAGATACAATGGGAACCCATGCGATTCCACGGACATGAGCTATTCTATGCCACCTCCACCATCTCCATTAGCAATGGAAAAACTGCACCTATTTGGGATTCCCCCTGGCTCAACGGAAAATAAGCCCAAAGATATTGCTCCACTGGTCTTTGAGTCATCCACTAGGAAAAATTGGAAGGTCAACCTAGACATGCACAACAATGCTTGGATCTCAAAGATCAAGATGGATACGAACATAAACCATTATTTCTCGCATTCAACAATATATTCAGTTATGCGGAGAGCTCATTCTATCCAACTTAGAGAGGAAATGTAAGATTCAATTGTATTGAACCTCGCATCAGTGGTGAATACTCGACAACATCGGTATACAATGCTCAATTTTTTTGGAGCCACTCTCAATCACATGAACAAATTGGTATGGATGGCTTGAAAACCTCCAAAGATCAAATTCTTTGCTTGGTTGGGCAATCAAAATAGGCTATGGATGGATCACCTTGAGAAGAGGGGTTGGACAAATTGCAGCCTATGTCCGCTTTGCAAGAAAACCCAAGAGACGGTGACACACCTCTTTCCCAATGTTGAATCTGTTAGACTGTGTATACATGTATAGATGTGCGTATTTATATTATGTGCAATTGTAACCCTAACCCTAATTGGCCGAATGCCCATATAAATAATAGGAATCCCCAGGACTTTACCACGCGAGGCTTTCCCCAATCTCTCTCTCTCTCCCGCGTTACATGGTATCAGACTAAAAAGATCCTATCCTAGCCACCGCCCCCACTAAACCCTAGCAGCCACCGTTAGCTTCCTCTTCCGCCATGACCTCCGCCGCCTCCCTGGACACCACACGTAGAGCGCTCATGTCCTCCTCCATCGACGCTGATGCCATCCCTTCTGCGGGTGCACCCCTCCATGTCGTCCCCGTCATCCTCTCCTTAAACTCCGGGAACCACACCAAGTGGTCCATGTACAAGCGCGCCGCCCTTGGTCATGCGGGTTTGATCGGTCACATCGACGACACCATTGCTGCGAATAAGACTGACGCCGCTTGGGCCGCTGATGAATACACCGTGTAGGGGTTCGTAGCATGGAAAACAAAAAATTTCTACCGCATGAACACACACACGTCAAGTCTATCTACTAGATTGTAGCAACGAGTCGATTAGAGTACCCACCCTCGAAGATTCCAAAGCGGTTAACGAGAGCAGATTCTCATGGGTGATGTAGTCGTACACTTGCCAATCTCAAGATCGCGTAGACGATCCTTTCGGCGCTGTGTTCTGGCAGCGCTTCCGCAGTCGGTCACACTTTCGGTACTCGATGAAGACCTTCCTCTCCCTTGTTCCAGCAGGCAGCGGAGGTTGTAGTTCTCTCCTCGCGATTCCGGCAACACGATGGCGTGGTGTCGGAAGTATAGGGAAGATCCCGCAGGGCTTCGCCTAAGACTGTGCGAGTTATGGTGGAGAAATAGGGTTTCCCCACGATCTAGGGTTTAGAATCCGGAGAGGAGGAGGCGTAGCCGACGGCAGGCGGCAGCGGCTTGGGTGGTGGTGGTGTGTGGAGGGGGAAGCCCTCTGCCCTCTATTTATGAGAGGGAGGGGAAGCTTGGAAGAGGGGAGTTTGAATCCTTCCCCAACTCCCTCACCTACTAGGCTTGTGGTGGAGGGAGAGAAGGATCCTCTTCTTCCTCCACTAGGAAACATTGCCCTAGTTTGACTTTTCAAACTTGTCTTTTGACTTTCAATTTCGGAGTTTGATTTTACTCTTTATTTGCACAACCCTTTTACCTAGGACATGATGCAACCATTCTACTTAGTCATGACACATTCATTCACCCTTACCCTTCTGGTCCGATGAACCTTCTAGACCCGTCTAGATCATTCCGGTGAAAACACCGAATCATTCCCGAACTCCAGAATTGGACTTTCCTTATATGAATCTTATTCTCCGGACCATTCCGGATCTCCTCATGATATCCCGGATCCCATCTGAGACTCTGTACAACATTCAGTCTCCCTACTTACATTCCCTATCTACAATCCCTATGGTTCGTGAATTATGCAGACATGACCGAGACTCTTCTGCGATCAATAACCAATAGAGGAATCTGGAAATTCATATGGTTCCCACATATTTCTACGATTACTTTGCGATCGAATGAACCATTTACATACGATACCAATTTCCCTCTGTCTCGCAATATTTGACTTATCCGAGGTCTGATCGTCGGTATCTCTGCATACCTAGTTCAACCTTGTCTCCGATAAGCACTCTTTTCTCGTTCCCGTGATATGTGATCCCTTATGAGCCATTCACATGCTTGCAAGCTAATTGGATGACATTCCACCGAGAGGGCCCAGAATATATCTATCCGTCATATGGATGGAAAAATCCCACTCTTGATCCATGCGCCTCAACACATACTTTCCGAACACTCAATGCCACCTTTATAGCCACCTAGTTATGGTGTGGTGTTTGATGTCATCAAAGCATCCTTTCGGTGATGGTGATTAGCATGATCTCATGGTCGAAAGAATTAGGTTACTATGTATCAAAAAGCTTATAGCAAATGAACTATTGAAATGACTTGATCTTTATGCTACGCTTATCTATAGGAGTATGTCCATCATACCATTATCCTAATGATATGATCTTGTTGTTAACAACATCTCAATGTTCATGATCCAGAAACCATGATCATATATTAACCAACAAGCTAGTATTATAAAGAGGCTTTACTAGGGACTCTAATTAGTTTACAAATCACACAAGTATTAATGTTTCCGGTTAATACTATTATAGCATGAATGTAAAAATTTATCATAAACACAAAGATATAATAATAACTACTTTTATTATTGCCTCCAGGGCATATCTCCAACAGTCTCTCACTTGCACTAGAGTCAACTAATCTAGATTACATGGTAATATACCGAACACCCATGGCGGTTTGGTGCTGGTCATGTTTTGCCCTCGGGAGAGGTTTAGTCAACGGATCCGCCACATTCAGATCTGTGTGTACTTTGCAAATCTTTATGTCACCATGTTGGACATGATCTCGAATAGCGTGAAAACGCAGCATGATATGCTTCAGATTCTTGTGTGACCTTGGTTCTTGCACATTGGCTATGGCGCACATGTTATCACAGTAGATAGACATTGGGTCTAGCGCACTTGGAACCACACTGAGCTGTATAATGAACTCCTTCATCCATATCGCCTCTTGTGAAGCCTCCAAAGCAGCTATGTATTCCGATTTAGGTGAAGATCTCGCCACAACGCTTTGCTTTGCACTCCTCCAGCTCACTGCTACACCATTCAAAGTAAATACGTATCCAGATTGAGATTTAGAATCATCCGGATCGGTGTTCCAACTAGCATCGGTGTAACCATTAACAACGAGTTGTTCATCACCTCCATAAGAAAGAACCATATCCTTAGTTATTCTCAAGTACTTAAGGATATTTTTGACCGCTATCCAATGATCCACTCCTGGATCACTTTGATATCTGATAGTTAAACTAATAGCATATGCAATGTCGGGTCTAGTACATAGCATGGCATACATGATAGATCCTATGACTGAGGCATAGGGGGTCTTACTCATCCTTTCTCTATCTTCTACCGTAGCTGGACTTTGAGTTTTACTCAAGGTCGTATTGGGAAACATGGGCAAGAACCCTTTCTTGCTATCTTCCATTCCAAACCTCTTTAGAACTTTGTCCAAATATGTACTCTATGACAATGATATTAGGCAACTCGATCTATCTCTATAAATCTTTATGCCTAATATGTAAGCTGCTTCGCCAAGATCCTTCATTGAAAAACTATTATTCAAATAATCTTTGACACTATTAAGAAGGTCTACATCATTCCCAATCAACAATATGTCATCCACATATAGTACTAGGAATGCTAGAGAGCTCCCACTCACTTTCTTGTAAATACAAGCTTCTCCATAAGTTTGTATAAAACCAAAACTTTTGATTACCTTATCAAAACGTTGATTCCAACTTCGGAATGCTTGCTTCAATCCATAAATGGATCGTTGAAGTTTGCATACCTTGTTAGCATCTTTAGGTTCGACAAAACCTTTTGGTTGTACCATATATAACTCTTCATCAATGTATCCATTGAGGAACGCCGTTTTGACATCCATCGGCCATATCTCATAATCATAATATGCAGCGATTGCTAACAAAATCCTCACAGACTTTAGCTTCGCTACCGGTGAGAAAGTCTCATCGTACTCAACTCCTTGAATTTTTCGAAACCCTTTTGCGACAAGTCGACCTTTATAGACACTAACATTACCATCAGCATCTGATTTCTTCTTGAAAATTCATTTGTTCTCGACAGCCTTCCGGCCATCCGGTAAGTCCATACTTGGTTTTCGTACATGGATCCAATCTCGGATTTCATGGCTTCTTGCCATTTATTGGAATTTGGGCTCATCATTGCTTCCTCATATGTCGCAGGGTCGTCCGTGTTGTCCACCAACATGACACTCATAACGGGATCATACCAATCAGGGGTGGTACGAGTTCTCGTTGACCTGCGAGGTTTCATAGTAACTTCAACTGAAGTTTCATGATAAACATCATTAGCTTCCTCTCTTATTGGTGCAGGCACCACAAGAACTTATTCCGGTGCTGTGCTACTCTCAAATCCGAGAGAACGTTCGACAACCTCGTCGAGTTCTACTTTCCTTCCAGTCACTTCTTTCGAGAGAAACTCCTTCTCTAGAAAGGATCCATTCTTGGCAACGAAGATTTTGTCCTCGGATCTATGATAGAAGGTATACCCAATAGTTTCCTTCGGGTATCCTACGAAGACACATTTTTCCGCTTTGGGTTCAAGCTTGTCGGGCTGTAACTTCTTTACATAAGCTTCGCAACCCCAAACTTCAAGGAACGACAATTTAGGTTTCTTCCCAAACCATAATTCATACGGTGTCGTTTCAACGGATTTAGATGGTGCGCTATTTAAAGTGAATGCGGATGTTTCTAATGCATAACCCCAAAACGATAGCTGTAAATCTGTAAGTGACATCATAGAACAAACCATATCTAAGAGAGTCCGATTACGATGTTCGGACACACCATTACGTTGTGGTGTTCCTGGCGGTATCAATTGTGAAAGTATTCCGCATTTCTTCAAATGGTCACCAAACTCGTAACTTAGATATTCACCTCCACGATTAGATCGTAGAAATTTAATCTTCTTGTTACATTGATTCTCCACTTCACTTTGAAATTTCTTAAACTTCTCGAAAGTTTCGGACTTACGTTTCATGAAATAGATATACCCATATCTACCCAAGTCATCCGTGAAAGTAAGAACATAACGATAACCACCGCCCGATGCTACACTCATCGGGCCACACACATCGGTATGTATGATTTCCAATAAGTCCGTTGCTCGCTCCATCATACCAGAAAATGGAGTCTTAGTCATTTTAACCATCAGACATGCTTTGCATCTTTCAAGTGATTCGAAATCAAGTGATTCAAGAAGTCCATCGGAATAGAGTTTCTTCATACGCTTCACTCCAATGTGACCAAGATGACAGTGCCACATATAGGTCGAGTTATCGCTTAATTTCAAACGTTTAGCTTCAATGTTATTAACATGTGTATTCCTACAATCGAGATTCAACAAGAATAGACCATCTATCAAAGGTGCATGTGCATAAAGCATATTACTCGTATAAATCGAACAACCATTATTCACGGACTTAAACAAGTAACCATCTCGCAATAAACATGATCCGGATATAATTTTCATGTTCAAAGCAGGCACCAAATATCAATTATTTAATTATAAAACTAGTTCCGATGGTAGATGAAGAGGTAGCGTGCCGACCGCGATCACATCAACCTTTGATCCATTTCCAACGCGCATCGTCACCTCGTTCTTCGCTAGTTTCCGTCTATTCTGCAGCACCTATTTCGAGTTACAAATATGAGCAACCAAACCAGTATCAAATACTCATGCACTACTATGACTACTAGTGAGATACACATTAATAACATGTATATCGGATATACCTTTCTTCTTGATGTTGCTGTTCTTAAGATCTGCCAAGTACTTAGGGAAATTCCACTTCCAGTGACCTTCTCCCTTGTAGTAAAAGCACTCAGTATCAGGCTTAGGCCCGGCCTTGGTCTTCTTCACCAGCGTGGTAAATTTCTTACCGCCCTTCTTGAAGTTTCCCTTTTTTTGGACTTGCCTTGCCTTTTGAATTTGGTGGTCTTATTGACCAGAAACACTTGGTGCTCTTTCTTGATCTCCACTTCAGCAAATTTTAGCATGGAGAAGAGTTCAGGTAATGACTTGTCCATGTTTTGCCTATTGTAGTTCATCACAAAGTTCTTGTAACTTGGTGGTAGTGATTGGAGGACACGGTGAATCCCTAAAGCATTAGGAATCACTATACCCAAGCTTTGGAGCTTACTTGCGTGCCCAGACATCTTAAGCACATGCTCACTGACGGAGCTGCCCTCTTCCATTTTGAAGTTAAAGAACTTTTCAGAAGCTTCATAACTCTCAACTGCAGCGTGAGCCTCAAATTTCATTTTCAGTTCACGGACAATATCATGTGGGTCAAAGTTCTCAAACCTTTTTTGAAGTTCCGATTCCAAACCATACACGATAGCACACTGAACTATGGAGTACTGATTCTTCTGAGTGAGGAAAACATTCTTCACCTCATCGGTAGCATCAGCTGCAGGTGGATCACCCAACGGTGCATCCAGCACATAGGTCAAATTACCAGCATTGAGGATAATCCTCAAGTTGCGGAACCAATCCGCGAAGTTGCTTCCATTGTTTTTTAAATTTTCTTTCTCTAGGAACGCATTAAAATTGATGGTAGGGGCCGCCATTGATCTACAACATATTTGCAATAGTTTAGACTAAGTTTATAACAAATTGAGTTCTAATTAATAGTTAAATTAATCTAGGTGAACTCCCACTCAAAACAATATCCCTCACATTGTTTTAGTGATCACACGAACCAAATCCACCACATCAAAACCGATCATCACGAGAGATGATGTAGTTTTAATGGTGAACAATCAACATGTTCATCATATCTACTATATGACTCATGCTTTACCTTTCGGTGATCCGTATTCTGAGACCATGTCTGTACATGCTAGGACCCGCGGAGATAAAACAAAAATTTTCCTCTAACGTGGTGATCCCAAGATCCAGCTGAGGTATAAGGCCACGAGGTTTACCACTAGACGTGCAGTTGCGGATTACTGATGAAGCGCGTCAATTGATGCAGTGCAGTCCTTTGCGATCCGATCGTCCTAGTGTTGATCGTATAACACCTCCGCTGGTATCCACATGTACAAGGAGGAGCACCGGCGGCGAACTGCTAGATTCGTATCGTCGGCAGGACTGTTGTGGAGCTAGGGTTTCCAACACATGGAATGACCTAACCGAACAACGATTAACCCTTCAGGGTTGGTGTGCTCCACTATATATAGGGAGTGAACGTGGGCTCTGCTCGCGTGGCCCATTCACTAAAGCCCATATAATGTTAGTCCCTGTGAGTCCGACTCACTGACTCAGTCCTAATCCGGTTTAGGTCCAACCCAACCAGATTACAGGTTTAGATCCAATCCGAACTTGTTCCCGCTCTTAAGTGTGTGACCCCGCGGGCTCATGGCTACTTGGATACGATTGGAGTCCGACTCTCAATCGATCAGTCGGTAGCGGCTCCTAGCAGAACATGCCGACTCCCAAGTACCAAAGAGTCATGACGACTTTCCTTTCCAATGCGACTTGCGTCCGAGTCCCTTTTGCCTCACGATATACCTTGTCAGACTATAGGCGAATATTTGTCATCCCTTAAATAGTCCGACTCTCTTCTCGATTCGAGATAAGTGATTCACCCGACTAACTCTTAGTCGATCGCCTCGGTTAACACTTAACCGAGTCGTGCATGGCCATGCTTTCCGAATCATATCTCACGAGAGGGCCCAAAGAATGTCTCTCCAAGTGGAGGGGCAAAATCCCATCTTGGTTATTCACATCACGCAGCTTGATTCTCAGTCGACCCGAACTCTGCCTTTATAACTGCCAGTTACGGATCAGCGTTTGACAGAACCTAAGTCTGTGATCCTCAACTCGGACTATGCAATAACCTCAGGTCTAAGGATTACATTGATTGAGATATACAAATGACAACTTGTTCGTTGTACCTCAATATGGGTCAATCCGACTCGCTAAACTCTTTAGCCGAGTCTGTGTAAGTTGGAATAGCATCTCCATGCCCATGACAAGTGGATCCGAGTCATCAAGCCAACTTTCACATTGGTCTAAGTTGTGTGTCCAGCACAACCTCAATGACAAAGGATATTTAGTACAAACAACATGAATGCATAGTTCCACAACCGAATCACATATTTAATGATACACATCAGATGTTTATACAAGGACTACTTAATATCTTTATGAATACAATGGGAAATATCATCATACATGATTGCCTCTAGGGCATATTCCCAATAGTCTGTACATGCTAGGCTCGTCAAGATCAAACCTTAGCTTCCGCATGAGCAAATCTGGCTTGCTCCCGTTGTATACACTTGCAGAATCTAACACACCCTATCATCACGTGGTGCTTCGAAACAACGAGCTTTGACAACGGTGCCTACTAAGTATGAACACTTTATAACTTGAAATTTTGTGAGAGGGATCATCTTATAATGCTACCGTCGCGAACTAAGTAATACAAGATGCATAAAAGGATTAACATCACATGCAATTCAATATATGTGATATGATATGGCCTTTCTTCTTGTGCTTCGGATCTCCATCTTCAAGCACGAACATGATCTCCATCATCACCGGCCTGGCGTCAAGATCAATGGCACCGCTCCATTGTTGTCGTCCACAAACATCAACTATTACAACTACTTTGAATAATAGACGCGCATGTCTTAACAAAATTAAAAGACAACCATAAGGCTCCTACCGGTTGCCTACTTACAATAAGGAACATTGCATACATCATATATAATCACAATCATGGCCATATCACATCAAAACACACCCCTGCAAAATAAAGTTAGACACCTCTAATTTTTTTTGCATGTTTTACGTGGTTTGGGGCTTTCAATAAGTGTCGTTCTAACTTATGAACAAGAACCACAACGTTGATACTAGTATTGTCAATCACCCATTGTAAATTGAATCTTCACTATGTTGGGAGAAACAGGCACCCGCAAAGCCACGTATGCAATACAAGTTGCATGTCAAGCGTGGAGCAAGTCTCATTAACGATGTCATGTAAGGTTAGCCCGGGCCGATTCATCCAACCATCCCGCAAGATGCAAAGTACACAAGAAGTAATCGACAACAAAAGCATCAACGCCCAGAATGACCATTGTGTTCTACTCGTGCAACAGATCTACATATAGACACGGCTTTGATACCACTGTAGGGTTTCGTAGCATGGAAAACAAAAAATTTCTACCGCATGAACACACACAAGCCAAGATCTATCTACTAGATTGTAGCAAAAAGTCGATTAGAGTACTCACCCTCGAAGATTCCAAAGCGGTTAACGAGAGCAGATTCTCGTGGGTGATGTAGTCGTACACTTGCCGATCTCAAGATCGCGTAGACGATCCTTCTGGCGCTGCGTTCTAGCAGCGCTTCCGCAGTCGGTCACACGTTCGGTACTCGATTAAGACCTTCCTCTCCCTTTTTCCAGCAAGCAGCGGAGGTTGTAGTTCTCTCCTCGCGATTCCGGCAGCACGACGGCGTGGTGTCGTGTAACATCCCTAAAATCATAATTTCAAAGTTTGCATATCATTCATGCATGCATATAGATTTGAGATCAATTTCAAACTCATTTCAGAAAAACAGAAGCACATAGTGCTATGATTTTATGTGAGCAGATTTAAATCAAATGGCCATCTCCATTTGAAAGTTTGATTGTTTATGAACCAAGTTTGTTGCCTTCTTTGAGGAAAGGTTTGAGTGTAGAATTTAAACCAAGATTTACAATTTGGGAATGATTTCAAAAACCATTTCTCAAAATTTTGCAAACCAAGTGCCAAGCCTCTGATTTTTGATCTCCAAGATTGACCAAACCTTTGCAAAGCAACCACATGATTTTATGCCTATATTTGAGACTACTGCTCACTGCAAAAATCCCAAGAAAATTTGAATTCAAATGGAACTTGAATTCATTTGAAAATCAATTCAGAATTTTGAAACAGAAAAAGAAAAAGGAGAAAGAATTAGAAAAGGGCCGGCGCTAGGATTCTAGCCCAGCTTCAGAACAGGCCCAGCTAGCCCACCCGAGCCATTCCTCTCCCACTCGCACGCGCCGACGCACCCAGACAGCCGCTGACGACCGGACCCCACCTCCTCTTCGCGCATTTCACTGACGAGCGGGCCCTCTCCACGTTGCCCTCGTCTTCCCCAAACCGCGCCCGCGACCACGTCTCCGCTGCTTTCAAGGCCGGTAATGGCGCGGCGTAATTAGCCATTATGCCGCAGGCGTTTCCTGTCGCGCCTGGGCCTATTTAAACCCCTATGCACCGTGATCTTTTCCCCCACTCTCCTCGCTCACTCCGCCACCAGGCTGCGCGCATTTGCTCTCGAAGCCCCGCGGTACCGACGACTCCGGCATCCAATTCCGGTGAGCCTCGACCGCCCCCCTCTCTCTGGTTCAAACGATGATGCCCAGATTGATCTTGCGCATACGCTGACGCCTTTCTTTTGCCTGCTCGTGACCCAGGTCGTCGTCTCCGTTCATGACCGAAACCACCTGCGCCGCCGATAGACTCCGGCGACCAATTAAGGTAAAACCCGAGCGCCCCTTGCCCCCTCCTTCATACGAGTTTGTTCGCCTGCGTCTTGCGCAACTCCTGATGCCTCTGGTTCGTGCTAGGGCGACGCCAAACCTCGGCAAGTACCACGTCTGCAAGCAACCGACGCCGCCCACAACTCCGACGAGCTACGGAGACCGTTCCCGCGCGCCCCTTCGCAAACCAACGCCACGTCGAGCTTCAGCACACCACCGCGGATCTGGTAAGATACTTCCCCCACTTCCGCGCGACCTAGAGCGCCAGCACCGCCGCTGTCAGGCGCGCCGCCGCCGGTAGCCGCCGCGAGCGCCGCTCGTGTTTGGTCAGAATGATTAGGAGCGTTAGATGTAGATCCTGCGGCTGAGATTAGAAGTGAGCAAAGAGGTAAGCGCGCATCTGAGCCGCCAGATCCCACTTAGATCCTACGGCCCGCAGAGCTCGACCCGGCCGAACCGGTACGCGCCAAGAGAAACACGACGCGTGGCTAGAGTTTAAATCAAAAACAGAATTCAAATCAGATTTAGATCCAAATTTCAAATGGCTATAACTTTTGATTCCCACGTTTGATTTTTTGCAAATTTTATACCATTGGAATCAGTGAGACAAGCCCTTTCTGAATCTGCAATGTGTTTAACAAAAAGTTTCTGTTAAAATGACTTTTTATGCAGAAACATGTTTAGGACCATTTTGAGTATAGAAATTGTTTAGTAATTGGTTTTAGTGCTAAATAAGTTTAGTTAGCAAACTTTGTGACTTGGTTATGTTTCTGTATCATGCACTTGCTTGGTGGGTTTTCAAAAATCATCACTTAGCATTTTCTTGCATGCATGCATTCATATTTTTGTTTGTATATAAATTGTGTGTAATTGTGTGCTACAATTTTTTTTGTAGATTTTGCTAATGACTGTGATTGTGAAGAGTGCTACTCTCCCCATTATCAAGGCAAGTGATACTTCATGATATTTCCATCCCTTTATTTTGAATAAGCATTAGAATTATTTTTTGCTAAGTCTTGCATGCTACTTTTGCCAAATGCTATGTTGGGAAATCCTAAGTAGTTATAGAATTGTAGAATTGCTAGGGAATTTCCTAAGTTAAGTTACTATGCCATGCTTAGCCTAGCTAGTAGCAAACAAGGGTTGGTAAATTATGTACATGCTATGATGAAAATAATTCTAAGTCTTTTGGACTTATGCTTTTCTTAATAAAACAACTAAGTCAATGAACCTCCTGGGTGGAATGGGACTTGAATGGTGGTTTTTGGTTGAGTGGTTACACAAGGCCCATGGACATGGTTTACCTTGTGTATCACACTTGTGGTATGCCACCCAGGCACAAAGGGATTTGGAGGCCAAGTGTTGAGAAAGCTTACAGTGCAACCACTTGGCAATATGGGCTCTGCCTTGATCATATAGGTTGCTAGAACTTAGCCTTTTGGACAGTTGGTGGTAGTGGGAATGATAGGTTGGAGCGCGTCCATTTGGCTAAGGAAAGGCTTCTGAAAGGTCCTGTCTTGGGAAACCAAGTCTGGTGGGGAAAGTGCACAACCTCTACAGATGGAAAAAAAATCTAAGTACTTAGCCAAGTCCATGGCAATGGACAACTTGAGCATCAAGACATGGAAGCTACAAGAATCTCATCACTCCAACTTCTAAGTAAAAATTGTGGGTGAACAAGGGTGAAGGACCCCAATGTCTATTGGTGGTTTCTGAAAGTTTTTGACAAAGAAAAACTTAGTGATTTCAACTAATAGGAAAAACCTATTTTGAGCAAAGCAAGCCAAGCTACACTTAGCCAAAATGCATATAGTAATATAGTCCACTTAAAAATTTACTAAGGTATCACTTTCCAATACTATTCCAAAGTATTGACCCACTGTGGCTGTAACTTGTGATGTTGCAGGTTACTCCGATGATGATTAGGTGTCATGAGTCTACACTCAACATGCTTGCCTGTGGCACATGAAGATGAAGACTTATGTTTAATTACTTATTCCAAAAACTCTTGTATTAGGCCTTTGGCCCTGAGTTGTAAAAGACTATGTTTTATCTCTGGAATGAATGTAATATACGACCTTTGTATCTGTGTACTTCATCTTAAACTGTGGATGCTAGCATTGATCCAGGGACTAGCATTGCAATCACAGGGATCCTTTTCCTTTACAAAGGAGGGATCTTACAGATGGTATCAGAGCACTGTGTTGCCTGTAGGATTATGACCCTAGGATTGGAAACCACTAAGGAAAAATTTTCAACTACTTCTACACTTGTCTATTCTTCTCGTAAACTTTTCTAATCTTCTCATTCTCATCTCTATTTGTAGATGAACTCCATCAACGAAGCCGTGAAGAAAGGACCACTCATGACCATGACCTTGGAGTGTGAGACTGAGTTTCCCAAAATTCTCAAGGACCTCATGGTGGCAATGGAAATACATGGTGCAGCTGTGTATAAAGGCTTTCCAGTGATGGATGAAGGAGTTGAATACTGGTGGGTGCAACTTCACTTGTTCAAAAACAAGGAAGACAACCACAAAGAAAGAGGATTCTGCATGTACACCAACACTGTGGTGCACACCACATTCTTTGAGTCAGTAAGAGAAGCAGCTTGGAGGACTATCAAAGAACTTAGTGCTAGAGTCAAGTGCAGAATGCTCAACCTCCAAAAATACTTAGAGAAAGAGAAGGAGCATACCCAAGAGTTGGAAGCCACCAACCAAACCTTAAGGGGAGATATTATAGACTTAGTGATGGAATCATGTGAACAAGATAGGCTGATTGCCTCTAGGTACATTGTGTTAGCCAACATATCCAGTGAGATAAGATTGTAAACGCACTTCGTTAGTTGGACCACCACCTATCACCTTATTTTCCAAATGATACCTTAAATAAGTTTGGACCTTGGTTGATGTAATAGATTCATGTATGCATGACTTGTGTGATTTTTTGTTCCAAGGATATGTATGAAATGTTGTCTTGTTTTATCTTAAATTGTGTTGTCCTAACTTTTCTATCTTATAAATAGATGCCTATTACCATCAACACTGTTGAGGAGTTCCAGGTTACCCGTTTTGGTCCTCGTATCGTTGAGCTTACCACTTTGCTCAATCTCCCTCTTTCCACCATCATGGTGCATCCACTCACCAAGTTCGAGAGGAAGGACCTCTGGGGCTTCAAGGTGAACCAGCCCGGACGCCAGACAGAGCCTACTACGGAGGCCATCGTCTTCAAGCTTATGCACGATGACAGGGAGAGAGGCATGGAGGTCGTCATGCAGGACCTGATAGGACGTCTGCTAGGCCGTCACTCCCGACAGGTTAGGGGCACCCACTTCCACGTCTTCGGAAGACGTGATGATGATTGAGAGTCCATCGACTTCGAGGACGACTCGAGGGACGCAGCAGAGCCGATACGTCTCTATCTCCAGGACTTAGAGTCTCTGATTAGGCACGTGGACACGGACATGACCAACGTCATGCTCAGTAATGACGAGCTCCAGGTGCAGCTTCGTGAGAAGGACAAGCTTTTCGCACAGCAGGACGAGATAGTCAAGGAAATGGAGGCGAAGTTCGAGACCCAGGACCGTAAGTTCAAGAGTCAGGAGAAACGCGTCCAGGATAGGAACAAGAAGATCCGGGACATGACCGAAGAACTGAAGTCCAAGGATTTCGAGCTAGAGCAGCAGCAGATGGTGATTGAGAGGCTTCGTTCCCAGAAGAGGGCTCTCAAGACCAAGATCGAGTCCTTGATCACTACTATTGAGGAGAACAAGACCGCGATGGAGAACGCATGTCTTACCTTTGTCGAGGAGGAGATTGATGCTGATGAGTAGACTTGACTACTCGTTTATCTTTTATTATTGTACATGTTATTTGTGAACTTGTTATTGGACCATCCGACATGTGGATGGCTTGCCACTTGTGTGTTTTACTTTGGGATCTTGTTATCTTGTTGTTGAACTTTTATCTTTGTGTTTCATGCTATGTGTTTGCTTATGTGTTGTAGTGTGCATAAAACATCTATGGGTATCTCATTCTTATCTCTATTTGAACAAACCACAGATGCCTCCCCGTCGCGCAAACCCCAACCCCAACCCCAACAACATCACTCCATAAATGCAGCAAATGATGAATGCTCAAACGCAGCTCATGCAAATGATGACAACATTCATCCAAACCAGAATAACAACAACAACAACCCCAATAACAACAACAATAACAACAACAACAACAACAACCCTCCGGGCTTTGATATGCTCACCAGATTTCTGCGTTTGAGGCCAGCTTAGTTCTCGGGGACGACTGATCCCATGGTGGCCAATGATTGGCTACGTTCCGTAAACAAGGACTTAGTGACCGTGGGCTGCACGGACGCTGAAAAGGTCAGATTTGCAGCGCATCTGCTGGAAGGGCCAGCCGCCACATGGTGGGACAACTTCCAAATCACCACTCCTATAAATGAGGTGACTTGGGATATTTTTGAAGATGGCTTTCGCACGGCTCATATCTCATCAGGAATAATGAGCCTAAAAAAGAAAGAGTTCCACAACCTGAGGCAGCGCCACCGCAGCGTGGCTGAATACATTGAAGAGTTCAACAATCTGGCGCGTTATGCACCGGATGAGGTTGACACAGATGCCAAAAGAAAGGAAAAATTTCTGGAAGGCTTGAATGATGAGCTGAATCTGCAGCTGGCTGTGGCATATGTTCCCACTTATGAGTCACTCTGTGACAAGGAGGCTATATTGGAGAACAAAATGAAGCAAGTCGAGAGTAGGAAAAGGAAACACTCCGACAAGCACAGCTCGGGATCGTCTCACAAACGATCTCACTATGATGACAGTGGAAGCTCAGGATCCCATAAGCATGGGAAATTCAGCAAGCACCACAACCACAACCGTCATGACAACAAGCATCACCGCAGTCATGACAATGACAAGTATAAGAACCACAAGAGTGGACATAAGAGCCACCACAGTGGGAATGGTAGTGGAAGTGGAAGTCAGCCTGCTAAAAGGGACATCAGTCAGGTTGAATGCTTCAAATGCAAGAAGATGGGACACTATGCAAATGAGTGCCCCGAAAAGAAAGTTGAAGGACCTGTCAAGCCCAATCCTTTCCAGAAAGGACAGGTGAACCACATTAGTGTGGAGGAGGTCTATGAGGAGCCTGACGCTGTTGCTGGTAAGTTCAGACTCAATTCCATTCCAGCATTTGTACTCTTTGACACTGGTGCATCTCATTCATTCATATCAAAAGCATTTGTTGATAGAAATGGGTTTGCATCTGAAAACATTGGGTGTCCAATAAAAGTTAGTTCTCCGGGTGGAGATATGATAGTAAGTCTTGGATGCCGGGACCTTGTCATAGAGTTTGGAAAGCATAAGTTTCCAGTGAGCCTGATAATCCTAGATTCCCAAGGATTGGATGTAATTTTAGGAATGGATTGGATGGCCAAGTATGAAGGAGTGCTAGATTGTGCTAATCGTACTGTTGCACTCACAACCCCAGAAAGAAAAAGAATAAAATTCAGGTCAAACTTTGAATCCAAAGAAAGTAAGCTTAATTCTCTTAAGGGGGTTAGCATGGACAGTGTGCCAATTGTGTGTGAGTATCCGGATGTATTCCCGAAAGAATTGCCAGGAATGCCACCAGATAGAGATGTGGAATTTCTGATAGATTTGGTACCAGGTTCTGGACCAATATCAAAGAGACCATACAAAATGTTAGTTGATGAACTGAAAGAGCTCAAGAAGCAACTAGGAGAACAGTTGCAGAAAGGATTTATTCAACCAAGTTCTTCATCTTGGGGAGCCCCAGTTTTGTTCGTGGAGAAGAAAGATAGAAGCCAAAGGTTATGCATAGATTACCGTTCACTCAACGAGGTAACTATCAAGAACAAATATCCTTTGCCTAGAATCAATGACTTGTTTGATCAGCTAGAAGGAGCATGTGTGTTCTCGAAGATTGATCTCCGGTCAGGCTATTTTCAACTCAAGATAAGAGAACAAGACATACCTAAAACAACATTCACCACAAGGTATGGATTGTATGAGTATACCGTAATGCCTTTCGGCTTGACAAATGCTCCAGCATACTTCATGAATATGATGAACAAGGTGTTCATGGAATTTCTTGACAAGTTCGTTGTCATTTTCATCGATGACATCTTAGTCTACTCCAAGAACAAAGAAGAGCATGAAGGACACTTGCGTTTGATACTTGATAAGTTGAGAGAGCATAAGCTTTATGCCAAATTCAGCAAGTGTGAGTTCTGGTTAGAAGAAGTTGGTTTTCTTGGTCATGTTATGACAAAAGATGGTGTAGCAGTTGATCCTGCTAAAGTTTCAGCCGTGACGGAATGGGAATCTCCCAAGAATGTAAAAGAAGTTCGCAGTTTCCTTGGCTTAGCAGGTTACTACAGAAGGTTCATCGAGAATTTCTCTAAGGTAGCTAAGCCCATGACTGAATTATTAAAGAAATACAAGAAGTTTGCTTCGTCTGAAGGTTGTGAAGTCAGCTTTCAAGAATTGAAGAAGAGACTTGTGACAGCACCAGTTCTATGTCTGCGAGATTTGGAAAAGGATTTCCAAGTATATTGTGATGCGTCTCATCAAGGTTTGGGTGCCGTACTTATGCAAGACGGTAAAGTTGTGGCTTATGCCTCGAGACAACTCAAAACTCATGAAGTAAACTATCCTACTCATGATTTGGAGTTAGCCTCTGTCGTCCATGCACTCAAAACATGGAGACATTACCTTTTGGGAAAGCGTTGTGAAGTGTTCACGGACCACAAAAGTTTGAAGTATATCTTCACCCAAAAGGAAATCAATATGAGACAAAGAAGATGGTTGGAGCTTATCAAGGATTATGACTTAAGTCTGCAATACCACCCCGGTAAAGCAAATGTTGTAGCAGATGCGCTAAGTCATAAGGTGTTTGTGAATGGCCTTACCAAAGGCGAATTGCCAGATGATTTGTGTACTCAATTCAAAGAACTCAGATTGGAGATTGTGCCTGAAGGACATCTCATGTCTCTAGATGTTCAACCCACCTTGTTGGACAAGATTCGAGAAGCTCAAAAGACCGATAAAGAAATTGAAGAGATTAAGAAAAAGATTGGCCAAGGGAGAGCTCAAAATTTCCATGAAGATGAACAGGGTACTTTATGGCATGGGAAACGTATCTGTGTTCCACAAGATCCGGAGTTACGGAAACTGATTTTGCAGGAAGCACACAACTCTCCCTATTCTATTCACCCGGGTAACACCAAAATGTACATGGACATGAAAGAAAGATTTTGGTGGAACAATCTTAAGAGGGACATCGCCGAACATATTGCTTTGTGTGATGTATGTAGTAGAGTAAAAGCGGAGCATCAGAAACCAACAGGTTTGCTTCAACCACTACCTATTCCTGATTGGAAATGGGACAAAATTGGTATGGATTTCATCACCGGATTGCCAAGGACCAGATCAGGATATGATTCCATATGGGTAGTAGTGGATCGCCTAACTAAAGTGGCTCATTTTATACCCGTGAAGACAACCTATACAAGTGCCAAGTTAGCCAAAATCTACATGAGTAGAATTGTATGCCTTCACGGTGTGCCTAAGAGTATTGTGTCCGATAGGGGGACTCAATTCACTTCCCATTTTTGGAGACAGCTACATGAGTCATTGGGAACGAGGTTGAAATTCAGTACTGCTTTTCATCCTCAAACCGATGGACAAACAGAAAGAACTAATCAAATTCTGGAAGACATGTTGAGGGCATGTGCCCTAGACTATGGAGCAAGTTGGGATGAAAGTCTGCCTTACGCAGAATTTTCTTACAACAACAGCTATCAAGCCAGCATTGAGATGGCACCGTTTGAGTTTCTCTATGGAAGAAAATGTACGACCCCATTGTTATGGAATGGTGTGGGAGAAAGAAGTTTATTTGGGCCAGATCTTATCAAAGAAGCCGAAGAGAAGGTCAAATTGGTTAAGGACAGGTTGAAGATAGCACAGTCCCGACAGAAAAGCTACGCAGATCCTAAGCATAGAGAAGTCACCTACGAAGTTGGTGATAGAGCCTATCTTAGAGTATCACCACTCCGTGGAGTGAAAAGATTCGGAGTCAAAGGAAAGTTGGCACCAAGATATGTTGGGCCATTCAAGATTCTGAGTCGCAAAGGAGAAGTTGCTTATGAAATTGAACTGCCAGCATCCCTATCAGCAGTCCATAATGTGTTTCATGTGAGTCAGCTTAAGAAATGTCACCCAGAAATGGAAGAAACTTCTTTGAAGGATACTATACCTTTGGAAGAAGTTCAACTAGAAAGTGATCTCACTTATGAAGAAAAGCCTATCAAGATTCTTGAGACTGCAGAAAGAGTCACAAGGACAAAGACTATCAAGTTTTGCAAAGCACAATGGAATCATCATTCCGAAGAAGAAGCAACATGGGAAAGAGAAGATGATCTTCGGAAAGACCACCCTCACCTATTTGCTAGCCAATCCGAATCTCGAGGGCGAGATTCACCTTAAGGGGGTTAGATTTGTAACATCCCTAAAATCATAATTTCAAAGTTTGCATATCATTCATGCATGCATATAGATTTGAGATCAATTTCAAACTCATTTCAGAAAAACAGAAGCACATAGTGCTATGATTTTATGTGAGCAGATTTAAATCAAATGGCCATCCCCATTTGAAAGTTTGATTGTTTATGAACCAAGTTTGTTGCCTTCTTTGAGGAAAGGTTTGAGTGTAGAATTTAAACCAAGATTTACAATTTGGGAATGATTTCAGAAACCATTTCTCAAAATTTTGCAAACCAAGTGCCAAGCCTCTGATTTTTGATCTCCAAGCTTGACCAAACCTTTGCAAAGCAACCACATGATTTTATGCCTATATTTGAGACTACTGCTCACTGCAAAAATCCCAAGAAAATTTGAATTCAAATGGAACTTGAATTCATTTGAAAATCAATTCAGAATTTTGAAACAGAAAAAGAAAAAGGAGAAAGAATTAGAAAAGGGTCGGCGCTAGGATTCTAGCCCAGCTTCAGAACAGGCCCAGCTAGCCCACCCGGGCCATTCCTCTCCCACTCGCACGCGCCGACGCACCCAGACAGCCGCTGACGACCGGACCCCACCTCCTCTTCGCGCATTTCGCTGACGAGCGGGCCCTCTCCACGTTGCCCTCGTCTTCCCCAAACCGCGCCCGCGACCACGTCGCCGCTGCTGTCAAGGCCGGTAATGGCGCGGCGTAATTAGCCATTATGCCGCAGGCGTTTCTTGTCGCGCCTGGGCCTATTTAAACCCCTCTGCACCGCGAGCTTTTCCCCCCACTCTCCTCGCTCACTCCGCCACCAGGCTGCGCGCATTTGTTCTCGAAGCCCCGCGGTACCGACGACTCCGGCGTCCAATTCCGGTGAGCCTCGACCGCCCCCCTCTCTCTGGTTCAAACGATGATGCCCAGCTTGATCTTGCGCATACGCTGACGCCTTTCTTTTGCCTGCTCGTGACCCAGGTCGTCGTCTCCGTTCACGACCGAAACCACCTGCGCCGCTGATAGACTCCGGCGACAAATTAAGGTAAAACCCGAGCGCCCCTTGCCCCCTCCTTCATACGAGTTTGTTCGCCTGCGTCTTGCGCAACTCCTGATGCCTCTGGTTCGTGCTAGGGCGACGCCAATCCTCGGCAAGTACCACGTCTGCAAGCAACCGACGCCTCCCGCAACTCCGACGAGCTCCGGAGACCGTTCTCGCGCGCCCCTTCGCAAACCAACGCCACGTCGAGCTTCAGCACGCCACCGCGGATCTGGTAAGCTACTTCCCCCACTTCCGCGCGACCTAGAGCGCCAGCACCGCCGCTGTCAGGCGCGCCGCCGCCGGTAGCCGCCGCGAGCGCCGCTCGTGTTTGGTCAGAATGATTAGGAGCGTTAGATGTAGATCCTGCGACTGAGATTAGAAGTGAGCGAAGAGGTAAGCGCGCATCTGAGCCGCCAGATCCCACTTAGATCCTACGGCCCGCAGAGCTCGATCCGGCCGAACCGGTACGCGCCAATAGAAACACGACGCGTGGCTAGAGTTTAAATCAAAAACAGAATTCAAATCAGATTTAGATCCAAATTTCAAATGGCTATAACTTTTGATTCCCACGTTAGATTTTTTGCAAATTTTATATCGTCGGAATCAGTGAGACAAGCCCTTTCTGAATCTGCAATGTGTTTAACAAAAAGTTTCTGTTAAAATGACTTTTTATGCAGAAACATGTTTAGGACCATTTTGAGTATAGAAATTGTTTAGTAATTGGTTTTAGTGCTAAATAAGTTTAGTTAGCAAACTTTGTGACTTGGTTATGTTTCTGTATCATGCACTTGCTTGGTGGGTTTTCAAAAATCATCACTTAGCATTTTCTTGCATGCATGCATTCATATTTTTGTTTGTATATAAATTGTGTGTAATTGTGTGCTACAAATTTTTTGTGTAGATTTTGCTAGTGACTGTGATTGTGAAGAGTGCTACTCTCCCCATTATCAAGGCAAGTGATACTTCATGATATTTCCATCCCTTTATTTTGAATAAGCATTAGAATTATTTTTTGCTAAGTCTTGCATGCTACTTTTGCCAAATGCTATGTTGGGAAATCCTAAGTAGTTATAGAATTGTAGAATTGCTAGGGAATTTCCTAAGTTAAGTTACTATGCCATGCTTAGCCTAGCTAGTAGCAAACAAGGGTTGGTAAAGTATGTACATGCTATGATGAAAATAATTCTAAGTCTTTTGGACTTATGCTTTTCTTAATAAAACAACTAAGTCAATGAACCTCCTGGGTGGAATGGGACTTGAATGGTGGTTTTTGGTTGAGTGGTTACACAAGGCCCATGGACATGGTTTACCTTGTGTATCACACTTGTGGTATGCCACCTAGGCACAAAGGGATTTGGAGGCCAAGTGTTGAGAAAGCTTACAGTGCAACCACTTGGCAATATGGGCTCTGCCTTGATCATATAGGTTGCTAGAACTTAGCCTTTTGGACAGTTGGTGGTAGTGGGAATGATAGGTTGGAGCGCGTCCATTTGGCTAAGGAAAGGCTTCTGAAAGGTCCTGTCTTGGGAAACCAAGTCTGGTGGGGAAAGTGCACAACCTCTGCAGATGGAAAAAAATCTAAGTACTTAGCCAAGTCCATGGCAATGGACAACTTGAGCATCAAGACATGGAAGCTACAAGAATCTCATCACTCCACCTTCTAAGTAAAAATTGTGGGTGAACAAGGGTGAAGGACCCCAATGTCTATTGGTGGTTTCTGAAAGTTTTTGACAAAGAAAAACTTAGTGATTTCAACTAATAGGAAAAACCTATTTTGAGCAAAGCAAGCCAAGCTACACTTAGCCAAAATGCATATAGTAATATAGTCCACTTAAAAATTTACTAAGGTATCACTTGCCAATACTATTCCAAAGTATTGACCCACTGTGGCTGTAACTTGTGATGTTGCAGGTTACTCCGATGATGATTAGGTGTCATGAGTCTACACTCAACATGCTTGCCTGTGGCACATGAAGATGAAGACTTATGTTTAATTACTTATTCCAAAAACTCTTGTATTAGGCCTTTGGCCCTGAGTTGTAAAAGACTATGTTTTATCTATGGAATGAATGTAATAAACGACCTTTGTATCTGTGTACTTCATCTTAAACTGTGGATGCTAGCATTGATCCAGGGACTAGCATTGCAATCACAGGGATCCTTTTCCTTTACAAAGGAGGGATCTTACATGTCGGAAGTAGAGGGAAGATACCGCAGGGCTTCGCCTAAGCCTGTGCGAGTTATGGTGGAGAAATATGGTTCCCCCAGCGATCTAGGGTTTAGAATCCAAAGAGGAGGGGGCGTAGCCGGCAGTGTCTAGGGCGGCGGCGGCTAGCCGTCGGCGGCGCGAAGCGGCAGCGCGGCGGCAGCAGGCGGCCGCGGCTTGGGTGGTGGTGGTGTGTGGAGGGAGCATCCCCCTCCCGTCTATTTATGAGAGGGAGGGGCATCTTGGGAGAGGTGAGTTTGAATCCTTCCCCAACTCCCTCTCCTACTAGGCTTGTGGTTGAGGGAGAGAAGGATTCTCTTCTTCCTCCACTAGGAAACATTGTCCTAGTTTGACTTTTCAAACTTGCCTTTTGACTTTCAATTTCAGAGTTTGATTTTACTCTTTATTTGCACAGCCCTTTGACCTAGGACATGATGCAACCATTCCACTTAGTCATGACACATTCATGCACCCTTACCCTTCCGGTCCGGTGAACCTTGTAGATCCTTCTAGATCATTCCGGTGAAAACTCCGGAATCATTCCCGAACTCTGGAATTGGACTTTCCTTATATGAATCTTATTCTCCGGACCATTCCGGATCTCCTCGTGATATACCGGATCCCACCCAAGACTCAGAACAACATTCGGTCTCCCTAATTACATTCCATATCTACTAAACAACATGGAATCCTTAAGAGTGTCTCCCTACGGTTTGTGAATTATGCAGACATGACCGAGACTCTCCTCCGATCAATAACCAATAGAGGAATCTGGAAATTCATATGGTTCCCACATATTTCTATGATTACTTTGCGATCGAATGAACCATTTACATAATATACCTATTTCCCTCTGTCTTGCAATATTTTACTTATCCGAGGTCTAATCGTCGGTTTCTCTGCATACCTAGTTCAACCTCGTTACCGATAAGTACTCTTTTCTCGTTCCCGTGATATGTGATCCCTTGTGAGCCAGTCACATGCTTGAAATCTAATTGGATGAAATTCCACCGTGAGGGCACAGAATATATCTATCCGTCATATCGATGGACAAATCTCACTCTTGATCCATGTGCCTCAACACATACTTTCTGAACACTCAATGCCACCTTTATAGCCACCCAGTTACGGTGTGGTGTTTGATGTCATCAAAGCATCCTTCCGGTGATGGTGATTTGCATGATCTCATGGTCGAAGGAATTAGGTTACTATGTATCAGAAAGCTTATAGCAAACAAACTATTGAAATGACTTGATATTTATGCTACGCTTATCTATAGGAGTATGTCCATCATACCATTCTCCTAATGATATGATCTTGTTGTTAACAACATCTCAATGTTCATGATCCAGAAACCATGATCATCTATTAACCAACAAGCTAGTATTATAAAGAGGCTTTACTAGGGACTCTAATTAGTTTACAAATCACACAAGTATTAATGTTTCCGGTTAATACTATTATAGCATGAATGTAAACATTTATCATAAACACAAAGATATAATAATAACTACTTTTATTATTGCCTCTAGGGCATATCTCCAACACACCATGCTCAACGTACTTCACTCTACCATTGACAAAGACGTTGCCGACATGGTCCTCGCGAGAGATCACACAGCTCATGAGATGTGGCTTGCGGTCGTCGACCTCTGATAGCTCCCAAGTGTAGGAGATCAGTTGTAGTAATTTTCAATAAAGAAAGGTTGTCGAACCCACGAGGATCTGAGGGTATTGGTTAGCAAATTTGACAAAAATAATAATAGTAAATGCAGTAGATTTGGTGTTTTGGGTTTGTAGTTTGTAAGAATATAAAGTGCTAAAAGTAAATAGCAAGAAGTAAATGCTGTCAATGAGAGAAAGCCCAATCCTCTATGCAGCAAGAGGACAAGCTCAAGTGTGTGTGTGTGAACTTATATGTGACAAGCGTTCCCAAGGGCGGCATGGATTTACTTAGCATAAATATTTCTACATAATATGGTGAATATGTCATAAAGTTTCATTTCCTTAGGGCGGAGCATAAAATTAGGTACAACCATAAATATGAGCAAAACACACCATTATGATGAGTCCTAGAGCCGTTCACATGAACATATAAGAATCACTAAGACATAAATGTCCGACCATAGCAATAAGTTCATTGGTCCCCAACATATAATCCATCCAATGCAACTCAAAGTATTGGAAAACGGTTTCTGTCAATTCCGTCCCTTCCAACCCCTATAATTGCATCAAAGTATTATCCTATGAGCCCATATAGATGAAGTAATATGCAGTCAACGTTCACATAAAACCATCATATAACAATATAAAAGATAAAAACTGGACCACATACCCATTGCATATTATATGGAAATCATAGCCAATTCATCCTATGCCCTCAGAAACATGGGGATCTACTCACAAGTGGAAAACATGATATGGATCAGTAGCATATGGAATACAATATAATCTGAAAATATAATCTCTCCACCAAATAAAGACAAGATGCCAATCACAAACATGTAAATAGCGCTTAAACCAATATTCCGGGTTCAATCAATCACAAAATATGAGGGGAATGAGATGGATCTTGGAGATGGTGATGGTGATGATGATGGTGCTGGTGGAGATGTTGATGGAGAGGCCTCCCCTTACGCCTAGGAGGAGAGGTGATGACGATGGCATCGATTTCCCCCTCACCGAAGGCTCCGGTGCAGCAGGATGTGCCCTCTCCCGGAGTAGGAGAGGACTTTCGTCTCCGCCGGATATGTGATAGGGCATGGTACGGTGGTAGATATAGGATATAGCTACCACATGCGATAAAAATCTCACCAGAGGATGGCGTAGACACGTGTACATAAGAGCTCGAGGGGCTCCCATGGCGATTCCCCGCCGTGCCCCTCCCAGACCCCCTACGCGGGCCTTGTCCTGACCTCCACTATCCCAACCCCCCACTGTTCCGACCCCCATCCCTGTTCCTCGGACGCGTGGCGGCTGTAGCATGCGGACCCCACCTGTGTGCGGCGTGCGGTTTATGTTTCCGCCATGTGCGGGTGCCAACGGTACTTCTTCATCCACCTGCTCAACTCCGACGGCTGCCTCGCCTACTCCGACTTCGACTCCACCCTCGCCCCCGCTCGCTCGCCTCCTTCCGGCGAGGAAATCCACCGCGCATCGCTTGACATTGGCAATCCCAACCTATGGAGAGGAGGATGAGCCGGATTGCGGCTCAACTCCTTGCATGAAAGGGGTTTGGACCTCGCTCGAGGAGGAAGGTGGAGCGCGAGGGCACTTCGTCAACGACGGGCGCAATCCTTCACCAATCGACCGACTAGGGGAGGAAGGGGTTTCGACAAGCTCGTTCGACAAGAGGAAATTTTGAGACCCTGATGCTAGAGATTGGTACATCGAATCCTTCTTCGACATCTCCGACGTTGTCAGAGGGATCGAGAAGGGTTCCGCATTACGACCTACGAAATGTGTGGTGCTTTCGCAGGCTCGGCGACTGCTTCGACAACCTGCATCAAGTTCTACAATGCGCTGCAGAAACCCCAACTCCGGTGGTGATGGAGAAGAGGAAGCATGGTCGCACTCGAGGATCTTTGACCAGGAAGATAGCTTCAAGGTCGGCTCCATCGTCATCGGAGGCGGGGGATCATGCCATGTTTTCGCTTCCTCTGCAACCATAGCAGGGGAAGTTCTCCTTCCGAGATGTGATGGCGACGAAAACTTTACTAGCTCTCAGACAGGGCTCGGTCAACGTGGGTGTCGTCGTGTGCACACACCTAGAGGGGAGACAAGGCCCCAGGAATCCATGCTATTAGAAAGTGAGCCACATGGCCTTGAGCTCACGTGTGCTAGAGTTGAGGACGACGCTAACAGAGCATGGGGATTTTTCTTCAGACAAATCTAGGAAGACGAAGATACCACTCCTAGGGGTTGGGCTCCTACAACTACCCCACCCTCCCTCCTTGTCTGGATCCAGAAAGAGCTTGTCCAAAGCCACTCCTTCGTGGCGGATGACTGTTTTCCTCTTTCACCTGAAGACGAACCAGACCTGAGATCCAGTTTACTCCTAAGCTCTGAGAGTTGGCAATAGAGGCCCAAGCCTTTGTTTGCACATATCCTTGAAGCTTGTGTCATGGCATAGAAAGGGCGAGTCAGAGGAAGAGGGAGGGGTGGAAACAACAGAGGAGAGCAATGACTGCAGATGCCTCCGCAGCAAAATCAGCAACCCCCTTTTGGGTATGGAATTTAACACCCCCCTAACCAGCAAGCCCAGATGCTTCCCCCTCAGTATGGTTCTTTTCCTCCTTTTGGTTTTACTCCTTGGCAATATGGGCACCCCCCCAACCCTGCTTTCCAGGGGAAATTTCTAGTGCCATGGCAGCAGCCACCTCCAGGGTTTGCTAGGCAATGGATGCCTCCTCAACAGATGGTGCAACCCCCACTGCAAAAGAATCAGGGGAATAACCGCACCTCACAGCCTAGGAAGAATCATAAGTAGAAGAATAAGGATACATGTAAGATAATTCCAAGTCCCATGACAGTGCCCCTCATTCGACTGCTTCAGCTGATTCAGGTTCTGCTGCTAATGAGAAGAATGATGCATATGCTGAGGTGATGTGCTACAACTATGGTGAGGTAGGACATCACAAATCTGTCTGTATCTCTCCAAAATCTTGGTTTATCTGCAGTTCTCTAGAACATGAGGTGGAGGCCTGCCCAGTCAAAAAACAACCACAATAGATTGCTAAGTTTTTTGGTAGTGCTGCATCAGGATTGGGATTCTATCACATTGAGCTGCCTTTCCAGACTTCTGATATACCCCCTCCAAAGAATGTTGGCCTAGTTTATGTGAATCAAGGGAGCATTACAAAAGATAAGCTGTACCAGAATCTAGCCACTGTGTACAAAACCAACTGGCCTTGGCAAATCAGATTCCTAGATGAGTGGTCCTTCCTGGTAAAATTACCATCTCACCTCAAAGTTGATGAGATTGCTGGGTATTCCATCTTTGGTCTCCCTAAGTATGGTGTTTTTTTCAAGGTCCATGTGTGGAATGGTGCTCTAGATTACTATGCTGAGCTCTAGGATGTTTGGCTGGAGATCAAAGGACTGAATCAAACTTGGTGTAAATGGCCAACCCTTATGCAATTTGTCACTACTTTTGGAATTATGCAAGATGTAGATTGGTATGAAATGTTCAGGTCCTTCTATGAAACTGTCAGAGTAAAGATTAAGTGCAGAGATCACACCAAAATCCCTGCTACCAGAATCTTTGAGGTTGGTGGAGTGTTGTTCCGGATACATTTTGCTGTTGAAGACCCTGCAAGTGTGGTCAATGTGGAGGATGAAGATCCTGATAATATTCATCCTCCTAACCCCGATGAATATAGTGACCAGCAGGAGGATCAGCCACCCGAAGCCAAGAAAAGCTCAGACAAGATGGATATTGATACTAGCACTGGAGGTGGAAAAAGTACTAGTGCTCCTACCCCTACCTAGCAAAAGAGTAATGAGAAAAGTGCTTCCAAGAAGAAATCTCTTGCTGCTTTAGCTGACAAAGTTCTGGAGGTTGACAATTGCTACATGAATGACAATACAAATCCTTCTTACTCCAGCAAGCTTCTCCCTATTATGTATGAGGAGTCTATGGCAAAGAACAAAGTGATGCACTGGATGCAGAGTTTCCAATCAGATGAAGCTTGTGTCAACCTTATTCAAGAGATGGAAATAGCTACTGAAAACACTTTATTCTATGACGACCCAGGCAGAGAGCTCTGTTAGGAGGAGTTGTTGAGTCATGTGGTAGTGAATGAAAAGGTGACTAAGAATCAAGCAAGCAAAAGCAAATGGGCCCCAGTTTTGGGTACAAGGCAAAGCTCTAGGTTCACTGATAGGGAAGGGAAAACAATGCCGCAAAAAGCACAAGTAATCACCATGAAGAGGAATCTTGAGAAATCAACTACTACTTCAACAAAGATGAAAGGTATTTCTCAACAAAACCCCTTTAATGTTCTAGCCATGCCTAATCATGGTGGAAACTTGCAGCATCACCATAGTGAGTCATCCATGAAGCATCCTCAATAAAAACTATGCATATAGTAAATAAAAAGATTGCTGAGATGCTCATTGTCTGCTTGCCTTGTCATTTTGGTTATGGGAAAGCTCCTGTACCATATGCAAGGGGTACCCCGTTGGCGGTTCTCGATTATATGCAAATACTTACAATGACAAGAACTTTCCTGGACCCAAAGTTGAGTAATATGCGAAGTGGTCCTCGCACTCAAGGGACTCGGGATTTCCAGTATATGGTCTGTCAAGCATATAATTCAGAGTGGACCTCACTTTCACCTTAACCACATAAAGATGCTTATGATAGGGCAATGAGATCTCAAAGCTAATGAGTAACTTCCTTTCAGCATTTGGAATCCTTTCAAACCTTTCAAAACCGTTTTCACCACCTTGTTGAGTCACCACTTATTCTATGAGAACCTTCTTGAGAGCATAGTTGTCATTCTTGTGTTTGTCTCAAAACTTGGTTAATTATGTCATGACTTTGATGCTTGTATCTCTGATATCTTTATCTCTAGTCTTCATGTGAACTTCAGAGGTGCCTTGGCATTTATATTGTGCTCTTCAAACAAAGGCAAGCGAGATACCACTCTATCATACCTTATTATGAGCATTGCAATGTTGCTTATGTTTATGTTTCATGCTACTTATTGTTCTTGAGTTGGTTTCTCTTCATAGCTTGCAATGACTATTGAGTAGACTTAGTTGCATACTTATTATTATGAATTGTCTAAGCATTTACTCATGTGCTGAGAATATTTACATCATATGAAGCAATGTGTTCGTGAAAGTTCTTTTATCGCACTCAGTTTTCAACTGAATTGCTTGAGGACAAGCAATAAGCTAAGCTTGGGGGAGTTGATACGTCCAAAACGTATCTACTTTCTCGAACACTTTGCTATTGTTTCTCCTCTAAATTTATGTGATTTGGATACAACTAACACAGACTGACGCTGTTTTTAGCAGAATTACTTTGGTGTCTTGTTTTTGTGCAGAAAATAAACTATCAGGAAAAATCCCGAAAAATATGCCAAAAACTATATTTCACTAGAAGATCCATGGAGCCAGAAGGAGAGACGGAGAGGGGTCCTGGGGGGCCGAGAACCACCCCAGGCACGGGCCCACCATTGGCCGCGCCTTGAGGGGGTGCAGCCTCCCTAGGCAGCCCCTCGGCCTCCCTCTGCGCCTATAAGTTGCCTTTCGACCTAAAAACCGAGGGGGTTCGATAGTTTGCCAGAAAGAGTTCCGCTCTGCTGCCGCCACCAGAAACCAAGATTCGGATCCAGAAACTCTATTTTGGCATCCCGCCGGGACGGGGAATTTGGAGAGGATCATCGCCATCGTCATCACCAACGCATCTCCATCAACCACCAATGTTTCCTTCATCCATGAGTGAGTAATCCCCCGCTATAGGCTTGGGGATGGTAGGGATTGGATGAGTTCTATCATGTAATCGAATATGATTGTTAGGGCATAGTGCCTAGTATCTCTTGTGCTATTTGACTTTGTTGCAACTTGTTGTGCTTAATGCTTGTCACTAGGGCCCTAGTGCCATGATATCAGATCTGAACTTATTATTGAATCATTATGATAGTATTGTTTGTGATCTTATCTACAAGTTGTATACACATATCATTGTCCCAATCCAAAGGCCCCAAAGTGACAATAATTGGGACAACTGGAGGGGATGAATGTGGTGTGAGGATCACATGTGTTCATGGAGTGTTAATGCTTTGCTCCGGTGCTCTATTAAAAGGAGTACCTTAATTGCCAGTAGTTCCCTAGAGGCCCCGCTGCCACGGGCTGGCTGGACAGAAGATGTTTTGCAAGTTCTCATTGCGAGCACGTATGACTATATATGGAGCACATGCCTAGGATTGTTTAGTACTTGGATGCTTATTATTATTTATCTGCAATGGCCTAGATCTTGAAGTTACATGTTTAGACTCGTCCATGCAACGCCCGTCCATCCATCCCTATGCCTACTGCACTCGAATCCCACTGTTACCCTTGCTGTTACTGTTGCTCATGTTTCACTGTTGCTATTACTGCTGCTGTTGCTTTGTTGTTGCTACTACCAAACTGGTGCTACTGATAAACTTCTGTGAGCAAGAACTATTTCCAAGTGCAGCTGAACTGACAACTTAGTTGTTAAGGCTTGCAAGTATTCTTTGGCTCCCCTTGTGTCGAATGAATAAATTGGGTAATACTACCCGCGAAGACTGTTGCGATCCCCTACACTTGTGGGTCCTCAATCACTCATTTAGATATCAAGATAAAAATGTGTTCTCCCTTAAGTATGCACCAATTATGTTTTGTCGCTCCAAGACATCACGTGATGATCGGGTGTTCTTGGATCCATGATCATATTTCGGGTGTAAGATAGTTTACACAAGCGAATACTAAGGTTCTTACTTGGAGAGCCTAGCATGTACAAACATGGCCTCAGAACATGGACTGAAAGGTTAAGCATGAGTCATATGGAAGATATGATGCCCATTTGATGTTCGCCTTTCAAGCTACACCGACTCACGTGATGATCGGACTTGGTGTAGTGGATTTGGTTCATGTAATCACCAAAAATTCACGAGGGATCTCGTTTTGAGTGGGAGTTCATTCTTAATTTGGAGTTGAACTCAATCTATCATAAAATTAGTCTAAACTTTACAAATTTTGTTGTTGATGGCACCACCTTCTTTTAATTTCAATGTGTTCATGGAGAAAGAGAAACTTGCAACGAACGTTAGCAACTTTACCGACTGGACCATGAATTTGAGGATTCTCCTCGCTACTGCACAAAAACAATATGTGCTAGAAGCGCCGCTAGGCCCCCCACCGTTCGATGATTCCCCTGACAAAGAAAAGTGTGACACCCTCGGGATCAGGGCTAAAAAAATCCCAGACCTCCGTCTGAAATAAGCTTAACCTTGAGCTCGAGAATATCCAGTGAAGAATCGGTAACACGACAGTGACCCTACGACACAAAACTTTATTACAGGAAGCTCATAACTGAGCAGAGAACCAAATTATTACAAGCAGAGGTCACTAACCACAAACATCAAACAACGGAAGGCAAATTATGCTATTAAGTATAGCAAACTTAACAAATGGCCTAAGAGGCCTGAAGCATAACGATGATGTCCCAGCCCTTAGATTCCAGGCTGCCGGCCGGGAACCCCAAGCTACTCGTCGATGTTGATGTAGTACCAAACTGATCTTCAGGTAACACTTACTCTGCCAAAAGTATCAACAAAGCAAGGGTGAGTATAGGGTGTACTCCGCAAGACTTCTGGCTGGTGGAGTTGTTTTGCATAAAGCCACTTTTGTTTATAAAACAAGAGGGAGAAGAAGCTCGTCTAATCAGAGTATTTTAAAAGGGGATAAGAGAGCGACATCTCTGAAATATTGATCATCATCTTTTGATATCCACCGAATCATCATCATCTACCAACTAGGATCACCCCCTCGTACCCATGAGGAAGCATCCTTAACAAACATTAGTTGCCAAGTTTTACGATTAGGTTCATGTTCTCTATGATCTCCCATCCGTTCCCAAGTCGTCCATAACAGTGGACACGGCTTTCCGAAAGATTATTACCCTACAAGGGTGTAGAAATTTACCCACACGTACCAGCCGACTCTTAATGCCTACTTGACACACTTCCTTGGTGTGCTGGCAAAGGGTGTGGTTGAACACGACCTTTACCTTGCTTTTGCCGAGACCATGAGTCACGCAATAAGTATTGTTCCACCGTAATGGGTCAAATCCCGAAGTCGGTACTTAAAGATGTGAGGCGAGGTTGGTTCACCAGGGGCTCCATCGACCCCAAGCAACCCGGTCCACACTTCCCTACCTGTTATGAATGCACCTCCTTCACCTCCTTCTTTCGAAAACATTTTCAATGCGTATGTCGAATGGAACGCCTGAACTATGTGACTCATGGAATCTACTAGGCAAATTAGTCAATCATGGGGTCCCCATTTACCCCGTGTGGTTGTACACTCGTCTTGGTTCAAGAGGCAAGAACCTAGGGTCCTAAGGGTGGCGAGCATGGGACTAGAAAAACCACATCCCACTGTGGCCTCCCATACAAGCCTTAGCATGTTTAATTTCATCTCACCGATCTCATCTTATCATGTTCTCCTGTCATACTAGATTCTCTACATCTGATACATCATCTGGATGAACCAGACTCAACAGCTAAGCATGGCTAAGCAAGACACAGATAAAAGCTCTAGAATTGCACACAAGCTAAACCTAGTTATGCTAGGAGGAGTGGATCAGGTAATATAAGCTCAAAGGGAGTATGCAATAGATACGATACTCTATCTATCGATAAAATACCACGGTAGAATCGTATGCAACATGGCAAGAATTGAAATGCTTTCGAAATCATTGGATTATATCATGGTGGGGCTATGCTTGCCTTTGCCAGTTGATAAAAGATAAGCAGATCTTCGGGAGCCTTGTACTTGACTTGTTTACAGTTG
Source organism: Avena sativa (assembly GCA_916181665.1). NCBI lineage: Eukaryota > Viridiplantae > Streptophyta > Magnoliopsida > Poales > Poaceae > Avena > Avena sativa. The sequence continues at coordinate 346,954,205 of OV702280.1, read as the reverse complement.
GTCAAGTATTGTTCGTCGATCTTCGATAGTCTTGATATCGGTCTTCGATCTTGATCTCGATATTGTATTCTACCGGGAAGAACCAAACACCGAAAAGGAAGGGGAAACAATCAACACATGGCATCGATGCAATTCTCAAGCAAGGATGATGATATGACAAGTTAATTTAAATTGAAATATAACCCTAAGACATGCTCGACAACTTAATCGGGGTTCCGAGGGGCGCAAACCCTAACTCGAGAAACTCTGGAAACCCATGAGAGGGGTTGATTTTGTTCTCTAATTAAACTTGTCATTTAAGTTGTTTAACAATGCATGATTATATCTTAAATATATTTTTCTCATTTTTCTGAACATTTTGATATATTATTTATATTTTTATGATTTATAAATCATAAGTTATTGATTTTATAATATTTAAAACAATTTCTGAAATTGTTAAATCATTTTCTAGATTTACTATACCACGCTGAAACTTTTCACACCGGCATACCTAGCCACAGTGACTGACAGAGGGGCCTGGAGCCACCTCAGGAGCCACACAAGCAAAGGGGAATAGGGGCATTTGTCTCCCGGGCAGAGGCTACCCACTCCGACTGACGGGTGGGGCCGAGGCCACGTCAGATGCCACCTTGGCGCCACGCGGGACTCGCCGGTGAGCACTACAGGCGGCAGCGGGGAATGACGCAGGAGGGCGCGGGCGAGCACGCGAATCAGCGCTTCACGTTGAGCCAAAAGCGGGCGGCGCAGCTACTGGATGGTCGCCGGAGCACGAGGCACGGCGAGGCTCTATGCGGAGCACGACGGAACGCGGCGGAAGCTCGTTACAAGAAGCAATTGAGGGAGGGGACGGTACTGATGGGTTCCTAGGCTCACCGCGATTCTCGTGAAGGGGTTGGGGATCTCAGGGGAGGCCGGAAACACCAGTGGCGACGGCGGCCGGAGACGGAGCAGAAGGTGACGGTGGTGTTGATTTCCCGCATGCGGAGTCGATTCCTTCAATGAGGGATCTCAACTCGACGAGGCGGTTCTTCTAGCCTGCTCTGCGGAGCTCGGGGACGACCAGAACGGCGGTGAGCGACGAGATCCGACGGGGTTAGGGTTTAGGGTCGCTCGGCACAGAGAGGGGAGAGGAAGAGCGAGCGTGGGGGAGAGTGAGAGGATGAGGCAGGAGAGTCGTGCGGGGATGGTTCTTATCCACGCTCCAGAGCAGCGAGCGGCGAGGATCAAAGCGGCGGCGGCGGACGGCATCGCGGCATCCACCGAGCTGCTTCCCGTCGTCAACGAAGACGACGAGGAAAGAACAGCCGAAGGTGTATGGGCCAGAGTGGGCCGCTGCTGGGCCGCGGGGTGTGGCTGGCTGCTGCACGCGCGGAAGAAAGAGAGAGGGAGAAGTAACTGGTCCGACTGGGCTGCATGGCCTGGAGGCTCTGGCTGTTGTTTTTTATTTGCAAAAGCTTTTCTTTTTCTGTTTTCAAATCTATTTTGTGTTTTGAATTCCAAATCTGTTTGGGATAATTTTAAAATACCAGAGGGGTTTTGTGAAATATAGAAAGTGATCAAGAGCCCTTATATTCAATTTGGCTCCATTATTTTTGTCATTTTAAAATTCAAAACTAGTTTGAATAAGTTTCAAAGAGGGTGGGAACATAGGGTTTTAGGGTTTTGTTTATTCTTTCTTGCATGCATTAATAGAGATGATGCTTATGATGCACAAAACAAACCCTAATATAGATTAACTAAAACTGGGGTGTTATAGCTCTATCCCCTTACGAGAATATTGACCCGAGATTCCAAAGGTAGGAAAAGAGACAGAGAGAGAAAGAAACAGGGTCACTCTAAGGATAAGAGGGAAGCACACTAACCAACACATAGAGTATCTCATGGTCAACTCATGGATGGAGCGTTCAGAAACAACTCTGAGATGACGAACATGAAACACGTCAAGGTAAAGGAGGAAACAAGAGGAGATGGTTTCAAGTTGTTAGATAGCTGGTCTTAATAAGGATTGAGACCATGGAACTTACAGGATATTTTGAAGCTTCTGAAGAAGAAAGCTTCCAACAGAAAGAACATGACCACAGACTTCGATAGGGAACCTCTACTAATTGGTTTAAGTAGAGATTTTAGGTTGTAGAGACATGGATCAACAAAACCAAGCTGTTGAACTGCTTTTGACACAGAAGGGTCACTCTTTCATTCAACAGAAGGCCAAGACGGGAATGTGTTTTGGTGGAGAGGACTCACAAGATTCGCAAGGAATATGTAGCAAGAGGAACTTCTGATTACCAAAATCATAGTCACTCTTAAAACATGGTTGAGAAAACAAAGGAAACTCTTTATTCATCCAGGTATACCAAAATCCTTGCCAAGATCATGATATTACTTTACACCACTAGGATGAATAGTTAAGAAGATTCCTGATGACACGAGAAGAAAGAAACTTCATTCTCAGACTTCAATTACTTGGCACAACAAGACGCTTTCCAACATAAAAGGTCTGGAGGATTGACCGAGATACATTCAACAACACTACTTTAAATGTTCTCCTTGATGTTCGAGAAAACAAACATAAAGTAAAGGCCGGATTCGGATACAAAGGAAACCATAGGCACACCTTCTATAATAAATCATAGAAGAAGTCTCATGAAGAGTGGTTGTTATTTGCTGACTTCAAGGAAATAGGACAATAGGTCTTTCCGGCTAAGTGTGTCAACCATTACAACAATCTTGCCAGACTTACGAAGAGAACTATGTCAAAACCTTGGGGAACACCAACCATCATTGCTGCTTGAGATTCAACTTTGGTTAGGTGGAATGATATTTCAGACTCAGCGTGTCCGAATAGAAAGTTTGCAACATTTACCACAAAGGTAAAGTCACTAGGTTCTCAAGATAGGAACTACAGTGTAAAGCTCCGAAGAATGAGCTAGATTGCTAGACTCATGCATTAGAAACTTGTCGAAAGACAACTGCATACATATAAGGTACTAACAATAAAACACACATGTGTCCTTAAGGAACGGAGTTAACTCTTATCAAATCCACGACGACATCTTTCAACATTTGCACGTGAATCGGAGAAGGTCACTTCTAACATCCAGAACACATACTTCGAGATGACTCGAAGATGGTTCTCGAATATTTCCAACATTAATGCCAAATGTTCCATATGAATCAAATCTAGCATGGAGAAGATAAGGATGTCATCGATGGGCTCAACAACAAACTTATCGAGACACTCCAAGAAGATGTACTCATATGTTGTATGAACAAGGCAAACTATTGGTCAGATCAAATGACATGAAGATGTACTCAAGTGAAACATCATAAGTAGGAACACCATCAAGATAGTCCTTGGAACTGAGTTTGATTTGACGATGACCCAAATCAAATCAAAGGTGGGGAAGACAACATATCCACAAAGGAAATACTATCTTTCTTCAACACAGACAAAACTAGACATCCCTTTTGGAAAGAACTGAGTCGGATAGCACTTTTATCTTACAACTCTCCAAGTTGTTGTTTAAGCTCAACCAACTAGTTCAGGGGTATCCAGTACGGATCCTTGGAGAAAGGTGCAGTTCATAGAACTTGCTTGCTCAAGAACTTGACATCACGGTCATGTGGCAACATGGCGATACTTCTAGAAAGACATCCAGAATATCACGAACCACCGATATGTCACTTAGTTCCAAAGGAGACTTGCTTGGTAAGGCAACATGACATAGTTTTAGAGCTTCATCACAAGCCTAACTCTTTGACCGAAGAGAGTGTACCAGAATAACGGACTTGGTAACACAATCAAACTTTGCTTAGTGATAGGATTAACCAATCACGCTAAGAATGACACAAATGTCCTTAGAGTTCAAAACAATAAATATTGCTAGAATCTCAGATGGCCACGTTATTACGCACACGCATCACTCACGATCACGAAAGCTCGAGGAAGGGTGGGTAAAGATGTGTAAAAGCATCACTTCATTAAGGGGTCATGGAACTCGGCATAACCTCTTAGTATAAAAGAGTGTGACACTTTAAGGTGGAACATATAGAAGCTAATCAATGCCTCTTGATCTGCGGATTACAACACTTTGACCTGGTCCTAGATATGACGAGGTACCAGAGTTTGTTTCTCCTAGACATTCCGAAATGATTTGTCATGATGGACCACAAGAGTATCTTGCATCGGAAGACACCAATGCACATTTACTACTTTGCTACCAACTGGTAGACAAAGGTCGGAAAACAACAAGGGGAAATGAACATGCTCAGGATAGAATCCCGAGATGTGGATGCATAAGTCAACAACCTTCCAAAGACCAATGCAAAGAAGGGTAAGGTGTGGCAGAGTCACGAGCATAGATGCGAGACTCTCGAGGAGCACTCTTGTTGTGATCTATTTGGTTCCATTAAAGAACATCTGCCATAGCATGTGGTAGGGGAAGTCCTTAATTGTCACAATTAAATCGCAACAAAGGCCACAAGCTTGAAGGCTAGAATTGTAATACCAGCCATCCTGAGGTAATGTATGAACATTAACGACAGGGGTCAAAGGAATGGATCTTGGTTTAAAGATCAGCTTCATGTACAAGATTCACAACATGAGAATCTAGCACAATTAGGGATCTTAGGTTCAAGTCCAAGGGTTAAAACCAGAGAAAAGAGTAACTACTGCTTGAGTGACATAGCGTACTCTTCAAGGTAGTAACCACAAGGTAGCTTCCAAAAGAAGATAAGACTTCTGAAGTACCCAAACAAGTAAAAATGAGGCACACAAGGCGAAAGGAAACCTCGAAGCCTGGAATAGAATACTGAAGATCCAACAATATAATATTGTGGGTCCATAAGATAGAGAGATCATGATAGAAAGGAATCTCTCATGTGAACAAGAGCAAGGGGAACAAGGAATTCACAACACACACAACTCTAGAAAACTCAACACTAGGTCAACTGGTTAAGAAACGGCATGCCTAAAAGGCACCAATAGCAAGGTTTTCCTACGGTCGGTACTGCTCTGATACCAAGAACTGTGAGACCCCCGGGATCAGGGCTAAACAAATCCCAGACCTCCGTCTGAAATAATATTAACCTTGAGCTCGAGAATATCCAGTGAAGAATCGGTAACACGAAAGTGACCCTACGACACAAAAATTTATTACAGCAAGCTCATAACTGAGCAGAGAACCAAATTATTACAAGCAGAGGTCACTGACCACAAACATCAAATAACGGAAGGCAAATTATGCTATTAAGTATATCAAACTTAACAAATGGCCTAAGAGGCCTGAAGCATAACGATGACGTCCCAACCCAAAGATTCCAGGCTGCCGGCCGGGAACCCCAAGCTACTCATCGATGTCGATGTAGTACCAAACCGATCTTCAGGGAACATTTACTCTGCCAAAAGTATCAACAAAGCAAGGGTGAGTACAGGGTGTACTCCGCAAGACTTCTGGATGGTGGAGTTGTTTTGCATAAAGCTACTTTTGTTTATAAAACAAGAGGGAGAAGAAGCTCGTCTAATCAGAGTATTTTAAAAGGGGATAAGAGAGCGACATCTCTGAAATATTGATCATCATCTTTTGATATCCACCAAATCATCATCATCTACCAACTAGGATCACCCCCTCGTACCCATGAGGAAGCATCCTTAACAAACATTAGTTGCCAAGTTTTACGATTAGGTTCATGTTCTCTGTGATCTCCCATCCGTTCCCAAGTCGTCCATAACCGTGGACACGGCTTTCCGAAAGATTATTACCCTGCAGGGGTGTAGAACTTTACCCACACGTACCAGCCGACTCTTAATGCCTACTTGACACACTTCCTTGGTGTGCTGACAAAGGGTGTGGTTGGACACGACCTTTACCTTGCTTTCGCCGAGACCATGAGTCACGCAATAACTATTGTTCCATCGTAACGGGTCAAATCCTGAAGTCGGTACTTAAAGATGTCAGGCGAGGTTGGTTCACCAGGGGCTCCATCGACCCCAAGCAACCCGGTCCACGCTTCCCTACCTGTTATCAATGCACCTCCTTCACCTCCTTCTTTCGAAAACGTTTTCAATGCGTATGTCGAATGGAACGCCCGAACTATGTGACTCATGGAATCTACTAGGCAAGTTAGTCAATCACGGGGTCCCCATTTACCCTGTGTGGTTCTACGCTCGTCTTGGTTCAAGAGGCAAGAACCTAGGGTCCTAAGGGTGGCGAGCATGGGACTAGAAAAACCACATCCCACCGTGGCCTCCCATACAAGCCTTAGCATGTTTAATCTCATGTCACTGATCTCATCTTATCACGTTCTCCTGTCATACTAGATTCTCTCCATCTGATACATCATCTGGATGAACCAGACTCAACAGCTAAGCATGGCTAAGCAAGACACAGATAAAAGCTCTAGCATTGCACACAAGCCAAACCTAGTTATGCTAGGAGGAGTGGATAAGGTAATATAAGCTTAAAGGGAGTATGCAATAGATAGGATACTCTATCTATCGATAAAAGACCACAGTAGAATCGTATGCAACATGGCAAGAATTGAAATGCTTTCGAAATCATTGGATTATATCATGGTGGGGCTATGCTTGCCTTTGCCAGTTGATAACCGAGAAGCAGATCTTCGAGATCCTTGTACTTGACTTGTTTACAGTTGGTCAAGTATTGTCCGTCGATCTTCGATGGTCTTGATCTCGGTCTTCGATCTTGATCTCGATATTGTATTCTACCGGGAAGAACCGGAAACAATCAACACATGGCATCGATGCAATGCTCAAGCAAGGATGATGATATGACAAGTTAATTTGCATTGAAATGTAACCCTAAGACATGCTCGACAACTTAATTGGGGTTCCGAGGGGCGCAAACCCTAACTCGGGAATCTCGAAAACCCATGAGAGGGGTTGATTTTGATCTCTAATTAAACTTGTCATTTAAGTTGTTTAAAAATGCATGATTATAGCTTAAATAGATTGTTCTCATTTTTCTGAACATTTTGATATATTATTTATATTTTTCTAATTTATAAATCATAAGTTATTGATTTTACAATATTTAAAACATGAAATTGTTAAATCATTTTCTAGATTTATTAAACCACGCTGAAACTTTTCACACCGCAGGCATACCTAGCCACAGTGACTGACAGAGGGTCCCGGAGCCACATCAGCAGCCACACACGCAAAGAGGAACATGGGCATTTTTCACCGGGGCAAAGGCTACCCACTCCGACTGACGGGTGGGGCCGAGGCCACGTCGGATGCCACCTTGGCGCCACGCGGGATTCGCCGGTGAGCACTGCAGGCGGCGGCGGGGAACGGCGCAGGAGGGCGCGGGCGATCAAGCGAAGCAACGCGTTCGAATCAGCGCTTCACGCTGAGCCAAAAGCGGGCGGCGCCGCTACTGGATGGTCGCCGGAGCACGAGGCACAGCGAGGCTCTACGACGGAGCACGGCGAAATGCGACGGAAGCTTGTTAAGGAAGCAATCGAGGGAGGGGACGATACTGGCGGGTTCCTAGGCTCACCGCGATTCTCGTGAAGGGGTCGGGGAGCTCGGGGGAGGCCGGAAACACCGGTGGCGACGGTGGCCGGAGACGGAGCAGAAGGTGACGGTGGCGTTGATTTCCCGTCTGCGGAGCCGATTCCTTCAACGAGGGATCTCAGCTCAACGAGGCGGTTCTTCCAGCCTGCTTTGTGGAGCTCGGGGATGGCCAGAACGGCGGCGAGCGACAGGATCCGACGGGGTTAGGATTTAGGGTCGCTCAGCACTGAGAGGGTAGAGGAAGAGCTAGCATGGGGGAGCGTGAGAGGATGAGGCAGGAGAGTCGTGCGGGGCTGGTTCTTATCCACGCTCCAGAGCGGCGAGGATCACAGCGGCGACGGCGGACGACATCGCGACAGCCACCGAGCTGCTTCCCATCGTCAACAAAGACGACGAGGAAACAACAGCCAATGGGGTACGGGCCAGAGTGGGCCGCTGCTGGGCCGCGGGGTGTGGCTGGCTGCTGCACGCGCGGAAGAAAGAGAGAGGGAGAAGTGACTGGGCCGACTAGGCTACACGGACTAGAGGCTATGGCTGCTGTTTTTTATTTGCAAAATCTTTTCTTTTTCTATTTTCAAATCTATTTTGTGTTTTGAATTCCAAATCTGTTTGGGATAATTTTAAAATACCAGAGGGGTTTTGTGAAATATAGAAAGTGATCAAGAGCCCTTATATTCAATTTGGCTCCATTATTTTTGTCATTTTAAAATTCAAAACTAGTTTGAATAAGTTTCAAAGATGGAGGAAACATAGGGTTTTAGGGTTTTGTTTATTCTTTCTTGCATGCATTAATAGAGATGATGCTTATGATGCACAAAGCAAACCCTAATATAGATTAACTAAAACTAGGGTGTTACAAAAAGAATGATTATTTGACTCGTCAGGAGGACCACAACTTAGTTCATTGCGGGATATTGTATGGGCTAGAGCCAGAACTTCGAAAGCGTTTCGAAAACGTCAATGCATTTGATACAATGGGTGAGTTGAAAATGATTTTCGACATCCATGCTACTGTAGAGAGTTATAATGCTTCAGCTAAGTTCTTTAGCTGCATGATGGAAGAGAACAACTCCGTAAGTAAGCATGTACTCAAGATGTCGGGTTATGCCAATAAGCTTGTGTCCTTGGGAATAACGATTCCCATTGACTTAGGCATCTATCATGTTCTCCAGTCTCTTCCACTAGCTATAAGAGCTTCGTGATGAACTATAATATGCAAGGCATGAAGAAGTCTCTCCCCGAGCTTCTGTCAATGCTTAAAACTGTAGAAGTGGAGATCAAGAAGGAACATCAAGTGTTGATGATCAATAAGACCACAGGTTTCAAGAAAGACAAGAAGGGTAAACAGAAGGGAAAGAAGGGCGGCAAGCCGGTTGCCGTGCCTGAAAAGAAACCCGGAGTTGTCTCTAAGTCTGATACCGAGTGCTATTATTGCAAGGGGACTGGCCACTAGAAGCGCAACTGCCCCAAGTATTTGGCAGACAAGAAGGACGGCAAGGCAAATAAAGGTATATATGATATACATGTTATTGATGTGTACTTGAATAGTACTCACAGTAGCAGCTAGGTATTTGATACCGGTTCAGTTGCTAATATTTTTAATTCAAATCAGGGGCTGCGGAACAAGGTACTGCTAGCAAGGGGTGAGGTTAAGATGCGTGTCGGCAATGTATCAAGCGTTGATGTGATCACCGTCAGAACTCTACCTCTCCACCTACCATCGGGATTAGTTATAAACTTGAATAATTGTTATCGGGTGCCAGCACTGAGGATGAACAATGTATCCGGATCATGTTTGATGCGCAGTGGTTATTCATTTAAATCTGAGAACAATGGTTGTTCGATTTATATGAATGAAATCTTTATGGTCATGCACGGATGATGGATGGTTTATTTCTGTTGGATCTCGATAATAGTGTTACACATATTCATAATGTTGATGCTAAAAGGATTAAACTTAATGATGATATATCCGCATATATGTGGCACTGCCGTGTAGGTCATATTGGCGTTAAACACATGAAGAAGATTCATTCGGATGGACTTTTGGAATCACTTGATTTCAAATCATTTGATACATGTGAGCCATGCCTTATGGGCAAGATGACTAGAACGCCGTTTTCTGGTTCAATGGAACGGGCGACAGATTTATTGGAAATCATACATTCTGATGTGTGTGGTCCAATGAGTGTCTCGGCGCGAGGTGGATATTGTTATTTTGTTACTTTCACGGATGATTTGAGTATATACGGTTATATCTACCTGATGAAACAGAAGTATGAAACCTTTGAGAAATTCAAGGAGTTTCAGAGTGAAGTGGAAAATCATCGTAATAGAAAGATCAAATTTCTATGGTTCGACCGTGCAGGTGAGTATCTAAGTTACGAGTTTAGCACTCATATGAAAGAGTGTGGAATAGTTTCACAACTCACACCTGCCGGAACACCACAGCGAAATGGTGTGTCGGAACGTCGTAATCGTACTTTACTAGATATGGTTCGATCTATGATGTCTCTGATGGACTTGCCACTGTCATTTTGGGGTTATGCACTAGAAATTGTTGCATTCACTTTAAGTTGGGCACCATCTAAATCCGTTGAAAAGACACCATATGAATTATGGTTTGGAAACAAACCTAAGATGTCATTTCTTAAAGTTTGGGGATGCGATGTTTATGTGAAGAAACTTCAACCGGATAAACTCGAACCCAAAGCGGAAAAATTGGTCTTCATAGGATACCCTAAGGAAAATATTGGGTATTCCATAGATCCGAGGGCAAGGTTTTTTTGCCAAGAATGGATCCTTTCTAGAAAAAGAGTTTCTCGCGAAAGGCGTGAGTAGTTGGAAGGTAGAACTCGAAGAGGTTGTAGAACCTTCTCTTCATAGTATGGTGAGTAGCACAGCACCAGAAGTCGTCCCAGAGTTGGCTTCATCAAATGAGGAGGGAACTAATGATAATGATCATGAAGCTCCGAAAGAGAATACTACCAAACCTCGCAGGTCTAGCAGGACGCGTGTAGCTCCCGAGCTATACAGAAATCCTGTTATGAATTTCATGGTCGATGAAATTTATGACCCTGCGACGTATGAAGAAGCGATGATGAGCCCGGATTCCAACAAATGGTCAGAATCCATGAAATCCGAGATGGAATCCATGTACAAAAACCAGGTTTGGACCTTGGTCGACTTACCTCACGACCGAAAGGCCGTGGAGAATAAATTTTCAAAAGGAAAAAAGATGCTGATGGTAATGTAACCGTCTATAAAGCTCGACTTGTCGCAAAGGGGTTTCGACAAATTCAAGGAGGTGACTACGATGAGACACTCTCTCCCATAGAGATGCTAAAGTCAGTTATGATTATGTTAGCAATTGTTGCATATTTCGACTATGAGATATGGCAGATGGATGTTAGAACTTCGTTCCTCAATGGTAATATTGAAGAAGAGTTGTATATGATACAACCAAAGGGTTTTGTAGATCCTAAGGATGCTGACAAGGTATGCAAGCTTTAGCGACCCATCTATGGACTGAAGCAAGCATCCCGGAGTTGGAATCTCTGCTTTGACGAGGTGATCAAAGAGTTTGGATTTGTCCAAACTTATGGAAAGGCTTGTATTTACAAGAAAGTGAGTGCGAGAGATGTGGCATTTCTGATATTATATGTGGATGACATATTATTGATCGAAAATGATATAGATCTTTTAAACAGTGTTAAAAGTTACCAAAACAGCAAATTTTCAATGAAGGACCTAGGTGAAGCGTCATACATATTAGGCATAAAGATCTATAGGGATAGATCTAGGTGCCTAATAGGGCTATCGCAAAGTACATACCTTGATAAGATTTTAAAGAAGTTTAAAATGGACGGGAGTAAGAAGAGGTTCTTACCTATGTTGCAAGGAAAGACATTAAGTAAGACTCAAAGTCCAGCTACGGCGGATGAAAGAGAGATAATGGACAAAGTCCCCTATGCTTTAGCCATAGGATCTATAATGTACACCATGCTATGTACAAGACCGGATGTGGCACATGCTATTAGTTTAACTAGTAGGTACCAATCTGATCCAGGATCGGAACACTGGATAGCGGTCAAGAATATCCTTAAGTACTTGCGAAGAACTAAAGATATGTTTCTTGTGTACGAGGTGAAGAAGAGCTCATCGCTAACTGTTATGTCGACGCTAGCTTTGACACCGATCCGGATGAATCTAAGTCTCAATCCGGATACGTATTTCTCATGAATGGTGGAGAGGTTAGTTGGAGGAATTCCAAACAACCCGTGGTGGCAGGATCAACAACAGAGGCCGAATATGTTGCTGCTTCAGAAGCAGCTCAGGAAACAGTTTGGATGAAGGAGTTCATAACCGAACTAGGTGTGGTTGTGAGCGCGTTGGACCCAATGGTGATCTATTGTGACAACAATGGTGTCATAGCCAATGCCAAAGAACCAAGGTCTCACAAGAATTCCAAGCATATTAAGAGCCGGTTTCACTCCATCCGCGAGCATGTCAAGGATGGAGATATAAAGATTTGTAAAGTACACACGGATCTCAATGTAGCAGATCCGTTGACTAAAACTCTCCCTAGAGAAAAACATGATCAACACCAAAATTCCATGGGTGCTAGATTTATCATTATGTAACTAGATTATTGTCTCTAGTGCAAGTGGGAGACTGAAGGGAATATGCCCTGAGAGGCAATAATAAAGTGGTTATTATGTATATTCCAAGTATATGATAGATGTTTATTTTGCATGCTATAATTGTATTAATACGAAAACGTTAATACATGTGTGTTTAAAAGACAAACAGAAAGTTCCTAGTTATGCCTCTCTTATAAACTACTCCCTCCGTTTCAAAATATAAGATGTTTTAGGTTTGTGAAGAAAATGTATCTAGACTTGTTTTAGTGTGTAGATTCACACCAAACTTGAGTCAACCTACATACTAAAACAAGTCTAGATACATTTGCTTCACAAAGCTAAAACATCTTATATTTTGAAACAAAGGGAGTAGCTCGTTGATTAACAAGATGATCAAGGTTTCCTGATCATGGACATTGGATGTTGTTAATAACGAGGTCACAACATTATTGGAATGGTGTGATGAACATTCATCCGAAGTATAGCATTACGATCAAAGTCATTGAGTTTATATTGCTATAACATCATACGAAGTGATCCTAATCCTTAGACCATGAGATCATGTCAATCACTAACACTGGAAGAGTATCTTGATAACATCAAACGTCACACCGTAATAGGGTGATTATAAAGATGGGTTCAGTACTACTAAGGTGTTATGTTGAGGCCCATGGATCGAGAGTGGAATTTTTTCATCCCAATGACGGATAGATATGCTTTGGGCCCTCTCGATGATATCACATTGATTAGCTTGCAAGCAAGTGATTTGATCACTAGAATGTTATATCACGGGAACGAGAAAAGAGTACATGTCAGTAACAAGATCAAACTAGGTATGGAGATACCGATGATCGAATCTCGGACATGTAATATATCGCGAGACAAAGGGATTAAGATAATAGCATAAAAGGTTCTCACGATCACAAGAAAGTCATCGTTGAATGTGTGGGAGTCAGTATGAAAGGGATTAAGATACTAGCATAAAAGGTTCTCACGATCACAAATAGTTTCATGCTCAAAAGAATAAGAAAGCGCAGAAATTTATTTCACTAGATACCGAAACTGGTTTCGGGTGAAATTGCAGAAAGTGTTTCTGCATGTGAAATGAAATAATAGCAAGGGGTTATATGTGAATTTTTGTCATTAAAGTAATTGACAAAATTCTGAATAAATAAAAGGAGTTTTATTTAATGAGCGTTTGCATTAAATTTGGTGGAAATTTAATGGGAATTGGAGTAGGTTTTTGAGTGGATAAAATTGAAGGGGCATTTTGTGAGTGGAGCTTCCACCCACATGAATGGAGGGAGGGAAAGGGGGCAGCCCCATGCGCCGGCCACCCCCTTGGGGTTCCCCCCTCCTCCTATAAAAGGAGCCCCCCTCCCTCTCTCTCACTCACACCTCCTCGTGAAGGATCTCTCTCCTCCTCTAGTATTTATCCCCCATGGTCTCGGACTAGCGAGATACATGTTCCCGGTGGCTTGTCGGCAAGAAAGAGTTGTGCTTCCGATGCATCGCTGGAGCGAGAAGGTGGAGGTTGCTCGGTGCCTCGGACGTGTGTGCGAGCACGGATGCGCCGCTGATTTGCGGCGCTAGGACTTCCTCTCGATCTTGAGATCGGCAAGAGATCGTCTACATCAACCACGAGTTCAACCTCGTTAAGCTTTGTCGGTCTTCAAGGGTATGTTCTCTACAGATGTATATTCGCCCGTTGCTTGTATCTAATAGATATATCTTGGTACATAGTTGTTCCCATCGTAGGAAATTTTTTATTTTCTATGATGCGAACCCTACACTAAACATGGTAGCACAAAGGAGGAGAAACAACCATCTAGCTACTACATGGACCCGTAGTAAAAGGTGGAACTACTCACGCATCATACCGGAGGCTGGCATGGTGATGAAGAAGGCCTCTGGGATGATCTCTCCCCTCCGGCAGGGTGCCGGGAAGAGCTTCAGATCCCCCCGATCTAGGGATGATGGTGGCGGCGGATACGGACTTTTTTGTGGAATATTGATCGGGTCCTTAGGGTTTAGGTATCGGAGGCTTCTTATAGGCAAAGTGGAAGGCCGAGGGGGTGCCCGAGGCGGCCGCACCCCCAGGCGCGGGCCAGACCTGGCCGCGTGGCCAGGGGGTGTGGCCCCCTCGAGGACCTCCTCTGTCTCGTCTTCTGGCTCCGTGTTCCCCACGGTAAAATATTGACTTTGGCTTTTGTCTCGTCCAATTCCGAGAATATTCATTTTCTGACTTTTCTAGAACCAAAACAACAGAAAACATGCAACTGTCACTGTGGCATATTGTTAATAGGTTAGTCCCAGAAAACATATAAAAATACCTCGGAGTGTAGACAAGGCAAAGTAAAGAAGATACTAAACAAGAATGGAACATCATTTCCTTGGCTTCCATTGCCGTTATCGTGGTCTCTATTCCCACTGTTACCTCGGCGTTCATTGCCTCGGTTTACATGTGCTTTTTCCGCCACTGCCGGATCATACGGCACCAACTGCTTGTCCCTCCTACCGGAGGTCACCGCCTTATATTTCCTCGGTCCTCCTCCGGGTGATAATGCTGCTATAGCTGATACTGCCGGGGCATCTCCAGCCGAATGAATGACTCGGGAGGCTCCATGCTTTGCTGAGTTGTTCTTGAGAATCTCCCCATTCTGCTGGTTTGCTATACGCATCAGCTCATTGACTCTTTCTTGTTGCCTCTGTCGGGCTTCACCGGTCAGAGTTGATAATTAGGCTGCTGCTGCATCTGATGCCCTGAGGTTTTTCGTAGGTGTTCTATACCTCGGCAACCCTGGGCGGATCGAGTCACCTGGCCTAGGCACATGTTCCTTGTTTATATCACTAAGGATATTTTCCCCCTTATCCTCACACCATCCATTCTAGATTGGCTAGTGTTCAGCTTATTTGCCTTGGCATATTCACGCAAGGTAATGTGCAGCGCCTGCTAAAGTGCTGCTACTTTTTTCGCTTCGGCTAATACTTTCTGCCAGTTTTATTCCAGCTCGGCCTACGCCTGAGACGGATCTACGATGGGAGCTACATGTGTGGTCAGGCTATCTATTGCGGCCTGCAGTACATTTTCTGGGTTTTCCAGAGGAGGACCCCTTAAGCGTGGTGCTTTAGGGGTAACATTTTACGGGTCTTCCAGCTCCCATCCTATCGGGTCTGCTTCCACCAGATCTTTGCTTGTTCCGGTCCCGGCGCCTGCTGCGGGTGCTGTCATCATCACCTCGACGCTGCCTGCGGGGCGAGTGATACGCGGAGTGCTAGCAGCGCTGAGGGGAGGCTCTCCCACGAGGATGACTCAACGCGGGTAGATGCAGGAGACGCCGACACCGACGTAGATCTTGTGTGCACCCAGGTTGATGAAGACACTGTTGCGCGGAGGTGCGTGCCTGGTGAAGTGGTGCGCGTTGTCCCTGATGTAGTCCAGCGAGCCGAATAGCCGAACTATCCAGGAGACTATGCACTCTCCGGTGACGATGAAGTTCCCGTCCGAAACTTGACTCCATCTAGCATTGCTGCTGGCCCCACGGTGGGCGCCAACTATCGTGGGAGTGGCACGGCAGATAGCATGGGTAGGCTAAAGATGGGTCTAGTGTGCACTAGTGAGATTCGGAGAGGGATGATGTAGTGGTTTCTACACACGGAGAACACAAACTTGATCTTTATTCTGATCAACAATGGTTACACTTGCTCCTCGAGCTGTATCAGCGAGAGGGAGAAGTTCTCTAGTAATCTCTTAGTGTAAAAATAAATCGATCCTTCTACTAGGAGGCCATGTCTCACCTTATAAAGGGGTGGCCAAGTTACAATTAGGGCTGAGCTGGACAACATAATTTAGGAATATGCTCATCCCAAAGGGGTAATTCTGTGGGAGCCTTTTCGTGTCTCCCTTCTATCAACGACAATGATCCAGAGTCCACGACATGTGATCGTCGGGCTCTGGGACTGTCACCTCCATGACGCTCTTCTGCTCCTCTATCCCTCTGATAGTTGTCTGTAGCGCTTGGCACTGTAAAGATTCCCAGGAAGATACAGTGCATAGTGTTGACTTTGGGGTTCGCTCAGTCCTTCTCGAGCAAGCTTCCCTTTGACCCGGCCTGGTCTTCCGTGACTCGGCCAAGCCTTTACCTACAAGTTCATTGCATAGTAGATCATGTGCCGACATATCTCATATGTCGGCCGAGTCAGACTTAGGTCTCCTTGACTCGGGTTGATTCGGTTGTTACTCAGCCAATACTTATGTAACTCGGTCGAGTCACTCCTTGACTCGGTCAACATATCTAAGGGATTTATCCCTTTTTACCTTGGCTTGACCCTACCTGGGGTCATCCCCCCAACAGGGAGTCACACACGTACGATGCTTGACAACGACTCCCGCTTCTCCCAGATCTAGCCGATATTTCAGAAGTAGATCTCCCGACTTCGAATTCCGCAGCGCGCCGGTACTCCGCGGTGAAGAAATCCTTGCTCTCACAACTCTGACAAGGAGGCAACGGTCGCGCGCGCGAGAGAGAGAGAGAGAGAGAGAGAGAGAGAGAGAGAGAGAGAGAGAGAGAGAGAGAGAGAGAGAGAGAGAGAGAGAGAGAGAGAGAGAGAGAGAGAGAGAGAGAGGCAACACATGCCTTTTATGTATTTCCAGCTGGAAATTGTTCATGACGAACTTTTTAGGCATAAGAAAATTCCGTCTATATGGTTCATTTTATATATAGCATAATAATCTTGGGCAAGAGTTTGTGATCGTATATGTATTCCAACAAGGAAGGAGGATTTTCAATGCGGGATATAAAAACATATCTCTCTGTAGCACCCGTGCTAAGTACTCTATGGTTTGGTGCTTTAGCAGGTTTATTGATAGAAATTAATCATTTGTTTCCACATGCTTTGTCATTCCCTTTTTTTAATTGAGGAATAAAATTCTTTGTGACAAGACAAAATTTGACCCTTTTTAATCCTTTTATTTAGTATCAGAAGGAAAAAGAAAGAAAAGATGGATTGGCTTGAACCTCAGAGTTATGATAAATTTGGTAAATTCTATTTTGACTTTTTAAATTTAAAGTGGTCTCCAAGCTAAACATGCCTCAGAAGAGCATAGAAAAAGGTTGGGCTGCCTAATTAAATAAAGGGGTTCGAAGCAAAATCTTTGCTAATTCGATAAGGATTGTATTCTTTAATTATTTTTTTATTTTTTATTGCTTAATTTAAGAATTTAAGAATTCAAAAAACTGATTCTAATGGATTTTATTCTTCTTCTTCGAATTCAAAATAGAAGAATAAAAGAATAAGTAGAAGGCCCGTTCGTACCGGGACTATAGGTTGGCATAAATACACCATGGGCAACCCGGGCCATGGCCCGCGGTGTAGAAATTTTTTTCAACTATATATTAGTAGAAATGCACTAATTTCTCTAGAATTTAGCATAATTTCAACATATAGTACAATCTTGGCCCTGGGTTTAGTGGAAGTCTGGATCCACCACTGGTTGTCGGTGTTCTAGTTGTTGGAACCAGGACTAATGCAATTTTCACACGTTTTAATAGGTTGTACTTTGTCGGTGTTCTAGTTGTTGGAACCAGGACTAATGCAATTTTCACACGTTTTAATAGGTTGTACTTTTTTTTCCGACATCGTACTTAAAAGTTATTGCCATTTGAAGTTTTCATGACATTTTTTATCAAAATATGTTTAAATTCATGTTTGTTAATATTGGTAACAACTAAATCACTTATTATAACTACAGTTTAAAGGATTTAATTTTATGGCATGCTTTCGAAACTAGAAAAGGTGATCTGCCACCGGAGGGGGTGGGGGTGGGGTTGGGCACCCGTTCTCCTGTCGTGACAGGATTTTAGGTTGCCGGTGTCTCCAACCGGAACTAAATGTCTCGTTCGAATCGGGACTATAGGTTATCGGCATCCTAGCTGACAGTTCTTACACATCCGGGACTAATCTTCGGAGGGCTCTGGACGAATGCCTTGTTTTCTACTAGTGATAGTTCTTACTTTTACTGTTTTTAATACTAGTATTTCCTCCGATCTAAATTAGTTGACTTAGTCTAGATTTGATTGTATCTAGACATGATTTTAGTAGATTCATCCATATCTTGATAAATTTTAGTCAACCAATTTAGGACGGAAGGAGTACAAAAATTAAGGGGTCATGCTATTTGTTCCTCTACTACATGTATTTTTCATGAAATCTTAAGCTATCTGTGTTTGCACTGCGTTATGGTAAAGTAAATATGAGAGGAAGTAACCGAGCCAGCTATCAGATCCGGAATTCAGACAGAAAAAGAGGGATTTTACTTTGTTTGGGTGAGAAAAGGTTACCTGGTAGTAGAAATTTGCTTGCTCCAGCGATATTGAACTTTGGATGAACAACTTTGTTACTCTCTAGATTCATCTAGATACGAATATATCTAGTCAAAATTTTAATGCTAAATGTATTTGTATTTAGACAAATTTGATTTAACTGATATGTGTCTAAGGGAACACTTTTTATGATTTACTGTGATTTTTCTCTATCGATGCAACTGTTGTGTTCATGGCGCAGCTAGAGTTGCTTGAGGAAGATTGGGGATCGCGTTCAGGGCAATGGGATAGGAGTTGTGTTTTTTGTAGGGAAATGATACGTATTCTGCGGGAGATTGAAGGAAACGATCCCCGGATCGCTAGCTAGTGACGCCTCGCGTGGGACGTGGATATGGTGGGCCCAGCCACGAACTTTTCTTTCTAATCCTTATCTTCTCCCAGCAACCACTCGTTCGCTCGCCTGTTGCTCGTTCACAAGCCGTCGCCGCTGCCTTGCTCCGTCGGCTACCGCTGCCTTGCGCCACCCGGTGCCGCGCCTTGCTCCGCCGGCTACCGCCGCCTTGCGCTGCCCGTCATCGCCGCACAACTGCCGCCTTCGGTTCCTACCAGCGCCGCCGCCTCCGGTTCCTTCCGCCGCCGCGCGCAGCCGCCGCCTCCGGTTCCTGTCGCCGCCGTGCACAGCCGCCACATCCGGTTCCTGCAGCCGCCGCGCCCGCGCAGCTGCCGCCTCTGGTTCCTGCTACCGCCGCCAAGCAAACCAAGGGCCCTTCGTCTCCACCCTGTAGCCGCCAAGCAAACCAAGGACTAGGAGGTGGCCGAGCTTCCACAGGTGGCGTCTTGACGGTGGCCATCGCCATCCTCAACAGCCACCAGAACCACGGGTAGCCGCTTTGCTCCGCCTCCGACCTCCTCCCATGTGCCAGCGCCTCGCCACTAACATGTGGTTGTCAATCTGAGCGCTGCTGCTAGGGGATGTCGGGGATGCTACCGATGGCGAACTGCTTTGCTACATATACCGTCCGGTGATGCTATCTTAGTTTAGTGCGCTTGCTACTCTAGTTGGTCGGGTGATGCTACTTTTGTATATGTCTTTGCTACGAGCGTTTTGCTACCTTAGCGTATTAATTTTGCTATGTATGCATATATTTTTTGCTACTTTGGCACAATTTTTTTGCTACAATCAATCTCTATGGTTTTGCTAACAGATCTCTAGCAAGAGTCTCCGGTGATGTTTCCGGCGATGTCATTTTTTCTACATTAGATTTTTTTTGCTACAATCGTTTTGTGGTTTTGCTACAATAGCGTAATTTTTTTGCTACACGTTATCCGGCGAGATGCTCCGGCGAAAGTCTCCGGCGAGTCTCCGGTAAAATCGATTTTGCTACATTAGTATTTTTTTTGCTACACCGTCGCCGGCGAGGTCTCCGGTGAACTCTCCGACGAGGTCTAGTTTGTTTTTCTATTTCTATATTGAACCGTTTTCTGCTACATATAGCAAAAGCGGGACTATTTGTAGCAAAAGCGGGTATATTTGTAGCAAAAGCGAAATTTTAGGGATTTTAAAAGAACACGTGTCAGCAGGGACCCGGAGATTTGGGGAAAATATCCCCCGAGAGACGCGTAGTACTGCCCTTTTTTTATCTGGCTTTGTTACAGCTGTTGACACGCGTGATTTTGGCACACTTCCAATATTGGCAGAAATGTTGTTTAAGGAAAGATTTTCTTTTGATTCTATTTCCAAATAAGGAAAAAACCTTGTTGGAAACTGCCACACTTAAGACTATATTGTGTCTGACCACTTTGTAGTTACGTTCTAAATTTTTTTACTCCCTTCAATTCATATTAGTTGACTCACATTTGTCTAGATACGACACTAAAATTTGACTAGAGATATTCATATCTAGATGAATTTAAGTCAACTCATATGTGAGGGAGGGAGTAGTCTTTTTAAGTTATTGGGGTTCTGTTCTTGCAGCTATCATTTAGTGGACTTAAATTTTAAGTTCAGCTTGGCTGTTTGGTTGTGTTTATTTGTGGCTTTTCGTTTATAAATCCTAGAAGCACAAAAATATGTGCTTTTAATTTTGGCTTTTGGCTTATACCTGTTAGGGTAATAGATTTTTTGTATTACCAGGGGGCCAAAGGCCACAATATATAGTACATGTACAGTTGCAAATATGCAGGAAACCCCCTAACACATGGGAAAACTATAATATACAAATATATACTCTAACACCCTCTAAAACTCATGGTGGATCCACAACACTGAGTTTGGA
This sequence comes from Avena sativa, assembly GCA_916181665.1. Taxonomy (NCBI): domain Eukaryota; kingdom Viridiplantae; phylum Streptophyta; class Magnoliopsida; order Poales; family Poaceae; genus Avena; species Avena sativa. The sequence goes on along the minus strand of OV702280.1, from coordinate 346,933,420 downwards.
GAGTAAGAAGTCATGTTGCGCTCGGGTTTGTGCCTTTGTAAAGAAATCCACCAACTGCAAATCTGAAGGCACATAATGAAGCGCAACAACCTGATCCTGCACCTGAGCACGTGTATAAAAAGCATCAACACCAATATGCTTGGTCAGCTCATTCTTGACCGGATCACGTGCAATACTGATAGCACCTGTACTGTCAGACAAAAGTGAAGTGGGTGTCGTAACAGAGACCCCAAAATCTGCAAGCAACCACCGTAACCTGGTCACCTCAGCAATCAACAAAGCCATAGCCCGCAGCTCAGCCTCAACACTCGAACGGGAAACCGCTACTTATTTCTTCGTCTTCCAAGCAACAAGCGAACCACCAAGAAACACACAGTAAGTAGAAAGTGAACGACGATCCGTAGGATCACTCGCCCACGTAGCATCTGAGTAGCACTGGAGTTGGAGAGAGCTGGAACTAGGAAAGAAAAGGCGACGAGTGATCATGCCACGAAGATAACGAAGGACACGGAGGAGATGACTATAGTGAACGGTGGTAGGAGCTGAGACAAACTGACTCAGAATATAAACAGGATAAGAGATATCAGGATGAGTGACAGCAAGATAAACAAGACTCCGAACAAGATGGCGATAACGCGTGGGATCAGGAAGAGGATCACCATCAGTAGGACGAAGCTTAACATTAAGCTCCATAGGAGTCTCAACAATGCGCTCATCCCCAAGAGCAAGAAGATCCTGAATATACTTTTCCTGAGAGATAGAAAAGCCATCATAAGTGGAGGAGACCTCAATCCCAAGAAAATAGCGAAGAGGACCAAGATCAGTCATAAGAAACTGATCACGAAGACGAGCCTTGACAAAGGCAATATACTCAGGATCATCACCAGTAATGATCATATCATCAACATAGAGAAGAAAAAGAGTGCGTCCACGAGAAGAAGTGTGAACAAATAGCGCTGGATCATGAAAACTAGGAGAGAAACCAGCAGCAGTCACTATAGAGGCAAAGCGCTCAAACCAGGCACGAGGGGCCTGTTTCAGGCCATAAAGAGAACGTCGAAGACGACAAACCATCCCATCGGGAACAGAATACCCAGGAGGAGGCTGCATGTAAACCTCCTCACTCAACTCGCCATTAAGAAAAGCGTTTTGAACATCAAGCTGGGACATAGACCAGCGTCGAACAGAAGCAACAGCAAGAAGAGTACGCACAATGGTCATATGAGCCACAGGGGTAAAAGTCTCATCATAGTCATGGCCGTGCTCCTGCTGAAAGCCACGAGCCACAAGACGCACTTTATAGCGCTCAAGAGATCCATCAGAGCGGGTCTTAATTTTATAGACCCACTTACACGTGATAGGACGAACACCAGAAGGGGGAGAAACAAGATCCCAGGTGCCAGTGCGCTCAAGCGCAACGATCTCCTCAGCCATGGCAAGCTGCCATTCAGGATGACGCTCGGCATCCCGATAAGAAGTCGGCTCGGAGACGACAGAGAGACCATACTGACTAGGAGAGTAACTGTCTAGATCATGACGCTGACGAACATGCCGTGAAGAGGGAAGCTCATCGGCGGAAGACGACTCGCCAGAAGAAGAGGAAGAAGGAACAGTAGAGGAAGGGTCCAAAGCCGGAGAACAAGGCAAACTAGAGGAACTAGACGGAGGAGAGGATGGCGCCGAAATCGAAGGGGCGCATCAGAAGTAAGAGGTGGATAAGAAGGAACAGCGGGAGGTGCATCAGGAAAAAGAATAAAAGAGATATCATCCATCGGGTAAGTACCAGAGGTGGGGCGAGGATAGAAGGGACACGTCTCATCAAACGTGACATCACGAGAGATGCGCATCCGACGACCAACGGGGTCCCAACAGCGATAGCCCTTATGCTCATCACTGTATCCAAGAAAAACACACTCAACAGACTGAGCGGTCAGTTTGGTGCATTCACGAGGAGGTAGAAGGACAGAGCAAACGCAACCAAATAAACAAAAAGTCGAGTAGTCTGGAGAGCTACCAGAGAGACGCTCGAGAAGAATGCCACCTTGAAGGGCAGCAGAAGGATGAATGTTAATGAGGTAAGTCGACGTAGCGACAGCCTCAGCCTAGAAATGCGGCGGAAGAGAGGAAGCAATCATCATAGCACGGGTAGTTTCAAGAATATGACGATGCTTACGCTCGGCGACACCATTTTGAGCATAGGCGCCGGGATAGGAGAACTGAGCGAGGGTGCCCTGCTCAGCAAGGACACCACGCAGGTGCTGGGAGATATACTCTCCTGTAGAATTAGCACGAAACACACGAATATGCGTGGAATACTGAGTACGAACCATGGCCGCAAAGCGCTGATAAATAGATATCACCTCACTGCGAGAGCGCATAAAAAACAACCAGGTGTACCGTGAAAAATCATCAATGAATAAAATATAGTATCGATGACCCCTTTTGGAAGCAAAGGGAGCCGAACCACAAATATCTGAATGAACTAAATCAAAAGGTCGCTGAGATACAGACACACTAGTAGGATAGGGAAGCTGAATCTATTTGCCTAACCTACAACCCTGACACGAATGTAAAGACACATCTTCTGAGACAGACCCCAAAAGACCACGACGAACTAAGGACGATAGATGGGAGCCACAAAGGTGACCCAGCCGATGATGCCACTGCTGAAAAGAGCCAGTGACAGAAGCAGCAACCGCAGAAGAACTAGCAGATGAAGTGTCAGTGGATGGAACGCGAAGCCATTCTAACTCCCATAGCCCCGGAGACTCAAGGCTGCGAGGACCAGCTCCAACCAGAGCTTGGGTACGGCGGTCCTAAACCGCACAAGAATCAGCTTCAAGAATGACACGACAACCAGAATCAGTAAGCTGACTAGTAGAAAAAAGGTTCATCTTAAAACTAGGAACATGAGAAACGTCAGGGACAGAGAAAGATGAAGTAGAAAGGATGCCTCGACTAGAAACAGGAAGAGAGGTACCATCAGCCGTGATAACATGGACAAAAGAAATAAGAGAGCGAAGAGCAGAAAGAATAGAAGACGCAGAAATCATATGAAAAGAAGCTCCAGAATCCAGATACCACGGGGATGACGTACCTGACTGTGTAGAATGTGGTGGTCGCGCGATGCCAAAAGAGCTAGGCACAGAACCAGCAGTACCCGACGAGGAAGAGACTGTAGCAGCGAGCAGACCACGAAGAATGTCGTGATCAGACAGTGCAACAGCAGAAGATCCTGAAGAACCAGCCTGCCTACGAGCATGGTACTGCTGACGTAAGCTGGGATCCCTCCTCCAGCAGCTAGAGACATCGTGGCCAGGCTTGCCACAGTAGGCGCAGGGAGGACGAGGAGGTGCTGTCATACCACGAGGCTGCTGAGGCTGACTCTGGCCCTGGATTGGAGGAGTAGAGAGTATCGACGGTACTGGAGACCGCAACAAAGCCGACAACATAGGAGGACCATGAGCAGCAAGTACGGAGGGAACCTCAAGAAGACCAGCACCATGAAAACGAGTCTCCTCAGCACGAAGCTCAGACAGTACCTTAGAGAGCGAAACACGACCACAGGCAAGCAGCTGGGCACGACGCGGCTCAAACTCCTTACGGAGCCGCAACAAGAACTCAAATACGCGCTGAAACTCCAGATTCGCGCGCACAGTCAGACAACAGGGACATGTGGCACACACACAGCTGTACGAAGAGAATCAAGATGACGCCAAATAGCAGCACTCTGAGTATAGAACTCATTAATACTAGAATCACCCTGCTGAAGAGCATGCTCCTGCCGAACCACAGACAGGTAAAGAGCATCTCCAGACGGCTGATAGCGCTGACGAAGAAAATCCCACTAAGCAGCAGCAGTGCGAAGACCCATGAACTCAGCAGCATACTGAGGCAGAACACTGGAAGTGAGAACAGCAGCAGCACGAGCATCCTCATCTATCCATTGAGTGTAGTCAGTCAGATCCTGAGGAGCATCGGGGGCAAGGGCAATAGACGACGTAGGAGTAGCGGGGCGCGGCGGACAGGAAACCTCGCCAGAAAGCACGCCCCAAAGACGAAGACCGCGCATGTGGACGCGCATAAAGGCAGCGAAATTAGAATAATCCGTGTCATTAAAAATCACCGGGCAGCGAGGAATCGCAAGATAGCCCGACGAGGAAGACATTTTTTTTTAGTTTTTTTTGGACGAAAATCAGATCAGATCTGATCAGATCCGCAGCTCGCAGCAACAGCCGCGACGGACGGGGTCGACAGGTCGGGCAGCAGCCGGGAGGCGGCGACGACCAGGCGGTGGCCGGGAGGCGGCGGCGGCCGGGTGGCGGACGGCGACAGGCTGGCGGGCGGGCGGGACGGGGGCGGCAGCAGCCGGGGCGGACGGACGGGAGGCGGCGACAGCCGGGTGGCCGGGCTGCGGGACAGGGCGGTTGGGCGGCGGCCGGGGCGAAACGGACAGTGACCGGGAAGGACGGGGCAAGCTCGTAGGCGGCGAGGGAGAGGCAGCGGCGGCGGCGGCCGGGCGCGGCGGTAGGAAGCCGGGGCAGGCGGCGGCGGCTGCGAGGAGAGGAGCTACCTTACAGCTCTGATACCATGTTAGGGTAATAGACTTGTTGTATTACCAGAGGGCCAAATGCCACAATATATAGTACATGTACAGGTGCAAATATGCAGGAAACCCCCTAACACATAGGAAAACTACAATGTACAAATATATACTCTAACAATACCATTATACTATTATATTTAGTTAAAAGCCAAAAAAACTAAAACCAAAAGCATCTATTTTGGTGCTTTTGTAAATTATGAGCCAAACTCTAAAAGCTAGATTTAAACTCAATCAAACATGCCCTTAATCCGACCAATTTTTTTCTAAATTATTGGCTTTCGGTTAGAGATGCTCTTAGCAAGTTGTGGTAGTCCTAGTTCTTGTATGCGCATGTGGGCGTCTGTTATAACTCGAAAACGTGTCCTCCCTTTTCGGTTTCATGTGAATGAAATCGGTTTCATGTGAATGAAATCGGGCGGAGGTCTCTTAATTCGAAAAAAAAATATTTTGATTCGTAGCATCACTAAGATGATTGTTCTCTGTCAAGAGAACAAAACATGTGTACGTTCCCCTCGATCTGTTGATCGATCTGGTGCAAAGGAAGCCGGCGGGGAGAAGAGTGAGGCAGAACACGATGGCAGGGAGCAGGCTCGCGTCGACGTCGTCCCGGGGGCTGGGAGTATTCAGGAAGCAGCCGATGTAGACGAGCGAGACAACGCTGAAGCCGAAAAGGCACATCACTGCCCACCTGCTACACTCATCAGGTTCCGCCAACACCTCCTCCACATCGGGGTCAGCCATCATACGTCGACGACCGACCTAGCTAGCTTAGGCTCTCTCTCAGCAGACTACTTGATTTTCTAGGGTTCGTTTGTTTGTTATGTCAGAAGATCAACGCACGTACGAAGCGTATTTGTTTGTTGGTGTCTCGATCGGTCGACAGTCCGGCCGAATAATCCGTGCCCGTCTCCATATCTATTACTATGTCATCTGATATCAATACCTAGAGTCCGTTCGGTTAATTCACCATCGCACGGTCTAGATAATTTTCCTCTGGCGGCTATTTTCTGGCTAAATAAAACACTAACTAACTATGTATTTTTTTGAACACTCGCTGATCCACACCAAAACTGTGTGTCAGCAGCCGCCAGAAGATGAAATTTAGGCAAGAGAAAATCAATTGAACCAGTGCCGACCCAACCCGTCCGAGCATATCCGAACGTGTCCACGCGGAATGTGCACGACGTCCCAGCGGCACGATCCATACAGACAGATACGTCCGGTTCGATCCATCCGAATAGAAAATTTGGGCAACCGTTGCATCAATCTGGACAACCATTGTGTCAATCTGGACATAAGGCGGACGGTATGGGTGTTTGCCAGTCTGCCGGTTTGGGGCATACGTAAGTGAAACATTAGTACTTAAACTTGTTTTTTATTTCATTAGGCCCCGCTTATAAAAAGGCACATTTGAAAAAAATAAAAGGAAACTACTACTGCTGGAGGAGGTCGTCTCTATGGCTACTCGCCGCCGTTGCCGTAGCTACCGTTGCCGCGGCCACTACCGCTGGCCACGTCGATTGCCGCCCTAGCGGCCCAGATGGCCCGCAGCTGGAGGCGCTCGCGTTAACGATCGCGGGCATGGATGCGAGTTGCCGCCTTCTTGCGGTCCTCCGCCGCCCGGTTCGTCAGGGCCTTCTCCATCTCGACGACCTAGTGGTCCCTCGCCTCCTGGTCGGCCAGAGCCGTCTCCGACAGGGTCTCGCTCGCTGGAACCCTGTTGGGGCCGAGGCCTAGCGCCTGCGTGATGTGCAGGGGGACGGCGATCGCCTCCTCTCCCTCCTCCCGTGCCTTTGCCGCCGCCTGATCCACCTCCTCTCCCTCCTTGTCTTCCTCCTCCACCTCCGTCTCGTCCTCATCGAGGAGAGCCCACGCGTCTGCCACCTTGGCGGCCATAACCATGGCGCCTCCTCCGCCGCCGTGTCGGCTGTGTGATCCGCCGCTTCCACCTCCCTGCGCGTGGCGGCGGCATGGCGAAGGTCGTGGACGGCAACCTTGGCGGCCTCCTTGGCCACCTCCTCCAGCGTGGTCATGGCCGCCTCTTGGCAGATCTCACGGAGGGACGCTGATGCGGCCTCCATGCCACCGCCTCCACCCCTCCTTGGCGGCGACGTGGTGAATCTCGCGCACCGCCCATTGGACGGCCACCTTTGCGGCCACCTCCACCACCTTCTCCAGCGCGGCCTCAGCCACAGGACATTCCTCCTCAAAGGCCACCACCTGCACCTCGGTCAAGCGCTGGGACAACAACGTGGCCTGGAGGTCGACGGTGAGAGAAGTAAATATGATGGGAGGTGTTATGGGCCGCTCAGGAGAGAAAAGGGGTTGAAAGAATGGGGCATGGCAGAGGAAATCATAGTCTTTATCTTTTTTGCCCTCCATGTTCTGCACCAGTTCATAGAGGAGAATATAGACGGGGCGGGCACCGCTCGTGGAGACGATTGTAAATTGTAGGAACGGGCGCACATATGGTCGCATGAATGGGTCGCAGGCAAGCCGCTTCCATAAAATCCATGCATTTGCGGTTCTTAGGCCTCTGATCGGAATCACACTTACACCAGATCTAATGATGCTGATCGACAAGATTGTGAGAAAACTTGCAAAATGGAGAACACTGATGCTCACTGACAGGGACTCATTATGGTCAAAATGGTCCTGTTGGAGATCGTGGCATATGCGTATCACATGCGAGTCCGACATGAAAGACAGATCTAACCTCCAGGGTCACTCTCGCTAGGCGATTCCGGAGGTCCCCGACGCCGCCTTTCAACTCCCTCGTCCCCAAGTTCCTGCCTGCCGCTGCTACCGCCATCGTCGGCGGTGGTGGAGGTGCCCATCCTGATGAAGGCGGAGGGAAGGGGCATCCCGTTTTGTGCTGAAGCGTGGGGAAGGGGGCTTGGCGGCTGCGCGGATAGACATGGTGGCTGCTGCCTGAGTTTTCTGGCAGGGCAGCAAAGAAGAGGTTGCAACGCGCCGCCGGAGCGCGATATGGTTCTTCTTCTGGCCTGCGATCTGGTCCTCCTGGACAGCGATCTTGGCTAGAGGAGGCCGATTTGGGCATCTGCTACGAATTGCTGCCCTCTTTTTGGTTGCCTTCTTGCTAGAACTTGACAGGCAACATGGAGGCTGCGAGCCATGCAAATAAAGGCGGGGGTCCTAGGGTTCCTTCCGTGCGAAGACAGAGATCTCTTGCTGCCTGCCCTCGATGATCTGGTCTGGAGCGACGAGTTCCGGAAGGCTCTACTGGCGAACTCCCATGGGAGACTATGCTAGATGGATTGAATTCAGTCGGACATACCCATGTTTTTTTGGCCGGTTGGTTTCAGAGAGAGCGTTCTGAATCTCGGATATATGTTACCATCATACGTCACATATTCGACGATCCATGGTGAAGTCAGATGCGGACAATGTCAGTACAGCAGGAACATCAGGGCAGTGATGGTGATTTGAGTCTTTGTTGCGACGAGGAACTGACTGTGTGATCGGTGACTCGCAACAGCGACTGTTTGTGGGGGCGACAACACGGGAGGAGTTCCCAGTCTTACCTTGCAGGGTGAAAATCCAAGGTCTGGCCTTAATTGGTTGTGCCTAGTAATGACCTTGTTGAAGGCACTGTTTTGCGAGCGAGGACTTTGTTCAGGGTGAAAACCTATGATCTTTGATTGGGCGAAGACGATGCTTGTTGATACGTCCAAAATGTATCTACTTTCCCAAACACTTTTCCTATTGTTTCTCCTCTAATTTGTGTGATTTTGATATAACTAACACGGACTAACGCTGTTTTCAGCAGAATTGCTCTGGTGTTTCGTTTTTGTGCAAAAAAATCAACTTTCGAGAAAAATCCCAGAAAATATGCCAGTAATCCTATTTTTCCAGAAGACTCACGGAGCCAGAAGACATAGGGGAGAAAAGACCCGAGGGGTTCACACCACCCCTAGGTGTGGGTCAGGCCTGGACGCGCCTGGGAATGGTGTGGCCACCCCGGACTCCGACTCGACCTCTCCTTTCGCCTACATATATCCTCTGACCTAAAAACACAGGGGGTCGACGTTGAAAGGATACAGATGTCGCCTATAGGGGGTGAATAGGCGATTTAAAGTTTTCTGAGAGTGGTTCAACAAAGGCGGAATAAAACTAACGTTTACTTTATTAAGCACAAAATCTAGAACAACTAGGGTTCACCTATGTGCGCCAACAACTTATGCTAAGCAAGACAAACAACTATGTGATAGCAAGATATATACTTCAAGCACAAAGGCTATCACAAAGTAAGGTGCATAAGTAAGAGCTCGGGTATAGAGATAACCGAGGCACGCGGGGACGAAGATATTTTACCGAGTTCCTCCCAACATGGAGTACGTCTCGTTTGGAGAGGGGGTGGTATCAAACCACCTACGCCACAAAAGGCCTCCCTCATTCTCCTATGAATCTCACCCCAACGGGATCGATCCAGACTTCCACAATCGGTGCACTTGTCGGTGGCAAACCGGAACCTCTCACAAGGTTGGGGCACTTCTCCACAACTTAATTGGAGGCTCCCAACAAACAAGCTTGGGGAAAGCTCGACAACTTAATTGGAGGCCCCAAGTAATCCACAACATGCAACACAACAAACCGTCTAGGGTTCCAAGATCCCAAGAGTAAAAAGCTTCTCAACTTTCACTCACCAAATCCTCCGAGGAGAACTCAAACCGATGCGCTAAATGCAAGAGGCAAGAACACCACAAAGATGGTCCAATCCCTCACTCTCAAGTTCCAACAAAGATAATAAAGCTATTGGTGGAACAAGAGAGGAATAACACAAAGAGGGACACAAAATCCACCAAAATCTAGATCCCAAAGATACACTCACAAAGAGATGTTTTGGTTTGCTCAAAACGTGGATCTAGATCTCCTCTCTCTTCCACTCAAATATGGGCAAGAATCATTGGAGGGGTTGAGGGTAAGAAAGCTCAAGAAGGTCAACAATGGAGGGGAAAACTTGCAAGAATGGTTGAGGAACCATTGAGGAAGAAGGAACCTTAAATAGGTCCCTCCAAAATCCAACCGTTGCAGCCAAAAAACGCGATTCCCGGTACTACCGGACTTTTCTAGCACTACCGGACATTCCCTGGGGTTCCTGGGGTGCCAAACTCATTTTTCTCTGTGCTCTCCGGTACCAAAATGCGGTACTACCGGACCCCGGTACTATCGGATTCTGGTTCGGTACTACTAGTTATCCCAGAACGAAAACGGCCATAACTTTTGCATCCGGACTCCGATTTCGATGATCTTGGGCTCGTTTTGAAGAGGACAAAAAGCTCTACAAGATCATACAGAAAAATATCATATTACAGCAAGGGAAGATATAACCAAATGATGAAAGGTTTAACCTCTCTCAAAAAGACAAGCCGGTAAAACCTCCAACATCGAAAACGTAATAGAAAGTGCATGTGAACTCTGTTTTCGATGAACCAGAGCTTGTCATGGAGATTAACACAAGCTCTAAATCCTCATATGAGTAAGAACCAAATAATGGAAGGTTTTACCTATCTCTAAAAGACAAACCGGTAAAACCTCCTATATCTAAAACGCAAATAGATAATGCATATCAAATCCGTTTTCGATGAACTAGAGCTTATTATGAATACTACGACAAGCTATACAACCTCACATGGATAAGATCCAAATAACAACCAAGAAAGGATGATGCTAAGTATGCAAAGGTTTGAGCTCTCTTTGAAAGATATGATCGAGTTACTCACTTGAGAGCCCCTCTTGATAGTACGGTTATCTATCCTATAAACTGTTCTCCCCAACTAACACCACGAGACCGGTAAGAAAGAAACCCTATCAAGATCATACCTTTTCCTTGCGCATATTCCACTTGATCTTGATGTAGACGATCTTGTCCTTCTCAAGATGGAACACCTTTCCTAATTGCTCTTGCATGCACTCGCTTGATGAAGACTTGCAAGTTGTTTCCCCATACAACATGGGGAAACCTTTACATTGACCTTGTCTTCATCGATCCATGATCACTGAGGATGGCAAGCTTCAAGCATGAGATCTTCTAGATATGGAACATCTTTAGCTTGCACAACATTTCTTCTAACTACATTTGGATGATGTCTTGAAGATACACATGAGGAACTCTATCTTCTTATTCAAGACACCCTTAATCTTCTTTTCTTTATTCTTCTCCTTCATTTATTATTTATTTATTATGTTGGTGTCTTGAAGGTACAGAAGAGGTATCACTCCATATATTCTTCAAGACACACTTTCTATAGGCTCAACTCTCATATGACTCCTTGAACACCTTGGTCATCACTTGATCTTCTTCACTTTATTCTTCTCCCAACCTTGAAACCAACATATGGTTCAAGCATTGCCTATGGAAAATTCCTACAAGTGAAATTATACACACATTAGTCCATAAAGAGTGTCATTAATTACCAAAACCACACATAGGGGCCCACATGCTCTTTCGGACGTTGAAAGAATCGTATGGGCACCTAGAGGGGGGGGTGAATAGGTGCTACTTCAAATTTTCTTCTTTTTCAAATTAAGGTTTGACAATAAGGTAAATTCTCTAGATAATGCAACTAAGGTGAATTTACCTATATGACAATTATGCACGAGCTACCACAACACAAAGTAAGAACAAGTAAGTAAAGTGCGGTAAAGGATAGAAGTAACCAAAGTGGTGGACGCGGAGACACAAGGATTTGTTTCCCGTAGTTCCTTCCTTTTGAGGGGAAGTACGTCTACGTTTGGAGAGGGGGTGGTTTCAAACCACCAACGCCACGAGAGGCCTCCCTTGTTCTCCGATGAATCTCACCCCAACGGGATCGATTCACCTTCCACTATATCGGCAACCTTCAAGGTGGAAGCCGGCACCTTTACAAGTTTGGGGCACACATCCACAACTTAATCGGAGGCTCCCAAATACAAACAAGCTGTCAAAGCAATCAAAGACAAGCTTGTAAGAACCAAAACAAGAACTAGGGTTTCCAAGAAAAACACTAGAGCAAAGGGGCCCTCAACTGAATGAGGGGGAAATGAAGATCTCTTTTGGTGAAGTAGTAGATCAAGGCCTCCTCCTTCGATTCCCCAAAGATCAAGGACTTTGGGTGGTGGATTGAAGAGATCTTGTGGATTGGGTGGATCCAATGGTGGTCTTGACTTTAATGCAAATGAGCAGCTTGTCCCAAGGTAGGTGGAGGGGTATTTATACCCCTTGGAGAAATCTGGCCGTTGGAGCAATAAGTGCACCGGTACTATCGGTACTCAAGTGGTAGTACCGCTTGCAAGCGGTACTACCGGTCCAGTACCGGACCAGGTACCGAAGATGCCATAATTGGTCGAGCCAACTTCAGTATTGCCCGGTATACCCTTGCGGTACTACCCCCAAGCGGTAGTGCCGGTCATAAGACGCGGTACTACCGGTCAGGGCGGTAGTACCGGTCCCAAGTACCGCTTGGTACTGAGCAAGAATGAGAGGGGTGGTCCTTCCACAGAACTGCCCGGTATTACTGAACGGTACTACCGTGTCCAAGCGATAGTATCGCTTGTCTCAAGCGGTACTACCGGTTGGAGCGGTAGTGCCGCTCCGCGGTACCGGGTGGTACTGAGGAAAACTCATCCCTTCCAACCTTGAACGGGTCCAACCGGTACTAGGACCGGTAGTACCGGTGCCAAGAGGTAGTACCGGACATTTTTCCGGTACTACCGGTTGTCACATTGGTTTTTCGCAAGGGTAATTAGACAGGTCAATATTTGTGCCACACTCTTATCAAACCTGTGATACACTTAGCACACGATTAAACCAATAAGTGTGTTGTTATCAAACATCAAAATCAGAGGGATAGTAAATGCTCTTTCAATCTCCCCCTTTTTGGTGTTTGATGACAACACACTTTTGCAAGATGATTTTATGAGGAAACTCATGGCATTTGTAAAATAGAGATGGGGCTCCCCATAGATGTGTAGAAACAAACCTCCCCCTCTATTTTACAAACCCAACATAGGTGCACAAATATAGATACTAGCATTTGAAATCATACCTTTGCACAATAACTTGTGATGAGAAATATATAGACAATGGATAACGCATATCATCACAAGATGGATCCATGACATAAAACACATAGTCTCACAAGATGGATCCACGACATAACCACATAGTCTCACACATAAATAGAGGGAAATCGAAGTTCACAAGCAATAAAAGGATCAAAATAAGAACGAGCTTGTGACTTCCCATGCAACACCCATGCCTAAAGTGCAACTTCTCCCACTTTGGCATCAAGACGCCAAAAAGGGACAAGTGCAACACTACCGTCCCTACAGTCAATCCTCCTCCTCCTCATCGTCATCAAAGTCCTCCTCGTAGGGGGGTGGGGCGCGGTGCGAGGAAGAGACATCATCGTCCCAACGGCTGTGCTGAGAGATCCACTGTTCTTCTGGAGTGATGTTGGTCTCGAACCCCTCAGAGATGGTCAAACCTTGGGCAGCCATCATGTCCTTCTTCCAAGCACTAGCTTTCTTTGCATACACATGCGCCTGATACATGCGCTTCTGGTTGTCAACTTGGAAGCAGAAAATCTTCTTGAGCTTGGCCTCCATCCTTTTGGCCCAAGAGGGCTTGGCATTCTTGCGGCGGGAGACAACATAGTCAGTGTCACGACCACTGTCAGCATCCTCAGAGTCATCCCCTTCCTCCTCTTCCGCCACAATGCAGGGTTTAGCATGTGTCTTGATCTTGAGTGCCTTGGGCCGGTGCACAATGAGAGGACGAGTGGAAAGTGTCCTAGCAATGGGAGGGCATTTTGACCCAATGAGGGCCATAATGTATGGAGCAAATGGTGGAACCCTCCGAGAATGTGCAGCAACAACCATCTCATTCCATATATAGTATGACACATCAAGAGGGGTGCCTGAGTCGCGGTTGAGGAAGGTGTTGAACAGCAAGTCAACAGAGAACCCATGTATCTCATCCTTGTTGCCCGCACGAGGAGCAACAGTCTCACGGAAAATGCGATGGAGAATGTCATACGTGGGGAGAAGATCCTTGATCTTGCGAGCAATCCCACGGCCCTGGATATACAGAGGTGTAAGGACATCCTTCTTGGAGGGGTGATCCCGCATGTGACAGCGGAAACCACAAGGAATGTCTCGGCCGCGATCTTCATACCCCAATATTGCAGCAAACTCCGCAAGTGTGGCTTCCTTGATTGCACATTGAGTCATCCAGGTGATCTTCCGAGAGTTGCCAGTGTGGAAATGTGCAGTGGCATAGAACTGCACAATGAGGAGTGGCTCATAGTCATACTGGAACTCCATAATGGGGAACAAGCCAAGGTGAGAGAAGATTTCCTTAGCTTCAGCAAAGTAGTCAAGGTTCTTGTTGATGTGCTCCATGTCAATCCACTGCTGAGGCAGCACCATCTGAATATTGGTCAAAAGAACCTCATGATAAACTCGTTCTTGGAAATCATTGTAGAATAGACTGTCTTCTCTGTCCTCGTCACGGTTGCGGGAGTATGCATTGTCAATCCAGAGAGCCCGAAACTCAGACTCAGAAATGTCAGACAGTTTCCTTGGCCCTGATGGCCCTGAGCTGAAACTCTTGGTACACCCTGAGGAAGGGGGCGAGAAGGGGGAGCGCTGCCACGCCCAGCAGAGCGCTTGGTAACCCCCTCACGACCCCCACGGCCACCTCGAGTGGCAGGCAACTTGGAACGACGTCTTGGCTATGGCATAACCTCTTCCTCAGACTCCGTCTCTTCCTCAACAATCTCACGGCTAGCTTTGGAGCGCTTGCGCGCACCCCTAGAACCACCTGCATCTGTGAAAGCACGAGGGAGAACAGCAAGGGGGTAAGGGCACAAGAATCACAAGGAGCAAAAGAGAATCCAATATTTATTAGGAAAATTGATGTCAGTTGGGACCGGTACTACCGGACCTGACGACCGGTAGTACCGCTTGCAAGCGGTAGTACCGAAAAATGCTCCGGTACTACCGGTTGAACGGTACATGTTCGTCAGATCTGGTAGAAACAGACCAAAAGGACATCAATAATCTGTAAATAAACGACTCTACTAGGCAACAAGGGAAGTATATGGCAGTACAACCTTACAACATGTCAATTTCTTCACAAATCTATGCCAAAACCTAGATCCGATGAGGAAATTAAACGGAGAGAGAAAGGGCGGTTGTACCGGGATCCATGGCGGTGGAAAGGAGGGGGAGCCCGCCAAGAGGCCGAATCCAAGGAGGATCCGGGAAGAGCAGGGCGCGGCAGGGCTCCGGCGGCGTCAAGGGCTCCGGTGGCGGCGCAGGTATCTGTGGAGAACGTGGGGAAGAATAGGGCACTGATGGGTGCCACTCCACGCTCAGCCAATATATACCAGACTCCGCCAACCGGTAGTACCGGTTCCTGAAGCGGTAGTACCGCTCGCGAGCGGTAGTACCGGTCCAGCAACCGGTAGTACCGATGGCCGGTAGTACCGGGCATGTGGGCGTTAGTACCGCTCCTGGAGCAGTTTCCAGGATACGACCTAGGAACTCCCCAGGGACGGTAGTATCGCTGATACAACCGGTAGTACCGGCCCCACCTGATTCCAAGGCCAGGAAAAATGGGTGATTCTTGTGCGGATTGAGAGAGGGTTTTTGTGAGGGAGTAGAAAGGCTTGGGTTGAGATAATTGTACTGGGAAGCACATGCACTCTAAAAATCAAGAAAAAGATGTCAAAAACCAAACTAGAGCGCATGAGACTAAGATCAATGAAAACAACTCAAACAATGATAAACACGAGTAAAACCAATTCAAAGTGACAAACACGAGTAATCACATCAACCTCTCGATTGATAGGGGGCGGTGGCCTAGGCCACCATGTTTGAGTATACTCGACTTGGCACCACGAAGATATATCTTGGGTCCATTACCGAAACTCATCATTAAGCTCACATATCACAAAATGATATTAAGAGGAATGATTTTGTTTACTTTGCGCATAATGGGGGAAGGGATGGTCCAATCAATTAGGACCGCACTCCCCCTATGTCAATGCCTACACCTAAACCAAATATGTGTTGAATATTAGGTGAGAGTGTAAGATAATCAAGTCAAGCTCCTTGAATCTACGATATTTAGTTCATTCCTCAAGTAGCAAAACCTTGCTTCATCAAGTGGCTTCGTGAAGATATCGGCAATTTGATCTTTGGTTGACACATAGGATAGATCAATATCACCTCGAGCAACATGATATCTAATGAAGTGATGACGAATCTCAATATGCTTTGTCCTTGTGTGATCCACCGGGTTGTATGCAATCTTGATGGCACTTTCATTGTCACATAGAAGAGGCACTTTGTCACAATGGACACCGTATTCCTTTAAAGTTTGCCTCATCCATAGCAATTGAGTGCAAGCACTAGCGGCAGCCACATACTCGGCTTCGGCGGTAGAGAGAGATATACAATTTTGCTTCTTAGAAGACCAACATACCAAGGACCTACCAAGAAAGTGTCAAGCCGCGGATGTTGATTTTCTATCATCCTTATCACCCGCCCAACCCGAATCTATGTATCCACAAAGGGCAAATGTTGAGCCTCGAGGATACCAAAGACCATAAAATGGGGTATGAACTAAATATCGAAAGATTCTCTTGACCGCCATCAAATGGCTTTCTTTAGGAGCCTCTTGATATCTTGCACACACACCTACACTCAACACAATATCGGGTCTAGATGTACAAAGGTAAAGCAAAGAACTAATCATGGACGGTATACCTTTTGATCCACATCTTTACCATTTGGATTTTGTTCTAGATGAGTCTTTGTAGCCATGGGAGTAGGAGCTCCATTTAAATCTTGCATTTTGAATCTCTTGAGCATATCTTGAGTATACTTGGCTTGATTGAAGAATGTCCCTCCTCTAACTTGCTTGATCTCAAAGCCAAGAAATACTCTCAACTCCCACATCAAAGACATCTGGAACCTACTAGTCATAAGCTTTGAGAATTCATCATTAAAAGCTTTGTTAGATGAGCCAAATATAATATCATCAACATATATTTGGCATACAAAAAGCTCCCCATTGACTCTCTTAGTAAAAAGAGTGGGATCGATTTTCCCAACCTCAAATCCACGATCAAACAATAACTCTCTAAGGTGCTCATACCACATGTGTGGGGCTTGCTTGAGACCATAGAGCGCCTTATCAAGTTTGTAGACATGGTTTGGGAAGTTGGGGTCCTCAAATCCCGGGGGTTGCTTAACATATACCAATTCATTTAATGGACCATAAAGAAATGCACTTTCTACATCCATTTTTTGCAACTTGAAGTTATGATGTGCCACATAAGCAAGAAGGATACGGATGGACTCAAGGCAAGCCACGGGTGCATACGTCTCTCCATAGTCAATGCCTTCAATTTGAGAATACCCTTGTGCAACTAATCTAGCCTTGTTCCTTACTATAATTCCATGCTCATCTTGCTTGTTTTTGAATATCCACATTGCGGCAATCCTTTGGCTTCTCAACTAACTTCCATACTTTGTTTCTCTCAAAGTTGTTGAGCTCTTTGTGCATAGCTTCCAACCAATCCGAATTTTCAAGCTTCCCACACTTTCTTAGGTTCAATCATGGAGATGTGTGCTTGATGTTCACTGATCCTCTTCAATTGTGCTCTTGTGGAAATGCCTTTCCTTAGGTCACCAACAACATTTTGTAGAGAGTGGTCTCTTAATTCCAACATTATTTCTTTTCTAGCTTTGCGACGAGCGTGGATCTCCGTGTTGTTTCTTGGGGGACCCTCTTCATCATGTTTATCCTCGTCTTGACCATCATCTTGACCTTGGTCATCATCAGAATCATCCTCTACATTGGGAGGCAAAGATTGACCTTGGTCTTGATCAAGTGCTCTTCTAGTATCAATTTGAGCTTGTCTCAAAGCAGTTTGTACGGATCTTCCTTGAGTAATTGCCTTGGCACCACTTGACATCCTGGCGAATGAATCAAGCTCCCCTTGACTAGAGTTGTCACTATGATCACCATGTTGCGGGTCCACATCTTGTCTTTGGCTTGAGTCATTGTCCTCCTCGGTGGATGGAACATGTTGAGGTTGTGAAGATGAGGGCTCCACTTGAGTGGAGCATAGTTCTTCTCGATCCGCCATAAGGGGTTCCTCAACGGGGCGGATATATCCCACACCCATTCTTCCTATGGCATCCTGAGGCATTTCATCATCTGCATCACAAGCATCAACACGCCCCCCTTGGGGACCATCATATTCTTCGAAGGTCACACTACAAGATTCTATGACGGCTCCGGAGAGCTTACCATAGACTCTATAAGTGTGAGATTCGATACCATAGCCAAAAAAAATACCCTCTAATGCTTTAGACTCGAATTTGGACAAACGAACACCTTTTATGAGATAGAAACACTTACAACCGAACACCCGGAAGTAAGATATGTTGGGCTTATTGCCGGTAAGAATTTCATATGGAGTCTTGTTGATTTCTTTGCGGAGGTAGAGCCGGTTTGAAGCATGGAAAGCGGTGGAGATGGCTTCGGCCCAAAAGTTGTATGGAGATTTAAACTCCGCCAACATGGTCCTAGCCATCTCAATAAGAGTCCGGTTCTTCCTTTCGGCCACACCATTTTGTTGAGGGGTGTATGCAGCGGAATATTGATGTTTTATCCCCTCATCACTAAGAAAATCATTCAAGGTGTAGTTCTTGAACTCGGTGCCATTATCACTTCTTATGATCAACACGGGAAGATTGTATTGTCTTTGGACCATGTTGATGAAGTCGATGAAAGTCTTTTGGGTCTCACTCTTCAACTTGAAGAAGTATACCCATGAGTATCTTGAAAAGTCATCAACGATCACCAAACAATATTTCTTCCCACCAAGACTTGCATGAGATGGAGGACCAAAGAGGTCCACATGGAGGACTTCCAAGATCTTGGTAGACTTGATTCGGTTCTTAGGCTTGTGAGGAGCATCATGCATCTTCCCTAGAACACATGCCCTGCAAACACGATCTTTGGCAAAGGAAACATTTTATTTTTAGTCCAACAATATGGCCCTCCTTATGGAGACTTTGCAAAGTTCTCATATTGACATGGGCTAGTCGGAGATGCCATAGCCAACCCACATCGGCCTTTCCGAATAAGCACATCGGTCCTGTAGTGGCTTGTTTCGAAAAGTACACCACATACAAGTCATGTTCGACGTACCCAACGAAAGAGACCTTGAGAGACTTGCTCCACAAGAGGACCACAATATCAACATCAATAAAGACGACAAATCCCATCTTTCCAAGAGCAAGGACTGAAAGTAAATTGTATCCAAGTGTCTCAACAAGCATGACGTTCACGAGTGTAATGTCATGAGCAACCACTACCTTGCCGAAACCCATTACCTTAGACTTTGATTTGTCGGCATATGTCACAGAGATTTGATCATCAGTTGGCTTTAACTCCTTGACAATAAACGAGCTTCCGGTAATATGACTTGTGCAACCACTATCAAGCACCCACTTTGAATCCTCAGAAGCATAAGTCTACAAAAGATCAAGCTAATTTTTAGGTACCCATTTTTCAATGGGTCCTCTTTTGTTAGCAACAAGGGTCTTGAGAACCCAAATAGACCAATCAATATAACCATCATAAGGGCCAACATATTGTGCATACACATCACCATAATAATCACGCATTAGAACATAGTGAGGGTTAGCACTTCCCGCAAAGTCATCATGAGACATAGTTTTACCACTTGTGGTCTTACTATCCACAATGGTCTTGTTGGTCTCTTGTGCGGGCTTGGCCTTCTTATTATTGTTATTCTTCTTGGTTTTGGAAACAAAACCAATGCCCCCTTTTTCACCACAAGGTCTTTGCTTACTCAAGAGATCATCAATGGACTTGTTGCGTTGTGGAAATGTGGCCTTGGCAAGCTCCCCCTTCAACCTAGCATTTTCTTCAAAAATAGTTGTACTACTAGATGGAATGAAGTTACTAGGTGAAGAATATTGGCCAATTGAGTTTGAAGCGTTTCATTGTGAGTGACAAAAGTTCACTTTCCAAAGCCTTGTGAGCCTTGTTAAGCAAACTAAAGTCCTCGGCAAGTTTTTCATGAACCACACCAAACTCAATCTTGTCCTTTTTAGCCCTTTTGTATTTAGCAATAGCATGATCACGCTCTTTGATGAGTTTGTTAACAATAGTGTCATTGGCCTCATCAAGCCCTTCAAGTTTTAATTCAAGTGATAACCTAGTTTCTTGTTCTTCTTCTAGAGCATTGTTTAAAGCATCTACCTCAATCATGTGTTCATGCCCAAGTTTACATCTTACATCTAGAAGCTCTTGTGTATGGGAAAGTTGATCTAAGATGTTTCCAAAATGTATCTTAGAATCTCCTTGTAGGTTAGTCATAAACTCATCAAAGGCATTTAATTCCTTTTTAACATCAAGAGACATTTCATCATCAATTTCATCATTGTCTAAGGGAGTAGAGTGAGATTATGAGGATACCTCCGTTCCTCTTGCCATAAGGCAAGTGACGTTCTTGATGGGGGAATTCTCATTTGGAGAATCGAAGAGTGAGAATGTCAGAGTAGAAGTAGTGGCTAGAGCCGCCATATTATTAGACGTTTCTTCTTCCTCATCATCTTCATCGTCGGAGGAGTATTCTTCATGAGTGATCAAGACAGTTTCTCCCGACTTCTTGTTGATGGGATTCTTCTTGATGACGGGTTTCTTGTAAGATCCTTTGAGAGTCTTCTTCATCACAAGATTACCACCATGATCTTCTCTCTTCTCATAGGGGCAACTTGCCACAAAGTGATAGCGGTCACCACAATTGAAGCAAGTTCTCAACCTAGTGGTATTCTCTCTTTTCCCATTTGGGTTGCTTCTCCGTTGCATTTCCATCTTGGCTTTGGCGAGGTTCTTCCAAAGTTCTTTGGATAGAAGGCCATATATTGACCATGAGCAATATTGACTTCATCGGGATGGTCCATGGAGAGGCCTTCATCACTATCATCTTCATCCCCATGGTCCACAACTTTGGCCTTCAACGCAACATTGACAACATTGCTCATACCAAGGGCATGGGCACGAGCATCTTTGGAATTCTTGGCAGCAACTTTGAAGGCGGCCATCTCTTGCATAACTTCTTGAGGTCATGAGATGGTAGTTGTGTCTTCCTTGTAGGCTCTTCAAGTCGGTGGGCTCAAAAGGCATGAGTGCACTCACATATTTCCTTTTTATCCATGCATCATCCACATGTGAGGCACCCACATTTCTAAAAGCGATGGCGGTGGTCTTGAGCCTTTGGTACATGTCTTCGTGATCTTCACCTTATTTCATGTAGAAGCCTTCGGCTTCATTGCTTAGAGCATCATATCGGTTCCTCCTCATACTCTCATTTCCAACAAACAATACAGTGAGGGCATCCCAAGCTTCCTTGGCAATGCTAAAGTGTTCAATGCGTGGATAATCCTTTGTCCTCAATCCTTGTTGAATCATATGAAAAGCAGTGGCATTGAGTTGACTATTGACAACCTCTCTTCTTGTCAAGTTGTTTGGATCCCCAATAAAGAGTCCATGCTCGATGATGTTCCATAGTTCAATGCAAGAGCTGCGCATATGAGTTCTCATTAGTGATTGCCATTGAGCAAAGGTAGCGGATTCTTCAAGCTTAGGTGGGTCACCTCTATTGTATACATGAGGGTGAGGGATTGGAGGGTCGGGAGAGTACCATGAATCGCGGTGCTAACCCTTCCCACCATCATTTTGTGTGGAGAAATTAGTGTTGTCTTGTTTACCCCTAACCATTCTATCCTCGGGGGATATGGGAGTATCCCCTTTTGGTAAAACGGATGGAGGATCTTCTTGAGGAGAAGGGGATGATGAGCCATCTTTGTCTTTAAGAAGTTGCTCGAGCATCTTCTTGACTTTGTTGACCAAGGAAGAGCTCAATCTTGTTTCCAAGTTTTTGAGATCTTCCATGGTCACCGTAGTATGCTCACCATCACCTTCCCCATCTTGGATACCCATATTCTCTTAGGCGGTAAAGCCCAAATAAAGATACCAATTGAAAGGATCGTATGGGCACCTAGAGGGGGGGGGGTGAATAGGTGCTACTTCAAATTTTCTTATTTTTCAAATTAAGGTTTGACAATAAGGTAAATTCTCTAGATAATGCAACTAAGGTGAATTTACCTATATGACAATTATGCACGAGCTACCACAACACAAAGTAAGAACAAGTAAGTAAAGTGCGGTAAAGGATAGAAGTAACCAAAGTGGTGGATGCGGAGACACAAGGATTTGTTTCCCATAGTTCCTTCCTTTTGAGGGGAAGTACGTATACGTTTGGAGAGGGGGTGGTTTCAAACCACCAACGCCACGAGAGGCCTCCCTTGTTCTCCGATGAATCTCACCCCAACGGGATCGATTCACCTTCCACTATATCGGCAACCTTCAAGGTGGAAGCTGGCACCTTTACAAGTTTGGGGCACACATCCACAACTTAATCGGAGGCTCCCAAATACAAGAAAGTTGTCAAAGCAATCAAGACAAGCTTGTAAGAACCAAAACAAGAACTAGGGTTTCCAAGAAAAACACTAGAGCAAAGGGGCCCTCAATTCAATGAGGGGGAAATGAAGATCTCTTTTGGTGAAGTAGTAGATCAAGGCCTCCTCCTTCGATTCCCCAAAGATCAAGGACTTTGGGTTGTGGATTGAAGAGATCTTGTGGATTGGGTGGCTCCAATGGTGGTCTTGACTTTAATGCAAATGAGCAGCTTGTCCCAAGGTAGGTGGAGGGGTATTTATACCCCTTGGAGAAATCTGGTCGTTGGGGAAATAAGTGCACCGGTACTACCGCTTGCAAGCGGTACTACCGGTCCAGTACCGGACCAGGTACCGGAGATGCCATAATTGGTCGAGCCAGCTTCAGTATTTCCCTGTATACCCTTGCGGTACTACCCCCAAGCGGTAGTGCCGGTCGTATGACGCGGTACTACTGGTCAGGGCGGTAGTACCAGTCCCAAGTACCGCTTGGTACTGAGCAAGAATGAGAGGGGTGGTCCTTCCTCAGAACTGCCCGATACTGCTGAGCGGTACTACCGGGTCCAAGCGGTAGTGCCGCTCTGCGGTACCGGGTGGTACTGAGGAAAACTCATCCCTTCCAACCTTGCACGGGTCCAACCGGTACTAGGACCGGTAGTACCGGTGCCAAGGGGTAGTACCAGACATTTTTCCGGTACTACCGGTTGTCACATTGGTTTTTCGCAAGGGTAATTGGACAGGTCAATATTTGTGCCACACTCTTATCAAACCTGTGATACACTTAGCACACGATTAAACCGATAAGTGTGTTGTTATCAAACATCAAAATTAGAGGGATAGGAAATGCTCTTTCGGACGTTTTTCTAGATAGGGTTCCGCTGCGCCGCCACCACTAGAAACCACGATTCGGAACTAGAAACTCCGTTCTGGCACCCTGCCGGGACAGAGAATTGGAGAGGATCATCACCATCATCATCACCGACGCCTCTCCATCAACCATTCACGATTCCC
This sequence comes from Avena sativa, assembly GCA_916181665.1. Lineage (NCBI taxonomy): Eukaryota > Viridiplantae > Streptophyta > Magnoliopsida > Poales > Poaceae > Avena > Avena sativa. The sequence goes on along the minus strand of OV702280.1, from coordinate 346,910,229 downwards.
CCATCCATGTGTGAGTAATACCCGTAGTAGGTTATGGGGATGGTAGGGATTGGATGAGATCAGTCATGTAATTGCATAAGATTGTGAGGGCATGATGCCTAGTATCCATTGTTAGTGCCTTTTGACATTGTTGCAACTTTTTGTGCTTAATTCTTGTCACTTGTGACTTAGTGCCATGATCTAAGATCTAAACATGTTATTGATTCATGATGATATTATTGTTTGTGATGTTTGTTGGGGATATGCTATATGGGTATCCTCATAGCATGTCACTTATCCGGATAACCTGGGTGGCCCACAGTTGGTAGCATGGCCTATGGCCTGTTGGGCGGCCCAGTTAGATGGATCCAGAAGGGAGGCCCGTGCCGGATAAAGGAAGGCTACGGTGGAGTCACCTGCGTACCCGGATCCTTGGAGTGCAAGATACACAAGACTAGTAATAGACAGTGTAGGACTCTGTAACCTGTCCGGCTAGGACTTTTCCCTATAACCCTAGGACCTGGCGACTATATAAGTCGGGCCTGTGGGAGCCTTTAGGGAATCGATTCACACAACCTCGCACAGCGAACCTATCTCTGTAACTCGGCGTATTGCCCTTATAGTGATTTATAGCAGGAGTAGGATTCCGCCACCGTTGTGGGATCTGAACCTGGGTAAGCTGTGCTACCTCGTACCCGTCAACCGTCCGCCTTACCCCACGTCTCTAAACACGCACTGTGAGGACCCCTCCATGGCGTACTCATCGGCAATACCACGACAGTTGGCGCCCACCGTGGGGCAAGAGGCGCTTCAGGCTCTTCAGCGGGTGAGGACCAAGATCTTCGCGGGAATCGGCGAAACCGTAGCCATCGTCCGTGTTCTCTTCTTCGGCAACGTTCCGATCGTCCCTCTTGACGAGTTCTGGATCCCGGCGAAGACGAACCCTACGCGGTGTTCGGTCGTTCCTATCGGAGACATCCACCTCTTCATCGGCGAAACCGACTCGGGCACTAGTTCCCTGGGAGTCGGAGAAGCATCAAGGCCCGCACGGACCGCCTACGGGAAGGATACGTTCGCGGAAGGATCGATGTCGGATCTCTCTTCGGAGTTTGCCGGCAAAGATTGGAAAGCATCAAGACCCGCACGCACCGCCTACGGGCAGGGTACGTTCGCGGAAGGATCGATGTCGGATCTCTCCTCGGAGTTTGCCGGCAAAGATCGGAAAAATTCAAGGCCCACCCAAACCGCCCCTGTGCAGGATATAAAGGTGGAAGATCACTGCAAATCCGTCGGCTTCGCCCGTGCGTCTGGACAGCAGAGACCCAAGTTCGTCGGCGTGGTTACCATCTTTGACCTGGCGCGCTGCGTTCAGAGAGAAGGTGAAAATCCCCGCGATTACCTGGCCAGGTGGCTCCGTATACGAGCCGATCTAGCCCACTATCCCGATGATAACACTCTGTATCACTTCGTGGAAGGACTGGATAGTGGCACACTTCTCCGACATTCTCTAAGACGGCAGCAGGCAACAGGACGCCTTTACCCTCTAAGAGATGGTGAGCACCGTCAACAACTACGCGGAAGCTGACGCAGCAGTCCAGATGGAGCTTGCGCTCAGGGACGGAGAACCTCTGATTCAGCAACCGCCACCACCGCCTCCCGCCGCCATCATTGCAACAACACCACCACCTCCAGTCATCATCGAGGCCGTTGCACCTCCACCACCCGTCATCGAGGAAGCGCTGGCACCCTCCGACTCTGTCATTGACGCGCTTTATCCTGATTTCAGTGCAGATTCAGAGGAGATAGATTTCAGTCCAGAAGAGCTAGACTCCGCTATGCAGGAGATGGAGGAGGAATACTCACGCGACGAGCAAGCCAACAATGTCGTCGCGTCCCGAGGGGTGTTCGTCACCATTGGGACGGCGATGGATGAAGATCAACCCGGACGAGCTCCGCCTACAGCGTTGGAAAAGGGGAAGGGGCCACTTATTGCTGCTGACGATGATCGCGCAAAAGTCATGCCTCCTCCGCCTAACCCAGCGCAGCAGCCGCAGGAACTCGGCATCGGCCCGAGCAACAACAACACCGCAAACTTTCCTCCTCCAGCATCTATGTCTGCAGCATCCCAAGTTACTCCAGCTGATAGAGTGATGTACGGCAATCTCCTCGTCGAGCCACTTACCGTTGCTCATATCCGGAACGTGACCCAGCTTGACGGGAAGTGCCAGCAGCTGCTGGAGGAAGCGCATGCCATCACGGAGCAAGGCGCTAAGCTAGATCGAGATCTGGTCAACGCGCAGAAGTCCATAGAGAAATCTATAGCAATGGAGGCCGAGTACAAGACTTTACTGCAGCAGCAGAAGCCTAAGAAAGCTCCGGCTCGCGTCGTCAATGATCCTGGTGTGCGGCGTAACCTAGGATGGGCTCCCTCGAAGCCGGCACAGGCCAAGCCATACATTGACAGTGAAGGCAAGCAGGTGATTCCCACCCCACTCCTTAACCTCGCCGTCGCCAAGACCCTTCTGGAGCAGGATAGATCGCCTGAGGCAGTGGAACAGGTCTATGACCTAGTGGACAAGGCGGTGAAGCAGCAGGAAAAGGCCACCTCTCAGAGGCTTGAGTCTGACCCAGCGCTCTGCCAATCTAGCCAGTACAAGCCGCCAAGGGACAGATCTCCTCTTGATGTCGGGTCCCAGACGGGTTCATCAGAACGAAGACGGAGGGATGCGCGCAACAGGAAGGATGATATCCCCATATCCTCCGACCATGGAGAAAAGGCCCGACCTCATCGCCCATCGCCACCGCCCCGGTCCCCCCGAAATCGCGAAGATTACAAGACTCACCATCGTACGGATATGCCCCCACCAAAGCAGTGCAGCATCGTCATCCGTGACAACGCGGAGCAGACCCGTCATGACGGAGAGCGCAACCAAGGACACAAGAGCAGGTCACGCCATGACCCCCCGCGTCCGACAAGCAACCGTGACAGGCGTGAGGCGTCGCAGGAGGGTAACAGCAAGAAGGCTAACCCACCTCCACCTCCGTCGCCACCAAGCAGTCACCATGGCGGAGGAGGCCCGCGTCGTTCACGCAGCCCATCCCCTGTTGACAAGAAGAAAAAGAACCCGGAGCCGTACGACGCACGTTCGCGGATCGATAAGATCCACGAGGCCCGGGAAGGACCATACCTGGGACCACGTTGCTTTGGACCTGCAATACGGTCCGCAACTTACCCCAAAGGTTTTCGGATTGACAAGACCATCAAGCCCTATGACGGCACCACCAAGCCAGCCACATGGTTGCAGGACTACGGCAACGCGGTGGACATTGCCGGAGGCAACCCCAACGTCGCCATCAAGTACCTCCCATTAATGTTGTCGGGCACGACCCGTCAATGGATCGACGACTTGCCGGAGAAATCCATCTACAACTGGTTGGACATACAAGAAGCATTCACCAAGAACTTTGAGGGTACATACAAGCGTCCCTGCACTATGGGCGATCTACAGCGGTGCGTGCAAGAAAAAGACGAGACATCTCGCACCTACCTCTCCCGCTGGCTGGATATGAAGAATTCCTGCACAGGAGTGCACACTCAGACCGCCATGTCCACCTTCATCGACGGGTTGGAAAGAGGCACGTTGCTCCGACATAAGCTGAAGCGCTTGCAGGACAATCACCAGCTTGACTTGAACCAGATGATTCAGTTGGCTAGTGAGTTCGCAGCTGCCGACGACGATGCTCGCGGCTCCTTGCCGGCAACAGCCGTTCCAACTCAAGCTCGGAGGAACAGCAGTACAAAGCGAAAAACCGCTCCAAAAGAAAAGCAATCTACCGACATGGTCGCTATGACTTTTGCAGAACGAGGTGATGGCGGGCAACGTGGCCGAGGAAGGGGAGCTGGCCGTGGGCAGCAGCGAGGCAGTGAAACAACCTCGGCGCCGCTCCGCGTTCCCCAAACCTATGAAGAGTACCGCGATATGTCGTGCCTCGTACACCTCGACACCAACGGCAAGGCCACCCATACCAATCGACACTGCAAGTTTGTCAACGACCTCAAGGAAGACCCGGAGTCTGGCTACAAGCAAAGTCAGAAGAACAGACCGCGAGGCAAGGGCAATGGGAAGAAGAAGGAGGAGGAGTCCAAGGATTCGACTAACATGGACGAATACGTTGACCCCAAGCACGCCGCCAAGAGCGACGACAAGGGCAAGAACCCCTTCGCAAAGAAGGCTCCAGTCTACCACACTTTCCTTGGCACCCCCACCGTCCGACAACAGAAGACCTCTCTGAGGATCCTGATGGCCACTCTCCCCCCAGTTCCCCAGTACCTGCGCTGGTCGGAGGTTCCAATAACTTGGGACAAGACGGACCACCCAGACCTTGTACCTACGGAGAATCAGTACGCCATGGTCATCAACCCCTTGATTGACGGCGTGGAGTTCACCAAGTGCATGGTGGATAGTGGAAGCAGCATCAACATCATGTACCTAGATACACTGCAGAAGATGAACTTGATAGAGGCAAACCTAAGGCGGACCAACACCATCTTCCATGGCGTAGTTCCTGGTCGGGGGGCTCGGTCCCTTGGGTGCATTACACTTCAGGTTGCCTTTGGAGATGCTAACAATTACCGCCAAGAGCGCATGACCTTCGAGGTGGTCCCCTTCAAGAGCGTGTACCACGTCATATTCGGCCGCGACATATTCCACACGTTCATGGCCAAGCCATGCTTCGTCTACAACAAACTCAAGATATCCGGACCAAACGGTGTCATCACCGTATCCGGAAGCTTTACCAAGGCAAGGGACTGCAAGATCAATGAAGCAGCCATTGCAGAAGTTGTCCTCTATAGCGAAGAATTCAAAGAGATCCAGAGCAAGGTCAATGACTCGGAGATGCCCGCGTCGACGAAGCAGATCTCCGACTCCGCTCCTGCGTTCAAGGCCGCCATCGAGACCAAGTCGGTGGAACTTGTGGTAGGCGATGCCTCCAAGGTCACCGCCATTGGGACGAACCTGGATCCCAAATAGGAAAGCGCGCTCGTCAAGTTCCTCCGTGAGAATAAGGACATCTTTGCCTGGCAACATGCCGACATGAAAGGTGTACCTAGGGAACTTGCCGCGCACAGCTTAAACATTAATCCAAAATGTAAACCAGTGAAACAACCTCTACGACACTTTGGAGATGAGAAGAGACGCGCCATTGGCAAAGAGATAGCTAGGTTACTTAAGGCTAGGTTTATCCGAGAAGTCCTTCACACCCAATGGGTGGCCAATCCTGTACTCGTCCCCAAAAAGGGAACCAATGAATTAAGAATGTGCATTTATTACACCGGCTTGAACAAAGCATGTCCCAAAGATCCGTTTTCTTTGCCTCGCATTGACCAAGTCATTGACTCGACGGCTGGCTCAGAACTTTTGTGTTTTCTCGATGCATACTCAGGATACCACCAGATCAAGATGAGGAAGTCGGACCAATTGGCCACTTCTTTCACTACCCCATACGGCACGTTTTGCTATGTTACGATGCCCTTTGGGCTAGAAAACGCAGGTGCTACGTACCAGCGGACAATGCAACATTGCCTCCACGACCAAATTGGTCGGAACGTTCATGCCTATGTGGACGATATCGCGGTGATGTCTAAAAAGTCAAATGACTTAGTCTCCGACTTAAAAGAAACCTTTGATAATCTCCGGAAATACAACATGATGCTTAACCCTAAGAAGTGCGTCTTCGGGGTTCCAGCCGGCAAATTGTTGGGCTTCATCGTTTCCCAACGCAGAATCGAGGTCAACCCGGAGAAAATCAAGGCCATCTTAAACATAAACCGTCCGACATGCCTAAATGACATTCAATGACTAACAGGTTGTGTTTTAGCAGTTAGTCGGTTCGTCAGCCGACTTGGAGAGAAGGATCTGCCGCTGTACAAGTTGTTGAAGAAGGCGGACAAATTCACGTGGACGGACGAAGCAGATGCAGCATTGAAGCAGCTCAAGGAGATTCTCTCCTCAGCGCCCATCCTTGCAGCACCCGAACCTGGAGAGCCCTTGTTAATCTACATGGCGGCAACCAACCGGGTAATCAGCATCTTCGTCGTGGTAGAGCGGAAGGAACCAGGCTATGAGCACGGAGTTCAATGACCAGTTTACTATGTAAGCGAGGTCTTGACGGAGTCCAAGCAGCGTTACCCGCACTACCAGAAGATAGCTTATGGAGTATTCCTTGCTTCTCGGAAGCTGAGGCATTACTTTCAGGAGCACCCAATCACAGTGGTGAGAAAGACTCCACTGTCCGACATTACAATAACAGCGACGCTACAGGAAGGGTCGCGAAGTGGGGCATTGAGCTTGCCGCCTTCGAGATCACCTACAAGAGACGCGACGCTACCAAGTCACAAGCCTTGGCGGATTTTGTTGCAGATTGGACGGAGATGCCAGATGCTACTCCGTTGCCGGAGCCAGAGTATTGGGTGATGCACTTTGACGGATCAAAACTACTCAACGGCTTGGGGCTGGTGTATTGCTACAGTCACCAACAGGAGACAAGCTACACTATTTTCTACATATCCACTTCGAGGCTACAAACAACATGGTGGAGTATGAAGCACTCATTGACGGATTACGTGTAGCCAAGGATATTGGCATCAAGCGCATAGTTTGCTGTGGAGATTCCGACTTGGTTGCCTAGCAGGTGGCTGGCACCTGGAATGCGCGGAACCCTATGATAGCGGCATATCGAGACAAAGTGGACGAGATAGCCAAGAGCTTCTTGGGCTACGAAGTCAAGTATGTACCTAGGGAACAAAATGAGGCGGCTGACCTGTTGTCTAAGCTTGGATCAGGGCGCAAGCAAATTCCGCCAGGAGTTTTCCTAGAGCACCTGCACACACCATCTGTGAAGGGAGCCGACATCGACAACCTGGATAGAGCTGACTCTTTCGTCAACATGGTGACTAAGGTCCCTCCGGCTTGGACAAAACCGTTCATGGAATATCTCGAACACGGAACTTTGCCCGACAACAAAGTCGAAAGATGGCAAATAGTATGACGAGCAAAGGGTTATACCATAATCAATGGGCAACTCTACAAAAGGAGCACTACTGGTGTATACCTAAAGTGTGTTTCCCAGCTAGAAGGCATGGAAATCCTACGCGAAATCCATATCGGATATTGCGGTAATCACGCCGCTCCTCGATCGTTGGTCGCGAAAGACTTCCGGCAAGGATTCTACTGGCTGACCACGAAGGCGGACGCCGACAAGCTGGTTGAGACATGCATGGGATGCCAGTATTATGCCCGACAACTACATGTTCCTGCTGAAGAACTGCGAACAATACCAATAACTTGGCCGTTTGCAGTCTGGGGGCTAGACATGGTGGGACCGTTACAGACGACACCTTGTGGGTTTACGCATCTGCTTGTAGCAGTTGACAAATTCACTAAATGGATAGAAGCTAAACCCATTAGAAAGCTTGATAGGGCAACTGACCTCAGGTTCGTCCGAGATCTAGTGGTGAGATTTGGTCTCCTACACAGCATTATCACCGACAACGGCAGCAATTTGTCACTCGGAGAAGTGGAGGCTTATTGCTAGGATAAAGGCATCCGACTTGACCTTGCATCTGTGGCACACCCACAATCCAATGGTCAGGTTGAGCGAGCCAGTGGATTAATTCTGCAGGGAATCAAGCCACATCTTGAGGCACCGCTACATAGAGCAGCTGGAGCCTGGGCGGAAGAATTGCATTATGTGCTGTGGAGTTTACGAACTACACGCAACAGATCCACTGGCTACACCCCTTATTTCATGGTATATGGAGCAGAAGCCATCCTGCCTTCCGACATCCTTCACGATGCACCAAGAGTTGCCGCCTACGACGAAGATGAAGCTGAAGAATCCAGACGCCTTGATGTGGACCTTCTCGAGGAGGAGCGCATTTTGGCATGCCAAAGATCCACCATCTACCAGCAGAAGCTACGCAGCTACCATAGTCGTCGCGTTCGGCATCGCTCGTATAAAGAGGGGGATTTGGTGCTCTGACTTAAGCAGAAGAAGTCACACAAATTATCCCCGTCATGGGAAGGACCGTTCATTATAAGCAAGGCACTACTCAATGGGTCTTACTACCTTGTTGACAATCGTGAACTGAAGGATAGACCCAACGAGGATCATAAGCATAAGCGACGTGACCCAGATGATGACTACCCGGAGCTTGATCGGCCATGGAACATAGCACAGCTACATCCTTTCTACACTTAGCATTTTTTATCTAATTGTGTACCTCTTATATGATCAATGAAATAAAGCTCTCTGGTTCACTCATATTTCTGAGTCTTTTACCTCCTTTAGTGTTCTTTTTTGGATCATGTAAAACCTTTATGCACAAGCTTTGCGTTTGCACTTGTGAAAATTCCGCCTACCGGCGTTAGCTTAAGTTTTCTGGTCTACACGTTCTTTGTCGTTGTTATGTGGATTCTGGAGTAGTGACTTTCGGCACTTATTGTCGGCGATTTTGTACTCAGGTTATTGATGGTGCCATGGGGCATCATCACCTATGCGCATGGTTCCGACAACAAGTCTTCTGACTCATGAAAAGTCAAGCATAAGAACCAAAGTAATGGATAAGCCAGCACTTGCTTAAAAAATATACATGCTGGAAACTAGTTCATAAAAAGTAGGAAATAAACAGCCATTGTTTTCCGCCTTAAGTTACATCAACAAGTTTTTCCCGCATATACACCAGAAGTGAAACAAATATTACAAAGTTGTTTTTCACTCCTTTGGCGCAGGTGACTTAGAGACAGCATCGTCACTAGCCGAAGAGCCACCCTCGAAGTCGCGTTGTGGTGGGACTCAGAAGAATCTTGGTTGCCGCTGTCGATGGTGTTCATGGGCACGAAGACGTCGATGTTCACCAACTCGGCAACTCTGGTGTCATAACCCGCGAGTGACGACAAGATGGCTTCATGATTAATCTCTTTTCCATCATCATCAACGCCGGGGATGCCAGAGGTCACCATGTCGATGTCGGCACCTTCGTAGTGTGCCTTCACCATTGACAGCGCCATCCTCGCGCCAGCCCGTGCACATGAAGCTTTCCAGCTTGTGATATGCTCGGGGCCTCGGCGTAGAATCTCCGAGTACTTCGCCACAGAGTCCGATGCCTTGATATGTATCTGGAGGGGCTTGGCAATCTCCTTGGCTTGGGTGATGGCGGTGTTGATGAAGTTGCCGGCAAGAACCATGCATTCCTTGGCCGGAGGAGGTGATCGGGTTAAACCCATAGGAGCTAAAAATTTCGACAAGGTGCGCATCAGTTCAACAAAACAAAGTATCCAGACTGCAGAAATCCAAGACGGAGAAAACTTACTAAAGATGTTGTCCTTAGCTTGCCAGAGGGTGTCCGCCAAGGATTGTTTCTCTTGTAGGGGTTCGTAGCATGGAAAACAAAAAATTTCTACCGCATGCACACAAACAAGCCAAGATCTATCTACTAGATTGTAGCAACGAGTCGATAGAGGAACTCACCCTCGAAGATTACAAAGCGATTAACGAGAGCAGATTCTCGTGGGTGATGTAGTCGTACACTTGTCGATCTCAAGATCGCGTAGACGATCCTTCCGGCGCTGCGTTCCGGCAGCGCTTCCGCAGTCGGTAACACGTTCGGTACTCGATGAAGACCTTCCTCTCCCTTGTTCCAGCAGGCAGCGGAGGTTGTAGCACTCTCCTCGTGATTCCGGCAGCACGACGGCGTGGTACCGGAAGTAGAGGGGAGATCTCGCAGGGCTTCGCCTTAAGCCGGAGCGAGTATGGTGGACTATGAGAGAGCTCCTCGGTGATCTAGGGTTTAGACATACCAAGGAGGAGGCTTGGGCCGGCGTCTAGGGTTTGGGGCTTGCCCAAGTTGGTGGCTAGGGGAGCCCTAGGCGGCGGCAACAGGAGGTGGCGGCGCCGGGCTAGGGTTTTGGGTGGAGATCTTGTGTACTAGGAGGGGCAGCCCTGCCCCTCCCTTTATAGGTGGGAGGCGCCGGCCAAGGGGAGGGGAGTCCCTCCCCAACTCGGATCCCAAGTGGGCCGGCGGTGGAGGAGGAACTCCTCTCCAACTCGGTTTCCCACTTCCCCTCCACTTCCCAAAATAGCCGTTTGACTTTTCAAATTGGCGTTTGACTTTCCAAACTAGGATTTGATTAAACCCTTTATTTTGTTCAGCGATGACACCTAGTACATGATGCAATCATTCCAACTTGGTATGACACATTCATGTACCCTTCCCCTTCGGAGTGCCGGACATTCCGGAACCTTCTAGAACATTCCCGATGAAAACACCGGAACCATTCTCCAACCCCGAAACAGGACTTTCCTTATATGAATCTTATTCTCTGGACCATTCCGGATCTCCTCGTGATATCCCGGATCCCATCCGAGACTCCGAACAACATTCGGTCTCTTACTCATCATTCCATAACTACTCAACAACATCGAATCCTTAAGTGTGTCTCCCTACGGTTCGTGAATTATGCGGACATGATCGAGACACTTCTCCAAACAATAACCAATAGAGGAATATGGAAATTCATATGGCTCCCACATATTTTTACGATTACTTTACGATCGAATGAACCACTTACATACGATACCAATTTCCCTTTGTCTCACGATAGTTTACTTATCCGAGGTTATGATCGTCGGTATCTCTGCATACCTAGTTCAACCTCGTTGCTGATAAGTACTCTTTTATCGTTCCCGTGATATGTGATCCCTTGTGAGCCAGTCACATGCTTGCAAGCTAATTGGATGACATTACACCGAGAGGGCCCAGAGTATATCTATCCGTCATATGGATGGACAAATCCCACTCTTGATCCATGTGCCTCAACACATACTTTCCGAACACTCAATGCCACCTTTATAGCCACCCAGTTACGGTGTGGTGTTTGATGTCATCAAAGCATCCTTCCGGTGATGGTGATTAACATGATCTCATGGTCGAAGGAATTAGGTTACTATGTATTAGAAAGCTTATAGCAAATGAACTATATTAAATGACTTGATGTTTATGCTACGCTTAACTATAGGAGTATGTCCATCACATCATTCTCCTAATGATATGACCCTGTTGTTAATAACATCTCTATGTTCATGATCAGGAAACCATGATCATATATTAACCAACAAGGTAGTTTAACAAGAGGCTTTACTAGGGACTCTTTTATGTTTACAAATCACACAAGTATTAATGTTTCCGGTTAATACAATTATAGCATGGTATGCAAACATTTATCATAAGTATGAAGATATGATAATAACCACTTTATTATTGCCTCTTGGGCATATCTCCAACAGTCTCCCACTTGCACTAGAGTCAATAATCTAGTTTCAAACCTTTGTGTGTTCAACACCTATGGCTTTCCGGTGTTGTATGTACACGATTGCTAATGGTCAACTGATCTCCGGATCTGACACTCCCAGGTCCGTGTGTAATTGCATGTCTTTGCGTCTCTACGCATCACTCATTCTCTAATGAGATGGCTTTGTACAAATTTGGTCCTTTGGTGTGACCTTTAGTTCTTTGGGGTTAAAACATGTTGATAATATTGCCGTACAATATATCTTCATAGCATTATCCCTCCTGTGAACTACACCTAGTTTGATAACAAACTACTTGACACAAGTGCCCTCTTTGCTGCTATAATAGCAGTTATATACTTAGCCCTTTTGTTGTAGTATCTGTCACAATATCTTAACTTTGGAACTCATCCAAATCCATTATGGAACTTACTTTCCATTATATTGTGCCACCCTTAGTTTAGATTGAGATAAACTTAATTTGTACTGTGTGACAAAACTAGTATCAATGTAGTACTTTTACAATGAACTAACCATCTATTTGTCACTTCTACAAAACAATATATTCTTAGTTCTTCCAAAAGATCATAAGAATATCCTTACTATCATCCAATGATCATCTTATGAATCATTCTGGTATATGCTCATAACATTTAGAGTATAGGACATATCTGGATTTGTACATATCACAGTATGATTGATATAAATACTCTTTGTGATTTCATACATCAAGTATCAATCTATACTTGAATCTTTGTTTCACTTACCAAGTGTCAATACACTTGAATATATCATCAATATTGAACTCATTCAATCCTTTCTGTGCGACAAGAACCTTTCTTGTAGTTTCTATATTGAACTCATTCAATATCTCATCTATGCACTTCTGGCATAACCATATTAGCGTATATTGATGCAAATATTTGGGTTTTGCCTAAGTCTTTCATCGGGATGAAATTCTTAATATGTGTTAATAAAATATACATCATTTTTAATCAATAATATGTCTTCCACATAATGTATTAGAAACATGTCTTAGCGCTCCCACTTAATTTCTTGCAAATGCAAGCATCTTCATTGTCTCTGATGAAATTAAACTCTTTTAACAGTTTCATCATAGTGAAGATTCCAACTCCGCAATGCTCACTTCAACCATTGCAGTTTGCATATGCTTTTAGGATCCTTTGAATTAACAAAACCCTATGGACCGTGTTATGCACATGTCCTAGGTAACAATTCTATTAGAAGAACTTGTTTTGCTTATTCAACTACCACATAACAAAATTATATGTAGTGGTTGCTACATTAATCCATCTAGACTAAATATCACTATGAAAGATCAGATCTTGTCATAGTCAACCTTTGAACATTGTTGTGAACTCTTTACCAACATGTCGACTATTTCATAGATGTGAAACATCTATGTCTATTCCTTTATAGATCCAAACACAACTGTAAGGTCTTACACCTTTCTCGAGGGTCCTTCAAGTTCAAAACTTGATTTCTCGTGTATGGAACTATCACGGATTTTATGGCGTCAAGCCATTTTACGGAGTCAGGGTCCATCATCGCTTCTTTGCATGTAGTCTGTTCATTATTCTCACATAATGATTCAACCCTCAAATCTTGGTATTTGATTGTTTACTCGACCTACTTGGTTCAATAGAAACTTTGACCTCCGTAACCACAACCTTTGAGGCACGTGAGCCATGAGCATTGTTGCTGCCTCCGGAACACTTTTTGGCACTGCGCAACTCTGCACATATAGCTAAGGTTCTTTTAACCTTATCAAAGTTCTATTGTCCTCCCACTTAACTTTTCACGAAAAATTCCTTCTCAAAGAAACTTGACGTTCTAAGCGACAAACACTTTTGTCTTTGGTGTTATGGAGGAATACTTAACTATTATTCAAAATAACATACAAAGATATGTTCATCCGATTTTGGTTGCAAACATCTTTCTTATGCATAGCATACCAATTTTTTTAAGAAAGGACAACTTGGGTTTTATCCCAAACCATAACTTTATATGGTGTCAATTCAACGGATTATGATGAAGCTCTTTTCAGTGGAAAAACGGTAGTCTCTAAAGCTTTTAATCTTTAAAATATAATGGCAGTTTTATGAATTACACCTTTGATCTTTACCATGTCAAACAAGGTTTAATTACATATCTCGAACGTTCCATACTCTTATGGTGTTTCGGAATTGCAAATCCACGGAACGATTCCTTAAATCTTAGGTATTATGCTAAACTTGTAACTCAAATATCTTTCTTTATGATCTTATCATAAACTACTTATATTCTTGTTACAATGATTTTGCACTTCATCTTGAAAATCTTTGAACTTTTCAAATGTTTCATACTTCATCCTTATTAAGTAAATATTTATGTATTCACTCAAATTTTCGGAAAAAGCATATGAAGTTGAAATCCATCGCTCTTGACTACACATAATGGACTTCGTACAACAATATGTACAAGTTCCAATAAGCTAGTCGTTCGTTCTCTTTTGGCCTATGAACGAAGTTTTAATTATCTCTAGGAAAGTTTCACAAGCGTCATTTGATCAAAAATCAAAAGACTCCAAAATTCCATCCACATGGAGTTTCTTTATGTTTTCTTTCCAATATAATTTAAACGGCGATGTCACTTCCTAAGTGATCTTTCAATCAATTTGTCTTTCGACATTTTTAGCACTAGTTTTATGGATGTGATTTCTCCAACGAGATTTGTGAATCATCCATCTTTTATGGATTACGGCAATTATTTGAACAACCCTTTTGTTCTCATAATACCTGATAAAACAAATCTTGAAGGCAAGCTTTGATGTTTAACAAGCAGCACAATAACCCTTTATTTGCTCTCGATGAACATCATCACATATTCTTTTGCTAGTTACTTAGGCCATTGTAGTTCATGAATTGTGTTGTTTCGTATGACGATTCACACCAACAAATTCAGTATCAAATACTTAAGAACCACATTGTTTAATAAGCAAAGAATATAGCCATAACATGTATATCATCTATATACTTAAACTGAACAATTCTAGTCTTTTCTTTTCTGCCATATATTTATGAGATTCTCTTTCAGTATTTCATTTTCTGTTTGAAAGAATCTATCAACATCAATAGTGGAGTCATACATATGACACATAGTCCAAAGCGTGTATAATTAAATACCAATGTCTTTGGACTTGCACTTTGAAGTAGATCACCATCATCAAATGTTTGGTGTGCTTTCAAATTCCATTCTTTAGTAATCTCTTGGTGTGGTAAATATTTTACCTACATCAAATATTCACCCTTATCATGGAATTATTCATGACCAAGCTACTTTTAGCTTATAAAGATGAATCGCGAGTATAATGTTGCTCTCCAAAACCTTTTGGTGGATTAGGACAACTAGTGTCTCCAACCTTTTGCAAATTCTCATCAAATATGAGAACATGACCTTTGCCATATTATACTCTATCATGTTGCAACCAAAACTTCGTTTCAGATATCACAATATCTTCCACACATCATGGTTTCTGAAACAACTCTTTCAGATCCTAGATGACCTTGATATTAAGACAATCCTTTGAATATCAAGAATCATGGAGACAAACATGACTCATACACTAACATTCAGAATTGTCACTCTTTGATTTAATACCAGTTATTAAACTTCATGGAGTAACCGGAACTTACTGAAAGTTTACAATAGGATTTTTAATCTTTAGATTAACACTTCAAAACAATACGATACCAGTTCGTAAAGTAACTAACCATAATTCTATAGTTCTATCATCTCAATTAAAACTAAGCGCAAGGTGGTAAACGGATGCCAATGACTACAACAACTATGCAAATTCACTTTGACTTAATTTATGATAAATAGTGTTCAACTTTTAATCATATTGCCGTTGAACTCCCACTCAAAACAATATCCCTCACATTGTTTTAGTGATCACACAGACCAAATTCACCACATCAAAACCGATCATCACGAGAGTTGATGTAGCTTCAATGGCGAACACTCAACATGTTCATCATATCTACTATATGACTCATGCTTTACCTTTCGGTGATCCGTGTTCCGAGACCATGTCTGTACATGCTAGGCTCGTCAAGATAAAACCTTAGCTTCCGCATGAGCAAATCTGGCTTGCTTATGTTGTATACACTCGCAGAATCTAACACACCCGATCATCACGTGGTGCTTCAAAACAACGAGCTTTAGCAACGGTGCTTACGAAGGATGAACACTTTAAAACTTGAAATTGTGTGCTTGAGGGATCATCTTATAATGCTACCGTCGTAAACTAAGCAATACAAGATGCATAAAAGGATTAACATCACATGCAATTCATAATATGTGATATGATATGGCCTTTCTTCTTGTGCTTCCGATCTCCATCTTCAAGCACGAACATGATCTCCATCATCACCGGCATTGCATCAAGGTCAATGACGCCACTCCATGGTTGTCGTCCACCAGCTTCAACTATTACAACTACTTTGAATAGACACGCGGGTCTTAACAGAATTTAAAGACAACCATATGGCTCCTGCCGGTTGCCAACTTACAATAAGGAACATTGCATACATCAAATATAATCACAATCATGGCCATATCACATCACAGCACACCCCTGCAAAACAAAGTTAGACGCCTCTAATTTTATTTGCATATTTTACGTGGTTTGGGGATTTCAATAAGTGTCGCTCTAACTTACGAACAAGAACCACAACATTGATACTAGTATTGTCAATCACCCGTTGTAAATTGAATCTTAACTATGTTGGGATAAACAGGAACCCGCAAAGCCACTTATGCAATACAAGTTGCATGTCAAGCATGGAGCAAGTCTCATGAACGATGTCATGTAAGGTTAGCCCGGGCCGCTTCATCCCACCATCCCGCAAGATGCAAAGTACGCAAGAAGCAATCGACAAAAAAAGAATCAACGCCCACAATGACCATTGTGTTCTACTCGTGCAACAAATCTAAATATAGACACGGCTCTGATACCACTGTAGGGGTTCGTAGCATGGAAAACAAAAAATTTCTACCGCATGCACACAAACAAGCAAAGATCTATCTACTAGATTGTAGCAACGAGTCGACAGAGGAACTCACCCTCGAAGATTACAAAGCGGTTAACGAGAGCAGATTCTCGTGGGTGATGTAGTCGTACACTTGCCGATCTCAAGATCGCGTAGACGATCCTTCTGGGGCTGCGTTCCGGCAGCGCTTCCGCAGTCGGTCACATGTTCGGTACTCGATGAAGACCTTCCTCTCCCTTGTTCCAGCAGGCAGCGGAGGTTGTAGCAGTCTCCTCGTGATTCCGGCAGCACGACGGCGTGGTACCGGAAGTAGAGGGGAGATCTCGCAGGGCTTCGCCTTAAGCCGGAGCGAGTATGCTGGACTATGAGAGAGCTCCTCGACGATCTAGGGTTTAGACATACCAAAGAGGAGGCTTGGGCCGGCGGCTAGGGTTTGGGGCTTGCCCAAGTCGGCGGCTAGGGGAGCCCTAGGCGGCGGCGGCAATAGGAGGTGGCGGCGCCGGGCTAGGGTTTTGGGTGGAGATCTTGTGTACTAGGAGGGGCAGCCCTGCCCCTCCCTTTATAGGTGGGAGGCGCCGGCCAAGGGGAGGGGAGTCCCTCCCCAACTCGGATCCCAAGTGGGCCGGCGGTGGAGGAGGAACTCCTCCCCAACTCGGTTTCCCACTTCCCCTCCACTTCCCAAAATAGCCGTTTGACTTTTCAAATTGGCGTTTGACTTTCCAAACTAGGATTTGATTAAACCCTTTATTTTGTTCAGCGATGACACCTAGTACATGATGCAATCATTCCAACTTGGTATGACACATTCATGTACCCTTCCCCTTCGGAGTGCCGGACATTCCGGAACCTTCTAGAACATTCCCGATGAAAACACCGGAACCATTCTCCAACCCCGAAACAGGACTTTCCTTATATGAATCTTATTCTCCGGACCATTCCGGATCTCCTCGTGATATCCCGGATCCCATCCGAGACTCCGAACAACATTCGGTCTCTTACTCATCATTCCATAACTACTCAACAACATCGAATCCTTAAGTGTGTCTCCCTACGGTTCGTGAATTATGCGGACATGATCGAGACACTTCTCCAAACAATAACCAATAGAGGAATCTGGAAATTCATATGGCTCCCACATATTTCTACGATTACTTTACGATCGAATGAACCACTTACATACGATACCAATTTCCCTTTGTCTCACGATAGTTTACTTATCCGAGGTTATGATCGTCGGTATCTCTGCATACCTAGTTCAACCTCGTTACTGATAAGTACTCTTTTCTCGTTCCCGTGATATGTGATCCCTTGTGAGCCAGTCACATGCTTGCAAGCTAATTGGATGACATTCCACCGAGAGGGCCCAGAGTATATCTATCTGTCATATGGATGGACAAATCCCACTCTTGATCCATGTGCCTCAACACATACTTTCCGAACACTCAATGCCACCTTTATAGCCACCCAGTTACGGTGTGGTGTTTGATGTCATCAAAGCATCCTTCCGGTGATGGTGATTAACATGATCTCATGGTCGAAGGAATTAGGTTACTATGTATTAGAAAGCTTATAGCAAATGAACTATATTAAATGACTTGATGTTTATGCTACGCTTAACTATAGGAGTATGTCCATCACATCATTCTCCTAATGATATGACCCTGTTGTTAATAACATCTCTATGTTCATGATCAGGAAACCATGATCATATATTAACTAACAAGCTAGTTTAACAAGAGGCTTTACTAGGGACTCTTTTATGTTTACAAATCACACAAGTATTAATGTTTCCGGTTAATATAATTATAGCATGGTATGCAAACATTTATCATAAGTATGAAGATATGATAATAACCACTTTATTATTGCCTCTTGGGCATATCTCCAACATCTCTTGTTGGAGGAGCTTGCACGCCTCGTTATGGCGGTGATTTTGCTCATCGGCAGCTCGCTTCTGATCTTTTAAGATCGCGATCTCCTCCTTCAAGCGATTGATTTCCTCGGTGGCGGAGTCCTGCAAGGCCTTCATCGACTCCTCATGCATTTTTAGCATGTCCTTCCTCTCCTGCTTAAGAATCTTGTTTTCTCTATCCAGCTCTTGAATGTGCTTGGATTGCTCGACAATATTCTTGGCCTTGGAGATGGTTTCTGCATGTCGGAGAAAGAAAAGTACATAGTAAGTACTCGGAGAATATAGGCATAAACCAAAGTCGGAATGCGCATTAGAAAACAGACGCTTGCTCTTGGTGATCTGCTCCTTCAAGAAGGAAATTTTACCCTTTTCGGCTTCAAGATCAGCGTGCATCTTCTGGTACTTGTCATTTGCCATGCCCCTCCGAGCATTTTCTTTCTGTGGAAAAAAGGACAAAGTTAACCATTGTTTAGTCTGCTTGGAGCATCTAGTCGGAAATTTTCCACCTAGACGCTCAGGGGCTACAGCGAGAGTTTTTAACTTAGCAATATGCTTAGCTTTTCTTTAAGCATCCAGTCGGAACTAATTCAGTTCTTGATTAGAAGCTTGGGGGCTACAGTATAAAGTTTTTAACTCGGATATATGCTTAGCTTTTCTTTAAGCATCTAGTCGGAACTAATTCAGTTACAACTAGAGGCTTGGGGGCTACAGTATTGAAATTTATAAACACTGCGTATGCTACTCTTAAAGCATCTAGTCGGAATAGTTCATTCCATCTAAATGCTTGGGGGCTATAGTGAGAGGTTTTCTAACTTAGTCACTCTTAGAGCATATAGATGCAAAACCTATGGTTTTCCGTCTACATCCTCAGGGGCTACAGTGGGATACTCATATGAAATGCAAAAGGCAAAGAAAACTTACAAGTGCGATGATCTTGAGGTTCGTAGCACTCTCAGCCAGCATCTTGGCAAAGGATTCGCTATTTCCTTGCAAGATTTCTGCTTGCCGACGGAGCTCCTCTAGACCACACGTCGGAGATGTCGGCACCGCACTAGGAACCAAAGCAGTGCTACCCGGTGTAAGTACCGGGTAGACTATCTTCGGATAGACTATGGTTTTCTTGGGTGCGGGGGCGCCGCCAACGGAAGAAGTACCAGCTTCCACCACCGCCTTGCCGCCACCGATGGCATCCTTAGCCGGAGCTTCAGCCATTTCTTGAGCGGTGCTCTCCTGCGTTGCCTGCTCGCCGACAACAGCGAGTTCGGTAGAGGCGCCAGAGTCCACTTCCATGGCGGAAGGGCCTGATGCCTCCTTAGCTTGTGAGCTTGTCGGGGCAGACGAGGGCTTGACGGCAGGAGTGGCAGGGGCGATGGCGGGGAAGGCGTCGTGATGCAGCATGTCCTTAATATTACGAGAAGCCCTCGATGTTTTGGAGGTCTTCTTGAGGCTGGTCGTGGCTTTCTTCCTGAAATGTGCAAAATGCATAAGTACAGGAGCAAGACAGATGTATAGACAATGTCGAAGAATGAGAAGCTTACACAAGTGGGGGTGCTTTGGAAAAAGGGATCCCGGTAACTTTTCTCTTTTCCGCCTCCAGGGCGGCGGTAGTCTTTTTGGAGACTCCACCCTCTGTCTTCTTCTTCTTGCCTCCGTCGGCAGCGTCAGAGGTGGAGCTCTTCCGCTTTCGCGCCAACGGAGCATCGTCGTCGGACACGACCGTGACTTCCTTCATCTTTGGATCGTAGATTTGGGCAGCCAGGTTGCCCTCCTCTAGATCGCTAAGCTGTTAAGTAAGAAATCACCGTGTTAGATTGACATTTGCAAGACGGAAGAACTGGAGTATAAGTCGAACACTAATAATAAATACCTACCTTTGGGCACTTGCCGTCTACGAACATGTCATAGGTGATGGTGAAGCCACGCTTCTTATCCTTCACCTTGAAGATATCCTTAAGGCGGAGCTTGACGGAGTCGCTCGAGAAGTTGTCCACGGAGATGCGGAGTCTATCCCTTCTGTCGCTGGTATACTCGTGCATGAGCTTCGCGCAATGCTGCACAGGTTGGATTCGCCTGATGAACCAGCACATGGCTAGGTCCAAGCCGGTCAAACCCGTCTCTACAAACCATTCGTTCCGCCTTATTGCACGAGAGGCGTCGAGGTCGGAGGGAAGGGAGGCCTGGGATCTCCATGACGAGGCTTCAGCGGTGGCTCCGTCAACAAAGTCCGGGTATGTTACTTGTCGGCCAGCCAGAGGGATGTCTGGGCCATAGAAGTACGTCCGTTGCCAATTTTTGCAGGACTCATGACCGACAATGTCGGGGAACCGCCGGCCAGGCCGAATCTTGAAGCTTATGGTGCCACAATTCCTAAGTTCTTCCTTGCTATGTCCAGCTTCACGTTTGACGGTGAAGAAGTACACAAAGAGGTCTAACCTAGGCCTTATCCCTAAGTATCCCTCGCAAAGTGCCGTGTAGTTGCTAAGCACTAAGATACTATTAGGGGAAAGGTTCTGGGGCTGGACTCTGTAATGGTTCAAGACGGAGAGGAACAAGTTGGAGATGGGCAAGGAGACGCCGCGTACCAGTTGAGCTTTGAGGTATACCTTTTCTCCGGCTTGGGGAGAAGGTGTCACCTCGCCGGCCGGCGCCGCCCGCCAGGCAAGTCCCTCCGTCGCGAGAAGGTAGCCTTCAACGACCATCTCTTGGATATCACGATCTGTGATATCCGAGCCGCGCCAGTCGCCCTTGTGCGAGTCTGGTTCCTCCTCCAGTGGCTCTAGCGCCGCCAAATTTAGGTCGCCGCCGGTGGACTCGATCACCGCCGACGCGGGGATGACCAAACCTTCTGGGGGGCACGACGATGGAGCTCGCCGGCTTCGCCGTGGCTTCGCTCGACGCCGCCATTGATGGAGAGGTGCTGCTGCTGGCCATGGAGTGAGATGGGGTGCGACTGGTGCAGATTGGAGCTAGGTTTTTTTGAGAGTTCTCGCGAAGAGCTCGAGGAGGCATGCGACTGGAGGAAGAAGATGATGCGAGGAGAATGAGGTAAAAACTGGAAAATTCCCCACGGTTACTATTTATCATCCTCGACGTCAAGATTCGTGCAGCTTGATCGAACGGTTGCCGCGTAGACGACGTATTCGCGAACGTGCGTGGAAATTTCGCCACGTCTCCAACCGTCGCCGCCAACGGTTCGTATTGCTCGCGCGGGGAAATTGAACATGATTGTGTTCTCTGCATGTGTGAGTTACGAGGCGTCGCTGACCTAAACCTACGTCGTCCTAGCTGACATGGGCAGATGAGCCGTCACATCGAAGATTCCGATATAGACGGATCCAATCCGGCTACAAAAAAGTACGATGGAAGATTCAACGTTTTTCCGACTTACGAGTTGAAGACGGAGAAAGCTTTGCAGGGTTTATTGGGAGGACTACAAGATATTGCTTGACGATTTGCCGACATCCTACTAGACGGAGCATTCATATGAAGAGGCAAGACAGCGCAAGATCACGGAGTTCTCCGGGGGCTACTGTTGGGGATATGCTATACGGGTATCCTCATAGCATGTCACTTATCCGGATAACCCGGGTGGCACACAGCTGGTAGCATGGCCTATGGCCTGCTGGGCGGCCCAGTTAGATGGATCCAGAAGGAAGGCCCATGCCAGATAAAGGAAGGCTACGGTGGAGTCACCAGCGTACCCGGAGCCTTGGAGTGCAAGATACACAAGACTAGTAATAGACGGTGTAGGACTCTGTAACCTGTCCGGCTAGGACTTTTCCCTGTAACCCTAGGACCTGGCGACTATATAAGTCGGGCCTGTGGGAGCCTTTAGGGCATCGATTCACACAACCTCGCACAGCGAACCTATCTCTGTAACTCGGCGTATTGCCCTTATAGTGATTTATAGCAGGAGTAGGATTCCGCCACCGTTGTGGGATCTGAACCTGGGTAAGCTGTGTTACCTCGTAGCCGTCAACCGTCTGCCTTACCCCACGTCTCTAAACACGCACTGTGAGGACCCCTCCATGGCGTACTCGTCGGCAATACCACGAAAATCTTACCTGCAAGTTGTGTACACATATAGTTGTCCAGAACCCGAGGCCCCAAAGTGACAGCAATTGGGACAACCGGAGGGGATGGCTGTGATGTGAGGATCACGTGTGTTCACGGAGTGTTAATGCTTTGCTCCGGTGCTCTATTAAAAGGATCACCTTAATTGCCAGTAGATTCCCTTGAGGCCCCGCTGCAAACGGGCTGGCAGGACAAAAGATGTTGTGCAAGTTTCTCATTGCGAGCATGCACAACTATATACGGAACACATATCTATGGTTATTTAGTACTTGGATGCTTTATCTTTATTATCTGCAAATGCATTTGTCTTGATTATTACATGAATTATCTTGTCCATGCAACGTCCGTCCATCCATCCCTATGCCTACCGCATTTTAATCATATTGTACTGATGTCCTTATTTTACTGCTGCTGTTATTTTGCTACTGCTACTTTATCACTGATAAACTATTGCGAATAAGACTGTTTTCAGGTGCAGCTGAATTGACAACTCATCTATTAAGGCTTATAAATATTATTTGACTCCCCTTATGTCGAATCAATAAATTTGGGTTTTACTTCCCTCGAAGACTGTTGCGATCCCCTATACTTGTGGGTCATCACTTGTGCACAGTTTCCTTCTTAAAGGTGTCGCTATTGGAGTGGTTGTACTTCTGGTGTTGTTCTGGTGGTGTTAGTGTCGTTTCTTCGAGGAATTGGTCTCTCTAGCGGGATTCTTCTTCTTTATCTAGGATGTGTGTGTTTGTAAGGCTGCTAGGGCATTGCGTTGTTGCAGAGGCTGGGTGTAATTGGTATCTCCTAATATTAATCTATACTCTTTTCAAAAAAATGTGGATCACATGCTATCACTTGACTTAGAGCATCTCTAAAAGGACAAAAAAGCGGCCAGAGCAGATCCCGTAAAACTTGCCGAACCGTAATTTTTTAAGAGCGATCGGAAAAGCACACCCCAAACCCGCAGATTACCGGATTCGGAAGCCAAACCGATGGGCCCTCGTATCACATATAAACCCTTGGTGCGATGGAACATTCAGCTTGGCATGTTCATCCATCCCCCACCCGCTGCGAGCCGCCGCCGCCCTTGATTCACGGCATGCCTCGCTGATTCCTCCCACTGAGAAGCCGCCCGCCGCCACCATCCCCCACAGGTGGGACTGCTGGAGGGGCCCTCGCGACGGAGATCCTCCCCGCTACAGTACACATCTCCTCCTCTCGCCCGTGATTTCGTAGTCAGATTTGCACACGGATGGTCAACCTTTTGTTCTCAAATTCTAGATGGATTTGAGCCCAGAATAACAAGTCTTGTTCGACGACTCGTCCTCGCCAGACGACTCTGACATGGAGACGTTGCTCCCCAACCACCGGCAGTGCATGTTGGTGACCGTTTTGGCCATCAAGGAGCAGGAAGACGACCAGAGAAAGAGGAGGCGAGGCTCGAAGGTCGGCCGCCTTTGCATCCCACGCAATCGCAAACTGAGCTGCGACTTCTCATGCGAGATTACTTCGCCAAGGTACCAACATACCCACCTCACCTTTTTTATAGACGATATCGAACTAGAAATGAAGATCACATCCAAGGTTTCCTTGAAACTTATCGAGAACTCACCATGTAGGACCAGCTGCTGACCTCATTGAACACCATTGGCAGCTATATGGCCGGTAGTAGAATTTAATTCATTTGAATTTACATTCATCCTTGTGTGATTTGAAACATTATTTTTATTGGACATATTCTTGTATTGGATTTTATTTGTTTCATTATTTGATTTGAAGATATGGGTGCTGATTTTGAAGAAAAAAAAAGATATTTTGCAGGCTTGGATCGAGCCCGAACGCAACAAGCGCCGTTTCTGCGAATTGCAAAATAGAATATTTTCAAATATTCTTTTTTGCGGTTCGTGGATACGGTGTGTTTGTTTCGCCCGACCTTTTTAAAACCTAAAATCGCATTTATCTGGGCCTGTAAAATGTGTTTATGGTTTCCTTTTTATAATGTCTACTAGAGGTGCTCTTACCGTCGTGGGCAGTGAAGTCTACCAGGGCCCGTTTGATAGGTTGCATGGAATTTGCAGCTCCCTACGGCAGTGTCAAGATAAGCAGGGCTACACACGTACAGGAAAAAGGTCATGGGTATAGTTAGTTTGGTAAGGTGTATGGAGCTTTTTTTTTTGCACGAGGACAGAAACAGAAGCTCAATGTGTTTGGTTGTGTGCACTTGTTTTCCTGCCACATTAACATGCACCGCGCAGCTAAACTATGATTAGTAGTGATAGTGTTCTTCCTGTGAGGGCCGGCTGCTGCACCTGCTAGTGTTGCACCTGCTGTGACTACCTCGGTGACAGAGGGAGACACCGGATAACGCAACAACGGTGCCCTACCAGCTACGCATCGATGCACCTCTACATGCGCCCTCGTGTCATCTCGCCCTTGGATGCCCCCTCGTGTCGATCGTCTGCATCCACGCGTCGGTTTTCTCGCTAAGTGTTGGGTAGCTTGTGCCTATATATTGGTTTCCCTGTCAACCTAGCTCCTTCTTCAGTTGATTTCTTCTTCTCTCTCGTGCTGCAAGGGTTTAGTCGGTTCTGGTCCCCCGTGTGGTCCTCTCCGCCCCTCGCCGTCGTCGTAGCATCGTCGTCCTCCGGGGACCTAGCCCGTCTTCCGGAGGGCGACGATGTTTCGACCGTGGCATGGAGGTGGGCGCTCAGATGCACGACTTCTTCCTCCACGGTGTGGATGCACTGCTTCTTTCTCCACCGGCGATTCCCGTGCCACCTTCGTTCTGCTTCTTCCTTAGCAAGTGTTGTTTGATGTTTTTGTCGTGCCACAGGCGCAGTCCCGGGGATGATGTTCTTCCTTCTCTTTGTCTTTCTTCCCATTTTTGTCGTGGCACGGGTGCAGCCTCGGGGCCACTGTTTTTGCTGTTTATTCTTCTCCGTCTTTCTTCTCTTTTTTTGTCGTGGCGCAGGTGTAGTCCCGGGACCATTGTTTCTTCTTCCCTCGGTGGTGCGGTGTTCTTGACGGGTCATTCTTTGACCACCCGACGCTCACCTGCCACCTTGAATGTCTGTTTTCCGGCTCTTCGCTTTTGTTGTGGCTCGGGGTGGTCAGTCCCGGTGTCACTGGTGTTTCTTTTCTACCGGTGGTGCGATGCTCTTGACGGGTCGTTTTTCGGATGACCCGTCAATCACCGGCCACCTCTAATGTTCCTAGTTTATATGTTGCACTGGTCAGATGTAGACGCGTCTGGCAGGTTGCTTTCCGGCTCTTTTCTGAGCTTTAGTACGGCTTATGACCGTTTTCATCTTGTGCCTTGTCGGCCAGAAGAGTTTGTCTTTCGAAGCCGTATGGCAAGGTGAGTTTGTAGCTGTTGTGCGAGGGGTTTCCTCACCTTACATTCAGGCTCTTTGGTCATTTTTAGGCGTTCAGTTTAGGATTGTATGGTTTGGCGCGCCTGTTTCTTGTTTTTGTCTAGTCGCAGGTTCGATTGTTTTGCACTTTTGCTCGAGTCTTGCCTTTGATGAGTTTCTGTCATTTTTTCAGAAAATCAGGAGGGATCCTCCCGGCTCTAATTAAGAAGCCAACAGCGGCCAAAACGAGTTTCTGTCATCATCTGCTTTCTGGATTTTTTAGAAGACTAGTAAAATGCCCGTGTGGCTACAGTCTCTTTATTTTTCTTTCTTTTTGACATGTAAACTTGTGAAAATTCATGTGCATATATGCATATATAAAAGACAACCAGATAACCTGACAAAAACTAAATGTAGGATATACCAAAAATCAATCCTTGAACCAATCGTAGAACAAGTATCACAAGCGAAATAATTTTGGACTCAACAAACTAAAACATGACCTGCGATTATTCCAGGATTTTAATGTGAACTTTTCACAATATTACTCCCTCTGTCCAAGAATAGATGTCTTAGGTTTTTCAAATTTTGGATGAATCTATATACTAAATAGTGTCTAGATTCGTTCGAATTTTGACAAACTTGAGTCATCTATTTTGGGACAGAGGGAGTAATAGTTTGACGATCTTCAAAATTGTATTTTAACATTCTCTTCTCCTTATATGTTAGGGTTGCGCTGAGTGTCCGCTGGCAATCAAATCACCTGATCCCCGGGATACCCCGACCCCTGGATCCCAAAGCGGACATGTGTCATTTTACCTCCAAACTTCCACTTTTTTGATTCTACATAAAAATAAACGTGTGGTTGATTTGTTTTGGTACGAGCAACGGGTTAAAGTGTCGACCAGATATTTTGCTCAATTTGTAGAAGAAACTTGCTTCTTTATATAGCACCACCATGAAGAAAGAAATGTGTACTTTCCGGTCATACATGACTCAAACATCTTTACTTACATAGTTGCACACCTTGGGCATCTATCATGCCAAACAAACATTTGTCAACATTATACACTTCCTTTCATTTGTTTGGTCAAAATAATATCAGATCTTGAGCTCTCATCCTCTCAGTTCACTATCTATATTCTCACCTACCAGGACATCAAAACAATCAGTACGCCATAAGGTTCATGACAACCCTAACTGTGATGGCAGTAAGGTCTATGAGTACAACGAGATAGTAAACTAAGAATAATGAAGTGACACAAAGGATAAAATATAATCACAATCATAATCATAGATCCGGCAATCAAACACATTAAGCCAACCAGCAAGAAATCTTTGGTACTACAAATTGCAAAGCAAATGCAACCTATAAAATTTCCAGTTATCTTTCCCAATACAAAGGCCGAAGTTCCATATAAGAAGGGATGCACCCACGTGAAACTGACACAAGGCCGACCAGCCGCAAGGAGTTGAAGAATACGGTGAGATGAGGTCGCCTTACCTGTTCTCAGGTCCGTTCAGGCCTACTTGTTTGTCTTTAGCCCCCCTTGCGCGCATGTAGTCTGTAGACCCCGACAGGCCACCCCATGCCCTTAGTCGTCGTCGGCGTCTCCTCTCTCTGGCTTCCTCTTTTATTTGCTGACCTTGACCTGTGTTGCCAGATCTGGCGAGGTGGGGCGCCTCTGTCGTCCATCACTCGATCCACCGTTGAGGAAGCAAGGAGGAGGCTGCTACCTTTGGGACAGTCTGCAGAGGAATGGACCTGTTAGTTTGGTAGTATATTTGGGCAGCATCACCCTGTGTAAATATTTAAAGGTCTAATCATAGAATGTAGCAACATTTTACATGCCTTGACAACATTCTAGAATTATTTGCCATCCAAATAACAACAACAAGAATTTGTTTATCCCATCACTCATACACTGCCTCCAAAGTATACATGTCAACATAACCATATCAGGTTTTATATTCATAATTCATGTTTAAAATAAAATAAAATAAAATAAAATTTGCTTGTTTCAAGAAGCTGAATACTAATATGGGCATTTTATAGTTAAAACTGAATGAAACCTAGTTAGCACAAGATATCAGTAAGTACCTTATAGAGAATCATCACTACGTACCTAAGCTCATGTAACTTATTCACATGATTTTTGAGACGCGATTTCAATCATCACTGCACTTATATAGCAAATTATCCCAATTCAAAGTGTCCCACAAGATTCAAAAGGTGCCCCCATATATTCTTAGGAATGATCTCATCAAAAAGGGCGTGCCTTTTCAGAGCGAAGGATCAAATTCTGTCTGTCAACGGGATCGTAAGGCGGAATGTTCTAAACAGTCATTAATGCCTAACCATCAATGGTGTTGGACTCTCCAAGGTCAAAGTCTGAATAAGCAGAAGGATCAACGTTTTGTTCTCTCAGTAGCCTCCACCTATCATCCAGCAAGGAATACATGCATACCTTCAACTGAAGTAAACCTTGCATGTCTGTATCCTAAACTGAAGTGCTAAGCATGTCAGATAACTCTTAAGATGGGAAAAAGGAGAAGAAAAAATTTCCTGCAACATCATGAAAATGACCGACGTATGTAAATAAGTGTCACATCCCAAGATTTTCCAAATCTTGTAATATGAAAAATAAATAAACAAAATAAATAATTGTTAAAATTTAGGGTCAAAAGAAACTTTTGTTTCTAAATGAAAACTTAAAATCCCATGTTGAACAAACTTTGGTTAACATTTTAATCCAACTAAATTCAAATCAAGTGGAATGCATTCTTCATAAATGCATCTGGAAATTTAAACACTTGAGAAATAAACCAAAACCCTAAAACCCTAATGAAAGAAAATCATTTCCAAGTTATCTCCAAGCCTATGGATTTGATCCATATAAAAATTTGTCAACAAACATTTACAAGTGATCAAGAATGACAAATAGAAATATTATAAAACCATAGAAATTAGTTTCACTTAATTTGGAGCCATGAATAAAATCTTATGAATTTAATAAGATAAGGAAAAGTAATTCCCAAAGCTAATAAAGCACTTATCTAAAATCCATACCAAATAGCAAGCAAATAATCCTAAAAGGATTTAAAAAGATAAAAAAATAATAAATAAAGTTATAATAGTTGAAATCACTATTTTTAGGTCTTTAAAATAAAAAGATATGGTTTTTATAAAGCAAAGGTAGAAATATAAATAAGGATTATTTTATAGAGCCAAATTAAATCTTGGCCAAGCTTTTGAAATAGAATATTTCTATTTGATAAAAAGAGTAAAGGTTTATTTAAATAAAATATTGAGGATTTATTAATATCCATTTTTATTAAAGTAAGAGTTTTTCCATTTTAAATAAACACTAAAACTTGTTAATTTATTTTAAATAAGATTTCCAAGTGTTTTAATTTTCAAATGAAACCTACTGAAAAGATTTTGATATTATTTAGATTTGAAAAAGAGTTTTTAAAATAAATTAAAACCTATTTGAATTAAAGACTAAGGATTATTTATTTAATTATTAATAGATCCTAAAAGAATAAAAGCATTATTCTATTTTGAACCTTGAAATATGTTGATAAACAGAATTAAATTTCACCCAAAGTTTGGTGGTGATTTGAATTCAAATAGAGAGTGAAAAACATTATTAAATCTTATTTAATTAATACTAGAGCCTATTTTAAATAATTAAAAGACACTAAAAAGGATAAATAAATTATTCTAAAATTGACTTTGGAATGTGTTATTAATCAGTATATGAATCTACACAAATTTTGGTTGAGGTTTGAATTGATTTGTTGCTTGAATTGTTTGAATGAAAATCAAATCAGAATATTCAAAAACAGAAAAAAAAAGGTTTAGTATAAAAAAATGGAAACAAACCCAGCCTAGCCCAGCTAGCCCACTAAGGCCCAGCAGCCCACCTCTCCCTCTCTCCCCGACACGTTTTTCCTCACCGCAGACCGAACCCGCTAAGTCGCTGACCACTGGACCCCATTCCCTCTCTTCCTCTCTCACTGTCAAATGGACCCCACGACCACGTCAGCGTCTTCCCCGTGTGACCAGTTCTTCCTCCCGTTATTGTCGATTGATTCGCGTGGTAAATTCTCTTCAATGCCGCGTGATCCTCGCCCCCTGACCACACTCACTTAACCGTCTGTTTCCCCTCTTCCTTTCCCCCCAAACATCACGCCTCGAGAGCCACCAGACTGCTCGGAATCATCTCCTGACCGTCACTGTCTCCGGCGATATCCACCTCCAATTCCGGCCAAACCCTGCCGCCCCTCGCCTCCTCGACCACGCGAGCCTGCTCCCCTCTTCCATACGCATCTCCCAGTGGCCTCAGCTCGCTCACGCATGCCCCCTACCGTCGGCAACCACCTCGACTGACCGCGCCACCGTCTGCTCCAACTCCGACGAGCTCCACAGGTAGTCTCTGACCGCGCCGCCCTCTCCCTTTGATGCTCCCATACTCCCTACTATTCCACGCGTCTAACAGCACCATCTGTTCCCTCTCCCGTGCTCTACAGCGACGTCCCCGACAACGACAGTGTGTGCCCGTCGCCAGACATCTCTTCGGCGAGCAATCCACGCAACTCCAGCGCGCCCCTCAACAAACAGCAGGCACCTCGAGCACCACCACGACCCCGCGAACTTGGTGAGCTCCTTCCCACCCTCTCTTGCTTCCTGCATCGCCAGCAACGCCACCATCTGACCGCGCGCCGCCAGTCGCCGCCGCCAGCGCCGCCACTCAATGGTTTGCTCGAACGTCAGCCGTAAGATTAAAATCTAACGCACGCGATAGAACATAAACGAAAGGGTACGCTTGCTTCTATGATGCACAATTTCATTAAGATCCAACGCCCCACAGAGCTCAATCCGCACGAACCGTTTTCGACGAATCAGAACAGCCCACGTGTCCAGAGATTGTTTTAAAAACCAGAAACTTGTCTATTGAATGTTCCAATTTGAAAAATTCATAACTTTCAAACCACACGTTTAAATTTTGCAAATTTTATATCAATGGATTCAGCAAGACAAGTACTTTCTGACCAAGCCCTTTGTTAAGTAAATTGCTTCTGTTAAATTGTTTGTTTTTGTAGAAACTTGTGTAGGCATATTTAGAATATAAAATTTGTTCTAAAATGACTTTTGAGATAAAATCTTTGGCAAATGGTTTGTTTTGAACCTACTGACCATAGGAATCAATTAGTGGTTTCAAAAATATATTTGGTGAAGCAAAATAATAAATCTTTGATTTAAACCATTTCTAGTCAAATAAAAATATTGTTTATTTGTTAAAAATGCTTTTTGGAGAAAGCCTTTGGGAAATGTTTTGATTTAAACTCTCTGACCCTAAACACAAGGTTTTATGATTTGAAAACATATTTTGTGAACCCTATAGATTGTTGCCTTATTAAAAGCATTTCTCCACCACATAAAATAATGCTTTAGTTTATAGGTAGAATCTTTTGCAAATAGTTTTGCCACTTTATAAAATGACCAATAAAGTGTTTTAGAATGATTATAACCTATTATAAACCACTTTTGTAAATAAAACAAAGTTTGGCATGCTTGCATGCATTGTTTTGTTGTTATTATTTTATGTGTTGTTTGCTTGAATGGTAGAATAAATTCTTGCTTGCTTGATTTCAAGATCAAGGAGTGAACTTATATTCTCTACCAAAAAGGCAAGTGATGCTTCATACTTTTGTCCCACTATTTTCACTATGCATTAGTGATATTTCTAAGTAAGACTTGCATGGAATTTTGCTAAGTATATACTATGCCATGGGAAATCCTAGTAGATGAAACCTTAGTAGAATTTTCTAAGTTAAGATTCCTACTACTATCACACTTAGCTTAGCTAGTAGAAAACAAGGATGGAATATATATTCATACTATGAAATATTTCTAAGTCAAGGAGTTATGTTTTGTTTAATAAAACAACTAAGTGAATGAATCACCTGGGTGGAATGGAAGGAATGGTTTGTGTTGAGTGGTTCACAAGGCCCATTTCTATGGTTTACCTTGTGTATCTCACTTGTGGATGACCATCCAGGAACAAAGAGATTTGAGATGTCAAATGTTGGGAAGCTTCAAGTGCAGCCACTTGGCATTATGGGCTCTGCCTGGATCATATAGGTTGCAATAACTTAGCCAAATGGACAGTTGGTGGTAGGGGATGATAGGTTGGAACGCGTCCATTCTGCTCTAAGGAAAGGCTTCTGAAAGATCTTGTCTTGGTGAAACCAAGTCTTGTGGGGAAAGTGCACAACCTCTGCAGATGGAAAAATCTAAGCACTTAGCCATGTCCCTGGCAAAGGACAATTTGAGCATCAAGACATGGAAGCTATCAAGAATCTCCTCATCCCAATTTCTAAGTTAAAAACTTGTGGTTGAACAAGGGTTGAAGGATCACCATTTTTTATTGGGAGATGCCTTGGGTGATTTTGTCAAGCAAAAACTTAGCGTTTTCAAATGATAAGTAAAATCTATTTTAAGCAATGCAGGCCTAAAGCTCCACTTAGCCAAATGCATATAGATGATAGACTCCACTATACTACCATAGTATCACTTGCCAATACAATTCAAATGTATTGACCCTTGTGGCTGTAACTTATTATGTTACAGGTTTGTTTGATGTTAGTGAAGTTTATTGATTAGGATTACAAGTCTACAACCAACATGTCTGTCTGTGGCACTTTGAAGATGAAGGACCCCATGTTATTATTATATTCTGCTGCATTGTAATGAGATAGCCAAATGAGCTATGTAAGATGTAATAAAATTATTTCATTCCTGGTTATAAAGTTGTATTATGACCTTTGTTTCTTGATATTATATCTTAACTGTGGATGCTAGCTATTGATCCAGGGACTAGCATTGTAAACACAGGGATCTCTACCTTATTAAAGGTTGGGAACCTTACAATAAGATGTCATGGTTCATGCATGTAAGGAGATGTAGAAGCGTATTTTAACTCTAGACCACTGGTATACCACCTGTGATTTCTGAAGTCGTCATCTGGTATGTTCGAACTTTTTCCTCTGCACAAATCCCACACACTGCCAATTCTGATCCCCCTTATAATATTTTTTCCAGAACGGTTTCGGTAGCGAAGGGTGGCTGGCAGCCGAGGCTGGGCAACATCAGGGACAACAACGGGGATGAAGATAGTGTCGGCAAAAAAAAAACGTTGCCAACGGGGGAATGATCCCTCCCTTGGTTATACGTTGTTAGGTAGGTGAGACTCCCGATTTATTCGAGTATGCCTCAGCTGGGACTCAATTTTTCGAGTATAGCCACAGCTGGGACTCGAACCCGGGCCGGCGGGCTCCACACCCGGAGAAACAGCCACCAGTCCAGCGCCCGGCCAAAAAGCAAAAGCCAACGGTGAACACACATGCACAAGTGGAATGTCGGCTCGCACATGCCTGTAGCGTTGCACTTGAGGCAGGGGAGGAACCCAATTTTCTTTTTAGGTAGTAGAGAGTAGAGATGTCATGGGAGTTCAATTTTCTTTCATTCGACAACATAGTATGAAGGCAGAAAATAGTCTTAATGATCAATCAATTTTCTTAGGGAAAGGAGTGCATAAGGACTACTCTATAGAGGGAAAATACCTGAAATATTTCTAAGAATATCCTATTGTTACATATATAATATCAGCTAAGCCGGAAAGGAACATGCCAAGCATTTAGCTTGGAAATGTATTTCTGGTGAATCAGGTGCCATAGCAAGTAACTGGATACTATGTGCTAACATGCTAAGGGATGTACACCCATACAACATATTTGACCTCTTTACGGCATCAACATGATACCAAAAATGTATGCAATCAGTTAACAAATCTGGTAAAATCAACATTATATTAAAACAGTCACTAAAATAGGAAAAATAATGACCTGTAGTAAGATCTGACAAAACCAGGGCTAGGTTGTCAAAGTAGCATTATATTTTCTAGACCAGT
This sequence comes from Avena sativa, assembly GCA_916181665.1. NCBI lineage: Eukaryota > Viridiplantae > Streptophyta > Magnoliopsida > Poales > Poaceae > Avena > Avena sativa. The sequence continues at coordinate 346,876,535 of OV702280.1, read as the reverse complement.
GCTATAAAAATGTTACATGGATGGACTGAGAATTTAAAGAATTATTAGAAGGTCCTTAAAGATGCTGAAATACCATGACAAATGAGCAGATATCTCGGGGGTAACCACTGACCAACTACATGGATAAATCAAAATACGGAGGTGCATCCCTATAATATGGTATAGAATTAGATCAATTTTAAGTATTTTTATTTAAGAAAGTTTGAATTGCAACAAATCAATAATAAAACTGTTCTTGAACATAAGTTCACTGGAAATAGGACAGAGGGGATTGTAGAACTGGAATGAGACAACAAATATTGTGTTAGATCCAGAATAGAATAGATCATTTCATAATATTATCTAGCAGCGCAGGAAGAAGGGACATTAGTAGGGGAGTGGAGACAATGTGTCGCACTATTGTTCTAAGTCACGGTAATTGCACAAAAGCTTAGCAGCAATAACTGGCCGAGCATCATGGCTGCTAGAACTGTCACCTGAAACAAACAACAAGCAAACTGGATTGATAATTGGTCGTTGATTAAATTACAAAGAGAAAAAATGACAGCTAACAAATGTCAGGACTGCTAGGAAACAATAGTAATCTCGGATCAACTAAATCAGTCAAAATCATAATTCTCACTCCAGCCACCCCTTCCAATTCCGAGAGGACTCTTGGGAAAAAGTAGTAACATTGGATCAACTGTTAATATAAGTTTCATTACAACTGAATAGAAATTCAGTTTACAGACATGTAGCTTTAATTTAATCCACCTCCTTTTACTCAATCACCTGGAACTAATCTTTGTTGATTAGACCTTCGCTGTTGTACGTCTTTGCTACTGGATTTGATTCAGTTCCATATATCAAGTTTCGAATGGAGAACCTGTAATATCTAAGTTGTTAGACCAACAGTTTCAGGGTGCAAAAATACTTGTTTAATTTCTGTCGAATTGCTAGCCTCACAGAGTAGTGGAGTAGAACTACCTCATCGGTGTCTACTTACTACAGCTTCACACAGAAATTGGACTATTGTCGTTGATTGTTACATCTAGAAGAATTTAGGAATCATGTACCTGTCAATGATGAATTTTAGTGCGAGCAAGTAATCAAATCGCCATTGCCAACCTGTTAAATGAACAAGAAGATAATAGAACCAGATAAGTGTTCATCTTGGTAGAAAAATAAAACAAGCTTCCAATTGTATTTTTTTAAAACATATGGCTGTAACTAAAATACTTCTATGTCTTAACAAAAAAAGGAGAAGTTCCATTAATGACTTGATAAAATAAATCACTCTGGGGTCCATAGTTAGAATTGCAGAAAGTACACACAATGTTTTATTTTCGTCAATGAGTATGATGTAATGATAGGAAACACGTAATTCAAAGACCTTGAAATTCAGGTATTCCATGTGTACCACCAAGATTTAAAATCTTACTAACCATCACATGTGTTTGCATGAAAGAGGTTGTACAAACAGCAGCAATATAATCTAAACATAAAAAGAACCTATGGCATGTTCCAAATAGAATTAAGCTTCTGGTAGTGCAAAATCGGTATGCTTGACTGACGGTACTTATGGTAGCATCTGTGATCATATTCACCATTGCACATATGTCTGTTGTTCTAAACAGAATTAACCTTCCGACAGAACTTACGGTAAGGTCTGTTATCATTTTCACCATTGCCTCAATTTGATAGGTGAAGTCGTCTGCCTGTCTGACTTACCCGCGACATTCCCATCCACAATTAGTTTTAATAATAAACATAATATATAAAAAATAAGTAATTGGAATATTGGGCCCTCATAAATTTGTAGATAAAATTGATAGAAATATGACAAAAATATAGTATATCCTTTTTGTAATTGACAGAAGCTACGGTACCCCTACTAAATGGAGAGAAGCATAACATATAGTTCCATAAGTATATCCTTTTTCTCATGGATGAGGAGATGACATTTTAAATTTTCAAATATGCATATACACTTGAAAACAATCTAGAGCGTCTTCAGTAACATTTTGTAGATTCATGAAAGATCAAATTGGGGCGGTAGATACTTAAGGAAAATGAAAATATTATGTCAAAAAACGGTGTGAGCCATAATAATTTTACATTTCAAAGCGCGGCCGATTGAGTTGAAGGGCACGCAGACAAGCGCACAGCTAATGCTCAAGGGCGTGCTGTGGAGCTCCCAGCCATTGTTCTCCATCCCACACACCAGCTCCTCAAACGCTTCCGCCTTCAACAGAGTTCCTATTCCCTTTCGCTCTACACATTGGCTAGTCCTGCACGCCCATAGCAGACAAAGACAAGATCATCTGTTGGAAAAGGAATTAATACATCTAATTACAATTTTACAAAATAACTTCAGATGTCCTATATTCCAAATTTGGCTACAAGATTTATCTATGATATAAGCTAGGCTAACACTTCCTAAAAATTCAGTGAACCATTTGTTCTCTTTCAAGAACGTATGGACCAAAATAAGAGCACATGAGCATGTTTACTCACTCTATATTATCATTAGCATCCAAGTCAATTATGATTTACTTCAGCAAAGCGACGAGTGTCAAGGTTCAAAACATCAGCAAAAGCAATCCAAAATATAGTCGCCTCATCACGAGAACTGCATATTTCTAGTGCACTTTTGAAGACATAACACGCACTCATTTCTCTAACTCGGCATACACCACACTAAAACTTTTAAACACTAGAATGGAGAGCTTTGAACTGGTATTTCCACTGGCCTCGCGAAATAGCAACCATCAACACAACACGACTGAACATCTCTCCTAAATCAATATACAAACAAACGGCCAGTATAATGCTAAGTTAATCAACAGCTGAAACATATTTTTTGTAATCTACAGTGGTTTCAAATTTCGAAATTGCAAACTATATATGAATATAAAACTGGGATGATGATGAATCATGGCGGTAGAAAAGTGAAAAACAAGAGAGGTTCATGGTGACTCTGAACACTGAGCATGCGAAAACCAACGAAATAGCTGACCCGATACAGTCAGATGATACAGATGTACTACCTAATTTTCTATAACCAAGGAAATTGATCAAAACAATTGCATATCCGCACCATCTTGCATGATCGCATCAATTGATTATTTCACTATCGCTCCAAAATGCAATATCGAAATCGAACAGAAGACATAAAGTAAAACCTGAACACGTATGATATCCAAATCATTTTATGAGTGCCCAACGTGTGGGACTTCAGAGCAGAGACACAAGTGAAATTGCTGGAGCAGTTACCTCCGCGGCAACATGGAATCCAATTTCTGAAAACCCATGCCACGGCGCCCCAACCTGCACCGCCTCCACCAGCGCATAACCGGCGGTGCTCATCTCCTGGGGCACCCCGCGTGCCCGTCATCTTCATCTTCGCCTGGATCACGTGCACCGATGCCGGCGCCGCAGTCATCGACGGGAGTGTCGACTAAAGTTCACTCAACTCCGCAATCAAAGGTCAGAAATATCAGTTAGGTTTCAGGAAAGCACGTATCCGAGTTCATTCAACTCTAAATCGTCGCAAATCCAGACGAAGGAAACAACCCTCAAATAGAGGAAGGGGAAAAATAGAAAACCAGGGCAGCCAAATTGGGGCGTGGATTTGGCGTTGGGAGTCATCACACCGTCGTCCTATTTGCTTCGGCAAAGCCAGCACCATCACCGATCCGGATATGGTGTGAGAGCCTGAGAGGGACTCCGTGGTGGGCATGGGTGGAACAAGAAGACCATCCATCCTCGTCCTCGAGAAGAAGCTGGCCATAGAAAAGGAAGAGCTTGCCTCGATGGGGCGTTTCTGGATTGAGGTAGCCTGGAGGTTGGAGGAGGGTTGAAGGATGGTAGCGAGGGGAGCTAGCGCGAGGATAACGCAATGTCTGTTTCTAAAAATATTGGTCGAGAGTTAAGTGAGAAACGGGAATTGCGCTGGAAGCGGGATGACGGGGTAGGACGGGACGAAGCTCGACGAAAGAAATGACGTAGTGGCACTCTGGCAGAAAACGGAACCACTTCATATATTTTAGATAGTAGAGAAAAGCCAGCACCATCGCCGATCCGGATATGGTGTGAGAGCCTGAGAGGGCCTCCGTGGTGGACATGGGTGGAACAAGAAGACCACCCATCCTCGTCCTCGATAAGAAGCTGGCCATAGAAAAGGAAGAGCTTGCCTCGATGGGGCGTTCCTGGATTGAGGTAGCCTGGAGGTTGGAAGAGGGTCGAAGGATGGTAGCGAGGGGAGCGAGCGCGAGGATAACGCAATGTCTGTTTCTAAAAATATTGGTCGAGAGTTAAGTGAGAAACGGGAATTGCGCTGGAAGCGGGATGACGGGGTAGGACGGGACGAAGCTCGACGAAAGAAACGACGTAGTGGCACTCTGGCAGAAAACGGAACCACTTCATATATTTTAGATAGTAGAGAAAAGCCAGCACCATCGCCGATCCGGATATGGTGTGAGAGCCTGAGAGGGCCTCCGTGGTGGGCATGGGTGGAACAAGAAGACCATCCATCCTCGTCCTCGATAAGAAGCTGGCCATAGAAAAGGAAGAGCTTGCCTCGATGGGGCGTTCCTGGATTGAGGTAGCCTGGAGGTTGGAGGAGGGTCGAAGGATGGTAGCGAGGGGAGCGAGCGCGAGGATAACGCAATGTCTGTTTCTAAAAATATTGGTCGAGAGTTAAGTGAGAAACGGGAATTGCGCTGGAAGCGGGATGACGGGGTAGGACGGGACGAAGCTCGACGAAAGAAACGACGTAGTGGCACTCTGGCAGAAAACGGAACCACTTCATATATTTTAGATAGTAGAGAAAAGCCAGCACCATCGCCGATCCGGATATGGTGTGAGAGCCTGAGAGGGCCTCCGTGGTGGGCATGGGTGGAACAAGAAGACCATCCATCCTCGTCCTCGATAAGAAGCTGGCCATAGAAAAGGAAGAGCTTGCCTCGATGGGGCGTTCCTGGATTGAGGTAGCCTGGAGGTTGGAGGAGGGTCGAAGGATGGTAGCGAGGGGAGCGAGCGCGAGGATAACGCAATGTCTGTTTCTAAAAATATTGGTCGAGAGTTAAGTGAGAAACGGGAATTGCGCTGGAAGCGGGATGACGGGGTAGGACGGGACGAAGCTCGACGAAAGAAACGACGTAGTGGCACTCTGGCAGAAAACGGAACCACTTCATATATTTTAGATAGTAGAGAAAAGCCAGCACCATCGCCGATCCGGATATGGTGTGAGAGCCTGAGAGGGCCTCCGTGGTGGGCATGGGTGGAACAAGAAGACTATCCATCCTCGTCCTCGAGAAGAAGCTAGCCATAGAAAAGGAAGAGCTTGCCTCGATGGGGCGTTCCTAGATTGAGGTAGCCTGGAGGTTGGAGGAGGGTCGAAGGATGGTAGCGAGGGGAGCGAGCGCAAGGATAACGCAATGTCTGTTTCTAAAAATATTGGTCGAGAGTTAAGTGAGAAACGGGAATTGCGCTGGAAGCGGGATGACGGGGTAGGACGGGACGAAGCTCGACGAAAGAAACGACGTAGTGGCACTCTGGCAGAAAACGGAACCACTTCATATATTTTAGATAGTAGAGAAAAGCCAGCACCATCGCCGATCCGGATATGGTGTGAGAGCCTGAGAGGGCCTCCGTGGTGGGCATGGGTGGAACAAGAAGACCATCCATCCTCGTCCTCGAGAAGAAGCTAGCCATAGAAAAGGAAGAGCTTGCCTCGATGGGGTGTTCCTAGATTGAGGTAGCCTGGAGGTTGGAGGAGGGTCGAAGGATGGTAGCGAGGGGAGCGAGCGCAAGGATAACGCAATGTCTGTTTCTAAAAATATTGGTCGAGAGTTAAGTGAGAAACGGGAATTGCGCTGGAAGCGGGACGACGGGGTAGGACGGGACGAAGCTCGATGAAAGAAACGATGTAGTGGCACTCTAGCAGAAAACGGAACCACTTCATATATTTTAGATAGTAGAGAAGAGGGCCTTGTCCCGGTTTCCATTACTGAAACCAAATGAGTCATCACCCGCGTCCTGTGTTTGATTGCTTCATGTCCTGAGTCGATGTTGGCTGTACAGAGCATGTGCGGGTGCATTGCCATGACTGTGTCTGTAGCCCGTCTATCTGCCATGGAGGGCATGCATGAGAAAACGAGTTAAGGAGACTTGACGTCTGGAAGCATGATGTGGGAACGGTTTATAGCTTGCCACCTGGGCTGGTACTGTCGGTGTTCCTGAGAGAGCTACCAGGGGAATGGGCTACAGATAGAGGTGTGGTGGTGGTCCAGAAACTGGAGGGTTTGTCAGAAAAAAATGCTACTCCCTCCATTTATAGGACCTAGTTTTTTGAAAAATACATGTATCTAGACATATTAGGTTCATCCGTTTTAGACCAAATCTAGTCTTTTAAAACAATCATCTTATACATTAATAATCGGAGGGAGTATGTTTTATGAGACAAGTGGCATCATATGGCTCTCTAAGTTTATGGTAATTCGTTGGGTTGGGTGGACCGTGTGACAAGAACAGGCACGGAGTCGTCACTCTGTTAGAATATGTGTATGTCATACACACGGCTGTGCCTGAGATTATATTTCAGGGCTCGGGTTTTGCTCGGGTGGTTTAAATGGGATTATTGGGTACAACCCCGCAGGGTTTGGGTGAAAACACCTGCAACACCCAAAATCGCAACGCCAAAAACGCGAGTGGCACCTCGTGTCTTGAATACAGCGGGAATCAACGTGGTTTCTTGGGACTCTAGGGGCAGCCAAAACCGGCCTAGAAAACAGCCCACTAGTGTTTTCTGGTGTGTTAGGATTGGGCCAGTATCAAACTCTAGAAAACCCTCCAAACCGCTAGCGCAAAACAAGGCCTCAAGGGCTTTACAGTAGCGGACCTCGATTTGCTTTGCTCTGTTCAGGATTCAGCTAGTATTTGATTTGCTCTGTTCAGTATTGAGCTGTCTAACCTGTTCCAATCTAGTATATCATGTTTCCTTTGGTGAAGGTTCAGATCAGCTGTAGACCTTGCTGTCCCCCTTGTTGGGTTCAGATCTATCATGGTGACTTTGCTACCGCCTTAGGTAAAGCCACGGCCGATCCTGGCAACGTTGAGCCAACTGTATTCAGCCTATGATTTAATGTACTTCATCTGTTTTAAAATATAAGATGTTTTAGATTTGTAAAGCAAATATATCTAGACTACTTTTAGTATGTACTCTCTCCGTTTGGAAATATAAGATGTTTTAGGTTTGTGAATGAGATGTATCTAGACACCTTTTAGTGTCTAGATTCATTTGAACCTATACACTAAAAGGTGTCTAGATACATCTCATTCACAAACCTAAAACATCTTATATTTCTAAACGGAGGGAGTAGGTTCACTAAGGTTTGAAATGAATCTAAACAATAAAACAAATCTAGATACATTTTTTTTATAAATCTAAAACGTCTTATATTTTAAAACGGAGGGAGTACTAACTTAATTTCTTCACCATGTTCCTCCGTTCGTACAGGGAGGAAAATCCCAAAGGACAGCAGCGAAGGAACCAAACGTGCAGGCCGGCGACTGGCCGTGCCATTTCCTGCCACGATGCCGACAAGCCTACTACCTTAACGCAGGAGCAGGACTAGAGGCCAACAGAAAGCGCTACGCAGCAACCCGAGATGATTGGATGGAGACCTCCTGCTGAATCCTCCCAGAGCAGACCAGAATTGTTGGAGGAACGGCCGCGTGGGTCCCATCCCAGAGATGCGTATAGTAGTAGTACTACGGAGACGCGCTCGCGCGGTAGGCTGCTCGCCCAAGTCGGTGCTACTGGCCAACGGTTCGGCGGTTGCGCCTACCGTCGACTGGTGCTCAGGCCGGTTGTGCCGACTGACTGCCGAGCATGTGGTATAGTACGTCCAGACAAGACGTGCTTCGGTCTAAAACCTACCATAGCGCGGCGACTTCCTCTCCCTTTGCCTGGAATAGTAATAGTATTACGTTGACTTCATCATCAGACAACTACAGTAGTAGTCGTACAAGTTTCGCGCAGAAAATCGATCAGTGTACGGTCGCGCAAGATTTCCACCGTTTGTTTATGAGACGGTGAAAGATGCAGGCAGGTTCCAACGTTTTTTCACCGCACGGAAATTTGGCACCAGCACGACGTTCCGAAAGACTGGGACTTGTGAACGGACGGCGCCGTCGTCACGCCAAAGCAAACAGCACCATCTTGCTCCCGTCCCGCCACAACTACAACATTCAGCAACAAAAACAGCAGCGAATCAAGGCTGCATACTCCATAACTATCCCGATCCGCTCCTCACCCAACGCCCCCAACCCACGATAGATTCCGACACGATCCCCCACCCCATTCAGAGCCAGCCGATCCCTGTCCTGTCTCCCTGACGGACCAATCCATCCGAGGTTCTCTTTCCCGATCGGAAAAGGAGAGATTCCGCCCGTTCCGCGCGCGCGTTGCGGGGAATGGCGCGGTGATCAAACCGGTTCGATGGCGGCGAGGCCCGGAGCAGGCGGGCGCGTGCGGTTCAACGTGGGCGGGCAGGCGTTCGAGACGACCACCACCACGCTCGCCAACGCCGGCCGCGACTCCATGCTGGGCGCGCTGCTCGACTCCTCCTGGAACGCGCCCCCCGAAGCCCCCGGCGAAGCATTAACAGCGGCTGCGCCCACGGAGTACTTCATCGACCGCAACCCGGCCTGCTTCGCGGTGCTGCTGGACCTGCTCCGCACGGGCAGCCTCCACGTCCCGCCGCACCTCCCCGAGAAGCTGCTCTACCGTGAGGCGCTCTACTACGGCCTCCTCGACCACGTCCGCGCCGCGCGCTGGGGCGCCTTCGACGGCGACCGCCTCCGCCTCGCCGCCTCGGTGCCCGGCCGCGCGCCCGGGGACGGCACGGCCATCCGCGCGTCCCCCGACGGCGGCTGCTGCGTCGCGCACGGGGGCGCCGTGCACGTCTACAACTGGATGCTCGACGAGCGCCGCCCCGTCTCGCTCGACCACTCGCAGGTCAACGACGTCGCCTACCTCGACGCCGCCACGCTCCTCATCGCCGCGCGCGAGCGGCTCGGCAAGTGCGACGGCGGGATGGCCGCCTTCTCCGCGGTGTCCGGGGACCTGCGCCACCGCTTCCGCGTCAGCCACGGCGGCGAGCCCAAGTCCTTCACCGCGGGCGCGCTGGCGTTCAACGCCCACGACTCCGGGATCTTCGCCAGCTGCAAGGGCAGGCTCAACGAGTACGGCGTCGGCGTCTGGGACGCCGCCACGGGCGACCAGGCCGACTTCTTCTACGAGCCCCCCGGCGTGGCGCTGGGCGACGCCGACAGGCTCCAGTGGCTGGACGCCACCAACGCGCTCATGGTGGCCACGCTATTCCCCAAGACGGACAACTGCTCCATCGGCCTGCTGGACTTCCGGGACAAGACCGTGGCCTGGTCCTGGTCCGACGCCGGCACGGCCGCGTCGCTCGAGGACAAGCGCGTGCTCCACGCCATCGCCATGGAGGACGAGCGCTCCGTCTGCGTCATCAACCAGTACGACGACCTGGGCTTCCTGGACCTGCGGAGCGCCGCGGGCGTGGGAGGCGTGCGGTGGAGCTCCCGGAGCAAGCTCATGAACCGGAAGGCCACGGGCGAGGAGAGCTGCTACCCGAAGCTGGCCACGCACGGCGGGCAGCTCTTCTCGTCCATGAACGACAGCATCTCCGTGTTCAGCGGGCCCGAGCACGTGCTGACGTCCACGCTCAGGCGCAGCTACGGCGGCGCCATCTGCGATTTCTCCATCGGGGGCGACCGCCTCTTCGCCCTCCACAACGAGGAGAACGTGTTCGACGTCTGGGAGACGCCGCCGCCGCCCATCATCTGATTTGACCACTGCGTCGTGGCTTCAACTGTACACTTCTTTTTAACTTTCGTTCTCGCCGTGGCTTCAATTGCTCACTCAACAGAAGGAAACAAGTAATCGTATTGATGAGGGAATTGTTTCACCAACCGATGGTTACCCATCTGTAGCTCTCCATCCTAACCACTAGAGTGTACCCGAGCTCTGGTTTCTAACCCAGAAAAGATTCACTTTCGTGTGCATTTCTAGTCTGTACTTCTCTGCACGGCCGAACATCTTCTTATTTGCACGGAGATTCGCACATAGTACATCATTACTGAACTTTTAGCTGTTGTAATCCTTTCTGGCTGAACTTCCCTTGCAGTTCTACTCCTCGACGCCTCGCTCACGGAAGATCAAGAATGAAACGTATTGTAATACTAGTATGTGAGTAGTACTACATCAGATTACAAGTGTGCTGTCCAGCCGGTGCTCATCTGTTGTCGGTATCAGGCGTTGTCCTGTCAAAATCATAGCACATTGATTCTCCGCTAAGCATGTCTGCGATGAATGCTAATGAGCACCCAAAAGTTCTCCCTCTGCACTTAATAGAGAGAGGCCCCATACTATCATATCCATCTGATCTGAGCCCCGCTAGGAGCCTGCGTTTTTTAATTAGTGATGAATCAAGGACGGATTTTGTTTAGCTGTCCTGTTTTATCAGGTCGGCTTGATTTGCAACTGGAACCAGGCCCACCACTCTGTTCCATAGGTGCAATTTTCTTTCCTTCTTTCAAAGATCATGTTATTTTTACAAAAAACAAATCCATTTTAATACAATATACTACTAAATCTACAACACTTCTTATAGTATACCTGGTTTTTCTCTGTTCTCCAGAGAGAGACAGCCATAGGTTCTGAACCTCCTGATTTTACCGGTAGCAGCAACACTGCCACTTCCAACGAGATGCTTCAAGATCTATCAGGGAAATGCTCATGGTGGGAACCGACACGACGGATAAGCAAGTGGGTGAGCTTTTTTGCCTGTTGGAGTTGGTCAGTAGCGGCAGCACTAGCGTTTTGGGTGCGTATCCGGTCCAACTTCTTGTCCTGTACTTGGCCTTGGAATGGAAATCACGTGACAGGGTTGGGTTGGAGCAGTTTGCCGTGCTACCCGCTGATGTAGATTATTTTGGTCGGAGCATTATATATATGCCTGCCTTTGGCAAGGTATGATGACAAAAATTATTGAATTATATATATGCCTGCCTTTGGCAAGGTATGATGACGAAAATTATTGAATTCATTGCGTGACAGAGTGGCCGTTCTGCATAGATCTGAAGGCTATTCGGACAAACAAGAGTAAAAGCTGCTAAATGCAAATCCAGATCAAGCAGTGTGTGTGGTAATCTAGCAGGCAAATATAGGTCATCATGCTTACCCCTAGTAGGTACTATTCTCTACATTTAAAAATATAAAAGCATCTCCACTCGGCTATCCAAGTCGCTTATCCAGACACCAAAATTTCGCTCAGTCGCGTTTTCAGGAACCCGTTTTCGTCCGAATTTGAGCCAACTTTGGTCCGGACTTTCTAGTCCATTCCTAGGATCCCGGGTACGCCCTGAAAACGCCGGACGAAGCGAATTCGGCGAATGGACCGTCCAGTTAGCATATATCCGTCCATATTCATCCAAAGTTCGCCCAAAGTTCGTCCATATTCGCTCAAAGTTCGTCCATATTCGCCCATATTTGTCCAAAGTTCATTCATATAGCCATATTCGCCCAAAGTTCGTCCATATCGCCCATATTCGCCCAAAGTTCGCACATATTCGCCCAAAGTTTGTTCATATCGCCCATATTCGCCCAAAGTTCATCCATATCAACCATATTCGTCCATAGTTGGCCCATATTCGGTCAAGACCACTTATATTCGTCCATAGTTGGCCCATATTCGGTCAAGACCACTTATATTCGTCCATATTCGCCCAAAGTTCGCCCAAAGTTAGTCCATATTGACCATATTCGCCCAAAGTTCGCCCGTATTCGCCCAAAGTTCGTCCTATCGACCATATTCGCCCAAGTTCGTCCATATTCGCCCAAACCGCTTATATTTGCTCAAAGTTCGCCCAAAGTTTGTCGAAATTTGCTAAATTTTAGCCAAACGTCGGAACTCGCCTGGGAACGTGAGTGGAAAACTCGGCATTCCCATGCCAAAAACGTGTTTTGTTCGGCCAAATTTTGGTCCGGATTTCGCCCTGGGTTCGCCCAACGAGTGGAGATGCTCTAAAATGTTTTAGATTTGTTGAAAAAATATCTACATTTCTTTTATTGTCTAGATTCATTTGGACATATACACTAAAAGGTGTCTAGATACATTAGTTTTACTAACCTAAAATATCTTATATTTTTAAATCGGAGGGGAGTACTTACGATTCTGGAAAGAACATGACGATCGACTCTTGATAGTTGGGAATTGGGAGTCCTGCCATGGCATTGGTATAGCGTCAGCGTCACAGTCGAACTACCCTAGTACAGATACAGATGCTTGCTGAACTGAAACGTGCTCCGTTGGAGACAGTACTCTTCTTTCTTCAGTCGGGTGCAAGACCAAACAGGCGTGTACACAACTCTAAAGTCTCTGGATCGATCAACGGGGGCACGTACGTACGTCGGAAATGGACAGTACGAGCAACACGATCTACTGCGTCGTCTCGACGTGCACGCGGATGGATGTCACCGGAGATGATCCACTCGATCTGGTAGTGGTGGAATGCTGCGGAGTGGAGGAGCCTATTGCTGCTCCATGCCTCCGTTACTGCTTCCTATTCAAATTAATTCAGAACGTGTTTGGTTCAGAAACGGTAACGTAAACGTCAATGTAATCAGATTACTCTTGTATCGTTAACGGAATCGGTAAAAACGAAAAACTGTTTGGTTCAACAGATGTATCTATATCTGTTCAGAGATCCCAAGCTTTCCCAATTTGCAGAGATGATGCAGCAAAAAACGCCCCAAATCATCTATCCAAAAATCTGGGAACTAGTCACAAATCGATCTGATCTGGACAAATTTCATAGCCAATCCATGGATCAGCGAAAAATTCCTGCGCTGGTATTGCTCGTTGTCGGACTAGTGTGGACGGAAAAGATTGGAGGTAGGGGATCAGGGGATCAGGGGAGGATGAGATCAGGGAGGGGATTGGGGGTGTAAGACGATGCTGGATTCGGCCGCTGAGGGGCGATTGCTGCCTGACTTGGCGGAGCTGCTGAAGGGCGATGGCTGCTGGACCTGGCGGAGCCGTCGACTGGCCGCAAGTGGAAGGTCTCGACTCGTGAGAAGAGATATCGCCGGTAACAATTTGTTTCCACTGGGGAAGGACGGTAACAAGATTACACTGCGGTGGGAATGATTACGTGGTACCTGTTTACGTGGAAAGCCAAACAAACACATGGCCCCGCTTGTTTTACCATTTCAGTTACGGAGAGATCCGAATATTACGGAGGTACGAAGGATTTAGCCAGATCAATTGAGGCCTGTAAAACATACGCCCTAAAATCCAGCGAACCATGCGACCCCTTAAGGATATCAGATTCCACTGTAATCGGGTACCAGTGCAAAACAGTCGAACCAAACACGTTCTCAATCCCATCCCCTCTCTCACGTGGGCCACCGGCCACACACACATGGGAGGAGTCCTGGAAGGTGTATTTGTTCGAACATGGCACCTGTCTGGCCGACTGGCCTGAGTGTGGTAATGGACCGAAGACACGTCATGAGTTCATCATTGAGGAAATATGGGCAATCAGGACAATGCAACACCCTTCCCCCGACCCCGCGCCGCTCCCGCTTGGGGCGACTCAGGGGAAACCCTAGTTGCCACCAGCGGGTGCCCCTCCGCTTGAGCCCTCCTCGCCGCCGCCGCCGCTGGCTGTCGACACCCCCGCAGCCAAAGGTTGTTGGTGAGAGTTGTCATGCAGGCACAAGGAGGACGGGCAGCGACTCCGGTAAAGTGGTGGCACGCTGAGCTCGACTGGTCGTGAGGGCGTGACGTGGAGCCGCAGAGGCGGAGAGGGTGGTGCAGGTGCGGGGCACCGATCAGCGTCGACGACCTGTTGCGGAACAATCAATCTGTTGATTTCTTAGTCTACATCACCAAAGAAATTAAGAAGTTTCAAAAGTTGAGATTCAAAGGTAACTTTCACGGGTTTCAGAAGTTGTTAGTCGCCTATGAGGGAGTGAAGGGAATATATATATGGGATTGATTGAATCCTGGCATCATGATTCATCCGATATGATCATCGATGAATGTGTGGGAGTCAATATGGGTTTCCAGACCCCGCTGTTGATTATTGATAGAAGATCATGTCTGCATATTCTCGAACCCGCAGGGTCACACACTTAACGTGTCTCGACGCTAGGATAGATTAGATAATTGGTTTATGAGTTTTTGTTCGGAGTCTCGTATGGGATCCGGGACATCACGAGAGGTTCCGGAGTGGTCCGGAGAATAAGATTCATATAAGGCAGGGCAGTTTTTGGAGTTCGGAATTGTTCCGGGTGAATCGGTATTGTACCGGAAGCTTCTAGAACCTTTCGGAAGGGGACCAACGTGGCCCCACCTTCCGGGAGGGGGCATGGGCCTATGAGGGAGTGCCCTGGCCGCTTTGGGCCAGGGGCACAAGGCCCCATACGGCCCAACCGGCCAGCTAGGGTAAAACCCTAATTGGACCTTCTAGAAGGGGGGGTTTCCTTGCCCCCCACTCCTCCTCCTTTGGCCGCCGGCCTTGGCTTGGGGGAGGGGAAAGGGCAGCCGCCCACCCCTCTATATAAAGAGGGCTGGGGGCGCACCACCCCCCTACACCTTCCCCTCAAGCCAAGTCGCCCTGCTGCCCTCCTCTCTCTCCCTCCCGACTGCGTGTAGGCGAAGCCCTGCTGCAGAAACTCTCCACCAATTGCACCGCGCCGTCGCGTTGTAGATCCAACCCATCTATCCACCATACTTGCTGGTCCAAGGAAGGAGGAGACGTCGAGGTGCTACACGTGTGCATCTCACGGAGGCACCGCCACTTGTGGTGCTAGATCGGATCGGATCGCGAGGAGGAGAAGCGAGTACGACTACATCACCCACGTTCCGACGAATGTTCCGCTGTGCGAATCTTAAGGGGTATGAAGATCTAATCCAATCTCTCTCGTTGTTTGCATCTCCTAGATTAGATCTTGGCGTTCCCTCTGTTCGCATCCGTAGAAAATTTTGATTTACTATGCCGCGAAACCCTTCAGTGGTATCAGAGCTAGATCTATGCGTAGATGTGTTTCACGAGTAGAACGCAACATGGTTGTTGCGGGCGTTGATGTTTTCTGTTGCAAGCCTCTTGTTTGTGTTCTTCTTATGACACGGGATAGTGAGATTGAAGCGGTCCAGGCCAACCTTACGCGACATCGTTCGCGAGACCGGCTCCGCACTTGACGTGTGGCTTGTTCCACACATGCGGCTAGTGGATGTCAGTTTCTCTCACTATAGTTGTCATGGGATTAACACCGGAGTTTGGCAACCTTAATATCACCGTTGTGGCTTTCCGTAGGTAAGAATCGTTCTTAGCATCTACTCCCATAAGCCACGTAAAACATGCAACAACAAAGTAGAGGCGTCTAACTTGTTTTTGCAGGGAGTGTTTTCTGTGATATGGTATGGCCCAAGATGTGATGTGTATAATGTATGCGATGATCATGTTTTGTAATGTTTCACGACTTGCATGTCGATGAGTACACAACCGACATGAGCCATATGGTTGTCTTTATAATTGTGTATGACCTGTGTGTCAACTTCTTATACGCCATGTAATAGTTTCACTTTATCGCTAAGTAGTTAGCAATAGTTGTAGCTGCTATTCGTGGTGGAGGCAATCATGGTGGAGTGATGGAGATCATGCCGGCACGCACAAGATGGAGATCGTTGCGCGAAGATTGGCTATACCATGTCACATAAAGTTATATGCATGTGATGTTTATCCTTTTATGTATCTTATTATGCTTAGATCGCGACGGTAGCATTATAAGATGATTCCTCGCTTAAAGATCAAGATAAAAACTGTGTTCTCCCCAAGTATGCACCGTTGCGAAAGTTCGTCGTGTCCAAGCATCACGTGATGATCGGGTGCTATAGACTCTACGTTCACATACAACGGGTGCAAGCCAGTTTTGCACACGCGGAAATACTTGGGTCTAACTTGACGAGCCTAGCATGTACAGACATGGCCTCGGAACACATGAACCGAAAGGTTAAGCATGAGTCATATGAATGATATGATCGACACTTCGTTGTCCACTATTGAAACCACATCTCTTCTCGTGAAGATCGGATTAGGTGTGGTGAATTTGGATCGTGTTCACTAAACAACTTGAGGGATGTTGAATTTAGTGGGAGTTCATCTAGTAATTTGATTAAGTTGAACTATTTATCATGAACATAGTCTAAATTGTACTTGCAAATACTGTAGATCACACGGCTAAGTCCAACTTCAACTTCAACGTTTTTGCTGAGATAGAAAAGCTTAGAAACAATGGGTCTAACTTCACCAAATGGTTCCGCATTCTGAGAATCATTCTCGCTGGCGGACAAAAGGACTATGTCCTTGAGAAAGCGCTAGGTGACGCCCCTACTATAGATGCGCCGGCTGATGAGAAAGTTGTTTATCAGTCGCGCAAGGATGATTATGATTTGATTAAGATCGCCATGTTGTATGCTATGGAATCGGATCTTCAAAATCGTTTTGAGGAGTTCGCCGGGCCCTTTGAGATTCTTGAGGAGCTGAAAACTATGTTTCAGACTCAGGCCTGTTCTGAGAGATATGAGATCTCTAAGAAATTCTTTAACTACAAGATGGAGGAAGGGAGTTCCGTTAGTGAGCACGCCATTAAGATGTCGGGCTACACTCAACGCCTTGAGCAACTGGACTGTAAGATTCCAGAGGAGCTCAAGATTGACAGAGTTCTGCAGTCACTCCCTCCTAGCTACAAAAGTTTTGTAGTTGCTCACAATCAGATTGGTTCCACTGATATGATCACTGAGCTCTTCGCTAAGATGAAAGTAGCGGAGGTGGACATCAAAAAGAATAATCATGTGTTGATGGTCAACAAGCCCCCCACCTTCAAGAAAGGTAAGGGTGCAAAGAAGCCCTTCAAGAAAGGCGGCGGCAAGCGTGTTGCCCCTGCAGAGAAGAAGGTCAGGTCTGGTCCTAAGCCGGACACTGAGTGCTTCTATTGCAAGGACAAGGGTCACTGGAAGCGCAACTGTCCGAAGTACTTAGCGGACAAGAAGGCTGGCACCATCAAAGGTATATTTGATATACATGTTATTGATGTTTTCCTTACTATCCCTCGTTGTAGTGCCTGGGTATTTGATACTGGTTCAGTTGCTAATATTTGTAACTCGAAACAGGAGCTACGGAATAGACGGCGACTTGCGAGGGATGAGGTGACGATGCGCGTTGGCAACGGATCAAGAGTTGATGTGATGGTCGTCGGCACGCTCTCCTTAGTTTTACCTTCGGGATTAGTTTTAAACCTTAATAAGTGTTACTATGTTCCTGCGTTGAGCATGAACATTATTTCTGGATCTTGTTTATTGCAAGACGGTTATTCATTTAAATCGGAGAATAATGGTTGTTCTATTTATATGAGTAACATCTTTTATGGTCATGCACCTATTGTGAATGGTTTATTTCTTCTAAAATCTCGAAAAGGATGAAACACACATCCATAACATTGAGGCTAAGAGATGCAAAGTAGATAGTGATAATACTATTTATCTGTGGCACTGTCGTCTAGGTCATATTGGTGTAAAGCGCATGAAGAAACTCCATTCTGATGGACTTTTGGAGTCTCTTGATTTTGAATCATTTGACACATGCGAACCATGCCTCATGGGCAAGATGATCAAAACCCCGTTCTTCGGTATGATGGAGCGGGCAACGGACTTGTTGGAAATCATACATACCGATGTATGCGGACCGATGAGTGTTTCGACGCGCGGTGGATATCGCTATTTTCTCACTTTTACCAATGACTTAAGTAGATATGGGTATATCTATTTAATGAAACATAAATCTGAAACATTTGAAAAGTTCAAAGAATTTCAGAATGAAGTGGAGAACCATCGTAACAGAAAGATTAAGTTTCTACGATCCGATCGTGGAGGCGAATATTTGAGTTATGATTTTCTCACGCATCTTAAAGCAAGCGGAATCGTTTCGCAACTCACGCCACCCGGAACACCACAGCGCAATGGTGTGTCTGGATGCCGGAATCGAACCTTATTAGATATGGTCCGATCAATGATGTCTCTTACTGATTTGTCGTTATCATTTTGGGGTTATGCATTAGAAACCGATGCATTCACTTTAAATAGGGCACCATCTAAATCCGTTGAGACGACACCGTATGAACTGTGGTTTGGTGCTAAACCTAAGTTGTCGTTTCTCAAAGTTTGGGGATTGAAAGCTTACGTCAAGAAATTGATGCCGGATAAGCTCGAACCCAAAGCGGACAAATGCGTCTTCATAGGATACCCTAAGGAAACTATTGGGTATACCTTCTATCACAGAACCGAAGGCAAAGTGTTTGTCGCAAAGAACGGTTCCTTTCTTGAGAAGGAGTTTCTCTCGAAAGAAGTGAGTGGGAGGAAAGTAGAGCTAGACGAGGTTATTGAACCTTCTCTTGAGTTGGAGAGTAGCGCAGAACCTGAAATTGTTCCAGTGCTGCCTGCACCAACGATAGAGGAAGCTAATGACAAGGATCATGAAGCTTCGGACGATGCTGCTACTGAACGTCGTAGGTCGACAAGGTCGCGTGCCCCTCCTGAGTGGTACGGCAACCCTGTCTTGACTCTCTTGTTGGTAGAAGACAGTGAACCTACGAACTATGAGGAAGCGATGATGAGCCCAGACTTTGAGAAATGGCTAGAAGCCATGAAATCCGAATTGGGATCCATGAGCGAAAACCAAGTATGGACTTTGGTGGACCCTCCTAGCGACCGAAAGGCTGTTGAGTGCAAATGGATCTTCAAGAAGAAAATAGGACGCAGATGGTAATGTTACCGTCTATAAAGCACGGCTTGTCGCGAAAGGTTTTCGACAAGTTCAAGGTGTTGACTACGATGAGACTTTCTCTCCCGTAGCGATGTTTAAGTCCATTCGGATTTTATTAGCAATTGCTGCATTTCATGATTATGAAATATGGCAGATGGATGTCAAGACTGCGTTCCTCAATGGCAACATTGACGAAGGGTTGTATATGATGAAACCCGAAGGTTTTGTCGATCCTAAGGATGCTGATAAAGTATGCAAACTTCAGCGTTCCATTTATGGACTGAAGCAAGCATCTAGGAGTTGGAACCTTCGTTTTGATCAAGTGATAAAGAGCTTTGGATTTGTTCCAAATTGCTACGAAGCTTGTATCTACAAGAAAGTGAGTGGGAGCTCGGTGACATTTCTGGTACTATATGTGGATGACATATTGATTATTGGAAATGACATTAACATGCTTAACGATGTGAAGAGTTATTTGAACAAGTGTTTTTCAATGAAAGACCTAGGTGAAGCTACTTATATATTGGGCATCAAAATCTATAGAGATAGACAAAGACGCCTGATAGCTTTAAGCTAGAGTGCATACCTAGACAAAGTTCTGAAAAGGTTCAGAATGGATAAGGCAAAGAAAGGTTCAGTACCTATGTTGTCAGGTAAGATATTGAGCAAGGCTCAGTGTCCAGCTACGGTAAATGATAGGGAAGCTATGAGCAAAGTGCCTTATGCCTCGGCCATAGGTTCTATCATGTATGCCATGCTGTGTACTAGCTCGGATGTGTCCAATGCTCTTAGTTTGACGAGCAGATATCAAAGTGATCCAGGAGTGGAACACTGGACAGCCGTGAAGAACATCCTAAAGTACCTAAATAGGACTAAAGAAATGTTCTTAGTCTATGGGGGAGATGAACAGCTCGTCGTAAAAGGTTACGTCGACGCTAGTTTTGACACCGACAAGGATGATTCTAAATCTCAGACATGATACGTGTATATTTTGAATGGAGGAGCTGTGAGCTAGAGAAGCTACAAGCAAAGCGTGATCGCGGGATCTACAGTAGAAGCGGAATACATGGCTGTTGCAGAAGCGTCAAGTGAAGGAGTTTGGATCGGAAACTTCATCACTGAGCTTGGCGTGGTTCCAAGTTCATTGGACCCACTGGAGATATTGTGTGACAACACTGGCGCCATAGCACTCGCTAAGGAACCAATATATCATCCAAATACCAAGCATATCAACCGCAAGTTTCATATAATCCGAGATTATATAGCAGATGGAGATCTGAAGATTAGCAAAGTACATACAGATCTGAATGTCGCAGATCCATTGACTAAACCTCTTTCACGTGTAAAACATGATCAGCACCTCAGTGCCATGGGTGTGAGATTGTTGCCAAATCTAAACTAGATTATTGACTCTAGTGCAAGTGGGATACTGTTGGAATTATGCCCTAGAGGCAATAATAAAGATGTTATTATTATAATTCTTGTTCATGATAATGTTTATATTCCATGCTAGAATTGTATAAAGCGGAAACTTTAATACTTGTGTGGTTTGTGAACAACACCGTGTCCCTAGTACGCCTCTATGGACTAGCTCATTGATTAATGATGGTTAAGGTTTCCTAACCATGGACATGAGTTGTCGATTAATAATGAGATCATATCATTGGGAGAATGATATGATGGACAGACCCAAACTAAGCGAAGCAATTAGATCGTGTCATCGTGTTCATCTTTGCGAAGATTATCTTATGTCAAATATTGTATTCCTTAGACCATGATATAATACAACTCCCTGGTATCGGAAGAAAGCTTTGAGGTCATCAAACGTCATCCTATGAGAGGGTGATCATAAAGATGTCTCTCAGGTGATCGGAAAGTATCTGTTGGGTTGTATGTATCGAGATGGGATTTGTCCCTCCCAAGTCGGAGAGATATACTTCGGGCCCACTCGGTAATCGATATCAACACCGCTTGCAAGCATGTGGTTAAGGAGTTAATCACAAAATGATATCGGATTACGGAACGAGTAAAGTACTTGCTGTGAACGAGATTGAACTAGGTATGACGGTACCGACGATCAAATCTCGGGCAAGTAAAATATCGCGAGACGAAGGGAATATATATATATGGGATTGATTGAATCCTGGCATCGTGGTTCATTCGATATGATCATCGATGAATGTGTGGGAGTCAATATGGGTTTCCAGATGAAGGGTTTCGCGGCATAGTAAATCAAAATTTTCTACGGATGCGAATAGAGGGATAGCCAAGATCTAATCTAGGAGATGCAAACAACGAGAGAGATTGGATTAGATCTTCATACCCTTGAAGATTCGCACAGCGGAACGTTCGTCGGAACGTGGGTGATGTAGTCGTACTCGCTTCTCCTCCTCGCGATCCGATCCGATCTAGCACCACAAGTGGCGGTGCCTCCGTGAGATGCACACGTGCAGCACCTCGACGTCTCCTCCTTCCTTGGTCCAGCAAGTATGGTGGAGAGACGGATTGGATCTACAACACGACGGCGTGGTGTATATGGTGGAGAATTTCTGCAGCAGGGCTTCGCCTACAAACAGTCGGGAGGGAGAGAGAAGGGCAGCAGGGCGGCTAGGATTGGAGGGGAAGGTGTGGGGGGTTGGTGCGCCCACACCCCTCTTTATATAGAGGGGGGCGCAGCCCTAGCCCCTCCCCCAAGCCCAAACCGGCGGCCCCAAAGGATAAGGAGTGGGGGGCAAGGAAACCCCCCCTTCTAGAAGGTCTATCTCGAGTTTAAACCTCTCTTGGCCGGCTGGGCCCTATGGGGCCTTGTGCCCCTGGCCCAATGCGGCCAGGGCACTCCCTCATAAGCCCATGCCCCCTCCCGAAAGGTGGGGCCACGTTGGTCCCCTTCCGGAAGGTTCTAGAAGCTTCCGGTAAAATACCGATTAACCCGGAACAATTTCGAACTCCAAAAACTGCACTGCCTTATATGAATCTTATTCTCCGGACCATTTCGGAACCTCTCGTGATGTCCCGGATCCCATCCGAGACTCCGAACAAAAACTCATAAACCAATTATCCAATCTATCCTAGCGTCGAGACACGTTAAGTGTGTGACCCTGCGGGTTCGAGAATATGCAGACATGATCTTCTATCAATAATCAACAGCAGGGTCTGGAAACCCATATTGACTCCCACACATTCATCGATGATCATATCGGATGAACCACGATGCCAGGATTCAATCAATCCCATATATATATTCCCTTCGTCTCGCGATATTTTACTTGCCCGAGATTCGATCGTCGGTACCGTCATACCTAGTTCAATCTCGTTCACAGCAAGTACTTTACTCGTTCCGTAATCCGATATCACTTTGTGATTAACTCCTTAACCACATGCTTGCAAGCGGTGTTGATATCGATTACCGAGTGGGCCCGAAGTATATCTCTCCGACTTGGGAGGAACAAATCCCATCTCGATACATACAACCCAACAGATACTTTCCGATCACCTGAGAGACACCTTTATGATCACCCTCTCATAGGATGACGTTTGATGACCTCAAAGCTTTCTTCCGATACCAGGGAGTTGTATTATCTCATGGTCTAAGGAATACAATATTTGACATAAGAAAAAGCTTCGCAAAGACGAACACGATGACACGATCTAATTGCTTCGCTTAGTTTGGGTCTGTCCACCATATCATTCTCCCAATGATATGATCTCATTATCAATTGACAACTCATGTCTATGGTTAGGAAACCTTAACCATCATTGATCAATGAGCTAGTCCATAGAGGCGTACTAGGGACACGGTGTTGTTCACAAACCACACAAGTATTAAAGTTTCCGCTTAATACAATTCTAGCATGGAATATAAACATTATCATGAACAAGAATTATAATAATACATCTTTATTATTGCCTCTAGGGCATAATTCCAACAGTCTCCCACTTGCACTAGAGTCAATAATCTAGTTTACATCTGGCAACAATCTCACACCCATGGCACTAAGGTGTTGATCATGTTTTACACGTGGAAGAGGTTTAGTCAATGGATCTGCAACATTCAGATCTGTATGTACTTTGCTAATCTTCAGATCTCCATCTGCTATATAATCTCAGATTATATGAAACTTGCGGTTGATATGCTTGGTCTTTGGATGATATCTTGGTTCCTTAGCAAGTGCTATGGCGCCACTGTTGTCACACAATATCTCCAGTGGGTCCAATGCACTTGGAACCACTCCAAGCTCAGTGATGAAGTTTCTGATCCAAAATCCTTCACTTGACGCTTCTGCAGCAGCCATGTATTCCGCTTCTACTGTAGATCCCGCGATCACGCTTTGCTTGCAGCTTCTCCAGCTCACAGCTCCTCCATTCAAAATATACACGTATCCTGTCTGAGATTTAGAATCATCCTTGTCGGTGTCGAAACTAGCGTCGACGTAACCTTTTACGACGAGCTGTTCATCACCCCCATAGACTAAGAACATTTCTTTAGTTCAATTTAGGTACTTTAGGATGTTCTTCACGGCTGTCTAGTGTTCCACTCCTCGATCACTTTGATACCTGCTCGTCAAACTAAGAGCATTGGACACATTCGGTCTAGTACACAGCATGGCATACATGATCGAACCTATGGCCGAGGCATAAGGCACTTTGCTCATAGCTTCCCTATCATTTACCGTAGCTGGACACTGAGCCTTGCTCAATATCTTACCTGGCAACATATGCACTGAACCTTTCTTTGCCTTATCCATTCTAAACCTTTTTAGAACTTTGTCTAGGTATGTACTCTGGCTTAAAGCTATCAGGCGTCTTTGTCTATCTCTATAGATCTTGATGCCCAATATATAAGCAGCTTCACATAGGTCTTTCATTGAAAAACACTTGTTCAAATAACTCTTCACATCGTTAAGCATGTTGATGTCATTTCCAATAATCAATATGTCATCCACATATAATACCAGAAACGTCACCGAGCTCCCACTCACTTTCTTGTAGATACAAGCTTCGTAGCAATTTGGAACAAATCCAAAGCTCTTGATCACTTGATCAAAACGAAGGTTCCAACTCCGGATGATTGCTTCAGTCCATAAATGGAACGCTGAAGTTTGCATACTTTATCAGCATCCTTAGGATCGACAAAACCTTCGGGTTGCATCATATACAACTCTTCATCAATGTTACCATTGAGGAACGCAGTCTTGACATCCATCTGCCATATTTCATAATCATGAAACGCAGAAATTGCTAATAAAATCTGAATGGACTTAAACATCGCTACGGGAGAGAAAGTCTCATCGTAGTCAACACCTTGAACTTGTCAAAAACCTTTCGCGACAAGCCGTGCTTTATAGACGGTAACATTACCATCCGCGTCCGTTTTCTTCTTGAAAATACATTTTCACTCAACGGCCTTTCGGTCGCTAGGAGGGTCCACCAAAGTCCATACTTGGTTTTCGCTCATGGATCCCAATTCGGATTTCATGGCTTCTAGCCATTTCTCAAAGTCTGGGCTCATCATCGCTTCCTCATAGTTCGTAGGTTCACTGTCTTCTACCAACAAGAGAGTCAAGACAGGGTTGCCGTACCACTCAGGAGGGGCACGCGACCTTGTCGACCTACGACGTTCAGTAGCAGCATCGTCCGAAGCTTCATGATCCTTGACATTAGCTTCCTCTATCGTTGGTGCAGGAAGCACTGGAACAATTTCAGGTTCTGCGCTACTCTCCAACTCAAGAGAAGGTTCAATAACCTCGTCTAGCTCTACTTTCCTCCCACTCACTTCTTTCGAGAGAAACTCCTTCTCAAGAAAGAAACCGTTCTTTGCGACAAACACTTTGCCTTCGGTTCTGTGATAGAAGGTATACCCAATAGTTTCCTTAGGGTATCCTATGAAGACGCATTTCTCCGCTTTGGGTTCGAGCTTGTCCGGCATCAACTTCTTGATGTAAGCTTCGCATCCCCAAACTTTAAGAAACGACAACTTAGGTTTAGCACCAAACCACAGTTCATACGGTGTCGTCTCAACGGATTTAGATGGAGCCCTATTTAAAGTGAATGCAGCGGTTTCTAATGCATAACCCCAAAATGATAACGGCAAATCAGTAAGAGACATCATTGATCGGACCATATCTAATAGGGTTCGATTTCGGCGTTCAGACACACCATTGCGCTGTGGTGTTCCGGGTGGCGTGAGTTGTGAAACGATTCCACTTGCTTTAAGATGCGTGAGAAAATCATAACTCAAATATTCACCTCCACGATCGGATCGTAGAAACTTAATCTTTCTGTTACGATGGTTCTCCACTTCATTCTGAAATTCTTTGAACTTTTCAAACTTTTCAGATTGATGTTTCATTAAATAGATATACCCATATCTACTTAAGTCATCGGTAAAAGTGAGAAAATAGCGATATCCACCGCGCGTCGAAACACTCATCGGTCCGCATACATCGGTATGTATGATTTCCAACAAGTCCGTTGCTCGCTCCATCATACCGGAGAACGGTGTTTTGATCATCTTGCCCATGAGGCATGGTTCGCATGTGTCAAATGATTCAAAATCAAGAGACTCCAAAAGTCCATCAGAATGGAGTTTCTTCATGCGCTTTACACCAATATGACCTAGATGACAGTGCCACAAATAAGTAGTATTATCACTATCTACTTTGCATCTCTTAGCCTCAATGTTATGGATGTGTGTTTCATCCCTTTCGAGATTTAGAAGAAATAAACCATTCACAAGAGGTGCATGACCATAAAACATGTTACTCATATAAATAGAACAACCATTATTCTCCGATTTAAATGAATAATCGTCTTGCAATAAACACGATCCAGAAATAATGTTCATGCTCAACGCAGGCACATAATAACATTTATTAAGGTTTAAAACTAATCCCGAAGGTAAAACTAAGGAGAGCGTGCCTACGGCCATCACATCAACTCTTGATCCGTTGCCAACGCGCATCGTCACCTCATCCCTCGCAAGCCGCCGCCTATTCCGTAGCTCCTGTTTCGAGTTACAAATATTAGCAACTGAACCGGTATCAAATACCCAGGCACTACAACGAGGGATAGTATGGAAAACATCAATAACATGTATATCAAATATACCTTTGATGGTGCGAGCCTTCTTGTCCGCTAAGTACTTCGGACAGTTGCGCTTCCAGTGACCCTTGTCCTTGCAATAGAAGCACTCAGTGTCCGGCTTGGGACCAGACCTGAGCTTCTTCTCAGCAGGGGCATTGCGCTTGCCGCCGCCCTTCTTGAAGGGCTTCTTTGCTCCCTTACCTTTCTTAAAGGTGGGCTTGTTGACCATCAACACATGATTATCCTTTTTGATGTCCACTTCCGCGGCCTTCAGCTTTGCGAAGAGCTCGGTGATCGTATCAGTGGAACCAATCTGATTGTGAGTCACTACAAAACTTTTGTAGCTGGGAGGGAGTGATTGCAGAACCCTGTCAATCTTGAGCTCCTCTGGAATCGTGCATTCCAGTTGCTCAAGGCGTTGAGTGTAGCCCGTCATCTTAATGGCGTGCTCACTAACGGAACTCCCTTCCTCCATCTTGCAGTTAAAGAACTTCTCAGAGATCTCATATCTCTCATAATGGGCCTGAGTCTGAAACATGGTTTTCAGCTCTTCGAGAATCTCAAAGGGCCCGGGATAGTCTTCAAAACGATTTTGAAGTTCCGGTTCCATAGCAAACAACATGGTGCTCTTAATCACACAATAATCATCTTTGCGCGACTGATAGACAGTTTTCTCATCAGCCGGCGCAGTTGCAGCAGGGGGGTCACCTAACGCTTTCCCAAGCACATAGTCCTTTTGACCGCCAGAGAGAATGATTCTTAGATTGCGGAACCAATTGGTGAATTTAGACCCATTGTTTCTAAGCTTTTCCTTCTCAGCAAAAACGTTGAAGTTGAAGTTGGACTTGGCCATGTGATCTACAGTATTTGTAAGTACAACTTAGACTATGTTCATGATAAATAGTTCAACTTAATCAAATTACTAGATGAACTCCCACTAAATTCAACATCCCTCAAGTTGTTTAGTGAACACGATCCAAATTCACCACACCTAATCCGATCTTCACGAGAAGAGATGTGGTTTCAATGGTGGACAACGAAGTGTCGATCATATCAATCATATGACTCATGCTTAACCTTTCGGTTCTTGTGTTCCGAGGCCATGTCTGTACATGCTAGGCTCGTCAAGTTAGACCCAAGTATTTCCGCGTGTGCAAAACTGGCTTGCACCCGTTGTATTTGAGCATAGAGTCTATAGCACCCGATCATCACGTGATGCTTGGACACGACGAACTTTCGCAACGGTGCATACTTGGGGAGAACACAGTTTTTATCTTGATCTTTAAGTGAGGAATCATCTTATAATGCTACCGTCGCGATCTAAGCATAATAAGATACATAAAAGGATAAACATCACATGCATATAACTTTAATGTGACATGGTATAGCCAATATTCGCGCAATGATCTCCATCTTGTGCGCTCCGGCATGATCTCCATCACTCCACCATGATTGCCTCCACCACGAATAGCAACTACAACTATTGCTAACTACTTAGCGATAAAGTGAAACTATTACATGGCGTATAAGAAGTTGACACACAGGTCATACACAATTATAAAGACAACCATATGGCTCTTGCCGGTTGTGTACTCATCGACATGCAAGTCGTGAAACATTACAAAACATGATCATCGCATACATTATACACATCACATCTTGGGCCATACCATATCACAGAAAACACTCCCTGCAAAAACAAGTTAGACGCCTCTACTTTGTTGTTGCATGTTTTACGTGGCTTATGAGAGTAGATGCTAAGAACGATTCTTACCTACGGAAAGCCACAACGGTGATATTATGGTTGCCAAACTCCGGTGTTAATCCCATGACAACTATAGTGAGAGAAACTGACATCCACCAGCTGCATGTGTGGAACAAGCCACACGTCAAGTGCGGAGCCGGTCTCGCGAACGACGTCGCGTAAGGTTGGCCTGGACCGCTTGAATCTCACTATCACGCGTCATAAGAAGAACACAAACAAGAGGCTTGCAACAGAAAACATCAACGCCCGCAACAAACATGTTGCGTTCTACTCGTGAAACACATCTACGCATAGATCTAGATCCGATACCACTGAAGGGTTTCGCGGCATAGTAAATCAAAATTTTCTACGGATGCGAATAGAGGGATAGCCAAGATCTAATCTAGGAGATGCAAACAACGAGACAGATTGGATTAGATCTTCATACCCTTGAAGATTCGCAAAGCGGAACGTTCGTCGGAACGTGGGTGATGTAGTCGTACTCGCTTCTCCTCCTCGCGATCCGATCCGATCTAGCACCACAAGTGGCGGTGCCTCCGTGAGATGCACACGTGCAGCACCTCGACGTCTCCTCCTTCCTTGGTCCAGCAAGTATGGTGGAGAGACGGATTGGATCTACAACACGACGGCGTGGTGTATATGGTGGAGAATTTCTGCAGCAGGGCTTCGCCTACAAACAGTCGGGAGGGAGAGAGGAGGGCAGCAGGGCGGCTATGGTTGGAGGGGAAGGTGTGGGGGGTTGGTGCGCCCCCACCCCTCTTTATATAGAGGGGGCGCAGCCCTAGCCCCTCCCCCAAGCCCAAACCGGCGGCCCCAAAGGATAAGGAGTGGGGGGCAAGGAAACCCCCCCCTTCTAGAAGGTCTATCTCGAGTTTAAACCTCTCTTGGCCGGCTGGGCCCTATGGGGCCTTGTGCCCCTGGCCCAATGCAGCCAGGGCACTCCCTCATAGGCCCATGCCCCCTCCCGGAAGGTGGGGCCACGCTGGTACCCTTCCGGAAGGTTCTAGAAGCTTCCGGTACAATACCGATTAACCCGGAACAATTCCGAACTCCAAAAACTGCACTGCCTTATATGAATCTTATTCTCCGGACCATTCCGGAACCTCTCGTGATGTCCCGGATCCCATCCGAGACTCCGAACAAAAACTCATAAACCAATTATCCAATCTATCCTAGCGTCGAGACACGTTAAGTGTGTGACCCTGCGGGTTCGAGAATATGTAGACATGATCTTCTATCAATAATCAACAGCGGGGTCTGGAAACCCATATTGACTCCCACACATTCATTGATGATCATATCAGATGAACCACGATGCCAGGATTCAATCAATCCCATATATATATTCCCTTCGTCTCGCGATATTTTACTTGCCCGAGATTCGATCGTCGGTACCGTCATACCTAGTTCAATCTCGTTCACAGCAAGTACTTTACTCGTTCCGTAATCCGATATCACTTTGTGATTAACTCCTTAACCACATGCTTGCAAGCGGTGTTGATATCGATTACCGAGTGGGCCCGAAGTATATCTCTCCGACTTGGGAGGGACAAATCCCATCTCGATACATACAACCCAACAGATACTTTCCGATCACCTGAGAGACACCTTTATGATCACCCTCTCATAGGATGATGTTTGATGACCTCAAAGCTTTCTTCCGATACCAGGGAGTTGTATTATCTCATGGTCTAAGGAATACAATATTTGACATAAGAAAAAGCTTCGCAAAGACGAACACGATGACACGATCTAATTGCTTCGCTTAGTTTGGGTCTGTCCACCATATCATTCTCCCAATGATATGATCTCATTATCAATTGACAACTCATGTCTATGGTTAGGAAACCTTAACCATCATTGATCAATGAGCTAGTCCATAGAGGCGTACTAAGGACACGGTGTTGTTCACAAACCACACAAGTATTAAAGTTTCCGCTTAATACAATTCTAGCATGGAATATAAACATTATCATGAACAAGAATTATAATAATAACATCTTTATTATTGCCTCTAGGGCATAATTTCAACACCAGACCCCACTGTTGATTATTGATAGAAGATCATGTCTACATATTCTCGAACCCGCAGGATCACACACTTAACGTGTCTCGACGCTAGGATAGATTGGATAATTGGTTTATGAATTTTTGTTCGGAGTCTCGGATGGGATCCGGGACATCACGAGAGGTTCCGGAGTGGTTCGGAGAATAAGATTCATATAAGGCAGTGCAGTTTTTGGAGTTCGGAATTGTTCCGGGTTAATCGGTATTGTACCGGAAGCTTCTAGAACCTTCCGGAAGGGGACCAACGTGGCCCCACCTTCCGGGAGGGGGCATGGTCCTATGAGGGAGTGCCCTGGCCGCTTTGGTCCAGGGGCACAAGGCCCCATAGGGCCCAACCGGCCAGCTAGGGTAAAACCCTAATTGGACCTTCTAGAAGGGGGGGGGGTTCCTTGCCCCCCACTCCTCCTCCTTTGGCCGCCGGCCTTGGCTTGGGGGAGGGGCAAGGGCAGCCGCCCACCCCTCTATATAAAGAGGGCTGGGGGCGCACCACCCCCTCACACCTCCTCTCAAGCCAAGTCGCCCTGCTGCCCTCCTCTCTCTCTCCCTCCCGACTGCGTGTAGACGAAGCCCTGCTGTAGAAACTCTCCACCAATTGCACCGCGCCGTCGCGTTGTAGATCCAACCCATCTCTCCACCATACTTGCTGGTCCAAGTAAGGAGGAGACGTCGAGGTGCTGCACGTGTGCATCTCACGGAGGCACCGCCACTTGTGGTGCTAGATCGGATCGGATCGCGAGGAGGAGAAGCGAGTACGACTACATCACCCACGTTCTAACGAACGTTCCGCTATGACAATCTTCAAGGGTCATCTTCATACCCTTGAAGATTCGCACAGCGGAACGTTCGTCGGAACGTGGGTGATGTAGTCGTACTCGCTTCTCCTCCTCGCGATCCGATCCGATCTAGCACTAATCACAAAGTGATATCGGATTACGGAACGAGTAAAGTACTTGTTGTGAACGAGATGACACGATCTAATTGCTTCGCTTAGTTTGGGTCTGTCCATCATATCATTCTCCCAATGATATGATCTCATTATTAATCGACAACTCATGTCCATGGTTAGGAAACCTTAACCATCATTAATCAATGAGCTAGTCCATAGAGGCGTACTAGGGACACGGTGTTGTTCACAAACCACACAAGTATTAAAGTTTCTGCTTAATACAATTCTAGCATGGAATATAAACATTATCATGAACAAGAATTATAATAATAACATCTTTATTATTGCTTCTAGGGCATAATTCCAACAGTCTCCCACTTGCACTAGAGTCAATAATATAGTTTACATTTGGCAACAATCTCACACCCATGGCACTGAGGTGCTGATCATGTTTTACACGTGGAAGAGGTTTAGTCAATGGATCTGCGACATTCAGATCTGTATGTACTTTGCTAATCTTCAGATCGCCATCTGCTATATAATCTCGGATTATATGAAACTTGCGGTTGATATGCTTGGTATTTGGATGATATCTTGGTTCCTTAGCGAGTGCTATGGCGCCAGTGTTGTCACACAATATCTCCTGTGGGTCCAATGCACTTGGAACCACGCCAAGCTCAGTAATGAAGTTCCTGATCAAAACTCCTTCACTTGACACTTCTGCAGCAGCCATGTATTCCGATTCTACTGTAGATCCCGCGATCACGCTTTGCTTGCAGCTTCTCCAGCTCACAGATCCTCCATTCAAAATATACACGTATCCTGTCTGAGATTTAGAATCATCCTTGTCGGTGTCGAAACTAGCGTTGACATAACCTTTTACGACGAGTTGTTCATCACCCCCATAGACTAAGAACATTTCTTTATTCCTATTTAGGTACTTTAGGATGTTCTTCACGGTTGTCCAGTGTTCCACTCCTGGATCACTTTGATATCTGCTCGTCAAACTAAGAGCATTGGACACATCCGGTCTACTACACAGCATGGCATACATGATAGAACCTATGGCCGAGGCATAAGGCACTTTGCTCATAGCTTCCCTATCATTTACCATAGCTGGACACCGAGCCTTTCTCAATATCTTACCTGACAACATAGGCACTGAACCTTTCTTTGCCTTATGCATTCTGAACCTTTTCAGAACTTTGTCTAGGTATGTACTCTGGCTTAAAGCTATCAGGCGTCTTTGTCTATCTCTATAGATTTTGATGCCCAATATATAAGCAGCTTCACCTAGGTCTTTCATTGAAAAACACTTGTTCAGATAACTCTTCACATCGTTAAGCATGTTGATGTCATTTCCAATAATCAATATGTCATCCATATATAGTACCAGAAATGTCACCGAGCTCCCACTCACTTTCTTGTAGATGCAAGCTTCGTAGCAATTTGGAACAAATCCAAAGCTCTTGATCACTTGATCAAAACGAAGGTTCCAACTCCGAGATGCTTGCTTCAGTCCATAAATGGAACGCTGAAGTTTGCATACTTTATCAGCATCCTTAGGATCGACAAAACCTTCGGGTTGCATCATATACAACTCTTCATCAATGTTGCCATTGAGGAACGCAGTCTTGACATCCATCTGCCATATTTCATAATCATGAAACGCAGCAATTGCTAATAAAATCCGAATGGACTTAAACATCGCTACGGGAGAGAAAGTCTCATCGTAGTCAACACCTGGAACTTGTCGAAAACCTTTCACGACAAGCCGTGCTTTATTGACGGTAACATTACCATCCGCGTCCGTTTTCTTCTTAAAGATCCATTTGCACTCAACGGCCTTACGGTCGCTAGGAGGGTCCACCAAAGTCCATACTTGGTTTTCGCTCATGGATCCTAGTTCGGATTTCATGGCTTCTAGCTATTTCTCAGAGTCTGGGATCATCATCGCTTCCTCATAGTTCGTAGGTTCACTGTCTTCTACCAACAAGACAGTCAAGACAGGATTGCCGTACCACTCAGGAGGGGCACGCGACCTTGTCGACCTGCGACATTCAGTAGGAGCATCGTCCGAAGCTTCATGATCCTTGTCATTAGCTTCCTCTATTGTTGGTGCAGGCGTCACTGGAACAATTTCAGGTGCTGCGCTACTCTCCAATTCAAGAGAAGGTTCAATAACCTCGTCTAGCTCTACTTTCCTCCCACTCACTTCTTTCGAGAGAAACTAGAAAGGAACCGTTCTTTGCGACAAACACTTTGCCTTCGGTTCTGTGATAGAAGGTATACCCAATAGTTTCCTTAGGGTATCCTATGAAGACGCATTTGTCCGCTTTGGGTTCGAGCTTATCCGGCATCAATTTCTTGACGTAAGCTTCGCATCCCCAAACTTTGAGAAACGACAACTAAGGTTTAGCACCAAACCACAGTTCATACGGTGTCGTCTCAACGGATTTAGATGGTGCCCTATTTAAAGTGAATGCAGCGGTTTCTAATGCATAACCCCAAAATGATAATGGCAAATCAGTAAGAGACATCATCGATCGAACCATATCTAATAGGGTTCGATTCCGGCGTTCAGACACACCATTGCGCTGTGGTGTTCCGGGTGGCGTGAGTTGCGAAACGATTCCGCTTGCTTTAAGATGCGTGAGAAAATCATAACTCAAATATTCACCTCCACGATCGGATCGTAGAAACTTAATCTTTCTGTTACGATGGTTCTCCACTTCATTCTGAAATTCCTTGAAATTTTCAAATGTTTCAGATTTATGTTTCATTAAATAGATATACCCATATCTACTTAAGTCATCGGTAAAAGTGAGAAAGTAGCAATATCCACCGCGCGTCAAAACACTCATCGGTCCGCATACATCGGTATGTATGATTTCCAACAAGTCCGTTGCTCGCTCCATCATACCGGAGAACGGGGTTTTGATCATCTTGCCCATGAGGCATGGTTCGCATGTGTCAAATGATTCAAAATCAAGAGACTCCAAAAGTCCATCAGAATGGAGTTTCTTCATGCGCTTTACACCAATATGACCTAGACGACAGTGCCACAAATAAGTAGTATTATCACTATCTACTTTGCATCTCTTAGCCTCAACGTTATGGATGTGTGTTTCATCCCTTTCGAGATTTAGAAGAAATAAACCATTCACAATAGGTGCATGACCGTAAAAGATGTTACTCATATAAATAGAACAACCATTATTCTCCGATTTAAATGAATAACCGTCTTGCAATAAACAAGATCCAGAAATAATGTTCATGCTCAACGCAGGCACATAATAACACTTATTAAGGTTTAAAACTAATCCCGAAGGTAAAACTAAGGAGAGCGTGCCGACGGCCATCACATCAACTCTTGATCTGTTGCCAACGCGCATCGTCACCTCATCCCTCGCAAGCCGCCGTCTATTCCGTAGCTCCTGTTTCGAGTTACAAATATTAGCAACTGAACCGGTATCAAATACCCAGGCACTACAACGAGGGCTAGTAAGGAAAACATCAATAACATGTATATCCAATATACCTTTGATGGTGCCAGCCTTCTTGTCCGCTAAGTACTTCGGACAGTTGCGCTTCCAGTGACCCTTGTCCTTGCAATAGAAGCACTCAGTGTCCGACTTAGGACCAGACCTGAGCTTCTTCTCAGCAGGGGCAACGCGCTTGCCGCCGCCTTTCTTGAAGGGCTTCTTTGCACCCTTACCTTTCTTGAAGGTGGGGGGCTTGTTGACCATCAACACATGATTATTCTTTTTGATGTCCACCTCCGCTACTTTCATCTTAGCGAAGATCTCAGTGATCATATCAGTGGAACCAATCTGATTGTGAGCAACTACAAAACTTTTTTAGCTAGGAGGGAGTGACTGCAGAACTCTGTCAATCTTGAGCTCCTCTGGAATCTTACAGTCCAGTTGCTCAAGGCGTTGAGTGTAGCCGACATCTTAATGGCGTGCTCACTAACGGAACTCCCTTCCTCCATCTTGTAGTTAAAGAATTTCTTAGAGATCTCGTATCTCTCAGAACGGGCCTGAGTCTGAAACATAGTTTTCATCTCCTCAATAATCTCAAAGGGCCCGGCGAACACCTCAAAACGATTTTGAAGATCCGATTCCATAGCATACAACATGGAGATCTTAATCAAATCATAATCATCCTTGCGCGACTGATAAACAGCTTTCTCATCAGCCGGCGCATCTATAGCAGGGCGTCACCTAGCGCTTTCTCAAGGACATAGTCCTTTTGTCCGCCAGCGAGAATGATTCTTAGAATGCGGAACCATTTGGTGAAGTTAGACCCATTGTTTCTAAGCTTTTCTATCTCAGCAAAAATGTTGAAGTTGAAGTTGGACTTAGCCATTTGATCTACAGTATTTGCAAGTACAAATTAGACTATGTTCATGATAACTAGTTCAACTTTTAATCAAATTACTAGATGAACTCCCACTAAATTCAACATCCCTCAAGTTGTTTAGTGAACACGATCCAAATTCACCACACCTAATCCGATCTTCACGAGAAGAGATGTGGTTTCAATGGTGGACAACGAAGTGTCGATCATATCATTCACATGACTCATGCTTAACCTTTCGGTTCATGTGTTCCGAGGCCATGTCTGTACATGCTAGGCTCGTCAAGTTAGACCCAAGTATTTCCGCGTGTACAAAACTGGCTTGCACCCGTTGTATGTGAGCGTAGAGTTTATAGCACCCGATCATCACGTGATGCTTGGACACGACGAACTTTCGCAACGGTGCATACTTGGGGAGAACACAGTTTTTATCTTGATCTTTAAGTGAGGAATCATCTTATAATGCTACCGTCGCGATCTAAGCATAATAAGATACATAAAAGGATAAACATCACATGCATATAACTTTATGTGACATGGTATAGCCAATCTTCGCGCAATGATCTCCATCTTGTGCGTGCCGGCATGATCTCCATCACTCCACCATGATTGCCTCCACCACGAATTGCAGCTACAACTATTGCTAACTACTTAGCGATAAAGTGAAACTATTACATGGCGTATAAGAAGTTGACACATAGGTCATACACAATTATAAAGACAACCATATGGCTCCTGCCGGTTGTGTACTCATCGACATGCAAGTCGTGAAACATTACAAAACATGATCATCGCATACATTATACACATCACATCTTGGGCATACCATATCACAGAAAACACTCCCTGCAAAAACAAGTTAGACGCCTCTACTTTGTTGTTGCATGTTTTACGTGGCTTATGGGAGTAGATGCTAAGAACGATTCTTACCTACGGAAAGCCACAAGGTGATATTATGGTTGCCAAACTCCGGTGTTAATCCCATGACAACTATAGTGAGAGAAACTGACATCCACCAGCCGCATGTGTGGAACAAGCCACACGTCAAGTGCGGAGCCGGTCTCGCGAACGACGTCGCGTAAGGTTGGCCTGGACCGCTTCAATCTCACTATCCCGCGTCATAAGAAGAACACAAACAAGAGGCTTGCAACAGAAAACATCAACGCCCGCAACAACCATGTTGCGTTCTACTCGTGAAACACATCTACGCATAGATCTAGCTCTGATACCACTGAAGGGTTTCGCGGCATAGTAAATCAAAATTTTCTTCGGATGCGGACAGAGGGAAGCCAAGATCTAATCTAGGAGATGCAAACAACGAGAGAGATTGGATTAGATCTTCATACCCTTGAAGATTCGCACAGCGGAACGTTCGTCGGAACATGGGTGATGTAGTCGTGCTCGCTTCTCCTCCTCGCGATCCGATCCGATCTAGCACCACAAGTGACGGTGCCTCCTTGAGATGCACACGCGCAGCACCTCGACGTCTCCTCCTTCCTCGGTCCAGCAAGTATGGTGGAGAGACGAATTGGATCTACAACACGACGGCGTGGTGTATATGGTGGAGAGTTTCTGCAACAGGGCTTCGCCTACACGCAGTCGGGAGGGAGAGAGAGAGGAGGGCAGCAGGGCGACTTGGCTTGAGGGGAGGTGTGAGGGGTGGTGTGCCCCCAGCCCTCTTTATATAGAGGGGTGGGAGGATGCCCTGGCCCCTCCCCCAAGTCCAAACCGGCGGCCACAAGGAGGAGGAGTGGGGGGCAAGGAACCCCCCCCCTTGTAGAAGGTCTAGTTAGGGTTTTACCCTAGCTGGCCGGTTGGGCCCTATGGGGCCTTGTGCCCCTGGCCCAATGCGGCCAGGGCACTCCCTCATAGGCCCATGCCCCCTCCCGGAAGGTGGGGCCACGTTGGTCCCCTTCCGGAAGGTTCTAGAAGCTTCCGGTACAATACCGATTAACCCGGAACAATTCCGAACTCCAAAAACTGCACTGCCTTATATGAATCTTATTCTCTGGACCACTCCGGAACCTCTCGTGATGTCCCGGATCCCATCCGAGACTCCGAACAAAAACTCATAAACCAATTATCCAATCTATCCTAGCGTCGAGACACGTTAAGTGTGTGACCCTGCGGGTTCGAGAATATGTAGACATGATCTTCTATCAATAATCAACAGCGGGGTCTGGAAACCCATATTGACTCCCACACATTCATCTATGATCATATCGGATGAACCACGATGGCAGGATTCAATAAATCCCATATATATATTCCCTTCGTCTCGCGATATTTTACTTGCTCGAGATTTGATCGTCGGTACCGTCATACCTAGTTCAATCTCGTTCACAGCAAGTACTTTACTCGTTCCGTAATCCGATATCACTTTGTGATTAAATCCTTAACCACATGCTTGCAAGTGGTGTTGATATCGATTACCGAGTGGGCCCGAAGTATATCTCTCCGACTTGGGAGGGACAAATCCCATCTCGATACATACAACCCAACAGATACTTTCCGATCACCTGAGAGACACCTTTATGATCACCCTCTCATAGGATGACGTTTGATGACCTCAAAGCTTTCTTCCGATACCAGGGAGTTGTATTATCTCATGGTCTAAGGAATACAATATTTGACATAAGAAAAGCTTCGCAAAGATGAACACGATGACACGATCTAATTGCTTCGCTTAGTTTGGGTCTGTCCATCATATCATTCTCCTAATGATATGATCTCATTATTAATCGACAACTCATGTCCATGGTTAGGAAACCTTAACCATCATTAATCAATGAGCTAGTCCATAGAGGCGTACTAGGGACATGGTGTTGTTCACAAACCACACAAGTATTAAAGTTTCCGCTTAATACAATTCTAGCATGGAATATAAACATTATCATGAACAAGTATTATAATAATAACATCTTTATTATTGCCTCTAGGGCATAATTCCAATAGTTTGTATCTCAGAAAAAACAAACAGTGGATCGATGCAAGATTTACAAGAATTGCTAGCATCTCAAAAGAGAAAACACAAGCCTAATTCAAAGTACATAGCTCCTGACCCTGAGAGTGAACAATAGCCTGATCTTGAGGAAAACTATGTTCCTGGTCCTGAGAGGGCGACATAGTTTATCTACTAGTCCTGGCCTGAAAAATAACATACCAGAATAAGAAAAACAACAAGAGTGCATCAAAAGAAAAACAATATGATAATATGACAGTTATGGAAATTGTTACACAACTCTATGTAAGATGTAGAAATGTCCATATTAATATAACACCGAGTAATGGAAGATTAAGACTAAGAGTTCAGAGTAATCTACGAGCAAACCGAGCCATCTTAACAGTTATTGATGCATACAAGAAAATTAGCACATCCATGCAAGACAAAAAATTAGCAAACAGTCTGTTTAAGAACAGATCAACCAAATTTCATTCAATTTTTGTTTCAAGATTTTGATCATTCATGCCAACTGGATAAGGCAACAACCCTTATTCAAAATGCCATGAGAATCAGAAGCATCGGAACACTCTATATGATCCTTGCTAGCCAGAAATAGAAATAAGTGCTTTCTTGCATATATATAATAAACAATATACATGTGTTGCTTGCATACATATAAAAAACAATATCTAACAATGAGAATGCTGATGTACCTTGTAAAAAAGCTCCACTTGAGTCTCGTTTCTCTCCACTCTGAAATGTTGTGACAGTATTTTATCAACAAGTATGATATGAAAACTGAGAATTGATAGTGGCCATATAAGTAAATTCTAATTAGTAGCATCTCCAAAGAGAAAACACAAGCCTAACTTATACCTGAAATATGGAGTTGCGCAGAGCATCTCATCATCATTATTCAAATCTTCTACGATTGATGTGGCATCAATTACACCTGATGGGCGCATCTAATCCTGCAAGCATATCAATGCATCGACGGTTTCGCTATTCAAACAACTCCGATAGCCACTTATCACTGTAGTTCTAGTGGAGAAAGCTGATTCAGAAGCTACAGTGGATGCGGGAACAACAAGTACATCTCTTACCATACGTGAGATTGTAGGGTACTTATGGCTATTGGTCATCCACCATTCTAGAATGTCAATATTAGCATCTGGATATACTAGCTCATCCTTTAGATACATGTCAAGATCGCTTTGTTTAGCTTGTTGCCTTTGTTGCTCACCTACATGTTGGCTCCAGCTCGCCCATGGATCATCCATTGAAGCTTCTTGATTTTGTTGTTCATTTGAAATGTTTGAGTCACTATTTTGTGGTGCAGAATATGCATTGAACATGTCGTTAAATTTCCTCTTCACAATTAATAGTAAACATTTAGGTCCATCAACTATTGTACCATTCTTCAAGTTGTACTCCAAAAACTTTAGCTTTGATCGAGGGTCGATTATAATAGGTATGCACATTGTCATGTACGAAAGCTTCCAGTACTTCAAGAACTTTCTCTTCATTTCAACTACCATTGATCTAATTGTGGCATTCTCACTCGATGCTTCCTTTGCCAACACCCATTTGATTTTTCAAAGCACTTTGAAATATGCATTGCTTGTAGGATATAATGAACCAGATACCACCAGTGTAGCATCATAGGAAACCACTAACAACTTACAGATTTCCTCTGCAATTTAAAGTACAGGAGGTACATGAGAATGACAAATAGGGTGACCATCTATAGAAACACCATGCCCCTCTCCCTGATAGGTTGACATGTTTATCCTCTAATCGTGGCCTGCAACATAACATACAGAATAAGAAAAATAACAAGCTAGGAATTGATTAATATGTCATGGTTCAATACCAATATTCTGATTTCATATGTAAGAAACTAAATCGCACGGCCTATGCACACCCTTATCCAATATTCTGATTTCATATGTAAGAAGCTAAATATACTTTATGTATAATATTTAGGAACGAGTCTTTGCTTGGATTTTATTTCAGCAAACAGTTCCCAACTGATGAAACAACACTTACTGACAGAAATCCTAAATGAAATTCAGGAACAGGAAGAAGGCCGACCTACTCTCGGTATGGGTGTGTCCAACTTGACAAGCTCTGAATTTAAAATCAGGAACAGCAAGAAGGTCGGCCTACTCTCGGCTGACTTCATCGACACTAGATTGAATGGTGATTTCAACAACTTGCAAGCATTAACGATGATGAAGCTGGCTATTTCATGCTTGCGGGAATATAGACGCAGCCTTAATTCAGAAAATAGAAGTCTGGCCTTAATTCGTGAACCTAGGGTTCGAGTAGAGTAGGGGAGGAAGGAGGAGACTGCTGCGCCTTAGGAGGAGCGGAGGTAGGCAGGCGTCGCCGGCGACATCTTCTTGGTCCCCGCGGGCGACATCGTCGTCGTTACCTACCCCTCCTCGGGCGACGCGAAAGCCCCCTCCGGCGGGCAGTAGTTAGGGAGTATGTAGAAGGCGGCGGCTGAAAGAGGGGCCGGGGCGTCAGACCTGGAACGTAGAAGGCGGCGACGACGGCCTCCCAGTACAGACGAGGAGAAGCACGACTGGTAGTCTGGTACTCTGGTATAGAGAGGAAGAGGACACCTCTTAACGGACTAATGGGCTGTCGACGGATTTACATGGGCTAGTCCGCTTCGGACCGTCAGGACAAGTGGGACAATTTAATCGGGACTAGTAGAGAATTTTCGGTGGGATGGGAGTCGGAATAGGTGGCAATCCCATTCCACTTGAAATCCTAACGCTTCGAGTGTCTTTTTGTTATATTTTTATGTTAGAATTTTATTACTCTCTTCGATTCAAATTATTTGATTCAGATTTTGTCTAAATTAAAATATATCTAGACATGTTTTAGGGCTAGATACATCTAAATCTAGACAAAACCAAATCAATTAATTTGGATCAGAGAAAGTATATAAATAAGGTAACTAATTAATTCATATGTCCAATTTTACAAATACAGGCAAAGGGTGCGGGATGCCGGGATGCAAGCAGTAGAGGACACAAAGTTACTTGAGGCAAATATTCAATAGATACATGGGTTGGACTTGGGAATAAGCCGTCCTGGACCTCGCCTCATGGCCCCGGGCCAATTTCAGGGCCATGGTTCGACCCATTTTAAAAAAATGTTGCGGCCTCGCTGACCTATTGGATACCCCAGGACCGACCTAAAAATCAGTAAATATATATTTTTTAGCTACAATAACACAAAGAAAATTGTCTATACATAGTATTATAAAAGAAAAAATTGTTGCCTAACCAGAGACGATAATTTAACAAGGCTACAAACGAACCACAAATCAGCGATTTATATGTTTTAGGAACCACAAAACAGCTACGAACTTTGCAAATCGACGATTTCATTCTCATTTTATCAGTGATTGCTTCATCATATATTGGAGGTTACTTGTACATCCCTTATCATCTGTACCGGAGAAATGAGTCATGAAAGGAACCGAAAAGAAACATCGAATGTCTAACCGAATGCCAACAAGACAACAAGTAGTGCAATTTTCGGTAGCAAGAACCAAACAAGTA
The DNA here is from genome assembly GCA_916181665.1 of Avena sativa. Lineage (NCBI taxonomy): Eukaryota > Viridiplantae > Streptophyta > Magnoliopsida > Poales > Poaceae > Avena > Avena sativa. Next base: position 346,834,947 of record OV702280.1, on the reverse strand, counting down.
GTACACCCACAACAGCAAAATTTACAGAAGCACGCTGGACTATAATTTTCATAGCGAGTAGACCAACAAGACACCATAGAACAACATTGCTTGTCTCTGTTCATAGCTACTTTGTCTAGTAAACTGATCGCAGTCTTCATTTGCATGCCAAGCTATCAAGGTCACCGACTGCTGCCCCCTTACTCAGCTACCCTACGGTACCAATATTAAGTAAGCACTCTGTCCTTCAAACTAGACTATCAAAGAAAAGAAGGGAGTATAGAATAGAGGCAATGGAGTAGGATGCAGTAATGTCAAATACTCCCTCCATTTTAAAATATAAAATGTTTTAGTTTTGTGAAGAAAATGTATCTAGATTTTTTTAGTGTGTAGATTCACTTCAAACCTAATGAATCTATATACTAAAAGAAATCTAAATACATTTGCTTCACAAAGCTAAAACATCTTATATTTTAAAATGAGAGAGTACCTTTTAACTCCATTATTATGTTGTGAATTGAAGCCATGCTATGCTCAGTATTAGCTGCAGAAAACAAGAACAGTTACCTGGACTTGCTCTAAGAGGCAAAAAAAAACTACCTGGGCAGTGGTCACGCACCCAAATCCAGCCCCTGCAGAGACCAAAGAACAGGAGCAGAGAACACACACGGGCAAACAAACTAGGAAAGACGAGGAATCATACAGGACACGCACACACACAAAACAGACTCCTTAATTCCATGCAAGTTTTATACTCCTATTTTACTAGCACACTCGAATATTAAAAAGAACAAAAGTTCGTTGAATCTTCATGGAATTTGCTTTGTCTATTTAACATCATCATCCCGGTAAGTAGCCTGAAATTTATCTGTAGTAACCTGAATTTGAGCACTAATGTGAGGTCAGCCCCCAAATGTCCGAAATTCATCTGTACCCACAAATAAAATTTGCAGACAGACAGCCCACATGTACGTTACATCATCTGCTCCAGGAAACACCAGAAATCCACACGTACGGAATTTTTCTTACGGGCAGACGTGAAAGTAGTCGGTTGGTGCGAATTTTTCCTCCTCCCATGATTCAAGAGCTGTAATTAATCCACACCACGCTACGTAATCCCGTAACTCTTATTCCGTAACGTCCAGTGTAGCGTTACTAATCCAGAAAACTTTGTCTGGATCCACTGACGGAGCTAGCACATAATTCCGCTGAAAAGATGGATGTCTGAGGCCCTAATAAAAAATTACTTCACTAATTTTTCAAAGTCTTGGGAGGGCGGTGGCCCCCCTACATATACACATACCTGACAGGAAGTAAGATCTGAAACACGCATATTTAGCCCGTGCAGACATACGTGGCCAGACTGAATTATGGACGAGAGGATTCGAAAAAAAAAATTACGGATGACGGAGATTTAGTCCATGTAAAATAGTAGTACACCACCGTTCCTTTCGGATATGATAATTGAGGCCCAGCCAGTACGTTTCCTTTCGGATCCTAGAATCCTTATTACTACTACTTCTTCCGATTCAAATCAATTAATTTGAATTAACTCCTTAATTAATTTGAATCGAGGGAGTACAACCTTTATCATTAACTAGCAAAATGCCCGCGCGTTGCTGTGAAAGAGAAAGTTTGTTGGCCTGTTAGGTTCTTTTCTACGGCTATAGAGTATGGTGTTTGATCAGACAATTTGCATATGAAATATGCATGTGCATACAACAACACCTCCGCGAAGAAATTAATGCCGAGGCGCCCCAAGCCTATTCCTCTCACCACACACGCACATGCAACCCTGCCATCACGCGGTTCCCTGTCGCCGCTGCTGCCACTGCTAGCTCCGCCACCGGCCGCAGCCACATGCCCGCACTCCGCCGCCCGTCGACGTCTCATCCAACCATGCCCTACCCTAGCCGCTTGCAACCCCCTCCGCCATGCTCCACTGACCGAGCCACCGTTGCTCTGTCGGCCAACGCCGATCCGTCGGCTCATGTATTCCTCATCCCCCCTCCCCACTGAGGGGTAACTGGCATTTAGTTTAGCATATTCAGAATAAATAGTCTGCTTGGTAGAAACATGCATGTGTATTTACTTCAGTTGTGATCAAAATTTCTCATCTCATGTTTGATCCAACATAAATCCACCAATGGATAATACTCCATGTGTCAACATGCCAATTAGTAGAAGGAACAATTGATTGAGAACAACGACTAACTCAGAGTGCTTAATTAGAAAAATGCATTAAATCAATTAGGTAGACGTAAGAAATTATTAGATTCGAATATGCAGTCGGATTTTTCTTTGCAAATAATATATCATGATGCATACATAAAAGCGATGTATCAAGAGACTCGATTCATGTGTTATGGATTTTTAATTAATTCTAAACCTGGCCGCTTTTTGCAAAAAAACAGCAACTCTGTGAAACCATCCCCTTCATCAACGGACAAAGGTAGTGGAAACTATGCATGTGTGAGTATGTCCCAGGGAGTGCCTTGATAACTGGTTGCATACCTATGATTCTCTAATGTCAGATCCTCAAGAAAAGATTGATCCGAGAAGATTAATGATGGCGTCCATAGGATTAACCTCTAATTAGTTTGAGGCGTTGGATGCCGAAGAAGTCCTAGGTTCTTCCGTGACACTTCCGCGAATTGTTATTCCTCATCTTTTCCATGATGGCTTCTCTAGAAAAAAAGCATAGCTTCCTGCATCTAAGCTCTTCAATCTGGAAACCACTCCGGTTCTAAATCCTGATGCACCACGAGCGATCTGTATAATCCAGCACACATGCACAGCCTCTGCCTCTTTGTGGCCTCCAAACATATATAGTGCTGATTGTTCACCGGTCGGAAACGACGGCCAAAGTCCAAATACATCAAAATCGTATTATGCAAGGTCTCTCTAGCCATGAAACAAGTATACACACCGTTTAGATTTCTGTTGCATCTAGCTGCCGGCCGTTTCTGGCTTCCATGGATGAGCTACGCGACAATAAGTTCAGGCTTCTGTCGGATTTCGCCGCCGGCTGTGCATGGAGCGTGACGTTATGCCTCGGCCAGATAGCACACGGTGAATTAGAACAGCATAACTTTGCGTGCGTGCCCAAAACGTCGGAGATGGAGCTAGGGCTTTGCACCCGTTCTTTTTTGATGTTTTTTTTACGGTGACTCGGCAGGGAGTCTAATATAAGAAAATCAAAACGTTTTTCCCACTTAACGGTGACATTGGTGGGTAATTTATTTTTTGGTCAAAGGGTAAAGTCGTCCAAAAAAATGTAGGTACTACAAAAACACTCCTTCATTTATTATTAGGTAATAGATTAATAAACTAGATAGATAGATTCCCTTCAATTGGGACAGGCGGCATCTAACCTATAAGTGGAGGGGGTAGTACGTTGTCCTGCAAAAATCCGAATTTTTTGGCCATCCGATCCGGAAGCAGCGGCTCAAATCTGCCCCTAACCTGCATGTACGTAATGAACTGGCCGTAATCTACCCGCATGGTGGTGCGTCTTTCTATTGTTGGGCCCGTGCTATTATCGGTCCACCTCTCAGTCACTGCTCGGTGGGTTACATAGGGAGTGTGAGGGACGTCCGTGCAAGCCGCGCGTGGTGGGTGAAAAGCTCGCCACACCCAATGCCTAGCCGCCTCCTCCTCCCGTGCTTCTGCCCCATTCCCCCTCGCGTGCGGCGGCCGGCGTCGCTCCGCCTCCCGCCGCATTCTTCCTCCCACGCTTGGTTCCTCCTCCTCCCATCCCTTCCTCTCCAATCTCGTCCGACCCTTCCGCTGCAGCCGCCAGCCATGGAAGCTACGCACCCACTCCTAACCCTAGCCGCCGTCCCTAATCCCCTCGCGCACGGGCTCCTCCCCAATCCCGTCGCTCACCATTCCCTTCCTGCCACCGTCGCCACTACCTCTATCGATGTCGTCCTTCTCCTCGACCTCTCTCCTCTGTGCACCTTCTCCTGCGGCACGGAGGACGCCGTTAGCGCAGCCTACCGCCGCGCACCGTGCCGTGGCCGGGAGGAGCGGTCGTGGGTCGAGCTGCTCGAGTCAGGTTCGTTGAGGAGGACGACCGCCATGGCTGATGAGGCAAATGGATGGAGGAGGCATTCGCCCTCTCCCATTGGAGACTAAGCTGCAGGAATAAACGAGGGGGCAGAGCCGCTCGCGATGTTGCCACTGTCTCCCTCACGTGCAAGCCACAGCGCTCCCCCTACTGGTCTTCTCTGTCTGGTCTGCAGGTACATGGCCTCCTTCACCATCTTTACACTTCCTTTCTATCTTGCCCAACCTTCCTGAAACTCCTCTGTGCGCCGTCTAATGGCCTGCCTTTGATCTGGTACCACCGTCACCATCCTCAGCTTCAAGAACAAGTCCACATCCACGTGAGTCTGTCCTCTTTCTCTCCCACACCTCCTCTCTCTTGATTTAGTCCCCAATATTGTTTTTGTTTGTGCAGATTCTATTTAGATATGCCAGCAAGGTGTTCGACAAAAGTCCAAATCACAGGAGGGTTGTAGACCGCCACGTAGCAGAGAAGGATAAGGACAGAGCCAAGCTGATCCGTCCGTGTGCCCGCTAATTTGTTGCATAAGGTTTTTCCTGACCATGATTGTGTGAGCCAAAGCATTGAGCTCGATAAAGCTTGAACAAATAGTTTGGTATATGTTGATCATATATAATTTGATATTCATCTAAGAAACGAATTGTTTTGCAGTGTGGGGATTTCTAATGATTTTCCAGCTAGGGGAGATATTTTTTTGACACGCATTAGAGCCAGGTGACCACAATTCCCATTATAGCAATTTCAACTTATTTTATTCCTCCTCAAAATCTTTTCTTCTCAAACGTTCTCTATTTTTCTGTACTAAAATAATTGCATTATTGATTGTAAAGTTTGTTAGATCACGCGAATACAATTGTACTTATTTGTCCAAGTCACGGTGCATAGTGTACTACAAAATGTGCGTAGTTTATTACTTGAATAGTTATTTTTGTGAGACAGCAAGTATAGATTCAGTGACCTGCAGTTAAGGTGCCACTGGAATTTTGCATTTCCTATTCATAACCATCCAAGTGTTTTGCCAGCATCGTCGTTGTGTTTTTATGGGTGGTTGCTTATGGGGAGTTCAAACTTGATGCAACAACAAAATATTGATGATGTGATGACCAGTTCTTTTATTTAGAATACTATACTTCAAAGCGGAAAACCTTTAGTTTTTTATTTAGAATCATATTGTGATTTAGTACTTCAGACTATGTGACCTGATGTCTTTTTTCTTCTTTCTTATGCACAAATTCTTTATTTGCTCGAGCTACAGTTTTAGATGACCATTGCTTGGTCAGTGTTGAGGTTAAAAATTTGTCGAGCACAGTCAACATTTCTGCAGGGTGACACAAAATAATTTTCTTATACTTGCTCTATGATTTAGCTAGGAAATGTATCAGAATATGTCTCCATGCAGTTGTTGGTGAGATTAGTGATTTAGTATGCTGTTTTTCTGGGCAAATGCTCCCAAGCCTTTCACGTCTATGCAACTTGCCAAGGCTCCAAGGCCAGACTAGATGACACAATGTAGAACTCTACTTCATCTTCATATTTGCCTATATTTGTTCTTACATGTTAGAAATCTAATTGTGGTTATTTGACTATTTTTGGTGCCCGCTAATTTCCCATTTGCAAGTTAATTGAGGACAAAGCGCTTGGTGGTGGCCACCTTAATTTGTGCATAGCAGCTCCTTTTGTTTGTGCCTACGCGGTTGACGTTCATTGTTTTCCAAACTATAAAAACTAATTACTATATCTAATCCGATGATTGTTTCCTCTTCTAGCATTGGATTGGGCTGCAGCGGCACCTGGTTATCACCACCCCTCTGCCTCTCACAACCCTCTCCCAACTCTTCGAGTCATCGAGTGTATGTCTGCTTCTGCTTCCGCTAAATGATAAAAATCTTTCTTCAAAAGGAAAAGACAAAACGGTAGTTTTATTCTTATTGGTTGGTTGATTATTCCATACATCATTTAGTTCGCCGTGACCTCGAAGCATCAATACTTAATATTACAGGCTGCTGCACATGCTCTAATCTTCAAATTAATATCCATGCATTTTGAGGCAATGATGGTTGAACTATATCTGAACATTTTTGCTGCATCTTTCAGGGTCACGTGCTCATAAGGATGACATTAGAAGATGTGTGTATTTTAGTTTTCGAGGAGAAAGATGAGAACAATGTGTGTTTAGTTTTTTAGGAAAAAGGTGTGGCACAATTATTTCTGATTTTCATACTATGATTTAGTTTTTCATATTAGCTAAATTTATGATTGTGTAAAAATTGAAGCATGCATCTTACATGGCTCCGTCACGCTGCTGATATTGGTTCCACCGATGAAAAGATCATGTTAGAACTAAGCTAGAAGGTTCTCTATTTCGGTTGAATATTATATCATACCGAAGAATAGTATATCTATTTCTCATTACATCCATCCATTGTCTGCCTTGCTTGCTATTCTGAATTAATTATTCTATTTTACATGATGCATCTCTATGTCGCCTGAAGATTGTTTCATCTCTCTTGCAATTATTTATGTACAATTGTTGACAATATGCAATATGGCCATTGTTGAAAATGCTGCAAGATTTTTCATTGCTAACAGTATAAATAGCAGATGCCTACCTTTCAAAAGATTTCATAGGCAATGGCATCGCTATATAAATAGAGGAATTTATTTTTCAGTACCATACAGATTAAAAGTTGATTAGATTATGTCATGATTAATGTATATGTATATGCCTAAAGCTATTAGCTAATATAGTAAAGCTTCTATCATAGTTACTGTTGGTAGCTGGACGATGCCCATAGTTCTGCCGCTAGCCTCCTTTTCAAGTTCTTCCTTCCAATTCTGATGCGTATAGAAATAACTATAGTTTGTTTAGTCCTATATATCCCATACAATATTTGATGTATTTTCTTTCCTACGGTGCCTCATTCTGAATTTTTGACTATACTGTTGGTTAGTAATATTGTCATACTTTCTGTAACAGTTATTTGAAAATAACTTCATGGTATTTTTCGACGTGAATAAGATATTGCGTGGCGCAAGACGTTTCTGTTTATATCCATATGTCAGTGTTAGCTAAAAAGGATAGAAATTATAATATGGTTACTCTTCTCCTCTGGTGCAGATGTTTGTTGACTCTAAGTGAATCAAATGTTTACTAACGTCCAATACTCCAATTCTTCTTTCTGTACCTTTATTTGTTCTGCCCTCTTCTGTTTAAATGTCCAGGATTTCATGCTTAGGTGGTCACTTCTGCTCTCCTTGGCTTACTGTCCGGTTGTGTACATGATTTCCTGCTCAGATTGGCCTAAACTTAAGTCTTCACTGTTCTGAATAAAAGGCCATTACTTTTTGATATTTACTTATATTGTTTGTATCAGGCGAATTAGCTGAGTGAGTGAAGGTGATGTTGTTTCCTACAGAGTTGATCTGGATAAAATTATGCAAAATAATTTTCTCTCTAACTCAAATTCATGGATATATAGGTTCATATGTGTTTTCTGCTCCCTTGACTGCAATTTGTTGCCTCATCTTGCGGATTCCGACTGTCCTTTCTCATCTGGTTGGGATTGATCCCATGAGATTTCAATGTGCTTGAGGTGAGCTTCTGATTTATCTATCAATTTATTTTCTTTTCTATTTACTTTTGTGCTTGATATAGGAGTACTCAAAGAATGATATTGATGTGATGATTGATCCCAAACCCAAACTGAACATGTGAATCGTATTTGCACTTTTGTGGTTTTTCTTATTGAACATTTATTTGAGGTATCTATTTATCACTTCCACACTCTTGCCGTGAACTTGCTCTGCAGCCACGCATCTCACCCTAGATGGTCCAACTAGAGGAGAAGGGGCTGAGGTTACAAGGTGCCACCCTTTTCAGGTACAACCAATTATATATGACTATTTAGTGGCTTGTACAATATGTTGGGTGAAATGATCGTAAAAATGCACATATTTCGTGCTCGTATCGGTGCCAAGTTGTTTCAGAAAACGCCCATACTGCCACTATGAACAGATGCTGCCAACTTTGGACTTGCATATATTCTCTAGATGCACATTTTTTAAGCCGAATTATTTGGGGGCCTTGGAACAGATGTGGGAAGACATCCCGCCACCACCGCCGCCGTGGTCGCAGGTAGATGATGAGGATACCCCTGTGATAACACCCTGCATATGCCGTCTTCGTGCTATAGAACTCAGTGTAACTCGATAGGCAGCTGCCACCGGCTGTCCCCATGTTGTGGCAACTCAGGAGGCAACATCGTTCCTTCCCCCACGTGACGGAAACTCATGATGAGACGCTTCTCTTTCCAGTTTTTTTCTGCTGCATCTGCTCTCTAAAGTTACACCTGACTTTTGCAATGCCTCTCTATTCTACAGAATCTGGTGCAAAGCCATGTAATTTCTGATGTCATACAATACATGTATGTTTATTGTGATCCAAGAATCCTTATTTTGACTGGGTGGTGTTAATCGATTGTTGTAATCTCAATCGGTGCATGTCTATGGGGCAAAGTTTCTGAATACAGTGCATGCTTGTTAGTTCTTTGGCAAGCTTACCTTTCGAGAGTTATGTCCAAGTTATTTATTTCCTGAAACTGAAACTATGAAGAACAATGGTTTATGTACTATTCCTCCAAAATGGTTTACGTACTCAGGTATCCTAAATTATGTATTTGCAATATGAAGAACAATATCAACGATCCATGGATTACAAAATTCACACAATCACCAATTTCTCCAGAAACCAAAAAGTTCAGTTACAGGGAGCATGTCTGTCAGTTGGGAGATCGCATGTGGCGGAGGATCAAAGCTTGGCTTGCCATCAAGTAAAACGGTGCCTAGAACTCAGGTGGCGGCTGCCCCTTGAACTCTTGTCATGGATGATATGAACGAAAGGTTTGGGGATATTGCAGCTATAATTTAAGAGATTTTGTAGTTTTTCTGTGAAGTGCGTTTAAGTGGATGGATGCCATCCCACCTCTAATCCGAAGCGTCAACTCACAATCTGACAGCGGAGAAAAAAGTTTCCAGAATTTTACCCAATAATAGGGGTTTTCATTGGATACTTCACCTACTGGATGTTAGTTATATGTGATCCTTTTCATCTCAATTCGAAACATGGTAGTTCTGAGCTTTTCTGCTCGAGAAGGTATCACAATATAAATGCAGCTTTTGTCATTTCTAAATAAAATATCTCTTTTGTTACTCTGCTCATTCAATATCGCTTTTGTCATTTCTAAATAAAATTTAAATCAAAACTAATTTCATGGGAGGCTTATCTGTTATGAGTAAAGATACTTCTCTTTGAGACGTTTATCTATTGTTGGTTAAGAACTATTTAGATTATGTGTAATACTCTTCTATGTTAGGTACTCTATATGTATATCTATCTAAGTATAATGATGTGAGCAATATATGTACTTGCCTTTTCAAGTGTTTCCTCTTTACACAATGTATTGTTACATCTGTCTTACCATGTACTAATGGTTTAAACAGATATATGGAGCATTGCAACAAATCTCACTAAAACTTTCTACATGAGGTAAAACATCTTAGGCCCCGCTTGGAAACTTTGTATATTTTCCCCTCACGTAATTATCTCCAAGGGAATCGTACGTGCACAATAGAGCCGCCGGTTTTTTTGCGTGACCATCGATGGTCCGTGAGTTTAAAGGGGGGAATCAGCCAGAAATTGTCAGAAGGGGAAATCTAAACAACAAACCAAGCGCCGTTTTAGGATCCGATCGGTAAACAATTCGGAACCTTAAGTTACGTCAGTTTTGGGCTAAAAAACAGCCAACCAAGCGGGGCCTTAGCCAGATTGATAATAAAAAAATTAGATAGCAAAGTCCTCAAAATAGGCTTTCGCCCCGCTTTATAAATAAAGCCACACGGTCAAACTGATACAAAGTGATGAGAGAAACCTCTTACAAGCAAATTAAAGATAAACAAGAAAAACTAAAAAGCAACGAGCTTGCCACCAAAGATCGTATGGAGATAAGGAAACCAGAGCTCCACAACAACGCCCCCAAGGAGGTAACGACGCACTAAAGCGCCACCGCGGTCGAGACCAGAAGGTCAAGGGTTTTCACCCGGATCCTTAGAGCGGATTGAGTAGCCACAATGACGCCCTCAAGAGGGTCAGGACACCCGCAGGCGTCGCCATCGTTGGCGCCGGAGCACTGAAATTTTGCCTGAAAAAACCCTCTCCACAATTGGTACCTCATCCCACCAACAAGCTCTGAGCCGTGCTTTCCACACACGATCTGGGCGCTAACACACCAAGAGACCCCGACGCCCACTCCTTGCCACCCACATGGTCCAAAGAGACAGACCATCACCACCGCAACGCCACCCTTCCGTCAAGACATCCGTGCAGTTCATCTTCTGAGGTTGCCGCCTCGACATCCGTGCACTCGCCACCGAGTAGTGAGTCCCGTCGTGTGGACTGCGAGGTGTAGGAGGTGGAGATGGCCCTCTGGCCCGGCCAGGCCCGAAATGAGCCCGTAATGTCTCTGCCGCCATGCTGCAGCAAGAAAGCTGCCGCCGCCACTGCCCTCCTGCTTGACCCGCCCCACCACACTACCTACAGAGAGCGTCGTCGTCGTACTAGGCCCCCTCCAAACCCAGACCAGGCCCTAGGGGCCTAGATCTGGGCCAGCCAAGCCCTGTGGCCAAAGGTCACTGCACCAACACGCCACCCTGCCGGCCGCCTCCGGCACCACCACAAAGCCACCTCTCCGCTCGAACTCAAGCACACCAGCCGAGCCGGCTCATGACCAGGAGGACAATGCCTCCGTAAGATGCACGCCGCCCACCACCACAAGCCAGGCCTAGCAGAGGACGTTGAAGCTGCGCCACAGCAGGCCACACCATCGCCTCCTCGCAACGTAACCGCCGCCATGAGATCAGCTCGCCCCCGCCGTCGGAAGCCACCATCGAGCCCACGCCGCCACCATGGGAGGTCGCCCGCGCCACCCCATAGTCCAGGCATGAAAAAGGAGGAGCATCCTCACTGCCGCCTGTGCGGAGCAGGCTTCGCCCGGCCACACCGTCTGGCGACGGCGAGGGAAGGGGAGGGATGGGGACCGGGGATCTAGGGCAGCGGTGCTATGGTTTTCCCACGACGCTCACGAGAGCGTCGCAGGGTCGAGGCGTTTTTAGGGAGCCCCCCTGATAGCAAAGTCGAACAACTCCATAAACTAACGTTAAATAGATGCGAAACCTACGGGCCCGTGCGCCGAGGCGCACTCCTAAATATAGTAAGCCTGCACCAGGCCGTCTGTGACGCCGTTGCTGGAGCTGGTACCGAAGAGCTCTTGAATGGAGAGGAGGAGGACGCACCTGTTGACGACGTCAGTGAAGTAGCCGTTGTCGAAGTTGTTCGGCCGCTGCAGCTCGAGCGGCGCGAGGTTGTCGTCGCCGCCAGCCAATGGGCAGACGCTTGCGCGCACCTGTGCAGCGAAGCCAGCGTCGATGTTGTTGTCGTTGTAGATGTGGCTGTGGAAGCTAGAGTAGCGAGCCATGCCGATGGTATGCGTGCCGGGCAGCGCCACAAGGTCCTGGGCGTCCATGCCCTTGGAGCTGAACGACATGAGGAGTGTGGAAAATATTGATTCATAGAATATTGTGTTATATTGCAATGATCCTTGTAGGGGTTTATATAAAGTTATATGAGGGTGGTCGAGACTTAGACATGGGCGGAGACAGGAATACAGCTTAAGGGAGGCCAACCATGGTAATCAGCCATTAGGAGGAGCAACCATGGTAATCAGCCATTAGGGGGGCAACCATGGTAATTATCCCTTAAAAATGTTTTTTGACCAAGCTTAGGTATAAAAATTAGCTTGCTGCAGCATGCATTGGGGGGCCAAGCCCTTGCTCCTCCCCTAGCTCCGCCACTGGACTTGGAATATAAGATGTAGAGTACTAGTTTATCTCGAACCCATACACATATATGTATTCTAACATTCTCTTAGTCGTAGCGGAGTGAAGTGGACGCTTGCGACTGGATTTGATGTTGACATGGATATGCTCTACGGGTACCCGATGTTAGCCTACCTGTTCCAGCCCGACGGAAGGCCCACTCGACGACCTACCAGGGTCCGTGACACCTATGACGTTTCGGCTGCTATGAAGCTCATATGGACACGGACTCCCAAGCGCATAAGACAAGGAAAGCTCAAGACTAGAGTTTAAATACAACTTGTAATCAAATCGTATTGGCACCCGAGACCTAGCCTCTCTATATATAAAGGCTAGGAGGATCCAACAAGGAGGACAGATTACGATACAATAGACTAGACCACAACAGATCTACAGATCTATCTCAACTCACATCATATGCACCTCACGCCAGATTGCATTTGTGCCATGTAACCTTCGGTTCTGCCGTAATCAAGTGCAGACAAGCAGGAGTATGGTTTTCCCTCCGGGGGCCTGAACCTGGGTAAACCTCGTGTCCCCGTGTTGCTTGTCTGTTAACCGTTCTGCGGTCTCCAGCATCCCCATCTTCTCCAAAACCCAAGTCCATAACAATGGGCATTGACGAGTCGAAATCTCGTCAATTGACGCCATCTGTGAAAACTGCGGACGCTGATTGTGCGATCGTGACGGTTCCATCCAAAGCGATCTACAACTGATCTATGGGGCAAGCGACGACCGGAGCCGTCATCCGAGCGAGACACCTAAATTTCTTCATCAACAATGGCGACGATTTTAGATACAAAGGATTCTTCGTCGATAATCAGCAACCACGAGATCTGTCAAATCTGTTAAACAAAGCAGTCGCACGCATCCGACGGAACTGCAATCTAGATTTGAAGAGGCCAGGTCGATTTTTCTACTGCGCACGTGAAGCACAAAAGGAAAACACGCGCATACAGCCGTGACTCTTTGGATTTCCTATTTAATTTGCTCTCGTGCTTTGATTTCACGCAAATAATTTATTTTATACTGATCCTTCACACGTTTGTTGGGAATACATGTATCATTCAACGTGAGCTGGCTCATGGAGACAAGATGGAGCATGAACTTCATGGATCGGCGAGTGTTTTCTCATCGGCGTTGGCTGGCCATGTTCCTGCGGCTCCTTCATCGCTCGCACCTGTGCCCAGCCACGACTCGCTACCGCGTTGACCCGGTCCTACGCATCCGCTTCATTCACTACATCGATCACATCAACTACACGCCCGGGGGCTACGACGACTCTGTCGCGCGACCCACTGAGTCTTCGACACCCGCGACCCGCTATGGTCTTCAGCTGCGGTTGCTCGAGGGCTCCTTTGACTTCGTCGCACAACCTGTTGTGGTCATCGGCTGCGGCGGCTCGAGGCTCCTTCGACTCTGTCGAGCCACTACTTCGACTACCGTGACCCGCAGGTTGCATCGCCACCCGCGACCCGTCGGTCACAACGGCTCTCGGGACCACGACCTGCCGGTTGTGTTGGCTCTCGCGGCCCGTTCACCTCGTCAACTGGCGCCCACTTGGCCACACGACTCGCGACCAACCTGTTGCGGTTTTTGACTGCGATGGTCCTCTGCGGTCTTCAACTGCCATGACCCGCTGCATCCTACGGATGCGGCGACCCGATGCGATATTTGATTGCGGTGACGGTCGCATCGACTTCAGCAACTATGAATCGGGGGCTCCTTCGACTTCGGTCATCCTCTACGATCTTCGGCTCCAACGACTCGGGGGCTCGGGGGCTCCCTCCGCTTTGTCGACCAGCCGCGGCCTTCGGCTCTAGCAACCCGCTGCATTGTTCGGATGAGATGACCCAGTGTGGTCTTCGATTGCGACAATCTTCAGATGTGGAGCTCGCTGCCACCATCGACCCTAGGAACCCGTCGCTGCTATGAATTGTTGTCCGTCGTGTCGACTACGTTCGCCGCGTGACCCGCTACCGTGTCAACTTCGCCACGATAAACAACAAATCTAAGTTTCCCTCTATTTAGAGCAGATTTCCTTTTTAACTTGCACTCAAAACACTCGGGGGTTGCGCCCTCTTCGAGTAACCTAATGTGCCATCGGCTCCATCCACTCGAGCATCTCGAACGCGATAGCCCGAGTAGCTGAGTCTGTCCGATCGTCGAATCCTTGAACTCCGAGTGCCTCGGCAAGGAACTGAGACTAAGGGTAATCAGGCTAACGAAAAGGCCTAGCAAACAGTGCAACAGTGTCGACTCGATCGGCAACAGAATCTTACTATACAAGCCGAAAGGCAAATATTATTTACAAGATACAAGTACTTCATAATTCTTTATGTTTTATGCATCTTACAAGGACATCGACTGCGCCTAGCTATTCTATCGAGTCCTCCAACAAGAGTCGATAAAACAACTGGCTACGCCATACACACGCAACCCGAATCGAGTCACTCCTTGGATGGTTGTATCTCTTGATGCTAAAAAGACGCGACGACGGCCACGCACTCGATAGGAGCAACAACATTGACTTCATCCGAAACATCGTGTCCTTCCGGCTAAACGTTGCACGACTCCGCTGCATCGACTTTTGGCTCCTTATGCGTGAGACACTGACTCGATGAACTTCTGGGTCAGTGGCTTCTCCTCACATGAGTCTCCAATCGAGTCTGTGACTCAACTAGACACTCGGGGGCTACTCATATCAGGAGCATTGGTCGCGCACCCGATGTACTTCTGGGTCAGCGGTACGCCCACGAGATTGCCGACTACAACTGCACGATACAAGACTCGAGTCTCTACCCGAGTCTACGACTCTGCCAGACACTCGGGGGATACTCCAAACTGGAGCGCTGGTCGCGCACACAGAAGATCTTCAAGTGGCACGCTTCGATTCCTCACTCGAATCAAGGATTCGACCGAGGACTCGGGGGCTACTCCCATAGGGAGCGCTGATCGCACATTTGAAAAAATGAAGGCATCAGAGCATCTGCAAGGTCATCCGAAGAATTTTTGGATCGCCGTAACGCACAACTGACGACTATAAGTTTCTGCTCGAGTCTATGACTCGAATAGACACTCGGGGGCCACTCCCATAGGAAGCGCTGGTCGCGCATCCTATAGTCCATTGTGTTGACTACGTCCATAATGATGACTCCTCTACAACAACTAAACAAATTCAGCTGACCCGATGAACTTTCGGGTGAAGTGCTTCGCACTTGACACAACTTTCGTCTCCAACATGTGAATGCAAGGTTCAAGATAACTAAGTCTCCACCCCAATCTACGTTTCGAATGGACACTTGGGGGCTACTGACATGGATATTCCCTACGGGTACCCGATGTTAGCCTACCTGGTCTAGCCCGACGGAAGGCCCACTCGAAGACCTACCAGGGTCCGTGACACCTATGACGTTTCGGCTGCTATGAAGTCCATATGGACACGGACTCCCAAGTGCACAAGACAAGGAAAGCTCAAGAGTAGAGTTTGAATACAACTTGTAACCAAATCATATTGGCACCCGAGACCTAGCCTCCCCATATATAAAGGTTAGGAGGGTCCAACGAGGAGGACAGATTACGATACAACAGACTAGACCACAACAGATCTACAGATCTATCTCAACTCACATCATACGCACATCACGCCAGATTGCATCTGCGCACCCCTGTAACCTACGGTTCCTCCGTAATCAAGAGCAAACAAGCAGGAGTAGGGTTTTCCCTCCGGGGGCCTGAACCTGGGTAAACCTCGTGTCCCCGCGTTGCTTGTCTGTTAACCGTTCCGCGATCTCCAGCATCCCCATCTTCTCCAAAACCCAAGTCCATAACAATGGGCATTGACGAGTCGAAACCTCGTCATATGTCATGCGCTTGCGTCATCTTCTCCTCCTTGCCATCATCACTTGCAGACCCACAAGTATAGGGGGGGTATCGCAGTACTTTCGATAAATAGGAGTGTCGATCCCAACGAGGAGCAGAAGGTGTTGACTAGTGGTATGGAGCAGGAACTCTCTGTAAATACTTAGCAAACAGATTTTTAGGGGTTTTCTAATAAGGCAACAAAACAAAGTGCAAGTAATAAAGACAAAGAACAAACGCAGCAAGTGGCCCGATCCTTTCTTACCAAAGGACAAGCCAGTGGAAATACTTATAACGACCAAACGTTCTCGAGGACACATGGGGATTCTATCAAGTGCTTTTGCTTCAAATAGCTAAGTATTCTTCTTTGGTGTTGTAAGTGTTGTGTGGGTGAACCTCTGCTAATGTACCGACCTTACTTGGACTAATACAAACTTGTGATTAAACCCCTTCAAGCATCCGCAACTACACGAAAGTAATTAAGATATAAACCTAACCACAGCCTTAAACTCTGAGATCCTACGCTCTCTTGTGCAAAGGTGTCCTAGGGTTCAGGTTTCTTTCACTCCGGCAACCCCACAATTAGTATCCAAATACACAATGCATTCCCCTAGGTCCATAAATGGTGAAGTGTCATGTAGTCGACGTTCACATGACACCACTAGAAGAATAGCACAACTTAAATACTAAACCATTGAATAATAACTCAACACAAATCCACTAGTAATAACATGACTTCTCCCATGTCCTCAAGAACTAAACGAACTACTCACAAGACATCATATGGATCAAGATCAAAGATGATATGATAATGGATAACAATCTGAACATAAACAATAATCCAATGGTTCCACTCACAAGCATCAACTACAATAGTAATTAACACCGGAAAAGTTTCCCCTAAGAACTAATGCAAGATCCAACACGATTGTTAAAGCGGGACGGAGTGGTGATGATGGTGCTGGTAGAGATGATGGTGTGGATGATGATGATGATCCCGATGAAGCCTAGCTTAACGATGGTGTTGATGGCGACGATCTCCCCTCTCCGGGAAGGAGTTTCCCCGGCAGAAATCTGTCTGCCGGAGAGATCTTTCTCTCTCGATGTTTTCCGCCTCGCAGAGGCGGCGGAAATCTATCTGTCGTCGCTTCCCTGGTGTTAGAGTTCCGTGAGGAAGATATAGACGAGGGGGCGGATTCGGAGGCCAGGCAGGTGGGCCACACCTGCCCTAGGCGCGGGGCAAGGTGGGCCCGCGCCTAGGGGGTGTGGGCCCACTGTGGCCCTTCTTCGTCTTCCCTTCTGGCTTTCTCTGTCTTCTAGGAAAATATAATTTTCTCATATTTTTCTGGTATTTTTCTGATCTTCACGAAATTGCATCAAAACATCTCTTTTTCCATCAGAATCCAGACTCATGCAGTCCATCCTCAAAGATTCCAACATGCAAAAACAGTGAAAAATATATAAGTAGTACCTCATAATAAGACATATATCAATGAATAGAGACAAATTATGATAAAGAATGATGATGCAAATTGGACGTATCACTTTCGTGTGGACATAGTTATGGCTAACACCTAGGGGCTCGGTGAGCGTGGAATCTGGGTTCGACGGGTTTTGATTGACTGTGTCCCGGCTCGCCGTGCGAGTGTCCGATCCCGCCGCCCCAGCAGAACCGTCCAGGATGGCCCTCCGAGCTGCACGCGAAGACGACATACAGTCGCCCAACTTAGTAGTCGATCGATCGATCAATCGCGGGAGCATGCATTGCGTTGTGTAGAAAGGAAACAGAGTTCGTGGATGCTTACGAGAGACACGGCATCACGGGCTGCGAGGGCGAGGATGTCGGCGCAGGAGAAAACCCCCTAGCAGGAGGCCTCAACTTACGCCTTGATGTCGTCGACGACATCGTAGCCACGGAGCGAGTTCGCGTTCGGCGCAACGCTCTTCTCTCTAACGAAGGTCGTCGTGTCGTCGAGCAACACCAAAGCGTTGTAGGCTCGCAGCCCTGAGAGGGGGGCACACAACAGTTCGTCACAATGCAACCAGAAAGGGTACAGTGACCGATATAGGCTCACGTTGACAAAGCAATCGTGGAAGAGCAGTCGAAGAAGCGAGGCGACCATGCAGGGTTCAGTCTGCACCACTTGCTGCATCACGCGGCGAACGGTGGACTGAAGCGTGGGGCACGTCGTGTCGTAGAAGGACAGGGATAGGTTCATGTCCTCTGCGGTGACGAACGCGGCCGCCACAAATGCCACAGCCACCATGGCGACGCGAACCAAGAACAGCCCCAACTCCATCACACCTACTGGCTCCAAACAACTAGCGATCAAGAATCTTCTTTTTACTACTCGTTGGCGTCTGCTGGGAAACCTGACATTGTACTAGAAGCAGTGGCGGAACTAGGGGGACGAGCAGGGACATTGGCCCTCCTATGCATGCTGCAGCAAATTAATTTTTATACCTAAGCTTGGTCAAAACATTTTTAAGGGATAATTACTATGGTTGGCCCCCTAATGGGTGATTACCATGGTTGGCTCCCTTAAGCTGTATTTCTGCCTCCGCACCTGACTGGAAGAGCCTCACGCCTAGGTCGGTTTAGCCCCAATTCTTTTGACGGCTTTTTCGAGAAGTTGTCCTGCCCTCAGCTTTCTGGGATAGCTGGTTCAAAAAATTTGCGAGACTTCTAAATTTGTTTAGACTTAATTATTTTGAAAGTCTCTTAATTTTTTTTAAATCAGCTTCTCTGGTAAGCTGAAAGGAGAACGGCTTCAAGTCCAAAAAGAACTGGGCCTTATATAGGCCTAATAGCAGCAAGTCCAGCTAGCGCATAAGAAGAAGGGTTCACGACTCTGGAAGCAGAGCAAGGAAGAAGGACTAGTGATCAATCATGGCTTGCTCTCGCACACACCTCCTCTTTTCACACACTGCCCCTTCACAGCGGAAACAACTCGGTGGCGCCAGAGCGTTCCTGAGCAACCGCTTCGCTTAAGCAATCGTATAGTGGGCTCGGCCCAACTAGCCCCTCGCGCTGTACCCGTTTCCTCGTGTTCGATTTCGTTCCCTCGCCACTGTATGCTAGTCCTCCTCTCTCCACTGATCAGTTCAGTGGCAAAGTAGACCATGTGCAGGTGCGTTTTTTCACTCCCTCCGATTCATATTAATAAACTTGGATTTGTCAAATTTTGGATAAAATCTATATACTAAATGATGTTTAAATTTAATTAAATTTTGCTAAATCCGAGTCAATTAATATGGGTCGAAGGGAGTAGTATCTTTCTTTTCCAATTTTTCCTTTCTGTTTTTTTTCAGTTCTTTAGTGTCTCATTCCAACGTTTTTCTTTCTATTTCCTTTTTCGTTTATTTTTCCTTTTTTTATTTTTGAGTCAGATTTGTATATTTTATATGGTTTACATTTCTTTGTTCCATTGTATCTTAAAGTGTGTTTTTCTTACAACGGCCATGTACGACTTAATTTCTTTGTTCCTCGTACACTCGTGACTTGTTCCACGCGACACTGTTTTGCTCCGTTTTGTCCATATTGTTGTGCGTCTAGTCACGATTTGTTCCATGGGTGACAATATTTTATACCACTTTGCCTAGTTCCTGGTGTACACGTGATTTGTTCCATTGTAGCTAAATTTTGGTTCCAAGTGTTACATGTTTTGTTCAACATGTATAAGAAATTTTGTTTTCTTTTGGGGATATATTTCTTTGTCCCAAGAGCATCCTTATTTTTTTTTTCTATTTAGCCTAAATTTTAGTTCCTCGTGTAGATGCGATGTGGTCCTTGGACACTAATATATTATGTTCTAGTAGGACCAAGATTGTGTTTTCGGTAGCAGCCGTGATTTGTTCCTCAAGGGTCAAGAAAAATCAGAATTAGTCTAATTCTTTGTTTGGCGTGTATATATAATTTGGTTCCTTTGGTGGAATAATTTTCTCTCATGTGCATTTACGAATTTGTTCCATTTTCCTCATGTAAATGGAATGTGTTCCTTGGTTGCTAAAAGTTTGTTCCATTTATTCCTCATTTGTGTTCTCGCTAGTGGTCGTGATTTGTTCGTAATGGTTTTTTTGTTCCGATTGTTCTAAATCTTGTTCCGCGTGTATATGTTATTTTGTATTTTGGCACAATAATTTTTGTCCCAAATGTATTCATGATTTTGTTCCATTTAGTATGGATTTTAGTTCATGGTGTAAATGCCTTGTGTTCCTTAGATGCTAAATTGTTGTTCCTCGTAGATGAGTTTTGTTCCTCATATGATAATTTTGTTTCTAACATTAAATTCTTGTTCTATCCATGGTTGTAGATTGTTCCACACGCATTATTATTTTGTTCCTAACAGTAGCCGTGTTTATGTAAATAAAATTCTTTTCCTAAATGTAGTCGTGTTTATGTAAATAAATTATTTTCCTAACTATATTCGTGTTTCTGTTCCATTTGGTCGACACATTGTGTTGCTTGTGTAGATAAGTTTTGTTTGTCAAACACTAAAAAATTATATCAAATGTAGGATTAAATTCTTGTTTACATGGTCGTGAGTTAATGTACTAAGATTTTTTTGTTCCATGTACCTGAAAGTTTTGTTCCGTGTAGATGTGGTATGTTTGTTATTTAGATAATAAATTTCCTGTTCCAAATGTGGTCATAATTTTGTTCCATCTTGGTCAAGTATATTGTTCCTTGTGCATTTAAGATTTATTATTAAAGCTAAATATATTTAATTGTAAATTCTTGCGGGTAGCCACTCAGACCAGTGACACAACTACTCCCTCCGTTTCAAAATATAAGATGTTTTATCTTTGTGAAATAAATATATCTAGACTATTTTTAGTATGTAGGTTCACTCGGGTTTGGAGTGAATCTAGATACTAAAAAAGTCTAGATACATTTTTTTCACAAATCTAAAATATTTTATATTTTTAAACGGAGGGAGTAGCTAAGACACTAGTTAGAAGCCGCACGCACGCAACAACCTAGTAGCAAACGCGGCACACATAGCTAGCTAGCAAGCAATTAGCCGGAAAAATCACGCGGCGCACGAGTAGGCATGTTAGGCTGGTCATAGTGCATAGTAACTTACACTAATAACATGCATATATTACTAGTCTAAGTTACTATCTTTATAGTAAAAAATAACTTAATTGTGGTAACATGCAATGTCACATTAATTAGGTTATAGACTCACTTTGTCTTGATATGTGTGATGTTACAGTAACATAGCTAGTTCTTATCTATCTCTTTCAGCATTAACTCATTGCTATATAAGCAAAAATGCCAAGTTAGACACTTAATTACTAGTTAAGTTACTTACACTATGACCAGCCTTAGCTAGTTCGCGCGACCGAGGCATTCCATGCATGCAATTTAGTCTTATCTAAGGAAAGTAATACCTGTTTAAATACGGCTTGGCTGCGTAATGATTATACAAGTACGCGCACAATTGGTGGTTCGGGCCAGATGCAACAATGGTGGTCGCTGCAACGGTGGCGAGTAGCCATAGCAACGTCCTCATCCAGTGCTAGCATAGCAGTTCCCCCTTTCTTTATTTTGTTTAAACGGTCTTTTTAAATACTAATATTTCACTTATATATGGACTATCCGTGCTGTTCGCATAAGTTCGGACCGATAAAATTATTGCCCAGATTTGATGCATGGATAGGTCGAGTCGAACGTGTTCGTTCGAATGGATCGTTACTTCTATACGGACGAGTTCAGACACGCTCGAACGAGTTGGATCAACCTGGTGAAGATACCTTATACGCAATGAGATGGACCGTTCCAAACGGATATCCAAAACTCAACCCATGGTCCCGCAAAATGGAGATCCAAAGCTCAGCCCACGGTCCGACAAAAATAAGGATAGCCCATCGATTCCAGGCCTGTAAGTCTGGAATTCAGAATAACTTGGCTGAATATGAAACCTCATCCGGAATCAAACAAGGCCATGTCTTAATTCAATCCATATAATCAGCGTATATGAATGTATTGTTGGACATGAGCTGATAAAATGGTATTGTCGAAACATCTTATATTCTATGCTCATATTGTGCTGGAACATGTCAAAAACTCTGTCAAAAAATTGCCGGCGTTGTTGTTAGTCAAAATCGTCAAAAAGTGCAGCAAGGGACATAATAGTTTTTCTACAAAGTTAACAGCTAATTAGTGGTTAACTAGCAGAAGTGGCATTCTCATAACGAAGACAATCGTTTAATGGTATTTTAAGAATTTCCTCCATCAAGTGGCATCTACTCTCTTGCCGAGGAAAATTGACCTTTCTCGTTCTTAGTATGGAGAAAGCGAAGATGTCAAATAATATTATGAAAGCGTTACCCTAGATTGGGCCGCTGCGGTGTGTATTTATATTGGACAAGGATATTACAAGGAGTTCGTCTTGTATACGAGGGGTGTACAATACAGGAGAAACACAACTAGTCCTAGACAACTGTATATATACTATAGACTTAAGCTTGGTGGAAAGAAAGCATTTTAAGGCCATGTGGAAGTATGTGTCTATGGCTTGTAGACACAAGCGTTATTGTCTATGACTTGTGGATCCAAAGGCTATGTGTTTATGGCTTGTGGACCCAAGAAAAAAATATCAAATATGGGCCAGTTCAAAGAAAATGAGCAATTATACAAGACCTATATAGAAAAAACCAACGAACCGTAGTTAAAGCATCTCTAGCATACGTATAAAAAAAATCTATCGGTGCACAAAAAAACGCTATTATTTAGCGCGGCGGGCAAAAATCATGCTCCAGCAGATGCGTAAAAATAAGTCGTGCATAAAACAATTTAGGGCACGCATACAAAAAACCTAATCATGTGCTGCAAATTTGGTGTGCCAGCCAGAGTTGTCCAACTGCCAAACAAAAACTACCGCGTGTGACCTCCTGCATCCCGCCTCAACGGCCTCACCCATGGACGATTTTTCCGCCACTCCCCAACCCACCATCCCCTCCGCCCCCACGTCTGCCGATGGAACAGTTTCGCCGCCGCTCGCAACACCCCCCTCGATGCACCCAACCCTAACGCCATCATCGTCTACGGCTAGATGTTTGCTCCTCCACGGCCTACGAATGCGCATGTCATCGTCCACCGTCCGCTTTTAAGCCATCGTCCACCGTCCACCTTTAAGCCTTTAACTCAAATAGTTTGACATCCGCCATAACGAAGCAGTGTTAATAAGTCGTACTTTATTCTCCGGACGGCTAGCCGACCGTCTACGATGAGAAGCAAGAAGAGATCGAAAAGGTCTGACTGCTAAAGAAGGGCTTGAGTGTCTCATGAACAATGACACTAGAAACACATGCGTTTTATACAGGGATGTCACAAAATAAAGTGCCGGTTAGTGTACCGTAATAATCACACTACGTGTCAACGTCATGCAGACGGCACAGCGAAGCGCGCGTGTCTATCTAGTATAATTTAACAGAAGAAACCCCAAGGCCTAAAGCTCACTGGTCTCCTGCTGCCCGAGGCCTGAAGATTAACACAGATGCATGTTTTATTGAGAATGACAAGACCGGAAGCACATACATGACGGAGCGAAACCATGAGGGGATTTTTGCCGCGTGGCAAAGGTATTTGGTATGAACGTGCTGCCAACGATTCCATGATGAAACCGCGTGTGCGTTGTTATGAATAATTAATAATCATTAATTAAGAAATAATTCCCTCTTAGTCCACCCTTGTAATCCCACGTACGTGGAAACCGCCTTAGACAGTTACAACCTGGAGCGTCGTCTCCAAAACCGACATTGTAATCGGCGCGTCCTTTGGAGGCGTCCCTGTTGTATACTATATAAGGATTCGATCCTGATCAATAAAGTTGGTTGATTCTTTTCCCTCGTTTACCTCTCGATACTTTCTAACACGTTATCAGCACGCTCTCCTCTGAGCGATTTCGAGATCAAGGAGAACGGGCAAACTCCGGCGATCGCCAGAACTACAAGCAGAGGTGAGAAACATGCCTCGTTCGCTCCCGTTTTGTCGCCCGCCGACGACATGGAGTTGGAGGATGCCGCCATCTTCACCATGTCCTTGAGCCGGCCGCGCAGCCTCTTCGGACCATGCGGTTGTTGAGGTCGTCGCCGACCACGCGCTCGCCTTTGTGCCGCGCGGTCGTCGATGCCGATGCCGTTGCGTCGCGCCTGCAGTCCCCAACCCCGGGGCCCGGGCACGTTGCCTCCTTCACCGCGCGCACGCGCACCCCCGCCTCCGCATCATGGACCTTGGCCTCCTGCTGAGCCCGCTGTTGGGTGGTCATGGCGGCCTGTCCGACACCTGGAGCCCGGCTGCCCTCGGGTTCGCAGACGACATCTCCAACGACGTCGCCTCGGGGACCAGGCTCTCTAGGGGATCCTCCGATGGGGAATACGGCGGCTGAGCGCCGCCCGCCGCTGGTGATAGTCGCTGCAGCGGCAAAGGAGGAGTTCCGCATGGAGCTCGCCGCTTGCGGTGGTTTGGATTTGGGGATCGTTTCCTCGAGGGATCGATTGGTCCTGTTGACTTTGGTCTCCTTATCCACTCACGCTAGTTGTTGGGCTGCTCTACGTGGCCCATGTGCTTTGCGGTTGAACCACTGAACACTCCTGCTAAGGCTGCTATTTAACTTTTATCAAATCGATTTGTTAGTCTAAATAATAGAACTACTTGCTAGTTTTTAATTCTGTTTGAGACCATGTTAATTTTAGTACATCTATTTTAGTACTGTTTATCTGTCGAGTACTATGTGTACTCCAGAAAATATGTGATGTATATATTTTCGTGTATACACATGTTGAGATTTATTATATTTATCGTTTGCAATTGAGATTTTTAATTTCTTGCAATAGATCAATTCATCGTTTTAATTGAGTCATTTTGACTCGATACGAGCACGAATTGGTATGCAAAATTCAAAGTGATTTCTTTAAATTGATGTTTTGGAAACACAAGGTAGTGGCCAGATCTACTGCACTGCAGATTATCACTACTACTGCTTAAAGCCTACATTTTGTCATATTTGACACTATGATTGCTTAACAATGTGCTCTTCCAAACATTTTATTAAGTCATGACATAAGGCATTAGAAGTATGAGTATCTACTGATTTCATCAGATTATACTCTCTAGTGCTGCGAGACGGACTCCGAATATTCTTCGGAGATTATCTATAATGTGTCATACTTAACAATTTAAAGTTCACACTAATGATTTCGAGCCCACTTCTTGAAGTCGTCATTTAATTTTGCATAGTTCATTACAACATGACCATGATGGATTTTAATTTACCGAACGTAGATTAATATTCTCTGGTTTACCATGTAGGTAACCGATGGCTGGAAAAGAGTTCGATTCACTCGAGCTTAATGGCCACAACTACCCTATATGGACCATGGACATCAAGATCGCTCTTGCGTCCCGTGGGATAGTGCGTGCCATCCAGAACCCGGACGACCCCCTTCTTGCTGGAGCCGCACCGCTGAGAGAAGAGCAGAAATATGCTGCCTTGTACATTATAAGGCATCATATTCACCCGGATCTTAAGTCCGAGTATTTGGAGGAGGAATCCCCATTTACTTTGTTTCAGGCCCTCAAAACGAGGTATGAAAAGCAGAAGGCAGTTTTCCTGCCCGAAGCACTTCATGATTGGACTCATCTTCGATTCCAGGACTTCAAGTCCGTCGGGGATTACAATCATGAGGTTCATAAGATAAGTTCCAAGTTGCACTTTTGCGAGAAGGAACCTACAGATGCGGAAAAGATAGAAAAAACTCTATCCACTATGCTCCCATCTGAAAGGCTCCTCCAGCAGCAATGCCGCGCTCGCGACTACCAGGTCTATTCAGACCTTATTCATATCCTACTTCAGGCTGAAAAGCATGATGAGCTTCTTGCTAAGAATGGCTCTCAGCGCCCGGTTGGTTCCCAACCTTTGCCGGAAGTTCATATGAATGTCGCGAATGGAAGAAAGTTTGGTGGTGCCTTCAACGGCAACCAATCGAACTTCAAGGGTAAGCGTAAGCGCAACCGGAACAGGAAGCCTCGAAACTCGGACCGTGGGAATGGCACCGCAAAGCAAAAGTATGACAAAACTAGGCTTTGTGACAAGTGTGGATGCTACACGCATCCTACTAACAAGTGCAAGACCCCAAAGCATCTGGCAATCCTCTACCAGCAATCCCAAGGACGCAAGGCACCTTAAGGGAAAAGGTTTGAAGCCAATTTCAACCTTCATCCAGATGGCACCAATGGAGCTGGTTGTTCGCAAGATGCTCCTCCTGGACCTAGCAACACCATGACTCTCCAGCAGCCCGAGGACCCTATGAGCACGGAGAACATGATGACTGAGTACGCCTCAAACGACGTGTTTGGAGACTTCGACTAGTCCCACTATCTCCTTAGTGATCACTTATTTTATGTCCATTTGTGATGTTGTAATAAGAACATAAGTATTGTTGTTGTCATGTATATTGTATCAGCACTTTGATATAATAAAGATTGTATTCTATGTATCTAAATAAGGTTTTCTTATTGAAAATTCTTCATTTTTATATATAGTTCTCTACGGGGACAATCCGATGGAAGAGGAATTATGCCTTGTGGACAGTGCTACCACAAACTCTATACTTAGGGAGTTGAAATATTTTCAGACTCTGAAAAAGATGAATGGAGATATTTTGACTATCGCTGGACGCGATACGGTAATTGTTGGCACTGGACGTGCCATATTTACCCTCCCAAATGGTACACAAGTGACAATTGAGGATGCCTTGTTGTATCCCGATTCGTCGCGTACCTTAATCAGTTATCGAGATATCCGTAAGAATGGATTTTACATTGAAACCCATAAAGACAACAAAGAAGAGTACCTGCTCTTCACAAAAGATAACGGATATGGCAAACAAGTACTTGAAAAAATTCCTTCTTTGTCGTCCGGACTGTACTATACGTACATCAAGCCCGTAGAACATGTTGCTTACAAGGTAATATTCCAGAATGTTAACGCATTTCAAACTTGGCATGATCGCCTAGGCCATCCCGGTATCGGGATGATGCGGAAGATTACTAGCAATTCCATTGGTCATAATTTGCATGAGTCAAAATTCCCTCAGTCATCAGACTTTGTGTGTACATCATGTGCCACAGGGAAGCTAATTTTGAGGCCTTCGCACCTCAAAATACAAGTTGAACCACTTCAGTTTCTTGAGCGAATTCAAGGTGATATTTGTGGTCCTATCCAACCATTATCTGGACCATTCATGTATTTCATGGTTTTGATTGACGCATCTACACGATGGTCACATGTGTGTCTTCTTTCCACACGAAACCATGCATTTGCCAAGATAATGAGGGAAGTAATTAAGTTACAGGCACATTATCCAGAAAGTCGAATTAAATCAATTCGCATGGACAATGCTGCAGAATTCTCTTCGCGTGCCTTCAATGACTATTGCATGGCCTTGGGGATTGAAGTTCAGCACTCTGTTCCATATGTCCACACTCAAAATGGTTTGGCTGAGTCCCTAATAAAGAGGATCAAACTCATTGCAAGACCTTTGTTAATGAATTGCAGCTTGCCAACTTCGTGTTGGGGTCACGCGGTTTTACACGCCGCTGACCTAATCCAATTGCGACCTACTGCATATCACGGTACTTCCCCTCTGCAATTGGTACGTGGAAATCCTCCCAGCATTTCCCATCTGCGTAAGTTCGGATGTGCTGCATACATCCCGATCTCACCACCACAGCGGACATCCATGGGCCCACACAGAAAACTAGGGATCTATGTGGGGTACAAATCGCCGTCGATTATTAAGTACCTGGAACCCCTTACTGGGGATCTATTCACAGCCTATCACGCTGATTGCATATTTGATGAGGAACATTTTCCGGCATTAGGGGGATATTGCAAGTACCAGAAAGAATGCCCGGAAATTGATTCAAATGCTATCGCCATTTCAACCTCTGATCCACGTACCCAAGAGACCGAACTGCAAGTTCGGAAAATTATCAATTTGCAACATCTTGCAAATAATCTGCCAGATTCATTTACTGATCTAAAAGGTGTTACTAAATCCTGGAAACCAGCCAGAAATGCGCCCGAAAGAGTGGAGGTACCAACAAAAACCACTCAACTCCCTGATCCTAAAAAGAGGGGAAGTAGTACGGCCACTGACCCGGAACCTGCTTCTCGCAAGCAACAAAGGAGAGAGAGGAGAAAATCCTCCAAATCAGTAAATGCAAGTCAGCTCAACGTTGACGAACACCTTATGGGTAGTATACACCCAGTGGAAGGGCAACCTCCACAACCCAGCTCCAGCTTGCACACACTGGCTGGGACATCGGAACACCTAGACTCATGCGTATTGGGAAATCACGCAGAGTCATCAAGGGTGCATGAGATATCCACCAACTATATCGATTCTAGAGAATCATTCAACCGTAAGTTTACGATTGTCGACACTTATTTTTCTGCTACAATTGTTGATACCCTTCTCAATGATCATGATCCAAGGACTATTGTTGAGTGTGAGAAACGCTCCGACTGGCCTAAATGGAAGGAAGCAATACAATCAGAACTTGCTTCGCTCAATAAAAGGAAGGTATTCACAGAAGCAATACCAACACCTCCCAATGTTTTCCCTATGGGATTCAAATGGGTTTTTCTCCGGAAACAGAATGAGAACAATGAGGTGGTGATATACAAAGCGAGGCTCGTAGCACAGGGTTTCACGTAGAGACCCGGCATTGATTTCAATGAGACATATTCTCCAGTAATGAGTGGTATCACTTTCCGATATCTTATATCTCTGGCAGTGCAAAATCATCTATCTATGCAGTTGATGGATGTCGTGACCGCATATCTTTACGGGTCACTAGATTCGGACATATACATGAAGGTTCCTGATGGAGTCTCTGTCCCGAATGCAAGCGCTAAACGCAACATGTACTGTGTAAAACTGAACAAGTCTTTATACGGCTTGAAACAGTCGGGACGGATGTGGTACAACCGACTTAGTGAGTTCCTTCTTCAGAAGGGTTACTCTAACAATGATGACTGTCCATGTGTCTTCATCAAGAAGTCCTCTTCAGGATTTTGCATCATTTCAGTGTATGTCGATGATCTCAACATTATTGGCAACACACAAGATATTGATGAAGCACGCAATCATCTAAAGACAGAATTTGAGATGAAGGATTTGGGTCAAACCAAATTTTGCTTGGGTCTCTAACTCGAGCACCTTCCCTCAGGAATAATGGTACACTAAGCTGCCTATATCCATAAAATATTGGAGAAATTCAATATGGACAAATCCTATCCATCTAAAACTCCCATGGTGATTCGTTCTCTAGACGTAGAGAAAGATCCGTTCAGGCCAAGGAATGATGGAGAAGAGATGTTGGGACCCGAGGTTCCATATCTCAGTGCCATTGGTGCGCTCATGTATCTTGCAAATTGTACGAGACCTGACCTCGCATTTGCAGTGAATCTACTTGCTAGATACAGCGCAGCTCCCACCAAACGCGATTGGTCAGGAGTCAAGAATGTTTTTCGATATCTCCAAGACACAAAGGATCTTGGCCTATACTTTCAGTTTCAGAGAAATCTGGACTCCAATATGATTGGATACACTGATGCTGGCTACTTATCTGATCCCCATAATGCCAGATCACAGACCGGCTTCGTGTTCCTACATGGTGGAACTGCTATATCATGGAAGTCTTTGAAACAGACTCTGGTTGCAACATCTACCAATCATTCTGAAATAATTGCATTATATGAGGCATCACGCGAATGTGTGTGGCTTCGCAGAATGATAAACCACATACAACAGTCATGTGGAATTGGTTCTATCGAATCACCTACCATTATCTATGAGGATAATGCTGCTTGTGTTGCACAGATGCAAACAGGATATATCAAGAGCAAGATCACTAAGCATATTGCCCCTAAATTGTTTTATCCCCATGAGCTCCAAAAGAGCGGGGAAATAAACATCTTGCAAGTAAAGTCATGTGATAATCTCGCTGACCTATTCACGAAGTCTCTACCAACTTCAACATTCCAGAAATATATTCATGGAATTGGTATGCGACGGCTTTGAGATTTGCAAGAATCAGGGGGAGTATCTTCCTGAACTATTCCTGTTTAAAGCATCATATTACACTCTTTTTCCCTTAAATGAGTTTACTTTACAGGTTCTCATTAAGGTTTTTAATGAGGTAATATCAACATAAGATCATATGTCATACTATCCGTTTTCCCCATCGGGGTTTTTAAGATGGTATAAACGACATATTTATTGACCTCTAGATTCTATGGATTTATTTCATATTGAGTTAATAGAGGCGATAATCATTATATGTTGTGTCATTTTATCCTTATTTTCCCAGAGGGTTTTTGAAGGAGTTTTAACAGCATATCCTACCATACTCCTCACATTTTTTCCACAGGGTTTTTGGAGGAGACTTAAATCAAGATGAAGGATCCTTATATAGTGAAGCGATGATTAGGGGGAGTGTTATGAATAATTAATAATCATTAATTAAGGAATAATTCCCGCTTAGTCCACGCTTGTAATCCCACGTACATGGGAACCGCCTTAGGCAGTTACAACCTGGAGCGTCGTCTCCAAAACCGACATTGTAATCGGCGCGTCCTTAGGAGGCGTCCCTATTGTATACTATATAAGGATTCGATCCTGATCAATAAAGTTGGTTGATTCTTTTCCCTCGTTTACCTCTCGATACTTTATAACATGCATGACTAGCGGTTGAAAGGGGTTGCGTACGAGCGTGTCATCATAGAGAGTGATTCTAAAGAAGTGGTCAAGATGATCAATGAAAGATTGTCAGAACATATTGGAACGGAGATCAATATTTCATGAAATTAGAGAGATTATGAGAGGTTTACTGAAATAGAAGGCTACAAGCATCAATCAATCATGCAGAGTGGCTATAATCCTGTCTAGGGATGTAAGTGGCAGCTGAACGACGGACGCAAGTCCCGTTTAATCAACCTGTTAGTTTATTTTTTAGAAAAACACAAATTTTATTAAACTAGAGTATTGATAAATAATATTATGCGGGATTAAATGGCGTGCCACTTACATCCCTAATCCTGTCATGATAAACCTCCGGATCCCTTTTTGAAGAAAAGAAGATATGTTTATCTAGCTTTAGTGTTTGTTTCTTTCGGCGTGATGCTAATCAAGTTTTCTTGCCAGCAACCCGTAGAGTGACTATAATACTGTCAGCTAATCAATTTTTTTTTTTTTGAGAATCTGACAGCTAATCAATAGAGCTCTTAGAATTCATTAGAAAAAAACTTTGCGTACGGGCCATGCGACATTCTTTATGGAACAGTGCAGTGAGATAGACTGTTGCAAAACATGGAGAACCGAAGCTGAGCCCATGGTCCCGAACAAAAAAGGATAGCCCATCGAGACGGGCCTGTAAGTGTGGAATTCAGCACAGCAAACAACTGGGCCGAATATATATGAACCTCTCCGGGAACCAAATAAGGCTGTACTATCTCCCAGACTCCCAGTTCAACTCAGAGAAATGGGTATTGCGGGGACAGCGAGTTATGGCGCCCAGGCTGTGACAGCCGTACAGGGGCTACTCCTACTACTACAGAGCGCGGACGTACCGGGGCTGTGCACGACGCGCGTACGTACCGGGGCCGGCCGGGCGGTTGGCAGATCTGGGCATAGCGAGCACACAATTCTGGGTCTCATGTGACGCTGCCGTAAATAGAAACGCGCGCACGCACGTAAACGTCAGGTACGGACCGAGAGAGGAGCGAGCATGTGCGTGTGCGCGGCGCCGATCGGGTGGAGGCTGGGAGCACATGTTCGCTCGCTCGCTCGCTAGCTGCCGGTCTGGTCTGGTCCATGCAATGCAATATGCAAATGCAATTCATGGCCGGCCGGCGCGTACGACGGGTCGGTGGGCGGCGCCCACCCCTAGCCACCAATAATTGTTGAATGATCTACTACTATACTGTAGTTTTTTTGCAGGCCGGCCGTCTGGTGATGAATCTGTAGTTAGTGGTAATTAGATACGAGGCGATGCGCGTGCCCGCTACCCCTGCGAGAAAAGTGTCTACTTATATATATGGTCAAATCGTGAGTACTAGTAGCCAAGGGACCACGGCCACGAAAAGCCCTTTAAACGTCGTTTCCGCGTGCACCGTCGTTCACGCTGCTGCTTTGAGCGTGCCTCGAACGAATTTCAGAGAAATCCATGCCATGCATGGACCACAGAGCAGGCGTGCCAAGTTGAACATGCCCGTCCGGCCGGCCGGCACGCTGTGTAGCTAGCTAGTGGCGCATCAGGCACAGAAATGGGACCAGATGCACACCGATTAATCTGCTAACCCGTCCATGTCCTCCATTGTTATCTGCATGGATCAACATTGCTTTGTGAACTTCGAGTACGCCTGGGGACAGGAGCGGTGTCAGGCAGGCATGCTCCGGGTCCGGGCAAAGAAGCCCACTTGGCACGGGGGACGCATGCATGCGGGATGCCGCTCACTCCTAAGCTGCTGCGATCGGAGCACGCATGGATCGCGTGGTACCGTCAAATCGATCTCAGCAGGGATACCAACGGCAAACCATGCAGCACGCGTGCACTTTGATCGTCTGTGCACGCGGTAGTCGGCGCCGTGTCCTCCTATACTAAGGGGCATCTTCACCCGATCCATCCGGTCGTGCCAAACTGTTTATTTTTTTCGGCCAGCCACGTTCAGCGGCGCGATTCATTTGTCCGCGCAGGCGGACATTGACGTCATTGCTAGGCAAGGAATACAAATCAGTTGAAAAATGTCAAATTGACAATCCAAAGACACATATATTAGCTAGCAAATAACATGGCAGACGTGCGTCATCGCCCCCTGCCCAAAAAGTTGCATCTGCCGTCGCCATTGCCCTTCAGGCATCGCGAGCCCTGATGGCATGCTGCCTCTTCGCAACCCAAGCCATGCGACCGGGGTCGGCGATGCTATCCAGGTCGGTGAGCATGATGGCGTTTTTGTCGGCCATGATCTTGGCTTCGGCCTCCTTGGCCTCCTTGGCCTTCGCTTCGGCCTCCAGCACCCTAGACCTGGCCTCGGCCTCCTTGGAATTGGCTTCGCCTTCAGTCAACTTTTCCTTGGCCTCGATCTCCATTAGCCTGGCCTTGGCGTTGGCCTCCTCCACCTCGATGGACCTCGTCTGCAGCTCGACAAAGGTCTTGGCGACGGCCTCTTTCTCTTTGCGCCGTCTCTCCTCCCTCTCGGCGATGGCCTTTTCCTTCTTCTCTGGGATCTTCTTCAAGGTCTCCTGGAACGCCAAGGAACCAGCCTGGCGGGCGAGGTCGGCCTTCGTGGCCTTTTGGCCACCAGGGCGGTGGGCACGGCCGGCAGTCCCATCGCTTGCAGAGGTGACGAAGCCTTCGTAATTATCGGCGTCTAGGTCGACAACACCGCCCGTCGAAGCATTGTCCTTGCCCCTCTTCTTGTTGTTCGTTTCTCTCCAAAGGGCATAGCTAGTCTCCCATTTTTTGGTGTCCTTGAGAAATGTTCAACAATGGCCCAACGAGAAGGCCTTGTTATCATTCACCGTCTTAAAGTGCTCCATCGCTTTTAAGACCTACACATATGGATTCCAACAATGGCTCAACGCAAATGCAAGACATCGATAAAGAGAGGAAGAGGTTTTACCATGTCAACTGGCTGCATGCCGCTTATTTTTCCTTTTTGTCACCATCTCGTAGAAGCCTTAGAACTTGCTACACTCGGCATGGATGGTTCCCCAAAGTTTGGAGAGGGAGAGATCGTTTCGATTGCTAAAAAAGGAGTCCTTCCCAAATTTCCTATGCTCATGGAAGAACATGCTCACCTTCTTCCAATAGGCAAAGCCCTTTTGCTCGGCGCCGCATAGTGGATCTTGTGAAATCTCCATCCATGCCTTGCATAGGAGCTTGTCCTCAGCTGGGATGTAGCCCCCGGTTCATTGGCTCACCTTCTTGCCATTGACAATTGAGGACGCAAGTAAAGCGGCCGAAGACGCGGTCGTGATGCCCTAGCCCATGGAAGTGCCATCGTTCTCAAAAAATGCCTCGTCTGCAATATTGCATGCATCTTGCTGGCTCTCTTGTTGCGTCTCCGTATTGGCCTCGCCATCGTGGTCACAGCCGTGGCCACCATCGTTGATCATGTCATGCATGACGTCCTCGCTGTCGTTTCCCATGAAATCCTACACCCAAATTGGCCATCATAAAGCGGTAGGAGCAGTACACTGGCAATGGCGAAGAAATGTGGCAAGCATACTGCATAGTCCTCTTCCAATAGGCAGCACTAGTTTGATTGGAACTGGTGATGGGATCAAGAGACACCACCGTTCAAGAGTTGCACAAGCATTTGTTCTCCAAATTTTACACAAAGGTCCTTGGAAACCAACCTTCGGCTTGTCATTGTGTTTCTTCCCCTCCTCATCATGTCCATCCTCCTCCTCTCCCGCTTCCACTTCTTCCTCCTCTTCTTCAAAAGTATTTTGTGTGATGGCGATGGAATCATTAATCATGTCATTCATGGTGGTGGCCCCTGTAATATCTCGAAGATTTAGGACACAAAAAAGGGTAGGTTGAGAGTATGTGCATTTTCATAGAATGCATTTGAAAATATGATAAAACTTGAAGTTTTTTGTTTTGACATGACAAAGTGACTGTAATTTGAATTTAATGATGAGTTAGAGTTAGGTGATAAAAAATTTGATATAAATTTCAACATGAACTATGTGTATTTAAAATTTTTGGAATTCAAATTCTAAAAAATAAAATAAGTGAGTATTTGACTCATAAACACATATGCATATGAAACTATGGTTCTAAAACAAACAAGAATCATATAAAAGTATTTGAATTAAAAATTGATCTTTGAATTATTCAAACTTGAGTTTAAATTTGAAACTTCATAATAGAAAATAATAAAAAATTGTGGCATGCTCACAATCATATTCTTATTCACAATAAAATATTTACAAGATGTATTACAAAGCAAAAATACAAGATAAAATTACAGTAAGATGAAATCATATACAAACTATAAAAGAAAATCCTATTTATTTCTATCTATCCATCTTCATCATCTTCTTCTCATCCTGATCTTCTTGAACCTACAAAACAAACAAAGACAAAATAAAATTTCATTGGCATTAAAATGTTGGCTCTACCATTCGGTGAAGCCATTTAATTTAAAATCCAAGGGAAAAGCCGAGGAAGAACTCTTGGAACTAACAAATTATTTGAAGGTTTTGGAAACACAAGTATGTAGATGCAATATATGGACCAAATATGTCTGATCCTCACTTAAGAGGGGCAACAAGAAACTAGGGACAAGTCATAGGGTTAGATCAATCATACAATAGTATGCAACAGAGACAACATCCCTAAATACCAACATAGATAAAAGTTTTTGGTCCAAGACTTTGATCCCAAAAGCATTAGGAAACTATCCTCAAACTTAAATTGGATCAATATAAACAAAGCCTTAGAAATTAATCTTAACCAACATTAAGAAGTTAACCATATCATAAGAAAACATATAATTCAAAACTTAATCGACATAAGTGGCCAATAAGAAAAATAAAATCATTAATACCACTAAATTAAAGCTAAGAGTTAGAATGTTTCACTAAAACCCAAGATGCAATCAATTCCATGCAAACCTTGAGGTGTCAATCACATAGTGTTCCCAAAGAACTACAAATAGGGCCATGAATCCATGGTAGAACCTCATAATTTACCAAGCTAGACAAACTGGGAACACGCTCTTAGGCAGTGAGAGAGCGATCTGAGAGAGGCAAGAGAAGCATCTAGGAGGAGAATGCAAAGAGAAGATCATCTACAAGCAAACGTTCATAATCAACAAGGAAGAGAATAGCATATACAAGCATAAGTTCATCATCGACAAGGAAGAAGAACAAACCATTCAAGGTTATGGACTAAACCAGTAGACGGAGCTAGAAGTAGTAGTATAGTATAAATATCAAGATGGTCTACACTAGGAATATTTAGGGATTGATCAAGGGGATCAATATTTGTAGGAGTGCAGAGTACTAGTAGATCATGCTCATGCATGCATATTATTGCTAGGAAATAAATCACATGACACTTGATCATGCTAAAAATGTAAAACCTGTCTATTGAAACACATTTAAGAGGCACCAGAGACATGGGAACATTTTTAGAGCACTATGAGCAAAAACCCAGTCACTAAACAATTTACAAGGTCAAGATAAGCTCAAAGACGCAGTCAAGGTAGTTAAGAATAAATAATAATACACTACTTAAAACAGGAAGATAAGGTAGATAATGCAAAATCAAAGTTCATCTACATGGAACTAGAACATCTTCAAGACAAACAAATAGAACAATTAAAAATTAATATCATATATCAATATAAACCACAACACTAAGCTACACAATTGTGGTCAATCACCACAACATCAACCAGATGAAGTAACCGATAGGATTCACAACATGTAAAATAAAAATTCCTACAACACTACAAGATGGGTCGCGTGCCCTAGCGCTTATAAACACTACATCCCTTGCAATTTTTTAGCATCAGTGTTGTGAATATAATTTTAGCAAGAAGATTTATAATGGTTCATCCATCATCCAAGGAATTATAGTAATCATTTGAACAACAATTATTCTCACATTACTAGAATAAAATAACAATGATCAAAATAAATCTTGATGGCTAGGTCTAGATGCAGATGACAAACACAAATAACACCTTATTTGTTTCTCAATGAGCATCATTACCAGATTCTATTGCTAGTTACTTGGGCCATTCTATTTCTTATATTGAGTTTCTTTGTATGACACTTCATACCAACCAATTTAGTATCTAATACCGAAGATTTACATTGTTTTAACAAGCAAACAATACATTCATAACATATACATCTTCTATATACCTAAGCTGGACAATTCTAGTTTTTATTTGATGCTAGTTACATTTGTCGATTCTCTTTCAACATTTTCCTCTCTTTTAGAAGAATCAACTAACATCAACAGTGGCACCGATCACATGGTACATAATCCAAGTGTGTTATTCAAATACTAATACCCTTGAATTCATACTTCGAAGTGGATCACATCATCACATGATTCGTGTTCTTTCGGATTATACTTTTAGTAATCTCTTAGCATAGTAAACACTTTAACTATACCTCTTATCCATCCTCTCATGACAACTTTCATGATGAAACTACTATAGCTCATAACGATGAATGTTTGTATAACTTTAGTTCCCAAACTTATTTGGTGAAAGCACGCTTAGCGTCACCATCATTCGTGAATGATCATACAATATGAGAATCAGTTTCTACTAAATTATACTTTATCATATTGCAAACAAAAAGCATTTTATATATCAGAATATCTTTCACATAAGATGGTTTCTGAAATGATTCTTTCAGCTCGTAGATAATCTTGATACCAAAAACTTCTTTTCAATATCAAGTATCATGGAGGCAAGCATGATCTTCAGATACTAACTTTGGAATCAGTTACTCTTGGATTAATACAACTAATTAAACCTTATGAAGTATGTGAGGTTTACTTGAAAGTTTGCATCATGAATTCATCTTTAAATTGATTCACACACATTACGGTACGAGTTTGTAAAGTAAAAATCTAGAATTTTATAATGTTATCTCAATTGTAAATAAGCGCAAGGTAGTTAACGGATGCCAAGTACTAAAGCGAACTATGCAAATTCACTTAGATTGTTTCATTGATAATTGTTCATATTACTAACAAACTCCCACTAAAATCAACATCCCTCGAATTTGTTTAGTGATATATGATCCAAATTCACTACACCAAGTCCGATCATCACGTGCGATGATGTATCTTCGATGGTAAACATCACCATGTTGATCAACATCCCTCGAATTTGTTTAGTGATATATGATCCAAATTCACTACACCAAGTCCGATCATGTTTGATCTATATGACTCATGTTTAACCTTTCGGTTCCTTGTGTTCTGGGACCATGTCTATGCATGCTAGGATCGTTAAGTTAATGAAAGTATTCCTGCGTGTCTAAATATGGCTTACATCAGTTGTATGTGAACATAGAGTTTATCACTCCCGGTCATCACGTGGTCCTTCAAAACAACAAACTTTCACAATGGTGCATACTAAGGGAGAACACATTACCGTCTTGATATTAAGTGTGAGGGATCATTTTATAATGCTACCGTCGTGATCTAATCAAAGAAAAATAAGATACATAAAAGGGTAAATATCATATGCATGAATAATGTGATACTGTATAGCCTTTTCTTCTTGTTATGCTTTTGATCTCCATCTCCAAAGCACCAGCATGATCTCCATCATCACCAGCATGATGCCATGGTCCTTGATGCCATCACATAGTTGCATTTGTGAACTATTGCTAACTCATAGTGATAAAGCAAAACAACTACATGGCGATGAAAGATTGACTTGTAGGTTATACTCCCTCCGTTTCAAAATATAAGATGTTTTAGGTTTGTGAAGAAAATGTATCTAGACTTTTTTTAGTGTGTAGCTTCGTTCCAAACATGAGTGAACCTACATACTAAAACAAGTCTAGATACATTTTCTTTACAAACCTAAAACATATTATATTTTGAAACGGAGGGAGTACAATACATCAAAGAATACATTAAAGAGACAACCATATTGATCATACCAGTTTTCATACTCATCGTCATGCAAGTCATGAAAGGTTAAAAACACATGATCATTGCATACATCACATATATCAAACACATCAAAGTTTTGGCCATACCACATCACACGCCTTGCAAAAAATAAGTTAGACGTTCTCTACTTTGTTCTTGCAAAATTTACGTGGATTCTATGGGCAATGTATAAGAAGTGTTCTTACCTACTCAAAGCCACAACGGTGATAATCATGTTGTATCTTCTACACCCTTTAGGGACCTATGTTGTAAAATCAATATTAACTATAGTAGGAGAGGCAAACACTTGCAAGCCACTTATGCAATGCAAGTTGCATGCTGAGCGTGGATCCGGTCTCGCGTAAGCTTACACGTAAGGTTGGTCCGGGCCACTTCATCCCATTGTCTCATAATGTTAACTAGTACACATGAGAGGGTAACAATATGATCATCAACACCCACTACATCATAGTGTTCTACTCATAGAAAGAATCTATGCATAGATCCTGACTCTTATATCACTAATGAGTTTGTAGCATGGAAAAATAATCCTACGGAACAACGAATGTAATCCAGCAAGATCAGATCTTTGAGATGCTAGTAACAATATTAAGATCAGATCTATAAACCCTTGAATATCCAAAGTGTTTGAGGATTGAGGGATCATGGATGATGTAGTTGTACACGTGTGCCAGTTCAAACCAATGAAGTCATGCAATCCAACAGCACCTCCACGGTATCCACACATTACGTCTTGGTGTCATCCCCTCCTCCTTGATCCTGCAAGCGAGGGAGAAGAGCTTCACAAGATCCCAACAGCATAATGGCGTTGCTTGGATGTATGATGGAGAACAACAATAGAGCTTCACCAAGCGTCTACGCGGGAGAGGTAGAGGGAGAGGGAGGCAGCGCCAGGACTTGGGGTACTCCTGTGCCTCCACCTCCTCTCTTTATATAGGCCAGGGAGGGGGCGGCTATCCCTTGACCCTCCTCTAAGGGAGGGGCGGCGGCCATGAGGAGGGAATCCTCCCCTCCTACCCTATGGTTTGGGGGGCGGCTATGGTTTCCCTAGGGGGCATGGGCCTATGGGCCTGTGGCGCCCTGGCCCATGTAGGCCATGGTGCCTCCACATTTGTCCCATGTTCCCTTACGGACATGTGAGATCCACTCTCTAACATTCTAGATCAATCCAGAAAAATTCCAAAACTATCTCGAATTAATCCCGGAACCAAAACATAGCTCCCATATACCTTTTCTCTACCTTTGGACCATTTTAGAACTCCTTGTGATATCTAGGATCTCAACCGAGACTCTGAATATCCATTCGATCAAACCATATAATATCTCAATGAAACCTAGCAACACCAAAATGTTAAGTGTGTGACTCGAAGGGTTCGAGAACATGCAGACATGACCGAGACACCTCTCCGATCGATAACCACTAGTGGGACAGGGATGTCCATATTGGTTCATACATATTCAACGAAGGTCTTTTATAGATTGAACCTATGTCGAGGATTCAATTAATCCAGTATCTGATTCCCTTTGTCTTGTGATATATCACTTGTATGAGATTTGATCGTTAGTATTGGTATACCAAGTTTAATCTCGTTGCCATCAAGTTCTTTTACTTGTTCCGTGATGTAGGATCCCCGTTACTAAAACCATTAGTCATATGTTTGCAAACTTTAGGATACTACATTACCGAGAGGGCCCAGAGATATATGATGAGTGCATATTTACATCATGTTTTATATTATTATTTTGCACTTTAGTGGTAGGATCTTGGTATTTTACGGAATTCGCGTGCATATTTTATGTATATTTTCACTAGGACCAGAACAGATGATGGATACGATGGACATAATTCTTAGACTAGTTGTATTGGAGCGAAAAGGAGTCAAAAGTAGCGTAAATTGCTAATTTTGGAAATATCAATAACACCAGAAGGAAACCCGAGGCGATCGCAGAAATCAGTGGGTTTAACGACCAACTATACGACGGGAATACTTTTTTCGGCCGTATAGTTCCCACCGTATAGTTGTCGCAGCCACTGCCACTTTAAATAGTTTCGCCCCGTGTAATAAGATTGGAGAGACGACATACAGAACACCCAGAAATCACCGAAAACCTCACCTCCAGAAGGGATCTGTAGGGGGAACTTGCCCAAGGGATCCATCTTCTCCCTATGCAGATCTGGGAGGCCAAGGCATCGATCTTCATCTTCATCAACCGCTGCATCACCAATATCTCCATCCATCCCATCTACATCTCATCCAAATCTTGTTGTAATTATCATACTAGTTGTGGATTTATACAAGAACTATTTATCTATGATTGTTTCTATTATCATTGTCATGATGTTGTTTGCCTCCATGTCTGAGTAGATTATTAGTTATTGGGGAGATGGAGAAACCCTAGCATATGATTGAGATAATATAGAGATTATCATGTTATACATCATTATGTGTATGTGTTAATTGTCTTCATCTTAATGTTGAGAGTTGTGCACCTCTTAATATTTGCCTCTTATGGGGACTTGATGAAGGGAATTACTTGTTGATAGATGGAGGGATGATAGCACTTACTGTAACTATAAAGTTGTTTTCATTTTTACGTACTAACTTGGAGAAGCAACGAGAACTCATTAAGCATGTCCATGCCACCGGAGAAATCCCTTAATAGCGAGATAATACGATTGATGTCGTTTACCTGTCAGCTGTGGTTATGACGGATGATGTGTGCAGTGATTGTTGCCTATTCGTCCATATATGGAGCTCCTCCAACAGACATATATGTCATGAGAATATTTTTTATGATAATCTTGATTACTATATCTAAATTGCTAGCGGTGTATCCACCACTCCCCGAGAACGTCTTTTCCCCTACTATAGTTCCAAGCTCTCTTACACACGTGATTACTACTTTGTGCATTAAGTTTTACTTTAGTTTATTTAATTGCTTTGCTCAATCAAAAAACCCAAAACAATCCTTAAAACAATTCTATTTTTCTTGCATCTTAAAATTATTTCTTAAGTACTTCGTTTAGTTTTAGTTAAAAGCATTTTAGTATTTTCCTACTGCTCCCTGTGGGATCGATATCTTTATTTTGAAACTAGCTACAAACGATATGTGTACTTGCAGTCATCAAGCTATTTTCTAGCACCATTGCTGGGGATCTTAGCGCTATAAGTCACTTTAATTTTAGATATTTACTTTCATCATACTAATCTTTGATTTAAGTTGCAGGACCATAACAATGGACAACACTCAACATTTAATCCAGCTTGAGGAAGTTACAAAAATGGGTTCGCCCATGGACGCTTTTATAGCTGTCAACAAAAGCATAAATCCTGATGGTATTGAGATCCATACTTTATTACTTGAATTAATACACTCTAATAAATTTGTAGGAACCGATGAAGAGAGTCCATATGGGTACTTACAATTCTTTGAAGATGTTTTTGGTTCCTTTATGTTTGATAATTGTAATATTGATAGGGTTAAAGTCTAGTTAATTAGACAAACACTCTCAAATAATTTTTGCAACTCGTATAGATCATTTTGTGCAGAGGCGCCAAGGACTTGGACGGAATTGATAACCAATTTCCTATCAAAATATTACTCAGAAAGCAAAGATCACGGGATGATAGGTACTATTATCAGATTCAAAAATAGTCCTGATAAGAATTTATATGAAGGCTATCTGAGGTATAAGAGTTATATAGATAATTGCCCCCATCATCCTTTGCCTGATTGGTTAATCACTCACACTTTTTATGGAGGGCTTAATGATAAAAATAGAACGATATTTGATACCGCTTCTAATGGTAGTTTTCTATCCT
This sequence comes from Avena sativa, assembly GCA_916181665.1. Classification (NCBI taxonomy): domain Eukaryota; kingdom Viridiplantae; phylum Streptophyta; class Magnoliopsida; order Poales; family Poaceae; genus Avena; species Avena sativa. The sequence goes on along the minus strand of OV702280.1, from coordinate 346,792,538 downwards.
ATACCTATGATGAAGCCTGGAAATTAATAATGAAAATGAGGGAGACAATAGAAATTCTTAAAGATGAGGAGAACATTATGAAGAGTTCTTCTGAATATGATTGTCTTAACGATTTTCTTGCAGATGAAAATACTTGTGCATGATTAAAACCCTAGGTATTGATTCTTACTCAGTAAAGAAAATTAATGAGAATTATGCAGGGCATATACAGGTACCTACAGAATGGAAACCATATAAGCCCCTCGAAGAAAAGGAGCGTGCAAGAAAAAGTGCACCAATAGTAGAGTTTTCCTCTGTACCTATTCAAGAGAATATCAAGAAAAACATAGAGAGGAAGAATACATAAAGAGAAGATTAAAGAAACCAGAAAAGAACCCTGATGCTACCAATGCAAATATTTTTATATTGAATGATCTTATGGAAGCACGAACCATGGATAATGAAGTGGTTATGCTATACCTTGAAACTTTAGAATTCATCAAATATAAGGTACGAGGTGACAAAACTTCTAAGCCTATGACTCCTATATATTGTGGGGAAACTTTCTTATATGGAATTTGTGAACCGATTTCCACTATAAATATTATGCCTTCATCACTTTATGAGGAACTTTGCTACAATTTAAATAATCTAGATGTGGAAACGGTAGATACTACTATTAAATTGTCAAATAGAACTAGTATAAAAATAGAAGGTGTTATTATAAATATCTATGTCTTTATTGGAGCACTAATGTACTCCCTTGATTTTCATATTATTGATATGCCTCAAGATTCTTTTTGTCCTATCCTTTTAGGCAGGCCTTTTGTCTCCATAACCAAAGCTCGAATTGATAATATGAAGGAGACTATTTCAATGATGTTTGGAGAACAGGAAATGACATTTCACTTTGCCAAACTAAAGAAGAGGCCATATGAAGAAGAAGATATCAAGGAAGGAAAAAAACGATTGTCGAGCTAGCCGCAATTCATTTCAGCACTCTGCAAGATGAATTAAAGAGGAACCTAATTAATTGGGAGGAGGTACCGGATGATGAGGAAAGAGAAGACATGGATGATTACCTTGATTCCATTCGGGAAGCGAATAATCCACATGACTATGAAGAACTGCTAAGAAAAGGAGATGAAGAACCTCTGCCAATTAAATTGAAACGACTTCTAGATGATATGATGTATGAGTTCTTAGATAATGAAAATAAATGTCTTGTTATTATTAGTAAAAATTTATCAGAAAATGAAACAAATAAACTCATTTCAGTCTTGAGCAAGCATCGTGAAGCATTTGGATATACTCTAAGTGATATTAAAGGAATAGATCCCTCTATTTTAACACACAAGATTACCATGCTTGAAGATGTTGTACCTGTAGTTGACACACATAGAAGGTTTAATCCAAAAATGAAGGAAGTAGTAAGAAAAGAAGTTATACGCTTATTAGATGTCGGCATAATATATCCTATTTCTGACAGTAAATAGGTTAGCTCAGCTCATTGCATACTAAGACAAGGTGGTCTTGATGCTGCTATGAATGAGGATGGTGATCTAGTTCCTATAAGACCTATTGTTGGATATCGCATGTGCATTGATTTTAGGAAACTAAACCGTGAGACACCAAAAAATCATAAACCTATACTATTTATGGATACAATTTTAGAAAGACTTAGTAATAATTCTTATTTCTGCTTTCTTGATGGTTATTTTAGATATTCTCAAATTGCTATACAACCAGAAGATCAAGAGAAAATGACTTTCACTTGTCCTTATGGCACATATGCTTATAGATTAATTGTGTTTGGCTTATGTAATGCAGCTGCAACTTTTCAAGAATGTGTTTTAAATTTTTTTGATGATCTTGTTGAGAATACTATGGAAGTTCTAACAAATGATTTGTTGTTCGTGGAACAACATTTGATAATTGTCTCTACAATTTAACCAAAGTTTTGCAGAGATGCAGGCAATAAAATTTGGTTTTGAATTGGGAGCAATGGCGTTTCATGGTAAGAGAAGGTAAAGTTTTTGGACATAAGGTTTCAGAGAAGGGTATAGAATAGATAAGTCTAATAAAAATGCTATAGAAAACCTTCCAGTACCTCAAGACATAAAAAACTTAAAAATGTTTCTAGGACATGTTGGTTTTTATAGGCATCTTATAAAATATTTTACTAAAATAGCTATACCTCTCACTAACCTTCTTGACAAATATACCCCGTTATACTTAGATCATGATTGCATTGCATCTTTTGAAAACCTTAAAAACGAATTAGTTTCAACACCTATCATGCAATCTCCAAAATGGGATGAACCTTTCAAAATCATGTGTGATGCTAGTGACTATGCTTTAGGAGCTGTGTTAGGACAGGGATAGGGAAAGAACTTAAATGTTCTTCATTACACTATTAGAACTCTTAATAAGATTCAGAAAAATTATGCTACTACATAAAAAGAGTTCCTAGCTATAATTGTTTCTTGTGACAAATTTAGACCTTATATCAGTAATTCTAAGGTAATAGTTCATACAGATCACCAAGCTTTGCGTCACCTCCTTATGAAAAAGGATGCGAAGCCCGGGTTGCTTAGATGGGTCTTATTACTGTAATAATATGATGTGCAAATAGTAGATAGGATGGGTAAGGATAATCTGGTGGTAGATCATATCTCTAGAATGGAGTGAATAATCATTGACCCCGTACCTATAAATGAGTCATTTTTGAGAGAATATTTAGCAAATGTTGAAATCGCTGATCCTTGGTTTGTGGATTATGCTAACTATCTTGCAGGAAAATTTGTACCTCCTGGTATGACAAGAAATCAAAGAACGAATTTCTTTAATGATCTTAAATATTACTTTTGGGATGATCCTTATTTATAACGTCATGTACCTGATGGAATAATTTGAAAGTGTGTTCCTCACCATGAAGTGAATGCAGTTTTGCAAGCTTGTCATGACAGCTCGTATGGAGGACATCATGCAGGCAAGCGAACTGCACCAAAGGTACTTCAATCCGGATTCTATTGGCTCACCTTGTTCAAGTACGCACACGGGTATGTAGAACATTATGATGCTTGCCAGAAAAGGGGTAATATAGGTAGAAGGCAAGAGATGGCAATAAATTATAGTCTTATAATTGAACCCTTTGATGTATGGGGAATGGATTACATGGGACCTTTTGTAGAATTAAATGGTTACACTCATATTCTTGTTGCTTTTGATTACGTCACTAAATGGGTTGAAGCTATTCCAACAAGCCATGCAGATGTAGCTACTCTATTGAAGATGATCAAGGATGTCATATTCCCTAGGTTTGATGTCCCTATAATTTTAATCACTGGCGGTGGTTCTCATTTTATGAAAGGAACTTTTAGGAAAATCCTTTACAAATATGGAGTGACTCACCGCGTTGCTTCACCATATCATCCTCAAACAAGTAGTCAAGTGGAACTCTTCAATAGAGAATTAAAGACCATTCTCAAGAAGACGATGGATAAATCAAGAAAATATTGGTCATACAAGTTGAATGACACTCTTTGGGCATACCGTACCGCGTTTAAAAATCCAATGAGTATGACATCGTATAAGATGGTTTACGGTAAGGCGTGCTATTTACCTTTAGAATTGGAACACAAAGCCTTTTGGGCAATCAAGAACTTAAATTATGATTTTAAAGAAGCAGGAGAAAAACATTTATTAGACATTCATGCTTTAGATGAGTTTAGGAGTGAGGCTTATGAAAATACTAGATTGTTTGAAGAAAAAGTAAAAAGATGGCATGACAGAAAAATAGAAAATAAGGTCTTTAAAAGTGGAGACAAGGTGTTGCTCTATAATTCTTGTCTTAAGTTGTTTCTAGGAAAGCTAGGATCAAAGTGGGAAGGCCCCTATATTGTTGAAGAATCCTATTCATCAAGAGTGGTGAAGCTCCAGGGAAAAACACCCTCTCTTTCATGGGTGGTGAATGGACAACGCTTGAAACATTATCGAGAAAAAGAAGATACAAGTGCAATCACCATACGTGTGATCACCCCAGAAGAGGTGATTAAGAAAAAATATACAAGGAATGGCAACTGCAAGAAGGATAAAATCGAGCCTAAATGAGCAACATCATGATAAAACTATTGACCATAAAAGAGTGCTTCATGGGAGTCAACCCATGTGAAATAAAGGTTTGAGTAAAGTCTTAAACTTTTAAATTAAGTTTTAGTTAAGTTTGTGTTGAATAAGGAACACTTTAAGCTCTAGTGAAGTAGAAGAAGTTTGGTAATGCTAAAAACCCGTTCAATGATGTTAATGTTGGTCAAAAATTTAAGCTGTCATTTTTTCTGTCAAAACTTGGTGTTTCATTACGTTTCAGATTAATAAAGATTTCTCGGAGAGACAGGTAAATTTTGGTGGTTCCAGAAGGTTTAACGACCAACTATATGGCGGGAATAAAATTTCCGGCCGTATAGTTGCGGTCGTATAGTTATCTACCCCATCTCTAAATTTTTATTGCAAGGTATAGTAAGTTTATCGACCAACTATATGGCAGGAATAGAATTTCCGGCCGTATAGTTGCAATCGTATAGTTGGTACCTCCGTAAAAAGAAAAGGCTAAGTTGGTTCACATATATACGGCGGGACATATGCGGGTTGTCCTCGTATAGTTGCTCGTTATGGACCGTGGCTAGGGTTTTCGACCTCCCCTTTTAAAATTGATTGCATCTAGCCTTTTTCATTAAGTTTTCACAGAGCTATAGCCTCCAGCCTCGAAAAATCATCGCCATCCCTATACAAGCTCCTTCTAACAATATCCGTGCTGCGAATCCATGCAGCCTTTTCATGTCAACAAGATTTGGAGGAAGAAAGAAGATAATCCCGAGAAGAGGATCAAAGAAGTAGAACCTAAATAAGCATCATCGCCATCAAGCCCGGAGATCAAGCCTCTCATGAATTGGGAGGACATGTTCGCGCAGAGGATGTAGATGATGAGGTAAACAGAGTAGAGAAAGAGAAAGGATGAGTATCCTCCTAATCCTTATCATCACAATATAGGATCTTATTGTAAACCTCCTCTTGGTCCGTCACCTCTCAAGCCTAAGAAGGTGTGGCCATATGAGATTCATGATAAGATCTATCAATTGGAAAAAGCCTCAAAAGCATGTGTTGAAACTATTGGAGAAGGGATTGACTCCTACTGGATGATGAGCAAAGACCTTGAGCAAAACGTCAATGACATCGATGGTAGAGTAGGTTTCTTTATTAAAACTGTTTTTGAGTTGACAAATGAGAAGAAATTTCTCGAGAAGAATATTTTGAAGCTTCAATTTGACATGGCCGAGCTCAGCAACCGCCTTGCAAGCATAGCTAAGGCTTGCAACACAGGGGAAGCATGCAATGTTATTCTCACCCATGAGAAGGAATAGGTACCAACAAGGAGTTATTTGATCCCGCCTGTCTTGATTCCAAGCTTGGGGAGATCTTTAAGACCTTATAATCTATCTTATAAGTTTTATATTACTATTTTAGTTTTGCATTAGTTTGAGATTAGAAATAAAGTTTGCATCATTAGAATTCCCTTTAGGAATAGTCGGTCCCTTTTATGAAATTATGAGTTTATTATCATATATGGAGCATTATTGAGTTTTTTATTATCTTATTAGATATATGAATGGCTTGAGTATAATTTTACTTGCACTTGATGATAGTAATAGGAGTCTTCCACACCATTGTTACTAATGGAACATACAAAGAATTTAGTCAATATGTTTTTAAGTTCCTGGTTTGATTTACAAAAGAAAAAAATTATCTAATCAGTCAAGTTGAGAAGGAAACCTTGAACAAAGGAAAGTTAAAAGTGCTATCAAATTAGAGTGAGAACAATACGAGGTAGAGTATTCAAGCTATAAAGATGCTTCATATACAATTGGAATTTGATAATTAAGATCGTCGATCTTTGAATTCCCTCATGAAGTGGAATTTATGGCTAGCTCCTTTGCACAACACTTAAAAAAAGTGTGAGCAAATAAAAAAATAGAAAAGGAAATGTGCAAAGAGCAAATAGGCATACACCACTATCTTGTGGTGAGACAAATGAACGTTTGAGATTTTAAATCCCAAGTGAATATGTTAATCCTAAAATGCTTGGGACTACCTCGCTAACTCATTCAGTCAAACTAAAACACTTTTACATCATATTGAGAATAATATTTTGTGAACTGTTAAATGCTAAGGTGTGGAGGCCTGCTAATATTATTCGGATGGTTCGTGTAAGGTACTATTCATGAACTTATTTCTATGCATCATATATGATAAACACATACTGCAACTGCCTTATTTATTTTATCGACTCAGCTTCATGAATATGAGGATCACATCCATTAATCTAACCTTGCTAGGGACAAGCAAGAGTCTAAGATTGGAGAAGTTGATGAGTGCATATTTGCATCATATTTTATATTATTATTTTGCACTGTAGTGGTAGGATCTTGGTATTTTACAATGTCCTCGCACATCTTTATGTCTATTTTCACCAGGATCAGGACATATGATGGATACGATGGACACAATTCTTGGACCAGTTGTATTGGAGCGAAAAGGAGTCAAAAACAGCGTAAATCGCTAATTTGGGAAATATCAATAACACCAGAAGAAAACCTGAGGCGATCGCAGTAACCAGTGGGTTTAACGAGCAACTATACGGTGGGAATACTTTTTTCGGCCGTATAGTTCCCGCCACCACCGCTTCTTCAAATAGTTTTACCCTATATAATCAGATCGGAGAGACGACATACAGAACACCTAGAAATCACCAAAAACCTCACCTCTGAAAGGGATCTGGCGGGGGAACTTGCCCAAGGGATCAATCTTCGCCCTACGCAGATCTGGGAGGCCAAGGCATCGATCTTCATCTTCATCAATCGCTGCATCACCAACATCTCCATCCATCCCATCTACATCTCATCCAGATCTTATTGTAATTCTCATACTAGTTGTGGATTTATACAAGAACTATTCATCTATGATTGTTTCCATTATCATTGCCATGATGTTGTTTGCCTCCATGTCTGAGTAGATCATTAGTTCTTGGGGAGATGGAGAAACCCTAGCATATGATTGAGATAAGATAGAGATTATCATGTTATACATCATTATGTGTATGTGTTAATTGTCTTCATCTTAATGTTGAGAGTTGTGCACCTCTTAATATTTGCCTCTTATGGGGACTTGATGAAGGGAATTACTTGTTGGTAGACGAAGGAATGATAACACTTACTATGACTATAAATTTGTTGTCATTCTTTACGTACTAACTTGGTAAAGTAAGGAGAACTCATTAAGCCATGTCCATGCCATGAGACAAATCCCTTAATAGCGAGATAATACGATTGATGTCGTTTACCTGTCAGCTGTGGTTCTGACGGATGATGTGTGCAATGTTTGCTGCCTATTCGTCCATATATGGAGCTCCTCCCACATACATATATGTTATGAGAATATTTATTATGATAATCTTGATTACTCTATCTAAATTGCTAGCGGTGTATCCACCACTCCCCGAGAACGCCTTTTTCCCTACTGTAGTTCCAAGCTCTCTTAGATACGCGATTCTTACTTTCTGCATTAGTTTTACTTTAGTTTATTAAATTGCTTTGCTCAATCAAAAACCCAAAAACAATCCTTAAAACAATTCTATTTTTCTTGCATCTTAAAATTATTTCTTAAGTATTTTGTTTAGTTTTAGTTAAAAGCATTTTAGTCTTTTGCCTACTGATCCCTGTGGGATCAATATCTTTATTTCAAAACTAGCTACAAATGATCTGTGCACCTGCAGTCATCAATATCTCCATCACTTGGAGTGACAAATTCCACTCTTTATTCATGTAACCCAACAAACAACAACGGAGACTCCTAAAAGTCGTCTTTATAATCACCCAGTTATGAAGTGAAGTTTGATGCCCAAAAATCAATCCTCCGGTGTCTGGGAGTAACACAATCTTATGTTCTAAGGAAACGATACTTGACACATACGAAAGCGATAGCAATCAAACTAAATGACACATTCAACAACTATGCTTATTATTGGGTCTATCCATCACATCATTTTCCTAATGAGATGATCACGTTATCAAGTGACATTACATGTTCATGGTTTGAAAACCTTAACAAATCACTTACCTAACGAACTAGTCATAAGAGGCTTACTCGGGACATTGTGTTGTTCATATATCCACACATGTATTTAATATCTGGTTAATATAATTATAGCATGGAGAATAAACTATTATTGTGAACGAGGAAATATAATAATAACTACTTCATTACTGCCTCTAGGGCATATTTCTAACAAGCTTGTTTTTGATCATCATGTTCTTGGTTCTTAATGCCTTGTTTACCCATGTCATGAGGTGTTCGAAAGCACCAAGTGTAGGTGGATGGAAGAGATGCAGATACCTTAAAAAATCATGTGTATAACTATGTAGGATTTGTGCTTCACTAATAGTGGCAACCAAAACAAATGATATAACAAATTTCTGAAACACTTGCTCCCTCGAGTTACCTTCGTTTACTTTACTTGCTTTTACTTTTCTGGACTAGTTTAATTTTTATTTACTTTCAGCACTTTACAATTTTCTAGTTAGAAGTAAAAAAGTACCTTACACACTCCAATTCATTGCTTTGCACAAAAGGCCATATAAATGGGTTATATTGTTTTAGATAATAGTTAGTTTACCTTAAACTCCCCATGGGTTCAACATGCAAATACTTATATAATTGTGCTACAATGATTCCCTGGTCTTGGGGATCATCGGTACGATATTCTTAACTATTCCATTTTTGGATCACTTTGGTACCTTCTTATCAAACAGACAGAATGACACATATCTGGTCTAGTACAACATGAAATACATGATTGAGCCTATGGCTGATGCATATGGGATGTTACTCATATTTTCTCTTTCATCTTCCATAGCTAGACATTGAGTCATAGTGAATGTTTTACCTTGCAACATGCGCAAGAACTCTTTGTTTGACTGATCCATTATTAACTTCTTCAGAACTTTGTCAAGATATGCATTTTGTGTTAGTCCTATTAAGTGTCTCGATATATCTCTACAGATCTTGATGCCTAATATATAAGCGGCTTCACCAAGGTCTTTCATTGAAAAACTCTTATTCAATTAAATTTTCCACTTTCAAGAATATCTATATCATTTCCAGTCCGCAATATATCATACAAATACAATATTAGAAATGGTTCAGAGATCTCACTCAGTTTCTTCCTGATACAAGATTCTCCATAAGTTTGGAAAAATCCAAACCCTTTGATCACCTCATCGAGATTCTAGTTCCACGAAATTTGCTTCAGTCCATAGATGGATCGCTCAAGTTTGCATACTTTATTAGCATGCTTAGGATCGACAAAACTTTTGGTTACGACATGTACAACTCTTTCTCAATATGGCCATTCAGGAACACATTTTTGAAATCCAGCTGCCAAATTTTATAATAAAAAAATATAGCAATTGCTAACAGAAATCCTAGCAAACTTTAGCATCTCTACGGGTGAGAAAGTTTTATCATAGTCAACTCCTTGAATTTTTTAAAAAACTTTTGCAAGGAAAGACCATAGGTAACCGGATACCCGGTGAAAGGCGTGCAATTAGCAAGTTTGCTAAGAACACTCGTACCCAAACGTACCTTCTTAAACCCTTGCTTAGATTGTGAGGGGACCGAAGAAGAAAATTTTGAGGAACTCGAAGAGGGAGACCTACTATGTAGAACCAGATCTTTTGGGGGCATATAAGGTGTAAAATACAACATATTCTACGGTGCACATAGAAACTTAGTTAAAGCTAGCATATGTTAGATGTGCTAAGAAGCGTAGAACTTTACTAAATAAGTTGTTGATCTCGAATGGTGATAAGATTAGTAGTACAATTCATCTTAAAGATAGTATATTTGAATTCAAATTTAACCGTGAATCCTCATTGGACCGAGGAGGATCTTGAAATTTTTATACACTTTTGGCTTGTGATATTGAATATACGAGAAGTTGGACCTGTAATGTTTCTTTTGTACCACTACGAGGGATGTAACATTTATAAAATAGTGTGTTGTGATTGTTATACCAATGACTTGCACACTACAACATGTAGTGGTGTGTTGCATCACCGTAGCCCATGATCCATCTATGCACATAAATACAAGGGCTATGTAATCCTACGATCATGGCTTGCACAAAAAACAGAAATGCCGATGTTCTCATACATCGTAGGCACCCGAGCCATCGATTTACATCCCATCGAACACGTGGTAGGCGTCCGGTCTAGGAGTGTCAAACAAGATGGGTAGGTGAACTCGTTAGGAGAATGGTATCTTCAAATATGCTAGGACACCGGTGAACAATGGATCGTTGAGGTTGATGATGTTGTTGTCCGTAGCTTGGTGGCGATTCTTGATTATCAGAAAAAACACATTGTTTGGGGTAAAGCCACCATGCTCACTCTCTCTATACGGGGGGAGGGGAGATAACCTCGAAAGAGATGTCGTGTCCGTGACTTCTTGGAAGTAGCCTAGGGTTAATAACATCGACCCACTCCTCGAATGAAAAGCCGATGAGGTGCTCCCTTGGTTTCCGCCGACCCTCGGGACGATGGTTCCCGTGTTGTGCACTCTCCTTTTGTCCCCTCCTCATCTTGTTCGTCCTCCTCCTCTTCTGTCTTCCTCTTCATCCCCATCTTCCGCTTCTTCAAATGCATTTTGTGTGGCGCTGATGCAATCGACCATGCCATTCATGGCACCAACCCCATGATATATCTATGCACATAAATACAAGGGCTACGTAAGCATACGATCATGGATTTCACACAAAAAATACCGGTTTTCACATACATCGTAGGCGCCTGAGTCACAAGGTTCCATTATGTCGAACAAGTGGTAGGCGTCTCGGCCAGGAGCGCCAGACAAGCTGCGAGTCGACGAACTCATCGGAGCATGGGACCTTTGGTCATGCTGGTCTGTCATTGAACACTCGTATGGATCATTGATATCGATGATTTTGTCATCCGCAACTTGGCGGTGGTCACCGTTTATCGAGGAAAACACCTCATTCAGTTTGAAGCCACCATACTTGATCTCGTCGTACGAGCGGGAAGGGGGGATCTTGATAGTGGCGCCGCACCCGCTCCTTGTTGGAAGTAGCCTAGGGTAGACGGTGACCCAATGCTTGATTGGAAAGTCGACGAGGTGCTCTCTTATCTTCCACTGTCCCTAGGGGCAACGGTGCCCGTGCTGAGCCTTGGCTTACCACAATGTTTATCGTCGCCATGGTCACCTTCTTCTTCATGGCATGACGACACCCATTACGTTCTTCTACGGCGTTCCTCTAGTGGAAGCAGTCATCCACTGTTCAAAAAATCTTCCGAATCAACGATTAATAGGCCGATTAATCGCTACTAGGGACCTGACCATGTCGATTACCACTAATTGTTTGTGTTAATCGTTTAACCCGATTAATAGCTTTGATACTCCGATTACTAGGTATGTTCCCGATTAATTATTACACTTGGTCAAAAAAGTTGCACACTTATCAACACATATCGCCCATCCATCCCTAGCCCGCCCTAATGAAGTAGGTTTTGCGAAGCTCCCGCTCGATCCCTGCCTCCAGGAGCTCGAGTTTTCGCCATCACCAACTAGTTCCTTGTCGTTGTTGACAAGTTCCTCGTAGTTGCCGACCAGACCTCAGATATAAGAGCTCGAGCGCCTTGAGGATCTCATCCAGAGCTCAGGGCTTCCTTTAATAGGGTAGGTGGTTGAGGTGCAAGAGGAGTCATACGGGTTTTAGGTGCTAATTTTTGTAGATTGCACCGATTAATAACCGATCAATTAAATCAGTTAATCGTTCGAATTCTGATTAGTCGCTACTCACAGGCCAACCGAACAGTTAACGATTATCGATCCTTACCATTGAGGCAACCGTCCACAATGACTCGGGCATCCCCTATGGCTTGACCTTCTCCGCCGGCTTGTTGCGGGACTTGAAGAAGTCCCATGAGCCCCCTTGCTGAGCCCCTTTGCCTTCGATGGCTTCAGTGTCATGGCGACGATGGCGTGGGCTGGGAGAAAGGGTGCTCAAGGACGATGACGTGGGGAATTTTGGCACTTGTGATCACTGGAGCTCAGTTTTTTAAACTTTTGAAAATGCTAGTTTGAAGTTTCAAAAAAATGTAGAAAAGATTTCATGGATTTGTACATTTGTTCTTTATGCTTGTGAAAAGTTTCGGCCAAAAAGACTATCTATTTTGGGCTACACAAGAAAAACAAATTTGTGGATGTATAAAATAATTAAAAAAAACTCTTCTTTTATTCTAAATTTTTTCTTTCGCGTAGTCCAAAATACGACGTCTTTTTTAAACAAAACCAGGCCCGTGCGGGAGGCCTGTGCAGAGTGTGCGACAGCATAGGGCCTCCCAAAAGTTAGGGCCCCTGATTTTTCATTTCATATAGCATTAGCAGTAGTTTAATCCAAAGATTAATGATTAACTGTAATGAAAAGTCCAATTTACTCTCTTACAGATTTGTTCGTTCCAATACACCCACCATCTAGGAATCCCAACAGACTACTCTCTCTCCTCCCTACCTTTAACCTTTCCAATCACATCTCGTGAATTAACCTTCACATAGTATATGAATTAACCTCACAACATTCTCCTCTTTTGTCCATAAGAACATGGAGAAAACCCAACTCAATTTTCGTATACTCCTCTAGTCCTCTCCTCCCGGTCAAATTTCTTGTTGATGTCCAACCTCGTAGTAAATATGTTCGTACGTGTTCTCCTGTTGAACTGTTGGGGACGCCAGATTAGATGATACTCGGTGCTGCCTGGTTGCCACTAGAGTAGCTCAACACCCAGGTCGCCTCCTCCCCCTTTACCCTCCATGCTCTTCAATTCTGATACATGTTATTTGTTCTTGCTATGGTTTGTGCAAACAGCTGATGTTTGATTTTTCTACAACGACTTTTACGAGAGATACAAAAAGAGAAGAATGGTTTGGAAAAAGTATCACATGTTTCTTCTGAGATTTGTATCATAGATGTTGAAAGATTGCAACGTTTCGATTAGAAGAAAGATTAGGAGATCTGATAATTGCGTTTGGCAAGACAAGTTCTTTGAAGAAACATAAAATTATTTAAGTAGAATTGGCAAGGCAAGTAGAATTTTCTCCTACATAAAATTATTTAACTTTTTTCTAAGAATGATAAAATTATTTATATCTAATTAAAAAGTTATAACTAGGGTCTACTATTAGATTTCGTGCAGGGCCTCCGTTTTGTCAGTTACGGCCCTGAACAAATCTTGTGGCATGCAGGGGCCTGGTGGCATGTATACTGTGTACATGTTGTATAGTTGTTTTTAGTATTTTCGATACCAAAAAATAACATTTTCCACTTTTTGGAGAAAAAAAAGAGCAATGGTGCTGGTGTGCATCAAACAGTTTTCGTGTAAATCTTCTCTTACGAGATACACCGAGCATAGGGTAATTAACCATCCTAGAGATCGAAGAAGGAGAGAAGCAAGAAAGACCAGCAGTAAGAAACTGAATAGATCATGAATCTTTGCATATGTCACTCTCTGCAAGAGCCCCGGCCGGGATCCATGCATAGTTTCTGGACTAGCTTAGCTAGCGCTAGCCGGCGCCACCACTGCTAGAGCTCCGCAGCAGGCATGGACGGCTCCACCCATTCAAAGTCTGCATCAAATACCAGAGCGGGCACATGAGGTTTACCTGGCCACGATCGGGCCACGTACGTACTGTATATCGATCGCTCATCGCTGCAACCTTAAAACCTCCTCCGGTCTCTCTCAAGCCCCAACCTCCCCAAAAAAGCTCACTGCCAAGGACATGTGCTGCGTGTCAAGCCCCTACTGGCGCTCCCCATTTTAATACGTTATCTCCCCCTCGCCGCAGCCCCACTGCCCACACTAGCGATCCCCCGATCTTGGACCAAACCCGGCGAGCGGCCACCAGCTTAGCTGTAGTTAGTGGAGGGGTACTGGGCGCTGGCAGGGGAGGAGGGGAGACGCCACGGCCAGCGATGCCGATCTCGAGCCCTAGCCTAGAGAGCTCAAGCTGGGACGTCGCCGCGGTCCGGGTCGCGCGCGCCTGGTGCCTGGCTTGGCCCACCTCCACCTCGATCCGTCTCCTATAAATCAGCACGGCCGGTACACACACCTCCTCGTCGATGTTTCCTAGCCAAAACTAGTAGCTAACACACGCGCTTCTTGCGCGTGACGCCATGAATTCCGTGGTCGTTGCGCGGTGCCGGAGAGAGTGAGAGAGATGCGGCGCAGTGGGCGTGTGGGGGGAGGGGGACGAAGCGCGGCGAGCGGGATGGGGTGCCCGGCCGGGCGCGCGCGCACGGTGACAGAAGAGAGTGAGCACACGGCCGGGCGGGACGGCACCCGGCGGACGGTGCCGTCGCGGCTGCGTGCTCACTACTCTGTCTGTCACCCAGCTGCCTTCTTCGGATTTCCGTCGACACCCGGCCGGCCCTCGCCTCCTCCGCCGTGCCCAACCCCCTCTCGGCCGCGGGTCACACTGCATGTCCACCCCCCGCGCTCATCCGTAGCCGTGGTAGGTGTGATTTTGTTATGCACTTTTTTTTGATTCGGTTAGCGTTACTAGAAAATTTGGGGGAATTTGGTAGACACTAGACACTAGACGTTGTAGGCAGCGCCGTACTAGCTGGCAGTTTTCCCTCCCTCGCCTCGTACGTCGCCCGCCGTTCATCTTTCCCGAGGAGAGCCTGCCCTATTCCGCCTTTTCTGCTGCCCTTTCTTGGGAAGGAAATTGATGGATATTCATTGCGCCATCGACGACGATGACGACGCATCTCGGAACGCACGAGGGAGCGACATCTCGCATCGCATCGCATCGCAGGAATCTACTCCTACTCCTACCACTCCATGGTAACAATAAACTTTTGACCAGATCTGCTCACTTATTATTGCGCACTGTTCTTCTTCTTCTCACACCCATTTTCCTCTTCCAGGGCACAGTTCCACGAAGCGCCAGAGTTGTTCACATGCAGCTGGAGACAGGAGCTAGCATGAGGTTTAATTTGATGTGGTGGATGCAAGGATAGCATCCACGCAGATCTCTGCTTGCTGCCGCTGCCAAATTTTCCATTATCGTCCGGTCAGTTATCTTCTGCTGTCTCCTGTCCTTCCTGTTCTTCAGAATTACTACTGCGAGCCTCGCTCGCTACTTGCTGAGTATTCAAAGTATGAGTAATGGTGCAACGATCCCTTGTCCCCCAGCTGTGGCTCCACAATTGTAGGATATACTGTTGGGTCACTGTTACATTCATGGCGCTGGTACATGCATGCTATCGTCGTCACAATCCCCTCCCTCGCCCCACTTGCACCTTATTTGACTCCAGCTTTTGGGCCAGGCTACTGTGCTCTGAAAGAAACTTCAACAGAAACTGTTTTCTTTGGATCGATCACACTGTACAGGCCTTGCAGAGTTGCAGGTACACAAAACTGGTGAAATTTCTGAATACCCTTTTTTTTAAGATCCTGAAGATTTGAGTTTACAAGACTGAATAAGATTATAGGTTTGTGGGATGTCTCTAGCAATTAGTCTGGTTTTAACTAGGGGTTCTCGTTTTGCCTTGCTTTGGAGAAGTTTCCTGTGAATAGTCATGGAAAGTACAACACACAAACTCACCACATCACTGTTTTTTCATTTCCAGTAGGTCTCATTTCTGGGTTGCACTTTTTTTTTCTTCAGAAACAAGAGCCAGGTTTAGTATGGTAAACTATCTAACTCTGACCTAACTAGTATGGTAAACCAAGTTAACTATAGGGGTTCTCATTTTTCTTTGATTTGGAAAAGTTTCCTGTGAATTGTCATGGAAAGTAGAACACACAAACTCACCACGTCGCTGTTTTATCATTTCCGGTAGGTCTCATTTCTATGTGGCACTTTTTTCAGGAACAAGAACCAGGTTTAGTATGGTAAACTATCTAACTCTGACCTAACTAGTATTTTTTTTCAATATTTCATGCTATATATTTTTGTAGCTAGAAAGTATGTTTTTTTTAAAACATGCCATAGAAATTATTGTAGTTATCTTGTGTGTTAAATAGACAATTATTGCAGTTATTAGTACACGCATATGACCCTTGAAAATTTTGAAGTAGCTAGACCACACCATACTTATGGAAAACCTGCAGACTATCTTCAAGTTCTTTTCCAGGTTGTCCGCCACTAGTCTCTTGTTATAATCAAACTATAATTGGTGCATAAATCTTGCATGCATTTGTGGGTTCCCTGCATAGCATTCGTGTGTGACCCTGATTATTTCTAACTGTGTGGGTTCTGTGTCTGCAAGCATGTTAATACGACAACTAAGCTGCATCTCTAGTGCCTAACAAGAGAAATTATCCATCACACTATTAGCTGCAATGGAATAAGTTTATAGCTCCCTTTTTGAAGCTTATAGAATATATATGGAATAGGGGTAAGATGAACTTTCACAATGATGCTGATCCCCAATGTATTTCTCCCAAAGGAGTTTTCTCTAAGCATGCTAGTCTAAGTTCCCCTCCAGCACTACAGGAAAACAGTACTTTGCCGTGTATCGAATATACACGGCAAAGAGCACTTTATACACTGCAAAGCCGTTGCCGTGCACTGCCGCACGACAAAGCTCAGATGGCAACGTTCGGCTCGGCAACGATCCTTTGATGTGCGCCTGAGACCATTTGCACGGCAACGCTCTTTGCCGTGCAACCGAGGCTACAGGATAAAACCCTTGTTAGAGCGCACAGTGGTTTGGCCCAGCTCGCTACTACACGAGCCAGTGCCATAGCAGCCCAGGTCCACCGGAACCGACAACCAAATAAGGCCTCGCCTAACTCAACCCAAAAGACTAGCCTGATGGGTGAGGTTTCCCCACCTTATAAGTTGGGTTCTCCCACATCAAATTCCCAATGTGGGACTAAACCTAACAATCTCCCACGTCACACATTGGGCCAAACGGGCTCCCCCGTCATGGAGATGTTACAGGTTTTTTTTTCAACAATGGGCCGTGATGATGAGACGACACGAATTCCTCCTGTTACTAGGAGATCAGTTACGAGGATCTGATACAACTTGTTAGAGAGCACAGTGGTTTGGCCCAGTTCGCCACTACACGAGCCAGTGCCAAAGCAGCCCTGGTCCACTGGAACCGACAACCAAATAAGGCCTCTGGACTAACTCAACCTTATAAGTTGGGTTCCCCCACATCAAATTCTCAATGTGGGACTAAACCTAACAATCTCCCCCGTCACACATCGGGGCAAACGGGCTCCCACCTCATGGAGATGTTACAAATTTTTCCAACCATGGGCCCTGATGCCGAGTACTTTCCGCCGACACGAAATTTCATGCGAATATTCATGGAAAGTAGAACGCACAAATTCACCACCTCGTTGTTTTCTCATTTCCGGTATGTCTCATTTCTAGGTTGCACTTGTTTTCAGAAACAAGAGCCAGGTTTAGTATGGTAAACTATCTAACTCTGACCTTACTATTTGTTTTTCAGTATTTCATGCTTTATATTTTTATAGCTAGAAAGTATGTTTTTTAAACATGTTGTAGGAATTGTAGTTATCTTGTGCGGCAAATAGACAATTGCAGTTAGTACACGCATATGTCCCTTGAAACTTTTGAAGTAGCTAGACCACACCATACATATGGAAAACCTGGAGACTATCTTCAAGTTCTTTTCCAAGTTGTCCTCCACTAGTCTCTTATTATAATCAAACTATCATTGGTACATATATCTTGCATGAATTTGAGGGTTCCCTGCGTAGCATTCGTGTGTGACCCTGATTATTTCTAACTGTGTGTGTTCAATGTCTGCAAGCATGTTAATACGACAACTAAGCTGCATCTCTAGTGCCTAACAAGAGAAATTACCCTTCACACTGTTAGCTGCAATGGAATAAGTTTATATCTCCCTGTTTGAAGCTTACAGAATATAGATGGACTAGGGTTAAGGTGAACTTTCACAATGATGCTGATCCCCAATGTATTTCTCCCAGAAAGTGTTTTCTCTAAGCGTGCCAGTCTAAGTTTTCCCCTCCAGGGTAAAGGGCAACCACAGGTTCAGAGTGAGTGGAAAGGATCAACCGTAGTAGTATTATCTGCTAGGTCTAGGATTGGTTTTGCTAACTAGTACAAATCTTTTCATGGGCGCTTACACCTCTCCCATTTAGAAGCTAAGCTCATTTCGAGAACTAAGCAAAGCATATATATATTACTTGCTAACCTACACTGTAGTTCTAAATTTATGTTGATCTACAAAGTTTCACGCTAATATACATTTGCCACCACTTGTCTTTCTGTATGGGTCACATACTATGAATTCTTCATCAAATTATTGGTTAAGTGTGTGACATTGTATAATGTTATAATAGACTCGTCGTTTTTCTTAGATTTTTTATCTCAACTACAATGTCACTAAAGTTATCTCCAAAGTTAGCGTGTGTGTACCTACATGAACACTCAACCACAATTAGTACTCTCTTTGTTTCAAAATATAAGATGTTTTAGGTTTATGAAGAAAATGAATCTCGAAATAGGCTTTTGCCCCGCTTTATAAACAAAGCACGCAGGTGAGACCGCTGCTGGGCCAGACAGCATAACACCCAAAGGACAACCACGAGACCAACGCTGGGGCAAACAGCACAACAAAGCCCAAAAGGAAAGAAAAAGAAGAGAAAAAAGAAAAGAAAACAATGCTGACACCGCCGGCACGACGAAAACGACGATGTTGCGCAACTGCTGCGCCCACCGGAGGATGACCACCACACTCCTCGTACTCCGACACGCCCCGTACCAAGCAACACCTCCAAGAAGGGAAGCGACGATGTCGACGCTGCTGCCCGGACAAATCCTAAGGTTTCCCCCGGTACGCAATGGAAGCAGTTAGAGGGAACACCCAACGCCCTTCAAGAAGGATGGTGGCACTCGCAGGCGTCACCGCGTCGGCAAGGCCGACATGGATTTCGCCCAATCCCAACAACCACACCCCCGGGCAAGCCGAAGCACACCACCAACCACGCTGCCCACCAACATGCGCCACCACGATCTTGACAACATCATCGCCTCCACACCACGACACTTCCTACAGGGTCGGACGAACCGAAAGGAGGCAACCGAAGGCACGGGGAAGCGGAACTATCACCACGTGGGAGGGCGCAACCTCCACCGCCAGGGACGGTAACCGACCGGACGCCGCGGTCCAAGCACACCAATCCACAAGCTACTGGACGGCGACAGAAGCTTATCCCCCTGGAGGACTTCCTCCAACCGCCAATGACGGGTGCCGGCCGGACGCGGCAGCAAGAACACACCAGGCCGAAGGCCCGGCCGAGCCCTGGAAGGGCTCGTAAAGTTCTCACCTCCACGCTGCAGCACGAAGAACATCGCCACCGCTACCCCCGAAGAAGCCATAGGTCCGGCCGGGCCGGATGGGCCCGTGAAGCTTTCACCGCCGCGCTGCAGAAGACGTGACATCAGCCTCGCGACCCCCAGCCCAAGACGCTCCGAAATCCATCCAAGACACACCTGACCGAGCCAGCCCGCTCAAACCCAGATCTGGCCCGAAGGGTCCAGATCTGGGCTGAGCTCCGGCCATCGCGGCAGCCCCGCCGCCAAGGGAAGCGGCCCCGCCACCATGTCGCCCCAGCCACCGCCGAGAACGCTGTTGGCCGATCATCAACTTGGGATGAATCTACATACTAAAAGAAGTCTAGATTTATTTTCTTCACAAACCTAAAATATCTTATATTTTAAAACGGAGGGAGTGTGTCTTTTAGTATGATTATTGTTTTTTAAACATGGTCCGTAGGAATTATAGTTATATTTCTACAGTATATGCAAATGGACCTTGAAATTTTGAAGTAGTTAGACCACACAATACATATATGCAAAACCTGTGATTATCTTAGGTTGGTGTCCAGGTTGTCCTCCATTAGTCTCTTGTTATCATCAAATTAGCATTGGTGCATGAATGTTGCATGCATGCATTTAGGGGTTACTGGTTTTATATATACTCCCTTCGACCCATATTAATTGACTTGGATTTGTCAAAATTTGAATGAACCTATATACTAAATAGTGTCTAGATTCATCCAAATCTAGTTAAAAAGTGAGTCAATTAATATGGGCCGGAGGGAGTAACTTCCCATCATAGCATTTTTAATTATGTGTTGTGTACGCAAGCATGTTAATACAACTACTTTACTGCATCTCTAGTGCCTAAGAAGGGAACTTTGGGGCTGACCCATTCCAATCCCCCGCGTGTCGCACCCGAGGGCGACACCGGGGGCGCCGCCGCATGCTGCCAAAGCTTCTCCCGCCGCTGCTTCCACCGGCCTCGTAACGGTGGCGGTAGGCCCAACCACCGAAGGTGGTCTGGGATGGGTGGACGCCGGAGTTGGCCATCATGGATGCTGGAGCAGAGATGGCCTGGATCGACAACGACTAGCGGCAAGGTGGCGCCCCTGGTTGGGGTGATGACGGAGGTCCCTCCCGGCAGTGCCATGACCGGCAGTGGAAGTCCTGGGTCAAGCCGGCTGGTATTGGAAACCCTAGATCTTGCGATATGGGGCTCCGATGCTGCCTTCCCGGAGCTCTTCGCTCCTGGTAGGGCCGGATCCAATGGGGGTCGACCCTGTTTTGATGTCATCTCTCTCGTTACTAGCCTAGCCAGAGGGCTGCTGGTAGGGTTTGGTGCGGCGGAACTTGCAGGTTGCTGGCGGGTGGCGAGGGGCTGCCGGCTCGGTTTGAATAAAGGGGGTGGTCCTCGAATCCCTATCGCACCAAGACGAAGATCTACTTGATGCGTGTCTCCATGGATCTGGACGGAGTGTCTGGTTTCGGAAGGCTCCGCTAGCGAACTTCCATGGACGCATATGCCTGAGCTTGCTGGATCGGAAGGAATTCGGCCATGCGACCTATGTTTTTTACTAGCAGTTTGGTTCCAGTGGGAGCGTGGTGATGCTCCGCTACCTATTACCATCATGTGATATGTCTTTGACGATACATATGGTGAAGTCAGATATGGAAAATGTCATGGAATCAGAGACATATGGGCGAGCTATGGTGGATTGAGTCTTTATGGCGACGAAGATCTGGCTTTGTTATCTGTGACTCGTAGGAGCATCTGTTAGAGAGGAAGACATCATAGAAGAAGTTCACAGTCTTACCTTGCAGGGTGAAAACCCAAGGTCTGGCTTTCATTTGTTGTGTCTGGCAATAGTCTTGCAGAAGCTATTATTTTACGAGCGAGGACTTTCTTCAGGGTGAAAACCTAAGATCTTTAATTAGGTGATGACAGCGCTTGTGCATTGTTTACTTCTTTAGAGGCCTCGCTTTTGAAGGGGTTGGACTTCTTGTGTTGTTTTGGTGGTGGTGGTGACGTTGCTGCCAAGGATATGATTACTCTAGGGACTTTTCTTTTTTTAATTGTTGTTTTTTTTTTGGTTGTGTGCATTCGTATTAGCAATAGAGTATGTGTTGTTGCAGAGATTGAGTGTAATTGGTATCCGTGTGATATAGGTATGCGTTGTTGCAGAGGTTAAGTGTAATTGATATCTGTGTGATATTAATATATGCTTATTTCCACACGAAAAAAGGGAACTTATCCATGACACAGTCAAATATAATGGAACAAGTTAATAGTGACATGTTTCTGTAAGCTCAAGATCACAAAATATTGAGTACGGGGTAAGATGGAATTTCACAATGATTTTTTGATAACCAAAGGGGTTCTTTTTTCTAATCTACATTGAACCTACATATTGTAGTACTAAACTTATGGTAAACGGAGGTGGTGTTTTGGCTTTGTCTTTCCCGAATGCTAAGGAGAAGAAGAGGATTGAGTAAAAAAAAAAAAGCTATTTTGGAGTTTTATCAACAATTTGCTTGCGTGGGTGGAGACCTGGTATTTTCGGAGTCCTTGTGTGAGGAATTACAAAAGGAATTTTTTCAACAAAAATATTTATTAGGAAGGATTGGTCGACGAAATGTGAATCGGAGACTTAATCTTGATATACCTCGGAACAATACATTTTTGTTACCACGAGATGTATTGGCCGCTACGGATCATTTGATTGGAATGAAATTTAGAACGGGTATACTTGACGATGACGATATGAATCACTTGAAAAATAAACGTATTCGTTCGGTTACAAGATCAATTCGGGCTGGCTCTTGGTCTTTTACAACATGCAGTTCAAAACATTATTCCTATTATGGAAAATACATAAAAACATATTTCAAAATATCAAAAACATCTGAAGAAAATTTCACGTAGTTCAGACATTTTGTTTTCGTACACAAGTTTCCAGTAAAAAGGACCATTTTATAGTATGTATTTTATAATAAAGACAAATAATATCCAAGAATAATCATGTTGGAGCATCCGAATTTGTCTTTTTACAGGGGACACAAAAATGTTCCCTTTTCCCAGAAAAGTTGTGTGCGAAAATAAAATGTATGGATATACATGCGAATATTTTTTATAAATCTCCCAGTATTTCAAAATATGTTTCCGAACAATGGGTTTATCTGCACTCAGTGAGTGAGCCGAATTCGATTTCTGTAAACTTATGTTGACCTATAATGTTCCATGCTAATATTTTGTGTTGTTGGGTGAAACAGAAAAAGGTTTGAGTTTTGTATTCACATATATTTATATCACTTGCCTTCAACATGGGACATACACTATCAGTTTTTCATGCAATTCTTGTTTATTTGTGTGAAATTGTATAATGTTGTAATAGACTCATGATTTCAAGACTTCTTATCTTAACTACACTGCTGATATTTTCAAAGTTTGCGGGTCTACCGACATGAAGGCTTTATCACAACTAGGTTCATTCACAATTTTGCCATTATTATATGATAATGTTTGAGGATATTGAATTGTCTCTTTACTTCTAATGCTAGTTATCAACTTCAATTTGTTACATGAAATGCATCGGCCTAGCAGTTTTTTTTCTAACCAAAGTTTAGCAGATCTGAGGCAACTGAGGATTTCATATTAAAATAAGAAAACTAGGGGAATAATTGACTCTTAATAAGCGAGTGGAAATTCAAACCCATGACCCACCACATCATTGTGCATTGTCACTATGTTGCATTTACTACCAATCTGCGGCTATTTTGCCTGCACTACATGGAGTCTATTCTAAATCCAGTACATTAATTTGTTGTTATGGCTTCTATAAAGATGTTCCTAATTGACAATTTATGTACCCATATTCCAAAATTGAAGAAAATTATGTTCATGAAGAGCCACCAGAGTGCTAAGCAAATTCTAGATTTAAAGGATTTGTTACATAGATAGATTTAGTATTTAACATTAAGTAATTAATGCAACATTCTTATTCAGTTACTTTGATCAGCACAACATGATGTACGTACTCTAGGTTGATGCTTGGATGCCCGTACGCTGTCTTGGATATGACCATACACATGTGATCACAAAAAGGAATCAAACCTCGTATCCTCTTGTTAGCACTTACTCCCTCTGTTTGGGATCATAGCTCCTACGCGCATACCTAGGTTGTTAATTTGACCAACAAAATATAACTTATATATCATTAAAAAATATAACTTCTAAAGTTTCTTATGGTATAATTTTTATACTATATTATTTATATTTTATTGTTCAAATTAGCAACCTAGTTATCCGCGCGGGACTTATAATTCCAAACGGAGGTAGTACAATTTAGAATAAATATGTAGGAAGCTTTGCACCGTTGAATCAGGCTATATATGTGGGATCTTATTCATGCCGACAAAGTTTTTTTTTGTGTGAAAAGGACCTCAAAGTTATATTGCCACCGAACCAAGATACAAACAAAGCACCCCAGATTACAAGAAAAATAAACTTGGGAAGCCAACCTACTCCTTCCACCGCGGGCTGCCGGTGCACCACCACAACCGCTGCCACTGCACTCACCTGGAGCCAGCGTGACGTTGTAGACTGCATCAGGTATGAACACGAATGGGAAGTCTTCAACCTTGGCCATGAAGGAACATCACGACGGAGGGAGGGGAAGGCCAGCCACCACTTGACCATGCCAGTGACAACAGAACGAAGAGGAACCCGGACACCTCCTATACAGGCGGTGAAGGAAGCCAGCGCTAGGCCTCATCTCCTCACCACACCACCCCCAGAATCCCCAGGACATGGCCAGGAGAAGCCATACCATGGGGAAGACGGGATCGAGGGACAGAAGTTCACACAGAAAACCTTCACCTCTGCCATGAAGACCGCCCTTGGAGAATCCCATGAAGATCTCACCAGATCGACCTATCCAGGAGCACACCTCAACGGAAGCTTGTCGGCCTCGCCACACGGAACGACGCAGAGATAGGGATCGATTTCCAATGTCGTTATTCCATAGCATCGTTGCCTCCACCATATCGCCAACGTCGCCGGGAGACCCTGCCCTACTATCTACACGCCTCAGGCACAAGTCCGAGTTCCGCCCACTCTCCAGTCACCTGAACGGTGATCGGAGAGGTAGAGGACCGCCAGATCTGCCGTCGGCGGAGCGAGGGACACCACGCAGATCCCTTTTTGTCTCTATACAGGGAGGGGAACATACAGTCGGTTAAACTTTGCACATATGTCGACAAAATTCAAGTATTCAAGTACAATGAGGCCTGGCTATTGCATCAAGCTGGAGGCATATCATTCACATTTCAAGCAGTTATTTTTTTAGATAATTGGCCAAAGGCCCGATGTTAAATTAGTAACATTTAACGCCCGAAATGGCGAAAAAGATACATGGTGCTACACCCAACTTATAAAGAAGAACCACACACACCCACACGAGAACAAGCCTACCAACCGAAAAACGCAAGCAGCTGGCACGACCATTAAGCTACACATAAGAGGAGCACAAGCTGAACGGGCTGCAGAGTCGGGCCGGAGTTCGTCGGAGCGAACCAACGAATACGCTACACTGTCAAGGCAACTCCACCCGTGTAGGCACTGATATCCCACAAGTATAGGGGATCATGTGTAGCCTTTTCGATAAGTAAGAGTGTCGAATCCAACGAGGATCTAAAGGTAGGATAAATATTATCTCAAATTCTATCAACCACTGATACAACTGTACACACTAAATATTTGCATTATCTAGAAAATAAAACTAGAGCAACAACACAAGTACTAGAGAAAGCTTTGCAAGAAAATAAACAACAAGAAAGTAAAGCTAGTTGCTGCAGCAATAAAATACACTAAACTAACCGAACCATGAGTGTGGAATAGTTGTGGTAATTGTGGTGGCTTTTTTCAAATTTAATTGGCGAATAAATCGGGTTCACTGTCTTCGATGTAGTTTTCTATGTAGGAGAGGCTAAATATACATACACTTTACTACTTGAAATTATATGTACTATATGATTGGATTGTTAGCAAATATTTGTAACTACTAACAATGCATTAAGGTTTTCCAAACCATAGCCTTAAGTTAATCGTCCTCTTGCTCCCATATGTGCAACGTTCCGGTTCGTGTCCTTAGGTTTCTGTCACTCTGGCAGAACTTCCCCCTTCCTCTTACACATACTACAAACCCTATGATGTTTAATCTATTGATGTATACGCACTTCTATTCTTATAGACAGTTGTTGGGCCTCCAAGTGTAGAGGTTTGTAGAACAGCAGCAAGTTTTCTTTAAGTGGATTACCCAAGGTTTATCAAACTCAGGGAGGAAGTGGTCAAATGTATCCCTCTCAAGCAACCCTGCAATCAAGATACAAGAAGTCTTTTGTGTCCCCAACACACCCAATACACTTGTCAGGTGTATAGGTGCACTAGTTCGGTGAAGAGATAGTGAAATACAAGTGGTAACGGTGCCATAAAAGAGCTTCTGACTTATTGTTGACGTGGGAGAGGCAATCTGAAATAAAGATGGAAGCAAGCAAACATGCAACAGATCTAGATGCAAACGGTGTTTCAATGCTTAGAAAAAAGGCCTAGGGATCATACTTTCACTAGTGAACACTCTCTCTTATAAATATCTTCTATTCATGATACTACTCTCCGGTTGGACACTCTAATGCATGGTAGGGCTATAATAGCACTCCTCAAAGTCCGACTTTCCCAATCTAGATAACCCCACACTGTCACCTTGAGCGTTAGATGGTTCCAACAAACACCATAATTTTATAAAGACATCCAACTCCAAATATACTCATGATAAATATATATGTAACCTAGCTTAAGTGCCACACACGGTGTGCACGCTATCACTTTCACACACGTAGGGAAAAGCATATATCTATTAAAGCATGATGAGTATTTATGTAGACTCTATCCTAAGTGCCACCATGGTATGCACGCTGTCACTTTCACACACATGGAGATAGCAGAGCTCTATTAAAGCACTCGACTAGCAAGGTAGATCTACCTGATTACAAAGCTCATGACCACAACAAGATCATGCATAGATAAAGAGTGAGATGAACACATAGCTACCGGTAGAGCCCTTAGCCTCGAGGAAGAACTACTCCCTCCTTATCGTGGGAAACAACAATGGCGATGGAGATGGTGGTGGAGATCGAAGGAGATGGCTCTGGGGGCACTTCCTCGTCTCGGCAGGGTGCCGGAACAGAGACTTCCTGTCCTCTGAATCTCCCCTTCGGTGGCGGTGGCGCTGCGGAGATTTTCGTGTATTTCTTCTGGATTATTTAGGGTTTATGAGTTGGGGGCTTCTTATAGGCGAAGGAGGCAAGGTCGGTGGAGGTCTAGGGGGCCCACACCCCCTGTAGGCGCCACCAGGGCTGGCCCATGCCTGGGAGGGGGTGCGGCCACCCTGGTGCCCCTACTCCGTCTCTCCTTCGTGGTTCTATGTTGCTCCGGGAAAATAATGACTTTGGCTTTTGTCCCGTCCAATTCCGAGAATATTGACTGAAGAAAATAGGAAACTGGCACTGTGGCATCTTGTCAATAGGTTAGTTCCAGAAAATGTATAAAAATACCTCAAAGTATAGACAAAGCAAAGCAAAGTGGATACTAAACAAGCATGGAACATAAAAAATTATAGATACATTTCCGACGTATCAAGCATTCCAAAGCTTAACTCCTGCTCGTCCTCGAGTAGGTAAGTGATAAAAAGAATAATTTTTAGGTGACATGCACCATCAAAACCAAGATCAAACCATTTGCAAGCATTGAAAGCTGGGATCAAAGAACACTAAACATGAGCATGAAAGATGGAGTTCTAACAGTAAGACAAAGTAACTATGCATGCAACATGAAAGGTTACAAACAAAGATAATGAATAACAATGCATCGAAAGACTGTTTCACATATAGAAAACATAGCATAGTGGCATTCAGCTTGTCCCTCATGGAGTAGCAAATAAATGCATAGGACACCTTCAAAGTTCATAAGAGTGACTAGATACAAATAGTTCATGAGCAAGCAATATCAACAATATGAATCAATCAATAAGTGTTGGGACAATGCACATAGAACTAAGAATGGCAACTATGCTCTCTTAATTGGTGCCTAAGGATAGAAGGTGGAGACTTAATTTAATAGTGGAAGAAAGGCCCTTCATAAGGGGAAGCAAGGATTTCAAGTTTCATAAAGAGCTTCCAAAAATTATGGTACTTGTTAGCTTTCAGTCCTCATTACCCCTATCATAAGCATCTTGAAGTGATTAAGGCTAAAGTGAACAAACTATGGAGTATATGCTTGACAAAGTATAAGTTGGCAGTCTCATGTCCCTTGAATACGAGGGCCATGATACGTTCAATTTACATCACCATTCTATATCATAATTTGCCTCTATTCATTGATATATGTCTTATTATGAGGAATTTCTTATGTCTTTTCCACTGTTTTTGCATGTTGGATGATTCTTGGAGGATGGACTGCCGGAGTCTGGATTCTGATGGAAAAGAGGTGTTTTGATGCAATTTCGCGAAGATCAGAAAAATACCAGAAAAATATGGGAAACTTATATTTTCCCGGAAGACAGAGGAATCCAGAAGGGGACGGGAAGAAGGGCCACAGGGGGCCCACCCCCCCTAGGCGCGGGCCCACCTGGCCCCACGCCTAGGGCAGGTGTGGCCCACCTGCCTGGCCATCGACTCCGTCCTCTGGCATATATCTTCCTCACGGAACCCTAATACCAGGGGAGTGACCACAGATAGATTTCCGCCGCCTCTTCGGGGCAGAAAACACCGAGAGAGAAAGATCTCTCCGACAGACAGATTTCTGCCGGGGAAATTCCTTCCCGGAGAGGGGAGATCGTCGCCATCAACACCGTCATCAAGCTAGGATTCATAGGTATCATCATCATCCATACCATCATCTCCACCAGCACCATCATCACCACTCCGTCCCGCTCTAACAATTGTGTTGGATATTGCTTTAGTTCTTAGGGGAAACTTTTCCGGTGTTAATTACTATTGTAGTTGATGCTTGTGAGTGGAATTATTGGATTATTGTTTATGTTTAGATTGTTATTCATCACCATATCATCTTTGATCTTGATCCATATGATGTCTTGTGAGTAGTTTGTCTAGTTCTTGAGGACATGGGAGAAGTCATGTTGTTATTAGTGGATCTGTGTTGAGTTATTATTCAATGGTTTAATATTTAAGTTGTGGTGCTATTCTTCTAGTGGTGTCATGTGAACATCGACTACATGATAATTCACCATTTATGGGCCTAGGGGAATGCATTGTGTATTTGGCTACTAATTGTGGGGTTGTCGGAGTGACAGAAACCTGAACCCCCGTTAGGACACCTTTGCATGAGGGAGCGTAGGATCTCAGAGTTTAAGGCTGTGGTTAGGTTTATATCTTAATTACTTTACTGTAGTTGCGGATGTTTGCAGGGGGTTTAATCATAAGTATGTATTAGTCCAAGTAAGGTCGGTACATTAGCACGGATTCACCCACACAACACTTACAACACCAAAGAAGAGTACTCAGCTATTTGAAGCGAAAGCACTTGATATAATTCCCATGTGTCCTCGAGAATGTTTGGTCCTTATAAGTATTTCCACCGGCTTGTCCTTTGCTAAGAAAGGATTGGGCCACTCGCTGCATTTGTTCTTTATTACTTGCTCTTGTTTTGTTGCCTTATCAGAAAACCCCTAAAAATCCATTTGCTAAGTATTTGCAGAGATTTCCTGCTCCATACCACTAGTCAACACCTTCTGCTCCTTGTTGGGATCGACGCTCCTATTTATCGAAAGTACTGTGATACACCCCCTATACTTGTGGATCATCAGACCACACCTCATGCTACTCAACTTCAGTCACCTATAAGTTCTTGTCATAGTAAGTACATGTGTATCATAGAGAACCGCCAACGGGGTACCCCTTGCACATGGTATAGGATCTATCCCATAACCAAAATGACAAGGCAAGCAGACAATGAGCATCTCAGCTATCTTTTTATTTGATATTTTCATAGGTTTTTATTAAGGATGCTTCACAGATTGCTCATTATGGTGATGCTGCAAGTTTCCACCATTATTAGGCATGGCTTAGGCTAGTGGCCCAGGCGTTTCTCTAACACAAAATACATAACTCCATGGACTTACAAGCTCCCTCTTTATTTCACACACCAGTGACATCCATAGACAAAAGGGCATGATATCAACTGTGTACAAAGTACAAGCGTAATGTTGAAAACGTTCCCCACGACAGCATGGTTCTGCTAATTCCAACATATAAGTGCAAGCATATACAACATAGATGACACAATGGTTCAAGTTTATTAGGGACAAGAAAAATAAAGTGTGCCATCAAGTTTGTGAGAGCTTTAATCACTAAGTTTTCACATAACAAAATACTTTTTAATTGGAAGGTAACTGAAAACAAGAATATACTTGGAATGGTGTAACACACCATGCATAGGAGTTTATAGTGGACACTTTGGAATAACTTAGTTTCTTGGGAGTTGGAAGCATGAGTAGATCTTACTCAATACAAGTGGAGGCTAGCAAAAGACTAGGAGCGACCAACTAAGAGAGCAATAATGGCCATAATCATGCAGAGCGACAAAACATTACTAATCAAAGCATAAAGTGGTAACACAAGTCAAAAACTAAATGATCATAGAGGCTACGGTGACTTGTTCATGGTCATAACATGGTGTGATCATGTGCCAAGTCAACCCAAACAAAGCATCAAAGGAGAATACCATAATACTATGCTTTTGTATGCTAAAACAACGCATGATTCTTTCAAGGCACATTAAGCAATCCTAATTGTTTGGAACAAGTCATGCTACAACAATAATCACTAAGCATAAGGTCAAAACAACATCTAGCATGACATGATAAAGTCTAAGCCACAGTCAAAACAAGCTCCTTCTTGTACCACTTAAGCATGAAGTTTTCTACTCTTTTCCAACACCAATCAACTGATTTGAAACAACTCATAAGGATAACAATCAATAAAGATCAGTGATCTTGTCTCACAAATCCACAGAGAAGAACTAAAAATTTCTAAGCTGAAAGCATAAGAAAACTAAGGCTAAACATAGTGCTAGCAAAAGAGAACACTCACAAACCAATAAGAATGAAAACTAGAGAGTTCTAGGCAATGAAAACAGAGTGTGTCTCTCTCCAAAATAAGCGTGTTGTGATCAACCAACTTTATTCAAGCAAACTAAGCAAATGAAAACTAAGACGCTCCAAGAACAACACAACTGTGCATGAAACAATAAAAACGAACTGTCTAGGAAGACCTGAGATTTTTATTGATGAAGAAGGGGATGCCTAAGGCGTCCCCAAGCTTTGACGCTTGTACCTCTTGCATATTTCTTGGGGTGACACGGGATGGCATCCCCAATCTTGAAATTTGTCCATTCTTTATCTCATTACATCATTCTTTCTCTACACCTGAAAATTTTCCTTCATACAAAACTCCACACAATTTTTCATTAGCAACATTAGTGCATTCAAAAGATAATAGACTCTTGGGGTTTAGTTTTAAAACAGCAAAACTTTCACTAAAAACACAAGATACTGTAGAAATTCCCTAAAAAATCTCAATTTCTCAAAAAGAACCCAAAAAGGAATCAATAAGAAGCAAATACAAATAATGGCAGAAATCTGTCAAAACAGACCAGCAGGTAGAAACCGATTTTTTCGAAGACCTTATAATAATCCAATCAAAAAGTGTTGAACTAACGAAAGTTATCTAACATACTAGGGGATTTATTCATAAAATATCAGATCAATCCGACTTACAGAGATTCCTCACGAATTTTTATGGTGAAGCACAAAAATCTGTTTCGGGACAGCAACTCCCCAAATCTTACTTCCCTCTCATTAGAGTTTATTCTTGGCACAAAAAGCAAATAGAAAGGATAAGGAGAGATCATTACAGAAGTAATAACTTCCAATACTCAAGAAAACTATTGGGTTATCTCCCAATAAGTACTTTTTTAACGCCTTTAAGTTAGGATTGATAGTTTAAGAAGATGCTCACATAAGAAATATGAATTGAAGTAAAAGAGAGCATAAATTATAAAATTCAAAACACATTTAAGTCTAACACGCTTCCTATGCATAAGAATCTTGTAAAGAAACAAGTCATGAAAGCACAAAGCAACAAGCATAGGAAAGCAAAACAAGTGCAACTTCAAGATTTTTAACATAAAGAGGGGAAAGTTAATATTATTGAGATGCATAAAACCATGTTTTCCTCTCTCATACTAACTTTCAGTAGCATCATGAATAAAATTAACAACATAACTATCACATAAAACATTCTTATCATGAGCCACATGCATAAAATAATTATTACTCTCCACATAAGAATAGTCATTCTTATTAATTGTAGTGGGAGCAAATTCAACAAAATAGCTATCATTACTATTCTCATCACCATAATCATCAAATATAGGAGGCATATTGTAATAACAATTAATTTTCTCCTCAATAGTAGGTGGACTAAAAATATCATATTCATCACTGTAATCATCATATATTGGAGGTTTGGTATCATCATAACCAATAGAATAGCTATCTGAGCTAACACCGACGGTGGTGAAGTCGATGCGGCGGAGTGCTGGCGTGTTGTTGACGTGGGAGCTTCTCCTTCTTTTAGTCCCCAGCAACGGTGCTAGAAAACTTGTTGATGGCTCAATTGATGTGGATCCTGTTAGGAACCCCAAGAGCAAGGTGTGAAGCAGCACATCGGCAAGTATTCCCTCAGTAAGAAACCGAGGTTATCGAACCAGTAGGAGGAAGCAAACGTCACACAGGTGTTACAAGCAACGCGGAAACCTGCACAATATAAACTCAAGACTTTGCCCCATCTAACAGTGAGGTTGTTAATCTCACTGGTTGCTGTAACAGATGATTAACTGTATGGTGTGGAAGGTAATGATGGTTTGCAGCAAGTAAACAAATAATAGTGGAAGATGTATCAATCATAAAGATTGGACCGGGGTCCATAGTTCACTAGAGGTGCTCTCCTTAGATAAACAACATGGCATGAAGGGTAAACAAATTATAGCAGGGCAATTGACAGGAACTGAGCAAGGCATAACAATGCAATACTAGACAAAAAGATACTATGAGATTCGATTGGACAATACAATAATATACATAGACCGTCATCTAATTCAAGTTATCATCCGAACCCCCTCCAGTATTAAGTTGCAAGCAACAGACAACTGCTTTAAGAAAAGTGTGTAAGGTAAACAATCCACTCGTTCCATGAACAAGAGACCGTTGTTTTCTCCCTAGTGGCAACAACACATCTACAACTGAAGAGATTTCTGTCACTTCCCTTGTAAACTAGAGGCATGAACCCACTATCGAGCATAAATACCCCCTCTTGGAGTCACTAGCAACTACTTCGTTCCATGAACAAGAGACCGTTGTTTTCTCCCTAGTGGCAACAACACATCTACAACTGAAGAGATTTCTGCCACTTCCCTTGTAAACTAGAGGCATGAATCCACTATCGAGCATAAATACCCCCTCTTGGAGTCACTAGCAACTACTTGGCCAAGATATCTACTAACAACGGAGAGCATGCAAAATCACAAACAACACAGACATGATAGGATCAATATTACAAAACCATTAATCAATCTGACATAGTAATCTCAATATCCATCAGAACCCCACAAACACAACATGCATGATTACAAATAGATTAGATTTTGATCATGAACGGAGCTCACAAGATCTATACATGAAAGCACAAAGGAGGAGATACAACCATCTAGCTACTACATGGACCCGTAGTCCAAGGTGGAACTACTCACGCTTCATACCGGAGAAGAAGTCCTTCGGGATGATTTCCCCTCCGGCAGGGTGCCAGGAAGAACTTCAGATCCCCCCAATCTAGGGACGATGGTGGAGGCGGTTATATAAGGTTTCATGGAGTTTTGATCGGGTGCCTAAGATTTCTATCTCGGGAGATTCTTATAGGCGAAGGGGCGAGGCAGGGGGGCGCCAGGGGGCCACACCCTGCCCAGGCGCGGGCTGGGCCTACCCGTGCCTAGGGGGGTTTGGCCACCCTGTGGCGCCCCTCCGTCTCGTCTTTCGGCTTCGTGTCACCCACGGTAAAATATTGACTTTGGCTTTTGTCCCGTCTAATTCCGAGAATATTGATTTTCTGCCTTTCTAGAACCAAAAACAGAAGAAAACAGGCAACTGACACTATGGGAACTTGTTAATAGGTTAGTTCTAGAAAAGATATAAAAACAACTCAAAATATAGACAAAGCAAAGCAAAGTAGATACAAAACAAGCATGAAACATAAAAAATTATAGATACATTTCTGACGTATCAAGCATCCCCAAGCTTAACTCCTGCTCGTCCTCGAGTAGGTAAGTGATAAAATAATAATTTTTGAGGTGATATGCACCATCAAAACCAAGATCAAACCATTTACAAGCATTGAAAGCTGGGATCAAAGAACTCTAAACATGTGCATGAAAGATGGAGCTCTAACAATAAGACAAAGTAAATGTGCATGCAACATGAAAGGCTACAAACAAAGATCATGAATAACATGCATTGAAAAACGTTTTTTTGTTTCACATACAGAAAACATGGCATAGTGGCAATCAGCTTGTCCCTCATAGAGTAGAAAATAGATGCAGGACACCTTCAAAGTTCATAAGAGTTACTAGATATAGATATCACAAGAACAAGCAATATCACAATATGCATCAATCAATAAGTTTTGGGACACTACACACAGAATGGCAACTATGCTCTCTTAATGGTGCCTAAAGTTAGAAGGTGGAGACTCAATATAATAGTGGAAGAAAGGCCCTTTATAAAGGGAAACAGGGATTTCAAGTTTCAAAAAGAGCTTCCAAAAATTATGGTACTTGTTAGCTTTCAGCCCTCATTGCCCCTATCATAAGCATCTTGAAGTTATTAAGGTTAAAGTGAACAAACTATGGAGTATATGCTTGACAAAGTATAAGTTGGCAATCTAAAGTCCCTTGAATACGAGGGCCACACCTCATGCTACTCAACTTCAGTCACCTGTAAGGTCTTGTCATTGTAAGTACATGCGTACAAGGTACCCCTTGCACATGGTACATGAGCTATCCCATAAACAAAATGACAAGGCAAGCAGACAATGAGCATCTTAGTGATCTTTTTATTTACTATGTGCATAGCTTTTTATTGAGGATGCTTCACAGATAGCTCAATATGGTGATGCTGCAAGTTTCAACCATGATTAAGCATGGCTTAGGCTAGCGGCCCAGGCGTTTCTCTAACACAAAATATATAACTCCATGGACTTACAAGCTCCTTCTTTATTTCACATCGGTGACATCCATAGACAAAAGAGCATGATATCAACTGTGTACAGAGTACAAGTGCAATGTTGAAAACGTTCCCATGACAGCATGGTTCTGCTAATTCCAACGTATAAGTGCAAGCATATACAACATAGATGACACAATGGTTCAAGTTTATTAGGGGCAAAGAATATAAAGTGTGCCATCAAGTTTGTGAGGGCTTTAATCACTAAGTTTTCACATAACAAAATACTTTTTAATTGGAAGATAGCTGAAAACAAGAATATACTTGGAATGGTGTAGAACACCATGCATAGGAGTTTATAGTGGACACTTTGGAATAACTTGGTTTGTTGGGAGTTGGAAGCATGAGTAGAGCTTACTCATACAAGGGGAGGCTAGCAAAAGACTGGGAGCAACCAACTGAGAAAGCAATAATGGCCATAATCATGCAGAGCA
The DNA here is from genome assembly GCA_916181665.1 of Avena sativa. Taxonomy (NCBI): domain Eukaryota; kingdom Viridiplantae; phylum Streptophyta; class Magnoliopsida; order Poales; family Poaceae; genus Avena; species Avena sativa. Next base: position 346,757,260 of record OV702280.1, on the reverse strand, counting down.
ACAAAACATTACTAACCAAAGCATAGAGTGGTACTACAAGTCAATGACTAAAGGATCATAGAGGCTATGGTGACTTGTTCATAGTCATAACATGGTGTGAGCATGTGCCAAGTCAACCCAAACAAAGCATCAAAGAAGAATACCACAATACTATGCCTTTTTATGCTAAAACTGTTGGAATTATGCCCTAGAGGCAATAATAAAGATGTTATTATTATAATTCTTGTTCATGATAATGTTTATATTCCATGCTAGAATTGTATTAAGCGGAAACTTTAATACTTGTGTGGTTTGTGAACAACACCGTGTCCCTAGTACGCCTCTATGGACTAGCTCATTGATCAATGATGGTTAAGGTTTCCTAACCATAGACATGAGTTGTCAATTGATAATGAGATCATATCATTGGGTGAATGATATGGTGGACAGACCCAAACTAAGCGAAGCAATTAGATCGTGCCATCGTGTTCGTCTTTGCGAAGCTTTTCTTATGTCAAATATTGTATTCCTTAGACCATGAGATAATACAACTCCCTGGTATCGGAAGAAAGCTTTGAGGTCATAAAACGGCATCCTATGAGAGGGTGATCATAAAGGTGTCTCTCAGGTGATCTGAAAGTATCTGTTGGGTTGTATGTATCGAGATGGGATTTGTCCCTCCCAAGTCGGAGAGATATACTTCGGGCCCACTCGGTAATCGATATCAACACCGCTTGCAAGCATGTGGTTAAGGAGTTAATCACAAAGTGATATCGGATTACGGAACGAGTAAAGTACTTGCTGTGAACGAGATTGAACTAGGTATGACGGTACCGACGATCGAATCTCGGGCAAGTAAAATATCGCGAGACGAAGGGAATATATATATGGGATTGATTGAATCCTGGCATCGTGGTTCATCCGATATGATCATCGATGAATGTGTGGGAGTCAATATGGGTTTCCAGACCCCGCTGTTGATTATTGATAGAAGATCATGTCTGCATATTCTCGAACCCGCAGGGTCACACACTTAACGTGTCTCGACGCTAGGATAGATTGGATAATTGGTTTATGAGTTTTTTTTCAGAGTCTCGGATGGGATCCGGGACATCACGAGAGGTTCCAGAGTGGTCCGGAGAATAAGATTCATATAAGGCAGTGCAGTTTTTGGAGTTCGGAATTGTTCCGGGTTAATCGGTATTGTACCGAAAGCTTCTAGAACCTTCCGGAAGGGGACCAACGTGGCCACACCTTCCGGGAGGGGGCATGGGCCTATGAGGGAGTGCCCTGGCCGCATTGGTCCAGGGGCACAAGGCCCCATAGGGCCCAGCCGGCCAAAGAGAGTTTAAACTCTAGATAGACCTTCTAGAAGGGGGGTTTCCTTGCCCCCCACTCCTTATCCTTTGGGGCCGCCGGTTTGGGCTTGGGGGAGGGGCTAGGGCTGCGCCCCCTCTATATAAAGAGGGGTGGGGGCGCACCAACCCCTCACACCTTCCCCTCCAACCCTAGCCGCCCTGCTGCCCTCCTCTCTCCCCCCAGACTGCTTATAGGCGAAGCCCTGCTGCAGAAATTCTCCACCAATTGCACCGCGCCGTCGCGTTGTAGATCCAACCCATCTCTCCACCATACTTGCTGGACCAAGGAAGGAGGAGACGTCGAGGTGCCGCACGTGTGCATCTCATGGAGGCATCGCCACTTGTGGTGCTAGATCGGATCGGATCGCGAGGAGGAGAAGCGAGTACGACTATATCACCCACGTTCCGACGAACGTTCCGCTGTGCGAATCTTCAAGGGTATGAAGATCTAATCCAATATCTCTCGTTGTTTGCATCTCCTAGATTAGATCTTGGCTTCCCTCTGTTCGCATCCGTAGAAAATTTTGATTTACTATGCCGCGAAACCCTTCAGTGGTATCAGAGCTAGATCTATGCGTAGATGTGTTTCACGAGTAGAACGCAACATGGTTGTTGCGGGCGTTGATGTTTTCTGTTGCAAGCCTCTTGTTTGTGTTCTTCTTATGACGCGGGATAGTGAGATTGAAGCGGTCTAGTACAACCTTACGCGACGTCGTTCGCGAGACCGGCTCCGCACTTGACGTGTGGCTTGTTCCACACATGCGGCTGGTGGATGTCAGTTTCTCTCACTATAGTTGTCATGGGATTAACACCGGAGTTTGGCAACCATAATATCACCGTTGTGGCTTTCCGTAGGTAAGAATCGTTCTTAGCATCTACTCCCAGAAGCCACGTAAAACATGCAACAACAAAGTAGAGGCGTCTAACTTGTTTTTGCAGGGAGTGTTTTCTGTGATATGGTATGGCCCAAGATGTGATGTGTATAATGTATGCGATGATCATGTTTTATAATGTTTCACGACTTTCATGTCGATGAGTACACAACCGGCAGGAGCCATATGGTTGTCTTTATAATTGTGTATGACCTGCGAGTCAACTTCTTATACGCCATGTGATAGCTTTACTTTATCGCTAAGTAGTTAGCAATAGTTGTAGTTGCTATTCGTGGTGGAGGCAATCATGGAGTGATGGAGATCATGTCGGAACACACAAGATGGAGATCATTGCGCGAAGATTGGCTATACCATGTCACATAAAGTTATATGCATGTGATGTTTATCCTTTTATGTATCTTATTATGCTTAGATCGTGACGGTATCATTATAAGATGATTCCTCACTTAAAGATCAAGATAAAACTGTGTTCTCCCCGAGTATGCACCGTTGCGAAAGTTCGTCGTGTCCAAGCATCACGTGATGATCGGGTGCTATAGACTCTACGCTCACATACAACGGGTGCAAGCCAGTTTTGCACACGCGGAAATACTTGGGTTTGACTTGACGAGCCTAGCATGTACAGACATGGCCTCGGAACACATGAACCGAAAGGTCAAGCATGAATCATATGAATGATATGATCGACACTTAGTTGTCCACCATTGAAACCACATCTCTTCTCGTGATGATCGGATTAGGTGTGGTGAATTTGGATCATGTTCACTAAACAACTTGAGGAATGTTGAATTTAGTGGGAGTTCATCTAGTAATTTGATTAAGTTGAACTATTTATCATGAACATAGTCTAAATTGTACTTGCAAATACTGTAGATCACATGGCCAAGTCCAACTTCAACTTCAACGTTTTTGCTGAGATAGAAAAGCTTAAAAACAATGGGTCTAACTTCACCAAATGGTTCCGCATTCTGAGAATCATTCTCGCTGGCGGACAAAACACTACTAGAGAAAAGGCTATAGGAGACATGCTTATGCGAGGCACATTTAGCATATGCGCCTCCTATAAAAATAGGCGAGGCGCACTTTGCGATATGCGCCTCTAGTATAAAAATAGGCGAGGCGCATATGATAAGAATGCGCCTCCTATAATCCCTGTACAGACAGAATCTAGCAGCCCCATATTATGCGAGGCGCATTCTATTCATATGCGCCTCCTATATATCAGATAGGCGAGGCGCATATGGCCATAATGCGCCTCGCATATTCTGTGTGGGCCCGCGTGTTGGTAGGTGCACGAATATGCGAGGCGCATATGGCTATATGCGCCTCCTATATTTGATAATATGCGAGGCGCATATGGCCAGAATGCGCCTCGCATATTCTGTGTGGGCCCGCGTGATGGTAGGTGCACGAATATGCGAGGCGCATATGGCTATATGCGCCTCCTATATTTGATAATATGCGAGGCGCATATGGCCAGAATGCGCCTCGCATATTCTGTGTGGGCCCGCGTGATGGTAGGTGCACGAATATGCGAGGCGCATATGGCTATATGCGCCTCCTATATTTGATAATATGCGAGGCGCATATGGCCATATGCGCCTCAAGTAACTCATGTGGGCCCGGGCGCTGGTAGATGGCCACATATGCCTCCTAAACGATTCAATCTCCAGCCAATGGAATCACAGCTCGCGGATCGCCCCGCTGGAGACGATCTGAACCGTTCACGTCCAACCCATCTAACGACCCCCACTTCTTGTGAGAACACAAAGTGCCTGCCTGGCTGGCAGTGGCGGCAGGAGTCGCTCTCTCTCTCTCTCTCTCTCTCTCTCTCTCTCTCTCTCTCTCTCTCTCTCTGTGTGTGTGTGTGTGTGTGTGTGTGTGTCGCTCCCTCGACCCAACGCGCCGCCGCTCGCTCGCTGCTCCGTCAGATTCCCTCGCTTACGCCGCACCCCCGCGCCTCCAATCGACGATTTTGACTAACCCTAGCTGCTCTACTGCTGGCCGGCGTCGAGGACGAAGCGGCCCGGCCTCCAGCGGCGCGGCTAGCGTCCGGCTGGGGCTTGCGTCGCTTGATAGTCCACGGGAACAAGCGGGTCGAGGGCCGGTCCTGGCAATCCCAGGTCACCGGTCACCTCCAAGGTTGCTGCCGCGCGCGAGCTCCGGCACCCCGCCTTGCGCTGCTCCGCCGGCGTCTTCGCGTGGGCGCCCGACGGAAGGGAGGCGATGGACGCATCCGTGAGCGCCGCATCTGATGACCGGGTCGGGCACGTCCACGGCCTGCAGGAACTCACTCGCCCCCAATCCCCACTCCCGCCGTTCAGGAGGTGCTCCTCGTCGACATCAAGGTTAATATATCTCCTTTCCCCGCTCTAGAATCGACTCTATGCTTGCCATCCAATCTATTACCAAAACGGATCTCAAACTAATCAATATACAATCTATTATCAAATTTTGTTTAGTTGCGGTTTGAATCTGATGGTAGCATGGGTAAGAGCACAAATATTACTACATTTGAACTTCTACTTTGCCTTCCTGTCAAATGTTTGCTAATCATAGAACTTCCCGCTGAAACAATTTCATCTTTATTTGTAGTTGCTCACTCAGAGCTCGATTTTATTGCGTTATGCTTCTTGGGAGCAGAATTTCGATCATATCCAACTTAGTTGCACACAAGGCAGGTCGATGCAATAGTTCATAATATCCAAGTTAGTTCCATCGTAACCTTTTGTCCATACATGGTTCTATCGTAACTAGTATCTGATCCAATTTTTGCTATCCAGTTTCCTCCTATCTTTGTAGTAACTGAAATGATATCAAGTCACTGATTTCTGACTCATTTGACAGGAAAGGTGTTATTGTTGGCTGCACTATCTGTCTGACAAGTTCCAAGGAGGACGCGACATGCTGCTAGTGTCGCTGGAGAGGACACATCCTTCCTCGCCGCCTCTGGAAGGTCGGGCTTTTGTGCATCATCTGTCTAACGAGCCCTGTAACTGACAGTGTGCTTCCTGTGTCAGCTGTCCTGCTGCTCGCCTGTGGGTTGGACAACAAGGACTTCCGGTGCGATAAAAACGATTTTATCGGTGAGCCGCAAGCAATCAGTGATGCTACAGGACTGGCTACAATAGCTCTCTGGTAAGCTCTTATTTCAATATGGGGTTTTTCAGCCCCATATGTGTTTGTGGAGATGATGTCTTCCCTAGTTTCTAGGTTCTTTTAACTACTGTGTGGTGCTATATGCTCTGGTAATCGAGGCCCATATCTCCAGGCTTACTATTAGCCAATACACTTTATGCTAAAGGCCTTTTCCTTGTAGCCACTGAAACGTTATGGATTGGTGCTATGTAGTAATCTTGATCAAATCGAGCTTAGCCTCTTTATTTATTTGTTGTGGTTTGATCAAATGCTAACATGGACAACAACAAAAATATTACTACCTCCGATCCATAATAACAGTCGCTGTTAGTTCAAAACAGCGACACTTATTATGGATCGGAGGGTGTACTACATTTGATCTCCTGCTTTGCCTATTGTCGATGCAATGTTTGCTAATGGGAGGACTACTTGCTGAATTTTTGTTAATCTCTATTTGTAGCTATATGCTGAGATCTTGATTCTACTCTATTTTGCTTCTTGGGAGCGCGATGACATCCAAATTAGTTACAGGCAAGGCAGATTAGTTCCTTTGAACCTACATAGTTTGCACCTATTTTTCAGTGAGGCTGATTCTAGGTGTTGTTGTTCACCAACCTATGTTATGTGTTCTACTTCATCTAGGTAGAGCTACGTGGTTGGAGTTGTAATGTGATTGTGAACTTGTACTCGAAGGTGTAATGTGATTGTGAACTTGTACTCGGAGGTGTGAACTTGTGGCACAAACACTTGATGTATGAACTTGTATGTCATGATTGATGTGTAATGTATTGTATTCATGTTGGTTCTATTATGCTTTGGCAAATTGCAAGTTTCTGAAAAATTCTGTGCTCTTTATACTGTATTCTGGACTATATTGTATATTTGAATATCTGTATATTATTATTTATAGTGGTCTGTAAAACTTGAATTTCGAAAATATTACCGGAGGCGCATATAGGATACTATAGGAGGCGCATATACTATAAATATCCGAGGCGCATTGTGAAACATATGCGAGGCGCATATAATATGCGCCTCCTATACTTCACATATGCGAGGCACATATCGATATGCGCCTCGCATATTATTATGCGAGGCGCATATCGATATGCGCCTCGCATATGTGAAGTATAGGACATGCGCCTCGCATAAGAAATACCCGAGGCTTGAAGCTAGAGGCGCATGTGATATGCACCTCGGATAGGCTTTTTGGTGCGCCTCGCATAGGCTTTTCTCTAGTAGTGAAAAGGACTATGTCCTTGAGAAAGCGCTAGGTGACGCCCCTGCTATAGATGCGTCGGCTGATGAAAAAACTGTTTATCAGTCGCGCAAGGATGATTATGATTTGATTAAGATCACCATGTTGTATGCTATGGAATCGGATCTTCAAAATCGTTTTGAGGAGTTCGCCGGGCCCTTTGAGATTCTCGAGGAGCTGGAAAACATGTTTCAAACTCAAGCCCGTTCTGAGAGATATGAGATCTCTAAGAAATTCTTTAACTACAAGATGGAGGAAGGGAGTTCCGTTAGTGAGCACGCCATTGAGATGACGGGCTACACTCAACGCCTTGAGCAACTGGACTGCAAGATTCCAGAGGAGCTCAAGATTGACACTCCTAGCTACAAAAGTTTTGTAGTTGATCACAATCAGATTGGTTCCACTGATATGATCACTGAGCTCTTTGCTAAGATGAAAGTAGCGGAGGTGAACATCAAAAAGAATAATCATGTGTTGATGGTCAACAAGCCCCCCACCTTCAAGAAAGGTAAGGGTGCAAGGAAGCCCTTCAAGAAAGGCGGTGGCAAGAGCGTTGCCCCTGCTGAGAAGAAGCTCAAGTCTGGTCCTAAACCGGACACTGAGTGCTTCTATTGCAAGGACAAGGGTCACTGGAAGCGCAACTGTCCGAAGTACTTAGCGGACAAGAAGGCTGGCACCATCAAAGGTATATTTGATATACATGTTATTGATGTTTTCCTTACTAGCCCTCGTTGTAGTGCCTGGGTATTTGATACCGGTTCAGTTGCTAATATTTGTAACTCGAAACAGGAGCTACGGAATAGACGACGGCTTGCGAGGGATGAGGTGACGATGCGCGTTGGCAACAGATCAAGAGTTGATGTGATGGCCGTCGGCACGCTCTCCTTAGTTTTACCTTCGGGATTAGTTTTAAACCTTAATAAGTGTTATTATGTGCCTGCGTTGAGCATGAACATTATTTCTGGATCTTGTTTATTGCAAGACGGTTATTCATTTAAATCGGAGAATAATGGTTGTTCTATTTATATGAGTAACATCTTTTATGGTCATGCACCTATTGTGAATGGTTTATTTCTTCTAAATCTCGAAAGGGATGAAACACACATCCATAACATTGAGGCTAAGAGATGCAAAGTAGATAGTGATAATACTACTTATTTGTGGCACTGTCGTCTAGGTCATATTGGTGTAAAGCGCATGAAGAAACTCCATTCTGATGGACTTTTGGAGTCTCTTGATTTTGAATCATTTGACACATGCGAACCATGCCTCATGGGCAAGATGATCAAAACCCCGTTCTCCGGTATGATGGAGCGGGCAACGGACTTGTTGGAAATCATACATACCGATGTATGCGGACCGATGAGTGTTTCGACGCGCGATGGATATCGCTATTTTCTCACTTTGACCGATGACTTAAGTAGATATGGGTATATCTATTTAATGAAACATAAATCTGAAACGTTTGAAAAGTTCAAAGAATTTCAGAATGAAGTGGAGAACCATCGTAACAGAAAGATTAAGTTTCTACGATCCGATCGTGGAGGTGAATATTTGAGTTATGATTTTCTCACGCATCTTAAGGCAAGTGGAATCGTTTCACAACTCACGCCACCCGGAACACCACAGCACAATGGTGTGTCTGAGCGCCGGAATCGAACCCTATTAGATATGGTCCGATCAATGATGTCTCTTACTGATTTGCCGTTATCATTTTGGGGTTATGCATTAGAAACCGCTGCATTCACTTTAAATAGGGCTCCATCTAAATCCGTTGAGACGACATCGTATGAACTGTGGTTTGGTGCTAAACCTAAGTTGTCGTTTCTTAAAGTTTGGGGGTGCGAAGCTTACGTCAAGAAGTTGATGCCGGACAAGCTCGAACCCAAAGCAGAGAAATGCGTCTTCATAGGATACCCTAAGGAAACTATTGGGTATACCTTCTATCACAGAACCGAAGGCAAAGTGTTTGTCGCAAAGAACGGTTCCTTTCTTGAGAAGGAGTTTCTCTCGAAAGAAGTGAGTGGGAGGAAAGTAGAGCTAGATGAGGTTATTGAACCTTCTCTTGAATTGGAGAGTAGTGCAGCACCTGAAATTGTTCCAGTGCCGCCTGCACCAACAATAGAGGAAGCTAATGACAAGGATCATGAAGCTTCGGACGATGCTGCTACTGAACGGCGCAGGTCGACAAGGTCACGTGCCCCTCTTGAGTGGTACGGCAACCCTGTCTTGACTGTCTTGTTAGTAGAAGACAGTGAACCTACGAACTATGAGGAAGCGATGATGAGCACAGACTCTGAGAAATGGCTAGAAGCCATGAAATCCGAATTGGGATCCATGAGCGAAAACCAAGTATGGACTTTGGTGGATCCTCCTAGCGACCGAAAGGCCGTTGAGTGCAAATGGATCTTCAAGAAGAAAACGGACGCGGATGGTAATGTTACCGTCGATAAAGCACGGCTTGTCGCGAAAGGTTTTCGACAAGTTCAAGGTGTTAACTACGATGAGACTTTCTCTCCCGTAGCGATGTTTAAGTCCATTCGGATTTTATTAGCAATTGCTGCGTTTCATAATTATGAAATATGGCAGATGGATGTCAAGACTGCTTTCCTCAATGGCAACATTGATGAAGAGTTGTATATGATGCAACCCGAAGGTTTTGTCGATCCTAAGGATGCTGATAAAGTATGCAAACTTCAGAGTTCCATTTATGGACTGAAGCAAGCATCTTGGAGTTAGAACCTTCGTTTTGATCAAGTGATCAAGAGCTTTGGATTTGTTCCAAATTGCTATGAAGCTTGTATCTACAAGAAAGTGAGTGGGAGCTCGGTGACGTTTCTGGTACTATATGTGGATGACATATTGATTATCGGAAATGACATCAACATGCTTAACGATGTGAAGAGTTATTTGAACAAGTGTTTTTCAATGAAAGACCTAGGTGAAGCTGCTTATATATTGGGCATCAAAATCTATAGAGATAGACAAAGACGCCTGATAGCTTTAAGCCAGAGTACATACCTAGACAAAGTTCTGAAAAGGTTCAGAATGGATACGGCGAAGAAAAGTTCAGTGCCTATGTTGTCAGGTAAGATATTGAGCAAGGCTCAGTGTCCAGCTACGGTAAATGATAGGTAAGCTATGAGCAAAGTGCCTTATGCCTCGGCCATAGGTTCCATCATGTATGCCATGCTGTGTACTAGACCGGATGTGTCCAATGCTCTTAGTTTGACGAGCAGATATCAAAGTGATCCAGGAGTGGAACATTGGACAGCCGTGAAGAACATCCTAAAGTACCTAAATAGGACTAAAGAAATGTTCTTAGTCTATGGGGGTGATGAACAACTTGTCGTAAAAGGTTACGTCGACGCTAGTTTTGACACCGACAAGGATGATTCTAAATCTCAGACAGGATACGTGTATATTTTGAATGGAGGAGCTGTGAGCTGGAGAAGCTGCAAGCAAAGCGTGATCGCAGGATCTACTGTAGAAGCGGAACACATGGCTGCTGCAAAAGCGTCAAGTGAAGGAGTTTGGATCAGAAACTTCATCACTGAGCTTGGCGTGGTTCCAAGTGCATTGGACCCACTGGAGATATTGTGTGACAACACTGGCGCCATAGCACTCGCTAAGGAACCAAGATATCATCCAAAGACCAAGCATATCAACCGCAAGTTTCATATAATCCGAGATTATATAGCAGATGGAGATCTGAAGATTAGCAAAGTACATACAGATCTGAATGTCGCAGATCCATTGACTAAACCTCTTCCACGTGTAAAACATGATCAGCACCTCAGTGCCATGGGTGTGAGATTGTTGCCAGATGTAAACTAGATTATTGACTCTAGTGCAAGTGGGAGACTGTTGGAATTATGCCCTAGAGGCAATAATAAAGATGTTATTATTATAATTCTTGTTCATGATAATGTTTATATTCCATGCTAGAATTGTATTAAGCGGAAACTTTAATACTTGTGTGGTTTGTGAACAACACCGTGTCCCTATTACGCCTCTATGGACTAGCTCATTGATCAATGATGGTTAAGGTTTCCTAACCATAGACATGAGTTGTCAATTGATAATGAGATCATATCATTGGGTGAATGATATGGTGGACAAACCCAAACTAAGCGAAGCAATTAGATCGTGTCATCGTGTTCGTCTTTGCGAAGCTTTTCTTATGTCAAATATTGTATTCCTTAGACCATGAGATAATACAACTCCCTGGTATCAGAAGAAAGCTTTGAGGTCATCAAACGTCATCCTATGAGAGGGTGATCATAAAGGTGTCTCTCAGGTGATCGGAAAGTATCTGTTGGGTTGTATGTATCGAGATGGGATTTGTCCCTCCCAAGTCGGAGAGATATACTTCGGGCCCACTCGATAATCGATATCAACACCGCTTGCAAGCATGTGGTTAAGGAGTTAATAACAAAGTGATATCGGATTACGAAACGAGTAAAGTACTTGCTGTGAACGAGATTGAACTAGGTATGACGGTACCGACGATCGAATCTCGGGCAAGTAAAATATCGCGAGACGAAGGGAATATATATATATATGGGATTGATTGAATCCTGACATCGTGGTTCATCCGATATGATCATCGATGAATGTGTGGGAGTCAATATGGGTTTCCAGACCCCGCTGTTGATTATTGATAGAACATCATGTCTGCATATTCTCGAACCCGTAGGGTCACACACTTAACGTGTCTCGACGCTAGGATAGATTGGATAATTGGTTTATGAGTTTTTTTTTGGAGTCTCGGATGGGATCCGGGACATCACGAGAGGTTCCGGAGTGGTCCGGAGAATAAGATTCATATAAGGCAGTGCAGTTTTTGGAGTTCGGAATTGTTCCGGGTTAATCGGTATTGTACCGGAAGCTTCTAGAACCTTACGGAAGGGGACCAACATGGCCACACCTTCCGGGAGGGGGCATGGGCCTATGAGGGAGTGCCCTGGCCGCATTGGTCCAGGGGCACAAGGCCCCATAGGGCCCAGCCGGCCAAAGAGAGTTTAAACTCTAGATAGACCTTCTAGAAGGGGGGGTTTCCTTGCCCCCCACTCCTTATCCTTTGGGGCCGCCGGTTTGGGCTTGGGGGAGGGGCTAGGGCTGCGCCCCCCTCTATATAAAGAGGGGTGGGGGCGCACCAACCCCTCACACCTTCCCCTCCAACCCTAGCCGCTCTGCTGCCCTCCTCTCTCCCTCCCGACTGCTTGTAGGCGAAGCCCTGCTGCAGAAATTCTCCACCAATTGCACCACGCCGTCGCGTTGTAGATCCAACCCATCTCTCCACCATACTTGCTGGACCAAGGAAGGAGGAGACTTCGAGGTTCCGCATGTGTGCATCTCACGGAGGCATCGCCACTTGTGGTGCTAGATCGGATCAGATCGCGAGGAGGAGAAGCGAGTACGACTACATCACCCACGTTCCGACGAACGTTCCGCTGTGCGAATCTTCAAGGGTATGAAGATCTAATCCAATTTCTCTCGTTGTTTGCATCTCCTAGATTAGATCTTGGCTTCCCTCTGTTCGCATCCGTAGAAAAATTTGATTTACTATGCCGCGAAACCCTTCAAAAACAACGCATAATTCTTTCAAGGCACACTAAGCAATCCCAATTGTTTGGAACACGACATGCTACAACAATAATCACTAAGTATAAGATCAAAACAACACCTAGCATGTCATGCTAAAGTCTAAGTCACGATCAATGCAAACTCCTCTTGCACTTTTCAAGCAAGAACTTACTACTCCTTTCCAACACCAAGCAACTTATTTGAAACAACACAGCGAGAACAGGGGTCCAAACTACTTTATTCAAGCAAACTAAACAAACAAAGCAAACCAAACGAAAACTAAGATGCTCTAAGAACAATACAACAATGCATGAAACAATAAAAATGAAGTGTCTAGACAGACCTGAGCTTTTTATTGATGAAGAAGGGGATGCCTTGGGCATCCCCAAGTTTTGACGCTTGTACCTCTTGGATATTTCTTGGGGTGACACCGGGGTGGCATCCCCAAACTTGAGCTTTTGTCCATCATTCATCTCATTACATCATTCTCTCTTTACACTTGAAATTTTTCCTTCATACAAAACTTCACACAATCTTCATTAGCAACATTAGTGTATTCAAAATATAATAGACCTTTGGGTTTAGATTTGGAACAACAAGACTTTTCACTAAAAACACAAGCTACTGTAGCAACTCCTTCAAAAAGTTCAATTCCCCAAAAGAGAACTCAAAAAGGAATCAATAAGAAGCAAATACAAATAATGGCAGAAATCTGTTAAAACAGACCAGAAGGTAGAAACCGATTTTTTAGAAAATCTTCTGTTGCTCAAATCAAAAAGTGTTGAACTAACGAAAGTTATCTAACATACTGGGGGATTTATTCGTAAATGTTCAGCTCAATCCTACCTACAGAGAGTCCTCAAGATTTTTTATGGTGGAGGATAGAAATCTGTTTCGAGACAACAACTCCCCAAATCTTACTCCCCTCTCATTAGAGGTCATTCTTGGCACAAAAAGCAAAAAAAAGGGATAAGGAGAGGTCATTAATGAAGTAATAACTTCCAAGCATCAAGGAAACTCTTGGGTTATCTTCCAACAAGTACTTTTATTTAACGCCTTTAGGTTAGGCATAAGAAGCAAGAAATCAAGTATTTTCAAATGAGGAAGCATTAACATCAAACCTTGCTTTCAAAGGAGGAGCAAAAAGCAACTTCTCTATCCTCATGGGGAAGTGTTCAATACATTTCTTGAATGCAAATTGATATTTAATGGTGCCTTCTTTCATATCAATGATGGCACCAACAGTTCTAAGAAAAGGTCTTTCCAAAGTAATAGGACAAGAAGCATTGTATTCAACATCCAAAACATAGAAATCAACAGGGACATAAGCATTGTTAACCATGATGAGAATTTCATTAATACTCCCCATGAGTTTCTTCTTAGCATTACCATTAAGTGGGACATCCAAATAACAATCTTCCAAAGGTGGCAAATCAAGAATTTCATAAATCTTCCTAGGCGTAATAGAGACACTAGAACCAAGATCACATGAAGCTTTGAGATCAAAGTCATTCACTTGCGTATTACTAATGGGTTCCCAACTATCTTCTACTTTACTAGGAATAAAAGCTTTGTGTTTTAGCTTCTCTTCCTTAATATTAACAAGAGAATTTGTAATGTGTTTGGTGAAAACAACATGCATATCAATAGCATCAGGACTTCTAGCAAGTTTTTGCAAGAACAGAATCACTTCAGAAATATTGCAACCATCTATATCAAAATCAAACTTAGCATCACTAGTAGTAGTAGACTCATTAGGCTTAGGCACTATAGGAGGAGGAATAAGGGACTTCTTGTGATTTAGTGGTATCCATTCTAGTGATGGTGCACACACTATTGTTTCTATCAATTTCAGCTTCCCTTTCCCACTTAGCATGAAGTTGGGCTAACAGTATAACATTTTCATCTATAGTAACGTGTATGGCATGAGTGGCAGCAAAGGTGATTTCCATGGTTTCAGGTTTAGCAGCCATTTTATTAATCAAGGAGGACTGTGCTTCAGACAAAGAGGAAATATTCTTCTCAACAGTTAAAAGTTTTTCCTCCATAGTCTTGTTGAAAGCAGTTTGTTTACTAATAAAGTCTTTCAGCATGACTTCAAGTTCAGAGGGGGCACTTCTAGCATTGTTGTAGGAGTTTCCATAGGTATTCCCATTATTAGGAGGATAAGGCCTATAATGTTGTTACCACCAAAATTATTCCTATAGGCATTGTTGTTGAAATTATTGTTTCTAATGAAGTTCACATCAACTTGCTCTTCAAACATTAATCTTATCACTCAAAAAGGAGGTTTCTTCAACAGAATTTACCTTCTTACCATGTGGAGCTCTCTCAGTGTGCCATTCAGAGTAATTAACCATCATATTATCAAGGAGTTTTGTTGCTGCACCCAAAGTGATGCCCATATAGGTACCTCCAGCAGCTGAATTCAACAGGTTTCTTGAAGAGAAGTTCAAACCTGCATAAAAAGTCTAGATAATCATCCAATCAGTGAGTCCATGAGTGGGACAATTCTTAACCAAAGACTTCAATCTTTCCCAAGCTTGAGCAACATTTTCATTATCAAGTTGTTTAAATTTCATAATGTCACTTCTCATAGAAATAATCTTAGCAGGAGGATAGTACTTCCCAATAAAAGCATCTTTGCACTTAGTCCAAGAATCAATACCATTTCTAGGCAAGGATAGCAACCACTCTTTAGCTTTTCCTCTCAAAGAGAAAAGAAACAGCTTGATCTTAATAATATCTCCATCTACATCCTTATACTTTTGCATCTCACAAATTTTAACAAAGTTATTGAGATGGGCAGCAGCATCAGAACTAGCACCAGAAAATTGCTCTCTCATCACAAGATTCAACAAAGCAGGCTTAATTTCATAAAAGGTAGCATCAGGAGCAGGTGGAGCAATAGGAGTGCTAAGGAAGTCATTGTTGTTTGTGCTAGTGAAGTCACACAACTTGGTGTTCTCAGTAGAGTTCATTTTGGCAAAGGTGGGAAAGCCAAAAACAGCAGCAGCAGCTTGAGCAGGAACTAATTTTTTTGTGTTTTTTATAAGAGAAAGCAAACCAAACTAAACTATTTTTTTTGAGTTTTCGATAAAAAGAGGCAAACAAAACCAAGCAAAATAAACTAAGCAAACTAAAAACAAAGTAAAGAGGAAGGTTGAGGAAGACTCCCCTTGTGAAGACGTCATTAGCCTCCTCGGCAACAATGCCAGAAAACTTGTGCTGGCGTGTTGATGACGTGGGAGCTTCTTCTTCTTTTAGTCCCCAACAACGGCACCAGAAAACTTGTTGATGGCTTAATTGATGTGGAGCCTGTTAGAAACCCCAAGAGCAAGGTGTGAAGCAGCATAGCAGCAAGTCTTACCTCAGTAAGAAACCGAGGTTATCGAACCATTAGGAGGAAGGAAACGTCACACAGGTGTTGCAAGCAACGTGGAAACCTGCACAACACAAACTCAAAACTTTGCCCCAACTAACGGTGAGGTTGTCAATCTCACTGGTTGCTGTAACAAAGGATTAACTGTATGGTGTGGAAGGTAATGATGGTTTGCAACAAGTAAACAAGTAACATTGGAAGATGTATCAATGATAAAGATTGGACCGGGGTCACTAGCAACTAGAGCCATGAACCCACTATCGAGCATAAATACCCCCTCTTGGAGTCACTAGCAACTACTTGGCCAAGATAGCTACTAACAACGGAGAGCATGCAAGATCACAAACAACACAGACATGATAGAATCAATAAGACAAAACCATTAATCAATCTGACATAGTAATCTCAATATCCATTGGATCCCCTGTGGCATCCCGCAATTACACTACTAGAAAATCGCGTTGAATTTGTGCATTGCATCGTCATCATCATGCATTGTTTGCCTAAAACTATTTTTCGCAAAGCCTGTTTTGTTTTCTAAAACGCCCTGTCTTGTTTTCAAATTCAAACCCGGGTCGCCGGAATATTTTGTTGTCTACTATCGGCTTGCAAACGGCGCATTCAAAATTAAATAAAAATATTAAATTATTTTTAGTGGGGCAGTCGAACGGGCCGAATCGACCCGAACGACCACCCCCATTTTTAAATCGGTCCACCAGACAAATCCTACAGCTACCTAAAACCCTACCCACACCCAACCTCCACCTCACCCTGGCCAATCACCATGTGCCACGTCGCCCCTCCCCAAATCCCCACCCAATCAGACCCTGCCACCTCACCTACCCTCCCCCCTCCCCTCTCTCTCTCCATCTCTCTCCCCAGCCGGCCACACCCTGGTACACACGCCAGCCCCACACACACACTACACGCCACCACTCAGCACACAACCTGCCCGCGGGCCCACCCACCGACGCGCCCCACGTCACCCCTGCCCCGCGCCCCCACGCGGCCTCCCTCCCCGCGGCCATCTTCCTCCCCATCTTCTCCCTCCTCCACCCCTCCTGGCTCGCCCCGTCCTGCCCCTCTCTGGCCGCGGCCGTGCCTCCCCGCGCGCCCTCGAGCTCCCTCCCACCGCCGTCTTGCCCCGCTCCCCGGGAAGCCCGCCCGCCAGCGCCTACCGACCTCGCCGCCGGAGCCGTCACCGACCGCCGCGGCCTCGCCCCGAGCTCCGCGCCTCGGCCCCGCCGGCGCCGCGCCGACCCCGCCCTGGACGGCCCCGACGCGAGTCGACCCTCCCCGCCGGCCCCGCTCCACCCAGCGCGCCGCCAGGCCCCATCGCCGCGCCCCTCCACCTGCTCTGCCTCGCCCCGACCCCGAGCCGGCGCAGTCGCCCCAGCGCGCCTCCACGCCGGCGCCGCCCCCTCCGTTCGGCCTCGCCGCCCCGCCCGCGACCACGCCTCTGCCCCTCCCCGTCGCCTCCTCGCCGCCGGTCGCCTCCGCGCCCCTGCCTGCTTCCCCCGAGCCGCCCGCAGCCGCCGCGTCCTCCGGCCCACCGCCGTTCCGCGCCCCTCCGCCCAGACCTCCGCTCCGGCGACGCCTCTCTGCCGCCGTCTCCTCCGCGCCCCGCGCCCTCCCTCCTGCCCGCATCCGGCCCGGCCCGTCTCGCCGCCACCAGTCATCTCCGTGGCCAACCTCCCGTGTCTCTGTGCTTTGGACGTCCATGGGTACCATGTTCGCATCCGTCGAGACCGAACCCGTCGAACCCTGGACCCCGAGACCGAACCCCGAACCCCGGAACCTCAAGTTCGTCGAGACCCCTCAATGTGTGAACCCTTTTCCGAAACCCTATTTTATAACATAATATAACTTGTCGCATATTAAATGTTCATGCATGCATATTGTCGTGTGGTTTGGGGGCCTTATGCCGATTCACCTAATAACTAAATATGGGGCCCATATGCGGGCAAATCTAGTCTCATATTGGCCTCATTTAAATTGGTGCTAGCGAACCGGTGCTATATTTTGCCATGCTCAAACAACATTTAATTGCGGGGTTCTAAACAACTTGAACCACCTAATTAATTGTCGGGACCCCGGTTCCGCTTAATATGACCTAATTGCATCGCACCTTTGCCATGCCATGCATCATACATGCATCATGCCGATCTTCTGCCGTTGTATTAAATATTGCATCCGGTGTTTATTCTAGCGTTTTGCTTCTTCGCGGATAAGGCCGATGAGTTGATGTGAGCTTCACCCCGATCTTCGGTTGAACCCTTCGACAATGTTTTCAGGCGAGCATCTCCCCCTTTCTACCTATCTTACTTTCATAGTCTTTATTCCCTCCTGTTGATCTATTGCTATCTGTGTTGCGATGCTTTAGTTTCCGTACCTGTGATATACCGTGCAGCCCTATATTGCCTTGGACACATCCTATTACCTGTTGTTTGGTAGATAGTTGGACCCGCGTATCATAGTCGCTTGCTCAAGTGTTTTTGCTTGTCGTCAAGTACCACAGTTGTTGGAGAAGTGCCGCATGTCCAATGTCTGAGATGATCATGGTTTACTTATCGTTCACTTTAATTACTGTTTACAACTAAAATTGAATTAAGCAGAGGCATCGGTGGGTGATAGGTAAGATTTGGTTTCCGACCGCCCACTTGTGTCCCGTAGGACCCGAGTTCTTGACACCTGTTCCGAGATCGAGCGCGCTAACCACAGGTGGGGAGATATGGGCCCCCCATTGATTATTACCTGATTTCAAAGTATTGTACTGGGGGCCACAAACTAGTTTGAGGTTTTATTTATTATCCTGTACTTATGCCATGTTTACTGCTTTATTACGTTTGTGCGAGGAGCACACTGTACTGTTTAGGATCGGGCCACGTTTCGCGGTGTCGACAGTCCCCGTTTGGGGATTTGCTGTCGTTCACAGCCGTTTGCCCAAACCCCAGTCCGTCTCGGAGACCGGCCGACTTCGTTGCGGGTGTCGACTTGGTGGGGTGGCCCCCACGTACTTGCTTTGGGTCTGGGAACGTCGTGACTTAGGCCCCGCCGACATACCGATGGGTGTATGTTAGCTGATCTGGCAAAAAGGGTCGAAGTGCTTGTGGATACTTTGGTGCACCCCTGTAGGGTTAAATCTTTTCGAGAAGCCGTGTCCGCGGTTATGGACGACTTGGAGCACAGTGCTGGATCATAGACAACTATAACTAAAGTTTACTGTTTTAAATTGGCTTGTATCCGATATGACTAGTAATCAGCTTCATTATAACGGAATGGCTTAATAAAAGTACCAACAACTGCTGGGTTTTGGGGTTATCTCATGCTAATTGTATCTGACTAGTAAGTGTTGCCACTATAACAGAATGGTTAAATAAAAGCACCCACTGCTTACTTTATCAGGATGATTATCTAAACCTGACTAGTAAAGTGCCGCAACTATAACTGAATAAGTAAAACTGCCAACTGTGTGAGTTCCTCGGTTGACTTCCTCGTTTGGTCTCGAGGGGGAAACGCCAGGATGGGTTTGTTTGGTGATAGTATCAGGTTGGATCCGAATAGGTCTTCCTCACCCCTCTCTGATAGCCGCCAGTAGTATCGAGTCTCTATAGGTTGTTTAGTGCTTGCTGCCGCTGCCGCTTCAGCCCACCATACCTTTGTAGGCGAGGACCGCCGAATTCTAGCCTCGCCGTGTACTGGCCTCAGTACTGACGCTCCTCTTTTTCCTTTGCCCTTTGTCGGCACCCCTTTTGTTTAAGCAGGTTTTGAGATCGACGCCGTTAGCAGGGTTACCCTTCCGGCTTGGCCTGGGCAGGGTTATGGACGCCATTGGTTATTCTTCAGGGCTCTTAGCCCCATTTGCATCTTGTCCGTAGCTGGACGCTCTATCGTTTTCGAGGTGATTTGGATCTTTGTATATTATATCTGTATTCTTGACTCACTGAGTCGCTGCTGTATATATATCTGTGTTGTGGGTCCCATCGAGGACTGTTGTGTAATGTTATTACTTTGCTTTTCCACCCGCACGAAAGTGCCTGGTGGGCACCTTCGAATCGTTTCTATGCGGGTTTGGCGAGTTTCGCTAAAACTTGCATAGGGCCGCTTCTGAGGGTGTTACATCCCCGCAAACACAACATGCATGATTACAAATAGATTAGATCTTGATCATGAACGGAGCTCACAAGATCTATACATGAAAGCACAGAGGAGGAGATACAACCATCTAGCTACTACATGGACCCGTAGTCCAAGGTGAAACTACTCATGCTTCATAGCGGAGAAGAAGGCCTCCGGGATGATCTCCCCTCCGGCAGGGTGCCGGGAAGAACTTCAGATCCCCCCTGATTTAGCGACGATGGTGGCGGCGGCTACAGAAGGTTTCGTGGAGTTTTGATCGGGTGCCTAAGGTTTCTGCCTCGGGAGCTTCTTATAGGCGAAGGGGCGAGGCAGGGGGCCGCTAGGGGAGCCACACCCTGCCCAGGCGCGGGCTGGGCCCACCCGCGCCTAGGGGGGTTTGGCCGTCCTGTGGCGCCCCTCCATCTCGTCTTCCGGCTTCGTGTCGCCCACGGTAAAATATTGACTTTGGCTTTTGTCCCGTTCAATTCCGAGAATATTGATTTTCTGCCTTTCTGGAACCAAAAACAGAAGAAAATAGACAACTGGAACTGTGGCAACTTGTTAATAGGTTAGTTCCAGAAAAGATATAAAAACACCTCAAAGTGTAGATGAAGCAAAGCAAAGTAGATACTAAACAAGCATAAAACATCAAAACTTATAGATACGTTAACCACGTATCACGGAGGTGGAGGGACCAAATTATTTGTACAACCATTTGAAGTCTCTAGAATATTTCATGGTCTTGACACGAGAGCAGCCGGAGGGTTCTAGACGGACACGCAGCAAGCATACAATACCTGGTCGAAGCGTTGGACATAGAACCCGGGACAAATTAAAGGAAACAAAAAAACGAATGAAGCATACAAGAGGATGACACATGGGACCCATGCCCAACTCAGCTACTGTAGGACCAGAACACCATACGAAAGAACTACGGGGCACCAAGAATGCACGCAAGAAGATAACATCAGAATGCAAACCAATGAGGGAACCACATGTCGGCATCACAAAAATCAATCAAGCTTCCCAAAAATCCCCCAAAAAAAGAGAAGCTTGCACGAGTTTAGGATCTTATATACGGGGATAAATGTTACCGGGATGATGCATACTTGTGAAACATATTACATTTAGCAGTATGTTGGAATGATGGGATGTCTCATATTTTCCAATTAACGTGGATCGGACTGTCATGGAGACGGGTGGTCATGTGAACATATCACGAGAAAGATGCTTATTATACCTAAAAAAATCATGAGAACAAATTTCATCTTTCATGCAAGTAGCTAGCATGAGTGATCAATCTCTAATCACAAAGGCACTTATGTTAATTCCTTCTACTGTAGAACGACAGGACGGTGTAGACGGTCTGCATGATGGCGAGCACGAGGAGGACAGTGGCAGCGAAGAGCGAGATGGCCTTCCAAGGGCTGTGGAAGTATGTCCTGATGAAATGTGTAAGACACCAGTTGACACTCCTACAGGGATGGCTCCAATAGTATTCATGCACCTGCTGGTACACGTGGTTGAGCGCGCTGCCCTGCACGAGCACAAAATCCGCGGTGATTCGCTTGAACATCCTCGCAACCACCTCGTCATCGTCGAGCATGTTCTGAAGAATGCCTTCCGAGGAGAGGAGCTCCACGTCCTCAGCCGACAAGATGATGTTGCCCAGGAACTGGACGAACTCCGTCACGTTGTTGCCAGCTCCGACGTGCAGCCGCTCGAATGCCATCATGTTGAGGAACATGAGCTCGCTACTCTCATCCAGGGGAAAGATAGGCAGGCTCAGCACGCCATGTCGGAAGCTGATACCATAGAGGCTATCCGTATGGTTGGCCTTGATCCTGATCCCGGCGTGGTAGAGCTCAAGCGCCGACGGGATGTAGAACCCTGTGTCCTCTGAACTCGAAGTTGTCCGGTACTCGCCGGAGAGGATACTCCGGCGGATAACATCAAGAGGGTGGAGCCCCGGTCCAATGCCAGCCAGAAGCGGACGATACGACGTCAACACGAACCCAAGCACCATTGGGTTGATGGCTTCGATCTGGACATTGCCGACCAGACACCCAAGCACTCCAAAGGTTAGTTCGAAAAGGACTGGGAAATTCAAAATTTCACTGCATATTTGTGACATGATTCACATCTTAATTCTAAAATACCCCCCCCCCCCACCCCCCACCCCACCCACCCACCCACCCAACACCTACCGAATAATTGACATTCTCGACGGCATTGATCTTTTGGAGTAGGAGAAGCGGCAACTGGTTCTCCATGAGGACCATGTCCAGCCTGATGTGCGGAACGGTGTACAGCAAGCCATGCCGGCTGAAGACGGGGTCATTGGGAGCGTAGTCCTGGGCGTCCTTCCGGACGGCCATCCTCATCACCTCGAGCAGGAAGCACCCGTCGGTCACCATCACCTGCAAGAAGCGGCTTCTGTTGCCTGGTCCGCGCCACTCGTCGCCGAGATCCGCGTACGCGCTCTCCAGCTGATCCGCCACCTCCTCCACGGCGGCGACGAGCTCCGTGACCGTCTTGCCAGATCGCCGCACGACGTGCCGGAGCGCCCGGCGCTTGTGCACCTCCATTGACAGCAGGTCGGGGTCGCCGTGGTGGTAGGGGCCCAGCGACACCGTGCGCGGCTTGTAGGCGCCGACGGCGTCGAGGCTCTTCATGCGCGCCGGCACCCGGTAGATGCTGTGCGCCGTCCACTGTGCCCCTTCCGCCTCTGCCAGGGAGTTGGCGAGAGCCTTCTCCACATCCACGACCCATGCTTCCATGGTCCCATCCGCCATTCTGGCTTCGGTTTCAACGAGAGAATTATGTGCGTATCCTTCTTCAGAAGATGTTTCCTCTACGTGTACTGAAACCACGGCTAGTGAGGGATGTGACTAATTAATGGGAACGGATGGATCAACCGCCTAACTAGCAAACCTTCCATGATTTACTAGTACAAGAGTTGTCAATTGCTGAAGAAAGCTAGAAAAGAATGATGGAGATGGGAGGTATCTTTACCATCTTTCACTTTCTACTAACAGAGGCAACGAATCTCCAAGTTAAGAAATTAGGATGGAGTACCACAGGCTTGCATCGCATCGATTGCCAAACATAGACTATTGCGTGACACCCCTACATTATATATATAGGAGCCATAGACTATAAGTGTCTGACTCCAGTATCTCTCGAAATAGGCTTTCGTCCCGCTTTATAAATAAAGCACACCGGTGAGATCGCTGCTGGATCAGACAGCACAACGCCCAAAGGAACCTATCGGGGGGATCGTCCCCGGTAGGCTAACCGGACAAGATACAAAGAGCACCAACCTGCCAGTCGGCTGAGGGCAGCCGGACACAAAAACTCAAAGACAGATCAGAAGGAAGGCCAGAAATACCAAGCTGAAAAACTAGCTAGCCGGATAAGAATCATCAGCAAAGGCAGCTAGCCGGCTGGATCATGCCAGCCGGATGGAGCAAGACAGACCAAGATCGAACTGGCAGAACAATTAGCCGGATGAGGCAAGCAAGGACAGAAGACTAGCCGGATGGAACCAACCACCCGGCCCGGACGGATCAACTAGCTAGGCCACCCTAGCCAGCCACCCAAGACAGGCAAGGTACAAGATGACGTAGACCACAATGCGCAGTACGCCCAGGACGGCGTACAAGACAGAAAGGAGACTCAGACACTCGGCCCATACCGACGACTTTGCCGATGACGATTGTAACAGTGGACAGTAGGCGGTACTATGCATAACTACCCGCACAACGACCACTATAGACGGCGTGGCGGCATGGGCTTGACTGTGGGTACACACCCTCCATGCCGGCCACTTGGGACCCGCCATTCGGCCAGGCCGCCTCAGTCTATATAAGGGGCGGCAGGGGCAACAATGGGAGGGTTGGACCCTGATTCACTGCTAGCTAGCCCAGATACAGCTCAAGGAGCCTTGTAGTCCTGTGTGTTCATCTCTATAGTCAGATCGGCAGGAGTAGGAGTTTTACCTCACCCCGAGGGCTCCGAACCTGGGTACTTCTTGTGTCTCCGACGCTTGCTTGTGCCCAATCCCGCCTATGGACGCCATCACACGCTTCCCTGCTTACTCCCACACCTCTATCTAGCCTTCTTAGGCTCTGTCGTTTCCATAACGACAACAGTTGGCGCCCACCGTGGGGCTTCGATGGCGGCGACCGGAGTGACTTCCGCACGGGACCCCGTACTTCGTCCGGCGAGCGCGTGGCTTCCGGCCTCGTGCTCACGCTGGGCAAATTCGAATGCGTTATCGACAACGCTCGCTGCTTCGCCGGTGCCAGCTTCCCGGCTGGCGGCTCCGTCCTGCTGTTCGGCGACCTGCCCGTCTACGTCAACACCGTGCCGGAGGATTTGCCTCAGGAGATCGTCTCCTTCGCCGAGTCGTTGCCCTCAGCCGGCAGCGTGCTCGTTGCGCCTAGCGCCGTGGAGGTGATGATGGCCGACTCTGGCAATAGTCGTTGTCCTCCTCTCGAGCGCGGCAGCGACCTGGGCGGCCCGTCCACCCCGCTGCGCGAGAAGGGCATGGTAGACGAGGTCATCGAGGAGCTCCGCGAACCGGTCGACCCCGGGGAAAACCTGGAGAAGGCCATGGCCAAGATTGAGGCGGCGCGCGAGCGTCTGATTCAGCAGGCTCAGGGCTTGGCTTCCACCAAGTACCGGATGGAGAGCAACATCCGTGAGTATCACCGCGCCCATGGCCTCACCCCGGCTAACAAGGATCCTAGCCGGCTGGGCTCCGTGCAGCGCTACGGGGGAGAACTGGGCTCCCGCTTCGAGCAAGATATCGAGCCGGCTTCCCGCACGTACTTCCCCCCGCCCGTGTACGACACCGCGGTCAAGAATGTCCGGGCGGCGTGAGCCGTCGCGGAAGACCTACCTCACCTGGAGGGAAACTAGATGCTACGCTAGTTCCAGCGGGTGCAGCACCTGCTGCGCGTGGCCGATGCGGTGACCCAGGATACCACTGCATGTGTAGTATACTATAGTCGTTGACATGGCATCCACAGAACAACGTTCTGTAAATATCACATCCCTCAGAGTGGTACAACAGAAACATTGCGGTTCCATATTACAAACATTCACACATTATTATTATTATTATTATTATTATTACAATACCAGAAGTTCAAGACTTCAAAAGGATTCAACTTACAAACCAAAATATAAAGTGTTTCAGCGGAATTTAAAAGTAGTAACTCCAACTAGGAGTTGAGCTCAACAACTTATTCTATAAAGTTCATGCTGCACGGCTCTGTCGCTTACTACTAACTAGGATGCTTAGTTGGACTCGTTATCATCGACACCATAGCGGATTTCGTAATCCACTCCTTCAACACCTCCTGACAGGTCAGGCTCCTCGTAGAACACATCTTCTTGACATTCAGCTGCATACATTGGCATGTCTTCGGGATCCTTAGAGTCTAAGCAAGGGATCAAAAGAAAGGATGAGTAACAGGGTTACCCAACAAGTTCATTATATGCAAGGTGGGAAGTTTGATGCTCTAACTACTACCTCAGTCTATAAGTCCTTGGTACTATGCAGATTTTGTAAATCTTTCTTCAAAGATTGATTTTATTATGAAAATCTATGACCATCAGCCTTCACAGGTTGACCAGAACTTTCATGGAGTTACTTTGCTGCCGCGTTCGTAGCTCCTTCCCGGAACAGGGAGTAACAAGTTACAATTTTTACACTCTGCAGAGGTGCGTTACTTTACCCATGAGAGATCAACTCCTTGTTGCACAACCGGGCGTACTTTCCCGTCCACAATTCCATGATGTGGGGCCTAGTAGTTGGTCCAAGCCAATCACTTCCCCCTTCGCGACCCTGCATGCCTCCTTGGTGTACACCATGTCCACATATTGAATTACGGCAATGGTTTGTACAAACCGTTAGATGCCAGAACTATCGTGGGACGATGAGGGCTCCCACCCACATGCTGCATATCCTCTACGAACTACCGATTAATATGCATGCTACGAGGATAACAGCCACGACCTGCACATCCGACTTCATGCGAGAGAAAGAAGATACAGCTGACTTCTTTGTCCCATTCCAAATCTCATGGCTAACGCGTAATATATGGCGCTAGAATCACTGATGTCAGGGGTTATTAAGTCCCTAATTGATCATCATTGTTGAAATAGAACGCTAAGTTCTATTGCTCCATTATATCATCACTTAGGATGATATCTATGATTTCTTGATTTCTTTATTTGTGAAAATATTATTTTCTTTCTTTGGAGTATATATGATAACACACAATTTGCAAATACTTTGGTAAAGACTCTTCAAAGGATATGAGCAAGTGATGAACTTGCCTTGTGATGGCAAGGTAGTGATGAGCTTCTGTGTCTACAAAACATCATTATTGCCCGGTAAGGACAATATTTAAAGAAGCAAAATGATTATGTAAAGTGGTGTAATGCATCATTTAGCTTTATATGTATTTTTCCCATTTATTTAAATTATAAAATTCTTTTAATAATAAAGAATTTATAAATATTAATTTTTAATATTTATTAGATATTGTATTTTTTTATTTTATATCAATTTATTTGTATTTTATTTAATTAATAATTCCTTTAAGAATTATCATTAAATACCAAAAATTGATATTAAATATTTGTTTAGTATTTTTCTAGAATACTAAATTACTAATATATAATGAAAGTGATTTTTATTTATTTATATCATCTTTCAATAATTTTGTAAAATTTCATAAGGAATATATAAATTACAAAATTCTTAATAAAATTTATATGTCTAAAATTTTATCTCTTAATTTATTTGGATAGTTTGGATTATTGTGAATCCAAAAATATTTTATTTATAATTTTTGGACTTTTATTTTATTTTCTAGTATTTATTTAAGTTCATGGGCATTTTGGTCTTTTTCCAATTATTAAAACAGGCTCTAAAATATTTGGGCTGACTGTTTGGGGTTTATTGGGCCCTTGTGGCCCAGTAGGTCAAAGTCAAAACAATACCTCGAAGGGGTATTGGCCCAACCCAGCCCAACACTCTCCGTCTCTCCCTCGAGCTCACCTCTGTCCTTCTCCTTCCTCGACCATGTGGTCAGCGGTGTCACCGCCGGCGATTCAGGCCGCCGTGGACCTCCCTGGCCATCGCCGTGGTGCAAGATGACGTTGTCGGCCCCGCTCTACCCTCCTGTCCAATTGGATTTGGACCTGGAGCCCTCCTGTGACCAGATCGATGCTGTTCCGAACCCAAGGGTTTGGGGTTGGCGTTGGTGTTGATGTCGTCGCTGCTGTCGTGTGCGGTGGGAATGCTCCTCGCCCCCTTGGGGGTGCTCCCCATGCCGCCATGTTCGTCGGCCTCCTCTGCTTCCTCTTCTAATCTACAGCGAGGACCTTCAGTAAGTTATTCCTCTCCCCTCGTGCTCTCTGTGCTAGTCCATCCTATGCTAGATGTTGGTAGTGACCTTCCTGGTTACTATCTTGTCTTGATTAAGATGGTTTGTTCTACTTAGGGTTCAGACCCCTCTGTGAATTTGATATCTGATGGATTGGATCAAGTTTTGATGGTCCCTAAGCATGCTAAGTGGTTGTTAGCTGTGGCTTGCTGCTTATGATTAGCTGTGGTGATGCTAGTGGTTTACCAGATGATTATATGGATTAATTTTTATAGGATTCAAATGGTAAAGTTGCTCTAGAAGCAATACTTGGGAAATCTAGTGGCTGTAATAGCTCACCACTGTCATTGCTTGGTTAATGACAGTGAGGGTTGTGTGATGAAGTCACTGTATTAGTATTGTTAGCTTAAGAATTCATATATAGCTTGAGATCAAAATGGTCTCTTACAGTGAAGATTTGTATATGAATATTTCTAGTTATGATTCCTGTGATTAAGAACAGGAAAATGACTTATAGTTGGTTGGTTGTATCTGTGAAGATTGTATGCTTAACCTGCTTAGTTTAGAACTATTCTTGTGACACCATCCTTGTATGGCACACAAGATTAGATTCTATTACTTGGTTTGGTCTGATTCAAGCTTAAAATTGGCTTGGCATTATAGATAAGTGGAATTCTCTTTCCTTGCATCCCTAGAACCCATGATGTTGGTCTGAGGTTTAGGGATTAAGCCTTTGTCTTGTTGTTTCTCATGGATTGGTTCTGGTAGTGATACCAGCTACTGTTTCTTGAAACAAAGTCGGGGAAAAATGATCGTAGGCTTGATAACTTATATAGATCCATAAGATTAAATTCTAAGGTGCTACTCTTGTCTTAGAGATGTGCCTAGAAGTTTAAATCTTGGCTATATTTGTCAATACCCGGATTTTTAATCCCAGATGCCTGTTATGCCATACATCGAATCCCAGGAATACCATTTTTGCGAGACATAACATAATTGGATACCATAGTACATCATCCAGTACAAACCATACATAAGGTTTTACACAAATAAGGATCTCATGATCCAGTTCTTAATACAACACAAGCAGCGGAATACGTAATAATAATGGTAGCGTAGGCGAAGCTCCATCTTCAGGGTCACAGGCAATGCTGACGATGGGAGATGATCCTAGTTGTTGTAACCTTCCTGGGGTCCATCATCCTGGTACTCCTCTTCATAGTCTGGCCGCGGGAATAGCCAGGGACAAAGCCATGAGTACTCTTTTAAGTACTCGCAAACTAATACTAACAAGTGAAGGGGATTTTTGTAATAGGGCACTAGGATCTAGGGTTGTTTTGCAAAAAGCAAGATTTACCTCTACTAAGTTCAGAAGCAAGAGAAAGCTAATTGAAGTTTTACAACACCTAAGCGGGAACTTGTATCTCAAGCCACAACTCTGTTGTGGTCAAGTCAAAGTCTCCGATTCATTTCACAAATCATTTTGAAAACATCTGACGGGGGAACAGTATGGCCACTCCAACTGTCCATAACCGCGGACGCGGCTATTCGAATAGTTTGACACTCTGCAGAGATTGTACACTTTCACCACAACATTCGATGCATCCGTCAGGAACAAATCCTGAATTCACCATACTCAGTATGCGGATAATCAATCATAACCTTTCAATTACACGCCCTAGCATAAGCACCTCTCCTGTGAGTTTGGCCTCCCAACCATGACCAACTGTCATCTTGGGTACTGCACAGGTGGACAATCTTCACAAGGTAGACTCAGCTCAGACCTTGGCCGTGAGGGAACCAATACTAAGGTATATAAGTTTCCAGTCAAGCCCTACCCAATCTTCGGGTATTGTGGTTGTACGGTAAAATTGGAATGGTATCGCATCCAGACAACCATCAGTTTTATAAAGGGCTAAGGCTCATGCCTTAACATTTTCATCACCAAAATCATCTGGTGTTCGGAAACACATGTCAAAACATCTCAGTAGAATTATCCATCATTCTAAGGTTTTCATAACCATTTTCCACCAAGTATTCCCATCTAAAGTTGATCAAGGTTTATGCTTAGCACTAGCATCTACAAGTGGGGGTGATTACTAATGAGGGGTGGTAAACTAGTGGAGTTTCAGCTAAGTTCAATCTTATGCCTTGGGATGACATCAAGATTATCTAGCTTAGGCCAAATTTTATGCTCTTTATGCAACCCTCAAGTATCTTTCTAGAATCTACAATTCACTCAAGTAAACTCTAAGTAAAAGCTTTGATAAAGAAATAAAGTAGAAAGCTGGCAAGTAAAACTAGGATTGGGTATCATCACATGTGTCTAACCAAGCATGCTTAGTGCATTGCATAGGTTAACTTTATTAGCAAGGCTTGCATCAATATCATTATAAGCTTGCTAAGTTAATAGCTTAAAAGTATTGGCTTGCCTTGTGCAGAGCAGTGGTTGAAGTTCTCCTCGGCTTCTTCTTCGTAGTATCCTCCTTCCTCCTCGTATCCTTGGTCGTTACTAGCGTCTATGAATAAATACGAGGTACACAATCACCAAACAATACTTAACTACTTGCAATCATCACACACAAGGGTTCTATAGATGATCTAGCATCATCACTAACATTACAAGCATTTGACTTAAAGATTTTGGTTTTAGAAAAGTAATTTCTACTCATTGAAAAACTAATTAAGATTTAATATTTTCCAAACCAAACATGGGATCATGTTGACACATGCAATCACCACATATTTTAGTCCATGGGAATGTGATTTAAAGTGGTGCCACAATTTAATAAGGTTTTACCCTTTTATTTTAATTAAATAAAATGGCTAGAAATGCCTATGTGGCATTCTTTTATTACTTGAATATTATTTCTGTAAGTAAACCTATATATTTTTATATATTCTGAAAGGTATGGTCAAATGTGATTTTTGAGAGTTGGAATCAACTCAAAAGCTAATATGGTTTAAATTTGAAAAAGTTTGAATGCAGAAAAGCTTCTGCCTTGTTATTTTTACCAAGGGTGATCTAAAGATCCAAATGATTATAATCCAACGGGCTTGGATTCAGCATTTCAAGACCTTTCTAACAAAATTGGTTTCATTCAATTTGGTTCACTAAATTGGGCTGGGTTGATTTTTGAAACTAGGTACAAAACTGTGTTTGAATGAAAATGGAAAAATCCAAATTCAAACGAATGGGTTGCGCGGGAACTGTTAACGGGCCGGCCCAGTGTCACTCCGCGGCGCGGGCTCAAATGATAGGGGGGTTCCACCAGTCAGTGGCTCTTTAAACGCGAAGCGGTACGGGGCAATCTCATCCGCACGATCTAAGTCTAATCGAACGGCTGCTACTCATCGTCCACGTCGGGCGGCGCCGGCGAGACAGAAACCTAACGCGGAAGGTGGGGGTCGTCGGGGTTCACCGGGGCTCAGGCGAAGGTCGGTGATGCGGGTGAACAACGAAGTCAACGACAGCGAACCTCCTGGTACCGGCAGCTTCTCCTGGGGCGGCTCCAATCGCTGGCTCCCTTCTTCTCCAGCAGCGGCGGGCTCCGGTGAAATTCCGGTGATGCTCTGCTCGCCTTGCTCCGGGAACGGGGTGGAAAGATCAGTGAGGAGAGGGGAGTGGACCGGTGTGAAGAGTTTGAGAGGGGGGAGGCCTCTATTTATAGTCTCGACGACGAGACCGAACGGGATGGGCAGGCGACTGTGGTGACATGGCTACGGACTTCTAGAGGCATGGCCGGCAGTGGAGATCGATCGGTGGTCTCCTGGCGATGCTCTATGGCTTTAATCCGCTTGTAGGGGCGGTGGCAAATGGTCTGGAACATGCGATGCTCTGCGCGGCAGAGGCGGCGTCTTCGACGGCAAGCGGTGGCTGTGAGGCATGGGGCGGCGAACGGGGATGTCTGGCGGTCTCCTGGGACGGTGGTGATCATGTATGCACGCGGCGAGGGCGGCGCGCGGTCTGTGGGCGCGTGTCGAGGGTGGCGCTCTGGCGCATGCTCGGCATGGTTGACAGAGGCACGGGCGCGGCGTTCCTGGTGGTTTTGGTTGTTGTCTGCGAGGCAGGGCTGGTCGAGAGGGGGCGGTGAGGCATGGGCTACCTTCCAGACAAGGTTGGCACAGCTAGTTCTTCCTCTAGCCTGCTTTCCACACTGGGGTGACATGGGTGGCTTCGGCTGTTTACCATTGATGACATTGCCAAGCTTACAGTGGGGCTAGTGCTTAGTTAAGTTTGCTAGATGATCTACTGAGGTTGCTGTGAGCTAGAGAGGGAACAAGTTAGGCTCAAATCACTGCTCACTATAGTGTTTAGATTTTGTTTGATTTGTATCTACAAGGTGTTTGATGAAATGGCCGCAAGAATTCAAGTTTTGAATTTTGAAAAGATTTTTGGTGGGTGTGCTAGGCATGTGCTGGTGAGTCTGTGGATGCTTGGGTTTTGAAAGTTGAGCTTGTTTGAGTGGTTTTTGAAAAAGTGGGATCTTCCCATATGATAAAGATTCAATTTTGAACTGTCCTTTAAAGTATGCATTCAAATGTTTTTGGATGATCCCAAAGTGGGCCTTGGTACACTGTTATGAGTATTATCAAGGGGTGCAAAGATCCAAACAAGTTTCTGTTAAGTTTTGAAAGTTAGAGACAACCAAAGTAGGCATGGGAGTTAAATTGGCCAAAATGACCATTCCCTTATTTTGTTTGTTTTGATTTATTTGTCTTTGGGAAAAGTGTGGGGATTGTTTAGATGATGGTTATTTCACCTAAGAATCCATTTACAAGCAAAGAAACACCTAAACAAGGAAATTCAAAAGAATCCAAAATGGAATGCATACACACATGCATGCTTTCATATTTTTATTTAGAAAAGTTTTTGTTAACCCTAATTTTGGAGATTAGAGTTTGATGATTCTAGTTTAATATTTTTGGGATGTTACAATATTCATTCTTGAATTGAAATATAGCTTGAGTGCTTAGGTCAATGATGTTGTCCTGAGATCTTAGTTGGATCCTTATACTTTTCTGATTGCTTTCAGTGTTTAAAAACTTCAGTGATGGATTCACCCCACTTGGGTGCTTTCTGAGAATTTGAGTAAGAGACAGATCATGTATGCTTGTCTAATCTTAGACAGATAGATCATGTGATGGTCTATTTTACTCACCACACTTATTTTATGTTGGGTTTTCCAGTGGTTGATCTTGTGGTGGCTTGATCTGGTGCTCTCCTGGTATTTCCAACTCCTAGCTTGTCCTTGATCTAGCCTTTCACTTCCTGATCCTGGTGGCTTGATCCTGTCCTTGCTATCCACCTGATCTACCCCCTCCTTATGTCGCCATTTTGGTGATATGATCCAGGGTTTTGATTGGTGTGATCTAGCTTGGCTTTGGCGTGGTTTAGCTGGTGGCTGTTGTGCTTGGTGTGTAAGAGCAATGGAATGGTGTGGGATTGGCTTCCCACGGCTGTGTTGATGGTTTTGTTTGATTGTGTTGTTGCTGTGGTGTTGACAACACACACCATGCAGTTTGGTGTGTGTGCTTCCTGTGTGCCTGCTGCACGAGTTGTGGATATGCTCTGGTTGTGAAGTTACCTTTATCTGGTTACTCTTACTTGACTGGTGAAACTTGCCCCTCCTTGATGTTTGGAGTTATTTGACTTCTGGCTTAAATTATGAAAGATTCTGTTCTTTCATATTGGTGAAATTTGCCCCTTTAAAAGATTACTCAATGATGAAATATTATTTTGCAGGTACCAGATTTGAGATCAAGACTTTAGTTTAGGTTTTTTTTTCTTTATAGAATACTCACTTGTAATAACTCTCTGATTCAATTGTAATCTTTAATTTATTCTTTTGTACTTTTTATTTTTATTCTTTTGTAATAAAGATTGTACTATTATTCAATAAATAAAGATTATTCTTTTATTTCTTTACTATTGTAAAGTTTGTTGCTCATTTACATAATTTTCATTTGTGTAACTTATTTATTGAATAAATTTTTGAAATGGAGATTCTTATACTTAATTGTTTTCTTTATATAAAGTTTGAACTACTAATTATTAACTCTTGACTAAAGCATAATACTCAGACATAACTTTAAATTCTTTTGAACTATAAATTCAACACTCAAGTTTAAATTCAAATTTCATTTCCCAAAAGTCCACAAAGATCATATCAAAGTCTATAACAATCATCCTTCAAGACTATACCTAATCTCAAAGTATGAAAGAAACCTTGATCACTTTAGGTTTTTATTTGGCGAAAAATTTAACAACATTTTCACAAATGAATGCATGCAATATCACAAATTCCTAAATCTACCCTTCATTAGTTCCTAAATGCTGGGATGTTACAGACTTCCCCCCTTAAATTAAACTTCGTCCCGAAGTTTGTTGAGATGTACCTGAATAGTTCTAGATAGGCTTTTCTTAAATCCTCTTATTTCTCCCAAGTGGCTTCTGAAAGGATAGAGATGTCGCCTAGAGGGGGGTGAATAGGCAATTTCAATAATATTACGGTTTTGGCTTGATAGAATGCGGAATTAAACTAACGTTTATTTTACAAGCACAAAACCTAAATACACTAGGCTCTACTAAGTGCATCAACAACAAATTAAGCTAAGCAAGATAGCACAAGATAAATATACCACAAGTGATAAGAAAGATATAAGTACTTCAAGCTCGATGGCTATCACAAGGAAAGTAAGCTCGGATATAGAGATAACCGAGGCACGCGGAGACGAAGATGTATTCCCGTGTTCACCACCTTTGGGAAGGGGGCTACGTCACGTTGGAGAGGTGTGAGGTTCCACGAAGGATTCCTCACGCGCCACAAAGGCTCACCTTCTTCTCCGAGTCTATCCCACGAAGGAATAGGCCCTTTCCTTATGGCTAGCTTTTCCTCCACTCCGGAGATGGAAAGCTCCACAACCACTTCACAAGCTCCACGAAGGAGAAGCTCGGGTATCTTCACAATCTTCCACGAAGAGAACACCACGGTACCAACCGCCAAGCCAACTAGGAGGTCACCCTCCAAGAGTAACAAGCTCACGGTCTCTCACTCGAACAAATCGTAATGGAAAGCTCAACACTTATGCAAGAATGCAAAGCAAGACCACCAAGGGTGCTCAAATCCTTCACTCTCAAATCCCACCAAAGCAACAAGTGCTAGGGAGGAATTAGAGAGGAAGAACAATGGTGGAAGTCAACCAATGACTCCAAGATCTAGATCCAATGGGTTCCCCTCACTTAGAGGAGGAATTGATTGGTGAGGATTGTAGATCTAGATCTCCTCTTCCAAAACCCTCAAAAATATGCAAGAATCATAGGAGGGAAGGGGGAGGAAGCAAGCTCAAGAGGTTCAACAATGGAGGTCAATTTCGTGGTCAAGAACACTCTAAAACGTTGGGAGAAGAACCCCCTTTTATAGTGGAAAGCAAATATGGCCGTTGGGAGAAAACTGTGCGAATCCGGTTGAAAGTTCGGTTGGACCGGCTCCAGAACCGGATGGTTCGGTTCCTAGACCGGAAAACCGGATCTCAACCGGGATAAGGGTCAGTACACAGTCTCGGATAGACTCGGTATAGAAAAACCGAAAATCCCGGTTGAATCTCGGTTGAAACCCGGTTGAATCTCGGTTTTCCGGTGCTGGCACCGGACCACCCGGTCTGGGAGCCGGTTGAACCGGATCCACAACTGGGATGAAACTGACTTCACGAAAAACGCAATAACTTTTCCATCCGGACTCCGATTTCGATGATCTTGGGCTTGTTTTGACGAGGACAACAAGCTTTACAAGATTGTGCAGAGAAACATCATAGCCCAACAAAGGAGGATAGAACCAAATTAAGAAAGGTAAGAAGCCTTCCTAAATAAGAACCGATAAAACCTTCAAACTCGAAAGCGCCATAGAAGATGCATACGAATTCCGTTTTCGATGAACTTGGGCTTGTTGAAGAGCTAGAAACAAGCTCAAGAACCTCACATGGAGAAACACCAAGAAGCAACAAAATAGGAAGATGCAAAGTATGCAAAGGATTGAGCTCCCTATGACGATGTTATCAAGTTACACAACCGAAAGCCCCTCTTGATAGTGCGGCTATCTATCCTATAACCCGGTCTCCCAACAACCACCCTGAGACCGGTAAAAGGAAAACCTAGCAAGGCCATACCTTTGCCTTGCGCAAACCGCTTGATCTTGATGACAACGCTTCAAGCTCCACCCAAGCCGGAATGCAACACTTGATCATTGTTGCTTCGTGAAGACTCCTAATTTGCTCGCCATACACCAATATGGGATAGCTTCATTAATACATGTCTTCACATGTCCATTATCACCAATATGGACGGCAAGCTTCAAACAAATGATCTTCTCAAGATGCTTATCTTGAACTTGCCCTTATCAACCTTGATGACGATCACCACTTGATGTCATCCTCTCATGGGCTATATAATATCTTCATTTTTGAAGCATGCCCATGGAAAGATACCTGTCCATATAGAAAATGCAAAGGAAAATATATAATGGATTAGTTCATGATGCATAATTTACAAGGCTTACCATACCATAATACCATGTGGTACATTCTTTATGCTTCATGTGTTAACCAACTTGAAATCACTCTTCACTCTTTGTATTGGTCAACCAAGTATCTTCTCGTGCTCCATCTTAATATCTTGAGGTACATAAGGAACTCTTCATTTGATTACATTCTCTAGATCTTAGTCAACCATAGCTCAACTAATGAGGCTATCATGACACCGACTTAGAGCCATATCTTGAATTCTTCTATTGAGATCACACTCTCAAGATCTTGATCATATCATATTCTTCTCTTCAACTCGATGATTTTGATGCCAATACTCAAGGTATATGTTTATCTTCATGGCATCCATACTTGAATCCAACACATGGACTACAAGCATGACCCATGGAATATACCTTCATATAAAACTCATTGAAAACATTAGTCCATAGGGATTGTCATTAATCACCAAAACCACACATAGGGGCAATTACCCTTTCAATCTCCCCCATTTTGGTAATTGATGACAATCACAACAAGAGGGTTTATATAATGAATATTAGAAACAAGTACACAGCTTATCTGAGAATAAGTTGTATACAAGAGGTTGTATTTGATATGGTTAAGTAACACAAAGATACTAGCCCATATCAAAACTTATTCTAATCACATAAACTACAACTAATGCATGAGATGTGAGTAGAACCAACATATATAGAGCAAACTCCCCCACAATATATGCACGTGTGATGATCTTGAATTTCATTGCATACATTGTTAAGCATAACCTTTGGGTGAGTTTCCACTATATATACAACCATGCAAAACATAATAAAGATGAAATGCATGAAAGGAAAACACTTAAGAACAAACCAATCTTAAGTAGAAAACCATTTCCCTTAAAACCCTCTAAACTTCTCCCCCATTGACAACAAGTGCCAAAATGGATAACAAGGTTAGAATGACAATATAGTATGAGTTCCTACAAAAGGTGTGCATTACTCGTAATATGAGTGAAATCACATGCACATACCCAATGACGAACACTTGGAGGAAATCAAACTATATTGAGGATCAAGGATTGCTAAAAGGATAACAAGGTGAAGGAACTTCAACGGATGAAGCAAGCAATCAAAAGATCCAAATAATCAAATGGACAAATAGTGCTCTAAGTGAAATAAGGAAGCTCCCCAAGGTTCGTGTATAAATTAGTTGTTTCATTTGAATATAGTATGCACAAACATGGAATCCTCACTCCCTCTACATTATTTAGAACACAACCAAGATACAAGGATTAGATATAAACCAATACACTTGTCAAGACAAGCTTAAGTCCAAAAGAAACCAAATATGAGATATGAGTGTGTGAATATGCAATAAAAGTAAACCAGGCACTCATAAATCAAGACCTTACCAAAACCATTAAAAATCAATAGGATAAGAGTGATGGTCAAAAAAGAGCGAGTATATCAAGGCGAGAGATTAACACTCTAGTGTATATAAGTTTCTAAGGAAAAAAAACATGAGAATAATCCACAAATAAACATCCACACATAAGAGGTTAATAAATAATACATGATATCCAAGTGGAAGTCATAAGATATACCAAAAAGGATATTTTGCTTAAGTGCATATATAGCCCATGGCTCTATTTTATCTTATGGTATATCAATGAACTTCACCAAAGAAAAACAAAAAATCTCAAAACCATCACAACTAACACTAAGGGAACTAATGCTAGTTGGGATACTTTTAGAAAGGCAACAAGTATCAAAAGGAATGATTCAATGCAATTTAAACAATATTGCACATGAGAGTACCTTGAGGAGTTGATATGCAATAAATTTCTAGAAGGCATATTTGGAATTGGTGAATCATGAAAATGATTTTATATACTCCCCATTATATGCATCATCTCAAATTACTCACATAAGCAATAAGGATACAAAGTATTTCAAAGATAATTGCAAGAATCGAACATTGACAAAAAAATAAATTCATGCCAAGATGCAACCTACAAGAGATTGGATGGAAGAATAGTATGCATGAATAAGATACTTGTTACCGAGATAGCAATGGTATGATGTAGTAGATAAGAATTTTTAGATCATCCTAGCTTGGCTCCAATTAACATGTGGTGACAACACTTTCCTTATAGAAGAGACAAGCATCCATTGCATCTTCAATGTACCTAAAACAACATTCAAGTACATCTTGGTCCCCAAACTTATTGGGTCCAAAGTGGTTAGAATAACCACAACACATAGGATACACTCCATAAAAATATGTCACATCCCAAGATTTTCCAAATCTTGTAATGTGAAAAATAAATGAATAA
Organism: Avena sativa; assembly: GCA_916181665.1. Classification (NCBI taxonomy): domain Eukaryota; kingdom Viridiplantae; phylum Streptophyta; class Magnoliopsida; order Poales; family Poaceae; genus Avena; species Avena sativa. Next base: position 346,719,280 of record OV702280.1, on the reverse strand, counting down.
AATAAAACTTTGTTGATTTTCAGGGTGAGAAGAAACTTTTTGAATCCATTTGGAAACTTTCAAAACCTATTTGGATCAAATAAAATCCTAAAGGGATTTAAAAAGATAAAATAAACAATAAAGCTAAAAATATTTGAAATTACTATTTTTGAATCTTTTAATAAAAAGATTGGTTTTCAAATGAAAAGGTAGAAATATAAATAAGGATTATTTTATAAAGCCAAATTAAACCTTGGCCAAGCTTTTGAAATAAAATGTTTTGCTTTGATTAAAAGAGTAAAGGTTTATTTAAATCAAATAATGAATGTTTATTAATAAACCAAATTTATTAAAGTAAAGGCTTTTCCCATTTTAAATAAACATTAAAACTTATTAATTATTTTAAATAAGTTTTCCAAGTGTTTATTATTTTCAAATAAAACCTACTGAATGGTTTGGTACTATTTTTTTAGATTTCAAAAAGATAAAGATTTTATTAAAGCAAATTCTATTTGATTTAATAACAAAGGTCCATTTTATTTAATTAATAAATGGATCCTAAAAAGATTAAAAATATTATTTTGTTTTCGACTTTGATTTGTGTTGATAAACAGAGCTAAACTCAATATAAAGTTTAGTGGAAGTTTATTTGATTTGGTTGTTTGAATTGTTGTTTGAAATTCAAAATAGAAAATCAATTAGAAAAAGAAAAAGAATACTGAATTAAAAAAAAGGAGAAACAAGCCAGCCCAGCCGGCCAGCCCAAACAGCCCAGTTCCAGCCCACCAACGCACCCCTCTGCGAATCGTTCTTCACTCAAACTCGCACCCGCAGAGCGACTGACGAGTGGACCCAACTCCCCTCTCCTCTCTCATGCTACCAAAGGACCCCACGCCAGCTCAGCGTCGTCTTCACCCCGTGACGACCGCGCCGGCCGTTTCCTGCCAGTAATGCCGCGGTTGAATTCGCTTCAATACCTCGCCGCGACCACGCCCCCTTAAACGAGTCCCTCTTCTCCCCATTTCCCCTCTGTTTCCAGCTCCTCTTCGCCCCAGGGCTGCTGGAATTGCTCAGGGTAAGCCCACTGTCTCCGACGAGGTCCAGTGCAAATTCCGGCGACCCCACGCCACCCCTTGCCTCCCCGAGCACACATGCACCTTCCCCAGGCCCTGACGCATCTTTCTGCATCCGCAGCTCGCTCACGCTCGCCTCTGAGCGTCGACAACGACGACAGCTGAACATCGCCGCCGTCTGCCTTGACACTGGCGAGTCTTCCTGGTAAGCTCGGACCGCCCCGATGCCATTCAGTGATGCTCACATGCTCCTTAGTACCATGCGCGTCTAACGCATCCTTTACTTTGCTTCGGCACGCCCTGTAGCCTCGCCCACAACGACGACCAGAGCACGCCCGACGCCGAGCGAACTCCGGTGAGCAATCCAGGGCAACCACGAGCGCCCCTCGACCCAAGAAGACTACGTTGAGCATCAGCACGAACCTGCGAACACGGTGAGCATACTCCCTTCCTTCCTCGCTTTCTGCATCGCCAGTTTCGCCGTCGTCTGACCGCGCCGCCAGTCGCCGTCGCGTCAGCGCCGCTGCCAAATGGTCAAAACAATAGGGTCCATTGGATCTCGATCTGATGGATCAGATTAGAAATAAGCGAAGAGGTAAGTAGCCTCTGCGCGCCGTGCGATATGACTTAATCCAACGGCCTGTGTCGCTTGATCCACGCGAAACGTTTTCGGCGAATAGGAATAGGACGCGTGTCCCAGACTATTTGATTTAAACAGAATTTGATCTATTAGATTTCCAATTTTGTAAATTGCATAACTTTAGTTCCACACGTCCAAAATTTGCAAATTTTATATCAATGGAATCAGTGGAACAAGCCCTAGCCAACCATACAGTTTTGTTTAGTAAAAAGCTTCTGGTAAAATGTTTGTTTTTGCAGAAACATTTGTATGCTTGTTTAGAATGTAAAAATTGTTCCAAAATGATTTTGGGGTTAAAATCTTTTGCAAATGGAATATTTTGAACCTACTGACCATAGGAAACACTTGGTGGATTCAAAAATGTATTTGGTGAAATAAAAGAATGATTCTTGGATTTAAAACCAATTCTAGTCAAATAAAAATATGGTTTATTTATTAAAAATGATTTTGGAAGAAAACCTTTGGGAAATGTTTTGTTTTAAACTCTCTGACCCTAAACACAAATTTTTATGGTTTGAAAACATATTTTGTGAACCCTGTAGATTAATGCCATAGTAAAAAAAACATTTCTACACCACATAAAATGATACCTTGTTTTGGAATTGGTTTATGAAGTGAAATATTTTGCAAATGACTTTGCCACTTTATAAAATGACCATTAGGTGTTTTCAAAAGTTTGTGACCCATTAGGAACCACTTTTTCAAATAAAAAAAAGCTTGGCATGTTTGCATGCATTACCTTGACTTTATCATTCTATGTGATGTTTTGCTTGATTGGTAGATTGAGATTGTGCCTTGCTTGATTGAATTGTAGTGACTTGAAGAGTGTGATTGTTGCAAGGACAAGGAGTGAACTTATACCCTCTACCAAAAAGGAAAGTGATGCTTCATACTTTTGTCCCATTACTTTCACTATGCATTAGTGATTTTTCTAAGTAAAACTTGCATGGAATTTTGCTAAAGTATAAACCTTGCTATGGGAAAACCTAGTAGATGAAACCTTAGTAAAATTTCCTAAGTTAAGATTCCTACTACTATCAAGCTTAGCTTAGCTAATAGAAAACAAGGGTGGAATATATATTCATACTATGGAAAAATTTCTAAGTCTGAGGACTTGTGTTTTTGTTTAATAAAACAACTAAGTTAATGAATCACCTGGGTGGAATGGTAATTGCTTGGTGGTTTTTGGTTGAGTGGTTACACAGGGCCCATGGCTATGGTTTACCTTGTGTATCTCACTTGTGGATGGCCACCCAGGAACAAAGAGATTTGAGATGTCAAATGTTGAGAAGCTTCAAGTGCAGCCACTTGGCATTATGGGCTCTGCCAGGATCATATAGGTTGCAAGAACTTAGCCATATGGACAGTTGGTGGTAGGGTTTGATAGGTTGGAGCGCGTCCATTTTGGTCTAAGGGAAGGCTTCTGAAAGATCTTGTCTTGGGAAACCAAGTCTTGTGGGGAAAGTGCACCACCTCTGCAGAGTGTAAAATCTAAGTACTTAGCCATGTCCCTGGTAAAGGACAATTTGAGCATCAAGACATGGAAGCAATCAAGAATCTCATCATCCAAATTTCTAAGTTAAAAACTTGTGGTTGAACAAGGGTTAAAAGATCTTCAATCTTTGATTGGGAGATGCCTTGGGAAAGGTTATTTTGTCAAGCAAAAACTTAGTGATTTCAAATGACAAGGAAAATATATTTTTGAGCAATGCAAGCCTAAAGCTCCACTTAGCCAAATGCATATAGATGATAGACTCCACTATACTACCATAGTATCACTTGCCAATACAATTCAAATGTATTGACCCTTGTGGCTGTAACTTGTTATGTTGCAGGTTTGATTGATTTAGTGAAGTGTGTTGATTAGGATTACAAAGTCTACAACCAACATGTCTGCCTGTGGCACTTTGAAGATGAAGGACCCCATGCTTATAGATATTCTGCTGCAATGTAATGTAATAGCCAAATGAGCTATGAAAGATGTAATAGATTATTTTATTCCTGGTTATAAAGTTGTATTATGACCTTTGTTTCTTGATATTACATCTTAACTGTGGATGCTAGCTATTGATCCAGGGACTAGCATTGCAATCACAGGGATCCTTTTCCTTTACAAAGGAGGGATCTTACAAAATATGTGCATATTCAGAGATGAAATTTGAATTTCATGCATATCTTAGCCGTTTAAGGATTTGATGGAGTATACCCTATATATTGGATCAAAGAAAGCAGAACATGATATAAGATATACATTTAGTAAACATGCATGCGCGATACTTTCAAGATCCAACGAAGATACACTTTGGACAAATTACCAAAAATATTCAAGAAGGCATACAAGGTGTGACAAAACACATTTGTTGTCCAAACTATATCAAAGAATCAAATCAACACAAGATTTGTTCAACAAAGTTCAACAAATGAACCGAGCAAAAACTATTAAGCATGAAAGATGAAATAAGAACACAAATGCTCAAAGATTTATCTCATTCAAGAAAATAAAATAGAGAATAAAGAATGAGATAACAAACTCCCAGAAGAGCAAGGTTTCAACAAATAAACCAAACCCTTAACACTTTTCACAATGGCACAAGATTCCGAGAAGAAAATGTTTGTCTTCCACTAAAACACATTTGATAATAATCAAAAACATCATCAAAGAGATGTTCAAAAGCCAAGGAAGACAATGGGAGCCACACCAAAATTTTGGAAAGAAAGTAAGGCAATAAGAGGTTAACTCCAAAGTGAAGATGATCCACAAATGCTACCACACACAAGTATATCAATTGTTGAAGACAATGAGTGTATTGGAATAGATTTCCAGTGGTATATTGCATGGATATTAAATATAAATCTTCACAATAAAAAGCATAGGATAGAAATAAAAAGATTAAGCACTATGCAAAGATAGAGATTCTTGATAGCTTCAACTAGTCACACAATAATGCAAAGCAATGAATAGAATAACTTGAAGCAAATGGTATCCCAAATAAGATATATAAATATGTATTTGATAAAGACCGCACCAAGAATTTATTACTCAAACAAAGACCAAAAAGACGAGCAATAAAATCTTCTAACAAAAATAGGCCCTTGTTTGAGCCAACATGCCACCTAGAAACAAGATAATCAACAATATCAACTCTAAGTGGCACTACCTCATATGTTCACATTTCCTAGGATTGTGATATGCAAAAGAAGCATATTACTCCCCCATAATGTGATATTCGTTTTTTTATAAGAGGAAAAACAACCTCAACTAGAGATAATTAATGGACATTTAGAATTTGAATTTCTCATGAGTATGATACACCACATAGTGACTAGATAAGCTTGCAATATCAATACTAAGTGGTAGTATTCATGTACACATATTTTAAGGTTTGAGAGATGCGTGAGGCATGTCACTCACCCAAAATGGGATGTTCCATTAACCACTCTAAAAGAGCCAAATAAGATATCATCAAGATGCATTAGAGGCTCAAAATAAAACACACGAGTAAATGATGTGCCAAACACCTAGACATACTTGAATACACAAAATAATAAAGCATTAGGCACACCAAATACAAACACATACTTGGTACAAAACCAAAACATGTAAAGGGGGCAAGTAACTTACAATATAAATGAGTTAAGTACAAGTTACCGCGAAGAGGCACATTGGATAAGATAGGGAAATAATAATCCTTAGGACTTGGCTTGATCAAATATAAAATATGAAGATCCCTTAATTCTTAATGAGTTAGCCAAGTCTCCAATGCCCTCCACAAACACCTATTGATCAAGTTTGAGCTTGGTGGTACCCAACCAAGTTGGGTCCTAAGAGGTTAGTCACAATAGGCTTGGCAACCCAAATGGTTCTTTTCATGACACCTCTTTGAGTTCCAACAAACTTGGCAAACACATTGCCATCCTTATCCTTCGTAAGATAATAATCATCATCAACAATGATAGGGTTAGATAAGGTACCGTTTGAACATGAAGAGGCAAAGTGCCCCTTCACACGACATATGTAGCAACAAGTGCTCCCCTTTCCCTTCTTCATTGATTTCTTGGCTTGGGGAGCATTATCTTGATTTTTCTTCGGAAGTGGCCTAACTTCAACTTGGGCTTGAACATGAACTTGTGGCCGCTTCCCTTGTTGCTTCTCACTCAAGTGCTTTTTCTTCAATGGACAAGATCTTACATGATGTCCTTCAACCTTGCACTTGAAGCAAATAATCTTGGCCAAATTCTTGACTTGGTTTTGGCCCTTCTTCTTGTTTGTATTGGACTTGTTCTTGTTATTGGAGTTGAATCCAAGTCCACTTTTATCATTAGGGGATTTTTGCACACTCAAGATATTATCGAGTGTGGATTTCCCTTCATGACTCTTTTCCAAGTCATTCCTCAAGGAAGTGACTTGAGCCTTGAGCTCTTTGATTTCCTCTATATGGTTAGTATAAATACAAGTACTAGAGGAAGTAGGAGCTTCATTGTTAGAGAAACAAGGCAAATCAATTAATCCAACACAAGGTTTATCAATAGTATGTCTAGATGAATTACTAGGACTAGCACATGGCAAAATAACATTTTGAGTAGAAGTTGTGCTAATGTCCAAAAGAGGCTCACAAGATGTTACCTTAGTAATACTTGCCTCACGAGCTAAGTTTGTCCCATCATAAGAGATTAGAAGATCATTATGAGAGCCCGAGAGCTTTTCGTGACTTTCTTCCAATTTCCTATACTTGCTAGTTAGCAACTCAAGTTGAGCCATTAGCTCAACATTCTCCTTTAGGATAGATGCTTCACAAGAAGTAGAGTTAGTAGAACAAGCATCATTAATGGAATTTTCCTTTTCAAGGTCATAAGATTCAATTTTTTGTGTGAGGAGACAATTAGTGGGCTTCTCCTCAGCAAGCTCTTGCTTAAGGAGATTGAATCTCCGACTCACATCATCTAGTTGGAAATCGAACTCCTCTATGGTTCCCGTTTGTTTAGTTATGGTGTCCATAACGTGTTTGAGACAAGTAACGGCCTTATTATTACCATGAAGAGAGGTACACAAAAAAGTCAACTCAAGCAAGAGAGCACTAGTATCCTCATCAATGTCATCATCACTATCATCATTATCATTGCTATTATCTTTACAAGATATATTGGGATCCAAAGTAGGAGATACCTTTGATCCTCTTTCCATAAGGCACATGTGAGCATGGGAGAATGAAGATGAGGATATTCTTGAATCTTCATTCATGATCATGTCTTGCTTCATAGAATGTTTGATTTCCTCTACATTGTTAGATAAACAACTAGAGGAAATATAAGCATTTTGTTCATGGTAACAAGGCAAATCAAGCGTATCATCTACACTAGTACTCAAATAATTTCTAGATGATATACAAGGACTAGCAACACAAGGGGATATAGCATTATTGTTGCAAGAAGTAATTAAGTCCAAAGAAGAAACATTGCAATGGGATAGAGATGAAGGATCATCATTAGCAAGCACAATATCAACATTGCAATTACCAACACCACTCACCATATCTTTACCTTGTGTCTTGCCACACATTGGTGAAGTGGGTGAAGATGAGAACTCATCGCGGCTGGAGGTGGAAGCAACTTGGAGCTCTTCATGATGTGAAGGAAAAGATATCTCCTCGGAGAAACCACCGACAATATTAGAAATGGAACCACCAAATATTTCTTTAAGCTTGGTCCACTTCTCATGAGACGACTTGCGCTTTACAATCATCAAGAACAAATTAACTGTGGGCCTCAAAGAGAAAACAAGATCATTAGATACTTGTGCTTAGAGATGTAAATTTTTCTCATCCTCTAAAGATAGATTTTGAGGATCTATTGGAGGAGAAAAACCTACATCTAGAAATCGCTCAATATTTGGACACAAGGTCCGAAGATTACAAAGCAAGCAATTTCTCCACAAAGCATAATTTGTGCCATCAAAGATAATTGTGTCATTGTGCACTAGACTACAAGCCGACATCTTTACACTCTAGGCGGTGAAGCCTAAACAAGGAGAGACCTTGCTCTGATACCAACTGAAAGGATAGAGATGTCGCCTAGAGGGGGGTGAATAGGCAATTTCAATAATATTACGGTTTTGGCTTGATAGAATGCGGAATTAAACTAACGTTTATTTTACAAGCACAAAACCTAAATACACTAGGCTCTACTAAGTGCATCAACAACAAATTAAGCTAAGCAAGATAGCACAAGATAAATATACCACAAGTGATAAGCAAGATATAAGTACTTCAAGCTCGATGGCTATCACAAGGAAAGTAAGCTCGGATATAGAAAAAACCGAGGCACGCGGAGACGAAGATGTATTACCGTGTTCACCACCTTTGGGAATGGGGCTACGTCACGTTGGAGAGGTGTGAGGTTCCACGAAGGATTCCTCACGCGCCACAAAGGCTCACCTTCTTCTCCGAGTCTATCCCACGAAGGAATAGGCCCTTTCCTTATGGCTAGCTTTTCCTCCACTCCGGAGATGGAAAGCTCCACAACCACTTCACAAGCTCCACGAAGGAGAAGCTCGGGTCTCTTCACAATCTTCCACGAAGAGAACACCGCGGTACCAACCGCCAAGCCAACTAGGAGGTCACCCTCCAAGAGTAACAAGCTCACGGTCTCTCACTCGAACAAATCGTAATGGAAAGCTCAACACTTACGCAAGAATGCAAAGCAAGACCACCAAGGGTGCTCAAATCCTTCACTCTCAAATCCCACCAAAGCAACAAGTGCTAGGGAGGAATTAGAGAGGAAGAACAATGGTGGAAGTCAACCAATGACTCCAAGATCTAGATCCAATGGGTTCCCCTCACTTAGAGGAGGAATTGATTGGTGAGGATTGTAGATCTAGATCTCCTCTTCCAAAACCCTCAAAAAGATGCAAGAATCATAGGAGGAAAGGGGGAGGAAGCAAGCTCAAGAGGTTCAACAATGGAGGTCAATTTCGTGGTCAAGAACACTCTAAAACGTTGGGAGAAGAACCCCCTTTTATAGTGGAAAGCAAATATGGCCGTTGGGAGAAAACTGTGCGAATCCGGTTGAAAGTTCGGTTGGACCGGCTCCAGAACCGGATGGTTCGGTTCCTGGACCGGAAAACCGGATCTCAACCGGGATAAGGGTCAGTACACAGTCTCGGATAGACTCGGTATATAAAAACCGAAAATCCCGGTTGAATCTCGGTTGAAACCCGGTTGAATCTCGGTTTTCCGGTGCTGGCACCGGACCACCCGGTCTGGGAGCCGGTTGAACCGGATCCACAACCGGGATGAAACTGACTTCACGGAAAACGCAATAACTTTTGCATCCGGACTCCAATTTCGATGATCTTGGGCTTGTTTTGACGAGGACAACAAGATTTACAAGATTGTGCAGAGAAACATAGCCCAACAAAGGAGGATAGAACCAAATGAAGAAAGGTAAGAAGCCTTCCTAAATAAGAACCGATAAAACCTTCAAACTCGAAAGCGCCATAGAAGATGCATACGAATTCCGTTTTCGATGAACTTGGGCTTGTTGAAGAGCTAGCAACAAGCTCAAGAACCTCACATGGAGAAACACCAAGAAGCAACAAAATAGGAATATGCAAAGTATGCAAAGGATTGAGATCCCTATGACGATGTTATCAAGTTACACAACCGAAAGCCCCTCTTGATAGTGCGGCTATCTATCCTATAACCCGGTCTCCCAACAACCACCCTGAGACCGGTAAAAGGAAAACCTAGCAAGGCCATACCTTTGCCTTGTGCAAACCGCTTGATCTTGATGACAACGCTTCAAGCTCCACCCAAGCCGGAATGCAACACTTGATCATTGTTGCTTCGTGAAGACTCATAATTTGCTCCCCATACACCACTATGGGATAGCTTCATTAATACATGTCTTCACATGTCCATTATGACCAATATGGATGGCAAGCTTCAAGCAAATGATCTTCTCGAGATGCTTATATTGAACTTGCCCTTCTCAACCTTGATAACGATCACCACTTGATGTCATCCTCTCATGGGATATATAATATCTTCATTTTTGAAGCATGCCCATGGAAAGATACCTGTCCATATAGAAAATGCAAAGGAAAATATATAATGGATTAGTTCATGATGCATAATTTACGAGGCTTACCATACCATAATACCATGTGGTACATTCTTTATGCTTCATGTGTTGACCAACTTGAAATCACTCTTCACTCTTTGTATTGGTTAACCAAGTATCTTCTCGCGCTCCATCTTAATATCTTGAGGTACATAAGGAACTCTTCATTTGATTACATTCTCTAGATCTTAGTCAACCATAGCTCAACTAATGAGGCTATCATGACACCGACTTAGAGCCATATCTTGAATTCTTCTATTGAGATCACACTCTCAAGATCTTGATCATATCATATGCTTCTCTTCAACTCAATGATTTTGATGCCAATACTCAAGGTATATCTTTATCTTCATGGCATCCATACTTGAATCCAACACATGGACTACAAGCATGACCTATGGAATATACCTTCATATAAAACTCATTGAAAACATTAGTCCATAGGGATTGTCATTAATCACCAAAACCACACATAGGGGAAATTACCCTTTCAGCTTCCCTTTCAGGGTGATGTTCCCACTGTACCTTGCAATATTTGATTGCCCTATTCCTCAACCTTTTCGAGTTTTCTTCCAAAATTTTATAGGGTTTTTCAACATAGGTCAAGTTTGCTTGTAGTTCTATCTCCTGGTGTGTGATTGCAGCATCCGTAACTTTCAAACATTTACGAAGTTGTGACACATGGAAAACATTATGCACTTGAGCCAATCTTGATGGTAACTCTAAAGCATAAGCTACAGTTCTGTTCTGACTCAATATCTTGAATGGTCCGATGTATCTTGGACTCAATTTTCCTTTAACTCCGAACCTTTTCACCCCTTTCATTGGACTTACTTTCAAATATACCATATCCCCACTTCTGGATGCCAAGATCTTCTACTTTGATCAGCATAACTTTTCTGCCTCCTCTGAGCTATTTTCAGTCTATCCTTGATATTATCAATGATATCTTGTTTTTCCTGAATATAGTTTGGCGCAAATTCTTTGTTGCTTACAGGCTCATACCAACATATTGGTGATCTACACTTCCTTCCATACAGAACCTGATATGGAGCTGCCTTTAGACTACTCTAATAGCTATTACTGTAGGAAAATTCTGCCAATGGTAGATGATCTTCCCATGTACCTCCAAAATCTAATGCACAAGCTCTTAACATGTCTTCTAGTATCTGATTTGTTCTTTCTGTTTGACCTCCTGTCTCTGGATGATAGGCTGTGCTAAAATCTAACTTTGAACCAAGTGCTTCATGCAATTGCTTTCAAAATGCTGAAGTAAAAACTGATCATCTATCAGTTACGATCTTTTTGGGCACTCCATGCTTACTTACTATCTCTCTGATGTAAACTTCTACTAACTTCTCGGCAATATCTTTCTGATTTACCGGAATAAAATGTGCACTTTTAGTGAGTCTATCCACAATTACCCATATCATATCCTTCCGTTTAGGTGTCATGGGCAATCCTGTGATGAAGTCCATACCTATTTCCTCCCACTTCCATTCGGAATTTCCAAAGGTTGTAATGGTCATGCTGGACTTTGATGTTCAGCCTTAACCCTTTGGCAAGTATGGCATTCTGATACATATTTAGAAATGTCCCTTTTCATGTTATTCCACCAGAATAGTTCTTTCAAATCCATATACATCTTAGTACTTCCGAGATGTATAGAATATGGTGTTTCATGTGCTTCTCTGAGTATGACATCTCGAATCTCAGTCACATCTGGAACACAAAGACGGTCTTGAAATCACAAAGACCCATAATATCCAAGGTGAAAAACTGATTTTTGGCCTTGAGATATCCTCCGAATTTCCTTAGCAATAAAAGGATCTTCTGCTTGATGTCTAAAATTTTCGTGCTTAAGATCATTGTCCTGCTCTGCAACTACCTGCATAGTAGCTAATCCTCCAAGAACCTCTATTCTAATGAATTGAAGCTCTAATCTTTCCAAGTCCATTTGTAGCTCTTTTGGTAGCTCCCGATTGCTAGGCTGAACGTCTGCACTCTTTCTGCTTAAAGCATCAGCTACCACAATTGCTTTCCCTGGAGTATAGTTGATTGTTAAATCATAATCTTTGATTAGTTCCAACCAACGCTTTTGTCTCATATTCAATTCCTTTTGGCTGAAGAAATATTTGAGACTTTTATGGTCAGTGTATAACTCACATCTGGCTCCATAAAGAAAATGCCTCCATGCTTTCAGCGCAAAGACTACTGCTGCTAACTCTAAATCATGAGTTGGATAATTAACTTCATGTGGTTTCAGTTGTCTTGAACCATAAGCAATCACCTTCCGATCTTGCATTAACACACAACTCAAACCTTCTTTAGATGCATCACAGTATACTGTAAAGTCTTTCCCTGTTTCTGGAACTGCTAAGATTGGAGCTGTGGTTAACCTGGTCTTTAACTCCTCAAAACTTGCTTCACACTTCTCATCCCAATTGAATGGTTCATTCTTTCTTAGCAATTTGGTCATTGGTCTAGCTATTTTGGAGAAACCTTCAATGATTCTCCGATAATGACCAGCCATTCCTAAGAAACCTCAAATTTGTTTCACATTGGTTGGTGCAGTTCACTCTAGTACTGACTGAACTTTAGATGGATTTACAGCAATTCCATCCTTACTGATTACATGACCGAGGAATTCTACCTCATCTAGCCAAAATTCACACTTACTGAACCTTAAATAATGTCTGCAATGCTATTCTCAAATGATCAGCATGCTCTTCCTTATCCTAGGAATATATCAGAATATCATCAATAAAGACTATGATGAACTTATCCAAATATGGCATGAAGATTTTGTTCATCAGATTCATGAATATTGTTGGTGAATTGGTCAAACCAAATGGTACAACCAGGTATTCATGGTGTCCATATCTTGAGACAAATGTTGTCTTTGGAACATCTTCAGGTTTGATTTTTATTTGATCATATCCAGATCTTAAGTCGATCTTTGAAAATACTCCGGCTCCTTTCACTTGATCAAACAAATCTTGGATACTTGGTAAAGGATACTTATTCTTGATAGTAACATTGTTCAGATTTCTATAATCTCCACACATCCTTCTTCCACCATCCCTCTTGTTCACAAAGATTACTGGTGTTCCCCATGGAGATACACTTTCCTGAATAAACCCTGTTATGGCTAACTCATCAATTTGCTCTTTGAGTTATTTTAATTCTTTTGGTCCCATCTTATATGGTGCTTGAGCTATTGGTGTCGTACCGGGAATTAGATCAATAGTGAATTCTATCTCCCGATCTGGTGGCATCCCAGGTAGCTCTGCTGGAAAAACATCTTGAAATTCATTTACTATAGGAATATCTTCCAACTTGACCTCTTTCATCGAGTTCAACTGCAGATCCACCATGATATGGTTGTGCTTATCTGCTTAGTAAACTATCCTTGCTCCACTTGGAGTTTTGATTGAGACGGTTTTCTCCTCACAATTTATCTGAGCTCCATGTTCCATCATCCAGTCCATCCCCAGCACTACTGCAATTCCCTTCAAAGGAATCACATAAAGGTCTGCAAAGTATGTACAACCACAGATCGAGATAACCTGATCTTGTTTAATGTGGCGTACAATCACATTTCCCCCTTCCGTAACTACGGTCATAGGGTTTTCTAACATTGCCAATCTAATCTCGAACTTATCACGGAATTCTTCAGAAATGAATGAAGTAGTTGCACCAGTATCAAATAGAACTTTGCCGAGATTGGTAAGGATATTGAGCGTACCTATCACTGCATGCTCCGAATTATCCACCTCCTCTAGGGTTGCGCAATTCAGCTTCCTGGTAGGTCTGTTCCTCTTGCCATTGTTGTTCTTGCCATTATTTCCTCCTTTATTTGGCTGTCCATTTCCTCCACTGGCTTGTCCTCCCCCCTTGGTAGGCCAACCTCCTGGTGGTTTGCTCGGACAATCGGGCTTGATATGCCCCTTCTGACCACAACCGTAACAGATCACTATAGGCTTTTTGCATTCCCTCTAGAAATGCCCTGGAATTCCACAATTGTTACAAATAACATTCCTTCTGGGATTGGATTGATTTCCACCACTGCCCTTGTTATTGTTATTGTTACCATAGTTCTTGTTCCGGGGTTTGAAATCCAGATTGGGTTTAGGTTTACTTGCCTGAATTCTCTTGGTTCCCTTCTTGGCTCTCTTCCTCCTATCCTCTTGGACATTCTTGTAGTCATCTTCGAAAGTAATAGCTGCATCCAGCAACTTCTCATAAGTTTGCTTATTAGCTAACCTTAGCTGCATTTTCACAAATGGATTTAACCCATGCAGGAAACTCTTCTTCCGCTTCTCTTCCGTGTTAACATCCTCCTCAGCATAACGAGACAGTTGACTAAACTCCCGGATATACTTCATGACACTAGTATATCCCTGCCGAAGCTCCTCAAATTCTCTCTGCTTCAACTCCATAACACTCTCCAGAACATGATATTCACGGAATCTCTGCTTGAACTCCTCCCAGGTGAACTCCCTTCCCGGTTGTTGCATGGCCAACTGATTCTCCCACCATGATGCTGCAGGTCCAGTCAGAAGATGAGTTGCATACCTCAATTTCTCCTCATCATTGCAACCTACAGTCTTCAGCTTTCTTTCTGTATATGCTAGGCAATCTTCTGCATCCATTGGTTCAGGAGATGATGCAAAAGGTAACGGCCTTGCATTCTGGAAGTCGGATAGACTCACTCCTCCACCTTCAGGTGCCCTCTAATTTGCTCGTCCCAGCAACTCTTCCATGAACTTGTTCTGGGTCTCTTGCGTCATTTGTGTCGTGGTGGTGGCACGGCAGATGCCATGGGTAGGCTAAAGTATGGGGCCAATGGATGCTAGTGGGATCTGGGGAGGGAATATGCAGTTGATTCTACACACAAAAGACTAAGGCAAAGATCTTTATTTCTCCTTCCTTGGGCTACAAGTGCTCCTTGAGCTGCATACAGGGAGAAAAGAAGAACTGTATCAGCCTAACGGTCCTAAATGAGCCGATGCCCTCTTCCTGGTCCTAGCCTCCCCTTATAAAGGAGAGCCTTGGGTTCCTTTAGGGCTGACGTGGCAAGCATATTCAAGGAATATGCTTGTCCCAAAATAGTAGTTCGGCGGCCTCCTTTCCCTGTCGCCCTTCTAACAACGGCAAGGTTCTAGAGGGCCCCTCCCGCGTGCCTCGGGCTTCAGGACTGTCACCTCCGTGACCTCCTTCTGCCCCTCTGTCGCTCTGCGCATTTGTCCATTGCGCTTGGCTCCGCTCAGATTCTCCCTAGCCTGCGGCTAGAGTTTGACTTTAGGCTTCTCCTTCTCCTTCTCCTGCAAGCTTCGCATCATTCGGCTCCGCCTCGCGTAACTCACCTTGTCCTTCACCTGCATTAAGATTATTCGGGCTAACCCAGCCGACTTACGCAGTACCTCGGCCGGGTAATGCCTTGCCATTACTATAAGGGTCCTGCCCTTTCCTATATCGGCCGACCTCTACAGGATTCGGCCAACTCAGACTGTAACTCGAAAACTGTACGGAGGACATCCTTTCGTCTTTCCACTTCCTTACCCTATCCGAGGTCACCTCCCCAACATTAGTCCCCGAAGCTGGTGCGACCCCGCTGACAACTTCAGCCGGGTCATATCAGTTTCACGATATTCGTTCTGCATTGTTTCCGAGTTATACTTTTCTCGTTCGAGGTATCATCGTATCTTCTTGTGTACGCCTCGTCCTACGTGTCATACGCATCATTGTTTCTCTAGTTTTTTGTTCCTCTACAGTAATTACTGACAGGCTACAGTTACTACTGCACCTGTCGCGTCGGCGCTGCGACGCCTCGTGAGCTGTTTCCGTCAGAGATCGTGATCTTCTCTTCCATGGTGTGGTCCTTGGTGCGGTTCCACTTAGAGGCGTGCGTTCATGCGGCGCACACGATCTACACGGTCAACCGCCACACCCACGATCCCACTACCTCACGGGCGGCTCGGTTATAAAGAGGGGCGCGGCGCTGGGGGATTCACTTCCCCCTTCGCTCACCTACGCCCTTCCCCTACCTCTCGCCTCTGCGTCCGTTCGTGCTTCCACCGCCGTGCGCTCGTCTGAGTCCTTGATGGCAGGGATCCCGCCGTACTGCTCCGTCGCCTTCGTCCCTGCTCGCTCGCTCCGGCACCGTCGCCGGTGAGTTCCATCGGTCCAATCACCTAGCTTTTCCTCTAGAGATCTCTGTTTTTCTTATGTACTCGTGCGGTAGTTCTTTCTCTGCTCCGCCGCCGTTTTTGGGTAGAACCACGACGGGGCCTTGCAGTTCTAGATTTTCCTCCGCCGCTATCTCCTCCTCCGTGAATTTCTCCGGCGATCTCATGTCGAGCTCGGTCAGCGGAGCGCCAGTTGAGGACGACAATACTGCATCTGGGCCCGAACGGGGCTCGTGGCAGGGCTCCTCCGTCACTCGCCGCGAGATCGAGTGGATAATCCGGACTCGCCGTATTCCTGCCGAGGTAGCTTGTCGCTTACCCGGCAGCGAGTCCTCTCCAGACCTTAGGGACGGCGAGTATGTAGTTTTCATGTCGCATTTCGCACGCGGCTTTGGTCTCCCTCTCAGTGACTTTGCTAGGGAGTTTCTCGATTATTTCGGCCTTCAGCCGCATCATCTTCCCGCCAATGCCATTGCCTCTCTCTCTACTTTCATCTCTGCCTCGGAGGGATACTTCGGCCTATGGCCATCCGTGCATGTCTGGTCAGAGTTTTTCCAGATTCGTTCCAATGTCGTCCCGGACAAATCTCTGCACCCCTCCGAGAAGTTGCTCACCCAATGTGGAGCAGCGTCCATCACACCTCGGAGGAAATCCGAATTTCCTCATGTCGCGGGGCTAGAATCATGTAAGTGGCACAGGTCCTTCTTTTATGTCAAGAACACGAGGAATGAGGATAAGATTTGGCTCCCTGCCTTCTCCATTGGCACTCCTTCCAAGAAGAACTGGACCTATAATCCGAGGAAGAGTCATGCTTTGGCCGAGGCTTTTGAGATTTGGCTGAAGGAATTGATCCGCTCCGGGCTACACGGCGAGGATCTGATGACTACCTTCGTCAGCAGCCGAATCTGCCCATTCCAGAAACGCACACACAAACTCTGCTACATGAGCGATCCCCTCGACCCCAACCGAGTCTCGACGGTGGAGCTGGACAACTACCTCATCTTCAAGCGTGTCCGGGCTATCTTTAAGACGGAGATGCCGGAGGATTGGGCTTGGGGACTGAAGCCGTTCACCCGCGAGCATCCCCCACCCGAAGTAAGCTTACTCATTAGTGTTTTGCTTCCTAATCGCGTTCGTAACTCTCTTTGCTAATTTTTCTCCTTGTCCTGCAGAGGTTTGAGGAGCAGAAGGATGAGGACGCCGAGGTTTTGTCACTCCCGTGGCCTGCGGATCGGAATACTCCGGATAGTGGGGAGCCGGACTCAGAAGAGTTCGTCTCCAAGTCAGATCTCGCTCCGGCTCGCGCTCGTGGCAAGACCCCGGCCCACAAAGAGGAAGGTGATTCGGACGAGGTCCAAGTTCTAGAGGTAGTTGCCGCAATGCCAATTTCTTATGCATTTCCGGCTTCTACTTTCTCAGCTAATCCGGCCGGTCAGGTTCATGACGCCGATCCTCTTGCCTCCCGGCCTCCTGTTACCTCGGGGAAACGTGGTGCTCCCGCTAGTGCCTCAGAAACGGCTCCCAAGAAGCGAATGAAGAAGTCAGCTCCGCATCCTCCTAGGCGCAAGACCATGCCCGGGGTCACTGGGTGAGTTTCTTTTGCTTGTATTTCTTGTTTTTCTCTTTCTGCTTTTTGACTTGACCTTTTTTTTGTTTTCGAAGTGCTCCACTTTCTGTTAAGCCCAGCGGTCCCAGCATGACGAGTCGTATGACTCGGCAGCCGTCTCCTCCGCCTACTGAAGATACCACGATTCCGAGTCCTGCTCGTGCTGCATCTCCTCCAGCTCCGAATCAGACGCCACCTCGCCCTGATGTGCCTGAGATTCCTCCCGTTGCTGCTGATACCACTCGGCCAACCGATATTTCTACCGAACCTGCTACCTCCTCTGTGAACCCTAATGTCTCCACTGAGCCTCTTTCGACCCCCGCGGTCTCTGTAGTGACTCCAACTCCGGCAGAGGACGTCAATATCTCGGCGCCCTCTGCAACTGTGATTCCTCCGGCTCCTAAAGACGCCGCTCCTAGTGCCGAGGTATCAGCTCCTACTGATGCCTCTTCTAAAACAAGAAAGGTTGTCGTCATCAAGGCTTCCTCCTCTCAGAAAGGTCTTGCTGGCTCTTCTCAGCCTAGTATTGCCGATGCGTTGCGCAAAGGGGTTGCTTCTGCCAAAGCCTCTGTTGCCCCGGCCGCCAGCACCCAGCTCGCTCTTCACAAAAGCCCTGCGGCCGCGGTGGTTACACAGCATGTCCGAGGTAAAGTCCTAACTCGTACGGAGAGTGGGAACAACCTCGGCTCGCTGGTTGAGTATGCCAATAATTGGAATGCTACCGATCAATTCGAGGGTAATCCAAGCAGCCAGCCGTTTCAACTCTCCGACATCAGCAGTCGCCTGCATCAGGCTGCCAAGATCGTTCTTGAAAGTAACAAGATGAATGAGGTAATTGTTTTTTATGGAGTTTTGATTAGTTCTCCGGATACTATTATATATACTCTAGTCCCCGAAGCTTGCAAGCGAATAACTTGTTATTCGTTTGGAAGTTTTATGATGCTTTACTTAGTTCAGTTTTATCTTAGAGTTCGAGCCTCTGTCCAACTAGATCTGCATTAAATTCTGCTTGATTTGGGTATGTCTAAACCTTGAATATCCAGCCTCCTAGATCCGGGTTAAGTCTTGCTTGACTCGGATCTGTCTAAGCTTTGAATATCCAGCCACCTAGATCCGGGTTAAGTTTTGCTTGACTCGGATCTGTCTAAGCTTTGAATATCCAGCCACCTAGATCCGGGTTAAGTTTTGCTTGACTCGGATCTGTCTAAGCTTTGAATATCCAGCCACCTAGATCCGGGTTAAGTTTTGCTTGACTCGGATCTGTCTAAGCTTTGAATATCCAGCCACCTAGATCCGAGTTAAGTTTTGCTTGACTCGGATCTGTCTTAGGCTTTGAATATCCAGCCACCTAGATCCGGGTTAAGTTTTGCTTGACTCGGATCTGTCTTAGGCTCAAATACCTATTTACCATTTGCTCTATTGCTTAGGTTGCGCATGATCGGCGGACTGCCGAATTCCAAAGGCTGCTTTTTGCGCATAGGAAATTGGAAGAAAAGTACGAGAAGGTTATTCCTGTGGTAAAGAAAGTTGGTAAGTCGACAAACTCTTGCGTTATCTCCAAAGCTCTCATTTTTTTGTATATGAGATGTTGGCTCAC
The DNA here is from genome assembly GCA_916181665.1 of Avena sativa. Lineage (NCBI taxonomy): Eukaryota > Viridiplantae > Streptophyta > Magnoliopsida > Poales > Poaceae > Avena > Avena sativa. Next base: position 346,700,076 of record OV702280.1, on the reverse strand, counting down.
TTTGTTGGTAAATAGGGAACATCAATAATCTTAACATCCGTCTTGAGAAGAAGGTTAAGGCCCTGGAAGGTTAGTTACTCTTTTACTTTATATACTCCCCTTTGAAATGTGCACTAAGTTTCTTTTAACTCTTTTGGCTTTGGTAAAGCCGAGTTACAAACCTTTGCAGCATCTCACCAAGATTGCACGCCCATGCCTGATGTGATGCTGCATTTTTTAGAACAAAGTGCTACTCATTCGGCGCAGCTGAAAGAAAAAGATGATGAGATAGCTCGCTTGCGTGCCGAGGTGGAGTCCCTTAAGCTCTCTCAGAAGTCTGAATTAGAAAAGGTCGACCAGGAGTTCTCCGAGGAGAAAAATTGGCTAGCTCTGCAATTGCAGAAAAATAAAGAGCTCCTCGAGGCTGCCGAACTGAAGACACGGGGGATGAGAGAGGAGATCACCCGCTTTGAGAAGAGCAAGATTGACTGGGCTAAAGATCTTCAGATAATGCTGAACTATATTCATCGTAAGCTTCTGACCGCGGCCGAGTTATTTTTTCCCTTACTGCTTACTGACGCACTTGTGTTCTGCGCAGACCATTTTCCAGAAGCTAAGCCCGTGAGCTCTAAAGCGGTGATTAGTGCTCGTGTGCGCCGAGGTGTTCCTGTTGATGCTGACTCGGAGTACTCGATGGAAGATTTCCTGGTTGCTGTTGGCGGTGCAGTTGGTCCGATGAAGATTATGGGCCGAGATTTGGTGCAAGCAGCTATCCGAGCTTACCATGTTCTCTGGCCGAATACTTCTGGGACCCCTAATATTGATGAGGTCAAATTGTTGGTGGAAAGATTAATGGCATCTGAGAGGCAGCTAAGTCTTTGGAGGGAATTGGCCGGATGAGCTGGTGCTGATATGTCTCTCACTGTCATCATGTCATGGTATGAAGATATTTCTCTTGATATTTTGAGAAATTTGCGCACTGGTTCCCGTTGGGTTGAGGACCCAGACTTTGTCGCTCTTCGGCAAGCTCGTGCCTTCCAGCTTATTGAGTATGCCGACGTGCATACCTGGAACGAAGGTCCGAGTTTCCTTCCTAACCCAGAGGACGAGGTCGTAGTTGAGGATGCCTCGAATAACAACTCCGCTAAACAAGTAGAAGATGAGGGTGACTCGGCTACTTCTGGTGATTCCAGTTCGAGCTCAGATGGTAACGGCGACGCGCGATCCTCCTCCAAATGTACTGGGCATTCTACTGCGCAAGCTAACGCTCCTCAGCAGCCTCAGGCTTCCTCCGAAGTCGCTCCTGGGTCTGCGGAGGGCGAGGCAACCTCGGCCGAAGTTCCCCCTACCTCGGAGTGCCTAGCCCCTGAACAAGTTATTGCCTCTCCAGCTAAAAACCTCTAAGTCATTTCTTACCCCTGGTATGCCGGGCGTGAGATGTACGTGGAATATTTGTCCGTCTTTTGTACGGTATGAATTTCTTTTGCCGTGTGCCGCTGAGACATATATGGTTGTAATCGTTATTACTTTGTTTAACTGGTCTGGTTTGTCCGAATCCTTGCTTTGGCGGCCTTCAACTTCTTGAGTTGGAGTATATATTTGCCTTTGTGCTCCCGTAGTTCGGCGTGCAATATCTCCTGATTTTGATAAACTTTGCCACTTGACCACTGTGGTTTGGACTGTTAATCTGGGTGTAAAGCTTGAAGACCGTATTTGGGGGGAGCGAAATAATATCACTCTGGGAACCGAAGTTTGATAACCACTCTTGCGACAAAGGATAACCCATACTTAGGAATAACGTAGGGTAGTCCCCGGGCCACCGTTCAAGGCAACGATGTTGAATATATAAACCAAACTTAGAAACAATATAGGACAATCCCCGAGTCATTGCTCAAGGTGCCGAGGTTTAATATGTGTCAGTCTCCGAGCCACTGCTTTGGCGCCGAGGTTCAATACCTGAATCAAACTTAGAAACAATATGGGGTAGTCCCCGAGTCACTGCTCATGGTGCCGAGGTTTGATACATAACATGAAATTAAAAACAACATGCGGCAGTCCTCGAGTCACTGCTCTGGACGCCGAGGTTTGGTGCATAACATGAAATTAAAAATAACATGCGGCAGTCCCCGAGTCACTGCTCTAGACGCCAAGGTTGAATACATAAACCATAGTTAATAATAACATAGTGCAATCCCCGAGCCATTGCTCAAGGTGCCGAGGTTTGATACATAACATGAAATTTAAAAACAACATATGGCAGTCCCCGAGTCACTGCTCTGGATGCCGAGGTTCAATACATAGCTGGTGCTTCCTCCGAAGCACCATTTTACAATATGTCATGGATGACTCCTACGAGTAAAATGGACGAAGTAAGGCTACGTTCCATGGTCTTTTCGATTCTTCGCCGGCTTTGTCTGCCCTGTTCTTTCCTGGTGATTGAGCATCGATTAGGTAATATGCATCATTGTGCAATGCTTTGCTCACAATGAATGGTCCTTCCCATGGAGGCGACAGCTTGTGCATGCCGGCCGTGCGTTGCACCAGCCGGAGAACTAAATCTCCTTCTTTGAACACTCTTGGATTCACCTTCTTGCTGTGATATCGTCGCAAGTCCTGCTGATAGATGGCTGATCTTGATAACGCCAGCTCTCTGGCTTCTTCTAGCAGATCGACATCATCTTGCCGAGCTACCTCATTTACTTCAGCGGTTGTATACTGGGTAACCCTTGGCGAGTCATGTATTATGTCGGCTGGAAGTACAGCTTCTGCCCCATACACTATAAAGGTGTATAACCTGTTGATCTGTTTGGGGTAGTCCTGAGGCTCCATAGTACTGCTGGTAGTTCCCCAATCCAACATCCTGCCGACCTTTGCAGTGGTTCGACGAGTCGTGGTTTTATCCCGGACCGTACCAGTCCATTAGACCTTTCCACTTGCCCATTGGATGTTGGGTGAGCCACAGAGGCGACGTCTAATCTTATGTGCTTTTCTTGACAGAATCTGGCGAAAGCTCCTTCTGCAAAGTTTGTGCCATTGTCTGTAATAACACTGTGTGGGTATCCATATCTTAAGATAATATCTTTGAGGAATTTCACTATTGTGGGCCCATCACATTTTTTTATTGGTTTCACTTCAATCCATTTTGTGAATTTGTACACCATGACCAATATGTGGGTCATCCCACCTCGGGCCGGCTTAAATGGTCCCACCATATCTAAGCACCATACAGAAAATGGCCAGGTAATTGGTGTTGTTTTTAACTCGGACGATGGCATGTGTATCTTGGTTGCATATCTCTGGCAACCATTACATTTTTTGACCAGTTCTTTGGCTTCTTTCAACGTTGGCCAATAAAATCCATGCCTGAACGCTTTGGCCACTAAGGCTCGGGATGAGGCATGATGTCCACATTCTCCTTGATGTATATCTAGGAGGATCTCCTGGCCTTCTGCCGAGCTCACACATCTTTGCAATACACTTGTGACACTCCTTTTATACAGCTCATTGTTTATGATTGTATAAGCTTTAGCTCTTCTCACTGTCTGTCTTGCCAATACCTCGTTATTCGGCAAAATCGCATCTCTAAGGAAAGAGAATATGGGTTGCGCCCATATAGGTGTGATTTTCTCTGGTGTAGTCTCACTATCTATTTCCATATTTTCTGCCGACATAACTACCTCGGATTTCTCCATACTCATGCTTGCATCAGCTGTCTTTATTTTTGGGAATTCCGGGTTATATTGCTTATCAATTTCCATCGGCATATTATCTTCTCTTGATTTTGCCGGAATAAAGATAGATTCGGACTCTGGTGACGGTGTTATTGATGGCTTCCTTAGGTGCTCTAGGGCGATACCTGGGGGAATTGACTGTCTAGTTGATCCTAGTTTTGACAACGTGTCTGCGGTGTCGTTTTCTGCCCGAGGTACATGGTGAAATTCACATCCTTCGAAGTATCCACTGAGTTTTTGCACATGAAATCTATACAAAGCCATATTATCATCGAACGCATCCCAATTGCCTGAGACTTGCTGTACTACTAGATCTGAATCTCCATAGCATAAGATTCGGCGTATGCCAATCTCTTTTGCCACCTTCAATCCATGGACTAGTGCTTCATATTCGGCTACATTGTTTGATGCGGCAAAATGTATTTGCAGCACATATCTCGGTTGATCTCTTTTTGGCGAGGTTAACACTATTCCTGCCCCCAAACCATTTCTCGGTTTGGAACTGTCAAAGTGCATCGTCCAATAGTTTGGATCTGGTAATGGTGGCTCATATTGCACCTCGGCCCAATCTACGAAGAAGTCGGCCACAGCCTGAGATTTGATTGCATCTCTCCTATCGAATTGCGGAGCATAAGGTGACAATTCAATTGCCCATTTTGCTATTCGGCCACTTGCATCTTTGTTGCTCAATATGTCGGCTATGGGTGCTTCACAAATCACTTTGATGGGGTGCTCTTCGAAGTAATGTTTAAGTTTCTTTGCCGACATGTACACTCCATAAGCCATCTTCTGATAATGTTGTTTTGAGGCGGATAGTACCTCACTTAGGTAATACACCGGTCTTTGTACTGATTTATCGTCTTCAATTCGCTCTACCACGATCACAGTGCTCACTACTCTATTGGTGGCCGCTATGTAGAGTAACATAGGCTCTTTCGATAATGGAGAAGCTAAGACGGGCGCTATGACCAGCATCTTTTTCAATTCATGAAATGCACTGTCTGCTTGTGGAGTCCAAATGAATTTATCCTATTTTTTCATCAGCTGGTAAAGTGGTAGTGCTTTCTCTCCCAGCCGACATACAAATCGGCTGAGCGAGGCTAAACAACCTGTGAACTTTTGTACATCATTTAGACATCTTGGCAATTCCATCCTTTCTACTGCTTTTATCTTAGTTGGGTTGGCCTCTATACCTCGGCTAGATACGAGAAAACCGAGCAATTTTCCCGCTGGCACGCCAAATATGCATTTTTCTGGGTTAAGCTTCATTCGGAACCTTCTCAGGTTCGCGAAAGCCTGCCGTATATCATCCAGTAGCGTTTTGCTTTCTTTGGTTTTGATAACCACATCATCCACATATACTTGTACATTTTTTCCTATCTGGTCATGTAGACATTTTTGCATGCATCTCTGATACGTCGCTCCTGCGTTGCGCAGGCCGAATGGCATTGTGCGATAGCAATAAGCCCCGTACGGGGTAATAAACGCAGTCTTTATTTGATCGGCCGGATTTAACGGTATCTGGTGAAAACCAGAATACGTGTCTACAAATGATAATAGTTCACAACCAGCGGTCGAATCAATGACTTGGTCTATTCTAGGTAAAGGAAAAGGATCTTTTGGACACGCCTTGTTCAGGTTCGTGTAATCGATACACATTCGCCATACAATGGCTACATTTGGATCATCCTTCTTCTTTTCTACTAGCACCGGGTTTTATAGCCAATCCGGATACAGCATCTCCATGATGAATCCGGCCGCAAGGAGCCGAGCTATTTCATCCCCTATTATTTTTCTCCTGTCTTCGGCGAAGCGGCGGAGAGGTTGCTTCACCGGCCTTGCTCCTGGCCTTACATTTAGAGAGTGCTCAGCCAACTCCCTCGGCACACCTTGCAGATCCTGAGTTGACCATGCGAAGATATCCCGATTCTCACGGAGGAAGTTGGTGAGCTCGCTTTCCTATTTAGCATCTAGGCCGGCACCAATAGTGACGGTGCGCTCTGGGAATTGCTCATCTATCTGGAACTTTTTTGTTTCTTTAGTCGGCTGAAAGGAGACACTTCCATGTGGGTTGGCTAATGCCGGCATATTCAGCTGTGCCGACTGAGCGAGGGCTGCTACCTCCTGAATCCTTCTTTTTTCCCTTGCTATTACCAATGATTCGGCCAAATTTGACCCGGCTGAAGCACATTCCATTGACTTCCTGTAATCCCCTGCTACTGTTATCACCCCTTGTGGTCCGGGTAACTTCATTTTCAGATAACTTACATGGAAGCTGCTCATGAATTTGACCAACGCTGGCCGTCCGAGTAGAGCATGATAACAACTTTCTAGATCCACCACCTTAAACTCGAAGTTTTCTGCTCTGCAGTTATCTCTGGTGTCGAATAATACATCCACCCAAACCTTACCAATGGGTTCGCATGAAAGTCCTGGTACTATCCCATGGAAAGTGGTCCTTGTGGATTGCAGCATGTTCTGCGATATTCCGAGTTTATGCATTGTATCTTTGTACATGATGTTGATACTGCTCCCATTGTCAATGAGTACCTTTGAAAATTTCACATTAATGCTTGGTCCGACAAATGTTGGATCTAACACGAGTGCATACGACCCTGGACTCGGCATTATTTTGGGGTGATCCTTTATGCTCCAGGTTACCTCCTAATCCGACCAAGGCACATGTCTTGGTACTATCGGCATCACTGCATTTACTTCCATATGCCGGCGCTGCACACTCTGCTTGTATTGCTGTTCTGTTGTGAACACGCAATACGACTGATGATGTTCTCTGTAATCATTGCGTCCATTATTTCCTGGATTTGTCCTTCCATCCTAACCTTAGTTCATCACTTGATGCACCGCATCCCTCCGGTCCGTGTTGTCATACCTCGGGGGAGGAGGTGGTAACATCAGTTGCTGTGCATTTGCTCTAGTCAACTGCGGCTGATGCTGCTGATGTGCCTGGAGAGGCGCTGCTTGTATGCCTGCGGGGTTTCCCATTGCATTTTTCATCCATGCACATTGGCGGGTCGTATGGTTGGCCGGCCTGGCTGGGTCCGACGTGTGAAATTTACACGGCTGGTCTAACATAGACTCGAACGTGTACTTCGGCCTCTCCTGCCATTGCTTCTTTTGTTCTGGTGTCCACTGTCTTTTTCCCTCATTTCTTGGTGTCCATTGCTGAGGACCATTCTTTTGCCGTTGAGTAGTTCCGTGACTCGGCTGATCTTGCACTACTGCTGCCACCTGGGCTGAACCATATCTATAATCCGGTCTCTCTTCTCTTCTTCTTCCTCTGGAGTCATTGCGCCTGGATGACCCGGCCACATCTCTTGCATATTGATCTTGATGCTCCCGATGATCTGCCGACATTAATTCTGGTTGTGTCGGATCTCCCAATGCATAGGAATCCGCTATTCTGATGGTTTCTGCCAATGTGGTTGGCATATCTCTTTGCAGTCGCTGCCATAACACACTGCCATAGCGGCATCCTTGAGCGAACCAAGCTATTGCTTGTGATTCTATAACTCCTTCACACGAGTTTCTCAGGTTACACCACCGAGTTAAAAACTCTCTGTCCATCTCATTCGGTATTTGCTTGCACATGGCTAATTGCCGCGGCCTGTTTGGCCTCTTGTAAGTACTTGTAAAGTTGCTAACGAACATTTCTTCAAAATCCAACCAACAGTTGATGCTGCCTGCTGGCAGATTATTCAGCCATACTCTAGCTGGTCCTTCCAACATTTGTGGGACATACCGTACTGCCCATCGTAAGTTCCCACCTGCTATTTTCATAGCAGTGGCATAATCAATCAACCAGTCTTGTGGTTTGGTGCTCCCATTATATGTTTTTCTGCCTCTTTCCAGCTGAAAGTTCAGCACAGGTGGTTCACCCATGATCCATGGTCCGAAGCATGTCGGACCCGGTGGACCCTGTTCTTCCAGCAACTCGGATCGGTATAGCCGGTCTAGCTTTACTCTGGCATCATTTGACGGCAAATCTCTGTACAGAACTCTGTCCTGCATTCCATAGTGGTTATTTCCATCGTGGATCGCATATTCCATCTCGGAATAACCATTATTGTACCTTTCATTTACCTGATTGTGGCGAGCTGGTCTCGCTTCTCTTTCCTGTCGAGGTTCATGTCTCGGCTGCGGGTTGTGCGGCGGTTCTCTCCTTTCTTCGACCGGGATATTGTTCTCGTGATTTCCTCTTCCGAGTTCTGCTCTGCCGAGATCTCCATTGCCTCGGCTTCCGCCGCCTTTCTCAGCACGGCCAGGGTTCCTCTCGCCATTGTTACCTCGGCTTCCATTGCCTCTGTTCTCGTTTGCTTTCCCAGCTATCGCCGGATCATATGGAACAATTTGCTTGTTTCTCTTTCCCGAAGTTACCGCTCTGTCCTTTCGTGCATTGTTTCCGGGTGAAGATGTTGCCGCCACAGATAAGGCAGGTGCTGCTCCAGCCGAGTGAACCATCCACGAAGCCCCTGGCCTCGCCGGACCTGCCCTGAGCATCTCTTCATTCTGCTGGTTCGCAATGCGTACCAGTTCATTCACTCTTTCTTGTTGTTTCTGCCGGGCTTCGCCGGTCAATCCCTCTAACTCTAATGCTGCGGAATTTGCCGCTCTCAGGTTCTTTGTCGGGGTATTGTACCTCGGCAAGCCTAAATCAACTGATTCTGCCTTATGAGCATCATGCTCCTTGTTGATATCATCTATGAGGTTCTTTCCTCTTAATCTCAACTCGTCAACCCGCTCGGGAGCGACGTCAAGCTTGTTTGCTTTGGCATACTCTCGCAGGGTCCTGTTTAAGGACTCCCACAAGGCCGACACCTTTTTTGCCTCTACCAGCACCTTTTGCCTGGTTTCTTCCAATTCTGCCTGAGCATTTGCCGGATCAAGTATCGGCGCTACAGGTGTAGTCAAGTTATCTATAGTTGCCTGAAGAATGTTTTCTGGTCTTTCCAGAGGTGGCCCTCTTACCCTTGGTGCCTTTGGGGTTGTTTCCTGCACCTCGGCCTGGTTGGCCGCGGTGGGGATTACCTCGGTGGGTGGTGGAGTTGTCTGCCTGGGCGCGACCGGCACACCCGCCGCTGGGTCTCTGCTTGATCCGTCGCCTGCTGCTCCAGCCTGCACCCCGGCCGCGACCATCACCTCGACGCTGTCGCCTGGCGCGCTCCGCACAGACGGCTCGCGGCGCTAAGGGGAGGTTCTCCTGCAACAACAACCTGGTGAGGATAAACGCCGGAGATGTCGACGCCGACGTAGACCTGGTGCATGCCCAAGCTGATGAAGACGCCGTTGCGTGGGGGAGTTTTTCCCCTGAAGCTGCCTGCGTTGTCGCTGACGTAGTCACAGAGATCAAGTCTCCGGACCAAGCCAGATACAATGCGCTCGCCAGTGTTGATGAAGTTTCCCGTCTGGATCATGACTCCAGCTAGCACCGCTGCTGGCCCCACGGTGGGCGCCAACTGTCGTGGTGGTGGCACGGCAGATGCCATGGGTAGGCTAAAGTATGGGGCCAATGGATGCTAGTGGGATCTAGGGAGGGAAGATGCAGTTGATTCTACACACAAAAGACTAAGGCAAAGATCTTTATTTCTCCTTCCTTGGGCTACAAGTGCTCCTTGAGCTGCATACAGGGAGAAAAGAAGAACTTTATCAGCCTAACGGTCCTAAATGAGCCGATTCCCTCTTCCCGTTCCTAGCCTACCCTTATAAAGGAGAGCCTTGGGTTCCTTTAGGGCTGACGTGGCAAGCATATTGGAGGAATATGCTTGTCCCAAAATAGTAGTTCGTCGGCCTCCTTTCCCTGTCGCCCTTCTAACAACGGCAAGGTTCCAGAGGGCCCCTCCCGCGTGCCTCGGGCTTCAAGACTGTCACCTCCGTGACCTCCTTCTGCCCCTCTATCGCTCTGCGCATTTGTCCCTTGCGCTTGGCTCCGCTCAGATTCTCCCTAGCTTGCGGCTAGAGTTTGACTTTAGGCTTCTCCTTCTCCTTCTCCTGCAAGCTTCGCATCATTCGTCTCCGCCTCGCGTAACTCGGCTCGTCCTTCACCTGCATTAAGATTATTCGGGCTAACCCGGCCGACTTACGCAGTACCTCGGCCAGGTAATGCCTTGCCATTACTATAAAGGTCCTGCCCTTTCCTATATCGGCCGACCTCTACAGGATTCGGCCGACTCAAACTGTAACTCAGAAACTGTACGGAGGACATCCTTTCGTCTTTCCCCGTCCTTACCCTATCCGAGGTCACCTCCCCAACAATTTGCATACACTGCATAATGTTTTCCTCCATAAACGGCCTCATTGGTGGTGGTGGTGGGTGCTCCCTGATTTGCTGCATCTGCATCGGCCTTCTCTTTGGCCTCACGTTCCATCCGCTGCTGTTCAACTTTGGTTTCTACACCCGTATCCATGACCATCTAGTCCTGCAACATAAAGCGAATACTCATAATTACATCATGCACATGTGTTCTGAGCTCGACTTTACGCACAGAACTAGTCACACAATGAAGATCCAAAGAAAATCCAAATATGCATTTCACATATTATACATAATATCATAATAATACAAAGTCATTACAACATATACCATATAGGTATAATCACAACACTACCTTATTTATCTAACTATCTTATTTCTTGGAGTACAATACACGGTACTTGATACCTCTAACTAGTTGCCTACTTCTAGTAGTAACTACGCTCATCATACATGCCTGATGTCCAACCGTGATGATGTGTCGTTCGTCGCACAGTTTGTGAAACAAATGGCCTTCCAGAAGGAACATACTCAGTATCTGAAGTGTCAGGACTTGAGTCATTACTCAACCTGAGCGCATTGACTCCCTCCAGCTCAGCTGAAAAGTCTTTAGAAACATATTCAACATTATCTCCCGCTTGCATCTCCTGAGCTTCACTCCTTGAGTTGTCAACAGGATACGCAGATCCTGCTGCTTCCCAGGTGCTCCTTTGGGCAAGATAGTTAAACACTGGATAATGTATATTCCCTGGGTTTGGAGAAGATGTTGATGATTCAAACACTCTCTCCTCAGGATCTTCTTCTTCATCCTGATTGTCTATCTACATGGCATTTCTACTACTGTTACTAAGGTTAATTCTTGCACCCATCCAGCTAGATTGTCCAACATTTTTGTCAGAACCATCTGTGGACATCTGGTGTTCATGAGATCCTTCATATGATCCCCTTCTCCAACCATCAGAATTCTCAATAGGAAGTTCTGAATCATAACCATCCTCTGAACCATGTGGTACTGCATACCTCATATCCATAGTAGGATCATGTATAGGTTCAGGACTTGGTGAATAAGGATATGGTATAAAAGATTCAGGATCTATAGGCATATCCTTAAAGATAGGTGGTGCACTACTACTTGCTTCCTTCTCCAACTGGATTGCTAACTGCTTCCTCCTTTCTGGATCAGTTAGATCCTCTAACATGTAATTTTTATCTTCGACAATCACTTGATGTGTCTTATAAAAAGACGCAACGACTGTTTGGTATCTATCCATAAACTTGGAAGCTAACTTAGGATGTTTCTTAACCAAAGTAAGATGATCCGGTATAGGCTCCGAGTCTATAGAATCATGAGAAATCATAGAAACTGTGCTACCTTCTAACTCCTTGGCTTTATGCTCCCGAATATTAGCTATCGCCTCCACAACAACAACATGATAGGCTGCTAAAAGACTTCTACCCTCACCTATAGGTAGATCGTGATATAATCCAAGCTCTTCTAGGAGTTGGATACTCACACGATACTTGGATAACATACAACTATCATAATAGGTTATGGTGTTCACTAGAATTCTTGTTGAACAACTAAAAATCTTTAAAAGTTGACGAAGTTGGTCTGTGAATGATCATTGATAATCATCAAGAGTCTCCTCTTTCCTTACCAAAGTCTGTTTTGGAAACTTTGGTGCCATAGCTCTGTATATCAGAAAAATAATTTTGATTAGTAACCAATAATATATTGCATCATAACAAAGAATTATCGCACTAAAACATATAACGGAATATTCTCATTTGAATACCCATTATATTACTTTTAGAGAATTCTTTATTGTTGCTACACTCTCCTACAGGTAATACCCTTTACTAGGTTTCCAACCTAAGATCAAAGCAATTTGCTCTGATACCAACTGCGGTGACCCAGCATACCACTCATGTGTAGTATACTATAGTCGTTGACATGACATCCACAGAACATCGTTCTGTAAATATCACATCCCTCAAAGTGGTACAACATAAACATTGCGGGTCCATATTATAAACATTCACACATTATTATTATTACAATACCAGAAGTTCAAGACTTCAAAAGGATTCAACTTACAAACCAAAATATAAAGTGTTTCAGCGGAATTTAAAAGTAGCAACTCCAACTAGGAGTTGAGCTCAGTAGCTTATTCTATAGAGTTCATTCTGCACGGCTCTGTCGCTTACTACTAACTAGGATGCTTAGTTGGACTCATTATCATCGACACCATAGCGGATTTTGTAATCCACTCCTTCAACACCTCCTGACAGGTCAGGCTCCTCGTAGAACACATCTTATTGACACTCAGCTGCATACATTGGCACGTCTTCGGGATCCTTAGAGTCTAAGCAAGGGATCAAAGGAAAGGATGAGTATCAGTGTTACCCAACAAGTTCATTATATGCAAGGTGGGAAGTTTGATGCTCTAACTACCACCTCGAACTATAAGTCCTTGGTACTATGCAATTTTGTAAATCTTTCTTCAAAGATTGATTTTATTATGAAAATCTATGACCATCAGCCTTCACAGGTTGACCAGAACTTTCATGGAGTTCCTTTCCTGCCGCGTTCGTAGCTCCTTCCCGGAACAAGGAGTAACAAGTTACAATTCTTACACTCTGCAGAGGTGCGTTACTTTACCCATGAGAGATCAACTCCTTGTTCCACAACTGGGCGTACTTTCCCGTCCACAATTCCATGATGTGGGGCCTAGTAGTTGGTCCAAGCCAATCACTTCCCCCTTCATGACCCCGCATGCCTCCTTGGTGTACACCATTCCCACATATTGAATTACGGCAATGGTTTGTACAAACCGTTAGATGCCAGAACTATCGTGGGACGATGAGGGTTCCCACCCATATGTTGCATATCATCTACGAATTACCAATTAATATGCATGCTACGAGGATAACAGCCACGACTTGCACATCCGGCTTCATGCGAGAGGAAGAAGATATAGCTGACTTCTCTATCCCATTCCAAATCTCATGGCTAACGCGTAATATACGGCGCTAGAATCACTGATGTCAGGGGTTATTAAGTCCCTAATTGATCATCATTGTTGCAAATAGAACCCTAAGTTCTATTGCTCAATTATATCATCACTTAGGATGATATCTATGATTTCTTTATTTGTGAAAATATTATTTTCTTTCTTTGGAGTATATATGATAACACACAATTTGCAAATACTTTGGTAAAGACTCTTCAAAGGATATCAGCAAGTGATGAACTTGCCTTGTGATGGCAAGGTAGTGAAGTCTGATGCTTGCACTGGACCTTGATCTTCTATGTATACAAAAACATTATTATTGCCTGGTAAGGACAGCAGCATGAAGCCGGAATACTGGCTGATCGACTACGTCACCGCAGTCGGAATCGCCCGTGGCAACAAGTGCGTGGCGGTTCGCTACATCCCCTCATGCTGACCGGCTTGGCAAGGACTTGGCTCAATAGCCTCGCTCCCAATGGCATCAACGGCATGTACAAGCGTCCAGGTAGGCCCCGTGATCTTTCTTTGTGCGTCCAGGGAGACCGCGAGTCGGATCGCACGTACCTCGCCCGTTGGACCGAGCTATCCAACTCCTGCGAAGGGGTGGTGGAGAACCAAGCAATCGGTTTCTTCATCGAGGGGTGCCGCGAAGGCACGATGTTGCACCACCGGCTGTTGTGCGACGAGCCCAAGACCATGGCAGAGCTGATGACCGTTGCCGACCAGTATACCATTGCGGACACGGTAATGAAGAAGCCCCTTCGAGGAAACGCGAAGGACGGCCGGTTCCCACCGAGCCGGCTCGAGAGAAGCAGGCCGTCCAAGGCGGAGATGGCGGCTCATCCAGGCGGCACGGCAACGACAACCGCTACCAGGGAAAGCGCCCGGTTGAGCAGCAGAGCCCGCGCTACCACCAGAGGCAGGTCAACGCGGTTCAAGGCGCGCCGGCTCACAACGACAAGAGGCATAGGAACGCCTTCACCTTCGAGCAAATGTTCGACGGCCGTGCAAGTACCACAGCGGCCCCAAGCCGGCTACGCACACCACTCGGCAGTACAGCTGGACTCGGCAGATCAAGGAGCAGGCTATTTTGCCTCCTCTCCCCCCATCCCCTCCTGGCGGTCCCCCACCACCGGCTAGGGCAGCCGGCAACAACCGCGGCAATGTAGGCTACCCCCAGCAGCACAAGAAATACCACATCTTCGAGGCCGAGCCGATTGACAATCGCGGCCGGAAGCAGCGCAGTGCGGAGGCGAACGCTATCGTTCCCTCAGTCCCCCTGCGCCTCAACTGGTCCGAGACTCCCATCACTTGGAGCTAGGCGGATCAGCCGGATCTTCTCCCGAATCCCGGGGGCTATGCGATGGTGTTGGACCCCCTCGTCATCTTCGACATGCGCACCTGCTGATTCTCGCGCGTGCTGGTAGACGGTGGGAGCAACCTCAACCTGCTCTACCGGTCTTCCATGGAGAAGCTGGGCATCCGGGAGTGTGACCTGCAGCCCTCAACCACTGTGTTCCATGGCGTCGCGCCTGGGCCACCGTGTGTCCCGCTGGGCAAGATCTGGATGGATGTCATATTCGGTTCGGAAGAGAACTTCCGGCGCGAGCCAATCTGGTTCGAGGTGGTCAACCTCGCCAGCACCTACCATGTCCTTCTTGGGCGCCATGCCCTCGCAAATTTCATGGCGGTCCCCCACTACGCGTACCTCAAAATGAAGTTGTCGGGGCCGAATGGTGTGATCACTGTAGCCGGCTGCTACAGACGGTCCATGCCCTGCGCGAAGGAAGGAGCCAAGATAACTTAGGCCTTGCTCAACGCCGAGGAGAAGCGCGAGATAATGCGCAATGTTTCCATGCTACAGCAGGAGGTGCTGGCTGGCATGAAGCCGGCTGGGGACATGGCGTTCCAGTTGTCCAAGGAGACCCGGCAGATCCCGCTCGATCCGGCTGACCCCTCCAAGTGCGTCACCATTGGTGCCGGCTTGGACAGCAAATAGGAAAGCGCCCTCGTCGACTTCCTCCATGAGAATCGGGACATCTTCACATGGTCTCCCAAAGACATGTCGGGTGTGCTGAGGGAGTTCGCCGAGCACTCGTTCCATGTGCGTCCTGATGCCAAGGCAGTCAAGAAGCCCCTCCATCGCTTCGTGAAGGACAAGAGCTAGGTCATCCGCGATGAGATTGCCTGGCTACTTGTTGTCGGCTTCATCATGGAAGTATACCACCCGGACTGGCTGGCCAACCCAGTCCTTGTGTTGAAGAAAAACAAGACATGGCGTATGTGTATCGACTACATGAGCTTGAACAAGGCCTGCCCAAAAGACCCCTTCGCCCTGCCCCGTATTGATCAAGTGATTGCCTCTACGGCCGGCTGTGATCTTCTTTCCTTCCTTGATTGTTATTCCGGCTATAATCAGATCCGGCTGAATCCAGCTGACCAATTAAAAACGTCGTTTATCACCTCGTACGGGGCTTACTGCTATGTAAACATGCCATTCGGCATGAAGAATGCAGGTGCTACCTATCAGCGTTGCATGCAGAAATGCTTGCACTCGCAGATCGACTGGAATGTGCACGCGTACGTGGATGACGTTGTCATCAAGACGAAGGAGAAGCAGACCCTGCTGGAAGATCTCGGCGAGACGTTCGCCAATCTCCGCAGGTACCATATGAAGCTGAACCCGGAGAAGTGCGTGTTCGGCGTGCCAGCCGGACAACTCCTCGGCTTTATCGTGTCGATCCAAGGAATCGAGGCAAATCCGGAGAAGATCGCGGCCATCGAGAGGATGCAGCCGCCCAAGAGCTTGCTCGATGTCCAGAAGTTCACTGACTGCTTGGCTTCTCTCAGCCGATTCGTCAGCCGGCTTGGGAAGAAGGCCTTGCCACTGTACCAGCTGATGAAGAAGATGGATAAGTTCACCTAGACGGTGCAGGCAGATGCTACCTTCCACGACCTCAATCGCATGCTATCCATGGCGCTGGTTCTCGCCACGCCGGCTGCAAAGGAGCCAATGTTGCTCTACATAGCCACCACCAACTAGGTCGTCAGCGTCGTCCTGGAGGTGGAGCGCCACGAGGCAGGCAAGGCACAGCCAGTTCAGCGACCCATCTACTACCTTAGCGAGGTTCTATCCCTCTCCAAGCAAAACTACCCCCACTACCAGAAGATGTGCTACGATGTGTACTTGGCCTGCAAGAAGCTCAAGCACTACTTCCACGAGCACCCGCTCACCGTGGTGTCCACCACGCCATTGGGCGAAATGTTTGGCAACAAGGACGTCATGGGCCGGGTAGCCAAGTGGTCCATCGAGCTGGCCACCTACTGCATCCGGTATGAGCCGCGGATCACCATCAAGCCCTAGGCGGTGGCGGACTTCTTCATCGATTGGGCAGAGAACCAGTACCTGCCGCCGGTTGCAGATTCTGACTACTGGAAGCTGCACTTCGACATATCAAAGATGCGCGGGGGCTTGGGATCCGGCATCATGTTCACCTCTTCCAAGGGAGACCGACTGGAGTACGTGCTGGAGATCCACTTCACCGCGTCGAACAACGTCGCCGAGCACGAGGCTCTCGCGCACGGGCTCCGGCTCGTGAAAGATATTGGCATCCGCCGGATCCTTTGCTTCGGCGATTCGGATCTGGTGGTGCAACAAGTATCCAGCGAGTGGGACGCCAGGGACGCCAACATGGCCATGTACCGGTTCCATGCACAGCTGCTCAGTGCTGGCTTCGAGGGATGCAAATTCCATCACGTTCCCCGTGCCAACAATGAGGCGGCCGACGCGATCACGGAGTCAGATCCACCAGAGCATCCATTCCGCTAGGAGTGTCCTTGGAGCATCTCCGCAAGACCAGCATCACCCCCTCTCCATAATCTGAGTCCATCATCTGGGTAGCAGACCCGGGGGTTGTCGTCTCGAAAGAGTCGGGCCCCGCTGTTGTACCCTCCGGCTCGAAAGACCCGGGGGCTACCTCCTCTTCAGGAAAGCCACCATCAAGCATGGCGAAAGGCCCGGGGGCTGCCGACTTGGGTGTCCCACCCGGCCACCCTCCGGATGAGCTCTAGATCATGCCGGCTGGTGTCTTGACCATCCAGGAGGTTCCATCCTGGGTCCAGCCCTTCATGAACTACCTTCTCAACGACGAGCTCTCGGATGACGAGGTGGAGGCAAGGCAGATCCGGCGCCGCGCGCACACGTACACCATCATCAACAAGGAGATGTACAAGCGCAGCGCTGCAGGTGTCTTCCAGCGGTGCGTCGACGTGGATACCGGCTACCGGCTATTGAAGGAAATCCACCAGGGGGAGTGCGGTCACCACGCCTATTCCCAAGCCTTGGTGTCAAAAGCAATGCTCCACAGGTTCTACTGGCCGACTATGTCGGAGGACGCGGACCAGCTGGTTCGCGCGTGCAATGGGTGTCAGCGGTTCGGCCGGCAAAGGCACATGCCGGCTTCTGCGCTCAAGACTATACCGATCACATATCCCTTTGCGGTTTGGGGGCTAGACATGGTCGGCCCCTTCAAGCGAGCTTGAGCCGGCATGACCCAGTTGCTGGTGGCGGTGGACAAGTTCACCAAGTGGATCGAGGCGAAGCCGATCCGGAAGCTGGACGGTTCCACTATCGTTACCTTCTTCCGCGACATCATCATCCGGTTCGGCTACCCCCATAGCATCATCACCGACAATGGCACGAACTTCGCCAAGGGGGCCTTCGCCCGAATCTGCCACAACAAAGGGATCCGGCTGGACCTCGCATCCGTCATGCACCCACAGTCCAACGGCAGGTGGAAAGATCCAATGGCTTGGTGCTAGCCGGAATCAAGCCCCGGAAGTTGTCGGTTGTGCTGTGGAGCCTTCGCACCACCCCGAACAGATCAACCGGCTTCACCATGTTCTTCCTCACCTACGGCTCAGAGGCAGTTCTCGCTGCAGACATCGAGTTCGACTGACCCCACAAGCTCCTTTACACGGAGAAGGAGAACCAGGAGGCAATGGAAGATAGCGTGGACCTCCTCGAGGAGGCTCGTGAGCTGGCCTTGTCCAGATCGGCTATCTACCAGCAAAGGCTGCGCCGGTATCACTCCAGTCGCATCCGGGCGTGACATTCCAGGAAGGTGACCTGGTGCTCCGGCTGATACAAGACACGAAGGGAATGCACAAGCTATCCCCTCCGTGGGAGGGCCCCTCCATCATCAGCAAAGCGCTGCACAACAACTCCTACTACCTCATCAACGCGCAGCAGCCGTGCAAGAACAAGATGGACAAGTCAGACGAGGATACAAAGGGGCCGTGGAATGCAGACCTGCTCCAACCATTTTACACGTAGTCGCAAAAATCAGTGTATGTATCCGGAACCCTGAATGAATGAAAGATACGGAACCCTGGCTGATGCTCGGAGGCTCCTTGCCAGACATTCTGTTGATATTTGTTTCCGATTAAATCCCACAATGTTTTCTTTGGCTCCCGTCGACCCCCAACCGCGGGGGCTCGTCGGTTGGCCTGCCCTGTCAATTCTGTAAACCAACTAAGTAGTGTGCGACGATGCCAGAGGCCCACTCTTCGTCTCAGCTATAGACCGCAACCTGGCTGTCTGGCTAGCAAGAGCAAAAGCCCGAGGGCATCCCACACGAAAAAGGTAAAAGATGCGACAGATCAGACAATCCGGCCATGTGCCTAGTTGGTATTTTCCGGCTACTAAGCCTCTAGTACCGTGCGGAAATGTATTGTCAGCTCCCTTTGGTTCCGGCTCCAGACCGCAACCCAGCTTTTCGGCAAGGTGCAGCGTAAACAGCATTCCGCACGAGAAAGTGACTAAGTGTCCAGAAAAGCACGAGCTAGTTTTCGAAAAGGAAAATCCTAGTCAGACAGTAAAGATAACGTATAACATGACAACGTATTGACAAGGAATCATTTCTGTTTGTTTCTTTTTGCACAAACCGCATCGAGCCGGAAACCAAAAACAGGGAAGATTCGAACCACCTATCTGCGGTAGCCACTCCGAATCTCGGGGGCTACACCCAGTGGTGAGCTGGCACGCCCCCACTGAAAGCATGCGGCGTCCGGCTGAAAGGTGCATCAGCCGGACGAGGAGAAAGGACAAAGACAGACAGAATGCAAAGGCGCCACCCACCCGATCCGACCAAGCATCGCTAGTCGGGCACGTCAGGCAGACCTAGCCAGAAAGAGGAAAGATGGAAAGAGGAAAGAACGAAAGAGAGAGATAGAAGAAGGAAAGAAGAAGTAAGATAAGGAAAGTAATAGAGAAAAAGGTCCAAGGAGCGACCGGATGCACTTAGCCGGACCACGGTGCAGTTTCCCCAGCCCGTCTAAGCATGCCGCATTCAGCAAAGCAAGGATAAAGACAAGAAATATTTGAAGATTCAAAACACCTGGCTACTCCAGCTGTTTCGAATCTCGGGCGCTACACCCAGTGGGTGCGCCGGCGCGCCCCCACTGAAAGGATGTAGCGCCCGGCTAACAGATGTGCCAGCCAGCCAGAGCAAGTCGGCAGATCATCACCAAGACAGAAATGACAGAACACAAGTGAAAAAGCTCACAAAGAGCACAAGACAAAGGCAAGATAATGCCGGCTGGAGCGGACCAGCCGGAAAGGCTAGTAGATCAAGGCATAAAGATAATGGGTGCACGAAGGCAACCCAGCCAGACAGTTACTTAAATGGAGGGGGACGAAGGCCCCGCATATCCAGATTGTTCAAATGAGCAAGTACTGAAAGATAACATTATTCACAATTCCACCCGGCATCCCGGGGTTTTCATCTTCAAGCAACCGGACCCTTGCCATGGGGAGGAGCTACGCCGATCCCGCACGCCTGGGAAGATGCCTCTGCACCACCTTCTGCTCCCGCGCTTCCTTCACCCTCCGTCAGCACCTCATCGATGTCGGCATAGCCGGCGATCGTGATGGCAGTGTAGCGGAGCTCGGGGTAGGCCTGGCACACGGCAGCAAGATCCATACTGGCTCGAAATCCGTCCACCAGCTTGTCGAGCCGGGCATCCTTGTGCCAGGAGAGCATAAGGGCTAGCGCCATCTCGAAGCCGACGCGAGCGACCAGATCGCGCAGCCGGTCAATGGCGTTCGGCGCATCGCCTAGCTTGATTGCTAGGGCCCCCATGGTCTCCGGAAGGAGCTCCCCGGGAAGATCAGATCGTGGATGTCGGCTGCCGCCTTGCGCAGGTTGGCAGCATCTTCCCCAAGATGCGCCACAAAGTCTCGGACAGCAGCCTTCTCACCCAGTGCAACCTGTTGCATCCGGTCGTAGGCGAGGGAAACTACTTGGGGGTAGAAGACTTGTGATCAGAAGGGGGCAAGTCAAAAGAGCAGCCCGGCAAAAAGGTAGTCGGACGGAACGGAAAAGAAAAGGCAGAAAACTTACCCTTAGCAATGTGGCTAATCTTCATTAGCTCGGAGTGCTCCTTCAGCCGGGTGGCCTCCTTATCCAAGAGGTCGAAGGCGGTGGCCCGGATAGCGAGGGTGTCGTCCCGCTCCTTGAGGGTGGCCTCGAGCTGGTTCACCCGGGAGTGCCACTCCTTATTTTGAAGCCGGAGCATGGAGTTGTCTCGGTTGAGGCACGTGTTGGAGCGTGTCAGCCGGTCAATTTCGCGCTGTGTGCAGACCATGATGGCTGCAGAGAGCGAAAAGGTTGCAAGTCAGAAGATAGCCGGAAACACATAAAAATTCAGAGGAAGGAACTTACTTCGCGCGGTCCCTCGCGCCGATGCTAGCTGCTTCGCGGCCTCCTTGTTGGCGCTGGCCAGCGTTGCCCGGAGCTGCTTGTACTCCTGGAGCCCGACCTCGAGGTTCACCTCAAGGGTCTGCAAGGAGGTTCCCGCCTCCACTGGCAGCGGCGCCAACGGCTGGATAGGGCAGCCAGAGCGTCGCGGATGGTCGCCTGCCACTGCGCTGTCGCCTCCTCGTCAGAGTCGACGTCTTCCACAAGCACCGTCTCCTTTCCGGCATGCGAGCCTCCCGCGCCGGCTGACGAGCCCCCACCCGGGCTAGAGGTCGCATCCGGCTGGCTTACCGTGCGCTCAGGCGAACGGGAGTCAGCTGGGCCACGGCCACTGGCTTTGGCGGGGGCATGTTTTCGGTCACGGGAGGTGGAGCTGCCTTCACGGGGGCAGCCGGCGGGGGAGGAGGATCACACGGTGGCGATGCGGAGGGCGCGCTGCGAGCCGGGCTCGTGGTAAAGGAAACAGTGGCGCTGTGAAAAGAGGGCAAGATCAAAACAAGAACAAAGGCATATGCGAGAAAAAGAAAGAGTAAGAAAAGGAAAGGCGCAAGGAACTCACCCCTGCACCATGGGTGCGGACCCCTTCCGGCCACCCGCGGTCCGGCCAGGGCATGGAGGAACCCCCGTTGTCTGGCTATGCTTGGCAGCCGAGTCTTCAGTTCCGTCGGCGCTGCTGGAGGAGCCCTCGCTAGCGCGCTTCCGGGTGGGCTCGGGCGCGGCGGCGCCATCGCTCTCCTCCGGCGCGGGGCCGTGCGGATCCTCCACCGCCTCGTCGCCTCGGCTAGGGAAGAAGACGTCCTCGCCATCCGATCCCTCGCTGCCGCAGGTCATAAGAGGCCCTTTGGCGTATTGTACTAGTGGCCGGATCAAGAAGACCCGGGAGAAAAGCCCGAGATCCAGTTGGATCCTGAGGTAGCATTCGTAGAAGGCGACGAAGTGGGCCAGAATGCCGATTGCATTCGGCCCGAGATGGTAGAGGCGGAGATCGAAGTGGGCAAGGAAAGAGAGGAAAAAGGCGCTGGCCGGGAAGGCCAGGCCGTGCGCCAGGTGCGAGAGTAATATAACGCATTCACCGGCTTGCGGAGCTGGCGACATTTCATCAACCGGGGCCAGGTGGACCCCGACCTCGCCGGCGGTCGGCAGGAGGCGCGACCGCCAATACTTATCCACATGTGCCTCCGTCACGGAGGAGCCGCACCAGGCACCTCGACTTTCTGCCATGGCGATGGCGGCGGAGAGGAAGGAGGAGAAAGGGAAGGTGAAAGGGGAGCAGCGGAGGAATCCCGATGATCCGTCGCTCCGGCAAGGAAAAGGCTAGAGGCGCTGGCGGAGCGGAACAGTGCAAGCTCGCCGGCGACACGAAAGCGAGGCGGAGGCAGAGAGCAGATAGGGCACATGGCATCGAAGGCAAGGAAAAGGGGGCAGATGGACCAAGAGGGGCGGCGGGGCGCCGCGGCCGCTACTTAAAAGGGTCGGGGAGGCAAACCGCTGGCTCGCCATGTGTCATCCCCCCACAGCCCCGGCGGCTGCCGGATCCTTTGCGCCAGCATGCAGCGCACAGAAGATCCTAGCGCGGGAGGCGAGGCGCTGACAACGGTTCCCGAAGCGACAGACGATGCGACCCTTCGACGCACGTTCTCCCATGACCATCATTGCGCGTGGCTGACGTCAGTGATGACGCAGTCGGGCAGTTCAACCGCCAAATTTCAACCGGCAAGAATTTCAAACTAGCTTTTTGAGCCTGAACACATTTCTCCTAAGGGCGGAATCTACGCGCGCTCGGGGGCTAGTGTTGGGGGGTCACCCTCGAGTAGGCTAACCGGACAAGATACAAAGAGCACCAACCTGCCAGTCGGCTGAGGGCAGTCGGACACAGAAACTCAAAGACAGATCAGAAGGAAGGCCAGACAAAGACCAAGCTGGCAAACTATCCATCCGGATAAGAATCGTCAGCAAAGGCATCTAGCCGGCTGGATCATGCCAGCTGGATGGAGCAAGACAGACCAAGATCGAACCGGCAGAACAATCAGCCGGATGAGGCAAGCAAGGACAGATGACTAGCCGGATGGAACCAACCACCCGGCCCGGACGGATCAACCGGCTAGGCCACCCTAGCCAGCCACCCAAGACAGGCAAGGTACAAGATGACGTAGAGCACAGTGCGAAGTACGCCCAGGATGGTGGACAAGACAGAAAGGAGACTCAAACACTCGGCCCATACCGATGACTTTGCCGATGACGATTGTAACACTGGACAGTAGGTGGTACTGTGTGTAACTACCCGCACGGCGGCCACTGTAGACGGCATGGCGGCATGGGCTTGACTGCGGGTACACACCCTCCATGCCGGCCACTCTAGATGACCTAGCCAGCTGGGGCCTGCCTGTGGGACCCGCCAGTCGGCCAGGCCATTGCCCACGCCACCTCAGCCTATATAAGGGGCAGCAGGGGCAGCAATGGGAGGGTTGGACCCTGATTCACTGCTAGCTAGCCCAGATACAGCTCAAGGAGCCTTGTAGTCCTATGTGTTCATCCCTATAGTCAGATCGGCAGGAGTAGGATTTTTACCTCACCCCGAGGGCTCCGAACCTGGGTACTTCTTGTGTCCCTGACGCTTGCTTATGCCCAATCCCGCCTGTGGACGTCATCGCACGCTTCCCTGCTTGCTCCCACACCTCTATCTAGCCTTCTTAGGCTCTACCGTTTCCATAACAACGACAGAACCAGAACACACACGAGACCACTGCGAGGGCAGACAGCATAACAAAGCCCGAAAACAAAAAACAAGAGAAAATAATACTGACAACGTCGGATCGACGAAAGAGCTTGTGGCTCGCAATCATTATGCCCTCCAGAGAATTCCCACCTCGCTCCTATGCCTTCGAACTGTCGTGTACCATACAGCACCTTCAAGAAGGGATGTGACGACGACGACGCTGTTGCCCGGACAGGTCCTAGGATTTCTCCCGGTACACAGAAGGGAATGTGAGGGGGAACACCCAACGCCCTGCACAAGGAAGGTGGCGCCTGTAGGCGTCACCGAGTCAGTGCCGGCACCACCGAGAAGGATTTCTCCTGGCCCCCATACCCACCACCCGGACAGACCAAAGCGTGCCCCCAAGCTTGACGTCCACCAACATGCACCACTACGGTCTTGAGGACACCAGCGTCGTCTCTCCGTGACAAGCTAAGAGAGGCCGACTGAACCGGAAGCAAACAACCATAGACGAGGAAGAGCAGAGCTACAGCCCCGTGGGAGGGAACAACCTCCACCGCCATAGGCGATAGACGGCCGGACGCAGCGGTGAGAGACGACCGGGCCACTGAGAGCCAGAGGGCGGCAGCGACATAGCCATCTGGAGGGCATCATCCACTGCTAAACGTGGGTGTTGTCCGAATGCAGCAGCAAGGACAAACTAGGCCGGAGGCCCAAGAAGGGTCCGTGAAGTCCTTACCGCCATGCTGCAGCACGTAGGCCTGTCACCGCTACCCAACAGCCCCCTAGGCTAGGCCGGGCGGGCCCGTGAGGCTCTCGCCGCCTTGCTGTAGCAGACGTGGCACTAGCGCCCCCCCCCCCCCTTATCATGGTTCCTACCTAGGTCCAACCAGAAACAGCGCAGTCAGGCCCGACCCGGCCCGCCCAGGCCTAGATCAGGCCTAGAGAGCCCAGATATAGGGGAGCAGCCTAGCCTCAAAACCCCACCTGCGCCGCCAAGGGCAGAGCCCCCGCCTCGCCACCACCCGCCTCGCCGGAGCGCCGCCAGCCTAGGACCGCCAGAACGCCGGGGCTCTACCTGGGCGCGGGGGCCAGGGCCAGAGCCTCACACGCCGACCACGCAGAGGCCTCCGCACCATCGTGCCGTGCAGCCGCCGCACCCGCCTGGCTGCCAACGAAGCGTCGCACCGCGCGCCACCGCTCACCTCGCAGGCCCAGTATTACCATATCCTATCCACGTTACAGAAGTTTTTTAACCGAACTTGTACAAAATATTTGATACACATGCGACAAAGTCACCTTGGTGAATATTTTCAATTTTTCACCACCTTGAATTTGTTAATGCGTCAAACTTCCATATACTCGGGACTTGATTGTCTTCCATGAGCTCCTCTGCTACTCTCAGAATCCATGTGACTCCACCTGCAATTGTAGTCTCTTCTTTCTGTTTAACACAATCACCCACCGACCATATATGTGTGAAAGTGCTTCGAACTTAAAATAAATTCACTGTCGTCCTTGATTCACCTTAGTCAAATTCACATTTGTCTCATTACCACTTTTACGGCTGACTCATGTTCATCACTTGATGTCAATCCCGATAGACTCAATCACCAACTTTAACCTGGTACTCGTCAACGCCGCTCCAGCACCCCGCACTGTCGGACCACATGTCTGACCACCAATGCTCTGGTCTGTCATTGTGCCTCATGCTTAACGCATGCCTCATCGCTATTACTGCATCGAGCATCTACGATCTTGGCCAAGATCTATCTACTGGGTCATAACCAATCAGACCCCACTGCAGATAACCACCAGTCATAACCAATCATACCTCACTATGTAAGAGTCTACACTAAGATTGCTCGAATTCAACAAGCACGGATGATAATATTCAGTCTGGATCCTCCCAACCACCCACAGAGTCTAATTCCACACGGCACTGTCGTTAATCAAGTTCGATTACAAGCCGAATCTCGACGGAGCTCTCTGCCTCGCTTACATAGCATGCACGGCGCGTCTCACGCGCATCCACTAGGTGGACCACTCTTCGCCCACTTGCCACATGGGGGCCCATTGTCTTCTCTTGGGTCGGCCCTCTAGTGTCCCAGAGCCTTGCTCAGCTGCTTCACTGTCGTCGGTAGCGTCTGGAGGCACTGGGTCACTGACAATCCCCCTCGCTTGAAAACCTGCTTGTCCCCAAGCAGGTGCATATGGAAATTGTTGCTTCATCGTGTCTGAATTCTCCCAGGTAGTCACATCCGCACAAGAGCCACTCCACTGCACCAACACCTTAGTATGAACTTTGCCACCAAACTGACGCTGACGGCACTGCAACACAGAGATAGGTATCTGGAACAGAGCATCAGGAGAAGGCAAGGCTGGCGATACCTGTTGCTTGGGGCCCAAGCGCCTCTTGAGCTAGGACACGTGAAAGACAGGGTCAATGCAACTAGACTCTGGTAGTTGAAGTTTGTAAGCTGATGACCCACAAGTATAGGAAATCGCAACAGTCTTCACGGGTACAATTACCTAATTTAATGATTCGACACATGGGGAGCCAAAGAATACTTGCACGCCTTAACAACTGAGTTGTTAGTTCAGCTGTACCTGGAAACAGTTCTTCCTCAAAGAAGTTTATCAGTAGCAATAGTTTGTAGTAGCAACAGCAAAGCAACAACAGCAGTGAAATAGGAGCAATAGTAACAGTAATGATAACAGTACGATTCAAGTGCGGTCGGCATAGGGATGGATGGACGGGCGTTGCATGGACGAGTCTAAACATGTAACTTCAAGATCTAGGGCATTACAGATAAATAATAACAAGCATCCAAGTACTAAACAATCCTAGGCATGTGCTCCAAATATAGTCATACGTGCTCGCCATGAGAACTTGCACAACATCTTCTGTCCAGCCAGCCCGTGGCAGCGAGGCCTCTAGGGAACTACTGCAATTAAGGTGCTCCTTTTAATAGAGCACCGACAAAAAGCATTAACACTCCCTGAACACATGTGATCCTCATACCACAGCCATCCCCTCCGGTTGTCCCAATTATTGTCACTTTGGGGCCTTTGGATCCAGACAATGATATGTGTACACAACTTGCAGATAACATCACAAACAATACTATCATAATGATTCAATAATAAGTTTGGATCTGAGATCATGGCACTCGGGCCCTAGTGACAAGCATTAAGCATAATAAGTTGCAACAAAGTCAAATAGCACAAGAGATACTAGGCACTATGCCCTAACAATCTTATTCGATTACATGATAGAACTCATCCAATCCCTACCATCCCCAAGCCTACAGCGGGATATTACTCACTCATGGATGAGGGAAACATCGGTGGTTGATGGAGATGCGTTGGTGATGACGATGGTGATGATCCTCTCCAAATTCCCCGTCCCGGCAGGGTGCCAGAACGGAGTTTCTGGATCCGAATCTTGGTTTCTGGTGGCGGCGGAGCGAAACTCTTTCTGGAAAACTATCGACCCCCCCCCCCCATTTTTAGGTCGAAAGGCAACTTATAGGCGTAGAGGGAGGCCGAGGGGGTGCCTAGGGTGGCTTCACTCCCTCTAGGCGCGGCCAGTGGTGGGCCCGCGCCTGGGGTGGGGGTGGGCCCCCAGGCCTCCTCTCTGTCTCTCCTTCTGGCTCCGTGGATCTTCTGGTGAAATATAATTTTTGGCATATTTTTCGGGATTTTTCCTGATAGTTCATTTTCTGCACAAAAACAAGAGACCAAGGTAATTCTGCTAAAAACAGCGCCAGTCCGTGTTAGTTGTATCCAAATCACACAAGTTTAGAGAAGAAACAATGACAAAGTGTTCGAGAAAGTAGATACGTTTTGGACGTATCATAAGCCACTCGCCCAAACCGTTCCACGACACGGTAGGGACCGAAGAACTTGAAGGATAGCTTCTGGAAGACACGTCTAACCAAGTAAGACTAAATGTATGGTTGTAAGCGCAGGAATACCTCGTTGCCAACAACAAAGGTACGCTCAGTTTGGTTTTTGTCAGCTTAGTGCTTCATGCACTGCTGCATACGCAGAAGTTGTTGACGAACTGAAGCTAGCACCAGCGCCCGCTCCGCCATCCAGGCTTGCACATCCTGAGCGGAAATTTGACGCGACGTTGTGAATCCGAAATAACGAGGAGGGCGTCCATATAGCAGCTCGAAGGGCGACTTGCCAAGTGATGCATGCCAATTGGTGTTATACCAAAACTCACAGAGAGAAATCCAGCGAGCCCAGTGCTGCGGGTGAGAACTGGTAAAACTTCGCAAATAACATTCGATGGACCGATTGGCGTGCTTAGTTTGGCCATCTGTCTCCGGGTGGTTAGCAGTGTTGGGTTTGAGTTGGGTACTAATAGCTCTGAACACGTCCTTCCAGAAGTTGCTGGTGAAGATAGGATCACGGTCGGAAACCAAGGAAGCAGGCATCCCATGGAGATGGTATCCCATGGAAACCAAGAAACCAAGGAAGCTGGCATCCCATGAAATGCGCAAACTTGGTTAGTTTGTCGATAACCACCAGTAAGCAATTGCAATGGCGCGAGAGAGGCAACCCATCAATAAAATCCATTCTAGCCACTTCCCAAGGCGCTGACGGAATCGGCAGTGGTTGCAACAGCCCGGCTAGAGGTAACCGCTCAGGTTTTGCTTGCTGGCACACGCGACACTGATAGACAAACTCTTTAATCATCTGTTTTATCTCTGTCCATCTGAGCAAGGAGAGCAAACGGCGGTATGTGACAGGAAACCAGAGTGTCCCCCTTGAGGACTATCATGGAATGCTGACACAATCTGCTGCTGGAGTGAGATATCAGCACCCACCCAAATGCGACCCTTGTGGTGTAACACACCATGGTCCAGTGTATAGTGCGTGTCTGCGGTAGGATCAAGAGAAAGCTTCTGAAGTAATTTCTGAGTGATTGGATCCTGCTGATAGCTAGATAACACAAAGATGAGCTAGGCCGAGCCAGGCCGACTGTACCGTAGTCATGGCATACACTTGAGAATGCTGGGTTGGAATCTTGGAGAGAGCATCCGCGGCCCCTTTATGAATGCCCTTCTTGTACTTGATAGTAAACTTCAACCCCATCATCTTAGTTAAAGCCTTGTTTTGCCATTTCATATGAAGTAATACGTCAGAAATGTATCTATAATTTTTTATGTTCCATGCTTGTTTAGTATCTACATTGATTTGCTTTGTCTACACTTTGAGGTTCTTTTTACATGTTTTCTGGTACTAACCTTTAACAAGTTGCCACAGTGCCAGTTGCCTGTTTTCTGCTATTTTTTGTTCCAGAAAAGCTAGTAAGGAAATATTCTCGGAATTGGACGGGACAAAAGCCAAATTCAATATTTCACCGAGGAGAACAGGAGTCCAGAGGAGAGACGGAGGGGCGCCACAGGGCGGCCACAACCCCCAGGCACGGCCTAGGGTGGGCCCGCGCCTAGGCAGGGTGTGGGCCCCCTGGCCGCCTCCTAGCCTCGCCTCTTCGCCTATAAGAAGCCCTCGATGCCTAAACCCTAAGCACCCGATCAATATTCCACGAAACCGTCTGTAGCCGACGCCACCATCATCCCTAGATCAGGGGGATCTAAAGCTCTTCCCGGCACCCTGCCGGAGGGGAGATCATCCCGGAGGCCTTCTTCTTCATCATGCCAGCCTTCGGTATGAAGCATGAGTAGTTTCACCTTGGACTACGTGTCCATGTAGTAGCTAGATGGTTGTATCTCCTCCTTGTGCTTTCATGTCTAGATCTTGTGAGCTCCGCTCATGATCAAGATCTAATCTATTTGTAATCATGCATGTTGTGTTTGCGGGGATCCGATGGATATCGAGATTACTATGTCATATTGATTAATGGTTTTGTCTATTTGATTCTATCATGTATGTGTTGTTTGTGATCTTGCATGCTCTCCATTGTTAGTAGCTATCTTGGCCAAGTAGTTGCTAGTGACTCCAAGAGGGGGTATTTATGCTCGATAGTGGGTTCATACCTCTACTTAATCAAGGGAAGTGACAGAAATCTCTACAGTTGTAGATGTGTTGTTGCCACTAGGGAGAAAACAATGGTCTCTTGTTCATGGAACAAGTGGATTTTTACCTTACACACTTTGCTTAAAGCAGTTGTATGTTGCTTGCAACTTAATACTGGAGGGGGTTTGGATGATAACCTGAAGGTGGACTTCTAGTCATAGATGCAGCTTGATGGCGGTCTATGTATATTGTTGTATTGCCTAATCGAATATCATAGGATCTTTTTGTCTAGTATTGCATTGTTATGCCTTGCTCAGTCCTGTCAATTTCCCTGCTGTAATTTGTTTACCCTGCATGCCATGTTTGTTATCTAAGGAGAACACCTCTAGTAAACTATGGACCCTGGTCCAATCTTTACCATTGATACAGCTTCCACTGTTACTGTTTACTTGCTGCAAACCATCATCACCTTCCACACCATACAGTTAATCCTTTGTTACAACAGACGGTGAGATTGACAACCTCATTGTTAGTTGGGGCAAAGTCTTAAGTATGTGTTGTGCAGGTTTCCATGTTGCTTGAACACCTGTGTGACATTTCCTTCCTCCTACTGGTTTGATAAACTCGGTTTCTTACTGAGGGAAGACTTGCTGCTGTGCTGCATCACACCTTGCTCTTGTGGTTTAGCGATGAAGTGCTCTCAGGCGCCATCATGAAGCCTTTGATCCATCAGATTTGTGAGACTCTTGTGGTCAGTGCGAATCACGAATTCAGCTAACTGAAGGTATGAATGCCATTGTTGAACAACAAGAAAAATTGCAAGGTATTCAAGCACCTATTTCGGGGCCCCAACGACCTGCTGACATAGGCCATGGGATGGCCAACTGGGATAGTACTAGACCAATATCCACATCACACGTGTCCGTGTCGATTACAAAGGGCAGCTTGTAGTCGGGTAGATCCAAAATGGGAGCACTAACCATAGCTTTCTTCAGGGTCTGGAACGCGTCCTCGGCGTTCAACAGACAAACAAAACCCCTTTCTTCAACAGATTCATCAAGGGTTGACTAATGACTACATAGTTCTTGATAAACTTCCGATAATAACCAGTTAACCCTAAGAATCCACGAAGCTCTTTTAGGTTGGCTGGCGTGTTCCAATCTCGAATCGACTGAATCTTAGTGTCATCAGTAGCTACCCCATCGCTGGATATGACGTGCCCCAAATACGTGAATTTCTGCTGGGCGAAGGCACACTTGGACAATTTCACCTGCCAACGCTCTTTCTCCATAATCGACAAGACATCAGAGAGGTGCTGCAAAAGATCCTCGTAATTGGGGTTGTATATGGGAATATCATCAAAGAAAACCAATGCAAAATGACGAAGGACAGGAGCCATAGTTGCGTTCGTGGTGCCCCGCTACGGTTAAGCCAAATGACATGACCTTGAAATCGTAATGGCCATCATGTGTTTGGAATGATGTCTTATGCTCTCAGCAGGGGCTAACCAGATCTGATGATACCCTGCCTTAAGATCTAACTTGGAGAACCACTTAGACCCAGAGAGCTCATCCAATAGTTCATCGATCACCGGTAGAGGATATTTGCTCTTGACAGTTAAAGCATTCAGATGGTGATAATAAACCACGAGTTGCCAAGTCTAAACCGGAAGAGAGTCACCGGCGTCATCAACTGTGACATCTGTATTTTTAACAAGAAAGACCTGCGAACTAAATGCGATATCGTTATACACAATCACGCCCTAAGCAAG
Source organism: Avena sativa (assembly GCA_916181665.1). Classification (NCBI taxonomy): domain Eukaryota; kingdom Viridiplantae; phylum Streptophyta; class Magnoliopsida; order Poales; family Poaceae; genus Avena; species Avena sativa. The sequence continues at coordinate 346,668,843 of OV702280.1, read as the reverse complement.
GAGGTCCTGAACCTGACGCTCAATCTCACCCTTAAGCTCAGGTGCCACATGATAAGGAAGAATTGAGATCGGTCCACCAGGGACTAACGGAATCATGTGATCATAGCGACAACAGGGAGGCAACCCAGAAGGCTGTGCAAACACCGGCGCAAACATGTCCAGCAACCACTGAATTTTTGAAGGAACAAATAGTTTAGGACTAGCCGCTGCTTCTTTCAGCAATTGCAACTCAAGGAGAGCATGGGTAAGAAACGTAGTCTCATCACCGCGCAAAATAACTATCTCTCCCTGATAAGGAATCGAGAGCCACCCTTTCTCCCAATGTGTCACCATAGAACTGTGCTTGCCCAGCCAATCAAGACCGATGATACCATCATACCTACCAAGCTGTAGAATCATGAAGTCATCCACAAACTCGACACCACCAGTAGACCAAATCAATCGAGGCAGAAACTAGGAACTCTGAAGGATAGCACCACCTGCAACTTGCACTCCCATAGGTTGAACTAAAGGTTGATTCCCTTCCAATGAGGACGCATGCTTAAAATCAATAAAGCATGAAGAACTGCCAGAATCAACCAGAAACAAGAACTGACGGCCATGTATACAGACTGGCAACTGCATTGTGCGAGGAGCTTGTACCAGCGTGCTAGCGTTGGTAGCAGAAAACACCATTAACTATTGAGCTTGAGGAGGGGGAGAACTCTGTTCTGTGGCTGCATATAATCTACCATTTCCTAAACAATATGGAGCTAAATATTTCCTTTGCACTGATGCTCACGGCCCTATTTCTCACCGCAGATAAAACACAACCCCTTGGAGCGCCGGCACTCCTTGAGATTCTGCCATTTATCATCATCCAGTGCCTTGGACTGCTCAGCCGCACGCTTCTCCTTAATAGAGCGGGACACCCACCGAGCAGGCGGTGGCGGTGGCGTAGTAGGTGATGGAGAATACCAGCATGGAGCAACAGGTGAGTACTGGTACTACGACACGGAAGTGCAAGCCGGGACACAATCCTCACCCAATTCTTCATAAAGCAATGCCAAGGAGTATGCGTCTTCAAATCATCCGGCTTCTGAATGGCGACAAGAATGCGAACGCCTAGAAACAACCCGTCCAAAAACTTGGTGATATAATGCACATGATCAGGATGAGAATCATACGCAACAATATGATCCAAAAGTGCAGAGAACCGATTGACATAATCCTCAACGGTGGTCAGTTGTTTGATGTGAATCAATCGACGAGCCAGGACCTGATGCTTTACGACTAAAACGCGCCAGAACTGTGGCAACAAAATCCGACCAAGCTGGATGCGAGTGCTGCTGCAAATAAGATTCCAACCAAATAGCTATTGGCCCAATAAACTGATCAGAAGCCAAGAGTGCCCAGTGTACAACAGCAGTCTGCCCTCGCTGGAATGCTTCCTCACGGCGACGTTGCCACAGTTTAGGGTTGGCACCATCGAATTGGCGCAATTCAACACGCGAAACAAGGCCCGAGTCAGTACTAATGGATTTACTCACGGGACTGGAAAAAATTTCACTGAAAGCACAGGCGAATCGCATACCAGTGATCCGAGGATGTGCGCCATCGCATGTTGTCCCCGGTGTTGATGTTCACAGCGGTGCCCCGCAAGGCTGGCGGATGATTCACCAGGCTCTCGAGTGGTCGTGGCCGGAGAACCGACCGCCATAACGCCGGGATCGGGGCGGGGAAGCCGCCTCACCGTAGCAGTCAGATGCGCGATCTCAGAGCTCATGGTCTCCCGCAAATTATCGATCACTTGATCTCGCCACCGATTTGTTCCTTGGCATCTTCAAGATCCTCAGCCACCAAAGACCGGATCGACATGGCGGTGCGCACGGACCGGAGTTGACTTGTAGTGTCGGTGATGAAGGGCTTGATCGAGTCGTGCAGCTCCTTATTGTGGTCGATGAAGCGCCGCTCATACTCCTCCTTGGACTCCATCATGAGAAGCTCGTACAGGATCCGTGATTCCGAGGAAAGCGGCTCCATCACCTCCGAGCGCCGGCGGGATGAAAAATGAGTAGGGTAGGAGTGGCTTGGAAAATCCAGTATCGGTGGGGATCGGAAGGCTCTGATTACCAATTTTAAGAGTCTACTCTAAAATTGCTCGAATTCAACAAGCACAGATGATAATATTCAGGTCGGATCCTCCCGACCACCCACTGATCCTAGTTCCACCTCGAAACAGGCATACGCTAGCTATATAAATATAGCAACCACAGGTGATACTGGTGCTAGGCCAGACAGCACAATGCCCAAAGGAAACAAAAAGGAGAAAAAGAAAAAGAAAAAATAAGAGAAAACAAAGCCGATAACAGTGGCTTGGCGAAAACGAAGATGACTCGCGACCGTTGCGACCTCCAGCCAGGTTCCACCACAAGCCTAGCACTCTGAAGCACCGCGCACCAAGCAACACCTCCAAAAAGGCATGCGACGATGACGACGTTGATGCCCGGACAGGTCCTAGGGTTTCCCTCAGTACGCTCTGGGAGGTGGGAAAGAGGTACTCCCGGCACCCTTCAAGAAGGATAATGGCACCCGCATGCGTCACCGCGCCGGTGTCAAGGTGACAGGGATTTCTCCCGACCCCTCAAAAAACCACACTCCTAGACGCTTTGTCGTGCTCCACCATGCTCGCCACCCACCAACGCATGCCAACACGGTCGCGTACCACCACCGTCGTCGCACCGAGACACACGCAGCAGGGCCAGTAAGACAGAGAAGAGGGAGACTTCGGTGGTGGTTGCCAGGACAACAGCGTGTGGGAGGGAACAACCTCCACCACCAGAAGGTGGTAGCCGATCGGATACGGCCGCGGAGGAAAACTAGGCCCACCTGGCCCGGCCGAGCCCACAGGGGCCCGTGAAGCCCCGCCGCCGCACTGCAGCAAGGGAACTGTCGTCTACAACAACCCTCACACTAGCCCCTACTTCTCTGTCCACCAGGAGATCAACCGCCATCATCGATCCCTGCCGCCAAGCAATAGCACCACCACCACCGCACTCACCGGGGAAGACCGGACTGCTGACGGTCTGAGGAGCACCGCGCCACTCGCCGAAGAGATGCCCAACGGAACGCCAGCTCAACGAGGGAAGCCAGCACCAGGTCCAGACCCGCCTGGTCTAGACCCCACCAAGGAGCGGGAGCGGGGTGTGACGAGCCATGGCAAGGGAAACCCCGACGGCCACCAGATCTGGGCCCGCCTGGCCTGGATCTGGTGTCCTAGCCGCAGCTAGGAGGCGGGCCGAAGCCACACCCCCGCAGCAGCAAAATCTAGCCCAGGCTGCCACCAAACCCTGTCGCTGTCGCCTCCCTCACGCAGCCCTGGCTCCACCGTCACCACCAGACAAGCACGCCGCCGACACAGCTCCCCGCCGTCGCGAGAGGACGCCGCCGAGAGGAACCCGTGGAGCCACCACACCGCCGCCATGCACACCCGCCGCCGCGAGAGGTCGCCGCTGCTCCTCGCGCGCAGGGCAGTGCCCCCGACCAGCCGCCACGGCTCGCGCCACCACCGCTGAGCCAGGGGGGAAGAAGGCCCCCCCGTCGCCGATGCTGCCCGGACTTCGTCCGGCGGCGCGCATTGGCGGCGGCGAGGGAGAGAGAGAGAGCGGAGGAGGGAAAGAAGGGCCGGCGGCGCGAAGGGCCCCCAGTCGCTCGCGGGAGCGACACGGGGGGTTCGGTTTCACCAAATCCACTCGTCCGGCTAAGACTGTCCCCTGCCCAATATGGCCTAGTTCTAGGGTTGAAAACGGTAAGGAAACTTTCCGTCCGTTTCCGAAGAAAAAGGAAACAAATAGCAAAAACGGAAACGGAAATGGTATTTTGCGGAAACGAAACGGAAACGGAATATTTTAAACGGAAACTGAAAAGGAAATGGTGGAGCTAATTCCGACGGAAACGAAAACGGCAAGGAAATTCCGAATAAATAAATAAATACGGAAACTTTCCGTAATATAACTCCGAAAGGCCCATGTACAGAATATTACTCGAAGTAATTTTTTTAGACAATAGTATGCCGAGTCATTGCTCTTCACGGGCCATGCAACCTGGGCCTATTACGTAATAATAGACTCTAGTAAATGCAAACCCTAATTAGTATACGATCGTGTACATGAAGCGTCCGGCCAGTCCGCCGTCTCGAGTCTCTCGACGCCCGTCTCGAGGTGCGACGACTCCGCGAGAACCAGTCGACTGTCTAGTCGCGCCGCTGACGTCTTCCAGCCACGCCACCGGACGGCCGCCGTTGATTGTACCTAGCTCTTCACGTCTCCACCATTGATCGGTGAGTATATCTGAATACATACGTATAGATCAAATTGTTAAATTACTCCCGCTGATCAAGTTTTTTATGGCATTCAATCGGACTCAATTGTTTGTTCGCATGTCTTGGTAATTCTACAGATTATCATGGACGATTCTGCTATGTCCCAGCCTTCTACTGATGCATCTCCAAATGGTAATAATGCAGCAACAAATTCTACATTAGTGGATCTGACTGCTGAACCTGCTGTGAAGCGTCCTCCTTGTAAGAGATCTAAGAAAACTACCTCTGGTGTTTGGAATCATATGACCCAATATGAGATAACAGTTCACGATCAAGACGGCAACGCTATTGTAGAGAGATGGGCTAAGTGCAACTCTCCTGGATGCACCTATAAAGGTCGACGGGAATCTGACAGAGGAACATTAGTTTTCAAAAGTCACTTGAAAAATAACCACAGCATTTTAACTGGGCAGCAAAGACTTGAACTGAAGCCAGTTGGAGACAATGAGAAGTCTGCATCAGTTCAAACTTATAGGTATGATGAGGCTGTCAGCTTGGCGAAATTTAATCTTGCCATTGTTATGCATGAATATCCCATACGTATTGTTGAACATAAGTATTTCACTGAGTTTTTGAAATCATTGCGTCCTAGTTTTCCAATTAGAAGTCGCCCTACTGTTAAAAAAGATATAGATAATATGTTCAAAGAGGAGAAGAGTAGGTTGTATGAGTACTTTAAAACAGTTGATTGTCGGTTGAGTACAACCATGGATATGTGGACATCTAACCAAACAAAGGGGTACATGTGCATCACCGTCCATTGGATAGATGATAGTTGGTCCATGCAGAAAAGGATTATCAAATTTATGCAAGTCAAAGGCCATCATTCTGGAAAGGCTTTATGCAATGAGTTTATCGATAGTATATTGGATTGGAATCTTGATAGGAAGTTGATTGCACTTACCTTGGACAATGCTGCTGCAAATAATAAATGTGTTGAAGGAGTAGTAAGCAAACTGAATAAGATATTTCCATTAGTTTGTGATGGTATCTTCTTTCATGTGAGATGTATGAATCACATTTTAAACCTTGTTGCCCAAGATGGCTTGAAGACAATTTCACCAAGTACTGCAAATATCAGAAATACACTTGCTTTTGTGAAGAACTCTACATTGCAGTACGAGTATTTTAAGAAATGTCAATCCGAATGTAACTTGAGTGAGAAGACAGAACTCATGTTAGATGTTCCAACTAGATGGAATTCCACGTATGACATGTTGTGCTCTGCAAGAAATAACAAAGAAGCTTTGGATAGGCTTTTTATGAGGCATAAAAGCAAGTACACAAAATGGGCCCCTACTGAGAGTGACTGGGAGATGGCCATAGCAATTTGTGCATGTTTGAAGCCATTTGCCGAAGCTACAGTGTTGTTTTCAGCTCATAAATATCCAACAGCCAATATGTTCTATAGGAAGTTTTGTTTGATTAAGCTAGCAATTACAAAATGGTGTAGTATCTCTAACAAAGTCATAAAGAGGATGGCATATTTCATGCAGAAGAAATATGATAAGTACTGGAATAAATCCAACATGGCTCTTGCTGTAGCATCTTTCCTGGATCCTAGATACAAAAAAAATATTATTGAATTCTATGCACCTAAGCTTTATCCTACCACTTCCAATCAAGAGATCTGTAGATTTGATACGGTTATTAACCAGCTTTTCCAATCTTATCTCTCTACTTCATTGAAGAGAGACAATAATGATAGTAGTTCTGTGAATCAGACTACTTCTCAGTTTGATGTTCCCGGTGACGAGGATGATCTAGACATGTTCCTGCAGTCCAAATGTCCATCTGATAGTGGTGTAAAATATGAGCTGGAGCTATACTTGGAGCAACCACTAGCACCGAAGGAGAAGGATTCAGATTTTGACATTTTGTCCTGGTGGAAAGTAAAACAATTTGAGTTCCCTATTCTGGCTCGTCTTGCTCGTGATGTTCTCTCTATTCAAGTGTCAACAGTTGCATCCGAGTCTGCATTCAGTGCCGGAGGACGGGTTATTGACCCATTGCGCAACCGTCTAGAGCCTGAAGCAGTACAATCATTTATTTGTCTTAAAGATTGGACCTTAGGGAAAGGTAATATTTTTTCCTTCAATTATGTCGTCATTTACTTGTCACAATGCTGATAATATTGACTATGTTGTCGTTTAGGAGCTGATAAAGCTAAATCTATTATTGATGAGATGGATATGGCAAGCTTTGAGCAACATTTGGCCAATTTGGTGCTGGTATGCGCTATTCGACTTTGTCTAGTCGAACAACATAATTTCAGAGTCATATTCTAATTTCCATGCTTGTTAATTTTTTCTAGTTGGATGACCAAGAGAGTGGTGGTGATAGCACTGATGGGGAGAGGGACCTTGATGAAGACGACATGGAGGAAAATTAAAGAGTTGATAAAGCCAACGTGGTGGTGCTTTACTACTGTTAAAGCATGCGTGTTTTCTAAAACTATATTTTTATCAAGATTGCAAGTCGTAGTGTCTACGCAAAACTTTTCTGTGCGAACGTCCTTGCTTGTCTAAGTGTTAAATTTTGTGTGCTACCTTATATTTGATTGTCACTTGTTTAAGTTGAGACATATTCCTTATCCCATTGTCTACTACTTTATGTGTGACTTTTGGTCTACAAACCAAGGTATTATTCCATATTGTGTTGTGACAAATGTCCGTTTTTGTATCATATCCGTTTCCTATCCGTCCCGTATTCGTTTCCGTTGATTTCCGCTTCCATTTTCGTTTCCGGGGTTTTCGATTTCGTTTCCGATACCGGAAAGGCAAGCGGAAAGGGAAACGATAAAGCATGTTTCCGTCCGTTTCCGTTCCGTTTTCAACCCTACCTAGTTCCATACGGCACTGCCATTCATTCAGTTTGATTATTACAAGCCGAATCTCGGCGGAGCTCTCTGCCTCGCTTACATAGCACGCACAGAGCGTCTCACGCGCAGCCACTAGGTGGCCCATTCTTCGCCCGTGTGACATTTGGGGGCCCATCGTCTTCTCTTGGGCCAGCCCTCCAGTGGCCCAGAGACTTGCCCAGCTGCTTCACTGCCGTCTGCAGCGTCTGAAGGCACCGGGTCACTGACACACTACAGATAACCACCGGTCATAACTAATCGATGCCGAGTTCCACGCATCCCTGAAACCTTGAATTCAATCTTCTCGGCGTTGGCAGTTATGGAGTTGATACCTATTCCCCGCGTGTGCATCCTCTGCCGCGTGGATCGACTTAGCCTCTGTTTCCGGTCGTTGAACTGTGTCTTACCTGTTGCTCAGTTCCAGGTGGTAGAGAGTCCGTGCAAAAAAAAAAGGTGGTAGAGAGGATATATTCTTTTTCTGTTTTGCGAGTGAGCAACATAAACATTCTGACCGAGGCGCCACATGTTCCTGATTAATCAGGGAGTTGCCTGCCAAAAAAAATAAAGATGCTGGGACTGGGTGTCTCCTTTCTCACGAATTCACAACCGTGATGACTAGGAGATGGCAGACAGGATTCTATCAGGGGTTATTATGCATTTCCCAGCTCCTATCCTTCACAATGTACCCCGCATAACATTTGGATGAAGTGTGCCTTGCAGGACATTTGGATCATGTGCCATTGGAGACATCTAACAACTACTACTGAGTTCAACGGGCCAACCTGAAAAGCCAGCTCCACTACATATTCTGGAAAACAAATGCATCTCTGTATCACAAACAATATACATCATTACATGCTGCCATTCAACGGCGTCTCGACAAACAGAGAAACTAAACTACGATACACAAAATACACACACTTATACATCGCTCGAGTGTCCCAACCCAACTAACCGCCGCTACGAGATGCTGAGTTCGTCTATTGTTCTGGACAGCTCGACATCGGCGGCTATTAGCCCGTTGGTCCCGTTCATCATTTTCTGTACCGTGGCATGGTCACTACCACCTGAATTTGCTTCGCTGCTTGATTCCGTCGGCTTAGCACCGGCTGCAGCTGTGGCGCACTCAGCAAACCGGTAGCAGGAGACGAGATGGTCATTCGTCATACCAGTGACTTGCATGAAGGTATACACGACTGTTGGACCTACGCTGCGGAAACCCCTTCTGACCAAATCTTTGCTTATGGCGTCCGCTTTGGATGTCTTGACAGGTACCTGGCGGGGATACCTGAATGTGCTCAAAATAGGTCTGTGGTTCACAAAGCTCCAACAGTACTTGTCAAAAGACCCAAACTCCTCTATGATCTGCAATCGTAAGCACATGGTGATAAGAAGACACATAGTTTAAGAATATCTCAGGGCGAAGGTTCTGTTCAGCTTTTTTTTAGTAAAAGTGGTGCAGGAAGCTGGATCTAAAATGTCAGACAGAAAGGTAAAGGTTTTGTTTTGGTACAGAGTTATGATTTATGAAAACTTCAGTAAACTTAAATACGACCATATCACATCACTTGTTCTTAGTCAAAAGCAGCACTTGGATTCAGCAACCAATATTGGCACTACTGTTCCATAAAATTATTATGCGTAAAGGGGGAGGCTAACCTTCAGTATTTGTCGTGCATTCTCAATAACACCCCGCAGTTTCTGTTCAGATAACAAGGAGCTGCTAGGACTTCCAGGTGCAATGATCTTCCTCTCACTTAATTTGGAGACCAGTGCTGGGTCAAAATCCATGAAAACCTCCCTGCGAAGCACACCTGAAGATGTTACTAGGTTGCCAAATGCCAACGTTATCCAAGCACAACAAAAGTATAAAGCACTACCTGAATATAGATCTCTTGTTCAAAATTGTTGGCCATGTAAGCTCAGCTAATGAACCTGAGAGCACCAGCAACTCAAACAACTTCCTGTATTAACACACAGCAGTTCATAATACATTCTTTAAAGAAACATAAAACAGTATGTTTTACGAAGAGTCACATGTGCGTAAACAAAGTAGTAGCTTCATCAAGGTTCATGTTTGCATACTTGTCATCATGAACTGGAACTCCCCATTCTTCATCATGAAATGCAACATAACATGGATCTGCACTTGCAGGTGAATATGATTAAATTGTGAACACTGTAAAGATAACAATAATATTTTGAAAGGTAAGAATGCAGCATAGATTATACAAAGCAAATGAAGCACCCATAGGCAATAAGATAGGGCAATTTTTTACATACAAGGGATTCTCAAAATAAATAAAAGATTACTGGTACACGCAACTTCATCTCATTGCACCAAATATGCACTTTAAATCAAATAAGGAAAAATAAATATACCCAGGTATGTGAAAACTAAAAGGCATTAAGGAATGCAATCCTACACTGTACTAGGAATATAAGTTCATGGCCCCCAAATTTAGGATAGTCCTGCAGTGGATTTCAGTTGAAGCTTTGCATTATCACTGTTAAAGGGATGACTCACGTGAAAATAAAATCGTTACATATTACGAGGCCTTCAGAAACGAAAATAACATTATTGGAGCAAAAAGAGGCAGGAAAGAAAAGGACGCAGTCCTGTGACTCTGTCTACTTTAATATCAAGCGTATGAACAGGGAAGCATGTGAAAAATGATTCGTCAGACTTGCATTCTAATTTTGGAAATCTGAAGATTCTACTAACTTCTTCAAATTAGTTTACAGGTCCGTGAAGGTTTCAACTTTCAACTGTTATCATCCATATTTGTGGTCAGTGAAATTTGTTGAATTAGGCTCTGTGCATCGCTATCGGTAAACAACAGGAGTAGCCCACGTGCAGCAATGCAGCATACTGTGTAATAGATTGGGCTATTTTACACAAAACTCATGGGCATTCAACTGCAAACTTCTTTGGATAAGTCACACAAATAGTCACATACAAACAGAGAAAGTCACTAGCTTGCTAAGAAGATAGCTACCAGTTTCTCATTCTCACCTACTTTTTCCAATAAGATCAGCAATAGGACTATATGTAGCATGACAGATACTGCTCCTACATGTTCTTGAAGAAAATTGCTAGTCTGATAAAACGTTGTTTAGATACTGGCCATGCTTATGATCTAACGGAATATCCATGTATGTGTTGTTTCAGTAAGTAGAACTAGAATATACCCTTCATTAAATCACCACTGTGTGAAGCTTTTCCCGAGTAAAGTTCATGTGTGATTAAGAACATTATGGCATGATTCTACAGTTTCAAAGAAGTCGTCTAGTAATACCCTTGCATATACAATCAGTATTTTTTACACACATCCACACCAGATCCATTTGACACATTAAACTGAACAAGAATACTGATGAACTGAGTAACTTCTAAAGGCAGAATGGCAGACTTCTATCAACGTAGCTCCTTATGGTTATGATGATAGCTGACTAAGTACTTAATCATAAAATTTCTTAGTAATTGCAACATAAGTATCTAACATACAGAAATAACATCTCTAAGTAACATTTGAAATCTTAAAAACCAGAGAGCCCGGAAATGCTTCAACCATAAATGAATGATAAAAGCCTGGTCCCAGGTTTGCATAACTTAGGATCTATCATTTTGAACTCAAGAAAAATTGAACTGCATTTTGGATCTGATGCAGATTACCTCCTCTTCCTACAACAAAACCACTACTGCAGTACTAAAAACGATCGTGCTAGACGAAATGCAGGATTATATGTTCAACAGAGCAGTGGTTTAAGAGAAGACGCACCAGTATTAGCTGTCACCCAAGAGCACCTCCTCTTGAGACCAGAAGCGTGACCCGGAGAAGCCGATCCAGCCTCCCTTTCCAGCATGGCAGCAAGCTTATGATCAGTCTGAGAGACAGCCTTCTTCTTCCTCGGCCCAAACACGGGCCTCCCGATCCGCCCCGTGGACGCGCGGCTGCAGAACGAGTCCGTCGACGCGTCCGACGAGCACGACGCGTCAAGAGAGAGCCCCGAGCGCAGCAGCAGCTCCTGCCGGCGCATCCCCGCCGGCACGCTGAGCGACGGCAGCAATGTAGGCACCGCAGCCGGCTTCTTCTCCTCCACTGCAGCAGCTGCTGCTGCATCCCTTCCAGGCCTCGGCGACGCCTTCCGGCCCCGGGTAGCGGACACGGACCTGGTCCTGCTCCCCGCCGCGGACCTCGGCTCGGAGTCTCCGCCGCCAGAAGCCGGTGACAGCCGCCCCCTCGCGCTAGACCCGGACATTGGGGCCGAATCACTGACTTCTCCCCCCAAAACCCCTCCTCCTCCCCCGCACCTTCGCAAGCTCAGCAGCAGGAAACACCAAATCGGCGAGGCCCTGCTCGGGGAACACCGAACTGCGCGAAAGAGAGCGCCAGGCTGCGGGTACTCCGCCGCATTCCAGAGGACCCCCGGCTCCCTCTCCGCAAATCCGCGAGTAAAACCCTAGCAATCGACGCCCCACCTCCGCGGCATTGCGGACAGCGAGCTCGGAGGCCTCGATCTAAACCCCAGAAACGCGCAAACCTCCCCGCCGCGAGGTCTGGGAGACGAAAATGAAGGCTTAATCGCAGAACCTAGCGAGCATCGGCGGTAAGGGGGGGGGGGGGGGGGGGGGGGGGAACAAGGTCCCGCGAGGCCCGATTCGGGTCAGCCCCCAGCAGCAGCACAGCACCTCCTCGGAATCCTGGCGACGGCGACGCGGCGGGCGAGCGAGCGGCCGGGAGGGAACCCTAGGGGCAGTGGAGGCGGGGGGAGCGAGGTGTCCGGACCAGGAAGGAGCAGTAGCGGCAGCAGCTCGAAATTTACTGCCGCTGGTATTGGTTGGTGGCCGGTGGGGAAGGGGGCGTGTGCGTGTCTCGTGGTGTTTAGCAGTAGATTTGGGTTAGCGAGGCGTTTTGGTCCTGCTTTGCGTCTCTGCGCCTCACGGTTTTGACTGACTTGTCACTAGTCGCGTGAATAGCTGCTTTACTGAGTGCCAACTTGAAGTTTTTACTATGAATTGTCCCCTTGCTTCGAGAGATGCTCCATTGCCTTTCCTTCGTCGGACACCACAGGGGATCCGGTGGTTTTTGCGGTCGTTAGTCGTGTCTGGCGAAGGAGCAATGGAGCATCTCTCGAATTGTTGTCCCTCGAAGCAATGTCGTGATTTTCTTTGCTTCCGATGTACCCTCTCTATTTCAAAATATAAGATGTTTTAGGTTTGTGAAATAAATAATCTAGACTTATTTTAGTACGTAGATTCATCTCAAAGCTTCTCGTCGTGCTCATCTTCTTGCCATGCTCCCGATTTTGACCTAGCACTGGTCTCCAAGCTTCACAGTTGTGTTGATTACAAGCACAAGCCCAAACGATCGCTTAAATGATTTGCTGAACCAAAAAACAGAGGTGTTCCACACTACACCAGTACACAGCACACCAGTACACAGCATATCATTAGGCAGCATGGTTATACTTATACGATGCAAGGGCATCGGGGACACGTTTCTGCCTGCGTTATCGCCACAGATCGACCTGATCGGCGTACAATCAATCAAGCGGTCTTCTTTTCTACTCAGAGAGCGTACAATGATTAGTAGGTCATGTGATCCAACTCAATGACTCGACTTCACCGATCAGATCGTAGTAAATGGACGACCACAACGTCGTACCTGTCCTCGTCAGCAAACAGGAGCAGCAGCAAAAACACCACGAACAAGAGCGACGACTTGGACCGGATGAAGAGCTCCGTTCCTTCCACGCCAGAAGCTTTGGATCGTGCTACTGATCAGACACACGTCAACCTCTACGGCTGCTAAGTGCTAACTAACAGTAGCGTACTGCCGATTTTCTCCTCGGCCAGTACATCCCTTCCCCTTTCGCCTGCTGCAGTACACCGAGGCCTCCAGGTGGGTGCCGGGCCGACCCGAGGCCAATGTCGCCGGTCGAGTGAAGCGGAGGAGAGACGCCGGCACATCTTCTATAGGTCCGGTGGAGCTGCCTGCCCGGTCGAAGCTCAAAGCACAGGGTAGTACTATCAAGACTGATTTCTTGATCACCGGAGCAAAGATCTTCTTCCTGGAAGTAAAGTCCCAGGTGGGTTTCTGTCAGTTGCAGCCTCAATATGGCAGCAGAAATGTGTGTATCCAGGCCTCACCTCCATTGGCCCCGTCTCCACTTCAGGCAGAAGCCTCGGCCATTCTTCTTGGGGCGACAGATGCAGGCCTCCTTCAGCTCCAGCAGGTTACACTCCTAACTGACAACAGCTCGCTAGCTAGGGCTGCAGCGTCCAGGAATTCGTATGGCCCCCAGGTCGAGAGCACATTGCCAAGAACATTCACATCTCCCAATCCTTCACCGTCAGTGTATCAAATTAGCAGAGATCTCAATGGGGTAGCTGTAGTGTAGCTCACAACTGTGCACAACAGGCTATTAGTCAATCTTTGTCTCAGCCTATTTCCACTTGTGTAAATTCAGCTCATTCTAGCGGGCCCTTGTAATGTTCTATCGTGTTGAATGAAAAATTTGGCCACTCTGGCATCTCTCCTTGTTCAAAAAAAAAAGTACAGCGTAGTGTGCCGCCAACACAGCCCTAGCAGAGCGTAACCTAGATATATATTTATTCACTAGAAGAAACGGAAAAACTGTATGTACAATTGCATACCAGCAAAGCAGAAGAAAAAATCAACGAATTTCCAAATGCTACTTGATACAGGATGCAGTAGAGGGTTGCAAGGATCCATTTACAAGGGGAAGAACCTTCGCTTCTTGAAGTACCACAGGAGACAGGCGAATATGACCACACCGCAGACACCTGTTATGACGAGCGTCCACTCGAACGCGTGCGGCGCCTTGAACACGCCGACATCCTCGAAGTTCATGCCGAAGACTCCTGAGACAACCCCGAAGATGGCCACCACGAACGTAGCGGTTGTCAGCAGAAGTTCGAACTGGATCAGCTGGTTCCGGACGTTATCCTGCAAGAACAGCATTATGATGATCATGATTCCTTGGGTTCAGATTACGAAATAGATAGTAATCAGACACGTAGAAAAAAATCCCATCTATCTACTTTACTGAACCTAATTACAGTTTGATATTCCGCGCATCGCAGATAGTCTTTAACCATTAATGCTTCTAACATATACTCCTCCGTTCCAAAATATAAGATGTTTTAGCCTTTTTCTAAAACACGTGTATCTAGACGTCTTTAGTGTATAGGTTCACTCATTTTGATCCAAACCTACACACTAAAAGGACTAACTTTGATCCGAACCTACACACTAAAAGGCACATGCGTTTTAGAAAAAAGGCTAAAACATCTCATATTTTGGAACGGAGGGAGTAGAAAATTATGACAAGCATGATGCCTGTAATAAGTCGACCGTTGTCCACCAGCTATCATAATATGACAAACACAGATTAGCATGCTCCCAAATAAAGTTATTGATTGGTTCTACAATTGTTGTAATGGTCAACTAAGATAGCCCTTTTGTTTTTTTCTGTCCCAAAATCCCTTTACCAAACAAATGTGGTTTTGCAAAAGGTGACCCTGCGGCATCCAAGAACTGGTCAACTGTAGCTAGTATCTCTTATAAATAACTAGTATCTCATCATGCCAAAATATTAGTGAGTGGTAACTATATGAGAACAGCTACTATTTGTCAAAAATCAGAAACAAAGAGTAGTCAAAAAAGAAGGATAAACAAATAATTGCAATGCGTGACATTTAAATAAAAGCAAGTGGAGCATTTTTTTTAGTTCAGAGCTAATTAACTTGTGTTAGTTATCGACCATTTACGTTTTACCTCTTACATGTCTACCTTACCTTACCTATATAATCATGTTGTTCTATAACATTTCCAAGTGAACTTATCATTTCAGTTTGAGTGGAGACCAACAATTATTGTGTTTAAACTGAATTTATTTGTGTTTTTTAAGAACTTAGCAGGATGTAGAGTACTGGAGCCAGACATGATCAAACTTGCAGAATTAGATGAAGAACACTTTGTTTTGAACTGGATCCATTATCTGAACTCTGAGCAATGGCCATGCTAAAATAATAGTAACTAGTATGGGGACTATACCAGTTGAATGTTGATGAAATCCTCGGTGTCATCAATATACTCCTTCAGCTGATTTTTTCAATGTGAATAGCACAATTGTCAGCCAATGGTTACTTAATCAAGAAAGGAAACAGAACAAGAGGCTAATGTAACTCTAATTCACGCTTCATACCGAAGTTAATTTGTTGAGTGTGTAGTCAATAACCACAAAGTAAGCCTCCAATAGCATTTCCAGTTCTTCTATATTATACTGACTGCTCTCTGAGCTCTTGAAGCTGTCATGTCTGCTCCTAGCAAAACTAAATTGCTTCTCAAGCCGCCGAGATGCAGGGGGTGACGAAGCTGGAGAAACTGGAGCTGAGAGGGAAATTGGAGCAGAGTAGGATGAACCAAACACATTATTGCCAATTCCTTGAAGGCCCTGCTCGTCTAACAATGATGCTTCCATCCTCATCTTCTTCTCGGTGAGGTACATTTCAGCCATATCACCATCATCATCCATCAGCTGCTCTATCTCGTCTCTGACCTTAATGGTGAAAATGTGATAAAATTAAGACTAAAAATGGATCTTGTTGACAATTGTCTAATGAACAGGATAAATACAACAGAAGTCCAATTACTTTTTGGACCCTCCTAGTCAATGCAACCAGCTTGCTCTTTAGGCGTCGAGCACGCTCCAAGTCAAGGGTGCTGATTTTTGCTGTTAGCTCATCTAGCAGTGGGTAAGCTTCAGCCTCCAGTTCAACAGCCTGAGAAAATTTGCAAGCATTTTAGTTCTCCAATCAGAAGCCAAATAGTTATGTTAAAACAGACTAGAAGGCGGAGAATAAAACTGCTCACTACAGGAATTTTCAGGTGATAGCGAAAATTGTTATTGTGGCTTAATTTTCATTGACAATTGGTGGTGATAGCTAATACTATTCTCTGGAAATCAAACAAAGTAACAGTAGATGTTTGGTTCTATGGCTAACAATGCCACACAACCGATGCCATGTCGGTTATCATTACCCCTTATGTGAGCAAGTCTAGCAGACAAGTAAGATGATGGCCATATTTGTCACCGAAGTTGGTACTATAAGATTGTCCGCCAGTGCCAATAATATATAACAACTGAGGATGTCACATATGTTAGTCTGGCATCGGAGTGGTTGTGACTCGACTTATTAGGTAGTCCAATTTGTATCATTGGCAACAACATGTGGGCAACCTAATGTGTTCTGTATGTAGCAATGAACGAGTAGTTAGCTAGGATGGTTGTCATCGCGGCAAAAGGTTGGGCATACCAGAATTTAGCTGGTGATATGCAACCTCACTTGATAACTGCTACGTGGCAAACTGAACTTACTACATGCAGGACAATCTACTCCACAGCTTATTTCACCATCGAACACCTTCCTATCAGCAATACAATAAGGGCAGGAGGAAATCTATTCTTTCCAGAACACAGTACATCGTGTGATATGACTGTTCAGCCAATCAGAGTGTAAGCAGACGTTACACTGTATTTTGACTAGGGAAGCCCAATTCAAGAATCCAAATTAACAATTAATAGCCATCATTAGTTCAATCCTCACATAATAACCCTGAAGGACCGGACCAATCAAGATTAGCATGCACCAAAACTGTAGGGCGGCTAATACAGATTAGTATGGTGGGTAGAGTGCGACCTGCGCGTCGAGGAAGGAGCAGGCGGCTTCGAGCGCGACCTCGAGAGCGATGAATTCGAACGGCAGGTCGTCGGCGCGGTCGACGAGGCGGCGCTGCAGCTCGTCCACGTACATCCGCACGGCCGCGTCGGCGGCGGCGCCGCCGTCCGCATCGGGGTCGCGCAGGACGAGCGCCTCGTCGGCGGTGATGATGCACCGTATCCGCTCGAGGTTGCAGACGACGGCGCGCTCGCGGCCGAGGATGGCGGAGGGGTAGACGAAGAGCGGGTCGAGGAGGCGGAGGTCGCGCGCGGGCAGGTCGAGCCGCCGCATGAGCGCCGGCTTGGCGACCTCCACCGCCTCTGACGCGCCCGTGGCCGCGTCCACGCGCACCCACGATCGCCGCCCGCCGCCGCGCTTCTTCAGGCCGTGGACGTCGATGGCCACGCCTCCCCCTCCTCCTCCACCGGCGCCGCCGCCGGCGACTGGCGTAGTGGGCTTGCCGCGGCGGTGGGGGCCGTTCGCCGCGGAGCGGGCCGGGAGGAGGAGGCGCTCCTTGGGGTCTTGGTCCATGACGGCCGGGATCTGTGGTGGGGGCGGCGTATCAGTGACGACCTCGGGCTAGGTAGGAACTAGGAAGGGTTGCGTAAGAGGTGGACTGCATATGTGGAGAGGAAGGGATCTCCACGGTGGTGGGGGATCGGCGCCGAGCAAAGAACATCGCATGATTATCACATGGTGGGTTCAGCCGTTCAGGTGACGTGGCGTGTTCCTTGTCGTTGGATTCAGCAGTTCTCTGGAATCTCCTGTTTTACTACTTGCGAGGTTTACTTATACATAGTCGTATCATAGATCTGCATGACAATATAAGATGTTTTAGCTTTGTGAAGAAAATGTATCTAGACTTATTTTAGTGTCTAGTTCACTTCAAACATGAGTGAACCTACATATCAAAACAAGTCTAGATATATTCTCTTCATAAACCTAAAACATATTATATTTTAAAACGGAGGGAGTACTTATTTAGCAATAAAGTCTTAGGCCCTTTTTGACATGAAAGTATTTTAAAAGTATTGAGGAATACTTTGGTTTCTAAAAAAACTGAAGTATTAAATACTTTGAGGTGTTTGGTTCCAACAAATAATATGGTTTTAAAACTAAAGTATTCTTTAAAATTATGGTTTTTTTGAAGTATTTGATAAAAATTAAAGTATTGTTTTGCTAGACTTTAGTTTTAGAAAAAGTTTGCCGCCAAACTAGGCCTTAGGCTTGAGGATAGGTGTTTTACAACTTAACTCCGAAAATACTTGGTGTCGATGAAGGACACATCCATGAGGAGAATACGGGCTAGTTTGGGAGCTCCACTTTTTTGTAAACCACAATATTTTAAAACTGAAGTATTTTTTATGCATAGGTAATAAATATTTCAGTTTCACTATACTTTGGTATTTTTCAGTTTTGGCAAAAAATTAATAGCGATTGGGAAGTGCAGTTTTATTGTTGGTTTCACTGGTTACATGCATGATCCGGTTTGACCCATAGATGTGTGCATCGCTGGACATACATGGCTGTGCGTGAGTTGTTCATGTTGAATGGTTCAGCTCCAACTAATCATCACACCTATAAATTATGCTTTAAGTCCAATCCTCCTTTGTATTACCACGCCAAATTCTATGTTGTAAAGTCGTTGTCGTAGCATCTTGCTCTTACTCTGGTCTGGCACGCTGGCATGCCAGGAGCAGGTACATGCCTTGCACGGCTCCTTGTGCTCTTATGTTCGATCATAACAAAGCTATATACGTACTTGTATACTATTTTTGTTAATTTTTATTTATTTTGCTGGAATCAGACATATTAGTGCCTATAGCATGATACTACCTTTTTCAATGTAAATTGCCAATGAATACTTAGAAATATTGGGAAATTTTACATGATATATGTGATATGCCACAAGTTAGAAGATTCGTTCTATAAATTATTTTCAGTTATGTGGGGAAATTTTCTGAGGCGCAAACAAAGAGAAGATGATGAATTGGCCATTATCAAAGCTTTCTATGCTAGTGAAAAAAGCTCAGCCAACCGCACACATATTCATACTTCCATTCTTATGGGTGATATGTACGTGAAAGAAGTTCTTGGAGGTCATGAATGAATTAAGATGTAAACGGGATTTTCGGATGGAAAAACATATCTTTTATAACTTGGTGGAGTGTCTTCGAGAGAGATGTGGTCTAAGAGATACAGATATTGTCTTCATGGAAGAACAGGTTGCCATATTTCTTTTTGCCGTTTCTAAGAATACAAGCAATCGTACGTTTCAATGGCAATTTGAGCATAGCGGTGAGACCATAAGCCGCTATTTTCATGTTGTGTTGAATGCACCAATGATATTGTCACCAAGTGTTAAATTTCGTATAAAACATCGTAGTATGGGAATACTTTGAATCTCCACTTCCGTTGCTCCTTGGACAACTCGTCCCATTTTTCATCTGGGGTTGTTGGCACTAGTGGCGGAGCTAGCCCTATCACTGAGCCTAGACAAGGTTGAGGTGCGACCGTCTTCACCAGGATTTGCCCCAAAAAATCCGTATTTTAGCTAGCTCTTTCCTATAGATCTTAGAGGTGATTAGCAGACGAAGCCCGGGCAGCCGCCCGGGCATGCCGGGCTGAAGCTCCGCCACTGGTTGGCACTCCCTTCTCGGGAACCCAACCAAATCCACTCTTCTCTAAAATGGACCTAATCACACTGTGATCCTGCTTGAGCCTTTTGTTCTCTATCTTTCACCTGCTTCTTTGTAAAATCAGCTCCAGGGTACGTTTGTCATAGCGGTCCATCATTCTTTTGTCCAGCCATTTTGGCCACGAAACTTTCCTGCATCATCATACTCTTTCATCATGTATACTAGAAAATGTGAAAATGTTGTCTGGCCTTGGGTCCATGATGCTTTGATCTTCTTTTTTTGGCAACAAGTGTTATTTAACATTAGTGATCATAAAAGTCAGCATATGAGTTCACGTTTCCTGGTCTACAATGCACATCAATTGAAAAGTGTCTGAAGTTTGTAGCTTATATAGAGAAAGTAGACAAATATGCATGCCCTATCATAAAGCATACTTCAAAGTGAGCCATGTCGTTGTATTACTACTGCTACTATCATGTGAGATTGCATGCAACCATACATGATACATCATACTATATATTAAGGCTCGCAGGATTTGCAGTATGTCATTCATTCAGACACTGTTCATCAATTGGATGAACAGTGTTCGTGCATGGACAGTGTACACGGGTGTTCCAAGTGGTAGATTTTTGATCCGACGATTCATATTCGCATGTATTCTTTATCGTTTAATTTTGTCTAATTGTATGCTATGTTACGTAGACGCAACATACTTTCTGGCTAATATTTTTGTGTCATATCCGATATTATTTTTGTATATCTTTTGTAACTATTATTCCGCTTAAATGTTTTGACCCACCTTTTCCGGCTGTTTGATTCGTCGGTCCCGTCCGTATATTTACTATTCACTGTCTAATATAGTCCAATCATGTCTCATATCATAGACGGAATAACTTTTTGGCTAACATTTCTTGCCTAACCTATATTTTTTGTCTATCTTTTCTAACTGGTCGGCTTAAATTTTTTGGCCCACCTTTTCTAGCCGTAATTTTTTTTTGCGTACATAACTATTCGTCTTAATTTTTTGGCTCACCTTTTCCTGCCGTTAGATCCGACGGTCCACCGCCGCACGGCACGTCTACTATTTATAGTCTAATTTTACCCAATCACGTGCGACGTCATGTAGACGCAACGCAATTTTTCGGCTAACATTTTCTTACTTAGCGATATTTTCTTTGTGTACATCTATTCTAACTATTCGGCTTACATTTTTTAGCCATAATTTTTTTACTTAATTTTCGGGCACACCTTTTCGGCTTCATTTTTGTAGCGGTAATTATTCTATGTCTATAAAAATATTTTCTGATTCCATTTTTTATTATTTGAAGGTGCTTTTATGAGATAGCTTTCTTAGTTAACCCATGGTAACTTCTCGTCGGTGTATAATTGTATAACCTTAGTTCGCTAGCAATATTTCTTTTATGGTTATTTTATATTCTTTAGCGGAGATGTTTCTTTTAGGTTATTTTATATTCTTTAGTAGTAACTTTATCTCGCACTTTTCCATCTGTAATTTTAATAAGGTAGTTACCGTCCAATACATTTCAAAAGGTGAATAATTTTCCAGCTATAATTAACAAGCAGGAATTCAATTTTGATATACTTTTTCCTTCTTTGACACTAATTGTACCATCCATCACCTTTTTTATTTGCAAATGGTAATATTGTTTTCTTCTGACGCAACTTTGGACAATAATAATATATTGTATAGGTAACAAGCAGGAATTCAATTTTGTTATACTTTTTTCCTTCTTCCACACTAATTGTACCATGGTCGCCTTTTTTATTTGCAAATGTTTATATTGTTTTCTCTTTTGCAACTTCGAACAATAATAATACATTATATAGAACGTACTCTTCGGTGACAATTTTAGCTAATTAATTTACAATATTTCCTCTCACGGACGCGGCGTGACACCGCGCCACCTTCCCTAGTTGATACTACGAACGATGGGTTCCTTTGAGCGGCTCACAGCACCATGCACTTGCTGCTGTTTCGTGTCTTTCTCGGACATCATGCGTTGAAAATTAGGTGCCGGAATGTCGGCTCGGGTCGCCGGATGGCCGGGGGAGCGACAAGGAGAACAAGCCATCCCATGAAAACACATCTACGAAATATCAAGGAAGGTGGAGCCAAAGAAATAGATATGTACTAGATTGTAAAAACACATCTATAAATAGCAGGCCGTGAACACATTTATGAATAGGAGACTGGATTCGCGCATGAAACAAATACACGGGGACATCGGGCCATGCGTGACCGCCAATACTGGTAGATGGCGTGCGTAGCCGCTAGTGCTGAATCGAAGATCTCGGGATGATTACGATTGGAATCAGACTATTGGAAGAAAACATACTCTGACCACTACAACGAACCTTCTTTTATCGAAATAGTCTTTCGACCCGCTTTATAGATAAAGCACACAGGTAAGACCACTGTTGTCTAGATGTAGAGTTCGTAGCATGGAAAATAAAAAAATTCTACCACATGCACACAAACAAGCCAAGATCTATCTACTAGATTGTAGCAACGAGTCGATAGAAGTACTCACCCTCGAAGATTCCAAAGCGGTTAACGAGAACAGATTCGCGTGGGTGATGTAGTCGTATACTTATCGATCTCAAGATCGCGTAGACGATCCCGCAGGGCTTCGCCTAAGCAGGTGCGAGTTATGGTGGATTAGGGTTTCCCGGAGATATATGGTTTAGAAGTCCGGGAGGAGGAGGAGGTGGCGGTGGCGGCTAGGGCGGCGGCGACGAACCGGCGGCGGCGACGCGCGGGCTGCGGCGGCGGCTCGTGTGCGGGGAGAGGGGCTAGGGCTTGTGTGCTTTGGGGCAGCCCTTCTCTTCTATTTATGAGAGGGGGAGCCTTGGGAGGGGTGGGTTTTCTCATGATAGTTTACTTATCCGAGGTTTTGATCGTCGGTATCTCTGCATACCTAGTTCAACCTTGTTACCGATAAGTACTCTTTTCTTGTTCCCGTGATATGTGATCCCTTGTGAACCAGTCACATGCTTGCAAGCTAATTGGATGACATTCCATCGAGAGGGCCCAGAGTATATCTATCCGTCATATGGATGGACAAATCCCACTCTTGATCCATGTGCTTCAACCCATACTTTCTGAACACTTAATGCCACATTTATAGCCACCCAGTTACGGTGTGGTGTTTGATGTCATCAAAGCATCCTTCCAGTGATGGTGATTAACATGATCTCATGGTCGAAGGAATTAGGTTACTATGTATCAGAAAGCTTATAGCAAACGAACTATTGAAATGACTTGATCTTAATGCTACGCTTATCTGTAGGAGTATGTCCATCATACCATTCTCCTAATGATATGATCTTCTTATTAATAACATATCAATGTTCATGATCGAGAAACCACGATCATCTATTAATCAACAAGCTAGTATTATAAAGAGGCTTTACCAGGGACTCTAATTTAGTTTACAAATCACACAAGTATTAATGTTTCCGGTTAATACCATTATAGCATGAATGTAAACATTTATCATAAACACAAAGATATAATAATAATCACTTTTATTATTGCCTCTAGGGCATATCTCCAACAGTCTCCCATTTGCACTAGAGTCAACTAATCTAGATTACATGGTAATATACCGAACACCCATGGCGGTTTGGTGCTGGTCATGTTTTGCCCTCGGGAGAGGTTTAGTCAACGGATCTGCCACATTCAGATCTATGTGTACTTTGCAAATCTTTATGTCACCATCTTGGACATGCTCTCGAATAGCGTGGAAACGTAGCTTGATGTGCTTTCGCTTCTTGTGTGACATTGGTTCTTGTGCATTGGCTATGGCGTCCATGTTATCATAGTTGATAGACATTGGGTCCAACGCACTTGGAACCACACCAAGCTCTGTAATGAACTCCTTCATCTATATCGCCTCTTGTGAAGCCTCCGAAGCACCTATGTATTCCGATCCAGTTGAAGATCTCGCCACAACGCTTTACTTTGCACTCATCCAGCTAACTGCTACACCATTCAAAGTAAATACGTATCCAGATTGAGATTTAGAATCATCCGGATCAGTGTTACAACTAGCATTGGTGTAACCATTAACAACGAGTTGTTCATCACCTCCATAAGAAAGAACCATATCCTTAGTTCTTCTCAAGTACTTAAGGATGTCTTTGACCGTTGTCCAATGATCCACTCCTGGATCACTTTGATATCTGCAAGACAAATTAACAGCATATGCAATGTCGGGTCTAGTACATAGCATGGCATACATAAGAGATCATATGGCTGAGGCATAGGGAGTCTTACTCATCCTTTCTCTATCTTTTGTCGTTGCAGGACTTTGAGTTTTACTCAAGGTCGTATTGGGCAACATGGGCAAGAACCCTTTCTTGCTATCTTCCATTCCAAACCTCTTTAGAACTTTTTCCAAATATGTACTTTGTGACAATGATATTAGGCGTCTCGATCTATCTCTATAAATCTTTATGCCTAATATGTAAGCTGCTTCTCCAAGGTCTTTCAAAAAACTATTATTTAAATAATCCTTGACACTATTAAGAAGTTCTACATCATTCCCAATCAACAATATGTCATCTACATATAGTATTAAGAATGATACAGAGCTTCCACTCACTTTCTTGTAAATATAAGCTTCTCCGTAAGTTTGTATAAAACCAAAACTTTTGATTATCTTATCAAAACGTTGATTCCAACTTCGGGATGCTTGCTTCAATCTATATATGGACCGTTGAAGTTTGCATACCTTGTTAGCATCTTTAGGATCGACAAAACCTTTGGGTTGCATCATATACAACTCTTCATCAATGTCTCCATTGAGGAACGTCGTTTTGACATCCATCTGCCATATCTCATAATCATAATATGCAGTGATTGCTAACATAATCCTCACAGACTTTAGCTTCGCTACTGGTGAGAAAGTCTAACCGTAGTCAACTCCTTGAATTTGTTGAAACCCTTTTGCGACAAGTAGAGCTTTATAGACAGTAACATTACCATCAACATCTGTTTTCTTCTTGAAAATCCATTTGTTCTCGACAGCCTTCCAGCCATCCGGTAAGTCCACCAAAGTCCATACTTGGTTTTCGTACATGGATCCAATCTCGGATTCATGGCTTCTTGCCATTTATTGGAATCCGAGCTCATCATTGCTTCCTCATATGTCGCAGGGTCATCGGTGTTGTCCACCAACATGACACTCATAACGAGATCATATCAATCAGGAGTGGTACGAGTTCTCGTTGACCTGCGAGGTTCCGTAGTAACTTCAACCGAAGTTTCATGATCAACATCATTAGCTTCTTATCTTATTGGTGCAGGCGCCACAGGAACTACTTCCGGTGCTGCGTTACTCGCAAGTTCGAGAGAAGGTTCAACAACCTCGTCGAGTTCTACTTTCCTTCCAGTCACTTCTTTCGAGAGAAACTCATTCTCTAGAAAGGATCCATTCTTGGCAACGAAGATTTTGCCCTCGGATCTATGATAGAAGGTATACCCAATAGTTTTCTTAGGGTATCCTATGAAGACGCATTTTTCCGCTTTGGGTTCAAGCTTGTCTGGCTGTAACTTCTTTACATAAGCTTCGCAACCCCAAACTTTAAGGAACGACAATTTAGGTTTCTTCCCAAACCACAATTCATACGGTGTCATTTCAACGGATTTAGATGGTGCCCTATTTAAAGTGAATGCAGTTGTTTCTAATGCATAACCCCAAAACAATAGTGGTAAATATGTAACTGACATCATAGAACGAACCATATCCAAGAGAGTTCGATTACGACGTTCGGACACACCATTACGTTGTGGTGTTCCCGGCGATGTCAATTGTGAAAGTATTCCGCATTTCTTCAAATGCTCGCCAAACTCGTAACTTAGATATTCACCTCCACGATCAGATTGTAGAAATTTAATCTTCTTGTTATGTTGATTCTCTACCTCACTTTGAAATTCCTTAAACTTTTCGAAAGTTTCGGACTTATGTTTCATGAAATAGATATACCCATATCTACTAAAGTCATCCATGAAGGTAAGAACATAACGATAACCACCGCGCGATGCTACACTCATTGGGCCACACACATCAGTATGTATGATTTCCAATAAGTCCGTAGCTCACTCCATCATACCATAAGATGGAGTCTTAGTCATTTTACCCATAAGACATGCTTCGCATCTTTCAAGTGATTCGAAATCAAGTGATTCAAGAAGTCCATCGGAATGGAGTTTCTTTATACGCTTCACTCCAATATGACCAAGACGACAGTGCCACATATAAGTTGAGTTATCGCTTAATTTCAAACGTTTAACTTCAATGTTATTAATGTGTGTATTTCCACAATCGAGATTCAATAAGAATAGACCATCTATCAAAGGTGCATGTGCATTACTCATATAAATCGAACAACCATTATTATTGGACTTAAACAAGTAACCGTCTTGCAATAAACATGATCCAGATATAATGTTCATGCTCAACACAGGCACCAAATAATAATTATTTAAGTATAAAACTAATCCTGATGGTAGATGAAGAGGTAGCGTGCCGACCACGATCACCACGGTCGGCCCTGAGCACGTGCAGCCAGTGCGTTCGCACTGGGCCCTCGATTGCTAAGGGCCCCATCCAGGTACGTACAAGAGAGCCCATTCGCTTAGTGGAAAATCTGAACGAATATCGACACCGATTGCGTTGGAGGCAACCAGGCAATGCCTCGCCAAAGAAGTAAATATCGATCGCAGGTTGCAGTCGTCGCATCGACTTCTCCTCTTACCTCCTTGTTCTATTTCTCCGTTCTCCAATCACTGCCGACAATTGCGTGCCGCTCTCAGGTCGAGATTTCTAGACTTTCTTGGGGGAATTAATGGAGGAGGAGGAGAGGATCTTGATTTATCGATTTCCAGCCCTTTTGAGGTAATTAACTATCGGTCCAATCTCCTCCCATCTATGAGCCCATAGGTTAGTATTTTCTTGTGCATCCGATTCAATTCGTTCTCCATCCTCATCCCACATATACTGGGGAGACACCAAAGTGTATAAAGCGGGCAAAATCAATGGAAAAGGGGATTGGTGGTACCAATTGGCGGAAGAGGATCCCCTGACATGGTCTCTCCTGCCATTGAGTCCCTGACAAGTGGGGACCACCTCTGGTGGGACCCACATGTCAGTGACCCAAAGTCAGTGTACTGTAGGGTTAGCTACGTCACAGGAGCCACGTCCAGCAATTGGCAGCACGGCATGGAGTCAAGGTCGGCAGCAAGGGATTGCCGGCAGTGGCATTTGGTAGCCACGAGCCCAGAGGCCAATGGAAAGTCAGGTGCATTTGTTTCTTCTAATTTCATGTCCTAGTTTGTGCAGTGGTTGTGTATCTGCTCGTGAGTTGGAGTGCGAGCTCGAATGCAACTTTGTGAGCTTCTTTGCTATCGCTGGCACATACTAGTTGATTTTTATCCGAAATTGCCACACAGAAAATCATTAGTAATCTGTGTTACGTATATTGAGAATTTAGGGACAATTTTTTCACTCAAATATACAAAAACACCTCATTACCTTTTTATAGGGGGCCTATTTTTTTTGTTTTGCACCGGGCCCCTCACATGTCAAGCCCGGCCCTGATGATCACATCAACCTTTGATCCATTTCCTACGCGCATCGTCACCTTGTTCTTTGCTAGCTTCCGTTTATTCTGCAGTACCTGTTTCGAGTTACAAATATGAGCAACCGAACTAGTATCAAATACCCAGGCACTATTACGAGTACTAGTGAGATACACATCAATAACATGTATATCGGATATACGTTTCTTCTTGATGTTGCCGTTCTTCAAATCCGCCAAGTACTTTGGGAAATTTTGCTTCCAGTGACCTTATCCCTTGCAGTAAAAGCACTCAGTATCAGGCTTAGGCCTAGCCTTGGTCTTCTTCGTCAGCGCGGCAACTTTCTTACCGCCCTTCTTGAAGTTTCCCTTTTTCTCAGATTTGCCTTGCTTCTTGAATTTGGTGGTCTTATTGACCAACAACACTTAGTGCTCTTTCTTGATCTCCACTTCTGCAGATTTCAACATGGAGAAGAGTTCTGGCAACGACTTGTCCATGTTTTGCATATTGTAGTTCATCACAAAGTTCTTGTAACTTGGTGGTAGTGATTGGAGGACACGGTGAATCCCCAAAGCATTAGGAATCACTATTCCCAAGCTTTTAAGCTTGCTTGCGTGCCCAGACATCTTAAGCACGTGCTCACTGACGGAGCTGCCCTCTTCCATCTTGCAGTTAAAGATTTTTTCAGAAGTCTCATAACTCTCAACTGCCGCATGAGCCTCAAATATCATTTTGAGTTCACGGACAATATCATGTGGGTCATGGTTCTCAAACCTTTTATGAAGCTCTTATTCCAAACCATACAAGATAGCACACTAAACTGTGGAGTACTGATTCTTCCGAGCGAGGAAAACATTCTTTACCTCATCGGTATCATTAGCTGCAGGCGGGTCACCCAACGGTGCATCCAGCACATAGGTCAAATTACCAGCATTGAGGATAATCCTCAAATTGCGGAACCAATCCGCGAAGTTGCTTCCATTGTTTTTCAACTTTTCTTTCTTTAGGAACGCATTAAAATTGATGGTAGGGGCTGCCATTGATCTACAACATATTGCAATAGTTTAGACTAAGTTTATGACAAATTGAGTTCTAATTAATAGTTAAATTAATCTAGGTGAACTCCTACTCAAAACAATATCCCTCAAATTGTTTTAGTGATCACACGAACCAAATCCACCACATCAAAACCGATCATCACGAGAGTTGATGTAGCTTCAATGGCGAACAATCAACGTGTTCATCATATCTACTATATGACTCATGCTTTACCTTTTGGTGATCCATGTTTCGAGACCATGTCTGTAGATGCTAGGCTCGTCAAGATCAAACCTTAGCTTCCGCATGAGCAAATCTGGCTCGCTCACGTTGTATACACTCGCAGAATCTAACACATCCGATCATCACGTGATGCTTCGAAACAACGAGCTTTAGCAACGGTGCTTACTAAGGATGAACACTTTAAAACTTGAAATTTTGTGCTTGAGGGATCATCTTATAATGCTACCGTCGCAAACTAAGCAATACAAGATGCATAAAGGATTAACATCACATGCAATTCATAATATGTGATATGATATGGCCTTTCTTCTTGTGCTTCTGATCTCCATCTTCAAGCACGAACATGATCTCCATCATCATCATCATTATGGCGTCAAGGTCAATGGCACCGTTTCATGGTTGTCATCCACCTTCTTCAACTATTACAACTACTTTGAATAGACACGCAGGTCTTAACGGAATTTAAAAGACAACCATATTGCTCCTGCCGGTTGCCAACTTACAATAAGGAACATTGCATACATCATATATAATCACAATCATGGCCATATCACATCACATCACACTCCTGCAAAACAAAGTTAGACGCCTCTAATTTTCTTTGCATATTTTACGTGGTTTTGGGATTTCAATAAGTATCGTTCTAACTTACGAACAAGAACCACAACGCTGATGTTTGAACTATCAAGTGCCTGTTGTAAATTGAATCTATACTATGATGGGAGAGACAGACACCCGCAAAGCCACTTATGCAATATAAGTTGCATGTTGAGCGTGGAGCAAGTCTCATGAATGATGTCATGTAAGGTTAGCCCGGGCCGCTTCATCCCATCATACCGCAAGATGCAAAGTACACAAAAAGCAATTGATAATAAAAGCACTACCGCCCACAATGACCATTGTGTTCTACTCGTGCAATAGATCTACATATAGACACGACTCTGATACCACTGTAGGGGTTCGTAGCATGGAAAACAAAAAAATTGTACCGCATGCACACAAACAAGCCAAGATCTATTTACTAGATTGTAGCAACGAGTCGATAGAAGCACTCACCCTCGAAGATTCCAAAGCGGTTAACGAGAGCAGATTCTCGTGGGTGATGCAGTCGTACACTTGTCGATCTCAAGATCGCGTAG
The DNA here is from genome assembly GCA_916181665.1 of Avena sativa. Classification (NCBI taxonomy): domain Eukaryota; kingdom Viridiplantae; phylum Streptophyta; class Magnoliopsida; order Poales; family Poaceae; genus Avena; species Avena sativa. Next base: position 346,639,207 of record OV702280.1, on the reverse strand, counting down.
ACGATCCTTCCGGCGCTGCGTTCCGGCAGCCCTTCCGCAGTCGGTCACACGTTCGGTACTCGATGAAGACCTTCCTCTCCCTTGTTCCAGCAGGCAGCGGAGGTTGTAGTTCTCCCCTCACGATTCCGGCAGCACGACGGCGTGGTGTCGGAAGTAGAGGGAAGATCCCGCAGGGCTTCGCCTAAGTCGGTGCGAGTTATGGTGGATTAGGGTTTCCCGGAGATATAGGGTTTAGAAGTCCGGGAGGAGGAGGAGGTGTCAGCGGCGGCTAGGGCTGCGGCGGCGGCTCGTGTGCGGGAAGAGGGGCTAGGGCTTGTGTGCTGTGGGGCAGCCCTCCCCTTCTATTTATGAGAGGGGGGAGCCTTGGGAGGGGTGGGTTTGAATCCAAACCCAAACCCAAGTTGGATTGAGAGAAGGACTTGTTTCTTCTCCCACTAGGAAACCATTGTTCCAGTTTGACTTTTCAAACTCTCGTTTGACTTTCAATTTAGAGCTTTAATTCTCTCTTACAAATGCACACACCATGTGACCTAGGATATGATCCAATCATTCCACTTACCCATGACACATTCATGGACCATTCTCTTTCCGGACCGGTGAACCTTCTAGACCCTTCTAGAACCTCTCTGATGAAAACATCGGAAACTTTCCCGAACTCCGAAATAGGACTTTCCTTATATGAATATTATTCTCCGGACCATTCCGGATCTCCTCGTGATATCCCGGATCCCATCCAAGACTCCGAACAACATTCTGTATCCCTACTAACATTCCATATCTACTAAACAACATCGAATCCTTAAGTGTGTGTCCCTACGGTTCGTGAATTATGCGGACATGACCACGACACTTCTCTGATCAATAACCAATAGAGGAATCTGGAAATTCATATGGATCCCACATATTTCTACAATTACTTTGCGATCGAATGAACCACTTACATACGATACCAATTTCCCTTTGTCTCACGATAGTTTACTTATCCGAGGTTTTGATCGTCGGTATCTCTGCATACCTAGTTCAACCTCGTTACCGATAAGTACTCTTTTATCGTTTCCATGATATGTGATCCCTTGTGAACCAGTCACATGCTTGCAAGCTAACTGGATAACATTCCACCGAGAGGGCCCAGAGTATATTTATCCGTCATATGGATGGACAAATCCCACTCTTGATCCATGTGCCTCAACCCATACTTTCCGAACACTTAATGCCACCTTTATAGCCACCAAGTTACGGTGTGGTGTTTGATGTCATCAAAGCATCCTTCCAGTGATGGTGATTAACATGATCTCATGGTCGAAGGAATTAGGTTACTATGTATCAGAAAGCTTATAGCAAACGAACTATTGAAATGACTTGATCTTAATGCTACGCTTATCTATAGGAGTATGTCCATCATACCATTCTCCTAATGATATGATCTTGTTATTAATAACATCTCAATGTTCATGATCGAGAAACCACGATCATCTATTAATCAACAAGCTAGTATTATAAAGAGGCTTTACCAGGGACTCTAATTTAGTTTACAAATCACACAAGTATTAATGTTTCCGGTTAATACCATTATAGCATGAATGTAAACATTTATCATAAACACAAAGATATAATAATAACCACTTTTATTATTGCCTCTAGGGCATATCTCCAACACCATACAGCACAACGCCCAAAGGACCAACACGATACACGGCCCGAACAGGCAGGTCCAAACCGAAAACAAGAAGAAAGAAAAGAAAAGAAAGCCGACAATGGCGGAGCGACAAAGCAGAGAAGATTCTCAACCATTGCGCCCCCGGAGAAGTACCACCACACCGCTAGCAATCCAATGTGCCGCATACCAAAGCAGCACCTCCAAGAAGGGGAGTGACGATGACGACACTGATGCCCGGACTAGTCCTAGGGTTTCCCCCGGTACGCCATGGGAGACGCGGAGGAGATGCCCCCAACACCCTTCAGGAAGGAAAGCGATACCCAAAGGCGTCACCGCGCCGGTGTCAAAGCGACAAAGATTTCTCCCGATCCCTCCAACGACCCTCCCAACCGCTTTGAATTGCTCCACCAAGCTTGCCACCCACCTGCACGCGCCCACATGGTCTTGAAGTCATCACCACCGTCACACCGTGGAACTCAGACCAAGGCCGATAGGAACGAGAGAGCGGTGCCATCGATGAGGATATGCATGGCATCAGCACGCGGGAGAGGACAATCTCCACCGCTCGAAGGCGATAGCCGACCGGATGCAGCAGCAGGCCATACCAGGCCTTCTTGGCCCGACCGAGCCCGTCAAGGCTCGTGAAGTCCCGCCGCCGCACTGCAGCAAGGGTGCCTTCGCAAACGCCTCCCCTAGCACCAAGATACACTCCTCCCTCCACCAGAAAATCCGCCACCTTGACGAATCCTTGCTGCCAAGCAGCAGCACCATCGCCATCGAGACCACCCAGGCGAGCCGGGCCGTTGGCAGACTGAGGGACAGCGACCGAACCTCGCCACCCCATGGCCTGAGGAACGGCTGCGCAAGCCACCTTCTAGGGCCGCCGCCCCGACTTCCACGTGCTCGAGCCAAGGCTTCAGTCACCGTCACACCACACAGCTGCCGAGGGTTCCGGCGAAGGGTAGGAATCGGATTCGCAGTCATTGAGCACACGGGAAACCTAGGGGAGGAGAACATCCCTCCATCACCTTGCGGTTGGTGCCGTCCGAACGGACAACGACATCCGTAGGGCCAAGATCAAGCCCGGCTAGGCCCAACAAGCCTGGCCAGGCCCGGATCAGGCCTAGATCTGGCCCGCGGAACCGCTCCCCGCTGCTGCAACCAGGTCTCACCGCCGCCATCGAGCTAATCCGCGAGGCGCCCTGCGGTGACCCAGCATACCACTGCATGATGTAGTATACTATAGTCGTTGACATAACACCAATGAAACATCGTTCACTAGTATTACATCCCTCAGAATGGCACAACAGAAACACAGCGGGTCCAATACATGGCTAAAGGTTACAACTCACTCTTTACACAAGATCCAGAGAACACTCTAGGTTAAAGAGAGAGAAATAACTTCTTACGGAGAAGAATCAAAGATAAACAATGGAAGAACTATTATACTATTAAGACTAGTATTTTAACTAAGAGATTGGCATTGCTGCTATTGCAATACACTACAAAATTAGGTTCTTTGGCTAGAGATTATATTCCTATCTAATCAGTAACTTCGTCTTCACTTGAGTTGAGGTATATTTTGACTTCCTTGTCTTCATTGAAGAGCTTTAGCTTTGGATGATAAGTCCTCGAGCATAACTTGATGTGGATGTTGTCTATCCCGGCTTCAGAATCTAACAAGGGTTAAGAAGATACTTTGAGTACGAGCGTACTCAGCAAGTTTCACTAGAAAATGATTGTTTGATGCACTATAACTACAGCCACAAAACGTAGGTCGTAGGCAATGCAAGTTTTCATAAACATTTCTTCAAAGATTTCTTTTATTCTGAAAAGCTATGTCCGTCAGCCTTCACGGGTTTACCAGAACTTTCATGGAGTTCCTTTCTCGCAGCGTTCGCAGCTCCTTCCCGGAACAGGGAGTAACAAGTTAGAGTTCTTACACTCTAGAGAGGTGCGTTACTTTTCCCATGAGAGATCAACTCCTTGTTGCACAACCGGGCAGCTTAACCGTCCACAATTCCATGTTGTGGGGCCAAGTAGTTGGTCCAAGCTAATCACTGCCCTCTCCGCAACCTCATATGTCTGCACGATCCTTCAGGCTGGCTCATATTCGTTAATCCCCCTTTTGGGCAGGCTAAAACCCTGATGAGTTCCCGAAGAGTCTATGACCTAGTGATGCCCGGAATAGTACCATTTGCATGGACTATGTCCCTAAACACCATTCACAGATAATCTAGACACAAAAATTGTGGGGCGTAAGGGTGCCCACCCATATGTTGGATTCGCACAAGGAATCACAACGTCACGTTAAGGTCGTCTTGCCTCCATACAAGAGGAAAAGGATACAGCTGACTTCTCCGTCCCATTCCAAATCTCATGGTTAACGCGTAATGTACGGCACAAGAATCACTGGCGACATTGGTTGTTAAGTCCTAGATATTAAGTTCGTACCACCGGAACTTTTATAGTAAGTTATTACCTCATGGTAATAACCTATAATCACATTATTATGAAAATAGTATTTTCGGACCTTTTTCAAATGCAGGTGATGTCCACATTGGATTTGTAAAATACTTTACAGAAAATAACCAAAGGACATGGGCAAGTGTGAACTTGCCTTTTGTGATTGCAAGATTATGCACTCACAGTCTTTGAGTCAGTATAAGATCCAAAATCTGAAATCATCATCATTGGTACGGTAAGGACTAATGTTTAAAGAAGCAATATGTGCTTATGCATAAGTAATGTGATGCACTTTATAAACGTGAATCCCGGTGATAATGTTGTTCTAGGGTTTGGATACTAGAAATGATGTATTTGAAATGTGTTGTACTTTTGGATGAGTTTTATACTCGTGCTTCTTATTAAGGCTTGTGAGTGTGTGTGAAACAATCATATAATTACAATATCATAAAACAATAGGATACACACAGATGTGAAATGCTACTTAAGATTGCTTATAAGAATTGTTGTTTTGAAGTGGCAAAAAGAATAACATTTGAAGAAAAAGTTCCTTTTCTAAGGTTTAAACAATCTTTGGGGTTAGTTAGTGGTGGTCGATGTTATTTGTGCTTGCTTGAATAGTTTGGGCTTGAGATGCTTTATAACTTAACTAGTTTAGACCAAAGTTAACTATAAAACATAGTATAACAATGTTTATAGTGTTATATTTAGATTCTTGTAGACTAAAGTTAACTTTAAAATGTTTCCTTAAGGTTACTTAAGAATGGTTATACTTTTACTTGGTGTAGTGGTTTCTTGATTTTATAATGGAATAGTATCATTTACCTTTTTATAGATGAGTGGTTATAGTTTATAAACCAAGATAAAATATTACTTAACTACTTACGGACTTACTATAGTGTTGTGGTAGTTTTTTTAATCTGGTGGTTAAAGTAGATAAAAAGGATTTAATTTATTCACAAGTTGTTCTCTAAGGTTTTTATTATGAATAGGAATCCTTTTAGAATATAATCTTCACTTAAGGTTGAAGATAATTTAATAAAAAGGTATTTATAATGTTTTAAACCATTATGGATTCATATTATTAATATTCAAGACTAATAATATTTATTAGACTTAATTGACTAATTTTAGAAATATTAACAAATTTTATTTATCCTTCTATGAATTTTAAACTAAGGGAATAGGTTTAAATTCAAGTTATTAGAGTATCTAAACTTTTTATTTAACTCAATAGTGAAATATTATATTTTTAACATGTAGATATTATTTTTGTGATTATTTTGGTATATTATATTTATTTTTATGATTTATAAATAATAAGATATGATTTTTATAAGATTTAATACTTTTAAAATACTTAATAAATAATAAATATTTAATTAAGTGAAATAATAATGTATGATTATAATTTTAAAGTATAGTTCTTATTTTTCTAAGATATTTGGTATTTTATTCATTTTTTTAACATTTACCATTTAAAATAGGAATTATCAAAGTTTTATAAAACCTTTATTAAATAATATTTATTTAAATAATCATCATGACAATGTTTAATAATAGTTTTAAGTTATAGATTTTATTTTTCTAAACATTTTCATATATTATAACACATTTTTATGAATTATAAATCAAAAGTTATTAATTAATCAAGATTTAATCATTTATTTGATTTTGAAATATTAATAATTGAGTTTATAACATTTTATTTATTTCTTAAACAGGAATTAACTTTTTACACCGTACCTACATCTAGCCTGAGTCACTAACTAGTGGGCCTATGTCCACCTCAGCTCTCAGATTTAATATATGTGTTTGTTACCGAACCTGTCTCTACCCCCAGACAATGACATATGGGCCCAAGGACATGCATCAGCCACGCGAGACAAAGACTGGTCAAACACGTTGACGTGGATAGGGTGATGCAAGCATGATGTCATGCTGACATCAGCTCTGTCTCCACCACCAGAGAATGGTCGCCGGCGGCGAACCACTGTGCTCCGGTGGACAAAGTTGATGCTACTAGTGGGAACCAAGGCGAACCTATTAGTGGTAACGCCGCTACCTAGTGGTCACCGGAAATACACCGGCGACGAGCTTCTATGGCGGCCAACAGGGGTGCTCGATGAAACTAGTTCTACTGTGCGAATCAACAAGAGAAATTAGGGTCTATAGATGCGTAAGCTTACCCTGATGACGGTAGAGAGGTCAAGGAGACTTGGGAAAGCATGACGACAGTGAATCAACGATAATGGCCACGGCGGCCGATTAATGGAATGCTCGATTTCACATGATTCCCGGTGTGCGGGCTTCCGTGCTTGGTCCTAGGTGAGTAAGTCCACGACGGCGCGTCTAACGGTGGCTACCACGAGACGAGGGGTGGTCGGATTTGGCTGGAACGACGAACTCCGACGGACTACGGTTTTGGGTGAGGAAGGAAAATGGGTCTGGAGAGCGAGATAGAAGATGAGATAGGTATGAGAAGATAGAGGAGGACGCGACGATCTTATCTACTCCTCCCAGGGACGGCGGCACGCATCGTAGCGCGGCGGTCGATCGACGGCGGAGCTCCGGCCAGCGAGATGCTTCAAGTAGGCAAGGTAGATGGCAAAGTTGATTTTGCGGAAAACCCCCTGGCATTTCTTTCTTCTCAACCCGCAGTCCCTCTTCGGTCCCACCTGTTAGCCAAAGACGAGAACGAGTTGGGCTAGTTATTGGGCCTTTGTGGGCTGCACAGGGGCGACAGGTAAGCAGAGAGAAGTTGGGCCACGGCCAGGATTTGTTTTTTATTTGTTTTCTATTTTCTGTTTTACTTTTCAAATTTGAATTTAATCTATATTTGAACTTTTCTTATAAAGTTTATTTGCTGAATACTTACAACAACAATTGTATTTATTGTGATTTCTTTTGTGAACCTTTATGATAAATATTTTTATATTTCTCTTATTTTCTTTATATGAACCCCCCCTTTTTTAATATTTTGTAGAAGCTTTTCTTATTATTTTTATTTTCACTTTTAACCATGGCTTTATTATATGATATTTTCTTATTTGTTTATAAAACTTAACTCTATTTGGTTCATAGTTTAAATATAATTTTTTATATGTATAATGATCCTATATCATTATTTAATGCATGAAATAGAAAAGAAATGAATATGGTTATTATTACTTCTATTAACTTATAAAATTACAATGTATATATATTCTATTAGGATAAACATAGAAGTTTAGGGTTTGAATTATGAATATTTACCCTAGGGTTTAGGGTTTTTAATATACTTAGATTCCTTTGTGGATGTGAGTAAAGATTTAATAACTAAGCATATTATTTTCTATTTGGGATATTTGATGACATCACCTTTAGGAATAGAAAGTTGTATTTATAATGTTTTATAGAAAGGAATTTATAAAGATACTCCTAATCACATATAATTATGATGATTAGAATTAACAGAGATGTGCTTATTTGATTTGCTATAGGAAAATATTCCTATAGAGTGATGTAGACATAAGATGATGAATCAATTCCCTGAAATGGATATTATACTTGGTTTAAGATTTAGAGTTGGTTGTTTACCAAGAATGTCTATTTTCCATTCTTCACCATCCCGGACCTTTAATTAAGGAATTCCTTTCATAAATATAATACTTCTTCCTATCCATCATCATAGTTAGTATGATGAGCTTTACTTCACAAGAATGTTCTTATTCACCTTTTATTCTTCTAAACTCATGGATGAATCCAGTGAGTTTGATACTAAAGTATTTCATAGTTTTCTCATATCTTTGCTTGGTTATACATACTACTCTACTATTGATAATCTTCAATCCAACAAGTAGTTCTTTCAAACTCCACTCATAATCTTCCTTAATCATCCATCACTAATATTTCTTCCATTAGATGTATACATCCAACTATCTTACTCCAAAGCTTACCATCCTTTAAGATGAATAACACTTCTTCCATAACTCCATGCTATACTAGCTTTAATTGAATCATACTATCTTACATTTACTTTACTCTAATAACTCACACTCCAACCTCACATTATATTAATGTGACCTTTAATGACTACTATAGGATAACTTATCTATACTAGGGTTTTAGTCATGTTCTACCCACCAATATCACTTATACTTGATAATAGTATTCAACCTAGGTGAGCAAGGCATGATCATTATAATCCTTTAATCATTGCTAACTTAGATATCCAATTTGGCTAATCCATGCTTTATCAATACAACCCTACAATTGTATTGGAACTATCTTCTTAGTATTTTTAATTGTATATCTCAATAACTCTTCTACCATTTCAGGAGTGAGTTGAACTCCATCACTTTTCACATTGATTTATTCTTATTTAATCACTCCTTGGTTATAGATGATATCTGAACTAGCCTTACTATTAACCTCTTCTTAGTTTTTTCTTTGTAGACATTTAAATGTAAACTATGTTCTCGTCAAGAGTTAATAGATTGCGAATTGGTGAATCAATAGTTGATTTCTCAACATTGATAAACAACAGATATTAAGATAGGTTCTATAAAGATTGGTATGGAAAGGAAAATATATGGTGAATGATCTTAACTTAGTTTCTTCCAAACTCAAACTCATTAAAGAGTTAAAGTTAGGTATTACTATGATAAATCATAGTAAGAATAGATAAGAATAAGATAGGTCAGGATTAGTCATTACATTTAGATTACTTTAGTTATAATCTTAACTTGGCATTTATGAGTTGTTGGGCTGAATATTATGATAGGATCCCTTAAGGATCAGAGATTACTTATTTAAGCAATGTATTATGAGTAACATTTTATTATATCTGATCTACCCTTAGATCAAATCATGTTTACCCAAATAAGGTTTTAGCAAAGATTATATTGAAACTTATCGCAATTAACTTGATGATCTACTTCAATTCCATCAAGTTAAGAGAAGCTTCAATCACTTTGACAAGTTTTGTTCAAAAGCGCGAAAATTATTCAGATTTTCTATGCATGAATGCAATGCACACATCTGGGTTCATCTTATTTCTGAGCTCTAATACTGGGATGTTACATGCCCCCACCGGCTCCGCTGTAGAAGCTGCTCCGCCATGACCCGCCACCGGCCGCCCTAAGCCACGCCACCGCGGCAGATCGCACCCGCTAGCAGCGCTGGCCGAGCCGAGCGCGACCAGCAGGGGAGCTCCACCGCTGTGGCCCTTAGAGGCACGTCACGACGTTGCCGCAGACGCGTCGCCACCGAATCCCTGCCGCTGGATGAGCACGACGCCGTCCCCGGGACCCTACCGAAGCCGCCAGGGCCGGGCCGCCGCCACCAAGCCGCGCGGACCTCCGCGCCATCGCGCCGCTGCCGAAGCCGCCGCCAAGCCACCGCACCGCGCGCCGCCGCCACTCTAGACGCCCAGCCCGCGCGAGCCGACCGAGAGTAGGGGGAGAGGGAGGCCCCGCCGCCACCGACGCCGAGCGGCTTTGCCGTCGGTGCTACCCGGTGGCGGCGAGGGGGGATGCCGGAGAGGGGAGGGAGGAGGTGGTGGCGGCGGGGAGCCCCCGGTCGCTCGCGGGAGCGACGCGGGGGCTAGGGTCTTGGGAGGTGGCGGTTTATCGTTAATCCAACGAACCTTCTTTTCCAGATGGTGAGGTCGGTCTCTTCTGGCATGAAGAAGAGGACATGGCTCCAACGGCGGCTCAGGTGAAAGAACAGGTGGGAAGATCCAAAGCGTTTTTTGGAGCGAAGATGGCGTTTCTCCGTTTTAGATAAAAAAGAAGTACAGGGTAAAGTTTTTAATACGCCAAAAAAATTATAGTTTTATTGCTACTTCGGTTTGCAAAACCATATTATTCTTGGACCCAAACGCCTTAAAATATTCTATACTTTGTTATTTTTAGAAACCGAAGTATCCTCAAAATACTTAAAAAAACTGAGCTCCCAAACGGAGCCTACAACTTTCCATGAACACGAGGTGTTGAGTTTGTTGTTGAAGAGCACATAGAATCGTAGATAGGGAGTGGGAGAAAATGGAGGAAAAAATGAACAGAAATGTAGAAGTAGGAATGAACACTATCGACATTTCTTTGTCGTCGATCCTACGCTGATGTAAAGAATCGTGTAGAGAGAAAACATCTTCTTCTTAAAATAGGCTTTCGTCTCGCTTTATAAATAAAGCAACCAAGTGAAACCGCTGTTGGGCCAGACAACACAACGCCCAAAAGAAGAGACTCAACACGATACAAGAAGCACAGACGAACATGTCCAAAGAGAAAAAAGAAACACATATGGCAGTGAGTCGACTAAACAAGGACGATCCGAGACCGCTGCGCCCACCGGCTATGTCCCACCATGCTCCAAGCCCTCCGATGCATCCTGTACCAAGCAGCACCCTCGCAGAGGGAGGCGCCGACGCTCGACGCAGCTACCCGGACCAGTGAACTAGTCCTAGGGTTTCCCCCGGTACTTGAGGCACACAGGGAGAGGGATCTCCGCAATGCCCTCCAAGAAGGAAAGGCGCCACTCGAAAGCGGCACCGCGGCGGTGTCGGCTAAGCTGACAAGGATTTCTCCCGATCCCCTCCCCACCAAGACGCCCCAAGGAACACCGGAGCACCACCACCAACCTAGCCACCCATTAGCATGCGCCACCACGCTCTTGAAAACACCCTCGTCGTCTCGTCGAGGACCTTGGAGTGAGTCCTGCAAGCCGGAGGACAATGCCGTCGCGAGACGAGGAACCGTAGTACCGAAGCTGTGCTGGAGGGACCAACCTCCACCACCAAGAGGTGCTAGTCGACCGGACAGGTATCCGGGGCACACCAGGCCGCGGCGAGCCCGGCCGGGCCCGGAATGGGCTCGTGAAGCCCCAGTCACCCCGCTGCAACAGGCAAGGCATGATAGCGCAGTCCCAAGTCCTAGCGGCGTCGCCGCCTCCATCTCCAGGAGGTGCAACACCCGCCAGCAGGGTGGCCCACCTAGGCCCATATGGGGCCCGAGGGGCCCAGATCTGGGTCGAGCCCTAGCCCGCGCCACCGGAGCGCTCCACCACGCAGCAACCTGCGCCGCCACCCCGCCGTCCTCCCGGCCGCGCGCCAGATCGCCGCCTGCGGAGGATCTACCGCCATTGCCACCCGTCTTCGTTGCCAGAGATCTGCAGGGGCAGGCTTCGAGCCCCTGCCGCCGCCACGGGCCGCAGCAGCCACAAGCACCGCCGCCCGCCGCCGCCTCCAGATGCGGGAAGTCGCTCCCGACGCCGCTCGCCGGCCGCTGCCATGCCGGGACTCGCCGACCTCCGCCGAGCTACACCGCGTGCCCAGGCTCATACCGCCCCGCCGGGATCACCTTGCGCCGAGGAAAGGAAGGCCGCCGCCGGCATCGCGCGGGCTTTGCCCGGCGGCTCACGCCGGCGGCGACGGGAGGGGAGGAGGGCGGAGAGGGGTAGGTCGGGGCGGGTAGGGTTCGCCCGCTTCGTCGCCCTCGGGAAGGACGAGCGAAGCGTTTTTTCTCTCCTCATCTCCCTTGTAGAGAGAAAACATGCAAAAGGAGTCGGAACAAAGAGAGGCACATAAATAAATGTAACGAAGAAAATGTAAAAAAGAAAGGACATTGTCCATGACAGTTTAGTCATCGATGTTACAATTTTTAAAAGAGTCGTACAAAGATAAGGCATGGAGGCACACAAAAAATTATAAAGAACGAAATGTCAAAGGAGAAAAAATTCACACACGCACTTGAAGAGAGAGATGATAGGGTTAAAGTAGTTTTTTTAGAAAAGAGTATATATTAATATTACAAGGATACCAATTACACCTAGCATCTGTAACACGCATGCCCTAGCGGCCCTACGGATGCACACATCCCAGAAAAAAGAAAAAATTACAAAAAAAAAAGTCCCGCTACAAAGAACTAAACCAAAGCAACAACACTGACACCATCAGAACAACACCAGTAGTCTTCCACTCCAATAACAACGCCTTCAAGAAGGAAACGGTGCCGAAGCACCGTCGTTGCCCGATCAAAGATCATAGGTTTTCACCCCTGGAGAAAGTCCTTGCTCACAAAACAATGCCTTTAATAAGGTCATTGCTAGACACAACCAGTTAAAGCCAGACCTTGGATTTTCACCCTGCAAGATAAGACTGGGAACTCTTCCTATGTTGTTTTTCCGTACCAACAGTCGCTGCAACGAGTCCCAGATCATGCAGTCAGATCTCCGTCACCACAAGAACAAAAATCACCATCGCTACCCTCATATTTCTGCTTTTCTGACATTCTCCGCATCCGACTTCATCATGGCTCTAAGAATGACACTTGGTGAGAACAAACAACAGAGCTTCGCAAAACTCCCGCTGAAACCAAACGGCCAGAAAAACAAGGTGCGCACGACCGAATACCTTTCGATCCAGCAATCTCCGGGCATGATACGCCCATGGGAGTTCGCCGGCGGAGCCTTCCGAAACCCGCATCTCCAGACCAGATCAACAAGGGCAAACATCAAGCAGATCTTCGTCTTCGTGCGAAAGAAACCAAAGGACCACCACCTTTATTAGCTCCGACACAGCGATTTTCACACCGCCGGCCGGTTTCCGGAGAACGGATCGAGCAAGCAATTAGGGAAAGAGAGCCGATCGAGGTCTTGAAACCCATCATCGTCACCTCCTCCACCAGATCGCCCCACTCCGCCACCCTGGAGGAACGAACAAGCAGCACGAGGGACAGGTGCCCACTGCGCGCCAACACTCCTCCAGTCACGCTGCCGAGCCACCTTCTCCGCACCGCCGCTGCCATCCCTGCCAAGGCCCGCTGCCTCTCCACGCCCACGCCACGCGCCGGCGAGGCCATTGAGGCCCCGCACCATCGCCCGCACCTCCACCCTCGCTACCCCTGAGACGAACCGCCTCCGCGTGAAGGGGCCCGTCGGGAGAGCGCCTCCCCGGTTAAAGTACGATTAATCGCTAGGTTAAAAGTGCGACACTTCTTTTTCCTATGTTTGACTAGAACATGCATCTAGTACTACTAGCAACTAGCAACTAGCAACTAGCAAGGCACACGCAGGCTAGACTGAACTGAAGGTTGCAATTCACAACAGCAGCAGAGCGGGTCGGTTAGCCAGGATTGGAACCTATAGGGATCTTGTCCAAGATTAGGGAAACAAAAGTTTTTGTTATTTTAGCACTCGGGGATGGGCAACAATATATGGAGACAATAGTTACATAAGCTAGTCTTCTATCTCTCATACAGCATGCACTAGTGGTGTTAATAAAATCAGGTTAAATCTTTTAGATAAGTTCGGATTTACTTCATAGTCATTCATTACCTCTCCCTAGGTACTCGTAGGTCACGGTCATACATTACTAGGGTGTATATCCTTACAGTATTATTTTTACATAATTACATTACATACCGATATACACATAGGGGTGGAGGAGCTAGTTGACATGTGAAGCAAAATGATATGGTCCGCAATTATGTTCAAGTCATCCACCGATGAAGTCAAGGCAGTGTATTGGTTAATTTACTAGTTACAGGAAAAGGAGTAATTTACTCGGTGGTAACGGCGACTCGTCTTTGTAAGGTTCATGTATGAACTTCAATCTTAGGTTCGTGAAATATTTCTATGGTGATTTGGATTTGTCCTTCTAGTAGAATATGCGCCTTAGACTATCCATTGTAAAAAGCGAGTTCGTTAGAAAAAAAGAGACTACGATCTCGATAAATTTGGTTGCATTTACGTACGCTCCGATGTGAGTTCGATTATGGGGCCCAATACTAATTTACAGATTAATAAAACTAACATGTGATGTTCTATTCCCTCTTGTTTTGTGTTGGCACGAAAAGAAGAAAACTATTTTCTGTTTCTTGGAATCAAACCAAATAGTTGGTTCACTTCGACCCAAGATTCACTTGAGTTCAGTTGGTATAGTGTATTGAACCAGCGTTGGCACTCTCTCTCCTCCCGTGAATCGCTTTTCCACCCCAATGTAGAATTGTAGATGATCTTAGTTTAATTCTAAACCATGTTGAGGAGTTTCCTTTGTGAAACATATAGCGGTTGAATGTTGCTCTTTTTTACTTAAATTAAAGTGCTTGTTCCAACATGTCAAAGTGCCTTAGATTGTGGTTTAGGTGTACTTCCTCGTCTCGTTTTAAATTTCTACTATTATGGTCTCGCTTCTAATTTTAAATTTGTAGTATTATGGTCTCGCTTCTATGATAGTTGAATGCAGCTGACACTATTTTGTGCTCCTCGTAAATAGTTTGTTCTTTCACATAAATAAAACTGGAAAGTTGGGATGCATACAAATATTTTTGCAAGTTGAACATTGATCTAATGAAGTTTCAGCAACTTTCCGCGATATTTTGTGCCATGCCATAAACTTTACTCATAATTGTCCGAATCCTCTCTTTAGGATTATTCATGAATGAACTTCAGACTTATCTTAGTTACAAGAAAAGAAAAGGACAACAACGACTAGATGGGAGTGTCATCCCTAGTTTCATTTAAAAATTACTTCATTTTAGTTATTTATTAGGAACTTTATTCTAAGGTTGTTTTGGGGATCTTTATTTTATTAGTCCTTTTAGGAAACTTTATTTAAGTTTTTTTTAGGGTGAGTTTTGTTGTTGTTATAAAGTCCACGTTAACTTATTGGCCACAAGCCCACAACATCTAGAAAAACTTATGGGCCTCAAGGGCCACGCGTTGATCTGTACAACCCAGTAGACCCGGCCCAGCTTTGCCCTAGGGTCCACAATATATATAAGCAACTAAAGACCATCTCCGCGTCGTCTCTTCGCCTCGCCCTGATAGGTAAGCCGCGCGCCGCCCCTTCCCTGTCTCGCCCCCTCCCCCGCCGCCGTTCTCACGCTCCGCTCTTCTTCAGTGCAGGTAGCCGGCTTTGAGCTCTTACGACTCTCTAGATCTGTAGGATAGGGCGGATCCGCTCCTGGCGAGCGAAATCCAGTTCTTATCATGTAGTGTTCGCGTCGCGGTTCCTAGCAGTAGCTGATGTTTTCCTCAGTCTTTTGCGTGCCCACCCGTTTGCGGTGCAGATGTGTAAGGGGATGTTTATGTGCTTTGTTAGATAATCATAGATGGTCGATTTGGACATGAAATAAGATGTTGGTTTAGGCTAACGATTTCCCCGTGATTCGAGTTCACGACAAATCGAATTACTGCCTGGTTTCTGATCTGATTGCTGTGATTACTGTTAGCCTGTGGTCTGTTGAAGTGCTAGGCTCACGAAATCTTGCTATTTGGGTTTGTTATTATTATCCTTGTAGAAAAACTGCCTTAGTTGCAAACCTGGGAGAGGAGTTGCCTCCGTGAACGCATAGCTGCAGTATTTCTACGTTGACTGTCTTTTCCTGTATTCCTTCTCCTTACACCTACCTGAAATCACTTCTTATCTTTGTTTGCAGTTCAAGGAGCTGTCCTGAGAAGCTCAAATGGCTCCCAAAGGTAAGCTCATACTAGCGCAGGATTCTGAATGTTCCTCTTTCTTTAAAGATGCTGATACCAACATGTCAAGTGTTTCAGATTACGTTAATGTGTAGCTCCATGTTTTGCTTTGCATATCATAGTATTGTGGTCTCACCTTTTGGATTGATAGAAATGGTCTGCAAGCAGTGTAATTGAATGCGGCTGTCACTATTTGGTTCCTGTTCTGTCAATAATATGTTCTTCTGCATGTATAGAACCAACAAATTGTGATGAATTCATTTCTTCTGCAAATTAAAGGGGTGCCCTAATAGTAAGCTCTGTAAATTATAGTGATACACTGCATTTTTTGTTTGTGCTGGATTCATGAGTATACTTGAATCTTCTTCTTACATTGTCTTGCTTGCACAAGTCTGATTATTTTTTGTATTGTCATTAGCTGCGGTCGCCAAGAAGGGCGATGCCAAGGCCCAAGCCATGAAGGTTGCCAAGGCTGTGAAGTCTGGGTCAATCAAGAAGACGGCAAAGAAGATCCGCACATCTGTGACGTTTCACCGCCCCAAGACCCTGAAGAAGGCCAGGGACCCCAAGTATCCCAGAATCAGCACGCCTGGGAGGAACAAGCTCGATCAGTACCAGATCCTCAAGTATCCTCTGACCACTGAATCTGCAATGAAGAAGATTGAGGACAACAACACTCTTGTCTTCATCGTCGACCTCAAGGCAGACAAGAAGAAGATCAAGGCTGCCGTTAAGAAGATGTATGACATCCAGGCCAAGAAGGTCAACACCCTGATCAGGTTAGTGTCTTGCTTGCATTACCATCGGTTTTACTGCTTGATCTGGTACGTACTGCAGCCAAAGTGACCAAGTCTTGCAATCTTGCAGGCCTGATGGCAAGAAGAAGGCTTACGTGAAGCTGACGCCAGACTATGACGCCCTTGACGTAGCCAACAAGATTGGCATCATCTAAGTTAGAGGATCCTGCAGTAGGCGTTTGTGTCCTGTCCTGGTTTCTTGTGTTACCGGAGTTTTGTATTAGCTGTTGCTTAGCAAAGGCCCTCGGTGGCTCCATTGCCCCCCACCATATCGCTGCACACTTTCATGAATTATGCAATCCAAGTGACTTGTGTTGAGCTGGTTTCATCATACTGAATTGGTTGGTTTAACAAATCCTGAAGTTGGTAGTCGACTTCTCATTTTGTTCTATGGTTCTTTTTTGTGGGCCATTTGTGACATGCAGTTAGAGGCCGAGCTGATACAGCAGGTTTTGAAAACGGAATCCGATCATGATTTGAAACATGTTCTTTACATGAACCCACTTATATAGCTTACTATATCTTGTGTATTGTCAAATCTGCCCTCAATCTTGGCGCAAATTTTGCCGACTGTTTTAGTAGGTTCTGTTTTGCGAAGTGGGGCTGATATATATGGTTTTGTTTGAAGTTGGAACTGCTGATGTGGTATCTAAAGTTACTTTAATTGTTGCTGATCAGAATATACCACATCAGCAACAAGTAAACTTTTTTTACTGTATATTGTTTTAGTATACATGTTATCCTTTGTGTCAGTTCTCAGTTCAAACATCCTAGTACTATAATTTTTTGTAAGCAGAGCACTTGAGCTATGAAAACGAAGGAAAAGAAATAATAAAAGGAAAAAATACAAAAAAGATCTTGACTTGATATGTCTCCCTTTGACCACCTAGTGTGCCACGTAGGCCCGACAAATGGGCCTCACTGGTCAGAATCATCATGAGCGCGGCCAAATTCTAGCAGAGCACATTACAAACATCTAGCGCAATCATGATGGATTTTTGCAATTTTTTTAAAAAATGGCAAAATTTTGAACTTATCACGCAATTGTGATGCTTTTTTTTTTTTGCAAATTACTATGACAAAAGGAGTCCTTTTTATCGCTGCCTAATTAGTAGGACAGAATACGAGTGATGACGAAAAATAGTCAATCGACAGTTGCATAGTAAATCCGTAAATTTATGGGCTGCCCTTAAGAAGATTCCGTCATCTAAAAAAAAAAAATGATTCCGTTTAGTTCAACCTACACAATGTGTATGGCTGGCCATAAGTGATCATTTTGATTATATCGCCATACGTTGTGGATGTCCTAGAAATAAAGTTGGTAAGTTATAGTACTCCCTTTGACCTATATTAATTGACTCAAATATGTTTAGATACGGATAAATCTAAATCAATTAATATGAATCGAAGGAAGTAGTTCTCTTTCCGGTACCAACAGGATAAATCTATTTTTGTAATTAAGGTATTTGTGTATAGCGTTTAGTATACAATATTGTAGCATATTTTTCCAAAAGTACTACCTCAAATTCTTGCTTTCAAGGACAAGCCATGATTACATTGATATGACACTATAGTTGAATAATCTTGCTCTGGATAAGGGTTCTCCTTAGGCTCTTCAACCCCTTATTGTATGTCCCATCCTCTTCGGTACATAATTAGCGGTTGTTAATCAATGCATTGTTCTTACTCTCCTGGTCCAAATTAATGAATTTAATTTTGTCTAGATTCCGGTGTATGTAGACAAATCTGAGTCCAATAATTTAAATCGGATAGAGTACCTTTCTTGGAACACACAATTGCAGTAGAGGGGTGATAAAACATAGCTCACTGGCTACAAGGGCTCCTTCAAAATTGGCTTAGGTTGTCTCCAAAAAATGCTTCACCCAAGCAATACTCATCCACTCTTTACTTTTTAAAAATAAAATATTTTAGTATTTTTCTAAAACACGTGTATGTAGACGTCTTTGGTGTGTAGGTTCACTCTTTTGCTCCGAACATACATACTAAAAAAAATCTAAATACATTTGTTTTAGAAAAAAGGAAAACATCTTATATTTTACACAGGGAGCAGTGAACGATGTTGCCGAGCACACTTTGGTATACGTGTTTTCTCAAATAAAATTTGCAAGGAGAAAAATGTCGTAGTACTACATGTTTTTATTTGTGGTATGTATATATGTTTTGCTAATTCTCAGTCTATTGAGAATTAAGTTAGAACTTACTGCGATCCTCGTTCATTGAATTTGCATTGCGCTTCGTCCATCCTTTGAGTTACAAGTTCCTTGCAAGTGAGATTTTCAGATGCAAATAGAGTTACAATTACAACTGAAATATTTTAGTTGTATACAAGTGGAGTTACAACTAAGATTTTTTAGTAATAAATAAGGTTGGAGCTGAAATATTTTTCGGCTGCAAGTGAGTTTGCGACAGAGATTCCATAACACCACTGAGAATCTTGAGTTTGGGTGGTGCTCCCGAGATGTATCCTTCGGTCATGAAGTGGTCTTGTGGCTGTGTGTCTTATCCTCTCGCCTTCTCGGCTGGGGTTAGGCAAGGCATGTCGTTATCATGTGCTTTTGGGTGTGTGTTATAAGCTGAAAGACATCTTTTGTATGGTTTTTAGGTCCGGTTTTCCTCATAAACTGGATCAACTTTCTATCTATTCAATAAATTTAGCAGCTCCTGCTAACATTCAAAAAAAAAAGAATTAAAGAATCTAAGTCGACTAGGAATTAGACACACCCGTATATGCCCTTGCTTTGACAGAAAACTACATCCATATGGGCCGGATCACTAGTTTCACTGCTATTGGAGTAAATTTGGAAAGTAGACTCGGCCATGTAGGACATCGCCACGACGGCAGCCCATCTATAAGTTCAACCCCCCTGTTCCGTAGTTTCCGTGAACTCCAAGTTGAACTCCTCTCCCCTCAAAACTTTCCTAACGAACTCTTCCTCCACGGCTCATTCCGTTACAAGCTTAGCTCCACCTTGGCGGCAATGGCCGCGCCCGTGTGGAGCCTGCCACCGGGTCCGGACTCCGTGTTCAAACCCAGCGGCCGCCTGATCATCGCGCGGTACCTCGTCCCCAGGGCGCTCGCCCTCCGCGGCGACACCACCACCGTCCCCGGCCACGTCGCGGATGGCGTGGACGTCTTCTCCGCGCGCAGCCCCGCGGCGCTCCCCTTCCACCGCTGCAGCAGGAGGAACCACGGCGAGGTGTGGGGCTACTACTACGGGTTCTACCCGATCGACGGCGTGCGTCCGGCGCCGGGTGGGTGCTGGGTGCGGTACGGGCCCGAGAAGGTGTACGTGGACGTGCACGGCCGCGGCGGGGCCATGGAGGCGGTCGCCTTCCGCCGCAGGTTCGCCTTCCACGCGACATGTCGTGGCAACGACGGCAGGATACTCCGGGTCTGGACGCCGTGGCTGATGAAGGAGTACCGGCTCAACAAGGGCGCGGCCGCCTTCCGCGCCGCCCAGGCCTGCCCCGGGCGAACATGGACTGCGTCGTCCGCAAGGTCTTCGGAAGGCTGCCTCCTCTGCCGCCTCGCAGATCCGAGGAGGAGGAGGTGACCTCGGCGTACAGCTGCACCGGCGGCGAGGAAGCCGGCTACTGCAGCGACGAGGACCCGAAGCGCGAATCGGCGAGGAAGCGCGCACGGTTCTGACTTCTGCGTCGTGTGATCGATCGCAGCGATCAATTGGTTCGTTTGATCGGTACATCCTTCAGAAATCTTTTGATTTGGCTGTACGTGGATGAATCTTGGATAGTTGCAGTCACAGAATCGTAGTGCCGAAACTTTTCGAGGTCCGAATTTGGACTGTACGCATCTCCATTTGTTCTGTGACATCTTGATTTGCGTGCTCATGTGTCTTCCAAGAACAGTTCAAGAATGCTTGGTTCAGTCAGGGTTGCAATTTTTACTGTAGTAGAAATTTTACTTGTCAGAGATTTCTTCAGTTCGCTCCATCGTAAAAGATCCTCTATCTCAGCACTTCTTGCTTCATCTCTGTTAGGGAATGCTAGCTTTGACAGTTGCACTGACGTGATAGTAATCTAGTTCAGAGAACTGTCTTCTTTGTCAGCTGAAACATTTTTTTTACAGCATTAGCTATTGTCCACTTCAACAATGTTTGTTCGCGATTTCATAGTACTAGGGATGAACGCAATAGAGCATTTCCTTTTTGGTTTTGGCAAATACCGTGTTAGATGATGATGATGATGATGATGATGATGATGATGATGATGATGATGATGATGATGATGACGACGATACCACTTCTATTGGTGAAGTTATCATCAAAACTTTCAGAACTGGAGCTGCAGGTCATTGTATGGTTCTATGAAATAATGGCTGCCAGTTTTCCTATGATAGGCAGCATATCTCCATTTCCAGCAATCGAATGATTGATAGGGCGTAACCTACAGAATGTCAACAACATAAGATCTTTTATGCATTGTTGAATTTATACACAAGAAAGATAGGCATGCAGATTCTGGTTCCCGATAGAAAACAATTCCGGAGGGGGTTGGATTTTCGGTTACCATATTTTCCAGAAAATCCCGACCAGTCATGGGACAAATTTTGAAATCAAAATCTGAATTCGGTCGTATACTTTATGAAATGGGGGGGGGGGGGGGGGTATCCGAAACTGTAGCTAGAGCAGCTATCTCCATAGCTGCCAGTAAAATGCCTATACGAAGTCAATTTATTCGATTAGAAATATAGAACCCCTAAAACTCAAAGGAGTATTGAAGATAAAAAAACGCCCTTTTTTTCTTTCTGAAAAGACAATATTTCTTTCATCCTTTTGCATTGAAATAACAAATGGAAATCAAAATAATATGATTCAACCTCAGACCCTTTTAAACGTAGCAGATAATAGTGGAGCTCGAAAATTGATGTGTATTCGAGTCATAGGAGCTGCAGGTAATCAGCGATATGCTCGTATTGGTGATGTTATTGTTGCTGTAATCAAAGACGCATAAGTTCCTTGGTATGAATATTTATCGAGGGTTCTCATTAAAATATATTTTTTTATAAAAAGTGGAATTTTCGCTCAGTATAACAATTTACCGGGGGTTTTCGGGACGGTAGCCAAAACCCTACGTGTAGGTGTAGCTCAATAAACCTGCTGCCTTCATGGAAATTTTAGCTACTGAAATGGAAGAGAATGATACGAGAGGGAAGTCAGTTCCACAATCTTCACTACTTATTAAAGGAGAAGAAGACGTGATCGTTGGTACGTCGTCCGGCCTCCCATCCCGCGAATCTGCCCGCTCGCTGAATCGGCCCCCTCGTTCCCTCCAGTTACGCACAGAAGGAAAAAATCGGCGTGTCCACAACGGAAAAACACCAGGCTAAAAGAACCAGTAAAAAACCAACCAAGTACAACCGCCCCACTACGCAGACTCTGATCGCCCGGAGAGAAAAAAAGGCGCATGTCCTGGGCAATTCCCCATGCATCTACATCCGCAGCCACCATGTTTGGCAGGTCCATTTGCGATGCCTCCTCCGCCCCTGCCACCGTCGATGCCGCCCATGTTCAACTCTGCTCATGCTCGCCATTGCAGGGCGACTACTCTTCGCCGCCACCGCCGCTGGGATGACGAGTCGAATGGTATCTGGGTGGAATTGAGGGCGAGGGAGTAGGAAGAGTGTCGGAGTGGCGACAACAGTTGAGGGTAGAGCCCTAGAGGAGCGTGGCCTGCGGCATGGGCGGTGGCCTCGATGTCAGTCGTTCTCTGGTTCAGGTAGGTGGCGCTTGCCTTCTCCACATCGCTAGGAGATTTTAGAGGATCTGCTCTCGAATTTGTTTTTACACATAGTTTTCTGGTCCAGCTTATGCAGAGCAAATTGCTTGAAGATTCTTCAGGAGAAATTGAAGTATTTGTATCATTCCATCAAGTCAATTACACAATCAAGGTAGTTTTCGTCCTTGCAGTCAAACACATAAAAAAATTTCGTGGCAGTCCTAGGATTCATGGATATCATGAAGGGCTTGCAGCTGTAGCTGTGTTATATTCCGGGAGCTCACAGATGCTTCCCTCGGCAGGAAGCGGTCTACGGCTAGGATCTCACGAGTCACGACAAGAAGGAGGATGCCGGAAGGAGCACTGGCCCGTGGTTTCCTAATACTAGATCTTTCCTAATACTAGATCGTTTGCATTGCTTTTCTGATCTGGTACGTTTGCATCTCCAGGATACCTCATTATCTTCTTTATTTGCAACTGTTTGTAGATACTACAAAACTTGTCTGCTTAATATTTTTTACTTGGTGTCTCGTAAGATACTAAGATACTTTCAGTTGTATGAATGTTGATGAACATAAGCTATTGTATTGTAATGGTAATTTTAGACACATGAGAGAACTGATGGTATTATTAGATAAGGGAACAATGCTTTCTTTTTTCTTTTGTGATAGCAGTGCTTTCATTTATGTGACTCTCTGAGCATATTTTCTTAATTCGGATCTGTTGCAGCACACAGTCTATTTACTAACCTCCATCATTCTCCTCCCTTAGTTCGCTCTGCCAGAGCCCTGGAGGAGCCTTTCTATTCGCCCATGGATCAACCGAAGCATGTGGTTGTGGTCGTCATCATCTCGTGTCACCGTATTTTACTCCGGTGGTCAGAGCTCACCGACCAGCCTTTCCGTTGGCCCAAAGGACATTAATGCTTTAGCTTTGCAGTCAATTTTTCCTTAGTAACTTTTTTGATTCTACATAGAATTTGTTTAATTTGTGGAACAAAGGTAGGAACAAGACTGAGAAGTTGGGAGAAAGCGGCGGCAAAGATCTGGAGGAGCTCGAGCGAGCAACAAAGGAGAACGACTCCATACTTAACTGGAATGTTTTGCTTCTTCCTGTGATGCCTATAATGTCCATCTCTTAACTATTAGTTTTTCTAGGTTAGAGGATAGAAAATCATGTAACTGGGTTAAGCATGGAGAAGAGAGAAAACATATGATCCCCACGATTTTCATGAATCATCGACCCAACACACATTTACCTTGGTTTCTACTTGTTCTGGTAGGTCTCTAATAAGGCCTTCAAAACTATGAAGCGGGAAAACCTATTTTCCCCATCTACCAACTTAAATAGGTGCCTTTTTTATCTGTTGTCTCTACGGAAGTATGCCCTACATGACTAGCTTTGATAGTATCATCGACGAAACATCCGTAGAATTCTGAAACCAGTAGTGAAAGTATGGATAGTGTTGCACTTAATCAAAAGATTTTGATCTTTTCTTGTCCTAGACCATAAACGAATCTCTTGACACTAAGAATTCAACATATGCTACTGCTTAAACAAAGGTAATTTGGCCAAGATTTTTCAGTACACACATATGCTAATGGAACTTCAAGATAGTCTTTCAAAAGGCGGAATGTTTTGCCTATGTGTATAGTAATCACAGCGTACAAACTTATATCCAAACTAACATAGGACCAAAAGTCCAGAAGGCCAAGTTTATAACATACCTAAATGGCTCTATGAGCAATAATCCTTTGTCTACTTTTCTTGAAGCTAACATACATTCTTTCCCAAGGAATTATATTCAAACTTTTGAGGATCAGTTCTGAAGTTGATGGAGTTTGAAATATGATGAAAAAATGTGCGTTTTTTGAGCCTTATTATTTTTCCTGAAGTTCTGTTGTGTTGTCGTGCTCAAAAGATTCCGTTCTCTAATTGCAGTATCTTGAGCGGAACAAGGTTTTGATACTTATTTCCTGAAGATATGCAAAGCTGTGTGTACCACCAAACTAAATTTCAAAGCACTTGCTTGTTTAGTTGGGATTTCTCTCTCTTTGCCTAGAACTTGTGGTGTATGGTTGATGTCAATTCCCTTTTAGGTGCTTGTGAATGCTGTCAAGTATAGGTGTGGATATTTGTGGTTGACTAGCTTTTATGACAATTGTTCAAGAAACACTATTGATCATGAACTTCATTGCTGAAGCCAAGCTTACTGCAGTTATCCATCGTTTTATGCTTGATCTGCACTTGTTATATATAAGTGAGATCACTCCCGTATGTCAATTTAATATTAGTAGGATATCTTACTAGGATATATCAGCAGTCAATGGCTGATACAAATGATCTCTAGAAAATATTAATTAAAAACTTTGTCTACATCTTTATTGTGTATGTTGTTTTAGTAGAAAATGTACATTGCTTTCACCTTGGTTTTGTGTCTACTGGATTGATCTCAGCTTTTCTTTGAGTCAGATAATTACATCAGCTGAGACTCAGAGCACTCTATTTGCTGCAGGTTGCTGGGAATGAGAGGGGTCATCAGCCGATGAACATGATGGGGATCACGTCGACGTGTAGGGTGTATGATCACATGATCCATATGATTCCAGAAACTTCCTGCAGGTAAATATCACTGTTCAAAAATAGGTCAAATCAGCGATTAATAGGCCGATTAATCGCTACTATGAACCTGACCGTGTCGATTACCACTAATCGTTTGTGTTAATTGTTTAGCCCGATTAATAGATCTGACACTCCGATTACTAGGTATGTTCCCGATTAACTACTACACTCGGTCAAAAAATTTACAAGATTATCAACACATATCGCCCATCCATCCTCTAGCCCGCCCCAATGAAGTAGGTTTTTCGAAGCTCTCGCTCGATCCCTGCCTCCAGGAGCTCGATTTCTGCCATCACCAGCCAGTTCCTTGTCGTTCTTGACCAGTTCCTTATAGTGGCCGATCAGACCTTAGATACAAGAGCTGCTCTTTGAGGATCTCATCCGGGAGCTCGAGGCTTCCTTTAATAGGGTAGGTGGTTGAGGTGCAAGAGGAGTCATATGTGTTTTAGGTGCTAATTTTTGTAGGTTGCACCGATTAAATCAGTTAATCGTTCGAATTCTGATTAGTCGCTACTCCCAAGACAACCGGGCAGTTAACGATTACCGATTTTCTTACCACTAAATATAATGATGCAACATCATTAATTCCATAAAATGCATCATCTTCCCTTTAGCGCAGGTAAGCAAATCAGATCACTGTTTATTAGTTGGATTGTTGTATCTTATAAAGTTGAAATGGTATTCGTGATTTTCTTGTATGTGAAGACTATCAATGGATTCCACAAATGACTCACTTGTGTTTTATCAGTTCCCAGTCCTAGATGGCATCCTCTACTCTAAACCTAAGTGTGCCTATTAGGCTGTTACCTTACACGAACTAGAGCCTTCCTTAGAGAAACATGAATGTATACAAATTTTAGTTCTCCAATATATAATTGAAATTTCCATCTACCGCTCCAAAATATTTGTAGTTCAGATAAATCACGGGAGTATACATGTGCACATATTCGATGTTTTGCTTATTTACTAGTTAATTGTATAGCTTTAAAGAGTTTCTTACCCCTCTTTTGTTCCTGGTTATTGTAGAAGCTACTTACTAGAGCCAGCAACATCTTCACCACCGGTTGCTGAATGCACCAATTTGAATGCCCCAATTCATACTTGTACATTCGCTCTTCAATATTACATGAAGGTTCCGGACCTGACTAGACCATATATCACGGTAGGAGTCGACACATATGTGATGATGGAGTGGTGCGGTGCGGCTTTGGAGTATGGAGCACACATCTGACTAAACTGCACTCAGATTGAAATTTCGAGAGCATCCAATAGCATCACTCCTTATCTATCTAACTCTTCATTTTAATAGATGTGCATTTTAGATTCCTAAATCTTGTTGCAAGTTGCACTCATTGTTTCCTCATTTCTGATCATTCGCTTTCCCTTGTAGTAATTGGTATGGAGAGGGTCCGTTGTGCGTGCCCAAATGAAATAATCTGCTGCTCTTTTTTCAATATGATGATTTATTGTCTCTGGGCTTGGATAACTCTATGCAAAAGCATATGATGTCAGACCTAATGTGTAGTGCGGTATCCTAAAACCTAAATCGACGATGTGTAATTCTTCGCCACTTGGTTACTATCAGAATATCATGACTAGCAAGGAAAAAACAACATTGGAAGGTAAACACAAAGACAGTGGAAGGAAATATTAGTCTACTTTCATTTCTTAGCTAGACTAATATTGTAACTGTACAAAAGGCAAGTTCCGAAGTATACTTTTTAAGAAGTATCATCACACAAATTTATTAACTTTCTTTTGCATTGCTACAAAATGCTAATCAGTTACCTAGAATAAAGGCCCGTTGTACAAAGTTTAGCATTGAAAAATGGTTTCAAAATTATCATCACACATTATAGTGTAATTAAGTCAAATTTACAAGAGAATCATACTATATGTAGTGAAATTTACCTATTTTAGATTTTATGTACATGCTTGCCTTCTGAAATCAAGATTGACAGAATACATATCTGTTATGTGCAAAGTAATTCATCGAGCTTGGTTAAATAACTAAATATAGTCTTGTTTGATCTCAGACTTTCGCATATAGATTAGAAAGATGACATTAACATACCTATTTAGTACAAAATTGTGTTCCAGCAAAGATGTTGCCCAGTATACGCCTGTGTTTTCCCTTATCCTTTCAGATGTAAGAGTTATTGTCTTGGTAATAAGTTGAACGGGCAAGTGACAATCGCAATTATTTTCTTCATTCCTATTTTTTGTGTACATGGTGATTTTTTATGGTGGTTTGTTGGATCCATTAGAAAATGGATCCGTGAGTAACTGAATGTGTTTTGAACGTGAGAAGTTTCTAAGTGAACTACTGGAATTTTGCATGTAGGTCCTGAATGTGTTTTGAACGTGAGAAGTTTCTAAGTGAACTACTGAAATTTTGCATGTAGGTCATGAAAAACTTTGCTCTGGGAATGATTGATTTCTTTGCTGAACTTTGTAGTGTCCTTAACTCATGGTATTTCTAATACCTGGTTATCTTGTGGACTTTCTTGTTGAAAGTCATCGCACTTCAACTTTTCAGATTGTTATCTTAAAGTTAGTATTCAGATTGTTATTTTATTATACTAGATTTCCTTTTGTCCATGGCAAATATGTGGTTTCTATTTTATGAGTTTATGCAGACATGTTTCTTGATGAAATAGCTAAAGGAGAGTTCCGGTTTTGACTGCTATTATTAGGTGTCGAATAACATCAGACCAATATCCGGTCTCAACCTGATTGCTTACTTTCGGGGGTGTCTTTTTATGTGTTACATTCTAACATAGCAACTTTAGAAGTAGTCCCTGATCACATATTTTATACATTGGAGTGTCATAGATTTGATTTGCATCATGATATTATTCTAGGAGACTATGTGCATTATGATAAAGTAAGGAACTTGTGCAGCATAGAAAATCACTATTGGTAGTAGATATGAGTGACAATATTTTTTTAACCAAGTATATGAGTGGCAGTATTGTGATGCACTAGGTCAAAGTATTTGCCTTTTTATTTTTTGACAGCTTTGTCAAGCTGATCTTGGCATGACAACATATAATATTTTATAAGAGATTAATGATGCAAAGTACCATAGAAATTTCTGGGCGGTTCCTTCCTTTCCTCATGCATGGCTGCTTCACTACGGTGACTTAATTATTTTTTACTATCGGTGCTGCCACTTGAGTTTCTACATACAATTCTAAATAGTCTGATGTGGTTTGTTTGACCACATAATTCATCCGCCAAAGGAAAAGAGGCAAAGAAAATTGTCGGGTCAAGAATTGAGGGAAAACAGGTGGTTCTATTGCGAACTCTTTGTTCATTATGTTAGTTTGGAAGTATGTAAAGTTATATAGACAAGCAGTTTGCAGCTACTCAAAACAATTAATGTTCATACTTAAAATGATAAATACATGATTTTTTAATCTCTGATTTATTCTTTTATTTTTACTTGTTCGATCCTAGTGTTTGAAATGATTGGTCTGAGAAGAAGCATCATAATTCCTAAGCTAATATATATGGTTTAACCATCTCATAATAACTTCTGTGTATATTGTGATGGGAACATGATAATTCTTTTTTGAGTTAACAAAGGCAACGTCACTACTAGGAAATCATTCATTAGTGGCGCATCGATATTGGGCTTCTGTGGCGCATACCAGATACGCCACTGTTATGTCGTCAGTGATGAAAACTTCTGTGGCGTATTTTGAAATGCGCCACATAAGTCATGATACTTCTGTGGCGCATTCTGGCGGATGCGCCACAGGACTCTGTTCAGTGGCGCATTCTGGAAAATACGCCACTGAAGTGGTATGCGCCACAGAAGGTAAAAAAGATGCGCCACTGGTTTGTATATCAGGTATTAAAAAAACAATATTGGTCCAAATATACAGTATTATATAGGTATTATACAAGTATTATACAGTATTATATAGAAACAATATTTTTGACTTAGTATATGAAAAAAAGTATAATACAAACACGAATATAGTGCCATCACACTACTTAGAGCCCATCGAGGTAGAAAGTGGTCATCATATTACAATACAAGTCAAAGGTGGCGAATATTTATACAAGTGTTTGGTACAAAGTTCACTATCTCATCACATTACAAATGAAGTGTTCACTGCCTACACTAGAATCAAACAGAATACAGCTGTGGTGACGGTGAGCAAGAGCAAGAGCACTAGCAATATCTTCATCCGGTTCTCCTTCCACAGGTGGTTCCTCCACTTGGCAACCGCCTCCTCTCGAGTCGCGTATCCTTTGTAGCTGTTGTCGTTAAACTTGTTCACCTGTTTCTGACAGTCCTCCCACTCATCGTAGACCCCTGGAACCCAACCCTTGTACACCGCGTACCACTTCGTCATCTCTATAAATAAGGCATATTAGTAAATCATGCAACAGAAAGAACTAAATTGGTTCACATGCATATATGTTCACATAAACTAAAGCAAAAGATCATTAAACATAGAAGATAGCACATCGATCACAATCATAGAACTTCGACGACAACGACCACACTAGTGAAGTTTACAACATACGACCACGGTAGTATATAGTTTGTGACACAACACTACACACAGACATCTATGATAACTCTAGGCACACACATCGATCATTGTTGAGAACTGCTAACGCTCGGCTTCGGGAATGGTAGATAGCCATCCTTCGTCATCCACGTCCTGTTGTCACCCTGCTTACCAAGAATATTTTCAATCTCCCTCTTAGTCAACCCTCTGTTGTGTTTTAGGACCCCTCCCCTTGTGTTGACATCTTCCACGATGATTTCTAACAACTTAACCTGGATGCGATGGAAGTCTTCTCTAAGATCATCATCGTCGCTTCGCGCCAAATTTTTGGCCCATGCTCGGAGACTAGATGGCAGAGTTAGGTTCTGGCAATCCCGGACAAACCCTTTAAGGTGATGCAAGACGTAGAAGGCCTCCTTGGCGCCACCAGTAGCCGGCTCCTTGACGCAGGGGAACTCGAGCACGTGCTTGAACATGTGCTTATCATCCTTGATACATTCCCCATTGTTAACGAAGGGGCATCCCTTTCTAGCGTAGCCCTCGAGAGACTCATTCAGAACACCCCTTGTTCTGGTGTAGTCTTTCTTCTTCTGACTCGCCGAGTCAAAATACGATGCTATCGACTACTTTGTGGAAATGACGATGAGTGTGCAGTATTTGTCTCTGCAAAACACGATTGAAAGGGGATGTTGGAAAAGGGAAAAGGAAGAAAGCTATAAGAAATCCTAAGTTACCAATGCTAGGGGGTGTGTGTACTTACTCGGGAAAGAAAGGCAAAAGAAGCGTGTTCGTCCTCTTGTGGTCCACCATGAACTTCTCGAGGTACGCCGTCGCCTTGGCAGGCATCTCTGATCCTTCCCTCAACTGGCTATCATGCATGTAGTAGGGATCCACTATCGCGATGTATGGGGTTTGCTCTCTCTTGGTCTTCATTGCTAGATTGAACACGAATAGGCCGACCATGTTATAGTCCAGCTGTTTCAAGAGAAACAGATTGAAGATACGCTATCAAGAACACGTCCGCGGGGGAATCATGGATGAAGTCCACGTCAGATGGCACCTTGACAGTGAAAACCGGGTAATTTGGATCTTTGTCTTTAAGAAGAATGCCCTCTAGTGTCTTGATACTATCACTCAAAGCGAGCATATGTCCACCAGCAAGGCGAAACAGCTCTGGAGTCAGTATCGCTTCACCGGCTATATGTATCCTGGGAAAGCCATCCTCGCGGGCTGGTACGACGTCATCCTTAGCCCGGATCCTCTTCGGAGGAGGTTGGCTCTCGGCTTCCTTACCTCTCTTCCTGTGATTCTTCATCTTCTGAGTAGGCTCCTCCACTGGGGATGCTAAGTGCTCAACGGCCGCCTTTTGGAGTGTGCCAAGGCTAAAGACGAATCCAACTGGTTTCTCCTGTTGATCGGCGGCCGGAGGCGTCTCTTGAGATAAACCATGGAAGACCAGGCGTCGCGTGCATGTAGTGGGACGCCCACCTTGACTGTCGCGAGCAACGAAGGGTTCTTCATCCACAGCAGGCATGTACAATCCTATGCCGGCACCGGTGTTGATGTAGTCGTCGAAGTTGACAAATTCTTCATCATCATCGTTGTTGCCGCCATGTGGTGATGGTGGTGGCGGGGGCGACGGCGGTTGCGTTGCGATGGCTTCGCCTTGGGGCGGCCCACACGCTCCCAACAGTTGTTGGTGGCGATTGGTGGTGGCGATGATGACAGGTGGCTTCCGAGGTGGTGGCCGGACGATCGAGGTGGCGCCGGTGACAGGTGGCATCCGAGGTGGTGGCCGGACAATCGAGGTGGCGCTATTGTGCCCCGTAAGACGAATCTGAGTCTTCGGCCATGTCAAGGGTCAGCCGTGGCATTCTACAAGGGTCTTGTGTTCGTCGGATCCCTGAGGTTGAAAGGGGGGTCCATGTCATCGCACCCTGGCAACACCCAAGCAATCCGGACCCTCATCACGACATTGTCCATTGCATTGTTGTGCATCGTGTGGTTTGCCGGTTGTATGATATTGCCCTTGGCAACTTCCGTCAACTCGCCGCCGACAACTTTGTGGTGTAGTACGCAAGCAGCGTCCTGAGTCAAAACACATATGTGTTGTGCATCATGATCGAGGTGGCAGTCACCAAAGGCGCATAAAGAAGATGAAGCGGAGTAACTAAATAGTTACCTTGGTGAGGGCATTAAGCTCGGCTAATGTCGACACACGGCCGGTCCCGGCGGCAGGCCTATCAGCAGCATTCTCCCGCGGTACTGGTGCCGCCGTCGGCTATGGCTTGGTATTTTTGGCGAGAGCAGCAGGCGGCAGCTATGCGACGACCAGCTCTTGCGGCTGTGCCGCGGCGATGGTGGCCGGCGGGGTCACCAAGTACGGCGACGCGTTAACGCTGATGCTCGAGTTGCTGCCGCTAAAGCTGGGCACGTGTATCGGCCCCTGTCGACCTGCTGCATTCCAAACAGCTAGTCCCTCCATCAACCCAGGGGGGGATGATCGTGTGAAGCTTCTCCTCCAATAACTTGTCCATTGCTTTCTCGTCCACTTTTTCCTCTAATGTCTTCACCTTCAACTTCAGCTCTTCAACCTTGGCTTTATCTTTAGCCGCTGACTGGTTCTTCCTATCCCTCCTCTTATTTGCGTCCTCTTTGTAGTACTCGGTAAACTTCATGCTTGTACCGAAGCCGGACACACGGCCAGCTAATTTTGGCTGCAAATTCTTCTCCCTCTTCTTGTAAGTGTTTGTCGCCCTGTTAAAAACAGTGTCCCATGGCTCCGCCGCCGAATCCTGGGACGACAAGTCCTCAGTAGCGTTCAATTCCTTCTCCTGTAGAGAGACAAGGAGAGGTGAACCCATGCATTTAGACTCTTGGCTTAATTATTTTAATGAGATATCCGCGGTAAATTCCTTACCATCTCATCCTCAAAGGCCTTCACATCCGGGTCGTCGGTGACGAACTCCCTTGTAACAGGGTCCAGGTAGTAGCGGGCCCGGACAAATTGTCGGATCTGCAGGTCTGTGATTTTATGCCATGGGTTCTCTTTACCCAGGCGTTCAAGCTCGGCGTCCTCCTTGTCCCAAATGGGCTTTTTCCCTCTGTATCCGCCGCTTCCAAGCCGGTGGTTACCTATGTTCTTCTCTCGCATAGTATTTCCAAGCGGTATCTAAGTCCGCCTTGAATATCTTGAACTCTTCTTCGCGAGCATCGGATTTTCCTACTTATAATCTCCCAGCTTTCACCTATGTCAATGTTGTTCTTTACCCGGGTTTTCTAGCTGCTCAAGGCATTGCTCATCTTTGTCAGTGCTAGTTTGTTCACCGGTTCTTACTCTCTAGGTTTCTAAACTTCTCTGGGAATGCGTATCGCTTGTGAATCTTCTTAGATGTACTTCGTGTTGATCGACATGCTTTCCCGGACGATGCACCTGAGTTGCATGTCGTACCCGCAGGCAATCGATGCAGGCGCAATGGGTTGGCCACCTTCTGTGACCTCAGTGAACTCATCACAGACGTTGGCGAGCACTTGCGGATTCCGATCCTTAATCTCCTCCTCCTCCTCCTCCTCCTCCTCCTCCTTCTTCTTCTTCTTCTTCTTCTTCTTCTTCTTCTTCTTCTTCTTCTTCTTCTTCTTCTTCTTCTTCTTCTTCTTCTTCTTCTTCTTCTTCTTCTTCTTCTTCTTCTTCTTCTTCTGTATAGCGGTCGGGTTGCCGCTACCACCATCTGTGCGCTCGCCGCCATCCTGGTGGTGTTAACCTCCTCCCCGCCTTCATTAGTTCCATCGTAGTCGTCGTCCCCCTCGTAATATGGATCTTCCTCGTTTCCCCCAGCACCTCCGACGATGGTCGCCGGTGGTGGTGTCATTCTCATCTCCTCTGCCTCCTCATGCTCTTGGGACGGCCCCCAGAACGAGTTGTTGGCCTCTCGGGCTAGATCTTCGATGATCATTTGTTTAGAAGGACTGGCCTCGTCGTTAGTCAACATGTTTGCGCTTTATTACTAAAAAAAGAGGCAAAAAGTTAGCACAAATATCGACCGAAAAATTCGGCATGACCTTTGCTAATTTTTGGACCTACGAGTGCCCATTTCTCAACCGAAACGGAAGTGAATCAACACTTCGGGAGAAACAGACAACTCAATTGAAATCCCTGCAAGAAAAAATACCCCAGCCCCATTGATAACCCCATTGACACCATCCATCATCATCCAACACCATCTCATTCACAAAATAAACAAACTCTGCATCACCATCTCATTCACAGATTCAAATGAAGCATAACATATCCTAGTAGACAGCAACCCCATCACAGATTCAAATGAGCATTACTGAACAACACTACTGAACCATAACAGATTCAAATGATCATAACATATTCAAATGAGCATTACTGAACCATAGTAAACAGCAGCCCCATCATTTACAGCAAAAACTATATTGAGGCCATAGTAAACAACAGCCCCATCATTCAAATGAGCATTACTGAACCATAGTAAACAGAAGCCCCATCATTAACAGATTCAAATGAGCATTACTGAACCATAATAAAGATAAACAGCAGATCATTTAAAACCAGATAAACATGTTTATTTATATGTTTTACAACTAGATAAACAATAGAAACTATATTGAGGCCAACATGAAGGATGACTGAAACGCTACTGTTAACATCGTATGCTGTCACTGTGTCACTTCCCTCTTGTTTAGTGCTCTTTACAAGGTGCTAATTGGGGTAGTCCCACTGGATTCACCAGAAAACCTTTCGATGTGTAAAAGTTGGCATCATCAATAATTATATTATGGTTTATTTCTTGTCGAGAGCATATGAAACTTAACCACCCATGAGTATTGCGTCATGGGTCACTCACTACATGATCGATACCATGAGCTGTGTATTGATTTCAGAGTGTCATCTCAAAAATACCGTGTATTGATTTCAGAGTGACATTTCATCGACAACTACTGAGCAGTAAATTCCAAAAAAAAATACTTCAAGTGGTAAAAATAAAAATACACATGTAATGATATAAATGTTCTAGTCTATAGTATGTAGTTGTTCTATTACTCTGGAGTAGTTGTTTACTATGCTTGTATTCATGAGTCACTAGACAAATGATATAAATGGTATATCATGCATATAAATGGTATGGGATATCATACATATAAATTGTATATCATGCATATAAATGGTATATCAGTTTACTATGCTTGTTTACTATGCTTGTAATGATATAAATGGTATCGGATCTTCTTTGCAGCACTAGACAAATGAGTCACTACATGCATATCATGAGCTATGTATTGATTTCAGTGTGTCATCTACATTGCAAGCAAGATATTTAATTGACAATTAGTAAGCAGTAAAATCCAGAAATAAAAACAAAAATAACCTAGCTGTGTATGGAGTAGTTTTATGCTTGTATTCATGGTATGGGATCATGTTTGCAGCACTTGCCAAATGAAGAAACCAACAAGGCAAAGGTAAAAAAATAATTCATAGATTTGACAATCACTCACTCCATTTGTAGCAATCCTAATCAGTTAGTAGCAATCCTAATCAGCACCAATCAGTTAGTAGCAAATTCTAATCCTAACCCTAATCAGTCAGTCAGTAGCAATCCTAACCTAATCCTAACCATAATAAATTAGTAGCAATCTTAGTCAGTACCCTAATCAGTCAAATCCAAACCCTAATCTAATCCTAACCCTAACCATGGGAACAGAAACCAAGATAGAGAGCATGTACCGCGGTGGCGAGATGGCGTGGGATGGGGAGGTGGTTGTGGCGGCGGTGCTCCTGCTGCGGGATGGCCCTTCTCCTCCTAGGTCACGCGCGGGACGGGCTCCGACGGTGGCGACGGCTGGCTTCCTCCTCCATGGGCTCCGACAGTGGCGATGGGCTGGCGGCGCTAGGGCTCCTCCTCCATGGGCTCTGACAGCGGCGACGACTGGCTCCGACGCGGGCGACGCTAGGCTCATGGGAAAATGTCAATTTGGGGAATTGGCAAGAGGGGGGAAGGCCGAACCGTGTATTTTGGCTAAGTGTGAAACTTCTGTGGCGCATTACTCCAATATGCGCCACAGAAGTTCCAACTTCTGTGGCGCATATTGGAGGAATGCGCCACAGAACATGTGC
Organism: Avena sativa; assembly: GCA_916181665.1. NCBI lineage: Eukaryota > Viridiplantae > Streptophyta > Magnoliopsida > Poales > Poaceae > Avena > Avena sativa. The sequence goes on along the minus strand of OV702280.1, from coordinate 346,603,777 downwards.
GCTTGCATCAAACACTCACTTAGCCTAGTGGTCAGATGTCCTGGGGCTCTAAACCTGGGCATCCTAGGTTCGAATCCTGGCTGTCTCATACTTTTTTCCTTATTTAAAAAATATTTTTAATTATATGTGACAAATATATTTAATTATGTTATACTAAAACAAGCAAGAACATATATATATATATATATGTTACAAATATATTTAAAACCAAGAACACATACACATGCATATATATATACGAATATCACGATTAATGTTTAGTCTCTAACTAATACACAAAAAAGGTCATACGTCGTGTGATGTTTCGAACTAGCTAGCCTCTCTTCACTATCTTCTTGCCCTTTTTCTTCGCGGTTGAATATTTTATCCCGGGCACTATGAGATTTCTTCTCGTGAACGGATAACCTTTAGTATGTAGTGTGGTCTTTCTTCTTACTGTAGTAGTAGTAGGCATGTTGAAGTACTTGTCGAATTCCTCTTCGATCTTCGGATCGCCGTTCTTGTCTAAGTCTTGCTCGTTGGCGGATCCTTCCATTCCGATGATGCTCCTCTTACCCCTCCTCACTACAACACGACTGGGCTTCGACAGGTCGGTAATAAAGAAACATTGATCAACTTGGCTAGCGAGTATCCATGGCTCATTTTTCGTGGAGGCCTTCTTTGCCGATTTGGCATCGGGTATAACACGGGTGGTGAAATATCGGCCTTCTTTTTTGACGTTCTTGGCCCATCTAACATGGAACATCGGTACCGTCTCTCCACAGTAGTCGAGCTCCCATATCTCCTCGATCCTTCCGTAGAATCTTTCCATGACAGTAGTCTCGTCATCGACGAAGGACATCATAGTTACTCCTGAGTTTTGATATTCGCTATTCATGTCCTTTTCCTCGGTGTAGAATCTGTAACCATTGATGTCGTATGACTGATAGGTCTTTACGTTATGCGCTGGGCCCTGTGACAAGGAGAACATGAGTTGTTGATCTTCCGTAGAAGGCGTCTGCGGGGGATTGTCCAGCAGCCTTTTCTTGAACCAACTCGTGAAGCTGGAGTTGTGTTCTCTTGTTATGTATCCTTTCTTCCTTGGGCGGGCCAGTCCACGTACTCCTGATCGATCAAGATTTTATGCTCTTCCACCCAAGGGCTGACCAATTCAATGTGTTGTAGTGCGACTCGGTGTGCCCTGCCAAAGTCGGCGCGTCGATTAGCAATGCCGACATGCAGTGAGCGATGGCCCTCGCGGTGACCATACCCAGCGAGCCTGCCGAGGTGCTTCTTGGTGGTTATTCCAACATCCTCGTTCTCGGTGGTTAGATAGTTCTGGCAGAAAGAGATGCACTCGTAGATCAGAAAGCCCTTGGCTATGCTTCCATCTGGACGGGATCTATTGTGAACAAACCCTTTGATGACACCGTTCAGCCTTTCAAACGGCATCATGTTGTGCAGGAATGTCGGCCCAAGATGGATGATGTCATCGATGACATGGACAAGTAGATGCACCATGATGTCAAAGAATGCGGGCGGAAAGTAAATCTCGAGCTCACATAGTATCACCACGATCTCTTCCTGTAGCCTGTCGAGATGCTTCATGCCGATCGACTTCCTAGAGATGACGTCGAAAAAGTTGCACAGGCCAAACAACGTCTCACGGATGTGCTCGTCCATTATCCCTCGTATGGTAACTGGAAGTATTTGTGTCATCATCACGTGATAGTCGTGGGACTTTATACCGCTGAACCTCTTCTTCGCTACATCGAGATATCTGCTTATCTTGCCCGGGTAACCGTGAGGAACTTTGACTCCTAGGAGGAATCTGAAAAACTGCTCGATCTCTTCCTGACACAGAGTGAAGCAGGCAGTGTGAAGCACAACCACCTCATTCTTCTTAACCCTTTTGCGGCGACCCTGAGTCCCTTCCGTTTGATCGTCATCATCATCACTATCAGGGTACTGAAGCTCCTTCTTGATGCCAAGCAATTTCAGGTCGTTTCTTGCTTTCGGCCCATCCTTGGCCCTCTCCAGCATGTTGAGGAGAGTGCCAAGCAGACTCTCGGTAACGTTCTTCGTGATGTGCATTACATCGAGGCTATCGGGCGTGTGGAGAACCTTCCAGTATGGCAGGTCCCAGGAAACAGAACTCGCTTTCCATACACCCAGAAGCGGCTTTGTCCTTGGTCGCTTCTTTTCTGGCGCAGGGCACTCATCCCAATTATTCAGAAGCTCGTCGATTTCTTTGCCACTCCTCGTACGCGGGGCTCTTTCGACCTCGTCTTTACCTTGGAACACGGTTTTTGAATACCCAGGATCCTTGGGTTGCTAGAGATGCGGGGTCTTATCCATGCACTTGACACATGCATTGTGTCTGTGGTTCACCTGGGCCGATAAATATGCGTAACTAGGATAGTCCTGCACTGTCGTGAGCAACGCGGATCTTAGAGGGAAATATTCTTTAGTGTAGGCATCCCACGTACGGTCTGGCGTCTCCCACAACATGGCTAACTCGTCCTTCAACATCCCGAGATAAAGATGCATATCGACACCTGGCTGTATCGGTCCCTGAATAAGAATGCTCATGTGTACGTACATTTGCTTTGTGCTGAGCCACGGGGGGATGTTGTACGGCCATACAAACATGGGACAGGTGCTATGCGTGCTATTCTGGTTGCCAAAAGGATTGAGTCCATCGGTGCTCATACCCAGCCCGACGTTCCTTGCATCGCCCTCGAACTCTTCAAACTCAATGTCCAATGCATTCCACTGGCTAGCGTCTGAAGGATGTGTTAGGATCTTGCCCTTCTCTAGGTCATCTTCGGGTTTCTCTCTTTCTGCGTGCCATTGCATTAGCTTTGCTTTCTTAGGATCTATGAAATATCTCTATAGACGGGGAGTGATAGGAAAGTACCATACCACTTTTCGAGGAACTTTCTTGTTCCCTCTCTTGTGCCGTCCATGGCCGCACACCGGACATGTGGTTCTCTCCGCGTACTCGTTACGATAAAGTGCGCAATCATTGATGCATGCGTGGTATTTAACGTGCGGTAGGTCGAGAGGGCACACGATTTTCTTGGCCTCCTCTATACTTGTTGGCAATGTGTTCCCGTTAGGAAGACGATCGTGCCAGAATTCCATGTTAGCATTGAATCTCACGTCGGTCCATTTGTGTTCCGCCTTCATATCTAGATCCTTGAGCGTTACACTCAAGCGTGTATCCTCGGGCCGACACCCAGGATACAATGGAGTCATCCCATCTAACACCATTTGCACCAGCTTGGCTTTCTCTCTGGCTGCAGCTTTGGCGTTGCTCGTCTCCTTGAGAAGCAGTTCCTAAACATGAGGGTCCCTTAACACCGAAGTCAGCAGCGTCTGGGTGTTCACTTCTTCTACTTCTTCATGATGGTCATGCCCGTCGACATCTGCTTCTTCGTCATGATGATCATGCCCGCCGGTATATTCTTCGTCATCATGACCATGCTCGTCGGGAGACTCTTCGTCTTCTCGCCCACCCAAGTATTCATGATGACCACCACCATTTACTGCCAGCTCCTCATCGAAGTCGTCGCGCATGAAACCGCGCCTGAGCAGGTGATCCTCCAAAAGTCCAGAATCAGGGTCGATCGAGCGCTGAAGTTTGCATGTTCGACATGGACATCTTATCTGGGTCTTGTTGTTCCGAATGTCCGCCTTCGCATCTTTCTTATACCTAGTAACTCGACCTTCGCTCATGCTGACGACCATGGTAGCCTGCGCGGTATGCACATATAGAGCAAAAGACAGAGAGTAGGTTAATTAGAAACCACACCTTATGCACACACAAACACACATGCATGGTCGCCGGAAAAATTCGGCATGACCTTTCCTAAAAGTAGGACATATGGGTGGTGCAAAATTTGCTGAAATGGAAATGAATCAACATTTCGGCAAACATCCATGCACCACACCGGGGTAGACAAGCAAAAACAAGAAACTTCTTCCCATGCAAGCATTCATGCACCACACAAGCTTCATGCACAAACATCATCTTCGTGCCATGCATGCATCGCATGTACACACTGCCCGCGCGACAAGCTTTACACCTACAAAACATGCATATTCATGGCCAATTAGTCACCGGGTAGATTGAATACCGAGTCGAGAGCGTGATGTGAGAGAGTGTGGACCAATATATCTGTAGAGAGATAATAAAGATGTGGAGGAGAAAAGTAAGTGTGTTTTAGATCTACTAGTTGGAGAAAGGCTTTCCCTAACCAATCTATCAACTATAGTAGGTTTAAATACAACAAAATGTAGAAAATTATGGACACAATGGGGTGGGAGAGAGGAGGAAGACAAGATGGGAGGAGGGGGAAGAAGGATGTGAAATGGATGGTGGTAGATAGAGGGGTGCAAAGCTGCCACCTTTTTGTGCAGATCTGGTCGTAGGGTTCTGTGGCGCATATGGGCGATATGCGCCACAGAAGTCTCTGTGGCGCATATCGCCCATATGCGCCACAGAACCTTGGCCATAGGGTGCAGTGGCCAGACTGTGGGTCCCTGGACTCAGTGTTTTGTGGCGCATATGGGCTATATGCGCCATAGAAGATTGAACTTCTTTGGCGCATATAGCCCATATGCGCCATAGAACACCGAGTGTAGATCTGCACAAAATTAAAGGCAGCATATAGCTACTTTAATGACACCCCTCTATATATATACCACACTCCCTGTCCAAAGAAACATCCCTGCCCCTGATGTCTTCTTCCCACAACTCGTCGGAAGACTCGCTGGAGAGCATAGCCTGCTTGCGTTCCCTGCAACCTACTCGTAGTGGAGGGGCGAGGTCGAGGGGCAGTGCTCGGAGTCAGCCGTCGCGGGATTCGGAGGTCAACCTAATCAAGGAGGAGTCCAGGCTACAGCACGAGGCCCTCTACAACAAGGCCATGAGGTTGTACGACGTACTCGTGTCCCCGGAGGAGAGGGCGCGCATGGCGTAACCAATCGGGTGGAGGACGGTGCTCGACCCCAACGTGTCCATGGAGGACCACATCCGCAGGCTGCAGGCGCGCATGAACAGGGAGGTTTGGAATTTTCCACCCCATCACCCCCACCAGCTCTGTGAAGGGATTTGCAATGTTGTAGTTTGTGTATTTGCAATGATGTATGCCATTGTTGTTTTGCTATTCAAGGCTATGCGCATGTGCATTTGCAACGATGTATGCCACATATCTATCTAGTAGATTGTCTAGTATTCTACCTATGCCACTGGTACTTGTTTAGTTGGGAAAAGCAAGAGAAAAATGTGTACTAGAAACACTCAATATAATCTGAGTAGGGCGCACTACTCTGTGGAGCATATTGCATATATGCACCACAGAAGTTTGTTCTTCTATGGCGCATATGCTCATATGCTCCACAAAATCTTGGTCATAGGTGTTCAGACAGTGGGGCCCACATAATTGTTTCGTGGCGTATATGGCGACATGCGCCACAGAAGGTTGGTCAGAGCATGGTCAAAGCCCGCCAACCATGGGTCCCACCTGTTGATTCTGTGGCGCATCTGTCGATATGCGCCACATAAGTTAATATACTTCTGTGGCGCATATAGTAAGATGCGCCACAGAAGTTTCATGGACCAAGGCCTGGTGTGGGTCCCACCTAACTTCTGTGGCGCATCTCCAATCTCCATGCGCCATAGAAGTTTCATTGTTCTGCGGCATATTGTTCCAGATGCGCCATTGGAAAACTTTTGTGGTGCATGGTCAGAACCATACGCCAAAGAAGGTATGTCTATCTATAGCTAGTTTCCTAGTAGTGCGTGCACCGGCGATGGACGGATTGTTGGGTGACATCTAAAGATACTATCGTATCACATGTCACATAAAGCAAAAACTCCATGAAATCAAAGCTGCTACTGGCGGAATTGTTGATAAAGGTACCTTTAGACATAGGAAGATAATGTGAGTATAAATTGCTTTATTTAAGATTGTTGCAATGGAGGAATGAAGAATAGTCGTTGCAGCGCACGGGCATTCAACTAGTGTCACTAATACCAATCAGCAAAACAAAAAAGGCAAACTTTATTTGAAGTCTTGTTTGTTCCTTAAAAAACTTGAAATCCTATCGTATTCTTGTTTTGTTTGCTGAAAGGCCAAAGGACATATATTTAGTAGAACAATCCCTTATAAAAAGATCCTTACAGAAATTGAAAATAAAATGCAAGTTCTTTGGGGTATCGATGCCTTCTTCCTCCTGTATCCAACGACCACATGGCATGAGTCGAGCTTGATGCCACCTCTAGACCTCTAAAACACCACCAGAGCGGGATAACATTGTTGTACCTGCTAGAGTCACCAATGCAAAAGAGAAAACACCCCTACAGAATAAACGCAGGAAAGGGCCTAAGCCCACATCCGATCAGATGGAACCGGGGAGCACAAACCTCACACGCTCTCCAAGAATGCTAAGGTTGGACAACCTGTTAGAAATATGAGCAATTTACCGTATGATTTAATCAATAAGATAAAACATAACTAATATCATAGGAATAAAACTAGCCATGCAATATAACATAGAGGATGTAAAAAGCAAGTCTAAACATATTGCAAGAAGTAGTGGTTGAAACATGATCTGAACAAGATGAAGAAAGATCACACATTGTGCAAAAGAGGAACACCTCACGTTAACGTCGACGTTGGTGTGTGTCATCAACCAGGTCGTCAAAGAGGTCATCGATGTCGAGGAAATAGTTGTTGTTCGGAAAGAAATCTCTAGTGTCCATGATGAAGCCAGTAGTCTCTCTAGGTCGTCAAAGAGGTTGTCGATGTCGAGGAAATCTCTAAAACTGGAGCAGTTGTAATGGAGCTGTTGTGTTGCGGTGTGTCTCTCTAGAGAGGAGCGGCGTCTCTTTTATAGGCACGATAGGGAGAGGTGAACAAGCAGCACGAGAGGTGAATCGAACAGGTAGTGTCCAAAGCTGAATAGCCCTCGGTTCGTATTAATTGTCCACTAGCAAAACATTTCAACTATGTTCAATTGTTCATATTACAGTCATGCGTGAAAGAAAGAAGATAAATCATACACGCGGCATATGTTGGTCCTCGGCTCATTCCCGCAACCCACGACATGTGCGCTCTGTTCTAACGAGACGAGGTGTGGCAAGGAGGTGGCGGTGGAGGAGGAGCGCATGCGTAGGTCTCTTCTCTTATCATGCTTGTATAAGTAGTGGTGAAACCTCATTTATAAGGATGTACAACTCCCACTCAACTAGCAAAGTGGGGCTAAAGTTTAGTACCACCTCTTTCCATGCATGAATGGGCCAAATTGGCTTTTAGGAATTCAGAAATTATTGTAATAGACTAACTGGGTTGGGCCATATTAGGCAAAATTCCAACACAATCATCGTCGATCGGAACTAGAGGTGTAGGACCAAGACACACAACCACACCATCTTCTTCATACCATAGCACCATTGAGACAAACATGCATCACACATAGAAAAAACAAGATTCACCCCTCCAAGGGGGCAACAACCAGGCAATTCCATGTCCTCCTCAATGCCCCCGGCAAGACCATCGACGAGGTGGACTAGGAGACAACGGGAAAACATTTTTCTTCTTCATCACATCACCTCCATCGCAGCCTTGCTCCGTTGCGGTTGACCAAATCCTTGCTCTAGGAACCTAATTACAGTGTCGAATGTCGGTGCGGTGCCCCTACCCCCTCCTGCCACTGGAGAGGAAAACAGAGGAGGTGGGAACCCATTGATTGTCGGTTGGAGGAGACATGCAGTTGCGTGAGGTGGTGTCTAGGGTTTCGTATTTGCCCTAGAGTTACTGAAAGACTATCATATTCTCAAGAAAATGATAGGATCTATCCTCCCACCCTCCTCCCGTCGCTCCTAAGGCGGCGACTTGGGCGGCCTCACGAGACATTGCTCGAGCCATCCTACTCCTCCCCACAATCCTCATCGTGCAAAGCCTACCAACATATGATGCTCGGAACACGTGGATCTCATGGTGGTATGTGTGAGGAAGTCTAGCTCAAGTGCAACTGTTGGTGGCATTTAACAATAGCATTAACAATGTTTTGACTTTGCACACGGTTCTTGGGAGGTGAGGTGGTGTTGCTAGCGGTCATGCCTTGTTGGATGCTCGACGTTCTTGCAATATGGATTGGTGCCATGCTTGACAACGCGTTCATCCTTCTCTGTGATAGCAAGGTGGCTTCCTTGTGCGGTACAATGAAAACTAGATGGTGTGGCCGAGGTTCTAGGCGTCAACAAGCTTGGAGTGGGTGAGTCTATGACGATATCCTGGTGTGTCAAAGGAGTGGGTGGACATGATATGTCGGTTTTGGTCCCATGGGGGCCTGTTAGTGGCCTGGATTATGCATGCGTTAGAAGTTTTGCGAGGCTGAACTAGGCAAAGGGATTTTATCGGGATGGTGGAGAGAGCCGGCCAGTAGCATGCTCTCGAGTGTATATCCTTATTTGAAGGAATCCTCGAGATGAAACAGCTTCACCGAGAACCTTAGATTTATACAATAGTAGGATAGAGGCGCTACGTGGTGTCTTCTCCTTGATGGCATCGTTTTTTTGGAGTTGATCATTGACTGGAGGGACCAGTATAACTCGACGGTCTTTAGTCTCATGGCTTGTGTCGCAATAGTTTCGGGGATGTGCTAGGTTTGGTTGTGGTAGTTGGATCTACATTATGTCCATGTGGTTTTAGTGACCTAGTTTTGTTACTATGAACTCGGATTCACTTGCTCTAGGAAGAGTGATGATGATGATGCTTGTGTGCAACTTCGACAACTTTTTCTTCAAGGCGGTGTACATGAAGTATGCATGTGCCATCAAATCATCATGTTTTGTGACAGTAAGTGTCAGAGTTTGCACTGGGTTTGCTTGATATTTTTTTAATTAATGGGGTCATTCTCTTCTAAATTGATGAAACAGAAATTCTTTGCACTATTCAGAAAATAAAAGGAAGGCAATAATCAACCAATCATTTTTTGGTACAAGGACGATAAATAGTCTACTAGATATGCTCTAACCTAGGGTTGAAAACGGAACGGAAACGGACGGAAACATGCTTTATCGTTTCCCTTTCCGCTTGCCTTTCCGGTATCGGAAACGAAATCGAAAACCCCGGAAACGAAAATGGAAGCGGAAATCAACGGAAACGAATACGGGACGGATACGAAACGGATATGATACGAAAACGGACATTTGTCACAACACAATATGGAATAATACCTTGGTTTGTAGACCAAAAGTCACACATAAAGTAGTAGACAATGGGATAAGGAATATGTCTCAACTTAAACAAGTGACAATCAAATATAAGGTAGCACACAAAATTTAACACTTAGACAAGCAAGGACGTTCGCACAGAAAAGTTTTGCGTAGACACTACGACTTGCAATCTTGATAAAAATATAGTTTTAGAAAACACGCATGCTTTAACAGTAGTAAAGCACCACCACGTTGGCTTTATCAACTCTTTAATTTTCCTCCATGTCGTCTTCATCAAGGTCCCTCTCCCCATCAGTGCTATCACCACCACTCTCTTGGTCATCCAACTAGAAAAAATTAACAAGCATGGAAATTAGAATATGACTCTGAAATTATGTTGTTCGACTAGACAAAGTCGAATAGCGCATACCAGCACCAAATTGGCCAAATGTTGCTCAAAGCTTGCCATATCCATCTCATCAATAATAGATTTAGCTTTATCAGCTCCTAAACGACAACATAGTCAATATTATCAGCATTGGGACAAGTAAATGACGGCATAATTGAAGGAAAAAATATTACCTTTCCCTAAGGTCCAATCTTTAAGACAAATAAATGATTGTACTGCTTCAGGCTCTAGACGGTTGCGCAATGGGTCAATAACCCGTCCTCCGGCACTGAATGCAGACTCGGATGCAACTGTTGACACTTGAATAGAGAGAACATCACGAGCAAGACGAGCCAGAATAGGGAACTCAACTTGTTTTACTTTCCACCAGGACAAAATGTCAAAATCTGAATCCTTCTCCTTCGGTGCTAGTGGTTGCTCCAAGTATAGCTCCAGCTCATATTTTACACCACTATCAGATGGACATTTGGACTGCAGGAACATGTCCAGATCATCCTCGTCACCAGGAACATCAAACTGAGAAGTAGTCTGATTCACAGAACTACTATCATTATTGTCTCTCTTCAATGAAGTAGAGAGATAAGATTGGAAAAGCTGGTTAATAACCGTATCAAATCTACAGATCTCTTGATTGGAAGTGGTAGGATAAAGCTTAGGTGCATAGAATTCAATAATATTTTTTTTGTATCTAGGATCCAGGAAAGATGCTACAGCAAGAGCCATGTTGGATTTATTCCAGTACTTATCATATTTCTTCTGCATGGAATATGCCATCCTCTTTATGACTTTGTTAGAGCTACTACACCATTCTGTAATTGCTAGCTTAATCAAACAAAACTTCCTATAGAACATATTGGCTGTTGGATATTTATGAGCTGAAAACAACACTGTAGCTTCGGCAAATGGCTTCAAACATGCACAAATTGCTATGGCCATCTCCCAGTCACTCTCAGTAGGGGCACATTTTGTGTACTTGCTTTTATGCCTCATAAAAAGCCTATCCAAAGCTTCTTTGTTATTTCTTGCAGAGCACAACATGTCATACGTGGAATTCCATCTAGTTGGAACATCTAACATGAGTTCTGTCTTCTCACTCAAGTTACATTCGGATTGCCATTTCTTAAAATACTCGTACTGCAATGTAGAGTTCTTCACAAAAGCAAGTGTATTTCTGATATTTGCAGTACTTGGTGAAATTGTCTTCAAGCCATCTTGGGCAACAAGGTTTAAAATGTGATTCATACATCTCACATGAAAGAAGATACCATCACAAACTAATGGAAATATCTTATTCAGTTTGCTTACTACTCCTTCAACACATTTATCATTTGCAGCAGCATTGTCCAAGGTAAGTGCAATCAACTTCCTATCAAGATTCCAATCCAATATACTATCGATAAACTCATTGCATAAAGCCTTTCCAGAATGATGGCCTTTGACTTGCATAAATTTGATAATCCTTTTCTGCATGGACCAACTATCATCTATCCAATGGACGGTGATGCACATGTACCCCTTTGTTTGGTTAGATGTCCACATATCCATGGTTGTACTCAACCGACAATCAACTGTTTTAAAGTACTCATACAACCTACTCTTCTCCTCTTTGAACATATTATCTATATCTTTTTTAACAGTAGGGCGACTTCTAATTGGAAAACTAGGACGCAATGATTTCAAAAACTCAGTGAAATACTTATGTTCAACAATACATATGGGATATTCATGCATAACAATGGCAAGATTAAATTTCGCCAAGCTGACAGCCTCATCATACCTATAAGTTTGAACTGATGCAGACTTCTCATTGTCTCCAACTGGCTTCAGTTCAAGTCTTTGCTGCCCAGTTAAAATGCTGTGGTTATTTTTCAAGTGACTTTTGAAAACTGATGTTCCTCTGTCAGATTCCCGTCGACCTTTATAGGTGCATCCAGGAGAGTTGCACTTAGCCCATCTCTCTACAATAGCGTTGCCGTCTTGATCGTGAACTGTTATCTCATATTGGGTCATATGATTCCAAACACCAGAGGTAGTTTTCTTAGATCTCTTACAAGGAGGACGCTTCACAGCAGGTTCAGCAGTCAGATCCACTAATGTAGAATTTGTTGCTGCATTATTACCATTTGGAGATGCATCAGTAGAAGGCTGGGACATAGCAGAACCGTCCATGATAATCTGTAGAATTACCAAGACATGCGAACAAACAATTGAGTCCGATTGAATGCCATAAAAAACTTGATCAGCGGGAGTAATTTAACAATTTGATCTATACGTATGTATTCAGATATACTCACCGATCAATGGTGGAGACGTGAAGAGCTAGGTACAATCAACGGCGGCCGTCCGGTGGCGTGGCTGGAAGACGTCAGCGGCGCGACTAGACAGTCGACTGGTTCTCGCGGAGTCGTCGCACCTCGAGACGGGCGTCGAGAGACTCGAGACGGCGGACTGGCCGGACGCTTCATGTACACGATCGTATACTAATTAGGGTTTGCATTTACTAGAGTCTATTATTACGTAATAGGCCCAGGTTGCATGGCCCGTGAAGAGCAATGACTCGGCATACTATTGTCTAAAAAAATTACTTCGAGTAATATTCTGTACATGGGCCTTTCGGAGTTATATTACGGAAAGTTTCCGTATTTATTTATTTATTCGGAATTTTCTTGCCGTTTTCGTTTCCGTCGGAATTAGCTCCACCATTTCCTTTTCCGTTTCCGTTTAAAATATTCCGTTTCCGTTTCGTTTCCGCAAAATACCATTTCCGTTTCCGTTTTTGCTATTTGTTTCCTTTTTCTTCGGAAACGGACGGAAAGTTTCCTTACCGTTTTCAACCCTACTCTAACCCAGATGATGAGTCTTGAAACTAGGGCTGGCCATTGCATAATAGAACTTAGCCACATGCATGTGGATCTAAGGGTATCCATAATCAATAAGGTCAATTTTGCCATAAGATGGAGCCCAGTTAATTTATGAAAATAGCTATTGTGTATGTTCACATTGGTTGTAATTTGGTACCACATACATGGTAATATTACACAACATGAAACAGACATATGAGCATCCATAATGTTGGCCATTATAGAAAAAGGTTCTCTAATGGCGAGATGTAATTGTAGAGTTACACCGTACCTTAAGTTATCTTTTTATGTGCAGTACATAAATTTATAGATAGTCTAATAAAAATAAACTATCTCTCCCCGTCCATATTTATCTGTCTCCATATTATGTGCTTTCAAAAACAATGAGATCCCTATATTATAGTAGATCTGACCTTATACATGGTGGTCATTTTCAAGTTAAACTGGGTTATAGTTTACGGTAAAGCTATCCTAAATATCCAATGGCCTTAGACAACATATTTTTTTACCCTTATATGCTTATTATGGGATGCCCTTAAGAAGATTCCATTAAAATCAACCTCCACAACTTAAATTGCAGAGCATCGCCTCCAACTCTTGTGCCTCTCTCTATTATTATCTCCTACCCATCAAGCTCATGACAACATCAAGAACAATCCAACAGTCAGATCTGCATGACCACACGACGTATGCGGGCAATAAAGTTAAAAGTGCATAGATGTTGCCTAGAGGGGGGTTGAATAAGAAGTTAATTTTTTTACGAAATAGCCTTAATAAATGCGAAATAAAACTAGCGTTTACTTTGACAAGCACAACGCCTATATATACTATGGTTCACCTATGTGCACCAACAACTTATGCTAAGTAATATAAGCAACAAGGTGATAGCAATATTGATTACTTCAAGCACAAAGGCTATCACAATGTAAAGTGCATAAATAAAGGGATCGGGTATAGCGATAATAGAGGCACGCGGAAACGACGATGTTTTCCGAGTTCTTCCCTATAAGGGAGTACATATTGTTGGAGGGGTGTGCGGTGCAAAGACTCACCCTATTCTCCCGAGCACCCGCCGCACGGAAAGCACCTGATCCACTATGAGACACTTGAGGGCGATCACGAAACTCATACAAGATTGGGGCAATCTCCACAACTTAATTGGAGGCTCCCAATAAACATCACCAATGAAACTAACTTGGAGAGAGCTCCATGATACGTCCAAAACGTATCTACTTTTCCGAACACTTTGCTATTGTTTCTCCTCTAAACTTGTGTGATTTGGATACAACTAACATGAAATGACGCTGTTTTCAGCAGAATTACCTTGGTGTCTAGTTTTTGTGCAGAAAATAAACTATCAGGAAAAATCCTAGAAAATATGCCAAAAATCCTATTTCACCAGAAGATCCACGGAGCCAGAATACGAGACAGAGGGAGCCCTGGGTGGCCCACACCCCCCTGTCGTGCGGGTGGGACCACCCTGTGCCTGGGAGGGGTGTGGCCAGCCCAGGCACCCCCTCGGCCTCTCTCTTCGCCTATAAGTTGCCTTTTGACCTAAAAACTCAGGGGGTCAAAGTTTTTCCAGAAAGAGTTCCGCTGCGCCGCCACCACCAGAAACCGCGATTCGGAACCAAAAACTCCGTTCTGGCACCCTGCCGGGACGGGGAATTTGGGAAGGATCATCGCCATCATCACCAACGCCTCTCCATCAACCATCAATGTTTCCCTCATCCATGAGTGAGTAATCCCCTGCTATAGGCTATAGGGATGGTAGGGATTTGATGAGTTCTATCATGTAATCGAATAAGATTGTTAAGGCATGGTGCCTAGTATCTTCTATTAGTGCTATTTGACTTTGTTGCAACTTGTTGTGCTTAATGCTTGTCACTAGGGCACGAGTGCCATGATCTCAGATCTGAACTTATTATTGAATCATTATGATAGTATTGTTTATGATCTTATCTGCAAGTTGTGTACACATATCATTGTCCGGATCCAAAGGCCCCGAAGTGACAGAAATGGGGACAACCGGAGGGGATGGCTGTGATGTGAGGATCACATGTGTTCACGGAGTGTTAATGCTTTGCTCCGGTGCTCTATTAAAAGGAACACCTTAATTGTCAGTAGTTCCCTTGAGGCCCTGCTGCAACGGGCTAGCAGGACAAAAGATGTTGTGCAAGTTCTCATTACGAGCACGCATGACTATATATGGAGCACATGCCTATGATTTTTTAGTACTTGGATGCTTATTCTTATTTATCTGCAGTTCCCTAGATCTTGAAGTTACAAGTTTAGACTCGTCCATGCAACGCCCGTCCATCCATCCCTATGCCTACCGCATTCATATCCTACTGTTTGCTGCTACTGTTACTATGGCTCTTGTTTTACTGCTGTTGTTGCTTTGCTGTTGCTACTACAAACTATTGCTACTGATAAACTTCTATGATCAAGAACTATTTCCAGGTGTAGCTGAATTGATATCTCAGTTGTTAAGGCTTGCAAGTATTCTTTGGCTCCCGTTGCGTCGAATCAATAAATTGGGTAATACTACCCTCGAAGACTATTGCGATCCCCTATACTTGTGGGTCATCACTCCACAACTTAATTGGAGTCCCCAAGTACTCACCACAAAGGCCACTCAAGCGTCTAGGGTTCCAAGAATCCAGGAGTAACAAGCCTCTAGATTTCACCAACCAAATCCTCCAAAGAGAATTCAAACCGACGCACCTAATGCAATGGAAAGTCCTTCACTCCCAAATTCTACCAAAGCTACAAAAGATATTGGGGGAATAAGAGTGGAAGAACACAAGAGGAAATCCACAAAAGAAACCCCAAGATCTAGATCCCAAGATGTTCCCTTCACATAAAGGAGAGATGATTGGTGAAGTTGTAGATCTAGATATCCCCTTTCAAATCCCCCCAAAATATTCAAGAAATATGGGAGGTATTGAGAGGAGTCTCTGGGGTGCGATCATCAAAACCAGAGTCTCTGGCCCTCTGAAAACTGGCAGAAACACCAATACGAAAGCGGCCACAACTTTTGCATCCAAACTCCGATTTTGATGATCTTGGACTCGTTTCAAAGATAGTAACATGATATACAAGATCATGCAGGGAACCATCATAGTATAACAAGATATGATAGAATAAAATGATAAAGGGGTTAACCTATCTATAAAAGACAAACCTGAAAAACCTCCAAACCGAAAACATGGTAGAGAATGCATATGAAATACGTTTTCGATGACCTTGAGCTTGTCATGGAGATTAACACAAGATCTAAATACTCTCATTGATAAGAACCAAGAAATATGATGCCAAGTATGCAAAGTTTTGAGCTCTCTTCGAAAGATCTGGTGAAGTTACTCACTCGAGAGCCCCTCTTGATAGTAAGGTTATCTATCCTATAAACTAGTCTCCCAACTAAATGTAGGGGTTTGCAGCAGGAAACAAAAAATTCTAGCTACTCGAGTAGGCTTTTCCCTAGTAGTGACAAACACGATAAACAAGATCTATTCTATGTAGACATAAGTAACGGAGAGGGAGACAATATTCATACCCTTGAAGATCGTGGCACGCCTTACGCAGGTAGGCGTATGTTGATGAAGACAAGCAGCGCCCCAAGCGTTATGTCTCGGAGTGTTGGGCCGCGAGAAGAAAAACAAAACTTTTCCCTACACGATGATCCCAAGATCTAGCTGAGGTAGAAGGCCATGAGGATTACCAGTAGATGCGCAGTTGTGGATTACTGATGAAGCACGTCTATTGATTGTAGTGCAGTCCTCATGATCTCGATCCAATCAACGATCATCCAAGCGCTGATCGTGCAGCGCCTATGCTAGTGTCCACACATATGAGAACGGACGTCGACGGTGGACTGCTAGGTCCGTTACGGTGGTAGGATTGATGTGGATCTATGGTTTCCAATGCATGGAATGACCTAATCGTCAACCCTCCTAGGTATTTGCACCCCACTATATATAGGGAGTGAAAGTGGGCTCCACTCACTTGTGGCCCATTCACTAAATCCCATATTATATTAGTCACTATGAGTCCGACTCACTGACTTAGTCCAAATTCGGCTCAGGTCTAACCCAACCAGATTTATGGTTCACGTCCAATCCGAACTTGCTCCCGCTCTTAAGTGTTTGACCCTAAAGGCTCATGGCAACTTGGACATGATTGGAGTCCGACTCTCAATCGATCAATCGGTAGCGGCTCCTAGCAGAACATGTCGACTCCCAAGTACCAAATATTCATGACGACATGCCTTCAAATGCGACTTTTGCCCGAGTCCTTTTTGCCTCATGATATACCTTGTCGGACTATAGGCAAATAATTGTCATCCCTTAAATAGTCTGACTCTATTCTCGATTCGAGATAAGTGATTCATCTGACTAACTCTTAGTCGATCGCCTCGGTTAACACTTAACCGAGTCATGAACAGTGATGATTTCTGAATCATATCATCCGAGAGGGCCCAGAGAATATATCTCCAAGTGGAGGGGCAAAATCCCATGTTGGTTATTCACATCATGCAGCTTGATTCTCAGTCGACCCAAACTCTGCCTTTATAGCTGCCTAGTGACGAAACATAGTTTGACAGAACCTAAGTTGGTGATCCTCAACTCGGATTGTGCAACAACCTCAGGTCTAAGAATTACATTGTGTAAAATCCCAGCATTAGATCTTATAAATAAGCCGAACACAATTGTGTGCATTGCGTTCATGCATAGAAAATCCGAATAATTTTTGCGCTTTTGAACAAAACTTGTCAAAGTGATTGAAGCTTCTCTCAACTTGATGGAATTGAAGTAGATCATCAAGTTGACTGCGATAAGTTTCAATATGAGCTTTGCTAAAACATTATTTTGGGTAATCATGATTTGATCTAAGGGTAGATCAAATGTACTAAAACTAGACCACCATATATTACTTAATGTTTGATGTTAATCCTTAAGAAATTATATCCTAGTATTCATTACATAATTAATGAATACCAATTTATATATATAACTTAAGTAATAGGAATGTAACACCTAAATCTTGATCTATCTTAATCTCATCTATTTCTACCATGAGTATCATGGTAATACCTAACCTTAATTCTTTAGTAAGATTGAGTAGGAAAGAAACAAAGGTAAGATCATTCACATATATCTTTCTTCTCACATCAATCTTTAGCATATCTATTGAACCTTATTCTCATATTTGTTGTTCATCAATGTTGAGTAATCAACTATTGATTCACCAATTCTTAACCTATCAATTATTAATCTATCAAATATTGTCCATATCATAGCATTCACTTAAGGCCTATAAAGACAGAAGTAAGAAGAGGTAAATAGTAATGCTAGCTTTCAATATCATCTATATGATGGGAGTGTTGGAAGAGAATTAAATCAAATGGATTATTGATGGAGTTAACTCACTACTGAAAAGATAGAAGAGTATCTGAGGTAAAGGTTACAAGGATGAATATTGAAGTTAGTTAATAGGAGTAATCCTATAGGATCAAGTGTGTATAGTCAATGAATCATATCTCTTAGTCCAATAGAGATAAACAGAAGATAATTATAATACAACTGTAATGTTGTATGAATGAAAGATTTGATTAGCCAACTGGAAACCTAAACCATAAAGGATCAAAGGATTATAATGATCATGCTTTAGTCACCAAGATTGAATGCTTATATCATGTATCAGTGACATTGGTGGATAGAACATGATTGAACCCTAGTATAGATATGTTATTGTAGGTTAGCCATGACAAGTCACCATGTTATAATGTGAAGTTGAGTATAAGATATTGGAGTCAAGTAGAGATAAAATAGTATAATTAAGCTAAAGCTAGAGTAGCATGGATTTATTGAAGAAGTGTTATTCCTCTTAAAGAATAGTAAGCTTTTGAGGAGAGTAGTTTGATATATCCATCTACTAGAGTAATATTAGTGGTTGATGATTATGGAAGAGTATGAATGGAGTTAGAAGTAATTACTTGATAGATTGGAAGTTATCAGCAGTAGAGTAGTTGATATAACCAAGTATGGATATGAGAAGATTATGAAAGCTTTAGTGTCAAGCTCATTATATTTATAAATGGATTTAGAAGAATAAAAGGTGGATAGAATATTCTTGTGAAGAAAATCACATCATGTTAGCACATGATGATGAATATGAAGGAGCAGTATATCTAGGAAAGGAATTCTTTAAGAAGTCAAGAATTATGAAATATGGAAGATAGGAATTCTTGGTAAACATACAACCTTAATTCTATAACCAAACCTAATATCCATTTCAAATGATTGATTTATCATCTTATTCCCACAATGATTTATACGAATGTTTTCCTATAGCAAAACACTTAAGCACATCTTTGGCATTTCCAATTATCATAACCATTTGTGCTTAGGAGTTATCTTTATTAATTCTTTTCCTTAAGTCACTCCAGAAAATAACTTTCTATTTTAAAAGGGTGATGGGCTTAGCAACTAGTTATGTCCCTATTGGACAAATCTCCCCTACACCTTAACCAATATCATTCTTAATCACCAACATAAAAAACAATATATCTTAACCAATAATCTTTATTCATGTAAATAAAAGAAATGTCGTGGTGGTGGCACGGCAGATGCCATGGGTAGGCTAAAGTATGGGGCCAATGGATGCTAGAGGGATCCGGGGAGGGAAGATGTAGTGATTTATACACTCAACTGTCCTGTAAGTAGATCTTTATTCCTCTTCTCAAGAACTACAAGTGCTCCTAGAGCTGTCTCATAGAGAAGAAGAAAACTACTACCAGAGCCTTTCGGCGTAGAATGAATCGATCCCCTCTCAAGAGCCCGCGTCCCCCCTTTTAAAGAGGTTCCTTGGTTCCTCCTAGGGCTGACGTGGCAAGCATATCCTTGGAATATGCTTGTCCCAAAATGGTAACTCGGCGGCCTCCTTTCCGTGTCCCCCTTCTATCGGCGGCAATGTTCCAGAACCCTTCACATGCGCGCCTCGGGCTTCCTCACTGTCACCTCCGTGACGTTTGTCTACCCTTCTGCTGCTCTGCTCCTTGTCCTTTGGGCTTGGCTCTGTCTAGATTCCTCCTAGCCAGTGACTAGGGTTTGACTATAAGCACCTCCTTCTCCTGCAAGTTTCATGTTATTCGGTCTTATCTCGCATAACTCGGCTCGGCCTTCACCTACACACAAGTTAATCGGCCTCATTCGGCCGACATAAATCATATGTCGGCCGAGTAAGGCGTTACTCATTCTATCCGTGCCATGGTTCTGCTCATCTCGGTCGGATCTTACATGATTCGGCCGACACAAATCAGTAATTCGGCTTAAGATGAGGGAGACTCCTTTCGTCTTTCCCCTATCTTGACCCTATCCGGGGTCACCCCCCAACATTTTTCCCCGAAGCTGGTGCGGTCCTGCCGGAAACCTCGGCCGGGCCACATCAGTTTCCCGACATTCTTCTTTCTTTCCTTTCGAGGTATCTCTTAGCCGACATTATTTATTCGCCACCCTCTTGCCATTTTCATCTTTCTCCCTCTGTGGATTACCTTCCGAGTTATCCCCCCTCGTTTGAGGTATTTGCATGGCTTCCTAGGTAAGCTTCGTCCTACGTGGACCAACCATCGTTATTCTCTAGTTTTTTGTTCCTCTATAGTGTCCACTGACAAGCTACAATGGTTACTGCGCCCGTCGTGTCGGCGCAGTGACGCCTCGAGTACCGCATCGATCAGAAGGCCTGATCCTCTCCTGCGCTATGTGGTCTTTGGTGTGGCTCCACTACTTGCGAACGGTTTCGCCACACACGCGATTATGCGGTTATCGTGGCGCAGCCACGATCCCACTACAGCTAACACTACGCGGTTATAAAGAGGGGAGCGGGCCTAGACGATTCACTTTCCCCCTTCGTTCTCCCTTCATATTCTTCCTCACGGCGCCTCCTCCATTCGTGTTCTAGTGGCCGTGCCATCGTCGTCCTCCTCGACAGTCGCGCTACTGTTCTCTGGCTCCTGCGACCTCGCCGTAGTGCCCTTGCTCAGGTGCTTTCGCCATTGAGTTTTCCTATAGCGCCGCCGCTAGGTCTGCGCGGTAGGCATCTTTCTTGTTTTCCTAGATTCCCCACGGCGGTTCCTTTTCTGTTCCACCGCCGCACTCGTTATAATCATGACGGGGCCCTGCACCTCTAGGCCTCTCCTCGCCTCTAGTTTTTCCTCCGTCGATTCCTACGACGAGCCTATGTCTAGCTCCGCTAGCGGTGCTCTCGTCGGGGAAGATGATTTTGCGTCCGGTCCAGAGCGGGGTTCCTGGCAGGGTTCCATGGTTACTCGTCGTGAGATAGAGTGGCTGCTCAAGACGCGCCGAATTCCCGCTGAGGTGAGTTGTCACTTACCCTGCAAAGAATCCTCCCCAGTACTCAATGAGGGAGAGTATGTAGTTTTTATGTCCCACTTCACTCGTGGATTTGGCCTCCCTCTTAGCGACTTTGCTAGGGGCTTCCTCGATTATTTTGGCCTCTAGCCGCATCACCTGCCGGCTAACGCCGTAGCTTCTCTGTTGGCGTATATCTCGGCTTCGAAGGGGTATTTCGGCCTCTGGCCTTCCGTAGATGTTTTGTCCAAATTCTTCCAGATTCGAGCTAACGTAGTGCCGGATAAATCTCTTCATCCTTCTCAAAAGTCTCTCACCCAATGCGGGGTTGCATCCATTACACCTCGGAAAAACTCCGTGTTCCCTCGAGTCGCCGGCCTCGAATCTTGCAAGAAATGGCATAAATCATTTTTCTATGTCAAGAATACTGGGAAGGAAGACAAGATTCAACTCCCTGCCTTATCCATTGGTCCTCCCTCAAAGAAGAACTGGATCTACAATCTGAGGAAAAGCAATGCTCTCGCCGAGGCATTTGAGATACGGCTTAAAGAACTGATTCGCGCTGGGCTCTGAGGTGAAGATCTGATGACCGCATTCGTCAGCAGCCGAATCTGCCCTTTCCAGCTTCGCTCTCATAAGCTCTGTTATATGAGTGGTCCTCTAGACCCCAACCGAGTATCTACAGTTGATATTGATGATTATCAGATCTATAAGTTTGTCCAGGCTATTTTCAAGACCGATATGCCTGAAGAATGGAAATGGGGATTGAAGCTATTTTCTCGTGGGAATCCTCCTCCTCAGGTAAATTACATACTAGTGTTATCTTCTGAATTGCTTTTTTCAAACATACTTTTGCTAACCCTTACTTGCTTTTCTCGCAGAGGTTTACTGAACAGAAGATAGAAGATGCCGAGGTTTTGGCTCTTCCATGGACTGCTGATCGCAATACCCCGGACAACAGACTCAGAGGAGTTTGTCCCTAAGTCAGATGTTGCTCCTGTTCGTGCCCGGAGCAAGACCTCGGCCCACGCGGATGAAGGTGACTCGGACGACGTCCAGATTCTTGAGGTAGTTTCCGCGGTGCCTATCTCTTACGCATTTCCGGCTCCTTCTTTCCCAGCTGGTCAGGTGCACGACGCCGAACCTCTTGCTTCTGAGGCTCCTGCTGCTTCGAAGAAGCACACCGCTTCGACAGATCCCTCCGGTGCTGCCCCCAAGAAGCGAGTCAAGAAGTCTTCGCAGCATATCCCGAGGCGTAAGACCATGCCTGGGGTTACTGGGTGAGTTGATTTTCATTTGTATTTCTTGTTTCTCTCTTTCTGTCTCTGACTCGACTTTTCTCTCTCTTGCAGAGCTCCTCTCTTCACAAAGCCAAGCGGTCCGAGTATGACAAGCCATACTACTCGGCAGTCTTATCCTCCACCTCCGGAAGATACTCGGGTTCCCAGTCCCTCTCGTGTTGATTCTCCTCCTGCGCCGACCAACGTATCGCCTCAACAAGATGAGCCTATTGATCCCACCGTTATTGCCGACATAACCCCCACACCGGTCACTCGGCTGAGCCTGCTGTCCCTCTTAAAACCGTCGATGTTTCCCCCAATGATCCTTTGATCACCGCAGTCCCAGCTACTACTCCAACTCCGACCGAGGATATCACCACCTCGGCCCCCTTGGAAACTATAGTTCCTCCTACCACCAAGGACGTGGTTCCTAGTGCTGAAGTTGTTGCCCCTGCCGAAGTCTCTACTAAGAGTAAGAAAGTTGTTGTTACTAAACCCTCGGCATCTCAGAAGGGGCCAACTAGTTCTTCTCAGCCCAGCATTGCTGATGTACTTTGCAAGGGAGCTTCCTCTGCTAAACCTGGCGTCGCCCCTGCTGCTGACACTCAACTTACTCTTCACAAGAGTCCGGCAACAGCGGTAGTTACACAACAGGACCGAGGTAAGGTGTTGAACCGTACTAAGAGCGGGAACAACCTCGGCTCTTTGGTGGAGTATGCCAATAATTGGAATGTCGCCGATCAACTTGAAGGCAATCCGAGTAGCCAACCATTTCAACTTTCCGACATCAGCAGTCGCTTGCACATGGCTGCTAAGATTGTCCTTGATAGTGACAAGATGAATGAGGTAAGCGCTTTCGTTGATACTTTTTCTATTATTCAGATGGTATTATATAGACACTAGTCCCCGAAGCTTGCAACCGGATAATTTGTTGTTCGTTTGGAAGCTTTGCCAGGCTTCAGATGCATTACTTGCTAACTCAATTCCCTTCATGATTCGGATTAGCCGTGGTCCATTCATATCTGAGTCAAGTTTTGCTTGATTCGGATTTGCTTTAGCTTTGAATATCCAGCCACCTAGATCCGAGTCAAGTTTTACTTGATTCAAATCTGTTTTAATTTTGAATATCCAGTCACCTAGATCTGATTCAAGTTTTACTTGATTCGGATCTGCTTTAGCTTTGAATATCTAGTAACCTAGATCCAAGTCAAGTTTTACTTGATTCGGATTTGTTTTAACTTTGAATATCCAGTCACCTAGATTCGAGTAAAGTTTTACTTGATTCGGATCTGTTTTAACTTTGAATATCCAGCCTTGTAACTTACTTTTGTACTTAGGTTGCCCATGATCGGCGGACAGCCGAATTTCAAAGGTTGCTCTTTGCACGCAAGAAACTGCAAGATAAATATGAGAAGATTGTTCCTGTTGTGAAGAAAACTGGTAATTTAACTAGTCCGTGTAACGTCTCGTAATAGTTTTAGTTTTTTGTGCTAACTAATCTTTTGCTGGTGCGCAGCTGGTATCAACAATTTGAATGCTCGCCTTACTAAGAAAGTTGGCGTTCTTGAAGGTTAGTTACTATTTTGTCTTTTAGTTTGTCGACTTTTGTTCGAGGCAAATCTTGGATTCCTTAGAACCTTCCGGCTTTGGATAGCCGAGTTAAAAACACTTGCAGCATCGCATCAAGAATGCATATCTATGCCTGATATGATGCTGCATTTTTTAGAACAAGCTGCCGCTCATTCGGCGCAAGTCAAGGCGAAATACGACGAGATAACCCGGTTGCGCGCCGAGGTTGAATCCCTCAAGCTCTCCCAAAAATCTGAGTTGGAAAAAGTTGATCAGGAGTTTTCTGAAGAAAAGAACCGACTTAGTCTGCAGTTGCAGAAAGGCAAGGAACTTCTTGATGTTGTCGAATTAAAAAATCGGGCGATGAGCGAGGAAATCGTTCGCTTTGAGAAGAGTCGGGCCGACTGGTCCCAGGATCTCCATAAAATGCTGAATTACATTCATCGTAAGTTTTTGTCTCTCGTCGAGTTATCCTTCATCTTTTCTTATTCCTAACCCATATGTCGTTCTTTCGTGCAGATCATTTTCCAGAAGCTAAACCTGTGAGCTCCAAGGCTGTGATTTCTGCTCGCGAGCGCCGAGGTGTCCCCGTTGCTTCGAATCTAGAGTATTTCATAGAAGATTTCCTGATTGCCGTCGGTGCTGCTATTGGACCAATGAAGATTATGGGAAGAGATCTGGTGCAAGCAGCTATCCGAATTCGCCGGATATTGATGAAGTTGAAGTGCTTGTAGCGAGGCTGATGTCATCTCAAACCCAACTTAACCTCTGGAGGGAATCTGCTGGGAGGGCTGGTGCTGATATGGCACTTACAGCCGTTTTGTCTTGGTACGCGGATATTTCTCTCGATACTCTGATGAATCTGCGTACTAGCTCTCCTTGGGTTGAGAATCCGGAGTTTGTTGCTCGCCGTCAAGCCCGTGCCTTTCAGCTTATCGAGTATGCTGATTTGCATCATTGGATCGAGGGGCCGAGTTTTCTTCCCAACCTGGCCGATGATGCCGAAGCTGAAGATACATCGGGTGGTGACTCGGCTGATCATGATGAATCGGAGGATGATTCGAGTAATGCCGATGACTCCAATGATAGCTCGGGTGGATATGGTGATGCGCGGTCGTCTTCCAAAGGAACCGAAGCTTCTCGAGCCCAAGGTGATGTCTCCCAGCAGCCAGAGCTTAGCCTAGGTGTTACTATGGCGCCCGTCGATGCCGAGGTGACTTCTGCAGAGGCCCATCGAAACTCGGAGCGCCTAGTTCCCGAGGAAACACCTCTGAAGGGAGCCAAGGTACCCTTGTCCGAGACTCCTGGTCCTGCTACTGTCCCTCCTACTGGTGATTTGGCCTCTGCCGGTGTCTAGGTTCAGAAAACTCTTAGTCGTTTAAGTCCCTGGTATGCCGGGCGTATGATGTCTTTGAAATGATTGCCCATATTTTGATATGGTATGAACCACTTTGCCTTGTGCCTTTGAGGCACTAGTGATGGTAATTGTTGTTAGCTTTATCTAATTGAATCTATTGAAATCGTATTTTTGCTTTGCCGAACTTTAACTTCATAGATCCAGATCATATCTTCCCATATGACTGATTCTCGTTTGGCATTTATCCCGTGTTCCTTATGTAAACTTGGTTGTCTAGTTGTCGTTTTCGCAACTTCTCCTTGAAGTGCTATGTTCTAAGCCTATATATTGGTTTACCATCCTCCCCGAGGTATTCTTTGGGTAAAATGTTATAGATAGGGGTATGTCCCTTATCATTCCTCGACTTGCTGAGGTTGTCATTCTTGTTACTATGACCTTACAAATCGTTAATTGGTTTTTCCTTGTTATTCCTTTGATGGCCGAGGCAAGCTTATCTCGCATCTTGCGACTTATGATTGACAAGTCAGGGAAGTCCCCGAGTTTCTTATTGAGTTATTGAACTTTTACGTGTATGCCAAAAATTAGCGGACAATGTGAGGCAGTCCCTGAGTTATCGCTTGGGTTACTAAAGGTTCACACCTGCTCAAAAAATATCGAACGACATGAAGTAGTCCCCGAAGCTATTACTCGGGTCGTCAAAATATAATTCATAATTCAATGCAGAGAAAACCATGGGGCAGTCCCCGAGTCACTGCTCGAGGTGCCGAGGTTTAATACATAATTCAAAATAAGAAACAACATGGGGCAGTCCCCGAGTCACTGCTCGAGGTGCCGAGGTTTAATACATAATTCAAAATAAGAAACAACATGTGGCAGTCCCCGAGTCACTACTCGAGGTGCCGAGGTTTAATACATAATTCAAAATAAGAAACAACATGGGGCAGTCCCCGAGTCACTGCTCGAGGTGTCGAGGTTTAATACATGCTTGATACTCCGACTTGGTGCGTCACATCACGACGTGCGATTTATGGCTTCTAAGTGTAGAATGGGCAAAGTAAAGCTATGTTCCATGGTATTTTTGACTCGTCTCCGGCTTTGTTTGCCTTGTTCTTTTCTGGTGATTGAGCGTCGATCAGGTAATATGCATCATTGTGCAATGCTTTACTTATGATGAATGGTCCTTCCCATGGGGGTGAGAGTTTGTGCATGCCGGCTGTGCGTTGCACTAGCCGAAGAACTAAGCCTCCTTCTTTAAAAACTCTCGGATTGAATTTTTTGCTCTGATACCATCTGAGATCTTGCTGATAAATAGCTGATCTTGATAATGCCAATTCCCTTGCTTCTTCCAGCAGATCCGCGATACTTCATTTACCTCGGCAGTTGTGTACTGGATCACTCTTGGAGAGTCATGCATTATGTCGGCTGGAAGCACAACTTCTGCCCCATATACTAGAAATAATGGGGTATACCCTATCGACCTGTTTGGGGTGGTCCTAAGGTCCACAGTACTACTGGAAGCTCCTCAATCCAGCATCCTGCCGACCTTTGCAGTGGTTCGATAAGCCGGGGTTTTATTCCTGACAATACCAGTCCATTTGATCTTTCTACTTGCCCATTCGATGCCGGGTGAGCCACCGAGGCAACATCTAGTCTTCTGTGTTTCTCTTGGAAGAACCTAGAAAAGGCTCCTTCAGCGAAGTTTGTGCCATTATCCGTGATAACACTGTGTGGGTATCCATATCTCAAGATAATATCTTTGAGGAATTTTACCGCTGTGGGTCCGTCACATTTTCTTATTGGTTTCACTTCGATCCACTTTGTGAATTTGTCCACCATGACTATAATATGAGTCATTCCGCCTCGGGTAGGCTTGAACGGACCTACCATATCCAAGCACCACACAGAAAATGGCCAAGTGATTGGTATTGTTTTTAACTCGGACGAAGGCAGATGTACCTTGCTGGCGTATCTCTGGCAACCATTACATTTTTCTACTAATTCTTTTTCCTCCTTCAGTGCAGTCGGCCAATAAAATCCATGCCTAAATGCTTTGGCTACTAGGGCTCTGGATGAGGCATGATGCCCACATTCTCCCTGATGTATATCCAGGAGTATTTCCTGCCCTTCTGCCGAGTCAACACATCGTTGGAGTACGCTCGTGACACTTCTCTTATACAGCCCATTGTTTATGATTGTGTAGGCTTTTGCTCTTCTCACTATCTGTCTAGCCAAGACCTCATCACTCGGCAAGATTTCCTCTTTAAGGAATGAGAATATGGGTTGTGCCCATGTCGATGTAACTTTCTCTGGGGTAATTATATTGTCGATTTCCATATTTTCCACCGACATAACACCTTTGGGCTTTTCCGTGTTCACTCATGTGTCGGCCGGGTTCACCCTTATAGAGTTTGGGTCATATTCTTTGTCAATTTCCATTGGCACATTTCCTTCTATCAGCTTTGCCGAGATACGAATTGACTCGGATTCTGCGAAGGTGTGACTGATGGTTTTCTCAGGTGTTCCAGGGCAATGCCCAGGGGAATTGATTGCCTAGTTGATCCGAGTTTTGATAGTGTGTCTGCAACGTCATTTTCCGCCCGACGTATGTGGTGAAATTCGCACCCATCAAAATAACCACTGATTTTTTGCACATGAAACCTATATAGGGCCATATTCGCATCTAGTGCGTCCCAATTGCTTGATACTTGCTGTACTACCAGGTCTAAATCCCCGTAGCACAGGATCCGACGTATACCAATCTCTTTTGCCATTTTTAATCCATGGACGAGCTCTTCATACTCGGCCACATTGTTTGATGCAGCGAAATGTATCTGCAGCACGTATTTTAGCTAATCTTTTTTCGGCGAAGTTAATACTATTCCTGCCCCTAACCCATTTCTCAGCTTGGATCTGTCAAAATGCATTGTCCAATAGTTCGGATCTGGCAATGGGGGCTCATATTGTACCTCGGCCCAATCCACAAAGAAGTCGGCCACTGCCTGAGATTTGATTGCATCTCGCCTATCAAATTGCGGAGCATAAGGTGATAACTCGATTGCCCATTTTGCTATTCGGCCACTTGCATCTTTGTTGCTTAATATCTCGGCTATGGGTGCTTCACAAATCACTTTTATCAGATGCTCTTCGAAGTAGTGTTTGAGTTTTTTCGCTGACATGTATACTCCATAAGCCATCTTCTGGTAGTGCGGGTAGTTCTGCTTCGAGGCCGATAATACCTCACTTAGGTAATATACCGGCCTTTGTATTGACTTTTCCCCTTCATTCCGCTCCACGACAACTACCGCACTTACCACTCTGTTAGTAGCGGCTACATAAAGTAACATAGGTTCTTTTGACAATGGAGAAGCCAAGATCGGTGCTGTGACCAACATCTTTTTTTAACTCATGAAATGCATTATCAGCCTGTGGTGTCCAGATGAATTTGTTAGATTTTTTCATCAGTTGATATAGAGGTAATGCCTTTTCCCCTATCCGACATATGAATCGACTCAGAGAAGCCAGGCATCCCGTGAATTTTTGTACATCGTTCAGACACCTCGGCAGTTCCATTTTTTCAACTGCTCGGATCTTAGTTGGATTTGCCTCTATACCTCGGCTGGACACGACAAAACCGAGTAATTTTCCAGCCGGCACACCGAAGGTACATTTTTCCGGGTTAAGCTTCATTTGGAATCTTCTCAAGTTTGCGAATGTCTGCCGAATATCATCAAGGAGCATTTTGCTCTCTTTGGTTTTTATAACCACATCGTCTACATACACTTGTACATTTTTTCCTATCTGGTCATGTAAACACTTTTGCATGCATCTTTGGTATGTTGCTCCTGCATTACGTAGGCCGAATGGCATGGTGCGATAGCAATAAGCCTCGTACGGGGTAATAAACACAGTCTTTATTTGATATGCCGGATTTAACGGTATCTGGTGGAAACCAGAATACGCATCTACAAATGATAACAACTCACAACCAGCGGTCGAATCAATGACTTGGTCTATCCTAGGTAAAGGAAAAGGATCTTTGGGACACGCCTTATTGAGGTTCGTGTAATCGATACACATTCGCCATACGACGGCTACATTCGGGTCATCCTTTTTCTTTTCTACTAACACCGGATTTGATAGCCAATCTGGATGAAGCACTTCCATGATGAACCCGGCCGCAAGGATCCGATCTATCTCAACCCCTATTATCTTTCTCCTGTATTCGGCGAAGCGGCGGAGAGATTGCTTCATCGGCCTTGCTCTTGGCCTTACATGCAAAGAGTGCTCAGCCAACTCCCTCGGCACACCTTGCAGGTCCTGAGTTGACCATGCAAAGATATCCCGATTCTCACGGAGGAAGTTGGTGAGCTCGCTTTCCTATTTGGCATCTAGGCCAGCACCAATCGTGATGGTGCGCTCTGGGAACTGCTCATCTATCTGGATCTTTTTTGTCTATTTAGTCGGCTGGAAAGATACACTCCCATGCGGGTTGGATAATGCCGGTATATTCAGCTGTGCCGACTGAGCCAGAGCTGCTACTTCCTGAATCCTTCTTTTTCCCTCGCAATTACCAATGACTCGGCCAGTTTTGACCCGGCTGAAGCACATTCCATTGATTTTCTGTAATCTCCGGCTACTGTTATTACCAACTGAGGCCCGGGTAACTTCATTTTCAAATAGGTAATGTGGCAGCTGCTCATGAATTTAGCCAGTGCTGGTCATCCGAGTAAAGCGTGATAGCAACTTTCTAGGTCAACCACCTCAAACTCCAGATTTTCCGCTCTGCAATTCTCTCTTGTGCCGAATAACACATCTACTCGGACTTTCCAAATGGGTTCGCACGAGAGCCCCGGTACTATCCCATGAAATGTGGTCCTTGTGGACTGTAGCATATTTTGTGCTATTCCGAGTTTGTGCATTGTGTCTTTGTACATAATGTTGATACTACTTCCATTATCAATGAGTACCTTTGAGAATTTCACATTAATGCTGGGCCCGACAAATACCGGATCTAGTACCAGTGCATACGACCCTGGGTTCGGCATTATCTTCGGGTGATCCTTTATGCTCCAGGTTATCTCTTGATCTGACCATGGCACGTATCTTGGTACTGTCGGCATAACTGCATTCACTTCCATATGCCGGCGATGTATGCTCTGTCTATCTTGTTGTTCTGTTGTGAACACACAGTACGATTGATGATGTTCCCTATAATCATTACGCCCATTGTTCCCGGGGTTTGCCTTTCCATCTTGATTTTGATTTACTACTTGATGCACTACATCTCTCCGGTCTGAGTTGTCATACCTTGGAGGGGGCGGTGGTAACATTAACTGCTGCGCATCTGCCCCGGTTAGCTGTGGCTGCTGCTGCTGATGTGCTTGATGAGGAGGTGCTTGCATGCTCGCCGGGCTTCCCATTGCATTTTTCATCCAAGCACATTGACGAGTTGTTTGATTAGCCGTCTTGGACGGATTTGGAGTGTGGAACTTACACGGTTGATCCAGTATGGATTCAAATGTGTACTTCGGCCTTTCCTGCCATTGCTTCTTCTGTTCTGGTGTCCACTGCCTTTTCCCTTCATTCCTTGACGTCCACTGCTGAGGACCATTTTTCTATCGCTGATTGTTCCCATGACTCGGTTGATCCTGCACAACCGCTGCCACCTGATTGGAAGCATATCTGTAATCCGCCCTCTCTTCCCTTCTTCTACCTCGGTATTCATTGCGCCGCGATGATCCGACTGCATCTCTTGCATACTGATCTTGGTGCTCCCGATGCTCTGCCGACATTAATTCTGGTTGTGTCGGATCCCCTAAAGCATATGGATCTGCTATCCTGATGATTTCTGCCAACGTGGTCGGCATATATCTTTGCAACCTTTGCCATAATACACTTCCATATCGGCAGCCCTGAGCAAACCAAGCTATCGCTTGAGATTCTATGACCCCTTCACATGAGTTTTTGAGGTTACACCACCGAGTCAAGAATTCCCTATCTGTTTCATTCGGCTTTTTCTTGCACATTGCGAGCTGTTGAGGCATGTTTGGTCTCTTATAGGTACTGGTGAAATTGTTGACAAACATTTCTTCAAAATCTAACCAACAGTTGATACTACCTGTTGGCAAATTGTTTAGCCATACTCTGGCTGGTCCTTACAACATCTGTGGGACGTATCTTACCGCCCATCGTAAGTTTCCGCCAGCTATTTTCACTACTGTGGCATAGTCAATTAACCAATCTTGTGGTTTTGTGCTCCCATTGTATATTTTCGTGCCCCTTGCCAATTGAAAGTTCGGCATGGGTGGTTCGCCCATGATCCGAGGTCCGAAGCACGTGGGACAGGCGGACCCTGTTCCTCCAATAGCTCGGACCGATATAATCTGTCCAGTTTCAGTCTTGCGTCAGTTGACGGCAAGTTTCTATAGATGATCTTCTCCTGTATTCCATAGAGGTTATGCCCACCATGCTCTGCATGCTCCATATCCGAGTAACCATCATTGTATCTATCATTTGCTTGATTATGGTGGGCTGGTCTCGCCTCTCATTCTTGCCGAGGCTCATACCTCGGCTGAGGATCTGGTTGAGGGTTCCTCCTTCCTTCCGCCGGATTATTGTTTTCATGATTTCCCGTTCCGAGGTTTCCATGCTCTTTGTTTGCATGGCCGGGGTTTCTATCTCCACTGTTACCTCGGCTCCCATTGCCTCTATTCTCATTGAATTTCCCGGCTATTGCCGGATCATATGGAACAATTTGCTTATTTCTTTTTCCCGAGGTCACCGCTCTATCTCTTCGCGCATTGTTTCCGGGTGAGGATGCTGCTGTCGCAGATAGTGCGGGGGATGCTCCTGCCGAATGAACCATACGCGAAGCTCCTGGCCTCGTCGGGTTAGCCCTAAGCATTTCCTCATTCTGCTGGTTCGCGATGCGCACCAGCTCATTTACTCTTTCTTGTTGTTTTTACCGGGCTTCCCCGCTTAATCCTTCCAACTCCAGGGCTGCGGCATTTGCCTCCCTCAGGTTCTTTGCCGGGGTACTATACCTCGGCAAGCCTGGATCGACCGAATCATTTGGACGAGCCTCATTCTCTTTGTTGATATCATTCATGAGGTTCTTTCCTCTTAACCTCAATTCATCTACTCGCTCAGGGGCCACATCTAGCTTGTTTGCCTTAGCATACTCTCGCAGGGTCCTGTTTAAGGATTCCCGCAAGGCCGACACCTTTTTTGCCTCTACTAGCACTTTTTGTCTAGTTTCTTCTAACTCCGCCTGTGCGTTTGCCGGATCAAGTATCGGCGCCACAGGCATAGTCAGATTATCTATAGTTTCCATCTTACCCTCGCCGCCTTTGGGGTCACCTCCTGCACCTCGGCTGACTTGGTTGCTGGTGGATCTACCTCGGTGGGCTATGGAGATGCCTGCTTCGTGGCCATCTGTGCTCCTATCACCGGGTCCCTGCTTGGTCCGGAGCCCGCTCCCGCTGCTGGTGCCGCGGCCGTTACCATCACCTTGACGCTACCAACAGGGCGTGCTCCACGCGGACCGCTAGCAACATGGAGGGGAGGCTCTCCTGCCTCAATGACTCGGTGAGGGTAGACGCAGGACGTGTCGACGCCTTCGTAGACCTTGTGCGCGCCCAGGTTAATGAAGATGCCGTTGCGCGGAGGCGCTTTCCTCCTGAAGCCGTTATCGCTGACATAGTCCCAGATATCAAATCTCTGGACTAATCCAGAGACAACCCGCTCGCCGGTGTGGATGAAGTTTCCCATCCGGATCTTGACTCCAGCTAGCACCGCTGCTGGCCCCACGGTGGGCGCCAACTGTCATGGTGGTGGCACGGCAGATGCCATGGGTAGGCTAAAGTATGGGGCCAATGGATGCTAGAGGGATCCGGGGAGGGAAGATGTAGTGATTTCTACACTCAACTGTCCTGTAAGTAGATCTTTATTCCTCTTCTCAAGAACTACAAGTGCTCCTAGAGCTATCTCATAGAGAAGAAGAAAACTACTACCCGAGCCTTTCGGCGAAGAATGAATCGATCCCCTCTCAGGAGCCCGCGTCCCCCCTTTTAAAGAGGTTCCTTGGTTCCTCCTAGGGCTTACGTGGCAAGCATATCCTTGGAATATGCTTATCCCAAAATGGTAACTCGGTAGCCTCCTTTACGTGTCCCCCTTCTATCGGTGGCAATGTTCCAGAACCCTTCACATGCGCGCCTCGGGCTTCCTCACTATCACCTCTGTGACGTTTGTCTGCCCTTCTGCTGCTCTGCTCCTTGTCCTTTGCGCTTGGCTCTGTCTAGATTCCTCCTAGCCGGTGACTAGGGTTTGACTATAGGCACCTCCTTCTCCTGCAAGTTTCATGTTATTTGGCCTTATCTCGCATAACTCGGCTCGGCCTTCACCTGCACACAAGTTAATCGGCCTCATTCGGCCGACATAACTCATATGTCGGCCGAGTAAGGCGCTACTCATTCTATCTATGCCATGGTTCTGCTCATCTCGGTCGGATCTTACATGATTCGGCCGACACAATCAGTAATTCGGCTTAAGATGAGGGAGACTCCTTTCGTCTTTCCCCTATCTTGACCCTATCCGGGGTCACCCCCCCAACAAGAAATATGAGAATGTTAAATCTCCTAAGAACTTATGGTAAGTGTTTATAACTTTAAACCTTAATTATTATGTTAATTATAATAAAAATATCTACATTGCTATTTCCTAAATTCATGAGAATAATATTAGTCATAATAAATTCCTTAAAACCTTATGTATCAAATAAAGAGAAAAGGATCTATTAAGAGAAGATAAAGAAATTATAACATTGTATAATAAAAGATCACCATATGATTCTAAATACAACTCAATACTGCTGCAAACACTTAACAAATGATTTCTATAAAGAAATCTTTAACCGATTGTGCAAAATTCAACTCTGAAAATGAAACAGAAAATAAAAAAACAAATCAGAAAATAAAAAGAACCATGCCCGAGCAGCAGGCCGGCCCAGAACCTTTTTTATCTACCAAACCACCGCCTGGCGCAACTAGATGCAGCCCATGTTGGCCCACACGCGGCCCACTTCCGGCCCGTACCTCTTCGACTCTGTCCTTCGTCGTCTTCCTCCCCGGCAGAAGCAGCTGCGTGGCGACGCGGCCATCGTCAATCCTCCGCCACGCCGTGATGTGTGCCGCCGCTGTTGGGGGTAGGATAAGAACGCACGCGAGCTCCTCTATCCACTCGTACCTGAATCACTCTCTCTCGTGCCCTCACCAACAATTCCCCAATCATGCCGAAACCCTAACTCGCCGGAGTTTCTCGTTGTCGCCGTTTGAGACCGCCCCAAGGCCAACTGAAGGTGCCACAAGCTCCGCCATGGTGGACTTTGTCTGCTAGGAGGAGGAACTGAGTCGGGAAGCCTGAAACCATGTGCATCGAGTTCGTCTGTCCGCCATTCGCGGTCGACCATGGCGATGCCGTCTGAGCTCGCCTCTCCTCGCCGTTGCCACTACAAGCTTCCTGGTGAGCTTCTGCTTCTGATAGTTCTCTCTGATTTGCTCCTAGTCGTTTGTAGCGCCCAGTACACATGAACCCGAGCGGGCCACCGTCGGAGCTAGTGCTCCGGTGACCATTCCGGGGTGGTGCGACCATTGTTCGACTCACCGTTGCATCCTCTCTTCAACGCACCAAACCACGTTGCTAAAACACCGTAGATAGCCGCTGGTGACCTTGATCTGGTGGTGGAGGCCGTGCTGATGTCAGCGTGATGTCGTGCTGGAGTCACCCTGCCACGTCAGCGTCGTTTGACCAGGTCCTTGTCCCACGGGGCACACAACGTGGTCACGGCCTACCATTCAGTGACTAGGGCTAGGTGTGGGTGTGCTGTAAAAAGCTTATTGTTTGTTTAGGAAATAAATCAAATATTATAAATCCAAATCTAAATATTACAGAAATTAAATAAAATTATTAAATCTTGTTAAATCAATAACTTCAGTTTTATATATGAAAAATTTCAGAAAAATAAAATCTATAACATTAAACCATTATCAAACATTATTATTCCAACAATTTAAATAATTGTTATTTAATAAATAATTTATAAATAATAAAACTTTGATAATTCATAATTAAATAATGGTAAATGATAAAAATAAAGTACCAAAAATCTTAGAAAAATAAGAACTATAATTTAAAACTATAATTATGCATTATTATTTCACTTAATTAAATATTTATTATTTATTTAGTATTTATAAAATAATAAATCTTATAAAAATCATATTTTATTATTTATAAATCACAAAAATAAATGTAATATACCAAAATAATCACAAAAATAATCCCTACATGTTAAAAATATAATATTCAACTTTTTTGGTAAATAAAAATTTTTAAACACTATAATACTTTGAATTTAAACCTATTTTCTTAGTTAATAATTCATATAAGGGTAAATAAAATTTGCTAATAATCCTAAAAATTATCCAATTGAGTCTAATAACAAGTATTAGTATTAAATGTTGATAATATGAAGTCAAAATGGTTCAACGCATTTTTAATACAATTCTATTGAATTATCATTCAACCATATGTATAGTTTATTTTCTAAAAAGATCTATATAAAGTATAAAATCTTGAAAAATAATTTGGTATTAAATAAAACCTTTTTACTTTCCTCAACAACAAGTTTATAAACAAATCCAAACACTATAGTGAATCCATAAGTAGTTAAGTAATATTACTTCCTCGTTTACAAACTATAAAAAGGTAAATGATTCTATTCCATTATAATGTTAAGAAACCACTATTAAAATAGAGGTGTTACCATTCTTAAAGTATCCTTAGAGAAAAATTATGAAGTACACAAGGTACAAATAACATAGCAATATCCTTAAATCTGTCTGTGTCTTTAAAGTTAACTTTAGACTACAATACTTTAACTGACTTTGTTATGTGTTTTATAGTTAACTTTGGTCTTTTATAATTAAGTTCTAAAGCATCTCAAAACCAAACTATTCCAGCAAACACAAACAACATCGACCACCTCTAATTAACCACAAGGATTGTTTAAATCTTAATAAAGAAATATTTTCTTCAAAAGTTATTCGTTTTGCCACTTAAGTCAACAGATGACAATTAATCGTAATCACATTAATTTATACTTTACTTGTATACTTAGGATTGATAACACTTAAGTTCTTTATAAATGACATTACTTGTAAAGTAAAAAATTGAAGATAAACAATTATAGTGTAAGCAATCTTGAGTAGCATTTCATATGTATGTATCTTGTTGTTGTATAAATACATGTTG
Organism: Avena sativa; assembly: GCA_916181665.1. Lineage (NCBI taxonomy): Eukaryota > Viridiplantae > Streptophyta > Magnoliopsida > Poales > Poaceae > Avena > Avena sativa. The sequence continues at coordinate 346,567,411 of OV702280.1, read as the reverse complement.
TTCACACACACTTACAAGCCTTAATAAGAAGCACAAATAAGAAACTAATCTAAAAGGGAAACACATTCTAAAGAAACCAATTCCAATATCCAAAACCTAGAACCAAGTTATCCCCGGGATTCGAGTTTATCAACTCGCATTACATTACTTATGCATAAAAGCATATTGCTTCTTAAAACATTAGTCCTTACCGGACCAATGATGCTGATTTCAGATATTGGATCTTATATTGTACCGAAGACCGTAAGTGCATAATCTTGCAATCACAAAAGGCAAGTTTACACTTGCTCGTGTCCTTTGATTATTTTCCGTAAAGTATTTTGCAAATCCAGTGATATCATCACCTGCATTTCAAAAAGGTCAGAAAACACTATTTTTGAAAACAATGTGAATTATTGGTTACTGATCCAGGATGATCGGCTAATCTATTAAGTCTGGCATTTGGAATACCACTGCACACTATATCACCTAGGACTTAACAACCAATGTCGTCAGTGATTCTTGCGTCGTATATTACACTTTGACCATGAGATTTGGAATGGGACGGAGAAGTCAGCTATATCTTTTCCCTCTCGCATGGAGTCAGATGTGCGGGTCGTGGCTGTTATCACTCATAGCATGCATATTAATTGGTAATTCGTAGAGGATATGCAACATATGGGTGGGAACCCTCAACGTCCCACGATAGTTCCGGCATCTGAACGGTCTATACAGCCAATTGCCGTAATTCAATAGGTGGGATGACGTACACCAAGGAGACATGCGGGGTCGCGGAGAAGGCAGTCATTGGCTTGGATCTTAGTCTGGGCCTCACACCAAGGAAGTGTGAACGAGCCTATAACTCAGATGTGCAACAAAGCTAAGATCTCTCATGGGTAAAGTGACGCACCTCTGTAGAGTGTAAGAACTGTAATTTGTTACTCCCTGTTCCGGGAAGGAGCTATGAACGTGGCGGGAAAGGAACTCCATGAAAGTTCTGGTAAACCCGTGAAGGCTGACGGACATAGCTTTTCAGAATAAAAGCAACCTTTGAAGAAATGTTTACAAAAACTTGCATTGTCTACGACCTATGTTCTATGGCTGTAGATATAGTGCATCAAACACTCCTTTTCTAGTGAACTTGCTGAGTACGCTCGTACTCAACGTATCTTATTAACCCTTGCTAGATTCTAAAGCTAGTACAGATGACGTCTACATCAAGTTATGCTCCAGGAATCATCATCAAAAGCTAAAGCTCTTCAATGAAGTCAAGAAAGTCAACATATACATCAACTCAAGTGAAGACGAAGTTACTGATTAAATAGGAACATAATCTCTACCCATAGAACCTATTTCTGTAGCGTATTGCAATAGCAGCAATGCCAGACCATTAGTTAAAATGCTAGTCATAATAATATGATAGTTTTTGAGTTGTTTATTTTTGATTCTTCTTTGAAAGAAATTTCTTTCTCTCTCTTTAACCTAGAATGTTCTCTGGATTTTGTGTAAGAGTTGAGTTGTAACCTATCGCCATGTCTTGGACCCGCTGTGTTTCTGTTGTACCACTATGAGGGATGTAATACTAGTGAACGGTGTTTCACCGGTGTTATGTCCATGACTATAGTATACTACATCATGCAGTGGTATGCTGGGTCACTGCACATTGATTGAGACATACAAATGACGACTTGTTCGTTGTATCTCAATATGGGTCGATTCGACTCGCTAAACTCTTTAGCCGAATCCGTGTAAGTCGGAATGGCATCTCCATGCTCATGACAAGTGGAATTGAGTCATCAACCGACTTTCACATTGGTCTAAGTTGTGTTTCTAGCGCAGCCTCAATGACCAAGGATGTTTAGAACAACATGATTGTATAGTTCCAAAACCGAATCACATATTCAATGATATACATCAGATGTTCATACAGGAACAACTTAATAACTTTATGAATACAACGGGAATTACATCATACATGATTGCCTCTAGGGCATATTCCCAACACGGAGATCTACACACGTCCGGCGTAGGTGACGTCTCCCGGGCTCCGGTCCAGCCGAGCAACGGAAGAATATGGAAGTCGGGCCGTCCTATGCACGACAGTAGTGCAGAGATGGAGAACTAATCACACAAGAGCTTGATCCAATCTTGGCGGAGAGAGGGGTCTAGGGAATAGAGAGAAAGGAGAGATTATTGTGCCTAGAAGGGAGGGGAGGCCCCCTCTATTTATAGGAGGAGGGAGAGGGAAAACCCTAGGTCAGGGGTGGGGGATCCCACCGTGGCTGCCTCTAGGGTTGCTGTTGCTGCCGCCCTAGGTGGTCCCCACGCGAGGGGGGCTAGGGTTTTAGCGCATGGGCCCTCCTCCCTGTGGCGCCTTGCCCTATGGGCCTTTCCCTCCGGGGAACGGACCAATAGGCATGGGCTTCCCAAAAATAAAATAAATATTTATGTATTTAATATTAATTCAACTAATTAATATATAAAACCCATATATATTATATCTTTCACTCCGGAACACCTTCTGGACCCCTCCGATCAACATCGTGTGTTTCTCAGAACCTATTTGGTTTCTCTCTCATTTCTCATGTGGTGACGGTTCGATCCCTAAGTGTCCCCACCCTTAAGTGTGCCACCCTTCGATTCAGAGATGCTCCGGACATGACCGAGAACCCTCTCGCATCAATGATCATCATCGGGACCTGGATTCCCATAATGACCACCCGTGCATTCACGAATCTCATCGCTTGAACCTTCAACTTCGTGTCCCATTCCCTTTTCTATATGATACCTAGGTCATCTAAGATTTGATCTTCGATATCTCCATACCTCCGTTCGAACTCGTTTTTGATGAACTCATTTACTCGTTTCCGTGTCGTTGCAATCCATGACCTAGTCATACGCTTGCAAGCTTCGTTAATGCAACGTCACCGAGTTGGCCACGTGTATCTATTTGTTACTTGGATTAGCAAACCCTGGTCTTGATAAATACTCCCTAGCCCGTTCCTTCAAGAAACCCGACGGTACCTTTATGATCACCCTTTCATAGCTTGATACTTTATACCATCAAAGTATCCTTCCAGTAACGGTTATTATGCACTATATCACAGTCAAAGGATTAGGTTGCGAGGTTTCTATGTTATCATCAATGATGAACGTTTAGTAACTAGATCTCATTGTGATTTACTTTGGGTATGATATGACCTTATTGTCAATTGGCACTATCACCCATGATCTCGAAACCATAGATCATCGGTTGACCAATGAGCTAGTTCGCTAGAGGTGACTAGAGACACAGTTTGTTTATATACCACACATGTATTAATGTTTTGTATTAACATAGTTATAGCACGGTAAGAAATGTATTATGAACATACAAGAGATACATCAAATAAAACACTTTATTATTTGCATCTAGGGCATATCTCCTTCAGTAACAACATGCGACCGGTAAAAGGTAAAACCTATCAAGATAATACCTTTGCCTTGAGCATTACACTTAAGCTTGATGTAGATGATCTTGTCCTCCTCAAGATGGAACTTCTTTCTTGATTGCTCTTGCTCGCGCTTGCTTGATGAAGACTTGCGAATTGCTCCCCCATACACCATGGGGAAGACACTTATTTGAACTTGTCTTCATCAATCCATGATCACCGAGGATTGCAAGCTTCAAGCATGTGATCTCCTAAAGACAGAGCATCTTGAGCTTGCACTTCATTTGTTCTAACTCCATTAGGACGATGTCTTGAAGATACACATGAGAAATTCCATCTTCTTATTAAAGACACTCTTGATATTCTTTTATTTATTCTTCTTCTACATGATTCCAATAGGCCCAAAGCCATTGGATAATTATTCTTCTTCATTTCTTCTACCTTGAAGCCAACACATGTAGGGGTTCGTAGCATGGAAAACAAAAAATTTCTATCGCATACAAACAAACAAGCCAAGATCTATCTACTAGATTGTAGCAACGAGTCGATGGAATAACTTACCCTCGAAGATTCCAAAGCGTTTAACGAGAGCAGATTCTCGTGGGTGATGTAGTCGTACTCTTCCCGATCTCAAGATCGTGTAGACGATCCTTCCGGCGCTGCGTTCCGGCAGCGCTCCCGCAGTCGGTCACACGTTCGGTACTCGACGAAGACCTTCCTCTCCCTTGTTCCAGCAGGCAGCGGAGGTTGTAGCACTCTCCTCGCGATTCCGGCAGCACAACGGCGTGGTACCGGAAGTAGAGGGGAGATCCCGCAGGGCTTCGCCTTAAGCCGGAGCGAGTATGGTGGATTATGAGAGAGGGCTATTAGTGGTCTAGAGATTAGACACACCAATTAGAAGGCTCTAAACCGCAGGCTAAAGCAATTAGAAGCTCTAAACCAAACGGCTCTAAACCTGAGATTAGAGGTGGAAACTTGTGTGTCTCAAGGAGGAGCCCTGCCCCTCCTTTTATGGGTGGAGGGGCCTTGGCGCGCCAGGGGAGGGAGGGAGTCCCTCCCCAACTCGGCCTAGGGCTGGGCGCCGGCCTGGAGGAGTTGGACTCCTCCTCCAAGTTGGTTCCAACTCCTCTTGCTTGTTTCCCACAGTTTCTTGTTTCCCACAGTTTCCTGTTTCCCACAGTTTCCTGTTTTAGCCGTTTGACTTTCAAACTGGCAATTTGACTTTCATGTTTTTGGAACAGCAAGAACACCTAGTACATGATGCAATCATTCAATAACACACTCATGTACCCTCCCCCCCCGGAGTGCCGGACAATCCGGAACCTTCTAGAACATTCCCGATGAAAACACCGGAATCATTTCCGAACTCCGAAACGGGACTTTCCTTATATGAATCTTATTCTCCGGACCATTCCGGATCACCTCGTGATATCCCGGATCCCATCCGAGACTCCGAACAACATTCGGTCTCTTTCTCATAATACCATAACTACTCAAAACAACGTCGAAACCTTAAGTGTGTCTCCCTACGGTTCGTGAATTATGCGGACATGATCGAGACACTTCTCCGAACAATAACCAATAGAGGAATCTGGAAATTCATATGGCTCCCACATATTTCTACGATTACTTTGCGATCGAATGAACCACTTACATACGATACCAATTTCCCTTTGTCTCACGATATGTTACTTATCCGAGGTTATGATCGTCGGTATCTTTGCATACCTAGTTCAACCTCGTTACTGATAAGTACTCTTTTCTCGTTCCCGTGATATGTGATCCCTTGTGAGCCAGTCACATGCTTGCAAGCTAATTGGATGACATTTCACCGAGAGGGCCCAGAGAATATCTATCCGTCATTTGGATGGACAAATCCCACTCTTGATCCATGTGTCTCAACCAATACTTTCCAAACACTCAATGCCACCTTTATAGCCACCCAGTTACGGTGTGGTGTTTGATGTCATCAAAGCATCCATCCGGTAAAGGTGATATTCATGATCTCATGGTCGGAGGAATTAGGTTACTATGTATCAGAAAGCATATAGCAATTGAACTATTGAAATGACTTGATCTTTATGCTACGCTTATCTATAGGAGTATGTCCACCATATCATTCTCCTAACGATATGATCTTGTTGTTGATAACATCTCAATGTTCATGATAGGGAAACCATAATCATTTATCAACCAACAAGCTTAGTGAGGTATAGAGGCTACACTAGGGACTACAAATTAAGTTTACAAATCACACAAGTTTTAATGTTTCCCTGTTAATACTATTCTAGCATGAATGTAAACATTTATCATAAACACAAAGATATAATAATAACTATATTTATTATTGCCTCTAGGGCATATCTCCAACAGTCTCCCACTTGCACTAGAGTCATCTAATCTAGATTACATGGTAATATACCGAACACCCATGGCAGTTTGGTGTTGGTCATGTTTTGCCCTCGGGAGAGGTTTAGTCAACGGATCCGCCACATTCAGATCTGTGTGTACTTTGCAAATCTTTATATCCCCATCCTGGATATGTTCTCGAATAGTGTGAAAACGTAGCTTGATATGCTTCAGCTTCTTGTGTGACCTTGGTTCTTGTGCATTGGCTATGGCGCCCATGTTATCACGGTAGATAGACATTGGGTCCAGCGCACTAGGAACCACACCCAGCTCTGTAATGAACTCTTTCATCCATATCGCTTCTTGTGAAGCCTCCGAAGCAGCCATGTATTTCGATTCAGTTGAAGATCTCGCCACAACGCTTTGCTTTGCACTCCTCCAGCTAACTGCTGCACCATTCAAAATAAATACGTATCCAGGTTGTGATTTAGAATCATCCGGATCGGTGTTCCAACTAGCATCGGTGTAACCATTAACAACGAGCTGTTCATCACCTCCATAAGAAAGAACCATATCCTTAGTTCTTCTCAAGTACTTAAGGATGTTTTTGACCGCTGTCCAATGATCCACTCCTGGATCACTTTGATATCTGCTAGTTAGACTAACAGCATATGCGATGTCGGGTCTAGTACATAGCATGGCATACATTAGAGATCCTATGGCTGATGCATAGGGAGTCTTACTCATCCTTTCTCTATCTTCTGCCGATGTCGGACTTTGAGTTTTACTCAAGGTCGTATTGGGCAACATGGGCAAGAACCCTTTATTGCTTTCTTCCATTCCAAACCTCTTTAGAACTTTGTCCAAATATGTACTCTGTGACAATGATATTTGGCGTTTCGATCTATCTCTATAAATCTTTATGCCTAATATGTAAGCTGCTTCGCCAAGATCCTTCATTGAAAAACTATTATTCAAATATTCCTTGACACTATTAAGAAGGTCTACATCATTCCCAATCAACAATATGTCATCCACATATAGTATTAAGAATGCTACAGAGCTCCCACTCACTTTCTTGTAAATACAAGCTTCTCCATAAGTTTGTATAAAACCAAAACTTTTGATTACCTTATCAAAACGTTGATTCCAACTTCGGGATGCTTGCTTCAATCCATAGATGGACCGTTGAAGTTTGCATACCTTGTTAGCATCTTTAGGATCGACAAAACCTTTGGGTTGCATCATATACAACTCTTCATCAATATCTCCATTGAGGAATGCTGTTTTGACATCCATCTGCCATATCTCATAATCATAATATGCAGCGATTGCTAACATAATCCTCACAGACTTTAGCTTCGCTACTGGTGAGAAAGTCTCATCGTAGTCAACTCCTTGAATTTGTCGAAACCCTTTTGCGACAAGTCGAGCTTTATAGACAGTAACATTGCCATCAGCATCTGTTTTCTTCTTGAAAATCCATTTGTTCTCGACAGCCTTTCGGCCATCCGGTAAGTCCACCAAAGTCCATACTTGGTTTTCGTACATGGATCCAATCTCGGATTTCATGGCTTCTTGCCATTTATTGGAATCTGGGCTCATCATCGCTTCCTCATATGTCTCGGGGTCATCGGTGTTGTCCACCAACATGACACTCATAACGGGATCATACCAATCTGGAGTGGTACGATTTCTCGTTGATCTCCGAGGCTCTGTAGCAACTTCAACCGAAGTTTCATGATCACCATCATTAGCTCCCTCTCTAATTGGTGCAGGCATCACAGGAACTTCTTCCGGTGCTGCGCTACTCGCAATTTCGAGAGAAGGTTCGACAACCTCGTCGAGTTCTACTTTCCTTCCAGTCACTTCTTTCGAGAGAAATTCCTTCTCTAGAAAGGATCCATTCTTGGCAACGAAGATTTTGCCTTCGGATCTATGATAGAAGGTATACCCAATAGTTTCCTTCGGGTATCCTATGAAGACGCATTTTTCCGCTTTGGGTTCAAGCTTGTCCGGCTGTAACTTCTTTACATAGGCTTCGCATCCCCAAACTTTAAGGAACGACAATTTAGGTTTCTTCCCAAACCATAATTCATACGGTGTCGTTTCAACGGATTTAGATGGTGCCCTATTTAAAGTGAATGCGGCTGTTTCTAATGCATAACCCCAAAATGATAGCGGTAAATCTGTAAGTGACATCATAGAACGAACCATATCTAAGAGAGTTCGATTACGACGTTCAGACACACCATTACGCTGTGGTGTTCCCGGCGGTGTCAATTGTGAAAGTATTTCGCATTTCTTTAAATGCTCGCCAAACTCGTAACTTAGATATTCACCTCCACGATCAGAACGTAGAAACTTAATCTTCTTGTTACGTTGATTCTCAACCTCACTTTGAAACTCCTTAAACTTCTCGAAAGTTTCGGACTTATGTTTCATGAAATAGATATACCCATATCTACTCAAATCATCCGTGAAGGTAAGAACATAACGATAACCACCGCACGATGCTACACTCATTGGACCACACACATCGGTATGTATAATTTCCAATAAGTCCGTAGCTCGCTCCATCATACCAGAAAATGGAGTCTTAGTCATTTTTCCCATCAGACATGCTTCGCATCTATCAAGTGATTCAAAATCAAGTGATTCAAGAAGTCCATCGGAATGGAGTTTCTTCATACGTTTCACTCCGATGTGACCAAGACGACAGTGCCACATATAGGTCGAATTATCGCTTGATTTCAAACGTTTAGCCTCAATATTGTTGATATGTGTATTTCCACTATCGAGATTCAATAAGAATAGACCATCTATCAAAGGTGCATGTGCATAAAACATATTACTCATATAAATCGAACAACCATTATTCTCGGACTTAAACAAGTAACCGTCTCGCAATAAACAAGATCCCGATATAATGTTCATGCTCAACGCAGGCACCAAATAACAATTATTTAAGTATAAAACTAATCCCGATGGTAGATGAAGAGGTAGCGTGCCGACCGCGATCACATTAACCTTTGATCCGTTTCCCACGCGCATCGTCACCTCATTCTTCGCTAGCTTCCGTTTATTCTGCAGCACCTGTTTCGAGTTACAAATATGAGCAACCGAACCAGTATCAAATACCCAGGCACTACTACGAATACTAGTGAGATACACATCAATAACATGTATATCAGATATACCTTTCTTCTTGATGTTGTCATTCTTCAAATCCGCCAAGTACTTTGGGCAATTCCGCTTCCAGTGACCTTCTCCCTTGCAGTAAAAGCACTCAGTATCAGGCTTAGGTCCAGCCTTGGTCTTCTTCGCCGGTGTGGTAACTTTCTTACCACCCTTCTTGAAGTGTCCCTTCTGCTTAGACTTGCCTTTCTTGAATTTGGTGGTCTTATTAACCAACAACACTTGGTGCTCTTTCTTGATCTCCACTTCTGCAGATTTCAACATGGCAAAGAGTTCTGGCAACGTCTTGTTCATGTTCTGCATGTTGTAGTTCATCACAAAGTTCTTGTAACTTGGTGGTAGTGATTGGAGGACACGGTAAATCCCCAAAGCATTAGGAATCACTATACCCAAGCTTTGAAGTTTGTTTGCATGCCCAGACATCTTAAGCACATGCTCACTGACGGAGCTGCCTTCTTCCATCTTGCAGTTAAAGAACTTTTCAGAAGCCTCATAACTTTCAATTGCCGCATGAGTCTCAAAAATCAATTTGAGATCCTCGACAATATCATATGGGTCTGAATCCTCAAACCTTTTCTGAAGCTCCGATTCCAAACCATACAAGATAGCACACTGAACTATGGAGTACTGATTCTTCCGAGCGAGGTAAACATTCTTTACTTCATCGGGAGCATCAGATGCAGGTGGGTCACCCAGCGGTGCATCCAGCACATAGGTCAAATTACCAGCTGTGAGGACAATCCTCAAATTGCGGAACCAATCCGCGAAGTTGCTTCCATTGTTTTTCAACTTTTCTTTCTCTAGGAACGCATTAAAATTGATGGTAGGGGCTGCCATTGATCTACAACATATTTGCAATAGTTTAGACTAAGTTTATGACAAACTTAGTTCAAATTAATAAAGAAATTAAACTAGGTGAACTCCCACTCAAAACAATATCCCTCACATTGTTTTAGTGATCACACGAACCAAAATCCACTATATCAACACCGATCATCACGAGAGTTGATATAGTTTAAATGGCGAACAATCGTCATGTTCATCATATCTACTATATGATTCATGCTTTACCTTTCGGTGATCCGTGTTCCTGAGACCATGTATGTACATGCTAGGCTCGTCAAGATCAAACCTTAGTTACCGCATAAGCAAATCTGGCTTGCTTACGTTGTATACACTTGCGGAATCTAACACACCCGATCATCACGTGGTGCTTCAAAACAACAAGCATTAGCAACGGTGCATACTAAGGGTGAACACTTTCGAACTTGAAATTCATGTGCATGAGGGATCATCTTATAATGCTACCGTCGTCTACTAAGCAATACAAGATGCATAAAGGATTAACATCACATGCAATTCATAATATGTGATATGATATGGCCTTTCTTCTTTGTGCTTCTGATCTCCATCTTCAAGCACGAACATGATCTCCATCATCACCGGCATTGCATCAAGGTCAATGACGCTTCTCCATGGTTGTCGTCCACCAGCTTCAACTATTACAACTACTTTGAATAGACACGCGGGTCTTAAACTAAATTAAAGACAACCATATGGCTCCTGCCGGTTGCAAACTTACAATAAGGAACATTGCATACATCAAATATAATCACAATCATGGCCATATCACATCACTGCACACCCCTGCAAAACAAAGTTAGACGCCTCTACTTTCTTTGCATATTTTACGTGGTTTGGGGCTTTCAATAAGTGTCGTTCTAACTTACGAACAAGAACCACAACATTGATACTATCATTGTTGATCACCCATTGTAAATTGGATCTTAACTATGCTAGGAGAAACAGGCACCCGCAAAGCCACTTATGCAATACAAGTTGCATGTCAAGCGTGGAGCAAGTCTCATGAACGATGTCATGTAAGGTTAGCCCGAGCCGCTTCATCCCAACATACCGCAAGATGCAAAGTACACAAGAAGCAATCGACAATAAAAGCATCAACGCCCACAATGACCATTGTGTTCTACTCGTGCAACAGATCTACATATAGACACGGCTCTGATACCACTGTAGGGGTTCGTAGCATGGAAAACAAAAATTTTCTATCGCATACAAACAAACAAGCCAAGATCTATCTACTAGATTGTAGCAACGAGTCGATGGAATAACTTACCCTCGAAGATTCCAAAGCGTTTAACGAGAGCAGATTCTCGTGGGTGATGTAGTCGTACTCTTCCCGATCTCAAGATCGTGTAGACGATCCTTCCGGCGCTGCGTTCCGGCAGCGCTCCCGCAGTCGGTCACACGTTCGGTACTCGACGAAGACCTTCCTCTCCCTTGTTCCAGCAGGCAGCGGAGGTTGTAGCACTCTCCTCGCGATTCCGGCAGCACAACGGCGTGGTACCGGAAGTAGAGGGGAGATCCCGCAGGGCTTCGCCTTAAGCCGAAGCGAGTATGGTGGATTATGAGAGAGGGATATTAGTGGTCTAGAGATTAGACACACCAATTAGAAGGCTCTAAACCGCAGGCTAAAGCAGTTAGAAGCTCTAAACCAAACGGCTCTAAACCTGAGATTAGAGGTGGAAACTTGTGTGTCTCAAGGAGGAGCCCTACCCCTCCTTTTATGGGTGGAGGGGCCTTGGCGCGCCAGGGGAGGGAGGGAGTCCCTCCCCAACTCGGCCTAGGGCTGGGCGCCGGCCTGGAGGAGTTGGACTCCTCCTCCAAGTTGGTTCCAACTCCTCTTGCTTGTTTCCCACAGTTTCCTGTTTCCCACAGTTTCCTGTTTTAGCCGTTTGACTTTCAAACTGGCAATCTGACTTTCATGTTTTTGGAACAGCAAGAACACTTAGTACATGATGCAATCATTCAATAACACACTCATGTACCCTCCCCTCCCGGAGTGCCGGACAATCCGGAACCTTCTAGAACATTCCCGATGAAAACACCGGAATCATTTCCGAACTCCGAAACGGGACTTTCCTTATATGAATCTTATTCTCCGGACCATTCCGGATCACCTCGTGATATCCCGGATCCCATCCGAGACTCCGAACAACATTCGGTCTCTTTCTCATAATACCATAACTACTCAAAACAACGTCGAAACCTTAAGTGTGTCTCCCTACGGTTCGTGAATTATGCGGACATGATCGAGACACTTCTCCGAACAATAACCAATAGAGGAATCTGGAAATTCATATGGCTCCCACATATTTCTACGATTACTTTGCGATCGAATGAACCACTTACATACGATACCAATTTCCCTTTGTCTCACGATATGTTACTTATCCGAGGTTATGATCGTCGGTATCTTTGCATACCTAGTTCAACCTCGTTACTGATAAGTACTCTTTTCTCGTTCCCGTGATATGTGATCCCTTGTGAGCCAGTCACATGCTTGCAAGCTAATTGGATGACATTTCACCGAGAGGGCCCAGAGAATATCTATCCGTCATTTGGATGGACAAATCCCACTCTTGATCCATGTGTCTCAACCAATACTTTACAAACACTCAATGCCACCTTTATAGCCACCCAGTTACGGTGTGGTGTTTGATGTCATCAAAGCATCCATCCGGTAAAGGTGATATGCATGATCTCATGGTCGAAGGAATTAGGTTACTATGTATCAGAAAGCATATAGCAATTGAACTATTAAAATGACTTGATCTTTATGCTACGCTTATCTATAGGAGTATGTCCACCATATCATTCTCCTAACGATATGATCTTGTTGTTGATAACATCTCAATGTTCATGATAGGGAAACCATAATCATTTATCAACCAACAAGCTTAGTGAGGTATAGAGGCTACACTAGGGACTACAAATTAAGTTTACAAATCACACAAGTATTAATGTTTCCCTGTTAATACTATTATAGCATGAATGTAAACATTTATCATAAACACAAAGATATAATAATAACTATATTTATTATTGCCTCTAGGGCATATCTCCAACAACACATGGTCCAAGCGACACCAATGGACAAATTCTACAAGTGTAACTCAATGCAAACATTAGTCTACAGAGATTGTTATTAATTACCAAAACCACACATGGGGGCACACATGCCCTTTCAAAAGTGATGGAGGTACCCCACCTATATGATTCTCTGTCGGTCTTTGTAGGCGGTCTAGTCAAGTAGGTGGCCTTAATATGAAAATCACCTTCCTTGGATTAGATGGAGTCAGCCTGCGGCATCCTCAGTCTTCTCCGTGCTCGTAGTGCTGGTGGTACTCACTGTCTTCACATGTTTGCATGCTTTGAAATGTGGACGCCATTCTACATATCTACGTCCAGCGAGTGTACTCCCCCTCCTCCTAGAGTTAGGAAATTGAAAACACAAGGAGGGCAAGGATTTACCAATACCCTTTTGGTTTGGAGGGCGTGAAGGGGTATCGGTCAATCATGTGCGTCCTTGTGTTTTCATTTTTCTAAGTTTTGGAGGAGAGGGAGGACACCAGAGCAAAACTCATTTTTTATTACTTATGCACTACCCATAAGCTCATGGGTTGCCCTTAAGAAGATTTTGGTAAGGTCAACCTACAAAATGTATGTGTCTAGCCATAAGATCACATTTTTACTTATTGTCATCCTTGTGGCCAGCATATTATGGATGCCCTAGTGATCACATTTGGTAAAGAGTAGTAGTCCCCTTTCCGGTAACAACAGGAACTATATATGTTTTTACAATGTGGTAAACATGGTTTTCAAGGACAACCCATGATTATATTGGCATGTCACTATCAATATCGATAAGAAGACCCCTTAAACGATACAGTATGTAGTTTCGGTTCAATACAAAAGTGTGTCAGACTTAAATCGCTAGCCAAATGGCCGTTGCGTATTGAACCGCATCAAACTGCCACCATGGAGCCGTGCGAGATGAAAAAGCTCTCCTCTCTCCTCCCAATTCCTTAGTGCGGGCTAACGATGCATGTAGGAAATTCATTTTTTATCGACATGAATCGAGCAACAAAATGGTCTATTTTTCTTGTCAGATCGTATGAGCCGATGCTCTACTTTTAGTGAACCGGTTCAATGTGAGCTTTGAATGGCTTTTCACACACATAGTGGATGGTCTTAGGCGCTTACCCCCACCACACCCCAATCGCATGTTATGTCCTCTATAATGCACAATTAGTGGTACTTAATGAACTTGTTTTTCTCAACTTTCTTGGCCCAGAAGTTGTAATATAGGGGCAAACAAAGTGGAGCTAAGGCATAGTTGAGCTCCTTCAACATAGCATTAGGTTGTCACGAGAAAATGGGTCGCCGAAGCAATCCATGTGCATGCCGAGCAAGGTTGTAGCACATACTTTTCCTCTTTGTCTCAAATAATTTTCTAAATGCAAGAACCACATTTGAAATGCAATATTAGTAGTGCATAAGTGACTTACTAACCATCTAGAACGTTTTTATTTTGGGTACGCATTGTTTTAACAGAATATCCTATCAGGGCAGAGTAACTATACATCCAAATGTGTGGAGTAAATTTGGAAAGGACACTCGTTTTGGGATGTCGAATTTGGCTACTGCCGTACGGAAACATCGCCACGATGCCAGCCCATCTATAAGTTCAGGCCCCTGTCCAGAGTTTCCGTGGACTCCAAGTTGAACTCCTCTCCCCTCAAAACTTTCCTAACAAACTTCCCCCCTCCACGTCTCATTCGGTTACAGGCTAGCCCCGTCCTGACGGCAATGGCGCCCACGGCCGCGCCCCTGCGGAACCTCCTGCCGGGCTCCCCGTTCAAGCCCAGCGGCCACCAGATCATCGCGCAGTACCTCGCCCCCAGGGCGCTCCGCGGCGACACCACCACCGTCCCCGGCCTCGTCGCGGACGACGTCGACGTCTTCTCCGCCGCGAACCCCGCGGCGCTCCCCTTCCACCCCAGCAGCAGGAGGGACCACGGCGAGGTGTGGGGCTACTTCTACGGGGACTATCCCACCGACGACGTGCGCCCGGTGCCGGGCGGATGCTGGGTGCGGTACGGCGCCGAGAAGGGGTACGTGCACGGCCACGGCGGCGCCATGGAGGCGGTCGCGTTCCGGCGCAGGTTCGCCTTCCACGTGACCTGGCGGGACGACGACGGTGAGGTGGTCGCGGTCCCGACGCCGTGGCAGATGAAGGAGTACCGGCTCAACAAGGGCGCGGCCGCCTTCCGCGCCGCAGCCGCGCGGGTCGGCCCCAAGGCGAACATGGACTGTGTGGTCCGCAAGATCTTCGCGAAGCCGCCGCCTCCCCCGCCGCCTTGCAGCTCCGAGGTGGAGGAGTTCCCAGCATCTGGCTACCCGGTCGGCGAGGAATCCGGCTACTCCAGCGACGAGGAAGCGCATCGGCTGCCGCTTCGTGGAAGAACTGGCGAGGAAGCGCGGACCGTTCTGTGTTGTGTGATCGGTCGATTGGTTCGTTCGATCGGTAATCCAGGACAACAAATCCAGGAGGTTGGTAGTGGTAACCTTCAGAAATCCTTAGATAGTTGCAGCCACCGAATCTTAGTGCAGAAATTTAGACTACGCATCTCCATTTGTTCTACGACATCTTGATTTGCTTGCTCTTGTGTCTTCCAAGATAAGAACAGATCAAGAGTGCTTGGTTCAGGTTGCAATTTGTACTGAAAGTTAATTAGTCCTAGTAGAAATTTGCTTGTGAGAGATCCCTTTATTCACATCATCGTGGATAGACAGTAAAAGAGTCTCTTCTGACTATCTCAGCAATTCTTGCTTCATCTCTGTTAGGGAATGCTAGCTTGATAGTTGCATTGGCATGATGGTAATATAGTTCAGATAATAGTCTTGTTTGTCAACTGTAACTTTTTTCTGCAATATTAGCCATCTCCACTTCAAAATGTATTGCAATTTCATTGACTAATTTACCGCATACCAAAATCTTGTGTTCAAAGGGTTTCTTAGTTCTTACTACCCCACAATTTTACTGATGAGCGAAATAGATCAGTTCCCCTTTTGGTTTTCTCATATACTGAGAACTGGAAGCTACAGGCTATTGTATGGTTCTATGGAATGTCGGCCCATTTCCTATGCTAGATACATCTCCATTTTCAGCCGCGAATGACTGTAGGGTGTAACCTACAGAGTTTCAATATTAGAGGAGTGACATCTTCTATGCATTCTTGAATTTCCACAACAGAAAGATCAGCATGAAGATTCTAGGTGTAGTGTAGCTGTAACTCAATCAACCTGCCGCCTGTATTCACTGTCAGAGTAGCAACCATGCACATTTGCAATAGCTACTGACCAAATAACTGTTCTCAAATGTAGTGGCCAGTGAGGTGACACATTCATGTGTCATCGAGTCATCATGTTTTGTGGCAGTTAGTGTGGGAGTTTGCCCCAGGTTTCGCTTGATTTTCTACTAATTATGTGGGTCATACTCTTCTTAATTAATGAAAATTCGTCTGCACCGTTTCAGAAAAGAAAAAAAGGCAATCATGAACCACACATTTTGTAGTACAACAAAAACGATAAATAGACTAATAGATACGCTCCGAGTCAGATAGATGGCCCAGTCTTGAAACTAGGTCTAGCCATTGCATAATAAAACTTAGCCACGTCCGACCGATCTTAGGGTATACGTACACAATCGATAAGGACAATTTTGTCATAATTTGGAGCCCACTTAATTTATGAAAATAGCTACAATGTATAAGTTCACATTGGATCTAAGTTGGTGCCCACATACCTGGTAATGTTACATAAGATGCAAGGGATATATGAGCATCCACAATGTCGTCCATTACAAAGACAGATTCTCTAATAGCGAGCTATATACATTGTGTAGCCCATAAAATTATAGGTAGTAGAAAAAGGGTAGAGTTAAACCTTAAGTTATCTTCTTATGTGCAGCCCATAAAATTATATAGGTAGTCTATTAGCAATAAACTATCTCTCTCCATCTATCTTTATATCTCTCTTTCTCCATATTATTTGCTTTCAAAAACATAGCAGATGTGACCTTATATACTGTGGTCATTTTCAAGTTAATTGGGTCATAGTTACGGTGAAGCTATCTGAAACTTCTAATATCCTCAGACACTATATTTTTCTTGCTTATGAACTACCCTTATATAAACTCTACAATGTAAATTGCAGAGCATCGCCTCCCACCTCCCGTGCCTCTCTCTCTATTCTTATCTCCTTCCCCTTAAGCTCGTGGCAGTATCAGTAACGGTCCAACAGTCAGATCCGCGTGACCGCATGATGTATACGAGCAAAAAGGTGATGGAGGCCCATACCCTGCCTATAATTCTTTGCCAGTCTTTCTAGGCGACCAAATCAAGTAGGTGGCCTTAATCTAAAATTCATCTTCCTTGGCTTAGATGGAGTCGCTTGCAACGCAATATCGAGCGGTACTCATTTCCTTCACCTGATTACGTACCTCGATGTGTGGAGATCATTCTCCATGTTTGCATCCAGAGAGTAACATATTTTTATTTCTTATATACTACCCATAAGCTTATGGGTTGTCCTTAAGGAGATTTCGGTAAGGTTAACCTACACAATGTATACAACTAGCTATAAGATGAGTCTTTTACTTATTGACATCCTTATGACATACATTGTAGATGCCCTAGCCATCGCATTTGGCAAAGAGTACTACTCCCTCCGATCCATATTAATTTTCACTGGATTGTATGTATCTAGCGCTAAAACATGTCTAGATACATCCTTTTCTATGACAAGTAATATGGATGGAAAGGAGTAGTTCATTTTCTGGTAACAACACAAAATATATATGTTTGCACAATATGGCAATCATGGATTTCAAAGAAAACCCATGATCACCCACCAATGGGAGAGGCTTGGGATGTCATCTAGCAACGTCAAACTACAGCTTATTGGATATATGCCCTAGAGGCAATAATAAAAGTAGTTATTATTATATTTTTGTGTTTATGATAAATATTTACATTCATGCTATAATAGTATTAATCGGAAACATTAATACTTGTGTGATTTGTAAACTAAATTAGAGTCCCTAGTAAAGCCTCTTTATAATACTAGCTTGTTGGTTAATAGATGATCATGGTTTCTGGGTCATGAACATTGAGATGTTGTTAACAACTAGATCATATCATTAGGATAATGGTGTGATGGACATACTCCTATAGATAAGCGTAGCATAAAGATCAAGTCATTTCAATAGTTCGTTTGCTATAAGCTTTCTGATACATAGTTGAGATCGTGCTAATCACCATCACCGGAAGGATGCTTTGGTGACATCAAACACCACACCGTAACTGGATGGCTATAAAGGTGGCATTGAGTATTCAGAAAGTATGTGTTGAGACACATGGATCAAGAGTGGGGTTTATCCATCCATATGACGAATATATATATTATGGTCCCTCTCGGTGGAATGTCATCCAATTAGCTTCCAAGCATGTGACTGGCTCACAAGAGATCACATATCACGGGAACGAGAAAAGAGTACTTATTGGTAACGAGGTTGAACTAGGTATGCAGAGATACCGACGATCAGATCTCGGATAAGTAAACTATCGCGAGACAAAGGGAAATTGGTATCGCATGTAAGTGGTTCATTCAGTCGCAAAGTAATTGTAGAAATATGTGGGAGCCATATGAATTTATAGATTCCTCTATTGGTTTTGATCGGAGAAGAGTCTCGGTCATGTCTACATAATTCACAAACCGTAGGGAGACACACTTAAGGATTTGATGTTGTTTAGTAGATATGGAATGTAAGTAGGGAGACCGAATGTTGTTCGGAGTCTCAAATGGAATCTGGGATATCACGAGGAGATCCGGAATGGTCCGAAGAATAAGATTCATATAAGGAAAGTCCAATTCCGGAGTTCGGGAATGATTCCGGTGTTTTCACCAGAATGATCTAGAAGGGTCTAGAAGGTTCACCGGACCGGAAGGGGAAGGGTGCATGAATGGGTCATGACTAAGTGGAATGATTGCGTCATGTCCTAGGTCACTTGGTTGGGCGTTTGAAAGAAAGAAATTAAACTCCAAATTAAAAGTCAAAAGGCAAGTTTGAAAAGTCAAACTGGGACAATGTATCCTAGTGGAGGAAAGAAAGAATCCTTATCTCCCTCCACCACAAGCCAAGTAGGAGAAGGAGTTGGTGAAGAATTCAAACTCCCCTCTTCCAAGCTGCCCTCCCTCTCATAAATAGAGGGGAGGGGGTGCCCTCCAAGAAAACCACAATACCAGCCCCTCCCCACACCGCCGCCGCACCAAGTCGCCGCCACCCTAGCCACCGCCAACCACCTCCTCCTCTCCGGCTTCTAAAACCCTGCGGGATCTGAAGGGATTTGCAACATAGTAAATCAAAAAAATTCTACTGATGTGAACGGGAAAGCCAAGATCTAATCTAGGAGATGCAATCAACGAGAGGGATAGATGATATCTTCATACCCTTGAAGAAATCGCAGAGCGGAACGTTCAACGGAACGTGGTTGATGTAGTCGTACTAGCCTTCTCCTCCTCGCGATCCGATCCGATCCAACGCCGCAAGTGGCGACGCCTCCGAGAGATGCACACGTACGACACCTCGACGTCTCCTCCTTCCTCGGTCCAGCAAGTGGGATGGAGAGATAGATTGGACCTACAGCACGATGGCGTGGTGCAATGGTGGAGAGTTTCTGTGGCAGGGCTTCGCCTACACGCAGTCGGGAGAGAGAGAGAGAGAGGAGGGCAGCAGGTAGGCGGCTAGGGTTAGAGGAGGTGTGGGGGGAGGGTGCGCCCCTCCCCTCTTTATATAGAGGGCTGCCCGGATGCCCTTGCCCCTCCTCCAACCCCTAGGGCCGGCGGCCACATGGGTGGAGTGGGGGGCAAGTTCCCCCCCTTCTAGAAGCTCTCCCTAGGGTTTCCCCTAGGGCTTGACCGGCTGGGCCTATGGGGCCTTGTGCCCCTGGCCCAATGCGGCCAGGGCACTCCCTCGTAGACCCACGCCCCCTCCCGACAAATGGGGCCACATTGGTCCCACTCCGGAAGCTTCTAGAACCTTCCAGTACAATACCGAACATTCCGAAACAATTCCAAAATCCAAAAACTGCTTTCCCTTATATGAATCTTATTCTCCGGACCATTCTGGAACCTCTCGTGATATCCTGGATCTCATCCGAGACTCCGAACAAAAACTCATAAACCAATTATCCATTCTATCCTAGCGTCGATACACGTTAAGTGTGTGACCCTACGGGTTCGAGAATATGCAGACATGATCTTCTATCAATAATCAACGGAGGGATCTGGAAACCCATATTGACTCCCACATATTCATCGATGATCATATCGGATGAACCACGATGCCAGGATTCAATTAATCCCATATATATTCTCTTCGTCACGCGATATTTCACTTGCCCGAGATTCGATCGTTGGCATCGGAATACCTAGTTCAATCTCGTTCACAGCAAGTACTTTACTCGTTCCGTAATCCGATATCACTTTATGATTAACTCCTTAACCACTTTCTTGCAAGCGGTGTTGATATCGATTACCGAGTGGGCCCGAAGTATATCTCTCCAACTTGGGAGGGACAAATCCCATCTCGATATATACAACCCAACAAGTACTTTCCGATCACCTGAGAGACACCTTTATGATCACCCTCTCATAGGATGACGTTTGATGACCTCAAAGCTTTCTTCCGATACCAGGGAGTTGCATTATCTCATGGTCTAAGGAATACAATATTTGACATAAGAAAAAGCTTCGCAAAGATGAACACGATGACACGATCTAATTGCTCTGCTAATTTGGGTATGTCCACCATGTCATTCTCCCAATGACATGATCTCATTATTAATCGAAAACTCATGTCTATGGTTAGGAAACCTTAACCATCATTAATCAATGAGCTAGTCCATAGAGGCGTACTAGGGACGCGGTGTTGTTCATAAACTACACAAGTATCAAAGTTTCCTCTTAATACAATTCTAGCATGGAATATAAACTTTATCATGAACAAGAATTATAATAATAACATCTTTATTATTGCCTCTAGGACATAATTCCAACAGTCTCCCACTTGCACTAGAATCAAAAATCTAGTTTACATATGGTAACAATCTAACACCCATGGCATTAAGGTGTTGATCATGATTTGCTCGTGGAAGAGGTTTAGTCAACGGATCCGCGACATTCAGATCCGTATGTACTTTGCTAATCTTCAGATCTCCATCTGTTATATAATCTCGAATTATATGAAATCGGCGGTTGATGTGCTTGGTCTTTGGATGATATCTTGGTTCCTTAGCCAGTGCTATGGTGCCAGTGTTATCGCACAATATCTCCAGTGGGTCCAAGGCACTTGGAACCACACCAAGCTCAGTGATGAAGTTCCTGATCCAAACTCCTTCACTTGACGCTTCTGCAGCAGCCATGTATTCCGATTCTACTGTAGATCCCGCGATCACGCTTTGCTTGCAGCTTCTCCAGCTCACAGCTCCTCCATTCAAAATATAAACGTATCCTGTTTGAGATTTGGAATCATCCGGGTCGGTGTCGAAACTAGCATCGAAGTAACCTTTTACGACGAGCTACTCATCACCTCCATAGACCAAGAATATTTCTTTAGTCCTATTTAAATACTTTAGGATGTTCTTTACAGCTGTCCAGTGTTCCACTCCTGGATCACTTTGGTATCTGCTCGTCAAACTAAGAGCATTGGACACATCTGGTCTAGTACACATCATGGCATACATGATAGAACTATGGCCGAGGCATATGGCACTTTTCTCATGGTTTCTCTATCGTTTACCGTAGCTGGACACTGAGCCTTGCTCAATATCTTACCTGACAACATGGGCACTGAACCTTTCTTTGCCTTATCCATTCTGAACCTTTTCAGAACTTTGTCTAGATATGTACTTTGGCTTAAAGCTATTAGGCGTCTTTGTCCATCTCTATAGATTTTGATGCCTAATATATAAGAAGCTTCTCCTAGGTCTTTCATTGAAAAATATTTGTTCAAATAACTCTTCACATCGTTAAGCATATCAATGTCATTTCCAATAATCAATATGTCATCCACGTATAGTACTAAAAATGTCACTGAGCTTCCATTCACTTTCTTGTAGATACAAGCTTCGTAGCAATTTGGAACAAATCCAAAGCTCTTGATCACTTGGTCAAAACAAAGGTTCCAACTCCGAGATGCTTGCTTCAGTCCATAAATGGAACGCTGAAGTTTGCACACCTTATCAGCATCTTTAGGATCGACAAAACCTTCGGGCTGCATCATATACAACTCTTCATCAATGTTTCCATTGAGGAACGCAGTCTTGACATCCATCTGCCATATTTCATAATCATGAAACGCAACAATTGCTAATAAAATCCGAATGGACTTAAACATCGCTATGGGAGAGAAAGTCTCATCGTAGTCAACACCTTGAACTTGTCGAAAACCTTTCGCGACAAGTCGAGCTTTATAGACAGTAACATTACCATCCGCGTCCATTTTCTTCTTGAAAATCCATTTGCACTCAGCGGCCTTTCGGTCGCTAGGAGGGTCCACCAAAGTCCATACTTGGTTTCCGATCATGGATCCCAATTCGGATTTCATTGCCTCTAGCCATTTCTCAGAGTCTGGGCTCATCATTGCTTCCTCATAGTTCGCAGGTTCACTGTTGTCTACCAACAAGACAGTTAAGACAGGGTTACCGTACCACTCAGGAGGGGCACGTGACCTTGTCGACCTGCGACGTTCAGTAGTAGCATCGTCCGAAGCTTCATGATCCTCGTCATTAGCTTCCTCTATTGTTGGTGCAGACGGCACTGGAACAATTTCAGGTGCTGCGCTACTCTCCAACTCAAGAGAAAGTTCGATAACCTCATCTAGCTCTACTTTCCTCCCACTCACTTCTTTTGAGAGAAACTCCTTCTCAAGAAAGGATCCGTTCTTTGCGACAAACACTTTGCCTTCGGATCTGTGGTAGAAGGTATACCCAATCGTTTTCTTAGGGTATCCTATGAAGACGCATTTTTCCGCTTTGGGTTTGAGCTTGTCCGGCATCAACTTCTTGACGTAAGCTTCGCATCCCCAAACTTTAAGAAACGACAACTTAGGTTTAGGACCAAACCACAGTTCATACGGTGTCGTCTCAACGGATTTAGATGGTGCCCTATTTAAAGTGAATGCAGCGGTTTCTAATGCATAACCCCAAAATGATAACGACAAATCTGTAAGAGACATCATCGATCGCACCATATCTAATAGAGTTCGATTCCGGCGTTCAGACACACCATTGCGCTGTGGTGTTTTGGGTGGCGTGAGTTGCGAAACGATTCCGCTTGCTTTAAGATGTGTGAGAAAATCATAACTCAAATATTCACCTCCACGGTCGGATCGTAGAAATTTAATTTTCCTGTTACGATGGTTTTCCACTTCGTTCTGAAATTCTTTAAACTTTTCAAACATTTTAGATTTATGTTTCATTAAATAGATATACCCATATCTACTTAAGTTATCAGTAAAAGTGAGAAAATAGCGATATCCACCGCGCGTCGAAACACTCATTGGTCCGCATACATCGGTATGTATGATTTCCAACAAGCCCGTTGCTCGCTCCATTATTCCGGAGAACGGGGTTTTAATCATCTTGCCCATGAGGCACGACTCGCATGTGTCAAATGATTTAAAATCAAGAGACTCCAAAAGTCCATCAGAATGGAGTTTCTTCATGCGTTTTACACCAATATGACCTAGACGGCAGTGCCACAAATAAGTTGAATTATCACTATCTACTTTGCATCTCTTAGCCTCAATGTTGTGGATGTGTGTTTCATTGCTTTCGAGATTCAGAAGAAATAAACCATTCATAGCAGGTGCATGACCATAAAAGATGTTACTCGTATAAATAGGACAACCATTATTCTCCGATTTAAATGAATAACCGTCTTGCAATAAAAACGATCCAGATATGATGTTTATGCTCAACGCAGGCACATAATAACATTTATTAAGGTTTAAAACTAATCCCGAAGGTAAAACTAAGGAGAGCGTGCCGACGGCCATCACATCAACTCTTGATCCGTTGCCAACGCGCATCGTCACCTCATCCCTTGCTAGCCGCCGTCTATTCCGTAGCTCCTGTTTCGAGTTACAAATATTAGCAACTGAACCAGTATCAAATACCTAGGCACTACAACGAGCGCTAGTAAGGTAAACATCAATAACATGTATATTAAATATACCTTTAATGGTGCCAGCCTTCTTGTCCGCTAAGTACTTCGGACAGTTGCGCTTCCAGTGACCCTTGTCCTTGCAATAGAAGCACTCAGTGTCTGGCTTAGGTCCAGACTTGAGCTTCTTCTCAGCAGGGGCAACGCGCTTGCCGCTGCCTTTCTTGAAGGGCTTCTTTGCACCCTTACCTTTCTTAAAGCTGGGGGGCTTGTTGACCATCAACACATGATTATCTTTCTTGATGTCCACCTCTGCAGCTTTCAGCTTAGCGAAGAGCTCGGTGATCGTATCAGTGAAACCAATCTGATTATGAGTAACTACAAAACCTTTGTAGCTAGGAGGGAGTGTTGCAGAACTCTGTCAATCTTGAGCTCTTCTGGAATCTTGCAGTCCAGTTGCTCAAGACGTTGAGTGTAGCCCGACATCTTAATGGCGTGCTCACTAACGGAACTCCCTTCCTCCATCTTGCAGTTAAAGAATTTCTCAGAGATCTCATATCTCTCAGAACGGGCCTGAGTCTGAAACATGGTTTTCAGTTCCTCAAGAATCTCAAAGGGCCCGACGAACTCCTCAAAACGATTATGAAGGTCCGATTCCATAGAAAACAACATGGTGCTCTTAATCACACCATAATCATCTTTGCGCGACTGATAAACAACTTTTTCATCAGCCGGCGCATCTATAGCAGGGGCGTCACCTAGCGCTTTCTCAAGGACATAGTCCTTTTGTCCGCCAGCGAGAATGATTCTCAGATTGCGGAACCAGTTGGTGAAGTTAGACCCATTGTTCTTAAGCTTTTCTTTCTCAGCAAAAACGTTGAAGTTGAAGTTGTACTTAGCCATTTGATCTACAAAATTTCCAAGTACAATTTAGAGTATGTTCATGATAACTAGTTCAACTTAATCAAATTACTAGATGAACTCCCACTAAATTCAACATCCCTCAAGTTGTTTAGTGAACACGATCCAAATTCACCACACCTAATCCGATCTTCACGAGAAGAGATGTGGTTTCAATGGTGGACAACAAAGTGCCGATCATATCATTCATATGACTCATGCTTAACCTTTCGGTTCGCGTGTTCCGAGGCCATGTCTGTGATGGGTTTTGCAGCATAGTAAATCAAAAAAATTCTACGGATGCGAACGGGAAAGCCAAGATCTAATATAGGAGATGCAAACAACGAGGGGGAATAGATGAGATCTTCATACCCTTGAAGATTCGCACAGCGGAACGTTCGTCGGAACGTGGGTGATGTAGTCGTACTCGCTTCTCCTCCTCGCGATGCGATCCGATCTAACACCGCAAGTGGCGATGCCTCCGAGAGATGCACACGTGCAGCACCTCGATGTCTCCTCCTTCCTCGGTCCAGCAAGTATGGTGGAGAGACGGATTGGATCTGCAACGCGACGGCGCGGTGCAAGTGGTGGAGAGTTTCTGCAGCAGGGCTTCGCCTACGTGCAGTCGGGAGGGAGAGAGAGAGGAGGGCAGCAGGGCGGCTAGGGCTTCAGGAGGAGGTGTGGGAGGGGTGCACCCCCAGCCCTCTTTATATAGAGGGGTGGGCGTCCAGCCCTTGCCCCTCCCCCAAGCTCTAGGGCCGGCGGCCAAGGAGGGAGGAGTGGGGGGCAAGTTTCCCCCCTTTCTAGAAGCTCCCCTAGGGTTTGGCCGGCTGGGCCCTATGGGGCCTTGTGCCCCTGGCCCAATGCGGCCAGGGCACTCCCTCATAGGCCCATGCCCCCTCCCGACAGGTGGGGCCATGTTGGTCCCCCTCCGGAAGGTTCTAGAAGCTTCCGGTACAATACCGATTAACCCGAAACAATTCCGAACTCCAAAAACTGCATTGCCTTATATGAATCTTATTCTCCGGACCATTCTGGAACCTCTTGTGATGTCCCGGATCCCATTCGAGACTCCTAACAAAAACTCATAAACCAATTATCCAATCTATCCTAGCGTCGAGACACGTTAAGTGTGTGACCCTTCGGGTTCGATAATATGCATACATGATCTTATATCAATAATCAACAGCGGGGTCTGGGAACCTATATTGACTCCCACACATTCATCGATGATCATATCGGATGAACCACGATGCTAGGATTCAATCAATCCCATATATATATTTCCTTCGTCTCGCAATATTTTACTTGCCCAAGATTCGATCGTCGGTACCGTCATACCTAGTTCAATCTCGTTCATAACAAGTACTTTACTCGTTCCGTAATCCGATATCACTTTGTGATTAACTCCTTAACCGCATGCTTGCAAGCGGTGTTGATATCGATTACCGAGTGGGCCCGAAGTATATCTCTCCGACTTGGGAGGGACAAATCCCATCTCGGTACATACAACCCAACAGGTACTTTTCGATCACCTGAGAGACAACTTTATGATCACCCTCTCATAGGATGACGTTTGATGACCTCAAAGCTTTCTTCCGATAACAGGGAGTTGCATTATCTCATGGTCTAAGGAATACAATATTTGACATAAGAAAAAGTTTTGCAAAGATGAACACGATGACACGATCTAATTGCTCTGCTTAATTTGGGTTTGTCCATCATGTCATTCTCCCAATGACATGATCTCATTATTAATCGACAACTCATGTCTATGGTTAGGAAACCTTAACCATCATTAATCAATGAGCTAGTTCATAGAGGCGTATTAGGGACACGGTGTTGTTCATAAACCACACAAGTATCAAAGTTTCCTCTTAATACCATTCTAACATGGAATATAAACTTTATCATGAACAAGAATTATAATAATAACATCTTTATTATTGCCTCTAGGGCCACCGTGGCAGCAAGTATCGTGACCACTTCCATTGCCGCCGCCCCACCGCTGCCATCGTCGCCTCTTTCACCGTCGCCATGGTAGCAAGCACTGCCGCCACTTGTAGCAAAGCGCCACCGCTGTGGTAGCAAGCCGTGGCAAAGCGACGCGACCTGTAGTGAGCAAAGCGCCACCGCTGTTGTAGCAAAGCAAAGCAAAGCGCCACCGCTGTTGTAGCAAAGCGACGCGACCTGTAGTGAGCGGGCGACGGCAACGCGACCTGCAGGAGAGGAGTATATCGTTTGTAGATGGTGGAACCAGCGCATAGCGCATGAAACGGAAACGGAGCGACCGGGGGATCGGAACGCGGCAATCACTTGTGTGTGTGTGTGTGCAGTATCATTTTGGATACTACTAAGCGTCCTCCGGAGGATCGATGCAAACGATCCTCCGATTCCGAAACCGTCGGATCCTACAATACGTACGTCCAAGATTAACGTTGACCAGTCATCCATCGAAGCCCACCGTGCCCACAACGCGAGGAGAAATTCCCCACGATGTCCAGCCGCTTCTCGCCTCCCCAAAGCGCGTACAGATCGCCTCTCGCCCTCGCCGTTGTAGCACCGCCGTCGCAGAATCTCCATCACAGCACCACTGTCTTAGCACGCACAACCGCACGCGGGAAGTCGCTCCTACCTGAACCACGCCCGTGCCTGGTGCCCTTCGAGCTCGCGCCTTCGCTTGCGGCTTCTTTCATGGCCGCCGGAGCAGCGGCAGCCGTCGTATGTAGGAGAGGCGGACACCATTTCCTGCGAGCAGGCAGCGGCGGCGAACCCTTGTAGCAGAGACGGTCGGTGTTTGTACCAGCTTCAGCCGGCGTTTGCAGCAAGACGGCCAGCGGCGGCGAACCCCTGTAGCAGCCTCGGTCGGCGTTTCTAGCAACCTTGGCCGGCGTTTGCAGCAAGACGGTAGGTGGCGGCGAACCCTTGTAGCAGTCTCGGTCGGCGTTTCTAGCAACCTTGGCTGACGTTTGCAGCAAGACAGCCGGCGGCGGCGAACCCTTGTAGCAGCCTCGGTCGGCGTTTCTAGCAACCTTGGCCGGTGTTTGCAGCGAGACGGCAGGGGGCGGCAAACCCTTGTAGCAGCCTTGGTCGGCGTTTCTAGCAACCTTGGCCGGCGTTTGCAGCAAGACGACCGACGACGGCGAACCCTTGTAGCAGCCTCGGCCGACGTTTGCAGCAAGATGTCCAACGGCGGCGAACCATTGTAGCAGCCTCGGCCGGCGTTTCTAGCAAACTTGGACGGCGTTTGCAGCAAGACGATCGTTGTCGGCGGTGGCTAACCCTTGTAGCAGCCTCGGCCGACATACGTAGCAGCCTCGGCCGGCGTTTGCAGCAAGACGTCCGACGGTGGCGAACCATTGTAGCAGCCTCGGCCGGCGTTTCTAGCAAATTTGGACGGCGTTTGCAGCAAGACGATCGTTGTCGGCGGTGGCTAACCCTTGTAGCAGCCTCGGCCGACATATGTAGCAGCCTCGGCCGGCGTTTGCAGCAGTGTCGGCGGACGGAGTTTGTAGCAAGACGGCTGTCTTCGGCGGCAGACTCTTGTAGCAGAGACGGACGGCGTTTCTAGCAGCTTCGGCCAGCGTTTGCAGCAATTGTCGGTGGCGTTTGCCAGCAGGAGCGGCGACAAACCCTTGTAGCACCAGCAACCAAGAATTTCAGCTGCGGCAGGCTAGGTACGTAGCAAAAGCGGAGGGTGTTAGCAGCAACCACCGCACACCCTCTAGTGGGCGTCCTCCTCTACCTTCCTTGTAGCAACACGGGCCTGGCTTGGAAGCACGAATGAAGTCCAAGAAGAAGATAGAGAGTATGTGGAGGAGAAACTCCTGCAGGAGATAAGCCTTCGCGTGGTGGCCCCCACCCCTTCGCTGCCTCCCAGGCGGACAGACGCGTGGCGCGCGGACAAGGCGGAGGATGCGAACGTAAAATCCCCCGAGGGAATTGAAGCGTTTTCCTATCATTTTCCATTTGGAAAGGACACTCGTTTTGGGATGTCGAATTTGGCAAACTGCCGTACGGAAACATCGCCACGATGCCAGCCCATCTATAAGTTCAGGCCCCTGTCCAGAGTTTCCGTGGACTCCAAGTTGAACTCCTCTCCCCTCAAAACTTTCCTAACAAACTTCCCCCCTCCACGTCTCATTCGGTTACAGGCTAGCCCCGTCCTGACGGCAATGGCGCCCACGGCCGCGCCCCTGCGGAACCTCCTGCCGGGCTCCCCGTTCAAGCCCAGAGGCCACCAGATCATCGCGCAGTACCTCGCCCCCAGGGCGCTCCGCGGCGACACCACCACCGTCCCCGGCCTCGTCGCGGACGACGTCGACGTTTTCTCCGCCGCGAACCCCGCGGCGCTCCCCTTCCACCCCAGCAGCAGGAGGGACCACGGCGAGGTGTGGGGCTACTTCTACGGGGACTACCCCACCGACGACGTGCGGCCGGTGCCGGGCGGATGCTGGGTGCGGTACGGCGCCGAGAAGGGGTACGTGCACGGCCACGGCCGCGCCATGGAGGCGGTCGCGTTCCGGCGCAGGTTCGCCTTCCACGTGACCTGGCGGGCCGACGACGGTGAGGTGGTCGCGGTCCCGACGCCGTGGCTGATGAAGGAGTACCGGCTCAACAAGGGCGCGGCCGCCTTCCGCGCCGCAGCCGCGCGGGTCGGCCCCAAGGCGAACATGGACTGCGTGGTCCGCAAGATCTTCGCGAAGCCGCCGCCTCCCCCGCCGCCTTGCAGCTCCGAGGTGGAGGAGTTCCCGGCATCTGGCTACCCCGGCGGCGAGGAATCCGGCTACTCCAGCGACGAGGACCTGAAGCGCATCGGCTGCCGCTTCGTGGAAGAACCGGCGAGGAAGCGCGGACCGTTCTGTGTTGTGTGATCGGTCGATTGGTTCGTTGTCTCGCTGCGATAGGTTTGTTCGATCGGTAATCCAGGACAACAGATCCAGGAGGTTGGTAGTGGTAACCTTTAGAAATCCTTAGATAGTTGCAGGCACCGAATCTTAGTGCAGAAACTTTTCGAGGTCAGAATTTAGACTACGCATCTCCATTTGCGTAATGTCTTTCTGACGTGCACCGTTTCAATCGGTTTTGCTAAGTGCTAAATTTCAGTTAGTTCAGATTGCACCAAACATGAAACTTAATGACATATCACGGCACGAATCTCATCTCCATTTGTTCTTCGACATCTTGATTTGCTTGCTCTTCTGTCTTCCAAGATAAGAACAGTTTAAGAATGCTTGCTTCAGGTTTGCAAATTGTACTGAAAGTTCGGGTAGAATTTTTTTGTCAGAGATTTCTTCAATTCGCAATGTCGTGGATGGACAGTAGAAGCACCTTTCGGGAAGGAATTGAGCCTCAATCATCATACGAAAAGAAAGAAATCCTTCGATAGCGAGAACATTCAGAGTTAGTAGTTGAGTAAGTATAGATTCACTCCGATTACCAAACGGGCGACTTTACATCTTAGGGAGCAGCAGGCCTTGTGTTTGTGGTGAAGGTACTGGAATCTTTTCAATATGAAAATAGGTGAGTGTTTGTCTCAGCAATTTCTCGCTTCGCCTCTGCTAGACAGTGCTCAGGACCGGCCTATAGGGCGGGGCAGAAGGGCGCTCGCCCTTGGCCCCAAGGGGTAGGGCCGGAGCCAAGACTTACTTATATTTGTATTCTACTTCTGAGACCCAACAAGTTAAAATTATTCTAAAAAATATAGATGACTCAAGTTTTAGCCTAATTTGTCTCTACTCTGACTTCTCTTTTCTATACTCTAAATTTTATATAGAAAAGAGGAAAGTGCAGGTTCCATTTAAGAAACTCATAGAGATGCATCATTCAGTTAGAAGACACAATAGCAATCCTGAACCAAACATTCAGTGCTACCTTGAACAGTTGCATTGACGTGATGGTAATATAGTTAGATAACTGTTCTCTTTGTCGATTGTACGCATCTACATTTGTTCTGTGAATCTTGATTTGCTTGGTATTGTGTCTTCCAAGATAAGATCAGTTCAAGAATGTTTGGTTCAGGATTTCTATTTGTAGTGAAAGTTAACCTAATTTGTCCTAGTATAAATTTGCTTGTGAGAGATTTCTTCAATTCGCATCATCATGGTAGGACACTATCTCTGCAATTCTTGCTGCATCTCCATCTCTGTTAGGGATGCTTGCTCACATCTTGATGCTTGCTCTTGTGTCTTCCTAGTTGCATTGACATGATGTTGATATAGTTCAGAGATCTGTCTTCTTTGTCCAACTGTAACCTTTTTCTGCAATATCAGTTATCTCCACTTCAAAATGTTTGATCGCAATTTCATTGACCAATTCATCGCATACCATAATCTTGTGTTCAAAGGGTTCTTACTACCCCACAATTTTGCTGATGAGCGCAATAGATCGATTCCCCTTTTGGTTTTGGCATATACTGTATCATATGATGCCACTTCCATTGGCGAAGTTAGCACCAAAACTTTCAGAACTGGAAGCTGCATGCCATTGTATGGTTCTATGAAATGTCTGCCAGTTTTCCTATTGTAGGTACATCTCAATTTCCAGTGGCGAATGACTGGTAGGTAGTAACCTGCAGAATTTAACCATTGGAGGACTGAGATCTTCTATGCATTCTTGAATTTCCAGACCAGAAAGATCAGCATGCAGATTCTGAGTAGAAACTAGCAGGGCCGGCGCTGAGGTATGGCGACCCTGGCATCGGCCAGGGGCCCACGGTCGGAGGGGGCCCAAAAATTTATACTCTACTCACCTACGTACTCTCTCTGTCCACAAATAATTGTACTTCTAGCCTTGTTTTAAGTCAAAGTTAATAATGTTTAACTAATTTTTATAGAAAAACGTAGTGATACTTATGACTCTAAATTAATACCAATAGATATGTTTTTAAATTTAGTTTCATAATATGTTAATTTGATGTAATATATGTTGCTATATTTATCTATAAAATTGGTCAAATTTAATAAATTTTAACTTGGTCAAATGCTAGACATACACTTATTTGCAACTTTTAAATGTTAACTTTAAATGCTAGACATACACTTTGGTCAAATTTTTACTTATTGGTCAAATTTAATAAATTTAATAAAATGTTTGGTTGAATGTTAACTTTTATTTTAAAAGTGCTAGTAGATACATATATAATAAAAAATTAATATGTCTATATATACATTAGCCTTAAGGGCCCATACCCGTCGACTTTGCCTAGGGCCCTGAAAAACATAGAGCCGGCCTGAAACTATGCACATTTGCAGTCAGCTATTGACCAAATAACTATTCTGAATGCGGTTGCGCGAGTGAGGTGACACATTCATATACATGTGTATCATGCAAAAATGGAAACACACACCAGATGTTCAAGAAATCGTCATACTAATATGAGTGCGGAGAGTGACCACATCAGAATATGACAACATGTACATGTACCTTTGCACAACGACAACACATGAACAAAAATACCAACAGTAAAAGCCATGTGTATCATCAACTTCGTAAGAATAGTGCAGTTCTGAACGCCCCCGGCATTTCCAAAAGAGTATATGAGACACAAGTTAAGGATCATCCTCAGTCAATAAGAAAACAAAAGGTTAAAAACAACAACAAGACAAGCACGTGAAGCGGCTCTCGAGTCTGATCTCTGTCCCCGGTATGACAAAGTAAAACTAATATGGGCGTTAAAAAATATAACTACAAAGTCATACGCAATCATTCTACATATGCAGCGAAATCAAGGTTAAATTTCTCCATTTCTGGCTCATATAAAGATACAGCAAAAACTAACTCTGTGAGATTTTGTCTCAGATTCAGAAGCTTCTGCGTTTAGGGGCAGCAGATTTGCGGTCCACTTCCACGGCTTTGCCCTTGCTCTTGCTGTGCAGGTCATCACCGGTGCCGGACTGCTCCGGGGCCTTGGCGGGTGCCTGCTTGTGCTTGAACCTGACCAGTAGGATGGTCATGTTGTCAACCGATGGTTGAGGCGGCTCTACACACATATCGAGAATGCCCTCACAGATGTTCCCCAGGTCCTTCCCCTGTGCGTGTGTGTTGGTCACAGCATATGCCACGTTAAAGGGAATTCATAGCAATTCTAACAAAATGTGTAGGTACGAATGCTGCTGAAGAAATACTCACAGCTTTCAAGTTCCCGCGTATAATTTCAATCAAACCCTGGTTTAACACTACATCCCTACAGAAAACGAAGAGATGTGTAAATTTAGAGCAAAGAGCTGCTGGGATAAAAATAAATTATGTTGAGTATGTCCAGGCAGGGCACAAATTCCTATCTCCACTTAACCATGTTTCCTTAACTGCTAATGATATGCACAACGAGAACATAGTAGGATCCAGGATCTTCAAGTATGTTTTGAGAAAAATATATCTAACACTATATTTTCCAACCAACTGCTAAGACAAATTCATATCCATGCAAACAAGTAAATAGTTTTCAGCAGTCTCAAGTACTAGCACAACAAGGGATTGACAGAGACTCCACTATTCTGTAACTCTAGCGAAACATACAAATATGGCATGCACATGGTGTGATGGTGATGATGTAGTTTATCCCAAAACAAAGCAACTTAAACTGAACTATACTTGTCATCTGGAGTACATATACTCTGCTTGAAACCATGCATGCACATTCGCGAAAAGAATAATTGAGCAAAAGCTTCTAATACATTTTAGCTGAGTACTTACCAGACTCCATCGCATGCCATAACAAGAAACTCAGTATCATCAGTTACTTTTTCCTAGCAAAAAAATGTCATTTCATTCAGATCATTTCAAGTAGGACAAACTTACACATCTTTAGCACAGCTAAGTAACTTACTAGGCGAATTTCAGGAGAACAAGTCAAAGCTTGTTGTGCAGGAGGTAACCGACCATTGTTTTTGTACCTGAGATCACCTGAAATACAAGAAAAATAAATTACATACTGATATATCGCATAGCCCCACAAAAAAGGAATTTAACTATACCGATTGATCTTGAAACTGCAATTCCATTATCGATACGACTGGCACCTCCAGTAACTGTTACGGAACGTCCTGCGTTTTCTATTCTCTGCTTTTCAGCCTGAACACTTGGTTTGTGATCGGTGGTCAAAATAATTGCCTTCCAATACAACAAAAATAAAATTAGGGACCACAGGAGATGACAGATATGAGAAAATAGCTGATCAGGTACCAGCCAGAGATTAACGAGAGAAGTAGTCACTGCACCTGACCATTCCGTGAGAGCACACAACGACAATCCCCAGCATTCCCGACAATGATCTGGTCGCCTCTAATGAGAGCCACACAGGCGGTACTTCCTACATCTGTTGGCCCAGGGTATTTCTGCAAATAAATACACAAGCTGAGGTAAACAATAGGTGTTTTTGTAACTTGAGATTTTCTACAAAGAAATAATTGGATATGCTCTTGTAAGAAAAGAGATATCACCTTCGGTTTCAAACAAGTACAATTCATTAACATATCCTTGACAGTTAATTTCCTATTATTACGACCGTACCCAGATAACTCCCTCCTTCCCTCCTCTGTTATCATCATCTGATCCATTCTGGAACAGTGAAGTAGCGACAGCAGTTACAAATGTCAGATACACATGTGCGACAAGTGCCAGAATGAACAAAAGAATATGGTAGTACTGGTATAGAATGCAGAACTTTGTTAGCCATTAAATAACCTGATGAAAGCGTTCGCCACCGCAATAGGCAGATTGTCTTTAAACTGTGGATGCTTCAGAACCTCAAAATGAAGGTGTTTCGCACAGAACATTGATACAGCAGGTCCTGCACAGCAGAAGAAAACTTAGATAGCCATCTTACATGACTACCATACCAAGTGCTTCTGACTACAGAAAGAAAAATACTAGTCAACAGAACATGAGCGTAATGGAAATTGTTTAAATGAATACAGTTGTTATGTTTGTTGTTCATAAGAGGAGGGATGAGATCGAATACCAACCTCCATGGCCATCATAAACACCAAAGAATGATGTGGCGGTGGAAGCATCCAAATCTCCAATGGTTGCATGCTGGAGAATAAGAAGACTATAAAGTTAAGCAGGCTTTCAGCGTTTCACCAAAGTCAGTTGCAAGTAATACACCATTTTATGTACTGTGTATCTCTTGTCATTGGCCCTGAAGCAGGATGGGGTTAGTTACTCACAGCATCTTCCATGTTTACACGGTACCCTTGCATAGACGACACAGCGTACTCAAGCTTGTCATTCTGTCCCGTGTGCGTAGTCTTTGCTACCACGGGCTCTCTGCTGATGACACTCACAGCAAAGTTTTGTTCCCTGAAGGATGACAGCATCAATATCAAGAGAATTGAAGGTAAACCGATGGATACACTGAGCTATGGACAGCGCACAAAACACCAGGAAACAAAGCATTGAGAGTAAAATCAAAATGAGACATCACCAGACGTTCTTCATGGCTTGGTGGTCTGGGTTCTTCCTTGTCGGTCTGAAACGTACGTATGCATGCAGCCTGTGCACGGCGATGCAAGGAAGCCGACTGGCCGTCGTCCGAGCCGGATTTTTTGGCAATCACGTTACAGATGGATGAATTGTGTCAGACAAAGACGTTCATAGGCACATTGGCATTTGTGTGAGTCGGTGATCGGGAGTGGATCTCTATATACCCGTGATGAATCAGGCAAATGTAGTGCTCTAATACCTCGACGAACGATCCGGTCGTGGTGTGGACGTACGTCAAGCCGGCGGCGGCGGCGAGAGGGCGATCAGCGATGAGGCAAGGAGGCGGTGTCTGTCGGGGGCAATCAGCGGTGCGTGGCAAGGGAGGCGGCGTCTGTCGGGGGCGATCAGCGATGAGGCAAGGAGGCGGTGTCTGTCGGGGGCAATCAGCGGTGCGTGGCAAGGGAGGCGGCGTCTGTCGGGGGCGATCAGCGTCGTGCGGCCGTGACGAGCGGCGTGCGGAAGAACGGCGGCGGCGGCGGCGGCGATCAGCACCGGCCGGCCCGACGCCTGGTCGCTCGGTCGCTGATTGCCCTAGCGGAGGAGCCGACGCGAAACGATCATGTGCGTGCGACCCCGGCTGGCCGGCTGCGTGGCAGTTGGCATGCTTTTGTTGGGCCCACATGGGCCACTGTCTTCCCTCGAGTCGAGTGATGTGATGTCGAGGGAGCGCTGCAATTAGCACTCCAGCATCAGAGTCGCAAACCTGGAACGGGTCAGAACGGCCTGCCTCTTGGCAGGGAAGTAGTCCCTCCGTTTGAAAATATAAGATGTTTTAGGCTTGTGAATAAGATGTATCTAGAGACCTTTTAGTGTCTAGACTAGATTCGTTTGAACCTATACACTAAAACGTCTAGATACATCTCCTTCACAAATCTAAAACATCTTATATTTATAAACGGAGGGAGTAGTCCACTCCTTCCTCAGACGCGATCATCTCATCTACCACGATGTGATTCAGTAGCTTAGTTTATCAACAACCTCCCCCTCGTGTCACTGTTCCTACAGCCGATCGATGGGCTGAGGACTTTCTCAAGGTCGACATCCACGGATCGTTCCACCAGCAGTCACTAAACAGGTCACTGATTCGGCTCTAACCAGGAAAATTTAGCATAGAAGACGGCAAGACAGGGAGATCCCCACCCCGCACCATTGCTGTTTCTTCTGGTCACTGATTGCTTGGGAAGGTTGTTGGCGGACAAAGCACACCAAGCAAGACAGGTGGGGTTGCTTTGAGTGTCAACTTTGGGGCAGAACCGAGGCATGTTTTTTTTTTCTGAACTCATTTTGGCAGATCAGAATCCCCTCCCGAAGTGTAGTTCTTCGCCTGGATTGGATGGCAATTCAAGGCCGGCGTTTAAACTGCTTTGGCTAAGCGTAGACAATCAAACATGTTCCCTGTGCTGGCAGACGAAAACGGTGAATCGTCGTTTCCTCTGAACCTGAAGCCAGACACGAGCACACTGCACACCCAGTTCGCAGGACTGGTGGATGCACTGCAGGACACCTAGCCGATCGACGGCGCAAGGAAAAGGCACCTCCCAACGGTCACCATGGTTCTGTGGCACATTTGGCGGGAAAGAAACGGGAGAATATTTGAAAGGAAGCCTGTATCTGACGTCCAGCCGGTTTAAAAGGTGAAGACTGGACGGCAATAACTTGAACTCAAACTACCCTGTAAATGTAAACCCTCTGTACAGTGTACATACAACTTCTAGTACTCCCGTCAAATATTTTCTCTCTCAGACCTTCTGTAACTCTGATGAGACTTTTCCTCTTATAATTCAATGAAAGCAGCGCCGCTCCTTTGGCAAGAAAGAAGTAAAGCCCCTGTCAAATAGCATCCCACGCCCCTACGGCTTGGCGGTGCGATGACAGACTGAGCTGAGAAGAATAGCTCCAGGCAATCAAATCCCTCTCATGCCGCCTCAGGTTTCAGGTTTTGGGCTGCTACCATAACTCATTATTGATTTCAAAAACAGTAGTACTCTTTGTTGATTGAATATCACATACTGTAAGTACAATTTACCCCGGAAGAGATACCAGCACAGAGACCTGTTTAACATTTGTGACAAAAAAGAACCTTGAACATATTCTTGCCCTGTATCTTTTCTCTGACAACATGAAGGTTGCAGCCTGCTCACACGTCGGCGATCAGCTTCCGGAACTTCTCCATGTGCTCGGCCTGCAACGAGATGGCGATGGACAGGCTGCCGTCCTTGTTCGCGCTCGGGAGGACGAACGCCAGCCCCTCATAGGCGATGCCACCAGGTCCCATGAACACGGGCCGTCCCCAACCGAAATCGGCGTCGTGGATCGGCAGCCGCACCCAGCTGGTGAGGCCGAGGTTAGGGCACCGGAAAGTGTGGGCTCCGCGGACCAATGCTGATAAATCCGGCTGCGTCTCCAGGTAGTCCAATGCTGAGCGGCAGTAGTCGTCGGACATCCTATCCAGTGCTCCCTGGATGACCGCTGCTCCGTCTGCCACGGCGCCGGTCACCTTGCCTGCCTCAGCGAGTGGGGTGGCGGTGAAGATGACGTTTCCGAAGTAACCCTCCGGCAACGGGGGCTGCAGCCGATGTCGCCCGTCAGTGGCACAGTACAGCTTGGTGGGCTGTTCAGCAGGCAGGCCACGCGCAAGGGAGACACAACGCCAGACATGTGCAGCTAGCACAGCATACGTGCTGAAACGCGGTGCACCTTCACCCGTGGGGAGCTGCGAGCGCAAGCGGCCAAGCTCCGAGCGGGTGAGCTTGAAGATGTCCACCGCAGTTGGAGCCAACGTTGGCTTGCCAGTGAGAGCTTGGGGGGCTGATGACAGCATTGCTGGGGCAGGCTGGTACTCAACATGTGTGTAAGATGGAGTTGGTGGATCGCGGGCACGGAGAAGAGTGCGGTCGATGAAGGGCATCACTGCAATTTGAGCTCCACGGCAGAGGTCAGACCATGAGTTGATAAAGTGAAGTCCAGACATGCCGTCAGCTACATGATGTTGCATGCCAACGCCAAGGGAGACGCCTCCACACTTGAAATAGGTCACCTGGAATAAAAATCAGAATGAAGGAGAATTAACCTCTGAGCATGTTCCTTAGCTTTCTTTACTGATGTGAGCAGAGTGCAGATTAATTAATAGATGAATGATAAGACACTAAGAAAAAAAATGGAATAGGATATGAATTGATCAGAAAGTTGCTTCGATTCCAATAGGAAGGGTTAACCTTGATACGCGAAATTAACAACATGCATAGTTTGGTTTTTAAGATTCAACACAGTATTATTAGTTCTTTATCTGAACTAAACTGAACTGAAATCATATGTCATACTGAACTTCAGTCAAACACATTCTTAACTTCAGCCAAACACATATGACTTCTTCTAATTTTTTAGTCATAACCATACTTCAGTTGTACAAAGCATGGTAAATCTTACATGCAAACAGGTAACTGACAATAATTGATTAGCCTTACATAAGAGCCTGTGGGCAAACATGTGAATTTGAAGAGGTATAGGTTCCATCCATTGTCTAGACTACTAGTTTAAGTTATTAATCATTGGATTTTATATTGAAACAGAATCGTTGAGCCATGATGCATGCATAGGACTACAGCTACAGGTTAACATGATTGTGTCCAATATATAACCAGCTACTCATCTAAAAAAAATTATATAACCAGCTACTCAGTGAGGTCATCAATAATGAAACAATTGCACCTGACAAGCAGTACAACTCATATGATTATATTAGGCAACATCAGTGCGAAAACAAGACATATAGGGGCAAAGAGTAGTTGTAATACCATAAACTATTTTAAAAAAACGTGTCAAACTCACACAGTCATTGCCAAGCTAGCTTGTGTGTGAGACACGCTACTGGACACCTTTTGTGTAACCAAAATCCCACAACTAATATACAAATCATTCTCAAGTTTGCTCTCTTATTCATGAGTACAGGATCTCAAGTTTTAGCAATATATTATGCATCCAACTCATAAAACCAGTAGCACTGCTAAGATGCATAACTTGTGCATCGAAGTAATACGAGTATATCACAAAATGAAGAACCAATGTCCAAAACTGTTTCCAAATAGCAATACAAGATTGTAGCTTCAGCGAGACAACTGCAACCAACAACGTTTTTCTTATGAAATCAGAAGTTGGCAAACTAATAGCGCCAACCATAACTACTTGGTGTTTGTACTAGTTTTTTTATTACTCAACAACAAAATTTGGGCTAATATTTGGACTAGCTTTCTCCAGGGGTTGAACTGGTAAGAGCATCGACCTGTTTATAATTATTTTTTGACATATAACAGTTTAAAATACAGAAACGGTTCAGTTTCGATAGAAGAGAATTACTGCAGTTCGTTGTACTCAAAATGATATCTATCAGTGTGGCATACTTATGTTTCAGTAGTATACACGCATTACATTGGGACTACTGCCCCAGGCGCTACTCTTACTTTGAAGATGGAACATCATGCTTTATCATCTTCTGTTCTTAATAGTATTATTACATTTCTACAAGTCTGCTTTAAAAGATAAAGATATGCAGTTAAATCATGTCAATTTCTTTGAAGCTTAAGGCCTTGCCCTTGCACAACCAACATGCATAAACAACTGGTTGAGATATGTACAGCATGACACAAGTCAGCTTGCCACCTAATCAGCAAGTAAATCATGCACATGCAACTTGTCGACACAGAACAAGTTATCACATGGAACATGGTCTAGTTAGGCAATCATTTCCGTAGAAGTGTACATCTAAAGCAAGAATAATGTTCAGAGAATAATGTATATCCAGAATAAAATGGTAGGTGACGGGAGGACAACCAGAAGGCAGACCCATGAATTATGTCTCCGTCGAAGAAAGAGGTCACAAGGGTCAACAGGGCAAGCATCCAGTTATCATCAAACAGGGTGAACAGAAGCTAACAAATTAGTGCAGGCCTAACATTTAGACATGTCAACATCGCACATAGTCATGCCCATTAATGTGTAGATCCGAGATAAATTGATGACACTCGGGTTGATAGTTTGACTAATCAACCCTAAACGAGCCATAATGTCTTCACAACCAAAAGTCCCCCAATCTGGTACAGTTAATAAGGATCAGACAGATTAGAAGAGGATAAGGTGGCCCGTCCACTTCTACTTGTACAGTGATCATTTTCAGATGCTAGTGGCTATCCAAATGCGGAGCCGTGCGCAGCTAGTCAAGCAATGTCGCGTTCCTCATTCATGAATAGTAGTAGTATGTACTACTGTACCGGAAACTGGGCTGACCTGAAGCACGAGTAGCGGGAAGGAGGAGATGTCGCCGGAGTAGTCGACGGCGGGGATGAGGCGCTTGAGCTCCATGGTGGGCGCGAAGTCGCCGTAGTCGTCGACTGCGGCGCCGGGGGCCTCGGCCTCGACGAAGAGCACCCCCTCCCCGCTGCAGTCGATCTCGACCCTGCCGTCCTCGTCCCGGGCGAGGCGCCCCGCCATCGGGTAGAAGGGCACGAGCGCCTCCGCCAGCGCGCGCCGCATCCGCTCGGCGTCGAAGAACCCCTCCCCTGCTCCGGCTCCGGCTCCGGCGTCGGGGCGGCGGTAGAAGTAGACGCTGGGCGTGTGGAAGCGCGGGACGACGAGGTCGAGGTTGGAGTTCCAGAGCCGCTCCCGCGGCCTCTCCGCCGCCGGGCGCACCATCGTGGACCGCCTCACCGTGATCGCCATCTGCCTGCCGCCGGACGCGTTTCGACGAACAGCTCGTGAGCAGTACGAAATCGGGACGGAAATAGGAGTAGAAGGAAAAAAAAAAACTCGTGTTCCAGGAGAAACAGATCGGAGAGGGGTGTCTGACCTTGGTAGAAGGGGGGGACGGATCTTCGGCGGGGAAGCAGACGGGAGTTGGGCGGCAGCAGCAGCAAGCTCTTGGTGGAGAGCGAGCAGCTGGTTGGCGAGGGTGGGGGTGGAGCTGCTTATATAGGCGGCCCGGGCGGGCGGGCGGGCGGCGTAGCTCCCGTGACTAGGCAGGCTCGGTCACTGTTCCTTTTTTCCTTGGTGCTGAGCGAGGATGGGCCGGTGAGCGGTTGGTGAGTGATGGGGACCAG
Organism: Avena sativa; assembly: GCA_916181665.1. Classification (NCBI taxonomy): domain Eukaryota; kingdom Viridiplantae; phylum Streptophyta; class Magnoliopsida; order Poales; family Poaceae; genus Avena; species Avena sativa. The sequence continues at coordinate 346,525,890 of OV702280.1, read as the reverse complement.
AGGAGGCGATAGAGACGGACGGACAGGGAGAGAAGGAGAGGCGACAGGGAGGGGAGGGGAGGGGAGGTGGATGGACACGGTGCACCGCCCCACCTGACGACACTGGGCGCACTCCGGTTTCAGTCAGACCTCTTCCTGTTGGGCGGGAGCGGGCCGCTGACCCGCGGTCGTGCGTGGCACACTAGCTCCACCGCAAGTCTGCACACCATACTGAGGGACACGCAGACGCAGGCAAGTCTGATAAAACGGCCGGCACGATGGACGGGTGATTTAAGGGTTTGTTTGATTCAAAGCATTTTAAAAGTATGGAAATAGGAAATCCTATAAGAACAAAATACAGGAATTGCTGCAGAAGTCGTTTGATTGCATCATAGAAAACAAGCATAATTTTTTTTATACATTTAGTACATGGCGTAGTTATTATAGACACATAGAAAATTTTCTAGGAGGTCTAACCTCTTGTTAGAAGTCCTATGAAAATATAGTATAGAAAGAACTCCATAAATTTTTTCAAGGGCTCAATCCTTCAAATCAAATAGTCTCTATCTAGTATGGATAAGAATCTTACAAAAATTATTTATAAATCCTTTAAATCAAACATGTTCTAAAATAACGTTTTCCTTGGAACTATTTACTTGTTCGTAGTCCTAGTGCTCTACGATTTTATTTTTTACGAGTGGGTAGTGCTCTACACTATAATACCATTTGCAGACGGGACAATAACATGTCCGGTTAGTTCACATCTTCTTGCCACTCCATATCACGACTTAGAGTATCTTCACTCGTGTTTTTAGGACGGCGTTTTTAAAGTATTTTTTTATCTGGACGCGACGATTTTTGGTCCAGTTGCGTTCCTATGACGCCAATTTGGTCCGGATTTGATCCAACTTTTATCCGGCGTTCCTAGGCCGATCCCGGGGTGCTAGTAACACCGGACGAAGCCAAAAAACGGGTGGGCCAAACCTATCGATGACTGGAGGCCGAGCTCCCGTCCTTTTCTTCTTTCCCTCCCGCCTTTCTTCTCCATTCCCCCCACATCTCCCGCCAATTCGCCGAGCTCCCGACCACCATGCCGCCCAACGGTTTCATCAAACCCTGACCCACCGTCCGTGAACCAAAGGAGAAAAAGGCGAGGAAGCCGAGGGCGCCGACGCCGAGGCCGTAGGGCTTGACCGACGTCGAGTGGCTGGCCCTAGTCCGTCGTAGGAAGGTCAAAACGGACCGCCGCAATGACATGACGACAAGGTCGAAGGAGGCGAAGGCGCTCGCCGAGGACCAGGCGATGAGGAAAACACAGGCGGCTTTGGCACGTGCGGCGATGTCGCGCCCGACGCCGATCGTCCCCATGTAGTACGACACGCACTAGGGAAGCCAACCAAGCGTCGGATCGCCGGCCGGGTTCTCGACGATCTCGCCGGTCTCGTCGGCCATGTTCCAGGAGAGACAGGCGAACCCGTGGCAGAGGTACTCCTCCTCCCCCGAGTTTGGCGGCGGATTCAACCCGAACATGCTCTTCCCCTGTGCCGCACCTCGCCCTCCTCCGACCTTCAACATCGACATCAATGTCCCCTACGCCAGCTCTTCGGCATACGCCGACACTTCGTCGTCCATGTGTCGTGGCCCTCTTCCGTTCGGCGGCAGCAGCTCGCCCACAACTTTCGGCGACACGGACGCCCACAACATGTTTGGCGAAATGTCGGCCAAAGCGTACATGTAGGACATGATCACCTTAGGACCGGTGTCAGCCGACAACTCCTCATTCTTCACTCAAGAGCAGTCTCGGGCCAACGCCGAACATGGCATCGGGTCCCAGGATTTCGCCGAAGGCCAGGGCGACTAGATGCAGGCCGAGGGCGGCAATGGTGCCGAAGAGGATGCCTTGGCTCTGGCGAAGGCCAAAGCCAAAGACAAGAGGAAGGCGGGGACATCGGTGTTGGAGCCCGGGTCAACTGGACGAGCTTGAGGACCTTTGCCTCGCCGACGCCTAGAAAGCGATGAGCATGGATCCTATCACCGGCGCCAACCAAAACTCGAACAATTAATGGAAGAGCGTGAAGCTAGCGTTCGACAAGCGCAATCTTTGTGATCCTAAGTACAACAAGATTCATATGGAGCACAGCGAGAAAGCCATGATCAACCACTGGGGACTCATCCAGTAGGCGTGCAGCAAGTGGCACGACATCCTTGAGGAGGTCGACCGCACACCCGTCATCGGTGAAAGCATGGATAGCAAGGTACTTCGTCGAACACTAGCCTAAGGTATACCTAGTTGATGCCTATCCTGGCACACTTCGTCTTGCCTTTGCAACTCGTCCGTGCACTCGGCATGTACCGGGATGACACTAAGACGGAGTTCAAGTTCCACCTCATGTTTGCCGTGATAGAGAAATGTCAGAAATGGGTGGATACTCGTGTGAGCCTCACCAAGACCAATGACGGCGTGTACAACCTGGAGGCTCCTCCCCCTGCTGCCCGTGAAGGAAGGCCGAAGCTCGGCCAGAAGAAGGCGAAGATGCTCAAAGCCATATGACCTCTCACCAAGCATCTCCACACACTACAACAAAATGGTCATGTAGGGACACAATCCAAGGGCTAGAGACATTTTATAGCATCCCTACTGCACCATAGAGTCGTCATAGTAAAGCGTCTCTTGAACGTCTTCCCATGCACCTTCTCAAAGATCATAGGGACGCTATGGTAAGCGTGCCAACAAAGAGATGGGACGATTATATCACGTCTCTACAAGTTTAAAGACGCTCTCGATTTGGATTGGCATGGCGTCTCTAATATCCCCAATGACAATATATTGCGTCTCAAATATATTCAAGGTCGTGCTTTGCACAAGGTCAATTCTCATTTTTCATTTAAATAAAATTAAAGCTTGGATGGATACCTCCGCCAACATATAAAAGTAAAAGATGTTTCGCGCCTTTCTAACGAACTTATTGTATAATTGTATTTTTTTCATACATACAAAGTACTTGAGTCGACAATAGATTAAGACATACACAAGGTAGAAATACAATTAGAAAATCATACATTTTACACACATTTTATCTCCAAATAATAATATCTATCTATGAACTTTCTATTTAAAGCATCCAACATCTTTAGCGTCCTTTCACTACAACTGTACATGTCCTTTAATCCTTTGCTGTCATCCAACACCCTGCAAAGAATTCGAAACTTATATGAGTAATGCGGCACACCTAATTATAAGTGAATTCCACGATCAGGCCAGATTTTAGAGCAAACCTATAGATGAAGCCAATGGACCATGAAAAAGAAAATTCTGCAGACCGCACTTGCTTCTCCGGCGGCAAATTCCGCTGATTCTGCTCCAACAACTCTGCAAGAAAGACAATGATATGAGCATCAGTTAAAATTTTCAGCATACTAGTATTACCCACATGTCAATCCAGTTTCATGTTTCACGTAAAATACCACTAACAAGAATCTAAAAGAGGGATTGTGGGATTCGACTACTATCGAACAGGCTTTGGACCTGATCTGATTCGGATCTGTTTGGGAGTGATTTTGTTAGACTTGGATAACCAAAATCGGTAGTCTAATAGAAACGGATCCATATTTGACAAAGACAAAAAAAAATATGAACTGTCAATTGTATCTCTGATAGAAACGCGACCGGCCGTTGCGCCGATTATCTATTAGAATCGTCATTAAATCGCGACTCCTCGTCCTGTAGTATCTCCGGATCCATGCCATTAAATAAGGTCATTACCCTGTGCTCCTGTTCATAAACAAATCCAATGCAGAAAAACCGGTTTTGCTAAATCTCGGCTGACCGAGATCATCCTTAGTGCTCGGTCACGTTTGTCGCTTCTGATCTGCTTTGTAATTTGCACGCCCCTATGAGTTACATGCAGGTTGTAATTGAGTTTATCTGGTTACGGGTGAGTAGCAACTGAAAAAAAATGTTCACATAGTATAAAAATAATTGTTCACCTTGTCAAAAAAATATTCCATTCGATCCATATTAATTTGACTCAAATTTGTCTAGATATATACGCCCTAAAACTTGACTAATAAATATATTCGTATTTATATAAATCTAAATCAATTAATATGAGTCGAAGGGAGTACTCATATTTTTTTGCGAAAATTCCACTGATTTCATTAATAATCATTAACGTTAGTACAAAGATGTCTATGTCTCCGTGAGTTGCAAGTGGGTTGTAATTGAGACTTTTTTTAGTTGCAAGTGGGTTGAAACTGAGCAAAATTGTTTTAAAAAATTATGCTCATGTTATAAAAAAAAATTGGTCATGCGTCTTTATGAATTGCAAGTGGTTTGCAACTGATACTTTGAATTGCAAGTGGATTGCAACTGATACTTTTTTAGTTCCATGTGGGTTAAAACAGACCAAAAAATGTTCTAAAAGTATTTTCCACGTTTAAAAAATTGCTCACATAGTTTAAAAAAGTATTCACGCAGTGAAACATGGACTGACATTGCGTGACCGAGAATTAACATGGCTCTCGGTCAACCGAGAGCAAGAGAGACCCCAGAAAAACATCAAATTCAAGTAGAAATATCCGATTGAGTAATCTAATCATAAATGGATATTTTAAAGAAGAACAAGGCCAAGATGAATTGTACCTGCGGCTGAATCGTACCAAAACAGCACAATGGAATAATCATAGTACCGCACCATTCATGGAACAATTCAGAGATCAGATAGGGGATATGAGACGGATGGATGGAATCATGAACTAGATCGGGTCGCCACACCATAGGGTTTGTACATAAGAAGTGACGGCGGCTCTCTAGGGTTTGCGAACTTTTCTTTCCCGAGACTAGGGACTGGACGCACCGATCAGATTGCCATCATCTCGTATAGTTGGGGGAATATAAGCCCCTATGTATTTTGAGACGACTAGGGTAGCGTCTCATAAAACGTCCGTATACAATGTTGGATATTTACATAGAGACGAAAATGAAAATCGTCTTAAAGTGGGAGGTGAAGGCCATGCCAATGCCATGAAGAGGGAGGAGAAGGCCGACGAGAGGTGGACGCGGCTGCTCCAGAACCAAGACCACAAGTTCGACCTCCTCAAAGCGAACTTCCTCGCCAAAAAGAGGAACACGGATCTCCAGTTCCTCATGGGCGGCGAAGACACCTCGGCGATGAGCACGTCGGTCAAGGCCTGGCACATGGAGTACCGCAACGCCATCCTCAAGAAGGACATCGCCGCAAGCACGCCAAGATCTGCGCCGACCGTCTTCGCCGCCAAACCTTCGCCAAGCTCTACTTCCACCTCCTCCATTCCATCGGCCGACCATGCCGCCGATGAACCCATCCCCGTCGCACTGGACACGCCGAAGGAGGCCATATCCCCATCGATGACTAATCGCAAACCATTTTATCTTGTTTTGTAATAATCTGATCGCCAAACCATTTTATCTTGTTTTGTAATAATCTAATCGCCAAACATTTTTGGACGTACTTCTGTTGAACACCTTTGGCTGAGATTTTACCGGCAGAAACGAGAAAAATCAAATATGTTGCCTTTTTGCGTCGCCTAGAAACTCAACCTGAAAACGCAAGTGAGAAACCAGATGTTTTAAGACCAACAACTACATCCGTCCGGTGCTAAATAGCACCGGATTTTTGGACCGAGAACGCCCAACGAGTGAATGTGATCTTGTGAGTGTGACGGTGATATCGTAGCCATGAAAAAAAAAAGCTAACGTTTGATTCTACCACTAGCGGTAGTAGTGTAAGATGGCAGGCATGCCACAACTGTGGAAGAAGCCAATCGCCTGTCTGAGATCATCCGACGAAGATTCGGCCAGGTTTAGCAAAATATGGCCGAAAGATGCCAAACATGCTCTAGCAGATACCTTGCGGGCAACCACAAAAGGTGGCGTAATGAACTTGTCAGCAGAGTTGGTACAAGTGGGAGAATGGACATGTTTGCACACGAAGGGGAGGTTCAATTGGTAAGTACCTTTGTTAGTAGTTAAGTTTGGTAGCACTACTATTAGCGAGGAATCAAAGTGGTTTATACCCGTAAAAGGTGGTATACTTTTTTCTTCTAGCATCCATCTGGCCTCTCTTCATACTAATTGTTTGTGAATTGATCGAGTGTTGACGTATAAGCAATCTAAACTAAATTACTTATAAAGGCAAGAGCATGGCAGCAAATCTTGACCATCCATTCTTCAAGATCTAAGGACTGGTCTCTCTCCAATGATATTGCAAAACTAACCCTGCCACAAGTACACTCTATTGCCCCCCCCCACCCCCCCCCCCCCACACACACACAACATTCCCAGTTCCATGACATGATTCACCCACGCAAAATATTCTGCTACCATCGGCCTAATATGATGCCCACCCTAGTCCTATGCTCCATACGACGCCTCGGTGAGATTATGATACTTTTTATTCATAAGTGAGTAGCAAGCAACCCGTATACTGACTAGGAGTTCTCATGGCAAATTCCTCCTTATCCCAATGATCCATCTTCATGTTATCACAGTAATGGTCAGCACATTAATTAAGGTCTTTCGACCGGATCAAGGCTTTAATCTTGATGGTTTTTTATTTATCCTCTAGTAGTACTAGCTCCTCATTGATATCGACCGTGTAGTAAATTGTTCATATCTATGGGATCTCGGGATCATGTTATCTGGGTCCTTAAATTAGACAACAAACATTAGGCGAACATAGATATTCATTCTCACAATATAATAATCACAACAACAATCACAAATGAATGAAAATAAGAGAGGCACATCACATTTCATCAATCCCCTACATCTCCCACGCCTATGGGGATTTACTCAGACATGAGAAGAGGATAGATCAAAGGCATAATAATATTGCAAAGGGAAATCATCTCAACTTTACCATAGCAAGCCACAATACCGTTTGAGGATCAAATCAAATACAAATTAAGAAAGATCAAAGTATCAAACCCTAATCTTACAAGTGTTAATCTTTCTCTCTCTCTCAATACATATGGGATGCTGATGAAGTGGGTTAGAAGCTAGAGATATTCGAAGAATGAGGCGATGTTCTTTGTAGGGGTTTGTAGCATGGAAAACAAAAAATTTCTACCGCATGCACACAAACAAGCCAAGATCTATCTACTAGATTGTAGCAACGAGTCGATAGAGGAACTCACCCTCGAAGATTCCAAAGCGGTTAACGAGAGCAGATTCTCGTGGGTGATATAGTCGTACACTTGCCGATCTCAAGATCGCGTAGACGATCCTTCCGGCGCTGCGTTCCGGCAGCGCTTCCGCAGTCGGTCACACGTTCGGTACTCGATGAAGACCTTCCTCTCCCTTGTTCCAGCAGGCAGCGGAGGTTGTAGCACTCTCCTTGCGATTCCGGCAGCACGACGGCGTGGTACCGGAAGTAGATGGGAGATCTCGCAGGGCTTCACCTTAAGCCGGAGAGAGTATGGTGGACTATGAGAGAGCCTCGGTGATCTAGGGTTTAGACGCACCAAGGAGAGGGAGCTAGGCCGGCGGCTAGGGCAAGGGGATTGCCCCAACTCGGCGACTTGGCAAACCCTAGGAGGAGGCGGCGACAATGGTGGAGGCCGGCGGCTAGGGTTTAGGTTTAGAGGAGAGAGGTGTTGTTTTCCTTGGAGGGGCAACCCTGCCCCTCCTTATATAGGTGGAGGGAGGCGCGCCAGGGGAGGGGAGTCCCTCCCCAACTTGGCTTCCAAGGTGGGCCGGCGGTGGAGGGGAGGAACTCCTCCCCAACTCGGTTTCCACCTTCCCTTCCACTTTCCAAAATAGCCGTTTGACTTTTCAAATTGGCGTTTGACTTTTCAAACTAGGATTTGATTAAACCCTTTATTTTGTTCGGCGATGACACCTAGTACATGATGCAATCAATACAACTTGGTATGACACATTCATGTACCCTTCCCCTCCGGAGTGCCGGACATTCCGGAACCTTCTAGAACATTCCCGATGAAAACACCGGAACCATTCTCCAACCCCGAAACAGGACTTTCCTTATATGAATCTTATTCTCCGGACCATTCCGGATCTTCTCGTGATATCCCGGATCCCATCCGAGACTCCGAACAACATTCGGTCTCTTACTCATCATTCCATAACTAATCAACAACATCGAATCCTTAAGTGTGTCTCCCTACGGTTCGTGAATTATGCGGACATGATCGAGACACTTCTCCGATCAATAACCAATAGAGGAATCTGAAAATTCATATGGCTCCCACATATTTCTACGATTACTTTGCGATCGAATGAACCACTTACATACGATACCAATTTCCCTTTGTCTCACGATAGTTTACTTATCCGAGGTTATGATCGTAGGTATCTCTGCATACCTAGTTCAACCTCGTTACCGATAAGTACTCTTTTCTCGTTCTCGTGATATGTGATCCCTTGTGAGCCAGTCACATGCTTGCAAGCTAATTGGATGACATTCCACCGAGAGGGCCCAGAGTATATCTATCCGTCATATGGATGGACAAATCCCACTCTTGATCCATGTGCCTCAACCCATACTTTCCAAACACTCAATGCCACCTTTATAGCCACCCATTTACGGTGTGGTGTTTGATGTCATCAAAGCATCCTTCCGGTGATGGTGATTAACATGATCTCATGGTCGAAGGAATTAGGTTACTATGTATTAGAAAGCTTATAGCAAATGAACTATATTAAATGACTTGATCTTTATGCTACGCTTAACTATAGGAGTATGTCCATCACATCATTCTCCTAATGATATGACCCTGTTGTTAATAACATCTCTATGTTCATGATCAGGAAACCATGATCATATATTAACCAACAAGCTAGTTTAACAAGAGGCTTTACTAGGGACTCTTTTATGTTTACAAATCACACAAGTATTAATGTTTCCTGTTACAATTATAGCATGGTATGTAAACATTTATCATAAGTATGAAGATATGATAATAACCACTTTATTATTGCCTCTTGGGCATATCTCCAACAGTCTCCCACTTGCACTAGAGTCAATAATCTAGTTTCAAACCTTTGTGTATTCAACACCTATGGCTTTCCGGTGTTGTATGTACACGATTGCTAGTGGTCAACTGATCTCCGGATCTGACACTTCCAGGTCCGTGTGTAATTGCATGTCTTTGCGTCTCTACGCATCACTCATTCTCTAATGAGATGTCTTTGTATAATTTTGGTCCTTTGGTGAGACCTTTAGTTCTTTGGGGTTAAAACATGTTGATAATATTGTCGTACAATATATCTTCATAGTATTATCCCGCTGTGAACTACACCTAGTTTGATAACAAACTACTTGACACAAATGCCCTCTTTAGCTACTATTATAGTAGTCATATACTTAGCCTTTTGTAGTAGTATCTGTCACAATGTCTTAACTTTGGAACTCATCCAAATCCATTATGGAACTTACTTTCCATTATATCGTGCCACTCTTAGTTTAGATTGAGATAAACTTAATTTGTACTTTGTGACAAAACTAGTATCAATGTAGTACTTTTATAATGAACTAACCATCTATTTGTCACTTCTACAAATAATATACTCTTAGTTCTTGCAAAAGATCATAAGAATATCCTTACTATTGTCCAACGATCAACTTATGAATCATTCTGGTATATGCTCATAACATTTAGAGTATAGGACATATCTGGATTTGTACATATCACAGTATGATTGATATAAATACTCTTTGTGATTTCATACATCAAGTATCAATCTATACTTGAATCTTTGTTTCACTTACCCAGTGTCAATACACTTGAATATATCATCAATATTGAACTCATTCAATCCTTTTTGTGTGACAAGAACCTTTCTTGTAGTTTCTATATTGAACTCATTCAATACATCATCTATGTACTTTCGGCACAACCATATTAGCGTCTATAGATGCCAAATATTTGGGTTTTGCCTAAGTCTTTCATCGGGATGAAATTCTTAATATGTGTTAATAAAAGATACATCATTTCCAATCAACAATATTTCTTCCACATAATGTATTAGAAACATGTCTTAGCGCTCCCACTTAATTTTTTCACGAAAAATTCCTTCTCAAAGAAACTTGATGTTCTAAGTGACAAACACTTTTGTCTCCGATGTTATGGAGGATTACTTCACAGTTATTCGAAATAACATACAAAGACAGGTTCATCCGACTTTTGGTTGCAAACATTTTTCTTATGCATAGCATACCAATGTTTAAGAAAGGACAACTTGGGTTTTATACCAAACCATAACTTTATATGGTGTCATTTCAACGGATTATGATGGAGCTCTTTTCAGTGGAAAAACGGTAGTCTCTATAGCTTTTAATCTTTAAAATATAATGACAGTTTTATGATTTACACCTTTGATCTTACCATGTCAAACAAGGTTTAATTACATATCTCGAACGCTCCATACTCTTATGGTGTTTCGGGACATGCAAATTCACGGAACAATTCCTTAAATCTTAGGTATTATGCTAAACTTGTAACTCAAATATCTTCCTTTATGATCTTATCATAAACTATTTATATTCTTGTTACAATGATTTTGCACTTCATCTTGAAAGTCTTTGAACTTTTCAAATGTTTCATACTTCATCCTTATTAAGTAAATATTCATATATTCACTCAAATTTTCGGAGAAAGCATATGAAGTTAAAATCCATCGCTCTTGACTACACATAATGGACTTCGTACAACAATATGTACAAGTTCCAATAAGCTAGTCATTCGTTCCCTTTTGGCCTATGAACGAAGTTTTAATTATCTCTAGGAAAGTTTCACAAGCGTCATGTGATCAAAAATCAAAAGACTCCAAAATTCCATCCACATGGAGTTTCTTCATGTTTTCTTTCCAATATAATTTAAACGGCGATGTCACTTCCTAAGTGATCTTTCAATCAATTTGTCTTTCAACATTTTTAGCACTAGTTTTATGGATGCGATTTCTCCAACGTGATTTGTAAATCATCCATCTTTTATGGATTACGGCAATTATTTGAACAAACCTTTTGTTCTCATAATACCTGATAAAACAAATCTTGAAGGCAAGCTTTGATGTTTAACGAGCAACACAATAACCCTTTATTTTTTCTCGATGAACATCATCACATATTCTTTTGCTAGTTACTTAGGCCATTGTAGTTCATGAATTGTGTTGTTTCGCATGACGATTCACACCAACAAATTCAATATCAAATACTTAAGAACCACATTGTTTAATAAGCAAAGAATATAGCCATAACATGTATATCATCTATATACTTAAACTGAACAATTCTAGTCTTTTCTTTTCTGCCATATATTTATGAGATTCTCTTTCAGTATTTCCTTTTCTGTTTGAAAGAATCTATCAACATCAATAGTGGAGTCATACATATGACACATAGTCCAAAGCGTGTATAATTAAATACCAATGTCTTTGGACCTGCACTTTGAAGTAGATCACCATCATCAAATGTTTGGTGTGCTTTCAAATTCCATTCTTTAGTAATCTCTTGGTGTAGTAAACATTTTATCTACATCAAATATTCAACCTTATCATGGAATTATCCATGATCAAGCTACTTTTAGCTTATAACGGTTAATCGCGAGTATAATGTTGCTCTCTAAAACCTTTTGGAGGATTAGGACAACTAGTGTCTCCAACCTTTTGCAAATTCTCATCAAACATGAGAACATGACTTTTGCCATATTATACTCTATCATGTTGCAACCAAACTTCGTTTCAGATATCATAATATCTTCCACACATCATGGTTTCTGAAACAACTCTTTCAGATCCTAGATAACCTTGATATTAAGACAATCCTTTGAATATCAAGAATCATGGAGACAATCATGATACTCATACACTAACACTTGGAATTGTCACTCTTGATTTAATACCAATTATTAAACTTCATGGAGTAACCAGAACTTACTGAAAGTTTGCAATAGGACTTTTAAACTTTAGATTAACACTTCAAAACAATACGATACCAGTTCGTAAAGTAACTAACCAGAATTCTATAGTTCTATCATCTCAATTAAAACTAAGCGCAAGGTGGTAAACGGATGCCAATGACTACAACAATTATGCAAATTCACTTTGATTTAATTTATGATAAATAGTGTTCAACTTTTAATCATATTGCCGTTGAACTCCCACTCAAAACAATATCTCTCACATTGTTTTAGTGATCACACGAACCAAATCCACCACATCAAAACCGATCATCACGAGAGTTGATGTAGCTTCAATGGCGAACAATCATCATGTTCATCATATCTACTATATGACTCATGCTTTACCTTTCGGTGATCCGTGTTCCGAGACCATGTCTGTACATGCTAGGCTCGTCAAGATTAAACCTTAGCTTCCGCATGAGCAAATCTGGCTTGCTCACTTTGTATACACTCGCAGAATCTAACACACCCGATCATCACGTGGTGCTTCGAAACAATGAGCTTTAGCAACGGTGCTTACTAAGGATGAACACTTTAATACTTGAAATTGTGTGCTTGAGGGATCATCTTATAATGCTACCGTCGTGAACTAAGCAATACAAGATGCATAAAAGGATTAACATCACATGTAATTCATAATATGTGATATGATATGGCCTTTCTTCTTGTGCTTCCGATCTCCATCTTCAAGCATGAACATGATCTCCATCATCACCGGCATTGCATCAAGGTCAATGACGCCGCTCCATGGTTGTCGTCCACCAGCTTCAACTATTACAACTACTTTGAATAGACACACGAGTCTTAACAGAATTTAAAGACAACCATATGGCTCCTGCCGGTTGCCAACTTACAATAAGGAACATTGCATACATCAAATATAATCACAATCATGGTCATATCACATCACAGCACACCCCTGCAAAACAAAGTTAGACGCCTCTAATTTTCTTTGCATATTTTACGTGGTTTGGGGCTTTCAATAAGTGTCGCTCTAACTTACGAACAAGAACCACAACATTGATACTAGTATTGTCAATCACACGTTGTAAATTGAATCTTAACTATGTTGGGAGAAACAGGCACCCGCAAAGCCACTTATGCAATACAAGTTGCATGTCAAGCGTGGAGCAAGTCTCATGAACGATGTCATGTAAGGTTAGCCCGGGCCGCTTCATCCCACCATCCCGCAAGATGCAAAGTACACAAGAAGCAATCGACAACAAAAACATCAACGCCCACAATGACCATTGTGTTCTACTCATGCAACAGATCTACATATAGACACGGCTCTGATACCACTGTAGGGGTTCGTAGAATGGAAAACAAAAAATTTCTATCGCATGCACACAAACAAGCCAAGATCTATCTACTAGATTGTAGCAACGAGTCGATAGAGGAACTCACCCTCGAAGATTCCAAAGCGGTTAACGAGAGCAGATTCTCGTGGGTGATGTAGTCGTACACTTGCCGATCTCAAGATCGCGTAGACGATCCTTCCGGCGCTGCGTTCCGGCAGCGCTTCCGCAGTCGGTCACACATTCGGTACTCGATGAAGACCTTCCTCTCCCTTGTTCCAGCAGGCAGCGGAGGTTGTAGCACTCTCCTTGCGATTCCGGCAGCACGACGGCGTGGTACCGGAAGTAGAGGGGAGATCTCGCAGGGCTTCGCCTTAAGCCGGAGCGAGTATGGTGGACTATGAGAGAGCCTCTGAAATGGATCGTATGGCCACCTAGAGGGGGGGTGAATAGGTGCTAACCAATTTTTAATACTTTTTCAATTTTAGGCTTGACACAAAGTAAATTCTCTAGATATGCAACTACGAGAATTTTCCTATAAGCCCTAACTACTAAGCACGTAAAAGAGGAGCGAGGAAACCGTAGTGGAGCACGCGGAGACACAGGGATTTGTTTTACCGCAGTTCCTTCCTTGTTAAGGGAAGTACATCTGCGTTGGAGGGGTGGGCGGTTCTAAGACCACCACGCCACAATAGGCCTCACCCTATTCTCCGATGGATCTCGCCACGAGAGGCCTGATCCACCTTCTCCACTATTGGATCCCTTCGAGGCGGGAACCGGTGCCTTTTACGACACTATCGGGGCACACACCCACAACCGAATTGGGGGCTCCCGAGATGACAACAAGCTGCCACAAGAACAAGGTTTATCAATATAAACAAAAACGAGGATCTAGATATTTGCAAGAAATACTAGATCGGAGGTTCTCCAAATGAATGGAGAGGAGATGTAGCGCTTGATTGTTGATGATGAAGATCGAGTTCTCCTCCTTCGATTCCCCAAGGGATGGGGCCTTTGGGTGGATCTAGGTGGAGCACTCTTGGATGAAGCTTTCAGATCTGATCTGGTCTTTTTCGAAATGAATCAAGAGTTCTGGCAGGAGGGGGATGGCTGGCTTAAATACCCCCTCCCTAGATCTGGCCGTTGCACAACTTTGGGGGCGGATTATCCGCCCCCCACTTGGGGCGGATTATCCGCCCCCTGGGAAAACTCCGCCCCAAGGGCGGATTCTCCGGGGGAAACTCCGCCCCCTCTCTGGGGCTTGCGCCTTGTTGAAGCTTGGTGAAGTTCTTGGGGGGCGGATAATCCGGCCCCCCTGAGGGGCGGATTATCCGGCCAGACCGGAAAGTCCAGCCAAACCTCCGTCCCCTCTCTGGGGCTTGCGCCTTGGCGATGAGCAGGGGGGCGGATTATCCGGCCTCCCTGAGGGGCGGATTATCCGGCGGGGCCAGAAAATCCGGCCAAAATTCCTCCCCCCTTCTGGGGCTTGCGCCTGCTTGGGCAAAGGAAGGGGCGGATTATCCGCCCTTGGTGGGGCCGGATTATCCGCCCCCAAAGGCAGAGTTCTTTTCCCTTTATTCTCAAATAGAGCTGCAACACTTCAACACACATTAAATGATCCTTGGTATTGTTATCTAACACACAAAACACTAGGGATTAAGAAATGTTCTTTCAATCTCCCCCTTTTTGGTGTTAGATGACAATACTAGGATTTGCAATAAAACTGGCAAATGCCACCATAAATAATGAAAGACGCTCCCCCTAGATGTGTGCATATTTAAGATTTGCATTTGAATACAAATACACACACTAGGGATAACACTACTTTAAGGTTTGGGAAAGGTTTGGGAAATAAGGTCATACCACCGGGATGAGAATATAGCCAAAGCATACATAGATAATCCCATGAATCCATATGCCATCAAATATGCTCCACAATTCCAGAAATCCATGAGTTCCACAATAGATAAATCCAGAATTCCAAGAATACCAAACATAGTGGAGTACGACATAGTCTTACATAGACAAACACAAATAGCAAACGAGTTCACGCTAGAAAAGGCGCAAGCAAGCAAATAAAAACGACTAAAATCGAAGAGCTTGTGCCCGACCCTTGCAAATCCACGAGACCTAATAGAACTACTTCTCCCCCTTTGGCATCGAAATGCCAAAAAGGAAGAAGAGCGATGCTAACGCCCCTGGACACCCAGAATTCGCACCCAAATTTGCAAGAATCAACTCAATCAAAAGCCAAATTTGAGTGTGTTTTGCATAAGAACATGAGATATGCAAGAAAATCCAACGAGACCCATGAAAAACCAACTCTTCTTGAGGAAGAGGGCGGTGGCCGAAGCCACCATGTTGGAGCGCATGGCATGACACCGCGAATATGTATCTTGAGTTCAAAACCAATGCTCATCGATGACCCACATATCACAAAATGATATTAAGGGAAATGATTTTACTTGCTTTCGGCATTATGGGGGGAGGGTTGGCACAATCAATTAGGACCACACTCCCCCTATGTCTATGCCCTCATATAAACCAAATACATGAATAAGCGCAGGTGAGTGTGCAAGGGTAGTCAAGCCAAGCTCCTTGAATCTATGATATTTAGCTCATTCCTCAAATAACAAAATCTTGCTTCATCAAGAGGCTTCGTGAAAATATCAGCAAGTTGGTTCTTCGTGCTCACAAAGGATAGAGCAATATCTCCACGAGCAACATGATCCCAAATAAAGTGGTTGCGAATCTCTATATGTTTTGTTCTTGTATGCTGCACGGGATTGTAAGCAATTTTGATAGCACTTTCATTGTCGCATAAAAGAGGCACTTTGTCACAATTGACACCATATTCCTTTAAAGTTGGCCTCATCCATAACAATTGAGTACACGCACTTGCAGCAGCAACATATTCAGCTTCGGCGGTTGAGAGTGAAATACAATTCTGTTTCTTTGATGACCAACACACTAGAGACCTGCCCAAGAATTGCATGCACCAGAGGTTGATTTCCTATCATCTTTGTCACCAGCCCAGTCTGAATCAGTGTAACCACATAGAGAGAAACTTGAACCCTTGGGATACCATAACCCAAAATTTGGGGAATGAACCAAATATCGGAAGATTCGCTTGACTGCCACTAAGTGGCTTTCTTTAGGAGCGGCTTGGTACCTTGCACACACTCCTACACTTAACACGATATCGGGCCTAGATGCGCAAAGGTAAAGGAGAGAGCCGATCATGGATCGGTATACCTTTTGATCCACGTCTTTACCCTTGGGATTGAGCTCAAGATGACACTTTGTTTGCATAGGGGTAGCAACGCCATTGAGATCCGTCATCTTGAACCTTTTGAGCATGTCTTGGATGTACTTAGCTTGATTAA
The DNA here is from genome assembly GCA_916181665.1 of Avena sativa. Classification (NCBI taxonomy): domain Eukaryota; kingdom Viridiplantae; phylum Streptophyta; class Magnoliopsida; order Poales; family Poaceae; genus Avena; species Avena sativa. Next base: position 346,509,266 of record OV702280.1, on the reverse strand, counting down.
TAAAGGTTCCCTCTCTAAGTTGTTTGATCTCAAATCCAAGAAAGAACCTGAGCTCACCCATCATGGACATCTCAAACCTGTCAGTCATAAGCTTCGAAAATTCATCGTTAAAAGCTTGGTTAGTAGAGCCAAAAATAATGTCATCTACATAGAGTTGGCATACAAAAAGCTCCCCATTAACCTTCTTAGTAAAAAGAGTGGGATCGATGCCCAACTTCGAATCCATGGTCTAGCAAAAGCTCTTTAAGGTGCTCATACCACGCACGTGGGGCTTGTTTAAGGCCATAGAGCGCCTTATCGAGTTTGTAGACATGGTTCGTAAATTTGGGGTCCTCAAACCCCGGGGGCTGCTTGACGTATACTAACTCATGTAGAGGACCATTAAGGAAAGCGCTCTTAACATCCATTTGTTGTAATTTAAAATTATGATGGGCTGCATATGCAAGAAGGATATGGATGGACTCAAGGCGAGCCACAGGAGCGTAGGTCTCGCCAAAATCAATTCCTTCCACTTGAGAGAATCCTTGAGCCACGAGTCGTGCTTTATTCCTCACAACAATGCCATTTTCATCCTGTTTGTTCTTGAAGATCCACTTGGTGCCGATAACATTGCGGCAATCCTTTGGTTTTTCTACGAGCTTCCAAACTTTGTTGCGTTCGAAGTATTCTTCATGCATTGCAACAACCCAATTGGGGTCTTCAAGAGCATCAAAAACCTTCTTCGGTTCAACCATGGAAATGTGAGCTTGATGATCACAGAAGCTTGCAAGCTCTCTTCTAGTGGATACCCTTCGTCGTAGATCACCAACAATTTTGTCAAGAGTGTGACCTCTTAGTTCAAGGTTCCGATCAGCACGAGCCTTGCGACGAGCCTCAATGTCCTTATTGTTTCTAGGAGGAGTGGATTCAATTGTTGTATCCTTGTCTTGATTACTCCCTTGCCCTTGATCTTGATCACCGTTACTGCCAGAAGATTGTTGCTGAACATTTTCTTCAGGCCCGGATAATCCGCCCCTTGGAGGGGCCGGACTATCCGGCCTGGGAGGAGGAGTACCAGAACCATCTTCCTGAGAAAGCCTAACTGGAGTTGGAGTCCCAGGGCCAGATAATCCGCCCCTGGGGGCCGGAGAGTCCGGCCTGGGAGCTTCAGAGTTGTTGACTTCTCCTTCGGATCCTCTGGAACGAGTTGGAGTGCCAGGGGCGGATTGTCCGCCCCTTGGAGGGGGCGGATAGTCCGGCCTGGGACTACCAACTTGTCCAGGGGACAGATGATCTTCAGCAGATTGTGGTGTTGGTGCAGAATTGTCTCCAACAGTAGGAGCTTGTTGATCTTGTGTAGATGAGGGCTCCACATGTGTGGAGCATTGTCCTTCCAGATCCGCCACAAGGGGTTCCTCAATGGGGCGGAAAAATCCCACGCCCATTCTTCTTATGGCATCTTGGGGTATTTCAACATCTGCATCACAAACATCAACTTGCCCTACAAAGGAGCCGTTATTTTCATCAAACTCCACACTACAAGATTCTACAACAATCCCAGTGAGCTTGTTGTAGACTCTATAAGTGTGGGATTCGGCACCGTAACCAACAAAAATACCTTCTAAAGCCTTGGAATCAAATTTTGACAAACGGACACCTTTAATAAGAAAGAAGCACTTACACCCGAATACCCTGAAGTATGAGATGTTGGGTTTGTTACCGGTAAGTATTTCATATGGGGTCTTGTCCAAGATCTTCCGAGGTAGAGCCGGTTTGATGAGTGACAAGTAGTGGATATGGCTTCAGCCCAAAAATTATAAGGAGACTTGAATTCAGCCTGCATAGATCTTGCCATATCCATCAAAGTCCGGTTCTTCCTCTCGGCTACACCATTTTGTTGAGGGGTGTACGCAGCGGAATATTGGCGTCTAATCCCCTCTTCGCTAAGAAACTCGTTTAAAGTGTAGTTCTTGAATTCTGAGCCGTTGTCACTTCTAATTGCCAAGATGGGAACATTGTGTTGACGTTGAACTTCATTGGCAAAGTCGATGACAGTTTGTTGAGTCTCACTTTTCAGCTTGAAAAAATATACCCATGTATATCTTGAGTAATCATCGACGATGACCAAGCAATATTTCTTCCCACCAAGACTTGCATGAGAAGGAGGACCAAATAAATCCACATGAAGTAATTCCAAGATCCTCTTTGATGACACAATAGTTTTCCTCTTGTGGGGAGAATCATGCATCTTTCCTTCAACACAAACCCTGCAAACACGATCTTTGGAAAAAGAGACATTGTCTTTTAGTCCAAGGATGTGGCCACCCTTTTGGAGACTTTGCAAAGTTCTCATGTTGACATGGGCTAAACGGCGATGCCATAGCCAGCCCACGTCGGCCTTTCCGAATAGACACATCGGACCCGAAGTGGTTTTCCCCGAGAAGTCTACCACATACAGGTCATTTTCGACGTATCCAACGAAAGCGACCTTTAGAGACTTGCTCCATAAGAGTACCACCAAATCATCATCGATAAAAACAGAAAAACCCATCTTGCCAAGGGCACGAACAGAAAGAAGATTGTAGCCAAGGGTCTCAACAAGCATGACGTCCACGAGAGAGATATCGTGGGCAACCACAACCTTGCCAAGACCCAATACCTGAGATTTAGACTTATCACCATAGGCGACTGTGATATTATCATGATTTGGACGCATCTCCGTGATGATCTCCTTGCTTCCGGTCATATGACTAGTGCAGCCACTATCCAGCACCCATTTCGACCCACCGGAAGCATAGCCCTGCAAGAAAATTACTTCTTGGTTTTAGGTACCCATTTTTCAATGGGTCCTTTCATGTTAGTAACAAGGGTCTTTGGGACCCAAATAGACCAAGCAATATATTCATCAAAAGGACCAACATAATAAGCATAAACATCGCCATAGTCATCACAAAAGAGTTCATAATTCGGATTGTGAGACCCTGCAAAACCAATATTATTAGTCTTGTCTTTTGTGACAACCTTCTCAGCAGTGCTTGTCTTTAATTGCACATTCTTGGTCTTGTTCTTCTTGGTTTTCTTCTTCTTGGACTTGGTGACATACCCAAGTCCCTCTTTACCATGATTTGACCTTTGCTTGCCAAGGACTTCATCAAGCACACCTTTGTCCTTTGTAGTGATGTCCTTGATCACTTCTTTTTCCACACTAGCATTTTTCTTGTTACTATATGTTGAGTTGGACGAGCTAGGAGTATCATATTTGGCCAATCGACTTTGAAGCTGATCATGTGACTCATTGAGAATAGAGAACTCGTTTTTCAATGCCTTGTGAGCATTGTCAAGTTTCTCCAATTCCTCGGAGAGTCTATCATGAGCAGCCCCAAAGTCAATCCTTTCCTTCTTTAACTTCTTTGCCTTGGTGACAGCATTGTCACGTTCCTTAACAAGTTTAGTCACAATTTCTTCATGTGACTCTTCCATAGACTCAAGCCTCTCTTCAAGAGAGATCTGAGCTTCTTCTTCTTCTTCAAGAGCATTTTTTAGGGATGCAATTTCCATTGCATCCTCCCTTTCAATTCTGCCCTTTTCTTCGAGGAGTGTTTCGTTTTGGGCCAGCTGATCCATAAGAGCCTCAAAACGAACTTTGTGCTCACCTTGCAAGTTAGTATAGAAATAATACAAAGCAATAATCTCTTCTTTAACCTTAAGACTAGCAGGATCATCCATGTCTATCATAGCCTTGGGAAAAGAAGAGTTAGAAGAAGTTACCTCGGAGCTTCTTGCCATGAGGCAAGTAGCATTCTTGTTGATGATGTTTTCGTTCGGAGAGTCAAAGAGAGATGTTTATGTAGATGTAGTGGCTATAGCAGCCACCTCTTGAGGGCTATCGTCCTCGTCCTCATCTTCACTCCCCGATGAATATTCTTCTTGAGCCACTAGAACAATCTTTGGTTGCTTCTTGAAAGGAGCATTCTTCTTTACAAACCGTTTCTTACGTGGAGCTTTTGATTTGTCCTTGAAAATGAGTCTTCCTCCATTATCCTCTCTACTTTGATATGGACACTCAGCTACGAAGTGCAGCCGGTCACCACAATTAAAGCATGTTCTCAGCTTGGGACCATTTTATTTTCTTCCATAGGCTCCACTCTTGCGATCTAGTTCAGCTTTAGCCTTGGCTGGATCTTTCCAAAAGTTTCTTGCATAAAGAGCCAAGTATTGTCCGTGGATCCTTTTTATATCTCCGGGACAGTCCAGACCTTCTACCGCATATTCATCATGATCAATCACACTAGTCTTCAAGGCCATGTTGACCCCCTTTTGCATCCCCATAGCTCGATCACGAGCATCTTCGGCATTCTTGGCAGCCACTTTGAAGGCGGCCATTTCTTGCATTACCTCATTGGATGACATGAGGTGATAGTTATGCCTACCTTGGAGACTTTTCAAATATGTGGGCTCAAATGGCATAAGAGCACTGACATACTTGCGCTTGATCCAAGCATCATCAACATGAGCTGCACCGTGGTTTCTGAAGGTTGTGGCTATTGCCTTGAGCCTCCTATACATGTCCTCGTGGTCTTCTCCATCCAGCATATAAAATCCTTCAGCTTCATTGCTCAAGGCATCATATCTATTCCTTCTCATACTTTCATTTCCGATGAAGAGCTTGGTGAGGGCATCCCAAGCTTCTTTAGCTGTGCTAAGATGCCGAATGTGTGGCATGTCTTTGTCACCCACACCAAGCTATATCATGTGTAGAGCTGTAGCGTTGAGTTGGCTATCGACCACTTCTCTTCTTGTGAGACTATTGGGGTTTCCAACATGAAGACCATTTTCGATGATCTTCCACAACTCTATGGAGGAACTGCACACATGAGATTTCATAAAAAATTACCATTGAGAAAAAGTAGATGCTGAAAGTTTGGGTGGATCACCCCTATTATGTATATGTGGGTGAGGGATAGGCGGATCAAGGGAATACACATGAGAAACCTCATTGTATACATCCTTACCGCTATCCTTTTTCGAGGAGGAGCTCTTGCTAGTATCATCACCTACCACTTCGTTATCTTTGGAAATAGTTTTACCCGTTTCCTTGGATTGCGGAGTGGTATCCTCAGAGTTAGATGGAGGTGATGCTGCGGATGTGGAGAGACGCATTATCAATTGACGCATCTCTTCCATCTTGGCCTCCATTGAACTCACCAAGGTCGTTTCCAACGTCTTGAGATCGTTCATGGTGACTACCTCCGGAGCATCACTCCCATCTCCCTTGGAACCCATACTTCTCTTAGGCGGTTAAGCCCGAAATAAGAGCCGAGGCTCTGATACCAATTGAAACGGATCGTATGGGCACCTAGAGGGGGGGTGAATAGGTGCTAACCAATTTTTAATACTTTTTCAATTTTAGGCTTGACACAAAGTAAATTCTCTAGATATGCAACTACGAGAATTTTCCTATATGTAGCCCTAACTACTAAGCACGTAAAAGAGGAGCGAGGAAACCGTAGTGGAGCACGCGGAGACACATGGATTTGTTTTACCGCAGTTCCTTCCTTGTTAAGGGAAGTACATCTGCGTTGGAGGGGTGGGCGGTTCTAAGACCACCACGCCACAATAGGCCTCACCCTATTCTCCGATGGATCTCGCCACGAGAGGCCTGATCCACCTTCTCCACTATTGGATCCCTTCGAGGCGGGAACCGGTGCCTTTTACAACACTATCGGGGCACACACCCACAACCGAATTGGGGGCTCCCGAGATGACAACAAGCTGCCACAAGAACAAGGTTTATCAATATAAACAAAAACGAGGATCTAGATATTTGCAAGAAATACTAGATCGGAGGTTCTCCAAATGAATGGAGAGGAGATGTAGCGCTTGATTGTTGATGATGAAGATCGAGTTCTCCTCCTTCGATTCCCCAAGGGATGGGGCCTTTGGGTGGATCTAGGTGGAGCACTCTTGGATGAAGCTTTCAGATCTGATCTGGTCTTTTTCGAAATGAATCAAGAGTTCTGGCAGGAGGGGGATGGCTGGCTTAAATACCCCCTCCCTAGATCTGGCCGTTGCACAACTTTGGGGGCGGATTATCCGCCCCCCACTTGGGGCGGATTATCCGCCCCCTGGGAAAACTCCGCCCCAAGGGCGGATTCTCCGGGGGAAACTCCGCCCCCTCTCTGGGGCTTGCGCCTTGTTGAAGCTTGGTGAAGTTCTTGGGGGGCGGATAATCCGGCCCCCCTGAGGGGCGGATTATCCGGCCAGACCGGAAAGTCCAGCCAAACCTCCGTCCCCTCTCTGGGGCTTGCGCCTTGGCGATGAGCAGGGGGGCGGATTATCCGGCCTCCCTGAGGGGCGGATTATCCGGCGGGGCCAGAAAATCCGGCCAAAATTCCGCCCCCCTTCTGGGGCTTGCGCCTGCTTGGGCAAAGGAAGGGGCAGATTATCCGCCCCTGGTGGGGCCGGATTATCCGCCCCCAAAGGCAGAGTTCTTTTCCCTTTATTCTCAAATAGAGTTGCCACACTTCAACACACATTAAATGATCCTTGGTATTGTTATCTAACACACAAAACACTAGGGATTAAGAAATGTTCTTTCAGCCTCGGTGATCTAGGGTTTAGACGCACCAAGGAGAGGGAGCTAGGCCGGCGGCTAGGGAAAGGGGATTGCCCCAACTCGGCGACTTGGCAAACCCTAGGAGGCGGCGGCGACAATGGTGGAGGCCGGCGGCTAGGGTTTAGGTTTAGAGGAGAGAGGTGTTGTTTTCCTTGGAGGGGCAACCCTGCCCCTCCTTTTATAGGTGGAGGGAGGCGCGCCAGGGGAGGGGAGTCCCTCCCCAACTTGGCTTCCAAGGTGGGCCAGCGGTGGAGGGGAGGAACTCCTCCCCAACTCGGTTTCCACCTTCCCTTCCACTTACCAAAATAGCCGTTTGACTTTTCAAATTGGCGTTTGACTTTTCAAACTAGGATTTGATTAAACCCTTTATTTTGTTTGGCGATGACACCTAGTACATGATGCAATCAATACAACTTGGTATGACACATTCATGTACCCTTCCCCTCCGGAGTGCCGGACATTCCGGAACCTTCTAGAACATTCCCGATGAAAATACCGGAACCATTCTCCAACCCCGAAACAGGACTTTCCTTATATGAATCTTATTCTCCGGACCATTCCAGATCTCCTCGTGATATCCCGGATCCCATCCGAGACTCCGAACAACATTCGGTCTCTTACTCATCATTCCATAACTAATCAACAACATCGAATCCTTAAGTGTGTCTCCCTACGGTTCATGAATTATGCGGACATGATCGAGACACTTCTCCGATCAATAACCAATAGAGGAATCTGGAAATTCATATGGCTCCCACATATTTCTACGATTACTTTGCGATCGAATGAACCACTTACATACGATACCAATTTCCCTTTGTCTCACGATAGTTTACTTATCCGAGGTTATGATCGTAGGTATCTCTGCATACCTAGTTCAACCTCGTTACCGATAAGTACTCTTTTCTCGTTCCCGTGATATGTGATCCCTTGTGAGCCAGTCACATGCTTGCAAGCTAATTGGATGACATTCCACCGAGAGGGCCCAGAGTATATCTATCCGTCATATGGATGGACAAATCCCACTCTTGATCCATGTGCCTCAACCCATACTTTCCAAACACTCAATGCCACCTTTATAGCCACCCAGTTACGGTGTGGTGTTTGATGTCATCAAAGCATCCTTCCGGTGATGGTGATTAACATGATCTCATGGTCGAAGGAATTAGGTTACTATGTATTAGAAAGCTTATAGCAAATGAACTATATTAAATGACTTGATCTTTATGCTACGCTTAACTATAGGAGTATGTCCATCACATCATTCTCCTAATGATATGACCCTGTTGTTAATAACATCTCTATGTTCATGATCAGGAAACCATGATCATATATTAACCAACAAGCTAGTTTAACAAGAGGCTTTACTAGGGACTCTTTTATGTTTACAAATCACACAAGTATTAATGTTTCCTGTTAATACAATTATAGCATGGTATGTAAACATTTATCATAAGTATGAAGATATGATAATAACCACTTTATTATTGCCTTTTGGGCATATCTCCAACATTCTTCTCCTCCTTCAGATCTGATCTCCCCTCTTTTGAAATGATTTGGGGCGGCTGTGTTGTGTTTTTTTGTATCTCTTCCTATACAGAAGTTGCGTGTGTTGATAAAATGAAGGCACCAGAGGATCGTACGGGCAGATGGTACGGGCGTGTTTTGACCGTACCAGTGGTCGTTACGCGACCTAGACGCCTCTCATGAAGGGGGCTTTAATTGGATATTTGCATATTTAATCATAAATAGCTCATTAATGCTCCAGGATCTTCCAAAAGTGTTTATTACCTGAAAATCATCACAAGAAACCAATGTTTTGCTAATTCGTGATGTTAACATTAGTTGAAAGGTAAAATCCAACGAAACCCGAAAAACAAAGGAAAATCACTGCTAAAAAGTGTTAAAATTTGGAGCTATCAACATCCCCAAACTTAGTTGTTACTCTCCTCGAGTGATAAAGCTATAAAGAATAATAGCGAGAAACTAAATCAAGAGGGAAAACTCGCAAGTTTAAGGTTGTATCATATTCCATCATCGCAAATTATGCAACCTTAAAAATGAGCATAATATATTTGAACAATTACACTTAAGTTCGCTTCCTAACCGCAAGTAACTCGCTAGATAATAGTTCTTAAACTCAAAGAGACTGCCAAAAATTTGGTTAGTCTTGCAAATCAATTCTTTCCAGTGCCCCTATTTTATGAGAGTGAAAATGTTTTTAAGCAAGAATTCTTTAGGAAAATTAGGGATGCACAAGTAGATGTCAAAAGAAGGCTAAACTTAGAGCTTTTAGTAACACCCACTTCGAAAATGTGGTATCAAACATCCCATCATTTCCTTGCTTTTAAAGAACTATAGTTTCTCTCCTTTTATTTCAGGTGGTGAGGTGTTGTCAATACTCTCATAAGGATCGAATCTTTCGGCTCATAACTCAATAGTAGTTTGCTTTTATATGCCTTTTCTTCTCTTTTCTCTTTTTTCTCCTTTTCTTTTCTCTCTCTTTTTTTAATCATCACGGAAGTTTGGCAACTCCCTCACCCACTGTAAAAATGTTCGTTCCGTCAAACAAATCTTTTTTAGTAGGTGTTTATCAAGTTAACTATTAAGATGTGGGGTTGAGCAATACTAATATTAAGCCCTTAAGACAAAGACAAGGTACCAAAGTTGTCAAAGAGACACCTTCTTTTGTTCTAAAGAAATTGGAATTTAATCCAACAATGTTGTTTTTCAATCAATCGCAATTGTCATAAGTCGAAACTAAAGTAGTGACATTAGCCTTGAGATCAAGTCCTAAAAGATAACGAGCTAAGCGTGGAGTGGAAATCAAGTGCAACCGAATAAACACAATATGTTCATGAATAAACCTACAGAAAGAGGGAAAATAGGAATGTGGTACCCCCTCTTGCTTGATTGTCGTCTTACTTGAGTCAGTTCCTCGCGTTCTCCTCTAAGTCACTAGACGTGAATAACCTGCAAAAAGCTAGAGATAAAACCAAGAGAAATCCACACAAAACAAGATAAAAGCTAGTCCAAAATTTTTTGGGGTTTCCTTTTATCAATGCAAAACTGAAAAGAAACATGCACTAGAAACAAAACAAATAAATCAAAGGAAGAAAACAAAAATATAAATGCAAAAGTGGGTAGGAGTTCAACCTCCCCAAGCTTAGTCTCTTGGCCTATCCGGGATCAATTGTTGCTGCCATCATTGGGAGGCGGCTGCTGGTGTGGATAGTACAAGTAATGGCTTGGCAAGTTGGTCATGAAGGCATTGAAATCCTGAGTGAGATTGACGATGTTGGCATTCACATCTTGCAACGTATTTTCTATATTATCGATGCGATGCACCACCTGATCAAAGTCACCCCTCGGGACATAGTCGAATCCTGGCTGAGGCTGAGGCATACCTTGCTGCTGGTACTGGGGGGATGGTTGTTGATGGTAATGTTGTTGGCCGTAGTCGTTCCAGCCCCCGACGTTCCAGTCTTGTTATCCTTGCCCCTGCTATTGCTGGCAGCTGGCTGCGTTCTCCCGGTTTGGATCCTCTCCTGGGTTTCAAATCCCCCCGACGAGATCAATGCCTGCTGGAACTCTTCCTCATTGAGGATCCAACTCTGTTTACCTGGCAAACCAAAATAAAACGGAAGCAAGACTTGGTGGAGTTCACCGCTAGGCTCAAAATAAAACTGATAAGAACGAAGAGAGCGCTAAGGCCTATAAACCCCCATAAATTTGGTGCTGGCCATGAAAATGTCATTCGCTGGAACTCACGCTTCAATGACTGCACCCGTCCGTGCACTATTGCCATGTGCTGTTGTTTTACTTAAAAGACTTTTTCAAATAGTTTTTTAGAAAAATAGCTTTAGCAGAAACATAAAGTTTTATTTTGAAATAAAATAGATAAATAATATAGAAAATAAAAATAGAGTTTTACGAAAAATATTTTTAGAGACAAAATATGCATGATGATGCATAAAAATAAAAACAAGAAATTTATATTTGGATATTTCCCGGGGTGCTACAACCACCAATAATAAGTTTTTATTTTGCAGTAAGGTCATATAGTGATATTTTAGCAAATCCCTTAGATTTCATTCCTCCTCTGATAAAATTCTAAGAGCATCTCCACTCACTCGATGTTTCTAGGCTGAAATCTGGCGCTATTTACCGTCGGATGGATGTAAATTTCGGCCTGAAAATGGCCAGTTTTTCACCCGTGTTCCTAGGCGTGGTTCCCAGGCAAGGCAAAATCAATGACCTTTTGCCCAAAATTTGGCTCAAATTCAAACAGTTCAGCATAAATATGAATACAGAGCAATGCTTGGCACAGTCTGACATGAAATTAAACAAACAAAGTTCGGCATAAGTCGCCATAGATTAAAACACAGTATAGTTCAGCCTAGTTCGCACAGATCATGGTCGTCATAGCTGCTATGTCTTGCCCTTGCATATCCATATGTACTCCACCAGATCATCTTGCAGCCGTTGATGCACCGTCGGGTCTCGAATCTCCTGGCACATGGAGATGAAGGCAGGCCATGATGTCGACACTTGGTGATCAAGCTCTGTAAGAGACCCCTGTCTGTAGTATGGCTCGTCATGCTCGACCAAATCCACTGGATACTTCCGCTCATCCTTGATGATCATGTTGTGCAAGGTCACACAACAGTTCATCACTTCCGACATCTGATCTTTTGACCAGGTCATAGTAGGGAAACAGACAACTACAAACCTCCTTTGTGGCCTTTGTACATTACTTGCCAAATGAATGGACAGTTCTTACAGTACCAATGCATGCAGTCGATGCTTTCAATCATCCCAGGAAATCTTCTACATTCATTGACTGTAAGGATCCGTGCAGTGCCTTCAGCATTGAGTGTTCTCAAGTATTATGGTCCAAACACTGCAATCACTATCCTACAGAACCTGTACAAGCAATCAATAGTGGTGGACTCGGCCATGCAGAGATAGTCAGAGGTAATGTCACTTGGGTATCCGTATGCAAGCACATGCACTGAAAATTCAGAAATTAGTAGTGGGATTCAAAATCTGTAGCTAATGCAGAGAGGCGCTTCAGCAAGCTTCTGACCACCTGCACTGCAACTGGTTGACGTACGAATGATAGATACATCCCCTTTTTACTATCACATACATGGTGGAACTAAAAATTCAACCGCAAGATATACCTAACTATTTGGCTCAGTCGTGAGCTTGGGAAAGTTTGGACATATCGGAATGCTTTTTACTCGGTTGTTGACTACTATATTAAGTTGTTACGTTTATTCTTTGTCAAATTGCAATTCTAAAATATTATTGCACCTTTAAACATTTATTTATTGTAGCATTTAAAATTAAAGTTATAATACTTTATATATAAAAAACCAGACAGTAAACGGTGAACCAGTGGTTTGAAAGGTAAAAAACTGAACCGAGAGTCTTGCCGGTTTAGTCACAGGTCTGGTTTTTTAAACCATGCTTCTAAGGTTCTTGAATTTTGCATTTATTATTTTGGCACTATCAGAGTGCCCAACAGGGATTTTCTAGCAAATTGCTTGAAATCACTATGTTAAAGCCAATAATTTCAAATTTGTATTTTTATTACCAATTTGAATGACACATGCCATATGATCAGAGGTGGATTTTATTAGAGAGGATACCATGATGGAGGGCTAAGTTTTAGTCTAAGAACTTGAAGTTAAGAACAAATCTAACTTTTCGAAAAGAAAATCTTGTTGCATGTTAATCCATGTGAACTTTCTTCCTTTCAAAGGCAACTTGATACATCTTAAACGTATCTATAATTTTTAATGTTTCATGCTTGTTTAGTATCAACTTTTCTATGCTTTGTCTATAATTGAGGTATTTTTATACATTTTCTAGGACTAACCTATTAACGAGATGTCGTAGTGCCAGTTGCCTATTTTTTGCTGTTTTTGATTGCAAAAAATCTAGTAAGGAAATATTCTCGGAATTGGACGGGACAAAAGCCAAAGTCAATATTTTACCGAAGAGAACACGGAGTCCGGAGGAGAGACGGAGGGGCGCCACAGGGCAGCCGCACCTCCCAGGCGCGAGCCCACCCTAGGCCGCGCCAGGGCAGGGTGTGGGCCCCCTGGCCGCCCTCCTGCCTCGCCTCTGCGCCTATAAAAGCCCCCTGATGCAGAAACCCTAAGCACCCGATCAGATCTTCACGAAACAGTTCGTAGCCACCGCCACCATCGTCCCTAGATCGGGGGGGGATCTGAAGCTCTTCTCGGCACCCTTCCGGAGGGGAGAGATCATCCCGGAAGCCTTCTTCATCACCATGCCAACCTCCAGTATGGTGCGTGAGTAGTTCACCCTTGGACTATGGGTCAGTATAGTAGCTAGATGGTTGTTTCTACTCCTTTGTGTTATCATGTTTAGATCTTGTGAGCTCCGTTCATGATCAAGATCATCTATTTGTAATCATACATGTTGTGTTTGCGGGGATCCGATGGATATTGAGATACTATGTCAGATTGATTATTGATTCTATCATGTCATATTGATTATTGATTTTATCATGTTTGTGTTGTTTGTGATCTTGCATGCTCTCCGTTGCTAGTAGCTATCTTGGCCAAGTAGATGTCAGTGACTCCAAGAGGGAGTATTTATGCTCGATAGTAGGTTCATGCCTCTAGTAATCTGGGGAAGTGCCAAGAATCTCTAAGGTTATAGATGTGTTGTTGCCAGTAGGGAGAAAACAACAATTTTTGTTCATGGAACAATTTTATTGTTTAATTTACACACATTGCTTAATGCAATTATCCGTTGCTTGCAACTCAATACTGGAGGGGGTTCGGATGATAACTTGAAGGTGGATTATTAGTCATAGATGAAGTTGGATGGCGGTCTATATATATTGTTGTAATGCCCAATCAAATCTCATAGGAATCATGATGTCTAGTATTTGCATTGTTGTGCTTGCTCAGTCCTGTCAATTGCCCAGCTGTAATTTTTTCACCCAGCATGTTATCTATCTTAAGGAGAGCACCTCTAGTGAACTGTGGACCCCAGTCTAATCTTTATCATTGTTACATCATCTACTGTTACCGTTTAATTTCTAAAAGAAACCATTACCTTCCATACTATACGTTTAATCCTTTGTTTTCAGCAAACCAGTGAGATTGGCAATCTCACTGTAAGTTGGGGCAAAGTCTTGAGTTTGTGTTGTGCATGATTCCAAGTTGCTAGCAACACCTTGGGGTTGTTTCCTTGCTCCTACTGGTTCGATAACCTTGGTTTCATAACTGAGGGAAAACTTGCCATTGTACTCATCACACCTTCCTCTCGGGGTCTCCCAACGAAGCTCTACAACTGAGCCACGTCAAAACTCAATAAGACCAAGATTATCGATAGCCTCATTAAAAAAGCAAAATATCATTAAAATCTTCACATGGCTTATACCTATCCTCAGCGGATCTTATAAAATTGAAATCTCCCTTCACAGTCCAATCTATGTTATCAGACATCTGAATATTTGAAAACCAATTGATGAAATTTGCCTTTCTATCAACATGGCAAAGACCATAGATATTTATGAGGTACCTTGTTGCTTTTGTCATCTTGCAAGTAAATTTTACCAACGGAGAAAGCTCATTACTGAATACTAGCTCCCCTTCACATAGACATTGTTCCAGGCTACTAAAAAAAGCTCCTAGAAGTACCAACAAATGAAACAAAATCAAGTTTACCAAATCTTTTTGGGAAAAACTTTCTTAGGTATGCTAGGTCAAAGTTCTCTCTTTTAGTCCAGATACAAAATAGAAAACTTATGCTACAACTGCAGGTAGCAAAATCTTCAACATGGGAAACATCTGGGTATTTTTATTGAAGGACCCTTCTCTTGAGGTCCTTTTCCTTTAGCACCCTTTTCAGGAGCATCTTCCTTCCTCTTTTTGCTTGCCTTGGTTATCTTGCTTTCTATCTCTTCCTGAGAAACCTTGCAGAAGGAGGCCGTTAGATTCTTAATGATTCTTTTTAAAAAATATGAGGCTTTGTTTATAAGATAGGCAATTTTTATTAGGACAATAGTTTCCCTCAAAGCCTCTAGACAGTTCCTTGATGAAAACTTGTTTTAGTGTGAATCTAGTGATATAGGATTATCTTTTAGGTAAAGACTAACAATCGGGGTCCGATTGCGCATGATTTGTCGGATATCCCAGACGCCATCCATCTTGGTTGCAATCGCACGGCTGGTTTTGCATAATACCTCCTATCCAATTACGCACGATGATTCCTCTCATCTCCTTCCCACACCGCTCCCCTCCCTTCGTCTGCTTCCGCCGCCGCCCCGCGACACTGCTCTCCCGCCTTAAATTGCATATTATTCCAGCTATGCACCTCCCTCGCCATTTCGTCCTCGGGGAGACGTCGCCAAGGCAGGACTAACTGGCGGCCCCAGGAACTAGATGTTGGCGGCTGTTCAAACGAGCCATGAAAGCTTCGATCCGGCAGAAACAGTGGATCACTGGCTGCTTCCACATCTCATGGGGGTCATATCAATCACTCTCATGACAACAAGTTTGGGGAAGAAAGCATTAGCAACTGATCTAGCTCCGTGTGCATTTTTTCTGCATTTTGCACAATAAATCTATGTATTCCTTTGTATATGCGCAGTTGTGGAATAAATTTCACAGACTGATCCATGCGTTCATATGGTACATCTGAATCACAGCAGGTGACAAAGACCACAAGACAACCGAAGGCTACCCTGTGCATGTTTTATCTGCGGCGGCAGCAAGATAAATTATTGTCATCAAGGAACTGTCTAGAGGCTTTGAGGGAAACAAGTTTATATAGGAACTGTCTAGAAGCTTTAGTGTGAATACTACTGCATGATTACCTATATGTGTATTGGAAGCAGATTCTCTAGCGGAAAAAACAATTTATCGATGTGTCGAAAACAAAATATGCTAACACAGTGGAAATAAAATAATTTTAGATCGAAGCAAACCTGAGTAGCAACATGAGCAAATTTCTAACCATATTAACGATGGAAAATTCTCTGATAGTCATATTAGTTGCATAGGAAGCAAATTCTCCGATAGCTGGAAGCAAGATTTTGCTATTTTGGAAACAAATTAAACTGGGATAACCAGACTTCTGTTTGATAAAAGATTTTTTTTTCATGGAAGCAAAATTTCTAGCTGATGAAGCATATTTTCATGTGTTGAAAATAATATTATGTTAGACATGTTTTATATGGAAATGAATCTGACCCGTGTGAGGTATAAACGGGAGCGATTATCTACCGAGTGATTTTCCGAAGTAGTTTCGTTTTAAAAGAAAATCCTAACTAAATATAGCATTAAGTCACGGAAAGGTGTGCACTTTCTCAGATTAAATCCAAACGATTCAGCGCTTTCTAATCTAACATGGATTAGTAGTTCGATGGATGATTCAATCGGCAATCCGCGTCCGATCCCTAGCGGCTCACGTACAATCTAGATAAGGACTAGTAACGCATCATGACCTAAGGCAATAAATGGCAGAAAATGAGAGCGGCCGAGTTCTCTTGTTCTCGCGTCGTCTGGTTTCTTGTTTCGTCACAGGGTTGTCCTGTTTTTCCACGGCTTTGATAATCCGGCCTGCCCGTGTCGTACAGTGTGGCTGACTATCTAGCGCTTCAGACAAGAAAAAATGGGTAGCCCCGGTTGGTTCGGTATTGTATTGTAGTCGTACAGTGGATGATCCTGATCGCCGTTTCAAATAGACTTGTCGACTGTTGTTTCGGACCGCTGCTGTGCTGTGCATGGAACCGATCGAAGAAACCAACAAGATATCCAAGATGGAGTAGTAGTCTTCATTAGTTCACGATCAGTTTTCTCCAGAAGATACTGCGATCGCAGTCAAGGGTTCACTGTCCCGCGTGACGATGGTGTAGCTTGGCAAGCCAGCCACGGCCCCGAGAACGAAAGTGGAAATGATGCACCTGTCGTCGCGTCGCGTCGCGTGCGAAGCGGAGCAAAATCATATACTACTGTACTAGGAGTACACACTAACACACGTTTTATCCGAAATCGGACGTGTTGTGCGTACAAGGCTGGACACTGGATCGACGTGGAAGCCTCCTTGTTTTAGTTACCCTTTTGTTTCTGGTACAAGTAACCCCGGCCCCCCGACCGGTTTACCTAACCCCGTGCGTGACAGATCGAAGCGCGCGCGCGAGCCATAGGGGATGCTAGCTGTTGAAGCTTGGCTATCAACCTGATCTCATCTCGCTTTTGCACGACATATAAAAGGAGGAAGAAGCTTAATTGCGTATGGAGGCACACCTCCATTTGTTTGGCGTGATGCGATGAGAACGCATGCACCTTGTCATGTGGCTCCCAGAGGAGAGCTAGCCGCGTGAAGTACCGGCCGGGAGTACCAATACTTCTCTGTTCCAGATTAATCCACATAGCATGTACGATCGAACACAAGTTTTAGTATATGTATGAGAATACATAAATTTGTATCAACTAATTTAGGACAAGTAAGTACTCCCTCCGTCCCAAATAAGTGACCTGAATTTGTTTAGATTCATATGTATCTATACACTAAAACATGTCTAGATATATACGAATTTAGACAAATCCAGGTTATTTATTTTAGAATAAAGGGAGTACTTTTCCTTTTTTTTGACAACCAATACCATGGTGTATTCATAGCAGCAAATAGTACATGGTGGAGATACATAAGCCGACTCTATCGATTATAAAAAAAGTCTAAAAAAATCTAGCAAATTTTTGAGGTCTTCAATCTCTTTCTTCTTTCAAGATATGATCTTGCACTTTTCCAAAGGTAGCCAAAGACTGACAAATATCAAACCATAACCTATAAATACCAATAAAGGTTCTCGCATAATTTTTTGAGCCGTAGTGCCAAGGCAACGTGCACACGCGTAATCATTAGGATAGTCAATCAACATTGGCAAGAGTTCAAACACAAGTATTCTAGAGAAAATTAACCGAACAGCCTAGACGACGTCGTTGGCAACCGAGAGTACGAATCACCATTGTCGAGAAAGTAACAGCCAGGACAAATATTGCAAGCATAATCCTCCTCGCGACAACCATAAGACAGAATCCAAAATCGATCTGGTGAAGCAAGATATAAAAGACAGTACCTATAGAACCTTGATCTTTCAACACCATCATTGACACCGGAAAAGAGATCTTGGCATCAAATGAAAGGCCGAAGATCACTTATTATAGATGATGTCATCTCCATTGACATAGATATCAAAAAAAGATGGCATCCAAAACACTAATCTAATCTTCAACAACATGACTTTTATTGAAAACTACACCCATAGATCGGGTTTCCCACCCCTCCTAATGCCAGCGAGACCGACCAGAGAAAAGGGAACCGATCTATGGAGGAGACGGAGAGCATGCTACGGCTAGGTTAGGAGAGGAGGCCGCGGCTGAGGTACAAGAGAGTACTTCCTTTTTGTCACACAGGGTTAAATCTGAGAATGTACTGTTTAAACCGGATGAGTTGGGTTGGGTTTCACTTATAGTTTTGTTTGATTTGAGTGTAAATGGGCCGAGGCTCACGACAAATCAGTTTAGTTTGGTTTCCTTACAAGACCAGTTAGATATGGTTGGGTACGGGCTCAAACATGTCCGATTGCAGCAGGTTAAACCCATGGTTCCTACCCGGTTAGGAAATCAGTTCTTAAGCCTACAGGGCTACAATTTCACCGGACATAAAGTCAAAAAGAAAAATCACCCACGGCTACGACACGGCCGGCATGGGCTCGTACTGTCCTGCGACGATGACACGGCCGGCGCGAAGGTAGCTCACCCACGGTGCTGCGCTGCATCGTACAGATGCCCCGAGTCTCCAACGGCTTATTGCTTCCTTTATGTCAACCCATTTGATATAACTGTTATTAACCCATTCCGGTTGGGTTAACTCGGTTTGGGTAAAAAATCGTGTAGGTCTGGTTTTGGTTGGGCTGAGGGACGAAGTACCAGATGGGTTTGGTTTAAGTTCGGTTAGCAAGATTATTGCTTGGCTGGATTTGGTTGAGGTATGGTTCAATTGACCAACCATTCTCAGGTTTGACAATACTATAATTATCTGGCTGATCATGGGTGTCGCTCCGGCCGGAAGTTGCGACTGGGAGGCCCGCACGTTCTCGGACGTACCCGATCAGATGAGGGTGCGAGCGTTTGGCGCTTGGTCGGCTGGTGACGGCGGTATTAGCACGATGTATACGCCATGCATGTTGTCTGTCAACGAAGATTATTAATCGATCAACTGACCAGGAGCTGCGGTCGCGTCGATCCCAAATCGGTGAGGACGATCGACGACACGATGGTGCGTGACCACATTCAAGTATTCCACGCCATGGCGTGTGTGCTGTAGGGGCGGAAATAAATCGAATCTTAAATATATGTAGTTTTGTTTTTTGAAAACATGTTCTATAATAAAAAGCTTCATTTTATTTATTTTACGACTACAAACCCATCAAACAAGTCTATAATCTCATAAACGGTAAACTTTACATAATTTTTCTTTATAAATACAAATAACTATATAAGGTTGTATAAGAATAATAAATAAATCAAGGGGCCGATCTAGTATATGAGCATGTGGGACAAAAAAATCATCCTAAAGAGATAAACATAAAAATATATAAAGTCTTTTAGTATATACTACGGATATCAAACTGTACTACTAGTTTGAGTATAGGTGTATGCCTAGATCTATCAAATAAATTAATAACTTGATAATTAGTTAATCACTAAATAATTCATAAAAAATGTTGGTGTATATAATCCGTAATTGGTCTGACAAAACAATTTCTATTAGATGGGGTAAGCAATTCTTGTAGCCAACATGAAATATATTTGGGATCATACCTTAGGGGTGATCAATTCACGAACTTGGCACCTTCGTGTGGTGGCCATATTTTATACCAAATTTTATAGTTCCTAAACGTATGGGAGCTATGATTTGTGCCTTCGCTAATCGGTAATCACAGACATGACGATGCCTGGATACAAAATCCCGATCTTGGTAATGACGCTCAACCAACGACACCCTGGCCCTAGGTAGGTGTCACCACGGAGGAGGCGAAGAAGGGAGAAATAAGCCGACTAGATCATTGAGGTAAACCGAGTAGAGAACGAATTTAGATGTGTCTGATGAATCCGTTGATCGGTCTTTGGTCTTGCTGATGCCTCAATAGATATGTATTATTTTTTGATGGCTAATTTTTAGGGCTTGACCTATCAATTTTCAGTAATCAGCACATTGCACACATTAGTCTAGACAGAACAGAGTATTACGATTAGAAGTATATATTATCAAAATCAGTGCTAGCCCTCGCTACATATCCTTTAGAGGGGGCCGGGCCATAGAGAAAGCCTGGTCACCCCTAGCTCCTCCCTGGATCCGCCTCTACCCGGGCGCGAACTCTACGATCGACACGATCGATCCAGCGCAGGACCAATCTGTGCTTCTGCGAGTTGACGTTAAGAGACGGTACGACTGAGCTACTAGCTAGGACTAGGAGCCAGCCACCACAGCATTTTCCCTACTTGGACGTTCTCGACGATCTTCTGGTCGTTCCCACGCGCAAGCTAGCCCTGGTCTTTTCCATCGCTCCACTCCGCCCGTCTGTCATGGAAGGCGGATAGTCTCTTAGAAAAAAAGAGCCTTTTCTTTGCCATTCTGGGACTTCTGCCCTTCTGGAAAACTTTATTCCACACTAAGACCCCCTGTGGTCACGCCGTTTGGTTTCGCTTGTCTAAACTATAGGACATGATGTTTGAGTTGGCTTTGTCACTGGCTAGCTAGGCGCCGAAAACAACTGCTCTAAGTCACTTGAGTCACGTCACTCCAAGCGTCGTGACCTAGCCCTTTTTTTGGCCTAGAGGTTTTGAGATCATTCTCGGAGGGTCTAAGATTTCTGAGAACTTGCCAACTTGAATGGCGTTAGCTACATGTTTTGATCCAGTTTGGGCCAGGATCAGCCAAGTAAGAGTCGTAGGGTTGTTATAAGTTCTTTTTTTTAAGGACCATATATTAATATCATGATACCAATTATACCCGGCCTCCGCAACAACACATTGTCCTAGCGGCCACATGAATGCACACAGTAAAAAAAAAGAATTACAAAAAAGAAAAGTCCCGCTACAGTGACTCATTCATTGAAACAGCAGTACTACTACCACCAAGACAGCACCAGAAGTCCAGCTTCTCAAAAAACGACGCCTCCAAGAAAGGAATAGTGCACAAACACCGTCATCGCCCGATCAAAGATCTAGGTTTTCACCCTGAAGAAAGTCCGCGCTCTCAAAACAATACCTTCAACAAGGCCATTGCCAGACACAACCAATTAAGGTCAGACTCTGGGTTTTCACCCTGAGAGGTAGGACCATGAACCTTTCATGTGTAGTCGCCCCCACTTGCATGCCACTGCTCCAATTCATAAGTCACCTAGCCAATTCCTTATCACCACCCAGACTCAAACCACCATTGTCGGTCCTCAGATCTCGGTCTCCATGACTTTCTCCGTCAGCATCATGGAACGAAAACATGCCCCATGATAATAACAGCCAACAAAGCTTTGAAGCACACCCTCTGAAACCAAACGGTCAGGATAAAACATGGGTGCGTACGACCGGATTCAATCCTTCCAGCAAACTCACGGCATGATAACACTTATGGAGTTCGCCAGCGGAACCTTCCGGAACACGACACAGAAACCAGATCAATAGAGACCAACATCCGGCAGATCATCGTCTTGGCTTGAGAGGGATCCAGGACCACCTCCTTTATTGAAACCGAGCTAGCAGCCCTCACGCCACCCGCCGGAAACTAGCAGGATCCGCCGCAAGACGGCAAGACCACCAGGCCGACCATTCCGATGGAGAAGGAGGACACCACCACCATGCCGGGGGCAGATGCCCCAAGCGCCTAGTGTCACGGACAAGGCCCGGGTCGCCTGGGCGCCGGCGCCGAGGCCAACGTACGGGACAGATCGTGGCTAGGCCCAGATCCCCGCCGCCGTCTGCCGCCATCTGGGCTGAGGATCACCGGCCGCCGCTCGCTGCAACACCACCGCCAAACCAGCCGGGACGAACGCCGCCGCCTTCCTGCCAGATCGCGATCAGGGATGCCGCCGCCATGCCCCCAGGTCTTTGCCTGGTGACGATCTGGGCGGCGGCGGCAGGGAGGAGAGACCATAGGAGGGAGGGCTCGACGGGGAGGGGAGGCCGCCCGGCGCGGCGTGGCGCCGCCGCGCGGGTACAGGAGGAGGAGGGGTCGGGAGGAGCGGTCGTTCCGAGGGAGTCCGTGAAAAGCTTCTGTTCTGGTCCACAACAACTATTAGCAGTTCTGTTATAAGTTCTCCTAGAGGCCTGAGTAGTAATAAGTTTGGGTAGGGGTGATTTAGAACAAAGATATCAAAAGAGACGTAGATGTGAGTGCTTCAATTTGGACCCCGGGCTCACGGGAGCCCTTTAATTTGAAAGGGGTTCAAAAAATTCTGAAAAAAAAATCATGTACACATAGGCAGTGATATATATTTGAAGCAAATTCTTAGTCCAAGATGTGTTGTACTCTACACTACACAAAAATACATAATTATAGATCTGAGTGTGTGAATGGTGCACACACTCAAAGGATTGACTATATGTACATATTTTTTCTCATAACTAGCAGGGTGGCCCTCACAAATGCGAGGGCAACATCGAAATATTCTATTATGTTCTTAAAAGGTTGCTTTTATTTTATATTTTTATACATTTTGACATTGAAGGATTAATGTTATATACTTATTAAAACAACCAAACCTAGAGAGAGCAATGAGTTTTTACCCACGTAAATTATTTTAACTTTCTCCATATTTGTGGCGGACCTATCATTGTGCATGTCTATATCCTTTAATATTAGTATCTCACTTTTGCTATGTGTCCACATGATCGTGCACTGGGGCGTGACTTAGTATAAACAAAATTGAAAGGATACGGATGTCGCCTAGAGGGGGGGTGAATAGGCGATTAAAACTTTTCCTAGAGTGGCTCAACAAAGGCGGAATAAAACTAGTGTTTACTTTGTTAAGCACAACCTAGAACAACTAAGGTTCACCTATGTGCACCAACAACTTATGCTAAGCAATACAAGCAACAAAGTGATAGCAAGATATATATTACTTCAAGCACGAAGGCTATCATAATGCAAAGTGCATAAGTAAAGAGCTCGGGTATAGAGATAACCGAGGCACGCGGGGACACCGATATTTTACCGAGTTCCTCCCAACATGGAGTACGTCTCGTTTGGAGAGGGGGTGATATCAAACCACCAACGCCACAAAAGGCCTCCCTTATTCTCCGGTGAATCTCACCCCAATGGGATCGATCCACACTTCCACTATCGGTGCACTTGTCGGTGGCAACCGGAACCTCTCACAAGGTTGGGGCACTTCTCCACAACTTAATTGGAGGCTCCCAACAAATGCCACAAAAGGCCACAATGCCACCAAGGCCACAAAACCGTCTAGGGTTCCAAGAACCCAAGAGGGACAAGCTTCAATGAGTCACACGAACCAAATCCTCTGAGGATAACTCAAACCGATGCACCAAATGCAAATGGCAAGAACACCACAAAGGTGCTCAAATCACTCTCCCAAATTCCACCAAAGCTACAAAAGCTTATGGGGGAATAAGAGAGGAAGAACAATGGAGGAATTCCACAAAAGACTCCAAGATCTAGATCCCAATATGTTCCCCTCACTTAGAGGAGAGATTGATTGGTAGATTATAGATCTAGATCTCCTCTTTCAAATCCCTCAAGAATATGCAAGAATCACTGGAAGGATTGAGAGAAAGCAAGCTCAAGAAGGTCAACAATGGAGGGGAAAGCTTGCAAGAATGGTTAGGAATCCATTGGGGAAGAAGGCCCCTTAAATAGGTGCCCCCAAAATCCAACTGTTGAAGCCCAAAAACGCGAATCCCGGTACTACCGGACTTTTTCCCGGTACTACTGGACATTCCCTGGGGATCCCAGGACGCCAAACGCACCTTATTCAGTACCAACCGGTACTAAGGGGCGGTACTACCGGACCCTGGTCCGGTACTACCGGTCATCCCTGAACGAAAACGGCCATAACTTTTGCATACAGACTCCGATTTTGATGATCTTGGGCTCGTTTCGAAGAGGACAACAAGCTCTAAAAGATCATGCAAAGAAACATCATAGTACAGCAAGGGAGGATAGATCCAAATGACGAAAGGTTTAATCTCTCTCAAAAATACAAACCGATAAAACCTCCAACATAAAAAACGTAATAGAAAATGCATATGAAATCCGTTTTTGATGAACTAGAGTTTGTCAAGGAGATTAAAACAAGCTCTAAATACTCACATGAGTAAGAACCAAATAATGTAAGGTTTTACCTATCTCTAAAATACAAACCGGTAAAACCTCCAAGATCAAAATGCAATAAGATATAAAAGGGAAATCCGATTTTGATGAACAAGAGCTTGTTATGAACATTACAACAAGCTCTATATCCTCACATGGACAAGACCAAATAACAACCAAATACGATGATGCAAGTATGCAAAGGTTTGAGCTCTCTCTGAACGATATGACCGAGTTACTCATTCGAGAGGCCCTTTTGATAGTACGGTTATCTATCCTAAACCCGGTCTCCCACACACAACATGAGACCGGCAAAAGGGAAAACCTATCAAGATTATACCTTTGCCTTGAGCATTCCACTTGATCTCGATGTAGACGAACTTGACCTTCTCAAGATGGAACACCTTTCTTGATTCCTCATCATCGATCCATGATCACCGAGGATGACAAGCATCAAACATGAGATGTTCTAGAGATTGCGCATATTGAGCTTGCACAACACATCTTATCCTCATATAATCGAACTTGAAGCCAACACATGCTCCAAGCGAGGCCAATGGACAAATCCTACAAGTGCAACTTAATCACACATTAGTCCATAAAGATTGTCATTAATTACCAAAACCACACATGGGGGCCCATATGTTCTTTCAATCTCCCCCATTTTGGTAATTGATGACACTCCCTTTAAGAGGGTTTATATAAGGAATTTTAACGAATAAAATGGTAACACCAATATCAAATACTACATAAGTATGTGATATTGGTACCACCACCATATATAGAGCAAACTCCCCCACAATCTATGCATGTGTGATGAACTTGAATTTCATTGCATATATTGCCAATCATTATTATTGGTGGAGTTTCCACTATATACCACATGCTAAGCAACAACAACGATGCAAGAGCATGAAAAGCAAATGCTTAAGAACAAACTCAAAGCATAAACTATTTCCCTTAAACCCTCTAAAAATGTGATATTGGTACCACCACCATATATAGAGCAAACTCCCCCACAATCTATACATGTGTGATGAACTTGAATTTCATTGCATATATTGCCAATCATTATCATTGGTGGAGTTTCCACTATATACCACATGCTAAGCAACAACAATGATGCAAGAGCATGCAAGGCAAATGCTTAAGAACAAACTCAAAGCATAAACTATTTCCCTTAAACCCTCTAAAACTTCTACCCCATTGGCATCGATTGCCGAAATGGGTGACAAGTTCCAGAAGGCCAATATAGTGATAAATCCTCCAAAGGTGTGCATTCACACATATCCAATGATGAATACTTGGGAGGAAGTAGAACTATATCGAGGACCCAAAGATTGCCAAAAGAAATAAAATAAAACGACGCATCATAAATGACGCAAGCAATCACAAGATCCGACAAATTAATTGAAAACAACAAATGAGTCCAAAAGGAAACAACAAGATATTATGATATGAGCAAAAGAGTGTTTTAAATAACAAATAGAGAAGCTCCCCAAGATTTGTGCACAATTCAAAATAAATGCATTAGAATGCATATTGCACAAATATGGAATCCTCGCTCCCCCATAATCATTTAAGACACAACAAATGAAAAAAGAAGACAAATGAGCATTATTAACTGAATTGGATGAGCTCCCCAAAGATAATGCACCAATTATGATAATTGCATTTGGGAACAAGGTGCATAATCATGGAATCCTCACTCATCCAAGTTCATTTAACAATACAAGGCATGAGAGAACAGATATGAGTGCCAAAATGTGCAAACAAGAGGAACAAGCACTCATAGGCAATTAAATTAGGAAGCCACCGAAGAATCAAAAGGAATAGAAAGGTGGTCTCCAGGGATTAAAAATCAACTAAAATTATCTTCTCATATGTGTATATGTCTCTAAGTGGAAAATATCACAAAGACATATTGCAAAAAAGAAATATGCACACATAAAGAAGATTATACAAGAAAGCACATGAAAGGCAAAAATGAAGTCATAACATATATCAATAAGAATTTTTGCTTCAAAGCATGGCCAAAGGCTCACATATGTCTTATTGTACATTAATGGACTTCAAACACCAACACACTACATATATTACAACTTTCACCAAGGGAAGAGGAGAAAGTTGGAATATATGGAGAAAGGCAACAAGTATCACAAGAAAAATTTAACTAGCAAAATCTCACTATTGCACATGAGAGAAGTTGAGGAAAAGATAGGCAATAAAATTGCTAGATTGACCTATTTGGGATTGGAGGATCATATGCATGATTTTTTATACTCCCAAATATATATACTCATCTCAACTTATACACATATACAATAAAGAGTTCTCTCAATACCATGGCTAGAGATACAACAGTTACAAATACATGAATTCATGCTAGAAGGCAACCGACAAACGGTTGGAATCAATATATATGAGCATGAGAAAGAGATACTTGTTACCGAGATATAATTGGTAGGATGTAGAGGATATGAAATCAATGAACATCCTATAGCATGCCTCCAATTTTCATTAACGCACCACTTCTTCAAGATTGAGAGACAAACATCCAATATATCTCCAATGTATCTAAAACACATTTAAGTACAAAATGGTCTCCAAACTTATTGGGACCAAAGTAGTTAGTGCAACTACAATACATAGGATATACTCCACATAAATATGTGCATATTGATATGAAATTGAATTTCATGCACAACTTAGCCGATGGGATTTGGTGGAGTTTCCCCTATATATTGGATCAAAGAAAGCAAGCATGCCATAATATAGATATGTAGTAAATATGCATACACAAGGCTTTTAAGAACCAAAAATGAGATACAATTTGAACAAAAACACCAAGTAAACCGAGATGGCACACACAAGAGTGTGACAAGACAAGCGGTGTCCAAATTGTATCAAAGAACCAATTCAACACATGAAAGCTCACAAGTTCAAGAAATGAACTAGGCTAAGGCCAAAAGAGCAAAAATAGATAGAAATAAAAATGCTCAAGGATTTATCTCATTCTAAAATGGTCAAATCAAGAAACAAGGTATGAGACAAAACCAACTCCCAAAAAGAGAAAGGTTCCAACAAAAAACCAAACTCCCCAAACTTTTCATGATGGCACAAAGTACCAAAACGAAAAGATTGAGCATCCAAGCACATAAAACTCGATATGGATCAAATAAAGAAGCATAAAAGGATTGTTCTAGATAATATAGGAGAGCTCACCCATAAGTAGTACATTATATAGAATTTTGCTTTTGAATGCAAAATGCACACAAATGAGATCATCACTACTACCTACATTAAATAAAACACAAGAGGATATCAATAAAAATAAAGGGATCCAAAAGTAGCAAGGAATACATGGGAGCACACAAAACATTTACTTGGCCAAAGATAGGACAATATTAAGCAAAGGCCAAAGTGAATATGATCAATAAAGTCTACCGTAGATTTGGTACTAATTGTCCAAGGACAAGAAGAATTGAGAATAATCTTCCCTAGTTAGTTCATACGGATATCCAAGATCGTATTCACACAAACAAGCATGTAACAAAGTATACAGATTAAGTTTGATGCTTCGAAAGAGATTCTTGGTAGCTTCCAATAGTCACACAATCATAGTGATTAGAGTGACTTGAAGTAAATGGTTTCCATGAGAATATAGAGATCTAAATATGAGGAAACACATACCAAGAAACACTCTCATATACAAGATCCAAAATATGATCAACAACAACATTCAAGCAAATTGGAACTTGTATGAGCAAATGTGTCACATAGGTGCTAGATAATTATCAATATCAATTCTAAGTGACACAACCTCGAATATTCACATTTTATAGGATTGTAATATGCACTAAGCATATGACTCCCCCATAATGTGATACTACCATAAAACCAACACGAGGCAAAATGATACAAATAGAGATAATTAATGGACATTACAAAATTAAGTTTCTCATGAGAATTATACCACATAGAGACTAGACAATAATCCAATATAAATATTAGGTGGTATTTCTCATGTACACATAATTTTTAGGATTGTGAAATGCCCAAGCATAACACTCCCCCAAAATGGGATAATCCATTAATATGTCATATTACTTGTCATTAGATTGGATGTATCTAGCACTAAAATATGTCTAGATACATCCATTTCTACGACAAGTAATATGGATCAGAGGGAGTAGTATAAACATCACTTTGTGAAGAACAAAATAACAGGTGCATGCCATGAGGTGGGTAATCGCTTGTCATATGTATGATGTAGTTAATTTGCCAATCAATACTCCTTAACCTCGAACCTGTAGGAAAATACAAGAAATAAAAGATATACATGGCACCGCAAATCTGATTCGTACCAAAATCATTAGGGTGTCTAATACTAACTCATGTTTAATAGAAAAAGTAATTATTCTAGCGTACAACTTCTCCTTATGTTTCCCTAGGTCTACTATCTTGCATGGTGCATTATATTATTATGAGCTTTCTATTTTTATAGGTAATTATTAATTGGTTAATTCTTCACTAAATGGACATTAATCCTCATCTTTTCATTTCTTGGAAGGTCACTCTCTCCTTTCCTCCAAATGTTATTGGTAGCCTCATGAGAAATAGGTGATCCATGTGAATAGTCGATGTAGTGCCCATGGAAATGATCATCTTTTTTGCAGTTTTTTTACATTTTCCTTTATTTCCCACAACATGGATATATCTCGTGAGTGAATTACTCACTGGTTTCTAAGATCCGTGAACTGTAAACAGATAATCTGTAAAATAAAGTAGTTGTCTTAGTTAGTAGTATTACAAAATTGTGTAAGATCCTCCTCAGAGAAATTATGAATTGTTCTTATACCTGTTCAGCAATAAGTAATATTTTGTCTATTGGTAAAAAAACTCAATGAATGTCACATCTTGCAGGGGAACATGAACTTCATGCCACCAGTGGATCTTTCATTGCATACATTATTCCTGCAGGAGTGGGGAAACTAAGTTTTGTCACTCAATTTTCCATCATCACTAAAGCCAACTTATAGTTTAGTTGCAATTTGTAACTCGTGAAGATTATAACATGTTGCAATTGGTGATATATAGGGGAGCCACAACATGGCAATATTTAGCACACACTGCAATAACACTACAAAAAAGGAATAATTCCCATGAATCCTCCTAACATTAACGAAGTGTATGCTTTTTTTTGGCTGACTGATGTGTTTGTTCCGTTTATCTTTGCTGATTGTGTCTATGGCTTTGCTCTATGTTTTGCACAATATGAGATTCACCTTTATCTTCTTTTCTGTTACACAAATATCATATATTTCTATCAGTTTGGAGACTTAGGCAATGGTACGCATCAACTTGTAGCATGAAAATATGATGGCATACTAAGAAGGCAACATATCATATGCACCCCATAAGATTGTGTATCCGTGTATCCATCTGGTTTCAGCCCCACGATCAAAATCTAGGGAGATAGCTTAGCGTATATCTATTTTTTCATAAAGACGCCAGCTCTACCTTATATTTTCAAGGTATCTTTGCAACAAACTTTACAACTGGCATAGCAAGTGAGATATGAGAGATGTGGGAGACAGAAGAAGGAATAAAGGAATAAAAGAAAAGAGACATCAATGACCTCCCTGACATTGCTAGCCGAATTTGTTGGCCCATTGAATAATTTGCTGATCCAGTTAAATAGAATTGAAAGAATACTTACAGAGGTTTATTGGTTTTGGCGTCTAAAAAGCAAGACAACCACCCTCTTGTGAGCTTGCAAGAAATCTCGAGAAGAATATTTACAGAGGTGCAAAACCATTTATTCTATGCATTTAAGAATAGCATGGCCAGCTGAAAAGAAATTTTTATAAGCCAGATAGACTTAAAACTCTTGAGAGCTGATACGGGAGAAGCAATGCATCGATTATACCCAAAAAAATCCGGGAAAGAGTCGTGCACAGAAAATATCAATCATTGCATCATCCCACACTGCAATCTGGTCGTTCAATCCAATCCAACATCTTCCTCACGGTTTCAGTTTTACCGGATCAAAGCAGCACATGTACGGGAGAGGCGGACGGCAACAACCAATCCAACATGGAAGGGGCGTCCGCTAGTCAGGTGCATACGCATACTGCTCCTGCAGGTCCCTGGACGAAGCCGATGTCTGAGAAACAGTCGGATTTCTCTGCTTCCATTGCAAACATGTCTCAGTGAATTAGTTTTGAGCGTAATGAAAACATGGAAAAGATAAGATACGCATGTGCCAAAAGCTGCAGCACAAAATCAATAACCGAGATCTCATGTGGATCATTATAAGAGGGCATGAACTATTCCTCAGCTGCTCTGTAATCGACGTACTCCCATAATATTTAAACCTAAACATTGGGCTGATCCAGTTCTACAAAGGTATGCATCATGCATCGGGAAGATCAAAACACGTAAATTGCTGGAATTCTATTGTGAAGAATACTTATGCATACCTTTGATCACCCCGCGTGGAAATCCATAAGAATTGGCTAGCACGGGTCTTCTCAGCTTGGGCTAATTAACATCGCGTCTAGGTCACGGCAGCATGCCCTTGACCATGGAAGGAGAAGAAGAGTTCGGAACAGATTGGATCGGAAGGATTTTGAGGTCAAACAGGTTACTACGTAATGGCAAAGGTGGGTAATTTTCTTGTATTTGGTGCTGAACTTATTTTCCTTTCAGAAGATCGGTTGGCTACAAATCTTTAGAAGGTCTAATAAACGATCAGATGTTTCTGATTTTTGTGAGATTTTCTAGTCTATTTCTCTATTTTCTGGTGAGCCTGTCATGTATTTTAAATATATAATAGATTTTTTGGAACATCAAAATATCATTTTTGAATTTTATAATAAAGGGCTACAGTGAGCTCAGGCTCCAGAAGCATTTTCCGTCTAGAGGGATGCTGCTACGGAAAATGACATCAATGCCTTCTAATGAACCGGGCAATAAGATCTGATGTCTACAATACTTATTCATACTGCAATAGATGTTTTGAAAATAAAAAGTGCAGTAGATTGTGGATTGATGGAAGGGTTGGTAGAAAACAAGCCTATCATCAGAATTCCTTTTCATCTCGAAATATCTCGAAATAAGAATATTACCCCAAATTCTTCTTCTTCAAAGCATACTTATGCTAGTTCGGCATTGCAGGGGCTCGAACTCGCAGCTTCCACCTTCATAGGGCGGTTCTCTGACCAATTGAACCGCTAAAGTGCATGTCCACCTATGTCTTTCCGACCATCCAAAGCCGTAATAAAAGGATCATGCTGCATTTACCTCAACATCCACCCAAAAGAGGGCTCGCTCTAGAAACCATTGTTGTCTACACTCCCGTCGAGAGGCCTTCTTGCTCCCTTTTTACGAATCTAGGAGAGAGTCAAAAGATAAGTCCATAGAGACCTCAACTCTTTCAGGGAAAGGAGGGAGATCGAATGCGAGATGGAGTCCGTGGCGAAGGAAAGTGACATAGGTGGGACAAAACCTAACCCAACTATACTTTGCCACAACAGGTGAGCCAAATTGCGGAAGCTCATGAGCCACCACATCTTCTAGCCCACATAAAGTGAACAAGCTTGTAAGAGCTAGCCAAAAGACAGTGAACTTTCTTCCCTACTCCAAATAGAAACCAAATCCGAATGAACCTAATTCGATTTTCCGATCTATACACTCCCTTCCCCTTTAAGAAATGACTTGACCTCTCTGAAATATGGCAAATGAATTTGAAGGCATGGGAAGAGGCCATAATGCAAGACATCTTTATTCTCCCGATTTCCTCCTCTAGTTGGATTGACATGAAAATCTAGTGATAATGTTGATGTACTTAGCATGCTCCCATATGCTGATGATATGATTTTTATGTTTCAAGATAGTTTAGGTATCACTAGAAATTCGAAAGCTATTTTATATATTTTTGAACAACTTTCGGGTTTGAAAATTAATTTCTATAAGAGCGATTTGTTTTGGTTTTGGTTGAGCTAAGGATAATGTACAAGAATATTCATCTATTTTCACTTGTGCAATAGGGAAATTCCTTTTAGATGCCTTGGGGGTGCCTATGCATCATACTTCGTGTAAGAAGAATTGATGGAGGTACATACATGGACTGGTAGGTAAAATTCTTACAAAGGAAGATTAATTCTATTAAGGAGTTGTTTAAGTAATATTCCTTTCTTTATGATGTTCATGTTGGACATTCCTATTGAATTAGATAACAAAATAGATTTTTTTCTAAACTTGTTACTTTGGCATGAAAAATAGGATGTAAAAATATCATCTTGTTAACTAGGAAAAAGTTTGTCAATCTATAGAAGTAGGGGGATGGGTGTAGTTTATTTGAAAGTAATGAATATATATTTTCTTAGTAAGTTCTTATGGAAGCTAGAGAAAAAAAGGGATGTGGAAAAATATTTTGAGAAGTAAGTATATGAAGAAAAACTTATCCACATGTCAAAAAACACCTTATCTGCATGTGGCAAAATATTGTGATTTATGGTAAAGGGGTTATGAATGTAAGAGTACTTTTTTTCAATTTCATAGAAATGCTATTGGAAAAGGTAAAAGGACAAGGTTATGAGAAGATCTCTGGTTGGGAGATAAAACTTTCTGTGTTCGGTTTAGTAAGTTGTATAGTTACTAAAAAAATTAGAAGTAATATTCTTCTTTCGGATGTGTTTAAAAAGGTTGGGGTGTTGTAAAGTTTAGGACGACCTAGTGGGGCGATACAGTGCTTACACAACACCAATTAGAGGACCTTTGTTATGGTGTTAATTAACTTGAATGATAGTGAGGACAAATATATATGGTGTAACTACCTCGGTGAATTACGCTCCTAGATACAAGCCTGGATGAGCGGTAGTGGTTGAAATAGTACGGTGGGGCCCCAAAAGCCACTCACGGGTAGACCTTTCGGCCGTCCCAACCACTTCCAACTCATCGGGACCTGTACGGGCGGCGTAATCGGCAGGCGAAGGGATCAACTACATACACAAGTGAGTATGTATGCAAGCCACCATACAAAAGTACATCAGAGCCATTCCAACTAGAAAGAGGAAATATAGCAACGCCATACGGCAAGATTCAAATGACCTAGATAGATATAATATTTTAGGATAATTCCTCATACATCACACATCAGAGTATCAAGCGGAAGCGGCAAAACAAAGTCCGAGTACGGATAAGAAGCAAATCGGCATAAGATGCCATTGAAATAAGCACATCCCGCCCACAGATCTCACGGATCCCCGTTCCCGGAATCTCTACACCGAACGATCGTTGCCCACATCATCAGCCTCTTCCACCCAGTATCCGTCCTGCGAGTGTACCTGTTCATCTGAACCAATAATTTATCGTGTGAGACCCTAAGGGTACTCAGCAAGTCTTTATGCCTCTAAAGGGGGACACAACCTGGGGTGACGCAATTGCAGCAAAAGATAAACCCTAGCAGTTCTATAGATACTCGCTAACCATCCGTCTAACCAATGATAGACGGATGTCCGTGAATTAATGACAACAGTTATAACAATAATTTCCTCAGATCCATCCTCCTCCTCGCTTACCAGCGAGGAAGCGGACGAACAACCCCCCCATCCGTTGGCAATTTTATTAACCATTCTATGAGTGTTGCACTATTTACTAGTCAATTACTTAGTCAGGTTAAAGCGGTACTTTAGTTATGCTTGTCTATGATCGAGAAACTGTGCTCCAAGTCGTCCATAACCGCGGACACGGCTTTCAGAAAGTTTTACCCTGCAGGGGTGCACAAATAGCAACACACACTCGATCAACCTCGGAAAAACCAAATCAAAACCCAACGAGGCCTTCACGACAAAGCAATCACAAGATTCAGAAATATTTCAGGGGGCCACCCCTTGGAGTACACCCGCAACGAAGTTAGCTGACTCCGAGACGGACCCGAGGTTTGGGTGGACGGCTGTGAGCGATTGGGAACCCAAAACTGGGCTTGTCGACACCGCGAAAACGTGTCCCGATCCTAAACAGTACAGTGTGCTCCTCGCACAATCGTAAATACAGTAATAAAGCATGGCATAAGTACAGGATAGTAAACAAAACCTCAAACTAGTTTGTGGCCCCAAGAAATAAGACTGAATCAAGCTCTGGCTCAGGGGGGTCCCATAAGCCTCCCGGATGTGGATAGCGCGAATATTCTTGGAACAGGAATCAAGTACTCGGGGTCTTACGGGACACAAGTGAGCAGGAAAAACCAAATAGCAGATATTGCTCACCGGTGCCACTTTCATTAGTTGTCCCATTACTACTCAGGTTAAGTTGTTTAGGTACCTCGTTATCCATCAGACACTCACATACCCTACACATGTTGTTCTACGACTCGCATGGCTCAAACAACTTCTATAGTAATGGCTCATGGGATGGAGGTACAAGCTTGGTGGGGTTTAAAAGTAAAGGCTATGCAATACTTGGGATTCAGTTTAATGCAATCGCGACTCAATGATGCAAGAATAAGATAGAGGCAATAGGTACTGTATGTATGCAAGCATGTGGTAGTGCTTGCCTGGCAACTCAGTTGAAGCGAGAGACGGATCTGGGTAGTGCTCCTGGTTCTCTTGATATATCCCCTGCTCAGAGTCTATTCGAAGAAGAACCAAACAAACAAGGCCAACATAAATAAAATGCACAAGCATAGGAATAAAATGCGTCAAGAAAACAATCATGCCATGATGAATGATGCACAAGTTGCATGGCAATAAAGTAGCATGACATGGGTGAGGTGTAGAACACAAGAAGTAACATTTTTATGGGGTTTTGGTCCTATTTTATTGTCATAATAGTTGCTGTATACTTTATATTTATATGATGCATGCTGCAATGGAAGTCATGGATAGCATAAACAGAAATGTCTTGTCAAGATGATCATTTTAGACATGTCATTTGCTAAATTCGGAGTTATAAATCAAAAGTTATTAATTTATTAAGTTCCAGTGGCATTTGTTGTAATTTACTCAACTTGGAATTTTAAATGTGCAAAAGGTAATTTGAATGGCATATTTGAAATCCTCACATTTTTCTGATTCAAAAACATGTATTATTTGTATTATTTGAAAATATGAATTTAAATTATTTTAAGTCAAAATAATTAAAAGGGGTCAAGGTCAAAGGTTTGACTAGATAGAGTCAAACTTGGTCAAATTCGAAAACATGGTTGAATTCATATTTGGAAAACATTTACTTTTCATTTTGAAAGTTTTTACAAATTCGAATTATTTCAAACGATATGAATTATTTGGTATATTAGCTTTTTCTGAAATTTTTGTTTGTTTTGAAAAAGTGGCAAACTTTTGTTACTCAGATGAAAGCTACCCATGGTCAATGACAGGTGGGGCAGAGGGCATAAGGGGCCACGGCAGCGCTGGGCGACGTCTGCTACCGCGGCTTAGCCAGCCCAGTCGCTGACGTGCGGGCCCAACGGTGCAGCCGGTCCCACATGACAGCGAGGGCCTGGGTGAGCCACGACGCGCAGCGAGGAGGGGGTGCGGGGTGAGGGCCTGGAAAACTGGGGGGGGTTTTGGCCAAATTTCCGGGCGACCGACAGGTGGGGTACTGGGCTGCTAGGGATCTGAGCGTGCTCGACCAAAACTTGGGGGGGGGGGGGGGGGGGTTCGCAAAACTTCCACGCGAGCTCTGACTGACGAACGCCGCTCTCTGAATCTCGTCGACGCCTGACGACGGCGAGATTTTCCGGCGAGGATGGCGTCGCGTCCGCGGCGAGGTGGCCCTGGCTACCAAAACGGAATGTGTAGAGGGTGGCTCCGGCTACAGATCTCACAAGGAAGGGTCGACGGCGGCGTGTTGTGCGGGAAAGGGCACGTCGGGGAACAGAGAGGAAAACGCCGGCCTGGGCTTGCGCGTCGGCGGGGCGGCTCGTCGGCGGGGTCACAAACAGGCGGCGCTAGGCAAGCGGAGGGGTAAAACGGTAGAGGGCTTGGGGGAGGAGCTCACCTCGGTCGATTCCCACCGGAATCGAGGCAGGAGGTGGTCGGAGCGGAGGGGAACGGCGGCTGCACGGCTCCGGGTAGAAGGACGGAGCAGAGAGGCTTCAGGTGCCGCCGGGAAGAAGACGTAGTCGATGCTCCTAGCGGCTTTGACTTCACTGCTGTCACAGGCTCGTCGTGGATGAGGTCTGCAGTCCCTCTCCTACGACTGGCTGCTCCGGCTGGCTACTGGGATGGCAGAGCGTAGGCGCGCATGGCGGCAGCCTTGGTGGTATGCGAAGGAAACAGAGGAGGAAGGGGGGATGGGGAGAGCTAGGGTTCAAGGGGCCTCGATCTGGGGATGGATAAGAAGGGGAGGGGGATGACGCGGCTGACGGGGCGACGGCTACCTGCTCCGTCTGCTTTCCGTCCCCCGTCGCGAGAGAGGAAGCAGGGAACGGCGTCAGCGCCAGGAAGAAGAACAGGAACGAGGCGGGCGACGGCGCTGAAGCGGTACTGGGCCAGGGGGATGGGCTGGGCTGCTGCTCTCGATCGGCTGAGGCGACTGGGCCAAAGTGGTTGCTACCAGGTATGGCTTTCCCCTTTTTTTATCTTGTCTTTTAGTTTTTTTGTTTGTTATTTTTATTCTATTTCAATTTTCAAACCAGTTTATGATTTCAAAAATCTTTTGAACCTTTTACCAGGAGGTTTTGAATAGGGGGCTTGACTAAGAGGGGAGGTGGGGTTTAGGGTTAGAAGGGAGGATGAGAGGGGGAGGGTAATTGGGACTAGATAGATGGGGTGATTAGGGTTTAGCTAGAGGGTAAGAAAGAGGGAGAGAGATAGAGGGTTTGGTGGGTTTATTAGATCAAGCATGATCCACACAAGCTCAACAAGATGGACAAAAGAGGAAAAAGAAAAGGGGTGATCCATGCAAGCAAAACAATAAGATTCAAATGTCAAGTAAAAGGTGGTACTTGCATGGGCCATGCAAAAACATTAAATGCCATGTATCGTCCTTGTGATAACAAAATAATAAGCATGGTATTATTTATTTGCATCCTCACAAGATGGAGTAAGGCCCAAGCAAAAAGAATGAAGGAAAAGTTCCATGTGGAGTGAATGAGGGGAACCATAGTTGAATACAGATGGGACATGCTAGTGTGTAGGTGCCACTAGATATTTTATAGTCCCAAAATATCCCAACATGATAATAACCCCAAAACAACCCATATGGAGACTAAGGAAAGGTTCCACTCACAAGGCATGCAAAGGTGGCCATGTGGCTCTCATATACCAATATTGTGAAAACAACATGGTGCATACATGGGAGCATGTGGAGCTAGAATTTGATCCATCCCAACCCACATGAGCTAGAGGTAAAACCAATAAGTTGCCATGCTCATGTAAGGTGGAATGGTGGAAATATAAGGTGGTGAAGAAAAGGTGGTGGAGTCAATAAGAGATATGCCCCCAAATCAACTTGGGCATTTAACAATATATCAAGAACCAAATACAATATCAAGAGGCAAATACAACTATTAATGCATATGAGATAAGAACCAAAGCAAAAGGATTTTTGTATGATGCTCAAATGCAAGGTGGCATGATGACATGAGCATGATATGATGATGATGCAACAATTATATGTAGGAAGTGGCCCTTTTA
The DNA here is from genome assembly GCA_916181665.1 of Avena sativa. Taxonomy (NCBI): domain Eukaryota; kingdom Viridiplantae; phylum Streptophyta; class Magnoliopsida; order Poales; family Poaceae; genus Avena; species Avena sativa. The sequence goes on along the minus strand of OV702280.1, from coordinate 346,471,637 downwards.
TTACTAGATCAAGTAGCATTACAGGTGTTCGACAACTGGGATGCTACATGTGGTTACTTACTAAGTCAGTTAATTTTATTGCATATTCTATGCATTTAGCTTTGAAGATGAAAGTAGTGAAGTGGCCACATAGGAATGTTTGGTGGGTAAGGATCTCTCTTAAGATTAAGGTTTTTCTTGGTTAAATTTCCATAAGAGTATCTCAACTGAAGATGTATTAACTAGGAAGGAAAGGTAAATATTGTAAATACTCTTTCTATGGTGAGCATGAGACAATAGGCAAAAAAAATTGATTGTAAGATCGCTAAATGTATCTCGTGGATAGTATTTTATAATTTTTGTTGATGTGCTGAATGGGGGATGAAGTTTACTAGTAAAAGTTGTGATTGCTGTGGGAGTAGCTACGATTTTTATGTTCAATTTGGAAGATCCAAAGCTAAGCTATTTTTGATCATGTCATGCATGATCCAATTGTCATAATGTATATCCTAGCTCACTGTATTGATAAATGGTCTATTCTACAGAAAGTAAATGAACGACATGGAAATCACAACGCGAGACAACAACGGGCAAGAGTGGTACGTGGGATTTTCAACAGAAGAACTAGATGAGCGCCGATGACCATAAGAATTTGAGTTGGTTGAGCTCGTAGTATGTGGGCATCATCGTTACACGAAACTTGCATTAGATTGTAGCAGCCGGTTCATGATCTAAGTCGCTGGAGTTGTGATATATTCATATTCCCTGTAATATATCGTTATGGTTATGATTTTTTAGCAGGGAAGTAGTGGAGAGACTGGTAAATTTTCTCTCTAGCTAGAGATGGGAGAGTTGTGTCAATTCCGTAACAAAACCTGGATAAACTATGGTTTCATTTTAATAAAGCCGATAGCGTGGGATCTTCAATTTTCGAAAAAATAGGCTGAAATTAAATATGTCACGATCATGCCACTACGAGTGGCAAATATGTTAATTGGGCCTTTGGCTTGTGTTCGGTTGTATAATTGCATTATATGGCTATTGGAGATATGTCCAAGAGGCAATAATAAAGTGGCTATTATCATATCTTCGTGCTTATGATAAATGTTTACATACCATGCTATAATTGTATTAACCGGAAGCATTAATACTTGTGTGATTTGTAAACATGTAAGAGTCCCCAGTAAAGCCTCTTGTTAAACTAACTTGTTGGTTAATATATGATCATGGTTTCCTGATCATGAACATTGAGACGTTATTAACAACAAGATCATATCATTAGGAGAATGATGTGATGGACATACTGCTATAGTTAAGCGTAGAATAATATCAAGTCATTTAAAATAGTTCACTTGCTATAAGCTTTCAATACATAGTAACATAAATCCTTCGACCATGAGATCATGTTAATCACCATCACCGGATGGATGCTTTGATGACATCAAACACCACTTCGTAATTGGGTGGTTATAAAGGTGGCATTGAGTGTTCGTAATCTTCCCCTGTTAGCCTATATTCCACCTCAGCCATACCTTCGACCACCGCCTTCTCCGGCGTGGGGAGAAGGCAGAGAGGAGAACGAGGCAGTCGAGGAAGCCTACCTTAACTAGTGGAGCGCGCCAATAAATAGAGTCGAGCAGGATAGGCCCTAGGACAAGCAGAACATGATGGAGCCGATCGAAACCCTAGCCATTCCATCCGCGAGCTTCGAAGAAGATCGCCGGCGCCCCAAGCCCTTTCGACCACACCATCAGGCCCGAGGTGAGCCCCTCTACCTCCTAGACAACCTCTCGAGCATGATCGCTTCCTAGTTTGGCCGTTCTTTTCGTCGAGCGTCTGCCGTGTGTTGCCACCCGACACCACCCCGTTCGCGCACCGCTATTGTCGTGCGCCTCACTGTTGCGTGCTACCCCAGCCGTGTTCGCCTCCTAGTACCGAACCATCTAGGACCATCGTCGTGGCCAGTAGCTGACTTGGCTGCGCCGTCGCGACACGTCTATGACGGTCCCGTCACGGCCGCACCGGTGCACGTCGTAGTCGAGGCTCTGTACCATATCCTGCGTCGTTAACCTTAACACAACGCCAGCCTGCACCACCGCAGTGGTACCATCCGTCTAGCCCGAGCCCGAGGTCCCCAGATCGATCCCCAGCATCCCTTGTATTTTTGTCTATCATCGCTTCTTCAGTTTCGACAGGGAGAAGATTGATACGTTGGAAGCGTATCTATAATTTTTTATGTTCCATGCTTGTTTAGTATCTACTTTGATTTACTTGTCTACACTTTGAGGTGCTTTTTACATGTTTTCTGGTACTAACCTATTAACAAGTTGCAACAGTGACAGATGCCTGTTTTCTGCTGTTTTTGGTTTCAGAAAAGTTAGTAAAGAAATATTCTCGGAATTGGAGGGGACAAACGCCAAAGTCAATTACTTTCCGTGGGGAACAAGAAGTCCAGAGGAGAGCCGGAGGGGCCAGCCAAGGAGGTCAGACCCACCCCAGGCGCGGGGACAGGTGGGCCCGCGCCTGGCTAGGGTTTGGTGGCCCTGGCCGCCTCCCGGCCTCGCCCCTTCGCCTATAAGAATCCCCCGATACAGAAACCCTGAGTACCCGATCAGAAATCCACAAAACCGTCTGTAGCCGCCGCCACCATCATCCCTAGATCGGGGGGATCTAAAACTCTTCCCGGCACCCTGCCGGAGGGGAGATCATCCCGGAGGCCTTCTCTCCGGTATGATTCATGAGTAGTTCCACCTTGGACTATGGGTCCATGTAGTAGCTAGATGGTTGTATCTCCTCCTTTGTGCTTTCATGTATAGATCTTGTGAGCTCCGTTCATGATCAAGATCTAATCTATTTGTAATCATGCATGTTGTGTTTTCGGGGATCCGATGGATATTGAGATTATTATGTTGGTTTTATTAATGATTTTATCTTTATGATTCTATCATGTCTGTGTTGTTTGTGATCTTGCATGCTTTCCATTGCTAGTGGTTATCTTGGCCAAGTAGTTGCTAGTGACTCCAAGAGGGGGTATTTATGCTCGATAGTGGGTTCATGCCTCTAGTTTCCAAGGGAAGTGACAGAAATCTCTTCGGTTGTAGATGTGTTGTTGCTACTAGGGAGAAAACAACGATCTCTTGTTCATGGAACATGTGGACTGTTTACCTTACACACTTTGATTAAAGCAGTTGTCTATTGCTTGCAACTTAATACTGGAGGGGGTTCAGATGATAACCTGAAGGTGGACTTCTAGTCATAGATGCAGTTGGATGACGGTCTATATATATTGTTGTATTGCCCAATCAACTTCATAGGATCTTTTTGGCTAGTAATTGCATTGTTATGCCTTGCTCAGTTACTGTCAATTGCCTCGCTGTAATTTGTTTACCCTTCATGCCATGTTGTTTATCTAAGGAGAGCACCTCTAGTGAACTATGGACCCCGGTCCAATCTTTACCATTGATACATCTTCCACTGTTACCTGTTTACTTGTTGCAAACTATTACCTTCCACACCATTCGTTTAATTCTTTGTTACAGCAAACCGGCAAGCTTAACAACCTCACTGATTCGTTGGGGCAAAGTCTTGAGTTTGTGTTGTGCAGGTCTCCGCGTTGCTCGCAACACCTATGTGACATTTCCTTCCTCCTTCTAGTTCGATAACCTCGGTCTCAACTGAGGGGAGACTTGTTGCTTGCTGTTTCACACCTTGCTCTTGGGGTTTCCAACGAAGTTCTCCACGTCAGCACTAGCCATCAAGTTTTCTGGTGCCGTTGCCGGGGAGACTAAGGACGTCTTCACTAGGGGATTCCTTCACTTCCTTTCTCTTTACTTTGTTTTTAGTTTGCTTTGTTTCTTTTGCTTGGTTTTGTTTGCCTCTTTTCAAAAAAACCAAAAAAATTAGTCTAGTTTGGTTTGCTTGCCTTATTCAAAAACACAAAAAAAATTAGTTCCTGCTCTAGCTACTGTTGCTGTTTTTGGCTTGCCCACCTTTGCCAAAATGAACTCTATTGAGAACACCAAGTTGTGTGACTTTACTAGAACCAACAACAATGATTTCCTAAGCACTCATATTGCTCCACCTGCTCCTGATGCTACCTTTTATGAAATCAAGCCCGCTTTGTTGAATCTTGTGATGAGAGAGCAATTTTCTGGTGCTGGTTCTGATGATCCTCCTGCGCATCTTAATAGCTTTGTTGAACTTTGTGAGATGCAAAAGTATATGGATGTAGATGGAGATATTATTAAGCTTAGGCTTTTTTCTTTCTCCTTGAGGGGAAAAGCTAAAGAATGGTTGCTTTTTTTTGCCTAAAAATAGTATTGATTCTTGGACTAAGTGCAAAGATGCTTTTATTGGAAAGTACTATCCTCCTGCTAAGATTATTGCTATGAGAAGTGACATTATGAAATTTAAACAACTTGATAGTGAACATGTTGCTCCTGCTTAGGAAAGAATGAAATCTTTGGTTAAAAATTGCCCTACTCATGGACTCACTGCTTGGATGATTATTTAGACTTTTATGCAGGTTTGAACTTCTCCTCAAGAAACCTGCTGGATTCTGCTGCTCGAGGTACCTTCATGGGCCTCACTTTGGGTGCGGAAACAAGGCTCCTTGATAATATGATGGTTAACTACTCTGAATGGCACGTTGAGAGAGCTCCACATGGTAAGAAGGTAAATTCTGTTGAGAAAACTTCCTCTTTGAGTGAAAAGATTGATGTTATTATGGCTATGATTGTTAATGGGAAAGATCCTCTAGATCCCAATAGTGTTCCCTTAGCCTCTTTGGTTGCTCAAGAAGATCAAGTTGATGTGAACTTCATTAGAAACAATAATTTCAACAACAATGCCTATAGGAATAATTTTGGTAGCAACAACAATTATAGGCCTTATCCTCCTAATAATGGAAATTCCTATGGAAGCTCTTATAATAATGCTAGAAGTGCCCCCTCTGAACTTGAAGTAATGCTCAAGGATTTTATTAGTAAACAAACCACTTTCAATAAGACTATAGAGGAAAAGATTTTAACTATTGAGAAAAATATATCCTCTTTGTCTGAAGCTCAAACTTCCTTGGTTAATAAAATGACTGCTAAACCTGAAACTATGGAAAACACCTTTGCTACTGCTCATGCCATACAAGTTACTATTGATGAAAATGTTAGGCTGTTAGCTCAACTTCATACTAAGTGGGAAAGGGAAGCTAAAATTGATATAAACAATAGTGTGTGCACTATCACCACTAAACCAAAAGTAGCCCCTATTACTCCTCCTACTATGCCTACCACTAGTGATGATTAGTTTGACTTTGATATTGATGGTTGCAATATTTCTGAAGTGATTATGTTCCTACAAAAGCTTGCTAGAAGTCCTGATGCTAGTGATATGCATGTTGCCTTTACCTGTGGCATCCCGCAAAACCACTACTAGAAAATCGCGTCGTTTTTGTGCATTGCATCATCATGACCGCATGCTCATGTCATCATGCCGCATTGCATTTGAGCATCGTCATCATCTTGCATTTGATTGCATAAAACTATTTTTGAAAAGCCTGGTTTTGTTTTCTAAACGCCCCGTCTTTTATTCAAACGCCAAACCCGGGTCTCCGGATTATTTTGTTTTGGCTGCTATCGGTTTGCAAACGGCCCGTTTAAAACAAATAAAATGTTTAATTATTTTTAGTGGGGGCAGTCGAACGGGCCGAACCGACCCGAACGACCACCCCCAGAACCAAAAACGGTTCACCTAACCAGCCCCCTCCAAATCCTAAAGCTACCAACCTATCTACCCACCCCTCTGGCCACGTCACCCCACCCAATCCCCACCTGACACCTCACCCTCTCCCTCTCCCTAACCAACCCCATGCCGCCACTTGGCCTCTCTCCCTCTCTCTCCTCTCAACCCTGCCCAACACACTCTCACACACACACGCGGCCACACACACACCACACCACACGCGCCTGCCACCCTGGCCCGCCTGGGACCCATCCCCTCCAGCCGACAGTCCCGGCCCACCCGGTCCCACCAACCACCTGCCCGTGCCCTGTTCATCCCCTTCCTCTCTTCTTCCTCATCTCTCCCGTGCGCCTCCCTCCGGTCCTCTCTCTCTCTGCTCGCCTCGCCGCTCCACCCCGCTCTCCAGGCCGCCGCCCTCTGCCCCAACCGCGCCCCCGTCGCCAGACCCTCCCCGGCCTCGCAATGCTCTCTCCCTCCCCTCCGGCCCCGCCCCGTGCTAGCCCGACCCCGACCCCGAGCCGCCGCTCGCCCTGAGCTCCGTCGCGCCCGGCTCCTCCTCCGGCCTCCGACCCCGCGCGGCCCCGCACGCCGCGGCCCGCGTCCGTCGCCCCCGACCTCGCCGCCTGCAGCACCCCCGTCGCCCGCCCTCTGCTCCCCGCTCGTCTGTCCTCGCCCCGCCCCGAGCGCCGCCGCACCTCGCCGGCCGGGCTCTGCGCCCCTCCTCGCGGCCAGGTCGTGGCCGCCACGTTGCCTGCTCGAGGCCGAGGACCGTCGCCGCCGTGCCCTGCATCCCCGGCGTGCTGCGAGCGCCCTCCCCCCAAGCTTTGGCCGATGTCGGTCGTCCTCATCGCTTCCGGACCTTCTCCACAGCGAGCCTGGTGAAGGGGAGTCGTCTATGCTCGTCCTCTCCGGCCGTGGTACGTCTCTTGCGACCTCGCTGTGGCCTCCCGAAGCCAAGAACATCAAGGGCGCCAACAACTATTGGTTTTGCTCTATCAAGAGTAGTTCCGCTGCGGTAGTGTGTTGCAGAGGTGCTGCTGCTCCAAAACCCGACGCCAATGTGTTGTGGTGGGTTGTCTGTATCCTCAAGATCTCCGTCCTGGGTGTGTTTCCATAACCGTCGACATGGAACCGAAGGACGACAAGTTCTTCACCCCGGCACGTCAAGTTCTTCCTCTCGGATCCGAAGACGCCGTGACCCGGACACCGTGCGACAAGTACTCCTTCCCCCGAACGCCGAGCCCGGACCCGACGACCGCCAAGATCGCCACGAGAACGACAAGTACTTCATCCTGAATGCCAAGACCGACTCGATGGCGCGGACCCGACAAGATCGTCGCGACGACAAGAACGACACCGACCAGGGCGAGACCGATGCGCCCCGACGCCACGCCAAGTTCGTCTACCCGAACGCCAAAATCAACATTTAAATTGCGGGGTTAGATAAATAACATGAACCACCTAATTAAATGTCGGGACCCCGGTTCCGCTTAATATGACCTAATTGCATCGCACCTTCACCATGCCATACATCATACACGCATCATGCCGATCTTTTGCCGTAGTATTAAATATTGCATCCGGTGTTTATTCTAGTGTTTTGCTTCTTCGCGGATAAGGCCGTTGAGTTTATGCGAGTGTCGACCCGATCTTCGGTTGAACCTTCGACAATGTTTTCAGGCGAGCATCTCCCCCTTTCTACCTATCTTACTTTTATAGTATTTATTTCCCTCCTGTTGATCTATTGCTATCTGTGTTGCGTTGCTCTAGTTTTCGTACCCGTAATATCCCTTGCAGCCCTATATTGCCTTGGACACATCCTATTACCTGTTGTTTGGTAGATAGTTGGACTTGCGCGTCGTAGTCGCTTGCTCAAGTGCTGTTGCGTGTTGACAAGTGCCACAGCTGTTGGAGAATTGCCGCCTGTTTGATGTTGGAGATGATCATGGTTTTACTTTTCGTTCACTTTAATTACTGTATAACAACTAAAATTGAAGTAAGTAAGCAGAGGCATCGGTGGGTGATAGATAATATTTGGTTTCCGACCGCCCACTTGTGTCCCGTAGGACCCCGAGTTCTTGACACCTGTTCCGAGATCGAGCGCGCTAACCACAGGTGGGGAGATATGGGCCCCCCATTGATTATTACCTGATTTCAAAGTATTGTACTGGGGGCCACAAACTAGTTTGAGGTTTTATTTACTATCCTGTACTTATGCCATGCTTTACTGTTTTATTTAAATTGTGCGACAGATAGCACCTGTACTGTTTAGGATCGGGACACGTTTTCGCGGTGTCGACAGTCCCCGTTTGGGGATTTGCTGTTGTTCACAGCCGTCTACCCAAACCCTAAGTCCGTCTCGGAGACCGGCCGACTTTGTTGCAGGTGTACTTAGTGGGGTGGCCCCCCGTGCTTGCTTTGGGTCTGGGAACGTCATGACTTAGGCCCCGCCGACATACCGATGGGTGTATGTTAACTGATCTGGCAAAAAGGGTCGAAGTGCTTGTGGATACTTTGGTGCACCCCTGCAGGGTTAAATCTTTTCGAGAAGCCGTGTCCGCGGTTATGGACGACTTGGAGCACAATGCTTGATCATAGACAACTATAACTAAAGTTTACTGTTATAAATTGACTTGTATCCGATTTGACTAGTAATCAGCTTCACTACAACGGAATGGCTAAATAAAGTACCAACAACTGCTGGGTTTTTGGGTTATATCATGCTAATTGTATCTGACTAGTAAGTATTGTAACTACAATGGAATGGTCAAATAAAAGTGCCCACTGCTTAATTTATCAGGATGATGATATATACCTGACTAGTAATTACTGCCACGATAACCGAATAAATAAAACTGCCAACTGTGTGAGTTCCTCGGTTAACTTTCTCGGTTGGTGTCGAGGGGGAATACCAGGATGGGTTGCTTGGTGTTGTATTCAGGTTGGATCCGAATAGGTCTCTCTTACCCCTCTCTGATAGCCGCCAGTAATATCGAGTCTCTATAGGTTGTTTAGTGCATGCTGTCGCTGCCGCTTCAGTCCACCATACCTATGTAGGCGAGGACCGCCGAATTCTAGTCTCGCCGTGTACTGGCCTCAGTACTGACGCTCCTCTTTTTTCCTTTGCCCTTTGTCGGCACCCCTTTTGTTCAAGCAGGTTTTGAGATCGACGCCGTTAGCAGGGTTACCCTTCCGGCTTGGCCTGGGCAGGGTTATGGACGCCATTGGTTATTCTTCAGGGCTCTTAGCCCCATTTGCATCTTGTCCGTAGTCGGACGCTGTATCATTTGCAAGGTGATTTGAATCTTTGTACTTTATATCTGTATTCTTGACTCTTTGAGTCGCTGCTGTATATATATCTGTTCTGTGGGTCCCATCGAGGACTGTTGTGTAATGTTATTACTTTGTTTTCCACCCGCACGCAAGTGCCTGGTGGGAACCTTCGAATCGTTTCTATGCGGGTTTGGCGGGTTTCGCTAAAACTTGCATAGGGCCGATTCTGAGGGTGTTACAGAGTGGTATCAGAGCTCAGCAGTTGCGATACCCCACAAGTCCAGCCTGTAGGATAACCTAGCTAACGGCCGAAGTAGAGTGTCAAAACTATTTTTGAAAATCGGTTGGATAGTTCTGATTAGGTCTGATTTTACTCCTTACCCCTCTGCTGTTCTCCTCTTACCTCTACGTGTTTTGAATCCGCTCTCTTCTCTCTCTTCGAGTCCAGGATTTCTCGTGGTTGGGTTTTCCGTCGTACCTTCAGGGTTTCGCTTCCTCCTTTGGTAACGGTGTTCTACCATCCGGTGTTCATGCTGCCTGAGCGATCCTTCATCTGTGGTACCATTCTTTGTTCCTTGTTTGTGCCTTCCGGTGTTTTCCGACGCGACGACATCCTCTACGCCAGATCCGATGCAGAGTCTGCATCCCTCCTTTGTTTCCGAACCTCGCTTGTTGAGATCTTCAGTCTGAATCCTGAGGGTTGTTTGCATAATCTATCTGTTCGTGTACAGAGTAATGCTTTGAGTGCGGGATGGAGTCGCGACCATACCACTACTCTTATCATTTGCTTTGTATATTGAATGGTGGATCGATGCAATTTAACTCCGTCCATGAAAGTTAGAGGTGGCCTTACCTCTAACTTCGTCCGTTGTTTATCCGGAGTGTTCTCTTGACGAACGGGATCAACGACGTCTTGTTGGTGGTGTCGCCGATTTCAAGACGAAGAAAGCACCATTGTTAGTGGTGTCGCGATGATCGACCCGAAGCGAGAAGACGCAGGTCGCCGCCCTTCCTTCCGGTACCATGAGGCGGATCTCGAGGGCGAGATCCATTGTTAGTGGTGTCGAATTGTGGCATCCCGCAAAACCACTACTAGAAAATCGCGTCGTTTTTGTGCATTGCATCATCATGACCGCATGCTCATGTCATCATGCCGCATTGCATTTGAGCATCGTCATCATCTTGCATTTGATTGCATAAAACTATTTTTGAAAAGCCTGGTTTTGTTTTCTAAATGCCCCGTCTTTTATTCAAACGCCAAACCCGGGTCTCCGGATTATTTTGTTTTGGCTGCTATCGGTTTGCAAACGGCCCGTTTAAAACAAATAAAATGTTTAATTATTTTTAGTGGGGGCAGTCGAACGGGCCGAACCGACCCGAACGACCACCCCCAGAACCAAAAACGGTTCACCTAACCAGCCCCCTCCAAATCCTAAAGCTACCAACCTATCTACCCACCCCTCTGGCCACCTCACCCCACCCAATCCCCACCTGACACCTCACCCTCTCCCTCTCCCTAACCAACCCCATGCCGCCACTTGGCCTCTCTCCCTCTCTCCCTCTCTCTCCTCTCAACCCTGCCCAACACACTCTCACACACACACGCGGCCACACACACACCACACCACACGCGCCTGCCACCCTGGCCCGCCTGGGACCCATCCCCTCCAGCCGACAGTCCCGGCCCACCCGGACCACCTGCCCGTGCCCTGTTCATCCCCTTCCTCTCTTCTTCCTCATCTCTCCCGTGCGCCTCCCTCCGGTCCTCTCTCTCTCTGCTCGCCTCGCCGCTCCACCCCGCTCTCCAGGCCGCCGCCCTCTGCCCCAACCGCGCCCCCGTCGCCAGACCCTCCCCGGCCCCGCAACGCTCTCTCCCTCCCCTCCGGCCCCGCCCCGCGCTAGCCCGACCCCGACCCCGAGCCGCCGCTCGCCCTGAGCTCCGTCGCGCCCGGCTCCTCCTCCGGCCTCCGACCCCGCGCGGCCCCGCACGCCGCGGCCCGCGTCCGTCGCCCCCGACCTCGCCGCCTGCAGCACCCCCGTCGCCCGCCCTCTGCTCCCCGCTCGTCTGTCCTCGCCCCGCCCCGAGCGCCGCCGCACCTCGCCGGCCGGGCTCTGCGCCCCTCCTCGCGGCCAGGTCGTGGCCGCCACGTTGCCTGCTCGAGGCCGAGGACCGTCGCCGCCGTGCCCTGCATCCCCAGCGTGCTGCGAGCGCCCTCCCCCCCAAGCTTTGGCCGATGTCGATCGTCCTCATCGCTTCCGGACCTTCTCCACAGCGAGCCTGGTGAAGGGGAGTCGTCTATGCTCGTCCTCTCCGGCCGTGGTACGTCTCTTGCGACCTCGCTGTGGCCTCCCGAAGCCAAGAACGTCAAGGACGCCAACAACTGTTGGTTTTGCTCTATCAAGAGTAGTTCCGCTGCGGTAGTGTGTTGCAGAGGTGCTGCTGCTCCAAAACCCGACGCCAATGTGTTGTGGTGGGTTGTCTGTATCCTCAAGATCTCCGTCCTGGGTGTGTTTCCATAACCGTCGACATGGAACCGAAGGACGACAAGTTCTTCACCCCGGCACGTCAAGTTCTTCCTCTCGGATCCGAAGACGCCGTGACCCGGACACCGTGCGACAAGTACTCCTTCCCCCGAACGCCGAGCCCGGACCCGACGACCGCCAAGATCGCCACGAGAACGACAAGTACTTCATCCTGAATGCCAAGACCGACTCGATGGCGCGGACCCGACAAGATCGTCGCGACGACAAGAACGACACCGACCAGGGCGAGACCGATGCGCCCCGACGCCACGCCAAGTTCGTCTACCCGAACGCCAAGATCTACTCTGCCATCCGAGAACGATCCTGGAGTCCGAGAACGATCCCGTCGAACCCTGGACCCTGAGACCGAACCCCGAATCCCGGAACCCCAAGTTCGTCGAGACCCCCTAATGTGTGATTCCCTTCCCGAGCCCTATTTTTATAAATGTAATATAAAATTGTTGCATATTAATTGTCATTCTTGCATGCATACTTGTCTGTGGTTTGGGGGCCTTAGGCCGATTCACCTAATAATTAAATATGGGGCCCATATGCGAGCAAATCTAGTCTCATATCGGCCTCATTTAAATTTGTGTAGCGAACCGGTGATATATTCTGCCTTGTTAATCAACATTTAAATTGCGGGGTTAGATAAATAACATGAACCACCTAATTAAATGTCGGGACCCCGGTTCCGCTTAATATGACCTAATTGCATCGCACCTTCACCATGCCATACATCATACACGCATCATGCCGATCTTTTGCCGTAGTATTAAATATTGCATCCGGTGTTTATTCTAGTGTTTTGCTTCTTCGCGGATAAGGCCGTTGAGTTGATGCGAGTGTCGACCCGATCTTGGTTGAACCTTCGACAATGTTTTCAGGCGAGCATCTCCCCCTTTCTACCTATCTTACTTTTATAGTATTTATTTCCCTCCTGTTGATCTATTGCTATCTGTGTTGCGTTGCTCTAGTTTTCGTACCCGTAATATCCCTTGCAGCCCTATATTGCCTTGGACACATCCTATTGCCTGTTGTTTGGTAGATAGTTGGACTTGCGCGTCGTAGTCGCTTGCTCAAGTGCTGTTGCGTGTTGACAAGTGCCACAGCTGTTGGAGAATTGCCGCCTGTTTGATGTTGGAGATGATCATGGTTTTACTTTTCGTTCACTTTAATTACTGTATAACAACTAAAATTGAAGTAAGTAAGCAGAGGCATCGGTGGGTGATAGATAATATTTGGTTTCCGACCGCCCACTTGTGTCCCGTAGGACCCCGAGTTCTTGACACCTGTTCCGAGATCGAGCGCGCTAACCACAGGTGGGGAGATATGGGCCCCCCATTGATTATTACCTGATTTCAAAGTATTGTACTGGGGGCCACAAACTAGTTTGAGGTTTTATTTACTATCCTGTACTTATGCCATGCTTTACTGTTTTATTTAAATTGTGCGACAGATAGCACCTGTACTGTTTAGGATCGGGACACGTTTTCGCGGTGTCGACAGTCCCCGTTTGGGGATTTGCTGTTGTTCACAGCCGTCTACCCAAACCCTAAGTCCGTCTCGGAGACCGGCCGACTTCGTTGCAGGTGTACTTAGTGGGGTGGCCCCCCGTGCTTGCTTTGGGTCTGGGAACGTCATGACTTAGGCCCCGCCGACATACCGATGGGTGTATGTTAACTGATCTGGCAAAAAGGGTCGAAGTGCTTGTGGATACTTTGGTGCACCCCTGCAGGGTTAAATCTTTTCGAGAAGCCGTGTCCGCGGTTATGGACGACTTGGAGCACAATGCTTGATCATAGACAACTATAACTAAAGTTTACTGTTATAAATTGACTTGTATCCGATTTGACTAGTAATCAGCTTCACTACAACGGAATGGCTAAATAAAGTACCAACAACTGCTGGGTTTTTGGGTTATATCATGCTAATTGTATCTGACTAGTAAGTATTGTAACTACAATGGAATGGTCAAATAAAAGTGCCCACTGCTTAATTTATCAGGATGATGATATATACCTGACTAGTAATTACTGCCACGATAACCGAATAAATAAAACTGCCAACTGTGTGAGTTCCTCGGTTAACTTTCTCGGTTGGTGTCGAGGGGGAATACCAGGATGGGTTGCTTGGTGTTGTATTCAGGTTGGATCCGAATAGGTCTCTCTTACCCCTCTCTGATAGCCGCCAGTAATATCGAGTCTCTATAGGTTGTTTAGTGCATGCTGCCGCTGCCGCTTCAGTCCACCATACCTATGTAGGCGAGGACCGCCGAATTCTAGTCTCGCCGTGTACTGGCCTCAGTACTGACGCTCCTCTTTTTCCTTTGCCCTTTGTCGGCACCCCTTTTGTTCAAGCAGGTTTTGAGATCGACGCCGTTAGCAGGGTTACCCTTCCGGCTTGGCCTGGGCAGGGTTATGGACGCCATTGGTTATTCTTCAGGGCTCTTAGCCCCATTTGCATCTTGTCCGTAGTCGGACGCTGTATCATTTGCAAGGTGATTTGAATCTTTGTACTTTATATCTGTATTCTTGACTCTTTGAGTCGCTGCTGTATATATATCTGTTCTGTGGGTCCCATCGAGGACTGTTGTGTAATGTTATTACTTTGTTTTCCACCCGCACGCAAGTGCCTGGTGGGCACCTTCGAATCGTTTCTATGCGGGTTTGGCGGGTTTCGCTAAAACTTGCATAGGGCCGATTCTGAGGGTGTTACATTACCAAACACATTACATATGCTCTTGTTAAGATTAAGGAAGAGAAGCTAAAACACAAGGCTTCTATTCCTAGGAAAGTAGAAGATAGTTGGAAACCCATTATTAATATGCAAGTGAATGACTTTGATCTCAAAGCTTCATATGATCTTGGTTCTAGTGTCTCTATTATGCCTAGGAAGATCTATGAAATGCTTGATTTGCCGCCATTAGAAGATTGTTATTTGGATGTCCCACTCAATGATAATGCTAAGAAGAAACTCATGGGGAGTATTAATGATGTTCTCATTATGGTTAACAATTATAATGTCCCTGTTGATTTCTATGTTTTGGATGTTGAATACAATGCTTCTTGTCCTATTACTTTGGGAAGACCTTTTCTTAGAACAGTTGGTGCCATCATTGATATGAAAGAAGGCACCATCAAATATCATTTTTCATTCAAAAAAGGTATTGAACACTTCCCTATGAGAACATATAAGCTGCTTTTTGCTCCTCCTTTGAAAGCAAGGTTTGATGTTAATGCTTCCTCATGTGAAAATACTTGATTCTTCTTGCTTCTTGTGCCTAACTTAAAGGCGTTAAAGAAAAATACTTGTTGGGAGATAACCCAAGAGTTTTCTTAAGTCTTGGAAGTTATTAATTTTGTAATAACCTCTCCTTATTATTTTTTGTTTGCTTTTTGTGCCAAAAATGACCTCTAGTGAGAGGGACGTAAGATTTGGGGAGTTGCTGTCCAGAAATAGATTTCTGTCCTCCACCAAAAACATTCGTGAGGAGGCTCTGTAACTCGGATTGAGCTCAAAATTTACAAATAAATCCCCCAGTATGTTAGATAACTTTCGTTAGTTCAACACTTTTTGATTTGAGCAACAGAATATGTTCGAACAAAATTGTTTCTACCTGCTGGTCTGTTTTGACAGATTTCTGCTATTATTTGCATTTGCTTCTTATTGATTTCTTTTTGAGCTCTCTTCATGTAAATTGAGTTTCTTGAAAGAATTACTACAGTATCTTGTGTTTTTAGTGAAAAGCCTTGCTGTTTCAAAGCTTTGCCAGTGGTCTAATATCTTTTGAATACACTAATATTGCTAATGAAGATTGTGTAAAGTTTTGTATGAAGGAAAAATGTCAGGTGTAGAGAGAGAATGATGCAATAAGATGAAGAATGGACAAAATCTCAAGCTTGGGGATGCCACCATGGTGTCACCCCAAGAAATATCCAAGAGATACAAGCTTCAAAGCTTGGGATGCCCAAGGCATCCCCTTCTTCACAAATAAAAAGCTCAGGTCTGTCTAGACACTTCGTTTTTATTATTTCATGCACAGTTGTGTTGTTCTGGAGCGTATTAGTTTTCATTTGCTTTGCTTAGTTTGTTTAGTTAGCTTTAGTAGTTTGTACCCCCGTTCTCACTGTGTTGTTTTGCAAATAAGTCTGCTTGGTGTTTGGAAAGGAGTAGTAAGTTCTTGCTTGAAGTGCAAGAGGAGTTTGGATTGACTGTGACTTAGACTTTAGCATGACATGCTAGGTGTTGTTTTAGCATTATGCTTAGTGATTATTGTTGTAGCATGTCTTGTTCCAAACTATTGGGATTGCTTAGTGTGCCTTGAAGAAATTATGCATTGTTTTAGCATGCAAAAGCATAGTATTGTGGTATTCTCCTTTAATGTTTTGCTTGGGTTGACTTGGCACATGCTCAAACCATGTTATGACTATGATAAGTCACCATTAGCCTCTATGATCATCTAGTCCTTGACTTGTAGTACCACTCTTTGCTTTGATTAGTTTGCTTTGTTGCATTGCATAATTATGGCCATTATTGCTCTCTTAGTTGGTTGCTCCCAGTATTTTGCTAGCCTCCACTTGTATGAGTAAGTTCTACTCATGCCTCCAACTCCCAAGAAACCAAGTTATTCCAAAGTGTCCACTATAAACTCCTATGCATGGTGTGCTACACCATTCCAAGTATATTCTTGTTTTCATCTATCTTATAATTAAAAACTATTTTGTTATATGAAAACTTAGTGATTAAAGCCCTCACGAACTTGATGGCACACTTTATTCTTTGCTCCTAATAAACTTGAACCATTGTGACAACTTTGTTGTATATGATTACACTTATAAGTTGGAATTAGTAGAACCATGCTGTCACAGGGAACGTTTTCAACATTGCACGTGTACCTTTGTACTCAATTGATATCATGTTCTTTTGTCTATGGATGTCACCGGTGTGAAATAAAGAGGGAACGTGTAAGTCCATGGAGTTTGTATCCTGTGTTAGAGAAACGTCTGGGCCGCTATCCTAAGCCATGCCTAATCATGGTGGAAACTTGCAGCATCACCATAGTGACATCTATGAAGCATTCTTCTTATAAAAAAAAGAGACACGTTGAGAAAAGAGGAAAGAGAGAAAAAAGCACCATATTCCCATGGTACATAAGAAGAATTGCTGAGATGCTCATTGTCTGCTTGCCTTGTCATTTTTGTTATGGGAAAGCTCCTGTACCATGTGCAAGGGGTACCCCGTTGGCGGTTCTCAATGATATGAAAATACTTACAGTGACAAGAACTTACCTGGACCCAAAGTTGAGTATGCATGAGGTGTGGCCCTCGTATTCAAGGGGCATGAGATTGCCAAGTTATACTTCATCAAGCATATACTCCAGCTTTGCCACTTTAAACCTTAACCACTTCAAGATGCTTATGATAGGGGCAATGAGGGCTGAAAGCTAACTAGTACCATAATTTTTTGAAGCTCTTTTTGAAACTTGTAATCCCTGCTTCCTTTACAAAAGGCCTTTCTTCCACCATTATTGAGTCTCCACCTTCTACCTTTAGGCACCATTAAGAGAGCATAGTTGTCATTCTGTGTGCAGTGTTCGAAAGCTTATTAATTGATGCATATTGTTATATTACTTGTTCTTGTGCTACTTGTTTCTAGTCACCCTTGTGAACTTTGCAGGTGTCCTATGCATTATATTGCTACTCTATGAGGGACAAGCTGATTGCCACTCTTCTATGTTTTCTGCATGTGAAACAAACAAACGTTTTTCAATGCATATTATTCATGATCTTTGTTTGTAACTTGCCATGTTGCATGCATAATTACTATGTCCTATTGTTAGAACTCCATCTTTCATGCACATGTTTAGAGTTCTTTGATCCCAGCTTTCAATGTTTGCAAATGGTTGGATCTTTATTGTGAGGGTGCATGTCACCTCAAAAATCATTCTTTTATCACTTACCTACTCGAGGACGAGCAGGAGTTAAGCTTGGGGATGCTGATACGTTGGAAACGTATCTATAATTTTTTATGCTCCATGCTTGTTTTGTATCTACTTTGTTTTACTTGTCCACACTTTGAGGTGCTTTTTACATGTTTTCTGGTACTAACCTATTAACAAGTTGCAACAGTGCCAGATACATGTTTTCTGCTGTTTTTGGTTTTAGAAAAGTTCGTAAAGAAATATTCTTGGAATTGGACGGGACAAACGCCAAAGTCAATTACTTTTCGTGGGGAACAAGAAGTCCAGAGGAGAGCCGGAGGGGCCGGCCAGGGGGGCCAGACCCACCCCAGGCATGGGGACAGGTGGGCTCGTGACTGGCTAGGGTTTGGTGGCCCTGGCCGCCTCCCGGTCTTGCCTCTTCGCCTATAAGAAGCCCCCGATGCAGAAACCCTGAGTACCCGATCAGAAATCCACAAAACCGTCTGTATCCGCCACCACCATCGCCCCTAGATCGGGGGGATCTGAAGCTCTTCCCGGCACCCTACCGGAGGGGAGATCATCCAGGAGGCCTTCTCTCTGGTATGATTCGTGAGTATGGGTCCATATAGTAGTTAGATGGTTGTAACTCCTCCTTTGTGCTTTCATGTATAGACCTTGTGAGTTCCGTTCATGATCAAGATCTAATCTATTTGTAATCATGCATGTTGTGTTTGCGGAGATCCGATGGATATTGAGATTATTATGTTGGTTTGATTAATGGTTTTATCTTTATGATTCTATCATGTCTGTGTTGTTTGTGATCTTGCACGCTCTCCGTTGGTAGTGGTTATCTTGGCCAAGTAGTTGCTAGTGACTCCAAGAAGGGGTATTTATGCTCGATAGTGGGTTCATGCCTCTAGTTTTCAAGGGAAGTGACCGAAATCTCTTCGGTTGTAGATGTGTTGTTGCTACTAGGGAGAAAACAACGGTCCCTTGTTCATGGAACATGTGGACTGTTTAACTTACACACTTTGTTTAAAGTAGTTGTCTGTTGCTTCCAACTTAATACTGGAGGGGGTTCGGATGATAACCTAAAGGTGGACTTCTAGTCATAGATGCAGTTGGATGACGGTCTATATATATTTTTGTATTGCCCAATCAATTTCATAGGATCTTTCTGGCTAGTAATTGCATTGCTATGGCTTGCTCAGTTCCTGTCAATTGTCTTGCTGTAATTTGTTTACCCTTCATGCCATGTTGTTTATCTAAGGAGAGCACCTCTAGTGAACTATGGACCCCGGTCCAATCTTTACCATTAATACATCTTCCATTGTTACCTGTTTACTTGTTGCAAACCATTACCTTCCACACAATACGTTTAATCCTTTGTTACAGCAAACCGATGAGCTTGACAACTTCACTGATTCGTTGGGGCAAAGTCTTGAGTTTGTGTTGTGTAGGTCTCCGCGTTGCTCGCAACACATGTGTGACGTTTCCTTCCTCCTTCTGCTTCGATAACCTCGGTCTCAACTTAGGGAAGACTTGCTGCTTGCTGCTTCACACCTTGCTCTTGGGGTTTTCAACGAAGTGCTCCATGTCAGCACCAGCCATTAAAGATGCATTGTGCAGTTCAGAGATCGCGTTGGCCTTTTGCCAACACCCCCTTGCCTTTTTGCTGCTTGACCCGCAGTCCAGCCCGCGGCCCCACCTGTCAGCCTTACCGCTCACACCATCCATCCAGTTTTATAAAAAGGTACTCAGCTGTTGTGGAAATCAACCCACGGTCCCTCAGATCGCCCAATTGTCACCCTGCCGATGGTTTGGCGTGCGCGTGGCCCCGCAAACCCCTGGGCCCCATTGTTATCCTCTCTGGGTAGAATGCAGCCGAGTAACAAAACCCACTGGCCCTTCTAAAGTTCAAATTCATATCTTTTTACAATCTGTTTAAATTCAAATCTTTTATAACTTTCAAATCATTTCAAATTTGAATAAATGTTCAACATGAAATATGTTTTATTTTTCCATGTGAATTCAATTTTAAATTCAAATCTTTTCAAAACTAATTCAAACTAGTCAAACCTTTAAAATTTGACCATATTTAATAAAATTTGATTTAAATATTGTTTAAAATTCATAATTCCAAATATTACAAGTAATATAATCAGAAAAGTGCCAGGAATATGAATATGCTATTTAAAATATATTCTGGCTATTTTAAATTTTCAAATTATTAAATACCATTTAAATGCCATTTTTAATATATTCATAACTTTAATTTCGTAACTCCGAATTCGACAAATGATATGTCTTAATCGATCAGCATGACGAGACCATTCTAACTATCCATTCCATGATATGAATTGAATCATGCATCATATACATATTAAATGTCCATCAAGGTTTATAAGAGCAAAACATGACTAAAAACTTAATAAAATACTTTATTCTTGTACCCCACACCTAACCCATGCCATGCTATGTTATACCATGCAATTGTGCATCATTCCATCATGGAATAAATTGTTTGATTGTTGTATATTATTTATATGATTGTGTAATGTATTTATTTTAGCCCCTAGTGTGTTTGGTTTTTATCTGAATAGACGCTGAGCAAGGAAACTATTAGGAGCCTCAGGAGTATCACCCGGATTCCACTTATTCCATCAACCGAGCTTTCAGGAAAGCAATTATACATGCTTGCACTACATATATAGTACCTATTGCATATTTCTTATTCTTGCATCATGAATCGCGTCACGAATTAAATTGAAATTCTAAGTACTGCATAACCTTTACTTTTAAACCTCACTAAAGCTGGTTCCCTCAATCCTATGAGCCATTACTACAGGAGTTGTTTGAGCCATGCGAGTCGTAGAATTTCATGTGTAGGATTTGTGAGTGTCTTTGAATAACGAGGTACCTAAACAACCGAATTGAGTAGTAATGAGATAACTAAAGAAAGAGGCACCAGTGGGAAATATTTGAGAACTGGTTTTTATCCGCTCACTTGTGTCCCGTCGGACCCGAGTACTTGATTCTTATTCCTTGACTATCACACTATCCATATGTGGGACCATGAATTCACTTAGTCTTAGCTTGAGTCACACTTAATTTCTTAGGGCCACAACTAGTTTGGGGCGTTATTACTATCATGTACTTATGCCATGCTTAGCTACTTTATTTACTACTATTGCTCGATGAGCGTTTACTGCTATACTATTTTGGAATATGGAATGTTTTCACGATATCGACAATCCCAGTCACATTTTTGGGTTCCCAGTCATTTACATCCATTGACACAAACCTCTAGGTCTGCCTCGGAGCCGGCCAACTACGTAGTAGGTAGCTTAGTGGAGTGCCCCTGAAATCATTTGTGAATCTTGCGAATGTTTTGTCGTGTTGCCTCGCTGCTTTTTATTTGGTTCTTCCCGAGGTAGCACGTTCGTGTGTTGCTATTTGTGTACCCCTGTAGAGTAAATCTTTCTGAAAGTTGTGTCCACAATTATGGATGACTTGGAACATAGTTTCTCGACTATAGACAACTATAACTAAAGTACCATATTTAATTTGACTAAACTTGACTAGTAATAGTGCAATATTCATGGAATGATTAATAAAAGTGCCAACGGATGAGATGTTCTTCCTCCTTCTCGTTCGGGGAACAGGAAGGAGGGCAAGCGATGTTCATTTATTTTGATATATATCTGTTGGATAATTAACTATTGTTTATTTAACGAGCGTTCGTCTACCATTGGTTAGACGGATGTTGTAGCGTGTCTCTATAGAACTGGTAGGCTTTATTTTCACTGCAATTGCGTCACCCTCAGATTGTTTCCTGTAGATGCATAAAGACTTGCTGAGCCCACTAGGGTCTCACATGATAAATATTGTTCAGATGGACAGGTATACCTACAGGAAGGCTACTGGGTCGAGGAGACCGATGATGGTGGCAACGATTGTCAGGTGTAGAGATTCTGGGGATGGAGATCCTTGAGATCATGTGGGTGGGTTGTGCTTATTTTCAGAGCATCTTATGCCAATTTGCCTCTTATCCTTACTCGGATCTTATTTTCCTCTTCCGCTTGATACTCTGACGTGTCATGTATGAGGATATATCCTAAAATATTATCTCTAACTAGGATATTTGGATCTTGCCGTATGGTGTTGAATATTTCTATTTCTTTTAGAAGGTCTGTCTCTGATGTACTATTGTCCGTCGCTGACATACACACTTGTGTATGTTTTGTTCGCATACCTGTCGGCTACGCCGCTCACACTTGATACAATGTTCTTGCAAAGTGGATAGGGTAGTTCGCCGGCACCGTGCCTTGTTTGGCTTAGACGGGGCCTACACGTGGATGGCCCTTAGGCCTCCTCGGTAGGACACCTTATGCACTTAGGGTTCATCTTGGCTTGTTGCTTAAAACGTAATGTCCGAGGTATTATAACTATGTCCTGATGTTAGAATAAGATCCTCCGGCCTATCCTCACTCTTGTGGTGCTCATAGCATCGATATAGGGCTCATGGAGTCATGTGTCCGACAGATCTCATGGGATTCGGTCATTTTTCATATTCTTTTATGTGGTTTGAGGTCAGTCTATTCCGATCTACGATTTTCATCTTGGGCGATGGTTGTTGCTCTACTACACTGGTCCTTCAGGGACTTTGCATGACTTCTCGTCTGTCTACTATAACAAGCTCTATTAGGAAAATATTTGCTCGGCTCCGTTGATGGAGGAGCAAGGATGACGGTGCACCTTTGGCTCGTGCTAGTGTATGTACTCGTTGCTAGGTAGTCCATTGAATTATTCATCATTTTTATTACTTTTGTGATCCTTTGTACTGATGTTATGTGGTATACCTGGGGTTTCTAGTGATATTGTGTTGGAAAGACATGTTGCTTGGAGTTCTTACATTCTAGTAACATAGTAACCTAGATGTAGATCATAAAGATTCAAATATGTGTTGAAAATATATTAAATTACTTATCTTCCGCTTCGATTGCTTATTTTTGCTACTTGAGAACTGCTACCGCATCTAATAATTTTGCTGGAGTCTTCCCTGTTACTGTTTCTTTTAAAAAAGCATGAGCTTGTTATAGTTCATCAAATAGGTGGCCAGCATGTAATTCTGGTGTTTTTATTAAGACATGTTCCTAAGATCTTGTTGGGGAAGAAAAGGGAAGACAAGAAGGAGATGCGGGTGGGTTGTTATTTTGTAGATCCCTGGTTGTTTCCTAGCCCTTCCCTGGTGTTTGTTATATCGAGCAGAAGGGTGAAAGCAAGGTGAGGTGGGGGAAACCAAATCTTTCAATTTCTGGCTATGGGTGGGAGATGAGGACCATATTTTGCTATTTTAGGAAGGGTCCGGCTAGGTCCCAATCGACTGATAATCCTTTAAGTCCTAGTCGACCAAGTTCATGTATGACCTAAGTATTTAATACAGGTCGATCTGTCTTCCTCTTGTGCATGATTACTGATTAGGTCATGTGTTATCACCTTGTAGCAAACATGCTTTTTTGGATTTTTATTTTGTCAGTTCACGGGCTTTTGTACTCGCGTGGGATCTAGCTGCTATCCACCTAGCGGTTCTGAAATTTTTTTGGTAGTTAATTTCTTTACTATAATAATAGTAATTTAATCTTTGAAAAAAATTGTTGCACATTTCTTGGAAAAATGAAACTTGTATCGAACTGGTTGGAGTTGCAGGTTTCTCTTGAGAAAAAGAGCAATTTGTTCCAAAAAAGGTCAGGGTAGCATATTTCATGATAAATGTGCAACCCGTATAAAAACCGGGTGCTACTTACACATTTCTTGAAATAAAATGCAACTCATCTTGAGAATAGACGCAACAACCTGTATCGGTAATAGATTGTTGTTGCACATTTCTTTAAAAAGTGCAACTCATATAGAAAAAAGGTTGGAATTGCACTTGAGAAAGTCACAACTCGAATAAATAACGGTCACTACATGCATATTCCATGAGATAAATATGCAACTTGTTTTGAATACCATTTGTTAATCAGTTGCATGTTTCTTGAAATATGTGTAACTCGTATTGGAAGCTGGTTGCACTTGCACATTTCTTTAGAAAAATGCAACTCGGATTGAAAATCGATTGCTACTTGAATGTTTCTTTAGAAAATGCAATTGGTATTAAAAACCGGTTGAAATTGCACGTTTGTATAGAAAAGTGCAATTGGTATGGGATAAAACATAAAACAAATGATAATTACACATTTCTTGAAATAAGTGAAATCCATATCAAAACCAGTTGTAGTTGCACTTTTCTCGATCGCTACTTGCAAGTTTCTTGAGAAAAGTGCAAGTGGTTTCAAAAATTCAGTTGTAGTTGCACATTTCATGAGAAAATGCAAATTTTATTGAAACCCAGTCAAAGTTGCACGTTCCTTGAGATAAAGTGTAACTCGTATAAAAAAACTAGTTGAATTTGCACATCTCTAGAGAAAATGTATAAAAAAATAGTTGCTACTTGCATATTGCTTGAGATAAAGATACATCTCGTTTCAAAAACCACTCGTTATTTGCATGTTTTTTTAGAAAAGTCTAAGTCGAATCAAAAAACTACTTGGAGTAGAACATTTGTTGAGAAAATGCAACTCGCGTCGAGACCTAGTAGCTACATGCATGTTTCTTGAAAAAATGCTACTCTTATCCAAAACCTTATTGGGTTTGCACATTTGTTGATAAAAGTGTAACTTGTATACAAAATCAGTTGCTACTTGGTTTGTGTTGCACATTTCTTGTGAAAAGTGCAACCCGCATGAAAAAACGATTGCTAGATGCATATTTCTTTGATAAGAGAGTGCAACCAATATAAAAATTCGGTTGCTAGTTGCATATTTAAGAAATAAATATCTCATAAAAAACAAAAAAACAGAGAAATGCATAAATAACATAGTGGCCGCACTTTTCTCGACGAGATGGTTGCACTTTTTCAAAAATTTAGTTGCACTTATAAGATAAACAATCGTTATTCAGTATACAAGGAAAAAACATGCATGACATTAGAAATAATAATAATCATTTGACACACGACAAATTTATGTATTTTTACTACACCAAAGAGTGCAAAATAAAACAAAAATATGTCAGCTTGTATACACAACGTCCATGCTAAAAAGACAAAAGATAAAAAAAAATAGACACAAAAAGGCCAATACACGGAAAAGCCCACCACGACAATATAAACAAGTGCGCTGGAGGCCCAACATCGTCTGTTGTTTAAAATTCAGGATGTGCAATCGGACTGCAAAATCAATCGACTAAGACTTAACATAATCTCAATCGACTGTTGTTTAGCCAAACCATTTTAGGAAAGGGCACCGATTAGCTTACACAGTGCCCGTACATCCGCGTCCCGTCCAAAATAAAAGTGGTGCCGGGTAAAAGACTCAGTGACGTGTGTCCCATACCGCCATACGGGAGTCCATGCCAAATGCAG
Organism: Avena sativa; assembly: GCA_916181665.1. Taxonomy (NCBI): domain Eukaryota; kingdom Viridiplantae; phylum Streptophyta; class Magnoliopsida; order Poales; family Poaceae; genus Avena; species Avena sativa. Next base: position 346,446,738 of record OV702280.1, on the reverse strand, counting down.
ATGTCACATATAAGTAGATAACATAGAAGTAGTACCAAATCCGCTTAAACTAAAACTTATTTACATGTATACTGTTGCCCACGCTAAGGAAATCACAAGTAACAGGCAAATGACATGTCTCATGTCACACAATCTTAACGTCCCGGCAATAACCGAGACACTGGTCTCACTCTCATGTGTAGCCTCTTTCATCTCATGCTCTAGTCTCTTCTTTCTCGGCAGTTGTTTCAAGAAATTACTGTTATTGTCACCGTAAAGATAGCTGCTAACCCTGAACCTCTTATGTTTCTTTTCTGGAACCAAATAAAACAACCCGGCTTGCAAGCGGCGCTCTTTGTACTTCCTAAGTGCATAGTCTATTTTACCTCCGATGCTTACAATTTTTTTCCTGTAAGCCGCCCATAATCTTACATCGTACACGTTCATAATCACAACAATCTTCCACCTCGCCCCACGAAGCTCCTTTTCGTGCCACAGTGCTGTTGATTTAAGCATAACTCTGGGATTAGCCGATGTCCTTGTGCCAAACTCGTCACTCCTACATATCCTGAACTTCTTCTTTGGTCGTCCGGTGACCTTGTCTTAACTAAGGACCCAACCTTCTGCTTGAAAACAAAAAAGAACATCTTCCGTCGATTTGGTGGTTTGCTCCTGAATATATGACATAAACATTGAAATCAAGGACCAAGAGTTTTCAATCAAAAAATTAAAAACAACTAGTGCTAGGCCCTTCTCATAAAGGTATGTGCATGCTAGCTCGTAGTCGTTTAGATAAAACAAGCGAAATTACAAATCTGTCTCGAGTCAAATTTAAGAGTATTTGCCACCGATGTTGTTTAAAAAAATATTAATTACGGGAATTTGAAAATCACATGCGTAGATTAGTCTTGGTGAAAGAGCATGCCAATGTCCCTAAAACATCAAATTTCAATACCCCCTCGGACCCGATTTGATTGTCACGGGCTGGGGTTTAGGCAGCGACGATTAAAAGTCAAATCAGAGATTGTATAAAAGAGGGATTACAAGTTACTAGGGTAGTATACATACAAGAACTCGTCCTACAAAAGTATACATATATACAGCTTAAAAAATTAGAAGCGCCAATCGAAAACTCAGTACTTGCTCGTCGTCGTATCATACCTGATGCCGTCGGAAGTTTGGATCTCCGTGTGCCTAGATGCGAACCGGCTATTTGGTGCCGAACTAAGAAGAGCGGTTGTGATTTTCAGATATAATATAATACAGTAGTATATAAAGACGAGGGGAGGTAGAATAGCTTGGATGGATCGGAGCTCGATCTCTCTCATTTTTGGCAAGGGAAATTGGTCGGAATCCTTTTTTAGGGGGTGGAAAATGTTTGGGACTCTATTTTCCTGTTCTTTGCTCTAGTTTTGTTTTTTTTGGCACGGTAACTTGAGTCGGGTCCAACAAGCACGTACCATCTAGCTCCGCGTAACCTGACAAAGCTGAACCGGAGCAGGTACGCGCATGTGGTAGAACGCCGTGGACGCGCCCGGAGAACTTGAGCAATGGACTTTGGACCTATGACTCGTTGGATTTAATTGGATTAGACTTAGAGCATTTCTAGCACACAGCACACACTGTAAATGGCGAAACTATAAAAATAACCGTCACTTTTCGGTTCGCGTGATAAAAGTAGTCAGAACAGACGTCCCAAAATTGATCGAACCGAAAAAAAATTTAGGCCCCAAGAGAAAACACCCCGTGGAACCAGGAAAAAAACTAGGTTTCAAGCCCGACCTGGACGCGAACCATATCCTCCATTTTCGTTGGCGGGAGGGAAGTTTCAGCTCATTCCCCTCCCTTCCGCCCGTATAACCGCCGCCCGCCGTCGACCGCCGTCGTAGATTTAGGTCGCTCTCGTTCGATTCCTCGCGCGCAGAAGGCCGCCGGAGCCCGTCGACCCCGTTCTCCAGCCTCTGTGGGTCGGAAAACTCCTCCCGACACAGATCCGATCGCGTCCCACCTCCGCCGCCCGTCAAAGGTAAAATCCGCCGCCGCTCGAGTTCGAGCTCGTAGATCTCCTCTCCGCAAGCTCTAAATATCCTCCGTGATTTGTAGATGGACTTGGACCCTTGCGAGCAATTTTTGTTGGACGAATCGTCCTCATTCCATGACTCGGATGTGGAGACGCTGCTCAGGAACCACCGTCAACACATGATGGCGACCGTTCTCGCCCTCAAAGAAGAGGATGGCGGCAGGAGTAAGAGGCGGCGAGGCTCCACGGTCGGCCGCCTTTGCATCCCTCGCAACCGCAAGTTGGGCAACGACATGCTCATGCGAGAGGGGTCTAGACTTGGACATCTTCTACGACAATGTTGACAGTCGTGTGAATCCTTCTAAAAATCCAAATGCCATCCAAGCCGTCCTTCAAACCTACTGAGACATTGAGAACATGATCATCCACGACCAGCTGCAGCATGACCTTATTAAGCACCACTGACAGCTATTTGGGAGGAATTAGGCTGCCATATTTTATGATTCATGTGTGTGAAACATTATTTGCATTCAAAACTATTCATTTGATTTGGTCATTTGTTGTAATTGAATTAATGTTTATTCAATTTGTTTGGACAATTGTTGTAATTGGATAATTGTTGCAATGTACAATTAATAATTTCGGGCTTTTACTTTACGTTGGTATCATATTTATGTTTGAAATTGCGAGATAAGTGGTGAAATTGACAGAAAATAGTTCAATTTACGGGTTCGACCCTTGTTGTGGCAAAACAGACCCCGTATGTGTGAAACTGAGCCTTTTTCTGGTTCGGGTTTCTGGTTTCTCTTTCACTCGTCGCTCGTGATCTGAAAAAAACCACAAAACGCGATCTGAAAATGCGTTTTCTGGTTCGCCATTTTACAGTGTGTGCTAGAGATACCCTTACTGGGCATGGACATCAATGGAGCTTAAAATCCAATAATACGACCGTGAATTTGGATTTCTAATATGGATAGCCCAATATCCAATGGACTAGTTAGCTCAACGTGTAACATTCTCTCGTGTAATACTAATAGCGTAGACCACCACCGGCAGCAACAAGCGTTGGCCCTCGCCTCGGACGTACGCTGCGACGCACTAATTATGCGGCTTTGTGTTGATTTCTACCGTATACAGCATACGTATGAACTGCATGCACCATACTTTATTTGCTGCTAGCCGCGTGCGCTGGTATACCACACAAAGTTACAGCGACTCATATGCGTGCCAGTGAAGGTCCATTGGACTTTGGATATCCAACACTGATAGCTCTTGGACTTGGACGGACTTGGATAATGCAAAGTAAGAATTGGATTTGATATGGACCGGACCATGTTATAATGGACATTACTTAGTCATCTGCCTTTTGAATTTGGACTCGGGCCCAATTCCACGTTACTGGTAGAACCCTTCATCGTCGCCGGAGGACTTGAGATGCTTCACGGACCGCCGTGGACGCATACGAGACCGCCGTCGCCATGCCCTGGGATAGCTGCCACGCGATCCGCAGTCTACGCGCCTCGATCGGTGCATGCCCCATCAGCTGCAGGGGGCGCGAACGCCACTGCGCAGCTGGCCGGGTGCATGCATGCAACGGCCGATGCACACCGTCTTGAGCCCCTCCACTTGGGTCACCGTGCGTGCACAACCTCCAGGCCAAGGTCGGTTCTGGTTCATGTTGCCGTCTTCGCAGTCCTCCTCGTCGGCGTCGTCCATGCCAGGAAGGCTGGCGCTCTACTGGAGTGAACCTGCGTCGCCGGCCACATGCTCTGCGTCGCCTGAGTCACGTACTGTCCATCCCGGCCGTCGTGCTCTCCCATTGATACGACGGCGGTGGGGGCTCGAACCAGTCCTCGTTGAGCAAGACGCGGTGAAACTACACCTACGTGGACGCCGACAACCAGTTCATCCTCTTCAGCTAGCCCTGCACAGCTGATGTTGTGTGCTGTCCTTCATCCCCAGCTTCTAGAGCATGTTGTGGCGGCCATTTCATTCGCCTACGCCACCATCGTCCTAGACCTCGCCATTCGCCAAGACAGTGGGCGACGGGCCGACGGCGCGATCATGGGCGGCATGCCCAGAGTCCCGGTAGCGAACGTCGTCGCGCAGAAGACGTGGCGGGTCCCTGGTCGCGCTGGCGGTGGGCGACATCGCGTTGCGTTCGTGTACCCGTACACAACCTTGCTCCTTGAGACCCAGGACACGTTGCGGTCCTCGCCGTCCTCGCCACCACCTTCTTCGTCTACCTCGGCGTTGGCATCCAGCTTCGGCTTCTACGAGTCCTGCTAATGCCTGCATCGTCCTCCACATCCATGCAGCCATCAGGTAGCTAGGTAACCAGTCAACTCTCAACTCTAAGACTTCTGAATGTTTCCTTGTCTGATGTTTGCCTGAATTGGCCGGGGACGTGCAGATGTACAGCAGCCAGCAGATATTCACGGTGACGAACAGATGCTTGGGCGCAAGGTTCTCCGAGAGTGCATTCGATCGTGAACAGGACGTACGCCATGAAGGTCGTGCCGTGGTATGGCCTGAACCTGCAGCTTCAAGACGGTGGTGGTGTACGTGGCAATTCAAGCACGAAAAGGCTGGGCATGGACCGTGACAAAAGTCACATAATTAACCTAAAGTCGGTAAGAAATCACAAAATAACCTGCTTTGCGATATATTTCTCGATCAAACCTATCTACACAACGCTCTACCGGAAAGCTTCATGGTCAGTAGCACAACGCTCTCGCCAAAAGCTCATGGTACCTATGGTGCTCCGGTCAAAAACGCCAACTTCTTATCCGACGTGGCGACCAATGACGGCTACGTGCACACTTTTTATGTTTGGCGCTTTTCCCCGGAAGGTCATGGTGCTTAGTGTGGCGCTTTTCACGAAAACATCATACCCCTTGACAAGAAAAAACGTCCGCACGTTCACCAAAAATTTGGTAAGTTTTTTGCATAACGCCTAGACCAAAAGCGTCATGATCAATGGCATGACGCTCTAGCCAAAGACGACATGCTAAAGAAAGCTATCGATTTGTGTTGGATTTGCGGACCATCGTCGGAGTTCTCAGGAGCCCCATGCCCTAGCTAGCATGGGGCGTAATCGCATGTTGGATGCATCTCTCTCTTGGCTCTCGGGCTGGTGGGTTGTGGGAGTTTGTGACATGTGGGACCCTTGGCTTGTTTAATCAAATCATGCACTTCTTTCCATTCCAAGTTCCAAAGTATGCTGTGTTGAACTCGTGTGATGCATGCACAATTTGCTGGTTTACTCTCTCTCATTAATTGATCTTTCCTCTACATCTCTATCCGATTAATATAAGTGTAAAAATGCAACTGAGCAGAGGCAGAGCTCATGATCCATCCATATTATGTGTAGCGTTGGCAGTCATGCCCATGGAAAGGTGTGAAGTAATTGTATAGACACATTTCGTTCTTTTTTATCATGAGAAAGTTGCGCTAGGCTTTCGATCATACAAGCAAGCAATGGGCAAACTGGCAATGCGTTTTGACGTTTGTGCTGTAGAAAGAACCGAGAAAAATAAGGATCCAATTTTCATAAGAAGTACTAAGTTTTCCATAGCATTAAAGTTTTGGCAGTCAATAATAGTTTTTTTAGCATGGCGTTTTTAGCTAGAGCGTCATGCCATTGACCATGGCGCTTTTGGCTAGGGCGCCATGCAAAGGACTTGGCAGAAATTATGGTGAGCACGACGGACGGTTTTCTTGTCAAGGGGTATAACATTTTCGTGAAAAGCGCCATACTAAGCACCATTACGCTCCGGGGAAAAGCGTCAAACATAAAAAGTAGGCCCGCAGCCATCCTTGGTCGCCACGTCGGACGAGAAGATGTCGTTTACCAGAGTGTCATAGGTACCATGACGCTTTTCGCGGGAGCATCGTGCTACTGACCATGAAGCTTTCCGGTAAGCGTCATGTGAATATGTTAGATCATAAAATCTTCTAAAAAGCAGGTTATTTTATGATTCCTTACTGACTTTAAGTTAATTATGTGATTTTTTTGTGGACCGTGGTGTTCCCCTGCTTCATATCACTGAGGTGTTGGGACTGCACCTTCTGACCACTCGTTGTCTGCCTCAACCTGGCGTGAAACAGGCGTGGATGCACCGAGACCGGTGTCCATGCACTAGTAGAAAATGGGTCTTTTATCCGGTCCATTAGTCCCGGTTCCGCCACGAACCGGGACTAATGCTCGCGTTCATCCCGGTTCTAGCGGCCGGCGCGTCGCTTGGGAGGCAGGAGGCTTTTGTTCCGGTTCGTAAGGGAGCATTCGTTCCGGTTTGTAACACAAACCGAGACTAAAGGTATTGCACCAGACACATGGCCTTCCACATACCTTTAGTCCCGATTTGTATTATAAACTGGGACGAATAGCCTGCCTATAAATACGCCGTCACAGCCCTCTCCCTCCCCTTCTTTATTTTTTCTTAGTGGAAGGTGTGAGAGGTGTGTGCTAGTTTGTTTTTTCCTATGCACGCGAGATGTTCGATGAAATGCTTGAGTGAATGATGCTGTTTGATTTTTCACAAAACAAAAATGATATGAGGTGCCCGAGCCACGCTTGAGCTTTCTCATCTTTCTTAACTCCTCGGTCGAGGTTAGCAACCTTATCTTTTCATCTGTCATTAATACAATGCATGTGTCGATGTGAAGTGGTCATTTGACTATTTATGATGTTTTGTAATGGTTTTTGATAAACTTAATTATATGATGCAGATGAATAGGCGGGAATGGATGTACAGTGACCGACGTGAACCCGAGTACATTAGGGTTACCGATGTGGCTACGACAAACAAAGAGAATGGTTTTATGCGTTGTCCATGTGTTAAATGTCGGAACCACAAGGAGTACTCTTTCTCAAAAATCATCCGCGACCACCTCGTTATGAAAGTTTTCATGCCCAGCTATAATTATTGGACCAAACACAGAGAAAGAGGGGTTATGATGGAAGACAATAGAGAAGAAGAGGATGATGATAACAACTATCATCATATGTTTCCTGAATATGGTGATACTGCAATGGAAGGCAATGAAGAGGAAGGAGGTGAAGAACGGGCATCATATGAGCCTGCTGATGATCTTGCTCGGGTCATTTCTGATGCAAATTGAAACTGTGAAATAGAAAAGGAGAAGTTGAAGTTCGAGGGCATGTTAGAAGATCATAAAAAATTATTGTACCTAAATTGCAAATATGGCAGTACAAAGCTTGGTAACACACTGGAATTCCTACGATAGAAGGCAGAGTGTGGTCTAGCTGATTCCGTATTTGAAAATTTGCTGAAAATAATGAAACCAAAGCTTTCAAAGCGTAACGAATTTCCCCGAGAGTACGTACAAAGAAAAGAAGACTCTCTGCCCTCTAGTATTAGATGTGCAGAAGATACATGCATGTATTAATGATTGCATCCTCCACCACGGTGAGGAGTACGAGAATTTATATAAATGCCCGGTATGCACTGCATTGCAGTATAAGATCAGACGAGATGACCCTGGTGATGTTGAGGGCGAGCCCTCCGGAAGAGGCTCCTGCTAAGGTTATGTGGTATGCTCCTATAATACCACAGTTGAAACGCATGTTCAGAAACAAAGAGCATGCCAGGTTGTTTCTATGGCACAAAGAAGACCATAAGAATGACGAAAAGTTGAGACACCCTGCTGACGGGTCACAGTGGAGAAAAATCGAGAGAGACTTCCCGGACTTTCGAGGTAACACAAGGAACTTATGGTTTTGGTCTAAGTACGGATGGCATGAATTCTTTTAGGGAGCAGAGTTGCAGTCACAACACCTGGCCCGTGACTCTATGTATCGACAACCTTCCTCCTTGGTTATGCATGAAGTGTAAGTTCATTATGATGCCAGTGCTCATCCAAAGCCCAAAGCAACCCGACAACGACATTGATGTGTACCTAAGGCCATTAGTTGAAGAACTCTTATAGCTGTGGGGCAAACTAGGTGTACGTGTGTGGGATGAGCACAAACACGAGCCATTTGACCTATGTGGGTTACTTTTCGTAACCATCAATGATTGGTCTGCTTTTAGTAACCTTTTAGGACAGACAAACAAGGGATATATGGCATGCACACACTATTTAGATAAGACTGGAGGTACATATTTGCATAAATGTAAGAAGGTTGTGTACCTGGGGAATCGACAATTTGTTCTGACCAATCATCCCGTAAGAAAAAAAGGCAAGCATTTCAAAGGTGAGGCAGATCACCGGAAGAAACCTGACCTCCCTACTGGTGATGTATTTGGTATGGTCAAGGACATAGAAGTAATCTTTGGAAAGGGTCATGACATTCAAAGCTACCAAACATGCGCCCATGTGGAAGAAGAAATCTATATTTGGGAGCTACCCTATTGGAAAGTCCTACATGTGACGAAGAATCTTTGTGTGAACCTGCTAGGCTTCCTGGGCATGTATGGGAAGACAAAAGATACACCAGAAGTACGGAAGGACCAGCAACTTATGAAAGATCCAAATAACATGCATACATAGAACAAGACAAATAAAGGGCATCACTTAAGTCGTGCCAGCTATGCTCTTACCAAAGCAGAGAAGGAAATCTTTTTTGAAGTCCATTACAGTATCAAGGTGTCGTCTGACTTCTCGTATAATATAAAGGGGATAATAAATATGGCAAAGAAAAATTCCAAAACCTGAAGTATCACGACTGTCACGTGATTATGACGTGGTTGCTTCCGGTTGCATTGAGGGGGTGATACGTCGGAAACGTATCTATAATTTTTTATGTTCCATGCTTGTTTAGTATCTACTTTGCTTTGTTTTGTCTACACTTTGAGGTGTTTTTATATGTTTTCTAGTACTAACCTATTAACAAGATGCCACAATGCCAGTTGCCTGTTTTATTCTGTTTTTGGTTCCAGAAAGGCAGAAAATCAATATTCTCGGAATTGGACGGGACAAAAGCCAAAGTCAATATTTTACCGCGGGGAACACGAAGCCAGAGTACGAGACAGAGGAGAGCCACCAAGGGGCCACACCCCCTGGCTGCGTGGTTGGGCCCAGCCCGCTCCTGGGGGTGCGGCCGCCCTGGCTGCCCCCTGCCTCGCCTCTTCGCCTATAAAGACCCACTGATGCAGAAACCCAAAGTACCCGACCAATATTCCACAAAACCGTCTATAGCCTCCGCCACCATCATCCCTAGATCAGGGGGATCTGAAGCTCTTCCCGGCACCCTACCGGAGGGGAGATCATCCCGGAGGCCTTCTTCTTCATCATGCCAGCCTCTGGTATGAAGTGTGAGTAGTTCCACCTTGGAATACGGGTCCATGTAGTAGCTAGATGGTTGTATCTCCTCCTTTGTGCTACCATGTTTAGATCTTGTGAGCTTCGTTCATGATCAAGATCATCTATTTGTAAACATGCATGTTGTGTTTGTGGGGATCCGATGGATATTAAGATTACTATATCAAATTGATTAATGGTTTTTTTATTGATTTTATCATGTATGTGTTGTTTGTGGTCTTGCATGCTCGTCGTTTCTAGTAACTATCTTGGCCAAGTAGATGCTAGTGACTCCAAGAGGGAGTATTTATGCTCAATAGTGGGTCCATGCCTCTATTTAATCTAAGGGAAGTGACTGATGACCCACACGTGTATGGGATCGCAATAGTATTCGCGGGTAGTATTACCCAATTTATTTATTCGACACAAGGGGAGCCAAAGAATACTTGCAAGCCTTAACAACTGAGTTGTCAATTCAACTGCACCTGGAAATAGTTCTTGCTCACAGAATTTTATCAGTAGCAACAGTTTGGTAGTGGCAACAGCAGCAGTAAAACAGGAGCAATAGTAACAGTAATAGTAACAGTGGGATTCGAGTGCGGTAGGCATAGGGATGGATGGACGGGCGTTGCATGGACGAGTCTAAACATGTAACTTCAAGATTTAGGGCATTGTAGATAAATAAGAACAAGCATACAAGTACTAAACAATCCTAGGCATGTGCTCCAAATATAGTCATACGTGCTCGCAATGAGAACTTGCACAATATCTTCTGTCCAGCCAGCCCGTGGCAGCGGGGCCTCTAGGAAACTACTGGCAATTAAGGTGCTCCTTTTAATAGAGCATCGGAGCAAAGCATTAACACTCCATGAACACATGTGATCCTCACACCACAGCCACCCCCTCCGGTTGTCCCAATTATTGTCACTTTGGGGCCTTTGGATCCGGACAATGATATGTGTACATAACTTGCAGAGAAGACCACAAACAATACTATCATAATGATTCAATAATAAGGTCAGATCTGAGATCATGGCACTCGGGCCCTAGTGACAAGCATTAAGCACAACAAGCTGCAACAAAGTCAAATAGCACTAATAGAGATACTAGAAACTATGCCCTAACAATCTTATTCGATTACATGATAGAACTCATCCATTCCCTACCATCCCCAAGCCTACAGTGGGGGATTACTCACTCATGGATGAGGGAAACATCGATGGTTGATGGAGATGCATTGGTGATGACGATGGCGGTGATCCTCTCCAAATTCCCCGCCCCGGCAGGGTGTTAGAACGGAGTTTCTGTATCCGAATCTTGGTTTCCGCAGCGGCGGAGCGGAACTCTTTCTGGAAAACTATCGAACCTTCCTCGGTTTTTAGGTCGAGAGGCCACTTGTAGGCTGTAAGGGTCCCAACCTTTAATAAGGTAGAGTCCCCTGTGTTTATAATGCTAGTCCCTGGATCAATAGCTAGCATCCACAGTTAAGATGTAATATCAAGAAACAAAGGTCATAATACAACTTTATAACTAGGAATAACATAATTTTATTACATCTTACATAGCTCATTTGGCTATTACATTACATTGCAGCAGAATATCTATAAGCATGGAGTCCTTCATCTTCAAAGTGCCACAGGCAGACATGTTGGTTGTAGACTTTGTAATCCTAATCAATCAACTTCACTAAATCAATTAAACCTGCAACATAACAAGTTACAGCCACAAAGGGTCAATACATTTGAATTGTATTGGCAAGTGATACTATGGTAGTATAGTGGAGTCTATCATCTATATGTATTTGGCTAAGTGGAGTTGAGGCTTGCATTGCTCAAAATAGATTTTTCCTTAACATTTGAAAACACTAAGTTTTTGCTTGACAAAATCATTTTTCTCAATCAAAGATTGAAAATCCTTTAACCCTTGTTCAAACCACAAGTTTTTAACTTAGAAATTTGAATGATGAGATTCTTGATTGCTTCCATGTCTTGATGCTCAAATTGTCCTTTACCAGGGACATGGCTAAGTACTTAGATTTTACACTCTGCAGAGGTGGTGCAATTTCCCCACAAGACTTGGTTTCCCAAGACAAGATCTTTCAGAAGCCTTAACTTAGACCAAAATGGACGCGTTCCAACCTATCAAACTCTACCACCAACTGTCCATATGGCTAAGTTCTTGCAACCTATATGATCCAGGCAGAGCCCATAATGCCAAGTAGCTGCACTTGAAGCTTCTCAACATTTGACATCTCAAATCTCTTTGTTCCTGGGTGGCCATCCACAAGTGAGATACACAAGGAAAACCATAGACATGGGCCTTGTGAACCACTCAACCAAAAACCACCAAGCAATTACCATTCCACCCAGGTGATTCATTAACTTAGTTGTTTTATTAAACAAAAACACAAGTCCTCAGACTTAGAAATTTTTCATAGTATGGATATATATATTCCACCCTTGTTTTCTATTAGCTAGGCTAAGCTTGATAGTATTAGGAACCTTAACTTAGAAAAATTTCTACTAAGGTTTCATCTACTAGGTTTTTCTATAGCAAGGTTTATACTTAGCAAAAGTTCCATGCAAGTTTTACTTAGAAAAATCACTAATGCATAGTGAAAGTAATGGGACAAAAGTATGAAGCATCACTTGCCTTTTTGGTAGAGGGTATAAGTTCACTCCTTGTCCTTGCAACAATCACACTCTTCAAGTCACTACAATTCAATCAAGCAAGGCACAAACTCAATCTACCAAACAAGCAAATCAACACATAAAATAATAAAACAAAACAACACATGCAAGCATGCAAAAAGGGTTGTTTTATTTGTAAAAGTGGTTCCTAATGGGTCATAAACATTTGAAAGCACATAATGGTCATTTTATAAAGTGGCAAAGTCATTTGCAAAAGGTTTCACTTTATAAACCATTTTCAAAACAAGGTATCATTTTATGTGGTGTAGAAATATTTTTACTAAGGCATTAATCTATAGGGTTCACCTAATATGTTTTCAAACCTTAAAACTTGGTGTTTAGGGTCAGAGAGTTTAAAACAAAACATTTCCCAAAGGTTTTCCTTCAAAACCATTTTTAATAAATAAACCACATTTCTATTTGACTAGAAATGGTTTTAAATCAAAGAATCGTTATTTTGTTTCACCAAATACATTTTTGAAACCACAGAGTGTTTCCTATGGTCAGTAGGTTCAAACCACTCCATTTGCCAAAGATTTTATCTCCAAAATCATTTTTGAATAATTTTTACAATCTAAACTAGCATACAAATGTTTCTGCAAAAACAAACATTTAAACATAAACTTTTTACTAAACAAATGGCATGGTTGGATAGGGCTTGTTCCACTGATTCCATTGATATAAAGTTTACAAAATTTGGACGTGTAGAACTAAAGTTATGCAATTTACAAAATCACAAATCTAATAGATTCAAATCTGTTTTTATAACAAACACCGGACACGTGGGCTGTTCTGATTCGTTGAAAACGGTTCATGCGGATCGACTAACACAGACCATAGGATTTAAGTGAAATCATGCGGCTCAGAAGTGTGCGTACCCATTCGCTTACTTTCTATACTAATCGTCAGATTCAAATCCAACGGTCCCAACTACTCTGACCAATACTCAGCGGCGCTGGCGGCGGCGCTCTGGCGGCAGCGCTTAGGCGAGGTCGTCGCCGGTGATACAGGACGCAAGGGAGAGGAGGAGAAGGCTCACCGTGTTCACCGAAGCTTGGGGAAGCTCAAAGAGGTACTGGCTGGCGAAGGGGCGCACGGAGGTGAGAGTAATGGCTCGCCGGAGTTGCTCCTGGCGTCGGGTGCGTTCAGGCGTCGCTGGGGATGTTGCTACAGAGCACGGGAGAGGGAACAGAGGTTGCGGTTAGCTTCGTACGCGATTCACTGACAAGCGAGCATCAACGAGAGGGAAGGGGGTGGTTAGATTCTACCTGGAATGCTTGACGGAGCAATGGTAGACGGCGGCGCACGCTCGGTGTCGACGAAACCGAGGTTACAGGGCACCCGCGGGAGGATGAGTGGCACGTGGAGATGCGCTAGGAGGTGGAGAGTATGTGTGCGTGGTCGAGGAGGCAAGGGGAGGCGCGGGGTCGCCGGAATTTGCACCGGACCTCGTCGGAGCCAGTGGGCTTGCCACGAGCAATTCGAGCAGCCCTGGGGCGGAGAGGAGCTGGAAACAGAGGGGAAATGGGGAGGAGAGGTACGCGTTTAAGGAGGCATGGTCGCAGCGAGGTTAAGGCGCGGCATTGAAGCGAATTCAACCGCGGCGTTAGTGGCAGGAAACGGCCGGCGTGGTCGTCGCGGGGTGAAGACGACGTTGAGCTGGCGTGTGGGGCAGGCTTGTCAGCGAGAAAGGGAGTGAGGGGGAGGGTCCATTCGTCAGCGTCTTCGCGTGTTTATTTCGCGGTGAAAAACGATTCGCTCGCTGAGAGGGAGAGGTGGGCTAGGTTGGGCTGTTGGGCTGGAGCTGGGCCAGATGGTTGGGTCAGTCCGTTTTCATATTTTTTTTCTGTCTGATTGTTTTATCTTTTTCTAATTCTATTTTCTGTTTTGAAATTCAAACAAAAAAAACAAACATTCAAATCTTTTCAAACATTTACCACACTTTGTGTTGAATTTGGTTCTGTTTATCAACATAAACCAATTCCCAAAATAAAATAATTTTTTATTATTTTTAGGATCTATTTAATAATTAAATAAAATAGACCTTAATTATTAATTCAAATAGGTTTTGATTTATTTAATAAAATCTCCATTTGAAAACTAAATATTTTCAAAACCAAATCAGTAGGTTTTATTTGAAAATATAAGATACTTGGAAAACTTGTTTAAAATAAAATAACATTTATTTTAGGGTCCATTAATAATTAAATAAAATGGACCTTAGTCATTAAATCAAATAGGATTTGTTTTATTAAAATCTTTATTTTGAAATCTAAAATAACACCAAAACACTTCAGTAGTTTTATTTGAGTATAAAATACTTGGAAAACTTATTTAAAATAAATAAATAAGTTTTAGTGTTTATTTAAAATGGGAAAAGCCTTTACTTTAATAAAATTGGATATTAAATCCTTATTATTTTATTTAAACAAACCTTTACTATTTTTATCAAAACAAAATGTTTTAATTCAAAAGCTTGGCCAAGGTTTAATTTGGCTTTATAAATAATCTTTATTTATAAATCTACCTTTTCTTTTGAAAACAAATATTTTATTAAAAGATCCAAAATAGTAATTCCAAAAAAATTTAACTCTATTGTTTATTTAACTTTTTAAATCCCTTTAGGATTTTATTTGATCCAAATAGGTTTTGAAAGTTTCCAATTGGAATGAAAAGGTTTCTTCTCACCCTAAAAATCAACAAAGTTTTATTTTATTCATTTATTTTTCACATTACAAGATTTGGAAAATCTTGGGATGTGACAGGCTACCACCCTTAAAATAAATCTCGTCCCGAGATTTGGGAAGGCTAGGGTTACAAGTTGGCTCAAAAGCATCTAGGGTACTACCACCCTTAAAAATTTTCCAACTAGTTTACATCTTGGCTTGCTTGGGATCTTGATGTAACTTTCCTGGACAGAAGTTTGCATAGTGGCCTAGCTCCTTGCATTTGAAACATGTGACAAGGCTGAGATCCCTTATAGGCTTGTTTATCTTGTGTTTCATCTTTTCTGGACAGTTGCTTGCATAATGTCCTAGCTCTTTGCAGTTGTTGCACCACACTTGGCTAATATCTTTCTTTTCCTTTGGTATCATTTCCTCTTGTTTGTTTCCTTGGTTCTTCTTCTTTTCTGGGTATTCACTGGCATAGTGTCCCTTCTCTTTGCAATTGTAACATTGCAACTGGCTTATGTCCTTCTTCTTCTTTTTGGGTCTCTCCAAGGCTAGGAGTTCTTCTAGTTCATGCTCTTCAAAGGTGGAAATTCTTTCTCTCTTCTTGGGGCATTGATCTACATGCTCCTTGGATGCATGATCCTTGTCTTCACAAATATTGCAAGCTTGGGTTCCTTCTAGAATAACATCTTTGTCATCCTTGTTGTCATTAGCTCTTTGGGAAAAGTTTTCTCTCCTGTTGATCATTTGAGTAACCAATCCTTGCAACAATTGGGATTGAAGTTTCAAAATCCTTTGTATGGCTGGGTCTAGTCCATTGTTGTTGGCTAAAAGCTGAGTTGTCTCTTGGCTCAACTGGTTTTGGATTGCTATAAGTTCTCTCATGTTGTCCTCTTGGTTGTTGTTGTTGTTGTCATCAACCTTGATGTTGGAGTTTCTTGGAGAAGTCATCTGTTTGGGTTGGTAGGGATTAGAATAGGCAAAATATTTTCTAAGGGAATATTTCTAATCACACACATCACAATTCACACAAGCAATGTGCAAGCAATCACAAACAAACATTCCACTCAAACAACAAGTTTCAAGCATATTTTTAGGCAATCAAAAATATTTTTGTTACACCACATAAGTTGGTGGGTTTTGTCTTAAACTAAATATGGTGGTCCATCTATATGGTTCACTTGCATTATTTTTCTTCTTTCTTGGTTGATTCTTCTTTGCATGAGATCATGGTTTCCTTGGGAAAACTCTTGGTCATAAAAACTTCAAAGGTGATGATGGCTCCTTCTAATTTGTGTTTCCTTAGTCTCCAAATCTTGAGCAAGATTTCTTGTCTCACTTGTCCTTAGTGATATCCAAGGTTGAAGTCCTTGGTGAATATGCTGAAGATGTTGAAATCATTAGAGTTGAAGATGTTGAAGTCATTAGAGTTGAAGAAGTCCTTTGCACATGGTATAGTCTTGGGCCATGGGGTAGGCTTTATCCATCAAGTTGAAATAGAAGAGATGTAGAATCAAAAACAAAAATGGTTGAGGAAAAGAGTTTACAAGATTGTTTGTAAATAGTTTTGGAACAAATACAACTCCTATTTTTCTAAGGGGTTTTATCCAATCCTAGGTTTACAAATCCTACAGGCAACACAATGCTCTGATACCATCTGTAAGGGTCCCAACCTTTAATAAGGTAGAGTCCCCTGTGTTTACAATGCTAGTCCCTGGATCAATAGCTAGCATCCATAGTTAAGATTTAATATCAAGAAACAAAGGTCATAATACAACTTTATAACCAGGAATAACATAATTTTATTACATCTTACATAGCTCATTTGGCTATTACATTACATTGCAGCAGAATATCTATAAGCATGGAGTCCTTCATCTTCAAAGTGCCACAGGCAGACATGTTGGTTGTAGACTTTGTAATCCTAATCAATCAACTTCACTAAATCAATCAAACCTGCAACATAACAAGTTACAGCCACAAAGGGTCAATACATTTAAATTGTATTGGCAAGTGATACTATGGTAGTATAGTGGAGTCTATCATCTATATGTATTTGGCTAAGTGGAGTTGAGGCTTGCATTGCTCAAAATAGATTTTTCCTTAACATTTGAAAACACTAAGTTTTTGCTTGACAAAATCATTTTTCTCAATCAAAGATTGAAAATCCTTTAACCCTTGTTCAAACCACAAGTTTTTAACTTAGAAATTTGAATGATGAGATTCTTGATTGCTTCCATGTCTTGATGCTCAAATTGTCCTTTACCAGGGACATGGCTAAGTACTTAGATTTTACACTCTGCAGAGGTGGTGCACTTTCCCCACAAGACTTGGTTTCCCAAGACAAGATCTTTCAGAAGCCTTAACTTAGACCAAAATGGACGCGTTCCAACCTATCAAACTCTACCACCAACTATCCATATGGCTAAGTTCTTGCAACCTATATGATCCAGGCAGAGCCCATAATGCCAAGTGGCTGCACTTGAAGCTTCTCAACATTTGACATCTCAAATCTCTTTGTTCCTGGGTGGCCATCCACAAGTGAGATACACAAGGAAAACCATAGACATGGGCCTTGTGAACCACTCAACCAAAAACCACCAAGCAATTACCATTCCACCCAGGTGATTCATTAACTTAGTTGTTTTATTAAACAAAAACACAAGTCCTCAGACTTAGAAATTTTTCATAGTATGGATATATATATTCCACCCTTGTTTTCTATTAGCTAGGCTAAGCTTGATAGTATTAGGAACCTTAACTTAGGAAAATTTCTACTAAGGTTTCATCTACTAGGTTTTTCTATAGCAAGGTTTATACTTAGCAAAAGTTCCATGCAAGTTTTACTTAGAAAAATCACTAATGCATAGTGAAAGTAATGGGACAAAAGTATGAAGCATCACTTGCCTTTTTGGTAGAGGGTATAAGTTCACTCCTTGTCCTTGCAACAATCACACTCTTCAAGTCACTACAATTCAATCAAGCAAGGCACAAACTCAATCTACCAAACAAGCAAATCAACACATAAAATAATAAAACAAAACAACACATGCAAGCATGAAAAAAGGGTTGTTTTATTTGTAAAAGTGGTTCCTAATGGGTCATAAACATTTTAAAGCACCTAATGGTAATTTTGTAAAGTGGCAAAGTCATTTGCAAAAGGTTTCACTTTATAAACCATTTTCAAAACAAGGTATCATTTTATGTGGTGTAGAAATATTTTTACTAAGGCATTAATCCATAGGGTTCACCTAATATGTTTTCAAACCTTAAAACTTGGTGTTTAGGGTCAGAGAGTTTAAAACAAAACATTTCCCAAAGGTTTTCCTTCAAAACCATTTTTAATAAATAAACCACATTTCTATTTGACTAGAAATGGTTTTAAATCAAAGAATCGTTATTTTGTTTCACCAAATACATTTTTGAAACCACAGAGTGTTTCATATTGTCAGTAGGTTCAAACCACTCCATTTGCCAAAGATTTTATCCCCAAAATCATTTTTGAATAATTTTTACAATCTAAACTAGCATACAAATGTTTCTGCAAAAACAAACATTTAAACAGAAACTTTTTACTAAACAAATGGAATGGTTGGCTAGGGCTTGTTCCACTGATTCCATTGGTATAAATTTTACAAAATTTGGACGTGTAGAACTAAATTTATGCAATTTACAAAATCACAAATCTAATAGATTCAAATCTGTTTTTATAACAAACACCGGACACGTGGGCTGTTCTGATTCGTCGAAAACGGTTCATGAGGATCGACTAACACAGACCGTAGGATTTAAGTGAAATCATGCGGCTCAGAAGCGTGCGTACCCATTCGCTTACTTTCTATACTAATCGTCAGATTCAAATCCAACGGTCCCAACTACTCTGACCAATACTCAGCGGCGCTGGCGGCGGCGCTCTGGCGGCAGCGCTCAGGCGAGGTCGTCGCCGGTGATACATGACGCAAGGGAGAGGAGGAGAAGGCTCACCGTGTTTGCCGAAGCTTGGGGAAGCTCAAGGAGGTACTGGCTGGCGAAGGGGTGCACGGAGGTGAGAGTAATGGCTCGCCGGAGTTGCTCCTGGCGTCGGGTGCGTTCAGGCGTCGCTGGGGATGTTGCTACAGAGCACGGGAGAGGGAACAGAGGTTGCGGTTAGCTTCGTACGCGAT
The DNA here is from genome assembly GCA_916181665.1 of Avena sativa. Lineage (NCBI taxonomy): Eukaryota > Viridiplantae > Streptophyta > Magnoliopsida > Poales > Poaceae > Avena > Avena sativa. The sequence continues at coordinate 346,427,948 of OV702280.1, read as the reverse complement.
TCACTGACAAGCGAGCATCAACGAGAGGGAAGGGGGTGGTTAGATTCTACCTGGAATGCTTGACGGAGCAATGGCAGACGGCGGCGCACGCTCGGTGTCGACGAAGCCGAGGTTACAGGGCACCCGCGGGAGGATGAGTGGCACGTGGAGATGCGCTAGGAGGTGGAGAGTATGTGTGTGTGGTCGAGGAGGCAAGGGGAGGCGCGGGGTCGCCGGAATTTGCACCGGACCTCGTCAGAGCCAGTGGGCTTGCCACGAGCAATTCGAGCAGCCCTGGGGCGGAGAGGAGCTGGAAACAGAGGGGAAATGTGGAGGAGAGGGACGCGTTTAAGGAGGCGAGGTCGCAACAAGGTTAAGGCGCGGCATTGAAGCGAATTCAACCGCGGTGTTAGTGGCAGGAAACGGCCGGCGTGGTCGTCGCGGGGTGAAGACGACGCTGAGCTGGCGTGTGGGGCAGGCTTGTCAGCGAGAAAGGGAGTGAGGGGGGAGGGTCCATTCGTCAGCGTCTTCGCGTGTTTCTTTCGCGGTGAAAAACGATTCGCTCGCTGAGAGGGAGAGGTGGGCTAGGTTGGGCTGTTGGGCTGGAGCTGGGCCAGATGGTTGGGTCAGTCCGTTTTCATATTTTTTTTCTGTCTGATTGTTTTATCTTTTTCTAATTCTATTTTTTGTTTTGAAATTCAAACAAACAAAACAAACATTCAAATCTTTTCAAACATTTACCACACTTTGTGTTGAATTTGGTTCTGTTTATCAACATAAACCAATTCCCAAAATAAAATAATTTTTTATTATTTTTAGGATCTATTTAATAATTAAATAAAATAGACCATAGTTATTAATTCATATAGGTTTTGATTTATTTAATAAAATCTCCATTTGAAAACTAAATATTTTCAAAACCAAATCAGTAGGTTTTATTTGAAAATATAAGATACTTGGAAAACTTGTTTAAAATAAAATAACATTTATTTTAGGGTCCATTAATAATTAAATAAAATGGACCTTAGTCATTAAATCAAATAGGATTTGTTTTATTAAAATCTTTATTTTGAAATCTAAAATAACACCAAAACACTTCAGTAGTTTTATTTGAGTATAAAATACTTGGAAAACTTATTTAAAATAAATAAATAAGTTTTAGTGTTTATTTAAAATGGGAAAAGCCTTTACTTTAATAAAATTGGATATTAAATCCTTATTATTTTATTTAAACAAACCTTTACTATTTTTATCAAAACAAAATGTTTTAATTCAAAATCTTGGCCAAGGTTTAATTTGGCTTTATAAATAATCTTTATTTATAAATCTACCTTTTCTTTTGAAAACCAAATATTTTATTAAAAGATCCAAAATAGTAATTCCAAAATTTTTTAACTCTATTGTTTATTTAACTTTTTAAATCCCTTTAGGATTTTATTTGATCCAAATAGGTTTTGAAAGTTTCCAATTGGAATCAAAAGGTTTCTTCTCACCCTAAAAATCAACAAAGTTTTATTTTATTCATTTATTTTTCACATTACAAGATTTGGAAAATCTTGGGATGTGACATAGGCGCAGAGGGAGGCTGAGGGGGTGCCTGGGGTGGCTGCACCTACCCCTAGGGGCGGCCAGAGGTGGGCCCGCACCTGGAAGGGGTGTGGTCCCTCCAGGCCCCTTCTTCGTCTCGTCTTCTGGCTTCGTGGATCTTCTGGTGAAATATAATTTTTGGCATATTTTCCGGGATTTTTCCTAATAGTTGATTTTCTGCACAAAAACTAGACACCAAGGTAATTCTGCTGAAAACAGCGTCAGTCTATGTTAGTTTTATCCAAATCACACAAGTTTAGAGGAAAACAATAGAAAAAGTGTTCGGGAAAGTAGATACGTTTTGGACGTATCAGTGATAGAAATCGCTAAGGTTGCAGATGTGTTGTTGCCACTAGGGAGAAAACAACGGTCTCTTGTTCATGGAACAAGTGGATTGTTTACCTTACACACTTTGCTTAAAGCAGTTATCCGTTGCTTGCAACTTAATACTGGAGGGGGTTCGGATGATAAACTGAAGGTGGATTACTAGTCATAGATGCAATTGTATGGCGGTCTATATATCTTGTTGTATTGCCCAATCGAATCTCATAGGATCATGAATGTCTAGTATTGCATTGTTATGCCTTGCTCAGTCCTGTCAATTGCCCTGCTATAATTTGTTTACCCAGCATGCCATGTTTGTTTATCTTAAGGAGAACACCTCTAGTGAACTATGGACCCCGGTCCAATCTTTACCATTGATACATCTTCCACTGTTACTGTTTAATTTCTGCAAATCATTATTACCTTCCACACCATACAATTAATCCTTTTTTCAGCAAACCGGTGAGATTGACAACCTCACTGTTCGTTGGGGAAAAGTCTTGAGTTTGTGTTGTGCAGGTTTCCAATGCTAGCAACACCTTGGAGTCGTTTCCTTCCTCCTACTGGTTCGATAACCTTGGTTTCTTACTGAGGGAAAACCTGTTGCTGTTCTCATCATATCTTCCTCTTGGGGTCTCCCAACAAAGCTTCCACGCACCATCAAGGGGCTTCTACCAGAAAATGTCCGATTACCCATTGTGAAGCTATGTGCATTCCTCAATGCAATATCTCAGAAGTTAATCAATCCAGATATTCTGCCAAGGTTACAGAAGGATGTGGTACAATGTCTTGTTAGTTTTGATTTGGTGTTCCCACCATCCTTCTTCAATGATGCAACTCCTGGTTCACCTAGTGGAAGAGATTGCGATTCTCTGTCATGTATTTCTACACAATATGTTCCCCTTTGATAGGTTCATGAGAGTCTTAAAGAAATATGTTCATAACCATGCTAGGCCAGAAGGAAGCATCTCCAAGGGCTATGGAACAGAGGAGGTCATTGAGTTTTGTGTTGACTTTATTCCTAACCTTAAGCAAGAATATTGTACATCAAGGAACACAAGAATATTGTACACTCCAACAACCCGAGGAAGCCTGACTCATGGATTAGAGATGAACACATGAAGTCTTTCAGCAGTTGGTTGTGAACACATCTCATGAATGACACCACTGTTGGAGATCATCTATACTTGTTGGCCCGGTCACCATTTTCTACTATATTGAATTTCCAAGGGTATGAAATAAATGGGAATACATTTTACATGATCGCCCAAGATAAAAGGAGCACCAACCAAACAGTGGTGTCCGCTTTGATACAATAGACGAGAATGGGAAAAAGGACACATACTATGGTTACATACAGGAGATATGGGAACTTGACTATGGAGTTTCTTTTAAGGTTCCTTTGTTTCGCTGTAAATGGGTCAACCTGAATGGAGAAGGGGTAAAGGTAGACCACTTGTACAGAATGACAATAGTGGATCTCAACAATCTTGGTTACAGAGACGAAACATTCGTCCTAGCCAATGATGTGGCTCAAATTTTCTATGTGAAGGACATGTCCTCTAGACCGAAAACAATAAAAAAAGCAAACGAATCCATCATACGACATAGTTCTTTCAGGGAAAAGAAACATCATGGGAGTCAAGGACAAGACAGACATGCCAGACGATTATAATGAGTATGATGAAATTCCGCTCTTCACGGTGAAAACTGACCCAAGCATCCCGTTAAGTAAAGAAGATGCTCCATGGTTACGGCCGAAGCGATCATAAGCAATGGACATACGCCAAGAAGTTCATGGCCTCATATAGTGTGTACCTCTAGTTCAAATCTGGACGGTCGGCCGCATATTGTGAACCATAAATGCCATGAGACATGATAGCTCATTTTGTGAAGGATATTTTATGATGTTTGCAATTTTCCAAGTTTAATATTTTTCCTTGCAACTATAGCACATAACATGACAAAACACAAAGGGTTTTGTATTTTTGATAAATGTGAAACTTTAATTCGGTTGTTGCTTTACAAACTATATATGCCGCGATTCCCGTCCTTTCCCTCTGACTGGAGCTTTTAGTCCCGGTTGTAGCCACTAACCGGGACTAAAGATATTTCCCGCCATTTCCCATCAAGGTTTCCCGCCCTTTCCCTCTGACCGGAGCTTTTAGTCCTGGTTATAGCCACTAACCGAGACTAAAGATATTTCCCGCCATTTCCCACCGCTTCCGGCCATGTTTTCTGCCCTTTCCTCTATATATAGGCCGACCGCGCCATGGCTATCCACACATCCACACCTTCAACTCTCACAACAATGGACAACACATACTGAGCCATTCTGACCCTCGAGGATACCGAGGCGCCGTGTGCCTCCAGCTACCCATGCCCGCCGGGCTATCGGCCACCCGTCGGCTGGATGCTGAGTGTTGAAGGGGTTCATGTCCTTCCTGTGCCTCAAGGTTCCGCCCGCCAGATGGCCATCACGAACCACTTCTACCATGAGCTCACGCCAGATCAGCGGATGGATCCCCTTTGGGATCCTGACAACTACGACACCTAGAAAGCCTTCTTGGCTAACCGGCAAGAAAGTGAGCTCGCCAGGTACGAGGGTGACGGCCTTCCCCCGATGAACCACAACGAAGCCGTTCGCCGCCTATAGTGGGCAGCCAGACTATCATCAGCGTGATGCGCTACATTGCCCAGGGATATCATCCTCGCCTGCGGTGCCCGCACCCGCCGCAAAGCCATAAGAAGGGTGGCGGTGGTGAAGACCACGAGCGTAGCAGCATCGTCATTCGGGAGCCCCCTCCCCCAAGCGTCGTGCATCCGGGGCCAAAGGGGCAGGTGCCCTAGGATATGCTATGGCTGGGCTGAGGATCCAACCGCGTGCGCCTAGCAACGACGACGATGACGAAGATGAAGATGACCCTAAAGCTGTGTACTATAGGGCTAGATATGAGCATGACTAAAGAGGGGCCTTTAGTCCTGATTCCGTAGTCCTAATTTTTTAATATTAATAAATGTCTTGAGTGTTAGTCCTGGTTTGTGGCTGAACCGGGACTAAAGGGTGGGGGGTCTTTAGTCTCGAAGTCGTAGTCCCAGTTAGGAAACCGGGACTAATGGACCGTTTCCTACTACAACTTTTCCTAAACTATGAAGATGTTGTTCTATTCTTGTGCCGAGGAGCTAACTAATTTCATTTATTAGGGAGTGCCTCTATGACCAAATGACCAATGTTAAGTGCAGAATCGCGGCATAGTTTGTGATAGTGTGCCCATATTATGCATGCATGTGGAATTTGGGATGGAAAACAATATTGCAGGAGGAAGTTTTCCTTTTCGTCGCACGGAAAAACCATTTTCCATTTTCCAAGCGTAAAAAATGGGCCATTTTGTGAAGTAACCACCAAAATGCTGTTTCAAAATTCTACCACCCCATATTTCTAAAATACTAGACCACCTTACATGGATGATCTCCCAACCAAGATATATCAAACCTTTACATCCTTCCGGGGTGAAAAAGACAAATGTCTGCCCAATCGGTAGGAAGTGGGTCCGGTTTGAACTATAGGTACATGATCTAACGTCCGTGATTTTTTGACTCACAATATGTTGTTTCTTCAGATATCCAATGCAATTTCTAGCGAGTCTCATCCCCTATCTTCATGCCCGCCGTTTTGACCATAGTTGGAAATGAGAAAAAATCGAAACAGGCAAAAGAAATTCAAAAACGTTCCGAACAATGTAAATCCTTCGCGTGGTGTCATATTAGGTGACATAGTTACAAATAACAATACCAAACTTAGTATATTGATTATGTCTAGAAAAAACCTTCACAAAATGACCTATCATGTTCAAGGTTTCATGGCTTTCGGTCCAAATGACCAATGTTATGTGCAGAATCGCGGCATAGTTTGTGATAGTGTGCCCATATTATGCATGCATGTGGAATTTGGGATGGCAAACAATGTTGCAGTAGGAAGTTTTCCTTTTCGTGGCACGGAAAAGCTATTTTCCATTTTCCGAGCGTAAAAAATGGGTCGTTTTATGAAGCAACCACCAAAATGTTGTTTTAGAATGATACCACCCCATTTTTCTAAAATACTAGACCACCTTACATGGATGATATCCCAACCGGGAGATCTCAAACCTTTCTGTCCTTCCCGGGTAAAAAGATAAATGTTTGCCGAATCGGTAGGAAGTCGGTCCGGTTTGAACTACAGGTACATGATCTAACGCACGTGATTTTTTTTAAAAAAAATTTAGACTCACAATATGTTGTTTCTTAAGATATCCAATGCAATTTCTAGCGAGTCTCATCCCCTATCTTCATGCCCGCCGTTTTGACCATAGTTTGAAACGAGAAAACGGGCATAAGAAATTCAAAAACATTCCGAACAATGTAAATCCTTCGCGTGGTGTCATATTAGGTGACATAGTTACAAATAAAAATACCAAACTTAGTATATTGATTATGTCTCAAAAAAAACTTCATAAAATGACCTATCATGTTCGAGGTTTCATGGCTTTCGGTCCAAATGACCAATGTTATGTGCAGAATTGCAGCATAGTTTGTGATACTGTGCCAATATTATGCATGCATGTGGACCTTGGGATGGCAAACAATGTTGTAGTAGAAAGTTTTCCTTTTCGTGGCACGGAAAAACTATTTTCCATTTTCTGAGCATAAAAAATGGGTCCTTTTATGAAGCAACCACCAAAATGTTGTTTTAGAATGATACCACCCCATTTTTATAAAATACTAGACCACCTTACATGGATGATCTCCCAACCGGGAGATCTCAAACCTTTTTGTCCTTCCCGGGTAAATGGATAAATGTCTGTCAAATCGGTACCGGTTTGAACTACAGGTACATGATCTAACGCCCGTGATTTTTTGAAAAAAAAACATTTTTAGACTCATAATATGTTGTTTCTTCAGAGATCCAATGCAATTTCTAACGAGTCTCATCCCCTATATTCATGCCCACCGTTTTAACCATAGTTTTAAACGGGAAAAATTCGAAATGGGCATAAGAAATTCAAAAACAGTCCGAACAATGTAAATCCTTCGTGTGGTGTCATATTATGTGACATAGTTGCAAGTAAAATACCAAACCTTGTATATTGATTATGTCTCGAAAAACCCTTCACAAAATGACCTATCATGTTCGAGGTTTCATGGCTTTCGGTCCAAATGACCAATGTTATGTGTAGATTCGCGGCATAGTTTGTGATACTGTTCCCATATTATGCATGCATGTGGACCTTGGGATGGCGAACAATATTGTAGTAGGAAGTGTTCCTTTTCATGGCATGGAAAAGCCATTTTCCATTTTCCGAGAATAAAAAGGGTCGTTTTGTGAAGCAACCACCAAAATGTTGTATTAGAATGCTACCACCCCATTATATAAAATACTAGACCATCTTACATGGACGATCTCCCAACCGGGAGATCTCAAACCTTTTCGTCCTTCCTAGGTGAAAAAGACAAATGTATGCTGAATCGGTAGGAAGTGGGTCCGGTTTGAACTACGGGTACATGATCTAACGCCCATGATTTTTAAAAAAAATCATTTTTATACTCACAATATGTTGTTTCTTCAGAGATCCAATGCAAGTTCTAGCGACTCTCATCCCCTATCTTCATGCCTACCGTTTTGACCATAGTTTGAAATAGGAGAAATTCGAAACAGGCATAAGAAATTCAAAAACGGTCCGAACAATGTAAATCCTTCGCGTGGTATCATATTATATGACATAGTTGCAAGAAAAAAATACCAAACTTCGTATATTGATTATGTATCAAAATGACCTTCACAAAATGACCTATCATGTTCGAGGTTTCATGGCTTTCGGTCCAAATGACCAATGTAATGTGCAGAATTGCGGCATAGTTTGTGATACTGTGACCATATTATGCATGCATGTGGACCTTGGGATGGCGTACAATGTTGTAGTAGGATGTTTTCCTTTTCGTGGCACAGAAAAGCCATTTTCCATTTTCTAAGAAAAAATGGGTCGTTTTGTGAAGCAACCACCAAAATGCTATTTGAAAATGATACCATCCTATTTTTCTAAAATACTAGACCACCTTAGATGGACGATATCCTGATAGCTGTGAGATTTTACACATTTTTTATGGTTTCTATCGATGGTTTTTGTTTGGATTTGATGGTTTTCTAGCTTTACCTAATGCTAATACTTTGGTAGCGAAGAAAACTTGGCTTTTAATGTGTGTTTTAGGATCTGAACATCAATAGAGGGATTTAACAGCAAAAACACAATATTCAGACAAAAACAAGCAAGTCCCTTTTTGGAAGCAATCGAGGGGAGGACACAGAAGATTTAACGAGCAACTATACGACGAGAATATTTTTTGGCCGTATAGTTCCCGCTGTATAGCTTCCATCTCCTTCGTCTTATTAAAAGGGACAACTTTCGTGAAGAGGCTAAGGTCGAAAATAGAACACACGAGCCGCCATACCATCCAGAAGGGAGAAATAAGGTATCAAGAGAAGAAGGGGAAGGCGTTCTTCATCTTGCTCCACGATATTCGATCTCCTAGCCACCACACCTCCATAGCCATTACTTGTACTTGAGAGAGAGATATCTCCACCTTGCAAGATTAGGGTTTGAGATTGTTCTTCCCATCTTGAATTGTGTTGGATTTATTTCTATTTCTTATTATGGATCTCCACGGTAATATCAAGAAGAACTCCCTTTATTTAATTATATCGATGATGCTTTCTTCTCTCATGTGTGAGTAAGTTCCCTTGGGCATGGGAGATGTAGGGGATTGGTGAGATGTGATGTGCCTATATAATTTCTATTAAGTTTGTAGTTGATTTAAATTATTATATTATGTGTGCTTGACTATCTGTGGGATGCTTCATGCATGTTGTCCAATTAAGGTCCCAGACAACATGATGCTTTGTTCTGCACATATAGAATCTTGTTTGCTAGAAGACCAGCGACCCTCGAGTGACATAGGGATATCAATGGGAAACTAGTTTGACTCGAGGATAACGAGGAACCACCAAGCTTATTGTATTAGTCCGATCCAAGGAGCTTAATTGCTAAGTAACCTGAAGGATCTTAATCGTCTAGTGACTGACCATGGTTGTGGTAAACAGGCTAGTAGGATTATTGAAGTTGGGATAAAATCTACCAAGAGGAGTTCCGGATAATTATGGGTTGCTCGCCTACACACATACTTATAAGATTATAATTGTTACACTTATCACTCATCCACTCGGCACATTCACTATCACCATGAACTGAAACTCCCCGCGCCTACTTCGTCATCTGCAGAAAACAACAAATAAATCGTTCTTTACTTTTATGATTTTTATTCCTGAAGTTTACATTTTGGTTTTATTTAATACTTTTGTTTAATCCAAATTCTATTCTCATTTTCAACACTTGTAGTCAATTCACTCGAAGACCTGTGACAACTTCTGGTGTGACAGAGACTTCACCAATAAACATTTACCTTTGGGCTCCCTATGGGATCAACATCTTAACTTTGAAACTAGCTACAAATAATTTGTGCACTTGTAGCCATCATATCACAACCGGGAGATCTCAAACCCTTCCGTCCTTCCCAGGTGAAAATACAAATGTATGCCGAATCGGTAGGAAGTGGGTCCGGTTTGAACTATAGGTATATGATCTAACGCCCATTATTTTGGAGTCGAAGGACGAAAGTCCGTTAGACCTGATGAGCCTCCAAGCCATAGCAACCTCTTGGGGAAATTACGAGCACCGCGTTGCAAATGCACGAGATCAAAGAAATCTAGCGAAGCTGTGGATGAGGCAAGATAGCGTTCGAACCAAAGTAAAAGGCACTTAAGTTTCATCAGATTCAGACTTACGGTCAGTGCTGAAACCAATGGCCGAACGGAAGTGATCGATGGAGAAGCTCAAAAGTCTCAATCCACCATTACATTCAAGTTTGCACTTTTCGAGCTCATCCTTACCTTTGCGCTTTAGCTGCTTGTTCCCACTAACCCATTTCATTTTCTTAGCTGGATCCTTCAGAAAGTCTCTCTTATCGCTTGTCCAGAGCGCTGCGGAAGAGAATGCAGATAAATAAGGTGAATGTAACGTAGGGCATAACACATAGAAAAGCCCTTTTTATCCAAGGTATGATTGTTTTCCTATTGCCTTGTCTTTCTGCTATCTTGAAATAGCTGTTATTGTCTTCCTGGTCAGCTTTCGACGAGTGACTCTTGGTTGCGGGGCCAGGGGGGGACCTGAATTCATTCATGTTCTGTGGAGTCTTTCGTTTTTTTCATATTCTGATTTAGTCTCAGTTTAATTAGGAAGCAAATGCGGTTTCAAGATGAACTCAACCTCGAAAAGGAATTCAATTAGCTGTGCAGTTAGCCCTTTTCCCAGAGTAGGATCCGCGGCTCAAATTAAAGCCATGAAACAAGTAGCTGGCAAATCAAAATTGGAACTAGCTCAATTCGCAGAGGAATCAAAGACAAATAAATCCAGGAAAGAACAGCGAAGGAAAAGCGCGACTAGCAAAGTCAAGTACTTACTTGAGATGTTAGAAGGAGCGAAATTAATAGGTGCCGGAGCTGCTTCTACATCCTAGGTCTCCACGTTCCGTCATCTGGCTTATGTTCTTCATGTAGCATTCAGATCGAATGACTCTATGAAATTACGTCGATACTTCCACATATTATGGGTAACGTAGGAGACATCCCTATTTTCCCCCGGGGGTCTGGACGGAAACATCATATTTGTGCCACGAAGGGCAGGGAAAAGAAGGATACTGATATCGGGTAAGAAGTTATTGGATAAGTCGTACCTTCTCATAGCTCCCATTCCTTAACCGTGAAGGCATTCGTTTTAAGAACTGCCTTCGACTACCGATTCAGATAAAGATAAACCAAATATGAATGAGGGATCGAACCTTCACTCGTTTCTGGTTTCTGCTTGCCCTCAATGTCCGGTTGGTTGGTAAGTCACTAAATCCCTATCTCCCGGTGGTTGATCGGCTCTGCTATGCGCTATTCATGGAGCGACTGTAGAAAACACTTTATTTGAGGACGGTGATGGTGCTCCTATCGGACTAGTCACTTCCCACTCTCCTCAAGAGAACAGTTTAGCCACTATCCTCCCATATACTCTGCTTTTTCATTGCTTATGAACTGGAACTTGTTGGTGCATGGAGCTCCTACTAAGATTAGAAATTCCCCGATAAAGCTGCTAGTGCCGGGTAAACTCATATTGGCTAAAGTGAAAAAGAAGAAAATGGGAATCGCACCTGAATTCCATCAATCATTCGGTTAGAAGTCCTCTATTTCATCCTTGATGTTTCAATCGAAGGAGATACTCTATTTCACAATCTATCCATCTGGCTTTCCACAGAATTCTATAGGGATCTATGAGATCGAGTATGGAATTCTGTTTACTCACTTTAAATTGAGTATCCGTTTCCCTCCTAAGACCGGATTCGTCGGCGCAAGAGTGCTCGATCAGTGACCTCCTACGCACTGCCTGTCTGTGCCCTTTGAGTCTATAGCCGCCAAATCTAAAGATTCCTTAAGTTGTCGTACGGCTTCTTTTTCTTCTTTTGTCAATGATCGGTGACAATGAATGCTACGAATGTTCGCTTCCAATAATTTAGTCTAAGAATTGTGAGTTGTCTCGCGCCCCTAGGTATTCTCTACCTACCCACCTGTGTCGGTTTCAGGTACAGGTACCCTTTTGTTGAAGGTCGTTCGAGCTTTCAGTCATCTCAGAGTTATTTGACGAGCTTGCAGGGGGTGGGGCTAAATTCTTATCCAATGCCATCCTTTCCTTCACCGAAGCCCACTAGTTGACGGTTGGGAAAGCAAGCATAGGCAACACAGGACTGATGACGGGGTGGGGCGCGCAGTGAACTGGTTTTCTAAAAAGATTGGAAGATCCGGCCAAAGAAGGTGATAGCCCTGTTCATTCGTTCCCATGGTTCGATCCTTCCCAGTAACTGTACTATCTCTAGACCCCCTCTCTATACTCCCTCATAATATATGGATCCCCCGGATAATATGGATCCTCCAACAGCTGACATATCTTATCTAAACTCCCGGAGCGACAGTAGGCCTTCTCGATACAAGCACTCGTCATGGCAGGCTCATCGGATTAATGACTCGGTCAGCGTACCGTTCACAGACATCATGCTTGCTATCGCTTCCTTACGCTTTCTTTCAAGCATTGCTTCCAGGACAACGGAGAGTATTCCAAGATAAAGAACCAGAACTGAGGTTGACACTACTGAAAGATAAAAGAATGGTGGATAGATGGATTCGCACCATCCCAAAACCGAAATACAGACAGACCAAAAAAAAACGCATTACGCAGTGAGATCGCCTACTCCTCTCGAGGTCTATACCTTTCCTAGTGGTGAGCAGAGCCCTCGTCCAATCAATAACCGGCTCACCTGAGACTGGAATTCCTATTCAGAGACAAGCCGTAGTTTCTTTAGTGATCGAACGCTTGCTTCGCCCTGCTTGAAGGCCTAGCTCAAAGCATAAGGAAAGTCACCCGCTTAAGGAAATTGCACTGAGTCACCCTAATCCAACAGGGGCTTATGTTGGATTGGCACGACATAAATCCAAATAGGGGTTCATTTCATCAACCGTTCGAGTCAATCTTTCATGCGGTTCGATTGCAGCATCCCTAAATCCTCCTTCTTCCCGACACAAACGGTTCCTAGACACATGGCTTCTTTTGCTTCATATCGCTGCCCCATCAGCGCCTATTCCAATGTTCCTCGTGAAAGAAAGATATCTGACGGGCCCGCAGGTGCAGACAGGTTCGTCGGGGGCAAGCTTCAGAGGTGGGAGGTACGATTGTGGAAGATCGCGTGGAGGCGGGGGTTGGAGATGTGATGCAAGGGTGCGACGGGGGGGGCAAGTGTTCTTCGGAATGACTGGGCGTAAAGGGCACGTAGGCGGTGAATCGGGTTGAAAGTGAAAGTCGCCAAAAAGTGGCGGAATGCTCTCGAAACCAATTCACTTGAGTGAGACAGAGGAGAGTGGAATTTCGTGTGTAGCAGAGCCGTCTTAAACTGCCTGACTCCGCGACCGATAGAATTCTGATCCAGCCGGTGTGCCTTCTCGAATGCGTAAAACCGACCTATGTTCGCACTTTTGATAGATTTCTATATCTTCCCCTCCCTTTCCTCTGTATCCGGGCCTACGCGAACAGCTGCTTGCTTATCGAAGAAGTCTGCTCACATGACCCACCCTTTTGTAGACTCCGCCACTTATTAAATAGGGCTCTGGGAAAGTGCTCACATCAACAACAATGAAGGAGCTTCTCGATGGGTTAGAGCGTGGTGAATCCAATATATGAGAAATCCTCCGTGAAAACCGAGTACGAGCAACGGTCGGGTCTGCTGCCCCTTCCTTCTCAGCGTACAGCTGCAGATTGGATAAATGGTTCGTTTTTGTAAGTCAACCGAGGAAAGGAAAAGGAAGTATGTGAAATCTTTCCGGGTCATACCCCTAGTTACGAGTCTTTCCTATCCCTGTAGCCCCACTTACATGTCTTTGGCCTTCACTCCCCGATGAACAAATAGAGTAAAAAAGGGGATTCTACTGTACCTATAACAATCACTTACGGCAAATCGAGTACCGTCTTTAGAATGAAAGTAGCTATGAAGCCCAATCTACTGTCGATTCAAAAGGGGGCATAGTCATATGGGTGGGGTGTTTGTGGGGAGCTGCCTTGGATATGAGGAATTCCCCTAACGGCGACAAGAATAGCTATCGACAATGACAAACCCAATGATACAATATACTCAAATATAATCGTTTCCATAAAAATCTGCCATCATTTTTTTAGTCATACTTGTCCCTTAGCGGACTCACTCAACATCAGGTAAGTTTGGTTAATTTAGTTGGTTTTTTTTTGTACTGTTACTGTATTCGCACCTAGTTCATTACTCTTGATAGATAGGAAGGATCCACCTTCTTAGCCGATTGCTCCATCCTTTCGTCCTGATGATCGATTCCATAGAAATATTCATGATGAATACATCTATTTAGAGGCACTCTGGATCCTTCCACATGAGAACTTATAGTGCAATATGGTCAGAACAGGGTGTTGGATTTTTTAATACAAACCCTGGAAAGAAAGGGAGTCTAATCCACAGATCTTTTTCCGCTCCTTTTCTACACAATTAGTTTATGTTTGTTCTAAATTACAAAAGAGAACAGAATCAATTTTTTATTTTTGCAGGCCAATCGCTAATAAGCAAAACAAGAAAGGGTTGGATGGATGGTGCATCCTTTATCTTTCTCCCGCGCGATTCAACTGCTGGAAATCATACTCTCGAAAGAAAGTCGTCAGGGCCTGCCTTCGCCACCTATTCCTGAATTAAGGGAACGCGAGAAATCTTTCTCTATGTCAATTCAAAACAAAACAAACGGACGACTGAATCTAAAGAAATTCTTTTGAGAAGAGCTTGCGCGAACAATGCTTCTACGAGAGGGTTTTATTGAAAGTGTTCGGAAACATCAGGAACGTAACAGATATTTCTTGGTTTCAACTTTGCGACATCAAAAGAGAAAGACTAGAAAAGGAATATATAGAACAAGAACCTTTTTAAAGCGTATCAGCCGACCCGGCTTACGAATTTATACCAACTATCAAGGAATTCCTAAAGTTTTGGGTGGAATGGGAATTGCTATTCTTTCTACTTCTCGAGGGATAATGACAGATCGAGAGGCTTTCTTTGTTGAGATGGAAATCGACGTTCTTTTGAAAAGTTTGCACGCAGGCAAAACTTCTTCATGAAAGGTAAAAAATAGACTTGGATTTCATGGGTTTATTAATGACTAGTCCTGGCGGACTTACTCACTCGATCACCGGCTTTCAGAGGTTTTCCCTTGAAGGGAAAGCATTAAAGGAATCCCCTCACTAAGCTGGAAACGGGGGAGTGTGGTTTTGCCAATCTGTGGGCGGATCTCTTTCTGATTTGAGGAGAAGTCCTGAGCCTTCTTTTCCAAGCGTCCCTTGTTTTCGCAGTTCAGTTGGCCTTCCTAATCTGCGAGTAAGGGGCAACCTTTTTGATCTCGTTTTCTGCGATCAGACTCATTAGTGCAAACAATGCATTTCGCATGCTGTTTTGATGCGTTTGGGTTTGGATTTTGTGGCAGAGCGAGCGCTCCTGGTGAATTTTTTTGGCGTCGGATCAATGCCGCGTAGGCTATCACTAAAACTCGCTATTCACTCAGTTTCTGGTCAATAATTTATGTAGGAGAGATGGCCGAGTGGTTCAAGGCGTAGCATTGGAACTGCTATGTAGGCTTTTGTTTACCGAGGGTTCGAATCCCTCTCTTTCCGTTTCTGTTAATTCACCAACGTTACCGAGGCTCATGCTGAATTTCAAGGGTACCGATCATATACCTGTTTAGCATGAGCCTACTCCAAATTCAGCATGTGCCTACTCCACTTTTGTAGCGAAGGCTCCCCTTCATGTCAAAAAAAAAAATTGTAGCGCAATGCGGAGTAATTGTTAGGGATTTCATCCCATCACCGTTCAATATTGGAATAAGCCAAAGGAGGAAGGAGTTATGTATACATATGTCCTGGACAAAGCCAAAGATTTACTTTGGAGTAGGCTCATGCTTAATTTCACCCTACCAACGGTAGAGGTGGATCCAAATGCGGAGAATTCAGATGAGGAGGCCAAGCAACATTACGATGTCATGAAGCAAAGGTCAAGGAGTGGGCTCTTAAGAAGATGGCCCAACAATTCAGCAACTGGAAGAAAAGATTGCACCTAGACTTTATCGTGAAAAAGAAGACTCCGGATTTCAAGGGAGCACATGAGAAGAGAAAAGTCCACTGGGATGAGTTTGTGGAGTACAATAAATCAGAGATATCTCAGAAAAGGTCTAAAACAAATTAGATAAATGCTGCTAACAAGAAGTATCACCATACTATGGGGCAAGGTGGCTACAGGGCTGGCATTCCTAAGTGGAAGAAACTTGAGGACCACCTGCGTGCTAAAGTGGTCTTTCCAGAGACAACCTGTTGGCTCGAACACGTAAAGAATTAGTTTTATGGGCATGGGGGCATGTTGGACTCAGAAGGGAAGTGCATATATAACAGAAGACATGAAGAAAGCCCTTACCCATCGAAGATATAAGAAATACAGTAAAGGTTGTTGTAGAGGGGAGGTTCATTTCCGATAGAGAGAATGATGAGCTCACACTCGCCCTTAGGAATCCGGAACACGAAGGATGAACACGAGGCACAATAGGCTCCAAACCATGGAACATTGGGTTTCTCATAGACATGAAGAAATATCCTGATAGAAGCCATAAGAGGAGAAAGGACAAAGAGGAAGTTGAAGCAAAGATTCAGGCAGACCGGATGCATAACATTGAAGAACAATTAAAGCGGCAACAAGTTAAAATTGACGCACTTAGCCAGAAAGGTACTACTAGCCCATCTCAGCGGCACATGGTATAACCTGCATTCGATGCTACCGACCTATCTAATAATCGAAGAAGTAGTGTGGCTTCCACGGAGGTCCCGGGTAATGATTATGATGATGATTATGATGGTGCACCATCGATGGCTCATCTTGGCTACCCAATGGATGATATCACGGAGATGACACATTGTGAGATACATTTCAAAGTTGTGAACATAACAATGAAGGTGGCGGTCGGCTATGCCTTACCAACTGGACCTGAACGAACTTACCATTGTTGTCCGGTTCCACAAGGCTACATTGTTGTCGGGGTGGATGAAGTTATGCTCGGATTTCACCATCTAAAGCTTGACTACCCTGCAGGTGAAGGGGATGTGACTAAACTGGGAGAAGCCAAAAACAACACCATTTTATGGCGAAAGGAATACATCATGCTTCCAAATATGACGCCAAGGCCATCGATTTCTCAGAACACTCCATATTCTCCGCCTCCCCACCCGTCTCCAGCGCAACAGTCGTCTCCGCCGCCTCACCCGTCTCTAGCGCAATAGTCGTCTCCAGTGCAGCCGTCGCCACGTCAGTCGTCGTCGCCGAGACAGATGAAGGGAATATGCCCTGAGAGGCAATAATAAAGTTGTTATTTTGTATATTCAAGTATATGATAGATGTTTGTTCTGCATGCTATAATTGTATTAATACGGAAACGTTAATACATGTGTGTTTAATAAACAAAAAGAAAGTTCCTAGTTATGCCTCTCTTGTAAACTAGCTCGTTGATTAACAAGATGATCAAGGTTTCTTGATCATGGACATTGGATGTTGTTAATAACGAGGTCACAACATTATTGGAATGGTGTGATGAACATTCATCCGAAGTATAGCATTACGATCAAAGCCATTGTGTTTATATTGCTATAACATCACACTAAGTAATCCTAATACTTAGACCACGAGATCATGTCAATCACTAACACTGGAAGAGTATATTGATAACATCAAACGCCACACCGTAACAGGGTGACTATAAAGGTGGGTTCAGTGCTACTAAGGTGTTATGTAGAGGCTCAAGGATCAAGAGTTGAATTTGTCCATCCCGATGATGGATAGATATAGTCTAGGCCCTCTCGGTGATATCACATTAATTAGCTTGCAAGCAAGTGATGTGATCACTAGAATGTTATATCACGGGAACGAGAAAAGAGTACATGTTTGTAACAAGATCAAACTAGGTATGGATATACTGATGATCGAATCTCGGACATGTAATATGTCGCGAGGCAAAGGGATTAAGTTACTAGCATAAAAGGTTCTCACGATCACAAGAAGTCATCATTGAATGTGTGGGAGTCAGTATGGATCTCCAGGTCATGCTTCTAATTATTGATCTGAGAGGGGTCTCGATCATGTCAGCATTATTAGCGAACCGTAGGGTGACACACCTAAGATACACCGACACCATTTGGAACAAATATGTTCTAGACGAAAGAATTACAAAGCGCAGGAATTATTTCACTAGACACCGGAACTATTTCGGGTGAAATTGCTGAAATTGTTTCTGCATGTGAAATAGAATACTAGCAAGGGGTTTTATGTGAATGTTTGTTAATTAATCTAATTGACAAAATTCTGAATAAATAAATAAAAGGAGTTTTATTTAAAGAGAGATTACATTAAATTTGGTGGAAATTTAATGGGATTTTTGAGTGGGATTTTGAGTGGAGAAATGAAGAGGCAATTTGTGAGTGGGATCTCCACTCACATGAATGGAGGAAGGGGTGGGGGAATACCCCCATGCACCAGCCACCCCCTTGGGGTTCCCCCTCCTCCTATAAAAAGGCCCCCTCTCCCTCTCTCTCACACACACCTCCTCATGAAGGATCTCTCTCCCCCTCTAGTTTATCCCCCATGGTCTCGGACTAGCGAGATACATGTTCCCGGTGGCTTTTCATTTAGAAAGAGTTGTTTCTTCCGCTGCATCGCTAGAACAAGGAGGCGGAGGTTGTTCGGTGGCTTGAACGTGTGTGCGAGCACGGATGCGCTGTTCATTTGCGGCGCTGGACTTCTTCTCGATCTTGAGATCGACAAGTGTTTGTCTACATCATCCACGAGTACAACCTCATTAAAATTTGTCGGTCTACAAGGGTATGTTCTCTATGGATGTATATCCATCTGTTGCTTGTATCTAGTAGATAGATCTTGGTACTTAGTTGTTCCCATCATAGGAAATTTTTGTTTCCTATGATGTGAACCCAACAGTGGTATCAGAGCCGGATCTATGCGTAGATGCTTTGCACGGGTAGTACACATATGAGTATGTGGGCGATGATGATCATGTTATTGCTTCTTTCTTGTACTTTGGATATTGGTGGCATAGTGGGATGAAGCGGCCCGGACAAACTTTACATGTCCTCGCACATGATACATGTTCCATGCTTGACATGCAACTAGTTTTGCATAAGTGGCTAGCGGGTGTCTGTCTCTCCTACTATAGTCAATATCTGATTTACAACGAGTTGTTAATAATATGGTTATCCTCGTTGTGGTTCCATGTTCATAGGTAAGAACTGTTCTATCTTCGAAAGCCCTAAACCACATAAAACTTGCAATGGATAAATTAAAAGCGTCTAGTTTAAATTGTTGATGGCTGATGAGTGCGTGAACACTTCGTTGGGAGACCCCAAGAGGAAGGTATGATGAACACAGCAACAAGTTTTCCCTCAGTAAGAAACCGAGGTTATCGAACCAGTAGGAGGAAGGAAACGACTCAAAGGTGTTGCTAGCAACTTGGAGACCTCCACAACACAAACTCAATACTTTGCCCCAACGAACAGTGAGGTTGTCAATCTCACCGGTTTGCTGTAACAAAGGATTAACTATATGGTGTGGAAGGTAATAGTGGTTTGCAACAAGTAAACAGTAACAGTGGAAGATCTATCAATGGTAAATATTGGACCGGGGTCCATAGTTCACTAGAGGTGTTCTCCTTAGATAAACAAACATGTCATGCTGGGTAAACAAATTACACCAGGGCAATTGACATGACTGAGCAAGGAATAACAATGCAATACTAATCATTCATGATCATATGAGATTAGATTGGGCAATACAACAAGATACATAGACCGCCATCCAACTACATCTATGACTAGAAGTCCACCTTTGGGTTATCATCCGAACCCCCTCCAGTATTAAGTTGCAAGCAACAGACAACTGCTTTAATCAAAGTGTGTAAGGTAAACAATCCACTTGTTCCATGAACAAGAGACCGCTGTTTTCTCCCTAGTGGCAACAACACATCCACAACCTTAGAGATTTTTGTCACTTCCCTTAGATTAAATAGATCTCAGCATGCAAGATAGCTAAAACCCACTATCGAGCATAAATACCCCCTCTGGGAGTCACTAGCAACTACTTGGCTAAGATAGCCCCCCAGATCTAGGGACGATGGTGGCGGTGGCTACAGACGGTTTCGTGGAATATTGATCGGGTACTTAGGGTTTAGGCATCGGGAGATTCTTATAGGCGAAGAGGGAGGCCGAGGGGGTGCCCGAGGCGGCTGCACCCCTAGGCGCGGGCTTTTGTCCCGTTCCATTCCGAGAATATTGATTTTCTGCCTTTCTGGAACCAAAAACAGAAGAAAACAGGCAACTGACACTGTGGCATCTTGTTAATAGGTTAGTACCAGAAAACATATAAAAACACCTCAAAATGTAGACAAAGCAAAGCAAAGTAGATACTAAACAAGCATGCAACATAAAAAATTATAGATACGTTTCCGACGAATCAAGCATCCCCAAGCTTAACTCCTGCTCGTCCTCGAATAGGTAAGTGATAAAAAGAATATTTTTTTAGGTGACATGCACCATCAAAATCAAGATCAAACCATTTGCAAGCATTGAAAGTTGGGATCAAAGAAATCTAAACATGAGCATGAAAGATGGAGTTCTAACAGTGATACAAAGTAACTATGCATGCAACATGAAAGGATACAAACAAAGATCATGAATAACATGCATGGAAAAAAGTTTGTTTGTTTCACATACAGAAAACATGGCATAGTGGCATTCAGTTGTCCCTCATAGAGTATCAAATAGATGCATAGGACACCTTCAAAGTTCATAAGAGTGACTAGATACAAATAGCACAAGGACAAGCAATATCAACAATTTGCATCTATCAATAAGTTTTGGGACAATGCACATCGAACTAAGAATGTCAACTATGCTCTCTTAACTGGTGCCTAAAGATAGAAGGTGGAGACTCAATATAATAGTGGAAGAAAGGCCCTTCATAAAGGGAAGCAGGTATTTCAAGTCTCAAAAAGAGCTTCCAAAAATTATGGTACTTGTTAGCTTTCAACTCTCATTGCCCCTATCATAAGCATCTTGAAGTGATTAAAGTTAAAGTGAACAAACTATGGAGTATATGCTTGACAAAGTATAAGTTGGCAATATCATGTCCCTTGAATACGAGGGTCGCTCCTCATGCTACTCAACTTTAGTCACCTATATGTTCTTGTCATAGTAAGTACATGTGTATCATAGAGAACCGCCAATGGGGTACCCCTTGCACATGGTATATGAGCTATCCTATATTCAAAATGACAAGGCAAGCAGACAATGAGCATCTCAGCAATCTTCTTATTTACCATGGGAATATGGTGCTTTTTTCTCTCTTTCCTCTTTTCTCAATATGTCTCTTTTTTATAAGAAGAAAGCTTCATAGATGTCATTATGGTGATGCTGCAAGTTTCCACCATGATTAGGCATGGATTAGGCTACCGGCCCAGGCGTTTCATTAACACACATACATAACTCCATGGACTTACAAGTTGCCCTTTTATTTCACACCGGCGACATCCATAGACAAAAGAGCATGATATCAACTGTGTACAAAGTACAAGCGCAATGTTGAAAGTGTTCCCCGTGACAGCACGGTTCTGCTAATTCCAACATATAAGTGCAAGCATATACAAAATAGATGAAACAATGGTTCAAGTTTATTAGGGGCAAGAAAAATAAAGTGTGCCATCAAGTTTGTGAGAGCTTTAATCACTAAGTTTTCACATAACAAAATACTTTTTAATTGGAAGATAGATGAAAACAAGAATATACTTGGAATGGTGTAACACACCATGCATAGGAATTTATAGTGAACACTTTGGAATAACTTGGTTTCTTGGAAGTTGGATGCATGAGTAGAGCTTACTCATACAAGTGGAGGCTAGCAAAATACTGGGATCAACCAACTAAGAGAGAAATAATGGCCATAATCATGTAGAGCAACAAAACATTACTAATCAAAGCATAGAGTGGTACTACAAGTCAAGTACTAAATGATCATAGAGGCTATGGTGACTTGTTCATAGTCATAACATTGTGTGAGCATGTGCCAAGTCAACCCAAACAAAGCATGAAAGGAGAATACCACAATACTATGATTTTGTATGCTAAAACAACGCATGATTCCTTCAAGGCACACTAAGAAATCCCAATTGTTTGGAACAAGTCATGCTATAGCAATAATCACTAAGCATAAGGTTAAAACAACACCTAGCATGACATGCTAAAGTCTAAGTCATAGTCAAAGCAAACTCCTCTTGTACTACTCAAGCAAGAACTTTATACTCCTTTCCAACACCAATCAACTTATTTGAAACAACACAACGAGAACGGGGGTCCAAACTACTTTATTCAAGCAAACTAACCAAAGCAAACGAAAACTAAGACGCTCCAAGAACAACACGATAGTGCATGAAACAATAAAAACGAAGTGTCTAGAAAGACCTGAGCTTTTTATTGATGAAGAAGGGGATGCCTTGGGCATCACCAAGCTTTAACGCTTGTACCTCTTGAATATTTTTTGGGGTGACACGGGGTGGCATCCCCAAGCTTGAGCTTTTGTCCATTCTTCATATCATTACATCATTCTCTCTCTACACCTGAATTTTTTTCCTTCATACAAAACTTCACACAATCTTCATTAGCAACATTAGTGTATTCAAAAGATAATAGACATTTAGGTTTAGCTTTAGAACAGCAAAACTTTCACTAAAAACACAAGGTACTATAGCAATTCCCTCAAAAAGGAATCAATAAGAAGCAAATGCAAATAATGGTAGAAATCTGTCAAAATAGACCAGCAGGTAGAAACCGAATTTTTCAAAGACCTTATGTTGCTCAAATCAAAATGTGTTGAAATAACAAAATGTTAGCTAACATACTGGGGGATTTATTCGTAAAATATCATCTCAATCCAACTTACAGAGATTCCTCACGATTTTTTACGGTGGAGCACAAAAATCTGTTTCGGGACAGCAACTCTCCAAATCTTACTTCCCTCTCATTGGAGGTCATTCTTGGCACAAAAATCAAACAAAAAGGATAAGGAGAGGTCATTACTGAAGTAATAACTTCCAAGACTCAAGAAAACTTTTGGGTTATCTCCCAACAAGTACTTTTCTTTAACGCCTTTAAGTTAGGCACAAGAAGCAAGAATCAAGTATTTTCAAATGAAGAATTAAGATCAATACTTGCAATCTCTTCAACTAGGAAAGGTATCTCATCCAAATGATTTTTCGAGGATCCCTTCTCATCTCTCCTTGGTTCACTACTTTCATCAAAAGGATTTTCAGGAACAATCCAATCAAAATTCTTTTCTAAGGCTTCATGCATTCCAACAAGTTTAAAGGGTATGGGTATCTTAGTTTCCTCTCTAGGTTTGGTTTTATCCAAAGTACCCACAACATATACACATGAGCCTAGCATATTAAAACGTTCAAAGACCGTTTTGGCTTCCTTAGCAACATCATTGAACTCTTTCAGTAAAGTTTCAAGGATAAATTCTCTCTTTTTAGGATCCTTTTCTTCTTTTAGTTTGAGAAACAAAATTTGCATCATGGGGTTAAGGTTAACAAACCTAGCCTCCAACATATGTACTAAAAAATCTGCAGCAATTTCATAATTAGGAGCAAGTTCTGCTATAGATCTATCCTCAATATCCTCATGTTTGCTAACATGATTAAAGAATTCCTCAATATTTTCTTTCCCAATTATGGAGACACTACCTAATGAAAGGTCTTTTAGGGTGAACTTGGGGATCAACATGGTGAGCTAAAGCAAGGTGGCAACTAGAGCGGGAACTAATTTTTTGTGTTTTTGATAAGGGAAAGCAAACCAAACTAAACTATTTTTTTTGGAGTTTTTGATAAAAGAGGCAAACAAAACCAAACAAAAGAAACTAAGCAAAACAAAAACAAAGTAAAGATAAAGGTTGTGGAGGACTCCCCTTGTGAAGACATCCTTAGCCTCCACAGCAACGGCGCTAGAAAAAGGCATGATGAGTGCGTGAACACTTCATTGGGAGACCCCAGAAGGAAGTTATGATGAGCACAACAGCAAGTTTTCCCTCAGTAAGAAACTGAGGTTATAGAACCAGTAGGAGGAAGAAAACGACTCAAAGGTGTTGCTAGCAAGTTGGAGACCTGCATAACACAAACTCAAGACTTTGCCCCAACGAACAGTGAGGTTGTCAATCTCACCAGTTTGCTGTAACAAAGGATTAATTGTATGGTGTGGAAGGTAATGATGGTTTGCAACAAGTAAACAGTAACAATGGAAGATGTATCAATGGTAAATATTGGACCGGGGTCTATAGTTCACTAGAGGTGTTCTCCTTAGATAAACAAACATGGCATGCTGGGTAAACAAATTACAGCAGGGCAATTGACAGGACTGAGCAAGGAATAACAATGCAATACTAATCATTCATGATCCTATGAGATTCGATTGGGCAATACAACAAGATACATAGACCGCCATCCAACTGCATCTATGCCTAGAAGTCCACCTTTGGGTTATCATCTGAACCCCCTCCAGTATTAAGTTGCAAGCAACAGACAACTCATTTAAGCAAAGTGTGTAAGGTAAATAATCCACTTGTTCCATGAACAAGAGATCATTGTTTTCTCCCTAGTGGAAACAACACATCTACAACCTTAGAGATTTCTGTCACTTCCCTTAGATTAAATAGAGGCATGAACCCACTATCGAGCATAAATACCCCCTCTTGGAGTCACTAGCAACTACTTGTCCAAGATAGCTACTAACAACGGAGAGCATGCAAGATCACAAACAACACATATATGATAGAATCAATAAGACAAAACCACTAATCAATCTGACATAGTAATCTCAATATCCATTGGATCCCCGCAAACACAACATGCATGATTACAAATAGATGAAATCTTGATCATGAACGGAGCTCACAAGATCTAGACATGAAAGCACAAAGGAGGAGATACAACCATCTAGATGCTACATGGACCCGTAGTCCAAGGTGGAACTACTCACAAATCATACCGGAGGCCGGCATGATGAAGAAGAAGGCCTCTAGGATGATCTCCCCTCTGGCAGGGTGCCAGGAAGAGCTTTAGATCCCCCGATCTAGGGACGATGGTGGTGGCGGCTACAGATAGTTTCGTGGAATATTGATCGGGTACTTAGGGTTTACGCATCGGGGGCTTCTTATAGACGAAGAGAGAGGCCGAGGGGGTGCCCGAGGCGGCTGCACCCCCCAGGCATGGGCCAGGCCCGGCCGCGTGTCCAGGGGGAGTGCCCCCCTCGAGGCCTCCTCCGTCTCGTCTTCTGGCTCCGTGTTCCCCACGGTAAAATATTGACTTTGGCTTTTGTCCCGTACAATTCCGAGAATATTGATTTTCTGCCTTTCTGGAACCAAAAACAGAAGAAAACAGGCAACTGGCACTGTGGCATCTTGTTAATAGCTTAGTACCAGAAAACATATAAAAATACCTCAAAGTGTAGACGAAGCAAAGCAAAGTAGATACTAAACAATCATGGAACATCAAAAATTATAGATACGTTTCCGACGTATCACTGGGCTAGTCTCATGATATGGCAATGTTGTAAGTTGATGTATAGTTGATACTCTTACAACACACCTAACGTGTAAGTTCCATAGACCTTGGCCTTACACACAAAGGAATGATAAAGATCATACCACGATGCACATGATAGTGATCAAGTGCAAGAACCATATCATTTTAATTTTCACATATGATGTTGTTGCATCTTATATTGCTTGTTTGGCGTTTTATTAGCATTATAAGATGATCCCTCATTTAGATATCAAGATAAAAATGTGTTCTCCCTTAAGTATGCACCGATTATGTTTCACCGCTTCAAGACATCACGTGATGATCGGGTGTACTTGAATCGACGATCATATTTCGGGTGTAAGACAGTTTTACACACACAAAATACTAAGGTTCTTACTTGGCGAGCCTATCATGTACAGACATGGCCTCAGAACATGGACCAAAAGGTTAAGCATGAGTCATATGTTTGATATGATGCACATATAGATGCTCGCCTTTGAAGCTACACCGACTCATGTGATGATCGGACTTGGTGTAGTGGATTTGGTTTATGTAATCACCAAAAAGACACGAGGGATATTGTTTTTGAGTGGGAGTTTATTCATAATTTGGATTAGTTGAAATCGATCTATCATAAACTTAGTCTAAACTTTATAAATTCTATTGTAGATGGCACCACCTGCTTTTAATTTCAATGTGTTCATGGAGAAAGAGAAACTTGCGACAAATGGTAGCAACTTTACCGACTGGGCCATGAATTTGAGGATTCTCCTCTCTGCTGCACAAAAACAATATGTGCTAGAAGCGCCGCTAGGCCCCCCACCACTTGATGATGCCCCTAACGAGGAAAAGAACGTCTATTTGACTCGTCAGGAGGACCATAACTTAGTTCATTGCGGCATAATGTATGGGCTAGAGCCAAAACTTCGAAAGCGTTTCGTAAATGGAAATGCCTTTGATACAATGGGCGAGTTGAAAATGATCTTCGACACCCATGCTGCTGTAGAGAGTTATAATGCTTCTGAAAAGTTTTTTAGATGCATGATGGAAGAGAACAGCTTTGTTAGTGAGCACGTACTCAAAATTTCTGGGTACGCCGATAATCTTATGTCCTTGGGAATAACTATTCCCATTGACTTAGGTATACATCGTGTTCTCCAATCTCTGCCACCTAGCTACAAGAGCTTCATGATGAACTATAACATGCAAGGCATGAAGAAGTATCTCCCCGAGCTTCTGTCAATTCTTAAGACTACAGAGGTGGAGATCAAGAAAGAACATCAAGTGTTGATGATCAATAAGACCACCGGTTTCAAGAAACACAAGAAGGGTAAACAAAAGGGAAAGAAGGGCAACAAATCTATTGCCGTGCTTGAAAAGAAATCTCGAGCTGGCCCTAAGTCTGGTACCGATTGCTATTATTGTAAGGGGACTGGACATTGGAAGCGCAACTGCCCCAAGTATTTGGCAGATAAGAAGGCCGGCAAGGCAAGCAAAGGTATATATGATATACATGGTATTGATGTGTACTTGACTAGTACTCGCAGTAGCACTTGGGTATATGATACCGGATCGGTTGCTAATATTTGTAACTCGAATCAGGGGCTGTGGAACAAGCGACTGCTAGCAAGGGTGAGGTCAAGATGTGTGTCGGCAATGGATCAAGTGTTCATGTGATTGCCGTCGGAATGCTGCCTCTCCACCTACCATCAGGATTAGTTATGAACCTAAATAATTGTTATTTGGTGCATGCACTGAGCATGAACATTGTATCCGGATTATGTTTGATGCGAAGTGGTTATTCATTTAAATCTGAAAACAATGGTTGTTCGATTTATATGAATGATATATTTTATGGTCATACACCTGTGATGAATGGTTTATTTCTATTGGATCTCGATAATAGTGTTACACATATTCATAATATTGATGCTAAAAGGATTAAAATTGATGATGATATATCTGCATATATATGGCACTGTCGTCTAGGTCATATTGGTGTTAAATGCATGAAGAAACTCCACTCAGATGGACTTTTGGAATCACTTGATTTGAATCATTTGATACATGTGAGCCATGCATTATGGGCAAGATGACTAGAACACCGTTTTCCGGTTCAATGGAATGGGCGACAGATTTATTGGAAATCATACATTCTGATGTATGTGGTCTAATGAGTGTGTCGGCGCGAGGTGGATATCGTTATTTTGTTACTTTCACGGATGATTTGAGTAGATACAGGTATATCTACTTGATGAAACACAAGTCTGGAACCTTTGAAAAGTTCAAGGAATTTTCAGAATGAAGTGGAAAATCATCGTAATAGAAAGATCAAATTTCTACGGTCTGACCGTGGAGCTGAGTATCTAAGTTACGAGTTTAGTAAACATATGAAAAAGTGTGGAATATTTTCACAACTCAGACCTACTGGAACACCACAGCATAATGGTGTGTTGGAACATCGTAATCATACGTTATTAGATATGGTTCGATCTATGATGTCTCTGGCTGACTTGCCACTGTCATTTTGGGGTTATGCACTAGAAACCGTTGCATTCACTTTAAGTCGGGCACCATCTAAATCCGTTTAAAAGACACCATATGAATTGTGGTTTGGAAACAAACCTAAGCTGTCATTTCTTAAAGTTTGGGGACGCAATGTTTATGTGAAGAAACTTCAGCCTGATAAACTCGAACTCAAAGCGGAAAAATGCGTCTTCATAGGATACCCTAAGGAAACTATTGGGTATTCCTTCTATCACACATCCGTGGGCAAGGTTTTTGTTACCAAGAATGGATCCTTTCTAGAGAAAGAGTTTCTCATGAAAGGTGTGTGCAGTCGGAAGGTAGAACTCGAAGAGGTTATTGAACCTTCTCATCATAGTATGGCGAGCAGCACAGCACCGGAAGTTGTTCCGGAGTTGACTTCACCGAATGAAGAGGGAACTAATGATAATGATCATGAAACTCTGAAAGAGAATACTACCAAACCTCGCAGGTCAAGCAGGACGCGTGCAGCTCCTGAACTGTACGGAAATCCTATTATGAATTTCATGGTTAATGAAATAGATGACCCTGCAACGTATGAAGAAGTGATGATGAGCCCGGATTCCAAAAATGGCTAGAAGCCATGAAATATGAGATGGAATCCATGTACGAAAACCAGGTTTGGACCTTGGTGGACTTACCTCATGACCGAAAGGTCGTGGAGAACAAATGGATTTTCAAAATAAAAATTGATGTTGATGGTAATGTAACCGTCTATAAAGCTCGAACTTTCGCAAAGGGGTTTCAAAAAATTCAAGGAGTTGACTACGATGAGACATTCTCTCCCGTAGCGATGCTATTAAAGTCAGTTAGGATTATGTTAGCAATTGCTGCATATTTCAGCTATGAGATATGACAGATGGATGTCAAAACTGTGTTCCTCAATGGAAAGATTGAAGAAGAGTTTTATATGATACAACCAAAGGGTTTTGTCGATCCTAAGGATGTTGACAAGGTATGCAAGCTTCAGCGATCCATCTATGGATTGAAGCAAGCATCCCAGAGTTGGAATCTCAACTTTGATGAGGTGATCAAAGATTTTGGATTTGTCCAAACTTATGGAGAGGCTTGTATTTACAAGAACGTGAGTGGGAGCAATGTGGCATTTCTGATATTATATGTGGATGACATATTACTGATCGGAAATGATATAGATCTTTTAAACAATGTTAAAAGTTATCTAAACAGCAAATTTTCAATGAAGGACCTAGGTGAAGCATCATACATATTAGGCATAAAGATCTATAGGGATAGATCAAGACGCCTAATAGGGCTATCACAGAGTACATACCTTGATAAGGTTTTAAAGAAGTTTAAAATGGATGAAAGTAAGAAGGGGTTCTTACCTATGTTGCAAGGCAAGACATTGAGTAAGACTCAAAGTCCGGCTACGATGGAAGAAAGAGAGATAATGGACAAGATCCCCTATGCTTCAGCCATAGACTCTATAATGTACACCATGCTATGTACAATACCGGATGTGGAACATGCTATTAGTTTGACTAGTATATACCAATCTGATCCAGGTTCAGAACACTGGATAGCGGTCAAGAATATCCTTAAGTACTTAAGAAGAACTAAGGAAATTTTTCTCGTGTATGGAGGTGAAGAAGAGCTCGTCGCTAAATTTTATGTCAATTCTAGCTTTGACACTGATCCGGGTGACTCTAAGTCTCAATCCGGATACATATTTCTCATGAACGTAGGAGCAGTTAGTTGGAAGAGTTCCAAACAACCCGTGGTGGCGGGATCAACAATGGAGGCCGAATATGTTGCTGCTTCGGAAGCAACTCAGGAAGCAGTTTGGATGAAGGAGTTCATAACCGAACTAGGTGTGGTTCCTAGTGTGTTGGACCCAATGGTGATCTATTGTGACAACAATGGAACCATAGCCAATGCCAAGGAACCAAGGCCTCAGAAGAATTCCAAGCATATTAAGCGCCGGTTTCACTCCATCCGCGAACATGTCAAGGATGGAGATATAAAGATTTGTAAAGTACACACGAATCTCAATGTAGCATATCCATTGACTAAAATTCTCGCTAGGACAAAACATGATCAACACCAGAACCTCCATGGGTGTTATATTTATCACTATGTAACTAGATTATTGTCTCTAGTGCAAGTGGGAGACTGAAGGGAATATACCCTAAGAGGCAATAATAAAGTTGTTATTATGTATATTCCAAGTATATTATAGATGTTTATTTTGCATGCTATAATTGTATTAATATGGAAACGTTAATACATGTGTGTTTAATAAACAAAAATAAAGTTCCTAGTTATGCCTCTCTTATAAACTATCTTGTTGATTAATAAGATGATCAAGGTTTCATGATCATGGACATTAGATGTTGTTAATAACGAGGTCACAACATTATTGGAATGGTGTGATGAACATTCATCCGAAGTATAGAATTACGATCAAAGTCATTGTGTTTATATTGCTATAACATCATACAAAGTAATCCTAATCCTTAGACCATGAGATCATGTCAACACTAACACTGGAAGAGTATCTTGATAACATCAAATGCCACACTGTAACAGGGTGACTACAAAGGTGGATTCATTGCTATGAAGGTGTTATGTACAGGCTCATGGATCAAGAGTGGAATTTTTTCATCCCGATGACGGATAGATATACTCTGGGCCCTCTCGGTGACATCACATTAATTAGCTTACAAGCAAGTGATGTGATCACTAGAATGTTATATCACGGGAACGAGAAAAGAGTACATGTCGGTAACGATATCAAACTAGGTATGGAGATACCGATGATCGAATCTCGGACATGTAATATATCGCGGGACAAAGGTATTAACTTACTAGCATAAAAGGTTCTCACGATCACAAGAAGTCATCGTTGAATGTGTGGGAGTCAGTATGGATCTCCAGGTCCCGCTTCCGATTATTCATCCGAGAGGGGTCTCGATCATGTCTGCATTATTCGCGAACCGTAGTGTGACACTTAAGAGACATCGACACCATTTGGAACAAATATGTTATAGACGAAAGAATTACAAAGCACATGAATTATTTCACTAGACACCGAAATTGTTTCGGGTGAAATTGCTGAAATTGTTTCTGTATGTGAAATAGAATACTAGCAAGGGGTTTTATGTGAATGTTTGTTAATTAATGTAATTGACAAAATTCTGAATAAATAAATAAAATTAGTTTTATTTAAAGAGATATTACATTAAATTTGGTGGAAATTTAATGGGATTTTTAGTGGGATTTTGAGTGGAGAAATGAAGAGGCAATTTGTGAGTGGGAGCTCCACTCACATGAATGTAGGAAGGGGTGGGGGCAGCCCCCATGCGCCGGCCACCCCCTTGGGGTCCCCCCCTCCTCCTATAAAAAGGCCCCCTCTCCCTCTCTCTCACACACACCTCCTTATGAAGGATCTCTCTCCCCCTCTAGTTTATCCCCCATGGTCTCGGACTAGCGAGATACATGTTCCTGGTGGCTTTTCATTTAGAAAGAGTTGTTTCTTGCGCTGCATCGCTGGAGTGAGGAGGCGGAGGTTGTTCGGTAGCTTGAACGTGTGTGCGAGAACGGATGCTGCTGATTTGCGACGCTGGAATTCTTCTTGATCTTGTGATCGGCAAGCGTTCGTCTACATCATCCATGAGTACAACCTCATTAAACTTTGCCGGTCTACAAGGATATGTTCTCTATGGATGTATATCCACCCATTGCTTGTATCTAGTAGATAGATCTTGGTACTTAGTTGTTCCCATTGTAGGAAATTTTTGTTTTCTATGTTGCGAACCCAACATCAGCCAGCTCATGACAAAAAGCATAAGAGTACCATCGCTACTCTATGGAGTGGTAAGCAATCACCGAGACGTAAATAGGAGCCCTTACCAAAATTACCAAAGGTTCCTCCCAAGAGACCTTACGACTATACTCCAGAGGAGACTATGGTTATTGTAGAGGCGGAAACGACAGAGTTTTTTGCTAAACTGAAGCGGTCGAAAGAGCCAGAGTTCCCAAGCACCTAAGAAGATAAAGCCCAAGTGCTCAAAATGCTGAAGACCCTTCACCAACCCGAGCCAAGGCTGTCATCAGACTATGAGCGCTCTATTCTCAAGTCACATGCGGCACGAAAACATTCAAAGAGTAGTAGTGCAAGCGGAAAATCAGTTCCCTAGCTCGGAGAACAAAAAACAATCGTGCCCCCCGCTCAAGATGATTTCCCATACCAATGTGGGGTCGAGCAAATGTGCGGTCGAAGAGAAGTATGATCCATAGTTAGTTGAACTGTATAGAAAAGTGACCGCTGCTCAAGGTATGAGTAATGCTAAGTACTTATCCCAGTTACAGTACTTCTCCGAGGCTGAAGAATCATACAAATACCAGTACGGGAAGCCTCTCGTCAAACCTGAGGACGCCAAGGATGTACCAACAAAAATGCAAAGATTACATAACTGGTACATGGATGCCTCAAAGGTTGGGACAAACTAGATAATATTGAGAGTTAAAAAAGAGCATTACGGGAAAGGAGATGATGTGGTAATGATTTAAGGGAAAATCTAAGGAGAAGCGCTGCACAGTTAGCTCCTGCGTGCGGCAGTGCCTTACGATTCTGGGAAGCATCGCACGACGACCACGACGAGAGCGAACGGTTCCTGACCACTTTTTTATCATTATTTTTTACCACTCTTCCTTATCTGTCCCATCTTATCCCTTCACAGGGGTTCCTGACCACTACTCTCTCTCAAATCGCGGGATGGAGCAGTTTCCACCCCTGATGAGCACGACGTCACGCAGGAAGGGCTTTGCCATAACTCTACTGGAGAGCGTGTCGCGATGCGGGTAGAGTCGCTATAGGCCGCGAAAGACGGGTGCAGCACGATGTGGGGAGGGTCGCCTCCGATGGGTGCAACACGACACGGGGGAGGGCCTCTTCAAGCCACTATCGACGGGCGCGACACGACTCGGGGAGGGCCGCTCCAGGACGCCGCCGCGGGCGCGATGCGGAGGTAGGTCCGCTCCAAGGCGTCACCGATGTGCGGGCCATGACATGGGGAGGGCCTCCGCCTACGATCTCGGACTGACGCGGGAAAGACTCCACTCGAGCGGGAGAAGGAGGTTTCCGTCCCGCGCTCAAGGATGAAGTGCGCTAGAGGAAGGGCTCAGCCAGACCATGATACGTTGGAAACGTATCTATAATTTTTTATGCTCCATGCATGTTTTGGATCTACTTTGCTTTACTTTTCCACACTTTGAGGTGCTTTTTACATGTTTTCTGGTACTAACCTATTAACAAGTTGCAACAGTTCTAGATGCCTGTTTTCTGCTGTTTTTTGTTTCAGAAAAGTTAGTAAATAAATATTCTCGGAATTGGACGGGACGAAGGACAAAGTCAATAACTTTCCGTGGGGAACAAGAAGTCCAGAGGAGAGACGAGGAGGCGTGCCAGGGCGGATAAACCCCTCTAGGCGCGGGTGGGCCCTACCCCGCGCCTGGGTAGGGTTTGCCCCCTCTGGCTGCCACCTCGGTCTCCCCATTCGCCTATAAGAAGCCCCCGATGCAGAAACTGTCGGTACCGGATCAAATATCCACGAAACCGTCTGTAGCCGCCGTCACCATCGTCCTTAGATCGGGGGGATCTGAAGCTCTTACCGTCACCCTGCCGGAGGGGAGATCATCTCGGAGGCCTTCTCTCCGGTATGATTCGTGAGTAGTTCCACCTTGGACTATGGGTCCATGTAGTAGCTAGATGGTTGTATCTCCTCAATTCTGCTTTCATGTATAGATCTTGTGAGATCCTTTCATGATCAAGATCTAATCTATTTGTAATCACGCATGTTGTGTTTGTGGGGATCCGATGGATATTGAGATTATTATGTTAGTTTGATTAATGGTTCTATCTTTATGATTCTATCATGTCTGTGTTGTTTGTGATCTTGCATGCTCTCCGTTGCTAGTGGTTATCTTGGCCAAGTAGTTGCTAGTGATTCCAAGAGGGAGTATTTATGCTCGATAGTGGATTTATGCCTCTAGTTTCCAAGGGAAGTGACAGAAATCTCTTCGGTTGTAGATGTGTTTTTGCTACTAGGGAGTAAACAACGGTCTCTTGTTCATGGAACATGTGGACTGTTTACCTTACACACATTGCTTAAAATAGTTGTCTATTTCTTGAAACTTAATACTGGAGGGGGTTCGGATGATAACATGAAGGTGGACTTCTAGTCATAGATGCAGTTGGATTACGGTCTATGTATATTTGTGTATTTCCCAATCAACTTCATAGGATCTTTCTGGCTAGTAATTGCATTGTTATGCCTTGCTCAGTTCCTGTCAATTGCCCCGTTGTAATTTGTTTACCCTTCATACCATGTTGTTTATCTAAGGAGATCACCTCTAGTGAACTATGGACCCCGGTCCAATCTTTACCATTGATACACCTTCCACTGTTACTTGTTTACTTGCTGCAAACCATTACCTTCCACACCATACGTTTAATCCTTTGTTACAGCAAACCGGTGAGCTTGACAACCTCACTGATTCATTGGGACAAAGTCTTGAGTTTGTGTTGTGCAGGTCTCCATGTTGCTTCCAACACATGTGTGACATTTCCTTCCTCCTTCTGGTTCGATAACCTTGGTCTCAACTGAGGGAAGACTTGCTACTTCACACCTTGCTCTTGGGGTTTCCAACGAAGCGCTTCCACATCAAACACTAGGCGCCATCAAGCTTTCTGGTGCCATTACTGGGGAATCTACTTCAACCTCTTCCACCTCGTCAAGCGCTATCAACAAGTTTTCTGGCGCCCTTGCTGGGGAGGCTAAGGACGTCTTCACTAGGGGAGTCCTTCACTTCCTTTCTCTTTACTTTGTTTTTAGTTTGCTTTGTTTCTTTTGCTTGGTTTTGTTTGCCTCTTTTCAAAAAAACCCAAAAAATTAGTCTAGCTTGGTTTGCTTGCCTTATTCAAAAACACACAAAAATTAGTTCCTGCTCTAGTTGCTGCTGCTGTTTTTGGCTTGCCCATCTTTGCCAAAATGAACTCTGCTGAGAACACCAAGTTTTGTGACTTCACTAGCACCAACAACAATGATTTCCTAAGCACACCTATTGCTCCACCTGCTCCTGATGCTACTGAAAATTATTATGAGAGAGGAAAGTATGGTTGTAGAAGTTTTCATGGTACTGAAACACCTCTCTATGTGCTGAAAGTTTTGAAGTTGCTCTTGTTTCATCTTCCTATGCCTGTCACTTTGTTCTTTGTGAATTTATTTGTGTACAAGATTCCTATGCATAGTAAGTGGGTTAGACTTAAATGTGTTTTGAATTTGCTTCTTGATGCTCTCTTTGACTTCAATTCATAATTCTTATGTGAGCATCTTCTCAAGCTATCAAGCCTAACTTAAAGGCGTTAAAGAAAAGTACTTGTTGGGCGATAACCCAAGAGTTTCCTTGAGTATTGGAAGTTATTACTTCAGTAATGACCTCTCCTTATCCTTTTTGTTTGCTTTTTGTGCCAAGAATGACATCTAATGAGAGGGAAGTAAGATTTGGGGAGTTGCTGTCCCGAAACAGATTTCTGTTCTCCACCAAAAAATTTCATGAGGAGGCTCTGTAACTCGGATTGAGCTATAAATTTATGAATAAATCCCCCATTATGTTGGATAACTTTTGTTAATTCAACACTTTTTTATTTGAGCAACATAAGATGTACGAAAAAATTCGTTTCTACCTGCTGGTCTGTTTTGACAGATTTCTACCATTATTTGCATTTGCTTCTTATTGATTCCTTTTTTAGCTCTCTTCAGGTAAATTGAGTTTCTTTGAAGGAGTTACTACAGTAGCTTGTGTTTTTAGTGAAAAGCCTTGTTGTTCCAAAGCTTTGCCAGTGGTATAATATCTTTTGAATAAGCTAATGTTGCTAATGAAGATTGTGTGAAGTTTTGTATGAAGGAAAAAATTTCAGGTGTAGAGAGAGAATGATGCAATGAGATGAAGGATGTATAAAAGCTCAAGCTTGGGGATGCCACCATGGTGTCACCCCAAGAAATATCCAAGAGGTACAAGCGTCAAAGCTTGGGGATGCCCAAGGCATCCCCTTCTTCATCAATAAAAAGCTCAGGTCTGTCTAGACACTTTACTTTTATTGTTTCATGTAAAGTTATGTTGTTCTTGGAGTGTCTTAGTTTTTGTTTGCTTTGCTTAGTTTGTTTAGTTTTCTTTAGTAGTTTGGACCCCCGTTCTCGCTGTGTTGTTTTGAAAATAAGTTTGCTTGGTGTTTGGAAAGGAGTAGTAATTTCTTTCTTGAAGTGCAAGAGGAGCTTGCATTGACTGTGACTAAGACCTTAGCATGACATGCTAGGTGTTGTTTTTTCATTATGCTTAGTGATTATTGTTGTAGCATGTCTTGTTCCAAACAATTGGGATTGTTTAGTGTGCCTTGAAGAAATTATGCGTTGTTTTAGCATGCAAAAGCATAGTATTGTGGTATTCTCCTTTTGATGTTTTACTTGGGTTGACTTGGCACATGCTTACTGTAGGGTTCGGAGCATAGAAAACAAAAAATTTCCTACGATGTGAACTATATACCAAGATCTATCTACTAGATACAAACAACGGGCGGATGTATATCAGTAGAGAACATACCCTTGAAGACCGACAAAGCTTAACGAGTTCAACTCGTGGTTGATGTAGACGATCTCTTGCCGATCTCAAGATCGAGAGGAAGTCCTAGCGCCGCAAATCAGCAGCGCATCCATGCTCGCACACACGTTCGAGGCACCGAGCAACCTCCGCCTCCTCGCTCCAGCGATGCAACGGAAGCACAACTCTTTCTTGCCTAATAGCCACCGGTAACATGTATCTCGCTAGTCCGAGACCATGGGGGATAAATTCTAGAGGGGGAGAGAGATCCTTCACGAGGAGGTGTGAGAGACAAGTGAGGAGGGGGGCTCCTTTTATAGGAGGAGGGGGGGAACCCCAAGGGGGTGGCCGGCGCATGGGGTCTGCCCCCTTGCCCTCCCCTCTTCATGTGGGTGGACACTCCACTCACAAATCTCCTTTAAATTCCCTCCACTCAAAAGTCCACTCAAATTCCCATTAAATTTCCACCAAATTTAATGCAAACTCTCATTAAATAAAACTCTTTTATTTTATTCAGAATTTTTTCAATTACTTTAATGACAAACATTCACAAATACCCCTTGCTAGAATTCTATTTCACATGCATAACCACTTTATGCAATTTCACCCGAAAACCTGTTTCGGTATCTAGTGAAATAAATTCCTGCGCTTGTTCATTCTTTCGGCATGAAACATTTGCTCCAATTGGATGTCGGTGTCTCTTAAGTGTGTCAACCTACGGTTCGTGAATAATGCGGACATGATCGAGACCCCTCTCGGATCAATAATCAGAAGCGGGATCTGGAGACCCATACTGACTCCCACACATTCAACGATGACTTTCTTGTGATCGTCGGAACCTTTTACGCTAGTATCTTAATCCGTTTGTTTCACGATATATTACATGTCCGAGATTCGATCATCGGTATCTCCATACCTAGTTTGATCTCGTTACCGACATGCACTCTTTTCTCGTTCCTGTGATATAACATTCTAGTGATCAAATCACTTGCTTGCAAGCTAATCAATGTGATATCACCGAGAGGGCCCAGAGTATATCTATCCGTCATCGGGATGAACAAATTCCACTCTCGATCCATGAGCCTCAACATAAC
The DNA here is from genome assembly GCA_916181665.1 of Avena sativa. Taxonomy (NCBI): domain Eukaryota; kingdom Viridiplantae; phylum Streptophyta; class Magnoliopsida; order Poales; family Poaceae; genus Avena; species Avena sativa. The sequence goes on along the minus strand of OV702280.1, from coordinate 346,390,451 downwards.
ACTTTATTAGTTCTGAATCCATCTTTATAATCACCCTGTTACGGTGTGACGTTTGATGTTATCAAGAAACTCTTCCGGTGTTAGTGATTGACATGATCTCATGGTCTAAGGATTAGGATCACTTCGTAAGTTGTTATAGCAATATAAACTCAATGACTTTGATCGTAATGCTATACTTCGGATGAATGTTCATCACACCATTACACTAATGTTGTGATCCCGTTATTAACAACATCCAATGTCCATGATCAGGAAACCTTGATCATCTTGTTAATCAACGAGCTAGTTTATGAGAGAGGCATAACTAGGAACTTTCTGTTTGTTTATTAAACACACATGTATTAACGTTTCCGTATTAATACAATTATAGCATGCAAAATAAACATCTATCATATACTTGGAATACACATAATAAACACTTTATTATTGCCTCTCAGGGAATATTCCCTTCAGTCTCCCACTTGCACTAGAGACAATAATCTAGTTACATAGTGATAAATCTAACACCCATTGAGTTATGGTGTTGATCATGTTTTGCTCTAGGGAGAGTTTTAGTCAACGGATCTGCTACATTGAGATCCGTATGTACTTTACAAATCTTTATATCTCCATCCTTGACATGCTCGCGGATGGAGTGAAACCGGCGCTTAATATGCTTGGAATGCTTGTGAGACCTTGGCTCTTTGGCATTGGCAATGGCACCATTGTTGTCACAATAGATCACCATTGGGTCCAACGCGTTTGCCACCACTCCTAGTTCGGATATGAACTCCTTCATCCAAACTGCTTCCTGAGCCGCTTCTGAAGCAGCAACATATTCGGCCTCCGTTGTTGATCCCCCTACCACAGGTTGTTTGGAGCTCCTCCAACTAACCGCTCCGCCATTCATGAGAAATACGTATCCGGATTGAGACTTAGAGTCATCCGGATCGGTGTCAAAGCTAGCGTCGACATAACACTTAGCGACGAGCTCTTCTTCACCTCCGTATACAAGAAACATATCCTTAGTTCTTCGTAAGTACTTAAGGATATTCTTGACCGCTATCCAGTGTTCCGAACCTGGATCTGATTGGTACCTACTAGTCAAACTAATAGCATGTGCCACATCCGGTCTTGTACATAGCATGGCGTACATTATAGAGCCTATGGCTGAAGCATAGGGGACTTTGTCCATTGTCTCTCTTTCTTTCGCCGAAGCCGGACTTTGAGTCTTACTCAATGTCTTGCCTTGCAACATAGGTAAGAACCCCTTCTTACTTCCGTCCATTTTAAACTTCTTTAAAATCTTATCAAGGTATGTACTTTGCGATAGCCCTATTAGGCGCCTAGATCTATCTCTATAGATCTTTATGCCTAATATGTATGACGCTTCACCTAGGTCTTTCATTGAAAATTTGCTGTTTAGATAACTTTTAACACTGTTTAAAAGATCTATATCATTTCCGATCCATAATATGTCATCCACATATAATATCAGAAATGCCACATTGCTCCCACTCACTTTCTTGTAAATACAAGCTTCTCCATAAGTTTGGACAAATCCAAACTCTTTGATCACCTCATCAAAGCGGAGATTCCAACTTCGTGATGCTTGCTTCAATCCATAGATGGATCGCTGAAGCTTGCACACCTTGTTAGCATCCTTAGGATCGACAAAACCCTTTGGTTGTATCATATACAACTCTTCTTCAATATTACCATTGAGAAACGCGGTTTTGACATCCATCTGCCATATCTCATAATCGAAATATGCATCAATTGCTAACATAATCCTAACTGACTTTAGCATCGCTACGGGAGAGAAAGTCTCATCGTAGTCAACTCCTTGAATTTGTCGAAACCCCTTTGCGACAAGTCGAGATTTATAGACGGTCACATTACCATCAGCATCAGTTTTCCTTTTGAAAATCCATTTGTTCTCCACGGCCTTTCGGTCGTGAGGTAATTCCACCAAGTTCCAAACTTGATTTTCATACATGGATTCCATCTCGGATTTCATGGCTTCTAACCATTTGTTGTAATCCGGGCTCATCATCGCTTCTTCATACGTCGCAGGGTCTTCATTTTCATCAACCATGAAATTCATGACAGGATTTCCGTACAGCTCGGGAGCTGCACGCGTCCTGTTTGACCTGCGAGGTTCGGTAGTACTCTCTTTCGGAGTTTCATGATCATTATCATTAGTTCCCTCTTCAACAGGTGGGGCCAACTCCGGAACAACTTCCGGCGCTGCGCTACTCGCCATACTTTGAAGAGAAGGTTCCACAACCTCTTCGAGTTCTACCTTCCGACTACTCACACCTTTCGCGAGAAACTCTTTCTCTAGAAGGGATCCATTCTTGGCAACAAAAACCTTGCCCTCGGATCTGTGATAGAAGGAATACCCAATAGTTTCTTTAGGGTATCCTATGAAGACGCATTTTTCCGCTTTGGGTTCGAGTTTATCCGGTTGAAGTTTCTTCACATAAACATCGCATCCCAAACTTTAAGAAATGACAGCTTAGGTTTGTTTCCAAACCACAATTCATACGGTGTCTTTTCAACAGATTTAGATGGTGCCCGATTTAAAGTGAATGCAACAGTTTCTAGTGCATAACCCCAAAATGACAATGGCAAGTCCGTCAGAGACATCATAGATCGAACCATATCTAATAAAGTACGATTACGACGTTCCGACACACCATTTCGCTGTGGTGTTCCGGCAGGTGTGAGTTGTGAAACAATTCCACACTCTTTCATGTGAGTGCTAAACTCGTAACTTAGATACTCACCTCCACGGTCGGACCATATAAATTTGATCTTTCTATTACGATGATTTTCCACTTCATTCTGAAATTCCTTGAACTTTTCAAAGGTTTCAGACTTGTGTTTCATCAAGTAGATATAACCGTATCTACTCAAATCATCCGTGAAAGTAACAAAATAACGATATCCACCTCGCGCCGACACACTCATTGGACCACATACATCAGAATGTATGATTTCCAATAAATCTGTCGCCCGTTCCATTGAACCGGAAAACGGCATTCTAGTCATCTTGCCCATAAGGCATGGCTCACATGTATCAAATGATTCATAATCAAGTGATTCCAAAAGTCCATCCGAATGGAGCTTCTTCATGCGTTTAACGCCAATATGACCTAGACGGCAGTGCCACATATATGCAGATATATCATCATTAAGTTTAATCCTTTTAGCATCAACATTATGAATATGTGTAACATTATCATCGAGATCTAATAGAAATAAACCATTCATCATCGGTGCATGACCATAAAAGATTTCATTCATATAAATGGAACAACCATTGTTCTCGGATTTAAATGAATAACCACTTCGCATCAAACACGATCCAGATACAATGTTCATGCTCAGTGCAGGCACCAGATAACATTTATTCAAGTTTATAACTAATCCCGACGGCAAGTGGAGAGGCAGCGTTCCGACGGCGATCACATCAACGCTTGATCCATTGCCGACACGCATCTTGACCTCACCCCTTGCTAGCGGTCGCTTGTTCCGCAGCCCCTGATTCGAGTTACAAATATTAGCAACTGAACCGGTATCAAATACCCAGGTGCTACTGCAAGCACTAGTCAAGTACACATCAATAACATGTATATCATATATACCTTTGTTTGCCTTGCCGGCCTTCTTGTCTGCCAGATACTTGGGGCAGTTGCGCTTCCAGTGGCCAGTCCCCTTACAATAGTAGCACTCGGAATCAGACTTAGGTCCAACTCGGGGTTTCTTTTCAGGCGCGGCAACAGGCTTGCCGCCCTTACTTCCCTTCCGTTTTCCCTTCTTGTCTTTCTTGAAACCAGTGTTCCTATTGATCATCAACACTTGATGTTCCTTTTTGATCTCCACTTCTGCAGTTTTAAGCATTGACAGAAGCTCGGGGAGAGACTTCTTCATGCCTTGCATATTATAGTTCATCACGAAGCTCTTATAGCTAGGTGGCAGAGACTGCAGAACACGATGTGGGCCTAAGTCAATGGGAATCGATATTCCCAAGGACACAAGCTTATCGGCGTAACCCGACATCTTGAGTACATGCTCACTAACGGAGCTGTGCTCTTCCATCATGCAGCTAAAGAACTTTTCTGAAGCGTTGTAGCTCTCTATAGCAGCATGTGTGTCGAAAATCATTTTCAACTCACCCATTGTATCAAATGCATTGCCGTTTTCGAAACGCTTTCGAAGTTCCGGCTCTAGCCCATACAATATGCCGCAATGAACTAAGTTGTGGTCCTCCTGACGAGTCTGATAGACATTCTTCTCCTCATCAGGGGCATCATCTAAAGGTGGGGGGCCTAACGGCGCTTCTAGCACATATTGCTTTTGTGCAGCAGAGAGGAGAATCCTCAAATTCATGGCCCATTCGGTAAAGTTGCTACCGTTCGTTGCTAGTTTCTCTTTCTCCATGAACACATTGAAATTAAAAGCAGGTGGTGCCATCTACAACGGAATTTGTAAAGTTTAGACTAAGTGTATGATAGATTGAGTTCAACTAATCTATATTACGAATGAACTCCCACTCAAAAACGACATCCCTCGTGCCTTTTTGGTGATTACATGAACCAAATCCACTACACCAAGTCCGATCATCACATGAGTCGGTATAGCTTCAAAGGCGAGCATCAAATGGGCATCATATCAACTATATGACTCATGCTTAACCTTTCGGTCCGTGTTCCGAGGCCATGTCTGTACATGCTAGGCTCGCCAAGTTAGAACCTTAGTATTCGCGTGTGTAATTGTTTTACACCCGAAATATGGTCGTGGATCCAAGAACACCCGATCATCACGTGATGTCTTGGAGCGACGAAAACATAATCGGTGCATACTAAAGGAAGAACACATTCTTATCTTGATATTTAAATGAGGGATCATCTTATTATGCTAACAAAGCGCTAAACAAGCAATATAAGATGCTATCAAACATCATATGTTTATTAGTGAAATTATATGGTTCCCGCAGATGATCTCTATCATGTGCATCGTGGTATGATCACTATCATACCTATATGTGTAAATCCAAGGTCTATGGATTTTACACGCTATGTGTGTTGTAAGAGTATCATCTCATACTTCTACTTACAACACTACCATATCATAACACTAGCCCAGCAACAATCTAAACTAGACGCCTCTAATTTATCCATTGCAAGTTTTACGTGGCTTAGGGCTTTCGAGATAGAACCGTTCTTACCTACGAACATGAACCACAACGAGGATATCAAATTGTTGACAACTCGCTTGCAAAATAGATATTGACTATAGTAGGAGAGACAGACACCCGCTAGCCACTTATGCAAACTAGTTGCATGTCAAGCGTGGAACAGGTCTCATGTGCGAGGACATGTAAAGTTTGTCCGGGCCGCTTCATCCCACTATGCCACCAATATCCAAAATTACAACAAAGGAGTAACAACATGATCATCATCGCCCACATACTCATATGTGTACTACCCGTGTAAAGTATCTACGCATAGATCCGGCTCTGATACCACTGTAGGGTTCGCAGCATAGAAAACAAAAAATTTCCTACGATGTGAACTATATACCAAGATCTATCTACTAGATACAAACAACGGGCGGATGTATATCCGTAGAGAACATACCCTTGAAGACCGACAAAGCTTAACGAGTTCAACTCGTGGTTGATGTAGACGATCTCTTGCCGATCTCAAGATCGAGAGGAAGTCCTAGCGCCGCAAATCAGCAGCGCATCCGTGCTCGCACACACGTTCGAGGCACCGAGCAACCTCCGCCTCCTCGCTCCAGCGATGCAGCGGAAGCACAACTCTTTCTTGCCGAATAGCCACCGGCAACATGTATCTCGCTAGTCCGAGACCATGGGGGATAAATTCTAGAGGGGGAGAGAGATCCTTCACGAGGAGGTGTGAGAGACAAGTGAGGAGGGGGGCTCCTTTTATAGGAGGAGGGGGGAACCCCAAGGGGGTGGCCGGCGCATGGGGGCTGCCCCCTTGCCCTCCCCTCTTCATGTGGGTGGACACTCCACTCACAAATCTCCTTTAAATTCCCTCCACTCAAAAGTCCACTCAAATTCCCATTAAATTTCCACCAAATTTAATGCAAACTCTCATTAAATAAAACTCTTTTATTTTATTCAGAATTTTGTCAATTACTTTAATGACAAACATTCACAAATAACCCCTTGCTAGAATTCTATTTAACATGCATAACCACTTTATGCAATTTCACCCGAAAACCTGTTTCGGTATCTAGTGAAATAAATTCCTGCGCTTGTTCATTCTTTCGGCATGAAACATTTGCTCCAATTTGATGTCGGTGTCTCTTAAGTGTGTCACCCTACGGTTCGTGAATAATGCGTACATGATCGAGACCCCTCTCGGATCAATAATCAGAAGCGGGATCTGGAGACCCATACTGACTCCCACACATTCAACGATGACTTTCTTGTGATCGTCGGAACCTTTTACGCTAGTATCTTAATCCCTTTGTTTCACGATATATTACATGTCCAAGATTCGATCATCGGTATCTCCATACCTAGTTTGATCTCGTTACCGACATGCACTCTTTTCTCGTTCCTGTGATATAACATTCTAGTGATCAAATCACTTGCTTGCAAGCTAATCAATGTGATATCACCGAGAGGGCCCAGAGTATATCTATCCGTCATCGGGATGAACAAATCCCACTCTCGATCCATGAGCCTCAACATAACACTTTATTAGTTCTGAATCCATCTTTATAATCACCCTGTTACGGTGTGACGTTTGATGTTATCAAGAAACTCTTCCGGTGTTAGTGATTGACATGATCTCATGGTCTAAGGATTAGGATCACTTCGTAAGTTGTTATAGCAATATAAACTCAATGACTTTGATCGTAATGCTATACTTCGGATGAATGTTCATCACACCATTACACTAATGTTATGATCCCGTTATTAACAACATCCAATGTCCATGATCAGGAAACCTTGATCATCTTGTTAATCAACGAGCTAGTTTATGAGAGAGGCATAACTAGGAAATTTCTGTTTGTTTATTAAACACACATGTATTAACGTTTCCGTATTAATACAATTATAGCATGAAAAATAAACATCTATCATATACTTGGAATACACATAATAAACACTTTATTATTGCCTCTGAGGGCATATTCCCTTCACTTACACCATGTTATGACTATGAGAAGTCACCATTAGCCTCTATGATCATTTAGTCCTTGACTTGTAGTACCACTCTTTGCTTTGATTAGTTTGCTTTGTTGCATTGCATAATTATGGCCATTAATGCTCTCTTAGTTGGTTGCTCCCAGTCTTTTGCTAGCCTCCACTTGTATTAGTAAGTTCTACTCATGCTTCCAACCCCCAAGAAACCAAGTTATTCCAAAGTGTCCACTATAAATTCCTATGCATGGTGTGTTACACCATTCCAAGTATATTCTTGTTTTTAGCTATCTTCCAATTAAAAACTATTTTGTTACGTGAAAACTTAGTGATTAAAGCCCTCACGAACTTGATGGCACATTTTATTCTTTGCCCCTAATAAACTTGAACCATTGAGGCAACTTTGTTGTATATGCTTGCATTTATAAGTTGGGATTAGCAGAACCGTGCTGTCACGGGGAACGTTTTCAACATTGCACTTGTACCTTGTTGTACTGTTGATATCATGTTATTTTGTCTATGGATGTTACCGGTGTGAAATGAAGTGGAAACTTGTAAGTCCATGGAGTTTGTATTCTATGTTGGAGAAACGCCTGGGCCGCTAGCCTAAGCCATGCCTAATCATGGTGGAAACTTGCAGCATCACCATAGTGACATCTATGAAGCATTCTACTTATAAAAAAAGAGAGACACATTGAGAAAAGAGGAAAGAGAGAAAAAACACCATATTCCCATGGGACATAAGAAGAATTGCTGAGATGCTCATTGTCTGCTTGCCTTGTCATTTTGGTTATGGGAAAGCTCCTATGCCATGTGCAAGGGGTACCCCGTTGGCGGTTCTCAAAGATATGCAAATACTTACAGTGACAAGAACTTGCCTGGGCCCTAAGTTGAGTATCCATGAGGTGTAGCCCTCATAGTCAAGGGACTTGATATTGCCAACTTATACTTTGTCAAGCATATACTCCATCTTTGCCACTTTAACCTTAACCACTTCAAGATGCTTATGATAGGGGCAATGAGGGATGAAAGCTAATAAGTACCATAATTTTTGGAAGCTCTTTTTGAAACTTGTAATCCCTGCTTCCTTTACAAAAAGGCCTTTCTTCCACCACTATTGAGTCTCCACCTTCTACCTTTAGGCACCATTAAGAGAGCATAGCTGTCATTCTGTGTGCAGTGTCCCAAAGCTTATTAATTGATGCATATTGTGTTATTACTTGCTCTTGTGCTATCTGTTTCTAGTCACCCTTGTGAACTTTGCAGGTGTCCTATGCATTATATTGCTACTCTATTAGGGACAAGCTGATTGCCACTATGCTATGTTTTCTGCATGTGAAACAAACAAACATTTTTTAATACATATTATTCATGATCTTTGTTTGTAGCTTTCCATGTTGCATGCATAATTACTATGTCCTATTGTTAGAACTCCATCTTTCATGCACATGGTTTAGAGTTCTTTGAACCCAGCTTTCAATGTTTGCAAATGGTTGGATCTTTATTGTGAGGGTGCATGTCACCTCAAAAATCATTCTTTTATCACTTGCCTACTCGAGGATGAGCAGGAGTTAAGCTTGGGGATGCTGATACGTTGGAAACGTATCTATAATTTTTTATGCTCCATGCTTGTTTTGTATCTACTTTGCTTTAATTGTCCACACTTTGAGGTGCTTTTTACATGTTTTCTGGTACTAACCTATTAACAAGTTGCAACAATGTAAGACGCCTGTTTTCTGTTGTTTTTGGTTTCAGAAAAGTTAGTAAAGAAATATTCTCGGAATTGGACGGGACGAAGGACAAAGTCAAATAACTTTTCGTGGGGAACAAGGAGTCCAGAGGAGAGGCGAGGAGGCGTGCCAGGGCAGCTAAACCCTCCCTAGGCACCGGTGGGCCCTACCCCGTGCCTGGGTAGGGTTTGCCCCCTCTAGCCGCCGCCTCGGTCTCCCCCTTCGCCTATAAGAAGCCCCCGATGCAGAAACTCTCGGTACCTGATCAAATATCCATGAAACCGTCTATAGCCGCCGCCACCATCGTCCCTAGATCGGGGGGATCTGAAGCTCTTCCCGGCACCCTGCCGAAGGGGAGATCATCCCGGAGGCCTTCTCTCCGGTATGATTCGTGAGTAGTTCCACCTTGGACTATGGGTCCATGTAGTAGCTAGATGGTTGTATCTCATCCTTTGTGCTTTCATGTATAGATCTTGTGAGCTCCATTCATGACCAAGATCTAATCTATTTGTAATCATGCATATTGTGTTTGCGGGGATCCGATGGATATTGAGATTATTATGTTAGTTTGATTAATGGTTCTATATTTATGATTCTATCATGTATGTGTTGTTTGTGATCTTGCATGCTCTCCGTTGCTAGTGGTTATCTTGGACAAGTAGTTGCTAGTGACTCCAAGAGGGAGTATTTATGCTCGATAGTGGTTTCATGCCTCTAGTTTCCAAGGGAAGTGACAGAAATCTCTTTGGTTGTAGATGTGTTGTTGCTACTAGGGAGAAAACAACGGTCTCTTGTTCATGGAACATGTGGACTGTTTACCTTACACACATTGCTTAAAGTTGTTGTCTTTTGCTTGCAACTTAATACTGGAGGGGGTTCGGATGATAACTTGAAGGTGTACTTCTAGTCATAGATGCAATTGGATTACGGTCTATGTATATTTGTTGTATTGCCCAATCAACTTCATAGGATCTTTCTGGCTAGTAATTGCATTGTTATGCCTTGCTCAGTTCCTATCAATTGCCCCGCTGTAATTTGTTTACCCTTCATGCCATGTTGTTTATCTAAGGAGAACACCTCTAGTGAACTATGGGCCCCGGTCTAATCTTTACCATTGATACACCTTCCACCGTTACTTGTTTACTTGCTGCAAACCATTACCTTTCACACCATACGTTTAATCCTTTGTTACAGCAAACCGGTGAGCTTGACAACCTCACTGATTCATTGGGACAAAGTCTTGAGTTTGTGTTGTGCAGGTCTCCACGTTGCTTCCAACACATGTGTGACGTTTCCTTCCTCCTTCTGGTTCGATAACCTCAGTCTCAACTAAGGGAAGACTTGCTGCTTGCTGCTTCACACCTTGCTCTTGGGGTTTCCAACGAATTGCTTCCACATCAAACACTAGGCGCCATCAAGCTTTCTGGTGCCATTACTGGGGAATCTACTTCAACCTCTTCCACCTTGTCAAGCGCTATCAACAGGCCACGACCGAAGCGATACAGGAGAGCTCCGTGCAGGCCGTCGTTGACGCCCTCGAGGAGACGGCTTTCTGTCCCTAATGCGGGAACCCCGTGCCGACGAGCGCGAGGAGGCTGTTGTCGTGGAGCTCGATAATTCCTTCGTGCAACCACGAGCGCCTGCCTAGATGCGGGAGCACGAACGGACGTGAGCCTCTTCATCGTGGTCCTATTTTCAAGTTCAGCCCCCACCCCCCTCACCCCTCCGCCTCTCAATAAGCTGGTCGTTATGTGAGGAAAATCTGGTAGTTACTCTATTGAAATCTGATAGTTGGTCCTAAACAGTTTTGGGTTGATGTATAAACTTAGTTTTTTTGCACCGCCTCTCAATAATATGGTAGCTAGGTAGGGGAAAATCAGGCAATTGCTCTGTTGAAACATGATAGTTGGTCCTAAATAATTTTGGTTTGATGTACAACCTGGGTAGTTTTTTTGCATAGCCAAAATCTTTAATTGTTCCTTGATAATCTGCCAACTAGGAATTGCTAACTTGGAAAGTAGGAACTATGAACATGGTAGGCATAATTGTGTCGGGGATTCTGGCAGTTATTCCTAAACAACTTTGTAGGTTTTTCTCATGAACCTGATAATTATTTTGGGCTAGTCATGGCCTCCCGCGCCGGTGGTAGTTTGTGGCTAGACCAGACATTACTTCGACTCCGATGTGACCTCCCTCGGCCACTGCCTTATCTCTTAGCCGCTCTCTCTTTTTGTGATTTGTAGGTAATTTGCTTGACAAGTGATATGTGTTTATTGAGATTTTGTGGTGCTGCCCTAGCTATTATTTGCTTATGTTTTATCTAGTGCTTTATGTGTACTGCTCCGTGGATGATCTAGATCATCAACTATTCTGTTAGATTTTGCTTCTGCTCATCCATGTACTTACATTTGGGCAAGTAGGTCGGGGATAAGCTGCGGGGATTAGTCATGTCGTTTGGTGGGCATACTCCGCTTTAATGATATAAACTTGGTAGTCGTGAGTGATTAATGTGATAGTCGTGAGTGATTAATCTGGTAGCCGTGAGTGATTATCCTGGTAGTTGTGAGTGATCAATCTGGTAGCTATGAGTGATTAATTTGGTAGCTGCGAGTGTAGTGGTTGTTATTTTTTCATGTACTCATGTTGTATCCCCAGAATCTAGATACATGTTCATTCCCAAACATCTCATTAGTTGATGATGATATACCAATTTTATGATAAATCTTCCATGTCAATGGGACATGGTGGGTTGTAGGTGGGAAGGCAGGGGAACACTCTCTTGAGAAGAAAGAGGAGGCAATGCATACATGTTGATTTATCCTTTTCGGTTTCTAATATTTTTTGTTGAGTCAAAGATCACACATAATTTAGAGAAATTTTGCATGTGTTGTTCTTATTTTTCCTTATGGTTTCCAGCTTATGATTTGTTTTTATCTAGAGGGGAAAAACTGGGGACAGTTTCAGTTCTCCGTGTCTGTTTTCACTTTATTCTGGACGTATGCATTAGGAAGGTTGGCTTATGTGCCTAGGCCCCACCAACATGCAGGCCCAGCAACGGAACAACATGTTCTGGCTTTGCGTGAGAAGAAATCAGCCGCCGCACAGGATTGGATTCGTGTGGCGCCGCTACGTAGCATTGTCCATGATTGAATTTGTTGAACTATTTCAGTTATTCAATCAAGACGCCATCGACAAATTGATCGTCGGTGTCTATTATCTGTAAGTACTAATTCTGTAATTAAGTCTCTAGATAGCTCATCTTGTTTATTGCATGTATAATCATACTCACTATATTATGCAGAATGAAGATTCTCGAATGCAAAAGAGGACGCATCTATGATATTGGGTTCATTGACCCATATTTTGTTCATGAATGTAATCTCAAAGAAAGACCCAAGGAAACAGAGGATAATATTGTACATTCATTAAGGTTTTAATAAACCAGAAGGGAAATATTATTTCGTTACAATTTCGAGTGAGTGTTATTGTCTTGTACACATTCTATTTCTCTTACTCGATATTAAGTGTATAATTGATGAGTTATGCATGCGCGGATTTTACTATATTCTGCTAATCATTCAACCTGACAAAGGGCAGGTACAAGTCATGGACTCGAAACATAAACTCCTTGAGCAGTGGGTGGACATGCAGATGATGCTCCAGCGGTAATTTCAATCATTATGACACTTCGTGAATTTTCTGATACCAAGTAACTAATAACTTTTTTTATTCGTTTTCTTCGCCGAGCAGCGCTTGGAAACGGTTCACCAACAAGACTAGGGGTGCTTGGAAAGAGGAGCTTACATTTGAACCACTAGATGTAAGTACTACTAGCTAGATCCGCGCATCTCTTTAATTCTGTTTTAATACCATTATCATGTTTGATTATTATTTTGATTAAACTCTGTTCTCGTAAAGTGTCTGACGCAGGGATCCGGGAATAATTTATGTGGATACTATGTTTGAGAGTTCATTCATCAGACGTGTTGTGAGAAGGGCATAAATTTAGAGCAATTTCACGTACATAAACATTTCTCACAGTTTTTTATTACCATCAGTTGTGTTTAGTTTCATTCATATATGTTGACTCCTTTAAATCAGATCGAACGGCTGCGGGACGGTCTTCTGCCAAAGGATCGCGTACAAGCAATTCAGGAGGAATTGGCAGGATTCTTAGATGAGGAGGTCCTAAAACCAAAAGGAGAATACCATGTGGAATTCAATTTATAAGACAATAGGGACCGTAAAAAGAGATTATTTTGTATATATATATGCATAAAACTCGTGTATCGAATGTAATATGTTCGACACTTTGATCTCTATATTCATAATGATGTTGTGTAATATAATGGTTTCTTCATTGCTGAGTACAAAACACAAAATAAAAAGGAAAATAATAAATGGAAAAATACAAAATGAATTCTCTGCCATGGCACAAAAAATGGCCAAAATGCTGCCGAGGCACAAAAAAGTGGCCAAAATGAATTTTCTGCCGCGGCACAAAAAAGTGGTCAAATTGCTGCCGCAGCAGAGAATCATCTGTCCCGGTTCGTAATATGAACCGGGACGCATGGTTCTCCCCCCTCGCAATCGAGAGCGGCCACGTGGAACCCTTTTAGTCCCGATTCGTAGCACAACCAAAACTAAAGGGTGGAAGCTTTAGTCCAGATTGCCCCTCCCGGTTGCGCAACCGGGACTAAAGCCCCTTACGAACCGGGACAAAAGGCCTAGTTTCTAGGTAACATGATCAAACAACCGGGACTAAAGCCCCTTACGAACCGGGACAAAAGGCCTAGTTTCTAGGTAACATGATCAAACAACCGGGACTAAAGCCCCTTACGAACCGGGACTAAAGGCCTAGTTTCTAGGTAACATGATCAAATGCACCCGGGAGCCAGGCTCCACTCCCGGTGAGTAACGGCTACTTTGTTTGAAAGCTCAAACTTCAAATAATAACATTATAATGTTTCATATTCCTATGGCTTTCTTACATTATCATCAAACACTCGCTTGTGCCAATTTCCATGGTTTTCATACCTATAGAATTCAATGGGGCATGCGACATCAATCCTCCATTTTTTCTTATCCATCTATGTTTCCTACCCTATGAAGCAAACAAGCTCTAAAACATCTCGTTAGTGATACATGCTAGTGCGAGGTAGAGAGACTCGAGCGATGTGTGACCATGTGGGAGTCTATGCCGAATGCAGATATTTCTTTAGCAAAATTGATGGAAAACTATGCATCCATGTCTTGTAGATAATATAGCATAGTAGTACCAAATAAACCTGAACTAAACTTATTACACATATACTATTGCCCACGCTAAGGAAAACACAAGTAACATGCAAAACACGTGCCTTATGTCACATAATAATCTCAACGTCCTCGCAACAACCGAGACACGATTTTTGTCGGATATATTGGGTCCTAGGGAACTGGTCTCTTTCATCTCATGCTCCAGTCTCTTCTTTCTCGACAGATCTTTTAAGAGTTTACTGTTCTTATCACCGTAGAGGTAACTGCTAACTATGTACGTCGTATGTTCCTTTTCCGGGAGCAAATAAAACAATCCTGCTTGCAAGCGGCGCTCTTTGTACTTGCTAAGTGCGTTGTTTATCGTATGAGATAGTGGCCCGATGGTTCCAATATTTTCGCTAAAAGCCGCCCATGAAGTGACACCGTACGCGAGGATATACCGGACAAGCCTCCACCTCTCCGTGCGAAGCTCCTTTTCGTGCCACAGTGCTGTTGAATTAAGCATAACTCTAGGCTTAGCCGATGTCCTTGTGCCAAACTCGTCACTGCTACATATCCTGAACTTCTTCTTTGGTCGCCCGGTGACCTTGTCTTTTCCAAAGACTAAGGACCCAACCTTCTGCTTGAAAACAAAAAAAAACATCTTCCGTCGATTTGGTGGTTTGCTCCTGAATATGACATAAACATTGAAATCAAGGACCAAGAGTTTTCAATCAAAAAAATTAAAAACAACTAGTCCTAGGCCTTCTTGGTGAAAGAGCATGTCAATATCCCCAAAACATCAAATTATGCATATATACAGCTTATAAAAATAGAAGAAACGCCAATCGAAAACCTGATGCCGTCGTATCGTACCTGCTGCCGTCGGAAGTTTGCATCTCCGTGGCTAGATGCGAACCGGCTAGAAACGGGTAGATGCGAACTGACTATTAAAAATAAGAGCTGTTATGATCGGAACTAATAACAGTAGTAGTATATAAAGACGAGGGGGAGCTAGAATAATAGCTTTGGGGGATGGATCGGAACTCGATCTCTCTCATTTTTGGCAAGGGAAATTGGTCGGAATCCTTTTTTAGGGGGTGGAAAATGTTCGGGGCTCTATTTTCCTGTTCTTTGTTCTAGTTTTTTTATTTGGCCACGGTAACTTGAGTCGGGTCCAACAAGTACGTTGTACCATCTAGCTCCGCGTAAAGCTGAACCGGAGCAGGTACGCGCATGTGGTAGAACGCCGTGGACGCGCCCGGAGAACTTGAGGTGCTTCACGGACCGTCGTGGACGCGTCCGAGACCGCCGTCGCCATGCCCTAGGACAGCACAGCAGCCAGCCACGCGATGCATGGTCCCTAGCCATCCGCAGTCTCGGTGCATGCCCCATCAGCTAGCTGCAGGGGGGCGGGCGCGAACGCCACTGCGCGGCCGGCCGGGTGCATGCAACAGCTCTATTGTAGAGCGCGACTCGGGTGCCGACGCACACCGTCTTGAGCTCCTCCACTTGGGTCACCGTGCGAGCACAACCTCCAGGCCAGGCCAGGGTCGGTTCTGGTTCATGTTGCCGTCTTCGCGGTCCTCGTCGTCGGCATCGTCAATGCCAGGAAGGCTGGCGCTCTCCTGGAGCGTGCCTGCGTCGGCCGGTCGCATGCTCATCGGCGTGGACGCTTGGGTCGCCACTTGGGTCGCCGGCCGCATGCTCATCGGCGTGGACGCTGACAACCAGTTCATGCTCTTCGGCGTGGCGCAGCTCATGTTGTGGCGAGCACGAAAAGGCTGGGCGTGGACCGTGGTGTTCCCCCTGCTGCTTCATAGAATCACTGAGGTGTTGGGACTGCACCTTCTGACCGGCCGCTCGTCGTCTTCCTCAACGTGGCGTGAAGCGGGCGAGGATGCAGCGAGGCCGGCGTCCATGGCCAGGCTAGTTGCACACTAATCTTGTGATTCTTGTTCTCGTTTATGTTCTCTGAAAAAAAACCTCCCGTGTCCTTGTTTCTGTTTTGTGAATGTGTCCTCGTTTATGTCATTGACGTTACTGATCAAAATCATTGAAGGGGTCACTTACGCCTCGTTTGGCAACAGTGTATGTGTGAATATTTCAGAGTATTTTTCCAAAGGTTTTGGGTGAAAACACTCTTGTCACCCAAAACACTTTGTATATAACCGTCTTGTCGAGTTGCTCTGTTGCGCCAACGGCTATGCAACGCGTCAAGATCCGAGACGAGTATAAAACGCAAGGTATCCTAGGCGTTTTTTATCCACTTCAACCCGAGGTGGTTACAGGGGGTTTTGGGGTTTTAGCCCGACCAAAACCAGGATACCAAACAGTTCTTAGAGTGTTAGAGGGAAACTTGCACAAATCAGGAAGTAGTCTAATACTAATACTATGAAGTTATGTGGAGTATAGTGAAAAGTATAAGCTCCCAATGCTAATTTTTATCCTCCAAATGTGCAATTTAATAAAAGAAGGTGGATCAAATTATCAGGACCGTCGATAGCCATGTTCGAGGTGAGCGATATCACAGGGCCCACAAATTCATGGGCCGCCAGTCAGAGAGAATTGGAGAAACTCCCATCAAGACGAGGGTGATATACGCCGCCCACTGCGGTGCGCCTACCCCGTGCCGCCTTTTGAAATAGAAGTTCGGCCGCACCTCTGAGCCCATCTATACTACTTATAAAAGCATGAACATTTTCTTTTCTAAATCCACCCCCTAAGTGCACACAAACCAACAGGTACCATTAGTTCATCCCGCTGATAAAACCTACCGCCTAGATTAGTCTAATCCTATATCGTGCGTACATTTAGCAATTACTATCGAGCACTCCGCCGAATCGGTACTCTGCCAATACGTGTTCCGACAGAGACGTATTTTGCCATTTTTTGCGATCTAGACTCCCGTCCTCGCAGTCAAACAGGCTCTCGCCGCACACGCCCAGTTTACGTCGCCGGCTGCTGGAACGAGGGACGATCCAGCTCTCCTCTCCGGCTCCTTCCGACGCCAGACATCCTAAAATGACATCGCCAAACCCCGCAACCACGGCTCGCCTGCCATGCCGCCGCCGGCTTGCACCCACGGCTGTGAGATCGACTGTGCTCCAAACGTCACGGCTACAACTCCTTTACTTCATCCAGGTGCTGCGCTGCATCAACCGTACGTCGTTTGTCGCCGTCTTCGTGCCCGCCCATTTACTCCTTGCTCGCTGCCTTATCTTCTTCCGCCACTGCCTCTGGCCACTTGTGAGTTGTGACGCACGAATGAACCAAGGATGAGATATGGTCATCCTCTAATCTTCTTTTCCCTGGTTATCTTGGTACTGTTCATTGCTAAGTAATTTTCAGATCCTCAAAGATGCTTTTTTGGGGTTTTTTTAACAGGAAAAAAACTCTTCGAGACATCTCATTTTCTTATGCGAGTGCTGAATGATTTCAGGTTGTGTCCTCGCTTTTGTTTGAATGATCAGTCTGTATCCTCTTGTCATGTAAGATTGCCCATTTTACTAGCTATTACATTTATTCGTAGCTAGAGCAGGAACTAAATTAGTTCACCTTGTGCTGGGTGTTGTGGCTCCACCTTTATTGAAGAACGAGTCCCTCATTGTGAGACCTCCAGTGTTTATTTTTGGTCTAGGTTTAATTGTCCCTGGCACAACCTGAGTTATGTAGTAGTTCAGCTCAGACCAGGAATGTATAATTGTTTGTCTAGGATAGCACAATTACAAGGTATGAAGAGACATGGTATGCCCCCTTTCAATGCAAGTTGTTCCATAGTTTTAGTATCAATTCTTATTTATGTTCTTTTCATGTGATGCATTGGGAATTATTATTTTTTAGAGAACCCACAGTAGTGCTACACGTCATTCCATTAAGAAAACAAGGGGATAAATATATTTACATGGCATGATGACAAGAAAAAGGGTGAGCCTTACCAAATCATTATCAATGATAGAGCCATCCAAAATAATCTAAAACTGTGTGATGCCTCTGATTCCCTTGCACATGCAGCCGAAGATTAAGAATCCAACCAGGTTGATGGGCCGCCCTGCTCAAGGAAAAACTCTTAACTCTCATCTAATTGTCACTGGTGCAAGAAAATCCCTGGACTTCAAGTATCACGGCTACGGGCATAGTTGTTTTTCTACATTACAGGGACAATGGATGCACCTACAATATCATGGTCCAAGCTTCTGCTACTCAGTATTTATTTGTGCTCAAGCTGAAGCCACGGCGCTGCCATTTGCTGCTAAATTGTCAGAGCCGCTGAAGATGAACATGCCAACATTTCTGACAGATAATCAGGTCCTTGCAAGAGCGGCGACAAGTAGCAGACTCGACACTGACTTTACGCATTGGAACATCAAGCACTTGTTAGCAAATATTCTCACCTCCATGACTAGATCGAATGCCCATGTGTTCCACATTAAAAGAGATACAAACGCAGTTGCTCATGACTGTGCACACCAAGCACTTACCCAAAGCCTATGACCTAAATACAACTACGTTTGTTCAGCTCATGCTATTCCCTATTGCCCTCTATTTTCTATATTGCACCATTTAGTTTGGTAGGAGTTTGTAATCCATGTTATACTTTGCACTTGAGTGGAATATAAGTTAGGCGCATATGGCGCCATTCCTTGTTCAAAAAAAATATATGTTCCTTCCTTCTTCCTTTTTGGACGATTTAACTTTGATTAATGGCATCATATGCAGGATAAAAGAATGTAAGGGGACCATGGTTAGGCCGGCCTTCTTCCATCAATCATGTATTTCATCCAGGAGTACTAGGTTGAACGGCATGATTTTCCAGTGAGTTTTGTAATTTTTATATGTCGCATAAAATAAATATGGATAATTCTTCTTCCCCTTTTACCTTTGTTTCATCTACATCTACTCTGTTGAAATACAATGTTTCTCCTCCTGAGTGAATACTAAGAGCTTGCTCGTGTACAACTGCTATGCAGGATTACCCAGGGCTGAGGCGTCATATAATAGGATGTTTACCAACTGCTTCCTGAAAATTCCCCTGTAAAAGCTAAGTTTCTTATCTTTTATTTCTTTCTACGGCTTATGTTATTATTTAGGCAGTCAAATTTGATGGCAACAGTGATCTGAGCAGCTTGTAACTCTAAAAATTTGTTGATGTGTATGTTCTAAAGCACCACTGGGATCTGAAGAGCTCTTAAAATTTTGATGTGTATTGGTATAAAATATACTCAGAAGGATTGGGCAGATTAATTTAATACTCTGCTTATAGAATGTGGTTATACAGTGGTAAACATTTGAACTACCTAGCCAGCAAGGGCTAACCTTTTTACAGGAGGTAAATATCCGTCTTCGAGTAGGGTATATTTTGTTCATAGAACTTGATAGAAGTATAATGTTACTATTCCCCCAATAAATAAGTGTAGTTTTGCATCTAAGTTGCATTTTGTGGAATATAGTATGAGAGGACCGATCAAAGAAACCAGAGCACATAAATTATTGGGGAGGGTCGGAGCATTGATATACATGACAATATTATGTGTTAGGGAAGTAGGCTTGGACGCACAGATTTTTTGGAATTGATATCATATTCTTGGAATGTTAGGTTGCTGAACTTGGTTAGAATTCACATCGTCTTTAGGGGAGATTCTGCTGTTTTTATTTTGCTTTTCATACATGACCATCCATAGATCATATGGTTGATTCCTCACTGGTGTTTTCCATTCCAACATACTCATTGGCAACCGACCTAAGACATGCTACCTTTGTTTCTAAATATAAGATTTTTGGGAATTTATGAATTTTCCAAATGTGTTATATTTATGAATGGAGTATTACTTTCTAATTCTTTTCTTTTCACTTGAATTAATATATACATGTAAACATATCACACGTACAATGTAATTTAAATTGAGACTTAAGATTTCAGAAAAAGAGTTTGATCATGGAAACGTGCATGGCACGTGCAAGCTTACTAGTTAACAGATATGAACACATTTTTTTCCCAGCTTGAAACGGTACGTGCGGGTAGGTCTGATACGTATCTTCTTCTTCTTTTTTCCTTTTTTGGGGGTTTTTCTCCTTTCCTTTCTTTTTATTTTACAATTTTGTTGAGTTTTTATATTCTTAATTATATCTTTTTTCTATGAAAAAACATGAACCAAGAAATTTCAATGTCAACTTTTTAAAAATCATGGACCAATTTAAAAAATGGTGAACCATTTTTCAATATGATGAACAATTTTTTCAAAAATCATGAACAATTTTTCAATGTGATGTTTTTTTTTCAAAATTATGAACCAGTTTTCTAAATCATAAACCAATTTTTTAAAAGTCACGAAGAATTTTTAAAAATCATAAACCAATTTTTAAAAAGTAACGAACAATTTTTAAAAATCATAAACCAAATTTTAAAAAGTCGTGAACAATTTTTCAATGTCATGAACCAATTTAAGAAAACCATGAACAAATCATGAATGTTGTGAACAAAATTTTCAAAATCGTGAACAAATTTACTCAAAATTGGTCAACAATAAAAAAATGTGAACAATTTTAAAACTACATATAAGAAAGTTCAGTACGAAGGAAAAAAAAAAGAAACAGAAAAAAAGAACCAGAAACCCAACATAAGACCGCAAAAAAGAAGAAACCACAGGAGAGGAAACCGGGAAAAAAACCAGGCAGCAAAAACCGTAGTCACGCGATGGGCCAGCCCAAAACAGGAACAACGTGAGCGGCGCGAGGCTCAGGCGCCGCACAAAGCGGCATCTAGCATTTGTGCATCAAGACGTGGAACGGTCGAAGGTCTAGCCGGCGAAGGCACACCCCGGGCCATATGTAGCTGATCCGTCAAAGATATCTGAACTCACATGCCCATGGCATAGCTCATGCCGTACTCGAGCACTAAGGTATTTATACGTACTAATAATGCTGGTCGACTATATTCAAACAGCTAGTAAGGTTTTTGTTTTGATCAATTTCGTATTGCATACTTGTTTAAGGTAGGAGATTGAATTTATCAGTCACGTTCAACTCTGTGATGAGCTTGAAAAGGTCAGATAGCTTTTAACTAGAACGGATGATTTTACTGTCAAATCGTTGTATCTTTACTTATCAGCAAAAAGAGTGAACTTTCCTTAAGGTTTTTTGGAAACTGAAGATTCCTTTGAGCATTAAGTTTTTTTTGTTTGCTCGCTCGTAGTTAAGAACATAATTCTTACTAGAGATAAGAGCCTTAAAAATAATGGTTGGAAAGGGGTTGAGCTTTGTGAATTTGTGATGACTTTGAGTCATAGGAACATTTTCTTGCCCTTTGCCCTATATGTCCATAATGTAGTCGGGATCTGCTTAAAGTGATGCCTACATTCTTTTCTGAATTGTATCAGCAATATTTTGCTCCCTCCTCTGGAATTGACAAAAAGGTGGTTATGATTGGTGTTGTTGCTATATGTTACACTATCTAGAAAATGAGAAATAAATTTGTATTTCTAAAATGTAAGTTCTATGATAATTTTGGAAGTTCACAGGAGGCTAGCTTGAACAGGAGCGAGGCTAGCTATATGAATGTGATGGTGCTGTCTATTAGTAGAGTCAGGTCTTACATTTTGGAAATACGATTTCCATAAATAGTGCGATAATTTTGGAAACAAATAGCACTTATTTGAAGTTCTATGATTAATTGATTGTATACTTTTATAATATGATTATTTTTAAAAAATTCAGGGCCCCCATTTTAGATTTCACACCGGGGGCCCAAATTGGAGACCTCCCTTCAAGTTATAACCGACATGGTTTTGGCGTGTATATTATGAAGAGGGCCAAAAAAAAGGGCAAAGTTCATCATAGTAAGGCGACGACGATCATCAAGAATGTTAGGAATAGACAAGTTGTATTCCTCTGGGGGCCAAATGCCACAATATATAGTATAGGTACAGGGCAAATATGCAGGAAGCCCCCTAACATATGGGGGAAATACAATATACAAATATATACATCTAACACCCCCCACCCCTCACCCCCCAACCCCCCCAACCCCCTCAAACTCATGGTGGATCCACAACACTGAGTTTGGAGAGTAAGAAATCATGATGCGCTCTGGTTTGTGCATTCATGAAGAAATCCGCCAACTGTAAATCTGAAGGCACATACTGAAGCGCAACAACCTGAGCCTGCACCTGAGCACGTGTATAGAAAGCATCAACACCAATATGCTTGATAAGATCATGCTTGACCGGATCACGTGCAACACTAATAGCACCTGTACTGTCAGACAAAACCAGACTGGGTGTGTTAATAGAGACCCCAAAATCCGCAAGTAACCACCGTAACCAGGTCACCTCAGCAGTCAACAAGGCCATAGCACGCAACTCAGCCTCAACACTCGAACGGGAAACCGTTGTCTGTTTCTTTGTCTTCCAAGCAATGAGCGAACCACCAAGAAACACACAGTAAGCAGAAAGTGAACGGCGAACCGAAGGATCACTCGCCCACGTAGCGTCTGAATAGCACTGGAGCTGGAGGGAGCTGAATGAGGAAAGAAAAGGCGACGAGTGATCGTACCACGAAGATAACGAAGAACACGGAGAAGATGACTATAGTGAACAGTGGTAGGAGAAGAAACAAACTGACTCAGAATATGAACAGGATAAGAGATGTCGGGACGAGTGATAGCAAGATAAACAAGGTTCCCAACAAGATGACGATAACGCGTCGGATCAGAAAGAGGATCAACATCAGTAAGTTGAAGCTTAACATTAAGCTCCATAGGGGTCTCAACAGTGCGCTCATCCCCAAGAGCAGCACGAGCAAGAAGATCCTGAATATACTTTTCCTGAGAGATGTAAAAGCCATCATAAGTGGAGGAAACCTCAATCCCAAGAAAGTATCGAAGAGGACCAAGATCAGTCATAAGAAACTGATCACGAAGACGAGCCTTAACAAAGGCGATATACTCAGGATCATCACCGGTAATGATCATATCATCAACATAGAGAAGAAGAAGAGTGCGTCCACGAGGAGAAGTGTGAACAAACAACGTTGGATCATGAGCACTAGGGGAGAAACCAGCAGCAGTCACTACAGAAGCAAAGCGCTCAAACCAGGCACGAGGGGCCTGTTTGAGGCCATAAAGAGAACGTCGAAGACGACAAACCATCCCCTCAGGAACAGAATACCCAGGAGGAGGCTGCATATAAACCTACTCACTCAACTCACCATTGAGAAAGGCGTTCTAAACATCAAGCTGGGACACAGACCAATGACGAACAGAAGCAACAGCAAGAAGAGTACGCACAGTGGTCATATGAGCCACATGAGCAAAGGTCTCATCATAGTCACGACCATGCTCCTGCTGAAAACCACGAGCCACAAGACGCGCTTTATAGATCTCAAGAGATCCATCAAAGCGAGTCTTAATCTTATAGATCCACTTACACGTGATAGGACGAACACCGGGAGGGGGAGAAACAAGATCCCAGGTGCCAGTGCGCTCAAGCGCAGCAATCTCCTCGGCCATGGCCAGCTGCCATTCAGGATGATGCTCAACATCCCGATAAGAAGTCGGCTCGGAGGCAACAGAAAGACCATACTGACTAGGAGAGTAATGGTTGGGAGCACGACGCTGACGAACAGGACGAGTAGAGGGAAGATCATCAGAGGAAGACGACGCAGGAGACGACGATGAAGAAGAGGGAATAGTAGAGGAAGACTCCGGAGAATGAGGAGAACTAGGAGAACTAGACGGAGCAGAAGAGGACGGTGTCGAAGAAGAGACATCAGGGGGAGGAGATCCTGAAGAAGACACAATAGGGGTAGAAGGAGGTGTGTCAGGAAAGAGAAGAAAAAAGATATCTTCCACCGGGTAAGTACCAGCGGAGGGACGAGGATAGAAAGGTCGCGTCTCAGCAAAAGTAACATCACGAGAGATACGCATCCGACGACCAATAGGGTCCCAACAGCGATAGCCCTTATGCTCATCATTGTATCCGAGGAAGACACACTCAACAGACTGAGCGGTCAGTTTGGTGCGTTCGCGAGGAGCAAGGATAACATAGCAAACACAACCAAATAAGTGAATCATGGAGTAATCTAGAGACTGTCCAGATAGACGCTCAAGAGGGATACCACCCTGCAAGGCGGCAGAAGGCTGAATATTGATGAGGTAAGCCGACATAGCGATAGCCTCAGCGCAGAAATGCGGCGGGAGAGAAGAAGTAATCATCATAGCACGAGTGGTCTCAAGAAGATGGCGATGCTTACGCTCAACAACGCCATTCTGGGCATGTGCGCCAGGACAGGAGAACTGAGCAAGGGTGCCCTGTTCAGCAAGGACACCTCACAACATCTAGGAGATATACTCACCAGCAGAATCAGCACGAAAAACACGGATGGAGGTAGAATACTGAGTATGGACCATGACCGCAAAACGCTGATATATGGAAAGCACTTCACTGCGAGAGCGCATAAAATACAACCAAGTGTACCGAAAAAATCATCAATAAATAAAATGTAGTAGCGATGGCCCCCTTTCGAGGCGAAAGGTGCCGGACCCCAAACATCGGAATGAAATAAATCAAAAGGTCGTTGAGATACAGACGTGCTAGTAGGATAGGGAAGCTGAATCTGTTTACCCAACCTATAGCCCTGACAATGCAAAGACCCATCTCCTGAGACAGACCCCAGAAGACCACGATGAACTAATGACGACAGGCGAGAGTCACAGAGGTGACCAAGACGATGATGCCACTGCTGAAAGGAGCTGGTAGTAGAGGTGACAACCAGAGAAGAACTGGCAGATGAAGTGGCAGCGGAAGGAACACGAAGCCAGTCTAACTCTCAAAGTCCTGAAGAGTCACGGCTGCGAGGGCCAGCTCCAACCAGGGCCTGAGTGCGACGGTCCTGGACAACACAAGAATCAGCATCAAGAATAACGCGACAACCAGAGTCAGTAAGCTGGCTAGCAGAGAACAGATTCATCTTAAGAAGAGGGACATGAGAAATATCAGGAACAAAAAAAGAAGAAGTAGAAAGGGTGCCCCGATTAGAAACAGGAACAGAGGTACCATCAGCCATAAAAACACTGACAGGAGAAGAGAGAGAACGAAGAGCAGACAAAAAAGAAGACTCAGAGGTCATATGAAAGGAAGCTCCAGAATCCAGATACCACGGAGACATACCTGACTGTGTAGAAGGTGGTGGTCGCACAGTGCCTGAAGAGTCAGTCACAGAACCAGCAGTGCTCGTCGAAGAAGAGCCTGTAGCAGCAAGCAGACCGCGAAGACTCCTGATAATATCCTGATCAGAGAGAGCAACCGCTGAAGATCCGGAAGGAGCCGACTGCCCACGAGCCTAGTGCTGCTGACGTAAACTGGGGTCCCGTGTATAACAGGTGGCCCAAGTGTGGCCATCCCTGTTGCAGTAAGAGCAGTGAAGAAGAGAACCACGGCGACCCTGACCACGAGCCTGCTGGTGCTGACTCTGACCCTGAGGCTGCTGGTGCTGAAGCTGAGCCTGACCCTGACCTGGAGGAGTGGGTAGTATCGGCGGCGGCGGCACAGGGGACCGCGGCTGAGTCGAGGGAGCAGACGGCAAAGGAGCACCACGAGTAGAAAGCACAGACGGAACCGTAAGAAGACCAGCACCACGGAGACGGGTCTCCTTAGCCTGAAGCTCAGACAACACCTCAGAAAGCGGAACACGACCACGAGCATTCAGCTGAGCACGCCGTGGCTCAAACTCCTGGCGAAGCCGAGATAGAAACTCATAGATGCGGTGAAACTCCAAATCCGAGCGCACAATCTGGCAGCACGAGCATGTGCCACAAACAGCAGTACGGAGAGAATCAAGCTGATGCCAGATAGCAGCACTCTGAGTATAGAACTCATCAATAGTGTAATCACCCTGCTGAAGAGCATGCTTCTGGCGAACCACGGACAGGTAAAGAGCATCCCCAGACGGCTGATAGCGCTGACGAAGATGTGCCCACTGAGCGGCAACAGTAGGGAGACTCATGAACTCAGCAGCATACTGGGGCAGAACACTGGAGGTGAGAACAGCAGCAGCACGAGCATCCTCATCGACCCACTGAGTGTAGGCAGTCAGATCGTGGCGATAGGTCTCGAGATCAGCAGAGTACTGCTTGAACTTCAGGTCATAAGCAGCAACAACACTATCATCGGCACTCTGAGCAGCATCCTTGGCCTCCTGAGAAGCATTAGAAACAATCGGTGTCGGCGGAAGAGGAGCCACAGGAGCAGGGGGGCACGGCGGACAAGATACCTCGCCGGAGAGCACACCCCAAAGACGGAGACCGCGCATATGAACGTGCATAAAGGCAGCGAAATCAGGATAATTCACGCCATCGAAGATCACCGGGCAGCGAGGAATCGCAACATAGCCCGATGCAAAAGACATCGCTCAAAATTTTTTTTTGGTCAACGATTAGATCTGACGAAACAGACGGGAAAGAGCCAGCAGGGAGACAGCAGGGCGCCGGCCAGAGGGCCCAAGCAGCAACACGTCAGGCAGCAACGGGCAAACGGCGGGCCAGCAGGTACGGGCCCAGCCAGTCAGCGACGGGTGGGCAGCAGGGGTAGACGGCGAGGTTGTCAACCGCGTGTGGACAACAGGGTGTATGTGCACCAGATGCAAAGGACGGCGGGTGTATGTGCACCAGAGGAGTAGCAGGCGGTGTAGAGGAGTAGCAGAGGAGTAGCAGGCGGTGCAGGACGCGGGGCCGTGCGCGTGCAGACGCAGGCGGTGCAGGACGCGGGGCCGTGCGCGTGCAGACGCGTCAAATCGTGGCCCTTCGAGCAGGTGGGAGGGCAGGTGGCGGTGGGCAGAGGAGTAGCAGGCGGTGCAGGAGGGGCCCGGCGAGTAGCACAACAGGATGGTGGCAGTTCCGATCGGGAAGCAGAGGACCAGATCCGATCGGGGACTTCGCGCAGGCGGCCAGAACGGGAACCGGTGATGGCCGGGGCGATCTGACGGCGGCGGTGATCACAGGCAGAGGACCGGTGGGCATGGGAACCCTAAAACCGTCTCTGATACCATGTTAGAAGTAGACAAGTTGTATTCCTCTGGGGGCCAAAGACCACAATATATAGTACAGGTACAGGGCAAATATGCAGGAAGCCCCCTAACATATGAGGAAAATATAATATACAAATATATACATCTAACAAAGAAGTAGTAAATCCAACTGCCCATCTTCTGGTGAAAAAACAGCCCGTCTTGCCTCCCACCGGTGTGAGTGTGACGGAAGCAACCAGCGTCACATTACCTGCGAGTAGATTAGTTTCCGGAGCGTCACGTCCGAGACTGCCAGCAGCAGCGACGCGATCCCCATGGGCGGCGCCCCTGATCCTGGCCATCCAAAGTGTGCGAGCTTCGGTGCACGCTGCCATGGCAACCGCGTAAGGCGGCATGAGACCAGTATCACGATGGCTCTGTTGTAGAACATGACCTAGCTTAGACACTCCGCCTTGGTTCTCTACTGCACGAGCATGGACGTGGTCTGTGCCTGCGTGTTGGAGATCAAGTACACGGTCGGGTCGAGGTGAGCTCCTCCACCTGGGTCACAGTGCACATCCTCCATGGCCTGACCGCACGCAAGCAGTGCAGAGCCCGTGCATAGCCCCCTCAACTTCAACAAATGTCTGGGAGCACGACAACAGCGTCCTGATAGCGAAGTTCATGGAGGCGCACCACCGTCTCCACGGAACATATGCAGCACCATCCATGGCGGTGGAGAGCTAGCTCGCGGAGCGGGTCCTCTCTACGGCGTGTGGACGTGCGTTGCGCACATCATCACGCGCTTAATCGGGGCTGGCATGCTGGTGCTCTCTCCTAGAGCATCGCGCAACTCGGCTGAGTCGCCTGCCGGGTTGGATGCTCTGCTTCGCCGGTACATGTCCGGAACCTTGCTTGCTCTCCAAATGCTAAATGTCCCCCCGGCAGTGGTGGGGCTCGAAAGAATTGCGTGGCCGTCCGCCGTCGCGCGTCCATTTTATGCACCTAAACCATCACCGGCTTGGGCCTCGACCTCGCCATGATCGTGGGCGATCAGGGCCGACGTCCCGGTGAGGAATGTCGTGCAGAAGACGTGGCTGGAGGCGCAAGCGGTGGGTGACATCGCGCTCGCATACCCGTACACCACCGTGCTCCTGGAGACCCAGGACACTCTTGCGTCGTCGCCGCCCGAGGGTGATACGACGAGGAAAGGGAACCTGATCGCCGTCCTCGCCACCACCTTCTTCTACAGATGCAGAGGCCGGGGTTTTCTCCCATTTCAAAAAAAAAAACATGCAGATGTACAGCCAGCACACATTCATGGTGGCGGACAGATGGTTGGCGGCAACGTCAAAGTTGACAGAGAGCACGTTCGTGAGAAGGAGTCTGGAGGCGGTGAGCCGGATGTGTGTTGGCGTAGCCGAGCTGCCGGAGGAAGTCACCGTTGCGCGTGATCAAAGCCATAGGGAGACTTCGTCAGGATGCACACGTGGTTGGCGTAGCCGATGCACGCTCGCGGAGGACGCCGTTGAGGAACGCGCTGCTGACGTCCAGTTGGTGGACGGACCACCGGCGAGGTGCAGAACGGTCTCTTCCTCTGAAGGTGCCACTGGAAGAACGTCGAGCTGCAGCCCCCCGACCTCGGCCTCTATGGTCCATGTTCTGCCGGTTCGACCCTGTGCTCGTAACTGCCGTGCACGACGTAAGCGTCGACGGCCAGCTCGTGCTGGCGGGCACCACGCCTGGCCATCGTCAACATGTTCGCCATCGCGCACGATCTACCTAGAGGTCTGGCTGGAGCCGCATTTAGCCCGGAGCAACGTCGCGCTGTCCGGCGCGGGCAGCCGTATCTAGCTCGCGCAGCTATTTCACCGGTTCGAGGGGCGCCGGCCTGTCGACGGCTGCAGTATCGTCGACAGTAACATTGGAGGGGCCTTAGGCAAGGAGATCCCCTCTCACCGCTCCTTTTTGTGCTGGCAATTGACCCTCTTCATCATATTCTTTGCAAAGCCACCGAGCAAGGACACCTTCATAAACTTCGTGGCCGCGTCCCCACGATCAGGACTTCTCTTTATGCCGATGATGCCGTCATCTTCGTGAAGCCCATCAAAAATGATATCACCTTCTTGGCTTCCTCGCTTGATCTCTTTGGCGAGGTCACTGGTCTTGTCACAAACTGCACAAAAAGTCAGGTGGCGCCCATCCGTTGTGAGAACGTCGATCTCGAGGAAATCCTTCAAGCCTTCCCGGCCGTGCGTACCTCCTTCCCTATGAAGTATCTTGGTCTGCCCCTGTCGGTGTCTCGCCTCAAAAGGATCCATTTCCAACCGCTGGAAGATAAGGTGGCAGCAAAGCTTGTGCCATGGGTTGGGAAGCATGTTACTATGGCTAGACGATCTTGTCTTGTGAAATCCGTGCTTACAAGTGTGGTCACTTACTTCATCACCGTCCTTGATGTCCCTATGGAGGTGCTTGCAAAGATTGATAGTTTGAGAAGAGCCTATCTTTGGGCGGCTTGCGATAAAGTTACCGGTGGCAAATGCAAAGTAAATTGGGACCTTGTTTGCAAGCCGAAGGATAAAGGAGGCCTTGGAATTCTCAACCTTTAAAAGTTTGCGGCGGCTCTAAGATTAAGGTGGTTGTGGCAGGAATGGAAAAATGAGGATAAGCCTTGGGTCGGCCTTGGAAGCCCCTGTACTACGAAGGATCATGACCTTTTCGCGGCGGCGACAACGGTCATTGTTGGAGATGGGAAAAAAACCCTTTTTTGGGAGGCAAGTTGGCTTGATGGAATGAGACCCAAGGACGTCGCCCCTCTAATCTTTGAGATATCAAGGAAGAAGAAATGTTCGGTGCTTTGTGCTTTGCACAATGACTTTTGGGTTTCCCAGATCAACACCCAAAATGGTCTATCTTTGGAGCACCTTGAACAATTCTACAAGTTATGGGAGAAACTCGTTAATGTATCTCTGCACCCGCAAAGACCGGACGCTATCTCCTGGAAGCTCACAAATGATGGACTCTACTCGGCTAAATCCGTGTACAACATGCAATTCCTGGGCTTAACAACCTCTTTGATGCCTCCGCTTGTCTGGAAGCCTTGGGCAACTCCTAAATGCAAGTTATTTGCTTGGTTGGTCCTACAAAATAGAGTGTGGACGGCGGATAGGCTTGCCCGAAGAGGGTGGCCAAATTGTGGGCTATGTAAGCTATGCAACCAAAGGCTAGAATCGGCCGCACACCTCTTATTCAAGTGTCGCTTCTCCATTAGGATTTGGAACAAACTAAAGCTTTGGCTCGGCCTTCATCAAATCGACACGGCCCTTTGGCAACAATTCCACTCCGTCAAAGAGTGGTGGAAGAAGGCAATCCACAAGAAAGGACCACATAGGAAGGCATTGGCCTCGCTCACAATGTTGGTCTCCTGGGAATTATGGAAGGAAAGGAATGCAAGAGTTTTCCGAGGCCACTCCGTCACCGTGGATATGATGGTAACAAAAATCAAGAATGAAGCTCGTCTTTGGTGCTTTGCAGGGGCAAAAGCTCTTAGCAGTTTAATCTTTTGCGAGTAATTGTTTTGTTATTGATCTTGGCTTTTTGCCAAGATATGGTTTGTAAGCACTCTTTAAAACTCCTCTCCTTAATCAATGAAAATGGCAAGTCTTTTGCCTTGTTTCAAAAAAAAAAATGCAGCGTCAACCAAAGCGAATTCTAACCAACATTACAAGTTTTTGGACTACCTTACCTACTAAATTGCTAGGATGTTAAGTGGGATTTCGCCAAAATCCCACCTCTAGTTTATTTGTCAAAATTTAGTGTAAATTTTTTGTCAAAAATTAAACTAGACTTTGAAAAATAAACTAGAGGTGGGATTTAGGTGGGATCCCACTTGACACCTTATAAATTGCACCCACGCAGCGTTACAACATTACAAGTTTTTTTAATTCAAAGAATAAACATTTCAAGTTTTTGGACTACCTTACCGCTGCAACTTTACGTTTTTCATGTGTGAACGTACCCGTTAGCTAGCTACTGCATGCAAGGGATCATGAACACATCAACCCACCAGGATCGGACCGACCAAAAGCAATCGCGCCATGGATCAGCTCTAGAAAGGACAATATTCTAGAAAAAAGCTCTAGAAAGGAGAATATCCGTATGTAAATAACACATATTTTTAAAGGACCGGGCTATACAGCCGGCGTCCCGGCAGCGACGACCTGAGGTGAAATAGCTGCGCGCAACACACACAAATTTCATCTCGCCATTAGAGAACCTTTTTCTATAATGGCCAACATTGTGGATTCTCATATGTCTGTTTCATGTTACAATGTACTTCCTCTGTTTTAAAATATAAGATGTTTTAGGTTTGTGAAGGAAATATATCTAAACATGTTTTAGTGTGTAGATTCACTCCAAACATGAGTGAATCTACACACTAAAACATGTTTAGATATATTTCCTTCACAAACCTAAAACATCTTATATTTTGAAACGGAGGGAGTATGTGGGTACCAACTTACAACCAATATGAACATACACCGTAGCTATTTTCATAAATTAAGTGGGCTCCATCTTATGGGAAAATTGACCTTATTGATTATGGATACCCTTAGATCCACCTGACATGGCTAAGTTATTATATGCAACTAGGGAATTAGGCGCGGCGACACGCCGCGCCCGTGTTGCTCAATTATATTGTGCTCATATGTATAACAATGCACATAATGAAAGGCAAGCAGTTCTCAATTAATGTCTTGATTGAGGTGCTCATCGCTTCTTCACCGGATGGTAGAACATTTATTTGATGATGGGAGGGCGAGGATGATTTTATCCTAAAATGAAGGACGGGAAACAACATTAATCATCCATGTGTATAATGCATATACCTTGAAAATATGGGGAACGGTAATATATAATTGCATAAACATGGTAACATATAATACACTTCACTGCAATATGTGCAAATTTCGGCGATACATTTGAAAGCAAAGCGCTCGACAAAATATACTTTGTGAAACTATATCGCCGACCATATAACCATGGCAGGTTGCAAATCTTATGCTAGTTAGTGACCTCTTTGACATTGGGATTTATCAGATCAAGAAAGAACAGAAACTAAAATAATAAACTTCATAACTAGAATCATATATCTTCTAACAGTAAGTCAAATCAACAAACATTACAGGTCTCCCATTCTAAAGAATTTTTAGAAAAAAATCAACAGTACGTACCTTTTGCTTATTTGTTGGTAGTACAATCTGCCCGATTCCTGAGCACTGGTTGTCATTTATTTTTAGGCAGCGGTTTTTTTTCAAAATCTATTGCCTGAAAATATTATACCTTTGAGGCAGGTCTTATTTTACAGCAAAAGATCAGAATAAAGTGTATCTGCATCTTTAGCATAGATTCATGGACAATCTATGTTCTGTGAGAAACGTCAGGCAACTCTTGTAATCTCTCTGGCACATTAGTTTTTCACTAATCTTGTAGCTGCAAATGAACATGAGAAAGGACTCTTAAACTCGCTCTTCTTCCGAACAGCATATTGGAGAACCGATAACAACATTCTTATACAAAAAAGGTCAACATAACATGATAGTAAAATCTGGAAGTCATAATGATATACATCAACAGTATTCTAGCCGTTAACCATATCCTTTGAGAATTTATTGAGAAGAACACCTACTTCCAAAAGCACTAAGTGAGCATCTAATCTAAACCCATTGCATCTGCAAGAATGATCCATCCAAGCAAGACAGTGGTCTGCAACCTCGGAATCAAGTGTACTGTTCATCTGGATAGTAGTTAACATATGACATTCAGATGTATACTGGCTTTGACTATTTGGAAAGGGAATAAAAATACCAATGAGGTATGGAAAATAACAGTAGGTTTCTTTAAAAATACGCATCACATCCCTTGGCCAATATTTGATTATCATATCAATATAAATCAATTAACCAAAGGGAAACATGCCATGCCTTGAACTCATACACATAAGTATCACATCCATGTTTCATAATTTATAAGAGCACTGTTAATGAGAATATGCATAAATGACAGATCCCATGGTATGAAGGAACGACATGTACTCAAGATGCAAACCTACATAATATACCTCCAGAATCCATAATAGACATGAATGCCTATCTGGTTCACATCAATCATCGCTGACATCACTGCCTATGATGAAAAAGCTGAAGTGATCGAGAAGTGGTAGTAAACTATGGAAATAATAGAACACCAGCTTACGTCTTTTGCATTTTTTCCAGCTGATTAGTCAATTACTTAGCAGAAATATTACCGATACTGTTCTTGCCGATCACCCAATGAACTGGCTTAGAGGCTAACTGAACTAATAAGCCTGCAAACAGAACGAGTGCTAGTATAAAATAGTAAAAGCAACTGATATCCATTGATATATTTGAAGTAATCCTAGGCGATGATGATTAACATCTGTCGAACTCTAGAAACATGGACACACCGGCGTCACTGAACATAGAGACATCATATAGAGCTTAGCTCCTTCATTACCAAATGTGAGGAGAGGATAAGAGGATATCAGTGCCTTGGGAACTGCCTTCAACAGAATCAAGTGTTTGGAATTCTTCAGCAGCAATTGATTGATGGCAGCATATCGTTGTATTATACACTACCTGCAATAGGACATATATTATTCAAATATGGACCATGTTCTCCTTAAGATCTTTGATCAGAACCATGAAATTGGGTAAAGCATCTGTGCCGGTCAAATTTAAATCACAAACTGATATGTAGCAAGAACGATGTTTTTTGTCGAATCAAAAACAATATTCAAGTAACCGAGGTTCTAGTGAAACTCTCACCAAACATTTGAATCCTACTAAGTTGCAGTGTTTATTCTTGAATTGAGCATCAATTAGTAGAATATTGTTTGGACAAAAGAAATGAAGTGTCAACCATTGACAGACCTGATTGATAAAGGAGATTCCAATCTGGCTTGAGTTCGTCGCACCACTCAAAGGGAGAAGGGATCGGTTCCGAGGTGATCAGTGTAGCCGAAGAACGTCGGGCAGCCACCACTCGTCCTAGAGAACCTGCCGTCCTCGCCGCCGGCAGGGTCGGGGGCCGCAGTGGAGGGACATGAGCAGGAGACCGCACCCAAATCAGCATCCTCACCGCAAAACCGCCAAGGGAGGAAAGGAGGGCACCACTTTGAGCGAATCGCCGAGCCGCCTACGGAGAAGATCGTGGGCAATTGGACTGCTTTGAACGAATTATGTAGCCACGGGAAATAAAAGAAGAGATAAGGAAAGGTTCGTTTTGGAAGAAACAAACCTTAGAAGGAGATCCCTGTAGGGTTCGCAGCATAGAAAACAAAAATTTTCCTACGATGTGAACTATATACCAAGATCTATCTATTAGATACAAACAACGGGCGGATGTATATCCGTAGAGAACATACCCTTGAATACCGACAAAGCTTAACGAGTTCAACTCGTGGTTGATGTAGACGATCTCTTGCCGATCTCAAGATCGAGAGGAAGTCCTAGCGCCGCAAATCAGCAGCGCATCCGTGCTCGCACACACGTTCGAGGCACCGAGCAACCTCCGCCTCCTCGCTCCAGCGATGCAGCAGAAGCACAACTCTTTCTTGCCGAATAGCCACCGGGAACATGTATCTCGCTAGTCCGAGACCATGGGGAATAAATTCTAGAGGGGGAGAGAGATCCTTCACGAGGAGGTGTGTGAGACAAATGAGGAGGGGGGCTCCTTTTATAGGAGGAGGGGGGAACCCCAAGGGGGTGGCCGGCGCATGGGGGCTGCCCCCTTGCCCTCCCCTCTTCATGTGGGTGGACACTCCACTCACAAATCTCCTTTAAATTCCCTCCACTCAAAAGTCCACTCAAATTTCCATTAAATTTCCACCAAATTTAATGCAAACTCTCATTAAATAAAACTCTTTTATTTTATTCAGAATTTTGTCAATTACTTTAATGACAAACATTCACAAATAACCCCTTGCTAGAATTCTATTTCACATGCATAACCACTTTATGCAATTTCACCCGAAAACCTGTTTCGGTATCTAGTGAAATAAATTCCTGCGCTTGTTCATTCTTTCGGCATGAAACATTTGCTCCAATTGGATGTCGGTGTCTCTTAAGTGTGTCACCCTACGGTTCGTGAATAATGCGGACATGATCGAGACCCCTCTCGGATCAATAATCAGAAGCGGGATCTGGAGACCCATACTGACTCCCACATATTTAACGATGACTTTCTTGTGATCGTCGGAACCTTTTACGCTAGTATCTTAATCCCTTTGTTTCACGATATATTACATGTCTGAGATTCGATCATCGGTATCTCCATACCTAGTTTGATCTCGTTACCGACATGCACTCTTTTCTCGTTCCTGTGATATAACATTCTAGTGATCAAATCACTTGCTTGCAAGCTAATCAATGTGATATCACCGAGAGGGCCCAGAGTATATCTATCCGTCATCGGGATGAACAAATTCCACTCTCGATCCATGAGCCTCAACATAACACTTTATTAGTTCTGAATCCATCTTTATAATCACCCTGTTACGGTGTGACGTTTGATGTTATCAAGAAACTCTTCCGGTGTTAGTGATTGACATGATCTCATGGTCTAAGGATTAGGATCACTTCGTAAGTTGTTATAGCAATATAAACTCAATGACTTTGATCGTAATGCTATACTTCGGATGAATGTTCATCACACCATTACACTAATGTTGTGATCCCGTTATTAACAACATCCAATGTCCATGATCAGGAAACCTTGATCATCTTGTTAATCAACGAGCTAGTTTATGAGAGAGGCATAACTAGGAACTTTCTGTTTGTTTATTAAACACACATGTATTAACGTTTCCGTATTAATACAATTATAGCATGCAAAATAAACATCTATCATATACTTGGAATACACATAATAAACACTTTATTATTGCCTCTCAGGGCATATTCCCTTCAATCCCGACCTCCCCTCACCTCCGTCCCAGCCAGCAGTCCTCTCCAAGGCAAGCACGACACAATTCATCTTTTATTGCATAACAAAATCATTGAGAAAAAAAGAAGAATATGCAGAGGCGTGAATGCACATGTAGGAATTGACCACACCTTGGTCGCACGGAGATGAAGCGGAGCCGACGTCCGGCGCCACGAAGGGCGGCCTGCCATATGGTCTTCATCGGCGACGGAATGGTCGCACAGAGGCGAAGTGGCGCCAGCATCAGGAGGATAAATGGGCGGCCTGCTACAGGGTCTTCGTCAGCAGCGGCACAGTTGCACGGAGACGGAGCAGCGCTGGAGTCCGGTAGAGGAAAGGGCATCGTACCCCCATGGTCTTCCTCGGAGGTGGTGGTGGTGACTGTGCGTCGAGCATACACCAGAAGTGGAGAGACGAAGGGGCCATGAATTTCTACAAATCTTAGGGGAAGGAAGGGCCAAGAGTCTTCTGGAGAGGCCACGATGCCGTGAATCACCCGGTCAAAGCGGTGGAGATTAGCGATCGACGCATGTATAGGAAGGAAACTTAAACCAAAGAAAAAAAAAGACGACGGACGACAGACAAACCGCCGAACAAAGACCCAACACTGTAGAAGTCCTGAATTTGCATTTCTACAGTACTCGGGATGACGTGGACGCACGGTACCATCGCTGAAGTGCATCACTTTTGTATATATAGTAATGGCCAACCCTAGTTTCAAGACTCGGCCATGTGGGTTAGAGCATATCTAGTAGACTATCTATTGCCCTTGTACCAAAAATGATTGGTCCATGATTGCCTTTTTTATTTTCTGATATAGTGCAAACGCAATTTCCATTATCATTAATTTAGAAGAGAATGACCCCATTAATTAGCAAAAAATCAAGCAAACCCGATGCAAACATGCTTACTGTCACAAAA
Source organism: Avena sativa (assembly GCA_916181665.1). NCBI lineage: Eukaryota > Viridiplantae > Streptophyta > Magnoliopsida > Poales > Poaceae > Avena > Avena sativa. The sequence goes on along the minus strand of OV702280.1, from coordinate 346,353,386 downwards.
CATAATGACTCGATGGCACATACATCTGAACCCGTCTCACAAAAGATACTCCATGTACACCGCCTTGAAAAAAAGTTATCTAGGTTGCACACCAACGTCATCATCATCACTCTTCCTAGAGCAAGTGAATCTGAGTTCACAGTAACATAACTAGATCCTAAGACCACATGGACATGATGTAGAGCCAACTACCACAACTAAACCTAGCACATCCCCAACACTATTGCAACACAAGCCATGAAAATAAAGACCGTCGAGTTACACTGGTCCCTCCACCATGTAGCGCCTCTATCCTCCGATTGCACAAATCTAAGGATCCCGGTGAAGCTGATTCCGGTGGAAAAGGAGCACGTCACCTTCAGGACGGTGGTGGTGTACGTGGCAAGCACGAAAAGGCTGGGCGTGGACCGTGGTGTTCCCGGGACTGTTCCCCTGCTTCAGTGAGGTGTTGGGACTGTTCTATGCGCTCACCTTCTGACCGTTCGTCGTCTGCCTCAACGTGGCGTGAAGCGGGCGTGGATGTAGCGAGGCCGGCATCCATGGCGAGGCTAGTTGCACACTAATCTTCTCCTAGTTTATGTTCTGTGAAAACCCCCTCCCGTGTCCTTGTTTAGGTTTTGTGAAAACCCTCGCATGTGTCCTCGTTTATGTCATTGACGTGACGGGTCAAAGCCGTGCCACACCATCAAATATGTACAGTGACTGTAGACGGGTGAAAGACTAAAAGTAGTGAATTATTGGTGGCCTACACTTTACTCTCAAATACTAGTCTAGTACTATATATTTAAACAAAATTATGTTACTACTTATTTTAAAACAAAAAAAGTCTTAAAAAAACCACTCAATTTTGTCACCACCCAGTTCAGCATGAGCGGTCATGTGCTCCTCGCCAACCAGGTAGCATATGAGGTTCTTCGCATCGACGGGAAGGCGATGAAGTGGTCGTCCGCGTTTTCTGCGTCCGGTGGTGGAGGCAACATGCCAACGGAGCGACGGCGGGTCCTTTATCCATCCTTTGGCTGCAGAATATAGGAAAATTAGATACTCCCTCCGATCTAAAATATAAGATGTTTTAGGTCTAGATACATCTCCTTTATAAAACTAAAATATCTTATATTTCAAAACTGAGAGAGTAGAAAAAAGGGGTACTGGATGGGTCGGTGGTGTGCTAGAACATCAAGGATGATTTCAACAAAAGATCAACTGTCCAACAACTGTGTTGACGGCTTTGACATGCCGCATCATCCAATTCCGTCAAGTTCTTGACGGTTCCGTCACGGAGTGACCGAACCCCCTCGTGCGCCGCAAGTTGCTGGCCCAGTTTTAACGTTTTACAAGTTTGTGACCAGACCCGCTCGTTCGTGGCAAGTTAATGTACTCTCTCCTTTTAAAAATAGATGTCATAGGTTTTCTAAAATTTTAATGAATCTAATTTTTTTATTCTAAAATAGATGTCATAGATTTTTCAAAATTTGAATATGACCCTATATAGTACTAGATAGTGTCTAGATTCAGTCAAATTTTAACAAATTTGAGACATCTATTTCGGGCTGGATGGAGTATATAGATTCTTCTAAATTTTGATAAATTTGAGACATCTATTTTAAGACTAAGGGGTACTATTTTGACGTTTTTCTCCAGTTTTATCTACCATGTGTATAGAGTTAAAAAAAAGAGAGAAGAGGATGGATCAAACGGCACCATCGTCAGCAGCTGCGAGTTACTCAGATTCTCGAGCGAGACCGGAATGAGGTAGAACATCGTGGACACACCCCTACCCCTTCATCGTCTCGGGCGACCGGTCGTAAAACAACTTCAACTGCTGCTTCACAAAGAGAGACGCGTCCGGGATCCAAGAGTCCGTACGTCTTGATGCCCTATTGCACGAACTTGTTCGTATGCGCATGCGTGTTGGCGACAAAGTAGACGGCTGGGCTGGTGATCGCCGTATCGGGATCACCGGATCAGGCGCACCAGCTTCGTCGAAACGTAAGTGCACAGCCTCCTCTCCACCCGGTTCATGTTGCCGTCTTCCGAGTCCAAACACCTGATGCGTGTGTCAGTCTGAAATTCCACAACAAAGTTACTGCAATTCAGAGGATCACTTTTACGACAACACACATGGAGATTGGAGAGGCCCGAGGGCGAGACGATGAGGAAAGGGAACGTGGTCGTCGTCCTCGCCACCACCTTCTTCTACCTCGGCATTAGATGCTTTGAGTATGCCCGCCTTCGGCAACGCCACGCCGGGAGACCCTCCGCACCGGCTTGGCTTCTATAGTAGGCTCGTCGACTGTGCATCATCCTCCACATCCTAGCCAGTAGGTAACCAGTCAACTCTAAACTCTGAAACTTCTGAATTTTTTCTTGTTCTTATGTTTAGCCGAGTTGACTGGGAACGTGCATATGTACAGCAGCCAGAAGATATTCACGTTGACAGACAAATGGTTAGTTCAGATACCCCATGTCGCTGCGGGACGCGCTCGACTGGTCCAAGGCCAAGGCGGAGCACGAGGAGGTCGCGCGCCTGCTGGATCATGCGGCAAGCCGTACGTCGAGCTGCCCGGTTCAACCGCGGCACCATCGTTCTCGATGACGATGACAACGACGACGATATCGGGCCGAGCAACGCTGCTTCGCGGAGGCGGATCGGTGATCTTAGGCAGGAGAGTAGGTGCAGTATGCCGAGCGATGACGACAGTGACTACATCAGCTTCTACCACCGCCTCAGCATGAATTAGATTTAGTTCAAATTTCGCCGAATCTTGTATGGAGTCGCCCGCATTTCGTTTGAAAATTTATGAATATGGTTTATATTCGCTGGTTTTCGCGCCTTCTCGCCTGGAGACATGACCGGGAAATAATCTGCCCCAGACCAAAGAATTACCGCCGGCGATTCGCCAAAATTTGTGCCGAAAAACTATCCCCTGCCACAAGTTCGCGACGAGAGAGGCTGGCACGTAACGTACAGTACCGAAAAGATTGAGATGCGACCGTTTACTCGCCTCCTTGGCTGGTGCTGGCGGTAGCCCACTGTAGCCAGCTGCCCGTCCGTTTCAGCGATACCAGCTTTATCATGATGACGTCAGCGACAATCAACCACCGGTGGTTTTGTTTTGGCGCAACCGAGCACGCACAGGGTATAGAGGCGATCATGATGGCGCTCTGCAACCCGGCTTGGACACTTTGGTAACTTTTCGCTCTTCTCCTGGAGTTCAGAAATTAAATGTAGATTCCAAGCCCTTTCAATCAAAAGTTTCTTTATTAGTCTGCCACATTTGAACTGATCATCCGATTTGAGACCCGTTTAAACCGTTGTGATCTACACGACAAGAGCTTCAAAACAAGACCAATATGTAATATATTCGGATTTGGTAAGCTAATTCAAAGCACTTTTAGTTTTTTAAAATCCACATGTTTCATTACACGTCATAAAAAAAATACCTATATTCTTTGCTAGACCAGTTAGTAACACTACCTAAAAATTTTGTAGATGATTTTTTAAAATTTCGCTGATCTATTAATAATTATCAACGCCGGTACAAAGACTTCTCAAATTAATAATAATAATTAGAAAAATAGGTTTTTAGATCACCTAGCAATGACTATAACTACTAGTTTATGACGAGAGGCCGAGACAATGCACATACTGAAAAGATAAAGACGATGAGATGTCTTCGCTCCTCCGTCACCGAAGCCTAACAAAACTTGTTTTAGAGTATCTCCACTCACGTTTCCAGAACACCGATTCCAGGATGAATTTTAGTTTCGGACGCAGAAATTTTGCTTATTCGCGTTCCTAGGAACCTGTTTTCGTCCGGATTTGGGCCAACTTTGGTCCGGACTTTCCAGGCCATTCCCAGGATCTCGGAAACGCCCTGAAAACGCCGGACGAAGCGAATTCGGCGAGTGGATCCCCCCAGTCAGCACGCCCATATTCATCCAAAGTTTGCCCAAAGTTCGCCCATATTCACCCAAAGTTCGATCATATTCGCCTAAAGTTCGTCCATATTCGCCCAAAGTTCGCCCCTATTCGCCAAAAGTTTGTCCATATCCACCATATTCGTCCAAAGTTCGTTCATATCGGTCATATTCCCAAAGTTCGCCCATAATAGCCCAAAGTTCTTCCATATCGACCATATTCGCCCAAAGTTTGCCTAAAGTTCGTCCATATTCGCACAAAACCGCTTATATTCTTCCATATTCGTTCATATTCGCTCATATTCACATAAAGTTCGCCCAAAGTTCGTCCATATCGACCATATTCGCCCAAAGTTTGCCCGTATTGGCCCAAAGTTCGTCCATATCGATCATATTCGCCTAAAGTTCGTCCATATTCGTCCAAAACCGCTTATATTCGCCCAATTCGCCGAAAGTTCTCCCAAAACCGTCTATATTCACCCAAAGTTTACCAAAATTTGTTAGAACGTGTTTTCAGGCCAAAAACTAGTTTCATCCTGACCAAAATACGTCCGAATTTCTAGAAACACGCAACGGGTGAGAATGCTCTTAGTATTAGTACGTAATACTATATTGGCAACTTCACATCATGGTTTTCTTTTTTCTTTTTTGAGGGAAAAGGATGATTCATTAAATAATCACAGATTACAATCATCATTTAGCAAAATCTAGAATCTTCACGGGTACATTTCCTTTTTTTCTTTTTTGTGAAAACCGGGGGTACATTTCCTAGCCAGCACGTTGTGTGTTGCTGACCTCGGCCTAACGCTGCCAACCCATGGTTAGCATGGTTTTGAGTTCTACTAACCTTCTGAATTTGGTTACTCCGATCTTCATTTAAGAGCTCTCGTATGACCTGCACCTGAAATGCATATCTCGATTTGTCTGAGGATTGTTGTTGCATAATATTGATCGCATCGGAGCACTCAAACTCCAGCGTGAAGGGTTTCGACGACCAGTGCAACATTAGGCAAAGCTCTGATTTTGGGTGAACTATTGCCTTGTTCTCGGCACAGATTACGTGTTATATATGGCCAACATCTCGGCAGCATCATATATATTCCCTTTGTTTCAAAATATAAGATGTTTTAGGTTTATGAAGAAAATGAATCTAGACATCTTTTAGTGTGTAGATTCGTCTAAAAATTGAGTGAATCTACGTACTAAAACAAGTCTAGATTCATTTTCTTTATAAACCTAAAACATCTTATATTTTGAAACGAAGGGAGTACATCAAAGGTTACACGAGGGGGAGAGATTAGAGGAATCGGCCTAATCTTTATCAAGTAGATCAGCCCATATACAACAAGAGATTAGAGGATTTTCTTTTTGAGCTTCTCACAAACGATGTAACAACGTTTTAGTGGCTGCAAGTTTCAGACACGCTATTTTTCCTTATCAAGGTAACTAAGAAAACTGAAAGGTTTTAATGAGACGGCTTGCAGACCTAATATATATGAGCTTTTAAAAAAGAGATAAACAGCCTAACTAATCTCTACCTTATCTCTGACACCCCTTATCAATCACAACCATGTTCTTGTTGGATTATTAGGCATAATTTTCACGACTAATTCCAGAATATAAATCATGACAAAACCAGCTACTAGCTCATGTAACTCGAACATACTAGATATACTAAACAACAGGATGATCGGAAACAAACAGCAGCTTAACATGTACTCGCAGAACATGATGAATAACCAAACAGGATCACGTAGCACGTATCGTTCGGTTGTCGTAGTAGAAATTTTGGGAAAGAGTGATCGCAGCAGATGGCGACGAAGACGGCGGTAGGCAGCACCGCCTGACTTGGATGGAAGACAACCCGTGATGGAGAACTCGAGCAGTCGCGCAGAGCGCTTTCCAAAAACCTTATTTGCCCTCTCTCGTACAGGTTCACAAGGGCGAGTGGTTCCGGAGACCTGCTCAGGAGGCGAACGTGGGCCGAGTCCACGTTACGCACGTTTGGGTCGGTTACAGTAGCCCACGATCCGGGAGCGATCCGAATAAGCTAACTGTTTGACACGTCCGTCAAAACCTCACAATTTTCCTGAGCAGCAAAATAAAGCTCGCGTGGCATCCCGCAAAACCACTACTAGAAAATCGCGTTGTTTTTGTGCATTGCATCATCATGACCGCATGCTCATGTCATCATGCCACATTGCATTTGAGCATCGTCATCATCTTGCATTTGCTTGCATAAAACTATTTGCAGAAAAACCTATTTCGTGTTTTCTAAAACGCCCCGTCTTTGTTCAAACGCAAAACCTGGGTCTCCGGATTATTTTGTTTTGTCTGCTATCGGTTTGCAAAAGTCTGTTTGAAATAAACAAAATATTTAATTATTTTTAGTGGGGCAGTCGAACGGGCCGAATCGACCCAGTCGACCACCCCCGTACAAAACAGATCGGTCCACCCTAAACCCCTTTTGCACCCAACCTAGTCTACCCACCCAACCAGCCACCTCACCCCCACCAATCTCTGGCTGCCACCTCATCCTCTCTCTCCCCCCAACCACTCTCCTGCTGCCACCTCACCCCCCAAACCCCCCTCTCCCCTCCACCTCACCCACCCGCGCCTGCACGCGCCCCAAACCCACCTGGCCAGCACCGCACCTGGAACCACCTTCCCCGCGTGGACCCCGTTCCCCTGGTCCACCCCCTGGACCCCACCGCCCACCAACCATCTCCCCTGCATCGCACCTCCCCCTCCCCGAGACCTCTCCCTCACCCGACACTCCCACCGCCTCTCGTTCGGCCGCCGCCGGCCCCAAGCTCTCCGACCTGCCCTGCCGCCTGGCGGCGCCCCTCCGCCGCCTCGGCCTCCAGCGACCGCCGCTTCCCCCGCCACCTCCGAGCCCCGAGCTCTGCTCCCGGCCGCCTCCTCCACCCCGCCGCCGGCGCGCCTCCCGGTCGACTCCTCGCCGGCCTCCCCTCCTCGTCGCATCTGCGCCTCCCCTCCTCCGGCAGCGAGCTCCGCCCGAACCCCGCGTCCTCGAGCCACCCTGGCAGCAGCCGCCGCGCCCGAGCCCCGTCGCCCCGTCCTTCCTCCGTCGGCCCCGCCTCGCCTCCGGTCTCCCTCTGCGCCGGCGTGACCCCGTGCCTCTGGCCCCGTCCGCGGGTCCCGGCTCGCCCCACCTCGCCGGACGTCGCCCTGCCCCAACCCCGCTCGGCCACCGCCTTCTCCGCCTGTGACCGCCGCCTCGCCGGGCCCCACTTCGCCGCCGAGCCCAAGCCCGTCTCTCTCGCCCTCCGCTCCAGCTCGCCCGCCCTCCTTCCTTCCCGCCGGCGCCTCCTCTGCCTTGTCCCCCGCCGGTCACAACCTCCTCTGGCACAGCCGTCTCCGTCCTGCCGCCTCTGGACGCTACCGCCTCGCGCAGTCCACGACGCTCCTCAACCCGGGGTGCAGGCCAGATGGTGCGGTACGTGTGGTGGTGATGTACGACTGCTGACCAAGGCCTCTTCTCCGACCCCAAGCGCGTGTGGCCATGTCGCGGGTTCTGCCTAGCTGATGCGTCCCTGGGGCGATTCCTTCGGCTCCCTGGACTTGCGTTGGTAAGGTGAAGATGCAATATGGTGACCGTGGGAAGATAGTACGATACCACCCGAAGACCGATCACGGATCCGAAGACCGAACTCGATAACCGCCAAGGCCTTCAACACGGAACGTCGAGTTCTCCTTCCCGGAATCAAGACCGATCCATTGGCACGTCAAGTACTTCCCTCGAACGCCAAAACCCGAACCGAAAGGACGCCAAGAACGCCACAAGTACGACAAGTTCTACTTCCGAACGACAAGACCGGCCGATCCGTGGGCCCGACAAGATCGACCGCTTGGAACCAAGATCTCCGGCACGTCACGACAAGCTCTCCGTCTTGTATCCGATCCCGCCGATCCCGTCGAACCCTGAACCCTGAGATCGAACCCCGAACCCCGAAACCGCCAAGATCGCCGAACCCCGATGTGTGACCCCTTTCTCGAGCCCTATTTTATAAATGTAATAATAAATTGTTGCATATTAAATTGTCATACTCGCATGCATATTTGTGTGGTTTGGGGGCCTTATGCCGATTCATCTCATAATTAAATATGGGGCCCATATGCGGGCAAATCTAGTCTTATATTAGCCCCATTTAAATTTGTGTAGCGAACCGGTAACTTATCTTGCCCTGTTATAACAACATTTAATTGGCGGGGTAGATAAATAACTTGAACTTCATAATTAATTTTCGGGACCCCGGTTCCGCTTAATATTGCCTAATTGCATCGCATCTTGCCATGTCATACATCATACATGCATCATGCCCGATCTTTTGCCGTAGTATTAAATATTGCATCCGGTGTGTATTCTAGTGCTTTGTTTCTTCACGGATTAGGACGATGAGTTGATGCGAGTGTCGACCCGATCTTCGGTTGAACCTTCGGCAATGTTTTCAGGCGAGCATCTCCCCCTTTCTACCTATCTTACTTTTATAGTATTTATTCCCTCCTGTTGATCTATTGCTATCTGTGTTGCGATGCTCTAGTTTTCGTGCCCGGGATATCCCTTGCAGCCTTATATTGCCTTGGACACCTCCTAATACCGTTGTTTGGTAGATAGTGGGACCTGCGCGTCGTAGTCGCTTGCTCAAGTGCTGTTGCGTGTCGTCAAGCGCCACAGTTGTTGGAGAATTGCCGCCTGTTGAATGCTGGAGATGATCATGGCTTTATTTATTGTTCACTTTAATTATTGTTTAACAACTAAAATTGAAGTAGGTAAGCAGAGGCACAGGTGGGCAATAGATGTTATTTGGTTGTTAACCGTCCACTTGTGTCCCGTAGGATCCCGAGTGCTTGATACCTGTTCCTTGATTTATCGCGCTATCCACATACGGGGAATTATGGGCCCCCCTTAGCCAGAGCTTGATTCATTCTTATTTCTTGGGGCCACAAACTAGTTTGAGGTTTTATTTACGATCCTGTACTTATGCCATGTTTTACTGCTTTATTTACGATTGTGCGATGGATAGCACACTGTACTGTTTAGGTAAGCGGAGTGTTTTCGCGGTATCGACAAGCCCGAGTTTTCGGGTTCCCAGTCGTTTACAGCCATTGACGCAAACCTTGAGTCCGTCTCGGAGCTAGCTTACTTCGTTGCGGGTGTACTCCAAGGGGTGTCCCCCTGAAATATTTCTGAATCCTGTGATTGCTTTGTCGTGAAGGCCTCGTTGGGTTTTGATTTGGTTTTTCCGAGGTTGATCGAGTGTGTGTTGCTATTGGTGCACCCCGGCCGGGTAAAACTTTCTGAAAGCCGTGTCCGCGGTTATGGACGACTTGGAGCACAGTATCTCGATCATAGACAACTATAACTAAAGTAGTGCTATAAAATTTGACTTTATAATGACTAGTAAACAGCTTCACTATAATGGAATGGCTAAATAAAACTGCCAACAATTGCTTGCTTGGGTGTCGCCTGCGACCTTTGTACCTGACTAGTAAGTATTGCAACTACAACGGAATGGCTAATAAAAGTACCAACAGCTGCTGGGTTTTGGGATATCTCATGCCAATTGTATCTGACTAGTAAGTGTCGCAACTATAACGGAATGAATAACTAAAAGTGCCCACTGCTTATTTTATCAGAATGATTATCTATACTTGACTAGTAATTGCTGCAACGATAACTAAATAAATAAAACTGCCAACTGTGTGAGTTCCTCGGTTGACTTCCTCGTTTGGTCTCGAGGGGGAAACACCAGGATGGGTTTGTTTGATGGTAACATCAGGTTGATTCCGAATAGGTCTTTCTTACCCCTCTCTGATAGCCGCCAGTTCTATCGAGTCTCTATAGGTTGTTTAGTGCAAGTTATCGCTACCGCTTCAGTCCACCATACCTATTGTAGGGGTTCGTAGCATGGAAAACAAAATTTTTCTATCGCATACAAACAAACAAGCCAAGATCTATCTACTAGATTGTAGCAACGAGTCGATGGAATAACTTACCCTCGAAGATTCCAAAGCGGTTAACGAGAGCAGATTCTCGTGGGTGATGTAGTCGTACACTTCCGATCTCAAGATCGCGTAGACGATCCTTCCGGCGCTGCGTTCCGGCAGCGCTCCCGCAGTCGGTCACACGTTTGGTACTCGACGAAGACCTTCCTCTCCCTTGTTCCAGCAGGCAGCGGAGGTTGTAGCACTCTCCTCGCGATTCCGGCAGCACAACGGCGTGGTACCGGAAGTAGAGGGGAGATCCCGCAGGGCTTCGCCTTAAGCCGGAGCGAGTATGGTGGAGTATGAGAGAGGGATATTAGTGTTATAGAGATTAGACACACCAATTAGAAGGCTCTAAACCGCAGGCTAAAGCAATTAGAAGCTCTAAACCAAAACGGCTCTAAACCGGAGATTAGAGGTAGAAACTTGTGTGTCTCAAGGAGGAGCCCTGCCCCTCCTTTTATGGGTGGAGGGGCCTTGGCACGCCAGGGGAGGGAGGGAGTCCCTCCCCAACTCGGCCTAGGGCTGGGCACCGGCCTGGAGGAGTTGGACTCCTCCTCCAAGTTGGTTCCAACTCCTCTTGCTTGTTTCCCACAGTTTCCTGTTTCCCACAGTTTCCTGTTTTAGCCGTTTGACTTTCAAACTGGCAATTTGACTTTCATGTTTTTTGGAACAGCAAGAACACTTAGTACATGATGCAATCATTCAATGACACACTCATGTACCCTCCCCCCCGAAGTGCCGGACAATCCGGAACCTTCCAGAACATTCCCGATGAAAACACCGGAATCATTCCCGAACTTCGAAACGGGACTTTCCTTATATGAATCTTATTCTCCGGACCATTCCGGATCACCTCGTGATATCCCGGATCCCATCCGAGACTCCGAACAACATTCGGTCTCTTTCTCATAATACCATAACTACTCAAACAACGTCGAATCCTTAAGTGTGTCTCCCTACGGTTCGTGAATTATGCGGACATGATCGAGACACTTCTCCGAACAATAACCAATAGAGGAATCTGGAAATTCATATGGCTCCCACATATTTCTACGATTACTTTGCGATCGAATGAACCACTTACATACGATACCAATTTCCCTTTGTCTCACGATAGTTTACTTATCCGAGGTTATGATCGTCGGTATCTCTACATACCTAGTTCAACCTCGTTACCGATAAGTACTCTTTTCTCGTTCCCGTGATATGTGATCCCTTGTGACCCAGTCACATGCTTGCAAGCTAATTGGATGACATTCCACCGAGAGGGCCCAGAGTATATCTATCCGTCATATGGATGGACAAATCCCACTCTTGATCCATGTGTTTCAACCAATACTTTCCGAACACTCAATGCCACATTTATAGCCACCCAGTTACGGTGTGGTGTTTGATGTCATCAAAGCATCCATCCGGTAAAGGTGATATGCATGATCTCATGGTCGAAGGAATTAGGTTACTATGTATCAGAAAGCATATAGCAATTGAACTATTGAAATGACTTGATCTTTATGCTACGCTTATCTATAGGAGTATGTCCATCACATCATTCTCCTAATGATATGACCCTATTGTTAATAACATCTCTATGTTCATGATCAGGAAACCATGACCATATATTAACCAACAAGCTAGTTTAACAAGAGGCTTTACTAGGGACTCTTATTTTAGTTTACAAATCACACAAGTATTAATGTTTCCGTTTAATACAATTATAGCATGGTATGTAAACATTTATCATAAGTGTGAAGATATGATAATAACCACTTTATTATTGCCTCTTGGGCATATCTCCAACAGTCTCCCACTTGCACTAGAGTCAATAATCTAGTTTCAAACCTTTGTGTATTCAACACCTATGGATTTCCGGTGTTGTATGTACACGATTGCTAGTGGTCAACTGATCTCCGGATCTGACACTTCCAGGTCCGTGTGTAATTGCATGTCTTTGCGTCTCTACGCATCACTCATTCTCTAATGAGATGGCTTTGTATAAATTTGGTCTTTCGGTGTGACCTTTAGCTCTTTGGAGTTAAAACATGTTGATAATATTGTCGCACAATATATCTTCATAGTATTATCCCACTGTGAACTACACCTAGTTTGATAACAAACTACTTGACACAAATGCCCTCTTTTGCTGCTAAAATAGCAGTCATATATTTAGCCTTTTGTTGTAGTATCTATCACAATGTCTTAACTTTGGAACTCATCCAAATCCATTATGAAACTTACTTTCCATTATATTGTGCCACCCTTAGTTTAGATTGAGATAAACTTAATTTGTACTTTGTGACAAAGCTAGTATCAATGTAGTACTTTTACAATGAACTAACCATCTATTTGTCACTTCTACAAATAATATACTCTTAGTTCTTTCAAAAAATCATAAGAATATCCTTACTATTGTCCAATGATCATGAATCATTCTGGTATATGCTCACAACATTTAGAGCATAGGACATATCTGGATTTGTACATATCGCAGTATGATTGATATAAATACTCTTTGTGATTTCATACATCAAGTATCAATCTATACTTGATAATTTGTTTCACTTTACCAAATGTCAATACACTTGAATATATCATCAACATTGAACTCATTCAATCCTTTCTGTGCGACAAGAACCTCTCTTGTAGTTTCTATATTGAACTCATTCAATATCTTGTCTATGTACTTCTGGCACAACCATATTAGCATCTATTGATGCCAAATATTTGGGTTTTTCCTAAGTCTTTCATCGGGATGAAATTCTTAATATGTGTTAATAAAAGATACATTATTTCCAATCAACAATATGTCTTCCACATAATGTATTAGAAACATGTCTTAGCGCTCCCACTTAATTTCTTGCAAACGCAAGCATCTTCATTGTCTCTGATGAAATTAAACTCTTTTAACAGTTTCATCATAGTGAAGATTCCAACTCCGTGATGCTCACTTTAACCATTGAAGTTTGCATATGCTTTTAGCATCCTTTGAATTAACAAAACCCTATGGACCGTGTTATGCACATGTCCTAGGCAACGATTCTATTAGAAGAACTTGTTTTGTTTATTCAACTACCATATAACGAATTATATGTAGTGGTTGCTACATTAATCCGTCTAGACTAAATATCACTATGAAAGATCAAATCTTGTCATAGTCAACCTTTGAACATTTTGTGAACTCTTTCCCAACATGTCGACTATTTCATAGATGTGCAACATCCATGTCTATTTATTTATAGATCCAAACACGACTGTAAGGTCTTACACCTTTCTCGAGGGTCCTTCAAGTTCAAAACTTGATTTCTCGTGTATGGAACTATCACGTATTTTATGGCTTCAAGCCATTTGACGGAGTCAGGGCCCATCATCGCTTCTTTGCATGTAGTCGGTTCATTATTCTCAAATAATGATTCAACCCTCAAATCTTGGTATTTGATTGTTCATCCGACCTACTTGTTTCAATAGGAACTTGGATCTCCGTGACCACAACCTTTGAGGTACGCGAGCCATGAGCATTGTTTGCTAACTCCGGAACACTTTTCGGCGCTGCGCAACTTTTCAAATATAGCTAAGGTTCTTTTAACCTTATCAAAGTTCTATTGTCCTCCCACTTAACTTTTCACGAAAAATTCCTTCTCAAAGAAACTTGACGTTCTAAGCGACAAACACTCTTGTTTCCGGTGTTATGGAGGAATACTTTAACAAAGACTGTTTCATCCGACTTTGGTTGCAAACATCTTTCTTATGCATAGCATACCAATGTTTAAGAAAGGACAACTTGGGTTTTATCCCAAACCATAACATATGGTGTCATTTCAACGGATTATGATGGAGCTCTTTTCAGTGAAAAAACGGTAATCTCTAAAGCTTTTAATCGTTAAAATACAATGGCAGTTTTATGAATTACACCTTCGATCTTACCATGTCAAACAAGGTTTAATTACATATCTCGAACGCTCCATACTCTTATGGTGTTTAGGGAAAATGCAAATCCACGGAACGATTCCTTTAAATCTTAGGTATTATGCTAAACTTGTAACTCAAATATCTTCCTTTATGATCTTATCATAAACTATTTATATTCTTGTTACAATGATTTTGCACTTCATCTTGAAAGTCTTTGAACTTTTCAAATGTTTCTTACTTTATCCTTTTAAAGTAAATATTCATATATTCACTCAAATTCTCGGAGAAAGCATATGAAGTTGAAATCCATCGCTTTTGACTACACAATATGTACAATTTCCAATAAGCTAGTCATTCGTTCCCTTTTTGGCCTATGAACGAAGTTTTAATTATCTCTAGGAAAGTTTCACAAGCGTCATTTGATCAAAATCAAATAGACTCCAAAATTCCATCCATATGGATTTTCTTCATGTTTTCTTTCCAATATAATTTAAACGGCGATGCCACTTCCTAAGTGATCTTTCAATCAATTTGTCTTTCGACATTTTTAGCACTAGTTTTATGGATGTGATTTCTCCAACGAGATTTGTGAATCATCCATCTTTTATGAATTACAGAAATTACTTGAACAACCCTTTTGTTCTCATAATACTTGATAAAACAAATCTTGAAGGCAAGCTTTGATGTTTAACGAGCAACACAATAACCCTTTATTTTGTTCTCGATGAACATCATCACATATTCTTTTGCTAGTTACTTAGGCCATTGTAGTTCATGAATTGTGTTGTTTCGTATGACGATTCACACCAACAAATTCAGTATCAAATACTTGAGAACCACATTGTTTAATAAGCAAAGAATATAGCCATAACATGTATATCATCTATATACTTAAGCTGAACAATTCTAATCTTTTCCTTTCTGCCATATATTTATGAGATTCTCTTTCAGTATTTCCTTTTCTGTTTGAAAGAATCTATCAATATCAATAGTGGAGTCATACATATGACATATAGTCCAAAGCATGTATAGTTAAATACCAATGTCTTTGGACTTTGCACTTTGAAGTAGATCACCATCATCAAATGTTTGGTGTTCTTTCAAATTCCTTTCTTTAGTAATCTCTTGGTGTAGTAAACATTTTACCTACATCAAATATTCACCCTTATCATGGAATCATCCATGATCAAGCTACTTTTAGCTTATAACGATGAATTATGAGTATAATGTTGCTATCCAAAAACCTTTTGGAGGATTAGGACAACAAGTGTCTCCAACCTTTTGCAAATTCTCATCAAAATATGAGAACATGAACTTTGCCATATTATACTCTATCATGTTGTAACCAAAACTTCGTTTCAGATATCACAATATCTTCCACACATCATGGTTTCTGAAACAACTCTTTCAGATCCTAGATAACCTTGATATTAAGAGAATCCTTTGAATATCAAGAATCATGGAGACAAACATGATACTTATATACTAACACTTGGAATTGTTACTCTTGATTTAATACTAATTATTAAACTTCATGGAGTAACCGGAACTTACTGAAAGTTTGCAATAGGACTTTTAAACTTTAGATTAACACTTCAAAACAATACGATACCAGTTCGTAAAGTAACTAACCAGAATTCTATAGTTCTATCATCTCAATTATAACTAAGCGCAAGGTGGTAAACGGATGCCAATGACTACAACAACTATGCAAATTCACTTTGATTTAGTTTATGATAAATTGAGTTCTAATTAATAATTAAATTAATCTTGGTGAACTCCCACTCAAAACAATATCCCTCACATTGTTTTAGTGATCACACGAACCAAATCCACCACATCAAAACCGATCATCACGAGAGTTGATATAGCTTCAATGGCGAACAATCAACATGTTCATCATATCTAATATATGACTCATGCTCTACCTTTCGGTAATCCGTGTTCCTGAGGCCATGTCTGTACATGCTAGGCTCGTCAAGATCAAACCTTAGTTTCCGCATGAGCAAATCTGGCTTGCTCACGTTGTATACGCTTGTAGAATCTAACACACCCGATCATCACGTGGTGCTTCGAAACAACAAGCTTTAGCAACGGTGCTAACTAAGGGTGAACACTCTATGACTTGAAATTCATGTGCATGAGGGATCATCTTATAATGCTACCGTCGTCTACTAAGCAATACAAGATGCATAAAGGATTAACATCACATGCAATTCATAATATGTGATATGATATGGCCTTTCTTCTTTGTGCTTCCGATCTCCATCTTCAAGCACAAACATGATCTCCATCATCACCGACATTGCATCAAGGTCAATGATGCTTCTCCACGATTGTCGTCCACCGGCTTCAACTATTACAACTACTTTGAATAGACACGCGGGTCTTAACATAAATTAAAGACAACCATATGGCTCCTGCCGGTTGCCAACTTACAATAAGGAACATTGCATACATCATATATAATCACAATTATGGCCATATCACATCACTGCACACCCCTGCAAAACAAAGTTAGACGCCTCTACTTTCTTTGCATATTTTACGTGGTTTGGGGCTTTCAATAAGTGTCGTTCTAACTTACGAACAAGAACCACAACATTGATACTAGTATTGTCAATCACCCGTTGTAAATTGGATCTTAACTATGCTAGGAGAAACAGGCACCCGCAAAGCCACTTATGCAATACAAGTTGCATGTCAAGCGTGGAGCAAGTCTCATGAACGATGTCATGTAAGGTTAGCCCGGGCCGCTTCATCCCAACATACCGCAAGATGCAAAGTACACAAGAAGCAATCGACAATAAAAGCATCAACGCCCACAATGACCATTGTGTTCTACTCGTGCAACAGATCTACATATAGACACGGCTCTGATACCACTGTAGGGGTTCGTAGCATGGAAAACAAAAAATTTCTATCGCATACAAACAAACAAGCCAAGATCTATCTACTAGATTGTAGCAACGAGTCGATGGAATAACTTACCCTCGAAGATTCCAAAGCGGTTAACGAGAGCAGATTCTCGTGGGTGATGTAGTCGTACACTTCCGATCTCAAGATCGCGTAGACGATCCTTCCGGCGCTGCGTTCCAGCAGCGCTCCCGCAGTCGGTCACACGTTCGGTACTCGACGAAGACCTTCCTCTCCCTTGTTCCAGCAGGCAGCGGAGGTTGTAGCACTCTCCTCGCGATTCCGGCAGCACAACGGCGTGGTACCGGAAGTAGAGGGGAGATCCCGCAGGGCTTCGCCTTAAGCCGGAGCGAGTATGGTGGAGTATGAGAGAGGGATATTAGTGGTCTAGAGATTAGACACACCAATTAGAAGGCTCTAAACCGCAGGCTAAAGCAATTAGAAGCTCTAAACCAAAACGACTCTAAACCGGAGATTAGAGGTAGAAACTTATGTGTCTCAAGGAGGAGCCCTGCCCCTCCTTTTATGGGTGGAGGGGCCTTGGCACGCCAGGGGAGGGAGGGAGTCCCTCCCCAACTCGGCCTAGGGCTGGGCGCCGGCCTGGAGGAGTTGGACTCCTCCTCCAAGTTGGTTCCAACTCCTCTTGCTTGTTTCCCACAGTTTCCTGTTTCCCACAGTTTCCTGTTTTAGCCGTTTGACTTTCAAACTGGCAATTTGACTTTCATGTTTTTTGGAACAGCAAGAACACTTAGTACATGATGCAATCATTCAATGACACACTCATGTACCCTCCCCCCCCGGAGTGCCGGACATTCCAGAACCTTCTAGAACATTCCCGATGAAAACACCGGAATCATTCCCGAACTCCGAAACGGGACTTTCCTTATATGAATCTTATTCTCCGGACCATTCCGGATCACCTCGTGATATCCCGGATCCCATCCGAGACTCCGAACAACATTCGGTTTCTTTCTCATAATACCATAACTACTCAAACAACGTCGAATCCTTAAGTGTGTCTCCCTACGGTTCGTGAATTATGCGGACATGATCGAGACACTTCTCCGAACAATAACCAATAGAGGAATCTAGAAATTCATATGGCTCCCACATATTTCTACGATTACTTTGCGATCGAATGAACCACTTACATACGATACCAATTTCCCTTTGTCTCACGATAGTTTACTCATCCGAGGTTATGATCGTCGGTATCTCTGCATACCTAGTTCAACCTCATTACCGATAAGTACTCTTTTCTCGTTCCCGTGATATGTGATCCCTTGTGAGCCAGTCACATGCTTGCAAGCTAATTGGATGACATTCCACCGAGAGGGCCCAGAGTATATCTATCCGTCATATGGATGGACAAATCCCACTCTTGATCCATGTGTTTCAACCAATACTTTCCGAACACTCAATGCCACCTTTATAGCCACCCAGTTACGGTGTGGTGTTTGATGTCATCAAAGCATCCATCCGGTAAAGGTGATATGCATGATCTCATGGTCGAAGGAATTAGGTTACTATGTATCAGAAAGCATATAGCAATTGAACTATTGAAATGACTTGATCTTTATGCTACGCTTATCTATAGGAGTATGTCCACCATATCATTCTCCTAACGATATGATCCTGTTGTTAATAACATCTCTATGTTCATGATCAGGAAACCATGATCATATATTAACCAACAAGCTAGTTTAACAAGAGGCTTTACTAGGGACTCTTATTTTAGTTTACAAATCACACAAGTATTAATGTTTCCGGTTAATACAATTATAGCATGGTATGTAAACATTTATCATAAGTGTGAAGATATGATAATAACCACTTTATTATTGCCTCTTGGGCATATCTCCAACAGTCTCCCACTTGCACTAGAGTCAATAATCTAGTTTCAAACCTTTGTGTATTCAACACCTATGGCTTTCCGGTGTTGTATGTACACGATTGCTAGTGGTCAACTGATCTCTGGATCTGACACTTCAAGGTCCGTGTGTAATTGCATGTCTTTGCGTCTCTACGCATCACTCATTCTCTAATGAGATGGCTTTGTATAAATTTGGTCTTTCGGTGTGACCTTTAGCTCTTTGGGGTTAAAACATGTTGATAATATTGTCGCACAATATATCTTCATAGTATTATCCCACTGTGAACTACACCTAGTTTGATAACAAACTACTTGACACAAATGCCCTCCTTTGATGCTAAAATAGCAGTCATATACTTAGCCTTTTGTTGTAGTATCAGTCACAATGTCTTAACTTTGGAACTCATCCAAATCCATTATGGAACTCACTTTCCATTATATTGTGCCACCCTTAGTTTAGATCGAGATAAACTTAATTTGTACTTTGTGACAAAACTAGTATCAATGTAGTACTTTTACAATGAACTAACCATCTATTTGTCACTTCTACAAATATTATACTCTTAGTTCTTCCAAAAGATCATAAGAATATCCTTACTATTGTCCAATGATCATCTTACGAATCATTCTGGTATATGCTCACAACATTTAGAGCATAGGACATATCTGGATTTGTACATATCACAGTATGATTGATATAAATACTCTTTGTGATTTCATACATCAAGTATCAATCTATACTTGATTATTTGTTTCACTTTACCAAATGTCAATACACTTGAATATATCATCAACATTTGAACTCTTTCAATCCTTTCTGTGCGACAAGAACCTTTCTTGTAGTTTCTATATTGAACTCATTCAATATCTCGTCTATGTACTTCTGGCACAACCATATTAGCGTCTATTGATGCCAAATATTTGGGTTTTGCCTAAGTCTTTCATCGGGATGAAATTCTTAATATGTGTTAATAAAAGATACATTATTTCCAATCAACAATATGTCTTCCACATAATGTATTAGAAACATGTCTTAGCGCTCCCACTTAATTTCTTGCAAATGCAAGCATCTCCATCGTCTCTGATGAACTTTTAAACTCCTTTAACAGTTTCATCACAGTGAAGATTCCAACTCCGCGATGCTCACTTTAACCATTGAAGTTTGCATATGCTTTTAGCATCCTTTTGAATTAACAAAACCCTATGGACCATGTTATGCACATGTCCTAGGTAACGATTCTATTAGAAGAACTTGTTTTGTTTATTCAACTACCATATAACAAATTATATGTAGTGGTTGCTACATTAATCCGTCTAGACTAAATATCACTATGAAAGATCAAATCTTGTCATAGTCAACCTTTGAACATTTTGTGAACTCTTTCCCAACATGTCGACTATTTCATAGATGTAAAACATCCATGTCTATTTCTTTATAGATCCAGACACAACTGTAAGGTCTTACACCTTTCTCGAGGGTCCTTCAAGTTCAAAACTTGATTTCTCGTGTATGGAACTATCACGGATTTTATGGCTTCAAGCCATTTGACGGAGTCAGGGCCCATCATCGCTTCTTTGCATGTAGTCGGTTCATTATTCTCAAATAATGATTCAACCCTCAAATCTTGGTATTTGATTGTTTACCCGATCTACTTGTTTCAATAGGAACTTAGATCTCCGTGACCACAACCTTTGAGGCACGTGAGCCATGAGCATTGTTGCTACCTCCGGAACACTTTTCGGTGCTGCGCAACTTTGCACATATAGCTAAGGTTCCTTTAACCTTATCAAAGTTCTATTGTCCTCCCACTTTTCTTTTCACGAAAAATTCCTTCCCAAAGAAACTTGACGTTCTAAGCGACAAACACTTTTGTCTCTGGTGTTATGGAGGAATACTCAACAGTTATACAAAGACAGGTTCATCCGACTTTGGTTGCAAACATCTTTCTTATGCATAGCAAACCATTGTTTAAGAAAGGACAACTTGGGTTTTATCCCAAACCATAACTTTATATGGTGTCATTTCAACGGATTATGATGGAGCTCTTTTCAGTGGAAAAACGGTAATCTCTAAAGCTTTTAATCTTTAAAATATAATGGCAGTTTTATGAATTATACCTGTGATCTTACCATGTCAAACAATGTTTAATTACATATCTCGAACGCTCCATACCCTTATGGTGTTTCGAGAAATGCAAATCCACGTAACGATTCCTTAAATCTTAGGTATTATGCTAAACTCTGTAACTCAAATATCTTCCTTTATGATCTTTATCATAAACTGTTTATATTCTTGTTACAATGATTTTGCACTTCATCTTGAAAGTCTTTGAACTTTTCAAATGTTTCATACTTCATCCTTATTAAGTAAATATTCATATATTCACTCAAAATTTCGGAAAAAGCAAATGAAGTTAAAATCCATCGCTCTTGACTACACATAATGGACTTCGTACAACAATATGTACAAATTCCAATAAGCTAGTCTTTCGTTCCCTTTTGGCCTATGAACGAAGTTTCAATTATCTCTAGGAAAGTTTCACAAGTATCATTTGATCAAAAATCAAAAGACTCCAAAATTCCATCCACATGGAGTTTCTTAATGTTTTCTTTTCAGTATAATTTAAACGGCGATGTCACTTCCTAAGTGATCTTTCAATCAATTTGTCTTTCGACATCTTTAGCACTAGTTTTATGGATGTGATGTCTCCAACGAGATTTGCGAATCTATCTTTTATGGATTACGACAATTATTTGAACAACTCTTTTGTTCTCATAATACCTGATAAAACAAATCTTTGAAGGCAAGCTTTGATGTTTAACGAGCAACACAATAACCCTTTATTTGTTCTCGATGAACATCATCACATATTCTTTTGCTAGTTACTTAGGCCATTGTAGTTCATGAATTGTGTTGTTTCGTATGACGATTCACACCAACAAATTCAGTATCAAATACTTGAGAACCACATTGTTTAATAAGCAAAGAATATAGCCATAACATGTATATCATCTATATACTTAAGCTGAACAATTCTAGTCTTTTCCTTTCTGCCATATATTTATGAGATTTTCTTTCAGTATTTCCTTTTCTGTTTGAAAGAATCTATCAACATCAATAGTGGAGTCATACATATGACATATAGTCCAAAGCGTGTATAATTAAATACCAATGTCTTTGGACTTGCACTTTGAAGTAGATCACCATCATCAAATATTTGGTGTTCTTTCAAATTTCTTTCTTTAGTAATCTCTTGGTGTAGTAAACATTTTACCTACATCAAATATTCACCCTTATCATGGAATTGTCCATGATCAAGCTACTGTTAGCTTGTAACGATGAATTTATGAGTATAATGTTGCTATCCAAAACCTTTTGGAGGATTAGGACAACAAGTGTCTCCAACCTTTTGCAAATTCTCATCAAATATGAGAACATGACTTTAGCCATATTATACTCTATCATGTTGCAACCAAAACTTCGTTTCAGATATCACAATATCTTCCACACATCATGGTTTTTGAAACAACTCTTTCAAATCCTAGATAACCTTGATATTAAGACAATCCTTTGAATATCAAGAATCATGGAAACAAACATGATAGTAACACTTGGAATTGTTACTCTTGATTTAATACTAATTATTAAACTTCATGGAGTAACCGGAACTTACTGAAAGTTTGCAATAGGACTTTTAAACTTTAGATTAACACTTCAAAACAATACGATACCAGTTCGTAAAGTAACTAACCAGAATTCTATAGTTCTATCATCTCAATTATAACTAAGCGCAAGGTGGTAAACGGATGCCAATGACTACAACAACTATGCAAATTCACTTTGATTTAGTTTATGATAAATTGAGTTCTAATTAATAATTAAATTAATCTTGGTGAACTCCCACTCAAAACAATATCCCTCACATTGTTTTAGTGATCACACGAACCAAATCCACCACATCAAAACCGATCATCACGAGAGTTGATATAGCTTCAATGGCGAACAATCAACATGTTCATCATATCTACTATATGACTCATGCTCTACCTTTTGGTAATCCGTGTTCCTGAGGCCATGTCTGTACATGCTAGGCTCGTCAAGATCAAACCTTAGTTTCCGCATGAGCAAATCTGGCTTGCTCACGTTGTATACACTTGTAGAATCTAACACACCCGATCATCACGTGGTGCTTCGAAACAACAAGCTTTAGCAACGGTGCTAACTAAGGGTGAACACTCTATGACTTGAAATTCATGTGCATGAGGGATCATCTTATAATGCTACCGTCGTCTACTAAGCAATACAAGATGCATAAAGGATTAACATCACATGCAATTCATAATATGTGATATGATATGGCCTTTCTTCTTTGTGCTTCCGATCTCCATCTTCAAGCACGAACATGATCTCCATCATCACCGACATTGCATCAAGGTCAATGATGCTTCTCCATGATTGTCGTCCACCGGCTTCAACTATTACAACTACTTTGAATAGACACGCGGGTCTTAACATAAATTAAAGACAACCATATGGCTCCTGCCGGTTGCCAACTTACAATAAGGAACATTGCATACATCATATATAATCACAATTATGGCCATATCACATCACTGCACACCCCTGCAAAACAAAGTTAGACGCCTCTACTTTCTTTGCATATTTTACGTGGTTTGGGGCTTTCAATAAGTGTCGTTCTAACTTACGAACAAGAACCACAACATTGATACTAGTATTGTCAATCACCCGTTGTAAATTGGATCTTAACTATGCTAGGAGAAACAGGCACCCGCAAAGCCACTTATGCAATACAAGTTGCATGTCAAGCGTGGAGCAAGTCTCATGAACGATGTCATGTAAGGTTAGCCCGGGCCGCTTCATCCCAACATACCGCAAGATGCAAAGTACACAAGAAGCAATCGACAATAAAAGCATCAACGCCCACAATGACCATTGTGTTCTACTCGTGCAACAGATCTACATATAGACACGGCTCTGATACCACTGTAGGGGTTCGTAGCATGGAAAACAAAAATTTTCTATCGCATACAAACAAACAAGCCAAGATCTATCTACTAGATTGTAGCAACGAGTCGATGGAATAACTTACCCTCGAAGATTCCAAAGCGGTTAACGAGAGCAGATTCTCGTGGATGATGTAGTCGTACTCTTTCCGATCTCAAGATCGCGTAGACGATCCTTCCAGCGCTGCGTTCCGGCAGCGCTTCCGCAGTCAGTCACACGTTCGGTACTCGACGAAGACCTTCCTCTCCCTTGTTCCAGCAGGCAGCGGAGGTTGTAGCACTCTCCTCGCGATTCCGGCAGCACAACGGCGTGGTACCGGAAGTAGAGGGGAGATCCCGCAGGGCTTCGCCTTAAGCCGGAGCGAGTATGGTGGAGTATGAGAGAGAGAGCTATTAGTGGTCTAGGGTTTAGACACACCAATTAGAAGGCTCTAAACCGAAGGCTAGAGCAATTAGAAGCTCTAAACCAAAACGGCTCTAAACCGGAGATTAGAGGATAGGAACTTGTGTGTCTAGAGGAGGAGGCCCTGCCCCTCCTTTTATAGGTGGGAGGGGCGGCCAAGGGGAGTGGAGTCCCTCCCCAAGTCGGCCTTGGTTGGCGCGCCGGCTTGGAGGGACTCCTCCCCCAAGTCGGTTCCAACCACCTCTTGCTTGTTTCCCACAGTTTCCTGTTTCCCACAGTTTCCTGTTTTAGCCGTTTGACTTTCAAACTGGCAGTTTGACTTTTCAGTTTTGGAACAGCAAGAACACTTAGTACATGATGCAATCATTCAATATGTAATGACACATTCATGTACCCTCCCCCCCGGAGTGCCGGACATTCCGGAACCTTCTAGAACATTCCCGATGAAAACACCGGAATCATTCCCGAACTCCGAAACGGGACTTTCCTTATATGAATCTTATTCTCCGGACCATTCCGGATCACCTCGTGATATCCTGGATCCCATCCGAGACTCCGAACAACATTCGGTCTCTTTCTCATAATACCATAACTACTCAAACAACGTCGAATCCTTAAGTGTGTCTCCCTACGGTTCGTGAATTATGCGGACATGATCGAGACACTTCTCCGAACAATAACCAATAGAGGAATCTGGAAATTCATATGGCTCCCACATATTTCTACGATTACTTTGCGATCGAATGAACCACTTACATACGATACCAATTTCCCTTTGTCTCACGATAGTTTACTCATCCGAGGTTATGATCGTCGGTATCTCTGCATACCTAGTTCAACCTCGTTACCGATAAGTACTCTTTTCTCGTTCCCGTGATATGTGATCCCTTGTGAGCCAGTCACATGCTTGCAAGCTAATTGGATGACATTCCACCGAGAGGGCCCAGAGTATATCTATCCGTCATATGGATGGACAAATCCCACTCTTGATCCATGTGTTTCAACCAATACTTTCCGAACACTCAATGCCACCTTTATAGCCACCCAGTTACGGTGTGGTGTTTGATGTCATCAAAGCATCCATCCGGTAAAGGTGATATGCATGATCTCATGGTCGAAGGAATTAGGTTACTATGTATCAGAAAGCATATAGCAATTGAACTATTGAAATGACTTGATCTTTATGCTACGCTTATCTATAGGAGTATGTCCACCATATCATTCTCCTAACGATATGATCCTGTTGTTAATAACATCTCTATGTTCATGATCAGGAAACCATGATCATATATTAACCAACAAGCTAGTTTAACAAGAGGCTTTACTAGGGACTCTTATTTTAGTTTACAAATCACACAAGTATTAATGTTTCCGGTTAATACAATTATAGCATGGTATGTAAACATTTATCATAAGTGTGAAGATATGATAATAACCACTTTATTATTGCCTCTTGGGCATATCTCCAACAGGTTTTGAGGTCGACATCGTTAGCAGGGTTACCCTTCCGGCTTGGCCTGGGCAGGGTTATGGACGCCATTGGTTATTCTTCAGGGCTCTTAGCCCCATTTGCATCTTGTCCGTAGTCGGACGCTCCATCATTTTCAAGGTGATTTGGATCTTTGTATATTATATCTGTAGTCTTGACTCATTGAGTCGCTGTTATATATATCTGTTCTGTGGGTCCTATCGAGGACTATTGTGTAATGTTATTACTTCGTTTTCCACCCGCACGAAAGTGCCTGGTGGGCACCTTTGAATCGTTTCTATGCAGGTTTGGCGGGTTTCGCTAAAACTTGCATAGGGTCGATTCTGAGGGTGTTACAGCTCGGCTCGGCGAGATTCCCGCAACCCGCAACCCGCGGCGCGCGCGTCGTGACGAGATGAGCGGCGTCGGTGGAGGAGGAGCGCGCGCGTGTATCTCTCTTATTGCTACTCATTTACAAAGTGGTGCAACACTCCACCTTATAAGGTGGTGCAACTCTCCTCCAACTTTCCATGTGGGACTAAACTTGAGCTCCCACTCCACTTCCATGTGAGCTGCCACAAACATGGGCCCAAACACATATGGGCTACCACAAATTTGGGCTTTGAGATTTAGGGAAAATCTGAAATACACATGGGCCTAAATGGATTAGCCCCATTATTTTTAACAATCTCCCACCAGATCTCAAATGCCCATTTGAAGATTTGCCAATCCTTGCTACTTGTTTATATACCAGTGTTTCAGCAGAGACTGTTAAGTTGAACTTCCGCCTAGAATCTTGAACTACGTCTATCAACAACTTGAACAATGGACAAACCTTGAATTGCAAGTTTGGTGCCAATTGATTTCGCTCAAAATCATAACTAGTACTTGGCTGTCAGTAGCCTACCCCACGGGTTGGAGCATATGCGTCATACTCCCTGGTATCTTCATGAGTTTATTAGAGATCACCCAAATCTCATAGACCACGACGTTTACAGTCGAGCTCATGTAGGTGTGTTCTTTCAAGAATGCCCTGTAGGACAGCATCTTTGCTAATTAAAGCCAACAGAAACACATTAAGGCATGTTGCCAACCTGCCTTACAGATTATGAGAGTCATGCATCTTCACATAGAGAGGGTTACAAAATACTCTCCTCAGTCAAACCACTAGCTTGTTCTTCCCAGGTCCTAATTCACGGGATCTCCGATCACATAGGTTGGGTTACCACTAAGGTGTGACATCCATGGGTCTCAACCCCATCTCCCTCGATGCACTTTCTATCACATTTCGTGATAGTCCCTTTGTAAAGGGATCTGCCCGGTTTTTGTCTGTTTGAATATACGTAACAGTTATTACTCCGGAGTTTCTCAATTTCCTGACAGATTTCAAACGTCTCTTCACGTGTCTTGATGACTTCGCGTTATCCTTAGAATTGTTCACTTTGACAATAACAGTTTGGTTGTCACAATTCAAAAGGATTGCCGGCACAGGTTTCTCAACCACAGGCAAGTCTATCAAGAGCTCACGCAGCCATTCTGACTCAACAGTGGCTGTGTCTAAAGCAGTAAGTTCTGCTTCCATAGTTGACCTCGTCAATATGGTTTGTCTACGAGACCTCCATGACACTGCGCCACCTCCAAGGGTAAACACATACCCGCTCGTGGCGTAGAGTTCATCAACGTTAGAGATCCAATTCGAATCACTATATCCTTCAAGCACAGCAGGATTCCCTGAATAGTGAATCCCATAGCTCATTGTACCACATAGATAGCGCATGACCCTTTCAAGTGCATGCCAATGATCAATACCCGGGTTAGACATGAACCTACTCAACTTGCTCACAGCAAAAGAGATATCGGGTCTTGTAGCGCTTGCTAAGTACATGAGAGAACCAACAACTTGTGAATATTTCAGCTGATCTGTTGGTTCCTTCTTATTCTTTCGTAATGTCAAACTGGGATCATAAGGTGTTGGAGAAGTCTTGCCATCATTAAAGCCAAATCGGCTCAAGACCTTCTCAACATAATGAGATTGCGTTAAAGTAATCCCATTCTCGTTCTTAATAAGCTTGATGTTCAGAATAACATCAGCCTCTCCCAGATCTTTCATATCAAAACTCTTTGACAGGAAAGACTTGACTTCATTTATCACTTTCATGTTTGTACCAAAGATCAGAATGTCATCCACGTACAAACATGATATAACGCTATCGCCCCCACCATGGCGATAGTAAACACACCTATCAGCCTCATTAATGAAAAAGCCAGCAGAAAGTAGAGTTCTGTCAAACTTCTCATGCCATTGCTTAGGTGTTTGTTTTAGGCCATATAAAGATTTTAATAACTTACACACCTTTGTATCTTCACCTTTTACCACAAACCCATCCGGCTGATCCATATAGATCTCCTCTTCTAACTCTCCATTAAGGAAAGCTGTCTTCACGTCCATTTGATGAACGAGAAGACCATAAGAGGCAGCCAGGGATAGTAGTACTCGAATGGTGGTCAGTCTAGCGATAGGTGAATAGGTGTCGAAGTAATCTTCGCCTTCTTTCTGTGTGTAGCCCTTAGCTACAAGACGCGCCTTGTACTTCTCAGTAGTACCATCAGGCCTTAGTTTCTTCTTGAACACCCACTTACATCCCACAGGTTTACAACCATAGGGTCGTTCTGATAATTCCCAAGTTCCATTAGAAAGAATCGAGTCCATCTCATTTTGGACAGCTTCTTTCCAATCATCTGCATCAGGAGATGCATATGCCTTAGTAATGGATCTAGGAGTATCATCCACAAGGTACACGATGAAGTCATTACCAAAGGATTTTGCAACCCTCTGTCTCTTACTCCTCGTGAGAGGTTCATCGTCATCCTTCTCAAGAAATTCCTCATGTGGTTGTTTAGAATTCTCAATAGATGCACTAGATTTAGGAAGTATTTCAGAAGAAATCCTACCAATGCTATGCATATCTTTCATAGGAAAAATATTCTCAAAGAATGTTGCATCACGAGATTCCATTATAGTATCAACATGCATATCAGGTACCTCAGATTTAACCACTAGAAATCTATAGCCTACACTCCGTGGAGCATATCCTAGAAAGATACAATCGACTATCTTGGGTCCGAGCTTGCGTTTCTTGGGAATCGGTATGTTGACCTTCGCCAAACACCCCCAAGTGCGCAGATACGAAAGTGATGGTTTTCTCCCAACCCACTCCTCATAAGGGGTCTTTTCTTTATTCTTGTTAGGAACTCTATTCAGGACATGACATGAAGTCAACAAAGCCTCCCCCCACCATTCCTTTGATAAACCAGCAGTGGCTAACATGGAATTCACCAAGTCAGTCAGCGTGCGGTTTTTCCTCTCGGCAACCCCGTTTGATTGGGGCGAGTAGGGAGGCATCCTCTCATGAATAATTCCGTGTTCCTGACAGAATTCGTCAAATATTTTGGGAAAATACTCACCACCACGATCCGACCTAAGACGCTTGATCTTTCTCTCTAGTTGATTTTCAACTTCGGCCTTATAGATTTTAAAGTAGTCTAAAGCCTCATCTTTAGTTTGCAACAAGTAAACATAGCAGAATTTAGTAGCATCATCTATCAACGTCATGAAATATCTCTTTTCACCTTTTGTCAACACACCATTCATCTCGCATAGATCAGAATGTATGAGTTCTAGAGGTGCCAAGTTTCTCTCTTCGGCAGCCTTGTGAGGCTTTCGAGGTTGCTTTGATTGCACACAACTATGGCACTTAGAACCTTTGGCAATAGTGAAATTCGGAATTAAACTCATGCTGGACATCCGAGATATCAAACCAAAATTAATGTGACATAAACGAGAATGCCAAATACTGGTATCATCATTAACACCACCACAAATATGATTCACGGATTTATTACAAAACTCTGAAAGTGAAAATCGGAACAAGCCTCCGAACTCATAACCTTTACCAATAAATTGTCCATGTTTTGAAACAACGACTTTATTAGACTCTAAGACAACCTTAAACCCATCTCTGCAAAGAAGGGAGCCACTAACGAGATTCTTGTTCATAGTAGGGACATGATGCACGTTCCTCAGCTGCACGATCTTTCCAGAAGACAACTTCAGATCCACCGTGCCAACACCACGAACAGAAGCATGTGATCCATTCCCCATTAGGACGGAAGAATCCCGAGCGACCTGATAAGAAGTGAACATAGAGATGTCAGCACACACATGAACATTAGCACCCGTATCAAGCCACCAACACGGTGATTTAAATACTGAAAGAACATTAAATAAATTACCATACCCATCAGTATTGCTAGCGGTCACGACGTTGACAGTCTTGGCCTTTTTCCCTCTGCGGTCTGCACGTTCTGGACAGTCCTTGGAAAAGTGGTCGGGCTCTCCACAAGTGTAACAAGACAGTTCACTCTTGTCCTTGTTCGTCTTCTTCTTCTTAAAGGTTGTAGTCTTTACAGGCTTGTTAAAGGAGGGTTTGAAGTTCCCTTTGTTCTTGCCTACAGATTTGCCTTTCTGCACAAAGTTGGCAGTAGCATGACTCTCTCATTTCTCAGTAGGGTCCTTAGCCCGAGCCTTCTCCTCAACATCAAGGGACGCTATCAGATTTTCAACTGATATCTCATGTCTCTTGTGTTTGAGAGTTGTGGCAAAGTTCCTCCATGAAGGGGGCAACTTAGCAATAATGCAACCCGCCACAAACTTGTCGGGTAAGGTACACTTAAGGAGTTCGAGCTCTTTGGCAATGCACTGTATCTCATGAGCTTGTTGAACCACGGGAAGGTCCTTTGTCATCTTAAAATCATGAAAGCTCTCCATGATATACAGTTCACTGCCAGCATCTGCAGCACCAAACTTTGCATCCAGTGCATCCCAGAGCTCCTTCCCGTCTTTTATGTGCATAAACACATTACACAGACGGTCAGCAAGAATGCTCAGAATACATCCCACAAAGACAGTATTAGCATCCTCGAACTTCTTCTGATCCTCGTCACATATAGTTCCCTCAGGTTTGCCTTTACTGATGTGGAACACTTTCATCGTGGTCAGCCAAAGCTCAGCCTTGTACTGCCACCTCTTAAAGTGCACACCGGTAAACTTATCCGGCCTCAGTGCATCGGTAAAACCAACCATTGTTAATTCAGGAAATTGCCTACAATAAGGTTTTTGGATTGTTGGATTATTAGGCATAATTTCCACGATTAATTCCAGAATATAAATCATGACAAAACCAGCTACTAGCTCATGTAACTCGAACATACTAGATGTACTAAACAACAGGATGATCGGAAACAAACAGCAGCTTAACATGTACTCGCAGAACATGATGAATAACCAAACAGGATCACGTAGCACGTACCGTTCGGTTGTCGTAGTAGAAACTTTGGGAAAGAGTGATCACAGCAGATGGCGACGAAGACGGCGGTAGGCAGCACCGCCTGACTTGGATGGAAGACGACCCGTGATGGAGAACTCGAGCAGTCGCGCAGAGCGCTTCCCAAAAACCTTATTCGCCCTTTCCCGTACAGGATCACAAGGGCGAGTGGTTCCGGAGACCTGCTCTCCCGTCCGCCGGTGCACGCCGGCAAGCGGGATGGAGTAGACTACGGTGACGACGCAAGTAGAGAGGATGGCAAAACCCTAAATTGGTTTTCGGTGGTGTTGTGGCGGTAGCCGCGCAGGACTTTATATAGAGCGGCTCAGGAAACCCTAACGGAGGGGAACGTGGGCCGAGTCCACGTTACGCACGTTTGGGTCGGTTACAGTAGCCCACGATCCGGGAGCGACCCGAATAAGCTAACTGTTTGACACGTCTGTCAAAACCTCACAGTTTTCCTGAGCAGCAAAATAAAGCTTGGCTCGGCGAGATTTCCGCAACCCGCAACACGCAACCCGCGGCGTGCGCGGGCGGGCGGGCGGGCGTGCGAGCGGCGACGTCGTCGGAGTAGGAGAGCGCGCGTGTATCTCTCTTATTGCTACTCACTTACAAAGTGGTACAACACTCCACCTTATAAGGTGGTGCAACTCTCCTCCAACTTTCCATGTGGGACTAAACTTGAGCTCCCACTCCACTTCCATGTGAGCTGCCACAAATATGGGCCCAAACACATATGGGTTGCCACAAATTTGGGCTTTGAGATTTAGGGAAAATCTGAAATACACATGGACCTAAATGGATTAGCCCCATTATTTCTAACAGTTCTGAGGTTGAGATTATGCCTGAAGTTTTGAATCTGCCGTATAGGTAGTGCTTTTGTGAAACCATATGCCACTTGGTCTTGTGAGGAAATAAATCTAATCTCAAGCAATTTGTATGCTACTTTTTTCTCTAATAAAATGAAAGTCGATTTCTATATATTTAGTTTGGCATAAAAACAGGATTAGCTGAAAGATATGTGACACCCATATTATCACACCATAAACATGCAATTTCTTTTTTTTTTTGGATTCCAAGTTCTCCTAATAGAGACTCAATCCAAATTATTCCAATTGTTGCATTGGCTAGTGACTTGTACTCTGTTTTCTGTACTTGACCTAAAAATAGTGGCTTATTTTCTAGCACTCCAAAAAATTAAATTGGATCCAAAGTAAACAATAAAATCTCCTGTGGATTTTCTGTCATCCACACATCCTATCCTGCCAGCATAAGAGAAAACACTTACTAATGTAGATGACAACTTTTTTAAGGTCAGTCCAAGATCCATTATACCCTTGATATACCTGAGTATCCGTTAGACTGTTGTCCAATGAACAGTAGTAGGTGCACATAAATACCGGCATACCTTATTAACTGATCATGCAATGTCTGGTCTAGAAGAGGAAGGGGAAACCGCCGAGGCGCCTGACGCGAGCACCAAGAAGAAGATGGTCAATCCCGCTGAAGCTGTCGCAGCGACCGCAAATAAGGGCACCGTTGCGGCCTCTTCAAATGGTGGCTTGCTCGAGGAGGAAGAGCCTGTGAAGGGCTATCCGCCAGCAGAGGCGTCCTCTCAGGCGGCCAGTGCACCGGCGGTGACGACCGCAACTTTCCCGCAGTTTGTCACGAAGGCGTCGACTGCGGACATTGATACTCAATCGCCAACCGTGCCTGAGGTCATCGACAGCTGCATCGGATCGATGCCGCAGTGGTCCGGTAGTGGGGCGTTTCCGCTGCCATCCATGGACGCGATCGAGCTCCATCACTTGCTGGGCGAAGCAATCTAGGTATGTCTAGTCCCCGAGGGTTTAATCGCTACATTATAGCGACTAGAGACTCTAGAACCTTAGTTCCCCAGCCTCGGAGGGTCGGGTCGCTAGGAAATAGCGATTCGAGTCTTGAATATTGTTGCTCATATTTATTTTTATATTCGTTGGAGACCTAAAAGTAAAAGTTTCAATTTAAAAAAATCAGGAGCACATGTGCCAAAAACAGGAGCGGCGAGGCCGGCAGCGCGCCTTCAGCTCGTGCTACTGTTTGTAGTATTTGCTAGGTTGTCCATAGACCTATTTGTAATATTTATTACTTTTAGGATTCTTTATACTATTGTTGATGGTAATTAACAAATCAGTGGAATTTCGAAAAAAAAAATCTACCAATATCATTTACAGTAGTGTTTATAGTCTTTGCTAGGAGGGAGGACAAGGCGTGAATTTGGGTAAGAGATTGGAGCTGTTTTTTTAGAAGCAGGGGACTTTTCGCCCAAAAATAACTCACTGCTGAAGCACCACATGGCCTGACATACGGGGTTAACACCCTGCCACAGTATCATTCATGTACGACGCTCTACCGTGAGGAGTGACTGTGGGCCACTGAACGTAAATCGCAATTTACATGTAACCAAGGCAGGCCTAGACGTCAAGTTCAATAACCACGGATGTATCTTACTCAGGCTAAAATAGAACTGCTCACTAACGAAGAACAGCGCGCTACAACTGTTGTTGTACCCAGCATTGTTATGTTACACCGAGAACAAATGGGCATATCTGACACATAACACTTGATACAAAAGATGAAAGAAGTGGTAGAACTAAAAATGAATGTGTGTTGATGTGCTTGGAGCTCCTTCACTTGGTTGATATCCGCATTGAGGAGACGTCTCGCCCCCTTCGTGAGAAGGTGGCAATGCTCAAATGATTGTTGGCACGCGATGGTGTTTCTTTGGAGCCGATGGAGGCGCATGCTTTCGTTCCGCTTGACTCCGCTGGGTAGAAGTCGTCTGGTTGAGGATGAATATGGGGAAGAACATCTCTACGGTTGTGTCTCTCCTCGTAGCAGTCCCTACTCATTATCGCAGCTTGATGTGTCGGGTGCCTCTAAGTGTGAGGGCTTGAGCGGGCTCATGTATCCGGTGCTGCAGATCACACCAAAGCTTCATGAGCTGTGTGGGAACCCCATTGTGGTGCTTCCTTTGGAGCCAAGCTCTTTTGAGGCCTTGGCTATGGGCACGATGTCCTCACCACCGCGGTTGCCTACCTCTATGGTCGATGGAGGGGGGTTGGCACATAGCTCCGAGGCTCTATTTGCTAGAGAGCTTTGTGGCTTGCTTGCCAGTTTAGAGTCCCAGATATGGCAAGGACATTGATTACGTCTTGAAGGAGTTAATCAGGAAGGTAGATAAGTCTCTCAAAAAGGTTTCTCTTAGAGGAAGAAAAGGAGAGGTGTAGAAAGGAAGGCTTCAGCTTATGATTGATTTCTTTGCAGCGACACACTGGGTAGTCCGTTTTGCGATTGTAGTAGGTTGTGGGTGCTGGTTGGTTAAGAAGGTTGCGTTCCCTAGATGCCGATGCCGCTCTCTTGTGGTATGGTGTTTGTTGTGGTGGTTTTCATTCGGTTTTCCGTTAATTAACTAGCCAATTCCCTTCTTAATTAATAGATTTGGGCAAATCTTTTGCCTCCATTTAAAAAAGATTGAACGTGTCTTTTGGAAGTATACATGAAAACAAGAATGCGACATTCCCATCTAGCACTAAGGCGGTATCTAGTGCAGCCTTATTTGTACCAGATGCCGATATATACACCATATGATGTACCTCGCCGAAAAAAAACAAGGCCCCTCAAATGAACAGAAGATGGCGGGCCTCAACATTTCCGGTCTCAGAATAACAGAGCCAGAATGAAGGAAGGAAACCCCTCTTGGGCTCGAGTGCGCACTGCTTTGTACAATAAAAAGACCGGGTATGCACAGCAAAAAATATGATCAAATCATTCCCTCTTTGCTGCTGGCTATAATTGGTCTCAGTAATGTGTTGCCAGTGATAACCTTCGTAGTTCCAACCAGGAAGTCATAACCCATTCCTTCCTGCAGTAGAAAAGAGATAGAATATGTTAAGTAAGAAGAAATACAGACATAGTAGGGTAGGATTTCCGTGAACTATACTACAGTGTCAGGCTGCACAACCTGATCTAAAGTCACTTACAAATAAGCACGAGAGAGAACTGGCCACAGAAAATATGAAACCAACATGAGAAGGATAAAGTGGTTAGCTCCCTCTCTCAAACAATTACTCCCTACGATCCATGATCCAAATTAATGGAATCAGATTTGTTTAGATTCGGATGACTAGATACATCCGAATCTAGAAAAAACTATGTCTATTAATTTGAATCGGAGGGATTATTGTTTCTTTAAAGGGAGTGTCACATTATCAGGTCAGGTAACGGTGATCACCACTGTAAAGTGGAGAGGCCCTAATTTAAATTATAAAACCCAGAGGACACAAAAGGAGCAGAAATCAGTCAACAGCAAAGTATTCCCTTTTTATTTTGTATAAGAACTTCCATAGTCCAAAATATTCCAAATTTATAACACCTCGGGAGTCCACATTTTCTATTAACATCTGAAAGAAAATGGAATGAGTTTGCCAATATGTACCTGTGAACTAAGGAACCGAAGTGCAGCAATCTCAGCAGATGTTACGCCGCCAATAAACACAACCAGAACAAGGGAGCGATGACCAACCCTGTAACAAACAGACATTTATAATAAACATAGGTGAACAAAGATTTAGAAGTGTCACTGCTATCAGCAGATAAGGGGGGAAAACATCAGGATAAACCAGTCATATTGTTCTTGCAAAACCTGGCTACATTAACAAAAAACCATGATTCTTGGCTCCTACACGAGACACTAGTCCTAGGCAATGCAATCTCAAATGATAATAATACTACTACTAATCTTCTTTGCCTTATTCCCCTTCGTTTTATATCTCACAAGTTTTACACCTCACATTCTTCCCTGTACACTACAAAGTATCGCATTCTCCAAGATCTGCTACCTACTGTTTCCTTTCAATCCTCACAATCACAAGGTTTAATGGTTCAAAAAGTTGATCTAAGCTCATGCATTGCAGGCATATCATACAGTTTGGGGTTAAACCATGTAAAGAACACCACAATTTTGACAGTCAACCTTTCCACACACTAGAAATATTTGCTCGCTAGAAATAACATGGGAAATAGGATATCCAAATCAAAAAACAGCACCTCCACCTATTCTTCGAGCAAGTTCATGAAGCAAACATGATTGGCGTAACCGGATCCTTTTCCATTTCTAGCAGTCCTAAATTGTGGCAATAACTGTTAATGGTCTAGGACATTTACCGGTCGGTACTCTGTTGTCCCACGGAACCTGGCAGTACTTCCGATGAACTAATGGTCGAAACACCCTATATGAGTAGATTAGATCAATATCTTGAGAAAAAAAATCCTGCTTCCCTAAAAACTGAACTTCGACGTAAACAAAATCCACTCACTCTTTTCAAATCCAGATGAGGACCTGGCAATAATTTTAACAGTTCTTCAATAGATCGCCTGCACAATGGTGCACAAGTTAATATCGGGAAGAAAATCTGAACATGTGACACCTTCTAACCCTTTAATTAAGGTCATTCAAGCAAACCATTTGCTCAACAAACTTGTTGTGAGGAGAAGTGATACACAGAAACTAATTTACACAACTTTGTTGGTCGAATACATTAGTAAACGAGTTCCCCAAAACTACAGTTCTGCGTTCAACTGTTATCTTAGTTCATAGAAAACAATTCCCTCCCTAGGGAAATTAAACATATCTTTTCATGCAAACAACTTCATCCGTTCACTAAAATAAGATGTTTTAGGAAACTAATTTAGTTCGCTAAAACATCTTATATTAGTGAACAGAGGGAGTACATTCTAATGAGCATGAGTAAAGCCTTGGAAATAAACTGATGGGACACACTTACCATCCAGACCTCACTGCATGCTGAACAAGGCGAATACTCAGAGGTGCATATCCAGAAAAGATGTATGATATATCATCAGGCCTGAGATTGAAAACAGGAACATGTAAGTCACAGTTGTATTCATGACCAAGACAACTCGGGATCACAAGTAAGCATGGAAATTGGAAACTTGGTAACAAATGCACAACAATCAGAAGCATGAATGCTCACAATAGTGCTAATAAAATTATGCATAACATGATGAGGGGGAGAAAACAATGTTTTCAACATATCCAAGCACACAGAAAATATCAGCAAGTTTCAATGAATTTTCATTGGAATTATGAAAATTGGCAATTTTCTTCTGTTATAACAATTTATTTACTGAAGCGACTAAAAATGACAAATGCTTTTGCATCTCAAAAGAAATTAAGACTCAAAGAAACAATTTGGATATATATATCAAAGAATCAAAGTCAATAAGAGTATTTTGTAAGAATAGAAATTAACTAGTATGAAAAATGAACAGAGATTAAACCATAATTACATCACTAAACTTGCACTTAAGAAAGATGACAAATTTGTGGAGATTAGTTCAGCATAATATTTTGTAAGTAAAACATGAAAATAAAATGAAATGAGGTATGAAGTTGTGGCAGTCAATAAATACTTTTCAGGATCCTTTATATCGACTATAAGCTGCAGAGCTCTGCTAATACCAACCCAATTACTCCTTGATTCCTGCACCAAATGATATTATATTATAGATAATTGATGCCAAAAGAACTGGAATAAATAACAAGATAAAACACCAGTGAGAAGCAGCTGAAGGCTCTGAAACAAAAAGAAAACCGAGTTCATCGGGAAGCTACTTTGACTAACCTGCCTCTTAACAAGGCCAGCCTTTTCCAGATTGTATAACAAGGACATATGCTCAAAGCCATAACTATGCAGTATTTCCCGCCTAGCAAATAGCAGAAAGAATGGAAAGAAGGTGAGGATAGAGGTTAGGTGAAAAATCGACAACATGCTGGAAGTGGCAAAAAGGCTATTTGACGACATGCACAACACAAACCCCTAAAACACATCCATTAAAATTACATCGATATGGTGCTGGGAATACCTTAGTGCAACAAGCATAAAATGCAGAAATGCATGTATATCTTTTTGCATTCATAAACTCAAATGTAACTAAAACAGGTTACGGTCAACACAAGAACATTAATCAGCAGAATATATCACTCCATGTCCTCAAATCTTACTATAGAAGACCATGATCCTATAAACGTTACTTATATAGCTATAAAGCATATCTTTTTTCGAGAAACAATATAAAGCATATATTTGCCTGTTGCAAATCTCTAAACTGAAAATGAATACAGCGTTTAACACAAAAGCAGCAATGGAAAAATAACAGAAATACAGTGGTTTATGATGAAATATAAGAATACCTTAAGTAGTCAAAATTCTTCTTTGGCAACCCAGCATTTGTAAGGGAAAATAACACTAGAAGGCGAAGAACAGTTTCAATAGGTTCTTGCTTCTGTATTATATCTTCAATGTACTCGAAACACCTGGGTATGTGGTTAGCTTTTAATACTTGACAGCCTGATTCATACTTATGATATTGTAAAAGCTAAATACAACGACTTCAAATGAACTTCAGTGAATATTGTGAGGAACTTTGTTTATGTCACTATGGCATATATTAGATCTGCCATTGGAACCATAGTTTAAAATAGCCGGCTATTGCATTTAGCGGCGGCATTTTCAGCAGCTAAGAAAGGCTATAGCAGGCTAATCCATTTACGGTTTTCCAAAAACAGAGGAAATTTCAGTCATATCTTGCCAAAAAAAAGGGGGGAAACTATAACTCAAACATGATTCGAGCTACAACTCATTCAACTATTCAACGTAAACAAGTATTCAACCATTCAACTCGCAAGTTTTATCGAATCAGATTGAACAGAAATTCAGATAGCTGATGCTGCCTTCAATTCTCCTCTGTTTTAACGGCTAATGAGGGGCGATATTCCCATTTAACCTATAAAGGGCATAGATGTAGTGGGAGGTCTCCCAAAAGGTTATAACTGGGCTATAGCTGGCTATTTAATACTTTGATTGGAACATATCTTATTTTGTATTAGGCATGAAAAACTATACTGCATTGAACCCCCTAGCCTTGTGGCAATATATCAAAGTTTGCCATGCCATCCGTGGGGTGCAGCTCTCGGATTCGCTGGATGACCTCTAGTGGTGTTGGAAATCGACGGTTGGTACACTTCCAAGTCTTGGTACGACACTGTATTTTAGTGGCTGTAAGATCAGAGTTGTTGCCTCGTTGGAAGCTGAACTGGAAGTCCTGGCACACTCTAGGGTAAAGTTCTTCATCTGGCTTGCTTGTCAAGACCGATGCTGGACACTGGAGAGGCTTGGGGACATGCACTACAGCATGCACCTCAGCACGTGCTTTGCGGAGGAGATATGGCACATCTTCTCACCTACTTCCCTTTCTCACGCACCTTATGGCACTAGGTGCTTTCCTGGATCCAATCTACTGGTGCACCCCCAGGATAGCTTCATGGACTGGTGGCAGCAGACCTTCCACCACGTCTTCACCGCCATGAGGAAGGGCACATCGTTGATGATCATTCTCATGGCTTGGTGGATTTTGAAGCAATGTAACATGGTCATCATAGATGGTACGCAACCTAACGTCGCTTGCCTTCTTGACATGGTCAGTATGGAGGCCAGACAGTGGGCGATAGCCGGGACAACTAGCTCTTAGGGGTGTGGTCCTTCTTAGGACTTGTGTTGTACATAACTCTCTTTTCTATCAATGCAACGAGATGCGAACTTTTTTGTTTTCCTGAGAAAATTTACTTGGGAGACATTACTGGCACACATTGTTAGTGATGTGAACCTTGGACCTTATGGCTAGTTGGAAGTGCCACCGGGGTAGTAGCAACTCTCAACTAACTATAGAAAACTATCAACCAGTTGTAGATAGGATAGATCGAAAGACTGCTATATCCAAAGGGAGGCATTGTATTTAATTATTCAAGTAATGAGATTATCCAGTCTTCTTCAACACTGTCTCTCATCCCTAGTCTTCTATTCATCCACAACCAGCAGAGTGGTCGCTACTCTGGGCAATAGATATCCAGTTATGATCTAACCATCATATCGCATATAGGGCACACAAAAGCTTACCAGATGGCAACAGAATCACCCTTTTTTAATCATGCAACTTGCTAACTTGCTGGAAATCCCTCGTGTTTAGG
Source organism: Avena sativa (assembly GCA_916181665.1). Classification (NCBI taxonomy): domain Eukaryota; kingdom Viridiplantae; phylum Streptophyta; class Magnoliopsida; order Poales; family Poaceae; genus Avena; species Avena sativa. Next base: position 346,313,393 of record OV702280.1, on the reverse strand, counting down.
TAGCTAAGGGGGTTAAAGTGATTAAAGCACAAAAGTTCAGGGTGTAAAATGTACCATTTAGTAGAAGAAAGCATACAGAAAATATTGCTTTAAATAAATGAGACAACTTCAGGAACATTGAATTGAGAGTAAGAAACTATAATAAATGCATAGTAAAGTAACTAAAAGAATCTAAGAAGTTTCTACGACAAACTCACGTTTCATAGTTCTCCACCTCCAATATTACTTGTTCAATCTCCACTCGGGCATGAAATGAGGGTTTTGCCGCAAATGATTGCAAATGTTGTGCCAAATTAACATGCCTCTGAATCATTTAATGTATCATAGTTAGTGGAAGCGCAGGCAAACAAAAGAAGGTATTTAAATAACTCACAGCTATCTCCGGCAGAGAGTGTAACCTCTTCACAAAATCCTTCAGCTCAGAAACCGACTGTGTCTGTTTATGAAAAATATGTAAATAACTTCCATGCAATCAAAAAGGTAATTAACTTTGGCTAAGATGAACATGACATAATTATGCAAAACTGGGATACAGATGCAGATACTTCAAAAGCAAAACATCAAATTCCCTAGCGAGTGATCCAAAGTATGTAGTTCTGAGGAAGGAAATAATTTTATCCTAACAGTTCTGTTCATCACTCCTTACCCAAAAATGTCAGATCAAACACCACCAGCATCTCTATAACCCACAATTCAATTTTGAGACCCAAACATTACATCAAGTATAAGTCAGACATGTCCTCTGAGTTTATACCATGCTAGCTTTTGGGAAAGAGAAGTTATGACAGCTATATGCATTGTGTTCTACTACCATAGTTATATTTATTATACAAGATTCATGGATAACATGGGCATAACCTACTACTCGATGGGCCTAGTTGACATATGTACATCATTACATGTATTAAAGGACAATATACACCAAGGGATACATAACATGCTACAAAACTTAATTGATACACTTACATTGGTGGATTTTACTTCTGCATAATCTTGCTGAATAGACGTTGCCTTCTGGCGCACAACCTGCAGCCGAAACAGTTTGTGATGACCAAAACAAGATATAAATAATGGCAGCTTGTAGATAACAAGCAAAACAACCAAAACTTTAGTGCAAAGTTCATTCACATAAAAGAGCAAGAGGCAAGGCCAGTGGAGTAAACCTGAACTACAACATGCAAGTTGAGGTCTCGAATCTCTTTGTACAACTTATCACTGAAAAGAGAAGAACAGCGACATAAATCTGTAGCTCTATATCCAGCACATATTTCACAGAAAATGTATGCTTATGTACAGAGGAACATTGCACACATATAACTTGCAATCTAAAGAGGTTCAATACAGATTAGGAAAGCTTCAGTCTTGAGGGTAAAAAAATGTATTAGCAGATACGGAAAATCTGGGTCATCAGAGATGCACTAAAAATGGAACCCAATACTTGTGGGAATGACAATACCAATATACAAATGTATATCAAGAAGTTCCCAAATAGCAAAGCAATATTTCTTGCAGAGACACAAATGTATTATACACACCACATCGATATAACACTTTTTTCACAGGAACAGAACATATTAATGGAAATGTACTTTCAAATATGAATGAGATTTATTTTTCCTTTCCCAGATAGCACATAATAGAGATAGTTACCTTGAATTGAGTGGAACCTTGACCTTTTTTCCATCTTGTTGGGCACCCATAATGCTGGCATCAACTTCCACACATCCGTTATGAATTTCCAACATCTGTCAAATGAAACATAACCACATTATTCAATTGAAGCTACTACTTACACACTGGATACAGTGTTAGAATGGTAGAAATTATGTTCATCTTCATTGCGTTGATTTAGGAAATGACCATCGCCGCATTGAGGATACAGCTGTTTTAGTGCATGATGCTCCAGAATTAAATGAATAAAACAGAAAAAAAAAGGAACACTCTGCTGCAAAGAACATGTGTAAGTATGCAGTTACATATGCATTTCCAGTTGTCCTTAGAATAGCAAGTTCACCATTCACCAGAAAATTATTGCACCCTGCTCTTCAGTAATACAATTAAATCTAACAAGATCATTGCTATCCTTGCAACACATATAACCTAGCAAAGGAGGATAAGATTATAAATAGGAGAAGTATCTACACGCATTTCACATCTCCTACTCAAGACAACTGAAAGCAAGTTGACACTACTTAACAGCTAAATACTATCACAGTTAGTTCAGGACGCATGTAGCATTCTGCACACAGCTCAGCTCCTGTATGCATCTTGCAGACCTTCGAAAGATAAAAGGCACTAATTTTATTAGAACGATAATAATGTGTTGCACCACCTCCATTCCAGGGTAGATGTTTCTGGCATAGACAGTACAATATACAACTTTGACCATGACACTCCAAAAAAAACTTTGATATAGAAATCTACACTTTATTCGTAAGGCTGATGTGTATATTGGTGGACAAATTCACAGCAGTTTGAGTGCATGTCTATACCTAATAATAAAGCACGAAGTGTTTCTCCCGGTCCAACACTTTTTTAGACAATTTTACCCTCCCACCAAAACTCAAATTAAAGAAGTTGCCACCGCCAACACAAAAAACGATTCCACAAAAAAAAAGTTTCCTTTTTCCTGCAAACACACGACTCGATAAAAGAGGAGAGAGACGTCTGAACACAGACAGCACCATGCACGTTGACAGGATGCACCAATTAGCTCGCCCGATCAGACCCTCTCTCCCGTTCTCCTTTTTTATTATTTTTATTCCTATTTGGTGGACCCACCAATTCTTCTACCTGAAGCAGAGACCAAGAGGAACAGGAGTTTATTCAAACTGAACCAATTCGGGGAAAATCTCTCGATTAACTTTGTTTTGCTTGCCCCCTCGGCCACGAAAGACCTCCATATATGCTTCCTCCTCCTCCTCGTCCGATTTTGGGCAACATATCTAAACCTAAACCACCCGTTGCCAGATCGATCTCGCCGGAAAGCTCCGAACCAAAGCATGGAAGTCGAGGTATAGAGGCCTCCTGCTTGTTAGTCTTGTTAGTTCACAGGTAGTGTGTAGGAAGGTGGTTTGTTTGTGACTGCCAAAAGCTTCTTGCAGCCTGTCTTACATTGTGGCATATATATATAGGAGTACAAGGGCAGGTCGGTTTAATCCTGAGAGTTCTAGAGCTTTCTACTGCTATCTAGCTTACTGCCTAAGATTTACACACCTAAAGCTGCTTCTAGAACCTACCTAATACTACTACCAATATTGTACTACTAGAACCTACCAGAGTACTAGTCCTAGAACCTACTAGTAGTAACTTAACTCCTAAGCAAGGATTACTCTCACAATTCTCCCCCTAATCCTTGCTCTTCATGTTTGACTTGATTTGGACCATTCCAATTCTAGCACGCAGCTCCTGAAACTTTACTCGCCCAAGTGATTTTGTCAAAATGTCAGCGAGCTGATCTGAAGTATTGATAAAGCTGGCGCTGATGCTTTCATCTTCCAAGCAGCCTCTGATGAAGTGATACCGAATATCGATATGTTTGCTGCGCTCATGGAAGACTGGATTTTTGGCTAATGCCAGGGCAGACTTGCTGTCCACCATTAGCTCAACTGTCTCGGCTTTTCTTCCAAGAAGTTCTCCAAGCAGTCGAGCCAGCCAAATTCCTTGAGTTGCTGCAGTTGTGGCTGCAACATACTCAGCCTCACAGGAAGATTGAGCAACCACCCTCTGCTTGAGGGATTGCCAACTCACCAAGTTGTTGCCGAGGAAGAATAGAGTGCCGCTCGTGCTCTTCCTGGTGTCGATGTCGCCGGCTAGGTCACTGCCAATCAGCCGTGCCTCCTTTGTCTTCCGCCAGTAGTGAAGACCATAGTGTGTCGTGCCAGCGACATAGCGAAGAATTCTCTTCACAGCCATCATGTGCTCCTCCGTGGGTCGTTCCATGAATCGACTGACAAAGCCAACAGCAAATGCCAGGTCTGGCCTGGTGTGGACGAGGTAGCGAAGGCTGCCAACGATCTGTCGATACTTCGTAGCGTCCACCTCTTTTGCTGTACTTTCACGACTCAGCTTGAGCCGCTCCTCCATTGGGGGGTGTGCTGGATTACATCCTTCCATTCCTACCAGCTGAAGAATGCGCGATGCATAGTGTGCTTGACATAGGCTGATGCCATCGCCGTGCTGCTGGACTTCAATTCCGAGATAGAATGACAACAATCCTAGGTCACTCATCTGGAATTTCGTCTTCATCTCATCCTTGAGTCTCTCAATTGCTCCCTTGGATGAACCTGTGATGATTAGATCATCCACATATACTCCAATGAGCAAGATTTCGTCGCCGGTGATGTGCCGGTAGATTGCGTGCTCGTGCTCGCTTTGCTTGAAGCCCATTTCTTTGAGCGTGCAGTCGAGCTTCGCGTTCCATGCTCGTGGCGCCTGCCGCAGGCCATACAGGGCCTTGCGCAGCCGCAGAACCTTTCCTTCTTCTCCCTTGATGACGAAACCCGGTGGCTGCTTCACATAGACCTCCTCCTTCAGTTCTCCATTGAGAAAGGCTGATTTTACGTCCATGTGGTGGACATGCCACCCCTCCTGGGCAGCAAGAGCAAGAAGCAACCTGATTGATTCCATGCGAGCAACCGAAGCAAAAACTTCATCAAAATCTACGCCAGCTTGCTGGACGAAGCCGCGGGCAACCAACCACGCTTTGTGTTTGATTACTTCGTCGGCTTTGTTTTTCTTCAGCTTATAGACCCATTTCAGGCCTATTGGTCGATGCCCGTGTGGCAGATCGACGAGCTCCCGTGTCTTGTTCCGCTCCACCGCTTCGATTTCCTCGCGCATGGCTGCCATGCCTTGTCCTGCTCAGCCTCTGCAAATGAGCACGGCTCCCCCGTGCTGGCCAAATGTAGCTCGGAGTCGAGGTTGCGCGGTGCGAGCCCCGGGACTGGTTCTTCTCCAATAAGATCTTCAACCTTGCGATAGCGGACTGGTGTGTCGCCATGTGCAGCGTCGAGTCAATCATCGTCATCCGCTAGTGGCGTGACGAATGCCGGAGTTGCTGGGGTTGCAGCAGTTGCTGCTGGTGTAGATTGAGAAGATGGTGGTGTGCTGGCTGACGTACCTTGAGCCCCATGTCTCGACGATGCAGATCTGTCCTCTCCTGAACTATGCGCGTGGCTAGGCGCCCTCATGGCAGGATGACTGATGTACTCTACATCAAAGTTGCTGCTAGAGTATTCGCTGCCGCCCGCTGCCCAATCCCAGCCACGCTCTTCATCGAAGATAACGTCACGGGCGACGCGAACACGTCTTGTCGCTGGGTCCAGCAGCATGTACCCCTTTACTCCTTCCTCGTAGCCAATGAAAACAGTGGGAGAGCTGCGGTCGTCGAGCTTGTGTAGGTTCCCCTGTTCCTTGACATATGCTAAGCACCCAAAGGTGCGAAGGTAGTGGACAGCCGGCTTGCGGCCATGCCACGCCTCATAAAGCGTCTTCCCAGTGAGAGATTTGGTTGGAGCTCGGTTCAGCAAGAAGACAGCAGTGCTCACCGCCTCCCCCCAAAATTCAGCCGGCATACTCCTTTGTTTCAGCAAAGCACGCGCCATTGCCACCACCGTTAGGTTCCGCCTCTCAACGACGCCATTCTGCTGCAGGGCGTATGGGCGGAGAAGTGGCGCTCGATTCCTTCATCAGCACAGTAGGCGGCAAACTCCGTTGAGGTGAACTCGCCGCCGTTGTCCGTGCGGAACACGCGCAGTTTGCGTCCGCTTTGAGCTGCCTAGACTCTCTTGATGGCATCCGGTGCGTTGTTCTTGGCTGCCAGGAGCACCACCCACATGTAGCGAGTGGCATCATCCACCAACAGCAAGAAGTAGCGCCGGCCTCCAGGTGTCGCTGGCGAAATGGGACCGCAAAGGTCACCGTGGACAAGCTCAAGTAGTTCCTGTGCGCGATACCTTGCCTGCCGAGGGAATGCGTCGCGACGATGCTTGGTGATGACGCACGTGTCACAGAACTGCTCCACATGCTCCAGCCGTGGCAGCCCACGTGCCATAGCGAGGCGTCCCATCTTCTCCAAAGCGTCGAAGTTGAGATGCCCAAATCGCTCATGCCAACGCCAAGCAATATCATCGCGGCGGGCGGAGAGACAAGTCGGCTGGGCAATCTCAAGATGGAGGCGGTAGAGACGATTTCGGTCGCGCTCGACTCGAACAAGGAGCCGACCTTGTTGATCCCATATGCGAAGCACACCTCTCCTGATCAGCACACATGCGCCTCTCTCGTCGAGTTGACCAATGCTGATGATCGAGTTCTTCAGACGTGGGATGTAGTAGACGCCGGTGAGAGCCTTGTGTTCACCATTTTTGCCAGCAAAGATGATGGAGCCCATGCCCTTGATTTCAACGACGGAGCCATCACCAAATTTGACAGTGCTAGTGACCGTTCTGTCAATTTCAGCAAAGGCATCGCCATGGCCCGTCATGTGATTTGTGGCACCGGTGTCGAGGTACCAGCCCTCGATTCGCTCGTCGTCGTTGCTCGTCCCGAGGAAGGCTTTTGCCTTTGGCTCGTCGATGTGGAGAGGGGTATGCTCTGGAGTTGTAGCGGTGTTGTCCTTCACCACTATGGCTAGGGCTGGAGCAACCTTTTTCTGCATCACCATGGCAACAGCTGGAGTGTCGCTTTTCTGCACTATCATGGCTGGGGGAGGAGTGATGCTTTGCTGCACCACCACGGCTAGGGCAGGAGTGGTGCAGACCTGTGCCATAAGGAGTGCAGGCTCCTCATCATCTTCCTCTGCTTGGGCCAAGTATGCCCTGTTTCTCCTAGGCTGCTTGCAATCCTTGGCCCAATGGCCATGACGGCCACAGTTGCGACATGTGTCATCACGTCGTCCGTCCTTAGCTGCCTTCAGCCGACCGGTGACCTCCTCCAACGACATCTCAGAAGTGTCAAGGAGGGTCTCAATTGCAAGGGCTATCTGCGAGAGCCTAGACGGCACAACCCGCAAGAACTTCTCGACGACTTGAGTTCCGTCGATGGGTGATCCGAGCGTGGTGAGGCTTGTGACGAGGTTGGTAAGGCGCAACGCGAACTCGTCAACAGACTCACCGTCGCGGAACGAGATCATCTCAATCTTCAGCTGCTGCACCTTGCCCTTCCGCACGCGGTCTAAACCGACGCGCATTGCTCGAATTGCCTCCCACGCCTCCTTCGCTGTCCTCTTGACAGCCAGTCCAGCCACCATTTTTGGTGGCACCGCTTGCAAGATGGCCTCCAGCGCCATTCGGTCTTCCTGGAAGTCGTCGGCGCCGAGCTCAATCGCATCCCAAATACCCCGAGCCTGCAACTTCACCTTCATGAGGAGGCTCCATTCGGTGTAGTTCGTCCGCGTCAGCAACGGGTAACTGCCGCCGCCGACGTCCTTCACAACACGCTCAACCACGACCTCGCGCCTTCTTGCATCATGGTGGCGCGGTCGTCTCGGTGGCGGTGAAGGGGAACGGCGCCACGGCTGGGCAGACAGACTGCGGGCAACACCCTGATTTGGAGCTGACATCTCTCACGATCCTATCTTCACCAACAGACTGGCTCTGATACCAACTGTTAGTCTTGTTAGTTCACAGGTAGTGTGTAGGAAGGTGGTTTGTTTGTGGCTGCCAAAAGCTTCTTGCAGCCTGTCTTACATTGTGGCATATATATATAGGAGTACAAGGGCAGGTCGGTTTAATCCTGAGAGTTCTAGAGCTTTCTACTGCTATCTAGCTTACTGCCTAAGATTTACACACCTAAAGCTGCTTCTAGAACCTACCTAATACTACTACCAATATTGTACTACTAGAACCTACCAGAGTACTAGTCCTAGAACCTACTAGTAGTAACTTAACTCCTAAGCAAGGATTACTCTCACACTGCTCTTCCCATCGCCTTTATCCTCCTTCCCTACGCCCTTTCCTCTCTCTTGATTTTCCCCTTGCCTAGGAACATCCGGAAGGAGCCGCATGACTATGCAGGAGTTCGCCGGCGCTGCTGCTCGTTTGGACGACCACCGCTGCCGTCAGGAGCCACACTAGGAGCTGTTTGCTGCATCGAGACAACATCCTGTACATCGACACCTGCATGCGCCACCTCTTCGTCCTCTTTCATGCCGGCATCTAGGGTGACAGGCGCCGTGTTCTGAACAACACAATGATCCTGGGCATGCGTACCACGATGCGCTGCTAAGTGACGGCAGAGTGACAGCGTCCAAGGCTGACGGCAGAGCCCTCGCTGCGTGATCTGATTAGACGGCCACGGCCATCCCTTGGCGTTGCAGCGGCCAGATGACGTGGCCCTCAACTGCACATGACTACCTAAGACAACGGAGGTGTCGAGCGACCGTGCCCTTCGCCGCGTTGAAACAGACTAGCCTTCTCCGCTGAAGGAAACGGCCTCAGGTTGCTACTGCTTTTTATAAATAAAGAGGTCCTCGAACATTTATTTATAAATAAGTAATTTTGGTTTTCTCACTGTAATTGTTTTCTTTACTATTCATACACATCTGATTTTTGCTTGCAGAAAGTATCTCTGGTCTTCATTTACGTTATGTTGTTCTGTCTCAGCCACATGTGCGCAGGCAGGCTTCGTTGACACCGTGGTGTAGCTCCTGGTCATGTCCACGAATAGTATTTTTCAGACCAACTGCAAATCTTGCATAAATCTATCTTCACATCCGCGACGGCATGCGCCCGTGTACTCAAGATCAAGAGAAAACTACACCCTCACCAGTAGTTGTTTCATCCATCGTCATTGGTCAAACAGCAGGAATCAAGTCGATCAACTGATTGGGGATAAAATCAGGTGTTACCGCTACTAACCAAGAAAAATATCTACAATACTAGGTAGGTGCGGTTGTTGTATGAGTGCTAGGTCACTAACGCACATTCAAGAAACTCATGCATATGAGTTAAATTCTTAGCCTGTAGGCTGTAGTATTGGTTCCTGCCTAAGGATGGATCTATATTCAGTAATATGTATGCTGTAGCATTTCTACAGTGTGCAAGATGAAATTTACCTTCTGAGCAGTAATTGATGTCAAGATGAGCCCTGCGTCAAATTAAACAGACTTTTCAACATTATCCACAAGGCCGATACTGGCATACTTCATCTTCACTCAGGACTGCACATACCGCCTTGTATTATTATTCATGTATGCGAGTGTGAATTTTGGTGGGAGTGGACTAGCTAGCTAACCATGCTCCTTGCTAATACTATATGTGATGTGAGTTCGAAAAAATTTAGTTTCTAGCAGCACATGCCCAATTATTTGGCGTATTTGAGTAGATCAAACAAAAATATAATAAAACTCAATATTAAGAGAAAAGGGAAAAGTGATGCTAGAGTTATACATGTCAATCAACTTTGGGACAAAATTTATATTAGCCGAGTTTTCTTCAAAAAGTTATTCTTTTTTTAATTTTCGATGCAGCGCACGGGCATTTGTGCTAGTATTCTAAATGGAGAGAATTCCTTATTTGACACTAATTAAAAGTTTGATTCCATGTTTAGCCCTGGAAAAAAAGTATTCCCTATTTAACACTAGGTGTAAATTTCTTTCCTTATATGACACTATAGTACACTTTGAACTACAGTACACTTTGAGCATTAACGGTGTTAACTGGGAACCTAAAAAGACGCTTTTGCCCCTAGTGCATTATGTGACCAAAACAATTCACTAGAGTAAAGCAGTGGTGCTTGTTAGTTAAATCCCTGCAGCTTACACTTATTTTGTTTAGTTTCTTTTAGTCTGAATAATATTCAGATAGCAGGTGTCTGTACTTGCTAGTTCTGTCAGTAGCTAGCTGTTTTCTTTCAGTTGTTGGTGACTCAGTCTAGCGCTGCATTAGGGATTGTGGGGATGGACACGACTCAACTGATGCAGCGTAGTAGTAGGGGTCGTGGACCTGAGCAGTGGTGGGATGGCACCACTCCTTAGGCTCAGTCTTTAGATCCTAGTTTGTAGGAGTTCAGTTGTAACTCTGTCAATAAAAGAGAAAGGGGAAAACAGAAAAGCTGCAGTTAGTGTGCGCAGCACAAAATCCTTTGTGTCTCTCGAGCTCTAGTGTTCATCCACCTACAAATTGTTCTGTTCATTAATCCTTGCAGGGATTTCAATTGGTATCAGAGCCATAAAGCAGAGCAATGTCGAACGGTGGCCAGCACGCCGGCAACGCCCCACCTCCAGCTTGATCCATCACTCCGGCACAAGAGCAGCGACGGCGCTCACCCAGTCGTGGGCGTAGCAGAGCTCGGCGCGGAGGCGAAATCGTGGTGCAGCGGGAGGTGGTCCGGGAGACGGTGGGCGGCGGCGGCGCCAGTCTCTCGTTCCCTATACTCAAGCGGGGGGAGTACACGAGCTGTGCGATGGTCATGGAGGTGAACCTCCAGGCTGCATCGCTCTGGGACGCGATCGAGGACGACGGCCTCTCCCGGCGCGAGGACAAGCAGGCGCGAGCCGCCCTGCTTCGATCCACCCCACCGGAGATGCACCCGATGCTGATCGGGAAGGGCAGCGCCAAGGCGGCGTGGGAGGCGATCAGGCTGCAGCACCAAGGCAACGACCGCGTGCGCGACACGCGCGTGCGGCGGCTCCAAACGGAGTTCGAGACGATCGCCTTCAAGAACGGGGAGCGGATCGACGAGTTCGGCCTGAGGATCACCACCCTCGCGGCCACGCTCCGCTCCCTCGGCGACAGCTGCGATGACGAGAAGGTTGTCCGTAAGTTCCTCTCGGTTGTCCCTGGTCGATTCGTACAGATCGCTTTCTCCATGGAGACGATGATGAACCCGGAGGTGCTCACCGTCGAGAAGTCGTCGGTCACCTGCGCGCTGTCGAGGAGAGTCTCGATGGGAAGAACGACTCCGGCGGCCAGCTGCTCCTCACCGAGCGACAGTGGGAGGAGAAGCGCAAGCAGGGCCGCAACGGCGGCTTTGGCAGCCGCGATCGCGGCGATGGTAGTGGCGGGCGCACCAGCGGCCAGGCAAAGGGCAAGGCAACAGTTCCAGCTGCTGCTGAAGGAGAAGCCGACCGCGACCGGTGCCGCTACTGCAAGGGGCACTGGGCAAGAGAGTGCCGCAAGAAGCAGAGGGACGAGGCCGCGGCAACGGCTCACCTGACGCAAGAGGATGCCGATGACGGGGGGGCGGCCTTGCACATGGCCACCGTCGTCGAGCTTGTGGATGCCGCTCCACAGCCTGCGGCGGCCATCGTGCCAGACACGGCCACGCCGCTCTCTGGCGAGCAGGTCTTCCTCAATGAAGAGCGAGCACGCGTCGTGCTGCGCCGTGCATCGCATGACGTCGACACGGCGTGGTACCTCGACACGGGAGCCTCAAACCACATGACTGGCGACGAGGCCGTGTTCGCGGACCTGGACCGCAGCATCTCCGGCAAGGTGCGCTTCGGGGACGGCTCCGTCGTGGACATCTGCGGTCGTGGCACGGTTCTCTTCACCATCGGCAACGACCAGCATCACGAGCTCGCCAGCGTAATCCCGCGGCTGAAGTCAAGCATCGTCAGCATCGGCCAGCTGGACAAGCTCGGCTTCCGCACCCACGCCGAGCACGGCTTCATGACGGTGCGCGACCAGGAGAAGCAGCTGATCGCCAAGGTGCCGCGCACCGGGAATCGTCTGTACATTGCTCATCTGCAGATTGTGCAGCCCGTCTGCCTGGCCACCCTGGTCGGTGACGAGGCGTGGCGCTGGCACTCTCGCTTCGCACACCAATCCTTCGACAGTTGCAGAAGATGTCGAGGAAGGGAATGGTACGTGGCATCCCCGCCATAATCCACGTCGAGCAGCTATGCGAGGTGTGCCTCGCCGGCAAGCACCGCCGCGCACCGTTCCCTGCGGCGGCGAAATTCCGTGCATCGGAGCCTCTGGAGCTCGTGCACGGCGACCTCTGCGGCCCAATCACGTCGCCGACCCACGGTGGCAAGCAGTACTTCCTGCTGTTGGTCGATGACTACAGCAGGTACATGTGGATCGTCCTGCTGAAGAGCAAGGCCGCTGCAATACGCCGCTTCCAGGCAGAGGCGGAGAAGGAATCCATGCGCTCATTGCGCGTGCTTCGTACTGACCGCGGCGGCGAGTTCACCGCGGCAGAATTCGCAGATTGGTGCGCCGATCATGGCGTCAGGCGCCACCTCACTGCCCCCTACTCACCCCAGCAGAACGGGGTGGTCGAAAGGCGAAATCAGACCGTGGTTGGTGCCACCAGAAGCATGCTGAAGGCCATGGCTGTGCCATCACAGTTCGGGGGGAGGCAGCGTGCACGTCCTCAACAGATCTCTTACGAAGAGCCTGGAAGGGAAAACTCCCTACGAGGGGTGGCACGGCACCAAGCCAAGCGTGCACTACCTCCGCGTCTTTGGATGCAGGGCCTATGCCAAGGAAACAAGACCAGGACTGAAAAAGCTGGACGATCGAACTCGTTCGATGGTGATGCTTGGATACGAGACGGGAAGCAAGGCTTATTGCTTGTATGATCCGACGAAGAAGCACCTCCACGTCTCCCGCGACGTCATCTTCGATGAAGGGGCGGCCTGGAATTGGGGGGAGCAAGGTGGCTCGTCCTCTCTGACGATGGAGTCCTGGACTCTTGCCCCGCCGTCATTAGAGCGCTTTAGAGATTTAGGAGCAGTAGCAGAAAGCTCACCAAGTTTGGATGGGCCTCTCCCGGAGCAAACCTCACCTGGGCCATCAACGGTGGGCCAGCGCACTTCATCAACACCTGGGCAGCCCACCCGCTTCGTCTCGCCACCTGCAGAAGGAGCAGAGGAGCACCTGGACGCAGGCGTTGACCCAAAAGGCGACCTCCGCTATCGCCCAGTCCTGGATCTGATCGATTCCGACGCGGCGAACCCAGGACAAGCGGAGCGCCTCTTCCTCACCCCCACCGGCGAGTCGGCGTCTCTCGCTAAGGCTGAAGGCGATGAGGACTGGAGGCTTGCAATGGTTGACGAGCTGGTTTTGATCGAGCAGAACTCCACCTGGTCACTCGTGGATCTGCCCGCCGGTCACAGGCCCATTAGCCTCAAGTGGGTCTACAAGCTGAAGCTCGACGCGAACGGGATCATCCTCAAGCACAAGGTCAGGCTCGTCGCAAAGGGCTACGTCCAGCGGCCAGGGATTGACTTCGATGAGGTCTTTGCCCCTGTCGCTCGCCTGGACTCCGTCAGGTTGCTGCTCGCCGTCGCCGCTCAGTGCAAGTGGCAAGTCCATCACATGGATGTGAAGACGGCGTTCCTCAATGGCGAGCTGGGCGAGGAGGTGTACGTGAGCCAGACGTCGGGCTTCGTCGACGGCCAGAACTCAAGCAAGGTGCTGCGCCTTCACAAGGCGCTATACGGGCTGAGCCAGGCCCCTCGCGCTTGGAACACAAAGCTCCATGCTGTTCTGGTGTCACTGGGTTTCGAGCGGAGCGCCTCGGAGCACGTCGTGTACACACGCGGCAAGGATAGGACTCGGTTGCTGCTCGGGGTGTACATCGACGACCTCGTCATCACCGGCGCCTGCACCAACGCCATCGCTGTGTTCAAGGAGATGTGCCAGCGCTTCAAGATGAGTGACCTTGCCCTGCTGTCATTGTACCTGGGCATCGAGGTCAGTCGGCAGCTAGGCTTAATCACCCTCAAGCAGAGCGCTTTCGCCGTCAAGCTCCTGGAGAAGGCGGGCATGACTGACTGCAATCAAGTTCACGTGCCCATGGAGCCTCGCCTAAAACTGTCAAAGGAGAGCTCCAATCCTGCCGTCGATGTGACTCTGTACAGGAGCATCGTTGGTGGGCTTCGCTATCTGGTGCATACACGCCCCGACATCAGTTTTGCTATCGGCATGGTGAGCCGCTTCATGCAAGCGCCCACTACAGAGCACATGAGTGCTGTGAAGCACCTGCTCCGCTACATCGCTGGGACAATCGACATTGGCTGCTCCTACATCCCAGTGACCGACGGCGCCCATCTGATCGGCTACAGCGATGCAGACATGGCTGGCGATGTTGATGGTAGGAAGAGTACCTCTGGAACACTCTTCTTCTTCGGTAATTGCCCTGTGTCCTGGTAGAGCCAGAAGCAGAGGGTGGTGGCAATGTCGTCCCGCGAGTCTGAATACATCGCAGCGGCAACGACGTCCTGCCAGGGAGTCTGGCTTGGGCGTCTACTAGGCGATCTCTTGGGGAAGGATCCTCTCGTCGCCAAGATGTTCGTGGACAACAAGTCTGCGATCCAACTCTATATGAATCCAGTGTTCCACGACAGAAGCAAACACATCGAGGTGCGTTATCATTTCATCAGAGGATGCATTGAGAATGGAACTGTCTCTGTCGAGTATGTGTGCACTGAAGAACAGCTCGCTGACATCTTTACCAAAGCACTTGGACGTGTGAGGTTTCAGATGCTCCGTGAGAGGATCAGGATCGTCAAGGTCAAGTAAGCTGCAGCTCTTAGGGGGAGATTGTTAGTTAAATCCTTGCAGCTTACACTTATTTAGTTTAGTTTCTTTTAGTCTGAATAATATTCAGATAGCAGGTGTCTGTACTTGCTAGTTCTGTCAGTAGCTAGCTGTTTTCTTTCAGTTGTTGGTGACTCAGTCTAGCGCTGCATTAGGGATTATGGGGATGGACACGACTCAACTGATGCAGCGTAGTAGTAGGGGTCGTGGACCTGAGCAGTGGTGGGATGGCACCACTCCGTAGGCTCAGTCTTTAGATCCTAGTTTGTAGGAGTTCAGTTGTAACTCTGTCAATAAAAGAGAAAGGGGAAAACAGAAAAGCTGCAGTTAGTGTGCGCAGCACAAAATCCTTTGTCTCTCGAGCTCTAGTGTTCATCCACCTACAAATTGTTCTGTTCATTAATCCTTGCAGGGATTTCAGTGTTGTGATACATTTGGACATGGTTAAATGACTAAATGAGATCCCTGGATCACGGAACCACATTGGTCACAGAACCAATTTTTAATTTAAAAACTTTGTCCCTGGATTTTAATTCAACAATTCAAAAATTGGGCAAAACCTCTCCTGTAATTTGATGCCATATCCTGATCACACAAAAAAAGTCAACATCCCCAACCAACCACGGTCCACCCCCAACCAGCCCTGCTCGTCTTCCTCCACCCCGAACCCACCTCGCGCAGTGCCCCTGCCATTGACACGCACCCTCGTGGCTCCATGCACTGGCAGGCCACCCAGTGCGCCGCCTCGGACCCCCTGCGTCGACAGGCCATCCTAGCATGCTGCCCGGGCTCCCCATGCTGGCGGACCAACGCAGCTTCACCTCCCCGGATCCCTGCTCCGGCCGACCACCACCCCTTCCTCCTGCATCACCAAATCCTCTCCTCGCACCTCCTCTAGATACCAGCCACGATGACGGATTGGAGCTCCCCAGCTGCCCCACTGCCAGCTTCCCCACACTCCAACACCATCGCGGCTCATAGCGCTGCTCTGAAGTCTGAACCACCGACAGGACCTGCTCCGAGTTGGCTCCCCGACATGCCCAGCCCCCGGCCTCCCCTTCACCACCAGGTTTGGCACGGGAGTCCACGGCGAGGCACCCTGGAAGTCCACTGCGTCACAGCAGGAGTCCAACGGTGTGTCCAGCCTAGTGCTCCTATGCCTGCTCCGACATGGGGAAGAGGGTCAGACGCCACCGTTGCACCTGCGCCTACCCTCGAGCTTGAGGTCGCCGCCGTGACTGGGGCCTCTTATTTTTCCAGTGTTACATATCGATTGAGGAAAGGGGTAAATTGGTCCAAGAACAAGAAAACTGACGGCAAAGACTAACAGAATGGACAGTGGTGGCATATAAGGAAAGAGATCAAGATACAATGTCAAATAGGGAAGATAAAATTTAGCACCAAATAGGGAATCGAACTTTTAAGTAGTGTCAATAAGGAGCAAACACCATTGATGTCACAATCAAAGTTTTAGGAGCTGTTTGGTGGCACCCTGAATTCCTGCATGTACCAGCCGCGGCTCTATGGTTGCTAAAAGTTACTACATACTACTGAATTCATTACAAGCCTACACTGCTGCACGTATAATCTAGTGGAGTAGTCACAACAAAGATGGACACATCATTGAAGAATTTCTTGTTTCGACCGGTAACTGTCTAACTGATAAGAGAAATATGTGGTGTTCCATGTCGGCCCTAGCTTTACAGAAAGAAAATACTAGAATGCCATGAACATGCTAAGCTTGTAGAATTGTACGACCACGCGTTGTCCATCAAGGTTCAAGGTTCAAGGTTCAACAGATAAAGGTACAGACCATACACTTATGACTTCAGAGTAATGCCATTATTCAGAACTTCATGGCCTACCTCATCTAATAGACCTTCATACGTCAACTGCGAACACATTGGTGTCACCATATCCACCTGAATGAGTAAAAGAAGATACATTAGTAAGACACACCAAAAGAAAAGTATCACACATTAAGACCTAACACCACTAAAATATTATTAACTTTTTATCACTTAGAAGAAACATAAGTGAACATGTTCATACATAACGAGAAAAGGAGAAATGATGACAGAGTGTACAATAGTTAAACCACCTCTCTGTCCAGCAAAATGAGGGTGTCTATCTCTGGCATCCCCATCTAAAAGCACCAGAAAGAAAAATGTACGCGATCAGCTGAATTTAGAGATCTGAGTAACAAAATCTTGAAATCAGTTAGCATATTACATTATCCATGTTGACAGGATCTTCTAGTTGCATATTATTCAGCAACTCTGCAGCTTTGGTTGACGCTAGACCCTTGGCCCTAATATTGGGGATAACTCCAAATGCAAACTGGAAAAGAAAGAGTACTACGTGTAAGTGCATCACTTTAAGAATTTTATGTAAGTCAATATCCCACATTAAAATAGGGTGTTGGCCCTTCTAGTTAATGAAAGATTGTGTAAGGAAACTTGTGAGATTTCAGATGGAAAGTTGATAAATAATACAAGCAAACATAAAGCATACTTGTAGAGAACAACTTATTCTGTCCATGAAATATTTCAGCCTTACACAAATGCATCCTGAATGTATCAACCTTCATTTCGAGTACAAAACTTTACAAATACGGGACGGGAAGGCACGCATACCTCTAACTTATGAATGGCTTTTGCAACGTGCCAGACAGAACTAGTATCTCCTTCAATAAGGCATTCCTGAAAATAATAAATGCTCCAATGAGATCCAATACAAAACCAAAAAAAAACATGCTACACCAATTATATAGAAGTACCTGCAAGGAATAGTCCAGCTCAAAAGAAAGGACATCCTCATCCAACGGAACTACATACAAGGGATATTCTCCAATTGTCAACTTTTGATGAACTTTCTCTTCCTCTAGAATCTGCAGGAGCAAATGAATATTTTTTGAAGATGCCTTATTGAGGAATTTCGTTGATTCATCTGTCCTAGCTCACAAAATTCTGAGTACAATAGCTAAGCATGTGTTTGAACATTCACGAGGGAAGGGGAAGCAAAACTCTCCAGAATAAGATTACTAATACAACAAAAGATATCTAACTTATCCAAAACATTACTAATACAACAAAAGATTACTAATAGTACAATAATTGTATATGGGCTATGAATGACATACTAATTTCTCAACATTTATTCCTCAATGAATGTTACAACTATAGAAAATTCTACATAGAGTTATAACTTATGATTGTCCTTGCCGAAAGTCAAATACTACCTCCATTCCAAATTATAAGACGTTTTGGTAGGCTAGCCTACCGAGACGTCTTATAATTTGAAACTGAGGAAGTATTTGGTAAGTAGCATTGCAATATATGACCTTCTTTTGGCTTGTCAAAACAAAATATAAGTTTAACTGTATCTATTTATATAAGTAGCAATAGTTAGCAACTTAGCATCCCTGGACCTTCTTTTGGATTGTCAAAAAATGTTAGCCTCCTTTATCCATACGAAATAACGATGATGACATTCAGGGGAAACTGATAGAAATAGTAGGATCATAACCAGCATTACAAGTCATTAAATGCATAGCCCAAGCTTCTTGGTTCTAATTGTCAAAACAGCACACAGACGATGGGCCATGAATTAGCATAAAGGGCCCCATCTTTAAATAAGAGTGAAGTGGCAGGCAAGCAGAAATCCAGAGAAGCTCATTCGAACTGTGGTATAAAAATATTCATATGAATAATCACTAAAAAAATGTTCCAATCTACAGCAACTACTGTACATATCATTGGTATGGATAAAAATGCATGTATGCATTAATTACATGCAGCAGCCTAGCAGAATGAAAGACACATTGCAGTTGAAGAAGAAGGTGCATTAGTTCTTAAACCTACCATAGATATTTGGGAAGAAAAACGAGCAATTGTACAATGATTTATGGTGTTCAGATTGGAAAAAAAAAACATTTCAGGCCTGACAAGCATCATCCGCAATGAAAGGAACACGTGCCTTGTATATTTTGAAACAAGGCACGATGCCTGACATGTCAACATTTCAATACACAACATATGTATACTTTGCTGTTTACAGTAACCTAATGGGCTAAGAAATAGGGTAATAAACTGAAGGACTGATTCCAGGTTGTCAAACTTCTAGGACCTAGTAAGACAAAACTTAATTATACTTATGATATTTATTCTCATGCAGATTTCAACCATACAAGATGAATATTCACCCTTCTTTTAAAATAAAATGAGGATCAACGGATTTCTAGTACACATCCACACAGAGCTTAGGTGATTGTCTGAGTCATCGTTCTAATTACACTAGGATCTAGAACAAGCAAACTGCCGTGAGTCTCACAAACTATTTTAACATACTGGAATTTCACGTCCAAAATAAAATAATAGAAGTATAGAAGTATAGAACACAGAGATACGTTGGTAAAACTTAAATGTGAAAAAACTAAGATGTACCTTCTCACAAGCAACTGTTCGGCGTGGTACAAAATATAGAAAATATTCTCTCTGTAGCCCTTTGGGTTCATCATTCTTAATCTGATTTGCAATAAATTTCATGTAGTTCGGTTGCGCGCGAACAAGATACACCACTTTAGGGCACTCCGTTTGCAGCGGGTCAGCAGACAGGATCCGCAGCTCCGCGCCATATTCCTGATCAATGGAAAAAACATGTCTGAGCTAATAAAAGTTGAATCAAGGAAAGTAACTACACTATGTCTTCATTATGGTGCATCACCAATGTTCACAATCATCTATTAACATACTAGACAGAGACAAGAAAGACATCGACTATTGACAGCAGATCCACGGTCGAACCTTGAGCACTGAGGTCTGCAGGATCAGCGAGAGGGTACCCGCAAGCTTGGGGTCAATGACCAGACACTTCTTCCCCCTAATCTGATAACAAGAAAGAATTCAAACTCTTGAATGTTAAAAGGAGTACAGAAACTGCTACAGGGAATGGAGGAGAAACGTACACTCTTCACTATGTTGAGAAGGTCCTTCTGTGACTGCTCCCTACAAGCCCAGGGTTAAAGCAGATTAAGAACACTGAGTCAAAATTTGGAGGGACAGATAGGGAGGTGAGTGGAATCTGGATGAGAGACCTGATGGCAGTGAGATTGAGCGGGGAGTTATCGAGGTTTGGGATCTGTGCCATTTGCCACACTCGGCACCTTCATGTTTAACACAAAATTTTAGTCCTCTTAACACAAACATGTCAGTATACAATTACTAATTAGATAGCATATTAAAAGACAGCAACAGTAGCAAAATATAGTTATATAGCTAATAAGAAGGAACTGAACTTCAATACATGTGGTCTTCACAGCTTATACACGCCCTACATTCTGCTCAGCGAAGCAATTAACATAAGAAACGTCCCCAAAGCCACTAACAGACCATCCCAATATGACTAATAGCTCATCCAAACAAAGCCAAACTGGCACAAGTAACAGACTTGAGGTTTGGAATTCCCCACAATTACATCCCATATCAGAAGAAGCGACAAAGCGGGATCACTCTACACCCTTCCCGAACTAAGGGCCTGTTTGTTTGGGCTGTCTGTGCGGGGAAAGCTGCTGTTCTGAGTTTCACGGTTTGGCGACCTGGCTGGCTGTCTAGTTTATGCTGAAGGAGAGAGGGACGGGAGGCTCACCCCTGCCTGGGGACGAGTTCGGCTGGGTAGGAGGCCGGAAGGAGACGAGGTCGTCTGCCTGCGTGTGCAGGGCCGGCACGGAGGTGGGAGGCGCGGTCGGACGGCTGGAGCGGAGGGTCGCCGGCGTACTGCAGGGGGGAAGCGGTGTAACTGCCTCTGTGGAGGGGAAGGTAGAGAGGGTTCAGCGTCAGCGGTTAGGGTGGAGTGGACGGCCGGCGGCGGCAGGGATTCGGTCCCCGCAAGAGCCCCGGCGAGGTACTGGCGACGGGAAGGGCGTTTGTGTGTGCGATGCAGTCAAGATCCCGTGGAATTGGGGTCTGCTTTCTTTTAATTCAGCCCTATTAATTATTATCAGTATCACGAGGGCGTCCGTCTCGGTTTTCTGACGCCTGCGCCTGCGCCTGCGTGTGAGAGTCCGTCTTGGAACGTGGTCTGCGCCTGTTGGCAATGAGGTACGCGGCCGAGGTGAGCCGGATAGAGATCAGCCGCGTTCAAGGGCGTGTTTGGTACTCCCTCCGTCCACAACAACATAGTAGTAAGCAAAACATTGTTTTCATTATTCTCATTACACTGTCCACGACAACACAAATGGTTTATTATTCTCATTATACTTTTCACAACAACACAAATTAATCAAGAAAGAAGTGCAATATATATGTTTGGTCTCTGCTTATACTAGTCCATGATTATACTAGTCCATACAAATTAATCAAGAAAGAAGTGCAATATATATTAATTTATTATTCTCTAGACCGTACATAGCAACCTGGTCCATGTGATTTCTTGACATACCTCGTACTCGACGGGCTGCTGCTGGGAACGACCTGGTCCTTGTCCGGCTGGTCTGTGCGTACTCGACAGACTGCTGCTGGGAAACGAGATGGAGGAGAGAGATCCGGCGGAGTGGTCCTTGTGCGGCTCGATGGGCAGGTGCAGGCGGGCGGCCGCCGGTTCTCATCCGGCCTCAGGGATCTCCATGGCGCGCGGCAACCTCAAGCACCCGACGAACCACAGAGTCAGCACCAAGGGGGTGATGGATGGGGTAGATTTTGGCAGAGGGAGAGGGGCTGTGAGCCTCACCGGCGGCGGGGTCTAGGGGCGAGTGGGATGGCAGCGATGGAAACGAGGGTGAGAGACGGGGGAAGAAACGAGGGGAGGGGATGCTCAGGGTCGGGTGGGGGTCTGGGGGGTCGTGGGGGCAGTTTCCAGCGGGTCGGGGCGGTACGCGCTAGGAAAATCTGGCCAATGGGCCGACCCGGCATGGCCCAGGCCCGGCACGGCCGCCTAGCTCACGTGTCGGGCCGGGCCGGCACGGGGACCTGCCTCCGAGGCCCGGGCACGGCAAGCGCCTGACGGGCCGGCCCGCGGCATGTTTGGCCCGCGTGCCTAAGTTATTACCTTCATAGTGGCAAGTAATTTGTGTGTGCTAACATGCAATATCATATTAATTAGATTATAGACACACTTTACATTGGTACGTGTGATGTTACAGTAACATAGCTAGTTACTCAATCTATCTATCTCTTCATTAAATCATTGTCACATAAGCAAAAAATGCTGACTTGGACTCTTAGCTACTAGTGAAGTTACCCCCACTATGACCAGCCTAAACTGAACGAGATCCTTAAAATTGCACGTATGGGTTCTAAATCTTTGATAAGTGATTCACACGAGATCCTAAATTGGTTTGATCCGCGTTGACCATTACCACATCGGCAGCGAGGGCCAGGAGACGCACCAGCCACCCTACATATTTACAAATAGACCCCCACGGTTATATTTCTTGTAAAACATGGCCCCTGTTTCTCTCCACGTCCTTCTCTCGCATAGTCCCCAAACACGATCATGTCGCTGTCTGTAGTGGCGCGCACATACGAGCTACGCAATGGGTGCGGTACGGAACGGGGCTGTCGCATGGGCACTCAGGCTATAAGCTGGATTGCTCAGTGTTGATTACATAATCATGTATATGTGCCGTGACATTCCGTTGTTGTTGCGTCACGCTTTGCGTGCGTTACATGCAGGTTGCGGAGGCGAAGCAGAACGACCTGGCTATGGGGGCAGCAGGGCGCAGCAGATGTTGGTGAAGTGCGGGCAGATGACGCTGGTGCCGCCGGCGAGGCGACACCGACGGGGGAGCAGTACTACATCGGTGTGATCATGCTGACTGTGTACTGCTTCAAGTGTCGTTTGGCCGTGGCCACGAGGACGCCACGAAGGCGCTCTGCACCGCGCTGTCCCACATTCTAGTGTGCTACCACACGCTCGCCGGACGCCTCGGCATCAGCCCGGAGATGAAACTCACCGAGTCACCGTGGAGTGCACCGGCGAGGGCGCCCCGTTCGTTTGAGGCTGACGCTGCCTGCGACCTGGTAGACATCGACGACCTCTCCACCCCGGACCCGGCCGTGCTGGGCCAGCTCGTTTCTCCTCTTCGTTGAATACCAACAGTGAGCAGCGTCATCTCTGTAGGGGTTTGTAGCATAGAAAACAAAAAAATCTACCGCATGCACACAAACAAGCCAAGATCTATCTACTAGATTGTAGCAACGAGTCGATAGAAGCACTCACCCTCGAAGATTCCAAAGCGGTTAACGAGAGCAGATTCTCATGAGTGATGTAGTCGTACACTTGCCGATCTCAAGATCGCGTAGACGATCTTTCTGGCGCTGCGTTCCGGCAGCGCTTCCGCAGTCGGTCACACGTCCGGTACTCGATGAAGACCTTCCTCTCCCTTGTTCCAGTAGGCAGTGGAGGTTGTAGTTCTCCCCTCGCGATTTTGGCAGCACGACGGCGTGGTGTCGGAAGTAGAGGGAAGATCCCGCAGGGCTTCGCCTAAGCCGGTGCGAGTTATGGTGGATCTAGGATTTACCGGCGATCTAGGGTTTAGAAGACCGGGAGGAGGAGGTGTCGGCAGCGGCTAGGGCGACGACGACGGGCCTGCGGCGGCGCGACGACGATGCGGGTGTGGGAGGGCTAGGGCTTGGTGTTTTGGGGCAGCCCTCCCCCTCTATTTATGAGAGGGCGCAGCCTTGGGAGGGGTGGGTTTGAATCCAATCCCAAACCCAAGTTGGATTAAGAGAAGAACTTGTTTCTTCTTCCACTAGGAAACCATTGTTCCAGTTTGACTTTCAAACTTCCCGTTTGACTTTCAATTTAGAGCTTTAATTCTCTCTTGCAAATGCCCACACCAAGTGACCTAAGATATGATCCAATCATTCCAATTATCCATGACACATTCATGGACCATTCCCCTTCCAGTCCGGTGAACCTTTTAGACCCTTCTAGAACCTCTCCGATGAAAACATCGAAATCTTTCCCGAACTCCGGAATCGGACTTTCTTTATATGAATCTTATTCTCTGGACCATTCCGGGTCTGCTCGTGATATCCCGGATCCCATTCGAGACTCCGAACAACATTCGGTATCCCTACTAACATTCCATATCTACTAAACAATATCGAATCCTTAAGTGTGTCTCCCTACGGTTCGTGAATTATGCGGACATGACGGAGACACTTCTCCGATCAATAACCAATAGAGGAATCTGGAAATTCATATGGCTCCCACATATTTCTACGATTACTTTGCGATCGAATGAACCACTTACATACGATACCAATTTCCCTTTGTCTCACGATAGTTTACTTATCCGAGGTTTTGATCGTCGGTATCTCTACATACCTAGTTCAACCTCGTTACTGATAAGTACTCTTTTCTCGTTCCTGTGATATGTGATCCCTTGTGAGCCAGTCACATGCTTGCAAGCTAATTGGATGACATTCCACCGAGAGGGCCCAGAGTATATCTATCCATCATATGGATGGACAAATCCCACTCTTGATCCATGTGCCTCAACACATACTTTCCGGACACTTAATGCCACCTTTATAGCTACCCAGTTACGGTGTGGTGTTTGATGTCATCAAAGCATCCTTTCGGTGATGGTGATTAGCATGATATCATGGTCGAAGGAATTAGGTTACTATGTATCAGAAAGCTTATAGCAAACGAACTATTGAAATGACTTGATCTTTATGCTACGCTTATCTATAGGAGTATGTCCATCATACCATTCTCCTAATGATATGATCTTGTTGTTAACAACATCTCAATGTTCATGATCGGGAAACCACGATCATCTATCAACCAACAAGCTAGTATTACAAAGAGGCTTTACTAGGGACTCTAATTTAGTTTACAAATCACACAAGTATTAATGTTTCCGGTTAATTCTACTATTATAGCATGAATGTAAACATTTATCATAAACACAAAGATGTAATAATAACCACTTTTATTATTGCCTCTAGGGCATATCTCCAACAGTCTCCCACTTGCACTAGAGTCAACTAATCTAGATTACATGGTAATATACCGAACACCCATGGAGGTTTGGTGTTGGTCATGTTTTGCCCTCGGGAGAGGTTTAGTCAACGGATCCGCCACATTCAGATCTGTGTGTACTTTGCAAATCTTTATGTCCCCATCCTGGATATGTTCTCGAATAGCGTGAAAACGCAGCTTGATATGCTTCAGCTTCTTGTGTGACCTTGGTTCTTGCGCATTGGCTATGGCGCCCATGTTATCACAGTAGATAGACATTGGGTCCAGCGCACTTGGAACCACACCCAGCTCTGTAATGAACTCTTTCATCCATATCGCTTCTTGTGAAGCCTCCGAAGCAGCCATGTATTCCGATTCAGTTGAAGATCTCGCCACAACACTTTGCTTTGCACTCCTCCAGCTAACTGCTGCACCATTCAAAATAAATACGTATCCGGATTGTGATTTAGAATCATCTGGATCGGTGTTCCAACTAGCATCGGTGTAACCATTAACAACGAGCTGTTCATCACCTCCATAAGAAAGAACCATATCCTTAGTTCTTCTCAAGTACTTAAGGATGTTTTTGACCGCTGTCCAATGATCCACTCCTGGATCACTTTGATATCTGCTAGTTAAACTAACAGCATATGCAATGTCGGGTCTAGTACATAGCATGGCATACATTAGAGATCCTATGGCTGAGGCATAGGGAGTCTTACTCATCCTTTCTCTATCTTCTGCCGATGTTGGACTTTGAGTTTTACTCAAGGTCGTATTGGGCAACATGGGCAAGAACCCTTTCTTGCTTTCTTCCATTCCAAACTTCTTTAGAACTTTGTCCAAATATGTACTCTGTGACAATGATATTTGGCGTTTCGATCTATCTCTATAAATCTTTATGCCTAATATGTAAGCTGCTTCGCCAAGATCCTTCATTGAAAAACTATTATTCAAATATTCCTTGACACTATTAAGAAGGTCTACATCATTCCCAATCAACAATATGTCATCCACATACAGTATTAAGAATGCTACAGAGCTCCCACTCACTTTCTTGTAAATACAAGCTTCTCCATAAGTTTGTATAAAACGAAAACTTTTGATTACCTTATCAAAACGTTGATTCCAACTTCGGGATGCTTGCTTCAATCCATAGATGGACCGTTGAAGCTTGCATACCTTGTTAGCATCTTTAGGATCGACAAAACCTTTGGGTTGCATCATATACAACTCTTCATCAATGTCTCCATTGAGGAATGCTGTTTTGACATCCATCTGCCATATCTCATAATCATAATATGCAGCGATTGCTAACATAATCCTCACAGACTTTAGCTTCGCTACCGGTGAGAAAGTCTCATCGTAGTCAACTCCTTGAATTTGTCAAAACCCTTTTGCGACAAGTCGAGCTTTATAGACAATAACATTACCATCAGCATCTGTTTTCTTCTTGAAAATCCATTTGTTCTCGACAGCCTTCCGGCCATCCGGTAAGTCCACCAAAGTCCATACTTGGTTTTCGTACATGGGTCCAATCTCGGATTTCATGGCTTCTTGCCATTTATTGGAATCTAGGCTCATCATCGCTTCCTCATATGTCGCAGGGTCATCGGTGTTGTCCACCAACATGACACTCATAACGGGATCATACCAATCAGGAGTGGTACAAGTTCTCGTTGACCTGCGAGGTTCCATAGTAACTTCAACTGAAGTTTCATGATCAACATCATTAGCTTCCTCTCTTATTGGTGTAGGCGCTACAGGAACTACTTTTGGTGTTGCGCTACTCTCAAGTTCGAGAGAAGGTTCTACAACCTCGTCGAGTTCTACTTTCCTTCCAGTCACTTCTTTCGAGAGAAACTCCTTCTCTAGAAAGGGTCCATTCTTGGCAACGAAGATTTTTCCCTCGGATCTATGATAGAAGGTATACCCAATAGTTTCCTTCGGGTATCCTATGAAGACGCATTTTTACACTTTGAGTTTAAGCTTGTCGGGCTGTAACTTCTTTACATAAGATTCGCAACCCCAAACTTTAAGGAACGACAATTTAGGTTTCTTCCCAAACCATAATTCATATGGTGTCGTTTCAACGGATTTAGATGGCTCCCTATTTAAAGTGAATGCGGCTGTTTCTAATGCATAACCCCAAAACGATAGCGGTAAATCTGTAAGTGACATCATTGAACGAACCATATCTAAGAGAGTTCGATTACGACGTTCAGACACACCATTACGCTGTGGTGTTCCCGACGGTGTCAATTGTGAAAGTATTCTGCATTTCTTCAAATGCTCTCCAAACTCGTAACTTAGATATTCACCTCCAGGATCATATCGTAGAAATTTAATCTTCTTGTTACGTTGATTCTCTACCTCACTTTGAAATTCCTTAAACTTCTCGAAAGTTTCAGACTTATGTTTCATGAAATAGATATACCCATATCTACTCAAGTCATCCATGAAGGTAAGAACATAGCGATAACCACCACGCGATTCTACACTCATTGGACCACACACATCGGTATGTATGATTTCCAATAAGTCCGTAGCTCGCTCCATCATACCAGAAAATGGAGTCTTAGTCATTTTACCCATCAGACATGCTTCACATCTTTCAAGTGATTCAAGAAGTCCATTGGAATGGAGTTTCTTCATACGCTTCACTCCAATGTGACCAAGACGACAGTGCCACATATAGGTCGAGTTATCACTCAATTTCAAACGTTTAGCTTCAATGTTATTAATGTGTGTATTTCCACAATCGAGATTCAATAAGAATAGACCATCTATCAAAGGTGCATGTGCATAAAACATATTACTCATATAAATCGAACAACCATTATTCTCGGACTTAAACAAGTAACCGTCTCGCAATAAACATGATCCGGATATAATGTTCATGCTCAACGCAGGCACCAAATAATAATTATTTAAGTATAAAACTAATCCCGATGGTAGATGAAGAGGTAGCATGCCGACCGTGATCACATCAACCTTTGATCCATTTCCAACGCGCATCGTCACCTCGTTCTTCGCTAGCTTTCGTTTATTCTGCAGCACCTGTTTCGAGTTACAAATATGAGAAACTGAACCAGTATCAAATACCCAGGAACTACTACGAGTACTAGTGAGATACACATCAATAACATGTATATCGGATATACTTTTCTTCTTGATGTTATCGTTCTTCAAATCCGCCAAGTACTTAGGGCAATTCCGCTTCCAGTGACCTTCTCCCTTGCAGTAAAAGCACTCAGTATCAGGCTTAGGCCCAGCCTTGGTCTTCTTTGCCGATGCGGTAACTCTCTTACCGCCCTTCTTGAAGTTTCCCTTTTTCTTAGACTTGCCTTGCTTCTTGAATTTGGTGGTCTTATTGACCAACAACACTTGGTGCTCTTTCTTGAGCTCCACTTTTGCAGACTTTAACATGGAGAAGAGTTCGGGCAATGACTTCTCCATGTTTTGCATATTGTAGTTTATCACAAAGTTCTTGTAACTTGGTGGTAGTTATTGGAGGACACGGTGAATCCCCAAAGCATTAGGAATCACTATACCTAAGCTTTGAAGCTTACTTGTGTGCCCAGACATCTTAAGCACGTGCTCCCTGACGGTGCTGCCCTCTTCCATCTTGCAGTTAAAGAACTTTTCAGAAGCCTCATAACTCTCAACTTCCGCGTGAGCCTTAAAAATCATTTTGAGTTCACGGACAATATCATGTGGGTCATGGTTCTCAAACCTTTTCTGAAGCTCCGATTCTAAACCATACAAGATAGCACACTGAACTGTGGAGTACTGATTCTTCCGAGCGAGGAAAACATTATTTACCTCATCGGTAGCATCAGCTACAGGCGGGTCACCCAGCGGTGCATCTAGCACATAGGTCAAATTACCAGCATTGAGGACAATCCTCAAATTGCGGAACCAATCCGCAAAGTTGCTTTCATTGTTTTTCAACTTTTCTTTCTCTAGGAACGCATTAAAATTGATGGTAGGGGCCGCCATTGATCTTCAACATATTTGCAATAGTTTAGACTAAGTTTATTGCAAATTGAGTTCTAATTAATAGTTTAATTAATCTAGGTGAACTCCCACTCAAAACAATATCCCTCACATTGTTTTAGTGATCACACGAACCAAATCCACCACATCAAAACCGATCATCATGAGAGTTGATATAGCTTCAATGGCAAACAATCTACATGTTCATCATATCTACTATATGACTCATGCTTTACCTTTCGGTGATCCGTGTTCCAAGACCATGTATGTACATGCTAGGCTCGTCAATATCAAACCTTAGCTTCCGCATGAGCAAATCTGGCTTGCTCACATTGTATACACTCGCAGAATCTAACACTCCCGATCATCACGTGGTGCTTCGAAACAACGAGCTTTAGCAACGGTGCTTACTAAGGATGAACACTTTAAAACTTGAAATTTTGTGCTTGAGGGGTCATCTTATAATGCTACCGTCGCGAACTAAGCAATACAAGATGCATAAAAGGATTAACATCACATGCAATTCATAATATGTGATATGATATGGCCTTTCTTCTTGTGCTTCCGATCTCCATCTTCAAGCACGAACATGATCTCCATCATCACCGGTGTGGCGTCAAGGTCAATGGCGCCGCTTCATGGTTGTCGTCCACCAGCATCAACTATTACAACTACTTTGAATAGACACGCAAGTCTTAACGGAATTTAAAAGACAACCATATGGCTCCTGCCGGTTGCCGACTTACAATAAGGAACATTGCATACATCATATAAAATCACAATCATGGCCATATCACATCACAACATACCCCTGCAAAACAAAGTTAGACGCCTCTAATTTTCTTTGCATATTTTACGTGGTTTGGGTCTTTCAATAAGTGTCATTCTAACTTACGAACAAGAACCACAACGTTGATGCTTGAACTATCAAGTGCCCGTTGTAAATTGAATCTATACTATGATGGGAGAGACAGACACCCGCAAAGCCACTTATGCAATACAAGTTGCATGTGGAGCGTGGAGCAAGTCTCATGAACGATGTCATGTAAGGTTAGCCCGGGCCGCTTCATCCCATCATACCGTAAGATGCAAAGTACACAAAAAGCAAATGATAATAAAAGCACCACCGCCCATAATGACCATTGTGTTCTACTCGTGCAACAGATCTACATATAGACATGGCTCTAATACCACTGTAGGGCTTCGTACCATAGAAAACAAAAAAATCTACAGCATGCACACAAACAAGCCAAGATCTATCTACTAGATTGTAGCAACGAGTCGATAGAAGCACTCACCCTCGAAGATTCCAAAGCGGTTAATGAGAGCAGATTCTCATGGGTGATGTAGTCGTACACTTGCCGATCTCAAGATCGCGTAGATGATCCTTCTAGCGCTGCATTCCGGCAGCGCTTCCGCAGTCGATCACGCGTTCGGTACTCGATGAAGACCTTCCTCTCCCTTGTTCCAGCAGGCAGCGGAGGTTGTAGTTCTCCCCTCGCGATTCCGGCAGCACGACGGCGTGGTGTCGGAAGTAGAGGGAAGATCCTGTAGGGCTTCGCCTAAGCCGGTGCGATTTATGGTGGATCTAGGGTTTCCCGGCGATCTAGGTTTTAGAAGACCGGGAGGAGGAGGTGTCGGCAGCGGCTAGGGCGATGGCGATGGGCCGGCGGCGGCGCAATGCGGCGGCGCGACGGCGACGGCTGGCGGCGGCTAGGCGGCGACGCGAGTGTGGGAGGGCTAGGGCTTGGTGTTTTGGGGCAGCCCTCCCCCTCTATTTATGAGAGGGGCAGCCTTGGGAGGGGTGGGTTTGAATCCAAACCCAAACCCAAGTTGGATTGAGAGAAGGACTTGTTTCTTCTTCCACTAGGAAACCATTGTTCCAGTTTGACTTTTCAAACTTCCCGTTTGACTTTCAATTTAGAGCTTTAATTCTCTCTTGCAAATGCCCACACCAAGTGACCTAAGATATGATCCAATCATTCCACTTATCCATGACACATTCATGGACCATTCCCCTTCCATTCTGGTGAACCTTTTAGACCCTTCTAGAACCTCTCCGATGAAAACATCAGAATCTTTCCCGAACTCTGAAATCGGACTTTCCTTATATGAATCTTATTCTCCGGACCATTCCGGATCTCCTCGTGATATCCCAGATCCCATTTGAGACTCCGAACAACATTCGGTATCCCTACTAACATTCCATATCTACTAAACAATATTGAATCCTTAAGTGTGTCTCCCTATGGTTCGTGAATTATGCGGACATGACCGAGACACTTCTCCGATCAATAACCAATAGAGGAATCTGGAAATTCATATGGCTCCCACGTATTTCTATGATTACTTTGCGATCGAATGAACCACTTACATATGATACCAATTTCCCTTTGTCTCACGATAGTTTACTTATCCGAGGTTTTGATCGTCGGTATCTCTGCATACCTAGTTCAACCTCGTTACTTATAAGTACTCTTTTCTCGTTCCTGTGATATGTGATCCCTTGTGAGCCAGTCACATGCTTGCAAGCTAATTGGATGACATTCCACCGAGAGGGCCCAGAGTATATCTATCCGTCATATGGATGCACAAATCCCACTCTTGATCCATGTGCCTCAACACATACTTTCCGGACACTCAATGCCACCTTTATAGCTACCCAGTTACGGTGTGGTGTTTGATGTCATCAAAGCATCGTTCCAGTGATGGTGATTAGCATGATCTCATGGTCGAAGAAATTAGGTACTATGTATCAGAAAGCTTATAGCAAACGAACTATTGAAATGACTTGATATTTATGCTACGCTTATCTATAGGAGTATGTCCATCATACCATTCTCCTAATGATATAATCTTGTTGTTAACAACATCACAATGTTCATGATCGGGAAACCACGATCAGCTATCAACCAACAAGCTAGTATTACAAAGAGGCTTTACTAGGGACTCTAATTTAGTTTACAAATCACACAAACATTAATGTTTCTAGTTAATACTATTATAGCATGAATGTAAACATTTATCATAAACACAAAGATATAATAATAACCATTTTTATTATTGCCTCCAGGGCATATCTCCAACAATCTCGGCACCCAGCATCGACGCCTATGTAGTGCTTCATGGTGAATGCACTAGAGGAGAATGTGACTGTGCAGCTCGATACACTCAACGTTGTGCATGGCTATGGCCATGCACGCCCACCAACTGGTATTGCCATGCGTGTTGCTTAATATGAGGCGCTCATATGCAATGAGATAAAAGTTGGGCTAGCATGGATGTATACGAACACAACCATGCATGTATTCATTCATTGGTTTTGGTCAACGGGTCGAGACCTGACGCGTGAGTATGAGATGACAGGAGCGACGGTTGCTTCCTTTTTTCTTTGAATAGGACCGTCGCTTGGAAAACATATAACCGAAGGGGTCTTTTTGCAAATATATTGTTGATATGGCGGCGGTCAAAATGCCACATAGATAGGTCAAAGCGGTCAGACCCAAATAGGACCTCGGGTGAATCACTTATAAAAATATTTAGGACCTAGATGTGAAATTTTAAAGAATTAGGACCAAAGTGAAGGTGGGACGAAAGAATTAGGACCGCCCATTTAGTTTACTCGTCCACAAACTACTTATATCATTATCCTAAGTTAAAGTGAATAAAGTTTGACTAAATTTATAAGAAAACATAGCAATACTTATAACTCTAAATTGGTATCAATAAATAGTTTTTAAATTTAGTTTCATAATATGTCAAGTTGATATAATATATGTTGCTATATTTATCTATAAAATCAGTCAGATTTGATAAAGTTTGTTTAGACAAAAGTTAAGCGTACACTTATTTGAGGACGGAGTGAGTAGGGCGCAGCCCCGTTTCTCGCATGGGTCTCGGGAAGAAATAAGGAGGTTTGGTTGTCCATGGAGAAAAAAATCTTGCATGACCGAGGAAAGGCATGACTTTTAAATTCGCCAAAAATAGGCTCCATGGAAACACCTGAATCTAGCTTTCCTTCGTGTGCAGGCTCCGAGGAGAAGAAAATCTCCCAAAAAAGGCTTCCTACTCAACGCAAGGCCACTTCTCTAGAGCACTGTAGCCAACTTCCTTAATCACCTGGATTAATCGAGCTATGTTGCCCATCTCGCGTAGGAGACTGCGCTGGAGCTCGCCTAAGAGTATCTCCACTCGGCTTTCCAGGACGCCGATCCTAGGACGAAATTTAGGTTCGGATTTCAAAAATCGGCCCAGTCGCGTTCCTAGGATCCCGGTTTTGTCCGGATTTGGGCGAACTTTGCTCCGGACTTTCCAGGCCATTTCCAGCATCCCGAAAACACCGGACGAGTGATACGCCCAATTTGCATCACCATTCTATATCATAATCTACCTCTATTCATTGATATTTGTCTTATTATGAGGTATTACTTATGTCTTTTCCACTGTCTATGCATGTTGGATGATTCTTGGAGGATGGACTGCCGCAGTCTAGATTTTGATGGAAAAGAAGGCGTTTTGATGCAATTTCGTGAAGATCAGAAAAATATCAGAAAAATATGGGAAAATATTATTTTTCCAAAAGATTGAGGAAGCCAGAAGGAGGAGCGAAGAAGGGCTGCAGGGGGCCCACACCCCTCCTAGGCGCGGGCCCGGGAAGGTGTGGCCCACCTGCCCAGCTCCCAACTCCGCCCCTTCGCCTATATCTTCCCTACAGAACCCTAAGGCTAGGCGAGCGACCACAGATAGATTTTCGCCGCCTCTGCGGGGCGGAAAACACCGAGAGAGAAAGATCTCTTCGGCAGACAGATTTCTGCCAGGGGAATTCCTTCCTGGAGAGGGGAGATTGTCGCCATCAACACCGTCATCAAGCTAGGCTTCATCGGGATCATCATCCACACCATCATCTCCACCAGCACCATCATTACCACTCCGTCCCACTGTAACAATTGTGTTGGATATTGCTTTAGTTCTTAGGGGAAACTTTCTCGGTGTTAATTACTATTGTAGTTGATGCTTGTGAGTGGAACCATTGGATTATTGTTTATGTTCAGATTGTTATCCATTATCATATCATCTTTGATCTTCATCCATATGATGTCTTATGAGTAGTTCGTCTAGTTCTTGAGGACATGGGAGAAGTCTTGTTGTTAGTAGTGGATTTGTGTTGAGTTATTATTCAATGGTTAGTATTTAAGTTGTGGTGCTATTCTTCTAGTGGTGTTATGTGAACATCGACTACATGATACTTCACCATTTATGGGCCTAGGAGAATGCATTGTGTGTTTGACTACTAATTGTGGGGTTGTCGGAGTGACAGAAACCTGAATCCCCGTTAGGACACATTTGCATAAGGGAGTGTAGGATCTCAGAGTTTAAGGTTGTGGTTAGATTTTTATATTAATTACTTTTCTGTAGTTATGGATGTTTGCGGGGGGTTTAATCACAAGTATGTATTAGTCCAAATAAGGTCGGTATATTAGCACAGGTTCACCCACACAACACTTACAACAGCAAAGAAGACTACTCAGCTATTTGAAGCGAAAACACTTGACAGAATTCCCATGTGTCCTCGAGAACGTTTGGTCTTTATAAGTATTTCCACCGGCTTGTCCTTTGCTAAGAAAGGATTGGGCCACTTGTTGCGTTTGTTCTTTATTACATGCACTTTGTTTTGTTGCTTTATCAGAAAACCACTAAAATTCCGTTTGCTAAGTATTCACAGGGGTTTCCTGCTCCATACCACTGTTCAGCACCTTCTGCTCCTCGTTGGGATCGACACTCCTATTTATCGAAAGTACTGTGATACACCCCCTATACTTATGGGTCATCAAGACTATTTTCTAGCACCGTTGCCGGGGAGTGAAGCGCTATTGAAGAGTGGAACTGGTAAAGGAAACTTCTACTGTGAGTATTTCTTTTGTTACTACTTGTTACTTTGTTTCCAATATGGATTACCCACTTGGTTTTCTATTTGGGAAAACTACTACCACTGCTAGGGTAGTAGATGAACCACCACCTGTTGAGATAGATCCTTTTAAGATACCTACAAGTATTGTTGATCGTGTTATGGATAATTATTATTTAGGGGATGGAACTGTCCATCCTGGTGATCATTTGCTCTTTATCCATGAGTTATGCGAGTTGTTTAAGTGTGCAGGTATCACAACTGAACAGGTGAAGAAGAAGTTACTCTCCATATCCTTGAAAGGGAGAGCTGAAGAATGGTATAAGCTGCTGAAGAATGGACAATCCATGGAATGGGAGGAAATGACATCTCTCTTTTATTCTAAATTTTATCCTCCCGGTGAGATTCATAAGGACAGAAATCTGATATATAACTTTTGGCCTCGTGATGGAGAGAGTACAACTCAAGCTTGGGGGAGATTGAATTTACTAATGCTTAAATGTCCTATTCATGAACTCCCTAACAATATTATTATCAATAACTTTTATGCTAGGCTTTCTCTTCATGATAAATATCTACTAGATGCTTCTTGTGTTGGATCATTCACATGTATGAAGGAAGAAGCTAAATGGAATCTCTTAGATCATATTTAAGAAAACACTGAAGCTTGGGAGAATTACAAAGGAAGAAAGTCGGGTATAAACTATGATTATGAATGCATTAAATATTTTATGGGAACTAATGACTTCCGTGATATTAGTAACAAGTTTGGTCTTGATCCTCAAGTTCTTGCAAAATGTTTTAATGCCTTTGCCTCTTATATTGAAATTTCCAAGAAAGAGTGGGACAAGTACCATGCTCCTTATAAAGACATTGTCACCCATGTTCCTGCTAGCATAGAGGTTTGTACTATTGATCCTATTTTGCCTGAACCTTATGTGGAGAAAATCCCTTTTCCTGCTAAGGTAAGGGAACATTCCATTATAGCTAATGTAGTTAGCAAACGCGCAAAGAAAACTGTGGAGCCTGATGAGCTCATTGATATTGAGCCTGTGGTAGCTATTGTGAAAGATCTTGTCACTAGAAATATAGAGGATGAGCATATTGTATTCTGTGAAGACGCTACTAATATTGTTTCTCATCCTAAAAAGGCTAGAAAAGCTAGTGTCCCTGTGCTTTCTGTTAGAATTGGTAATCATAGCTATTATGGTTTATGTGATATTGGTGCTAGTTCTAGTGTTATTCCTTATGAGCTTTACAGGGACATTATGCATGAAATTGGTCCTTGTGAGCTTGAGGACATTGATGTGGTTATTCACCTTTCCAATAGAGATCAAGTTTTCCCCATTAGCATTGTAAGTTATGTGGAGGTACTTTGTGGTAAGATTAAATATCCTGCTGATTTTCTAGTACTTGGTAAAGAAGCTAGTAAAACCTATCCTATTATCTTTGGTAGACCCTTCCTGAATACTTGTGGGGCTATTATAGATTGTAGGAAGGAAAACGTTTTGACTAAGTTTGATGGAAATTCTTATGAGTTTAATTTTTCCAAATTTGCAAAAACTCCTTATGAAAATGAATTGCCTAATGATGATTTTAGGGTTGAACAACTTTCTGCTATTTCTCTTTCTCCTAACAATGCCTTGCAGCAGTTTATGGAAGATCACGAAAGCGATGTCTTCATGAAGGAAAGAAATGAGATTGACAAGGTTTTCCTTCGTCGGCCTGAGTTACTTAAGCATAATCTACCCGTGGAAGATTTGGGTACCACACTACCACCTAAAGAGGACCCTATTTTCGAATTAAAACCTTTACCTGATGATCTTAAATATGCTTATCTTGACAATAAGAAAGTGTATCTTGTTATTATTAGTTCTAAACTTTTAGGAAAGGAAGAAGAAAGGTTATTGGAAGTATTGAAGAAACACCGAGGAGCTATGGGTTATACTCTTGATGATTTAAAAGGAATTTCTCCTACTATATGTCAACATGCTATTAATATTGAGCCTGATGCAAAACCAGTTGTTGAGCACCAAGCCGTCTAAATCCTAAGATGAAGGATGTGGTGTAACATCCCTAAAATCATGATTTCAAAGATTGCATATCATTCATGCATGCATATAGTTTTGAGATCAATTTCAAACCAAATTCAAGAAAACAGAAGCACATAGTGCTATCATTTTATGTGAGCAAACTTAAATCAAATGGCCATCCCCATTTGAGAGCTTGAATGTTTTAAACCAAGTTTGGTTGTTTCCCTTGTTGATTGGTTTGAGTGTGGAGTTAGAACAAAATTTTACAAAATAAAAATGGTTTCAAAACCATTTTCAAAACATTTGCAAATCTAGTGCTATGGCACTGTTTATTTTGTTATTTCAAAAGAACCAATCTTGAACAGAGAGGCCACTTGATTTTATGTCCTGAAATGTGATTGTTGCACACTGCAAAAATCCCAAAAAGATTTGGATTCAAATAGAGTTTGAATTCATTTGAAACTCATTTCAGAAATTCAATTTAGAAAAAAGAAAAGAGAAAGGAAATGGAAAAAGGCCGGCGCCAGGAATTGAGCCCAGCAACAGACGCAGCCCATTTAGCCCACCCGGCTCCCCTCTCTCTCTCACACGCGCAGACGCACCCACGCAGTCACTGACGCTCGGACCCCACTCCCTCTCTACTTATTTCGCTGACAAGCGGGCCCTCTCCACGTCACTCCTTCTTCCCCAAATCGCGCCCGCAGACCACGTCGCCGCTGCCGTTGATGCCGGTAATGGCGCGGCGTAATTAGCCTTGATATCACGAGCGTTTCCTGTCGCGCTTCAGCCTATTTAAACCACACCCCGTTGCGGTCATTTTCCCCCACGCTACACTCTCTTCTCGCCACCAGGCTGCCCCTATTTCGCGTTACACCGCCGCAGCTCCAACGATCTCCGGTGAGATATTCCGGTAAGACCCCGTCGCCCCTTGCTGCCTAAACTTGCCAGTATGATCTCCGCGACCATGCGCATCTCCTGACCCCTCTGGTGCATGCTAGGAACATCCAGAGCCTCGGCAACGTCGGCGACCACACGAGACAGACGACCCCATCAACTCCGGTGACCAATTGCGGTAAGCTCCGAGCGCCCCTTGCCCCCTCTTGCATACGAGGTTGCTCGCCACCGTCTTGCACATCTTCTAAACCATCTGGTTCGTGCTAGGGCGACGCGAAACCTCGTCAATGACTTTGACAGCAACCACCGACGCCGTGCACAACTCCGACGAGCTCCAGCAGCCCCTGTCGTGCGCCCCTTGCCAAACCACCTCCACGTTGAGCTTCGCCTCGACCCTGCGGTTCTGGTAAGCACCCTCTCCCCTCCCCGGGCGACCTAGAACGCCAGCACCGCCACTGGCAGAGCGCTCCGCCGCTCGCCGTCGTCGTGCGCCGCCAGAACTTGGTCGTTTGATCAAGAGTCGTTGGATCTAGATCCAACGCGCGTAATAGAATCACTTAAGCGAAGCAGTACGTTAGATCTGAGTCGTGCACGTTCACTTAGATCCAACGATCTGCGTCGATCGATCCTCCCGAACCGATACGGGCCAATAGGAAACAGACGCGTGGCTAGGGTTTAGTTTAAAAACAGAATTTGAATCAGATTTATATCCAAATTTGATTGCTTGTAACTTTTGATTCCCACGTTAGATTTTAGCAAATTTTACACCGTTGGAATCAGGAAGACAAGCCCTTTCTGTTTATGCAATGTGTTTAGTGTTTAGCTTCTGTTAAAATGACTTTATTTGCAGAAACTTTTTTAGGACTATTTTGAGTATAGGAATTGTTTAGGAAATTGTTTTAGTGTCAAATAAACTTGGTTTAGCAAGTTTTTTGACTTGGTTATGATTCAGTACTATGCACTTGCTTGGTTGAGTTTTAAAAATCATCACTTAGCATTTTTGCATGCATGCATATGTATTTTTGTTTGTTTGTATATGTTGTGTGTAATTTGTTGCTACCATTCTTTGTGTAGACTTTGGTGCTAGTGATTGTGATTGTGAAGAGTGCTACTCTCCCAAATACCAAGGCAAGTAGTACTTCATGAATATTTCAATCCCTATATTTTTATACAAGCATTAGAAATATTTTGCTAAGTCTTGCATGTTACTATTTTGCCAAATGCCATGTTGGGAAATCCTAAGTAGTTGTAGAATTGCTAGGAAATTTCCAAGTTAAGTTACTATCTATGCCATGCTTAGCCTAGATAGTAGCAAACAAGGGTTGGTGAACTATACATGCTATGATGAAAATATTTCTAAGTCTTTGGACTTATGTTTTTCTTAACAAAACAACTAAGTCAATGAATCACCTGGGTGGAAAGGGACTTGATTGGTGGTTTTTGGTTGAGTGGTTACACAAGGCCCATGGCTATGGTTTACCTTGTGTATCTCACTTGTGGAAAGTCACCCAGGAACAAAGAGATTTTAGAGGTCAAGTGTTGAGAAGCTTCTAGTGCAGCCACTTGGCAATATGGGCTCTGCCTGGATCACATAAGTTGCTAGAACTTAGCCATTTGGACAGTTGGTGGTAGAGGGAATGATAGGTTGGAGCGCGTCCATTTGGTCTAAGGAAAGGCTTCTGAAAGGTCCTGTCTTGGGAAACCAAGTCTGGTGGGGAAAGTGCACAACCTCTGCAGATGGAAAAATCTAAGTACTTAGCCAAGTCCATGGCAATGGACAACTTGAGCATCAAGACATGGAAGCTATCAAGGATCTCATCATTCCAACTTCTAAGTAAAAACTTGTGGGTGAACAAGGGTGAAGGACCTCAATGTCTATTGGTGGTTCCTTGGGAAAAGTTTTGACAAAGAAAAACTTAGTGATTTCAACTAATAGGCAAAACCTATTTTGAGCAAAGCAAGCCAAGCTACACTTAGCCAAATTTGCATATAGTATATAGTCCACCAAAAATTTACTAAGGTATCACTTGCCAATACTATTCCAAAGTATTGACCCACTGTGGCTGTAACTTGTGATGTTGCAGGTTACTCTGATGAGGATTAGGTGTCATGAGTCTACACTCAACATGTTTGCCTGTGGCACATGAAGATGAAGACTTAAATTTATTTACTTATTCAAACTCTTGTATTAGGCCTGTGGCCTTGAGTTGTAAAGACTATGTTTAACTCTGGAATGGATGTAATAAATGACCTTTGTTTCTGTGTACTTCATCTTAAACTGTGGATGCTAGCAATGATCCAGGTACTAGCATTGCAATCATAGGGATCCTTTTCCTTTATAAAGGAGGGATCTTACAGATGGTATCAGAGCACTATGTTGCCTGTAGGATTATGACCCTAGGATTGGAAACCACTAAGGAAAATTTTTCAACTACTTCTACACTTGTATATTCTTCTCGTAAACTTTTCTATTCTTCTCTCTCATCTCTATTTGTAGATGAATTCCATCAATGAAGCCGTGAGGAAAGGACCACTCATGACAATGACTTTGGAGTGTGAGACAGAATTCCCCAAGGCTGTCAAGGACCTCATGGTTTCATTAGAGATACAAGGTGCAGCTGTGTACAAGGGTTTTCCTGTGATGGATGAAGGAGTGGAATACTGGTGGGTGCAACTTCACTTGTATAAAAACAAGGAAGACAACCATCAGGAAAAAGGATTATGCATGTTCACCAATTCAGTGGTGCACCCTACATTCTTTGAATCAGCAAGGGATGCAGCTTGGAAGACCATCAAAGAACTTGGTGACAGAGTCAAGTGTAGAATGCTCAACCTCCAAAATGATCTAAGGAAGGAGAAGGAACATACCCAAGAGTTGGAAGCTACCAACCAAACTTTAAGAGGAGACATTATAGACTTAGTGATGGAATCATGTGAGCAAGATAGGCTGATTGCTTCTAGAAACATTGTGTTAGCCAACAGATCCAGTGAGATAGGATTGTAAACATACTTCGTTAGTTGGACCACCACCTATCACCCTATTTTCCAAAATATTGCTTTGAAATAAGATTGAACCTTGGTTGATGTAATGGTTTCATGTATGCATGACTTGTGTGTTTTGCTTTCCAAGGTTATGTATGTGATGTTTTGACTTTTGTTTTATCTTGAATTGTGTTGTTCTAACTTTTCTATCTTATAAATAGATGCCTATTACCATTAGCACTGTTGAGGAGTTCCAGGTTACCCGCTTTGGTCCTCGTATCGTTGAGCTTACTACTTTGCTCAATCTCCCTCTTCCCACCATCATGGTGCATCCCCTCACTAAGTTCGAGAGGAAGGACCTCTAGGGCTTCAAGGTGAACCAGCCCGGACGCCAGACAGAGCCTACTACGGAGGCCATCATCTTCAAGCTCATGCACGATGACAGGGAGAGAGGCATTGAGGTAGTGATGCAGGATCTGATAGGACGTCTGCTAGGACGACACTCCCGACAGGTTAGAGGCACCCACTTCCACGTCTTCGGAAGACGTGATGAGGACGGAGAGTCCATCGACTTCGAGGACGATTCGAGGGACGCATCAGAGCCGATACGCATGTACCTCCAGGACTTAGAGTCTCTCATTAGGCACGTGGACACGGACAGGACCAATGTCATGCTCAGTAATGACGAGCTCCAGGTGCAGCTTCGCGAGAAGGACAAGCTCTTCGCGCAACAAGACGAGATAGTCAAGGAAATGGAGGCGAAGTTCGAGACTCAGGACAGGAAGTTCAAGAGTCAGGAGAAGCGTGTCTAGGATAGGAACAAGAAGATCCGGGATATGACTGAAGAACTGCAGTCCAAGGACTTCGAGCTAGAGCAGTAGCAGACGGTGATAGAGAGGCTTCGTTCCCATAAGAGGGCTCTCAAGGCCAAGATAGAGTCCTTGACCACTAGCATTGAGGAGAATAAGACCGCGATGGAGAACGCAGGTCTTACCTTTGTCGAGGAGGAGATTGATGCCGATGAGTAGACTTGACTACTTGTTTATCCTTTATTATCATACTTGTTATTTGAGAACTTGTTATTGGACCATCCGACATGTGGATGGCTTGCTACTTGTGTGTTTTACTTTGTGAACTTGTTACTTTGTTGTTGAACCTTTATCTTGTGTTGCATGCTTTGTGTTTGCTTATGTGATGTAATGTGCATGAAAGCATCTAAGGGTATCTCATTCTTATCTCTATTTGAACAAACCACAGATGCCTCCCCGTCGTGCAAACCCCAACCCCAACAACAACAACATCACTCCAGAAATGCAACAAATGATGACTGCTCAAACACAGCTGATGCAGATGATGACAACGTTCATCCAGAACCAAAACAATAACAACAACAACAATAACAACAACAACCCTCTGGGCTTTGATATGCTCACCAGGTTCTTGAGATTGAGGCCAGCTAAGTTCTCAGGGACGACTGATCCCATGGTGGCCAATGATTGGCTACGTTCTGTGAACAAGGACTTAGTAACCGTGGGCTGTACGGATGCTGAAAAAGTCAGATTTGCAGCACATCTGCTGGAAGGGCCAGCCGCCACTTGGTGGGACAACTTCCAGATCACCACTCCCATAGATGAAGTGACATGGGCTATCTTTGAGGATGGCTTTCGCACTGCTCATATCTCATCAGGAGTGATGAGTCTGAAAAAGAAAGAGTTCCACAATCTGA
The DNA here is from genome assembly GCA_916181665.1 of Avena sativa. NCBI lineage: Eukaryota > Viridiplantae > Streptophyta > Magnoliopsida > Poales > Poaceae > Avena > Avena sativa. The sequence continues at coordinate 346,271,390 of OV702280.1, read as the reverse complement.
AGCAGCGCCACCGCAGCGTGGCTGAATACATTGAGGAGTTCAACAATCTGGCGCGTTATGCACCGGATGAAGTTGACACTGATGCCAAGAGAAAGGAAAAATTTCTTGAAGGCTTGAATGATGAGCTGAATCTGCAATTGGCTGTGGCCTATGTTCCCACTTATCAGTCGCTCTGTGACAAGGCTGCTATTTTGGAGAACAAAATAAAGCAAGTTGAGAGTAGAAAGAGGAAGCACTCCGACAAGCACAGCTCGGGATCGTCTCACAAACGATCTCATTATGATGACAGTGGAAGCTCAGGATCCCACAAGCATGGGAAATTCAACAAGCACCACAACCACAACCGTCATGACAACAAGCATCACCGTAGTCATGACAATGACAAGTACAAGAACCACAAGAGTGGACATAAGAGCCACCACAGTGGTAATGGTAGTGGAAGTGGAAGTCAGCCTGTTAAGAGAGACATCAGTCAGGTTGAATGCTTCAAATGCAAGAAGATGGGGCATTATGCAAATGAGTGCCCTGAAAAGAAAGTTGAAGGACCTATCAAGCCAAATCCTTTCCAAAAAGGATAGGTAAACCACATCAGTGTGGAGGAGGTCTATGAGGAGCCTGATGCTGTTGCTGGTAAGTTCAGACTCAATTCTATTCCAGCATTTGTTCTTTTTTATACTGGAGCATCGCATTCATTCATATCAAAAGCATTTGTTGATAGAAATGGGTTTCCAACTGAAAACATTGGGTGTCTAATAAAAGTTAGTTCTCCGGGTGGAGATATGATAGTAAGTCTTGGATGCCGGGATCTAGTAATAGAGTTTGGAAAACATAAGTTTCCAGTGAGTCTGATAATCCTAGATTCCCAAGGATTGGACGTAATATTGGGAATGGATTGGATGGCTAAGTACGAAGGAGTACTAGATTGTGCCAATCGTACTGTTGCACTCACAACCCCAGAAGGAAAGCGGATTAAATTCAAGTCCAACTTTGAATCTAAAGGAAGTAAGCTAAATTCTCTTAAGGGGGTTAGCATGGACAATGTGCCAATTGTGAGTGAGTATCCAGATGTGTTTCCGGAAGAATTGCCGGGAATGCCGCCAGATAGAGATGTGGAATTCCTGATAGATTTGGTACCAGGGTCTGGACCAATAGCAAAGAGACCGTATAAAATGTCAGTTGATGAACTGAAAGAGCTCAAAAAGCAACTTAGAGAACAGCTACAGAAAGGATTTATTCAACCAAGTTCTTCATCTTGGGGAGCCCCAGTTTTGTTCATGGAGAAGAAAGATAGAAGTCAAAGGTTATGCATAGATTACCGTTCACTCAACGAGGTAACTATCACGAACAAATATCCTTTGCCTAGAATAAATGACTCGTTTGATCAGCTAGAAGTAGCATGTGTGTTCTCAAAGATTGATCTCCGGTCAGGATATTTTCAACTCAAGATAAGAGAGCAAGACATACCTAAAACAACGTTCACCACAAGGTATGGATTGTATGAGTATACCGTAATGCCTTTTGGTTTAACCAATGCTCCAGCATACTTCATGAATATGATGAACAAGGTGTTCATGGAATTTCTTGACAAGTTTGTTATCGTTTTCATCGATGACATCTTAGTCTACTCCAAGAGCAAAGAAGAACATGAAGGACACTTACGTTTGATACTTGAGAAATTAAGAGAGCATAAACTTTATGCCAAATTCAGCAAGTGTGAGTTATGGTTGGAGGAAGTTGGTTTTCTTGGTCATGTTATGACGAAGGATGGTGTAGCAGTTGATCCTGCTAAAGTCTCAGCTGTGACTGAATGGGAATCTCCCAAGTCCGTGAAAGAAGTTCGTAGTTTCCTTGGCTTAGCAGGTTACTACAGAAGGTTTATTGAGAATTTCTCTAAGGTAGATAAGCCCATGACTGAATTGTTAAAGAAAGACAAGAAGTTTGCTTGGTCTGAAGGTTGTGAACTCAGCTTTCAGGAGTTGAAGAAGAGACTTGTGACAGCACCAGTCTTGTGTCTGCCAGATTTGGAAAAGGATTTCCAAGTATATTGTGATGCATCTCATCAAGGTTTGGGTGCAGTACTTATGCAAGACGGTAAAGTTGTGGCTTATGCCTCGAGACAACTCAAAACTCATGAAGTAAACTATCCTACTCATGATTTAGAGTTAGCCTCTGTCGTCCATGCGCTCAAAACATGGAGACACTATCTTTTGGGAAAGCGTTGTGAAGTGTTCACGGATCACAAAAGTCTGAAGTATATCTTCACTCAGAAGGAAATTAATATGAGACAAAGAAGATGGCTAGAACTTATCAAAGACTATGACTTAAGTTTGCAATACCACCCCGGTAAAGCAAATGTTGTAGCAGATGCTCTAAGTCGTAAGGTATTTGTGAATGGCCTTACCAAAGGAGAATTGCCAGATGATCTGTGTACCCAATTTAGAAAATTCAGATTGGAGATTGTGCCTGAAGGACATCTCATGTCTTTGGATGTTCAACCCACTTTGTTGGACAAGATCAAAGAAGCCTAGAAGACTGATAAAGAAATCGAAGAGATTAAGGAAAAGATTGGCAAAGGAAAAGCCAAAGGGTTCCATGAAGACGAACATGGTACTTTATGGCATGGGAAACGTATCTGTGTTCCACAAGACCCGGAGTTGCGGAAACTGATTTTACAAGAAGCACACAACTCTCCGTATTCCATTCATCCAGGTAACACCAAAATGTACATGGACATGAAAGAAAGATTTTGGTGGAATAATCTCAAGAAGGACATCGCCGAACATATTGCTTTGTGTGATGTGTGCAGTAGAGTGAAAGCGGAGCATCAGAAACCAGCAGGTTTGCTTCAACCACTACCTATTCCTGATTGGAAGTGGGACAAAATTGGTATGGATTTCATTACCGGATTACCAAGGACCAGGTCAGGATATGATTCCATATGGGTAGTAGTGGATCGCCTAACTAAAGTGGCCCATTTCATACCCGTGAAGACAACTTATACAAGTGCTAAGTTGGCCAAGATCTACATGAGTAGAATTGTATGTCTACATGGAGTGCCCAAGAGTATTGTGTCTGATAGGGGAACTCAATTCACTTCCCATTTTTGGAGACAGTTGCATGAATCATTGGGAACGAGGTTGGAATTCAGTACTGCTTTTCATGCTCAAACCGATGGACAAACAGAAAGGACTAATCAGATTCTTGAAGACATGTTGAGGGCGTGTGCCTTAGACTATGGAGCCAGTTGGGATGAAAGTCTGCCTTACGCAGAATTTTGTTATAACAACAGCTATCAAGCCAGCATTGAGATGGCACCGTTTGAGTTTCTCTACGGAAGAAAGTGTACCACCCCATTGTTATGGAATGGTGTGGGAGAAAGAAGTTTATTCGGGCCAGATCTTATCAAAGAATCCGAAGAGAAGTTCAAGTTGGTTAAGGACAGGTTGAAGATAGCACAGTCCCGACAGAAAAGCTACGCAGATCCTAAGCGTAGAGAAGTCACCTACGAAGTTGGTGATAGAGCCTATCTTAGAGTGTCACCACTTCGTGGAGTGAAAAGATTCGGAGTCAAGGGAAAATTGGCACCAAGATATGTTGGGCCATTCAAGATTCTGAGTCGCAAAGGAGAAGTTGCCTATGAAATTGAACTGCTGGAATCTCTATCAGTTGTCCATAATGTGTTTCATGTGAGTCAGCTTAAGAAATGTCACCCAGAAATGGAAGAAACTTCTTTGAAGGATACTATACCTTTGGAGGAGGTTCAATTGGAAAGTGCCTATCAAGATTCTTGAGACTGCAGAAAGAGTCACAAGGACTAAGACTATCAAGTTTTGCAAAGTGCAGTGGAATCATCATTCCGAAGAGGAAGCAACATGCGAAAGAGAAGATGATCTTCGGAAAGACCACCCTCACCTATTTGCTAGCCAATCCGAATCTCGAGGGCGATATTCACCTTAAGGGAGTTAGATTTGTAACATCCCTAAAATCATGATTTCAAAGATTGCATATCATTCATGCATGCATATAGTTTTGAGATCAATTTCAAACCAAATTCAAGAAAACAAAAGCACATAGTGCTATCATTTTATGTGAGCAAACTTAAATCAAATGGCCATCCCCATTTGAGAGCTTGAATGTTTTAAACCAAGTTTGGTTGTTTCCCTTGTTGATTGGTTTGAGTGTGGAGTTAGAACAAAATTTTACAAAATAAAAATGGTTTCAAAACCATTTTCAAAACATTTGCAAATCTAGTGCTATGGCACTGTTTATTTTGTTATTTCAAAAGAACCAATCTTGAACAGAGAGGCCACTTGATTTTATGTCCTGAAATGTGATTGTTGCACACTGCAAAAATCCCAAAAAGATTTGGATTCAAATAGAGTTTGAATTCATTTGAAACTCATTTCAGAAATTCAATTTAGAAAAAAGAAAAGAGAAAGGAAATGGAAAAAGGCCGGCGCCAGGAATTGAGCCCAGCAACAGACGCAGCCCATTTAGCCCACCCGGCTCCCCTCTCTCTCTCTCGCACGCGCAGACGCACCCACGCAGTCACTAACACTCGGACCCCACTCCCTCTCTGCTTATTTCGCTGACAAGCGGGCCCTCTCCACGTCACTCCTTCTTCCCCAAATCGCGCCCGCAGACCACGTCGCCGCTGCCGTTGATGCCGGTAATGGCGCGGCGTAATTAGCCTTGATACCGCGAGCGTTTCCTGTCGCGCTTCAGCCTATTTAAACCACACCCCGCTGCGGTCATTTTCCCCCATGCTACACTCTCTTCTCGCCACCAGGCTGCCCCTATTTCGCGTTACACCGCCGCAGCTCCGACGATCTCCGGCGAGATATTCCGGTAAGACCCCGTCGCCCCTTGCTGCCTAAACTTGCCAGTATGATCTCCACGACCATGCGCATCTCCTGACCCCTCTGGTGCATGCTAGGAACATCCAGAGCCTCGGCAACGTCGGCGACCACACGAGACAGACGACCCCATCAACTCCGGTGACCAATTGCGGTAAGCTTCGAGCGCCCCTTGCCCCCTCTTGCATACGAGGTTGCTCGCCACCGTCTTGCGCATCTTCTAAACCATCTGGTTCGTGCTAGGGCGACGTGAAACCTCGGCAACGACTTCGACAGCAACCACCGACGCCGTGCACAACTCCGACGAGCTCCAGCAGCCCCTGCCGTGCGCCCCTTGCCAAGCCACCTCCACGTTGAGCTTCGCCTCGACCCTGCGGTTCTGGTAAGCACCCTCTCCCCTCCCCGGGCGACCTAGAATGCCGGCACCGCCACTGGCAGAGCGCTCCGCCGCTGATGGGGATATGCCTACCGGGGTATACCCAGCAGGACGTTTCCGACTGGCCCAAGACCCGGCGAGTGGGCCTGCAGAACGGCGAGTGGATCGAAGCCCAGCAAGGAACCGAGCGACTGGAAGCTGAAGGCCCAGACGAGTAGATAGGCCCAGTCGGGCGAGGTTAAACGACTACCGAAGCTTTAACCGAATCGGTTGAGATATGTAAACCCTAGGGGAGGTGAGCCTATATAAACCTCCCTATAGGGTGAGTAGAGACACATTCCCAGATACACCCAAGTGACTCGTTGCCTAGCCGCCGAGCTCGCCCATTGTAACACCTTGATAATACAATCTAGCAGGAGTAGGTCTTTACCCTCCGGGGGGCCGAACCTGGGTAAAACCCTGTGTCTTTGCGCTCATCTCGCACCACAGATGGCTAGCCCCCCTTGCCCCTCGTTCTACTACTCGCTGCCGATTGCAGCATCTGCCGTGACCATTCCCACGATAGTGGCGCCCACCGTGGGGCCTGGCCGGTCTGGCCGGTGTTCTGTGGCGAGATCCAATCTTCCCATCAACGAGACGGTCGCCACCGGCCGCATGATAGCGATCGGCGAGATGCTCCAAATCTTGCCGAGCAGCTACGTCCCGGCGGCGCGACCCGTCACGCACAGCGTGATCCTGCCAATCGGCACGATCAGCCTCTTCGTCGGCCTCACCGACGTCATCGTCTCGGAGGATTCGGCTCGCATCCGCGAGTCGCCGCCACGCGATCGGCTCTCCGAGAGCCAGATCCGCACGATCCATCGCCTCGCCTCCGAGTACAACTCGGCCCACAGCAACGTGGCCGGGAATTCAGCGGCCGCGGAGGATGCGGCCCTCACCGACGACGCCGACTCAGCGACCCCGGCGTCACTCGCCGGATCCATCACCGCGGCTTCGTCCGCGGGCTCCATCGCCCAGGTCTCCAACGCGGGAGACTTCGAGGATCCCTCCATCCTCGGGATCTTCGAGTTCGACTCCGGATCGAAGAACTCCGGCGACCCCACGACGGAACCGGCCGCCACACCGCGACCTACATGGCGACCGGCACCGATCCGCCGGAGGACCCGTTCTCCACCCCAATCCCTCCTAACGCCACGGCAACGGAGGTCGAGGAACTCCGCCTGAAACTGGCGGAGGCGATACGCAAAGAGCAAGCCGAGCGCGAAAAATTTCGCCTCGAGCAGGTGACGGCGCAGGAGCTGTCACGCTACCACCAGCAGCGGATCAGGTCACGCCTGAACCCCACCGTTTAGGGGCGCGCCCTGAACTTCGACGACGAAAACGACCCGGCCCGCGTGGCCGAGCGCGCGATCTGCGAGAACGCGCCACCAGGAGGAAGTGCACGGCCCCCGCCAGGATCAACTGCAATGGGCGCCCCACCGCCACCCAACCGCACCCCTCCCAGGGACCAGCCGCGGATAGTAGTCTCCTCACGGGAGCGAGACGCAAACGGCCTCCCACTATTCTCCACCCCGATGGACAACCTCGTGGCAGGCCGAGCAGCAGCCGACAGCATCACGGCCACAGGCAACGGCGCCCTGCAGATCGAATACGTCAAGGCCTTGCTCGCGAAGGCCGTCGAGGAGCAACGAGCGGGCGCCGACTCGCAAGGACGAGTATACTCGCGTTCCTCAGGAAGCAGAGCGGCCTCCAGCGGCCGCCCAGCGGCGGCAAACACCCTCAACTGCCCGCCACCAGAGCCACCGCAGCTCCAATACCGACCCGCGAATGCGGCACTCTCCACCAACGACCACAGGCCGACAACCAACCTTGTCGCCGCCAACGGGCAGCCCATCGACGCCCGCACCCACATCATCAACAACCAAAGCTGGCGCGCACGCCAGCCCGACGACCTGCGACATACCCTAACCAACCGCCGCGACGGCGAGCCCATGGGGTCGCTCAGTCGACTCGGGCCCAAGTGCTTCGGACCAATGATCGGAGGCGAGAAGTATCCGCCAAACTTCAAGGCTCCAAAAGAAATAGAAAAGTACGACTCCTCGTACGACCCCGCCGTATGGCTCGACACATACCTCATGGCGATGGGGATCGCGGGCCACACTGACCTGCTCGCCGCCCGTTACCTCCCCCTGATGATGGAGGGGACGTACAGGCAGTGGATCAACACTCTCCCCCAGGACAGTATCGACTCCTGGGAGGAAATGCGCGACGCCTTCGTCAGGCACTTTGAGTGCTCCTACACCCGCGCCACCACTATTGAGGACCTGGAACGGTGCGTCCAGGGACCCCGCGAGTCGACCCGCAACTGGGTCCAACGGTGGCAAGAGCTTTGGTACAACGCGGTCGGCATCCACCCGGACACCACGATCCATTGCTTCAAGACCTCGTGCCACTACGAGCCCCTAGTCGCCAAGCTCAAGCGACACTCCCGCACACTCGACAACATCCCCGACCTCCTCGAGGTTGCCAAACGGTACACCGAGGAAGATCCAAACCAGGAAACTGACGACGAGTCAGGAGGTCAACGCCGCACGGGCGGCAACGACGGCGGACGCCGATCCGACCTACGCTACAGCTACACTCGCCTCACCGGCAAGCGCCGCAGTGACGGGCGAGTCGACTTCATCGCCAACGCCGGGCACGCGCAGCGCGAGCCCAAGAGCTTCCGCCGCGACGGAGGGCAACGCCGCGATGGCGGCAACTACAAGAACAAGCCAAGGTTCGATCCTGCGGCCCTCCTTAACCAACCATGTGCGTTCCATAGCAGGGAAGGGAAGCCCGCAACGCACACCACCGCCGACTGCCACACCCTCAGGGAAATCGAGAAGGCACGGCGAGCGCGGGAGGACCCCGACAACGACCCGACAAACGGCGGCAAATTCGGCAAAGTGGCCGGCTCGCTCCACACCTTCACAGGCTTCAACACGAAGCGCGAGAAGAAGGTCATCGCCCGCGCCGTCGCCGTCAACGCGGTGGCCCAAATAGACGTCCCCCAGTTCCTGAACTGGTCGGAGCAGCCCATCACCTGGAGCCGCCAAGACCACTCGCCACGCATCGAGTACCCAGGACGAGTCGCCCTGGTGGTCAAGCCCAAGGTTGGCGACTACTGGCTCCCCAAGACACTGATGGACGGCGGCAGCTCCATCAACATCCTCTACCTCGACACCTTCAGGCGGCTGCGGCTCCCGCAGTCAATGATCGAGACGACTCACACCACATTCCACGGCATCGTCCCCGGTCGGAAGGCGTACCCGATCGGCAAGGTCACGCTGCCAGTAACATTCGGCACACCGGAAAACTTTCGCACCGAGCGGATCGTCTTCGAGCTGGTGCCCTTCGACAGCCCCTACCACTGCGTCCTGGGGCGCCAGGCGTTCGCTAAATTCATGGCAGCGCCCCACTACGCGTACAACGCGATGAAGCTCCCCGGGCCCTGCGGCGTCATCACCATCCACGGCGACCCCGACATGGCCGCCGAATGCGAGGCCAAAGGAGCCGAGCTCGCCGACGCCGTCATCACGACGGAGACCAACCACGCCGATGAACTCGCCAAGTACGCGAGCGGGGTCAACAACGACGACCCCACCATACTCAAGAAACCCAACTCAGAGGGCGCAAACACCTCAACCTTCGAAGCCACGACGCACACCCGCACCGTCGAGCTGGTCCCAGGCGACTCCAGCCAGACGGTGACGATTGGGACGGACATGAGCCCCGCATAGGAAGGCGCGCTCATCGAGTTCCTCCGTGAGAACAGGGACATCTTTGCATGGAAGCCCTCCGACATGCCCGGTGTTCCCAGGGAGCTCGCTGAGCACAAATTAAACACCGACCCCAAAGTGCGACCTGTCAAGCAGTCGCTGCGGCCCTTCAATGAAGAACTCCGTCGAGGGATCGCCGAGGAGGTGAAGCTCTACTCGCTGCCGGCTTCATCCGGCCAATCAAATACTCCAAGTGGCTGGCCAACCCAGTCCTGGTCGAAAAGAAGAAAAGGACCTGGATAATGTGTATCGACTACACAAACTTGAACGGCGCCTGCCCAAAGGAGCAGTTCGTCCTCCCGCGGATCGACCAGATAATCGATTCAACCGTGGGCTCAGAGTCGCTCTGTTTTCTCGACGCCTACTCTGGGTACAACCAGATCAAAATGGCTGTCGAAGACGAGGAGAAGACGGCGTTCATCACGCCATTCGGAGCTTTCTGCTACACCGCAATGACCTTCGGCCTCAAGAACGCCGGGGCGACCTACCAGCGGTGCATGCAAGAATGCCTCGCGAGCCAAATTGGCCGTAACATCCACGTCTACATCGACGACGTGGTCGTGAAATCAGCTCGCCAAGGCGACCTACTCGCGGACCTGGCGGAAACATTCGCCAACTTGCGAAGATATAAGATAAAGCTCAACCCAGGCAAATGCACCTTCGGTGTACCCGCCGGACAACTACTGGGGTACGTCGTCTCCAAACGAGGGATCAAGGCGAACCCCACGAAGATCGACACGATCGCCCGGCTCGGCAAACCCGAGTGCCCGCGCGACGTCCAGAAGCTGGCTGGGCGAGTAGCGGCTCTCAGTTGCTTCATCCCCCGCCTGGGCGAAAAGGCGATGCCCCTATACCGCCTGATGCGCAAGAACCCCACTTTCCAGTGGGACAAGGAGGCGGACGACGCGCTCCGCGACCTCAAAAAGGTGCTACTCGCTGCACCACTACTCGCCGCCCCCGCCGACAAAGAACCCATGCTGGTTTACGTCGCGGCGTCCGAGCGCGTCATCAGCGCCGTGATGGTCGTCGAGCGACCAGAGGAAGGAAAGGAGCGCCCGGTCCAGCGGCCGGTGTACTATATCAGCGAGGTCCTCACCGAGTCGCGCCAGCGGTACCCACGGTACCAAAAGCTAGTATACGCGGTCTTCAGAGCTCAGCGGCGCCTGCCGCACTACTTCCAGGAGCACCCGATCACGGTCGTCTCCTCAGCACCACTGCAAGACATCATCCGCAATCGCGAGGCGACCGGGCAGGTCGCCAAGTGGGCTGTCGAGATCGGCATCCACAACATCAAATACGAGCCACGAAAGGCGATCAAGTCACAGGCACTGGCAGACTTCATCGCCGACTGGGAGGAGGCCCAGCAACCAGATAAGCTGCCGTACCTCCATTACTGGAGCCTGCACTTCGACTGTAGGGGTTCGTAGCATGGAAAACAAAAATTTTCTATCGCATACAAACAAACAAGCCAAGATCTATCTACTAGATTGTAGCAACGAGTCGATGGAATAACTCACCCTCGAAGATTCCAAAGTGTTTAACGAGAGCAGATTCTCGTGGGTGATGTAGTCGTACTCTTTCCGATCTCAAGATCGCGTAGACGATCCTTCCGGCGCCGCGTTCCCGCAGCGCTCCCGCAGTCGGTCACACGTTCGGTACTCGACGAAGACCTTCCTCTCCCTTGTTCCAGCAGGCAGCGGAGGTTGTAGCACTCTCCTCGCGATTCCGGCAGCACAACGGCGTGGTACCGGAGGTAGAGGGGAGATCCCGCAGGGCTTCGCCTTAAGCCGGTGCGAGTATGGTGGAGCTTATGAGAGAGGCTATTAGTGGTCTAGTAATTAGACACACCAATTAGAGGGCTCTAAACCAATTAGAAGGCTCTAAACCGAAACAGCTCTAAACCGGGGTCTAGGTCTAGTTTCTAGTTTAGAGGATAGGAACTTGTGTGTGCTAGGAGGGGAGCCCTGCCCCTCCTTATATAGGTGGGAGGGCTGGCTGCGCCATGGGGAGGAGAGTCCCTCCCCAAGTCGGCTTGGTGGGGCGCCGGCCAAGGGAGGAGTCCTCCCCCAATTCGGCCTCCACCAATCCTCCTCTTTTCCCACTTCCCAAAATTGGCAGTTTGACTTTCAAATTAGCCGTTTGACTTTTCCAATTTAGGAATTAAATAAACCCTTTATTTTGGACAGCGAGAACACCTAGTACATGATGCAATCATTCCAACTTGCAATGACACATTCATGTACCCCTTCCCCCCCGGAGTGCCGGACATTCCGGGACCTTCTAGAATGTTCCCGATGAAAACACCGGAACCATTCCCCAACTCCGAAATGGGACTTTCCTTATATGAATCTTATTCTCCGGACCATTCCGGATCACCTCGTGATATCCCGGATCCCATCCGAGACTCCGAACAACATTCGGTCTCTTTCTCATAATACCATAACTACTCAAACAACGTCGAATCCTTAAGTGTGTCTCCCTACGGTTCGTGAATTATGCGGACATGATCGAGACACTTCTCCGAACAATAACCAATAGAGGAATCTGGAAATTCATATGGCTCCCACATATTTCTACGATTACTTTGCGATCGAATGAACCACTTACATACGATACCAATTTCCCTTTGTCTCACGATATGTTACTTATCCGAGGTCATGATCGTCGGTATCTCTGCATACCTAGTTCAACCTCGTTACTGATAAGTACTCTTTTCTCGTTCCCGTGATATGTGATCCCTTGTGACCAAGTCACATGCTTGCAAGCTAATTGGATGACATTTCACCGAGAGGGCCCAGAGAATATCTATCCGTCATGTGGATGGACAAATCCCACTCTTGATCCATGTGTTTCAACCAATACTTTCCGAACACCCAATGCCACTTTTATAGCCACCCTGTTACGGTGTGGTGTTTGATGACATCAAAGCATCCATCCAGTAAAGGCAATATGCATGATCTCATGGTCGAAGGAATTAGGTTACTATGTATCAGAAAGCATATAGCAATTGAACTATTGAAATGACTTGATCTTTATGCTACGCTTGTCTATAGGAGTATGTCCACCATATCATTCTCCTAACGATATGATCTTGTTGTTGATAACATCTCAATGTTCATGACAAAGAAACCACATCATCAATCAACCAACAAGCTAGTGAAGTATAGAGGCCATACTAGGGACTTCAAATTAAGTTTACAAATCACACAAGTATTAATGGTTTCCTTGTTAATACTATTATAGCATGAATGTAAACATTTATCATAAACACAAAGATATATAATAATAACTACATTTATTATTACCTCTAGGGCATATCTCCAACAGTCTCCCACTTGCACTAGAGTCATCTAATCTAGATTACATGGTAATATACCGAACACCCATGGCAGTTTGGTGTTGGTCATGTTTTGCCCTCGGGAGAGGTTTAGTCAACGGATCCGCCACATTCAGATCTGTGTGTACTTTGCAAATCTTTATATCCCCATCCTGGATATGTTCTCGAATAGCGTGGAAACGCAGCTTGATATGCTTCAGCTTCTTGTGTGACCTTGGTTCTTGCGCATTGGCTATGGCGCCCATGTTATCACAGTAGATAGACATTGGGTCCAGCGCACTTGGAACCACACCCAGCTCTGTAATGAACTCTTTCATCCATATCGCTTCTTGTGAAGCCTCCGAAGCAGCCATGTATTCCGATTCAGTTGAAGATCTCGCCACAACGCTTTGCTTTGCACTCCTCCAGCTAACTGCTGCACCATTCAAAATAAATACGTATCCAGATTGTGATTTAGAATCATCCGGATCGGTGTTCCAACTAGCATCGGTGTAACCATTAACAACGAGCTGTTCATCACCTCCATAAGAAAGAACCATATCCTTAGTTCTTCTCAAGTACTTAAGGATGTTTTTGACCGCTGTCCAATGATCCACTCCTGGATCACTTTGATATCTGCTAGTTAGACTAACAGCATATGCGATGTCGGGTCTAGTACATAGCATGGCATACATTAGAGATCCTATGGCTGAGGCATAGGGAGTCTTACTCATCTTTTCTCTATCTTCTGCCGATGTCGGACTTTGAGTTTTACTCAAGGTCGTATTGGGCAACATGGGCAAGAACCCTTTCTTGCTATCTTCCATTCCAAACCTCTTTAGAACTTTGTCCAAATATGTACTTTGTGACAATGATATTTGGCGTTTCGATCTATCTCTATAAATCTTTATGCCTAATATGTAAGCTGCTTCGCCAAGATCCTTCATTGAAAAACTATTATTCAAATATTCCTTGACACTATTAAGAAGGTCTACATCATTCCCAATCAACAATATGTCATCCACATACAGTATTAAGAATGCTACAGAGCTCCCACTCACTTTCTTGTAAATACAAGCTTCTCCATAAGTTTGTATAAAACCAAAACTTTTGATTACCTTATCAAAACGTTGATTCCAACTTCGGGATGCTTGCTTCAATCCATAGATGGACCGTTGAAGCTTGCATACCTTGTTAGCATCTTTAGGATCGACAAAACCTTTGGGTTGTATCATATACAACTCTTCATCAATGTCTCCATTGAGGAATGCTGTTTTGACATCCATCTGCCATATCTCATAATCATAATATGCAGCGATTGCTAACATAATCCTCACAGACTTTAGCTTCGCTACCGGTGAGAAAGTCTCATCGTAGTCAACTCCTTGAATTTGTCGAAACCCTTTTGCGACAAGTCGAGCTTTATAGACAGTAACATTACCATCAGCATCTGTTTTCTTCTTGAAAATCCATTTGTTCTCGACAGCCTTCCGGCCATCCGGTAAGTCCACCAAAGTCCATACTTGGTTTTCGTACATGGATCCAATCTCGGATTTCATGGCTTCTTGCCATTTATTGGAATCTGGGCTCATCATCGCTTCCTCATATGTCTCGGGGTTATCGGTGTTGTCCACCAACATGACATTCATAACGGAATCATACCAATCTGGAGTGGTACGAGTTCTCGTTGACCTCCGAGGCTCTGTAGTAACTTCAACCGAAGTTTCATGATCACCATCATTAGCTTCCTCTCTTATTGGTGCAGGCACCACAGGAACTTCTTCCGGTGCTGCGCTACTCGCAATTTCGAGAGAAGGTTCGACAACCTCGTCGAGTTCTACTTTCCTTCCAGTCACTTCTTTCGAGAGAAATTCCTTCTCTAGAAAGGATCCATTCTTGGCAACAAAGATTTTGCCTTCGGATCTATGATAGAAGGTATACCCAATAGTTTCCTTCGGGTATCCTATGAAGACGCATTTTTCCGCTTTGGGTTCAAGCTTGTCCGGCTGTAACTTCTTTACATAGGCTTCGCACCCCCAAATTTTAAGGAACGACAATTTAGGTTTCTTCCCAAACCATAATTCATACGGTGTCGTTTCAACGGATTTAGACGGTGCCCTATTTAAAGTGAATGCGGCTGTTTCTAATGCATAACCCCAAAATGATAGTGGCAAATCTGTAAGTGACATCATAGAACGAACCATATCTAAGAGAGTTCGATTACGACGTTCAGACACACCATTACGCTGTGGTGTTCCCGGCGGTGTCAACTGCGAAAGTATTCCACATTTCTTCAAATGCTCGCCAAACTCGTAACTTAGATATTCACCTCCACGATCAGAACGTAGAAATTTAATCTTCTTGTTACGTTGATTCTCTACCTCACTTTGAAACTCCTTAAACTTCTCGAAAGTTTCGGACTTATGTTTCATGAAATAGATATACCCATATCTACTCAAGTCATCCGTGAAGGTAAGAACATAACGATAACCACCGCACGATGCTACACTCATTGGACCACACACATCGGTATGTATGATTTCTAATAAGTCTGTAGCTCGCTCCATCATACCAGAAAATGGAGTCTTAGTCATTTTACCCATCAGACATGCTTCGCATCTTTCAAGTGATTCAAAATCAAGTGATTCAAGAAGTCCATCGGAATGGAGTTTCTTCATACGCTTCACTCCAATGTGACCAAGACGACAGTGCCACATATAGGTCAAATTATCGCTTGATTTCAAACGTTTAGCCTCAATGTTATTAATATGTGTATTTCTACTATCGAGATTCAATATGAATAGACCATCTATCAAAGGTGCATGTGCATAAAACATATTACTCATATAAATCGAACAACCATTATTCTCGGATTTAAACAAGTAACCGTCTCGCAATAAACAAGATCCCGATATAATGTTCATGCTCAACGCAGGCACCAAATAACAATTATTTAAGTATAAAACTAATCCCGATGGTAGATGAAGAGGTAGTGTGCCGACCGCGATCACATCAACCTTTGATCCGTTTCCCACGCGCATCGTCACCTCGTTCTTCACTAGCTTCCGTTTATTCTGCAGCTCCTGTTTCGAGTTACAAATATGAGCAACCGAACCAGTATCAAATACCCAGGCACTACTACGAGTACTAGTGAGATACACATCAATAACATGTATATCAGATATACCTTTCTTCTTGATGTTGCCGTTCTTCAAATCCGCCAAGTACCTTGGGCAATTCCGCTTCCAGTGACCTTCTCCCTTGCAGTAAAAGCACTCAGTATCAGGCTTGGGTCCAGCCTTGGTCCTCTTCGTCGGCGTGGTAACTTTCTTACCACCCTTCTTGAAGTGTCCCTTCTGCTTAGACTTGCCTTTCTTGAATTTGGTGGTCTTATTGACCATCAACACTTGGTGCTCTTTCTTGATCTCCACTTCTGCAGATTTTAACATAGCAAATAGTTCTGGCAACTCTTTGTTCATGTTCTGCATGTTGTAGTTCATCACAAAGTTCTTGTAACTTGGTGGTAGTGATTGGAGGATGCGGTAAACTCCCAAAGTATTAGGAATCACTATACCCAAACTTTGGAGTTTATTTGCGTGCCCAGACATTTTAAGCACATGCTCACTGACGGAGCTACCCTCTTCCATCTTGCAGTTAAAGAACTTTTCAGAAGCTTCATAACTTTCAATTGCCGCATGAGTCTCAAAGATTAATTTGAGATCCTCGACAATATCATATGGATCTGACTCTTCAAACCTTTTCTGAAGCTCCGATTCTAAACCATACAAGATAGCACACTGAACTATGGAGTACTGATTCTTCCGAGCGAGGTAAACATTCTTTACTTCATCGGTAGCATCAGCTGCAGGTGGGTCACCTAGCGGTGCATCCAGCACATAGGTCAAATTACCAGCTGTGAGGACAATCCTCAAATTGCGGAACCAATCCGCGAAGTTGCTTCCATTGTTTTTCAACTTTTCTTTCTCTAGGAACGCATTAAAATTGATGGTAGGGGCTGCCATTGATCTACAACATATTTGCAATAGTTTAGACTAAGTTTATGACAAATTGAGTTCAAATTAATTAATGAAATTAAACTAGGTGAACTCCCACTCAAAACAACATCCCTCACATTGTTTTAGTGATCACACGAACCAAATCCACTACATCAACACCGATCATCACGAGAGCTGATATAGTTTTAATGGCGAACAATCATCATGTTCATCATATCTACTATATGATTCATGCTTTGCCTTTTGGCGATCCGTGTTCCTGAGGCCATGTCTGTACATGCTAGGCTCGTCAAGATCAAACCTTAGCTTCCGCATAAGCAAATCTGGCTTGCTTACGTTGTAGTCACCCGCGGAATCAAAGACACCCGATCATCACGTGGTGCTTCGAAGCAGCAAGCTTTGGCAACGGTGCATACTAAGGGTGAACACTTTTAGAACTTGAAATTTATGTGCATGAGGGATCATCTTATAATGCTACCGTCGTCTACTAAGCAATACAAGATGCATAAAGGATTAACATCACATGCAATTCATAATATGTGATATGATATGGCCTTTCTTCTTTGTGCTTCCGATCTCCATCTTCAAGCACGAACATGATCTCCATCATCACCGGCATAGCATCAAGGTCAATGACGCTTCTTCATGGTTGTCGTCCGCCAACTTCAACTATTACAACTATTTTGAATAGACACGCAGGCCTTAACAGAAATTAAAGACAACCATATGGCTCCTGCCGGTTGCCAACTTACAATAAGGATCATTGCATACATCAAATATAATCACAATCATGGCCATATCACATCACTGCACACCCCTGCAAAACAAAGTTAGACGCTTCTACTTTCTTTGCATATTTTACGTGGTTTGGGGCTTTCCATAAGTGTCGTTCTAACTTACGAACAAGAACCACAACATTGATACTAGCATTGTTGATCACCCGTTGTAAATTGGATCTTTACTATGCTAGGAGAAACAGGCACCCGCAAAGCCACTTATGCAAAACGAGTTGCATGTCAAGCGTGGAGCAAGTCTCATGAACGATGTCATGTAAGGTTAGCCCGGGCCGCTTCATCCCAACATACCGCAAGATGCAAAGTACACAAAAAGCAATCTACAATAAAAGCATCAACGCCCACAATGACCATTGTGTTCTACTCGTGCAACAGATCTACATATAGACACGGCTCTGATACCACTGTAGGGGTTCGTAGCATGGAAAACAAAAATTTTCTATCGCATACAAACAAACAAGCCAAGATCTATCTACTAGATTGTAGCAACGAGTCGATGGAATAACTCACCCTCGAAGATTCCAAAGTGTTTAACGAGAGCAGATTCTCGTGGGTGATGTAGTCGTACTCTTTCCGATCTCAAGATCGCGTAGACGATCCTTCCGGCGCCGCGTTCCCGCAGCGCTCCCGCAGTCGGTCACACGTTCGGTACTCGACGAAGACCTTCCTCTCCCTTGTTCCAGCAGGCAGCGGAGGTTGTAGCACTCTCCTCGCGATTCCGGCAGCACAACGGCGTGGTACCGGAGGTAGAGGGGAGATCCCGCAGGGCTTCGCCTTAAGCCGGTGCGAGTATGGTGGAGCTTATGAGAGAGGCTATTAGTGGTCTAGTAATTAGACACACCAATTAGAGGGCTCTAAACCAATTAGAAGGCTCTAAACCGAAACAGCTCTAAACCGGGGTCTAGGTCTAGTTTCTAGTTTAGAGGATAGGAACTTGTGTGTGCTAGGAGGGGAGCCCTGCCCCTCCTTATATAGGTGGGAGGGCTGGCTGCGCCATGGGGAGGAGAGTCCCTCCCCAAGTCGGCTTGGTGGGGCGCCGGCCAAGGGAGGAGTCCTCCCCCAATTCGGCCTCCACCAATCCTCCTCTTTTCCCACTTCCCAAAATTGGCAGTTTGACTTTCAAATTAGCCGTTTGACTTTTCCAATTTAGGAATTAAATAAACCCTTTATTTTGGACAGCGAGAACACCTAGTACATGATGCAATCATTCCAACTTGCAATGACACATTCATGTACCCCTTCCCCCCCGGAGTGCCGGACATTCCGGGACCTTCTAGAATGTTCCCGATGAAAACACCGGAACCATTCCCCAACTCCGAAATGGGACTTTCCTTATATGAATCTTATTCTCCGGACCATTCCGGATCACCTCGTGATATCCCGGATCCCATCCGAGACTCCGAACAACATTCGGTCTCTTTCTCATAATACCATAACTACTCAAACAACGTCGAATCCTTAAGTGTGTCTCCCTACGGTTCGTGAATTATGCGGACATGATCGAGACACTTCTCCGAACAATAACCAATAGAGGAATCTGGAAATTCATATGGCTCCCACATATTTCTACGATTACTTTGCGATCGAATGAACCACTTACATACGATACCAATTTCCCTTTGTCTCACGATATGTTACTTATCCGAGGTCATGATCGTCGGTATCTCTGCATACCTAGTTCAACCTCGTTACTGATAAGTACTCTTTTCTCGTTCCCGTGATATGTGATCCCTTGTGACCAAGTCACATGCTTGCAAGCTAATTGGATGACATTTCACCGAGAGGGCCCAGAGAATATCTATCCGTCATGTGGATGGACAAATCCCACTCTTGATCCATGTGTTTCAACCAATACTTTCCGAACACCCAATGCCACTTTTATAGCCACCCTGTTACGGTGTGGTGTTTGATGACATCAAAGCATCCATCCAGTAAAGGCAATATGCATGATCTCATGGTCGAAGGAATTAGGTTACTATGTATCAGAAAGCATATAGCAATTGAACTATTGAAATGACTTGATCTTTATGCTACGCTTGTCTATAGGAGTATGTCCACCATATCATTCTCCTAACGATATGATCTTGTTGTTGATAACATCTCAATGTTCATGACAAAGAAACCACATCATCAATCAACCAACAAGCTAGTGAAGTATAGAGGCCATA
This sequence comes from Avena sativa, assembly GCA_916181665.1. Lineage (NCBI taxonomy): Eukaryota > Viridiplantae > Streptophyta > Magnoliopsida > Poales > Poaceae > Avena > Avena sativa. The sequence goes on along the minus strand of OV702280.1, from coordinate 346,252,043 downwards.
CTAGGGACTTCAAATTAAGTTTACAAATCACACAAGTATTAATGGTTTCCTTGTTAATACTATTATAGCATGAATGTAAACATTTATCATAAACACAAAGATATATAATAATAACTACATTTATTATTACCTCTAGGGCATATCTCCAACATCGACGGCTCCAAGAACGCGGACGGTGCAGGAGCAGGGATAGTGCTGACTTCACCAAAGGGCGACAAGCTCCGCTACATCCTCTGCCTCGACTTCACGCCCTGCACCAACAACATGGCTGAGTACGAGGCCCTACTCCACGGCATGCGAGCCGCCAAGGAGATGAACGTCAATCGCCTCCGCTGCTACGGAGATTCCGACCTTGTCGTGGGGCAAGTCGCCGGCACCTGCGACGCCGTATCCCCTACCATGGCGGCGTACCGCCAAGCGGTGGACAAGTTGGGCGGCCACTTCACCGGCTACTCCGTCGAGTGGATCGACAGGCGAAAGAATGAGGAGGCCGACGCACTCTCCCGCATCGGGTCGGCTCGACTCGCACCACCCGCCGGTGTTTTCCTCGACACGATTACCAAGCCATCAGTCTCTCCCCCGAGGGAGATCGACATTGGGGTCCCACTCCAGCCAGAGGCAGCCTTGGTTGCACTCGTCAACGAGCCAGACGACTGGACCAAGCCCTACATCGCCTACCTGGAAGCCGGCACCCTGCCGGCAGACGAGACAGACGCTCGAATGATCGCTCGTCGATGCAAGTCCTACACCATCATCGACGGCGAGCTCCACAAGCGCAGCGTCACCCGCGTGTTCTAACGCTGCGTCCAACCAGCTGAAGGACGCCAAATCCTCCACGACATTCACTCCGGTGACTGCGGCCACCACGCCGCCGCTCGCTCCCTGGTCGCCAAGGCTATGCGACATGGCTTCTACTGGCCCACCGCACACGCCGACGCTGTCGATATCGTCCAGCGATGCGCCGGGTGCCAGAAGTACGCCAATCAGACGCACGTACCAAGCTCGGCGCTCAAAACAATCCCCATCACCTGGCCATTCGCTGTGTGGGGCATGGACATGGTAGGCCCCTTCAAGAAGGCCCCCTCCGGCTACACCCACCTGCTAGTCGCCGTCGACAAATTCACGAAGTGGGTGGAGGCCAAGCCAGTCCGGAAATGCGACGGGAAGACTGCCACTAAATTCCTACGTGAGCTCATATATCGCTACGGGTTCCCAAACAGCATCATCACGGACAACGGCACCAACTTCGCCAAGGGAGCCATGGCCGAATTCTGCGAAGAGCATCACATCCGACTCGACCTCGCGTCAGTCGCCCACCCGGAATCCAACGGCCAGGCGGAACGGGCCAACCAAAGCATCCTCCACGGCCTGAAGCCGCGACTCCAAGTACCACTCGAGCGCACCGCCGGGTGCTGGGTCGAGGAGTTGACCTCTGTCATCTGAGGGATCCGCACCTCAGTCAACAGATCGACGGGATTCACTCCCTTCTTCATGGTCTACGGTGCCGAAGCAGTCATGCCCACCGACCTCGAACACGACTCGCCGCGGGTCGTCCACTATACGGAGGCTGCAAACGAGCTTGCCCGCCAAGACGGGATCGACCAAATAGATGAAGCGCGCGACCTCGCTCGGTCACGCACTGCCATCTACCAGCAAGGACTCCGCCGCTACCACAGCCGGCGGGTGAAAGCTCGCACCTTCCAGGAAGGCGACCTGGTGTTACGCCTCATCCAGGACAAGAAGGGCATGCACAAGCTCTCCCCTCCGTGGGAAGGCCCATTCGCTATCGGGCGCGTACTCGGCAACGACGCCTACTACCTCATCGACGTCCGCGGGGACGGCGAACTCGACGTCAAGCGACCATGGAATGTAAACCTCCTACGGAAGTTCTACTCCTAGAACCCCACACATGTACTCTCCAGTCGCTATGAAATAAAAAGAAACGGTTACCGCAAATTGCGCCTACTCTCCATGACTTGTGCCACTCGCACTCGTAATAACAGCATTAAGCTAAACTGCAGAAGTCAACCTTTGGTACAGCGATCGGAACGGCTAAGTAGTGCGGTGTAAGAGCACTGAATCACCTCAGGTCTTGCATCGTCCACGAAAAACGTCCACCCGGAGCCCCATTGGAGTCGCCTAGCTCGACTGGTTCTACGAGCCAAGACAACTGCCCTCGCTTCTCACAGCGACCTTGGTCCTCCGCATCCTCGGCATAGCGACTCGAACAGCTAAGTACCACGCTCGGGGACTGAAGACCAGTTCGTCGCGAGCGGCCAGGGAAAACGCCAAGTAAGAGAGCATGCCCAGGACTCGCCACGCGACTGACCCCACGGGCCAGGCAGGAGTGACGCGCTCACACCAACGCGCTAAATCCTCAACCACCCTCGAGTCGCGCCTAGAACAACCAAGTACCACGCTCGGGGACTCGGCCACCCGACCTCGTTCGCGCAAGGGAAAACGGTAAAGTATAGAGCACTCAAGGGAGTCGCCTTGCGACTGGCTCTCCGAGCTTGGGCGAGTCGACCAAAACAACAAAACACATGATAACAACACATATATCATACACGAGGTAAACCCCACAAAAGGGCGGATGCGCTCGGGGACTCGTTCAAAATCAATCAAAAGCACACAAACAAATACCAAAATAGACACGACGTCTCATTCAATCGCATATTGCATTGTTTCATGTTACAAAATATGCCCGCGTGGCAGAACTGCTGCTAACGCCACAAGGCAAACTACCCTACTCTGCAGGCTTCGATGACGACTCGCCAACATCCCGGCGATTGCGGATGAACGCCGTGTACGGGTTTGATGGGTACGTCGTCAGTTCACCCGCCATCGCCGCGCGAAAAGGTTGCTCGACCTTGAAGTCACGATGCGGCGGCTCGGGGTCGTTCGGCGCGACAACCGTCTCCTGGTACGGCAGGAGGTCGCCCATTGCCCAGACACGTTCCGAGTACGTGGCGGCACGTTCTTGCAACTTGAGGACCTCGGACAGCTCCACCGCGCCAGTCGACGATGGATACCCACTCGTCACATCGTCAATGTCGAAATCTTCGGGGAAGTGGGCGAGTCCAAGGCTTAGTGCCGTCGACGCTCCACGCCGAAACGCCGACCGCGTTATGAACTCAACGACCGCGGGCGCCTTCTCCAAATACTTCCACACCTCAACGAGGTCGCTGGGAATCACCTCCGTGGGCGATATTTCTTGGAGGTAGGCGCGGATGCACGTCGCCGACAACGTCGCCGAATCGACGAGCATGCTTACGCACTGCCTCGCGTCGAGCGAGCTCGCCTCTCCTTCGCTATCAATAATGCGACCTGCGAGTAGAAGACAATGATGAGTACGACGGACACCACAAAAGCCACAATCACTAGAAAGGGAAGATGTACTCACCAAGCAACGGGCGGGCGAGTCCCGTGATGAAGCACTGAAGCGACGTATGGTCGTCCTGAAGCCCAGCGATAAGGACTTCTGACACCTTGCGATCCTCCTCAGCGGCCGCAATGGTGGCCTTAGCCCGCCCGTCAGCCGAGCTCGCTTCTTCTCTCGCCTCCCGCAGTTCGCGCTTGAGGTCGGCGATCCGCTGTTCAGCGGCACCCAGAGCAGATCGCGCCGCCACCAACTCACCAGCGGGGACAAGCCCCTGGCGAGCTTCCTCTGCCTTCGCAGCAACAGCCTGAAGCCCTTTGTTCGCCTCCTGGACGATGGCCAGCTCCCTCTCCGCGCGCTATTTCGCGGCCAATCGGTCCGCTGACTCAAGCTGCAGACCCTGCACATCACTAAAAGGTTAATCAAAGAAAAATTTCTAAGTGCCCACCCGCTGAAATTCAGCGAGTGCGCACTCGGGGACCGGCGGTCAAGAAATTCCTAAGTGCCCACCCGCTAAAAGTTAACGCGTGCGCACTCGGGGACTGGCGGTCAAGAAATTCCTAAGTGCCCACCCGCTAAAATTTAGCGCGTGCGCACTCGGGGACTGGATGCGACAAACAAAAAGATGAGAAATTATAAGAATCAGGCCGCTGCAAAGCACCGACCTGATCCTCGGGGACTGGATGTACCTGGATGGCCGCGCCAAGCATGCCGTGGAGTTGTACCGCGTCCACGGACGCGAGAAGTGCCAGTGTGTGCCCGCGACGTTGGTCGACTTCAGCGTCGGCGGTCCCAGGAGCGTGGCTCGAGGGCGCAGGCCCACTCGCCATGGCCGCCTTGGTCACGAAGCGCGGAAAGGTAGCGATAGAGGCACCCGCTCCGAGAGAGGTCGCCTCCGTCGTTCCAGGCAAGGAAGCACCCTCCTTCGTAGACGCGGCTGCCTCCATCACGGGCCCAGCTGGTGCGACCGCTGTATCATCAGAGATAGTGACGGTGTCGTCGCCCTTGGCCTTCTTACTGCCATCCGCCGAGGCGACGACCTCGTCCGCCTTCCTCTTGCGGGAAGGATCCTCCTCGCTAGCGGCGGAGGGCACCTTAGCCACGGTCGGGTGGCCCATCCTTTTCACTCCGGTCCTGCGCATCAATCGAATCAATAAAAACAATCGAAATAGTTATGAAAAATAAGGAAGGGTGAGCGCATTCACTTGGCGACTGGGATAAAACGTAGCCCCGTACGGAGGCCGGCCGGTTTTTCCAGTTCAGGGCCCAGTCGGCGACTGAGCCCCAGCTCCAGGACATTGCGTGCCCAAGACACGGACGGCTTCTTCGTCGTTGAGGCCGCAGCTGGCGCCTCTGGGACATCCTCGGCGGGAGCCTCCTTGCGAGGCGAAGCCGCTGTAGCCGGAGCCTCATTGCGAGGCGACGCCGCCGCAGCCGGAGCCTCCCCCAGCCCAGAGACTGGGGCGAATGGCGGAGGCATTGAAGCCAGCGGCACTTCCACGATCGCCGTGTCCAGCACGGCTGTCGCTGGCGGCGCGCCGTCACCGGCTGGGCTGGGAGCGTCGGAGCTGCTCGCCGAGTGCGGCGGCGAGGCCGTCTTCGACGGCTTCGTCTTCTTCTTCGGGGGGGCCCTCGCCTCCCTTTCCTTCTTCTTCTTCTTTGACGGAGTGGCTTGACGGCGCGAGGTGGTCTCTAGGAGCTCGTCGTCGTCATCATGACGCTCGAGGCTTCTGCTTGCCTCGATCTCGCGCTGTCGTTGCCCGCGGGTCTTTCGGACCAGCGGGGCGACCTCCTCTTTGGACTCGTCCTCATCGTCCTCGTTGCTCCTGGCAGGCGGCGACTCGCCTATGTCCTGGGCGGATGGGCCCGAGCTCTCATCGTCCGAAGGTGGGAGCCACCCTTCCACCACTTGGAATAGCTGCAACGAATACAGAACGGAATCAGAATTACGCGACTGCATAAACTGCGACTGCGAGCAAGGTAAAGAAATTACCGTTGGAGCCAGACGCTTCGCGGTGTAGGGGGCGACCCCAGCCTCCGCGTCCAGGTACACCGCCTGGGTAATCTTCTTCAACGCTGGGAGGTAATCCTCCAGCTTCCACTCGTCGAGGCAGGCCTTCGTCGAGTCTCCCCGGCCCGTGTACTGGTACATGTAGTGGTCGCGCTGGGCGAGTGGAACGAGCCGCCGCCCAAGCCAGCAATTGTACAAGTTTATCGTCTGAAGGCCCTTCTTTTTCAGACCACGGATGGTCTGGAGCATCTCGTCAATGACCATCCGCTGGTCGTCGGGGAGCTTGCCGACTTGGAGATGGCGCGGCTCGGAACGATTAGCGGAGTACCGCGGGATCGCCACCTCGCCCTCCGGGGTCGCCTCGGCCACGTAGAACCACGACTTCTTCCAGTCGCTCGCTGCCTTGGCGGGTAGCATCAGATCAAAGAAAGAAGCTTTGGACTTGAGATGGAACGTCAAGCCGCCCGCGGCTAGCATTGGGCCGCCTGCCTCCTCGCGGCTGATCCGTCCGTGGAACAGATCTTGCCACAAGGGAAAGTAGGGCCGGCAGCCCAAGTAGCATTCGCAGAACGCCACGAAGATGGCGAGCTGCTCGATGCTGTGGGGGCCCAGATCTGAAGGCTGGATCCCGTAGTAGGCGCAGAAGCGCCGGAAGAACAGGGACGTAGGAAACCCTAGCCCCTGTTCGAGATGACTGGTGAAACAGACGAATTCCCTCTCTCGCGGGTTTGGGGTCGTTTCTCTGGCTGCGGGGATACGCCAACAGCCGGTTCGTAGGATCCCGGCCTCCTCGAAAGAGGCCAGCTGCGCCCTCGTGCACTTGGATCTACCCCACGGCTTGGTGGAAAGGGCCATGGCCGAGAGATTGGTTGGAGATCGGAGGATTTCGGGTCGGCTGGATCGCGGTGCGAAGGAAGGAAAATGCGCGCACTCGGAAGAAGTGGTGAGGAGTTGGCTCTACGATTGCCTGCCATTCCTCTTATATAGCAGGTGTTACCCGCCAAATCAGGGAGCCGTTACCACGCGGTGATTACGCCGAAAGTTACTGTTGGATTACCCTAACGGCTAGTTTGACCACGCCTGACGGTCCAACTACGGCCACTCGGCTCGCCGAACCAATCACTAAGACAGTATTTTCGCCGACTCGACTCGCCAAAGCTGCGACCCGGATCATTGGTTGTCTCCTTTATACAGGAGCCCGCCGACGATTCGACTGGATGCCTACTCTGAAGCCGTATACTCCGACTGCCAGCAGCCACCTACGCCTAATCGACGACGGCCTCGGGGACTACTGATGGGGATATGCCTACCGGGGTATACCCAGCAGGACGTTTCCGACTGGCCCAAGACCCGACGAGTGGGCCTGCAGAACGGCGAGTGGATCGAAGCCCAGCAAGGAACCGAGCGACTGGAAGCTGAAGGCCCAGACGAGTAGATAGGCCCAGTCGGGTGAGGTTAAACGACTACCGAAGCTTTAACCGAATCGGTTGAGATATGTAAACCCTTGGGGAGGTGAGCCTATATAAACCTCCCTATAGGGTGAGTAGAGACACGTTCCCAGATACACCCAAGCGACTCACTGCCTAGCCGTCGAGCTCGCCCATTGTAACACCTTGATAATACAATCTAGCAGGAGTAGGTCTTTACCCTCTGGGGGCCGAACCTGGGTAAAACCCTGTGTCTTTGCCCTCATCTCGCACCGCAGATGGCTGGCCGCCCTTGCACCTCGTTCTACTACTCGCTGCCGATTGCAGCATCTGCCGTGACCATTCCCACGACAGCCGCTCGCCGTCGTCGCGCGCCGCCAGAACTTGGTCGTTTGATCAAGAGCCGTTGGATCTAGATCCAACGCGCGTAATAGAATCACTTAAGCGAAGCGGTACGTTAGATCTGAGACGTGCACGTTCACTTAGATCCAACGATCTGCGTCGATCGATCCGCCCGAACCGGTACGGGCCAATAGGAAACAGACGCGTGGCTAGGGTTTAGTTTAAAAACAGAATTTGAATCAGATTTATATCCAAATTTAATTGCTTGTAACTTTTGATTCCCACGTTAGATTTTAGCAAATTTTATACCGTTGGAATCAGGAAGACAAGCCCTTTATGTTTATGCAATGTGTTTAGTGTTTAGCTTCTGTTAAAATGACTTTATTTGCAGAAACTTGTTTAGAACTATTTTGAGTATAGGAATTGTTTAGGAAATTGTTTTAGTGTCAAATAAACTTGGTTTAGCAAGTTTTTTGACTTGGTTATGATTCAGTACTATGCACTTGCTTGGTTGAGTTTTAAAAATCATCACTTAGCATTTTTGCATGTATGCATATGTATTTTTGTTTGTTTGTATATGTTGTGTGTAATTTGTTGCTACCATTCTTTGTGTAGACTTTGGTGCTAGTGATTGTGATTGTGAAGAGTGCTACTCTCCCAACTACCAAGGCAAGTGGTACTTCATGAATATTTCAATCCTTATATTTTTATACAAACATTAGAAATATTTTTCTAAGTCTTGCATGTTACTATTTTGCCAAATGCCATGTTGGGAAATCCTAAGTAGTTGTAGAATTGCTAGGAAATTTCCAAGTTAAGTTACTATCTATGCCATGCTTAGCCTAGATAGTATCAAACAAGGGTTGGTGAACTATACATGCTATGATGAAAATATTTCTAAGTCTTTGGACTTATGTTTTTCTTAACAAAACAACTAAGTCAATGAATCACCTGGGTGGAAAGGGACTTGATTGGTGGTTTTTGGTTGAGTGGTTACACAAGGCCCATGGCTATGGTTTACCTTGTGTATCTCACTTGTGGAAAGCCACCCATGAACAAAGAGATTTTAGAGGCCAAGTGTTGAGAAGCTTCTAGTGCAGCCACTTGGCAATATGGGCTCTGCCTGGATCACATAAGTTGCTAGAACTTAGCCATTTGGACAGTTGGTGGTAGAGGGAATGATAGGTTGGAGCGCGTCCATTTGGTCTAAGGAAAGGCTTCTGAAAGGTCCTGTCTTGGGAAACCAAGTCTGGTGGGGAAAGTGCACAACCTCTGCAGATGGAAAAATCTAAGTACTTAGCCAAGTCCATGGCAATGGACAACTTGAGCATCAAGACATGGAAGCTATCAAGAATCTCATCATTCCAACTTCTAAGTAAAAACTTGTGGGTGAACAAGGGTGAAGGACCTCAATGTCTATTGGTGGTTCCTTGGGAAAAGTTTTGACAAAGAAAAACTTAGTGATTTCAACTAATAGGCAAAACCTATTTTGAGCAAAGCAAGCCAAGCTACACTTAGCCAAATTTGCATATAGTATATAGTCCACCAAAAATTTACTAAGGTATCACTTGCCAATACTATTCCAAAGTATTGACCCACTGTGGCTGTAACTTGTGATGTTGCAGGTTACTCTGATGAGGATTAGGTGTCATGAGTCTACACTCAACATGTTTGCCTATGGCACATGAAGATGAAGACTTAAATTTATTTACTTATTCAAACTCTTGTATTAGGCCTGTGGCCTTGAGTTGTAAAGACTATGTTTAACTCTGGAATGGATGTAATAAATGACCTTTGTTTCTGTGTACTTCATCTTAAACTGTGGATGCTAGCAATGATCCAGGGACTAGCATTGCAATCACAGGGATCCTTTTCCTTTATAAAGGAGGGATCTTACATGTGGTAAGAAATGAGGTATTAAAACCCCTTGATGCTAGTATTATTTATCCTATTACTGACAGTCAATGAGTTAGCTCTGTTCATTATGTTCCCAAGAAAGGGGGAATAACTGTTGTGCCTAATGAAGATAATGAGATTATACCTCAAAGAGTAGTGGCTGGGTATAGAATGTGCATTGATTTTAGAAAGATTAATAAAGTTACTAAGAAAGATCATTATCCTTTGTCCTTTATTGATCAAATGCTTGAAAGGTTGTCCAAAAAGACTCACTTTTGCTTTCTTGATGGTTATTCTGGGTTTTCTAAAATTGCTTTGAAATCACAAGACCAAGAGAAAACTACTTTCACTTATCCTTATGGTACTTATGCTTATAGGCGTATGCCTTTTGGTCTATGTAATGCTCCTGCTACCTTTCAGAGATGTATGTCTGCTATCTTTCATGGTTTTTGTGAAGAAATTGTGGAGGTTTTCATGGACGATTTTTCCGTCTATGGAACTTCTTTTGATAACTGTTTGCACAACCTTGATAAAGTTTTGCAGAGATGTGAAGAAACCAACCTTGTTCTTAATTGGGAGAAATGCCATTTCATGGTCAATGAAGGGATTGTTCTTGGACACAAGATATCTGAAAGAGGCATTGAAGTTGACAGAGCCAAAATTGAAGCAATTGAGAAGATGCCTTGTCCTAGAGATATCAAAGGTATTCGTAGTATCCTTGGTCATGATGGTTTCTATAGGAGGTTTATTAAAGATTTCTCCAAAATTTCAAAGCCCCTTACTAATCCTATTCAAAAATATGTACCTTTTGTTTTTGATGATGATTGTAAGGAAGCTTTTGAAACTTTGAAGAAAGCTTTGACAACTGCTCCTATTTTCCAACCACCTGATTGGAGTTTACCTTTTGAAATTATGTGTGATGCTAGTGATTTTGCTGTGGGTGATGTCCTTGGACAACGTGTTGATAAGAAGTTGAATGTTATTCATTATGCTAGCAAGACTCTAGATGTTGCTCAAAAGAATTATGCTACTACTGAAAAGGAGTTCATAGCTGTAATCTTTGCTTATGATAAGTTTAGACCTTATATTGTTGATTCAAAGGTTACTATTCATACTGATCATGCTGCTATCAAGTACCTTATGACAAAGAAGGACGCTAAGCCTAGACTTATTAGGTGGGTTTTGCTTTTACAAGAGTTTGATCTGCATATTATAGATAGGAAAGGTGTTGAAAATCCTGTTGCTGACAATTTATCTCGTTTGGAAAACATTTATTTTGGCCCATTGCCTATTAATGATAGTTTTCCAAATGAGCAGTTGGCTGCAATAAGGGTAAGTCCGCATGAGAGTCCTTGTTATGCTGATTATGCTAACTTTATTGTTTCCAAGTATTTGCCTCCAACCTTTACAGCTCAGCAGAGAAGGAAATTCTTTTATGATATAAGGCATTACTTTTGGGATGACCCACACTTATATAAAGAAGGAGTAGATGGCATTATGCGAAGATGTGTTCCAGAATTTGAACAACAAGAGATGTTGAGAAAATGTCATGGCAGTGCTTATGGAGGACATCATGCAGGGGATAGGACTGCACAAAAGGTTTTACAATCTGGATTTTATTAGCCTACCCTTTTCAAAGATGCAAGGGAGTTTGTCTTATCATGTGATGAATGTCAGCGAGTAGGTAACATTTCTAGACGCAATGAAATGCCTATGAATTATTCTCTTGTTATTGAACCTTTTGATTGTTGGGGATTTGACTTTATGGGACCCTTTCCCCCTCAAAAGGATACACTCATATTCTTGTTGTTGTCGAATACGTTACAAAGTGGGTAGAAGCCATACCTACAAATAGTGCTGATGGAAGACCTCTTTGAAAATGCTTAAGGATGTCATTTTTCCTAGGTTCGGTGTGCCTAGATATCTCATGACTGATGGAGGCTCTCATTTTATTCATGGGGATTTTAGAAAAACTCTCGCTAAGTATGATGTAAACCATAGAATTGCTTCAGCTTATCACCCCAAACTAGTGGGCAAGTAGAACTTTCCAATATGGAAATTAAATCTATCTTGCAAAGGACTGTCAATAGATCTAGAAAAAATTGGGCTAAAAAGTTGAATGACGCTTTGTGGGATTATAGAACTACTTATAAAAATCCTATGGGGATGTCTCCTTACAAAATGGTCTATGGGAAAGCTTGTCACTTGCCTTTAGAATTAGAACACAAAGCTTATTGGGTAGTGAAAGAGTTGAATAGAGATTTTAAACTTGCTGGTGAGAAAAGACCGCTCGACTTAAGTAATCTAGATGAGTGGAGAGGTGAAGCTTATGAAAATGCTAGGCTTTTTAAGTAAAAAGTAAAAAGATGGCATGATAAGAGAATTCTCAAAAGGGAGTTCCATGTTCGTGAGAAAGTTCTTTTGTATAGGTCTCGTCTCAGTTTTTTGCAGGGAAACTACTCTCAAAATGGGAAGGACCTTTTGTTATCAAGGAAGTGTACCGTTCAGGTGCCATCAAAATTTATTCTCTGAAGGATGACACAACACAGGTGGTTAATGGTCAAAGACTAAAACATTATATTTCTAGAGATTCTTATAATGAAGATGTGGATGTTATTAAAATGGTGACTCTAGAAGAATTCATCAGAAGCCAAACACCAGAAACTGCAGAGTTCGTCCTTGAATAGGTAAAAGTGGTGAAAACAGAAGGTTCGTGAAACCCCAATCTTTTTATATTTTTTATGTTTTTAATACATAAGGGAAGTTACGAGATGGAACAGAGGAGGAACCGAAGGCCGGGGTGGCCATACCCACCCCAGGCGCGGTCCTACCCTGCCCCGCGCCTGGAGAGGGTGTGCCACCCCCGAGCTCCGACTCCGCCTTGTTTCCGTGTCAAAACTTTCCTTATGCTTTGAAACTTCGTAATATATAACCCCCCGGTTTCCCGAGGTTCTTGCATCGAGTTCTCGTCATGTTTTTGTTTCAATCTGTTTCTGTCAGACAAATTCTCAGTTTTGGAGCTACAATGTCTTCCTCTGGATCACCCATGGAGGATTCCTCTGCGGATGTCCTCAACCGATACATGTATGAGTTGAAGATTCATCCCAAGGAGCTGATTCTCAAAGATGGGAAGGTATGGATGAAAGAAGTTCAAATCCCCAAGGGATAAGGAAGTCTGGAAGACAGGATGGAAGCATTGGAGCAGGAGGTTTTCAGGTACAAGAAGATGGCGGAACGCAAAGTGGATGTTATTCACAAGATAAGTTCAGAACTCATCATCAAACACGAGGAGAAGGTGGCTGAGCTCCGAGAAGAAATCTTCTCACTCCGTTAGACCACCAACCAACTACAAGCATAGCTCTACGACATACAAAATCAAAACTGTGAGTATGAGGCTAGGTTTGATCGCATAAGCTTTGTTGCTAGTTTCAGGATTGCAGAGACAAGGACATCCTTTTTGGATGGGGAACCATTGCCTTGGAAGTTTTATGATGACAAGAAAACACCACCACCACTGAAGGAGTAATTTGTCATCAGGTTTGACATCCCCTTGGCTTGTTCCAAGCTTGGGGGAGTGCCGCGGTATCACCACCATTATCTTTTATCTTTTACCTTTTTAGTGGATTCATATCTTTGGTAGAGGAGTTTTCTTATAGTTTGGTTTGCATGTGGAAGTATCTCTCGTTTAGTTGATTATCTATGTATCCCTTGGTTGGAATATTAATGAGAAGTCTCATCTTTTACTTTTTGCACTTCTTATTGTAGTTTGCAATCTCTATTATACGATGGATCTTGTTGATCAGTATTGGCATCACTTTGGGAGCATCAAGTGGATCTAAATTGGTTTTGGCAAACAGAGTTCTGGTCATTGGCAATACTTTTTGGAGTTGAAAGAAAAAGAGAAAAAAGCTTATATGTATTTTGTATCATTTGTTTTCTTTCTTGTTGGCTCATAAGCTTAGTATTCTTAATTTAAGATCTTTTGTGTCTTCAAGGAAGATTGCATGTTTGGCTTTATTACTTGTATGTTTGCTTGTTTCTTTCAACTCTCTTGCTCGCTACCAGCCTTGCTAGCCAAAAACCTGTTTTGAGAAGGAATAGTTCTCATGTTTCCAATCCCTTTGAACCAAAACCTTTGCCACTTGTGTCCACCATATCTACCTAGTAGCATTTTTGCTATTCCAAGAAAATTCTCAAGCTTCATCTACCTTTCGAATTAAAAAGTATTTTGTTATGTGAAAACTAGTTAGTAAAGCTCTCACGAACTTGATGGCACACCTTATTTTCTTTGCCCCTAATAGACTTGGACCATTGTGCCATCGAAGTTGTATATGCTTGCATCTATACGTTGGAATTAGCAGAACCGTGTTGTCACGGGGAACGTTTTCAACATTGCACCTGTACTTTGTACTCAGTTGATATCATGCTCTTTTGTCTATGGATGTCAACGGTGTGAAATAAAGAGGGAACTTGTAAGTCCATGGAGTATGTATTTTGTGTTAGAGAAACGCCTGGGCCGCTAGCCTAAGCCATGCCTAATCATGGTGTAAACTTGCAGCATCACCATAGTGAGCTATCTATGAAGCATCCTAAATAAAAATCTATGCATATAGTAAATAAAAAGATCGCTGAGATGCTCATTGACTGCTTGCCTTGTCATTTTGGTTATGGGATAGCTCCTGTACCATGTGCAAGGGGTACCCCGTTGGCGGTTCTCTATGATACGCATGTACTTACAATGACAAGAACTTACCGGTGACCAAAGTTGAGTAGCATGAGGAGTGGCCCTCATATTCAAGGGACATGATATTGCCAACTTATATTTCGTCAAGCATATACTCCATCTTTGTGCACTTTAACCTTAATCATCTTAAGATGCCTATGATAGGGGCAATGAGGGCTCAAAGCTAGTAAGTACCATAATCTTTTGGAAGCTCTTTATGACTTGTAATACCTGCTTCCCTCTATGAAGGGAACTTTCTCCTATTTCCAAGTTGAGTCAGTAAACCTACTTCCTCTCTATCTCCAGCAAGCATTTGAGTTGTTGTGTTTCAAGCATTCATATATTGATTTATTCAATCATGTTCTTTATCTTCCTTGTTTGCACAAAACTCTTATCTATTGAGTATTTCTTTGAAGGCCTTCATTGTGAAAAACCTTTTTGAGCAAAGAGTGCTCTTGTTGTGAAAACTTCTACAAAAAGCTTTTTGTGAAACTGTTTGCGAGGTGTTCTCTGACCAAGAACAAGTTTGCCAATTCCAATTATGACTTATCTTTATGTATCTCTATTGTGACTGTTGTACTTGTTGCAAGCTAAGTTATATAATGGTGAGTTGCTTTCTTCTATGAGTTGTGTAATGGTAAGTGTGATGCTTCTTGTGCGTATTCTTTTATTGACACTTCACTCCATAAACCTGGGGACATGTTTACTGAGCTCAGTTTTCGCTTGGGGACAAGCGAAGGTCTAAGCTTGGGGGAGTTGATACACCCAATTTGCATCACCATTCTATATCATAATCTACCTCTATTCATTGATATTTGTCTTATTATGAGGTATTACTTATGTCTTTTCCACTATTTATGCATGTTGGATGATTCTTGGAGGATGGACTGCCGGAGTCTGGATTCTGATGGAAAAGAAGGCGTTTTGATGCAATTTCGTGAAGATAAAAAAATACCAGAAAAATATGGGAAAATATTATTTTTCCAAAAGATTGAGGAAGCCAGAAGGAGGAGCGAAGAAGGGCCGCAGGAGGCCCACACCCCCTAGGCATGGGACCACCCTAGGCCGCGCCTAGGGCAGGTGTGGCCCACCTGCCCGGCTCTCGACTCCGCCCCTTTGCCTATATCTTCCCTACGGAACCCTAAGGCTAGGGGAGCGACCACAGATAGATTTCCGCCGCCTCTGCGGGGCGGAAAACACCGAGAGAGAAAGATCTCTCCGGCAGACATATTTCTGCCAAGGGAATTCCTTCCTGGAGAGGGGAGATCGTCGCCATCAACACCGTCATCAAGCTAGTCTTCATCGGGATCATCATCATCATCCACACCATCATCTCCACCAGGACCATCATTACCACTCCGTCCTGCTATAACAATTATGTTGGATATTGCTTTAGTTCTTAGGGGAAACTTTCCCGGTGTTAATTACTATTGTAGTTGATGCTTGTGAGTGGAACCATTGGATTATTGTTTATGTTCAGATTGTTATCCATTATCATATCATCTTTGATCTTGATCCATATGATGTCTTGCGAGTAGTTCGTCTAGTTCTTGAGGACATGGGAGAAGTCTTGTTGTTTGTCGTGGTGGTATCACGACATATGCCATGGGTAGGCTAAAGTTAGGGCCGATGGATGTGGAGGAATCCTGGGAGGGATGATGCAGTGAAGACCGCACTCGTATGAACAAAGATAAATACAATGTATCTAGGATTGAGGCTCTCATGTGGAGATAACACCTCTTCCTCTACATCTAATCTCTTATAATCTTGCCATACTTGTGGCTACAATCATGCTCCTTGAGCTGTATTTCCTATGCCTCTATCTAGATCTCTCTATGAGAGTGGAGGAGGAAGAAGGAGGAGATCTCCTATTGAGCAGAGAGGGGAAGAGCCCTTCGGGGCCTCCCCTGTAAACGATCCCCCTGGTGCTCCTTATAAAGGGGAGACCAGGGGACAAATCTTGTTCCCTACGATTGGCATCTAGAGAGCATATTCCTGGCATCTCCTGAAGATGCTCAGCATATGCCTTGGCATCTTTGGAGATGCCAAGGCATATTCCCTAGCATCTTATTAGATGCCAAAGGCATATCCCATTTACCATGTGCCGGTCTGAGCTGGTAGGGACCCAGGATTGGCACAATACTTGTGGAGCTTGGAGGAATATTTGTAGGTGACTTTTTGAGTAATTTGGATGACAAGCTACCTTTTAGGGCGATCTAATTCGGCTCGGGCGTCAATATATTAGTATAACTCGGACTGGGCCCTGTTAATTCGGCCTGGATACCCCAAAGAGGCCCCCAGCCGGATTATTACTGGACCAGCCGACTGGCACAGTGATTCGGCCCACTGGGAGGGAATTCATCTGGGTCCAAGGGAGCCCAGCCGGGTCTCCCCACGTCGGCCCGTATCCGGGGAAGCCAGCCTTGCGACGTGGCCCCGCGGTGGGCCGAAGTCTCCTCTGTCCGGCCCACCCGTGCGAAGTGCTTGGTGAAGCCGGGCATCGGGGTTTCCTGTGGTAAGTCCCGTGGTGGGCCGAACCTGGCCCACCCGGGGGCGGTGAGTGCTGGTGCCATGGGAGTCCTACAATGGGCCGAATTTGGACCACCCGGGGAAGGCGAGACGACGAGGTTGGTGCAGGAGCGTCGGGATGTAGGTGACGTTGGCGGGGACGTACGTTGGCGGGGAGTTTCGGCTTGGGCGAGTGGAGCACCTGGCGACGTGAAGCGGGGAACACCATGCTGCTGGGATGTGGGCCGAATCTGCCTTGGCCCACCCGGGTAAGGAGGGAGTGGGCTGTTTGGCCGACCTTCAGTATAATTCGATACAGGACACAATATGTCGGCCCAGGTAATGTCCTCTAAGGCCGAATTAACCCTAATTCGGCCCAGATTCATTTTTCTTCTTCTTTTACTCATTCTGTTTTATTCATCTCTAATTGAATAATTCAATGTTTTATTGATTTACTTTATACAGTAACTCTGGGGTACCTGGGGGTATACCCCCGACATTGTTAGTAGTGGATTTGTGTTGAGTTATTATTCAATGGTTAGTATTTAAGTTGTGGTGCTATTCTTCTAGTGGTGTCATGTGAACGTCAACTACATGATACTTCACCATTTATGGGCCTAGGGGAATGCATTGTGTATTTGGCTACTAATTGTGGGGTTGCCGGAGTGACAGAAACAAGAACCCCCGTTAGGACACCTTTGCACAAGGGAGTGTAGGATCTCAGAGTTTAAGGCTGTGGTTAGATTTATATCTTAATTACCTTCCTATAGTTACAGATGTTTGCAAGGGGTTTAATCACAAGTATGTATTAGTCCAAGTAAGGTCGATACATTAGCACAGGTTCACCCACACAACACTTATAACACCAAAGAAGAGTACTCAGCTATTTGAAGCAAAAGCACTTGACAGAATTCCCATGTGTCCTCGAGAACGTTTGGTATTTATAAGTATTTCCACCGGCTTGTCCTTTGCTAAGAAAGGATTGGGACACTTGCTCTGTTTTTTCTTTATTACTTGCACTTTGTTTTGTTGCTTTATCAGAAAACCACTAAAAATCCGTTTGCTAAGTATTCACAGGGATTTTCTACTCCATACCACTGTTCAGCACCTTCTGCTCCTCGTTGGGATCTACACTCCTATTTATCAAAAGTACTGCGATACACCCCCTATACTTGTGGGTCATCAATGAGCGAAAATGGGCGTGGGCCAGCTTTGTCGGCGGCACAACCCCATTTTCCCACACCCACTCGCCCAGTCTGCGGCGAAGAGCTCCCCAGATGCCTCTGCCGCCATGGCTTCGCCGACAGAGCTCCTCCACGTTGAGACATGCCCACGCCTCTAGATAGGCTCGCCGTAGTCGCCGCCCATTCTGCCGCCGCAGTCGCCACCCAAGCTTCATCATAGCTCGACTTCACTGTAAGCTCCTACCACCTCGCCCGCCAAGTGTTCGGCGTTTTGCCGGTTCGGCCATGGACTCCGACGATGAGGAGATGCTCGCCGTGTTGCTGGAGGAGGAGAATGCCGCTATCGCTGAAGATGCAGAGCACATGCATATCATCGCCTCCCTCGCCCAGCTGTACCTGCAGACGGCGAAGACGAGCGCAGAGGTTCGGCGAAGGGTCGTCGGAAGTGCAAGGCGAGGCAAAGGATAGAGGGCTACTGCATGTCGTACGTCAACTACTTCACGACGAGCCGCTCCACGAAGAGGCCGTGTTTTGGCGTCGTTTCAGGATAAGACGTAAGCTCTTCCTCGAGATTGTGTATGCCATTTGGGAGTTCGATTCCTATTTCGTGTGCAAGAAGGATTATACCGGCATGGTTGAGTTTTCCTCACTGCATAAGTGCACAGTGGCGATGATATTGCTTGCATATGGAGCGCCGGGTGACAGTGCCGATGACTATATCTGCATGGCTGAGTCCACCGCCATCGATTGCTTGTACAAGTTCTGAAGGGCAGTGATTGCAGTGTTTGGAAACCGTACTTGAGAACACCCACTGCTGAAGACACTGCTCGGATCCTTGCAGTCAATGAAAGTAGGGGATTTCCTGGGATGCTTGGAAGCATAGACTGCATGCATTAGGAGTGGAAGAACTGTCCATTTGCATGGCAGGGAATATACAAAGGCCATAAAGGAGGTTGCACTGTGATACTCGAGGCAGTTGCTACACATGATCTTTGGATCTGGCACTCCTTCTTTGGCATGTAAGGATCAAACAACGACATCAACGTCCTCAACTCCTCAAATATCTTTGCCAAGCTTGTTGAGGGTCATGCTCCCCCTGTGGACTTTGAGATCAACGGGCACCACTACAACAAGGGATACTATCTAGTAGATGGCATCTATCCAAGATGGCCAACATTTGTGCAGACTATCTCAAACCCAATGCTCCCCAAGCATTCTTAGTTTGCCAAGGAACAGGAAGCTTGCAGGAAGGACGTGGAGCGGATATTCGGTGTACTCCAATAGAGGTTTGCAGTTGTCTGATTCCCTGCTATGACCTATTCGAAAGATCTGATGAGGGAAGTGATGAAATGTTGTGTGGTCTTGCACAACATGATTATTGAGGATGAGAGGAAGGATCTAGTGAGTTTGGTCGAGCAGAACAAACCATATTATAAATAGGGACCTCTTGCCGAGGCTGATCATCAGGTTCCTCGAACCTAGGTTGCCTTCATCGACATGCACCAGGAGATCTGAGATCCGATAGTGCATCAATAGCTGCAGGATGATCTGGTTGAGCATCTATGGATACGCAGGGGAAACACATAGATGTCGAGCATGAACTGGCCAAACTAGGGCGAAAAATGTTGTATTTTCACTATAGGCCGAACTATGTTTAAATTTAGGCCGAACTGTGGTTGACTGTATGCTGAACTAGGCCGAACAATGTTCTGTATTCATATTATGCCGAACTATGCCGAAATCTGGACAAATTTGAACCGAATTTGAACGAAAAAGAACGTCCTGAAAACTCAGTCTAGAAAAGTGGGTAGGAAACTCGAAAACAAGCTTCGTCCGGCCATATTTTGGCGGATTTAGGCCTAGAAACAAGTGGGGATGCTCTAAGCGCGGCATGGCCTCTACCGCGGTGCCCGACGTGGTAGGTACCGGTGCCGGGGCAAGCCTCTCGGCGCTGCCGACGACGTTCCCAATCGCGGAACTAGAAGAGCATGGCATCGAGCGCGAGTCAGCTGAGCACGACGATGGCGAATTTGACCGTGTGGCAGCCCACGCCATATCCACCAGTTTGGAGAACTCACTTTGCAAGGATACAAGCGAACTTCGTGATTAGATTTGATTCCAATCGACTTGGCATGTTCTTTTGCGTGAGCCTGTTCTTCTGCAAGGATGTGGCTTGCACTTGACACAACAGACATGGTGGCGTTGGGGAATACAGAGTTGTACATCAAGAGGGAGCTCAGGGAGCACGACATCGACCCTGCCACCCACAAGCCGCTCGCCGAGGCCACAACCATGCCGTCCATCGTGTGCCACGTGGTCTTTAGCGACGCCGAGATCATCCCGATGATGACCCTGGTCCAGGACCAGGTGAAGAAAATCCTGGAAGGCCTCAAGATGCCTCTACAGGACTGGTCCGTTCACGGCAACGACAAAGGGATTCCCGAGTGCTACCTGCAGGAATCGAGCCTTCAGGCCGTCGTGTCATGGCGGTGGCACGGCAGATGCCATGGTAGGCTTAAGTTGGGGGCCAATGGATGCTAGTGGGATCTAGGGAGGGAAGATGTAGTGTTTTCTACACACAGAATGCTAGAACCTTTAATGAGGTAGATATCCTACAATGCTAGTCCATGGATCAATAGCTAGCATCCATAGTTTAAGATGTAATATCAAGAAACAAAGGTCATAATACAACTTTATAACCAGGAATAAAATAATTCATTACATCTTACATAGGTCATTTGGATATCTCATTACAATGCAACAGAAATAAATATATAGCATTGAGTCCTTCATCTTCAAAGTGCCACATGCAATCATGTTGGTTGTAGACTTGTAATCCTAATCAACACACTTCACTAACATCAAACAAACCTGCAACATAATAAGTTATAGTCACATTGGGTCAATACATTGGAATAGTATTGGCAAGTGATACCTTAGTAGAATAATAGTTTCTAGCTTCTACATGAATTTGGCTAAGTGTAGCTTAGGCTTGCTTTGCTCAAAATAGGGTTTTACCTATCAGTTGAAAACACTAAGTTTTTGTTTCGCAAAAACTCCCAAGGAACCACCAATAGACATTGGTGAACCTTTACCCTTGTTTAACCACAAGTTTTTAACTTAGAAATTGGGATGAGGATATCTTTGATAGCTTCCATGTCTTGATGCTCAAATTGTCCATTGCCGGGGACACGGCTAAGTACTTAGATTTTACTCTCTCGAGAGGTGGTGCACTTTCCCCACAAGACTCGACATGCATCGAGACAAGATCTTTTAGAAGCCTTCCCTTAGACCAAAATGGACGCGTTCCCAACCTATCACCCCCTACCACCATCTGTCCATCTGGCTAAGTTATTGCAACCTATATGATCCAGACAGAGCCCATAATGCCAAGTGGCTGCACTTGAAGCTTCTCAACATTTGACATCTCAAATCTCTTTGTTCCAGGGTGGCTTTCCACAAGTGAGATACACCAGGGTAGGCCATAAATATGGGCCCTGTGTAACCACTCAACGTAACCCATTCTTACCATTCCACCTAGGTGATTCATTCACATAGTTGTTTTATTAAACAAAACACAAGTCCTTGACTTAGAAATATTTCATAGCATGAATATATTCCACCCTTGTTTTCTACTAGCTAAGCTAAGCATGATGGTAGTAGGAAACTTAACTCAGGGAAAATTATACTAAGGCATCATCTACTAGGATTTCCCATGGCATAACATACTTAGTAAAAATTCCATGCAAGTCCTACTTAGAAATATCACTAGTGCATAGTGAAAATATTAGGACAAAAGTATGAAGCACCACTTTCCTTGGTAGTTGGGGGAGTAAAAACAATCCTCACAGTCACAATCACCACTAGCACCAAAATCTACACATAAAATGATAGCACCAAATTCATATTTCAAATAATCAAGCAAAAATATATGAATGCATGCAAATTCCATGTAATGATTTTTCTAAACTAAACAAGACAAGTAAAACAGTACTGAACAATAAACTAAACATTTATACACCAAATAAACTTAATTTGGCTTTTAAAACATTTTCCAAATAATTTTTATACACAAAATAGGCCTACAAATGTCTCTGCACAAAATTCCAATTTAACATAAGCAAATCACAAACTAGGCCTATAGATGTGTAGGATTTATTTTTGTGATTCCAACGATATATTATTTGTATTTTTTTGATAAACAGAACAAAAGTTATTAAATTTACAAGTTCAAATAACTAATAGATGAAATTCCAGATTTTAAATTTAAAACCCAGACACGTGGGCGTATCTGTTTGGCTGATACCGTTTCAGTTGGATCGATCATCCAGAGCCGTAGGATTTAAGTGACACTGTGCGGCTCAGATCTAAAGAAAACGCTTCGTTAAGTGATCTATTTGTGGCCACACGATCTTGATCCGACGACTGCTGAGCACGCGACCATTGCCTGGTGGCGCTAGCGACGGTGGCGTGGCGGTGGCGCACTGCCAGTGGAGTTCCTGCGGCTACAGAGGGGGCTGGGGTTGGCAGAGACACTTACCAGACTCGCGAGGTCATGCTGATGCTCAACGTCTCGCTGGTGTGGATGGGGGCGTGCTGTGTTGGCCGGAGGAGCTCGTCGGAAAGCTTGCAGGCGCCGGGCACGGCTTGACGGAGATGACGGCGATGCTCTAGGCCTTCCTAGGACAAATAAACCACATCAGTGGCTGCACAAAGACGCGACACACACGGGCGTTTGATCTAGAAGTCAAGGGGCGCTGGAGTTCTTATCGAATTTCTGCCGGAGACGAGAGGGGCGTCGGTCGTTCACTGGGCTCGACGAAGGCGACGTCCTGGGGCATTACAGAGCAAACAGATGGCATGAGATGAAGCGCAGGAACCAGGGAAGCATTACATCAAGAATTAGAAGGCACGGGGCGGACGGTGCTCACCAGAATCGTTCGCCGGAGATGTTCGGGAAGCGGCGGTTCGAGCTCAATTGCGAGCAGCCTGGGGGTGATTAAGGAGTGGGGGTTGAGGGGAAATGGTCGCGGCGGTGTGGGGTTTAAGTAGCAGGTGAGGGTTGGGCGGGTTACTGCCTGAATCAAAGGAATTAATTCGAATTTATTCGGCGAGGTAACGGGCGGCGACGACGTGGTCATCACGCGAGATTTGGGGAAGACGACGACGATGTGGCATTGGGGCCACTGGTCAGCGACTGCGGGGTTGGTTCTACGCGGGTGAGAAACAGAGAGGGGTGGGGGTTTCCCGGGTGGGCTAGCTGGGCTGGCTTGCTGGGCCGCGGGTGGGTTGGGCTAGATAGTTAGTTAGGTTTATTTCTTTCTCTTTTCTCCTTTTCTTCTTCTGTTTTGATTTTCTAATTTGAATTTGAATGGGTGTTTCAAATATGTTTCAATTTGAATCTCTTCCAGAATTTTGTTCTATATTTCTTATGTCCAAGGATGTGTAAAACATCTACTTATATTGAAAAATCATTTTGAGTTTGAAATTAAATATAAAACCATGCCTTTAATAATAATATAATAATAAAAGGCAATAAGATGGTTTTATGATTGATTTGCTTTTGAAATATTTTGTGTGGCTTTGTATTCACTTTCCAATTATCACTGATCAAACCTCAATCATATTAGAAAGTAAAATATAAACCTTGCCTTACTTGAATAAAGTAAAAGGCAAAATTTGGTTTCTTATGTTTGAAAAATTCATTTGAAAAGGTCAAATGCTTATGAATGCTATGCAAACTTTATAAATCATGATTTTTGGGATGTTACAAACTCAACTTTGATTCCACTGTAATGGAGCTACAAGTTCTCCTCGAGCTGTATCAGAAGGGGGAGAAGAAGATACAACTTTATCCCTCCAAAGAAGAATGAGCCGACCCCCTCTCTAGGACGCCCTCCCTCTCCTTATTAAGGAGTCCCTTGGTTCCTCCTAGGGCTGACGTGGACAAGCATATTCATGGAATATGCATGTCCCAAAGCGGTAACTCGACAGAACTCTTTCCGTGTCCCTCTTCTATCGACAGCAAAGACCCAAAGCCCATCACATGTGAGCCTCGGGCCTGAGGACTATCACCTCCATGACCCTCCTGCGCCCCTCTACTGCTCTGCTTCTTGTCTCTAGCGCTTGGCACTGTGCAGATTCCACCGAGATAGTAGCTAGGGTTTGACTTTGGGAGTTACTTCGTTCTTCTACAAGCTTCCCCGTCTCGGCCTCGCCTCGCGTAATCTGGCTCGACCTTTACCTGCATTAATCGGTAACGCTTTGGCCGACATGACCCGTATGTCGGCCGAGTTAGGTATCAATCACCTGATTCGGGATAAGTCATATCTCATTCGTCCGATCTTTTCGTAACTCGGCCGAACCATGCCATGACTCAGCCCTAGATATGAAAGGTCTCTTCTCTTTCTTACCTGTCTTGACCCTACCTGGGGTCATCCCCCCAACATTAGTCCCCGAAGCTGGTTCGGTCCTGCCGAATACTTCGGCCGGAACACATCAGTTTCCAGATATTCCCTCTTCTTATCATTCTGTCCGACTCAATGCTTAGTCTGTGTTTCTATCATTTCATCTCCCTTTTGCTCATCCCTTGTTACCGAGGTGTGACCTGTCTTCCGAGTCACTTTCCTTTGTCCGAGGTACCTTTTTAGCTTCTCCTGTAAGTTTAGTCCTACGTGTACTAATCATTACCTTTTGTCTTGTTTTTTGTATCGCTACAGTGCATCCTAACATCGCTACAGTAATTACTGCGGCGGTCCTATCAGTGCAGTGACTCTTCGATCACCGCAACAGTTATGGCAGCCGGATCTCCTCCTGTGTCGCGTGGCCCTTGCTGTGGCTCCAATCATCGATCGCGTATGCATGGTACATGCCCGTCTGTGGTTATCGCGCCGCATCTGCGATCCCACTACCACTCGCCCCACGCGGTTATAAGTGGGGGAGTCGGGATGGGTTGGTTCACTTTCCCCTTCTCCACTTCCCTCATCTTCCTCCTTGCGTCGCCGCCGTACTCCTGCCCTAACGACCATGCCGCCATTCCTCTGCTCTCGCGAGCGTGCCGCTGCGCTTCCGTTCTAGCGTCCACACCGCTGCGCTTCTCCCTCACACGAGGTGCTTTGCCTCCGTTTTAAGCTCCGACGGCGGTTTTCTTCTCTCACCGTCGTTGCCTTTGTCGTCGTTGTGATGGGGCCTTGGGTTTCAAGGCCTCTCCCCGCCACTAGCGACTCCTCCTCCATTGGCTCCTCCGACGAGCCCATGTCGAGATCGCTCAACGGTGCCGTTGTTAGGGAAGAAGAACTCATGGTGGGCCCAGAGCGCGGTTCGTGGCAAGGATCCACGGTCACTCGCCGGGAAATCGAGTGGATACGCAAGACGCGCCGAGTTCCCGCCGAGGTAGAGTGTCGCTTACCTGACAAAGAATCTTTCCCCATCCTTCAGGACGGTGAATACGTAGTTTTTATGTCACACTTTGCCAGAGGGTTTGGTCTCCCTCTTAGCGATTTTGGTAGGAAGTTCCTTGATTTCTTCGGCCTTCAACCGCATCATTTGTCGGCTAACACCATTGCCTCTCTCTCAGCCTTTATCTCGGCCTCTGAGGGATACTTCGGCCTCTGGCCTTCCGTAGATGTTTGGTCAAAGTTTTTCCAGATTCGAGCTAACGTAGTGCCGGATAAGTCTCCTCATCCCTCTAAGAAGTCTCTGACACAGTGAGGGGCTGCTTCCATCACACCCTAGAAAAATTCCTTGTTCCCCCGAGTTACAGGTCTAGAGTCCTGCAAGAAATGGCATAGGGCGTTTTTATATGTCAGGAACACTGGAACGGCGGACATGATTCGGCTCCCTGCCTTCTCTATCAGCCCTCCTTCAAAACAGAACTGACCCTATAATCCGAAGAACACCCACGCTCTTGCCGAAGCATTCGATCTTCTTTTTTTGAGGGTAATAACAGTAGGAAAGACTCCTACTGCCTCATTTTCATTAATAATGGGTCAGAAACTGTAAGGTTACATATTTACACAGAGACAGAGGATGGGGGAGAGACTCTAAAAAGTTAGGAAAGATAAATCTAGGATTACAAGAAGGTTTACAAACTATGAATAATGCTCTTGATAAGTGGATGTAGCTCCTCTTTAGTCCTATGAATCAGCAATGACAGATCAGCAGCAAATCTTGACTTCCAAGCCTGAACTGAGGGTTGTATGTTATTAAACCAGAGATTGTTTCTCTCTTTCCAGATGTTCCAAGAGCCCAGCAAGGTGATTTCCATAAACAGCTTTTTATTCCAGCTCTTTTTTCCTTGCTCAATGATCTGGAGTCTAGAGTTATTCATAGCCCAAGAGATGTTAATTGAACTCCAGCAATCTTGGCTAAATGGACAATGAAAAAACAAGTGTTCAATTGTTTCCTCAGTATTGTGATTACACATAAAACAGTCATATCCAGTCCCCAATGCATAATGTCTTCTTCTTAACATGTTTCTTGTATTCAATCTGTCAGACAGAATTAACCATCCAAAGAACTTCACTTTTGCAGTGCACTTCGATTTCCACAGCCATTTAAAGGATATGTGTGGATTTATATTTCTGAAATTGTATTGATAATATTTGCTGGAAGTGAATTCTTTGTCCCCCAAACATAGCTCCAAGTGTCTTGTGAAAGTTCTCTT
This sequence comes from Avena sativa, assembly GCA_916181665.1. Classification (NCBI taxonomy): domain Eukaryota; kingdom Viridiplantae; phylum Streptophyta; class Magnoliopsida; order Poales; family Poaceae; genus Avena; species Avena sativa. Next base: position 346,225,908 of record OV702280.1, on the reverse strand, counting down.
AGTTCAATTTCTCTACAGCTATTCTGAATGTCCCTCAATTCAGCTAGTGCTTCAGGTGATAAAGGGAGATAGAAGAGTTGTGTCAAACTATCAGCTGTAAGAAACTCCTGTGCAGAGATATCTTCCTTCCTAGCATAAGAGTAAATGGTTGGGTGACTCTCTTCTAGGATGGTTGTAGACCATTGATCTTTCCAAAACAGTGTGGTAGCCCCATTACCAATAGAGCTTTTAGCTATTCCTCTGAATAAATGTGAAAGCCTAGAAACATCTCTCCACCAGAAAGAGCCACAGGGTCCAGAAGCATGAGGAACAATGTTGTTGTAATATGCATTCCATACGAGGGAGACCCAAGGTGTGTCATTCTTATTATAGAACTTATGCAGGAATTTAAGCAACAGACCTTCATTCTGAATTTTAAGGTTTAGAATGCCAACACCTCCTCTACATTTGGGCCTACAAATCATATCCCAAGCAGCTAAAGAATTACATTTTTCCCCCACTTCAGTTTTCTTGTTCCATAAACAATGTCTCTGAATTTTTTCTATATGCCCCACAATCTTCTCTGGCAGTTTGATTGCACACATTGTGAAAGTTGCAATTGAGGCCAGTAAAGAATTAATCACAGTAACTCTCCCACTATAAGACATCATCATGAATGAGGCAGAGACCTTTCTTTCAACTCTGTCAACCAGTGGCATAAGATCATAAACCGTGGGTTTAGTGGTGCCAAGAGGAAGCCCCAAATAAGTGAAAGGCATTTTGGAAATTGCACATCCTAATATATCTGCAATTTCCTGAGATAAGTTATCAGCCAGATTTATTGGTATTCGGTGTGACTTATGAAAATTAATTTGTAAACCAGTAGAAACAGCATAATTCTGAAGAATCCCTTTCATTATCTGTATTTGATCTTTGTCTGCTTGCATTATAATCAAAGTGTCATCTGCATATTGAACCACAGGAAAATCCTGTCCAAAATCAGGGGAGAAAGGGGCCCTGAGTATGTTATCTCTGAATGCCTTATTGATTGAAGATTGTAGTAAATCAGCAGCAAGCACAAAAATAAGGGGGGACAGAGGGTCTCCTTGTCTAACTCCTCTTTTGCAATGAAATTGCCTCCCAGGTACTCCATTGAGCAAAACAGCAGACATTCCAGTACCAAAAATAGTTTCAATCCATTTCAACCACTTATCATCAAAACCCATCTGTTTCATAATTTTCATCATAGCCATATGATCAATGGTATCAAAAGCTTTGGCAAAGTCCAACTTGAGTAAAATAATCTCTTTCTTAGAAGCTTCACATTGATATAAGAATTCAAATGCCCAAGCAAGGCAATCCTGGATGTTTCTGCCTTTTAAAAACCCATATTGATTTTTATGAATAATCTTCAATATAACCTTCTGTAGCCTATTAGCCAAGATCTTTGTTATAAGCTTCAGAATACAATTAAGCAGGGTTATTGGCCTGAAATCATTGATAGATTCAGGTGATCCTATCTTTGGAATGAGTGTAATATGACCCATATTTATACTTTCTAGATTCAGATCTCCTTCATAGAATTGAAAACATAAAGAATAGATATCTTCCTTGATGATGTGCCAACATGTTTTGAGGAAGAGACCATTAAAACCGTCTGGACCTGGGGCTTTATCACTTGGCATCTCCTTCACCACCTTGTCAATTTCCTCTCTAGTAAATGGTAAGGATAAAACCTCAAGGCCCTCAGTGGGAGTAATCAGATGTTGAAGATTAAAAAGATCTCAGGCTGTGTAGATGTGCCCAGTCTTTCTTTATAGGCTTGATAAAAAGCATTTTCTTTATCAGCATGCTCAGTAACAAAAGAACCATCTGAGAGTTTAAGTGAGGCAATATTATTCTTTCTATATCTTTCAGTAGCAAAATTATGAAAGAGTTAACTCGGGCTATCTTTAAAACCGAGATGCCCGAGGAATGGGTTTGGGGAATCAAACCCTTTTCCTGTAACAACCCCCTCCTCATGTAATTCGGACATGAATTGTTTCATCCGGGTCATTTTCCATTGATTACCCTGCTAACTTTTGTTTTCTCTAATTGCAGAAATTTGTCGAGAAAGTTACGGAAGATGCCGAGTTGCTGGCTCTTCCTTGGATCACTGATCGTAACACCCCGGACAACGGAGAACCAGACCCAGAGGAATTTATTCCTAAACCCGAGGCTGCTCCCGCTCATACTCGGGGTAAAACCTTGGCCCGCGCTGACGAAGGTGATTCAGACGACGTTCAAATTCTCGAGGTAGTTGCCGTGGTGCCTATCTCTTATGCATTTCTGGATCCTTCTTTTCCAGCTAATCCGGCTGGTCAGGTCCATGATGCCGTTCGCCTTGCTTCCGAGGCTCCCGCTCCGTCGAAAAAGCCTGCTGCCTCGAATGATCCTTCTGATGTAGTTCCTAAGAAGCGAACCAAGAAATCCTCCCAGCACATCCCAAAGCGCGAAACCATGCCGGGAGTCTCTGGGTAAGTTTCCCTGCATGTTTTAACTTGTATTTTTTGTTTCTCTCTTTCTTTCTCTGAATTGGTCTCTATTTTTATTTTGGCAGTGCTCCTCTTTCTGTCAAACCCAGTGGTCCGAGTATGACGTCTCACGTTACTCGGCCACTTTCGCCATCGCCTCCAGACGATGTTCAAGTTCCTAGTCCTCTTCGTGACAATTCTCTTCCCTTGCCGACTAACACCCCGCCTCGACGGGACGAGAGTGAAGTTCCTCCTGGCGCTGACGCCGATGTAAATATGGCGGATCGTTCAGATGATCCGGCAGCTTTCTCTAAGGTCTCCGAAGTTTCCCCCATCGAGCCTCTTTCTACCGAAGTTCCTACTACTTCGGTTGCTGCTGAAGTTCCCGCTACTTCGGATGCTCCCGAAGTTGGCGCTACCTCGGCCGCTGTTGAAGAACATGCTCCCTCTGCCGCAGCAGTTATTGCTCCGAGTATGACACCTTGCTCTAAGTCTTGGCCCACTACTGAAGTCTTTGTTAAGACCAAGAAGGATGGCGCTGCCAAATCTATGCCATCTCAAAAAGGAAGGTCTATTCCCTCACGGCCGACCATTGCCGACATGCTCCGCAAAGGGGCCTCTATGGCCAAACCTGTGCCTGTCTCTGCTGCCGATACACGGCTCGCGTTTCATAAGAGCCCGGCTGCCGAGACAGCTGCACAGCAGGCGCGTGCAGCTAAAGGCAAAGTTTTGACGCGTACCGAGAGCGGCGGTAGTCTCGGATCATTGGTGGAGTATGCCAACAACTGTAATGCTGCCGACCAGCTTGAGGGCAATCCCAGTAATCAACCTTTCCAGCTTTCCGACATCAGCAGCCGTTTGCATTTGGCTACTAAGGTTGTGCTTGAGAGTGACAAAATGAATGAGGTACGCGCTCTAATTTACACAATCTTTTATGCATAGTATACTGTATGCCCATTAGTCCCCGAGCTTGCAGCCGAATAATTTGTTATTCATCTGGAAGCTTTGCTTGCTTAGGGTATAGTTATTTATTTGCGCAATACATAATTTTTGTTATGCATGTTTTGAGGTAGAATGCATCTATCAACTTAGATCCGAGTCAAGTTTTACTTGATTCAGACCTTTTTTATGTAATGGACTTGAGCGCCTAGCCCTCTAGATCCGAGTTAAATTCTCCTTGATTCGGATCGTTTAATGTCGATAATTTTTAAATGTCCAGCCATCTTAGATCCGAGTCAAGTTTTACTTGATTCGGATATTTTTTACAGTTTTCTTATATAATTCGTCGTTATTCCATGTTGCGCATAACCGGCGTACTTCCGAGTTCCAGAGACTTCTCTTTTCACACAAGAAACTTTAGGATAAGTTTGATAAGATGGTTCCTATTCTGTAAAAGACAGGTAAATCATTTGGCCTTTTTGTATTCAAATTTATTTTATCAATCTTTGCTTCCCAATCAACTTATAATGCATCCTTACTCAACTAACATTAACTCGCCTAACAAAGAAGGTTACCCGCCTCGAAGGTTAGTTGCCTCTCCTCTTTACACTTGTGCATTTTTCTTCTAGCCGAATTTCGAGTATATTATAGTACTCCATCTTCGGTCCAGTCGAGTTACAAATGTTTGCAGCGTCGCATCAAGAGTGCATACCCATGCCTGATATGATGCTTCATTTTTTAGAGGAAGCAGGGACTCATTCGGCGCAGCTCAAGGAGAAGGATGATGAGATAACTCGACTCCGTGCCGAGGTTGAGTCTTTGAAATCCTCGCAGAAGTCTGAGCTAGAAAAAATTTACCAAGAATTTTCTGAGGAAAAGAATCGGTTAAGTCTTCATCTACAGAAAGACAAAGAGCTGCTTGATGCGGCCAAACTAAGAAATCGGACGATGGCCGAGGAAATCACTCGGTTTGAGAAGAAAAGGTGTGGCTGGTCCGTGGACCTCGAGAAGATGTTGCGATATATCCATCATAAGCTTATTCGCCATGTTTTTTCTTCTTGATTTCTAGCCAAGTCAATTTTTGCTCGCTGTTTCTCTTGACTTACGTAACGTCTTGCTTTACAGACCACTTTCCAGAAGCCGAGCCGGTGAGTACCAAAGCTGTGATCGCCGCCCATGGCCGCCGAGGTGTTCCCAATCTCCCAGATCAAGAATATTGCATTGATGATTTCTTGGTTGCTGTTAATGCTGCCATTGGACCAATGAAAATCATGGGAAAGGATCTAGTGAAAGCGGCAATTCATGCTTTCAATGTGCTCTGGCTGAATGAACCGAAGATCAACAAGGTGGAAGTACTCGTGGCGAAGCTGATGGATTCCCAGACTCAGCTGAATCTTTGAAGAGAATCCGCCGGGCGAGCCGGGGCCAACATGGCGCTTACTTCTGTTTTGTCATGGTACGAGGATAACTCCCTTGATACCTTAATGAATTTGCGCACCGGTCCCCTTGGGTTGAGGATCCGGATTATGTTACTTGCCGCCAAGCCCGTGCCTATCAGCTCATTGAATACACAAATGTGCATCAGTGGAATGAGGGGCCGAGTTTCCTCCCTGACGATGCTAAAGATAACGTTGAGGCTGCTGCTGATGATGAATTCGACAGAGATTCTGGTGACAAGGGTGAGTCGGAGGAAAAATCTGGAAGCTCTGATGAGTCCAGTGAAAGTTCTGGAGGGAACGCCGAGGCTCGATCCTCCTCCAAGGGGACTGAAGCTTCCCAAGCCCAATGTGGAGTCTCACGGCAAACAGCCCCTGCCCAAGATACCCTGGCTACCTCGGTCGTTGCCAAAGTAACTTCCGCGGAGGCTTAGGCAACTTCTGAGACTCCTGCTCCTGAAGTTGTTCCTTCTACCGAGGTCGAGGCACCTTCGGTCGTAGCCGAGATACCAACGTCGGAAACTCCCGCTGCTGCTGCTCCTCCTGCGGATGACTCGGCAACTGCTAATGCCTGAGCTAGAAAAACTCTTATTTGTTTAAGTCCCCGGTATGCCGGGTGTATGTTGTTCTAAGACAATCTGCCCCTTTTGGTACCGTTTGATCCGTATAACTTTGGAATCCTTCATATGCTATAGTAATCGTTATGTTATTATTGTTATGATTGAGTTTGCACGATGTGTATTCTTGTTCGCAAAATTTTAGTTCATAGGTTTGAATCAAACTTTCGTGTGCTTGATTTTGTGCCGGAACTTACTTTATCTATCGTAAGTTTTTCTTTTAGCTCATGAAAGATCAGAGACTATGACTCCAATGTCCTTACTTTAGTCAATCGGATAGACGTACGACCCTTCCGAGATACTCCTGGGTAATATAGGCAACATGGGGTAGTTCTTGAGTTATCTCTCGAGTTTCCGAGGTTATCATTCGTATCAAACATATGATCATAATAATAAAGAACACAGGGCAGTCCCCGAGTCACTGCTTGGGTTGTCGAAGTGATCATTCATATTGTACACACAATTAGTGACAAATTATATGGGACAGTCCCCGAGCCTCTGCTCGAGCCGCCAAGGTTTCATACATAATCATAATGACAAATAATATTGGGCAATCCCCGAGCCACAACTCGAGCTGCCGAGGTTTCATACATAATCAAAATAATAAATAATATGGAGCAGTCCCAGGGGCCACAACTCGAGTTGCCGAAGTGATCATTCATATTGTACATACAATTAGTGACAAATTATATGGGACAGTCCCCGATCCACTGCTCGAGCCGCTGAGGTTTCATACATAATCATAATGAAAAATAATATGGGGCAGTCCCCGAGCCACAGCTTGAGCTGCCGAGGTTTCATACATAATCAAAATGATAAATAATATGGAGCATTCCACGAGCCACAACTCGAGTTGCCGAGGTTTCCTTAACTCAGAACATAATAAACCGATACATAATACTACTGGATATAGTACACTTCCTATCTAAGTGTAAAATGGGCGAAGTAACGCTACATTCTACAGTATTTTTGACTCGTCTCTGAATTTATCCGCCTTGTTCCTTTCTGGCGCTTGAGCATCGATGAGGTAGTATGCATATTTATGCAACGCTTTGATCACGATGAATGGTCCTTCCCATGGGGGTGAGAGTTTATGCATACCGGCCGTGCGTTGCACTAGCTTAAGAACTAAATCCCCTTCCTTGAAAACTCTAGGATTTAACTTTTTGCTATGATACCGTCTGAGGTCTTGTTGATAAACAGCTGATCTTGACAATGCCAATTCTCTTGCTTCCTCTAGTAGATCCACATCATCTTGTCGAGATATTTCATTTACTTCGGCGCTCGTGTATTGGGTGACTCTTGGAGAATCATGCACTATGTCGGCCGGAAGTACAACCTCTACCCCATATACAAGAAAAAAATGGGGTGTACCCCGTTGATCTATTCGGGGTAGTTCTTAAACTCCATAATACCGCTAGGAGTTCCTCAATCCAGCATCCCGCCGACCTCTAAAGTGGTTCTATTAGCCAAGGTTTTATTCCAGATAATACGAGTCCATTGGATCTTTCTACCTGCCCATTTAACACCGGATGAGCTACTGAAGCAACATCGAGTCTTATGTGCTTTTCTTGGCAGAACCGAGCAAAGGCTCCTTCAGCAAAGTTTGTGCCATTATCTATAATTATACTGTGTGGATAGCCATATCTCAGAATGATGTCTTTCAGAAACTTCACCGCTCTGGGCCCGTCACACTTTCTTATCGGCTTTATCTCTATCCATTTTGTAAATTTGTCCACCATGACCAGAATGTGAGTCATGCCGCCGCGAGTAGGCTTAAATGGGCCTACCCTATCTAGGCACCATACCAAAAATGGCAAGTGATTGGTACTGTTTTTAACTCGGATGAAGGCATATGTATTTTACTGGCGTATCTTTGGCAGCCATTACACTTTGCTACCAGTTCTTTTGCTTCTTTTAGCGTACTTGGACAATAAAACCGACGTCGGAACGCCTTGGCCACAAGGGCTCTGGACGAGGCATGATACCCACATTCTCCTTGATGTATGTCTAAGAGGATCTCTTGTCCTTTTGCTGGGTCAACACATCGTTGCAGTACATTTGTTATGCTTCTTTTATAGAGCTCATTATTTATTATTTATTATTGTGTATGCTTTTGCCCTTCTTATTGTTTGCCTAGCAAGGACGTCATCATCCGGCAAGGTCTCATTTTTGAGGAATAGGAATATGGGTTGTTCCCATCCCGGTATGTCCCTTTCTGGGGTAGCTGTTGTATCAATTTCCATTACTTCTGCCGACGTAACGTCTGCTGAATTGTTCCAACCATATTTTTGGTTAACTGAATCATTCCCCGGGTTATTCGGCCCACTTTCCTTGTCAATTTCCATTGGGACACACTCGGATTTCTGATCAGATGAAAGGCGAATTGATTTGGATTCTGGTGAAGGTATGATTGATGGATTTCTCAGGTGTTCTAGGGCGATGCCCGGTGGAATTGATTGTTTGGTTGATCCGAGCTTTGACAGGGTATCCCCGACGTCGTTTTCCGCCTGAGGTATGTGATGGAACTCACACCCGTTGAAATAACCACTAATTTTCTGTACATGAAACCGATATAGGGCTATGTTCGCATCCAACGCATCCCTATTTCCTGATACCTGCTGGACCACAAGGTCCGAATCTCTGAAACAGAGAATTCGACGTATGCCGATCTCCTTCGCCATCTTTAGGCCATGGACAAGTGCCTCATATTCGGCCACATTGTTTGATGCAACAAAATGTATCTGTAATACATATTTTAGTTGATCTTTCTTCGGAGAGGTTAATACTATCCCTACTCCTAAACCGTTCCTCAACTAGGATCCATCAAAATGCATCGTCCAATAATTCGGATCGGGTAATGGGGGTTCATACTGTATCTCGGCCCAATCGATGAAAAAGTCGGCCACCGCATGAGATTTGATTGCATCTCGTCTATCAAATTGCGGGACATAAGGGGATAATTCCATTGCCCATTTTGCTATTCGGCCACTTGCATCTTTGTTGCTCATTATCTCGGCTATAGGTGCTTTGCAGATCACCTTTATGGGGGGGGGGGTTATAATTTGCCACACTGTACTTTTCAGTTTTATTATTTGCCACACCATGTGTCAGTGACATGTGGTGGTCAATGTGGCAAATAATAAATTTCTGAAGTAAAGCGTGGCAAATGATAAAATATTCCCATTTATGGGGTGTTCGTCGAAACAATGTTTGAGCTTCTTTGCCTACATATATACCTCGTAAGCCATTTTTTGGTAATATGGGTAGTTTTGCTTTGAAGCCGATAATACCTCACTTAGGTAATATACCGGCCTCTGCGCCGACTTACCTTCCTCATTGCGCTCTACGACTATTACCGCGCTCACAATTGTGTTTGTTGCTGCCACATAGAGCAGCATAGGCTCTTTCGACAATAGGGAAGCTAAAATAGGTGTTGTGGCCAGCATATTTTTTAGTTCATGAAAAGCATTATTTGCTTGAGGTGTCCAGGTGAATTTATCGGATTTTTTCATCAATTGATACAAAGGCAATGCTTTTCCCCCTAGCCGACTCACGAATCGACTTAAGGATGCAAGGCATCTTGTAAATTTCTAAACGTCATTGAGGAATCTCGGCAGTTCCATCCTTTCTACCGCACGAATTTTAGATACCAGGAAACCGAGTAATTTTCTGGCCGGTACACCGAAGGTGCATTTTTCTGGGTTAAGCTTCATTTGGAATCTTCTTAGATTCACCAATGTTTGCCGGATATCTTCCAGGAGTGTGTGGCTCTCTTTGGTTTTTATAACCACATCATCAACATACACTTGAACATTTTTTCCAATCTGATCATGCAGACATTTCTGCATACATCTTTGATATGTGGCCCCTGCATTGCGCAGGCCGAATGGCATGGTGCGATAGCAATAAGCCCCGTACAGGGTGATAAACGTAGTTTTTATTTGATCAGCCGGGTTTAACGGTATTTGGTAGAAACCAGAGTACGCGTCTACAAATGATAGCATTTCACAACCTGCGGTTGAATCAATGACCTGGTCTATCCTAGGTAAAGGAAAAGGATCTTTAGGACAAGCCTTGTTAAGATTCGTGTAATCGATGCACATACGCCAAACGGTAGCTACGTTTGGGTCATCCTTTTTCTTTTCTACCAACACCGGGTTAAACAACCAATCCGGATGAAGTACTTCCATGATGAACCCGGCTGCAAGGAGCCGAGCTATCTCGTCCCCTATGATTTTTCTCCTATCTTCGGTGAAGCGGCGGAGAGGTTGCTTCACCGGCCTTGCTCCTGGCCTTACATGCAAAGAGTGCTCAGCCAACTCCCTCGGTACTCCTTGTAGGTCTTGTGTGGACCATGCAAAGATATCCCGATTCTCACAGAGGAAGTTGGTGAGCTTGTTTTCCTATTTGTCATTCAGACCTGCACCAATGGTAATGGTGCGCTCTAGGAACTGATCATCGATTTGAATCTTCTTTCTTTCCTTAGTCGGCTGAAAAGATACGGTTCCATGCGGGTTAGCCAGTGACGACATGTTAAGCTGTGCCGAATGTGATTCGACCAGATCCGGCCGAAGCACATTCCATTGACTTCCTGTAATCTCCTGTCACTGTTATCACCCCTTGTGGTCCTGGCATTTTCATTTTCAAGTAACCAACATGGCAGCTGCTCATAAATTTGGCTAATGCTGACCGTCCGAGTAATGCGTGATAACAGCTCTCCGGATCTACTACCTCAAATTTCAAATTATCTGCTCTGCAATTCTCCCTCGTGCCGAATAAAACGTCTACTCAGACCTTCCCAATGGGCTCGCAGGACAATCCTGGCACTATCCCATGAAAGGTTGTCCTGGTCGACTACAACATATTTGGAGATATGCCGAGTTTGTGCATGGTATCCTTGTACATAATATTGATGCTTCTTCCATTATATATCAACACCTTTGAGAATCTCACATTGATACTGGGCCTGGCAAATGTTGGATCTAGCATCAAGGCATACGATCCGGGGTTCGACATTATCTTTGGATGATCCCTGATACTCCAAGTTACCTCATGATCTGACCATGTCATGTACCTTGGTACTGTCGGCATAACTGCATTCACTTCCATGTGTCGGCGTTGTACGCTCTGCCTGTCCTGCTGCTCCATGGTGAACACACAATAGGACTGGTGGTGCTCCCTATAATCATTGCGTCCATTATTTTCGGGGTTTCCTCTACTATCTTGATTCTGATTCATCACTTGGTGAACTGCATCCCTCCGGTCCTGATTCTGATACCTCAGAGGTGGCGGAGGTAACATCAGTTGTTGTGCATTTCCTCCTGTAAGCTGTGGCTGTTGTTGGATGTGCGTTTGCTATTGTGGTGTGTGCATTGCCGCCGGGTTTCCCATTGCGCTCTTCATCCAGGCGCATTGGCGAGTTGTGTGGTTGGCTGGTTTGGCCGGGTTAGGCGTGTGAAATTTACACGGCTGGTCCAACATCGAATCAAACGTGTATTTCGGCCTCTCTTGCCACTATTTCTTCTATTCCGGGGTCCACTGTTTCTTCCCATCATTTCTCGGTGTCCATTGTCGAAGGCCATTCTTCTGATGCTGATTGTTTCCATGACCCGGCTGGTCCTGTACAACCGCAACCACCTGATTTGAAATGTATCTGTAATCCGGCCTGTCATCTCTTCTTATACATCAGTAGTCATTTCGCCGGGAAGATCTTGTACCATCTCGAGCAAAATGGTCATGCTGCTCAAGGTGTTCTGCCGACATAAGTTTGGGCTGAGTCGGACCCCCTAGAGCATATGAATCTGCTATTCTGATAGTCTCTGCCAATGTTGTCGGCATATATCTCTATAGCCTTTGCCACAATACACTCTCGTATCTGCATCCTTGTGCGAACCAAGCAATCGCTTGCGATTCAATTACTCCTTCACACGAGTTTCTGAGGTTACACCACCGAGTCAAGAATTCTCTATCTGTCTCATTCGGTTTCTGCTTACACATGGCCAGCTGTTGAGGTCTGTTTGGCCTCTTGTATGTACTGGTGAAGTTACCGACGAACATTTCCTCCAAGTCCAACCAGCAGTTGATACTACCAGCTGGTAGATTGTTCAGCCAGACCCTGGCCAGCCCTTCCAACATCTGGGGCACGTATCTCACACCCCATCTCAAATTTCCTCCTGCTATCTTCACTGCGGTGGCATAATCAATCAGCCAATCTTGTGGTTTTGTGCTTCCATTGTATGTTTTAGTGCCTCTTGCTAACTGGAAGTTCGGTACGGGCGGTTCGCCCATAATCCGAGGTCCAAAGCATGCCGGACCAGGTGGACCCTGTTCTTCCAATAACTCGGACCAATATAGCCTATCCAGCTTCAATCTTGCATCATTTGACGGCAAGTTTCTGTAGATATATCTTTCCTGTATTCTATAGTGATTTTGCCCACCATGCCCGGAATTTTCCATTTCCGAATAACCATCATTATATCTGTCATGCGCTTGGTTATGCGGAACCTGTCTTGCGTCTCGATCTTGCCGAGGTTTATGCCTCGGCTGATGATCTTGCAGAACGTATCTCCTTCCTTCTACCGGGTTATTGTTTTTGGGGTTTCCCCTTCCGAGATTCACATGCTCTCTATTCCCACGGCCGGGGTTTCTTTCACCACTATTACCTCGGCTTCCATTGCCTTCATTTTCATTTACTTTTCCGGCCATTGTTGGTCATAGGGGACAATCTGCTTGTTTGTTTTTCCCGAAGTCACTGCTTTATCTTTTCATGCACCGTTTCCGGGTGAGGATGATGTCGCCACAGATAATACGGGGCAGCCCCTGCCGAATGAACCATGCGCGAAGCTCCTGGCTTTGCCGGGTTAGCGCTGAGTATCTCCTCATTTTACTAGTTCGCGATGCGTACCAGCTCATTTACTCTTTCTTGTTGCCTTTGCCGGGCTTCCCCGATCAGTCCTTCCAACTCCAGGGCTGCTGCATTCGCCGCCCTGAGGTTCTTTGTCGGGGTACTGTACCTCGGCAAGCCTGGGTCGGCCGAATTGCCCTGCTGAGCTTTATGCTCTTTGTTGATGTCACTAAGGAGATTCTTTCCTCTCATCCTTAGGTCATCTATTCGACCAGGGGCTGTATCTAGCTTGTTTGCCCTGGCATATTTGATACGTTGGAAACATATCTATAATTTTTTATGCTCCATGCTTGTTTAGTATCTACTTTGCTTTACTTATCCACACTTTGAGGTGCTTTTTACACATTTTCTGGTACTAACCTATTAACAAGTTGCAATAGTGCTAGATGCTTGTTTTCTGTTTCAGAAAAGTTAGTAAAGAAATATTCTTGGAATTGGACGGGACAAATGTCAATGTCAAATACTTTCTGTGGGGAACAAGAAGTCCAGAGGAGAGCCGGAGGGGCCAGCAAGGAGGGCCAGACCCACCCCAGGCACGGGTGGGCCCTGCCCCGCGCCTGGCTAGGGTTTGGCCACCCTGGCCGCCGCCTCGGTCTCCCCCTTCGCCTATAAGAAGCCCCCGATGCAGAAACCCAAAGCACCCGATCAAATCTCCATGAAACCGTCTGTAGCCGCCGCCACCATCATCCCTAGATCGCGGGGGGGGGGGGTCTGAAGTTCTTCCCGGCACCCTGCCAGAGGGGAGATCATCCCGGAGGCCTTCTCTCCGGTATGATGCGTGAGTAGTTCCACCTTGGACTATGGGTCAATGTAGTAGCTAAATGGTTGTATCTCCTCCTTTGTGCTTTCATGTATAGATCTTGTGAGCTCCGTTCATGATCAAGATCTAATATATTTGTAATCATGCATGTTGTGTTTGCAGGGATCCGATGGATATTGAGATTATTATGTTGGTTTGATTAATGGTTTTGTCTTTAAGATTCTATCATGTTTGTGTTGTTTGTGATCTTGTATGCTCTCCGTTGTTAGTAGCTATCTTGGCCAAGTAGTTGCTAGTGACTCCAAGAGGGGGTATTTATGCTCGATAGTGGGTTCATGCCTCTAGTTTCCAAGGGAAGTGACATAAATCTCTTCGGTTGTAGATGTGTTGTTTCCACTAGGGAGAAAACAACGGTCTCTTGTTCATGGAACATGTGGATTGTTTACCTTACACACTTTGCTTAAAGAAGTTGTCTATTACTTGCAACTTAATACTGGAGGGGGTTCGGATGATAACCTGAAGGTGGACTTCTAGTCATATATGCAGTTGGATAGGGGTCTATATATCTTGTTGTATTGCCCAATCGAATCTCATAGGATCTTTCTGACTAGTAATTGCATTGTTATGCCTTGCTCAGTTTCTGTCAATTGCCCTGCTATAATTTGTTTACCCTTCATGCCATGTTGTTTATCTAAGGAGAGCACCTCTAGTGAACTATGGACCCCGGTCCAATCTTTACCATTGATACATCTTCCATTGCTACTTGTTTACTTGCTGCAAACCATTACCTTCCATGATGGGGATATGCCTACTGGGGTATACCCAGCAGGGCGTTTCCGACTGGCCCAGGTGCCTGCGAGTGGGCCTGCGGAACGACGACTGGATCAAGACCTGGCGTGGACTCAAGTGACTGGAAGCTGAAGGCCCAGAAGCGTAGATAGGCCCAGTCGGATTAGGTTAAACGATCGCTATGACCTTAACTGATTCGGTTGAGATCTGTAAACCCTAGGGGGGTGAGTCTATATAAACCTCCTTAGAGGGCGCATAGAGGATACGTCCCATCATACACCCAAGCGACTCGCTGCCTAGCCGCCGAGCTCGCCCCATTGTACTCTCACCGTAATACAATGTAGCAGGAGTAGGTCTTTACCCTCCGGGGGGCCAAACCTGGGTAAATCCTTATGTCTCCGCCCTCATCTCGCACCGCAGATGGCTGGCCGCCCTTGCCCCATGTTCTACTACTCGCTGCCGATTGCAGCATCTGCCCTGGTCATTCCCACGACAGTGGCGCCCACTGTGGGGCCTGGCCGGTATTCTGCGGCGAGATCCAATCTACCCATCAACGAGTCGATCGCCACCGGCCGCATGATAGCGATCGGCGAGATGCTCCAGATCTTGCCGAGCAGCTACGTCCCGGCGGCGCGACCCGTCACGCATAGCATGATCCTGCCGGTCGGCACGATCAGCCTCTTCGTCGGCCTCGCCGACGTCATCATCTCGGAGGACTCGGCTCGCATCCGCGAGTCTCCACCATGCGACCGTCTCTCTGAGAGTCAGGTCCGCACGATCCACCGCCTCGCCTCCGAGTACGACTCAGCCCACAACGACGTGGCTGAAACCACCGCAGCCGTGGAAGACGCGGCCCTCAACGACGACGCCGACTCGGCGACCCCGGCGTCACTCGCCGGATCCGTTGTCGCCGCGTCGCCCGTGGGCTCCATCACCCAGGTCTCCAACGTTAGAGACTTCGAGGATCCCTCCATCCTTGGGATCTTCAACTTCGACTCCGGGTGGGAGAACTCCGCCGATCTCCGTGACGGGACCGGCCACCACGCCGCGACCTACATGGCGACTGGCGCCGACCCACCGGAGGATCCATTCTCCACTCCGATCCCTCCCAACGCAACGGCAACGGAGGTCGAGGAACTCCACCTCAAGCTGGCGGAAGCAGTCCGCAAGGAGCAAGCCGAGCGCGAAAAATTTCGCCTCGAGCAGGTGACGGCGCAGGAGCTGTCGCGCTACCACCAGCAACGAATTAGGTCGCGCCTGAACCCCACCATCCAGGGGCGCGCCCTGAATTTTGACGGCGAGAGCGACCCGGCCCGCGCGGCCGAGCGCGTGATCTGCGAGAACGCGCCACCAGGAGGAAGCGCCCGGCCCCTGCCAGGGTCGACGGCGAATGGCGCCCCACCACCACCCAACCGCGCACCCCCCAGGGACCAGCCGTGGATCGTAGTCTCCTCACGGGAGAGAGACGCGAACGGCCTACCACTGTTCTCCACCCCAATGGACAACCTCGTCGCGGGCCGAGCAGTAGTCGACAACATCGCAGCCACTGGTGAAGGCGCCTTGCAGATCCAGTACGCCAAGGCCCTGCTCGCAAAAGCGGTCGAGCAACAAAACGCAGGCGTCGACTCACAGGGTCGGATGTACTCGCGTTCATCGGGCAGCAGAGCGGCCTCAAGCGGCCGCCCCATGGTGGCGAACACCCTCAACTGCCCGCCACCCGAACCACTGCAGCTCCAACACCGACCCGCAAACGCGGCACTCTCCATCAACGACCCCCGGACGGCGACCAACTTCGTCGCCGCCAACGGTCAGCCCATCGACGCCCGCACTCACATCATCAACAACCAGAGCTGGCGCACACACCAGCCCGACGACCTGCGACATACCCTAACCAACCGCCGCGACGACGAGCCGAGGGGGTCGCTAAGCCGACTCGGGCCTCGATGCTTCAGACCGATGATCCGAGGCGAAAGATACCCGGTGAACTTCAAAGCGACGAAGGAAATAGAGAAGTACGACCCCTCGTATGACCCCTCCGTGTGGCTGGATACCTACCTCATGGCGATGGGGATCGTCGGCCACACCGACCTACTAGCCACCCGCTACCTTCCCCTGATGATGGAGGGAGCGTGCATGCAGTGGATTAACACTCTCCCCGCAGATAGCATCGACTCCTAGGAAGAGATGCGCGACGCCTTCTTCAGGCACTTCGAGGGTTCGTATACCCGGACCACCACCATCGAGGACCTGGAACGATGCGTCCAGGGACCTCGCGAGTCGACCCGCAGCTGGGTCCAACGGTGGCAAGAACTATGGTACAACGCGGTCGGCATCCACCCAGACACCATGATCCACTGCTTTAAGACCTCGTGCTGCTACGAGCCCCTGGTCGCCAAGCTCAAACGAGCGTACCGCACACTCGAAAACATACCGAACCTCCTGGAGATCGCCAAAAGGTACGCGGAGGAAGACCCAAACCAAGAAACCGACGACGAGTCGGGAGGACAACGCCGCACGAGCGGCAGCGACAACAGACGACGGTCCGATCTACACTACAGCAACACTCGCCTCACCAGGAAGCGCCGCAGTGACGGCCGAGTCGACTTCGTCGCCAATGATGGATACGCGCAGCGTGAACCCAAGAGCTTCTGCCGCGACGGTGGCAACTACAAGGCGAAGCCAAGGTTCAACCCCGCGGCCCTGCTTAACCAACCTTGTGTATTTCACAGCAGGGAAGGAAAGCCCGCTACGCACACGACCGCCGACTGCCACTCTCTCAAGGAGATCGAGAAGGCACGGCGAGCGCGGGAAGACCCCGATAACAACACGCCAAACGGCGGAAAATTCGGCAGCATGGCCGGCTCTCTCCACACCTTCACATGCTTCAACACGAAGCGCGAGAAGAAGGTCATCGCCCGCGCCGTCGCCTTCAACGCGGTGGCCCAGGTGGACGTCCCCCAGTTCCTCAACTGGTCTGAGCAACCAATCACTTGGAGCCGCCAGGACCACTCGCCACGAATCGAGTACCCAGGCCGAGTCGCCCTGGTGGTTAAGCCCAAGGTGGGAGACTACTGGCTCCGCAAGACATTGATGGACGGCGGAAGCTCCATCAACATCCTGTACCTGGACACCTTCAGGCGACTGTGGCTCCCACAGTCGATGGTCGAGACGACCTATACCACGTTCCACGGCATCGTCCCCGGTCGGAAGGCGTACCCGATCGGCAAGGTCACGCTGCCAGTCACCTTCGGCACACCGGCAAACTTCTGCACCGAGCGGATCGTCTTCGAACTGGTGCTCTTCGACAGCCCCTACCACTGCGTCCTGGGGCGCCAGGAGTTCGCCAAGTTCATGGCGGCGCCCCACTACGCGTACAACGCGATGAAGCTCCCCGGACAGCGTGGCGTCATCACCATCCACGGTGACCCTGACATGGCCGCCGAGTGCGAGGCCAAAGGAGCCGAACTCGCCAACGCCGTCATCACGACAGAGGCCAACCACGCTGACAAGCTCGCCAAATACGCGAGCGGGGTCAACAACGACGACCCCACCATACTCAAGAAGCCCAACTCGGAGGGCGGCAACACCTCAGCCTTCGAGGCAACGGCGCATACCCGCACCGTCGAGCTGGTTCCAGGCGACTCCAGCCAGACGGTGATGATCGGGACGGGCATGAGCCCAGCATAGGAAGGCGCGCTCATCGAGTTCCTCCGTGAGAACAGGGACATCTTCGCATGGAAGCCCTCTAACATGCCTGGTGTCCCTAGGGAACTCGCTGAGCACAAACTCAACGCCGACCCCAAAGTGCGACCTGTCAAGCAGTCGCTACAGCCCTTCAATAAAGAGCGTCCCCGAGCAATCGCCGAGGAGGTGCAGCGTCTACTCGCTGCAGGCTTCATCCGGTCAATCAAATACTCCAAGTGGCTGGCAAACCCAGTCCTGGTCGAGAAGAAAAATGGGACCTGGAGGATGTGTATCGATTACACAAACTTAAACAGCGCCTGCCCGAAGGAGCAATTCGTCCTCCCGCGGATCGACCAAATAATCGACTCCACCGCGGGCTCGAAGTCACTATGCTTCCTCGACGCCTACTCTGGATACAACCAGATCAAAATGGCCGTTGATGACGAAGAGAAGACGATGTTCATCACGCCATTCGAAGCCTTCTGCTACACTGCCATGACCTTCGGCCTCAAGAACGTCGGAGCGACCTACCAGCGGT
Source organism: Avena sativa (assembly GCA_916181665.1). Lineage (NCBI taxonomy): Eukaryota > Viridiplantae > Streptophyta > Magnoliopsida > Poales > Poaceae > Avena > Avena sativa. The sequence goes on along the minus strand of OV702280.1, from coordinate 346,207,746 downwards.
GTATGCAGGAGTGCCTTGCGAGCCAAATTGTCCGCAATATCCACGTCTATATCGACGACATGGTAGTGAAGTCCGCTCGCCAGAGCGACCTACTCGCTGACCTGGCAGAAACATTCGCCAACCTGCGGAAATACAAGATAAAGCTAAACCCAGGCAAATGCACCTTCAGTGTACCTGAAGGGTTTCGCGGCATAGTAAATCAAAATTTTCTACGGATGCGAACAGAGGGAAAGCCAAGATCTAATCTAGGAGATGCAAACAACGAGAGTGATTGGATTATATCTTCATACCCTTGAAGATTCGCACAACGGAACGTTCGTCGGAACGTGGGTGATGTAGTCGTACTCGCTTCTCCTCCTCGCGATCCGATCCGATCTAGCACCACAAGTGGCGATGACTCCGTGAGATGCACAAGTGCGGCACCTCGACGTCTCCTCCTTCCTTGGTCCAGCAAGTATGGTGGAGAGATGGGTTGGATCTACAACACGACGGCGCGGTGCAATTGGTGGAGAATTTCTGCAGCAGGGCTTCGCCTACAAGCAGTCGGGAGGGAGACAGGAGGGCAGCAGGGCGGCTAGGGTTGGAGGGGAAGGTGTAGGGGGTTGGTGCGCCCCCACCCCTCTTTATATAGAGGGGGGGCGCAGCCCTAGCCCCTCCCCCAAGCCCAAACCGGCGGCCCCAAAGGATAAGGAGTGGGGGCAAGGAACCCCCCCTTCTAGAAGGTCTATCTCGAGTTTAAAACTCTCTTGGCCGGTTGGGCCCTATGGGGCCTTGTGCCCCTGGCCCAATGTGGCCAGGGCACTCCCTCATAGGCCCATGCCCCCTCCCGTAAGGTGGGGCCATGTTGGTCCCCTTCCGGAAGGTTCTAGAAGCTTTCGGTACAATACCGATTAACCCGGAACAATTCCGAACTCCAAAAACTGCACTGCCTTATATGAATCTTATTCTCCGGACCACTCCGGAACCTCTCGTGATGTCCTGGATCCCATCTGAGACTCCAAACAAAAACTCATAAACCAATTATCCAATCTATCCTAGCGTCGAGACACGTTAAGTGTGTGACCCTGCGGGTTCGAGAATATGCAGACATGATCTTCTATCAATAATCAACAACGGGGTCTGGAAACCCATATTCACTCCCACACATTCATTGATGATCATATCGGATGAACCACGATGCCAGGATTCAATCAATCCCATATATATATTCCCTTCGTCTCGCGATATTTTACTTGCCCGAGATTCGATCGTCGGTACCGTCATACCTAGTTCAATCTCGTTCATAGCAAGTACTTTACTCGTTCTGTAATCCGATATCACTTTGTGATTAACTCCTTAACCACATGCTTGCAAGCAGTGTTGATATCGATTACCGAGTGGGCCTGAAGTATATCTCTCCGACTTGGGAGGGACAAATCCCATCTCGATACATACAACCCAACAGATACTTTCCGATCACCTGAGAGACACCTTTATGATCACCCTCTCATAGGATGACGTTTGATGACCTCAAAGCTTTCTTCCGGTACCAGGGAGTTGTATTATCTCATGGTCTAAGGAATACAATATTTGACATAAGAAAAGCTTCGCAAAGACGAACACGATGACACGATCTAATTGCTTCGCTTAGTTTGGGTTTGCCCACCATATCATTCTCCCAATGATATGATCTCATTATCAATTGACAACTCATGTCTATGGTTAGGAAACCTTAACCATCATTGATCAATGAGCTAGTCCATAGAGGCGTACTAGGGACACGGTGTTGTTCACAAACCACACAAGTATTAAAGTTTCCGCTTAATACAATTCTAGCATGGAATATAAACATTATCATGAACAAGAATTATAATAATAACATCTTTATTATTGCCTCTAGGGCATAATTCCAACAGTCTCCCACTTGCACTAGAGTCAATAATCTAGTTTACATTTGGCAACAATCTCGCACCCATGGCACTGAGGTGCTGATCATGTTTTACACGTGGAAGAGGTTTAGTAAATGGATCTGCGACATTCAGATCTGTATGTACTTTGCTAATCTTCAGATCTCCATCTGATATATAATCTCGGATTATATGAAACTTGCGGTTGATATGCTTGGTCTTTGGATGATATCTTGGTTCCTTAGCGAGTGCTATGGCGCCAGTGTTGTCACACAATATCTCCAGTGGGTCCAATGCACTTGGAACCACTCCAAGCTCAGTGATGAAGTTTCTGATCCAAACTCCTTCTCTTGATGCTTCTGCAGCAGCCATGTATTCCGCTTCTACTGTAGATCCCGCGATCACGCTTTGCTTGCAGCTTCTCCAGCTCACAGCTCCTCCATTCAAAATATACACGTATCCTGTCTGAGATTTAGAATCATCCTTGTCCGTGTCAAAACTAGCGTCGACGTAACCTTTTACGACGAGCTGTTCATCACCCCCATAGACTAAGAACATTTCTTTAGTCCTATTTAGGTACTTTAGGATGTTCTTCACGGCTGTCCAGTGTTCCACTCCAGGATCACTTTGATACCTGCTCGTCAAACTAAGAGCATTGGACACAACCGGTCTAGTACACAGCATGGCATACATGATAGAACCTATGGCCGAGGCATAAGGCATTTTGCTCATAGCTTCCCTATCATTTACCGTAGCTGGACACTGAGCCTTGCTCAATATCTTACCTCACAACATAGGCACTGAACCTTTCTTTGCCTTATCCATTCTGAACCTTTTCAGAACTTTGTCTAGGTATGTACTCTGGCTTAAAGCTATCAGGCGTCTTTGTCTATCTCTATAGATCTTGATTCCCAATATATAAGCAGCTTCACCTAGGTCTTTCATTGAAAAACACTTGTTCAAATAACTCTTCACATCGTTAAGCATGTTGATGTCATTTCCGATAATCAATATGTCATCCACATATAGTACCAGAAACGTCACCGAGCTCCCACTCACTTTCTTGTAGATGCAAGCTTCGTAGCAATTTGGAACACATCCAAAGCTCTTGATCACTTGATCAAAACGAAGGTTCCAACTCCGAGATGCTTGCTTCAGTCCATAAATGGAACGCTGAAGTTTGCATACTTTATCAGCATCCTTAGGATCGACAAAACCTTCGGGTTGCATCATATACAACTCTTCATCAATGTTGCCATTGAGGAAAGCAGTCTTGACATCCATCTGCCATATTTCATAATCATGAAACGCAGCAATTGCTAATAAAATCCGAATGGACTTAAACATCGCTACGGGAGAGAAAGTCTCATCGTAGTCAACACCTTGAACTTGTCGAAAACCTTTCGCGACAAGCCGTGCTTTATAGACGGTAACATTACCATCCGCGTCCGTTTTCTTCTTGAAGATCCATTTGCACTCAACGGCCTTTCGGTCGCTAGGAGGGTCCACCAAAGTCCATACTTGGTTTTCGCTCATGGATCCCAATTCGGATTTCATAGCTTCTAGCCATTTCTCAGAGTCTGGGCTCATCATCGCTTCCTCATAGTTCGTAGGTTCACTGTCTTCTACTAACAAGACAGTCAAGACAGGGTTGCCGTACCACTCAGGAGGGGCACGCGACCTTGTCGACCTGCGACGTTTAGTAGCAGCATCGTCCGAAGCTTCATGATCCTTGTCATCAGCTTCCTCTATTGTTGGTGCATGCGGCACTGGAACAATTTCAGGTGCTGCGCTACTCTCCAATTCAAGAGAAGGTTCAATAACCTCGTCTAGCTCTACTTTCCTCCCACTCACTTCTTTCGAGAGAAACTCCTTCTCAAGAAAGGAACCGTTCTTTGCGACAAACACTTTGCCTTCGGTTCTGTGATAGAAGGTATACCCAATAGTTTCCTTAGGGTATCCTATGAAGACGCATTTCTCCGCTTTGGGTTCGAGCTTGTCCGGCATCAACTTCTTGACGTAAGCTTCGCATCCCCAAACTTTAAGAAACGACAACTTAGGTTTAGCACCAAACCACAGTTCATACGGTGTCGTCTCAACGGATTTAGATGGTGCCCTATTTAAAGTGAATGCAGCGGTTTCTAATGCATAACCCCAAAATGATAACGGCAAATCAGTAAGAGACATCATTGATCGGACCATATCTAATAAGGTTCGATTCCGGCGTTCGGACACACCATTGCGCTGTGGTGTTCTGGGTGGCGTGAGTTGCGAAATGATTCCGCTTGCTTTAAGATGCGTGAGAAAATCATAACTCAAATATTCACCTCCACGATCAGATCGTAGAAACTTAATCTTTCTGTTACGATGGTTCTCCACTTCATTCTGAAATTCTTTGAACTTTTTAAACGTTTCAGATTTATGTTTCATTAAATAGATATACCCATATCTACTTAAGTCATCGGTAAAAGTGAGAAAATAGCGATATCCACCGCGCGTCGAAACACTCATCGGTCCACATACATCGGTATGTATGATTTCCAACAAGTCCGTTGCTCGCTCCATCATACCGGAGAACGGGGTTTTGATCATCTTGCCCATGAGGCATGGTTCGCATGTGTCAAATGATTCAAAATCAAGAGACTCCAAAAGTCCATCAGAATGGAGTTTCTTCATGCGTTTTACACCAATATGACCTAGACGACAGTGCCACAAATAAGTAGTATTATCACTATCTACTTTGCATCTCTTAGCCTCAATGTTATGGATGTGTGTTTCATCCCTTTCGAGATTTAGAAGAAATAAACCATTCACAATAGGTGCATGACCATAAAAGATGTTACTCATATAAATAGAACAACCATTATTCTCCGATTTAAATGAATAACCGTCTTGCAATAAACACGATCCAGAAATAATGTTCATGCTCAACGCAGGCACATAATAACATTTATTAAGGTTTAAAACTAATCCCGAAGGTAAAACTAAGGAGAGCGTGCCGACGGCCATCACATCAACTCTTGATCCGTTGCCAATGCGCATCGTCACCTCATCCCTCGCAAGCCGCCGTCTATTCCGTAGCTCCTGTTTCGAGTTACAAATATTAGCAACTGAACCGGTATCAAATACCCAGGCACTACAACGAGGGCTAGTAAGGAAAACATCAATAACATGTATATCAAATATACCTTTGATGGTGCCAGCCTTCTTGTCCGCTAAGTACTTCGGACAGTTGCGCTTCCAGTGACCCTTGTCCTTGCAATAGAAGCACTCAGTGTCCGGCTTAGGACCAGACTTGAGCTTCTTCTCAGCAGGAGCAACGCGCTTGCCGCCGCCCTTCTTGAAGGGCTTCTTTGCTCCCTTACCTTTCTTAAAGGTGGGCTTGTTGACCATCAACACATGATTATCCTTTTTGATGTCCACTTCCGCGGCCTTCAGCTTTGCGAAGAGCTCGGTGATCGTATCAGTGGAACCAATCTGATTGTGAGTCACTACAAAACTTTTGTAGCTGGGAGGGAGTGATTGCAGAACCCTGTCAATCTTGAGATCCTCTGGAATCGTGCATTCCAGTTGCTCAAGGCGTTGAGTGTAGCCCGTCATCTTAATGGCGTGCTCACTAACGGAACTCCCTTCCTCCATCTTGCAGTTAAAGAACTTCTCAGAGATCTCATATCTCTCAGAACGGCCCTGAGTCTGAAACATGGTTTTCAGCTCTTCGAGAATCTCAAAGGGCCCGGGATAGTCTTCAAAACGATTTTGAATTTCCGGTTCCATAGCAAACAACATGGTGCTCTTAATCACACCATAATCATCTTTGCACGACTGATAGACAGCTTTCTCATCAGCCGGCGCAGTTGCAGCAGGGGGGTCACCTAACGCTTTCCCAAGGACATAGTCCTTTTGACCGCCAGAGAGAATGATTCTTAGATTGCGGAACCAATTGGTGAAGTTAGACCCATTGTTCTTAAGCTTTTCTTTCTCAGCAAAAACGTTGAAGTTGAAGTTGGACTTGGCCATGTGATCTACAGTATTTGCAAGTACAATTTAGACTATGTTCATGATAAATAGTTCAACTTAATCAAATTACTAGATGAACTCCCACTAAATTCAACATCCCTCAAGTTGTTTAGTGAACACGATCCAAATTCACCACACCTAATCCGATCATCACGAGAAGAGATGTGGTTTCAATGGTGGACAACGAAGTGTCGATCATATCATTCATATGACTCATGCTTAACCTTTCGGTTCTTGTGTTCCGAGGCCATGTCTGTACATGCTAGGCTCGTCAAGTTAGACCCAAGTATTTCCGCGTGTGCAAAACTGGCTTGCACCCGTTGTATGTGAGCGTAGAGTCTATAGCACCCGATCATCACGTGATGCTTGGACACGAAGAACTTTCGCAACGGTGCATACTTGGGGAGAACACAGTTTTTATCTTGATCTTTAAGTGAGGAATCATCTTATAATGCTACCGTCGCGATCTAAGCATAATAAGATACATAAAAGGATAAACATCACATGCATATAACTTTATGTGACATGGTATAGCCAATCTTCACGCAATGATCTCCATCTTGTGCGTTCCGGCATGATCTCCATCACTCCACCATGATTGCCTCCACCACGAATAGCAACTACAACTATTGCTAACTACTTAGCGATAAAGTAAAGCTATTACATGGCGTATAAGAAGTTGACTCGCAGGTCATACACAATTATAAAGACAACCATATGGCTCCTACCGGTTGTGTACTCATCGACATGCAAGTCGTGAAACATTACAAAACATGATCATCGCATACAATATACACATCACATCTTGGGCCATACCATATCACAGAAAACACTCCCTGCAAAAACAAGTTAGACGCCTCTACTTTGTTGTTGCATGTTTTACGTGGCTTATGGGAGTAGATGCTAAGAACGATTCTTACCTACGGAAAGCCACAACGGTGATATTATGGTTGCCAAACTCCGGTGTTAATCCCATGACAACTATAGTGAGAGAAACTGACATCCACCAGCCGCATGTGTGGAACAAGCCACACGTCAAGTGCGGAGCCGGTCTCGCGAACGACGTCGCGTAAGGTTGGCCTGGACCGCTTCAATCTCACTATCCCGCGTCATAAGAAGAACACAAACAAGAGGCTTGCAACAGAAAACATCAACGCCCGCAACAACCATGTTGCGTTCTACTCGTGAAACACATCTACGCATAGATCTAGCTCTGATACCACTGAAGGGTTTCGCGGCATAGTAAATCAAAATTTTCTACGGATGCGAACAGAGGGAAAGTCAAGATCTAATCTAGGAGATGCAAACAACGAGAGAGATTGGATTAGATCTTCATACCCTTGAAGATTCGCACATCGGAACGTGGGTGATGTAGTCATACTCGCTTCTCCTCCTCGCGATCCGATCCGATCTAGCACCACAAGTGGCGATGCCTCCGTGAGATGCACACGTGCGGCACCTCGACGTCTCCTCCTTCATTGGTCCAGCAAGTATGGTGGAGATATGGGTTGGATCTACAACGCGACGGCGCGGTGCAATTGGTGGAGAATTTCTGCAGCAGGGCTTCGCCTAGAAGCAGTCGGGAGGGAGAGAGGAGGGCAGCAGGGCGGCTAGGGTTGGAGGGGAAGGTGTAGGGGGTTGGTGCGCCCCCACCCCTCTTTATATAGAGGGGGGGGCGCAGACCTAGACCCTCCCCCAAGCCCAAACCGGCGGCCCCAAAGTATAAGGAGTGGGGGGCAAGGAACCCCCCTTTCTAGAAGGTCTATCTCGAGTTTAAAACTCTCTTGGCCGGCTGGGCCCTATGGGGCCTTGTGCCCCTGGCCCAATGCGGCCAGGGCACTCCCTCATAGGCCCATGCCCCCCCCGGAAGGTGGGGCCACGTTGGTCCCCTTCCGGAAGGTTGTAGAAGCTTCCGGTACAATACCGATTAACCCGGAACAATTCCGAACTCCAAAAACTGCACTGCCTTATATGAATCTTATTCTCCGGACCACTCCGGAACCTCTCGTGATGTCCCGGATCCCATCCGAGACTCCGAACAAAAACTCATAAACCAATTATCCAATCTATCCTAGCGTCGAGACACGTTAAGTGTGTGACCCTGCGGGTTCGAGAATATGCAGACATGATCTTCTATCAATAATCAACAGAGGGGTCTGGAAACCCATATTGACTCCCACACATTCATTGATGATCATATCGGATGAACCACGATGCCAGGATTCAATCAATCCCATATATATATTCCCTTCGTCTCGCGATATTTTACTTGCCCGAGATTCGATCATCGGTACCATCATACCTAGTTCAATCTCGTTCACAGCAAGTACTTTACTCGTTCCATAATCCGATATCACTTTGTGATTAACTCCTTAACCACATGCTTGCAAGCGGTGTTGATATCGATTACCGAGTGGGCCCGAAGTATATCTCTCCGACTTGGGAGGGACAAATCCCATCTCGATACATACAACCCAACAGATACTTTCCGATCACCTGAGAGACACCTTTATGATCACCCTCTCATAGGATGACGTTTGATGACCTCAAAGCTTTCTTCCGATACCAGGGAATTTTATTATCTCATGGTCTAAGGAATACAATATTTGACATAAGAAAAGCTTCGCAAAGACGAACACGATGACACGATCTAATTGCTTCGCTTAGTTTGGGTCTGCCCACCATATCATTCTCCCAATGATATTATCTCATTATCAATTGACAACTCATGTCTATGGTTAGGAAACCTTAACCATCATTGATCAATGAGCTAGTCCATAGAGGCGTACTAGGGACACGGTGTTGTTCACAAACCACACAAGTATTAAAGTTTCCGCTTAATACAATTCTAGCATGGAATATAAACATTATCATGAACAAAAATTATAATAATAACATCTTTATTATTGCCTCTAGGGCATAATTCCAACAGTACCAGCAGGGCAGCTACTGTGATACGTCGTTTCCAAGCGCGGGATCGAGGCAAATCCCACAAAGATCGACACGATCGCTCGACTCGGCAAACCCGAGTGCCTGCGCGATGTCCAGAAGCTGCCGGGCGAGTCGCGGCTCTTAGTCGCTTCATCCCCCGATTGGGCGAAAAGGCGATGCCCCTATACCGCCTGATGCGCAAGAACCCTACCTTTCAGTGGGACAAGGAGGCGGACGATGCGCTCCGCGACCTCAAGAAGGTGCTACTCGCAGCACCGCTACTCGCCGCCCCCGTCGACAAGGAACCCATGCTGGTCTACATCGCGGCTTCCGAGCGCGTCGTCAGCGCTGTCATGGTCGTCGAGCGATCAGGGGAGGGAAAGGAGCGCCCAGTGTACTATATCAGCGAGGCCCTCACCGAGTCGCGCCAGCGCTACCCGCAATACCAGAAACGGGTATACGCGGTCTTCAGAGCACATCGACGACTGCCACACTACTTCCAGGAGCATCGTTGCAGGACATCATCCGCAACCGTGAGGCGACCGGGCGACTCGCCAAGTGGGCCATCGAGATCGGCGTCCACAACATCAAGTATGAGCCACGCAAAGCGATCAAGTCGCATGCTCTCGCGGATTTCATCGCCGACTGGGAGGAGGCCCAACAGCCAGAAAAGCTGCCATACCTCCACTACTGGAGTTTACACTTCGATGGCTCCAAGAATGCGGACGGTGCAGGAGCAGGGATCGTGCTAACCTCTCCAAAGGGCGACAATCTACGCTACGTCCTCTGCCTCGACTTCAGCCCCTACACCAACAACATGGCCGAGTACGAGGCACTACTCCACGGCATGCGAGCTGCCAGGGAGATGAATGTCAACCGCCTACGCTGCTACGGATACTCCGACCTCGTTGCTGGGCAAGTCGCTGGTACCTGCGACACCGTCTCCCCCACCATGGAGGCATACCGCCAAGTAGTGGACAAGCTGGGCGGACACTTCGCAGGCTACTCCGTCGAGTGGATCGATAGGCGGAAGAACGAGGAGGCCGACGCATTCTCTCGTATCAGCTCGGCTCGACTCGCACCACCCGCCGGCGTCTTCCTCGACACCATCACCAAGCCTTCCGTATCTCCCCCAAGGGAGATCGACATCGGAGTCCCGCTGCAACCAGAGGCAGCCCTGGTCGCACTCATCGCCGAGCCAGAGGACTGGACTACGCCGTACATCGCCTACCTGGAGGGAGGCACCTTGCCAGCAGACGAAACAGACGCCCGGATGATAGCACGCCGCTGCAAATCCTTCGTCATCATAGACGACGAGCTCCACAAGCGCAGCGTGACCGGCGTGTTCCAACGCTGCGACCAACCCGCCGAAGGACGTAAAATCCTCCATGACATCCACTCCGACGAATGCGGCCACCACGCCGGCGCCCGCTCTCTGGTCGCAAAGGCTATGCGACACGGTTTCTACTGGCCCACCGCACACGCAGACGCTGTCGACATTGTCCAACGGTGCGACGGGTGCCAGAAGTACGCCAACCAAACCCATGTGCCGAGCTCGGCGCTCAAGACAATCCCCATCACCTGGCCGTTCGCCATGTGGGGCATGGACATGGTAGGCCCTTTCAAAAAGGCCCCCTCCGGCTTCACCCACCTCCTGGTCGCAGTCGACAAATTCACAAAATGGGTGGAGGCCAAGCCAGTCCGGAAATGCGACGGGAAGACCGCCACCAAGTTCCTACGCGAGCTCATCTATCGCTACGGGTTCCCAAACAACATCATCACGGACAATGGCACCAACTTCGCCAAAGGAGCCATGGCCGAGTTCTGCGCGGAACATCACATCCGACTCGACCTTGCCTCAGTGCCAGGCGGAACGAGCCAACCAGAGCATCCTCCATGGCCCGAAGCCACGACTCCAAGTACCGCTCGAGCGCACCGCCGGGTGCTGGGTCGAGGAGCTACCCTCCGTCATCTGGGGCATCCGCACCTCCGTCAACAGGTCGACAGGGTTCACCCCCTTCTTCTTGGTGTGTGGCGCCGAGGCAGTCATGCCCACCGACCTAGAGCACGACTCGCCTAGGGTGGTCAACTACACAGAGGCCGCAAACGAACTCGCACGCCAGGATGGAGTCGACCAACTCGACGAGTCACGCGACCTAGCTCGCTCCCGCACCGCCATCTACCAACAAGGGCTCCGCCGCTACCATAGCCGGCGAGTAAGGACTCACACTTTCCAGGAAGGCGATCTGGTGCTACGCCTCATCCAGGACAAGAAGGGCATGCACAAGCTCTCCCCCCTTGGGAGGGACCATTCGCCATCGGGCGAGTCCTCGGCAACGACGCCTACTACCTCATCGACGTCCGAGGAGATGGGAAACTCGACGTCAAGCGACCGTGGAACGTAAACCTCCTACGAAAGTTCTACTCATAGAACTCTCCACATATACTCTCCACCTGCTATGAAATAAAATAGATCGGTTACCGCAAATTGCGTTTACTCTCCGTGTATTGTGCCACTCACACTCGTAATAACAGCGTCACGCTAACCGTAGAAGTCAACCTCTGGTAAAGCGACCGGCACGGCCAAGTAGTGCGCTCCGAGGGCACTGGGTTAACCCATGACTCGTAACGTCCATGAAAAACGCCAACCCGGAGCCCCACTGGAGTCGCCTAGCTCGACTGGCTTACCGATCCAAGACAACTGCCCTCGCTCCTCACAGCGACCAAGGTCCTCCGCATCCTCGGCACAGCAACTCGAACGGCCAAGTACCACGCTCGGGGACTGACGACCAGTCAAGCATGAGCGACCAGGGGAAAACGCCAAGTACGAGAGCATGCCCAGGACTCGCCATGAGACTGATCCTTCGGGTCAGGCAGGAGTGTCGCGCTTACTCTAACGCGCTCAATCCTCACCCACCCTGGAGATGCGACTAGAACCACCAAGTACCACGCTCGGGGACTCGGACACCCGACCTCGTTCGCGCAAGGGAAAACGGTCAAGTAAAGAGCACCCACGGGAGTCGCCCTGCGACTGGCTCTCCGAGCTCGGGCGAGTCGACCTCAATAGCAAAACAACTGACAAAACATTCAAAACCACAAACACATAACATACGAGGTAAACCCCATAAAAAGGGCGGACGCGCTCGGGGACTCGTCCAATCAGCATCCAAAATAGCGAAACAGTGCACAAAATAACACGAAGTTCTATTACAACAGAACAAAGTCGTTCCAAAATACAAGATGAGTCCAATGACTAATTGTTTCTAACGCCCCAGGGCACAATGCTTCTACTCCGCAGGTTTCGACGGCGACTCACCACCACCCCTGCGGTTGCGAATGAAGGGCGTGTACGGGTTCGACGGGTACGTCGTCAACTCACCCGCCATCGCTGCACGGAACGGCTGCTCGACCTTGAAATCCCGATGCTTTGGCTCAGGGTCGTTGGGGCGACAGTCGTCTCCTGATAGGGGAGGAGGTCGCCCATCGCCCAGACGCAATCGGAATACACCGCGGCCCGATCCGTCAGCTTCAGCACCTCGGCAATCTCCACAGAGCCCGTCGACGAGGGGTAGCCACTCGTCACATCGTCAAGGTCGAAGTCCTCTGGAAAGTGGGCAAGCCCAAGGCTAAGAGCCGTCGCCGCCCCGCGCCGGAAGGCCGACCGCGTCATGAACTCGACGACTGAGGGCGCCTTCTCCAGATACCGCCATACTTCGACGAGGTCGCTGGGAATCACTTCCGTGGGCGATATCTCTTGAAGATATGCCCGAATGCAAGTCGCGGACAACGCGGCCGAGTCGACCAGAGTGGTCACACACTGCCGCGTGTCATACGATTGCGCCTCCTCCGAGCTGTCAATAATCCGACCTGTGGACAGAGGTCGGCAGTGAGTACAACAACGACTCCACAATGCAGCTAATACAGGCAGAGGAAGAAAAGTTTACCAAAAGGACGGCAGAGGCCCGTGATGAAACCTTGAAGCAAGGAGAAGTCGTTCTGCAGCCCAACAACGAGGGCGTCAGAGACCTTTCGCTCTCCAGCGGCAGCCGTAACAGCAGCTTTCGCTCGCCCATCCGCCGAGCTTGCCTCCGCCTTCGCTTCCTTGAGCTCGCGCTCTAGATCAGCGTTCCGCTTCTCGGCTGTACTCAAAGCAGATTGAGCCGCCGTCATCTCACCTGCTGGGACAAGGCCCTGGCGGACCTCCTCTGCCTTGGCAGCGATTGCTTGGAGTCCCTTGTTCGTTTCTTGGACGGCAACAAGTTCCTTCTCCATGCGACACTTTGCAGCAAGCCTATTGGCCGATTCACGCTGCAAGCCCTGCGCACAAATCAAACTGTCAACAACAATGAAATCCTAAGTGCCCACCCGCTGAAATTCAGCGACTAGGCACTCGGGGACTGGACGCTGCAAAAAACACTAAAAGAATCCGACCACTAAAATTCAGTGGCCCGATCCTTGGGGACTGGACATACCTAGATGGCTGCGCCCAGCATGCCGTGGAGCTGTAGCGCGTCCACAGACGCAAGCAGGACTGGAGTGTGTCCGCGACGCTGCTCGACCTCCGTCTCGGTGACCCCAGGCGTCTGGCTCGTTGGTGTCGCGCCACTCGCTGTGGCCGCTTTGGCCATGAAGCGGGGGAAGGTCGCAGCGGATGCCCCAGCGCCACTAGGAACCGGCTCGGCCACTCCGGGTGAGGAAACAACCTCCTTGTTCTTCAAAGCCACCTCCGCCGCAGTCGGAGGATTGCTTGGAGCAACTGCCGTGTCATCAGAGACCGTGACGACATTGTCGCCTTTCGCCCTCTTAGCGCTGTCTGCGGGAGCGGCGACTTCATCAGCTTTCCTCTTCCGCGAGGGGTCCTCCTCGGCGACGACTGGCGGAACCTTGGCCACGGAAGGATGGCCGATCTTTTTAACTCCAGTCCTGTGAAACAACGATATGAGCAAAATTGTCCGATTACAACGGAAGGCAAGCAGATGAACAAGACTTACTTGGCGACTGGTATGAACCGCAGGCCCGTGCGGATGCTGGACGGCTTCTCCAGCTCGGGGCCCAGTTTCCGACCGAGGCCCATCTCAAACACATCGTGTGCCCAAGACACAGAGGGCCTCTTCTAAGATGAGGCCGCGGCAGGAGCCTCCGTGATGACATCTGCGGGAGCTTTCCTGGGAGGCGAAGCTGCTGCGGCTGGAATAGCCCCCAACCCAGAGACCGGGGCGAATGGTGGTGGAAGCGATGCCAGAGGTACCTCATCCAGGAGAGCGGCAGCGTCCGGTGCTGCTGTCTTACGCGCCGCCTCGCCCTTAGCCGAGCTGGTGGCGTCGGAACTAGTCACAGAACGGGGCGGAGACGCCTGCTTCACCGGCTTCGTCTTCCTCCTTGGCGGAGCCTTCACCACCTTCTTCTTCTTCTTTTTTGACGGCGTGGCCTCACGACGCGAGGTGTGCTCGGGGATCTCGTCGTCATCGTCACCGTGAGGTTCGAGGCTCCTACTCGCCTTGAGCTCGCGCTGATGTTGCCCGCGAGTTTTGCGAAACATCGGGGCGGCGTCTTCCACGGGATCATCTTCGTCGTCATCGTCGTCATCACCCGCATCGCTTCCGACGTCGCCTTTGGCAGGTGGCGACTCGCTCCTGTCCTGGACGGACGAGCTCGAGTTCTCGTCATCTACGGGTGGGAGCCATCCTTCCACCAGTTGGAACAACTACAATAAGCATGAGATAACTTTAGCATAACCGCGAATGCATCATCTGCGACTGCGAATATAGCAAAAATGGCGACTTACCGTCGGAGCTGGGCTCCTTGCGGTATACGGGGCGACCCCGGCCTTTGCGTCCAGGTACGCCGCCTGGGTGATCTTCTTCAGAGCCAGGATGTAGTCTTCGAGTTTCCACTCGACGAGGCAGGATTTCATCGGGTCGTCCCTACCCGCATACTCGTACATATAATGGTCGCGGTGGGCCAAAGGCACGAGCCGCCGCCCGAGCCAGCAGTTGTAAAGGTTGATGGTTTGGAGGCCCTTCTTCTTCAGACTACGGATGGTTTGCAACATTTCGTCGACAACCATCCGCTGATCCAGCGGGAGCTTGCCGACCTGGAGCCGACGTGGTTCGGGCCGGTCGGTGGAGTACCTTGGAAGCGCCACCTCGCCGTCTAGAGTCGACTCAGTGACGTAGAACCAGGATTTCTTCCTCGTTTGCTGCCTTGGCGGGCAACATCAGGTCGAAGAATGACGCCTTCGACTTTAGGTGGAACGTCAGGCCACCCGCAGCCAGCATCGGGCCGCCTTATTCTTCGCGGCTGATCCTCCCATGGAACAGATCTTGCCACAGGGGGAAGTAGGTCCTGCAGCCCAGATAGCACTCGCAGAACGCCACGAAAATGGCGAGTTGCTCGATGCTATGCGGGCCGAGGTCCGACGGCTGGATCCCGTAGTAGGCACAGAAACGCCAGAAGAAGAGAGAGGTAGGAAACCCCAGCCCCCGCTCCAGGTGGCTGGTGAAGCAGACGAACTCTCCCTCGCGCGGGTCCGGAGTCACTTCTCCGGCCGCGGGGATGCGCCATCTGCCGGCGCGCAGGATCCCGGCCTCCTCGAAGGATGCCAGTAGCGCCCTGGTGCACTTGGATCTGCCCCATGGTTCGGTGGAGGGGGCCATTGGTTGGAATATTCGTGGAGGTCGGGGCTCTCTGGATCGGTTGGATCGCGATGCGGAGTGGAAACGAAGATGGGCGAAATCGGAGGAAAGATGAAGGAGTGTTTCCCCGCTCGCCTGTCATTCTCCTTATATAGCGGTTGTTACCCGCCAATTTCGGGAGCCGTTACTACGCGGTGATTACGCCAAAAGTTACCGTTGGATTACCCCAACGGCTAGTTTTGACCCCACTTGACGGTCCAACTTCATCTACTCGACTCGTCGCTCCGTGCGACTTGACGATTCGCCGACCCGATCACTACAACAGTGACTAAATACACGCTGACCCGATCACTACAACAGTGACTGAATATTCGCCGACCCGTTCGCCGAGCTGCGACCCGATCGGTCGCCATTAGTGCGACTAGAATAACTAGTTTTTCCTTTATTCAGGAGTTCGCCACCGATTCGACTGGGTTTTTGCATTGGACCCGTATACACTGACTGCCAGCAACCACCTGCGACCAATCAGCGACGACCTCGGGGACTACTGATGGGGATATGCCTACCGGGGTATACCTAGCAGGGCGTTTCCGACTGGCCCAGGTGCCCGCGAGTGGGCCTGCGGAATAGCGACTGGATCAAGACCTGGCGTGGACTCAAGCGACTGGAAGCTGAAGGCCCATAAGTGTAGATAGGCCCAGTCGGATTAGGTTAAACGATCGCTGTGACCTTAACTGATTCGGTTGAGATCTGTAAACCCTAGGGGGGTGAGTCTATATAAACCTCCCTAGAGGGCGCATAGAGGATACGTCCCATCATACACCCAAGCGACTCGCTGCCTAGCCGCCGAGCTCGCCCCGTTGTACTCTCACCGTAATACAATCTAGCAGGAGTAGGTCTTTACCCTCCGGGGGCCGAACCTGGGTAAATCCTTGTGTCTCCGCCCTCATCTCGCACCGCAGATGGCTGGCCGCCCTTGCCCCATGTTCTACTACTCGCTGCCGATTGCAGCATCTGCCGTGGTCATTCCCACAACATTCCACACCATATGTTTAATCCTTTGTTACAACAAACCGGTGAGCTTGACAACCTCACTGATTCGTTGGGGAAAAGTCTTGAGTTTGTGTTGTGTAGGTCTCCGCGTTGCTTGCAACACCTGTGTGATGTTTCCTTCCTCCTTGTTTGATAACCTCGGTCTCTACTGAGGGAAGACTTGCTGTTGTGCTCATCACACCTTGCTCTTGGGGTTTCCAACGAAGTGCTCCACGTCAACACCATCAACAAGTTTTCTCGCGTCGTTGCCGGGGAGGCTAAGTACGTCTTCACTAGGGGAGTCCTTCACTTACTTTATCTTTACTTTGTTTTTAGTTTGCTTTGTTTCTTTTGCTTGGTTTTGTTTGCCTCTTTTCGAAACCCCCCAAAAAAATTTAGTCTAGTTTGGTTTGTTCGCTTTAATAAAAAACACAAAAAAATAGTTCCTGCTCTAGTTACCACCTTGTTCTAGATCACCATGTTGCTCCCCAAGTTCGCCATGAAAGATCTTGCAATAGGTAGTGGCTCCATAATTGGGAAAGATAATATTGAAGAATTCTTTAATTATGTTAGCAAGCATAAGGATATTGAGGATAAATCTATAGCAGAACTTGCTCCTAGTTATGAGATTGTTGTAGCTTCTTTAGTTCATATGTTGGAGGCTAGGTTTGTTATCCTTAACCCTTCATACAATTCTTGTTCCTAAAACTAAAAGAAGAAAAGAATGCTGAAAAGAGAGAATTCATCCTCGAAACTTTATCAAAAGAATTTCATGATGTTGCTAGGGAAGCCAAAAAAGACTTTGAGCATTTCAATATGCTAGGATCAAGTGTAGATGTTGTGGGTATTTGTTATAAAACTAAGCCTAGAGAAGAATTTAAGATACCCATACCCTTTAAGCTTGTTGGAATGCATGAAGCCTTTGAAAAGAATTTTGATTGGATTACTCCTGAAGATCTTTTTGATGAAAGTAGTAGACCAAAGAGAGATGATAAGGGATCCTACGAAACCCATTTGGATGAGATACCTTTCATAGTTGAAGACTTTGCAAGTATGGATATTAATGCTTCATTTGAAAGTACTTGATTCTTCTGGCTTCTTGTGCCTAACTTAAAGGCGTTAAAGAAAAGTACTTGTTGGGAGATAACCCAAGAGTTTCCTTGAGTCTTGGAAGTTATTACTTCAGTAATGACCTCTCCTTATCCTTTTTGTTTGCTTTTTGTACCAAGAATGACCTCTAATGAGAGGGAAGTAAGATTTGGGGAGTTGCTGTCCCGAAACAGATTTCTGTCCTCCACCAAAAATATCCGTGAGGAGGCTCTGTAACTCGGACTGAGCTCAAAATTTATGAATAAATCCCCTAGTATGTTAGCTAACTTTCGTTAGTTCAACACTTTTTATTGAGCAAAAGAAGATGTTCGAAAAAATTGGTTTCTACCTGCTGGTCTATTTTGACAGATTTCTGCCATTATTTGCATTTGCTTCTTATTGATTCCTTTTTGAGTTCTCTTTAGGTGAATTGAGCTTTTTGAAGGAGTTACTACAGTAGCTTGTGTTTTTAGTGAAAAGCCTTGCTGTTCCAAAGCTTTGCCAGGGGTCTAATGTCTTTTGAATACACTAATGTTGCTAATGAAGATTGTGTGAAGTTTTGTATGAAGGAAAATTTTCAAGTGTAGAGAGAGAATGATGCAATGAGATGAAGAATGGACAAAAGCTCAAGCTTGGGGATGCCACCATGGTGTCACCCCAAGAAATATCCAAGAGGTACAAGCGTTAAAGCTTGGGGATGCCCAAGGCATCCCCTTCTTCATCAATAAAAAGCTCAGGTCTGTTATTGTTTCATGCATAGTTGTGTTGTTCTTGGAGCGTCTTAGTTTTCGTTTGCTTTGCTTAGGTTGTTTATTTTGCTTGAATAAAGTAGTTTGGACCCCCATTCTTGTTGTGTTGTTTTGCAAATAAGTTTTCTTGGTGTTTGGAAAGGAGTAGTAAGTTCTTGCTTGAAGTGCAAGAGGAGCTTGCATTGACTCTGACTTCGACTTTAGCATGACATGCTAGGTGTTGTTTTGACCTTATGCTTAGTGATTATTGATGTAGCATGTCTTGTCCCAAACAATTGGGATTTCTTAGTGTGCCTTGAAGAAATTATGCGTTGTTTTAGCATGCAAAAGCATAGTATTGTGGTATTCTCCTTTGATGCTTTGCTTGGGTTGACTTGGCACATGCTCACACCATGTTATGACTATGACAAGTCACCATTAGCCTCTATGATCATTTAGTCCTTGACTTGTAGTACCATTCTTTGCTTTGATTAGTATTCTTTGTTGCATTGCATGATTTTGGCCATTATTGGTCTCTTAGTTGGTTGCTCCCAGTATTTTGCTAGCCTCCACTTGTATGAGTAAGTTCTACTCATGCCTCCAACTCCCAAGAAACCAAGTTTTTCCAAAGTGTCCACTATAAATTCCTATGCATGACGTGTTACACCATTCCAAGTATATTCTTGTTTTCAGCTATCTTCCAATTAAAAACTATTTTGTTATGTGAAAATTTAGTGATTAAATACCTCACGAACTTGACGGCACACTTTATTCTTTGCCCCAATAAACTTGAACCATTGTGACAACTTTGTTGTATATGCTTGCACTTATAAGTTGGAATTAGCAGAACCGTGATGTCACGGGGAAAGTTTTCAACATTGCACTTGTACTCTGTACTCAGTTGATATCATATTCTTTTGTCTATGGATGTCACCGGTGTGAAATAAAGAGGGAACTTGTAAGTCCATGGAGTTTGTATTCTGTGTAAGAGAAACGCTTGGGCCGCTAGCCTAAGCCATGCCTAATCATGGTGGAAACTTGCAGCATCACCATAATGACCTATCTATGAAGCATCCTCAATAAAAAGCTATGCATATGGTAAATAAAAAGATTGTTGAGATGCTCATTGTTTGCTTGCCTTGTCATTTTGGTTATGGGAAAGCTCCTGTACCATGTGCAAGGGGTACCCCGTTGGCGGTTCTCAATGATATGCAAATACTTACAATGACAAGAACTTACCTGGACCCAAAGTTGAGTATGCATGAGGTGTGGCCCTCGTATTCAAGGGACTTGAGATTGCCAACTTATACTTCGTCAAGCATATACTCTAGCTTTGCCACTTTAACCTTAACCACTTCAAGATGCTTATGATAGAGGCAATGAGGGATGAAAGCTAACAAGTACCATAATTTTGGAAGCTCTTTTTGAAACTTGTAATCCCTGCTTCCTTTACAAAAAGGCCTTTCTTCCACCATTATTTGAGTCTCCACCTTCTACCTTTAGGCACCATTAAGAGATCATAGTTGTCATTCCGTGTGCAGTGTTCCAAATCTTATTAATTGATGCATATTTTGATATTACTTGTTCTTGTGCTATTTGTTTCTAGTCACCCTTGTGAACTTTGCAGGTGTCCTATGCATCTATTTGCTACTCTATGAGGGACAAGCTAATTGCCACTATGCTATGTTTTCTGCATGTGAAACAAACAAACGTTTTTCAATGCATGTTATTCATGATCTTTGTTTGTAGCTTGTCATGTTGCATGCATAGTTACTATGTCCTATTGTTAGAACTCCATCTTTCATGCACATGTTTAGAGTTCTTTGATCCTAGCTTTCAATGCTTGCAAATGGTTGGATCTTTATTGTGAGGGTGCATGTCACCTCAAAAAGTATTCTTTTTATCACTTACCTACTCGAGGAAGAGCAGGAGTTAAGCTTGGGGATGTTGATACGTTGGAAATGTATCTATAATTTTTGATGCTCCATGCTTGTTTAGTATCTACTTTGCTTTACTTGTCCACACTTTGAGGTGCTTTTTACATGTTTTCTGGTACTAACCTATTAACAAGTTGCAGCAGTGCCAGATGCCTATTTTCTGTTGTTTTTGGTTTCAGAAAAGTTATTAAAGAAATATTCTCGGAATTGGACGAGACAAACGTTAAAGTCAATTAGTTTCCGTGGGGAACAAGAAGTCCAGAGGAGAGCCGGAGGGGCCAGCCAGGAGGGCCAGACCCACTCCAGGCGCGGGTAGGCCCTGCCCCGCGCCTAGCTAGGGTTTGGCCACCCTGGCCGCTGCCTCGGTCTCCCCCTTCGCCTATAAGAAGCCCTCGATGTAGAAACCCAAAGCACCCGATCAAATCTCCACGAAACCGTCTGTAGCCGCCGCCACCATCGTCCCTAGATCGGGGGGATCTCAAGTTCTTCCCGGCACCCTGCCGGAGGGGATATCATCCTGGAGGCCTTCTCTCCGGTATGATGCGTGAGTAGTTCCACCTTGGACTATGGGTCCATGTAGTAGCTAGATGGTTGTATCTCCTCCTTTGTGCTTTCATGTATAGATCTTGTGAGCTCCATTCATGATCAAGATCTAATCTATTTGTAATCATGCATGTTGTGTTTGCGGGGATCCGATGGATATTGAGATTATTATGTTGGTTTGATTAATGGTTTTGTCTTTATGATTCTATCATGTCCGTGTTGTTTGTGATATTGCATGCTCTCCGTTGTTAGTAGCTATCTTGGCAAGTAGTTGCTAGTGACTCCAAGAGGGGGTATTTATGCTCGATAGTGGGTTCATGCCTCTAGTTTCCAAGGGAAGTGACAGAAATCTCTTCGGTTGTAGATGTGCTATTTCCATTAGGGAGAAAACAACGGTCTCTTGTTCATGGAACATGTGGACTGTTTACCTTACACACTTTGCTTAAAGCAGTTGTCTGTTGCTTGCAACTTAATCTGGAGGGGGTTCAAATGATAATCTGAAGGTGGACTTCTAGTCATAGATGCAGTTGGATGACGGTCTATGTATCTTGTTGTATTGCCCAATCGAATCTCATTAGATCTTTCTGACTAGTAACTGCATTGTTATGCCTTGCCCAGTTCCTATCAATTGCCCTGCTGTAATTTGTTTACCCTTCATGCCATGTTGTTTATCTAAGGAGAGCACCTCTAGTGAACTATGGAGCCCGGTCCAATCTTTACCATTAATACATCTTCCACTGTTACCTGTTTACTTGCTGCAAACCATTACCTTCCACACCACACGTTTAATCCTTTGTTACAGCAAACCGGTGAGCTTGACAACCTCACTGATTTGTTGGGGCAAAGTCTTGAGTTTGTGTTGTGCAGGTCTCCGCATTGCTTGCAACACCTGTGTGACGTTTCCTTCCTCCTTCTGGTTCGATAACCTCAGTCTCTACTGAGAGAAGACTTGCTGTTGTGCTTATCACACCTTGCTCTTGGGGTTTCCAACGAAGTGCTCCACGTCAGCACCATCAATATTCTCGCAAAGTTTTGTTAAAGGACTCTTACAGTGCTGACACTTTCTTTGCCTCTTCTAACATTTTCAGCCTAGTCTCTTCTAATTCCGCCTATGCATTTGCCGGGTTAACTATCGGTGCTACAGGTGTTGTTAAGTTATCTATGTCTGCTTGCAGGATATTCTCTGGCCTCTCCAGAGGTGGCCACCTTACCGTTGGCGCCTTGGGAGTTACCTCTTGCTCCTCCGGTGCTTTAGCTGCCGACGGATCTACTGTTGCCGGCTTGGACACTGCTTGGTCTGCTGCAGCCGGGTTCTTGCTCGGTCCGGCACCCGCTCCTGCCAGTGGCGCTGGTGCCGTCATCATCACCTCAACGCTGCATGCGGGGCGAGCGTTACGCTGAGCGCTGGCAGCGCTGAGGGGTGGATCTCTCGCGAGGAAAACTTGGCGCGGGAACATGCAGGACGTGTCGACGCTGACATAGACCTTGTGCGCGCCCAGGTTGATGAAGATGCCGTTGCGCGGAGGCGGCTTCGCTCCGAAGCTACCAGCGTTGTCGCTGACGTAGTCCTAGATGTCAAATCTCTGGACTAAGCCGGAGACGACGCGCTCGTCGGTGCCGATGAAGTTTCTCGTCCGGATCTTGACTCCAGCTAGCACCGCTGCTGGCCCCACGGTGGGCGCCAACTGTCGTGGTGGTGGCACGACAGATGCCATGGGTAGGCTTAAGTTGGGGGCCAATGGATGCTAGTGGGATCTAGGGAGGAAAGATGTAGTGTTTTCTACATACAGAATGCTAGAACTCAACTTTGATTCCACTGTAATGGAGCTACAAGTGCTCCTCAAGCTATATCAGAAGGGGGAGAAGAAGATACAACTTGATCCCTCCAGAGAAGAATGAATCGACCCCTCTCCAGGACGCCCTGCCTCTCCTTATAAAGAAGTCCCTTGGTTCCTCCTAGGGCTGACATGGACAAGCATATTCGTGGAATATGCTTGTCCCAAAGCAGTAACTCGGCGGACCTCTTTCCGTGTCCCCCTTCTATTGACGGCAAAGACCTAGAGCCCATCACATGTGAGCCTCGGTCCTGAGGACTGTCACCTCCGTGACCCTCCTGCGCCCCTCTGCTGCTCTGCTTCTTGTCTCTAACGCTTGGCAATGTGCAGATTTCACTGAGATAGTAGCTAGGGTTTGACTTTGGGAGTTACTTCCTTCTTCTACAAGCTTCCCTGACTTGGCCTCGCCTCGTGTAACCCGGCTCGACCTTTACCTGCATTAATCGATAGCGCTTTGGCCGACATGACCCGTATGTCGGCCGAGTTAGGTCTCAATCACATGATTCGGGATAAGTCATATCTCATTCGGCCGATCTTTGCGTAACTCGGCCGAACCATGCCATGACTCGGCCCTGGATATGAAAGGTCTCTTCTCTTTCTTATTTGTCTTGACCCTACCTGGGGTCATCCCCCAAACACGTCGACATGGGCGCGCTGCAGCAGCACTGTGGCGCCTTCCCGTCGGCGTCCAGCTCCAGCACGGTCGCCGACCTCAGCCCCGCCGAAGCCGACACCGGCGCCAACCCGTCGTGGCTGGAGCTCGGGCCAACCGACACTGTCTCCGGCCACATCGTGGACCACTACGCGAGTGCGCTGGACGAGCTCAGGTGGTCCGACTATTTCGACGGCGCCTTCCAATCCGCCGCCCCAATGTGCCAAGGCGCCCTCCAGGGGCCGTGCGTCTATGACGACGTAAATACTAACATCGCCCAGTGGCAGTAGTTGTTCCTTCCGGTGTTCTCGATCGATTTCAGTTGTTTTGATCTCTCGATTTTTATTTTGATCTCGCGATTTTGTTCTACCCCTTGAGCTGATTTCGATGTCTTCCTACATGTCGTCTTCGTGCGCTGGCCGGCCGGTTCCTGCTAGAGCTCGACTGTGAGCTGCGTAGGGTCGCCGCCGCCCATCAGGTTCAGTCTCAAGGCAAACTCGAAGCTACCGGCAGCGACGGAACAAGAACCAAAAAACGAGCAGTTATTACTCGGGTTAGACCTGATTAGAGGTGAGAAATTATCCTGGCATACGAGAACCAAACAAGATTTTTGTGTCCGAAACTAAAAGCAGTCTACCAAACACTAAAGTCGTGTTTCTGCGAAATCCTTAAGGCCTTGTTTACTTCTAGGGTATTTCAGGGGATGAGAGGGGATTATTTTGTATCCCGAAATTTTCTCGATAGGTCGTTTACTAGGCCGGGTTTTGAGGGGATAATCCCGGAATATCCCCACAAATCCCCTCCACACTAGTGTATTTTTGACTAGATTAGAAACTCTTCATCATGGTAGAGTATTTTTGGGGAAGTGTATTTGAGGGGATTTGAGAGTATTCGGCGAACACCAAATCCCCGCATATCCTCATATCTTTTGGGGATAAAAATGCCGGAGAAGTAAACAAGGCCTAATAGTGTCAGTACAAGCAACCAAATAAGATGCAGAAATTGGCCTCAAGTCATGTTTCCACTGATCCCGGCTCCGCGGATAAGATCTCTTCTCCCGAGATAAAAAAATGACGAACAACCAAACACGCCCCAACTGGTCGGTTTGCTGTACTCGTTCGCGCACGGGATTGGTGACACCATCGGACCATCCTCTTGGAGTGTTGGTAGTTCGTACAGTTCAGTGGCATCGGAGGGCGCGGTCAGGTTTAGCTTGTGAGAGAACATGACGAGCACTGAGAGCACGGCAGGCAGGCAGGCAGGCAGGCAGGCAGGATGCCATAGCCAAATAAGTCCCCAGCTTGCCTTGTCCTGGACCCAAACCAGCAGCGTCCCCGCCATCAGTATGGCCATGTTAGCACGAGCTGAAGTAGGACGCCTCTGACTCCCGTTTCGACACGTTGTCGGCGTCGTCGGCGAACTGCTCCACGGCGAACACCGCCTTTGACGCGCAGATTCCGACGGTGCACGGATATACGCCCGGAAAGAAGACCACATCCATGGTGATAGTCGCCGGCCGGTGCAAAGGGCAGAAGCCTCAGATGACGGCAACGTAGCTGACATGGTGACCATGGCCATTCTGAGAATTCCCTGTTAGTTCGAGTCGTCTGTCAGAGAAGCAGAGTAGGTGTGCAAAACTTACGACAATAGAAATGGAGAGACTGGTCAGCGATGTCTTGTATTTACCCGGCTGGCATTAGGTAGCTGACTCCGGCCCAGGAATTCACGGCCGCAACATTCGAAGCACTGTCCCCATGGAGAAACATCCTGAAGATAACACTATCAAGCTAAGGTAAACCCCGCGACCTCCAGGAACTGCAGGCCTGGCAAGGCACGTCAGATCTCCCGTGTAAGGATTCATAAACAGACATGCCAAGTGAGAACTTACTTGTCTAATGCAGAAGCAGCAGAGTAAATGGGGAGATAGATTCTGTAGATACTCACTCAAGAGTCAAGATGACTCCGAGTTTGTGAGAGCCAAATTGTTTCAGAAGAAATGTATGTTAATGGTAATTCAAGTTCCTTTTCTGTGCAAGCGAATACTCCGGTCAATTTCTGACGGTTGTTCGTTGGGCAGTGTGACTTGCGCCCCGCCGGTGCAGGGTCGAGAACCTCGAGGTTGCAGGAGGCACCGCGCTGCCCGGGCGCGCGCGCTCCGCTGAATCTGTTCTGGGCCTCCCCCGCTGCTGCATGCACGCACGCAGCACGGGCATGTGATTGCCGATAGCCACATTTGAATCAGTGTCGCCGTGGAGAATATCCCAAGATACACGATCAAGCTCAGGGAATGCCGTGACCTCCAGGAAGTGGAGCTCCAGGCCTAGCACGGAAAGATGAGGGGTCACTTGGTTGGCGTGAGTGCCAGCTACGCCATCGCGCCGCGCGCACAGGGAAGATATGGACGCGCGTGGCGCACACCATCACGGGCGTGCTCGGTGCCTGCAGGCTGGCGCTATCCTCGAGCGTAGGGCAGCTCGGCTTGAGTCGCCGGCACATGCGCATGCCATGCTTCGCCGGAGTCACGTATGTGTCCAGCGTCCCGCTTCATCCCTGACTACGCCATCACACCGCCCGTGGCGCACACCACCACGGGCGTCCTGCTCCATCCCCGACTTCTAGAGCATGGCGTGGCTCTCCGCCGTCGTGGCGACCATGTCTTTCACCTACGCGGCTACGCCACCATCGGCCTGGGCCTGGGACTCGCCAAGACCGTGGGCGACGGCGCGATCAGGGGCAGCGTGGCCGGAGTCCCGGCGGCGAACGTCGCGCGGAAGATGTGGTTGGTGGCGCCGGCGGTGGGCGACATCGCGTTCGTGGCAGGACACGCTGCGTCGTCGCCTCCCGAGGGCGAGACGACGAGGAACGGTAACGTTGGTCGCCGTCCTCGCCACAACCTTCTTCTACCTCGGCATCGGCTGCTTCGGGTACGCCGTCTTCGGCAACGCCGCGCCGGGCAACCTCCTGACCAACTTCGGCTTCTACAAGCCCTACTGGCTCTTCGAGTGCGCCGAAGCCTGCATCGTCATCCACATCCTAGGTAGCCATCCGGTAGGTAACCAGTCAACTATGAACTCTGAAACTTCTGAATTTTCTTCTTCTTCTGATGTTTGGCCGAATTGGCTGGGGACGTACACACGTACAGCCAGCAGATATTCGCGGCGACAGACAGATGGTTTGCGGCAAGGTTTCCGGAGAGCGCGTTCGCGAGCAGGATGTGCCGGGGTTGTCGAGGCACGGCCTGAACCTGCAGCAGCCAGCGGGTGTGCTTCAAGATGGCGTAGGATGAGCACGAAGAAGTAATCTAGGTGCCCATCATCCAAAAAAAAAAAAAAAAGAGTCCGTCGTGGAACGTGGTATGCGCCTGCGTGTTGGCAATGAAGTACATGGCCGAGGTGAGCCAGATCATAGAGATCAGCCGCATGTCGGCCTTGCGAGCTCCTCCACCTCACCTGGGTCACCGTGGCACAGCCTGCATGGCCAGTTGTCGTCCTGACCCAGTTCCTCATCCGTGACAATGCTGGTAGCCTTGTACAAGAACCTGGTGCATGGCCGAGGTGAGCCAGATAGAGATCAGCCGCATGAGTGCCTTGAGCTCCTTGCCTCCACCTCACCTGGCGTGGGTCACCGTGGCACAGCCTGCATGGCCAGTTCCTCATCCGTGACAATGCTGGTAGCCTTGTCCAAGAACCTGGTGCATGGCCGAGGTGAGCCAGATAGAGATCAGCCGCATGAGTGCCTTGAGCTCCTTGCCTCCACCTCACCTGGCGTGGGTCACCGTGGCACAGTCTGCATGGCCAGTTCCTCATCCGTGACAATGCTGGTAGCCTTGTCCAAGAACCTGGTGCACGGACGACGTCACTCGGAGATCGCAGCTAGTCTGAATAAAATTGCTCATTCTTCACGAAATCTGCCTGAACTGGTCGGTGTGCTGTACTGTACCACGATTCGGACCATCATAGGGTGCGGTCATGTTTAGCTTTCCGAGAGAACGCGGCGAGCACTTGGAGCACGGTTTCGACGGGCAGCCCACTGCAGGCAGGGTGTGGCACATGGGGCTCGTCGTGGCCGGCGAGGGCGACGACGGCAAATGAACGCACCGATACCGTAGCCAATTAAGCCCCCAGCTCGAACTAACACGGAATTAATGACCATGGTCACCATGTCAGCTACGTTGCCGTCAACTGAGGGAGGTAGAGATTACTTGTATAATGCCAAGGGAGAACTTGTGTAAGAATTCATAAACAGACATGCCAAGTGAGAACTTGTGTTGATTTACTTGTCTAATGCAGAAGCAGCGGAGTATATATGGGGAGGTGGATTCTTTAGATACTCACTCAATATGACTCCGAGTCTCTGACAGCTAAATTGTTTCAGAAGAAGCTACTATGTTACTGGTAATTCAGGTTCCTTTTTTTTTTTTAAGTAATTTCAGGTTCCTTTTTCTGCGGTAGTTCGGCGTCTTAGCACAAAAAAAAAAGAGCTCCCTTCTACTTGTTGTACTATTTCCTTCATTTCAAAATATAAGATATTTTAGCATTTTGTAAGACGTATGTATCTACATGACCTTAAGTGTGTAGGTTCATATTAAAATGAGTAAACCCGCACACTAAAATATGTTTAGATATATGTGTTTCTGAAAAAGTTAAAACATATTATATTTTAGAACGAAGTGAGTACTTACTAAGGAAGCTACATTTACAAATCTGAACATGTTTTAATTTGAACAATTTTAATACGAACATCTGTTAAATTCAAAGTTTTTGAGTCCGAACACTTTTTAAAAAATGTGAACAATTTCTAAAACTAAATATTTCCAAATTCAAACGCTTTTCAAATTGAACATTTTTTTAATCTGAAAACATCTTTCTAAATCTGAAAATTTGTAAATTCGTTTTTTTAAATATAAATATTTTCAAATTTTATTCCGACTCACAATGAAGTAAAATAAAAACAGAAAGAAAAAGGAAGAGAAAATAGGAAATAAAACAAATACGCCAAACTAGGCCATACTCATATCACCATAGGAATGTGCGCCGCGGTGTATACACCGACCAGGGTATAGGATTTTTCCAAGAACAATGCCATAGTCACGTGCTGAAATCACAAGAAGGATCAGTGGATTATGGTCAGAAGAATGTCAGTTTTTATAAATGTGGTAAAAGATGTTAGTCTATGTAAAACTTAGCTTTTTCTCTTGGTGATACGTAAATTGGCGTGTGACATGACTGACAAATAATGTCGCACTGTGGCCACACAGAATCCTTATCAAGAATGCAAATTCTTCTTCCGTTCCAAATTAATTTACTTAATTTTATTTAGTGTGGTGGTCACTTCGTTCGCCGGAGGTGGTCGGCGCAATGTTTCACGGTATCATCCTAACAGTATCATCCTAACAGTATCATCTCCGATGGGACATGTCTAGGGATCAAGCTTCCCCTCATTTTCTGTTTTGTGGCTTTGGGTGTTGTTGTGTTGTAGCCCTAGCGAATTTATTTTCTTTTTTCCCTTTAACGCCTTGGCGTCGGTGTTGGTTATAAACTCTATACTTAGGTTTTTCTTTATTTATAAAGCGGGGCTAGCCTGTTTCGATGATGATGATGAGGAGGAGGTGGTCGGCCAAACGCTGGATTGGTGGATATCGGGATCCGCCTTCTAGTCGTGGCAGCGAGGCCGGACGACCTAGATGCCGGTGAAAACCGAGCCGTTGGCGGCCATGGCGGCGTTACTATGTCGTTATCTTGATGAAGGCATCGTTATGAAACTAGTATCAACCTCAATTGTGCTACTCTGGGGGAAACCCTAAGATCTTCGGGTCTAGCGATGGTGGCCATGTGGTATCTCGTTCTCTCGTAGGAGCATCGTTAGTGGAGCAACGTTGGATGTCAGAGGCAGGAGGCGGAGCAACTTCTTCTAGCACGGAGACGCCGGTGGAAATATCAAATCATGCCTAACCGCCAGGTGTTACGCTCAGTCATGCCTGGTTCGGTAGTTGCTACGCACGACGGATCTCCCGGTGGTTTCTAGCGGTGTCGGATGGCGGGACTCTATGACATGGTGCCGAGGTGTCTCGATGTCGACCATGTTGGACGTGTGCAAGGTGGAGGTGTTGTTTGGCGTCTTGGTGACGTTGATGGCAGACCTCACAATGTCATTGTTTCGATCTCTCCTAAAGCGTATGCTCGCCATTGGATAAATTAATTCAGAAACGATGGAGGACATGCTTTTCTGATTGTTCCCTTCGTCCGAGAGAGGATCGACACACGTTCACTACAAAGCGAATCAAATCACATGGATGATGATGAAATTAATCAAAGGACTAATTACATGTAGCAATCATGACGGCGGACGCATACATGTCGTTTCCCTTGTCAGACGATTCTACCACAGTCACATTCCGGCAAATCATCTTTGCCACTAGATACCTAGTAGGATATGGATCACGCAAGTAGGTCGCGCGAAGAAAAAATTAGTATAGCAAGCGAGCTAGTAGAAGTAGCTTTGGCATGGATGACGCCGTTGGGGGGAGCCGGCTGTCAGCAAGCATATATGGTTTCAGCTTGATGAATCAGCGAGGGGGACAGGTGATCCCCTTGTCTGAATCCCCGCAGAAGCCGAAGTACCCCATCGGCACGCTGCAGAACGTCTGTAGCCTCACCAGCAGCTCCACCGAGCATCCGTTGGTCATGTCGTCGAGCAGGTCGGAGTAGGGGCACGCGAACTCCTTGAACGCCTTTGCAGCACTTGCCCTCTATGCTCCCTGCACTTGCCCTCTATGCTCCCCATTTTCCGCATCTCGTCGAACGGCACCGGGCAGAACCCTGCACGTATACAATGAGTACACGATCTGTTATTGGTCTTGCGCTTGCGCGTGCCAGAATCTCGAGCAGCGATCATGTTCTTCGCGATCAAGCAGTACAGTGTTACCTGGGGGTAATAAGCCGATGAGCTTGCGGTTCGGCGATGGCTCTGTTGTGCCTTTCAGTGCCTCCACTGATCAGGTACGTACCAAGACGTCAGTGAAATGCAGGTAATATATAGGACCCATACGGGATTTTGTATGAGTGCAGTGAAATCCAGACAAGCGGTCTCGGTGCGTACTTGATATGTAGCGTGGCTCTGGCTCGGCGGATGCGGCGGCGACCACAGACAGCGCGACGAAGGCGGCGGTGTCGGGCGCCGGTGGAGGAACCCATGGGTCCCCTTTCGCCTCTCCCACGTATCATTAGTGGAAACATGACCTCTAATCCTGGTCCGTAAGGGCCTTTAGTCCCGGTTTTGAAACCGGGACTAATCAAACGGTCTAATTACCAGCCGGGACTAGTGGATGTTCACGTGGCTGTCCCTGCGCAACTCAGAGTGCACCTCCACTAGTCCCGGTTGGTGTTAAGGACCGGGACTAGTGGGTCTCTGCCGTGGCAGCATTTTGTGTCTTTTTCTGTCGCGGCAAAGCATTATCTTGGACTAGTGATTCTCTGCCGCGGCAGCATTTTGTGTCCTTTCTCTGTCGCGGCAGAGATTTTATTTTTTATTGTTTTATTTACTTATTTTTCATTTCAACATAATTTTTAGATATTTTTACGCCACCACATATCATACACATTCATGCATATATAAGATAACTTGTATTACGATATCGAGCATACAAATATATACAATTTACATAGTTATATAGAGATCACAAAATACCGGGACTAGAGCACGTCTGTTCGATTACATGGAGATCAGTGTAGCGTCTATTCATACTAAATTCTCCGGCCTCGTCTACGATTTTTTTGACAATAAATTCCGCCAGCTCCTCCGCAATTGCTAGTACGCGTTGCTCTGGTAGTAGTTGATCCCGCGTTCTCTCGAACTATATAAGAAAAGAAAGATCAATATGAATATCAATCATGATAACAAAAAGTGACGGCAGTAAAATGATGGTGTGAATGCATTGCTTACATCGACTCTATAATGATTATGTTCGGTGGTAAACGTGCGAATGAACTCGCATACGTAGAATCTGCATAGATTCGACCCCTGTGGCTGTCCCGCGCACTTTACGAGAATAGAATTCAATCAAAATAATAATCTAGCATCATTATTGTATTAAAACAAGAAGTAAAGAGATGCGCGGATATATCACGTGCTACTTACCAAGACCGACTTAAACGTCAGCTTCTCACTAAATACACCTGTAACCTTGCGTTTGAACCGCATCTAAACCCTGCCCGATGAAGAAAATGAATGAGTTATTCATTACCTGATATCTCAGGAAATCAACGAAAGAGACCGATATAGCGCGAAACTTACTTCTGGATTATGTCCTGCATACTGCGGAAATCTTCCAGGTTTCTTTTTGATGGGTCCATGACATCAACTCTTCGCTTATCAAGTTGAATGTCTAGCAGAACCCAGTGAAAGCTGCAAACATTTATATATACATCAGTAACTCATCAGTTACACTTATTAGCATCGACTAATCAAAAGTAAATGTGTACAACAGAGTAAGTCCCTCATCTGAAATTGTAAGGAAATAGTATGTGGTCAGAGAAATTTTGCGCCATTTAGAAACCTTAGAATATTTTCCTCCGTCTCCTCGGGGTTATCCGTTAGCGTGATTGTATGCACTTTATCTGGGTCAATGAATCCAATATTATAGATTCTTTTTCTTTTACATTCCAGAATCTTCATTCTGCATAATAAGGATAATTACATGTTCTAAACTGAAGAACTAAAAAACTGAACATGTAGACAATGAATTCAACAACTTACAGATAATAGCAGCCGATGATGGATTTGTCCAAGGCGTCGAGATGGTATAACTGGAACAGTTCTGAAAACTCAATATGGATCTCTTCGGGTCTGAAGTAGTACTCATGTGGGACATTGACTACGATCATTATTCTCCCCTGCTTTATGACCGTCGAGTACCATTGATGGAGATTCCGCATTTGTGTTGGCAGTTCTTTCAGCCTCTCTTTGCTAACCAAATCCTCACCTGCGACATATCTAGGGGCTATAGCAGCCTTGGATAGAAGGTCGAGTTGGGAGCCTAATAGTTCATCAAGACTAATTTCCATGCTAGCCGCCAACTCCGTAGCTACTGACATATCTAGTGGCTGTTGTGCGATAAGGGGAACGTTTTCTGAAAACACCTTGAGGGGTGTGATCGTTTGTTTGGCCTGTTGTCCGAGAAGGGGAACATCTGATTTTTTACTGATTGTAGTTTTGGTCCCGCTTGCACCTATGCTTGCTGATTTTTTACCGCTTGCACTTGATTTGCTCTTCGCCACTTCTTTCTGAAGTGTGCGTAGATAGTAATCTAGCTTATGGTGCAACTCATATTGCAATTTTGTGTTCAGAAAATCAATTGCATATGCCTTTTGCTTCTCGGTGTATACCGGAGCGGGCTCAGGTTTATTCTTCTCAAAATGCGCCGCCACTTCGGCCTTTGCTATTTCTGCAGATTCCGCATCAGTACGATCATAAGGTCTGATGGGAAGATTTTTTATGAGGCACTGTTGGGAGGGGAAATTTTTTGTGTTTTGGACTGCCGCGTCCTTTAGTACTCACTGACGGAGCACGCTTTTCGCTTATTGTCCTTAGTGGGCGGCGAAGACTGCTGAGCCTGCGGCGGAGATCGAGATGGACTCGGGATGTGGTGGTTGTAGTCATCATGGGGTGGGCTTCTTGGAGGTGATGGAGGTGAAGGAGACCTGCGACGACTCGTAGGCGGTAGTGTTATCCTTGGGGCCGAGCCTGAAAACCGTATGTTGTTTTTGTCCCATAGAATGATACCACCAAGTACTTCTCCAAGTGTGATCTCACCTTCAGGTTCAGGGATGTCAAACTCCATTGACTCCCACTCCTTTACGATTTGATCCACCCCGACTTTAGCATAGCCAGGTGAAATCTCACGGCCATGCCAACGTGCGTCAGGCGGACAAGGCAAAGCAGATCCGACCGCTACCTTCACAGATACATTCTTCAATTTTTTATGGAGCTCACAAGATATCTGCTCCTTAATTCCATCCACAGGGTAGTCGGGACCGCCATCTGTATAGGGTGCATCGTTAGACGGGACCTCCGATTCATCCACGCTGCTTCTCCGCTGAGATGTGTTGGTGGTAATATCGAGTGGAGAATCTTGCAAGCGCGCTATTCCTCTAAATTCATCGATCTGCTGCTGTTGCTTGTCAAGTCTTGCTAGCAGCTGGTTGAACTTGTCTGCCTCCTCCTCCTCCCGTCGCTGCTTTGCTCTTACTTGGCTTCTATAGGTACCTTGGTCCTTAGGAAACCCAGTCTCCCACGTGAAACTCCCGTCAAGGCCTCGGACTCGTCCTCCATGTTTGCGATTCCCGAGGACCAAGGTCTGCAAGTATTTCCCTCTATTGGGATGAAACTATTTTATTCCATCTTTAATATCTTTCACCACTTTTAGCCATGCACTCCTGGGTACCTTTATCCCATCACTGCAAACAAGGTCCCCTGTAAGTTCGTCATACGTACTCCCATGCCCAAGGAACCAATTTCTTGCCCTCAAATCCCATTCTTCGCGAATTGGTTCTGCAATGATCCCTTTATCATGAAGCTCTTTCTCTTTTGCATCCCACTTAGGCATAGCAGCCGCGTAGCCCCCTGGCCCCATGTTATGGTGATATTTCTTCTTCACAACATTTATCTTGTTTTTTTCAGACTTTTCCTCTACAACTCCTGACTTCCTATACTCCACAAATGCATCCCAGTAAGGCTACTGCTTTGCTAGATAGCCTTCAAATAATGAAGTTTTCTTGTCCTTCTGATACTGTTGCCATAATGACTTCTTCCAGTTCTTAAATAGTTCAGCCATCTTCTTCAGTGCAAACTGCTTGACTTTCTTTCTCATTTCAGCCGTCTCGTCATCAGTGTCACATTCTGGCAGCTTGAAATGTGCCATGCGGTCAGTAAATAGTTGCTCTTTGAACCTATCGTCGATATACACATCACTCCATTCTGCCTCTTTGGGCTTATTGCACTCTTGAACAGTGATCGGGGTGCGATCTGTAGCAACAACTCCGCATTGTTGTACAAATATTTGTTTTGTTTTTTTTGGTTCCAATGGTTTGCCCTCTCCTAAAACCTCTGTAATTTCATAAACAGTACCCTGGGGCAACTTTTTGGCTGGGCCGCGCTTGGTTTTCTTGCTCGATGTAGAGGCCTAAGAGAAGAAACATTCGTCAACATAATATATATATACAACTAGGTACATCTAGTGACGATCATCAGCCATCATATATATATATACCTCGTCGGCCTGCGTCACGCGTCCATGGGCTTCTACCTCTTGTCTGTTGGTCTCCTCTCTCTCACCGGATGAGTTCAGATACCTCGAGGGAGATCCCTCATCGGCATCGTGAATCATATCCTCGAGAAAGTGTTCTGAATCTAGGTCTATGCGGATTGGACTAGGTGGATCCATAGTTTCTGGAAAATGCACACAATATTTATTTGAACTTAACAAATAAACCCTAAACCCTAAACCCGGAGGTGCGGTGGCGGTGGCCGGTGATGGTGGCCGTGGGAGAGACGGGCGACTAAGCGGCTTCCCGCGAGAACCACCACCCTAACCCTAACTCCGGCCACCACCGAGCACCAACACCCTAACCCTAACTCCGGTTACAAAGAGGGTCTTACAATAAAAATACTATATTACACTATTATATTACAATAAAAAACTTAAAATATTATAATATATCTCATACCCTAAAAATAATAATCCTACACTATATAAAAAAATAATCCTACACTATATAAAAAATCCTACACTATATCATAAATCCTAAAATCCTACACTAAAAAATCCTAAACACTATATCATAAATCCTACACTATACCATAAATTATAAACACTATATCATAAATCCTAAACTAAAAAAGTCTTAAAATCCCAATTAATCCTAAATATAATCCTAAACTATATACACTAATATAATAAAAAAATCCTAATTAATCCTAAACTATATACACTAAACTATAATCCTAAACTATATACACTAAACTAAACAATATACACTAAACTATAATCCTAAAATATATACACTAAACTGGAAAAAAATTAAAAATCTAATCCTAATTAACCCTAACCCTCACTGAAGGTGGCGGCGGCTGACGGTGGCGCTGGCGGTGCGCGGTGCTTCTTCGGAGATGGCGGTGCGTGGGCATCCTGGCGGCGCTTCGTCGGAGTTGGCGGCGGTGGCGCTGGCGGTGCAAGGCCGAGCTTGGGGGCGGGTGCGCGGAGCGTGGCGGCAGGGGCGCGGGCGCGGGGCGCTGCGGGCTCGGCGGTGGCGGCAGGCCGGCGTAGAGAGGGAGGCGCGGCGGGCATGGAGAGGGAGGCGCAGGCAGGGTTCATCGGAGTTGGCGGCGGGCAGCCTGGCGGCGCTTCGTCGTCCATATGGCCTTCAAGTCTCCCGATGCGTGGAACACACTGAGGGAGAAGGCCACGTTTTATACCCCCCTCTAGTCCCGGTGCGTGGCACCAGCCGAGACTAAAGGGGGGTCTCTAGTCCCGGCTGGTGCCACGCACCGGGACTAGAGGGGGGGGGTTCATTTTCGCGCGCTGGGCAGACCCTTTAGTCCCGGCTGGTACCTGGGCCAGGACTAAAGGCCCGAATTTGCGCGCGCTGGGCCAAAACAAGCGCCCGCTGTGCTTTTTTTTTTCAAATTTTCGAATATATCATTTAAAACATTTAAATTGTACGTTTTTGCATACTTATGAATTTGAGAAAACTTTCAACATGAAAAGTGCTTGAATTTGAACAATTAATCCAAATCCATTTTCTATTTTATAAAATAATTATTTTAAATAGTCAAATTATTAACCATTTTGCCATTATCAATTTAAAAATGCATTAACTATTATATTTTGCATAATTTTAAATCTCACCGCTTCCCGCCAAGTTTTCCCGCCCTTTCCTCTGAACCGAGCTTTTAGTCCCGGTTGTAGCCACTAACAGGGACTAAAGATATTTCCCGCCATTTCCCACCGCTTCCCGCCAAGTTTTCCCGCCCTTTCCTCTGAACCGAGCTTTTAGTCCCGGTTGTAGCCACTAACTGGGACTAAATATATTTTCCGCCATTTCCCACCGCTTCCCGACATGTTTTCCCGCCCTTTCCATCTATATATAGGCCGACCGCGCCATGGTTATGCACACATCCACACCTTCCTCTCTCACAGAAATGGACAGCGCCTACTGGGCCATTCTGACCCTCGAGGAGACCGAGGCGCTGTGCGCCTCAAGCTACCCTTGCCCACCACGCTACCGACCGCCCGCCGGCTGGATGCTGAGCGCTGGAGGGGTTCCTGTTCCTCTTGTGCCTCAAGGCTCCGCCCGACAGGCGGCCATCACGAACCACTTCTACCACGAGCTCATGCCGGAGAAGCGGATGGATCCCCAGTGGGATCTCGACAACTACGACACCTGGAATGCCTTCTTCGCTAACCGGCGATAAATGGAGCTCTCCAGGTACGAGGGTGATGGCCCACCCCCGGTGAACCACAAAAAAGCCGACCGTCGTCTGTGGTGGGCAAACCGTACTATCATCAGCGTGATGCGCTACATCGCCGGGGGAGACCATCCTCGCCTGTGGTGCCCAGAAGTCCACCGCCACAGCGCCACAAGAAGGCCCCTCCCTCGCCCAGCGGTAGCGGCATCATCTTACAGGAGACCCCTCCCCCGCCCACCGTGAATTCGAGGCCGGGCTGGCAGGTGCCCTCGGTATATGCCATGGCTGGGCTGAGGATTGAGCCGCGCCCGCCTAGCCACTGCGACGATGATGACGACAATGATGATGACGATGATGAAGAAGACCTTGAAGCTGCGTACTATAGGACTAGGCATGATTATGACTAAAGGGGGCAACTTTAGTCCTAAGTGTTAGCTAGTCCCGGTTTTTAATATTAATAAATGTATTGAGTGTTAGTCCTGGTTTGTGGCTGGACCAGGACTAAAGGGGGCCTTTAGTCCCGATTCTGTAGTCTCAGTTTTTAAATATTAATAAATGTCTTGAGTGTTAGTCCTGTTTTTTGGTTGGACCGATACTAAAGGGATGCCTTTAGTTCCGATTCGTCATACGACTTTCCCAAACTATGAAGATGTTGTCCCGATTCGTACTTACCATGAAGATCTGATCTCCAAACACGTGTGGTAACATATTAGGGAGTGCCTCTATGACCAGTTTCTTGGAGATGTCGGAGGACTGGGCTCCGGCGACATCTCCCTGAAACTGGCCATAGTGGTGTCCCTGCTCTCGAAGACCATCTTGCAGCTTGTAACTTCTCTAACTAGATCAATACGCCTAGGAGCTAACCTAATTTCACATATTAGGGAGTGCCTCTATGACCAGTTTGTTGGAGATGCCGTAGGACTAGGCTCCTCCGGCATCTCCCTCAAAATGTCCATAGTGGTGTCCCTGCTCTTGAAGACCATCTTGGAGATGCCTCAAACTAGCTGGAGGACTAGACTCACAAGGATGCCTATTTATAGTACAAGCAGCTCGACATAGTGTCGACACTCATGACATAATGTCGACACTCACCCCTATTATTAGTGCTCACCCGTGTTTTATCCCGGTTGGTGTCTCCAATTGGGACTAAAGGTTCATATTTAGTCCCGGTTGGTGACACCATCCGGGACAAGGTACAAGCCACACGACATAATGTCGACACTCACCCCTATCATTAGTGCTGCCTGGCCCAGCCTACCGCAATCCCTTTAGTCGCGGTTGGTTTCTCCAATCGGGACTAAAGATGAACCCTCTATTTATAGGCCTTTCCCTCTATTTATAGTCTGCCTGATCTAGCCTGCCCGCCCTTTCCCTCTATTTATAGTGCGACCGTCATGTCCACCCACACATACACACATTCCTCGCTGCCTACTTTAGGATGCCCATCCCACATCCTCGTAGTCGACTCGGCGGCAACGATGGAGTACTGGGCTCCGCCGGGCATGTCCGAGACTGGGCTCTACCAGGATGGCACTGGATGGTGCTAACTTCCGGGACACGTATCTTGGTGAGGAATGCGGGTGTCGTCGTCGACCCGGAGCTTCTTTGGCGGAGGTTGCCTGGTCCAAGAAGGGTGCAGAGGGAGCCGGCCATCAAGGAGGTGGTACATCATCGTGTCAGGGAGGAGGACGAGCAAGTCCATCGCTATATGGTTGTGTTGGACACCAGGGTCGATGATACCTGGTAGATTCTTCAGGGATCTCACCCGAGCTATGCTCGTGTGATGGTTCTGTCTCTTTGGGTTTTCACCTCCCGTGGCTTAGGCACTGGGAGTCATCGTCTAGTTTGATTGAGCAAGATGACCAATGTTGCATGCATGTGGATCTGGGTAAAATGTTTGACTCACAATATGATTCACAATATGATTACATAAAAGGTTTAATATATTACATAGATCACCAACATCCCTATCTAGTGTTGTTGTTTTCTTCTGCGCAGTAGCCATGGAGAATCTTAATCATTTAACAGGAGGCTTGGGTCAGTTTTCACTTTGAAGGGCGGGATTTCATGAAACTTATTATAATATTCTGACATATCTGTCTTGTCATCCACTCCCACGATGTTTCTTTTCCCTAAAAGAACTATGTGGCACTTTGGCTCATCGAACGATGTATTATTTTGCTGATTTCTTTTTCTCGGTTTCGTAGACATGTCCTTCACATAGAAAACCTGAGCCACATCATTGTCTAGGACGAATGGTTCATCCATGTACGCAAGATTGTTGAGATCCACTGTTGTCATGCCATACTTTTCATCTACATGTACCCTGCCTCCTGTCATCTTGACCCATTTGCACCGAAACAAAGGGACCTTAAAAGTAGGTCCATACTCAAGTTCCCATATCTCCTCTATGTACCCATAATATGTGTCCTTCTGCCCATTGTCATATGTTGCATCAAAGCGGACACCACTGTTTTGGTTGGTGCTCTTTTTATCTTGGGCGATCGTGTAAAATGTATTACCATTTATCTCGTACCCTTGGAAAGTACATATAGTCGAAGATGGTAACCGTGCCAACAAGTATAACTGATCTTTAATAGTGTTGTTATTCATGATATGTTTCTGCAACCAACTGTTGAAAGTGTCCTCGTGTTCCACTTTAATCGAGGAGTTAGGCTTCCCCGGGTTTTCTGAGCGTACAATAATCTTGTGTTTCTCGATATACGGAGCCACCTAGGTGGAATTATGTAGAACTGTGTAGTGTGATTTATTGAAAGAATCCTTCTCCATACATACCATTGTTTTCCTTCCTAGTGTGACTTTTGCAGTCTGCTTCCCCTCATACCGAGATTCAGGAACACCAATCGGCTTAAGGTAAGGAAGAAAGTCAACACAAAACTCAATGACCTCCTCTGTTCCATAGCCCTGGGAGATGCTGTTGGAATTATGCCCTAGAGGCAATAATAAAGATGTTATTATTATAATTCTTGTTCATGATAAAGTTTATATTCCATGATAGAATTGTATTAAGCGGAAACTTTAATACTTGTGTGGTTTGTGAACAACACCGTGTCCCTAGTATGCCTCTATGGACTAGCTCATTGATCAATGATGGTTAAGGTTTCCTAACCATAGACATGAGTTGTCAATTGATAATGAGATCATATCATTGGAGAATGATATGATGGACAGACCCAAACTAAGCGAAGCAATTAGATCGTATCATCGTGTTCATCTTTGCGAAGCTTTTCCTATGTCAAATATTGTATTCCTTAGACCATGAGATAATACAACTCCCTGGTATCGGAAGAAAGTTTTGAGGTCATCAAACGTCATCCTATGAGAGGGTGATCATAAAGGTGTCTCTCAGGTGATCGGAAAGTATCTGTTGGGTTGTATGTATCGAGATGGAATTTGTCCCTCCCAAGTCGGAGAGATATACTTCGGGCCCACTCGGTAATCGATATCAACACCGCTTGCAAGCATGTGGTTAAGGAGTTAATCACAAAGTGATATCGGACGGAACGAGTAAAGTACTTGCTGTGAACGAGATTGAACTAGGTATGACGGTACCGACGATCGAATCTCGGGAAAGTAAAATATTGCGAGACGAAGGGAATATATATATGGGATTGTTTGAATCCTGACATCGTGGTTCATCCGATATGATCATCGATGAATGTGTGGGAGTCAATATGGGTGCCCAGACCCCGCTGTTGATTATTGATAGAAGATCATGTCTTTATATTCTCGAACCCGCAGGGTCACACACTTAACGTGTCTCGACGCTAGGATAGATTGGATAATTGGTTTATGAATTTTTGTTCGGAGTCTCGGATGGGATCCGGGATATCACGAGAGGTTCCGGAATGGTCCGGAGAATAAGATTTATATAAGGCAATGCAGTTTTTGGAGTTCGGAATTGTTCCGGGTTAATCGGTATTGTACCGGAAGCTTCTAGAACCTTCCGGAAGGGGACCAACGTGGCCCCACCTTCCGGGAGGGGGCATGGGCCTATGAGGGAGTGTCCTGGCCGCATTGGGCCAGGGGCACAAGGCCCCATAGGGCCCAGCCGATCCTAGAGAGTTTAAATCGTTTAAACTAGAGATAGGGTTTCTAGAAGAGGGGAGAGTCCATGCCCCCCACTCCTTATCCTTTGGGCTTGGGGGAGGGGCTAGGGCTGCGCCCCCCCTCTATATAAAGAGGGGTGGGGGCGCACCAACCCCCCACACCTCTCCTCCAAACCCTAGCCGCCTTGTTAGCTTTCCTCTCTCCCTCCTGACTGTTTGTAGGCGAAGCCCTGCTGCAGAAATTCTCCACCATATACACCACGCCGTCGTGTTGTAGATCCAATCTATCTCTCCACCATACTTGCTGGTCCGAGGAAGGAGGAGACGTCGAGGTGCTGCACGTGTGCATCTCACGGAGGCACCGCCACTTGTGGTGCTAGATCGGATCGGATCGCGAGGAGGAGAAGCGAGTACGACTACATCACCCACGTTCCGACGAACGTTCCGCTGTGCGAATCTTCAAGGGTATGAAGATCTAATCCAATCTCTCTCGTTGTTTGCATCTCCTAGATTAGATCTTGGCTTTCCCTCTGTTCGCTCCGTAGAAAATTTTGATTTACTATGCCGCGAAACCCTTCAGTGGTATCAGAGCTAGATCTAAGCGTAGATGTGTTTCACGAGTAGAACGCAACATGGTTGTTGCGGGCGTTGATGTTTTCTGTTGCAAGCCTCTTGTTTGTGTTCTTCTTATGACGCGGGATAGTGAGATTGAAGCGGTCCAGGCCAACCTTATGCGACATCGTTCGCGAGACCGGCTCCGCACTTGACGTGTGGCTTGTTCCACACATGCGGCTGGTGGATGTCAGTTTCTCTCACTATAGTTGTCATGGGATTAACACCGGAGTTTGGCAACCATAATATCACCGTTGTGGCTTTCCGTAGGTAAGAATCGTTCTTAGCATCTACTCCCATAAGCCACGTAAAACATGCAACAACAAAGTAGAGGCGTCTAACTTGTTTTTGCAGGGAGTGTTTTCTGTGATATGGTATGGCCCAAGATGTGATGTGTATATTGTATGCGATGATCATGTTTTGTAATGTTTCACGACTTGCATGTCGATGAGTACACAACCGGCAGGAGCCATATGGTTGTCTTTATAATTGTGTATGACCTGCGAGTCAACTTCTTATACGCCATGTAATAGCTTCACTTTATCGCTAAATAGTTAGCAATAGTTGTAGTTGCTATTCGTGGTGGAGGCAATCATGGTGGAGTGATGGAGATCATGCCGGAACGCACAAGATGGAGATCATTGCGCGAAGATTGGCTATACCATGTCACATAAAGTTATATGCATGTGATGTTTATCCCTTTATGTATCTTATTATGCTTAGATCGCGACGGTAGCATTATAAGATGATTCCTCACTTAAAGATCAAGATAAAAACTGTGTTCTCCCCAAGTATGCACCGTTGCGAAAGTTCGTCGTTTCCAAGCATCACGTGATGATCGGGTGCTATAGACTCTACGCTCACATACAACGGGTGCAAGCCAGTTTTGCACACGCGGAAATACTTGGGTCTAACTTGACGAGCCTAGCATGTACAGACATGGCCTCGGAACACAAGAACCGAAAGGTTAAGCATGAGTCATATGAATGATATGATCGACACTTCGTTGTCCACCATTGAAACCACATCTCTTCTCGTGATGATCGGATTAGGTGTGGTGAATTTGGATCGTGTTCACTAAACAACTTGAGGGATGTTGAATTTAGTGGGAGTTCATCTAGTAATTTGATTAAGTTGAACTATTTATCATGAACATAGTCTAAATTGTACTTGCCAATACTGTAGATCACATGTCCAAGTCCAACTTCAACTTCAACGTTTTTGCTGAGAAGGAAAAGCTTAGAAACAATGGGTCTAACTTCACCAATTGGTTCCGCAATCTAAGAATCATTCTGTCCGGCGGACAAAAGGACTATGTCCTTGGGAAAGCGTTAGGTGACCCCCCTGCTGCTACTGCGCCGGCTGATGAGAAAGCTGTATATCAGTCGCGTAAAGATGATTATGATGTGATTAAGAGCACCATGTTGTTTGCTATGGAACCGGAACTTCAAAATCGTTTTGAAACCTATCCCGGGCCCTTTGAGATTCTCGAGGAGCTGAAAACCATGTTTCAGACTCAAGCCCGTTCTGAGAGATATGAGATCTCTGAGAAGTTCTTTAACTGCAAGATGGAGGAAGGGAGTTCCGTTAGTGAGCACGCCATAAAGATGTCGGGCTACACTCAACGCCTTGAGCAACTGGAATGCACGATTCCAGAGGAGCTCAAGATTGACAGGGTTCTGCAATCACTCCCTCCCAGCTACAAAAGTTTTGTAGTGACTCATAATCAGATTGGTTCCACTGATACGATCACCGAGCTCTTCGCAAAGCTGAAGGCTGCGGAGGTGGACATTAAGAAGGATAATCATGTGTTGATGGTCAACAAGCCCTCCTTTAAGAAAGGTAAGGGAGCAAAGAAGCCCTTCAAGAAGGGCGGCGGCAAGCGCAATACCCCTGCTGAGAAGAAGCTCAGGTCTGGTCCTAAGCCGGACACTGAGTGCTTCTATTGCAAGGACAAGGGTCACTAGAAGCGTAACTGTCCGAAGTACTTAGCGGACAAGAAGGCTGGCACCATCAAAGGTATATTTGATATATATGTTATTGATGTTTTCCTTACTAGCCCTCGTTGTAGTGCCTGGGTATTTGATACCGGTTCAGTTGCTAATATTTGTAACTCGAAACAGGAGCTACGGAATAGACGGCGGCTTGCGAGGGATGAGGTGACGATGCGCGTTGGCAACGGATCAAGAGTTGATGTGATGGCCGTCGGCACGCTCTCCTTAGTTTTACCTTCGGGATTAGTTTTAAACCTTAATAAGTGTTATTATGTGCCTGCGTTGAGCATGAACATTATTTCTGGATCGTGTTTATTGCAAGACGGTTATTCATTTAAATCGGAGAATAATGGTTGTTCTATTTATATGAGTAACATCTTTTCTGGTCATGCACCTCTTGTGAATGGTTTATTTCTTCTAAATCTCGAAAGGGATGAAACACACATCCATAACATTGAGGCTAAGAGATGCAAAGTAGATAGTGATAATACTACTTATTTGTGGCACTGTCGTCTAGGTCATATTGGTGTAAAGCGCATGAAGAAACTCCATTCTGATGGACTTTTGGAGTCTCTTGATTTTGAATCATTTGACACATGCGAACCATGCCTCATGGGCAAGATGATCAAAACACCGTTCTCCGGTATGATGGAGCGAGCAACAGACTTGTTGGAAATCATACATACCGATGTATGCGGACCGATGAGTGTTTCGACGCGCGGTGGATATCGCTATTTTCTCACTTTTACCGATGACTTAAGTAGATATGGGTATATCTATTTAATGAAACATAAATCTGAAACATTTGAAAAGTTCAAGGAATTTCAGAATGAAGTGGAGAACCATCGTAACAGAAAGATTAAGTTTCTACGATCCGATCATGGAGGTGAATATTTGAGTTATGATTTTCTCACGCATCTTAAAGCAAGCGGAATCGTTTCGCAACTCACGCCACCCGGAACACCACAGCGCAATGGTGTGTCTGAACGCCGGAATCGAACCCTATTAGATATGGTCCGATTAATAATGTCTCTTACTGATTTGCCGTTATCATTTTGGGGTTATGCATTAGAAACCGCTGCATTCACTTTAAATAGGGCTCCATCTAAATCCGTTGAGACGACACCGTATGAACTGTGGTTTGGTGCTAAACCTAAGTTGTTGTTTCTTAAAGTTTGGGGATGCGAAGCTTACGTCAAGAAGTTGATGCCGGACAAGCTCGAACCCAAAGCGGAGAAATGCGTCTTCATAGGATACCCTAAGGAAACTATTGGGTATACCTTCTATCACAGAACCGAAGGCAAAGTGTTTGTCGCAAAGAACGGTTCCTTTCTTGAGAAGGAGTTTCTCTCGAAAGAAGTGAGTGGGAGGAAAGTAGAGCTAGACGAGGTTATTGAACCTTCTCTTGAGTTGGAGAGTAGCGCAGCACCTGAAATTGTTCCAGTGCCGCCTGCACCAACAATAGAGGAAGCTAATGACAAGGATCATGAAGCTTCGGACGATGCTGCTAACTGAACGTCGCAGGTC
Source organism: Avena sativa (assembly GCA_916181665.1). Lineage (NCBI taxonomy): Eukaryota > Viridiplantae > Streptophyta > Magnoliopsida > Poales > Poaceae > Avena > Avena sativa. Next base: position 346,162,794 of record OV702280.1, on the reverse strand, counting down.
GACAAGGTCGCGTGCCCCTCCTGAGTGGTACGGCAACCCTGTCTTGACTGTCTTGCTAGTAGAAGACAGTGAACCTATGAACTATGAGGAAGCGATGATGAGCCCAGACTCTGAGAAATGGCTAGAAGCCATGAAATCCGAATTGGGATCCATGAGCGAAAACCAAGTATGGACTTTGGTGGACCCTCCTAGCGACCGAAAGGCGTTGAGTGCAAATGGATCTTCAAGAAGAAAACGGACGCGGATGGTAATGTTACCGTCTATAAAGCACGACTTGTCGCGAAAGGTTTTCGACAAGTTCAAGGTGTTGACTACGATGAGACTTTCTCTCCCGTAGCGATGTTTAAGTCCATTCGGATTTTATTAGCAATTGTTGCGTTTCATGATTATGAAATATGGCAGATGGATGTCAAGACTGCTTTCCTCAATGGCAACATTGATGAAGAGTTGTATATGATGCAACCCGAAGGTTTTGTCGATCCTAAGGATGCTAGTAAAGTATGCAAACTTCAGCGTTCCATTTATGGACTGAAGCAAGCATCTCGGAGTTGGAACCTTCGTTTTGATCAAGTGATCAAGAGCTTTGGATTTGTTCCAAATTGCTACGAAGCTTGTATCTACAAGAAAGTGAGTGGGAGCTCGGTGACGTTTTTGGTACTATATGTGGATGACATATTGATTATTGGAAATGACATCAACATGCTTAACGATGTGAAGAGTTATTTGAACAAGTGTTTTTCAATGAAAGACCTAGGTGAAGCTGCTTATATATTGGGCATCAAAATCTATAGAGATAGACAAAGACGCATGATAGCCTTAAGCCAGAGTACATACCTAGACAAAGTTCTGAAAAGGTTCAGAATGGATAAGGCAAAGAAAGGTTCAGTGCCTATGTTGTCAGGTAAGATATTGAGCAAGGCTCAGTGTCCAGCTACGGTAAATGATAGGGAAGCTATGAGCAAAGTGCCTTATGCCTCGGCCATAGGTTCCATCATGTATGCCATGCTGTGTACTAGACCGGATGTGTCCAATGCTCTTAGTTTGACGAGCAGATATCAAAGTGATCCAGGAGTGGAACACTGGACAGCCGTGAAGAACATCCTAAAGTACCTAAATAGGACTAAAGAAATGTTCTTAGTCTATGGGGGTGATGAACAGCTTGTCGTAAAAGGTTACGCCGACGCTAGTTTTGACACCGACAAGGATGATTCCAAATCTCAGACAGGATACGTTTATATTTTGAATGGAGGAGTTGTGAGCTAGAGAAGCTGCAAGCAAAGCGTGATCGCGGGATCTACAGTGGAAGCGGAATACATGGCTGCTGCAGAAGCGTCAAGTGAAGGAGTTTGGATCAGAAACTTCATCACTGAGCTTGGCGTGGTTCCAAGTGCATTGGACCCACTGGAGATATTGTGTGACAACACTGGCGCCATAGCACTCGCTAAGGAACCAAGATATCATCCAAAGACCAAGCATATCAACCGTAAGTTTCATATAATCCGAGATTATATAGCAGATGGAGATCTGAAGATTAGCAAAGTACATACAGATCTGAATGTCGCAGATCCATTGACTAAACCTCTTCCACGTGTAAAACATGATCAGCACCTCAGTGCCATGGGTGTGAGATTGTTGCCAAATGTAAACTAGATTATTGACTCTAGTGCAAGTGGGAGACTGTTGGAATTATGCCCTAGAGGCAATAATAAAGATGTTATTATTATAATTCTTGTTCATGATAAAGTTTATATTCCATGCTAGAATTGTATTAAGCGGAAACTTTAATACTTGTGTGGTTTGTGAACAACACCGTGTCCCTAGTATGCCTCTATGGACTAGCTCATTGATCAATGATGGTTAAGGTTTCCTAACCATAGACATGAGTTGTCAATTGATAATGAGATCATATCATTGGAGAATGATATGATGGACAGACCCAAACTAAGCGAAGCAATTAGATCGTATCATCGTGCTCATCTTTGCGAAGCTTTTCCTATGTCAAATATTGTATTCCTTAGATCATGAGATAATACAACTCCCTGGTATCTAAAGAAAGCTTTGAGGTCATCAAACGTCATCCTATGAGAGGGTGATCATAAAGGTGTCTCTCAGGTGATCGAAAAGTATCTGTTGGGTTGTATGTATCGAGATGGAATTTGTCCCTCCCAAGTCGGAGAGATATACTTCGGGCCCACTCGGTAATCGATATCAACACCGCTTGCAAGCATGTGGTTAAGGAGTTAATCACAAAGTGATATAGGACGGAACGAGTAAAGTACTTGCTGTGAACGAGATTGAACTAGGTATGACGGTACCGACGATCGAATCTCGGGAAAGTAAAATATCGCGAGACGAAGGGAATATATATATGGGATTGTTTGAATCCTGACATCGTGGTTCATCCGATATGATCATCGATGAATGTGTGGGAGTCAATATGGGTGCCCAGACCCCGCTGTTGATTATTGATAGAAGATCATGTCTTTATATTCTCGAACCCGCAGGGTCACACACTTAACGTGTCTCGACGCTAGGATAGATTGGATAATTGTTTTATGAATTTTTGTTCGGAGTCTCGGATGGGATCCGGGATATCACGAGAGGTTCCGGAATGGTTCGGAGAATAAGATTCATATAAGGCAATGCAGTTTTTGGAGTTCGGAATTGTTCCGGGTTAATCGGTATTGTACCGGAAGCTTCTAGAACCTTCCGGAAGGGGACAAACGTGTCCCCACCTTCCGGGAGGGGGAATGGGCCTATGAGGGAGTGTACTGGCCGCATTGGGCCAGGGGCACAAGGCCCCATAGGGCCCAGCCGATCCTAGAGAGTTTAAATCGTTTAAACTAGAGATAGGGTTTCTAGAAGAGGGGAGAGTCCATGCCCCCCACTCCTTATCCTTTGGGATTGGGGGAGGGGCTAGGGCTGCGCCCCCCATCTATATAAAGAGGGGTGGGGGCGCACCAACCCCCCACACCTCTCCTCCAAACCCTAGCCGCCTTGCTAGCTTTCCTCTCTCCCTCCCGACTGTTTGTAGGCGAAGCCCTGCTGCAGAAGTTCTCCACCATATACACCACGCCGTCGTGTTGTAGATCCAATTTATCTCTCCACCATACTTGCTGGTCCGAGGAAGGAGGAGACATCGAGGTGCTGCATGTGTGCATCTCACGGAGGCACCGCCACTTGTGGTGCTAGATCGGATCGGATCGCGAGGAGGAGAAGCGAGTACGACTACATCACCCACGTTCCGACGAACGTTCTGCGGTGCGAATCTTCAAGGGTATGAAGATCTAATCCAATCTCTCTCGTTGTTTGCATCTCCTAGATTAGATCTTGTCTTTCCCTCTGTTCGCTCCGTAGAAAATTTTGATTTACTATGCCGCGAAACCCTTCAGATGCTTCCTTCTGGCCTAGCACGGTTATGAACATATTTCTTTAAGACTCCCATGAACCTTTCAAAGGGGAACATATTGTGTAGAAACACAGGATTGATAATTCTAATCTCTTCGACTAGGTGAACTAGGAGGTGCGTCATAATATTGAAGAAAGATGGAGGGTACAACAACTCGAAGCTGACCAGACATTGTACCACATCAATCTATAACCCTGATAGACTTTCTGGATCGATTACCTTCTGAGAAATTGCATTGAGGAATGCACATACCTTCATAATGGCCAGTCGAATATTTTCTGGTAGAATCTCCCTCAATGCAACCGGAAGAAATTGCATCATAAGCACGTGGCAGTCTGTAACATCCCAAAAATACTAAACATGGATCATCAAACTCTAATCATCAAATTTAGGGTTAACAAAAACTTTTCTAATTAAAAATATGAAAGCATCCATATGTGTGTGTATTAAAATCTGGATTCCTTTGAATTGCCATGATTCTGTGTTTACTTGCTTGTAAAATGATTATTAGGTGAAATAAACATCATCTAAACAATCCCCAAACTTTTCCCAAAAACAAACAAGTCAAAACAAACAAATTTAGTGAATGGTCATTTTGGCCAATTTAACTCCTATGCCTACTTTGGCTATCCCTAACTTTCAGAACTTAACAGAAACATGTATGGATCTTTGCACCCCTTGATAGTACTCATAACAAGGTATCAAGGCCCACTTTGTGATCATCCAAAAACATTTAAATACTTAGTTTAAATGACAATTTAAAATTGAATCTATTTCATATGGGAAGATCCCACTATTTCAAAAAACCACTCAAACCAACTCAATTTTCAAAACCCAAGCATCCACAGACTCCCCAGTACATACCTAGCACACCCACCAAAAATATTTTCAAAATTCAAAAGTAAGTTTCTTGCGGCCATTTCATCAAACACTTGGCAGGCAAATTTAAACCAAATCAAATTCACTGTTTTTAATAGTGTTTTGGGCCTAACTTGTTCCCTCTCTGGTTGCAAGTAGTCCTTAGTAGATCATCTAGCTCATTTAACTAACCTTAGCAGCACTGTAAGCAAGCCTAGCCATCAATGGTGAGCATGCCGAGAGCAAACTTGCCACCCCGTTGTCGCCGGCGAGCTAGAGGCCACACTAGCCTCGCCAACCTTGTTTGGTAGATATCTAGCACCCCACCGCCACTCCCTGTCCCAACCACGAGCAATGCCAGCCACTGGACCACACGCCCAGGCCATGCCAACCCTCTCTGCGACCATGCCGAGAGCGCGCTAGAGTGTCACCCTCGACCCACACCCACAGACCACGCGCCGCGCTCGCCGTGCGCACGCGTGATCACCAACACCCCAGCAACCCCGCAGACACGCCCGTTCGCCGCCGCGCGAACCACGCGTGCTGTGCGCCATCAAAACTTCCGTCGAACCAGCTCAGAGCACCGCAGCGTTCCGACCAATCAGCACCGCCCCACGCCTCGCCACCATGCCGTTGAGCTTCGCCAGGGAGCACAGCACCGCCCCCTACCGTCGCCCACGCTGATAGCCCTCTGTGCCGTCGACCACGACGAGCTCAGCTTGCGCCCGTCGGTCCCCTCTCGGCACTATAAATAGAGGCATCCCCCGCTCGATTTGTTCACACCATCTCACTCCCCTCTCACCCAGAACCACCCCACCTCATTCCCGGAGCAAGGCGAGCAGCGCATCGCCGGAATTTCACTAGAGCCCGCCGCTGCTGGAGAAGAAGGAAGCCATCGATTGGAGCCGCCCCAGGAGAAGCTGTTGTTCGCCCGCATCGCGACCCTCGCCTGAGCCCCGGTGAGCCTCCCACGACCCCCACTGATCCGCTAGGGTTCGAGCTCGCCGGTGACTTGTTCATCATCGACGACGACCCTCAGCCGTCGATCTTAATTCTAATCCAACGCACCACATCGCCCCGTACCGCTTCACATTTTATGAGCCACTGACCAGTAGACCCCCCTGTCAGTTGCGCCCCGCGCTGCGGAGTGACACTAGGCCGGACCGTTAACCTTTCCCGCGCAGCCCAGTCGTTTGAATTTAGCTTTTTCCATTTTAATTCAAACATAGTTCTGTACCTAGTTTCAAAAATCAACCCAACTCGATTCAGTGAACCAAATTTACATGAAACCAATTTTGTTAGAAAGGTACTGGAATTCTTAATCCAAGCCCGTTGGATTCAAATCATTTGGATCTGTAGATCACCCTTGGTAAAAATAACAAGTCAGAAGCTTTTCTACGTTCAAACAATTTTCAAATTTCAACCATAATAGCTTTTGAGTTGATTCCAACTCTCAAAAATCACATTTGCTCATACCTTTCAGAATATATAAAAACATATGGGTTTACTTACAGAAATAATGTTCAAGTAATAAAAGAATGCCACATAGGCATTTCTAGTCACTTTATTTAATTGAAATAAAAGGTTAAACCTTATTAAATTGTGACACCACTTTAAATCACATTCCCATGTACTAAAATATGTGGTGACGACATGTGTCAACATGATCCCATGTTTGAGTTGGAGAATATTAAATCTTAAGTAGTTTTTCAATGAGTAGAAATTACTTTTATAAACAAATGAATAAATAAGACAAAGGCTTTATTCTTGTGATATTAGTGATGATGCTAGATCATCTATAGAACAATTTTGTGTGATGATTGAAAATAGTTAAGTATTGTTTGGTGATTGTGTACCTCATATTTATTCATAGACGCTAGTATCGACCAAGGATACGAGGAGGAAGGAGGATACTACGAAGAAGAAGCCGAGGAGAACTTCAACCACTGCTCTGCACAAGGCAAGCTAACACTCTCAAGATACCCTACCTTAGCAAGCTTATACTTGCAATTATGCAAGCAAATACTTTCTTGTTACCATGCCAACTATATGCCTTAAGCATATGTGAATCATACCCATTTGATAACCCAATCCTAGTTTTACTTGCAAGCTTTATACTTTATTTCTTTATCAAAGATTTCTCTTAGAGTTTACTTAAGTAACTTGTAGATTCTAGGAAGATAATTGAAGGTTGCATAAAGAGCATAAAATTTGGCCTAAGCTAGATAATCTTGATGTCATCCTAAGGCATGAGATTGAACTTAGTTAAAATCCACTTGTTTACCACCCCTCATTAGTACTTCCCCCACCTGTAGATGCTAGTGCTAAGCATAAAACTTGATCAACTTTAGATGGGAATACTTGGTGAAAATGGTTATGAAAAACCTTAGAATTATGAGTCATTCTACTGAGATGTTTTGACATGTCTTTCTGAACACTAGATGATTTTGATGATGAAAGTGTTGAGGCATGAGCCTTAGCACTTTATAAAACTGATGGTTGTCTGGATGCGATTCCATTCCAATTTTACCGTACAACCACAATACCTGACAATTGGGTAGGGCTTGACTGGAAACTTATATACCTTAGTATGGGTTCCCTCACGGCCAAGGTCTAAGCTGAGGCTACCTTTTGAAGATTGTCCACCTGTGCAGTACCCAAGATGACAGTTGGTCATGGTTGGGAGGCCAAACTCACAGGAGAGGTGTCTATACTAGGGCGTGTAATTGAAAGGTTAGGATTGATTATCCGCATACTGAGTATGGTGAATTCAGGAATTGTTCCTGACAGATGTATCGAATGTTGTGGTGAAATTTTACAATCTCTGCAGAGTGTGAAACTATTCGACTCGTCAGATGTTTTCAAAATGACTTGTGAAATGAATTGAGACTTTGACTTGACCACAACAGAGTTGTGATATGAAATTCAAGTTCCCACTTAGGTGTTACCAAACTTCAACTAGTCTTTCTTTGCTTCTGAACTTAGTAGAGGTAAATCTGGCTTTTTGCAAAACAACCCTAGAGCTTAGTGTCCTACTACAAAAGAAACCCCTTACTTGTCAGTATTAGTTTGCGAGTACTTAAAGAGTACTCATGGCTTTGTCCCTGGCTATTCCCGTGGCCAGACTATGAAGAAGAGTACTAGGAGGATGGACCCCAGGAAGGTTACGACAACTAGGATCATCTCCCATCGTCAGCATTGACTGTGACCCCGAAGATGGAGCTTCGCCTACGCTACCTTTATTATTACGTTATTCCGCTGCTTGAGTTGTATTAAGAACTGGATCATGAAATCCTTATTTGTGTAAGACCTTATGTATGGTTTGTAATGGATGATGTACTGTGATATCCAAATCTGTTATGTCTCGCAAAAATGGTAATCCTGGGATTGCGATGTATGGCATAACAGGCATCTGGGATTAAAAATCTTGGGTGTTGACACAGTCATGGGACTTTAGGTTTTGGAATTTTTTCTCTTTCATATTTACTATTCCCTTTATGTTAGAAGAGAAGCCATACGGGACCTTGATACTGAAAAGGACTTCAAAAAAGATTTCCTTCTCGTCCTTGGTAAGAGCATAGCTGGCAAACCCTTGAAACTGCCCTGGATGCTTGTCGTCTCTTCCTTTATGACGTTGCTGGTCCTCCCGTGCTTCCGGTGTATATTTTGACTTCCCATACAAGCCCAAGAAGCCTAGAATATTCACGGAAAAATTCTTCGTCAGGTGCATCACGTCGATTGTAGAGAGGACCTCATGGACTTCCCAATAGGGTAGCTCCCAAAATATAGATTTCTTCTTCCACATGGGTGCGTGTCCGTCGACGTCTTTCGGAACAGGTTGTCCTCCAGGACCCTTTCCAAATATTACATTTAAATCCTTGACCATACCAAATACATCAGCACCAGTACGGGGGGCAGGCTTCTTCCGGTGATCTGCCTCACCATCGAAATGCTTGCCTTTTTTCCTTAAGGGATGTCTGGGCGGAAGAAAACGACGATTTTACGGGTACACATTCTTCCTAGATTTATCCAGATATATAATTTCAGTCTCATCTAAACAGTGTGTGCATGCATTATATCCCTTGTTCGTTTGTCCTGAGATGTTACTAAGAGCGGTCCAATCATTGATGGTTACGAACAACAACGCTCATAGGTCGAATGGCTCCTGTTTGTGCTCATCCCACACACGTAAACCTGGTTTAGCCCACAACTGTAAAAGTTCATCAACCAATGGCCTTAGGTACACATCAATGTCGTTGTCGGGTTGCTTCAGGCCTTGGATGAGCACTTGCATCATAATGAACTTACGCTTCATGCACAACCAAGGAGGAAGGTTGTAGATAAATAGAGTCACAGGACAGGTGCTGTGACTGCAGCTCTACTCCCCAAAAGGATTCATGCCATCTTTACTTAGACCAAACCATAAGTTCCTTGCGTCACCAGCAAAGTTCGAGAAGTCTCTCTCGATTTTTCTCCACTGTCGACCATCAGCGGGGTGCCTCAACATCCCGTCTTTCTTACGTTCTTCCATGTGCCATCGCAACAACTTGGCATGCTCTTTGTTTCTGAGCAAACATTTCAATCGTGGTATTATATGAGCATATCACATCACCTTGGCAAGAACCCTCTTCCTGGGTGGCTCGCCATCAACATCACCAGGGTCATCTTTTCTGATCTTATACCGCAATGTAGTGCATACTGGGCATTTATCCAAATTCTCGTACTTCTCACCGCGGTAGAGGATGCAGTCATTAGGGCACACATGTATCTTCTGCACATCTAATCCTAGAGGGCAGACGAGCTTCTTTGCTTCGTATGTACTGGCGGGCAATTCGTTATTTCTTGGAAGCAACTTCTTCATGAGTACCAACAACTTGTCAAATCCCGAGTCAGTCACACCGGTCTCTGCCTTCCACTTCAGCAATTCTAGTGTGCTACCCAGCTTATTCTGGCCATCTTCACAAGTTGGGTACAACAATTTGTTGTGGTCCTGTAACATCTGCTCAAACTACAACCTCTCCTTTTCTGTGTCGCAATCTCGCTTTGCATCAGAAATGACCCGACCAAGATCATCAGCGGGCCGGTCTGGTTCCCGTTCTTCACCTCCTTCTTCTTCATTGTCTTCCATTGCGGTATCAGTGTATTCAGGGAACATAGATCGTTAGTTGTCATCATCGTTCTCTTCTTCATCGCCGTCTTCCATCACAACCGCTCTTTCTCCGTGTTTGGTCCAAACATTATAACCGGACATAAAACCAGACCGAAGCAGGTGGCTCTGAATGACTCTTGCGGAAGTGTGAGCCTTATCATTCCTACAGTCAACACATGGACAACACATAAAACCATCCCGCCGCTTGTTCTTCTCGGCCACAAGTCGAAAAGAACGCACACCTTCTCTGAAAGCGGCAGAGCATCGGTCACTGTACATCCATGGATGGCTCATATGTATCATACAAATATATATCAAACGCAATCACTATGCTAAAATTAGTACCGCACGGTCTAAACGAGAAAATAGTTGCTAACCTTTTATTACACTTGGAAACAAAGATGAGAAAACTTAAGTGGGGCTCGGGCACCTCATATCATGTCTGTCTTGTGTGACCTAAACTCGCATCGCTCTAATGGACATTTCACCGAACACCTCTAGTGCATATGAACAAGAAAAAAAATAGCACAACACCACCTCTCCCAATAGGAAAAAAAATAGTTGAGAGGGGGAGGGGCTGTGCCATATATATAGGGCCAGACCACTAGTGTCGTGGGAATAGCCACGCCAGATGCTGCAATCGGCAGCGAGTAGTAGAATGAGGGGCAAGGGCGGACAACCATCTGCGGTGCGAGATGAGGGCGGAGACACAGGGTTTTACCCAGGTTCGGCCCCCGGAGGGTAAAGACCTAATCCTGCTAGATTATATTGACGAGAGAGTACAAGGGAGAGCTTGACGACTAGGCAGCGAGTCGCAGGGGGTGTATGATGGAACGTGTCCTCTATGCGTACCCTAGGGAGGTTTATATAGACTCGCCTCGCTAGGGTTTACAGATCTACAACCGAATTAGTTAAGGATTAAGAGGGTGTTTGATCTAATCCGACTGGGCCTAGCTACGCTTCTGAGCCTTTAGCTTCCAGTCGCCTGGCTCCTTGTTGGGTCTTGATCCAGTCGCCATCCTGCAGGCCCACTCGCTGGCAACTTGGGCCAGCAGGAAACGTCCTGTTGGGTATACCCCACTCGGCATATCCCCATCAGTAGTTCCCGAGGCCATCATTGATTCGTCGCAGGTGTTCGTTGGCAGTCGGAGTATACGGGTCCAATTTGGACGCCCAGTCGAATCGGCGGCAGACTCTCTGAATGAAAGAGGGAACTTGTTACCTCAGTCGCAATAACAGCGACCAATCGAATCGCAGCACGGCGAATGGGTCGGCGAGTAGTCGAATCACCGCTATGGTGACCAGGTCGGCGAATAATCGAATCGCAGCTAGGGCGATCAGGTCGGCGAGTAGTCGAGTCGCTGAAGCTGGCGAGTCGAGTAGACAAAGTTGGACCGTCATCTTTGGTCAAACTAGCCGTTGGGTAATCCAACGGTAATATCGGCATAATCATCGCGCGATAACGGCTCCCGAAAATGGCGGGTAGCAACCGCTATTTAAGGAGAGTGACGGGCGAAGAACGATCATTCCCCAAACTTCCTCCGATCTCGCGCATCTCCCAGTCTTCCATTCCTTCATAGCGACCAGAGTGACCCAGAGCGATCCCATAACCCTAGATCCTCCGAACGATGGTGCCCTCCACAGATCCATGAAGATCCAAATGCACGAAAGTGCTGATGAAGTCATTCGAGGAGGCAGGGATCCTTCGTGCCGGGAGATGGCGCATCCCCGTGGCCGGAGAGGTGGTACCAGATCCGTGCGACGGAGAATTCATCTGCTTCACCAGCCACCTGGAGAGGGGGCTCGGATTCCCCACCTCCATCTTCTTTCGCCGCTTCTGCGCATATTACGGCATCCAGCCGTCAGACCTAGGGCCGCACAACATCAAGCAACTCGCCATCTTCGTGGCGTTTTGTGAGTGCTACCTAGGTTGCCGGCCATACTTCCCCCTGTGGCAAGATCTGTTCCACGGGAGGGTCGAACGCGAGGAAGCAGGCGGCCCGATGCTAGCCGCGGGTGGCCTCACGTTCCAGCTGAAGTCAAAGGCCTCCTTCTTCGACCTGATGCTGCCGAATAAGGCAGCGAATGAGTGGAATAAGCATTGGTTCTACGTGACCGAGTCGTCGCCGGATGACGAGGTGGCGCTTCCGATGTATTCCGCCGACCGGCCTAAGCCACGTCGGCTTCAAGTCGCCAAGCTTCCGCATAACCAGCGGATGGTGGTCGACGAAATGCTGACCATCCGCAACTTGAAGAAGAAGGGCCTCTAGACGATCAATTTGTATAACTGCTGGCTTGGGCGGCGACTAGTGCCTTTGGCTAGTCACGCCCACTGGATGTATGAATACACTGGAAAGGATGACCTGACGAAGTCTTGCACCGCCGAGTGGAGGCTTAACGATTACACCTTGGCCTTGAAGAAAATCACCGACGCAGAATACCTGACGTGAAGGCCGGGGTTCCCCATACACCGAGAAGCGCAAGGCTCCGTCAGTAAGTTCTCATTTCCTTATCCATTTCGCAGTCGCAGATATGCAGTCGCGGTTTGCGCCAATCGCGTTTATCTTCGTAGTTGTTCCAAGTGGTGCAAGGATGGCTTCCACCCGCTGATGATAAAAACTCGAACGAGCCCGTCGAGGACGAGAGCGAGTCCTCGTCCAACAAGGGCAACGCTAGAGACGACAACGACAATGAAGATGATGACGAGGCCGTGGAGGTCGCCGCACCCATGGCCCGTAAGACCCGTGGACAGTGACAACATGAGCTCGAGGCCAGCAAGAGCCTCGAGGCTCACGACGAGGGTGACGACGAGATCCCCGAGCGCACATCACGGCGCGTGGCAACACCGTCGAAGAAGAATTCGCCGTAGGAGAAGAAGAAGCCGGCCAAGGTAGTGTCACCGCCTCAGTCCGCAAGTAGCTCCGAAAATACCGACACGACCGAGGAGGCTGGGGCCAGCGCGCTGGCACATGCGACTGTGGTAGTCGACGCGGCCGTGGTAGAGGGTGAGGTGTCGTTGGCGTCGCTGCCAACGCCCTTCGCTGCAGTCACCGGGCTCGGGGCCGCCCCATCCACGGGCACCTCGCCACCGAGGGAGGCGCCTGCAGTGATTGCCGCAGGTCCTCCGGTCGCGGCCTCATCCTCGAAGAAGCCTTCAGTGTCTTGGGCCCAGAGCGTGTTTGAGACGGGCCTCACTCGGAAGATGGGGACGGAGTTGGAGAAGTCGACGAGAAGTCGCACCGGCCTTCTCTTTATCTCAGTTGCCAAGTGAGTATCCTTTAGATTACTTATTTGAGCAACCGATTCATGTTTGGCCGACAAGCTTGCTGACGATGTTGTGTTGCAGGACTGGTGTGAAGAAAATAGGTCACCCCTTGGTAGCTATGGTCCCTCGAAGACGCGAGTCGACCCCTCGAAGAAGAGGAAGAGTGACGAGGTCGAGGCGCCCGTTGAGGGCGCGAAGAGGGCAAAGGGCGACGAGGTCGTCACAATCTCGAACGAGCCAGTCGGCACCCCGAGCGAGGCTCCAATTGGAGCGGATGCAGTCATAAAGGCCGTAGTGGACCCAGAGTCGCAGCAGGTCGAGCCTGCGACACCAGTTGGGGCAACGGGCCCTACGACGAGTGCCGCGGGGGCGGCGGTGGCTACCTTCCCTCGCTTTGTGGCGAAGGCCTCCATGGCGAGTACTCCAGCGTATTCGGCAGTGGTCGAGCAGTATCGCGGGCGCACACCTATTGTGCTCCCGTCGGTGGATGCGGTCGAGCTCCACAATATGCTGGGTGCAGCGATCCAGGTATGTCCAGTCCCCGAGGATCTGGTCGCTGAATTTCAGCAATCGGATCCTTATAGTTTTTGCTATCCAGACCTCGAGTGGCTAGTCGCTGAATTTTAGCGGCTAGGCACGTAGGAATTTCTTCGCTGCCCAGTCCCCGAGTGGCTAGTCGCTGAATTTTAGTGGCTAGGCACTTAGGAATTTCTTCGCTGATATTATTATGGTTGTGCAGGGCCTGCAGCGCAAGTCAGCGGACCGATTGGCCACCAAGGAGCGGCTGGAGAAGGAACTCCACTCCGTGCAAGGGACGAATGAGCAGCTTCAGGCGACTGCTGGTAAGAGTTTGACGTGCTTGTTGTCAGGGACGTATTTTCCTTATGTTGTGCTCATAGTTGTATTGAGGCAGAGAGTCAAGCGGCCACGGTGGAGAAGGCTCGCGAGGGTATGGTCCCCGCCAGCGAGTTGACGGCTGCCCAGGCGTCTTTTAGCGCCGCGGAGAAGCGCGTGGCCAAGCTCGAGCGAGATCTCAGAGTCGCGAAGGCAGATGCGACCTCGGCCGATGAAAGGTCGAAGGCGGCCATCGCTGCTGCTGCTGATGAGCGGAAGTTGTCAGATGCGCTCGTTGCCGGTCTACAAGATGATCTATCGAATCTACATGATTTCATCACGGGGCGCTGCCGCCCTTTGATCGGTGAGCTCCCTTGAATTTCGTGTGGTTGGTCTTGCGAGTCCCCAAGAGGGCGGGTCGCCTGTATTCTTTTGCGCGTTTCTGTTTTTAATCTCCCTCTTCTTTGGAGGGAAGATTCTTGATGACGAGGCCGAAGCGCAGTCGTATGATGCGTGGCAGTGTGTCACCACGCTGGTGGATTCGGCCACACTGTCAGCTACTTGCATTCGCGCGTGCCTTCAACAAATTTCGCTGACGGAGGTGATCCCGAGCGACCTCGTCGAAGTCTGGCGCTACCTTGAGAAAGCCCCGAAGGTTGTTGATTTCATGTCGCGGTCGGCCTTCCATCGTGGTGCTACGACTGTGTTGAGCCTTGGGCTCATGCACTTCCCCGATGACTTCGACCTGGACGACGTCCCCAGCGGGTACCCTTCATCGACGGGCGCAGTCGAGATCTCTGAGGTGCTGAAGCTGACCGAGCGGGCTGCGGTTTACTCCGACCGGGTGCTGGCGATAGGTGATATCCTTCCATACTAGGAGACTATCATTGCACCGAATGACCCTGAGCCGGCGAGCCGTTACTTCAAGGTGGAGCAGCCGTTACGAGCGGTCATGGCGGGCGCTCTGACGACGTACCCATCGAACCCGTGGGTTCCCTTCATCCGTGTTCGTGGGAGCGGTGGCGCATCGTCATCAAAGCCTACGGAGTAAATTATTTTGCCGAGTGGCGTTAGTTGTAATAGCTATGTAACTGCTCTTGTCAGCGAACAAATTTTGCTGCCATAATGAATGCATGAATGCTTTTGTGAGTGTTTTATTTGATTGTGGGTTGTCCGAGTCCCCGAGCGCGTCCACCCTTTTATGGGGTTTACCTCGTTTTTACGTTTATGTGTGTTGTTGTACTGTTAGTCAGTTGAGGTCAACTCGTCGTGGCTTGAAAAGCCAGTCGCATGGCGACCCCAAGGGGTGCTCTATACTTAGCTGTTTTTCCGGGTGTGAACGAGGTCGGTTGGCCGAGTCCCCGAGCGTGGTACTTAGCCGTTCTAGTCGCATGCCCAAGGTAGGCGAGGACGAAGCGCGTTGTATTATGCGCGTCGCTCCATCTGACCCGTAGGATCAGTCGCATGGCGAGTCCAAGACGCGCTCTCGTACTTGGCGTTTTCCCTAGCGCTCGAGTTTGTACTGTTGTCAGTCCCCGAGCGTGGTACTTAGCCGTTCGAGTCGCTGCACCGAGGATGTGGAGGACTGGGTTGCTGTTGGAAGCGAATGCGATCGTCTTGGCTCGGAAAGCCAGTCGAGCGAGGCGACTCCGATGGGGCTCCGGGTTGGCATTTTTCATGGACGATACAAGGCCCGAAATTTTTTCGGTGCCCTCGTACCGCACTACTTGGCCATGCCGGTCGCGTGACCAAGGGTTGACTTTCGCGAGTAGCATAGCGCTGTTATTACGAGTGCGAATTACACAAGATATGGAGAGTGGACACAATTTGTGCGAATCGATCTTCTTTATTTCATAGCGGGTACGAGGTACATGTTTGGAGTTTTAGGAGTAGAACTTCCGTAGGAGATTTACATTCAATGGCCGCTTGACGTCGAGTTGTCCAACGCCTCGGACGTCGATGAGGTAGTAGGCATCGTTTCCCAGGACGCGCCCGATGGAGAATGGTCCCTCCCAAGGGGGAGAGAGCTTGTGCATGCCCTTCTTGTCCTGGATCAGTCGCAGGACCAGGTCGCCTTCCTGGAAGGTGCGAGTCCGGACTAGCCGGATGTGGTAGATGTGTAGTCCTTGCTGGTAGATGGCGGTGCAGGAGCGAGCTAGGTCGCGTGCTTCGTCGAGCTGGTCGACCCCGTCCTGGCGTGCGAGCTCGATGTCGGCCTCCGCGTAGTTGACCACCCGAGGCGAGTCGTGCTCGAGGTTGGTCGGCATGATGGCCTCGGCGCCGTAGACCATGAAGAAGGGGGTGAACCCTATCGACCTGTTGATGGAGGTGCGGATGCCCCATATGACGGAGGGGAGCTCTTCGACCCAGCACCCCGGAGTTCGCTCGAGGGGAACTTGCAGTCGCGGCTTCAGGCCGTGGAGGATGCTCTGGTTAGCGCGTTCTTCCTGGCCGTTGGACTCCGGGTGGGCGACCGAGGTGAGGTCGACTCGTATGTTGCGCTCCTCGCAGAATTCAGCCATGGCTCCTTCGGCAAAATTGGTGCTGTTGTCCATGATGATGCTGTGCGAGAACCCGTAGCGATAGATGAGCTCGCATAGGAACTTGGTGGCGGTCTTCCCATCACACTTGCGGACTGGCTTGGCCTCCACCCACTTTGTGAATTTGTCGACTGTGACTAGGAGGTGGGTGAAGCCGGAGGGGGCCTTCTTGAAGGGGCCCACCATGTCCATGCCCCATACGGATAATGGCCAGGTGATGGGGATGGTCTTGAGCGCCAAGCTTGGGACGTGAGTCTGGTTGGCGTATTTCTGGCACCCGACGCAGCGTTGGACGATGTCGATAGTGTAGTCGTGTGCGGTGAGCCAGTAGAAGCCGTGTCGCATGGCCTTAGCGACCAGGGACTGAGCGCCAGCATGGTGGCCGCAGTCGCCGGCGTGGATGTCTTGGAGGATCTTGCGACCTTCCACGGGTTGGACGCATCATTGGAACACGCCGATCACACTGCGCTTGTGGAGTTCGTCGTTGATGATGACGAAGGACTTGCAGCGGCGTACTATCATCCGGGCCTCCCCTTCGTCAGTGGGTAGGGTCCCTCCCCCAGGTAGGCAACATATGGCGCGGTCCAGTCGCTTGGCTCCACGAGCATGGCGACCAGGGCTGCTTCTGGTTGCAGCAGAATTTCGATGTCGATCTCCCTCGAGGGAGAGACAGAAGGCTTGGTGATGGTGTCGAGGAAGACACCGGTGGGTGGCGCGAGACGAGCCGACCCGGTGCGAGAGAGGGCGTCGGCCTCCTTATTCTTGCGCCGATCGATCCACTCGACGGAGTAGCAGACAAAGTGGCCTCCCAGCTGGTCGACTGCTTGGCGGTATGCCGCCATGGTGGGGGAGACTGCATCGCATGTGCCAACGACTTGCCCATCGACGAGGTCAGTGTCGCCGTAGTAGCATAGACGATTGATGTTCATTTCCTTGGCTACTCGCATGCCGTGGATGAGCGCCTCGTACTCGGACATGTTGTTGGTGCAGGGGGTGAAGTCGAGGTACATGACGTAGCGTAGCTTGTCGCCCTTTGGAGATGTGAGGACGATCCCTGCCCTGCACCGTCTGTGTTCTTGGAGCCGTCGAAGTGTAGCGACCAGTAGTGGAGGTATGGCAGCTTCTCTGGCTGCTGCCCCTCCTCCTAGTCAGCGAGGAAGTCCGCCAAGGCCTGCGACTTGATTGCCTTGCGTGGCTCGTACCTGATGTTGTGGACTCCGATCTCCATGGCCCACTTGGTGACTCGCCCGGTCGCCTCATGGTTGCGGATGATGTCCTACAACGGCGCTGAGGAGACGACCGTGATTGGGTTCTCCTGGAAGTAGTGTGGCAGTCGCTGCTGGGCTCGGAAGACCGCGTATACCAATTTCTGGTACTGCGGGTAACGCTGGCGCGACTCGGTGAGGACTTTGCTGATGTAGTAGACAAGTTGCTACACCGGGCATTCCTTGCCCTCTTCTGGTCGCTCGATGACCATGATGGCGCTGACGACTCGCTCGGAAGCCGTGACGTAGACGAGCATGGGATCCTTATCGACGGGTGCAGCGAGTAGCAGGGCCGTGAGTAGCACTTCCTTGGGTGCGTGGAGCGCGTCGTCTGCCTCCTTGTCCCACTAGAACGTGGGATTCTTGCGCATTACGCGGTAGAGAGGCATTGCCTTCTTTCCTAGCCAGGGGATGAAGCGACTGAGAGCCGCAGCTCGCCCGTCCAACTTCTGGACGTCGCGCAGGCACTCGGGTTTGCCGAGCCGGGAGATCGTGTTGATCTTGGTGGGGTTCGCCTCGATCCCTCGTTTGGAGACGAGGTATCCCAACAGCTGTCTAGTAGGTACACCGAAGGTGCACTTTCCTGGGTTTAGTTTGATCTTGTACCTCCGCAGGTTTGCGAAGGTTTTCGCCACGTCGGCGAGTAGATTGCCCTGGCGAGTGGATTTTACCACCACGTCATCGATGTAGACGTGGATGTTTCAGCCAATTTGGCTTGCAAGGCACTCCTTCATGCACCTCTGGTAGGTTGCCCCGGCGTTCTTGAGACCGAAGGTCATGGTAGTGTAGCAGAATGCTCCGAATGGCATGATAAACGCCGTCTTCTCCTCGTCTTCGACTGCCATTTGATCTGGTTGTAACCAGAGTAGGCGTCAAGGAAACACAACGACTCCGAGCCCGCGGTCGAGTCGATGATTTGATCGATCCGCGGAAGGATGAACTGCTCATTTGGGCTGGCGCTGTTGAGGTTTGTGTAATCGATACACATTCTCCAGGTCCCATTTTTCTTCTCGACCAGGACTGGGTTTGCCAGCCACTTGGAGTACTTGATTGGCCGTATGAAGCTTGCTGCGAGTAAACGCTGCACCTCCTCGGCGATTGCTCGGCGGAGCTCTTCATTGAAGGGCCGCAACAATTGCTTGATGGGTCGCGCTTTGGGGTCGGTGTTGAGTTTGTGCTCAGCGAGTTCCCTCGGGACACCAGGCATGTCAGATGGCTTCCATGCAAAGATGTTGTGATTCTCACGGAGGAACTCGATGAGCATGCCTTCCTATGCTACGCTCATGCCCGTTACAATCGTCACCGTCTGGCTGGAGTCGCCTGGGACCAGCTCGATGGAGTGTGTGTGCGTGGTGGCCTCGAAGGCCGTTGAGCCACCTCCCTCCGAGTTGGGCTTCTTGAGTATTGTGGGCCCGTCATTGTTGACCCCGCTTGTGTACTTGGCGAGTTCTTTCGCGTGGTTGGCTTTGGCGGCGATGACGGTGTCAGCGAGCTCGGCGTCCTTGGCCTCGCACTCCGCGGCCATGTCGGGGTCGCTGTGGACGGTGATGATGCCGCACGGTCCTGGGAGCTTCATCGCGTTGCACGCGTAGTGGGGCGCTGCCATAAATTTGGCGAACGCCTGTCGCCCCAAGACGCAGTGGTTGGGGCTGTTGAAGGGCACCAGCGTGAAGACGATCCGCTCGATGCGGAAGTTCGCTGGTATGCCGAAGGTGACTGGCGGCGTCACCTTGCCGATCGGGTACGCCTTTTGACCAGGGATGATGCCGTGGAAGGTGGTATAGGTCATCTCGATCATCGACTACGGGAGCCGCAGTCGCCTGAAGGTGTCCAGGTAGAGAATGTTGATGGAGCTTCCGCCGTCCATCATCGTCTTGGGGAGCCAGTAGTCTCCCACCTTGGGCTTGACCACCAAGGCGACTCGCCCCGGATATTCGATCCGTGGCACGTGTTCCTCGCGGCTCCAGGTGATCTACTGCGAGGACCAGTTGAGGAAGCGTGGGACGTCGACCTAGGACACCGCGTTGACAGCGACGACGCGGGCGATGACTTTCTTCTCGCGCTTGGTTCTGGACCCGGTGAAGGTGTGGAGCGATCCCAAGTCGTTGCCGAATGCCCCGCCATTTGGCGGGTGGTTGTTGGGGTCCTCCCGTGCGTGTCGTGCCTTCTCGATCTCCTTCAGGGAGTGGCAGTCGGCGGTCGTGTGCATGGCGGGCTTCCCCTCCCTGCTATGGAACACACAGGGCTGGTTGAGGAGAGCCACGGGGTCGAACCTCGGCTTCGCCTTGTAGTTGCCGCTGTCACTGTGGAAGCTCCTGGGCTCGCGTGGCGCATAGCCGGCGTTGGCGACGAAGTCGAATTGCCCATCATCGCGGCGCTTGCCGGTGAGGCGAGTGTTGCTGTAGCATAGCTCGGGTCATCTCCAGTTGTCGTGGCCACTCGTGCGGTGGTTTCCTCCTGACTCGTCATCAGTTTCTTGGTTCGGGTCCTCCTTCGCGTACCGCTTGGTGATCTCGAGGAGGTCCGGTATGTTATCGAGTGTTTTGTACACCCGCTTGAGCTTGGTGACCAAGGGCTCATAGCGGCACGAGGTCTTGAAGCAGTGAATCGCGGTGTCCAGGTGGATGCCGGCCGCGTTGAACCACAGGTCCTGCCAGCACTGGACCCAGCTACGGGTCAACTCGCGGGGTCCCTGGACGCATCGCTCCAGGTCCTCGATGGTGGTGGCGCGGGTGTAGGAACCCTCGAAGTGCCTGACGAAGGCGTCGCGCATATCCTCCCAGGAGTCGATGCTGTCCGCGGGGAGGGTGTTGATCTATTGCCGGCTCGCTCCCTCCATCATCAGGGGGACGTAGAGAGCGGCGAGTAGGTTGGTGTGGACGGCGATTCCCATCGCCACGAGGTATGTGTCCAGCCACACGGATGGGTCATACGAGGGGTTGTACTTCTCGATCTCCTTTGGCACTTTGAAGTTTGCCGGGTATTTTTCGCCTCGGATCATTGGTCCGAAGCACTGGGGGGCGACTCGGCTGAGCGATCCCCTTGGTTCGCCGTCACGGCGGTTGGTGAGGGTATGTCTCAAGTCGTCAGGCTGGCGTGCGCGCCAGCTCTGATTGTTGATGATGTGGGTCCACGCGTCGACTGGATGCCCGTTGGCAGCGACCATGTTGTTCGTCGATCGCGGGTCGTTGGTGGAGAGTGTCGCGTTCGCGGGTCGCGGTTGGAGCTACAGGGGCTCGGGGTGGGAAATTGAGAGTGTTTGCCATCTCGGGCGGCCGCTCGAGGCCTCCCTACTTCCTGACGAGCAGGAGTAGACGCGTCCCCGCGAATCTGCTCCCGCAGCTTGTTGCTCGACGACCTTGGCGAGTAAGGCCCCGGCGTACTGGATCTGCAGGGCGCCTTCCCCAGTCACGTTGATGTTGTCGACCGCGGCTCGACTCGCGATGACGTTGTCCATCGGAGTGGAGAACAACGGGAGGCCGTTCGCGTCCCGCTCTTGCAGGGATATCATGATCCTCGTTGGTTTGGAGCGGTGGTGGGGGAGCGCCGTTAGCTAATGCGCCTGGTGGTGGTCGAGTGCTTCCTCCTGGCGGCGCGTTCTCGCAGATCACGTGATCGGCCACGCGGGTCAGGTCGCTCTCGTCGTTGAAGTTTAGGGCGCGACCCTGAACGGTGGGGTTCAGGTGCGACCTGATGCATAGTTGGTGGTAGCACGAGAGCTCATGCGCCGTTACCTGCTCGAGGCGAAATTTCTCGTGCTCGGCTTGTTCCTTGCGGACCGCCTCCTCCAGTCGCAGGCGGAGTTCTTCGACCTCCGTCGCCGTCGCGGTCGGCGGGATCGGCGTGGAGAAGGGGTCAGGTGGGGCATCCATACCGCTCGCCATGTAGGTCGCAACATAGCGACCGGATCCGGCGTGGAAGTCGCCAGAGTTCTCCGATCCGGAATCGGAGTTGAAGATCCCAAGGATGGAAGGATCCTCGAAGTCCCCCATGTTGGAGACCTGGGTGATGGAGCCCGCGGGTGACGTGGTAAATATGGACGACGACTGATGCCGAGGTCGCCGAGTCGGCATCGTCGTTGAGGGCCGCGTCATCCGCGATGATACGTCCAAAACGTATCTACTTTCTCGAACACTTTGCTATTGTTTCTTCTCTAAACTTGTGTGATTGGGATACAACTAACACGGACTGACGCTGTTTTCAGCAGAATTACCTTGGTGTCTTGTTTTTGTGCAGAAAATGAACTATCAGGAAAAGTCCTGGAAAATATGCCAAAAATTATATTTCACCAGAAGATCCACAGAGCTAGAAGGAGAGACGGAGGGGAGCCCTGGGTGGCCCACCCCCCCTGTCGCACGGGTGGGCCCACCCCGCGCCTAGGAGGGGTGTGGCCAGCCCAGGCACCTTCTCGGCCTCCCTCTGTGCCTATAAGTTGCCTTTCGACCTAAACACCGAGGGGGGTTCGATAGTTTTTCTGGAAAGTGTTCCGCTCCGCTGCCGCCACCAGAAACCAAGATTCGGATCCAGAAACTCCGTTCTGGCACCCTGCTGGGACGGGGAATTTGGAGAGGATCATCGCCATCGCCATCACCAACGCATCTCCATCAACCACCAATGTTTCCCTCATCCATGAGTGAGTAATCCCCCGCTGTAGGCTTGGAGATGGTAGGGATTGGATGAGTTCTATCATGTAATCGGATAAGATCTGTTAGGGCATAGTGCCTAGTATCTCTATTAGTGCTATTTGACTTTGTTGCAACTTGTTGTGCTTAATGCTTGTCACTAGGGCCCGAGTGCCATGATCTCAGATCTGAACTTATTATTGAATCATTATGATAGTATTGTTTGTGATCTTATCTGCAAGTTGTGTACACATATCATTGTCCGGATCCAAAGCCCCAAAGTGACAATAATTGGGACAACCAGAGGGGATGGATCACATGTGTTCATGGAGTGTTACTGCTTTGCTCTGGTGCTATATTAAAAGGAGCACCTTAATTGCCAGTAGTTCCCTAGAGGCCCCGCTGCCACAGGCTGGCTAGACAAAAGATGTTGTGCAAGTTCTCATTGCGAGCACGTATGACTATATTTGGAGCACATGCCTAGGATTGTTTAGTATTTGGATGCTTGTTATTATTTATCTGCAGTTCCCTAGGTCTTGAAGTTACATGTTTAGACTCGTCCATGCAACGCCCGTCCATCCATCCCTATGCCTACCACACTCGAATCCTACTATTACCGTTACTGTTACTATTGCTCCTGTTTCACTGTTGCTGTTGCTACTGATAAACTTCCGTCAGCAAGAACTATTTCCAGGTGCAGCTGAACTAACAACTCAGTTGTTAAGGCTTGCAAGTATTCTTTGGCTCCCCTTGTGTCGAATCAATAAATTGGGTAATAATACCTGCGAAGACTGTTGCGATCCCCTATACTTGTGCGTCATCACACGACCATGCTGGTCTCGGCCACGTTGCTGTTGGACGAGTCGTACTCGGAGGCAAGGCGGTGGATGGTGCAGACCTGACTCTCAGAGATCCGATCGCGCGGCGGCGACTTGCGGATGCGAGCCGAGTCCTCCGAGATGATGACGTCGGTGAAGCCAACGAAGAGTCTGATCGTGCTAACCGGCATGATCACGCTGTGCGTGACGGGGCGTGCCGCCGTGACGTAGCTGCTCGACAAGATCTGGAGGATCCCGCCGATCGCGATCATGCAGCCGGTGGTGATCGTCTCGTTGATTTGCAGATTGGATCTCGCCGTAGAACACCGGCCTGACTGGCGAGGCCCCACGGTGGGAGCCACTGTCGTGGGAATGGCCACGGCAGATGCTGCAATCGGCAGCGAGTAGTAGAACAAGGGGCAAGGGCGGCCAACCATTTGCGGTGCGAGATGAGGGCGGAGACACAGGGTTTTGCCCAGGTTCGACCCCCCGGAGGGTAAAGAGCTACTCCTGCTAGATTCGATTGATGAGAGAGTACAAGGGCGAGCTCGACGACTAGGCGGCGAGTCGGAGGGGGTGTATGATGGAACATGTCCTCTATGCGTACCTTAGGGAGGTTTATATAGACTCACCTCGCTAGGGTTTACAGATCTACAACCGAATTAGTTAAGGATTCGGAGGGTGTTGGACCTAATCCGACTGGGCCTAGCTACGCTTATGGGCCTTTAGCTTCCAGTCGTCTGGCTCCTTGTTGGGTCTTGATCTAGTCGCCGTCCTGCATGCCCACTCGCTGGCAGCTTGGGCCAGTAGGAAACGTCCTGCTGGGTATACCCCACTCGGCATATCCCCATCAACTAGTCCCGGTTTGAGATACAAACCAGGACTAAAGGGTGTGCCCGCAGCGAGCGGCAGGCCCCAGACCATTTAGTCCTGGTTTGTGTCTCAAACCGGGACTAATGGGGTCTAACGGGCTGGGACCTATGGTTTGGGATTGCTCGGGCCGTCCGGCGCGGGCCATTAGTCCCGGCCCCAGCCACAGCCGGGACTAATGGCCTGGACGAAATGTTGGAATTATGCCCTAGAGGCAATAATAAAGATGTTATTATTATAATTCTTGTTCATGATAATGTTTATATTCCATGCTAGAATTGTATTAAGCGGAAACTTTAATACTTGTGTGGTTTGTGAACAACACCGTGTCCCTAGTATGCCTTTATGGACTAGCTCATTGATTAATGATGGTTAAGGTTTCCTAACCATGGACATGAGTTGTCAATTAATAATGAGATCATATCATTGGGAGAATGATATGATGGACAGACCCAAACTAAGCAAAGCAATTAGATCGTGTCATCGTGTTCGTCTTTGCGAAGCTTTTCTTATGTCAAATATTGTATTCCTTAGACCATGAGATAATGCAACTCCCTGGTATCGGAAGAAAGCTTTGAGGTCATCAAACGTCATCCTATGAGAGGGTGATCATAAAGGTGTCTCTCAGGTGATCGGAAAGTATCTGTTGGGTTGTATGTATCGAGATGGGATTTGTCCCTCCCAAGTCGGAGAGATATACTTCGGGCCCACTCGGTAATCCATATCAACACCTCTTGCAAGGATGTGGTTAAGGAGTTAATCACAAAGTGATATCAGATTACGGAACAAGTAAAGTACTTGCTGTGAACGAGATTGAACTAGGTATGACGGTACCGACGATCAAATCTCGGGCAAGTAAAATATCACGAGACGAAGGGAATATATATATGGGATTGATTGAATCCTGGTATCTTGGTTCATCCGATATGATCATCGATGAATGTGTGGGAGTCAATATGGGTTTCCAGACCCCGCTGTTGATTATTGATAGAAGATCATGTCTGCATATTCTCGAACCTGCAGGGTCACACACTTAACGTGTCTCGACGCTAGGATAGATTGGATAATTGGTTTATGAGTTTTTGTTCGGGGTCTCGGATGGGATCCGAGACATCACGAGAGGTTCCGGAGTGGTCCGGAGAATAAGATTCATATAAGGCAGTGCAGTTTTTGGAGTTCGGAATTGTTCCGGGTTAATCGGTATTGTACCGGAAGCTTCTAGAACCTTCCGGAAGGGGACCAACGTGGCCCCACCTTCCGGGAGGGGGCATGGGCCTATGAGGGAGTGCCCTGGCCGCATTGGGCCAGGGGCACAAGGCCCCATAGGGCCCAACCGGCCAAGAGGGATAAAACCCTAATCTAGACCTTCTAGAAGGGGGGGGGGTTTCCTTGCCCCACACTCATCCTCCTTTGGCCGCCGGTTTGGGCTTGGGGGAGGGGCAAGGGCAGCCGCCCACCCCTCTATATAAAGAGGGCTGGGGGCGCACCACCCCCCACACCTTCCCCTCCAACCCTAGCCGCCCTGCTGCCCTTCCTCTCTCCCTCCCGACTGTTTGTAGGCGAAGCCCTGCTGCAGAAATTCTCCACCATATACACCACGCCGTCGTGTTGTAGATCCAATCCGTCTCTCCACTATACTTGCTGGACCGAGGAAGGAGGAGACGTCGAGGTGCTACCCGTGTGCATCTCACGGAGGCACCGCCACTTGTGGTGCTAGATCGGATCGGATCGCGAGGAGGAGAAGCGAGTACGACTACATCACCCACGTTCCGACGAACGTTCCGCTGTGCGAATCTTCAAGGGTATGAAGATCTAATCCAATCTCTCTCGTTGTTTGTATCTCCTAGATTAGATCTTGGCTTTCCCTCTGTTCGCATCCGTAGAAAATTTTGATTTACTATGCCGCGAAACCCTTCACGAAAGGCCTGTTTTATACTAGTGTACGGCCCGCCGGGAAGAAGATCGGGATCTCGGGCGCGGTGGTTGTTCCTGGGTAGAACACGAACACCTGCGAATTTATTTTTATTGAAATGCCCGTTCAAGGAAATGATCACCGCCGAGTAGCTCCTTATTATAGCGTGTCCTCAGGTGCTAAGAGCATCTCCAGTCGGCTACCCAGGACGCCGATCCGGAAGGCGAAAATAGGTCCGGACGCCGAAATTTCGCCTAGTCGTGTACCCAAGAACATGTTTTCGTCCGGATTTAGGCCAATTTTGGTCCGGAGTACCCAGGCCATACCCAGGATCCCGGGTACGCCCTCGGAACGCCGGACGAAGCTAATTCGGCGAGTGGACCCGCCCAGTCAGCATATATTCGCCCATATTCATCCAAAGTTCGCCCATATTCGCACATATTCGCCCATATTCGTCCAAAGTTCGTCCATATAGACCATATTCGTCCAAAGTTCGTCCATATAGACCATATTCGCCCAAAATTCGGGCATATTCGCCCAAAGTTCCTCCATATCGCCCATATTCGCCCAAATTTCGCCCAAAGTTCGTCCATATAGACCTTCACCCAAAGTTCGCCCAAAATCCGGGCATATTCGTCCAAAGTTTGTCCGTATCGCCCATATTCGCCCAAATTTTGCCTAAAGTTCGTCCATATAGACCATATTTGCCAAAGTTCGCCCAAAATTCGGATATATTCGCCCAGAGTTCGTCTGTATCGCCCATATTCGCCCAAAGTTCGCTCATAGTTCATCCATATCGCCCAAAGTTCGTCCATATCGACCATATTCGCCCAAAACCATTTATATTAAGTTCGCCCAAAGTTTACCGAAATTTGCTTAATTTTAGCCAAACGCGAGAACTTGTCTGGATACGCGAGTGGAAAACTCGGCGTATTCAGGCATAAAACTTGTTTTGTCTGGCCAAAAAAAATCCGAATTTCGGTGTGGATTCACCGCCCAACGAGTGGAGATGCTCTAATTTTGAAGATGGGTGAGTGGTACGTTGGACGTGGTTCGAGATTGCGCGGGCCTCGCTTCTTCTTCCGAGAAGGACGGTGACAGAACGAAATTGGTGGGAACTGGAACGGAAAGAACATGTTGTCCCTCGGCAGCCTGCAGGTGGTCCCTCTGAACATAGGGTTTAAGAGTTTATTTTGAACTTTATAGACTAGAAGTGGTATTTTAGTGGGATTCCACTTACCTTACTCAAACAGAATCTTAGCGGGCGTGCAACTCGAAGTGTTAGAAATAATAGGTTACTATGTCTTTTGAGTGGTACGGCTGCAACGACGGTAAAACTCTCGCAGTGGCCCACACGTCGGTCTCACAACTCGGCAAGTGGCCTCAGCGTAAGCCCTGGACACCACGCTTAAGCCTATAGAGTATTCCTGTGGACCACGTTACATTATTCTGGATATTTCCTAAATTTTAAAACCCATGTGTGTGAAAGGCTAGGGTGATGCAACCCAACTGTCCAAGTTGATGTGTATGGCAAAAAAAAAGTGAGATACACCAATCTCAGACAAGTCATGATTGTCAGAATTCAAAACATTCACTAGAATTTGCAAATCGGATTTGAAAACCACACAATTGAGGCCAAGTGTTGAAGCAACCTCCACAGCGGCGACACACGCCTCTATCTCAGCCTATAACACAGATTGTAGGTGTCTTAGATTGCATGCCACTGTAGCGAAAAAATCACCATTGTGATCATTTCTGATACAACTCCATGCTCCAGAACGCCTAGGTTTCGAGTGGGTTGCATCCATGTTCACCTTCACCTGATCATTATAAGGTTTCTGCCAACCGTGACCCTCCATCTCAGCAGGTGGTGAACTACTGCCTCAACGTTCATCGATGCATAACAAACCAAAGCTGGAACTCCAAAACATGTTTCTAAATCATCCTACAAACTCCAGAAGCCTAGTGACATCCTAAACATAATGCACGTTACTACTTGCATGAGAAATAGTAATGGCGTTGAAATAATTCAGAATGCTATCACTAAAACATAGTAGTGACGTCCGAGGATAAGTAAACGTCACAAACGGACGGGTACCCTACACAGCCAGAACAAAGGTTATAGTGGCGCTCTCTCTAAAGGAACTGCCACAAATATGAATTCTAGTGGCGGCGTGGGATCCAAGGTAACACCACGGTTACCCACCACCCCGCATGTCGACACCCTTAATTATCGATCTTCTCTCTTCTTCTCCTCTCACAGCCCGCACGCGTCAATATATAATTCACACACCTCCACCCTCTATTCTTGCCGCCACCCCGCATCAGACTCCCGGATCTACTCCCCGCACATGCGACTGCGCCCAACCACGCGCGTCCGCGACCCCGCATCGTACGCCCGGATCTGCTCCCCGCACCTGCGACTGCGCCAATACCGTGCGCGTTCGCCACCCTGCACCGGATGCCCAAATCCTCTCCCAACACCCGCGACCGCGTGCGCGTCCGCCCCCACCCGGCTGCATCCGATGACGACGCTCGATCTGCCTCCGCCGCTCGCCGCAACCTCCCCCTCCTCGAGCCACGTCGCAACCTTCTCGTCTGGGCCCCATCCCCGAACTCGCGGTGAGCGACCCGCCATGCCTCCCCATTTTTATAGCAATTCAGAAGTTATAGATGTATATATGGTAGATAATGATCTTACAAATTCTAGATATAGGAATGTTAGGTAGTTTTTTAGAGATAGTGTTTAGATACTAAACTTGGGCTCAAATTCTAGATATAGGAATGTTAGACAATGCTTTAGAGATATTAAATTTGGGCTCAATTTTTACATATAGAAATGTTAGATAGTGATAGTAAAGACCAACATTTATCTCTACTTGATGTTTATTTTGGTTGTTTTTCCTTCCAACGGTCAATGATTACACTATGACACAATCTAATGAGAAAAGGTGCCCATAAGATCTTGTCGTATGTCTATAGATATCTTGCACATTTGATTTGGTCTTATAGGCACTCTTTTTTACTTGTGTCTTTATATGAGACTGTAGGGTTCGCAGCATGGAAAACAAAAAAATTCTATCGCAGGAACACACAAAAGTCAAGATCTAATCTACAAGATCGGTGCAACGAGTTTGTAGAGTACTAACCCTCGTAGATCCAAAGCGTTTAACGAGATCGGATTCTCGTGGTTGATGTAGTCGTTCACTTGCCGATCTCAAGATTGTGCAGACGATCCTTCCGGCGGCACGTTCCGGAAGCGCTTCCACAGTCGGTCACACGTACGGTAGTCGATGAAGACCTTCCTATCCCTTGTTCCAGCAGAGTAGCGGAGTTTGTTGATCTCCATGGAATCCCAACAACACGATGGTGTGGTGGGGAAGATATTATTGCAGGGCTTCGCCTAAGCCGGAGCAGCTGTATGGAGGAGAGAGGGGGGCGCTTGGCGGCTAGGGTTTGGGGTGAGGGACAAAGGGGGCACCCCTACCCCTCCTTATATGGGTGGAGAGGCGGTGGCCAGGGTTCCCAGCCCTGGCCGAGTCCTCCCCCAAGTCCCCTTGGCCGACGGCATAGGGAGGGAAAGGGAAACCTTTTCCCTCAAGTTTTCCTTTCCTTCCTCCACTAGTACTTTGACCTTCAAACTAGGATTTGACTTTTCAAACTAGGATTTGACTATTCAAACTAGAGTTTGTGTCTCTCTTCCTTGTCCTTGGCCGACTTGACCTAGGGTTCATGCACCTACCCCATTAGGGTATGGTGCATTCCAAGTACCCCCTCCCGGGGTGGTGGACCTTCCAGAACATTTTAGAAGCTTCCGGTCAAAACACCGAAAACATTTTCGAATCCGGAAATTGACTTTCCTTATATGAATCTTATTCTCCGGACCATTTAGGATCTCCTCATGATGTCCTGAATCCAATCCGAGACTCCGAACAACATTCGGTCTCCAACTCATATTCCATATCTACTAAACAACATCGAATTCTTAAATGTGTCTTCCTACGATTCGTGAACTATGCAGACATGATCGAGACACCTCTCCAATCAATAACCATTAGAGGAATCTGGAAATCCATTATGGCTCCCACATATTTCTATGATTACTTTGTGATCGAATGAACCATTTACATACGATACTGATTCCCTTTGTCGCGCGATACTTTACTTATCCGAGGTTTGATCGTCAGTATCTCTTATACCTAGTTCAACCTCGTTACCGATAAGTACTCTTTACTCGTTACATGATATGACATCCCTTGTGACCTAGTCACATGCTTGCAAGACAATTGGATGACATGCCACCGATAGGGCCTGATGACTGTGAAATATAGCCATCCAGTACGCATTTAACTAGATATTATTCATATATTTGATGAAATATCTCTCTATTTCGTGCCACTAATGCCTAATGATCAAAGGGGTATGCAATCCTTTCTTGCTATTTTTTCCTGCGTAGATAATGTCGTATGATGATGGGAATCACTACATAAATGCCAAAGATACGAGATTTACAACACGTCAAAGAAACCAGGAGCCATGAAGTGGATCCAGAAGGCTTAAGGACCAACTATACGACCCACCGTCATATAGTCTGGCCGTATAGTTTGCACCAACTTCATTAGGTCAAACAGAACAACTTTCATGCAGGGAACCCTATATAAAGAGGCTTCAGGCAACGAGAAACAAGCCCCCGACTCCACAACATTGCTTCTTTCACCCTAAACTCTCCCTGTCGCCATGCCAGCGGAATAGAACTAGATCTAAACCTCTAAACCCTTCTCCACCACCATAGCCATGTTCCACCACTTGTAATAGTAGATCTCATCTCCAATTGGCGACATTGTAAGACTATTTGCTATAAACTCTATGATATCTATTACTCCCTCCGTCCCACAGCTTAAGGCGTGAAATTTTTTCCAAACTTTCCTCATAGCTTAAGGCGCAGGGTCGAGTGGATTGCTAGCTTCCCGTTTTTACCCCTCGTGCATGCAGAGGCCAGCTGGTGGAGTGAGAGAGATATTAACTCCTCCCGTTCATGCAGTTGGTGGCTTGCTAGAAACGAGGAGGCCAGCTCATCGGTGAGAGAGAAATTAACGGCATTAACTAGAGCGCATGCAGGGGTAAGAAAGGGAAGTTAAGGATTTTTTCTCTCATGCTATCGCTGCCTAAATAACTGTGCTGAGAATTTTACGCCTTAATCTGTGGGACGGAGGGAGTACAATGTTTATGATTGGCGATTTCATCTCTGCGTGAGTAATTCTCCTTGGGCTAAGGGCTTCGGCCTATCCATGTAGCTTTTGTGCATGTTATTTATCATAGATGGGATCATGTATTATTTTGTATGACTTGATGATTGTAGTACCCTCTCTTGCCTCAATCTAAGGACCTGTCAGGTACCCAAGACCCCGAGGATTGATTCAGGTAAAGGGAGTGTGAGTAACGAATGATCTACATGATAGGAACCCCAGTGACAGAAAGGGTAGTATGGCTGTACGTGAGGGACTTACTTGGGATTAACGGTGACATCACAATGATTATCATTAGTTATCTTTCTTCTATGGATGAGACTAGTAGATTATTGCTATAAGAGATTGCGGAGGCGATAACAATTATGGATGCACTGCTGTAAGATCCCTCCTTTGTAAAGGAAAAGGATCCCTGTGATTGCAATGCTAGTCCCTGGATCATTGCTAGCATCCACAGTTTAAGATGAAATACACAGATACAAAGGTCATTTATTACATCCATTCCAGAGATAAAACATAGTCTTTTACAACTCAAGGCCACAGGCCTAATACAAGAGTTTTGGAATAAGTAAATAAACATAAGTCTTCATCTTCATGTGCCACAGGCAAGCATGTTGAGTGTAGACTCATGACACCTAATCATCATCGGAGTAACCTGCAACATCACAAGTTACAGCCGCAGTGGGTCAATACTTTGGAATAGTATTGGCAAGTGATACCTTAGTAAATTTTTAAGTGGACTATATTACTATATGCATTTTGGCTAAGTGTAGCTTGGCTTGCTTTGCTTGAAAATATGTTTTCCCTATTAGTTGAAATCACTAAGTTTTTCTTTGTCAAAAACTTTCCCAAGAAACCACCAATAGACATTGGGTCCTTCACCCTTGTTCACCCACAAGTTTTACTTAGAAGTTGGAGTGATGAGATTCTTGTAGCTTCCATGTCTTGATGCTCAACTTGTCCATTGCCATGGACTTGGCTAAGTACTTAGATTTTCCATCTGCAGAGGTTGTGCACTTTCCCCACCAGACTTGGTTTCCCAAGACAGGACCTTTCAGAAGCCTTCCCTTAGCCAAATGGACGCGTTCCAACCTATCATCCCACTACCACCAACTGTCCAAATGACTAAGTTCTAGCAACCTATATGATCAAGGCAGAGCCCATATTGCCAAGTGGTTGCACTATAAGCTTCTCAACACTTGGCCTCCAAATCCCTTTGTGCCTGGGTGGCATACCACAAGTGTGATACACAAGGTAAACCATGTCCATGGGCCTTGTGTAACCACTCAACAGAAAACCACCATTCAAGTCCCATTCCACCCAGGAGGTTCATTGACTTAGTTGTTTTATTAAGGAAAACATAAGTCCAAAGACTTAGAAATATTTTCATCATAGCATGTATATACTTTACCAACCCTTGTTTTCTACTAGCTAGGCTAAGCATGGCATAGTAACTTAACTTAGGAAATTCCCTAGCAATTCTACCATTCTACAACTACTTAGGATTTCCCAACATAGCATTTGGCAAGATAGTAACAACATGCAAGACTTAGCAAAATATTTCTAATGCTTGGAAAATATAGGGATGGAATATTCATGAAGTACCACTTGCCTTGGTAATGGGGAGAGTAGCACTCTTCACAATCACAGTCACTAGCAAAATCTACACAAAAATTTGTAGCACACAATTACATACAATTCATATACAAACAAAAATATGAATGCATGCATGCAAGAAAATGCTAAGTGATGATTTTGAAAACTCCACCAAGCAAGTGCATGATACAGAAACAAAACCAAGTCAAAAACTTGCTAACTAAACTTATTTAGCACTAAAACCATTTACTAAACAAATTCCATACTCAAAATGGACCTAAATATGTTTCTGCATAAAACGTTATTTTAACAGAAACTTTTTGTTAAACACATTGCAGATTCAGAAAGGTCTTGACTCACTGATTCCAACGGTATAAAATTTGCAAAAATATAACGTGGGAATCAAAAGTTATAGCCATTTGAAAGCTGGATCTAAATCTGATTTGAATTCTGTTTTTGATTTAAACTCTAGCTACGCGTCGTGTTTCTATTGGCGCGTACCGGTTCGGCCGGATCGAGCTCTGCGGCCGTAGGATCTAAGTAAAACACACGGTCCAGATCTAGCATAACGGTTCGATTAGTGATTCTATCGTAAGCGTTGGATGGCGCTCGAGCATGCGACCATGTCCTGGCGGCGCGCGGCGTCAGCGAGCGGCGGAGCGCTCAGTCAGCGGCGGCGCTGGCGTTCTAGGTCGTGCGCGAGAGGGAGAAGGGTCATACCAGATCCGCAGTGGCGTGCTGAAGCTCGACGTGGCGTTGGTTTGCGAAGGGGCGCGCTGGCACGGTCTCAGGGGCTCGTCGGAGTTTGCGGCGGCGTCTGTTGCTTGCAGATGAGGTCGCTGGCGAGGTTTGGCGTCGCCCTAGCACGAACCAGAGGCATTAGGAGTTGCGCAAGACGCAGGCGAACAAACTCGCGTGAAGGAGGGGGCAAGGGGCGCTCGGGTTTTACCTTAATTGGTCGCCGGAGTCTCTCGGCGGCGCAGGTGGTTTCGGTCGAGGATGGAGACGACGACCTGGGTCACGAGCAGGCAAAAGAAAGGCATCAGCGTATGCGCAAGATCAAGCTGGGCATCCTCGTTTGAGCCAGAGAGAGGGGGGCGGTCGAGGCTCACCGGAATCGATCGCCGGAGTCATCGGTACCGTGGGGCTTTGAGAGAAAATGTGCGTAGCCTGGTGGCGGAGTGAGCGAGGAGAGTGGGGGCAAATGCTCGCGGTGCAGAGGGGATTTTATAGGCCCAGGCGCGACAGGAAACGCCTGCGGCTTTAAGGATAATTACGCCGCGCCATTACCGGCCTTGACAGCAGCGGCGACGTGGTCGCGGGCGCGGTTTGAGGAAGACGAGGGCGACGTGGAGAGGGCCCG
Organism: Avena sativa; assembly: GCA_916181665.1. Taxonomy (NCBI): domain Eukaryota; kingdom Viridiplantae; phylum Streptophyta; class Magnoliopsida; order Poales; family Poaceae; genus Avena; species Avena sativa. The sequence goes on along the minus strand of OV702280.1, from coordinate 346,129,047 downwards.
CTCGTCAGCGAAGTGCGCGAAGGGAAGGTGGGGTCTGGCTGTCAGCGACTGTGTGGGTGCGCTCGCGCGTGCGAGAGAGAAAGAAATGGCCTGGGTGGGCTAATTGGGCCTGTTCTGTTGCTGGGTTGGAATCCTGGCGCCGACCCTTTTCTAATTCTTTCTCCTTTTTCTTTTTCTGTTTCTATTTTCTGAATTGATTTTCAAATGAATTCAAGTTCCATTTGAATTCAAATCTTCTTGGGATTTTTGAAGTGAGCAGTGGTCTCAAATATGGGCACAAAATCATGTGGTTGCTTTGCAAAGGCTTGGTCAAGCTTGGAGATCAAAATAACAGAGACTTGGCACTTGGTTTGCAAAATTTGAAAAATGGTCTTTGAAACCATTTCCAATTTTTAAATCTTGGTTTGAATTCTACACTCAAACCTTTCCTCATAGAGGCAACAAACTTGGTTCATAAACAATCAAACTTTCAAATGGGGATAGCCATTTGATTTAAATCTGCTCACATAAAATCATAGCACAATGTGCTTCTGTTTTTCTGAAATGAGTTTGAAATTTGATCTCAAATCTATATGCATGCATGAATGATATGCAAACTTTGAAATCATGATTTTAGGGATGTTATTCTAACCCCCTTAAGGTGAATCTCGCCCTCGAGATTCGGTTTGTCTAGCAAATAGGTGTGGGTGGTCTTTCCGAAGATCATCTTCTCTTTCCCATGTTGCTTCTTCCTCGGAATGATGATTCCATTGCACTTTGCAAAACTTGATAGTCTTTGTCCTTGTGACTCTTTCTGCAGTCTCAAGAATCTTGATAGGCTTTTCTTCATAAATGAGATAACTTTCTAGTTGAACCTCCTCCAAAGGTATAGTATCCTTCAAAGAAGTTTCTTCCATTTCTGGGTGACATTTATTAAGCAGACTCACATGAAACACATTATGGACTGCTGATAGAGATGCTGGCAGTTCAATTTCATAAGACACTTCTCCTTTGCGACTCAGAATCTTGAATGGCCCAACATATCTTGGTGCCAACTTTCCTTTGACTCCGAATCTTTTCACTCCACGGAGTGGCGATACTCTAAGATAGGCCCTATCACCAACTTCGTAGGTGACTTCTCTACGCTTAGGATCTGCGTAGCTTTTCTGTCGGGATTGTGCTATCTTTAACTTGTCCTTAACCAACTTGACCTTCTCTTCGGCTTCTTTGATAAGATCTGGCACGAATAAACTTATTTCTCCCACACCATTCCATAACAACGGGGTGGTACACTTTCTTCCGTAGAGAAACTCAAATGGTGCCATCTCAATGCTAGCTTGATAGCTGTTGTTATAAGAAAATTCTGCGTAAGGCAGACTTTCATCCCAACTTGCTCCATAATCTAGGGCACATGCCCTCAACATGTCTTCCAGAATTTGATTAGTCCTTTCTGTTTGCCCATCGGTTTGAGGATGAAAAGCAGTACTGAATTCCAACCTCGTTCCCAATGACTCATGTAGCTGTCTCCAAAAATGGGAAGTGAATTGAGTTCCCCTATCAGACACAATACTCTTAGGCACACCATGAAGACACACAATTCTACTCATGTAGATTTTAGCTAACTTGGCACTTGTATAAGTTGTCTTCACGGGTATGAAATGAGCCACTTTTGTTAGGCGATCCACTATTACCCATATGGAATCATATCCTGATCCGGTCCTTGGTAATCCGGTAATGAAATCCATACCAATCTTGTCCCATTTCCAATCAGGAATTGGTAGTGGTTGAAGCAAACCTGCTGGTTTCTGATGCTCCGCCTTTACTCTACTACACACATCACACAAAGCAATATGTTCGGCGATGTCTCTCTTGAGATTGTTCCACCAAAATCTTTCTTTCATGTCCATGTACATTTTGGTGTTACCCGGGTGAATAGAATACGGAGAGTTGTGCGCTTCTTGCAAAATCAGTTTCCGTAACTCCGGATCTTGTGGAACACAGATACGTTTCCCATGCCATAATGTACCCTGTTCGTCTTCATGGAAATTTTTAGCTCTCCCTTGGCCAATATTTTCCTTAATCCTTTCAATTTCCTTATCGGTCTTCTGAGCTTCTCGGATCTTGTCCAACAAAGTGGATTGGACATCTAAAGACATGAGATGTCCCTCTGGCACAATCTCCAATCTGAGTTCTTTGAATTGATTACACAAATCATCTGGCAATTCTCCTTTGGTAAGGCCATTTACAAATACCTTACGACTTAGAGCATCAGCTACAACATTTTCTTTACCGGGGTGGTATAGCAAACTTAAGTCATAATCCTTGATAAGCTCTAACCATCTTCTTTGTCTCATATTAATTTCCTTCTGGGTGAAGATATACTTCAAACTTTTGTGATCCGTGAACACTTCACAACGCTTTCCCAAAAGGTAATGCCTCCATGTTTTGAGTGCATGGACGACAGAGGCTAACTCCAAATCATGAGTAGAATAGTTTACCTCATGAGTTTTGAGTTGTCTCGAGGCATAGGCCACAACTTTACCGTCTTGCATAAGTACGGCTCCCAAACCTTGATGAGACGCATCACAATATACTTGGAAATCTTTTTCCAAAACTGGCAGACATAGAACTGGTGCTGTCACAAGTCTCTTCTTCAATTCTTGAAAGCTGACTTCACAACCTTCAGACCAAGCAAACTTCTTGTCTTTCTTTCACAATTCAGTCATGGGCTTAGCAACCTTTGAAAAATTCTCAATGAATCTTCTGTAGTAACCTGCTAAGCCAAGGAAACTACGAACTTCTTTCACATTTTTGGGAGATTCCCATTCTGTCACAGCTGAAACTTTAGCAGGATCAACTGCTACACCATCCTTCGTCATAACATGACCAAGAAAACCAACTTCTTCTAACCAGAACTCACACTTGCTGAATTTGGCATAAAGCTTATGCTCTCTCAACTTCTCAAGTATCAAGCGCAAGTGTCCCTCATGCTCTTCTTTGCTCTTGGAGTAGACTAGGATGTCATCGATGAAAACGACAACAAACTTGTCGAGGAATTCCATGAACACTTTGTTCATCATATTCATGAAGTATGTTGGAGCATTGGTTAAGCCAAAAGGCATCACAATATACTCATATAATCCATACCTTGTGGTGAATGCTGTTTTAGGTATGTCTTGCTCTCTTATCTTGAGTTGAAAATAGCCTGACCTTAGATCAATCTTCGAGAACACACATGCTCCTTCAAGCTGATCAAATAAGTCATTGATTCTTGGCAAAGGATATTTGTTCTTGATAGTTACCTCGTTGAGTGAACGGTAATATATGCATAGCCTTTGACTTCTATCCTTCTTATCCACAAACAAGACTGGGGCTCCCCAAGATGAAGAACTTGGTTGAATAAATCATTTCTGCAACTGTTCTCCTAGTTGCTTCTTGAGCTCCTTCAGTTCATCAACTGACATTTTGTATGGTCTCTTTGCTATTGGTCCAGAACCTGGTACCAAATCTATCAGAAACTCCACATCTCTATCTGGTGGCATTCCTGGTAATTCTTCCGGGAACACATCCGGATACTCACACACAATTGGCACACTGTCCATGCTAACCCCCTTAAGAGAATTAAGCATACTCCTCTTTGCTCCAAAGCTGGTCTTGAATCTGATCCTTTTATTTTCCGGAGTTGTGAGTGAGATAGTATGGCTGGCACAATCTATCACTCCTTTGTACTTAGTCATCCAGTCCATTCCCAGAATGACATCCAAACCTTGGGAGTTTAATATTATCAGGTTAACGGGAAACTTATACTTCCCAAATTCTATGACTAGGTCATGGCATCCTGAATTCACTATCATTTCTCCACCAGGAGAACTTACTTTTATAGGACACCCAATAGTTTCTACCGGTAGTTCATTTCTTTCAACAAATGCTCTTGATATGAATTAATGAGATGCACCAGTATCAAAGAGTACAAATGCTGGAATGGAATTGAGTCTGAACTTACCAGCAACAGCATCAGGTTCCTCATAGACCTCCTCCATGTTAATGTGGTTCACCTGACCTTTCTGGAAAGGATTGGGCTTGACAGGTCCTTCAACTTTCTTTTCGGGGCACTCATTTGCATAGTGTCCCATCTTCTTGCATTTGAAGCATTCAACCTGACTGATGTCCCTTTTTGCAGGCTGACTTCCACTTCCACTACCATTCCCACTGTGGTGGCTCTTATGTCCACTCTTGTGGTTCTTGTACTTGTCATTGTCATGACTGCGGTGATGCTTATTGTCATGACGGTTGTGGTTGTGGTGCTTGTTGAATTTCCCATGCTTATGGGATCCTGAGCTTCCACCGTCATCATAGTGAGATCGTTTGTGAGACGATCCCGAGCTGTGCTTGTCGGAGTGTTTCCTCTTCCTACTCTCGACTTGCTTCATTTTGTTCTCCAATATAGCAGCCTTGTCACAGAGCGACTGATAAGTGGGAACATACGCCACAACCAGCTGCAGATTTAGCTCATCATTCAAGCCTTCCAGAAACTTTTCCTTTCTTTTGGCATCTGTGTCAACCTCATCCGGTGCATAACGCGCCAGATTGTTGAACTCTTCAATGTATTCAGCCACGCTGCGGTGGTGCTGCTTCAGATTGTGGAACTCTTTCTTTTTCAGGCTCATTATTCCTGATGAGATATGAGCAGTGCGAAAGCCATCCTCAAAGATAGCCCAAGTCACCTCATTTATAGGAGTGGTGATTTGGAAGTTGTCCCACCAAGTGGCGGCTGGCCCTTCCAGCAGATGTGCTGCGAACCTGACCTTTTCAGCATCCGTGCAGCCCACGGTCACTAAGTCCTTGTTCACGGAACGTAGCCAATCATTGGCCACCATGGGATCAGTTGTCCCCGAGAACTTAGCTGGCCTCAAACGCAGAAATCTGGTGAGCATATCAAAGCCCGGAGGGTTGTTGTTGTTGTTGTTGTTGTTGTTATTGTTGTTGTTATTGTTGTTGTTGTTGTTGTTGTTGTTGTTGTTGTTGTTGTTGTTGTTGTTGTTGTTGTTGTTGTTGTTGTTGTTGTTGTTGTTGTTGTTTTGGATGAATGTTGTCATCATCTGCATAAGCTGTGTTTGAGCATTCATCATTTGCTGCATTTCTGGAGTAATGTTGTTGGGGTTGGGGTTTGCACGACGGGGAGGCATCTGTGGTTTGTTCAAATAGAGATAAGAATGAGATACCCATAGATGTTTTTATGCACATTACATCACATAAGCAAACACATAGCATGCAACACGAAGATAAAGGTTCAACAACAAGATAACAAAGTCTCAAAGTAAAACACACAAGTGGCAAGCCATCCACATGTCGGATGGTCCAATAACAAGTTCACAAATAACAAGTATGATAACAAAAGATAAACGAGTAGTCAAGTCTACTCATCAGCATCAATCTCCTCCTCGACGAAGGTAAGACCTGCGTTCTCCATCGCGGTCTTGTTCTCCTCAATAGTAGTGGTCAAGGACTCAATCTTGGTCTTGAGAGCCCTCTTCTGGGAGCGGAGCCTCTCGATCACCATCTGCTGCTGCTCTAGCTCGAAATCCTTGGACTTCAGTTCTTCAGTCATGTCTCGGATCTTCTTGTTCCTATCCTGGACGCATTTCTCCTGACTCTTGAACTTCCGGTCCTGGGCCTCGAACTTCGCCTCCATTTCCTTGACTATCTCGTCCTGCTGTGCGAAAAGCTTGTCCTTCTCGCGAAGCTACACCTGGAGCTCGTCATTACTGAGCATGACATTGGTCCTGTCCGTGTCCACGTGCCTAATGAGAGACTCTAAGTCCTGGAGATAGAGACGTATCGGATCTGTTGCGTCCCTCGAGTCGTCCTCGAAGTCGATGGACTCTCCATCATCATCACGTCTTCCGAAGACGTGGAAGTGGGTGCCTCTAACCTGTCGGGAGTAACGGCCTAGTAGACGTCCTATCAGGTCCTGCATGACTACCTCCATGCCTCTCTCCCTGTCATCGTGCATAAGCTTGAAGACGATGACCTCCGTAGTAGGCTCTTTCTGGCGTCCGGGCTGGTTCACCTTGAAGCCCCAGAGGTCCTTCCTCTCGAACTTGGTGAGTAGATGCACCATGATGGTGGGAAGAGGGAGATCGAGCAAAGTGGTAAGCTCAACGATACGAGGACCAGAGCGGGTAACCTGGAACTCCTCAACAGTGCTGATGGTAATAGGCATCTATTTATAAGATAGAAAAGTTAGAACAACACTATTTAAGATAAAACAAAGACAAACATCACATACACATCCTTGGAACACAAAATCACACAAGTCATGCATACATGAATCCATTACATCAATCAAGGTCCAAACTTATTTAAGGTATCATTTTGGAAAATAAGGTGATAGGTGGTGGTCCAACTAACGAAGTACGTTTATAATCCTATCTCACTGGATCTATTGGCTAACACAATGTTCCTAGAGGCAATCAGCCTATCTTGTTCACATGATTCCATCACTAAGTCTATAATATCTCCCCTTAAGGTTTGGTTGGTGGCTTCCAACTCTTGGGTAAGCTCCTTCTCTTTCTCTAAGTCTTTTTGGAGGTTGAGCATTCTGCACTTGACTCTAGCACTAAGTTCTTTGATAGTCCTCCAAGCTGCTTCTCTTGCTGACTCAAAGAATGTGGTGTGCATCACAATGTTGGTGTACATGCAGAATCCTCTTTCTTTGTGGTTGTCTTCCTTGTTTTTGTACAAGTGAAGTTGCACCCACCAGTACTCCACTCCTTCATCCATCACTGGAAAGCCTTTGTACACAGCTGCACCATGTGCTTCCATTGCCACCATGAGGTCCTTGAGAATTTTGGGAAACTCAGTTTCACACTCCAAGGTCATGGTCATGACTGGTTCTTTCTTCACGGCTTCGTTGATGGAGTTCATCTACAAATAGAGATGAGAATGAGAAGATTAGAAAAGTTTACGAGAAGAATAGACAAGTGTAGAAGTAGTTGATTTTTTTTTTCTTCCTTAGTGGTTTTTCCAATCCTAGGGTCATAATCCTACAGGAAACACAGTGCTCTGATACCATCTGTAATATCCCTCCTTTGTAAAGGAAAAGGATCCCTGTGATTGCAATGATAGTCCCTGGATCATTGCTAGCATCCACAGTTTAAGATGAAGTACACAGATACAAAGGTCATTTATTACATCCATTCCAGAGATAAAACATAGTCTTTTACAACTCAAGGCCACAGGCCTAATACAAGAGTTTTGGAATAAGTAAATAAACATAAGTCTTCATCTTCATGTGCCACAGGCAAGCATGTTGAGTGTAGACTCATGACACCTAATCATCATCGGAGTAACCTGCAACATCACAAATTACAGCCACAGTGGGTCAATACTTTGGAATAGTATTGGCAAGTGATACCTTAGTAAATTTTTAAGTGGACTATATTACTATATGCATTTTGGCTAAGTGTAGCTTGGCTTGCTTTGCTTGAAAATAGGTTTTTCCTATTAGTTGAAATCACTAAGTTTTTCTTTGTCAAAAACTTTCCCAAGAAACCACCAATAGACATTGGGGTCCTTCACCCTTGTTCACCCACAAGTTTTACTTAGAAGTTGGAGTGATGAGATTCTTGTAGCTTCCAAGTCTTGATGCTCAACTTGTCCATTGCCATGGACTTGGATAAGTACTTAGATTTTCCATCTGCAGAGGTTGTGCACTTTCCCCACCAGACTTGGTTTCCCAAGACAGGACCTTTCAGAAGCCTTCCCTTAGCCAAATGGACGCGTTCCAACCTACCATCCCACTACCACCAACTGTCCAAATGACTAAGTTCTAGCAACCTATATGATCAAGGCAGAGCCCATATTGCCAAGTGGTTGCACTATAAGCTTCTCAACACTTGGCCTCCAAATCCCTTTGTGCCTGGGTGGCATACCACAAGTGTGATACACAAGGTAAACCATGTCCATGGGCCTTGTGTAACCACTCAACCAAAAACCACCATTCAAGTCCCATTCCACCCAGGAGGTTCATTGACTTAGTTGTTTTATTAAGGAAAACATAAGTCCAAAGACTTAGAAATATTTTCATCATAGCATGTATATACTTTACCAACCCTTGTTTTCTACTAGCTAGGCTAAGCATGACATAGTAACTTAACTTAGGAAATTCCCTAGCAATTCTACCATTCTACAACTACTTAGGATTTCCCAACATAGCATTTGGCAAGATAGTAACAACATGCAAGACTTAGCAAAATATTTCTAATGCTTGGAAAATATAGGGATGGAATATTCATGAAGTACCACTTGCCTTGGTAATGGGGAGAGTAGCACTCTTCACAATCACAGTCACTAGCAAAATCTACACAAAAATTTGTAGCACACAATTACATACAATTCATATACAAACAAAAATATGAATGCATGCATGTAAGAAAATGCTAAGTGATGATTTTTAAAACTCCACCAAGCAAGTGCATGATACAGAAACAAAACCAAGTCAAAAACTTGCTAACTAAACTTATTTAGCACTAAAACCATTTATTAAACAAATTCCATACTCAAAATGGACCTAAATATGTTTCTGCATAAAAAGTTATTTTAACAGAAACTTTTTGTTAAACACATTGCAGATTCAGAAAGGGCTTGACTCACTGATTCCAACGGTATAAAATTTGCAAAAATCTAACGTGGGAATCAAAAGTTATAGCCATTTGAAAACTGGATCTAAATCTGATTTGAATTCTGTTTTTGATTTAAACTCTAGCTACGCGTCGTGTTTCTATTGGCGCGTACCGGTTCGGCCGGATCGAGCTCTGCGGCCCTAGGATCTAAGTAAAACACACGGTCCAGATCTAGCATAACGGTTCGATTAGTGATTCTATCGTAAGCGTTGGATCTAGATCCAACGGCGCTCGAGCATGCGACCATGTCCTGGCGGCGCGCGGCGTCAGCGAGCGGCGGAGTGCTCAGTCAGCGGCGGCGCTGGCATTCTAGGTCGTGCGCGAGAGGGAGAAGGGTCATACCAGATCTGCAGTGGCGTGCTGAAGCTCGACGTGGCGTAGGTTTGCGAAGGGGCGCGCTGGCACGGTCTCAGGGGCTCGTCGGAGTTTGCGGCGGCGGCTGTTGCTTGTAGATGAGGTTGCTGGCGAGGTTTGGCGTCGCCCTAGCACGGACCAGAGGCACTAGGAGTTGCGCAAGACGCAGGCGAACAAACTCGCGTGAAGGAGGGGGCAAGGGGCGCTCGGGTTTTACCTTAATTGGTCGCCGAAGTCTCTCGGCGGCGCAGGTGGTTTCGGTCGAGGATGGAGACGACGACCTGGGTCACGAGCAGGCAAAAGAAAGGCATCAGCGTATGCGCAAGATCAAGCTAGGCATCCTCGTTTGAACCAGAGAGAGGGGGGCGGTCGAGGCTCACCGGAATCGATCGCCGAAGTCGTCGGTACCGCGGGGCTTTGAGAGCAAATGTGCGCAGCCTGGTGGCGGAATGAGCGAGGAGAGTGGGGGCAAATGCTCGCGGTGCAGAGGGGATTTTATAGGCCCAGGCGCGACAGGAAACGCCTGCGGCTTTAAGGCTAATTACGCCGCGCCATTACCGGCCTTGACAGCAGCGGCGACGTGGTCGCGGGCGCGGTTTGAGGAAGACGAGGGCGACGTGGAGAGGGCCCGCTCGTCAGCGAAGTGCGCGAAGGGAAGGTGGGGTCTGGCTGTCAGCGGCTGTGTGGGTGCGCTCGCGCGTGCGAGAGAGAAAGAAATGGCCCGGGTGGGCTAATTGGGCCCGTTCTGTTGCTGGGCTGGAATCCTGGCGCCGGCCCTTTTCTAATTCTTTCTCCTTTTTCTTTTTCTGTTTCTATTTTCTGAATTGATTTTCAAATGAATTCAAGTTCCATTTGAATTCAAATCTTCTTGGGATTTTTGCAGTGAGCAGTGGTCTCAAATATGGGCACAAAATCATGTGGTTGCTTTGCAAAGGCTTGGTCAAGCTTGGAGATCAAAATAACAGAGACTTGGCACTTGGTTTGCAAAATTTGAAAAATGGTCTTTGAAACCATTTCCAATTTGTAAATCTTGGTTTGAATTCTACACTCAAACCTTTCCTCATAGAGGCAACAAACTTGGTTCATAAACAATCAAACTTTCAAATGGGGATAGCCATTTGATTTAAATCTGCTCACATAAAATCATAGCACAATGTGCTTCTGTTTTTCTGAAATGAGTTTGAAATTTGATCTCAAATCTATATGCATGCATGAATGATACGCAAACTTTGAAATCATGATTTTAGGGATGTTACAACTGCCCACATATAATTATCTTGCTCTAACAATTACATGACTGCTTTATTATTATCTATTTTTTTCCATCAGATGTTTTGCATAGATACTGGTGAAAACCGAAGACCCTAGGCCCTTGATACGTTGGAAACGTATCTATAATTTTTTATGTTACATCCTTGTTTAGTATCTACTTTACTTTGCTTTGTCTACATTTTGAGGTGTTTTTATATGTTTTCTGGTACTAAACTATTGACAAGATGCCAAAGTGCCAGTTGCCTATTTTCTTATGTTTTTGGTTCCAGAAAGGCAGAAAATCAATATTCTCGGAATTGGACGGGACAAAAGTCAAAGTCAATATTTTACCATGGGGAACACGGAGCCAAAGTACGAGACGGAGGGGAGGCACCAGGGGGACACACCCCCTGGCGGAGCGGGCTAGGCTTACCCGCGCCTAGGGGGGTGTGACCACCCTCCCCGCTCCCTACCTCGCCTCTTCGACTATAAAGACCCCTCGATGCATAAACCCGAAGTACCCGATCAATATTCTACGAAACAGTCTGTATCCGTCGCCACCATCGTCCCTAGATCAGGGGGATCTGAAGCTCTTCCCGGCATCCTGCCAAAGGGGAGATCATCCCGGAGGCCTTCTTCTTCATCATGCCAGCCTACGATATGAAGCGTGAGTAGTTCCACCTTGGACTATGGGTCCATCTAGTAGCTAGATGGCTATATATCCTCCTTTGTGCTATCATGTTTAGATCTTGTGAGCTCCGTTCATGATCAAGATCATCTATTTGTAATCATGCATGTTTTGTTTGCGGGGATCCGTTGGATATTGAGATTACTATGTCAGATTGATTAATGGTTTTGTCTTATCGATACTTGTAGAGGGAGTGTCCCAACCTTTACACAATATAAGGTGGGGTCCCCTGTGTTTACAATGCTAGTCCCTGGATCAATAGCTAGCATCCACAGTTAAGATGTAATATCAAGAAACAAAGGTCATAATATAATTTTATAACCAGGAATAACATAATTTTATTACATCTTACATAGCTCATTTGGCTATTACTTTACATTGCAGCGTAATAACTATAGTCATGGGTCCTTCATCTTCAAAGTGCCTTCACCTTCAAAGTGCCACAGGCAGACATGTTGGTTGTAGACTTTGTAATCCTAATCAATCAATCTTCACTAAAATCAATCAAACCTGCAACATTACAAGTTACAGCCACAAGGGTCAATACATTTGAATTGTATTGGCAAGTGATACTATGGTAGTATAGTGGAGTCTATCATCTATATGTATTTGGCTAAGTGGAGTTGAGGCTTGCATTGCTCAAAATAGATTTTCCTTATCATTTTGAAAACACTAAGTTTTTGTTTTGACAAAATCTTTTCCAAGGCTTCTCTCAATCAAAGATTGAAGATTTCAAACAACCCTTGTTCAAACCACAAGTTTTATCTTAGAAATTTGAATGATGAGATTCTTGATTGCTTCCATGTCTTGATGCTCAAATTGTCCTTTACCAGGGACATGGCTAAGTACTTAGATTTTACACTCTGCAGAGGTGGTGCACTTTCCCCACAAGACTTGGTTTCCCAAGACAAGATCTTTCAGAGGCCTTCCCTTAGACCAAAATGGACGCGTTCCAACCTATCAAACACTACCACCCTGGGTCCATATGGCTAAGTTCTTGCAACCTATATGATCATGGCAGAGCCCATATTGCCAAGTGGTTTCACTTGAAGCTTCTCAACATTTGACATCTCAAATCTCTTTGTTCCTGGGTGGCCATCCACAAGTGAGATACACAAGGTAAACCATAAACATGGGCCTTGTGAACCACTCAACCAAAAACCACCAAGCAATTACCATTCGACCCAGGTGATTCATTAACTTAGTTGTTTTATTAAACAAAACACAAGTCCTTAGACTTAGGAATTTTTCCATAGTGTGAATATATATTCCACCCATGTTTTCTATTAGCCAGGCTAAGCTTGATAGTAATAGGAATCTTAACTTAGGAAGATTTCCACTAAGGTTTCATCTACTAGGTTTTACTATAGCAAGGTTTATACTTAGCAAAATCCATGCAAGTTTTACTTAGAGAAAATCACTAATGCATAGTGAAAGTAATGGGACAAAAAGTATGAAGCATCACTTGCCTTTTTGGTAGAGGGTATAGGTTCACTCCTTGTCCTTGCAACAATCACACTCTTCAAGTCACTACAAATCAATCAAGCAAGGCACAAACTCAATCTACCAATCAAGCAAAACAACACATAAAATGACATAGTCAAAGTAATGCATGCAACCATGTCAAGCTTTGTTTTGTTTGAAAAAGTGGTTCCTAATGGGTCATAAACATTGGAATACACCTAATGGTCATTTTGTAAAGTGGCAAAGTCATTTGCAAAAGGTTTCACTACAAAACCATTTTCAAAACAAAGTATCATTTTATGTGGTGTAAAAATATTTTTACCAAGGCATTAATCTCCAGGTTCACCAAATATGTTTTCAAACCATAAAACTTGTTGTTTAGGGTCAGAGAGTTTAAAACAAAACATTTTCCACAGGTTTTCTTCCAAAATCATTTTTAATAAATAAACCACATTTCTATTTGACTATAAATGGTTTTAAATCAAAGAATCATATTTTTATTTCACCTAATACATTTTTGAGTCCACAAAGTGTTTCCTAATGTTAGTAGGTTCTAATCACACCATTTGCCAAAGATTTTTTTCCCAAAAATCATTTTTAAACAATTTTCACATCCTTAACAAGCATACAAATGTTTCTGCAAAAACAACCATTTTTCCAGAAGCTTTTTACTAAACAAAAGGCATGGTTGGCTAGGGATTGTCTTGATGATTCCATTGATATAAAATTTGTAATTTTTGGACGTGTGGTTTGAAAGTTATGGATTTTTCAAATTGGAACATCAAATAGATCAATTCTGTTTTTATTAGAACAGACAGGGCCACGTGGCTTGCTCCTATTCGCCAGTACCGGTTCGCACGGATCGGTCGCTGTGGAGCGTTGGATTTAAATTAGATCGAGCGGCTCAGGATCAAACTTACCTCTTCGTCTATATCTAATCCTAGCCAGTCAAAACGCATCCTACGGCTACAGCGTGCTTGCCAGGATCTGGCGGCGCTGACGGTGGCAGGTGGCGACGGCGGGGTCTGTCAGCGGCGGAGCCGGTGATACAAGAAGCGAGAGGGGACGTGGTGTGGCTCACCAAGTTCGCCGTGGCATGGGAATGCTCAACCTGCTCGCGTTGGTCGAAGGGGCGCACGGGTTCAGTCGGAATTCCTCGCCGGAGATGTGTCTGTCGACGGCCTCTCTGTTCATCGTCGCTGGCAAGAGCTGCAGGTCACGAGAAGACGTGCGAATAGGGTCATTAGATGCGGGAGAGTTTGGCGACCATGCGTGTGTCATCTCGAGAGAGAGGGGAGGACGGGACTTACGGGGAGAGGTCGTCGGAATGACGGCAGACGGTGGAGCTGTTCTGGCGGAGTCGTTGCTGAGCTTGCAGGGCGAGCGCGAGCGAGGGAAAAGTACTGGGAGGTGCAGAGGGTGTTGGCGAGCAAGATCGTGTGCTCAGGAGGTAGTGGGGCTGACGATGGTGGCCGAAATTCGAATGTGAGCTCGCCGGAGCCAGTGGGGGTTCGGAGATGATTTCGAGCAGCCTGGTGGCTCTCGAGGCGTGAGGTTTGGGGGGAATGGAAGAGAGGAAACGGCCGCTTAAGTGAGTGTGGTCAGGGGCGAGAATCACGCGGCATTGATGTGAATTTACCACGCGATTCAATTGGCAGAAACAGGAGAGAGAGAGGGAGGAAGAACAGGTCGCTGCGGTGAGGACGATGGCTAGCGAAGTGGGGCCGTTGCGTCAGTGGGAAAAGGAGTGAGGGGGGTCCACCAGTCATTCACTGCACGAGTGTGGGTCTGAGTGAGAAAGAACGGTTCGCTGGGGGAGAGAGGTGGGCTGTTGCTGGGTTAGTTGGGCCGGCTGGGCTGGGTCGACTGTTCTCACATTTTTTTTCCTGTCTGATTGATTTATCTTTTTCCATTTCTATTTACTGATTTGAATTTCAAACAAACAATCCAATCAACCAAATCAATTCAAACAAACACCACACTTCACAACTTTTGAACATGGTTCTGTTCAGTAGCATAATCCAAAATTCCATAATAAAATAATATTTTTATTCATTTTAGGATCCATTCATTATTTAATAAAATGGACCTTTTGTTTATTTAATCAAATAGGGTTTGATTTATTTAATAGAATCTTAATTTGAAATCCAAATACTTTCAAAACCAAATCGGTAGGTATTATTGGAAAGTAAAGAATACTTGGAAAACTTGTTTAAAACAAAATAACATTTTTGTTATAGGGTCCATTAATAATTAAATACAATGGACCTTAGTTTTCAAATCAAATAGGATTTGTTTTATTAGAATCTTTATTTTGAAATCTAAATAAAACTAAAACACTTCAGTAGGTTTTATTGGAGAAAATAAAATACTTTAGAAAACTTATTTAAAATAAATAAATAAATAAGTTTTAGTGTTTTATTTAAAATGGGAAAAGCCTTTACTTTAAATAAAATTGGATATTAAATCCTTATTATTTTATTTAAATAAACCTTTACTATTTTTAATTAAAACAAAACATTTTATTTCAAATTTTGGCTAAGGTTTAATTTGGCTATATAAAATAATCCTTATTTATAAATCTATCTTTTCCTTTGAAAACTAAATCCTTTTATTTAAAGAACCAAAATAGTAATTTTAAATATTTTTATTTTCCTTTAATAAAAGTTTATTTTTTTAAAATCTCTTTAGGATTTTATTTGATCCAAATAGGTTTGAAGTTCCAATTGAATTCAAAATGTTTCTTCTGACCCTGAAAATCAACAAAGTTTTATTTTATTCATTTATTTTTCACATAACAAGATTTGGAAATCTTGGGATGTGACAGGCTACCACCCTTAAAATAAATCTCGTCCCGAGATTTGGGGAGGCTAGGGTTACAAGTAGGTTCAAAACAACTATGGTACTACCACCCTTAAAAATTTTCAAACTAAATTACATCTTGGCTTGCTTGGGATCCTGGGGAAACTTCTCTGGGCAACCTTCTGCATAGTGTCCTTTGTTTCCACACTTGACTCATGGGAAAAGGTTGAGATCCTTCATAGACTTGTTTAACTTGTTCTTCATCTTTTCTGGACAATTGTTTACATAGTGGCCTAGTTCCTTGCATTTGAAACATGTTATAAGTTTGAGGTCTTGAGGTGGCTTCTCTGGACAATATGATGCATAATTTCCTAACTCTTTGCAGTGTTTGCACATCACTTGGCTAATTTCCTTCCTCATCTTGGGTTTCACTAGCTTTTGTTTGTCTTCTTGGCTCTTCTTCTTTTCTGGGCATTCACTGGCGTAGTGTCCCATCTCTTTGCAATTGTAACACTGCAACTGGCTTATGTCCTTCTTCTTCTTTTTGGGTCTCTCCAAAGCTAAGAGTTCTTCTAGTTCATGTTCTTCATAGGTGGGAGATCTTTCTCTCTTCTTGAGGCATTGATCTTCATGCTCCTTAGATGTATGATCCTTGTCTCCATAAATATTGCTATCTGGGGTTCCTTCTAGAATAACATCTTTGTCATCCTTGTTGTCATTAGCTCTTTGGGAAAAGTTTTCTCCCATGTTGATCACTTGAGTAACCAATCCTTGCAACAATTGGGAATGAAGTTTCAAAATCCTTTGTATGGCTGGGTCTAGTCCATTGTTGTTGGCTAAAAGCTGAGTTGTCTCTTGGCTCAACTGGTTTTGAGTTGCTATAAGTTCTCTCATGTTGTCTTCTTGGTTGTTGTTGTCATCAACCTTGATGTTGGAGTCTCTTGGAGAAGTCATCTGTTTGGGTTGGATTGGGATTAGAATAGGCAAAATATTTCTAAGGAAATATTTCTAATCACACACATCTCAATTCACACAAACAATGTGCATGCAATCACAAGTCAAACATTTCACTCAAGCAACAAAGTTCAAGCACATACTTAGGCAACAAAAATATTTTTGTTACACCACCTAAGTTGGTGTGTTAGACTTAACTAAAATATGGTGGTCCATCTATATGGTTCACTTGTGATCTTTCCTTCCTTCATGATTCTTCTTGCATGAGGTCATGGTTTCCTTAGGAAAAACTCCTTGGTCACAAAACTTCAAATGATGTAGGCTCTTTCTAACTTTTGCATTCCCTCAGTCTCTAAATCCTTGAGCAAGATTTCCTTGTTTCACTTGTAGTCCTTAGTAGTATCCAAGTTGGAAGTCCTTGGTGAATATGCTGAAGATGTTGAAGTCATTAGAGTTGAAGAAGTTGAAGTCATTAGAGTTGAAGTAGTCCTTTGCACATGGTGTAGTCTTTGGCCATGGGGTTGGTTTTTCCATCAAGTTGAAGTAGAAGAGATATAGAGTTGAAACCAAAATGGTTGAGGAAAGAGTTTACAAGTGTTTTTGTAAATAAGTTTTTGGAACAAAATACAACTCCTATTTTTCCAAGGTTTTTTTTTGTCCAATCCTAGGTTTATAAATCCTACAGGCAACACATTGCTCTGATACCATCTGTAGAGGGAGTGTCCCAACCTTTACACAATATAAGGTGGGGTCCCCTGTGTTTACAATGCTAGTACCTGGATCAATAGCTAGCATCCACAGTTAAGATGTAATATCAAAAAACAAAGGTCATAATATAATTTTATAACCAGGAATAACATAATTTTATTACATCTTACATAGCTCATTTGGCTATTACTTTACATTGCAGCGGAATAACTATAGTCATGGGTCCTTCATCTTCAAAGTGCCTTCATCTTCAAAGTGCCACAGGCAGACATGTTGGTTGTAGACTTTGTAATCCTAATCAATCAATCTTCACTAAAATCAATCAAACCTGCAACATTACAAGTTACAGCCACAAGGGTCAATACATTTGAATTGTATTGGCAAGTGATACTATGGTAGTATAGTGGAGTCTATCATCTATATGTATTTGGCTAAGTGGAGTTGAGGCTTGCATTGCTCAAAATAGATTTTCCTTATCATTTTGAAAACACTAAGTTTTTGTTTTGACAAAATCTTTTCCAAGGCTTCTCTCAATCAAAGATTGAAGATTTCAAACAACCCTTGTTCAAACCACAAGTTTTATCTTAGAAATTTGAATGATGAGATTCTTGATTGCTTCCATGTCTTGATGCTCAAATTGTCCTTTACCAGGGACATGGCTAAGTACTTAGATTTTACACTCTGCAGAGGTGGTGCACTTTCCCCGCAAGACTTGGTTTTCCAAGACAAGATCTTTCAGAGGCCTTCCCTTAGACCAAAATGGACGCGCTCCAACCTATCAAACACTACCACCCACTGTCCATATGGCTAAGTTCTTGCAACCTATATGATCATGGAAAAGCCCATAATGCTAAGTGGTTGCACTTGAAGCTTCTCAACATTTGACATCTCAAATCTCTTTGTTCCTGGGTGGCCATCCACAAGTGATACACAAGGTAAACCATAAACATGGGCCTTGTGAACCACTCAACCAAAAACCACCAAGCAATTACCATTCCACCCAGGTGATTCATTAACTTAGTTGTTTTATTAAACAAAACACAAGTCCTTAGACTTAGGAATTTTTCCATAGTGTGAATATATATTCCACCCATGTTTTCTATTAGCTAGGCTAAGCTTGATAGTAATAGGAATCTTAACTTAGGAAGATTTCCACTAAGGTTTCATCTACTAGGTTTTACTATAGCAAGGTTTATACTTAGCAAAATCCATGCAAGTTTTACTTAGAGAAAATCACTAATGCATAGTGAAAGTAATGGGACAAAAAGTATGAAGCATCACTTGCCTTTTTGGTAGAGGGTATAGGTTCACTCCTTGTCCTTGCAACAATCACACTCTTCAAGTCACTACAAAGCAATCAAGCAAGGCACAAACTCAATCTACCAATCAAGCAAAACAACACATAAAATGACATAGTCAAAGTAATGCATGCAACCATGTAAAGCTTTGTTTTGTTTGAAAAAGTGGTTCCTAATGGGTCATAAACATTGGAATACACCTAATGGTCATTTTGTAAAGTGGCAAAGTCATTTGCAAAAGGTTTCACTACAAAACCATTTTCAAAACAAAGTATCATTTTATGTGGTGTAAAAATATTTTTACCAAGGCATTAATCTCCAAGGTTCACCAAATATGTTTTCAAACCATAAAACTTGTTGTTTAGAGTCAGAGAGTTTAAAACAAAACATTTTCCAAAGGTTTTCTTCCAAAATCATTTTTAATAAATAAACCACATTTCTATTTGACTAGAAATGGTTTTAAATCAAAGAATCATATTTTTATTTCACCAAATACATTTTTGAGTCCACAAAGTGTTTCCTAATGTTAGTAGGTTCTAATCACACCATTTGCCAAAGATTTTTTTCCCAAAAATCATTTTTAAACAATTTTCACATCCTTAACAAGCATACAAATGTTTCTGCAAAAACAACCATTTTTCCAGAAGCTTTTTACTAAACAAAAGACATGGTTGGCTAGGTATTGTCTTGCTGATTCCATTGATATAAAATTTGTAATTTTTGGACGTGTGGTTTGAAAGTTATGGATTTTTCAAATTGGAACATCATATAGATCAATTCTGTTTTTATTAGAACAGACAGGGCCACGTGGCTTGCTCCTATTCGCCAGTACCGGTTCGCACGGATCGGTCGCTGTGGAGCGTTGGATTTAAATTAGATCGAGCGGCTCAGGATCAAACTTACCTCTTCGTCTAGATCTAATCCTAGCCAGTCAAAACGCATCCTACGGCTACAGCGTGCTTGCCAGGATCTGGCGGCGCTGACGGTGGCAGGTGGTGGCGGCGGGGTCTGTCAGCGGCGGAGCCGGTGATACAAGAAGCGAGAGGGGACGTGGTGTGGCTCACCAAGTTCGCCGTGGCATGGGAATGCTCAACCTGCTCGCGTTGGTCGAAGGGGCGCACGGGTTCAGTCGGAATTCCTCGCCGGAGATGTGTCTGTCGACGGCCTCTCTGTTCATCGTCGCTGGCGAGAGCTGCAGGTCACGAGAAGACGCGCGAATAGGGTCATTAGATGCGGGAGAGTTTGGCGACCATGCGTGTGTCATCTCGAGAGAGAGGGGAGGACGGGACTTACGGGGAGAGGTCGTCGGAATGACGGCAGACGGTGGAGCTGTTCTGGCGGAGTCGTTGCTGAGCTTGCAGGGCGAGCGCGAGTGAGGGAAAAGTACTGGGAGGTGCAGAGGGTGTTGGCGAGCAAGATCGTGTGCTCAGGAGGTAGTGGGGCTGACGATGGTGGCCGAAATTCGAATGTGAGCTCGCCGGAGCCAGTGGGGGTTCGGAGATGATTTCGAGCAGCCTGGTGGCTCTCGAGGCGTGAGGTTTGGGGGGAATGGAAGAGAGGAAACGGCCGCTTAAGTGAGTGTGGTCAGGGGCGAGAATCACGCGGCATTGATGTGAATTTACCACGCGATTCAATTGGCAGAAACAGGAGAGAGAGAGGGAGGAAGAATAGGTCGCTGCGGTGAGGACGATGGCTAGCGAAGTGGGGCCGTTGCGTCAGTGGGAAAAGGAGTGAGGGGGGTCCACCAGTCATTCACTGCACGAGTGTGGGTCTGAGTGAGAAAGAACGGTTCGCTGGGGGAGAGAGGTGGGCTGTTGCTGGGTTAGTTGGGCCGGTTGGGCTAGGTCGACTGTTCTCACATTTTTTTTCCTGTCTGATTGATTTATCTTTTTCCATTTCTATTTACTGATTTGAATTTCAAACAAACAATCCAATCAACCAAATCAATTCAAACAAACACCACACTTCACAACTTTTGAACTTGGTTCTGTTCAGTAGCATAATCCAAAATTCCATAATAAAATAATATTTTTATTCATTTTAGGATCCATTCATTATTTAATAAAATGGACCTTTTGTTTATTTAATCAAATAGGGTTTGATTTATTTAATAGAATCTTAATTTGAAATCCAAATACTTTCAAAACCAAATCGGTAGGTTTTATTAGAAAGTAAAGAATACTTGGAAAACTTGTTTAAAACAAAATAACATTTTTGTTATAGGGTCCATTGATAATTAAATACAATGGACCTTAGTTTTCAAATCAAATAGGATTTGTTTTATTAGAATATTTATTTTGAAATCTAAATAAAACTAAAACACTTCAGTAGGTTTTATTGGAGAAAATAAAATACTTTAGAAAACTTATTTAAAATAAATAAATAAGTTTTAGTGTTTTATTTAAAATGGGAAAAGCCTTTACTTTAAATAAAATTGGATATTAAATCCTTATTATTTTATTTAAATAAACCTTTACTATTTTTAATTAAAACAAAACATTTTATTTCAAATTTTGGCTAAGGTTTAATTTGGCTATATAAAATAATCCTTATTTATAAATCTATCTTTTCCTTTGAAAACTAAATCCTTTTATTTAAAGAACCAAAATAGTAATTTTAAATATTTTTATTTTCCTTTAATAAAAGTTTATTTTTTTAAATCTCTTTAGGATTTTATTTGATCCAAATAGGTTTGAAGTTCCAATTGAATTCAAAATGTTTCTTCTGACCCTGAAAATCAACAAAGTTTTATTTTATTCATTTATTTTTCACATAACAAGATTTGGAAAATCTTGGGATGTGACAATACTATCATGTCTGTGTTGTTTGTGATCTTGCATGCTCACCGTTTCTAGTAGCTATCTTGGCCGAGTAGATGCTAGTGACTCCAAGAGGGGGTATTTATGCTAAATAGTGGGTTCATGCCTTTATTTAATCTAAGGGAAGTGACAAAAATCTCTATGGTTGTAGATGTGTTGTTGCCACTAGGGAGAAAACAACGGTCTCTTGTTCATGGAACAAGTGGATTGTTTACCGTACACACTTTGCTTAAAGCAGTTATCCGTTACTTGCAACTTAATACCGTAGGGGGTTCGGATGATCACCTGAAGGTAGATTTCTAGTCATAGATGTAGTTGGATGGCGGTCTATATATCTTGTTGTATTGCCCAATCGAATCTCATAGGTTCATGAATGTCTAGTATTGCATTGTTATGCCTTGCTCAGTCCTGTCAATTGCCCTGCTATAATTTGTTTACCCAGCATGCCATGTTTGTTTATCTTAAGGAGAACACCTCTAGTGAACTATGGACCCCGGTCCAATCTTTACCATTGAAACATCTTCCACTGTTACTGTTTACTTGCTGCAAACCACCATTACTTTCCACACCATACAGTTAATCCTTTGTTACAGAAAACCGGTGAGATTGACAACCTCACTATTTGTTGGGGCAAAGTCTTGAGTTTGTGTTGTGCAGGTCTCAAAGTTGCTAGCAACATATTTGAGTCATTTCCTTCCTCCTACTGGTTTGATAACCTCGGTTTCTTACTGAGGAAAAACTTGCTGCTATGCTCATCACACCTTGCTCTTGGGGTCTCCCAACAAGGCTTCAATAACACGCCAACAAGCTCTTTTCTGGCGCCGTTGCCGGGAGGCTAAGGACGGCTTCACAAGGGGATCCCTTGACAACCTTTCTCTTTCTCTTTACTTTGTTTTTGTTTTGATTAGTTTATTTTGCTTGGTTTTTTGCCTCTTTTTATCAAAAACTCCAAAAAATTAGTTTAGTTTGGTTTGCTTTCTCTTATCAAAAAACACAAAAAAAATTAGTTCCTAGTCTAGTTGCTGGTCTGTTATTGCCTTGCTTGGTCATGCTTTCTATCAATGGATGGTTTCTTTGAAACTGGTTCTTATTGGCAAGGTGGGTTCACGGAATAACAAAAGAATTATTATAAGGAACACCGTTTGTCACAAAAAGGGAAACACTTATGGGAACAAATTGATAAATTGAATACTATTGCTAGAGAGGTGTGCTCTACTTATAATGTTACTTATTGCTTTGATAAATCTTGTTGCTGTAGGAGGTATAAACACCTACCTTTTCAATGTGAGTATAATGATAATGTTACCATATCTTCTTATGTTAAAGGAAATTATGACTTTTATGATGTGGAACAAATTTAAGAATTTATTGCCTTCAAGGGTGCATTTGAACTTGCCAGTTTGCTTGAAAATACTGATGATGCACCTTATGAATATGTGGTTTATGAGATACTTAAATTTTGCTTTGATAATTACAAGGAAGAAAATGGCTATATTCTTGAATATTTTAATAGATGCTTTCCAAAAATGGAAGAGTCTAATGCCTTGCAGGAGCCTATGGAAGAAGAAATTGTTGAAACTCGAAGCTCATTAGATGAAAAAGAGGAGGAGAGTGATGAACAAAAGGAGGAAGAATGGATTATCTACTCATGCCTACCTTCTAATGAGAGTAACCCTTTATCCCTTACATTATTTGATTGTCCCCCATGCTTACCAAAGGAGGATGAGTGTTATGTTCTTGTAGATCCTTTTGAAATATCTACTTTGGGTAAAACCAGTGTAGGTTTTAATCCCACTATTTTTGAGCTTGATAAAAAATATGTGTTTGTAGATCATGAAAATAATGTTTTATGTGATAGTTATATTGTTAATTTTATTCATGATGCTACTGAAAGTTATTATGAGAGGGGGAAACATGGTCTTATGTATCTCAACAATATTAAGTTTCCCCTCTTTATGTTGAAAATCTTAAAGTTGCACTTGTTCTGCTTTCCTATGCTTGTTGCTTTGTGCTTATTTGATTTATTTTCTTACAAGATTCCTATGCATAGGAAGAGGGTTAGACTTAAATGTGTTTTGAATTTGCTTTTTGATGCTCTCTTCGACTTCAATTCATATTTCTTATGTG
The DNA here is from genome assembly GCA_916181665.1 of Avena sativa. NCBI lineage: Eukaryota > Viridiplantae > Streptophyta > Magnoliopsida > Poales > Poaceae > Avena > Avena sativa. The sequence continues at coordinate 346,105,919 of OV702280.1, read as the reverse complement.
AGCACCCTCTCAAGCTATCAAGCCTAACTTAAAGGCGTTAAAGAAAAGTACTTGTTGGGAGATAACCCAAGAGTTTACTTGAGTCTTGGAAGTTATTACTTCATTAATTACCTCTCCTTATCCTTTTTGTTTGTTTTTTGTGCCAAGAATAACCTCTAATGAGAGGGAAGTAAGATTTGGGAAGTTGATGTTCCGAAACAGATTTCTATCCTCCACCATAAAAATTTGTGAGAAGTATCTGTAAGTCGAATTGAGCTGAAAATTTATGAATAAATCCCCCAGTATTTTAGCTAACTTTCATTAGTTTAACACTTTTTGATTTGAGCAACAGAGAATATTCGAAAAAATCGGTTTCTACCTGCTGGTCTGTTTTAACAGATTTCTGTCATTATTTGCATTTGCTTCTTATTGATTCCTTTTTGAGTTCTATTTTGGGGAATTGAGATTTTTGAAGGAGTTGCTACAGTAGCTTGTGTTTTTAGTGAAAAATTTTGCTGTTCCAAAGCTAAACCTAAAGGTCTATTATCTTTTGAATACACTAATGTTGCTAATAAAGATTGTGTGAAGTTTTGTATGAAGGAAAAAATTTAAGTGTAAAGAGAGAATGATGTAATGAGATGAAGAATGGACAAAAGATCAAGCTTGGGGATGCCACCCCGGTGTCACCCAAAGAAATATCCAAGAGGTACAAGCGTCAAAGCTTGGAGATGCCCAAGGCATCCCCTTCTTCATCAATAAAAAGCTTAGGTTTGTCTAGACACTTCGTTTTTATTGTTTCATGCACTATTGTGTTGTTCTTGGAGCGTCTTAGTTTTGTTTGGTTTTCTTAGTTGTTTAGTTTGCTTGAATAAAGTAGTTTGGACCCCCGTTCTCGCTGTGTTGTTTCAAATAATTCAATTGGTGTTGGAAAGGAGTAGGAAGTTCCTGCTTGAAAGTGCAAGAGGAGCTTGCATTGACTGTGACTTAGACTTTAGCATATCATGCTAGGTGTTGTTTTGACGTTATGCTTAGTGATTATTTCTGTAGCATATCTTGTTCCAAACAATTGGGATTTCTTAGTGTGCCTTGAAGGAATCATGCGTTGTTTTATCATGCAAAAACATAGTATTGTGGTATCCTCCTTTGATGCTTTGTTTGGGTTGACTTGGCAAATGATCACACCATGTTATGACTATTAACAAGTCACCATAGCCTCTATGATCATTTAGTCCTTGACTTGTAGTACCACTCTATGCTTTGTTTAGTAATGTTTTGTTGCTCTGCATGATTATGGCCATTATTGCTCTCTTAGTTGGTTGCTCCCAGTCTTTTGCTAGCCTCCACTTGTATGAGTAAGCTCTTCTCATGCTTCCAACTCCCAAGAAACCAAGTTATTCCAAAGTGTCCACTATAAACTCGTATGCATGGTGGGTTACACCATTTCAAGTATATTCTTGTTTTCAGCTATCTTCCAATTAAAAAGTATTTTGTTATGTGAAAACTTAGTGATTAAAGCTATCACAAACTTGATGGCACACTTTATATTCTTTGCCCCTAATAAACTTGAACCATTGTGTCGTCTATGTTGTATATGCTTGCACTTATACGTTGGAATTAGCAGAACCATGCTGTCATGGGGAACGTTTTCAACTTTGCACTTGTACTTTGTACACAGTTGATAGCATCCTCTTTTGTCTATGGATGTCACCGGTGTGAAATAAAGAGGGAGCTTGTAAGTCCATGGAGTTATGTATTTTGTGTTAGGGAAACGCCTGGGCTGCTAGCCTAATCCATGCCTAATCATGGTGGAAACTTGTAGCATCACCATAATGAGCATTCTATGAAGCATCCTCAATAAAAAGCTATGCACATAGTAAATAAAAAGATCGCTGACATGCTCATTGTCTGCTTGCCTTGTCATTTTGGTTATGGGATAGCTCTTGTACCATGTGCAAGGGGAACCCCGTTAGCGGTTCTCTATGATACACATGTACTTACTATGACAAGAACTTACAGGTGACTGAAGTTGAGTAGCATGAGGTGTGGCCCTCGTATTCAAGGGACTTGAGATTTCCAACTTATACTTTTTATCAAAAACTCCAAAAAAATTAGTTTAATTTGGTTTGATTTCTCTTATAAAAAACACAAAAAATTAGTTTCTGCTCTAGTTGCTGGTCTGTTATTGCCTTGCTTTGTCATGCTTTCTATTAATGGATGGTTTCTTTGAAACTAGTTCTTATTGGCAAAGTGAGTTCACGGAAGAACAAAAGTATTTTTATAAGGAACACCGTTTGTCACAAAAAGGGAAACACTTATGGGAACAAATTGATAAATTGAATACTATTGCTAGAGAGGTGTGCTCTACTTATAATGTTACTTAGTGCTTTGATAAATCTTGTTGCTGTAGGAGGTATAAACACCTACCTTTTCAATGTGAGTATAATGATAATGTTACCATATCTTCTTATGTTAAAGGAAATTATGACTTTTATGATGTGGAACAAATTGAAGAATTTATTGCCTTCAAGGGTGCATTTGAACTTGCCAGTTTTCTTGAAAATACTGATGATGCACCTTATGAATATGAGGTTTATGAGATACTTAAATTTTGCTTTGATAATTACAAGGAAGAAAATGGCTATATTCTTTAATATTTTAATAGGTGCTTTCCACAAATGGAAGAGACTAATGCCTTGCAGGATCCTATGGAAGACGAAATTGCTGAACCTGAAAGCTCATTAGATGAAAAAGAGGAGGGGAGTGATGGTCAAGAGGAGGAAGAATGGATATACCCATGCCTACCTTCTAATGAGAGTAACTCTTTACCTCTTATATTATTTAATTGTCCCCCATGCTTACCAAAGGAGGATTAATGTTATGTTCGTGAGGATTCTTTTGAAATATCTGCTATGGGTAAAACTTGTGATAATAGTTATGCTCCTGTTATTTATGATAATCCTATATTTGTGCCTAACTTCGAAATGCATGGTACTAAAGAGTTTTGCTTAGAAAATGTTTATGATAAAGCTCCAGATGATGGTCCTATATTGAATGATCAGTCTCTTTATTATAAAATTGTTAAAAGTGGCTTTGAAGGTTTTAATCCCACTATTTTTGAGCTTGATAGAAATTATGTGTTTGTAGATCATGAAAAGCATGCCTTATGTGATAGTTATATTGTTGAGTTTATTCATGAGGCTACTGAAAATTATTATGAGAGAGGAAAATATGGTGGTAGAATTTTTGATGGTATTGAAACACCTCTCTATATGCTAAAAGTTTTGAAGTTACTCTTGTCTTATCTACCTATGACTGTCACTTTGTTCTTCATGAATTTATTTATGTACAAGATTCCTATGCATAGGAATAGGGTTAGACTTAAATGATTTTTGAATTTGCTTCTTGATGCTCTCTTTTACTTCAATTCGTATTTCTTATGTGAGCATCTTCTCAAACTATCAAGCCTAACTTAAAGGTGGTAAAGAAAAGTACTTGTTGGGAGATAACCCAAGAGTTTTCTCGAGTCTTGGAAGTTATTACTTCATTAATAACCTCTCCTTATCCTTTTTGTTTGCTTTTTGTGCCAACAATGACCTCTAATGAGAGGGAAGTAAGATTTGGGGAGTTATTGTCCCGAAACAGATTTTTGTGCTCCACCGTAAAACTTCGTGTAAAATCTCTGTAAGTCGGATTGAGCTGATATTTTGCGAATAAATCCCCCAGTATGTTAGATAACTTTTGTTAGTGCAACAATTTTTGATTTGAGCAACATAAGGTCTTCGAAAAAATAGGTTTCTACCTGCTGGTCTTTTTTTGACAGATTTCTGCCATTATTTGCATTTGCTTCTTATTGATTCCTTTTTCGGTTCTTTTTTAGGAAATTGAGCTTTTTGAGGGAATTGCTACAGTAGATTGTGTTTTTAGTGAAAGTTTTTCTGTTCTAAAGCTAAACGCAAAGGTCTATTATCTTTTGAATACACTAATGTTGCTAATGAAGATTGTGTGAAGTTTTGTATGAAGGAAAATTTTCAGGTGTAGAGAAAGAATGATGTAATGAAATGAAGAGTGGACAAAATATCAAGCTTGGGGATGCCACCCCGTTTCCACCCAACAAATATTCAAGAGGTACAAGCATCAAAGCTTGGGGATGCCCAATGCATCCCCTTCTTCATCAATAAAAAGCTCAGGTCTTTCTAGACACTTCGTTTTTATTGTTTCATGCACTGTTGTGTTGTTCTTGGAGCGTCTTAGTTTTCGTTTTTGTTTGCTTAGTTTTCTTGAATAAATTAGTTTGGACCCCCGTTCTCGCTATGTTGTTTCAAATAAGTTGATTGGTGTTGGAGAGGAGTAGAAAGTTCTTGCTTGAGTAGTACAAGAGGAGCTTGCATTGACTGTGACTTAGACTTTAGCATATCATGCTAGGTGTTGTTTTGACCTTATGCTTAGTGATTATTGCTTTAGCATGACTTGTTCCAAACAATTAGGATTGATTAGTGTGCCTTGAAGAAATCATGCGTTGTTTTAACATACAAAAGAATAGTATTGTGGTATTCTCCCAGGCCCGTCTCTGGCCCATGGCAGCCTTGTGCGACGGCCAAGGGCCCAGGCCAGGAAGGGGCCCAATATCAGATCCTCCCTCATACCTGGTTAACAATTTTTTTATGGGCTAAAGAAAAATAAGATAGGCCTAGACGCCCCAATAATAGAGATGAGGACACAGGAGTAGCAGGGGCTGGACGGGAGCAGGATTAGCTATCGCGATTCGGGACTCGTTTTTTCTGACAAGCAGGCGACATGATAAGTTTCGAATTAATCTCCCACTAATCGTTCATCCAATTTATGATTAATGTCTCCATTAGGGTTGTAACTTTTAAGATCATAATTTGATATAAATTCCTTCACATTAATCTGTGATAGGCGTTGCAATGCCGCCGAAACAATTTCCCAGTACTAAAAAAAGATAGAGAATCAACTTATTAAATTGCAAAAAGATGCTTTAAATAAGTATATTTTCCAACAACAAGTAGTGTTGATGTCAACAATATTAATCAAAGTGAAGAATCTCATATGTAAGGTATATTGAACGTAGGAGTACGAACACGAATCTAATATATATTGCCATAGCTCTTGTCGACTTCGCCTAGGGGCCCCAAAAAAATAGAGCCGGCCCTGTATTCTCCTTTGATGCTTTGTTTGGGTTGACTTGGCACATGCTCACACCATGTTATGACTATGAACAAGGCACCATAGCCTCTATGATCATTTAGTCCTGAACTTGTAGTACCACTTTATGCTTTGATTAGTAATGTTTTGTCGCTCTGCATGATTATGACCATCATTACTCTCTTAGTTGGTCGCTCCCAGTCTTTTGCTAGCCTCCACTTGTATGAGTAAGCTCTACTCATGCTTCCAACTCCCAAGAAACCAAGTTATTCCAAAGTGTCCACTATAAATTCCTATGCATGGTGTGTTACACCATTCCAAGTATATTCTTGTTTTCATCTATCTTCCAATTTAAAAAGGTATTTTGTTATGTGAAAACTTAGTGATTAAAGCTCTCCCAAACTTAATGGCACACTTTATTTTTCATGCCAATAATAAACTTGTACCATTGTGTCATCTATGTTGTATATGCTTGCACTTATACGTTGGAATTAGCAGAACCGTGCTGTCACGGGGAACGCTTTCAACATTGCACTTGTACTTTGTACACAGTTGATATCATGCTCTTTTGTCTATGGATGTCACCGGTGTGAAATAAAAGGGGAGCTTGTAAGTCCATGGAGTTATGTATGTGTGTTAGAGAAACGCCTGGGCCGCTAACCTAAGCCATGCCTAATCATGGTGGAAACTTGCAGCATCACCATAATGACATCTATGAAGCTTTCTTCTTATAAAAAAAGAGAGACATATTGAAAATAGGAAAGAGAGAAAAAAGCACCATATTCCCATGGTAAATTAGAAGATTGCTGAGATGCTCATTGTCTGCTTGCCTTGTCATTTTGATTATGGGATAGCTCCTGTATCATGTGCAAGGGGTACCCCGTTGGCGGTTCTTTATGATACACATGTACTTACTATGACAAGAACTTACAGGTGACTAGGGTTAAGTAGCATGAGGTGCGGCCCTCGTATTCAAGGGAATGAGATTGCCAACTTATACTTTGTCAAGCATATACTCCATCTTTGTTCACTTTAACCTTAATCACTTCAAGATGCTTATGATAGGGGCAATGAGAGCTGAAAGCTAACAAGTACCATAATTTTTGGAAGCTCTTTTTGAGACTTGAAATCCCTACTTCCCTTATGAAGGGCCTTTCTTCCACTATTATATTGAGTCTCCACCTTCTATCTTTTATGCACCAGTTAAGAGAGCATAGTTGCCATTGTTAGTTCTATGTGCATTGTCCCAAAACTTATTGATTGATGCACATTGTTGATATTATTTGTTCTTGTGCTATTTGTATCTAGTCACTCTTATGAACGTTGAAGGTGTCCTATGCATCTATTTGCTACTCCATGAGGGATGTTGGCGCTTTATCGACGTGGGAGCGCTTCGTTGGAAAACCCCGAGAGCAAGATGTGATGCAGCACAACAGCAAGTCTTCCCTCAGTAAGAAACTGAGGTTATTGAACCAGTAGGAGGAAGGAAACATCTGAAAGGTGTTGCAAGTAACTTGGAAACCTGCACAACGCAAACTCAAGACTTTGCCCCAACGAACAGGGAGGTTGTCAATCTCACCGGTTGCTGTAACAAAGGATTAAGTGTATGGTGTGGAAGGTAATGGTGGTTTGCAACAACTAAACAGTAACAGTGGAAGGTATATAAATGGTAAAGATTGGACCGGGGTCCATAGTTCACTAGAGGTGTTCTCCTTAGATAAACAAACATGGCATGCTGGGTAAACAAATTACAGCAGGGCAATTGACATTACTGAGCAAGGCATAACAATGCAATACTAGACATCATGATCCTATGAGATTCGATTGGGCAATACAACAAGATACATAGACCTCCATGCAACTGCATCTATGACTAGAATTCCACCTTTGGGTTATCATCCGAACCCCCTCCAGTATTAAGTTGCAAGCAACAGACAACTGCTTTAAGCAAAGTGTCTTAGGTAAACAATCCACTTGTTCCATGAACAAGAGACTGTTGTTTTCTCCCTAGTTGCAACAACACATCTACAACTTTAGAGATTTATGTCACTTCCCTTAGATTAAATAGAGGCATGAACCCACTATCGAGCATAAATTCCCCCTCTTGGAGTCACTAGCAACTACTTGGCCAAGATAGCCACTAACAATGGAGAGCATGCAAGATCACAAACAACACAGACATGATAGAATCAAATAGACAAAACCATTAATCAATCTGACATAGTAATCTCAATATCCATCGGATCCCCGCAAACACAACATGCATGATTACAAATAGATGAGATCTTGATCATGAACGGAGCTCACAAGATCTAGGCATGAAAGCACAAAGGAGGATATAAAACCATCTAGCTACTACATGGACACGTAGTCCAAGGTGGAACTACTGACGCTTCATACCAAAGGCTGGCATGATGAAGAAGAAGGCCTCCGGGATGATCTCCCCTCCGGCAGGGTGCTGGGAAGAGCTTCAGATCCCCCCGATCTAGGGACGATGCTGGCGGCGGATACAGACGGTTTCGTGGAATATTGATTGGGTACTTCAGGTTTATACATCGGGGGCTTCTTATAGGCTAAGAGGCGAGGCAGGAGGGCGGCCAGGGGGCCCACACCCTGCCCAGACATAGCCTAGGGTGGGCCCATGCCTAGGGGGTGCAGCCGCCCTGTGGCTCCCCTCCGTATCTCCTTTGGACTCCGTGTTCTCCTCGGTGAAATATTGACTTTGGCTTTTGTTCCGTCCAATTCCGAGAATATTTCCTTACTAGCTTTTCTGAAACCAAAAACAGCAGAAAACAGGCAACTGGCACTATGGCATCTTGTCAATAGGTTAGTTCTAGAAAGTGTATAAAAAACACCTCAAAGTGTAGACAAAGCAAAGCAAAGGAGATACTAAACAAGCATGGAACATCAAAAATTATAGATATGTTTCCGACGTCTCAAGGGACAAGCTAAATGCCACTATGCCATGTTTTCTGTATGTGAAACAAACAAACGTTTTTCAATGCATGTTATTCATGATCTTTGTTTGTAACCTTTCATGTTGCATGCATAGTTACTTTGTCTTACTGTTAGAACTCCATCTTTCATGCTCATGTTTAGAGTTCTTTGATCCCATCCTTCAATGCTTGCAAATGGTTTGATCTTGATTTTGATGGTGCATGTCACCTCAAAAATTATTCTTTTTATCACTTACCTACTCGAGGACGAGCAGGAGTTAAGCTTGGGGATGCTTGATACATCGGAAATGTATCTATAATTTTTGATGTTCCATGCTTGTTTAGTATCTACTTTGCTTTACTTTTCTACACTTTGAGGTGTTTTTATATGTTTTCTGGTACTAACCTATTAACAAGATGCCACAGTGCCAGTTGCCTGTTTTCTTCTGTTTTTGGTTCCAGAAAGGCAGAAAATCAATATTCTCGGAATTGGATGGGACAAAAGCTAAAGTCAATATTTTACCGTGGCGAACATGGAGCCACAGTACAAGACAGAGGGGAGGCACCAGGGGGCCACACCCTGGCAGCGCGGGCTAGGGTTACCCACGCCTGGGGGTGGTATGACCACCCTGGCCACCCCCTGCCTCGCCTCTTCGCCTATAAATACCCCCCGATGCATAAACCCTAAGTACCCAATCAATATTCCATGAGACAGTCCGTAGCCGCCGCCACCATCGTCTCTAGATCGAGGGGGATCTGAAGCTCTTCCCGGCACCTTGCCGGAGGGGAGATCATCCCGAAGGACTTCTTCTTCATCATGCTATCCTCCGGTATGAAGCGTGAGTAGTTCCACCTTGGACTACGGGTCCAAGTAGTAGCTAGATAGTTGTATCTCCTCCTTTGTGCTATCATGTTTAGATCTTGTGAGCTCCGTTCATGATCAAGATCATCTATTTGTAATCATGCATGTTTTGTTTGCGGGGATCCGATGGATATTGAGATTACTATGTCAGATTGATTAATGGTTTTGTCTTATTGATTCTATCATGTCTGTGTTGTTTGTGATATTGCATGCTCTCTGTTTCTAGTTCCTATCTTAGCCGAGTGGATGCTAGTGACTCCAAGAGGGGGTATTTATGCTAGATAGTGGGTTCATGCCTCTATTTAATATAAGGGAAGTGACATAAATCTCTATGGTTGTAGATGTGCTATTGCCACTAGGGAGAAAACAACGGTCTCTTGTTCATGGAACAAGTGGATTTTTTACCTTACACACTTTGCTTAAAGCAGTTATCCGTTGCTTGCAACTTAATACCGTAGGGGATTCAGATGATAACCTGAAGGTGGAATTCTAGTCATAGATGCAGTTGGATGGCAGTCTATGTATCTTGTTGTATTGCCTAATCGAATCTCATAGGTTCATGAATGTCTAGTATTGCATTGTTATGCCTTGCTCATTCCTGTCAATTGCCCTGCTGTAATTTGTTTACCAAGCATGCCATGTTTGTTTATCTTAAGGAGAACACCTCTAGTGAACTATGGACCCCGGTCCAATCTTTACCATTGATACATCTTCCACTGTTACTGTTTACTTGCTGCAAACCACCATGACCTTCCACACCATACAGTTAATCCTTTGTAACAACAAACTGGTGAGATTGACAACCTCACTGTTCGTTGGGGCAAAGTCTTGAGTTTGTGTTGTGCAGGTCTCCAAGTTGCTAGCAACACCTTTGAGTCGTTTCCTTCCTCCTACTGGTTTGATAACCTCGGTTTCTTACTGAGGCAAAACTTTCTATTATGCTCATCACACCTTGCTCTTGGGGTCTCCCAACAAGGCGTCAATAACACGCCAATAGCCCTCTATCTCTCCATCCTCAACAACAACAACAACAAGATCGCAAACTCTTCGTCCGGTGAAAACGCAATAGGAATTCTAAAACTCTCGAAGGTCCGTTTAAGTAATCTCACTTTGCTTCTGCTTCCCGAGGATTCGATAAACCTAGGTCTACTAGGGAAAAAGAGCTATACTACATCCGTAATCCGGATCGAAGGTATCAACCCTTTTTCTGGCGCCGTTGCCGGGGAAGCAAAAGCTACCCTGGTGAGGTTAGTAGGAACCTTGCTAGTTTTAATTTTTTTAGTTTGCTTTCAATTTTTATTTGAAAAACCAAAAAAAATAGTTAGTCTTTTTAATTCTTGCTTTATCATCATTACTACTTGTTTAAGAAAATACAAAAACATAGGAAGTTTGGCTGAAAAGAAGTTTGGGGAGTTTGCAACTCCTAACAATGATTATTTGCATACTCTTATTACTCAGCCAGGAATTGATGCTGAAGATTATGAAATTAAGCCCCACTATTTAAGTTTGATTCAACATAATCAATTTGTAGGCTCTGTTGTAGAAGATGCAGGTATGCACTTAAATACTTTCACTTAAATATGTGATATGATGTGCATTAAAGATGTTGAACCCGACGCGGTGAAGTTGCGCTTATTTCCTTTCTCTCTTAGAGGAAGAGCAAAAGAATGGTTGCTATCTTTGCCTAGAAATACTATTGCATCATGGGTGGAATGCACTTCCTTATTATGACTAAATTCTTTCCACCTACAAATACTATGCAACTCAGATCTAATATTACTGGTTTTAGACAGGAAGAGCGTGAGCCACTAGCGCTTGCATGGGAGAGAATAAAGAATGCATGAGAAACTGTCCCAACCATGGGATGGAAGATAGGTTAACTCTCCATCTATTTTATAATGCTCTTAACCATTTTTCTAAGTCTATGCTAGACACTACAGCTGAAGGAACATTTATGGGTAAGCAAATTACCGAAGCAAAGCAGCTGCTAGACAATATGCAAGACAACCATGCCCAATGGCATGTGGAAAGATTAAACACGAAGAAGGTGAACTCCGTCACACCTCAAGAGAACTAAGAACTCAATGCTAAGTTGGATGAGCTTATATTAGCCGTTAAAGGTAAGGAAACCCCGGTAAGGACCACTCCCGAACCAACTATTGAAGAAGTAGACTTTATAGCTCGTAATGATTATAACCCTGCTTGGAAGAAGAATTGTAATCCAAACTTTCAAAAACATTATTCTAGTCCTGTAGGTAGCTCTAATAATAATATGGCATCAAGTAATACTAGTCTCCAAGAAACTCTTAAAGCTTTTATGGACTCACAAAATGAGAAAAATAATATTCTAGTCAAAATTACGGAGAATCATGATGCCATGCTTGGTAAATTATCTAACCAAGATGTTAATTTGAGAAATGATTTGCAGGCCCTCCAAGAAAGAACAAGGATCATTGAGGCACAGCTAGGTAAGATAACCGAGAGTCAAACTCTCATTCTAGAAAAATTTGCAGGTAAAGCTGAGCCCAATCCTGTTGAAGAGCTCAGTATGATAAGAATCCAAAGGGAGGAGCCCAAAGAACTTGATTATAGCAATGCTCCTTCAACAAACTACACTATTGAAGATCTTGTAAAAGGGATCAATGTTAAGATTCCGGTAAGTGAAGGAAATGAAGAATCCATGTATCAACACTTCGTTAATCAGGTAGAAATAAAGGTACGTGAGCTTGAAGAAGAATACAAGAAAATTGCTGAAAAATTGCCTATTAAGCTATTAAGAATAAAATTGGGACTAATGAAATAGCTGCACTTTAACATGGTGTCAGCATGTGCTAAGTCGCCGACCTTCAATGGCTCTCCTCTTCGTCCCACCTTAAGTTAACCCTTCCTCGTCGCCGGTGATCCCTCGCCGGGATCCTCTCCTTCCCCCACCTCTCTCTTGGCGCTTATCGGTTTTCTTGTGCGACAATGGTCTCTCCTACGTGGTGCTGGGAGGCCACGTATGTGCCCATTGTCGATCCAGATCTAGAGGTTGAACCTTCGAAAGGTATGATTAGTATCTGGTCTAATTGGATCACCCTGCAAACTTCCAAGGGTTTTGGGATCATCGGGCGCCCTCTTCGATCTGGTGAGTTGATCTCTCTGGGTGCGGAGGTTCTCTTTCAAACACATGTTGCCTTTGTGGGATCGTGTTCCATCTCTCCGATTGGGGACCACACATGCATGGTTGTGGATCCCGAGGTACGTGTCCCTGGCTCTGATCAGGGTCTATAGTCTCCAGCTCTAACAAGCCCCCGTGAGGTAGTCACATCTGACATTGATATTGGAGGGATCAAGTGTTGGAAGATCTCTTACTCTACGGTTCATGATCTGGATCGTGGCAGAATGAAGGCTTATGATGGTACTCTTGAGCTGTGTTCGAAAAGCGGTAAAAATTCTCTTTTCAATGCAAAGGGCTATCGTGTTGGACATCTATTAGTGCCTCCGATATCCAATTTTAGCATTGGTGAAAAGCTTTATTTTCCTGAGCACGTGGTTCGTATTGGCCTTATCCTGTCTGATTCGGTCAAGGATCTGGACTGTTTTTTGCCTTCAAAGGAGATTATTGACAAGGATCAGTCTAATTTATCTGATGCCTCCTCTTTTAATGATGTTCCGATCTCGTTCGAATTAAATGTATCTCATGGTATTAATTTCTCAAAAGATGTGCGGTTTAAATTCCATTCTGAGGTGCACCCTTTGGACAAGGCTAGGAATTTCATTCTTGTGATTTCGTTTGGAAGAGCTTGTTTCAAATTGGATGAGCTCACTGTCAGTTTGGCTCTGGAATCAGTTATTGGTGGGGTTGGCAAGCTTTTCAAGGTCTCTTTGCTTCGTGACAGAGTTTTCTCCTTCTGTGTGGCTTCCAAGGTGGTGGGTTTTCACATTCTCAAAATGAGGAAATATGTTTGCTCCAAGTTTAAATGCTTTTTCATCTTTGGGGCCGTGGTGGGCCCAACTGGCTAAGAGAATTCAAATAATGGCAGTTGGAATCTGATATGGAATGGACTTTAGTCAGTCCCTCCAAAAGAAGGATGCAACTTGGTCTTCAAGCTCTTTATAAGGGGAAGCCTCAATCTATTATTATGTCCAATGCTTCAAGATCTAGGCGTCTTATCTTTGCTGAGGAGCTGTCTTATCCTGCCTGCAAGGGTTATGCTCATAAAGTTTCTGAAAACAAGAGTGATCCAGTTTCTTCGGTCAGTTTAGATGATGTTGTCTCGGAGGCTTCGTTTCCAATCCATAATGACACCTCTGCGGTCACCAAATTGGTTGATTTAAAAGAGTCTGATGAAGATACTTACTCGAATCCCACGGGCTTCGAAGATGTTGTTGATGATATTCTGTTTAGAGCTTGGGACTGCAGCAAATGCTTGAGTATGGGCCATAAAGTCGAGGCTTGTAAGTGTCAAATCAGGTGTAAACAATGTTTCAATTATGGTCATGTTAAACGGGCCTGTTTGAACTGTTTCTCTTCAAGTTTGCAAAGATGGGTTCCTAAAAAATCATGTGCTGACCGTCCTGACCCTGACTCTAGAGAGTCCGTGCTAAAGACCCCGGTCGTTACAACTTCTAAAGGTTTTGTCGCTTCTGAGGCGTGTCCTCCGCAGAACTCTCCGCCGCCCTACCCTCTCCTCTTCCTCCAGATTGCTCTCCTATGGCGAGTTGGGAAGTGGATCCTCTGGTCTGGCTACCATGGGGACATGAGATTATTGATGGTGGAGTAACCAGATTGCCTCGTTCTTTCTACTATGCTACACAAGACCCCACTCCCCGGCTTCAATCTTGGGTGGTTGCCATTGTGGAACCGAGGCCGCCTGCTGCTCTTATTGATCATTCGAGGAATCAGGTACATCAATTTCTGGTTGGTGCGCTTAATAGCCATGTGGTGGAGGATCAGCCTAGTGTCTTTGGTGTTGGTCTGTTCCAACTTAGTGGTCCCAATGCATGTCATGCTCTTGTTAACCATGGACATTATCAGTTGAACAACAGCTTTGTCAGATTATTTTTCTCTAATGATACGGAGAGCCATAGAGCTGAACATGGTTTTCGACATGGTTGGCTGATGTTTTTGGGGGTGCCCCAGATTACAGAACTGATGAGCACATTGCTAATGTTGTCTCCAGTTTTGGAAAGTTTCACTACTGGAATAATAATGACCCAATCAAGGATAGAGTTCTTATTTATGCTTCTTTCCCTTCCCCTGCTTTGGTGCCTCGTGATGTGTAATTTGGTAAATTTGCCTCAGTGGGAGGGGTTATTGAATCTTGGACTGCTGTTGTTTTTATTCTCTCGGCTCACTTTGCTGATAACCCGCCTCCTGATGTGGATCAAATGCCTCCTGATGGCAACCCACACCCCCTCCCTGGTGATTTGGCTGCTAATAACAATTTGTGGGTGGGACCTCAATTCCCAGAAATTGGTTGGGACCATGCTCATTGGCAAGATAATAATGAGAATCATGAGGCTAATGGGCAGGATCCACTGAATCAAAATAATATGGAAGAGGATCAGGAAGCTCAGGATTCCCAAGAATCTATTGTGGTTGAGGATTCTGTTCATGCAATCTCTTCTGATGTGGCTCCTGTTGGCCTTAGCATTGCAGTCACCTCCTTTTTAGATGTTAAAAGCTAAGAGATCTTGGTCTGCAGCTTTCTTTCCTTGGACTGACCTGTTTCAACAAGATTGGGTTCCTCCCATCTGTGCTAATCTGCCCTCCAGTGTAGAGGTCCCAACCTTTAATAAGGTAGAGATCCCTGTGTTTACAATGCTAGTCCCTGGATCAATAGCTAGCATCCATAGTTAAGATGTAATATCAAGAAACAAAGGTCATAATACAACTTTATAACCAGGAATAAAATAATTTATTACATCTTACATAGCTCATTTGGTTATCTCATTACAATGCAGCAGAAATAGCTATAGCATGGGGTCCTTCATATTCAAGTGCCACAGGAAAACATGTTGGTTGTAGACTTGTAATCGTAATCAACACACTTCACTAACATCAAACAAACCTGCAACATAATAAGTTACAGCCATAAGGGTCAATACATTTGAATTGTATTGGCAAGTGATACTATGGTAGTATAGTGGAGTCTATCATCTATATGCATTTTTCTAAGTGGATCTTAGGCTTGCTTTGCTCAAAATAGATTTTTCCTTATCATTTGAAAACACTAAGTTTTTGTTTGACAAAATCACCCAAGGCATCTCCCAATATAAATTGGTGATCCTTCAGCCCTTGTTCAACCACAAAATTTTAACTTAGAAATTGGGATGAGGAGATTCTTGATAGCTTCCATGTCTTGATGCTCAAATTGTCCTTTGCCAGGGACATGGCTAAGTACTTAGATTCTTCCATCTGCAGAGGTTGTGCACTTTCCCCACAAGACTTGATTTTCACCAAGATAGGACCTTTCAGAAGCCTTCCCTTAGACCAAATGGACGCGCTCCAAACCTATCATCCCACTACCACCAACTGTCCAAATGGCTAAGTTATTGCAACCTATATGATCCAGGCAGAGCCCATAATGCCATGTGGCTGCACTAGAAGCTTCTTAACATTTGGCATATTTAATCTCTTTGTTCCTGGGTGGCATTCCACAAGTGAGATACCAAGTTTTCCCCATCATACTGGACTTGGTGATGCCCAAGTTTTCCCCAGCATACTGGACTTGCATAACCACTCAACACAAACCCTTCTTTCCATTCCACCCAGGTGATTCATTCACTTAGTTGTTTTATCAAACAAAACACAAGTCCTTGACTTAGAAATATTCCATAGCATGAATATAATCCACCCTTGTTTTCTACTAGCTAAGCTAAGCATGATAGTAGTAGGAATCTTAACTTAGGAAATTTCTACTAAGGTTTCATCTACTAGGATTTCCCATGGCATAGTTATACTTAGCAAAAATTCCATGCAAGTCCTACTTTAGAAATATCACTAATGCATAGTGAAAATAATGGGACAAAAGTATGAAGCATCACTTGCCTTTTTGGTAGAGAATATAAGTTCACTCCTTGATCTTGCAATATTCACACTCTTCAAATTCCACTACAATTCAATCAAGAGAGCAAAGATTCAATCTACCATTCAAGCAAACATCACATAAAATAATAGAAACAAAGCAATGCATGCAAGCGTGCCAAAGATTTTTTTATTTGTAAAAGTGGTTTCTAATAGGTTATAAACATCCTAAAACACCTATTGGTCATTTTATAAAGTGGCAAAACCATTTGCAAAAGATTTTACTTATAAACCTTTTTTAAACCAAAGCATTATTTTATGTGGCTGAAAATGCATTTAGCAAAGCAATAATCTTTATAGGGTTCACCAAATACATTTTTAATTCTAAAACTTGGTGTGTGGGGTCAGAGAGTTTAAATCAAAACATTTCCCAAAGGTTTTTATCAAAAAGCATTTTTAATATAATAACATTATTTTTATTTGACTAGAAATGTTCTAAATCAAAGATTCATTCTTTTGCCTCACAAAATATGTTTTTGAATCTATAAGTTGGTTTCTTTGGTCAGTAGGTTCAAAACAATCCATTTTCCCAAAGGTTTTATCACAAAATAATTTTAGAAAGAATTTCATATTCAAATTATGCCTACACAAGTTTCTTCAAAAACAACCATTTTACCAGAAGCAATTTACTAAACAAAGCGCATGGTTGGAAAGTACTTGTCTTTCTGATTCGATTGATATAAAATTTGCAAAATTTGGACGTGTGGTTTGAAAGTTATGAATTTTGCAAGTTTGAGTAACTAATAGAACATTTTCTGGTTTTTGTAAAACAGTCTGGGCCACGCGTCCTATTCTGGTTGGTTGAAAAAGTTTCACGCGGATCAAGCGATGTAGGCCGTAGGATCTAATGCAAATCGTGCGGCACAGATCAGCATACCTCTTCGTTTTAAGTGGATCTATCGTATCCACTGGATCACCATCCTAAGGTTCGCAGCACACCAGCCACTAACTGGCGGCGCTCGACGGTGGCGCGCGGCGGCGACACTCTGGTGGCGAGGTTGCCGACGATGCATGATGCGAGGAAGAGAGAGAGGGGTCTCACCGGGTTCGCAGCTTGCTGCTGATGCTCAACGTGCTTGATGTTTATCGAGGGGCGCACGAGGTTGGCCATAATTGCTCGCCGGAGTTGGCCATAAGTCAATTAAATAACTTTTATTCCACTTGGGTAAATTAAAAATACTATTTTCTCATGATTTAAATAATCATTCTTATTGGAGATTTGTATTTATTCAAATAGAATTTGGTTAATGCCATTTTATTTTTATTTGGAAAAATATTTATCCTTTTATTTTATTTGGATTTGGATTATATTCATTCCATTTGCTTATGGATTAGGCCAAGATTTAATTTGGTCTTTTAAATATTCCTTATTTAATATTTCTTTCTTTATCTTATAAAATCCATATCTTTTTATTTATAGATCCAAACTTGGTGATTTCAATTTGTAAAATCTTATTTAATATTTGTTTATCCTTTTAGGTCTCTTTAGGATTATTTGCTCACCATTTGGTATGGATTTTTAGATAGGTGCTTTATTAGCTTTGGAAATTCAATTTCCTTATCTTATTAAATTCATAAGATTTTATCTATGGCTCCAAATTAAGTGAAACCAATTCATATGGTTTTATAATATTTCTATTTGTCATTCTTGATCATTTATAAATGTTTGTTGACAAAATTTTATATGGATCAAAACCATGGTCTTAGAGATATCTTGGAAATGATTTTATTCCATTAAGGTTTTAGGGTTTTGGTTTATTTCTCAAGTGTTTAAATTTCCAGATGCAATTATGTAGAATGCATTTCACTTGATTTGAATTTGGTTGGATTCAAACTTTACTCAAGTTTGTTCAAGATGGGATTTTAAGTTTCCATTTGGAATCAAAAAGTTTCTTTTCACCCTAAATTTCAACAATTATTTATTTTGTTTATTATTTTTTTCACATTACAGAATTTGGAAAATTTTGGGATGTGACAGGCTACCACCCTTAAAATAAATCTCGTCCCGAGATTTGGGGAAGATAGGGGTTACAAGTTGGTTCAAAACAACTAGGATACCACCACCCTTAAAAATTTTCCAACTAGATTACTTCTTGACTTGCTTGGGATCTTGATGAAATCTCTCTAGGCAAACATCTGCATAGTGTCCTTTGTTTCCACACTTGAAACATGTGACAAGGCTAAGATCCTTCATAGGCTTTATCTTGTGCTTCATCTTTTCTGGACAATTGCTTGCATAATGTCCTTGGTTACCACAATTGTAACATGTGACAAGATTGAGTTCTTCACGTATCTTCTGTGCACAAGTTGTTACATAATGGCCTAGTTCTTTGCTGTTGTTGCACCACACTTGGTTAATCTCCTTATATTTTTGTTTCTTCTCATGACATTCATTGGCATAGTGTCCCATCTATTTGCAATGGCAACATTGCACTTGGCTTTTGTGTTTCTTCTTCTTGGGTTTCTCCAAAGCTAGGAGTGCTTCTAGTTCATGCTCTTCATATCTTATCTCAAAGGTGGGAAAGTTTCCTGGTCTCCTTGATCTTTTCCTTGGATAATACATATGTCTCCTCTTTGGTCCATCAAATTGAGTCATATTGCATGCAGGTGCAAGTTGAGATTTTGTAAGGTTCCCAACCTTTAATAAGGTAGAGATCCCTGTGTTTACAATGCTAGTCCCTGGATCAACAGCTAGCATCCACAGTTAAGATGTAATATCAAGAAACAAAGGTCATAATACAACTTGATAACCAGGAATAACATAGTTTATTACATCTTACATAGCTCATTTGGCTATTACATTACATTGCAACAGAATATCTATAAGCATGGGATCCTCCATCTTCAAAGTGCCACAGGCAGACATGTTGTTCTTAGACTTGTAATCCTAATCATGAAACTTCACTATTATCAAACAAACCTGCAACATAACAAGTTACAGCCACAAGGGTCAATACATTTGAATTGTATTGGCAAGTGATACTATGGTAGTATAGTGGAGTCTATCATCTATATGCATTTGGCCAAGTGGAGCTTAGGCTTGCATTGCTCAAAATAGATTTTGCTTATCATTTGAAAACTCTAAGTTTTTGCTTTGACAAAATCTTTCCCAAGGCATCTCCCAATAGAAATTGGTGATCCTTTCAATCCCTTGTTCACCCACAAGATTTTTAACTTAGAAATTTGGATGATGAGATTCTTGATAGCTTCCATGTCTTGATGCTCAAATTGTCCTTTTCCAGGGACATGGCTAAGTACTTAGATTTTACACTCTGCAGAGGTGGTGCACTTTCCCCACAAGACTTGGTTTCCCAAGACAAGATCTTTCAGAAGCCTTCCCTTAGACCAGAATGGACGCGTTCCAACCTATCATTTCCCTACCACCAACTGTCCATTTGGCTAAGTTCTTGCAACCTATATGATCCAGGCAGAGCCCATAATGCCAAGTGGTTGCACTTGAAGCTTCTCAACATTTGACATCTCAAATCTCTTTGTTCCTGGGTGGCCATCCACAAGTGAGATACACAAGGTAAATCATAGAAATGGGCCTTGTGAACCACTCAACACAAACCATTCCTTCCATTCCACCCAGGTGATTCATTCACTTAGTTGTTTTATTAAACAAAACTCAAGTCCTCAGACTTAGAAAAATTTCCATAGTATGAATATATATTCCACCCTTGTTTTCTACTAGCTAAGCTAAGCATGATAGTAGTAGGAATCTTAACTTAGGAAATTTCTACTAAGGTTTCATCTACTAGGATTTCCCATGGCATGGTTTATACTTAGCAAAAATTCCATGCAAGTCTTACTTAGAAATATCACTAATGCATAGTGAAAATAATGGGACAAAAGTATGAAGCATCACTTGCCTTTTTGGTAGGGAGTATAAGTTCACTCATTGATCTTTGCAATGTTCACTCACTTCAAATCACTACAATCCAATCAAGCAAACAATATTTCAATCTACCATTCAAGCAATTCATCACATAAAATGATAAAATCAAAGTAATGCATGCAAGCATGCAATAGGTTGTTTTATTTTTAAAAGTGGTTTCTAGTAGGTTGTAAACATTTGGAAACACCTATTGGTCATTTTATAAAGTGGCAAAGTCATTTGCAATAGGTTTCACTTTATAAACCCTTTTTAAAACAAGGTATCATTTTATGTGGTGTAAAAATGTTTTCAATAAGGCATTAATCTTTAGGGTTCACAAATTATGTTTTCAAACCATAAAATCTTGTGTTTAGGGTCAGAGAGTTTATTTCCAAAACATTTCTCAAAGGTTTTCTTCCAAATCCATTTTTAATAATTAAACCATATTTTTATTTGACTAGAATTGGTTTAAATCCAAGATTCATTCTTTTGTTTCACCAAATACATTTTTGAAACCACAATTTGTTTCCTAGGGTCAGTAGGTTCAAAACAAACCATTTGCCAAAGATTTTATCCCAAAAATCATGTTAGAATAATTTTTATAACCTAAACAAGCATACATAAGTTTCTGCAAAAACAAATATTTTACCAGAAGCTTTTTACTAAAGAAAGTGCATGGTTGGCTAGGGCTTGTTTTTCTGAATCCATTAATATAAAGTTTGCAAAATTTGGACGTGTAGATTTAAAGTTATGGAATTTACAAAATCACATATCTAATAGATTCAAATCTGTTTTTAAAACCAGAGTCTAGCCACGTGTCTTATTATTACTCGTCCATACCATTTTGTCTGGATCACGCTCTCTGGTGCGTTGGATTTAAGTTAGATCGAGCGGTGCAGATCAAGCGTAACGGTTCAGGTTTAAGTGATCTATCGCGTCCCTACGATCTTCATCTAACGGATATCAACACAGCGACCAAGAACTGGCGGTGCCGAGCGACGGTGAGAGGCGGCGATGCTCGGCTAGCGGCGGAGCTGGCGCTAGAGGAAGCAAGGAAGAGTAGGGAGATGCTCACCAGGCTCAGGAGAACACGGCGAAGCTCAAGGTACTCGCGGTTGGTCAAGGGGCGCACTGGGGTTTCAGGAATTCCTCGTCGGAGTTGCGCCTGACGACGGCCACGCTCTGTCGTCGTCGAGGGCGGCGCTACTGGTCACGAAGAAACAAACGGAGGACACGGTTAGCTTTGTACGCAAGTCGCGGACACACGTGTATCAAAAGGAGGGAAAGGGGGGTCTGGTCTCACCGGTAGGGTTCGTCGGAACGGAGGCAGACGGTGGCGCTGCACTGGCGGTGACGTTGTCGAGCTTGCAGAGCACGCGTGGGTGAGATGACGATACGGAGAGGTGCGCCTGGGTCTGGGGAACGTGCATGTGTGCTCGGGGAGGCAATGGGCGGCGAGGGGCTGCCGGAATCGATGCCGGAGCTCGTCGGGGCAGTGGAGCTTCGTAGAGGAATTAGGGCGGCCTGGGGGCACGCTAAGGTGAGGAACTGAGGGGGAAACATAGGGGAAATGCTGGCGATTAAGAGAGCAAGGTCTGGGGGCGTTTAATGGCGCGGTTAACGCGAATTAAATCGAGTTTTACTCGCCTGCAACGGCCGGCGAGGTGAGGGGCGGGGTCTTCGCGCGGGTGAAGACGATGACTGGGAGGGGTGGGGCCGTCTGGCAGCGAGAGAGAAAGTGAGGGAACGGGGTCCACCTGTCAGCGTCCTTGCGGGTTTATAAGTGAGTGCGAACCGTTTTTCCGCGGGAGAGGGAAGATGGGATGGACTGGGCTTAATGGGCTAGGCTAGTTGGGTTGGGTCCTTTTCTTATTTTTTTTCTGTTCTGTTTGTTTTTCTTTTTCTCTTTTGATTTTTCTGTTTTGATTTTGAATAAGCAATTCAAACCTCAATTTGATTTCAAACCTTTGTCAAAGTTTGTGTAGGTTTAAGTACTGATTAATAAAACTTTCTGAAGTCATTTTTAGGATAATTTATTCCTTCTTTTTGGGGTCTTTTAATTAATAAAAAGGGCCCTTGTTTTAAATCAAAAATAGGATTTAATAATGTCTTTAATTTCCATTTGACTTCTAAATTCTTCCAAATCCTTTAATAAGTTTTCATTTGTTTAATAGGGTTCAAATAATTCATCTTGAATTATTTGGAAAGTATTAATATGATTTATTAATCATTTAAGATTGGGTATTTGTTTCAATTCCAATGGAGTTTTAATATAGTTTTATTTCCCCAATTTTTATTTGAAGGATTCATTTTATTTAAGTTGATTAAACAACTTTTATTCACTTGGTAAATTCGAATTATCATTTTCTCTTGATTTAAAAGATCATTCTTATTAGAGATTTGTATTTATAAAATAGGGATAGAGTGGTTATTGCCATTTCATTTTATTTTGGAAAATTCTTTATCCTTTTATTTTATTTGGATTTGGATTCTATTCATTCCATTTTCTCAATAGATTTGGCCAAAATTTTATTTGGTCTTTAGATATTCTTTATTTAATATTTCTTTCTTCTTCTTATAAAATCCATATCTTTTTATTTAGAGACCCAAACTTGGTGATTCCAATTTGTAAAATCTTATTTGATATTTATTTATCTTTTTTTTAATATCTTTAGGATTATTTGTTCACCATTTGGTATGTATTTTAGATAAGGGCTTGATTAGCTTTGGGAATTTAATTTCCTTATCTTATTATATTCATGGTTCCAATTTAAGTGAAACCAATTTATATGGTTTTAAAATATTTCTATTTGTCTTCCTTGATCATTTGTAAATGTTTGTTGACAAGATTTTATATGGATCAAATCCATAGGTTTGGAGATACTTGGAAATGATTTTTATTCCATTAGGGTTTTAGGGTTTGGATTTTATTTTCCAAGTGTTTAAATTTCCAGATACTTTCATTGAGGAAAGCATTTCTCTAGATTTGAATTTAGTTAGATTCAAACTTTACCAAAGTTTGTTCAAGATGGGATTTTAAGTTTCCTTTTGGAAACAAAAGTTTCTTTTCACCCTGATTTTCAACAAAAATTTTATTTTGTTTATTTATTTTCACATTACAAGATTTGGAAAATCTTGGGATGTGACAGATTTTCCTTTGTCTTCATGGGGGTTTACAATCTGTTGATGCACTCCACCTTGTTTCCTTTGTGGAACTATGGAATAGATGGGGAATTGGATAGGGACATGATTATTTCCTTCACATAGGAAACAAGTAGCTTGAGATGTGGGGCATTGATTAGTTGGATGTTTCTCTTCACAATTGGGGCATTGATCTTCATGTTCTTTGGAAGTGTGATCCTTGTCTCCACAAATATTACAAGCTTGGGTTCCTTCTAGAATATCATCCTTGATCTCCTTGTTGTCACAAACTCCTTGGGAAGGGTTGTCTCCCATGTTGATCATTTGACTTGTCATCCTATGCAACAATTGGGTTTGGGTTTCCAAAAACCTTTGCATGGTTGGGTCTAAATCATTGTTGTTGGCCCAAAATTGAGTTGTCACTTGGTTCAACTGGGTTTGGGTTACTATGAGTTCTCTCATGTTGGTCCCTTGGTTGTTGTTGTCACCATCCTTGATGTTGGAGTTTCTTGGAGTAGTCATCAGTTTGGGTTGGATTGGGATTAGAATAGGCAAAAGATTTCTAAGGAATTAATTCTAATCACACACAACACAATTTACACAAGCAATGTGCAAGCAATCACAAACAAACATTCCACTCAAACAACAAGTTTCAAGCACATTTTTAGGCAACAAAATATTTTGCTACACCACAATAGTTGGTGTGTTTGATCTAAACTTAATATGGTGGTCCAACTATATGGTTCACTTGAGAGCATTCCATCCTTCTTAGTTTGTTCTTCTTGAACAAGATCATTGTATCCTTGGAGAACTTTCATCTTGCTCACAAAACTTCAAAGGTGATGATGGTTCCTTCTAAGTTGTGTTTCCTTGGTCTTCAAGTCTTGAGTAATATTTCTTGTCTCACTTGTAGTCCTTAGTGATATCCAAATTGAAGTACTTGGTGAAAAAAAAAGTTGAAGTCATGAGTTGGTGAAGTCCTTTGCTCATGGTGGAGGCTTTATCCATCAATTTGAAATAGACAAGATGTAGAATCAAAACTAAAATGGTTGAGGAAAGAGTATACAAGATTGTTTGTAAATAAGTTTTGGAACAAATACAACTCCTATTTTTCTAAGGGGTTTTGTCCAATCCTAGGGTTACAATCCTACAGGCAACAGAGTGCTCTGATACCATCTGTAGAGGTCCCAACCTTTAATAATGTAGAGATCCCTGTGTTTACAATGCTAGTCCCTGGATCAATAGCTAGCATCCACAGTTAAGATGTAATATCAAGAAACAAAGGTCATAATACAACTTTATAACCAGGAATAAAATAATTTATGTAGGGTTCGCAGCATAGAAAACAAAAAATTCCTACAATGGGAACATCTAAGTACCAAGATCTATCTACTAGATACAAGCAACGGGTGGATATACATCCATAGAATACATACCCTCGAAGACCGAATAGCGTTAACGAGGTTGTACTCGTGGATGATGTAGACGAACGCTTGCCGATCTCAAGATCATGATGAAGTCCATCTGGTCCAGTCGGTCCAGCATGATCAAGTCCAGCACCTCAAAGCAGTGGTGCATCCATGATCGCACACACGTACGGGTACCCCGACAACCTCCGCGCCCTCGCTCCAGCGAAGCAGCGGAAGCAACAAATCCTTCCAGAAAAAGCCACCGGGAACCTGTATCTTGCTGATCCGAGACCATGGCGAAATTCTAAAGGGGGAGTGAGATCCTTCGCGAGGAGGTGTGAGAGACAAGTGAGAGGAGGGGGTCCTTTTATAGTGGAGGGGGGCAGCCCAAGGGGGCATGGCCGCCGGCCATGGAGGGTGCCCCCACCTCTCCCTCATTCGTGTGGTGGAAGCTCCACTCACATAAAACCTCTCCACTCACAATTCCACTCACATGCATTAATTTTCCACCAAAATTAATGCAAGCTCTCATTTAAATAAAACTATTTTATTTATTTATTCAGAATTTTGTTAATTACTTTAATTAACAAACATTCACATAAAACCCCTTGCTAGTATTCCATTTCACATGCAGAACCAGTTTCAGCAATTTCAACCGAAACAGTTCCGGTGTCTAGTGAAGTAAATTCCTGCGCTTTCCTTTTATTTTTCTGACATATCATTTGCTCCGAATGGTGTCGACATCCCTTAAGTGTGTCATCCTACGGTTCGCGAATAATGCGGACATGATCGAGACCCTTCTCCGATCAATAATCAGTAGCGGGACCTGGAGATCCATACTGACTCCCACACATTCAACGATGACTTCTGTGATCGTGTGAACCTTTTACGCTAGTATCTTAATCCCTTTGTTTCACGATATATTACATGTCCGAGATTCGATCATCGGTATCTCCATACCTAGTTTGATCTCGTTACCGACATGCACTCTTTTCTCGTTCCTGTGATATAACATTCTAGTGATCAAATCACTTGCTTGCAAGCTAATCAATGTGATATCACCGAGAGGGCCCAGAGCATATCTATCTGTCATCGGGATGAACAAATTCTACTCTCGATCCATGGTTCTCAACATAACACTTTAGTAGTTCTGAAGCCATCTTTATAATCACCCAGTTACGGTGTGACGTTTGATGTCATCGAGAAACTCTTCCGGTGTTAGTGATTGACATATTATCATGGTCTAAGGATTGGGATCACTTTGTAAGTTGTTATAGCAATATAAACTCAATGAATTTGATCGTAATGCTATACTTCGGATGAATGTTCATCACATCATTACACTAATGTTGTGACCTTGTTATTAACAACATCCAATGTCCATGATCAGGAAACTTTGATCATCATGTTAATCAACGAGCTGATTTATAAGAGAGGCATAACTAGGAACTTCCTTTTTGTTTATTAAACACACATATATTAACGTTTCCGTATTAATACAATTATAGCATGTAAAATAAACATTTATCATAAATAAGGAATACGATAATAACCACTTTATTATTGCCTCTCGAGCATATTCCCTTTAGTCTCCCACTTACACTAGAGACAATAATCTAGTTTGAAAACTTTGTGTATTGAACACCTATGGCTTTCTGGTGTTCCATATACGCAACTGCAAGTGGTTAACATAATCTAAGGATCTGATGCTTTCAGGTCCATGTGTATTTGCATGTCTTTGCGTCTCCACGCATCACTCATTCTCCAATGAGATGGCATTGTATAAATTTGGTCTTTTGGTGAGACCTTTAGTTCCTTGGGGTTAAAACATGTCGATACTATTGTCATAAATATATCTTTAGTGTTAGCCAGTTGTGAACCACACCTTAGTTTGATAACAAACTACTTGACACAAATTCCCTCCTTTGCTGCTACTATAGCAGTCATATACTTAGCCTTTTTGTTGTAGTATTCTTCACAATGTCTTAACTATGGATTTCATCCAAATCCATCATGGAATCTTCTTTCCATTACATTGTGCCACCCATAGTTTAAATTGAGATAAATTTAATTTGTATCTTGTGACCAAACTAGTATCAATGTAATGCTTTACAATGAACTATTTGTAATTGTTTGTCACCTCTACACAAATATATTCTTAGTTCTTTCAAAGAGATCATAAGAATATCCTCACTATCGTCCAATGATCATTTTATGATTCATTCTGGTATATGCTCATAACACTTAGAGCATAGGGCATATCTGGATGTGTACATATCATGGTATGATTGATCAAAACATTATCGTGATTTCACTCATCAAGTGCCAAAGCACTTGAATCTTGTTTCACTTATCAAGTGTCGATACACTTGAATCTTGATTCAATTCCTTTCCATGCAACAAGAACTGTTTCTTGTCGTTTCTATATTGAACTCCTTCAATATCTCATATATGTACGTTTGGCACAACCATATTGGCGTCACAGTCTATCCACTATAGACATTCACGCTAAATATTCGGGTTTTTCCTAAGTATTTCATCGAAATTAAATTCTTAACCTTTGTCAATAAAAGATACATCATTTATAATCAACAAGATGTCATCCACATAATATATTAGAAATATGTCTCAGCACTCCCACTTAATTTCTTGCAAATGCAGCCATCTTCATCGTCTCCTGATGAAAAACTCCTTTTTCATTATGGTGAAGATTCCAACTCCGCGATGCTTACTTCAACCATTTAAGTTTGCATGCCCTTTTAGCATCCTTTGAATTTAACAAAACCCTTTGGACCGTGTCATGTACACGTCCTAGGTAACCATTCTATTAGAAGAACTTTGTTTTGTTTATTCATCTACCATACCAAATTATATGTAGTGGTTGCTACTTTAATCCGTCCAGACTAAATATCGCTATGAAAGATCAAATCTTGTCATAGTCAACTCCTTTAACATTGTCATAAAATACTTTATGACATGTCGACTATTTCATAGATGTGAAACATCCATGTCTGTTTCTTTATAGATCCAAATACGACCGATAGGTTTTTACACCTTTCCGGAGGGTCTTCCAAGTTCAAAACTTGATTTCCCGTGTATGGAACTATCACGGATTTTATGGCTTCAAGCCATTTGATGGAGTCAGGTCCCATCATCGATTATTTTTATGTATTCGGTTCATCATTGTCAAACAATAATGATTTACTCTCAAATCTTAGCATTTGATTGTTTAACCGACCTACTTGGTTCAATAGGAACTTAGATCTCCGTGACCACAACCTTTGAGGCACATAAGCTATGAGCATTATGGCAGCCTTCGGAACAATTTCCGGCGCTGCGCAACTCAGCACATATAGCTAAGGTTCGTTAACCTTATCAAAGTTCTATTGTCCTCCCACTTAACTTTTACGAAAAATTCCTTCTCCAAGAGACTTCACGTTTCAAGCGACAAACCCTTTTTTCCTTGGTGTTATGAAGGAATAACCAATTGTTATTCGAAATAACCTACAAAGACATGCTCCTCCGACTTCGGTTGTAAACATCTTGCTTATGTTTAGCATACCAAAATTTAAGAAATGACAACTTGGGTTTTACCCAAACCATAACTTCCATGGTGTCATTTCAACGGATCAAGATGGAGCTCTTTTTAGTGTAAAAGCGGTAGTCTCTAAAGCTTTAATCTTTTAAAACATAATGGAAGTTTTATAAATAACACCTTTGATCCAACCATGTCAAACAAGGTTTCATTACAAATCTCAAAAACTCCATACTCCTATGGTGTTTCGGGAGATGTAAATCTAGGTGTTTTGCTAAAATTTGCAACTCAAATAAATCCCTTTATGATAAAATCATAATTCATTTATTTTCTTGTTACACTTGTAACTCAAACAAATCCCTTATGCTAAAATCATAAACCATTTATTTTCTTATTACAATGATTTTCCACTTCATCTTGAAAGTCTTTGAAACGTTTTCAAATATTTCATACTTCTTTCTCATTAAGTGAATATTCACTCAAATTTCCGAAGAAAGCATATGAAGTTGAAATCCATCGCTTACGACTATACATCATAATGGACTACATACATCGATATGTATAAATTCCAATATTTTAGTCGTTCGTTCTTCTTTAGCCTTTGAACGATGTTTTAATTATCCCGAGGAAAGTCTCACAAGCGTCACTTGATCAAATCAAAGACTCCAAAAATCCATGAAAATGGAGTTTCTTCATGTATTATTTCCAATATAATTTAAACAGCGATGTCACTTCATAAGTGATCTTTCAATCATTTGTCTTGCGACATTTTAGCATTAGGTTTTATGGATGTGATTTCTCCAACTAGATTTGTAAATCATCCATCTTATATGGAATACGGTAATTATTTGAACAACCTTTGTTCTCATAATACCTGATTCAAATAACAATTATTAAAACAAATCTTGAAGTCAAGCTTTGATGTCAACGAGAAATACAAACAACGGTTTGTTTGTTTTCGATGAACATCATCACATATTCTCTTGCTAGTTACTTAGGCCATTGTGGTTCATGAATTGCGTTGTTCCGTATGAAATTTCATACTAACCAATTCGGTATCCAATACCCAAAAACCACATTGTTTAACAAGCAAAGAATACAACCATAACATGTATATCATCCATATACCTAAATTGGATATTTCCAATTTTTTCTTTTCTGCCAAATATATTTTATAGATTCTCTTTCAGCATTTCCTCTTTACTTTTTAAAAGAATATATCAACACCAAAGTGGCGTCATATACATGACACATAGTCCAAAGCGTGTATATTCAAATAATAATACCTTTGGACTTGCACTTTGAAGTAGATCACCATCATCAAAATGATCGGTATTCTTTTAAAATCCATTCTTTAGTAATCTTTTAGTGTACTAAACACTTTACATCTTCTATTCATCCTTATCATGACGACTTTCATGATTAAGCTAATGTAGCTTATAAACAGAATCGTGAGTATAATGTTGCTTTCCAAAACCCTTTTGGATGATTAGGATGTCTAGCATCTCCAACCTTTGTAAATTCTCATCCAATATGAGAACACATATTATACTCTCTCATATTGCAACCAAAACATTGTTTCAGATATCGTTATATCTGCCACACATGATGGTTTCTGAAACAATTCTTTCAGCTCCTAGATAAACATGATATTAAAATAATCAAGAATCATGGAGGCAAAAATGATACTTAAGATACTAACACTGGAATTGTTACTCTTGATTTAATACCAATTATTAAATTTCACGGAGTAAATAGAGTTTGCTGAAAGTTTGCAATAGGAATTTAAACTTTAGATTGACACTCAACACAATACGATACCAGTTCGTAAAGTATATATCCAGAATTCTATAGGTCTATTATCTCAATTACAACTATGCATAAGGTGGTGAGCGAATGCCAATGACTACAATAAATTATGCAAATTCACTTTGATTTAATTTATGATAAATTGAGTTCTACTAATCCAAATTAGAAATGAACTCCCACTCAAAAACGACATCCCTCGTGCCTTTTTGGTGATTACATGAACCAAATCCACTACACCAAGTCCGATCATCACGTGAGTCGGCGTAGCTTCAAAGGCGAGAATCCATATGGTCATCATATCAAAACATATGACTCATGCTTAACCTTTCGGTCCGTGTTCCGAGGCCATGTCTGTACATGCTAGGCTCGCCAAGTAAGAACCTTAGTATTCGCGTGTGTAACTGTCTTACACCCGAGATATGATCATGGATTCAAGTACACCCGATCATCACGTGATGTCTTGAAGCGACGAAACATTGTCGGTGATACTTAAGGAAGAACACATTTTTATCTTGATATCTAAATGAGGGATCATCTTATTATGCTAATAAAATGCCAAACAAGCAATATAAGATGCTATCAAACATCACATGTTTATTAGTGGAATGATATGGTTCCCGCATATGATCTCTATCATGTGCATCGTGGTATGATCACTATCATACCTATATGTGTAAGTCCAAGGTCTATGGAGATTACACGTTATGTGTGTTGTAAGAGTATCATCTCATACTTCTACTTACAGCATCACCATATCATAACACTAGCCCAGCAACAATCTAAACTAGACGTCTCTAATTTATCCATTGCAAATTTTACGTGGCTTAGGGCTTTTGAAGATAGAACCGTTCTTACCTACGAACATGAACCACAACGAGGATAACCAAATTGTTGACAACTCGTTGCAAATTAGATATTGACTATAGTAGGAGAGACATACACCCGCTAGCCACTTATGCAAAACTAGTTGCATGTCAAGCGTGGAACAAGTCTCATGTGCGAGGACATGTAAAGTTTGTCCGGGCCGCTTCATCCCACTATGCCACCAATATCCAAAGTACAACTAAGAAGCAATAAAATGATCATCATCGCCCACATACTCATATGTGTACTACCCGTGCAAAGCATCTACGCATAGATCCGGCTCTGATACCACTGTAGGGTTCGCAGCATAGAAAACAAAAAATTTCCTACGATGGGAACATCTAAGTACCAAGATCTATCTACTAGATACAAGCAATGGGTGGATATACATCCATAGAATACATACCCTCGAAGACTGAATAGCGTTAACGAGGTTGTACTCGTGGATGATGTAGACGAACGCTTGCCTATCTCAAGATCATGATGAAGTCCATCTGGTCCAGCCGGTCCAGCATGATTAAGTCCAGCACCTCAAAGCAGTGGTGCATCCGTGATTGCACACACGTACGGGTACCCCGACAACCTCCGCGCCCTCGCTCCAGCGAAGCAGCGGAAGCAACAAATCCTTCCAGAAAAAGCCACCGGGAACATGTATCTCGCTGATCCGAGACCATGGGGAAATTCTAAAGGGGGGAGAGAGATCCTTCGCGAGGAGGTGTGAGAGACAAGTGAGAGGAGGGGGTCCTTTTATAGTGGAGGGGGCAGCCCAAGGGGGCATGGCCGCCGGCCATGGAGGGTGCCCCCACCTCTCCCTCATTCGTGTGGTGGAAGCTCCACTCACATAAAAACCTCTCCACTCACAATTCCACTCACATGCATTAATTTTCCACCAAAATTAATGCAAGCTCTCATTTAAATAAAACTCTTTTATTTATTTATTCAGAATTTTGTTAATTACTTTAATTAACAAACATTCACATAAAACCCCTTGCTAGTATTCCATTTCACATGCAGAACCAGTTTCAGCAATTTCAACCGAAACAGTTCCGGTGTCTAGTGAAGTAAATTCCTGCGCTTTCCTTTTCTTTTTCCGACATATCATTTGCTCCGAATGGTGTCGGCATCCCTTAAGTGTGTCACCCTACGGTTCGCGAATAATGCGGACATGATCGAGACCCTTCTCCGATCAATAATCAGTAGCGGGACCTGGAGATCCATACTGACTCCCACACATTCAACGATGACTTCTGTGATCGTGTGAACCTTTTACGCTAGTATCTTAATCCCTTTGTTTCACGATATATTACATGTCTGAGATTCGATCATTGGTATCTCCATACCTAGTTTGATCTCGTTACCGACATGCACTCTTTTCTCGTTCCCGTGATATAACATTCTAGTGATCAAATCAATTGCTTGCAAGCTAATCAATGTGATATCACCGAGAGGGCCCAGAGCATATCTATCCGTCATCGGGATGAACAAATTCCACTCTCGATCCATGGGTCTCAACATAACACTTTAGTAGTTCTGAAGCCATCTTTATAAT
The DNA here is from genome assembly GCA_916181665.1 of Avena sativa. Classification (NCBI taxonomy): domain Eukaryota; kingdom Viridiplantae; phylum Streptophyta; class Magnoliopsida; order Poales; family Poaceae; genus Avena; species Avena sativa. The sequence goes on along the minus strand of OV702280.1, from coordinate 346,073,723 downwards.
CACCCAGTTACGGTGTGACGTTTGATGTCATCGAGAAACTCTTCCGGTGTTAGTGATTGACATGATCTCATGGTCTAAGGATTAGGATCACTTCGTAAGTTGTTATAGAAATATAAACTCAATGACTTTGATCGTAATGCTATACTTCGGATGAATGTTCATCACATCATTACACTAATGTTGTGACCTTGTTATTAACAACATCCAATGTCTATGATCAGGAAACTTTGATCATCATGTTAATGAACGAGCTAGTTTATAAGAGAGGCATAACTAGGAACTTCCTTTTTGTTTATTAAACACACATGTATTAACGTTTCCGTATTAATACAATTATAGCATGTAAAATAAACATTTATCATAAATAAGGAATACGATAATAACCACTTTATTATTGCCTCTCGAGCATATTCCCTTCAATTTATTACATCTTACATAGCTCATTTGGCTATCTCATTACAATGCAGCAGAAATAGCTATAGCATGGGGTCCTTCATCTTCAAGTGCCACAGGCAAACTTGTTGGTTGTAGACTTGTAATCCTAATCAACACACTTCACTAACATTAAACAAACCTGCAACATAATAAGTTACAGTCACAAGGGTCAATACATTTGAATTGTATTGGCAAGTGATACTATGGTAGTATAGTGGAGTCTATCATCTATATGCATTTTGCTAAGTGGAGCTTAGGCTTGCTTTGCTCAAAATATATTTTTCCTTATCATTTGAAAACACTAAGTTTTTGTTTGAAAAAATCACCCAAGGCATCTCCCAATAGAAATTGGTGATCCTTCAACCCTTGTTCAACCACAAAATTTTAACTTAGAAATTTGGATGACGAGATTCTTGATAGCTTCCATGTCTTGATGCTCAAATTTTCCTTTGCCAGGGACATGGCTAAGTACTTAGATTCTTCCATCTGCAGAGGTTGTGCACTTTCCCCAGAAGACTTGATTTTCACCAAGACAGGACCTTTCAGAAGCCTTCCCTTAGACCAAATGGACGCGCTCCAAACCTATCATCCCACTACCACCAACTGTCCAAATGGCAAAGTTATTGCAACCTATATGATCCAGGCAGAGCCCATAATGCCATGTGGCTGCACTAGAATCCTCTTAACATTTGGCATCTCAAATCTCTTTGTTCCTGGGTGGCATTCCACAAGTGAGATACCAAGTTTTCCCCAGCATACTGGACTTGGTGATGCCCAAGTTTTCCCCAGCATATTGGACTTGGTGATGCCCAAGTTTGCATACTGGACTTGCATAACCACTCAACACAAACCCTTCTTTCCATTCCACCCAGGTGATTCATTCACTTAGTTGTTTTATTAAACAAAACACAAGTCCTTGACTTAGAAATATTCCATAGCATGAATATAATCCACCCTTGTTTTCTACTAGCTAAGCTAAGCATGATAGTAGTAGGAATCTTAACTTAGGAAATTTCTACTAAGGTTTCATCTACTAGGATTTCCCATGGCATAGTTATACTTAGCAAAAATTCCATGCAAGTCCTACTTTAGAAATATCACTAATGCATAGTGAAAATAATGGGACAAAAGTATGAAGCATCACTTGCCTTTTTGGTAGAGAATATAAGTTCACTCCTTGATCTTGCAATATTCACACTCTTCAAATTCCACTACAATTCAATCAAGCGAGCAAAGATTCAATCTACCATTCAAGCAAACATCACATAAAATAATAGAAACAAAGCAATGCATGCAAGCATGCCAAAGATTGTTTTATTTGTAAAAGTGGTTTCTAATAGGTTATAAACATCCTAAAACACCTATTGGTCATTTTATAAAGTGGAAAAACCATTTGCAAAAGATTTTACTTATAAACCCTTTTTAAACCAAAGCATTATTTTATGTGGTTGAAAATGCCTTTAGCAAAGCAATAATCTTTATAGGGTTCACCAAATACATTTTTAATTCTAAAACTTGTGGGGTCAGAGAGTTTAAATCAAAACATTTCCCAAAGGTTTTTCTCAAAAAGCATTTTTAATATAATAACATTATTTTTATTTGACTAGAAATGTTCTAAATCAAAGATTCATTCTTTTGCCTCACAAAATATGTTTTTGAATCTATAAGTTGGTTTCTATGGTCAGCAGGTTCAAAACAATCCATTTGCCCAAAGGTTTTATCACAAAATAATTTTAGAAATAATTTCATATTCAAATTATGCCTACACAAGTTTCTGCAAAAACAACCATTTTACCAAAAGCAATTTACTAAACAAAGTGCATGGTTGGAAAGTAATTGTCTTGCTGATTCCATTTATATAAAATTTGCAAAATTTGGACGTGTGGTTTGAAAGTTATGAATTTTGCAAGTTTGAGTAACTAATAGAACATTTTCTGATTTTTGTAAAACAGTCTGGGCCACGCGTCCTATTCTGATTGGTTGAAAATTTTCGCGCGGATCAAGCGATACAGGCCGTAGGATCTAATGCAAATCGTGCGGCACAGATCAACATACCTCTTCGTTTTAAGTGGATCTATCGTATCCACTGGATCACCATCCTACGGTTCACAGCACACCAGCCACTAACTGGCGGCGCTCGACGATGGCGCGCGGCGGCGACGCTCTGGCGGCAAGGTTGCCGACGATGCATGATGCGAGGAAGAGAGAAAGGGGGCTCACCGGGTTTGCAGCTTGCTGCTGATGCTCAACGTGCTTGCTGTTTGTCGAGGGGCGCACGAGGTTGGCCGTAATTGCTCGCCGGAGTGGTGCCTGGCGTCGGGTGCGGTCAGTCATCGTCGAGGGCGACGCTGCGGAGCACGAGAGAGAAAACGGAGGTTGCTGTTAGCTTCGCACGTGTGTTGTAGACAAGTGAGCATCAAAAGGAGAGCAAGGGGTGGACAGTACTTACGGGAAAAGGTCGCCGGAGTAAATGGCAGACGATGGTGCGTTCAGTCGAAGTAGTTGCCAACGATAGGGGCACGCGCGAGCGAGGGGAAGGCACTGGCAGGTGCAGGAGATGATGGTGAGCAAGCTCGTGTGCTCTGGAGGCAGTGGGGCTGACAGTGGTGGACGGAATCGACAGAGAAACTCGCCAGAGCAGTGGAGGTTATCGAGAGAAATTTGGGCAGCCCTGGGCAGAGGAGGTGTGGCGAGCGAGGGAAAAGAGAGAGAGAGGGCAGGCGCTTATGTACGCGAGATCGCGGGGCTGTTTAATTGCGGTGTTTACTGCGAATTACGCCGGCAATCAATTGGCAGCAACGGCCGGGGAGGGCGTGGTCAGCGGCGGGTGAGGACGAAGCTGACGGGGCAGTGGGACCTGGTGGCAGCGAGAGAGAGAGAGAGGAGACTTGGGGTCTGCAGCTCAGTGACTGGGTGGGTGTGTCTGTGAGTGAGAGAAAACGATTCGGGGGAAAGAGGGGAAATGGGCTGCTGGGCCAGATGGGCTGGGCTTGCTAGCTGGGCAGGCTGGTTCCATTTTTTTTGTTCTGAATGTTTTTCTTTTTTCTTTTCTATTTATCTGTTTTGATTTTTGTTTAATCAATTCAAACATCCATTTGAATTCAAACTTCAACAAAACTTTGTGTAGATTTTAATACTGATTAATAATACATTCCAAAGTCAAATTTAGAATAATATATTTATTCTTTTAGGGCATATTAATTAATTAAAATAGGCCCTTGTATTAATTCATTTGAATTCTAAAACCTTAAAAAATCCAAGAGTGTCAAGATTTAATAATGTCAAGATTATTAATTCATTTGAATTAATAAATCCTTGGGTAATACATTCCTTGTATTAATTCATTGGGTAATGTCAACCTTAAAACCTTAAAAAATCCTTGTATTAATTCATTTGAATTCATTTAATACATTCCAAAGTCAAGATTTAATAATGTTTTAAAAAATCCATTTGAATTCTAAAACCTTCCAAATCTTTTCAGTAGGTTTTATTTATTTATTAGGGTGTCAATTAATTCACTTTGATTTATTTGGAATATTTTTAATATGATTTATTAATAATTTAAAATTGGGTATTTGCCTTTATTCCAATGAAATCAAATATGGTTTTTAATTCCATAAAACTTCATTTAAATGATTATTTTATTTCAATTAAGTCAATTAAATAACTTTTATTCCACTTGGGTAAATTAAAAATACTATTTTCTCATGATTTAAATAATCATTCTTATTGGAGATTTGTATTTATTCAAATAGAATTTGGTTAATGCCATTTTATTTTTATTTGGAAAAATATTTATCCTTTTATTTTATTTGGATTTGGATTATATTCATTCCATTTGCTTATGGATTAGGCCAAGATTTAATTTGGTCTTTTAAATATTCCTTATTTAATATTTCTTTCTTTATCTTATAAAATCCATATCTTTTTATTTATAGATCCAAACTTGGTGATTTCAATTTGTAAAATCTTATTTAATATTTGTTTATCCTTTTAGGTCTCTTTAGGATTATTTTCTCACCATTTGGTATGGATTTTTAGATAGGTGCTTTATTAGCTTTGGAAATTCAATTTCCTTATCTTATTAAATTCATAAGATTTTATCTATGGCTCCAAATTAAGTGAAACCAATTCATATGGTTTTATAATATTTCTATTTATCATTCTTGATCATTTATAAATGTTTGTTGACAAAATTTTATATGGATCAAAACCATGGTCTTAGAGATATCTTGGAAATTATTTTATTCCATTAAGGTTTTAGGGTTTTGGTTTATTTCTCAAGTGTTTAAATTTCCAGATGCAATTATGTAGAATGCATTTCACTTGATTTGAATTTAGTTGGATTCAAACTTTACTCAAGTTTGTTCAAGATGGGATTTTAAGTTTCCATTTGGAATCAAAAAGTTTCTTTTCACCCTAAATTTCAACAATTATTTATTTTGTTTATTTATTTTTCACATTACAAAATTTGGAAAATTTTGGGATGTGACATCCAGTGACAAAGTTTTTAAGATTTACAAGAAAAAGCTAGTTGAGACTCATATTGCTTTGTAGGTGCAGCCTGATCAGAGGGAGCCAATTTTCTTGGCAGCTACTGAGAATAATCCTAAAGCCAAAGTGATGATGAAGAAGAAATTGATTGTTCAATCTTCTGAGAGAAGATTCACCAGAAGTTTGCTTGCGTCTCAAGGGATGAGGCCAAAGTCTGTTACTGATACTCCTGCAAGACCTAAGAAGCGTGGACGTGCGGCCTTGCTAGTACCACACTTATCAGATCCAAGTTCAGAGGGGGATGATGACATTGATCAGTCTCATGAGGTGCCTTTACCGGCTACCCCTTTGCATATAATGTAGGCTGTGGGGTCACAGCTTGGTATTGATCAGTAGGACCTCACTAAGGAGAAGCTTGAAGCCAATCCTGAGGACAAGAAGGACAAAGTTTAGTTATGTGTAGGTGTAGATTTTGGAGGGTTAGACCATTATCCATAAATGGTATATCACAGTCTATCTGTCTTTATTTTGAACCAAGTTTGTCCAGTCAGTATTTCAAGTCAGTGTCTGGAGTTGTTTATGTCTTTATTCAGTGTCAGGTTGGGACTGTTATGTCTTTATCAGTGTCAGTATTACGATCTGCTTATAGTTTGTGCTCTATGGTCAGTGGTTTGTGGTACTTGAAACTATGTCTCAAGTTGTGTCCTCAAACAGCTTTTGTTTTTAATGAATCACATTACTAAGAGGAAATGGCGTGTAGTATGTTGGAATGTGAGAGTGCTTAATGCTGATGTTAGGCAAAGAGCAGTTTTTAATAAGATTAATGAGAGTGAATGTGACATAGTTTGTCTGTAAGAAACCAAATGTGAATCTTTTGATTGGCGTTTTAGTCGCAAATTTTGCCCCAAGAGGTATTATAATTTTGCTTATGCACCTTCTGTTGGTGCCTCGGGGGGAATTATTATTCTATGGAACTCTGCAATTTTTAATGGCATATTGGTTGATACTCAGCGTTTTGGTGTGATCATCAGATTCACATCATCACATAATAATGATTCCTGGACGCTTGTTTCTGTGTATGGGCCATGTTCTGGGGTAGAGAGAGATTTGTTTGTCTCCTGGCTATATAATTTACATATTCCTTCAAATGAGAATTGGTTGCTTATTGGGGATTTTAACTTTATTAGAGCACCTGATAACAGAAATAGACCTGGTCGAGATTTAAATGATATGTTCCTTTTTAATGAGATCATTGGGCACCTGGGACTGCTTGAATTGCCTTTAAAAGGTCGTGCATACACTTGGTCTAATATACAAAGCATGCCTTTACTTGAACAATTGGATTGGTTTTTCACTAGCACAAATTGGGTATCTGATTATCCTAATTCTATGGTTCTACCTTTGGCTAGAACTGGGTCTGATCATACTCCCTGTGTGGTTAATATTGATACCAATATACCTAAAGCTAAGATTTTTTAGGTTTGATAACTTCTGGGTTGATCTACCTGGGTTCCAAGATTGTGTGACCTCTTCTTGGAGTAAGCAGTCTTTTAAAGCTTATAGTTCGGCCATTCTAGTGGATAAACTTAAAACTCTGAGACATGATCTGAGGAAATGGCACACCAGTCTCTCTAAACTAAAATGGCTAATCAAAAAAGGCAATGAGGTCATTTTTATTTTGATTCTATTGAGGAGCTTAGGCCTCTGTTTCGTACTGAGTTCAACTTCAGGAAGATTGTGAAGGTGCACCTGGACAGGTTATTACTTGCAGAGTGTAATTACTGGCGTAAAAGATGCACAATATGATGGATACAGCAAGGGGAAGATAACACTAAATTTTTCCACGCGATGGCTACTGAACGATATAGAAGAAATGCCATTTCTGTCTTAAGAGATGAGAATGGGGTTGAACACTCCGATCATGAGTCTATGGCTGGGTTATTATGGCAGAGATAAAGATAAGATGGGATGTTCTGAGGGGGTATCTATGCAATTTGACTTAGTTAATCTATTACAAAAAGTGGAGAGGTTGGATGATCTGACTGTTCCTTTTACTAAGAAGATGGATGAGGTGGTGACCTCAATGCCTGTTGACCGTGCTCCTGGGCCGGATGGTTTTAATGGCCTTTTTGTCAAGAGGTGCTGGCCTATCATTCAGTCTGATTTTTACCAAATTGCCAAGGATTTTCATAAAGGAACTCTGAAACTTGAGAATATTAATGGTTCATATATTACTCTTATTCCTAAAAAGCATGCTCCTACTGAGGTTAATGACTTTAGGCCAATATCTCTAACCAATGTGTGTCTCAAGTTCTTAACTAAACTGGTTGTCAATAGACTCCAGGATAAGATTTTGGACTGTATTCACAAAAATCAATATGGGTTTCTAAGGAATAGGTCAATTCAAGATTGCCTGGCTTGGTCTTTTGAGTATTTGTTTCTCTGTCATACCTCTAAGAAGCTTATCATTATTTTAAAACTGGATTTTTCTAAGGCTTTTGATACCATTGAGCATGAGGCTATCTTGGAAATTATGAAGCATAAAGGTTTTAATTCAGTTTGGATTGGCTGGATGAAAGCAATCCTGTCATCTGGCAACTCTTCTATTTTGCTCAATGGGATCCCTGGTAAGCAGTTTAAATGCAAGAGGGGTGTTCGACAGGGAGACCCTATGTCTCCAATTTTATATACTCTGGGATCTGATCTGCTGCAATCTGCAGTGAATGAGATTTTATGCACTAGTGGTATCAGTTTGCCTATTGCTACCAATGAGAATGACTACCCAATAATACAGTATGCAGATGACACTTTGATGATTATGCCTGCTGATATGAATCATCTTAGGGCACTGAAGGTTTTATTGCATAAATTTGCACTTTCTACTGGCCTTAAAATTAATTTTAGCAAATCGATGTTGGTTCCCATCAATGTCCCTGATGACCAGGTGAAGGAGCTGGCAGAAGAGTTTGGATGTCTTGTGGGGTCTATGCCTTTCACCTATTTGGGGCTGCCTTTGGGCACTACTAGACCAACTATAGCTGAAATGCAACCTTTGGTGTGTAGACTTGAAAGGAAACTCACTTCTAGCTCTAGTTTTTTATCTCAGGGGGCTAGATTACAACTCATTAATTCTGCCTTGTCTTCTATGCCACTACATTTCCTAAGTTCCCTGAAACTGGCTAAAGGATTAACTAAGCAGTTAGATCGAATACTCAAGCAATGCCTTTGGAGGAAGAAACATGATGAGCCAAAGCCTGCTTTAGCTGCATGGGACATCGTTTGTTTGCCAAAGGAAAAAGGTGGACTTGGTGTTATCGATTTTTAGAAGAATAATTCCTCTCTGCTCATTAAATTTCTGTATAAATATTACAATAGTAAAGATATACCTTGGGTCCAATTAGTGAAACATGCCTATTACACAGATAAGGTGCCTCATGCTGAAAACTTATGTGGTTCTTTTTGGTGGAAAGATGTTTTGAAACAAGTGGATAATTTTCGAGGGTTGGCGGTAGTGCACCAAGGTAGAGGGGATTCTTTTCTATTTTGGTCAGATAATTGGGAACTAAATGGATCCACCAGGCCTTTAAAAGAAAGATATCCAAAACTTTTCTCATTTGTGCTCAATGAGAATTTGTCAGCTGCCCAGGTTTATTCTTCTAATGATATCCATGATTTATTCTATTTGCCTCTATCTGTTGAGGCTTTTCAGGATCTGAGAGAGCTTCAGAATATGATGGTGTCTAACCCACTTTCTACACAGAAGGATGTCTGGACTTATAGATGGGGGGATAGTTATGCCCCAAGTAAATTATATAAGTGCATTTTTGACAATATAATGGACCCTAAGGTTTATGTTTGGTTATGGAAATCTTGTTGTACCATGAAGACTAAGGTGTTTGCTTGGCTACTTCTGAAGGACAGATTGAACACCAGAGATTTATTACAGAGGAGACATTGGAATGTTACTGATGATATACATTGTGAACTGTGCCCTACCAGAGCATATGAGGACAGATTCCATCTATTCTTTGAGTGCAATTTTAGTGCTAGAATATGGAATTACTTACAGATTGTTTGGTTACCACTTGGAGATTTGCAGTTGATTGTAGCAGCAGCTAAAAGATCTTTTGGTCATCAGTTTTTCATGGAGGTCATGATCACTGCTTGCTGGAATATTTGGTTAATTCGAAATGATAAAATATTTAATCATCAGAGGCCATCTTTCTCTCAATGGAAATCAAGATTTATTCATGACATCAATCTGCTTCAATATAGAATTAAGAAGAAATGGAGAGCTTCTCTGTTAGAGTGGGTAGATGGTTTGCACTAGGGATCAAGACAGATGCTTATTGATCCTGCTTGTAATTAGTAGCAGTAGTTTTTACTTTTATCTTTAGCTTTTGTAAGTATCTTCTTTGACTCTGTTTCCTTTGTTTTTTATTAATAAATTTCTATGGGGCTTTTGCCTCACAGTCTTGTAGTCAAAAAATGAAATAGCTGCACTCTATGATCTAGGTGTAAGTGTTTCAACAATTCCAAAGAGTCTTTTTAACAAGTTGAATCTTGTCTCTTTTGAAATTACCGAACTAAAATTACATATAGCAGATTCTACCTATAAACAAGCAGTAGGCATTAAATAAAACACTTTAGTTTACATTAAAGGTTGTCCTTCTCTTATTGATTTTGTTATTGTTTACATGCCTAAAGATGCTACTGCCCCTATTATATTAGGTCGTCCTTTCTTAAGAACTATTAAGGCTTTGATCAATTTACATGAAGTGAACATGAAGCTTCAATTTCATTCACGGTATCCTTTTGTTATTCATTTCCCCAGGAAAAATAAAGCTAAGCAAGATGATACGGAGGCCATCACTTTGAAGGCAAATTACTTCGGAGTGGGTGTTCCACTCATATGGCCTAAGTGAGCAATATCAAGGTCAAGCTATTGACTATAAAAGAGCGCTGCATCAGAGGCAACCCATGAGAAATAAAGGTTTGAGTTAAGTTTTTAAGTTTTAGTTTCAGTTTTATATAAATAAAGAGTGCTAGAAAACTCCAATGACAGGAAGAGATTCAGCGGTACTAAAAATTCCTGTTTTATATATGCCTTGGTCGAAATTTTAGTCTGTCATTTTTCTATCAAAACAAGGTGTTTCGCTAAGTTTCAGTCTAAAAATTAACCTTTGAAGAAATAGAATTTTTTGATGTGTACAGAAAATTCCCGCCGTATAGTTGCCGCCGTATAGTTATGTTACCCATCGACAATTTTTCATCCCAGAGTACAGAAGGTTTGACGACCAACTATACGGCGGGAACAAAAGTTCCGGCCATATAGTTGTCGCTGTATAGTTACAGCTGCCAGACAAAAACCCTAGGAAACCCTAAAATTTTTCCATCAGACCAACTATATGGCCAGAACACCTTGTTCCCGCCGTATAGTTGCCGCCGTATAATTGCGTCTGACCACTTAAACGCTCGGGGAGGTACCCAAAACATCAAAAACACAATCCTTTTTCTCTCTTCTACCTCCAAACTCTCTCAAAACCTCAAGGGATCTTCAGCCCTTCTCAATTTCGTTCGAATTCCCCGCACACAAGTGATCTATGGTATGTTTCTCCTCTGATCCTACAATTACTTTTTGCAAATTCATCTCTGATCTATTGTCATTATTAATCTATGTGCGACTTTTTTGAACTATTTGCCATGATTATCTTGCCTAGATTAATATGATGAGGATTATGCTATGACTATTACTATTGGATAAAAAAGTTTTATATTCGTCTCTTTTATTTTTAGAAGATGAACATGAGGAGCCAGACACGTGCTCTTGCCGCCGCTAGTTCTTCTTAGGCTGCAACTCAGGAATGCATGGGGATTCGATTCAATAACGAAGCCCACCGTGATCATGTCGACAATATCAAAAACCGAGAAGTCAAGGCAACCAAGTGGGCTTGCCCTATCACTTTGAACCAACTCGGTATTTCTGATGACTTTAATTTACTTTTCAATAGATTTGGCTTGCAAACCTTTGTATTCCATGATGCACCAACCTATCGCCGGTTAACATTGAATTTCTTAGCTCTTTGAGTAGCACCGTCAAAGCATGGCATGGGGAGGATAGAATTTATTTCCGACTCATGAACAATAATTATTCTCTTTCACTTGATGAAAGGTGCAATTGTTTTGGTTTACTCAACAATGACCCTAATGCTTTGCGCCCAGCTTTTACCACATGGAACCTTCCCCTAAACACTGTTATAATAGAATGATCTTTACTTCTAGAGTTAGAAGAGGGAAGAATATTGAACATCCTGATATTCTCTATTTGTTCTATGTTATTGCTAACACCTTGCAGGCGTGCAATGAGTTTACAAGACTCAATGAGGAGGAAATCTTAGTCCTCGCAAAAAGCTTCTTTCAACTATGACAACTTGTCACTTCACTTGGGCGTAATTCTTGTGTGCTACTTGGAGTACCAATCCCACCAAGGCCAAGGACCAACCACTTGTGGGGGCGTCATCACCGTGCTTGCCAATGCATTGGGCATCGACCTAGGTGAGTTACAGTCGGTGCTAGGTGAGCGACGTGTTGGTTACTCTACTTTGAGGGTTTGTGGAATGCTCACTAGGAGAGGTGGTATCTACCCTTCTCCTTTGCTTAATTATCTTTTCTCTATCGAGGAAAGACGTGTGGTTTATGACTTGCAGGTTGAGAAACACCAACCCGAGGAGTAGATTCCGGAGGAGGATGAGGACCAAGCGGAGGAGCAAGAAGTCCCTCATCAAGAGCAGCAACCACCAAACCGGTTTGCTACATATCAAGATTTCCAAGAACTTGGAGGAATTGTGGAGGGAATGCACAATCTCGCTCTGAACCCCCGAGAAACAACAAGTAACATTTCAACTCAATTTGCGGACTAGAGTTACAACTCCCCCCACCACCACACTAATTTGAAGGTCTTGCAAAAGCCTAAGCTTGGGGAGGTTTTATCTATTTTATATTTCGGTTTTCATTTGCTTTATCTTATTTTCGAGGTTATGTTTTTTTCGAGTTTATAAGCACTCGTGTTGGTTTCCCCAACACTTTATCTGAGTTGTTTTTATTTTGTTTGAGATATTCAAGCCGAGCTTTGCCGCCAATTTTCTATTCTTTAATCCACCTTCTCAAAAACCATAGAAAGATTTCTGTGTTTATCTTTATTTTCCCTCTCTCTTTTTCTTTCCGCCTCGAAGTTCTCGTTGATTTGTAGGAGTGATTAACTTCGAGTTTCCAAGAAACAAATAAAAAGGGAAGAGAGAAGTGGAACGAAACATGAGATGTATGCCTTATGACTCCCCACTTTTGAAATTTGAGAAACCCATGCTAGTTAGTAGTAATGTTGAGATGTTATATCGGTGGAGTGAGTCTCTATATTGTAGTGAAATTTTGTTTGCATGGGTATTTAATTGGGTACATTTTGTTCTAGCTCTTGTAGTTAACCAAGGTCTTGCCTAATGTTTTTATAAACAATTGAAATAAGAAAAAGTCTTACAATTAAAGACTTGGGTGTTGTAGTGTTTAGTCTTGAAAGCTTATTCCTAGAGACACTCAACACCACAAAAAATAATGATTAACTTGATAGCTCTCTTTGAAAACATTTGTTCAATTGAATTAATGTTTAGAGGTTTTTGTGAGCATGCCAAAGTTTGACTTGTAAATCATAAGAATGATATAGCTTTATGCGTGTCAAACTTCATGGGATGCTAATAACTCCGCTGGCCTACGAACGATCTTCATGGAGGAAACTCCTAGATTTCGACTATGAGTTGATTAAACATTTGTAGCAGCAATGCTATAATGTGTAAGATTCTTGGCACTCCCGAGTAGCTGTAACATGATGGAATCACTCCTTTGGCTGATATGAGTAATCATTATGCAAAAGGAATAAAAACCTTAGTGATGCCACGACTGTCCATCTCATTCCGATAAACTAATGAATTTTTTTGGCATGCTCTCAGTTACTTAAGAACTGAAATTCTTGAAGGACAATGAATAGAAAAGTAGTACTTGAAAAGTCTTGATTTATTGAGGTGGGAGAATTGAGATACTTTAGTATATATGCTTTTTCATGACAAACTCTCACACTCTTAATTCTACATGATTACACTTTATTGTTCAAAGGCAAGCCTATGAGTTAATTACATGACATGGAATAAATTTTACCTTTTTGGATCATCCATGCTTACAATAATTTTCTACGCTATAAGGATTCATGAAACTCATATGATATGCTTGCCATTACTCTATCTATGCTGAAGTTTTTCAGATTAATAAAGTGGAGGAAACATAAGACTATCAATCATGAGTAAGATCATTATCTCGTTATTTCAATTTAAATGATGAGTTCCCTTTTGATTTTGGTTTTCTTGCTCGAGGACGATCAAGTCAAAGGCAGTGCATGTTATTTATCATAGATGGGATCATGTATTAGTTTGTATGACTTGATGACTGTAGTACCCTCTCTTGCCTCAATCTAAGGACTTGTCAGGTACCCAAGACCCCGAGGATTGATCCATGTAAAGGGAGTGTGAGTAACGAATGATCTGCAGGATAGGAACCCCAGTGACAGAAAGGGTAGTACGGCTGTATGTGAGGGACTTACTTGGGATTAACGGTGACATCACGATGCTTATCGTTAGTTCTCTTTCTTCTATGGATGAGACTAGTAGGTTATTGCTATAAGCGGCCGCGGAGGCGATAACAATTATGGATGCACTGCCCACATATAATTATCTTGCTCTAACAATTACATGAGTACTTTATTATTATCTGTTATTCCCATCAGATGTTTTGCACAGCTACTGGTGAAAACCAAAGACCCTAGACCCTCTTGAAAGAACATTTCATGGTCCCTAGTGTTTTGTGTGTTAGATAACAATACCAAGGATTATTTAATGTGTGTCGAAGTGCTGCAGATCTTAATATTGAAATGGAGCTTCAAAGTGGTTTTGGGGGGCGGATAATCCGCCCCTCCCCCCAATCTCAAAGGGCACAAGGGCGCGACCCACTGTATATGGGGGTGGAATATCCCCCAGACTCTCAGCCTCTGGGGGCGGATGTTTCCCTAGGGGCGGATAGTCCGCCCCTTGAGGGGGCAGATAATCCGCCCCCTCTAGGATTTTCACCAAGGCAAGTTTGGCGCGACCCATTGTGTCGGGGCGGATTTTCCCCTAGACTTTCCGCCTCTGGGGCGGATAGTCCGCCCCTTGAGGGGGGCGGATAATCCGCCCCCTCGAGGATTTTCACCAAGGCAAGATCGGCACGGCCCACTGTGTGGGGGGCGGATTTTCCCCCGGATTTCCATCCAGGGGGCGGATATTCCCCTAGGACGGATAGTCTGCCCCTAGTGGGGAGCGGATAATCCACCTCAAAACTTCTGCAACGGACAGTTCTAGGCAGGGGGTATTTAACCCCATCATCTCCCTCCTGCCAGAACTCTTGGTTCATTTGAAAAAGACAAGACCTGCTCCTCAAGTTCCATCCAAGAGATCTCCACCTTCATCCACCCAAAGGCCCCGTTCCTTAGGGAATCGAAGGAGGAGGGCTCGATCTTCATCAACAGCAATCAAGCTCTTCACCTCCTCTCCATTCATTTGGAGAATCTTCGATCTAGTATTTCTTGCAAATATCTAGATCCTTATTTTGATTATATTGATAATCCTTGTTCTTGTGGCAGCTTGTTGCCATTACGGGAGCCTCCAATTATGTTGTGGATGTGTGCCCTGCTAGAGTTGTAAAGGCACTGGTTCCCGCCTCGAAGGGTACCAATAGTGGAGAAGGTGGATCAGGCCTTTTCATGGCGAGATCCATCGGAGAATAGGGTGGGGCCTATTATGCTGTGGTGGTCTTAGAACCGCCCAATGATACGTCCAATTTGCATCACCATTCTATATCATAATTTGCCTCTATTCATTGATATGTTTCATATTAAGAGGTGTTACTTATGTCTTTTCATCTGTTTTTGCATGTTGGATGATTCTTGGAGGATGAACTACCGGAGTCAGGATTCTGATGGAAAAAGAGGTGTTTCGATGCAATTTTGCGAATATCAGAAAAATACCAGAAAAATTACGGAAAATAATATTTTCCCAGAAGACGAAGGAAGCCAGAAGGGGAGGCGGAGATCGTCCATAGGGGGTTGATACGTTGGAAACGTATCTATAATTTTTGATGCTCCATGCTTGTAGTATCTACTTTGCTTTACTTGTCCACACTTTGAGGTGCTTTTTACATGTTTTCTGGTACTAACTTATTAACAAGTTGTAACAGTTCCAGATGCATGTTTTCTGCTGCTTCTAGTTTCAGAAAAGTTAGTAAAGAAATATTCTCGAATTGGACGGGACAAACGACAAAATCAATTACTTTCTGTGGGGAAGAAGAAGTCCATAAGAGAGCCGGAGGGGCCAGCCAGGGGGGCTAGACCCACCCCAGGCGCGGGTGGGCCCAACCTCGTGCCTAGCTAGGGTTTGGTGACCCCGACCGCCTCCTCGGTCTCCCCCTTCACCTATAAGCAGCCCTCAATGCAGAAACCCTGAGTACCACGATCAAATATCCACGAAACCGTCTGTAGTTGCCGCCACCATCGTCCCTAGATCGGGGGGATCTAAAGTTCTTCACGGCACCATGCCGGAGGGGAGATCATCCCAGAGGCCTTCTCTCTGGTATGATGCGTGAGTAGTTCCACCTTGGACTATGGGTCCATGTAGTAGCTAGATGGTTGTATCTCCTCCTTTTTGCTTTCATGTATAGATCTTGTGAGCTCCGTTCATGATCAAGATCTAATCTATTTGTAATCATGCATGTTGTGTTTGCGGGGATCCCATGGATATTGAGATTATTATGTTGGTTTGATTAATGGTTTTTTATTTATGATTCTATCATGTCTGTGTTGTTTGTGATCTTGCATTCTCTCTGTTGTTAGTAGTTATCTTGGCCAAGTAGTTGCTAGTGACTCCAAGAGGGGGTATTTATGCTCGATAGTGGGTTCATGCCTCTAGTTTCCAAGGGAAGTGACAATAATCTCTTCGGTGGTAGATGTGTTGTTGCTACTAGGAAGAAAACAACGGTCTCTTGTTCATGGAACATGTGGACTATTTACCTTACACACTTTGCTTAAAGCAGTTGTCTATTGCTTGCAACTTAATACTGGTGGGGGTTCGGATGATAACCTGAAGGTGGACTTCTAGTCATAGATGCAGTTAGATGGCGGTCTATGTATCTTGTTGTATTGCCCAATCAACCTCATAGGATCTTTCTGACTAGTAATTGCATTGTTATGCCTTGCTCAGTTCCTGTCAATTGCCCTGCTATAATTTGTTTACCCTTCATGACATGTTGTTTATCTAAGGAGAACACCTCTAGTGAACTATGGACCCCGGTCCAATCTTTACCATTGATACATCTACCAATGTTACTTGTTTACTTGCTGCAAACCATTACCTTCCACACCATACGTTTAATCCTTTGTTACAGCAAACCGGTGAGCTTGACAACCTCACTGTTCGTTGGGGCAAAGTCTTGAGTTTGTGTTGTGCAGGTCTCCGCGTTTCTTGCAACACCTGTATGACGTTTCCTTCCTCCTTATGGTTCGATAACCTCAGTCTCAACTGAGGGAAAACTTGCTGCTTACTTCTTCACACCTTGCTCTTGGGGTTCCCAATAGGCTATGCGTATATAGTCGTCAATCTTTTCTGGCGCCGTTGCCGGGGAGGCTAAGGACGTCTTCACAAGGGGAGTCCTTCACTTCCCTTCTCTTTACTTTGTTTTTAGTTTTCTTTGTTTCTTTTGCTTGGTTTTCTTTGCCTCTTATCAAAAAACCCAAAAAAATTAGTCTAGTTTGGTTTGCTTGCTTATTCAAAAACACAGAAAAAAGTTCCTTCTCTAGTAGCCACCTTGCTTTAGCTCACCATGTTGCTCCCCAAGTTTTCCCTGAAATATCTTGCAATAGGTAGTGGCTCCGTAATTGGGAAAGATATTGATGAATTCTTTAATTATGTTAGCAAGCATGTGGATATTGAGGATAAATCTATAGCACAGCTTGCTCCTAATTATGAGATTGCTGCATCTTCTTTAGTTCATATGTTGGAGGCTAGGTTTGTTAGCCTTAACCCCTTCATACAATTCTTGTTCCTAAAACTAAAAGAAGAGAAGAATGCTGAAAAGAGGGAATTCATCCTTGAAACTTTATCAAAAGAATTCCATGATGTTGCTAGGGAAGCCAAAAAAGTTTTTGAGCGTTTCAATATGCTAGGCTCAAGTGTAGATGTTGTGGGTATTTCTGATAAAACTAAGCCTAGAGAAGAATTCAATATACCCATGCCCTTTAAGCTTGTTGGAATGCATGAAGCCTTTGAAATTTTTTTGATTGGATTGCCCCTAAAAATCATTTTGATGAAAGTAGTAGACCAAAGAGAGATGAGAAGGGATCCTCCAAAACCCATTTGGATGAGATACCTTTCATAGTTGAAGAATTTGCAAGTATGAATGTTCATGCTTCTTCATTTGAAAATACTTGATTCTTCTTGCTTCTTGTGCCTAACTTAAAGGCGTTAAAGAAAAGTACTTGTTGGGAGATAACCCAAGAGTTTCCTTGAGTCTTGTAAGTTATTACTTCAGTAATGACCTCTCCTTATCCTTTTTTTTGCTTTTTGTGCCAATAATGACCTCTAATGAGAGGGAAGTAAGATTTGGGGAGTTGCTGTCCCGAAACACATTTCTGTCCTCCACCAAAAAATCGCAAGGAGGCTCTGTAACTCGGATTGAGCTCACAATTTACGAATAAATTCCCCAGTATGTAAGCTAACTTTCGTTAGTTCAACACTTTTTGATTTGAGCAACCGAAGATGTTCGAAAAAATCGGTTTCTACCTGCTGGTCTGTTTTGACAGATTTCTGTCATTATTTGCATTTGCTTCTTATTGATTCCTTTTTGAGTTATTTTCAAGTAAATTGAGATTTTTGAAGGAGTTACTATAGTAGCTTGTTTTTTTAGTGAAAAGCCTTTCTGTTCCAAAGCTTTGCCAGTGGTCTACTATCTTTTGAATACACTAATGTTGCTAATGAAGATTGTGTGAAGTTTTGTATGAAGCAAAAATTGCATGTGTAGAGGGCGAATGATGCAATGAGATGAAGAATGGATAAAAGCTCAAGCTTGGGGATGCCACCATGGTGTCACCCCTGGAAATATCCAAGAGGTACAAGCATCAAAGCTTGGGGATGCCCAAGGCATCCCCTTCTTCATCAATAAAAAGCTCAGGTCTGTCTAGACACTTCGTTTTTATTGTTTCATGCACAGTTGTGTTATTCTTGGAGCGTCTTAGTTTTCATTTGATTTGCTTAGTTTGTTTAGTTTGCTAAAGTAGTCTAGACCCCCGCTCTCGCTGTGTTGTTTTGCAAATAAGTTTTCTTGGTGTGTGGAAAGGAGTAGTAAGTTCTTGCTTGAAGTGCAAGAGGAGTTTGCATTGACTGTGACTTAAACTCTAGCATGACATGCTAGGTGTTGTTTTGACCTTATGCTTAGTTATTATTGCTGTAGCATGTCTTGCTCCAAACAATTGGGATTGCTTAGTGTGCCTTGAAGAAATTATGCGTTGTTTTAGCATGCAAAAGCATAGTATTGTGGTATTCTCCTTTGATGTTTTGCTTGGGTTGACTTGGCACATGCTCACACCATGTATGACTATGACAAGTCAACAATAGCCTCTATGATCATTTACTCCTTGACTTGTAGTACCACTTTTTGCTTTGATTAGTATGCTTTGTTGTACTACATGATTATGGCCATTATTGCTCTCTTAGTTGGTTTCTCCTAGTCTTTTGCTAGCCTCCACTTGTATGATTAAGTTCTACTCATGCCTCCAACTCCCAAGAAACCAAGTTATTTCGAAGTGTCCACTATAAATTCCTATGCATGGTGTGTTACACCATTCCAAGTATATTCTTGTTTTCAACTATCTTCCCATTAAAAACTATTATGTTATGTGAAAACTTAGTGATTAAAACCCTCACGAACTTGATGGCACACTTTATTCTTTGCCCCTAATAAACTTGAATCACTGTGACAACTTTGTTGTATATGCTTGCACTTATAAGTTGGAATTAGCAGAACCGTGCTGTCACGGGGAACGTTTTCAACATTGCACTTGTACATTGTTGTACTCAGTTGATATCATGTTATTTTGTCTAAGGATGTCACCGGTGTGAAATAAAGAGGGGACTTGTAAGTCCATGGATTTTGTATCATGTGTTAGATAAACGCCTAGGCCGCTAGCCTAAGCCATGCCTAATCATGGTGGAAACTTGCAGCATCACCATAATGATCTATCTATGAAGCATCCTCAATAAAAAGCTATGCACATGGTAAATAAAAAGATTGCTCAGATGCTCATTGTCTGCTTGCCTTGTCATTTTGGTTATGGGAAAGCTCCTATACCATGTGCAAGGGGTGCCCCGTTGGCGGTTCTCAATGATATGCAAATACTTACAGTGACAAGAACTTACCTGGACCCAAAGTTGAGTATGCATGAGGTGTGGCCCTCGTATTCAAGGGACTTGAGATTGCCATCTTATACTTCGTCAAGCATATACTCCATCTTTGATCATTTTAACCTTAACCACTTCAATATGCTTATGATAGGGGCAATGAGGGCTGAAGGCTAACAAGTACCATAATTTTTGGAAGCTCTTTTTGAAACTTGAAATCCCTGCTTCCTTTATAAAAGTCCTTTCTTCCACCATTATATGAGTCTCCACCTTCTACCTTTAGGCACCATTAAGAGAGCATAGTTGTCATTCTGTGTGCAGTGTTCCAAAGCTTATTGATTGATGCATATTGTGATATTACTTGTTCTTGTGCTATTTGTTTCTAGTCACCCTTGTGAACTTTGAAGGTGTCCTATGCATCTATTTGCTACTCTATGAGGGACAAGCTGATTTCCACTATGATATGTTTCTGTATGTTAAACAAACAAACGTTTTTCAATGCATGTTATTCATGATCTTTGTTTGTAGCTTGTCATGTTGCATGCATAGTTATTATGTCCTATTGTTACAACTCCATCTTTCATGCACATGTTTAGAGTTCTTTGATCCCAGCTTTCAATGCTTGCAAATGGTTGGATCTTTATTGTGAGGGTGCATGTCACCTAAAAAATTATTCTGATTATCACTTACCTACTCGAGGACGAGAAGGAGTTAAGCTTGGAGATGTTGATACATTCGAAATGTATCTATAATTTTTGATGCTCCATGATTGTTTAGTATCTACTTTGCTTTACTTGTCCACACTTTGAGGTGCTTTTTACATGTTTTCTGGTACTAACCTATTAACAAGTTGCAACAGTGCTAGATGCCTAGTTTCTGCTGTTTTTGGTTTCAGAAAAGTTAGTAAAGAAATATTCTCATAATTGGACGGGACAAAGGATAAAGTAAATTACTTTTCGTGGGGAACAAGAAGTCTAGAGGAGAGACGGAGGGGCCGGCCAGAGGGGCCAGACCCACCCTAGGCGCGAGTGGGCCCAGCCCCACGCCTAGCTAGGGTTTGGTGACCCTGGCCGCCTCCTCGGTCTCCCCCTTCGCCTATAAGAAGCCCCCGATGTAGAAACCCTGAGTACCGCGATCAAATATCCACAAAACCGTCTATAACCGCTACCATCGTCCCTAGATCGGGGGGATCTAAAGTTCTTCCCGGCACCCTGCCGGTAGGGAGATCATCCCAGATGCCTTCTCTCCGGTATGATGCGTGAGTAGTTCCACCTTGGACTATGGGTCCATGTAGTAGCTAGATGGTTGTATCTCCTCCTTTGTGCTTTCATGTATAGATCTTGTGAGCTCCGTTCATGATCAAGATCTAATCTATTTGTAATCATGCATGTTGTGTTTGCGGGGATCCGATGGATATTGAGATCATTATGTTGGTTTGATTAATGGTTTTTTCTTTATGATTCTATCAAGTCTGTGTTGTTTGTGATCTTGCATTCTCTCTGTTGTTAGTAGTTATCTTGGCCAAGTAGTTGCTAGTGACTCCAAGAGGGGGTATTTATGCTCGATAGTGGGTTCATGCCTCTAGTTTCCAAGGGAAGTGACAATAATCTCTTCGGTGGTAGATGTGTTGTTGCTACTAGGGAGAAAACAACGGTCTCTTGTTGTCACATCCCAAGATTTTCCAAATCTTGTAATGTGAAAAATAAATGAATAAAATAAAATTTTGTTGAATTTCAGGGCGAGAAGAAACTTTTTGAATCCATTTTGAAACTTTCAAAACCTATTTTGATCAAGATAAATCCTAAAGGGATTTATAAAGATAAACATTTAATAAAGGAAAATAAAAATAATTGGAATTACTACTTTGAAATCTTTTTATAAAAGATTTGATTTTCAAATGAAAAGGAAGAAGTTTTAATAAGGAATATTTTATGAGCCAAATTAAAAACTTGGCCAAACCTTTGAAATAAAATAATTCCGTTTGTTAAAATTAGTAAAGGTTTATTTAAAATAAAATAATAAGGATTTAATATCCAAGTTTATTAAAAATAAAGGTTTTACTATTTTTTAATTAAACATCAAAACTTATTTATTGATTTTAAACAAGTTTTCCAAGTATTCTTTGTTTTCAAATAAAACCTACTGATTTGGTTTTGATAAAATTTGGTTTTCAAAAATGGAGTTTTAAATAAAACAAATTCTATTTTGATTTAATAAACATGGTCTATTTATTTAATTAATAATGGACCCTAAAATAAAAATATTATTTTGATCCTTGGACTTTGGTTTATGTTGTTAAACAGAACCAAATTCAATTGCATTGTTTGGTGAAAGTTTGATTTGATTTGAATGTTTGATTGTTGTTTGAATTTCAAAACAGAAAATAGATTTAGAAAAAGAAAAGTTTTTGGAAAGAAAAAAAATGGAACCAGACAGCAGCCCAACTGGCCAAGCCCAATAAGCCCAGTAGCAGCCCAACTTCTTTCCCACGCACGAAGCGTTTTTCACCTCAACCCGCACCCGCAGAGTGACTGACCAGTGGCCCCTTCTTCCCCCACACTCCCTCGCTGACAGCAAGGACCCACGCAGCCAGCTCACCTCCTTCTTCCTCGCGCAGACACCGCCTGCCGTTGCTGCCATTTACGCCGGCGTTGAATACACGATGAATACGCCTTGATTCCTTCCAGTAACCGCACCCATTTAACCGCCTGCGCCTTCTCCTTTCCCCTCAGACTCCATGCCCTGAACGCCACCAGGCTGCCCTGAATCGAAGCAGCAACGTCACTGCTCCGACCACCGTCCCTAGCCAATTCTGGCCGAACCCTGTCGCCCCCTGCCTTCCTGAGCACACTGTCGAGATCCCCACTTCCAGGCGCACCTGTCTGTGTCCTCTGTTCAACCGCGGGCGCCCCTGAGCGTCGACTTTGACAACCACTGATCGCGCCGCCGCGTCTGCCTCTCTCCGGCGAAGTTCCCTAGTAAGAACCGACCACCCCGCACCCTCTCCTTCACGCACGCAGCTTCGCTTTGATCTTGCGCATCTTACCGTGCCCTCGTTTTACTTCGGGGTGAACCACAGCGTCGCCTCCGACCACGACCAGAGCCACCCGACGCCGTTCCCCACTCTGGCGAGCGATTACTTCCACGCCAGTGCGCCCCTCGACCAACCGACCACGCCTCGAGCATCACCACGTCCTTGCGATCACGGTGAGCATCCTCGTTTCCTCTATTGCTTCCTGTAGCTGCCGTAGCACCGCCACCTGAGCGTCGCCGCCAGTCGCCGCCGTGCAGCGCCGCTAGTTCCTGGTCGAGTTGCTGTGGACCGTAGGATTTAGATCCAAGCGTTGCGATAGATTGACTAATCGAAGGGGTATCGTAGGATCAGAGCCGTACAGATCTCTTTTAATCCAACGGCCTGTATCTGTTGATCCACGCGAACCGTTATTGTCCAATCAGAAACAGCCACGTGGACTGGATTCGATTTAAAACAGATTTTGGATCTGATTAGAATGCAAATTTGTAATTGGTATAACTTTTGATCCACACGTCCAAAAATTTCAAATTTTATATCAATGGAATCAGTGGAACAAGCCCTAGCCAACCATGCAATGTGTTTAGTAAAAAGTATCTGTTAGATTATTTGTTTTTGCAGAAACATTTGAATGCTTGTTTAGATTAGAAAAATTATTCCAAAATGTTTTTAGGTTTGAAATCTTTGCAAAATTGGTTTGTTGTGAACCTACTGACCCTAGGAACCAACTTGTGGTTTTAAAAATGATTTTGGTAAAGATTAGGATTGATTAGTTGATTTAGCCCATTTCTAGGCAAATAAAAATATTGATTTTGTTATGAAAATGTTTTGGTGTTAAAACTTTGGGAAAATGATTTGAAACAAACCTACTGACCCTAAACACCAAGTTTTGAGAATTAACAACTTATTTGGTGAACAACATAAAGTTGTTGCTTTGATAAAAATATTTTCCACCACATAAAATAATGATTGGATTTAAAATTGGTTTATGGATAAAACCCTTTTGCAAATGACTTTGCCACTTTGGAAAATGACCACTTTGAACCTTACAAAGTTTAGAAGCCTAGTGGAGACCACCTTTGCAAATAAAACTATTTTTGCATGCTTGCATGCCTGACTTAGTTTCTCTTATTTCATGTGTGTGATGTATTGATTGAATATTGGTTGGAATGCAAGTTGATTTTGTGTTTGCTTGATTGATTTGTAGTGAAGTTAGAAAAGTGTGAAACTAGCAAGATCAAGAAGTGAACCAACATTCCCTACCAAAAAGGCAAGTGACACTATCATCTAAAGTCCTACTATTTTCATTATACTTAGTGGATTTTGAAACATGCATGAAAAAGAATTTCTATACTTATGCTATGCTAAATCCTAATAGGATACCTTATATATTCCTTAGAGAAACAATGTAGTTGTTACATGCTTAGCCATGCTATATTTTGAAAAGAGATACATGTTGAGATTTTATGAAGTTGAGAAAAGGACTTGTGTTTTTATATAATAAAACAAGGACTCAATGAACCACCTGGGTGGACAAGGATACTTTGAGTTTTGGAGAAGGTGGCAACAAAAGGAACCATGTCTATGGCAATCTCTTTGTGTTGTGATCCAAAAGAAAACCACCCAGGGAACTTAGAGATTGAACATGTTTCTCCAATTGTGGCTTTCGTGTACAACCACATGCTACTTATGGCTCTGGCTTAGTCAACTACATTGGGAAGACCCATGCATTGTCTTCAGGTTACTGAAAATGAGGAACTTGGAATCCTACATGGGTACTGAATACAAGCTAGCAATGGTGTATGGGAGGACCCTCTGGAAAGACTTCGTCACATTCTCAATCTGCCAGTACTCCATCTTGGTGAGTACCAATCCAGCGGCCACTGGTGGCAACAAGATGAGAGTGTGACATGTGGGTAAAGTGTACAACTTCTGCAGAAGATAATAAAAATCTAAGTACTTAGCCGTGTCCCCGGTTATGGACAATACTGAGCAACTAAAGCTTGAAGCTATGGGAAATCTCGACATTCCAATTTCTAAAAGAAAAACTTTTAAGTGATAACAAAAGACTTGATGCACTTGGGAGTACCAAGGAGCTCAAGAGATTTTGGTAAAACTTGATGCACTTGGGGATTTACCAAGGAGCTCAAGAGATTTTTGACAAGGACTTGAACACTTGGGGACTTACCAAGGAGTTCAAGGGATTTTGATAAAGAGATTTGACAAAAGGAACAAAACCATTTTGAAAAGATAGGATAAATTTTGCTTCTGCAAATAAGCCTTAAACCCTACTTATCCAAAAATGCATGTAATGATAGGATCCACTTATATTCAACATAGTAGTGAAACTTGCCAATACAAATCAAATGTATTGACCCTTGTGGCTGTAACTTGTAATGTTGCAGGTTTGATTGATTTTAGTGAAGATTGATTGATTAGGATTACAAAGTCTACAACCAACATGTTTGCCTGTGGCACTTTGAAGATGAAGGACCCCATGCTTATAGTTATTCCGCTGCAATGTAATGTAATAGCCAAATGAGCTATGTAAGATGTAATAAAATTATGTTATTCCTGGTTATAAAGTTATATTATGACCTTTGTTTATTGATATTACATCTTAACTTTGGATGCTAGCTATTGATCCAGGGACTAGCATTGCAATCACAAGGATCCTTTTCCTTTACAAAGGAGGGATCTTACAGATGGTATCAGAGCACTGTGTTGCCTGTAGGATTTGTAACCCTAGGATTGGACAAAAACCCTTAGAAAAATAGGATTGTATTTGTTCCAAAACTTATTTACAAACAATCTTGTAAACTCTTTCCTCAACCATTTTGGTTTTGACTCTACATCTCTTCTATTTCAACTTGATGGAAAAACCTACCCCATGGCCAAAGACTACACCATGTGCAAAGGACTTCTTCAACTCTAATGACTTCAACTTCTTCAACTCTAATGACTTCAACATCTTCAGCATATTCACCAAGGAACTTCAACCATGGTTGTCACCAAGGACAAGTGAGACAAGGAAATCTTACTCAAAATTTGGAGACTAAGGAAACACAAGTTAGAAGGAGCCAACATCACCTTTGAAGTTTTTGTGACTAAGAGTTTTTCCTAAGGAAACCATGATCTCATGCAAGAAGGAATCAACCAAGAAGGATGGAAAGATCACAAGTGAACCATATAGATGGACCACCAAATTTAGTTAAGTCAAACACACCAACTTATGTGGTGTAACAAAATAATTTGTTGCCTAAAGATGTGCTTGAACTTTGTTGTTTGAGTGAAATGTTTGGCTTGTGTTCGCATGCACATTGCTTGTATGAATTGTGAAATGTGTGATTAGAACTATTTCCTTAGAAATATCTTGCCTATTCTAATCTCCATTCAACCCAAACAGATGACTACTCCAAGAGACTCCAATATCAAGGTTGATGACACCAACACCAACCAAGAGGACAGCATGAAAGAACTCATAGCAACCCAACACCAGTTGAACCAAATGACAACTCAATTCATAGATAACACCAGTGGGGAAGATCCAACCCTGCAAGGATTTTTGGAAACTCAAGCCCAATTGATGCTTAAGGTGACTGATCAAATGATCAACATGGAAGATAACTATTCCAAAAGAGTTTGTGACAACAAGGATGACAGAAATGTTATTCTCGATGGAGCCCCAGCTTGCATTATTTGTGGAGACAAGGATCACACTTCCAAGGAGCATGGAGAACAATGCCCCAATTGTGAAGAGAAACATCCAGTAGGCCAATGTCCCACCTCTCAAGCTACTTGCTACCTATGTGAAGGAAACAACCATGTCCCTATCCAATGCCCCATCTATTCCATTGTTGAACAAAGGAAACAAGGTGGAGTGCAACAAATGATTGCAAACAATCAAGAAGGATCCAAGTCTACCAAGAAGGTTGATGACAAAGGAAAAGGTCCACTTATACCTCCAAGCAAAACAACCCAATTCAAAGGACCAAGGAAAGGGCATATGAATTATCCAAAGAGCAATAGAAGGTCCAAGAAACATGTAGACATTCCTACCTATCAGATCACATATGAACAACATGAACTGGATGCACTCCTAGCTTTGGAGAAACCCAAAAAGCAAAAGAAGGACAAAAGCCATGTGCAATGTCATCGTTGTAAAGAAATGGGACACTATTCCAGTGAATGCCCAGAGAACCAGAAGTATAAAGAAATTGGCCAAGTGTGGTGCAACAACTGCAAAGAGCTAGGCCATTATGCAGCAACTTGTCCACAAGAGACACGTAAAGAACTCAAAGATATCAACTGTTTCAATTGCAAAGAACCAGGACATTATGCAAGCAATTGTCCAGAAAAGATGAAGAACAAGTTAAACAAGCCTATGAAGGATCTCGGCCTTGGCCTATGAGTCAAATGTGGAAACAAAGGACACAATGCAGATGTTTGCCCAGAGAAGTTTCCCCAGGATCCCAAGAAGGCCAATATGAAATTTTGTTTGAAATTTTTAAGGGTGGTAGTACCCTAGTTGTTTTGAGCCTACTTGTAACCCTAGCCTTCCCAAATCTCGGGACGAGATTTATTTTAAGGGTGGTAGCCTGTCACATCCCAAGATTTTCCAAATCTTGTAATGTGAAAAATAAATGAATAAAATAAAATTTTGTTGAATTTCAGGGTGAGAAGAAAATTTTTGAATCCATTTTGAAACTTTCAAAACCTATTTTGATCAAGATAAATCCTAAAGGGATTTATAAAGATAAACATTTAATAAAGGAAAATAAAAATAATTGGAATTACTACTTTGAAATCTTTTTATAAAAGATTTGATTTTAAAATGAAAAGGAAGAAGTTTTAATAAGGAATATTTTATGAGCCAAATTAAAAACTTGGCCAAACCTTTGAAATAAAATAATTCCGTTTGTTAAAATTAGTAAAGGTTTATTTAAAATAAAATAATAAGGATTTAATATCCAAGTTTATTAAAAATAAAGGTTTTACTATTTTTTAATTAAACATCAAAACTTATTTATTGATTTTAAACAAGTTTTCCAAGTATTCTTTGTTTTCAAATAAAACCTACTGATTTGGTTTTGATAAAATTTGGTTTTCAAAAATGGAGTTTTAAATAAAACAAATTCTATTTTGATTTAATAAACATGGTCTATTTATTTAATTAATAATGGACCCTAAAATAAAAATATTATTTTGATCCTTGGACTTTGGTTTATGTTGTTAAACAGAACCAAATTCAATTGCATTGTTTGGTGAAAGTTTGATTTGATTTGAATGTTTGATTGTTGTTTGAATTTCAAAACAGAAAATAGATTTAGAAAAAGAAAAGTTTTTGGAAAGAAAAAAAATGGAACCAGACAGCAGCCCAACTGGCCAAGCCCAACAAGCCCAGTAGCAGCCCAACTTCTTTCCCACGCACGAAGCGTTTTTCACCTCAACCCGCACCCGCAGAGTGACTGACCAGTGGCCCCTTCTTCCCCCACACTCCCTCGCTGACAGCAAGGACCCACGCAGCCAGCTCACCTCCTTCTTCCTCGCGCAGACACCGCCTGCCGTTGCTGCCATTTACGCCGGCGTTGAATACGCGATGAATACGCCTTGATTCCTTCCAGTAACCGCACCCATTTAACTGCATGCGCCTTCTCCTTTCCCCTCAGACTCCACGCCCTGAACGCCACCAGGCTGCCCTGAATCGAAGCAGCAACGTCACTGCTCCGACCACCGTCCCCAGCCAATTCCGGCCCAACCCTGTCGCCCCCTGCCTTCCTGAGCACACTGTCGAGATCCCCACTTCCAGGCGCACCTATCTATGCCCTCCGTTCAACCGCGGGCGCCCCTGAGCGTCGACTTTGACAACCACTGACCGCGCCGCCGCGTCTGCCTCTCTCCGGCGAAGTTCCCTGGTAAGAACCGACCACCCCGCACCCTCTCCTTCACGTACGCAGCTTCGCTTTGATCTTGCGCATCTAACCGTGCCCTCGTTTTGCTTCGGGGTGAACCACAGCATCGCCTCCGACCACAACCAGAGCCGCCCGACGCCGTTCCCCACTCCGGCGAGCGATTACTTCCACGCCAGTGCGCCCCTCGACCAACCGACCACACCTCGAGAATCACCACGTCCTTGCGATCACGGTGAGCATCCTCGTTTCCTATATTGCTTCCTGTAGTTGCCGTAGCACTGCCACCTGAGCGTCGCCGTCAGTCGCCGCCGCGCAGCGTCGCCAGTTCCTGGTCGAGTTGTTGTGGAACGTAGGATTTAGATCCAAGCGTTGCGATAGATTGACTAATCGAAGGGGTATCGTAGGATCAGAGCCGCACAGATCTCTTTTAATCCAACGTCCTGTATCTGTTGATCCACGCGAACCGTTATTGTCCAATCAGAAACAGCCACGTGGACTGGATTCGATTTAAAACAGATTTTGGATCTCATTAGAATGCAAATTTGTAATTGGTATAACTTTTGATCCACACGTCCAAAAATTTCAAATTTTATATCAATGGAATCAGTGGAACAAGCCCTAGCCAACCATGCAATGTGTTTAGTAAAAAGTATCTGTTAGATTGTTTGTTTTTGCAGAAACATTTGAATGCTTGTTTAGATTAGAAAATTATTCCAAAATGTTTTTAGGTTTGAAATCTTTGCAAAATTGGTTTTTTGTGAACCTACCGACCCTAGGATCCAACTTGTGGTTTTAAAAATGATTTTGGTAAATATTAGGATTGATTAATTGATTTAGCCCATTTCTAGGCAAATAAAAATAGTGATTTTGTTATGAAAATGTTTTGGAGTTAAAACTTTGGGAAAATGATTTGAAACAAACCTACTGACCCTAAACACCAAGTTTTGAGAATTAACAAATTCTTTGGTGAACAATATAAAGTTGTTGCTTTGATAAAAATATTTTCCACCACATAAAATAATGATTGGATTTAAAATTGGTTTATGGATAAAACCCTTTTGCAAATGACTTTGCCACTTTGGAAAATAACCAATTTGAACCTTACAAAGTTTAGAAGCCTAGTGGAGACCACCTTTGCAAATAAAACTATTTTTGCATGCTTGCATGCATGACTTAGTTTCTCTTATTTCATGTGTGTGATGTATTGATTGAATATTGGTTGGAATGCAAGTTGATTTTGTGTTTGCTTGATTGATTTGTAGTGAAGTTAGAAAAGTGTGAAACTAGCAAGATCAAGAAGTGAACCAACATTCCCTACCAAAAAGGCAAGTGACACTATCATCTAAAGTCCTACTATTTTCATTATACTTAGTGGATTTTGAAACATGCATGAAAAAGAATTTCTATACTTATGCTATGCTAAATCCTAATAGGATACCTTATATATTCCTTAGAGAAACAATGTAGTTGTTACATGCTTAGCCATGCTATATTTTGAAAAGAGATACATGTTGAGATTTTATGAAGTTGAGAAAAGGACTTGTGTTTTTATATAATAAAACAAGGACTCAATGAACCACCTGGGTGGACAAGGATACTTTGAGTTTTGGAGAAGGTGGAAACAAAAGTAACCATGTCTATGGCAATCTCTTTGTGTTGTGCTCCAAAAGAAAACCACCCAGGGAACTTAGAGATTAAACATGTTTCTCCAATTGTGGCTTTCGTGTACAACCACATGCTACTTATGGCTCTGGCTTAGTCAACTACATTGGGAAGACCCATGCATTGTCTTCAGGTTACTGAAAATGAGGAACTTGGAATCCTACATGGGTACTGAATACAAGCTAGCAATGGTGTATGGGAGGACCCTCTGGAAAGACTTCGTCACATTCTCAATCTGCCAGTACTCCATCTTGGTGAGTACCAATCCAGCGGCCACTGGTGGCAACAAGATGAGAGTGTGACATGTGGGTAAAGTGTACAACTTCTGCAGAAGATAATAAAAATCTAAGTACTTAGCCGTGTCCCCGGTTATGGACAATACTGAGCAACTAAAGCTTGAAGCTATGGGAAATCTCGACATTCCAATTTCTAAAAGAAAAACTTTTAAGTGATAACAAAAGACTTGATGCACTTGGGAGTACCAAGGAGCTCAAGAGATTTTGGTAAAACTTGATGCACTTGGGGATTTACCAAGGAGCTCAAGAGATTTTTGACAAGGACTTGAACACTTGGGGATTTACCAAGGAGTTCAAGGGATTTTGATAAAGAGATTTGACAAAAGGAACAAAACCATTTTGAAAAGATAGGATAAATTTTGCTTCTGCAAATAAGCCTTAAACCCTACTTATCCAAAAATGCATGTAATGATAGGATCCACTTATATTCAACATAGTAGTGAAACTTGCCAATACAAATCAAATGTATTGACCCTTGTGGCTGTAACTTGTAATGTTGCAGGTTTGATTGATTTTAGTGAAGATTGATTGATTAGGATTACAAAGTCTACAACCAACATGTTTGCCTGTGGCACTTTGAAGATGAAGGACCCCATGCTTATAGTTATTCCGCTGCAATGTAATGTAATAGCCAAATGAGCTATGTAAGATGTAATAAAATTATGTTATTCCTGGTTATAAAGTTATATTATGACCTTTGTTTCTTGATATTACATCTTAACTGTGGATGCTAGCTATTGATCCAGGGACTAGCATTGCAATCATAGGGATCCTTTTCCTTTACAAAGGAGGGATCTTACAGATGGTATCAGAGCACTGTGTTGCCTGTAGGATTTGTAACCCTAGGATTGGTCAAAAACCCTTAGAAAAATAGGATTGTATTTGTTCCAAAACTTATTTACAAACAATCTTGTAAAGTCTTTCCTCAACCATTTTGGTTTTGACTCTACATATCTTCTATTTCAACTTGATGGAAAAACCTACCCCATGGCCAAAGACTACACCATGTGCAAAGGACTTCTTCAACTCTAATGACTTCAACTTCTTCAACTCTAATGACTTCAACATCTTTAGCATATTCACCAAGGAACTTCTAGTCATAGATGTAGTTAGATGGCGGTCTATGTATCTTGTTGTATTGCCCAATCAACCTCATAGGATCTTTCTGACTAGTAATTGCATTTTTATGCCTTGCTCAGTTCCTGTCAATTGCCCTGCTATAATTTGTTTACCCTTCATGCCATGTTGTTTATCTAAGGAGAACACCTCTAGTGAACTATGGACCCCGGTCCAATCTTTACCATTGATACATCTACCACTGTTACTTGTTTACTTGCTGCAAACCATTACCTTCCACACCATACGTTTAATCCTTTGTTACAACAAACCGGTGAGCTTGACAACCTCACTGTTCGTTGGGGAAAGTCTTGAGTTTGTGTTGTGCAGGTCTCCGCGTTTCTTGCAACACCTGTGTGATGTTTCCTTCCTCCTTCTGGTTCGATAACCTCGGTCTCAACTGAGGGAAAACTTGATGCTTTCTGCTTCAGACCTTGCTCTTGGGGTTCCCAACAGGCTGTGCGTAGACAGTCGTCAGGGGCCCACCCCCCCAGGCGCGGGCCACCCCTACCCCGCTCCTACAGGGGGTGTGGCCCACCTTGCCGGCCTCCTGCTCCGCCCTCTCGCCTATATCTTCTACTCGAAACCCTAAGACACAGGGAGTGACCACAGAAAGATTCCGCCGCCTCTGCGGGGCAGAAAACACCGAGAGAGAAAGAGCTCTCCGACAGACAGATTTCTGCTGGGGAAATTCCTTTCCGGAGAGGGGATATAATCACCATCAACACCATCATCAAGCTAGACTTCATCGGGATCATAATCATCATCCACACCATCATCTCCACCAGCACCATCATCACCACTCCATCCCACTGTAACAATTGTGTTGAACACTTGCATAGTTCTTAGGGGAAACTTTCCCGGTGTTAATTACTATTGTAGTTGATGCTTGTGAGTGGAACCATTGGAGTATTGTTTATGTTCAGATTGTTATCCATCACCATATCATCTTTGATCTTGATCCATATGATGTCTTGGGAGTAGTTCGTTTAGTTCTTGAGGACATGGGAGAAGTCATGTTGTTAGTAGTGGATTTGTGTTGAGATATTATTCAATGGTTTAGTATTTAAGTTGTGGTGCTATTCTTCTATGTCATGTGAACATCGACTACATGATACTTCACCATTTATGGGCCTAGGGGAATACACATCCTAAGATTTTCCAAATCTTGTAATGTGAAAAATAAATAAACAAAATAAATTATTGTTGAAAATCAGGGTGAAAAGAAACTTTTGTTTCTAAATGGAAACTTAAAATCCCATCTTGAACAAACTTTAATTAAAGTTTGAATCTAACAAAATTCAAATCAAGTGGAATGCATTCTTCATGAATGTATCTTGAAATTTAAACACTTGGAGAATGAATCCAAACCCTAAACCCAAATGGAATAAAATCATTTCCAAGTTATCTCCAAGCCTATGTATTTGATCCATATAAAATTTGTCAACAAACTTTTCAAAATGATCAAGAATGATAAATAGAAATATTATAAAACCATATGAATTGGTTTCACTTAATTTGGAACCATAGATAAAATATTATGAATTTAGTAAGATAAGGAAATTGAAATTCCACAGCTAATAAAGCACCTATCTAGAAATCCATACCAAATGATGAGCAAATGATCCTAAAAGGATTTAAAAAGATAAACAAATATTAAATAAGATTTTACAAATTAGAATCACCAAGTTTGGTTCTATAAATAAAAAGATATGGATTTTATAAGATGAAGAAAGAAATATGAAATAAAGAATATTTAAAAAACCAAATTAAATCTTGGCAAAGACCATTAAGCAAATGGAATGAATATAATCCAAATCCAAATAAAATAAAAGGATAAAGAATTTCCAAAATAAAATAAAATGGCATTAACCATTCTATCCCTATTTTAATAAAGACAAATCTCTAATAAGAATAATTATATAATTCATGAGAAAATAGTATTTTGGAATTTACCCAAGTGGAATAAAAGCTGTTTAATTAACTTAAATGAAATAAATCTTCCAAATAAAATTTTGGAATTGAAACTATATTTAATTCCATTGGAATTAAAACAAATACCCAATTCAAATGATTTATGAATCACATTAAATACTTTCCAAATAATTCAAGATGAATTATTTGACACCCTATTAAACAAATAAAAATCTACTGAAAAGATTTGGAAAGTTTAAGGAATTTAATTGGTGTTTGAAATATTATTAAATCTTATTTGATTTAAAACAAGAGCCTTTTTGAATAATTAAAAGCCCCCCAAAAAAAGATTTTATTCCAAAAATGACTTCAGATTATGTTACTAATCAGTATTTAAACCTACACAAATTTTAGCAAAGGTTTGAATTCAAATGGATGCTTGAATTGATTAAATAAAATCAAAACAGAAAAATCAAATGGGAAAAAGAAAAAAATAACAGGAGAAGAAAAAAATCAACCCAACTAGCCTAGACCACTAAGCCCATCGGCAACCCATCTTTCTTCCCCGAACCGTTTCTTTTCTCACTCAAGCACACACCCGCAGAGACACTGACGACAAGACCCCACCTATTCTCTCTCTATCTCACTGCCAAGCGACCCCACGCCAGGTCATCTTCTTCCTCACCTGCGCGCTAACCTCGCCGGCGGTTTCTGCCGTTAATTGCTCGCTTGAATTCCTCTTCAAACGCGCATTGATTCGGCCCTGCGACCACGCCTTCTTAATCGCCTCTTCCCCCTCTCTCATTCCCCTCACTAGCCAGAACCTCTACGCCCCTAGGCCGTCCTAATTTCTCTTCGAAGCTCCACTGCCCCGACAAGTTCCAGCGTCGATTCCGGCGAGCCCCGACCCTCTCCTACCACCTAGCTCACACCAGCTTGATCCCCATCATCTCGCGCACCTGCCCATGGTCTTCGTTCGCCCACGCATGCCCCACAACCTCGCCTCCTTCTTCGTCTGAGCGCCACCGACGACCCCCGCAACTCCGGCGAGCAGTACGCGACGATTCAGCACACCCCTTGCTCTCTGGTAGGTACCATCGCAACCCTTGCAAGCGTGCGCACCTTCCTGACTACTTTCCCTGCCTTATTATGCCACAGGAACACGCCCCCGTCAACGTCTGACCGAACCCGAGGCGCAGCGCAGCTCCAGCGAGCGATTGTCGTCACCACCGTGCGCCCCTCGACGAGATATCAGCACGTTGAGCATCGCAGTGATCTCCTGAACCTGGTGAGCCAATCCCCTTCCTCCCTCGCTTCCTCTATCACCAGCCCCGCCGTAGCCAGAGCCAGCGCCGCCACCTGCCGCCGCCAGCACCGCCACTAGTTGGCAAGCGTGCTATGCGCCGTTGGATATTGATCAGATGGTCACGATAGAACCTAAGCCGAAGGGGTAAGATCGATCCTGCGCCGCACGATTCGCTTTAAATCCTGCGGTCCACGTTGCTGATCCGAGCGAAACGGTATGGGCTTAGAAGAACTAGCCACGTGTCCCTGTCCGTTTGGTTTAAAACAGATTTGATCTATTAGATGCTAGATTTTGTAAAATCTATAACTTTTAATCTACACGTCAAAATTTTGCAAATTTTATATCAATGGATTCAGCAAGACAATCCCTATCCAACCATGCACTTTTTTTTAGTAAAAATCTTCTGTTAAATTGATTGTTTTTGCAGAAACTTGTGTATGCATGTTTAGGATATAAAAATTGTTCTAAAATGATTTTTGAGATAAAATCTTTGGCAAATGGTTTGTTTTGAACCTACTAACCCTAGAAATCAATTGGTGGTTTCAAAAATGTATTTGGTGAAGCAAAATAATAAACTCTTGATTTAAACCATTTCTAGTCAAATAAAAATAATGTTTATTTATTAAAAATGGTTTTGGAAGAAAATCTTTGGGAAATGTTTTGGAATAAACTCTCTGACCCTAAACACCAAGTTTTATGAATTGAAAATGTATTTGGTGAACTCCATAAAGATTAATACTTTGCTAAAGACATTTTTAACCACATAAAATAATGATTTGGTTTAAAAATGGTTTATAGATAAAATCTTTTGCAAATAGTTTTGCCACTTTATAGAATTACCAATAAGTGTTTTGGAATGTTTATAACCTATTATAAACAACTTTTGTAAATAAAACAAAGTTTGGCATGCTTGCACGCATTGTTTTGTTTCTATCATTTTATGTGATGTTTTGCTTGAATGGTAGATTGAAATATTGCTTGCTTGATTGAATTGTAGTGGAACTTGAAGAGTGTGATTGTTACAAGATCAAGGAGTGAACTTATATTCTCTACCAAAAAGGCAAGTGATGCTTCATACTTTTGTCCCATTATTTTCACTATGCATTAGTGATATTTCTAAGTAGGACTTGCATGGAATTTTGCTAAGTATAAACTATGCCATGGGAAATCCTAGTGGATGAAACCTTAGTAGAATTTCCTAAGTTAAGATTCCTACTACTATCATGCTTAGCTTAGCTAGTAGAAAACAAGGGTGGAATATATATTCATGCTATGGAAAATTTCTAAGTCCGAGGACTTGTGTTTTGTTTAATAAAACAACTAAGTGAATGAATCACCTGGGTGGAATGGAAGGAATGGTTTGTGTTGAGTGGTTCACAAGGCCCATTTCTATGGTTTACCTTGTGTATCTCACTTGTGGATGGCCACCCAGGAACAAAGAGATTTGAGATGTCAAATGTTGAGAAGCTTCAAGTGGAGCCACTTGGCAATATGGGCTCTGCCTGGATCATATAGGTCCAATAACTTAGCCAAATGGACAGTTGGTGGTAGGGGTTTGATAGGTTGGAGCGCGTCCATTTTGGTCTAAGGGAAGGCTTCTGAAAGATCTTGTCTTGGTGAAACCAAGTCTGGTGGGGAAAGTGCACAACCTCTGCAGAGTGAAAAATCTAAGTACTTAGCCATGTCCCTGGTAAAGGACAATTTGAGCATCAAGACATGGAAGCTATCAAGAATCTCCTCATCCCAATTTCTAAGTTAAAAACTTGTGGGTGAACAAGGGTTAAAGGATCACCAATTTCTATTGGGAGATGCCTTGGGAATGTTTTTGTCAAGCAAAAACCTAGTGTTTTCAAATGATAAGGAAAATCTATTTTGAGCAATGCAAGCCTAAGCTCCACTTAGCCAAATGCATATAGATGATAGACTTCACTATACTACCATAGTATCACTTGCCAATACAATTCAAATGTATTGACCCTTGTGGCTGTAACTTATTATGTTGCAGGTTTGTTTGATGTTAGAGAAGTTTATTGATTTAGGATTACAAGTCTACAACCAACATGTCTGCCTGTGGCACTTTGAAGATGAAGGACCCCATGCTATTGTTATATTCTGCTGCATTGTAATGAGATAGCCAAATGAGCTATGTAAGATGTAATAAATTATTTTATTCCTGGTTATAAAGTTGTATTATGGCCTTTATTTCTTGATATTACATCTTAACTGTGGATGCTAGCTATTGATCCAGGGACTAGCATTATAAACACAGGGATCTCTACCTTATTAAAGGTTGGGAACCTTACAGATGGTATCAGAGCATTGTGTTGCCTGTAGGATTGTAACCCTAGGATTGGACAAAACCCCTTAGAAAAATAGGAGTTGTATTTGTTCCAAAACTTATTTACAAACAATCTTGTAAACTCTTTCCTCAACCATTTTGGTTTTGATTCTACATCTCTTCTATTTCAAACTTGATGGACAAGCCTACCCCATGGCCAAAGACTTCACCATGTGCAAAGGACTTCATCAACTCTAATGACTTCAACATCTTCAAGTGAGTTCAACCTTATTCTCAACAAGGACTTCAACCTTGGATATCACCAAGGACTACAAGTGAGACAAGAAATGTTACTCAAGGCTTGAAGACTAAGGAAACACAACTTAGAAGGAACCATCAACACTTTGAAGTTTTTGTGACCAAGAATTTTACCAAGGAAACCTTGATCCCATGCAAGAAGAATCAACCAAGAAGGATGGAAAGATCTCAAGTGAACCATATACATGGACCACCATATTTAGTTTAAGTCAAACCCACCAATTTATGTGGTGTAACAAAAATATTTTTGGTTGCCTAAAAATGTGCTTGAAACTTGTTGTTTGAGTGGAATGTTTGTTTGTGATTGCTTGCACATTGCTTGTGTGAATTGTGATGTGTGTGATTAGAATTATTCCCTTAGAAATATTTTGCCTATTCTAATCCCAATCCAACCCAAATAGATGACTTCTCCAAGAAACTCCAACCTCAAGGATGGTGACAACAACAACAACCAAGAGGACAACATGAGAGAACTCATAGTAACCCAAACCCAGTTGAACCAAGTGACAGCTTAATTTTTAGCCAACGCCAGTGAGTTAGACCCAACCATACAAAGGATTTTGAAAATTCAATCCCAATTGTTGCAAGGGATGGCCACTCAAATGATCAACATGGGAGACAACCTTTCCAAAGGAGTTTGTGACAACAAGGATGACAAAGATGATATTCTAGAAGGAACCCAAGCTTGCAATATTTGTGGAGACAAGGATCACACTTCCAAAGAGCATGAAGATCAATGCCCCAATTGTGAAGAGAAACATCCAGCTAATCAATGCCCCACAACCCAAGCTACTTGTTACCTATGTGAAGGAAATAATCATGTCCCTATCCAATGCCCCATCTATTCCATAGTTCAACAAAGGAAACAAGGTGGAGTGCAACAACTGATTGCAGATTACCATGAGAGAGCCAAGTCTACCAAGAAGAATGAAGACAAAGGAAAATCTCAGCTTGCACCTCCATGCAATATGACTCAATTTAAAGGACCAAAGAGGAGACATATGTATTATCCAAGGAATAAGAAAAGGTCAAGGAGACCAGGAACTTTTCCTACCTTTGAGATAACATATGAAGAACATGAACTAGAAGCACTCCTAGCTTTGGAGAAGCCCAAGAAGAAAAAGTATAAGGAGATTAGCCAAGTGTGGTCCAACAACTGCAAAGAGCTAGGCCATTATGTGTCAACTTGTCCACAGAAGATACGTGAAGAACTCAACCTTATCACATGTTACAATTGTGGTAACCAAGGACATTATGCAAGCAATTGTCTAGAAAAGATGAAGCACAAGATAAAGCCTATGAAGGATCTCAGTCTTGTCACATGTTTCAAGTGTGGAAACAAAGGACACTATGCAGATGTATGTCCAGAGAGATATCAACAAGATCCCAGGAAAGCCAAGATGTAATCTAGTTGGAAAAATTTTAAGGGTGGTAATGCCCTAGTTGCTTTGAGCCAACTTGTAACCCCTAGCCTCCCCAAATCTCGGGACAAGATTTATTTTAAGGGTGGTAGCCTGTCACATCCCAAGATTTTCCAAATCTTGTAATGTGAAAAATAAATAAACAAAATAAATTATTGTTGAAAATTAGGGTGAAAAGAAACTTTTGTTTCTAAATGGAAAC
Organism: Avena sativa; assembly: GCA_916181665.1. Taxonomy (NCBI): domain Eukaryota; kingdom Viridiplantae; phylum Streptophyta; class Magnoliopsida; order Poales; family Poaceae; genus Avena; species Avena sativa. Next base: position 346,034,819 of record OV702280.1, on the reverse strand, counting down.
TTAAAATCCCATATTGAACAAACTTTAATTAAAGTTTGAATCTAACAAAATTCAAATCAAGTGGAATGCATTCTTCATGAATGTATCTTGAAATTTAAACACTTGGAGAATGAATCCAAACCCTAAACCCAAATGGAATAAAATCATTTCCAAGTTATCTCCAAGCCTATGTATTTGATCCATATAAAATTTGTCAACAAACTTTTCAAAATGATCAAGAATGACAAATAGAAATATTATAAAACCACATGAATTGGTTTCACTTAATTTGGAACCATAGTTAAAATATTATGAATTTAGTAAGATAAGGAAATTGAAATTCCAAAGCTAATAAAGCACCTATCTAGAAATCCATACCAAATGATGATCAAATGATCCTAAAAGGATTTAAAAAGATAAACAAATATTAAATAAGATTTTACAAATTAGAATCACCAAGTTTGGTTCTATAAATAAAAAGATATGGATTTTATAAGATGAAGAAAGAAATATGAAATAAAGAATATTTAAAAAACCAAATTAAATCTTGGCAAAGACCATTAAGCAAATGGAATGAATATAATCCAAATCAAAATAAAATAAAAGGATAAAGAATTTCCAAAATAAAATAAAATGGCATTAACCATTCTATCCCTATTTTAATAAAGACAAGTCTCTAATAAGAATAATTATATAATTCATGAGAAAATAGTATTTTAGAATTTACCCAAGTGGAATAAAAGCTGTTTAATTAACTTAAATGAAATAAATCTTCCAAATAAAATTTTGGAATTAAAACTATATTTAATTCCATTGGAATTAAAACAAATACCCAATTCAAATGATTTATGAATCACATTAAATACTTTCCAAATAATTCAAGATGAATTATTTGACACCCTATTAAACAAATAAAAAACTACTGAAAAGATTTGGAAAGTTTAAGGAATTTAATTGGTGTTTGAAATATTATTAAATCTTATTTGATTTAAAACAAGAGCCTTTTTGAATAATTAAAAGCCCCCCCAAAAAGATTTTATTCCAAAAATGACTTCAGATTATGTTACTAATCAGTATTTAAACCTACACAAATTTTAGCAAAGGTTTGAATTCAAATGGATGCTTGAATTGATTAAATAAAATCAAAATAGAAAAATCAAATGGGAAAAAGAAAAAAATAACAGGAGAAGAAAAAAAGCAACCCAACTAGCCTAGCCCACTAAGCCCATCGGCAGCCCATCTCTCTTTCCCGAACCGTTTCTTTTCTCACTCAAACACACACCCGCAGAGACACTGACGACAGGACCCCACCTATTCTCTCTCTATCTCACTACCAAGCGACCCCACGCCAGGTCATCTTCTTCCTCACCCGCGCGCTAACCTCGCCGGCGGTTTCTACCGTTAATTGCTCGCTTGAATTCCTCTTCAAACGCGCATTGATTCGGCCCTGCGACCACGCCTTCTTAATCGCCTCTTCCCCCTCTCTCTCATTCCCCTCACTCGCTAGAACCTCTACGCCCCCCGGCCGTCCTAATTTCTCTTCGAAGCTCCACTGCCCCGACGAGTTCCGGCGTCGATTCCGGCGAGCCCCGACCCTCTCCTACCACCTAGCTCACACCAGCTTGATCCCCATCATCTCGCGCACCTGCCCATGGTCTTCGTTCGCCCACGCATGCCCCACAACCTCGCCTTCGTCTTCGTCTGAGCGCCACCGACGACCCCCGCAACTCCGGCGAGCAGTAGGCGACGATTCAGCACACCCCTTGCTCTCTGGTAGGTACCATCGAAACCCCTGCAAGCGTGCACACATTCCTGACTACTTAGCCCGCCTTATAATGCCACAGGAACTCGCCCCCGTCAACGTCTGACCGAACCCGAGGCGCAGCGCAGCTCTAGCGAACGATTGCCGTCACCACCGTGCGCCCCTCGACGAGATATCAGCACGTTGAGAATCGTCGTGATCTCCTGAACCTGGTGAGCCAATCCCCTTCCTCCCTCGCTTCCTCTATCACCAGCCCCGCCGTAGCCAGAGCCAGCGCCGCCACCTGCCGCCGCCAGCACCGCCACTAGTTGGCAAGCGTGCTATGCGCCGTTGGATTTTGATCAGATGGTCACGATAGAACCTAAGACGAAGGGGTAAGATCGATCCTGCGCCGCACGATTCACTTTAAATCCTGCGGTCCACGTTGCTGATCCGAGCGAAACGGTATGGGCGAATAAGAACTAGCCACGTGTCCCTATCCGTTTGATTTAAAACAGATTTGATCTATTAGATGCTGGATTTTGTAAAATCTATAACTTTTAATCTACACGTCCAAATTTTGCAAATTTTATATCAATGGATTCAGCAAGACAATCCCTATCCAACCATGCACTTTGTTTAGTAAAAAGCTTCTGTTAAATTGATTGTTTTTGCAGAAACTTGTGTTTGCATGTTTAGGATATAAAAATTGCTCTAAAATGATTTTTGAGATAAAATCTTTGGCAAATGGTTTATTTTGAACCTACTGACCCTAGAAATCAATTGGTGGTTTCAAAAATGTATTTGGTGAAGCAAAAGAATAAACTCTTGATTTAAACCATTTCTAGTCAAATAAAAATAATGTTTATTTATTAAAAAGGGTTTTGGAAGAAAATCTTTGGGAAATGTTTTGGAATAAACTCTCTGACTCTAAACACCAAGTTTTATGAATTGAAAATGTATTTGGTGAACTCCATAAAGATTAATACTTTGCTAAAGACATTTTTAACCACATAAAATAATGATTTGGTTTAAAAATGGTTTATAGATAAAATCTTTTGCAAATAGTTTTGCCACTTTATAGAATTACCAATAAGTGTTTTGGAATGTTTATAACCTATTACAAAACACTTTTGTAAATAAAACAAAGTTTGGCATGCTTGCACACATTGTTTTGTTTCTATCATTTTATGTGATGTTTTGCTTGAATGGTAGATTGAAATATTGCTTGCTTGATTGAATTGTAGTGGAACTTGAAGAGTGTGATTGTTACAAGATCAAGGAGTGAACTTATATTCTCTACCAAAAAGGCAAGTGATGCTTCATACTTTTGTCCCATTATTTTCACTATGCATTAGTGATATTTCTAAGTAGGACTTGCATGGAATTTTGCTAAGTATAAACTATGCCATGGGAAATCCTAGTGGATGAAACCTTAGTAGAATTTCCTAAGTTAAGATTCCTACTACTATCATGCTTAGCTTAGCTAGTAGAAAACAAGGGTGGAATATATATTCATGCTATGGAAAATTTCTAAGTCCGAGGACTTGTGTTTTGTTTAATAAAACAACTAAGTGAATGAATCACCTGGGTGGAATTGAAGGAATGGTTTGTGTTGAGTGGTTCACAAGGCCCATTTCTATGGTTTACCTTGTGTATCTCACTTGTGGATGGCCACCCAGGAACAAAGAGATTTGAGATGTCAAATGTTTTGAAGCTTCAAGTGCAGCCACTTGGCAATATGGGCTCTGCCTGGATCATATAGGTTGCAATAACTTAGCCAAATGGACAGTTGGTGGTAGGGGTTTGATAGGTTGGAGCGCGTCCATTTTTGTCTAAGGGAAGGCTTCTGAAAGATCTTGTCTTGGTGAAACCAAGTCTTGTGGGGAAAGTGCACAACCTCTGCAGAGTGAAAAATCTAAGTACTTAGCCATGTCCCTGGCAAAGGGCAATTTGAGCATCAAGACATGGAAGCTATCAAGAATCTCCTCATCCCAATTTCTAAGTTAAAAACTTGTGGGTGAACAAGGGTTAAAGGATCACCAATTTCTATTGGGAGATGCCTTGGGAATGTTTTTGTCAAGCAAAAACTTAGTGTTTTCAAATGATAAGTAAAATCTATTTTGAGCAATGCAAGCCTAAGCTCCACTTAGCCAAATGCATATATATGATAGACTTCACTATACTACCATAGTATCACTTGCCAATACAATTCAAATGTATTGACCCTTGTGGCTGTAACTTATTATGTTGCAGGTTTGTTTGATGTTAGAGAAGTTTATTGATTTAGGATTACAAGTCTACAACCAACATGTCTGCCTGTGGCACTTTGAAGATGAAGGACCCCATGCTATTGTTATATTCTGCTGCATTGTAATGAGATAGCCAAATGAGCTATGTAAAATGTAATAAATTATTTTATTCCTGGTTATAAAGTTGTATTATGACCTTTGTTTCTTGATATTACATCTTAACTGTGGATGCTAGCTATTGATCCAGGGACTAGCATTATAAACACAGGGATCTCTACCTTATTAAAGGTTGGGAACCTTACAAATACATTGTGTATTTGGCTTTTAATTGTGGGCTGCCGGAGTGATAGAAACCTGAACCCCCGTTAGGACACCATTGCACAAGGGAGTGTAGGATCTTAGAGTTTAAGGCCATGGTTAGGTTTATATCTTAATTGCTTTCCTGTAGTTGTGGATGCTTGCAGGGGTTTTAATCACAAGTATGTATTAGTCCAAGTAAGGTTGGTACATTAGCACAGATTCAGCCACACAACACTTACAACACCAAAGAAGGGTACTCGGCTATTTAAAGCGAAAGCACTTGACAGAATTCCCATGTGTCCTCGAGAACGTTTGGTCCTTGTAAGTATTTCCACCGGCTTGTCCTTTGCTAAGAAAGGATTGGTCCACTTGCTGCAATTGTTCGTTGTCTTTATTACTTGCACTTTGTTTCTTTGCTTTATCAGAAAACCCCTAAAAATCTGTTTGCTAAGTATTTACAGAGATTTCATGCTCCATAGCACTAGTCAACACCTTCTGCTCCTTGTTGGGATCGACACTCCTATTTATTGAAAGTACTACGATACACCCCCTATACTTGTGGGTCATCAAGACTATTTTCTGGCGCCGTTGCCGGGGAGTGAAGCGCTATTGAAGAGTGGAACTGGTAAAGGAAACTTCTACTGTGAGTATTGATTTTTATTTTTGTTTGTTACTTTGTTTCCAATATGGATAACCCACTTGGTTTTTTGTTTGGGAAAACTACTACCACTGTTAGGGTAGTAGATGAACCACCACCTGTTGAGATAGATCCTTTTAAGATACCTACAAGTATTGTTGATCGTGTTATGGATAATTATTATTTAGGGGATGGAACTGTACACCCTGGTGATCATTTGCTTTTTATCCATGAATTATGCGGGTTGTTTAAGTGTGCGGGTATCACAAATGAACAGGTGAAGAAGAAGTTACTCTCTATATCCTTGAAAGGGAGAGATGAAGAATGGTATAAGCTGCTGAAGAATGGGCAATCCATGGAATGGGAGGAAATAGTACCTCTCTTTTATTCTAAATTTTATCCTCCCAGTGAAATTCATAAGGATAGAAATCTGATATATAACTTTTGGCCTCGTGATGGAGAGAGTACATATCAAGCTTGGGGGAGACTGGAGTTACTAATGCTTAAATGTCCTATTCATGAACTCCCTAACAATATTATTATCAATCACTTTTATGCTAGGCTTTCTCTTCATGATAAATATTTACTAGATGCTTCTTGTGCTGGATCATTCACACGTATGAAGGAAGAAGCTAATTGGGATCTCCTAGATCATATTCAAGAGAACACTGAAGCTTGGGAGAATGAAAAAGGAAGAAATTCAGGTATAAATTATGATTATGAATGCATTAAATATTTTATGAGAACTGATGACTTCCATGATATTAGTAATGAGTATGATCTTGATTCTCAAGTTCTTGCAAAGTGTTTTAAGGCCTTTGCCTCTTATATTGAAATTCCTAAAAAATAGTGGGATAAGTACCATGCTCCTTATAAAGACATTGTTACCCATGTTCCTGCTAGCATAGAAGTTTGTACTGTTGATACTATTTTTCCTAAACCTTATGTTGAGAAAATCCCTTTTTCTGCTAAGGTAAAGGAACATTCTATCATAGCTAATGTGGTTAGAAAAAGTACAAAGAAAACTGTGGAACCCGATGAGCAAATAAATATTGAGACTGTGGTAGCTATTGTGAAAGATCTTGTCACAAAAAATATAGAGGATGAGCACATTGTCTTTTGTGAAGACTCTTCTAATATTTTCTCCCATCCTAGAAAATCTAGTGTTCATGTGCTTTCTATTAAAATTGGTGGTCATTGCTACTATGGTTTATGTGATATTGGTGTTGTTCTAGTGTTATACCTTATGAGCTTTACAGGGAAATTATGCATGAAATTGGTCCTTGTGAGCTTGAGGACATTGATGTGGTTATTCACCTTGCTAATAGAGAGATAGTCTCTCCCATTGGCATTGTAAGAGATGTGGAGTTTCTTTGTGGTAAGATTAAATATCCTGCTGATTTTCTAGTACTTGGTTCTGAAGCTAGTAAAACCTATCCTATTATCTTTAGTAGACCCTTCTTGAATACTTGTGGGGCTATCATAGGTCGTAGGAAGGAAAAAGTTTTGACTAAGTTTGATGGAGAGTCTTATGAGTTTAATTTTTCCCAATTTGCTAAAACTCCTAATGAAAATGAACTGCCTAATGAGGATTTTAGGGTTGAAGAACTTTCTGCTATTTCTCTTGCTCCCATATGATCCATTTCACCTCTCTCTCTCCATTGTCAATAACAACAACAAAATCGCAAACTCTTGGTCGGGTGAAAATGCAATAGTAATTCTAAAACTCTCGAAGGTCCGTTTAAGTAATCTCACTTTTCTCCTGCTTCCCGAGGATTCGATAAACCTAGGTCTACTAGGGAAAAAAGCTATACTACATTCATAATCCGGATCGAAGATATCAGGGCCCAGAGTATATATATCCGTCATATGGATGGAAAAATCCCACTCTTGATCCATGTGCTTCAACACATACTTTCAGAAAACTCAATGCCACCTTTATAACCACCTAGTTATGAAGTGGTGTTTGATGTCATCAAAGTATCCATCCGGTGATGGTGATTAACATGATGTCATGGTCGAAGGATTAGGTTACTATGTATTTGAAAGCTTATAGCAAGCAAACTTTAAATGACCTGATCTTATGCTACTCTTAACTATAGGAGTGTGTCCATCACATCATTATCCTAATGATATGATCTTGTTATTAATAACATCTAATCTTCATGACCAATAAACCATGATAATCTATTAATCAACAAGCTAGTCTAACAAGAGGCTTTACTAGGGACTCTATTATGTTTACAAAAAACACAAGTATTAATGTTTCTGGTTAATACAATTATATCATGGGATGTAAAAATTTATCATAAACACAAAGATATAATAATAACCATTTTATTATTGCCTCTTGGGAATATCTCCAAAAGTCTCCCACTTGCACTAGAGTCAATAATCTAGATTACATTGTGATGTACCTAACATCCATGGTGTTCTGGTGTTGGTCATGTTTTGCCCTAGGGAGAGGTTTAGTCAACGGATCTTCCACATTCAGATCTGTGTGTACTTTGCAAATATTTATGTCACCATCTTGGACATGCTCACGAATAGCATGAAAACGTAGCTTGATATGCTTCAGCTTCTTGTGTGACCTTGGCTCCTGCGCATTGGCTATGGCACCCATGTTGTCATAGTATATGGCCATTGGATCCAATGCACTAGGAACCACACCAAGTTCCGTAATGAACTCCTTCATCCATATCGCTTCTTGTGAAGCCTCTGAAGCAGCTATGTATTCGTATTCAGTTGAAGATCTCGCCACAACGCTTTGCTTAGCACTCCTCCAACTCACTGCTACACCATTCAAAGTAAATACGTATCCAGATTGTGATTTAGAATCATCCGGATCGGTGTTCCAACTAGCATCGGTGTAACTGTTTACAACGATCTGTTCGTCACCTCCATAATAAAGAACCATATCCTTAGTCCTTCTTAAGTACTTTAGGATATTTTTGACCGCTATCCAGTGATCTACTCCTGGATCACTTTGATATCTGCTTGTCAAACTAATAGCATACGCAATGTCCGGTCTTTTACACAGCTTGGCATATATGATAGAGCCTATGGCTGAGGCGTAGGGAGTTTTGCTCATCTTCTCTCTATGTTCTGCCATAGCTGGACTTTTAGTTTTACTCAAGGTCGTATTGGGCAACATGGGCAATAATCCTTTCTTGCTTTCTTCCATTCCAAACCTATTTAGAACCTTGTCCAAATATGTACTTTGTGAAAGCGCTATTAAGCGTCTTGATCTATCTCTACAAATCTTGATGCCTAAAATCTATCCAGCTTCGCCAAGATCCTTTATTGAAAAACTATTATTCAAATAGTCGTTGACACTTTTAATAAGTTCCATATCTTTCCCAATCAACAATATGTCATCTACATATAGTACTAGGAATGCTACAGATATCCCACTCACTTTCTTGTAAACAAGCTTCTCCATAAGTTTGTATAAATCCAAAGCTTTTGATCACCTTACCAAAATGTTGATTCCAGCTCTGGGATGATTGTTTCAATCCATAAATGGACCGTTGAAGTTTGCATACCTTGTTAGCATCTTTAGGATCGACAAAACCTTTGTGTTGTACCATATACAACTCTTCTTCAATGTCACCATTGAGGAACACCGTTTTGACATCCATTTGCCATATCTCATAATCGTAAAATGCAGCGATTGCTAACAAAATCCTCATAGACTTTAGCTTCGCTACCGGTGAGAAAGTCTCATCGTAGTCAACTCCTTGAATTTGTCAGAAACCTTTCGCGACAAGTCGAGCTTTATAGACGGTAACATTTCCATCAGCATCTGTTTTCATCTTGAAAATCCATTTGTTCTCGACAGCCTTGCAGCCATCCGGTAAGTCCACCAAAGTCCACACTTGGTTTTCATACATGGATCCAATTTTGGATTTCATGGCTTCATGCCATTTGTTGGAATCTGGGCTCATCATTGCTTCCTCATACGTTGCAAGGTCGTCGGTGTTGTCCACCAAAATGACATTTATAGAAGGATCATACCAATTAGGAGTGGTACGAGTCCTCGTCGACCTGCGAGGTTCTGTAGTAACTTCGTTTGAAGTTTCATGATCATTATCATTAGCTTCCTCTCTTGTTGGTGCAAGCAGCATAGGAACATCTTTCGGCGCTGTGCTACTCTCAAATCCGAGGGAAGGTTCAGCAGCCTCGTTGAGTTCTACTTTCCTTCTAGTCACTTCTTTCAAGAGAAACTCCTTCTCGAGAAAGGATCCATTCATGGCAACGAAAATTTTGCCTTCAGATCTATGATATAAGGTACACCAATTGTTTATTTAGGGTATCCTATGAAGACACATTTTTCTGCTTTGGGTTCAAGCTTGTCGGGCTGTAACTTCTTTACATAAGCTTCGCAACCCCAAACTCTAAGGAACGACAATTTAGGTTTCTTACCAAACCACAATTCATACGGTGTCGTTTCAATGGATTTAGATGGTGCCCTATTTAAAGTGAATGCGGTTGTTTCTAATGATAACCCCAAAATGATAACAGTAAATCTGTAAGAGACATCATAGAACGAACCATATCTAAGAGAGTTCGATTATGACGTTTGGACACACCAGTATATACCCATATCTACTCAAGTCATCCATGAAAGTAAGAACATAACGATAAACACCACGCGATGCCACACTCATTTGGCCACACGCATTAGTATGTATGATTTCCAATAACTCCGTAGCTCGCTCCATTATGCCAGAGAATGGAGTCTTAGTCATTTTTACCATTAGACATGCTTCACATCTTTCAAGTGATTCAAGTGCATCAGAATGGAGTTTCTTCATACGCTTCACTCCAATGTGAACAAGACGACAGTGCCACATGTATGTAGAATTATCATTCAATTTCATTCATTTAGCATCTATATTATGAACATGTGTACTATTGAGATTCAATAAGCATAGACCATCTATCATAGGCGCATGACCATAAAAGATATTACTCATATAAATCAAACAACCATTATTCTCGGACTTAAACAAGTAACCGTCTCGCAATAAACAAGATCCAGATATAATGTTCGTGCTTAACGCAGGCACCAAATAACAATTATTTAAGTATAAAACTAATCCCGACAGTAGATGAAGAGGGAGCGTGCCGACAACGATCACATCAACCTTGGGGCCATTTCCAATGCACATCGTCACCTCGTCTCTCACTAGTCTTCGTTTATTCTGCAGCACCTGTTTCGAGTTACAAATATGAGAAACTGAACCAGTATAAAATACCCAAGCACTACTACGATTACTAGTAAGATACACATCAATAACATGTATATCGAATATACCTTTCTTCTTGATGATTCCGTTCTTCAGAACTGCCAGGTACTTGGGACAATTCTGCTTCTAGTGACCTTCGCCCTTGTAGTAAAAGCACTCAGTATTAAGCTTAGGACCAGCCTTGGGCTTCTTTGTAGGCATGATAGCTTTCTTGCCGCCCTTCTTGAAGTTACCCATCTTCTTAGTCTTGCCTTGCTTCTTTAAATTGGTGGTCTTATTGACCATCAACACTTGGTGCTCTTTCTTGATCTCCACTTCCGTAGACTTTAATATGGATAAGAGTTCAGGCAATGACTTATCCATGCGCTATATCTTGTAGTTCATCACGAAGTTCTTGTAACTAGGTGGAAGTGATTGGAGAACACGATGAATACCCAACACATTAGGAATCGTTATTTCCATATCTGCGAGTTTATTCACGTGCCTAGACATATTAAAGCACATGCTCGCTAACGGAGCTGCCCTCTTCCATCAGTTAGTTAATGAACTTCTCAAATACTTCATAGCTTTCAACAGCCGCATGAGTCTCAAATATCATTTTGAGCTCACGGACAATATCATGAGGTTCATGGTTCTCAAACCTCTTCTGAAGATCCGATTCCAAACCGTACAAGACGACACACTGAAATGTGGAGTATTGATTCTTCCGAGTGAGGAAAACATTCTTCACCTCATCGGTAGCATCATCTGTAGGCGGGTCACCCAGCGGTGCATCTAGCACATAGGTTAACTGACCAGCATTGAGGACAATCCTCAAGTTGTGGAACCAGTCCGCAAAGTTGCTTCCATTATTTTTCAACTTTTCTTTCTCTAGGAACGCATTAAAATTGATGGTAGGGGCCGCCATGATATACGACATATTTACAAAGAGTTTAGACTAAGTTTATGATATATTGAGTTCAAATTTAATTCTCACATTAACTAGGTGAACTCCCACTCAAAACAACATCCCACACATTGTTTTAGTGATCACACGAACCAAATCCACTACACCAAGTCCGATCATCATGAGAGATGATGTAGTTTCAAAGGCGAACAATCAACATGTTCATCATATCAATCATATGATTCATGCTTTACCTTTCAGTATTCCGTGTTCCGAGACCATGTTTATACATGCTAGGCTTGTCAAGGTTAACCTTAGTATCCGCATGTGCAAATCTGGCTTGCACCCGTTGTATGCACACATAAAATCTATCACACACGATCATCACGTGGTGCTTCAAAACGAAGAATCTTAGCAATGGTGCCTACTAAGGACGAATATTTTATTACTTGATATTTAGTGAGAGGGATCATCTTATAATGCTACTGTCGCAATTTAAGCAATACAAGATGCATAAAAGGATTAACATCACATGAAATTCATAATATGTGATATGATATGTCATTTCTTATTGTGCCTTCGATATCATCTCCAAAGCACAAATATGATCTCCATCATCACCGGCGTGGCGTCAAGGTCAATGGCGCCGCTTCATGGTTGTCCACCACCAATAACAACTATTACAACTACTTTGATGAATAGACATGGAGGTCTTAAACAAAATTTAAAGACAACCATAAGGCTCCTACCGGTTGCCAACTTACAATAAGGATCATTGCATACATCATATATAATCACAATCATGGCTATATCACATCACAACACACATCACACACCAGCCTTGCAAAAACAAGTTAGATGCCTCTGATTTTCTTTGCATGTTTTACGTGGCTGGGTCTATCGAATAATAACCGTTCTAACTTACGAACATGAACCACAACATTGATACAGGTATTGTAAAGTGCCCATTGTAAATTTAATTTTTACTATGGTGGGAGAGACAGACACCCGCAAAGCCACTTGTGCAATGCAAGTTGCACGTTGAGCGTGGAACAAGTCTCATGTACGATGACATGTAAGGCTAGCCCAGGCCGCTTCATCCCACCATCTCGCAAGATGCAAAGTACACAAAAAGCAAATGACAACAAAAGCATCAACAACCACAAAACCATTGTGTTCTACTCGTGCAGCAGATCTACACATAGAGTCGGCTCTGATACCAATGTAGGGTTCGCAGCATGGAAAAAAATTCTATCGCGGGAACACACAAAAGCCAAGATCTAATCTACAAGATCGGTGCAATGAGTTTGTAGAGTCCTAACCCTCATAGATCCAAAGCGTTTAACGAGATTGGTTTCTCGTGGTTGATGTAGTCGTTCGCTTGCCGATCTCAAGATCGTGTAGACGATCCTTCCAGCGCCACGTTCCGGCAGCGCTTCCGCAGTCGGTCACACGTACAGTAGTCGATGAAGACCTTCCTCTACCTTGTTCCAGGAGGGTAGCGGAGGTTGTAGATCTCCACGGAATCCCAACAGCACGGCGGTGTGGTGGTGGTGAATAAGATATTACTGCAGGGCTTCGCCTAAGCCGGAGCAGCTATATGGAGGAGAGAGGGAGGCGCCTGGCGGCTAGGGTTTGGGATGAGGGACAAAGGGGGCGCCCAACCCCTTCTTATGTGGGCGAAGGGGCGGTGGCTAGGGTTCCCTGCCCTGGCCGAGTCTTCCCCCAAGTCCCCTTGACCGGTGGCATTGGGAGGGAAAGGGAAACCTTTTCCCTCAAGGATTCCTTTCCTTCCTCCACTAGGACTTTGACTTTCAAACTAGGATTTGACTATTCAAACTAGAGTTTGTGTCTCTCTTCCTTGTCCTTGGCTGACTTGACCTAGGGTTCATGCGCCTACCCCATTAGGGTATGGTGCTTTCCAAGTACCCCCTCCCGAGGTGGTGGACCTTCCAGAACATTCTAGAAGCTTCTGGTCAAAACACCGAAAACATTTCCGAACCTCAGAAATTGACTTTCCTTATATAAATCTTATTCTTCGGACCATTCCGGATCTCCTCGTGATGTCCTGGATCCAATCCGAGACTCTGAACAACATTCGGTCTCCAACTCATATTCCATATCTACTAAACAACATCGAATCCTTAAGTGTGTCTCCCTACGGTTCATGAACTATGCAGACATGATCAAGACACCTCTCCAATCAATAACCATTAGAGGAATGTGTAAATCCATTATGGCTCCCACATATTTCTATGATTACTTTATGATCGAATGAATTATTTACATATGATATCGATTCCCTTTGTCGCGCGATACTTTACTTATCCAAGGTTTGATCGTCGGTATCTCTTATACCTAGTTCAACCATGTTACTGATAAGTACTCTTTACTCGTTCCGTGATATGACATCCCTTGTGACCTAGTAACATGCTTGCAAGACAATTGGATGGCATTCCATCGAGAGGGACTAGTGTATATATATCGATCATATGGATGGACAAATCCCACTCTTGATCCATGAGCTTCAACACATACATTCAGAATACTCAATGCCACCTTTATAACCACACAGTTATGAAGCGGTGTTTGATGTCATCAAGGTATCCATCAGATGATGGTGATTAACATGATCTCATGGTCAAAGGATTAGGTTACTATGTATTTGAAAGCTTATAGCAAACGAACTTTAAATGACTTGATCTTATGCTACGCTTAACTATAGGAGTGTGTCCATCACATCATTCTCCTAATGATATGATCTTGTTATTAATAACATATAATGTTCATGATCAGGAAACCATGATCATATATTAATCAACAAGCTAGTCTAATAAGAGGCTTTACTTGGGATTCTTTTATGTTTACAAAACACACAAGTATTAATGTTTTCGGTTAATACAATTATAGCATGGGATGTAGACATTTATCATAAACACAAAGATATAATAATAACCATTTTATTATTGCCTCTTGGGAATATCTCCAACAGATACTATTCCGTGTCACACCTTCAGTTCAGCTATGACATCTTGCATTTGTAAGATCACTTGCTTGCCTTTATGTTTGAGTTTCCTAAAAAATGATTTACAACTTTGGATACTTGAACATATTTAATATATTAAATGACCATGGAGCAAATGCATCCCTACGTCAACTGTGGCCATGAAAGTTTTCTGGATAAGAAGTTTATCATAGTGCTTTCAGAAGACTTCGAGACTATGGCGGTATGTTTATCTTCATTATTATTTCTAGCCTTGCATGAATTTTGATCAAAACTAATTAACTATTGTTTGCATATAACGTTTTCTCAAACCATCCCTTGCCATGCAAGAAAGGACTTTCTTGACCATGTGAACAGAAGTGTCAATCACCAGGGACAATTTGAGGTCGCCTTGGTGGAAGAGTGTAGAGGTCCCAACCTGATAAGGTAGATATCCCTGTGTTTACAATGCTAGTCCCTGGATCGAATAGCTAGCATCCATAGTTTAAGATGTAATATCAATAAACAAAGGTCATAATACAAATTTATAACCAAGAATAAAATAATTCATTACATCATATATAGCTCATTTGGCTATCTCATTACAATGCAGCAGAAATAACTATATATCATGGAGTCCTTCATCTTCAAAGTGCCACAGGCAATCATGTTGGTTGTAGACTTGTAATCCTATTCAACACACTTCACTAACATCAAACAAACCTGCAACATAATAAGTTACAGCCACAAGGGTCAATACATTTGAATTGTATTGGCAAGTGATACTATGGTAGAATAGTGGTATCTATCATCTATATGCATTTGGCTAAGTAGAGCTTAGGCTTGCTTTGCTCAAAATAAGGTTTTCCTTAATAGTTGAAAACACTAAGTTTTTATTTGTCAAAATCACCCAAGGAACAACCAATTGGATTGGTTAACCTTTAAACCTTGTTCAACCACAAACTTTTAACTTAGAAATTGGGATGAGGAGATCCTTGATAGCTTCAATGTCTTGATGCTCAAATTGTCCATTGCTGGGGACATGACCAAGTACTTAGGTTTTACTCTCTCGAGAGGTGGTGCACTTTCCCCACAAGACTCGACATGCATCGAGACAAGATCTTTCAAAAGCCTTCCCTTAGACCAAATGGACGCGTTCCAACCTATCACCCCTACCACCTTCTGTCCATCTGGCTAAGTTATTGAAACCTATATGATCCAGGCAGAGCCCATATTGCCATGTGGCTGCACTAGAAGCTTCTCAACACTTTAACATATCAAATCTCTTTGTTCCTGGGTGGCTTTCCACAAGTGAGATACACAGGGTAGGCCATAAATATGGGGCCCTGGGTAACCACTCAACATAACCCATTCTTTCCATTCCACCCAGGTGATTCATTCACATAGTTGTTTTATTAATCGAAACACAAGTCATAGACTTAGAAATATTTCATAGCATGAATAATCCACCCTTGGTTTCTACTAACTAGGCTAAGCATACTAGTAGCAAGAATCTTAACTTAGGGAAAATTCTACTAAGGCATCATCTACTAGGATTTCCCAAGGTATAGTTAGCACATAGAAAATTCCATGCAAATCCTACTTAAAATATCACTAATGCATAGTCAAAATAATAGGACAAAATGTATGAAGCACCACTTGCCTTTTTGAGTAATTGAAGATCTTATACTTCTCTCAAGAATACACGTTGCTCTCCGTTCAAGCTATAAGATAAAAATAACACAACATAAACACACCGTTCATGAACAACACAATCAAGCAAAACAACAATTAGCAAGATATATTATTCATTTTATTTTTAGTGTTTATTCACCTTATAACTCAATACGGATAAATCCTTATGTCTAGAAAATGGCTTGTAGGATATGGTCTTGAGGGTCTGATTTTTTTTATATGAAATAGATCCAAGTTGATTTTGTCAAAGTAGATAGAACATCTATGATACTTTTGGATGCCTATGATCATTATCCGCTCATAGTGAAAAGAATGGAATAAGATTGATTGATTATGTGATGTGGCATAGGAGGTTCTATTTTGAAAAATTTCAAATGAATATGTAGTTAACGAGTTCAAGAAATTTAAACAGGTTTGTTACTGAATATAAAACTCTAGTATGTTCCGTATGCAAAAAGAATCACTTAAAAAAAGATAGATTTTTAGTTATGACAAAATACTCATTATAGCTCATTTGAAGTTTGAGTATTTTATACTTGTCAAAACTAGAAACTAAGGGATCCATTGAGTTCTATATTTCCTAAGGATTCTAGGGATATTAATTTCTGATTTTTGCATTAACGGAGAATTTTCTATAATTAAAATACTACAATATGATTTTTAAATTATTTTAAACTTTTCTTTCGTAAAATATTGATTTTATTACAGAAATGCGTTCTACACATTTTTATGAATCTGTAGGTATATTGTTTGCTAAATTTGGATCTACGGTTGATTTTAGGTGAATTTTCAAAGTTTGGCATGAGCTAGCATATACAAAGCGATCGAATGATTGATGTGTACGTAAACAGTCATCGTGGCATAAAATGATTTGCTGATACCGGTTCAATAGCTGGTCAACGTGGTCCCGAAAAAAAACCAACAGCCTATGATGCTTGACGCGAATTCTCAGCGACTTAAAGTAGCAGAGCATGGTCAACGATGATGAATTGGTCGGCGGCAACTGGGTGATCGCCATGGACGGAGTTCCGAAAATCTACATCGCCAGGTTGCCGCAAGTCGCGACGGTCTCTCTTGTATGATCAGCGTCGAGTCCTTCTTCCTGTTACGAAGTAGGATGGGGAGAGGGGTCGGAGCTGTGGGCGACCTTCAGTCTTCATTGTGGTCGTCGATTTCCTGCGGTATTTGGACAAGGACGATCATCGGAGGATGCGCAAGATCTAGTGGAGGGGAGGTATGCCAAAAAGAGGCGGCGGGGCTTACTGATTTCATCAGAATTGTCGACGACGTTCATCGGTAACTGCGGATGGTCAAGCCGAAATTGGAGCAGCCTGGCGGCTTTCTCTCTGAAAATTTTGAGGGGAAATACGAAGGAGAGGTAGGGGAATATATAAAAGAAAACGGACAAAGTTTTAATGGGCAGAATAAACGGGAATTAAAGCCACAAAATTTGCGCTGTCACAATCTTTGGTCGTGATTCAAGGTGCGTTAAAATGGATTTTAATCCTCTGAATATGATCGTGATTCAATGCAGATTAACTTTTGGGTTTAATATTAGGCATTTCAGAGTCTAGAATTGTTGGAATCGTGAGGAGAAGATGCAATCAAGATTCTGTGTAATTCAATTAACATTCAGGTTAATAGGTAGAAGACGACCGAATGCTTGGCTGATATGGATTGGGCTGGGAAAATAAGGCCCAATAAAGAAAGAAAAACGAAAGAGAATAAAAAAAGATATGGTGGGTTGAGGATTTTGGGCTGATTTGGGCCTGGGTGTCCTGATTGGATATTTTTTGTTTATTCTTTTTTTCCGGTCTTCTTTTATAACTCAACCAAATCAACTCCAAATGAATTCAAACAAATTTGTAAAAATTTGTAAAAATTTGTAAAAATAGTACCCTGTCATTAGAGACATTTGAGGACTAGTTTTAATAAAAAAAATAGGTTTTCAAAATGTTCTCTTATAATAAAGTCATAGGCTATTATTGCATTTCTTTAATGCATTTCTTATTTTAATTCACAACTTTGAATTTGAACTCCAATTAATTTCAAAAGTGTATCATATGAACTAAGGAAATTGGGAATAAAATATTTTTGAAAAGCTTGTTTGAAAAGGAATGCTTTGGCACTGGTTTGGTTTCAAAATAATAAATCAAAATTTCAAAATATTAGGGTAGACCAATAGGGTCCCTTTTATGCATATTTTCCAAAGAGGGGTTTTTAAATCCCATTAAATTTTATAGAAATTTGTAAAATTCAAAATATTGTTTGAGGAAATTTAGGAAACCATTTTCTATACAAAATAAAATACAAGTAAATACTTTGTGTGTTTTTAGCCTACGGCCTTTATTCACATTTGGAAAGTAAATATTAGGATCCCAAATTGATTTAAATGATTTATAAAATTTGTAAAATTCAAAATGGACTTTTAGGTTTTTGCTTTCTCAAATAAATATTTTCGAAAAGGTAAGTCCCAATTTGAAATAGTTTTTGCTAACCAGGTATTTGAAAAATCAAAATCTTAAATGAGATTTTTATGCATTGGGTTTTCTTTGAGTTTGGTAAAATTAATTCAAAAGTTTTTAATTCCTTGTGAATTTCAATCAAGACAAACAAGAAAGTTTTTTTTTCATTTTTCACAGTCCAAAATTTTGGGATGTGACAAAGAGACAATACTTGGCAAGAGCTAAAAGATTCTAGCCATTAACAAGGCGAACAAAACTTACTTTACATGACCACTTTGGACAAAATTGGTAGAAATATATGGGATGGATGCCGGGATAAAGCTGAGAATCTACCTCGACAAAACTTGTGGAGTCATCTTTTTTGTTGTACGCGATCCCTAATTCAGAGTCTTCTAACTTTAAAGATCATTTCCTTAGGTAGAACTAGTCTTGTAACTTTGAAGACCATGTCCTAGGTAGAACAATCTAGATACTCTTCTAAGTTAGTTGTTGTATCGTTGTATTTTGAATGATATCACTATTAATTGTTGTATTCTGAATGATGTTAGTATCGTTATACTGTTATTTGATATTTCTGATATAATTAAGATTTTTAGTATTTTTTTAGTTATCAAATTATGGTTAATGACGTTCAGGAAGGCTCGAACTCCACAATAGGTTAACTTACTAGTGGTGTTCAGTGAAACGTCACTAGTAGCTAACTTAGTACAAGCGTTTGTTGGGTTCGCACCATAGAAAACAATTTTTTTCCTACGATGGGAACTATATATGCCAAAATCCATCTATCTAGATACAATCAACAGGTGGATATACATACAGAATACATACCCTTGAAGACCAACAAAGCTTTACGAGTATGGACTCGTTGGTTATGTAGTCGATCTCTTGCCGATCTCAAGATCGTGTAGAAGTCCAGCATCACCACAACTCAGCGGAGCATCCGTGATCGCACACACGTCCGGAACCCTGACCACCTCTGTGACCTTGCTCCAGCAATGCAGCGGAAGTAGAAAATCCTTGCTCCAGAAAAATCCACCGGAAACATGTATCTTGCTAGCCCGAGACCATGGGGAAATACTAGAGGGGGAGAGAGATCCTTCACAAGAAGGTGTGAGTGAGAGAGGGAGAGAGGTCCTTTTATAGGAGGAGGGGAAAACCCAAGGGCCATGGCTGGCGCCATGGGGGCTGGCCCCACCCCTTCCTCCATTCATGTGAGTGGAGCTCGCACTCACAAAATGACTCTCCATTTCCTCCACTCAAAACCCATTAAATTTCCACCAAATTTAATGTAACCTATCATTAAATAAAACTCTTTTATTTATTTATTCAGAATTTTGTTAATTACATTAATTAACAAACATTCACATAAAACCCCTTGCGACATTTCAATTCAAATGTAGAACCAGTTTCAGCAATTTCACCTAAAACAATTCCGGTTTTTATTGAAATAATTCCACCACTTTCTTTTTCTTTCTCTGGCATTTCATTTGCTCCAAGTTGGTATCCCTTAGGTGTGTCACCCAACGGTTCGCGAATAATGCAGACATAATCGAGACCCCTCTCCAATCAATAATCAGTAGCGGGACCTGGAGATTCGTACTGACTCCCACACATTCAACGATGACTTCTAGTGATTGTGTGAACCTTTTACACTTGTAACTAAATCCTTTTCTCTCGCGATATTTTACATGTCTGAGATTCAATCATCGGTATCCCCATACCTAGTTTGATCTCGTTACCGACATGTTCTATTTTCTCGTTCCCATGATATAACATTCTAGTGATCTGCATCACTTGCTTGCAAGCTATATCAATGTGATATCACCGAGAGGGCCCACAATATATCTCTCCGTAATTTGGATGTATAAATCCCACTCTTGATCCATGAGCCTCTACATAACATCATCGGAGTATCTGAACCCACCTTTATTGTCACCCTATTACAATGTGACGTTTGATGTTATCAACAAACTCTTCATATGTTAGTGATTGACATGATCTCATGGTCTAAGGACTAAAGTTACTTGTAATGATGGTATAGTAATTTAAACATAATGACTTTGATTGTATTACTATACTTCGGATGAATGTTCATCACATCATTCCACCAATGTTGTGACCTCGTTATTAACAACATCCAATGTCCATGATCAGGAAAGCTTGATCATCTTGTTTAATCAACGAGCTAGTTTATATGAGAGGCATAACTAGGAACTCTTTTTTTGTTTATTAAACACACAAGTATTAATGTTTCTGATTAATATAATTATAGCATGCGAAATAAACATTTATCATAAATAAGGAATAAGATAATAACTACCTTATTATTGCCTCTCGGGCATATTCCCTTCAGTCTCCCACTTGCACTAGAGTCAATAATAATCTAGTTTAAAAAACTTGTGCATTCAACACCTATGACTTTCTGTTGTTGTATATACGCGTTTTCTAGTGGTAAACATAATCTCCGGATCTGACACGTTCAGGTTCGTGTGTATTTGCATGTCTTTGTGTCTCCACACATCACTCATTCTACAATGAGATGACTTTTTATAAATTTGGTCCTTTGGTGAGACCTTTAGTTCTTTGGGGTTAAATCATGTCAATACTATTGGCGTACAATATATCTTTATAGTGTTAGCAAGTTGTGAACCACACCTTAGTTTGATAAAAAACTACTTGACACAAATGCCCTCCTTTGTTGCCACTATAGCAGCCATATACTTAGCCTTTTGTTGTAATATCCGTCACAATGTTTTAACTTTGGAATTCATCCAAATACATCATGGACCCTCCTTTCCATTAAATTGTGCCACCCATAGTTTAAATTTAGATAAACTTAATCTTGTGACAAAACTAGTATAAATGTAACACTTTATAATGAACTATTTGTAACTGTTTGTCACCTCTACATAAATATATTCTTAGTTCTTCCAGAAGATCATAAGAATATCCTTACTATCGTCCAATGACCATCTTATGAGTAATTATGGTATATGCTCATAACATTTAGAGCATAGGACATATATGGATGTGTACATATCACGATTGATGAAAATATTCTTGTGATTTCACTCACCAAGTGTCAACACACTTGAATCTTGATTCAACCCTTTTTCATGCAACAAGAACCTTTATCGTTATTTCCATATTGAACTCATTCAATATCTCATATATGTACGTCTGGCACAACCATATTAGCGTCACAATCTATCCATATAGACATTCATGCCTATTATTTGGGGTTTTCCTAAATCTTTCATTAAAATGAAATTCTTAACATGTGTCAATAAAAGACACATCATTTCCAATCAACAAGATGTCCTTCACATAATGTATTAGAAATATGTCCCAGTGCTCCCACTTAATTTCTTGCAAATGCAAGCATCTTCATCGTCTCCGTTGAATTTAAACCTTTTAACAGTTTCATCACGGTAGAGATTCCAACTCCGCGATGCTTACTTCAACCATTAAGGTTTGCATGCCCTTTTAGCATCCTTTTAATTAACAAGACCCTTTGGACCATGTCATGTACACGTCCTAGATAACAATTCTATTAGAAGAACTTTATTTTGTTTGTTTAACTACCATATACCAAAATTATATGTAGTGGTTGCTACATTAATCCGTCCAGACTAAATATCGCTATGAAATATCAAATCTTGTCATAGTCAACTCCTTGAACATTGTCGTAAAATATTTTATGACATGTCGACTATTTCATAGATGTGAAACATTCATGTCTGTTTCTTTATAGATCCAAACACGACCGATAGGTTTTACACCTTTTCGGAGGGTCTTTCAAGTTCAAAAACTTGATTTCTCGTGTATGGAACTATCACGGATTTTATGGCTTCAAGCCGTTTGACAGAGTCAGGGCCCATCACCGCTTCTTTGCTTGTAGTCGGTTCATCATTGTCAAACAATAATTATTTACTCTCAAATCTTAGTATTTTATTATTTACCCGGCCTATTCGGTTCAATAAGAACTTAGACCTCTGTGACCACAACCTTTGAGGCATGTGATCCATGACCATTGTGTCTACCTCTGGAATATTTTCCGGCGATGCGCAACTCAGCACATATAGCTAAGGTTCAATAACCTTATCAAAGTTCTATTGTACTCTCACTTAACTTTTAATGAAAAATTCCTTCTCGAGAAACTTCATGTTCTAAGCGACAAACACTTTTGTCTTAGGTGTTATGGACGAATACCCAACGGTTATTAAAAATAACCTACAAAGACATGCTCATCTGATTTTGGTTGTAAACATCTTACTTATGCCTGGTATACCAAAATTTTAAGAAAGGACAACCTGGGTTTTATCCCAGACCATAACTTATATGGTTTCATTTCAACGAATCATGATGGAGCTCTTTTCAGTGTAAAAGTGGTAGTCTCTAAAGCTTTAATCTTTAAAATACAATGGCAGTTTTATAAATGCCACCTTTGATCTTACTGATGGCGCCCAGCACTTGTCGTGGGACACTTCGTTGGAAACCCCAAGAGCAAGGTAAGAAGCAGCACATCAGCAAGCTTCCCTTAGCAAGAAACCGAGGTTATCAAACCAGTAGGAGGAAGGAAACGTCACACAGGTGTTGCGAGCAATGCGGAGACCTACACAACACAAACTCAAGACTTTGCCCCAACGAATCAGTGAGGTTGTCAAGCTCACCGGTTTGCTGTAACAAAGGATTAAACGTATGGTGTGGAAGGTAATGGTTTGCATCAAGTAAACAAGTAACAGTGGAAGATGTATCAATGGTAAATATTGGACCGGGGTCCATAGTTCACTAGAGGTGCTCTCCTTAGATAAACAACATGGCATGAAGGGTAAACAAATTACAGCAGGGCAATTGACAGGAACTGAGCAAGGCATAATAATGCAATTACTAGTCAGAAAGATCCTATGAGATTCGATTGGGCAATACAACAAGATACAAATACCGCCATCCAACTGCATCTATGACTATAATTCCACCTTCAGGTTATCATCCGAACCCCCTCCAGTATTAAGTTGCAAGCAACAGACAACTGCTTTAAGCAAAGTGTGTAAGGTAAACAGTCCACATGTTCCATGAACAAGAGATGGTTGTTTTCTCCCTAGTAGCAGCAGCACATCTACAACCGAAGAGATTATTGTCACTTCCCTTGGAAACTAGAGGCATGAACCCACTATCGAGCATAAATACTCCCTCTTGGAGTCACTAGCAACTACTTGGCAAAGATAGCTACTAACAACGGAGAGCATGCAAGATCAAAAACAACACATACATGATAGAATCATAAAGACAAAACCATTAATCAAACCAACATAATTGTCGTGGGAATGACCACGGCAGATGCTACAATCGGAAGCGAGTAGTAGAACATGGGGCAAGGGCGGCCAGCTATCTGCGGTGCGAGATGAGGGCTGACACACAAGGGTTTACCCAGGTTCGTCCCCCCGGAGGGTAAAGACCTACTCCTGCTAGATTGTATTATGGTGAGAGTACAATGGGGCGAGCTCGGCAGCTAGGCGGCGAGTCGCTGGGGTGTATGATGGAACGTATCCTCTATGCGCCCTCTAGGGAGGTTTATATAGACTCACCTCCCTAGGGTTTACATATCTCAATCGAATTAGTTAAGGATTCGGTGATTCTACGACCTAGTCCGACTGGGCCTATCTACGCTTCCTTCATCTTCCAGTCGCTGGAGTCCACGCCAAATCTCGATCCAGTCACCGTCCTGCAGGCCCACTCGCTGGCGCTTGGGCCAGTAGGAAACGTCCTGCTGGGTATACCCCGGTAGGCATATCCCCATCAGTAGTCCCCGAGGCCGTTGTTGATTTGTCGCAGGTGTTCGCGGGCAGTCGGAGTATGCGGGTACAATGCGGATGTCCAGTCGAATCGGCGGAGGACTCCTGAAAAAGGAAGAACTAGTCATTTTAGTCGCAATAACGGCGACCAATCGCGTCGCAGCTCGGCGAATGGGTCGGCGAATACCTAGTCACTTTTATAGTGATCGGGTCGGCGAATCGTCGAGTCGCGTGTAGCGACGAGTCGAATGGATGAAGTTGGACCGCCAATTGGGGTCAAACTAGCCGTTGGGGTAATCCAACGGTAACTTCGGCGTAATTACCGCGCAGTAACGGCTCCCGAAACTGGCGGGTAGCAACCGCTATATAAGGAGAATGATAGGCGAACGGGGAAACACTTCTTCGTTCTCCCTTCGATCTCGCTCGTCTCCGTTTTCCACTCCGCATAGCGATCCAAACAATCTAGAGAGCCCCGACCTCCGCGAACTTCCAAATGATGGCCCCCTTCACCGAACCATGGGGCAGATCCAAATGCACCAAGGCGCTACTGGCATCCTTTGAGGAGGCCGGGATCCTTCGCGCCGGCAGATGGCGCATCCCCGCGGCCGGAGAAGTGACTCCGGACCCGCACGAGGGAGAGTTCATCTGCTTCACCAGCCACCTGGAACGGGGGCTGGGCTTCCCAACTTCCCTCTTCCTCCGGCGCTTCTGCGCCTACTATGGGATCCATCCATCGGATCTAGGTCTGCACAGTATCGAGCAGCTCGCCATCTTCGTGGCCTTCTGTGAGTGCTACCTGGGCTGCAGGCCCTACTTTCCCCTGTGGCAGGATCTGTTCCATGGGAGAATCAGCCGCAAAGAGTCAAGCGGCCCGATGCTAGCCACGGGCGACCTGACATTCCAACTGAAGTCGAAGGCGTCGTTCTTCGACCTGATGCTGCCCGCCAAGGCGGCAAACGAATGGAAGAAGTCCTGGTTCTACGTCACCGAGTCGACTCCAGACGGCGAAGTGGCGCTTCCAAGGTACTCCGCCGATCGACCCGAACCACGCCGGCTCCAGGTCGTCAAGCTCCCGCTGGACCAACGGATGGTTGTCGACGAAATGATGCAGACTATCCGCGGCCTGAAGAAGAAGGGCCTCCAGACCATCAACCTCTAAAACTGTTGGTTCAGGCGACGGCTCGTGCCCTTGGCCCGCCGTGACCACTACATGTACGAGTATACGGGTAAGGACGATCCGACAAAGTCCTCCTTCGCTGAGTGGAGGCTCGAAGACTACACCCTGGCCCTGAAGAAGATCACCCAGGCGGTGTATCTTGACGCAAAGGCCGGGGTCGCCCCCTATACTGCAAGGCGCCCGGCTCCGACGGTAAGCCGTCGTTTTGTCACCACTCGTAGTCGCAGATGATGCATTCGCGGTTGTGCTGACGTTGTGTTGTTCTTTATTGCAGTTGTTCCAAGTGGTAGAAGGGTGGCTTCCACCCGCAGACGAAGAGATCTCGAGCTCGTCCGTCCAGGACGGGAGCGAGTCGTCACCCGTCAAAAGCGACGCCGAGAGCGATGAGGGTGATGACGACGACGACGACGAGCCCGTGGAAGTCGCTGCCCCCACAGCTCGCAAGACCCGTGGGCAACACCAGCGCGGGCTCGAAGCGAGTAAAAGCCTCGAGCCCCACGATGATGACGACGACGAGATTCCCGAGCACACCTCACATCGTGAGGCCACGCCGTCGAAGAAGAAGAAAAAGAAGGAGACGAAGGCTCCGCCGAAGAAGAAGGCGAAGCCGGCGAAACAGATGTCTCTGCCCCGATCTGCGACCAGTTCCGACGCCACCAGCTCGGCTAAGGACGCAGCGGCGCCTCGCGACCGTGGCACCGAACACTGCTGCCCCCATGGACGAGGTGCCTATGGCATCTTTACCACCTCCATTTGCCCCGGTCTTTGGTTTGGGGGCTGCTCCAGCCGCGGCAGCCTCGCCTCCGAGGGAAGCTTCCGTAGCAGTTATCACAGAAGCTCCTGCCACGGCTTCTTCTTCGAAGAAGCCCTCACTGTCTTGGGAACATGATGTGTTCGAGACAGACCTTACTCGGAGGTTGGGGCCCGAGTTGTAAAAGTCGGCTAGCATCCGCACCGGACTGCGGTTCATACCAGTCGCCAAGTGAGTGTTGTTCATCTGCCTGTTTTTCGTTGTAGTCGGACAGTCTTATTCCTATCGTTGTTTCACAGGACTGGTGTTAAAAAGATCGGCCATCCTTTCGTGGCTAAGGTTCTGCCAGTCGTCACCGAGGTGGACGCCTCGCGGAAGAGGAAGACCGACGAAGTCGCTGCTCCCGCCGAAGGTGTCAAGAGGGAGAAAGGCGACGACGTTGTCACGGTCTCTGATGACCCGGCGGTTGCGCTGAGCGAACCTCCGACTGTGGCGGAAGTGGCCTCGAAGACCAAGGAGGCTGTTGCCTCACCCGACGTGGCCGAGCCGGCTCCGAGTGGCGCCGCGGCATCTGCAGCGACTTTCCCTCGCTTCATCGCGAAGGCGGCCGCAGCGAGTGGCTCGGCACTAACGAGCCGGATGCCTGGGGTCGCCGAGGCGGAGGTCGAACAGCGTCGCGGCCACACTCCGGTCGTGCTTGCATCTGTGGACGTGCTGGAGCTTCACGGCATTCTAGGCGCTGCCATCCAGGTATGTCATGTCCCCAAGGATCGGGCCACTGAATTTCAGTGGTCGGATTCTTAATGTTTTTATATCGTCCAGTCCCCGAGTGTCTAGTCGCTGAATTTCAGCGGGTGGACACTTAGGATTTTCAATGTCCAGTCCCCGAGTTCCTAGTCGCTTAATTTCAGTGGGTGGGCACTTAGGATTTTCAATGTCCAGTCCCCGAGTGCCTAGTCGCTGAATTTCAGCGGGTGGGCACTTAGGATTTTCAATGTTGTTGACGTTGCAGTTTGTGCGCAGGGCCTGCAGCGCGAATCGGCCGATCGGCTTGCTGCAAAGTGTCGCTTGGAGAAGGAACTCGTTGTCGTCCAGGAGACGAACAAGGGGCTTCAAGCAATTGCAGCCGAGGCGGAGGAGGTCCGTCGGGGCCTTGTCCCGGTGGGTGACTTGACGGCGGCTCAGTCTGCTCTGAGCGTGGCCGAAAAGCGGGTCGCCGACCTGGAGCGTGAGCTCAAGGAGGCAAGGGCGGAGGCGAGTTCGGCGGAGGGGCGTGCAAAAGCTGTTGTTAATTCTGCCGCTGAAGAGCGGAAATTATCTGACACGCTCGTTGCTGGGCTGCAGGATGACCTTACTTCTCTTCAACGTTTCATCATGGACCTCTGGCGCCCGCTGATTGGTAAGTTCTCCTTTACCCAATACTCGGTGGTACTGACTTTATTGTGATGTCGACGAGTCGCTTACTGTTTATTGATGTGTTGCAGGCCGGATTACTGACAACGTGGAAGAAGCGCAGTCGTATGACGTGCGGCAGTGAGTGGACACTCTGGTCGACTCGGCCGCGTTGTCTGCGACTTTCCTTCGAGCATATCTGCAAGAGATATCACCCACGGAGGTGATCCCCTGTGACCTTGTCGAGGTATGGCGCTATCTGGAGAAGGCTCCGTCGGTGGTCGAGTTCATGACGCGGTCGGCCTTCCGGCGTGGGGCGGCGACGGCGCTCAGCTTTGGGCTTGCCCATTTCCTGGAGGACTTCGACCTCGATGATGTCACGAGCGGCTACCCCTCGTTAATGGGCTCGGTGGAGATTGCAGAGGTGCTGAAGCTGACGGACCGGGCCGCAGTGTACTCCGACCCCGTTTGGGCGATGGGCGACCTCCTCCCCTATCAGGAGACAGTTGTCGCCCCCAACGATCCTGAGCCGAAGCATCGGGACTTCAAGGTTGAGCAGCCGTTCCGTGCGGCTATGGCGGGTGAGCTAACGACGTACCCGTCGAACCCGTACATGCCCTTC
Source organism: Avena sativa (assembly GCA_916181665.1). NCBI lineage: Eukaryota > Viridiplantae > Streptophyta > Magnoliopsida > Poales > Poaceae > Avena > Avena sativa. The sequence continues at coordinate 346,006,892 of OV702280.1, read as the reverse complement.
ATTCGTAACCGCAGGGGTGGCGGCGAGTCTGCGTCAAAACCTGCGGAGTAGAAGCGTTATGCCCTTGGGCGTTAGTACAAGAGAACTATTGAACTTTCCTCGTATTTTGGAACAACTTGTGCTGCTATGAAGGAAATTCGTGTTGTTTTGTCATTTGTTTTGCGATTTGGATTTTGATTGAACGAGTCCCCGAGCGCATCCACCCTTTTTATGGGGTTTACCTCGTTTGTTATGTGTTTGCGAATTTTTAATGGATTAAGGTCGACTCGCCGGAGCTCGGAGAGCCATTCGTAGGGCGACTCCTATGGGTGCTCTTTACTTGACCATTTTCCCATGCGCGAACGAGGTCGGGTAGCTGAGTCCCCGAGCGTGGTACTTGGTGGTTCTAGTCGCAACTCCAAGGTAGGTGAGGACTAAGCGCGTTAAAGTAAGCGCGTCACTCCTGCCTGACCCGAACGGTCAGTTGCATGGCGAGTCCTGGGCACGCTCTCATAATGGGCGTTTTTCCCTAGTCGCTCGTATTTGACTGGACGTCAGTCCTCGAGCGTGGTATTTGGCCATTCGAGTCGTTGTGCCGAGGATGCGGAGGACCTTGGTCGCCGTGGGGAGCGAGTGCAGTTGTCTTGGCTCGTCGAGCCAGTCGGGCTAGGCGACTCCAATGGGGCTCCGGGTTGGCTTTTTTCGTGGACGTCACGAGGCCTGGAGTTTCCCAGTGCCCTCGTACCGCACTACTTGGCCGCGCCGGTCGCTTTACCAGAGGTTGACTTCTGCGAGTAGCATAACGTTGTTATTACGAGTGCGAGTGGCACAAGACACGGAGAGTAAGCACAATTTTTGGTGACCGATCAGCTTTATTTCATAGAGGGTGGAGAGTACATGTATGGATTTCTAGGAGTAGAACTTCCATAGGAGGTTTACATTCCATGGACGCTTGACGTCGAGTTTTCCGTCGCCTCGGACATCAGTGAGGTAGTAGGCGTCGTTGCCTAGGACTCGCCCGATGGCGAATGGTCCCTCCCAAGGGGGGAGAGCTTGTGCATGCCCTTCTTGTCCTGGATTAGACGCAGTACCAGGTCACCTTCCTGGAAGGTGTGAGTCCTTACTTGGCGGCTGTGGTAGCGGCGGAGCCCTTGCTGGTAGATGGCGGTGCGGGAGCGAGCTAGGTCGCGTGCCTCGTCGAGCTGGTCGACTCCGTCTTGGCGTGCGAGTTCGTTTGCAGCCTCCGTGTAGTTGACCACCCTTGGCGAGTCGTGCTCGAGGTCGGTGGGCATGACTGCCTCGGCGCCGTACACCATGAAGAAGGGGGTAAACCCTGTCGACCTGTTGACGGAGGTGCGGATGCCCCAGATGACGGAGGGTAGCTCCTCCACCCAACACCCGGCAGTGCGCTCGAGTGGTACTTGGAGCCGTGGCTTCAGGCCATGGAGGATGCTCTGATTGGCGCGTTCCACCTGGCCGTTGGACTCCGGGTGGGCGACTAAGGTGAGGTCGAGTCGAATGTGGTGTTCCTCACAGAACTCGGCCATGGCTCCTTTGGCGAAGTTGGTGCCGTTGTCTGTGATGATGCTGTTTGGGAACCCGTAGCGATAGATGACCTCGCGTAGGAACTTGGTGGCGGTCTTCCCGTCGCATTTGCGGACTGGCTTGGCCTCCACCCATTTTGTGAACTTGTCGACTGCGACTAGGAGGTGCGTGAAGCCGGAGGGGGCCTTCTTGAAGGGGCCTACCATGTCCATGCCCCATACGGCGAACGGCCAGGTGATGGGGATTGTCTTGAGCGCCGAGCTTGGCACATGGGTTTGATTGGCGTATTTCTGGCATCCAACGCACCGCTGGACAATGTCGACAGCGTCTGCGTGTGCGGTGAGCCAGTAGAAGCCGTGCCGCATAGCCTTTGCGACAAGAGAACGGGCGCTGGCGTCGTGGTCGCAGTCGTCGGAGTGGATGTCTTGGAGAATTTTTCGTCCTTCAGCAGGCTGAACGCAGCGTTGGAACACGCCTGTCACGTTGCGCTTGTGGAGCTCGCCGTTGATGATGACGAAGGATTTGCAGCGGCGTGCTATCATCCGACCGTCCGTTTCATCCGCTGGCAGGGTGCCTCCCTCGAAGTAGGCGATGTGTGGCGCGGTCCAGTCGTCTGGCTCGGCGATCAGTGCGACCAGGGCTGTTTCTGGTTGCAGCGGGACTCCGATGTCGATCTCCCTGGGGGGAGAGACGAAAGGTTTGGTGATGGTGTCGAGGAAGACGCCGGCGGGTGGTGCGAGTCGAGCCGAGCCGATGCGAGAGAGTGCGTCGGCCTCCTCGTTCTTCCTCCTATCAATCCACTCGACGGAGTATCCTGTGAAGTATCCACCCAGCTTGTCCACTACTTGACGGTATGCCGCCATGGTGGTGGAGACGGCGTCGCAGGTGCCAGCGACTTGCCCGGCGACGAGGTCGGAGTCTCCGTAGCAGCGCAGGCGGTTGACGTTCATCTCCTTGGCAGCTCGCATGCCGTGGAGTAGCGCCTCGTACTCAGCCATGTTGTTGGTGCAGGGGGTGAAGTCGAGGCAGAGGACGTAGAGGAGCTTGTCGCCCTTCAGAGAAGTTAGCACGATCCCTGCTCCTGCACCGTCCGTGTTCTTGGAGCCGTCGAAGTGTAATGGAGGTATGGCAGCTTCTCTGGCTGCTGGGCCTCCTCCCAGTCGGCGATGAAGTCTGCGAGAGCCTGTGACTTGATTGCCTTGCGCGGATCGTACTTGATGTTGTGGATGCCGATCTCGACGGCCAACTTGGCGACTCGCCCGGTCGCCTCACGGTTGCGGATGATGTCCTGCAACGGTGCTGAGGAGACGACCGTTATCGGGTGCTCCTGGAAGTAGTGCGGTAGTCGCCGCTGTGCTCTGAAGACCGCGTATACCAATTTCTGGTATTGCGGGTAGCGTTGGCGCGACTCGGTGAGGACTTCGCTGATATAGTACAATGGTCGCCGCACCGGGCGCTCCTTTCCTTCCTATGGTCGTTCGACGACCATGACGGCGCTGACGACGCGTTTGGAAGCCGCGACGTAGACCAGCATGGGTTCCTTGTCGACGGGGGCGGCGAGTAGCGGTGCTGCGAGTAGCACCTTCTTGAGGTCACGAAGCGCATCATCTGCCTCCTTGTCCCACTGGAAGGTGGGGTTTTTGCGCATTAGGCGGTAGAGGGGCATCGCCTTTTTGCCCAACCGTGGGATGAAGCGACTGAGAGCCGCGACTCGCCCGTCCAGCTTCTGGACGTCGTGCAGGCACTCGGGTTTGCCGAGTCGAGCGATCTTGTCGATCTTGGTGGGGTTTGCTTCGATCCTGCGCTTGGAGACAACGAATCCCAGTAGCTGTCCAGCTGGCACACCGAAGGTGCATTTGCCTGGGTTTAGCTTTATCTTGTACTTCCGCAGGTTGGCGAATGTTTCCGCCAGGTCAGCCAGTAGGTCGTTCTGGCGAGCGGACTTCACCACCATATCGTCGATGTAGACGTGGATATTGCGTCCAATTTGGTTCGCAAGGCACTCCTGCATGAACCGCTGGTAGGTCGCCCCGGCGTTATTGAGGCCGAAGGTCATGGCAGTGTAGCAGATGGCTCTGAATGGCGTGATGAACGCCGTCTTCTCTTCGTCCTCGACGACCATTTTGATCTGGTTGTACCCAGAGTAGGTGTCGAGGAAGCATAGCGACTCCGAGTCCGCGGTGGAATCGATGATTTGGTCGATCCGCGGGAGGACGAATTGCTCCTTCGGGCAGGCGCTGTTTAGGTTTGTGTAATCGATACACATCCTCCAGGTCCCGTTTTTCTTCTCGACCAGGACCGGGTTTGCCAGCCACTTGGAGTACTTGATTGGCCGGATGAAGCCTGTAGAGAGTAGACGCTGCACCTCCTCGGCGATGGCTTGGCGGCGCTCTTCATTGAAGGGCCACAGCGACTGCTTGACGGGTCGCACTTTGGGGTCGGCGTTGAGTTTGTGCTCAGCGAGTTCCCTCGGGACACCAGACATGTCAGAGGGCTTCCACGCGAAGATGTCCCTGTTCTCACGGAGGAACTCGATGAGCGCGCCTTCCTATGCTGGGCTCATGCCCGTCCCGATCGTCACCGTCTGGCTGGAGTCGCCTGGGACCAGCTCGACGGTGCGGGTGTGCGTTGTGGCCTCAAAGGTTGAGGTCTTTGCGCCCTCCGAGTTGGGCTTCTTGAGTATGGTGGGGTCGTCGTTGTTGACCCCGCTCGCGTACTTAGCGAGCTCCTCGGCGTGGTTGGCCTCTGTCGCGATGACGGCGTCGGCGAGTTCGGCCATGTCGGGGTCGCCATGGATGGTTATGACGCCGCACGACCCGGGTAGCTTCATCGCGTTATACGCGTAGTGGGGTGCTGCCATGAACTTGGCGAACGCCTGGCGCCCCAGGACGCAGTGGTAGTGGCTGTCGAAGGGAACCAGCTCGAAGACGATCCACTCGGTGCGGAAGTTTGCCGGTGTGCCGAAGGTGACTGGGAGCGTCACCTTGCCGATCAGGTACGCCTTCCGACCGGGGACGATGTCGTGGAACGTGGTGTAGGTCGTCTCGATCATCGACTGCGGGAGCCGCAGTCGCCTGAAGGTGTCCAGGTACATGATGTTGATGGAGCTGCCGCCGTCCATTAATGTTTTGGGGAGCCAGTAGTCTCCCACCTTGGGCTTGACCACCAGGGCGACTTGGCCCAGATACTCGATCCATGGCGAGTGGTCCGTGCGGCTCCAAGTGATTGGTTGCTTAGACCAGTTGAGGAACTGGGGGATATCTATTTGGGCCACCGCGTTGACGGCGATGGTGCGTGCGATGACCTTCTTCTCGCGCTTCGTGTTGAAGCCTGTGAAGGTGTGGAGCGAGCCGGCAACGCTGCCGAATTTTCCGCCGTTTGGCGGGTTGTTGTCAGGGTCTTCCCGCGGGCGCCGTGCCTTCTCGATCTCCTTGAGAGAGTGGTAGTCGGCGGTCATGTGTGTGGTGGGCTTTCCTTCCCTGCTGTGAAATACACAAGGTTGGTTAAGAAGGGCCGCAGGGTCGAACCTCGGCTTCTCCTTGTAGTTGCCACCGTCGCGGCATTATCCCCCGTCGCGGCGGAAGCTCTTGGGCTCGCGTTGCGCGTATCCAGCGTTGGCGACGAAGCCGACTCGCCCGTCACTGCGGCGCTTGCCGGTGAGGCGAGTGTTGCTGTAGCGTAGATCGGGTCGTCTCCCGTTGTCGTGGCCGCTCGTGCGGCGGTGTCCTCCCGACTCGTCGTCGGTTTCTTGGTTTGGGTCCTCCTCCGCGTACCTTTTTGCGATCTCCAGGAGATCCGGTATGTTGTTGAGTGTGCGGTACGCTCGTTTGAGCTTGGCGACCAGGGGCTCGTAGCGGCACAAGGTCTTGAAGAAGTGGATCGCGGTGTCTGGGTGGATGCCGACCGCGTTGTACCACAGATCTTGCCACCGTTGGACCCAGCTGCGGGTCGACTCGCGGGGGTACCTGGACGCACCGTTCCAGGTCCTCTATGGTAGTGGCACGGGTGTATGAACCCTCGAAGTGCCTGACGAAGGCCTCACGCATCTCTTCCCAGGAGTCGATGCTATCTGCAGGAAGAGTGTTAATCCACTGCCTGCACGCCCCCTCCATCATCAGGGGAAGGTAGCGGGCGGCTAGTAGATCGGTCTGGCCAGCGATCCCCATCGCCATGAGGTAGGTATCCAGCCACATGGAGGGGTCGTACGAAGGGTCGTACTTCTCTATCTCCTTCGGTGCTTTGAAGTTCGTCGGGTATCTTTCGCCTCGGATCATCGGTCCAAAGCACTGGGGCCTGATGCAGCTCAGCGACCCCCTCGGCTCACCGTCGCGGCGGTTGGTGAGGGTGTGCCGCAGGTCGTCAGGCTAGCGTGCGCGCCAGCTCTGGTTGTTGATGATGTGGGTGCGGGCGTAGACGGGTTGTACGTTGGCGGCGAAGAAGTTGGTCGCCGGCCTAGGGTCGTTGGTGGAGAGTGCCACGTTCGCGGGTCGGTGTTGGAGCTGTAGGGGTTCGTGTGGCGGGCAGTTGAGAGTGTTCGCCGCCATGGGCGGCCGCTTGAGGCCGCTCTGCTGCCCGATGAACGCGAGTACATCCGACCCTGCGAGTCGACGCCTGCGTTTTGTTGCTCGACCGCTTTGGCGAGCAGAGCCTTGGCGTATTGGATCTGCAGGGCGCCTTCCCCAGTGGCTGCAATGTTGTCGACTGCTGCTCGGCCCGCGACGAGGTTGTCCATTGGGGTGGAGAACAATGGGAGGCCGTTCGCGTCTCGCTCCTGTGAGGAGACCATGATCCTTGGCTGGTCCCTGGAGGGTGCGCGGTTGGGTGGTGGCGGGGCGCCATTGGCCATTGCTCCTGGTGGGGGCCGAGTGCTTCCTCCTGGCGGCGTGTTCTCGCAGATCGCGTGCTCGGCCGCACGGGCCGGGTCGTTCTCGTCGTCGAAATTCAGGGTGCGCCCCTGGACGGTGGGGTTCAGGCACGACCTGATTCGGAGTTGGTGGTAGCGCGACAGCTCCTGCGCTGTCACCTGCTCGAGGTGAAATTTTTCACGCTCGGCTTGTTCCTTGCGGACTGCCTCCGCCAGCTTCAGGCGGAGTTCCTCTACCTCCGTCGCGTTTGGAGGGATCGGCATGGAAAATGGGTCTTTCGGTGGGTCGACGCCAGTTGCCATGTAGGTCGCGGCCGGTTCCGTCGTGTAGGTCGGCGGAGTTCTCCGACCCGGAATCAAAGTCGAAGATCCCGAGGATGGAGGGATCCTCGAAGTCTCCGATGTTGGAGACTTGGGTGATGGAGCCCGCGGGTGACTCGGCGACAATGGATCCGGCGAGTGACGCCGGGGTCGCCGAATCGGCGTCATTGTTGAGGGCCGCGTCGTCCGCGGTGGTTTCGGCCGCGTTGTTGTGGGCCGAGTCGTACTCGGAGGCGAGGCGGTGGATCGTGCAGACCTGGCTCTTAGAGAGCCGGTCGCGTGGCGGCGACTCACGGATACGAGCCGAGTCCTCCGAGATGATGACATCGGTGAGGCCGACGAAGAGGCTGATCGTGTCGACCGGCAGGATCATGCTATGCATGACGAGTCGCGCCGCCGGGGCATAGCTGCTCGGCAAGATCTGGAGCATCTTGACGATCGCGATCATGTGGCCGGTGGCAATCGACTCGTTGATGGGCAGATTGGATCTCGCCGCAGAACATCGGCCTGACCGGCCAGGCCCCACGGTGGGCGCCACTGTCGTGGGAATGACCACGGCAGATGCTACAATCGGCAGCGAGTTGTAGAACATGGGGCAAGGGCGGCCAGCCATCTGCGGTGCGAGATGAGGGCTGAGACACAAGGGTTTACCCAGGTTCGCCCCCCCCGGAGGGTAAAGACCTACTCCTGCTAGATTGTATTATGGTGATAGTACAATGGGGCGAGCTCGGCGGCTAGGCGGCGAGTCGCTGGGGTGTATGATTCGGTGATTCTACGACCTAGTCCGACTGGGCCTATCTACGCTTCTGGGCCTTCATCTTCCAGTCGCTGGAGTCCACACCAAATCTCGATCCAGTCGCCGTCCTGTAGGCCCACTCGATGGCGCTTGGGCCAGTAGGAAACGTCCTGCTGGGTATACCCCGGTAGGCATATCCCCATCAATAATAATCTCAATATCCATCGGATCCCCGCAAACACATAATGCATGATTACAAATAGATTAGATCTTGATCATGAACGGAGCTCACAAGATCTATACATGAAAGCACAAAGGAGGAGATAAAACCATCTAGCTACTACATGGACCCATAGTCCAAGGTGGAACTACTCACGCATCATACCGGAGAGAAGGCCTACGGGATGATCTCCCCTCCGGCAGGGTGCCAGGAAGAACTTCAGATTCCCCAGATCTAGGGATGATGGTGGCGGCGGCTACAGACGATTTCGTGGGGATTTGATCGGGTGTTTAGGGTTTCTGCATCGGGGGCTTCTTATAGGCGAAGGGAGAGGCCGAGGAGGCGACCAAAGGGGCCACACCCCTCCCAGGTGCGGGGCAGGGACCACCCATGCCTAGGGGGGTCTAGCTGCCCTGGCTTGCGTCTCTGTCTCATCTTCTGGATTCTTGTTCCCCACGGAAAGTTATTGACTTTGACGTTTGTCCCGTCCAATTCCGAGAATATTTCTTTACTAAATTTTCTGAAACCAAAAACGGCAGAAAAAAGGCAACTGGCACTGTGACAACTTGTTAATTGGTTAGTACTATAAAACATGTAAAAAGCACCTCAAAGTGTAGACAAGCAAAGCAAAGTAGATACTAAACAAGCATGGAGCATCAAAAATTATAGATACGTTTTCGATGTATCACTTACAATGTCAAACAAGGTTTCACTACATATCTCGAACACTCCATATTCCTATGGTGTTTTAGGAAATGCAAATCTTTAGGTGTTTTTCTAAACTTATAACTCAAATATCTTCCTTTATGATCAAATGATAAATTCTTTATTTTCTTGTTACAATGATTTTCCACTTCATCTTAAAAGTCTTTGAACATTTTCAAATATTTCACACTTCTTCCTCATTAAGTAAATATTCACTCAAATTTCTGGAAAAAACATATGAAGTTGAAATCCATCGCTCACGACTACGCATAATGGACTACATACATCAATATGTACAAATTCCAATACGTTAGTCGTTCGTTCTTCTTTGGCCTTTGAACAAAATTTCAATTATCTCCAGGAAAATATCACAAGTGTCATTTGATCAAAATCAAAAGACTCCAAAATTCCATCAACATGGAGTTTCTTCATGTTTTTCTTTCCAATATAATTTAAATGGTGATGTCACTTTGTGAGTGATCTTTCAATCATTTGTCTTGCGAAATTTTTAGAATTAGTTTTTATGAACGTGATTTCTCCAACTAGACTTGTAAATCATCAATGTTATATGGAATACGGTAATTATTTGAACAACCTTTTGTTCTCATAATACCTGAACAAAATAACAATTATTAAGAAAAATCTTGAAGGCGAGCTTTTGATGTCAATGATAAATACAACAACACTTTGTTTGTTTTCGATGAACATCATCACATATTCTTGTTGGTTACTTAGGCCATTGTAGTTCATGAATTGAGTTGTCCTATATGATATTTCACACCAACCAATTCGATATCCAATACCCAAGAACCACATTATTTAGCAAGCAAAAAATACAACCATAACATGTATATCATCTATATACCTAAGATGGACATTTCCAGTCTTTTCTTTTTCTGCAAAATATTTCTGAGATTATCTTTCAGCATTTCCTTTCCCCTTTTAAAAGAATCTATCAACATCAACAGTGGCGCCATATACGTGACACATAGTCCAAAGCGTGTATAGTTAAACACTAATACCTTTGGACTTGCACTTTGAATCACCATCATCAAATGTTTGGCGTTCTTTCAAAATCCATTTTTTAGTAATCTTTTAGTGTATAAACATTTTACCTACATCTTCTATTCATCCTTATCATGACAACTTTCATGTCCAAGCTATTATAGCTTATAAAGGCGAATCACAAGTATAATGTTACTTTCCAAAACCTTTTTGGAGGATTAGGACATCTATCATCTCCAACCTTTGGAAATTCTCATCCAATATGAGAATATATATTTTTCTAAATTATACTCTATCATATTGCAACCAAAAAACTGTTTCAGATATGTAATATCTTCCACACATGACGGTTTCTGAAACAATCCTTTAAGATCCTAGATAACCTTGATATTTAAAACAATCAAGAATCATGGAGGCAAACATGTGATATGTCAGAAACATATCTATAATTTTTTATGTTCCATGCTTGTTTAGTATCCACTTTGCTTTGCTTTGTCTTTACTTTGAGGTGTTTTTATATGTTTTTCTGGACTAACCTATTACCAATATGCCACATTGCCAGTTGCCTGTTTTCTTCTATTTTTGTTTCCAAAAAAGGCAGAAAATCAATATTCTCAGAATTGGACGGGACAAAATCCAAAGTCAATATTTTACCGAGGGGAACATGGAGCCAGAATACGAGAGGAGGGGAGCCACCAGGGGGCCACACCCCCTATCTGTGCGGCTAACCCTAGCCCGCGCCTGGGGTGCGGCCGCCCTGGGTGCCCCTCTGCCTCGCCTCTTCGCCTATAAAGACCCCCCGATACCAAAACCCTAAGTAACCGATCAATATTCCACGAAACAGTCCGTAGATGTTGCCACCATCGTCCCTAGATCGGGGGGATCTGAAGCTCTTCCTGGCACCCTGCCAGAGGGGAGATCATCCCGGAGGCCTTCTTCTTCATCATGCCAGCCTCCAGTATGAAGTGTGAGTGTCACATCCCAAGATTTTCCAAATCTTGTAATGTGAAAATTATTGAATAGAATAAAATTTTGTTTGATTTTCAGGGCCAGAAGAAACTTTTTGAATTCAATTGGAACTTCAAACCTATTTGGATTAAATAAAATCCTAAAGGGATTTAAAAAAATAAACATTTTAAATAAAGGAAAATAAAATATTTTGGAAATACAATTTTTGGATCTTTTAAATAAAAGGATTTGGTTTTCAAAAGAAATAGAAGTTTTATAAATAAGGATTATTTTATAGAGCCAAATTAAACCTTGGCCAAGTTTTGAAATAAAACATTTTGATTTGATAAAAATGGTAAAGGTTTATTTAAAATAAATTAATAAGGATTTAATATCCAAGTTTATTAAAAAAAAGGGTTTTACTATTTTAATTAAACATCAAAACTTATGTATTTCATTTAAACAAGTTTTCCAAGTATTCCTTATTTTCAAATAAAACCTACTGATTTGGTTTTGAAGATATTTAGATTTCAAATGGATATTTTAATTAAATTAAAACCCATTTTATTTAATAACTAATGTACATTTTATTTAATTATAAATGGACTCTAAAATAAAAATATTATGTTACTTTGGGATTTGAATTATGTTGTTAAACAGAACCAAATTCAATTGCAAAGTGTGGTGAATGTTTGAATTAATTTGGATGCTTGATTGTTTGTTTGAAATTTAAAACAGAAATTAGAAATGGAAAAAGACAAAACATTCAGAAAGGAAAAAAAATGAAACAGACACACAGCCCAGCAACCAGGCCCAGCAGCCCAACTCGCAGCCCAACTTTTTCCCTCTCAGCGAACCGTTTTTCACTCGGAAAACGACCCACAGAGACGCTGACGAGTGGCCCCTTCCTTCTCTCTCGCTCCCTCACTGACAGCACGGCCCCACACTTTTGTTCTTCGTTTCCACCCACGACCACGTCCCCAGCCGTTGCTCCGATTGATTGCCGGCGTCAATTCGCGTTGATGGCGCAGTAAATCCCTCTCGTGACCACACGCTCTTAAGCACCAATCCCTCCTCGTCATTTTCCCCCAGACAACTCCTCCTCTCTGCCCCTAGGCTGTCGCCAATCCCTTCTGCACCGCCGCCGTCTCCGACGAGCTTATCTCTCGATTCTGGCCATACCCTGCCTCCCCTTGCCTCATTGACCAAGCACGCACACTCCCCATCCCCTGGCGCTTCTGTCCGTGCCCTCCGTTCAACCGCGGGTGCCCTAGAACCTCAACTCCGACAAGCTCAGAGCGCCGCCGCGTCTGCAACTATCTCCGGCAACGTTTCCTGGTAAGAACTGACCACCCCGAGCCCTCTCTTTCACGCGAGAAGCTTCGCCTTGATCTTGTGCGACTAACTGTGTCTTCATTTTCCCTTGGGGCGAACCACAGCTCCACCCTCGATGAGCTCCAGGACCATCTGACGCCGACCACGTCTCCGGCGAGCAATTAACCGCAACCTTGTGCGCCCCTCGTCGAACCATCAGCACGTTGAGCATCGCCGTGACCCCCTGAGCCCGGTGAGCATCTCCCCTTTCTCCCTCACCTCCTGTAGCATCAGCACCGTCGTCGACCGACAGCTCCGCCGCCAGTAGCCACCGCAGCGCCGCCCATCTGTGGCTGGTGTGCCTAGCACCGTTAGATCGTAATCGTATGGCCACGATAGAACTTAACTGAAGCGGTAAGTAGCCTCTGCGCGCCGCACGATTTAACTTAAATCCAACGGCTGTCGTCGCGTGATCCAACCGAAACGGTACCGACGAATAGGAAGTCGCCGCGTGTCCAGCTGATGATTTAAAAACAGAGTTGAAAACAGATTTGTTTACAGATTTGAAAACCCTATAACTTTTGATCCACACGTCCGAAATTTACAAACTTTATATCAATGGAATCAGTGGAACAAGACCTAGCCAACCATGCAATTTGTTTAGTAAAAAGCCTCTTTTAAAATGTTTGTTTTTGCAGAAACTTTTGAATTCTTGTTTAGGTTAGAAAAATTATTCCAAAATGTTTTTAGGGTTGAAACCTTTGCAAAATGGTTTGTTGTGAACCTACTGACCCTAGGAACCAACCCATGGATTTAAAAATGAATTTTTTGAAGTTTAGGAATAAAAACTTGATTTAGCCATTTCTAGCCAAATAAAAATGTTGCTTTTGTTATGAAAAAGATTTTGGAATGAAAACTTTGGGAAAATGATTTGAATCAAACCTACTGACCCTAAACACCAAGTTTTGAGAAAAAACAACTTATTTGGTGAACAACATAAAGTTGTTGCTTTGATAAAAATATTTTCCACCACATAAAATAATGATTGGATTTAAAAATGGTTTATGGATAGAACCCTTTTGCAAATGACTTTGCCACTTTAGAAAATGACCAATTTGAACCTTACAAAGTTTAGAGCCTAGTAGAAACCATCTTTGCAAATAAAACTATCTTTTGCATGCTTGCATGCATGACCTAGTTTCTCTTATTTTATGTGTGTGTTTGATTGTTTGAAAATTGGTTGGAATGCTAGTTGATATTGTGTTTGCTTGATTGATTGTAGTGAAGTTAGAAAAGTGTGAGACTAGCAAGATCAAGAAGTGAACTATCATTCCCTACCAAAAAGGCAAGTGACACTATCATTCAAAGTCCTACTATTTTCATTATACTTAGTGGATTTTGAAACATGCATGAAAAGAATTTCTATACTTGTGCTATGCTAAATCCTAATAGGATACCCTATACATTCCTTAGTGAAAACAATGTAGTTGAAACATGCTTAGCCATGCTATATTTTGAAAGAGATACATGTTGAGATTTTATGAGATTGAGAAAAGACTTATGTTTTATATAATAAAACAAGGACTCAATGAACCACCTGGGTGGACAAGGATACTTTGAGTTTTGGAGAAGGTGGCAACAAAAGGAACCATGATATGGCAATCTCTTTGTGTTTTGCTCCAAAGGAAAACCACCCAGGAAACTTAGAGATTGAACATGTTTCTCGTATAGTGGCTTCCGTGTACAGCCACATGCTAAATGGGCTCTGGCTTAGTCAACTACATAGTGGAAGTCCCATGCATTGGCATCTTCAGGTTAACTAGATTTGTGTAAGGGAGCAACCCTGCATTCGTGCATGGTACACAAGCTAGCATTTTGTATTGGGAGGACTCCTATGGAAAGACTTTGTCACATTCTCAATCTGCCAGTACTCCATCTTGGTGAGTACTTATCCAGCGGCCATTGGTGGCATCAAGATGAGATTGTGTCATGTGGGTAAAGTGTACAACTTCTGCAGAAGATCAAATTCTAAGTACTTAGCCGTGTCCCCGGTCATGGACAATACTGAGCAACTAAGGCCTGAAGCTATGGAAGATCTCGACACTCTAATTTCTAAAAGAAAACTTTTAAAACTTGAGGCACTTGGGGTTACCAAGGTGCTCAAGAGATTTTGAGAAAGACTTGAACACTTGGGGTTACCAAGGAGTTCAAGGGATTTTTGAAAAGGAGATTTTGACAAAGGACCAAAACCATTTTGAAAAGATAGGATAAATTTTGCTTTGTGCAAATAAGCCTAAAACTCTACTTAGCCAAATATGCATGTAATGATAAGATCCACTTATATTATACTTAGCAGTGACTTGCCAATACAATTCAAATGTATTGACCCTTGTGGCTGTAACTTGTAATGTTGCAGGGTTGATTGATTTTAGTGAAGATTGATTGATTAGGATTACAAAGTCTACAACCAACATCTGCCTGTGGCACTTTGAAGATGAACGACCCCATGACTATAGTTATTCCGCTGCAATGTAATGTAATAGCCAAATGAGCTATGTATGATGTAATAAAACTATGTTCTTCCTGGTTATAAAGTATATTATGACCTTTGTTTCTTGATATTACATCTTAACTGTGGATGCTAGCTATTGATCCAGGGACTAGCATTGTAAACACATGGGACACCACCTTATATTGTTGTAAGGTTGGGACACTCCCTCTACAGTGATGTAGGGGTCTCAACCTAATAAGGTAGATTCCTCCTGTGTTTTACAATGCTAGTCCCTGGATCAATAGCTAGCATCCACAGTATAGATGTAATATCAAGAAACAAAGGTCATAACATAACTTTATAACCAGGAATAACATAATTTTATTACATCTTACATAGCTCATTTGGCTATTACATTACATTGCAGCGGATTAACTATAAGTATGGGTCCTTCATCTTCAAAGTGCCACAGGCAAATGCTGGTTGTAGACTTTGTAATCCTAATCACACAATCTTCACTAAAATCAATCAAACCTGCAACATTACAAGTTACAGCCACAAGGGTCAATACATTTGAATTGTATTGGCAAGCTTCACTATTATTTATAATATGAGTGGATCCTATCAACACATGCATATTTGGCTAAGTAGAGTTTTAGGCTTATTTGCATAAAGCAATATTTTATCCTATCTTTTCAAAAGGGTGTTAAAATCCTTTGTCAAATTTCTTTTCCAAGTTCCTTGAACTCCTTGGTAGAAACTCAAGTGTTCAAAACCTTGTCAAAATCTCTTGTGCACCTTGGTAACCCCAAGTGCAACAAGTTTTATCAAAACTCATGAGTTCCTTGGTATCCCCAAGTACATCATGCTCTTGAGCACCTTGGTAACCCCAAGTGCAACAAGCTTTACAAAATCTCTTTGAATTCCTTGGTAGACACACAAGGGCATCAAGTTTTTATATTAGAAGTTGGAATGTCGAGATCTCCCATAGTTCAAACTTTAGTTGCTCAGTATTGTCCATAACCGGGGACACGGCTAAGTACTTAGATTTTTGTTTACTTCTGCAGAAGGAGTACACTTTACCCACATGTCACAATCCCATCCTTTTGCCACCAGTGGCCTACTGGATTAGTGCTCACCAAGATGGAGTACTGGCAGATTGAGAATGTGACGAAGTCTTTCCAAAAGGTCCTCCCATACATCATTGCTAGCTTTGTCTTCAGCCCCCATGAAGCATTCCAGATCCCCATGTCCAGTAACTAAAGACAATGTATGGGTCTTCCTAATGTAATTGACTAAGCCAGAGCCATAATAGCATGTGGTTGCACACGAAAGCCACAATTGGAGAAACATGTTTGATCTCTAAGTTTCCTAGGTGGTTTTCTTTTGGAGCACAACACAAAGTGATTTCCATAGACATGGTTCCCTTTTGTTGCCACCTTCTCCAAAACTTAAAGTATCCTCCACCTAGGTGGTTCATTGAGTCCTTGTTTTATTATGTAAAATACAAGTTCTTTTCTCAATCTTTGTAAAATCTCAACATGTATCTCTTTTCAAAACATAGCATATAGCATGGCTAAGCATGTACAACTTCAATATTTTCACTAAGGAGTGTTTAGGGAATCCTATTAGGATTTAGCATAGCATAAGTATAAAATATCTTTTCATGCATGTTTTCAAAATCCACTAAGTATAATAAAAATAGTAGGACTTTTGTATGATAGTGTAACTTGCCTTTTGGTAGGGAATGGGGTTCACTTCCTTGATCTTGCTAGTTTCACACTTTGCTAATTTCACTACAAGTCAATCAAGCAAATCACCAAATCAACTAACATCCCAAACCAAGGTTAAACAAACAATTTCACACACAAAGCAATGGAGTCTAAGTCATGCAAAGGTGGTTTCTTTTTGCAAGGTTGGTCTCTACTAGGTTTATAAACTTTGTATGGTCCAAATTGGTCATTTACCAAAATGGCAAAGTCATTTGTAATTGGGTTTTATCTTAAGACCATTTTAAAATTCATTCATCATTTTATGTGGTGAAAATTATTCTTATCAAAGCAAAACTTTAGGTTTTTCACCAAGTGAGTTGCCTTTAGCAAGGTTTGATGTTTTGGGTCAGTAAGTTTTGGTCCAAAACATTTTCCCAAAATTTTCCTTGCAAAAACATTTCCATGATAAAATCAAGGGGTTTATTTGGTTAGAAAATGGCTAAGTTAGATAATTCAACTTATATTTTACCAAAATCATTTTTAACACCAAGGGTTGGTTCCTAGGGTCAGTATGGTCACTAAAAACCATTTTGCAAAAGATTTAATCCTAAAATCAAATTTAAACAATTTTTATACTCTAAACAAGTACACAAAAGTTTCTGCAAATTTAATCAAGCTAACAGATACTATTTTCAAAACTAAGGCCAGGGTTAGCTAGGGCTTGTTCTCCTGATTTCATTGATATAAAATTTGCCAAATTTGGACGTGTGGTTTGAAAGTTACAAGGGTTTGAAGTTTGCAAATAAATCTGTTTTCAAATTTCTTTTAAAACGAATTAGGTGACACGCGGCGTGTTCTTACTGGTCGATACCGGTTCGGCCGGATCGGGCGATGCTGTCTGTTGGATCAAGTTAGATCGCATGGTCCAGATCACGTACCCCTTCGCGGTTAAGTGATCTATCGGGAGCGTCGGATCGTGATCCTACGGCGCTAACGTGCTCGATCATTTGCGAGCGGCGCCGGCGGTGGCTAGCGGCGGCGACGGTCAGATAGTGGCGGCGCTGGCGAAACAGGAAACGAGGGAGAGGCTGGCAGGGCTTACCAGGCTCGCAGAGACCTGCTGATGCTCGTGGTGGGGTTGGCTACGCGAGGGGCGCAAGGGGTTGCTGCTAATTGCTCGTCGGAGAAGCTGCGAGCGGCGGTGCTCTCTGGTTGCTGTAGAGGACGATGCTGCAGATCACCAGGAGGTAAACAAAACCCATAGTCAGGAGCGCAAGGACACGGCGAAGGTGTGTGCGTGAACGAGAAGGCGTGGGGCGGTCTGGTTCACCTGGGAGACGTCGCCGGAGAAGAAGCAGACACGGCGGCGCTCTGTGCTTGACGATGGCGAGGATTTGGGGCGCCCTAAGACAAACGGGAAGTGCCGTTAGGTTCGTATGAGCTTGGGGATCATCATCGTGTTCTCGGGGAGGAGAGGGGCGACCAGAATCTACCTGTGGGGCTCGTCGGAGAAAGAGGCAGACGCGGCGGCGTCGGGGGTTTGTCGTAGTCGGGGTTCTGGTGCACCCGCGGGCGAACTGGGAGTACTAGGAGATGCGTGAGGTCGAGAGGAGTCCACTCGCGTGAAGTAGAGGCAGAGGGGTGGTCGGAGTTGGCCGGAATTGCTGCGACAGCTCGTCGGAGCAGAGGACGTTCGGGGAGGAAATGGAGCGGCCTGGGGGCGAGCTTTGGGGAGGAGACAGAGGGGAAAGATGGAGAAGACGCTGGCGCTTAAATGGGCTTGATCGCAGGGGCGTTTAATCACAGCATTAACGAGAATTTACTCCGCGGAATCACAGGCAGAAACGGGAGAGAGGAGGAAGAAGGGGTCGTGCGGGGTGTGGACGATGAACAGTAAAGGCGGGGTCCATCGGTCAGTGAGAAAAGAAACGTGGGGGCGGTCCACCTGTCAGGGACTTTGCGGGTTGTTTCAGCGGTGAGGAAAACGGTTCGGGGTGGAGAGGAGGTGGGCTGCGAGTTGGGCTGTTGGGCCAGATTGTTGGGCTGTTCCATTTTTTTCTGTCTAATTCTTTTTCTTTTTCTATTTCTATTTCCTGTTTTGAATTTCAAACAATTATTCACACATTCAAACAACACTCAAATTAATTCAAACAAACAACAAACTTTTCATTTGAATTTGGTTCTGTTTATCAACATAATCCAAATCCAAAATAGAACAATAATTTTATATTTAATTTAGGATCCATTTAATAATTAAATAAAATGGACCATGGTTTATTAATAAAATAGGGTTTGGTTCATTTAACAAAATCTTCATTGAAATCCAATTGTTTTCAAAACCAAATCAGTGGGTTTTATTTGGGAAATATAGAATACTTGGAGATTTGTTTTAAAATAAAATAATTTTTTATTTTAGGGTCCATTATTAATTAAATATAATAGACTTTCATTACTATTTCAAATAGGTTTTATTTTATTGAGATATTTATTATGAAATCTAAAATAAAGACAAAACACTTTAATAGGTTTTATTTGTGAATATCAAATATTTGGAAAACTTATTTTAAATAATTTAATGAGTTTTGATGCTTTATTTAAAATGGTAAAATCTTTTATTAAATAAAGTTGGATATTAAATCCTTATTATTTTATTTAAATAAACCTTTACTATTTTTATTCAAAACAAAATGTTTTTAATTCAAAAGTTTGGACAAGGATTAATTAGGTTTTATAAAATAATCCTTATTTATAAATCCATCTTTTCTTTTGAATACCAAATCTTTTATTAAGAGATCCAAAATAGTATTTTAGATATTTTTATTTTCCTTTAATAAAAGTTTATCTTTTTAAATCTCTTTAGGATTTATTTGATTCAAATTGGTTTGAGGTTCCATTTGAATTCAAAAAGTTTCTTCTGGCTCTGAAAACCAAACAAAGTTTTATTTTATTCATTTATTTTCACATTACAAGATTTGGAAAATCTTGGGATGTGACAGGCTACCACCCTTAAAATAAATCTCGTCCCGAGATTTGGGGAGGCTAGGGTTACAAGCAAGTTCAAAACAACTAGGGTACTACCACCCTTAAAAATTTTCAAACAAAAATTACATATTGGCCTTCTTGGGTCCTGGAAAACTTCTCTAAGCAAACTTTTGCTTTATTTCTATACTTGACTCATGGGCCAAGGTTGAGTTTCTCCATAGGCTTGTTCAACTTGTTTTTCATCCTTTCTGGACAGTTGCTTGAATAGTGTCCTGGATTCTTGCAGTTGAAACAATTAATGTCCTTAAGTTCTTTGTGTTGCTCTTGTGGGCAAGTTGCTACATAGTGGCCTGGTTCTTTGCAGTTGTTGCACCACACTTGGTCAATCTCTTTATTCTTCTTGTTCTCTGGGCATCCACTGGAGTAGTGTCCCATTTCCTTACATTTACGACATTGCACAAGGCTCATGTCTTGCTTGGGCTTCTTGATTTTCTTTGATCCTTTGAATTGGGTTGTCTTGTTTGGAGGTATGAGTGGTCCTTTTCCTTTGGTAGACTTGGATCCTTCTTGTTTCCTTTGTTCCACCATGGCATAGATGGGACATTGGTTAGGGGTATGATCACTTCCTTCACAAAGGTAACAAGTAGCTTGAGAGGTGGGACATTGTCCAACAGGATGATCTTCTTCACAATTGGGGCATTGTCCTTCATGCTCCTTGGAAGTATGATCCTTGTCTCCACAAATAATGCAAGCTGGAGCTCCATCTAGAACAACATTCTTGTCATCCGTGTTATCATAAAATCTTTTGGGATAGTTTTCTTCCATACTGATCATTTGATTAGTCACCTTAAGCATCAGTTGAGACTGCTCTTCCAAAAACCTTTGGAGTGCTGGATCCTTATCACTATTGTTGACTAGGAACTGAGATGTTAATTGGTTCAACTGGTGTTGGGTTGCTATGAGTTCTTTCATGCTATCAGCTTGGTTGGTGTTGGTGTCATCAACCTTGGAGTCCTTTGGAGTAGTCATCTGTTTGGGTTTGAAGGGAGTTTAGAATAGGCAAGATATTTCTAAGGAATTATTTCTAATCACACACATCACAATTCACACAAACAATGTGCATGCAATCTCAAACAATCATTTCACTCAAACAACAAAGTTCAAGCACATTTTTAGGCAACAAAATATTTTTGTTATACCACATAAGTTGGTGTGTTTGACTTAACTATAAATGGTGGTCCATCTATATGGTTCACTTGTGATCTTTCCATCCTTCATGATTCTTCTTGTATGAGATCTTGGTTTCCTTGAGATAAACTCTTGGTTGCAATACTTCAAAGTTGTTGATGGCTCCTTCTTATTTTGCATTCCCTTAGTCTCTAAATCTTGAGTAAGATTTCCTTGTTTCACCTGTGGTCCTTAGTGGTTTCCAAGTTGGAAGTCCTTGGGGAATATGCTGAAGATGTTGAAGTCATTAGAGTTGAAGAAGTTGAAGTCATTAGAGTTGACAAAGTTGAAGAAGTCCTTTGCACATGGTGTAGTCTTTGGTCATGGATTAGGTTTTTCCATCAAGTTGAAGTAGAAGAGATGTAGAGTTGAAACCAAAATGGTTGAGGAAAGAGTTTACAAGTGTTTTTGTAAATAAGTTTTGGATCAAAATACAACTCCTATTTTTCTCTAAGGGTTTTTGTCCAATCCTAGGGTTTACAAATCCTACAGGCAACACAATGCTCTGATACCATCTGTAGGGGTCTCAACCTAATAAGGTAGATTCCTCCTGTGTTTTACAATGCTAGTCCCTGGATCAATAGCTAGCATCCACGGTATAGATGTAATATCAAGAAACAAAGGTCATAACATAACTTTATAACCAGGAATAACATAATTTTATTACATCTTACATAGCTCATTTGGCTATTACATTACATTGCAGCGGATTAACTATAAGTATGGGTCCTTCATCTTCAAAGTGCCACAGGCAAATGCTGGTTGTAGACTTTGTAATCCTAATCACACAATCTTCACTAAAATCAATCAAACCTGCAACATTACAAGTTACAGCCACAAGGGTCAATACATTTGAATTGTATTGGCAAGCTTCACTATTATTTATAATATGAGTGGATCCTATCAACACATGCATATTTGGCTAAGTAGAGTTTTAGGCTTATTTGCATAAAGCAATATTTTATCCTATCTTTTCAAAAGGGTGTTAAAATCCTTTGTCAAATTTCTTTTCCAAGTTCCTTGAACTCCTTGGTAGAAACTCAAGTGTTCAAAACCTTGTCAAAATCTCTTGTGCACCTTGGTAACCCCAAGTGCAACAAGTTTTATCAAAACTCATGAGTTCCTTGGTATCCCCAAGTACATCATGCTCTTGAGCACCTTGGTAACCCCAAGTGCAACAAGCTTTACAAAATCTCTTTGAATTCCTTGGTAGACACACAAGGGCATCAAGTTTTTATATTAGAAGTTGGAATGTCGAGATCTCCCATAGTTCAAACTTTAGTTGCTCAGTATTGTCCATAACCGGGGACACGGCTAAGTACTTAGATTTTTGTTTACTTCTGCAGAAGGAGTACACTTTACCCACATGTCACAATCCCATCCTTTTGCCACCAGTGGCCTACTGGATTAGTGCTCACCAAGATGGAGTACTGGCAGATTGAGAATGTGACGAAGTCTTTCCAAAAGGTCCTCCCATACATCATTGCTAGCTTTGTCTTCAGCCCCCATGAAGCATTCCAGATCCCCATGTCCAGTAACTAAAGACAATGTATGGGTCTTCCTAATGTAATTGACTAAGCCAGAGCCATAATAGCATGTGGTTGCACACGAAAGCCACAATTGGAGAAACATGTTTGATCTCTAAGTTTCCTAGGTGGTTTTCTTTTGGAGCACAACACAAAGTGATTTCCATAGACATGGTTCCCTTTTGTTGCCACCTTCTCCAAAACTTAAAGTATCCTCCACCTAGGTGGTTCATTGAGTCCTTGTTTTATTATGTAAAATACAAGTTCTTTTCTCAATCTTTGTAAAATCTCAACATGTATCTCTTTTCAAAACATAGCATATAGCATGGCTAAGCATGTACAACTTCAATATTTTCACTAAGGAGTGTTTAGGGAATCCTATTAGGATTTAGCATAGCATAAGTATAAAATATCTTTTCATGCATGTTTTCAAAATCCACTAAGTATAATAAAAATAGTAGGACTTTTGTATGATAGTGTAACTTGCCTTTTGGTAGGGAATGGGGTTCACTTCCTTGATCTTGCTAGTTTCACACTTTGCTAATTTCACTACAAGTCAATCAAGCAAATCACCAAATCAACTAACATCCCAAACCAAGGTTAAACAAACAATTTCACACACAAAGCAATGGAGTCTAAGTCATGCAAAGGTGGTTTCTTTTTGCAAGGTTGGTCTCTACTAGGTTTATAAACTTTGTATGGTCCAAATTGGTCATTTACCAAAATGGCAAAGTCATTTGTAATTGGGTTTTATCTTAAGACCATTTTAAAATTCATTCATCATTTTATGTGGTGAAAATTATTCTTATCAAAGCAAAACTTTAGGTTTTTCACCAAGTGAGTTGCCTTTGGCAAGGTTTGATGTTTTGGGTCAGTAAGTTTTGGTCCAAAACATTTTCCCAAAGTTTTCCTTGCAAAAACATTTCCATGATAAAATCAAGGGGTTTATTTGGTTAGAAAATGGCTAAGTTAGATAATTCAACTTATATTTTACCAAAATCATTTTTAACACCAAGGGTTGGTTCCTAGGGTCAGTATGGTCACTAAAAACCATTTTGCAAAAGATTTAATCCTAAAATCAAATTTAAACAATTTTTATACTCTAAACAAGTACACAAAAGTTTCTGCAAATTTAATCAAGCTAACAGATACTATTTTCAAAACTAAGGCCAGGGTTAGCTAGGGCTTGTTCTCCTGATTTCATTGATATAAAATTTGCCAAATTTGGACGTGTGGTTTGAAAGTTACAAGGGTTTGAAGTTTGCAAATAAATCTGTTTTCAAATTTCTTTTAAAACGAATTAGGTGACACGCGGCGTGTTCTTACTGGTCGATACCGGTTCGGCCGGATCGGGCGATGCTGTCTGTTGGATCAAGTTAGATCGCATGGTCCAGATCACGTACCCCTTCGCGGTTAAGTGATCTATCGGGAGCGTCGGATCGTGATCCTACGGCGCTAACGTGCTCGATCATTTGCGAGCGGCGCCGGCGGTGGCTAGCGGCGGCGACGGTCAGATAGTGGCGGCGCTGGCAAAACAGGAAACGAGGGAGAGGCTGGCAGGGCTTACCAGGCTCGCAGAGACCTGCTGATGCTCGTGGTGGGGTTGGCTACGTGAGGGGCGCAAGGGGTTGCTGCTAATTGCTCGTCGGAGAAGCTGCGAGCGGCGGTGCTCTCTGGTTGCTGTAGAGGACGATGCTGCAGATCACCAGGAGGTAAACAAAACCCATAGTCAGGAGCGCAAGGACACGGCGAAGGTGTGTGCGTGAACGAGAAGGCACGGGGCGGTCTGGTTCACCTGGGAGACGTCGCCGGAGAAGAAGCAGACACGGCGGCGCTCTGTGCTTGACGATGGCGAGGATTTGGGGCGCCCTAAGACAAACGGGAAGTACCGTTAGGTTCGTATGAGCTTGGGGATCATCATCGTGTTCTCGGGGAGGAGAGGGGCGACCAGAATCTACCTGTGGGGCTCGTCGGAGAAAGAGGCAGACGCGGCGGCGTCGGGGGTTTGTCGTAGTCGGGGTTCTGGTGCACCCGCGGGCGAACTGGGAGTACTAGGAGATGCGTGAGGTCGAGAGGAGTCCAATCGCGTGAAGTAGAGGCAGAGGGGTGGTCGGAGTTGGCCGGAATTGCTGCGACAGCTCGTCGGAGCAGAGGACGTTCGGGGAGGAAATGGAGCGGCCTGGGGGCGAGCTTTGGGGAGGAGACAGAGGGGAAAGATGGAGAACACGCTGGCGCTTAAATGGGCTTGATCGCAGGGGCGTTTAATCACAGCATTAACGAGAATTTACTCCGCGGAATCACAGGCAGAAACGGGAGAGAGGAGGAAGAAGGGGTCGTGCGGGGTGTGGACGATGAACAGTAAAGGCGGGGTCCATCGGTCAGTGAGAAAAGAAACGTGGGGGCGGTCCACCTGTCAGGGACTTTGCGGGTTGTTTCAGCGGTGAGGAAAACGGTTCGGGGTGGAGAGGAGGTGGGCTGCGAGTTGGGCTGTTGGGCCAGATTGTTGGGCTGTTCCATTTTTTTCTGTCTAATTCTTTTTCTTTTTCTATTTCTATTTCCTGTTTTGAATTTCAAACAATTATTCACACATTCAAACAACACTCAAATTAATTCAAACAAACAACAAACTTTTCATTTGAATTTGGTTCTGTTTATCAACATAATCCAAATCCAAAATAGAACAATAATTTTATATTTAATTTAGGATCCATTTAATAATTAAATAAAATGGACCATGGTTTATTAATAAAATAGGGTTTGGTTCATTTAACAAAATCTTCATTGAAATCCAATTGTTTTCAAAACCAAATCAGTGGGTTTTATTTGGGAAATATAGAATACTTGGAGATTTGTTTTAAAATAAAATAACTTTTTATTTTAGGGTCCATTATTAATTAAATATAATAGACTTTCATTACTATTTCAAATAGGTTTTATTTTATTGAGATATTTATTATGAAATCTAAAATAAAGACAAAACACTTTAATAGGTTTTATTTGTGAATATCAAATATTTGGAAAACTTATTTTAAATAATTTAATGAGTTTTGATGCTTTATTTAAAATGGTAAAATCTTTTATTAAATAAAGTTGGATATTAAATCCTTATTATTTTATTTAAATAAACCTTTACTATTTTTATTCAAAACAAAATGTTTTTAATTCAAAAGTTTGGACAAGGATTAATTAGGTTTTATAAAATAATCCTTATTTATAAATCCATCTTTTCTTTTGAATACCAAATCTTTTATTAAGAGATCCAAAATAGTATTTTAGATATTTTTATTTTCCTTTAATAAAAGTTTATCTTTTTAAATCTCTTTAGGATTTATTTGATTCAAATTGGTTTGAGGTTCCATTTGAATTCAAAAAGTTTCTTCTGGCTCTGAAAACCAAACAAAGTTTTATTTTATTCATTTATTTTCACATTACAAGATTTGGAAAATCTTGGGATGTGACAGGCTACCACCCTTAAAATAAATC
Source organism: Avena sativa (assembly GCA_916181665.1). Taxonomy (NCBI): domain Eukaryota; kingdom Viridiplantae; phylum Streptophyta; class Magnoliopsida; order Poales; family Poaceae; genus Avena; species Avena sativa. The sequence continues at coordinate 345,981,834 of OV702280.1, read as the reverse complement.
TCGTCCCGAGATTTGGGGAGGCTAGGGTTACAAGCAAGTTCAAAACAACTAGGGTACTACCACCCTTAAAAATTTTCAAACAAAAATTACATATTGGCCTTCTTGGGTCCTGGAAAACTTCTCTAAGCAAACTTTTGCTTTATTTCTATACTTGACTCATGGGCCAAGGTTGAGTTTCTCCATAGGCTTGTTCAACTTGTTTTTCATCCTTTCTGGACAGTTGCTTGAATAGTGTCCTGGATTCTTGCAGTTGAAACAATTAATGTCCTTAAGTTCTTTGTGTTGCTCTTGTGGGCAAGTTGCTACATAGTGGCCTGGTTCTTTGCAGTTGTTGCACCACACTTGGTCAATCTCTTTATTCTTCTTGTTCTCTGGGCATCCACTGGAGTAGTGTCCCATTTCCTTACATTTACGACATTGCACAAGGCTCATGTCTTGCTTGGGCTTCTTGATTTTCTTTGATCCTTTGAATTGGGTTGTCTTGTTTGGAGGTATGAGTGGTCCTTTTCCTTTGGTAGACTTGGATCCTTCTTGTTTCCTTTGTTCCACCATGGCATAGATGGGACATTGGTTAGGGGTATGATCACTTCCTTCACAAAGGTAACAAGTAGCTTGAGAGGTGGGACATTGTCCAACAGGATGATCTTCTTCACAATTGGGGCATTGTCCTTCATGCTCCTTGGAAGTATGATCCTTGTCTCCACAAATAATGCAAGCTGGAGCTCCATCTAGAACAACATTCTTGTCATCCGTGTTATCATAAAATCTTTTGGGATAGTTTTCTTCCATACTGATCATTTGATTAGTCACCTTAAGCATCAGTTGAGACTGCTCTTCCAAAAACCTTTGGAGTGCTGGATCCTTATCACTATTGTTGACTAGGAACTGAGATGTTAATTGGTTCAACTGGTGTTGGGTTGCTATGAGTTCTTTCATGCTATCAGCTTGGTTGGTGTTGGTGTCATCAACCTTGGAGTCCTTTGGAGTAGTCATCTGTTTGGGTTTGAAGGGAGTTTAGAATAGGCAAGATATTTCTAAGGAATTATTTCTAATCACACACATCACAATTCACACAAACAATGTGCATGCAATCTCAAACAATCATTTCACTCAAACAACAAAGTTCAAGCACATTTTTAGGCAACAAAATATTTTTGTTATACCACATAAGTTGGTGTGTTTGACTTAACTATAAATGGTGGTCCATCTATATGGTTCACTTGTGATCTTTCCATCCTTCATGATTCTTCTTGTATGAGATCTTGGTTTCCTTGAGATAAACTCTTGGTTGCAATACTTCAAAGTTGTTGATGGCTCCTTCTTATTTTGCATTCCCTTAGTCTCTAAATCTTGAGTAAGATTTCCTTGTTTCACCTGTGGTCCTTAGTGGTTTCCAAGTTGGAAGTCCTTGGGGAATATGCTGAAGATGTTGAAGTCATTAGAGTTGAAGAAGTTGAAGTCATTAGAGTTGACAAAGTTGAAGAAGTCCTTTGCACATGGTGTAGTCTTTGGTCATGGATTAGGTTTTTCCATCAAGTTGAAGTAGAAGAGATGTAGAGTTGAAACCAAAATGGTTGAGGAAAGAGTTTACAAGTGTTTTTGTAAATAAGTTTTGGATCAAAATACAACTCCTATTTTTCTCTAAGGGTTTTTGTCCAATCCTAGGGTTTACAAATCCTACAGGCAACACAATGCTCTGATACCATCTGTAGGGGTCTCAACCTAATAAGGTAGATTCCTCCTGTGTTTTACAATGCTAGTCCCTGGATCAATAGCTAGCATCCACGGTATAGATGTAATATCAAGAAACAAAGGTCATAACATAACTTTATAACCAGGAATAACATAATTTTATTACATCTTACATAGCTCATTTGGCTATTACATTACATTGCAGCGGATTAACTATAAGTATGGGTCCTTCATCTTCAAAGTGCCACAGGCAAATGCTGGTTGTAGACTTTGTAATCCTAATCACACAATCTTCACTAAAATCAATCAAACCTGCAACATTACAAGTTACAGCCACAAGGGTCAATACATTTGAATTGTATTGGCAAGCTTCACTATTATTTATAATATGAGTGGATCCTATCAACACATGCATATTTGGCTAAGTAGAGTTTTAGGCTTATTTGCATAAAGCAATATTTTATCCTATCTTTTCAAAAGGGTGTTAAAATCCTTTGTCAAATTTCTTTTCCAAGTTCCTTGAACTCCTTGGTAGAAACTCAAGTGTTCAAAACCTTGTCAAAATCTCTTGTGCACCTTGGTAACCCCAAGTGCAACAAGTTTTATCAAAACTCATGAGTTCCTTGGTATCCCCAAGTACATCATGCTCTTGAGCACCTTGGTAACCCCAAGTGCAACAAGCTTTACAAAATCTCTTTGAATTCCTTGGTAGACACACAAGGGCATCAAGTTTTTATATTAGAAGTTGGAATGTCGAGATCTCCCATAGTTCAAACTTTAGTTGCTCAGTATTGTCCATAACCGGGGACACGGCTAAGTACTTAGATTTTTGTTTACTTCTGCAGAAGGAGTACACTTTACCCACATGTCACAATCCCATCCTTTTGCCACCAGTGGCCTACTGGATTAGTGCTCACCAAGATGGAGTACTGGCAGATTGAGAATGTGACGAAGTCTTTCCAAAAGGTCCTCCCATACATCATTGCTAGCTTTGTCTTCAGCCCCCATGAAGCATTCCAGATCCCCATGTCCAGTAACTAAAGACAATGTATGGGTCTTCCTAATGTAATTGACTAAGCCAGAGCCATAATAGCATGTGGTTGCACACGAAAGCCACAATTGGAGAAACATGTTTGATCTCTAAGTTTCCTAGGTGGTTTTCTTTTGGAGCACAACACAAAGTGATTTCCATAGACATGGTTCCCTTTTGTTGCCACCTTCTCCAAAACTTAAAGTATCCTCCACCTAGGTGGTTCATTGAGTCCTTGTTTTATTATGTAAAATACAAGTTCTTTTCTCAATCTTTGTAAAATCTCAACATGTATCTCTTTTCAAAACATAGCATATAGCATGGCTAAGCATGTACAACTTCAATATTTTCACTAAGGAGTGTTTAGGGAATCCTATTAGGATTTAGCATAGCATAAGTATAAAATATCTTTTCATGCATGTTTTCAAAATCCACTAAGTATAATAAAAATAGTAGGACTTTTGTATGATAGTGTAACTTGCCTTTTGGTAGGGAATGGGGTTCACTTCCTTGATCTTGCTAGTTTCACACTTTGCTAATTTCACTACAAGTCAATCAAGCAAATCACCAAATCAACTAACATCCCAAACCAAGGTTAAACAAACAATTTCACACACAAAGCAATGGAGTCTAAGTCATGCAAAGGTGGTTTCTTTTTGCAAGGTTGGTCTCTACTAGGTTTATAAACTTTGTATGGTCCAAATTGGTCATTTACCAAAATGGCAAAGTCATTTGTAATTGGGTTTTATCTTAAGACCATTTTAAAATTCATTCATCATTTTATGTGGTGAAAATTATTCTTATCAAAGCAAAACTTTAGGTTTTTCACCAAGTGAGTTGCCTTTAGCAAGGTTTGATGTTTTGGGTCAGTAAGTTTTGGTCCAAAACATTTTCCCAAAATTTTCCTTGCAAAAACATTTCCATGATAAAATCAAGGGGTTTATTTGGTTAGAAAATGGCTAAGTTAGATAATTCAACTTATATTTTACCAAAATCATTTTTAACACCAAGGGTTGGTTCCTAGGGTCAGTATGGTCACTAAAAACCATTTTGCAAAAGATTTAATCCTAAAATCAAATTTAAACAATTTTTATACTCTAAACAAGTACACAAAAGTTTCTGCAAATTTAATCAAGCTAACAGATACTATTTTCAAAACTAAGGCCAGGGTTAGCTAGGGCTTGTTCTCCTGATTTCATTGATATAAAATTTGCCAAATTTGGACGTGTGGTTTGAAAGTTACAAGGGTTTGAAGTTTGCAAATAAATCTGTTTTCAAATTTCTTTTAAAACGAATTAGGTGACACGCGGCGTGTTCTTACTGGTCGATACCGGTTCGGCCGGATCGGGCGATGCTGTCTGTTGGATCAAGTTAGATCGCATGGTCCAGATCACGTACCCCTTCGCGGTTAAGTGATCTATCGGGAGCGTCGGATCGTGATCCTACGGCGCTAACGTGCTCGATCATTTGCGAGCGGCGCCGGCGGTGGCTAGCGGCGGCGACGGTCAGATAGTGGCGGCGCTGGCGAAACAGGAAACGAGGGAGAGGCTGGCAGGGCTTACCAGGCTCGCAGAGACCTGCTGATGCTCGTGGTGGGGTTGGCTACGCGAGGGGCGCAAGGGGTTGCTGCTAATTGCTCGTCGGAGAAGCTGCGAGCGGCGGTGCTCTCTGGTTGCTGTAGAGGACGATGCTGCAGATCACCAGGAGGTAAACAAAACCCATAGTCAGGAGCGCAAGGACACGGCGAAGGTGTGTGCGTGAACGAGAAGGCGTGGGGCGGTCTGGTTCACCTGGGAGACGTCGCCGGAGAAGAAGCAGACACGGCGGCGCTCTGTGCTTGACGATGGCGAGGATTTGGGGCGCCCTAAGACAAACGGGAAGTGCCGTTAGGTTCGTATGAGCTTGGGGATCATCATCGTGTTCTCGGGGAGGAGAGGGGCGACCAGAATCTACCTGTGGGGCTCGTCGGAGAAAGAGGCAGACGCGGCGGCGTCGGGGGTTTGTCGTAGTCGGGGTTCTGGTGCACCCGCGGGCGAACTGGGAGTACTAGGAGATGCGTGAGGTCGAGAGGAGTCCACTCGCGTGAAGTAGAGGCAGAGGGGTGGTCGGAGTTGGCCGGAATTGCTGCGACAGCTCGTCGGAGCAGAGGACGTTCGGGGAGGAAATGGAGCGGCCTGGGGGCGAGCTTTGGGGAGGAGACAGAGGGGAAAGATGGAGAAGACGCTGGCGCTTAAATGGGCTTGATCGCAGGGGCGTTTAATCACAGCATTAACGAGAATTTACTCCGCGGAATCACAGGCAGAAACGGGAGAGAGGAGGAAGAAGGGGTCGTGCGGGGTGTGGACGATGAACAGTAAAGGCGGGGTCCATCGGTCAGTGAGAAAAGAAACGTGGGGGCGGTCCACCTGTCAGGGACTTTGCGGGTTGTTTCAGCGGTGAGGAAAACGGTTCGGGGTGGAGAGGAGGTGGGTTGCGAGTTGGGCTATTGGGCCAGATTGTTGGGCTGTTCCATTTTTTCTGTCTAATTCTTTTTCTTTTTCTATTTCTATTTCCTTTTTTGAATTTCAAACAATTATTCACACATTCAAACAACACTCAAATTAATTCAAACAAACAACAAACTTTTCATTTGAATTTGGTTCTGTTTATCAACATAATCCAAATCCAAAATAGAACAATAATTTTATATTTAATTTAGGATCCATTTAATAATTAAATAAAATGGACCATGGTTTATTAATAAAATAGGGTTTGGTTCATTTAACAAAATCTTCATTGAAATCCAATTGTTTTCAAAACCAAATCAGTGGGTTTTATTTGGGAAATATAGAATACTTGGAGATTTGTTTTAAAATAAAATAATTTTTTATTTTAGGGTCCATTATTAATTAAATATAATAGACTTTCATTACTATTTCAAATAGGTTTTATTTTATTCAGATATTTATTTTGAAATCTAAAATAAAGACAAAACACTTTAATAGGTTTTATTTGTGAATATCAAATATTTGGAAAACTTATTTTAAATAATTTAATAAGTTTTGATGCTTTATTTAAAATGGTAAAATCTTTTATTAAATAAAGTTGGATATTAAATCCTTATTAATTTATTTAAATAAACCTTTACTATTTTTATTCAAAACAAAATGTTTTTAATTCAAAAGTTTGGACAAGGATTAATTAGGTTTTATAAAATAATCCTTATTTATAAATCCATCTTTTCTTTTGAATACCAAATCTTTTATTAAGAGATCCAAAATAGTATTTTAGATATTTTTATTTTCCTTTAATAAAAGTTTATCTTTTTAAATCTCTTTAGGATTTATTTGATTCAAATTGGTTTGAGGTTCCATTTGAATTCAAAAAGTTTCTTCTGGCTCTGAAAACCAAACAAAGTTTTATTTTATTCATTTATTTTCACATTACAAGATTTGGAAAATCTTTGGATGTGACAAGTGAGTAGTTCCACCTTGGACTACGGGTCCATGTAGTAGCTAGATGGTTGTATCTCCTCCTTTGTTCTACCATGTTTAGATCTTATGAGCTCCGTTCATGATCAAGATCATCTATTTGTAATCATGCATGTTATGTTTGTGGGGATCCGATGGATATTGAGATTACTATGTCAGATTGATTAATGGTTTTGTCTTATTGTGTAGAGGTCCCAACCTTTAATAAGATTGATCCCTCCTGTGTTTACAATGCTAGTCCCTGGATCAATAGCTAGCATCCACAGTTAAGATGTAATATCAAGATACAAAGGTCATAATATAAATTTATAACCAGGAATAATATAAGTTTATTACATCAAACATAGCTCATTTGGCTATTACAATACATTGCAGCGGAATAAATAAAATCATGGGTCCTTCATCTTCAAAGCGCCACAGGCAGATGTTGGTTGTAGACTTTGTAGTCCTAGTCAATCAAACAATCTTCATTTAAAAACAATCAACCTGCAACATTACAAGTTACAGCCACAAGGGTCAATACATTTTGAATTGTATTGGCAAGCTTCACTTTTATGTATAATAAGAGTGGATCCTATCATTATATGCATATTTGGCTAAGTAGAGTTTAAGGCTTATTTGCATAAAGCATTGTTTTATCCTATCTTTTCAAAAAGGGTTTTAAAGTCCTTTGTCAAATTTCTTTTCCAAGTTCCTTGAACTCCTTGGTAGAAACTCAAGTGTTCAAATCCTTGTCAAAATCTCTTGAGCACCTTGGTAACCCCAAGTGCAACAAGTTTTATCAAAACCCATGAGTTCCTTGGTAACCCCAAGTACATCATGCTCTTGAGCACCTTGGTAACCCCAAGTGCAACAAGTTTAACAAAATCTCTTTGAATTCCTTGGTAGACACACAAGGGCATCAAGTTTTTATATTAGAAGTTGGAATGTCGAGATCTCCCATAGTTCAAACTTTAGTTGCTCAGTATTGTCCATAACCGGGGACACGGCTAAGTACTTAGATTTTATTATCTTCTGCAGAAGGAGTACACTTTACCCACATGTCACAATCCCATCTTGTTGCCACCAGTGGCCTACTGGATTAGTGCTCACCAAGATGGAGTACTGGCAGATTGAGAATGTGACGAAGTCTTTCCAAAAGGTCCTCCCAGACATCATTGCTAGCTTGTATTCAGCCCCCATGAAGCATTCCAGATTCCCATGTCCGGTAACTAAAGACAATGTATGGGTCTTCCTAATGTAATTGACTAAGCCAGAGCCATAATAGCATGTGGTTGCACACGAAAGCCACAATTGGAGAAGCATGTTTGATCTCTAAGTTTCCTAGGTGGTTTTCTTTTGGAGCCCAACACAAAGTGACTACCATAGACATGGTTCCCTTTTGTTGCCACCTTCTCCAAAACTTAAAGTATCCTCCACCTAGGTGGTTCATTGAGTCCTTGTTTTATTATGTAAAACATAAGTCCTTTTCTCAACCTTTGTAAAATCTCAACATGTATCTCTTTTCAAAACATAGCATGGCTAAGCATGTACAACTTCAATATTTTCACTAAGGAGTGTATAAGGAATCCTATTAGGATTTAGCATAGCATAAGTACAGAAATATCTTTTCATGCATGTTTCAAAATCCACTAAGTATAATGAAAATAGTAGGTCTTTTGTATGAGAGTGTAACTTGCCTTTTGGTTGGTAATGGGGGTTCACTCCTTGATCTTGCTAGCCTCACACTTTGCTAATTTCACTACAAGTCAATCAAGCAAAACACCAAATCAACTAACATTCCAAACCACTACTACTCAAACAAAATCACACACACAAGGCAAGAAGGAAACTAAGTCATGCATAAGTATGCAAAGGGTGGTTCTATTGCAAGGATGGTCTCTACTAGGTTTATAACTTTGTAAGGTTCTAAATTGGTCATCTACCAAAATGGCAAAGTCATTAGCAAATGGGTTTTATCTCAAGACCATTTTAAAATTCATTCATCATTTTATGTGGTGAAAATTGTTCTTATCAAAGCAAAACTTTAGGTTTTTCACCAAGTGAGTTGCCCTTGGCAAGGCTTGGTGTTTTGGGTCAGTAAGTTTGGTCCAAAACATTTTCCCAAAGTTTTTCCTTGCAAAAACATTTCCATAATAAAATCAATGAGTTTATTTGGTTAGAAAATGGCTAAGTTAAATAATTCAACCTATATTTTACCAAAATCATTTTTAACACCAAGGGTTGGTTCCTAGGGTCAGTATGGTCACTAAAAACCATTTTGCAAAAGTTTTAATCCTAAAACCAATTTTAAACAATTTTTCTCCTCTAAACAAGTACACAAATGGATCTGCAATTTCAAACAAGCTAACAGATACTATTTTCGAAACTAAGGCCATGGTTGGCTAGGGCTTGTTCTCCTGAATCCAACGACATAAAATTTGCAATTTTTGGACGTGTGGTTTGAAAGTTACAAGGGTTTGAAGTTTGCAATTAAATCAGATTCAAATCTGTTTTTTAGTTTTAAACCTGGCCAAGCGTCGTGTTCCTATTGGTCCATACCATTTCGGTTGGATCGCGGCTGTGGGGCGTTGGATCTAGTTAGATCGAGTGGCCCAGAGGAAATACCCCTTCGACGATAAGTGATCTAATCGTGGCCGCTAAATCTGGATCGAACGGTACTAGCGAATTTGACCTAAAGTGGGCGGCGCTGACGGCGGCGCTCTGGCGGCAGCGCTCTGGCGGGGTGGTCGCCGGTGATTCAGGACGCAAGGAAGAAGAGGAGAAGGCTCACCGAGATCGCAGGGTCGTGGTGACGCTCGTCGTGCTGTTGGCTTGACAAGGGGAGCTCGGGTACTGCGGCAATTGCTCGCCGGAGTGGAGGTCGGCGTCGGGTGGTTCTGTCCGCGGTCGAGGGCGACGCTGTAGATCATCCCGAAGCAAAACAACGATGCGGTCAGATGCAGAAAGGTGTGGCGAGTATGGGAGTGTGAACGAGGAGGCGCGGGGTGGTCAGATGCATACCAGAAATGCTCGTCGGAGTTAAGCCAGACGGCGGTGGCGGTAGGAGTCATCGCTGCAGATCGCCCTAAGGCAAAACAGGAGCACATTCAGATGCGCAAGAGCAAGGCGATGCTGTGTGCGTGAACGAGAGGGGTCGGGGCGGTCTGGTTCACCTGAAAGTCGTCGCCGGAGTGGAAACGGACGGCGACGCTGTCGGAGCTTGTCAAAGCCGACGCTACGGGGCGCCCGCGGTTGAATGGAGGGTACGGGGAGAAGCGTCTGGGGATGGGGAAGCTGCTAGGGTGCTCGGAAAGGTGGAAGGTGGTCTGTACTGGCCTGAATTGGCCGGAGATGGCGGTCGGAACAGAGGAGCTCGAGGAGGGAATTGGGGTGGTCTAAGGCGTGCGAGCGCGAGGTGTCAGAGGGGAATTATAGAGGATGCCCTGGCGTTTCCATCTGCGTGATCAAGGTTGGTAACGTCGGTCGCGTTAAAGCGAATTACGCTGGAGAAATCAAAGGCAGAACGGGGGAGAAGAACTGGTCGCTGCGGGGTGGAGAGGAAGAACAGTGGAGGTGGGACTACCTGTCAGTGGGGAAAGAAAATGAGGAGGAGGTCCACCTGTCATACTCTGCGCGGGTCTGTTAGTGGGTGTGAACCGTTTTCTTGCGGGGTGATGAAACTGGGCTGATGCTGGGCCTATTGGGCTGCCTGGGTTGGGTCTGTCCCTTTTTCCATATTTTTTTCTGTCTGATTCCTTTTCTTTTTCTATTTCTATTTTCCTGTTTTGGTTTTCAAACAAACAAACAAGTTTCAATTCAATTCAAACCAACACCAAACTTTGGAAGTTTGACTTGGTTCTGTTCAGTAGCCGGAACCTAAATCTAAAATCCATAAAAAAAATTTAAATAATAAAGTCCATTATTAATTAAATAAATACCCATGGCTAATTAATCAAATTAGGATTTGATTTATTTCAAACTCAATTTAAATCCATATATTTTCCAAAACCAAAGTAGTGGGTTGTATTTGAAATAAGGTATATCTAGAAAGCTTGTTTAAAATAATTAACAATTTTATTAAAGGTTCCATTTATAATTTAAATAAAATGGACCATGGTTTATTAATCAAATAGGGTTTGATATTAATAAAATCCCCATTTGAAATCCAAATATTTTCAAAATCAAATCAGTAGGTTTTATTTGAAAATACAATTCATTTGGAAATCTTGTTTTAAAACAAAATAACCTTTTACTTTAGGGTCCATTAATAATTTAAAAATGGGCCTTAGTTATTAAATCAAATAGAGTTTGATTTTATTAATAAAATCTTTATTTGAAACCTAAATATTTTCAAAACCAATCAGTGGGTTTTATTTGTGAATATAAAATACTTGAAACACTTAGTTTAAAATAATTTAATAAGTTTTGATGTTTTAATTAAAATGGTAAAACCTTTTATTTAAATAAAATTTGGATATTATTTCCTTATCATTTTATTTAAATAAACCTTTACTATTTTTTTAATGAAAACAAAAAATTTTATTTTAAATACTTGGCCAAGGTTTAATAAAATAATCTTTGTTTATGAATCCACCTTTTCTTTTGAAAACCAAATCCTTTTATTTTAAAAGATCCAAAACATCATTTCCCAAATATTTTGTTTTCCTTTATTTAAAATGTTTATCTTTTTAAATCCCTTTAGAATTTTATTTAATTCAAATGGGTTTGAAGTTCCCCTTTAAATTCAAAAAGTTTCTTCTGGCCCTGAAAATCAAACAAAGTTTTGTTTTATTCATTTATTTTCACATTACAAGATCTGGAAAATCTTGGGATGTGACAGGCTACCACCCTTAAAATAAATCTCGTCCCGAGATTTGGGGAGGCTAGGGTTACAAGCAAGTTCAAAACAACTATGGTACTACCACCCTTTAAAAATTTTCAAACAAAAATTACATATTGTCCTTCTTGGGATCCTGGGAAAATTTCTCTAAGCAAACTTTTGCATTGTGTCCTTGGTTTCCATACTTGACTCATGGGCCAAGGTTGAGCTTCTCCATAGGCTTGTTCAACTTGTTCTTCATCTTCTCTAGACAGTTGCTTGCATAGTGTCCTGGGTTCTTGCAGTTGAAACAATGAATGTCCTTGAGTTCTTTACGTGGCTCTTGTGGACAAGTTGCTACATAGTGGCCTAACTCTTTGCAGTTGTTGCACCACACTTGATCAATCTCTTTATTTTTCTTGTTCTCTGGGCATCCACTAGAGTAGTGTCCCATTTCCTTACATTTACGACATTGTGCAAGGCGCATGTCTTGCTTTTGTTTCTTAAGTTTCTTTAGTCCTTTGAATTGGGTTGTCTTGTTTGGAGGTATAAGTGGTCCTTTTCCTTTGGTAGACTTGGATCCTTCTTGTTTCCTTTGTTCTACCATGGCATAGATGGGACATTGGTCAGGAGTATGATCACTTCCTTCACAAAGGTAGCAAGTAGCTTGAGAGGTGGGGCATTGTCCAACAGGATGATCTTCTTCACAATTGGGGCATTGTCCTTCATGCTCCTTGGAAGTATGATCCTTGTCTCCACAAATAATGCAAGCTGGGGCTCCATCTAGAATAACATTCTTGTCATCCTTGTTAGCATACACTCTTCTAGGATAGATTTCTTCCATGCTAATCATTTGATTAGTCACCTTAAGCATCAGTTGGGATTGTTCCTCCAAAAACCTTTGTAGTGTTGGATCTTTATCACTATTGTTGACTATGAACTGAGCTGTCAGTTGGTTCAACTGGTGTTGGGTTGCTATGAGCTCTTTTATGCAGTCAGCTTGGTTGGTGTTGGTGTCATCAACCTTGGAGTCCTTTGGAGTAGTCATCTGTTTGGGTTGAAGGAAGATTAGAATAGGCCAGATATTTCTAAGGAGATATTTCTAATCACACACATCACACTTCACACAAGCAACGTGCATGCAATCATAACCAAACTTTTCACTCAAACAAGGTTCAAGCACATACTTAGGCAACAAATATTTTTGTTACACCACATAAGTTGGTGGTTTTGACTTAACTAGATTATGGTGGTCCATCTATATGGTTTACTTGTGATTTTCTTCCTTCCTTCATGATTCTTCTTGTATGGGACCATGGTTTCTTTGAGAAAAGCTCTTGGTCACAATACTTCAAAGTTGTTGATGGCTTCTTCTTATTTTGCATTCCCTCAGTCTCTAAATCTTAAGCAAGATTTCCTTGTTTCACTTGTAGTCCTTAGTGATATCCAAGTTGGAAGTCCTTGGTGAATATGCTGAAGATGTTGAAGTCATTAGAGTTGAAGATGTTGAAGTCATTAGAGTTGAAGAAATTGAAGAAGTCTTTTGCATATGGTGTAGTCTTTGGTCATGGGGTTGGCTTTTCCATCAAGTTGAAGTAGAAGAGGTGTAGAGTTAAACCAAAATGGTTGAGGAAAGAGTTTACAAGTATTTTGTAAATAAGTTTTGGAATAAGACAACTCCTCTTTTCCTAAGGGTTTTTGTCCAATCCTAGGTTTACAAATCCTACAGGCAACACAATGCTCTGATACCATCTGTAGAGGTCCCAACCTTTAATAAGATTGATCCCTCCTGTGTTTACAATGCTAGTCCCTGGATCAATAGCTAGCATCCACAGTTAAGATGTAATATCAAGATACAAAGGTCATAATATAAATTTATAACCAGGAATAATATAAGTTTATTACATCAAACATAGCTCATTTGGCTATTACAATACATTGCAGCGGAATAAATAAAATCATGGGTCCTTCATCTTCAAAGTGCCACAGGCAGATGTTGGTTGTAGACTTTGTAGTCCTAGTCAATCAAACAATCTTCATTTAAAAACAATCAACCTGCAACATTACAAGTTACAGCCACAAGGGTCAATACATTTTGAATTGTATTGGCAAGCTTCACTTTTATGTATAATAAGAGTGGATCCTATCATTATATGCATATTTGGCTAAGTAGAGTTTAAGGCTTATTTGCATAAAGCATTGTTTTATCCTATCTTTTCAAAAAGGGTTTTAAAGTCCTTTGTCAAATTTCTTTTCCAAGTTCCTTGAACTCCTTGGTAGAAACTCAAGTGTTCAAATCCTTGTCAAAATCTCTTGAGCACCTTGGTAACCCCAAGTGCAACAAGTTTTATCAAAACCCATGAGTTCCTTGGTAACCCCAAGTACATCATGCTCTTGAGCACCTTGGTAACCCCAAGTGCAACAAGTTTAACAAAATCTCTTTGAATTCCTTGGTAGACACACAAGGGCATCAAGTTTTTATATTAGAAGTTGGAATGTCGAGATCTCCCATAGTTCAAACTTTAGTTGCTCAGTATTGTCCATAACCGGGGACACGGCTAAGTACTTAGATTTTATTATCTTCTGCAGAAGGAGTACACTTTACCCACATGTCACAATCCCATCTTGTTGCCACCAGTGGCCTACTGGATTAGTGCTCACCAAGATGGAGTACTGGCAGATTGAGAATGTGACGAAGTCTTTCCAAAAGGTCCTCCCATACATCATTGCTAGCTTGTCTTCAGCCCCCATGAAGCATTCCAGATCCCCATGTCCGGTAACTAAAGACAATGTATGGGTCTTCCTAATGTAATTGACTAAGCCAGAGCCATAATAGCATGTGGTTGCACACGAAAGCCACAATTGGAGAAGCATGTTTGATCTCTAAGTTTCCTAGGTGGTTTTCTTTTGGAGCCCAACACAAAGTGACTACCATAGACATGGTTCCCTTTTGTTGCCACCTTCTCCAAAACTTAAAGTATCCTCCACCTAGGTGGTTCATTGAGTCCTTGTTTTATTATGTAAAACATAAGTCCTTTTCTCAACCTTTGTAAAATCTCAACATGTATCTCTTTTCAAAACATAGCATGGCTAAGCATGTACAACTTCAATATTTTCACTAAGGAGTGTATAAGGAATCCTATTAGGATTTAGCATAGCATAAGTACAGAAATATCTTTTCATGCATGTTTCAAAATCCACTAAGTATAATGAAAATAGTAGGTCTTTTGTATGAGAGTGTAACTTGCCTTTTGGTTGGTAATGGGGGTTCACTCCTTGATCTTGCTAGCCTCACACTTTGCTAATTTCACTACAAGTCAATCAAGCAAAACACCAAATCAACTAACATTCCAAACCACTACTACTCAAACAAAATCACACACACAAGGCAAGAAGGAAACTAAGTCATGCATAAGTATGCAAAGGGTGGTTCTATTGCAAGGATGGTCTCTACTAGGTTTATAACTTTGTAAGGTTCTAAATTGCTCATCTACCAAAATGGCAAAGTCATTAGCAAATGGGTTTTATCTCAAGACCATTTTAAAATTCATTCATCATTTTATGTGGTGAAAATTGTTCTTATCAAAGCAAAACTTTAGGTTTTTCACCAAGTGAGTTGCCCTTGGCAAGGCTTGGTGTTTTGGGTCAGTAAGTTTGGTCCAAAACATTTTCCCAAAGTTTTTCCTTGCAAAAACATTTCCATAATAAAATCAATGAGTTTATTTGGTTAGAAAATGGCTAAGTTAAATAATTCAACCTATATTTTACCAAAATCATTTTTAACACCAAGGGTTGGTTCCTAGGGTCAGTATGGTCACTAAAAACCATTTTGCAAAAGTTTTAATCCTAAAACCAATTTTAAACAATTTTTCTCTTCTAAACAAGTACACAAATGGATCTGCAATTTCAAACAAGCTAACAGATACTATTTTCGAAACTAAGGCCATGGTTGGCTAGGGCTTGTTCTCCTGAATCCAACGACATAAAATTTGCAATTTTTGGACGTGTGGTTTGAAAGTTACAAGGGTTTGAAGTTTGCAATTAAATCAGATTCAAATCTGTTTTTTAGTTTTAAACCTGGCCACGCGTCGTGTTCCTATTGGTCCATAACGTTTCGGTTGGATCACGACTGTGGGGCGTTGGATCTAGTTAGATCGAGTGGCCCAGAGGACATACCCCTTCGACGATAAGTGATCTAATCGTGGCCGCTAAATCTGGATCGAACGGTACTGGCAAATTTGACCTAAAGTGGGCGGCGCTGACGGCGGCGCTCTGGCGGCAGCGCTCAGGCGGGGTAGTCGCCGGTGATTCAGGACGCAAGGAAGAAGAGGAGAAGGCTCACCGAGATCGCAGGGTCGTGGTGACGCTCGTCGTGCTGTTGGCTTGACAAGGGGAGCTCGGGTACTGCGGCAATTGCTCGCCGGACTGGAGGTCGGCGTCGGGTGGTTCTGTCCGCGGTCGAGGGCGACGCTATAGATCATCCCGAAGCAAAACAACGATGCGGTCAGATGCAGAAAGGTGTGGCGGGTATGGGAGTGTGAACGAGGAGGCGCGGGGTGGTCAGATGCATACCAGAAATGCTCGTCGGAGTTAAGCCAGACGGCGGTGGCGGTAGGAGTCGTCGCTGCAGATCGCCCTAAGGCAAAACAGGAGCACATTCAGATGCGCAAGAGCAAGGCGATGCTGTGTGCGTGAACGAGAGGGGTCAGGGCGGTCTGGTTCACCTGAAAGTCGTCGCCGGAGTGGAAACGGATGGCGACGCTGTCGGAGCTTGTCGAAGCCGACGCTCCGGGGCACCCGCGGTTGAATGGAGGGTACGGGGAGAAGCGTCTGGGGATGGGGAAGCTGCTAGGGTGCTCGGAAAGGTGGAAGGTGGTCTGTACTGGCCTGAATTGGCTGGAGACGGCGGTCGGAACAGAGGAGCTCGAGGAGGGAATTGGGGTGGTCTAAGGCGTGCGAGCGCGAGGTGTCAGAGGGGAATTATAGAGGATGCCCTGGTGTTTCCATCTGCGTGATCAAGGCTGGTAACGTCGGTCGCGTTAAAGCGAATTACGCTGGAGAAATCAAAGGCAGAACGGGGGAGAAGAACTGGTCGCTGCGGGGTGGAGAGGAAGAACAGTGGAGGTGGGACTACCTGTCAGTGGGGAAAGAAAATGAGGAGGAGGTCCACCTGTCATACTCTGCGCGGGTCTGTTAGTGGGTGTGAACCGTTTTCTTGCGGGGTGATGAAACTGGGCTGATGCTGGGCCTATTGGGCTGCCTGGGTTGGGTCTGTCCCTTTTTCCATATTTTTTTCTGTCTGATTCCTTTTCTTTTTCTATTTCTATTTTCCTGTTTTGGTTTTCAAACAAACAAACAAGTTTCAATTCAATTCAAACCAACACCAAACTTTGGAAGTTTGACTTGGTTCTGTTCAGTAGCCGGAACCTAAATCTAAAATCCATAAAAAAAATTTAAATAATAAAGTCCATTATTAATTAAATAAATACCCATGGCTAATTAATCAAATTAGGATTTGATTTATTTCAAACTCAATTTAAATCCATATATTTTCCAAAACCAAAGTAGTGGGTTGTATTTGAAATAAGGTATATCTAGAAAGCTTGTTTAAAATAATTAACAATTTTATTAAAGGTTCCATTTATAATTTAAATAAAATGGACCATGGTTTATTAATCAAATAGGGTTTGATATTAATAAAATCCCCATTTGAAATCCAAATATTTTCAAAATCAAATCAGTAGGTTTTATTTGAAAATACAATTCATTTGGAAATCTTGTTTTAAAACAAAATAACCTTTTACTTTAGGGTCCATTAATAATTTAAAAATGGGCCTTAGTTATTAAATCAAATAGAGTTTGATTTTATTAATAAAATCTTTATTTGAAACCTAAATATTTTCAAAACCAATCAGTGGGTTTTATTTGTGAATATAAAATACTTGAAACACTTAGTTTAAAATAATTTAATAAGTTTTGATGTTTTAATTAAAATGGTAAAACCTTTTATTTAAATAAAATTTGGATATTATTTCCTTATCATTTTATTTAAATAAACCTTTACTATTTTTTTAATGAAAACAAAACATTTTATTTTAAATACTTGGCCAAGGTTTAATAAAATAATCTTTGTTTATGAATCCACCTTTTCTTTTGAAAACCAAATCCTTTTATTTTAAAAGATCCAAAACATCATTTCCCAAATATTTTGTTTTCCTTTATTTAAAATGTTTATCTTTTTAAATCCCTTTAGAATTTTATTTAATTCAAATGGGTTTGAAGTTCCCCTTTAAATTCAAAAAGTTTCTTCTGGCCCTGAAAATCAAACAAAGTTTTGTTTTATTCATTTATTTTCACATTACAAGATTTGGAAAATCTTGGGATGTGACATATTGATTCTATCATGTTTGTGTTGTTTGAGATCTTGCATGCTCTTCGTTTCTAGTAGCTATCTTGGCCAAGTAGATGCTAGTGACTCCAAGAGGGGCTATTTATGCTTGATAGTGGGTTCATGCCTCTATTTAATCTAAGGGAAGTGACAGAAATCTCTAAGGTTGTCGATGTTTTGTTGCTACTAGGGAGAAAACAATGGTCTCTTGTTCATGGAACAAGTGGATTATTTACCTTACACACTTTGCTTAAAGCAGTTATCCGTTTCTTGAAACTTAATACCGTAGGGGGTTCGGATTATAACCTAAAGGTGGATTAATAGTCATATATGCAGTTGGATGGAAGCCTATGTATCTTGTTGTATTGCCCAATTGAATCTCATAGGATCATGAATGTCTAGTATTGCATTGTTATGCCTTGATCAGTCCTGTCAATTTCCCTGCTGTAATTTGTTTACCAAGCATGCCATGTTTGTTTTACTTAAGGAGAACACCTCTAGTGAACTATAGACCCCGGTCCAATCTTTACCATTGATACATCTTCCACAGTTACTGTTAATCCTTTGTTTTCAGCAAACATGTGAGATTGACAACCTCATTATTCGTTGGGGCAAAGTCTTGAGTTTGTGTTGTGTAGGTTTCCAAGTTGCTAACAACACCTTTGAGTCGTTTCCTTCCTCCTACTAGTTCGATAACCTTGGTTTCTTACTAAGGGAAAACTTGCTGATGTGCTCATCACACCTTCCTCTTGGGGTATCCCAACGAAGCTCTGTAATCAACTGAGCCATCATCAACATGATACTTTAGATACTAACATTGGAATTGTTACTCTTGATTTAATACTAACTATTAAACTTCACGGAGTAAACGGAGTTTGCTAAAAGTTTGCAATAGAACTTTTAAACTTTAGATTGACACTCAAAACAATACGATACCAGTTTGTAAAATAAATATCTAGAATTCTATAGTTCTATTATCTCAATTTTAACTAAGATCAAGGTAGTAAACGGATGCCAATGACTATAACAAATTATGCAAATTCACTTTGATTTCATTTATGATAAATTGCGTTCGACTAATCCAAATTAGAAATGAACTCCCACTCAAAAACAACAACCCTATAGTTGTTTTGGTGATTACATGAACCAAATCCACTACTCCAAGTCCGATCATCACGTGAGTCGGTGTAGCTTCAAAGGTGCGCATCAATATGGGCATCATATCAACCATATGCCTCATGCTTTAACTTTCGGTTCGTGTTTTGAGGCCATGTTTATACATGCTAGGCTCGCCAAGTAAGGACCTTAGTATTCGCATGTGTAAAACTGTCTTACACCTGTTGTATGCAAATTTTGAGTCTATGACACCCGATCATCACGTGGTATCTCAAAACAACGAACTTTTCAATGGTTCGTACTAAGGAAGAACACATTTTATCTTGATATTTAAATGAGGGATCATCTTATTATGCTACTAAAGCGCCAAACAAGCAATATAAGATGCAAACAAACATCATATGCTAAAAGTGATATGATATGGTTCTTGCACTTGATCATTATCTTGTGCATCATGGTATGATCTTAATCATTCCTATATGTGTAAGGCCAAGGTTTATGGAACTTACACTTTGCCATATTATAATTTCCAATAGTATCAATCCATACTACAAATTATAATTCTACCATATCATAGTACTTGCTCGGCAAAACCAAAAACTAGACGCCTCTAATTTATCTTTTGCATGTTTTACGTGGCTGAGGGCTTTCGGAGAAAGAACCATTCTTACCTATGAACATGAAGCCACAACGATGATAATCAGATTATTGGCAACTCGTTTTAAATCAGATATTGACTATAGTAGGAGAGACAGACACCCGCAAGCCACATATGCAAAACTAGTTGCATGTCAAGCGTGGAACAGGTCTCATGTGCGAGGACATGTAAAGTTTGTCTGGGCCGCTTCATCCCACTATGCCACCAATACCAAAAATACACATAAGAAGCAATAGCATGACCATCAGCACCCACATACCATATGTGTACTACCCGTGCAAAGCATCTACACATAGATCCGGCTCTAATACTATTGTTGGGTTCGCAGCATAGAAAAACAAAAAAAAATCCTATGATGAGAACTGTATATGCCACAATCCATCTATCTAGATACAATCAACGGTTGGATATAAATCCAGAATACATACCATTGAAGACCTACAAAGATTTACGAGTATGGACTCATTGGTGATGTAGTCGATATCTTGCCGATCTCAAGATCGTGTAGAAGTCCGGCAGCATCGCAACTCAGCGGAGCATCTGTGATCGCATACACGTACGGAACCCCGACCACCTCTGCGACCTTGCTCTAGAAATGCAGCAGAATTAGCAAATCCTCGCTCCAGAAAAAGCCACCGGGAACATGTACGTATCTCGCTAGTCCGAAACCATGGGGGAAATACTATAGGGGGATATAGGATCCTTCACGAGGAGGTGTGAGTGAGAGAGAGGGGTCCTTTTATATGAGAATGGGGAAACCCAAGGGACATGGCCGGTGCCATGGGGGTGCCCCCACCCCTTCCTCCATTCATGTGAGTGGAGCTCCCACTCACAAAATGACTCTCCATTTCCTCCACTCAAATCCCACTCAAAACCCATTAAATTTCCACCAAATTTAATGTAATATCTCATTAAATAAAACTCCTTTTATTTATTTATTCAGAATTTTGTTAATTATATTAATTAACAAACATTCACATAAAACCCCTTGCAACATTTCAATTTTATATGCAGAACCAGTTTCAGCAATTTCACCCGAAATAATTCCGGTTTCCATTGAAATAATTCCAGCGCTTTCTTTTTCTTTCTCTGGCATTTCATTTGCTCCAAATGATGTCGCTATCCCTTAAGTGTGTCACCCTATGGTTCGCGAATAATGCAGACATGATCGAGACCCCTCTCCGATCAATAATCAATAGCGGGATCTAGAGATCCGTACTGACTCCCACACATTCAATGATGACTTCTAGTGATCGTGTGAACCTTTTACACTTGTAACTAAATCCTTTTGTCTCGCGATATTTTACATGTCCGAGATTCAATCATCGGTATCCCCATATCTAGTTTGATCTCGTTACCGACATGTACTCTTTTCTCGTTCCCGTGATATAACATTCTAGTGATCTCCATCACTTGCTTGCAAACTATATCAATGTGATATCACCGAGAGGGACCAGAGTATATCTCTCTGTCATTTGTATGGACAAATCCCACTCTTGATCCATGAGCCTCTACAGAACATTATCGGAGTATCTGAACCCACCTTTATAGTCACCCTGTTACGGTGTGATGTTTGATGTTATGAAGACACTCTTCATATATTAGTGATTGACATGATCTCATGGTCTAAGGACTAAAGTTACTTGTAATGATGTTATAGTGATTTAAACATAATGACTTTGATAGTATTACTATACTTCGGATGAATGTTCATCACATCATTCCTCCAATGTTGTGACCTCGTTATTAACAGCATCCAATGTCCATGATCAGGAATCCTTGATCATCTTGTTTAATTAACGAGCTAGTTTATATGAGATTCATAACTAGGAACTCTTTATTTGTTTATTAAACATACATGTATTAAAATTTCTAATTAATACAATTATAGCATGATAAATAAACATTTATCATACACAAGGAATAAGATAATAACCACCTTATTATTTCCTCTCGGGCATATTCTCCTCAACGTTCGCAGGGAATGCCACCACTAGCTGCTACCAGTGTCGTTAATTTAGTGACATGCGGGTTCAACGGCACCAAACCCCATTTCCGAATGCTGTCACTAGGCCTTTTCCTACTAATGTAAGGTCTCTCCATCTCTCCCACATTCAGATTGTTCCTCGTCATCCACCAATCCCACAAAAGAGTGCACACCACCTTGCTTTTATCATACGACAAAGACAAACCCCCCATCATGATTAGCGGATTAGTAGCACAAATTAACTTCACTTGTGTATCCTCTAGCAAAAGATCTCTTCACACTTGTTTTACCTTCTTATACTTCAAAAAAGGTGCTCCATCCTCCTCAACTATGTAACACATGGGACATCTTGTATCGATATCCACTTTCTTCCTCTTGATATTCATTCTAGTAGGTAAGCTATTGTGACACGACCGCCATAGGAAAATTCGAACTTTATCTGGCAATTTTAAATTCCACAATTTCTTCCACAAGGGATGGTTATCTGCATGATGCATAGAAGTAGATGCATCTCTGGCCAACATATGATTATGAATTCTTACCCCCAACTGATAGCAGGACTTGACAAAAAACTCTCTTTTTATCATATTGCCATGCAACCTTATCTGGCATCCCTAGACGAATCAGAATGGACAAGATTTCTTTAGCATCATGAGAGTTGAAAATATTCCTAACCGTATCCTCGTCCCACTAGCTCGTTGTCCGGTTGATGAGATTATAAACCATCATCTCATCATCCAGCTTTCATGGCGTGCATACTCTCTTTGTATGCCCCTCGGGATCCATGGATTGAAGAACACATCAATCTCCTCTCCCTACCCCACCCTTCATACTATTCCCTCCTTCAACAACTCCACTTCCCTCAAAATACTCTTCCAAGTGTATGAAATGCTAGGTATTGCTTTTTCATAAAAATATATGTGTGGGGGAATACATAGCCATACAGACCATGCAACATAATGAATTCGGGCTCTGTAGTAACCTCCATCCCTACCTTGTGAGCATAGCCATGTTAAAAAATGTGTAGATCCTGAAAATCCATCCTACCATCTTGTTTCAATCTAGATATATTTTCCCATCCGATCCAATGAATAGTGGTATCTAACATCTATATGCATTTGGCTAAGTGTAGTTGAGGCTTGCTTTTCTCAAAATAAGCTTTTCCTTATTAGTTGAAAACACTAAGTTTTTGTTTGTCAAATCACCCAAGGAACTACCAATAGACATTGGTGAACCTTTACTCTTGTTCAACCACAAGTTTTTAACTTAGTGGGATGAGGAGATCCTTGATAGCCTCAATGTCTTGATGCTCAAATTTTCCATTGTCGGGGACACGGCTAAGTACTTAGATTTTACTCTTTCGAGAGGTGGTGCACTTTCCCCACAAGACTCGACATGCATCGGGACAAGATCTTCCAGAAGCCTTCCCTTAGACCAAATGGACGCGTTCCAACCTATCACCCTACCACCTTCTGTCCATCTAGATAAGTTATTGCAACCTATATGATCTAGGCAGAGCCCATATTGCCATGTGGCTGCACTAGAAGCTTCTCAACACTTTAACATATCAAATCTCTTTGTTCCTGGGTGGCTTTCCACAACTGTGATACACAAGGTAGCCATAGAAATGGGCCTTGTGTAACCACTCAACATAACTCATTCATACCATTCCACCCAGGTGATTCATTCACAGAGTTGTTTATTAAACAAAACACAAGTCATAGACTTTGCATAATATCATAGCATGAATAAACCACCCTTGTTTTCCACTAGCTAGGCCAATCATGATATTATCAAGCATATTAACTTAGGGAAAATTCCACTAAGACAACATCTACTAGGATTTCCCAAGGCATAGCATAGTATAGATACTTAGAAAATTTTCCATGCAAGTCCTACTCAAAATATCACTAATGCATAGTGAAAATAATGGGACAAAATATATGAAGCACCACTTGCCTTTTTAGTATAGAAACTAGGTTCACTCCCTGATCTTGCAAATGTCACACTCTTCAAAGTTCACTACAAATCAATCAAGCAAGGCACAAATTCAAACTAGCATTCAAACAATCCACCACCTAAAATAATGAAAACAAAGCAATGCATGCAAGCATACAAAAGGTTGTTTTATTTGAAAAAAGTGTTTTCTAACAAGGTTTAACATTTTAAAACACCTAATGTTCATTCATAAAAGTGGCAAAACCTTTAAAAACAAGTTAGTGAAAATGGCCCTTTTAAATCATTTTTGTTTTGCTAGAAATGCTTTTATCCAAAGGAATAATTTCTAGTGTTAGACAAATATGTTTTTAAACACAAATGTTAGTGTTTCTGGCCAAAGTGTTTAAAACTAATCCATTTGCAAAAGATTTTACTCAAAAATCATTTTAGAATAAATTTTATACTCAAAATAGTCCTACAAATGTTTCTGCAAAAACACCTAATTTTTCAGAAGCAAAATACTAAAATAAGGCCATTTTTGCAAATTTTACATTTTTCTGAATCCATTGATATAAAATTTGCAACCAGGAAGCAAGGGAGTAAAGGGAGTGGCTCACCAGGTTCGTAGTGGCGAGGAGATGCTCGAGGTGGTCGTGGGAAGGCCAGGGGCGCACAGGGTAGCCGTTGATTGCTCGCCGGAGTTTGTATCAGTGTCGGGCAAGCACGGTCATCGATGAAGGCGAGGATACAGGGCACGCTAAGACAAACAGATGGTGTCGTTAGATGCGTAGGAGATTGGCGAGTATAGGAGCATCATTCAGAGGGGGAGGAGAGGTCAGGGATTACCGGGGGACTCATCGGAGTGGACGCAGATGACAGCACCGTTCAGTCGAGGAAGAAGACGATGCTTTGGGGCATGCATGGGCAAATGGGAGGTACTGGAAGATGCGCACGGTGAGGGTGAAGATGCTCGTACAAGTCAGGGGCAAGGGGATGGACGGAGCTGGCCGGAATTGGTGCTGCAGATCGTCGGAGCAGAGGGGGTTTGGGCGAGGAATTTGCGTAGCCTGGTGGCGTTCGTGGCATGGGGCTTGGGGGGAACGCGAGAGGGTAGGAAGGCGCTTAAGAGGGCAAGGTCGCGGGCGAGAATTAAGCCGGCAATAACGCAAATTTACGCGAGGCATTCAACGGCAGAAAACGGTAGAGGGGAACGGGGCGAGGTCACCGCGGGGACGATGATGAGTTGGCAGTTGTGGGGCCACGAGGTCAGTGGGTTGAGGGGGAAATGTGCGGTGAGAAAAGTTCAGGGGAGAGAGGGAAGTGCTGGGTGGGCTTGCTGGGCCTAGTAGCTGGGTTGGGTTAGATTGGGCTATTTCTTTTCTATTTTTTTCTTTGTGATTATTTTTCTTTTTCTGATTCTAATTTCTGTTTTCATTTGATTTAAATAATTTCAAACTCAATTTGAATTCAAATTTTTATCAAATCTTTTCTAAACCTTTTCAATAGGTTTTATCTGTTTATTAATGTGTTTAAAAGTCCATTTTAGAATATTTCAAATATTCTCTTATGATTTAATTATTCATTTAAATTAGGTCTTTGTCTTTTATTTAAATAATTTGAATATGGTTCCAAACCATATAATTTTATTTAATTGATCTTTTATTCTTTTTAAGTTAATTAGATAACTTTTGATCCACTTTGGCAATTTCAATTATTTATTTTCTCATGATTTAATTAATCATTTTTATTAGGGATTTTGTCTTCATTTAAATAAAATTGAATATGGTTTAATTCCATATAATTTTATTTAAGTATTATTTATTCCTTTATTTTTATTTGGATTATCTTTATTCCATTTGCTTATGGATTTGGCCAAGATTAAATTTTTACTTTTAAATATTTCTTATTTATTTATTTTATAAAATTCATATCTTTTTATTTATAGATCCAAAATTGGTGATTCCAATTTGTATAGTTTTATTTAATATTTGTTTATCTTTTTAAATATTTTTAGGATTACTTTGCTCATAAATTGGTATTGTTTTTAGTTAGGAGCTTTATTAGCTTTGGAAATTAATTCCTTTTATTTTATTAAATTCATAAGTTTTTATCCATGGCTCCAAAATTAGTGAAACCAAAATCCATGGTTTTATAATATTTTTTTTATCATTTATAAATGTTTGTTGTTGAATTTTTATGTGGAAAAAATCCATAGTATTAGAGAGATCTTGGAAATGTTTTCTTTCATTAAGATTTAGGGTTTTGGTTTAACTTTTACAACTGTTTAAATTTCAAGATACATTCATTAATGAATGCATTTCACTTGATTGAAAATTTGTTGGATGCCCTTTTCATTCAAATTTTGTTCAAGTAGGGTTTTGATGTTTCCATTTAGAAGCAAAAAGTTTCTTTTCACCCTAAATTTCAAAAATTGTTTATTTTATTTATTTATTTTTCCCATTTCAAAATTTGGAGAATTTTGGGATGTGACACTTATCTTTATTTATCACCTGAACAGATTGGATCTCATACGATGCTAAGATTTTCCATAATTTTTCCGTGCTCTCCACATTAGCACGCATGAAAAAAAAGGGAGTTGTCAGCGAAAAACAAAAGATTGATCCTTTGGTGCATTCGGACTTAAATGAATCCCTACGAGTGGCTCATCCTCCTTCGTTCCTCTAAGTACTGCTGATAAACCTTTTGCACAAAGAATGAACAGATACGACTATAGTGTGTCACCTTGATGGAAACAACTTTGTTTGTACCAAATCGTTGGGACTCCAAGTGCACATTATTGTAGAAATCGTCATTTCCCCACAAGGGTGACTCGAGTGTTTATGAACTCTCGGGGAATTGAGGCAACCTTTTATTTTATCCTCTTCTAGCAACCTTCAAAGCAAAGTTTTTGCATTATGTCCCCAACTCCATTGTGTGGTTGGCAAGCACAAGTTTTTGTATTAGTAAAACTGAAATAAAGTAACTATAATTACAACAAGAAATTAAAAACAATAAAGTAAAGTTCTTTTGGGTTTTTTTGTGTGCAGAAAGTAAAGGTATTTTTGTATTTTAGAATTTAATTCTTGTAGAAAATGTAAAATATAGCAAGAACATGTAAAAGTGGTTTCTTATGATAAAAAGTGGACCGAGGTTCATATGTTCACTTGTTTACTCTCTCATAAAGTGTGGTGGACATAAAGCTGCTCAAAGATGATATAATATTACTTAGAATTTTATTATGTGTTTGATTAACATTCATATGGTCATCACGTCCTAATATAAAGATGATGCAACACATCTTACTTATACTCCTCTAGAAAGGGAAAACTCCATGCAAACTAGAATTAAGAATAAACAGAGTATAACCTTAGGTACTTTGACATGATGTTTGAATAATAAATGTGCTACCTTGAGCAAACAAGATCATCTTTGCTATCACAAGACGAACATAACACATGCATTCACTTTATACCTAATGAGGTAAGAAAAGAAAGGTACAAACCATAGTGGCCCTCAAATTTTCTATTAGTGTCCAATCACCATCACCATGTTACTCCAACTAATACATGTGTTCCCCCCACACATGCTCTTACATACAAGTATGATAAAAAAAGTACTTAAAAACGGGGTACATAATATGAATATGCTAATATATATTAACAAAAAAAATTCCAATCTCGGATATCATCTCATTAAATAACTATCCACCTCATAGGAATTACATAAATGGCCATGATGACTGCAAGTGCATAGATTAATTGTAGCTAGTTTCGAAATAAGAGTATTGAATCCATAGAGAGCTATTTGGTTAATGTCTTTATGCCCCTCGTCATTGTCTACCAAAGGATACTTGTAAGCTGCCTTTGATTTTGAGTAAAGGGTGTTTGAAAGGTTTTTGGTTGAATACAAAAAAGGTAAAATAAAAAAAATAAAAGAAAGCGCGAAAAGAAAGTGTTGGAAACGGTGTTGGAATTCAATAAGGCTAAAGCTTTCTCGGGGATGTAGGATACACGACTAGAATGTTATAATTAATCATAATTAGGATAACCTATTTATTAAGTCATGACATGTGTGGAGAGAGTTTCATAATAAGATGTTCACTACAAGACTCGTGGACAGTCGCTTTCTTGAGTTGGGTAATGAGGTCATCTCTAAATAACCACTACGATGCCTCAGAGTAATAACTCATACAGACCACAACAATAAAGGGTTTCCCCATGGATATCATAATTAGCTTAGTGAATATCTCTTTATTCCTCCTTTGAATGTGCATGTTATAAGCCAATGCTTGTAGTCACAAAAGTAATACTGGACATACTCCCTTACATGTCCTAAGGATTTCACCCTCTCTTTAGTTCTGGAGGCAAATGATATGTGTCCGACTACACATACCATCTAAAGAGAGATA
This sequence comes from Avena sativa, assembly GCA_916181665.1. Lineage (NCBI taxonomy): Eukaryota > Viridiplantae > Streptophyta > Magnoliopsida > Poales > Poaceae > Avena > Avena sativa. Next base: position 345,954,346 of record OV702280.1, on the reverse strand, counting down.
TCAAACACAATATCATAAATCAATAGATCATGGACACAAGTACGGGGATGAATCTAGTGCAAACCATAATTGAATTTGTAATTACAATAAGATCTAATGTATGGAAGATGAGAGTAGTGATGGTGATGAAGATGCAGTGGTTGATGATGAAAGGGATGATGCAATTTCTACAATGATTCCTAAAGCAACGAATATTTTTCCCTTCTCCTAGTTCCTCCTCTAGATCCCTCTCTGGCTGGTATTTTGAGGCTAGAAGTTTCTGTGAATGTCGGATCTCAGATCCTCTTCGCGTGGTGAAAGTATTTGACGAGGCAGATGCGCTGACATGTGGTATAGGCGGAGGGTGAGCTCCGCCCATACCACGGGTTGTTAAGCTCTCTGAAGCCTTCTTCCAGGTTTGCCAATATCATATTAGTGCATAATATGACATTCCCAATTGATTTGTTCACAAGTGAGTTAGTAATTCGGGATCCTTTTGAAATGAGGACAAAAGGTGCGCGCGAGCGCAATAAAATACCAAAAATCCTACTCTACTTGTGTAAAAACAAAAGGTAAACATGCTTTAATTTTGAACTCATCAACTTCCCCAAGCTATACTCTTGCTTGTCGCCGAGCAAGATGGTGTCTTATAGACAAGGTCATCATGTTCATGAGGCACGAGTCATTATAATATGAGGCAAAAATTCAGACAAAATTACACTATTAGATAAAGAAGTGCTCCGTGAGTTATATCACACTCTCACACATCACATGACTTAGAGGCTTTCACACCTTTTGTATCAATATGTTATAAGAAGTTTTTAGAGCTAGGCATATTATAAAATCATCGAGTTCAATTGAATGAGCACTTAATTCGAGTAACGAATAATTCATGATCATTGCTTGAGTAACTTTTTCAATCTTGTTCATTTTCTTGTCTTAAAATTATTTGATTGTAGAGTCTTTTTATTTTCATTCAAGAATATCACTGGATCATGTTAATACTCTTTATGGCTCCTATTAATTCAAACGTATGACTATAACTTGCTATCAAGATTTCCTTCTCATAATTTATCAATACTTTGTTGGTGTGGAAGATCCTAAAATCATAACAGTGGTATATTACTTGTGATCATATTCTTATCCACATAACACTAAGGTTTTGTGATGAGAGAATATACTTGATTCACAAGAATGTGTGAGGTATGGATCACCTCAACACTTATATGTCTATAGTTGCAAGTTTAGATGAGCTATTGATGTACGTACATCTATAAGTGTATCATATGGTGGTTTTGTTAGAGATGTGTCACCACAATGCATGGAATATAGAGTTTACTTTCTCTTTTTGATCACTATGACATATTAGATATATTCCTTAGCTTGAGATAGTGTATAGGTCATCCACTTAACTTCCCTCAATAACTAAATAAGAATTATACTCCTCAAAAGAATTGGATATATGAGATGGCCTTATGGATGGAACTCTAAGAAACAGTCAAAGGTTGATCTATTGACTTGGATAAGATGCTTTGATGACTGGCTTGACTCGATTTGGCTACTTACTAGCCCAATACTAATGAGTTGTCAACAAAGTGTACTTGGAGTTACATGTTTTCCCATCTAAAGTTGGTACTAGCTTGTGGTTAAGAAGTTTAGGTGTTATCTTGCTTAAGATTAGCTAGTATCTATAGTTGACTCTGGATATTGTCTAAGTATAGCATCATCAACTTTTCCAAAGTGAACCGATGGTGATAATGTGGTCTTGACAATGGTTGAACTTGATATAGGTTGTAGAATGTTTACTTGTTTCTTAAGAGTGCTTATTAAGGTTCAATCCAAAGGATGTCACATAAACTTGTATTGAGTACATTTCTCATCCTTGATTTTATGAAGTTTAGAATGTTTGGATTGAGAAGAATAGATATGTCAAAGTTTAGATAGGTCAAGTTTGATTTGCAGACTTGGATGTTTTACTTGTTACTAGATTCTTGTCTTTCACAAGTTTTGGTAGATGAGATGAGGTTTAAGATAAGATAGAATAAGATAAGATAAGAACATGTTTGATCTTGTTCTGGTTAAGTGATCATGTGTTAAGGATTATTCAACACATGCGTCAAAATGAGGTTTAGAGAAGATAAGTTAAGCATTAAGTTGTTATTTGTTTATTCAAGTGCCGTGTGTTGATTCACTTTTATTTACGAATCTTACATCTATCCTTTCTGACATAAAGTTTACTAAAGGTTATTTAAAGTTTTAATACTCAGCGTGATGAACTAGTCCTAAATGACTAGCTCAAATGGAACTTCAATCACTTTGATAAGTTCAATAAAAAAATTAGTCCTGGATTTTATATGCATGGATGCAATGCACATAGCTATATTCTATCCATTTTCGAGTCCCTCAAACTACGGTACCCGTTACGACACGGTCTTGATGCTCTCCATCACTACCCAACTAGTATCAAACGCCATATTCTCCATAATATGCGAAAGAAAAGACCACTCAACATGGTCGTATGCTTTTATGATGGCCAGCTTAACTGCCACCAAGCCATCTCCTCCTCCCTTTGATGCATCATACGTGTAATTTCGTATGCCAGCAAGACACTGTCCGTGATCATATGCCCCGACACAAAAGCTGATTGAATAGGTGAAACAATATGTGGCAACACTTTCTCCAACAAGTTTGCCAGAACCTTGGAAATCAACTTATACAACATGATACAGAGACTAATGGGTCTAAACTATGAAATGGTCTCCGGATTCTGGACTTTTGGAATCAAAACAGTCTTAGTCACATTCCATCCGGATGGTACACTACCTCCACTAGAAACACCCAAAACTTCTTCTTGTACTTTTGACCCAACCATGTGCCATAATTTCTTCTAGAAAACGGTTGGCATCCCATCTAGCCCTAGATCCTTAGGGTTTTCTCACTAAGTCGCGAGGGCTTATTTCACATCTTGCTCCGCAAGTATGACAAAGAATCTCATTCATATCCTTGGAATGGAAGGCGTGATATGTTGAAGAAGATCATTATTTTCTGGACCTACAAACGACATTAACAAACTTTTGTAGTGATTAGTAATAAAGGATTCTATTTCTTCCTTTGACTCCCATCCTTCTCTTATCAACTTATTTATCACATTTTTTCTCTTCCTCTCCAACGCAAAAGCATTAAAATAAATGGTGTTACGATCCCCATATTTATGCCAATTTGCATGAGCACATTGTTCCATCGTATGTTCCTGGATAAGTAGATTTTCTACCAACTAAGTAGAATCATCCCGAGAAGAAAATGTTCAACTAAGATTATAAAATTACAAAGTAGATTTTTTAAGTATACTAAGGAATTGGAAAAAAAAGTTCGGAAAAGGAGAAAAGCTAAGGTTACATAATCATTTATCCATCTACAAAGTAAAATGTTTAGATAGATGAAGCGGAAGAAGGTCGCTGTAAAGGTTGTATCCTATGAATAACATCTTCAACATCTTAGAATCGAATAACGTTGAAGTGTGTCTTTATGGTCTCGTTAGGCAAATTCCTCTGGAAGAACTAGCGGTGCGTCTACGGGTTGAGCTTGACCCCTACAGGACTTGGTAAAACTTTCTCTTCGTCATCTAATAAAACAGTTTCAAAGTGAAGTCCATGGGTAAACAAAAACCAAAGCCAATAAAGGTTGTGCTGATTTTCCAATCTAACAAGTATAAACCGTAGCACAAGCTCCCTAGACACACCATCTTGTGTAATGGGCTCCTTTCTACATTTTTCAATCCCTCTTCACATGTTTAATACGTTTCTTCAACTCGCCAAGCACCTCCTTATCCCACTTCAGTAATTTCTTTCCCATCTCTAAGACAACCTCACTCACTAACTTCCCCTCCTTAAAAACTTGTTTCACTATGTTCGCGACATAGCGTGTGACATATTTGATAAATGTCGCACCAGGCGGGGCACGAGCCTTATTGAGATGCTATTAGATTCTCTTTCGGTACTTCTTCCCTTTTGTTCGATACAATTATCACACGCTAGAAAGCCAAACGATCACACGAACGATCAAATTAATAATCGGAATAGTTACATGTAGTAAAGCATGACAACACACTTGTTGTCGGATATTGCTAGATGTTCTACCACATGAAATTCCGGCAATCATCTTTGACAATGGATACCTAGAACGACACACGAAGAAAACGGATCATATTTCGTTGATCAATAGCAATTAACCTGCTACTTAAGCGTGAATGACCATACAAGCTTATTCATAAATCAAGTTTCATTGACCCGTTTGACACATTTTGCAAGTTCAATGACTAAAATGCTCATCGAGAACAACGACTAATTTTCTCACTGAGAACAAATAATTGTGTGTTTCCCTCAAAGACTACGTGATAATTGTTCGAACTATGTTAGCCTTTGTAAAAATTAGTTTTTGTTTCACTAACTTTGCGACACGTGGCCTGTGACATGTTTGAGAAATGTCGCACCACATGGGACACGACCCTTGTTGAGAATAATCTTTTTTTTTGAACATTAAGATATATTAAGATTAACGATCATAGTACATCGTGGCTCTAAAGAACTGAGCAAGATATAAACGAGAAAAGTGGCACAGGCCAAATACAAATGATGATAACTCGTGACGCCGACACTGAAGACTACAAAAGGAACCAAACGGCGATCGTCCATCCGTCAAAAATCCAACCTTCCATGCTCACAGCGAACGGCTGCGCCGCCGGGGGAGTAGGAAGGCAGAGACCGGGAAGAACAAACGACTCTCAAAGAGACTCCGGGAGGGAGGAGAAAGAAAGAAAGGAAGTGCTTGTTGAGAATAACAGTACACTTTCAGGATACTTCCCTCCACACTTCACTAAATAGACAACCGTTTACACGGATCGGATGATCAAATTAATATAAGGAATAGCTACATGCTGTAAGCAAAGCATGACAACACACTCGTATATGTTGTTTCACTAAGTTTGCTAAAAGTGGCGGTGCCGGCTGGCAGCATGGATATACAGGTTTGTGGATGGATCAGGTTCGTGCGGGACAACTCATAGGGTGTTAAATAGAATCCCATCTAAATCCCACTTTTAGTTCATTTGTCAAATTCTAGTATAAATTTTGAGTAAAAATTTACACTAGATTTTAAGAAATATAAATTGGAAGTGGAATTTAGGCGGGATCCCACCTTACACCCCCTAACAACTCAACCCCTTGGCTGAATCGCCGCACATGGCGAAGTATTGCGCGGGCAGGCTGGACTGGTCGTGGATCTTCATGAGCAGCTCCACGGAGCATCCGTTGGTGACTTCGTCGAGCAGGTCGGAGTAGGGGCACGCGACGCTACTGAACGCCTCGCAGCACGACGGCTGCGGCACCGCCTGTCCCTTGCACTTGTTCGCGATCTTGGCTATCTGCCGCTTCTCGTCGAACTGCACGGGGCAGAACCCTGCATAGCATAACATAACATACCCGCGTCTCTGTGTGTGTTAGCCCCGGAATCGATCTCAAGCATGAACGATTCATGCTTTGTCGGTAGTACTAGTACATTGTTTACCTGGGTCAAATAGCTTGCGGGCCGACGGTGGCCCTGTGCCTTTGAGTGCCTCCACTGATCGTGGTATCCAGGGCCATGAATCAAGCGGTCAGTAATAGTGAATAATGCAGGCAAGACTAGGAGAGAGTGGGGGAAAAAGAATGGTGCACATATGAGTATGGGAAAATGGAGACCGAGCTACGTCGTAGCCTTCTTATTTTTTTTTAATTCTAATATCTGATTTACATGTTTTAAGGAAAAATGATGAAAGTTTAGAATTTAAAATGTGCACGGTTCACTATACTCAGATCCATACTTTATGATTCATGCATGTGTAGCCTAAAATACAAACTAGTTTATACTAAAAACTTACATGCTTGTAGTATGCATCGTTGGCTATATCCAGGACTTTTTTCAATCTTTTTAGAACTTTAAATATCATTTTAAAATTTCTGAATGTAATAGACTACATCAAGCTCGAGCTCCAGTCACGACCTGGTGATATTATATCATCTCAAACGAAAAAAAGAAGCATGGGTGATATATGGGATTTTGTACGCATGCATGCGTGGAATCCCAACTAGCGGGGTACGTACTTGATATGTAGCGTGGCTCTGGCTCGGCGGATAACGGTGGCCCTGTGCCTTTGAGTGCCTCCACTGATCGTGGTATCCAGGGCCATGAATCAAGCGGTCAGTAATAGTGAAATAATGCAAGCAAGACTAGGAGAGAGTGGGGAAAAAAGAATGGTGCTCATATGAGTATTGGCAAATGGAGACCGAGCTACACGTCGTAGCCTTTTATTTTTAAAAATCCGAATATCAGATTTACAAGTTGTAAGGAAAAACGATGAAAGTTTGGATATGGTCAATGGTCCTACTACTTGTGTGCAAAATCTTAATGTGATTTTTTTATATTCTAGGATAGACAAAAATGATGATTCCAGACAAATTTTGTAGTTTTAAAATGCACTCTTCACTATACTTAGATCCATACTTTATGATTCTTGTGTAGCCTAAAATACAAACTAGTTTATACCAAAAATTTAGTACATGCTTGTAGCATGCGTCATTAATGGCTATATTCAGGACTTTTTTCAATCTTTTTAGAACTTTAAATATCATTTTAAAATTTCTGAATATAATAGACTACATGAAGCTCGAGCTCCAATCAGGACCTGGTGATATATCATCTCAAACGAAAAAAAGAAGCATGGGTGATATATGGGATTTTGTACGCATGCATGAGTGGAATCCCAACCAGCGGGGTACGTACTTGATATGTAGCGTGGCTCTGGCTCTGGCTCGGCGGATGCGACGGCGAACACGGACAGCGCGACGACGCAGATCAGGACGGCAGGGGCGGCGCCGGCGCCGGCGGAGGAACCCATGTCTCTCCTTTTGCTTCTCCCACGTACGGCCGGGGAAGAAGGTCGAGATCAGGGCGGCGGTCGTTCGTGGGTAGAAACACGAACGCCTGAGAGTTTATTTTTTATTGAAATGCCGTTCAAAGCTAGCTGCTGGTAGGAAATGGTCACCACCGAGTCGCCCCTTCTTATAGCGCGTCCTCAGTGGTCAGGTGCTAATTTTGAAAAATTTGTGCGGACCTGGTTCTTCATAGGAGGACACGTACGTACGTGACCGAACGAGATTGGTGGCGACCGATTTTGTGGAAGGAATGACCATGCATGTCAACGAGCCAGTATTTCTTAACGGTGTGTGGCTCTCAGCAGTGTTCCTAATGTAGGGGGGAGTCTTTAATTAGCAGGAGCCATGACTTTGCGGGTGGTCACTATTTTGCTTGGATTGTCATGAATCGTCGGCTTTGGGCAGATTTTGTTGAGCTAGGCAATATTTTAATTATATTAATACAGAAATAAATCATGAGTCGGACATGCACAAACTGATATTTGATAATGAAAACATGTAGTACTAGACAAATCGTAGAATCATCTACCGAAATTATTAGTACTATGAACACAGAGATAAATAGGAGATGGATTAGCATATTGTACCCTCCGGTAGGCCAATTGGTCATCGGCTGCCCTCTTGGAAGCAGCGGCCTGTTCGGCTTCGTTGGCCATGGCGATGACGAAGACGTGGAAGTAGTGAATGCAGTTGATCGAAAGCGAGCAGTCACGTAGAAGACGCTCCCTAAAAATCTAATTGCCCCTCTCCCGTACAGGATCTCGAGGGGCGGGGTTTCGGAGGCCTGCTCTTCCGTCAGCCGTGTATGCGATGGACGGAATGAGACCACCCGTGGCGGCAGCAGTAGAGGAAACGACAGTAGCAATCGCGTGTGGAGGCAGTGATTATGTTATTTCTCTTGGAGAGGAGTGGTATCTCCAATATATAGGCTACTTAATAGCACTTAAGACAAAACGTTTTAGCTCGTATTTATTCCCATTAACGTTTCAGTTGCAACCATTCGTATTCCATTTCTGCGCGGCAAAAAAACATCGACTCGGCGAGGCGAGGTGTGGCGGGCGGAGGAGGAGGATCGCGTGTAGAATGTATCTCCTCACTTCACACCAAGTCATACTAGTGGGATAAAAGCTCACCTTATATGTTGGTGAAAATCTCTCCCAACTAGCCATGTGGGACTAAACTCCCACCACTCCTCTTGCCATGAATGGTACCTTAGGGATTTTCCTGAAATTGTTAGATGAGCCTAAAGCTCACTCTATATTTCAACAATCCCCCACCAGATACCAAAGGGACAAGGTGTTGTCCTCTGTTTCCAACATTGTTTTGATATACCGGTATTTTCAGTGGAGACATGTCAAGGTTGAACATTCACCTAGAACAGATGGCTATACTCCTTTACAACTGAACAATGGACTATGCCTTGAATTGTCAGTTTGGCGTAAAGGGGTTTCACCAAATGTCTTACTAGTACTAGGTTGTCGAAGGATGACCCCTCGGGTGGAGCATATTAGTCACACTCCTGGCCTTTTCATGAACTTACTAGAGATCACCCCAATCTCATAAACTGTGACCAGCAGTCGGTCTCATATAGGTGTGTTCCTCCAAATATTACTCTGTAGGATAGCATTTTGCTTATAAAAGATTTGGAACACATTAATACAAAATTCAACCTGCCATACAGTTTTTGAGAGTACTGCATCTCCAACAGAGTGGGTTAGTAAATTACTTTCCTTTGTTAACCAATAGCTTGTTTTCCTAGGTCCTACTTTACGGGATCTCCGATCACATAGGTTGGGTTACTACCATGGCAACTCATGTGGGTCTCATACCCATCTACCTCGATGCATTTTCTATCATAGCACGGGATAGCCCTTTAGTAAAGGGATCTGCCAGATTCTTAGCCGACTAGATATAATCCAACGCTATCACTCCGGATTTTCTTAAATGTGAGACAACGTTTAATCTCATTCTTATGTGTTTGTTGGACTGCATGTTGTCCTTTGAACTCTTTACCTTAACAATTACAGCTTTTCAACCATTGGTAAGTCCATCAAAAGATCTTGAAGCCATCTTGCTTCGACACTAGATGTGTCTAATGTTGTTAATTTTGCTTCCATTGTCGATCTCGTTAGGATTGTTTGCTTTCAAGACTTCTAGGAAACAGCACCACCTCCAAGTGTAAACACATATCTTGTTGTGGCTTTCATCTCATTAGCATCAGAGATCCAATTTGCATCACTATATCCTTCAATCATCGATGGGTACCCGGTATAGTGAAGTCCATAGTTCACAGTACCTTTCAGATAGCGCATAATTCTTTCAACAGCACCCCAATGCACATCACCCGGGTTGGAAACAAACCGGCTCAGTTTGCACACGGCAAACATGATGTCAAGCCTCGTAGCGCTCGCTAGGTACATGAGTGAACCAATGACTTGAGAGTATCTTAGCTGATCCTTAGTTGTGCCTTCGAACTTTTGCATCCGCACACTAGGATCATATGGTGTTAGAGAAATTTTGCAGTCCGAATATACAAATTGACTCAAAATCTTCTCAACATAATGGGATTTTAGAAGTGTAATCTGATAACCCACATGTATAGGGGTATATCGCAGTACTTCTGATAAATAGGAGTGTCGATCCCCACGAGGAGCAGAAGGTGTTGACTAGTGGTATGGAGCAGGAAATCTCTGTAAATACTTAGCAAACAGTTTTTTAGTGGTTTTCTGATAAAGCAAGGAAATAAAGTGCAAGTAAATAGAGACAGCAAATAATTGCAGCAAGTGGCCCAATCCTTTCTTAGCAAAGGACAAGCCGGTGGGAATACTAATGAGGACCAAATGTTCTCGAGGACACATGGGAATACTGTCAAGTGCTTTTGTTTCATATAGCTGATTAATCTTCTTTGGTTTTATAAGTGTTGTGTGGGTGAACCTATGCTAATGTACCGACCTTACTTGGACTAATACATACTTGTGATTAAACCCCATGCAAGCATCCGTAACTACAAGAAAGAAATTAAGATAAAAACCTAACCATAGCCTTAAACTCTGAGATCCTACACTCCCTTATGCAAAGGTTTTCTAATGGGGGTTCAGGTTTCTGTCACTCCGGCAACCCCACAATTAGTAGCCAAGTACACAATGCATTCCCCTAGTGAAAGGGCATGTATGCCCCCATGTGTGGTTTTGGTAATTAATGACAATCTCTATGGACTAATGTGTAAATTGAGTTTTACTTGTAGGTTTGTCCATTGGCATCGCTTGGGCCATGTGTTGGTCTCAAGGTTGAAAGATGAAGAAATGGCCAAGGGCTTTGTGCCATTAGAATCATGAAGAAAGAAGGAGCTTGAAGGTTCATCAAGACAAGTGCAAAGAGTTGCATCAAGATGGATCAACCTCAAGAAGGGATGAAGAAGGGCAAGCTTAAGATGCGCCATCTCTAGAAGATCTCATGCTTGAAGCTTGCCATCCTCATGATCATGGAGTGATGAAGACAAGTTCAAAGAAGAGATTTCCCCATGGATTATGGGGGATCAATTTGCAAGTCTTCATCTTCATCAAGCAAGAGCAAACAACAAAGGTGTTCCCACTATAGAAGAACAAGACGGTCTACATCAAGTTCAAGTGGGATTCTCAAGGAAAATGTATGTTCTTGATAGCGCTTCTCTTTTGCCGGTCTCGTGTTGTTAGTTGGGAGACCGGGTTTAGGATAGATAGCCGTACTATCAAGAGGGGCTCTCAAGCGGGTGTCTTGATTGCATCGTTCGGAGAGAGCTCAAACCTTTGCATTCATAGCATCATCTTTATTGGTTGTTATTTGGTTCTTGTCCATGAGAGGATCTAAGGCTTGTGGTCATCATCATAACAAGCTCTAGTTCATCGTCTAAGGATTTCCCTTCCATATCTTATTGTGATTTTTGATCTTGCGAGTTTTCCGGCTCCACACCTTAGGGGATACTTCACATATATATTCATGGTATTTTCTCCCAAGGTGATACCCAATATTTCGATCCTATTCGTCGTTATCTTTGCAACAAAATTAGTTTCATCTCGTTTGGAGTTTGGAAGCAAAAGTTATTGCATTTCTGGTTTCTGGAATTTCCCTGACCGGAAGTTCCGGCTTCCCATCGGAAGTTCCGCTAGGGAATTTTGCCGCCGGAAGTTCCGATGGAAGTTCCGATTCTTCTTCCGCTCACATACTGTATCCTCTCTATTTGGTTTGTTTTTTTGATGGAATTTGGGCCAGAAGTTACAGCGGTAATACCGCCCCCACCGGAAGTTCCGGCCAGGGACCGGAAGTTCTGCTCGGGCCTAGTTGCCGTTGGAAGTACCGATTGAAAATCCGGCTCTTGTTCCGCTCACGTTCAGTAACCTTATGTTTTGGGTGTGTCTATTTGACGGAACTTCGGTAGAAACTTCCACCGGAAGTTCCGCTCCCACCGGAAGTTCTGGTGGACCGGCAGAAGTTCCAACCCGGACTCGCGTTTTCAGATTCTCGCATCACAGTTTTTGACCGTTGGCTGTGTGCCACCGGAACTTCCGGCCTCCCATCGGAATTTCTGGCTAGGGTCGCGAATGCCCATAACGGGCAGATCTGGGAGCCCTTTAAAAGGGGCTCCTCTTCCCCTTCGTGGGCACTAGCTCTTTTCTTGGTTCTTGGCTTTCTCTCTCTCCTCCATTATTGACCTTGAAGAAGCTTTTCCTCTCCCCTTTCCCTTCCTATGGTTCTTGCATCTTTTTGAGGGATTTGAGAGAGGAGATCTAGATCTACAATCCCCCCAAGCCAAATCCCTTCTTTGTGAAGGAATCATTGGGATCTAGATCTTGGAGAGTTTTGTGTTCTCCTCTTGTGTTCTTCCTCCCTTATTCCCCCAATAGCTTTTGTAGCTTTCTTGGAATTTGGGAGTGAAGGACTTGCCCTTGCATTTGTTGCATAGGTTTGAGTTCTCCTTGGAGATTCCGAGAGTACAAGCTTGTGGGCTTGTTACTCTTGGGTTCTTGGAACCCTAGAAGGTTGTGTGGTTGGATTGTTGACCTTTTGTGGTATTGTTAACCTTTTGTGGTCTTGTAGCCTTTTATGGCTTTGTTGGCCTTTTCTGGCATTGTAGCCTTTTGTGGATTTGTTGTTGGGAGCCTCCAATTGATTTGTGGAGTTAGCCCCAATCTTGTACGGGTTCGGTGACCGCCCTCAAACGTCCCATAGTGGAGCGAGTGCCTGCCTTTGTGGTGCGCACTCGAGAGAATATGGTGATCCTTTTGTGGCGTCGGTGAGTTGCATGCTTCCGCATCCGAGGTGAGGCATTGTGTGACGTTGGGTGAGCATCGAGCCACCACACCTCGAGGTGATCCATTTGTGGCGTCGGAGAGCATTGCTCCATCGCACCTCTCCAATGGAGACGTAGCTTCTTTGGAAGTGAACTTCAGGAAACAAATCTTCATCTTCGCATCCATAGGTTATCTCTCAACCGAGCCATTTACTTATGCACTTTACATTGTGATAGCCATCGTGCTTGAAGTATTTATATCTTGCTATCACCTTGTTGCTTGTATTGCTTAGCATAGGTTGTTGGTGTACTTAGATGAACTTAGTGGCTAGGTTTTGTGCTCAATAAATTAAACTTTACATTTACCTGAGCCTAAACCGTAATAATTTTAAAAGCCTATTCACCCCCTCTAGGTGACGTCCATTGCACTTTCACCTAGGTCCATAAATGGTGAAGTATCATGTAGTCGACGTTCACATGACACCACTAGAAGAATAGCACCACAACTTAAACATTAAACCATTGAATAATACCTCAACACAATTCCACTACTAACAACATGACTTCTCCCATGTCCTCAAGAACTAAACGAACTACTCACGAGACATCATATGGATCCAGATCAGATATGATATAATGATGGATAACAATCTGAACATAAATAATAATTCAATGGTTCCACTCACAAGCATTAACTACAATAGTAATCAACACCGGAAAAGTTTCCCCTAAGAACTATGCAAGATTCAACACGATTGTTACGGCAGTATGGGGTGGATATGATGGGGTGGATGATGATGATGATCCCGATGAAGTCTAGCTTGATTACGGTGTTGATGGCGACAATCTCCCCTCTCCGGGAAGGAATTTCCCCGGCAGAAATCTGTCTGCTGGAGAGATCTTTCTCTCTCGGTGTTTTCCTCCCCGCAGAGGCGGCAAAATCTTTCTGTGGTCGCTCCCCCGGCTTTAGGGTTTCGAGGAGAAGATATATGTGAGAGGGCGGAGCCAGAGGTGATCCAAGGTGGCCACACCCCCTGTAGGTGTGGCCTAGGGTGGCCCGCGCCTGGGGGTGTGGGCCCCCTGTGGCCCAACTCCGCCTCCCCTTCTGGCATTCTTCATCTTCTGGAAAAATATAATTTTCTGTAGTTTTTCTCGTATTTTTATGATCTTCGTGAAATTGCATCAAAACACCGCTTTTTTCCATCAGAACCCTGACTCCGGCAATTCATCCTCCAAGAATCATCCAACATGCAAAAACAGATGAAAAGACATAAGTATCACCTCTTAATATGAAATATATCAATGAATAGAGGCAAATTATGATATAGAATGGTGATGCAAATTGGACGTATCATAATCCCACCCTCATTGTCTCTCAGTAGTTGATGTCTACGCACTTCTATTCTTGTAGATAATTGTTGGGCCTCCAAGTGCAGAGGTTTGTAGAACAGCAGCAAGTTTTCCTTAAGTGGATCACCCAAGGTTTATCGAACTCATGGAGGAAGTGGTCAAAGGTATTCCCTCTCAAGCAACCCTGCAATCAAGATACAAGAATTCTCTTGTGTCCCCAACACACCCAATACACTTGTCAGGTGTATAGGTGCACTAGTTCGGCGAAGAGATAGTGAAATACAAGTGGTAACGGTGCCAGAAAATAGTTTGATGGTGAGGTAAAGACTAAATCAAGCAAACATGCAACAGATCTAGATGCAAACGGTGTTTCAATGTTTAGAAACAAGGCCTAGGGATCATACTTTCACTAGTGAACACTCTCTCATATAAATATCCTCTCTTCATGATACTATTCTTAACTACTCTCCGGTTAGACACTCTAATCATCGGTAGGGCTATAACAACACTCCTCAAAGTCCGCCTTCCCCAATCTAGATAACCCCACACTGTCACCTTGAGCGCTAGATGGTTCAAACAAACACCACAATTTCATAGAGACATCCAACTCCAAATATAACTCATAACAAATATATATGTAGTCTAGATTAAGTGCCACACACGACATGCACCCTGTCACTTTCACACATGTGGGGAAAAGCATAGATCTATTAAAGCACGATGAGTATTTATGTAGACTCTAGCCTAAGTGCCACCATGGTGTGCACGCTGTCACTTTCACACACATGGGGAGAGCAGAGATCTATTGAAGCACTTGAGTAGCAAGGTAGATCTACTTGATTACAAATCTCATGATCACAATAATATCATGCATAGAGAGAGAGAGAGAGATGAACACATATCTACCGGTGGAGCCCTTAGCCTCGAGGAAGAACTACTCCCTCCTCATCATGGGAATCAGCAACGGTGATGAAGATGGTGGTGGAGATCGATGGAGATGGCTCCGAGGGCACTTTGTCGTCCCGGTAGGGTGCTAGAACAGAGACTTTCTGTCCCCCGAATCTCCCCTTCGGTAGCGGCGGCGCTGCGGAACTTTTCGTGGCTTTCTGTTATATGATTTAGGGTTTCTGAGTCGGGGGCTTCTTATAGGCGAAGGAGGCAAGGTCGGTGGAGGGCCAGGGGGCCCACATCCCCTGCGGGCGTGGCCTAGGGTGGGCCCGCGCCCACGTAGGGTGTGGCCTGAAGGGAATATGCCCTGAGAGGCAATAATAAAGTGTTTATTATGTGTATTCCAAGTATATGATAGATATTTATTTTGCATGCTATAATTGTATTAATATGGAAACATTAATACATGTGTGTTTAATAAACAAACAGAAAGTTCCTAGTTATGCCTCTCTCATAAACTAGCTCGTTGATTAACAAGATGATCAAAGTTTCCTGATCATAGACATTGGATGTTGTTAATAACGAGGTCACAACATTTGTGTAATGGTGTGATGAACATTCATCCGAAGTATAGCATTACGATCAAAGTAATTGAGTTTATATTGCTATAACAACTTACGAAGTGATTCTAATCCTTAGACCATGAGATCATGTCAATCACTAACACTGAAAGAGTTTCTTGATAACATCAAACATCACACCGTAACTGGGTGATTATAAAGATGGATTTATAACTAATAAAGTGTTATGTTGAGGCCCATGGATCGAGAGTGGAATTTGTTCATCCCGGTGACGGATAGATATACTCTGGGCCCTCTCGGTGATATCACATTGGTTAGCTTGCAAGCAAGTGATTTGATCACCAGAATGTTATATCACGGGAACAAGAAAAGAATGCATGTCAGTAACGAGATCAAACTAGGTATGGAGATACCTATGATAGAATCTCGGACATGTAATATATCGCGAAACAAAAGGATTAAGATACTAGTGTAAAAGGTTCCGACGATCACAAGAAAGTCATCGTTGAATGTGTGGGAATCAGTATGGGTCTCCAGATCCCACTTCTGATTATTGATCGGAGTGGGGTCTCTATCATGTCCGCATTATTCACGAACCGTAGGGTGGCACACTTAAGAGACACCAACATCCAAATGGAGCAAACGTTTCATGCCGGAAAGAATAACAAGCGCAGGAATTTATTTCACTAGATACTGAAACTGGTTTTTGAGTGAAATTGCAGAAAGTGTTTTTACATGTGAAATGAAATACTAGCAAGGGGTTATATGTGAATGTTTGTCATTAAATTAATTGAAAAAATTCTGAATAAATAAAAGGAGTTTTATTTAATGAGAGTTTGCATTAAATTTGGTGGAAATTTAATGGGAATTTGAGTGGGTTTTTTAGTGGAGGAAATTGAAAGGCTTTTGTGTGAGTGGAGTGTCCACCCACATGAATGAAAGGAGGGGAGGGTGCAGCCCCATGGCTGGGCGCATGGCCCCTTGGGTGCCCCTCTCCCTATAAAATGAGCCCCCTCCCTCTCTCTCACTTACACCTCCTCATGAAGGATCTCTCTCCCCCTCTTGAATTTATCCCCCTGGTCTCGGACTAGCGAGATACATGTTCCCGGTGGCTATTAGGCAAGAAAGACTTGTGCTTACGCTGCATCTCTGGAGTGAGGAGGAGGAGGAGGTTGCTCGGTGTCTTGTACGTGTGTGCGAGCACGGATGCGCTGCTAATTTGCGGCGCTAGGACTTCCTCTCGATCTTGAGATCAGCAAGAGATCATCTACATCAACCATGAGTTTAACTCGTTAAGCTTTGTCGGTCTTCAAGGGTATGTTGATATACATCCATCCGTTGTTTGTATCTAGTAGATAGATCTTGGTACATAGTTGTTCCCATCGTAGGAAATTTTTTGGTTTCTATGTTGCGAACCCTACAGTGGTATCAGAGCCGAATCTATGCGTAGATGCTTTACACGGGTAGTACACATATGAGTATGTGGGCGATGGTGATCATGTTATTGCTTCTTAGTTGTATTTTGGATATTGGTGGCATAGTGGTATGAAGCGGCTCGGACAAACTTTACATGTCCTCGCACATGAGACATGTTCCACGCTTGACATGCAACTAGTTTTGCATAAGTGGCTAGCGGGTGTCTATCTCTCCTACTATAGTCAATATCTAATTTGCAACGAGTTTTCAACAATTTGGTTATCCTCGTTGTGGTTCATGTTCGTAGGTATGAACGGTTCTATCTTTGAAAGCCCTAAGCCACGTAAAACTTGCAATGGATAAATTAGAGGCGTCTAGTTTAGATTGTTGCTGGGCTAGTGTTATGATATCGTGATGTTGTAAGTAGAAGTATGAGATGATACTCTTACAACACACATAACGTGTAAGTTCCATAGACCTTTGCCTTACACATAGAGGTATGATAGTGATCATACCAAGGAGCACATGATGGAGATCATATGCGGGAACCATATCATTTCACTTACAAACATACCCAAGCTTAACTCCTGCTCGTCCTCGAGTAAATAAGTGATAAAATAATAATTTTTGTGGTGACATGCACCATCAAAACCAATATCAAACCATTTTCAAGCATTGAAAGCTGGGATCAAAGAACTCTAAACATGAGCATGAAAGATGGAGTTCTAACAGTAAGACAAAGTAACTATGCATGCAACATGAAAGGCTACAAACAAAGATCATGAATAACAATGCACTGAAAGACGTTTGTTTGTTTTACATATAGAAAACATAGCATAGTGGCATTCAGCTTGTCCCTCATGGAGTAGCAAATAGATGCATAGGACACCTTCAAAGTTCATGCGAAAGCGAGTCTTCATAGGGCGATTGAGAGTGACTTGATACAAATAGTTCAAGAACAAGCAATATCAACAATATGAATCAATCAATTAGTTTTGGGACAATGCACATAGAACTAAGAATGGCAACTATGCTCTCTTAATTGGTGTCTAAGAATAGAAGGTGGAGACTCAATATAACAGTGGAAGAAAGGCCCTTTATAAAAGGAAGAAGGGATTTTAAGTCTCATAAAGAGCTTCCAAAAATTATGGTACTTGTTAGCTTTCAGCTCTCATTGCCCCTATCATACGCATCTCGAAGTGATTAAGGTTAAAGTGAACAAAATATGGAGTATATGCTTGACAAAGTATAAGTTGGCAATCTCATGTCCCTTGAATACGAGGGCCGCTCCTCATGCTACTCAACTTTAGTCACCTATAAGTTCTTGTCATAGTAAGTACATGTGTATCATAGAGAACCGCCAACGGGGTACCCCTTGCACATGATACAAGAGCTATCCCATAATCAAAATGACAAGGCAAGTGATACGCCGTAAACGTATCTATAATTTTTTATGCTCCATGCTTGTTTTATAGCATTTGTCTTATGTTTTGTCTACACTTTGAGGTATTTTTATACAATTTCTGGTACTAACCTATTAACGAGATGCCACAGTGCCAGTTGCCTGTTTTCTTCTGTTTTTGGTTCCAGAAAAGGCAGAAAATCAATATTCTCGGAATTGGACGGGACAAAAGCCAAAGTCCTTATTTTTCCCGGAGCAACATGGAACCACAAAGCAGAGTCAGAGGGGCGCCACTGGGTGGCCACCCCCCCAGGCGCCGCCTAGGGTGGGCCCACGTCTGGGCAGGGTGTGGGCCCCCTGGCCCTCCACCGACCTTGCCTCATGAGCCTATAAGAAGCCCCCGGGGAGAAAACCCTAAATAATCCATCATACTTCCAGAAAAACCTTCGTAGTGCCGCCGCCACCGAAAGGGAGATTCGGGGGACAGAAAGTCTTTGTTCCGGCACCCTGCCGGGACGGAGAAGTGCCCCCGGAGCCATCTCCATCGATCTCCATCGCCATCTTCATCACCATTGCTGATTCCCATGATGAGGAGGGAGTAGTTCTTCCTCGAGGCTAAGGGCTCTATCGGTAGCTATGTGTTCATATCTCTCTCTCTCTCTCTCTCTCTATGCATGGTCATATTGTGATCATGAGCTTTGTAATCAACTAGATCTACCTTGCTACTCAAATGCTTTAATAGATCTCTGCTCTCCCCATGTGTGTGAAAGTGACAGCGTGCACGCCATGGTGGCACTTAGGTTTGAGTCTACATAAATACTCTTTGTGCTTTAATAGATCTATGCTTTTCCCCACGTGTGTGAAAGTGACAGCGTGCATACCGTGTGTGGCACTTTGACTAGATTGAATATTTGTTATGGGTTATATTTGGAGTTGGATGTCTTTATGAAATTGTGGTGTTTATTGGAACCATCTAGCGCTCAAGGTGTTGCCATGAATGGGCTCTTAAATTTTTTCTTGAAATTGTTAGATGGGCTTAAAGCCCATCCTATATTTCAACAGATTTTTCAAATGCCATTTTGATCACAATTTGAGATTGTGTATCAGTTTGATCATTTTATGTTGTTGCATTACAACTATACAGATTAGTGCCACCACGGAAATGTATTTATACCACCGAGTTGCAATTATATCAATACATTTTTAGGGGAAATAAATGGATACTAAGAGCATATCCACTCTTTCGATGTTCCTAGGCCCGAGGGATGGATGGAACTTTCGGCTTGAGAACGGCCAAATTCCCACTCACGTTTCCACGCGTAGTTCCCAGGCAGGCGTTTTTTGGCCAAATTTGGCAACATTTCGCCCGAATTTGGCTCAAATTCACACAGTTCGACATAAATAGGAATACAGAGCAATGTTCGGCATAAAATTAAGCACAACAAAGTTCAGCATAGTTCGCCATAGAATAAAACACAACATAGTTCGGGACTATTCGACATAGTTCGGCCAGATCATGTTTGGCTAGATGCTATGTGTTTCCCTTGCCTATCCATAAGTGCTTGACCAGATCATCATGCAGATATTAATGCACTGTCGGGTCTCGGAACTCCTGACATGGCGATGAAGGTATCCCATGATGTCGGCACCTGGTGATCAGGATCTCCAAGAGGCCATTGTCTATAGTATGGCTCCTTCTGCTCGAGCAAATTCACTAGATGCTTGTGCTCGTCCTCAATGATCATGTTGTCAAAGTTCACACAACCGTTTATCACTTTCCATATCTGATCTTTTGACTAGGTCATAGCAGAGAACCAGACAACTGCAAATACCGGCTGGAGCACACCAAATGCCTGCTCAACGTCCTTCCCGCAAGTTTCCTATTTCATATAAAAATTGTGTTTATTCTTCAACAAGACTTGACAACAGTGTGAAGCCTTCATAGTAAGGACACAATTTTTATACACATAGCTAATGTAAAATGGAGTTCTGTATGCAATATGTAGACAATAAATATTTTTCTCTTCGAAAGTACATGACACTTGGATGTAGAGCAAGCACAAATTTAAATAGAATAGTAAAAATTCACGGTGTTTCATCAAATGTAAAGGATGGCACACATGAGGGAGCAAACAAATTGAGAGAACAAAATGATGCGGATTTTTTCACTGTAAAGTTAAACATATATACACAGAAACAAATAACAAAAGAAAAATATTATGCACCTAAAGTTTCCCACGAACCAAAAAATATGATTATTTGTGATCTCTTCAACATTTATACCCAACATCCCAACACAAGAACACAATCTTGCTTGCTCAAGGATCAAGATAAATCAGAGAATTGATAATTCAGAGTAGTGGCATTTTCACCCTTTATAACCAAAAAACAATATGTAATCATTTGACCTTGCTGGACTTTGGAAGCATCAGTTTAATTAGAAAAATACAACCCACACGATCATGCATATTGGCAGCTTAACTTCCTGCATCTATTGGCTATAACAACCCATTCCTGTAAAGCCAAAACCACAAAGTTGTCATTCCGCAAATACATACCCACCTCGCCGTCAGAAGCACCTCCAGAAGCGCCATGGGCACTGCTCTATTCAGGTTTGCTACTGTCACCGACCGTGATGCTATTGTCAACAATAGCCCATATTTCATAGGCGACTCTGTTTTGCATATCACCAGCGAGGACAAGGGCATCAACCATAGATCTACTGTGTTTACCCATGATGTATGGTGCATGCTATTGAATTAACCTCAGCAGCTTTGGGACCCAGAATTTGTGATGAAAACTTTCGTACCCTTCGGTAGATTTCTGGTTTGGAACAAGGATCTGTCCAACAGAGCTCGTATCCTAGTAAAATTTCGTGCACACAATATTGTTACTCTACCGCTCAGTGTCGTACTTGGAAGGAATCTTACGGCTGATAGCAATGGTGACACATGGAGCTGCCCTATGATCCTCCTTGCACGTAACATGTTGGGTGGTGTTGCTGGTGACGAGGACCCCCTTCCTCCTGACAGTGCCAACCCCCACCCTATGCCTGTCATCCATCAGGGATTTTGGCATGATGGACCTGAGGATCATGATCATAACATGGATGAACAAGTTCATGTTGCACCTTTAATTCCCCATGTTGCACCTGCTGGACATGCTGCACCTGCAGCAGGAATTGACATTGTGGCCCCCGGCACACCTATCTTACACCTTGATGAACAAGTGGCACATGAGCATGTCCCGGACACCATGGAGAACCTGTCCAACCTTCTTGTAAACTTGATGGGACATGGTGAGGAAGTGATGAACAAATTCAATGGTTTCAGTATCTCGGGTGCCCCATGCAACATTGAAGAATCTGTTGAAAATGGCATGAAAACCATAAAATGTACTCTGCAAATCAACATTGTCTCTGAACTCCAGATTGATGCTCAGGAGGGCACATCTGGCACTGCTTTTCTCAACAACACTGTGCAGCAGCAGACTATGGAGGGAGATCACTCTGAATCAGAGAGCCTGATGGAAATCCCTGAACCCACTAATTTCCCCAAGTCCAAGCGCAAGAAGCAGACTCCCAGAAACGTCAGTGTGGTTAGGAGGAGCAAACGCATAGCTGATCTTGCTGGAGGATACAAAGACAAAGTCCTTGCTGAAGAAGCTAGTGACAATGGCATTAACATGGACTTGAATAAGGAATTTGATGCTATCGTCATGGACAATAATGCTGCACCTCCACCTGATCTTCCCATTGCCACTATACAAGCCATTGGCACCCGTTTCTCCCAGATGCCTCCTGGGGAGGTGTCTACTGCTGCCCTCATGAGCAACAGCCCCAATGATAATGTGTAAACATTGTCACTGCATGTCTAGGGGTAGAGACTACTGCTACCTCATTATCCTAGATCGTTTTTATTACTTATCCATCATGTTTTCGTCCCCAATTAGCACCTATCTGCTAAACAGACTCTATATGTGTAAGCAGACTATGTCAGTGTATGTGATCAACATGTGTGATCAATATCTGTTTATTTCTATCTGTTTCCAATGGATCTTTCCTATATGTGCTGGCATATATGCACTCCTTTTCTGCTTCCAGTTACCTGGTCCAACGATCTACTTTCCCTGCGATTTTGTTATCCCCCTGGATGTTTTTGATAAACTTGTTGACATAGGATCAGTACCTGATCTTATCACTACTATAATCACAATGTTGTCCAATGAGTAGATATTGGAGTGTGATAGATTGGAATATAAGGGGGATTAATTCCCAGGGCAGATGTGATGATTTGAGCAACAAAATATCTGAAAGCAACTGTAATATTGTCTGCCTCCAAGAAACAAAAAGAGTGTCATTTGACCATAATTTCATCAGAAAATTTTGCCCTAGAAGGTTAAACCAGTATGCTTATCAACCATCAATTGGAAATTCAGGGGGCCTAATAATTATTTGGAATGGCAATACTTTCATTGGCACTGTTATCAGTCAATCTCATTTCCAAATCACCGTTGAGCTCAAATGCAACCTCACAAATCTGATATGGCACATAACCAATGTTTATGCCCCATGTACACCTGAAGGAAGGAATCTATTTCTTGATTGGCTTATGCAACTGGACTCCTCAAATTATGATTATTGGATGATCCTTGGTGATTTCAACATGATTAGAAGTACTGCTGACAGGAACAGACCAGGGGGCAGCATCAATAACATGCTCCTATTTAACTCTATCATACAGCAACATGACCTTGAAGAAATCCCACTTAAAGGAAGGGCTTACACTTGGAGCAACATGCAATATATTCCACTCTTAGAAAAGCTAGACTGGATATTTACATCACATAGCTGGATTACCCAATTTCCCAACACCCTTGCCACCCCTATGGCAAGATTAGGTTCTGATCATGTCCCCATTCTTATTCAAATTGGTACTAATATACCTAAATCACAAATATTCAGATTTGAGGAATATTGGCTAGAATTTGATGGATTTAAGAATGTGGTGGAGCAATCTTGGCATAACCCAGGTGCATACAGTAATGATGCTCAGGATATCACTGCTAGATTCAAAAACATGAGAAACAACATCAAGAAATGGAGTAAGAATTTATCAAAACTCTTTGTGATCGTTGATAATTGCAGCTTTGTCTTGAGCATGTTAGATGGACTGGAAGAACAGAGGCCATTATCTGGGATTGAAAAAAACTTTAGACTGGTTGTCAAATCTCACCAAACCAAGCTCCTTGAAGCTAAAAGGTTATACTGGAGGAAAAGAGCAAACATTATATGGGCCAAACTTGGGGATGAAAATACTAAATTTTTCCACTCCATTGCTACCAGAAATTTCAGGCACAACCACATTGCATGCCTTATGACAGAGGATGATGGAGAAGTGACTAGCCATGAAGAAAAAGCTGCAGTATTATGGAATTTCTTCAAAAACAGACTTGAACAATCTGTCAACACTCATATGAGATTTGATCTTAGCTCCCTAATGATACCACATGATCTGAGTTCAGTGGAGGATCCATTTTCCAATGATGAAATTGATGAAGTGATAAAATGTATGCCTATTGACAAATCACCTGGACCTGATGGTTTCAATGGGCTCTTCATTAAGAAATTCTAGTACAAGATAAAGCATCATTTCTATAACCTATGTAATAGTTTTTATGAAGGGAGCTTAGATCTAAACAGTATCAATACTGCATATATCACATTAATACCCAAGGTGACTATCCCTACATCTCCATCTGACTATAGGCCTATCTCCCTGGTTCATGGCTCTGAAAATCATCACCAAACTTATTGCCAATAGAGTCCAAAAAGAGATTATTCCCCTCCTTCATAAAAACCAATATGGTTTTATCAAGACAAGAACCATACAAGACTGTCTTGCCTGGGCCTTTGAGTACCTACACATATGCCACAGATCCAAAAAAGAAATTATTATTATCAAATTAGACTTTGAAAAGGCATTTGATATGGTTGAATATGATGTCATTACTACTATGCTTCAACACATGGGATTTGGGCAAAGGTTCATTGGATGGATTAAAAGGATACTGACATCTGCTACCACCTCTGTCATACTCAATGGATTACCTGGTAAAATGATCCAATGCAGAAGGGGAGTGAGACAGGGAGACCCTTTGTCCCCCCTTTTATTTGTATCTACTATTGAACTTCTTCAAATTGCTGTCAATGATGCTTGGCACAATAACTTGATTACTCTACCAATTGATGAATCATATGGACAGAGTTATCCTATTCTGCAGTATGATGATGACACCCTTTTGATCATGCCAGCTGATGAGATCCAGATAACAAACCTTAAGGAAATTATTGGAAAATTCACTAATAGTACTGGTCTGAGGATTAATTATCACAAATGATCAATGGTGCTAATTAATATATCAAATGACAAATGCAATTTCCTTGCTAATGTTTTTGGTTGCAGAACTGAGTCACTACCTTTTACCTACCTGGGCCTACCTTTGGGCACCACTAAACCCAGATTAGATGACCTTTCCCATGATCTATAAGCTAGACAAAAGTGTTGGAATTATGCCCTAGAGGTAATAATAAAGATGTTATTATTATAATTCTTGTTCATGATAAACTTTATATTCCATGCTAGAATTGTATTAAGCGGAAACTTTGATACTTGTGTGGTTTATGAACAACACCGTGTCCCTAGTACGCCTCTATGGAATAGCTCATTGATTAATGATGGTTAAGGTTTCCTAACCATAGACATGAGTTGTCGATTAATAATGAGATCATGTCATTAGGAGAATGATATGATGGACAGACCCAAATTAAGCAGAGCAATTAGATCGTGTCATCGTGTTCATCTTTGCGAAGCTTTTTCTTATGTCAAGTATTGTATTCCTTAGACCATGAGATAATACAACTCCCTGGTATCGGAAGAAAGCTTTGAGGTCATCAAACGTCATCCTATGTGAGGGTGATCATAAAGGTGTCTCTCAGGTGATCAGAAAGTACTTGTTGGGTTGTATGTATCGAGATGGAATTTGTCCATCCCGAGTCGGAGAGATATACTTCGGGCCCACTCGGTAACCGATATCAACACCGCTTGCAAGCACGTGGTTAAGGAGTTAATCAAAAATTGATATAGGATTACGGAACGAGTAAAGTACTTGCTATGAACGAGATTGAACTAGGTATGCCGATACCAACGATCAAATCTCGGGCAAGTAAAATATCGCGTGACAAAGGGAATACATATATGGTATTAATTGAATCCTAGCATCGTGGTTCATCCGATATGATCATCGATGAATATGTGGGAGTCAATATGGGTTTCCAGATCCCACTGTTGATTATTGATAGAAGATCATGTCTGCATATTCTCGAACCCGTAGGGTCACACACTTAACATGCATCAAAGCTAGGATAAAATGGATAATTGGTTTATGAGTTTTTGTTCGGAGTCTTGGATGAGATCCAGGACATCACGAGAGGTTCCGGAATGGTCCGGAGAATAAGATTCATATAAACGAAAGCAGTTTTTGGATTTCGGAATCGTTTTGGAGTTTATCGGTATTGTACCGGAAGGTTCTAGAAGGTTCCGGAGTGGGACCAACGTGGGCCCACTTGTCGGAGGCCTGCGTGGGCCTAAGGGGGAGTGCCCTGGCCGCTTTGGGCCAGGGGCACAAGGCCCCAAAGGCCCAGCCGGCCAGCCCTAGGGGAAACCCTAGGGGAGCCTTCTAGAAGGAGGGGGAAACTTGCCCCCCACTCCACTCCTTGGGCCGCCGCCCTAGGGCTTGGAGGAGGGGCCAAAGGGGGCCGACCAGCCCCTATATAAGGAGGGCAGGGGCGCAGCCTCCCCCCACTCCTCCAACCCTAGCCGCCAACTGCTGCCCTTCCTCTCTCTCTCTCTCTCCCGACTGCGCATAGGCGAAGCCCTGCTGCAGAAATTCTGCACCATAAGCACCACGCCGTCGTGCTGCAGATCCAATCTATCTCTCCACCATACTTGATGGACCAAGGAAGGAGGAGACATCTCTGCATTGTACGTGTGTATCTCTCGGAGGCGCCGTCACTTGCGGCGTTGGATCGGATCGGATCGCGAGGAGGAGAAGGCTAGTTCGACTACATCACCCACGTTCTGTTGAACGTTTCCGCTGTGCGATTTCTTCAAGGGTATGAAGATCTCATCAATCTCTCTCGCTCATTGCATCTCCTAGATTAGATCTTGGCTTTGTTGTTCGCATCCATAGAATTTTTTTGATTTACTATGCTGCAAAACCCTTCAGTCGTATTAGAGCTAGATCTATGCGTAGATGTGTTTCACGAGTAGAACGCAACATGCTTGTTGCGGGCGTTGATGTTTTCTATTGCAAACCTCTTGTTGTGTATTTCTTATGGCGCGGCATAGTGAGATCGAAGCGGTCCAGGCCAACTTTACGCGACCTCGTTCGCGAGACCGACTCCGCACTTGACGTGTGGCTTGTTCCACACATGCGGCTGGTGGATGCTTGTTTCTCTCACTATAGTAGTCATGGGATTTACACCGAATGTTGGCAACCATAATATCACTGTTGTTGCTTTCCATAGGTAAGAATCGTTCTTAGCTTGTTACTCCCATAAGCCACGTAAAACATGCAACAACAAAGTAGAGGCGTCTAACTTGTTTTTGCAGGGAGTGTTTTGTGATATGGTATGGCCCAAGACATGATGTGTATGATGTATGCAATGATCATGTTCTATAATATTTCATGACTTGCATGTCGATGAGTTCACAACCGGCAGGAGCCGTATGGTTGTCTTTATAATTGTGTATGAACTGCGTGTCAACTTCTTATACGCCATGTAATAGCTTTACTTTATCGCCAAGTAGTTAGAAATAGTTGTAGTTGCTATTCGTGGTGGAGGCAATCATGGTGGAGTGATGGAGATCATGCTGGCGCGCACAAGATGGAGATCATTGCGCGGAGATTGGCTATACCATGTCACATAAAATTATATGCATGTGATGTTTATCCTTTTATGTATCTTATTATGCTTAGATCGCGACGGTAGCATTATAAGATGATTCCTCACTTAAAGATCAAGATAAAATTGTGTTCTCCCCATGTATGCACCATTGTGAAAGTTCGTCGTGTTCAAGCACCTCGTGATGATCGGGTGCTATAAACTCTACGTTCACATACAACGGGTGCAAGCCAGTTTTGCACACGCGGAAATACTTAGGTTTGACTTGACGAGCCTAGCATGTACAGACATGGCCTCGGAACACACGAACTGAAAGGTTAAACATGAGTCATATGAATGATATGATCGACACTTTGTTGTCCACCATTGAAACCACATCTCTTCTTGTGAAGATCGGATTAGGTGTGGTGAATTTGGATCGTGTTCATTAAACAAATTGAGGGATGTTGAATTTAGTGGGAGTTCATCTAGTAATTTGATTAAGTTGAACTAGTTATCATAAACATAGTCTAAATTGTATTTGCAAATTTTGTAGATCAAATGACTAAGTCCAACTTCAACTTCAACGTTTTTGCTGAGAAATAAAAGCTTAAGAACAATGGGTCTAACTTCACCAACTGGTTCCGCAATCTGAGAATCATTCTCGCTGGCGGACAAAAGGACTATGTACTTGAGAAAGCACTAGATGACGCCCATGCTACTGATTATGGAGTGATTAAGAGTACCATGTTGTTTGCTATGGAACCGGATCTTCAAAATCGTTTTGAGGAGTTCGCCGGGCCCTTTGAGATACTTGAGGAACTGAAAACCATGTTTCAGACTCAGGCCCGTTCTGAGAGATATGAGATCTCTGAGAAGTTCTTTAACTGCAAGATGGAGGAAGGGTGTTCTGTTAGTGAGCACGCCATTAAGATGTCGGGCTACACTCAACGTCTTGAGCAACTGGACTACAAGATTCCAGAAGAGCTCAAGATTGACAGAGTTCTGCAATCACTCCCTCCTAGCTACAAAGGTTTTGTAGTTACTCACAATCAAATTCGTTCCACTGATACAATCACTGAGCTCTTCGCTAAGCTGAAAGCTGCGGAGGTGGATATCAAGAAAGATAATCATGTGTTGATGGTCAACAATACCCCTAGCTTTAAGAAAGGTAAGGGTGCAAAGAAATCCTTCAAGAAAGGCAGCGGAAAGCGTGTTGCCCCTGCTGAGAAAAAGCTCAAGTCTAGACCTAAGCCGGACACTGAGTGCTTCTATTTCAAGGACAAGGGTCACTGGAAGCGCAACTGTCCGAAGTACTTAGCGGACAAGAAGTCTGGCACCATTAAAGGTATATTTGATATACATGTTATTAATGTTTACCTTACTAGCGCTCGTTGTAGTGCCTGGGTATATGATACTGGTTCAGTTGCTAATATTTGTAACTCGAAACAGGAGCTACGGAATAGATGGCGGCTAGCAAGGGATGAGGTGACGATGCGCATTGGCAATGGATCAAAAGTTGATGTGATGGCCGTCGGCACGCTCTCCTTAGTTTTACCTTCGAGATTAGTTTTAAACCTTAATAAGTGTTATTATGTGCCTGCGTTGAGCACGAACATTATATCTGGATCGTGTTTATTGCAAGACGGTTATTCATTTAAATCGGAGAATAATGGTTGTTCTATTATATGAATAACATCTTTTATGGTCATGCACCTGTTGTGAATGGTTATTTCTTCTGAATCTCGAAAGCAATGAAACGCACATCCATAACATTGAGGCTAAGAGATGCAAAGTAGATAGTGATAATCCAACTTATTTGTGGCACTGCCATCTAGGTCATATTGGTGTAAAACGCATGAAGAAACTCCATTCTGATGGACTTTTGGAGTCTCTTGAATTTGAATCATTTGACAAGTGCGAGTCGTGCCTCATGGGCAAGATGATCAAAACCCCGTTCTCCGGAATAATGGAGCGAGCAACGGATTTATTGGAAATCATATATACCGATGTATGCGGACCAATGAGTGCTTAGACGCGCGGTGGATATCGCTATTTTCTCACTTTTACTGATGACTTAAGTAGATATGGGTATATCTATTTAATGAAACATAAATCTGAAACGTGCGAAAAGTTCAAAGAATTTCAGAACGAAGTGGAAAACCATCATAACAGAAAAATTAAATTTCTACGATCCGATCGTGGAGGTGAATATTTGAGTTATGATTTTCTCACGCATCTTAAAGCAAGCGGAATCGTTTTGCAACTCACGCCACCCGAAACACCACAACACAATGGTGTGTCTGAATGACGGAATCGAACTCTATTCTATATGGTGCGATCAATGATGTCTCTTACAGATTTGCCGTTATCATTTTGGGGTTATGCATTACAAACCGATGCATTCACTTTAAATAGGGCACCATCTAAATCTTTTGAGACGACACCGTATGAAGTATGGTTTGGTGCTAAACCTAAGTTGTCGTTTCTTAAAGTTTGGGGATGCGAAGCTTACGTCAAGAAGTTGATGCCGGACAAGCTCGAACCCAAAGTGGAGAAATGCGTCTTCATAGGATACCCTAAGGAAACGATTGGGTATACCTTCTACCACAGATCCGAAGGCAAAGTGTTTGTTGCAAAGAACGGATCCTTTCTTGAGAAGGAGTTTCTCTCGAAAGAAGTGAGTGGGAGGAAGGTAGAGCTAGACGAGGTTATTGAACCTTCTCTCGAGTTGGAGAGTAGCGCAGCACCTGAAATTGTTCCAGTGCCGTCTGCACCAACAAGAGAGGAAGATAATGACGAGGATCATGAAACTTCGATCGATGCTACTACTGAACTTCGCAGGTCGACAAGGTCACGTGCCACTCCTGAATGGTACGGCAACCCTGTCTTAACCGTCTTGTTGTTAGACAACAGTGAACCTGCGAACTATGAGGAAGCAATGATGATCCCAAACTCTGAGAAATGGCTAGAGGCCATGAAATCCGAATTGGGATCCATGAGCAAAAGCCAAGTATGGACTTTGGTGGACCCTCCTAGCGACCGTAAGGCCATTGAGTGCAAATGGATTTTCAAGAAGAAAACGGACGCGGATGGTAATGTTACTGTCTATAAAGCTCGGCTTGTCGCAAAAGGGTTTCGACAAGTTCAAGGTGTTGACTACGATGAGACTTTCTCTCCCATAGCGATGTTTAAGTCCATTCGGATTTTATTAGCAATTGCTGCATTTCATGATTATGAAATATGGCAGATGGATGTCAAGACTGCGTTCCTCAATGGCAACATTGATTAAGAGTTGTCTATGATGCAGCCCGAAGCTTTTGTCGATCCTAAGGATGCTAATAAGGTATGCAAACTTCAGCGTTCCATTTATGAACTGAAGCAAGCATCTCGAAGTTGGAACCTTTGTTTTGATAAAGTGATCAAGAGCTTTTGATTTGTTCCAAATTGCTACGAAGCTTGTATCTACAAGAAAGTGAGTGGGAGCTCGGTGACATTTTTAGTACTATATGTGGATGACATATTGATTATTGGAAATGACATTGGTATGCTTAACGATGTGAAGAGTTATTTGAATAAATGTTTTTCAATGAAAGACCTAGGAGAAGCTGCTTATATATTAGGCATCAAAATCTATAGAGATAGACAAAGACGCCTAATAGCTTTAAGCCAAAGTACATACCTAGAAAAAGTTCTGAAAAGGTTCAGAATGGATAAAGCAAAGAAAGGTTCATTGCCCATGTTGTCAGGTAAGATATTGAGCAAGACTCAGTGTCCATCTACGGTAAACGATAGAGATACTATGAGCAAAGTGCCATATGCCCCGGCCATGGGTTCTATCATGTATGCCATGCTATGTACTAGACCGGATGTGTCCAATGCTCTTAGTTTGACGAGCAGATACCAAAGTGATCCAGGAGTGGAACACTGGACAGCCGTAAAGAACATCCTAAAGTATTTAAATAGGACTAAAGAAATGTTCTTGGTCTATGGAGGTGATGAGCAGCTCGTCGTAAAAGGTTACGTCGACGCTAGTTTCGACACCGACCCGGATGATTCTAAATCTCAGACAGGATACGTTTATATTTTGAATGGAGGGGCTGTGAGCTGGAGAAGTTGCAAGCAAAGCATGATCGCGTGATCTACAACAAAAGCGGAATACATGGCTGCTTCAGAAACGTCAACTGAAGGAGTTTGGATCAGGAACATCATCACTGACCTTGGTGTGGTTCCAAGTGCCTTGGACCCACTGGAGATATTGTGCGACAACACTGGCGCCATAGCACTGGCTAAGGAACCAAGATATCATCCAAAGACCAAGCACATCAACCGCCGTTTTCATATAATTCGAGATTATATAGCAGATGGAGATTTGAAGATTAGCAAAGTACATACGGATCTGAATGTCGCAGATCCGTTGACTAAACTTCTTCCACGAGCAAAACATGATCAGCACCTTAATGCCATGGGTGTTAGATTGTTGCCAGATGTAAACTAGATTATTGACTCTAGTGCAAGTGGGAGACTGTTGGAATTATGCCCTAGAGGCAATAATAAAGATGTTATTACTATAATTCTTGTTCATGATAAAGTTTATATTCCATGCTAGAATTGTATTAAGCGGAAACTTTGATACTTGTGTGGTTTATGAACAACACCGTGTCCCTAGTATGCCTCTATGGACTAGCTCATTGATTAATGATGGTTAAGGTTTCCTAACCATAGACATGAGTTGTCGATTAATAATGAGATTATGTCATTAGGAGAATGATATGATGGACATACCCAAATTAAGCAGAGCAATTAGATCGTGTCATCGTGTTCATCTTTGCGAAGCTTTTTCTTATGTCAAGTATTGTATTCCTTAGACCATGAGATAATACAACTCCCTGGTATCGGAAGAAAGCTTTGAGGTCATCAAACGTCATCCTATGTGAGGGTGATCATAAAGGTGTCTCTCGGGTGATCAGAAAGTACTTGTTGGGTTGTATGTATCGAGATGGAATTTGTCCATCCCGAGTCGGAGAGATATACTTCGGGCCCACTCGGTAACCGATATCAACACCGCTTGCAAGCACGTGGTTAAGGAGTTAATCAAAAAGTGATATCGGATTACGGAACGAGTAAAGTACTTGCTGTGAACGAGATTGAACTAGGTATGTCGATACCAACGATCAAATCTCGGGCAAGTAAAATATCGCGTGACAAAGGGAATACATATATGGGATTAATTGAATCCTGGCATCGTGGTTCATCCGATATGATCATCGATGAATATGTGGGAGTCAATATGGGTTTCCAGATCCCGCTGTTGATTATTGATAGAAGATCATGTCTACATATTCTCGAACCCGTAGGGTCACACACTTAACGTGCATCGACGCTAGGATAGAATGGATAATTGGTTTATGAGTTTTTGTTCGGAGTCTCGGATGAGATCCAGGACATCACGAGAGGTTCCGGAATGGTCCGGAGAATAAGATTCATATAAAGGAAAGCAGTTTTTGGATTTCGGAATCGTTTCGGAGTTTATCGGTATTGTATCGGAAGGTTCTAGAAGGTTCTGGAGTGGGACCA
Source organism: Avena sativa (assembly GCA_916181665.1). Classification (NCBI taxonomy): domain Eukaryota; kingdom Viridiplantae; phylum Streptophyta; class Magnoliopsida; order Poales; family Poaceae; genus Avena; species Avena sativa. Next base: position 345,921,975 of record OV702280.1, on the reverse strand, counting down.
ATGTGGGCCCACTTGTCGGAGGCCTGCGTGGGCCTAATGGGGAGTGCCCTGGCCGCTTTGGGCCAGGGGAACAAGGCCCCAAAGGCCCAGCCGGCCAGCCCTAGGGGAGCCTTCTAGAAGGAGGGGGAAACTTGCCCCCCACTCCACTCCTTGGGCCGCCGCCCTAGGGCTTGGAGGAGGGGCCAAAGGGGGCCGACCAGCCCCCTATATAAGCAGGGCAGGGGCGCAGCCTCCCCCCACTCCTCCAACCCTAGCCGCCAACTGCTGCCCTTCCTCTCTCTCTCTCTCTCCCGACTGCGCGTAGGCGAAGCCCTGCTGCAGAAATTCTGCACCATAAGCACCACGCCGTCGTGCTGCAGATCCAATCTATCTCTCCACCATACTTGCTGGACCAAGGAAGGAGGAGACATCTCTGCATCGTACGTGTGTATCTCTCGGAGGCGCCGTCACTTGCGGCGTTGGATCGGATCGGATCGCGAGGAGGAGAAGGCTAGTTCGACTACATCACCCACGTTCTGTTGAACGTTTCCACTATTCGATTTCTTCAAGGGTATGAAGATCTCATCAATCTCTCTCGCTCATTTCATCTCCTAGATTAGATCTTGGCTTTCTTGTTCGCATCTGTAGAATTTTTTTGATTTACTATTCTGCGAAACCCTTCAAAAAGGCTATCTGGTATTGGCAACCTCTTATAACACTGCTCGAGATTAGAAGTGATACGCTCTGTTATCTCTGCTATGCCCAGCTATGTCATGTATGCTATGAAAGTCCACTTTACTCACACTGACCATGCTGAAAAATCGATGAGAAAATTCCTCTGGCATGGCAAAGAGATAGACAAGTCTGTAAAGTGCCTAATACAATGGGAGAAAGTATGCCTACCAAAGGATGCTGGAGGACTTGGAGTACTAAACCTTAGAGAACACAACAAAGTACTATTGATGAAAAATCTATACAAATTCTACAATTCCCATGACTTACCTTGGGTGGATCTAATCTAGACAGCCTATTACCAGAATGGTGTTGTGCCTTCTACACATAATACCAGAGGCTCTTTCTGGTGGAGAAACTGCATATCTTTCTTATCTGAATTTAAAGGTATGACTTGTGTTAATGCCAGGAGAGGCAACACTACCCTTCTGTGGCAGGATAAGTGGCAAGACAACATCCTCAGAATGACATATCCTGAACTCCACTCCTATGCCAAGAATAAATGGATCACAGTTGAGCAGGTCAGGATATTAGAGGAAGAACCATTTTGCAACCTTTTCCAGCTACCACTATCCAACATTGCTTATGATCAGAGTTTGCAACTTAAAAGCTTGCTGGAAGGAATCACTAACACTTTTGAACATGATACTTGGTATTTCCCTTGGAATGGTACAAACTTTTGTACAAAGAGATTTCACCCGTCAATCATCAATGCACCACCTGCACCAGCTCCTTTCAAATGGATCTGGAAATCCCCATGCTTACCCAAACACAAGTTTTTCTCATGGCTAATATTTCAGGACAGGATTAATACCAAAGACCTGATGAAAAGGAAGAACTTTCATGTGGAGTCATCTGAATGTGTTCTCTGTGATGACCATAATGAAGAAACTATGTTCCATTTATTCTTCCAATGTGATTTCAGTCAATCATTCTGGTGGAAGCTCAATGAGGAATGTAATACTGACCTACCCTTCATCGATATGCTACTAGAGGCCAAGAACAGGTCACAAAACCCTTTCTTCAAGGTTGCCCTTATTGCTGGATGCTGGAGTATATGGAATCACAGAAATAAGATTATATTTGACAACTTGGCCAAAGATCTTGACACCTGCTATCAATTCTTTATAACATCTGTATAATTGATTAGGCATAGGGTAAAACCGAGTCTGAAAGAGGGGATGCAGGATTGGCTTGATCACTTGTAATCCCTCCACACCCCCATACTAACTCCCCTGAACTTTATCATCTTTAATTATTCCGGCTGATTGAATGAAAAATGGAAAACGACACAGTGGGGATTTCCCCCACTGTCACACGTGTCAAAAAGAAAGGCCATTCATGGGAACCTCACATGTTAAGATAGTAAAGGGTATATTCAGATACATGAGACACTATACCAACAATATTGAAATTATTTTCCTTAGAAACAATCAATATATCCACAAAACAACAAATTATTAAGAATGAATCATGGGATACACTGTAGCTCTATTTAGGCAGTACTGTTAATATCCTCATAAAGCTCACATACCTTGGATACGAACGTTTCTTTTGTTAACTTGTACTATCTGCATGGTCATTTGTAAAAACACGTTTGCCAGACCAGAATATATATATTTTAGACCAATCGGAGGTCTTAGTGTATAGAGCTTAGAGTTTCCTATACATATGAGATGCTAATAGTTCAACTGAAATAAATATGTATTGTATTGCAAGCTCTTGCACAGAAATAAATATGATATATTAGTATTGGCTAATGAAGCTAAGGAAATTCCACTGCCATGCAAAACCGACAAGAGGCTTCCAAATTGCGCAAGAGTGAAGTATCCTCTTAATTTAAGAGAGATATCTGAAACTTGAGATGTGCTTGGCCAGATCCGTTTCTTCTCTCTTCTGAATTAGTAAAAATCCATATTTGCTCTTCTTCTTTTTATTCATATGAGCAGTCTTTTCCCTATGCCATATTCACTTCAGTCTAGAACTCTATGTAGGTGATAGTTCATATCATACCTCATGGGAGTTCAATGGGAACTACAGCTGGTCCTTGAAATTACTTCCTTTTTTTTGTTACTTCCATGTTTAGTCCCATAGCTGATAGTTGTAGTGGCAATAGTAAAATTGTACTTCTGAGCATTCTTCAACATTTTGAGTGGGGTTGTTGATCTAGCATACAGCAGAGAATAAAATCGCTCCAACTTGGAAGAACTAATTATACAGGAGAAATATATTAATTAATAGCTAAGAGCATCTCCACTCGTTGGCCGAACCCAGGCCGAAATGCGGACCAAACTTCGGCCGGACGGCGCAAGTTTTCGGTCTGGGTACGCCTAGTTTTCCACTCCGTACCCAGGCCGAGTTCCCAGGTCGCCCGTTTCCGCTCAAATTCAGCTAAACTTCGTCCAAATTTTAGCATAGATCGGCATACGACGAATACAGAACACTTTAAGACCAAAATTCAGCGAATTTTTAGCAGAGTTCGGCGTACTGTAAACATAGTTCGGCCTGCAGTAAAATTACAACATATTTCGGCCAAATTCGGCCAGTTCATGCTCAGCATCTACGTCGTGTTGCCCCTGCGTGTCCATAGGTGCTCGACAAGATCATCCTGCAGCTGTTGATGCATCGCCGGATCTCAGATCTCCTGACGCATTGCGATGAATGCAGCCCATGTTGGAGGCACCTGATGATCAGGCTCGGCAAGAGGACCCTGTAGATGGTATGGCTCGTCCTCCTCGAGCAAACTCATTGGATCCTTCTTCTCATCCTCAATGATCATGTTGTGCAAGGTCACACAATAGTTCATCACTTCCCACATCTGATCTTTCGACCAGGTCATAGCAGGGAACTGAACAACTGCAAACCTCTGCCGGAGCACACCAAATGCCCGCTCCACTCGGCGATGCGGAGATAGTCATCGGCAGCATCACCCGGCGCTCCATATGCAAGCAACCTCATCGCCACGGTGCACTTCTGAAGGGACGAAAACCCAACCAAGCCGGTGCAGTCCTTCTTGCAAAGGAAATATGGGTCGAACTCCCGGATGGCATGCACGATCTTAAGGAAGAGCTTCCGGCTCATCCTGAAACGGCGGCGAAACACGTCTTCTCCATGGAGTGGCTGGTCGGCGAAGTAGTCGGCGTACAACACGCAGTAGCCCTCTATCCTCTGTCTCGCCTTGCACTTCATGCGACCTGGCGCCGAACCACCGCGCTTCGGCTTCGCCATCTGCATGTACAGCTGGGCAAGCGATGCGAGAATCTGCAAGTGCTCTTCACTTTCGGTGACCTTGGCGCTCTCCTCTTCCAGGAGTTCGGCGAGCAACTCCTCATCGTCGGAATCCATGGCGAGTATCTCGCCCTCGTCAGAGTCAGTAGACAGAACCTCGTCGCCGTCGGGTCCATGGCCGAATCCGGCCAAATGTCGAACACCTAGCGGGCGAGGTGGTGGGCGCACCGAGCCGAAGCACAACTACGGCAAGGGTAGGTAGGCGAAAGCGGCGGCGGCAGAGGCGTGGAGCTAGGCTGTAGTGACCTCGGATCGATAAGGATCCTAAGTCCCTGTGATTAACATGCTAGTCCCTGGATCAATAGCTAGCACTCACAGTCGATGAAATATCATGTAAAACACAAAGTCTTTATTACACGGAGAATCCAGAGTATGAATTTATTACAAAATTTCTTAGCATTATGCTAGCTCAAATAGCAGCGAAAACATAAAAGCAGCTTGAGTCCATCAATGCCCCAGGCTTGTCGAGTGTAGACTCACGATCCCTACGCACCTTTCAATCTTCGGATTCTGCATATAAAACGTGCAGCCAACAAGTTGGGTCAATACTTTGAATGTATTGGCAAAGTACACCAAGGAGATAAAAGGCTCTCTCTACATGCAAGGCTAGTTTAGGCTGTAGAGTTCATTTGCTCAAAGCTAGTTTTCTTAAGTAGAGAGAAGGAGAGAGGATTTTCCCTACTTTGTAAACATTTGCTTAGATAAAATAAGGTCGAATGGCACACGAGGATATTACTCACCAAGTGTCCAAACAACCAAACACTTGGATATTACGCACCAAGTGTCACTTGGACATTACACACCAAGTTTCCAAAATCCCACCCATTGGCGATATTACTCACGCCATGGGGTTTTAAAACTTTGTTTAGAAAAGAGAGAGGAAGATCCTTCAGAGGCTCCATCCTTCAGATGCTCAATGTTGTTCTGTTTCCGTGAACACGGCTGATCGATCAGATTGCAATACTCTCGAGAGTTTGTGCACTTTACCCACAATCCACGATCAAGTCCTTTTACAGACAAGACCATGGCGAGGCTTTCCCTTAGTAGCCCCTCTACCTTCCGGATCCAACCGTGCCAAGAACCTCCAAATGTTGGTACCCAGGTGAGGTTTCCCACTAAGTACTAGGCCAAGACAGAGCCCATAATGTATTGTGGTTGCACTGGAAGCTTCTGAATTCTGAAACATGGCAGACTTCTTTGATTCCTGGGCGGCCGTCCTCCACCAAAATCTCACTCGTTGACCCGACAACCATTCCGCCCAGAAGAAAACTTAGTTTTATTTTGAAGTGGATTTGAGAAGAAGAGTTTACTCTAGAGAGCCTTTATACTTAGAAAAATTCTGTCTTTCGAACCCCCAACGGTACTTTGTATATTTAGCATAGCAAGCAATACTTAGCAAAAACAGGGGTAACCTATTAGGAGGGAAAATCCTAAGTATAGAGCTACTCATGGCATACTACAAAATCATCGCACTTGCAAAATAATACTAAGGAAAAATTCTACTAGAACATCCTACACATGCATACTACAGAATTTTGAAGATCACGTGCATAGAATCAAAACTGGGACAAAATTATGAACAAGTGGTGTAACTTGCCTTGATCCGAGCAGCACTCTACACAATAGCACTCCTTAACGCACTCCGAACAATCTAACGAATCACAAACATAGATCTGATCACAACTTGCTCAAAACAGGTCACAGAGAATAATCATGCATGCATGCAACATGGTATTATGCAAGATTGGTTCTTCTAAATTGACCAAGGTAGCAAGATTGAGTTGCAATAGTGTTAAGGTGTCACTAGGATTGATTTCCCAAAGGTTTAGATCTATTTGGGTCACTAATACAAATCCTAGGGTTTAAAAGGAGATCAAATCATCTAATTAGCCCCAAACTAGATCTAATGATCTTAAGCAAAGTTTTATAATTCTGTTCAGTAGGTATTGTGGAAACAAGGTTATTGCAATAAGAATCAATTAAAACAGAATTTTAATTATTTTTTATAAAATAAACACTCTAATATAATGATTAAAATCTACACCTAAAACCTTACTGTAAAATTGGAATATTATTGCAGATCTGGATTCTACATAAAATTAAGAATCCAACGGTATATTATAAGCTAAATTTGGCCAAGTAGTTATTTTTCTATGATTTTCGCAATATTAAACTCAATCTGCAAAACAGATCTAAACTTAGTTCGAGGATCTGCCAAGTGGCGGGATCTAACTGGTCCAGCTAGGCGACGCGGCTGACGCGGCATGCTGACGCGGACCACTACGCGGTGCCGACGCGGTTAGCCACGCGGCGCAACGTGGTTGGCCGATACCCCTTCGCCCCCCCTTCTAATCTGGCCCGCATGATTACGATCGGATGGCCGAGGCGGCTCTACTGACCTGCGGTGGTGGCGGCGATGGAGACGACGGCGGCGGCAGAGTCGACGGTGGTCGGAGGTCCTGGCGGCCCTAATGAAGGCGACGAATATGGCCCCTGATGCGCACGGTGATGGCAATTCTTCCAACAAACTCCGCGTGGTCCCTCTCCTTCTCTATCTCCCACGGGCGACCGTTCCTCTCCTCGGTCCCGACGGGCTGCGTCGAGCAATTGCCGGTGACCCCCTGCGGTTCGGAAGAAACGGGTTAGACGGAGGGATAGGGTAGACCGAGACGAGTAGAGTGGAAGGTGGAATAGGGCTCGAGGTGCTTTGGAGGGTCGCCAACCTCGAGCTCCGACGGCGGACGGCTCCGGCGAGATCGAAAGCTTGCAAAATCGGGGCTAGGGTTTGAGAAAAACGAGGGAAACGATGGGAGCCGATGCAGCGGTATAAGAGGGAAGGATTTCGTGTCGTAGGAGGCACAGATTCGATCCGAAATCGACCGATATCCTCGGTCAGTTGCGCGGTGGCCGCCGTGTTCGTCCTGGAGTCGACGAAAGCTCCGACGCGTGGGCCCGGGCGGTCAGCGGGCGCGGAAGGTGGCGGCTGCGCGGGTGGGCCGGTGGCGGGCTGCGGTGGCTGGCGCTAGCTGGGTGCCGCGCGTGCGCGGGTGGGCTGGCGCTGTGGCCCAGTTCGGTTAGGTTGCTCCCTTTTTTTTCTTTTTAACAATTTCAATTTCTGATTTAGCAAAACCTAAATAACTTTTGCATATGAGGTCAAAAGGAGATGAAACCAACTTCTGAATTTTTGTAAAAATAAGGTGGTCACCATGGGACCATGGTTTGATGTTTCACAAAGTTTTAGGAGGGTCAAGCTTGTTTACAACAATAAAGCCTACATAAAGGAAATCCTTATTAGGGTTTTGATAGGTTTAGGTGTTAGGATTTAGTTGCAAATTTTTATCTGTAGGGTGCAATGATGCAAGGATGATACATGTCACTAATAACATCCTAATATAAAATCTGGGATGTTACAAACCTACCTGTAGGGTTCGCAGCATAGAAAACAAAAAAAATTCTACGATGGGAACATTTATGTACCAAGATCTATCTACTAGATACAAGAAACGGGTGGATATACATCCATAGAATACATACCCTCAAAGACCGAATAGCGTTAACGAGGTTGTACTCGTGGATGATGTACACGAACGCTTGCCGGTCTCAAGATCGTGATGAAGTCCATCTGGTCCAGCCGGTCCAGCACGATCAAGTCCAGTACCTCAAAGCAGTGGTGCATCCGTGATCGCACACACGTACGGGTACCCCGACAACCTCCGTGCCCTCGCTCCAGCGAAGCAGCGGAAGCAAAAAATCCTTCCAGAAAAAGCCACCGGGAACATGTATCTCGCTGATCCGAGACCATGGGGAAATTCTAAAGGGGGGGAGAGAGATCCTTCGCGAGGAGGTGTGCCTTGAGAGGAGGAGAGGGGGGCCTTTTATAGGGGAGAGGGGGGCACCCAAGGGGCATGGAGCCCAGCCATGGGGCTGCCCCCACCTCTTCCACATTCATGTGGGTGGAGCTCCCACTCAAAATGAAAAGCCTCCACTCCCATTAAAAAGCCTCCACTCAAAAATCCACTCACATGCATTAAATTTCCACCAAATTTAATGCAAGCTCTCATTTAAATAAAACTATTTTATTTATTTATTAAGAATTTTGTTAATTACTTTAATTAACAAACATTCACATAAAACCCCTTACAACATTTCAATTTCACATGCATAACTAGCTTCAGCAATTTCAACCGAAACAGTTTCGGTGTCTAGTGAAATAAATTCCTGCGCTTTCCTTTTCTTTTTCTGGCATATCATTTGCTCCGAATGGTGTCAGTATCACTTAAGTGTGTCACCCTACGATTCGCGAATAATGCGGACATGATCGAGACCCTTCTCCGATCAATAATCAGTAACGGGACCTGGAGATCCATACTGACTCCCACACATTCAACGATGACTTCTGTGATCGTGTGAACCTTTTACGCTAGTATCTTAATCCCTTTGTTTCACGATATATTACATGTCCGAGATTCGATCATCGGTATCTCCATACCTAGTTTGATCTTGTTACCGACATGCACTCTTTTCTCGTTCCCGTGATATAACATTCTAGTGATCAAATCACTTGCTTGCAAGCTAACCAATGTGATATCACCGAGAGGGCCCAGAGTATATCTATCCGTCATCGGGATGAACAAATTCCACTCTTGATCCATGGGTCTCAACATAACACTTTAGTAGTTCTGAAGCCATCTTTATAATCACCCAGTTACGGTGTGACATTTGATGTCATCGAGAAACTCTTCCGGTGTTAGTGATTGACATGATCTCATGGTCTAAGGATTAGGATCACTTCGTAAGTTCTTATAGCAATATAAACTCAATGACTTTGATCGTAATGCTATACTTCGGATGAATGTTCATCACATCATTACACTAATGTTGTGACCTCGTTATTAACAACATCCAATGTCCATGATCAGGAAACTTTGATCATCTTGTTAATCAACGAGCTAGTTTATAAGAGAGGCATAACTAGGAACTTCCTTTTTGTTTATTAAACACACATGTATTAACGTTTCCGTATTAATACAATTATAGCATGCAAAATAAACATTTATCATAAATAAGGAATACGATAATAACCACTTTATTATTGCCTCTCGGGCATATTCCCTTCAGTCTCCCACTTGCACTAGAGACAATAATCTAGTTTGAAAACTTTGCGTATTGAACACCTATGGCTTTCTGGTGTTCCATATACGCAACTACAAGTGGTTAACATAATCTACGTATCTGACGCTTTTAGGTCCGTGTGTATTTGCATGTCTTTGCGTCTTCACGCATCACTCATTCTCCAATGAGATGGCATTATATAAATTTGGTCTTTCGGTGAGACCTTTAGTTCCTTGGGGTTAAAACACGTTGATACTATTGTCATACAATATATCTTTAGTGTTAGCCCGTTGCGAACCACACCTTAGTTTGATAACAAACTACTTGACACAAATTCCCTCCTCTGCTGCTACTATAGCAGTCATATACTTAGCCTTTTGTTGTAGTATTCGTCACAATGTCTTAACTTTGGAATACATCCAAATCTATCATGAAAACTCCTTTCCATTTCATTGTGCCACTCATAGTTTAAATTGAGATAAACTTAATTTGTATCTTGTGACAAACCTAGTATCAATGTAACGCTTTACAATGAACTATTTGTAATTGTTTGTCACCTCTACAAATACATTCTTAGTTCTTCCAAAAGATCATAAGAATATCCTCACTATCGTCCAATGATCATTTTATGATTCATTCTGGTATATGCTCATAACACTTAGAGCATAGGACATATCTGGATGTGTACATATCATGGTATGATTGATCAAAACATTCTCGTGATTTCACTCATCAAGTGTCAAAGCACTTGAATATTGTTTCACTTATCAAGTGTCGATACACTTGAATCTTGATTCAATTCCTTTCCATGCGACAAGAACCATTTATTGTCGTTTCTATATTGAACTCCTTCAATATCTTATATATGTACGTCTGGCACAATCATATTAGCGTCATAGTCTATCCACTATAGACATTCATGCTAAATATTCGGATTTTGCCTAAGTATTTCATAGAAATGAAATTCTTAACCTTTGTCAATAAAAGATACATCATTTCTAATCAACAAGATGTCCTCCACAAAATGTATTAGAAATATGTCTTAGCGCTCCCACTTAATTTCTTGCAAATGCAAGCATCTTCATCGTCTTCTGATGAAAACCCCTTTTCATCACGGTGAAGATTCCAACTCCGCGATGCTTACTTCAACCATTGAAGTTTGCATGCCCTTTTAGCATCCTTTGAATTTAACAAAACCCTTTGGATCGTGTCATGTACACGTCCTAGGTAACCATTCTATTAGAAGAACTTTGTTTTGTTTATTCATCTACCATATAACAAATTATATGTAGTGGTTGCTACTTTAATCCGTCCAGACTAAATATCGCTATGAAAGATCAAATCTTGTCATAGTCAACTCCTTGAACAATGTCATAAAATACTTTACGACATGTCGACTATTTCATAGATTTGAAACATCCATGTCTGTTTCTTTATAGATCCAAATACGACCGATAGGTTTTTACACCTTTCCGGAGGGTCTTCCAAGTTCAAAACTTGATTTATCGTGTATGGACTTATCACGGATTTTATGGCTTCAAGCCATTTGACGGAGTCAGGGCCCATCATCGCTTCTTTGTATGTATTCGGTTCATCATTGTCAAACAATAATGATTTACTCTCAAATCTTAATCATTTGATTGTTTATCCGACCTTCTTGGTTCAATAGGAACTTTAGACCTCTATGACCGCAACCTTTGAGGCACATAAGCTATGAGCATTATGGCAGCCTCCAGAACCATTTCCGACGCTACGCAACTCAGCACATTTAGCTAAGGTTCGTTAACCTTATCAAAGTTCTATTGTCCTCCCACTTAACATTTATGAAAAATTCCTTCTTCAAGAAACTTCATGTTTCAAGCGACAAACCCTTTTTGTCCTTGGTGTTATGGAGGAATACCCAATTGTTATTCGAAATAACCTACAAAGACATGCTTATCCGACTTCGGTTGTAAACATCTTACTTATGTTTAGCATACCAAAATTTAAGAAATGAAAACTTGGGTTTTACCCCAAACTATAACTTCCATGGTGTCATTTCAACGGATCAAGATGGAGCTCTTTTCAGTGTAAAAGCGGTAGTGTCTAAAGCTTTAATCTTTTAAAACATAATGACAGTTTTATAAATAACACCTTTGATCCAACCATGTCAAACAAGGTTTCATTACAAATCTCAAACACTCCATACTCCTATGGTGTTTCGGGAGATGTAAATCTAGGTGTTTTGCTAAACTTGCAACTCAAATAAATCCCTTTATGATAAAATCATAATTCATTTATTTTCTTGTTACACTTGTAACTCAAATAAATCCCTTACGATAAAATCATAAACCATTTATTTTCTTGTCACAATGATTTTCACTTCATCTTGAAATTCTTTGAACATTTTCAAATATTTCACACTTCATTCTCATTAAGTGAATATTCACTCAAATTTCCGGAGAAAGTATATGAAGTTGAAACCCATCGCTTACGACTACACATAATGGACTACATACATCGATATGTAAAAATTCCAATATTTTAGTCGTTCGTTCTTCTTTGGCCATTGAACGAAGTTTTAATTATCCCGAGGAAAGTCTCACAAGCGTCACTTGATCAAATCAAAGACTCCAAAAATCCATGAAAATGGAGTTTCTTCATGTTTTCTTTCCAATATAATTTAAACGGCGATGTCACTTCGTAAGTGATCTTCCAATCATTTGTCTTGCGACATTTTAGCATTAGGTTTTATGGATGTGATCTCTCCAACTAGATTTGTAAATCATCCATCTAATATGGAATAAGGTAATTATTTGAACAACCTTTGTTCTCATAATACCTGATTTAAATAACAATTATTAAAAAAAATCTTAAAGTCAAGCTTTGATGTCAACGAGAAATACAAACAACGGTTTGTTTGTTTTCGATGAACATCATCACATATTCTCTTGCTAGTTACTTAGGCCATTGTGGTTCATGAATTGCGTTGTTCCGTATGAAATTTCATACCAACCAATTCGGTATCCAATACCCAAGAACCACATTGTTTAACAAGCAAAGAATACAACCATAACATGTATATCATATATATACCTAAATTGGATATTTCCAATCTTTTCTTTTCTGCCAAGTATATTTTATAGATTCTCTTTCAGCATTTCCTTTTCCTTTTTAAAAGAATCTATCAACATCAAAAGTGGCGCCATATACATGACACATAGTCCAAAGCGTGTATATTCAAATAATAATACCTTTGGACTTGCACTTTGAAGTAGATCACCATCATCAAAATGATCGGTATTCTTTCAAAATCCATTCTTTAGTAATCTTTTAATGTAGTAAACATTTTACATACATTTTCTATTCACCCTTATCATGACGACTTTCATGATCAAGCTACTTTGGCTTATAAAGGCGATCGTGAGTATAACATTACTTTCCATCCAATATGAGAACATATATTATACTCTATCATATTGCAACCTAAACATTGTTTCAGATATCGTTATATCTGCCACACATGATGATTTCTGAAATAATTCTTTCAGCTCCTCGATAAACTTGATATTTAAATCAAGAATCATGGAGGCAAATATGATACTTAAGATACTAACACTGGAATTGTTACTCTCGATTTAATACCAACTATTAAATTTCACGGAGTAAATAGAGTTTGCTGAAAGTTTGCAATAGGACTTTAGACTTTATATTGACACTCAAACCAATACGATACCAGTTCGTAAAGTGTATATCCAGAATTCTATAGTTCTATTATCTCAATTACAACTATGCATAAGGTGGTGAACGAATGCCAATGACTACAACAAATTATTCAAATTCACTTTGATTTAATTTATGATAAATTGAGTTCTACTAATCCAAATTAGAAATGAACTCCCACTCAAAAACGACATCCCTCGTGTCCTTTTGGTGATTACATGAACCAAATCCACTACACCAAGTCCGATCATCACGTGAGTCGGTGTAGCTTCAAAGGCGAGCATCAAATGGGCATCATATCTACTATATGACTCATGCTTAACCTTTCGGTTTGTGTTCCGAGGCCATGTCTGTATATGCTAGGCTCGCCAAGTAAGAACCTTAGTATTCGCATGTGTAACTGTCTTACACCCGAGATATGCTCGTGGATTCAAGTACACCCGATCATCACGTGATTCCTTGAAGCGACGAAACATTGTCGGTGCATACTTAAGGAAGAACACATTCTTATCTTGATATTTAAATGAGGGATCATCTTATTATGCTAATAAAATGCTAAAATAGCAATGTAAGATGCAATCAAACATCTCATGTTAATAAGTGAAATGATATGGTTCCCGCATATGATCTCCATCATGTGCACCGTGGTATGATCTCTATCATACCTTTATGTGTAAGGCCAAGGTCTATGGAACTTACACGCTATGTGTGTTGTAAGAGTATCATCTTATACTTCTACTTACAACATCACCATATCATAACACTAGCCCAGCAACAATCTAAACTAGACGCCTCTAATTTGTCCATTGCAAGTTTTACGTGGCTTAGGGATTTCGAAGATAGAACCGTTCTTACCTACGAACATGAACCACAACGAGGATAACCAAATTGTTGACAACTCGTTGCAAATTAGATATTGACTATAGTAGGAGAGACAAACACCCGCTAGCCACTTATGCAAACTAGTTGCATGTCAAGCGTGGAACAGGTCTCATGTGCGAGGACATGTAAAGTTTGTCCGGGCCGCTTCATCCCACTATGCCACCAATATCCAAAGTACAACTAAGAAGCAATAAAATGATCATCATCGCCCACATACTCATATGTGTACTACCCGTGCAAAGTATCTACGCATAGATCCGGCTCTGATACCACTGTAGGGTTCGCAGCATAGAAAACAGAAATTTTCCTACGATGGGAACATCTATGTACCAAGATCTATCTACTAGATACAAGAAACGGGTGGATATACATCCATAGAATACATAACCTCAAAGACCGAATAGCGTTAACGAGGTTGTACTCATGGATGATGTAGACGAACGCTTGCCGATCTCAAGATCGTGATGAAGTCCATCTGGTCCAGCCGGTCCAGCACGATCAAGTCCAGCACCTCAAAGCAGTGGTGCATCCGTGATCGCACACACGTACGGGTACCCCGACAACCTCCGCGCCCTCGCTCCAGCGAAGCAGCGGAAGCAACAAATCCTTCCAGAAAAAGCCACCAGGAACATGTATCTCGCTGATCCGAGACCATGGGGAAATTCTAAAGGGGGGAGAGAGATCCTTCGCGAGGAGGTGTGCCTTGAGAGGAGGAGAGGGGGGCCTTTTATAGGGGAGAGGGGGGCACCCAAGGGGCATGGCGCCCAGCCATGGGGCTGCCCCCACCTCTTCCACATTCATGTGGGTGGAGCTCCCACTCAAAATGAAAAGCCTCCACTCCCATTAAAAAGCCTCCACTCAAAATCTACTCACATGCATTAAATTTCCACCAAATTTAATGCAAGCTCTCATTTAAATAAAACTCTTTTATTTATTTATTAAGAATTTTGTTAATTACTTTAATTAAAAAACATTCACATAAAACCCCTTACAACATTTCAATTTCACATGCAGAACCAGTTTCAGCAATTTCAACCGAAACAGTTTCGGTGTCTAGTGAAATAAATTCCTGCGCTTTCCTTTTCTTTTTCTGGCATATCATTTGCTCCGAATGGTGTCAGTATCCCTTAAGTGTGTCACCCTACGGTTCGCGAATAATGCGGACATGATCGAGACCCTTCTCCGATCAATAATCAGTAGCGGGACCTGGAGATCCATACTGACTCCCACACATTCAACGATGACTTCTGTGATCGTGTGAACCTTTTACACTAGTATCTTAATCCCTTTGTTTCACGATATATTACATGTCCGAGATTCGATCATCGGTATCTCCATACCTAGTTTGATCTCGTTACCAACATGCACTCTTTTCTCGTTCCCGTGATATAACATTCTAGTGATCAAATCACTTGCTTGCAAGCTAACCAATGTGATATCACCGAGAGGGCCCAGAGTATATCTATCCGTCATCGAGATGAACAAATTCCACTCTTGATCCATGGGTCTCAACATAACACTTTAGTAGTTCTGAAGCCATCTTTATAATCACCCAGTTACGGTGTGACGTTTGATGTCATCGAGAAACTCTTCCGGTGTTAGTGATTGACATGATCTCATGGTCTAAGGATTAGGATCACTTCGTAAGTTCTTATAGCAATATAAACTCAATGACTTTGATTGTAATGCTATACTTCGGATGAATGTTCATCACATCATTACACTAATGTTATGACCTTGTTATTAACAACATCCAATGTCCATGATCAGGAAACTTTGATCATCTTGTTAATCAACGAGCTAGTTTATAAGAGAGGCATAACTAGGAACTTACTTTTTGTTTATTAAACACACATGTATTAACGTTTCCGTATTAATACAGTTATGGCATGCAAAATAAACATTTATCATAAATAAGGAATACGATAATAACCACTTTATTATTGCCTCTCGGGCATATTCCCTTCACTACCCCCCTTAAGAAGAATCTCGTCCTCGAGATTCGGGTTGGCTAGCAAATAGGTGTGGGTGTTCTGCCTTCAAGTCTTCTTCACGCTCCCACGTAGCTTCTTCCTCGGAGTGGTGGTTCCATTGTACTCTACAGAATCTTATAGTCTTGGTGCGGGTAATCCTTTTGGCTGTTTCCAGTATCTTGATGGGTTTTTCCTCATAGGTAAGGTCATTCTCCAATTGAACCTCATTTAGGGGAACGGTGTCTCTTAGCGGTGTTTCGGCCATCTCCGGATGACATTTCTTTAGTTGCGACACATGAAACACATCATGAACAGTCAGTCCTTCCGGTAGCTCCAACTGATAAGCAACTTCTCCTCTACGGGCCAGAACCTTATATGGTCCTATGAATCGTGGGGATAACTTGCCCTTGATTTCAAACCTCTTAACTCCTCGTAGGGGTGAAACTCAGAGATACGCATGGTCCCCTATTTCATAGGCCACATCTCTGCGCTTGGAATCAGCGTAACTCTTCTGTCGGGATTGGGCTACCTTTAGCCTATCCTGAATCTGCCGTACCTTTTCTTCGGCATCCTTTATCAATTCAGGTCCAAAAAGACTGCGTTCACCAACTCCATTCCATAGCAGTGGAGTCCTACACTTCCTGCCATATAGAACTTCAAACGGAGCTATCTTGATACTTGTCTGGTAGCTGTTGTTGTATGAGAACTCGGCATATGGCAGGTTATCATCCCAACTAGACCCATAGTCTAGTGCGCAAGCTCTCAACATATCTTCCAAAATTTGATTCACCCTTTCTCTTTGGCCATCCGTTTGCGGGTGGAAGGCAGTACTGAATTCCAATCGGGTTCCAAGAGACTCATGTAGCTATCGCCAAAACTTTGAAGTAAACTGGGTGCCTCTGTCTGACACAATTCCCTTGGGAACACCATGTAGGCTTACAATCCTTGACATGTATATCTTAGAAATTTTAACACTTGTATATGTGGTCTTTACGGGGATGAAGTGAGCCACCTTGGTGAAGTGGTCCACCACTACCCAGATAGAATCAAATCCAGAACGAGTCCGGGGCAATCCCGTGATGAAATCCATGCCTACCTTGTCCCACTTCCAGTCGGGTATAGGTAGTGGTTGAAGTAGTCCTGTCGGTTTCTGATGCTCGACTTTAACTCTATTGCATACATCATACACAGAAATATACTCTGCAATATCTCTCTTTAGGTTATTCCACCAGAATCTATCCTTCACATCCATGTACATCTTCGTGTTACCTGGATGAATTGAGTATGGCGAATCATGAGCTTCTTGTAAAATCATCTTCCTGATATCGGGGTCATTGGGAACGCACAAACGCTTCCCATACCAGAGGGTTCCCTGTTCGTCCAGACGAAATTCTTTAGTCTTCCCTTCGCTTATCCTGATTCTTATTTCTTCCAACTCTTTATATCCCTTCTGTGCTTCCTTGATTCTCTCTTGGAAGGTGGACACTATTTCCATAGTCGCTACGTGTCCTTTCGGAACTATCTCTAGCCTGAGATCCCTGAATTGTTTACATAAATCCTCTGGAAGTTCCCCTGCGGTAAGTCCATTCACATACACTTTACGACTTAAGGCATCAGCCACCATGTTTTCCTTTCCGGGATGGTATTGTAAGTCCAAGTCATAATCCTTAATTAGTTCAAGCCATCTTCTTTGTCTTATATTCAACTCCTTTTGGGTGAAGATGTACTTCAAACTTTTATGATCTGTGAATACATCACAATGTTTGCCCATGAGGTAGTGTCTCCATACCTTGAGTGCATGAACCACATACGCAAGTTCCAAGTCATGTGTGGGGTAATTGTGTTCGTGGTTCTTAAGTTGTCGGGAGGCATAGGATACCACTTTCCCATCCTGCATCAATACACTTCCCAGTCCTTGTCGAGAAGCGTCACAATAGACTTGAAAATCCTTTTGGATATCAGGCAGGCACAGAACTGGCGCCGTTACGAGGCGTTTCTTCAACTCTTGAAAACTTGCTTCATATGCCTCGGTCCATAGGAATTTCTTTTCCTTCTTCAGTAGTTCCGTCATGGGTTTTGCTATTTTGGAAAAGTTTTCAATGAACCTCCGATAATATCCTGCGAGGCCCAAGAAACTCCTAATATCCCCCACATTCTTGGGTGACTCCCATTCTGTCACGGAAGCTACCTTACTAGGATCTACGGCAACTCCTTTTGCCGACACAACATGACCAAGAAATCCCACTTCCTTTAACCAGAACTCGCACTTGCTGAATTTGGCATACAACTTGTGTTCTCTTAGTTTCTCCATAATAAGGCGTAGATGTTTCTCATGTTCCTTCTCATCCTTAGAGTATATGAGTATATCATCTATGAATACCACGATAAACTTGTCCAAATACTCCATGAACACCTTGTTCATCATGGTCATGAAGTATGTTGGGGCATTGGTTAGACCAAAAGACATCACAGTGTACTCATACAATCCGTATCTTGTGGTGAATGCTGTTTTGGGCACATCCTGTTCTCGAATCTTTAGCTGAAAGTAGACTGATCGCAGATCGATCTTTGAGAACACACTGGCTCCCTTTAACTGGTCAAACAAGTCATTGATGTTGGGTAGAGGATACTTATTCTTGATATTCACCTCGTTCAACGAGCGGTAGTCCACAACCAGCCTCTTGGTTTTATCCTTCTTTTCCACAAATAGGACAGGCGCTCCCCAAGATGACGCGCTGGGTTGGATGAATCCCTTGTCCAATTGTTCCCTAACCTGTTTCTTGAGTTCCTTTAACTCGTCCACATCCATCTTGTATGGTCTCTTAGCTATCGGCCCCGTGCCTGGCATCAAGTCAATGAGGAACTCGATATCACGGTCAGGAGGCATTCCTGGCAGTTCCTCCGGGAAGACATATGGGTATTCCTTTACAATAGGTACCTCCTCCAAGCTAACCCCCTTAAGAGAGTTCACCATGACTTCCTTAAGTGCAAAATTTGACTTGATACGAATTCTCTTCCCTTCCGGTGTTGTGAGCGTGACAGTCCTTTTTGCACAATCTATGACTCCTTCATATTCGTGTAGGGGTTCGTAGCATGGAAAACAAAAATTTTCTATCGCATACAAACAAACAAGCCAAGATCTATCTACTAGATTGTAGCAACGAGTCGATGGAATAACTCACCCTCGAAGATTCCAAAGTGTTTAACGAGAGCAGATTCTCGTGGGTGATGTAGTCGTACTATTTCCGATCTCAAGATCGCGTAGACGATCCTTCCAGCGCCACGTTCCAGCAGCGCTCCCGCAGTCGGTCACACGTTCGGTACTCGACGAAGACCTTCCTCTCCCTTGTTCCAGCAGGCAGCGGAGGTTGTAGCACTCTCCTCGCGATTCCGGCAGCACAACGGCGTGGTACCGGAGGTAGAGGGGAGATCCCGCAGGGCTTCGCCTTAAGCCGGTGCGAGTATGGTGGAGCTTATGAGAGAGGCTATTAGTGGTCTAGTAATTAGACACACCAATTAGAGGGCTCTAAACCAATTAGAAGGCTCTAAACCGAATAGCTCTAAACCGGGGTCTAGATCTAGGGTTTAGTTTAGAGGATAGGAAACTTGTATGTAGGAGGGGAGCCCTGCCCCTCCTTATATAGGTGGGAGGGGGTGGCGCGCCAGGGGAGGGAGGGAGTCCCTCCCCAACTCGGCCTAGGCTGGCCGCCGGCTTGGAGGAGAGAAACTCCTCCTCCAAGTCGACTCCAACTCCTCTTGCTTGTTTCCCACAGTTTCTTGTTTTTGGCAGTTTGACTTTCAAACTGGACATTTGACTTTTCTGTTTTAGGATTCAATTTAATCCTATATTTGGAACAGCAAGAACACTTAGTACATGATGCAATCATTCCAATATGTAATGACACATTCATGTACCCCTTCCCCCCCCCGGAGTGCCGGACAATCCGGAACCTTCTAGAATATCCCCGATGAAAACACCGGAATCATTCCCGAACTCCGAAACGGGACTTTCCTTATATGAATCTTATTCTCCGGACCATTCCGGATCACCTCATGATATCCCGGATCCCATCCGAGACTCCGAACAACATTCGGTCTCTTACTCATAATACCATAACTATTTAAACAACGTCGAATCCTTAAGTGTGTCTCCCTACGGTTCGTGAATTATGCAGACATGATCGAGACACTTCTCCGAACAATAACCAATAGAGGAATCTGGAAATTCATATGGCTCCCACATATTTCTACGATTACTTTGCGATCGAATGAACCACTTACATACGATACCAATTTCCCTTTGTCTCACGATATGTTACTTATCCGAGGTTATGATCGTCGGTATCTCTGCATACCTAGTTCATCCTCGTTACTGATAAGTACTCTTTTCTCGTTCCCGTGATATGTGATCCCTTGTGACCAAGTCACATGCTTGCAAGCTAATTGGATGACATTTCACCGAGAGGGCCCAGAGAATATCTATCCGTCATGTGGATGGACAAATCCCACTCTTGATCCATGTGTTTCAACCAATACTTTCCGAACACTCAATGCCACTTTTATAGCCACCCTGTTACGGTGTGGTGTTTGATGATATCAAAGCATCCATCCGGTAAAGGTGATATGCATGATCTCATGGTCGAAGGAATTAGGTTACTATGTATCAGAAAGCATATAGCAATTGAACTATTGAAATGACTTGATCTTTATGCTACGCTTATCTATAGGAGTATGTCCATCACATCATTCTCCTAATGATATGATCTTGTTGTTGATAACATCTCAATGTTCATGATAGGGAAACCACAATCATCAATCAACCAACAAGCTAGTGAAGTATAGAGGCTATACTAGGGACTTCAAATTAAGTTTACAAATCACACAAGTATTAATGGTTTCCTTGTTAATACTATTATAGCATGAATGTAAACATTTATCATAAGTGTGAAGATATGATAATAACCACTTTATTATTGCCTCTTGGGCATATCTCCAACAGTCTCCCACTTGCACTAGAGTCAATAATCTAGTTTCGAACCTTTGTGTATTCAACACCTATGGCTTTACGGTGTTGTATGTACACGATTGCTAGTGGTCAACTGATCTCCGGATCTGACACTTCCAGGTCCGTGTGTAATTGCATGTCTTTGCGTCTCTACGCATCACTCATTCTCTAATGAGATGGCTTTGTATAAATTTGGTATTTCGGTGTGACCTTTAGCTCTTTGGGGTTAAAACATGTTGATAATATTGTCGCACAATATATCTTCATAGTATTATCCCACTGTGAACTACACCTAGTTTGATAACAAACTTCTTGACACAAATGCCCTCTTTTGCTGCTATAATAGCAGTCATATACTTAGCCTTTTGTTGTAGTATCTGTCACAATGTCTTAACTTTGGAAATCATCCAAATCCATTATGGAACTCACTTTCCATTATATTGTGCCACCCTTAGTTTAGATTGAGATAAACTTAATTTGTACTTTGTGACAAAACTAGTATCAATGTAGTACTTTTACAATGAACTAACCATCTATTTGTCACTTCTACAAATATTATACTCTTAGTTCTTTCAGAAGATCATAAGAATATCCTTACTATTGTCCAATGATCATCTTACAAATCATTCTGGTATATGCTCACAACATTTAGAGCATAGGACATATCTGGATTTGTACATATCACAGTATGATTGATATAAATACTCTTTGTGATTTCATACATCAAGTATCAATCTATACTTGAATCTTTGTTTCACTTACCAAGTGCCAATACACTTGAATATATCATCAACATTGAACTCATTCAATCCTTTCTGTGCGACAAGAACCTTCTCTTGTAGTTTCTATATTGAACTCATTCAATATCTTGTCTATGTACTTCTGGCACAACCATATTAGCGTCTATTGATGCCAAATATCTGGGTTTTGCCTAAGTCTTTCATCGGGATGAAATTCTTAATATGTGTTAATAAAAGATACATTATTTCCAATCAACAATATGTCTTCCACATAATGTATTAGAAACATGTCTTAGCGCTCCCACTTAATTTCTTGCAAATGCAAGCATCTCCATCGTCTCTGATGAACTTTTAAACTCCTTTAACAGTTTCATCACAGTGAAGATTCCAACTCCGCGATGCTCACTTTAACCATTGAAGTTTGCATATACTTTTAGCATCCTTTTGAATTAACAAAACCCTATGGACCGTGTTATGCACATGTCCTAGGTAATGATTCTATTAGAAGAATTTGTTTTGTTTATTCAACTACCATATAACAAATTATATGTAGTGGTTGCTACATTAATCCATCTAGACTAAATATCACTATGACAGATCAAATCTTGTCATAGTCAACCTTTGAACATTGTTGTGAACTCTTTCTCAACATGTCGACTATTTCATAGATGTAAAACATCCATGTCTATTTCTATATAGATCCAGACACAACTGTAAGGTCTTACACCTTTCTCGAGGGTCCTTCAAGTTCAAAACTTGATTTCTCGTGTATGGAACTATCACGGATTTTATGGCTTCAAGCCATTTGACGGAGTCAGGGCCCATCATCGCTTCTTTGCATGTAGTCGGTTCATTATTCTCAAATAATGATTCAACCCTCAAATCTTGGTATTTGATTGTTCATCCGATCTACTTGTTTCAATAGGAACTTTAGATCTCCGTGACCACAACCTTTGAGGCACGTGAGCCATGAGCATTGTTGCCGCCTCCGGAACACTTTTCGGCGCTGCGCAACTTTGCACATATAGCTAAGGTTCTTTTAACCTTATCAGAGTTCTATTGTCCTCCCACTTTAACTTTTCACGAAAAATTCCTTTCAAAAGAAACTTGACGTTCTAAGCAACAAACACTTTTGTCTCCGGTGTTTTATGGAGGAATACTTAATAGTCATACAAAGACAGGTTCATCCGACTTTGGTTGCACACATCTTTCTTATGCATAGCATACCAATGTTTAAGAAAGGACAACTTGGGTTTTATCCCAAACCATAACTTTATATGGTGTCATTTCAACGGATTATGATGAAGCTCTTTTCAGTGGAAAAACGGTAATCTCTAAAGCTTTTAATCTTTAAAATACAATGGCAGTTTTATGAATTATACCTTTGATCTTACCATGTCAAACAAGGTTTAATTACATATCTCGAACGCTCCATACTCTTATGGTGTTTCGGGAAATGCAAATCCACGGAACGATTCCTTAAATCTTAGGTATTATGCTAAACTTGTAACTCAAATATCTTCCTTTATGATCTTTATCATAAACTGTTTATATTCTTGTTACAATGATTTTGCACTTCATCTTGAAAGTCTTTGAACTCTTCAAATATTTCACACTTCATCCTTATTAAGTAAATATTCATATATTCACTCAAATTTTCGGAGAAAGCATATGAAGTTGAAATCCATCGCTCTTGACTACACATAACGGACTTCGTACAACAATATGTACAAGTTCCAATAAGCTAGTCATTCGTTCCCTTTTGGCCTATGAACGAAGTTTTAATTATCTCTAAGAAAGTTTCACAAGCGTCATTTGATCAAAAATCAGAAGACTCCAAAATTCCATCAACATGGAGTTTCTTCATGTTTTCTTTCAAATATAATTTAAACGGCGATGTCACTTCCTAAGTGATCTTTCAATCAATTTGTCTTTCGACATTTTTAGCACTAGTTTTATGGATGTGAAGTCTCCAACGAGATTTGCGAATCATCCATCTTTTATGGATTACGGCAATTATTTGAACAATCCTTTTGTTCTCATAATACCTGATAAAACAAATCTTTGAAGGCAAGCTTTGATGTTTAACAAGCAACACAATAACCCTTTATTTTGTTCTCGATGAACATCATCACATATTCTTTTGCTAGTTACTTAGGCCATTGTAGTTCATGAATTGTGTTGTTTCGTATGACGATTCACACCAACAAATTCAGTATCAAATACTTAAGAACCACATTGTTTAACAAGCAAAGAATATAGCCATAACATGTATATCATCTATATACTTAAACTGAACGATTCTAGTCTTTTCTTTTCTGCCATATATTTATGAGATTCTCTTTCAATATTTCCTTTTCTATTTGAAAGAATCTATCAATATCAATAGTGGAGTCATACATATGACATATAGTCCAAAGCGTGTATAATTAAATACCAATGTCTTTGGACTTGCACTTTGAAGCAGATCACCATCATCAAATATTTGGTGTTCTTTCAAATTCCTTACTTTAGTAATCTCTTGGTGTAGTAAACATTTTACCTACATCAAATATTCACCCTTATCATGGAATCGTCCATGATCAAGCTACTTTTAGCTTATAACGGTGAATCATGAGTATAATGTTGCTCTCCAAAACCTTTTGGAGGATTAGGACAACAAGTGTCTCCAACCTTTTTGCAAATTCTCATCAAATATGAGAACATGACTTTTGCCATATTATACTCTATCATGTTGCAACCAAAACTTCGTTTCAGATATCACAATATCTTCCACACATCATGGTTTCTGAAACAACTCTTTCAGATCCTAGATAACCTTGATATTAAGGGAATCCTTTGAATATCAAGAATCATGGATACAAACATGATACTTATATACTAACACTTGGAATTGTTACTCTTGATTTAATACTAATTATTAAACTTCATGGAGTAACCGGAACTTACTGAATGTTTGCAATAGGACTTTTAAACTTTAGATTAACACTTCAAAACAATACGATACCAGTTCGTAAAGTAACTAACCAGAATTCTATAGTTCTATTATCTCAATTATAACTAAGCGCAAGGTGGTATACTGATGCCAATGACTACAACAACTATGCAAATTCACTTTGATTTAGTTTATGATAAATTGAGTTCTAATTAATAATTAAATTAATCTAGGTGAACTCCCACTCAAAACAATATCCCTCACATTGTTTTAGTGATCACACGAACCAAATCCACTACATCAACACCGATCATCACGAGAGCTGATATAGTTTTAATGGCGAACAATCATCATGTTCATCATATCTACTATATGATTCATGCTTTGCCTTTCGGCGATCCGTGTTCCTGAGGCCATGTCTGTACATGCTAGGCTCGTCAAGATCAAACCTTAGCTTCCGCATAAGCAAATCTGGCTTGCTTACGTTGTATTCACCCGTGGAATCAAAGACACCCGATCATCACGTGGTGCTTCGAAGCAACAAGCTTTAGCAACGGTGCTAACTAAGGGCGAACACTTTAGACTTGAAATTTATGTGCATGAGGGATCATCTTATAATGCTACCGTCGTCTACTAAGCAATACAAGATGCATAAAGGATTAACATCACATGCAATTCATAATATGTGATATGATATGGCCTTTCTTCTTTGTGCTTCCGATCTCCATCTTCAAGCACGAACATGATCTCCATCATCACCGGCATAGCATCAAGGTCAATGACGCTTCTTCATGGTTGTCGTCCGCCAGCTTCAACTATTACAACTATTTTGAATAGACACGCAGGCCTTAACAGAAATTAAAGACAACCATATGGCTCCTGCCGGTTGCCAACTTACAATAAGGATCATTGCATACATCAAATATAATCACAATCATGGCCATATCACATCACTGCACACCCCTGCAAAACAAAGTTAGACGCCTCTACTTTCTTTGCATATTTTACGTGGTTTGGGGCTTTCAATAAGTGTCGTTCTAACTTACGAACAAGAACCACAACATTGATACTAGCATTGTTGATTACCCGTTGTAAATTGGATCTTAACTATGCTAGGAGAAACAGGCACCCGCAAAGCCACTTATGCAATACAAGTTGCATGTCAAGCGTGGAGCAAGTCTCATGAACGATGTCATGTAAGGTTAGCCCGGGCCGCTTCATCCCAACATACCGCAAGATGCAAAGTACACAAAAAACAATCTACAATAAAAGCATCAACGCCCACAATGACCATTGTGTTCTACTCGTGCAACAGATCTACATATAGACACGGCTCTGATACCACTGTAGGGGTTCGTAGCATGGAAAACAAAAATTTTCTATCGCATACAAACAAACAAGCCAAGATCTATCTACTAGATTGTAGCAACGAGTCGATGGAATAACTCACCCTCGAAGATTCCAAAGTGTTTAACGAGAGCAGATTCTCGTGGGTGATGTAGTCGTACTATTTCCGATCTCAAGATCGCGTAGACGATCCTTCCAGCGCCACGTTCCAGCAGCGCTCCCGCAGTCGGTCACACGTTCGGTACTCGACGAAGACCTTCCTCTCCCTTGTTCCAGCAGGCAGCGGAGGTTGTAGCACTCTCCTCGCGATTCCGGCAGCACAACGGCGTGGTACCGGAGGTAGAGGGGAGATCCCGCAGGGCTTCGCCTTAAGCCGGTGCGAGTATGGTGGAGCTTATGAGAGAGGCTATTAGTGGTCTAGTAATTAGACACACCAATTAGAGGGCTCTAAACCAATTAGAAGGCTCTAAACCGAATAGCTCTAAACCGGGGTCTAGATCTAGGGTTTAGTTTAGAGGATAGGAAACTTGTATGTAGGAGGGGAGCCCTGCCCCTCCTTATATAGGTGGGAGGGGGTGGCGCGCCAGGGGAGGGAGGGAGTCCCTCCCCAACTCGGCCTAGGCTGGCCGCCGGCTTGGAGGAGAGAAACTCCTCCTCCAAGTCGACTCCAACTCCTCTTGCTTGTTTCCCACAGTTTCTTGTTTTTGGCAGTTTGACTTTCAAACTGGACATTTGACTTTTCTGTTTTAGGATTCAATTTAATCCTATATTTGGAACAGCAAGAACACTTAGTACATGATGCAATCATTCCAATATGTAATGACACATTCATGTACCCCTTCCCCCCCCCGGAGTGCCGGACAATCCGGAACCTTCTAGAATATCCCCGATGAAAACACCGGAATCATTCCCGAACTCCGAAACGGGACTTTCCTTATATGAATCTTATTCTCCGGACCATTCCGGATCACCTCATGATATCCCGGATCCCATCCGAGACTCCGAACAACATTCGGTCTCTTACTCATAATACCATAACTATTTAAACAACGTCGAATCCTTAAGTGTGTCTCCCTACGGTTCGTGAATTATGCAGACATGATCGAGACACTTCTCCGAACAATAACCAATAGAGGAATCTGGAAATTCATATGGCTCCCACATATTTCTACGATTACTTTGCGATCGAATGAACCACTTACATACGATACCAATTTCCCTTTGTCTCACGATATGTTACTTATCCGAGGTTATGATCGTCGGTATCTCTGCATACCTAGTTCATCCTCGTTACTGATAAGTACTCTTTTCTCGTTCCCGTGATATGTGATCCCTTGTGACCAAGTCACATGCTTGCAAGCTAATTGGATGACATTTCACCGAGAGGGCCCAGAGAATATCTATCCGTCATGTGGATGGACAAATCCCACTCTTGATCCATGTGTTTCAACCAATACTTTCCGAACACTCAATGCCACTTTTATAGCCACCCTGTTACGGTGTGGTGTTTGATGATATCAAAGCATCCATCCGGTAAAGGTGATATGCATGATCTCATGGTCGAAGGAATTAGGTTACTATGTATCAGAAAGCATATAGCAATTGAACTATTGAAATGACTTGATCTTTATGCTACGCTTATCTATAGGAGTATGTCCATCACATCATTCTCCTAATGATATGATCTTGTTGTTGATAACATCTCAATGTTCATGATAGGGAAACCACAATCATCAATCAACCAACAAGCTAGTGAAGTATAGAGGCTATACTAGGGACTTCAAATTAAGTTTACAAATCACACAAGTATTAATGGTTTCCTTGTTAATACTATTATAGCATGAATGTAAACATTTATCATAAGTGTGAAGATATGATAATAACCACTTTATTATTGCCTCTTGGGCATATCTCCAACAATTCGGTCATCCAATTCATGCCCAAGATGATGTCTAATCCTTGTGATTATAGGACTACTAGACTGGTGGGAAAAATGTGCGTCCCAATCCTTAGTTCTAATTCCCGGCAACCGGAGTTTGCCACTATTTCTCCCCCAGGAGAACTTACCCTTAGAGGAAAGTTTATAGTCTCCGTTGGTATCTTGCCTCTATCCACAAATACTCTTGATATGAATGAATGCGATGCACCAGTATCAAAACGAACAACTGCGGGAATAGAATTGAGTTTTAACTTACCAATCACAGAGTCTGGTGCGTCACAAGCATCCTCCACAGAAACATGATTTACCGTGGCTTTGACAAACGGATTTGGCTTCTTCCCGTTTCCATTGCCATGGTTATGTCCATTTCCATTCCCATTGCCATTGCCATTCTTCTTCTCGGGGCAAGAGGTTGCATAATGCCTTGTCCTGTTGCACTTAAAGCATGTCACCTCACTGAGATCCTTTCCATTGCTGCCATTCCCATTGCGGTTCTTATGCCCATTGTGTTTGTGGCTGCCATGGTTATGACCGTTATGGTTGTGGACATTATTGTTATAAGGTGGTGGTGAGGAATTGTGCTACTTCTGGTATGGAACAGAGTGTTTGTGAGGGTTAGACTTCCTCTTGCGGTTTTCTATGCTCTTCCTTTTGGATTCAACCACAATGGCTCTGTCCAGAAGTTCCTGAAAGTTGTCAAATTTCTGAGCCACAAGCGGAATGGATATCTCATCATTGAGTCCCCTTAAGAATTCCTCCTGTCTCTTGGCATCAGTGGAAACATCATCGGGTGCATAACGGGCTAGCTTGTTGAATATCTCACCATACTCGGTGACAGAATGGTGCAGCTGGTGCAGGTCGCAAAATTCGCGCCTTTTTAGAGTCATGATACTAGCAGCCACATGATGAGTGCGAAAAGCTATCTCAAACTGATCCCAAGTGATAGCATCAATGTCCGGGTGGGTGACTTGGTAATTATCCCACCATTCTGCAGCAGGTCCTTCAAGCTGGTGTGCGGCATAACGCACCCTGTCGGCTCCGACAGCTTGCACGGTGTCTAGCTTCTTGTTGATCGTACGCAGCCAGTCATCAGCGATGATAGGTTCAGTGCTGCTAGTGAAAGTAGGTGGGTTCAGTCTCAGAAACCGAGTCAAGCGATCCTGCTGAGGTGGTGGCGGAGGTGGTGGTGGTGGCGGGTTGTTGTTGTTTTGCATGTTCTGAGTGAGCAGTTGGATCAGCTGATTCTGAGTGGCCAAAATTTGTGCTATTTCTGGCGGGATTTCGGAGTTCGCACGTCTTGGCTGCATCTGTGGGGTTTAAGAGGTAGTTAAGAAATAGACAGAAAGACTAAGTAGTAAACTCCTACCCTTATGAAAACACACCAAGCACACAAGGCACACCAGACATAATAGCTTAACATAGAAAACAACCAAGTTTAACTAAACCAGATTTGTCTTGGTATTTATTACAATCGCGAATAACGTTCTACTATAGAATTAAAGGTGGTCCAACTATTACACGTCTTCCACGCCTTCCTCTTCCTCGTCCTCGAACGAGTAGCCTTCCTGCTCTAGAGTTGTCTTATACAACTCCATCTCCTTTGTGGTGGCTTCAAGCTTCTCTTGGAGGTTCTTTATCTCATCCTGCAGCTTCTTGGTAGTGGCTTCCAGCTTCTCCTGAAGTCCCTCCTTCTCGCTTTGTAGCTCCTCCACTAAACTTGACTTCTTTGCGGCTTCAAGTTGCTTTGCCAAGTCCCTCTTGGAAGCACGCACATCATTGATTATCTTGCAAAGGCCTTCAGTTTGCACTTTAGCTCCATTGATCTGCTGTTTGAGTTCCCTAATTCTCTTGTTTTTACTTATCACCCTCTTCTCTTGGTTAGCGAACTTCTTCTCTTGGTCCTGGAACTTTATCTCTTGGAGCTTCATTGCCTCCTCCTGCTGCTTGATCATTTCTTCCTTCTCCTTGATTAGGGCGCATAGCTCGTCGTTCTTCAACATCTCGAGGAAGGTACCTTTTTCAAGGTCATGGATGTGGCACTCCAAATCTTAATATTGGGTCCTTCGGCGCTTGGTAGAAGTTCTTTCCTCAAAGGTTAACTCCATGGGAATTCCTTCCTCATCTCGTCTCCCAAAGAGGCCGCCGCAGTGTCCTTGGAGAGCTTCATGATGACGTCCACATAGGCGACCAATGAGTTGCTGCAAGCTGATGCTAAGGGCCTTCTCCTTGGAATCGCTAACAATGTGGATTGCTATGTCCTCCTCCGGGTTCTTGCCTCACTCTTTTCCTGGCTGGATGACCTTGACTCCCCAACAGCCATCCTTGTGGAGTTTCTTCATTGTGCTCCCCTGGATTGTTGGGAGAGGAAGGTCCAAACGTGTGAGTAGGTCCATGAGTCATCCACCAAAATGAAGGGGCTCGATGTCCGTGACGGTGTCGTAGAGGAAGCTTGTCATCATTTAAGTTAGAAGAATGAAAGTTAGATACTTAAACAAGTAGAGGAAAGCAGATACTAGAAGTGCGGAACATAACTTATTAGAAAAGCATGTAAGGCACAAGTTAGAGGTGGTTCCAATCCTAGGGTCACGTCCTACAGGCAACGATGTGCTCTGATACCATCTGTAGTGACCTCAGATCGATAAGGATCCTAAGTCCCTGTGATTAACATGCTAGTCCCTGGATCAATAGCTAGCACTCACAGTCGATGAAATATCATGTAAAATACAAAGTCTTTATTACACGGAGAATCCAGAGTATGAATTTATTACAAAATTGCTTAGCATTATGCTAGCTCAAAAAACAGCAGAAACATAAAAGCAGCTTGAGTCCTTCAACGCCCCAGGCTTGTCGAGTGTAGACTTGCGATCCCTACGCACCTTTCAATCTTCGGATTCTACACATAAAACGTGCAGCCAACAAGTTGGGTCAATACTTTGAATGTATTGGCAAAGTACACCAAGGAGAGAAAAGGCTATCTCTACATGCAAGGCTAGTTTAGGCTGTAGAGTTCATTTGCTCAAAGCTAGTTTTCTTAAGTAGAGAGAAGGAGAGAGGATTTTCCCTACTTTGTAAACGTTTGCTTAGATAAAATAAGGTCGAATGGCACACGAGGATATTACTCACCAAGTGTCCAAACAACCAAACACTTGGATATTACGCACCAAGTGTCACTTGGATATTACACACCAAGTTCCCAAAATCCCACCCATTGGCGATATTACTCACGCCATGGGGTTTTAAAACTTTGTTTAGAAAAGAGAGAGGAAGATCCTTCAGAGGCTCCATCCTTCAGATGCTCAATGTTGTTCTGTTTCCGTGAACACGGCTGATCGATCAGATTGCAATACTCTCGAGAGTTTGTGTACTTTACCCACAATCCACGATCAAGTCCTTTTACAGACAAGACCATGGCGAGGCTTTCCCTTAGTAGCCCCTCTACCTTCCGGATCCAACCGTGCCAAGAACCTCCAAATGTTGGTACCCAGGTGAGGTTTCCCACTAAGTACTAGGCCAAGACAGAGCCTATAATGTATTGTGGTTGCACTGGAAGCTTTTGAATTCTGAAACATGGCAGACTTCTTTGATTCCTGGGCGGCCGTCCTCCACCAAAATCTCACTCGTTGACCCGACAACCATTCCGCCCAGAAGAAAACTTAGTTTTATTTTGAAGTGGATTTGAGAAGAAGAGTTTGCTCTAGAGAGCCTTTATACTTAGAAAAATTCTTTGTCTTTCGAACCCCCAACAGTACTTTGTATATTTAGCATAGCAAGCAATACTTAGCAAAAACAGGGGTAACCTATTAGGAGGGAAAATCCTAAGTATATAGCTACTCATGGCATACTACAAAATCATCGCACTTGCAAAATAATACTAAGGAAAAATTCTACTAGAACATCCTACACATGCATGTTGGAGATATGCCCTAGAGGTAATAATAAATGTAGTTATTATTATATATCTTTGTGTTTATGATAAATGTTTACATTCATGCTATAATAGTATTAACAAGGAAACCATTAATACTTGTGTGATTTGTAAACTTAATTTGAAGTCCCTAGTATGGCCTCTATACTTCACTAGCTTGTTGGTTGATTGATGATGTGGTTTCTTTGTCATGAACATTGAGATGTTATCAACAACAAGATCATATCGTTAGGAGAATGATATGGTGGACATACTCCTATAGACAAGCGTAGCATAAAGATCAAGTCATTTCAATAGTTCAATTGCTATATGCTTTCTGATACATAGTAACCTAATTCCTTCGACCATGAGATCATGCATATTGCCTTTACTGGATGGATGCTTTGATGTCATCAAACACCACACCGTAACAGGGTGGCTATAAAAGTGGCATTGGGTGTTCGGAAAGTATTGGTTGAAACACATGGATCAAGAGTGGGATTTGTCCATCCACATGACGGATAGATATTCTCTGGGCCCTCTCGGTGAAATGTCATCCAATTAGCTTGCAAGCATGTGACTTGGTCACAAGGGATCACATATCACGGGAACGAGAAAAGAGTACTTATCAGTAACGAGGTTGAACTAGGTATGCAGAGATACCGACGATCATGACCTCGGATAAGTAACATATCGTGAGACAAAGGGAAATTGGTATCGTATGTAAGTGGTTCATTCGATCGCAAAGTAATCGTAGAAATATGTGGGAGCCATATGAATTTCCAGATTCCTCTATTGGTTATTGTTCGGAGAAGTGTCTCGATCATGTCCGCATAATTCACGAACCGTAGGGAGACACACTTAAGGATTCGACGTTGTTTGAGTAGTTATGGTATTATGAGAAAGAGACCGAATGTTGTTCGGAGTCTCGGATGGGATCCGGGATATCACGAGGTGATCCGGAATGGTCCGGAGAATAAGATTCATATAAGGAAAGTCCCATTTCGGAGTTGGGGAATGGTTCCGGTGTTTTCATCGGGAACATTCTAGAAGGTCCCGGAATGTCCGGCACTCCGGGGGGGGGGAAGGGGTACATGAATGTGTCATTGCAAGATGGAATGATTGCATCATGTACTAAGTGTTCTCGCTGTCCAAAATAAAGGGTTTATTTAATTCCTAAATTGGAAAAGTCAAACGGCTAGTTTGAAAGTCAAACTGCCAGTTTTGGAAAGTGGGAAGAGGAGGAGAAGAGGAGACCGACTTGGGGAAGGAGTCCCCAAGCCGGCGGCCAGCCCTAGGCCGAGTTGGGGAGGGACTCCCTCCCTCCCCTAGCGCGCCAGCCCTCCCACCTATAAAGGGAGGGGCAGGGCTCCCCTCCCAAAACACACAAGTTCCTATCCTCTAAACTAGAAACTAGACCTAGACCCCGGTTTAGAGCTGTTTCGGTTTAGAGCCTTCTAATTGGTTTAGAGCCCTCTAATTGGTGTGTCTAATTACTAGACCACTAATAGCCTCTCTCATAAGTTCCACCATACTCGCACCGGCTTAAGGCGAAGCCCTGCGGGATCTCCCCTCTACCTCCGGTACCACGCCGTTGTGCTGCCGGAATCGCGAGGAGAGTGCTACAACCTCCGCTGCCTGCTGGAACAAGGGAGAGGAAGGTCTTCGTCGAGTACCGAACGTGTGACCGACTGCGGGAGCGCTGCGGGAACGCGGCGCCGGAAGGATCGTCTACGCGATCTTGAGATCGGAAAGAGTACGACTACATCACCCACGAGAATCTGCTCTCGTTAAACACTTTGGAATCTTCGAGGGTGAGTTATTCCATCGACTCGTTGCTACAATCTAGTAGATAGATCTTGGCTTGTTTGTTTGTATGCGATAGAAAATTTTTGTTTTCCATGCTACGAACCCCAACAGTGGTATCAGAGCCGTGTCTATATGTAGATCTGTTGCACGAGTAGAACACAATGGTCATTGTGGGCGTTGATGCTTTTATTGTAGATTGCTTTTTGTGTACTTTGCATCTTGCGGTATGTTGGGATGAAGCGGACCGGGCTAACCTTACATGACATCGTTCATGAGACTTGCTCCACGCTTGACATGCAACTCGTTTTGCATAAGTGGCTTTGCGGGTGCCTGTTTCTCCTAGCATAGTAAAGATCCAATTTACAACGGGTGATCAACAATGCTAGTATCAATGTTGTGGTTCTTGTTCGTAAGTTAGAACGACACTTATGGAAAGCCCCAAACCACGTAAAATATGCAAAGAAAGTAGAAGCGTCTAACTTTGTTTTGCAGGGGTGTGCAGTGATGTGATATGGCCATGATTGTGATTATATTTGATGTATGCAATGATCCTTATTGTAAGTTGGCAACCGGCAGGAGCCATATGGTTGTCTTTAATTTCTGTTAAGGCCTGCGTGTCTATTCAAAATAGTTGTAATAGTTGAAGTTGGCGGACGACAACCATGAAGAAGCGTCATTGACCTTGATGCTATGCCGGTGATGATGGAGATCATGTTCGTGCTTGAAGATGGAGATCGGAAGCACAAAGAAGAAAGGCCATATCATATCACATATTATGAATTGCATGTGATGTTAATCCTTTATGCATCTTGTATTGCTTAGTAGACGACGGTAGCATTATAAGATGATCCCTCATGCACATAAATTTCAAGTTCTAAAAGTGTTCACCCTTAGTATGCACCGTTGCCAAAGCTTGCTGCTTCGAAGCACCACGTGATGATCGGGTGTCTTTGATTCCGCGGGTGACTACAACGTAAGCAAGCCAGATTTGCTTATGCGGAAGCTAAGGTTTGATCTTGACGAGCCTAGCATGTACAGACATGGCCTCAGGAACACGGATCGCCGAAAGGCAAAGCATGAATCATATAGTAGATATGATGAACATGATGATTGTTCGCCATTAAAACTATATCAGCTCTCGTGATGATCGGTGTTGATGTAGTGGATTTGGTTCGTGTGATCACTAAAACAATGTGAGGGATGTTGTTTTGAGTGGGAGTTCACCTAGTTTAATTTCATTAATTAATTTGAACTCAATTTGTCATAAACTTAGTCTAAACTATTGCAAATATGTTGTAGATCAATGGCAGCCCCTACCATCAATTTTAATGCGTTCCTAGAGAAAGAAAAGTTGAAAAACAATGGAAGCAACTTCGCGGATTGGTTCCGCAATTTGAGGATTGTCCTCACAGCTGGTAATTTGACCTATGTGCTGGATGCACCGCTAGGTGACCCACCTGCAGCTGATGCTACCGATGAAGTAAAGAATGTTTACCTCGCTCGGAAGAATCAGTACTCCATAGTTCAGTGTGCTATCTTGTATGGTTTAGAATCGGAGCTTCAGAAAAGGTTTGAAGAGTCAGATCCATATGATATTGTCGAGGATCTCAAATTAATCTTTGAGACTCATGCGGCAATTGAAAGTTATGAAGCTTCTGAAAAGTTCTTTAACTGCAAGATGGAAGAGGGTAGCTCCGTCAGTGAGCATGTGCTTAAAATGTCTGGGCACGCAAATAAACTTCAAAGTTTGGGTATAGTGATTCCTAATACTTTGGGAGTTTACCGCATCCTCCAATCACTACCACCAAGTTACAAGAACTTTGTGATGAACTACAACATGCAGAACATGAACAAAGAGTTGCCAGAACTATTTGCTATGTTAAAATCTGCAGAAGTGGAGATCAAGAAAGAGCACCAAGTGTTGATGGTCAATAAGACCACCAAATTCAAGAAAGGCAAGTCTAAGCAGAAGGGACACTTCAAGAAGGGTGGTAAGAAAGTTACCACGCCGACGAAGAGGACCAAGGCTGGACCCAAGCCTGATACTGAGTGCTTTTACTGCAAGGGAGAAGGTCACTGGAAGCGGAATTGCCCAAGGTACTTGGCGGATTTGAAGAACGGCAACATCAAGAAGAAAGGTATATCTGATATACATGTTATTGATGTGTATCTCACTAGTACTCGTAGTAGTGCCTGGGTATTTGATACTGGTTCGGTTGCTCATATTTGTAACTCGAAACAGGAGCTGCAGAATAAACGGAAGCTAGTGAAGAACGAGGTGACGATGCGCGTGGGAAACGGATCAAAGGTTGATGTGATCGCGGTCGGCACACTACCTCTTCATCTACCATCGGGATTAGTTTTATACTTAAATAATTGTTATTTGGTGCCTGCGTTGAGCATGAACATTATATCGGGATCTTGTTTATTGCGAGACGGTTACTTGTTTAAATCCGAGAATAATGGTTGTTCGATTTATATGAGTAATATGTTTTATGCACATGCACCTTTGATAGATGGTCTATTCATATTGAATCTCGATAGTAGAAATACACATATTAATAACATTGAGGCTAAACGTTTGAAATCAAGCGATAATTTGACCTATATGTGGCACTGTCGTCTTGGTCACATTGGAGTGAAGCGTATGAAGAAACTCCATTCCGATGGACTTCTTGAATCACTTGATTTTGAATCACTTGAAAGATGCGAAGCATGTCTGATGGGTAAAATGACTAAGACTCCATTTTCTGGTATGATGGAGCGAGCTACAGACTTATTGGAAATCATACATACCGATGTGTGTGGTCCAATGAGTGTAGCATCGCGCAGTGGTTATCGTTATGTTCTTACCTTCACGGATGACTTGAGTAGATATGGGTATATCTATTTTATGAAACATAAGTCCGAAACTTTCGAGAAGTTTAAGGAGTTTCAAAGTGAGGTAGAGAATCAACGTAACAAGAAGATTAAATTTCTACGATCTGATCGTGGAGGTGAATATCTAAGTTACGAGTTTGGCGAGCATTTGAAGAAATGTGGAATACTTTCGCAGTTGACACCGCCGGGAACACCACAGCGTAATGGTGTGTCTGAACGTCGTAATCGAACTCTCTTAGATATGGTTCGTTCTATGATGTCACTTACAGATTTGCCACTATCATTTTGGGGTTATGCATTAGAAACCTAAATTGTCGTTCCCTAAAGTTTGGGGATGCGAAGCCTATGTAAAGAAGTTACAGCCGGACAAGCTTGAACCCAAAGCGGAAAAATGCGTCTTCATAGGATACCCGAAGGAAACTGTTGGGTATACCTTCTATCATAGATCCGAAGGCAAAATCTTCGTTGCTAAGAATGGATCCTTTCTAGAGAAGGAATTTCTCTCGAAAGAAGTGACTGGAAGGAAAGTAGAACTCGACGAGGTTGTCGAACCTTCTCTCGAAATTGCGAGTAGCGCAGCACCGGAAGAAGTTCCTGTGGTGCCTGCACCAATAAGAGAGGAAGCTAATGATGGTGATCATGAAACTTCGGTTGAAGTTACTACAGAGCCTCGGAGGTCAACGAGAACTCGTACCACTCCAGATTGGTATGATTCCGTTATGAATGTCATGTTGGTGGACAACACCGATAACCCCGAGACATATGAGGAAGCGATGATGAGCCCAGATTCCAATAAATGGCAAGAAGCCATGAAATCCGAGATTGGATCCATGTACGAAAACCAAGTATGGACTTTGGTGGACTTACCGGATGGCCGGAAGGCTGTCGAGAACAAATGGATTTTCAAGAAGAAAACAGATGCTGATGGTAATGTTACTGTCTATAAAGCTCGACTTGTCGCAAAAGGGTTTCGACAAATTCAAGGAGTTGACTACGATGAGACTTTCTCACCGGTAGCGAAGCTAAAGTCTGTGAGGATTATGTTAGCAATCGCTGCATATTATGATTATGAGATATGGCAGATGGATGTCAAAACAGCATTCCTCAATGGAGACATTGATGAAGAGTTGTATATGATACAACCCAAAGGTTTTGTCGATCCTAAAGATGCTAACAAGGTATGCAAGCTTCAACGGTCCATCTATGGATTGAAGCAAGCATCCCGAAGTTGGAATCAACGTTTTGATAAGGTAATCAAAAGTTTTGGTTTTATACAAACTTATGGAGAAGCTTGTATTTACAAGAAAGTGAGTGGGAGCTCTGTAGCATTCTTGATACTGTATGTGGATGACATATTGTTGATTGGGAATGATGTAGACCTTCTTAATAGTGTCAAAGAGTATTTGAATAATAGTTTTTCAATGAAGGATCTTGGCGAAGCAGCTTACATATTAGGCATAAAGATTTATAGAGATAGATCGAAACGCCAAATATCATTGTCACAAAGTACATATTTGGACAAAGTTCTAAAGAGGTTTGGAATGGAAGATAGCAAGAAAGGGTTCTTGCCCATGTTGCCCAATACGACCTTGAGTAAAACTCAAAGTCCGACATCGGCAGAAGATAGAGAAAAGATGAGTAAGACTCCCTATGCCTCAGCCATAGGATCTCTAATGTATGCCATGCTATGTACTAGACCCGACATCGCATATGCTGTTAGTCTAACTAGCAGATATCAAAGTGATCCAGGAGTGGATCATTGGACAGCGGTCAAAAACATCCTTAAGTACTTGAGAAGAACTAAGGATATGGTTCTTTCTTATGGAGGTGATGAACAGCTCGTTGTTAATGGTTACACCGATGCTAGTTGGAACACCGATCCGGATGATTCTAAATCACAATCTGGATACGTATTTATTTTGAATGGTGCAGCAGTTAGCTGGAGGAGTGCAAAGCAAAGCGTTGTGGCGAGATCTTCAACTGAATCGGAATACATGGCTGCTTCGGAGGCTTCACAAGAAGCGATATGGATGAAAGAGTTCATTACAGAGCTGGGTGTGGTTCCAAGTGCGCTGGACCCAATGTCTATCTACTGTGATAACATGGGCGCCATAGCCAATGCGCAAGAACCAAGGTCACACAAGAAGCTGAAGCATATCAAGCTGCGTTTCCACGCTATTCGAGAACATATCCAGGATGGGGATATAAAGATTTGCAAAGTACACACAGATCTGAATGTGGCGGATCCGTTGACTAAACCTCTCCCGAGGGCAAAACATGACCAACACCAAACTGCCATGGGTGTTCGGTATATTACCATGTAATCTAGATTAGATGACTCTAGTGCAAGTGGGAGACTGTTGGAGATATGCCCTAGAGGTAATAATAAATGTAGTTATTATTATATATCTTTGTGTTTATGATAAATGTTTACATTCATGCTATAATAGTATTAACAAGGAAACCATTAATACTTGTGTGATTTGTAAACTTAATTTGAAGTCCCTAGTATGGCCTCTATACTTCACTAGCTTGTTGGTTGATTGATGATGTGGTTT
The DNA here is from genome assembly GCA_916181665.1 of Avena sativa. NCBI lineage: Eukaryota > Viridiplantae > Streptophyta > Magnoliopsida > Poales > Poaceae > Avena > Avena sativa. The sequence continues at coordinate 345,883,190 of OV702280.1, read as the reverse complement.
CTTTGTCATGAACATTGAGATGTTATCAACAACAAGATCATATCGTTAGGAGAATGATATGGTGGACATACTCCTATAGACAAGCGTAGCATAAAGATCAAGTCATTTCAATAGTTCAATTGCTATATGCTTTCTGATACATAGTAACCTAATTCCTTCGACCATGAGATCATGCATATTGCCTTTACTGGATGGATGCTTTGATGTCATCAAACACCACACCGTAACAGGGTGGCTATAAAAGTGGCATTGGGTGTTCGGAAAGTATTGGTTGAAACACATGGATCAAGAGTGGGATTTGTCCATCCACATGACGGATAGATATTCTCTGGGCCCTCTCGGTGAAATGTCATCCAATTAGCTTGCAAGCATGTGACTTGGTCACAAGGGATCACATATCACGGGAACGAGAAAAGAGTACTTATCAGTAACGAGGTTGAACTAGGTATGCAGAGATACCGACGATCATGACCTCGGATAAGTAACATATCGTGAGACAAAGGGAAATTGGTATCGTATGTAAGTGGTTCATTCGATCGCAAAGTAATCGTAGAAATATGTGGGAGCCATATGAATTTCCAGATTCCTCTATTGGTTATTGTTCGGAGAAGTGTCTCGATCATGTCCGCATAATTCACGAACCGTAGGGAGACACACTTAAGGATTCGACGTTGTTTGAGTAGTTATGGTATTATGAGAAAGAGACCGAATGTTGTTCGGAGTCTCGGATGGGATCCGGGATATCACGAGGTGATCCGGAATGGTCCGGAGAATAAGATTCATATAAGGAAAGTCCCATTTCGGAGTTGGGGAATGGTTCCGGTGTTTTCATCGGGAACATTCTAGAAGGTCCCGGAATGTCCGGCACTCCGGGGGGGGGAAGGGGTACATGAATGTGTCATTGCAAGATGGAATGATTGCATCATGTACTAAGTGTTCTCGCTGTCCAAAATAAAGGGTTTATTTAATTCCTAAATTGGAAAAGTCAAACGGCTAGTTTGAAAGTCAAACTGCCAGTTTTGGAAAGTGGGAAGAGGAGGAGAAGAGGAGACCGACTTGGGGAAGGAGTCCCCAAGCCGGCGGCCAGCCCTAGGACGAGTTGGGGAGGGACTCCCTCCCTCCCCTAGCGCGCCAGCCCTCCCACCTATAAAGGGAGGGGCAGGGCTCCCCTCCCAAAACACACAAGTTCCTATCCTCTAAACTAGAAACTAGACCTAGACCCCGGTTTAGAGCTGTTTCGGTTTAGAGCCTTCTAATTGGTTTAGAGCCCTCTAATTGGTGTGTCTAATTACTAGACCACTAATAGCCTCTCTCATAAGTTCCACCATACTCGCACCGGCTTAAGGCGAAGCCCTGCGGGATCTCCCCTCTACCTCCGGTACCACGCCGTTGTGCTGCCGGAATCGCGAGGAGAGTGCTACAACCTCCGCTGCCTGCTGGAACAAGGGAGAGGAAGGTCTTCGTCGAGTACCGAACGTGTGACCGACTGCGGGAGCGCTGCGGGAACGCGGCGCCGGAAGGATCGTCTACGCGATCTTGAGATCGGAAAGAGTACGACTACATCACCCACGAGAATCTGCTCTCGTTAAACACTTTGGAATCTTCGAGGGTGAGTTATTCCATCGACTCGTTGCTACAATCTAGTAGATAGATCTTGGCTTGTTTGTTTGTATGCGATAGAAAATTTTTGTTTTCCATGCTACGAACCCCTACAATGCATACTACAGAATTTTGAAGATCACGTGCATAGAATCAAAACTGGGACAAAATTATGAACAAGTGGTGTAACTTGCCTTGATCCGAGCAGCACTCTACACAATAGCACTCCTTAACGCACTCCGAACAATCTAACGAATCACAAACATAGATCTGATCACAACTTGCTCAAAACAGGTCACAGAGAATAATCATGCATGCATGCAACATGGTATTTTATGCAAGATTGGTTCTTCTAAATTGACCAAGGTAGCAAGATTGAGTTGCAATAATGTTAAGGTGTCACTAGGATTGATTTCCCAAAGGTTTAGATCTATTTGGGTCACTAATACAAATCCTAGGGTTTAAAAGGAGATCAAATCATCTAATTAGCCCCAAACTAGATCTAATAATCTTAAGCAAAGTTTTATAATTCTGTTCAGTAGGTATTGTTGAAACAAGGTTATTGCAACAAGAATCAATTAAAACAGAATTTTAATTATTTTTCTATAGAATAAACACTCTAATCTAATGATTAAAATCTACACCTAAAACCTTACTGTAAACTTGGAATATTATTGCAGATCTGGATTCTACATAAAATTAGGAATCCAACGGTATATTATAAGCTAAATTTGGCCAAGTAGTTATTTTTCTATGATTTTCGCAATATTAAACTCAATCTGCAAAACAGATCTAAACTTAGTTCGAGGATCTGCCAAGTGGCGGGATCTAACTGGTCCAGCTAGGCGACGCGGCTGACGCGGCATGCTGACGCGGACCACTACGCGGTGCCGACGCGGTTAGCCACGCGGCGCAACGTGGTTGGCCGATACCCCTTCGCCCCCCTTCTAATCTGGCCCGCATGATTACGATCGGACGGCCGAGGCGGCTCTACTGACCTGCGGTGGTGGCGGCGATGGAGACGACGACGGCGGCGGTGGAGTCGACGGTGGTCGGAGGTCCTGGCGGCCCTAATGAAGGCGACGAATATGGCCCCTGATGCGCACGGTGATGGTGATTCTTCCAACAAACTCCGTGTGGTCCCTCTCCTTCTCTATCTCCCACGGGCGGCCGTTCCTCTCCTCGGTCCCGACGGGCTCCGTCGAGCAATTGTCGGTGACCCCCTGCGGTTCGGAAGAAACGGGTTAGACGGAGGGATAGGGTAGACCGAGACGAGTAGAGTGGGAGGTGGAATAGGGCTCGAGGTGCTTTGGAGGGTCGCCAACCTCAAGCTCCGACGGCGGACTGCTCCGGCAAGATCGGAAGCTTGCAAAATCGGGGCTAGGGTTTGAGAAAAACGAGGGAAACGATGGGAGCCGATGCAGCGGTATAAGAGGGAAGGATTTCGTGTCGTAGGAGGCACAGATTCGATCCGAAATCGACCGATATCCTCGGTCAGTTGAGCGGCGGCCGCCGTGTTCGTCCTGGAGTCGACGAAAGCTCCGACGCGTGGGCCCGGGCGGTCAACGGGCGCGGCAGGTGGCGGCTGCGCGGGTGGGCCGGTGGCGGGCTGCGGTGGCTGGCGCTAGCTGGGTGCCGCGCGTGCGCGGGTGGGCTGGCTCTGCGGCCCAGTTAGGTTAGGTTGCTCCCCCTTTTTTTTTCTTTTTAACAATTTCAATTTCTGATTTAGCAAAACCTAAATAACTTTTGCATATGAGGTCAAAAGGAGATGAAACCAACTTCTGAATTTTTGTAAAAAGAAGGTGGTCACCATGGGACCATGGTTTGATGTTTCACAAAGTTTTAGGAGGGTCAAGCTTGTTTACAACAATAAAGCCTACATAAAGGAAATCCTTATTAGGGTTTTGATAGGTTTAGGTGTTAGGATTTAGTTGCAAATTTTTATTTGTAGGATGCAATGATGCAAGGATGATGCATATCACTAATAACATCCTAATATAAAATCTGGGATGTTACATGGGCGGCAACAACGGCGAGCGTAGCTAGAAGAGTGGGCATGTCTCGGCGCGAGGGAGCTCCGCCGGCGAAGTCATGGCGACAGAGCTCTCGCGGCAGTCTGGGCGAGTGGAGTGGGTGGAAATGGGACTGTCTCGCCGACAGAGCTGGCCCACGTCCTTTTTTGCGGCGTCCGGCGTCCCCAGGGCGTACCCGGGAACCTGGGTTCGGCCTGGGTAGGCCGGACCAAAACACGCCGAAATCCGGACGAAAACAGGTCCTTGGGTACGCGACTGGGCCGATTTTCGGCGTCCGGACCGAAATTCGGCGTCCGGACGGGCGTCTTGGGTAGGCGAGTGGAGATGCTCTAATGTATTTTGTTGTTTTTACTTCTTGCTGAATTAACGTTGCCATGCCAGCCAAACCATAATTACGCATGATATATTATCTTTATAAGTTCTTTCTCACAAGTTAGAACAAATATCAATTAAAACCAAAATACATCAGTCAATCTTAGTCTTTGCAGATCGATAAAAACATTAAATAAACAGCTTACGGAAGCTCTTTTCCCAATCAAATTGTAGAATGGTATTTTGAAATGAAAATTGCCATTAACAAGTGATGAATTGGTAACTTCTGAAAAAATGATCTTCGTTTATCATGGCCGCTATGATGCCTTGACACAAAATTCCTATTCAAAAAGACAACTACCTTTCCAAGAACTCCAAGCTAGAGATAATGATCACGTTCTTGTGATCCGAATATGCTTCAGCGAGTCCAAGTAATCTATGCTGCCACCAAACACCGAAACGGCACCAACATGATCTAGCATACAACATGTTTGTAGCTCCATGGGAATTGTCTCAGGAGGTTTAAGCAGCAGCCCGTTTAGAGTGCCTGAACTGGATCGCGCAATGTAGCACGTTGAAAGCAGGGTTCAGTGCACGCTCGGGGTCGGGGATGACCGGCAGATCCATCTGGAACGCTGGCCACACAGATCGAACGGCTGAGAACGCCAAATAGCTGTGAGGGTTACGTTCTCCCGCCCAGATCGAACCATGAGCAAAGAGTACAAAACCCTAACCCGAACCCTTCAGTTTATACATCCCCAAATTCCCAGTCTCCCGCCGCCGCCGCCAGCGATGTCTTCCCCCGCCCTGGCCCCCGCCGCGCCCAACCCCCGCCTCGACCGCGAGGCCGTTGTCCGCGCGGTGGAGGCGCTCCTGCGGTGGCTCAAGCACCGCCCCTCACCGGCGCCAGAGGCCATTTACCTCCTCGTCGCTCTGAAGAGCGCCCCCATCCGCCGGTTCGAGCACCACCTCCGCCTCCCGCACTATCCGTTCCCCTCCACCTTCCTTGTCGCCGACCGCCTCCCCGACGACCTGCCCGACGACATCGAGGTGATCCCCTCCTCCTTGCTCCGCTCCCTCACTCCTGTTGCGCGCCGCGGCCTGGTCCTCGTCGACAGCCGGCTCAAGATCCCAACTAGCGGCAAGGCTATCAAGGGCCGCAGCAGGATCGTGCCCGTCGACCTCGCCGACCCGGCGTGGGCGACGTCCGCGAGGGAGGCGGCGTGCTGTGTTGAGCTGCGCGTGGAGGCCGGCACATGTCGCGCCGTGCGGGTGGGGCACGCGGCCATGGCTCCGGCCGAGGCGGTGGAGAACGTCGTAGCCGCCGTGGAGGCGGCCGCTGCGTGCGTGCCGAGGAAGTGGAAGAACGTGCGGGCTCTGCACCTGAAGTCGCCCGAGTCGGTTGCGCTGCCTCTCTACTCCGCGCCAAGCGCTGAAGGCAGCAATGGTGCGAAAGACACGAGGGAGCCTGCGGTGACGCTGGAGCAGGGGAGGCTAAAGAGGAGAAAGAAATAGTGGCTTGCCGTTGTGTGTTCGTCTGTAATCGCATCATGATAAACTTCTAATTTTTTTATGAGTAAACAGATCCGTATTAAACATTATTAGCATCAAGAGTGAGGGTTTCTGAAGTTGGATCATCTAATGTTTTTTTTTACCTTGGCATAATCAAATACTGTGAGCGGAATGGTGAGCAAGGGCGAGCTATGAAATCATGGGCCCTGCTTGCCAGCCCCTGTTCTTTAGATGATGCAAGTAATTCTTTTGATGTAGTCTTTCTTTGGTCCCTGCTAGAGGAAAGGGACTGCAAAAGTTGGAATATACAAGGTTTTTATGCTGAGCCATGGAGGTCATCCTCAACTGTTTTTCACTCTGTTGAATCATGTGAAAGATTGTTTTCACAATTTCACACAGATCTATGATGTCATCTCCAATCTATATTTGAGGAGAGGCTGTCGATGGCCACAATATTTTGTCGAGCCCATAATGCAAGCTTCTTCATTTGTTAAATTTTCTTTGAATAATGTTGACTGAAAGCATGGTTGTGTTTCGTATGGATTTTCTTCTGCCTGCATGATGGGTGATGATTTGTTGTGCCTGTTATTTGCAGAGACAGGCTGTTATTTGGGACAGGTGGTTGCCGAAATGGAACCAAAGATAGAATGATAATGAGCTTAAGTCTAGAGCCATGGCAGGGTGAACTGGGGCTCAGAATTTTATCTGCGATAGGAGATGGTCTAAGCAGCAACCGACAGTCAAACACCAACTAGTTCGAATGCTAAAAAATTTCCAGAGCATAACCTGAGAGGACGGTAACTTTGTGCTAGCAGAACCTGGGAGAAATTAACAGTCTAATCAGCAACACTATTTTTTGCCTTGTGCAGGTGGTGCTTTGTTGTAAAACTGGCCCCCATCGAGCAGGGGAACAAAAACATTTTTTTCTAGAAAGGTAACCAACACGAATTTAGCTTTTTGGGTTTACTTTAACTTGTTTGAGTCGGTTTGAAGTCTTTCTAAAATCATGTAATCCGCAGGCTATACAATGCCACGGACCGGTATTCAGAAAATTAAGCAATAGACAGAAATAGAAAAGCGAGGTCATGACACCCAAACACTTCTTGGCGTCATGCCACCCAAACACAGTCTTCCCCATCTTTGACTATCCCCTCAGGAACTTAGGCCATGACAGACAAGCCAAAATAACCGAAGTCTAAGCAGCAACCGACAGTAGCACCAACTAGTACGAATACTACAAAATTTCCAGAGCATAACCTGAGAGGATGATAACTTTGTGCTAGCAGAACCTGGGAGAAATTAACAGTCTAATTAGCAACACCATTTTCTTCCTTGTGCAGGTGGTGCTTTATCATCACAGGAAACTGTATTACTAGTTTGCTACGATATAGTTACAAATCAGTATGGCACACAAAGTCAGAATAAGCATTGGCATGCTACCATGTAGCTCCAAAAATGGAAATCAAGTGCAGGTAGTGCTTGTTCTTGCTTTAGGCCTCCTTCTTTTCAGCTTCTTGGCCAGCTTCTCCCAGAAGCTACCCTCGACCAGCTTCTCCCAGAATCTCATTTTTAAAATTCGTTCAAACTTCTTAACTAGTAGTTTCAACGTCAATTTAAAAGTATAAACGATTTTGGCAGATGAGATTCTGGGAGAAGCTGGTCGAGGGTAGCTTCTAGGAGAAGCTGGCCAAGAAGCTGAAAAGAAGGGGGGCTAGTAGTCCAGAAATTAATAACATAGGCTCTCCAACCACCAACCAACCAGCCAATTACACACAAAATCTGGACATTTTACCTGTAGACTCCACTAAACCCCACTACTACAAAAATTATTTGCATGGCTTCAGTGGAGAGATAAAACTCCCAAAAATTTCCGCCAGCATGTACATATCCTGGCCATTGCTGACAGGAAAAACATGGGTTTCCAAATCAAAAATAAAAACTGTACCACGTCCTGAGAATCTATTCTCAATGCATGGACGATAGACGATCTGATCCTCATCACCAATCACCAAAATGACCAGAAAAGAAAAGGTATAAAGATTGTATGATTATACCATGCATTGTACCGGAGGTGGAGGGGACTGAGAAGAGTAAGCAGATGCGGGTGGTGGTGATGAGGGCACTTCTAGTGGTGATGAGGGCACTTCTATCGTTTCCTGTCGAGGCAAAGCTGGATCTGACGTACATATGAAATGTTTCAGGCGCTGGGCTCGGTGAAGCACTGGCTCATTTTGGGGCATAGGACACGAGAAGTTCATTAGCTCGCTCGACAGGCAGCAAAAGTTTTGGGCGACATCGACTAATGGAGTTTCTTCTGGATCCAGTTGACAGGTAAGATGGCTTTTGAAGATCTCCTTTTCTGGATTTTGAAGGGCCCATTTGTTGGCCGATCGAGCTAGAATCGATGGTAGGATGGTATTTCGTGTGTATGTTTATAAGAAATTTAGGGGCTTTGAGCAGAATTTGGTTAGTTTCTCACAAGTTCGGTTTTGACTGTCTATGGCAGTGCCGTATTATATGGTGTATAATTGTGCATTTCTCTCTGTCTAATACATGAACATTTTATTGTGCTCACAGGCCTGATGACGAAATCTGGGTGCTCAATTTTGTGGTGTTGTGATCGAGAAGTTCAACAGAAAACAATGGGCAGATCTGATATGAGTTGTTTGAAGTTGATTTCTGTAATTTTTGGGGCTGGATTCAGTGAGCGGTGCTACATATATCATTTGAAGGATGAAGTCTGTGGTGTGGGTGGGTTTGAGCTCATAGATAGTGATGCAGAAGTAGATGCAGTGATCAAGCAGTATGAACATGTTAAGATTATTGGCCTCACAATCATGAGGAGATTCAATGGAACCACAAGCTTAATGGGACCAGATTTCGGAGACGTACCAACAACTCAAGGAAGTGTCAAGGGAAAATGCATTGTTGTTGGAGCCACAAGCTAATGCAGCCTTAGAGCATTTGTCAGATGGTGATTTCTATGAGGAAGAACTGGAAAATCTGAATCAGTGAGGAAAGATGGCAACTTGGAGTGTGAGAGTGATGTTGAGGAATTATTTCCAATGCTGGATATTAATGCATCCTTCTCTGTTGAATTGCCAACTGTTGGATCTAGCAATAGAACTGTGAAGAAAGGTCATATGAGCAAGAAAAAGAAGAACATTTCCCAAGCCACAAGTGAGGAATGCAGGAGTGAAATTTGAGCAATGTGATCCTGGTAGTGAATACATTGGAGGAGATCTTATATCTAGTGACGATGATGGATTTGAGCCACCAATATCTGTGACATTGAAGATGAAGAAGAGTAGAGCCAAACCTCTTGCTCCGGGAGTTTGGTTTGATGAGGATAGGCTTCTTGCAGGTGATCAATCTATATTGAAGATGTGCTTTCTTGACATATATCAATTCAAAAGGGCCTCGAAGAACTGCCATATAAAATAAAGTAGAGACTATGAGTACATGTCAGAAATGACAAAGACAGTTAATGTGTGTTGTGCTAACTGCTAAGAGCCATTGCAATTTCTTCATGTCCGCCTCAAAAATAAAAGGGGAACAGACAGTTTGTTTAAGGAAGATGGTGTTGCCTCACACTTGTGGAACTACTCAAGTACGCGCTAGGTGGTGAAGCAGGACCACATGGAAAGTCTACATTCATGTAAGACAGGCAGAAGGTGACCTCCAAATCTTGTGTCCTCTCTCAAATTAGGATTGTTATCCTACATGCAACGGAAAGAATCCTGCCAAACCAAGACAAAGTACGGTCTTCTTTATCTCTAATTATTTTTCATGTGTTCTCGCTCAAATTACTTATCTTTAATTATTTGTCATGTATTCTCTCTCTCAAATTACTTATCTTCAATTGGTTGTCATGCTCTCTCTCAAATAGGGCCTCCTGAATGTGGTGGCTAGAGTTTTCCCCTACAGTGAGCAAAGTTTTTGCTTAAGACACCTACATGCAAATTTTCAATCTGCTGGCCATAAGGTTGGTGACTTAAAGAAAATCATGGATAGGGCTAGCAATTCACTTAACAGAACTTTCTTTGATGAAGCCATGGATGCATTTTAAACCTGAGAGTGAGAATGCATGGGATAATGGGCTTGGTTGTCCAACATACCACCAAAACATTGGTCTAGGCATGCCATGGACACTGATTGTAATACTTATTTTGTTGTTAGCGATCTGAGAGATTATATCCTAGATGTCACAGACAAGCCAGCTGTTACCATGATAGATAGAATTAGAACAAAGCTTATGGTTAAGTATGACATAAACAGAACTGGTGCTGAAACTGCTTTTTGGGAAATCACCCCAACTTATGCTGAGAGGCTTGAGATGGAGAAGAGCATAACCCCTGTGCAAGACAGTTCGTGCAGGGATGGGCCTATGGAAAGTGGGATTAGGAGGTAGAACATACAGTGTCAATGTCATCGCAAAGACATGTATTTGCAGAAAGTGGGATCATCTCATTGGAATTCCCTGTTCATATACAAGATGAGAGAGCACCCCAAAAACTATGCAGTGATTTCTTCAATAAACCCTTGCTTACAACAACATGATCTTTCCTGTGCCGAGCAAGCATGAATGGAGAGTAAATGGCACTCTGGGTCACTGAACTTGTCCCACATGTGCACTTAAGTCACACATCTTACAAACTGAACTAACCGATCACACAACTTTCAACTGTGTGCACCCGCGGTCACAAACGGTCTGCTGACCGGTTTTAAAAAAACCAGTTACGTGAGGGCCAATATAGACAAAGTTTTTGCAAAAACCAAACTATATTATTATTTTGTTGCATATCGATTCAATTAACACATTGTTCACCCCTATTTTTTTAAAAAAGAACCCTCTGTATTTTTTCATTTATTAATATTAATACTTGTGAGTATACTAATAAAATGCGTTGCTTAGGATTCAAACTCACTACCTGCCACGTGACCTTCAAATGTTTGCCAGTACACCAGAGCAGAGGCGGACCTTAGTGGAGGCCAAAAGGGCTATGGTCCCCCAACTTAACTACAATTTGCACCATACTACTCATTATTTACCTTTTTTACTATACAAAACACAAAATAATTTAATTTAGCCCCCCAACTGCTATTTATTGTCTTTTGGCCCCTCCTACAACATTGTTCAAGGTCCGCCACTGCACCACAACTCATCACTCGTGTACTGCTAGGACAACAAGCTTTATTATATAACTGCATGAATATGTTAGAAAAGTATATCATGGAGCACTAATCATAGACACGTAAGTGGTTGCACGTTAGTCCTTTTTAGCGTAACCCTGCATGTACAAATAGATTATGCTTTAAATTCTATTTAGCCTTCTATAACTACGGGAATCTATCTTTAATTTTATTATTTTAAGAAAAGGGTGAGCAGTTCAGACCACCAATCGTAAACGGACAAATCGTGACACTGGCTGATTTGGTTTTTAATAAACGCAACACATGAAAGACGTATAGAATTGTCTTTGCTTTTAAATAAAACGTTCATATAGTTATATAAAGTTGTCCTAAATTAATTCAAGCAAAGTTGTCTAGTCTATTGGTAAGCTTTCAGTACTCATGCTGGCAGGTTGTTAGTTTGAATCACAAATAACTTGTATTTTATTTTAAATACTTCTTTCACAGCTGACAAGTGGCCCTCTCATATAAAACAATACATGATCCATATTGACAAATAAAAAAATATAGATGGTTGTTTTTTTGAAAAATCTGTCTACCCTGACCCACATGTGACTGGTTTTTGTTAAAAACCGACCAGCAGACCACTTTGTGACCACGGGTGCACACGATTGCAAGTTGTGTGACCGGTTAGTTTAGTTTCTAAGATATGTGACTTAAATACACATGCGAGACAAGTTCAGTGATCCACGGTGTCATTTACTCATGAATGGACAAGGACAGAAAAACCGGACATTGATCCACCTATTTTCACATGACATACTGGCAGTCCTAAGAATAGGAGGAAGGGGACCCGTGAGGTGCCACAACTAAGTAGCAACAGTAGAAGGACAACCACAACATGCTCAAACTGTACATTACAAGGTCATAAGTATCCACAATGTGGCCAGCTATTGAGGCCAGAACTGGAGATGAGAAGGAGAAAGCACAAGTTAACTACTCCCTCCGTTTCAAAATATAAGATGTTTTATGTTTGTGAAGAGAATGTATCTAGACCTGTTTTAGTACGTAGGTTCACCTATGTTTGGAGTGAATCTAGACAATAAAACAAGTCTAGATACATTTGCTTCACAAAGCTAAAACATCTTATATTTTGAAACGGAGGGAGTAGTAGATTATTTTAATTCTCAACTATTAATTCTAAGGCAAGAAGAACAGTAGCAGAAGGGGTCGTTAATGGCACTTGGATTGATGACATCAAGAAGCCAATCAACATCCAAGGTTTTCTACAGGTCGTAGCCATTTGGGAAGAACTCAATGAATCACAAATAAGGCAAAATGTAGAGGATGGGTGGACATGGACCTGGGAGGCCAGAGGTGCATTCACTTCAAAATAGGTATCTTGGACGCGTCCTGCGTGGTTCGAAAAAAAAACTATTAATTCTAATGCTTGTTTACTTCTTTGCAACTGAACCAGAGCAATAGAAGATTCCCTGAGGACCAAGATGGAGAAGGAGCAGCTCATGTTGCTGGAGCAGGACTAGGAGGATGAGAAGAAACAACAGCAGCTCATGCAGCTGGACCAGAACTAGTAGGAGGAGGAAGAACACATGGACCAGCTAGAGGAGGACTAGGAGAAGGATCAGCAGCTCATGAACCTGCTCCACATGAAGTGAATGGTATGAAATATATCAAGGTGAGCAAGCATATGGAGATCATGAAGCTTTTGCACCTCCAGCACCAGCTGAAGATTCATATTTGGCAAGCTCTTCAAGGTCAGAAGGTAGAGGCAAGATGCTGCCGTTAGGAAAGGTAGAGGCAGCGCTTTGACACGCAGAACGTCGGGATATCTCAGTGCTAGTGGGAACAAGTGAAGAAAAAGAAGAGTGAATGGATTGTGGTTTTTTTTTGTGTGTGAACCACAAATTCCACATATTTACTTGTAACTATGCTTTTGTTGTTTTATTGCACACTGAATGGATGTAGTAAGTGAAATGGCACGACCTGGATGTTAGTTTCCTGGACGGATTTAAGCTAGTACAAAACCTGGACATTATTTTCTTATATCATAGTATCTCTTTGTTGCTTGATGCACTCTCAAACTGGATGACGACAAGCACGACGCCTCACCGTTAGTTATTTCCTTTTTCATATCTCCACCCGCCATCGTGTACGCCGGACCACCGTCCGCCGCTGGCGGCGAGAAGCACACGACGGCGGCTCAACGTTAGTCATTTGTGCTTACCTGAACCTCCTGTCCGTGGTCGCCTACCTGTACAAGAAGGATGAGAAGCTGTTCGTGAGGGAACACATGGCAGGCGGCAGCCTGACCTGACGAATCTGGACTGGGCGGCACGGCTGCGGATAGTGAAGGGGCGTGGCGCGCGGGCTGGCGTACCTGTACGAGGAGAGGAGCTGCCGATGCTTACGGCGCCGCACGGCCACCTTAAGTCCTCCAACGTGCTCCTCGACGACGTGTTGGAGCCGGTGCTGAGCGACTACGCGCTGGCTGTCCTCGTGGTAGCGCCGCCGCAGCACGCGTCGCAGGTGATTGTGGCGTACAAGTCGCCGGAGTGCGCATGGTCGGAGGGCGAGCAAGAAGAGCGACGTGGTTCTCGAGATGCTGACGTGGTGCTCGATCGGCACCGGCCGGGTCGCACGACGGACCTGGCGGAAGGAGTCGGCGCCGTTGGGCAGCACGTATGCACGCTCTGGGCTTGCCGCTCAGGTCGCAGGCGCCGCCACGCGGAGGCCATCGTCCTCATGGACGTCGCGGAGGGCCTGCTCCTCACTGTGCGGCTAGCTCCGCCACGCTCACGCACCACACCGCGCGGGACGCTTTCCTCGGCGCGCACCTCGCGTGGACCTACCGGAGGAGGCGCTGGCGCTGCGCGTGCTCCGGCTGTACCTTGAGCACATCGATCGATGTGCCAGACACGCGGCATCCGGTACGTGCCAGCGGTGAGCGCGCGCGCGCTCGAAGGCGGCGTCGAGGCCCGCGTGGGCGCGGTGGGTCACGGACAGGGCCATGCGGGCTTCGGCGAGCTCCGCGAGGTAGGCGTGCCACAGCTCGTATTACCCCGTGAGAGTCCGCAGCGCGCGCTCGTAGATTGCCGTGCGGGCTCGCCGAATGGCACCGCGACCAGCCGGACATCCTGAGCGGGTCTCGCAGGACGTCCTCGTGCGCGACGTTGTCCCGGGTCCGGCCTCGTCGGTGGATGGACAGGACCAGGAAGGACACTGCCTCGCTGCCAAACGCGTCCTCGAACACAGTTCTCGCTAGCAGCATCGGCGTTGCCGGCAGGTAGAACAGCAGCGTCTCGTTGACGGTTGATCCTATCCTATGTGACCATGTCACATGTGCAGCTAAGCTCGCCAGAGTGCAGACTTGGGCGACCTCGGCGCGGGCCTTGTCCTTCCACTCCGGCCTCCGGGCTGCGGGGTGAGCAGCATCATGGCCCAGCTCGGCCAGCAATCTCTCTGCCTGCAGCCTCGCATCAACCCGGCCGCTTTCTAGCCTACGCGCCCTGCAGCTCCGCACTAGCCCACAGGCCCAGCTCCCCCGGTCTGCCGGGAAAAGAAAAGGTAAACCAAAAAAACAGTCGGCAAGGCTAGCTTGTCACATTTCCACGACTCCATGACAGATTTGCTACTCCCTCTAACTCATATTAATTGACTCAAATTTGTCTAGATTTAGATAAATCTAGACACTATTTAGTATATAGGTCCATTCAAATTTTAATAAATTCAAGTCAATTAATATGAGCCGGAGGGAGTACAACTTTTAAGTTGGTGACCACTGTTCATCCTTTACACCATGGCGTTTGAAGTTCCTATAAAAAGATCTTTTTTAGGATTGGTCGGTTACTGCAGAACAATAACACGAGTAAGAAACGTTGGTGTTTGGGTAGGGGAGTTAATTGGATAAAACTACCACAGTTGAGGCTGTCGGGACGGGTCAGTACCGATTCTGATAATTTCTGCATGTCAGTACCAACACCTGGACGCCGCAACTCCGATCGCGCAAATCCCAGCTTAAACACGTTTCTGACGAGCCTGGCCCACGTGCAGAGCTGACGTGGCCAAACGGCCGTTTCCCCAGCCGTTAGGACTAGACCAGGTGCGGTCCGACCAGGTGGGTCTGTGTCTGGGTCGCCTTCTTCCCCAGTCAGTTCCTGCTCTCTCACTCTTCTCACTCTCTGCTTCCCCTGATCTGGTGCCTCCGCCTTCGCCGACCCTCTGCCACCGCCGTTGTCATGCCCTCCTGGGATGAAGAAGACACCAACGACGATAGCCTCGTGTCAGGCTTCTCAGAAGGGCAGGATATTAGCCCACGTGGACTTGTAAGTACAGATCTAGGTTTCTTCGATTTGGCATGCTTTTAGTTGGATTTCAGTCGATGGCAGCTCTTGTTTAGTTCAGGATAATAAGCTCTAGTAAATCCACTGACATATGTTGTTGTCCTATCCACTGAACCCTAGATAGATTTGTCGATTTATGTTATTGTTGTGCTTTGTGTTAGGTGCCAGATACTATCTTTGACCCTGATTACAACGGCAGTGATGATGTTCAGCTGAGGTGCAAGCATGACAAGCCTCTGTACAAATTTGTTGCTTTCGAAGGATCAGACACTGGAAGGAAATTTCTTGGTTGTGGTTGCAAGGTTGGTGGTGTCACTGATTGTAGAATTTGCATTGTTTCATTATCACTGATTGTAAAACATGCTTTGCTTAGTGACTATTGTTGCTTAGGTGATTTATCACAAGCCATGATTACATATTGCTTAGGTGATTTATCACAAGCTTTGATCATATATTGTGTACTTTGCTTAATTTGCATTTGTGTAGTACTAACTAATATGTAGGAGGGCATGTGTGACACATTCCATTGGGTGGATTTGGAGTGGCCACCTACATTGTAGAAATCTTTGATCAGGCTGTGGGGTATGTATGAGGAAGAGAAAAACACAAGAATCTCTGGGAATGTGGAGTATGCCACTACCAATTACCAGCTGGTTTTAGAGAAAAAGGAATTGGAGCAAGAGAAAGTAAAACTGGTGAAAGAACTCAGCCCGACTCTGCCATTGAGTGAGTTGGGCAAAATAAAAACCCATGAACTTGAGCTTGAGAAGGCAAGTAAGGAGAAGGCTGTGGCACAAGTGAGCACTTCGAAGGAGGAGAAGAAGAAGCTGGAGTATTGCATGGGAGATCTTTTCAAGGCTCTCCAAGAAAAGAAGGAGAAGTTGAAGCAGATCTCAGAGTTGTGTGCTGAATAACTTGCTATTGTATTAAGTAGTTAAAATTGTGTGTTTCTGGGTGTTGAACTAGAGAAACAACTTATGTGTTTCTGTTATGTACCATCGGAATAAGTATGTTATTGTATTATGGATGCTTTCTATATGTACCAGATTATTATGATGTCTCCACCAGATTATTGTGTGTTTCTGTATGTACTAGATTATGTGTTTCTATATTTATCAGAATCAAGCATGCATTTTACATTCACAGCATGCATTTCAATGTCCAGAATGATTTATCACATAATGATTTATCACAGAATTATTTATCACAGAATGCATTTCACTCAATCAAGCATGCACCATTTCACAGCATGCATTTCATGTCTAGAATGATTTATCACAGAATCAAGCATGAATTTCATCACATTCACAGAATCAAGCATGCATCAAATTGACAGAACCAAGCATGCATTTCATGTCCAAAACCAAGCATGCATTATTACATGTCTAGAACATTCACAGCAACTCAGCTGCATCACTTACATTGTTTCCATCACATACTCCCATTTCACCAAAAGAGGCAGACATGTGTGGTAAGGCAGGTAGTACTAATTGTCCATTACAACACATATCCCAAAATAACTACATGACAACATGATCCCTAGAAGAATTAGTTGTCTGATGGGCCAGTTGTCCTTCATCACCTGGAACATAGCCACAATTCAAGTAGCTCCATGTTCTGGTCCTCTTGTATGCAGGAGCAGGTCCACCTGGAACATCACCCTCTCTCTCTCTTCCAGCTGATCTTGGAGCAACAAAGCCAGCCCTGCCAGTAGGAGGTGTAGCCCTTGCAGTAGCCCTTGCAGTAGCAGGTGGTGGACCAATTGGTGCAGCCCTTGCAGCAGGTGGTGGTGGACCAGGTGGGGAGCCCTTGCAGCAGGTGTTGGTGGACCAGTTGGTGTAGGATTTGCATCTGGTGGTGGACCAGTTGGTTTAGGCTACACAGAAGCAAACAAAATCAGTTGGTGTAAAATACACATAAACAAACAAAAGAAACCAAACTGATAACTAGAGCACTAACCACATGCCTGTTATTTCTTATCACCAGATCAGGCCTCAAAGGTTGTGAGCAGCTGGTGTATCTGTGTCCTTGCATCTTGCAATTAGAGCATGTAATGGTTCCCATTCTTGATGTATCTTTGGGCTTTGGCACCTCAAACTTTCCCTTCCTCCTCTTCTCTTGCTTTCTCCCTTCCTTGATGTGGAAGTAAGGTGGTATGATGTCAGGTGTTGCTGTTTTGGGCCAAGCATGTTGGCCAGGCACTGGGTAAATGACAGGCTGAAAAGCTTTGGCATACATATCTTTCTTGAAGAAATGGCTCACATAATGCTCAGGTTTCTGCTTGGCTTTGATGTTAGCACTGCATGCATGGCTACAAGGCAACCCTATCACATCCCACTTCCTGCATCCATAGGTTTTCTCCAACAAGTTGACAACATGTGTTGCATCACCTTTAGCATTAGTAACTTGCCACAAACCAACATCTGCAACCCTTGGTGTGCAGAATCTGGAGTGCTTCTTGGCCATTTGTAGCTGCTCACTGAAGTGGGGAGTAATCTCCCATCCTGCCCTAGCAGCACCTACCCTCTTCTCATGCATCCTAGTCATTAGCTTGTCGTTTATCCCTTCAATCATAGTTCTAATAGGTTTCTTCCTAACATCTAGGATATATCTGTTGAAGACCTCACTTAGATTGTTCACCATAAGGTCAGTCTTGCAGTTGGTGTCAAAAGCATGCCTAGCCCATGTGTGCACTGGGATTACACTTAGCCACTTCCAAGCAGCCTCACTTTCTTGCTTCATGTTCTCCATGGCAGCCTCAAAATGGTGCTGCTGGTAAGCATATGAAGCTGCATCCATCATCTTCTTCAAATCTCCACCAATAAATCCAGCTGATTTGAAGTTGGCATATATGTGCCTTAGGCAGTATCTTTGAGGGCTAAGAGGAAACACTTGGTTGACTGCTGCTATAAGGCCCTAAGTACCAAATTATTTCAAGCATAAGGAAATTATATCTACCAAATTATTTCAAGTATAAGGAAATTATAAAGTAGCAAATAAATTTAGCATAGGCGGTACCTTTTGTCTATCAGACATGAATGTATATCTACCAAACTGTCATTCTTCTCCACCTAGAGCATACTTCAGCTGAGTTAAGAACCAGCACCAATTGGCTTTGTCCTCTTTGGGTACAACAGCAAAGGCAATAGGATACATATTATTATTGGCATCTCTGCCTGATGCAGCCAAGATTTGAGCACCAGTGCATAGCTTAACAAAGCATCCATCAAGCCCTAAACAAATAGCTTAAGTTAGACATTATAATTTAATGAATGGCCCACACACATTAAGAAAACATATGCTCACCTATGAATGGCCTACCACCATTAAGAAAACCCTCTCTGACTCCATTGATACAGAAAAAGAATCCATGGAATGTGGGCCCAAGATTAGGGTTCTCTAGAGTTGGTGCAGGTGTCACTGTTGTGACAAGAGCCCTACTGCCAGGGTTAGTATCAATAACATCTTGGGAAAAATCCCTAAGTCTAACATACTTCTCCCTGTGATCACCCATTATTTCATCTAGAGCCAGATTTCTTGCCCTATAGGCCATGTCCTTGTTTACTTCCACACCATGTTGTTGCCTAGCTGCATCTATGAGTGACTGAATGTAGGGTTCGCAGCATAGAAAACAAAAAATTTCCTACGATGTGAACTATGTACCAAGATCTATCTATTAGATACAAACAACAGGCGGATGTATATCCGTAGAGAACATACCCTTGAAGACCGACAAAGCTTAACGAGTTCAACTCGTGGTTGATGTAGACGATCTCTTGCCGATCTCAAGATCGAGAGGAAGTCCTAGCGCCGCAAATCAGCAGCGCATCCGTGCTCGCACACACGTTCGAGGCACCGAGCAACCTCCGCCTCCTCGCTCCAGCGATGCAGCGGAAGCACAACACTTTCTTGCCGAATATCCACCGGGAACATGTATCTCGCTAGTCCGAGACCATGGGGGATAAATTCTAGAGGGGGAGAGAGATCCTTCATGAGGAGGTGTGAGTGAGAAGTGAGGAGAGGGGTGCCTTTTATAGGAGGAGGGGGGGGAACCCCAAGGGGGTGGCCGGCACATGGGGGCTGCCCCCTTGCCCTCCCCTCTTCATGTGGGTGGACACTTCACTCACAAAATTCCTTTAAATTCCCTCCACTCAAAATCCCACTCAAACATGCCATTAAATTTCCACCAAATTTAATGCAAACTCTCATTAAATAAAACTCTTTTATTTTATTCAGAATTTTGTCAATTACTTTAATGACAAACATTCACAAATAACCCCTTGCTAGAATTCTATTTCACATGCATAACCACTTTATGCAATTTCACCCGAAAACCTGTTTTGGTATCTAGTGAAATAAATTCCTGCGCTTGTTCATTCTTTCGGCATGAAACTTTTGCTCCAATTGGATGTCGGTGTCTCTTAAGTGTGTCATCCTACGGTTCGTGAATAATGCGGACATGATCGAGACCCCTCTCGGATCAATAATCAAAAGCGGGATCTGGAGACCCATACTGACTCCCACACATTCAACGATGACTTTCTTGTGATCGTCGGAACCTTTTTACTCTAGTATCTTAATCCCTTTGTTTCACGATATATTACATGTTTGAGATTCGATCATCGGTATCTCCATACCTAGTTTGATCTCGTTACTTACATGCACTCTTTTCTCGTTCCCATGATATAACATTCTAGTGATCAAATCACTTGCTTGCAAGCTAATCAATGTGATATCACCGAGAGGGCCCAGAGTATATCTATCCGTCATCGGGATGAACAAATTCCACTCTCGATCCATGAGCCTCAACATAACACTTTATTAGTTATGAATCCATATTTATAATCACCCTGTTACGGTGTGACGTTTGATGTTATCAAGAAACTCTTTCGGTGTTAGTGATTGACATGATCTCACGGTCTAAGGATTAGGATCACTTCGTAAGTTGTTATAGCAATATAAACTCAATGACTTTGATCGTAATGCTATACTTCTGATGAATGTTCATCACACCATTACACTAATGTTGTGATCCCGTTATTAACAACATCCAATGTCCATGATCAGGAAACCTTGATCATCTTGTTAATCAACGAGCTAGTTTATGAGAGAGGCATAACTAGGAACTTTCTGTGTGTTTATTAAACACACATGTATTAATGTTTCCGTATTAATACAATTATAGCATGCAAAATAAACATCTATCATATACTTGGAATACACATAATAAACACTTTATTATTGCCTCTCAGGGCATATTCCCTTCAGTCTCCCACTGCACTAGAGACAATAATCTAGTTACATAGTGATAAATCTAGCACCCATCGAGTTCTGGTGTTGATCATGTTTTGCTCTAGGGAGAGTTTTAGTCAACGGATCTGCTACATTGAGATCCGTATGTACTTTACAAATCTTTATATCTCCATCCTTGGCATGCTCACGAATGGAGTGAAACCGACGCTTAATATGCTTGGAATGCTTGTGAGACCTTGGCTCTTTGGCATTGGCAATGGCACCATTGTTGTCACAATAGATCACCATTGGGTCCAACGCGTTTGCAACCACTCCTAGTTCGGATATGAACTCCTTCATCCAAACTGCTTCCTGAGCCGCTTCAGAAGCAACAACATATTCGGCCTCCGTTGTTGATCCCGCCACCACAGGTTGTTTGGAACTCCTCCAACTAACCGCTCCGCCATTCATGAGAAATACGTATCTGGATTGAGACTTAGAGTCATCCGTATCGGCGTCAAAGCTAGCGTCAACATAACACTTAGCGACGAGCTCCTCTTCACCTCCGTATACAAGAAACATATCCTTAGTTCTTCGTAAGTACTTAAGGATATTCTTGACCGCTATCCAGTGTTCCGAACCTGGATCCGATTGGTACCTTCTAGTCAAACTAATAGCATGTGCCAAATCCGGTCTTGTACATAGCATGGCGTACATTATAGAGCCTATGGCTGAAGCATAGGGGACCTTGTACATTATCTCTCTTTCTTTCGCCGAAGCCGGACTTTGAGTCTTACTCAATGTCTTGCCTTGCAACATAGGTAAGAACCCCTTCTTACTTCCGTCCATTTTAAACTTCTTTAAAATCTTATCAAGGTATGTACTTTGCGATAGCCCTATTAGGCGTCTAGATCTATCTCTATAGATCTTTATGCCTAATATGTATGACGCTTCACCTAGGTCCTTCATTGAAAATTTGCTTTTTAGATAACTTTTAACACTGTTTAAAAGATCTATATCATTTCCGATCAATAATATGTCATCCACATATAATATCAGAAATGCCACATTGCTCCCACTCACTTTCTTCTAAATACAAGCTTCTCCATAAGTTTGGACAAATCCAAACTCTTTGATCACCTCATCAAAGCGGAGATTCCAACTTCGTGATGCTTGCTTCAATCCATAGATGGATCGCTGAAGCTTGCACACCTTGTTAGCATCCTTAGGATCGACAAAACCCTTTGGTTGTATCATATACAACTCTTCTTCAATATTACCATTGAGAAACGCGGTTTTGACATCCATCTGCCATATCTCATAATCAAAATATGAAGCAATTGCTAACATAATCCTAACTGACTTTAGCATCGCTACGGGAGAGAATGTCTCATCGTAGTCAACTCCTTGAATTTGTCGAAACCCCTTTGCGACAAGTCGAGCTTTATAGACGGTCACATTACCATCAGCATCAGTTTTTCTTTTGAAAATCCATTTGTTCTTCACGGCTTTTCGGTCGTGAGGTAATTCCACCAAGTTCCAAACTTGATTTTCATACATGGATTCCATCTCGGATTTCATGGCTTCTAACCATTTGTTGGAATCCGGGCTCATCATCGCTTCTTCATACATCGCAGGGTCATCATTTTCATCAACCATGAAATTCATGACAGGATTTCCGTACAGCTCAGGAGCTGCACGCGTCCTGCTAGACCTGCGAGGTTCGGTAGTACTCTCTTTCGGAGTTTCATGATCATTATCATTAGTTCCTTCTTCAACAGGTGAAGCCAACTCCAGAACAACTTCCGGTGCTGCGCTACTCGCCATACTTTGAAGAGAAGGTTCAATAACCTCTTCGAGTTCTACCTTCCGACTACTCACACCTTTCGCGAGAAACTCTTTCTCTAGAAAGGATCCATTCTTGGCAACAAAAACCTTGCCCTCGGATCTGTGATAGAAGGAATACCCAATAGTTTCCTTAGGGTATCCTATGAAGACGCATTTTTCCACTTTGGGTTAGAGTTTATCCGGTTGAAGTTTCTTCACATAAACATCGCATCCCCAAACTTTAAGAAATGACAGCTTAGGTTTGTTTCCAAACCATAATTCATACGGTGTCTTTTCAACAGATTTAGATGGTGCCCGATTTAAAGTGAATGCAGCAGTTTCTAGTGCATAACCCCAAAATGACAACGGCAAGTCCGTCAGAGACATCATAGATCGAACCATATCTAATAAAGTACGATTACGACGTTCCGAAACACCATTTCGCTGTGGTGTTCCGGCAGGTGTGAGTTGTGAAACAATTACACACTCTTTCATGTGAGTGCTAAACTCGTAACTTAGATACTCACCTCCACGGTCGGACCGTAGAAATTTGATCTTTCTACTACGATGATTTTCCACTTCATTCTGAAATTCCTTGAACTTTTCAAAGGTTTCAGACTTGTGTTTCATCAAGTAGATATAACCGTATCTAATCAAATCATCCGTGAAAGTAACAAAATAACGATATCCACCTCGCGCCGACACACTCATTGGACCACATACATCAGAATGTATGATTTCCAATAAATCTGTCGCCCGTTCCATTGAACAGGAAAATGGCATTCTAGTCATCTTGCCCATAAGGCATGGCTCACATGTATCAAATGATTCAAAATCAAGAGATTCCAAAAGTCCATCTGAATGGAGCTTCTTCATGCGTTTAACGCCAATATGACCTAGACGGCAGTGCCACATATATGCGGATATATCATCATTAAGTTTAATCCTTTTAGCATCAACATTATGAATATGTGTAACATTGTCATCGAGATCTAATAGAAATAAACCATTCATCATAGGTGCATGACCATAAAATATTTCATTCATATAAATAGAACAACCATTGTTCTCGGATTTAAATGAATAACCACTTCGCATCAAACACGATCCAGATACAATGTTCATGCTCAGTGCAGGCACCAGATAACAATTATTCAAGTTTATAACTAATCCCGATGGCAAATGGAGAGGCAGCGTTCCGACAGCGATCACATCAACGCTTGATCCATTGCCGACACGCATCTTGACCTCACCCCTTGCTAGCGGTCGCTTGTTCCGCAGCCCCTGATTCGAGTTACAAATATTAGCAACTGAACCGGTATCAAATACCCAGGTGCTACTGCGAGCACTAGTCAAGTACACATCAATAACATGTATATCATATATACCTTTGCTTGCCTTGCCGGCCTTCTTGTCTGCCAAATACTTGGGGCAGTTGCGCTTCCAGTGGCCAGTCCCCTTACAATAGTAGCGCTCGGTATCAGACTTAGGTCCAACTCGGGGTTTCTTTCCAGGCACGGCAACCGGCTTGCCGCCCTTACTTCCCTTCCGTTTTCCCTTCTTGTCTTTCTTGAAACCAGTGTTCCTATTGATCATCAACACTTGATGTTCCTTTTTGATCTCCACTTCTGCAGTTTTAAGCATTAACAGAAGCTCGGGGAGAGACTTCTTCATGCCTTGCATATTATAGTTCATCACGAAGCTATTATAGCTAGGTGGCAGAGACTGCAGAACACGATGGATGCCTAAGTCAATGGGAATCGTTATTCCCAAGGACACAAGCTTATCGGCGTAACCCGACATCTTGAGTACATGCTCACTAACGAAGCTGTGCTCTTCCATCATGCAGCTAAAGAACTTTTCTGAAGCGTTGTAGCTCTCTACAACAACATGTGTGTCGAAAATCATTTTCAACTCACCCATTGTATCAAATGCATTGCCGTTTTCGAAACGCTTTCGAAGTTCCGGCTCTAGCCCATACAATATGCCGCAATGAACTAAGTTGTGGTCCTCCTAACGAGTCTGATATACATTCTTATCCTCATCAGGGGCATCCTCAAAAGGTGGGGGGCCTAGTGGCGCTTCTAGCACGTATTGATTTTGTGCAGCAGAGAGGAGAATCCTCAAATTCATGTCCCATTCGGTAAAGTTGCTACCGTTCGTTGCAAGTTTCTCTTTCTCCATGAACACATTGAAATTAAAAGCAGGTGGTGCCATCTACAATAGAATTTGTAAAGTTTATACTAAGTGTATGATAGATTGAGTTCAACTAATCCATATTACGAATGAACTCCCACTAAAAAACGACATCCCTCGTGCCTTTTTGGTGATTACATGAACCAAATCCACTATACCAAGTCCGATCATCACGTGAGTCGGTATAGCTTCAAAGGCAAGCATCAAATGGGCATCATATCTACAATATGACTCATGCTTAACCTTTCGGTCTGTGTTCCGAGGCCATGTCTATACATGCTAGGCTCGCCAAGTTAGAACCTTAGTATTCGCGTGTGTAACTGTTTTACACCCGAAATATGGTCATGGATCCAAGAACACCCGATCATCACGTGATGTCTTGGAGCGACGAAAACATAATCAATGCATACTAAAGGAAGAACACATTCTTATCTTGATATTTAAATGAGGGATCATCTTATTATGCTAACAAAGCGCTAAACAAGCAATATAAGATGCTATCAAACATCACATGTTTATTAGTGCAATGATATGGTTCCCGCATATGATCTCTATCATGTGCATCGTGGTATGATCACTATCATACCTATATGTGTAAGTCCAAGGTCTATGGAGATTACACGTTATGTATGTTGCAAGAGTATCATCTCATACTTCTACTTACAACATCACCATATCATAATACTAGCCCAGCAATAATCTAAACTAGACGCCTCTAATTTATCCATTGCAAGTTTTACGTGGCTTAGGGCTTTCGAGATAGAACCGTTCTTACCTAAGAACATGAACCACAACGAGGATAACCAAATTGTTGACAACTCGTTGCAAAATAGATATTGACTATAGTAGGAGAGACAGACACCCGCTAGCCACTTATGCAAACTAGTTGCATGTCAAGCGTGGAACAGGTCTCACGTGCGAGGACATGTAAAGTTTGTCTGGGCCGCTTCATCCCACTATGCCACCAATATCCAAAATTACAACTAAGGAGCAACAACATGATCATCCTCGCCCACATACTCATATGTGTACTACCCGTGTAAAGCATCTACGCATAGATCCGGCTCTGATACCACTGTAGGGTTCGCAGCATAGAAAACAAAAATTTTCCTACGATGTGAACTATGTACCAAGATCTATCTATTAGATACAAACAACGGGCGGATGTATATCCGTAGAGAACATACCCTTGAAGACCGACAAAGCTTAACGAGTTCAACTCGTGGTTGATGTAGACGATCTCTTACCGATCTCAAGATCGAGAGGAAGTCCTAGCGCCGTAAATCAGCAGCGCATCCGTGCTCGCACACACGTTCGAGGCACCGAGCAACCTCCGCCTCCTCGCTCCAGCGATGCAGCGGAAGCACAACTCTTTCTTGCCGAATAGCCATCGGGAACATGTATCTCGCTGATGGGGATATGCCTACCGGGGTATACCCATCAGGACGTTTCCGACTGGCCCAGGAACTGGCGAGTGGGCCTGCAGGACGGCGACTGGATCAAGGCCTGGCGTGGATCCAAGCGACTGGAAGCTGAAGGCCCAGGAGAATAGGTAGGCCCAGCCGGATTAGGTTAAACGAGTGCCGAAGCCTTAACTGATTCGGTTGAGATATGTAAACCCTAGGGGGGTGAGTCTATATAAACCTCCCTACAGGGCGTGTAGAGGATACGTTCCATCATCCACCCAAGCGACTCGCCGCCTAGCCGTCGAGCTCGCCCCTTTGTACTTCCATCATAATACAATCTAGTAGGAGTAGGTCTTTACCCTCCGGGGGGCCGAACCTGGGTAAAACCCCGTGTCTCCGCCCTCATCTCGCACCGCAGATGGCTGGCCGCCCTTGCCCTTCGATCTACTACTCGCTGCCGATTGCAGCGTCTGCCATGGTCATTCCCACGACAGTGGCGCCCACCGTGGGGCCTGGCCGGTCTGGCCGGTGTTCTGCGACGAGATCCAATCTGCCCATCAACGAGTCGGTCGCCACCGGCCGCATGATAGCGATCGGCGAGATGCTCCAGATCCTGCCGAGAAGCTACGTCCCGGCGGCGCGACCCGTCACGCACAGCATGATCTTGCCAGTCGGCACGATCAGCCTCTTCGTCGGCCTCACCGACGTCATCGTCTTAGAGGACTCGGCTCGCATCCGCGAGTCGCCGCCACGCGACCGGCTCTCCGAGAGCCAGGTCCGCACGATCCATCGCCTCGCCTACGAGTACAACTCGGCCCATAGCAACGTGGCCGAAAACACCACGGACGCGGAAGACGCGGCCCTCAACGACGACGCCGACTCGGCGACTCCGGCGTCACTCGCCGGATCCATCACCGAGGCTTCGCCCGCGGGCTCCATCACCCAGGTCTCCAACGTGGGAGACTTCGAGGATCCCTCCATCCTTGGGATCTTCGACTTCGACTCCGGGTCGGAAAGCTCCACCGATCTCCGCGACAGGACCGGTCGCCACGCCGCGACCTACATGGCGACTGGCACCGATCCGCCGGAGGATCCCTTCTCCACCCCGATCCCTCCTAACACAACGACAACGGAGGTCGAGGAACTCTGCCTGAAGCTGGCGGAGGCAGTCCGCAAGGAGCAAGCCGAGCGCGAAAAATTTCGCCTCGAGCAGGTGACGGCACAGGAGCTATCACGTTACCACTAGCAGCGAATCAGGTCGCGCTTGAACCCCACTGTCCAGGGGCGCGCCCTGAACTTTGACGACGAGAACGACCCGGCCCGCGTGGCCGAGCGCGCGATCTGCGAGAACGCGCCACCCGGAGGAAGCGCCCGGCCCCCGCCAGGGTCGACGGCGAACGGCGCCCCACCTCCACCCAACCGCGCACCCCCCAGGGACCAGCCGCGGATCGTGGTCTCCTCACGGGAGTGAGACGCGAACGGCCTACCACTATTCTCCACCCCGATGGACAACCTCGTGGCGGGCCGAGCAGCGGCCGACAACATCACGACCACCGGTGACGGCGCCCTACAGATCCAGTACGTCAAGGCCCTACTCGCAAAGGCGGTCGAGCAACAAAACGCAGGCGTCGACTCACAGGGTCGGATGTACTCGCGTTCGTCGGGCAGCAGAGCAGCCTCAAGCGGCCGTCCATTGGCGGCAAACACCCTCAGCTGCCCGCCACCCGAACCACTGCAGCTCCAACACCGACCCGCGAACGCGACACTCTCCACCAACGACCCCAGGCCAGCGACCAACTTCGTCGCCGCCAACGGTCAGCCCGTCGACGCCCGCACCCACATCATCAATAACCAAAGCTGGCGCGCACGCCAGCCCGACGACCTGCGACACACCCTAACCAATCGCCGTGACGGCGAGCCGATGGGGTCGCTAAGCCGACTCGGGCCCCGGTGCTTCGGACCGATGATCCGAGGCGAAAAATACCCGACGAACTTCAAAGCGCCGAAGGAAATAGAGAAGTACGACCCTTCGTATGACCCTTCCATGTGGCTGGACACCTACCTCATGGCGATGGGGATCGCTGGCCACACCGAACTGCTAGCCGCCCGCTACCTCCCCCTGATGATGGAGGGAGCGTGCATGCAGTGGATCAACACTCTCCCCCCGGATAGCATCGATTCCTAGGAAGAGATGCGCGACGCCTTCGTCAGGCACTTCGAGGGTTCCTACACCCGTGCCACCACCATCGAGGACCTGGAGCGATGCGTCCATGGACCCCGCGAGTCGACCCGAAGCTGGGTCCAACGGTGGCAAGAACTATGGTACAACGCGGCCGGTATCCACCCGGACACCGCGATCCACTGCTTCAATACCTCGTGCCGCTACGAGCCCTTGGTCGCCAAGCTCAAACGAGCATACCGCACACTCGACAACATACCGGACCTCCTTGAGATCGCCAAAAGTTACGCGGAGGAAGACCCAAATCAGGAAACCGACGACGAGTCGGGTGGTCAATGCCGCACAAACGGCAACGACAACGGACGACGGTCCGACCTACGCTACAGCAACACTCGCCTCACCAGCAAGCGCCGCAGTGACGGGCGAGTCGACTTCGTCGCCAATGCTGGGCACGCGCAGCGCGAGCCCAAGAGCTTTCGCCGCGACGACGGCAACTACAAGGCAAAACCAAGGTTCGACCCCGCGGCCCTCCTTAACCAACCTTGTGCGTTTCACAGCAGGGAAGGGAAGCCCGCCACGCACACGACCTCCGACTGCCAGTCTCTCAAGGAGATCGAGAAGGCACGGCGAGCGTGGGAGGACTGTCACATCCCAAGATTTTCCAAATCTTGTAATGTGAAAAATAAATGAATAAAATAAAACTTTGTTGATTTTCAGGGTGAGAAGAAACTTTTTGAATCCAATTGGAAACCTTCAAACCAATTTGGATCAAATAAATCCTAAAGGGATTTAAAAAGATAAACATTTAATAAAGGAAAATAGAAATATTTAAAATTACTATTTTGGATCTTTTAAATAAAAGGTTTTGGCTTTCAAAAGAAAAAGTGGATTTATAAATAAAGATTATTTTATAAAGCCAAATTAAACCTTGGCCAATATTTTGAAATAAAATGTTTTGTTTTGATTAAAATTAGTAAAGGCTTATTTAAATAAAATAATAAGGATTTAATATCCAATTTTATTTAAGTAAAGGCTTTTCCCATTTTAAACAAACACTAAAACTTATTTATTTATTTTAAATAAGTTTTCCAAGTATTTTATATTCTCAAATAAAACCTACTGAAATGTTTTTGGTTTTATTTTAGTTTCCAAAATAAAGATTTTATTAAAACAAATCCTATTTGATTTAATAAGTAAGGTCCATTCTATTTAATTATTAATGGAACCTAAAATAAAAATGTTATTTTGTTTTAAACAAGATTTCCAAATATATTTTATTTTCAAATAAAACCTACTGATTTGGTTTTGAAAATATTTGGTTTTCAAATGGAGTTTTTATTAAATAAATAAAACCCTATTTGATTAAATAACTAAAGGTCCATTTTATTTAATTAATGAGTGGATCCTAAAAAAAAATATTATTTTATTTTGGGATTTGGTTTATGTTGATAAACAGAACCAAAAACCCATTACAATTGTTTGAATTGTTTGATTAGTTGATTGAAATTCAAAACAGAAATTGAAATTAGAAAAAGAAAAAGGTTCAGGAAAGGAAAAAAATAGAAACTGGCCGACCCAACCCAGCAGCCCAACTAAGCCCACTCGCAGCCCACCTCCTCTTTTTCCCTGAAGCGTTTTTCCTCACTCACGAAACGACCCACACAGTCACTAAACTCTGGCCCCCACCTCCACTCCCTTTCTTTCACTACCAAGCGGACCCCACCCCTCCAGCTCACCGTCTTCAACCCTGCGACCACTTCCTTCCCCCGTTTCAGCATTGATCTCGCGGGAGTAATTCTCGTCAATACAGCTAGTAATGTCTGTCATCAATCACGCTCAGTAACTCGCCTGCGTTCCCTCTCTCTTTCCCCTCTCTCGCCCGACCCTCTCTGCCTCAGAGCTGTTCCAATTTGGAGCCACATCACCTCTGACTCCGGCGAGCTCCGCGGGAAATTCTGGCCACACCTCGCCGCCCCTCAACTTCCTCTGCACGCGAGCTTGTTCTACATCGCCTGGCGTACCTCCCAGCGTCAACTGCTTGGCCGCGGCCACACCAGACGCTCGGCTTCGTCAACTTCTGAGCACCACCGACGTCGCGACTACTCCGGCGAAACCTCCCTGGTAAGCCAGACCGCCCCGACCCCTCTCGTTCACGCACACACCTTCTCCGTGTCTTTGCGCATCTGACCGTGCGTCTCGTTTGTCTCCGAGTGATCCCTAGCGCCGTCCTCGACGACGAGTAAGCAAGGCCGAGGCACAGCTCCACTCCGGCGAGCAATCAAGCCCACTCCAGCGCGCCCCTCGACGAGCTGCCACAACGTTGAGCATCAGCAGGCTTCGACGATTCTGGTGAGCCACCCCTCTGCTTCCCTCTCCTCCTAAATCACCGGCGACCACACCGTCTGAGCGCGCCGCCGCCAACCACCGCCAGCGCCGCCACTTTGTGGTTAATTAGATCAGAGCCATTCGTTTCAGATCGGACGCGTAGGAACAAGCGACTTAAACGAAAGGGTATGCGTTTATCAGAGCCGCACAGATCCTTTTTAATCCAACGGTCTGCAGCGTGATCCACACTGAACCGGTATGGACCAATAGAAACATTACACGTGGCATGTAGTTGATTTAAAAGACAGAATTGATCTATTAGGATTCCAATTTTGTAAATTGCACAACTTTTGATCCACACGTCCAAATTTTGCAAACTTTATATCATTGGAATCAGTGGAACAAGCCCTAGCCAACCATGCCATTGGTTTAGTAAATAGTATCTGTTAGCTTGTTGGTTTTTGCAGAAACTTTTGATTGCTTGTTAAGGATGTAAAAATTGTTTAAAAATGAATTTGGGGATAAAATCTTTGGCAAATGGTTTGATTTGAACCTACTGACCATAGGAAACACTTTGTGGTTTCAAAAATGTATTTGGTGAAACAAAATAATGATTCTTTGATTTAAAACCATTTCTAGTCAAATAGAAATGTGGTTTATTTATTAAAAATGGTTTTGGAAGAAAACCTTTGGAAAATGTTTTGTTTTAAACTCTTTGACCCTAAAAACAAGGTTTTTTGTGGTTTGAAAATATATTTGGTGAACCCTATAGATTAATGCCTTAGTAAAAATATTTCTACACCACATAAAATGATACTTTGTTTTGAAAATGGTTTAGGAAGTGAAACCTTTTACAAATGACTTTGCCACTTTATAAAATGACCATTAGATGTTTTCCAATGTTTATGACCCATTAGGAACCACTTTTCCAAATAAAACAAAGTTTGGCATGCTTGCATGCATTATCTTAGTTCTATGATTTTATGTGTTGTTTGCTTGATTGGTAGATTGAGTTTGTACCTTGCTTGATTGAATTGTAGTGACTTGAAGAGTGTGATTGTTGCAAGGACAAGGAGTGAACCCATACTCTACCAAAAAGGCAAGTGATGCTTCATACTTTTGTCCTATTACTTTCACTATGCATTAGTGATTTTCTCTAAGTAAAACTTGCATGGAATTTTGCTAAGTATAAACCTTGCTACAGGAAAACCTAGTAGATGAAACCTTAGTGGAAATATTTCTAAGTCAAGATACCTACTACTATCAAGCTTAGCCTAGCTAATAGAAAACATGGGTGGAATATATATTCACACTATGGAAAAATATACTAAGTCTGAGGACTTGTGTTTTTGTTTAATAAAACAACTAAGTTAATGAATCACCTGGGTGGAATGGTAATTGCTTGGTGGTTTTTGGTTGAGTGGTTACACAAGGCCAGGGGACTGGTGAACTTTGTGTATCTCACTTGTGGATGGCCACCCAGGAACAAAGAGATTTGAGATGTCAAATGTTGAGAAGCTTCAAGTGCAACCACTTGGCAATATGGGCTCTGCCATGATCATATAGGTTGCAAGAACTTAGCCATATGGACAGTGGGTGGTAGTGTTTGATAGGTTGGAGTGCATCCATTTTGGTCTAAGGGAAGGCTTCTGAAAGATCTTGTCTTGGGAAACCAAGTCTTGTGGGGAAAGTGCACCACCTCTGCAGAGTGTAAAATCTAAGTACTTAGCCATGTCCCTGGTAAAGGACAATTTGAGCATCAAGACATGGAAGCAATCAAGAATCTCATCATTCAAATTTCTAAGTTAAAATCTTGTGGTTTGAACAAGGGTTAAAGGATCTTCAAATCTTTGATTGAGAAAAATGTTTTTGTCAAGCAAAAACTTAGTGTTTTCAAAATGATAAGGAAAATCTATTTTGAGCAATGCAAGCCTCAACTCCACTTAGCCAAATGCATATAGATGATAGACTCCACCATACTACCATAGTATCACTTGCCAATACAATTCAAATGTATTGACCCTTTGTGGCTGTAACTTGTATGTTGCAGGTTTGATTGATTTAGTGAAGTGTGTTGATTAGGATTACAAAGTCTACAACCAACATTTGCCTGTGGCACCTTGAAGATGAAGGACCCCATGCTTATAGTTATTCCGCTGCAATGTATTGTAATAGCCAAATGAGCTATGTATGATGTAATAAAATTATGTTATTCCTGGTTATAAAGTTATATTATGACCTTTGTTTCTTGATATTACATCTTAACTGTGGATGCTAGCTATTGATCCAGGGACTAGCATTGTAAACACAGGGGACTCCACCTTATATTGTTGTAAGGTTGGGACACTCCCTCTACAAGGACCCCGACAACAACCCGCCAAATGGCGGAAAATTCGGCAGTGTGGCCGGCTCGCTCCACACCTTCACATGCTTCAACACGAAGCGCGAGAAGAAGGTCATCGCCCACGCCGTCACCATCAACGCGGTGGCCCAGGTGGACGTTCCCCAGTTCCTCAACTGGTCGGAGCAGCCCATCACCTGGAGCCACCAGGACCACTCACCACGCATCGAGTACCCAGGCCGAGTCGCCCTGGTGGTCAAGCCCAAGGTGGGAGACTACTGGCTCCCCAAGACATTGATGGACGGCTGCAGCTCCATCAACATCCTGTACCTGGACACCTTCAGGCGACTGCGGCTCCCGCAGTCGATGGTCGAGACGACCTACACCATGTTCCACGGCATCGTCCCCGGTCGGAAGGCGTACCCGATCGGCAAGGTCACGCTGCCAGTCATCTTCGGCACACCAGCAAACTTCCGCACCGAGCGGATCGTCTTCGAGCTGGTACCCTTCGATAGCCCCTACCACTGCGTCCTGGGGCGCCAGGCGTTCGCCAAGTTCATGGCAGCGCCCCACTACGCGTACAACACGATGAAGCTCCCCGGGCCGCGCGGCGTCATCACCATCAGCGGCGACCCCGACATGGCCGCCGAGTGCGAGGCCAAAGGAGCCGAACTCGCCGATGCCGTCATCGCGGCAAAGGCCAACCACGCCGACGAGCTCGCCAAATACATGAGCGGGGTCAACAACGACGACCCCACCATACTCAAGAAGCCCAATTCGGAGGGCGTCAACACCTCAGCCTTCGAGGCGACGATGCACACCCGCACCATCGAGCTGGTCCCAGGCGACTCCAGCCAAACGGTGACGATCGGGACGGGCATGAGCCCAGCATAGGAAGGCGCGCTCATCGAGTTCCTCCGTGAGAACAGGGACATCTTCGCATGGAAGCCCTCTGACATGCCTGGTGTCCCTAGGGAACTCGCTGAGCACAAACTCAACGCCGACCCCAAAGTGCGACCTGTCAAGCAGTCGCTGCGGCCCTTCAATGAAGAGCGCCGCTGAGCCATCGCCGAGGAGGTGCAGTGTCTACTCGCTGCAGGCTTCATCCGGCCAATAAAATACTCCAAGTGGCTGGCAAACCCAGTCCTGGTCGAAAAGAAAAATGGGACCTGGAGGATGTGTATCGACTACACAAACTTAAACAGCACTTGCCCGAAGGAGCAATTCGTCCTCCCGCGGATCGACCAAATAATCGATTCCACCGCGGGTTTGGAGTCGCTGTGTTTCCTCGACGCCTACTATGGGTACAACCAGATCAAAATGGCTATCGAGGACGAGGAAAAGACGACGTTCATCACGCCATTCGGATCCTTCTGCTACACCGCCATGACCTTCGGCCTCAAGAACGCCGGGGCGACCTACCAGCGGTGCATGCAGGAATGCCTTGCGAGCCAAATTGGCCGCAATATCCACGTCTACATCGACGACGTGGTAGTGAAGTCCGCTCGCCAGGGCGACCTACTCGCTGATCTGGCGGAAACATTCGCCAACCTGCGAAAATACAAGATAAAGCTAAATCCAGGCAAATGCACCTTCGGTGTACCAGCAGGGCAACTACTGGGCTACTTCGTCTCCAAGCGCGGGATCGAGGCGAACCCCACCAAGATCGACACGATCGCCCGAATCGGCAAACCCGAGTGCCTGCGCGACGTCTAGAAGCTGGCAGGGCGAGTCGTGGCTCTCATTCGCTTCATCCCCCGATTGGGCGAAAAGGCTATGCCCCTGTACCGCCTGATGCGCAAGAACCCCACCTTCCAGTGGGACAAGGAGGAGGACGACGCGCTCCGTGACTTCAAGAAGGTGCTACTCGCAGCACCGCTACTCGCTGCCCCCGTCGACAAAGAACCCATGCTGGTCTACGTCGCGGCTTCCGAGCGCGTCGTCAGCGCCGTCATGGTCGTCGAGCGGCCAGAGGAAGGAAAGGAGCGCCAGGTGTACTATATCAGTGAGGTCCTCACCGAGTCGCGCCAGCGGTACCCGCAATACCAGAAACTGGTATACGCGGTCTTCAGAGCACAGCGGCGACTGCCGCACTACTTCCAGGAGCACCCGATCACGGTCGTCTCCTCAGCACCGTTGCAGGACATCATCCGCAACCGTGAAGCGACCGGGCGAGTCGCCAAGTGGGCCGTCGAAATCGGCGTCCACAACATCAAGTATGAACCACGCAAAGCGATCAAGTCGCAGGCTCTCGCGGACTTCATCGCCGACTGGGAAGAAGCCCAGCAGCCGGAAAAGCTGTCGTACCTCCACTACTGGAGCCTGCACTTCGACGGCTCCAAGAATGCAGACGACGCAGGAGCAGGGACCGTGTTGACTTCCCCGAAGGGCGACAAGCTCTGCTACGTCCTCTGCCTCGACTTCACCCCCTTCACCAACAACATGGCCGAGTACGAGGCACTACTCCACGGCATGCGAGCTGCCAAGGAGATGAATGTCAACCGTCTACGCTGCTACGGAGACTCCGACCTCGTCGCTGGGCAAGTCGCTGGCACCTGCGACGCCGTCTCTCCCACCATGGCGGCATACCGCCAAGAAGTGGACAAGCTGGGCGGACACTTCGCAGGCTACTCCGTCGAGTGGATTGACAGGCGGAAGAACGAGGAGGCCGACGCACTCTCTCGCATCGGGTCGGCTCGACTCGCACCACCTGCCGGCGTCTTCCTCGACACGATCACCAAGCCGTCCGTCTCTCCCCCAAGGGAGATCGACATCGGAGTCCCGCTGCAATCAGAGGCAGCCCTGGTCGCACTCATCGCCGAGCCATAAGACTGGACTAGGCCGTACATCTCCTACCTGGAGGGAGGCACCTTGCCGGCAGACGAAACAGACGCCCGGATGATAGCGCGACGCTGCAAATCCTTCGTCATCATCGACGGCGAGCTCCACAAGCGCAGCGTGACCGGCGTGTTCCAACGCTGTGTCCAACCCGCTGAAGGACGCAAAATCCTTCACGACATCCACTCTGGTGACTGCGGCCACCACGCCGGCGCCCGCTCTCTGGTCGCAAAGGCTATGCGGCACGGCTTCTACTGGCCCACTGCACATGCAGACGCCGTCGACATTGTCCAGCGGTGCGCCGGGTGCCAGAAGTACGCAAACCAGACACACGTGCCGAGCTCAGCGCTCAAGACAATCCCCATCACCTGGCCATTCGCCGTGTGGTGTATGGACATGGTAGGCCCTTTCAAAAAGTCCCCCTCCGGCTTCACCCACCTCCTGGTCGCGGTCGACAAATTCACAAAGTGGGTGGAGGCCAAGCCAGTCCGGAAATGCGACGGGAAGACCGCCACCAAATTCCTACGCGAGCTCATATATCGCTACGGGTTCCCAAACAGCATCATCACGGACAACGGTACCAACTTCGCCAAAGGATCCATGGCCGAGTTCTGCGAGGAACATCACATCCGACTCGACCTCGTGTCAGTCGCCCACCCGGAGTCCAATGGCCAGGCGGAACGGGCCAACCAGAGCATCCTCCACGGCCTGAAGCCGTGGCTCCAAGTACCACTCGAGCGCACTGCCAGGTGCTGGGTCGAGGAGCTACCCTCCGTCATCTGGGGTATCCGCACCTCGGTCAACAGGTCGACAGGGTTCACCCCCTTCTTCATGGTGTATGGCGCCGAGGCAGTCATGCCCACCGACCTAGAGTACGACTCGCCAAGGGTCGTCCACTACACGGAGGCTGCGAACGAACTCGCACATCAGGATGGAGTCGATCAACTCGATGAGGCACGCGACCTAGCTCGCTCCCGCACTGCCATCTACCAGCAAGGACTCCGCCGCTACCATAGCCGGCGGGTGAAAACTCGCACCTTCCAGGAAGGCGACCTGGTGCTACACCTCATCCAGGACAAGAAGGGCATGCACAAGCTCTCCCCCCGTGGGAGGGACCATTCGCCATCGGGCGAGTACTCGACAATGACGCCTACTACCTCAACGACGTCCGTGGAGACGGGAAACTCGACGTCAAGCGACCGTGGAATGTAAACCTCCTACGGAAGTTCTACTCCTAGAACTCCATACATGTACCCTCCACTAGCTATGAAATAAAATATATCGGTTACCGAAAATTGCGTCTACTCTCCGTGTCTTGTGCCACTCGCACTCGTAATAACAGCGTCAAGCTAACTGCAGAAGTCAACCTCTGGTACAACGACCGGCATGGCCAAGTAGTGGGTTACGAGGGCACTGGGTCACCCCAGGACTCGCCACGTCCACGAAAAACGCCTACCCGGAGCCCCATTGGAGTCGCCTAGCTCGACTGGCTTAACGAGCCAAGACAACTGCCCTCGCTCCTCACAGCGACCACAATCCTCCGCATCCTCGACACAGCGACTCGAACGGCCAAATACCATGCTCGGGGACTGACGACCAGTTAAGCTCGAGCGGCTAGGGAAAACGCCAAGTATGAGAGCGTGCCCAGGACTCGCCATGCGACTGACCCGACGGGCCAGGCAGGAGTGATGCGCTCACTCTAACGCGCCCAGTCCTCACCCACCCTAGAGCCGACACTAGAACAACCAAGTACCACGCTCGGGGACTCGGCCACCCGACCTTGTTCGCGCAAGGGAAAACGGTGAAGTAAAGAGCACTCATGGGAGTCGCCCTGCGACTGGCTTTCCAAGCTCGGGCGAGTCGACCTCAATAACAAAACGCTCAAAACCACAAACACATAACAAACGAGGTAAACCCCATAAAAAGGGCGGACGCGCTCGGGGACTCGTTCAATCATCAATCACAATCGCAAGACAATTCACAAAATAACGTGAAATCCCATTATAGCAGACCAAAGTTGTTACAAAATACAAGTTGCGCCCAATGGCCGAACTGCTACTAACGCCCCAGGGCACAATGTTTTATTCCGCAGGCTTCGATGTCGACTCGCCGCCACCCTTGCGGTTGCGAATGAAGGGAGTGTACGGGTTCGATGGGTACGTCGTCAGCTCACCCGCCATCGCCGCACGGAAGGGCTGCTCGATCTTGAAGTCCCGGTGCGGCGGCTCGGGGTCGTTGGGCGCGACGATCGTCTCCTGATAAGGAAGGAGGCCGCCCATCGCCCAGACACGATCGGAGTATACCGCGGCATGGTCCGTCAGCTTCAGCACCTCGGCAATCTCCACCGAGCCCGTCGACGATGGGTAGCCACTCGTCACGTCGTCCAGATCGAAATCCTCCGGGAAGTGGGCAAGCCCAAGGCTAAGCGCCATCGCCGCCCCGCGCCGGAACGCCGACCGTGCCATGAACTCGACGACTGACGGCGCCTTCTCCAGATACCGCCACACTTCGACGATGTCGCTGGGAATCACTTCCGTGGGCGACATCTCCTGAAGATACGCCCGAATGCAAGCCGTGGACAACGTGACCGAGTCGACCAGAGTGGCCACACACTGCCGCTCGTCGTACGACTGCGCCTCTTCCGAGCTGTCGATAATCCGACCTGTGGACAGAGGGTGGTAGTGAGTACAACAAAGATCACGCAATGCAGCTACTACAGGCAGAGGCAGGCACACTTACCAATCAAAGGACGACAGAGACCCGTGATGAAGCTTTGAAGAGAGGAGTAGTCGTCTTGTAGCCCAGCAACGAGGGCTTCAGAGACCTTACGCTCTTCAGCGGCGGCCGTAACAGCAGCCTTGGCTCGCCCATCCGCCGAACTCGCCTCCTCCTTCGCTTCCTTAAGCTCGCGCTCAAGGTCGGCGATCCGCTTCTCAGCCGAACTCAACGCAGATTGAACCGCCGTCAGTTCACTCGCCGGGACAAGGCCCTGGCGGACCTCCTCTGCCTTCGCAGCAGTCGCCTGGAGTGCCTTGTTCGCCTCTTGGACGACAACAAGTTACTTCTCCGCGCGACACTTCGCAGCGAGCCGGTCGGCTGATTAGCGCTGCAAACCCTGTGCAAAAGTCAAAAAGTTAACAACAACGGAATCCTAAGTGCCCACCCGCTGAAATTCAGCGACTGGACACTCGGGGACTGGAGATCAAAAATCCTAAGTGCCCACCTGCTGAAATTCAGCGACTGGACACTCGGGGACTGGATATCAAAAATACTAAGTGACCACCCGCTGAAATTCAGCGATTGCGCACTCGGGGACTGGGCGCGAGAAATAAAAACAAAACACCAAAAGAATCTGACCACTGCACTTCAGTGGCCCGATCCTCGGGGACTGGATATACCTGGATGGCTGCGCCAAGCATGCCATGGAGCTGTAGCGCGTCCACGGATGCGAGAAGAGCCGGAGTGTGCCCGCGACGCTGCTCGATCTCCGTTTCGGCAACCCCAGGTAGGCGGCTCGATGGCATGGTACCACTCGCCGTAGCCGCTCTGGCCATGAAGCGGGGGAAGGTCGCGATGGATGCGCCGGCACCAAAAGAGGCCGACTCGGCCACCCTAGGCGAGGAAGCACCCTCCTTGATCGTCAAGGCCGCCTCCGTCGTAGGATCACTCGGAGCAATCGTCGTGTCGTCAGACACCGTTGAAATGGATCGTATGGGCACCTAGAGGGGGGTGAATAGGTGCTAACCAATTTTTAATACTTTTTCAATTTTAGGCTTGACACAAAGTAAATTCTCTAGATATGCAACTACGAGAATTTCCCTATATGTAACCCTAACTACTAAGCACGTAAAAGAGGAGCGAGGAAACCGTAGTGGAGCACGCGGAGACACAGGGATTTGTTTTACCGCAGTTCCTTCCTTGTTAAGGGAAGTACATCTGCGTTGGAGGGGTGGGCGGTTCTAAGACCACCACGCCACAATAGGCCTCACCCTATTCTCCGATGGATCTCGCCACGAGAGGCCTGATCCACCTTCTCCACTATTGGATCCCTTCGAGGCGGGAACCGGTGCCTTTTACAACACTATCGGGGCACACACCCACAACCGAATTGGGGGCTCCCGAGATGACAACAAGCTGCCACAAGAACAAGGTTTATTAATATAAAAAAAACAAGGATCTAGGTATTTGCAAGAAATACTAGATCGGGGTTCTCCAAATGAATGGAGAGGAGATGAAGCGCTTGATTGCTGATGATGAAGATTGAGTTCTCCTCCTTCGATTCCCCAAGGGATGGGGCCTTTGGGTGGATCTAGGTGGAGCACTCTTGGATGAAGCTTTCAGATCTGATCTGGTCTTTTTCGAGATGAATCAAGAGTTCTGGCAGGAGGGGGAAGGCTGGCTTAAATACCCCCTCCCCAGATCTGGCTGTTGCACAACTTTGGGGGCGGATTATCCGCCACCCACTTGGGGCGGATTATCCGCCCCCTGGGAAAACTCCGCCCCATGGGCGGATTCTCCGGGGGAAACTCCGCCCCCCCTCTGGGGCTGGCGCCTGCAGAACTTGGTGAAGATCTTGGGGGGGCAGATTATCCGGGCCCCCTGAGGGGTGGATTATCCGGTCTGGCCGAAAAGTCCGGCCAATACCCCGCCCCCTCTCTGGGGCTTGCGCCTTGGCGATGAGCAGGGGGGCGGACTATCCAGCCCTCCTGAGGGGCGGATTATCCGGCGGGGCCGGAAAATCCGGCCAAAATTCCGCCCCCTCTCTGGGGCTTGCGCCTACTTGGGAAGAGGGAGGGGCGGACTATCCGCCCCTGGTGGGGGCGGAATATCCGCCCCCCAAAAACAGAATCCTTTCCCTTTTTCTCGTAGGTAGCTGCAAGACTTCAACACACATTAAATAATCCTTGATATTG
Source organism: Avena sativa (assembly GCA_916181665.1). Lineage (NCBI taxonomy): Eukaryota > Viridiplantae > Streptophyta > Magnoliopsida > Poales > Poaceae > Avena > Avena sativa. The sequence continues at coordinate 345,842,983 of OV702280.1, read as the reverse complement.
TTATCTAACACACAAAACACTAGGGATTATGAAATGTTCTTTCAATCTCCCCCTTTTTGGTGTTAGATGACAATATTAGGATTTGCAATAAAACCGAGAAAAGCCACCTTAAATAATGAGAGACGCTCCCCCTAGATGTGTGCATATTTAAGATTTGCATTTGAATACAAATACACACACTAGGGAGAACACCAAGATAATTGAAACGAGGTGGTTTGGGAAACAAGGTCATACCACCGGGATGAGAATATAGCCAAAGCATACATAGATAATCCCATGAATCCAGATGCCATCAAATATGCTCCATAATTCCAGAATTCCATGAGGTCCATAATAGATAAATCCAGAATTCCATGAATACCAAACAAAGTACCAAACATAGTGGAGTACGACATAGTCTTACATAGAAAAACACAAATAGCAAAAGGGTTCACGCTAGAAAAGGCACAAGCAAGCAAATAAAAACGACTAAAAGAGAAAAGCTTGTGCCTGACCCTTGCAAATCCACGAGACCTAATAGAACTACTTCTCCCCCTTTGGCATCGAAACACCAAAAAGGAAGAAGAGCGATGCTAACGCCCCTGGAGATCACTCCTCCTCATCCTCGTCATAGTCATTCCCGTCCCCTTCCTCTTCATCATACTCATCATCATCGTCATCAGCTGGAGGAGTGGGTGCCCTCGGTGGAGGAGGAAAGAGGCAACTCTCGAGCTCGCCATAGTTGATCCCTGAGGTGTTCCACTGAGCATATGGATCTGGAGCAGTGGGAGGAGGTGGACGGCCAGTGGCACCTGAGACATGGTGGAGGATAAGCTGCTGCGTGTGATCCCTCTCATGATCCCTGCGGTACGCCTCATATTGGCCCTTCTGAATGTCAATACCCATGCACAGAATGTTCCGCTGGAACCAAGTAAGCTGCTTGACCTCGCGTGCCATTAGGGACACCGTGGAATGACGACCACTAGCCCGAGCATCACGCATGAAGGACTCCGGGGCAGTGGAAGGGTGATGGGTCTTCTGAGCCTTGTTGTAGATTTTCTTGGGCTTGTGAATTCCATCCAGATCAGTGCCAAAATCCTCATGTGGCAACATATGCTTAACGAGCATCATTATGAACGGAGCATAAGGAATAGAGAGCCTGTTGATCATAGCATCCGTCATCTCATGAAAAATATAGTCCATGACATCCAGTTTGTAACATGTGGCTGATACAGAGTTAGTGGCACACTCGTGAGAAAACGCAAGAAGTGGAACCAGGTGGCCACGGATCCTGTCATTGTTGCCACCACTAGGAGCGATGCAGTCCCTAAAAATGCCAACAAGGGCTGCATACAAGGGAGAGAGACCAACGAAAGTACCAGCAACTCCATCAGAGGAAAGGCAAGGAGCAAGTGCAGTATCCTTGGATGGCTTCAGAGGAGAAATGATACGGTGGCCCGAAGGAGTGTCACGGCCATGGAATGCATAACCAAGAACCTGCCCAAAGGTGCAAAAGTCCGACTGAATCATGGTTATCCCTGTCATCCACTTCATAGTGCGGCGCTCACCACCGCAAATCACCAGAGTTGAGAAGAACTGTCGCACCACATAAGAATCATAGTTGCATTGGATAGTCATGAGGTGGCGCAGCCCCATTTTGTTGGTCACATCTAGTGCCTCAATGATCCTTGTCTTGGATTGAGCCTCAGTCAAATTGATGGGACGCATGGGGAGAATCTTGATAGTAGCATAGACATCATCATGAATAGCCCGAAAGTGGGCATTCCAAAACATTTCGTCCTCGGGGGGACCATCACTGTCAGCCTCATCATAATAATCAGTCTGACGAATGGTGGCATACTGAAGACTGTCCATAGCCTTGTAATTGGGCCGAAACTATTTGCCCTTGCGAGACGCGGTCCTCTTAGTTTTCTTACTTGCCTCTGCCATCCGTTCAGCCTCTCTTGCTGCTCTGCTGACCTCGGTCTCATCAATGAACTTCCCGTCTGCAGTGGGCTTGAGATAACGAGCACGGGAACGACGAACGAAGGTCTTGGTCGGCTTGGAACCACCTGTGAAAAGCATTAGAGGGATAGCATGGAGATAAGCATACACACAAGTCCAGGAGAAAAACATGAAGAAAGAGTAGCAATGCAACCCCATAACCAATGATGTGCATTTGCAGAAGCAGAACCAAAACAGACCAAATTTTACTCCGGGAGAGACGGATGCTCCGGCGGCGGCTGGGGGGGCAGAGGTAGGGTTGGGGGAGGACGGGCTGCTCTGTTTGAGCCTGCCCTCCCCGACCCAGCCTATATGGGGCCGATTTCGCCCGGGGCGGATAATCCCCCCCCCCAGAAATTCTGTAAAATGCAGAATCAGGACAGAGCAACCTAGCAAACCTCTCGATGGTGTTTTTAGAGGACTTGTGTGGAAGAATAGATGGTTCAAGGGGGGAGAGAAAGGCTTGGGTTGAGAGCATCAAACTGAGATGGTACTACACACCCAAATTTGCAAGAATCAAATCAATAAAAAGCCAAATTTGAGTGTGTTTTCCATAAGAACATGAGATATGCAAGAAAATCCAACGAGACTCATGAAAAACCGACTCTTATCAAGGAAGAGGGCGGTGGCCGAAGCCACCATGTTGGAGCGCATGGCATGACACCGCGAAGATGTATCTTGAGTTCAAAACCAATGCTCATCGATGACCCACATATCACAAAATGATATTAAGGGAAATGACTTTACTTGATTTCGACATTATGGGGGGAGGGTTGGCCCAATCAATTAGGACCACACTCCCCCTATGTATATGCCCGCATCTAAACCAAATACATGAAAAATAGCAAGTGAGTGTGCAAGGGTAGTCAAGCCGATATTTAGCTCATTCCTCAAATAACAAAATCTTACTTCATCAAGAGGCTTCGTGAAAATATCAGCAAGTTGGTTCTTCGTGCTCACAAACGATAGAGCAATATCACCACGAGCAACATGATCCCAAATAAAGTGGTTGCGAATCTCTATATGTTTTGTTCTTGTATGCTGCACGGGATTGTAAGCAATTTTGATAGCACTTTCATTGTCGCATAATAGAGGCACTTTGTCACAATTGACACCATATTCCTTTAAAGTTTGCCTCATCCATAACAATTGTGTACAAGCACTTGCAGCAGCAACATATTCAGCTTCGGCGGTTGAGAGTGAAATACAATTCTGTTTCTTTGATGACCAACACACTAGAGACCTGCCCAAGAATTGACATGCACTAGAGGTTGATTTCCTATCATCTTTATCACCAGCCCAATCTGAATCAGTGTAACCACATAGAGAGAAACTTGAACCCTTGGGATACCATAACCCAAAATTTGGGGAATGAACCAAATATCGGAAGATTCGCTTGACTGCCACTAAGTGGCTTTCTTTAGGAGCGGCTTGGTACCTTGCACACACTCCTACACTTAACACGATATCGGGCCTAGATGCGCAAAGGTAAAGGAGAGAGCTGATCATGGATCGGTATACCTTTTGATCCACGTCTTTACCCTTGGGATTGAGCTCAAGATGACACTTTGTTTGCATTGGGGTAGCAACGCCATTGAGATCCGTCATTTTGAACCTTTTGAGTATGTCTTGGATGTACTTAGCTTGATTAATAAAGGTTCCCTCTCTAAGTTGTTTGATCTCAAATCCAAGAAAGAACCTCAGCTCACCCATCATGGACATCTAAAACCTGTCAGTCATAATCTTTGAAAATTCATCGTTAAAAGCTTGGTTAGTAGAGCCAAAAATAATGTCATCTACATAAAGTTGGCATACAAAAATCTCCCCATTAACCTTCTTAGTAAAAAAGAGTGGGATCGATTTGCCCAACTTCGAAACCACGGTCTATCAAAAGCTCTTTAAGGTGCTCATACCACGCACGTGGGGCTTGTTTAAGGCCATAGAGCGCCTTATCGAGTTTGTAGACATGGTTCGGGAATTTGGGGTCCTCAAACCCCGGGGGCTGCTTGACGTATACTAACTTATGTAGAGGACCATTAAGGAAAGCGCTCTTAACATCCATTTGTTGTAATTTAAAATTATGATGGGCTGCATATGCAAGAAGGATACGGATGGACTCAAGACGAGCCACAGGAGCATAAGTCTTGCCAAAATCAATTCCTTCCACTTGAGAGAATCCTTGAGCCACTAGTCGTGCTTTATTCCTCACAAAAATGCCATTTTCATCCTGTTTGTTCTTGAAGATCCACTTGGTGCCGATAACATTGCGGCAATCCTTTGGTTTTTCTACGAGCTTCCAAACTTTGTTGCGTTCGAAGTTATTTAATTCTTCATGCATTGCAACAACCCAATCAGGGTCTTCAAGAGCATCAAAAACCTTCTTCGGTTCAACCATGGAAATGTGAGCTTGATGATCACAGAAGCTTGCAAGTTCTCTTCTAGTGGATACCCTTCGTCATAGATCACCAACAACCTTGTCAAGGGTGTGACCTCTTAGTTCAAGGTTTCGATCAGCACGAGCCTTACGACGAGCCTCAATGTCCTTATTGTTTCTAGGAGGAGTTGATTCAATAGTTGTATCCTTGTCTTGATTACTGCCCTGCCCTTAATCTTGGTCTCCGTTAACGCCAGAAGATTGTTGCTGAACATTTTCTTCAGGCCCGGATAATCCGCCCCTTGGAGGGGCCGGACTATTCGGCCTGGGAGGTGAAGTACCAGAACCATCTTCCTGAGAATGCCTGACGGGAGTTGGAGACCCAGGGCCGGATAATCCGCCATCGGGGGCTGGAGAATCCGGCCTGGGAGCTTCAGAGTTGTTGACTTCTCCTTCGGATCCACTGGAACGAGTTGGAGTGCCAGGGGCGGATTGTCCGCCCCTTGGAGGGGGCGGATAGTCCGGCCTGGGACTACCAACTTGTCTAGGGGACAGTTGATCTTCAGCAGATTGCGGTGTTGATGCGGGATTTTCTCCAACAGTAGGAGCTTGTTGATCTTGTGTAGATGAGGGCTCCACATGTGTGGAGCATTGTCCTTCCCGATCCACCACAAGGGGTTCCTCAATGGGGCGGAAAAATCCCACACCCATTCTTCTTATGGCATCTTGGGGTATTTCAACATCTGCATCACAAATATCAACTTGCCCTACAAAGGAGCAGTTATTTTCATCGAACTCCACACTACAAGATTCTACAACAATCCCAGTGAGCTTGTTGTAGACTCTATAAGTGTGGGATTCGGCACCGTAACCAACAAAAATACCTTCTAAAGCCTTGGACTCAAATTTTGACAAACGGACACCTTTAATAAGAAATAACCACTTACACCCGAATACCCTGAAGTATGAGATGTTGGGCTTATTATCGGTAAGGATTTCATATGGAGTCTTGTCCAAAATCTTTCGAAGGTAGAGCCGGTTTGATGAGTGAAAAGCAGTGGATATGGCTTCAGCCCAAAAATTATAAGGAGACTTGAATTCAGCTAGCATAGATCTTGCCATATTCATCAAAGTCCGGTTCTTCCTCTCGGCTACACCATTTTGTTGAGGGGTGTACGCAGCGGAATATTGATGTTTAATCCCCTCTTCGCTAAGAAATTCATTTAAAGTGTAGTTCTTGAATTCGGAGCCGTTGTCACTTCTAATTGCCAAGATAGGAACATTGTGTTGATGTTGAACTTCATTGGCAAATTCGATGACAGTTTGTTGAGTCTCACTTTTCAGCTTGAAGAAATAGACCCATGTATATCTTGAGTAATCATCGACAATGACCAAGCAATATTTCTTCCCACCAAGACTTGCATGAGAAGGAGGACCAAATAAATCCACATGAAGTAATTCCAAGATCCTCTTTGATGACACAATAGTCTTCCTCTTGTGGGGAGAGTGTGGCGCCCCGCAAAAACCACTACCAGAAAATCGCGTTGTTTTTGTGCATTGCATCATCATGACCCCATGCTCATGTCATCATGCCACCTTGCATTTGAGTATCGTCATGTCATCTTGCATTTGTTTGCATAAAACTATTTTCGAAAAGCCTGTTTTTGTTTTCTAAACGCCCCGTCTTGATTTCAAATTAAACCCCGGGTCTCCGGAATATTTTGTTTCGTCTACCAACGGTTTGCAAATGCCCCGTTTCAAATAATAAAATATTTCTTTTATTTTTAGGAGGCAGCCCGCCAGGCCCGAAAGCCTGACCGGCCACCTCCAAAATTCCTAAAACTACCCAATCCTAGTCTACCCAAACCCCCTCCACCTCACCCCAACCTATCCCTTTGCGCCACATCATCCTGGCCCTCTCTCCATCCAATCAACCACCGCCACCCCCGCCCGACAGGCCCCCGCCTCGGGATCCTGCCCGCGTGGGCCCCGCCTCGCACTCCCACCTGCCCATCCCCGCACCCGCATCGCCTCCCCAACCCGCCCTCTCCTCTCCTCTTGCCGGCCACCGCCAGGGCGAGCCACCTCGTCGTCTCCTCTGCACCTCGCCTGCCTCGCTCGCCCTACAGAGCTCCCCGCGAGCGCCTTGTCCGCACCTCCTTGAGTCTCCCCGCTCGCCCTACATCGGCCTCCTCGCCGGCACCGCCCTGCAAGCCCCCCTGCGCCCCACCTCGCAGGACCCGCGTCGGCCTCGCCGTCCCCTCCACCAGGGGCTCTGTCTCCTCATCCGCCACACCTGCCGCCACCAGCGAGCCCGCCTCCTGCCGCCCTCTGCTCTGCCTCGTCGACACCGCCGCCTCTGTCCCGGCCTTCCTAGCTCGTCAAGGTCAGAGGCCACCCGAGCCTGCTGCGCGCGTGCCCACTGTTGTTAGCGATGTGTGCTTGGTCTGTCTCCTGTATGTGATCCGTCGTCAGTGTGTTGAAGGCCTGGAACTTCCAAATTTCAGTCAAGAGGGCTGTTTTGGGTGGCGTTTGTTTTAGGTTAGCAGTGTTGGTATTGCTGACTAGAACCCTCTCGGCGAACAAGAGATCCAAGTCGGATAAGTACCCGAGAAGCCGCCCGAACATCCGGTCCTAATTCCAAGTTCGTCATCGACCACCGAAGCCACGGACCCTCGGGATGACAAGTTCTCCACCCAAGGGCGACAAGACTTTCTTCACGGATTTCAAGTACTCTGACATGGAACACCAAGGTCTACCTCATGGATCCGAAGACCGATCTTCAAACCCTCCGAAGCCGCCAAGATCGCCATGGAACGACAAGCACTTCACCCCGGACGCCAAGTCCGACCCGACCCGCGGACCCGACAAGGTCTTCACGACGACAAGAACGACATCGACTAGGGCGAGTCCGATGCGCCCCCCGACGCCACACCAAGTCCTTCTTCCCGGAACACCAAGCTCTTCATCTTGCAACCGACCTTCAAAGACCGATCCCGTCGAACCCTGAACCCTGAGACCGAACCCCGCACCCCCGGAACCCCAAGATCTTCCGAACCCAGATGTGTGACCCCTTTCTCGAGCCCTATTTTATAAATGTAATATAAAATTGTTGCATATTAAATTGTTCATGATTGCATTCATACCATGTGGATTTGGGGCATTATGCCAATTCACCTCATAATTAAATATTGAGACCATATGAGGCTTTTCTCGTCTTATATTGGTCCCATTTAAATTTGGGTAGCGAACCGGTGCTACCTTTTGCCTTGTTAATGCAACATTTAAAATGCGGGCTATCTAAATAACTTGAACCACTTAATACTTGTCGGGACCCCGGTTTTGCTTAATATTGCCTAATCGCATCGCATCTTTGCCATGGCATACATCATACATGCATCATGCCCGATTTTCTACCGTAGTATTAAATAGTGCATCCGGTGTTTCTTCTAGTGTTTTGCTTCTTCGCGGATTAGGCCGATGAGTTGATGCGAGTGTCGACCCGATCTTCGGATGAACCTTCGGCAATGTTTTCAGGCGAGCATCCCTTCCCCTTCTACCTATTTTGCATTTATAGTCTTTATTTCCTCCTGTTGATCTATTGCTATCTGTGTTGCGATGCTCTAGTTTCCGTACCCGTGATATCCCTTGCGGCCTTATATTGCCTTAGACACATCCTATTACCTGTTGTTTGGTAGATAGTTGGACCTGCGCGTCGTAGTCGCTTGCTCAAGTGCTGTTGCGTGTCGTCAAGTACCACAGTTGTTGGAGTATTGCCGCATGTTTAATGTTGGAGATGATCATGGCTTTAATTATTGTTTAATAACTAAAATTGGAAGTAGGTAAATGCAGAGGCACCGGTGGGTAATAGACAATATTTGGATTTTAACCACTCACTGGTGTCCCGTAGGACCCCGAGTTCTTGACACCTGTTCCGAGATCGAGCGCGCTAACCACAGGTGGGGTGTGTGGGCACCCCCATCGATTAGTACCTGATTTCAAAGTATTGTACCGGGGGCCACAAGTAGTTTGGGGCTTTATTACTATCCTGTACTTATGCCATGCTTTACTGCTTTATTTACGTTTGTGCGTGGAGCACCTGTACTGTTTAGGACCGTGACACGTTTTCGCTGTATCGACAAGCCCAGTCACACTTTCGGGTTCCCAGTCGTTTACAACCTTCTACACAAACCCTGAGTCCGTCTCGGAGACCGGCCGACTTCGTTGCGGGCAGCTTAGTGGGGTGGCCCCCATGTACTTGCTTTGGGTCTGGGAAACGTCATGACTTAGGCCCCGCCGACATACCGATGGGTGTATGTTAACTGATCTGGCAAAAAGGGTCGAAGTGCGTGTGGATACTTTGGTGCACCCTTGCAGGGTTAAATCTTTTCGAAAAGCCGTGTCCGCGGTTATGGACGACTTGGAGCACAGTTCTTGATCATAGACAACCATAACTAAAGTTTACTGTTATAATTTGACTGGTATCCGATATGACTAGTAATCAGCTCCACTACCACGGAATGGCTAAATAAAAGTACCAACAACTGCTGGGTTTGGGATATCTCATGCTAATTGTATCTGACTAGTAAGTGTTGCAACTACAACGGAATGGTTAACTAAAACTGGCCACTGCTTATTATATTAGGATGACTCATGCTATCTATATTTGACTAGTAATTGCCGCCACTATAACGGAATGAATAAAACTGCCAACTGTGTGAGTTCCTCGGTTGACTTCCTCGTTTGGTCTCGAGGGGGAAATACCAGGATGGATATGTTTGGTGGTAGTATCAGGATGGTTCCGAATAGGTCTTTCTTATCCCTCTCTGATAGCCGACAGTTATCTCGAGTCTCTATAGGTTGTTTAGTGCATGCCGCGCTGCCGCTCAGTCCACCATACCTATGTAGGCGAGGACCGCCGAATTCTAGTCTCGCCGTGTACTGGCCTCAGTACTGACCGCTCTCTTTTTCCTTTGCCCTTTGTCGGCACCCCTTTTGTGTAAGCAGGTTTCGAGATCGACGTCGTTAGCAGGGTTACCCTTCCGGCTTGGCCTGGGCAGGGTTATGGACGCCTTTGGTTATTCTTCAGGGCTCTTAGCTCAATTTGCATCTTGTCCGTACTCGGACGCTGTATCGTTTTCAAGGTGATTTGGATCTTTGTACTGTATATCTGTATTCTTGACTCATTGAGTCGCCGTTGTATATATCTGTTCTGTGGGTTCCATCGTGGACTATTGTGTAATGATATTACTTCGTTTTCCACCCGCACGAAAGTGCCTGGTGGGCACCTTTGAATCGTTTCTATGCGGGTTTGGCGGGTTTCGCTAAAACTTGCATAGGGCCGATTCTGAGGGTGTTGCAGAGTGGTATCAGAGCTCAGTAGTTGCGATACCCCACAAGTCCAGCCTGTAGGATAACCTAGCTAACGGCCGAAGTAGAGTGTCAAAACTATTTTTGAAAAATCGGTTGGATAGTTCTGATTAGGTCTGATTTTACTCCTTACCCCTCCGCTGCTCTCCTCTCACCTCTGTGTGTTTTGAATCCGCTCTCTTCTCTCTCTTCGAGTCCAGGATTTCTCGTGGTTGGGTTCCATCGTACCTTCAGGGTTTCGCTTCCTCCTTTGGTAACGGTGTTGCTACATCTGGTCTTCATGCTATCCGAGGAACCCTTCCTCTGGTGGACTTCTCTTTGTTCCTTCTCGTGCCTTCCGGTGTTTTCCGACGCGACGACATCATCTACGCTAGATCCGATGCAGAGTCTGCATCACTCATTTGTTTCTGAACCTCGATTGTCGAGATCTTCAGTCTGATTCCGAGAATGGTTGCACGCTTTTCTACTGATTGTGCAGAGTAATAGTTTGGGTGCGTGATGGAATGGCCCCCATGCCGACTACTCACTCTATTCGCTTGTGTACATTGAAGTGGATGAGAATGCATCGGTTCTCTCTTTCTATCGGAGTTAGAGGTGGCTTTATTTGTTGATACCTCTACCTTCGACCTTTTGTTCCCGGAGTGTTCCCTCGACGATCACGGACAACGACCTCTTGTTAGTGGTGTCGCGAGGATCTACACGATGCGAGAAGATTCAGATCGCCGCCCTTCTTCCCGGTACCATGAGGCGGATCTCGAGGGCGAGATCCATTGTTAGTGGTGTCGAATTGTGGCGCCCCGCAAAAACCACTACCAGAAAATCGCGTTGTTTTTGTGCATTGCATCATCATGACCCCATGCTCATGTCATCATGCCACCTTGCATTTGAGTATCGTCATGTCATCTTGCATTTGTTTGCATAAAACTATTTTCGAAAAGCCTGTTTTTGTTTTCTAAACGCCCCGTCTTGATTTCAAATTAAACCCCGGGTCTCCGGAATATTTTGTTTCGTCTACCAACGGTTTGCAAAAGCCCCGTTTCAAATAATAAAATATTTCTTTTATTTTTAGGAGGCAGCCCGCCAGGCCCGAAAGCCTGACCGGCCACCTCCAAAATTCCTAAAACTACCCAATCCTAGTCTACCCAAACCCCCTCCACCTCACCCCAACCTATCCATTTGCGCCACATCATCCTGGCCCTCTCTCCATCCAATCAACCACCGCCACCCCCGCCCGACAGGCCCCCGCCTCGGGATCCTGCCCGCGTGGGCCCCGCCTCGCACTCCCACCTGCCCATCCCCGCACCCGCATCGCCTCCCCAACCCGCCCTCTCCTCTCCTCTTGCCGGCCACCGCCAGGGCGAGCCACCTCGCCGTCTCCTCTGCACCTCGCCTGCCTCGCTCGCCCTACAGAGCTCCCCGCGAGCGCCTTGTCCGCACCTCCCTGAGTCTGCCCGTGAGCCGCCAGGGCTGCCGTCTTCCCCTCCGTCGTCTCCCTCTTCCGGCGCCGCCGCCAGGGCACCTCGAATCCCAGCGCCGCCGCGTCGTCCTCCGCCGCGAGCGTCGCCGCGTACCCCTCGGAGGCCTCGCATGTGCCACGTCGCATGCTCGCCGACCCTTCCTTGGCCCGCCTCTGGCCTCGATCTTCCTCTGTCCCTGCTCAGATCCCCGGCCGCCACCGCCACCCTCGCCGGTGCTCGGCGACTTCGGCCGTGTCACCAAGGCCGCTGCTCGAGCCCGACCTGAGCCCCGCTGCCCCTGGTCCTTCTCCTCCGCCCGAGCCCGTCTCTCCGTCGAGCTGCGCCACAGGACGCCGCCATCGGCCTCCTCGCCGGCACCGCCCTGCAAGCCCCCCTGCGCCCCACCTCGCAGGACCCGCGTTGGCCTCGCCGTCCCCTCCACCAGGGGCTCTGTCTCCTCATCCGCCACACCTGCCGCCACCAGCGAGCCCGCCTCCTGCCGCCCTCTGCTCTGCCTCGTCGTCACCGCCGCCTCTGTCCCGGCCTTCCTAGCTCGTCAAGGTCAAAGGCCACCCGAGCCTGCTGCGCGCGTGCCCACTGTTGTTAGCGATGTGTGCTTCGTCTGTCTCCTGTATGTGCTCCGTCGTCAGTGTGTTGAAGGCCTGGAACTTCCAATTTTCAGTCAAGAGGGCTGTTTTGGGTGGCGTTTGTTTTAGGTTAGCAGTGTTGGTATTGCTGACTAGAACCCTCTCGGCGAACAAGAGATCCAAGTCGGATAAGTACCCGAGAAGCCGCCCGAACATCCGGTCCTAATTCCAAGTTCGTCATCGACCACCAAAGCCACGGACCCTCGGGATGACAAGTTCTCCACCCAAGGGCGACAAGACTTTCTTCACGGATTTCAAGTACTCCGACATGGAACACCAAGGTCTACCTCATGGATCCGAAGACCGATCTTCAAACCCTCCGAAGCCGCCAAGATCACCATGGAACGACAAGCACTTCACCCCGGACGCCAAGTCCGACCCGACCCGCGGACCCGACAAGGTCTTCACGACGACAAGAACGACATCGACCAGGGCGAGTCCGATGCGCCCCCCGACGCCACACCAAGTCCTTCTTCCCGGAACGCCAAGCTCTTCATCTTGCAACCGACCTTCGAAGACCGATCCCGTCGAACCCTGAACCCTGAGACCGAACCCCGCACCCCCGGAACCCCAAGATCTTCCGAACCCAGATGTGTGACCCCTTTCTCGAGCCCTATTTTATAAATGTAATATAAAATTGTTGCATATTAAATTGTTCATGATTGCATTCATACCATGTGGATTTGGGGCATTATGCCAATTCACCTCATAATTAAATATTGAGACCATATGAGGCTTTTCTAGTCTTATATTGGTCCCATTTAAATTTGGGTAGCGAACCGGTGCTACCTTTTTCCTTGTTAATGCAACATTTAAAATGCGGGCTATCTAAATAACTTGAACCACTTAATACTTGTCGGGACCCCGGTTTCGCTTAATATTGCCTAATCGCATCGCATCTTTGCCATGTCATACATCATACATGCATCATGCCCAATTTTCTACCGTAGTATTAAATAGTGCATCCGGTGTTTCTTCTAGTGTTTTGCTTCTTCGCGGATTAGGCCGATGAGTTGATGCGAGTGTCGACCCGATCTTCGGATGAACCTTCGGCAATGTTTTCAGGCGAGCATCCCTTCCCCTTCTACCTATTTTGCATTTATAGTCTTTATTTCCTCTTGTTGATCTATTGCTATCTGTGTTGCGATGCTCTAGTTTCCGTACCCGTGATATCCCTTGCGGCCTTATATTGCCTTGGACACATCCTATTACCTGTTGTTTGGTAGATAGTTGGACCTGCGCGTCGTAGTCGCTTGCTCAAGTGCTGTTGCGTGTCGTCAAGTACCACAGGTGTTGGAGTATTGCCGCATGTTTAATGTTGGAGATGATCATGGCTTTAATTATTGTTTAATAACTAAAATTGGAAGTAGGTAAATGCAGAGGCACCGGTGGGTAATAGACAATATTTGGATTTTAACCGCTCACTGGTGTCCCGTAGGACCCCGAGTTCTTGACACCTGTTCCGAGATCGAGCGTGCTAACCACAGGTGGGGTGTGTGGGCACCCCCATCAATTAGTACCTGATTTCAAAGTATTGTACCGGGGGCCACAAGTAGTTTGGGGCTTTATTACTATCCTGTACTTATGCCATGCTTTACTGCTTTATTTACGTTTGTGCGTGGAGCACCTGTACTGTTTAGGACCGTGACATGTTTTCGTTGTATCGACAAGCCCAGTCACACTTTCGGGTTCCCAGTCGTTTACAGCCTTCTACACAAACCCTGAGTCCGTCTCGGAGACCGGCCGACTTCGTTGCGGGTAGCTTAGTGGGGTGGCCCCCATGTACTTGCTTTGGGTCTGGGAAACGTCATGACTTAGGCCCCGCCGACATACCGATGGGTGTATGTTAACTGATCTGGAAAAAAGGGTCGAAGTGCGTGTGGATACTTTGGTGCACCCCTGCAGGGTTAAATCTTTTCGAAAAGCCGTGTCCGCGGTTACGGACGACTTGGAGCACAGTTCTTGATCATAGACAACCATAACTAAAGTTTACTGTTATAATTTGACTGGTATCCGATATGACTAGTAATCAGCTCCACTACCACGGAATGGCTAAATAAAAGTACCAACAACTGCTGGGTTTGGGATATCTCATGCTAATTGTATCTGACTAGTAAGTGTTGCAACTACAACGGAATGGTTAACTAAAACTGGCCACTTCTTATTATATCAGGATGACTCATGCTATCTATATTTGACTAGTAATTGCCGCCACTATAACGGAATGAATAAAACTGCCAACTGTGTGAGTTCCTCGGTTGACTTCCTCGTTTGGTCTCGAGGGGGAAATACCAGGATGGGTATGTTTGGTGGTAGTATCAGGATGGTTCCGAATAGGTCTTTCTTATCCCTCTCTGATAGCCGACAGTTATCTCGAGTCTCTATAGGTTGTTTAGTGCATGCCGCGCTGCCGCTCAGTCCACCATACCTATGTAGGCGAGGACCGCCGAATTCTAGTCTCGCCGTGTACTGGCCTCAGTACTGACCGCTCTCTTTTTCCTTTGCCCTTTGTCGGCGCCCCTTTTGTGTAAGCAGGTTTCGACATCGACGTCGTTAGCAGGGTTACCCTTCCGGCTTGGCCTGGGCAGGGTTATGGACGCCTTTGGTTATTCTTCAGGGCTCTTAGCTCAATTTGCATCTTGTCCGTACTCGGACGCTGTATCGTTTTCAAGGTGATTTGGATCTTTGTACTGTATATCTGTATTCTTGACTCATTGAGTCGCCGTTGTATATATCTGTTCTGTGGGTTCCATCGTGGACTATTGTGTAATGATATTACTTCGTTTTCCACCCGCACGAAAGCGCCTGGTGGGCACCTTTGAATCGTTTCTATGCGGGTTTGGCGGGTTTCGCTAAAACTTGCATAGGGCCGATTCTGAGGGTGTTACAGAGAGTCATGCATTTTTCCTTCTACACAAGCCCTGCAAACACGATCTTTGGCAAAAGAGACATTGTCTTTTAGTCCAAGGATGTGGCCACCCTTCTGGAGACTTTGCAAAGTTCTCATGTTGACATGGGCTAAACGGCGATGCCATAGCCAGCCCACGTCGGCCTTTCCGAATAGACACTTCGGACTCGAAGTGGTTTTCCCCGAGAAGTCCACTACATACAGGTCATTTTCGACGTATCCAACAAAAGCGACCTTTAGAGACTTGCTCCACAAGAGTACCACCAAATCATCATCGATAAAAATAGCAAAACCCATCTTGCCAAGGGCACGAACAGAAAGAAGGTTGTAACCTAGGGTCTCAACAAGCATGACGTCCACGAGAGAGATATCGTGGGCAACCACAACCTTGCCAAGACCCAATACCTGAGATTTAGACTTATCACCATAGGAGACTGTGATATTATCATGATTTGGACGCATCTCTGTGATGATCTCCTTGCTTCCGGTCATATGACTAGTGCAGCCACTATCCAGCACCCATTTTGACCCACCGGAAGCATAGCCCTGCAAGAAAATTACTTCTTGGTTTTAGGTACCCATTTTTCAATGGGTCCTTTCATGTTAGTAACAAGGGTATTTGGGACCCAAATAGACCAAGCAATATATTCATCAAAAGGACCAACATAATAAGAATAAACATCGCCATAGCCATCACAAAAGAGTTCATAATTCGGATTGTGAGACCCTGCAAAACCAATATTATTAGTCTTGTCTTTTGTGACATTCTTCTCAGCGGTGCTTGTCTTTAATTGCACATTCTTGGTCTTGTTCTTTTTGGTTTTCTTCTTCTTGGACTTGGTGACATACCCAAGTCCCTCTTTACCATGATTTGACCTTTGCTTGCCAAGGACTTCATCAAGCACACCTTTGTCCTTGGTAGTGATGTCCTTGATCACTTCTTTTTCCACACTAGCATTTTTCTTGTTACTATATGTTGAGTTGGACGAGCTAGAAGTATCATATTTGGCCAATCGACTTTGAAGCTGATCATGTGACTCATTGAGAATAGAGAACTCGTTTTTCAACGCCTTGTGAGCATTGTCAAGTTTTTCCAATTCCTCGGAGAGTCTATCATGAGCAGCCCCAAAGTCAATCCTTTCCTTCTTTAACTTCTTTGCTTTGGTGACAGCATTGTCACGTTACTTAACAAGTTTAGTCACAATTTCTTCATGTGACTCTTCCATAGACTCGAGCCTCTCTTCAAGAGAGACCCGAGCTTCTTCTTCTTCTTCAAGAGCATTTTTTAGGGATGCAATTTCCATTGCATCCTCCCTTTCAATTCTGCCCTTTTCTTTGAGGAGTGCTTCGTTTTGGGCCAGCTGATCCATAAGAGCTTCAAAACAAACTTTGTGCTCACCTTGCAAGTTAGTGTAGAAACCAAAGAAATAATCTCTTCTTTAACCTTAAGACTAGTAGTGAAAGAACATGTTGGGCCCCCATGTGTGGTTTTGGTAATTAATGACAATCTTTATGGACTAATGTGTGTATTAAGTTGTACTTGTAGGAATTGTCCATTGGCATTGATTGGAGCATGTGTTGACTTCAATATAAATGAAATGAGAAGAAGATGTGTTGTGGAAGCTCAAAATGCGCCATCTATAGAAGATCTCATGTTTGATGCTTGCCATCCTCGGTGATCATGGATCGATGATGAGGAATCAAGAAAGGTGTCCATCTTGAGAAGGACAAGATCGTCTACATCGATCTCAAGTGGATTGCTCAAGGCAAAGGTATAATATTGATAGGTTTTCCCTTTTGTTGGTCTCATGTTTGTTGGGAGACCGGGTTTAGGATAGATAACCGTACTATCAAGAGGGGCTCTCGAATGAGTAACTCGGTCACATCGTTCGGAGAGAGATCAAACCTTTGCATACTTGCATCATCATATTTGGTTGTTATTTGGTCTTATCCATGTGAGGATATAGAGCTTGTGGTAATCTCCATAACAAGCTCTAGTCCATCAAAAACGGATTTCCCTTTTATATCTTATTGCGTTTTGATCTTGGAGGTTTTACCGGTTTGTATTTTAGAGATAGGTAAAACCTTCCATTATTTGGTTCTTACTCATGTGAGGATTTAGAGCTTGTGTTAATCTCCATGACAAGCTCTCATTCATCGAAAACGGATTTCATATGCATTTTCTATTACGTTTTTGATGTTGGAGGTTTTATCGGTTCATCTTTTTGATAGAGGTTAAACCTTTCGTCATTTGGATCTATCCTCCCTTGCTGGACTATAATGTTTCTTTGCATTATCTTTTAGAGCTTGTTGTCCTCTTCGAAATGAGCCCAAGATCATCAAAATCGGAGTCCGGATGCAAAAGTTATGGCCGTTTTCGTTCAGGGATGACCGGTAGTACCGCCCCGTAGTACCGGTCGGTACTGAAAAAGGTGCGTTTGGCGACCTGGGATCCCCAGGGATTGTCCGGTAGTACCGGGAATGTCCGGTAGAACCGGGATTCGTGTTTTTTTTTTGGCTTCAACGGTTGGATTTTCGGGGAACCTATTTAAGGGGCCTTCTTCCCTAATGGTTCTCTAACCATTCTTGCAAGTTTTCCCCTCCATTGTTGACCTTCTTGAGCTTGATTTCTCTCAATCCCTCCAATGATTTTGCATATTCTTGAGGGATTTGAAAGAGGAGATCTAGATCTACAATCCCACCAATCAATCTCTCCTCTAAGTGAGGGGAACATATTGGGATCTAGATCTTAGAGTATTTTGTGGATTTCCTCCATTGTTCTTCCTCTCTTATTCCCCCATAAGCTTTTGTAGCTTTGGTGGAATTTGGGAGAGAGAGATTTGAGCACCTTTGTGGTGTTCTTGCCATTTGCATTTGGTGCATCGGTTTGAGTTCTCTTTGGAGGATTTGATTTGAGTTACTCATTGGAGCTTGTCCCTCTTGGGTTCTTGGAACCCTAGACGGTTTGTGGCCTTGGTGGCATTGTGGCCTTGGTGGCATTTGTTGGGAGCCTCCAATTAAGTTGTGGAGTTGTGCCCCAACCTTGTGAGAGGTTCCGGTTGCCACCGACAAGTGCACCGATAGTGGAAGCGTGGATCGATCCCATTGGGGTGAGATTCACCGGAGAATAAGGGAGGCCTTTTGTGGCGTTGGTGGTTTGATACCACCCCCTCTCCAAACGAGACGTACTCCATGTTGGGAGGAACTCGGTAAAATATCGGTGTCCCCGCGTGCCTCGGTTATCTCTATACCCGAGCTCTTTACTTATGCACTCTACATTGTGATAGCCTTCGTGCTTGAAGTACTATATATCTTGCTATCACTTTGTTGCTTGTATTTCTTAGCATAAGTTGTTGGTGCACATAGGTGAACCTTAGTTGTTCTAGGTTGTGCTTAACAAAGTAAACACTAGTTTTATTCCGCCTTTGTTGAGCCACTCTAGGAAAAGTTTTAATCGCCTATTCACCCCCCCCTCTAGGCGACATCCGTATCCTTTCAATTGGTATCAGAGCCCGGTCTCTCATTTTAGGCTTCACCGCCTTGAGAGTAAAGATGTCGGCTAGGGGATTAGTGCACAAGGACATGCTCACATTCGATGGCACAAATTATGATGTTTGGAAAATTCGCATGCTTAATTTATTTCGGGAAATTCACCCAATTATTGAGGGCTATCTATATGTGGGTTTCTCTTCTCCTATGGATACACAAAACGAATCTTTAGAGGAGAAGTTGAACTCTCATATAGATGCTCTAGCTACTAAAATTCTCTTGCATGCTGTGAGCAATGTAGTTCTTTCTTCTATCATGCCTTATTCAAGCGCTCATGAGATATGGACCAAGCTTCAAGATAAATATAGCAAGTCCAACATTATTGAGGATGATTGTGTTGCTTCCACTTCCGGTCGAGATGAGTTCTCATCCTCTACCACTTCACCAACATATGATTTTTCACAAGGTAATGATACGGTGAGTGGTGATAGAAATTGCAATGAGGATAGTGTGCTTACTATTTGTAATCCTTCATCCCTATCTAGTTGCAATGATCTATCTTCGGACTTAAACACTTCTAGCACTCACAAATCCTTACATGCTAGTGTTGATAGTCCTTGCATATCATGTAGTAATGACTTGAATGAATCTCGTGATGATATGCTTGTGTTGTCTTGTTGCCATGATAAAAATGCTTCTATTTCCTCTAGTGCTTGTGTTGCTAACCATGTGGAGGAAAATGAAGATTCTATGGGCCAAGACAAGGTCTTGAAGAGAGCTACAAATGCAATCTCATCATCACCTTCCTCCGGTTCTCACATGTGCCTTATGGCTAAGGGAACAAAGGTAATCTCTTTGGATCCCATTGTATCTCATGATGATGATGAAGAGGTTGAGAATGATAATGATGATTATCGAGGTAAGTATGATATTACCTCTAAAAAGAAAATGGGTGAGGTTGTCTATAGTGCTCTCTACAAAAATAAAATTGCTTCTTCCAACCTTCTTGAAATCTTGAATTATGCTATAGAAGGCAATGATCTTATTGAGGAGCAAGAAAACATAATTGATGAAAAGTTTGCACTTGAGCGTAAGTATGCTAATGAAATTGCTCAACTAAATGACTCCCTTGAAGAAGAACAAACCACCAAAGAATCTCTTGAGGAGACTTTCACTCTAGAATTATCTAGAGTAAAAGAATACCATGATAGAGAACTTGTGGTGGCAAACTCCTTCAAAAGTAAAAATGATGAGACTCAAGTTGCTTATGCTAAACTCCTTGAGGATTTTGAGCACCTCAAAAATGGCTCTAGGGTCATAAAGGGTGAGCTCATCAAACTCACCGAGTCACATGAGCAACTTAAAGCCTCATATTCAAAAGATCTTGCCAAGTTGCCCTCACCTCTCGCTAATAATGATGATGCTTGTGCTACTAACTCTATTTCTTGTGAAGCATCTATTTTGGAGGAGAATGTTGAGCTAAAGGCTCAACTTGCGTTGCTAACTAGCAACTATGGGAAATTATAAGAAAGTCATGTTAAGCTCTCAAGATCGCATGAGGATCTTCTAGTCTCCCATGGTAGGCTAAAGTTAGCTCATGAGGCCATCATGTCAAAGGTAACATCTAGTGGGCCTCATGTGGACATTAGCACTACATCTAATCCAAATGTTATATTGCCATGTGCTAGTACTTGTAGTTCATCCTCTCACAACCATGATATATCTTGTGATGAATTACATTCCGTGCCTTGTTGCTCTAACAATGTAGCATCTACTTCCTCTAGTGTTTTTGTTGAAACTAACCATGTAGAGGAAATCAAAAGGCTCAAGGCTCAAGTCACTTCTTTGAAGAATGACTTGAAAAAGGGTCATCAAGGGAAGGTCACACTCAACAAAATCTTGAGTATGCAAAAATCCCCCAATGACAAGAGTGGGCTTGGATTCAAATCTAATGTCAAGAACAAGTCCACTATCAAGTTGAAGCACAAGGACAACAAGAAGAATGGCCAATATCAAGTCAAGAATTCGGCCAACATTGTTTGCTTCAAGTGCAAGGAAGAAGGGCACCATGTTAGATCTTGCCCATTGAAGAAAAAGCCTCTTAGTGTGAAGCAACAAGGGAAGCGGCCTCAAGCTCCACCTCAAGTCATTAATGGGCCTCTTCCTAAGAGGACTACTCGAGCTCTTCCTCGAGTTGTGGCTTCTCCTAAGAAGAAAGATGGCAAGAGTAGAACTTGCTACATATGCCGTGAAAAGGGGCATATTTCTTCCTCATGCACTCTCGGTATCTCCTCATCCAACCCTATCATTATTGATGATGCTTATTCTCTTTGGAAGGATGAGGTTGGCAATGTGTTTGCCAAATTTGTTGGTGCTCAATGTGGTGTCAAGAAAAGAACCATTTGGGTTGCCAAACCTATTGTGACTAACCTCTTAGGACCCGACTTGGTTGGGGACCAACAAACCAAAACTTGATCAATAGGTGTGTTTTGGAGGGCATTGGAGTCTTGGCTACATTATGAAGAATTGAGGGATCTTCATCAATTATTATTGTCAAGCCAAGCCATTTTGATTATCTTGATTATATTATATTTCCAATGTTCCTCCTTACGGTAACATATGCTAAACTCTTTACATTGAAAGTTACTCGCCCCTTTGTGCATGTGTTGGTTTTGTATTGTCACATCCCAAGATTTTCCAAATCTTGTAATGTGAAAATAAATTAATAAAACAAAACTTTGTTTGATTTTCAAGGCCAGAAGAAACTTTTTGAATTTAAATGGAACCTCAAACCCATTTGAATCAAATTAAGTCCTAAAGGGATTTAAAAAGATAAACATTTTAAATAAAGGAAAACAAAATATTTTGGAAATACTATTTTTGATCATTAAAATAAAAGGATTTGGTTTTTAATTAAAATAAAAGTTTTATAGATAAAGATTCTTTTATAGAGCCAAATTAAACCTTGGCCAAGCTTTGGAATTAAAAACATTTTATTCTAAATAAAATTAGCAAAGGTTTATTTAAAATAAATTAATAAGGATTTAATATCCAAGTTTTATTAATAAAGGTTCTATCATTTATAAACCATCAAAAACTTATTTGTTTAATTTAATAAAGTTTTCCAAGTACTTTATATTCTCAGATAAAACCTACTAAAGTGTTTTGGCTTTATTTTAGATTTTAAAATAAATATTCTCAATAAAACAAACCCAAGTTGATTTAATAATGAAAGTCTATGTTATTTAATTAATAATGGACTCTAAAATAAAATGTTATTTTGTTTTAAAAACAAGTTTCCAAGTATTTAATATTTACAAATAAAACCTACTGATTTGGTTTTGAAAATATTTAGGTTTCAAATAAAGATTTTATTAATAGAATCAAACTCTATTTGATTTAATAACTAAGGCCCATTTTATTTAATTACTAATGGACCCTAAAATAAGAGGTTATTTTGTTTTAAACAAATTTTCCAAATATTCTTTATTTCCAAATAAACCTACTGATTTGGATTTGAAAGTGTTTGGTTTTCAAATAAGGATTTTTATTAAATAAATCAAACCATGTTAAATAAATAAAGTTACATTTTATTTAATTAAAGAATGGATTAATAAAGTTATTATTATTTTATTTTGGGCTTTTGACCATATTACTAAACAGAACTAATTTCAATATTACAAAGTTTGAGTGTTGTTTGAGTTGATTTGGTTGATGTTTGTTTGATTGGAAATTCAAAACAGAAATCAGAAATAGAAAAAGAAAAAGGATCCAGACAGAAAAAAATAAAGCAGCCCAACCATCTAGCCCAGCCGGCCCAACTAAGCCCAGCAGCCCAGCTCCCCCTCACCCGAAGAAAACGGTTCACACCTATTAACAGACCCGCAAAGAGACTGACCGGTGGACCCTTTCCTCACTCTTTTCCCACTGACCTGCAGACCCCACACTGCCTCCTCCTTCTTCTTCCTCGCGCGACCATGCCTCCCCCAGACGACGCTGCCGTTGCTGCCCATGAATGCCGTGATCAATTCGCCTTAACGCCGCGTTAATTCCTCGTCGCGACCACGCCCTTTTAATCGCCTCACTCTCTCCTCCGTTTTCCCCCAGACACCGCCTCCCCTCTGCCTCCAGGCCGCCCCAATTTCCCTCTGTACCGCTGCTACTCCGACGACCCTCCTCGCCAATTCCGGCCAAAACTCGCCGCCCCTTGCCTCCTCGACCATCCTCTCGTGATCCCCACCTCCTGGCGATCATCCCCGTAGCACCAGCTTGCCCCCGAGCGATCCAGAGCGTCGACAACCACGACGACCACCGTCGCCACCGTCTGCCTCTTTCTCCGACGAGCCCCACAGGTAGATTCTGGTCGCCCCTCTCCTCCCCGAGAACACGATGATGATCTCCAAGCTCATACGAACCTAACAGCACTTCCCGTTTTTCTTAGGGCGCCCCCAATCCTCGCCATCATCAAGCACAGAGCGCCGCCGTGTCTGTTTCTTCTCCGGCGACGTCTCCCAGGTGAACCAGACCGCCCCGCGCCTTCTCGTTCATGCACACACCTTCGCCGTGTCCTTGCGCTCCTGACTATGTGTTTTGTTTACCTCCTGGTGATCTGCAGCATCGTCCGCGACAGCAACCCGAGAGCACCGCCGCCCGCAGCAACTCCGGCGAGAAATCCTGCCAAGACCAGAGCGCCCCTCGCCAGACCAACACCTCCTCGAGCATCACCGTGACCACCTGAGCCTGGTGAGCATCTTACCTTTCTCCCTAACCTCCTGTAGCTTCGGCCCCGTCATCGACCGACAGCTCCGCCGCCGCTAGCCACCGCAGCGCCGCTCACTTTTGGTCCAACCAGCCAGTACCGTAGGATCTAGTTTGAACGAGCGAGATTAGATCACTTACCGCGAAGAGGTACGCGTTCTGTGCCGCACGATCCAACTTAAATCCAACGCTCCGCAGCACACGATCCAGACGAACCGGTACCGTCCAGTAGAAAACTGCCGCGTGTCACTGATCTGTTTAAAAACAAATTTGAAAACAGATTTATTTGCAAACTTCAAACCCTTGTAACTTTCAAACCACACGTCCAAATTTGGCAAATTTTATATCAATGAAATCAGGAGAACAAGCCCTAGCTAACCATGGCCTTAGATTAGAAAATAATACCTGTTAACTTGTTTGAATTTACAGAAACATTTGTGTACTTGTTTAGGGTAGAAAAATTGTTTAAATTTGATTTCAGGATTAAATCTTTTGCAAAATGGTTTTTAGTGACCATACTGACCCTAGGAACCAACCCATAGTGTTAAAAATGATTTTGGTGAAATTTAAGTTGAATTATTTAACCTAGCCATTTTCTAGCCAAATAAACTCATTGATTTTATTATGGAAATGTTTTTGCAAAGAAAACTTTGGGAAAATGTTATGGACCAAACTTACTGATCCAAAACACCAAGCCCTGCCAAAGGCAACTTACTTGGTGAAAAACATAAAGTTTTGCTTTGAAAAGAATAATTTTCACCACATAAAATGTTGAATGGATTTTAAAATATACTTTGAGCAAAACCCTCTAACTTATGACTTTGCCATTTTGGTAAATGACCAATGTGGACCTTACAAAGTTTAAAAACCTAGTAGAGACCAACCTTGCAAAAGAATCCCCTTTGCATGACTTAGACTCCATTGCTATGTGTGTGAAATTGTTTGTTTAACCTTGGTTTGGAATGTTAGTTGATTTGGTGATTTGCTTGATTGACTTGTAGTGAAACTAGAAAGATCAAGGAGTGAACCCCCATTCCATACCAAAAGGCAAGTTACACTATCATACAAAAGACCTACTATTTTCATTATACTTAGTGGATTTTGAAAATATGCATGAAAAGATATTTCTGTACTTATGCTATGCTAAATCCTAATAGGATTCCCTAAACACTCCTTAGTGAAAATTAAGGATGGCAATTTTATCCATGGATCCGGATATCCACGGGTATCCTACCCGGTGGGCAAGGGTATGGAGTCCTAATTACATCCACGGATTTCATGGGGCGGATATCCGCTAATTCATGGGACGGGCATGGGTAGTAGTTTCGCCCCACGGATATCCAACGGATACCCGGCTGACACGTGGGACCCACATGTCAGTGAGATTATTTTTTTATGTATGCAATATTTACTAAATAGACCCCAAATTTCATGGTCTCGATCGGGAGACTAATTAGTCCACATCGTAGTCGACTTGCACCAAAAATATCAAAATCTCCCATGGGTATGCAATCATGGTCTCGAGCGGACATGTTAGGTAATTCATTTATACATTTCCACCTTTGTCTAACTTCTCTTGTGAAATATGAAATCTAAGTTGTTCCTATTTTTGTCAATTGCATTAGGTGATATTCATGGTAATATCCTTGCTGTACAAAATGTTCTTGAAGATGAACAAAAAGAAATGGTACTATTTCTGTAGTCATTTACTTACTTCCATTATTCATTCTTGTGATGTGTAACTTTGATAAGCTTTAGTGTTTCTTCAATTGTAGGATGCCAATGAATCCATTGTTACCGAGGAATGAGGCTCTAATCATCCAAGTTTCAACTCAACATTTCAACTATGCATTGCTATATCTACTGAATGTATGAGATGTTGTATTGGAAACTTGTAATAAAAAGCATTCTCTAAGACTGTTATGAGACATCTATGTACTTTGTGATGTTACCGTGTGATATTTTAAGTACTATGTGGTTAAAATATTATTGCTTTGATATTCCTATGTATTATCCATATAATATTTGCTGAAATGCTGTCGGAAATTGCTATTATATCATAGTTAAGCTGAATGTTATTATGATTATTGTATATAGTGTGTAAACCAATGGATATCCATGGATACTGGATATCCGGCGGGTTTGGATCTGGAGCGACATCCATGCCCATGGATATCTTCGTGGGCGGGCTAGAGTGAGTTTCATAGATTTGGATTTGGATTTGGTTTTGATATATCCGTCCAAACCCGCTCCATTGACATCCCTAGTGAAAATATTGAAGTTGTACATGCTTAGCCATGCTATATGCTATAATTTGAAAAAAGAGATACATGTTGAGATTTTACAAAGGTTGAGAAAAGGACTTGTGTTTTACATAATAAAACAAGGACTCAATGAACCACCTAGGTGGAGGATACTTTAAGTTTTGGAGAAGGTGGCAACAAAAGGGAACCATGTCTATGGCAATCACTTTGTGTTGTGCTCCAAAAGAAAACCACCTAGGAAACTTAGAGATCAAACATGCTTCTCCAATTGTGGCTTTCGTGTGCAACCACATGCTATTATGGCTCTGGCTTAGTCAATTACATTAGGAAGACCCATACATTGTCTTTAGTTACTGGACATGGGGATCTGGAATGCTTCATGGGGGCTGAAGACAAAGCTAGCAATGATGTATGGGAGGACCTTTTGGAAAGACTTCGTCACATTCTCAATCTGCCAGTACTCCATCTTGGTGAGCACTAATCCAGTAGGCCACTGGTGGCAACAAGATGGGATTGTGACATGTGGGTAAAGTGTACTCCTTCTGCAGAAGTAAATAAAAATCTAAGTACTTAGCCGTGTCCCCGGTTATGGACAATACTGAGCAACTAAAGTTTGAACTATGGGAGATCTCGACATTCCAACTTCTAATATAAAAACTTGATGCCCTTGTGTGTCTACCAAGGAATTCAAAGATATTTTGTAAAGCTTGTTGCACTTGGGGTTACCAAGGTGCTCAAGAGCATGATGTACTTGGGGTTACCAAGGAACTCATGAGTTTTGGTAAAACTTGTTGCACTTGGGGTTACCAAGGTGCTCAAGGGATTTTGACAAGGATTTGAACACTTGAGTTTTTACCAAGGAGTTCAAGGAACTTGGAAAAGAAATTTGACAAAAGAATTTTAAAACCCTTTTGAAAAGATAGGATAAAATATTGCTTTATGCAAATAAGCCTTAAACTCTACTTAGCCAAATATGCATATAGGAGCCACTCATATTATACATAGAAGTGAAGCTTGCCAATACAATTCAAAATGTATTGACCCTTGTGGCTGTAACTTGTAATGTTGCAGGTTGATTGTTTTTTTTGAAGATTGTTTGATTGACTAGGACTACAAAGTCTACAACCAACATCTGCCTGTGGCACTTTGAAGATGAAGGACCCATGATTTTATTTATTCCGCTGCAATGTATTGTAATAGCCAAATGAGCTATGTTTGATGTAATAAACTTATATTATTCCTGGTTATAAATTTATATTATGACCTCTGTATCTTGATATTACATCTTAACTGTGGATGCTAGCTATTGATCCAGGGACTAGCATTGTAAACACAGGAGGGATCAATCTTATTAAAGGTTGGGAACCCTACAGATGGTATCAGAGCATTGTGTTGCCTGTAGGATTTGTAAACCCTAGGATTGGACAAAAGCCCTTAGAAAATAGGAATTATATTTTTATCCAAAAACTTATTTACAAAAACACTTGTAAAATCTTTCCTCAATCATTTTGGTTTCAACTCTACATCTCTTCTACATCAACTTGATGGAAAACCTACCCCAAGACCAAAGACTTCATCATATGCAAAGGACTTCTTCAACATCTTCAACTCTAATGACTTCAACATCTTCAACTCTAATGACTTCAACATCTTCAGCATGTTCACCAAGGACTTCCAACTTAGAAATTACTAAGGACCACAAGTGAAACAAGGAAATCTTACTCAAGATTTAGAGACTGAGGGAATGCAAAATAAAAAGAAGCCATCAACAACTTTGAAGTATTGTGACCAAGAGTTTTCTCAAGGAAACCAAGATCTCAAGTAAGAAGAATCATGAAGGAAGGAAAGATCACAAGTGAACCATGTAGATGGACCACCATTTATAGTTAAGTCAAACACACCAACTTATGTGGTGTAACAAAAATATTTTGTTGCCTAAAATGTGCTTGAACTTTGTTGTTTGAGTGAAATGATTGTTTGAGATTGCATGCACATTGTTTGTGTGAATTGTGATGTGTGTGATTAGAAATAATTCCTTAGAAATATCTTGCCTATTCTAAACTCCCTTCAAACCCAAACAGATGACTACTCCAAAGGACTCCAAGGTTGATGACACCAACACCAACCAAGCTGATAGCATAAAAGAGCTCCTAGCAACCCAACACCAGTTGAATCAACTGATAGCTCAGTTCATAGTCAACAATAGTGATAAAGATCCAGCACTACAAAGGTTTTTGGAGGAACAATCCCAACTGATGCTTAAAGTGACTAATCAAATGATCAGCATGGAAGAAAACTATCCCAAAGGAGTTTATGATAACAAGGATGACAAGAATGTTATTCTAGATGGAGCCCCAACTTGCATTATTTGTGGAGACAAGGATCATACTTCCAAGGAGCATGAAGGACAATGCCCCAATTGTGAAGAAGATCATCCTGTTGGACAATGTCCTACCTCCCAAGCTACTTGCTACCTGTGTGAAGGAAGTGATCATACTCCAGGTCTATGTCCTATCTATGCCATGGTGGAACAAAGGAAACAAGAAGGATCCAAGTCTACCAAAGGAAAAGGACCACTCATACCTCCAAACAAGACAACCCAATTCAAAGGATCAAAGAAAATCAAGAAGCCCAAGCAAGACATGAGCCTTGTGCAATGTCGCAAATGTAAGGAAATGGGACACTACTCCAGTGGATGCCCAGAGAACAAGAAGAATAAAGAGATTGACCAAGTGTGGTGCAACAACTGCAAAGAACCAGGCCACTATGTAGCAACTTGCCCTCAAGAGCAACGCAAAGAACTCAAGGACATTCATTGTTTCAACTGCAAGAATCCAGGACATTATGCAAGCAACTGTCCAGAAAGGATGAAAAACAAGTTGAACAAGCCTATGGAGAAACTCAACCTTGGGCCATGAGTCAAGTGTAGAAATAAAGCAAAAGTTTGCTTAGAGAAGTTTTCCAGGACCCAAGAAGGCCAATATGTAATTTTTGTTTGAAAATTTTTAAGGGTGGTAGTACCCTAGTTGTTTTGAACCTGCTTGTAACCCTAGCCTCCCCAAATCTTGGGACGAGATTTATTTTAAGGGTGGTAGCCTGTCACATCCCAAGATTTTCCAAATCTTGTAATGTGAAAATAAATTAATAAAACAAAACTTTGTTTGATTTTCAAGGCCAGAAGAAACTTTTTGAATTTAAATGGAACCTCAAACCCATTTGAATCAAATTAAGTCCTAAAGGGATTTAAAAAGATAAACAATTTAAATAAAGGAAAACAAAATATTTTGGAAATACTATTTTTGATCATTAAAATAAAAGGATTTGGTTTTTAATTAAAATAAAAGTTTTATAGATAAAGATTCTTTTATAGAGCCAAATTAAACCTTGGCCAAGCTTTGGAATTAAAAACATTTTATTCTAAATAAAATTAGCAAAGGTTTATTTAAAATAAATTAATAAGGATTTAATATCCAAGTTTTATTAATAAAGGTTCTATCATTTATAAACCATCAAAAACTTATTTGTTTAATTTAATAAAGTTTTCCAAGTACTTTATATTCTCAGATAAAACCTACTAAAGTGTTTTGGCTTTATTTTAGATTTTAAAATAAATATTCTCAATAAAACAAACCCAAGTTGATTTAATAATGAAAGTCTATGTTATTTAATTAATAATGGACTCTAAAATAAAATGTTATTTTGTTTTAAAAACAAGTTTCCAAGTATTTAATATTTACAAATAAAACCTACTGATTTGGTTTTGAAAATATTTAGGTTTCAAATAAAGATTTTATTAATAGAATCAAACTCTATTTGATTTAATAACTAAGGCCCATTTTATTTAATTACTAATGGACCCTAAAATAAGAGGTTATTTTGTTTTAAACAAATTTTCCAAATATTCTTTATTTCCAAATAAACCTACTGATTTGGATTTGAAAGTGTTTGGTTTTCAAATAAGGATTTTTATTAAATAAATCAAACCATGTTAAATAAATAAAGTTACATTTTATTTAATTAAAGAATGGATTAATAAAGTTATTATTATTTTATTTTGGGCTTTTGACCATATTACTAAACAGAACTAATTTCAATATTACAAAGTTTGAGTGTTGTTTGAGTTGATTTGGTTGATGTTTGTTTGATTGGAAATTCAAAACAGAAATCAGAAATAGAAAAAGAAAAAGGATCCAGACAGAAAAAAATAAAGCAGCCCAACCATCTAGCCCAGCCGGCCCAACTAAGCCCAGCAGCCCAGCTCCCCCTCACCCGAAGAAAACGGTTCACACCTATTAACAGACCCGCAAAGAGACTGACCGCTGGACCCTTTCCTCACTCTTTTCCCACTGACCTGCAGACCCCACACTGCCTCCTCCTTCTTCTTCCTCGCGCGACCATGCCTCCCCCAGACGACGCTGCCGTTGCTGCCCATGAATGCCGTGATCAATTCGCCTTAACGCCGCGTTAATTCCTCGTCGCGACCACGCCCTTTTAATCGCCTCGCTCTCTCCTCCGTTTTCCCCCAGACACCGCCTCCCCTCTGCCTCCAGGCCGCCCCAATTTCCCTCTATACCGCTGCTACTCCGACGACCCTCCTCGCCAATTTCGGCCAAAACTCGCCGCCCCTTGCCTCCTCGACCATCCTCTCGTGATCCCCACCTCCTGGCGATCATCCCCGTAGCACCAGCTTGCCCCCGAGCGATCCAGAGCATCGACAACCACGACGACCACCGTCGCCACCGTCTGCCTCTTTCTCCGACGAGCCCCACAGGTAGATTCTGGTCGCCCCTCTCCTCCCCGAGAACACGATGATGATCTCCAAGCTCATACGAACCTAACAGCACTTCCCGTTTGTCTTAGGGCGCCCCCAATCCTCGCCATCATCAAGCACAGAACCGCCGCCGTGTCTGTTTCTTCTCCGGCGACGTCTCCCAGGTGAACCAGACCGCCCCGCGCCTTCTCGTTCACGCATACACCTTCGCCGTGTCCTTGCGCTCCTGACTATGTGTTTTTTTACCTCCTGGTGATCTGTAGCATCGTCCGCGACAGCAACCCGAGAGCACCGCCGCCCGCAGCAACTCCGGCGAGAAATCCTGCCAAGACCAGAGCGCCCCTCGCCAGACCAACACCTCCTCGAGCATCACCGTGACCTCCTGAGCCTGGTGAGCATCTTCCCTTTCTCCCTAACCTCCTGTAGCTTCGGCCCCGTCATCGACCGACAGCTCCGCCGCCGCTAGCCACCGCAGCGCCGCTCACTTTTGGTCCAACCAGCCAGTACCGTAGGATCTAGTTTGAACGAGCGAGATTAGATCACTTACCGCGAAGAGGTACGCGTTCTGTGCCGCACGATCCAACTTAAATCCAACGCTCCGCAGCACACGATCCAGACGAACCGGTACCGTCCAGTAGAAAACTGCCGCGTGTCACTGATCTGTTTAAAAACAAATTTGAAAACAGATTTATTTGCAAACTTCAAACCCTTGTAACTTTCAAACCACACGTCCAAATTTGGCAAATTTTATATCAATGAAATCAGGAGAACAAGCCCTAGCTAACCATGGCCTTAGATTAGAAAATAGTACCTGTTAACTTGTTTGAATTTACAGAAACATTTGTGTACTTGTTTAGGGTAGAAAAATTGTTTAAATTTGATTTCAGGATTAAATCTTTTGCAAAATGGTTTTTAGTGACCATACTGACCCTAGGAACCAACCCATAGTGTTAAAAATGATTTTGGTGAAATTTAAGTTGAATTATTTAACCTAGCCATTTTCTAGCCAAATAAACTCATTGATTTTATTATGGAAATGTTTTTGCAAAGAAAACTTTGGGAAAATGTTATGGACCAAACTTACTGATCCAAAACACCAAGCCCTGCCAAAGGCAACTTACTTGGTGAAAAACATAAAGTTTTGCTTTGAAAAGAATAATTTTCACCACATAAAATGTTGAATGGATTTTAAAATATACTTTGAGCAAAACCCTCTAACTTATGACTTTGCCATTTTGGTAAATGACCAATGTGGACCTTACAAAGTTTAAAAACCTAGTAGAGACCAACCTTGCAAAAGAATCCCCTTTGCATGACTTAGACTCCATTGCTATGTGTGTGAAATTGTTTGTTTAACCTTGGTTTGGAATGTTAGTTGATTTGGTGATTTGCTTGATTGACTTGTAGTGAAACTAGCAAAGTGTGAAACTAGCAAGATCAAGGAGTGAACCCCCATTCCCTACCAAAAGGCAAGTTACACTATCATACAAAAGACCTACTATTTTCATTATACTTAGTGGATTTTGAAAATATGCATGAAAAGATATTTCTGTACTTATGCTATGCTAAATCCTAATAGGATTCCCTAAACACTCCTTAGTGAAAATATTGAAGTTGTACATGCTTAGCCATGCTATATGCTATAATTTGAAAAAAGAGATACATGTTGAGATTTTACAAAGGTTGAGAAAAGGACTTGTGTTTTACATAATAAAACAAGGACTCAATGAACCACCTAGGTGGAGGATACTTTAAGTTTTGGAGAAGGTGGCAACAAAAGGGAACCATGTCTATGGCAATCACTTTGTGTTGTGCTCCAAAAGAAAACCACCTATGAAACTTAGAGATCAAACATGCTTCTCCAATTGTGGCTTTCGTGTGCAACCACATGCTATTATGGCTCTGGCTTAGTCAATTACATTAGGAAGACCCATACATTGTCTTTAGTTACTGGACATGGGGATCTGGAATGCTTCATGGGGGCTGAAGACAAAGCTAGCAATGATGTATGGGAGGACCTTTTGGAAAGACTTCGTCACATTCTCAATCTGCCAGTACTCCATCTTGGTGAGCACTAATCCAGTAGGCCACTGGTGGCAACAAGATGGGATTGTGACATGTGGGTAAAGTGTACTCCTTCTGCAGAAGTAAATAAAAATCTAAGTACTTAGCCGTGTCCCCGGTTATGGACAATACTGAGCAACTAAAGTTTGAACTATGGGAGATCTCGACATTCCAACTTCTAATATAAAAACTTGATGCCCTTGTGTGTCTACCAAGGAATTCAAAGATATTTTGTAAAGCTTGTTGCACTTGGGGTTACCAAGGTGCTCAAGAGCATGATGTACTTGGGGTTACCAAGGAACTCATGAGTTTTGGTAAAACTTGTTGCACTTGGGGTTACCAAGGTGCTCAAGGGATTTTGACAAGGATTTGAACACTTGAGTTTTTACCAAGGAGTTCAAGGAACTTGGAAAAGAAATTTGACAAAAGAATTTTAAAACCCTTTTGAAAAGATAGGATAAAATATTGCTTTATGCAAATAAGCCTTAAACTCTACTTAGCCAAATATGCATATAGGAGCCACTCATATTATACATAGAAGTGAAGCTTGCCAATACAATTCAAAATGTATTGACCCTTGTGGCTGTAACTTGTAATGTTGCAGGTTGATTGTTTTTTTTGAAGATTGTTTGATTGACTAGGACTACAAAGTCTACAACCAACATCTGCCTGTGGCACTTTGAAGATGAAGGACCCATGATTTTATTTATTCCGCTGCAATGTATTGTAATAGCCAAATGAGCTATGTTTGATGTAATAAACTTATATTATTCCTGGTTATAAATTTATATTATGACCTCTGTATCTTGATATTACATCTTAACTGTGGATGCTAGCTATTGATCCAGGGACTAGCATTGTAAACACAGGAGGGATCAATCTTATTAAAGGTTGGGAACCCTACATGTATCTTCCATGTTTTTGTACATGTTGTGCTATCCACTTAATTATCTTTAAATCAAGATTATTTGTGTATGATTAGGTGGCACACCATGTATGTGTGTTTCTTGTGTTTGAGCCTTGCTTGGTTATATTTGGTATCCTATTTGGCTCTTGTGAGAAATTAATGGATTATCCTATTTTGGGGGAGTGTTATGCTTAGGCATTCCACAATCCTAAAAATGTGTGTACATGAGGATTACCACCTAGTATTTATATTGGATTCTTGTCTAGTCTCTATGTGGTATAATTCTCATGAGAAATTTAAGTTTTATAATGTCCATTAATTATCTCTATTTGTATCCTTTTGCCTCGTGTTGTTTTTATGGTAGTATCACATTATGGGGGAGTCTTATGCTTAGTGCATATTACAATCCTAGAAAATGTGAATATTCGAGGTTATGTCACTTAGAATTGATATTGATAATTATCTAGCGCCTATGTGACACATTGGCTCATACAAGTTCCTATTTGCATGAATGGTTTTATTGATCTTATTTTGGATCTTGTATGTGAGAGTGTTTCTTGGTATGCGTTTCCTCATATTTAGATATATATATCCTCATAGAAACCATTTGCTTCAAGTTACTCTATTCACTAGTGATTGTGTGACTTGGGGAAGCTACCAAGAATCTTGTTCGAAGTATCATGCTCAATTTCTTATATTTAGTTATATGCTTCTTGTTGTGACTATGATCTTGGATATCCATGCAAGCTACCTTGGGAAAATTATTCTATTTCTTGTCCTTGGACAATGAGTACCCAACTTATGGTAGAATTTATTGATCATATTCACTTTGGCCCTTGCTTAATTTTATCCTATATTTGGCCAAGAAAATGTTTTGTGTTGTCTCCCAAGCCTTCCTTGCTTCTTGTGGATCTTCTTATTTTATTGATATCCTCTTGTGTTTTACTTATTATAGGTACTAGTGATGATCCCATTTGTGTGCATTTTGCATTTAAAAGGAAAATCCTACAAAATGCACTATCCATGGGGGAGTTATCCTATATTATTTAGAACACTCATATTTATGCTTCTTTGTTTTGATCCATATCGTGTTTTATGTGCTTGGAACCTAAATCTTTTCATTTTGGTACTTGTGCCATCATGTGAAGTTTGGTGAGTTTGGTTTCTTGTTGGAACCTTGCTCTTTTTGGGAGTTGGTTTTGTCTCATTCCTTGTTTCTTGATTTGACCATTTTAGAATGAGATAAATCCTTGAGCATTTTTATTTCTATCTATCTTTTGCTCCTTGGATTATGCCTAGTTCATTTGTTGAAATTGTGATCTTTCATGTGTTGAATTGGTTCGTTGATACAATTTGGACATCGTTTGTCATGTCACACTCTTGTGTGTGCAATCTCGATTTACTTGGTGTTTTGTTCAAATTGTATCTCCTTTTTGGTTCTTGAAAGCTTCATGCATGCATATTTACTATATGATTATATTATGGCATGCTTGCTTTCTTTGATCCAATATATAGGGGAAACTCCACCAATTCCCATCGGCTAAGTTGTGCATGAAATTCAATTTCATATCAATGTGCACATAATTATGTGGAGTCTCTCCTATGTATTGTAGTTTCTCTAACTACTTTGGACCCAATAAGTTTGGGGACCATTTTGTACTTAATTGTGTTTTAGGTACATTGGAGATATATTGGATGCTTGTCTTTCAATTTTGAAGAAGTGGCGCGTACATGAAAAGTTGAGTCAAGCTATAGGATGATCAACGAATTCATATACTCTACATCCTACCAATTATATCTCGGTAACAAGTATCTCTTTCTCATGCTCATATATCTTGATTCCAATCGTTTGTCGGTTGCCTTCTAGCATGAATTCATGTATTTGTAATTGTTGTAGTTCTAGCCATGGCTTTAAGAGAACTCTCTATTGTAAATGTGTATAAGTTGAGATGAGTACATATAGTTGGGACTATACAAAATCATGCATATGATCCTCCAATCCCAAATATATCAATCTAGCAATTTTATTGCCTATCATCTCCTCAACTTCTCTCATATGCAATAGTGAGATTTTGCTAGTCTATTTTCTCTTATGATACTTGTTGCCTTTCTTCATATATTTCAACTTTCAACTTTTCCCTTGGTGATAGTTGTAATATATGTAGTGTGTTTGTGTTTGAAGTCCATTATGTACAATAAGATATATGTGAGCCTTTGGCCATGCTTTGAAGCAAAAATCTTATTGATATATGTTATGACTTCATTTTTGCCTTTCATGTGCTTTCTTGTATAATCTTCTTGATGTGTGCATTTTTCTTCCTTGGAATCTGTCTTTGTGATATTTTCCACTTAGATACATATACACATATGAGAAGATAATTTTAGTTGATTTTTAATCCTTGGAGACCATCTTTCTATTCCTTTTGATTCTTCGGTGGCTTCCAAATTTATTTTCCTATGAGTGCTTGTTCCTCTTATTTGCATCTTCGGACACTCATATTTGTTCTTTCATGTCTTGTATTGTTAAATGAATTTGGATGAGTGAGGAGTCCATGACTATGCACCTCGTTCCCAAATGCAATTATCATAATTGGTGTGTTCTCTTTGGGGAGCTCATCTAATTCATTTAATAATACTCATTTGCATTCTTTCACATTTGTTGTGTTTTAAATGCTTATGGGGGAGCAAGGATTCCGTATTTGTGCATTATGTATTCCAATACATTTATTTTGAATTGTGCACAAACCTTGGGGAGCTTCTGTATTTGTTATTTAAAACACTCTTTTGCTCATATCATAATATCTTGTTGTTTCCATTTGGACTCATTTGGAAACTCCACCAATGATAATGATTGGCAATATATGCAATGAAATTCAAGTTCATCACACATGCATAGATTGTGGGGGAGTTTGCTCTATATATGATGGTGGTACCAATATCACATACTTTTGTAGTATTTGATATTGGTATTACCATTTTATTCATTAAAATTCCTTATATAAACCCTCTT
Source organism: Avena sativa (assembly GCA_916181665.1). NCBI lineage: Eukaryota > Viridiplantae > Streptophyta > Magnoliopsida > Poales > Poaceae > Avena > Avena sativa. The sequence continues at coordinate 345,806,981 of OV702280.1, read as the reverse complement.
AAGGGGATTGTCATCAATTACCAAAATGGGGGAGATTGAAAGAACATGTTGGGCCCCCATGTGTGGTTTTGGTAATTAATGACAATCTTTATGGACTAATGTGTGTATTAAGTTGTACTTGTAGGAATTGTCCATTGGCATTGCTTGGAGCATGTGTTTACTTCAATATAAATGAAATGAGAAGAAGATGTGTTGTGCAAGCTCAAAATGCGCCATCTATAGAAGATCTCATGTTTGATGCTTGCCATCCTCGGTGATCATGGATCGATGATGAGGAATCAAGAAAGGTGTCCATCTTGAGAAGGCCAAGATCGTCTACATCGATCTCAAGTGGATTGCTCAAGGCAAAGGTATAATATTGATAGGTTTTCCCTTTTGCTGGTCTCATGTTTGTTGGGAGACCGGGTTTAGGATAGATAACCGTACTATCAAGAGGGGCTCTCGAATGAGTAACTCGGTCACATCGTTTGGAGAGAGATCAAACCTTTGCATACTTGCATCATCATATTTGGTTGTTATTTGGTCTTATCCATGTGAGGATATAGAGCTTGTGGTAATCTCCATAACAAGCTCTAGTCCATCAAAAACGGATTTCCCTTTTATATCTTATTGCGTTTTGATCTTGGAGGTTTTACCGGTTTGTATTTTAGAGATAGGTAAAACCTTCCATTATTTGGTTCTTACTCATGTGAGGATTTAGAGCTTGTGTTAATCTCCATGACAAGCTCTCGTTCATCGAAAACGGATTTCATATGCATTTTCTATTACGTTTTTGATGTTGGAGGTTTTATCGGTTCATCTTTTTGATAGAGGTTAAACCTTTCGTCATTTGGATCTATCCTCCCTTGCTGGACTATAATGTTTCTTTGCATTATCTTTTAGAGCTTGTTGTCCTCTTCGAAACGAGCCCAAGATCATCAAAATCGGAGTCCGGATGCAAAAGTTATGGCCGTTTTCGTTCAGGGATGACCGGTAGTACCGGACCAGGGTCCGGTAGTACCGAAGGTCCGGTAGTACCACCCCGTAGTACCGGTCGGTACTGAAAAAGGTGCGTTTGGCGACCTGGGATCCCCAGGGATTGTCCGGTAGTACCGGGAATGTCCGGTAGTACCGGGAATGTCCGGTAGTACCGGGATTCGCGTTTTTTTGGCTTCAACGGTTGGATTTTCGGGGAACCTATTTAAGGGGCCTTCTTCCCCAATGGTTCCCTAACCATTCTTGCAAGTTTTCCCCTCCATTGTTGACCTTCTTGAGCTTGCTTTCTCTCAATCCCTCCAATGATTCTTGCATATTCTTGAGGGATTTGAAAGAGGAGATCTAGATCTACAATCCCACCAATCAATCTCTCCTCTAAGTGAGGGGAACATATTGGGATCTAGATCTTGGAGTATTTTGTGGATTTCCTCCATTGTTCTTCCTCTCTTATTCCCCCATAAGCTTTTGTAGCTTTGGTGGAATTTGGGAGAGAGATATTTGAGCACCTTTGTGGTGTTCTTGCCATTTGCATTTGGTGCATCGGTTTGAGTTCTCTTTGGAGGATTTGATTTGAGTTACTCATTGGAGCTTGTCCCTCTTGGGTTCTTGGAACCCTAGACGGTTTGTGGACTTGGTGGCATTGTGGCCTTGGTGGCATTTGTTGGGAGCCTCCAATTAAGTTGTGGAGTTGTGCCCCAACCTTGTGAGAGGTTCCGGTTGCCACCGACAAGTGCACCGATAGTGGAAGCGTGGATCGATCCCATTGGGGTGAGATTCACCGGAGAATAAGGGAGGCCTTTTGTGGCGTTGGTGGTTTGATACCACCCCCTCTCCAAACGAGACGTACTCCATGTTGGGAGGAACTCGGTAAAATATCGGTGTCCCCGCGTGCCTCGGTTATCTCTATACCCGAGCTCTTTACTTATGCACTCTACATTGTGATAGCCTTCATGCTTGAAGTACTATATATCTTGCTATCACTTTGTTGCTTGTATTGCTTAGCATAAGTTGTTGGTGCACATAGGTGAACCTTAGTTGTTCTAGGTTGTGCTTAACAAAGTAAACACTAGTTTTATTCCGCCTTTGTTGAGCCACTCAAGGAAAAGTTTTAATCGCCTATTCACCCCACCCTCTAGGCGACATCCGTATCCTTTCAAGTAGGATCATCCATGTCAATCATATCCTTAGGAAAAGAAGAGTTAGACGAAGTTACCTTGGAGCTTCTTGCCATGAGGCAAGTAGCATTCTTATTGATGATGTTTTTGTTCGGAGAGTCAAAGAGAGATGTTGATGTAGATGTGGTGGCTATAGCAGCCACCTCTTGAGAGCTATCGTCCTCGTCCTCATCTTCACTCCCCGATGAATATTCTTCTTGAGCCACTAGAACAATCTTTGGTTGCTTCTTGAAAGGAGCGTTCTTCTTTACAAACTGTTTCTTACGTGGAGCTTTTGATTTGTCCTTGAAAATGAGTCTTCCTCCATTATCCTCCCTACTTTGATATGGACACTCAGCTACGAAGTGCAGCCGGTCACCACAATTGAAGCATGTTCTCAGCTTGGGACCATTTTATTTTCTTCCATAGGCTCCACTCTTGCGATCTAGTTCAGCTTTAGCCTTGGCTGGATCTTTCCAAAAGTTTCTTGCATAAAGAGCCAAGTATTGTCCGTGGATCCTTTTTATATCCTCGGGATAGTCCAGACCTTCTACCGCATATTCATCATGATCAATCACACTAGTATTCAAGGCCATGTTGACCCCCTTTTGCATCCCCATAGCTCGAGCACGAGCATCTTCGACATTCTTGGCAGCCACTTTGAAAGCGGCCATTTCTTGCATAACCTCATTGGATGACATGAGGTGATAGTTATGCCTACCTTGGAGACTTTTCAAATCTGTGGGCTCAAATGGCATAAGAGCACTGACATACTTGCGCTTGATCCAAGCATCATCAACATGAGCTGCACCGTGGTTTCTGAAGGTTGTGGCTATTGCCTTGAGCCTCCTATACATGTCCTCGTGGTCTTCTCCATCCAGCATATAGAATCCTTCAGCTTCATTGCTCAAGGCATCATATCTATTCCTTCTCATACTTTCATTTCCGATGAAGAGCTCGGTGAGGGCATCCCAAGCTTCTTTAGCTGTGCTAAGATGCTGAATGTGTGGCATGTCTTTGTCACCCACACCAAGCTGTATCATGTGTAGAGCTGTAGCGTTGAGTTGGCTATCGACCACTTCTCTTCTTGTGAGATTGTTGGGGTTTCCAACATGAAGACCATTTTCGATGATCTTCCACAACTCTATGGAGGAACTACACACATGAGATTTCATCAAAAATTGCCATTGAGAGAAAGTAGATGCAGAAAGTTTGGGTGGATCACCCCTATTATGTATATGTGGGTGAGGGATAGGTGGATCTGGGGAATACACATGAGAAACCTCATTGTATCCATCCTTACCGCTATCCTTTTTCGAGGAGGATCTCTTGCTAGTATCATCACCAACCACTTTGTTATCTTTGGAAACAGTTTTCCCCGTTTCCTTGGATTGCGGAGTGGTATCCTCAGAGTTAGATGGAGGTGATGCTGCGGATGTGGAGAGACGCATTATCAATTGACGCATCTCTTCCATCTTAGCCTCCATTGATCTCACCAAGGTTGTTTCCAACGTCTTGAGATCGTTCATGGTGACTACCTCCGGAGCATCACTCCCATCTACCTTGGAACCCATACTTCTCTTAGGCGGTTAAGCCCGAAATAAGAGCCGAGGCTCTGATACCAATTGAAATGGATCGTATGGGCACCTAGAGGGGGGTGAATAGGTGCTAACCAATTTTTAATACTTTTTCAATTTTAGGCTTGACACAAAGTAAATTCTCTAGATATGCAACTACGAGAATTTCCCTATATGTAACCCTAACTACTAAGCACGTAAAAGAGGAGCGAGGAAACCATAGTGGAGCACACGGAGACACAGGGATTTGTTTTACCGCAGTTGCTTCCTTGTTAAGGGAAGTACATATGCGTTGGAGGGGTGGGCGGTTCTAAGACCACCACGCCACAATAGGCCTCACCCTATTCTCCGATGGATCTCGCCACGAGAGGCGTGATCCACCTTCTCTACTATTGGATCCCTTCGAGGCGGGAACCGGTGCCTTTTACAACACTATCGGGGCACACACACACAACCGAATTGGGGGCTCCCGAGATGACAACAAGCTGCCACAAGAACAAGGCTTATCAATATAAACAAAAACAAGGATCTAGGTATTTGCAAGAAATACTAGATCGGGGGTTCTCCAAATGAATGGAGAGGAGATGAAGCGCTTGATTGCTGATGATGAAGATCGAGTTCTCCTCCTTCGATTCCCCAAGGGATGGGGCCTTTGGGTGGATCTAGGTGGAGCACTCTTGGATGAAGCTTTCAGATCTGATCTGGACTTTTTCGAGATGAATCAAGAGTTCTGGCAAGAGGGGGAAGGCTGGCTTAAATACCCCCTCCCCAGATCTGGCCGTTGCACAACTTTGGGGGATGATTATCCGCCCCCTAGGAAAACTTCGCCCCATGGGCGGATTCTCCGGGGGAAACTCCGTCCCCCCTCTGGGCTGGCGCCTGCGGAACTTGGTGAAGACCTTGGGGGGGCGGATTATCTGGCCCCCCTGAGGGGCGGATTATCCGGCCTGGCCAGAAAGTCCGGCCAATACTCCGCCCCCTCTCTGGGGCTTGCGCCTTGGCGATGAGCAAGGGGGCGGACTATCCGGCCCCCCTGAGGGGCGGATTATCCGGCGGGGCCGGAAAATCCGGCCAAAATTCCGCCCCCTCTCTAGGGCTTGCGCCTACTTGGGAAGAGGGAGGGGCAGACTATCCGCCCCTGGTGGGGGCGGAATATCCGCCCCCCCAAAAACAGAATCCTTTCCCTTTTTCTCGTAGGTAGCTGCAACACTTCAACACACATTAAATAATCCTTGATATTGTTATCTAACACACAAAACACTAGGGATTATGAAATGTTCTTTTAACCGTGACGACATTGTCGCCCTTGGCCTTCTTGGCACTGTCTGTGGGGGCAGCGACCTCATGAGCCTTCCTCTTCCGAGAGGGGTCCTCCTCAGCGACGACTGGCGGCACTTTGGCCATGGACGGGTGGCCTATCTTTTTAACTCCAGTCCTGCAAATTGATTACATGAGCAAAGTGGTCCGAGTGCAATGAAAAGCAAGGCAGGTGAACAAAACTCACTTGGCGACTGGTATGAACCGCAGCCCCGTGCGGATGCTAGCCGGCTTCTCCAGTTCGGGGCCCAGTTTCCGACTGAGGCCCATCTCCAGAGCATCATGCGCCCAAGACACGGACGGCCTCTTCGTTGACGAGGCCGCGATAGGAGCCTCTGAAACGATCTCGGCAGGAGCTCTCCTGGGAGGCAAAGCTGCCGCGGCTGGAGAAGCCCCCAACCCAGAGACTGGGGCGAATGGGGAAGGAAGCGAGGCCAGAGGTACCTCACTCAGGGAGGCAGTGGTATCCGGTGCTGCCGTCGTCTGCGGCGCTTCATCCCTGGCCAGGCTGGTGCCGTCGGAACTACTCGCCGAACGAGGCGGAGATACCTGTTTCGCCGGCTTCGTTTTCCTCTTCAGAGGGGCCTTCACTTCCTTCTTCTTCTTCTTCTTCTTTTTCGACGGAGTGGCCTCGCGACGTGAGGTGTGCTCGGGAAGCTCGTCGTCGTCATTGTCATGGCGTTCAAGGCTTCTACTCGCCTCGAGTTCGCGCTGCCGCTGCCCGCGAGTTTTGCGAACCAGTGGGGCGGCCTCTTCCTCGGAGTCGTCGTCATCATCGCTCCTGTCGCTCTCGACGCCGCCCTTGGCAGGAGGCAATTCGCCCCCGTCCTGGACGGACGAGCTCGAGTTCTCGTCGTCCGTGGGCGGAAGCCACCCTTCCACCACTTGAAATAACTGCAGTAGGCATGAGACAATATCAGTATAACCGCGACAACATCAACTGCGACTGCGAATGGTAGAAAGTGATTGACCGTCGGGGCTGGATGCTTCGCGGTGTAGGGGGCGACCCAAGCCTTCGCGTCTAGGTACGCTGCCTGGGTGATCTTCTTCAACGCCGGGACGTAGTCCTCGAGTTTCCACTCGGCGAGGCAGGATTTCGTCGAGTCTTCCCGGCCTGCGTACTCGTACATGTAATGGTCACGGCGGGCCAGGGGAATGAGTCGCCGCCCAAGCCAACAGTTGTACAAATTGATGGTCTGAAGACCCTTCTTCTTCAGGCCGTGGATGGTTTGAAGCATCTCATCCACGACCATCCGCTGGTCTACTGGGAGCTTGCCGACTTGGAGTCGGCGCGGTTCGGGCCGGTCGGTGGAGTACCTTGGGATCGCCACATCGCCGTCTGGAGTCGCCTCGGTGACGTAAAACTAGGACTTCTTCCATTCGCTCGCCGCCTTGGTAGGTAGCATCAGATCAAAAAAGGAGGCCTTCGACTTCAACTGAAACGTCAGGCTACCTGCAGCAAGCATTGGGCCGCCTGCTTCTTCGCGACTGATCCTCCCGTGGAACAGATCTTGCCATAGGGGGAAGTAGGGCCTGCAGCCCAGGTAGCACTCGCAGAACGCCACAAAAATGGCGAGCTTCTCGATGCTATGTGGGCCCAGGTCCGACGGCTGGATCCCGTAGAACGCGTAGAAGCGCCGGAAGAAGAGAGACGTGGGGAACCCCAGCCCCCGTTCCAGATGGCTGGTGAAGCAAACAAATTCTCCCTCGCGTGGATCCGGAGTCACCTCTCCGGTCGCGGGGATGCGCCACCTGCCGGCGCGCAGGATCCCGGCCTCCTCGAAGGATGCCAGTAGCGCTCTTGTGCACTTGTACCTGCCCCATGGTTCGGTGGAGGGGGCCATTGGCGGAAAGGTTTGTCGAGGTCGGGGGATTTTGGATCGGTTGGATCGCGATGCGGAGGAAAACAGAGATGGGCGGAATCGGAGGAAATGACGAAGGAATGGTTCCCCGATCGCCTACCATTTCCTTTATATAGCGGTTGTTACCCGCCAAATCAGGGAGCCGTTACCACGCGGTGATTACGCCAAAGTTACCGTTGGAATACCTCAACGGCTAGTTTTGACTGCGTCTGACGGTCCAACTTCGTCCATTCGACTCGCCGACCCAGTCACTACAACAGTGACTAGATATTTCGCCGACCCGTTCGCCGAGCTGCGACCCGATTAACCACTGTCATTGCGACCGGAGTAATTAGTGTTTTCCTTTATTCAGGAGCCCACCACCGATTCGACTGGGTGTCCGCATTGGACCCGTATACTCCGACTGCCAACGAACACCTGCGCCCAATCGACGACGGCCTCGGGGACTACTGATGGGGATATGCCTACCGGGGTATACCCAGCAGGACGTTTCCGACTGGCCCAGGAACTGGCGAGTGGGCCTGCAGGACGGCGACTGGATCAAGGCCTGGCGTGGATCCAAGCGACTGGAAGCTAAAGGCCCAGGAGAATAGATAGGCCCAGTCGGATTAGGTTAAACGAGTGCCGAAGCCTTAACTGATTTGGTTGAGATATGTAAACCCTAGGAGGGTGAGTCTATATAAACCTCCCTACAGGGCGTGTAGAGGATACATTCCATCATCCACCCAAGCGACTCGCTGCCTAGCCGTCGAGCTCGCCCCTTTGTACTTCCATCATAATACAATCTAGCAGGAGTAGGTCTTTACCCTCCGGGGGGCCGAACCTGGGTAAAACCCTGTGTCTCCGCCCTCATCTCGCACCGCTGATGGCTGGCCGCCCTTGCCCTTCGATCTACTACTCGCTGCCGATTACAGCGTCTGCCGTGGTCATTCCCACGACACTCGCTAGTCCGAGACCATGGGGGGTAAATTCTAGAGGGGGAGAGAGATCCTTCACGAGGAGGTGTGAGTGAGAAGTGAGGAGAGGGGTGCCTTTTATAGGAGGAGGGGGGACCCCAAGGGGGTGGCCGGTGCATGGGGGCTGCCCCCTTTCCCTCCCCTCTTCATGTGGGTGGACACTCCACTCACAAAATTCCTTTAAATTCCCTCCACTCAAAATCCCACTCAAACATGCCATTAAATTTCCACCAAATTTAATGCAAACTCTCATTAAATAAAACTCTTTTATTTTATTAAGAATTTTGTCAATTACTTTAATGACAAACATTCACAAATAACCTCTTGCTAGAATTCTATTTCACATGCATAACCACTTTATGCAATTTCACCCGAAAACCTGTTTCGATATCTAGTGAAATAAATTCCTGCGCTTGTTCATTCTTTCGGCATGAAACTTTTGCTCCAATTGTATGTCGGTGTCTCTTAAGTGTGTCACCCTACGGTTCGTGAATAATGCGGACATGATCGAGACCCCTCTCAGATCAATAATCAGAAGCGGGATCTGGAGACCCATACTGACTCCCACACATTCAACGATGACTTTCTTGTGATCGTAGGAACCTTTTTACGCTAGTATCTTAAACCCTTTGTTTCAGGATATATTACATGTCCGAGATTCGATCATCGGTATCTCCATACCTAGTTTGATCTCGTTACTGACATGCACTCTTTTCTCATTCCCGTGATATAACATTCTAGTGATCAAATCACTTGCTTGCAAGCTAATCAATGTGATATCATCGAGAGGGCCTAGAGTATATCTATCTGTCATCGGGATGAACAAATTCCACTCTCGATCCATGAGACTCAACACAACACTTTATTAGTTCTGAATCCATCTTTATAATCACCCTGTTACGGTGTGACGTTTGATGTTATCAAGAAACTCTTCCGGTGTTAGTGATTGACATGATCTCACGGTCTAAGGATTAGGATCACTTCGTAAGTTGTTATAGCAATATAAACTCAATGACTTTGATCGTAATTCTATACTTCGGATGAATGTTCATCACACCATTACACTAATGTTGTGATCCCGTTATTAACAACATCCAATGTCCATGATCAGGAAACCTTGATCATCATGTTAATCAACAAGCTAGTTTATGACAGAGGCATAACTAGGAACTTTCTGTTTGTTTGTTAAACACACATGTATTAATGTTTCCGTATTAATACAATTATAGCATGCAAAATAAACATCTATCATATACATGGAATACACATAATAAACACTTTATTATTGCCTCTCATGGCATATTCCCTTCACCGAATTCCTGTATTTGGATTAGACCTAAACATACTTGCATATGTGTGAGCTAACCATTTAGCACTCACCCTTGAACTATCAGTGCTTGTATCACAAGTATGTTGCAACCTCATTTTCCTAATACAAAAGGTCTTCTAACCCTTTATCTCTGAAGCTGTCATATTGTAACATCCCGGCATTAGAGCTTAGAAATAGGCTGAACACTGGTGTGTGCATTGCATTCATGCATCAGAAAATCCGGGGAATTTTCGCGCAAAACTAAAGAAGCTATAGAGGGATCGGGATCTCTCTTGTTCTAATGGAAACATCAGGACAGGTGTCATGGATTTCGACATGACCTCTATTGCACTTGTGTATTTTAGGGGATGACAACTCAAATTCGAATATTCAATTGATAGATTTGAATACTAAAAGAATTGGAAATTTAATTATAATAAAAGATAAGAGGTGAATTATTATTTATGAATAAGATGCAATATACACAATTATTCGAATTAAAAATTTAAAACACAAAGAGATAAGTATTTCTCTTGCCTTGGAGAAATGGGGTTTAGTTCATCATAGATGAGTGTTAGGAATTTGGGCATGACCTTTGTTGACTTTCTAAGTTTGGGGAAACGAATTTGCATTCAAGACTTTAAATATGAGATCATACAATTCAAATATAACTTGGATTTAAATTTAAATCTTAAACTATTACAGGATATTACATAAACATAATACAAACTAGTATAAGTAATATAATCTTTATTACATAAATAAGAATTTAAGAAATTACAAGTTACAAATAATAAAGGTCAATTACAATAAGAGAATATACTAATTTAATGTTTAAGAGGAAAAGGTAAATATCCATTACTTTAATACAAATAATACAAGGTTCTTACAAGTAAATAAAATTACAAATGAATAAAGGAAAAGATTCCTAAATCTACTCTTGATCCTTTATCTGTATCCTTTCCCGACTCTTGATCCCTGTAAAACAACACAAAGGATAAAAAAAACAAAAGAAAGGAAAATAAGGAAAAAAGGGGGTTAGTTGGTTTATTGCTCTCAGATATCAACAATGTAGTGCACTGTTTTGTCTCCTCATTGAGCTGAATTGTTTTTAGAAGGGGCAAGTTTCACCAAATAAGATAGAATATGTTCTTATCATATTAAACCTCAGAGCACCATCATTGGCCAGGGACAATTTTACCAAAGTCAAATAAAAGGGCAATTGGTAAAACATCAGATTCTCACTTGATCTGATCCACTGGGGGTGAGACAAGCACCCAAGCAACTCACACATCTGCATGGTGTTGTGTTGTCAAGCACAGGGGCATCACAAGGAGTACAAAGGTAAGCCCACAGCCGTAGCTAGCAAACCTTACCATCCAACATCCAAATATTCCACATCCACAACCCCAGAACACTTGGTTCCACACTAAAGCTTCCACCAGCACCCTGGTTGCTTGGGAAAGCCATCCAGGAGCAGATCAAGATCAAGCCAGGAGCTGGGAGGAGCTGACCAAGCAACATGATCACCAAAGGATAAATGGGTAAACATGGTGGCAAAAGAGGAGGAGGCAAGAAGTACTAGTAGCAGATGATTCAACTCATCCTCACAATAATAACAGTGAGTAAGCATCATGTTCAACTTTAACATATGTTCTAACTAGAGTAATCCATACAAACACAAATGTTTTTTTTGAAAAGGGGAATACTCTCAGTGTTGCATATAAATGATATGCACAATTCATCATAGACTAGATTTTGTCAAGACAAACAATAATTGTCCTTGTTATCTACTTGTGCCTCAGTCTTTGCATCTTAGGCAAAGCCAAGTAATGAAGGGAGATTTTTGTCCTAACCTATGCTTCAGACCAGTATCACAAGCAATCAGGTTAAAAAATTTGTTTAGTCTTACAAGCAAGAGAAGCCAATAGAATAGGGTATCCAGCAGCATATTCATGACCTACTATTGTGCACTCTCCAAGGTTGAAGGCACCATAGTAGCAGCCAAAAAAACTAAAGTCACTATAGTAAACCCTACTCATTAGCTAGCTCACAAAGTTATCCAAACCCAACAAATTCTATCGTTTTCCTAGTTCAGTAAACTAGGAATCATTTTTGAATATGTAATTAATATCATTACTGAACCATAGGTTTAGTTCAGCATGCACCTTTCATATATAAAATCAACATTGAGCCAAGTACATCATTCATAATCTACCACTAGAAAATTAGATCAAATCATCTCCCTAACATTTTAGGGATCATTTTCACAAGTTGCTTATGGACTTACATCCATAAGGAGAGTAGGATCTGTTGGATAGAAAATATCCTTAGAGACACACTCAGATGGATTGTTTATCAACATGGATAACTTAAGAAGGGCCTAATGTGGCATCCCGCAAAAACCACTACTAGAAAATCGCGTTGAATTTGTGCATTGCATCGTCATCATCATGCATTGTTTGCATAAAACTATTTTCACAAAGCCCGATTTGTTTTCCAAACGCCCCATCTTAATTCATATGCAAAGCCCGGTCTCCGGATTATTTTTGTTTGAGTGCTATCGGTTTGCAAACGGTGTTAATAAAACAAATAAAAATTATATCATTTTTAGTGGGGGCAGTCGAACGGGCCAGATCGACCCGAACGACCAGCCCCAGGATTTTAAATCGGTCCAACCAGTCCCACCCATAATCCTATTCCTACCAAACTACCTACCCACACACCCCAGCCACATCACCCCCACCTATCAAATGCCGCCACCTCACCCTCTCCTCTTCCCCCCACCACTCAGATTCTGCCACTTGGCTCTCCTCTCCCCTTCCCCTGGGTCAACTCCCAGCCTTCCCCTGGCCCCAGCACACCACTCCCCTGCACGCACGCACCACCCGCCCACGCCGGCAGCCCTGGCCCCACCCCCACCTGCCCTGCGGGCCCTCTCTCTCTCCCTTCTCTCTCTCCCCTGCGTCCTCTTTCTTCTTCCCCCGCGCGGCACGCGGCCCTCTCTCCCCTGGCGCCTCCCTCCCCAGCGCGCCCCTGCGGCCCCGCTCCGGCCACCCTCCACCTCGCCGTCGCCTCTCCCCGGCGCTCCACCAGCCGCCGACGCGCGCCGCTCACCCCGCCGCCGGCCACCGCCTCCGTGCCGCCTCCTCTCTCTCCGCCTCGCGACCGGCCTTCCCACCCCGCGCCCAGGAGCCGACCGAGTCGCCGCCACCTCCGCTCCGGCTCGCCCCGAGCGCCGCCCCGCCCCTCACCTTCTTCCCCCTCTCCGGCTCCTCCCTCACCGCCCCGCCGCCCCGAGCCTCGCGCCGACGCCGTCCCGTTTCCCCTCCTCGCCCCGCAGCAACACCCGCGTCCGCTCTGGCGCCGGCCGCCGCGCGCCTCCGCCCGACGTCCGCCGCCCGCCGTTCCGCCGTCCGCCGCTTCGCCCCTGCAGCCCGGTGCCCCGCCCCTCGCCGACCGCGTCGCCAGCCGCCGTCCCCTTCTCGGCCTCCGCGACCTCCCCCTGCAGCGCCGTCGTGGCCCTCCACGAGCACCGCCTCCTGCAGCTCGTCGTCGTCCCCGTGGCGCCGCCTCTGCCCGCTGTGTCGCCGTCGGATTCCTCGTCTCCAGCGTTGATGTGCGTCCGGTTGTGGCAGCACCGGCGTGGGCAGGCCGCCCGCGGAGCAAGGCCTCGACCCAGCGGTCCCGTTCTTCGTCGGCTCTCCGTCCCAGGTGGCCATGGTATCCATCGACAACATGCACTCTGATGGTTCCTCTGCGCTACATGTTGGAGAACTGGCCAAGACTCTCAAGTTTCTCGCATCGGTGTCGCGTCCGCGTACCGGTAAGCCGCCAAGATCTTCGGAATGACAAGATCAACATCCACCCGGACAAGCCCCAGGAACCACGTCGAGATGCTAAGGTCTACCTCATCGACCCAAGCACGATCCCGGAGTCCGATGCTCCAAACCGATCCCGTACCCGACGCCACGCCAAGCAGTTCCCTCGGACGCCAAGACCCGAACCCTGTCGAATCCCTCGAAGTGTCCCGCCAAGATCGTCATCGACAATGGAACCAAGACCGGACCCACGGGATGACATGTTCTTCACCCAAGGGCGACCAGGCTCTCTTCATGGATTTCGGGACCCCGACATCGAACGACAAGGTCATCGTCATAGAACCCGAAGGCCACATGTGCGACAAGTACTCCGACCCGGAACCAAGTTCGCCACCGACTAAAGACGGACTACGAGTTCTACTTCACGGATGCCCAGCGACAAGATCTACTACCCCGATCCGAGACCCTAACCCCGGAGCCGAGGACGTTCCGTCGAACCCTGGACCCTGAGACCGACCCTGAACCCCGGAAACCCCAAGATCTGCCGAACTCTAATGTGTGACCCCTTTTCCTCGAACCCTATTTTATAACATAATATAACCTTGTCGCATATTAAATTGTCATTCATCTTGCATGCATCTTGTCATGTGGTTTGGGGGCCTTATGCCGATTCACCTAATAACTAAATATGGGGCCCATATGCGGGCATATCTAGTCTCATATCGGCCTCATCTAAACTTGTGTAGCGAACCGGTATCGTATCTTGCCTTGTTATAACAACATTTAAATTGCGGGGGTTTCTAAATAACTTGAACCGTTTAATAAATTGTCGGGACCCCGGTTCCGCTTAATATGACCTAATCGCATTGCACCTTTGCCATGCCATGCATCATACATGCATCATGCCGATCTTCTGCCGTTGTATTAAATATTGCATCCGGTGTTTATTCTAGTGTTTTGCTTCTTCGCGGATAAGGCCGTTGAGTTGATGCGAGTGTCGACCCGATATCCGGTTGAACCTTCGACAATGTTTTCAGGCGAGCATCTCCCCTCTTTCTACCTATCTTACTTTTATAGTATTTATTCCCTCCTGTTGTTCTATTGCTATCTGTGTTGCGATGCTCTAGTTTCCGTACCCTTGATATCCCTTGCAGCCATATATTGCCTTGGACACATCCTATTACTTGTTGTTTGGTAGATAGTTGGACTTGCGCGTCGTAGTCGCTTGCTCAAGTGCTGTTGCGTGTTGTCAGGTGCCACAGTTGTTGGAGAAATGCCGCATGTTGATGTTGGAGATGATCATAGTTGTACTTATCGCTCACTTTAATTCCTGTTTAACAACTAAAATTGAAGTAAGCAGAGGCATCGGTGGGTGATAGATAATATTTGGTTTCCGAACGCCCACTTGTGTCCCGTAGGACCCCGAGTACTTGATACCTGTTCCTTGATTTATCGCGCTATCCACATCCGGGAGGTATATGGGACCCCCCTTAGCCAGAGCTTGATTCAGTCTTATTTCTTGGGGCCACAAACTAGTTTGAGGTTTTATTTACGATCCTGTACTTATGACATGCTACTGCTTTATTTACGATTGTGCGAGGAGCACACTGTACTGTTTAGGTAAGCGGAATGTTTACGCGGTATCGACAAGCCCAGCCACACTTTCGGGTTCCCAGTCGTTTACAGCCATTGGCGCAAACCTTGAGGCCATCTCGGAGCTAGCTTACTTTGTTGCGGGTCTACTTTAAGGGGTGGCCCCCTGAAATATTTCTGAATCCTGTGATTGCTTTGTCGTGAAAGCCTCGTTGGGTTTTGATTTGGTTTTTCCGAGGTTGATCGAGTGTGTGTTGCTATTTGTGCACCCCGGCCGGGTAAAACTTTCTGAAAGCCGTGTCCGCGGTTATGGACGACTTGGAGCACAGTATCTCGACCATAGACAAGCATAACTAAAGTTTATTGCTATAAATTTGACTTTATAATGACTAGTAATCAGCTTCACTATAATGGAATGGCTAATTAATACTGCCCACAATTGCTTGTTGAAGTGTCGCTTGCGACCATTGTATCTGACTAGTAAGTATTGCAACTACAACGGAATGGCTGAATAAAAGTACCAACAACTGCTGGGTTTTTGGGGTTATCTCACGCTATTTGTATCTGACTAGTAAGTGCCGTAACTATAACGGAATGGTTAACTAAAACGGCCCACTGTTTATTTTATCAGGACGATTATCTATACTTGACTAGTAATTGCTGCAACGTTAACCGAATAAATAAAACTGCCAACTGTGTGAGTTCCTCGGTTGACTTCCTCGTTTGGTCTCGAGGGGGAAACACCAGGATGGGTTTGTTTGGTGTTAGTATCAGGATGGATCCGGATAGGTCATTCTTATCCCTCTCTGATAACCACCAGTCGTATCGAGTCTCTATAGGTTGTTTAGTGCATGCTGCTGCTGCCGCTCAGTCCACCATACCTATGTAGGCGAGGACCGCCGAATTCTAGCCTCGCCGTGTACTGGCCTCAGTACTGACGCTCCTCTTTTTCCTTTGCCCTTCGTCGGCACCCCTTTTGTTTAAGTAGGTTTGAGATCGACGCCGTTAGCAGGGTTACCCTTCCGGCTTGGCCTGGGCAGGGTTATGGACGCCATTGGTTATTCTTCAGGGCTCTTAGCCCCATTTGCATCTTGTCCGTAGCTGGACGCTCTATCGTTTTCAAGGTGATTTGGATCTTTGTATATTATATCTGTATTCTTGACTCTTGAGTCGCTGTTATATATATCTGTTCTGTGGGTCCCATCGAGGACTGTTGTGTAATGTTATTACTTCGTTTTCCACCCGCACGAAAGTGCCTGGTGGGCACCTTTGAATCGTTTCTATGCGGGTTTGGTGAATTTTGCTCAAACTTGCATAGGTCCGATTCTGAGGGTGTTACAGAGTGGTATCAGAGCTCAGCAGTTGCGATACCCCACAAGTCCAGCCTGTAGGATAACCTAGCTAACGGCCGAAGTAGAGTGTCAAAACTATTTTCGAAAAATCGGTTGGATAGTTCTGATTAGGTCTGATTTTATTCCTTACCCCTCTGCTGTTCTCCTCTTACCTCTACGTGTTTGAATCCGCTCTCTTCTCTCTCTCTTCGAGTCCAGGATTTCTCGCGGTTGGGTTCCGTCGTACCTTCAGGGTTTCGCTTCCTTCTTTTGGTAACGGTGTGTCTACATCCGGTGTTCAAGCTGCCTGAGGAATCCATCTACGGTGTTACCATTCTTTGTTCCTTGTTTGTGCCTTCCGGTGTTTTCCGACGCGACGACATCCTCTATGCCAGATCCGATGCAGAGTCCGCATCCCTCCTTTGTTTCCGAACCTCGCTTGTCGAGATCTTCAGTCTGATTCCGAGAATGGTTGCACGCTTTTCCACTGATTGTGCGGAGTAATAGTTTGGGTGCGTGATGGATTGGCCCCCATGCCGACTACCCCTTCTATTCGCTTTTGTACATTGAAGTGGATGAGAATGCATCGGTTCCCTCTTTCCATCGAAGCTAGAGGTGGCTTTATTTGTTGATACCTCTACCTTCGACCTTTTGTCCCCGGAGTGTCCCCTCGACGATCACGGACAACGATCTCTTGTTAGTGGTGTCGCGAGGATCTACACGAAGCGCGAAGGATCAGACCGCCGACCTTCCTTCCGGTACCATGAGGCGGATCTCGAGGGCGAGATCCATTGTTAGTGGTGTCGAATTGTGGCATCCCGCAAAAACCACTACTAGAAAATCGCGTTGAATTTGTGCATTGCATCGTCATCATCATGCATTGTTTGCATAAAACTATTTTCGCAAAGCCCGATTTGTTTTCCAAACGCCCCATCTTAATTCATATGCAAAGCCCGGTCTCCGGATTATTTTTGTTTGAGTGCTATCGGTTTGCAAACGGTGTTAATAAAACAAATAAAAATTATATCATTTTTAGTGGGGGCAGTCGAACGGGCCAGATCGACCCGAACGACCACCCCCAGGATTTTAAATCGGTCCAACCAGTCCCACCCATAATCCTATTCCTACCAAACTACCTACCCACACACCCCAGCCACATCACCCCCACCTATCAAATGCCGCCACCTCACCCTCTCCTCTTCCCCCCACCACTCAGATTCTGCCACTTGGCTCTCCTCTCCCCTTCCCCTGGGTCAACTCCCAGCCTTCCCCTGGCCCCAGCACACCACTCCCCTGCACGCACGCACCACCCGCCCACGCCGGCAGCCCTGGCCCCACCCCCACCTGCCCTGCGGGCCCTCTCTCTCTCCCTTCTCTCTCTCCCCCGCGTCCTCTTTCTTCTTCCCCCGCGCGGCACGCGGCCCTCTCTCCCCTGGCGCCTCCCTCCCCAGCGCGCCCCTGCGGCCCCGCTCCGGCCACCGTCCACCTCGCCGTCGCCTCTCCCCGGCGCTCCACCAGCCGCCGACGCGCGCCGCTCACCCCGCCGCCGGCCACCGCCTCCGCGCCGCCTCCTCTCTCTCCGCCTCGCGACCGGCCTTCCCACCCCGCGCCCAGGAGCCGACCGAGTCGCCGCCACCTCCGCTCCGGCTCGCCCCGAGCGCCGCCCCGCCCCTCACCTTCTTCCCCCTCTCCGGCTCCTCCCTCACCGCCCCGCCGCCCCGATCCTCGCGCCGACGCTGCCCCGTTTCCCCTCCTCGCCCCGCAGCAACACCCGCGTCCGCTCTGGCGCCGGCCGCCGCACGCCTCCGCCCGACGTCCGCCGCCCGCCGTTCCGCCGTCCGCCGCTTCGCCCCTGCAGCCCGGTGCCCCGCCCCTCGCCGACCGCGTCGCCAGCCGCCGTCCCCTTCTCGGCCTCCGCGACCTCCGCCTGCAGCGCCGTCGTGGCCCTCCGCGAGCACCGCCTCCTGCAGCTCGTCGTCGTCCCCGTGGCGCCGCCTCTGCCCGCTGTGTCGCCGTCGGATTCCTCGTCTCCAGCGTTGATGTGCGTCCGGTTGTGGTAGCACCGGCGTGGGCAGGCCGCCCGCGGAGCAAGGCCTCGACCCAGCGGTCCCGTTCTTCGTCGGCTCTCCGTCCCAGGTGGCCATGGTCTCCATCGATAACATGCACTCTGATGGTTCCTCTGCGCTACATGTTGGAGAACTGGCCAAGACTCTCAAGTTTCTCGCATCGGTGTCGCGTCCGCGTACCGGTAAGCCGCCAAGATCTTCGGAATGACAAGATCAACATCCACCCGGACAAGCCCCAGGAACCACGTCGAGATGCTAAGGTCTACCTCATCGACCCAAGCACGATCCCGGAGTCCGATGCTCCAAACCGATCCCGTACCCGACGCCACGCCAAGCAGTTCCCTCGGACGCCAAGACCCGAACCCTGTCGAATCCCTCGAAGTGTCCCGCCAAGATCGTCATCGACAATGGAACCAAGACCGGACCCACGGGATGACATGTTCTTCACCCAAGGGCGACCAGGCTCTCTTCATGGATTTCGGGACCCCGACATCGAACGACAAGGTCATCGTCATAGAACCCGAAGGCCACATGTGCGACAAGTACTCCGACCCGGAACCAAGTTCGCCACCGACTAAAGACGGACTACGAGTTCTACTTCACGGATGCCCAGCGACAAGATCTACTACCCCGATCCGAGACCCTAACCCCGGAGCCGAGGACGTTCCGTCGAACCCTGGACCCTGAGACCGACCCTGAACCCCGGAAACCCCAAGATCTGCCGAACTCTAATGTGTGACCCCTTTTCCTCGAACCCTATTTTATAACATAATATAACCTTGTCGCATATTAAATTGTCATTCATCTTGCATGCATCTTGTCATGTGGTTTGGGGGCCTTATGCCGATTCACCTAATAACTAAATATGGGGCCCATATGCGGGCGTATCTAGTCTCATATCGGCCTCATCTAAACTTGTATAGCGAACCGGTATCGTATCTTGCCTTGTTATAACAACATTTAAATTGCGGGGGTTTCTAAATAACTTGAACCGTTTAATAAATTGTCGGGACCCCGGTTCCGCTTAATATGACCTAATCGCATTGCACCTTTGCCATGCCATGCATCATACATGCATCATGCCGATCTTCTGCCGTTGTATTAAATATTGCATCCGGTGTTTATTCTAGTGTTTTGCTTCTTCGCGGATAAGGCCGTTGAGTTGATGCGAGTGTCGACCCGATCTCCGGTTGAACCTTCGACAATGTTTTCAGGCGAGCATCTCCCCCCTTTCTACCTATCTTACTTTTATAGTATTTATTCCCTCCTGTTGTTCTATTGCTATCTGTGTTGCGATGCTCTAGTTTCCGTACCCTTGATATCCCTTGTAGCCATATATTGCCTTGGACACATCCTATTACTTGTTGTTTGGTAGATAGTTGGACTTGCGCGTCGTAGTCGCTTGCTCAAGTGCTGTTGCGTGTTGTCAGGTGCCACAGTTGTTGGAGAAATGCCGCATGTTGATGTTGGAGATGATCATAGTTGTACTTATCGCTCACTTTAATTCCTGTTTAACAACTAAAATTGAAGTAAGCAGAGGCATCGGTGGGTGATAGATAATATTTGGTTTCCGAACGCCCACTTGTGTCCCGTAGGACCCCGAGTACTTGATACCTGTTCCTTGATTTATCGCGCTATCCACATCCGGGAGGTATATGGGACCCCCCTTAGCCAGAGCTTGATTCAGTCTTATTTCTTGGGGCCACAAACTAGTTTGAGGTTTTATTTACGATCCTGTACTTATGCCATGCTACTGCTTTATTTACGAGTGTGCGAGGAGCACACTGTACTGTTTAGGTAAGCGGAATGTTTACGCGGTATCGACAAGCCCAGCCACACTTTCGGGTTCCCAGTCGTTTACAGCCATTGGCGCAAACCTTGAGGCCGTCTCGGAGCTAGCTTACTTTGTTGCGGGTCTACTTTAAGGGGTGGCCCCCTGAAATATTTCTGAATCCTGTGATTGCTTTGTCGTGAAAGCCTCGTTGGGTTTTGATTTGGTTTTTCCGAGGTTGATCGAGTGTGTGTTGCTATTTGTGCACCCCGGCCGGGTAAAACTTTCTGAAAGCCGTGTCCGCGGTTATGGACGACTTGGAGCACAGTATCTCGACCATAGACAAGCATAACTAAAGTTTATTGCTATAAATTTGACTTTATAATGACTAGTAATCAGCTTCACTATAATGGAATGGCTAATTAATACTGCCCACAATTGCTTGTTGAAGTGTCGCTTGCGACCATTGTATCTGACTAGTAAGTATTGCAACTACAACGGAATGGCTGAATAAAAGTACCAACAACTGCTGGGTTTTTGGGGTTATCTCACGCTATTTGTATCTGACTAGTAAGTGCCGTAACTATAACGGAATGGTTAACTAAAACGGCCCACTGTTTATTTTATCAGGACGATTATCTATACTTGACTAGTAATTGCTGCAACGTTAACCGAATAAATAAAACTGCCAACTGTGTGAGTTCCTCGGTTGACTTCCTCGTTTGGTCTCGAGGGGGAAACACCAGGATGGGTTTGTTTGGTGTTAGTATCAGGATGGATCCGGATAGGTCATTCTTATCCCTCTCTGATAACCGCCAGTCGTATCGAGTCTCTATAGGTTGTTTAGTGCATGCTGCCGCTGCCGCTCAGTCCACCATACCTATGTAGGCGAGGACCGCCGAATTCTAGCCTCGCCGTGTACTGGCCTCAGTACTGACGCTCCTCTTTTTCCTTTGCCCTTCGTCGGCACCCCTTTTGTTTAAGCAGGTTTGAGATCGACGCCGTTAGCAGGGTTACCCTTCCGGCTTGGCCTGGGCAGGGTTATGGATGCCATTGGTTATTCTTCAGGGCTCTTAGCCCCATTTGCATCTTGTCCGTAGCTGGACGCTCTATCGTTTTCAAGGTGATTTGGATCTTTGTATATTATATCTGTATTCTTGACTCTTGAGTCGCTGTTATATATATCTGTTCTGTGGGTCCCATCGAGGACTGTTGTGTAATGTTATTACTTCGTTTTCCACCCGCACGAAAGTGCCTGGTGGGCACCTTTGAAACGTTTCTATGCGGGTTTGGTGAATTTTGCTCAAACTTGCATAGGTCCGATTCTGAGGGTGTTACACCTAACAACCTGTTTTCCATCTGTGGACAAGGTCTCAGATCATACATCATTGGCCTAAGCTACTGATCACTAGTTTAGAACTAGGTGGCAGCAGATTCTTTAATGAACTACTACATGGCACATTCCATAAAATGGTAGCACCTCTGTAGCAGTTTCATTCCATTTTTTAACCATTTCTCAAATCAGAAGTACAAGTATAAGAAACTACACCAATTTATTCTAATCATCTTCCTAAGTCACATTAGCTAGGAATCGTTCAATTAGTCACATCTGCAAGCCATTCCTCAATAAACCAGGCCACTAGACTGAACCATAGCCAGTAAGCAAATGTTCATAAGCTATTAATCTTACTGGAGCATATTGATCAAATACAAGATCAAATACCATGTATCAAGAACAATACCAATACTCACTGATCATAACTTAATCGAACCACATGTCACAAGTAATCTCGTCAAGCAAATAAAACCTGGTTATAGAGATGTAACCTTGACATGGGGGTAATCACAGCAAGCATGCTTGACATGGCAAGGTAGATGGGGCATAGAGAGAAACGCAGTAGGGGAAGCACACTTACCCGAAGTCCTCGCAAAAAGATAGAAGAGGAAGCAGAGGAGTGGTCGGCGGCGATGAAGGGGCGGCAGCACGGGGAGCACCCCCGGAGGGGCGCTGCAACCCGCACCTGCAGCTCATCAGGAGTAGCTGTGGAGAAGGGGTCAAGATCGTGATTAACCCAGCACGGCGTCGACGAAACACCAAAGCGGCTGAACCCTAACCCTAGCCTCGGGCGAGGGTCATCGCGGCTAGGAGAAGACCCCAGAGGGGAATCGGCTTGGACAAGATCGAGCGGCGGCGTCGACTCAGTAATCTTGCATCGCGGCATGGCCACGGCGGCGGAGTCTACCGGAATCGAGCAGTGTCAGGGGGCGGCCATGGCAGCACCAGAGCGAGGACGAGAGAGATAAGGTCGAGCGTAGGGAAGAGGGGATACTAGGCCGCTGGGTCGGTCCAGTGGCAACTGGTTGGGTTTGACCCTAAGCCAGTTGGGCCAGTTAGGTCCAAATGGGCCCATTGGTAAGCCTGGCCCAATTCCAAAGTAAAAATAAGAAAATATTTATCAAATCACTAAATGACCAAACTACCCCTGAGCATAATTTATACCCTAGAAAAATATAAAAAATTTCCAAAAATACTTATGATATATCAAAATGACCACAAAAATAATATTTACCTGATAAAAATATAATTTTAAGTGTTTAAAATAAATTTAAAGTAAAATAATTATGAACACCATTAAATCTTAAATGAAATTTTATAAAATAAAAAACCCTAAAAATAGATAAAAACCATTTTTGTGTATCAAAATAACTCTATTATTTTATAAAAATACTAACTTAGAGTTTTACAAATAAAACATAAAACAAATATTTAAAGACACTTAATTCTTCGATGAATTTTATAAAAATAAAGATTATACTTAAAAATAAATAAAATTCACTTTTAAGGTCTTGAATAAATATGTTACACTAGAAAAATATTAAATATATTATTAGAAAAGTCTTTAATATTTTAAATAATAAATCCTTACATAATACTTATTTTATGAATCTTTAAAAATAATTGTTGAGTAAGAAATAATCACAATTCTTATAAAACCTTGAGCAATTAGAGTCTTTGTATCAAACTCCAAACCCATAACTTAAATTCATAATCAAATTTAAGTATAACTTTTAACTTTAAAATATTCTTTTAAAAATCTTATTAAGAATCCTTTTAAATCAACATTGGGTATCACCCAGTTATATAATATGGTGAATAAGCATTATATCTTAACCATTATTAACATAACTTTAAATTCTAACAAATTACTAAGATCATCTAATTATGCTCCCATTAAATAAATACCAATTACTTTCTAAATAAGCAAAACAAATTTAATCTAAATCATTCACTTAAACGTAAAGTGAACAATTCCACACCTTAGTTATACCTATAATAAATCTAAAACTTGGGAATTATTAAAATATATTACATCTTAAGTTTACTTAACCTTTTAAAGTTAACTTTAGTCTCAAAAGTTATAAACATCATGTATAATAAACTACTTATGTTTTTATAGTTAACTTTGGTCTATTTAAATTAAGACATAAATCAACTCAAGTCCAAAATCATAAATCAAACCACAAAAGACAGTGATCATGTCTATTAACAATAAAGATTGTTTAAACCTTAGAAAGGAAATCTTTTGTTCAAATGTTATTCCTTTTGCCACTTCAAACAAAAATCTTATAGTAAGTTCCTCAATTATTCACAACTCAAACCTAAAGATGTTTATCATAGTCACCACATGACAATTAACCATAATCACCTCATTTCATACTTTATTTACATATTTGGGATTGTTAACACTTAGATTCCTTATAGAGACCATTACTTATAAAGTAAAATTTGAAGAAAAACCAACTCTTAAAAGAATCACTTGAATTCACTTCACTCAAAGTATTGGGGATTCAATTTGGGAGTTTTAGAAAAATGCATAGCATTATTTATGCCCAACTTCATATTGCTTCTTTAAACATTAGTCCTTACTGGACCAATGGTACAGATTTCAGATATTGGATCTTATGTCGTCTCGAAGACCGTGAGTGCATAATCTTGCAATCACAAAAGGCAAGTTCACACTTGCTCATGTCCTTTTGATTATTTTCTGTAAAGTATTTTGCAAATCAAGTGTTGACATCACCTGCATTTGAAAAAGGTCAGAAAACACTATTTTGATAATAAAGTGAACTATTGGTTACTGATCCAGGGTGATCATCTAATCTATTAAATCTGGAAGTTGGAATACCACTGTTCAGGACTATATCACCTAGGATTTAATAACCAATGTCGCCAGTGATTCTTGCGTTGTATATTACGCGTTGACCATGAGATTTGGAATGGGACGGAGAAGTCAGCTGTATCTTTTCCCTCTCGCATGGAGCCGGATGTGCGGGTCGTGGCTGTTATCACTCGTAGCATGCATATTAATTGGTAATTCGTAGAGGATATGCAGCATATGGGTGGGAGCCCTCAACGTCCCACGATAGTTCCGACATTTGAATGGTCTGTATTTCCTATTGCCGTAATTCAATAGGTGGGCATGGCATACACCAAGGAGACATGCGGGGTCGCGGAGAAGGCAGTGATTGGCTTGGATCTTAGGTTGGGCCTCAAACCAAGGAAGTTTGAATGGGAACATAATCCCGGCCGTGCAACAAAGCCTAAGGTCCCTCATGGGTAAAGTGACGCACCTCTACAGAGTGTAAGAAATCTAACTTGTTACTCCCTGTTCCGGAAGGAGCGGCGAATGCGGCGGTAAAAGGAACCCCATGAAGGTTCTGGTAAACCCGTGAAGGCTGACTGACATAGATTTTCAGAATAAAAGCAACCTTTGAAGAAATGTTTATGAAAACTTGCATTGCCTACGACCTACGGTCTGTGGCTGTAGATATAGTGCATCAAACACTCCTTTTCTAGTGAACTTACTGAGTACGCTCGTACTCAAAGTATCTTCTTAACCCTTGCTAGATTCTGAAGCCATTAAAACGATGTCTACATCAAGTTATGCTCCAGGACTTATCATGCTCAGCTAAAGCTTTTCAATAAAGACAAGGAAGACAACATATACCTCAACTCAAGTGAAGACGAAGTTACTGATTAGATAGGAATATAATCTCTAGCCAAAGAACCTATTTCTGTAGTGCATTGCGATAGCAGCAATGCCAACCTCTTAGCCAGAATACTAGACTTAATAGTATAATCGTTCTTGCGTTATTTATCTTTGATTCTTCTCCGTAAGAAGTTCTTTCTCTCTCTTTAACCTAGAGTGTTCTCTGGATCTTATGTAAAGAGTGAGTTGTAACCTTTAACCATGTATTGGACCCGCTATGTTTCTGATGTGCCATTCTGAGGGATGTAATACTAGTGAACAGTGTTTCATTGGTGTTATGTCAACGACTATAGTATACTACATTATGAAGTGGTATGCTGGGTCACCGCAGTTGGTATCAGAGCATATGCTTTGACCTTGGGTTGGAAACCTAGTAAATGGGTAGAACCTGTAGGACACATCCTAGCAATACTAAAGAGTTCTCTAGTGATATGAGGGATATTCACTTGGGAATAATCCTGTTATGTTACTAGTGCGATAACTCTTTTATATGATTGCAATTCCAATCATTATCCAAGAGTTTTAACTCTATGTGACTGATGATAATTTCTTGTCCACAGTTCCACATGGCACCTCGATATCCACCCCGGAATGTTCAAGTGATGAACAGGACGTTGGATGACTACGGAGGGGATTGGACAGACAATCTCCGACAACTTCTATGGACTTTGGAATGTGAATCAAGACTTTTGGTCAAGATTTACACTTACTATGATGGACAGGTATTAGCTAAATACCGTGTCATGATCATGTTACCCAAGAAGTTAGGACTTAAGGGAGAAATGCCAGCAGGAGAGGCAAGGTGCATGGCATCTGCATATCAGATTGTCGTAGCAGCAGCCATAATCATGATCTGAGAGCATAAATCCCAAGCTCTAGAAGGTAGTACTCACACCATTATACCACATGAAACCTCAAACTCAGAGCATGAGTTAGATCACTCTAACTTAGTCCAAGCTGAACCTACTCTAGTTGTAGAGTATATGGATCGTTATCGGTCTTTGTTAAACAATTATCATAACACTCACCAAGTCTTAGTTTAGGAACTGGATACGGTCATTGAGGATTTTAC
This sequence comes from Avena sativa, assembly GCA_916181665.1. Classification (NCBI taxonomy): domain Eukaryota; kingdom Viridiplantae; phylum Streptophyta; class Magnoliopsida; order Poales; family Poaceae; genus Avena; species Avena sativa. The sequence goes on along the minus strand of OV702280.1, from coordinate 345,781,126 downwards.
TGATCCTGATAAAGCAATGGCTCGTAGGAAGAAGTTAGATAAATAAGCTAGGCATCCCAAATACATACCTTCAGGAGAAGTGTTTGAGGAAACTGAATTTGATGACCCAAACTCAGAAAATTATGCCTATTACCAGAATGAATTCAAGCCACCTGAAGGCCTATGGACCAAGTACAATTCCGAACAACAGGAATGGAATAAAGTTATTCCAAATAAACTGAGCCTAACAAGTATGGATGGGAAACAGAATCTCAAGGTAAAACCATAGGGAATCCTATACCTTGTGATACAGGTATTGAAGAAGAGACCAACTATAACCATAGAGAGCCTTATGGACCATATGGGGGTAATACGAATCCAATCAACTTAGAAGAGTACTCCAATAGCTACTATACCAATATATATGACTGGATCCAAGAAAAAGCTAAGGAACCAACTTACTATGAGTCAGCGTTGCCAGAAAACCCGGACTATTCGGTGGAAGATTACGCCAACTCTAGTCATTTTTCAATGACTAATCTCAGTCTCGGTACTTCTAATCAAGAATATGCACCTCCTGGATGCTCTTATGCTCTAGAAGGCAGTCGTAGGACTTCACGTCATCATGGATGGAATTCCAGGAAGCACAAGAGGAAGATGAAAGTGAGAGAGAAACAACATCCCAAGGGATGCAGGCTTGAATAATGTATATAGAGGGTAATGCGTATTGTATTTTGAAGAGTTGCCGAAATAAGTGAGGATATATCCACAAGAGCAAGAGGTTCTTGTAAGATAGTTGTGTAAATAGGTTTGGAGCAAACCGTTGGAACACATGGTACATTTGTAAATTATTAAAACCTATGTATAATACAGGGTATATGCTTTGTAGTTTATCGACTTTTGGATTTTTTTTTTGATTCTTCTTGATTGACTAGATCTGTACATGAAGTTTAATTAGGTGTGCAAATGCATGATGTAACACCCAGTTATTACTTGATGTTATAGACCTAGATAGAAACGGGAATTCGTGTAAGGGAGTGACGAGTTTCAAAGATCATAAGGAAGATTAACTTGAATTATGTAGCATGATAAAAGGGGTATTTACACCATTTGGGGGATAGATAGAACATAAGTCACATTCTTGGCCAGTTTAGGAAGAAAGCATGGTAAGGAGTAACAAGATATGATAAACTGAAAGTTCATTCAAAGTAGGTAAAATACTAAGAAGTTAATGGAGAGTTGTATCAAGTTCATGGAAGTATCATGAAAAAATACCAAGAAGATGCCTTGGAACCAAAAGGGTATTCAAGATCTGACAACTCCGAGAGAATGTAACTCGTAGGTCGGAAACTGTAAGACAATACCTACCACCCAGAATGTTCCGCCCTGGGTACCTAATCCCTTGCCGGCATTCTGATCCGCAATCGGTATTCTGTCCGCAGCTAGTATTTGGTTGACATAGTTAATCAAATTATCTTAAAAGTTGCATAAAGAGCATTAAATTTGGCCTAAGTTGAGTTAAACCTCAGGAAGTATAATTTTTTTAAAGGCGATCGTCTTTCGAGAGGCTTCGCAAAGTTAGCGTTATCTCCACCAAAATGTCCAATAGTAAGTACGACATTTAGTGCTGAAAGATTTGTTTCGGATATCCACAATTGTGTGGATACACCGTATAATATTTCATCAGATCCTAAACCGGATGTAAGCTGGACCGAGATCAATATTTTAGTTTAAGAACCAATGGTCTCTATGTATGTAGTTTAAAGACTATTAGTAAAACCTAAGGGGAGAGTAGACATTATGAATGAAAGTTGAAAAGGTATTGTAGGTAATAACTAAAGATTATTTAAAGCTTAAGCTTGAAGGTAATAAAAGGATAATCTTAGCCGACCAATTTTAGAAGAAACAACTCTTAAGTGGTCTTTAAGAAGTAATAGAGAACCTCCACTAGGACATAGGAAGAGACTAAGAAATTCCAATGGGTATGTACTAAATGAGTTCAAATCCACTTTCGGAAGGACCACTAGTTTAAACCATACAATGACAAATTAAAGATTAGTCTTTTGGCCACAACTATTGACTAATAAGTTTAAACACTGTTTTAGTGAAACTTTCTAGACTTTGCATAATATAGTAAGGAAGATCGATGATCAAGTTAAGGAGTTGGATTAGGATATCTAATAAGAATAAGAAACTAAATAAGAGACTCCAATTTAAGAAGTTCATAATAAGGACATATCCCTTAGGGAGTAAAGTAAAAGCAACTTTGGAGTATTGGAGACACCAAGTAAAAGATTGTTGAGCATGATGAGGATTTAAGGAAAGATCTGGATATGGAATAATATAATTATTTCCATTTAAGGTTACCAGGGAGTTGAGAAATGTCGTAACCAAAACTAGACAATTCCTCATTCCGAAACGAAAGAGTGTGCGAACTTCGAGGACGAAGTTTATTTTAAGGGGGAGAGTCTGTAACATCCCAGGATTAGAGCTTAGAAATAGGCTGAACACTGGTGTGTGCATTGCATTCATGCATCAGAAAATCCGGGGAATTTTCGCGCAAAACTAAAGAAGCTATAGAGGGATCGGGATCTCTCTTGTTCTAATGGAAACATCAGGACAGTTGTGATGGATTTCGACATGACCTCTATTATACTTGTGTATTTTAGGGGATGACAACTCAAATTCTAATATTCAATTGATAGATTTGAATACTAAAATAATTGGAAATTTAATTGTAATAAAAGATAAGAGGTGAATTATTATTTTGAATAAGATGCAATATACACAATTATTCGAATTAAAAATTTAAAACACAAAGAGATAAGTATTTCTCTTGCCTTGGAGAAATGGGGTTTAGTTCATCATAGATGAGTGTTAGGAATTTGGGCATGACCTTTGTTGACTTTATAACTTTGGGGAAACAAATTTGCATTCAAGACTTTAAATATGAGATCATACAATTCAAATATAACTTGGATTTAAATTTAAATCTTAAACTATTACAGGATATTACATAAACATAATACAAACTGGTATAAGTAATATAATCTTTATTACATAAATAAGAATTTAAGAAATTACAAGTTACAAATAATAAAGGTCAATTACAATAAGAGAATATACTAATTTAATGTTTAAGAGGAAAAGGTAAATCTCCATTACTTTAATACAAATAATACAAGGTTCTTACAAGTAAATAAAATTACAAATGAATAAAGGAAAAGATTCCTAAATATACTCTTGATCCTTTATCTGTATCCTTTCCTGACTCTTGATCCCTGTAAAACAACTCAAAGGATAAAAGAAAAACAAAAGAAAGGAAAATAAGGAAAAAAGGGGGTTAGTTGGTTTATTGCTCTCAGATATCAACAATGTAGTGCACTGTTTTGTCTCCTCATTGAGCTGAATTGTTTTTAGAAGGGGCAAGTTTCACCAAATAAGATAGAATCTGTTCTTATCATATTAAACCTCAGAGCACCATCATTGGCCAGGGACAATTTTACCAAAGTCAAATAAAAGGGCAATTGGTAAAACATCAGATTCTCACTTGATCTGATCCACTTGGGTTGAGACAAGCACCCAAGCAGCTCACACATTTGCATGGTGTTGTGTTTTCAAGCACAGGGGCATCACAAGGAGTACAAAGGTAAGCCCACAGCCGTAGCTAGCAAACCTTACCATCCAACATCCAAACAGTCCACATCCACAACCCCAGAACACTTGGTTCCACACTAAAGCTTCCACCAGCACCCTGGTTGCTTGGGAAAGCCATCCAGGAGCAGATCAAGATCAAGCCAGGAGCTGGGAGGAGCTGACCAAGCAACATGATCACCAAAGGAGAAATGGGTAAACATGGTGGCAAAAGAGGAGGAGGCAAGAAGTACTAGTAGCAGATGATTCAACTCATCCTCACAATAATAACAGTGAGTAAGCATCATGTTCAACTTTAACATATGTTCTAACTAGAGTAATCCATACAAACACAAATGTTTTTTTTTTGAAAAGGGGAATACTCTCAGTGTTGCATATAAATGATATGCATAATTCATCATAGAGTAGATTTTGTCAAGACAAACAATAACTGTCCTTGTTATCTACTTGTGCCTCAGTCTTTGCATCTTAGGCAAAGCCAAGTAATGAAGGGAGATTTTTGTCTTAACCTATGCTTCAGACCAGCATCACAAGCAATCGGGTTAAACAATTTTGTTTAGTCTTACAAGCAAGAGAAGCCAATAGAATAGGGTATCCAGCAGCATATTCATGACCTACTATTGTGCACTCTCCAAGGTTGAAGGCACCACAGTAGCAGCCAAAAACAACTAAAGTCACTAGAGTAAACCCTACTCATTAGCTAGCTCACAAAGTTATCCAAACCCAACAAATTCTATAATTTTCCTAGTTCAGTAAACTAGGAATCATTTTTGAATATGTAATTAATATCATTACTGAACCATAGGTTCAGTTCAGCATGCACCTTTCATATATAAACTCAACATTGAGCCAAGTACATCATTCATAATCTACCACTAGAAAATTAGATCAAATCATCTCCCTAACATTTTAGGGATCATTTTCACAAGTTGCTTATGGACTTACATCCATAAGGAGAGTAGGATCTATTGGATAGAAAATATCCTCAGAGACACACTCAGATGGATTGTTTATCAACATGGATAACTTAAGAAGGGCCTAAGAACCTGTTTTCCATTTGTGGACAAGGTCTCAGATCATACATCATTGACCTAAGCTACTGATCACTAGTTTAGAACTAGGTGGCAGCAGATTCTTTAATGAACTACTACAGGGCACATTCCATAGAATGGTAGCACCTCTGTAGCAGTTTCATTCCATTTTTTAACCATTTCTCAAATCATAAGTACAAGTATAATAAACTACACCAAGTTATTCTAATCATCTTCCTAAGTCACATCAGCTAGGAATCATTCAATTAGTCACATCTGCAAGCCAATCCTCATTAAACCAGGCCACTAGACTGAACCATAGCCAGTAAGCAAATGTTCATAAGCTAGTAATCTTACTGGAGCATATTGATCAAATACAAGATCAAAGACCATGTATCAAGAACAATACCAATACTCACTGATCATAACTTAATCGAACCACAGGTCACAAGTAATCTCGTCAAGCAAATAAAACCTGGTTACAGAGATGTAACCTTGACAGGGGGTAATCACAACAAGCATGCTTGACATGGCAAGGTAGATGGGGCATAGAGAGAAACGCAGTAGGTGAAGCACACTTACCCGAGGTCCTCGCAAAAAGATAGAAGAGGAAGCAGAGGAGTGGTCGGCGGCGATGAAGGGGCAGCAGCATGGGGAGCACCCCCGGAGGGGTGCTGCAACCCGCACCTGCAGCTCATCAGAGCAGCCTGTGGAGAAGGGGTGAAGATTGTGAGCAACCCAGCACGACGTCGACGAAGCACCAAGGCGGCTGAACCCTAACCCTAGCCTCGGGCGAGGGTCAGCGCGGCTGGGAGAAGACCCCAAAGGGGAATCGGCTTGGACAGGATCGAGCTGCGGCGTCAACTCAGTAATCTTGCATCACGGCATGGCCACGGCGGTGGAGTCTACCGGAATCGAGCAGTGTCAGGGGGCGGCCATGGCAGCACCAGAGAGAGGACGAGAGAGATAAGGTCGAGCGTAGGGAAGAGGGGGTACTGGGCCGCTAGGTCGATCCAGTGGCAACTGGTTGGGTCTAACCCTAAGCTAGTTGGGCCAGTTGGGTCCAAATGGGCCCATTGGTAAGCCTGGCCCAATTCCAAAGTAAAAATAAGAAAATATTTATCAAATCACTAAATGACCAAACTACCCCTAAACATAATTTATACCCTAGAAAAATATAAAAAAATTCCAAAAATACTTATGATATATCAAAATGACCACAAAAATAATATTTACCTAATAAAAATATAATTTTAAGTGTTTAAAATAAATTTAAAGTAAAATAATTATGAACACCATTAAATTTTAAATGAAATTTTATAAAATAAAACAGAAACCCTAAAAATAAATAAAAATCATTTTTGTGTATCAAAATAACTCTATTATTTTATAAAAAATACTAACTTAGAGTTTTACAAATAAAACATAAAATAAATATTTAAAGACACTTAATTCTTTGATGAATTTTATAAAAATATAGATTATACTTAAAAATAAATAAAATTCACTTTTAAGGTCTTGAATAAATATATTACACTAGAAAAATATTAAATATATTATTAGAAAAGTCTTTAATATTTTAAATAATAAATCCTTACATAATACTTATTTTATGAATCTTTAAAAATAATTGTTGAGTAAGAAATAATCAGAATTCTTATAAAACCTTGAGCAATTAGAGTCTTTGTATCAAACTCCAAACCCATAACTTAAATTTATAATCAAATTTAAGTATAACTTTTAAGTGTAAAATATTCTTTTAAAAATCTTATTAAGAATCCTTTTAAATCAACATTGGGTATCACCCAGTTATATAATATGGTGAATAAGCATTATATCTTAACCATTATTAACATAACTTTAAATTCTAACAAATTACTAAGATCATATAATTATGCTCCCATTAAATAAATACCAATTACTTTCTAAATAAGCAAAACAAATTTAATCTAAATCATTCACTTAAATGTAAAGTGAACAATTCCACACCTTAGTTATACCTATCATAAATCTAAAACTTGGGAATAATTAAAATATATTACATCTTAAGTTTACTTAACCTTTTAAAGTTAACTTTAGTCTCAAAAGTTATAAACATCATGTATAATAAACTACTTATGTTTTTATAGTTAACTTTGGTCTATTTAAATTAAGACATAAATCAACTCAAGTCCAAACTCATAAATCAAACCCCAAAAGACAGTGATCATGTCCATTAACAATAAAGATTGTTTAAACCTTAGAAAGGAAATCTTTTGTTCAAATGTTATTCCTTTTGCCACTTCAAACAAAAATCTTATAGTAAGTTCCTCAATTATTCACAACTCAAACCGAAAGATGTTTATCATAGTTACCACATGACAATTAACCATAATCACCTCATTTCATACTTTATTTACATATTTGGGATTGTTAACACTTAGATTCGTTATAGAGACCATTACTTATAAAGTAAAATTTGAATTAAAACCAACTCTTAAAAGAATCACTTGAATTCACTTCACTCAAAGTATTGGGGATTCAATTTGGGAGTTTTACAAAAATGCATAGCATTATTTATGCATAACTTCATATTGCTTCTTTAAACATTAGTCCTTACCGGACCAATGATACAGATTTCAGATATTGGATCTTATGTCGTCTCGAAGACCGTGAGTGCATAATCTTGCAATCACAAAAGTCAAGTTCACACTTGCTCATGTCCTTTTGATTATTTTCTATAAAGTATTTTGCAAATCAAGTGTTGACATCACCTGCATTTGAAAAAGGTCAGAAAACACTATTTTGATAATAAAGTGAACTATTGGTTTCTGATCCAGGGTGATTAGCTAATCTATTAAATCTGGCAGTTGGAATACCACTGTTCAGGACTATATCACCTAGGATTTAATAACCAATGTCGCCAGTGATTCTTGCGCCGTATATTACGCGTTGACCATGAGATTTGGAATGGGACGGAGAAGTCAGCTGTATCTTTTCCCTCTCGCATGGAGCCAAATGTGCGGGTCGTGGCTGTTATCACTCGTAGCGGTGCATATTAATTGGTAATTCGTAGAGGATATGCAGCATATGGGTGGGAGCCCTCAACGTCCTATGATAGTTCCGGCATCTGAATGGTCTGTATTGCCTATTGCCGTAATTCAATAGGTGGGCATGGCATACACCAAGGAGACATGCGGGGTCGCGGAAAAGGCAGTGATTGGCTTGGATCTTAGGTTGGGCCTCAAACCAAGGAAGTTTGAATGGGAACATAATCCCGGCCGTGCAACAAAGCCTAAGGTCCCTCATGGGTAAAGTGACGCACCTCTACAGAGTGTAAGAAATCTAACTTGTTACTCCCTGTTCCGGAAGGAGCGGCGAACGCGGCGGTAAAAGGAACCCCATGAAGGTTCTGGTAAACCCGTGAAGGCTAACTGACATAACTTTTCAGAATAAAAGCAACCTTTGAAGAAATGTTTATGAAAACTTGCATTGCCTACGACCTACGGTCTGTGGCTGTAGATATAGTGCATCAAACACTCCTTTTCTAGTGAACTTGCTGAGTACGCTCGTATTCAAAGTATCTTCTTAACCCTTGCTAGATTCTAGCCATTAAAACGATGTCTACATCAAGTTATGCTCCAGGACTTATCATGCTCAGCTAAAGCTTTTCAATAAAGACAAGGAAGACAACATATACCTCAACTCAAGTGAAGACGAAGTTACTGATTAGATAGGAATATAATCTCTAGCCAAAGAACCTATTTATGTAGTGTGTTGCGATAGCAGCAATGCCAAACTCTTAGCCAGAATACTAGACTTAATAGTATAACCGTTCTTGCGTTATTTATCTTTGATTCTTCTCCGTAAGAAGTTATTTCTCTCTCTTTAACCTAGAGTGTTCTCTGGATCTTATGTAAAGAGTGAGTTGTAACCTTTAACCATGTATTGTACCCACTGTGTTTCTGTTGTGCCATTCTGAGGGATGTAATACTAGTGAACGGTGTTTCATTGGTGTTATGTCAACAACTATAGTATACTACATCATGCAGTGGTATGCTGGGTCACCGCACATATGGAAAGAATAGTCCTTATGGATGCAATGCACAATTATTCTTACATTTGAGTTCCTCCAATATGAGTAGTTCCTGCTTTGATCAATATGCAGATTTATCAAGGCATCTCTGAATTGTTTCACATTCACAAAGCACATCTTCAAGCATAATTGTTCATGTGGATGCAACCTTCTCTCATGATACCACCTTCTCTCTGGCCTTTTCTTTGCTCTGCTTTTTCTGCCTTTTGGTGGAACCATGATCAATGGTTCAAACAGATCAACTTCATCATCCTCAGAAAAACCAGCAGCATTATCTTCATCATCTGATGATGGTATGTACTCTGGTGCTTCTTGTATCTCCAAAGATGTATGACGCCTTGATGTGGGTCCTTTCTTAATAGGAATTTTCTTCTTTTTCTTTGCAGGTTCAGGGGCTGGTACAAACACAGTTGGTGTGTCTTCTTCAGTCACAAACAAGTCTTCAATATCCGTGTCCCCTTCACAGTGCAGTAGGGGATCCTCTCTCTTCCTCCTCAGCTCCTCAATTCTCTCTGCTAGTTCCATTTGTTCCTTTCTCCTGGACTCTTCTAACTTTTCAATATTAACCTGTCCAATGGCAGCATCCCACCAAGGATCATCATTAGCTATGTATGACCGCATGCTGCAACCATCCTCAGAATCAGTGTCTTCAATGGCTATTGCCTTTCCCTTCAACATCATCTGACTTTCTTGAGTTGGAAGATAAGTATTTGTGCACTCATCATCAACTATAACAGTGCTACCAGTCTAACTAGTGAAAATATATCCTTCCTTGTCAACAACATACACAGGTTCACTATAATCAATAGGGATAGGTGCATTGCAATCAATAGAGACAGGTTCTTCATATTGCACAATGGTGTTGGAATTATGCCCTAGAGGCAATAATAAAGATGATATTATTATAATTCTTGTTCATGATAAAGTTTATATTCCATGCTAGAATTGTATTAAGCGGAAACTTTAATACTTCTGTGGTTTGTGAACAACACCGTGTCCCTAGTACGTCTCTATGGACTAGCTCATTGATTAATGATGGTTAAGGTTTCCTAACCATAGACATGAGTTGTCGATTAATAATGAGATCATATCATTGGGAGAATGATATGATGGACAGACCCAAACTAAGCGGAGCAATTAGATCGTGTCATCGTGTTCATCTTTGTGAAGCTTTTCTTATGTCAAATATTGTATTCCTTAGACCATGAGATAATACAACTCCCTGGTATCGGAAGAAAGCTTTGAGGTCATCAAACGTCATCCTATGATAGGGTGATCATAAAGGTGTCTCTCAGGTGATCGGAAAGTACCTGTTGGGTTGTATGTATCGAGATGGGATTTGTCCCTCCCAAGTCGGAGAGATATACTTCGGGCCCACTCGGTAATCGATATCAACACCGCTTGCAAGCATGTGGTTAAGGAGTTAATCACAAAGTGATGTCGGATTACGGAACGAGTAAAGTACTTGATGTGCACGAGATTGAACTAGGTATGACGGTACCGACGATCAAATCTCGGGCAAGTAAAATATCGCGAGACAAAGGGAATATAAATATGGGATTGATTGAATCCTGGCATCCTGGTTCATCCGATATGATCATCGATGAATGTGTGGGAGTCAATATGGGTTTCCAGACCCCGCTGTTGATTATTGATAGAAGATCATGTCTACATGTTCTCGAACCCGAAGGGTCACACACTTAACGTGTCTCGACGCTAGGATAGATTGGATAATTGTTTTATGAGTTTTTTTTGGAGACTTGGATGGGATCCGGGACATCACGAGAGGTTCCGGAATGGTCCGGAGAATAAGATTCATATAAGGCAATGCAGTTTTTGGAGTTCGGAATTGTTTCGGGTTAATCGGTATTGTACCGGAAGCTTCTAGAACCTTCCGGAGGGGGACCAACGTGGCCCCACCTGCCGGGAGGGGGCATGGGCCTATGAGGGAGTTCCCTGGCCGCATTGGGCCAGGGGCACAAGGCCCCATAGGGCCCAGCCGGCCAAACAAGGGGAAACCCTAATTGGAGCTTCTAGAAGGAGGGGGGAAACTTGCCCCCCACTCCTCCCTCCTTTGGCCGCCGGCCTAGGCTTGGGGGAGGGGCTAGGGCTGGCGCCCACCCCTCTATATATAGAGGGCTGGGGCGCACCACCCCCCCCCCCCCCCACACACACACCTTCCCTTCAAGCCTAGCCGCCCTGCTGCCCTCCTCTCTCTCTCCCTCCCGACTGCGTGTAGGCGAAGCCCTGCTGCAGAAACTCTCCACCACTTGCACCACGCCGTCGTGCTGTAGATCCAATCCGTCTCTCCACCATACTTGCTGGACCAAGGAAGGAGGAGACGTCGAGGTGCCGCACGTGTGCATCTCTCGGAGGCATCGCCACTTGCGGTGTTAAATCGGAGCGGATCGCGAGGAGGAGAAGCGAGTACGACTACATCACCCACGTTCCGACGAACGTTCCGCTGTGCGAATCTTCAAGGGTATGAAGATCTCATCTAATCTCTCTCGTTGTTTGCATCTCCTAGATTAGATCTTGGCTTTTCCGTTCGCATCCGTAGAATTTTTTTGATTTACTATGCTGCGAAACCCTTCAGTGGTATCAGAGTTAGATCTATGTGTAGATGTGTTTCACGAGTAGAACGCAACATGGTTGTTGCGGGCGTTGATGTTTTCTATTGCAAGCCTCTTGTTTGTGTTCTTCTTATGACGCGGGATAGTGAGATTGAAGCGGTCCAGGCCAACCTTACGCGACGTCGTTCGCGAGACCGGCTCCGCACTTGACGTGTGGCTTGTTCCACACATGCGGCTGGTGGATGCCAGTTTCTCTCACTATAGTTGTCATGGGATTAACACCGGAGTTTGGCAACCATAATATCACCGTTGTGGCTTTACGTAGGTAAGAATCGTTCTTAGCTTGCTACTCCCATAAGCCACGTAAAACATGCAACAACAAAGTAGAGGCGTCTAACTTGTTTTTGCAGGGAGTGTTTTCTGTGATATGGTATGGCCCAAGATGTGATGTGTATATTGTATGTGATGATCATGTTTTGTAATGTTTCACGACTTGCATGTCGATGAGTACACAACCGGCAGGAGCCATATGGTTGTCTTTATAATTGTGTATGACCTGTGTGTCAACTTCTTATACGCCATGTAATAGTTTCACTTTATCGCTAAGTAGTTAGAAATAGTTGTAGTTGCTATTCGTGGTGGAGGCAATCATGGTGGAGTGATGGAGATCATGCCGGCATGCACAAGATGGAGATCATTGCGCGAAGATTGGCTATACCATGTCACATAAAGTTATATGCATGTGATGTTTATCCTTTTATGTATCTTATTATGCTTAGATCGCGACGGTAGCATTATAAGATGATTCCTCACTTAAAGATCAAGATAAAACTGTGTTCTCCCCATGTATGCACCGTTGCGAAAGTTCGTCGTGTCCAAGCATCACGTGATGATCGGGTGCTATAGACTCTACGTTCACATACAACGGGTGCAAGCCAGTTTTGCACACGCGGAAATACTTGGGTTTGACTTGACGAGCCTAGCATGTACAGACATGGCCTCGGAACACATGAACCGAAAGGTTAAGCATGAGTCATATGAATGATATGATCGACACTTCGTTGTCCACCATTGAAACCACATATCTTCTTGTGAAGATCGGATTAGGTGTGATGAATTTGGATCATGTTCACTAAACAACTTGAGGGATGTTGAATTTAGTGGGAGTTCATCTAGTAATTTGATTAAAAGTTGAACTAGTTATCATGAACATAGTCTAATTTGTACTTGCAAATATTGTAGATCAAATGGCTAAGTCCAACTTCAACTTCAACGTTTTTGCTGAGAAGTAAAAGCTTAGAAACAATGGGTCTAACTTCACCAATTGGTTCCGCAATCTGAGAATCATTCTCTCTGGCGGTCAAAAGGACTATGTCCTTGAAAATGCGCTAGGTGACGCCCCTGCTGTAGATGCGCCGGCTGATGAGAAAGCTGTCTATCAGTCGCGCAAAGATGATTATGGTGTGATTAAGAGCACCATGTTGTTTGCTATGGAATCAGACCTTCAAAATCGTTTTGAAGGCTATCCCGAGCCCTTTGAGATTCTCGAGGAGCTGAACACCATGTTTCAGACTCAGGCCCGTTCTGAGAGATATGAGATCTCTGAGAAATTCTTTAACTGCAAGATGGAGGAAGGGAGTTCCGTTAGTGAGCACGCCATTAAGATGTCGGGCTACACTCAACGCCTTGAGCAACTGGACTGCAAGATTCCAGAGGAGCTCAAGATTGACAGGGTTCTGCAATCACTCCCTCCCAGCTACAAAAGTTTTTTAGTGACTCATAATCAGATTGGTTCCACTGATACGATCACCGAGATCTTCGCAAAGCTGAAGGCTGCGGAGGTGGACATCAAAAAGGATAATCATGTGTTGATGGTCAACAAGCCCCCCACCTTCAAGAAAGGTAAGGGTGCAAAGAAGCCCTTCAAGAAAGGCGGTGGCAAGCGCGTTGCCCCTGCTGAGAAGAAGCTCAAGTCTGGACCCAAGCCAGACACTGAGTGCTTCTATTGCAAGGACAAGGGTCACTGGAAGCGCAACTGTCCGAAGTACTTAGCGGACAAGAAGGCTAGCACCATCAAAGGTATATTTGATATACATGTTATTGATGCTTTCCTTACTAGCCCTCGTTGTAGTGCCTGGGTATTTGATACTGGTTCAGTTGCTAATATTTGTAACTCGAAACGGGAGCTACGGAATAGACGGCGGCTTGCGAGGGATGAGGTGACGATGCGCGTTGGCAACGGATCAAGAGTTGATGTGATGGCCGTCGGCACACTCTCCTTAGTTTTACCTTCGGGATTAGTTTTAAACCTCAATAAATGTTATTATGTGCCTGCGTTGAGCATGAACATTATTTCTGGATCTTGTTTATTGCAAGACGGTTATTCATTTAAATCAGAGAATAATGGTTAATCTATTTATATGAGTAACATCTTTTATGGTCATGCACCTGTTGTGAATGGTTTATTTCTTCTAAATCTCGAAAGGGATGAAACACACATCCATAACATTGAGGCTAAGAGATGCAAAGTAGATAGTGATAATACTACTTATTTGTGGCACTGTCGTCTAGGTCATATTGGTGTAAAGCGCATGAAGAAACTCCATTCTGATGGACTTTTGGAGTCTCTTGATTTTGAATCATTTGACACATGCGAACCATGCCTTATGGGCAAGATGATCAAAACCCCGTTCTCCGGTATGATGGAGTGAGCAACAGACTTGTTGGAAATCATACATACCGATGTATGCGGACCGATGAGTGTTTCGACGCGCGGTGGATATCGCTATTTTCTCACTTTTACCGATGACTTAAGTAGATATGGGTATATCTATTTAATGAAACATAAATCTGAAACATTTGAAAAGTTCAAGGAATTTCAGAATGAAGTGGAGAAGCATCGTAACAGAAAGATTAAGTTTCTACGATCTGATCGTGGAGGTGAATATTTGAGTTATGATTTTCTCACGCATCTTAAAGCAAGCGGAATCGTTTCGCAACTCACGCCACCCGGAACACCACAACGCAATGGTGTGTCTGAACGTCGGAATCGAACCCTATTAGATATGGTCCGATCGATGATGTCTCTTACTGATTTGCCGTTATCATTTTGGGGTTATGCATTAGAAACCGCTGCATTCACTTTAAATAGGGCACCATCTAAATCTGTTGAGACGACACCGTATGAACTGTGGTTTGGTGCTAAACCTAAGTTGTCGTTTCTTAAAGTTTGGGGATGCGAAGCCTACGTCAAGAAGTTGATGCCGGACAAGCTCGAACCCAAAGCGGAGAAATGCGTCTTCATAGGATACCCTAAGGAAACTATTGGGTATACCTTCTATCACAGAACCGAAGGCAAAGTGTTTGTCGCAAAGAACGGTTCCTTTCTTGAGAAGGAGTTTCTCTCGAAAGAAGTGAGTGGGAGGAAAGTAGAGCTAGACGAGGTTGTTGAACCTTCTCTTGAATTGGAGAGTAGCGCAGCACGTGAAATTGTTCCAGTGCCGCCTGCACCAACAATAGAGGAAGCTAATGACAAGGATCATGAAGCTTCGGACGATGCTGCTACTGAACGTCGCAGGTCGACAAGGTCGCGTGCTCCTCCTGAGTGGTACGGCAACCCTGTCTTGACTGTCTTGTTGGTAGAAGACAGTGAACCTACGAACTATGAGGAAGCAATGATGAGCCCAGACTCTGAGAAATGGCTAGAGGCCATGAAATTCGAATTGGGATCCATGAGCGAAAACCAAGTATGGACTTTGGTGGACCCTCCTAGCGACCGAAAGGCCGTTGAGTGCAAATGGATCTTCAAGAAGAAAACAGACGCGGATGGTAATGCTACCGTCTATAAAGCACGGCTTGTCGCGAAAGGTTTTCGACAAGTTCAAGGTGTTGACTACGATGAGACTTTCTCTCCCGTAGCGATGTTTAAGTCCATTCGGATTTTGTTAGCAATTGCTGCGTTTCATGATTATGAAATATGGCAGATGGATGTCAAGACTGCGTTCCTCAATGGCAACATTGATGAAGAGTTGTATATGATGCAACCCGAAGGTTTTGTCGATCCTAAGGATGCTGATAAGGTATGCAAACTTCAGCGTTCCATTTATGGACTGAAGCAAGCATCTCGGAGTTGGAACCTTCGTTTTGATCAAGTGATCAAGAGCTTTGGATTTGTTCCAAATTGCTACGAATCTTGTATCTATAAGAAAGTGAGTGGGAGCTCGGTGACATTTCTGGTACTATATGTGGATGACATATTGATTATTGGAAATGACATTAACATGCTTAACGATGTGAAGAGTTATTTGAACAAGTGTTTTTCAATGAAAGACCTAGGTGAAGCTGCTTATATATTGGGCATCAAAATCTATAGAGATAGAAGAAGACGCCTGATAGCTTTAAGCCAGAGTACATACCTAGAAAAAGTTCTAAAAGGTTCAGAATGGATAAGGCAAAGAAAGGTTCAGTGCCTATGTTGTCAGGTAAGATATTGAGCAAGGCTCAGTGTCCAGCTACGCTAAATGATAGAGAAGCTATGAGCAAAGTGCCTTATACCTCGGCCATAGGTTCTATCATGTATGCCATGCTGTGTACTAGACCGGATGTGTCCAATGCTCTTAGTTTGACGAGCAGATATCAAAGTGATCTAGGAGTGGAACACTGGACAGCCGTGAAGAACATCCTAAAGTACCTAAATAGGACTAAAGAAATGTTCTTAGTCTATGGAGGTGATGAACAGCTCGTCGTAAAAGGTTACGTCGACGCTAGTTTCGACACCGACAAGGATGATTCTAAATCTCAGACAGGATACATTTATATTTTGAATGGAGGAGATGTGAGCTAGAGAAGCTGCAAGCAAAGCGTGATCGCGGGATCTATAGTAGAAGCGGAATACATGGCTGCTGCAGAAGCATCAAGTGAAGGAGTTTGGATCAGGAACTTCATCACTGAGCTTGGCGTGGTTACAAGTGCATTGGACCCACTGGAGATATTGTGTGACAACACTGGCACCATAACACTCGCTAAGGAACCAAGATATCATCCAAAGACCAAGCATATCAACTACAAGTTTCATATAATCCGAGATTATATAGTAGATGGAGATCTGAAGATTAGCAAAGTACATACAGATCTGAATGTCGCAGATCCATTGACTAAACCTCTTCCATGTGTAAAACATGACCAGCACCTTAGTGCCATGGGTGTGAGATTGTTGCCAAATGTAAACTAGATTATTGACTCTAGTGCAAGTGGGAGACTGTTGGAATTATGCCCTAGAGGCAATAATAAAGATGTTATTATTATAATTCTTGTTCATGATAAAGTTTATATTCCATGCTAGAATTGTATTAAGCGGAAACTTTAATACTTGTGTGGTTTGTGAACAACACCGTGTCCCTAGTACGCCTCTATGGACTAGCTCATTGATTAATGATGGTTAAGGTTTCCTAACCATAGACATGAGTTGTCGATTAATAATGAGATCATATCATTGGGAGAATGATATGATGGACAGACCCAAACTAAGCGGAGCAATTAGATCGTGTCATCGTGTTCATCTTTGCGAAGCTTTTCTTATGTCAAATATTGTATTCCTTAGACCATGAGATAATACAACTCCCTGGTATCGGAAGAAAGCTTTGAGGTCATCAAACGTCATCCTATGAGAGGGTGATCATAAAGGTGTCTCTCAGGTGATCGGAAAGTACCTGTTGGGTTGTATGTATCGAGATGGGATTTGTCCCTCCCAAGTTGGAGAGATATACTTTGGGCCCACTCGGTAATCGATATCAACACCTCTTGCAAGCATGTGGTTAAGGAGTTAATCACAAAGTGATGTCGGATTACGGAAGGAGTAAAGTACTTGCTGTGAACAAGATTGAACTAGGTATGACGGTACCGACGATCAAATCTCGGGCAAGTAAAATATCGCGAGACGAAGGGAATATATATGGGATTGATTGAATCCTGGCATCGTGGTTCATCCAATATGATCATCGATGAATGTGTGGGAGTCAATATGGGTTTCCAGACCCCGCTGTTGATTATTGATAGAAGATCATGTCTGCATGTTCTCGAACCCGAAGGGTCACACACTTAACATGTCTCGACGCTAGGATAGATTGGATAATTGGTTTATGAGTTTTTTTAGGAGTCTCGGATGGGATCCAGGACATCACGAGAGGTTCCGGAATTGTCCGGAGAATAAGATTCATATAAGGCAATGCAGTTTTTGGAGTTCGGAATTGTTTCGGGTTAATCGGTATTGTACCGGAAGCTTTTAGAACCTTCCAGAGGGGGACCAACGTGGCCCCACCTGCCGGGAGGGGGCATGGGCCTATGAGGGAGTGCCCTGGCCGCATTGGGCCAGGGGCACAAGGCCCTATAGGGCCCAGCCGGCCAAACAAGGGGAAACCCTAATTGGAGCTTCTAGAAGGAGGGGGGAAACTTGCCCCCCACTCCTCCCTCCTTTGGCCGCCGGCCTAGGCTTGGGGGAGGGGCTAGGGCTGGCGCCCACCCCTCTATATATAGAGGGCTGGGGCGCACCACCCCCCCACACACACACACACCTTCCCCTCAAGCCTAGCCGCCCTGCTGCCCTCCTCTCTCTCTCCCTCCCGACTGCGTGTAGGCGAAGCCCTGCTGCAGAAACTCTCTACCACTTGCACCACGCCGTCGTGCTGTAGATCCAATCCGTCTCTCCACCATACTTGCTGGACCAAGGAAGGAGGAGACGTCGAGGTGTCGCACGTGTGCATCTCTCGGAGGCATCGCCACTTGCGGTGTTAGATCGGAGCGGATCGCGAGGAGGAGAAGCGAGTACGACTACATCACCCACGTTCCGACGAACGTTCCGCTGTGCGAATCTTCAAGGGTATGAAGATCTCATCTAATCTCTCTCGTTGTTTGCATCTCCTAGATTAGATCTTGGCTTTCCCGTTCGCATCCGTAGAATTTTTTTGATTTACTATGCTGCGAAACCCTTCAAATGGAACATGATGTTGGTTGACTAGGTATGGCTTCAGATTTCTTGTTCTTACTAACTTTTCCCGTCTTTACAAACAAAGACAGCACCTTACTTGAATCAAAGTGATCTAACAGTTCATAGATATGGTAGTTGTTCTCAACCAACTGATCTACCCCTTGCTTTCTACAGTAAATAGAATCCCTAAGACTGAACCCCTTCTCCTCAATAATTGCAACTACGTTCATATAAGTAATGTCATCTCTGGAAATTGTTCTCTCTAAATTGTCCACTCTATCAAGATGAATCCTGACCTCCCAAATCTCTGGATCAAGACTACAAAACATATAGCAAGCAAATAGCCATCTCAGCAAACCCTAACCCCTAAATCTAAAATTTCAGAGAGATAGGGAGATAGGGAGACATGGAGGAGAGATGAATACGTACTCCACGCCGCCGAGACTAGTCGTCCACCTCTCGGAATCCATTGGGTTAGCCACCCACATCTGCGCCAGCATCGCCAACACCGTCGATGGCCGAGACGACCATAGCTCGTCCAGACCATCCATCTGCTCCCTTCTGGCTCCCTCCCTTGTGGCTCCCATGCTCCCGCCGCCTCCGCCGACAACACAAGACCCGCCTTTCTTGCCTGCGCCGCCGCCTCCAGGATTCGCCGGCTCCTCGATCGCCGCCGAATCGAGAGTGGGAGAGAGAAAGGGGGATTGGAGACTGAGACTGACTGGGGAGAGGAAGACCGACCCAGATGCAGTCGGAGCGCACCTGGTCTTGTCCTAACAGCGGGGGAAACAGACGTTTGGCCACGTTAGCTCTGCACGTGGGCCAGGCTCGTTAGAAACGTGTTCAAGCTGGAATTAGCGCGGTCAGCGTTGCGGCGTCCAGGTGTTGGTACTGACATGCATAAATTACCAGAATCGGTACTGACCCGTCCTGACAGCCTCAATTGTGGTAGTTTTATCCAATTAACTCAGGGTGGGGATTAGCCCTATAATTGGGGATTTCTTCACGGTCTCAGAGGCTTCCAAAATTACCGATCTGGATTGACAGAGTCAATAACGATTAAGAAGATGATATTGTGTATATTTTTGGTATGTATTTGATATTGGGATAGGTTTTTCATATTTGGGGGTCAATGGGATTCTAAATCCATTCAAATCCTTTGATCCCATAAGGCATTCTAAATGCATTCAATCCAGTCAATGGCGCTTGTTACTATGCTCTGTTGTTTCTGAAGTTTCTCCCATTTTAGAAGAACTCCGTTGATCAGATGTGGCATCTGTTTTATAGGTCCATGGGAATTTATGAGTGTCCATCCATTTGGTACAAGTATGCTCTTAGGTCTGTGCCTATGTTGTGCTGGTGTGTAAAATTATTCTTTAGGAGCTGCAGCAATGGTATCGGCACCTGCACTTGTTACTCTGAGACTTGTTCTCTGTTAATCAGTGGAATTAGGTATAGATGGAAGTTTGGAACCTAAAGGGTACCATCTATTTTAATCTAGTTTAAACAGATGAACTAGTTTTTTAAATAATGATGACATATGAAAATATAGTTCCATTTTTTGTACTAAAGAGGGTAGAGGTTACCCACCCAATTTTGTAAAACTCAAGGATTATTGTGTCAATCTGGCACAACTTTGATAGGCTTAATTTCGGAAATCCACTTTGGCTCCTAGGTGTAGATGCACCCACTGCAAAAAAAGACATACTTTAAAATGTTGTAAATTTTTTTAAAAAATATTCGGATGCACATGTTGATATTCTATGCACGTGCACCAAGTTTCACAAAAAAAGACATTTTATGTTGATTATGTAAAAAAGACAATTTTTGGTGTTGCAAAATAGTTTTTCACAAGACTTTTTTTTGTCTTTTTTGTACAGACCTCAAAAAATGTCTTATGACTGCAAAACTTTGCGTGAGGACATAGCATGTCGGGATGCACACCTGGAATTTTGTTCAGAATTTTTCAATATTTTGAAATTCATATAAAATGCATTTTTCATAATAGGTGCATTTAGACCTGGGAGACAAATCGCTATGTCCGGCTTAATTTTGGGTACTAACATTCATACGTTCTATTAGCACAAGGTTTCTATGCAAATATATGGAAATTGAAAATCTCAATAAAGATAATTTTTTTCATGCGGTTACTAAGTAAAAGGGTTTTTATTAACTAAAGACAATTTGGCAAAGAGAAACTAAAATGGGAGTAAGAAACGTTGATGTGGAGGAAATAGTTGAACATCTATTTCTCTTTTGTCATTTGCCAAGTTGATCTGGACACGACTGTTTATTCTACATATAACGTACCGGTACCAACCAATATAACAAAGGGAGTGCCTAGATCTCAGGCGCCTGAGAATTAGTTATGTCTAAGTCGCTGATGTCATCCTAATATTTGTGCTAATTCTCAGTTTCAACCTACTTGCAACTTATAAAATTTGTACTAGTTCTCAGTTACAACCTAGTTGCAACTCATTCAATTCTCAGTTACACCCAAGTTGCAACTCATGTGTAGCACGAATCACGAGGTAAATCAAACGGTGAAAGAGGCGACTGAGACTTAAGAAGTTCTCAGGCGCCTGAGAACTAGCAAATCCGTATAACAAATATGTTTGGAAATTGATTGAATGGGATCGACAAACATACTAAATCTAGGATTCACATTGAGGTTTTAGCCCTAGTTTGGACGATATGAAATTGTAGAAATCGTGCTGCTTCTCTCTGAACGCAATCGTGCACGAAGCCCCAAAGATTCAAATAAATCCTCCATCAGAGGTACGGTGTTGGTGCAGTGATGGCAGAAGCATCAGGTGGTGCAGTCTGCAGACCATGTCGTGCACGTCTGTCGGAAGTCCAGATCCGGTACTTCAACGCGCCCAACCAGGTGAAGACTTTGGCGTCCAGCTTCTCCAGATACATTTAGCAGCTTCCATCCTGATCGAGCATTGGCCATCATGTAAGTGGACTGAGCTTCCATCCAAGGTTTGTTTCTGAATACGGAGTAGATCAGCGTGAAGAGATCGAGGCATTGCAGTTGCAGCAAGCCTCTAATGGATAGGATACCACTCGCGTCCAGCAACCAGGAGTGATGATTAAATAAAGCCAGAACATCTGCCTCCTGACGAGATCTGTGCACAAACTCCTCCGCGGCGACGACACCACTTGGACGCGCTGTGTTCGTCGCTGGTACGGCGCGGCAGGGATCGCCGTCGGACACCCCGATTTGGCGCACCTTCAAGCGCATGTTCTCCCTCCGTCTACCGTGGCCTGGCGAATGTGAGTGAGGGTTGGCAATGGTGATTCGGCCGGCGTTGTTCTGGTTCGACAGCTTGCACGACTCGTGTCCTATGTTCGCCTGCATGCCTGCCCTGCTCGCACACTGTCTGTCTGTGGCAGATGCACGGCGCGCGGGCCGGTCCTCGGCTCCTCGCCACCCACGGTACGGTGCTGGTGCCTACGCTGATGCCGAGAAGGCCAGTTATTATGCTCCAAAAGCCACCTCCGGCGCCATGAACGCAGGCGGGCTGCAGGTTATCTTCCCGCCGGCGAAGTACTTCCAAGCGCACCCGATCGAAGTCTATACAAGCTTGGCGCGCCCGTCTGCGCCGATCACGACGTACGTTCCTCGCCTTGACATCCCCGTGCACCATGGACTCCTTCTTGACATCCCCGTGCACCGTTGCAAAAGCTCCGTGATGTGTCGTCTGCTGCCAAGAAAACCTCCGCCCCCGAAACGCCGCGGCCCAGCTAGCGTCTGCACCTCGTCCATCATGACATCTTCTTTCCTCTCCGTTGTCTGTTCCCAACACCGTGATGTGGTGGTTTCTGTTGCATTGGTCCTCTGTGTGCCTCGAGCTTACTCGTGCTTCTTCTATTGGTCAGTATACATGTAGCATTTGGTTTTTAGATGTACGTGTAGCATTGTTGGTCTGAGTATGTACGTACTGATTTTCACCGACATATATGTAGCGAATGGACAAATGTGGTGGGTAAAAACCAAGTGTTATTTCTTGCCACAATTTTGTCTTATTTGTTTATAGTAGATCTGCAAAACAATCTATGTACTCCCTCCGTTTCGAAATGTAAGACGTTTTAGGTTTGTGAAGAAAATGAATCTAGACTTCTTTTAATATGTAGATTCATTCTAGAGTTGAGTGAACCTATATACTAAAACAGGTCTAGATACATTTGCTTCACAAAGCTAAAACGTCTTATATTTTGAAACGGAGGGAGTATACACTACGGGAAAAAAGGACGCTGACGTCGCCTCTCCCCTTTGCCGTGTGCCAAAAGTCCCGGAACACGGCAAAGAGAATCTTTGCCGTGTGTAAACCAGCAAGAACACGGCAAAAGAACAGGTGCACGGCAAACAGCAGAAACAGAACACGGCAAAGAAAGTAACACGGCAATGGACCGACTAGAACACACGGCAAAGAAGGGAATCACGGCAAAGTCAATAAAGAAACACGGCAAAGTTTTCCTCACGGCAAAGATGTGGGCCCCGTGGCCTCGTAGTGCCACCCGCCGGCAGGGGCTGACGGCAGACTCTTTGCCGTGTGCCCTCGCCGTCAGGTACACGGCAAAGAGAATCTTTGCCGTGTGCTTCCATCTGTACACACGGCAAAGAATTTTTTTCACCTTTTTCTTTTCTTTAATTAGCAAGGCTTTTATTACATATATGTTAGTTGATATTATTTCATAGGATCATGAGATCACACATATGATGATAGGTTATTGTGGTCTTGATCACTATATACATGCGCCCCCCTGATTCCGACGTTCTCGTGGACTTCCTCCGGCGAAACCCTGATGATCTGCGGGCCTCGGATCGTCTACCCCCCTAGACATTCTTCTGACAGGGGTAGCCCGGCGTAGCTCTCTCTTGTTTTGTGTCTGACTAGGTCATAGGATGATGTGAAACCATGTTGGTTCACAAGTTGGGGCACTATACGGCCCGGTTTCACCGTAACGGGGAGATTCCCCCTTATACAGGTCCATAACCTTTCGCTTCTAGGTTAGAGCGCATGCATGCGAGGGGGGGCACATGCAATCACCTATACCAACCTTGCACCACACTCACACACATATGCTAGGGACACATGCAAGTTTTCAGATGATTCCGACGTTCTCGTGGACTTCCTCCGGCGAAACCCTGAAGATCTGCGGGCCTCGGATCGTCTACCCCCCTAGACATTCTTCTGACAGGGGTAGCCCGGCGTAGCTCTCTCTTGTTTTGTGTCTGACTAGGTCATAGGATGATGTGAAACCATGTTGGTTCACAAGTTGGGGCACTATACGGCCCGGTTTCACCGTAACGGGGAGATTCCCCCTTATACAGGTCCATAACCTTTCGCTTCTAGGTTAGAGCGCATGCATGCGAGGGGGGGCACATGCAATCACCTATACCAACCTTGCACCACACTCACACACATATGCTAGGGACACATGCAAGTTTTCAGATGATTCCGACGTTCTCATGGACTTCCTCCGGCGAAACCCTGATGATCTGCGGGCCTCGGATCGTCTACCCCCCTAGACATTCTTCTGACAGGGGTAGCCCGGCGTAGCTCTCTCTTGTTTTGTGTCTGACTAAGTCATAGGATGATGTGAAACCATGTTGGTTCACAAGTTGGGGCACTATACGGCCCGGTTTCACCGTAACGGGGAGATTCCCCCTTATACAGGTCCATAACCTTTCGCTTCTAGGTTAGAGCGCATGCATGCGAGGGGGGGCACATGCAATCACCTATACCAACCTTGCACCACACTCACACACATATGCTAGGGACACATGCAAGTTTTCAGATGATTCCGACGTTCTCGTGGACTTACTCCGGCGAAACCCTGATGATCTGCGAGCCTCGGATCGTCTACCCCCCTAGACATTCTTCTGACAGGGGTAGCCTGGCGTAGCTCTCTCTTGTTTTGTGTCTGACTAGGTCATAGGATGATGTGAAACCATGTTGGTTCACAAGTTGGGGCACTATACGGCCCGGTTTCACCGTAACGGGGAGATTCCCCCTTATACAGGTCCATAACCTTTCGCTTCTAGGTTAGAGCGCATGCATGCGAGGGGGGGCACATGCAATCACCTATACCAACCTTGCACCACACTCACACACATATGCTAGGGACACATGCAAGTTTTCAGATGATTCCGATGTTCTCGTGGACTTCCTCCGGCGAAACCCTGAAGATCTGCGGGCCTCGGATCGTCTACCCTCCTAGACATTCTTCTGACAGGGGTAGCCCGGCGTAGCTCTCTCTTGTTTTGTGTCTGACTAGGTCATAGGATGATGTGAAACCATGTTGGTTCACAAGTTGGGGCACTATACGGCCCGGTTTCACCGTAATGGGGAGATTCCCCCTTATACAGGTCCATAACCTTTCGCTTCTAGGTTAGAGCGCATGCATGCGAGGGGGGGGCACATGCAATCACCTATACCAACCTTGCACCACACTCACACACATATGCTAGGGACACATGCAAGTTTTCAGATGATTCCGACGTTCTCGTGGACTTCCTCCGGCGAAACCCTGATGATCTGCGGGCCTCGGATCGCCTACCCCCCTAGACATTCTTCTGACAGGGGTAGCCCGGCGTAGCTCTCTCTTGTTTTGTGTCTGACTAGGTCATAGGATGATGTGAAACCATGTTGGTTCACAAGTTGGGGCACTATACGGCCCGGTTTCACCGTAACGGGGAGATTCCCCCTTATACAGGTCCATAACCTTTCGCTTCTAGGTTAGAGCGCATGCATGCGAGGGGGGGCACATGCAATCACCTATACCAACCTTGCACCACACTCACACACATATGCTAGGGACACATGCAAGTTTTTAGATGATTCCGACGTTCTCGTGGACTTCCTCCGGCGAAACCCTGATGATATGCGGGCCTCGGATCGTCTACCCCCCTAGACATTCTTCTGACAGGGGTAGCCTGGCGTAGCTCTCTCTTGTTTTGTGTCTGACTAGGTCATAGGATGATGTGAAACCATGTTGGTTCACAAGTTGGGGCACTATACGGCCCGGTTTCACCGTAACGGGGAGATTCCCCCTTATACAGGTCCATAACCTTTCGCTTCTAGGTTAGAGCGCATGCATGCGAGGGGGGGCACATGCAATCACCTATACCAACCTTGCACCACACTCACACACATATGCTAGGGACACATGCAAGTTTTCAGATGATTCCGACGTTCTCGTGGACTTCCTCCGGCGAAACCCTGATGATCTGCGGGCCTCGGATCGTCTACCCCCCTAGACATTCTTCTGACAGGGGTAGCCCGGCGTAGCTCTCTCTTGTTTTGTGTCTGACTAGGTCATAGGATGATGTGAAACCATGTTGGTTCACAAGTTGGGGCACTATACGGCTCGGTTTCACCGTAACGGGGAGATTCCCCCTTATACAGGTCCATAACCTTTCGCTTCTAGGTTAGAGCGCATGCATGCGAGGGGGGGCACATGCAATCACCTATACCAACCTTGCACCACACTCACACACATATGCTAGGGACACATGCAAGTTTTCAGATGATTCCGACGTTCTCGTGGACTTCCTCCGGCGAAACCCTGATGATCTGCGGGCCTCGGATCGTCTACCCCCCTAGACATTCTTCTGACAGGGGTAGCCCGGCGTAGCTCTCTCTTGTTTTGTGTCTGACTAGGTCATAGGATGATGTGAAACCATGTTGGTTCACAAGTTGGGGCACTATACGGCCCGGTTTCACCGTAACGGGGAGATTCCCCCTTATATAGGTCCATAACCTTTCGCTTCTAGGTTAGAGCGCATGCATGCGAGGGGGGGGGCACATGCAGTCACCTATACCAACCTTGCACCACACTCACACACATATGCTAGGGACACATGCAAGTTTTCAGATGATTCCGACGTTCTCGTGGACTTCCTCCGGCGAAACCCTGATGATCTGCGGGCCTCGGATCGTCTACCCCCCTAGACATTCTTCTGACAGGGGTAGCCCGGCGTAGCTCTCTCTTGTTTTGTGTCTGACTAGGTCATAGGATGATGTGAAACCATGTTGGTTCACAAGTTGGGGCACTATACGGCCCGGTTTCACCGTAACGGGGAGATTCCCCCTTATACAGGTCCATAACCTTTCGCTTCTAGGTTAGAGCGCATGCATGCGAGGGGGGGCACATGCAATCACCTATACCAACCTTGCACCACACTCACACACATATGCTAGGGACACATGCAAGTTTTCAGATGATTCCGACGTTCTCGTGGACTTCCTCCGGCGAAACCCTGATGATCTGCGGGCCTCGGATCGTCTACCCCCTAGACATTCTTCTGACAGGGGTAGCCCGGCGTAGCTCTCTCTTGTTTTGTGTCTGACTAGGTCATAGGATGATGTGAAACCATGTTGGTTCACAAGTTGGGGCACTATACGGCCCGGTTTCACCGTAACGGGGAGATTCCCCCTTATACAGGTCCATAACCTTTCGCTTCTAGGTTAGAGCGCATGCATGCGAGGGGGGGCACATGCAATCACCTATACCAACCTTGCACCACACTCACACACATATGCTAGGGACACATGCAAGTTTTCAGATGATTCCGACGTTCTCGTGGACTTCCTCCGGCGAAACCCTGATGATCTCCGGGCCTCGGATCGTCTACCCCCCTAGACATTCTTCTGACAGGGGTAGCCCGGCGTAGCTCTCTCTTGTTTTGTGTCTGACTAGGTCATAGGATGATGTGAAACCATGTTGGTTCACAAGTTGGGGCACTATACGGCCCGGTTTCACCGTAACGGGGAGATTCCCCCTTATACAGGTCCATAACCTTTCGCTTCTAGGTTAGAGCGCATGCATGCGAGGGGGGGCACATGCAATCACCTATACCAACCTTGCACCACACTCACACACATATGCTAAGGACAC
Source organism: Avena sativa (assembly GCA_916181665.1). NCBI lineage: Eukaryota > Viridiplantae > Streptophyta > Magnoliopsida > Poales > Poaceae > Avena > Avena sativa. The sequence goes on along the minus strand of OV702280.1, from coordinate 345,753,922 downwards.
ATGCAAGTTTTCAGATGATTCCGACGTTCTCGTGGACTTCCTCCGGCGAAACCCTGATGATCTGCGGGCCTCGGATCGTCTACCCCCCTAGACATTCTTCTGACAGGGGTAGCCCGGTGTAGCTCTCTCTTGTTTTGTGTCTGACTAGGTCATAGGATGATGTGAAACCATGTTGGTTCACAAGTTGGGGCACTATACGGCCCGGTTTCACCGTAACGGGGAGATTCCCCCTTATACAGGTCCATAACCTTTCGCTTCTAGGTTAGAGCGCATGCATGCGAGGGGGGGCACATGCAATCACCTATACCAACCTTGCACCACACTCACACACATATGCTAGGGACACATGCAAGTTTTCAGATGATTCCGACGTTCTTGCGGACTTCCACCGGCGAAACCCTGATGATCTGCGGGCCTCGGATCGTATACCTAATGGAAATGAAGTTCAGCATCCTCTTGAACCTTATGGTCTATTGCAAAGTTAGTGTTTCCATGGTCTGAATACTAACAAATAGGCAACAAAAAGTTAAATCATTTGAAAGAAAAATAAAAAGAAAATTAGAAAATAGCATGAGACACACGGCAAAGGACAAAGCACACGGCAAAGATGTCCTTTGCCGTGTGCCTGTGGCCGTCAAACACACGGCAAAGGTCCTTTGCCGTGTGTCTCTATCCCACAGACACACGGCAAAGAATTTTTTTCACATTTAGCAAGGCTTTTATTACTTATATGTTAGGTGATATTATTTCATAGGATCATGAGATCACACATATGATGATAGGTTATTGTGGTCTTGATCACTATATACATGCACCCCCCCTGATTCCGACGTTCTCGTGGACTTCCTCCGGCGAAACCCTGATGATCTGCGGGCCTCGGATCGTCTACCCCCCTAGACATTCTTCTGACAGGGGTAGCCCGGCGTAGCTCTCTCTTGTTTTGTGTCTGACTAGGTCATAGGATGATGTGAAACCATGTTGGTTCACAAGTTGAGGCACTATACGGCCCGGTTTCACCGTAACGGGGAGATTCCCCCTTATACAGGTCCATAACCTTTCGCTTCTAGGTTAGAGCGCATGCATGCGAGGGGGGCACATGCAATCACCTATACCAACCTTGCACCACACTCACACACATATGCTAGGGACACATGCAAGTTTTCAGATGATTCCGACGTTCTCGTGGACTTACTCCGGCGAAACCCTGATGATCTCCGGGCCTCGGATCGTCTACCCCCCTAGACATTCTTCTGACAGGGGTAGCCCGGCGTAGCTCTCTCTTGTTTTGTGTCTGACTAGGTCATAGGATGATGTGAAACCATGTTGGTTCACAAGTTGGGGCACTATACGGCCCGGTTTCACCGTAACGGGGAGATTCCCCCTTATACAGGTCCATAACCTTTCGCTTCTAGGTTAGAGCGCATGCATGCGAGGGGGGGCACATGCAATCACCTATACCAACCTTGCACCACACTCACACACATATGCTAGGGACACATGCAAGTTTTCAGATGATTCCGACGTTCTCGTGGACTTCCTCCGGCGAAACCCTGATGATCTGCGGGCCTCGGATCGTCTACCCCCCTAGACATTCTTCTGACAGGGGTAGCCCGGCGTAGCTCTCTCTTGTTTTGTGTCTGACTAGGTCATAGGATGATGTGAAACCATGTTGGTTCACAAGTTGGGGCACTATACGGCCCGGTTTCACCGTAACAGGGAGATTCCCCCTTATACAGGTCCATAACCTTTCGCTTCTAGGTTAGAGCGCATGCATGCGAGGGGGGGCACATGCAATCACCTATACCAACCTTGCACCACACTCACACACATATGCTAGGGACACATGCAAGTTTTCAGATGATTCCGACGTTCTCGTGGACTACCTCCGGCGAAACCCTGATGATATGCGGGCCTCGGATCGTCTACCCCCCTAGACATTCTTCTGACAGGGGGTAGCCCGGCGTAGCTCTCTCTTGTTTTGTGTCTGACTAGGTCATAGGATGATGTGAAACCATGTTGGTTCACAAGTTGGGGCACTATACGGCCTGGTTTCACCGTAACGGGGAGATTCCCCCTTATACAGGTCCATAACCTTTCGCTTCTAGGTTAGAGCGCATGCATGCGAGGGGGGGCACATGCAATCACCTATACCAACCTTGCACCACACTCACACACATATGCTAGGGACACATGCAAGTTTTCAGATGATTCCGACGTTCTCGTGGTCTTCCTCCGGCGAAACCCTGATGATCTGCGGGCCTCGGATCGTCTACCTAATGGAAATGAAGTTCAACATCCTCTAGAACCTTATGGTCTATTGCAAAGTTAGTGTTTCCATGGTCTGAATACTGACAAATAGCCAACAAAAAGTTAACTAAAAACTTTAAATAAATACAACTGAAAGAAAAAATAAAAATAAAATTAGAAAATACCTAAAGGCACACGGCAAAAGACAAAACACACGGCAAAGAGGTCCTTTGCCGTGTGTCTCTGCAGGCACACGGCAAAGGTTCTTTGCCGTGTGTTTTTACAACCAGGTACACGGCAAAGATCTTTGCCGTGTTCCGCACGGTGTGGCACACGGAAAAGGGGTGACCATAATATCGGCCCGCGCGGGCCCGTGCCCTCCCCTGCCTTATCCCCTCCCCTGCCCGACTCGCCTCCCACCACACGCTCCTGCGCGCCGCCACGCTCCTGCGCCGCCGCCGCCCCCTCTCCTGCGCCGCCGCCGCCCCTGCCTCCTTCTCTGGCCGCCGCCGCCGGCACCTCTGCCTCCACCCGGCCCCATCCCCGCCTGCACCGACCCCGGCCCCATCCGCCCCCGCCCAATCCGGCCGCCTCCACCGCCCAAGCCCCTGCCCCCGGCCATGGGAGCTCTCCCGCGGCTCCACTGGTAGGAGCTGGGCCGCCAGCCCGCCTCTGTTGCCCGCCTCTGCCGCCCCCACCGACAACTGCATCCACCATCGGTATGTGCCTAGGATTTTTTGTTAGTGTAGTGTAGTATAGTATATATATGTATGTGTAGTGTAGTGTAGTATAGTAGTAGTATAGTAGTAACATTGTTAGATATATGTGTATGTGTATATTAGTAATTAAGCATGTATTTAGCAAAATGGACAAGTTACTAGTATGATGTATGATGTATGTAGTGGTAGTTCTAGTGTTGTACTAAGTTATTAGTAAAGTGTATTTAGTGATAGTTTTATTGTCATATATTACATTAGGGTAGTTTTAGTGGTAGATTTAGCAAAATGGACAAGTTACTAATATGTTGGATTTAGTGGTAGTATTTTCTAGTATGTTGTTTCATATATGCATGTGTATAGTAGTAATTTAGGAATTATATGTGTAAAATTTTGGCTTGTATTTTGGCATATATAAATACATGTGTATATTACTAATTTTTCTTCGTGTAGGATATTTGTCGAGTCTGAGGGTGGGGTTGTCGACGGCGTAGGTCATTTTGCGGGAGGGTCGAGCATCTTCTTCACCTCTCGATCACGCTTCAAGGGTAAAAATCTATTCTCCTATCTTGCAAATACCTAGGGTTATTTTCGTGTGTAGATCACCAAGTCTGTCGCGTTACCTAGGCGTCTCTTCCCGGCCGGAAGGGTTACGCGGATAAATATGCATTAGTGGTCTCGCATATTATGAAGCGTAACTCTTACGGCATTTATCGGGACAGCCGGCGGATGCGTAGTTGGGTATGTTTTCCTTGTTCTACTCCAGTCCGAGATAGGATTTCGGCTGCGCCTCCCTGTTGTTCTCCGGATGCACATCCCTCTTGGCTTTTTGCCGAGACGTGTATCGGGAGAGCAGCGGGGAGGTGCTGCCGAAATTCTGTGTCAGATCGGGGTAGAGCAGGGAGAACATACTCAATCTACGGATCCGGCGGTTGATAGGACCCTCTTTACCTATTAGAGAGATAGGTGGATATATTTATGGCGTAAAATATATGTTTGCTAAAATTAACCGAACTAATACCGGATTTATTTATATGGCATGATTAATTGAAAGCATTATATATGTCGTTTTTGGTACTGATTAGAGGATGGAGAATCGTGACTGGATGTATGATGGCTATGTCAGTAAGTGGGACTTTACCTCAGAATGGCAAGAAAAGGCCGAGGACTTTGTGAACCGGGCATTTGCCGTCCCCAGCAGACCCAGAAGAATTTTCTGCCCCTGTGCAAGATGCAAGAACCTGAATACACATTCGAAGGATGATGTGAGTACTCACCTGCTCAATTACGGGTTCACACCATCCTATAAGACTTGGACATTCCATGGTGAAAAGTTAGCGAAACGTGCTAGGAGGGAGTCACGGCAGGGTCAGCAGCAGAGTCAGCCAAGGGGAGAATTTGATGCTGGTTTTGATAGGTGCATAGAAAACTTTGTGAATGCTAATGCGCCTGAAAGCCCTCATGTAGAGGCGGAGACTCCTCAGGAGGCGGAGACAAGTGAGGAGCCGGAGGAAAACACGGCAAAGTACTACGAGACTTTGTTTGCCTCACAGAGACCCCTTCATGCACATACAGATGTTACCCAATTGGATGCCATAGCTCGCCTTTTGGCCTTCAAGAGCCACAGGAACTTGACCAGAGAGGACTTTGATGATATGCTTGCCGTCGTTGGCAGCATTCTGCCGAAAGGGCACCTCTTGCCGGAGAACTACTATTCGACCAAACTCCTCCGTGACCTTAAGATGTCATATGAGCCGATACACGCTTGTCCGAAGGGATGCATGCTATTCACAAAGGAGCATGCTAAGACAAATTATTGTATCCGCTGCAAATCCTCTAGGTACTTTGAGGTCGATCCCGATGGTGATGGTCAGAAGAGGCAGACCGGGGTTGCCCAAAACATTCTTCGGTATCTTCCAATCATACCGAGGCTCCAGCGACTCTTCATGACCGAGGATACTGCCCAGCAGATGCAGTGGGCAGTAGAAGGGAACAGATACCTCGACAAGATGATACATCCGTCGGATGGTAGTGCATGGAAGAACTTTGTCAAGAAATATCCTGATAAAGCCGGTGACAAGAGGAGCGTAGCAGTTGCCATATCAACCGATGGGTTCAATCCATATGGCATGTCGGCTTCAGCATATAGTTGTTGGCCAGTGTTTGTTATTCCCCTGAACCTCCCCCTGGCGTCTGCATGAGATCAGAGAACATGTTTGTCTCGATGATAATCCCAGGGCCGAAATACCCGGGTAAGAACATGAATGTGTATCTAGAACCGCTGGTGGATGACTTGCTTCGTGGCTGGGAAGGTCGGGGGATCCGAACATTTGACGCTTCAAACAACGAGCACTTCGATATGTATGTCTGGTACCATACCTCTCTGCATGACCTACCAGCACGTGCGTTGTTCTGCGGCTGGTGTACACATGGGAAGTGGCCTTGCCCAGTGTGCATGCAATCTCTGACTTTCTTCTGGCTGTCGAAGGGAGGCAAGTATTCCTGCTTTGATGAACATCGACAGTGTCTTGAGCCGAATCATCCATATAGGAGTGACAAAAAGAGGTTCAAGAAAGGTCGTGTTGTCCATGATCCAAAGCCACGTCTAAAGACCGGAAAGGAAATCAAGGCTGAGTTGGAAGCTCTCCAGCCAAACTCCGATGGGAATGGTTTCGTGGGATACGGGGATACGCACCAGTGGACCCACATTCCGTGCTTATGGAAGCTCCCTTACTTTGAGGATCTTGAGCTCCCGCATAACATTGATGTAATGCACACCGAAAAGAATATCGGTGAGGCCCTTTGGAGCACCATAATGCAAACCGAGAAGACGAAAGATAACATCAAGGCTCGAATTGATCAAGAAGCATTGTGCGATAGGCCAAAGTTGAACATGCAGCCACCCGGAGCCAAAGGCAGAAAAAGGTGGTCTAAGCCAAAGGCTCCTTTCTGCCCAACAAAGCCCCAAAGAAGGGAGATCTTCCAGTGGATCGCGCAAAGTTTGTTTTTCCCTGATGGTTATGCGGCCAACTGGATGAGGGGTGCGAACATGGAAACGTTGCGAGTACAAGGGCTCAAGAGTCATGACTACCACGTATGGCTTGAGCGGATAATGCCGGTGATGATTCGAGGCTATGTCGATGAGGAGACTTGGCGAGTGCTGTCGAGGTTGAGCTTTTTCTTCCGCCAGATTTGTGCTAGGGAGTTAGACCATAAAGTGCTTGAGAAACTACATGAACAGGCACCCGAGTTGCTTTGCGATCTAGAGATGCTCCTTCCGCCAGGGTTCTTCAATCCGATGCAACATATGATCTTGCATCTTGCGGACGAGGCTTTAAAGGGGGGACCTGTGTGGGCCCGTTGGCAGTATCCGCCCGAGAGAGAAACAAAGAAGCTTCGTAAGAAAACAGGCAATAAATGCAAGATCGAGGCATCCATAGCCGAGGCAGTCCTTAACGAGGAGGTTGCAAACTTCACCACAAAGCACTATGATGCCAACATTCCCACAAAGCACAACCCAGTGTTTCGTTACAATGCCGCCAACCCTGAAGATGTACCCAATCTTAGCATCTTCGTTGGGCTAGGTGGCAAATCAAGTGGCACAAAGAGGTTCGCAATGAAAAAACTTGAGCGGGAGTTGATCCACTCGTATGTCTTGAACACCATGGAAGAAGTGAAGCCGTACATCGAGTAAGTGATCACCATTTAGTTTTCCGCAAACATTCACTGCTATGTCCGTGCCTAACTCTCCTTTAAATTGTTATAGACGATTCAAGAGTGCACATTGGAAGAATCCAAATAGGGAGCCTAACCCTCAAGAGGAGCAGGATCTTTTCGATAAGGGTGGTGGTTTCGGTTTCGTCAGCTGGTTCTGTGGTTTGGTACTATTCGAGCCAACTTGTTGTGCTACACTTCTTGTGATAAACTTCTTATGCTAAACTTCTCGTTCTAACTTGTAGGCAAGAATTGACAAAGAGATGCAACCCGAGCTAAGAAATATTGCCAGGGGCTTTAACCATTCAGTCGACACGTTCAATGCTTATGACGTGAATGGGTATCGCTTCCATACCCATGAATACACAACTAGCCGGCCCAACCGGAAGACAACAAATAGCGGGGTCTTTTGTGAAGGCTCAGATGGCCTCCAGTACTATGGAAGAGTCGAGGGTATATATGAGCTGAATTACGGTTTTGGCAAAGGGATAAATCCCGTTGTATTCAAATGTCATTGGTTTGACCCACATAAGGTGAAACGGGATCCTGAAATTGGACTGGTCGAAGTTAAGAGAAACTCCGTTTATGCGGGAGATGATGTTTACATTTTGGCTACTCAGGCCTTCCAAGTATTCTATCTTCCGTACCCATGCCAAAACCCGACAAAACGTCTACAGGACTGGGATGTTGTGATGACGGTACCGACACGCAATAGGCCGCCCTTGCCAAACAAGGATGATTACCGCCGCCTAGACCCCTCAACAAATGATGGCGAGTTTTATCAAGAAGAAGGGCTCCCCGGGCAATTCACTATCGACTTGACCGCCGATGGTGACATGGTCGTAGACGATGAGCAAGAAGAAGCTGAGGAGGAAGACACTGCGCAAGATGAAGCTGAGGAGGTTCACAACCAACAAGATGTGAGTTTGCTCGAGGCGTTCCATGCAGGCCTTGACGTGAACGATCCACAGGGACCACCTCCAGGTTTCGTGGATGATTATTGGTGGCCGGAAAATGATAGCGATGACGAAACCTCTCGTCCAATTCATAATCCCGACTCAGGCTTCTGATCCATGCATGTAGTAGTAATAATCTTTGTAGTAGTGTTTGCTATGTAATCCCGCCGGGCTATGTAATAAAATTTCTTTCCTTTTGTCTTTGTATTTGTAAGAACTCTATTCTATGTAATAAAATTTCTTTCCTTTTGTCTTTGTATTTGTAAGAACTCGTATCCCCAAAGTCGAGAGAGGACAGGTATTTTCGAGATTCATATAGCATGGGGATGTGACGGTGGCAAGCCCAGGAAAGGATTCTCGATCCACGACAACGATTCCTTTCGAGGAGTCGTTGCCGTGGAGAACGAATCCTTTCCTTGGCTTGCCGCGTATCATACCCATGCTATATGGATCATGGAAGTATTTCTCTTCTTTCGTCTTTGCCGATACGAATATAGATTAGCTAGCGTGACTTAAATGGAATATATTAGATAGCCCTAAAGTCGAAAGGAAAGACATTACTTCACTATTCGTATAGCATGGGCGACATTGTTATATGAATCGTGAAATGGTTTCTTTCCTTTCGTCTTTGGAGAAACACAAGGAAGGCTTCATCTCGTATCCCCCAAGTCGAGAGAGGACAGGTATTTTCGAGATTCATATAGCATGGGGATGTGACGGTGGCAAGCCCAGGAAAGGATTCTCGATCCACGACAACGATTCCTTTCGAGGAGTCGTTGCCGTGGAGAACGAATCCTTTCCTTGGCTTGCCGCGTATCATACCCATGCTATATGGATCATGGAAGTATTTCTCTTCTTTCGTCTTTGCCGATACGAATATAGTGTGTGTTTAAAACTTGAGTATTATTGTACTGTTATGAATCTTGTGTCACTGATGTGTACTAATAAACTACTCTTTTCACTCTGTTTTGCAGGTGATTGAAAGATGCCGGGGGGAAAGGGAGTTACAAGAAAGCTGAAAAGCTTGGCAAAACTGGTGACTGGTGGTTCAAAAGATGTCAGGGGGAAGCAGCCTACTAGTGCTACTGCTAGTGCTCCACCGTGCACTTCACAGCGGCGAGGGCGTGGGAGGCGTGCGAGGACTCCTAGTCCCCCTCCGGTCTTCGAGGAGGACGAGCAGGAGCAGGAGCAGGAGCAGGAGCAGGAGCAGGAGAAGGAGGGGGAGGACGACGAGGAGGAGGAGGAGGAGCCAGTTCGGCATCAGGAGGATGAGGGGACGCACTCGGATTCTGACGAGGAGGAGCAGGAGCAGCAGGAGGATGAGGATGAGGGGTTGGGGTCTTTACCCTACGAGCTTGACACGTCCTTGAGGTGGGCGCCTCCGGAGGATGAGACGGAGTACCTTCAGGAGTACGCGGCCATGGACCCGAGCCTGGTGCCACGGGAGAAGGCTCCATATCGGCGTGGGGTTTCGAGACTCCCCGACCTACCTTATCCCTATGCGGACAAGGTACTCGTGCCCGCTGGGTCGAGGTACATGATTTGACCCTAAACCATACATTGTAATTTTTATCACATACTGACCTTGTCCTTTTCATTTTGCAGTGCCTTTTTATATGAGGATGGGATCAAGCCATATCGTGGCTACTCAAACATCCTTGGAGCCTTGGTTAGAAAGTATTTTCCTGGGATTGTCACTCTCCCAAATGGTTCAAAGGATGTGGCTTGGACTTGGAAGCATTACCACTATGCCGAAGATCCCGAAAAAAAGTACACCACCATCGCGGAGAAGGTTCAGGTTTTGTTCTGGGTAAGTTTGTTTTGCTTGTCATAATTCAATCGCCTTGAGGATGAAATACACTTGAACTCGTGGCTTGTCATAATTCAATCGCCTTTGACCCCCCTTTTTTCCCTATGTGCATACTTGTAGAAGTTCTTCGACATGGACAGGACGCGCAAAAGGGAGTGTTTGATGATTGTTCACGAGCTTGCCAAGAGGAAGGTGCAAGACATGCACTACGAGGCACGCGTGAACTGCGTTCGCAACTGGTTCGGCGATCGCAAGATTTGGATGAACAAGAGCCAAGCCCGGGAGATGCTCTTCGAGCCGTGGCAGTACCTGCAGGTAGTTGCATTTTTGTTTTATTGATTTCTTGACCTTATTCTATTTTCTATTGTACTAATACGTGTGTCTTGTGGAAGTAGAACCCTCCTCAGTTCGTGGGTAATGACGAGCGGTGCTTCACGGCAATGGTAGCGTGGTGGACACACCCCAATTACCTCCAGAAACACGTCGATGCAAAGAAGCGGCGAGAGGAGATGGGGGGTGGATCACACCGCCAAGGCAGCATCCCCCTCGCCCTTCTTAGGCAAAAAGAGGTGAGAAAATGCTTTATTTGTTCTTGCTTGTAATTTTATTCTTTACTTCGCCCTTTGGAGTCCCCCTTCACTTAACTTCGTGCTCTTTTGTGCAGAAAATAAAGACAGGTCAAGAGCCGTCCGTGTTTGCCGTTTGGAAGAAGACACGCACGTTGGATGAGCCTAGGAACGGGAGCCTATGGATGAATGAGGGAGCCAGGCTCCGGGGTGAGAAGTACCCTGAGAAGTACAAGGAGGTGCATGGAGAAGATTCTAACCCTGAGACCGCCCCCTTCGACCCCGAGGTCGCCGTGCTGGCGGGAGAAGGCCAGAAGAATGGTCGCCTATGGATCGGTCACGGGTCCGTCGACCCTAAGACCATCCCATCTATGCGCCAGGTCCGGCGTGGTAGGACGAGCGACCAGCCTGCTATAGAGACCCGCCCACGGCCTTCGGTTGTAGCTCTCGAGCAGTTACGGGTATGTTCTTCCTCGGTCATCTATGTTTTACTACATGTTTTGTGTTGCAATGTTCATCTAATCGTGGCGACACGACGCAGGAGGAGATGGCCGCTGATAGGGCACACAGAGAGGCGGCCGAGCAGCGGCAGCAGCAGCTGGAGCAGCAGATGGCCCATCAGCAGGGGTTGCTGGAGCAACAGGGGCAGATGATGCGGTGGATGACACAGCAAATGCTCATCAATTCTCAACCAGGGACTCTTCCCACTCCTCCTTTTGCTTTCTCGTGGGTAAGTGATCAAGTGTCTTATTGTCCAATGCTCGCAATTTTCAATCTTGCCTTATTGTCTAATGCTCACAATTTCCAATGCTGCAGATGGACGATGCGATGCCGCCGCCTGGTGGGTCCGCCGGTGGATCGAACAACCAGGCGCCGCCGTCTTTCACCATCAACAATCCGTCGGTCGTCCGGAGGCTGAATCAGAGTCCTCCAGGTTTGTTTTCTTATACTTGTCAAATTTATCCATGCCATCGCATTTGTAGAAATTTTAGCCATGATATGACACTTGTAGAAATTTTAGCCTTGTCATGATACTTATAGAAAATTTAGAAATTCCATGACACTTGTAGGAAATTTAGCCTTGCCATGATACTTATAGCAAATTTAGCAATTCCATGACACTTGTAGATAATTCTATGCCATTGTCAAAATTTTAGCCATGCTATGACACTTGTAGAAATTTTAGCCTTGCCATGACACTTATAGAAATTCAAGACTTGCCATGGGACTTGTAGATATTCGTGATTTTACTTGTCATATTGATGTAATTTGCCATGAGACTCGTCAAAATCCCATGTTATTTCCATTTCCATCAACTTGCCTAGAAACTTGTACATATTGATGATTTTACTTCTCATATTTATGTGCTTGTCTTGAACTTGTAGGATCTCACGATGGAGCATGAGCTTGTGGAGCACTCGGAGTTGATGATCTTGTAATATTTGTCTAGTTTAGGTCTTATAACTTGTTGGTTATGCACTTGGTAGTATTTGACACTTGTGGCATGACCTTGTGGCAAGAATAAACACTAGCATTTGACAATTGTAATATTTGTGAAATCTCTTGCTTTCGTGGTGATGATGTTTGCTAGTGTTGATGATGCATTTTGGTGTTGGTGATGATTATATTGTTGTTGTTGATGAGTATATTATTGTTGTTGATGAGTATATTATTGTTGTTGATGATCTGTAGATCATATATATATATATTATGTTTTGAATTGCAGGAAATGACTGGAAACAGGAAAAAAATTGAAAAATAACAGCCCCTTTGCCGTGTGTATACACACGGCAAAGTGCCAAATGGTCACTTTGCCGTGTGTATACACACGGCAAAGAAGCCACGTGTGAGCCACCTGTGCGCCCCTGGGCAATAACACAGGGCCTTTGCCGTGTGCAGTGCGCAGTAGACACACGGCAAAGGGGAGAACGTTGCCGTGTGTCCCCCCCCACGGGCACACGGCAAAGGAATGAACGTTGCCGTGTGTCACCCCTAATGAGCACACGGCAAAGAGAACACACACGGCAACAAGAATGCACACGGCAACGATGATCAACACGGCAAAGGTTGAGGCACACGGCAAAGACCTGGGACACGGCAAAGAGGAGGCACACGGCGAAGAACGAACACACGGCAAAGAGTCATCACACACGGCAAAGGAGGAACACGGCAAAGATGTGTCGGCTCCGTTAGACGGACGGAACCGTCAAGTACTTTACTTTGCCGTGTCGATGCAGTAAACACACGGCAAAGGCTTTGCCGTGTTCCGGGCGCAAAGACACACGGCAAAGAGCCTTTGCCGTGGCTGCCGTTGCCGTGTGGCTTTTGCCGTGTGCATACACACGGCAAAGGCTTTGCCGAGTTCCGGGGGGGCTTTGCCGTGTATTTTTCCCACACGGCAAAGAGCCTGTGTGCCGTAGTGATATCTCTGGAAGATTTTTTTTTCTTTTGAATATCATTTTCGATTTTTAAAAATTCTTAGCTCGGAGGAGCCCGTGAGCCAAAACGCTGGCCAGCACCACCTAGCTAATACGTACTTGTCGCGAACAAGAACCGGAGACAAAACTGATCATCTCGACTTGGGCTGTGTCATGGCGCGTCAGCTGGTTTGTCAGAATGTTCTTCAGCGTTGCTACCCGATTGTACTTGTGCCAAGCCACGATGACACCCTTGAAGATTGGTGGCCGCAAGGAAGGGTTTTGATTCCCTTGTGCTGCGCTTGTCACTTGGACTCTCTGGAAGGAGCGCCAACAGGAAGAGTCTTCGATCCTTCAGCTGACACATTGCGCATCGGTGTGTAGGAAGATCGCCGATGAAGCACACCTTTGGATTTTATCCGGCGCTGTAGGACTTGGGCTCACCTGGTCTGGAGCATAAAATAGCACTTGGTGAAATCTCATAACCCTATTTTACCATACAACATTAGCAAAGGGATATAGTAGGACTGAACGTATGCACAGAATCCTAGCTATACATCGACAAATTTAAGGGTTCTGAAAAGAAATGGCGATACCGCCAGCGAACTGTCAAACTAAACACCTCGGTACCAATCCTCTCACTCACGCACACACATAAACTGGAGAAACAATCGAGATGAACAAGGATCGCAGATCACACGCAGAGACACAGAGGTTTGCACAACCTAATGTCGCACGGCCTTTTCCGTCACTCTTCTCCTTTTATTCTGATGATGAAGTATAGAGACTCAACAAGCTCAGCTAATTAAAACGCTCCACACGGCCAGCTACCACCCGTGGCATCCCATGAATCCATTGCGCAGAGCGTGGACTACGCTATCCTAGCACATCGTGTCCGATCCACTTTGCCATGCCATCCCATGATCGGTTCAAACAACGACCGTGTCAGGTGCTTCTACTCTAACTGAAAACTCTGAAATAAATCTAGCTGTTACCGACAATAAATAGGCTGACGGACAACATTGACCTGACGAAACTGAAGAACTACTGATGCACATGGTTTATTCAACACCAACGACGCGTTGTTGGCAGACCTGACGGAGCAATCTCCTGACGACGATGATATGTAGGATATGCGCGCCTATGAAGTCCACCAAATGGATGAACTCCACAACGCCTTCCACGTCCAGGGCGGGCGCCAGTGATGTCGTGTATCCAGTCTTGCTCCCTGAGCGCCTCGCTGCCCTGTTGTTGTTGACCGAAGCAAATAGCACCGATGCCGAATCCGAGATGGCTGGGCTGTCGATCCAACGGTCTGTCCAGAAGAGGGCACACATGCATGCCATTGCAGACAATGCTTGGAATTGACGAGGGGTCCTCTCGGGGATTGATCTTGGTCGGGAACCTGGTCAGAGTACACCGCGATGCAGCCGAAGATCCCCTCGTAATCCCGCACGCCTCGGACAAGGCCCATCCCCGGAGCATCCTCGCCGACAACGTCCGCGCCGCCCGCCGCGCGCACCATCTACAGCACGCGCAGCCGTCGCTTCTCCCTCTGTTCCTCGCCACTTAGCGACAACGTCCGCGCCGCCCGCCGCACGCTGATACCGCGCGCACACCATCTGCAGCACGCGCAACCGTCGCTTCTCCCTCTGTTCCCTCGCCACTTCGCGACCTAAAACTACATACTAAAAGTAGTTTAGTATAAGATGTATTAGGTTTGTAAAGAAAATGTATCTAAACTTATTTTATTGTCTATTCACTGTAAACCTTAGTGAACCTACATACTAAAAATAGTCTAGATATACTTGTTTCATAAATCTAAAACATCTTATATTTTAAAATGGAGAGAATAGAAGCTACGTGAATCTGCCTTTCGTCTTTTTTAGCTAACAATCCATGAGACGAAAGGGGGAATATCCGTGGTATCGATGGTACAACGGTTGAAAGGTGTGTGTAATGGGCGATTATTTGGGACTGCAGTTCGTCTGTAATTTACCGATGATCTCCTCTCTCTCTCTCCCCGCCTTTTTATCTACTCCACCTCACGAGAAAATCAAAGGTGTTACTTCTTGTAGACGGTTGAGTTGTACTATAGTACATGCCCTCGGATGCCAGCGCGAGATGGTTTAACCCAACAAGGGAACCCAACTAAGACCAAGTGAGGGGTTGCACATTAGGCTATCGAAAAACAACAAATTTGATGGATCAGGATCCAACGGATTAGCAAGCCCATGTTCTTGATGAGAACGCAGGTCGCCCACAGCCCCTGGCGGCGATGTGACTACTATGACGTGGTGTAACAATGTCGATCGTGACCTTGATTTTATGCCTCTACACAATCAATCGATGGAGGAGAAACTTCTCGGCGATGTCACGGGCTTAGGAAGGCGTCCCTAGATATCATGGGCGAGGCAGTGGCCACTGCACGTGGATGAGGCTAAATAAATATAAAATTGAGAAGCGACATCAAGGACGGGAGAGCAGGGATCTACTTGGCTCTTTTCTCGTGTGGCTCTCGCATGTGAAACTTAGTCGTGGCCCTTAAATAGGGCGTGGGGCATTCTATCGGAGAACATATCCGTTGCACTCATGCTTCTTTTACATCTGGTGGTCGTAAACACTTATTGTGAGCTGGCAAACAATCTAAAAACATATAAAATTTATTTTTCATGTCGAGAAAGCTCAAATTAAAATTTGATACTTTTTTCGTGTAATTTCACCGATTTATTAATAACCTTCGATAGAAGTACAAATGAGCCGAAATGTGATAAAAATAACAAATAGGTCATTGGACCATCTTGCGATGACTACATATACTTGTATTAGCCGAAGACGCGCCGCCGTCCTAACCCTCCGTCACCAGAGCTAGACAAAACTTGTCATAATTAAGCATAGTGTAGTAGACAGACAGACAGACAGACAGACAGACAGACATGACATCATCGTTCTAAGGCCTAAAAAACCATCGCACCAAACCATCAACCATCACTGAAGCTAACAACCGTAAATCAAAAAAGAATGACCTTAAACCAAACCAACAAATACAAAAACAACATGATCCAAAGTGAACCGTCGAACATATGACTCCACATATCGCGGATGCACATGACGTGAGAAAAATAGCAACAAATGGCCAAGTTCTAAACAAGTAAATTGTTTTCGAATTTCTTGACAAATTATAGAGCGTGTTTTGAACGGTTGGTAACTCTCGGTGCACTAGATTTGTCCTCCGGTTCAATCGATGGGGCACATAGGGCACATAGTACAGTACACGTGAGGCTTTGCTCTGTTGACCTGGTCCAGGAAAGCCATGGCGGACCACCGAGTGGGCGCACCCAGCACGTGGAAAGGAGCGCCGAGTGCCCGAGTGTGATCCTCCTCGGGATCGTGATCCAAGCAGTAGACGGGGTCCATTCCAAAAGCGGCTTTGACTGAAGTTATGTGGCGAGATCTCCTGCGAAGCCGTGTTGCGCAAGAAGATGGCACAAGGAGAAGGTTGTCACAGGCCCCAGGGGATCCAATGTTGCCAAGTCCAAACGCGCGAGTAGGACAGCGGAGGGACAATGGGGATGAGACGTGGCGCAACTGTAGTCAAGCGTCTGAAGTTGGTGCGCTGGAAGTGGGCGTTGGCTGGCAACAGCCACACGCGTTTTGGCATGAGCGGTAACCATGTCGTTTATTCTAGTCTCTGCAAACATTTTTTATATACGACTACACAAGTAAATTTTATACTAAAATTATATACTTATTCATAATTGTTTTCAATAAACAATCACAATTAACTAAACAATAATGTCCCAAAAAACTGAGTGTGGTTTTTTGTTAGGCAGCCAAATGTCCATAATTTAGAAATACATTGAAATGTGTGTTAAATATAAATTGCATTTTATAACAATGGTTATGCTTCTTATGTTTATCTAGGATACATGGACTTCTGAAGATCTTTAAGCAACTCATTTAGATGTCAAGCAAAATGGAAAAGGGAAAAAATCACACGCGTTCCCGGGTTAATTTGTGCCACTTGTGTGAAGTATATAATATATATTTCTCTCTACATGTGTGTCTTTGTGTGCATATGTTACATATAATTTGTATATACTAGCTGAATACCCGTGCGTTGCCACGGATCGTCAAGTTTTTTGCACGATGACATTTACAAATTTTAATTAGCACTTTTCAAAGGAAAACGATAACAATAACAACATGTAGTTTGGGTCTCTCTCATTAAATATAGAATAAATAATGAATTTTCTTATAAAATATTTTCTTGCCAGAATGTGTAAATTGGCAAAGAATACAACAACTCTGTATGGTATGCAAGTGAAATGCATAAAGCATGAACTGCAAGATGACCTGATTGTACATCCTCCAACATTTGAATAACTTTTTCCACCGCAGCCTACTACACCTGAACGAATTGTGAGCAGTATGTGCTAAGCACAAAACAATTATTACCTAGTAGTTGTACGAACTGGAGCTCGGTCATGAGATTCTAAATCTTCATCTCCAATGTGGTCAGGTCATCGTCCTGTGACTTATGTTGCAGTTCAATGTCTTTCTCCCTTTACAACTTCATCACATAGTCAGGCAAGAACTAAATCAAAAATTCAGTAAGAACGGTTAAAAAAGATTATGTGCCTAAGTTATACACGTAGTAGTTGATGTTTCTCTCCTTAAACAAAAATACACGTATTATCTTATTTCGTCATTTTACCCGAAACTTGATTCAGCTGCACTTCAAGCTTCATGAGCTCAAAATGCATGACTTCTTTGCAGTAAGTTAAGTATAGATAGAAATGTATACTGCAGATGTAGTGCTGTAAATTTAATTCTTAATAATCTGCACCCAAAAGGAAGATGTTTCATCACTTGCAGGGAAAAGAGTTTACCACCAGATGTATGTATCGACCTAATACAAGTTGTTAATCTACTTAATCCAATTCTGACTCATCCCAAGATCTTACTGTCTATAATTTCACTTGCAAAAAATTCTCAGCCACTACGTAGCATTCTAAATCGTGTATTGAATTTTTAAATATGCCAGTTGAAATACATTTAGGTTCCTCTTCAACAGTTTTTGAGTGACCATATTTAGACTGCTAAAGTTCTGGGGAAATAACCAAGGCAAGTCAAATCTGGGATGACTAATTAAACATGGAATGCATTATTCTGTGTTATTTTAGCTTGCAGCCCTGCTCTTCGGTAGAAGATGAACATGACATCATTATTTAGTAAACAAAATCGACATCAAACATTTTACCTTTGTCCTAATAATGTTACTTATGTAGAAGTTACAATGGTCATGTTAATGTTACTTGCCAAAGGTAACATTGCTGTTTGTTTCAAAAAGTAGTCACTCATAAAAGGAAGAAAGAAGGAAACATCAGATTAGTGTTCATTCCAAGGTGAATGACAGGGCGTGGAAGATTACGTTGAATGAGCAATTAAAAGTCATCAGCGAGGCGCAAAACGAGCATGATGCACTCACAATAGTTTTAAAATTGATGCACTGATAACTCGAGGCATAAAATAAATCTACAAGTGACCAACAAAGAACTTACTATTGAAATACTCGGACGTAAAGCTGATAATGGACAAAATTGAAGTAGCAAGGTGTACACACTTTAAGTTGACCTCTCAGAATCCAAGCATCTAAATGGATAGGCTTTGCACTTTTAGAGGTAGGCTCGATTCCAAAAACATTGACATCACTTTTTGTTATCTTGCTCTGCTTTCTCATGAACTTGGCACGCACAAGACGCTCATCCTCTTAAGTAGCAACCTGTTTGGCCTCAATGTCATGAATAAACTCCAAAGCTCAGCCTACTTATGAACACATTGTCGAAGGCCGGCAATGCTAAAATTTATTGCCCTTTCTGTCGGTATTCTCGTGATCTCCTTACTCACAGTCTGAAATTAGTGGGGAAAAGAACTTTGTAAATTTCTCTCCAAAATTCGTCAAGCCTTACTCTATCTAACAGAACTAAGCAAGCAATCCATTAGACAAAGGAAAAAACAGAAAGTAGGAAGCAGCACCTTGAGAAAATGACGGTGCCTTGCAGACGGACTGCCACCAGGATGGTATTGTCCGGTCAGTGATGATGCAGCGCTAGATGTGGATGAGGAAGTGGCATCACCTGCAGAGTCAGCCGAGGAGGGAGGCATATCTAGCCGCAGCGAGCCATCAACGCGCCGCCCGGCTGCAGCCACCGCCCTCCGATGCCCCCTCCCGGCCTCCCCTCCCTCATATCGAATCGCGCCCCTCCAATCTCCCCCGACGCGTCTTTCCGGCCCTCCCCTCCTCCTCTTCCATGTTGCGAGCACCGCCACCGAAAAGGGCAAATATCTAGATGGACAAACCTCTCCTCCACCTCCAATCACTCGCCGCTGCAGGCCCCATCGGTACTGCAGGCCACATAGACGTGAAGTGGTACTTCATTTGGAGGAGGCGATGCGAGGCCGGCCTCACCGTCAAACCCATCTCTCCCATCCGTGGAGGCGTCGTCCGTCAGGGGCTTGGTGGCTCCTGCGTGAGAGAGGAAGAGAGCCATGGGGAGAGGGCCGAAGAGAAAACCAATGGCGAGGAGGTGCGCTGGGAAGCAACGGCAACTGGGACGAGCGAGGGCGAGTGGAGTTACGAGGGCGGCGGCGGAGACTTGCAGGTTGCAGACGATGGGAGGTACCGCTGGTCTGTTCCTTCGTGCGTACAACGAACCATTGACTATGCGGTGGCAAACCATGTAAATTGTCCAAACGCACAGGGGCAAAACGGGAAATAGAAAAATCGGAACGAAAATTTCTTAGGAGGACGAACCTACCTGTCTGTAAATTAGTAGATATATAGATATAGATAGATCATAAGTAGAGATCCCTAACACGTCTGTCAAAATGATATATTGCCTACGGTACCGGCGCATGATTCGGCATAAGAAACCACACAATTCTAGGGTGTATAAGAAGCACACGAGAAGCTTGCCACTAAATTACTGGCATGCTCCTTTACATATCTCCGAGTGGTCAAATGGGTCGCTTGTGTTCTACTAGTTGGCACCAAACATATACTATAATAATTTTTTTTTGCTCGGGAACATATACTATAATATTAAATATAAATATATGTCTAGTGTTGTTCTACTTTTTTTCAAAAA
This sequence comes from Avena sativa, assembly GCA_916181665.1. Lineage (NCBI taxonomy): Eukaryota > Viridiplantae > Streptophyta > Magnoliopsida > Poales > Poaceae > Avena > Avena sativa. The sequence continues at coordinate 345,734,345 of OV702280.1, read as the reverse complement.
AAAATTGAAACGGTGTAGTGCGGTTCTAATAGCATTGATTTGAAATTCCAGAATATTGTTATTATGTATATATAACTGATCAAACTATTTAAGTACGGACTTTGAGCAAACGTAATGCATGGAGTAATATGATATTACCGTTTTAGCTTGCAGCCCGCATGCATGCATGCACGCAAGGATAGATCGCTTACCATCATCAGAACTCAGAAGATGAGCATCTGAATCTAGTTCTGCATAGGTGCGCAAGTATAATGTGAAGGCTATAATAGAAAATAGGCAAGGAAATTCTCTCTACGCGCCCGTTACCATCGACCATTCTGACTACCTCTGCTTGATTGGCCAACAGTGGAAGCAAAGCAAAACGTTTTTGTTTCTGTCGCAGAGTAAATGGCACTGAAAGTCACACAACTTGTCCCGCATGTATCACTAGTAGAAAAAGGGTCTTCGGTTCGATCTAAAGTCTAACACTAGTCCCGATTTGTTTCGGGCCGGGACTAGTATGAGCACTAGTCCCGGTTCGTACCGTTTTCGGTGGCTAGGAGTCCGAGGAAACTCTAGTCCCGGATCATTTCGGACCTTTAGTCCCGGGTCGTGATACGGGCCCGGGACTAAAGGGGTTCGGGCATGGGCAACACCCTTTAGTCCCGGGTCATGATACGGCCCGGGCCTAAAGGGGTGCGGGCCCCGGCAGGAAAACTTAAATTGGCTATAACTTTTACGTACGATACGGAAAAAAATGTACAACCTATCAAAATGTGTGGAAAAAAATTGTGAGTTCGATTTGAACGGCCTTAGGCCGTTTTAGATTATTTTAAATTTTTAAAATTCTAAAAGAAAAAAAGTTATTTCAAAAATTAATTTTTTTGCAATTTTATTTATTCCATATTTGGATTCCTCACATTTTTCTGATAATTATGGATATATTATTTGTCGAATTTCGATTTATAGATTTAAAGATATTATTTATGCCATATTAAATGAATAAATGGCAAAAAGGAATAAAATATTATTTTATTTGGTTTTTTACTTTCATTGGATTAAAATGTTATTATTACTTATTTATTGTTGTTTACTAAAATAGTTGTTTGTAATTTCAAAAAATAAAGATGTATGACATATTATATGGGCTAATAGGATAGATATGGTAGGTTGACAACAAGGTACAAATGGGTTTCGGCGCGAGGACATCTTGATGGAACAGAGAAGTTAAGCGTGCTGAGGGTGGAGTAGTGCTAGGATGGGTGACCGACTGGAAAGTTTATCGTAAGTGTAATTTGACCTAAGATTAGATATACTTAGTACTAAAAATTTCCAAGTGAGAGGGTTATGAGCCAAACAATTCAAAAGTTCAAGAAAAAGTTGAAAAAAAAATTATTTTTTTTTGAAAAATATTTTTAGTCCAGGGTCGTATTACGACCCGGGACTAAAGGTCCTTCGTCCCCCTGCTATAAAAACGGCCATGCGGTGACCTCTAGTCCGGGTTGAAACAAACCGGAACTAAAGATAGGAGCCTTTAGTCCCGATTTCACAGTCCCGGGTGCAAAATCGGGAATAAAGGCCCTTACAAACCGGGACTATAGGCCATTTTTCTACTAGTGTATATTTAAGTTATAAACTTGTAAACTGAACAAACAAGTCATATTACTTGTGAACTCATGCATCCGTGGTCATAAAACCGGTCAACTAGGTGGTTTTTTATCAAAATCGGTCATAGACAAACTAATTTTTAACAAATAAAACCTTAAGCTTATATTTTTTATGTTGGCAAGTGTATAAGATACAGCTTAGAATTTCTTTTTTTGTAGGCCAAAACAAAACAAGTTTTTCACCGATACTTGTCATAGTCATTCATAAATTTTGGATTTTTTGAAATGAAAAAGTATGGATTTTGAATTTTTTTTCAAATACCGAGCTCAAATCCTCTGTCGTGCTCACGATGCATACATAGTATTGTGCGATACTAAAATACGTTTATTCTGGGCTATACAAATTTACAAAAATGTGATATATTATAGATCCACACATTTGTTACCTATGCGTCATGTGTGCCAACATTTGTACTGAAATTTATAGTTGTATATATATATATATTTCCTCCATTATTTAAGCATGGTTATAATACTTTTATCTTGAGTTGAATATCTTCAAGATAGACCAAGTCTATAGAAAAACATGCTAACATCTAGTCTCACCTATATAGGATCGAAAATTTGTTCTGTAAAAATATGATAGGGTTATTGTAAATTTTAGTTTGCCTATGACCGGTTGGTAAAAAACTACCCAGTTGACCGATTTTGTGGCCACTGGTGGACGGGTTCACAAGTTGTATGACTTATTAATTTAGTTTGTAAGTTATGTGACTTAACTGCACATGCGAGAGAGGTTGTATCACTCCAAGTGCCATTTACTTTGCCGCGGAGCAAAACATTCTGACGCAGCTTAGCTTGTGTCCCTTCCTACGGGTCCCTCCAGCTGCACTGCCGCACGCACATAGAAAAAATCAAACCTTTTGTTGTGAGCTCCTGCTGTGACAACAAGATATGGAGTGAGGTGGTGGATAAGCTTTCCCTGTATGATTACGGCGAGACAGGTGAGTGAGTGCGAGCCGTGCTGCCGCCGGAATGATGCACAGTGCCGGCGGTTTCCGAGTGGTGAGCCCTAACTAGGCCATCCTATCACATCGCATCGCATAACCGGTTCAAACAACGACCGTGTCAGGTGCTTCTACTCTAACTAAAACTCTGAAAGAAATCTAGCAGTTACACCGACACCAGGCTGACCGATCACAGTAACCTGATGAAACTGAAGAACTACTGATGCACACATGGTTTATTCAACACCAACACCACGATGACACCCCCTTGAAGATTGGTGGCCGTTAGTTGGGCAGCGCGCGCCGCCGGCCGCACGGAAGGGTTTGATTCCCTTGTGCTGCGCTTGTCACTTGGACTCTCGGAAGGAGCGTAACTGGCGAGTCTTCGAGCATTCAGCTGACACATTGCACATGCTGATGAAACACAACTTTGGATTCTATTCGGCGCAGTAGGACTTGGGTTCATCTGGAGCATAAAATAGCACTTGGTGAAATCTCATAACCCTATTTTACTATACAACATTAGCAAAGGAATATAGTAGGGCTGAACGTATGCACAGAATCCTAGCTACATCGACAAATTTGAGGGTTCTGAAGAGAAATGGACGAGTGCTTCAGTGTCTCGAACCAGACATGCCTCGCGAAGACACATTCGGTCAGAAGATAGGAATGTGAGCAGTCGGCTTGATCGCAGAGTGGGCATGACGCCGGATGCGGCAGGCCACGGTGGCAAGGCGGTCTACGGTCCGACACCACCGGTTGTGCGAAGCAAGCCAAGTGAACATTTCGCGCTTTAGAGCTGACCGGCCGTCCCAACGGCGCTCACTCGATACCGCCAGCGAACTGTCAGCCTAAACACCTCGGGTATCAATCCTCTCACTCACGCACACACAAAATTGGAGAAACAAATTGAGATGACCAAGGATCACACGCAAAGACACAGAGGTTTGCGCAGCCTAATGTGGCACGGCCTTTTCTGTCATTCTTCTCCTTCAACAAACTGAGCTGAAAACTCTGCACACGATCAGCTACCGCTCGTGGCATCCCAGGAATCCATCGTGCAGAGCGTGGACTACACTATCCTAGCGGCTAGCACATCCCGTCCAATCCACTTTGCCATGCCATCTCACGGCCGGTTCAAACAACGACCTTGTCAGGTGCTTCTACTCTAACTGAAACTCTGATGGAAAACTAGTTGTTGCCGACAACAGGCTGACGGATAATAGTAACCTGACGAAACTGAAGAACTGAAGAACTTCTGATACACATGGTTTATTCAACACCAACGACGTGTTGTAGGCACTAGGCAGACCTGACGGAGTAATCCCCCGACGATGAGCTGTAGGACATGTGCGCCGATGAATCCCACCAAATGGATGAACTCCACAACGCCTTGCACGTTCAGGGCGCCGACGATGTCGCGCTGACGCCGCACGCACAACATCTGCAGCACGCGCAGCCGTCGCTTCTCCCTCTGTTCCTCGCCGCTTTTCGACCGATCCCTGTCAGATCACTTCATTCTCCGTTGATCTCGGTGGATCCAGATATCTACAGAAGCAAACCAATCTCGATTCCAAGCTCGGAGTCAGTCGGAATCATCTCTCAAAGTTGGGCCGATTCCACTGCATCTCTGTCCATTCTCCGGTTCATGTCCGACAGTTAAAGCGGGCCCATGACCCATGTTAGTGCTCTTACACGCGACCAGGGCGGCTCCTCCTGTTTCTTGAGATGGAAAATAAATAAAAATTCATTACCGCAATATTTCATTACCACGACGACAAGATTGATATTGGCCATCTTCGTCTTTGGGAGACAGACGAGCAAGGCCGCACACCACCCAACTATACCGTGAACGCTATCTCACCTGGTTGTCACGAGGGTTCCAAATAATCAGATTTATTTGTACTCCTCTGATATAAATTATTTAACTCAAATTTATTTAGATTTAAATGTATTTAGACATGTTTGAAGGTATACGGGTAGGCTACACTAGCGTAAATCAAAAAAATTCTACCGCGTATACCAGGATTATCGTTGTCATAGATTACGGGATTACCACTAGACGCGTAGTTGTGGAATTGATGAAGCGCGTCGAGGCAGTGGAACGTTTCCTCCTTGTCCTCGTCCCACGAGCAGTTCCCCTTGCGCGGCTCGTCCAAGCGCTACAGATTGCAGCGCCTCCGAGGTATCCACACGTGCAGGGTGGAAGCGTCATACGCCGGACTGCTAGGTCCGCGCGTGCAACACAGGCGTGAGGAGTGGCGGCTGGGAATGATCTGAGGTCTTACCCTGGTCAGCTCGCCCCACCCTCTCTTATATAGGCGTCCCTAGTGGGCTTCTACATTAGCAGCCCATTAGTAGCCTAAGCTGGTCTAATTCGGATCCAATCCTCATTAGGCTTCCAGCCCCTTAAGTGTGTGACCCTATAGGTTCATATGCGTATAGACATGACACGAATACACTTATTCTGTCAATAGTTGGTAGCGGCCTTTAGCAAGACGTGCCAACTCCTAAACACATACAAAGATCATATCGGACGAACCATCACAAGGTTTAGTACATGTCTTTCCCTGTGCCTCACGATATTTGGTCTAGCTCCAAGCTGACCTCCCTTTCTCGATACTGTGATTCGGAATCCCTTTACTAGGTTAACTCTTAACCTTATGTAGCACGGCCATGCATTTCTGGATCCGATCACTCGAGGGCCCAGAGATATCTCTCTCAAGTAGAGAGGGGCAAATCCCATCTTGATTGACCATGCCTTGCAACATGCTTCAGGACAAACCCGAAAGCGACCTTTATGACTACCCAGTTACAGTGCAGCGTTTGATAGCCCCAAAGTAGGCCGATCCACATCTCAAGTACATGCGACAATCTCAGGTCTAAGGACAAAACGTACACGATGTGTAGAGAGAGAGCTGCAACTAATTGCCAGTCTCAAGTTAGGTCAGTCCAACCCCATGTTCATAACATGTGTCCACATTATTGGTTTGACATCTCCATGTCTATGACTTGCGAAACATAGTCATCAACCAATCGATGTGCTAGTCTAATATCCACGTGTGGCCTCACATGAACTCCGACTAGGGACAACTATTAAATAATCATACAAGTAAAGAGTTTCACAAACAATTCACATAATTGCCAATCAATACAAGTTGCCTAATGTGGATATTCAAGGAATATTACAATAACTCATGGATACATATAAAATATAATCATCTCTATGATTGCCTCTAGGGCATCTTTCCTTTAATGTTTTGGTACTGAATATTTTTAAATCTAGACAAAACCAAATCAACTACTTTTCGTTTCTAAATATAAGATGTTTTAGATTTATATAAAAAAATATCTAAACTTCTTTTAACGTGTAGATTCACTTCAAACCTATGTGAAACTATATACTCTCTTCGATCCATATTAGTTGACTTGAATTTATCAAAATTTGGATAAACCTATATATTAAATATTGTCTAGATTCATTCATATCTAGATAATTTTGAGTCAACTAATATAGATCGAGTGGAGTACTAAAAAAGCTAGATACATTTGTTTCACAAAACTAAAATATTTTATATTTTAAAATGGAGAGAGTAATTTAGATTAGAGGAAGTAGTATTAAAATCGCGTACTAGAAAAACGACGCACCGTTAGCAGCACACCACGATGTACTGCGCGACAACCACCGTGTTGGTGACCCATGGGGAAGTGCTGTGACGACACGTGCAATGGTTTAGACACTAAGGCGTCAAGTGGTGGGTTCTACTAAAGCCCCACTTTTTTCTCGCTAATTTTTAGTTCAAAATTTTGCGCAAAAATTTGAACTATAATTCGACAAATAAGGCTTTGGTGGGATCCCACTTACACTCCTATAGACACCAACTGTCTGCAATATTTGTCCATGTCAGCTACTACGGCACTATAGACACCTCATACAATACATCGTCTTTTTAGTTGTCTGTTATTTTAGAAACTAGAAGCTACGTGAATCTGTCGTTCATCTTTTTTAGCTAACAATCCATGAGACGAAAGGGGGAATATCCTTGGTATAGACGCGCTCAATGGTACAACGGTTGAAAGGTGATTATTTGGGACTATAGTTCGCATGTAATTTACCGATGATTGCTTCTCTCTCCCGCCTTTTTATCTCCTCCACCTCACGGAAAATCAAATGTGTCACTTCTTATAGACGGTCGAGATGTATTATTGTACATGTCCTCGAATGTCAGCGCGAGGTGGTTTAACCCAGCAAGGGCAACCAACTAAGGGCAAGTGAGGGGTTGCTTGAAGCCTTCTTCATAACTTCGTATTAGGCTATCCAAAACCACCAAATTCGCCCACCGCCCTTGGTGGCGATGTGGCTATTTTGACACGGTGTAATATTGTCAATCGCGACCTTGATTTTGTGACTCTACACAATCAACCGATGGAGGAGAAACTTCTGGGCGGTGTCACGGGCTTAGGAAGGTGTCCCTCGATGTCATGGGCAAGGCGATGGCCACTACACGCGGATGGGGCTAAATAATATCCAATTAAACGCTGTGCGCGAGAAGCGACATCAAGGGCGGGAGGGCAGGAAGTTGTGTTGGCTCTTTTCTCGTGCGGCTCTCGCATGTGGGACTCAGCCAGGGCCCTTAAATTGGTCGTAAGGCATTCTATATGGGAGAACATATCCGTGCACCCACGATTCTTTTGCATCTGGTGCACCGGTGGCCGGAAACATGTATAGCGAGCGGGCAAACAATCTAAAAATAATTCATAAATATTTAAGGGCCTAGAGGAGAAGGCCACAGCGCCTAGAGGATCCTATGTTGGCAGGTCCAAACTCCCGGATGGGGCAGCAGGGGGGGCGACGTGGCGCAACTGCAGCCAAGCGTGAAGTTGGCTGGCAACAGGCGCCGCGAGCTTTCCCAACAACTTTTGCAGAATACGACCGTCGACCGGGGTTGATGGTTGTCGCCATGCGCCGGCACAGTGGAGACCGGTGCGATATTGTGTGACGCCTTCCTCTCTGCGAAGCTGCGACGGCGGCACCATGGAGCAGTGAACCAATGCGTCGTGCGTTCAAGCCATCATCGGAAAATATTCTGATACTCAACAACGTATTTCCGTTAAAACTTGTTTAGAACTTACATTTAATCGATGATGTAATGCCAGAATAAAAGGCATCGACTACCATTTGCGCCTTACGGTAGTTTGAAAGGGTGAAGATTCTCAACATATTCTAGGAAAAGCCAAAAAACATACTAGTTGTATCTAGACGTATTTCATATAGATTAACCTAAGTCACTTATTTTTAAACGGAGAGAGTAGTTAGCATAGATAAGATAAAATAAAATTAGATATTGGTATCACAATTGGTGCTAGGGTAGCTAGTTGGTGGCTAATTTCTTTTTAAATAATACATTTTTATTCAATTTCCAAAATAATACGAAAAATAGGAATCTACAGAGCTATCACGGCATCGGCTCAGCATGGGCCGATAGGGGCTTGTTAGCTCAACGTGAGCAGATAGGGCATTATCGGTCGCTGCGCAGGGCCCGTGCGGTTGGCATGTCTGCCCTACGTCGGCCGACAAGCCTCTATCGGCCAACGCTGAGATGATACCGTTCTAGTTCTGTAAATTCTGATTTTTGCGTATTATTTCAAAATTGAATAAAAAGTGTATTATTTAAAAAATAGCTAGTTGATGCCTATTTGGCAAAAACAGCTGATTAGTATTATTTTGGGGCGATGACCGATAGATATAGCAAATGCTCGTCTGATTGCATTTTGACAGTGAAACTGACAAAGAAGGTCTACCATGAGTGTTTACTAGGGCACCAGCTGTTATGGCCGGCCCGGTTCGCCCGGTTCTCTCCTATCCCCGCCTCCTCTCTTTTTTATGTGCCATCCCTCCCAGCTCCATTGTCGTCGCCACATCTGGCGAGTCACCGACAGCGCCGTCGAGAATCACCGCTACTGATGAGGCGACTCGCCGCCTCTGCCACCATGGTCTCGAGGAAGATAGAATCGCACAATTCTCTGCTCCAAGGAACCATGAAATTCAACAATAAATACAAAAGACCGCAATTTGCATTAACTGGGAGAAAAATACTCAATTTTTGGATGAAATCGATGAACCCTAGCGAGACCAATTGCTGGAGTGTGGGAAGTCGTGTGGTAGGGAGTTTCCCAACAAGATCGCGGACCAGCGAGGTTAATTGCTATAGTGGAAGAGGGTTATGACCAGGTACTTGTTTAACATTGAGTATTTGCCAAAGTGCTTCAGCAAGGAGCAGAAGGCGGCCCTAGCCATGTCCGGCCTACATCGATGGGAGTTCCCGCCGCATCTGCGCAACGCCGAGGAGTAGCGGCGCTTCTCCTCTATGCCTGATCGTGGAATCTAAGATGTCATCACCACGACACACCGTGAGGCATTCATGAGGGAGGTGAATGCCGCTACGATCGTGGACATCGACTCCGATGAGGAGGAGGCGGGAGGGGATATGGAGGAGGGCGACAACAAGAACTAGGCCAACGGCGATGGCGAAGACGAAGACGAAGACGAAGACAACGGCAACGACGTAGCCTAGATGAATTTCTATTTATTGTGCATATTAGGCGAAATCTGTAATCACGTCGGCTGTATTGGGTGCACCGGTGTGGGAAGCTCCTTCCTATGCGCAAGTACCGTGTGCCGGTGTCCCCCGTAGTGTTGTGACGGTCGCGTTGCCGGCTACGATTTGAGGAGCACCGGTGGAGATGTCCATGTACTCCCATTGGTTCATTGTCAGTACAAGGAACATAATTTTTATCCATGTAAATATCTCATCATTATAATCTATAACAAATATATTTGAGCATGAAATCGAAGAGACATGGATAACATTTTAGAATACAGGAGCGGAAGGTTACACCACAATCCGACTATATAATTACACATCGGAGGCTTGGTTTCTTACATGATCTCATCAAGATAATTAATGAACTAATGCACACTTAACTGAGGCTAATGTGCAATATTCAGTACACTATATTTGTAAGAGAAGCACATTATATAAGTCGGCTTACTTGGCATTTGAAGGTTCTAGTAGAATACCTGATAGTCGTAGTCAATCTACGCACTTGCACTGTACATTTTTCTCTGCCAATTTGCGGTGAACATCTAATACATTCGATCTAGATGTTCCTGTAGTAAATCTAAAAGGTGGTCCTATGTGATAAGATGTGGATAACATGGTGATAATTTAGTTCGATCTATGTCCCAAGTATATATTTGCTAGTGAAGTGGCGCTCCAAAATGTCATAACTTGAAGGTTTTCCCACTACTTACAAAGGGATATAGATCATAACATGTTACATTTTATTTGGTGACAACTGACCAAGTCGGTTTGTTTTTTGTTTTTGTTAGACAGAAAGGAAATACACATCTCACAATAGAAGAAAGATAATTATACACAAACAACCAGTAGTGTATAAAGACATGGTGTTGATTTTATTCAGTTAGTATTTCATTATTTAACCCGCTTCAAAATTTCTCTTTGTTGACATACGCATTATTTTCATGCGAAGTCTAATTTAACTGACAAATGTATGTCATTTTGTAAAAACCTTGGGTACTAGTGTGCATATAGCCGGATTGCGATCACTCCGGATTGTAAAAACCTTCGGTACAAATGAAGAGGACAAGAGCAAGGTATCAAAACACTACAATGTGCATATGGCTCCCCCCACCCACCCCCTGACCCCGCGTCGCCCTCACTGGCGGCACGGGGGAACCCCCCGCCGACGAGCCTAGCTCCCTCCCTCTGCTCTCCCTCGCGGTGCCGCCACCAGAGGGGCCTGTTGGTGAAGCCTTCGCGGGCTCCAGGGACGGTGGCGGCGGGGCTTCCTCGCGCAGCCTTCCTCCATGGCGACGGCGGCGGTCTTGGGGGTGCGGGACGGCGCTCAGCTCCGTGGAGGCACCCTGGCTCGTGGCGGCCGGAGATCCCTTCGGCGTTGCTTCGGCCGGGTGCGGGGTGAGGCGCATCGCCACGGCCGCCGCGGCTCTGGTAATTGGCTCCCGTGAGGGCCCGATCTGGGCCCTGCGGGCCGCGGCCGACGCTGTGGCTGGCGGTGCAGGAGGTGGTCAGCGGCGGGGATTTCAGTGTCGTCATCGATCTGCAGCCTGGCTTGGTCTGGCGGCGGCGCGGTGCTGTTCCGGAGTGCTTGGCCTGGAGGTGCGGAGTTTGCTTTGGCAGGGGTGATGGTCGGTGGGCTTCGGCGCACATGGTGGTGGTCCAAGGGCGGCCTTTCAGGTTGTAGGTGTGCGAGCTTCCTGGGAGAAATCCTTGCTTCGGTTTGGCCGGAGCCGGCGATGGTGATGCCTGTGGGTATCGCGTGTAGGGGTTCTTAGCAAGGAAAACAAAAAATTTCTATCGCATACAAACAAACAAGCCAAGATCTATCTACTAGATTGTAGCAACGAGTCGATGGAATAACTTACCCTCGAAGATTCCAAAGTGTTTAACGAGAGCGGATTCTCGTGGGTGATGTAGTCGTACTCTTCCCGATCTCAAGATCGTGTAGACGATCCTTCCGGCGCTGCGTTCCGGCAGCGCTCCCGCAGTCGGTCACACGTTCGGTACTCGACGAAGACCTTCCTCTCCCTTGTTCCAGCAGGCAGCGGAGGTTGTAGCACTCTCCTCGCGATTCCGGCAGCACAACGGCGTGGTACCGGAAGTAGAGGAGAAATCCCGCAGGGCTTCGCCTTAAGCCGGAGCGAGTATGGTGGATTATGAGAGAGGGCTATTAGTGGTCTAGAGATTAGACACACCAATTAGAAGGCTCTAAACCGCAGGCTAAAGCAATTAGAAGCTCTAAACCAAAACGGCTCTAAACCGGAGATTAGAGGTAGAAACTTGTGTGTCTAGAGGAGGAGGCCCTGCCCCTCCTTTTATGGGTGGAGGGGCCGGCGCGCCAGGGGAGGGAGGGGAGTCCCTCCCCAACTCGGCCTAGGTGGGCCGCCGGCTTGGAGAGGAGGGACTCCTCCCCCAAGTCGGTTTTTGCCTCCTCTTGCTTGTTTCCCACAGTTTCTTGTTTTAGCCGTTTGACTTTCAAACTGGACATTTGACTTTTCTGTTTTAGGATTCAATTTAATCCTTTATTTGGAACAGCAAGAACACTTAGTACATGATTCAATCATTCCAATATGTAATGACACATTCATGTACCCCTCCCCCCTCCCGGAGTGCCGGACATTCCGGAACCTTCTAGAACATTCACCGGAATCATTTCCGAACTCCGAAACGGGACTTTCTTTATATGAATCTTATTCTCCGGACCATTCCGGATCACCTCGTGATATCCCGGATCCCATCCGAGACTCCGAACAACATTCGGTCTCTTTCTCATAATACCATAACTACTCAAAACAACGTCGAATCCTTAAGTGTGTCTCCCTACGGTTCGTGAATTATGCGGACATGATCGAGACACTTCTCCGAACAATAACCAATAGAGGAATCTGGAAATTCATATGGCTCCCACATATTTCTACGATTACTTTGCGATCGAATGAACCACTTACATACGATACCAATTTCCCTTTGTCTCACGATATGTTACTTATCCGAGGTTATGATCGTCAGTATCTCTGCATACCTAGTTCAACCTCGTTACTGATAAGTACTCTTTTCTCGTTCCCGTGATATGTGATCCCTTGTGAGCCAGTCACATGCTTGCAAGCTAATTGGATGACATTTCACCGAGAGGGCCCAGAGAATATCTATCCGTCACATGGATGGACAAATCCCACTCTTGATCCATGTGTCTCAACCAATACTTTCCGAACACTCAATGCCACCTTTATAGCCACCCAGTTACGGTGTGGTGTTTGATGTCATCAAAGCATCCATCCGGTAAAGGTGATATGCATGATCTCATGGTCGAAGGAATTAGGTTACTATGTATCAGAAAGCATATAGCAATTAAACTATTGAAATGACTTGATCTTTATGCTACGCTTATCTATAGGAGTATGTCCACCATATCATTCTCCTAATGATATGATCTTGTTGTTGATAACATCTCAATGTTCATGATAGGGAAACCACAATCATTTATCAACCAACAAGCTAGTGAAGTATAGAGGCTATACTAGGGACTTCAAATTAAGTTTACAAATCACACAAGTATTAATGTTTCCCTGTTAATACTATTATAGCATGAATGTAAACATTTATCATAAACACAAAGATATAATAATAACTACATTTATTATTGCCTCTAGGGCATATCTCCAACATCGCGGTCTTTCTCGGGAGCATCGTCGAGGGGTGCTCGCTCCTCCTCCCGTGGCCATGACTCCGGAGGGAAACCTCATATCCGGGATCGGGCGATGGAGGCGCTTATGTGTCTCATTCCTTCTTGGGGGCATCGCCTCGGAGTCGCCTACGGCCGGGTTCAGTGAAGATGGTTGTTGCCAGGCAGCTGTGCAAGGTCCAAGGTTGAAGTTTGGCAAAGAGGAAGGCTCGAGCGGAGGTCGGGTCGCGGTTGATCTTTGGTAGTCTGTTTTCCCGGCGTGTCCGATGGGTTCTCCTGCTTCGCTGTGTTGTTGTAGAGTCGGATCTGCGGTGGATGGTGTCCATGCAGCGACGATGACCGGCTGTCAGTGGTTTCTGCAGGTTCTCGGTCGGCGCAAGATCAACATATTTTCCTTGTGAAGCTCGTCGCCTGAGTCGGAGCTGTCTCTCCTTGGCGCGTGTGGCCAATTGATGGCATAGGCCGGCATGTTTCCTGACGCCGTCTGGGAGGCTCTGTTGTGGAAGTCGCTGGCAAAGTCGGAGTCGCTGGCTCGCGGAGGAGTGATGACGATGATGCTATTTGGCAACCTCGACGTGAGTCTTTCTTGTGTGTTTGTGTTTCCTGTGGGTAGCCAGGTTGGCTGTGGTGGTGTGCCCAATGTGGTCGTGTTCCATGACGATATTGGTGTACTTGTACGGGTTTTCGGCCGGTTCCCCTGCAAATGAACCGGTCAATTCTCTTCGACTTTTTTAAATAAAATGAGGCAATATTGCCCGTTTTGTTTCAAAAATACAATGTGCATATGGCCGGATTGCGATCACTCCGGATGGGAAGGGTCCGCACTCGAAATTGAACTCGAACTAGGGAACCATATGGTCATTTTGTTTCACAAGTATGAAGCTTTTTCTGATTTTGTTTTTCATTTGATCTGATGCACCCTACTGATCCTAGTCCTACTGCATGACAGCCGTTCGGGTCTGCCTGTTTTCATAAGTTGGGACTATACGCCTCTGTAAGGTTTGGAGATGAGGGTGAAAACATGTAGAAGGCAGAGAGTGGAAACTGACAGTCCCTAAATCGAACAAATAGTGCAAATTGACTTGGACATATTTCCAGATATTGCATTTCGACATCCAAGATAGATTGTGCTGATACATAACTGGAGGTAGCATACAATCAAGATAGATAAATCATGAGCATAGAAGATAGAACAGTGAAAACTCAAAGGATGGCGCAGGGAGGCCAGGTTGGCTGGTGGTTGCTGTCGTTGTCGCTGCCGTCGTCGCCGTCACTGTCCTTGCTCTTCGGCTCCTCCTCTGGATGGATGCCGGCAGTCTTCTTGAGCCTCTTGCTGTCCCTCTTCTCCCAATATTTATCTCTCTTTCATATCTCGCGTGGTGTACGCTGCTTCTTCTCGGCAAGTGGGGGCTCCACATCGCTGGGTTTGCTGCTCTTGTCAGTGTCGCTGCGGATCTCTGCGAGATTGACCTTCTTGGCGGAGAAGTGCTGGTGAGTGGCGGCCAGCCCCGGCATCGGATTATCCTTGGGAACCCCCTCTCCAACGGCGCCGGGGACCTGGCTGAGCTTGCCGGGGGGGCGAAACGTTGTCCTTTCCATGGGGCTTCGACATCTGTCCAAGAACAGATACAGAGCATTAGGAAGCAAAAAAAAAAAAAAAAAAAAAAACAGAGATGCTCATTGAAGAATTACTGCAGTATGCTATAATCCTCGGTAACAAAATAACCCAAAGGAAGCAAGATCCCAGAGATGCTGGGAAAGAACGCAAGACATAAGAAACGCACGAAACAGAGGTGGAGTCATGGAGGTGTGGTGTGCCCTTGCACCCTCCATCGTTTCCCTATGGACAACATGGAAGAACCCAATAAACATAGAATCCGTCCAAGCAAGATCCATCCTCCTCCTCCAAGATTAGAAAGACGATCGCCACCACGAAACTGACCAGAGATCTTTAGCAAAATTGACAATACGGAGTTTGGCCAGAATCGCATAACAGTTGTCAAAATCAAAAACAAAAAACAAGATATGGTCGAGAAAGGGTCTGGGCCAGAAACACGGGCCGGGCTTGGGCCAGAAATGCTTTATTTTTTGCACTCTCGATGGTTTGACATCATGGATCCTTTAGGTCCAATCCTCGTCCAATAGACATGCCGTTCTGTTTGCCACAAACACAGATGAGAACGCTCGGATCTAAAACAACAGGCAAGAACAAATAATAACAAGCGTCAACAATCTGCTGATTCGGTTCTTAGAACCGTCTGGGAATCCATCCACATCATCTCTCGATGGTCACGAACTTGGGCCAGAAATACGGATATGGGCCAGAACAAGATCCGAAACTGCCTTAATCGCTGAAGCAAAACAAAGAAGGTTCGGTAAGGGGCTGGGGGCCAGAGATACGGGCCGGGCCAGGGCAGGCCAGAAACAGAGACGGGAGAAGGTTTTTTTGGGCATGCAACAACATATTTTGCGAATAAATAAATATGAGAAAAATGCATCATCGATCTTGAAAAGATCTAGCGAGTGGTCGAGGTCCACTATTGTGCCTCATCGTCATCGGTGATTCTCGAAATTTATCACCACCTTTGAACGGTAGCAAGAAATCCAGAAAAATAAGGCCAAATCGAAGCGTCACGACGGTCCACGGGCTTTCGAGCAAGACCAAACGCTGCAGAAACATCACGGAAAAAACCCAGGCACTATACAAGTTTAGTCGGGCTGGAGGCGTCGTACGTACACATAGCAAGAACTCACGGGTGGATTCATCGGCTCGTTGCCTCCTCCAAGCGAGTTGTACAGCGACCAGAAACCAAAAAACAGCAGAAAGGAACAGATCCAAACGACGAACTCCACGCAAAACGCACCAAAAAAGTGTAGAACAGAACTTGTGCAGGGGTGGGAGCTGGGGAGAGGGAGCAGGGAGGGGACCAAGGCCAACAAACCTTTTCTCTCTCTCTCCCTCCCTCCCTCTCTAAACCCCTGCCTTGGCCAAGTAAGGCTATGTTCGGTTAATACTCTCATCAAGAGGATTAGAGTG
This sequence comes from Avena sativa, assembly GCA_916181665.1. Classification (NCBI taxonomy): domain Eukaryota; kingdom Viridiplantae; phylum Streptophyta; class Magnoliopsida; order Poales; family Poaceae; genus Avena; species Avena sativa. The sequence continues at coordinate 345,718,431 of OV702280.1, read as the reverse complement.
GATTGAGGTGGATTAGGGGGGATTTTGACTTGCTTGGGATTTAATCCACCCCAATCCCTTTTAATCCTCTTCCAACCTTGCTAAACCGAACGAGCCCTAAAGGAGAGTCGTTGGAATCTGCGTGCTCACGAGTAGAGAGTCTGCACCTTATATGGAGATGGACAAGGCTAGAGGGGCAGGCTCCCGCTGAACAAGGGTGATTCTGACCGTTGGATGTTGTGCGGCTTCAATCTGGCGGTTGAAGGGAGCACCATTCTAGTGGGTTCTATCCAAGTTTCCGGTTAATCTTTTCTTTTATTGGGGAGGCGAATTGGCGAGCTCCAATGCACTGTAACAGGCCTAACGGGTATTATTATCAGCAGGCTGCGCAACCAGGGCCGATGAGATACAGCCTATTAAGAACAAATGCGATGTTCCGCTCAGTGTTGTCGTGTCGTTGCAAAATAAACTCTATCTTTAAGAGAAAATGATAATTAATGAACTACCACGATTATAAGTGAACTACTGACTTTGTCTGTTTTGTCACAGGACTAGCAACATTGGGGTCAGTTATTGATAGATAGCACTGATCGGCCGTTTCAGTGAGTTTAATCACTTTTCTGACCGATTGGACCCACCTGTCAGGTTCACGTGGCAAGGTAGCCATTTCTCCACCTGGCGGACGTTAGGTATCCTTACGGTAGGGCTCAGCCCGTCAGCTCCTCCCATTCCACTCTCGCCCCCGCGCTTGGACAGAAACATGGCGACTCTTGGCGGCAATGGCGGCGTCCCGCCCGTCGATGGCCACAGTAGCGGCGGAGGCGATGAAGGGCGAGCATCCCAGGGGCTGTTCAACGAGGGAGGGGAGGAGCAACACCGCAACATTGACGCCGATCCAGAAAATATAACGTTGCTACAGCAGGCGAAGCCCCCTCTACCCGATTCGCAGAAAGCGTGTTCATCGGCGGGGCAGACCTCCAGCGAAGATCCGCTCAGCCACTACGTCTCTGGCACATGCTAAGCCATTCCTTCCCCCTTCGCCACATTACTGTATTTATGTAGTAGGATCAGGTCTGAATCTTACTTTAGATTTAGAATTCCATCAAGTTTGACATGAAGATTTAGAATTTAGGTTTGAATAGTTTATTTTAATTTAATGTAGGCAACAATATGAGGTTTGGGAGTTGTTTATTCAATTTGATGGTGTCAAATTTGTGCAAAATACAGTGGACCGTTGCGATGCTAGATATATGAATTTGTTGTCACTAATTGAGAAGGAAGGGTATGACATCTATGATTCAATGTACTATGTGAAAGAGGAAGGGGAGGGACTGACAGGGCTACATGTAATAGATAGCGAGGTTAAGGTGGATGCGATGATTAGGAAATATGAGAGAAAAAAGAAATCGGTGCTCACAATGATGAGGGGCAAGAGAAGACAAGCTGTAGTTGTGTCCCTAGTGAAGAGTAAGAATACTGTCAAATTTGTTGCCAAAGAATTTCCAAGTTACATTGATCTAGAGGGAGGGGAGGACCAACCCATTCCATATCAGGTTTAGACACAGGACAGTGTGTGCTAGCAGCCATTACGGACTAAAATTGATGATCAACCTGTGGATATGCAGTTCAGTACACATAATAGTTTTATCCTTGATACTGTGCAAACTCAAATTGATAAGAACATATATGCTGAAGAAGAAAAAGAGGATGGAGAGGAATCTAATCATAGCTACAGTTGGTGGGATGAAGGACAATATGATCCAGTTTATTAGAGGAAATGAGAAAGAAAGAAGAAGACGAAATAAAGGCAACATTTCTAGAGATGAAGAGGAAGAGAGAAGACTCACTACTGCATTATGAGGGTGAGACATATATTGAGGACAATTTTGTCAATGATGGTGATGATGATTGTCTAGAACAAATCCCACTAGAGCAGCATGTGAATAAGAAAGTGAAGAGGCCAGGTCTAGAAAAAATTCCACCAGAGCAGCATGTGAATAAGAAAGAGAAGAGGCCAAGTCCTACACTGAGATCACACTCTCAAGTAGAGATACATGATATTCATGATTGGCCTCCTTCCGATGATGAAGAGGAAATGGGTTTCATGAAAGAGGATACCTAATGGCCATCAGGTGGGGGAAACGTCCACCTTGTCATGTGGACCTGACAGGTGGGCCCAACTGGTCGGAAAAGTGATTAAACCCACTAAAATAGACGATCAATGCTATCTGTCAACGACTAACCTCAATGTTGGTAGTTCTACGACAAATTAGGCAAAGTCGGTAGTTCTCTGACACTGTCGTCTCAAATGTGATAGTTCCTTGTCATTTTCTCATCATACAAAATTATTTTTTAATGCTCTCTCATACGTGTGTATCCTTGAAGACCTTTAGCGTGCAAATATGTGTGGACACGATATTGCAAAAAATGTACTTTTCAATTCGAGCATTTTGTTGAAGCTGAGTGCTCATGCCAGCGACCTCTTCTTCCTAACTAGATTTTTTTAGCTAATCATTTTTTCTTGCCAAAACATGTTACATTTAGTAGCGGACTAAGTACCATAGATAAACATAAGTTTATTTATTACTAACAAGGCTACAACACTACTAAGAAATACACATAAATTGATAGAAACTAGTTGAATGCCCCGTGCTTTACCACGGCTCGTTAAGTTTCTTCTTTGTTGCAATGTAGCGCACACATAAAAATAATGCATGTAAGAATTCAAGCATGTCAAAAAGAAAATATGTGCGGTGGTATATACCAACTTCAATTGAACTTCATTTAATTAAAAAATTATATGAAGACGAATACATTTTCAAACGAGAACCATATATCTCTTTAACAAATACTAACATAATACGGCAAGACTAAAATACCTACACTATATCTCTAGAATAGGTCCAGTTGCCTCTAAATTGTGATAATAATTTGTACTACTAACATCTATTTGCCTCTTCGAGCTTGTTTTCGCGGGAGGTTAGGATGCTTATCGCCTCCGAGATCCTCACCACACACGTCAGACATAAAATACACACATGTTGCATAGATAAACATATAGTAATACACAAAATGTTGCAACATTATGTGTATTTGATACGTCGTAAACGTATCTATAATTTTTTATGTTCTATGCTTGTTTAGTATCAACTTTGCTATGTTTTGTCTACACTTTGAGGTAGTTTTATACATTTTCTGAGACTAACCTATTAACAAGATGCTGTAGTGCTAGTTGCCTGTTTTCTGCTGTTTTTGGTTTCAGAAAAGCTAATAAGGAAATATTCTTGGAATTGAACGAGACAAAAGCCAAAGTCAATATTTCACCGAGTAGAACACGAAGTCCAGAGGAGAGACAGAGGGGCGCCACAGGGCCTCCACACCCTAGGGCCGCGCGGGCCCACCCTAGGGCACGCCGCCCTATGGTGTGGGCGCCCTGGCCGCTCCCCTGCCTCGCCTCTTCGCCTATAAAATCCCCTGATGCCCAAACCCTAAGTATCCGATCAAATCTCCACGAAACAGTCCGTAGCTGCCGCCACCATCGTCCCTAGATCGGGGGGATCTGAAGCTCTTCCCGGCACCCTGTCGGAGGGGAGAGATCATCCCGAAGGCCTTCTTCATCACCATGCCATCCTCCGGTATGATGCGTGAGTAGTTCACCCTTGGACTATGGGTCCATACAATAGCTAGATGGTTGTTTCTTCTCCTTTGTGCTATCATATTTAGATCTTGTGAGGCTAGAATTATAACTCAAAACTCGTGAGCTAAATGAGTAACTCGTGACACAGCTCGACTTAACTCGAACTCAGTGTCTAACGAGTCGAGCCAAGTTTTTGATTTGAGCTTGTTTGTTCACCCAAGCTAAATGAGCTACTCGCGAGCTACTCGTTTAGCTCGTTAAACTCGTTCAAATATAGAGTTTGAAAATTTTCATAGATAAGTTCCATACTATGAATGTTCCTGTAATGGTGTAGAGCTACTATATTTTTCATTGATCTTCCTTCATGTTATTATGGAAGTACTATTGTTGTTATAGTTTCAAATTAGTAGGATAATTACTAATTTTTCTTATATGTGCTCATATTCATAACTTATAACAATCTAAACAAGCTGCTCGCGAGCTACTCGTGAGTTTACCGAGTCGAGCCGAGTTTTAAATATGAGCTCGTTCTATAAACGAGCCGAGTTGAGCTAAGTCGTTAGTTGAACGAGCTTTAGCGAGTCGAGCCGAGTTGGCTCGGCTCGGCTCGAATTCCAGCCCTACTTGTGAGCTCCGTTCATGATCAAGATCATCTATTTGTAATCATATATGTTGTGTTTGTGGGGATCTGATGGATATTGAGATACTATGTCAGAATGATTATTGATTCTATCATGTCTTATTGATTATTGATTCTATCCTTTCTGTGTTGTTTGAGATCTTGCATGCTCTCTATTTCTAGTAGCTATCTTGGCCAAGTAGATACTAGTGACTCCAAGATGGAGTATTTATGCTCGATAGTGGGTTCGTGCCTCTATTGAATCTGGGGAAGTGACAGAAATCTCTAAGGTTATAGATGTGTTGTTGCTACTAGGGAGAAAACAACAATCTTTTGTTAATGAAACAATTGCATTATTTACTTTACACACATTTCTTAATGCAATTATCCGTTGCTTGCAACTTAATACTGGAGGGGGTTCGGATGATAACCTGAAGGTGGATTATTAGTCATAGATGCAGTTGGATGGAGTTCTATGTATATTGTTGTAATGCCTAATCAAATCTCATAGAAATCATGAATGTCTAGTATTTGCATTGTTATGCCTTGTTCAGTTCCCGTCAATTGCCCTGTTGTAACTTGTTCACCCATCATGTTATGTTATTTATTTTAAGGATAACACCTCTAGCGAACTGTGGACCCCGGTCCAATCTTTACCATTGTTACATCATCTACTGTTACCGTTTACTTTCTGCAAGCAATCATTACCTTCCACACTATACGTTTAATCCTTTGTTATCAGCAAACCAGTGAGATTGACAACCTCACTGTAAGTTGGGGCAAAGTCTTGAATTTGTGTTGTGTAGGATTCTAAGTTTCTAGCAATACCTTGGAGTTGTTTCCTTGATCCTACTGGTTCGATAACCTTAGTTTTGTAACTGAGGGAAAATTTGCCGCTGTGCTCATCATACCTTTCTCTTGGGGTCTCCCAACGAAGCTCTACAATATTCTATAGATGTTGCAACTCACACAAGAGTAGAAATCTAAAGCTAATACATTGCTAGTAAAATGAAGAAGATTTATTTTGTCAGTTTCAAGTATAGCATTATTTTAGTAATGAGCAAGCAATTATTATGAAATATCTTGTAAACGAACACCACCAAGTTTGTCTCTCGACACATACAATATTATCTTCTTCGCTGATTACATGGAGGTTCCTACACCACATTTACAACCACACTCAATTCGTCCACCCCATGTTTATTGTAGCATCTCACTTTTAGCTGCCATGATGCAAATATTCAGGACATGGGAATATGTGAAAAACAGAACCATATGTCTCTTTAATAAATACTACTCCCTCCGACCCATATTACTTGACTTGGATTTGGCAAAATTTGGATGAACCTATATACTAAATAGTGTCTAGATTCATCCAAATCTAGACAAATTTGAGTCAACTAATATGGATCGGAGGGAGTAACATAATATGCAAGACTAAAATACCTACACTATGTCTCTAGAGTAGGTCTAGTCGCCTCTATATTATCATAATAATCTATACTACTAACATCTATTTGCCTCTTCAAGCTTGTTTTCATGGGAGGGTAGGCTGCTCATCTCCTCCAAGATCCTCACCACACATGTCGCACATAAAATACACACATGCTGGAAATATAAACATATAGTAATACACATAACTATTCATGTATATACAAAATGTTGCAACATAGTATTCTCTAAATGTTATGTGTATTCTATAAATGTTGCAACTCACACAAGTGTAGAAATCTAAAGCAAATACATTGCTAGTAAAATGAAGCAGTTCTATTTTTCCGGTTTCAAGTAGAGCAATATTATAGTAATGAGCAAGCAATTATTATGAAATATCTTGTAAACAAACACCATCAAGTTTGTCTCTCGGCAATACAATACTATCTTCTTCGCTGATTACATGGAGGTTCCTACACCATATTTACAACCACACTCCATTCGGCCATCCCAAGTCTATTGTAGCATCTTACTTTTAGGTGCCTGCAAATATTCAGGGAAGGGGAATATGTGAAAAATTTACAAAGCCTATATCATAAATCATAACAAAGGAAGTTTCCACCAAAGGAAAATCAATGGTGAACATAAGTAAACATACAATATTCCCATAGTTTCTTATCACTCTTGTAGAATTGATAGCAACTGATGAATGCACTCATCCTCTAGCAAGAACATAGTATACAATAAACAAAGTTAAGTACCAGCCTTCTAGGAGGAAAATATAAAAAGCTCTGTCTGGTCTAATCATTCCATGCATAGTTTTCATTTCAGGTCCAACGACAAGCATTAATTTGGTATTAACAAAGATCACACTGTACATAGAAGTGTTAAGACGGTTCTCTAGGCTATCATCTCCTTGCGATTTTTTGTGCACATTGGTACTAAAATAATAACCAAACAAAGTCAGATCTCACACAAACAGATGAATTTAACATGCCAAATTCGGAAAAGTAATTTGTTATCATAGACGACAATAGTAAGCGTAATAACTTAAAATGTAGACTACCTATCAAGTATCAGCTTCAAATTCCTCGGAGGCTGAAATGGACATTGCAATAGTTTCTCCTCTTCCAACTAACTCCTTGGGCAAGATTGGATCTGCATACAATTTAATACAGAAAGAAAAGACTAACACCACATTAATTCATTATCTATAGGCTCTAGGATCTTAACTCTGAAGTACATGTCCGATCATATTAGAGATATAAAGGATCTAAGGGAATCAATCGTGATATTGTGTTGCAATCTACGTAAAGGACTTCTACCCAATCACCACTCATTTCATCTACACTGATAACGCTCTCCATACTATCAATAGTGCATTTCCAACCACCCTATTGTGGATATGTAATTGTAAATCTTGGTTTCACTACCAATTGAGTAAGCCAGTCAAACCTATAAATATGTACTTGGATTGACTATACAAATTTCTGAATAATGAAGGGGATTTCAATTAACAATTCAAAATACAAGATTACTCGACGAATTTCTGTAAATGCAAAAAATGGTATTATCATATCAATGGTGGCACCATGAAGTTCCCATGGGCATTGAGTCAAGTGATGTGTGCCAATGCATGTATATACACCTGTTGAATATTTAGCAAGGGCATAAATACTCTCATAACCAGTTGTCCTCATGGTTACTTTATTCCTTTGAGAAGCCCTCATATTTTTTTATCCGACTATATTGTGAGGTTCAGGCTACAAAGAGCACATCACGACCGTAGACTCCCCTTATTATAGATTTGTTGGAGATATGCCCTAGAGGCAATAATAAATGTAGTTATTATTATATCTTTGTGTTTATGATAAATGTTTACATTCATGCTATAATAGTATTAACAAGGAAACATTGATACTTGTGTGATTTGTAAACTTAAATTGAAGTCCCTAGTATAGCCTCTATACATCACTAGCTTGTTGGTTGATAAATGATTGTGGTTTCCCTATCATGAACATTGAGATGTTATCAACAACAAGATCATATCATTAGGAGAATGATATGGTGGACATACTCCTATAGATAAGCGTAGCATAAAGATCAAGTCATTTCAATAGTTCAATTGCTATATGCTTTCTGATACATAGTAACCTAATTCCTTCGACCATGAGATCATGCATATCACCTTTACCAGATGGATGCTTTGATGACATCAAACACCACACCGTAACTGGGTGGCTATAAAGGTGGCATTGAGTGTTCGGAAAGTATTGGTTGAGACACATGGATCAAGAGTGGGATTTGTCCATCCATATGACGGATAGATATACTCTGGGCCCTCTCGGTGGAATGTCATCCAATTAGCTTGCAAGCATGTGACTGGCTCACAAGGGATCACATATCACGGGAACGAGAAAAGAGTACTTATCGGTAACGAGGTTGAACTAGGTATGCAGAGATTCCGACGATCATAACCTCGGATAAGTAAACTATCGTGAGACAAAGGGAAATTGGTATCGTATGTAAGTGGTTCATTCGATCGCAAAGTAATCGTAGAAATATATGGGAGCCATATGAATTTCTATATTCCTCTATTGGTTATTGTTCGGAGAAGTGTCTCGATCATGTCCGCATAATTCACGAACCGTAGGGAGACACACTTAAGGATTCGACGTTGTTTGAGTAGTTATGGTATTATGAGAAAGAGACCGAATGTTGTTCGGAGTCTCGGATGGGATCCGGGATATCACGAGGAGATCCGGAATGGTCCGGAGAATAAGATTCATATAAGGAAAGTCCCGTTTCGGAGTTGGGGAATGATTCCGGTGTTTTCATCGGGAATGTTCTAGAAGGTTCCGGAATGTCCGGCACTCCGGAGGGGAAGGGGTACATGAACGTGTCATTGCATGTTGGAATGATTGCATCATGTACTAAGTGTCATCGATGTTCCAAATAAAGGATTAATTCAAATCCTAGTTTGAAAAGTCAAATAGCTAGTTTGAAAAGTCAAACGGCTAAAATTGGAAAGAGGAAAAGAGGAGGAAGTGGGAAACCGAGTTGGGGAGGGAATCCCTCCTCCAACCGGCGGCGCCACCTCCAAGCCGAGTTGGGGAGGGACTCCCCTCCCTCCCCTTGGCCGCCGGCCCCTCCACCTATATAAGGAGGGGCAGGGCTCCCTCCTCTAGACACACAAGTACCTCTCCTCAAACCCTAGCTTGGCGCCTACCACCATAGCCGCCGCCGCCCCCCTAGGATTTTGCCCTAGCCGCCGACTTGGGGTCCCCGGAACCCTAGCCGCCGGCTCTAGCCTCTCCTCCTTGGTGTGTCTAAACCCTAGATCACCGAGGAGCTCTCTCATATTCCACCATACTCGCTCCGGCTTAAGGCGAAGCCCTGCGAGATCTCCCCTCTACTTCCGGTACCACGCCGTTGTGCTACCGGAATTGCGAGGAGAGTGCTACAACCTCCGCTGCCTGCTGGAACAAGGGAGAGGAAGGTCTTCGTCGAGTACCGAACGTGTGACTGACTGCGGGAGCGCTGCCGGAACGCAGCGCCGGAAGGATCGTCTACGCGATCTTGAGATCGGGAAGAGTACGACTACATCACCCACGAGAATCCGCTCTTGTTAAATACTTTGGAATCTTCGAGGGTAAGTTATTCCATCGACTCGTTGCTACAATCTAGTAGATAGATCTTGGCTTGTTTGTTTGTATGCGATAGAAATTTTTTGTTTTCCATGCTACGAAACCCTACAGTGGTATCAGAGCCGTGTCTATATGCACGAGTAGAACACAATGGTCATTGTGGGCGTTGATGCTTTTATTGTCGGTTGCTTCTTGTGTACTTTGCATCTTGCGGTATGTTGGGATGAAGCGGCCCGGGCTAATCTTACATGACATCGTTCATGAGACTTGCTCCACGCTTGACATGCAACTTGTATTGCATAAGTGGCTTTGCGGGTGCCTGTTTCTCCTAGCATAGTTAAGATCCAATTTACAACGGGTGATTAACAATACTAGTATCAATGTTGTGGTTCTTGTTCGTAAGTTAGAACGACACTTATTGAAAGCCCCAAACCACGTAAAATATGCAAAGAAAGTAGAGGCGTCTAACTTTGTTTTGCAGGGGTGTGCAGTGATGTGATATGGCCATGATTGTGATTATATTTGATGTATGCAATGTTCCTTATTGTAAGTTGGCAACCGGCAGGAGCCATATGGTTTTCTTTAATTTATGTTAAGACCCGCGTGTCTATTCAAAGTAGTTGTAATAGTTGAAGCCAGTGGACGACAATCATGGAGAAGCGTCATTGACCTTGATGCAATGCCGGTGATGATGGAGATCATGTTCGTGCTTGAAGATGGAGATCGGAAGCACAAAGAAGAAAGGCCATATCATATCACATATTTTGAATTGCATGTGATGTTAATCCTTTATGCATCTTGTATTGCTTAGTAGACGACGGTAGCATTATAAGATGATCCCTCATGCACATGAATTTCAAGTCATAAAGTGTTCACCCTTAGTTAGCACCGTTGCTAAAGCTTGTTGTTTCGAAGCACCACGTGATGATCGGGTGTGTTAGATTCTGCAAGTGTATACAACGTGAGCAAGCCAGATTTGCTCATGCAGAAACTAAGGTTTGATCTTGACGAGCCTAGCATGTACAGAAATGGTCTCGGAACACGGATCACCGAAAGGTAAAGCATGAATCATATAGTAGATATGATGAACATGTCGATTGTTCGCCATTGAAACTATGTCAACTCTCGTGATGATCGGTGTTGATGTAGTGGATTTGGTTTGTGTGATCACTAAAACAATGTGAGGGATGTTGTTTTGAGTGGGAGTTCACCTAGGTTAATTTTATTATTAATTTGAACTCAATTTGTCATAAACTTAGTCTAAACTATTGCAAATATGTTGTAGATCAATGGCAGCCCCTACCATCAATTTTAATGCGTTCCTAGAGAAAGAAAAGTTGAAAAACAATGGAAGCAACTTCGCGGATTGGTTCCGCAATTTGAGGATTGTCCTCACAGCTGGTAATTTGACCTATGTGCTGGATGCACCGCTGGGTGACCCACCTGCAGCTGATGCTGTCGATGAAGTAAAGAATGTTTACCTCGCTCGGAAGAATCAGTACTCCATAGTTCAGTGTGCTATCTTGTATGGTTTAGAATCGGAGCTTTAGAAAAGGTTTGAGAATTCAGACCCATATGATATTGTCGAGGATCTCAAATTTATCTTTGAGACTCATGCGGCAATTGAAAGCTATGAGGCTTCTGAAAAGTTCTTTAACTGCAAGATGGAAGAGGGAAGCTCCGTCAGTGAGCATGTGCTTAAGATGTCTGGGCACGCAAACAAACTTCAAAGCTTGGGTATAGTGATTCCTAATGCTTTGGGGATTTACCGTGTCCTCCAATCACTACCACCAAGTTACAAGAACTTTGTGATGAACTACAACATGCAGAACATGAACAAGCAGTTGCCAGAACTGTTTGCTATGTTAAAGTCTGCAGAAGTGGAGATCAAGAAAGAGCCCCAATTGTTGTTGGTCAATAAGACCACCAAATTCAAGAAAGGCAAGTCTAAGCAGAAGGGACACTTAAAGAAGGGTGGTAAGAAAGTTACCACGCCGGCGAAGAAGACCAAGGCTGGACCCAAGCCTGATACTGAGTGCTTTTACTGCAAGGGATAAGGTCACTGGAAGCGGAATTGCCCAAAGTACTTGGCGGATCTGAAGAACGGCAACATCAAGAAGAAAGGTATATCTGATATACATGTTATTGATGTGTATCTCACTAGTACTCGTAGTAGTGCCTGGGTATTTGATACTGGTTCGGTTGCTCATATTTGTAACTCGAAACAGGTGCTGCAGAATAAACGGAAGCTAGCGAAGAACGAGGTGACGATGCGCGTGGGAAACGGATCAAAGGTTGATGTGATCGCGGTCGGCACGCTACCCCTTCATCTACCATCGGGATTAGTTTTATACTTAAATAATTGTTATTTGGTGCCTGCGTTGAGCATGAACATTATATCGGGATCTTGTTTATTGCGAGACGGTTACTTGTTTAAGTCCGAGAATAATGGTTGTTCGATTTATATGAGTAATATGTTTTATGCACATGCACCTTTGATAGATGGTATATTCTTATTGAATCTCGATAGTGGAAATACACATATTAATAACATTGAGGCTAAACGGTTGAAATCAAGCGATAACTCGACCTATATGTGGCACTGTCGTCTTGGTCACATTGGAGTGAAGCGTATGAAGAAACTCCATTCCGATGGACTTCTTGAATCACTTGATTTTGAATCACTTGAAAGATGCGAAGCATGTCTGACGGGTAAAATGACTAAGACTCCATTTTCTGGTATGATGGAGCGAGCTACGGACTTATTAGAAATCATACATACCGATGTGTGTGGTCCAATGAGTGTAGCATCGCGCGGTGGTTATCGTTATGTTCTTACCTTCACGGATAATTTGAGTAGATATGGGTATATCTATTTTATGAAACATAAGTCCGAAACTTTCGAGAAGTTTAAGGAGTTTCAAAGTGAGGTAGAGAATCAACATAACAAGAAGATTAAATTTCTACGTTCTGATCGTGGAGGTGAATATCTAAGTTACGAGTTTGGCGAGCATTTGAAGAAATGCGGAATACTTTCACAGTTGACACCGCCAGGAACACCACAGCGTAATGGTGTGTCCGAACGTCGTAATCAAACTCTCTTAGATATGGTTCGTTCTATGATGTCACTTACAGATTTACCGCTATCATTTTGGGGTTATGCATTAGAAACAGCCGCATTCACTTTAAATAGGGCACCGTCTAAATCCGTTGAAACGACACCGTATGAATTATGGTTTGGGAAGAAACCTAGATTGTCGTTCCTTAAAGTTTGGGGATGCGAAGCCTATGTAAAGAAGTTACAACCGGACAAGCTTGAACCCAAAACAGAAAAATGCGTCTTCATAGGATACCCAAAGGAAACTATTGGGTATACCTTCTATCACAGATCCGAAGGCAAAATCTTCGTTGCTAAGAATGGATCCTTTCTAGAGAAGGAATTTCTCTCGAAAGAAGTGACTGGAAGGAAAGTAGAACTCGACGAGGTTGTCGAACCTTCTCTCGAAATTGCGAGTAGCGCAGCACCGGAAGAAGTTCCTGTGGTGCCTGCACCAATTAGAGAGGAAGCTAATGATGATGATCATGAAACTTCGATTGAAGTTGCTGCAGAGCCTCGGAGGTCAACGAGAACTCGTACCACTCCAGATTGGTATGATCCCGTTATGAATGTCATGTTGGTGGACAACACCGATGACCCTGAGACATATGAGGAAGCGATGATGAGCCCAGATTCCAATAAATGGCAAGAAGTCATGAAATCCGAGATTGGATCCATGTACAAAAACCAAGTATGGACTTTGGTGGACTTACCGGATGGCCGGAAGGCTGTCAAGAACAAATGGATCTTCAAGAAGAAAACAGATGCTGATGGTAATGTTACTGTCTATAAAGCTCAACTTGTCGCAAAAGGGTTTCGACAAATTCAAGGAGTTGACTACGATGATACTTTCTCACCAGTAGCGAAGCTAAAGTCTGTGAGGATTATGTTAGCAATCGCTGCATATTATGATTATGAGATATGGCAGATGGATGTCAAAACAGCATTCCTCAATGGAGATATTGATGAAGAGTTGTATATGATGCAACCCAAAGGTTTTGTCGATCCTAAAGATGCTAACAAGGTATGCAAACTTCAACGGTCCATTTATGGATTGAAGCAAGCATCCCGAAGTTGGAATCAACATTTTGATAAGGTAATCAAAAGTTTTGGTTTTATACAAACTTATGGAGAAGCTTGTATTTACAAGAAAGTGAGCGGGAGCTCTGTAGCATTCTTAATACTATATGTAGATGACATATTGTTGATTGGGAATGATGTAGACCTTCTTAATAGTGTCAAGGAATATTTGAATAATAGTTTTTCAATGAAGGATCTTGGCGAAGCAGCTTACATATTAGGCATAAAGATTTACAGAGATAGATCGAAACGCCAAATATCATTGTCAGAGAGTACATATTTGTACAAAGTTCTAAAGAGATTTGGAATGGAAGATAGCAAGAAAGGGTTCTTGCCCATGTTGCCCAATACGACCTTGAGTAAAACTCAAAGTCCGACATCGGCAGAAGATAGAGAAAGGATGAGTAAGACTCCCTATGCCTCGGCCATAGGATCTCTAATGTATGCCATGCTATGTACTAGACCCGACATTGCATATGTTGTTAGTTTAACTAGCAGATATCAAAGTGATCCAGGAGTGGATCATTGGACAGCGGTCAAAAACATCCTTAAGTACTTGAGAAGAACTAAGGATATGGTTCTTTCTTATGGAGGTGATGAACAGCTCGTTGTTAATGGTTACACCGATGCTAGTTGGAACACCGATCCGGATGATTCTAAATCACAATCTGGATACGTATTTATTTTGAATGGTGCAGCAGTTAGCTGGAGGAGTGCAAAGCAAAGCGTTGAGGCGAGATCTTCAACTGAATCGGAATACATGGCTGCTTCAGAGGCTTCACAAGAAGCTATATGGATGAAAGAGTTCATTACAGAGCTGGGTGTGGTTCCTAGTGTGCTGGACCCAATGTCTATCTACTGTGATAACATGGGCGCCATAGCCAATGCGCAAGAACCAAGGTCACACAAGAAGCTGAAGCACATCAAGCTACGTTTTCACGCTATTCGAGAACATATCCAAGATGGGGATATAAAGATTTGCAAAGTACACACAGATCTGAATGTGGCGGATCCGTTGACTAAACCTCTCCCGAGGTCAAAACATGACCAGCACCAAACTGCCATGGGTGTTCGGTATATTACCATGTAATCTAGATTAGATGACTCTAGTGCAAGTGGGAGACTGTTGGAGATATGCCCTAGAGGCAATAATAAATGTAGTTATTATTATATCTTTGTGTTTATGATAAATGTTTACATTCATGCTATAATAGTATTAACAAGGAAACATTGATACTTGTGTGATTTGTAAACTTAAATTGAAGTCCCTAGTATAGCCTCTATACATCACTAGCTTGTTGGTTGATAAATGATTGTGGTTTCCCTATCATGAACATTGAGATGTTATCAACAACAAGATCATATCGTTAGGAGAATGATATGGTGGACATACTCCTATAGATAAGCGTAGCATAAAGATCAAGTCATTTCAATAGTTCAATTGCTATATGCTTTCTGATACATAGTAACCTAATTCCTTCGACCATGAGATCATGCATATCACCTTTACCAGATGGATGCTTTGATGACATCAAACACCACACCGTAACTGGGTGGCTATAAAGGTGGCATTGAGTGTTCGGAAAGTATTGGTTGAGACACATGGATCAAGAGTGGGATTTGTCCATCCATATGACGAATAGATATACTCTGGGCCCTCTCGGTGGAATGTCATCCAATTAGCTTGCAAGCATGTGACTGGCTCACAAGGGATCACATATCACGGGAACGAGAAAAGAGTACTTATCGGTAACGAGGTTGAACTAGGTATGCAGAGATACCGACGATCATAACCTCGGATAAGTAAACTATCGTGAGACAAAGGGAAATTGGTATCGTATGTAAGTGGTTCATTCGATCGCAAAGTAATCGTAGAAATATGTGGGAGCCATATGAATTTCCAGATTCCTCTATTGGTTATTGTTCGGAGAAGTGTCTCGATCATGTCCGCATAATTCACGAACCGTAGGGAGACACACTTAAGGATTCGACGTTGTTTGAGTAGTTATGGTATTATGAGAAAGAGACCGAATGTTGTTCGGAGTCTCGGATGGGATCCGGGATATCACGAGGAGATCCGTAATGGTCCGGAGAATAAGATTCATATAAGGAAAGTCCCGTTTCGGAGTTGGGGAATGATTCCGGTGTTTTCATCGGGAATGTTCTAGAAGGTTCCGGAATGTCCGACACTCCGGAGGGGAAGGGGTACATGAATGTGTCATTGCATGTTGGAATGATTGCATCATGTACTAAGTGTCATCGCTGTTCCAAATAAAGGATTAATTCAAATCCTAGTTTGAAAAGTCAAATAGCTAGTTTGAAAAGTCAAACGGCTAAAATTGGAAAGAGGAAAAGAGGAGGAAGTGGGAAACCGAATTGGGGAGGGAATCCCTCCTCCAAACGGCGGCGCCCCCTACAAGCCGAGTTAGGGAGGGACTCCCCTCCCTCCCCTTGGCCGCCGGCCCCTCCACCTATATAAGGAGGGGCAGGGCTCCCTCCTCTAGACACACAAGTACCTCTCCTCAAACCCTAGCTTGGCGCCTACCACCATAGCCGCCGCCGCCCCCCTAGGGTTTTGCCCTAGCCGCCGACTTGGGGTCCCCGGAACCCTAGCCGCCGGCTCTAGCCTCTCCTCCTTGGTGTGTCTAAACCCTAGATCGCCGAGGAGCTCTCTCATACTCCACCATACTCGCTCCGGCTTAAGGTGAAGCCCTGCGAGATCTCCCCTCTACTTCCAGTACCACGCCGTTGTGCTGCCGGAATCGCGAGGAGAGTGCTACAACCTCCGCTGCCTGCTAGAACAAGGGATAGGAAGGTCTTCGTCGAGTACCGAACGTGTGACCGACTGCGGGAACGCTGCCGGAACGCAGCGCCGGAAGAATCGTCTACGCGATCTTGAGATCAGGAAGAGTACGACTACATCACCCACAAGAATCCGCTCTCGTTAAACACTTTGGAATCTTCGAGGGTAAGTTATTCCATCGACTCGTTGCTACAATCTAGTAGATAGATCTTGGCTTGTTTGTTTGTATGCGATAGAAATTTTTTGTTTTCCATGCTACGAAACCCTACAAGATTTATATCACAAAACTCACATACTCTTCTTATTATTTATTTATTAACTTATACTATCATTAAAGCAACAAAACCATGTCAAAAATGAACATTTCAAAACATCAACATAGACATTTGGTTAAGCTACCTTGCTTCTAATTTTTTTTCCATAGAGTTAATATGAACGAAAAGCGTGGGCTCCAGTTAAGCATATGAACACTGGGAACTAAAGGAAATTATCTCCATAATTATGCCATGTCAATATAATGTACCTGACACAAAGAAAAATGCATCAATATGTCAAATTAAATTACAACAATCCTTCATGAAGAGCCAGTTGCTTTGCCATCTCGACAACCTTGTCTCTTAATATCTAGAGCATAAGCATCACGTAATCAAGTTAACTACAAGGAAACAAAATTTCAAAACAATAGTCCTATTAGAGTAGAACCACATGCCAAACCATGACAAGTAGGATGTGCATGTGCCGCTCTGCTCCAGGATGGCAGATACTGTTAGAAATATGCCCTAGATACAAATAATATATGAATTATTATCATACTTCACAAAGTTTATGATTAAGTTTTATAGCATACTATGACTGTATTGAAAGAAAACGTAATGCACGTGTGATATATAAACAACCAGGAGTTTCCGGTGAATCTCTAGGCATTGGTTCATTGGTCAACGGATGATAAAGGTTTTTGTTCATGTGGCATTTATGCCAGTTGACAATGGAGTCACCTTATCGTGAGAATGAGATGATGAACTATACCCAATCTAAGAATCATGACACGATCATGTCACGAACTTCAAGTTATGATGATTAGGAAACATAGTGTCTTGTTTCCTAGACCGTGATACCATATCAATCACAGTCACTTGAGAATATTTTGATAGCATCAAACGTTACTCGGTTAAACAGTGATTGACGAGGGGTAACCTTGGCAATGCCCATGGTTATGGACTTAGATTTTCGTGAAAAAGAGAGGCTAGTTATTTCGTCGGCTTAACATGCAAACAAGGGAGATGATTTACCCAGGTTTAGGCCCTCGCAGAGAAAACCCTACTTCCTGCTTGTCTTCTCATATTATCATTGGAGAGTACAAAATCGTTGATTCGACTAGATGCGACCTTGCCGAGAGAGAAAGACGTGATGTATATTATATCGTCGGGTAGTGTGTAGCGTATTAGGTGCCCTCCTCGTTGGTCCCTCCTAGCCTTTATATATCAATACGAGTTGGTTACAAGTATAGAGTTTGTATCTAGTCTAGTCTTGGACTTCTTGTCTTGTATCGCTAGGAGTCTGTGTCCTTGTAATCTTCGTATTTATTGAATCGTCATGGCCTTCATGGATCTTGATGTATCTTCGAGTGAGCCCTCTGTTAGGCCGCACCATATATACTAACGATGGGCACCCGAAGGGTCATTCCCATGTCATTAGCCCCCGAGGCTATGTTCAGATGCTTGCGTCCGAGCATAGGCTCAAAGTCCTTTTCAATATGCCCGGAAGGTGTACTCAAAGATTTCTTCGGATGCGTGAATTTCTTGACTGCCTTATTTGGCTGTTGCAATGGAAGAAGTTGTCTTGTTCTTGAACATTTTCTTCGGGTGCTCCGGATGGGAGTAACCATTGAGGCTACACTCGGGTAGGCTTAAGGTTATTCTTTTGTCGACTCCGTTGGAGGATTTTTTATTTTTCTTTCGGGTGCGCGGCTAGCACTCCCGATGGGAGTATCCCCCGAGGCTACATTCGAATGATTGCAGTCGGGTGTAGGCTCAAAGTTCGTATTTTTGAGTTCTTCTATCGACTCCGTAAGAGGGTTTGTTGTTTATATCGGGTGCGCGGCTAGCGCTCCCGATAAGAGTATCCCCTAAGGCTATGTTCGGGTGTTTGCACCAGAGCATAGGCTCAAATAGGCTCAAATATGTATCATCTGAGGAGGTGCTCAACTCAGGCCTTCTATTTCTTGAATCATCAAAATTGTCGGGTGCGCGGCTAGCGCTCCCGATGGGAGTAGCCCCCGAGGATATGTTCGGGTGCTTGCATTCAAGCGTAGGCTCAGAATCATGTTCATCCGAGGAGGTACTCGACCGGTCTTCTTTCTTGCGGATGTAGATATTTTTCTGTCGACTCCTGTTGGAGGATTTTTTTTTCGAGTAGGCAAACTGTAAGTTTAATAAGTTTATCATGGGGATTATGGTATAACGGCTCTGGTGCATCCGACAGATTGGGAACCAATTAATTGAACTTTGGAAAAAACAACGTGAACCTACATCAAGCTCGAGTCCCTCGACTCGAACATGATATTTGTTGGGGTAAATCTGCTAGGGCCATGGAGGTCTTATCGAGTATTGAATCCCAGTGCTTTTATTTTGGGTACACGACGTATCCGTCTGTACTTTTCATCGTATCGTAGATACAGATAAATATTGACAGAGCACATTCGTGTGCGATTATCAAGTCACTTCAGGATAGATCCTGGGGTCTTATCTTCATGTTGTGGACATGACATTCAGACATGTTATTGCGGCGGATATGGTCTAAGAATTTAAAGTTTTTTTCAACTCCGTAGGAGGATTTATTTTCATCGGGTGTGCAAACAGCACTCGAGGATGATCTTCATTCGAGGAGGTTCTCTACTCGGGTCTTGTTTTGTAGTGGTGTAAGTTGATTTCATCGACTCCATTGGAGGATATATTTTCATCGGGTGCGCGGCTAGCACTCGAGGATGATCTTCATCCGAGGAGATTCTCGAATCGGGTCTTGATTTTTATCGGGTGGGTATAGGCTCAAAAATCTTTATCATCCGAGGAAATAATCGACTCGGGCCTTGGTGTAAATTGATGCAGGTGGCATTAGTTGACTCCGTTGGAGTATCCGATAGAACAGCTCGATGTTGTCGACATCCTCGCAAAAAACAAAAATAATTGTGAAGTACTTGCATGTTGTAAAGAATATTTGCCTTTCGACTTGTTATGACATTTTATGGTGCCATTGGACTCGACACTTTTGCACTGTTTTGCGAGACCTTTTCGTTAGCCTGATGCTCTTAGTATTAGTACCTTGTCGACCTGCCAGTTGGGCTGCAACTGGGTTAGAGTTCAAGGATTGACGCTTAGGCACAATCATCTACTCGGGAAGTCGCGTACTAGGTGCTCGAGTGCGTGGAGTCGATGACACTTAGGTTACTCGAAGAGGGCGCATCCCCCGAGTGTTTCGAGTACGAGTTAAGTAAAACAATTATTTACTGTTGGTAGAGGAAACTTACCTTTATTGGTAGTTGTCGTAGACGATGTCGACACGGTCGCGGATGAATTTGACGTGGTAGCGGGTCGCGTGGCGGAGAAAGTCGATGCGGTAGTAGGATGCCTGGAGCCAAAGATTTTTAGTAGGTCACCGTAACCGATTATTGTAGTGGATTGCCACACCCGAAGATTTATGGCGGATCACCACACCCAAAGATTTTATCGGTCGCCGTAGCCGAAGATTTTAGCGGGTTGGCGCAGCCGAAGATTTTAGCGGGTTGTCCTAGCCGAAGGAGCCCCCGAGCGTAGATTCGAGGTCGATGGAGTCACGCGAAAGACACGGAGTCGACGTGGCGGTGTTTGAAAGCCAATGCGGCAGTAGTGTGCCGGAGCCGATGACGGTAGTGTGTCGCCGTAGCCGATGACAGTGGTGGGTTACCGGAGCCGAAAAATTGTAGCAGGATGCCGGAGCCGACCACGGTGACTGTTACCGCAGACGAAGACCATATCAGGTTGCTGGAGCCGATGCCGGTGGCGAGTTGTCGGTTCAAAATGATTGAAGACTACGAATCGAGCTTAATCAAGAAATCCATGACGAAGTCCAAATCCCAACGAAGGTGCCTTACGCACGCAAGAAAATAAGCTGTCCTGATTCACATCCTGTATGTGCAGGTGTGATTCTCACGTGACCACCTAGTCAAATAAAAAGGAGAGGTGTGCTTAGGTGTCTTCTCAAACTTAAGTTTGTATAGTTCAAATTTTTTTTGACACTTCAAAATTCATATCCAGCCTATCTATATCTTCGTATAGGTGTACTTAGTTGAGTTGAGTATACTTCACGTTCTCATCTGTTGATTTCACCTTCCGTTATCGCGATCTATGTCTTTGCATGGCATGTTTTGAATTTTTTTTGTTGCTGATATATACCTCCCAATCTGCGCCTCCCACAGGCACGTGAGTATATGTGTATAGTGAGTATACGTCTAAAAGGACTATACAAAGTTCACGTAGGTTTGTATGGTCTTCGAAACGAATCGCACTACAGGACGCGCACAATACGCCGAGGGTTAAAAGCCGTCGGCGTATGCGGTATGCTACGCTGACGGGTGCCCTCGGTGTAGCCTACTCGGCAAAGATCCCCCTCGGCGGAGCGCACGAAGGCTGTCGGCATAGACGGCTTCCCTTGGTATAGCCTGTTGCAAAAATAATTTTATTTATTTTTTAATTGTTTTCTCAAATTTTTTCAATATTTAAATTGTTTGACTCGTTAATCTCTCACTTTGAACATTTTAACACTAACTACACTTAATCTTTGATTAAATTACAGTCTTGATCAAACTTTCTGGTCGGTCACCCATCCTCACTACTCCAACTCCAGCATGCTTAACTTCTCCGTTCTGTTTCCGCGAAACAATTTATACATTATTGTCAATACTATGATATCAATCCTATTAACTCTTATATCATCATGTCATATGCTTGTATTTTTTAAAATTAAAAACAACAATGAATAAATAAAAATATTATTGAATTCAAATAAAAATATAATGATTTATTTTTGGATTTTTGTATTTTTCTATTTAATATGGAATAATTAATATCTTTAAATTCATAAATCGGAATTCAACAAATAATATGTCTAAATTAATCAGAAAAATGAGAGGAATCCAAATATGATATCAATATCAACTTATCACAAACTATGCCGTGATTCTAACCATCATTTCATTTGCCCGTTTAAAAATGAAAAATGGCTTTTTGGCAACATCGAATGAGATATGTCATTTTGTGAAGGTTTTCTTGAGACATAATCAATATAACAAGTTTGATATTTTTCCTTACAACTATGTCATATAAAATGACACCACATGAAGGTTTCACATTGTTTGGATCGTTTTTTTTGAATTTCTTATGACAGTTTTACACTATCGTCAAACTTTGTCGCACGACGGCCATAAAGATTCTTAGCTCGGGCTGAGCCTCGATAAACTTGAAGTGGATCTCTGATGAAATAACATATTTTGAACCTAAAAATGATTTTTGTAAAAAAATCATGAGCATCAAATCATGTAGGTTTATATCTGACCCACTTCCTACCGATTCGGTATGAATTTGTCTTTTTCAGTAGGAATAGACAGAAAGGTTTGAGATCCTCCTGTTAGGACATTATCCATGTAAGGTGGTCTAGTATTTTTGAAAAATGTGGTGGGAGTATTTTGAATTAGCCATTTGGTGGTTGCTTCACAAAACCGCCCATTTTTTCACTCGGAAAATGGAAAATGGCTTTTTGGCGTGACGAAAAGGAAAACTTCCTCCTGCAACATTGTTTCCCATCCCATGATGCACATCTATGCACAATATGGACATATTATCACAAACTATGCCTTGATTCTAGCCATAACATTGGTTATTTGACCCGAAAGCCAGGAAATCTCGAATGAGATTGGTCATTTGGTGAAGGTTTTTTGAGACATAATCAATATACCAAGTTTGACATTTTCCTTCTAACTATGTATCATAATATGATACCACACGAAGGTTTCACGTTGTTTGGGTCATTTTTGAATTTCTTATGCCCATTTTAAACTGTCGTCAAACTTTGTCGAACGACGGGCATGAAGATTCTTAGCTCGAGGCTGAGGCTTGATACATTGCAAACGTATCTATAATTTTTGATGCTCTATGCTTGTTTTTCACCAATTATCTTATGTTTTGTCTATACTTTGTGACATTTTTATGAATTTTCTGGAACTAACATATTGACAAGTACCACAGAGCCAGTTCCCTGCTTTCTGCTATTTTTGATTTCAGAAAAACTAGTAAAGAAATATTCTCGGAATTGGACGAAACAAAAGTCGAAGTTCCTATTTTTTCCGACACGACATAGAGTCCGAAGGAGTGACGAAGAGGCGCCGCGAGGCAGCCTCATGATGTTGGCTCGATTGATGTAAAGCTTGTTGGGAACCTCAAGAGCAAGGTATGATGAGCACAGTAGCAAATTTTCCTCTCAGTTATAGAACCAAGGTTATCGAACTAGCAACATGGAACCTGCACGTAACACAACCAAAATACTCTGCCCCAACTAATCAATGAGGTTGTTAAGCTCACTAGTTTTGCTAAAAACAAAGGATTAAACGTATAGTGTGAAAGAAAGTAATTGATTGTGGTAATTGCAGAAAGTAAACAGTAAACAGTAGATCGAATATCAATGGGAAGGAATGGACCAGGGTCCACAGTTCACCAGAGGTGTTTTCTCCATAAATTAAATAACATGCTGGGTGAACAGATTACAACAGGGCAATTGACAAATAGAGAATGCATAACAATGCATGTACATGACATGATGATCACTATGAGATTCATTTGTGCATTACAACATGATACATAGACCATAATCCAACTATATCTATGACTAGTAATCCACCTCCGGATATCATCCCAACAACCCTCGGGTATTAAGTTGCAAGAAATAGATAATTGCATTAAGGAAAGTGTGTAATGTAAACAATACAATTGCCTTTGGTCAAAGGATTGTTGTTTTCTCCCTAGTAGCAACAACACATCTACAACCTTAGAAGTTTCTGTCACTCTCCCAGATTTCTAGAGGCATGAACCTACTATCGAGCATAAATGCCCCCTCTTGGAGTCACAAGCAAATACTTGGCCAAAGTAACTACTAGAAACGAAGAGCATGCAAGATCACAAATAACATAGACATGATAAAACAATAATCAATCTAACATAATACTAAATATCCATCAGATCCCCGCAAACACAACATGTAGCATTACAATAAGATGATCTTGATCATGATAGGCAGCTCAATAGATCTAAACATGGTGGCACAAAATTGGAGAAACAACCATCTAACTACTGCTATGGACCCATAGTCAAAGGATGAACTACTCACACATCACTCCAGAGGCAGGCATGGTGATGAAGAAGGCATCCGGGATGATATCCCCTCTTTGGCAGGGCACCGGGAAGAGCTTCAGATCCCTCCTGATCTAGGGACGATGGTGGCAGCGGCTATGGACTTTTTCATGGAATTCTGATCGGGTACTTAGGGTTTTTGCCTCGGGGGGATTATTTAGGTGAAGGGCAAGGTCGATGGAGGCTAGAGGGGCCCACACCATGGCCAGGCGCGACCCCCTGGTGTGGCTGCCTCGCGACGCATCTTCGTCTCTCATTCGGACTCCGTGTCGTGTCGGCAAAAATATGAACTTCGGCTTTTGTTTCGTCCAATTCCGAGAATATTTATTTACTAGTTTTTCTAAAACCAAAAACAACAGAAAATAGGAACTGGCATTGTGGCATCTTGTTAATAGGTTAGTTCCAGAAAATGCATAAAAATGCCACAAAGTGTAGACAAACATAAGATACTTGGTGCAAAACAAGCATGTAGCATAAAAAATTATAGATATGTTTGCAATGTATCAGCATCCCCAAGCTTAACTTCTGCTCGTCCTCGAGTAGGTAAGTGATAAAAAGAATAATTTTTGAGGTGACATGCACCATCACAATCTTGATCAAGGTATTGTAAAGCATTGATAGCTGGAATCAAAGTACTCTAACATAAGCATGCAAGATATATTTCTAACAATAAGACATAGCAACTATGTTGCAACATGAAAGGCTACACAAACAAAAGATCACGAATAATGCTTTAAAATACATTTGTTTGTTTTACATATAAAAACATAGCAAGAGTGATATTCTGCTTATCCTTTATGGAATAGCAAAACATAAATGCATAGGACACCTTCAAAGTTCATAAGGGTGACTAGATACAAATAATTTAAGAACAAGCAATACCATAATTATGAATCAATCAACAAGTTTTGATACAATGCACATTGAACTCAGAATAGCAACTATGCTCTATTAACTGGTGTATAAAGGTAGAAGATGGATACTCAACAAAATGTAAAAAGAAAGGCCCTTCGCAGAGGGAAGTAGGGACTAAATGGTTTTATAAAGCTTCAAAAAATTATGGTACTTATTAGCTTTGAGCTCTCATTGCCCCTATCATAAGCATCTTGAAGTGATTAAGGTTAAAGTGAGGGTACATATGAGTTATATGCTTGAAAAATTATAAGTTGAAAATCTCACACCCCTTGAGTACGAGTACCGAGACCTCATGCTACTTAACTTTGGTCCTAAGCAAATTCTTATCATTGTAAGTATATGTGTATCATAGAGAACCACCAATGGGGTACCCCTTGCTCCATGACACAGGAGCTATCCCATATCAAAATGACAAGGCAACAGACAGTGAGAATCTCAGCGATCTTTTTATTTTCTATTTGGATAGTTTTTTATTGAGTATGCTTCATAAAATGCAACTATTGTTTTGCTGCAAGTTTCCACCATGATTAGGCATGGCTTAGGATAGCCTCTCAGGCGTTTCTCCAACACATATACAAACTCCATGGACTTACAAGCTCTCAGCTTATTTCACACCGTCGACATCCATAAACAAAACAACATGATATCAACTAAATAGAATAAGTGCAATGTTGAAAGTGTGCCCCATGACATCATGGTTTTGCTAATTACCAACTTATAACTTGCAAGCATATAAGCATATAAGACAGTCACAATGGTTCAGGTTTATTAAGTGCAAGAAATAAAATGTGCCTTCAAGTTCGTGAGAGCTTTAATCACTAATTTTCACATAACAAAAATTTAATTTGGAAGATAAACAAAAACATGAATATACTTGGAATGGTGTAACACACCATGCATAGGAATTTATAGTGGACTCTTTGGAATAACTTGGTTTCTTGGGAGTTGGATGCATAGTAGAGCTCATAGTCAGTACAAGTGGAGGCTAGCAAAAGACTGGGAGCGACCAACTAAGAGAGCAATAATACTTGATTCTTGCTTTCTGTGCCTAGCTGAAAGACGTTAAAGAAAAGCACTCTTGGGAGATAACCCAATTTTTATTTCAGTGAGTTTTTAATTTGTTGAGTCTTGGAAGTTATTGCCTCTGTAATAACCTTTCCTTATCCTTTTTGTTTGGTTTTTGTGCCAAGAATAGCCTCTAATGAGAGGGAAGTAAGATTTGGGGAAGTTGCTACCCCGAAACTAATTTTGTGCTGTTACCGTAAAAATTCATTCTCCTAGCCGGAACATCGGATTGAGCTGAAACATTTTGTGCACATGCCCCTGGTATTTACCCAACTTTCGTTAGTTTTTCACTTTTCGATTTGAGCAACATAAGATTTTCAAAAAACCGGTCTTTACCTACAGGTTTGTTTTGACAGATTTCTGCCATTATTTGCATTTGCCTCTTAATCGATTTCTTTTTGAGTTATTTTGACCACTTGAGATTTTAAAAGGAGTTTCTACAGTAGCTTATGATTTAATGGATGTTTTACTTAAGTTGAAACTGAACCCAAAGGTTTATTATCTTGCATACACTAATGTTGCTAATGAAGATTGTGTGATGTTTTGTATGAAGGAATTTTTCAAGTGTAGGGAGAGAATGATGTGATGAGATGAAGTATGGAAAAAATCTCAAGCTTGGGGATACCACCCGTGTCACCCCAAGAAATATTCAAGAAGTACAAGCGTCAAAGCTTGGGGATGCCCATGGCATCCCCTTCTTCATCAACAAAAATCTTAGGTCTTCTTTCAAGACACTATATTTTTATTGCTTCATGCACTATGTGTTGTTCTTGGAGCGTCTTTGTTTTTGTTTTTAGTTTTCTTTTGTTTTGTTTGCTGCAATAAGTTGGTTGGATCCCAACACACTTCTTTTGGAGAAGTCACATCCCGTTCTTCATTGCCTAGAACACTCTAGTTTTCACTCTTATTGTTCTATGAGTGTTCTCTTTTGCTAGCACTGCGTTTAGCTTTAATTTTCTTCTTCTTTTTTCTTAGAACTTTTTAGTTCCTCTTTGTAGTTAGGTGAGACAATCTCTCTGGTCTTTATTGTTTATTATCTTTGTGAGTTGTTTCAAATAAGTTGACTGGTGTTGGAAAAGAGCAGAATATTTCATGCTTATGGTGGTACAAAAAGAAGCTTGTTTTGACTGTGGCTTAGACTTTATCATGTAATGTTAGATGTTGCTTTGACCATATGCTTAGATATTATTGTTGTAGCGTGACTTGTTTCAAACAATTGAGATTGCTTAATGTTCCATGAAAGAATCATGCGTTGTTTTAGCATACAAAAGCATAATATTATGGTATTCTCCTTTGATGCTTTATTTGGGTTGACTTGTCACATGCTTACAACATTTTATGACTATGAATCAGTCACCTTATCCTCTATGACAATTTAGTTTTTGACTTGTGATATCACTTTATGCTTTGATTAATAATGTTTTGTCACTCTGCATGATTATGGCCATTATTGCTCTCTTAGTTGGTCGCTCCCAGTCTTTTGCTAGCCTCCACCTATACTGAGTATGAGCTCTACTCGTGCATCCAACTCCCAAGAAACCAAGTTATTCCAAAGAGTCCACTATAAATTCCTATGCATGGTGTGTTACACCATTCCAAGTATATTCATGTTTTTATCTATCTTTCAAAATTAAATTTTTGTTATGTGAAAATTAGTGATTAAAGATCTCACGAACTTGAAGGCACACTTTATTTCTTGCACTTAATAAACCTGAACTATTGTGACTATCTTATGATGCTTATATGCTTGTAAGTTGGGAGTTAGCAAAACCATGCTTTCATGGGGCACGCTTTCAACATTGCACTTATTTATTTAGTTGATATCATGTTCTTTTGTTTATGGATGGTAATGTGTACCCACACTTCTATTCTTGTAGACAGTGTTGGGCCTCCAAGTGTAGAGGTTTGTATAACAACAAGTTTCCCTTAAGTGGATCACCCAAGGTTTATCGAACTAAGGGAGGAAGGGGACAAATATATCCCTCTCAAGCAACCATGCAATTAAGATACAAGAAGTGTGTCCCCAACACACCCAATACACTTGTCAGGTGTATAGGTGCACTAGTTCGGCGAAGAGATAGTGAAATACAAGTAATATGGATGATTATAAGTGGTAATTGCAATCTGAAATAAAAATGGCAGCAAGCAAACATGTAATAGGACTGATTGTAAATGGTGTTTCAATGCTTAGAAACAAGGCCTAGGGATCATACTTTCACTAGTGAACACTCTCAGTAAACATATAATATCTTCTCTACACTATGCTACCCTGAACTACTCTCCGGTTGGATAACGAACACTAATTCATGGTGTAGGGCTATAACAGCACTCCTTAAAGTCCGGATTCCCCATCTAGGTAACCCCTAACCATCACCTTGAGCGCTAGATGGTTCCAACAAACACCACAATTTCATAGAGACATCCAACTCAAATTATAACTCATGATAAGTATTTCTGTAACCTTTAGCATAAGAGACACACACGGTGTGCACACTATCATCCTTCACACACGTGGGACAAGGTGTCTCCGGATATTACATTAATAAAAGCACTTGAGTAGCATAATAGATCTACTTATTCAACTAGATTACAAAGCTCATGATCACAATAAGATCACGCATAGAGAGAGATGAACACATAGCTACTAGTAAAGCCCTTAGCCTCAAGGGAGAACTACTCCCTCCTCATCATGGGAGCCAGCAACGATGATGGAGATGGCTCCGGGGGCAATTCCCCGTCCCGACAGGGTGCCAGAATAGAGATTTCTGTCCCCCGAATCTCGTCTTCGGTTGCGGCGGTGCTGTGGAACTTTTTTGTGGAATTACGATATGATATTTTGGGTTTTTGCTTCGGGGGGAATATATAGGCGAAGGGTCAAGGTCGAAGAACGCCCGAGGGGCCCACACCCTATGGCGGCGTAGCCAGGAGGGCCCATGCGGCCACCTGGTGTGGTTGCTTCGTGGATACTCTTTGTCTCTCCTTCGGACTCCGTGTCGTGTTAGGAAAAATAGGAACTTTGGCTTTTTTTGTCCAATTCCGAGAATATTTCTTTACTAGCTTTTCTGAAACCAAAAATAGCAGAAAACAGGAACTGGCACTGTGGCATCTTGTTAATAGTTTACTTCTAGAAAATGCATAAAAATGCCACAAAGTGTAGACAAAACAAAAAGCAAATGGTGTAAAACAAGCATGAAGCATCAAAAATTATAGATACGTTTGCAACACATCAGCATCCCCAAGCTTAACTCCTGCTCGTCCTCGAGTAGATAAGTGATAAAAATAATAATTTTGAGGTGACATGCACCATCATAATCTTGATCAAGGTATTGTAAAACATTGATAGCTGGGATCAAAGTACTCTAAACATAAGCATGAAATATATTTATCTAACAATTAAGACATAGCAACTATGTTGCAACATGAAAGGCTACACAAACAAAAGATCATGAATAATGCTTTGAAAGACATTTGTTTGTTTCACATATAGAAAACATAACAAGAGTGGTATTCAGCTTGTCGTTCATGGAATAGCAAAACATAAATGCATAGGACACCTTAAAAGTTCATAAGGGTGACTAGATACAAATAATTAAAGAACAAGCAATACCATAATTATGAATCAATCCACAAGTTTTGGGACAAGGCACATTAAACTCAGAATGACAACTATGCTCTCTTGATTGGTGCATAAATATAGAAGATGGATACTCAACAAAAAGTAAAAATAAAGTCCCTTCACAGAGGGAAGTAGGGATTTCAAGTTTTATAAAGCTTTCAAAAAATATGGTACTTACTAGTTTTGAGCTGTCATTGCCCCTATCATAAGCATCTTGAAGTAATTAAGGTTAATGTGAGGACAAATATGAGTTATATTATTGACAAATCACAAGTTGAAAATCTCATGCCCCTTGAGTACGAGTACCGTTCCTCATGCTACTCAACTTTAGTCATAGGTAAGTTCTTGTCATTGTAAGTATATGTGTATCATAGAGAACCGCCAACGGGGTACCCCTTGCCCCATAACGCAGGAGCTATCCCATATCAAAATGACAAGGCAACAGACAATGAGCATCTCAGCGATCTTTTTATTTACCATGATCATGGTTTTTTTCTTTTTTTTGAAGATGCTTCATAGAATGCTCATTATGGTTATGCTGCAAGTTTCCACCATGATTAGGCATGGCTTAGGCTAGCCTCCCAGGCATTTCTCTAAAACATATACAAACTCCATGGACTTACAAGCTCCCCTTTTATTTCACACCACCGGCATCCATAAACAAAAGAACATGATATCAACTGAATAAATAAGTGCAATGTCGAAAGCGTGCCCCATGACAACATGATTCTGCTAAATCCCAACTCACAATTTGCAAGCATATCAGCATCATATATATGGGCACAATGGTTCAAGTTTATTAAGTGCAATAAAATAAAGTGTTCCATCAAGTTCGTGAGAGCTTTAATCACTAATTTTCACATAACAAAAATTTAATTTGGAAGATAGATAAAAACATGAATATACTTGGAATGGTGTAACACACCATGCATAGGATTTTATAGTGGACTCTTTGGAATAACTTGGTTTCTTGGGAGTTGGATGCACGAGTAGAGCTCATACTCAGTTGTCACATCCCAAAATTTTCCAAATTTTGAAATGTAAAAAATAAATAAACAAAATAAATAATTGTTGAAATTTAGGGTGAAAAGAAACTTTTTTTTCTAAATGGAAACATCAAAACCCATCTTGAACAAACTTTGAATAAAATTTGAATCCAACTAAATTCAAATCAAGTGAAATGCATTCTTCATAAATGCATCTTGAAATTTAAACACTTGGAAAATAAACCAAAACTCTAAAACCCTAATGGAAGAAAAACATTTCCAAGATACCTCAAAGACTATGGATTTGATCCATATAAATTTTTTGTCAACAAACATTTATTAATGATCAAGAATGATAAATAAATAAAACCATAGGAATTGATTTCATTCAATTTGGAACCTTAGATAAAATATTATGAATTTAGTAAGATAAAGAAATTAAATTTCAAAGCTAATAAAGCTCCTATCTGAAATCCATACCAAATTGTGATCAAATTAATCCTAAAGAGATATAAAAGGATAAAAAAATATTAAATAAGATTTTTCAAATTGGAATCACCAAGTTTGGATCTTTAAATAAACATATGGATTTTATAAGATAAAGAAAGAAATAATAAATAAGGAGTATTTAAAAGCCAAATTAAATTTTGGCCAAATCCATAAGCAAATGAAAATAAAGATAATCCAAATAAAATAATAGGATAAAGATTTTGCCAATAAAATTATATGGCATTAAACCATATTCTAAATTATATATGGATAAAGATAAAATTCCTAATAGAAATGATTAATTAAATCATGAGAAAGTAATAAATGGAAATTTATCGAAGTGGGTTAAAAAGTTATCAAATTAACTTAAAATAATTATTTGAATAAAAATTTATATGGTATTAAAAACATAATCAAATTTTATTTAATTGAAGAAAAATACTCATTTTAAATGATTAATAAATCATATTAAAAATATTTCAAATAATTCAAAGTGAATTATTTAACACCCTATTAAATAAATAAAATCTACTGATAAGGATTTGATAAAATTTGGAATTTAAATAAAAGTTGCAGAACATATTAAAATCCTATTTAAATAAAGAAAAAAGGGCAATTTTAAATAAATAATTAAACCATGTGAGAATAAAATAAATATTCCAAAATTATCTTTAAAATACATGTTTGAACAAAATACAAAATTTCTGCAAGTTTGGTAAATATTTAAATTCAAATGGTGTTTGGAATCATTTGAAAGAAATCAAAACAGAATAAAAGAAACAGAAAAAGAAAAATGAAACAGAACAAAAAAGGGGAAAGCAGCTAGCCCAGCCCAGCAGAACCCACCAGGCCCAGCAAGCCCATTTTCCCCTCTCCCCCACAGAAAACGGTTCACACCGCAAATGTAGAGGGAGTATCCCAACCTTAATACAATATAAGGTGGAGTCCCCTGTGTTTACAATGCTAGTCCCTGGATCAATAGCTAGCATCCACAGTTTAGATGTAATATCAAGAAACAAAGGTCATAATATAACTTTATAACCAGGAATAACAAAATTTTATTACATCATACATAGCTCATTTGGCTATTACATTACATTGCAGCGGAATAACTATAGTCATGGGGTCCTTCATCTTCAAAGTGCCACAGGCAGATGTTGGTTGTAGACTTTGTAATCCTAATCAAACAATCTTCACAAAAATCAATCAAACCTGCAACATTACAAGTTACAGCCACAAGGGTCAATACATTTGAATTGTATTGGCAAGCTTCACTACTATGTATAATATGAGTGGATCCTATCAATACATGCAATTTTGGCTAAGTAGAGTTTAAGGCTCATTTGCTTAAAGCAATAATTTATCCTATATTTTCAAAATGGTTTTGGTCCTTTGTCAAATCTCCTTTTCCAAGTTCCTTGAACTCCTTGGTAGAAACTCAAGTGTTCAAGTCCTTGTCAAAACCTCTTGAGCTCCTTGGTAACTCCAAGTGCATCAAGTTTTATCAAGTCTCTTGAGCTCCTTGGTAACCCCAAGTGCATCAAGTTTTATCAAAGTCTCTTGTGCTCCTTGGTAACCCCAAGTGCATCAAGTTTTATAAAAGTCTCTTGTGCTCCTTGGTAACCCCAAGTGCATCAAGTTTTATCAAAGTCTCTTGTGCTCCTTGGTAACCCCAAGTGCATCAAGTACTTAAAAGTTTTCTTTTAGAAATTAGAATGTCGAGATCTCCCATAGTTCAAACTTTAGTTGCTCAGTATTGTCCATAACCGGGGACACGGCTAAGTACTTAGATTTTATTATCTTCTGCAGAAGGAGTACACTTTACCCACATGTCACAATCCCATCCTTTTGCCACCAGTGGCCACTGGATTAGCACTCACCAAGATGGAGTACTGGCAGATTGAGAATGTGACGAAGTCTTTCCAAAGGGTCCTCCCATACACCATTGCTAGCTTGTCTTCAGCACCCATGAAGCATTCCAGATCCCCATGTCCAGTAAACTGAAGACAATGCATGGGTCTTCCCAATGTAGTTGACTAAGCCAGAGCCATATTAGCATGTGGTTGCACACGAAAGCCACAATTGGAGAAACATGTTCAATCTCTAAGTTTCCTGGGTGGTTTCCTTTGGAGCACAACACAAAGTGATTGCCATAGACATGGTTCCTTTTGTTGCCACCTTCTCCAATACTCAAAGTATCCTTGGCCACCCAGGTGGTTCATTGAGTCCTTGTTTTATTATATAAAACACAAGTCCTTTTCTCAACTTTGTAAAATCTCAACATGTATCTTTTTTCAAAATATAGCATGGCTAAGCATGTATCAACTACAATATTTTCACTAAGGAGTGCATAGGGAATCCTATTTAGGATTTAGCATAGCATAAGTATAGAAATTCTTTTCATGCATGTTTCAAAATCCACTAAGTATAATGAAAATAGTAGGTCTTTAGATGATAGTGTCACTTGCCTTTTTGGTAGGGAATGGTGGTTCACTCCTTGATCTTGCTGGTCTCACACTTTGCTAATTTCACTACAATCAATCAAGCAAACACCAAATCAACTAGCATTCCAAATAATCAATCAAACAATTCACACACATAAAACTATGGGATCTAAGTCATGCATGTAAGCATGCAAGAGATGGTTCTATTTGCAAAGATGGTCTCCACTAGGCTTCTAAACTTTGTAAGTTCCAAATTGGTCATTTTCCAAAGTGGCAAAGTCATTTGCAAAAGGGTTTTGTCCATGAACCATTTTTAAATCCCTTCATTATTTTATGTGGTGGAAAACATTTTTATAATAGAAACAACTCTATGCGGTTCACCAAATAAGTTGTTGTTTCTCAAAACTTGGTGTTTTGGGTCAGTAGGTTTGATCCAAACCCTTTTTTCAAAGTTTTCATTCCATAAACATTTTCATAACAAAAACCATTCTTTTATTTGGCTAGAAATGGGCTAAATCAATTAATCCATCCTAGACATTATCAAATTCATTTTACAAACTATGGATTGGTTCCTAGGGTCAGTAAGTTCACCATAATCTATTTTGCCAAGGTTTCAAACTCAAAAACATTTTTGAATCATTTTTCTAGTCTTAAAGCATTCAAAAGTTTCTATAAAAACCAACAAGTTAACAGATACTATTTGCTAAACCAAAGGCATGGTTGGCTAGGGTTTGTTCCACTGATTCCAACGGTATCAAATTTGTAAATTTTGGACGTGTGGATCGAAAGTTACAAAGGTTTGAAATTGCAACTTAAATCTGATTTCCAAATTCTGTTTTAAACAGACCTGGCCACGCGTCGCAATCTCATTGGACGGTACCGGTTCGGCCGGATCGGCTCTGCGGTGCGTTGGATCTAATTAGATCGCGTGGTCCAGAGAGCGTACCCTTTCGCGGTTAAGTGATTCTATCGGGAGCGTCAGATAAAGATCCTACGACTATTATCGCATTGACCAAATGTGAGCGGCGCCGGCGGTGGCTAGCGGCGGCGACGGTCAGTCAGGGGCGGAGCTGGCGAAACAGGAAGCGAGAGAGGGAGGGAGTAGGCTCACCGAGATCGCAGGAGGCTGGGGAAGCTCGACATGTGGTCGACGAGGCAGGGGCGCACGGTCGTAGGAGTAATCGCTCGCCGGAGTTCGTTCTGGCGACGGCGTGCTATGGTCGCGGTCGGAGACGATGCTGTGGTTCAGGAGAAGGCAAACCGAAGGTGTGGTCAGACGCAGGAGAGTGAGGCGAATGTGTGAGTGTGACTTAAAAAGCGCGGGGCGGTCTGAAACTACTTGGTTGCTTGCCGGAGTTGAAGACAGACGCGGTGGCGAGGTCGGAGCTTGTCGAAGGTGACACTCTGGGGGGCCCACGGTCAAACGAGGGGCACGGACAGATGCGTCAGGAGGTGGGGAATCTCCTAGTGTGCTCAGAGAGGCAGGAGGTGGCTGTGGTTTGTCGGATTTCACCGGAGGAGCTCGCAGGAACAGCGGCGGTGCATGGCCAATTCGAGGCAGCCTGGTGGCGATGTGGCGTTGGCGTTTGAGGGGAATGACAGAGGGAGGAGAGGTGCCTTTGTACGCATGGTCGGGGGCGAGATTAACGCAGCCATTAAGAGGAATTAAGCGTGCAGGTTGAATGACAGTGAACGGCAGCGAGGTTTGGGGGGAGGTGGTCGCGCGGGTGAGGAGGATGAATAGGAGAGTGGGGTCCAGTCGTCAGTGAGAAAAAGGAGTGAGCGAAGGGTCCACTGGTCAGCTTCTCTGTGGGTTTTAAATCGAGTGTGAAACGTTTTTCTTCGGGGAGGGGAGCTGGGCTGGTTTGCTGGGCTTGTGGGCTTGGCCGGCTGGGCTAGGTCCAAACTCTATTTTTTTTCTGTCTGCTGGCTTTTTCTTTTTCTATAACTATTTCCTGTTTTGAAATTCAAACAATCAAACAACATTCAAATTGAATCCAACACTCACCAAACCTTGTACTATGAATTTGGTTCTGTTCAGTCACATAAACCAAAATCCAAAACCAAAATAATAATTTTATTTTAGGTCCATTATTAATTAAATAAATAGACCATTGTTACTAAAATCAAAATAGGATTTGTTTTATTCAAATACTCCTTTTGAAATCTATTTATTTTCAAAACCAAACAGTAGGTTTTATTTGAAAATAGAGAATACTTGGAAATCTTATTTAAGATAAGTTTTAGTGTTTATTTAAAATGGGAAAATCCTTTGCTTAAATAAAATTGGATATTAAATCCTTATTATTTTATTTTAAATAAACCTTTACTATTTTATTAAAACAAAATGTTTTATTTCAAAAGCTTGGCCAAGTTTTAATTTGGCTTCGTAAATTAATTTCTTATTTCAAACTTTCCTTTCCTTTTGAAAACCAAAAACTTTTATTTGAAGATCCAAAATAGTAGATCCAAAATAGTAATTCCAAATATTTTATTTTCCTTTATTTAAAATGTTTATCTTTTTAAATCTCTTTAGGGTTTTATTTAATTCAAATAGGTTTGAAGTTCCAATTGAATTTCAAAAAGTTTCTTCTGGCCCTGAAAATCAAACAAAGTTTTATTTTTTTCATTTATTTTCACATTACAAGATTTGGAAAATCTTGGGATGTGACAGGCTACCACCCTTAAAATAAATCTCGTCCCGAGATTTGGGAAGGCTAGGGTTACAAGCAGATTCAAAACAACTAGGGTACGACCACCCTTAAAAATTTTAAACAAAAATTACATATTGTCCTTCTTGGGACCCTGGGAAAATTTCTCTAAGTAAACATTTGCCTTGTGTCCTTTGTTTCCATATTTGACTCATGGGCCAAGGTTGAGTTTCTCCATAGGCTTGTTCAACTTGTTCTTCATCTTTTCTGGACAGTTGCTTGCATAATGCCCTGGGTTCTTGCAGTTGAAACAGTGGATGTCCTTGAGTTCTTTACGTGGCTCTTGTGGACAAGTTGCTACGTAGTGGCCTAGCTCTTTGCAGTTGTTGCACACTACTTGGCCAATCTCTTTATTCTTCGGGTTCTCTGGGCATTCACCAGAATAGTGTCCCATTTCCTTACATTTATAACATTGCACATGGATTTTGTCTATCTTTTGCTTCTTGGGTTTCTTTGATCCTTTGAATTGGGTTGTTTTGTTTGGATGTATAAGTGGTCCTTTTCCTTTGCCATCAACATTCTTGGTATACTTTGATCCTTCTTGTTTCCTTTGTTCCACCATGGAATAGATGGGACATTGGATAGGGACATGGTTGTTTCCTTCACATAGGTAGCAAGTAGCTTGAGAAGTGGGACATTGTCCAACAGGATGTTTCTCTTCATAGTTGGGGCATTGATCTCCATGCTCCCTGAAAGTATGATCCTTGTCTCCGCAAATAATGCAAGCTGGTGCTCCATCTAGAATAATGTTTCTGTCATCCTTGTTGTCAAAAACTCTTTTGGGATAGCTTTCTTCCATTTTGATCATTTGATCAGTCACCTTAAGCATCAGTTGGCCTTGAGTTTCCAAGAATCCTTGTAGCTTTGGATCTTCTCCACCGGAGTTGGCTATGAATTGAGCGTCACTTGGTTCAACTGATTCTGAGTTGCTATGAGCTCTTTCATGCTGTCCTCTTGGTCGGTGTTGATTTCATCAACCTTGGAGTCTTTTGGAGTAGTCATCTGTTTGGTTTGAAGGGAGATGAGAATAGGCAAGATATTTCTAAGGAAATGTTTCTAATCACACACATCACAATTCACACAAGCAATGTGCATGCAAACACAAACCAAACATTTCACTCAAACAACAAAGTTCAAACACATACTAGGCAACAAAATATTTTTGTTACACCACATAAGTTGGTGTGTTTTGACTTAGTTAAAATATGGTGGTCCATCTATATGGTTCACTTGTGATCTTTCCATCCTTCTTGGTTGATTCTTCTTACTCGAGGTCAATGTTCTCTTGAGAAAAACTCTTGGTTGCAATTCTTCAAAAGATGTAGGATCCTTCTAACTTTTGCATTCCCTCAGTCTCTAAATCTTGAGCAAGATTTCCTTGTCTCACTTGTAGTCCTTATTGATATCCAAGTTGGAAGTCCTTGGTGAACATGCTGAAGATGTTGAAGTCATTAGAGTTGAAGAAGTTGAAGTCATTAGAGTTGAAAGTGTTGAAGAAGTCCTTTGCACATGGTGTAGTCTTTGGCCATGGGTAGGTTTTTCCATCAAGTTGAAATAGAAGAGATGTAGAGTTGAAAACAAAAATGGTTGAGGAAAGAGATTACAAGTGTTTTTTGTAAATAGGTTTTTGGAACAAGTACAACTCCTATTTTTTTCTAAGGGTTTTTGTCCAATCCTGGGGTTACAATCCTACAGGCAACACAATGCTCTGATACCATCTGTAGAGGGAGTATCCTAACCTTAATACAATATAAGGTGGAGTCCCCTGTGTTTACAATGCTAGTCCCTGGATCAATAGATAGCATCCAAAGTTTAGATGTAATATCAAGAAACAAAGGTCATAATATAACTTTATAACCAGGAATAACAAAATTTTATTACATCATACATAGCTCATTTGGCTATTACATTACATTGCAGCGGAATAACTATAGTCATGGGGTCCTTCATCTTCAAAGTGCCACAGGCAGATGTTGGTTGTAGACTTTTAATCCTAATCAAACAATCTTCACTAAAATCAATCAAACCTGCAACATTACAAGTTACAGCCACAAGGGTCAATACATTTGAATTGTATTGGCAAGCTTCACTACTATGTATAATATGAGTGGATCCTATCAATACATGCAATTTTGGCTAAGTAGAGTTTAAGGCTCATTTGCTTAAAGCAATAATTTATCCTATCTTTTCAAAATGGTTTTGGTCCTTTGTCAAATCTCCTTTTCCAAGTTCCTTGAACTCCTTGGTAGAAACTCAAGTGTTCAAGTCCTTGTCAAAACCTCTTGAGCTCCTTGGTAACCCGAAGTGCATCAAGTTTTATCAAGTCTCTTGAGCTCCTTGGTAACCCCAAGTGCATCAAGTTTTATCAAAGTCTCTTGTGCTCCTTGGTAACCCCAAGTGCATCAAGTTTTATCAAAGTCTCTTGTGCTCCTTGGTAACCCCAAGTGCATCAAGTTTTATCAAAGTCTCTTGTGCTCCTTGGTAACCCCAAGTGCATCAAGTCCTTAAAAGTTTTCTTTTAGAAATTAGAATGTCGAGATCTCCCATAGTTCAAACTTTAGTTGCTCAGTATTGTCCATAACCGGGGACACGGCTAAGTACTTAGATTTTATTATCTTCTGCAGAAGGAGTACACTTTACCCACATGTCACAATCCCATCCTTTTGCCACCAGTGGCCACTGGATTAGCACTCACCAAGATGGAGTACTGGCAGATTGAGAATGTGACGAAGTCTTTCCAAAGGGTCCTCCCATACACCATTGCTAGCTTGTCTTCAGCACCCATGAAGCATTCCAGATCCCCATGTCCAGTAAACTGAAGACAATGCATGGGTCTTCCCAATGTAGTTGACTAAGCCAGAGCCATATTAGCATGTGGTTGCACACGAAAGCCACAATTGGAGAAACATGTTCAATCTCTAAGTTTCCTGGGTGGTTTCCTTTGGAGCACAACACAAAGTGATTGCCATAGACATGGTTCCTTTTGTTGCCACCTTCTCCAATACTCAAAGTATCCTTGGCCACCCAGGTGGTTCATTGAGTCCTTGTTTTATTATATAAAACACAAGTCCTTTTCTCAACTTTGTAAAATCTCAACATGTATCTCTTTTCAAAATATAGCATGGCTAAGCATGTATCAGCTACAATATTTTCACTAAGGAGTGTATAGGGAATCCTATTTAGGATTTAGCATAGCATAAGTATAGAAATTCTTTTCATGCATGTTTCAAAATCCACTAAGTATAATGAAAATAGTAGGTCTTTAGATGATAGTGTCACTTGCCTTTTTGGTAGGGAATGGTGGTTCACTCCTTGATCTTGCTGGTCTCACACTTTGCTAATTTCACTACAATCAATCAAGCAAACACCAAATCAACTAGCATTCCAAATAATCAATCAAATAATTCACACACATAAAACTATGGGATCTAAGTCATGCATGTAAGCATGCAAGAGATGGTTCTATTTGCAAAGATGGTCTCCACTAGGCTTCTAAACTTTGTAAGTTCCAAATTGGTCATTTTCCAAAGTGGCAAAGTCATTTGCAAAAGGGTTTTGTCCATGAACCATTTTTAAATCCCTTCATTATTTTATGTGGTGGAAAACATTTTTATAATAGCAACAACTCTATGTGGTTCACCAAATAAGTTGTTGTTTCTCAAAACTTGGTGTTTTGGGTCAGTAGGTTTGATCCAAACCCTTTTCTCAAAGTTTTCATTCCATAAACATTTTCATAACAAAAACCATTCTTTTATTTGGCTAGAAATGGGCTAAATCAATTAATCCATCCTAGACATTATCAAATTCATTTTCCAAACTATGGATTGGTTCCTAGGGTCAGTAAGTTCACCATAATCTATTTTGCCAAGGTTTCAAACTCAAAAACATTTTTGAATCATTTTTCTAGTCTTAACAAGCATTAAAAAGTTTCTGTAAAAACCAACAAGCTAACAAATACTATTTGCTAAACCAAAGGCATGGTTGTCTAGGGTTTGTTCCACTGATTCCAACGGTATCAAATTTGTAAATTTTGGACGTGTGGATCGAAAGTTACAAAGGTTTGAAATTGCAACTTAAATCTGATTTCCAAATTCTGTTTTAAACAGACCTGGCCACGCGTCACAATCTCATTGGACGGTACCGGTTCGGCCGGATCGGCTCTACGGTGCGTTGGATCTAATTAGATCGCGTGGTCCAGAGAGCGTACCCTTTCACGGTCAAGTGATTCTATCGGGAGCGTCAGATAAAGATCCTACGGCTATTATCGCATTGACCAAATGTGAGCGGCGCCGGCGGTGGCTAGCGGCGACGACGGTCAGTCAGGGGCGGCGCTGGCGAAACAGGAAGCGAGAGAGGGAGGGAGTAGGCTCACCGAGATCGCAGGAGGCTGGGGAAGCTCGACGTGTGGTCGACGAGGCAGGGGCGCACGGTCGTAGGAGTAATCGCTCGCCGGAGTTCGTTCTGGCGACGGCGTGCTCTGGTCGCGGTCGGAGACGATGCTGTGGTTCAGGAGAAGGCAAACCGAAGGTGTGGTCAGACGCAGGAGAGTGAGGCGAATGTGTGAGTGTGATTTAAAAAGCGCGGGGCGGTCTGAAACTACCTGGGTGCTTGCCGGAGTTGAAGACAGACGCGGTGGCGAGGTCGGAGCTTGTCGAAGGTGACACTCTGGGGGGCCCGCGGTCAAACGAGGGGCACGGACAGATGCGTCAGGAGGTGGGGAATCTCCTAGTGTGCTCAGGGAGGCTGGAGGTGGCTATGGTTTGTCGGATTTCACCGGAGGAGCTCGCCGGAACAGCGGCGGTGCAGGGCCAATTCGAGGCAGCCTGGTGGCGATGTGGCGTTGGCGTTTGAGGGGAATGACAGAGGGAGGAGAGGTGCCTTTGTACGCATGGTCGGAGGCGAGATTAACGCAGCCATTAAGAGGAATTAAGCGCGCAGGTTGAATGACAGTGAACGGCAGCGAGGTTTGGGGGGAGGTGGTCGCGCGGGTGAGGAGGATGAACAGGAGAGTGGGGTCCAGTCGTCAGTGAGAAAAAGGAGTGAGCGAAGGGTCCACTGGTCAGCTTCTCTGTGGGTTTTAAATCGAGTGTGAAACGTTTTTCTTCGGGGAGGGGAGCTGGGCTGGTTTGCTGGGCTTGTGGGCTTGGCCGGCTGGGCTAGGTCCAAACTCTATTTTTTTTTCTGTCTGCTGGCTTTTTCTTTTTCTATAACTATTTCCTGTTTTGAAATTCAAACAATCAAACAACATTCAAATTGAATCCAACACTCACCAAACCTTGTACTATGAATTTGGTTCTGTTCAGTCACATAAACCAAAATCCAGAACCAAAATAATAATTTTATTTTAGGTCCATTATTAATTAAATAAATAGACCATTGTTACTAAAATCAAAATAGGATTTGTTTTATTCAAATACTCCTTTTGAAATCTATTTATTTTCAAAACCAAACAGTAGGTTTTATTTGAAAATAGAGAATACTTGGAAATCTTATTTAAGATAAGTTTTAGTGTTTATTTAAAATGGGAAAAGCCTTTGCTTAAATAAAATTGGATATTAAATCCTTATTATTTTATTTTAAATAAACCTTTACTATTTTATTAAAACAAAATGTTTTATTTCAAAAGCTTGGCCAAGTTTTAATTTGGCTTTGTAAATTAATTTCTTATTTCAAACCTTCCTTTCCTTTTGAAAACCAAAACCTTTTATTTGAAGATCCAAAATAGTAGATCCAAAATAGTAATTCCAAATATTTTATTTTCCTTTGTTTAAAATGTTTATCTTTTTAAATCTCTTTAGGGTTTTATTTAATTCAAATAGGTTTGAAGTTCCAATTGAATTTCAAAAAGTTTCTTCTGGCCTGGAAAATCAAACAAAGTTTTATTTTTTTCATTTATTTTCACATTACAAGATTTGGAAAATCTTGGGATGTGACAGCAAACTTGACCCTCTCAGACGCTGACCGCTGGACCCCACTCTCTCTCTCTCTCTCTCTCTCTCTCTCTCTCTCTTCTCTCTCTCTCTCTCGCTGACGCACCGGCCCCACGCCACATCATCGTCGTCTTTGCGCGACCAGTTCCTCCCCTTTTCTCGCTGTCGTTCCTGCGTTGATTCCTCGACTTGAATTCTCTTTAACACCGCACTAATTCTGCCCCGTGACCTCGCCCTCATAAACTCCCACCTTCCCTCTCCCTTTCCCCCAGTCATCACACCACCGGAGCCCCTAGGCTGCCCGTATTGCTTGCGATAACACCTCTGCTCCGACAACCTCCCCTGGCAAATTCCGGCGAGCACGGACCTCCCCGTTGCCCCCAGAGCACACGAGTGTGATCCCCATTGTCCCCTGCATCTCCCCGTACCACCCACTCACTCGCGCGCGCCTTGAGACGTCGGCAACAACGACGACCGAGAACCGTCGCTGTCTGCCTCCACTCTGGTGACACCCCCTGGTAACTTCTGACCGCCCCATCCCCTCTGACCGATACGACGTCTGAGCGCACCCAACCGTGACATCGTCTTCGGTGAGCAATTGACAGCAAGCCCATGCGCCCCTTCATCGACGGCGACCACCTCGAGCATCCCCACGCCACGACGAACCCGGTGAGCCCTTTCCCTTTCTCCCTTGCTTCCTGGTTGCACCGGAATGCTATTGACAAAGCGCCGCCGCCGCGCGTTCGTCGCCAGCGCCGCCAGTTAGTGGTCATTGCGTTGTGAGCCATTGGATGCAAATCCTATGGTTGTGTTAGATTCACTTAAGCGAAGGGGTACGCTAGATCAGAGCCGCATGATCCCCTTTTAATCCAACGCACCACAGCACCCGATCCAGCCGAACCGGTATGGTCCAATCAGAACACACCACGTGGCTCAGAGTTTGATTTAAAAACAGAAACATTTCTATTAGATATGTGAATTAGTAAATTGCATAACTTTAAATATACACGTCCAAATTTTGCAAATTTTATGTCAATGGAATCAGCAAAACAAATACTTTCTAACCATGTAATTTGTTTAGTAAATTTCTTCTGGAAAATTGGTTGTGTTTGCAGAAACTTGTGTAGGCATATTTTGAATATAAAAAATATTCTAGGAATGTTTTTAGGGTAAAATCTTTTGTAAATGGGTTGATCTGACCTACTGACCATAGAAACCAACTTATGGATTTAAAAGGGTAATTTGTGAAGCTAAAGAATAAATCTTTGAATAAAAGCATTTCTAGTTAAATAAAAATATTGTTTATGTTTTAAAAATGCTTTTTGAGTAAAACGTTTGGAAAATGATTTGAATTAAACTCTCTGACCCGAAACACAAAGTTTTGGGATTAAAAAATATATTTGATGAACCCTATAAAATTATTACCTTGTTTAAAGACATTTCCAACAAAATAAAATATGGCTTTGATTTAAAAATGGTTTATAAGTAAAACCTTTTACAAATGGTTTTAATATTAAATCCTTGACCTTAAAACACTAACATTTGTGTTTAAAAATATATTTGGCAAACACTAGAAATTATTACTTTGATTAAATCATTTCTAACAAAACAAAAATGATTTAAATGGCCATTCTCACTAACTTGATATCCAATGGTTTTGCCACTTTTATAAATGACCAAAATGTGTTTTAAAATGTTTATAACCTATTTTAAACCACTATTCCAAATAAAACAATCGTTGGCATGCTTGCATGCATTACTTTGTTTTTATTATTCTATGTGATGAATTGCTTGAATGGTAGATTGAATTTGTGCCTTGATTGAATTGTAGTGAAATTTGAAGAGTGTGACTATTGCAAGATCAAGGAGTGAACTTATATTCTCTACCAAAAAGGCAAGTGGTGCTTCATACTTTGTCCCATTATTTTCACTATGCATTAGTGATATTTCTAAGTAGGACTTGCATGGAATTTTTGCTAAGTATAAATTATGCCATGGGAAATCCTAGTAGATGAAACCTTAGTAGAATTTTCCTAAGTTAAGAATCCTACTACTATCATGCTTAGCCTAGCTAGTAGAAAACAAGGGTGGATTATATTCATGCTATGGAATATTTCTAAGTCAAGGACTTGTGTTTTGTTTAATAAAACAACTATGTGAATGAATCATCTGGGTGGA
The DNA here is from genome assembly GCA_916181665.1 of Avena sativa. Lineage (NCBI taxonomy): Eukaryota > Viridiplantae > Streptophyta > Magnoliopsida > Poales > Poaceae > Avena > Avena sativa. Next base: position 345,674,371 of record OV702280.1, on the reverse strand, counting down.
ATGGTGAGAATGGTTTGTGTTGAGTGGTTACTTAGGGCCCATTTCAATGGACTACCCTGGTGTATCACACTTGTGGAATGCCACCCAGGAACAAAGAGATTTGAGATGTCAAATGTTGAGAAGCTTCAAGTGCAACCACTTGGCATTATGGGCTCTGCCTGGATCATCTAAGTTGCAATAACATAGCCAAATGGACAGTTGGTGGTAGGGGATGATAGGTTGGAACGCGTCCATTCTGGTCTAAGGGAAGGCTTCTAAAAGGTCTTGTCTCGATGCCTTTCGAGTCTTGTGGGGAAAGTGCACCACCTCTGCAGAGTGTAAAATCTAAGTACTTAGCCGTGTCCCCGGCAATGGATAATTTGAGCATCAAGACATGGAAGCTATCAAGAATCTCCTCATCCCAATTTCTAAGTTAAAAAATTGTGGTTGAACAAGGGTTAAAGGATCTTCAATCTTTGATTGGTAGATGCCTTGGGTGATTTTGACAAATAAAAACTTAGTGTTTTCAACTAATAAGGAAAACCTTATTTTGAGCAAAGCAAGCCTAAGCTCTACTTAGACAAATGCATATAGATGATAAATACCACTATTCTACCATAGTATCACTTGCCAATACAATTCAAATGTATTGACCCTTGTGGATGTAACTTATTATGTTGCAGGTTTGTTTGATGTTAGTGAAGTGTGTTGATTAGGATTACAAGTCTACAACCAACATGATTGCGTGTGGCACTTTGAAGATGAAGGAATCCATGCTATATAGTTATTTCTGCTGCATTGTAATGAGATAGCCAAATGAGCTATGTAAGATGTAATGAATTATTTTATTCCTGGTTATAAGGTTGTACTATGACCTTTGTTTCTTGATATTACATCTTAACCGTGGATGCTAGCTATTGATCTAGGGACTAGCATTGTAAACACAGGGATCTCTAACTTATTAAAGGTTGGGACCTCTACATCAGTACAAGTGGAGGCTAGCAAAAGACTGGGAGCGACCAACCAAGAGAGCAATAATGGCCATAATCACGTAGAGGGATAAAACATTATTAATCAAAGCATAAAGTGACATCACAAGTCAAAAACTGAATGATCATAGAGGCTAAGGTGACTGGTTCATAGTCATAACATGGTGTAAGCATGTGCCAAGTGAAGGGAATATGCCCGAGAGGCAATAATAAAGTGGTTATTATCGTATTCCTTATTTATGATGAAAGTTTATTTTGCATGCTATAATTGTATTAATACGGAAACGTTAATACATGTGTGTTTAATAAACAAAAAGGAAGTTCCTAGTTATGCCTCTCTTATAAACTAGCTCGTTGATTAAGAAGATGATCAAAGGTTTCCTGATCATGGGCATTGGATGTTGTCAATAACAAGGTCACAACATTATTGGAATGGTGTGATGAACATTCATCCAAAGTATAGCATTACGATCAAGGTCATTGTGTTTATATTGCTATAACATCATACGAAGTTATCTTAGTCCTTAGACCATGAGATCATGTCAATCGCTAACACTAGAAGAGTATCTTGATAACATCAAACGTCAAACCGTAACAGGGTGACTATAAAGATGGGTTCAGTGCTACGAAGGTGTTATGTTGAGCCTCATGGATCAATAGTGGAATTTGTCCATCCCGATGATGGAGAGATATACTCTGGGCCCTCTCGTTGATATCACATTGGTTAGCATGCAAGCAAGTGATTTGATCACTAGAATGTTATATCATGGGAACAAGAAAAGAGTACATGTCGGTAACGAGATCAAACTAGGTATGGAGATACTGATGATCGAATCTCAGGCATGTAATATATCGCGAGACAAAGGGATTGAGTTACATGCGTATAAGGTTCACACGATCACAAAAGTCATCGTTGAATATGTGGGAGTCAGTACGGATCTCCAGGTCCCGCTGCTGATTATTGATCGGAGAGGGGTCTCGATCATGTCTACATTATTCGCGAATCGTAGGGTGACACACTTAAGGGATACCGACACCATTCGGAACAAATGATATGCCAGAGAAAGAAAAAGAAAGCGTAGGAATTTATTTCACTAGATACCAAAACTGTTTCGGGTGAAATTGCAGAAAGTGTTTCTGCATGTGAAATGAAATACTAGCAAGGGGTTATATGTGAATGTTTGTCATTAAAGTAATTGAAAAAATTATGAATAAATAAAAGGAGTTTTATTTAAGAGAGATAGTTTGCATTAAATTTGGTGGAAATTTAAATGGGAATTTGAGTGGGTTTTTGAGTGGAGAAAATTGAAGGGCCATTTTGTGAGTGGAGTGTCCACCCACATGAATGAGGGAGAGGTGGGGGCACCCTCCATGGCCGGCGGCAATGCCCCCTTGGGCTGCCCCCTCCCCTATATAAGGATCCCCTCCTCTCACTTCTCACTCACACCTCCTCGCGAAGGATCTCTCTCCCCCTTTAGAATTCCCCCATGGTCTCGGATCAGCGAGATACATGTTCCCGGTGGCTTTTCCTGGAAGGGTTTGTTGCTTCCGTTGCTTCGCTGGAGCGAGGGCGCGGAGGTTGTCGAGGTACCCGGACGTGTGGGCAATCACGGATGCACCACTGCTTTGCGGTGCTGGACGTGATGGTGCTGGACCGGCTGGACTTCATCACGATCTTGAGATCGGCAAGCGTTCGACTACATCATCCACGAGTACAACCTTGTTAACGCTATATGCTCTTCGATGGTATGTATTCTATGGATGTATATCCACCCATTGCTTGTATCTATTATATAGATCTTGGTGCTTTGTTCCCATCGTAGGAAATTTTTGTTTTCTATGCTGCGAACCCTTCAGTGGTATCAGAGCCGGATCTATGCGTAGATGCTTTGCACGGGTAGTACACATATGAGTATGTGGGCGATGATGATCATTTTATTGCTTCTTATTTGTACTTTGGATATTGGTGGCATAGTGGGATGAAGCGGCCCGGACAAACTTTACATGTCCTCGCACATGAGACCTGTTCCACGCTTGACATGCAACTAGTTTTGCATAAGTGGCTAGCGGGTGTCTGTCTCTCCTACTATAGTCAATTGTTATCTAATTTGCAACGAGTTGTCAACAATTTGGTTATCCTCGTTGTGGTTCATGTTCGTAGGTAAGAACGGTTCTATCTTCGAAAGCCCTAAGCCACGTAAAACTTGCAATGGATAAATTAGAGGTGTCTAGTTTAGATTGTTGCTGGGCTAGTGTCATGATATGGTGATGTTGTAAGTAGAAGAATAAGTCGATACTCTTACAACACACATAACGTGTAAGTTCCATAGACCATGGCCTTACACATAGAGGTATGATGGCGACCATACCATGATGCACATGATGGAGATCAAGTGCAAGAACCATATCATTTCACTTATTAACATGTGATGTTTGATTGCATCTTATATTGCTTGTTTGGCATTTTATTAGCATATTAAGATGATCCCTCAATTAGATATCAAGATAAAAATGTGTTCTTCCTTAAGTATGCACCGATTATGTTTCTTCGCTCCAAGACATCACATGATGATCGGGTGTTCTTGGATCCACGATCATATTTCAGGTGTAAGACAGTTACACAAGCGAATACTAAGGTTCTTACTTGGCGAGCCTAGCATGTACATACATGGCCTCGGAACACGGACCGAAAGGTTAATCATGAGTCATATGGAAGATATGATGCCCATTTGATGCTCGACTTTGAAGCTATACCGACTCACGTGATGATCGGACTTGGTGTAGTGGATTTGGTTCATGTAATCACCAAAAAGACACGAGAGATGTCGTTTTTGAGTGGGAGTTCATTTCTAATTTGGATTAGTAGAACTCAATTTATCATAAATTAAATCAAAGTGAATTTGCATAATTTGTTGTAGTCATTGGCATTCGTTCACCACCTTATGCTTAGTTGTAATTGAGATAATAGAACTATGGAATTCTGGATATTGACTTTATGAACTGGTATCGTATTGTGTTGAAGTGTCAATCTAAAGTTTAAAGTCCTATTGCAAACTTTCAGCAAACTCTGTTTACTCCATGGAATTTGATAATTAGTATTAAATCGAGAGTAACAATTCCATTGTTAGTATCTTAAGTATCATGTTTGCCTCCATGATTCCATTGTTGATAATTAGTATTAAATCGAGAGTAACAATTCCATTGTTGATAATTAGTATTAAATCGAGAGTAAAAATTCCATTGTTAGTGTGAAATGAGCTGGGAGCTTGCAGGTCCATGGAGTTTGTATATGTGTTAGAGAAACGCCTGGGTGGCCAGCCTAAGCCATGCCTAATCATGGTGGAAACTTGCAGCAAAACCATAGTGACATTCTAAGAAGCATCCTCAATAAAAAACTATGCAAATAGCAAAAAAAAGGGATTGCTGAGATGCTCACTGTCTGTTGCCTTGTCATTTTGATATGGGATAGCTCCTGTGTCATGGGGAAAGAGGTACCCCATTGGCGGTTCTCTATGATACTGAAGGGAATATGCCCTGAGAGGCAATAATAAAGTGGTTATTATGTATATTCCAAGTATATGATAGATGTTTATTTTGCATGCTATAATTGTATTAATACGAAAACGTTAATACATGTGTGTTTAATAAACAAAACAGAAAGTTCCTAGTTATTCCTCCCTCATAAACCAACTCGTTGATTAACAAGATGATGAAGGTTTCCTGATCATGGACATTGGATGTTGTTAATAACAAGGTCACAACATTATTGGAATGGTGTGATGAACATTCATCCGAAGTATAGCATTACGATCAAAATCATTGAGTTTATATTGCTATAACATCCTACGAAGTGATCCTAATCCTTATACCATGAGATCATGTCAATCACTAACACTGGAAGAGTATCTTGATAACATCAAACGTCATACCGTAACAGGGTGATTATAAAGATGGGTTCAGTACTACTAAAGTGTTATGTTGAGGCCCATGTTTAAAGAGTGGAATTTGTTCATCCCGATGACAGATAGATATGCTCTGGGCCCTCTCGATGATATCACATTGATTAGCTTGCAAGCAAGTGATTTGATCACTAGAATGTTATATCACGGGAACAAGAAAAGAGTACATGTCAGTAACGAGATCAAACTAGGTATGGAGATACCAATGATCGAATCTCGGACATGTAATATATCGCGAGACAAAGGGATTAAGATACTAGCGTAAAAGGTTCTCACGATCACAAGAAAGTCATCGTTGAATGTGTGGGAGTCAGTATGGATCTCTAGGCCCCGCTTCTGATTATTGATCTGAGAGGAGTCTCGATCATGTCCGAATTATTTGCGAAACGTAGGGTAACACACTTAAGAGACACCGACACCATTTGGAGCAAATAGTTTCATGCTAAAAAGAATAAGAAAGCGCAGGAATTTATTTCACTAGATACCGAAACTGGTTTCGGGTGAAATTGCATAAAGTGTTTCTGCATGTGAAATGAAATACTAGCAAGGGTTATATGTGAATGTTTTTCATTAAAGTAATTGACAAAATTCTGAATAAATAAAAGGAGTTTTATTTAATTAGAGTTTGCATTAAATTTGGTGAAAATTTAATGGGGATTTGAGTGGGTTTTGAGTGGAGAAAATTGAAGGGGCATTTTGTGAGTGGAGCTTCCACCCACATGAATGAAGGAGGGGAGGGGGCATCCCACATGGCTGGCGGCTACCCCCTTGGGTGCACCCCTCCTCCTATAAAAGGAGCCCCCCTCCTCACTTCTCACTTACACCTCCTCGTGAAGGATCTCTCTCCCCCTCTAGTATTTATCCCCCATAGTCTCGGACTAGCGAGATACATGTTCCCGCTAGCTATTCGGCAAGAAAGAGTTATGCTTCTGCTGCATCACTGGATCAAGGAAGCGGAGGTTGCTCGGTGCCTCAGACGTGTGTGCGAGCACGGATGCATCGTTGATTTGCGGCGCTAGGACTTCCTCTCGATCTTGAGATCGGCAAGAGATCGTCTACATCAATCACGAGTTCAACCTCGTTAAGATTTGTCAGTCTTCAAGGGTATGTTCTCTACAGATGTATATTCGCCCGTTTCTTGTATCTAGTAGATAGATCTTGGTACATTGTTGTTCCCATCGTAGGAAATTTTTTGTTTTCTATGTTGCGATCCCTATAGTGGTATCAGAGCCGGATCTATGCATACATGCTTTGCACGGGTAGTACACATATGATTATGTGGGCGATGATGATCATGTTATTGCTTCTTAGTTGTACTTTGGATATTGGTGGCATAGTGGGATGAAGCAGCCCGGACAAACTTTACATGTCCTCGCACATGAGACCTGTTCCACGCTTGACATGCAACTAGTTTTGCATAAGTGGCTAGCGGTTGTATGTCTCTCCTACTATAGTCAATATCTAATTTGCAACGAGTTGTCAACAATTTGGTTATCCTCGTTGTGGTTCATGTTCGTAGGTAAGAATGGTTCTATCTTCGAAAGCCCTAAGCCACGTAAAACTTGCAATGGATAAATTAGAGGAGTCTAGTTTAGATTGTTGTTGGGCTAGTGTCATGATATGGTGATGTTGTGTCGTGGTGGTGTTACGGCAGATGCCATGGGTAGGCTTAAGTTGGGGGCCGAATGGGTGCTTGTGGTCACCGGGGAGGGAGTGCACGGTCTAGCCATGCACGAAGAACAAGATGAACTCTCCACACTTAGGAATTTTATTGATGCTAGAGGTTTATAAGTGCTCCTTGAGATGTATGAACTAGTGTTCTGTGCACTAGTTCCCTACTTGGTCCAACCTCCCCTTCTACAACTATGCCTCTCCTTATATAGGCGTAGCTGGCTAGGTTACACCCCTTTGGGTTTTAGGGTTACTGTTTGGATCTTGGTCCCAACTATGCGAGCCGGGTCATGGGCTTGCCCTAAGACCAGTGGCCCAGTCCATAAAGCTAGACAGCTAACGGTCTTCAGGTATGTCGCCTCCTATTCCTTTTGGCGTCATGCAGTAACTTTGTACGTCAGCCCTTGCTTTGGGCGTCACCCGGCTCCTTTCGTGTCACCGGCGTCGCCCTTCTCTTTTGACCACGCTTTACTATGGTCCCTCCTGAACCTCACTCGGAAAGGTGCCAGACGTCCTGTCTGACTCGGCCCCTCCTCGGGAGACTTGGATCATTGGTTCCTGCAAGATTAACATCTTTGTCTTATACGGGCCGACATAGTTTCTACGTCGGCCGCATACGATCTTCTTACCCGGCCGTACTTACTTGGGCGTCTCCACGTTCCTTTAATGTAATTGGAACTTCTTCTTTTGTCTTTATTCATCACTTAGGGCGCACTGTTTGGTGTAATCTTGCATATTGCCGAGTCTATATGATAGTTTCCGGGTCTGTTCTTTGACTTTCTGGCTCGTTTTCGCCTCGTGCCGAGTCATTTTGGCCAATTCTGAGTCATTTTCGGCATGCCTCAGTCACTGACAGCTGGTAATTATGGTAACTTGCCTCAAATTTTGTTCCAAACCCTGACCGCACAGTGACGGCTGCGCAGTTATTCCCCGTCACTATGGCAGTCCCATCGGTCTGTGCCCCTTGTCCTTCCTTTCGTGACGTGGCGGGGGATTTTTCGTGTATTGTTGTCACGTGGCATCCGCTGATTGGCTCACTCGGCCGGGTACATGGCCACACGCTGGCCGCACGGCGCAGGGGGATCCCACGATTGGGGTTTTTACTGCCCTTAAGTAGGGGTGAGGGGATTATAACTTCCCTCGCCTGTTCAGTTTCCCCATTGCCTCTTCTTCTTCCTTGCGCCTCCAAAATCCAACTTCCTCCTCTGCGGTTCTTCTTGCCTCATGTTCTTGCCTTGTGATTGCCCTTTCCCTCTTCTCATTCCACTATGGGTCCTTGTTCTTCCAAGCCTCTTCCAACGGCGGAGGAGATTGAGTCCATGGAGATCATGGACGCACGCGACGACGCTGAAGGAGCTGAAGAACAGGAGGTTCCCGTCGGCGAGTGCGGCGGCTAGGAGGGTTCGGAGGTCTCCTCTGAGGATCTCGAATGGCTTCGCTCCACCAGGCGCATCCCGCTCAAGGTGGACTGCCGTCTCCCCGCCGGTGAGATCTCCCCCAAACCCGATGCCAATGAAAGGGTGGTTTTCCTCTCTCATTTTGAGCGAGGTTTCGCTCTGCCAGTGAGCAGTTTCTTTTCTTCCTTTCTTTCCACCTTCCATCTCCAGACCGGTCATTTGCCTGCCAACGCGATTGGCTCCATTTCCTGCTTCATTTCCGCTTGCGAGGCCTATTTTGGCATGTGTCCTACAGTTCTTTTGTGGGCCAAATACTTTAGTTTTAGGGTGCAAGTTGTTCCTCAGCCTGACGCTCCCCGAACCGAGAAGAAACCGACTCGGTGCAGTGCCGCTAGCATCACACCGAGGAGAGACTCCATCTTTCCTCGGGTAACTAGCCTTGACTCTTGCAAGAAATGGCATAGGACTTTCTTCTATGTCAAAAACAACGGGACCGCCGACTACATCCGACTCCCCCTTTCTCGGACGAGGTCCCCAGCAAGAAGTTCTGGAAGCTTGATCCGCGCGACCAAGACACTGCGGTGAATGAGGCCAATGTGATATTGGAGAGGTTGATGTCGCCGGATGAGAACTTTCATCTTGCCGACACGGACCTCATGTGCACCTTCATCTCACGCCGGGTAAGCCCTATCCAAGCCAGGAGAAAAAAGATGTGCTTTATGAGCGGCACGCATGACCCCACTCGGCACTCCATGAAGGAGCTTACCCACGATTCCGTGGCTCGCCGAGTAAGCTCGATCTTCAAGCTGAACTTGGCGGATGATTGGTCCTGGAGCTGCCCTCCATTTAGCTGGGTCAAGCCCGTCCCTGGGTAAGTTTCCGAGTCACCTTTCACTACCGAGTCAACTTTACCTTGTTTGGCTATTTTTTGTCTAGTTTTCGATGCTTATTCTGTTTGTCTTTCATAGAATCTTGTTCACCAGGTTGATGACAGTACTGTCCCTCCTAGCGCTTACAACGAGGACCGATCTGACTCCGATGAAGTCGAGTATGACCTGGAGCGCTTCATGCCCATTCCGCATGCGGCTGCTGCTTCAACTCCGGGTAAGAGTCTATCTCGGAACCCCTTACAAGATTGGTCCGACGACGACGACGATGATGATTCTTGTGAGATTTTGGAGGTACTTGCCTTGTGACCTTAGCCCTCTAACTTATTCGAGTAAGCCTGACATTTACTCATGCAGCTGGCCAGGTACATAACACTCCCCTCTTGCTGTGGGCGGAGTCGGAAAAATACCTGTCGCCAAACCGAATAAACGACGGGGGGCCTCCTCCAGTGCTCAGCCGACTAAGAAGCGCAAGGTTGTTGCTGCTGCAAACACGCTGGTGGAGACTCGCAAAGCCGTTGAACGCCCATTCACTCGTCGCCCACCGCGCGATCCGATTGTCACCGGGTAAGCTTTTGTGGTCTACTTACATTACATTTTTCCTTCTTATGCTTTGCTACTATTTTCTTATGAGCGTCTTGTTGTTTTCAGCGATGCGCCTTTGTCGGCCAACCAGGCTGCTCCTAGCATTGCCTCGCCGCTAAGGCATGCGCCTTCTCCAGCTGACTCTATGGTGCAAAGCCCTATCCGAGTCGAGGCTTCCACTGCTAAGGCTCACACTTCTCAGTGTCAGTCAGACTCGGTGGCTCACCCGGCGGAGGAGACTCGGCCCAACACATCTGCCGCATCTCAGGAACAACTTCCTGATCTTGGTGCCGACAATGCTGGCGTCGAGAAGACCTTCACCACTAGTTCCTCTGGCACCAGCCCACAAGTTGGTGTTCATGAACAACTTTCTGACCTTGGTGCCATCAATACTGCTAAGCCAACTCAGTCGGCTCCCATTTCATCTCCAAACAAACCTGCTCACTCTCCTCCTCTATCAAAGAACCAGACCCGACCTGCTGCTCCTGGTCCGGCTCGCACCTCATCCGGCAAGACCACCTCCACCAAACAGACAACCTTGATCTATGCTCCGGGAACCTCTACTCATATCCGGCCCACGACACTAGCAACAATGCTCGTCCCAATGGGTAAACCGAGCGGATCTGCGGCTGTCGGTCGGGTGGCGGCTCTAAAGCTTTTACCCTTCACACTAGTGCCGCTGCAACCCGCGCCAATGTGGGAACTACCCTGAAGAAGGGGCAAGTTCTCACTCGGACGCTCAACGGGAATGGCCTTGGTGCCACTGAGCCCTATGCTGTGGCGTGGAATGCAGCTGGCGAGCAAGAGGTTAGCTCCCGCGCTGGCAAGAAAATGAAGCTGGGCCCCAAGGCCGTTTCCGACATGACCCAGCAGGCCATTGCCTTAATGGCTCGTGCGGATGAAGTGAACGAGGTAACTAATCTTGTTACTCTTTTGTGTTATTGAGTATTTCTGTTATACATATTACCTAGTCCCCGAGGTTACTGCCGAGTGAGGAACTTACTTGGTTGTTAGCTCTAAGCAATAACTTAGCTTTTATTTCCTCATGCCAAGTTCGCATGTTAGACTTTTGATCCCTAGTCCCCGAGGTTACTGCCGAATGAGAAACTTATTCGGCTGTAAGCTCTAAGATAGGAGTCACTCTTTATCTGGCTTTGAGCTTGAATTTTCCATTTATTCACTGTCCTTTTCCTTTGTGCAGATTACGCATAATGAGCGCACCAAGGTGCATCAATCTCTCCTCCTGGAGCATCGCAAGCTCAAACTTGCTCACTAGAAGCTGCAAGCCGAGACTCAAGGCCAAGGTAATTTTCTTACTCACCATATCTTTATTCGGCGCACCTTTCCTTGTTTCATTTCCTTAATATTTTCTTGCTTTTCTCCCACAGCTTCTGCCCAGTCCACCATCGACGTGCTCCACTCACAGATCAGCGAGACGTAGAGTAAGTCCTTAGCCATCGTTGTGCTGCTTTGTGTTCATGTCATTCTCTTTCCCTTCTTATCCTGACGGATCAAGATAGTTCTATTGCTGCTGATGAGTAATTTGTTCTGAATAAGCAGAGAAGCACCAAGCCGAACTCCAGAAGGAGCGTGACGAGGTGATCCAGCTGAAAAAATTGATGGCCGACATGGAGCATAAGCATCAGGTCGAGGTAAAAGGGCTAAAGGAGGAGCTCGCCGAGAAAGACGACCAGCATGCCGCCAGCACCGAGAAAACCAGGGAGCTGCTTAAGGAGGCCGAGTTGGCGGTTGAGTCGGCTAATGTCACATCCCAAGATTTTCCAAATCTTGTAATGTGAAAATAAATTAATAAAATAAAACTTTGTTTGTTTTTCAGAGCCAGAAGAAACTTTTTGAATTTAAATGGAACCCCAAACCCTATTGAATTAAATAAAAATCCCAAAAATATTTAAAAAAGATAAACATTTCATAAAAAGAAACAGTTGGAAATTATTTTAAAACAATCAAATGAAAAGATTTGTTTTCAAATGATATGGAAGATTATAAATAAAGATTTTGATATAAAGCCAAATTAATCCTTGGCCAAGCTTTGAGAATTAAAAACATTTATTTTAAATAAAGTAGCAAAGGTTATTTAAAAATAATAAGGAATTGCTTAAATAAAATAACAAGGAATTAATATCCAAACTCTTTTAAAATAAAAGGTTTCACCATTTTAAATTAAAACATCAAAACTTAATAAATTATTTTAAATAGGTTTCCCAAGTAATTTATATTCTCCAATAAAACCTACAAATGTGTTATGACTTTATTTTAGATTTCAAAAATAAATAACTCAATAAAACAAAACCAAGTTGATTTAGTAATGAAAGTCTATGTTATTTAATTACTAATGGACCCTAAAATAAGAGGTTATTTTGTTTTAAAACAAATTTCCCAAATATTCTTTATTTCCAAATAAACCTACTGATTTTAGATTTGAAAAGTGTTTTCAAAAGAGAATCTTTATTAAATAAATCAAACCATGTTAAATAAATAAAGTTCCATTTTATTTAATTAAAGAATGGAGTAATAAAGTTATTATTATTTTATTTTAGGATTTTGATCATATTACTAAAACAGAACTAATTTCAATATTACAAGTTTGAGTGTTGTTTGAATTGATTTGGGTTGATGTTTGTCTGATTGGAAATTCAAAACAGAAATTCAAAATAGAAAAAAGAAAAGGCATTCAGTATAAAAAAAAAGAGGAAACAAAGCAGCCCAACAAGGCCCAGCCCAGCAGCAGCCCACCGAGCCCATTTGCCCTCTCCCCGAACCGTTTTCCTCACCGCTGAAACAACCCACAAAGACCCTGACCAGTGGACCCCCCCCTCGTTTCTATTCCCCGCTGACAGGTAGACCCCACCGCTATTGTTCATCGTCCACACCGCGCGACCCCTTCCTCCCCAAACCGCGCTGCCGTTCTCTGTCATTCAACCGCGCGTTCAATTCACGAGTAATGGCTGCGTTAATCTCGCCCCTGACCACACGCACTTAAGCACCTCTCCTCCCTCTGTCATTCCTCGCAGAAACCAACCTCTCTTCGCCCCTAGGCTGTCGCCAATCACTCTTGCACCGCCGCTGTCTCCGACGACCTCCTTCATCAATTCCGGCCACACACTGCCTCCCCTTGCCCCATTGACCAAGCACGCAGCTTCCCCACTCCCAGACGCTTCTGCCCGTGCCTTCCGTTCGACCGCGGGCGCCCCAGAGAGTCGACTAGGACAAGCTCTGACAGCGCCGCCGTCTGTCTCGCCTCCGTCGAACTTTCCCGGTAAGTACTGACCGCCCCGCGCCTCCTCGTTCACACTCCCGCACTCGCCACACCTTTCTGCATCTAACCGCATCATTGTTTTGCTTCGGGATGATCCACAGCGTCGCCCACGACCGCGGACAGAACCACCCGACGCCGACGAAGTCTCCGGCGAGCAATCGCCACCGTTCCCGTGCGCCCCCTGCCTCGTCGACCACACGTTGAGCTTCCCCAACCAACTACGACCTCGGTGAGCCTACTCCCTTCATCTCTCGCCTCCTATTCCACCGGCGCCGCCACTAACCGACCGTCGCCGCCTCGCGCAGCCGACGAGCGCCGCCAGACTTTGGCAAGCGTGTTAGTAACCGTAGGATCTGGATCTGACGGATAGGATAGAACGTTAACGAAGGGGTAAGTGATGATCCTGTGCCGCACGATCTGACTTGATCCAATGCGCCGCAGCACGCGATCCAAACGAATCGGTATCGACCAATCACGACGCGACGCGTGGCCTGTAATAGATCTAAAAACAGTTTTGAAATCAGAATTGTTTGCAAACTTCAAACCCTTGTAATTTTCAAACCACACGTCCAAAAATTACAAATTTTATATCAATGAAATCAGGAGAACAAGCTCTAGCCAACCATGGCCTTAGTTTTGAAAATAGTATCTGTTAGCTTGTTTGAATTTACAGAAACATTTGTCTACTTGTTTAGAGTATAAAAATTGTTTAAAAGTGATTTTAGGATTAAATCCTTTGCAAAATGGATTTGTGTGACCTTACTGACCCTAAGAACCAAACCAAAGTGTTAAAAATGATTTTTGTGAAATTTAAGTTGAATTATTTAACTTAGCCATTTTCTAACCAAATAAACTCATTGTTTTTATTATGAAAATATTTTTGTAAAGAAAACTTTGGGAAAATGTTATGGACCAAACTTACTGACCCAAAACACCAAGCCTTGCCAAAGGCAACTCACTTGGTGAAAAACATAAAGTTTCACTTTGAAAAGAATAATTTCTCACCACCTAAAATGATGAATAGATTTTGAGCAAAACCCTCTAACCATTGACTTTGCCATTTTGGTAAATGACCAATTTGGACCTTACAAAGTTTATAAACCTAGTAGAGACCAACCTTGCAATAGAACCATCCTTTGCATACTTATGCATGACTTAGATTCCATTTGCTTTGTGAGTGTGAAATTGTTGTTTGACTTTGGTGTGGAATGTTAGTTGATTTTGTGTTTGCTTGATTGACTTGTAGTGAATTTAGCAAAGTGTGAAACTAGCAAGATCAAGGAAGTGCACCCCATTCCCTACCAAAAGGCAAGTTACACTATCATACAAAAGTCCTACTATTTTATTATACTTAGTGGATTTTGAAAATATGCATGAAAAGATATTTCTGTACTTATGCTATGCTACAATCCTAATAGGATTCCCTATACACTCCTTAGTGAAAATATTGAAGTTGTACATGCTTAGCCATGCTATATGCTATAATTTTGAAAAAGAGATACATGTTGAGATTTTACAAAGATTGAGAAAAGGACTTGTGTTTTAAATAATAAAACAAGGACTCAATGAATCACCTAGGTGGAGAATACTTTAAGTTTTGGAGAAGGTGGCAACAAAAGGGAACCATGTCTATGGCAATCACTTTGTGTTGTGCTCCAAAAGAAAACCACCTAGGAAACTTAGAGATCAAACATGTTTCTCCAATTGTGGCTTTCGTGTACAACCACGTGCTATTATGGCTCTGGCTTAGTCAATTACATTAGGAAGACCCATACATTGTCTTTAGTTACTGGACATGGGGATCTGGAATGCTTCATGGGGGCTGAAGACAAAGCTAGCAATGATGTATGGGAGGACCTTATGGAAAGACTTCGTCACATTCTCAATCTGCCAGTACTCCATCTTGGTGAGCACTAATCCAGTAGGCCACTGGTGGCAACAAGATGGGATTGTGTCATGTGGGTAAAGTGTACTCCTTCTGCAGAAGTTAATAAAATCTAAGTACTTAGCCGTGTCCCCGGTTATGGACAATACTGAGCAACTAAAGTTTGAACTATGGGAGATCTCGACATTCCAATTTCTAATATAAAAACTTGAGGCCCTTGTGTGTCTACCAAGGAATTCAAAGAGATTTTGTAAAGCTTGTTGCACTTGGGGTTACCAAGGTGCTCAAGAGCATGATGTACTTGGGGCTTTACCAAGGAACTCATGAGTTTTGATAAAACTTGTTGCACTTGGGGTTACCAAGGTGCTCAAGAGATTTTTGACAAGGATTTGAACACTTGAGTTTCTACCAAGGAGTTCAAAGAACTTGGAAAAAGGAATTTGACAAAAGACTTTAAGACCCCTTTTGAAAAGATAGGATAAAATATTGCTTTATGCAAATAAGCCTTAAACCCTACTTAGCCAAATATGCATATAATGATAGGATCCACTTTTAACATAAAAGTGAAGCTTGCCAATACAATTCAAAATGTATTGACCCTTGTGGCTGTAACTTGTAATGTTGCAGGTTGATTGATTTAAAAATGAAGATTGTTTGATTGACTAGGACTACAAAATCTACAACCAACATCTGCCTGTGGCACTTTGAAGATGATGGACCCATACTTTTAGTTATTCCGCTGCAAATGTAATGTAATAGCCAAATGAGCTATGTTTGATGTAAAAAAACTTATGTTATTCCTGGTTATAAATTTATATTATGACCTTTGTATCTTGATATTACATCTTAACTGTGGATGCTAGCTATTGATCCAGGGACTAGCATTGTAAAACACAGGAGGACTCTACCTTATTGGGTTGGGACCTCAACAAATGGTATCAGAGCATTGTGTTGCCTGTAGGATTTGTAAACCCTAGGATTGGACAAAAACCCTTAGAAAAATAGGAGTTGTCTTATTCCAAAACTTATTTACAAAATACTTGTAAACTCTTTCCTCAACCATTTTGGTTTCAACTCTACTTTTCTTCTACTTCAACTTGATGGAAAAAGCCTACCTCATGACCAAAGACTACACCATGTGCAAAGGACTTCTTCAACCTCTTCAACTCTAATGACTTCAACATGACTTCAACATCTTCAGCATGTTCATCAAGGACTTCCAACTTGGAAACTACTAAGGACCACAAGTGAAATGAGGAAATCTTGCTTAAGATTTAGAGACTGAGGGAATGCAAAATAAGAAGAAGCCATCAACAACTTTGAAGTATTGTGACCAAGAGTTTTCCTCAAGGAAACCAAGATCTCATACAAGAGGAATCATGAAGGAAGGAAAGATCACAAGTAAACCATATAGATGAACCACCATTTATAGTTAAGTCAAAACCACCAACTTATATGGTGTAACAAAAATATTTTGTTGCCTAAATATGTGCTTGAACCTTGTTTGAGTGAAATGTTTGTTTATGATTGCATGCACATTGTTTGAGTAAATTGTGATGTGTGTGATTAGAAATAATTCTTTAGAAGTATCTTGCTTATTCTAAAACTCCCTTCAAACCCAAACAGATGACTACTCCAAAGGACTCCAAGGTTGATGACACCAACACCAACCAAGCTGATAGCATGAAGGAGCTCATAGCAACCCAACACCAGTTGAACCAACTAACAGCTCAATTCATAGTCAACAATAGTGATAAGGATCCAACACTCCAAAGGTTTTTGGAAGAGCAGTCTCAACTGATGCTTAAGGTGACTAATCAAATGATTAGCATAGAAGAAAGCTATCCAAAGAGAGTTTATGATAACAAGGATGAAAAGAATATTGTTCTAGATGGAGCCCCAGCTTGCGTTATTTGTGGAGACAAAGATCATACTTCCAAGGAGCATGAAGGACAATGCCCCAATTGTGAAGAAGATCATCCTGTTGGACAATGTCCTACCTCTCAAGCTACTTGCTACTTGTGTGAAGGAAGTGATCATACTCCAGGCCAATGTCCTATCTATGCCATGGTGGAACAAAGACTACAAGAAGGATCCAAGTCTACCAAAGGAAAAGGACCACTCCTACATCCAAACAAGACAACCCAATTCAAAGGATCAAGGAAAATCAAGAAGCCCAAGAAGGACATGAGCCTTGTGCAATGTCGTAAATGTAAGGAAATGGGACACTACTCCAGTGGATGCCCAGAGAACAAGAAGAATAAAGAGATTGACCAAGTGTGGTGCAACAACTGCAAAGAACCAGGCCACTATGTAGCAACTTGCCCACAAGAGCAACGCAAAGAACTCAAGGACATTAATTGTTTCAACTGCAAGAATCCAGGACATTATGCAAGCAACTGTCCAGAAAGGATGAAAAACAAGTTGAACAAACCTATGGAGAAACTCAACCTTGGCCCATGAGTCAAGTGTAGTAATAAAGCAAAAGTTTGCTTAGAGAAGTTTTCCAGGACCCAAGAAGGCCAATATGTAATTTTTGGTTTGAAATTTTTTTTTAAGGGTGGTAGTACCCTAGTTGTTTTGAACTTGCTTGTAACCCAGCCTTCCCAAATCTCGGGACGAGATTTATTTTAAGGGTGGTAGCTTGTCACATCCCAAGATTTTCCAAATCTTGTAATGTGAAAATAAATTAATAAAATAAAACTTTGTTTGTTTTTCAGAGCCAGAAGAAACTTTTTGAATTTAAATGGAACCCCAAACCCTATTGAATTAAATAAAAATCCCAAAAATATTTAAAAAAGATAAACATTTCATAAAAAGAAACAGTTGGAAATTATTTTAAAACAATCAAATGAAAAGATTTGTTTTCAAATGATATGGAAGATTATAAATAAAGATTTTGATATAAAGCCAAATTAATCCTTGGCCAAGCTTTGAGAATTAAAAACATTTATTTTAAATAAAGTAGCAAAGGTTATTTAAAAATAATAAGGAATTGCTTAAATAAAATAACAAGGAATTAATATCCAAACTCTTTTAAAATAAAAGGTTTCACCATTTTAAATTAAAACATCAAAACTTAATAAATTATTTTAAATAGGTTTCCCAAGTAATTTATATTCTCCAATAAAACCTACAAATGTGTTATGACTTTATTTTAGATTTCAAAAATAAATAACTCAATAAAACAAAACCAAGTTGATTTAGTAATGAAAGTCTATGTTATTTAATTACTAATGGACCCTAAAATAAGAGGTTATTTTGTTTTAAAACAAATTTCCCAAATATTCTTTATTTCCAAATAAACCTACTGATTTTAGATTTGAAAAGTGTTTTCAAAAGAGAATCTTTATTAAATAAATCAAACCATGTTAAATAAATAAAGTTCCATTTTATTTAATTAAAGAATGGAGTAATAAAGTTATTATTATTTTATTTTAGGATTTTGATCATATTACTAAAACAGAACTAATTTCAATATTACAAGTTTGAGTGTTGTTTGAATTGATTTGGGTTGATGTTTGTTTGATTGGAAATTCAAAACAGAAATTCAAAATAGAAAAAAGAAAAGGCATTCAGTATAAAAAAAAGAGGAAACAAAGCAGCCCAACAAGGCCCAGCCCAGCAGCAGCCCACCGAGCCCATTTGCCCTCTCCCCGAACCGTTTTCCTCACCGCTGAAACAACCCGCAAAGACCCTGACCAGTGGACCCCCCCCCTCGTTTCTATTCCCCGCTGACAGGTAGACCCCACCGCTATTGTTCATCGTCCACACCGCGCGACCCCTTCCTCCCCAAACCGCGCTGCCGTTCTCTGTCATTCAACCGCGCGTTCAATTCACGAGTAATGGCTGCGTTAATCTCGCCCCTGACCACACGCACTTAAGCACCTCTCCTCCCTCTGTCATTCCTCGCAGAAACCAACCTCTCTTCGCCCCTAGGCTGTCGCCAATCACTCTTGCACCGCCGCTGTCTCCGACGACCTCCTTCATCAATTCCGGCCACACACTGCCTCCCCTTGCCCCATTGACCAAGCACGCAGCTTCCCCACTCCCAGACGCTTCTGCCCGTGCCTTCCGTTCGACCGCGGGCGCCCCAGAGAGTCGACTAGGACAAGCTCTGACAGCGCCGCCGTCTGTCTCGCCTCCGTCGAACTTTCCCGGTAAGTACTGACCGCCCCGCGCCTCCTCGTTCACACTCCCGCACTCGCCACACCTTTCTGCATCTAACCGCATCATTGTTTTGCTTCGGGATGATCCACAGCGTCGCCCACGACCGCGGACAGAACCACCCGACGCCGACGAAGTCTCCGGCGAGCAATCGCCACCGTTCCCGTGCGCCCCCTGCCTCGTCGACCACACGTTGAGCTTCCCCAACCAACTACGACCTCGGTGAGCCTACTCCCTTCATCTCTCGCCTCCTATTCCACCGGCGCCGCCACTGACCGACCGTCGCCGCCTCGCGCAGCCGACGAGCGCCGCCAGACTTTGGCAAGCGTGTTAGTAACCGTAGGATCTGGATCTGACGGATAGGATAGAACGTTAACGAAGGGGTAAGTGATGATCCTGTGCCGCACGATCTGACTTGATCCAACACGCCGCAGCACGCGATCCAAACGAATCGGTATCGACCAATCACGACGCGACGCGTGGCCTGTAATAGATCTAAAAACAGTTTTGAAATCAGAATTGTTTGCAAACTTCAAACCCTTGTAATTTTCAAACCACACGTCCAAAAATTACAAATTTTATATCAATGAAATCAGGAGAACAAGCTCTAGCCAACCATGGCCTTAGTTTTGAAAATAGTATCTGTTAGCTTGTTTGAATTTACAGAAACATTTGTCTACTTGTTTAGAGTATAAAAATTGTTTAAAAGTGATTTTAGGATTAAATCCTTTGCAAAATGGATTTGTGTGACCTTACTGACCCTAAGAACCAAACCAAAGTGTTAAAAATGATTTTTGTGAAATTTAAGTTGAATTATTTAACTTAGCCATTTTCTAACCAAATAAACTCATTGTTTTTATTATGAAAATATTTTTGTAAAGAAAACTTTGGGAAAATGTTATGGACCAAACTTACTGACCCAAAACACCAAGCCTTGCCAAAGGCAACTCACTTGGTGAAAAACATAAAGTTTCACTTTGAAAAGAATAATTTCTCACCACCTAAAATGATGAATAGATTTTGAGCAAAACCCTCTAACCATTGACTTTGCCATTTTGGTAAATGACCAATTTGGACCTTACAAAGTTTATAAACCTAGTAGAGACCAACCTTGCAATAGAACCATCCTTTGCATACTTATGCATGACTTAGATTCCATTTGCTTTGTGAGTGTGAAATTGTTGTTTGACTTTGGTGTGGAATGTTAGTTGATTTTGTGTTTGCTTGATTGACTTGTAGTGAATTTAGCAAAGTGTGAAACTAGCAAGATCAAGGAAGTGCACCCCATTCCCTACCAAAAGGCAAGTTACACTATCATACAAAAGTCCTACTATTTTATTATACTTAGTGGATTTTGAAAATATGCATGAAAAGATATTTCTGTACTTATGCTATGCTACAATCCTAATAGGATTCCCTATACACTCCTTAGTGAAAATATTGAAGTTGTACATGCTTAGCCATGCTATATGCTATAATTTTGAAAAAGAGATACATGTTGAGATTTTACAAAGATTGAGAAAAGGACTTGTGTTTTAAATAATAAAACAAGGACTCAATGAATCACCTAGGTGGAGAATACTTTAAGTTTTGGAGAAGGTGGCAACAAAAGGGAACCATGTCTATGGCAATCACTTTGTGTTGTGCTCCAAAAGAAAACCACCTAGGAAACTTAGAGATCAAACATGTTTCTCCAATTGTGGCTTTCGTGTACAACCACGTGCTATTATGGCTCTGGCTTAGTCAATTACATTAGGAAGACCCATACATTGTCTTTAGTTACTGGACATGGGGATCTGGAATGCTTCATGGGGGCTGAAGACAAAGCTAGCAATGATGTATGGGAGGACCTTATGGAAAGACTTCGTCACATTCTCAATCTGCCAGTACTCCATCTTGGTGAGCACTAATCCAGTAGGCCACTGGTGGCAACAAGATGGGATTGTGTCATGTGGGTAAAGTGTACTCCTTCTGCAGAAGTTAATAAAATCTAAGTACTTAGCCGTGTCCCCGGTTATGGACAATACTGAGCAACTAAAGTTTGAACTATGGGAGATCTCGACATTCCAATTTCTAATATAAAAACTTGAGGCCCTTGTGTGTCTACCAAGGAATTCAAAGAGATTTTGTAAAGCTTGTTGCACTTGGGGTTACCAAGGTGCTCAAGAGCATGATGTACTTGGGGCTTTACCAAGGAACTCATGAGTTTTGATAAAACTTGTTGCACTTGGGGTTACCAAGGTGCTCAAGAGATTTTTGACAAGGATTTGAACACTTGAGTTTCTACCAAGGAGTTCAAAGAACTTGGAAAAAGGAATTTGACAAAAGACTTTAAGACCCCTTTTGAAAAGATAGGATAAAATATTGCTTTATGCAAATAAGCCTTAAACCCTACTTAGCCAAATATGCATATAATGATAGGATCCACTTTTAACATAAAAGTGAAGCTTGCCAATACAATTCAAAATGTATTGACCCTTGTGGCTGTAACTTGTAATGTTGCAGGTTGATTGATTTAAAAATGAAGATTGTTTGATTGACTAGGACTACAAAATCTACAACCAACATCTGCCTGTGGCACTTTGAAGATGATGGACCCATACTTTTAGTTATTCCGCTGCAAATGTAATGTAATAGCCAAATGAGCTATGTTTGATGTAAAAAAACTTATGTTATTCCTGGTTATAAATTTATATTATGACCTTTGTATCTTGATATTACATCTTAACTGTGGATGCTAGCTATTGATCCAGGGACTAGCATTGTAAAACACAGGAGGACTCTACCTTATTGGGTTGGGACCTCTACAGCTAACATGGATCTCGACGCGGTCCAAGCCAAGGCCAAGGCTTGGCAAAGCAAACTCGGCGCCATCAACACTTTTCTCGGTAGTGAGTTCTTACCCTTTTCTGCACTGTGCCTTCTGTTCTTGACTTTTTCATCTTCTTTGTTACTTTGCTAATGCCCTCTAATGCTTGCAAAGAACTTTCCCGAGGCCAATATGTTCGCCATTCGGGCCATGAAGAGAGTGAGAGCCAAGTCTGGCACTCCAGCTGATGGCGAGGTGACTAACGATGAGCATCTCGAAGCATTGTAGGAGCGCGTCAAGACCCTCAAGTCATGCGGCGTGGACTTGCTAAAATCAGCGATTCATACGCTCCGCATGCTCTGGCCGGATGAAGATGCACCCACACTCATCGAGCCCCTTGCTGAAAGGCTGCTTCTCACCAAGGACAGGCTGGATCAGTGGCGTGAGTCGGCCGGCCGAGCTGCAGCGGACAAGGCCCTTTTCTTCGTGCTCTCGTGGTACGAGGACATCAATTGTCACATCCCAAAATTTTCCAAATTTTGTAATGTGAAAAATAAATAAATTAAATAAATAATTGTTGAAATTTAGGGTGAAAAGAAACTTTTTGATTCCAAATGGAAACTTAAAATCCCATCTTGATCAAACTTTGATTAATGTTTGAATCAAACTAAATTCAAATCAAGTGAAATGCATTCTTCATAAATGCATCTTGAAATTTAAACACTTGGAAAATAAACCAAAACCCTAAAACCCTAATAGAATAAAATCATTTCCAATATATCTCTAAGACCATGGTTTTGATCCATATAAAAATTTGTCAACAAACATTTATAAATGATCAAGAATGACAAATAGAAATATTATAAAACCATATAAATTGGTTTCACCTAATTTGGAGTCATAGATAAAATCTTATGAATTTAACAAGATAAGGAAAAGTAATTTCCAAAGCTAATAAAGGAACTATCTAAAAACTTCATACCAAATGGTGAGTAAATAATCCTAAAGACATTTAAAAGTATAAATAAATATCAAATAAGATTTTACAAATTGGAATCACCAAGTTTGGATCTATAAATAAAAAGATATGGATTTTATAAGATAAAGATAGAAATATTAAATGAGGAATATTTAAAGGCCAAATTAAATCTTGACCAAATCCATAAGCAAATGGAATAAATATAATCCCAATCCAAATAAAATAATGGATAAAGAATTTTCAGATAAAATAAAATGGCATTAACCAAATTCTATTCCATTTGATTAAGACAAATCCCTAATAGAAATGATTAATTAAATCAGGGGAAAATAATTGGAATTTACCCAAGTGGAATAAAAGTTATTTAATTAACTCAAATGAAATAAAATAATCATTTAAATAAAGTTATATGGAATTAAAACCATATTTGAATTTCATTGGAATAAAAACAATTGCCCAAATTAAAATGATTAATAATCATATTAAAATACTATAAATAATTCAAAGTGAATTATTTAGCACCCCATTAAATAAATAAACCTACTGAAAAGGTTTGGTAAAAAGTTTGGAATTTAAATAAGGTTTGAAAATAAATCTTATTTGATTTAACACAAGGGCCTATTTTAAATAATTATTAAACCCTAAAAGGAATAAATGAATTATTCTAAATTTGACTTCAGAATATGTAAATAAACAGTGTTTGATTTTACACAAAGTTTGGTTGAAGTTTGATTTCAAATAGTTGTTTGAAATATTTAAACAAAATCAAAACAGAATAATAGAAATGGAAAAAAGAAAAAGTTTCTATATTAAAAAAATGAAACAAGGCCAGCCCAGCTAGTCCAGCCCATCTAGTCCAACTAACCCCCTCTCCCCGAAATGTTTTTCTCACCGCAGAACAGACCCACTCAGTCGCTGACTGCTAGGTCCCACTCTTCCTCTCTCTCTCTCTCTCTCTCTCTCTCTCTCTCTCTCTCTCTCTCTCTCTCTCGCTGTCAACCGGACCCCACCTGGCAGGTCTTCTTCCTCACCCCGCGGCGACCACGCTCGGACGTTTCCTGCCGATGAATGTCGTGAGTAATTCGCATCAATGCCTCGCTTTAACCTCGCCACGACCATGCTAGATAAAACGCATGCTCCCCCTCTCCATTTCCCCCAAACCCCATTCCTCCTCTGCCACCGGGCTGTTCCCATTTCGAGCTCGCGCCCCCACTGCTCCGACGAGCCTCTTCTCCAATTCCAGCCAGCCACCATCTCCCCTCGCCCCCTCGACCACACTATCACGTTCCCCAGACTCCTGCGCACCTCCCAATACTCCCCACTTGCCCGCGCGCGTTCCCTAGGCTCGGCAACGACCAAGACCGAGAGCGCTGCCGTCTGCTTCCACTCCGGCGACACCCCCTGGTAACTGCAGACCACCCCATCCTCGCTGGTCAACACCCTCGTACTCGCCTTTCCCGCGCGAACCTAACAGCATCGTCTGTTTGTTGTGACGTGAACTGTATCCTTGCCTTCGACGACGACAGAGAGAACCTGGCACCGTCTCGAACTTCGGCGAGAAATTGACGACAACTTCGTGCGCCCCCTGCTCTCCTACGACCACCCCGAGCATCCCCACGCCACGGCGAACCTGGTGAGCTCCTTCCCTTTCTCCCTTGCTTCCTGGTTGCGCCGGAACGCCGCTGACAGAGCGCCGCCGCGTGTTCGTCACCAGCGTCGCCAGTTAGTGGCTGGTGTGCTGTGAACCGTAGGATGGTGATCCAGTGGATACGATAGAACTTGAACGAAGAGGTACCTTTTGATCTGTGCCGCACGTTTTCAGTTAGATCTAATGCTCCACACTGCACGATCCGCACGAACTGGTACCAGCCAATCAGAACCTTCCACGTGGCAAGTCTGTTTTAATAAAAACCAAAAACTAATCTATTAGATGATCAAACTTGTAAATTGCATAAATTTGATCCACACGACCAAAATTTGCAAATTTTATATCAATGGAATCAGCAAGACAAGTAATTTACAACTGTGCACTTTGTTTAATGAATTGCTTCTGGTAAAATGGTTGTTTTTGCAGAAACTTTTGTAGGCATAATTTGAATATAAAATTCATTCTAAAATTATTTTTGTGATAAAATCTTTGGCAAATGGTTTGTTTTGAACCTACTGACCATAGAAAACAACTTATGGATTTAAAATGGTATTTTGAGAAGTTAAAGAATGAATCCTTGAATTTGAACATTTCTAGTCAAGTAAAAAATAATGTTATTATGTTAAAAATACTTTTGGAGAAAAATCTTAGGGAAATGTTTTGGATTGAACTCTCTGACCCTAAACACAAAGTTTTATGATTTAAAAATATATTTTGTCAACCCTATAAAAATTATTACTTTGCTAAAGGCATTTTCAACAACATAAAATATTGATTTGGTTTAAAAATGATTTATAAGTAAAATCATTTGCAAATGATTTTGCCACTTTTATAAAATGACCAATAGGTGTTTTAGAATGTTTATAACCTATTAGAAACAACTTTTGTAAATAAAGCAATCTTTGGCATACTTGCATGCATTGTTTTGTTTCTATTATTTTATGTGATGTTTGCTTGCATGGTAGATTGAATCTTTGCTTGCTTGATTGAATTGTAGTGGAATTTGAAGAGTGTGAATATTGCAAGATCAAGGAGTGAACTTATATTTTCTACCAAAAAGGCAAGTGATGCTTCATACTTTTGTCCCATTATTTTCACTATGCATTAGTGACATTTCTAAGTAGGACCTCCATGGAATTTTTGCTAAGTGTAAATTATGCCATGGAAAATCCTAGTATATGAAACCTTAATAGAAATTTCCTAAGTTAAGATTCCTACTACTATCATGCTTAGCTTAGCTAATAGACAACAAGGGTGGTTTATATTCATGCTATGGAATATTTCTAAGTCAAGGACTTGTGTTTTGTTTAATAAAACAACTAACTGAATGAAACACCTGGGTGGAATGGAAGGAATGGTTTGTGTTGAGTGGTTATACAAGGCCCATTTCTATGGTTTACCCTGTGTATCTCACTTGTGGAATGCCACCTAGGAACAAAGAGATTTGAGATGTCAAATGTTGAGAACCTTCAAGTGCAGCCACTTGGCATTATGGGCTCTGCCTCGATCATATAGGTTGCAATAACTTAGCCAAATGGACAGTTGGTGGTAGGGGATTGATAGGTTGGAGCGCATCCATTCTGGTCTAAGGGAAGGCTTCTGAAAGATCTTGTCTTGGTGAAACCAAGTCTTGTGGGGAAAGTGCACCACCTCTGCAGAGTGTAAAATCTAAGTACTTAGCCATGTCCCTGGTAAAGGACAATTTGAGCATCAAGACATGGAAGCTATCAAGAATCTCCTCATCCCAATTTCTAAGTTAAAAACTTGTGGTTGAACAAGGGTTGAAGGATCACCAATTTCTATTGGGAGATGCCTTGGGTGATTTTGTCAAGCAAAAACTTAGTGTTTTCAAATGATGAGGAAAATCTATTTTGAGCAAAGCAAGCCTAAGCTCCACTTAGCCAAATGCATATAGATGATAGACTCCACTATACTACCATAGTATCACTTGCCAATACAATTCAAATGTATTGACCCTTGTGGCTGTAAATTATTATCTTGCAGGTTTGTTTGATGTTAGAGAAGTGTGTTGATTAGGATTACAAGTCTACAACCAACATGTTTGCCTGTGGCATTTTGAAGATGAAGGACTCCATGCTATAGTTATTTCTGCTGCATTGTAATGATATAGCCATATGAGCTATGTAAGATGTAATTTTTTTTATTCCTGGTTCTAAAGTTGTATTATGACCTTTGTTTCTTGATATTACATCTTAACTGTGGATGCTAGCTATTGATCCAGGGACTAGCATTGTAAACACAGGGATCTCTACCTTATTAAAGGTTGGGACCTCTATAGATGGTATCAGAGCATTGTGTTGCCTTTAGGATTCTAACCCTAGGATTGGACAAAACCCCTTAGAAAAATAAGACTTGTATTTGTTCAAAACTTATTTACAAACAATCTTGTAAACTCTTTCCTCAACCTTTAGGTTTTGATTCTACATCTCTTCTATTTCCAACTTGATGGACAAAGCCTCCTCCATGACCAAAGACTTCAACTATATTTTCACCAAGGACTTCAACTTGGATATCACTAAGGACTACAAGTGAGACAAGAAATATTACTCAAAACTTGAAGACTAAGGAAACACAACTTAGAAGGAAACATTATCACCTTTGAATTTTTGTGACCAAGATACAAGAAATTCTCCATGGATATAAAGATCTTGTTCATGAAGAGTCAACTAAGAAGGAAAGAATGATCTCAAGTGAAGCATATAGTTGGACCACCATACTAATGATTAGTTCAAACCCATCAACCTATGTGGTGTAGCAAAAATATTTTTGCCTAAAAATATGCTCGAAACTTGTTGTTTGAGTGGAATGTTTGTTTGTGATTGCTTGCACATTGCTTGTGTGAATTGTGATGTGTGTGATTAGAATTATTTCCTTAGAAATATTTTGCCTATTCTAATCCCAATCCAACCCAAACAGATGACTACTCCAAGAAACTCCAACATCAAGAATGGTGACAACAACAACAACCAAGAGGTCAACATGAGAGAAGTCATAGTAACCCAAACCCAGTTGAACCAAGTGACAACTCAATTTTGGGACAACAACAATGATTTAGACCCAACCATGCAAAGGTTTTTGGAAACCCAAATCCAATTGTTGCATAGGATGACAAGTCAAATGATCAACATGGGAGACAACCCTTCCCAAATAATTTGTGACAACAAGGATATCAAGGATGATATTCTAGAAGGAACCCAAGCTTGCAATGTTTGTGGAGACATGGATCACACCTCCAAAGAGAATGAAGATCAATGCCCCAATTGTGAAGAGAAACATCCAACTAATCAATGCCCCACATCTCAAGCTACTTGTTTCCTATGTGAAGGAAATAATCATGTCCCTATCCAATGCCCCATCTATTCCATAGTTCAACAAAGGAAACAAGGTGGAGTGCATCAACAGTTTGTAAACCCTCATGAAGGAACAACTTCTACCAAGAAGGATGAAGGCAAAGTCAAAACCATGCATCATAAGGCCAAATCCAAAGTGACCACAAAGTGTTGCTACTCTTGTGAAGAAGAAGGTCATATCTCTAGTAACTGCCCCAAGAAGAGAGAAAGATTTCCCACCTTTGTGGTGAAATATGAAGAGCATGAACTAGAAGAACTCCTAGCTTTGGAGAGACCCAAAAATAAGAAGAAGGACATAAGCCAGTTGCATTGTTACAATTGCAAAGAGATGGGACACTATGCCAGTGATTGTCCAGAAAAGAAGAAGAACGAAGGAAACAAACAAGAGACAATGATACCAAAGGAAAAGAAAGATATCAGCCAAGTGATGTGTTTCAAATGCAAAGAACTAGGCCATTATGCAAACAAGTGCCCAGAGAAGATACATCGAGATCCCAAGTAAACCAAGATGTAATCTAGTTGGAAATTTTTAAGGGTGGTAGTACCCTAGTTGTTTTGAGCCAACTTGTAACCCAGCCTTCCCAAATCTCGGGACGAGATTTATTTTAAGGGTGGTAGCCTGTCACTTCCCAAAATTTTCCAAATTTTATAATGTGAAAAATAAATAAACAAAATAAATAATTATTGAAATTTAGGGTGAAAAGAAACTTTTTGATTCCAAATGGAAACTTAAAATCCCATCTTGATCAAACTTTGATTAATGTTTGAATCAAAGTAAATTCAAATCAAGTGAAATGCATTCTTCATAAATGCATCTTGAAATTTAAACACTTGGAAAATAAACCAAAACCCTAAAACCCTAATAGAATAAAATCATTTCCAATATATCTCTAAGACCGTGGTTTTGATACATATAAAAATTTGTCAACAAACATTTATAAATGATCAAGAATGACAAATAGAAATATTATAAAACCATATAAATTGGTTTCACCTGATTTGGAGTCATAGATAAAATCTTATGAATTTAATAAGATAAGGAAAAGTAATTTCCAAAGCTAATAAAGCACCTATCTAAAAACTCCATACCAAATGGTGAGCAAATAATCCTAAAGACATTTAAAAGGATAAATAAAAATCAAAAAGATTTTACAAATTGGAATCACCAAGTTTGGATCTATAAATAAAAAGATATGGATTTTATAAGATAAAGATAGAAATATTAAATGAGGAATATTTAAAGGCCAAATTAAATCTTGACCTAATCCATAAGCAAATTGAATAAATATAATCCAAATCCAAATAAAATAATGGATAAACAATTTTTAGATAAAATAAAATGGCATTAACCAAATTCTATTCCATTTGATTAAGACAAATCCCTAATAGAAATGATTAATTAAATCAGGGGAAAATAATTGGAATTTACCCAAGTGGAATAAAAGTTATTTAATTAACTTAAATGAAATAAAAGAATCATTTAAATAAAGTTATATGGAATTAAAACCATATTTGAATTTCATTGGAATAAAAACAATTTCCCAAATTAAAATGATTAATAATCATATTAAAATACTATATTAAAATACTTTGAATTATTTAGCACCCCATTAAATAAATAAACCTACTGAAAAGGTTTGGTAAAAAGATTGGAATTTAAATAAGGTTTGAAAATAAATCTTATTTGATTTAACACAAGGGCCTATTTTAAATAATTATTAAACCCTAAAAGGAATAAAGGAATTATTCTAAATTTGACTTCAAAATATGTAAATAAACAGTGTTTGATTTTACACAAAGTTTGGTTGAAGTTTGATTTCAAATAGTTGTTTGAAATATTTAAACAAAATCAAAACAGAATAGTAGAAATGGAAAAAATAAAAAGTTTCTGTATTAAAAAATGAAACAAGGCCATCCCAGCTAGTTCGGCCCATCTAGTCCAACTAACCCCCTCTCCCCGAAACATTTTTCTCACCGCAGAACAGACCCACTCTGTCGCTGACTGCTAGGTCCCACTCTTCCTCTCTCTCTCTCTCTCTCTCTCTCTCTCTCTCTCTCTTTCTCTCTCTCTCTCTCTCTCTCTCTCTGTCAACCGGACCCCACCTAGCAGGTCTTCTTCCTCACCCCGCGGCGACCACGCTCGGACGTTTCCTGTCGATGAATGCCGTGAGTAATTCGCATCAATGCCTCTCTTTAATCTCATCGCGACCATGCTAGATAAAACGCATGCTACCCCTCTCCATTTCCCCCCAGACCCCATTCCTCCTCTGCCACTGGGCTGCTCCCATTTCGAGCTCGCGCCCCCACTGCTCCGAAGAGCCTCTTCTCCAATTCCAGCCAGCCACCGTCGCCCCTCGCCTCCTCGACCACACGAGCACGTTCCCCAGACTCCTGCGCACCTCCCATTACTCCCCACTTGCCCGCGCGCATTCCCTAGGCTCGGCAACGACCAAGACCGAGAGCGTCGCCGTTTGCTTCCACTCCGGCGACACCCCCTGGTAACTCTAGACCACCCCATCCTCTCTGGTCAACACCGTCGTACTCGCCTTTCTCGCGCGAACCTAACAGCATCGTCTGTTTGCCGTGACGTGAACTGTATCCTCGCCTTCGACGATGACAGAGAGCACCCGATACCGTCTCGAACTCCAGCGAGAAATTAACGACAACTTCGTGTGCCCCTGCTCTCCTACGACCACCCCGAGCATCCCCACGCCACGGCGAACCTAGTGATCCCCTTCCCTTTCTCCCTTGCTTCCTGGTTGCGCCGGAACGCCGCTGACAGAGCGCGGCCGCCGCGCATTCGTCACCAGCGCCGCCAGTTAGTGGCTGGTGTGTCGTGAACCGTTGGATGGTGATCCAGTGGATACGATAGAACTTGAACGAAGAGGTACCTTTTGATCTGTGCCGCATGTTTTCACTTAGATCTAACGCTCCACACTGCACTATACACACGAATCGGTACCAGCCAATCAGAACCTTCCACGTGGCTAGTCTGTTTTAATAAAAACCAGAAACTAATCTATTAGATAATCAAACTTGTAAATTGCATAACTTTTGATCCACACGTCCAAATTTTGCAAATTTTATATCAATGGAATCAGAAAGACAAGTAATTTCCAAGTACGCACTTTGTTTAATGAATTGCTTCTGGTAAAATGGTTGTTTTTGCAGAAACTTGTGTAGGCATAATTTGAATATAAAATTCATTCTAAAATTATTTTTGTGATAAAATATTTGGAAAATAGTTTGTTTGGAACCTACTGACCATAGAAACCAACTTATGGATTTAAAATGGTATTTTGAGAAGTTAAAGAATGAATCCTTGAATTTGAACATTTCTAGTCAAGTAAAAAATAATGTTATTATGTTGAAAATGCTTTTGGAGAAAAATCTTAGGGAAATGTTTTGTATTCAACTCTTGACCCTAAACACAAAGTTTTATGATTTAAAAATATATTTTGTGAACCCTATAAAAATTATTACTTTGCTAAAGGCATTTTCAACAACATAAAATATTGATTTGGTTTAAAAATGATTTATAAGTAAAATCTTTTGCAAATGATTTTGCCACTTTTATAAAATGACCAATAGGTGTTTTAGAATGTTTATAACCTATTATAAACCACTTTTGTAAATAAAACAATCTTTGGCATACTTGCATGCATTGTTTTGTTTCTATTATTTTATGTGATGTTTGCTTGAATTGTAGATTGAATCTTTGCTTGCTTGATTGAATTGTAGTGGAATTTGAAGAGTGTGAATATTGCAAGATCAAGGAGTGAACTTGAAGGGAATATGCCCGAGAGGCAATAATAAAGTGGTTATTATCGTATTCCTTGTTTATGATAAATGTTTATTTTGCATGCTATAATTGTATTAATACGGAAACGTTAATACATGTGTGTTTAATAAACAAAAAGGAAGTTCCTAGTTATGCCTCTCTTATAAACTAGCTCGTTGATTAACAAGATGATCAAAGTTTCCTGATCATGGACATTGGACGTTGTTAATAACGAGGTCACAACATTAGTGTAATGATCTGATGAACATTCATCCGAAGTATAGCATTACGATCAAAGTCATTGAGTTTATATTGCTATAACAACTTACGAAGTGATCCTAATCCTTAGACCATGAGATCATCTCAATCACTAACACCGGAAGAGTTTCTCGATGACATCAAACGTCACACCGTAACTGGGTGATTATAAAGATGGCTTCAGAACCACTAAAGTGTTATGTTGAGACCCATGGATCAAGAGTGGAATTTGTTCATCCCGATGACAGATAGATATACTCTGGGCCCTCTCGGTGATATCACATTGATTAGCTTGCAAGCAAGTGATTTGATCACTAGAATGTTATATCACGGGAACGAGAAAAGAGTGCATGTCGGTAACGAGATCAAACTAGGTATGGAGATACCGATGATCGAATCTCGGACATGTAATATATCATGAAACAAAGGGATTAAGATACTAGCGTAAAAGGTTCACATGATCACAGAAGTCATCGTTGAATGTGTGGGAGTCAGTATGGATCTCCAGGTCCCGCTACTGATTATTGATCGGAGAAGGGTCTCGATCATGTCCGCATTATTCGCGAACCATAGGGTGACACACTTAAGGGATACCGACACCATTCGGAGCAAATGATATGCCAGAAAAAGAAAAGGAAAGCGCGGGAATTTATTTCACTAGACACCGGAACTGTTTCGGTTGAAATTGCTGAAACTGGTTCTGCATGTGAAATGGAATACTAGCAAGGGGTTTTATGTGAATGTTTGTTAATTAAAGTAATTAACAAAATTCTGAATAAATAAATAAAAGAGTTTTATTTAAATGAGAGCTTGCATTAATTTTGGTGGAAAATTAATGCATGTGAGTGGAATTGTGAGTGGAGAGGTTTTTATGTGAGTGGAGCTTCCACCACATGAATGAGTGAGAGGTGGGGGCACCCTCCATGGCCGGCGGCCATGCCCCCTTGGGCTGCCCCCCTCCCCTATAAAAGGACCCCCTCCTCTCACTTGTCTCACACACCTCCTCGCGAAGGATCTCTCTCCCCCCTTTAGAATTTCCCCATGGTCTCGGATCAGCGAGATACATGTTCCCGGTGGCTTTTTCTGGAAGGATTGGTTGCTTCCGCTGCTTCGCTGGAGCGAGGGCGCGGAGGTTGTAGGGGTACCCATACGTGTGTGCTATCACGGATGCACCACTGCTTTGAGGTGCTGGACTTGATCGTGCTGGACCGGCTGGACCAGATGGACTTCATCACGATCTTGAGATCGGCAAGCGTTCGTCTACATCATCCACGAGTACAACCTTGTTAACTCTATTCGGTCTTCGAGGGTATGTATTCTATGGATGTATATCCACTCGTTGCTTGTATCTAGTAGATAGATCTTGGTACATAGATGTTCCCATCGTAGGAAATTTTTTGTTTTCTATGCTGCGAACCCTACAGTGGTATCAGAGCCGGATCTATGCGTAGATGCTTTGCACGGGTAGTACACATATGAGTATGTGGGCGATGATGATCATTTTATTGCTTCTTAGTTGTACTTTGGATATTGGTGGCATAGTGGGATGAAGCGGCCCGGACAAACTTTACATGTCCTCGCACATGAGACATGTTCCACGCTTGACATGCAACTAGTTTTGCATAAGTGGCTAGCGGGTGTCTGTCTCTCCTACTATAGTCAATATCTAATTTGCAACGAGTTGTCAACAATTTGGTTATCCTCGTTGTGGTTCATGTTCGTAGGTAAGAACGGTTCTATCTTCGAAAGCCCTAAGCCACGTAAAACTTGCAATGGATAAATTAGAGGCGTCTAGTTTAGATTGTTGTTGGGCTAGTGTTATGATATGGTGATGTTGTAAGTAGAAGTATGAGATGATACTCTTACAACACACATAGCGTGTAAGTTCCATAGACCTTGGCCTTACACATAAAGGTATGATAGAGATCATACCACGGTGCACATGATGGAGATCATATGTGGGAACCATATCATTTCACTTATTAACATGAGATGTTTGATTGCATCTTATATTGCTATTTTTGCTTTTTATTAGCATAATAAGATGATCCCTCAGTTTGATATCAAGAAAAAAATGTGTTCTTCCTTAAGTATGCACCGACAATGTTTCGTCGCTTCAAGGCATCACGTGATGATCGGATGTACTTGAATCCACGAGCATATCTCGGGTGTAAGACAGTTACACACGCGAATACTAAGGTTCTTACTTGGCGAGCCTAGCATGTACAGACATGGCCTTGGAACACGGACCGAAAGGTTAAGCATGAGTCATATAGTAGATATGATGCCCACTTGATGCTCGCCTTTGAAGCTACACCGACTCACGTGATGATCGGACTTGGTGTAGTGGATTTGGTTCATGTAATCACCAAAAAGACACGAGAGATGTCGTTTTTGAGTGGGAGTTCATTTCTAATTTGGATTAGTAGAACTCAATTTATCATAAATTAAATCAAAGTGAATTTGCATAATTTGTTGTAGTCATTGGCATTCGTTCACCACCTTATGCATAGTTGTAATTGAGATAATAGAACTATAGAATTCTGGATATATATTTTACGAACTGGTATTGTATTGCGTTGAGTGTCAATCTAAAGTTTAAAGTCCTATTTCGAACTTTCAGCAAAATTCTATTTACTCCGTGAAATTTAACAATTGGTATTAAATCGAGAGTAACAATTCCAGTGTTAGTATCTTAAGTATCATGTTTGCCTCCATGATTCTTGATTGTTTTAATATCAAGTTTATCTAGGAGCTGAAAGAATTGTTTCAGAAACCATCATGTGTGACAGATATAATGATATCTGAAACAATGTTTTGGTTGCAATATGATAGAGTATAATATGTGTTCTCATATAGGATGAGAATTTACAAAGGTTGGAGATGCTAGACATCCTAATCATCCAAAAGGGTTTTGGAAAGCAACATTATACTCACGATTCTCCTTATAAGCTACATTAGCTTGATCATGAAAGTCGTCATGATAAGGATGAATAGAAGATGTATGTAAAGTGTTTACTACACTAAAAGATTACTAAAGAATAGATTTTAAAAGAATACCGATCATTTTGATGATGGTGATCTACTTCAAAGTGCAAGTCCAAAGGTATTATTATTTGAATATACACGCTTTGGACTATGTGTCATGTATATGGCGCCACTTTTGATGTTGATAGATTCTTTTAAAAAAGGAAAAGGAAATGCTGAAAGAGAATCTATAAAATATATTTGGCAGAAAAGAAAATATTGGAAATATCCAATTTAGGTATATGGATGATATACATATTATGGTTGTATTCTTTGCTTGTTAAACAATGTGGTTCTTGGGTATTGGATACCGAATTGGTTGGTATGAAATTTCATACGGAACAACGCAATTCATGAACCACAATGGCCTAAGTAAATAGCAAGAGAATATGTGATGATGTTCATCGAAAACAAAAAACCGTTGTTTGTATTTCTCGTTGACATCAAAGCTTGACTTCAAGATTTGTTTTAATAATTGTTATTTAAATCAGGTATTATGAGAACAAAGGTTGTTCAAATAATTACCGTATTCCATATAAGATGGATGATTTACAAATCTAGTTGGAGAAATCACATCCTTAAAACCTAATGCTAAAATGTCGCAAGACAAATGGTTGAAAGATCACTTACGAAGTGACATCGTTGTTTAAATTATATTGGAAATAAAACATGAAGAAACTCCATTTTCATGGATTTTTGGAGTCTTTGATTTGATCAAGTGACGCTTGTGAGATTTTCCTCGGGATAATTAAAACTTCGTTCAAAGGCCAAAGAAGAACGAACGACTAAAATATTGGAATTTATACATATCGATGTATGTAGTCCATTATGTGTAATCGTAAGCGATGAGTTTCAACTTCATATACTTTCTCCGGAAATTTGAGTGAATATTCACTTAATGAGAAAGAAGTGTGAAATATTTGAAAATGTTCAAAGACTTTCAAGATGAAGTGAAAATCATTGTAACAAGAAAATAAATGGTTTATGATTTTATCATAAGGGATTTATTTGAGTTACAAGTGTAACAAGAAAAATAAATGAATTATGATTTTATCATAAAAGGGATTTATTTGAGTTACAAGTTTAGCAAAACACCTAGATTTACATCTCCCGAAACACCATAGGAATATGGAGTGTTTGAGATTTGTAAGGAAACCTTGTTTGGCATGGTTGGATCAAAGGTGTTATTTATAAAACTGCCATTATGTTTTAAAAGATTAAAGCTTTAGAGACTACCGCTTTTACACTGAAAAGAGCTCCATCTTGATCCGTTGAAATGACACCATGGAAGTTATGGTTTGGGGTAAAACCCAAGTTGTCATTTCTTAAATTTTGGTATGCTAAACATAAGTAAGATGTTTACAACCGAAGTCGGATGAGCATGTCTTTGTAGGTTATTTCGAATAATAATTGGTTATTCCTCCATAACACCAAGGACAAAAGGGTTTGTCGCTTGAAACATGAAGTTTCTTGAAGAAGGAATTTTTCATAAATGTTAAGTGGGAGGACAATAGAACTTTGATAAGGTTAACGAACCTTAGCTATATGTTATGAGTTGCGCAGCGCCGGAAAACGTTCCGAAGGCTGCCATAATGCTCATAGCTTATGTGCCTCAAAGGTTGTGGTCACGGAGATCTAAGTTCCTATTGAACCAAGTAGGTCGGTTAAACAATCAAATGCTAAGATTTGAGAGTAAATCATTATTGTTTGACAATGATGAACCGAATACATACAAAGAAGCGATGATGGGCCCTGACTCCGTCAAATGGCTTGAAGCCATAAAATCCGTGATAATTCCATACACGATAAATCAAGTTTTGAACTTGGAAGACCCTCCGGAAAGGTGTAAAAACCTATTGGTCGTATTTGGATCTATAAAGAAACAGACATGGATGTTTCATATCTATGAAATAGTCGACATGTCGTAAAGTATTTTATGACAATGTTCAAGGAGTTGACTATGACAAGATTTGATCTTTCATAGCGATATTTAGTCTGGACGGATTAAAGTAGCAACCACTACATATAATTTGGTATATGGTAGATGAATAAACAAAACAAAGTTCTTCTAATAGGATGGTTACCTAGGACGTGTACATGACACGGTCCAAAGGGTTTTGTTAAATTCAAAGGATGCTAAAAGTCCATGCAAACTTCAATGGTTGAAGTAAGCATCGCGGAGTTGGAATCTTCACCATGATGAAAAAGGAGTTTTTCATCAGGAGACGATGAAGATGCTTGCATTTGCAAGAAATTAAGTGGGAGCGCTGAGACATATTTCTAATACATTATGTGGATGACATCTTGTTGATTATAAATGATGTATCTTTTATTGACAATGGTTAAGAATTTCATTTCGATGAAAGACTTAGGCAAAACCCGAATATTTAGCATGAATGTCTATAGTGGATAGAGTGTGACGCTAATATGTTTATGCCAAACGTACATATATGAGATACTGAAGGAGTTCAATATAGAAACAATAAGAAACGGTTCTTGTCGCATGGAAAAGAATTGAATCAATATTCAAGTGTATCGACACTTGATAAGTGAAACAAGATTCAAGTGCTTTGACACTTGATGAGTGAAATCACGAGAATGTTTTGATCAATCATACCATGATATGTACACATCCAGATATGTCCTATGCTCTAAGTGTTATGAGCATATACCAGAATGAATCATAAAATGATCATTGGACTATAGTAAGGATATTCTTATGATCTTTTGGAAGAACTAAGAATATATTTGTGTAGAGGTGACAAACAATTACAAATAGTTCATTGTAAAGCGTTACATTGATACTAGTTTTGTCACAAGATACAAATTAAGTTTATCTCAATTTAAACTATGAGTGGCACAATGAAATAAAGAAAGTTTTCATGATGGATTTGGATGAAATCCATAGTTAAGACATTGTGACGAATACTACAACAAAAGGGCTAAGTATATGACTGCTATAGTAGCAGCAAAGGAGGGAATTTGTGTCAAGTAGTTCGTTATCAAACTAAGGTATGGTTCGCAACGGGCTAACACTAAAGATATATTGTATGACAATAGTATCGACGTGTTTTAAACCCCAAGGAACTAAAGGTCTCACCGAAAGACCAAATTTATACAATGCCATCTCATTGGAGAATGAGTGATGCGTGAAGACGCAAAGACATGCAAATACACACGGACCTGAAAGTGTCAGATCCGTAGATTATGTTAACCACTTGCAATTGCGTATTTGGAACACCAGAAAGCCATAGGTGTTCAATACACAAAGTTTTCAAACTAGATTATTGTCTCTAGTGCAAGTCCGAGACTGAAGGGAATCTGTCCGAGAGGCAATAATAAAATGGTTATTATCGTATTCCTTGTTTATGATAAATGTTTATTTTGCATGCTATAATTGTATTAATACGGAAACGTTAATACATGTGTGTTTAATAAACAAAAAGGAAGTTCCTAGTTATGCCTCTCTTATAAACTAGCTCGCTGATTAACAAGATGATTAAAGTTTCTTGATCATGGACATTGGATGTTGTTAATAACGAGGTCACAACATTAGTGTAATGATGTGATGAACATTCATCCGAATTATAGCATTACGATCAAAGTCACTGAGTTTATATTTCTATAACAACTTACGAAGTGATCCTAATCCTTAGACCATGAGATCATGTCAATCACTAACACCGGAAGAGTTTCTCGATGACATCAAACGTCACACCATAACTGGGTGATTATAAAGATGGCTTCAGAACTACTAAAGTGTTATGTTGAGACCCATGGATCAAGAGTGGAATTTGTTCATCCCGATGACGGATAGATATACTCTAGGCCCTCTCGGTGATATCACATTGATTAGCTTGCAAGCAAGTGATTTGATCACTAGAATGTTATATCACGGGAACGAGAAAAGAGTGCATGTCGGTAACGAGATCAAACTAGGTATGGAGATACCGATGATAGAATCTCGGACATGTAATATATCGTGAAACAAAGGGATTAAGATACTAGCGTATAAGGTTGACACGATCACAGAAGTCATCGTTGAATGTGTGGGAGTCAGTATGGATCTCCAGGTCCCGCTACTGATTATTGATCGGAGAAGGGTCTCGATCATGTCCGCATTATTCGTGAACCGTAGGGTGACACACTTAAGGGATACCGACACCATTCGGAGCAAATGATAAGCCAGAAAAAGAAAAGGAAAGCGCAGGAATTTATTTCACTAGACACCGGAACTGTTTCGGTTGAAATTGCTGAAACTGGTTCTGCATGTGAAATGGAATACTAGCAAGGGGTTTTATGTGAATGTTTGTTAATTAAAGTAATTAAAAAAATTCTGAATAAATAAATAAAAGAGTTTTATTTAAATGAGAGCTTGCATTAATTTTGGTGGAAAATTAATGCATGTGAGTGGAATTGTGAGTGGAGAGGTTTTTATGTGAGTGGAGCTTCCACCACATGAATGAGGGAGAGGTGGGGGCACCCTCCATGGCCAGCGGCCATGCCCCCTTGGGATGCCCCCTCCCCTATAAAAGGACCCCCTCCTCTCACTTGTCTCACACACCTCCTCGCGAAGGATCTCTCTCCCCCCTTTAGAATTTCCCCATGGTCTCGGATTAGCGAGATACATGTTCCCGGTGGCTTTTTCTGGAAGGATTTGTTGCTTCCGCTGCTTCGCTGGAGTGAGGCGCGGAGGTTGTCGGGGTACCCGTACGTGTGTGCGATCACGGATGCACCACTGCTTTGAGGTGCTGGACTTGATCGTGCTGGACCGGCTGGACCAGATGGACTTCATCACGATCTTGAGATCGGCAAGCGTTCGTCTACATCATCCACGAGTACAACCTCGTTAATGCTATTCGGTCTTCGAGGGTATGTATTCTATGGATGTATATCCACCCGTTGCTTGTATCTAGTAGATAGATCTTGGTACATAGATGTTCCCATCGTAGGAATTTTTTTGTTTTCTATGCTGCGAACCCTACAGAACTTATATTCTCTACCAAAAAGGCAAGTGATGCTTCATACTTTTGTCCCATTATTTTCACTGTGCATTAGTGACATTTCTAAGTAGGACCTGCATGGAATTTTTGCTAAGTGTAAACTATGCCATAGGAAATCGTAGTAGATGAAACCTTAGTAGAAATTTCCTAAGTTAAGATTCCTACTACTATCATGCTTAGCTTAGCTAATAGATAACAAGGGTGGTTTATATTCATGCTATTTAATATTTCTAAGTCAAGGACTTGTGTTTTGTTTAATAAAACAACTAAGTGAATGAAACACCTGGGTGGAATGGAAGGAATGGTTTGTGTTGAGTGGTTATACAAGGCCCATTTCTATGGCTTACCTTGTGTATATCACTTGTGGAATGCCATCCAAGAACAAAGAGATTTGAGATGTCAAATGTTGAGAAGCTTCAAGTGCAGCCACTTGGCATTATGGGATCTGCCTGGATCATATAGGTTGCAATAACTTAGCAAAATGGACAGTTGGTGGTAGGGGATTGATAGGTTGGAGCGCGTCCATTCTGGTCTAAGGGAAGGCTTCTAAAAGATCTTGTCTTGGTGAAACCAAGTCTTGTGGGGAAAGTGCACCACCTCTACAGAGTGTAAAATCTAAGTACTTAGCCATGTCCCTGGTAACAATTTGATTATATTCATGCCATGGAATTTTTGCTAAGTATAAATTATGCCATGGGAAATCCTAGTAGATGAAACCTTAGTAGAATTTTCCTAAGTTAAGAATCCTACTACTATCATGCTTAGCCTAGCTAGTAGAAAACAAGGGTGGATTATATTCATGCTATGGAATATTTCTAAGTCAAGGACTTGTGTTTTGTTTAATAAAACAACTATGTGAATGAATCATCTGGGTGGAATGGTGAGAATGGTTTGTGTTGAGTGGTTACTTAGGGCCCATTTCAATGGACTACCCTGGTGTATCACACTTGTGGAATGCCACCCAGGAACAAAGAGATTTGAGATGTCAAATGTTGAGAAGCTTCAAGTGCAACCACTTGGCATTATGGGCTCTGCCTGGATCATCTAAGTTGCAATAACTTAGCCAAATGGACAGTTGGTGGTAGGGGATGATAGGTTGGAACGCGTCCATTCTGGTCTAAGGGAAGGCTTCTAAAAGGTCTTGTCTCGATGCCTTTCGAGTCTTGTGGGGAAAGTGCACCACCTCTGCAGAGTGTAAAATCTAAGTACTTAGCCGTGTCCCCGGCAATGGATAATTTGAGCATCAAGACATGGAAGCTATCAAGAATCTCCTCATCCCAATTTCTAAGTTAAAAACTTGTGGTTGAACAAGGGTTGAAGGATCACCAATTTCTATTGGGAGATGCCTTGGGTGATTTTGTC
The DNA here is from genome assembly GCA_916181665.1 of Avena sativa. Classification (NCBI taxonomy): domain Eukaryota; kingdom Viridiplantae; phylum Streptophyta; class Magnoliopsida; order Poales; family Poaceae; genus Avena; species Avena sativa. The sequence continues at coordinate 345,633,337 of OV702280.1, read as the reverse complement.
AAGCAAAAACTTAGTGTTTTCAAATGGTGAGGAAAATCTATTTTGAGCAAAGCAAGCCTAAGCTCCACTTAGCCAAATGCATATAGATGATAGACTCCACTATACTACCATAGTATCACTTGCCAATACAATTCAAATGTATTGACCCTTGTGGCTGTAACTTATTATGTTGCAGGTTTGTTTGATGTTAGAGAAGTGTGTTGATTAGGATTACAAGTCTACAACCAACATGTTTGCCTGTGGCATTTTGAATATGAAGGACTCCATGCTATAGTTATTTCTGCTGCATTGTAATGAGATAGCCATATGAGCTATGTAAGATGTAATAAATTATTTTATTCCTGGTTATAAAGTTGTATTATGACCTTTGTTTCTTGATATTACATCTTAACTATGGATGCTAGATATTGATCCAGGGACTAGCATTGTAAACACCAGGAGCGAGCCTACACCTTGGTCTCTACCTTATTAAAGGTTGGGACCTCCATGATATTGATCTCTACCTTATTAAAGGTTGGGACCTCTACATCAATCTTGATGTTCTTCTACGCATAAGGGGGTACGGCAAGTGGTTGAATGATCCTGAGTTGATCAAGAGACACCAGGAGCGAGCCTACACCTTGGTCGAGTATACTATGGTGCACACTTGGTGCGATGGGCCCAGCTTCCTCGACCTCGGCGAACCACTTGCTGAAGTTGCTAATGAGGAGGGTGCTGACAGCGAGGCCACCGAGTCAGATGACCCCGAAGACCTCGCGACTGATGCCCCCGACTCGGAAGATGCTCCGGGCAATGCTCCTAGCTCCAAGACCGCTCCTCCGAGCCTAGCTGCTTCTTAGACTGAGTAGAAAAATACTTGAACTTTGATGAGATCCCCGGTATGCCGGGTACAAATGTAACATATATTGCACTTATTGTTGGATGTGTGCCTTGTGATAAGGCTTAAATTTCTTGTTATATTTTGCATGTGAATCATCCAAGGGCAAGTCCCCGAGTCTCATCTTGCCGTTTCACTTTTCCTTGACCTTGGATCTTGTCTACCTTTTTTGGCGTTTGACATTAGAGTCTCAAAGTGTTAAGGGTTTAGTTAGCGGGTATGAAACTTAGATCACTTGACCTAGGATCATTCAATCATACAATACGATATAACCTGCAATGGGTTATTTAAAAACACAAGGTCGACTCGTGTTTCTCCTTTTACTTATCCGACATTCATGTTTACTCATCCTGCATCCTTTCCTCTTGCTTGCCATGAAGCCATGTTTTTGGACAACAACATAGTCAAAGAATTGATTTTTTCCGAGTAAACACTACTTGTTCCGAGATAAGCTTTAGGTGTTATGCCAGCCAACATAGAATAATGTTAAAGGACAAACATAAGGGGCAGTCCCCGAGTCAGTTTTTCGAGTCATACCATTTTATTATCAGCACATAGCTGGCACAGATGTCCGACATATGAGAGTTCGGGTGATACATGCGCTGCTTCTCCTAAGTGTAGAAGGGGCGAAGCAATGCCACATTCCATGGCCTTTTGGTCTCATCACCTGATATGTCCGCCTTGTTCTTTTGTGCTTCACGAGAATCTATGAGATAATATGAATCATTGTGCAAAGCTTTGCTTACAATGAATGGACCTTCCCATGGAGGTGATAGCTTATGCATTCCAGATGTGCGCCGCACTAGTCTTAGCACCATATCCCCTTCTCGAAAAACACGAGGTTGAACTTTCCGGCTATGATATCATCGGAGATTTTGCTGATATATAGAGGATCTGGACAATGCCAATTCCCTTGCTTCTTCGATTAAGTCAATTCCATCTTCTCGGGTCTCTTTTACCTCAGCTTCCGAGTATTGCCTTACTCTTGGAGAGTCAAACTCAATGTCGGCAGGCAAAACTGCTTCTGCCCCATACACGAGGAAAAATGGATGGCTTGTTGATCGATTCAGAGTTGTCCTTAAACTTCATATCACTGAGTGTAGTTCCTCTATCCAATAGCCAGGTGATCTCTGGAGTGGTTCCATCAAGAGGGGTTTTATCCCGGATAGAACTAAGCCATTAGCTCGTTCAACTTGTCCATTTGATTCTGGATGAGCGACTGATGCTATGTCGAGTCTTATTCGGTTTTTTCCGCAGAATCGAGCAAAAGCTCCTGAAGGAAAGTTTGTGCCATTATCTGTGATTACACTGTGTGGGTAACCATATCTCAAGATTATGTCCCTTAGGAATGTGACAGCTGTTTTGCCGTCCAATTTTTTGATGGGCTTCACTTCTATCCATTTGGTGAACTTATCAATCATTACCAATATATGAGTCATGCCTCCCCTTGCTGGCTTGAATGGTCCTACTATATCCAGGTACCATACTGCGAATGCCAAGTGATTGGTATAGTCTTTAATTCAGACGCTGGTAAGTGTGACTTGGATGCATAACGTTGACGACCGTTGCATTTTCCGACTAGCTCTTGTGCCTTTGCGAGTGCACTTGGCCAATAAAATCCATGTCAGAATGCTTTGGCCACCAATGCCCTTGATGATGCATGGTTCCCACATTCTCCTTGTACACCCATCACACTTCTCTTGTACAGCTCCTTGTTGATTATGGTGTATGCTTTTACCCTTATTTCTATTTGCCTTGCCAATATCTCATCATCTGGCAAGGTTCCATCTTTTAAGTAGTTTAATATTGGTTGCGTCCATGTTGGTATTAGTGGTGCCGAATCTGTTTGCCCATCAATTTCCATTGGCTCATCCGACATATGTTCTGCTGACATGACCTGAGAAGTCCTCGACTGTGATTCGGCAACCCCTGAGGTGGGCGGATCAGTCCCCGAGTGACTCGAACCTGCCCCTGAGTCAATGTCCATTGGCACAACATCTGACTCTTGTGTTGCCGGGATGAATATTGACACGGACTCTGGTGAGGGCTTGATAGATGGTTTCTTGAGGTGTTCCAGTGCGATTCCTGGTGGTATTGCTTGCCAAGATGAGCCTAACTTGGATAACACATCTGCTGCCTCATTCTCTGCTCTTGGTACGTGATGGAACTCACACCCGTCAAAGTATCCCGAAATTTGTTGCACATGGAAACGATATAGTGCCATGTTTGCGTCCAACGCGTCCCAATGCCCAGACACTTGATAAATCACCAAGTCCGAATCACCAAAACACATGATCCTTTTGATGCCAATCTCTTTGGCTACTTTGATGCCGTGGACCAGTGCTTCATACTCGGCAACATTATTGGAAGCAGCAAAATGGATTTGTAACACATACTTGAGCTGATCCCTCTTTGGCGACGTGAGCACTATCCCGGCGCCTAAAACCATTTTCGTCTTGGATCCGTCAAAATGCATCTTCCAATAATTCGGATCTGGGAGAGGTGGTTCATATTGCATCTCCATCTAATCCACAAAGAAATCTGCTACGGCTTGAGATTTAATTGCATCTCGCCTATCATACTGTGGAGAATATGGTGCTAGCTCTATGTACCACTTTGTGACTCGGCCATTGGCATCTTTGCTGCCCAATATATCCGAGATAGGCGCCTCACATATGACCCGGATTGGGTGTTCTTGGAAATAATGCTTCAGCTTCTTTGCTGCCATATATACCACATATGTCATTTTCTCGTAATGAGGGTAGTTTTGCTTTGATATAGAAATCACTTCTCTCAAGTAATAAATTGTCCTTTGGACTGATTTTCCCTCTTCTTCACGTTCAACTACTATTACTGCACTTACAACCCTGTTGGTTGCGGCGACATAGAGCAGCATTGGCTCTTTGGACAGTGATGATGCTAATATTGGTGCTGTTGCCAACATTTTCTTGAGTTCATGGAAAGCGCTATCAGCTTGCTGTGTCCATGTGAATTTGTCTGATTTTTTCATCAGTTGATATAGTGGTATGGATTTTTCACCTAGCCGACTGATAAATCTACTCAACGAGGTCAGGCATCCTGTGAACTTCTAGACATCGTTGAGGGTTTTTGGCAATTCCATTCTTTCAATGGCCCTGATCTTTGTCGGGTTAGCCTCAATTCCTCGGCTGGATACAAGAAATCCGAGTAACTTGCCAGCCGGGACACCAAATGTGCATTTTTTCGGGTTAGGTTTCATCCGGAATCTTCTTAAGTTCGCGAATGTTTGACGCAGGTCCTCAATTAGAGTATGACTTTGCTTGGTTTTTATTACCACGTCATCGACGTATACTTGAACATTTTTGTCCAATTGATCTTGCAAGCATTTTTGCATGCATCTTTGATATGTTGCACCTGCATTTCTTAATCCGAATGGCATGGTACGATAGCAATAAGCCCCGTACGGGGTAATAAAAGCTTTCTTTATTTGATCATTCGGATTCAGTGGTATCTGGTGGAATCCAGAATACGCGTCCACAAACGACAACAACTCACACCCGATAGTAGAATCTATGACTTGGTCGATCCGTGGTAGGGGAAATGGATCTTGTGGACACGCCTTATTGAGGTTCGTGTAATCAATACACATGCGCCACACCACTGCCACGTTCGGCTCATCCTTTTTCTTCTCGACCAAGACTGGATTTGATAACCAGTACGGGTGTAGTACTTCCATGATGAATCCAGCGGCTAAGAGCCTGGCTATCTCGGTAGCTATCACTTTCCTCCTATATTCGGCGAAGGAGGGGTTGCTTCACAGGCTTGGCATCTGGCCTTACATGAAGAGAGTGCTCAGCCAGCTCCCTCAGAACTCATTGCAAATCCTGTGTGGACCATGCAAAGATATCCCGATTCTCACGGAGGAAGCTGGTGAGATCGCTTTCCTATTTGTCAGTTAACCCAACCCCAATGGTAACTGTGTACTCTAGGAAAGTTTCATCCACTTGTATTTTCTTGGTCTCTTTGGCGGCTTAGAACGACACATTGCCATGCGGATTAGTGAGTGCCAGCATGGAAATTTGTGCTGCTTTGGCCAACGCTGCCACCTCCAACATTTGATTCTTTTCCTGTGCTATGACCAGTGACTCGGCCAGTGAAGATCTGACTGAGGCACAAGAAATGGACCTTTTGTAATCTCCTTCGACTGTGATCACCCCACATGGACCTGGCAGCTTCATCTTCAAGTAAGCAATGTGAGGATTAGCCATAAACTTTGCCATAGCCGGCCTGCTGAGTAAGGCATGATACGAGCTGACCAAGTCGACCACCTCGAACTCTATGGCTTCAGTGTGACAATTCTCTCTGTTGCTGAATAAGACGTTGACCTAGATCTTGCCAATTGGCTCATAGTACAATCCCGACACGATGCCATGGAAAGTTGTCTTAGTCGGCTCCAGCATGTTCATGGTAATGCCTAACTTGATCATGGTATCCTTGTACATGATGTTGATGCTACTGCCATCATCGATCAGTACCTTGGAAAATTTTACGTTAATATCAGGGCCCATGAAAGTTGGATCCAAGACTAGGTCATAACCTCCTGGGGTTGGCATGATCTTGGGATGATCCTTTATGCTCCAAGTTATTTCCTTCTCAGACCAGTGCATGTACTTAGGAATTGCCGGCATTGTGGCATTCACTTCCATCATTCGTCTCTGTTGGCTCTTTTTGTCATTCGGCTCTATGACGAAGACAACATAGCTCTGGTGATGTTATCTGTACTCATTTCTAGTTCTGTGGCTGACATGAGCCTCGCCAGCTCTTGGATTGTGCACCTGGTGCACAACCTCTCTTCTTTCTTGATTATGATACCTCAGATGCCTGTTTTCATATCTATTATCAGCTCCCACAGCTTGAGCATTTCCTCCTATGAGTGGCGGGAGGGGGGGGGGGGAGGTGGTGGTAGCTGCTTACTCGGCGAATCCACTCTATCTCCTTTCTGAAACCAAGTGCATTGTCTTGTTGTGTGGTTTGCTGGCTTACTCGGACTAGGCGTGTGACATTTACACGGCTGGTCCAGCATCATCTCATAGGTATATTTTTGTCTGTCCTGATACGGCTTCCTTTGTTCATATGGTTTTTTTACATCATTCTTTGGTATCCATTGTTGTTGTCCATTTGTCCTTTGACGTTGGATACTTCCAGCATCTGGATGATCCTGACTCACGGCCGCAACCTAAGTCGAACAATATCTATAGTCTAGCCTTCCATCTCTTCTTTTGCTTCTATATTCGGCTCTTTACTGGCGCCTTTGCGATCCGGCAGCATCATAGATCTGAGTCTCAGTCATCCGGTCTGCCGACATGAGTAGCGGCTGAGTCGGATCTCCTAACGCATACGAGACAGCAATCCTTATTGTTTCTGCCAAGCTTGCTGGCATATCCCTCTGTAACATTTTCCACAAGACACTTCCGTGTCTGCATCCTTGAGCAAACCAAGCGATTGCCTATGATTCGATTACCCCTTCGCAAGAGTTGCACATTGTGCACCATCTTGTGAGGAACTCTATGTCTGTCTCATTCAGCCTTTGCTTCCACATTGCCAGCTGCTGTGGGCGATTTGGCCTCTTGTAGGTGATCGTGAAATTGCTCACAAAAGCGTGCTGAAAATCGATCCAGCTGTTGATGCTTTTAGGTGGCAAATTGTTCAGCCATACCCGTGCTGGTCCTTCTAACATTTGCGGTACATATCATACTGCCCATCTCAAATTTCCCTGCGCGATTTTCATAGCAGTTCCATAATCTATGAGCCAGTCTTCTGGCTTTGTGCTTCCATCGTAAGTTTTTGTTCCTCTGGCTAGCTGGAAATTGGTACAGGTGGCTCCTTCATGATCCTCGGGCCAAAGCATGGTGGACCCTGTGGACCTGGCGATTCGACTAGCTCTACCATCTTTATTCGGTCAAGCTTCAGCCTTGCATCATCCGGCTAAAGGTTCCTGCCGCTGAGTCTGGCTCCCATTGCTTGATATGCATGATCCGGCAATTCATACCCGTCATTCACCATCGCCGAATAATCATCATTGTATCTGTTTGCGTTCGGGTCAGCAGGTCACTATGTTGCTTTTCCCGCGCTTTGTTGTCTTCTTTCGGGTTGAGATGGAGCATTATTCGGCGCCGGATTTCCTCCTCTTGACGAGTGAGCTCCATGCCTAGGTTGAGGCGCAAAACTTTGCCCTCCATTGTCATTCATTTGCCCTGCTTGCCTCTCTCGGCCTGCATTTTCCTGGTTCTCATTCCCCTAGGTATTATTCCTTCTCATTCCCTGTGCATGCGCTGGGTTTCCCTGAGCCATTGCCGGGTCATAGGTGATCATTTGCTTGTTCCTCCCTGAATCCACACTCTTTTCTTTTCTCTGTCTTGGCGCCGCTCCGGGTGAGGATGCCGTATGACCTGCTGATCGTGCCGGGACAGGAGTTGCCGAATGAACTAGCTGTGACCTCCCTGCTATACCCGGATTCGCCCTGTAGTAGGCTTCGTTAAGCATGCTAGCTGCTCTTACCAGTTCACTGACTCGCTCTTGTTGTCTTTTCTTCGCTTCACCCGTCAAATGGGGTAGCTCTGCCATTGCTGCTTCCGCGGCTCGCAGGTTAGCTGCTGCTGTATTGTATGTCGGCCGCATAGCTGTTTCGTTGCTATTCTCTGGTGTTATTTTTGATGTTAAATCCGCCATCTCCTCATTGAGGTTTCTTCCTCTTAATCTGGTTGCATCAAGCCGGTTCTTTGCGCCCTTGACTCAATTTGCCGAGTTGAGCTCTCGGATTGTGATATCCACATCTTGTTGTAACTGTGCTAACTCCTTTGCTTTCTCCAGAACCTTTATCCTGGATTCCTCCAACTCGGCTTGCACGCGTGCCGGATCATTTGCTTGCGCTACTGGCTCTGCCAACTTGTCTATCGCGTCTTGCAGTTCTTTAGCTCTCTTACTCCTAGCTATGTTTTCTAGCTTTTCTAGCGGTGCCTTTGCTGTTCTTCCAGCCCTTGGCGTTTCCTCTTGATTTCCTCCCTCAGGATCCTCATTCACTACTGGAACTACTGGAGGAGGTGTTGGGTTAGGGGCTGTCATCATTACCTCAACGGAGACGAGTTGGTGAAGTTTCCCTGCGACAGGAACCGCTGGAGGATCCGGCGCCAGGACGATGCGCTCCGAATATGCGCGCTCCACGCTCACAGCGACGTAGACCTGGTGCTCGCCGAACTTGATGAAGCGACCGCCCCTAGGGAACGTCTTGGTCCCGAAGCATCCCGCATTGTCGCTGATGAAGTTGAGCACTCCAAACCTCTGGATGAGGACGGAGTAGACACGCTCGCCGGTCTTGGCGATGATGTTGCCCGTCCGGATGAAGACTCCATCAAACACCTGCTTCTGCCCCACGGTAGGTGCCAAATGTCGTGGTGGTGTCACGGCAGATGCCATGGGTAGGCTTAAGTTGGGGGCCGAATGGGTGCTTGTGGTCACCGGGAAGGGAGTGCACGGTCTAGCCATGCACGAAGAACGAGATGAACTCTCCACACTTAGGAATTTTATTGATGCTAGAGGTTTACAAGTGCTCCTCGAGCTGTATGAACTAGTGTTCTATGCACTAGTTCCCTACTTGGTCCAACCTCCCCTTCTACAACTATGCCCCTCCTTATATAGGCGTAGCTGGCTAGGTTACACCCCTTTGGGTTTTAGGGTTACTGTTTGGATCTTGGTCCCTACTATGCGGGCCAGGTCATGGGCTTGCCCTAAGCCTAGTGGACCAGTCCATAAAGCTAGACAGCTAACGGTCTTCAGGTACGTCGCCTCCTATTCCTTTTGGTGTCATGCAGTAACTTTGTACGTCAGCCCTTGCTTTCGGCGTCACCCGGCTCCTTTCGTGTCACCCGGCGTCGCCCTTATATTTGACCATGCTTTACTATGGTCCCTCCTGAACCTCACTCAGAAAGGTGCCACACGTCCTGTCTGACTCAGCCCCCCCTCGAGAGACTCGACTCATTGGTTCCTGCAAGATTAATATCTTTGTCTTATACGGGCCGACATAGTTTCTACATCGGCCGCATACGATCTTCTTACCCGGCCGTACTTACCCGGCCTGGTTCTTTCTTCACTCAGTGTAAGCCAAGCTGGGATGTGTTTTACCCCTTGTGACCCTACCGGGGGTTATCCCCCCGACATGTTGTAAGTAGAAGTATAAGTCGATACTATTACAACACACATAACGTGTAAGTTCCATAGACCTTATCCTTACACATAAAGGTATGATGAGGATCATACCATGATGCACATGATGGAGATCAAGTGCAAGAACCATATAATTCCACTTATTAACATGTGATGTTTGTTGCATCTTATATTGCTTGTTTGGCATTTTATTAGCATAATAAGATGATCCCTCATTTAGATATCAAGATAAAAATGTGTTGTACCTTAATTATGCACCGATTATGTTTTGTCGCTCCAAGACATCACGTGATGATCGGGTGTTCTTAGATCCACGATCATATTTCGGGTGTAAGACATCTACACACGCGAATACTAAGGTTCTTACTTGGCGAGCCTAGCATGTACAGACATGGCCTCGGAACACGGACCGAAAGGTTAACCATGAATATGGAAGATATGATGCCCATTTGATGCTCGCCTTTGAAGCTGCACCGACTCACGTGATGATCGGACTTGGTGTAGTGGATTTGGTTCAATCACCAAAAAGGCACGAGGGATGCCGTTTTTGAGTGAGAGTTCATTCTTAATTTGGATTAGTTGAACTCAATCTATCATAAACTTAGTCTAAACTTTACAAATTCTATTGTAGATGACACCACCTGCTATTAATTTCAATGTGTTCATGGAGAAAGAGAAACTTGCAACGAATGGTAGAAACTTTACCGACTGGGCCATGAATTTGAGGATTCTCCTCATTGCTGCACAAAAGCAATATGTGCTAGAAGCGCCGCTAGGCCCCCCACCACTTGATGATGCCCCTGACGAGGAAAAGAATGTCTATCAGACTCGTCAGGAGGACCACAACTTAGTTCATTGCGGCATATTGTATGGGCTAGAGCCAGAACTTCGAAAGCATTTCGAAAACGACAATGCTTTTGATACAATGGGTGAGTTGAAAATGATGTTCGACACCCATGCTGCTGTAGAGAGTTACAATGCTTCAGAAAAGTTCTTTAGCTGCATGATGGAAGAGAACAGCTCCGTAAGTGAGCATGTACTCAAGATGTCGGGTTACACCAATAAGCTTGTGTCCTTGAGAATAATGATTCCCATTGACTTAGGCATCCATCGTGTTCTCCAGTATCTGCCACCAAGCTATAAGATCTTCGTGATGAACTATAATATGCAAGGCATGAAGAAGTCTCTCCCCGAGCTTCTGTCAATGCTTAAAACTGCAGAAGTGGAGAGCAAGAAGGAACATCAAGTGTTGATGATCAATAAGACCACTGGTTTCAAGAAAGATAAGAAGGGTAAACAGAAGGGAAAGAAGGGCGGCAAGCTGGTTGCCGTGCCTGAAAAGAAACCCCGAGTTGGCCCTAAGTCTGATACCGAGTGCTATTATTGCAAGGGGACTGGCCACTGGAAGCGCAACTGCCCCAAGTATTTGGTAGACAAGAAGGCCGGCAAGGCAAATAAAGGTATATATGATATACATGTTATTGATGTGTACTTGACTAGTACTCACAGTAGAACCTGGGTATTGGATACCGGTTTAGGTGCTAATATTTGTAATTCGAATCAGGGGCTGCGGAATAAGCGACCGCTAGCAAGGGGTGAGGTCAAGATGCGTGTCGGCAATGGATCAAGCGTTGATGTGATTGCCGTCGGAACTCTACCTCCACACTTACCATCGGGATTAGTTATAAACTTGAATAATTGTTATCTGGTGCCAGCACTGAGCATTAACATTGTATCCGGATCATGTTTGATGCGCAGTGGTTATTCATTTAAATCTGAAAACAATGGTTGTTCAATTTATATGAATGAAATATTTTATGGTCATGCACCGATGATGAATGGTTTATTTCTATTGGATCTCGATAATAGTGTTACACATATTCAAAATGTTGATGCTAAAAGGATTAAATTTATTGATGATATATCCGCATATATGTGGCACTGCCGTCTAGGTCATATTAGCATTAAATGCATGAAGAAGCTCCATTCGGATGGACTTTTGGAATCACTTGATTTTGAATCATTTGATACATGTGAACCATGCCTTATGGGCAAGATGACTAGAACGCCGTTTTCCGGTTCAATGGAACGGGCGACAGATTTATTGGAAATCATACATTCTGATGTGTGTGGTCCAATGAGTGTGTCGGCGCGAGGTGGGTATCATTATTTTGTAACTTTCACGGATTATTTGAGTAGATACGGTTATATATACTTGATGAAACACAAGTCTGAAACCTTTGAGAAATTCAAGGAGTTTTAGAATGAAGTGTAAAATCATCATAATATAAAGATCAAATTTCTACGGTCCGACCGTGGAGGTGAGTATCTAAGTTACGAGTTTAGCACTCATATCAAAGAGTTTGGAATAGTTTCACAACTCACACCTGCCAGAACACCACAGCGAAATGGTGTGTCGGAGCGTCGTAATCGTACTTTATTAGATATGGTTCGATCTATGATGTCTCTAACGAACTTGCCACTGTCATTTTGGGGTTATGCACTAGAAAATGCTGCATTCACTTTAAATCGGGCACCATCTAAATCTGTTGAAAAGACACCGTATGAATTGTGGTTTGGAAACAAACCTAAGCTATCATTTCTTAAAGTTTGGGATGCGATATTTATGTGAAGAAACTTCAACCGGATAAACTCGAACCCAAAGCGGAAAAATGCGTCTTCATAGGATACCCTAAGGAAACTATTGGGTATTCCTTCTATCATAGATCCGAGGGCAAGGTTTTTGTTGCCAAGAGTGGATCCTTTCTAGAGAAAGAGTTTCTCGTGAAAGGTGTGAGTAGTTAGAAGGTAGAACTCGAAGAGGTTATTGAACCTTCTCTTCAAAGTATGGCGAGTAGCACAGCGCCAGAAGTCGTTCCGGAGTTGGCTTCACTAGTTGAAGAGGGAACTAATGATAATGATCATGAAACTCCGAAATAGAGTACTACCAAACCTCGCAGGCCTAGCAGGACGCATGCAGCTCCCGAGCTGTATGGAAACCGTCTATGAAGCTCGACTTGTCGCAAAGGGGTTTCGACAAATTCAAGGAGTTGACTACGATGAGACATTCTCTCCCGTAGCGATGCTAAAGTCAGTTAGGATTATGTTAGAAATTGCTGCATATTTCGACTATGAGATATGGCAGATGGATGTCAAAACTATGTTCCTCAATGGCAACATTGAAGAAGAGTTGTATATGGTACAACCAAAGGGTTTTGTCGATCCTAAGGATGCTGACAAGGTATGCAAGCTTCAGCGATCCATCTATGGACTAAAGCAAGCATCCCGGAGTTGGAATCTCCGCTTTGATGAGGTGATCAAAGAGTTTGGATTTGTCCAAACTTATGGAGAGGCTTGTATTTACAAGAAAGTGAGTGGGAGCAATGTGGCAATTCTTAAATTATATGTGGATAACATATTATTGATCGGAAATGATATAGATCTTTTAAACAGTGTTAAAAGTTATCTAAACAACAAATTTTCAATGAAGGACCTAGGTGAAGCATCATACATATTAGGCATGAAGATCTATAGGGATAGATCTAGGCGCCTAATAGGGCTATCGCAAAGTACATACCTTGATAAGATTTTAAAGAAGTTTAAAATGGACGGAAGTAAGAAGGGGTTCTTACTTATGTTGCAAGGCAAGACATTGAGTAAGACTCAAAGTCCAGCTACGGCGGAAGAAAGAGAGATAATGGAAAAAGTCCCCTATGCTTCAGCCATAGCCTCTATAATGTACGCCATGCTATGTACAAGACCGGATGTGGCACATGCTATTAGTTTGACAAGTAGGTACCAATCTGATCCAGGATCGGAACACTGGATAGCGGTCAAGAATATCCTTAAGTACTTGCGAAGAACTAAGGATATGTTTATTGTGTATGGAGGTGAAGAAGAGCTCGTCGCTAAGTGTTATGTGGACGCTAGCTTTGACACCAATCCGGATGACTCTAAGTCTTAATCCGGATATGTATTTCTCATGAATGGTGGAGCAGTTAGTGGGAGGAGTTCCAAACAACCCGTGGTGGCGGGATCAACAACGGAGGCCGAATATGTTGCTGCTTCAGAAGCGGCTCAGGAAGCAGTTTGGATGAAGGAGTTCATAACCGAACTAGGTGTGGTTGCGAGCGCGTTGGACCCAATAGTGATCTATTGTGACAATAATGGTGCCATAGCCAATGCGAAAGAACCAAGGTCTCACAAGAATTCCAAGCTTATTAAGCGTCGGTTTCACTCTATCTGCGAACATGTCAAGGATGGAGATATAAAGATTTGTAAAGTACGCACGGATCTCAATGTAGCATGTCCGTTGACTAAAACTCTCCCTAGAGAAAAACATGGTCAACACCAGAACTCCATGGGTGTTAAATTTATCACTATGTAACTAGATTATTGTCTTTAGTGCAAGTGGGAGACTGAAGGGAATATGCCCTGAGAGGCAATAATAAAGTGGTTATTATGTATATTCCAAGTATATGATATATGTTTATTTTTCATGCTATAATTGTATTAATACGGAAACGTTAATACATGTGTGTTTAATAAACAAAACAAAAAGTTCATAGTTATGCCTCTCTCATAAACTAGCTCGTTGATTAACAAGATGATCAAGGTTTCCTGATCATGTACATTGGATGTTGTTAATAACGAGGTCACAACATTATTGGAATGGTGTGATGAACATTCATCCGAAGTATAGCATTACGATCAAAGTCACTGAGTTTATATTGTTATAACATCATACGAGGTGATCCTAATCCTTAGACCATGAGATCATGTCAATCACTAACACTAGAAGAGTACCTTGATAACATCAAACGTCACACCGTAACAGGGTGATTATAAAGATGGGTTCAGTACTACTAAAGTGTTATGTTGAGTCCCATGGATCGAGAGTGTAATTTGTTCATCTCGATGACAGATAGATATGCTCTGGGCCCTCTCGGAGATATCACATTGATTAGCTTGCAAGCAAGTGATTTGATCACTAGAATATTATATCATGGGAACAAGAAAAGAGTACATGTTAGTAACGATATCAAAATAGGTATGGAGATACCGATGATCGAATCTCGGACATGTAATATATCGCGAGACAAAGGGATTAAGATACTAGCGTAAAAGGTTCTCACGTCACAAGAAAGTCATCGTTGAATGTGTGGGAGTTAGTATGGATCTCTAGGTCCCGCTTCTGATTATTGATCTGAGAGGAGTCTCGATCATGTCCGCATGATTCGTGAACCATAGGGTGACACACTTAAGAGACACTGACACCATTTGGAGCAAATAGTTTCATGCTAAAAAGAATAAGAAAGCGCAGGAATTTATTTCACTAGATACCGAAACTAGTTTCGGGTGAAATTGCAGAAAGTGTTTCTGCGTGTGAAATGAAATACTAGCAAGGGGTTATATGTGAATGTTTGTCACTAAAGTAATTGACAAAATTCTTAATAAATAAAAGGAGTTTTATTTAATGAGAGTTTGCATTAAATTTGGGGGAAATTTAATGGGAATTTGAGTGGGTTTCTGAGTGGAGAAAATTGAAGGGGCATTTTGCGGTGACCCGGCATACCACTACATGATGTAGTATACTATAGTCGTTGACATAACACCAATGAAACACCGTTCACTAGTATTACATCCCTCAGAATGGCACAACAGAAACACAACGGGTCCAATACATGGCTAAAGGTTACAACTCACTCTTTACATAAGATCCAGAGAACACTCTAGGTTAAAGAGAGAGAAAGAACTTCTTACGGAGAAGAATCAAATATAAATAACGCAAGAATGATTATACTATTAAGTCTAGTATTCTAGCTAAGAGGTTGGCATTGCTGCTATTCCAACGCACTACAGAAATAGGTTCTTTGGTTAGAGAATGTACTCCTATCTAATCAGTATCTTCGTCTTCACTTGAGTTGAGGTATATGTTGTCTTCCTTGTCTTCATTGAAGAGCTTAAGCTGGCATGATAAGTCCTGGAGCAAAACTTGATGTAAACGTCATCTTAATGGCTTCAGAATCTAGCAAGGGTTAAGAAGATACTTTGAGTACGAGCGTACTCAGCAAGTTCACTAGAAAATGAGTGTTCGATGCACTATATCTATAGCCGCAGACCGTAGGTCGTAGGCAATGCAAGTTTTCATAAACATTTCTTCAAAGGTTGCTTTTATTCTTCAGACGGGTTTACTAGAACCTTCATGGGGTTCCTTTCCCGCCGCGTTCGCAGCTCCTTCCCGAAATAGGGAGTAACAAGTTACCGTTCTTACACTCTGCAGATGTGCGTTACTTTACCCATGAGAGATCAACTCTTTGTTGCACAACCGGGTAGCTTATTCCCGTCCACAATTCCATGATGTGGGGCCCAGAAGATGATCCAAGCCAATCACTGCCCCCTTCGTGACCTCGCATGACTCCTTGGTGTACACCATGCCCATATAAAGGATTACGGCAATGGTTTGTACAAACCGTCAGATGTCAGAACTATCGTGGGACGTTGAGGGTTCCCACCCATATGCTGCATATCCTCTACGAATTACCAATTAATATGCACGCTATGAGGATAACAGCCACGACCTGCACATCCGGCTTCATGCGAGAGGAAGAAGATACGGCTGACTTCTCCATCCCATTCCAAATCTTATGGTCAACGCGTAATATACGGCATAAGAATCACTGGCGACATTGGTTGTTAAGTCCTAGGTGATATAGTTCTGAATAGTGGTATTCCAACTTTAAGATTTAATAGATTAGCTGATCACCCTGGATCAGTAACCAATAGTTCACATTATTATCAAAAATAGTGTTTTAAGAACTTTTTCAAATGCAGGTGATAACAACACTGGATTTGTAAAATACTTAACAGAAAATAAACAAAGGACATGAGCAAGTGTGAACTTGCCTTTTGTGATTGCAAGATTATGCACTCACGGTCTTCGAGTCAGTATAAGATCCAAAATCTGAAATCAGCATCATTTGTCCGATAAGGACTAATGTTTAAAGAAGCAATATGCTTTTATGCATAAGTAATGTGATGCACGTTCTAAACGCAAATCCCGGGGATAACGTTGTCCTAGGGTTTATATTCCGGAAATGGTTACTTTGGAATGTGTGGTCCTTTTGGATAGGTTTCACATTTGTGCTTTTGTTAGAGCTTATGAGTGGTTATGGGCAACATATATGTAGCAACAAAATATGTACTTACGAAATACTAGTCAAAATTGCTTATATAAGAGTTTCTGTTTGGAAGTGGCAAAAAGAATAACCTTCAAAGAAAAGGTTTCTCTTCTAAGGTCTAAACAAACTTTGTGGTTAGTTAGTGGTGGTTGATGTTATTTGTTTTGCTCAAATGGTTTGGCTTGAGTTGCTTTATAGCTTAAGTACTTCAGATCAAAGTTAACTATAAAACATATAGTAATGTGTATTGTATTATATTTAGATTCTTGGAGACTAAAGTTAACTTTAAAATATAGATAGTTTTGAAAGTATAGTACTTATAACATTTTTATCTTGTGTATCTGGAATGTTTCTTTTAGGTTACTTAAGATTGGTTATCCTTTTACTTGGTGTAATGGTTTCTTGATTCTATAATGGAGTAGCATCATTTATCTTTTATAAAGGAGTGTTTATGGTTTTATAAATCAAATATAATATTGTTTCTCTACTAATGAACTGATTATAATGTTGGGGTAGTTTTTGTAATCTGATGGGTAAAGTAGATAGAAAAGATTTGGAGTATTCTTAAATTGTTCTTTAAGGTTTTTATTATAAATGGAAATATTTTTAGAATATGATCTTCATTTAAGGTTGAGGATAATTTAATAAGAGGGCCTTTATAATGTTTTAAACCATTAAAGCTTCATTTTATTATTTTTTTAAGACTAATACTATTTATTAAACTTAATTTACTCATTTGAGGAATATTAATAAATTTTATTTATCCTTATATGAGTTATTAATGAAGTAAATAAGTTTAAATTTGAGTAATTAAAATATTTGAATTTTTATTTAACTCCCAAAATAAAATAATAGGTTTTTAACCCGTAGATATTATTTTTGTGATCTTTTTGGTATATTACATTTATTTTTATGGTTTATACATAATAAGATATGATTTTTATACTTCTTATTACTTTATAATTACCTAATAAATAATAAATATTTAATTAAGTGAAATAATAATACATGATTATATTTTTCAATTATAATTCTTATTTTTTCTAAGATTTTTCGTATTCTATTTATATTTTTAACATTTACCATTATTAAAATATGAATTATCAAAGTTTTATTACTTATAAAACCTTTATTAAATAATATTTATTTAAATAATCAACATAATAATATTTGATAATAAGTTTAAGTTGTAGATTTTATTTTTCTACAAATTTTTATATATTATACATATTTTTCTGAATTATAAATCAAAAGATATTAATTAAACAAGATTTAATCATTTATTTGATTTCTGGAATATTATTAATTGAATTATAACATTTTATTTGTTTCTAAATAGAAAATACTTTTTTCACCGAACCAAGAGCTAGCCTCAGTCACTGACTAGTGGGCCTTGGTCCACCTCATCTCTTAGATGAAAGAAATGCATTAGTTACTGACCCAGTCTTTACCCCCAGTCAATGACATATGGGCCCTAGGCCATGTCATTAGCCACGTGAGCAAAGACTGGTCAAACGGGGAACTGGGTCCAGGCTGACCCCAACACATCGTTACGCTGACGTCAGCACGACCTCCACCACCAGATCAAGGTCGCCGACGATGATCTATGGAGATTTAGCACGCGTGGTCTGGTGCGTTGGAGAGAGGGTGCAACGGCGAGTCGAACTATGGTTGCGCCACCCCGGAATGGTCACCGGAGCACTAGCTCCGACGAGCTCGAAGGTGACCTACTCGGGTTCATGCGTACAAGGCGCTACAGATGACTAGGATCAAATCGGAGAGAACGAGTAGAAGCAGAAGATCACCAGGAAGCTTGTAGTGGCAACAACAAGGGGAGGCGAGCTCAGACGACGTCGCCATGGTTGACGGCGAACGACGGACAGACGAGCTCGATGCACATGGTTTCAGGCTTCCCGGCTCGATTCCTCCTCCTAACAGACGAAGTCCACCATGGCGGTGCTAGTGGAACCTTTAGTTGGCCTTGGGGTGGTCTTGAACAACGACAATGAGCAACTCCGGTGAGTTAGAGTTTCTGCATAGTTGGGGAAATTTTAGAGAGAGCACGAGAGAGAGTGATTCGGGTACAAATGGATAGAGGAGCTCCCGGGCGTTCTTATCCCCCTCCTCACTGACGACGGCGCGCATCGTAACACGTCGGAGATCGACGACCGCCGCGACGCCACGCAGCTGCTTCCACCGGCGAGAAGACGACGAGAAATAGAAGGACAAAGCAGTACGGGCTGCTGGTGGGCTGGTCGCGGCCGAAGTGGGCTGCACCTGGGTGTCAGGTAAGCAGATAGGGTTGGGCTGCGACCAGGTTTGCTTTTTTTATTTGATTTACTCTTTTCTATTTTCTGTTTTCCTTTTCAGATTTGAATTTGAATTAGATTTTGAACCTTTCTTTGTAGGATTTCTTTGCTGGACAATTTCAATAATACTAAAATATAGTTAGTATTATTTGTGAACTTTTATCATTTCATCTTTTTGTATTTCTTTTATTTACTCAATATGAGTCCCTTTTTAATAGTTTGTAGGAACTTTTCTTATTTTTTTTCTCTCCTATTATAGTTAGGGATTTCTTGAATGATATATTCTTATTTGCTTATCAACTTAACTTTAGTTGGCTCATAGTTTGAATAGGAACTTTTATATGTGTAATGAACTTAGACCATTATTTGATGCATGAAATATAAAAGACATTGATATAGTTATTTCTACTCCCATTGATTTGGAAAATGACAATGTATATATTCTATTGTAATAAACAAAGAGGTTTAAGGTTTTGTATTATGCATATCTACCCTAAGGTGTAGGGTCTTTATTATACTTAGACTCCTTTATGGATGTGGTTAAAGATTCAATAGCTAAACATATTGTTTTCTGCTTGGGATATTTGATGGCATCACCTTTAGTACTAGAAAGTTATATCTAGAATGTTTTACGAAAAAGAATTGATAAAGATACTCCTAAGCACGGATAATTATGATAATTGGAATAAACAGAGATGTGCTTATGGGATTTGTTTTATTGAATGTTCCTATCAAGTGATATAGTTATAAGATGGAAAATTCTTAATATGAAATGAATATTATACTTGGTTTTAAGATTTAGAGTTGATTGTTTACCAAGAATTATTATCTTCCATAATTCATAACTCTAGACTTCTTATTAAGGAATTCCTTTCCTAGATATACTACTTCTTCATATCCATCATCATGTGCTAACATGATGAACTTTGCTTCATAAGGATATTTTTATCCACCTTTTATTCTTCTAATTCCATTTATAATTCTAATGAGCTTGACACAAAAATTTTCATAACCTTCCTTCATCATCCATTACCAACATTACTCTAGTAGTTGTATATATCAAGCTTTACTTCACCTCAAGTGTGAGTATTTCCCAAGAGGAAACTACTAATTCTCGAATCCAATGTTACTCTAGCATTATCTTGATCATACTATCTTGTTTCTACTTAATTCCAGTATCCCATACTCCAATCTCACATTATGTTAGTGTGACTTGTCATGGCTAATCTAGGATAATTATCTAGACTAGGGTTTAATCATGCTCTACCCACCAATGTCCCTTATATAGGATATAAGCATATCCAATCTTGGTGACAAAAGTATGATCCTTAGAATCCTTTGATCATAATGGCTTAGGTTTCCAGTTGGCTAGTCAATGCCATTATCAATACAACCTTGTAGTTGTATTAAAATTATCTTCTTAGTATTTCTATTGGATTAAGAGATGTTATTCATTTACTATGCCTACTTAATCCAACAGGATTACTCCTTGGGTTCAATCTCCAAAATCCATCCTTGTAATCTTCTTTGTTACCATATTGATTTGATTTCCCCCAATCACTCCCACCATAGATATGATACCTAAAACTAGCATTACCATTTACCTCTTCTTTCTTATTTAGTTAGGCCTTAAGTAAATGCAATAATATGGTCAAGAGTTGATAGATTGAGCTCTGATGAATCAATAGTTGATCCTTCAACAATGATGAATAACAGACATGGAAATATAACTCAACAGAGATGATAAGGATTGATATGGAAAGAAAGATATAGGGTGAATGACCTAAACTCAATTTCTTTCCTACCCAATCTTATTTCAGAAGTAGGGTTAGATATTACCATGATACTCAGGGTACATGCAGATGGGATTAAGATATAGTTGTTAAATTCATATTTGGGGTTATATCCTCTAACTTGGTACTCATGAGTGATTATAATGAATACTATAATATGATCACCTAATGATCAAGTATAATTCACATTGTACTAAGATTTAATTGATAGTACATTTGATCTACCCTTAGAACAAATCTCCCTTACCCAAAATAAGGGTTTAGCAGAAGTCTTATTGAAACTTATCGCAGTCAACTTGATGATCTATTTCAATTCCATCAAGCTAAGAGAAGCTTCAATCACTTTAACAAGTTCTGTTTTAAAAGCGCGAAAATTATTCAGATTTTCTATGCATGAATGCAATACACACATCTGGGTTCAGCTTATTTCTAAGCTCTAATGCTGGGATGTTACAGACTTTCCCCCTTAAAATCAACTTCGTTCTCGAAGTTCGCAAACTCTTACGTTTTGGAGTAAGAAATTGTTTTGTAGTGGTAGCTACTTCTACACTCCATAATGACCTTAAATGGAATTAATTGGAGTATTCTATAACATGATTAGATCTCACAATCCAAATCTTTTTATTTTATCATCAAACTTTATTACTATTTTAAGTACAGTTTAGGGGTTCTCACTAAAACAAGTTTTACGTTTCTGTATACCCGTGTTAGTAGTCAAAAGACTACCCTTATATTACTGTCGTAGTATAGTTGATCCTGGTACTCCTTCCCAGATTGGATTTGAACTCAATTTGTCCATACCCAATGGAATTTTTCATTCTCGACACTTGCCCAATTAGGTATTCTGTATTACTTCTTAAGGGTTACTTAATAGTTGTTTCTTCTAAAATTAGTCGGTTAGGATTAACCTTTTATCACCTTCAAACTTATACATTCTCAAGGTTTAAAAATAATCTTTCATTAGTACCTATTGTACTTTATTCGACTTTCATTTATAATGTCTACTCTCCCCCTTAGGTTTTACTAACAGTCTTTAAACTACATTCATAGAGACCATTGGTTCATAAACTAGAATGTTGATCTCGGTTCAGTTTATACTTTACCTAATTAGGGTCTGATGAAAGATTGTACGGTGTATCCACATAATTGTGGATCTCCGAAACAAACCTTTCAGCATTATATGTCTACTTACTTTTGGACATTTTTGGTTGGATAAGTTTGACCTTGCGAAACATCTCGAAAGATGATCGCCTTTAAATTTTATACTTCTCTAGGTCTTACTTGGCTTAGGCCAAATTTAATGCTCTTTATGCAACTTCTAAGAAGATCCGAGTAACTATGTTAACCAAATACCAGCTGCGGACAAAACACCAACTGTGGATCAGAACACCGATTATGGATTAAGTACTAGCTGCAGAAATTTACCAGCTGCGAATCATCTTAGGGTGTATGTATTACCCTATGATTTCTATCATACTTATGGCATTCTCTCTGAATTGTCAGGATTTGAATACCATTTTGGGTTCCAAAACTTCTTTGCACTTATTCATGATACTTCCATGAACTTGTATAATTACTCCATTGACTTCTTAGTAAAATTATCTATTTAGATTGAACTTTAAGTTCATCACTTCTTGTTGTGGACTAATGATGATCTAGGCTTGATCCATCCTCCAAATGGTGTAACTACCTCTTATATCATGCTTCACCCTTCAAGTCAGTCTTCTTTATGATCTTCAAAACTCGTCACTCCCTTACACGAATTTCCCATTTCTATCAAGATCTATAACATTAAGTAATAACTGGGTGTTACATCATGCATTTGCACACCTAATTAAACTTCATGTACAGATCTATTCAATCAAGAAGAATTTAAAAGATCCAAAAGTCAATAAACAACAAAACATATACCATGTATTACACATAGGTTTAAATAATTTACAAATGTACTAGATGTTCCCACGGTTTGCTCCAACTTATTTACACAACTATCTTACAAGAACTTCTTGTTCTTGTGGCTATATCCTCACTTATTGTGGCAAACCTTTCAAACTACAATACGCATTACCCTCTATATACATTATTCAAGCCCTCATCCCTAAGGATGTCGTCCCTTTCTTACTTTCATCTTCCTCTAGTGCTTCCTTGAGTTCCGTCCATGATGACATGAAGTCCTACGGCTGCCTTCTGGAGCATAAGAGCATCCAGGAGGTGCGTATTCTTGATTAGAAGTACCGAGACTGATATTAGTCATTGAAAAATGACTAGAGTTGGCGTAATCTTCCACCGAATAGTCCGGGTTTTCTGGCAACGCTTCCTCATAGTAAGTTGGTTCCTTAGCTTTTTCTTGGATCCAGTCATATATATTGGTGTAGTAGCTATCGGAATACTCTTCTAAGTTGATGGGATTAGTATTACTCCCGTATGGTCCATAAGACTCTCTATGGTTAGAATTGGTCTATTTTTCAATACCTATATCACAAGGTATAGGATTCCCTATGGTTTTACCTTGAGATTCTATTTCCCATCCATACTTGTTGGGCTCAGGGTTATTTGGGATAACTTATTCCATTCCTGTTGTTCGGAATTGTACTTTGTCCATAGGTCTTTAGGTGGCTTGAACTCATTTTGGTAATAGGCATAATTTTCTGAGTTTGGGTCATCAAACTCAGTTTCCTCAAACACTTCTCCTGAAGGTATGTATTTGGGATGCCTAGCTTCTTTATCTAGCTTCTTCCTACGTGCCATTGCTTTATCAGGATCAGTAAAATCCTCAATGACCATATCCAGTTCCTGAACTAAGACTTGGTGAGTGTTATGATAAGTGTTTAGCAAAGACCGATAACGATCCATATACTCTACAGCTAGAGTAGGTTCAGCTTGGACTAAGGTAGATTGATCTAACTCATGCTCTGAGTTTGAGGTTTCATGTGGTATAATGGTGTGAGTACTACCTTCTAGAGCTTGGGATTTATGCTCTCGGATCATGGTTATGGCTGCTGCTACAGCAATCTGATATGCAGATGCCATGCACCTTGCCTCTCCTGCTGGCATTTCTCCCTTAAGTCCTAACTTCTTGGGTAACATGATCATGACACGGTATTTAGCTAATACCTGCCCATCATAGTAACTGTAAATCTTGACCAGAAGTCTTGATTCACATTCCAAACTCCATAGAAGTTGTCGGAGATTGTCTGTCCAATCCCCTCCGTAGTCATCCAACGTCCTGTTCATCACTTGAACATTCCGGGGTGGATATCGAGGTGCCATGTGGAACTGTGGATAAGAAATTATCATCAGTCACATAGAGTTAAAACTCTTGGGTAATGATTGGAATTGCAATCATATAAAAGAGTTATCGCACTAGTAACATAACAGGATTATTCTCAAGTGAATATCCCTCATATCACTAGAGAACTCTTTATTATTGCTAGGATCTCTCCTACAGGTTCTACCCATTTACTAGGTTTCCAACCTAAGGTCAAAGCATATTCTCTGATACCAACTGCAGTGACCCAGCATACCACTGCATGATGTAGTATACTATAGTCGTTGACATACCACCAATGAAACACCGTTCACTAGTATTACATCCCTCAGAATGGCACAACAGAAACATAGGTGGGTCCAATACATGGCTAAAGGTTACAACTCACTCTTTACATAAGATCCAGAGAACACTCTAGGTTAAAGAGAGAGAAAGAACTTCTTACGGAGAAGAATCAAAGATAAATAACGCAAGAACAATTATACTATTAAGTCTAGTATTTTGGCTAAGAGGTTGGCATTGCTGCTATTGCAACGCACTACAGAAATAGGTTCTTTGGTTACAGAATGTACTCCTATCTAATCAGTATCTTCGTCTTCACTTGAGTTGAGGTATATGTTGTCTTCCTTGTCTTCATTGAAGAGCTTAAGCTGGCATGATAAGTCCTAGAGCATAACTTGATGTAAACGTCGTCTTAATGGCTTCAGAATCTAGCAAGGGTTAAGAAGATACTTTGAGTACGAGCGTACTCAGCAAGTTCACTAGAAAAGGAGTGTTTAATGCACTATGTCTACAGCCGTAGACCGTAGGTCGTAGGCAATGCAACTTTTCATAAACATTTCTTCAAAGGTTGCTTTTATTCTAAAAAGCTATGTCCGTCAGCCTTCACGGGCTTACCAGAACCTTCATGGGGTTCCTTTCCCGCCGTGTTCGCAGCTTCTTCCCGGAACAGGGAGTAACAAATTACAGTTCTTACACTCTGCAGAGGTGCGTTACTTTACCCATGAGAGATCAACTCTTTGTTGCACAACCGGGTAGCTTATTCCCGTCCACAATTCCATGATGTGGGGCCTAGAAGATGATCCAATCCAATCACTGCCCCCTTCGCGACCTCGCATGCCTCCTTGGTGTACACCATGCCCACATAAAGGATTACGACAATGGTTTATACAAACCGTTAGATGTCAGAACTATCGTGGGACGTTGAGGGTTCCCACTCATATGCTGCATATCCTCTACGAATTGCCAATTAATCTGCACGCTACGAGGATAACAGCCACGACCTGCACATCCGACTTCATGCGAGAGGAAGAAGATACAACTGACTTCTCCGTCCCATTCCAAATCTCATGGTCAACGCATAATATACGGCGCAAGAATCACTGGCGACATTGGTTGTTAAGTCCTAGGTGATATAGTTCTGAACAGTGGTATTCCAACTTTAAGATTTAATAGATTAGCTGATCACCTTGGATCAGTAACCAATAGTTCACATTATTATCAAAAATATTGTTTTAAGACCTTTTTCAAATGCAGGTGATAACAACACTAGATTTGTAAAATACTTTACAAAAAATAAACAAAGGACATGAGCAACTGTGAACTTGCCTTTTGTGATTGCAAGATTATGCACTCACGGTCTTCGAGTCAGTATAAGATCCAAAATCTAAAATCAGCATCATTGGTCCGATAAGGACTAATGTTTAAATAAGCAATATGCTTTTATGCATAAGTAATGTGATGCACATTCTAAACCCGGGGATAACGTTGTCCTAGGGTTTATATTCCGGAAATGGTTACTTTGGAATGTGTGGTCCTTTTGGTGAGGTTTCACATTTGTGCTTTTATTAGAGCTTATGAGTGGTTGTGGGCAACATATATGTAGCAACAAAATATATACTTATGAAATACTAGTCAAAATTGCTTATATAAGAGTTTCTGTTCGGAAGTGGCAAAAAGAATAACCTTCGAAGAAAAGGTTTCTCTTCTAAGGTCTAAACAAACTTTGTGGTTAGTTAGTGGTGGTTGATGTTATTTGTTTTGCTCAAATGGTTTGGCTTGAGTTACTTAATAGCTTAACTACTTCAGACCAAAGTTAACTATAAAACATATAGTAATGTGTATTGTATTATATTTAGATTCTTGGAGACTAAAGTTAACTTTAAAATATAGATAGTTTTGAAAGTATAGTACTTAAAACATTTGTATCTTGTGTATCTGGAATGTTTCTTTTAGGTTACTTAAGATGGGTTATCCTTTTACTTGGTGTAATGGTTTCTTGAATCTATAATGGAGTAGCATCATTTATCTTTTATAAAGGAGTGGTTATGGTTTTATAAATCAAAATATAATATTGTTTCTCTACTAATGAACTGATTATAATGTTGGGGTAGTTTTTGTAATCTGATGGGTAAAGTAGATAGAAAAGATTTGGAGTATTCTTAAATTGTTCTTTAAGGTTTTTATTATAAATGGAAATCTTTTTAGAATATGATCTTCATTTAAGGTTGAGGATAATTTAATAAGAGGGCCTTTATAATGTTTTAAACCATTAAAGCTTCATTTTATTAATTTTTTAATACTAATACTATTTATTAAACTTAATTTACTCATTTGAGAAATATTAATAAATTTTATTTATCCTTATATGAATTATTAATGAAGTAAATAAGTTTAAATTTGAGTTATTAAAATATTTGAATTTTTATTTAACTCCCAAAGTAAAATAATAGGTTTTTAACCTGTAGATATTATTTTTGTGATCTTTTTGGTATATTACATTTATTTTTATGGTTTATACATAATAAGATATGATTTTTATACTTCTTATTACGATATAATTACCTAATCAATAATAAATGTTTAATTAAGTGAAATAATAATACATGATTATATTTTTCAATTTGAATTCTTATTTTTCTAAGATTTTTAGTATTCTATTTATATTTTTAACATTTACCATTATTAAAATATGAATTATCAAAGTTTTATTACTTATAAAACCTTTATTAAATAATATTTATTTAAATAATCAACATAATAATATTTGATAATAAGTTTAAGTTGTAGATTTTATTTTTCTACAAATTTTTA
Organism: Avena sativa; assembly: GCA_916181665.1. Classification (NCBI taxonomy): domain Eukaryota; kingdom Viridiplantae; phylum Streptophyta; class Magnoliopsida; order Poales; family Poaceae; genus Avena; species Avena sativa. The sequence continues at coordinate 345,606,617 of OV702280.1, read as the reverse complement.
TATATTATACATATTTTTCTGAATTATAAATCAAAAGTTATTAATTAAACAAGATTTAATCATTATTTGATTTCTGGAATATTATTAATTGAATTATAACATTTTATTTGTTTCTTAATAAAAAATACTTTTTCACCGAACCAAGAGCTAGCCTCAGTCACTGACTAGTGGGCCATGGTCCACCTCATCTCTCAGATGAAAGAAATGCATTAGTTACTGACCCAGTCTTTCCCCCCAGTCAATGACATATGGGCCCTAGGCCATGTCATCAGCCACGTGAGCAAAGACTGGTCAAACCGGGAACTGGGTCCAGGCTGACCCAAACACATCGTCATGCTGACGTCAGCGCGACCTCCACCACCAGATCAAGGTCGTCGGCGATGATCTACGGCGATTTAGCACACGTGGTCTGGTGCGTTGGAGAGAGGGTGCAACGGCGAGTCGAACTATGGTTGCGCCACCCCGGAATGGTCACCGGAGCACTAGCTCCGACGAGCTAGAAGGTGACCTACTCGGGTGCATGCGTACAAGGCGCTACAGATGACTAGGATCAAATCGGAGAGAACGAGCAGAAGCAGAAGCTCACCAGGAAGCTTGTAGTGAAAACGACAAGGGGAGGCGAGCTCAAACGACGTCGCCATGGTCGACGGCGAACGGCGGACAGACGAGCTCGATGCACATGGTTTCAGGCTTCCCGGCTCGATTCCTCCTCCTAACAGACGAAGTCCACCATGGCGGTGCTAGTGGAACCTTTAGTTGGCCTTGGGGTGGTCTTGAACAACGACAATGAGCAACTCCGATGAGTTAGGGTTTCGGCATAGTTGGGGAAATTTTAGAGAGAGCACGAGAGAGAGTGATTCGGGTACGAATAGATAGAGGATCTCGTGGGGGTTCTTATCCCCCTCCTCACTAACGGCGGCGCGCATCGTAACGCGTCGGAGATCGACGATCGCCGCGACGCCACGCAGCTGCTTCCGCCGGCGAGGAAGACGACGAGAAATAGAAGGACGAAGCAGTACGAGCTGCTGGTGGGCTGGTCGCGGGCCGAAGTGGGCTGCACCTGGGTGTCAGGTAAGCAGATAGGGTTGGGCTGCGACCAGGTTTGATTTTTTTATTTGATTTACTCTTTTCTATTTTCTGTTTTCCTTTTCAGATTTGAATTTGAATTAGATTTTGAACCTTTCTTTGTAGGATTTCTTTGCTGGACAATTTCAATAATACTAAAATATAGTTAGTATTATTTGTGAACTTTTATCATTTCATCTTTTTGTATTTCTTTTATTTACTCAATATGAGTCCCTTTTTAATAGTTTGTAGGAACTTTTCTTATTATTTTTCTCTCCGATTATAGTTAGGGATTTCTTGAATGATATATTCTTATTTGCTTATCAACTTAACTTTAGTTGGCCCATAGTTTGAATAGGAACTTTTATATGTATAATGAAGTTATACCATTATTTTATGCATGAAATATAAAAGGCATTGATAAAGTTATTTCTACTCCCATTGATTTGGAAAATGACAATGTATATATTCTATTGTAATAAACAAAGAGGTTTAGGGTTTTGTATTATACATATCTACCCTAAGGTGTAGGGTCTTTATTATACTTAGACTCCTTTATGGATGTGGTTAAAGATTCAATAGCTAAACATATTGTTTTCTGTTTGGGATATTTGATGGCATCATCTTTAGTACTAGAAAGTTATATCTAGAATGTTTTATGGAAAAGAATTGATAAAGATACTCCTAAGCACAGATAATTATGATAATTGGAATAAACAGAGATGTGCTTATGGGATTTGTTTTATTGAATGTTCCTATCAAGTGATATAGTTATAAGATGGAAAATTCTTAATATGAAATGAATATTATACTTGGTTTTAAGATTTAGAGTTGATTGTTTACCAAGAATTATTATCTTCCATAATTCATAACTCTAGACTTCTTATTAAGGAATTCCTTTCCTAGATATACTACTTCTTCATATCCATCATCATGTGCTAACATGATGAACTTTGCTTCATAAGGATATTTTTATCCACCTTTTATTCTTCTAATTCCATTTATAATTCTAATGAGCTTGACACAGAAGTTTTCATAATCTTCCTTCATCATCCATTACCAACATTACTCCAGTAGTTGTATATATCAAGCTTTACTTCACCTCAAGTGTCAGTATTTCCCAAGATGAAACTACTACTTCTCTAATCCAATGTTACTCTAGCATTATCTTGATCATACTATCTTGTTTCTACTTAACTCTAGTATCCCATACTCCAATCTCACATTATGTTAGTGTGACTTGTCATGGCTAATCTAGGATAATTATCTAGACTAGGGTTTAATCATGCTCTACCCACCAATGTCCCTTATACAGGATATAAGCATATTCAATCTTGGTGAAAAAAGTATGATCCTTAGAATCCTTTGATCATAATGGCTTAGGTTTCTAGTTGGCTAGTCAAGGCCATTATCAATACAACCTTGTAGTTGTATTAAAATTATCTTCTTAGTATTTATATTGGATTAAGAGATGTTATTCATTTACTATGCCTACTTAATCCAATAGGATTACTCCTTGGGATCAATCTCCAAAATCCATCCTTGTAATCTTCTTTGTTACCATATTGATTTGATTTCCCCCAATCACTCCCACCATAGAGATGATACCTAAAACTAGCATTACCATTTACCTCTTCTTTCTTATTTAGTTAGGCCTTAAGTAAATGCAATAATATGGTCAAGAGTTGATAGATTGAGCTCTGGTGAATCAATAGTTGATCCTTCAACAATGATGAATAACAGACATGGAAATATAACTCAACAAATATGATAAGGATTGATATGGAAAGAAAGATATAGGGTGAATGATCTAAACTCAATTCCTTTCCTACCCAATCTTATTTCAGAAGTAGGGTTAGATATTACCATGATACTCAGGGTACATGCAGATGGGATTAAGATATAGTTGTTAAATTCATATTTGGGGGTTATATCCTCTAACTTGGTACTCATGAGTGATTATAATGAATACTATAATATGATCACATAATGATCAAGTATAATTCACATTGTACTAAGATTTAACTGATAGTACATTTGATCTACCCTTAGAACAAATCTCCCTTACCCAAAATAAGGGTTTAGCAGAAGTCTTATTGAAACTTATCGCAGTCAACTTGATGATATACTTCAATTCCATCAAGCTAAGAGAAGCTTCAATCACTTTAACAAGTTCTGTTTTAAAAGCGCGAAAATTATTCAGATTTTCTCTACATGAATGCAATGCACACATCTGGGTTTAGCTTATTTCTAAGCTCTAATGCTGGGATGTAACACATTTTGTGAGTGGAGCTTCCACCCACATGAATGAAGGAGGGGAGGGGGCAGCCCCCATGGCCGGCGGCCACCCCCTTGGGTGCCCCCTCCTCCTATAAAAGGAGCCCCCTCCTCACTTCTCACTTACACCTCCTCGTGAAGGATCTCTCTCCCTCTCTAGTATTTATCCCCCATGGTCTCGGACTAGCGAGATACATGTTCCCGATGGCTATTCGGCAAGAAAGAGTTGTGCTTTCGCTGCATCGCTGGAGCGAGGAGGCGGAGGTTGCTCAGTGCTTCAGACGTGTGTGCGAGCACGGATGCGCCGCTGATTTGCGGCGCTAGGATTTCCTCTCGATCTTGAGATCGGCAAGAGATTGTCTACATCAACCATGAGTTCAACCTCGTTAAGCTTTTTCGGTCTTCAAGGGTATGTTTTCTACGGATGTATATCCGCCCATTGCTTGTATCTAGTAGATAGATATTGGTATATAGTTGTTCCCATCGTAGGAATTTTTTTGTTTTCTATGCTGCGAACCCTACAGATACACATATATTTAAAATGACAAGAACTTGCCTAGGACCAAAGTTGAGTAGCATGAGGCCTCGGTACTCGTACTCAAGGGGCATTAGATTTTGAACTTGTGATTTGTCAAGCATATAACTCATATTTGCCCTCACTTTAACCTTAATCACTTCAAGATGCTTATGATAGGGGTAATGAGAGATCAAAGCTAATGAGTACCATAATTTTTGTAAGCTTTATAAAACCATTTAATCCCTACTTCCCTCTGAGAAGGGCCTTTCTTTTATTTTTTGTTGAGTCTCCATCTTCTATCTTTATGCACCCGCTAAGAGAGCATAGTTGTCATTTTGAGTTCAATGTGCATTTTCCCAAAACTTGTTGATTGATTCATAATTATGGTATTACTTATTCTTAAATTATTTGTATCTGGTCACCCTTATGAACTTTGAAGGTATCCTATGCATTTATGTTTTGCTATTCCATGAAGGACAAGCTGAATACCACTCTTGCTATGTTTTCTCTATGTGAAACAAACAAATGTCTTTCAAAGCATTATTCATGATATTTTGTTTGTGTTGCCTTTCATGTTGCAACATAGTTGCTATGTCTTATTGGTAGAAATATATCTTTCATGCTTATGTTTAGAGTACTTTGATCACATCTATTAATGCTTTCCAATACCTTGATCAAGATTGTGATGGTGCATGTCACCTCAAAAATTATTCTTTTTATCACTTACCTACTCGAGGAGGAGCAAGAGTGAAGCTTGGGGATGCTGATACGTTGTAAACATATCTATAATTTTTGATGCTCCATGCTTGTTTTGCACCAATTATCTTATGTTTTTGTCTACACTTTGTGGCATTTTTATGAATTTTATGGAACTAACCTATTGACAAGTGCCACAGAGCCAGTTCCCTGTTTTCTGCTATTTTTGGTTCCAAAAAAACTAGTAAAGAAATATTCTCGGAATTGGAAAAACAATAGCCGAAGTTCCTATTTTTCTCGACAGGACACGGAGTACAAAGGAGAGACGAAGAGGCGTCGCGAGGCAGCCACACTAGGGGCCATGCCCCCCTGGACACGCCTGGCTATGGTGTGGACCCCTGACGCTCCACCGACCTCGCCTCTCCACCTATATAATCCCCCCCCCCCGAGAAGAAAACCCTAAGTATCCTATCAGAATTCCACGAAAAAGTCCGTAGCTACCGCCACCGTCGTCCCTATATCGGGAGGGATCTGAAGCTCTTCCCGGCATCCCGAAGGCCTTCTTCATCACCATGCCTGCCTCCGGAGTGATGTGTGAATAGTTCATCCTTGGACTACGGGTCCATAGCAGTAGCTATATGGTTGTTTCTCCTATTTGTGTCGTCATGTTTAGATCTTGTGAGCTACCTATCATGATCAAGATCATCTTATTGTAATGCTACATGCTGTGTTTGCTGGGATCCGATGAATATTGAGTATTATGTCAGATTGATTATTGTTCTATCATGTTTATGTTATTTGTGATCTTGCATGCTCTCCATTGCTAGTAGTACTCTGGACAAGTATTTGCTTGTGACTCCAAGAGGGAGTATTTATGCTCGATAGTAGGTTCATGCCTCTAGTAATCTGGGAGAGTGACAGAAACTTCTAAGATTGCAGATGTGTTGTTGCTACTAAGGAGAAAACAACAATCATTTGTCCAAGGGCAATTGTATTGTTTACATTACACACTTTGCTTAATGCAATTATCTATCGCTTGCAACTTAATACCCGAGGGTTGTTTGGATGATATCCCGAAGGTCGATTAGTAGTCATAATGCAGTTGGATTACGATCTATGTCTCATGTTGTAATGCCCAAGTGAATCTCATAGTGATCATCATGTCATGTACAAGTATTGTTATGCATTCTCTATTTCTCAATTGCCCAGCTGTAATTTGTTCACCCAGCATGTTATTTATCTTATGGAGCAACACCTCTAATGAAACGTGGACCCTGGTCTATTCCTTCCCATTGATATTCCATCTATTGTTTACTGTTTATTTTCTGCAATTACTACAAGCAATTACTTTCTTCCACACTACACGTTTAATCCTTTGTTTTCAGCAAAACCATTGAGCTTGACAACCTCACTGATAAGTTGGGGCAAAGTATTTTGGTTGTGTTGTGTGCATATTCCACGTTGCTAGCAACATCTTCGGAAGTGGTTTCTTTCTCCTACTGGTTCGATAACCATGGTTCCATAACTGAGGGAAAACTTGCTGTTGTGTTCATCATACATTGCTCTTTGGGTTCCGAACAGGCTCCACATAAACTGAGCCATCAAGCCTCGATAAACTTAAAGTGGATCTCTGATGAAATAGCATATTGTGAACCTAAAAATAATTTTTGTAAAATATCATGAGCATCAAATCATGTACCTATAGTTCATATCTGACCCACTTCCTACCGATTCGGCAGTAATTTGTCTTTTTACCAGGGATTAACCGAAAGGTTTTAGATTCCCCTGTTAGGACATTGTCCATGTAAGGTGGTCTAGTATCTTTTTTAAAATGTGGTGGTAGCATTTTGAATTAGCCATTGGTGGTTGATTAACAAAACCGCCTGCTTTTTGCACTCGGAAAATAGAAAATGGTTTTTTGGCGCGACGAAAAGGAAAACTTCCTCCTGAAACATTGTTCGCCATCTCATTATGCACATGTATGCACAATATGGACACATTATCACAAACTATGCCTTGATTCTAACCATAACGTTGGTCATTTGACCCGAAAGCCAGGAAATCTCGAATGAGATAGGTCATTTTATGAAGTTTTTTTTGAGACATAATCAATATACCAAGTTTGATATTTTTCCTTCAAACTATGCCACATAATATGACACCACGCAAATGTTTCACATTGTTTGGATCGTTTTTGAATTTCTTATGCCCGTTTCAAACTATCGTCAAACTTTGTCGAACAACGCAGATTTTTAGATCGGGGCTGAGCCTCGATAAAATTGAAGTGGATCTCTGATGAAATAGCATATTGTGAACTTAAAAGTGGTTTTTAATCATGAGCATCAGATCATGTACCTATAGTTCATATCTGACCCACTTTCGACAGGAATTTGTCTTTTTCACTAGGGATAGATGAAAAGGTTTGAGATCCCCCTGTTAGGACATTGTTCATGTAATATGGTCTAGTATTTAAAAAAAAATATGGTGGTAGAATTTTGAATTAGCCATTTGGTGGTTGCTTCACAAAACCGCCCTTTTTTGCACTCGGAAATTAGAAATGGCTTTTTGGCGCGACGAAAAAAAACTTTCTCCTGCAACATTGGTCGCCGTCCCATGATGCACATGTATGCATAATATGGACATATTATCACAAACTATGTCTTGATTCTAGCCATAACATAGGTCAATTGATCCGAAAGCCAGGAAACCTCGAATGAGATAGGTCATTTTGTGAAGGTTTTTTGAGACATAATCAATATACCAAGTTTGATATTTTTTTTCTAATTGTGTCACATAAAATGACACCACGTAAAGGTTTCGCATTATTTGGATTGTTTTTAAAAATTTTATGCCCATTTTAAACTATAAATAATATTTTATGTTTCACTTAATTTTTATTTACAAATGTGTAATATTTGAGTGTAGATAGATAGATCTTATTTTTATGCAAATTTTGATATATTATTTATAATTTTTCCAAATTAGAATGATTTAGTTATGATTTTTCAAAGATTAACAAGGTAAAAATAAAACTAGCTATGTCGAGGGCAGCCGTCGGCGTAGCTATTCTACACCGAGGGCAATTTTACACTGACGGCTGTTTGAAGGGGGCTGGCCTGATCACGGTCTACGCCGATGGCCTCGATGTTTGGCCGTCGGCATAGGGCCGGCCTCGGCGTCTCCGCCCAGTCCTATTGTGGATCGGTATGAAGTTTGTGTTGTCAAAGTTTGAAAAGAATGAGGGAAGGGGGGCATGACCGAAGCATACTTTCCTTCTAACTGAAGCCAAAACGAGTCCAGCACTAACATGGTTGATTCGTCCTGAACTTGGTCGATTCTTGTACTTCTTACATATGCCAAAAACTAGAGCTGCCTCACGATGACTATGTTGATTTCCACTTCTCTTTGACGCATGAACTCTTATCAATAATCACCACCTCGATCCTTGAAACAATTCTTCCCGTGGCTGATTGAAGTGCACGTCTAGGCAGATCTTGGTCTTTTTTTTCCTCGTGTAGTGCTAGCTCCTGATCTTACTGCAGCCTCGATGGGGCTCACACGATCTTATTGCAGCCTCAATGGCTGTCGTGGTTAATTGGTCGCACATGTCATCCGCGGCGTATCGATAGGTATTGTTCTCCTCAGCTGTTGGACTATTTGGATTATGTACTATCCACGGCGCGTAGGCACGTCAAACTGCAGGTAAAATCCTCGCCGACGGTGAGCCAGGACCAGAACACATCAGAGTGTATGCACGCCACTGCTCGCCATGATTATGCCACCGGACACTCGCTGGGTCCTGCGACGCTCATAAACCCGATTTGGATTCCTGAAGCAGGTCAGTCACATAGACCCGATTAGCTGGGCGGGAGGGCAATGTTGGCGTAGAACCCCCACGTCCGTGTTGATGTCGATAAAAATTGTCCGCTGCAGAGAGGTTAATTAAAGTCGACGGAGAGCCGCTCCCGATCATCGAGTTGAGGGTGGGCAGGCGTGGATCTATGGCACCGATCATCGGGGTGAAGAAGGGGCCGCCGAATTCATGACTTCACCGCTCAAATTTTCCAGAGACGGCGCCAATTGACGAGAGGTAACCTCGGCAATGCCTATTGTTATGGACTTAGGGGTTCGTGAAAAAGAGAGCGCTAGTAATTTGTGGCTTAACAGACAGACAAGGAAGACGATTTACCCAGGTTTATGCCCTCGTAGAGAAAACCCTACTCCTGCTGGTCTACTACTCGTATTATCAGTGGAGAGTATAAACTCGTTGAGTCGACTAGATGCGATCTCGTCGAGAGAGAAAGGCGTGATGTATATTGTATCGTCGGGTAGCGTGTAGGGTATCGGGTGCCCTCCTCGTTGGCCCCTCCTAGCCTTTATATATGGGGAGGCTAGGTCTCGGGTACCAATACAAGTTGGTTACAAGTATAGAGTTTGTATCTAGTCTAGTCTTGGACTTTCCTTGTCTTGTATCACCAGGAGTCTGTGTCCTTCTAAGCTACGATATTTGTTGAATCGTCATGGCCTTTATGGATCTTGATGTATGTTCGGGTGAGCCATCTGTTAGGCTGCACCATATATACTAACGATGGGCACCCGATGGGTCATGCCTATGTCAGTGATCATAAAGGTGTGTTCAGATATTCGGAGGAGCATGTATAGGAATTATGTGTCAAGAGTGGGATTTTTTCATCCGTGTTACGAAAAGATACTCGAGGGCCCACTCGGAGAAGTTATATCCAATAGCTGTGCAGCGTGTGACTTGGTCTCCGGGATATCACTTGTTGGAAAGAGTTAAGAAACATTTGACGGTAAAGAGATTGAACATGGCATGGTGATGTCATTGATCAGGTCTCGGACAATACAAGTATCAAAGAGACAAAAGGAACATGACATGATATCATGGTTCAACGACATAAATTCGGGGAATGCACATGGGTCATCATGGGCATCCAGGTCCTGCTGATGATCATTGGTACGAGAAGGGTCTCTACCATGTATGGAGTGTCCCCGATATCACGCTTAAGGGCTTTATGATGCTAGGAGATCATTTTGGTATCGGCAGAATCACCGAAGAATAGAAAGAGAGAAAACAGGAAGGGTTTCGTAAAGTATGTAGGATGTCCGGAGTGGGATGGAAGGAGTTCCATAGCCACAAGGATTGAATAATATGTAAGTAAATGCTAAATATTGATTTAATCATTTATTTATATTCATTTAATAAAAGAAAATGAATTAAAATGGTTAAATACCTATTGGGCCAAAATCCTTAAGGGAAAAAGTCCCATGAGGGAAATACCAAAGGGAGGAAGGAGGGGAGGTGGCCGGCTGGACCAAGGGACCCCGTGTGGGGCCCACTAGGGCCCTGGCCGGCGGCAGCCAGCCCCTCTCCCCTCTCCTTTGTTTAGTCCTACATGGCTATGCTAATTAGCTATGGGGTGCCTTTTACCCTATATATTGAGAGGTATCTTCGGAAAATAAATACACCAATAATCAATAAAGGTTCCCTATCTTTTGGGGAGACCACCAGTTGATACTCTCCCTCTCTCTCTATCTCTATCTCTATCTCTCTCGATCTGTCGACAAAGGTCCCAAGTCTGGACTGCGCGATCAGGAGATTTCTTCATCGTGGAGCATCGTCACACTGCGGGATTCAGATCCAGAAGGTCTACTTTGGCAACTACCGCTAGATCGGAGGAACGGGAGTCATCGTCACGCACCGGGCAATGTGTAACCCCCCACGAGGTGCAACACTTGGGTCACTAGAATTCATCGGAGCCGCAGGAGACGTTGGACTTCAACACGACCTCGAGGTCGGCGTTGGTACGACTATATCAGCCACGCTCTCCCGAGCATTGACAACGCTTTTCGATCTTCAAGGGTAAGTTCACGAAAATCCCCTCCCATTACTGCATTACTAATAGATAGATCCTGGCATTAGGGTTCTTAGCGTAGGAAAATTTATTGTTTTTAGGTCCAGAACCCCTACAATTGTATCAGATCTAGACCTATGTGTAGTATTGTTAGTACGGGTAGAACCATGAATTGTAGTGTGTGGGCGTTGATCTTATAGTTGTTACCTTCGCATGTGTACTTGTGCATACTGCGGTAATGCTTGATGAAGCGGCCCCAACCAACTTTACGCGTTCATTCGCGAGACTGGTCCACGCTTGACATACGGCTTGTACATATAAAGTGGCTTTGTGGGGTGTTTGTCTCTCTTGCATTAGTTGGTATGACATTTGCAATTGAGGGCCCTGAAATAAGGGGTATATCATAGACAACTATTTGATCAACATTGTGGTTGTAGTTTGTAGGTAAGAACTGTTCTTGCGCAAACGCCCTGACAGCCATGTAAAACAAGCAAAGATAAAATAAAAGCGTCTAACTTTGTTTTGTAGAGGCGTTGTAATGTTATATGGTAGTAGTCAAGGTAAAGTAATTTACTTTCTGTTGCTAAGTAGTAGTAGCAGTCATGGTGGTGGTGGAATACAATATCGGAGACACCGGAAGCCCGGTTCCCATGGCACCAGAACCCTGGCGACGAATCCGAAGATGCGGGATGGAGATCACAGCGTGAAGGAGCATATCGTATTGCATTTACATTCAATATTTATTGTCTGTGCATCTTGTTGTGTGCTAGTATTATATACTTGACGGTATCCTAATAACATGATCCCTAAACAAAGTTCGCATATGAGGCAGTCCGTGATGATAGGGTGTCAGACATATCTGCGTTCACATATGGTGGATGTAAGCCATGTTGCATAGAGAATACACGTAAGGTTGAGTTAGCAAGCCTAGCATGTGTAGACATGGCCTCGGAACATGGATGATCAAAAGATCAAGCACGAGTCGCATGAATAATGTGATCAATGTTTCGGCGTCCACCTTTACAACACCAGCCGTGATGATCGAGGGCGTTGTAATGAATGGGGATCGTGTAATCACTAAAACCTTTTTAGGGATAGTAGTTTTGGTGGAGTTCTTGTTTAACTCACATAATTATAAACTTATTCTAAATTCTTTTTGCAATTGTAAATGTAGAAATGTCTCACCGTGAAGCTTCCTTTGAAATTTTTGAATGGGTAATTGTTGAAAAGCTTACACTTGATGGATCAAACTTCCCTAAATGGCTTGTGCGTCTGAATGACCTCCTTAGTGAAAACAACGTGGTTGACTACATATGTTATGCGCTGGATCTAGATGAGCCAGATCACTATGAGACCCCACGTGAGCGGGAAAACCGCTATTTTTGTCAAGAGATGTCCACTTACATTCAAGTGATAATGCGCTACAGGATGGTGAACGAACTACATCCACTCATGGGTGATCTTGACCCTATATACGATGGTAGATTAGCTGAGAGCGGAGTTCCCAAGCCATGTGCGCATGTGGAAGCACAAGCTGCTTGGAGATTTCCTTTCCATACAGATGGAGGAACACACTTGTTTGGAGAGTCACTTGGAGCGTATGCATGATGCATACATGAGACTGGTTTATTTCGTGGACTACTGGATGACCGACTCATTTTCGATAGGAGTATTACTTCGATCGTTGCCTCCCAGCTACGAAGGATACGTACGGACTTGCATCATGATAGGTGACATGGAAACACTGGATTTCCATGAGTTCATATTACGTTTCAAGAACATGAAGGTTGAACCCATTGCTGGAGAGGTCATCGATGACAAAGGTATATATATGATATACAGTTTTATAAATGTTATAATCTTGCAAATACTTGTTGCAGTATTGAAGTATCTAATACTTGTTCTGTTTTATGAAAACATGTCCTTCTGCATGAGAGTTGTTTGATGGGGAGGAGGTGACGTTGCGTGTTGATGGCGAGTATGATGATGACAACTGGCGACACTCTCCCTCGATATTTATCATTTAGTTTATTGTTTTGGATAATTATTGTAATCGATGGATTGTAAACTTATTTAGTGTGTCTCACACTTCGTGAGACGGTTATTCATATGAGTTTGTAACAAACAGTTGTTCTACTTTTATGCATGATTTTTATTTGTGTTCTTATGTTGTTCGATTATGTGTGAATTATCCGTGTTGTGTAACTAATTGATAATGCATGAACATTTGTAAAGTATTAAAATGCCTTGAGAATACCCAACTTAATGATATATTTATTTTAAATGAAACCATTGTTTGAAATTCAAAAGTTATGTTGATAATATGTGAAATCCATTTGATCTCTTGTCACATATAAATCATGCCCAAGTCTGGCAAGATAACCAAACACCACGCATCGTATAAATACAAAGTGTTTGATGAATTGTTGGAAGAAAATACATATTCTATATACCATATTTCAACAAAGCGGTAATTATCATTTTGTGATTGTTCAATTTTGCAAAGGAGTTTACCAAATGAAACATGAGCGTGAAACTAGTTTATATGATCAAAGAATTTCAACATCAAAGGGTATTGAAGATAAAAGAGAATCTAATTTTGGTATCGGCAAAATCACCGAAGAATAGAAAGAGAGAAATCCGGAAGGGTTTCAGAAAGTTCGTAGGATGTCCATAGTGGGATAGAAGGAGTTCCATAGCCATGGGTATTGAATAATATGTAAGTAAATGTTAATGTTTATTTATATTTATTTAATAAAATAAAGGAATTAAAATGGTTAAAATGCCTATTGGGCCAAAATCCCTAAGTTAAAAGACCCGTGAGGGAAATACCAAAGGGAGGAAGGAGGGGAGGTAGCCGGCTGGGCCAAGGGACCCCACGTGGGACCCACTAGGGCCCTGGCCGGCGGCGGCCATCCCCCCACTCCCCTCTCCTTTGTTTAGTCCCACATGGCTATGCTAATTAGCGATGGGGTGCCTTTCCCCCTATATATTAAGAGGTATCTTGGGAAAAGAAATACACCAATAATCAAAAAGGATTCCCTCTCTTTAGGGGAGACCTCCAGTTGATACTCTCTCTCTCTCTCTCTCTCTCTCTCTCTCTCTCTCTCCCTCTCTCTCTCTCTCTCGTGACTGCGGTCCCAAGTCTGGACTACGCGATCAGGAGACTTCTTCACCGTGGAGTGCTGTCGCGTTGCAGGATTCAGATCCAAAAGGTCTACTTCCACAACTGCTGCTGGATCAAAGGAGCGGGAGTCATCATCAAGCACCGGACATGTGTAACCCCCCACGAGGTGCAACACTTTGGGCACTAGAGCCGCAGGAGCCGTCGCACTTCAACATGACCCCGAGGTCGGCGTCGGTACGACTACATCAGCCACGCTCTCCCGAGCGTTGACAACTCTTTGCGGTCTTCAAGGGTAAGTTCACGAAAAGTCCCTCTCGTTACTGCATTACTAATAGATAATCTTCGCATTAGGGTTCTTGGCGTAGAAAAATTTATTGTTTTTAGGCCCAGAACCCCTACAAATACGAGCCTCCACGACAAGTAAGGCGTGCATAAAGACCTCCTCATACTGCAGCGGCCCCTCGTGTTCTTCAACAGGAGAGAGCGAGAACTAGCTACTAATTGTTGAGATCTTCAGAGCAGATTTTAGGTTTACCTTGGAAAATTCTTAGTACGGACTCTTCACCAGAGGTAGTAAGCACAGTGCATGCGTCCAAATCACCATTTGGAAGCTGACAAAGAAAACTCCATGTTTCTCGAACAATTTCTAGGTTGTAAGCTAAATTAGCACTCTATATATCATGCTTAGAATATTTAAGTTTATTCATAAATGGATGAACAAGCTCAACTTCAATATATAGCTTAATATAAACTAAAATTGTCACGCAATTTTAATTCGCATGGGCGCATATTCATTATTATGAACAATAGTCGGCATGTAGTACTATTAATAATTATTCAAGTATTGCCAAACTTCAAGGTAAGTAGGTAGCTGACCAATATAATGATTACAAAAAACGGATATTCAATTTGGCTGGTAGGTGCAAATGCACTGATTACGAGAATTACTAGATATGCATAGTATATTCTATCCTTAGGATCTATTTTGTCAACTTCGCACAAACCCTCTGCAAAATTCAGAGCCGGCCCTACATCCTTCCAAAGGCCGCATTCTGCGTGGAGCGAGACCCTTCCTCTTTCCGCGTTTTTCTTTGGAAAATGATAGGGTTCTCCCGGGGATTGAAGGAAACGATTCCCCGGGTCGCTTTGTAACGCGTGTCCATTTTTGGGCCCACCGGTACTGCTTCCTCTCGTTGCTTTCACTAAATACTGCTTACTCTCGTTACTTTCCCAAATCAATGCAAGTACAGAGCCGCTCGCCATGGGTGTTGCAAATCGCGCAGCCGCGCGTGCTCGCCCTGCTTGCGCTCCGCCCCCTTGCACCGCGTCGTCCGCTTGCAGATCCCGCCGCCGCCGCTCGCCCCTACTTTGCGCGCCACCCCGCCTGCAGGTCGCGCCACCACCGCCCCCGCCACGCTGCCTCTGCTTACCGCCATGCCCCCAGCGGCTCTCCGGCGGCGTCGAGGACGACACTCTCTTCGTTCAGCAGGCCATGGCCCTCCTCTACTTCTACATGAGCCTCAACTCCTCATCCTACAGCAGTCGGTTCCTCGCGCCGCCGCCCATGGCCGGAGCTCGCGTCCTCGCATGCCGGAGCTCGCGTCCTCGTCGACTTCCTTCTCCTGCCGCGTGCCCCTCCGAGCTCTGCTGACCTTGGGCTACCGTGCCCGCTCCAAGCCCCGCCGCCGAATCAGGGCCACCGGATTTTGCTACACCGCATGGTGCTACATAGGCACGATGGCGATGCTACTGGGAGTGGTCATTGTTGCTACAGATGAAGGGTCCTGATGCTACCGAACAATAAATGGGTTTTGAGATTTTGCTACTGGGCAATGCTACAGTAGTAGTAATATTTTGCTATTTTTATTCTATGTTTTTACTATAATAGCATAAAGTATTTGCTACGGTATTTTTTGACGAAAGTCAGTTTTGCTATAGCAGGCACCGGCGATTTCTCCGGCAAGGCCTTTTTTTTGCTACATTAGCAATTTTTTTTTGCTACCATCGTTTTGCGGTTTTGTTACAATAGTATAAGGTTTTTGCTACATGGTCTCCGGCAAAGTCTCCGGTGAAAGTCTCCGGCGAGTCTCCGGTGAGGTTAGGTTTGCTATATTAGCACAACTTTTTTGCAACACGGTCGCCGGCGAGGTCCAGTCTGTTTTTTATTTTCTGGACCAAATTTTTTTCTGCTACATATAGGCAAAGCTGAACTATTTATAGCAAAAGCAGGTATATTTATAAAAAAAGGATTTTAAAAATTTTAGAGAGACACGTGTCAGCACGAGGAGGACCCGGGATTTCCCCGAAGTACGGGCCCGTTTTGTTTCTTTTGGAGTGCGAGAAAACGAAAACTGTGCGTTTAGTACTAGGGATTCCGTTATCCAATCGATCGATGGATTAGAGTCGAAGTCCTGGTCTCCTGAACGCATACAGTTACACGAATCGTAATCCGACACAACACTTGCCGGCACGTCTTTATTTAAACTTCACAATGGCGATCACGTACTCGAGCGACTTGGAAAAATAAGCTCTGCAAGCGCGATCATGGACTTGACTACTTTGAATGTTTTCCTAGGCGGCAGGTATGAATCGCAAGTTTCAGATTTTGTTACTTCCTCTGACCCATATTAATTGACTCACATTTGTCTAGATTTGGTTGAATCTAGACACTATTTAGTATATAGGTTTATCTAAATTTTAGTAACACAATTTCTAGTACTACTCTCTTTATCTTGAATTAAACTCTCGCAGATCTGTCTAAATTTGTATGTATCTATACAGTAAAACAAATCTAAATACATGTTTATATAAACAAATCTGTGACAAGGAGCGCTCCCTTTTAACATCTATTTTGTTGGTAGCATATAATTGTAGCTAGCTTACACGTACATACGGGGTTAATTTTAGGATGTTCATGTATAATACACATGAAGAGACGGCACCAAAAGAACCCTAAGAGGGTGTTTTTATTTCTTTTCAAAGAGAAGGCTGGCTGTCTATTTCCCGGTGCACACAAGGTTGTTAGACCAAAGAAGATGATTAGGCTATGTATCCATGACGAGTTTGGCATGAGGGCATTGGCTAAGCCTACATCTACACTTAAATCTACGACACTACGGCATGAAATAAAGCTTCGTACAACAAGACGGAATATCCATTGGATTTATCTCACATACAAGGTCCGTACATGGGCAGAGTTCAGGGAAAATACTGAGACCATCGGAAGATTACATCTTGTGGTAAACAATGCAATTAAGAAGTACAAAGACCGCCGCAAGCCAGCTGGATTGTTTTATTTCGCAACAGATTCTGATGATTTCACACACACAGTCCGCAGTCACCTATATGGTGAAAGTGACAGCAGGTTCTTGAGAGATCTATGGAGAAAAAAGAAGAGACATGAGCACGAGATGAGAGAAACTGACCAGGGAGTATGCGATGCTTATACTAGCAGTGCTCATGGATCCGATCTATCCAGCCCAAACTTTTGTTCCATCGCCACCGGGACATTGAAACTAATTGGTATAACGCACGTATTTTGCTTGTTGCTTGTGATTTTCTTAGCCTGGGCGATAGTATATTTGTAAGCAATTTTTAATATGAGCCAGCTCGATACTCTGCTTTGTTCTTCGAATGACATGAATGCATATTTTTTTATTGGTGTGGTTAATTTTCATTCGCTTAATTCTTATTATAAGTGATGTCATTCCACGGTTTTGTATTATATGAATAATTTTTACCATGTGATGCTTTTACCGCGTGAACCTTTTTCTCTGTTACAGCCCACATGTAAATCAAAACTTTTCATTTACAACCTACTTATGACTAAAAAAATCTTGGTTGCAACCTACTTGCAACTGAAAAGATCTTAGGTGCAGCTGACTTGCAACTCAAAAAGGTTAGTCTCGATCCACTTGAAATTCAAAAATCTCAGTTACAACCCATTTGTAACTCGCACAAATCACAATAGAAATCCGATGATTCTGGAGTTGAGTGAGCTCTATCTAATTTCTCATTTGACCGAGAATTAGTAAAACTATTTTGAGAGGATTTGTGAGAGTCCTTATCAATATCAATTAAAGTTATACCATCTGGATGATTATTTAGAATTAAGCTAGCAGATTTATCGACACGGCTATAAGAGTTCTTAAGTAAGGAACCAAACCTTTTTTTCGATGAAAGGGACCACACGGCCCCCAATTTCATATTGAAATTGAGAAGTCTCCAAAGTATTTTTTTTCTACAGGATACTCAAGTAAACCTGGAACAACCTCCAATCTTTACTAAAACAGAACAAAAGTGGGGGCAAAACCAAAATATATGAAAACTAAAACCATCAGACCCTCATCCAAATATATATAACAAACTTCTGAAAAACAGCAAACTAGCAAATTAAACAGAGGTTGTCGAAAAACTCATGAAGTATCATCTTCGCTTGTGGCATAGCCTCAAGATGTCTAGACCCCAACAATGCCAATGACTATATACCTCATGCGCCACCTTCGCCATTTTACCGGCACCCCGCTGCAACAGCCTTCATAGCGCGTTTTTCTGTAAGAGTGCCCATTCATTCAAGAAATGACACAAGTAAATAACTAAATTAGTTGGATCACCTGGTCTAACACTTTGAAAACAAGATTTATTCCTTGTTTTCCATATAGTACAAAAAAGAGCAGTGGTCCCTAACATTAGTATCTTTCTATCTCTACCAGTCTAGGCAGCGAACCACGCCTGGTATAGGTTATTGAAAGATGCAGGCTTTGAATGAATCCCCAAAGACACACAAGAAACATTCCACGTGTACTTAGTCCGGACAAGAGAAGAACAAGTGTTCTAGCGATTCCGTTGCATCACAGAATTCGCACAACTCTGTTCCTTTCCATCCTTTCTTTTTCAAATTATCTCTAGTCAAGACTCTATTCTTCACCACCAACCAACTGGAAACTTTGATTCTCAAATGAATCTTCAAAGACCAAATAAACTTGTAAGGAAACTCTACCCTACTCGACTATCGTGCAGCCATGTGCGAGGAGGGGTGCACCAACCCATATTAATTGACTTAAATTTGTCAAAATTTGGATGATCTATATCCTAAATAGTGTCTAAATTCATCGAAATCTAGACAAATGTGAGTAATTAATATGGGTCGATGTGAGTAGTAGTTTTTCTTCAGAACTCACATACTTTGCAGAGAACTGTATGTATGCGGAATTAAAGCTTATATATATGTATTTTTTGCAAAAATTCAAGGTAGGGCCGCTGCCATACCTTGCCCAAAGGGGTCCTTCGCCCCTGACGGTAGCTTAGATGTCAGGGCACCGAGACTTTGCCACCGTCGATGCGTTAGCATCGACGAGCAATGAATGCTAGGTACCCTAACAACCTTCAAGACTTTGTTACCTGTAAGTCACGATAGCGACGACGGACAATAAAGTCGAGACGCTAAACTACTGGTTACACTTTATGTTTGCTTACTACGCCGGTACCCTTTCAAGGTTGAGTCGTCCGTACGCTGCTCGTGGTGATCGGTAATAAAGCCAAGCCGCTAGAATAATTTTTGTATTCTATCTGTAGTTAATGTTTTTTTGGATAACATATATTATTGGATCGGTAACTTACGTGTTAAAGCATGGATAACTCTAGTGTAACTAGTGGATAATTATTATACAATATCGTAGATATCCGTTGTTTATATCTATGAATAATTTTAGTTCTTTTTGTGACCATTATATTTTTAAGTCCTAATTATCCCCTTTTAGTTAATTCAAGCGATTGACTTATTTGATTTGGACACAGTAGTCTAGGTGTTGGGATAACGTGACTCTTCGACGTCCACTCGGTAAAAACGGATCCTAAATTGGGGGAGTTCAAATTTATGCTTTTTGTATCCATACAAAAACTCAAACACACGAACTGTTTGTAAGGTGGATAACTTATGCGTTACCTGGTGGGTAAGTTATATAGTTCAGTCTGGATAACTTTTGGGCCAGAATTTTTTTTATTAAAACATATCAACATGAGATCTACTTTCGAAGATCTCGTCGTGACTAGTCCAACGGTGAAAACGGATCCTAAATCGAATAAACGGTTCGATCTACAAACCATTTTGAATTTTCAGATCTCGTATTTAATTTTGATGACATCGTCTATTTTGTCTTTTATGTTTAACACTAAACTAACTTTCTATTTTCAGGCATACCCGGACAAGAACGACTTGCATGCGGCTGATGCTAGTGTCCGCCAGAATTTGTAATATGAAGACCGGTCTAAATGTAGCACCGTCCTAAATAAAAGGTCCGCACTGTGCGGTCGCGTAGGATTTCTCCAAACCGAGACAGATGCGCGGTGTACCGTACCGTGGTACATCCGTACAGTACATGTGGGAAGCAATCTACTACAAAAACCAAGGACTATGCTACGTTTAGACCAGTCTAAAAAGTAACAAACTTGGAGGACGTTTTGATCGAAGCGCATGGGAGCCCAACTATTCCTGAATTGCCTAATCACTAAACGGCAAGATTTTTGACTAGCTAGCTCAATTCACATGCAAAAGTTCAAAATGTTTTTTAGGTCAAACAGTTTGTCCGAATTAAAGATCCATTTTCACCATTAAACTAGTCGCGACGAGATCTTCGAAACTAGATCCCACGTTGTATATTCTGACAAGATTTTTTTTTGACCAAAAGTTATCCACCCGTAACACACGAGTTATCCGGACTTCAACACGTAAGTTATCCACCCAATAACATGTAAGTTATCCACTATTACAAAATTTACCCAGAGATTATGTATTAGAGATGGATAACTTTTTTTTGTTTACCAACAAGTTATCCATCGGTAACACAAGAGTTATCCAGGCTTCAACATATAAGTTACCCACCAAATAACATGTAAGTTATCCATCACTATAAAATTTTATTCACGAATAAAATATAAAAAGTTTTTCTAACGACACGGCCTTGTTGTCCGTCGCTCCCTCGCAGCGTACGGACTACTCAACCTCAAAAGGCTACCGCGCCAAACATCGAACATAATTTTTTTAAAGGAACTAAATCTAAAATTCTTTTGCATAGCCCACCCACCACACACAACCTGTAATCTAGCAATTCGACTTCGTCGACGTCCGTCGCCACTACCGTAGTGGACGAGTGACAAAGCCTCGAAGGGTTTTAGGATACCGAGCCTTAATCGCTCGTCGACGCTGATACATTTATGGCAATAAAGTCTCAGTATCCTAATAACTAGCTACCGTGTTTCAATTAAACTTGCTCAACACATATGCAACATTTCTATCCAATATGTTTATATGGTGGGTAACTTATGTGTTACTGAGTGGATAACTTATATATTATGACATGGATAACTCACGTGTTTAGGGTGGATAATCTTTTAGTCCAATTTTTTTCTCGAAACATATCAACATGGGATCTGGTTTTGAAGATCTCGTCGCGACTAGTGCAACGATGAAAACAGATCTTAAATTGGATAAACGGTTTGATCTACAGGATATTTTAAATTTTCGATATGATTCTAAGCTGGCTGACAGTAAGGTTCACATTATAGCTGGCTCTGATTCAATTTGTCTTTTAGTACACCAGCGCATGCAGCACACTTTATTCACATCCATTAGGTTTTGAATTTGTCAGACCAGTCTAAGAGTAGATTTGCCTTATCTCTCGTCGCCGATTGGTCGCTACCGCGGCGTACGGGTGATGAAGTCTCGAAGGGTGTTAGGTTACCAAGCCTTCACCACTCATCGATGCCCTAACACGGATTCTCGATACCCTAACACCTATCCTACCGCGTTCCAATTAACTAGCTCGTAGCTTATATTTAATTAATTGTATTGAAATACATGGGCAATCGAGGTTTCATGAGGTGAGAAAGATATAAAAGTTACCCACATAATAAATACGAGAACATCTCGATCCGATCCGTTTATATGTTGGATAACTTATATGTTTTAGGTGGATAACTTACATACTATGACATGGATAACTCATGTGTTAAGGCTTGATAACTTTTTGGTCCGATTTTTTTTTTCATATCAACATAGGATCTAGTTTCGAAGATCTCATCGCGAGCTTTAATTCGGTTTGTTTTTTAGTGACATGCAGCGTACCGGACAATGCACTATACGCGTCCGCCAAGTTCAAAAATTTCCAGACCGGTCGCTACCTAGATTTTCCGAAAACCAATAGTAGTATCAAGAGGCAGACACGGTGCAGCGCGTCGGCAGTATTCTGGAATTCTGTACACGCACATATTGTCCTATACACCAGCGCAGCTAGCTAATAAGCTCTGCCATGCCGATTCGGAAACTATCGATCAGAGTTGGGCTCCAATTTGCGATCCGGTCGCACCAGTTCCAGCCTATCGCTACTCACGCTTTACATAGGAATCAGAATCAGAATCGTGCAATACGCGTTACTAGAAGAAGGGCTTCTGCATCGATAGCCGGCTCCTTCATATGGACACCAAGACTGCCCCGATGGCGGCTGCAGGTAAATACGCGTTACTAGAAGAAGGGTTGTTTATTAGTTGTGCTTCTGTAACCTTTTTATACTCCCTCTGCCTCAGATTTTAATTGATTCAATTTTTTGACAGACATGTGTGTGTCTATAACATGTGTGTCTAGACAAAGTTAAATTAATTATTTTTTCCGTCCTAAAAGGGATATCTCAAGTTTATTTAAACTTAAATGTATCTAAACACTATTTAGTATATAGATAGATTTAAATTCAAACAAACTTGAGAGTACTTTAGAATGGTTTAGAATGGAGGGAGTATGTCTTTTCTAAGAAATCTTGAGGCGTTAACTTAGGATGATCTTTTTCATATACCCAGGGTCAAACGCCAAAGCAAGAATCCGATGAAGACGTTCTTTTTTATCCTCAGACAGAAGGTTGGGTCCACAGTTCTCAGGAAAACCAAGCAGGTTACCAGACCGAAAAAGATGTTCAGACTATGTGTTCGTGACGAGTTTGGCACCAGTACAGTGGAGAAACCAGCACGTGCACTTAAATCAACGGCGCTACGTCATGAAATATAGCTTCGTCAGGGAAGGTGGAGGGTTTCATACCAGAATATCATGTACAAAGTCTAATCATGGTGGACTGGTGACAGCACCGGAACCATCCGAAGAGTGTCTTCCAGGGTGAACAATGCACTTCGAAAGTACAGAGAGCGCCGCATTGAAGCCGGCCTGTTTTATTTGGACGGGCACACACGAGACATGACATACACAGTCAGGAGTCACATGTACGGTGATAGCCAGTTCTTCAGGGACCTGTGGAGAAAGAAGAGATTGGAACGCGCAACGAGAGCAAGCAGTAATCAGGAGCTGTGCAATGGTTCTGCAGGTGTTCACGAATTCTTCATATCTGAGCACACGGGCCTTTCCTCCATACTAGTCGGGACGTTGAGATTGTGTGGGATGAGGCATGCGTTTTGCTTCTTGCTTGTGATCTCTTTAGCTTGGCCGATTGTGTATGTATGAAAGATCATTGTAATTTGGTTAACTTGCTACTACTTTTATATGGTGCGGATAATGTTTTCTCCTCGTGCATTTGCTGACATTGTGTATTAATGTACATCACTCTTGTCTTTGCGGGTTTCATGAAAAATCACATGACCCCGTGTCGCTCCTGCTCGAGCGACCTCGGGAAACCCTACCTACCGCCAGGTACCCAGGCTCCTCCGTCCACCCTCGCCGCCAAAGGTTTTGTGGGGGAGGTTATTATACCTTCGTGGAGGATCTGACATCATCCAGAGCCGGTAGAACCGTGGGTGCTATTATACCTTCGTGGAAGAGCTGTTGTGATGCTCCAGTCTCTCCCACCGTGAGGACGTGGATGCTTCTAGTTTAAATCCAAGCTTTGGTTCCACCAGAGCGGGCAATGGTGGTGTTTTCTTGTGCTTCCTCCGAGACATCGTCTTGGATGCCCGAACTTTAGTCGCCGATGAGGCCTGTGTTTCTATTTGGTTTTGCCGCTTCGACTCGGTGAGGGGATGTTGTGGTGGGGTGGCGCTGCGATTTGGCTAGCGGCCAGAGATGTTGCAACGCGACTGAGCAGTTAAGGCATCCTGGTGGTCGGGGACCAGCAATATTGTGGCGCGTCTAATTGGTAGAGATGGCTAGCGAGAAGTGATCTTGTGGCGCGACTATGGTGACGGGCGAACGGCAATATTGTGGTGCTGCACGAATGAGGTGGCCTGTGACCAGTGACCGTTGATGTCGCAGGACGGCTGAGGTGGTTGGCGGCCGATGATGTTGCGACCCGGGCTAGGCAGCGACTGGTGATGTTGTGGCAAGGCGAGTCTCTTGCACGGTGGTACAACAAAAACATTGCGGTCCAACACTTTATTTATTCATACCAAGAGCTAAGAATATATAAAGTTTTTGAGATTCTGGTCGGTCCAATAAGGATTCACTGCGCCGATGAATATTCAATTGCAATTGGAATAGCTTCCTAATCAATGGTATACTATGCTTAAAACCACTAGAGCCGGCAACTTATTGGAGAAGTTACACTAATGCTAGCTGAAAGGGCATGTATGCCCCATGTGTGGTGTTGATAATTAATGACAATCTCTATGAACTAATGTGTAAATTGAGTTTTACTTGAAGGTTTGTTCATTGGCATCGCTTGGGCCATGTGTTGGTCTCAAGGTTGGAAGATGAAGAAATGTCCAAGGGCTTTGTGCCCATTGGAATCATGAAGAGAGAAGGAGCTTGAAGGTTGATCAAGACAAGTGCAAAGAGTTGAGTCAAGATGGATCAACCTCAAGAAGGGATGAAGAAGGGCGAGCTCAAGATGCGCCATCTCTAGAAGATCTCATGCTTGAAGCTTGCCATCCTTGTGATCATGGAGTGATGAAGACAAGTTCAAGAAGAGGTTTCCCCGTGGAGTATGGGGGAGCAATTTGCAAGTCTTCATCAAGCAAGAGCGAGCAAGAGCAAACAAGAAAGCTATTCCTACTTTAGAAGAACAAGACAGTCTACATAAAGTTCAAGTGAAATGTTCAAGGCAAAGGTATGATCTTGATAGGGCTTCACTTTTGCCGGTCTCGTGTTGTTAGTTGAGAGACCGGGTTTAGGATAGATAGCCGTTCTATCAAGTGGAATGCTCAAGGCAAAGGTATGACCTTGAAGAGCTTTCCCTCTTGTTGGAGATATGCCCTAGAGGCAATAATAAATGTAGTTATTATTATATCTTTGTGTTTATGATAAATGTTTACATTCATGCTATAACAGTATTAACCGGAAACATTAATACTTGTGTGATTTTTAAACTAAATTAGAGTCCCTGGTAAAGCCTCTTTAATAATACTAGCTTGTTGGTTAATAGATGATCGTGGTTTCTCGATCATGAACATTGAGATGCTATTAACAACGAGATCATATCATTAGGAACATGGTATGATGGACATACTCCTATAGATAAGCGTAGCATAAAGATCAAGTCATTTTAATAGTTCAATTGCTATAAGCTTTCTGATACATAGTAACCTAATTCCTTCGACCATGAGATCATGCTAATTACCATCACTGGAAGGATGCTTTGATGACATCAAACACCACACCGTAACTGGGTGGCTATAAAGGTGGCATTGAGTGTTCGGAAAGTATGGGTTGATGCACATGGATCAAGAGTGGGATTTGTCCATCCATATGACGGATAGATATACTCTAGGCCCTCTCGGTGGAATGTCATCCAATTAGCTTGCAAGCATGTGACTGGCTCACAAGGGATCACATATCAAGGGAACGAGAAGAGAGTACTTATCAGTAACGAGGTTGAACTAGGTATACAGAGATACCGACGATCAAAACCTCGGATAAGTAAACTATCGTGAGATAAAGGGAAATTGGTATCGTATGTAAGTGGTTCATTCGATCGCAAAGTAATCGTAGAAATATGTGGGAGCCATATGAATTTCCAGATTCCTCTATTGGTTATTGATCGGAGAAGTGTCTCGGTCATGTCCGCGTAATTCACGAACCGTAGGGAGACACACTTAAGGATTCGATGTTTTTGTGTAGTTATGGAATGATGAGTAAGAGACCGAATGTTGTTCAGAGTCTTGGATGGGATCCGGGATATCACGAGGAGTTACGGAATGGTCCGGAGAATAAGATTCATATAAGGAAAGTCCTATTTCGGAGTTCGGAAAAGATTCCGGTGTTTTCACCAGGAATTTTCTAGAAGGGTGTGGAAGGTCCGGCACTCCAGAGGGGAAGGGTACATGGATGTGTCATGACAATGTGGAATGGTTGCATCATGTACTAGGTCACTTGGCTGGGCAATATGGAGAGATAAATCAAATCCATGTTTGAAAGTCAAACGCCAGTTTGAAAAAGTCAAATCTGAAGTTTGCTTGGTGGAGGGAGAGTAGGAAACCTACTTGGGGAGGAAGTCCCACTCCCTCCAACCGCCGGCCATGAGGAGGAGTTGGAGGAGGACTCCCTCATACCAAACCGCCCCATCCCACCTATATAAGGAGGGGTAGGGCACCCCCTACCCCTCACACCAAAACCCTAGCCCCAAGTCACCGGCGCCACCACCTCCAAGTGCCGCCACCTAGGGCTCCTCCAACTCGCCGAGTTAGGGTTTCCCCAAACCCTAGCCGCCGGCCACACCCTCCCCTTGGTGCCCTCTAAACCCTAGATCACCAAGTCCTCTCTCATACTCCACCATACTCGCTCCGGCTTAAGGCGAAGCCCTGCGGGATCTCCCCTCTACTTCCGACACCACGCCGTCGTGCTGCCGGAATCGCGAGGAGAGTGCTACAACCTCCACTGCCTGCTGGAACAAGGGAGAGGAAGGTCTTCATCGAGTACCGAACGTGTGACCAACTGCGGAAGCGCTGCCGGAATGCAGCACCGGAAGGATCGTCTACGCGATCTTGAGATCGGCAAGAGTACGACTACATCACCCACGAGAATCTGCTCTCGTTAACCGCTTTGGAATCTTTGAGGGTGAGTTCTTCTATCGACTCGTTGCTACAATCTAGTAGATAGATCTTGGCTTGTTTGTGTGCATGCGGTAGAAATTTTTTGTTTTCCATTGTACGAACCCCTACAGTGGTATCAGAGCCGTGTCTATATGTAGATCTGTTGCATGAGTAGAACATAATGGTCATTGTGGGCGGTGGTGCTTTTATTATCAATTGCTTTTTGTGTACTTTTCATCTTGCGGTATGATGGGATGAAGCGGCCCAGGCTAACCTCACATGACATCATTCATGAGACTTGCTCCACGCTTAACATGCAACTTGTATTGCATAAGTGGCTTTGCGGGTGTCTGTCTCTCCCATCATAGTATAGATTCAATTTACAACGGGCACTTGATAGTTCAAGCATCAACGTTGTGGTTCTTGTTCGTAAGTTAGAACGACACTTATTGAAAGCGCCAAACCACGTAAAATATGCAAAGAAAATTAGATGAGTCTAACTTTGTTTTGCAGGGGTGTGCTGTGATGTGATATGGCCATGATTGTGATTATATTTGATGTATGCAATGTTCCTTATTGTAAGTTGGCAACCGGCAGGAGCCATATGGTTGTCTTTAAATTCCGTTAAAACCTATGTGTCTATTCAAAGTAGTTGTAATATTTGAAGATGGTGGACAACAACCATGAAACGACGCCATTGACCTTGACGCCATACCGGTGATGATGGAGATCATGATTGTGCTTGAAGATGGAGATCGGAAGCACAAGAAGAAAGGCCATATCATATCACATATTATGAATTGCATGTGATGTTAATCCTTTTATGCATCTTGTATTGCTTAGTTCATGACGGTAGCATTATAAGATGATCCCTCAAGCACACAATTTCAAGTTTTAAAGTGTTCATCCTTAGTAAGCACCGTTGCTAAAGCTCGTTGTTTCGAAGCACCACATGATGATCGGGTGTGCTAGATTCTGCGAGTGTATACAACATGAGCAAGCCAGATTTTCTCATGCGGAAGCTAAGGTTTGATCTTGACGAGCCTAGCATGTACAGACATGGTCTCGGAACACGGATCACCGAAAGGTAAAGCATGAGTCATATAGTAGATATGATGAACATGTTGATTGTTCGCCATTAAAGCTACATCAACTCTCGTGATGATCGGTTTTGATGTGGTGGATTCGGTTCGTGTGATCACTAAAACAATGTGAGGGATATTGTTTTGAGTGGGAGTTCACCTAGATTAACTTAACTATTAATTAGAACTCAATTTGTCATAAACTTAGTCTAAACTATTGAAAATATGTTGTAGATCAATGGCGGACCCTACCATGAATTTTAATGCGTTCCTAGAGAAAGAAAAGTTGAAAAACAATGGAAGCAACTTCGCGGATTGGTTCCGAAATTTGAGGATTGTCCTCAATGCTGGTAATTTGACCTATGTGCTGGAGGCACCGCTGGGTGACCCGCCTGCAGCTACTGCTACCGATGAAGTAAAGAATGTTTACCTCACTCGGAAGAATCAGTACTCCACAGTTCAGTGTGCTATATTGTATGGTTTGGAATTGGAGCTTCAGAAAAGGTTTGAGAACCATGACCCACATGATATTGTCCGTGAACTCAAAATGATATTTGAGGCTCACGTGGAAGTTGAGAGTTATGAGGCTTCTGAAAAGTTCTTTAACTGCAAGATGGAAGAGGGAAGCTCCGTCAGTGAGCATGTGCTTAAGATGTCTGGGCACGCAAACAAACTCCAAAGCTTGGGTATAGTCATTCCTAATTCTTTGGGGATTCACCGTGTCCTCCAATCACTGCCACCAAGTTACAAGAACTTTGTGATGAACTACAATATGCAAAACATGGACAAGACATTGCCGGAACTCTTCTCCATGTTGAAATCTGCAGAAGTGGAGATCAAGAAAGAGCACCAAGTGTTGTTGGTCGATAAGATCACCAAATTCAAGAAGCAAGGCAAGTCTAAGCAAAAGGGAAACTTCAAGAAGGGCGGTAAGAAAGTTGCCGCGCCGGCGAAGAATACCAAGGCTGGGCCTAAGCCTGATATTGAGTGCTTTTACTGCAAGGGAGAGGGTCACTGGAAGCGGAATTGCCCAAAGTACTTGGCGGATTTGAAGAACGGCAACATCAAGAAGAAAGGTATATCTGATATACATGTTATTGATGTGTATCTCACTAGTACTCGTAGTAGTGCCTGGGTATTTGATACTGGTTCGGTTGCTCATATTTGTAACTCGAAACAGGTGCTGCAGAATAAACGGAAGCTAGCGAAGAACGAGGTGACGATGCGCGTTGGAAATGGATCAAAGGTTGATGTGATCGCGGTCGGCACGCTACCTCTTAATATACCATCGGGATTAGTTTTATACTTAAATAATTGTTATTTGGTGCCTGCGTTGAGCATGAACATTATATCAGGATCATGTTTATTGCGAGACGGTTACTTGTTTAAGTCTGAGAATAATGGTTGTTCGATTTATATGAGTAATATGTTTTATGCACATGCACCTTTGATAGATGGTCTATTCTTATTGAATCTCGATTGTGGTAATACACACATTAATAATATTGAAGCTAAACGTTTGAAATTGAGCGATAACTCGACCTATATGTGGCACTGTCGTCTTGGTCATATTGGAGTGAAGCGTATGAAGAAACTCCATTCCGATGGAGTTCTTGAATCACTTGATTTCGAATCACTTGAAAGATGCGAAGCATGTCTGATGGGTAAAATGACTAAGACTCCATTTTCTGGTATGATGGAGCGAGCTACGGACTTATTGGAAATCATACATACCGATGTGTGTGGCCCGATGAGTGTAGCATCGCGCGGTGGTTATCGTTATGTTCTCACCTTCACGGATGACTTCAGTAGATATGGGTATATCTATTTCATGAAACATAAGTCCGAAACTTTCGAGAAGTTTAAGGAATTTCAAAGTGAGGTAGAGAATCAACGTAACAAGAAGATTAAATTTCTATGATCTGATCGTGGAGGTGAATATCTAAGTTACGAGTTTGGCGAGCATTTGAATAAATGCGAAATACTTTCACAATTGACACCGCTGGGAACACCACAGCGTAATGGTGTGTCCGAACATCGTAATCGAACTCTCTTAGATATGGTTCGTTCTATGATGTCACTTACAGATTTACCGCTATTGTTTTGGGGTTATGCATTAGAAACAACCGCATTCACTTTAAATAGGGCACCATCTAAATCCGTTTAAACGACACCGTATGAATTATGGTTTGGGAAGAAACCTAAATTGTCGTTCCTTAAAGTTTGGGGTTACGAAGCTTATGTAAACAAGTTACAGCCGGACAAGCTTGAACCCAAAGCGGAAAAATGCGTCTTCATACGATACCCGAAGGAAACTATTGGGTATACCTTCTATCATAGATCCGAAGGCAAAATCTTCGTTGCCAAGAATGGATCCTTTCTAGAGAAGGAATTTCTCTCGAAAGGAGTGACTGGAAGGAAAGTAGAACTCGACGAGGTTGTTGAACCTTCTCTCGAACTTGCGAGTAGCGCAACACCGGAAGTAGTTCCTGTGGCGCCTACACCAATAAGAGAGGAATCTAATGATATTTATCATGAAACTTCGGTTGAAGTTACTACGGAACCTCGTGGGTCAACGAGAACCCGTACCACTCCTGATTGGTATGATCCCGTTATGAGTGTCATGTTGGTGGACAACACCGATGACCCTGCGACATATGAGGAAGCGATGATGAGCCTAGATTCCAATAAATGGCAAGAAGCCATGAAATCCGAGATTGGATCCATGTACGAAAACCAAGTATGTACTTGTTGCCTACCAAAACCCACCGGCGAGCAGCGACGGGCAACACGAAGAGCCGGGAGGCTCCCAGAACTGCTGGTGGGCCCTGGTCCCTCGGGCAACGGCCCGCAAAACTCCGGCACACGTCCTGGCTTGGTTCGAGGGCGTGCCACCTGACCTATACCTGGTCAGGAAGGTGAAGGATTGCTTCGATTGGTTTCCTGCACGGTAAACAAGTATACGTAAAATTCGAGCCGTGATCGGCTCCCAGGTTTCCCTGTGAATCGGCTCTTAGAACCGATCAACCCATAGTTCCGCATTAGATCTATGATAACATGGGGTTTTGCTTCATCAATACAAATCAAATCGATCTACGACAGTTTATCGTTTTCACTACATGACTGGAACATCCTACACGTAATTGAGCCTGGTAGATACGAAAGATGATGGAAGACTAACCCTAGAGAAGGCCTAAAAACCGACGTAAAGTCAATTCCCGGAACACCTCCTCTTGGATTAGCAAACCATATCTTACATATTAATGGATCGTTCAATCCGTTTGCAAGGCCTGATCATGTAGATATCAAACTAAACCTTGGAGAACAAGGCACAACTATAACAAATCAATTCGATTTAAATAAAGATCAAGCAAGATGCCACCCTTGCACCCGGGAAAAGGTGCAAAGGCGGCGAGATAACTAGAGGCAGCATAACTAAACAATCATAACAAAGAAGTACCGATGCTAGCCTACACAAATCTATGATAATAGTATTACTCGCCATCAACAAGGCTTCAGTACGAGTAACACCAGATAACGCATAAGTAGATACTGCCTAGATCGCAAGATGCGACCTAGGCAGCATGGCACTTACCCGAGAAAAACCCTAGAAACAAGGGGTGGCGATGCGCCGAGATTGTGTTTGTTGTGAACGTGATTGTCCTCTTTTTCTCGATAACCTTAGGTACATATTTATAGTCCGGAGACTTTCTGTCTTTGGAATAACTCTACAACTCTATCTCTTACCTAAATCTAAACGGAATCTATTACAATATAAGATACACGGGCAATTTTAGCCCAAATCAACACACGAGGCCGATTCAACAACACGTTGCATATACGTATCTTCTAAGCCCATCTTGATCACGGCCCAACTCCTCCTTTGGCCAAAATATGGCGATAACACATGCCCCCTGGTTTTGGCAATAATAATTCCAAAACCACTCTGTTCTCTCTCTCTTTTTTTTTGTATCGGGTTGCGCGTTGACAGAATGCGTTGCAGAACAGGATCGTCACGCCACCCCCTCATCATGATGCCTTGTCTTCTCCACTTCCCCGCAGCGCATGATTTGACAACTTCGGCAGTGCATTCTAGGAAACCGCTATAGCATTGAACCGCTTCATACTATTCCCCTTATTTAAATTCACCTAAGCAGTTCGCAGTCCCCATCTTCCTCCAGTAGCCACAAAAAACCCTTCCTCCTCCTCCGCCGAAAAAACCCTCTTTCTCCGCCATGGCCTCCTCCGCTTCATCTGGCCTGTCCTCCCAAGCCTCCAACTCAATGAGCGACCGAGAGCCGACGCCAGAACACCCGCCGATGGCGGCGTACCACACTCTCGCCCCACAATGGTGGGACGAGAGGGATTGGGACTTCGCCGCTTGGTCGGAGGACGACGCGTCCTTGACTGACGGCGAGGAGGACCTGCAGTTCCTCGCCGATGGGGAACTGGAGGCGGACAGCACCGACGACGCCATGTCCTAGGACGGCGTCGACTCCTCCGACGAGGAGGAGGAAGAGGAGGACACCTCCTCCGAGGAGTACCAGCCGGTGAAGTACTTCCGCGCCGGGTCCAGCGAGGACACCGAATACGATGACGAGGACGAGGAGGCCCCCGCGGGCATCTGGATCAGCAGCAGCGAAGACGACACCGGCAGCAGTGCTGAGGACAGCAAACAGGACGGCGACGACGACAGCGACGACGACCTCGGCCTCTAGATTAGGAACCAGTAGTAGTAGTAGTAGTAGCAAGCTCCCTTTTGTAATCAATCAGCCTTTTGTTAGCAATCAGCTTTTGAATGAATGAATGAAGAAAATCTGTTTCTCGAAGATTGCTTTTTTCGTCCCAATTTTGCCGATAGCCAAAATAGGTCGATGCTCCAGAAGCCGATAACGCTGTATCGGCTTTTACCACACTGCACTCATTCCGTTAACTAAGTCAAAGCTCAAAGAGCCGATGGACATCGGCTTTCCCAAAAACGTTGACAAGGTCAAAACTTGGTCGCATATTTAGGCAAACCTAAGCGGCTGCTTTTCAGCTTCAAACGGTAACCTGCGACCTTCTTCAAAAAGGGCGACCTAGATCTTCAATCGCCCACTGACCAGATCGAGCTCACAGCGACAAGAACCCTCGATCCCCAACTGCTTAGATCCATCTCTGCCGGCGAACTAGATGGCGGAATCGTCCAACACCAACCCAGAGGTCTCCGGTCTGAAGGTACGCCTACTCCTCGCAGTCTGAACACGATGCTAGACTTAATGGCGAACACCTGAATTAATGCCTTATTCCACCATTAAATTTTCTAGGTTTCAGACATTCTGCTGCCGCATCCTTCTCTCCCAAACTCTCTCTGTCTTGGCCCTCGCACAGAATCCAGCCCTGCTCATCTGATTTCTTGCGAAGCAAATAGAATCCCCTTCGTAAGCCAAGACCTAGATCTGAACTCCTGGGCCGACTGTCTGCGAGCCTGGCCTAATCCCCCTGAACACTAGGTCTCTTGGTTCAGTAGAGTAGCTAGAGCTTACCAATCCCAATGGGAAACCACAGGAATAGCCGATGCCTTGCATTTATCATTGTCTCCTCTTGAGAAACATGAGAACCTTCTGAAAACCATCGGCTACTTCTGGTCTGACGCTCTGAACTGCTTTATGTTTGGTCATGGCCCTATGTCACCAACCCTGTTAGACGTGGTGATGATCACTGGCCTGGATGTCACATCACCCAATCCCTCTGCTTTTAAACTGACCAAAGTCCCCTACAAACTGTCTTCTAAAACAGACTGCACGAACTGGGGTGCCTACCTCCAACGCCATATGAAAACAAAGGGCCCTGTCTCAGAGAAAGAACATACAGCCTTTCTCAACTTCTGGCTGGAGCATTTCATATTCTGTGGCCCTTCCCTTGCTCCAACCAAGAACTATCTCTCCGTAGCCCACGAACTGGCCAAAGGTACTCAACTTGGCATCGGCAAACTGTTCCTTGGAGAGGTCTATCGATACCTCCAGTTGATGTCTGTCAAGCTGTTCTCAGGCATAGCAGTCAAAACAGGTGGTCCTTGGTGGTTCATTCAGCTATGGGCTCAGCTGTACTTTCAGAACCACATCCCAAACTTCCCCCTTTTGGCGAGTTGTACCTTTCCCGATGTCAAAGGGAAGCAGATCCGATGCACTAGTTATGGCCAAGCTTTGTACAGGCTGCCAGGCAGCAAACTATCCCCTAAGGAAGCAGCCAAGTGGTTCAGCACTTTCTTTCAAGGCCTGGACAATCCTACCTTCTTCCCTTATATGGAAGAATCTGAACATTTCGAAAATCCACTCTCCTTCAGGCTAGATAACTTTGCCGATGACACCAGCACTCGGCAACTCTTATCCATTGTGATTCGTCCCTGTTTCCTTCCAGTTGGTATGAGTACATCCAACAGAATCATCAAGCCTGGGTATGAATTCTACCAGCCGGTCATCGTAGCCCGGCAATTTGGCCTTGGGCAAGTACCTCCCCATCTCTTTCTTCATCATCTTACGGAGTGCAGAGCTGACCTGCCTGATCCTCTCACCAGTCAGAGGTGTTACTCCTTCTTTGATGCTCTGACCATCCCTATTCCAAATGACCTCACCTTCGCTTCATCAACTGATGGCTTCGAGGACTGGTGGTCGATGTGGAAAACCCACGCTTTCAGGAAAGCTCTGGGACCGCTGCTGAAACAACTTGATGCTGATTATGACATCCCCGTGGAACAGGTACCACTACTTGTAA
Organism: Avena sativa; assembly: GCA_916181665.1. NCBI lineage: Eukaryota > Viridiplantae > Streptophyta > Magnoliopsida > Poales > Poaceae > Avena > Avena sativa. The sequence continues at coordinate 345,572,270 of OV702280.1, read as the reverse complement.
ATTTTCTCAATGCAGTTCATAAATGACTCTCCTGCTAACCCAACTTCTCCCGTTGCAGCAACAAGATGGCCCTGAACCTACACACAGTGATGGCTCCCCCTTTGAGTTCTTTCCGCCAGCTCCTGTGGTTCTTTTCTGCAAAAACTCGTCGCCTTTGAAAAAGGTCATAATGCAGAAACAGCCGATAACACCTCAATCCGCTTCTAAGAAGCAAGGAACTTCAACATCAGCTGCCCCTCGAGTTCCAACTAAGACAAGAACGATGACGAGGAAGGTAGCTGCCAGGAAGACCTTGAGGCACCGGAGCCCTTCTCCAGAAAGCTCGCATGTAAGCTGATCCATGTCTTGGTCGATTCTTCTCATTCTTTCATTCTTGCAGACGTGCTCGTGTCTAACAGCCTTCCTTCTTTTGCAGGCTTCCGTCGAAGATACTTCCCACGAGGACACACAACCTAATGAGGGAGAATCGAGCCCAACAGATTCTGAGAGGACCATCACCCCGAGCCAGCCAGATGTGCCACCATCGGCTTCCAGGAAAAGGTCGGTTCCTGAACCTGCTGCCCCCCGAGCACCAGTCGAGGCCGGGCCAGCTGTGGGTCCCAAGAGAGCTCGTAAAGGACCACAAGCTTCTTCATCGAGCCAAGAGGTTCCGAAAAATCATCATCCTTTATGCTCTTGCCCCTTACTCCCTTTTGTCTGCCGATTCATCATCATTTACATCGGTTAATCACCTTTCATGCAGACAACTGAGGCTTCTAGTGGGAAGGTAGGGGCCGCGCCGACGCCTTTAGCCAAACCAGACCTGGCAACCCTCGAAAATGCAGATGAAATGGCTACCACTTTGGCAACGCCCCCAGCAACCACACACAAACCGATCGCCTCGCCGTCTGCTATCCCCTCGGTCTTAGGAGAGGTATGTTAACTTCTGTCGGCTTTATTCTTCCCTGTTGGACGCACACTGATGCCTTTTAGGGCTGCCAGGGTTGTGACATTTCAGGCTTGCTGACCTTTGATCCTGACTCCATCGATCCAACTCCCTCCGTCGCCACCGATGAACCACACGCCAGGGCTGTTCTACCTCAATTCCAACGACTTAGAGCCTTACTGTCTTCCCCGATCGAGGAGCTGATCGAGGGTTCTGAAGAGGTGAAGGGCGTTCTTGCTGAAATCAAGGACCAACTCCCAGTAGCATTGCAGGTGAAGCTTTGGCCCGTCGTAACTCTGTCCTTCTACGGGTCAAGGGTGAAGCTAGCTCGTGAAAGGATCAACCTGCGCCGTGCCTAACTCCCGCTGAAGGCGAATATTGCCGACAGATGTCAGCAGCTCAATGAGAAAAAGGCGTCCCTTGATGCCAAAACTGACACCTCTGTCAGTACCACCGAGCTCGCATTTTTGAAAAAGGAGCTGGAAGATCTTGAAGAAAAGGTCCGGGTGACAAAACAACTCATTTGTGACAAGGAAGCCTCCATAGCCCGCTCCCAAGATGAAGCAGAGAGCCTCAAAGCCGAACTGAAGACCGATCTGGCAGAAATACGTGCCCTGAACAAGCAGTTAGTGACAGGCAAGGATGAAGATGACGAAGCCGATATCGCCGAGGTGGACCGTGTCCGTGCTGACGCCCTCCAAGCCTTCGAGGCATTTCTTCAGTAGCTCGTTTATGTAAACTGGCATCTGCTTGTAACAGTTTTGAACCTCTAAAGTCGATGACTGTGCATCGACTGTATACTTCTATTGGCCGATTTCATGTATCGGCCCCCATATCTCACTGTCCATCATCCCACGTGCTTGGGAAATATATAATAATAATTTTTTTTTTATTGGCCGATTTCGTGTATCGGCTCCCATATCTCACTGTCCATCATCCCACATGCTTGGGAAATATTTCTTGAGATGCTGACCGTTGACAGCCAATGGGAATTTCACGCCATCCATCTCCTCCAGCATGTACGCGTTCCCTCTTAAAACTTGATCGACCCTGTATGGCCCGTGCCAATTTGGAGACCATTTACCATATGCTGCATCCTTAGTCCCTAATGGCAACACCGCTTCCCATACCAGATCGCCAACGTGGAACTCCTTAGGCCTCACCTTCTTGTTGTATGCACGAGCTACTTTGGCCTTGTTCTCTTTGATTTTCTCAAGCGACCACAGCCTAAGCTCAGTCAAATCTTCAACGCTGTCACTCATCAAGGCTGCATATTCTTCAGTCGTTAGATCGTTCTGAAAAGTGACACGTCTCGATCCAGCCGTAATTTCCCAAGGCAATACGGCTTCTTGTCCATAGACTAGATGGTACGGCGAGGTTTTTATCGCTCCATGACATGACATGCGGTAAGCCCATAAAGCCTCTGACAAAACCTCGTGCCAACGCCTAGGGTGCTCATCGATCTTCCTCTTGATCAGCTTGATAAGGCTCTGGTTGGACGCTTCCGCTTGCCCGTTTGCTTGAGCATAGTACGGAGATGATCGAATCAACTTAATCCCTGTGTCCTCACAGAACTTTCTGAACTCGTGAGAAGTGAAGACCGAACCTCCATCGGTCGTGATAGTCTGGGGAATCCCAAACCTATGAATGACGTGTTCTTTCACAAAATCGACAACATCCTTTGAACTTACTGACTTCATAGGGACGGCTTCCACCCACTTGGTGAAATAATCCGTGATGGCCAAAATCCACATGTGGCCTTTGCTTGACGGAGGATTGATCTTGCCGATCATATCCATGCCCCAACCTCGGAATGGCCAAGGCTTGATGATGGGGTTCATTGCTGACGCGGGTACCATCTGAATTTTTCCAAATCTCTGACATGCTTGACACCCTTTGTAGTACTTAAAACAGTCCTCGAGCATGGTAGGCCAATAAAACCCTGATCGCCTGATCAACCACTTCATCTTGTGAGCCGATTGGTGAGTTCCACAGGCGCCTTCGTGTACCTCGTGTAGGAGCCGATTGGCCTCGGCTGTCCCCAGACATTTGAGCAATAACCCCTCTAGAGTCCTGTAAAACATGTCGTCCCCAATGAGCACATACTTCATGGCCTTGTATCTTACCCGTTTAGGTGCCCCCCGAGCCGAATCCTTCAAGTAATTGAAGATATCGGCTCTCCAGTCGTCTGCGTCCAGGAATTGCACCTGAACATCGGCTCCCTCTGCCACGTCCTTGTAGCCTGAAGCCATTTGTGCAAGATCATTGGCCTCGGTATTCTGCGATCGCGGGATCCAGGTGAAGTTTATGTATCGGAATTGTGCCATCAGCTCACGTCATTGCATCCATAACGGGAAGAGAGACTCGCTCTCACACTTGTATTCCTCCGTGAGTTGAGAAATCACCAGTTTGGAGTCTCCAAAAATTTCCACTGCTTCCGCTCCAGCTTCGATGAGCAACTCCATTCCCTTGCGTATCGCCTCATACTCAGCGACGTTGTTGGTGCGAGGGGCTGATAACCTAATAGAGAAGGAAAATGTTGCCCCCCGGGGTGACACGAGTAGCATGCCGATGCCGCACCCATCGTCACAAACCGATCCGTCGAAGAACATAGCCCACGCTCGTATAGACAGTGCTGCTATATTGGTGTTGATCCTTTCAGCGATAAGGTCGGCCAATGCCTGCCCCTTAACTGCTTTCGCGGGTTGATACCGGATGTCAAACTTCGATAATGCAAACATCCATTTGCCCAGTCGGCCTTTCAACATAGGAGCCGACAACATGTGCTTTATAACGTCTGATTTGCAGACGATGACAATCTCTGCTGATAGCAAAATGTGGCGCAGCTTGGTGCAGGTGAAAAACAGGCAGAGGCACAACTTGTCGATCTCAGAGTACCTTGTCTCTGCATCTAGCATCCTTCTGCTGATGTAAAATACCACTCTCTCCAGCCCGTCATAAACTTGCACCACCACTGAGGCGATGGACGTGTCCGCTACTGACAAGTAAATGTAGAATGGCTTGTCCGGCTGGGGCGGGACTAAAACCGGCGGCTTCATTAAATATTCTTTGATTTCGTCGAAGGCTCGTTGTTGTTCTGTTCCCCAGCGGAACTCCTCGTCTGATTTAATTTTTACCAGTCCCATGAACGGCTCTATCCTTCCTGACAGATTGGAGATGAATCTTCTGACGAAGTTGATCTTGCCGATGAGAGACTGTAGCTCTTTCTTCGTGGTAGGTGGCTTCATTGTTCGCACGGCCTCTTGACTTTTCAGGCCGATCTCAATCCCGCGTTCATGGACCAAGAAACCCAAGAACTGACCGGCCGTTACACCGAAGGCACACTTCTTTGGGTTCATCCGTAGGCCGAATTTTCTTGTTCGGTCCAGGACGCGTTGAAGATCGCCCAAGTGTCCTTCTACTGAGGCAGACTTGACCACTACGTCATCGATATAAATTTCCACCAGCTTGCCGATCAGATCATGGAAAATGTAGTTCATGGCTCTTTGGTACGTGGCACCGGCATTCTTCAGTCCGAACGTCATGACAACGTATTCAAACAACCCCACCGAGCCTGGTACTCTGAACGCAGTCTTGTGTATGTCTTCTAGAGCCATAAAAATTTGGTTGTAACCGGCATTGCCATCCATGAAGCTCAAGATCTTATGGCCAGCCGCTGCGTTGATTAACGTTTCCGCCACCGGCATTGGATACTCATCCTTTGGGGTAGCTCTATTGAGGTCCCGAAAATCTATGGCGACACGCCAACGGCCATCCTTTTTCTCTACAGGCACAATACTAGAAATCCACTCAGCATACCTGCATGGCCTGATTAAATTGGCTGTCAACATTTTCTCGACCTCCTTCTTGACTTCTTCCAAAATTTCGGCCTTCATCTGTCGTGCCCGCTGCTGGAATGGCCGAAACCCTTTTTTAAGCGGGAGCCGATGCTCAATGATGCTTCTGTCTAACCCAGGCATCTCTGTATAGTCCCAGGCGAAGCAGTCTGGATATTTTTTCAACAGGGCTATCATCGGACCCCGCAGACTCGGATCCAACTTTTTGCTGATAAATGTTGGTCGTGGCTTATCCCCAGGACCAATGTCGATTTCTTCTAGTTCATCAGCAGATGTAAATCCATACCCTAGCTTTCCGTCACCTGTCAAATCGATGCTAAGCACAGGGCAAACAGTAGGTGAGGTTAACAAAAATAACTTGGGCCGATTGCCTGAATCGTCCCCCTTTTTGATTGTATTAGTCAAGGACGGTTTACACCTTATGGTTTTACAATGGCTGGGAATCTCCCTGCTACGACTGCATGATCTGCTCGTCGTAAGATTGCTGCTTTTTGTTTTTTGTGGCCGATCGCAGGGATCGGCCGTACCACGTACCGTCGTGGACTTTGCTACTCTGTCAGGCCGGTGGATAAGACCAGCCTCACCCCGTTTTTTGTAGCCTCAATGCGTTCACAGCCGTCTAGACTGATTCCAGAGATCGGCTCTTGGTCTTCTGCTTCCCAGACGTTCATGCCAGCAATGGAGACCTCGACGGAATCGTCTGCATGAATGACCTCCACCTCATCTCCATCCCACTGTATTAGGCACTGGTGCATCGTGGATGGGATGCAGCAGTTAGCATGAATCCAATCTCTCCCTAACAAGACAACGTAGGTGCTTTTGCTATCCACGACGAAGAATGACGTAGGGATGGTTTTTCTGCCCACGGTCAGGTCCACGTTCAGTACGCCTTGTGTTTCTGAAGTCTGGCCGTTGAAGTCGCTTAAAGTGACGTTGGTTTTGATCAGATCTGCAGTGGAGCGTCCCAAATGCCGTAGCATGGAGTATGGCATTATGTTGACTGCCGCTCCGGTGTCCACTAACATCTTGCTGACAGGTTGCCCATTGATGTAACCTCGTAGGTACAGGGCTTTCAGATGTTTGTAACCCTTCTCACGTGGCTTCTCAAAGATAACTGGCCGTGGGCCGCAGTCGAACTGTGCCACTGGTAGCTCGTTGGTTCTGGGCGCGCAGAACTCTGACGGAAGTATGAATACCATGTTTGTGCCAGCCGACGTCTTTGCATCGGCTTTTACCGGTTTGGGGCGCCACTCTTTCCTTTTCGGGTGATCTTCCGTTTTCAAGGTCTGCCTAATTTTAACGGCCAGATCGGGCCGTGCTTTCTTTAGAGCGTGGAGATACTGCGCTTCGGCTTCCTCCAAGTTACGCAGCCGCTGCACTCTACGCTTTTGGGTGTGTCTGAGTCCGTCGGGACACCACCTTGGACGGTGATACCTGTCTTTCTCTTTGTCATCCATTGGCTCCTTGAGACCTTGTGCTCGAGACGACTCCCTGCGTCGGCTATGAGGTGGGAGAGGCCCTAGGCGCTTAAACACTGACACTGGCTCCGTGTCCTCCTTCTGCTGTCCGCATTCCGGGCAGTTATCGATCGTAGGCAATCGGCTCATTCCCGCGTCCCAGCAATACTTGAAGAACGGACAATCCCAATGTTTGTCTGCGCCTTCCTTTTCTTTTGATGGTCCCCTAGCGAGGTGCTCATATCCTTCATCGTCGCGCCGGCGACGTTGGTCATACTGACGCTCATACTTGTTAAGGAGATGCGTGGAATGTGGTTTCTGATATCGCACACCTTTCACTTGTTCCTCAGTTAAGTACCGCCTGTCGTCGTAGCTGGGCCGGTCGCGTGGACCAGCCTCCTCTCTTACTCTGCCGCGAGAGCGACCGCCTTCCTCCTTGTACGTCCCATGGTGGTACCCTGGTCCTGCCATGTTGGCATCGAACGAGAAATCCAACTGGCGCCTCGTGGAGTGGCTGTGTTCTACCATGTTGACGCCGGGGAACGGGTTGGTGTCTACTTTCATGGCGAATTGCCCCAGGATGAGACGGCCCTGCTCTATCGCCGTTTGGATCTGGCGACGTAGCTCTTTGCAGTCATTGGTGGTGTGGGTGAACGAGTGGTGCCACTTGCAGTATGGTCTTCCGTTCATCTCTTGAGCCGTAGGGATTTTGTGGCCTTCGGGTAACTTCAGCTGCTTTTCTTTCAGTAGTAAATCGAATATTTGCTCAGCTTTGCTCACATCAAAGTCGAACCCTTTTGCAGGCCCTTGCTGTTTCACCCATTTGCAGGATACGGGATCTGCCCCCCGAGCCCATTCAGCCACGGCCACTTCCTGGTCTTGCGTGGGGTCTTCTTCTTCTGTATCGACCAGGCCTATCGGACGTTTGAACTTGTCCTGGTACAACTCGGGGTGGCGCTGCTCATACATCGTCAGCTTCTGGGCCATGTGCGCCAACGAGTTGTACTCTACTTGGAAAGCCAGATCTTTGATGGGTGTTGCGAGACCCAACGCTGCCAGCTCGACTGCTTCCTTCTCAGTTAACCGAGCTGAGTAACATCGGTTCTTGACAGTCCTGAAGCGCTGGATGTACTCGGCTATCGTTTCTCCTCGCTTTTGCCGCACCTGTGCTAGGTCTGCAATGCCAGCCTCGATAGCTTCTGAATGGTACTGAATGTGGAACTGCTCTTCCAGTTGCTTCCAGGTCTGGATCGAATCAGGTGGCAGCGAGGTGTACCACCCAAAAGCTGGTCCTGTCAAAGATTGCGCAAAGAACCTTACGCGCAACTGATCTGATGCTGATATCATGCCTAACTGTGCCAGGTATCGGCTCACGTGCTCGATCGAGCTCGACCCTTCTGACCCGCTAAACCTCGAGAACTCAGGGAGCCGATACTTGGGTGGCAGCGGGATCAGGTCAAACTCGTTGGGATACGGCTTTGAATAGCCGATTGTCCTTCTCTTCGGCACGAAGCCGAACTGGTCTCTCAAGATGGTACGGATTTGCTCCGTTGTTTGGGCTGCGGGGGCTAGATTCTCATGACTCGTTCCAGTGGCATACTTGGCTAGCCACGCCTGTTTGTCGGCGTCCATCCTAGAGATTCCTGCTCCAGAAACACCTGCTCCCGAAGCCCCTGCTCCAGAAACTCCTGCCCCAGCAATCCCTGCGGTTGCAATCTGGTTCGTGCGCGTCAAGCTGTTGGAGTCTGGCACGTAGGTGCACACGTATCCATGTGGGATTTCTTTAGGTGGTTCACACAGGAATTGGCAATCGCCAGGGTCGCCTCCGACCTTGTAGACGACGTACGCCGGTGCCCCTGGTGGCTCTGGAGCTGCAAGTGTGAATGGCAGCGGTGGCCTGGCCTGGAGCGGTCTTTCTCCCTGGTGAGTCCCCAGAGTGGGCCCCGACGGAGAGTACTGATGTTTCATGATCTCCTGAACTACGCGAACTGCGATCCGCTCGAAAGCGTTTACCAAGCTCTCAGAATGGCGGTGAAGAGAATGAGCCACCATGTAGTTGACTTCCTGGCGCAGAGCTCTGGTGCGCTCCTCTGAAGGAACAGACAGATCCACCTCATCAAGAGCACCCTCGGGTGAGAACCCTTTCCACCTGATACCATGCTTACGAGTCCTCTCAAAAGAGCCGATGAGATCGGCTTCGAAGAGAGCTTTGACGTCATCATACTTCGCCTTGTGCTCCTCAGGCAGCTCATCGTACGTGACCGGTCTGTTGTCCATCGCAGCGTCGGATGTTGATGTAGACGTTGTTTAAGGTCCCACCGGGCGTGCCAGAATGTGTTGCCTACCAAAACCCACCGGCGAGCAGCGACGGGCAACACGAAGAGCCGGGAGGCTCCCAGAACTGCTGGTGGGCCCTGGTCCCTCGGGCAACGGCCCGCAAAACTCCGGCACACGTCCTGGCTTGGTTCGAGGGCGTGCCACCTGACCTATACCTGGTCAGGAAGGTGAAGGATTGCTTCGATTGGTTTCCTGCACGGTAAACAAGTATACGTAAAATTCGAGCCGTGATCGGCTCCCAGGTTTCCCTGTGAATCGGCTCTTAGAACCGATCAACCCATAGTTCCGCATTAGATCTATGATAACATGGGGTTTTGCTTCATCAATACAAATCAAATCGATCTACGACAGTTTATCGTTTTCACTACATGACTGGAACATCCTACACGTAATTGAGCCTGGTAGATACGAAAGATGATGGAAGACTAACCCTAGAGAAGGCCTAAAAACCGACGTAAAGTCAATTCCCGGAACACCTCCTCTTGGATTAGCAAACCATATCTTACATATTACTGGATCGTTCAATCCGTTTGCAAGGCCTGATCATGTAGATATCAAACTAAACCTTGGAGAACAAGGCACAACTATAACAAATCAATTCGATTTAAATAAAGATCAAGCAAGATGCCACCCTTGCACCCGGGAAAAGGTGCAAAGGCGGCGAGATAACTAGAGGCAGCATAACTAAACAATCATAACAAAGAAGTACCGATGCTAGCCTACACAAATCTATGATAATAGTATTACTCGCCATCAACAAGGCTTCAGTACGAGTAACACCAGATAACGCATAAGTAGATACTGCCTAGATCGCAAGATGCGACCTAGGCAACATGGCACTTACCCGAGAAAAACCCTAGAAACAAGGGGTGGCGATGCGCCGAGATTGTGTTTGTTGTGAACGTGATTGTCCTCTTTTTCTCGATAACCTTAGGTACATATTTATAGTCCGGAGACTTTCTGTCTTTGGAATAACTCTACAACTCTATCTCTTACCTAAATCTAAACGGAATCTATTACAATATAAGATACACGGGCAATTTTAGCCCAAATCAACACACGAGGCCGATTCAACAACACGTTGCATATACGTATCTTCTAAGCCCATCTTGATCACGGCCCAACTCCTCCTTTGGCCAAAATATGGCGATAACAGTACTTTGGTGGACTTACCGGATGGCCGGAAGGCTGTCGAGAACAAATGGATTTTCAAGAAGAAAACAGATGCTGATGGTAATGTTACTGTCTATAAAGCTCGACTTGTGGCAAAAGGGTTTCGACAAATTCAAGGAGTTGACTACGATGAGACTTTCTCACCAGTAGCGAAGCTTAAGTCTGTGAGGATTATGTTAGCAATCGTTGCATATTATGATTATGAGATATGGCAGATGGATGTCAAAACGGCGTTCCTCAATGGAGACATTGATGAAGAGTTGTATATGATGCAACCCAAAGGTTTTGTCGATCCTAAAGATGCTAACAAGGTATGCAAACTTCAACGGTCCATATATGGATTGAAGCAAGCATCCCGAAGTTGGAATCAACGTTTTGATAAGGTAATCAAAATCTTTGGTTTTATATAAACTTATGGAGAAGCTTGTATTTACAAGAAAGTGAGTGGGAGCTCTGTAGCATTCTTAATACTATATGTAGATGACATATTGTTGATTGGGAATGATGTAGACCTTCTTAATAGTGTCAAGGATTATTTGAATAATAGTTTTTCAATGAAAGATCTTGGCGAAGCAGCTTACATATTAGGCATAAAGATTTATAGAGATAGATCGAGACGCCTAATATCATTGTCACAAAGTACATATTTGGACAAAGTTCTAAAGCGGTTTGGAATGGAAGATAGCAAGAAAGGGTTCTTGCCCATGTTGCCCAATACGACCTTGAGTAAAACTCAAAGTCCTGCAACGGCAGAAGATAGAGAAAGAATGAGTAAGACTCCCTATGCCTCAGCCATAGGATCTCTAATGTATGCCATGTTATGTACTAGACCAGACATTGCATATGTTGTTAGTTTAACTAGCAGATATCAAAGTGATCCAGGAGTGGATCATTGGACAACAGTCAAAAACATCCTGAAGTACTTGAGAAGAACTAAGGATATGGTTCTTTCTTATGGAGGTGATGAACAACTCGTTGTTAATGGTTACACCGATGCTAGTTGGAACACCGATCCGGATGATTCTAAATCTCAATCTGGATACGTATTTACTTTGAATGGTGCAACAGTTAGCTGGAGGAGTGCAAAGCAAAGCGTTGTGGCAAGATCTTCAACTGAATCGGAATACATAGCTGCTTCGGAGGCTTCACAAGAAGCGATATGGATGAAGGAGTTCATTACAGAGCTCGGTGTGGTTCCAAGTGTGCTGGACCCAATGTCTATCTACTGTGATAACATGGGCGCCATAGCCAATGCGCAAGAACCAAGGTCACACAAGAAGCTGAAGCACATTAAGATACTTTTCACGCTATTCAAGAACATGTCCAAGATGGTGACATAAAGATTTGCAAAGTACACACATATCTGAATGTGGCGGATCCATTGACTAAACCTCTCCCGAGGGCAAAACATGACCAACACCAAACTTCCATGGGTGTTCGGTATATTACCATGTAATCTAGATTAGTTGACTCTAGTGCAAGTGGGAGACTGTTGGAGATATGCCCTAGAGGCAATAATAAATGTAGTTATTATTATATCTTTGTTTTTATGATAAATGTTTACATTCATGCTATAACAGTATTAACCGGAAACATTAATACTTGTGTGATTTGTAAACTACATTAGAGTCCCTGGTAAAGCCTCTATAATAATACTAGCTTGTTGGTTAATAGATGATCGTGGTTTCTCGATCATGAACATTGAGATGTTATTAACAGCGAGATCATATCATTAGGAGAATGGTATGTTGGACATACTCCTATAGATAAGCGTAGCATAAATATCAAGTCGTTTTAATAGTTCAATTGCTATAAGCTTTTTGATACATAGTAACCTAATTCCTTCGACCATGAGATCATGCTAATCACCATCACTGGAAGGATGCTTTGATGACATCAAACACCACACCGTAACTAGGTGGCTATAAAGGTGGCATTGAGTGTTCGGAAAGTATGGGTTGAGGCACATGGATCAAGAGTGGGATTTGTCCATCCATATGACGGATAGATATACTCTGGGACCTCTCGGTGGAATGTCATCCAATTAGCTTGCAAGCATGTGACTGGCTCACAAGGGATCACATATCACGGGAACGAGAAAATAGTACTTATCAGTAACGAGGTTGAACTAGGTATACAGAGATACCGATGATCAAAACCTCGGATAAGTAAACTATCGTGAGACAAAGGGAAATTGGTATCGTATGTAAGTGGTTCATTCGATCGCAAAGTAATCGTAGAAATATGTGGGAGCCATATGAACTTCCAGATTCCTCTATTGGTTATTGATCGGAGAAGTGTCTCGGTCATGTCCGCGTAATTCACGAATCGTAGGGAGACACACTTAAGGATTCGATGTTTTTGTGTAGTTATGGAATGATGAGTAAGAGACCGAATGTTGTTCAGAGTCTCGGATGGGATCCGGGATATCACGAGGAGTTACGGAATGGTCCGGAGAATAAGATTCATATAAGGAAAGTCCTATTTCGGAGTTCGGAAAAGATTCCGGTGTTTTCACCAGGAATTTTCTAGAAGGGTGTGGAAGGTCCGGCACTCCAGAGGGGAAGGGTACATGGATGTGTCATGACAATGTGGAATGGTTGCATCATGTACTAGGTCACTTGGCTGGGAAATATGGAGAGAGAAATCAAATCCAAGTTTGAAAGTCAAACGCCAATTTGAAAAAGTCAAATCTGAAGTTTGCTTGGTGAAGGGAGAGTAGGAAACCTACTTGGGGAGGAAGTCCCACTCCCTCCACCCGCCGGCCATGAGGAGGAGTTGGAGGAGGACTCCCTCCTCCCAAACCGCCCCCTCCCACCTATATAAGGAGGGGTAGGGCGCCCCTACCCCTCACACCAAAACCCTAGCCCCAAGTCGTCGGCGCCACCACCTCCAAGTGCTGCCGCCGCCTAGGGCTCCTCCAACTCGCTGAGTTAGGGTTTCCCCAAACCCTAGCCGCCAGCCACACCCTCCCCTTGGTGCCCTCTAAACCCTAGATCACCAAGGCCTCTCTCATACTCCACCATACTCGCTCCGGCTTAAGGCGAAGCCCTGCGGGATCTCCCCTCTACTTCTGACACCACGCCGTCGTGCTGCCGGAATCGCGAGGAGAGTGCTACAACCTCCGCTGCCTGCTAGAACAAGGGAGAGGAAGGTCTTCATTGAGTATCTGCTCTCATTAAACGCTTTGGAATCTTCGAGGGTGAGTACTTCTATCGACTCATTGCTACAATCTAGTAGATAGATCTTGGCTTGTTTGTGTGCATGCGGTAGAAATTTTTTGTTTTCCATGCTACGAACCCCTACACCTCTCCCCTTTCCCTTCCTATGATTCTTGCATCTTTTTGAGGGATTCGAGAGAGTAGATCTAGATCTACAATCCCCCCAAGTCAAATCCCTTCTTTGTGAAGGAATCATTAGGATCTAGATCTTGGAGAGTTTTGTGTTGTCTTCTTGTGTTCTTCCTCCCTTATTCCCTCAATAGCTTTTGTAGCTTTGTTGGAATTTGGGAGAGAAGGACTTTCCCTTGCATTTGGTGCATAGGTTTGAGTTCTCCTTGGAGATTCGGCGAGTTCAAGCTTGTGGGCTTGTTACTCTTGGGTTCTTGGAACCCGAGACGGTTGTGTGGTTGGGTTGTTGACCTTTTGTGGTCTTGTTGACCTTTTGTGGTCTTGTTGACCTTTTGTAGTCTTGTAGACTTTTGTGGCTTTGTTGTTGGGAGCCTTCAATTGAGTTGTGGAGATATCCCAAATCTTGTACGGGTTCGGTGACCGCCCTCAAGCGTCCCATAGTGGAGCGAGTGTCCGCCTTTTGTGGTGCGCACTCGGGAGAATAGAGTGAGACTTTTGTGGCATCAGTGAGTTGTGTTATTCCGCATCCGGGGTGAGGCCTTGTGTGGCGTTGGGTGAGAATAGAGCCACCACACCTCGAGGTGAGACATTTGTGGCGTTCGGAGAGCATTGCGCCATCGCACCTCTCCAACAGAGACGTAGCTTCTTTGGAAGTGAACTTTGGGAAACAAATCTTCGTCTCTGCGTGCATCAGTTATCTCTCAACCGAGCCCTTTAATTATGCACTTTACATTGTGATAGCCATCGTTCTTGAAGTTTTTATATCTTGCTATCACCTTGTTGCTTGTTTTGCTTAGCATAGGTTGTTGGTGCACTTAGGTGAACCTAGTGGCTAGGTTTTGTGCTCAATAAATTAAACGTTAGTTTTATTCCGCATTTACTTGAGCCTAAACCATAATAATTTTAAAAGCCTATTCACCCCCCTCTAGTTGACGTCCATTGCACTTTCACTAGCTCAACTACTATTAGGTGCTTTAGTGGATCTTATATCTATAATTTTTATTTCTACTATACCTACACCTCCGATGTCTTCTGATTGTTCTATGATACGTCAAAAACGTATCTATAATTTTTGATGCTCCATTCTTGTTTAGTATATACTTTGCTTTGCTTTGTCTACACTTTGAGGTGTTTATATCTTTTCTGGAACTAACCTATTAACAAGTTTCCACAGTGCCAGTTGCCTGTTTTCTTCTGTTTTTGGTTCCAGAAAGACAGAAAATCAATATTCTCGGAATTGGACGGGACAAAATCCAAAGTCAATATATTACCGTGAGGGACACGAATCCATAAGACGAGACGGAGACGCGAACCAGGGCGGCCAAACCCCCTAGGCGTGGCCAGGGGTGGGCCCGCACCTGGGAATGGTGTGGCCCCCCTGTTCGCCTCCCGGTCTCGCCCCTTCGCCTATAGGAATCCCCCGATGCAGAAACCCTAAGTACCCCGATCAAAACTCCATGAAATCGTCTGTAGACGCCGCCACCATCATCCCTAGATCGGGGGGATCTGAAGTTCTTCCCGGCACCTTGCCGGAGGGGAGATCATCCCGGGGGCCTTCTCTCCGGTATTGTGCGTGAGTAGTTCCACCTTGGACTATGGGTCCATGTAGTAGCTATATGGTTGTATCTCCTCCTTGTGCTTTCATGTATAGATCTTGTGAGCTCCATTCATGATCAAGATCTAATCTATTTGTAATCATGCATGTTGTGTTTGCGGGGATCCGATGGATATTGAGATTATTATGTCAGTTTGGTTAATGGTTTTGTCTTTATGATTCTATCATGTCTGTGTTGTTTGTGATCTTGCATGCTCTCCGTTGTTAGTAGCTATCTTGGCCAAGTATTTGCTAGTGACTCCAAGAGGGGGTATTTATGCTCGATAGTGGGTTCATGCCTCTAGTTTCCAAGGGAAGTGACATAAATCTCTTCGGTTGTAGATGTTTTGTTGATACTAGGGAGAAAACAACGGTCTCTTGTTCATGGAACAAGTGGATTGTTTACCTTACACACTTTGCTTAAAATAGTTGTCTGTTGCTTGCAACTTAATACTGGTGGGGGTTCAGATGATAACCTGAAGGTGGACTTCTAGTCATAGATGCAGTTGGATAGCGGTCTATGTATCTTGTTGTATTGCCCAATCGAATTTCATAGGATCTTTCTGACTAGTATTGCATTATTATGCCTTGATCAGTTCCTGTCAATTGCCCTGCTGTAAGTTGTTTACCCTTCATGCCATGTTGTTTATCTAAGGAAAGCACCTCTAGTGAACTATGGACCCCGGTCCAACCTTTACCATTGATACATCTTCCACTGTTACTATTTACTTGCTGCAAACCACCATTACCTTCCACACCATACAGTTAATCCTTTGTTACAGCAAACTGGTGAGCTTTACAACCTCACTGATTCGTTGGGACAAAGTCTTGAGTTTGTGTTGTGCAGGTCTCCACGTTGTTTGCAAGACCTGTGTGATGTTTCCTTCCTCCTTCCGGTTCGATAACCTCGGTCTCTACTGAGGGAAACTTGCTGCTGTGCTCATCACGTTGCTCTTGGGGTTCCAACGAAGTGTCCGACATCAACATTGGGTGCATGCATCAAGGATTTCTGGCGTTGTTTCCTGGGAGGCTAAGGACGTCTTCACAAGGGGGGTCCTTCACTTCCTTTGTCTTTACTTTGTTTTTAGTTTGCTTTGTTTCTTTTGCTTGGTTTTGTTTGCCTCTTTTCAAAAAAAAACTCCCCAAAAAAATTAGTCTAGTTTGGTTTGCTTTCTTTATTCAAAAACACAAAAAAATTAGTTCCTGCCGTAGTTGTTGCCATGTCTAGTTTGGGGCCAATCTCTATTACACATTTGGAAGAGATCTTTACTTTTAAGCAAAAAAGTGAAGAGAGTTTTAAAGAGGCTTGGTCTAGAATCACTACTTTACAAAGGGAAAATGAGCCTAAGATGAGTCTTAGTATGGTTATCAATACTTTCTACCACGGTATTGCTCTTCGTTATAGATATGCTTTGGATGCTGTGGCTGAGAAAGATATTTTTAAATGTACTGAGGATGAAGCTTTTGATGACATAAAGAAGTTGATTGCAACTTATAATACACCTGGCAAGTCTGATTCCTCTTTCACAAATATTTTTGCTAGGTTGAACACTCTTGAGACCAGTATTGCTGCTATGAATAGTTGCTATCACATGCTTAGGGCTTTCCATGATTATGTTCCCATAAATTCTGAGCCTTCAAAGTGGTTTCCCACAATCAAAGTCTCTATAAATACTACACTTTTTGATGCTCGCTGTGATATCATGTCTGAATTTTGTCTCATGCCTAAAGATATTTCTGATTCTTTGAGTCTTTGGGGGCTTTCTGAAGGAGGAGAGGAAATATATCTTACTAATAATGCCACTTTATTTCCCATTGGAATAGCTGAATGTGTGTTTACAAAAATCTCAGGTAAAATGGTGTCTACTAATTATCTTGTTATTGAATGTGTAGGCAAAGGACAGATCACACTTGGAGGATCCCTACTAAAACACCTTGGAGCGGTAATAGATGTGGGAAAAGGAATTATGCATTTTGCTCCTCCGGTAAGCAATCATATCTTCCCTAAAGAGAAGAAGAAAGGTAATAAAGGAAAGGACAAGAGGGTTAATGCTTCCTCATTTGAAAATACTTGATTCTTCTTGCTTCTTGTGCCTAACTTAAAGGTGTTAAACAAAAGTACTTGTTGGGAGATAACCCAAGAGTTTTCTGGAGTCTTAGAAGTTATTACTTCAGTAATGACCTCTCCTTATCTTTCTTGTTTGCTTTTTGTGCCAAGAATGACCTCTAATGAAACGGAAGTAAGATTTGGGGAGTTGCTGTCCCAAAACAGATTTCTGTCCTCCACCAAACATATTCGTGAGGAGTCTCTGTCACTCGGATTAAGCTGAACATTTACGAATAAATCCCCCAGTATGTTATATAACGTTCGTTAGTTCAACACTTTTTTATTTGAGCAACAGAAGGTGTTGGAAAAAATCGGTTTCTATCTGCTGGTCTGTTTTGACAGATTTCTGCCATTATTTGCATTTGCTTCTTATTGATCCCTTTTTGAGTTCTCTTTTGGGGAATTGAGCTTTTTGAAGGAGTTACTACAGTAGTTTGTGTTTTTAGTAAAAAGTTTTGCTGTTCCAAAGCTTTGCCACAGGTCTAATATCTTTTGAATAAACTAATGTTGCTAATGAAGATTGTGTGAAGTTTTGTATGAAGGAAAAATTTCAGGTGTAGAGAGAGAATGATGCAATGAGATGAAGAATGGACAAAAGCTCAATCTTGGGGATGCCACCACGGTGTCACCCCAAGAAATATCCAAGAGCTACAAGCGTCAAAGCTTGGGGATGCCCAAGGCATCCCCTTCTTCATCAATAAAAAGCTCAGGTCTGTCTAGACACTTCGTTTTTATTGTTTCATGCATAGTTGTGTTGTTCTTGGAGCGTCTTAGTTTTCATTTTCTTTGCTTATATTGTTTAGTTTGCTTGAATAAAGTAGTTTGGACCCCCTTTCTCGATGTGTTTTTGCAAATAAGTTGCTTGGTGTTGGACAGGAGTAGGAAGTTCCTGCTTGAAAGTGCAAGAGGAGCTTGCATTGACTGTGACTTAGACTTTAGCATGACATGCGAGGTGTTGTTTTGACCTTATGCTTAGTGATTATTGTTGTAGCATGTCTTGTTACGAACAATTGGTATTTCTTAGTGTGCCTTGAAGAAATTATGCGTCGCTTTAGCATGCAAAAGCATAGTATTGTGGTATTCTCCTTTGATGTTTTGTTTGGGTTGACTTGGCACATGCTCACACCATGTTATGACTATGACAAGTCACCATAGCCTCTATGATCATTTAGTCCTTGACTTGTAGTACCACTCTATGCTTTGATTAGTAATGCTTTGTTGCTCTACATGATTATGGCCATTATTGCTCTTTTATTTGGTTGCTCCCAGTCTTTTGCTAGCCTCCACTTGTATGAGTAATCTCTACTCATGCTTCCAACTCCCAAGAAACCAAGTTATTCCAAAGTTTCCACTATAAACTCCTATGCATGGTGTGTTACACCATTCCAAGTATATTCTTGTTTTCAGCTATCTTTCAATTAAAAACTATTTTGTTATGTGAAAACTTAGTGATTAAAGCTCTCACAAACTTGACGGCACACTTTATATTCTTTGCCCCTAATAAACTTGAACCATTGTGTCATGTATGTTGTATATGCTTGCACTTAGCGTTGGAATTAGTAGAACCGTGCTGTCACGGGGAACGTTTTCAACATTGCACTTGTGCTTTGTACTCAGTTGATATCATGCTCTTTTATCTATGGATGTCACCAGTGTGAAATAAAGAGGGAACTTGTAAGTCCATGGTGTATGTATTTTGTTTTCGAGAAACGCCTGGGCAGCTAGCCTAAGCCATGCCTAATCATGGTGGAAACTTGCAGCATCACCATAATGAGCTATCTATGAAGCATCCTCAATAAAAAGCTATAAATAAAAAGATCGCTGAGATGCTCATTGTCTGCTTGCCTTGTCATTTTGGTTATGGGATAGCTCCTGTACCATGTGTAAGGGGTACCCGTTGGCGGTTCTCTATGATATGCAAATACTTACAATGACGAGAACTTACAGGTGACTGAAGTTGAGTAGCATGAGGTGTGGCCCTCGTATTCAAGGGACTTGAGATTGCCAACTTATACGTTGTCAATGATATACTCCATCTGTGTTCACTTTAACCTTAATCACTTCAAGATTCTTATGATAGGGGCAATGAGGGCTAGAATCTAACAAGTACCATAATTTTTGGAAGCTCTTTTTGAAACTTGAAATCCCTGCTTCCCTTTGTGAAGGGCCTTTCTTCCACCATTATTTGAGTCTCCACCTTCTATCTTTAGACACCATTAAGAGAGCATAGTTGTCATTCTGTGTGCAGTGTCCCAAAGCTTATTGATTGATGCATATTGTGATATTACTTGTTCTTGTCCTATTTGTTTCTAGTCACCCTTCTGAACTTTGAAGATGTCCTATGCATCTATTTGCTACTCTATGAGGGACAAGCTGATTGCCACTGTGCCATTTTTTATGTGTGAAACAAACAAACGTTTTTCAATGCATGTTATTCATGATCTTTTTTTTGTAGCATGTCATGTTGCATGCATAGTTACTTTATCTTATTGTTAGAACTCCATCTTTCATGCACATGTTTAGAGTTCTTTGATCCCAGCTTTCAATGCTTGCAAATGGTTTGATCTTGGTTTTGATGATGCATGTCACCTCAAAGATTATTCTTTTTATCACTTACCTACTCGAGGACGTGCATGAGTTAAGCTTGGCGATGCTTGATACGTTGGAAACGTATCTATGATTTTTGATGCTCCATGCTTGTTTAGTATCTACTTTTCTTTGCTTTGTTTACACTTTGAGGTGTTTTTATATCTTTTCTAGAACTAACCTATTAATAAGTTGCCACAGTGCTAGTTGCATGTTTTCTTTTGTTTTTGGTTCCAAAAAGGCAGAAAATCAATATTCTCGGAATTGGACGGGAAAAAAGCCAAAGTCAATATTCTCGGAAGGTGGAGACTCAAATAATGGTGGAAGAAAGGCCCTTCACAAAGGGAAGAAGGGATTTCAAGTTTCAAAAGGAGCTTCCAAAAAATATGGTATTTGTTAGCTTTCAGCCCTCATTGCCCCTATCATAAGCATCTTGAAGTGGTTAAGGTTAAAGTGAACAAAGATGGAGTATATGCTTGACAAAGTATAAGTTGGAAATCTCAAGTCCCTTGAATACGAGGGCCACACCTCATGCTACTCAACTACAGTCACCTATAAGTCCTTTTCATCGTAAGTACATGCGTATCATAGAGAACCGCCAACGGGTTACCCCTTGCACATGGTACAGGAGCTATCCCATAACCAAAATGACAAGGCAAGCAGACAACGAGCATATCAGCGATCTTTTTATTTACTATATGCATAGATTTTTATTGAGGATGCTTCATAGATATCTCACTATGGTGATGCTGCAAGTTTCCACCATGATTAGGCATGGCTTAGGCTAGCAGCCCAGGCGTTTCTCTAACACAAAATTGTAAGATCCCTCCTTTATAAAGGAAAAGGATCCCTATGATTGCAATGCTAGTCCCTGGATCAATGCTAGCATCCACAGTTTAAGATGAAGTACACAGAAACAAAGGTCATTATTAAAGTCATTCCAGAGACAACATAGTCTTTACAACTCCATGGCCACAGGCCTAATACAAGAGTTTAAATAAGTAAATAGATAAAAGTCTTCATCTTCATGTGCCACAGGCAAACGTGTTGACTGTAGACTCATGACTCCTAATCCTCATCAGAGTAACCTGCAACATCACAAGTTACAACCACAGTGGGTCAATACATTGGAATAGTATTGGCAAGTGATACCTTAGTATAATTTTTTGTGGACTAGATACTATATGAAATTTGGCTAAGTGTAGCTTAGGCTTGCTTTGCTCAAAATAGGTTTTGCCTATTAGTTGAAAACACTAAGTTTTTCTTTGTTAACACTTTTCCCAAGGAACCACCAATAGACATTGAGGTCCTTCACCCTTGTTCAACCACAAGTTTTTACTTAGAAATTGGGATGTGGAGATTCTTGATAGCTTCCATGTCTTGATGCTCGAGTTGTCCAATACCAGGGACATGGCTAAGTACTTAGATTTTTCCATCTGCAGAGGTTGTGCACTTTCCCCACCAGACTTGATTTTCACCAAGACAGGACCTTTCAGAAGCCTTCCCTTAGACCAAATGGACGCGTTCCAACCTATCATCCCACTACCACCAACTGTCCAAATGGCTAAGTTCTAGCAACCTATGTGATCCAGGCAGAGTCCATATTGCCAAGTGGCTGCACTAGAAGCTTCTTAACATTTGGCCTCTCAAAACCCTTTGTTCCTGGGTGGCTTTCCACAAGTGAGATACACAAGGTAAACCATAGAAATGTGCCTTGTGTAACCACTCAACATAAACCATTCCTTCCATTCCACCCAGGTGTTTCATTCACTTAGTTGTTTTATTAGGCAAAACACAAGTCCAAAGACTTAGAAATATTTTCATCATAGCATGTATATTTCACCACCCTTGGTTGGTACTAGCTAGGCTAAGCATGGCATAGATAAGCATCTTAACTTAGAAATTTCCTAGCAATTCTACACTACTAGGATTTCCCAACATGGCATATAAGCAAAATATAACATGCAAGACTAGCAAAATATTTCTAATGCTTAGTAGAAAACATTGGGATAAAAATGTCATGAAGCACCACTTGCCTTGGTAGTTTGGAGAGTAGCTACACTCCTCACAATCACAATCACTATTGGCACCAAAATCTACACATAAAATCATAGCAACAAATCACATACCAAATAAACACAAGCAAAAATATATGGATGGATGCAATATGATATGTGATGAATTTCTAAACTCCACAAGACAAGTGCACAGTACTGGTTCATAAACAAGTTCAAAACTTGCCAAACAACATTTATTTAAACCCTAAAACATTTCTCAAATAATTTATATACACAAAATAGGCCTACACATGTTTCTGTAAATAAAACCATTTTAACAGAAACAAAACATTAAACACATTGCATATTTGGAAAGGGCTTGCTCTCCTGATTCCATTGATATAAAATTTGTCAAATTTGAACGTGGGAATCAAAAGTTATGGCTAAAACAAAATCAAACAACTAATAGATTCAAATTCTGATTTTAAATCTAATTCCTAGCCACGCGTCACGTTCTGATTGGCGCGTACCGGTTCGCTCAGGATCGCGTCTGTGAGCCGTCAGATCTAACTTAAACGCGAAGCCTAGATCTAATCTTACCGTTTCGCCTAGGATCTATCGTATCCGCAGGATCTAGATCTAACGATCCTAAGCAACCTGACCATCCAGTGGCGGCGCTAGCGGTCGCGACTGGCGGCGGCGCCTCTGTCAGAGCTGCTCCCGGCGCTCCAGGTCACGTGGGAGAGGGAGAAGAGGCTTACCAAGCTCGCCGTGTGTTGCTGATGCTCAAGGTGGCGATGGCTGGTCAAGGGGCGCGCTGTAGTGGCCGAGGGAGCTCGTCGGAGTTGCTGCCGGCGTCAGATGCTTGCTGTCGAAGATGTTGCCGAGGTTCTTCATCGACCTAGCATGAGCCAGATGGTTTAGGAGGTGCGCAAGGGCCTGGCGATCAAGACAGTATCAAAGGGGAGGCAAGGGGCGGTCTCGTTTTACCTGAATTGCACGTCGGAGTCGAGCGGCGGCTCAGGTGTTCGCGGGTGTGAACGAAGACGTCGCTCTGGGTCACGAGAAAGAAAACAGAGGGCATCAGTGAACGCGCAAGGACATGCTGGTCATGATGGTTTGAACCAGAGACAGGGGGCGATCAGTACTCACCGAGATTGGTCGCCGGAGTGCGTCTGTGCAGCGGCGGTGCAAGGGCGATTGCGGCCAGCCTGGGGGCGTTTCTATCTGGATTTGTTGGGAGAAATGGCCGCGAGAGGGAGGTGGTATTATAGCCAGAGCGGGGGCGAGGATCACGCGCGATATCAATGGCAATTAAGCGCGGAATCAACGCGGCAGTGAATGGCGGAGGGAACGGCCGGCGACGTGGTCGTGGGCGCGATTTGGGGAAGATGATGATGAGCTGGCGAGGTCCACCAGTCAGTGACCCGTTGGGTAGTGCGGGTGCGGTGAGAAAATCAGAAGGAGAGGGAAAACCCGGGTGGGCTGTCTAACGGGCTGCTTTGCTTGTTGGGCCAAAATCCTGGCGCCGGCCCTTTTCTTTTTCTCTAACCTTTTTCTTTTTCTGAATGAATTTCCAGGAACCTTTTTCAAATGATTTCAAAATCTATTTGAATTCAAATCTTTTCAGGATTTTTGCAGTGTGCAACCATCACATTTCTGGGCATAAAACCAAGTGGTCACTTTGAATTGTCCTGGTCACTTGGAATAAAATAAAATAAGCAGTGACATAGCACCAGTTTTTAAAATAGGTTTTGAAATTGGTTTTCAAATTATATTTGTTTTGAATCTTTGGTTTAAATCCTAGCAATCTAGCAATACACTCTGAAAGCAATAAGACACAAGGTTTGGTTCACTGAACATCTATCTCACATTGGACATTTGTATTTGTTTTAAATGCTGATCACATAAAATAATGAGCTCATATGCTCCTGTTTTTGAATTTATTTGTTTGAAATGAACTCTATATGATCATGGATGCATGGATGATATGCATGAGTTTGAAACATGATTTTAGGGATGTTACAAATCTAACCCCCTTAAGGTGAATCTTGCCATCGAGATTCAGATTGGCTAGCAAATAGGTGAGGGTGGTCTTTCCGAAGATCATCTTATCTTTCCCATGTTGCTTCTTATTCGGAATGATGGTTCCATTGAACTTTGCAGAATTTGATAGTCTTAGTCCGTGTAACTCTTTCTGCAGTCTCAAGGATCTTGATAGGTTTCTCTTCATAAGTGAGATCACTTTTCAATTGAACCTCTTCCAAAGGTATAGTATCCTTCAAAGAAGTTTCTTCCATTTCAAAGCTGACTCACATGAAACACATTATGAACAGCTGACAAAGACTCTGGCAATTCAATTTCATAAGCAACTTCTCCTTTGCGACTCAGAATCTTGAATGGTCCAACATATCTTGGGGCCAACTTTCCTTTGACTCCGAACCTCTTCACTCCATGAAGTGGTGACACTCTAAGATAAGCTCTATCACCAACTTCGTAGGTGACTTCTCTACTCTTAGGATCTGCGTAGATTTTCTGTCGGGACTGTGCTATCTTTAATCTGTCCTTAACCAGCTTGACTTTCTCTTTAGCTTCTTTGATAAGTTCTTGCCCGAACAAACTTCTTTCCCCCACACCATTCCATAACAATGGGGTGGTACATTTTCTCCCTTAGAGAAACTCAAATGGTGCCATCTCAATGCTGGCTTGATAGCTGTTGTTATAAGAAAATTCTGTGTAAGGCAGACTTTCATCCCAACTGGCTCCATAGTCTAGGGCACATGCCCTCAACATATCTTCAAGAATCTGATTAGTCCTTTATGTTTGTCCATCAGTTTGAGGATGAAAAGCAGTGATGAATTCCAACCTCGTTCCCAATGACTCATGTAATTGCCTCCAAAAATGAGAAGTTAATTGGGTTCCTCTATCTGACACAATACTCTTGGGTACTCCATGTAGACATACAATTCTACTCATATAGATCTTGGCCAACTTAGCACTTGTATAGGTTGTCTTCACGGGTATGAAATGAGCCACTTTAGTTAGGCGATCCACTACTACCCAAATATAATCATATCCTGACCGGGTCCTTGGTAATCCGGTAATGAAATCCATACCAATCTTGTCCCACTTCCAATCAGGAATAGGTAGTGGTTGAAGCAAACCTGTTGGTTTCTGATGTTCCGCTTTCACTCTACTACACACATCACACAAAGCAATATGTTCGGCGATGTCCTTCTTGAGATTATTCCACCAAAATCTTTCCTTCATATCCATGTACATTTTGGTGTTACCCGGATGAATGGAATACGGTGAGTTGTGTGCTTCTTGGAAAATCAGTTTCCGAAGCTCCGAATCTTGTGGAACACAGATACGTTTTCCATGCCATAAAGTACCCTGTTCGTCTTCATGGAATCCTTTGGCTTTTCCTTTGCCAATCTTTTCCTTAATTTCTCAATTTCCTTATCAGTCTTCTGGGCTTCTTTGATCTTGTCCAACAAAGTGGGTTGAACATCCAAAGACATTAGATGTCCTTCAGGCACAATCTCCAATCTGAGATCTCTAAATTGGGCACACAGATCATCTAGCATTTCTCCCTTAGTAAGGCCATTCACAAAAACCTTACGGCTTAGAGCATCTGCTACAACATTTGCTTTACCGGGGTGGTATTGCAAACTTAAGTCATAGTCCTTGATGAGTTCTAGCCATCTTCTTTGTCTCATGTTAATTTCTTTCTGGGTGAAGATATACTTCAAACTCTTGTGATCTGTGAACACTTCACAATGCTTTCCCAAAAGATAATGTCTCCATGTTTTGAGTGCATGGACAACAGAGGCTAACTCTAAATCATGAGTAGGATAGTTCACTTCATGAGTTTTGAGTTGTCTCGAGACATAAGCCACAACTTTCCCTTCTTGCATAAGTATTGCACCTAATCCATGATGAGATGCATCACAATAAACTTGAAAATCTATCTCCAAGTCTGGCAAACATAAGACTGGTGCTGTCACAAGTCTCTTCTTCAATTCTTGAAAGCTGAGTTCACATCCTTCAGACCAAGCAAATTTCTTGTCTTTCTTTAGCAATTCTGTCATAGGCTTAGCTACCTTGGAGAAATTCTCAATGAACCTTCTGTAGTAACCTGCTAAGCCAAGGAAACTACGAACTTCTTTCACTGACTTGGGAGATTCCCATTCAGTTACAGCTGAAACTTTAGCAGGATCAACTGCTACACCATCTCCTGACACAACGTGTCCAAGCAATCCAACTTCATTTAGCCAAAATTCACACTTGCTGAATTTGGCATATAGTTTATGCTCTCTAAGCTTCTCAAGTATCAAACGCAAATGTCCCTCATGCTCCTCTTTGCTCTTGGAGTAGATTAAAATGTAATCAATGAAAACGACAACAAACTTATCAAGAAATTCCATGAACACCTTGTTCATCATATTCATGAAGTATGCTGGTGCATTGGTCAAACCAAATGGCATCACGGTATATTCATACAATCCATACCTTGTGGTGAAAGCTGTCTTAGGTATGTCTTGTTCCCTTATCTTGAGTTGGAAATAACCTGACCGGAGATCAATCTTTGAGAACACGCAAGCTCCTTCTAGCTGATCAAACAAGTCATTGATTCTAGGCAAAGGGTATTTGTTCTTGATAGTCACCTCATTGAGTGAACGGTAATCTATGCATAACCTTTGACTTCTATCTTTATTCTCCACAGACAAAACTGGAGCTCCCCAAGATGAAGAACTTGGTTGAATAAATATTTTCTGCAACTGTTCTCCAAGTTGTTTCTTGAGTTCTTTCAGTTCATCAACTGACATCTTATATGGTCTCTTTGCTATTGGTCCAGATCCTGGTAGCAAATCAATAAGAAACTCCACATCTCTATCTGGTGGCATTCCCGACAATTCTTTCGGAAACACATCCGGATATTCACTCACAATTGGCACACTGTCTATGCTAACCCCTTAAGAGAATTTAGCATAATCCTTTTTGCTTCAAAGTTGGTCTTGAATCTGATCCTTTTATTTTCTGGAGTTGTGAGTGAGACAGTATGGTTGGTACAATCTATCACTCCCTTGTGCTTAGTCATCCAGTCCATTCCCAAAATGACATCCAATCCTTGGGAGTTTAGGATTATCAAGTTAACGGGAAACTTATACTTCCCAAACTCTATGACTAGATCATGACACCCTGAATTCACTATCATTTCTCCGCCAGGAGAACTTACTTTTATAGGACACCCAATAGTTTCTACCGGTAGTTCATTTCTTTCAACAAATGCTCTTGATGTGAATGTATGAGATGCACCAGTATCAAAGAGAACAAATGCTAGAACAGAATTGAGTTTGAACTTACCAGCAACAGCATCAGGCTCCTCATAAATTTCCTCCACATTAATGTGGTTCACTTGTCCCTTTTGAAAAGGGTTGGGCTTGTTGGGTCCTTCAACTTTATTTTCTGGGCATTCATTTGCATAATGCCTCATCTTCTTGCACTTGAAACACTCAACCTGACTAATGTCCTTCTTGACAGGCTGGATTCCACTGCCACTTCCACTACCACTGTGGTGGCTCTTATATCCACCCTTGTGGTTCTTGTACTTGTCATTGTCATGACTACGGTGATGCTTGTTGTCATGATGATGGTTGTGGTTGTGGTGCTTGTTGAATTTCCCATGCTTGTGGGATCCTGAGCTTCCACTATCATCATAATGGGAACGCTTGTGAGACGATCCCGAGCTATGCTTGTCCGAGTGCTTTCTCTTCCTACTCTCAACTTGCTTCATTTTGTTCTCCAAAATAGCAGCCTTGTCACAAAGAGACTGGTATGTGGGAACATATGCCACATCTAACTGCAGGTTCAATTCATCATTCAATCCTTCAAGGAACTTTTCCTTCCTCTTAGCATCAGTGTCAACTTCATCCGGTGCATAACGCGCCAGATTATTGAACTCCTCAATATATTCAGCCACGCTGCGGTGGCGCTGCTTCAGATTATGGAACTCTTTCTTCTTCAAACTCATCACTCCAGATGAGATGTGAGCAGTACGAAAACCATCTTCAAAGATAGCCCATGTCACTGTTGGAGATATGCCCTAGAGGCAATAATAAATGTAGTTATTATTATATCTTTGTGTTTATGATAAATGTTTACATTCATGCTATAATAATATTAACAAGGAAACATTAATACTTGTGTGATTTGTAAACTAAAATAGAATCCCTAGTAAAGCATCTTTATTATACTAGCTTGTTGGTTAATAAATGATTGTGGTTTCCCTATCATGAATATTGAGATGTTATTAACAACAAGATCATATCGTTAGGAGAATGATATGGTGTACATACTCTTATAGATAAGCATAGCATAAAGATCAAGTCATTTTAATAGTTCAATTGCTATATGCTTTCTGATACATAGTAACCTAATTCCTTCGACCATGAGATCATGCATATCACCTTTACCGGATGGATGCTTTGGTGACATCAAACACCACACCGTAACTGGGTGGCTATAAAGGTAGCATTGAGTGTTCGGAAAGTATTGGTTGAGACACATGGATCAAGAGTGGGATTTGTCCATCCATATGATGGATAGATATACTCTGGGCCCTCTCGGTGAAATGTCATCCAATTAGCTTGCAAGCATGTGACTGGCTCACAAGGGATCACATATCACGGGAACGAGAAAAGAGTACTTATCAGTAACGAGGTTGAACTAGGTATGCAGAGATACCGACGATCATAACCTCGGATAAGTAAACTATCGTGAGACAAAGGGAAATTGGTATTGTATGTAAGTGGTTCATTCGATCGCAAAGTAATCATAGAAATATGTGGGAGCCATATGAATTTCCAGATTCCTCTATTGGTTATTTTTCGGAGAAGTGTCTCGATCATGTCCGCATAATTCACGAACCGTAGGGAGACACACTTAAGGATTCGACATTGTTTGAGTAGTTATGGAATGATGAGAAAGAGACCGAATGTTGTTCGGAGTCTTGGATGGGATTCAGGATATCACGAGGAGATCCGGAATGGTCCGGAGAATAAGATTCATATAAGGAAAGTCCTATTTCGGAGTTGGAGAATGCTTCCGGTGTTTTCATCGGGAATGTTCTAGAAGGTTCAGGAATGTCCGGCACTCCGAAGGGGAAGGGTACATGAATGTGTCATATCAAGTTGGTATGATTGCATCATGTACTAGGTGTTATCGCTGAAAAAAATAAAGGGTTTAATCAAATCCTAGTTTGAAAAGTCAAACGCCAATTTGAAAAGTCAAACGGCTATTTTGGGAAGTGGAGGAGAAGTGGGAAACCGAGTTGGGGAGGAGTTCCTCCTCCACCGCCGGCCCACTTGGGATCTGAGTTGGGGAGGGACTCCCCTCCCCTTGGCCGGCGCCTCCCACCTATAAAGGGAGGGACAGGGCTGCCCCTCGTAGCACACAAGATCTCCACCCAAAACCCTAGCCCCGGCGCCGCCACCTCCTGCTATCGCCGCCGCCTAGGGCAAACCGCCGCCGCCGCCGCCTAGCTAAACCCTAGCCGCCGGCTTGCCCCCTCCTTGGTGTGTCTAAACCCTAGATCACCGAGGGCTCTCTCATAGTCCACCATACTCGCTCCGGCTTAAGGCGAAGCCCTGCGAGATCTCCCCTCTACTTTCGGTACCACGCCGTTGTGCTGCCGGAATCGCGAGGAGAGTGCTACAACCTCCGCTGCCTGTTGGAACAAGTGAGAGGAAGGTCTTCGTCGAGTACCGAACGTGTGACCGACTGTGGGAGTGCTGCCGGAACGCAGCGCCGGAAGGATCGTCTACGCGATCTTGAGATCGGGAAGAGTACGACTACATCACCCACGAGAATCCGCTCTCGTTAAACACTTTGGAATCTTCGAGGGTGAGTTATTCCATCGACTATTTGCTACAATCTAGTAGATAGATCTTGGCTTGTTTGTTTGTATGCGGTAGAAAATTTTTGTTTTCCGTGCTACGGAAACCTACAGTCACATCTTCAATGGGAGTGGTGATCTGAAAGTTATCCCACCAAGTGGTGGCTGGTCCTTCCAACAAATGTGCTGCAAATCTGACTTTTTCTGCATCAGTACAGCCCACAGTTACCAAGTCCTTGTTCACAGAGCGTAGCCAATCATTGGCCACCATAGGATCAGTTGTTCCTGAGAACTTTGCTGGCCTCAATCTCAAGAACCTGGTAAGCATGTCAAAACCCGGTGGGTTGTTGTTGTTGTTGTTATTATTATTGTTGTTATTGTTGTTGTTGTTGTTGTTGTTGTTGTTGTTGTTGTTGTTGTTGTTGTTGTTGTTGTTGTTGTTGTTGTTGTTGTTGTTGTTGTTCTGGTTCTGGATGAACGTAGACATCATTTGCATCAGCTGAGTCTGAGCTGTCATCATTTGCTGCATCTCAGGGGTGATGTTGTTGTTATTGGGGTTGGGATTGGCACGACGGGGAGGCATCTGTTGGTTTGATCAATAGAGATAAGAATGAGATACCCATAGATGCTATCATGCACAATACATCACATAAACAATCACCAAGCATGCATCATAACAATAATAGTTCAACAACAGAAACAACAAGTTCGCAAAGTAAACACACCAATAACAAGCCATCCACATGTTGGATGGTCATTGCGACACAAATAAAGTATGATAAATAAATGATAAATGAGTAGTCAACTCTACTCCTCGGCATCAACCTCCTCCTCAACAAAGGTAAGACCTGCATTCTCCATAGCGGTCTTGTATTCCTCGAGATTGGTGGTCAAGGTCTGTACTTTGGCTTTGAGAGCCCTCTTCTGAGAACGAAGCCTCTCAATCACCGTCTGCTGATGCTCGAGCTCGAAGTCCTTGGCCTCCAGTTCTGCAGTCATGTCTCGAATTCTCTTGTTCCTATCTTGTACTCGCTTCTCTTGACACTTGAACTTTCTGTCCTAGCTCTCGAACTTTGCCTCCATCTCCTTGACTATCTCATCTTGCTCTGCGAAGAGCTTGTCCTTCTCACGAAGTTGCACCTGGAGTTCGTCATTGCTGAGCATGACGTTGGTCCTATCAGTGTCCACGTGCCTAAGAAGAACCTCTAAGTCCTGGAGGTATAGACGAATCGGCTCTGCTGTCTCCCTCGAAGTGTCCTCGAAGTCGATGGCCTCTCCATCCTCATAACGTCTACCGAAGACGTGGAAGTGAGTACCTCTAACCTGTCGAGAGTGTCTCCCTAACAGTCGTCCAATCAAGTCCTGCATGACTACCTCTAGGCCTCTCTCCTTGTCATCGTGCATGAGCTTGAAGATGATAGCCTCCATGGTAAGCTTAGTCTGGCGTCCGGGCTGATTGACCTTGAAACCCCAAAAGGTCTTTCCTCTCAAACTTGGTGAGGGGAAGCATCATGATGGTAGGAAGAGGGAGATTGATCAAACTAGTGAGCTCAATAATACGAGGGCCAAAGGGAGTTCCCTAGAACTCCTCAACAGTGCTGATGGTAACATTAGGCATCTATTTATAAGATGGAAAAAGTTAGAAACAACACAATTTTAAGATAAAACACAAGTCATGGCATACATGGATCCATTACAACAACCAAGGTTCAACTTATTTTAAGCAACATTTGGAAAATAAGGTGATAAGTGGTGGTCCAACTAACGAGGTACGCTTACAAACCTATCTCACTAGATATGTTGGCTAACACAATATTTCTAGAAGCAATCAGTCTATCTTGAGCACATGACTCCATGACTAAGTCTATAATGTCTCCTCTTAAGGTTTGGTTGGTAGCTTCCAACTCTTGGGTATGTTTCTTCTCTTCCTTTAGGTCATTCTTGATGTTGAGCATTCTGCACTTGCTTAAGGCGAAGCCCTGCGAGATCTCCCCTCTACTTCCGGTACCACGCCGTTGTGCTGCCAGAATCGCGAGGAGAGTGCTACAACCTCTGCTGCCTGCTGGAACAAGGGAGAGGAAGGTCTTCGTCGAGTACCGAACGTATGACCGACTGCGGGAGCGCTGCCGGAACGCAGCACCGGAAGGATCGTCTACGCGATCTTGAGATCGGGAAGAGTACGACTACATCACCCACGAGAATCCGCTCTCGTTAAACACTTTGGAATCTTCGAGGGTGAGTTATTCCATCGACTCGTTGCTACAATATAGTAGATAGATCTTGACTTGTTTGTTTGTATGCGGTAGAAAATTTTTGTTTTCCGTGCTACGAAACCCTACAGTGGTATCAGAGCCGTGTCTATATGTAGATATGTTGCACGAGTAGAACACAATGGTCATTGTGGGCGTTGATCCTTTTATTGTCGATTGCTTCTTGTGTACTTTGCATCTTGCGGGATGTTGGGATGAAGCGGCCCGGGCAAACCTTACATGACATCGTTCATGAGACTTGCTCCACGCTTGACATGCAACTTGTATTGCATAAGTGGCTTTGCGGGTGCCTGTTTCTCCCAGCCTAGTTAAGATTCAATTTACAACGGGTGATTAACAATGCTAGTATAAATGTTGTGGTTCTTGTTCGTAAGTTAGAATGACACATATTGAAAGCCCCAAACCACGTAAAACATGCAAAGAAAGTAGAGGCGTCTAACATTGTTTTGCAGGGGTGTGCAGTGATGTGATATGGCCATGATTGTGATTATATTTGATGTATGCAATGTTCCTTATTGTAAGTTGGCAACCGGCAGGAGCCATATGGTTGTCTTTAATTTATGTTAAGACCCGCGTGTCTATTCAAAGTAGTTGTAATAGTTGAAGCCGGTGGACGACAACCATGGAGAAGCGTCATTGATCTTGATGCAAAGCCGGTGATGATGGAGATCATGTTCGTGCTTGAAGATGGAGATCGGAAGCACAAAGAAGAAAGGCCATATCATATCACATATTATGAAGTGCATGTGATGTTAATCCTTTATGCATCTTGTATTTCTTAGTTAATGATGGTAGCATTATAAGATGATCCCTCATGCACATGAATTTCAAGTCATAAAGTGTTCACCCTTAGTTAGAACCGTTGCTAAAGCTTGTTGTTTCGAAGCACCACGTGATGATCGGGTGTGTTAGATTCCGCAAGTGCATACAACGTGAGCAAGCCAGATTTGCTCATGCGGAAGCTAAGGTTTGATCTTGACGAGCCTAGCATGTACAGACATGGTCTCGGAACACAGATCACCGAAAGGTAAAGCATGAATCATATAGTAGATATGATGAACATGTCGATTGTTCGCCATTGAAACTATATCAACTCTCGTGATGAGCGGTGTTGATGTGGTGGATTTGGTTCGTGTGATCACTAAAACAATGTGAGGGATGTTGTTTTGAGTGGGAGTTCACCTAGATTAATTTAACTATTAATTAGAACTCAATTTGTCATAAACTTAGTATAATCTATTGCAAATATGTTGTAGATCAATGGCGGCCCCTACCGTCAATTTTAATGCGTTCCTAGAGAAAGAAAAATTGAAAAACAATGGAAGCAACTTAGCGGATTGGTTCCGCAATTTGAGGATTGTCCTCACAGCTGGTAATTTGACCTATGTGCTGGATGCACCGCTGGGTGACCCACCTGCAGCTACTGCTACCGATGAAGTAAAGAATGTTTACCTCGCTCGGAAGACTCAGTACTCCACAGTTCAGTGTGCTATCTTGTATGGTTTAGAATCGGAGCTTCACAAAAGGTTTGAGAATTCAGACCCACATGATATTGTCCGTGATCTCAAATTGATCTTTGAGACTCACGCGGCAAATGAGAGCTATGAGGCTTCTGAAAAGTTCTTTAACTGCAAGATGGAAGAGGGCAGCTCTGTCAGTGAGCATGTGCTTAAGATGTCTGGGCACGCAAACAAACTTCAAAGCTTGGGTATAGTGATTCCTAATGCTTTGGGGATTTACCGTGTCCTCCAATCACTACCACCAAGTTACAAGAACTTTGTGATGAACTACAATATGCAAAACATGAACAAGCAGTTGCCAGAACTGTTTGCTATGTTAAAATCTGCAGAAGTGGAGATCAAGAAAGAGCACCAAGTGTTGATGGTTAATAAGACCACCAAATTCAAGAAAGGCAAGTCTAAGAAAAAGGGACACTTCAAGAAGGGTGGTAAGAAAGTTACCACGCCGACGAAGAATACCAAGGCTGGACCTAAGCCTGATACTGAGTGCTTTTACTGCAAGGGAGAAGGTCACTAGAAGCGGAATTGCCCAAAGTACTTGGCGGATTTGAAGAACGGCAACATCAAGAAGAAAGGTATATCCGATATACATGTTATTGATGTGTATCTCACTAGTACTCGTAGTAGTGCCTGGGTATTTGATACTGGTTCGGTTGCTCATATTTGTAACTCGAAACAGGTGCTGCAGAATAAACGGAAGCTAGCGAAGAACAAGGTGACGATGCGCGTGGGAAACGGATCAAAGGTTGATGTGATCGCGGTCGGGACGCTACCCCATCATCTACCATCGGGATTAGTTTTATACTTAAATAATTGTTATTTGGTGCCTGGGTTAAGCATGAACGTTATATCGGGATCTTGTTTATTGCGAGATGGTTACTTGTTTAAGTCCGATAATAATGGTTGTTCGATTTATATGAGTAATATGTTTTATGCACATGCACCTTTGATAGATGGTCTATTCTTATTGAATCTCGATAGTGGAAATACGCATATTAATAACATTGAGGCTAAACGTTTGAAATCGAGCGATAACTCGACCTATATGTGGCACTGTCGTCTTGGTCACATTGGAGTGAAGCGTATGAAGAAACTCCATTCCGATGGACTTCTTGAATCACTTGATTTTGAATCACTTGAAATATGCGAAGCATGTCTGATGGGTAAAATGACTAAGACTCCATTTTCTGGTATGATGGAGCGAGCTACGGACTTATTGGAAATCATACATACCGATGTGTGTGGTCCAATGAGTGTAGCATCGCGCGGTGGTTATCGTTATGTTCTTACCTTCACGGATGACTTGAGTAGATATGGGTATATCTATTTCATGAAACATAAGTCCGAAACTTTCGAGAAGTGATGGGGGAATACCAATCGGGGTACACCCATGAGGAGGAATCGCCAGCTGGATCGCCAAACACAGAGCGGGTCGACTCGCCGGATACGGCGACTGGTGCATGCTGCACCCAGGCGACTGGCGCCGACTGGAGGCCCAAGACGGCGACTCGTATACAAAGCCCACCAACACACTTGTAAACCCTAACTGGCTGCATATATAAAGCCACCAGGGGCACCCCCACGGGGCATGCTCCCTCACATCATATTACATGCTCTCCCACAATAGATTAGATCTAGTCTCTCCCTCCGCTTACGGCGGCTCCCATGTAAACCAATCTATGATCATATACTGGATTGATAGCAGGACGTAGCGATCCTCCATCGAGGGGACGTGAACCTGGGTACATCGTGTGCCAATCTCGCTCCCGGATTCTCCTACGTCGCCTTGCTCCCTCTACGTAAGCTACCCCCAGTAGCATCTGCCGTGCAATACCACGACAGTTGGCGCCCACCGTGGGGCAAGCGGTGCTTGGAGGGTGATAATTCGGGCGGGATCAATTTACAAGATCGGTAACGACAAGATTGCTCTGAGCTTGTTCGCAGAATCAAGAAAGTCTATACGTGACCAGTTTCCTAGTCGGTCTAATCTTTTTTCCTCTTATTGATTGTTTAGTCAATTGATTATCCTATTTGATCTAATCGTCTTGTTGTTTTTGATGAGAGAATCAATCGCAAAATCAGGCTGAAACAGTCTGGTACGATCTGGCGCCGGTGCCAGTCGGAGATTGCGCCGAAATCGCTGCAGTAGCCGTGAACACCAGGACCTCCTCGAGACGCTATTACCTTTACGGGAATCAATATAGAGGTATTTCTTTTATGTGATGATTACAGGAATTAGACAAAGCAAAGCGACATGCGAGTCGGACGGCACATGCGAGTACAGCATACTCACCAATCTACAGGAAAAAATCTCGGAAACAGGACGCTACCCATGAGTTCCCTTTTAGCTCCATCTATCTCTTCTTAATTATTACTTTGATTATTTAATCTAGACCTCATTCCGCGTGCGTTGTACTGGCAAGAACACTATTCGGTCCAAGTAGTTGGAGACACCTGCACCTACGCTTCTCTCTTGATCGTTATTCCTCTGAAATAATTATTATTCGATCTAATCAACAATGCTTCGTGATGTTTATTTGTATACATATGAAATCCCGTTTGAGACGATGGAGTTGCGAAGAAGCCAACTCAGTCGCTTGGCCGTTGAGGACTCGCTTCGCCGCCGCGAACTCGCCTTCCTGGACTCGTCATCACGTACTCGCCACACTCGTGGATCCTTCCGTCGCGGACTTGCCACGTCCGGCGACTCGTCCATCGCGGACTCTCCATTCTCCGGACCTTGCCTAACGCGGACACGCTTAAACGCGGACTCGCCAGGCTCGGCGACTCGCTAGGCTCGGCAACTCTCCTACCACGGATCGCCATCGTGACCTCTTCCTCGTGGCCCCGCCATCGACGACTTCGCCATAGCGCGACCTCTGTCCGCCGCGTCGACTTCGCCATAGCGCGACCTCCGTCCACCGCGTCGACCCCGTGTCCACCGCGTCGACTTCGCCATAGTGCGACCTCCGTCCGCCGCGTCGACCCCGTGTCCACCGCGTTGACTTCGCCATAGCGCGACCATACGTCTACCGTACGACCCCATCCGCTACGTCGAATGCGTACACCGCGCCTACTAAGGGACCTTTATCGTCCGAGTCACCAGAGAGGGTCGCATGCCACACTGCATGGACTCACCACTGGGTGTCTCTTCCCCCCGGGAAAAATCTATTCGCCTTTGTCAACCTTTGAAAGAGCGACTCGCAATGGCCAAGTAGTGCGGACGAGGACTCACAAACCGAGCCTCGGGTCGTCCACGAAAAACGCTAACCGAGAGCCATCATTGGAGTCGCCTTGCTCGACTGGCCTTCCGGGCCAAGACAAATGGTAGTGCTACACAAACAGCACCATGTCCTCCTCAACCTTAGATAGCGCGACTCGCACGGCCAAGTACTGCGGACGAGGACTCGCAAACCGAGCCTCGGATCGTCTAGGAAAAGCGCCCAGCCGAGAGCCATCTTTGGAGTCGCCATGCGACTGGCCCCCCGGGCCAAGACGAGAGACTCGCTAACAAAAACAGCGCAATCAACATCATTGCAGACTCGCTATCATCACGGACTTGCCACACTCAGGGACTCTTCCCTCGCGAACTCGCAATCATCGCGGACTCGCCATGCTTGGGGACTCTCCCCTCGTGGACTCGCAATCATCGCAGACTCGCTCCCCTCGCGTACTCGCTCCCCTCGCGAACTCGCTCAACACGGACTCGCCATGCTCGGCAACAACCACTACTATTTTCAGAATGTGCATCTCTAAAGAGCCTCAAGTCGCCTCTACAAGCCGACTCGAGCCTCGGGGACTACTCCTAGGCATACTGCATGTGCGCATGGTTCCACGACCGTGTCTCAACACGCTCGGGAACTCTCCACCGCGGACTCGCCCTCGCGTACTCAACACACTTGGGACTCTCCACCACGGACTCGCCCTCGCGTACTCGACACGCTCGGGGACTCTCCACCGCGGACTCGCCCTCGCGTACTCAATGCGCTCGGGGAATTGGCACCTGTCGGTCGCTCGGCCTCGGCACTCGCTGGTCGCTCGACCTCGCCGCTCGCCGCGCTCGGGGAATCGTCACTCTCCGTGCTCGGGGGCTCAACGCTCGCCGGTCGCTCTACCTCGCCCCTCGCCGCGCTCGGGGACTCGGCTCCCGTCAGTCGCTCGGCCTCGGCACTCGCCATGCTCAGGGACTCGGCGCTCGTCGGTCGCTCGACCTCGCCGCTCGCCGCGCTCGGGGACTCGTCACTCTCCGCTCTCGGGGCTCAACGCTCGCCGGTCGCTCGACCTCGCCCCTCGCCGCGTTCGGGGACTCGGCGCTCGCCGGTCGCTCGATCTCGTCCCTCACCGCGCTCGGGGACTCGGCGCTCGTCGGTAACTCGACCTCGCCACTCGGCACGCTACAGACAGTGTCGCTCGCCGGTCGCTCAATCTTGCCACTCGGCGCGCTCGGGGAATCGGCACTCGCCGGTCGCTCGACCTCGCCACTCACTGTGCTTGGGGACTTGGCACGCTCCACGTTCGGGGACTCGCCGAACATGGTGGCTTCACCGACACCCTGTGTCTTTCGCCAACTAGCCATCACCGACTGAGTCACGCCGACCGCCTCTCTCTTCACGGTTCTTTTCTCTGTTCAGGAGCTCGTCGCCGATTCGCCACGACCCATCGTCAAGACTCTCCGTGCCCTGCCTCATGCCTGCGTCGAATCGACAACGCGCTCGGGGACTACTGATGGGGGAATACCAATCGGGGTACACCCATGAGGAGGAATCGCCAGCTGGATCGCCAAACACAGAGCGGGTCGACTCGCCGGATACGGCGACTGGTGCATGCTGCACCCAGGCGACTGGCG
Organism: Avena sativa; assembly: GCA_916181665.1. Lineage (NCBI taxonomy): Eukaryota > Viridiplantae > Streptophyta > Magnoliopsida > Poales > Poaceae > Avena > Avena sativa. Next base: position 345,534,351 of record OV702280.1, on the reverse strand, counting down.
CCGACTGGAGGCCCAAGACGGCGACTCGTATACAAAGCCCACCAACACACTTGTAAACCCTAACTGGCTGCATATATAAAGCCACCAGGGGCACCCCCACGGGGCATGCTCCCTCACATCATATTACATGCTCTCCCACAATAGATTAGATCTAGTCTCTCCCTCCGCTTACGGCGGCTCCCATGTAAACCAATCTATGATCATATACTGGATTGATAGCAGGACGTAGGGATCCTCCATCGAGGGGACGTGAACCTGGGTACATCGTGTGCCAATCTCGCTCCCGGATTCTCCTACGTCGCCTTGCTCCCTCTACGTAAGCTACCCCCAGTAGCATCTGCCGTGCAATACCACGACAAGAATTTTAAGGAATTTCAAAGTGAGGTTGAGAATCAACGTAACAAGAAGATTAAATTTCAACGTTCTGATCGTGGAGGTGAATATCTAAGTTACGAGTTTGGCGAGCATTTGAAGAAATGCGGAATACTTTCACAATTGACACCGCCGGGAACACCACAACGTAATGGTGTGTCCGAACGTCGTAATCGAACTCTCTTAGATATGGTTCGTTCTATGATGTCACTTACAGATTTACCACTATCATTTTGGGGTTATGCATTAGAAACAGCCGCATTCACTTTAAATAGGGCACCATCTAAATCCGTTGAAACGACACCCTATGAATTATGGTTCGGGAAGAAACCTAAATTGTCGTTCCTTAAAGTTTGGGGTTGCGAAGCCTATGTAAAAAAGTTATAGCCGGACAAGCTTGAACCCAAAGCGGAAAAATGCGTCTTCATAGGATACCCGAAGGAAACTATTGGGTATACCTTCTATCATAGATCCAAGGGCAAAATCTTCGTTTCCAAGAATGGATCCTTTCTAGAGAAGGAATTTCTCTCGAAAGAAGTGACTGGAAGGAAAATAGAACTCGACGAGGTTGTCGAACCTTCTCTCGAACTTGCGAGTAGCGCAACACCGGAAGAAGTTCCTTTGGTGCCTGCACCAATAAGAGAGGAAGCTAATGATGATGATCATGAAACTTCGGTTGTAGTTGCTACAGAGCCTCGCAGGTCAACGAGAACTCGGACCACTCCAGATTGGTATGATCCCGTTATGAGTGTCATGTTGGTGGACAACACCGATGACCCTGCGACATATGAGGAAGCGATGATGAGCCTAGATTCCAATAAATGGCAAGAAGCCATGAAATCCGAGATTGGATCCATGTACGAAAACCAAGTATGGACTTTGGCGGACTTACCGGATGGCCGGAAGTCTATCGAGAACAAATGGATTTTCAAGAAGAAAACAGATGCTGATGGTAATGTTACTGTCTATAAAGCTCGACTTGTCGCAAAAGGGTTTCGACAAATTCAAGGAGTTGACTACGATGAGACTTTCTCACCAGTAGCGAACTAAAGTCTGTAAGGATTATGTTAGCAATCGCTGCATATTATGATTATGAGATATGGCAGATGGATGTCAAAACAGCATTCCTCAATGGAGACATTGATGAAGAGTTGTATATGATGCAACCCAAAGTTTTTGTCGATCCTAAAGATGCTAACAAGGTATGCAAACTTCAACGGTCCATCTATGGATTGAAGCAAGCATCCCGAAGTTGGAATCAATATTTTGATAAGGTGATCAAAAGTTTTGGTTTTATACAAAATTATGGAGAAGGTTGTATTTACAAGAAAGTGAGTGGGAGCTCTGTAGCATTCTTAATACTATATGTAGATGACATATTGTTGATTGGGAATGATGTAGACCTTCTTAATAGTGTCAAGGAATATTTGAATAATAGTTTTTCAATGAAAGATCTTGGCGAAACAGCTTACATATTAGGCATAAAGATTTATAGAGATAGATCAAGACGCCTAATATCATTGTCACAAAGTACATATTTGGACAAAGTTCTAAAGAGGTTTGGAATGGAAGATAGCAAGAAAGGGTTCTTGCCCATGTTGCCCAATACGACCTTGAGTAAAACTCAAAGTCCGACAACGGCAGAAGATAGAGAAAGGATGAGTAAGACTCCCTATGCCTCAGCCATAGGATATCTAATGTATGCCATGCTATGTACTAGACCCGACATTGCATATGCTGTTAGTTTAACTAGCAGATATCAAAGTGATCCAGGAGTGGATCATTGGACAGCGGTCAAAAACATCCTTAAGTACTTGAGAAGAACTAAGGATATGGTTCTTTCTTATGGAGGTGATGAACAACTCGTTGTTAATGGTTACACCGATGCTAGTTGGAACACCGATCTGGATGATTCTAAATCACAATCTGGATACCTATTTACTTTGAATGGTGCAGCAGTTAGCTGGAGGAGTGCAAAGCAAAGCGTTGTGGCGAGATCTTCAACTGAATCGGAATACATGGCTGCTTCGGAGGCTTCACAAGAAGAAATATGGATGAAAGAGTTCATTACAGAGCTGGGTGTGGTTCCTAGTGCGCTGGACCCAATGTCTATCTACTGTGATAACATGGGCGCCATAGCCAATGCGCAAGAACCAAGGTCACACAAGAAGCTGAAGAACATCAAGCTACGTTTTCACGCTATTCGAGAACATGTCCAAGATGGGGACATAAAGATTTGCAAAGTACACACAGATCTGAATGTGGCGGATCCGTTGACTAAACCTCTCCCCAGGGCAAAACATGACCAACACCAAACTGCCATGGGTGTTCGGTATATTACCATGTAATCTAGATTAGATGACTCTAGTGCAAGTGGGAGACTGTTGGAGATATGCCCTAGAGGCAATAATAAATGTAGTTATTATTATATCTTTGTGTTTATGATAAATGTTTACATTCATGCTATAATAGTATTAACAAGGAAACATTAATACTTGTGTGATTCGTATACTAAAATAGAGTCCCTAGTAAAGCCTCTTTATTATACTAGCTTGTTGGTTATGATTGTGGTTTCCCTATCATGAACATTGAGATGTTATTAACAACAAGATCATATCGTTAGGAGAATGATATGGTGGACATACTCCTATAGATAAGCATAGCATAAAGATCAAGTCATTTTAGTAATTCAATTGCTATATGCTTTCTGATACATAGTAACCTAATTCCTTCGACCATGAGATCATGCATATCACCTTTACCGGATGGATGCTTTGATGACATCAAACACCACACCGTAACTGGGTGGCTATAAAGGTAGCATTGAGTGTTCGGAAAGTATTGGTTGAGACACATGGATCAAGAGTGGGATTTTTCCATCCATATGACGGATAGATATACTCTGGGCCCTCTCGGTGAAATGTCATCCAATTAGCTTGCAAGCATGTGACTGGCTCACAAGGGATCACATATCACGGGAACGAGAAAAGAGTACTTATCAGTAACGAGGTTGAACTAGGTATGCAGAGATACCGACGATCATAACCTCGGATAAGTAAACTATCGTGAGACAAAGGGAAATTGGTATCGTATGTAAGTGGTTCATTCGATCGCAAAGTAATCGTAGAAATATGTGGGAGCCATATGAATTTCCAGATTCCTCTATTGGTTATTGTTCGGAGAAGTGTCTCGATCATGTCCGCATAATTCACGAACCGTAGGGAGACACACTTAAGGATTCGACATTGTTTGAGTAGTTATGGAATGATGAGAAAGAGACCGAATGTTGTTCGGAGTCTCGGATGGGATTCGGGATATCACGAGGAGATCCGGAATGGTCCGGAGAATATGATTCATATAAGGAAAGTCCTGTTTCGGAGTTGGAGAATGGTTCCGGTGTTTTCATCGGGAATGTTCTAGAAGGTTCCGGAATGTTCGGCACTCCGAAAAGGAAGGGTACATGAATGTGTCATATCAATTTGGTATGATTTCATCATGTACTAGGTGTTATCGCTGAACAAAATAAAGGGTTTAATCAAATCCTAGTTTGAAAAGTCAAACGCCAATTTGAAAAGTCAAACGGCTATTTTGGGAAGTGGAGGAGAAGTGGGAAACCGAGTTGGGGAGGAGTTCGTCCTCCACCGCCGGCTCACTTGGGATCCGAGTTGGGGAGGGACTTCCCTCCCCTTGGATGGCGCCTCCCACCTATAAAGGGAGGGGCAGGGCTGCCCCTCCTAGCACACAAGATCTCCACCCAAAACCCTAGCCCCGGTGCCGCCACCTCCTGCTGCCGCCGCCTAGGGAAAACCGCCGCCGCCGGCTTGCCCCCTCCTTGGTGTGTCTAAACCCTAGATCACCGAGGGCTCTTTCATAGTCCACCATACTCGCTTCGGCTTAAGGCGAAGCCCTGCGAGATCTCCCCTCTACTTTCGGTACCACGCCGTTGTGCTGCCGGAATCGCGAGGAGAGTGCTACAACCTTCGCTGCCTGCTGGAACAAGGGAGAGGAAGGTCTTCGTCGAGTACCGAACGTGTGACCGACTGCGGGAGCGCTGCCGGAACGCAGCGCCGGAAGGATCGTCTACGCGATCTTGAGATCGGGAAGAGTACGACTACATCACCCACGAGAATCCGCTCTCGTTAAACACTTTGGAATCTTCGAGGGTGAGTTATTCCATCGACTCTTTGCTACAATCTAGTAGATAGATCTTGGCTTGTTTGTTTGTATGCGGTAGAAATTTTTTGTTTTCCGTGCTACGAAACCCTACAGTCACATCTTCAATGGGAGTGGTGATCTGAAAGTTATCCCACCAAGTGGTGGCTGGTCCTTCCAACAAATGTGCTGCAAATCTGACTTTTTTTGCATCAGTACAGGCCACAGTTACCAAGTCCTTGTTCACAGAGCGTAGCCAATCATTGGCCACCATAGGATCAGTTGTTCCTAAGAACTTTGCTGGCCTCAATCTCAAGAACCTGGTAAGCATGTCAAAACCCGGTGGGTTGTTGTTGTTGTTGTTGTTATTATTGTTGTTATTGTTGTTGTTGTTGTTGTTTTTGTTGTTGTTGTTGTTGTTGTTCTGGTTCTGGATGAACGTAGACATCATTTGCATCAGCTGAGTCTGAGCTGTCATCATTTGCTGCATCTCAGGGGTGATGTTGTTGTTATTGGGGTTGGGATTGGCACGACGGGGAGGCATCTGTTGGTTTGATCAATAGAGATAAGAATGATATACCCATAGATGCTATCATGCACAATACATCACATAAACAATCACCAAGCATGCATCATAACAATAATAGTTCAACAACAGAAACGACAAGTTAGCAAAGTAAACACACCAATAACAAGCCATCCACATGTTGGATGGTCATTGCGACACAAATAAAGTATGATAAATAAATGATAAATGAGTAGTCAACTCTACTCCTCGGCATCAACCTCCTCCTCAACAAAGGTAAGACCTGCATTCTCCATAGCGGTCTTGTATTCCTCGAGATTGGTGGTCAAGGTCTCTACTTTGGCTTTGAGAGCCCTCTTCGTAGAATGAAGCCTCTCAATCACCGTCTGCTGATGCTCGAGCTCGAAGTCCTTGGCCTCCAGTTCTGCAGTCATGTCTCGAATTCTCTTGTTCCTATCTTGGACTCGCTTCTCTTGACTCTTGAACTTTCTGTCCTAGCTCTCGAACTTTGCCTCCATCTCCTTGACTATCTCATCTTGCTCTGCGAAGAGCTTGTCCTTCTCACGAAGCTGCACCTGGAGTTCGTCATTGCTGAGCATGACGTTGGTCCTATCAGTGTCCACGTGCCTAAGAAGAACCTCTAAGTCCTGGAGGTATAGACGAATCGGCTCTGCTGTCTCCCTCGAAGTGTCCTCGAAGTCGATGGACTCTCCATCCTCATCACGTCTACCGAAGACGTGGAAGTGATTACCTCTAACCTGTTGAGAGTGTCTCCCTAACAGTCGTCCAATCAAGTCCTGCATGACTACCTCTAGGCCTCTCTCCTTGTCATCGTGCATGAGCTTGAAGATGATAGCCTCCATGGTAGGCTTAGTCTGGCGTCCGGGCTGATTGACCTTGAAACCCCAAAGGTCTTTCCTCTCAAACTTGGTGAGGGGAAGCACCATGATGGTAAGAAGAGGGAGATTGATCAAACTAGTGATCTCAATAATACGAGGGCCAAAGCGAGTTCCCTGGAACTCCTCAACAGTGCTGATGGTAACATTAGGCATCTATTTATGAGATGGAAAAAGTTAGAAACAACACAATTTTAAGATAAAACACAAGTCATGGCATACATGGATCCATTACAACAACCAAGGTTCAACTTATTTTAAGCAACATTTGGAAAATAAGGTGATAAGTGGTGGTCCAACTAACGAGGTACGCTTACAAACCTATCTCACTAGATATGTTGGCTAACACAATATTTCTAGAAGCAATCAGTCTATCTTGAGCACATGACTCCATTACTTAGTCTATAATGTCTCCTCTTAAGGTTTGGTTGGTAGCTTCCAACTCTTGGGTATGTTTCTTCTCTTCCTTTAGGTCATTCTGGATGTTGAGCATTCTGCACTTGACTCTATCACCAAGTTCTTTGATGGTCTTCCAAGCTGCATCCCTTGCTGAATCAAAGAATGTAGTGTGCACCACTGAATTGGTGAACATGCAGAATCCTGATTCCTTGTAGTTGTCTTCCTTGTTTTTATACAAGTGAAGTTGCACCCACCAGTACTCAACTCCTTCATCCATCACAGGGAAACCTTTGTACACAGCTGCACCATGTATTTCCATTGCAACCATGAGGTCCTTGAGAGCCTTGGGAAATTCTGTCTCACACTCCAAAGTCATTATCATGAGTGGTCCTTTCCTTACGGCTTCGTTGATGGAGTTTATCTACAAATAGAGATGAGAAATAAGATTAGAAAAGTTCACGAGAAGAATATACAAGTGTAGAAGTTGTTGAAAATTTTTCCTTAGTGGTTTCCAATCCTAGGGTCATAATCCTACAGGCAACACAGTGCTCTGATACCATCTGTAAGATCCCTCCTTTATAAAGGAAAAGGATGTTGGAGATATGCCCTAGAGGCAATAATAAATATAGTTATTATTATATCTTTGTGTTTATGATAAATGTTTACATTCATGCTATAATAGTATTAACAAGGAAACATTGATACTTGTGTGATTTGTAAACTTAAATTGAAGTCCCTAGTAAAGCCTCTTTATAATACTAGCTTGTTGGTTAATAAATGATTGTGGTTTCCCTATCATGAACATTGAGATGTTATTAACAACAAGATCATATCGTTAGGAGAATGATATGATGGACATACTCCTATAGATAAGCGTAGCATAAAGATCAAGTCATTTTAATAGTTCAATTGCTATATGCTTTCTGATACATAGTAACCTAATTCCTTCGACCATGAGATCATGCTTATCACCTTTACCGGATGGATGCTTTGATGACATCAAACACCACACCGTAACTGGGTGGCTATAAAGGTGGCATTGAGTGTTCGGAAAGTATTGGTTGAAACACATGGATCAAGAGTGGGATTTGTCCATCCATATGACGGATAGATATACTCTGGGCCCTCTCGGTGAAATGTCATCCAATTAGCTTGCAAGCATGTGACTGGCTCACAAGGGATCACATATCATGGGAACGAGAAAAGAGTACTTATCGGTAACGAGGTTGAACTAGGTATGCAGAGATACCGACGATCATAACCTCGGATAAGTAAACTATCGTGAGACAAAGGGAAATTGGTATCGTATGTAAGTGGTTCATTCGATTGCAAAGTAATCGTAGAAATATGTGGGAGCCATATGAATTTCCAGATTCCTCTATTGGTTATTGTTCGGAGAAGTGTCTCGATCATATCCGCATAATTCACGAACCGTAGGGAGACACATTTAAGGATTCGACGTTGTTTGAGTAGTTATGGAATGATGAGAAGGAATTCGAATGTTGTTCGGAGTCTCGAATGGGATTCGGGATATCACGAGGAGATCCGGAATGGTCCGGAGAATAAGATTCATATAAGGAAAGTCCTGTTTCGGAGTTGGGGAATGGTTCCGGTGTTTTCATCGGGAATGTTCTAGAAGGTTCCGGAATGTCCGGCACTCCGGAGGGGAAGGGTACTTGAATGTGTTATATCAAGTTGGTATGATTGCATTATGTACTAGGTGTCATCGCTGAACAAAATAGAGGGTTTATTCAAATCCTAGTTTGAAAAAAGTCAAACGGCAATTTGAAAGTCAAACGGCTATTTTTGGGAAGTGGAGAGGGAGGTGGAAACCGAGTTGGGGAGAAGTTCCTCCCCTCCACCGCAGGCCCACCTCCAAGCCGAGTTGGGGAGGGACTCCCCTCCGCTTGGCCGGCCCCTCCACCTATAAAAGGAGGGACAGGGCTCCCCTCCTAGACACCCAACACACAAGTTCCTACCTCTAAACCCTAGCCCCAAGCCGCCGCCGCCTCCATAGCCGCCGCCGGCCCTAGGGCAAACCGCTGCCGCCGCCTAGCTAACCCTAGCCGCCGGCTTGCCCCCTCCTCGGCGTGTCTAAACCCTAGATCATCGAGGGACTCTCTCATACTCCACCATACTCGCTCCGGCTTAAGGCGAAGCCCTGCGAGATCTCCCCTCTACTTCCGGTACCACGCCGTTGTGCTGCCGGAATCGTGAGGAGAGTGCTACAACCTCCGCTGCCTGCTGGAACAAGGGAGAGGAAGGTCTTCGTCGAGTACCGAACGTGTGATCGATTGCGGGAGCGCTGCCAGAACGCAGTGCCGGAAGGATCGTCTACGCGATCTTGAGATCGGGAAGAGTACGACTACATCACCCACGAGAATCCGCTCTCGTTAAACACTTTGGAATCTTCGAGGGTGAGTTATTCCATCGACACGTTGCTACAATCTTGTAAGGTTCCCAACCCTTAATAAGGTAGAGATCCCTGTGCTTACAACGCTAGTCCCTAGATCAATAGCTAGCATCCACAGTTAAGATGTAATATCAAGAAACAAAGGTCATAATATAACTTTATAACCAGGAATAACATAATTTTATTACATCTTACATAGCTCTTTGGCTATTACATTACATTGCAGTAGAAAACCTATAAGCATGGGGTCCTTCATCTTCAAAGTGCCACAGGCAAACATGTTGGTTGTAGACTTGTAATCCTAATCAATCAATCTTCACTAAAATCAATCAAACCTGCAACATTACAAGTTACAGCCACAAGGGTCAATACATTTGAATTGTATTGGCAAGTTTCACTACTATGTAGAATATAAGTGGATCCTTTCAATACATGCATATTTGGCTAAGTGGGGTTTAGGCTCATTTGCAGAAAGCAATATAGTTTTATCCTATCTTTTCAAAATAGTTTTGATCTTTTGTCAAATGTTTCTGAACTGCTTGGAATCCACCAAGTGTTTTGAAATACCTTGTTGTCACCCTCAAGTTTTAACTTTGAGAAATTGGAATGTCGAGATCTTCCATAGCTTCAGGCCTTAGTTGCTCAGTATTGTCCATAACCGGGGACACGGCTAAGTACTTAGAATTTGATCTTCTAGTGCACAACAAAAAGAGATTGCCATATAAACATGGTTCCTCTTGTTGCCACCTTGTCCAAAAGCTTGAGTATCCTTGTCCACCCAGGTGGTTCATTGAGTACTTGTTTTATTATATAAAACATAAGTCTTTTCAATACTTCATATAATCATAACATGTATCCCATCCCAATATATAGCAGGGCTAAGCATACTACAACTACAATGTTTCCACTAAGGAATATATAGGGGTATCCTATTAGGATTTAGCATAGCATAAAACATAGTAAACTTTATCATGCATGTTTCAAAAATCCACTAAGTATAATGAAAATAGTAGGACTTGGATGATAGTGTCACTTGCCTTTTTGGAATGTTGGTTCACTTCTTGATCTTGCTAATATCACACTCTTCTAGCTTCAATACAAATCAATCAAGCAAACACAATTCAACTAGCATTCCAAAACAATATTCAATCAAACAAACACACATAAATTTTTTAGAAACTAAGTCATGCATGCAAGCATGCAAAAGTTAGTTTTATTTGCAAAGGTGGTTTCTACTAGACTCTAAACATTGTAAGGCTCAAAGTGGTCATTTCCTAAAGTGGCAAAGTCATTTGCAAAGGGTTTTATCTATAATCCATTTTTAAATCAAAACATCATTTCATGTGGTGGAAAAATGTTTTTGGCAAGGCAACAATTTATATTGTTCACCAAACAAGTTTTTGATTCACCAAACTTGGTGTTTTGGGGTCAGTAGGTTTGAACCAAAACATTTTCCAATGGTTTTTCTCAAAAATCATTTTCATATCAAAATCAATATTTTTATTTGACTAGAAATGGGCTAATTCAATTAATCAATCCTAATCTTCACCAAATACATTTTTAAATCCATAAGTTGGTTCCTAGGGTCAGTAAGTTCACCACAAACCAATTTGCAAAGATTTTAACCCCAAAATCATTTTGGAATAATTTTTATAACCTAAACAAGCATACAAATGTTTCTGCAAAAACAATCAATCTAACAGAAACTTTTTACTAAACACATTGCATGGTTTGCTAGGGCTTGTTCCACTGATTCCATTGATATAAAGTTTGCAATTTTTGGACGTGCGGATCAAAAGTTACAAGGGTTTTAAATTTGCAAATCAATCTGATTTCAAATTCTGTTTTAAGTCAGAGGCTGGCCACGCGGCACGTTTCTACTGGTCGATACCGGTTCGGGTGGATCGGCCTCTATGAGGCGTTGGATCTAAACAGATCGCACGGCTCAAGTGTGCTCATACCCTTTCGCTCAGGTTCTAATTCTAGCCTCAGGATCAAGATCTAACGGTGTAAATCGTATTGACCATACTCGAGTGGCGCTGACGGCGGTGAGCGGCGGCGCGCGGTCGGACGAGGTGCTAGCGGTGGCTATAGGAAGCAAGGAAGAGGTTGGCGAGGTTTACCTGACTCGTAGAGACTTGCTGAAGCCCGAGGTGGTACTGGCTGGTGAAGGGGCGCACTAGAGTGGAAGTAATCGCTCGCCACGTCGTCGGCGTCAGACGGCTCTGGTGGTCGTTGGGGGTGGTGCTGCGGTTCGCCCCGAGGGAAAACAAGGGCACGGTTAGATGCAGCCGAGTGTGGCGAGTGCCACGAGAGGGCGTGGGGCGGTCTGTCTTACCAGGGGAAGGTCGCCGGAGAGAGACGCAGACGCAGTGGTGCTCAGAGGTGGTCGGAGTCGACGCTCTGGGGCGCCCGCAGGTGAATGGGAGGTACGGATAGATGCGCCTGTGAGTGGGATCACGACGGTGTGCTTAGGAAGGCAAGGGGCGCGAGGTTCGGCCGGAATTTACTGGGGATGTTCGTCGGAGCAGTGGCAGTGTAAATCTGATTCAGGGCAGCCTGGTGGCTCTCGTGCAACGGTGTTTGAGGGGAAAGGAGGAGAAGGCGCAGGCGATTAAAAGGACGCATTTGCAGAGCGGAATCACTGCGGCGTTACGGCGAATTAACGCGAGCATTCAACGGCAGGAACGGCCGGGCGTGGTCAGCGGCGGGTGGAAACGACGAACAGTGCTGTGGGGTCCTGTCGTCAGTGGGGGAGAGAGAGGGGAAGAGGGCCAACCAGTCAGTCGCTTTGAGGGTGCGGGTTCAGGTGAAAAATGATTAGCGCGTGGGAAAGAATCTGGGCTGCTACCGGGCTTGTTGGGCTTGGCCAGTTGGGCTGCGTCTGACTCTATTTTTTTTCTTTCAAATGCTTTTTCTTTTCCTATTTCTATTTTCTGTTTTGAAATTCAAACAACAAATCAAACATTCAATTCACATCAAACTTTCACCAAACTTTGTATTGAGTTTTTGGTTCTGTTTAACAATCATAAACCAAAGTCCCAAAAAGAAATAATATTTTTAATTTAGGGTCCATTAATAATTAAATAAATAGACCTTGTTTATTAAATCAAAATAGAATTTGATTTATTTAAAATCTCCATTTAAAATTTAAATAAAACCAAAAACACTTCAGTAGGTTTTATTTGAGAATATAAGATACTTGGAAAACTTATTTAAAATAAATTAATAAGTTTTGATGTTTAATTAAAATAGTAAAACTTCTATTTTCAATAAACTTGGATATTAAATCCTTATTATTTTATTTAAAAAAAACTTTACTATTTTTTTATCCAATAGAAATATTTTATTTCAAAGGCTTGGCCAAGTTTTAATTTGGCTCTATAAAATAATCCTTATTTATATTTCTACCTTTTCATTTGAAAACCAAATCTTTTATATTAAAAGATTCAAAATAGTACTTTCAAATATTTTTAACTTTATTGTTTATTTATCTTTTTAAATCCCTTTAGGATTTATCTTGATCAAAATAGGTTTTGAAAGTTTCCAATTGGATTCAAAAAGTTTCTTTTCACCCTGAAAATCAACAAAGTTTTATTTATTCATTTATTTTTCACATTACAAGATTTGGAAAATCTTGGGATGTGACAAATCTAGTAGATAGATCTTGGCTTGTTTGTTTGTATGCGATAGAAATTTTTTGTTTTCCATTCTACGAATCCCTACAGTGGTATCAGAGCCGTGTCTATATGTAGATCTGTTGCACGAGTAGAACACAATGGTCATTGTGGGCGTTGATGCTTTTATTGTCGATTGCTTCTTGTGTACTTTGCATCTTGCGGGATGTTGGGATGAAGCGGCCCGGGCTAACCTTACATGACATCGTTCATGAGACTTGCTCCACGCTTGACATGCAACTTGTATTGCATAAGTGGCTTTGCGGGTGCCTGTTTCTCCTAGCATAGTTAAGATCCAATTTACAACGGGTGATTAACAATACTAGTATCAATATTGTGGTTCATGTTCGTAAGTTAGAACGACACTTATTGAAAGCCCCAAACCACGTAAAACATGCAAGGAAAGTAGAGGCGTCTAACATTGTTTTGCAGGGGTGTGTAGTGATGTGATATGGCCATGATTGTGATTATATTTGATGTATGCAATGTTCCTTATTGTAAGTTGGCAACCGGCAGGAGCCATATGGTTGTCTTTAATTTATGTTAAGACCCGCGTGTCTATTCAAAGTAGTTGTAATAGTTGAAGCCGTTGGACGACAACCATGAAGAAGCGTCATTGACCTTGATGCAATGCCGGTGATGATGGAGATCATGTTCGTGCTTGAAGATGGAGATCGGAAGCACAAGCAAGAAAAGGCCATATCATATCACATATTATGAATTGCATGTGATGTTAATCCTTTATGCATCTTGTATTGCTTAGTAGACGACGGTAGCATTATAAGATGATCCCTCATGCACATGAATTTCAAGTCATAAAGTGTTCACCCTTAGTTAGCACCGTTGCTAAAGCTTGTTGTTTCGAAGCACCACGTGATGATCGGGTGTGTTAGATTCCGCAAGTGTATACAACATGAGCAAGCCAGATTTGCTCATGCGGAAACTAAGGTTTGATCTTGAAGAGCCTAGCATGTACAGACATGGTCTCGGAACACGGATCACCGAAAGGTAAAGCATGAATCATATAGTAGATATGATGAACATGTCGATTGTTCGCCATTGAAACTATATCAACTCTCGTGATGATCGGTGTTGATATGGTGGATTTGGTTCGTGTGATCACTAAAACAATGTGAGGGATATTGTTTTGAGTGGGAGGTCACCTAGATTAATTTTATTATTAATTTGAACTCAATTTGTCATAAACTTAGTCTAAACTATTGGAAATATGTTGTAGATCGATGGCAGCCCCTACCATCAATTTTAATGCGTTCCTAGAGAAAGAAAAGATGAAAAACAATGGAAGCAACTTCGCGGATTGGTTCCGCAATTTGAGGATTGTCCTCACAGCTGGTAATTTGACCTATGTGCTGGATGCACTGCTGGGTGACCCACCTGCAGCTGATGCTGTCGATGAAGTAAAGAATGTTTACCTCACTCGGAAGACTCAGTACTCCACAATTCAGTGTGCTATCTTGTATGGTTTAGAATCGGAGCTTCAGAAAAGGTTTGAGAATTCAGACCCATATGATATTGTCGAGGATCTCAAATTGATCTTTGAGACTCATGCGGCAATTGAAAGCTATGAGGCTTCTGAAAAGTTCTTTAACTGCAAGATGGAAGAGGGCAGCTCCGTCAGTGAGCATGTGCTTAAGATGTCTGGGCACGCAAACAAACTTCAAAGCTTGGGTATAGTGATTCCTAATGCTTTGGGGATTTACCGCGTCCTCCAATCACTACCACCAAGTTACAAGAACTTTGTGATGAACTACAACATGCAAAACATGAACAAGACCTTCCCAGAACTCTTTGCCATGTTGAAATCTGCAGAAGTGGAGACCAAGAAAGAGCGCCAAGTGTTGTTGGTCAATAAGACCACCAAATTCAAGAAAGGCAAGTCTCAGCAGAAGGGACACTTCAAGAAGGGTGGTAAGAAAGTTACCACGCCAACGAAGAAGACCAAGGCTGGACCTAAGCCTGATACTGAGTGCTTTTACTGCAAGGGAGAAGGTCACTGGAAGCGGAATTGCCCAAAGTACTTGGCGGATTTGAAGAACGGCAACATCAAGAAGAAAGGTATATCTGATATACATGTTATTGATGTGTATCTCACTAGTACTCGTAGTAGTGCCTGGGTATTTGATACTGGTTCGGTTGCTCATATTTGTAACTCAAAACAGGTGCTGCAGAATAAACGGAAGCTAGCGAAGAACGAGGTGACGATGCGCGTGGGAAATGGATCAAAGGTTGATGTGATCGCGGTCGGCACGCTACCCCTTCATCTACCATCGGGATTAGTTTTACACTTAAATAATTGTTATTTGGTGCCTGCGTTAAGCATGAACATTATATCGGGATCTTGTTTATTGCGAGACGGTTACTTGTTTAAGTCCGAGAATAATGGTTATTCGATTTATATGAGTAATATGTTTTATGCACATGCACCTTTGATAGATGGTCTATTCTTATTGAATCTCGATTGTGGAAATACACATATTAATAACATTGAGGCTAAACGTTTGAAATCGAGCGATAACTCGACCTGTCGTCTTGGTCACATTGCAGTGAAGCGTATGAAGAAACTCCATTCCGATGGACTTCTTGAATCACTTGATTTCGAATCACTTGAAAGATGCGAAGCATGTCTGATGGGTAAAATGACTAAGACTCCATTCTCTGGTATGATGGAGCGAGCTACGGACTTATTGGAAATCATACATACCGATGTGTGTGGTCCAATGAGTGTAGCATCGCGCGGTGGTTATCGTTATGTTCTTACCTTCACGGATGATTTGAGTAGATATGGGTATATCTATTTCATGAAACATAAATCCGAAACTTTCAAGAAGTTTAAGGAATTTCAAAGTGAGGTAGAGAATCAACGTAACAAGAAGATTAAATTTCTACGTTCTGATCGTGGAGGTGAATATCTAAGTTACGAGTTTGGCGAGCATTTGAAGAAATGCGGAATACTTTCACAATTGACACCGCCGGGAACACCACAGTGTAATGGTGTGTCCGAACGTCGTAATCGAACTCTCTTAGATATGGTTCGTTCTATGATGTCACTTACAGATTTACCGCTATCATTTTGGGGTTATGCATTAGAAACAGCCGCATTCACTTTAAATAGGGCACCATCTAAATCCGTTGAAACGACACCGTATGAATTATGGTTTGGGAAGAAACCTAGATTGTCGTTCCTTAAAGTTTGGGGTTGCGAAGCCTATGTAAAGAAGTTACAGCCGGACAAGCTTGAACCCAAAGCGGAAAAATGCGTCTTCATAGGATACCCGAAGGAAACTATTGGGTATACCTTCTATCATAGATCCGAAGGAAAAATATTCGTTGCCAAGAATGGATCCTTTCTAGAGAAGGAATTTCTCTCGAAAGAAGTGACTGGAAGGAAAGTAGAACACGACGAGGTTATCGAACCTTCTCTCGAAATTGCAAGTAGCGCAGCACCGGAAGAAGTTCCTGTGGTTCCTGTACCAGTTAGAGAGGAAGCTAATGATGATGATCATGAAACTTCAGTTTTAGTTGCTACAGAGCCTCGCAGGTCAACGAGAACTCGCACCAGTCCAGATTGGTATGATCCCGTTATGAGTGTCATGTTGGTGGACAACACCGATGACCCTGAGACATATGAGGAAGCGATGATGAGCCCAGATTCCAATAAATGGCAAGAAGCCATGAAATCCGAGATTGGATCCATGTACGAAAACCAAGTATGGACTTTGGTGGACTTACCGGATGGCCGGAAGGCTGTCGAGAACAAATGGATTTTCAAGAAGAAAACATATGCTGATGGTAATGTTACTGTCTATAAAGCTTGACTTGTCGCAAAGGGGTTTCGACAAATTCAAGGAGTTGACTACGATGAGACTTTCTCACTAGTAGCAAAGCTAAAGTCTGTGAGGATTATGTTAGCAATCGCTGCATATTATGATTATGAGATATGGCAGATGGATGTCAAAACAGCATTCCTCAATGGAGACATTGATGAAGAGTTGTATATGATGCAACCCAAAGGTTTTGTCGATCCTAAAGATGCTAACAAGGTATGCAAACTTCAACGGTCCATTTATGGATTGAAGTAAGCATCCCGAAGTTGGAATCAACGTTTTGATAAGGTGATCAAAAGTTTTGGTTTTATACAAACTTATGGAGAAGCTTGTATTTACAAGAAAGTGAGTGGGAGCTCTGTAGCATTCTTAATACTATATGTAGATGACATATTATTGATTGGGAATGATGTAGACCTTCTTAATAGTGTCAAGGAATATTTGAATAATAGTTTTTCAATGAAAGATCTTGGCGAAGCAGCTTACATATTAGGCATAAATATTTATAGAGATAGATCAAGACGCCAAATATCATTTTCACAAAGTACATATTTGGACAAAGTTCTAAATAGGTTTGGAATGGAAGATAGCAAGAAAGGGTTCTTGCCCATGTTGCCCAATACGACCTTGAGTAAAACTCAAAGTCCGACAACGGCAGAAGATAGAGAAAGGATGAGTAAGAATCCCTATGCCTCAGCCATAGGATCTCTAATGTATGCCATGCTATGTACTAGACCCGACATTGCATATGCTGTTAGTTTAACTAGCAGATATCAAAGTGATCCAGGAGTGGATCATTGGACAGCGGTCAAAAACATCCTTAAGTACTTGAGAAGAACTAAGGATATGGTTCTTTCTTATGGAGGTGATGAACAGCTCGTTGTTAATGGTTACACCGATGCTAGTTGGAACACCGATCCGGATGATTCTAAATCACAATCTGGATACGTATTTATTTTGAATGGTGCAGCAGTTAGCTGGAGGAGTGCAAAGCAAAGCATTGTGGCGAGATCTTCAACTGAATTGGAATACATGGCTGCTCCGGAGGCTTCACAAGAAGCGATATGGATGAAAGAGTTCATTACAGAGCTGCGTGTGGTTCCTAGTGCGCTGGACCCAATGTCTATCTATTGTGATAACATGGGTGCCATAGCCAATGCGCAAGAACCAAGGTCACACAAGAAGCTGAAGCACATCAAGCTACGTTTTCACGCTATTCGAGAACATGTCCAAGATGGGGACATAAAGATTTGCAAAGTACACACAGATCTGAATGTGGCGGATCCGTTGACTAAACCTCTCCTGAGGGCAAAACATGACCAACACCAAACTGCCATGGGTGTTCGGTATATTACCATGTAATCTAGATTAGATGACTCTAGTGCAAGTGGGAGACTGTTGGATATATGCCCTAGAGGCAATAATAAATATAGTTATTAATATATCTTTGTGTTTATGATAAATTTTTACATTCATGCTATAATAGTATTAACAAGGAAACATTGATACTTGTGTGATTTGTAAACTTAAATTGAAGTCCCTAGTAAATCCTCTTTATAATACTAGCTTGTTGGTTAATAAATGATTGTGGTTTCCCTATCATGAACATTGAGATGTTATTAACAACAAGATCATATCGTTAGGAGAATGATATGATGGACATACTCCTATAGATAAGCGTAGCATAAAGATCAAGTCATTTTAATAGTCCAATTGCTATATGCTTTCTGATACATAGTAACCTAATTCCTTCGACCATGAGATCATGCTTATCACCTTTACCGGATGGATGCTTTGATGACATCAAACACCACACCGTAACTGGGTGTCTATAAAGGTGGCATTGAGTGTTCGGAAAGTATTGGTTGAAACACATGGATCAAGAGTGGGATTTGTCCATCCATATGACGGATAGATATATCCGGGCCCTCTCGGTGAAATGTCATCCAATTAGCTTGCAAGCATGTGACTGGCTCACAAGGGATCACATATCACGGGAACGAGAAAAGAGTACTTATCGGTAACGAGGTTGAACTAGGTATGCAGAGATAGAGACGATCATAACCTCGGATAAGTAAACTATCGTGAGACAAAGGGAAATTCGTATCGTATGTAAGTGGTTCATTCGATCTCAAAGTAATCGTAGAAATATGTGGGAGCCATATGAATTTCCAGATTCCTCTATTGGTTATTGTTCGGAGAAGTGTCTCGATCATGTCCGCATAATTCACGAACCGTAGGGAGACACACTTAAGGATTCGACGTTGTTTGAGTAGTTATGGAATGATGAGAAGAATCCGAATGTTTTTCGGAGTCTCGAATGGGATTCGGGATATCACGAGGAGATCCGGAATGGTCCGGAGAATAAGATTCATATAAGGAAAGTCATGTTTCGGAGTTGGGGAATGGTTCCGGTGTTTTCATCGGGAATGTTCTAGAAGGTTCCGGAATGTCTGGCACTCCGGAGGGGAAGGGTACATGAATGTGTTATATCAAGTTGGTATGATTGCATTATGTACTAGGTGTCATCGCTGAACAAAATAGAGGGTTTATTCAAATCCTAGTTTGAAAAAAGTCAAACGGCAATTTGAAAGTCAAACGGCTATTTTTGGGAAGTGGAGAGGGAGGTGGAAACCGAGTTGGGGAGGAGTTCCTCCCCTCCACCGGCGGCCCACCTCCAAGCCGAGTTGGGGAGGGACTCCCCTCCCCTTGGCTGGCCCCTCCACCTATAAAAGGAGGGGCAGGGCTCCCCTCCTAGACACCCAACACACAAGTTCCCACCTCTAAACCCTAGCCCCAAGCCGCCGCCGCCTCCATAGCCGCCGCCGGCCCTAGGGCAAACCACCGCCGCCGCCTAGCTAACCCTAGCCGCCGGCTTGCCCCCTCCTCGGCGTGTCTAAACCCTAGATCATCGAGGGACTCTCTGATAGTCCACCATACTCGCTCCGGCTTAAGGCGAAGCCCTGCGAGATCTCCCCTCTACTTTCGGTACCACGCCGTTGTGCTGCCGGAATCGCGAGGAGAGTGCTACAACCTCTGCTGCCTGCTGGAACAAGGGAGAGGAAGGTCTTCGTCGAGTACCGAACGTGTGACCGACTGCGGGAGCGCTGCCAGAACGCAGCGCCGGAAGGATCGTCTACGCGATCTTGAGATCGGGAAGAGTACGACTACATCACCCATGAGAATCCGCTCTCGTTAAACACTTTGGAATCTTCGAGGGTGAGTTATTCCATCGACTCGTTGCTACAATCTAGTAGATAGATCTTGGCTTGTTTGTTTGTATGCGATAGAAATTTTTTGTTTTCCATGCTACGAATCCCTACAAAGGATCCCTGTGATTGCAATGCTAGTCCCTGGATCAATGCTAGCATCCACAGTTTAAGATGAAGTACTGTAAGGTTCCCAACCTTTAATAAGGTAGAGATCCCTGTGTTTACAATGCTAGTCCCTGGATCGATAGCTAGCATCCACAGTTAAGATGTAATATCAAGAAACAAAGGTCATAATACAACTTTATAACCAGGAATAACATAATTTATTACATCTTACATAGCTCATTTGGCTATCTCATTACAATGCAGCAGAATATAACAATAGCATGGGGTCCTTCATCTTCAAAGTGCCACAGGCAGACATGTTGGTTGTAGACTTGTAAACCTAATCATTACACTTCACTAATATCAAACAAACCTGCAACATAACAAGTTACAGCCACAAGGGTCAATACATTTGAATTGTATTGGCAAGTGATACTATAATAGTATAGTGGAGTCTATCATCTATATGCATTTGGCTAAGTGGACCTTAGGCTTGCTTTGCTCAAAATAGATTTTCCTTATCATTTGAAAACACTAAGTTTTTGTTTGACAAAAATCACCCAAGGAACCACCAATAGAAATTGGTGAACCTTAAACCCTTGTTCAACCACAAGTTTTTAACTTAGAAATTTGGATGATGAGATTCTTGATAGCTTCCATGTCTTGATGCTCAAATTGTCTTTTGCCAGGGACATGGCTAAGTACTTAGATTTTACACTCTGCAGAGGTGGTGCACTTTCCCCACAAGACTTGGTTTCACCAAGACAAGATCTTTCAGAAGCCTTCCCTTAGACCAGAATGGACGCGTTCCAACCTATCATTCCCCTACCACCAACTGTCCATTTGGCTAAGTTCTTGCAACCTATATGATCCAGGCAGAGCCCATAATGCCATGTGGTTGCACTTGAAGCTTCTCAACATTTGACATCTCAAATCTCTTTGTTCCTGGGTGGCCATCCACAAGTGAGATACACAAGGTTCACCAGTCCCCTGGCCTTGTGTAACCACTCAACATAAACCATTCCTTCCATTCCACCCAGGTGATTCATTCACTTAGTTGTTTTATTAAACAAAACACAAGTCCTCAGACTTAGAAATTTTTCCATAGTATGAATATATATTCCACCCTTGTTTTCTACTAGCTAAGCTAAGCATGATAGTAATAGGAATCTTAACTTAGGAAATTTCTACTAAGGTTTCATCTACTAGGATTTCCCATAGCATAGTTTATACTTAGAAAAATTCCATGCAAGTCCTACTTAGAAATATCATTAATGCATAGTGAAAATAATGGGACAAAAGTATGAAGCATCACTTGCCTTTTTGGTAGAGTATAGGTTCACTTCTTGATCTTTGTAATGTTCACACACTTCAAGTCACTACAATTCAATCAAGCAAATAATATTTCAATCTACCATTCAAGCAATTCATCACATAAAATGATAAAAACAAAGTAATGCATGCAAGCATGCAAAAGATCGTTTTCTTTGTAAAAGTGGTTTCTAATGGTTCATAAACATTTGAAAACACCTAATGGTCATTTTATAAAGTGGCAAAACCATTTGCAAAAGGTTTTACTTCATAAACCATTTTTAGAACAAGGTATCATTTTATGTGGTGTAGAAATGCTTTTTAATAAGGCAAAATTCTATAGGTTTCACAAAATATGTTTTCAAACCATATAACCTTGTGTTTAGGGTCAGAGAGTTTATTTCCAAAACATTTCTCAAAGGTTTTCCTCCAAAGCAATTTTTTTTAACAATTAAACCATATTTTTATTTGACTAGAAATGGTTTAAATCAAAGATTTATTCTTTTGTTTCACCAAAAAAAATTGAAACCACAATTTGTTTCCTATGGTAAGTAGGTTCAAAACACACCAATTGCCAAAGATTTTATCCTCAAAATCATTTTAGAACAATTTCTATACTCTAAACATGCATACACAAGTTTCTGCAAAAACAAACATTTTACCAGAAGATTTTTACAAAACAAAGTGCATGGTTGGCTAGGGCTTGTTTTTCTGAATCCATTGATATAAAGTTTGCAAAATTTGGACGTGTATATTAAAAGTTATAGATTTTACAAAATTGATTCACAAATAGATCAAATCCTGTTTTTAAATCTGACTCTGTGACACGCGGCGTGATTCTATTCGTCGATACCGCTTCGGTTGGATCGTGCGATGGCAGCCGTTAGATTTAAGTCATATTGCACGGTGCAGAGATGCCACTTACCCCTTCGTCTAGTTTCTATCCTAGCCGCTGGATCCTAATCGCACGGCACATAACACACTTGCCAGAGACGGGCGGCGCTGGCGGCAGCGCTCAGACGAGGTCGTCGCCGGTGATACAGGACGCAAGGGAGAGGGAGAGAAGGATCACCGTGTTCGTGGAGTGATGTTGAAGCTCAACTCGCTTGCAGTTTGTCAAGGGGCGCACGGGATCAGTCGGGATTCCTCGCCGGAGTCAGTGACGGCGTCGGTCTCGCTCGGACGTCGACGGGGGCGACGCTACGGTGCACAAGAAGACAAGGCAAGAACGGCATTAGCTGCGCACGAGGTTGGCGATCATTCGTGCATCATCGGGAGGAGGGAGGGCGGTCAGCACTCACCGGAAAAAGCTGTCGGAGCAGAGGCAGACGATGGCGACGGTGGTCGTTGTCATTGCCGAAGTTCTAGGCCGCGTGGGGACGAGCTGGCGCTACGGGGACGTTCGCCAGGAGATGGGGATCACGTCTATGTGCTCGAGGAGGCAAGGGGCGGAGGATACTGGCCGGAATCGGCAATGAAAGCCGTCGAAGACAGTGAGGTTTGGAGGGGAAATTTGTGCAGCCCGGTGGCTCCTGTGGGGTGTGGTCTGGGGAAGAAGGAAGAGGGAAGCCTGGCGCTTATCACTGCGTGGTCACGGCGAGGGATTAACGCAGCATTAAGGCGAATTCAAGCGAAGAATTAAACGGCAGGAACGGCAGCGGCGTATGGGGGAAGAAGGGGTCGTCGCGGGTAGGGGAGAAAGCTGACAGGTGGGGTGTGTCTGTCCGCGTGAGACAGAGGGGGAGTGGGGTCTACGCGTCAGTGTCTTCGTGGGTAGGTTATTTGGTTGAAGCGTTTTTCTGCGGGAGGGAGCAGTGGGCTGGCTGGGCTTAGTTGGGCCAGGCTAGTTGGACTGAGTCCTTTAACACATTTTTTTTGTTCTGTTTGATTTTCTTTTTCCTTTTCTTTTATTCTGTTTTGGTTTTGTTTACTTAATTCAAACACTCATTTGAATTCAAAACTTTTCCAGATTTTGTCTAGGTTTAAATACTGATTAGTATTGTAATCTGGTGTCAATTTTTGAATAAAACCTTATTCATTTTGGGGTATTTTATTTATTCAAAATAGGCTCTAGTTTTAATTAGATAAGATTTAATAATATTTTAAAATCTGCATTTAAATTCTTAAAACTTTCCAAATCCTTTCAGTAGGTTTTTATTTGTTTATTTGGGTTCAAATAATTCATCTTGAATTATTTGGAAAGGTTTTTAATATGTTTTATTATTCATTTAAAATTTGGATTTGTCTTTATTCCAATAGGATTTGGTTTATGCCATTTTATTTTACTTTGGCAATTCTTTATCCAATATTTTTATTTGGATTTGGATTAAATTCATTCCACTTGTTTAAGGATTTCGCCAAGGTTTGGTTTGGTCTTTAAATATTCTTTAATTAATATTTCTTTCTTTAACTTATAAAATCCATATCTTTTTATTTAGAGATCCAAACTTGGTGATTCCAATTTGTGAAATCTTGTTTATTATTTGTTTATCCTTTTAAAGATCTTTAGGATTAATTTCTCACCAATTGGTATGGGTTTCCAGATAGATGCTTTATTAGCTTTGGGAATTTAATTCCTTATCTTATTATATTCATAAGATTTTATCCATGGTTCCAATTTAAGTGAAACCAATTTCTATGGTCTTATAATATTTCTATTTGTCTTTCTTGATCATTTGTGAATGTTTGTTGACAAATTTTTATATGGATCAAATCCATAGGTTTGGAGATACTTGGAAATGATTTTTATTCCATTAGGGTTTAGGGTTTGGATTTATTTTCCAAGGGTTTAACTTTCCAGATACATTCATTGAGGAATGCATTTCTCTTGATTTGGATTTTGTTGAATTCAAACTTTACCAAAGTTTGTTCAAGATGGGTTTTTAAGTTTCCATTTAGAAACAAAAGTTTCTTTTCACCCTGTTTTTCAATAATAATTTATTTTGTTTATTTATTTTTCACATTACAAGATTTGGAAAATCTTGGGATGTGATAGGCTACCACCCTTAAAATAAATCTCGTCCCGAGATTTGGGGAGGCTAGGGGTTACAAGTTGGCTCAAAGCATCTAGGGTACTACCACCCTTAAATTTTTTCCAACTAGATCACTTCTTGACTTCTGGACAAGCATCTGCATAGTGTCCTTTGTTTCCACACTTGAAACAGGTGACAAGGCTGAGATCCTTCATAGGCTTGTTTATCTTGTGCTTCATCTTTTCTGGACAATTGCTTGCATAATGTCCCTGGTTAACACAATTGTAACATGTGATAAGATTGAGTTCATCACGTATCTTCTGTGGACAAGTTGCTACATAATGTCCTAGATCTTTACAACTCCATGGCCACAGGCCTAATACAAGAGTTTAAATAAGTAAATAGATAAAAGTCTTCATCTTCATGTGCCACTGGCAAACATGTTGAGTGTAGACTCATGACTCCTAATCCTCATCAGAGTAACCTGCAACATCACAAGTTACAGCCACAGTGGGTCAATACATTGGAATAGTATTGGCAAGTGATACCTTAGTATAATTTTTGGTGGACTAGATACTATATGCAATTTGGCTAAGTGTAGCTTAGGCTTGCTTTGCTCAAAATAGGTTTTGCCTATTAGTTGAAAACACTAAGTTTTTCTTTGTCAACACTTTTCCCAAGGAACCACCAATAGACATTGAGGTCCTTCCCCCTTGTTCAACCACAAGTTTTTACTTAGAAATTGGGATGAGGAGATTCTTGATAGCTTCCATGTCTTGATGCTCAAGTTGTCCAATACCAGGGACATGGCTAAGTACTTAGATTTTTCCATCTGCAGAGGTTGTGCACTTTCCCCACCAGACTTGATTTTCACCAAGACATGACCTTTCAGAAGCCTTCCCTTAGACCAAATGGACGCGTTCCAACCTATCATCCCACTACCACCAACTGTCCAAATGGCTAAGTTCTAGCAACCTATGTGATCCAGGCAGAGCCCATATTGCCAAGTGGCTGCACTAGAAGCTTCTTAACATTTGGCCTCTCAAATCCCTTTGTTCCTGGGTGGCTTTCCACAAGTGAGATACACAAGGTAAACCATAGAAATGTGCCTCGTGTAACCACTCAACATAAACCAGTCCTTCCATTCCACCCAGGTGTTTCATTCACTTAGTTGTTTTATTAGGCAAAACACAAGTCCAAAGACTTAGAAATATTTTCATCATAGCATGTATATTTCACCACCCTTGGTTGCTACTAGCTAGGCTAAGCATGGCATAGATAAGCATCTTAACTTAGAAATTTCCTAGCAATTCTACACTACTAGGATTTCCCAACATGGCATATAAGCAAAATATAACATGCAAGACTAGCAAAATATTTCTAATGCTTAGTAGAAAACATTGGGATAAAAATGCCATGAAGCACCACTTGCCTTGGTAGTTTGGAGAGTAGCTACACTCCTCACAATCACAATCACTATTGGCACCAAAATCTACACATAAAATCATAGCAACAAATCACATACCAAATAAACACAAGCAAAAATATATGGATGCATGCAATATGATATGTGATGAATTTCTAAACTCCACAAGACAAGTGCACAGTACTGGTTCATAAACAAGTTCAAAACTTGCCAAACAACATTTATTTAAACCCTAAAACATTTCTCAAATAACTTATATACACAAAATAGGCCTACACATGTTTATGTAAATAAAACCATTTTAACAGAAACAAAACAGTAAACACATTGCATATTTGGAAAGGGCTTGCTCTCCTGATTCCATTGATATAAAATTTGTCAAATTTGAACGTGGGAATCAAAAGTTATGGCTAAAACAAAATTAAACAACTAATAGATTCAAATTCTGATTTTAAATCTAATTCCTGGCCACGCGTCACGTTCTGATTGGCGCGTATCGGTTCGCTCAGGATCGCGTCTGTGAGCCGTCAGATCTAACTTAAACTGTAAGATCCCTACTTTATAAAGGAAAAGGATCCCTGTGATTGCAATGCTAGTCCCTGGATCAATGCTAGCATCCACAGTTTAAGATGAAGTACACATAAACAAAGGTCATTATTACAGTCATTCCAGAGACAACATAGTCTTTACAACTCCATGGCCACAGGCCTAATACAAGAGTTTAAATAAGTAAATAGATAAAAGTCTTCATCTTCATGTGCTACAGGCAAACATGTTGAGTGTAGACTCATGACTCCTAATCCTCATCAGAGTAACCTGCAACATCACAAGTTACAGCCATAGTGGGTCAATACATTGGAATAGTATTGGCAAGTGATACCTTAGTATAATTTTTGGTGGACTAGATACTATATGCAATTTGGCTAAGTGTAGCTTAGGCTTGCTTTGCTCAAAATAGGTTTTGCCTATTAGTTGAAAACACTAAGTTTTTCTTTGTCAACACTTTTCCCAAGGAACCACCAATAGACATTGAGGTCCTTCACCCTTGTTCAACCACAAGTTTTTACTTAGAAATTGTGATGAGGAGATTCTTGATAGCTTCCATGTCTTGATGCTCAAGTTGTCCTTTTCCAGGGACATGGCTAAGTACTTAGATTCTTCCATCTGCAGAGGTTGTGCACTTTCCCCACAAGCCTTGATTTTCACCAAGGCAGGACCTTTCAGAAGCCTTCCATTAGACCAAATGGACGCGCTCCAACCTATCATTCCCACTACCACCAACTGTCCAAATGGCTAAGTTCTAGCAACCTATGTGATCCAGGCAGAGCCCATATTTCCAAGTGGCTGCACTAGAAGCTTCTTAACATTTGGCCTCTAAAATCTCTTTGTTCCTGGGTGGCTTTCCACAAGTGAGATACACAAGGTAAACCATAGAAATGGGTCTTCTGTAACCACTCAACATAAACCAATCCTTCCATTCCACCCAGGTGTTTCACTCACTTAGTTGTTTTATTAGGCAAAACACAAGTCCAAAGACTTAGAAATATTTTCATTATAGCATGTATATTTCACCACCCTTGGTTGCTACTAGCTAGGCTAAGCATGGCATAGATAAGCATCTTAACTTAGAAATTTCCTAGCAATTCTACAACTACTAGGATTTCCCATCATGGCATATAAGCAAAATATAACATGCAAGACTAGCAAAATGATTCTAATGCTTAGTAGAAAACATAGGGATAAAAATATCATGAAGCACCACTTGCCTTGGTAGTTTGGAGAGTAGCTACACTCCTCACAACCACAATCACTATTGTCACCAAAATCTACACATAAAATCATAACAACAATCACATACAAAATATATACAAACAAAAATATATGAATGCATGCAATATGATATGTGATGATTTTTTTTAAAACTCAACAAAGCAAGTGTACAGTATTGCTTCATAAACAAGTTCAAAACTTGCCCAACAACATTTATTTAAACCTTAAAACATTTCTTAAACAATTCATATACTCAAAATAGCCCTACACATGTTTCTGTAAATAAAACCATTTTAACAGAAGCAAAATATTAAACACATTGCATATTTAGAAAGGGCTTGTTCTCTTGATTCCATTGATATAAAATTTGTCAAATTTGAACGTGGGGATCAAAAGTTATGGCCAAAACAAATTCAAACATCTAATAGATTCAATTCCTGTTTTTAAAACTAAATTGTTGCCACGCGTCTTAATCTGATTGGTCGGTACCGCTTCGCGTTGGATCACGTTTCTGAGCCGCTGGATCTACTTAATCTGCACAGTCCAGATCTACTCATAACGTTTCGATAAGTGATCTAATTTCACGCGCTGGATCTAGATCCAACGGTCCTGGATCAAACGACCACAGATGGGCGGCGCTGGCGGTGGCTACTGGCAGCGGCGTGCTCGGCCTATGGCGGCGTGGCACTACAGGGGGTTCTAGGGTCGTCGGAGGCGCTTACCAGGTTCGTAGCGACGCACTGATGCTCAACCTGGTGACGGCTTGGGATGGGGCGCACGGACACGCCTGCACGGGCTCGTCGGAGTTGCTGTCAGCGTCGGGCTCGGGTGGACGACGACGTTGGCGACGCTCCTGGTCACCCTAGCACGAACAAACGGAATCAGGAGACGCACAAGACTACGGCTAACGTGTTCGTGTGAAACAGAGGCGAAGGGGAACAAGGGGCTCACCGAATTTGATCGCCGGAGTTGAGGATGTCATCGGGAGCTTGCAGCGTTTGACGAAGTCGACGACCTAGGGCAGTACAGGACGAACCAGTGGGGTCAGAAGGTGTGCAAGGAAGTTGTGAAGCGGATCGTATGAACCAGAGGGAGAGGGGCGCACGGGGCTCACCGGGATTGGTCTCCGGAGTGAGCTCTGTCTGCGGCGGCGCGAGGATGATTACGGGCAGCCTGGGGGCGTTATGTGCTCGGAGTCTGGGGGGAAATGGAGAGGGGGCAGAGGGGGTTTAAGTAGGCGAGACGGGGGCGTGATTTACTCCTGCAATCAACGCGAATTGACAACGCGAATCAAGCCAGGAAACGCACGGCGTGATTTGGGGAAGAACACGTCGCGAGCGGTGGAGACGACGACGCCGTGTGGGCCGCGGCTGTCAGCGAGAGAAACAGAGAGGGAGTGGGTCCTGTTTGTCAGTCACTCAGCGGGTGCGGGTGTGAGTGAAGAAAAACGGTACGCGGGGTGGGGTTGCTGGGCTTAGCTGGGCTAGTTGGGCCAGATTCGACTGAAAGCTTATATTTTTCTTTTTAACCTTTTTCTTTTTCTGTTTGGTTTTTCTGAAATGATTTTCAACTCCAAATCAAATGAGTTTGAATTCAAATTTTCTCTAGGTTTTTATACTGCAAACCTTGCACTCAAATGTGTGTCAAACACTACTATTTATTCAAAACACTTGATCAAATGAAAATAAAAATAAAACCAAGCCCTTATGTGAAATACACAATAGGCATAATATTGGTTTTATTTACTCATTTTGTTTTGAAAACTTTGCTCAAGCTTTTGATGGTGCCTAAGTTTGAATTCAAACCTTACTGAACAAAACAAAGTACTCTTCTCATTGGAAGATAGCATTAAGGCTAGAGCAAACTTACATGAAATAATAAGCATATATGCTTCTGTTTTGAAATGATTTGTTTGAAATGAAAATCATATGATCATGGAGGCATGGATGATATGCATGAGTTTGAAACATGATTTTAGGGATGTTACATAAACGCGCGGCCCAGATCTAATCTTACCGTTTCGCCTAGGATCTATCGTATCCACACGATCTAGATCTAACGATCCTAAGCAACCTGACCATCCAGTGGCGGCGCTAGCAGTGGCGACTGGCGGCGGCGCCTCTGTCAGAGCTGCTCCCGGCGCTCCAGGTCACGCAGGATAGGGAGAAGAGGCTTACTAAGCTCGCCGTGTGTTGCTGATGCTCAAGGTGGCGATGGCTGGTCAAGGGGCGCGCTGTAGTGGCCAAGGGAGCTCGTCGGATTTGCTGGCGGCGTCAGATGCTTGCTGTCGAAGACGTTGCCGAGGTTCTGCGTCGACGTAGCACGAGCCAGATGGTTTAGGAGGTGCGCATGGGCAAGGGGCGGTCTCGTTTTACCTCAATTGCACGTCGGAGTCGAGCGGCGGCTCAGGTGTTCGCGGGTGTGAACGAAGACGTCGCTCTAGGTCACGAGAAAGCAAACAGAGGGCATCAGTGAACGCGCAAGGACATGCTGGTCACGATGGTTTGAACCAGAGACAGGGGGCGGTCAGTACTCACCGAGATTGGTCGCCGGAGTGCGTCTGTGCAGCGGCGGTGCAAGGGCGATTGCGGGCATCCTGGGGGCGTTTCTGTCTGGCTTTGTTGGGGGAAATGGTCGCGAGAGGGAGGTGGTCTTATAGCCAGAGCGGGGGCGAGGATCACTCGCAATATCAATGGCAATTAAGCGCGGAATCAACGCGACAGTGAATGGCGGAGGGAACGGCCGGCGACGTGGTCGTGGGCGCGATTTGGGGAAGATGATGATGAGCTGGCGAGGTCCACCAGTCAGTGACCCGTTGGGTAGTGCGGGTGCGGTGAGAAAATCAGAAGGAGAGGGAAAACCCGGGTGGGCTGGCTAACGGGCTGCTTTGCTTGTTGGGCCAAAATCCCGGCGCCGGCCCTTTTCTTTTTCTCTAACCTTTTTCTTTTTCTGAATGAATTTCCAGGAACCTTTTTCAAATGATTTCAAAATATATTTGAATTCAAATCTTTTCAGGATTTTTGCAGTGTGCAACCATCACATTTCTGGGCATAAAACCAAGTGGTCACTTTTAATTGGCCTGGTCACTTGGAATAAAATAAAATAAGCAGTGACATAGCACCAGTTTTTAAAATAGGTTTTGAAATAGGTTTTCAAATTATATTTGTTTTGAATCTTTGGTTTAAATCTTAGCAATCTAGCAATACACTCTGAAAGCAATAAGACACAAGGTTTGGTTCACTGAACATCTATCTCACATTGGAGATTTGTATTTTTTTTAAATGCTGATCACATAAAATAATGAGCTCATATGCTCCTATTTTTGAATTGATCTGTTTGAAATGAACTCTATATGATCATGGATGCATGGATGATATGCATGAGTTTGAAACATGATTTTAGGGATGTTACAAAAATACATACTCCATGGACTTACAAGTTCCCTCTTTATTTCACACTGGTGACATCCATAGACAAAATAACATGATATCAACTTACTACAAAGTACAAGTGCAATGTTGAAAACGTTCCCTGTGACAGCATGGTTCTGCTAATTCCAACGTATAAGTGCAAGCATATACAACATAGATGACACAATGGTTCAAGTTTATTAGGGGCAAAGAAATATAAAATGTGCCATCAAGTTTGTGAGTGCTTTAATCACTATGTTTTCATATAACAAAATAGTTTTTAATTGGAAGATAGCTGAAAACAAGAATATACTTGGAATGGTGTAACACACCATGGATAGGAGTTTATAGTGGAAACTTTGGAATAACTTGGTTTTTTGAGAGCTGGAAGCATGTGTAGAACTTACTCATACAAGTGGAGGCTAGAAAAATATTGGGAGCAACCAACTAAGAGAGCAATAATGGTCATAATCATGCAGAGCAACAAAGCATTACTAATCAAAGCATAAAGTGGTACTACAAGTCAAGGACTAAATGATCATAGAGGCTATGGTTACTTGTTCATAGTCATAACATGGTGTGAGCATGTGCCAAGTCAACCAAAACAAAACATCAAAGGAGAATACCACAATACTATGCTTTTGCATGCTGAAACAACGCATAATTCTTTCAAGGCACACTAAGCAATCCCAATTGTTTGGAACAAGACATGCTACAATAATAATCACTAAGCATAAGGTCAAAACCACACCCAGCATGTCATGCTAAAGTCTAAGTCACAGTCAATGCAAGCTCCTCTTGCACTTTCAAGCAAGAACTTACTACTCCTTTCCAACACCAAGCAACTTATTTGAAATAACACAGCGAGAACGGGGGTTCAAACTAATTTATTCAAGAAAACTAAACAAACTAAGCAAACCAAACAAAAACTAAGACGCTCCAAGAACAACACAATTTATGCATGAAACAATAAAAACGAAGTGTCTAGATAGACCTGAGCTTTTTATTGATGAAGAAGGGGATGCCTTGGGCATCCCCAAGCTTTGACGCTTGTACCTCTTGGATATTTCTTGGGGTGACACCGGGGTGGCATCCCCAAGCTTTAGCTTTTGTCCATTATTCATCTCATTACATCATTCTCTCTCTACACTTGAAATTTTTCCTTCTTACAAAACTTCACACAATCTTCATTAGCAACATTAGTGTATTCAAAAGACAATAGACCTTTAGGTAAAGCTTTGGAACAACAAGAATTTTCACTAAAAATACAAGCTACTTAATGTAACACCCCCGGTCACTCCAGGCCGACGGCTGTCACTTCTGGCAGCTCAATAGGATCTCTGGACTAACCTCACAGACCAACACTAGTCTTTTATATGCACTTTGTCCTCACTCATGCGCACCCGGTACCCACTTCCCAGTCGGTCACCCATCCTAGAATTGCTCTAGGCCAAGCACACTTAACCTTAGAGTTCTTTTCGAATGAGCTTCCGGAAAAGTAGTTGCAACTTGTTGGTATGGGTTTCCTATCAATCCTATTGAGCCATGCGCCAGGGTCTCACACTTAACTCCTTCAAAAAGCTCAATTCCCCAAAAGAGAACTTGAAAAGGAATCAATAAGAAGCAAATGCAAATAATGGCAGAAATGTGTCAAAACATACCAGCAGGTAGAAACCGATTTTTTTGAAAATCTTCTGTTACTCAAATCAAAAAGTGTTGAACTAACGAAAGTTAGATAACATAATGGGGGATTTATTCGTAAATGTTTAGCTTAATCCGAGTTACAGGGACTCCTCACGAATTTTTTGGTGGAGGACATAAATATGTTTCGGGACAGCAACTCCCCAAATCTTACTTCCCTCTCATTATAGGTCATTCTTGGCACAAAAAGCAAACAAAAAGGATAAGGAGAGGTCATTACTAAAGTACCAAGACTCAAGGAAACTCTTGGGTTATCTCCCAACAAGTACTTTTCTTTAACGCCTTTAAGTTAGGCACGGTAAGTTTGAGAAGATGCTCACATAAGAAATATGAATTGAAGTAAAAGAGAGCATCAAGAAGCAAATTCAAAACTTATTTAAGTATAACCCACTTCCTATGCATAGGAATATTGTAAATAAACAAGTCATGAAAGCACAAAGAAACAAGCATAGGAAAGCAAAACAAATGCAACTTCAAAATTTTCAACATAAAGAGGGGAAACTTAATATTTTTGACATGCATAAAACCATGTTTCCCTCTCTCATAATAAATTTCAGTAGAATCATGAATAAAATTAACAATATATCTATCACATAAAACATTCTTATCATGAGCCACATGCATAAAATGATTATTACTCTCCACATAAGCATGATCACTTTTATTAATTGTAGTGGGAGAAAATTCAACAAAATAGCTATCATTATTATTCTCATCACCATAATCATCAAATATAGGAGGCATATTGTAATCACAATTAATTTTCTCCACAATAGTAGGTGGACTGAAAATATCATATTCATCATTGTAATCATCATATATTGGAGGTTTGGTATCATCATAAGCAATAGAATAGCTATCTTCCAAAGCTGGGGAACTAAAAAGATCATTTTCATAAAAACTAGTTTCCCCAAGATTAGACGTTTCCATAGCATTAGCAACAACGGTATTCAAAAAGTTCATACTAATAACATTTCTATTAGCATGCAAATAAAGTTTCATAGTTTTTTTAATTTTCTCTTCAAACACTTCATGTCCTAGCTCAAGATAAATGCTATAAAGCACTCTATTTTGTTGTTGTTTTCCATTAAGACTAACTAGTGAAAACAAGAAACAAAAAGACAAAATTGCAGAATCTAAAGGAAGTAACTTTGAGCACTCACACACCAAGAGGATGTGAGTACCTTTTACCTTACCTCCCCGACAACGGTGCCAGAAAATAGCTTGACGATGAGGTAAGGTAAAAGGACCAAAACCTCCCCGGCAACGACGCCAGAAAATAGCTTGATGTCTACGCACTTCTATTCTTGTAGACAGTTGTTGGGCCTCCAAGTACAAAGGTTTGTAGAACAGCAGCAAGTTTCCCTTAACTAGTTTACCCAAGGTTTATCGAACTAAGGGAGGAAGTGGTCAAAGGTATCCCTCTTAAGCAACCCTGCAATCAAGATACAAGAAGTCTCTTGTGTCCCCAACACACCCAATACACTTGTCAGGTGTATAGATGCACTAGTTCGGCGAAGAGATAGTGAAATACAAGTGGTAACGGTGCTAGAAAAGAGCTTCTGACTTGTTGACGTGGGAGAAACTAAAGGCAAACTGAAATAAAGGTGGAAGCAAGCAAACATGCAACAGATCTAAATGTAAACGGTGTTTCAATATTCAGAAACAAGGCCTAGGGATCATACTTTCACTAGTTAACACTCTCTCATATAAATATATTATCTTCATGATACTACTCTGAACTACTCTTTGGTTTGACACTCTAATCCATGGTAGGGCTATAACAGCACACCTCAAAGTCCGTCTTTCCCAATCTAGATAACCCCACACTGTCAACTTGAGCGCTAGATGGTTCCAACAAACACCATAATTTCATAGAGAGAACCAACTCAAAATATACTCATGATAAATATTAAATATAGCCTAAGTGCCACACAGGGTATGCACGCTGGCACTTACACAAACGTGGGGAAAAGCATAGATCTATTAAAGCACAATAAGTATTTATGTAGACTATAGCCTAAGTGCCACCATGGCATGCACGCTGTCACTTTCACAAACATGGGGAGAGCAAAGATCTATTGAAGCACTTGAGTAGCAAGGTAGATCTACTTGATTACAAAGCTCATGACCACAACAAGATCATGCATAGAGAGAGATGAACACAAAGCTACCGGTAGATCCCTTAGCCTCGAGGTAGAACTACTCCCTCCTCATCATGGGAATCAGCAACGGTGATGAATATAGCGATGGAGATCGATGGAGATGGCTCCGAGGGTACTTCTCCGTCCCGACAGGGTGCCGGAACAGAGACTTTCTGTCCCCCGAATCTCCCCTTCGGTGGTGGTGGCATTGTGGAACTTTTCGTGGCTTTCTGGTTGATTATTTAGGGTTTCTGAGTCGGGGGCTTCTAATAGGCGAAGGAGGCAAGGTTGGTGGAGGTCCAGGGGCCCACATCCCCTGTTGGCGCGACCAGGGTGGGCCCGTGCCCACCTAGGGTGTGGTGTCCTCATTCGTCTCAACTTCGTCCGTATCGTTCAGGGAAAAAAATGAACTTTGGCTTTTGTCCGTCCAATTCCGAGAATATTCATTTTTTAGCTTTCTAAAACCAAAAATAGCAGAAAATAGGCAACTGACACTGTGGCATCTTGTCAATAGGTTAGTTCCAGAAAGTGTATAAAAATACCTCAAAGTGTATACAAGACATAACCAAGTTGATACTAAACAAGCATGGAACATCAAAAATTATAGATACGTTTCAAACGTATCAATGTAGGATTTTGGTATTTTATGGTGTTCGCACACACTTTTTATGTTTACTTTCACCAGGATCAGATCAGATGATGGATCCAATGGACACAATTCTTGGATTAGTTGTACTGGAGAGAAAAGTAGCCTACATAAATCGCTTATTTGGGAAATATTAATAATACCAGAAGAAAACCCGAAGCGAGAAATGGAGACAGAAGAGTTAACGACCAACTAAACGGGCGGCCGCCATATAGTTGGCGCCGCCTCCGCCTCCTCAAATAGTTTCGCCCTATGCAACTGGTTTGGAGAGACGACATACAGAACACCCAGAAATCGCTGAAACCTAACCTCCGAAAGGCATTTGGAGGGGGAACTTTCCCTAGGGATCCATCTTCGCCCTACGCAGATCTGGGAGGCCAAGGCATCGATCTCCATCTTCATCAACCGCTGCATCTTCATCACCACCATCATCTCCATCCATCCCATCTAGATCTTGTTGTAATTCTTGCACTAGTTGTGGATTTATACAAGTACTATTCATCGATAATCGTTTCCATTACCATTACCATGATGGTGTTTGCCTCCATTTCTGAGTAGATCATTAGTTCTTGGGGAGATGGAGAAACCGTAACATGAGATTGAAATAAGATAAAGTTTATTATGATATTCATCGCTGTGACTGTGTGTTAGATTGTCTACATCTTGATGTTGGGAGAAGTCAACCTCTCCAATATTTGCCTCTTGTGGGGACTTGATGTAGGGAACTACTTGTTGGTAGACGGAGGGATGTTAGCAATTACAGTGACTATAAAGATGTTGGCACCCCTTACGTATAAACTTGGAAATCAAGGAAACTCACAAACACTATCCATGCCATGGGATACATCCTACGGGATTATGTCCCTTAATAGCACAATAATTCAATTGATGTTGATTGCTGTCTTTTGTAGTTATAAGGATGATTTGAGCAGTAGTTGCTGCCTCTTTGTCCAAATACGGAGTTCCTCCAACACATATATAGTTGAGAATGTTCATGATAATAGTCTTTACATTAGCCCTTTATATTTCTAGTGGTTAATCCGCTAATCTCTAAGAACGTTTTCTCCCACTGAAGTTTCAAATCTCTTTTACATACGCGATACTTATTTTATGTATTCAGTTTTATTTACTTTACTCATGTTCTCTTATACCAAAACCCCAAAAACCCCTTTTTAAACATTACTCGCATTTTATCTTGTCACTTAGAACATTATTTAGCATTTGTATTTTCAGTATTTATTTCAAGAATTCTTAGACTTCACACTCCTGCTCCATATGGGATCGATATCTTTATTTCGAAACTAGCTACATCCGATCTGTGCACTTGCAGTCATCAAGCTATTTTTTGGCGCCGATGACAGGGAGCTAAGCGCTGTAGGTCTTTTAGTTTTTGCTTATTTACTTTAGTTTTGTTAAATTTTGTTTTGAGTTACAGGTTTCCACCAACATGATGGAGTTTGAGCATATAACTAGTGCTAACCACTCAACCGTTTTGGTAAGCCCTATGATATTTATAAAAGATAAAACTCCAACTAGAAGATAAGGGGGTTTGAAATAAATCCTCTACTACTTGGTATTTTACACAAGAAGCAATTTACTGGAGATGAAGAAGATCCTGATCTATATGAGCATATTGCATGTTTCAAAGATATATGTGGCATGTTCCAATTAACGGGATATACCGCTGATGAGGTAAGGGTTAAACTTTTTAGTCAAACTTTGACAAGTATAGCTCTCTCATGATATAGATCTCTACCCTTAGAAGCCACTACTACTTGGAATAATTTATCTTGCGAATTTCTATCTAAATATTACCCATTATCAAAATGTTTTGAAATCAGGCGTCTTATAATGACTTGGAATAACCGTCCCAATGAAGGACTAGTAAGAGCTTGTATAAGATTTCAAGATTTACTTAGACAATGTCCTCATCATGATTTACCTGAATGGTATTTATTGCATATCTTTTATGGTGGTTTAATTGAACCTAATAAAATTGAACTAGACTCTTGCGTGAGAGGAGCTTTTATGGATTTACCTATAACTAAAGCTTGGGATTTACTTAATAGATTTCGTGATCATAGAGTTTCATGGAATTTTGGTTTAGGAAGTGAAGGAGGCATAGGAATAGATCATGAATGTATTCACGACTATAATAAAAAAGGATATGTTAATGAATTATCTAAAGAGCGATTCAGATCTTGTGTTGCAAGTTGTTAAAACTTTTACAGAACACATCGAAGATCCAAAAGAGGGTTCGGTCAAGTATGATCCACCACCTGAACCTAAGAAGAAAAGAGAAGTCAAAGCAACATTGGCCTCCATAGAACCAATGTATGAGATACCTTTCCCTAACACTTCACAAAAGCATATTTTGGAATATGAATAGGTTAAAGCAGTACAGGAGATGAAAGAAGAGGAAAGTGTGCCAATAATTGAAGAACATCTAGATGAAACCAAAGATTAAGAGGTAACCAAGGAAGGCAATCATGGCTATGTATGCACATTGTAACATAGTTGAACTTGATGAAGAGACTTCTATATTGGTCGAAGGTAAAATTAAGGTAAAAGATGTGGGTAAGCCTACTATTCTATGTATATTTAAAGAAACCTTGCATTACGGTTTATGTGATCTTGGAACCAAAGTTAATGTTATATCTTATGATTTTTATCTAAAAAGGAAGAAGAGATAGCACCGGCTATAATAGAAAATACTGATATGACAATCATGTTAGCCAATAAAAATTTTAGAGTTCCAATGGAAGTATTTGAAGATGCAATTATCACAATTAACAATAAAAATTTCCTTATTGATTTTGTAGTTGTTGATCTGCCAATTGACACTCTTTGCCCAATTATATTTGGAAGAATTGAGTGATATAGGTGCCACAGTTGATTTCAAAAAGGAGATTGTATCCCTTAAGCTTGGGAAAGTGGAAAAATAATTCCACTTTTCTCTACTACTATAATGCACGAGTTTTTGAATTTGAATTAGCCATCCAGTAAGGTGGAGGTGCCTCAACATCTGCCATCCATCACTGCCCAACCAAAACCATCGAATGGTTCAAATTCCATGGATTCGCTCCGTACAGACGCTCGCCAAAACAAGAGTTGATAAGACATTCTAGAGAAGAGCTGATAGGACACTCTACACTTATCGGGAACGCGGATGCCTGCGCCCTCGGATTTGACTGTCCGGAAAGTTTGCCTTATGAATGCTCCATACGTTCAAGTAGAGATACAAAATACATCGACTAAGTTTTTACAATCAAATCATTCGACAATGTAGCTATATTTGTTTCACGTCTATGCGACCAACTTTGAAAATCCAACCCAACTCGACCATAAAATATGGTTGTAGCCCCTCTGTTCTAAAATACTACTCCTTCCGAATCAAGTTAATGGACTCGGATTTATCTAGATTCAAATATATCTAACACTAAAACATGACTAGGTATATCTAAATCTAGACTAATATAAGTCCATTAGTTTAGGTCAGAGGGAGTATAAGATGTTTTAGTATTTTTTTTGAAACGCATGTGTCCATACGTCTTGTAGTGTGTAAGTTTATTTTTGGACATTTTGTAATGCTATTGATAATATTTAATAGATCGATGGAATTCGTCAAAAAATGTCTAGATACATATGTTTAGAAAAAAGACTAAAATATGTTATATTTTTGAATCGAGGAGTAGATCTTTAAAAAGAAACGACCAAAATGGCACCGGCAAGGTGTCAAATAGCACCTGAAAATAGCTACTTGTGTAAAAAGAAATTTTTTTGTGTTATTAATCTTCTGGTGTTTATAATTATGAACCGATGCAATACTTTTAATCATATTTGTATTCTTACCATAAAATCCCGACGTGCATAGCACGTACCTTCTACTAGTCCAAATTTAAAGACAAACCTCTATTCATAAAAGAAGAAGAGAAGGAGAAAACTATTGAAGAAATGGCAGCTTTCTTCTTAAATAATTAAGATGAAGGAATAAATGAAGACCCAAATTGTGGATAAATAATTATGGAGGATAGAACTCTAGAAGAATTGAAGAACCTCCAACTTATGAAGCTTTTGAAGAGCCAGAAAAGAGAGGGGTGAAGAATTACCACCCCCATAATTAAAAACTCTACCGGAAAATCTTAAGTATAGATTCTTAGATGATACTAATAAATTTTCTGTTATTATTAGTGCTAAAGTTTCAGGGGAAGAAGAAGAACTTATGAAGGTACTAAGGGAGCACCACAAATCCTTTGGGTACTCAATGGATGACTTGAAGGGTATTAGTCCCATGATATCCTTCCATCGGATATTCATGGAGGAAGGTGCTAAACCAGTTGCAGAATTTAATAGAAGACTGAAGCCTGAAATGAAGGAAATGGTAAAATAAATAAATAGTACGCCTACTTGATGCAGGTATAGTCTATCATTTAAAGGAAAGTGAATGGGTAAGTCATGTTCATTGTGTTCATAAGAAAGGCGGTTTTACTGTTGTTCCTAATGAAAACAATAAATTAATACCTACTAGAACTATTGTTGGACATAGGATGTGCATATATTTTAGAAAATTGAATAAGGAGACTAGGAAAGATCACTATCCTTTACCGTTCATAGATCAAACCTTAGAGAGGTAGCAAACCATAATCATTTTTGCCACTTGGATGGATACTCTGCTTTTTCCCAAATAGTTGTTCATCCTGATGACCAACTTAAAACAATTTTCCTTAGTCCTTATCGTTTACATACTTACCGAAGCATGCCTTTTGAGTTATGTAATGCTCCAGCTAATTTCCAAAGATGCATGACTACTATATTTGCAGATTTTATAGAACTATAATGGAAGTATTTATGGATGATTTTTCTGTCTATGGAACTTTGTTTACTAGTTGCTTGGAAAATCTCAATAGAATTTTGCAGCGTTGCAAAGAAATGAATC
This sequence comes from Avena sativa, assembly GCA_916181665.1. Classification (NCBI taxonomy): domain Eukaryota; kingdom Viridiplantae; phylum Streptophyta; class Magnoliopsida; order Poales; family Poaceae; genus Avena; species Avena sativa. The sequence continues at coordinate 345,494,438 of OV702280.1, read as the reverse complement.
TTGTTCTAAACTGGGAGAAGTGCCATTTTATGGTCAAAGAAGGCATAGTACTTGGACATAAAATATTATGTAAGGGTATTGAAGTAGATACGGCTAAAGTTGAAGCAATAGAAAGAATGCCACAACCAAGGGACGTAAAAGGTATAAGAAGTCTTCTTGGTCATGTAGGCTTTTATAGAAGGTTCATTAGGATTTTTTCTGGAATTTCTAAACCTTTGACTAATCTTTTGCAAAAAGGAGTGAGATTAAATTTTGATAATAAGTGCCTTATTGCCTTTGATAAACTTAAATATGCTTTATCTCGTGCTCCCATCATTAAACCGCCTATATGGGATATAAATTTTTATTTAATATGTGAAGCTAGTGATGATGCTGTAGGAATAACTTTGGGACAACACATAGGTCACTGATTTAATATTATACATCATGCTAGTAGAACTCTCAATAGTGCTTAAAAGAATTATCCTAAGGAAGAAAGGTAACTCTTTGCTGTATTTTTCTCTTGTGACAAGTTCCGTTCTTATATTGTTGATGCAAAAGTAAGATTTCATACGGATCGTGATGGTTTAAAAGAACTCCTCGAGAGGAAGTTTCATAAGCCAAGACTGATCCGTTGGATCCTTTTACTTCAGTAATTTGAGTTGCAGATTATGCAGAGACATGAGGCAAAGGTAGTAGATGCATCATCTATATTTACCCAACAAGACATCAATCTTATTGAGAGGAGCTTTAGTATTGATGATTTTTGTTTTTAAGAATTATTATATGAACTAAGGTCAAATCCTCTCAAGAAGAAGAAGTCCCTGTTGTTGGAGGAGCTTGTCACTCCCGACTAAATAAACGATAAGTGGAAGGTAAGTTTTCTAACTCTAATAAGTGCTTTGTTTTCATAGTTTCTACTATTAAATTTTTACCTTTGAATTCCTCTTGTTTATCTGAAGTTTTTTAGGGGTTTCTGCAACTATACGGCCGGAGAAAACTCTCCCACCATATAGTTGGTCGTCAAACGTTCTGTATCCCCCTCACGAAATAATTTTCGGGTGCTGTAACTATACGGGCGCAACTATATGGCCGAAGAAAACTCTCCCGACGTATAGTTGGTCGTTAAATATTATGTATTCTTATACAAAAGAATTTTCGAGGTACTGTATCTATATGGCCGCAACTATACGATCGGAGAAAATTCTCCCACCTATAGTTGGTCGTTAAAGCTTCAGTACCCTCAACCTGTTCTTCGTTTTTATTACTAAAAAAGTTTTTGTCGGTTCTTAGTCGGTAATATAACCAACTTGGAATAGAAAATTTTGGAAATTTTCGGCCCGGAACCAACTATACGACCGCAACTATATGGACCACGACCGTATAGTTGGTCGTTATGGCGCAGGACTCCTCCAAATCCGTGATTTCTTTTTCTGGTCGGTTTGGATTGTTTTCTTGGATGATAATTTAGTGTTTCTTGGGAGTTTAACTGACCTTTGACCCCTCTTATATACTGCCCTATTGTGCCTATCTCTAATCACAAATCACCAGGAACAAATATACCTCTTGTTCATACAAGAGAACACACAACATAGAGCCATCAAGATCCAAGAGGCCAAGGAGAGGAGTTCCTATGGAGATTGGAAGCAATAGCGATCAAGGCAAGGAGATCAAGACTACCTCTTTTGATTTATTTGATGAGGACAAAGAACGCGGGAAGATGGAGTTGAAGTCCCTCGAGTTGAAGATTGAAGAAATAAACAAGGAGGCGCTGGGGACGCCTAGGCATCTTTGGTGGCTGCGTGTTTATCTTGATAAACTCGATGAAGATATCAAGCAAACCACTGAAGCAGGTTTTACTATGAGTCTTATGGCGATACAAACCCTCCAAAGAAACAATGAGATCATTAAGGAACACGTGAAAGTGATGGAGAATAACATTCTCTACAAGCTGTGCATTAAAGAGCTGGAGGCCATTAATCAGTCCCTCTGCCCAGGCTAACCCATGAGGAGAATATACCACGTGACATGGCACTACAGTGACCTTCGAATAAGCACGGTATCAAATAATCATGAGGGATTATTTGATCCCGCCTGGATTTATTCCAAGTTTGGGGAGATCTTTAAGACCTTGTAATCTATCTTACAAGTTTTTATTTCTATTCTAGTTTTGCATTAGTTCGAGCTCATAAATAAAGTTTGCATCATTAGATTCCCTTCAGGAATAGTTGATCCCTCTTATGAAATTCTGAGTTTATTATCATATATGGAGCATTATTGAGTTTGAGTTTCTCCTATTGGATATATGAATGATTTGAGTATGATTTTACTTGCACTTGATGATGGTAATAGGAGTCTTCCACACCATTGGTATTAATGGAACATATAAAGATAGTTTTATCAATATGGTGTAGGTTAATGGTTTGATTTACAAAAAGGAGAAATTATCTAATAAATTGACATGAAAAAGAAAAACCTTGAACAAAGGAGAAAATATAAGTGCTATCAAAAAGAGTGAGAACAAGTTTGAGGTAAGTTATAAAGATGCTTTACATATGTTTGGAATTTGAAATTGAGATCGTTAAACTTTGAAATTCCTACATGAATATATGGATATCTCCTTTTCACAACACTTAAACAAAAGTGTGAGCACAAATATATATAGAAAAATAAGAAAAAGAAAGATGAATAAAAAGAGTGAATGTGCAAAGAGCAAATAGTCATATACCACTATATTGTAGTAAGACAAAGAGACGTTTGAGATTTTGAATCCCAAGTGAATATGTTAATCCTAAAAACACTTGGGAAACCTCACTAACTCATTCGGTTGAACCAAATTCTTTTACATCATGTTGACAATAATCTTTTGTGAACTATTAATTGCTAAGGTGTGGAATCCTGCTAATATTATTCGGATGGTTCGAGTAAGGTACTATTTATGAACTCATATATATATGTATTCTTTATGATAAACACATGCTGCAACTGCCTCATTTATTTTATTGACTCAGCTTTATAAATATGAGGATCACATCCATTAAGCTAAACTTGCTCGGGATGAACAAGAGTCTAAACTTGGGGAAGTTGATAAGTGCATATTTGCATCATGTTTTAGATTATTATTTTGCATTGTAGATATAGGATTTTGGTATTTTATGGAATTCGCACACACTTTTTATGTTTATTTTCACCAGGATCAGATCAGATCATGGATTCAATGGAAACAATTTTTGGAGCAGTTGTACTGGAGAGAAAAGGAGCCAAAAACTACATAAATCGCTTATTTGGGAAATATTAATAATACCAGAAGAAAACCTGAAGCAAGAAACGGAGACAAAAGAGTTGACGACCAACTATACGGGCGGCAGCCGTATAGTTGCCGCCATATAGTTGGTGTCGCCTTCGCCTCCACGAATAGTTTCACCCCGTGCAACTGGTTTAGAGAGACGACATACAGAACACCCAAAAATTGCCGAAACCTAACCTTCGGAAGGCATCTAGAGGGGGAACTTGCCCTAGGGATCCACCTTTGCCCTACATAGATCTGGGAGGCCAAGGCATCGATCTCCATCTTCATCAACCACTGCATCTTCATCACCACCATCATCTCCATCCATCCCATCTAGATCTTTTTTTTTTGAGAAACACAATACAATCGAAGACGCTCACAACACGTACATGCACCCACCCCTAAGAACACACACACGCACACCCTACCCCTATGAGCACCTCTGAGAAACTGAGCCGGCGGATCGGGTCTTGAGATTGACGAAGTCACCACGGGCGCCTCGCTATCGACGGGAACGTCGCCTCCCATTGAAAGAATATTTCGCCTTTTATCCCATCTAGATCTTGTTGTAATTCTTGCACTAGTTGTGGATTTATACAAGTACTATTTATTGATAATCGTTTCCATTAAAATTACCATGATGTTGTTTGCCTCCATGTCTTAGTAGATTATTAGTTCTTGGGGAGATGAAGAAACCCTAGCATGAGATTGAAATGAGATAAAGTTTATTTATGATATTCATCGCTGTGACCATGTGTTAGATTGTCTACATCTTGATGTTGGGAGAAGTCGACCTCTCCAATATTTGCCTCTTGTGGGGACTTGATGTAGGGAACTACTTGTTGGTAGACAGAGGGATGTTAGAGTGACTATAAAGCTGTTGGCACCCCTTACGTATCAACTTGGAAATCAAGTAAACTCACAAAACACTATCCATTCCATGTGATACGTCTTGCGGGATTATGTCCCTTAATAGCGCAGTAATTCAATTGATGTTGATTGCTGTCTGTTGTGGTTATGAGGATGATTTGAGAAGTGGTTGTTGCCTCTTTGTCCAAATACGGAGTTCGTCCCACACATACATAGTTGAGAATGTTCATGATAATAATCTTTACCTTAGCCCTTTATAATTCTAGTGGTGAATCCGCTAATCCCTGAGAACGTTTTCTCCCACTGAAGTTTCAAATCTCTTTTACATACGTGATACTTATTTTATGTATTCAGTTTTATTTACTTTACGCATTGTTCGCTTATACCAAAAAGCCAAAACACCTTTTTACACATTACTCGCATTTTATCTTGTCACTTAGAACATTATTTAGCATTTCTATTTTCAGTATTTATTTCAAGAATTCTTAGACTTCAGACTCCTCCTCACCGTGGGATCGATATCTTTATTTTGAAACTAGCTACATCCGATCTGTGCACTTGTAGTCATGAATGAACACATTAACATTTTAATACCTTTCTTTGTGTCGATACCCGAGACCATTTTGACAGATTCGATAGAACAAATTCCTGCGATGTCCATTATCTTCTCATGTGTTCCCTATCCACTCAATTGTGTCGACTAACCTTAAGTGTGTCTCCCTACGGGTTCAATAACTATGTAGACACGATCGAGACTCTCTCTGATTGATGACCCATAAGTAGGGGTGTATTGTAGTACTTTCGATAAATAGGAGTGTCAATCCCAACGAGGAGCAGAAGGTGTTGACTAGTGGTATGGAGCAGGAAATCTCTGTAAATACTTAGAAAACGGATTTTTAGGGGTTTTATGATAAAGCAAGGAAATAAAGTGCAAGTAAATAAAACATCAAATAATTGCATCAAGTGGCCCAATCCTTTCTTAGCAAAGGACAAGCTGGTGGAAATACTAATGAGGACCAAACGTTCTCGAGGACACATGGGAATACTGTCAAGTGATTTCGTTTCATATAGATGATTAATCTTCTTCAGTTTTATAAGTGTTGTGTGGATGAACCTATGCTAATGTACCCAGCTTACTTGGAGTAATACATACTTGTGATTAAACCCCTTGCAAGCATCCGCAACTACAAGAAAGCAATTAAGATATAAACCTAACCACAGCCTTAAACTCAGAGATCCTACACTCCCTTGTGCAATGGTTTCCTAACGGGGGTTCAGGTTTCTGTCACTCCAGCCACCCCACAATTAGTAGCCAAATACAGAATTCATTCCCCTAGGCCCATAAATGGTGAAGTATCATGTAGTCGATGTTCAAATGACACCACTAGAAGAATAGCACCACAACTTAAATATTAAACAATTGAATAATACCTCAACACAAATCCACTACTAACAACATGACTTCTCCCACGTCCTCAAGAACTAAACAAACTAGTCATGAGACATCATATGGATCAAGATCAGAGATGATATAATGATGGATAACATTCTGAACATAAAAAATAATTCAATGGTTCCACTCACAAGCATCAACTACAATAGTAATCAACACCGGGAAAGTTTCCCCTAAGAACTATGCAAGATTCAACACAATTGTTACAGCAGGATGGAGTGGAGATGATGGTGCTGGTGGAGATGATGGTGTGGATTATGATGATGATCCCGATGAAGTCTAGCTTGATGATGGTGTTGATGGCGACAATCTCCCCTCTCCGGGAAGGAATTTCCTTGGTAGAAATCTGTCTGTCGGAGAGCTCTTTCTCGCTTGGTGTTTTCTGCCCCGCAGAGGCGGCAGAATCTTTCTGTGGTCGCCACTCATGTATTAGGGTTTCTAGGAGAAGATATAGGCGAGAGGGCGGAGCCAGAGGTGGGCCAGGGTGGCCACACCCCCTGTAGGCGTGGCCCAGGGTGGCCCGCGCCAGGGAGGGTGTGGGCCCCCTGTGGCCCAACTCCGCCTCCCCTTCTGGCTTCCTTCGTCTTTTTGGAAAATATAATTTTCCGTAGTTTTTCTGGTATTTTTCTGATCTTCGCGAAATTGCATCAAAACACCGCCATAGAATGGTGATGCAAATTAGACCGTAGGGGTTGTTCAGAATCCTGACTCCGGCAATTCATCCTCCAAGAATCATCCAACATGCAAAAATATATGAAAAGACATAATCAAAACCTCTTAATATGAAATATATCAATGAATAGAGGCAAATTATGATATAGAATGGTGATGCAAATTAGACGTATCACCGATCAATAATCATTAGCGGGACCTGGAGATCTATAATGAATCCCACTAGTTCCATGAAAATCCAATGATCGTCTGAACCTTTTTCGCTGTAATCAAATTCCTTTTGTCTCGCGATATTTTACTTGTACGAGATCCGATCACTTGGTATCATCCATACCTTGTTTAATGTAGTTCCCAACAAGTACTATTTTTCTTGTTCCCGTGATATTACATTCTAGTGATCAAATCACTTGCTTGCAAGTTATGTCAATGTGATATCACCGAGAGGGCCCTGAGTATAGCTCTCCATTATCTGGATGGACAAATCCCACTCTTGATCCACGAGCCTCAACTAACACTTTCCAAGTACCTGATGAAACTTTTATAATCACCCTTTTATGTTGTGTCATTTGATGGAATCAAAGTACTCTTCTGGTGGAAGTGACTAACGTGATATCATGGTCTAAGGACATTGAGTTACTACGAATGTGATAGCAATATAATCTCGAGGACTTGATTGTATTGCTAAATCTATTGCAGGTGACTGTTCATCATATCATTCTCCAATGATATGACCCTTTTATTAACAACATCCAATATTCATGACCAGGAACCCTTTGATCATATGTTAATCAACAAGCTAGTATTAAGAGAGGCATTAATAGGAACCTTTTTATGTTTATAAATCACACATGTATTTATGTTTCCTATTAACATAATTATAGCATAAAAAATAAACATTTATCATAAATATGGAATAAGATAATTACCACTTTACTATTGCCTCTCGGACAAATTCCTTTCAGGGTCAATACTACATTCTACGGATGATCAAAAAGGTAAACATGGGCCCGATCTAGGATATTTTAGAGCAGACGGAGGTCCCTATTGAAGGGGTTCTGAGGCATAAAACAAAAAAATCCTACGATGAGAACACACCTGCCAAGATCTATCTATGCAGATGTATAGTGACGAGACGGATCCGACCAGACGCGGGATTACGTTCCCGCACAAACGTTGCTGATGTAGCCGAAGCATAACCAACCTCTAGGTCATGAAGGCTTCAAGCGATCAACACCACAAGTGGCATGATGCTTGAAATAGGAACAAATTCTTCTCCACAATCCCTGACTTGATCTCCTTTCCCAGGATTCATGTGTGGTGCATGGTCTCAAACATGGAATTAACACTGAATGGTTTCAGGGTGTGAACCCTGCCCAGCGCTAGCCACTACACCTCATCCTTTAGGTTGCTAATGCCCTCCCCACCTATCTCCACCCCCACAAAGTTCTTCTCCTCTTAATTAAGTAGTGCATCAATGTCCTCTCCCGCTGACGATACATGGCGAGCTCTCTGCCGGATTCGATGATTCGGCCATCCTTCCTCCTCTCTCCTCACAAAAACCTAAACCCACACACTCACTGCGATCGTGCAGTTGGACGAGTCAACCCAGTGAAGCAGTCCCAGCAGCCGGATCGGTTTGGGAAACTATGGCAAGCAAGATCGTCAATGGCTACACCGATCAGATTGTTGTCGCCTAAAAACCTATATGCAAGAGTTAAAAGGTATGTTACTTGGCGAGACATCGTTCTCCTCGGAGTTAAATAGAAAGAATAATAGCAACTCTAGTAGACCCCGCATCCCCCTGAATCCGCATAATAGCCGCTGATTTGCAGTTTAGGGCGAACAAAGTTCGGACCAGACACTGCATAAACACCGATCCACAAAACAATTTTGGGTGGCATAGAAAACTTGGCCTCCCAACCCGCACATACGCAGGTCGAGAGCGCTTTTCTGTGTTGAACCCCATCCATGAGAGGTGTTGGCGAGAAGGAACATCAGCCCTGTTCTCACCACTTCCCCCACGCTGATATCTCGGATTTCGCTAGCCTGCCCTCTCTACCCTTGCCATGCGGCCCCGACCTCTCCACCATGGCCACTCTGAACCCACCGGTGGTAGCCGTGCAAGCTCTGTCGGTCGAATCGGCCCCGCAAGAGGCACCTGGGTCTTGATCTGGTTCCTTCGCCGTCAGAACCCAGCTCGCTGGCATTTTCGTCGCCCAGCACGCTGTCGTCCCTCCGACCAGCAAGCGCAATTGTATGGGGACGCACGTGGTCGGCGCTACTACTTTTTATGCGAGTGCATGACCGGCGGGAGTTATGGGAAAGGGGTGATTCAATAGGTCCACCGTGAAGAAGAAGAGGCCTCCTCCAACGAAAAATCCGATCATCAAGAAGATAGGGAAGAAGGCATCCTTGGAGGCAATCACAACGGCGATGGGCGATGCAGCTTCCGTCCACACCGCGCACAGAAGTCATTCGACCAGGGTCCCACAAGGTACGGAATTTTTTTATTTGGCACACTGATACGTCGGAAACGTATCTATAATTTTTGATGTTCCATGCTTGTTTAGTATCTACTTTTCTTTGCTTTGTCCACACTTTGAGGTGTTTTCATATGTTTTCTGGTACTAACCTATTAAAAAGTTGCCACGGTGCCAGTTGCCTGTTTTCTTCTGTATTTGGTTCCAGAAAGGCAGAAAATCAATATTCTCGGAATTGGACGGGAAAAAAATCCAAAGTCAATATTTTACCATGGGGAACACGAAGCCGGAATACGAGACAGAGGAGACTCACCAGGGGGCCACACCCCCTGGCCACGCAGCTGGGCCCACCCCGCGCCTGGGGGATTGATGGCGCCTAGTTGACGTGGGAGTTTCTTTCTTTATTCCCTGGCAACGATTGTCTACCCACGGCCTGTTGGGAACCCCAAGAGCAACGTGTGAAGCAGCAAGCAGCAAGTTTTCCCTCAGTTGAGACCGATGTTATTGAACCAGAAGGAGGAAGGAAATGTCACACAGGTGTTGCAAGCAACACGAAGACTTGCACAACACAAACTCAAGACTTTGCCCCAACGAACAATGAGGTTGTCAAGCTCACCGGTTTGTTGTAACAAAGGATTAAACGTATGTTGTGGAAGGTAAAGGTTTGCAGCAAGTAAACAAGTAACAGTGGAAGATGTATCAATGGTAAAGATTAGACCGGGGTCCATAGTTCACTAGAGTTGCTCTCCTTATATAAACAACATGGCATGAAGGGTAAACAAATTACAGTAGGGCAATTGACAGGAACTGAGCAAGGCATAACAATGCAATGACTAGTCAGAAAGATCCTATGAGGTTGATTGGGCAATACAACAATATACATAGACCGCCATCCAACTGCATCTATGACTAGAAGTCCACCTTCAGGTTATTATTCGAACCCCCTCCAGTATTAAGTTGCAAGAACAGACAACTGCTTTAAGCAAAGTGTGTAAGGTAAACAGTCCACATGTTCCACGAACAAGAGACCATTGTTTTCTCCCTAGTAGCAACATCACATCTACAACCGAAGAGATTATTGTCACTTCCCTTGGAAACTAGAGCATGAATCCACTATCGAGCATAAATACCCCCTCTTGGAGTCACTAGCAACTACTTGGCCAATATAGCTACTAACAACGGAGAGCATGCAAGATCACAAACAACACAGACATGATAGAATCATAAAGACAAAACCATTAATCAAATCAACATAATAATCTCAATATCCATCGGATCCCCGCAAACGCAACATGCATCATTACAAATAGATTAGATCTTGATCATGAACGGAGCTCACAAGATCTATACATGAAAGCACAAAGGAGGAGATACAACCATCTAGCTACTACATGGACCCATAGTCCAAGGTGGAACAACTCACGCATCATAACGGAGAGAAGGCCTCCGAGATGCCGGGAAGAACTTCAGATCCCCCCGATCTAGGGACGATGGTGGCGACAACTACAGACGGTTTCATGGATTTTTGATCTGGTACTCAGGGTTTCTGCATCGGGGGCTTCTTATAGGCGAAGGGGGAGACCAAGGCGGCGGCCAGGGTTGGCAAACCCTAGCCAGGCGTGGGGCTGGGACCACCCATGCCTGGGGTGGGTCTGGTCCCCCTGGCTGGCCCCTCCGGCTCTCCTCCGGACTTCTTGTTCCCCACGGAAAGTAATTGACTTTGACGTTTGTCCCGTCCAATTCCGAGAATATTTCTTTACTAACTTTTCTAAAACCAAAAATAGCAGAAAACAGGCATCTGGCACTGTTGCAACTTGTTAATAGGTTAGTACCAGAAAACATGTAAAAAGCACCTCAAAGTGTGGACAAGTAAAGCAAAGTAGATACTAAACAAGCATGGGGCATAAAAAATTATAGATACGTTTCCAACGTATCAACATCCCTAAGCTTAACTCCTGCTCGTCCTCGAGTAGGTAAGTGATAAACAGAATATTTTTTAGGTGACATGCACCCTCACAATAAAGATCCAACCATTTGCAAGCACTGAAAGCTGGGATCAAAGAACTCTAAACATGTGCATGAAAGATGGAGTTCTAACAATAGGACATAGTAACTATGCATGCAACATGAAAGGCTACAAACAAAGATCATGAATAACATGCATTGAAAAACGTTTGTTTGTTTCGCATGCAGAAAACATAGCAAAGTGTTAATTAGCTTGTCCCTCATAGAGTAGCAAATAGATGCATAGGACACCTGCAATTTTCACAAGGGTGACTAAAAACAAATAACACAAGAACAGGTAATAACACAATATGCATCAATTAATAAGATTTGGAACACTGCACACAGAATGACAACTATGCTCTCTTCATGGTGCCTAAAGGTAGAAGGTGGAGACTCAATAATGGTGGAAGAAAGGCATTTTTGTAAAGGAAGCAGGGATTACAAGTTTCAAAAAGAGCTTCCAAAAATTATGGTACTTGTTAGCTTTCAGCCCTCATTGCCCCTATCATAAGCATCTTGAAGTGGTTAAGGTTAAAGTGGCAAAGCTAGAGTATATGCTTGACGAAGTATAAGTTGGCAATCTCATGTCCCTTGAATATGAGGGCCACACCTCATGCATACTCAACTTTGGGTCCAGGTAAGTTCTTGTCACAGTAAGTATTTGCATATCATTGAGAACCGCCAACGGGATACCCCTTACACATGGTACATGAGCTTTCCCATAACCAAAATGACAAGGCAAGCAAACAATGAGCATCTCAGCAATTCTTCTTATGTACCATGGGAATATGGTGCTTTTTTCTATCTTTCCTATTTTCTCAATGTGTCTCTTTTTTATAAGAAGAATTCTTCATAGATGTCACTATGGTGATGCTGCAAGATTTCACCATGATTAGGCATGGCCTAGGCTAGCGGCCCAGGCGTTTCTCTAACACAGGATACAAACTCCATGGACTTACAAGTTCCCTCTTTATTTCACACCGTGACATCCATAGACAAAAGAACATGATATCAACTGAGTACAACAAGGTACAAGTGCAATGTTGAAAATGTTCCCCGTGACAACACGGTTCTGCTAATTCCAACTTATAAGTGCAAACATATACAACAAAGTTGTCACAATGGTTCAAGTTTATTAGGGGCAAAGAATAAAGTGTGCCATCAAGTTCGTGAGGGCTTTAATCACTAAGTTTTCACATAACAGAATAGTTTTTAATTGGAAGATAGTTGAAAACAAGAATATACTTGGAATGGTGTAACACACCATGCATAGGAATTTTTAGCGGACAGTTTGGAAAAACTTGGTTTCCTGGGAGTTGGAAGCATGAGTAGAACTTACTCATACAAGTGGAGGCTAGCAAAAGACTGGGAGCAACCAACTAAGGGAGCAATAATGGCCATAATCATGCAATACAACAAAGCATACTAATCAAAGCAAAGAGTGGTACTACAAGTAAAATAATAAATGATTATAGAGGCTATGGTGACTTGTGAGAATCATAACATGGTGTGAGCATGTGCCAAGTCAACCCAAGCAAAGCATCAAAGGAGAATACCACAATACTATGCTTTTGGATGCTAAAACAACGCATAATTTCTTCAAGGAACACTAAGCATTCCCAATTGTTTGGAGCAAGACATGCTACAACAATAATTACTAAGCATAAGGTCAAAACAACACCTAGCATGTCATGCTAAAGTCTAAGTCACAGTCAATGCAAGTTCCTCTTGCACTTCAAGCAAGAACTTACTACTCCTTTCCAAACACCAAGCAAACTTATTTGCAAAAAAATATTGCGAGAACGGGGGTCCAAGGTACTTAAGAAAACTAAACAAACTAAGCAAAGCAAACAAAAACTAAGATTCTCCAAGAACAACACAATTGTGCATGAAAAGATAAAAACGAAGTGTCTAGAGAGATCTGAGCTTTTTATTGATGAAGAAAGGGGATGCCTTGGGCATCCCCAAGATTTGATGCTTGTACCTCTTGGATATTTCTTGGGGTGACACCATGGTGGAATCCCCAAGCTTGAGATTTTGTCCATCCTTCATCTCATTGCATCATTCTCTCTTTACACCTGAAATTTTTTCCTTCATACAAAACTTCACACAATCTTCATTAGCAACATTAGTGTATTCAAAATATATTAGACCTCTGGAAAAGCTTTGGAACAGCAAGGCTTTTCACTAAAAACACAAGCTACTGTAGTAACTTCTTCAAAAAGCTCAATTTACCTGAAGATAACTCAAAAACGAATCAATAAGAAGCAAATGCAAATAATGACAGAAATCTATCAAAACAGACCAGCAGGTAGAATCCGATTTTTTCTAACATCTTATGTTGCTCAAATGAAAAAGTGTTGAACTAACGAAAGTTAGATAACATACTAGGTGATTTATTCGTAAATTGTGAGATCAATCCGGGTTACAGATACTCCTCACGAATTTTTTTGGTGGAGGAAAGAATCTGTTTCGGGACAGCAACTCAACAAAATCTTACTTCCCTCTCATTAGAGGACATTCTTGGCACAAAAAGCAAACAAAAAGGATAAGGAGAGGTCATTATAGAAGTAATAACTTCCAAGACTCAAGGAAACTCTTGGGTTATCTCCCAACAAGTACTTTTCTTTAACGCCTTTAAGTTAGGCATAATAGTTTGAGAAGATGCTCTCATAAGAACTATGAGTTGAAGTAAAAGAGAGCATCAAGAAGAAAATCCAAAAAACATTTAAGTCTAACCCACTTCCTATGCATAGGAATCTTGTACACAAATAAATTCACAAAGAACAAAGTGACATGCATAGGAAGAGAAAACAAGAGTAACTTCAAAACTTTCAACACAAAGAGAGGTGTTTTAGTACCATGAAAACTTCTACAACCATATTTTCCTCTCTCATAATAATTTTCAGTAGCCTCATGAATAAACTCAACAATATAACTATCACATAAAGTAGGCTTTTCATGAGCTACAAACACATAATTTCTATCAAGCTCAAAAACAGTGGGATTAAGACCTCCACAGGTTTTATCCAAAATAGATATTTTAAAAGGATCCACATGGAACATAACATTCATCCTCCTTTGGTAAGCATGGGGGACAATCAAATAATATAAGAGGTAAAGAGTTACTCTCATTAGAAGGTAGGCATGGGTAGATCCATTCTTCCTCCTTTTGTTCATCACACTCCCCCTCCTTTTCATCTAATGAGCTTCCAGTTTCAACAATTTCTTGTTCCATAGGCTCCTGCAAGGCATTAGACTCTTCCATTTGTGGAAAGAATCTATTAAAATATTCAAGAATATAGATATTTACTTCCTTGTAATTATCAAAGAAAAATTTAAGTATCTCATAAACCTCATCTTCATAAGGTGCATCATCAGTATTTTCAAGCAAACTGGCAAGTTCAAATGCACCCTTGAAGGTAATAAATTCTTCAATTTGTTCCACATCATCAAAATCATAATTTCTTTAACATAAGAAGATATGGTAACATTATCATTATACTCACATTGAAAGGGTAGGTGTTTATACCTCCTGCAGCAGCAAGCTTTATCAAAGCAATAAGTAACATTATAAATAGAGCACACGTCTCTACCAATAGTATTCAACTTATCAATTTGTTCCCATAGGTGTTTCCCTTTTTGTGACAAACGGTGTTCCTTATAATAATACTTTTGTTCCTCTATGAACCCACCTTGCCAATAACAAATAGTTTCAAAGAAACCATCCATTGATAGAAAGCATGACCAGCAAGGCAACAACAGACCAGCAACTAGAGCAGGGACTAATTTTTTTTGTGTTTTTGAAAAGAGGAAAACAAAACCAAGCAAAAGGAACAAAGCAAACTAAAAACAAAGTAAAGAGAAAGTAAGTGGAAGACTCCTCTAGTGAAGACGTCCTTGGCCTCCCCGGCAACGGCGCCAGAAAAGCTTGTTGATAGCGCCTTATTGACATGGGGTCTTCTTTCTTTATTCTCTGGCAACGGCGCCAGAAAACTTGTTGATGGCGCCTAGTTGATGTGGGGTCTTCTTTCTTTATTATCCGACAACAGCGCCAGAAAAGCTTGACGACTGTCTACGCACAGCCTGTTGGGAACCCCAAGAGCAAGGTGTGAAGCAGCAAGTAGCAAGTTTTCCCTCAGTTGAGACCGAGGTTATCGACCCTGAAGGAGGAAGGAAACGTCACACAGGTGTTGCAGCAACACGAAGACCTGCACAACACAAACTCAAGAATTTGCCCCAACAAACAGTGAGGTTGTGAAGCTCACCAGTTTGCTGTAACAAAGGATTAAACGTATGGTGTGGAAGTTAAAGGTTTGCAGCAAGTAAACAAGTAACAGTGGAAGATGTATCAATGGTAAAGATTGGACCGGGGTCCATAGTTCACTAGAGGTTCTCTCCTTAGATAAACAACATGGCATGAAGGGTAAACAAATTACAGTAGGGCAATTGACAGGAACTGAGCAAGGCATAACAATGCAATTACTAGTCAGAAAGATCCTATGAGATTTGATTGGGAAATACACCAAGATACATAGACCGCCATCCAACTGCATCTATGACTAGAAATCCACCTTTAGGTTATCATCCGAACCCCGTCCAGTATTAAGTTGCAAGCAACAGACAACTGCTTTAAGAAAAGTGTGTAAGGTAAACAGTCCACATGTTCCATGAACAAGAGACCGTTGTTTTCTCCCTAGTAGCAACACCACATCTACAACCGAAGAGATTATTGTCACTTCCCTTGGAAACTAGAGGCATGAACCCACTATCGAGCATAAATACCCACTCTTGGAGTCACTAGCAATTACTTGGCCAAGATATCTACTAACAATGGAGAGCATACAAGATCACAAACAACATAGAGATGATAGAATTATAAAGACAAAACAATTAATCAAACCAACATAATAATCTCAATATCCATAGGATCCCTGCAAACGAAACATGCATGATTACAAATAGATTAGATCTTGATCATGAATGGAGCTCACAAGATCTATACATGAAAGCACAAAGGAGGAGATACAACCATCTAGCTACTACATGGACCCATAGTCAATGGTGGAACTACTCATGCATCATACCAGAGAGAAGGCCTCCGGGATGATCTCCCCTCCGGCAGGGTGCTGGGAAGAACTTCAGATCCCCCCAATCTAGGGACGATGGTGGCGGTGGATATAGACAGTTTCATGGATTTCTGATCGGTTACTCAGGGTTTCTGCATCAGGGGCTTCTTATAGGCGAAGGGGGAGACCGAGGCGGCGGCCAGGGTTGGCAAACCCTAGACAGGCACGGGGCTAGGCCCACCGGCACCTGGGGTGGGTCTGGCCCCCCTGGCTGGCCCCTTTGGCTCTCCTCCGGACTTCTTGTTCCCCACAGAAAGTAATTGAATTTGACGTTTGTCCCGTCCAATTCCGAGAATATTTTTTTACTAACTTTTCTGAAACCAAAAACAGCAGAAAATAGGCATCTGACACTGTTGCAACCTGTTAATAGGTTAGTACCAGAAAACATGTAAAAATCACCTCAAAGTGTGGACAAGTAAAGCAAAGTAGATATTAAACAAGCATGGAGTATCAAAAATTATAGATAGGTTTCCAACATATCAGGGGTGCAGCCGCCCTGGTGGCCCCCCTGCCTCGTCTCTTCTCCTATCACTACAAGAAATGTGTTGATCTATGACCTTTTAATAGTGACCGTGGATAAAATCGTCATAGATCTATGACGATTTTGCACCAAGTGGTCATAAGCCATTCGAAGAGGTAAAAAGCCTGAAGAATTAAGACGATTTGGCTAAAAAACGTCATAGTTTGAATAGGTAAATCGTCATAATCTGGTAGACGTAGCATAATAGATTATTTATAGATGATTATGACGATTTAAAATCGTCGTTAAACATGACTACGCATGCACATCAAAAACAATTGCCTACGTGTCATATCTATGTGTCGATTTTGACTAAGTGTCTTATCCATGTGGCAGTTTGTGCGTATATATCGTGTCCATGTGTCAACATTCGAACTGAGTAGATAGGCCCACCACCTAACAGACAACTAGGACCCGCAGACTGACACAATGTTCCTGGCAAATAGTTAGGCAAAAAATAGTGGCTGGCGGAAATCGAACCAGCAACCTCGCACACTCTGCCTAAGACACGAACCAACAAGCCACTAGTCGCTTTGTGTTAGAGCAATGTGCTTCACCATAAAAATATTTGACAACGTATGTGGGCCTGGGCCACAACAGACGAAAAACTATCTCTTCGTTTTTTTTTCTACTTTACCGCTTGGAGCACTGAATGGGACATCGGTTCATAGACTATTGGCGAGTTGATATTGAGGGAAATATGGCCCGTAGGAACATGTAGTCCGAACAGGTTTTGAATTACCATTTTTTCTTAAACTTTCAAAAAATATTTGAGTAATTTCACTGTATATTTTGCATATGATCTCGGATTAAGGGGACCCAAAAATGAATTTGGTTCATCTCGATGAGATAAAAACTACAGTTTTGGTGAATTCTCATGTTTACATTGTTTAGTGTACTTTTAATTTTTTTGTTGATTTAAAAATCTGGTCAAAACGGCGGGCGTGATTGTTCATAAGCTGAGTCTAAATCTTGCAAAATTCTTATTGGATCTTTGATAAAATAGCATATTGTGAGTCTAAATGATTTTTAAAAAAATTAGGAGCATTAGATACTCTACGTGTAGTTTAAATTGGACTCACTTCCTATAGATTCGGCAGAAACTTGTCTTTTTCGCCAGGGGTGGAAGGAAAGGTTTGAGATATCCCGGTTGGGATATTGTCCATTTAAGGTGGTCTACTATTTGTACAAAATGTGGTGGTACCATTCTAAAACTGTCATTTGTGGTTGCTTCATAAAACGCCCCATTTTTTGCGCTCGGAAAATGGAAAATGGATTTTTCGTGCGTCAAAAAGGAAAACGCCCCATTTTCCGTGCATAGTATGGGCATTTATCACAAACTATGCCGCGATTCTATCCATAACATTGGTCGTTTGGCCCGAAAGCCATGAAACCTCGAACATGATAGGTCATTTCTGAGAAAGTTTTTTTCAGAAACTTGCAATATACCAAGTTTGGTATTTTTTCTTGCAACTATGTCACATAATAAGACACCACTCGAAGGATTTGCATTGATCAGACCGTTTTTAAATTTTTTATGCCCGTTTCAAACTATGGTCAAAATGACGGGCATGAAGGTTCTTAGCTTGGGGCTGAGCCTTGCTAAACTTGCATTGAATCTCTAAAGAAATAGCATATTGTGAGTCTAAAAATGATTTTTACCAAAAATCATGAGCATCGGATCATGTACCTGTAGTTCAAACCGGACCCACTTCCTACCGATTTGGCAGGAATTTGTCTTTTTCGCCAGGGGTGAACGGAAAGGTTTGAGATAACTCGGTTGGGACATTGTACATTTAAGGTGGTCTAATATTTTTACAAAATGTGGCGGTACCATTCTAAAACTGTCATTTGGTGGTTGCTTCACAAAACGCCCCATTTTTTGCGTTCGGAAAATGGAAAATGGATTTTCCGTGCGTCGAAATGGAAAACTTTCTCCTGCAACATTGTTCTCCATGCCATGATACATATGTGTGCACAATATGGACACATTATCACAAACTATGCCCTGGTTCTAGCCATAACATTGGTCATTTGACCCGAAAGCCACGAAACCTCGAACATGATAGGTCATTTTATGAATGTTTTTTGAGACATACTCAATTTACCAAGTTTGGTATTTTTACTTGCAATTATGTCACATAATAAGACACCACGCGAAGGATTTGCGTTGATCGGACCGTTTTTTATTTTTTTATGCCCGTTTCAAACTATGGTCAAAACCGCGGACACGAAGGTTCTTAGCTCGGGGCTGAGCCTCGCAGAATTTGCGTTGGATCTCTGAAGAAACATGATATTGTGAGTCTAAAAATGATTTTTGCCAAAAAGCATGAGCATCGGATCATGTACCTGTAGTTCAAACCGGACCCACTTCCTCCGGTTTGGCAGGAATTTGTCTTTTTCGCTAGGGTGAACGGAAAGGTTTGAGATACCCCGGTTGGGACATTGTCCATGTAAGGTGGTCTAATATTTCTACAGAATGTGGCGATACCATTCTAAAACTGTCATTTCGTGGTTGCTTCACAAAACGCCCCGTTTTTTGCGTTCGGAAAATACAAAATAGATTTTTCGTGCGTAGAAAAGGAAAACTTTCTCCTGCAACATTGTTCTCCATACCATGATACATATGTGTGCATAATACGGGCACATTATCACAAACTATGCCCTGATTCTAGCCATAACATTGGTCATTTGACCCGAAAGCCACGAAACCTCGAACATGATAGGTCATTTTGTGAATGGTTTTTTGAGACATACTCAATTTACCAAGTTTGGTATTTTTCCTTGCAAATATGTCACATAATAATACACCATGCGAAGGATTTGCGTTGATCGGACCGTTTTTTATTTTTTTATGCCCGTTTCAAACTATGGTCAAAACCGCGGACACGAAGGTTCTTAGCTCGGGGCTGAGCCTCGCTGAACTTGCGTTGGATCTCTGCAGAAACATGATATTGTGAGTCTAAAAATGATTTTTTCCAAAAATCATGAGCATCGGATCATGTACCTGTAGTTCAAACCGGACCCACTTCCTACCGATTTGGCAGGAATTTGTCTTTTTCGCCAGGGGTGAACGGAAAGGTTTGAGATACCCCGGTTGGGACATTGTCCATGTAAGGTGGTCTAATATTTCTACAGAATGTGGCGATACCATTCTAAAACTGTCATTTGGTGGTTGCTTCACAAAACGCCCCGTTTTTTGCGTTCGGAAAATAGAAAATGGATTTTCCGTGCGTCGAAAAGGAAAACTTTCTCCTGCAACATTGTTCTCCATACCATGATACATATGTGTGCATAGTACGGGCACATTATCACAAACTATGCCCTGATTCTAGCCATAACATTGGTCATTTGACCCGAAAGCCACGAAACCTCGAACATGATAGGTCATTTTGTGAATGGTTTTTTGAGACATACTCAATTTACCAAGTTTGGTATTTTTCCTTGCAAATATGTCACATAATAAGACACCATGCGAAGGATTTGCGTTGATCGGACCGTTTTTTATTTTTTTATGCCCGTTTCAAACTATGGTCAAAACCGCGGACACGAAGGTTCTTAGCTCGGGGCTGAGCCTCGCTGAACTTGCGTTGGATCTCTGAAGAAACATGATATTGTGAGTCTAAAAATGATTTTTGCCAAAAATCATGAGCATCGGATCATGTACCTGTAGTTCAAACCGGACCCACTTCCTCCCGATTTGGCAGGAATTTGTCTTTTTCGCCAGGGGTGAACGGAAAGGTTTGAGATACCCCGGTTGGGACATTGTCCATGTAAGGTGGTCTAATATTTCTACAGAATGTGGCGATACCATTCTAAAACTGTCGTTTGGTGGTTGCTTCACAAAACACCCCATTTTTTGCGTTCGAAAAATAGAAAATAGATTTTCCGTGCGTCGAAAAGGAAATCTTTCTCCTGCAACATTGTTCTCCATACCATGATACATATGTGTGCATAATACGGGCAATTTATCACAAACTATGCCCTGATTCTAGCCATAACATTGGTCATTTGACCCGAAAGCCACGAAACCTCGAACATGATAGGTCATTTTGTGAATGGTTTTTTGAGACATACTCAATTTACCAAGTTTGGTATTTTTCCTTGCAAATATGTCACATAATAAGACACCATGCGAAGGATTTGCGTTGATCGGACCGTTTTTTATTTTTTTATGCCCGTTTCAAACTATGGTCAAAACCGCGGACACGAAGGTTCTTAGCTCGGGGCTGAGCCTCGCTGAACTTGCGTTGGATCTCTGAAGAAACATGATATTGTGAGTCTAAAAATGATTTTTGCCAAAAATCATGAGCATCGGATCATGTACCTGTAGTTCAAACCGGACCCACTTCCTCCCGATTTGGCAGGAATTTGTCTTTTTCGCCAGGGGTGAACGGAAAGGTTTGAGATACCCCGGTTGGGACATTGTCCATGTAAGGTGGTCTAATATTTCTACAAAATGTGGAGATACCATTCTAAAACTTTCATTTGGTGGTTGCTTCACAAAACGCCCCGTTTTTTGCGTTTGGAAAATAGAAAATGGATTTTCCGTGCGTCGAAAAGGAAAACTTTCTGCTGCAACATTGTTCTCCATACCATGATACATATGTGTGCATAATACGGGCATATTATCACAAACTATGCCCTGATTCTAGCCATAACATTGGTCATTTGACCCGAAAGCCACGAAACCTCGAACATGATAGGTCATTTTGTGAATGGTTTTTTGAGACATACTCAATTTACCAAGTTTGGTATTTTTCCTTGCAAATATGTCACATAATAAGACACCATGCGAAGGATTTGCGTTGATCGGACCGTTTTTTATTTTTTTATGCCCGTTTCAAACTATGGTCAAAACCGCGGACACGAAGGTTCTTAGCTCGGGGCTGAGCCTCACTGAACTTGTGTTGGATCTCTGAAGAAACATGATATTGTGAGTCTAAAAATGATTTTTGCCAAAAATCATGAGCATCGGATCATGTACCTGTAGTTCAAACCGGACCCACTTCCTACCGATTTGGCAGGAATTTGTCTTTTTCGCCAGGGGTGAACGGAAAGGTTTGAGATACCCCGGTTGGGACATTGTCCATGTAAGGTGGTCTAATATTTCTACAGAATGTGGCGATACCATTCTAAAACTGTCGTTTGGTGGTTGCTGCACAAAACGCCCCGTTTTTTGTGTTCAAAAAATAGAAAATGGATTTTCCGTGCGTAGAAAAGGAAAACTTTCTCCTGCAACATTGTTCTCCATACCATGATACATATGTGTGCATAATACGGGCACATTATCACAAACTATGCCCTGATTCTAGCCATAACATTGGTCATTTGACCCGAAAGCCACGAAACCTCGAACATGATAGGTCATTTTGTGAATGGTTTTTTGAGACATACTCAATTTACCAAGTTTGGTATTTTTCCTTGCAAATACACCATGCGAAGGATTTGCGTTGATCGGACCGTTTTTTATTTTTTTATGCCCGTTTCAAACTATGGTCAAAACCGTGGACACGAAGGTTCTTAGCTCGGGGCTGAGCCTCGCTGAACTTGCGTTGGATCTCTGAAGAAACATGATATTGTGAGTCTAAAAATGATTTTTGCCAAAAATCATGAGCATCGGATCATGTACCTGTAGTTCAAACCGGACCCACTTCCTACCGATTTGGCAGGAATTTGTCTTTTTCGCCAGGGGTGAATGGAAAGGTTTGAGATACCCCGGTTGGGACATTGTCCATGTAAGGTGGTCTAATATTTCTACAGAATGTGGCGATACCATTCTAAAACTGTCGTTTGGTGGTTGCTTCACAAAACACCCCGTTTTTTGCGTTCGAAAAATAGAAAATGGATTTTCCGTGCGTCGAAAAGGAAATATTTCTCCTGCAACATTGTTCTCCATACCATGATACATATGTGTGCATAATACGGGCACATTATCACAAACTATGCCCTGATTCTAGCCATAACATTGGTCATTTGACCCGAAAGCCACGAAACCTCGAACATGATAGGTCATTTTGTGAATGGTTTTTTGAGACATACTCAATTTACCAAGTTTGGTATTTTTCCTTGCAAATATGTCACATAATAAGACACCATGCGAAGGATTTGCGTTGATCGGACCGTTTTTTATTTTTTTATGCCCGTTTCAAACTATGGTCAAAACCGCGGACACGAAGGTTCTTAGCTCGGGGCTGAGCCTCGCTGAACTTGCGTTGGATCTCTGAAGAAACATGATATTGTGAGTCTAAAAATGATTTTTGCCAAAAATCATGAGCATCGGATCATGTACCTGTAGTTCAAACCGGACCCACTTCCTACCGATTTGGCAGGAATTTGTCTTTTTCGCCAGGGGTGAACGAAAAGGTTTGAGATACCCCGGTAGGGACATTGTCCATGTAAGGTGGTCTAATATTTCTACAGAATGTGGAGATACCATTCTAAAACTGTCATTTGGTGGTTGCTTCACAAAACGCCCCGTTTTTTGCGTTCGGAAAATAGAAAATGGATTTTCCGTGCGTCGAAAAGGAAAACTTTCTCCTGCAACATTGTTCTCCATACCATGATACATATGTGTGCATAGTACGGGCACATTATCACAAACTATGCCCTGATTCTAGCCATAACATTGGTCATTTGACCCGAAAGCCACGAAACCTCGAACATGATAGGTCATTTTGTGAATGGTTTTTTGAGACATACTCAATTTACCAAGTTTGGTATTTTTCCTTGCAAATATGTCACATAATAAGACACCATGCGAAGGATTTGCGTTGATCGGACCGTTTTTTATTTTTTTATGCCCGTTTCAAACTATGGTCAAAACCGCGGACACGAAGGTTCTTAGCTCGGGGCTGAGCCTCGCTGAACTTGCGTTGGATCTCTGAAGAAACATGATATTGTGAGTCTAAAAATGATTTTTGCCAAAAATCATGAGCATCGGATCATGTACCTGTAGTTCAAACCGGACCCACTTCCTGCCGATTTGGCAGGAATTTGTCTTTTTCGCCAGGGGTGAACGGAAAGGTTTGAGATACCCCGGTTGGGAAATTGTCCATGTAAGGTGGTCTAATATTTATACAAAATGTGGCGATACCATTCTAAAACTGTCATTTGGTGGTTGCTTCACAAAACGCCCCGTTTTTTGCGTTCGGAAAATAGAAAATGGATTTTCCGTGCGTCGAAAAGGAAAACTTTCTCCTGCAACATTGTTCTCCATACCATGATACATATGTGTGCATAATACGGGCACATTATCACAAACTATGCCCTGATTCTAGCCATAACATTGGTCATTTGACCCGAAAGCCACGAAACCTCGAACATGATAGGTCATTTTGTGAATGGTTTTTTGAGACATACTCAATTTACCAAGTTTGGTATTTTTCCTTGCAAATACACCATGCGAAGGATTTGCGTTGATCGGACCGTTTTTTATTTTTTTATGCCCGTTTCAAACTATGGTCAAAACCGTGGACACGAAGGTTCTTAGCTCGGGGCTGAGCCTCGCTGAACTTGCGTTGGATCTCTGAAGAAACATGATATTGTGAGTCTAAAAATGATTTTTGCCAAAAATCATGAGCATCGGATCATGTACCTGTAGTTCAAACCGGACCCACTTCCTGCCGATTTGGCAGGAATTTGTCTTTTTCGCCAGGGGTGAATGGAAAGGTTTGAGATACCCCGGTTGGGACATTGTCCATGTAAGGTGGTCTAATATTTCTACAGAATGTGGCGATACCATTCTAAAACTGTCGTTTGGTGGTTGCTTCACAAAACACCCCGTTTTTTGCGTTCGAAAAATAGAAAATGGATTTTCCGTGCGTCGAAAAGGAAATATTTCTCCTGCAACATTGTTCTCCATACCATGATACATATGTGTGCATAATACGGGCACATTATCACAAACTATGCCCTGATTCTAGCCATAACATTGGTCATTTGACCCGAAAGCCACGAAACCTCGAACATGATAGGTCATTTTGTGAATGGTTTTTTGAGACATACTCAATTTACCAAGTTTGGTATTTTTCCTTGCAAATATGTCACATAATAAGACACCATGCGAAGGATTTGCGTTGATCGGACCGTTTTTTATTTTTTTATGCCCGTTTCAAACTATGGTCAAAACCGCGGACACGAAGGTTCTTAGCTCGGGGCTGAGCCTCGCTGAACTTGCGTTGGGTCTCTGAAGAAACATGATATTGTGAGTCTAAAAATGATTTTTGCCAAAAATCATGAGCATCGGATCATGTACCTGTAGTTCAAACCGGACCCACTTCCTGCCGATTTGGCAGGAATTTGTCTTTTTCGCCAGGGGTGAACGAAAAGGTTTGAGATACCCCGGTAGGGACATTGTCCATGTAAGGTGGTCTAATATTTCTACAGAATGTGGAGATACCATTCTAAAACTGTCATTTGGTGGTTGCTTCACAAAACGCCCCGTTTTTTGCGTTCGGAAAATAGAAAATGGATTTTCCGTGCGTCGAAAAGGAAAACTTTCTCATGCAACATTGTTCTCCATACCATGATACATATGTGTGCATAGTACGGGCACATTATCACAAACTATGCCCTGATTCTAGCCATAACATTGGTCATTTGACCCGAAAGCCACGAAACCTCGAACATGATAGGTCATTTTGTGAATGGTTTTTTGAGACATACTCAATTTACCAAGTTTGGTATTTTTCCTTGCAAATATGTCACATAATAAGACACCATGCGAAGGATTTGCGTTGATCGGACCGTTTTTTATTTTTTTATGCCCGTTTCAAACTATGGTCAAAACCGCGGACACGAAGGTTCTTAGCTCGGGGCTGAGCCTCGCTGAACTTGCGTTGGATCTCTGAAGAAACATGATATTGTGAGTCTAAAAATGATTTTTGCCAAAAATCATGAGCATCGGATCATGTACCTGTAGTTCAAACCGGACCCACTTCCTGCCGATTTGGCAGGAATTTGTCTTTTTCGCCAGGGGTGAACGGAAAGGTTTGAGATACCCCGGTTGGGAAATTGTCCATGTAAGGTGGTCTAATATTTCTACAAAATGTGGCGATACCATTCTAAAACTGTCATTTGGTGGTTGCTTCACAAAACGCCCCGTTTTTTGCGTTCGGAAAATAGAAAATGGATTTTTCGTGCGTCGAAAGGAAAACTTTCTCCTGCAACATTGTTCTCCATACCATGATACATATGTGTGCATAATACGGGCACATTATCACAAACTATGCCCTGATTCTAGCCATAACATTGGTCATTTGACCCGAAAGCCACGAAACCTCGAACATGATAGGTCATTTTGTGAATGGTTTTTTGAGACATACTCAATTTACCAAGTTTGGTATTTTTCCTTGCAAATATGTCACATAATAAGACACCACGCGAAGGATTTGCGTTGATCAGACCGTTTTTTATTTTTTTATGCCCGTTTCAAACTATGGTCAAAACCGCGGACACGAAGGTTCTTAGCTCGGGGCTGAGCCTCGCTGAACTTGCGTTGGATCTCTGCAGAAACATGATATTGTGAGTCTAAAAATGATTTTTTCCAAAAATCATGAGCATCGGATCATGTACCTGTAGTTCAAACCGGACCCACTTCCTACCGATTTGGCAGGAATTTGTCTTTTTCGCCAGGGGTGAACGGAAAGGTTTGAGATACCCCGGTTGGGAAATTGTCCATGTAAGGTGGTCTAATATTTCTACAAAATGTGGCGATACCATTCTAAAACTGTCATTTGGTGGTTGCTTCACAAAACGCCCCGTTTTTTGCGTTCGGAAAATAGAAAATGGATTTTCCGTGCGTCGAAAAGGAAAACTTTCTCCTGCAACATTGTTCTCCATACCATGATACATATGTGTGCATAGTACGGGCACATTATCACAAACTATGCCCTGATTCTAGCCATAACATTGGTCATTTCACCCGAAAGCCACGAAACCTCGAACATGATAGGTCATTTTGTGAATGGTTTTTTGAGACATACTCAATTTACCAAGTTTGGTATTTTTCCTTGCAAATATGTCACATAATAAGACACCATGCGAAGGATTTGCGTTGATCGGACCGTTTTTTATTTTTTTATGCCCGTTTCAAACTATGGTCAAAACCGCGGACACGAAGGTTCTTAGCTCGGGGCTGAGCCTCGCTGAACTTGCGTTGGATCTCTGAAGAAACATGATATTGTGAGTCTAAAAATGATTTTTGCCAAAAATCATGAGCATCGGATCATGTACCTGTAGTTCAAACCGGACCCACTTCCTGCCGATTTGGCAGGAATTTGTCTTTTTCGCCAGGGGTGAACGGAAAGGTTTGAGATACCCCGGTTGGGACATTGTCCATGTAAGGTGGTCTAATATTTCTACAGAATGTGGAGATACCATTCTAAAACTGTCATTTGGTGGTTGCTTCACAAAACGCCCCGTTTTTTGCGTTCGGAAAATAGAAAATGGATTTTCCGTGCGTCGAAAAGGAAAACTTTCTCCTGCAACATTGTTCTCCATACCATGATACATATGTGTGCATAGTACGGGCACATTATCACAAACTATGCCCTGATTCTAGCCATAACATTGGTCATTTCACCCGAAAGCCACGAAACCTCGAACATGATAGGTCATTTTGTGAATGGTTTTTTGAGACATACTCAATTTACCAAGTTTGGTATTTTTCCTTGCAAATATGTCACATAATAAGACACCATGCGAAGGATTTGCGTTGATCGGACCGTTTTTTATTTTTTTATGCCCGTTTCAAACTATGGTCAAAACCGCGGACACGAAGGTTCTTAGCTCGGGGCTGAGCCTCGCTGAACTTGCGTTGGATCTCTGAAGAAACATGATATTGTGAGTCTAAAAATGATTTTTTCCAAAAATCATGAGCATCGGATCATGTACCTGTAGTTCAAACCGGACCCACTTCCTGCCGATTTGGCAGGAATTTGTCTTTTTCGCCAGGGGTGAACGGAAAGGTTTGAGATACCCCGGTTGGGAAATTGTCCATGTAAGGTGGTCTAATATTTCTACAAAATGTGGCGATACCATTCTAAAACTGTCATTTGGTGGTTGCTTCACAAAACGCCCCGTTTTTTGCGTTCGGAAAATAGAAAATGGATTTTTCGTGCGTCGAAAGGAAAACTTTCTCCTGCAACATTGTTCTCCATACCATGATACATATGTGTGCATAATACGGGCACATTATCACAAACTATGCCCTGATTCTAGCCATAACATTGGTCATTTGACCCGAAAGCCACGAAACCTCGAACATGATAGGTCATTTTGTGAATGGTTTTTTGAGACATACTCAATTTACCAAGTTTGGTATTTTTCCTTGCAAATATGTCACATAATGAGACACCACGCGAAGGATTTGCGTTGATCAGACCGTTTTTTATTTTTTTATGCCCGTTTCAAACTATGGTCAAAACCGCGGACACGAAGGTTCTTAGCTCGGGGCTGAGCCTCGCTGAAATTGCGTTGGATCTCTGCAGAAACATGATATTGTGAGTCTAAAAATGATTTTTTCCAAAAATCATGAGCATCGGATCATGTACCTGTAGTTCAAACCGGACCCACTTCCTACCGATTTGGCAGGAATTTGTCTTTTTCGCCAGGGGTGAACGGAAAGGTTTGAGATACCCCGGTTGGGAAATTGTCCATGTAAGGTGGTCTAATATTTCTACAAAATGTGGCGATACCATTCTAAAACTGTCATTTGGTGGTTGCTTCACAAAACGCCCCGTTTTTTGCGTTCGGAAAATAGAAAATGGATTTTTCGTGCGTCGAAAGGAAAACTTTCTCCTGCAACATTGTTCTCCATACCATGATACATATGTGTGCATAATACGGGCACATTATCACAAACTATGCCCTGATTCTAGCCATAACATTGGTCATTTGACCCGAAAGCCACGAAACCTCGAACATGATAGGTCATTTTGTGAATGGTTTTTTGAGACATACTCAATTTACCAAGTTTGGTATTTTTCCTTGCAAATATGTCACATAATAAGACACCACGCGAAGGATTTGCGTTGATCAGACCGTTTTTTATTTTTTTATGCCCGTTTCAAACTATGGTCAAAACCGCGGACACGAAGGTTCTTAGCTCGGGGCTGAGCCTCGCTGAACTTGCGTTGGATCTCTGCAGAAACATGATATTGTGAGTCTAAAAATGATTTTTTCCAAAAAGCATGAGCATCGGATCATGTACCTGTAGTTCAAACCGGACCCACTTCCGGCCGATTTGGCAGGAATTTGTCTTTTTCGCCAGGGGTGAACGGAAAGGTTTGAGATACCCCGGTTGGGACATTGTCCATGTAAGGTGGTATAATATTTCTACAAAATGTGGAGATACCATTCTAAAACTGTCATTTGGTGGTTGCTTCACAAAACGCCCCGTTTTTTGCGTTCGGAAAATAGAAAATGGATTTTCCGTGCGTCGAAAAGGAAAACTTTCTCCTGCAACATTGTTCTCCATACCATGATACATATGTGTGCATAGTACGGGCACATTATCACAAACTATGCCCTGATTCTAGCCATAACATTGGTCATTTGACCCGAAAGCCACGAAACCTCGAACATGATAGGTCATTTTGTGAATGGTTTTTTGAGACATACTCAATTTACCAAGTTTGGTATTTTTCCTTGCAAATATGTCACATAATAAGACACCACGCGAAGGATTTGCGTTGATCAGACCGTTTTTTATTTTTTTATGCCCGTTTCAAACTATGGTCAAAACCGCGGACACGAAGGTTCTTAGCTCGGGGCTGAGCCTCACTGAACTTGCGTTGGATCTCTGAAGAAACATGATATTGTGAGTCTAAAAATGATCTCTGAAGAAAATAGAAAATGGGTTTTTTGAGAATACCTTTTCAAGATTACATGAAAAAATTGTGCTCACATCTGCATTTTAGAATGCCGAACAATTTTATCCCAGGAAATTTTCATTTTTGTTGAAAAAAAAGACATTTTCTATTTTCCAAGTACAAAAAATGAGGTATTTTATGAACCAACCAATCAAAACAGAGGAAATATGTCTCCCACGGATCAGCCTCATCTGCCTGATCTGGACCGTTCAGCGTCGATCCAATGCCTGGTAGGTCACCCAAAGAAGCACACCACTCCATCTGTCAAACAAAAACCTAGATCGCGTCGAGTGCCCTCCCGCCGCCCCCTTCCTTGCCCTACCGTGTGCCCTCTAGATTCCCCTATCTTGTGCTCGTCCTCCCTACCGCCGCCGCTGTCGACGCCGCGTCGCACCCAAATCCATCTCCACCTCTCCCTGCGTTGTCGACGCCGCGCCGTACCCCACCCGGATCTCTCGCCCCACCTCCAACCCCTTTGTTTCCCCTCAGATCGCCTCGCCACACCCTCTGTTTCCCCTCAGATCGCCTCGCCCATCGCTGCCCCCGATAGAACGAATCCTCTGCCGGCGCCACCCTCGACCCCCCCTAGCCAGAGCTGGGACTAGTCCCTTCCCTCCCTTCTCCACCAACACAAGATCCATCACCGGTTGCAAAGAAACACGGAAACCCCATCTTCTAGGGTTTCAGACGACATGACAATGGGGGCAGGGAGAGGTGTGGCGTCAAGGACCCTGGCCGGGTCAACAGCGGCGAGCTTCGATCCGACTGCGGTACACACCGGTGAGAAGGTGCTCGGTGATTGGGAGGTGGTCCGCGAGAGCGTCTACATCAAGGTATACTGCCCCGCGTCCCTCAATCACTATTCGTCCGACCCCTTCTCTCTCTTTCCATCCCACTCCCTCTCTTGCTAGCGTTCTCTCTAACAATCCCCCTCTGTCTCTCTCTGCAGGCTCCCCTAGATGTGACTGTGAGCTGCGATGACATCGACAGCAGAGGAGGAGTTAGAGGTCAAGGTGTACGAGGAGGAGCTCCTGGACTACCTTCATCTGCGTCCATCCAACGCGTAAGGTCGTATGTAACTCCCTCGTTGTATCATCGCTCCTACACTACCTTCGTATGCGTCCTGCCATTATAGATCTCAACATTTTCTGTCCCTTGTGGTTGCTATGTATCATTTTTGCACAGGATGTGTTTTTGTCCAAACTGCTAGGAAGTGATAGACTACTAGTAGAAGGAAATGTAATTGCCAGATTTTTACTGCAGTTAATCTTTGTGTGCAATCAAATGATATGAGAAAATGAATATTACTGTTGAAAAATGAACTTTCTCAATGCTTTTGATACCCAATCAGTCTACTCGCACTACTCTGAAACTTGTCTACTCCACTGAGTACTTGACTTGTATGTGTCCTTTCATCTCTTGTGTTTTTTTAGGTTGGAATCCTAATGGAGGAGCAAGGAGGGGCGAGTACCGGACGATGGACTGGGAGGATGTGGCAGCGGCCGAGGTCTCCGGTAGCCTGCTGTTCAGCGGACAAGAGCAGATCATGGAGGACGAAGTGAACACCAGTTTTCTCAAGATCACCTCCGCCTTCACCTCGTTCACCTCTCCAGCGGCAAGATTGGCGACTTCTACATCGACATGCTAAGTGGTAAGGTACTCCAGTCCCATACTCGGTGGTGCTGCTGCTGAAATAGAAACAATAGAACTTAGTGATGCTACTACTGTGTCTACTTGGGGAATAATAGTAGAATTTGTTTGCCAAATGGTTTACTCCAATACATATTTGTCGTTGTTGAAGTGGTGATTCGACTAACATATCTCATTGCAGTTGAAGTACTAGTATATATCCTGATGCATGTGTCAATACTTATTGTGTATCTGTGTATATCCTGATGCATGTCTCAATAGTCTCTATTGTGCCCATATAAAATTTTTATAACCTCTCTGACCACACGATAGCTTCATGTCCTCTCCCAACTGAGCTATCCCCGCGACATTTACAATTTTGACACACCTACTTATACTCACTTAGCGTTTTCTTTTATAAACAACAGGCGACATGTGCCGAGCGAGCAGGAGATTACATCAAAATTGCTGTCAATATCCAATGGATACGAGCACATTGCAAAGTTCACTGAACTAATGAATATGGAAGATCCCCTGAATATGCCTAGTGCAGAACCCTCCACAGGAAAAGATACATTCTAATCAGGTAACCTGAAGCTATTTTCTTGAACTTATGTAAACTCGTTGCAGATTTTGCAAGCAGTCGATGCTGCTATTTCGATTTTCCAAAGTTGTTATTTTGTTTAACTTATTCAGTTCACTGAATTGTTAAGTTCAGTCCGACATTGGGAATACATTCAGACACTGGATGAAAACTCTGTAGCAGTTGCTGCTGCAACTAGTACAAAGCAGAGGAGAGCCACTGGATGATTTTTGATATTGACTAACTTAGGCTCCTAAAATAGCAAGAGCTAAGTTATAGGAGCCATAGCTGTTGCTGCCTTTCTACCAAGATAGATTGAATCACCAAGCTCAGAAAATGTTCCTGTCCCTGCACACTCAACTAGTACGAAGCATGCTGTTGCTGAACGAAGCATGCTGTTGCTGAACCAAGCATGTTGTTGCTTTACATAGTCATGTTGATATCTTCACAAGAATCACAAATGTACATCTGAGAATTCACACCACTGATTTTTGTAGACAAAATTTGCCTTATAACCTCTCTGACCACACGATTGTTCCATTTTTTAGAGCTTTGGGAAATGACTTATTGTATATTTACCAAACATTTTTTTCCACCATTGTTGTATCCAGTACACAGTTATATTTGATTAAATTCTCTTGCTTACAAGTTATTATTTATTCCCAGACACAAATGTGTGGTGATGTGCCTTGCTGAACCAGGGGAGTTACCTGTGTGCTACATTTCATGTTACAGCGCACCAAACCTAGC
Organism: Avena sativa; assembly: GCA_916181665.1. Taxonomy (NCBI): domain Eukaryota; kingdom Viridiplantae; phylum Streptophyta; class Magnoliopsida; order Poales; family Poaceae; genus Avena; species Avena sativa. The sequence continues at coordinate 345,462,202 of OV702280.1, read as the reverse complement.
CATGGCACCGCGTTCATATCGTCGAGTTCACCGCGCGTCAACTGCAGAGGCGCTTCCTTCTCTGGATTAGATAAGTCCTTGATTTAACCTCTTTGTGTCCCTTGTTACTTGGTTGATAGGCCACTGCTGTACATGTTCCTTTGTATTTAGGCTCTGATGCGTGTGACAATAATCTCAGTCTAAAACTGGAATTGAACATACATCGTGTTATGGATCATATGCTAAATTAATAGGTGTATCCATGCATTATAAATTTGAGTTGAATTCATGTATGTATCATTGTCTGATATGATACCTAAATTAGGACTATTAGCTGTTAGCTGCTCATAGGCTATACAGGTGCATTTCTGTTTTGAATGTTGTTCTTGCAGGATAGATACATATTGTTTCATAGCATGGTAAAGTTCTATTTGATAGTTATGGTCTGATATAATTTTTTTTGGGAGCATGCATGCTGTGTTATTTGATATACCATAAGCAGTTAGCAACTTGATGTGTTGTTTGTGTAGGGGAGAGGTCCTGATAATGCAATAACAAGGGGCATCTAGCTTTGGAGTCGAGTTTGGTTGGCTGGAAGGATATGCTTTGTTTCCTCGTGCTCTGACCGTCGATGGATGTTACCTGTTCAAGGGATATGGTCCTGTAGTGGTTTTACATTCTGTTGCAGCCTTTTATTATGATGGAAGGTTCAATTTATGTTGTATTTTTATACCTGAATTATTATTTTGTATATCAGTATCTGCCATTTGAACATCGGAAATATTGTAATAGAGTTATGCATATTCATTTTTTGTTGTATTTTCAAACCTGGATTATTATTTTGTGTATCAGTATCTGTGATTTAAACAATGAAAATATCGTTATATTCTTGATTATCAAAAATAATTGATGTACTCAGTTCTGATTAAATTATTTGTTGTTAAATTATTAACAAACCATGAAAAATAAAACTGGACAAGTGTTGTATGAAAATTGAAACTGAAAAGCGGGCCTATCCCAAACAGAAATGTATCGTAAAAAGGCCGAGGTCCAAAATAGAAAAGAGGCCATAAAAAGGCTAAGGCCTGAGAGAGACACACCATAAAAGGCCGACGACTAGAAAAAGAAAAGCCAGAATTATTGGGCTTAGCCCAAGTAAGCAACTAAAATGGACTGGGCTGATTTTGATTTAAGACGATTTCATTTCGTCACAATTTTGCCACGTAGGATCGGCCACGTAGGATCTGAGCTGGCCTGGCTAGAAGGTCCATGACGATATTGGATCGTCATAGACGTTATGACGATTCAATATCGTCATAGACGGTTATGACGATTTTACCAAAAACGTCGTTATAGTTCATTTGCGACGCCCAGCTTTCGACGATCTCAAAATCGTCATAGAATCGTCATAAACGGACTACTATGATGATTCTGTGACGAAAATTGAGGGTCATATATAGACAGATTCCTTGTAGTGTATAAAAGCCCCCCGATTCCAAAACCCTAGGCACCCGATCAATATTCCATGAAACCATCTGTAGCCTTCGCCACCATCGTCCCTAGATCGGGGGATCTGAAGCTCTCCCCGGCACCCTGCCGGAGGGGAGATCATCCCGGAGGCCTTCTTCATCATGCCAGCCTCCGGTATGAAGCGTGAGTAGTTCCACCTTGGACTACGGGTCCATGTAGTAGCTATATGGTTGTATCTCCTCCTTGTGCTTTCATGTCTAGATCTTGTGAGATCTGTTTATGATCAAGATCTCATCTATTTGTAATCATGCATTGCGGGGATCCGATGGATATTGAGATTATTATGTCAGATTGATTAATGGTTTTGTCTTATTGATTCTATCATGTCTGTGTTGTTTGTGATCTTGCATGCTCTCCATTGTTAGTAGCTATCTTGGTCAAGTAGTTGCTAGTGACTCCAAGAGGGGGTATTTATGCTCGATAGTGGGTTCATGCCTCTACTTAATCAAGGGAAGTGACAGAAATCTCTACGGTTGTAGATGTGTTGTTGCCACTAGGGAGAAAACAACGGTCTCTTGTTCATGGAACAAGTGGATTGTTTACCTTACACAATTTGCTTAAAGCAGTTGTCTGTTGCTTGCAACTTAATACTGGAGGGGCCTTCGGATGATAATCCAAAGGTGGACTTCTAGTCGTAGATGTAGTTGGATGGTAGTCTATGTATATTGTTGTACCGCCCAATCGAATCTCATAGGATCTTTATGTCTAGTATTGCATTGTTATGCCTTGCTCAGTCCTGTCAATTGCCTTTACTAGCAAGTTGTGTGACTTTACTAGCACAAACAACAATGATTTCCTTATCACTCCTATTGCTCCACCTGCTTGCGGTGACCCAGCATACCACTGCATGATGTAGTACACTATAGTCGTTGACATAACACCAATGAAACACCGTTCACTAGTATTACATCCCTCAGAATGGCACAACAGAAACACAGCGGGTCCAATACATGGCTAAAGGTTATAACTCACTCTTTACACAAGATCCATAGAACACTCTAGGTTAAAGAGAGAGAAAGAACTTCTTATGGAGAAGAATAAAAAGATAAACAACGCAAGAATTATTATACTGTTAAGACTAGTATTTTGTCTAAAGGGTTGGCATTGCTGCTATTGCAATACTCGACAGAATTAGGTTCTTGGCTAGAGATTATATTCTTATCTAATCGGTAACTTTTTCTTCACTTGAGTTGATGTATATGTTGACTTCCTTGACTTCATTGAAGAGCTCTGGCTTTGGATGACGAGTCCTGGAGCATAACTTGATATGGATGTTGTCCATTCCAGCTTCAGAATCTAGCAAGGGTTAAGAAGATACTTTGAGTACGAGCGTACTCAGCAAATTCACTAGAAAAGGAGTGTTTGATGCACTATAACTACAGCCACAGACCATAGGTCGTAGGCAATGCAAGTTTTCATAAACATTTCTTCAAAGGTTGCTTTTATTCTAAAAAGCTATGTCCGTCAGCCTTCACGGGTTTACCAGAACTTTCATGGAGTTCCTTTCCCGCCGCGTTCGCAGCTCCTTCCCGGAACAGGGAGTAACAAGTTATAGTTCTTACACTCTGCAGAGGTGCGTTACTTTACCCATGAGAGATCAACTCTTTGTTGCACAACCAGTCAGCTTATTCCCGTCCAAAATTCCATGATGTGGGGCCCAGAAGATGATCCAAGCCAATCACTGCCCCCTTCGTGACCTCGCATGCCTCCTTGGTGTACACCATGCCCACATAATGAATTACAGCAATGGTTTGTACAAACCATTAGATGCCAGAACTATCGTGGGACGATGAGGGTTCCCACCCATATGTTGCATATCCTCTACGAATTACCAATTAATATGCACGATACAAGGATAACAGCCACGACCTGCACATCCGGATTCATGCGAGAGGAAGAAGATACAGTTGACTTCTCCGTCCCATTCCAAATCTCATGTCAACGCGTAATATACAGAGCAAGAATCACTGGCAACATTGGTTGTTAAGTCCTAGGTGATATAGTTCTGAACAGTGGTATTCCAACTGTCAGATTTAATAGATTAACTGATCACCCTGGATCAGTAACCAATAGTTCACATTATTATCGGAAATAGTGTTTTCTGTCCTTTTTCAAATGCAGGTGATGACAACACTGGATTTGTAGAATACTTTACAGAAAATAAACAAAGGACATGAGAAAGTGTGAACTTGCCTTTTGTGATTGCAAGATTATGCACTCATGGTCTTCGAGTTAGTATAAGATCCAAAATCTAAAATCAGCATCATTGGTCCGGTAAGGACTAATGTTTAAAGAGGCAGTATGCTTTATGCATAAGTAATGAGATGCACTTTTATAAACGCGAATCTCGGGAATAATGTTGTTCTAGGGTTTGGATTCCGGAAATGGTTACCGTAGAATGTGTTGTCCTTTTGGATAAGTTTCACACTTGTGCTTCTTATTAGGGCTTGTGAGTGTGTGTGAACAACACATATTTATGCATCAATAAAATATACATCTATGAAATGCTATTCAAGATTGTTTACACTTTAAGTGTTTATCTTCAAACTTGACTTTATAAGTAAAGTCATTTATAAATAGCTTAAGTGTTATCGCTCCTAGGTATACAAGTGAAGTATGAAGTAATGCGATCTTGGTTATTTGTCATATATTGTTTGAAGTGGCAAAACGAATAACTTTTGAAGAAAAGATTCCTTTTTAATGTTTAAACAATCTTTGTGGTTAGTTAATGGTGATCGATGTTATTTGTGTTTGCTTGAATAGTTTTAGCTTGAGTTGCTTTATAACTTAACTAGTTCAGACCAAAGTTAACTATAAAACATATAATAATGCTTATAGTGTTATATTTAGATTCTTGTAGACTAAAGTTAACTTTAAAACAAGGATAGTTTGAAAGTATAATGCTTATGATATTTATCTTGTGTATCTGGAATGTTTCCTTTAGGTTACTTAAGAATGGTTATTCTTTTACTTGGTGTAGTGGTTTCTTGATTTTATAATGGAGTAGTATCATTTACCGTTTATAGATGAGTGATTATAGTTTATAAACCAAGATATATTATTACTTAACTACTTATGAACTTACTATAGTGTTGTGGTAGTTTTTGTAATTTGGTGGTTAAAGTAGATAGAAAGGATCTGATTTATTCACAAGTTGTTCTTTAAGGTTTTTATTATGAATAGGAATCCTTTTAGAATATAATCTTCATTTAAGGTTGAAGATAATTTAATAAAAAGGTATTTATAATGTTTTAAACCATTATGGATTCATATTATTAATATCTAAGACTAATACTATTTATTAAACTTGATTTACTCATTTTAGAAATATTAACAGATTTTATTTATCCTTATATGAATTATTAATTAAGTAAATAAGTTTAAATTTGAGTTATTAAACTATTTGAATTTTTATTTAACTCAAAAGTGGAATATTATATTTTTAATATGTAAATATTATTTTTGTGATCATTTTGGTATATTACATTTATTTTTGTGATTTATAAATAATAAGATATGATTTTTACAATTCTTATTAATTAATAATTAATTAATAAATAATAAATATTTAATTAAGTGAAATAATAATACATGATTATAGTTTTTAAAATATTGTTTTTATTTTTCCAATATTTTTGGTATTTATTTATATTCTTAACATTTACCATTATTAAAATATGAATTATCAAAGTTTTATTACTTATAAAACCTTTATTAAATAATATTTATTTAAATAATCATCATAATAATATTTGATAATAATTTTAAGTTGTAGATTTTATTTTCTACAAATTTTCATATATTATACACATTTTTCTGAATTATAAATCAAAAGTTATTAATTAAACAAGATTTAATTATTTATTTGATTTCTGGAATATTATTAATTGAGTTATAACATTTTATTTATTTCTTGAACAGGAAATACTTTTTACACCCCACCAATAGGTAGCCTAAGTCACTGACCAGTGGGCCTATGTCCACCTCAGCTCTTCAGGTTAGAAAATGTATTTGTTACTGACTGGTTTGCTACCCCTAGACAATGACATATGGGCCCAAGGCCATGTCATCAGCTACACGAGGCAAAGACTGGTCAAACTCGCTGACGTGGTTCGAACCTGACGTAGGCATGACGTCACATGGGTTGATCCTCACTGGTTGAGGATCAATCGATCGATCTGGTGCGTGCGCAGGGTTGTGACTAGGTGCGTTGGACAGAGGAGATCAAGGCGAACCTATTGGTGGTGGCGCTGCTACCTAATGGTCACCGGAAATGCATCGGCGACGAGCTTCTGCGGCGGGCAATGGTGGTTCTCAATGAAACTAGGCCTACGGTGAGAATTAGCAAGCGAAAATGGGGTCCATAGATGTGTAAGCTTACCCTGATGACGATAGAGAGGTCGAGGAGGCTTGGGGAGGCGTGACGATGGCGAATCAACGATAATGGCTACGGTGGCCGAGGAAAAGGAATGCTCGATTTCACATGATTCCCGGCGAGCAGGCTTCCTTGCTTGGTCCTAGGTGAGTAACTCCACGACGGTGCGTCCAACGGTGGCTATCACGAGGCGAGGGGTGGTCGGACTTGACCGGAACGATGAACTCCGACGAACTAGGGTTTCGGGTGAGGAAGGAAAATGGGTCTGGAGAGCGAGATACAAGATGAGATAGGTATGAGAAGATAGAGGAGGACGCGTAGATCTTATCTACTCCTCCTAGAGACGGCGACACGCATCATAGCGCGACGGTCGATCGACGACGGAGCTCCATCTAGCGAGTTGCTTCCAGTAGACGAGGTAGACGATGAAGTTGATTTTGCAGAAAACCCCCTGGCGTTTCTTTCTTCTCAACCCGCGATCCTTCCCGGGCTCCACTCGTCAGTCACAGGAGAGAATGACCTGCGCTGGTTATTGGGCCTTTGTGGGCTGCACCTGGGCAACAGGTGAGCAAAGAAAAGTTGGGCCACGGCCAGGTCTTGTTCTTTATTATTTGTTTTTCATTTTTCTATTTTCTGTTTTCCTTTTTAGATTTGAATTTAATTTATATTTTGAACTTTTCTAATAAAGTTTATTTGCTGAATACTTACAGCAAAATTTTGTATTTATTGTGATTCCTTTTATGAATCTTTCATGATAAATGTTTTTATATTTGTTTTTATTTTTTTATATGAACCCCTTTTAATATTTTGTAGAAGCTTTTCTTATTATTTTTCTTTCCAATTTTAACCATGGATTTATTAAATGATATTTCCTTATTGGTTTATAAAACTTAACTCTAGTTGGCTCATGGTTTGAATAGAAATTTTTATATGTATAATGATCCTATAGCATTATTTGATGCATTAAATAAAAAAGAAATTAATATGGTTAATACTACTTTCATTAATTTAGAAAATGGCAATGTAAATATTCTATTATGATAAACATAGAAGTTTAGGGTTCTTAGTTTACTTATTTTTTCTTTGTTGATGTGAGAAAAGATTTAATAACTAAGCATATTGTCTTCTGTTTGTTATATTTGATGACATCCCGTTTTAAAATAGAAAGTTATATCTAAAATGTTTTATAGAAAGGAATTGGTAAAGATATGCTTATGTGAGTTGCTATAGGAAGATATTCCTATAAAGTGATATTAACATAAGATGATGAATCAATTCTCTGAATGGACATTATACTTGGTTTAAGATTTAGAGTTGGTTGTTTAACAAGGATGTCTATTTTTCCATTCTTCACCATCCTTGCCCTTTAATTAAAGAATTCCTTTCCTAGATATAATACTTCTTCCTATCCATCATCATAGTTAGTATGATGAGCTTTACTTCACAAGAATGTCCTTATTCACCTTTTATTCTTCTAAACTCATGGATGAATCCAATGAGTTTGATACTAAAGTATTTCATAGTTTTCTCATATCTTTGCTTGGTTATACCCACTACTCTACTATTGATAATCATCAATCCAACAAGTAATTCTTTCAAAATCCACTCATAATATTCCTTAATCATCCATCACTAATATTTCTTCATCAGATGTATGTATGTATGTATCCAACTACCTTTCTCTAAGGCTTACTATCCTTTAAGATGAATAACACTTCTTCCATAACTCTATGCTAAACTAGCTTTAATTGAATTATATCATCCTACATTTACTTTACTCCAATAACTCACACTCCAACCCTACATTATATTAATGTGGCTTGTAATGACTACTCTAGGATAACTTATCTCTACTAGGGTTTCAACCATGTTCTACCCATCAATATCTTTTATACTAGATATAGGTAGACCATCCTGGTGAGTAAGGCATGATCAATATAATCCTTTAATCATTTATAGCTTAACTTCTTAGTTGGCTAAGCAAGGCTTTATCAATACTACTTTTCAATTGTATTGAAATTATCTTCTTAGTATCTCATATTGGATTAAGGTTATTCATGGACTATGCCCACTTTAAAAGATTTAAGTAGATGTTATGATCAGATCAAGAAATAGTAGATCAAGGATTGATAGTTAAAGGATTTTGTGAATCAATGGTGGATTACTCAACATTGATGAACAACAGATATTAAGCTAAGTTCCATAAAAATTGATATGGAAAGAAAGATATATAGTGAATGATCTAAACTTAGTTTCTTTCCTACTCAATCTTACTTTAGGAAGTAGAGTTAGGTATTACCATGATACTCATGGTATATGCAGATGAGATTAAGATATAGTTGTTAAATTCTTATTATTTGTGTTATATCCTTAACTTGGTACTTATGAGTGATTATAATGAATACTATAATATGATCACCTAAGGATCAATATAAATCATAATGTATTAGGGTTTAACTTTTATTACATTTGATCTACCCTTAGATCAAATCTCCCTTACCCAAAATAAGGTTTTAGCAAAGGTCATATTAAAACTTATCGCAGTCAACTTGATGATCTACTTCATTTCCATCAAGTTAAGAGAAGCTTTAATCACTTTGACAAGTTTTGTTCAAAAGCGCGGAAATTATTCAGATTTTCTATGCATGAATGCAATGCACACATCTTGTTTCAGCTTATTTCTAGGCTCTAATGCTGGGATGTTACACTGCTCCTGATGCTACCTTTTATGAAATTAATCCTGCTTTGTTGAATCTTGTGATGAGAGGTGCTAGTTCTGATGATGCTGCTGCCCATCTCAATAGCTTTATTGAACTTTGTGAGATGCAAAAGTATAAGGATGTAGGTGGAGATATTATTAAGCTCAAACTGTTTCCTTTATCCTTGAGAGGAAAAGCCAAATAATGGTTGCTATCCTTGCCTAGAAATAGTATTGATTCTTGGATTAAGTGCAAAAATGCTTTTATTGGAAAGTACTACCCTCCTGCTAAGATTATATCTATGAGAAGTGACATTATGAAATTTAAACAACTTGATAATGAACATGTTGCTCAAGCTTGGGAAAGAAAGAAATCTTTGGTTAAGAATTGTCCTAGTCATGGACTTACTGCTTGGATGATTATCCAGACTTTTTATGCAGGTTTGAACTTCTCTTCAAGAAACCTGTTGGATTCAGCTACTGGAGGTACCTTTATGACCATCACCTTGGGTGTTGCAACAAAACTCCTTGATAATATGATGGTTAATTATTCTGAATGGCACATTGACAGAGCTCCACATGGTAAGAAGGTAAATTCTGTTGAAGAAACCTCATCTTTGAGTGATAAGATTGATGCTATTATGACTATTCTTGTTAATGGGAAAGCTCCTTTAGATCCAAATAATGTTCCCTTAGCCTCTTTGGTTGCTCAAGAAGAGCAAGTTGATGTGAACTTCATTAGAAACAACAATTTCAACAACAATGCCTATAGGAATAATTTTGGTAGTAACAACAATTATAGGCCTTATCCTCCTAATAATGGCAATTCATATGGAAACTCCTACAACAATGCTAGAAGTTCCCCCTCTGAACTTGAAGTCATGCTCAAAGACTTTATTAGTAAACAAACCAATTTCAACAAGACTGTGGAGCAAAAGCTTTTAAATGTTGAGAAAAACATTTCCTCTTTGTCTGAAGCACAGTCCTCCTTGATTAATAAAATGGCTGCTAAACCTGAAACCATGGAAAGTACGTTTGCTGCTAATCATGCAATACAAGTTACTATTGATGAAAATGTTAGACTATTAGCCCAACTTCATGATAAGTGGGAAAGGGAAGCTAAAATTGATATAAACAATAGTGTGTGCACCATCACCACCACCCATATGGACACCACTAAACCACAAGAACTCCCTATTCGTCCTCCAATAATGCCTAAGGCCAATGAGTCTACTACTAGTGATTCTAAGTTTGATTTTGATCTTGATGGTTGCAATATTTCAGAAGTGATTTTTTCCTACAAAAACTTTCTAGAAGTCCTGATTCTAGTGATATGCATGTCACTTTCACCAAACATATTACAGATGCTCTTGTTAAGATTAAGGAAGAGAAGTTAAAACACAAATCTTCTATTCTTAGGAAAGTAGAAGATAGTTGGGAACCCATTATTAATATGCAAGTGAATGACTTTGATCTCAAAGCTTCATGTGATCTTGGTTCTAGTGTCTCTATTATGCCTAGGAAGATTTATGAAATGCTTGATTTGCCACCTTTGGATGATTGTTATTTGGATGTCCCACTTAATGATAATGCTAAGAAGAAACTCATGGGGAATGTTAATGATGTTCTCATTATGGTTAACAATGCTTATGTCCCTGTTGATTTCTATGTTTTGGATGTTGAATACAATGCTTCTTGTCCTATTACTTTGGGAAGACCTTTTCTTAGAACTGTTGGTGCCATCATTGATATGAAAGAAGGCAGCATTAAATATCAATTTCCATTCAAGAAAGGATTGAACACTTCCCTATGAGTAGAGAGAAGTTGCTTTTTGCTCCTCCTTTGAAAGCAAGGTTTGATGTTAATGCTTCTTCATTTGAAAATACTTGATTTCTTGCTTCTTGTGCCTAACTTAAAGGCGTTAAAGAAAAGTACTTGTTGGAATATAACCCAAGAGTTTCCTTTAGTTTTGGAAGTTATTACTTCAGTAATGACCTCTCCTTATCCTTTTTGTTTGCTTTTTGTGCCAAGAATGACCTCTAATGAGAGGGAAGTAAGATTTGGGGAGTTGCTGTCCCGAAACAGATTGCTGTCCTCCACCATAAACATTCGTGAGGAGTCTCTGTAAGTCTGTTTGAGCTGAAAATTTACGAATAAATCCCCTAGTATGTTAGCTAACTTTAGTTAATTAAACACTTTTTGATTTGAGCAACATAAGATTTTCGAAAAAATCGGTTTCTACCTGCTGGTCTATTTTGACAAATTTCTGCCATTATTTGCATTTGCTTCTTATTGATTCCTTTTTGGGTTATTTTTGGGAAATTGAGATTTTGGAAGGATTTTCTACAGTAGCTTGTGTTTTTAGAGAAAAGTTTTACTATTCTAAAGCTAAATCCAAAGGTCTATTATCTTTTGAATACACTAATGTTGCTAATGAAGATTGTGTGAAGTTTTGTATAAAGGAAAATTTCAGGTGTAGAGAGAGAATGATGTAATGAGATGAAGAATGGACAAAAGCTCAAGCTTGGGGAGTCCACCCCGGTGTCACCCCAAGAAATATCCAAGAATTACAAGCGTCAAAGCTTTGGGATGCCCAAGGCATCCCCTTCTTCATCAATAAAAAGCTCAGGTCTTTCTAGACACTTCGTTTTTATTGTTTCATGCACTATTGTGTTGTTCTTGGAGCGTCTTAGTTTTCGTTTGTTTTTCTTAGTTTGTTTAGCTTGATTGAATAAAGTAGTTTGTACCCCCATTCTCGCTGTGTTGTTTCAAATAAGTCGATTGGTGTTAGAAAGGAGTAGAAAGTTCTTGCTTGAAAGTACAAGAGGAGCTTGCATTAACTGTGACTTGGACTTTAGCATGTCATGCTAGGTGTTTTTTTGACCTTATTCTTAGTGATTATTGTTGTAGCATGACTTGTTCCAAACAATGGTATTTCTTAGTGTGCCTTGAAGGAATCATGCGTTGTTTTAGCATGCAAAAGCATAGTATTGTGGTATTCTTCTTTGATGGTTTGTTTGGGTTGACTTGGCACATGCTCACACCATGTTATGACTATTGAACAAGTCACCATATCCTCTATGATCATTTAGTCCTTAACTTGTAGTACCACTCATGATGGATGATGCGTGCACCCAGTGTTGACGTGGGACACTTCGTTGGAACCCCAAGAGCAAGGTGTGATGAGCACAGCAGAAAGTTTCCCTTAGTAGAGACCAAGGTTATCGAACTTGAAGGAGGAAGGAAATGTCTCAAAGGTGTTGCAAGCAACATGGAGACCTGCACAACACAAACTCAAGACTTTGTCCCAACGAATCAGTGAGGTTATCAAGCTCACCAATTTGCTGTAACAAAGGATTAAACGTATAGTGTGGAAGGTAATGGTTTGCACCAAGTAAACAAGAAACAGTGGAAGATGTATCAATGGCAAAGATTGGACCGGGGTCCATAGTTCACTAGACGTGCTCTCCTTAGATAAACAACATGACATGAAGGGTAAACAAATTACATCAGGGCAATTGACAGGAACTGAGCAAGGCATAACAATGCAATTACTAGTCAGAAAGATCCTATGAGATTTGATTGGGAAATACAACAAGATACATAGACCTCCATCCAACTGCATCTATGACTAGAAATCCATCTTCAGGTTATCATCCGAACCCCCTCCAGTATTAAGTTGCAAGAAACAGACAACTTCTTTAAGCAAAGTGTGTAAGGTAAATAGTCCACATGTTCCATGAACAAGAGACCATTGTTTTCTCCCTAGTAGCAACAACACATCTACAACCGAAGAGATTATTGTCATTTCCCTTGGAAACTAGAGGCATGAACCCACTATCGAGCATAAATACCCCCTCTTTGAGTCACTAGCAACTACTTGGCCAAGATAGCTACTAACAACGGAGCACATGCAAGATCACAAACAACACAGACATGATAGAATCATAAAGACAAAACCATTAATCAAACCAACATAATAATGTTAATATCCATCGGATCCCCGCAAACACAACATGCATGATTACAAATAGATTAGATCTTGATCATGAACGGACCTCACAAGATCTATACATGAAATAACAAAGGAGGAGATACAACCATCTAGCTACTGCATGGACCCATAGTCCAAGGTGGAACTACTCACAAGCTACTACATGAAGCATGAGTAGTTCCACCTTGGACAACAGGTCCATGTAGTATATAGATGGTTGTATCTCCTCCTTATGCTTTCATGTCTAGATCTTTTGATCTCCGTTCATGATCAAGATCTCATCTATTTATAATCATGCATGTTGTGTTTGCAGGGATCCGATGGATATTGAGATACTATGTCAGATTGATTAATGGTTTTGTCTTATTGATTCTATCATGTCTATGTTGTTTGTGATCTTTCATGCTCTCCATTGTTAGTAGCTATCTTGGCCTAGTAGTTGCTAGTGACTCCAAGAGGGGGTATTTATGCTCGATAGTGGGTACATGCCTCTACTTAATCAAGGGAAGTGATAGAAATCTCTACGGTTGTAGATGTGTTGTTTCTACTAGGGAGAAAACAACGGTCTCTTGTTCATGGAACAAGTGGATTGTTTACCTTACACACTTTTCTTAAAGCAGTTGTCTGTTGCTTGCAACTTAATACTGGAGGGGGTTCGGATGATAACCCAAAGGTGGAATTCTAGTCATAGATGCAGTTGGATGGCAGTCTATGTATATTGTGTATTGCCCAATCGAATATCATAGGATCTTTATGTCTAGTATTGCATTGTTATGCCTTGCTCAGTCCTGTCAATTGCCCTGCTGTAATTTGTTTATCCAGCATGCCATGTTTGTTTATCTAAGGAGAACACCTCTAGTGAACTATGGACCCCGGTCCAATCTTTACCATTGATATATCTTACATTGTTACTGTTTACTTGTTGCAAACATCATCACCTTCCACACCGTACAGTTAATCCTTTGTGACAGCAACCGGTGGGATTGACAACCTCACTGTTAGTTGGGGCAAAGTCTTGAGTTTGTGTTGTGAAGGTTTCCACGTTGCTTGCAACACCTTTGAGACGTTTCCTTCCTCCGAATGGTTCTATAACCTCGGTTTCTTACTGAGGGAAAACTTGTTGCTGTACTGCATCATACCTTACTCTTGGGGTTTCCCAACGGGGCGTCAACACGCATCACACACACATAGCAATGACGATTTTCATATATCAATTGGGTGCGTGCGGACTGCAGTAATGGTCCAAAGGCAAGCCATTCATGAATATGCTTGAACATATCCCCAAGTGGAAGTTGATGGATCAAGAAGCACCACCATCGAGGCAACAACTTGTGAAATTGGATGATGAGGATGACGAGCTCATGGTCAATAGGAACAAGAGAAGACCAGATGGAACAAAGTAGGCAAAAGAGAAGCTCAAGAAGCAAGTCGGGGCTGCTACTTTGAGGGACAAGATCGATGATATGTTGAAGTCCAAGCAGGTCTTGATGATGAATACATTGGAGTCAAAAGATATGATGGAGAAGAAACTCCAAAACAATAAAGGTAGGTGGGCCATACTTCGAGAAGATGCGACACACAAAGCCAAAGTGGAGGAGAGGAGAGCACATGCCGACGAGAAGCGTTCCATGAATGATCTCATCAATTAGGAGAATGATATTATGATGAGGGACCCCTTCGGCATGGACATGATCAAGCAGGAGTGGTGGGATGATGTGAGGATGGAAATCTTGCAGCGAAGAAGGGAAGTTTCCCATGCTACGAGGTGTGATGCTCCGGCGGGTGGTGGTGGCAATAGTGGACATGATGCTTAGGGGAGTGGTGTTGGCGGTGTCCATGATGTTTTGGTGACTAGTGGCGGAGGTGGTCGTGTTGATGATCCGGCAAGCCACAGCTCAGTTTGATATTCGCGCCGACAAGCATCGTGCGTCTTCTTTTGGCTTGATGAGTACAATAGAGACGTTATTTTTGTATGATTGCGTACTTTGACAATTAGACCGGCTGCTAAAATTGTTTAGTATTGTCGCATATTGGCTGTGTTTTATGAAACTTTGCAAAACCCTGTGTTGCGGTTCGTATTTTAGGATTCACTAGATTTCGCGCATATCTAATATGCAGTTACGCCATTTCTCTTTGCGGGGTCTAGTCTACACGGTGTGTTTTCAACCTGCAAAACGCGTTTGATTTTTTTAGCAACACGATGGTCTTTATTGATTAATCAAAACAGGGATACAAATTCCTCTCTGGGGCTAGAGTAGCCAAACCTGCCGACCGGTACTAACAAAAACTGCACTATGAGCCACCCTATGAGCCTCTGAATTTGAGGCTATATTCTCATGCTTAAAAACTACACTAGTGAAATCTTTCCTCTAGCCTTTGATCTCATCGGTAATCATGATGTAGCTCCCCACATAGTCCTCTTTGTGGTTATTTACTACAGTAGAGCACTCTGATGCCACAACGAACTTATGCAGCTGCAGATCAGTGGCAAGCATCATCGCCTCCTGGCAAGCCATTGCTCCAAGGTCCCAGGGTCAGAGATTCTCACCACGGCCACTGCTGAAGCCCAGTGAAAACCCCGTCAGAATCTCGACAGACAACTCCTAGGGCTCCCTTCTTATCCACTTTGGATACGGCCACGTCCATGTTTATTTTGATAAACCCTGAGATTGGAGGGATCCACTTTAGGTGAATCACTTTGCTGCTTCTAGCCACCGGCTACCTTGGAAGAGCGATGGCGAGGTATTTCAGGTAGTTCTGAGCAAACGCGTGTGTCGACAACGGGCTTTGGAATTTGCCATCGAATATGATTTTCTTCCTCGCATACCAGATATCCGAGAGGGTCACTACCATGGCCACAAACTCATTATGATCTAGAGTCCCCATCATCTTGAACAACCACTATTTTCCAGATGGTTCCACCAAAATACTCATGTGTTCTACCATATCCTCGCTGGCAAGAGCCCAGACGCATCGGGCAACAGTGCACTCAACAAGAGAATGCGCCAAGATTCATGTTCCCCACATATTGAACACTAACTCTATGTAGCCATTTGTCTATGGTGTCTCATGTCTCTAGTGGGGAGGGAATGCTATGCCAGCCGCCACAAGAAAATACGCACCTTGGAGGGGACTTTGATGCTCCAAAAATGCTTCCATAGATTCCCCTCTGACCTAGCGTTCGATCCTTTGGCTTCCATTCGCTTCCATTCGCTTCTTTGTGTCTATGAAAAGTCTATAGACAGACTGAAGCGTAAGTATACCCTTCCGCTTGTAATGCCAGGCCCAGGTGTCAGGAAACCGCCTGGAGCTCAATGGGATCAAGCGGATGATCTCGCAGTCCATTGGAAGGAAACATTCCTCTACATTCCTCCAGTAGGTTGTTCTTCCATGTGCATGTTGTGTTGTCGATAAAGGAGGAGACCAAGATAGGAGGATCTTCCTTGCGACAAACCAGTGGGCGGAGCATAAAATCTCGGGGTAGCCAATTCTGGTTCCAGGCATGAGTTTCTTCCCCTTTCCCAATTCACCTAATGAGGCCTTGCTTCATTACATCCCGTCCATCAATATAGCTCTCCAGATATGAGATGGAGACGAACCTAGGGCCGCATCCAAGAAATCAGAATTAGGATAGTATATCGCCTTCAAAATTCTGGCACTTAAGGATATTTTATTCTAAAGAATTCGCCAAGCTTGGCGATCCAACATAGCCAGATTAAATAGCTCCATATCGATATGGCTTCAAAAGAAGCGATATGGATGAAAGAGTTCATTACAGAGCTGGGTGTGGTTCCTAGTGCGCTGGACCCAATGTCTATCTACTGTGATAACATGGGAGCCATAGCCAAATGCGCAAGAACCAAGGTCACACAAGAAGCTGAAGCACATCAAGCTACGTTTTCACGCTATTCGAGAACATGTCCAAGATGGGGACATAAAGATTTGCAAAGTACACACAGATCTGAATGTGGCGGATCCGTTGACTAAACCTCTCCCGAGGACAAAACATGACCAGCACCAAACTGCCATGGGTGTTCGGTATATTAGCATGTAATCTAGATTAGATGACTCTAGTGCAAGTGGGAGACTATTGGAGATATGCCCTAGAGGCAATAATAAATGTAGTTATTATTATATCTTTGTGTTTATGATAAATGTTTACATTCATGCTATAATAGTATTAACAAGGAAACATTAATACTTGTGTGATTTGTAAACTTAAATTGAAGTCCCTAGTAAAGCCTCTATACATTACTAGCTTGTTGGTTAATAAATGATTGTGGTTTCCCTATCATGAACATTGAGATGTTATTAACAACAAGATCATATCGTTAGGAGAATGATATGGTGGACATACTCCTATAGATAAGCGTAGCATAAAGATCAAGTCATTTTAATAGTTCAATTGCTATATGATTTCTGATACACAGTAACCTAATTCCTTCGACCATGAGATCATGCATATCACCTTTACCGGATGGATGCTTTGATGACATCAAACACCACACCGTAACTGGGTGGCTATAAAGGTGGCATTGAGTGTTCGGAAAGTATTGGTTGAGACACATGGATCAAGAGTGGGATTTGTCCATCCATATGACAGATAGATATACTCAGGGCCCTCTCGGTGGAATGTCATCCAATTAGCTTGCAAGCATGTGACTGGCTCACAAGGGATCACATATCACGGGAACGAGAAAAGAGTACTTATCAGTAACGAGGTTGAACTAGGTATGCAGAGATACCGACGATCATAACCTCGGATAAGTAAACTATCGTGAGACAAAGGGAAATTGGTATCGTATGTAAGTGGTTCATTCGATCACAAAGTAATCGTAGAAATATGTGGGAGCCATATGAATTTCCAGATTCCTCTATTGGTTATTGTTCGGATAAGTGTCTCGATCATGTCCGCATAATTCACGAACCGTAGGGAGACACACTTAAGGATTCGACGTTGTTTGAGTAGTTATGGAATGATGAGAAAGAGACCGAATGTTGTTCGGAGTCTCGGATGGGATCCGGGATATCACGAGGAGATCCGGAATGGTCCGGAGAATAATATTCATATAAGGAAAGTCCTGTTTCGGAGTTGGAGAATGGTTCCGGTGTTTTCATCGGGAATGTTCTAGAAGGTTCCGGAAGGTCCGGCACTCCGAAGGGGAAGGGTAAATGAATGTGTCATACCAAGTTGGAATGATTGCATCATGTACTAGGTGTCATCGCTGAACAAAATAAAGGGTTTAATCAAATCCTAGTTTGAAAAGTCAAACGCCAATTTGAAAAGTCAAACGGCTATTTTGGGAAGTGGAGGGGATGGTGGAAACCGAGTTGGGGAGGAGTTCCTCCCCTCCACCACCGGCCCCCTTGGGAAACCGAGTTGGGGAGGGACTCCCCTCCCCTGGCGCGCCCCTCCACCTATATAAGGAGGGGCAGGGCTGCCCCTCCTAGCACCCAACACCACCACCCGCAAACCCTAGCCCTAAGCCGCCGGCCCTCCTGTAGCCGCCGCCGCCCTAGGGCAAGCCGCCGCCGCCTAGCTAACCCTAGCCGCCGGCCAAGACTCCTCCTCGGTGTGTCTAAACCCTAGATCGCCGAGGAGCTCTCTCATAGTCCACCATACTCGCTCCGGCTTAAGGCGAAGCCCTGCGAGATCTCCCCTCTACTTCCGGTACCACACCGTTGTGCTGCCAGAATCGCGAGGAGAGTGCTACAACCTCCGCTGCCTGCTGTAACAAGGGAGAGGAAGGTCTTCGTCGAGTACCGAACGTGTGACCGACTGCGGGAGCGCTGCCGGAACGCAGCGCCGGAAGGATCGTCTACGCGATCTTGAGATCGGGAAGAGTACGACTACATCACCCACGAGAATCCGCTCTCGTTAAACACTTTGGAATCTTCGAGGGTGAGTTATTCCATCGACTCGTTGCTACAATCTAGTAGATAGATCTTGGATTGTTTGTTTGTATGTGATAGAATTTTTTTGTTTTCCATGCTACGAAACCCTACAGTGGTATCAGAGCCGTGTCTATATGTAGATCTGTTGCACGAGTAGAACACAATGGTCATTGTGGGCGTTGATGCTTTTATTGTTGATTGCTTCTTGTGTACTTTGCATCTTGCGGGATGTTGGGATGAAGCGGCCCGTGCTAACCTTACATGACATCGTTCATGAGACTTGCTCCACGCTTGACATGCAACTTGTATTGCATAAGTGGCTTTGCGGGTGCCTGTTTCTCCCAGCATAGTTAAGATTCAATTTACAACAGGTGATTGTGAATACTAGTATCAATGTTGTGGTTCTTGTTCGTAAGTTAGAACGACACTTATTGAAAGCCCCAAACCACGTAAAACATGCAAGGAAAGTAGAGGCGTCTAACATTGTTTTGCAGGGGTGTGTAGTGATGTGATATGGCCATGATTGTGATTATATTTGATGTATGCAATGTTCCTTATTGTAAGTTGGCAACCGGCAGGAGCCATATGGTTGTCTTTAATTTATGTTAAGACCCGCGTGTCTATTCAAAGTAGTTGTAATAGTTGAAGCCGTTGGACGACAACCATGAAGAAGCGTCATTGACCTTGATGCAATGCCGGTGATGATGGAGATCATGTTCGTGCTTGAAGATGGAGATCGGAAGCACAAGCAAGAAAAGGCCATATCATATCACATATTATGAATTGCATGTGATGTTAATCCTTTATGCATCTTGTATTGCTTAGTAGACGACGGTATCATTATAAGATGATCCCTCATGCACATGAATTTCAAGTCAAAAAGTGTTCACCCTTAGTCAGCACCGTTGCTAAAGCTTGTTGTTTCGAAGCACCACGTGATGATCGGGTGTGTTAGATTCCGCAAGTGTATACAACATGAGCAAGCCAGATTTGCTCATGCGGAAACTAAGGTTTGATCTTGAAGAGCCTAGCATGTACAGACATGGTCTCGGAACACGGATCACCGAAAGGTAAAGCATGAATCATATAGTAGATATGATGAACATGTCGATTGTTCGCCATTGAAACTATATCAACTCTCGTGATGATCGGTGTTGATATGGTGGATTTGGTTCGTGTGATCACTAAAACAATGTGAGGGATATTGTTTTGAGTGGGAGGTCACCTAGATTAATTTTATTATTAATTTGAACTCAATTTGTCATAAACTTAGTCTAAACTATTGGAAATATGTTGTAGATCGATGGCAGCCCCTACCATCAATTTTAATGCGTTCCTAGAGAAAGAAAAGATGAAAAACAATGGAAGCAACTTCGCGGATTGGTTCCGCAATTTGAGGATTGTCCTCACAGCTGGTAATTTGACCTATGTGCTGGATGCACCGCTGGGTGACCCGCCTGCAGCTGATGCTGCCGACGAAGTAAAGAATGTTTACCTCGCTCGGAAGACTCAGTACTCCACAGTTCAGTGTGCTATCTTGTATGGTTTAGAATCGGAGCTTCAGAAAAGGTTTGAGAATTCAGACCCACATGATATTGTCCGTGATCTCAAATTGATCTTTGAGACTCACGTGGCAATTGAGAGCTATGAGGCTTCTGAAAAGTTCTTTAACTGCAAGATGGAAGAGGGAAGCTCCGTCAGTGAGCATGTGCTTAAGATGTCTGGGCACGCAAACAAACTTCAAAGCTTGGGTATAGTGATTCCTAATGCTTTGGGGATTTACCGTGTCCTCCAATCACTACCACCAAGTTACAAGAACTTTGTGATGAACTACAATATGCAAAACATGAACAAGCAGTTGCCAGAACTGTTTGCTATGTTGAAATCTGGAGAAGTGGAGATCAAGAAAGAGCACCAAGTGTTGATGGTCAATAAGACCACCAAATTCAAGAAAGGCAAGTCTAAGCAAAAGGGAGACTTCAAGAAGGGTGGTAAGAAAGTTACCGCGCCGACGAAGAAGACCAAGGCTGGACCTAAGCCTGATACTGAGTGCTTTTACTGCAAGGGAGAAGGTCACTGGAAGCGGAATTTCCCAAAGTACTTGGCGGATTTGAAGAACGGTAACATTAAGAAGAAAGGTATATCCGATATACATGTTATTGATGTGTATCTCACTAGTACTCGTAGTAGTGCCTGGGTATTTGATACTGGTTCGGTTGCTCATATTTGTAACTCAAAACAGGTGCTGCAGAATAAACGGAAGCTAGCGAAGAACGAGGTGACGATGCGCGTGGGAAACGGATCAAAGGTTGATGTGATCGCGGTCGGCACGCTACCTCTTCATCTACCATCGGGATTAGTTTTATACTTAAATAATTGTTATTTGGTGCCTGCGTTAAGCATGAACATTATATCGGGATCTTGTTTATTGCGAGACGGTTACTTGTTTAAGTCCGAGAATAATGGTTGTTCGATTTATATGAGTAATATGTTTTATGCACATGCACCTTTGATAGATGGTCTATTCTTATTGAATCTCGATAGTGGAAATACACATATTAATAACATTGAGGCTAAATGTTTGAAATCGAGCGATAACTCGACCTATATGTGGCACTGTCGTCTTGGTCACATTGGAGTGAAGCGTATGAAGAAACTCCATTCCGATGGACTTCTTGAATCACTTGATTTCGAATCACTTGAAAGATGCGAAGCATGTCTGATGGGTAAAATGACTAAGACTCCATTTTCTGGTATGATGGAGCGAGCTACGAACTTATTGGAAATCATACATATCGATGTGTGTGGTCCAATGAGTGTAGCATCGCGTGGTGGTTATCGTTATGTTCTTACCTTCACGGATGACTTGAGTAGATATGGGTATATCGATTTCATGAAACATAAGTCCGAAACTTTTGAGAAGTTTAAGGAATTTCAAAGTGAGGTGGAGAATCAACGTAACAAGAAGATTGAATTTCTACGTTCTGATCGTGGAGGTGAATATCTAAGTTACGAGTTTGGTGAGCATTTGAAGAAATGCGGAATACTTCCACAATTGACACCGCCGGGAACACCACAGCGTAATGGTGTGTCCGAACGTCGTAATCGAACTCTCTTAGATATGGTTCGTTCTATGATGTCACTTACAGATTTACCGCTATCATTTTGGGGTTATGCATTAGAAACAGCCGCATTCACTTTAAATAGGGCACCATCTAAATCCGTTGAAACGACACCGTATGAATTATGGTTTGGGAAGAAGCCTAAATTGTCGTTCCTTAAAGTTTGGGGATGCGAAGCCTATGTAAAGAAGTTACAACCAGACAAGCTTGAACCCAAAGCGGAAAAATGCGTCTTCATAGGATACCAGAAGGAAACTATTGGGTATACCTTCTATCATAGATCCGAGGGCAATATCTTCGTTGCCAAGAATGGATCCTTTCTAGAGAAGGAATTTCTCTCGAAAGAAGTGACTGGAAGGAAAGTAGAACTCGACGAGGTTGTCGAACCTTCTCTTGAACTTGCGAGTAGCACAGCACCATAAGAAGTTCCTGTGGTGCCTGCACCAATAAGAGAGGAAGCTAATGATGATGATCATGAAACTTCGGTTGTAGTTGCTACAGAGCCTCGCAGGTCAACGAGAACTCGTACCGCTCCAGATTGGTATGATCCCGTTATGAGTGTCATGTTGGTGGACAACACCGATGACCCTGCGACATATGAGGAAGCGATGATGAGCCCAGATTCCAATAAATGGCAAGGAGCCATGAAATCCGAGATTGGATCCATGTACGAAAACCAAGTATGGACTTTGGTGGACTTACCGGATAGCCGGAAGGCTGTCGAGAACAAATGGATTTTCAAGAAGAAAACAGATGCTGATGGTAATGTTACTGTCTATAAAGCTCGACTTGTCGCAAAAGGGTTTCGACAAATTCAAGGAGTTGACTACGATGAGACTTTCTCACCGGTAGCAAAGCTAAAGTCTGTGAGGATTATGTTAGCAATCGCTGCATATTATGATTATGAGATATGGCAGATGGATGTCAAAACAGCATTCCTCAATGGAGATATTGATGAAGAATTGTATATGATGCAACCCAAAGGTTTTGTCGATCCTAAAGATTCTAACAAGGTATGAAAACTTCAACGGTCCATCTATGGATTGAAGCAAGCATCCCGAAGTTGGAATCAACGTTTTGATAAGGTGATCAAAAGTTTTGGTTTTATACAAACTTATGGAGAAGCTTGTATTTACAAGAAAGTGAGTGGGAGCTCTGTAGCATTCTTAATACTATATGTGGATGACATATTGTTGATTGGGAATGATGTAGACCTTCTTAATAGTGTCAAGGAATATTTGAATAATAGTTTTTCAATGAAGGATCTTGGCGAAGCAGCTTACATATTAGGCATAAAGATTTATAGAGATAGATTGAGACGCTTAATATCATTGTCACAAAGTACATATTTGGACAAAGTTCTAAAGAGGTTTGGAATGGAAGATAGCAAGAAAGGGTTCTTGCCCATGTTGCCCAATACAACCTTGAGTAAAACTCAAAGTCCGACAACGGCAGAAGATAGAGAAAGGATGAGTAAGACTCCCTATGCCTCAGCCATAGGATCTCTAATGTATGCCATGCTATGTACTAGACCCGACATTGCATATGCTGTTAGTTTAACTAGCAGATATCAAAGTGATCCAGGAGTGGGTCATTGGACAGCGGTCAAAAACATCCTTAAGTACTTGAGAAGAACTAAGGATATGGTTCTTTCTTATGGAGGTGATGAACAACTCGTTGTAAATGGTTACACCGATGCTAGTTGGAACACCGATCCGGATGATTCTAAATCACAATCTGGATACGTACTTATTTTGAATGGTGCAGCAGTTAGCTGGAGGAGTGCAAAGCAAAGCGTTGTGGCGAGATCTTCAACTTAATCGGAATACATGGCTGCTTTGGAGGCTTCACAAGAAGCGATATGGATGAAAGAGTTCATTACAGAGTTGGGTGTGGTTCCTAGTGCGTTGGACCCAATGTCTATCTACTGTGATAACATGGGCGCCATAGCCAAATGCGCAAGAACCAAGGTCACATAAGAAGCTGAAGCACATCAAGCTACGTTTTCACGCTATTCGAGAACATGTCCAAGATGGGGACATAAAGATTTTCAAAGTACACACAGATCTGAATGTGGCGGATCCGTTGACTAAACCTCTCCCGAGGGCAAAACATGACCAGCACCAAACTGCCATGGGTGTTCGGTATATTACCATGTAATCTAGATTAGATGACT
Source organism: Avena sativa (assembly GCA_916181665.1). Classification (NCBI taxonomy): domain Eukaryota; kingdom Viridiplantae; phylum Streptophyta; class Magnoliopsida; order Poales; family Poaceae; genus Avena; species Avena sativa. Next base: position 345,438,433 of record OV702280.1, on the reverse strand, counting down.
CTAGTGCAAGTGGGAGACTGTTGGAGATATGCCCTAGAGGCAATAATAAATGTAGTTATTATTATATCTTTGTGTTTATGATAAATGTTTACATTCATGCTATAATAGTATTAACAAGGAAACATTAATACTTGTGTGATTTTTAAACTTAAATTGAAGTCCCTAGTAAAGCCTCTATACATTACTAGCTTGTTGGTTAATAAATGATTGTGGTTTCCCTATCATGAACATTGAGATGTTATTAACAACAAGATCATATCGTTAGGAGAATGATATGGTGGACATACTCCTATAGATAAGCGTAGCATAAAGATCAAGTCATTTTAATAGTTCAATTGCTATATGATTTCTGATACATAGTAACCTAATTCCTTCGACCATGAGATCATGCATATCACCTTTACCGGATGGATGCTTTGATGACATCAAACACCACACCGTAACTGGGTGGCTATAAAGGTGGCATTGAGTGTTCGGAAAGTATTGGTTGAGACACATGGATCAAGAGTGGGATTTGTCCATCCATATGACGGATAGATATACTCAGGGCCCTCTTGGTGGAATGTCATCCAATTAGCTTGCAAGCATGTGACTGGCTCACATCACATATCACGGGAACGAGAAAAGAGTACTTATCAGTAATGAGGTTGAACTAGGTATGCAGAGATACCGACGATCATAACCTTGGATAAGTAAACTATCGTGAGACAAAGGGAAATTGGTATCGCATGTAAGTGGTTCATTCGATTGCAAAGTAATCGTAGAAATATGTGGGAGCCATATGAATTTCCAGATTCCTCTATTGGTTATTGTTCGGAGAAGTGTCTCGATCATGTCCGCATAATTCACGAACCGTAGGGAGACACACTTAAGGATTCGACGTTGTTTGAGTAGTTATGAAATGATGAGAAAGAGACTGAATGTTGTTCGGAGTCTCGAATGGGATCCGGGATATCACGAGGAGATCCGGAATGGTCCGGAGAATAAGATTCATATAAGGAAAGTCCTGTTTCGGAGTTAGAGAATGGTTCCGGTGTTTTCATCGGGAATGTTCTAGAAGGTTCCGAAAGGTCCGGCACTCCGAAGGGGAAGGGTACATGAATGTGTGATACCAAGTTGGAATGATTGCATCATGTACTAGGTGTCATCGCTGAATAAAATAAAGGGTTTAATCAAATCCTAGTTTGAAAAGTCAAACGCCAATTTGAAAAGTCCAACGGCTATTTTGGGAAGTGGAGGGGAAGGTGGAAACCGAGTTGGGGAGGAGTTCCTCCCCTCCACCGCCGGCCCCCTTGGGAAACCGAGTTGGGGAGGGACTCCCCTCCCCTGGCGCGCCCCTCCACCTACCTGCCCCTCCTAGCACCCAACACCACCACCCGCAAACCCTAGACCTAAGCCGCCGGCCCTCCTCCATCCGCCGCCGCCCCTAGGGAAAGCCGCCGCTGCCGCCTAGCTAACCCTAGCCTCCGGCCAAGCCTCCTCCTCGGTGTGTCTAAACCCTAGATCGCCGAGGATCTCTCTCATAGTCCACCATACTCGCTCCGGCTTAAGGTGAAGCCTTGCGAGATCTCCCCTCTACTTCCGGTACCACGCCGTTGTGCTGTCGGAATCGTGAGGAGAGTGCTACAACCTCCGCTGCCTGCTGGAACAAGGGAGAGGAAGGTCTTCGTCGAGTACCGAACGTGTGACCGACTGCGGGAGCGCTGCCGGAACGCAGCACCGGAAGGATCGTCTACGCGATCTTGAGATCGGGAAGAGTACGACTACATCACCCACGAGAATCCTGTAAGGTTCCCAACCTTTAATAAGGTAGATATCCCTGTGTTTACAATGCTAGTCCCTGGATCAATAGCTAGCATCCACAGTTAAGATGTAATATCAAGAAACAAAGGTCAGAATACAACTTTATAACCAGGAATAACATAATTTATTACATCTTACATAGCTCATTTGGCTATTACATTACATTGCAGCAGAATATCAATATGCATGGGGTCCTTCATCTTCAAAGTGCCACATGCAGACATGTTGGTTGTAGACTTTGTAATCCTAATCAACACACCTCACTAAATCAATCAAACCTGCAACATAACAAGTTATAGCCACAAAGGGTCAATACATTTGAATTGTATTGGCAAGTGATACTATGGTAGTATAGTGGAGTCTATCATCTATATGCATTTGGCTAAGTGGAGTTGAGGCTTGCATTGCTCAAAATAGATTTTCCTTATCATTTGAAAACACTAAGTTTTTGCTTGACAAAAATCACCCAAGGCATCTACCAATCAAAGATTTAAGATCCTTTAACCCTTGTTCAACCACAAGTTTTTAACTTAGAAATTGGGATGATGAGATTCTTGATAGCTTCCATGTCTTGATGCTCAAATTGTCCTTTACCAGGGACATGGCTAAGTACTTAGATTTTACACTCTGCAGAGGTGGTGCACTTTCCCCACAAGACTTGGTTTCACCAAGACAAGATGTTTCAGAAGCCTTCCCTTAGACCAAATGGACGCGCTCCAACCTATCATTCCCACTACCACCAACTGTCCAAATGGCTAAGTTCTAGCAACCTATGTGATCCAGGCAGAGCCCATAATGCCAAGTGGTTGCACTTGAAGCTTCTCAACATTTGACATCTCAAATCTCTTTGTTCCTGGGTGGCCGTCCACAAGTGATATACACAAGGTAAACCATAAAAATGGGACTTGTGAACCACTCAATACAAACCATTCCTTCCATTCCACCCAGGTGATTCATTCACTTAGTTGTTTTATTAAACAAAACACAAGTCATCAGACTTAGAAATTTTTCCATAGTGTGAATATATATTCCACCCTTGTTTTCTACTAGCTAAGCTAAGCATAATAGTAGTAGGAATCTTAACTTAGGAAAATTCTACTAAGGTTTCATCTACTAGGTTTTCCCATAGCATAGTTTACACTTAGCAAAATTCCATGCAAGTCCTATACTTAGAAACTAATGCATAGTGAAAATAATGGGAAAAAAGTATGAAGCATCACTTGCCTTTTTGTTATAGGGTATAATTTCACTCCTTGTCCTTTCAACAATCACACTCTTCAAGTCACTACAATTCAATCAAGCAAGGCACAAACTCAATCTACCAATCAAGCAAAACGTCACAAAAAATCATAGAAACAAGATAATGCATGCAAACATGCCAAAGATTGTTTTAATTGTAAAAGTGGTTTCTAAAGGTTCAAAAACATTTGAAAACACCTAATGGTCATTTTATAAAGTGGCAAAGTCATTTGCAAAAGATTTCACTTCATAACCCATTTTCAAAACAAGGTATCATTTTATGTGGTGTAGAAATGTTTTTACTAAGGCATTAATCTATAGGGTTCACAAAATATGTTTTCACACCATAAAATCTTGTGTTTAGGGTCAGAGAGTTTATTTCCAAAACATTTCTCAAAGGTTTTCTTCCAAAACCATTTTTAATAAATAAACCATATTTTTATTTGACTCGAATTGGTTTTAAATCCAAGATTCATTCTTTTGCACCACCAAATATATTTTTGAAATCACAAAGTGATTCCTAGGGTCAGTAGGTTCAAAACACACCATTTGCAAAATATTTTATCCCCAAAATCATTTTTGAATAATTTTTACATCCTAAACAAGCATACATATGTTTCTGCAAAAACAAACATTTTACCAGAAGCTTTTTACTAAACAAAGTGCATGGTTGGCTAGGGTTTGTTTTTCTGAATCCATTGATATAAATTTTGCAAAATTTGGACGTGTAGATTTAAAGTTATGGAATTTACAAAATCACATATCTAATAGATCAAATTCTGTTTTTAAAACAAACTCTGGGACACGCGTCTTCTTCTGATTGGACAAAAACGGTTCGGCTGGATCGCGTGCTGTGAGGCGTTGGATCAAAATGAAATCGTGCGGCATAGGTAGCTCCATACCGCTTTGGTTAGTCATTCTATCTCAACCTTACGATCTAGATCTGACGGTGATAAGCTTACTAGCCAAAGATGGGCAGCGCTGCGGTGGCTACTGGCGGCGGAGCGGCCTGGCGGTGGCGTTGCCAGCGATGCAGGAAGCGGGAGAGGGAAAGGGGATGCTCACCGAGTTCGTGGAGTGACGCTGAAGCTCAACTCGCTTGCGGTTTGTCAGGGGGCGCACTGGATCAGTCGTGATTCCTCGCCGGAGTCAGGGGCGGCGTCGGTCTCGCTCAGACATCGACGGGGACGACGCTACGATGCACAAGAAGACAAGGCAAGAACAGCATTAGCTGCGCAAGAGGTTGGCGATCAAGCGTGCATCATCGAGAGGAATAAGGGCGGTCAGCACTCACCGGAAAAGACTGACGAAGTGGAGGCAGACGGTGGCGGCGGTGGTCGTCGTCGTTGCCGAAGTTCTAGGGCGCGCGGGGACGAGCTGGCATTACGGGGAGGTGCGCCTGAATCTGGGGAACTTGCCCGTGTGCTTGGGGATGTAAGGGGTGGCGCGGGGTTACCGGAATCGCTGCCGGAGAGCGTCGGAACAGAGGGTGATGCAGGAGAAAATTTGGCAGCCTGGGGGCGCGCTAAGGTGGGGCGACAGAGGGGAACGAGAGAGGAGATGCTGGCGCTTAAGTAGGCGTCATCGCAGCGCCGTTACATGGCGTGGTTAACGCGTATTCACGCCGGCATTTCATCGGCAGTAATGGCCAGAGGAGGGGGGTGCGCGGTCAGCGGCGAGTGGGAAGAAAGCTAGGGGGTAGGGCCGTTTCGTCAGCGAAGTGAGAGAGGGGAGTTGGGGTCCACATTTCTATCGCTGAGCGGGTAGGGTGTTTGGTCTGAAACGTTTTTCTGCGGGAGGAGAGGAGCTGGGCTAACTGGGCCAGGTGGGCTTAGCTGCGCTGGGTCGAGTTTGTTTCCATTTTTTTATTCTGTTTGTTTTTCTCTTTTTCCATTTCTTCAAATCTGTTTTGATTTTGTTTAATCATTTCAAACCTCAATTTGATTTCAAATCTCAACCAAAGTTTGGGTAGTTTCAAATGTTGATTAGTAGCACATTCTGAAATTATTATTTTTATTTAAATAAAACCTTATTCTTTTGGGTCTTTTATTTATTCAAAATAGGCTTAGTTTTGAATCATATAAGATTTATTAATATTTCTAAACACCATTTGATTTTTCCAAAACCATCCAAATCTTTCCAGTATGTTTTTATTTGATTAAATGGGTGTCAAATAATTCATCTTGAATTATTTGGAAAAACTTTTAATAAGATTTATTAATTATTTAAAATTGGATTTGTCTTTATTCCAATAGGATTTGGTTTAAGGCATTTTATTTTATTTTGGCAATTATTTATCCAATACTTTTGTTTGGATTGGGATTATAATTTATTCCATTTGTTTAAAGATTTGGCCAAGATTTGGTTTGATCTTTAAATATTCTTTATTTAATATTTTTATCTTTGTCTTATAAAATCCATATCTTTTTATTTAGAGATCCAAGCTTGGGAGTTCCAATTTGTGAAATCTTGTTTTAATATGTTTATCCTTTTAAAACTCTCTTTGGATTATTTTCTCACCAATTGGTATGGGTTTCTTGATAGATGCTTTATTAACTTTGGGAATTCAAATTGTTATCTAATTAAATTCATAAGATTTTATCCATGGTTCCAACTTAAGTGAAACCAATTTCTATGGTCTTATATTAATTTCTATTTGTCTTTCTTGATCATTTGTGAATGTTTGTTGTCAAATTTTTATATGGATCAAATCCATGGATTTGGAGATACTTTGGAAATGATTTTTATTCCATTAGGGTTTAGGGTTTGGATTTATTTTCCAAATGTTTAAATTTCCAAATACATTCATTGAGGAATGCAATTCCCTTGATTTGGATTTTGTTGGATTCAGACTTTTACCAAAGTTTGTTCAAGATGGGATTTTAAGTTTCCTTTTTGAAACAAAAAGTTTCTTTTCACCCTGATTTATTTTATTTTTCACATTACAAGATTTGGAAAATCTTGGGATGTGACAAATCCGCTCTCATTAAACACTTTGGAATCTTCGAGGGTGAGTTATTCCATCGACTCGTTGCTACAATCTAGTAGATAGATCTTGGCTTGTTTGTTTGTATGCGATAGAATTTTTTTGTTTTCATGCTACGAAACCCTACAAAATATACATAGGACTTGTACAGATTAATTCGTTGACCTGATGCATTGCCGTATTTTTACAACAGGTAATTAACTTCCGCAACTCCCTTTACTATAGCTTTTACGAACAGCAGACTATCATCGACAAAGAGGAGGTGATTCACAATGGGAGATGTGGGAGCCAACTTGATCCCTTGTAGGTGTGATGATTGACGACTCAGTTTGATGAGACCTGAAAGGCCCTCTGCTGCAAGTAAAAAAGGTAGGGGGATAAAGGGTCAGCTTGACAGAGACCCCGTGATGGATGAAATTCCTCCAAAGGAGTGCCACTGAACAAAATAGAGAAAGTGACCGAGGTAACAAGGCTCATAATCTTTCATACGCCTTTCCGAATATCCAACTTTAGAGAACAATGCTGATGTTTCTTGTCACTATTCTTCTTCATGAAGTGCAAGCATTCATATGCTGCAATGATATTGTCTGTGATCAAACAACCGGGAACAAAGGCGAACTGCTCCTCCGAGATGATCTCTCGCAGGATAACCTTTAACTGATTGGCGAGGACCTTGCAAGCAATTTTATAGATCACATTACATAAGCTTATAGGTATGAACTGGCCCAGCTCCTTTGGGCTTGCCACTTTTGGAATCAGTACCACAATTTTTTTATTAATACCCGTTGGGCTATCTTCACCCCTTAAAATCTGAAGCACTGACTTTGTCACCTCCTCCCCACACAAATTCCAATGTTTCTGAAAGAAATGTGGTGGGTAACCATCTGTGTAACATCCCTAAAATTCATATTTCAAAGCTCATTCATATCATCCTTGCATCCATCATCATTTAGGGTTTTCCCAAATCATTTCAGAAAACAGAAACATATGGTACCATGATTTTATGTGGTCAGTCTGATTTTAAATAGCCAACACCATTGGAAAGTTGGAAGTTTTAGGAACTTGGTTGCTTGCCTCCATTGTTGGAAAGTGTGTGTGAAAAATTTAAACCCAAAGTTATAAATTAGAAATAATCACAAAACCCCTATTTATTAAAACATTTGCAAAATAGAAGCAAAGTCTCTATTTGTTTGAAATCCAAGTTTGACCAAACCCTTGCAAAGTAGGCCCATGAGTTTTGACCCATTTCTGAGACCAAATCACCACTACAAAACCTCAGGAAGATTTGAATTCAAATTGATTTTGAAACCATTTGAAAACTCATTCAGAAAATCGAAATAGAAAAGAAAAAGGATTAAACAAAGGAAAAGGGCCGAGCGCCAGATATCTAGCCCAGCAGAGAATCGAGCCCAACAAGCCCACCCGGGGGTTTTCTTTTCCTCTCGCACGCGCCAGCGCACCCAGACGGTCACTGACGACCGGACCCCACCCTCACTTCGTGCACATCGCTGACGAGTGGGCCCTGCCCACACTGTCCTCGTCTTCCCCAAACCTCGCCCGCGACCACGTCGCAGCCGCGGTCATGGCCGGTAATGGCGCGGCATAATTGGGCATTAATCCGCGAACGTTTCTTGTCAAGGCCTCGGCTATAAGATCCCCACCTCCTAGCGACTATTTTCCCCCAGTCAATTCTGCTTCCACGCCACCAGGCTGCCCACGACTCACACAAAACCGCCGCAGACAGAGCTTGCTCCGGCAAACGATTCCGGTGAAATCCGTGCGCCCCTTCCTCTCTGATTCGTTCGAGCCACTTCGCAACCTCCTTGCGCACCTCCTGACCCCACCAGTTCATCCTGTATTGCCCCAGGTCGCCGTTCCCGCTCGACGCCGCAAGCATCTGACGACCACCTCGACTCCGGCGACGAAAATCCGTAAGTCCCGTGTGCCCCTTCACTTCTGACTCACACAAGATTGTTCGCCACATTCTTGCGCATCTTCTAAACCCCCTGGCTTGTGTTAGGGAGACGCGGAACCTCGGCAACTACTCCGACAACAACCACCCGACTCCGTCCGTAACTCCGACGAGCAATCCTCGCCGTGACAGCGCGCCCCTCCGCAAACTAGTACCACGTTGAGTTTTTGCACGCCCTTGCGGATCTGGTAAGCACCTTCTTGCATCCTGGAACGAACTGGAACGCTAGCGCCGCCGTAGACCGAGCGCTCCGCCGCTCGCCGACGCCGCGCGCCGCCAGGACATGGTAGCTTGCTCGCGTGCCGTTGGATCTTGATCCAAGCGTTAGGATAGAATCATTAATCGGCGAAGAGGTACGCGATCTGGAGCGTACGATCTATTTAGATCCCGCGGCTACAGAGCTCGATCCGGTGCGAACCGGTACGCGCAAATCATAACGCGACGCGTGGCAAGGGTTAGAACTAAAAACAGAATTAAAACCAGAATTTGATTCAAATTTCAAATGCTTATAACTTTTGATTGCCACGTTGGAATTTTGCAAACTTTATACCGTTGGAATCAGTGAAACAAGACCTTTCTGAATATCCAATGTGTTTAACAAATAGTAACAGTTAAAATGACTTTATTTGTATAAACATGTTTAAGGCTATTTTAAGTATAGATTTATTTGGTAAATTGTATTAGTGCCAAATAAGTTTAGTTGGGAAATTTGTGACTTGTTAAGTTTCTGTAAAATAGTGCATGCTTGGTAGAATTTTCAAAATCACCACTTGGTAAATTCTTGCATGCATGCATTCATATTATTTTTGATTGAATATAATTGTGTGTAATTGTATGCTATAATTTTGTGTAGATTTTGCTAGTGATTGTGATTGTGAAGAGTGCTACTCTCCCCACTACCAAGGCAAGTGATATTTTCATGAATATTTCTATCCTATGTTTTGTACTAGCATTAGATATTTTGCTAAGTCTTGCATGCTATTTTTGCCTAATACCAAGTTGGGGAATCCTAAGTAGTGTAGAATTGTAGAATTGCTAGGGAATATTCCTAAGTTAAGTTATCATACCATGCTTAGCCTAGCTATTTAGCAAACAAGGGTTGGTAAAAATCTATACTCACTATGACAAAAATATTTCTAATTCATGAGACTTATGTTTTCCTAATAAAACAACTAAGTCAAATGAACCTCCTGGGTGGAATGGAAGGATTGGGTTATGTTGAGTGGTTACACAAGGACATGGACTTGGGTTGTGTATCTCACTTGTGGTATGCCACCCAGGCACAAAGGGATTTGGAGGCCAAGTGTTGAGAAAGCTTTCAGTGCAACCACTTGGCAAAATGGGCTCTGCCTTGATCATATAGGTAGCTAGAACTTAGTCTTTTGGACAGTTGGTGGTAGAAGGGATTGATAGGTTGGAACGCGTCCATTTGACTAAGGAAAAGCTTCTGAAAGGTCCTGTCTTGGGAAACCAAGTCTGGTGGGGAAAGTGCACAACCTCTGCAGATGGAAAAACCTAAGTACTTAGCCTAGTCCAAGGCAATGGACAACTTGAGCATCAAGACATGGAAGCTACAAGAATCTCATCACTCCAACTTCTAAGTAAAAATTGTGGGTGAACAAGGGTAAAGGACCCCAATGTCTATTGGTGGGTTCTTGGGAAGTTTTTTATAAAGAAAAACTTAGTGATTTCAACTAATAGGTAAAACCTATTTTCAAGCAAAGCAAGCCAAGCTACATTTAGCCAAAATGCATATAGTAATATAGTCCACTAAAAAAATATACTAAGGTATCACTTGCCAATACTATTCCAAAGTATTGACCCTCTGTGGCTGTAACTTGTGATGTTGCAGGTTACTCTGATGATGAGTAGGTGTCATGAGTCTACACTCAACATGCTTGCCTGTGGCACATGAAGATGAAGACTTATGTTTATTTACTTATTCCTTAAACTCTTGTATTAGGCCTATGGCCCTGAGTTGTAAAAGATTATGTTTTATCTCTGGAATGAATGTAATAAACGACCTTTGTATCTGTGTACTTCATCTTAAACTATGGATGCTAGCATTGATCCAGGGATCCATTCCTTTATAAAGGAGGGGTCTAACAATCTGGTCCTGGCGCCTTCAGGGGGTACATCTGAAACAACGCCATCTTGACTTCTGCATCCATAAAGGGAGCAACTAACTTCTCGTTCATATCATGAGTCACCGAAACTGGGACAAAATTTAGCACCTCTTCCATGCTTATCGTTGATACGTCGTAAACGTATCAATAATTTTTGATGCTCCATGCTTATTTTGTATCAACTTTCTTATGTTTTTTCTACACTTTGAGGTATTTTTATACATTTCTGGAACTAACCTATTGACAAGATGTCGCAGTGTCAGTTGCATGTTTTCTGCTATTTTTGGTTTTAGAAAAGCTAGTAAGGAAATATTCTTGGAATTGGACGGAACAAAAGCCAAAGTCAATATTTTACCATACACGACACGGAGACCGATGGGCAGACGAAGTGGGGCCACGAGGTGGCCACCCCTAGGGCTGGCGCGACCACCCCCTAGGGCGTGTCACCCCATGGTGTGGGCCCCTCTGGCGTCCACCAACCTCTCCCCTTCGCCTATATAAACACCCCGATGCAGAAAGAAATCCATGAAAGAGTCCATAGCCGCTGCCACCATCTTCCCTAGATCGGGGGGATCTGAAGCTCTTCTCGGCACCCTGCCGGAGGGGAGAGATCATCCCGGAGGCATTCTTCATCACCACGCCAGCCTTCGGAGTGATGCGTGAGTAGTTCACCCTTGGACTATGGGTCCAAACAGTAGCTAGATGGTTGGTTGTCCTCCTTTGTGCCATCATGTTTAGATATTGTGAGCTCCATTCATGATCAAGATCATCTATTTGTAATGCTACATGTTGTGTTTGCGGGGATCTAATGGATATTGAGTACTATGTCAAATTCATTATTAATTCTATCATGTCTATTTTATTTGTGATCTTGCATGCTCTCCGTTGCTAGTAGATACTTTGGCCAAGTAGATGCTTGTAACTCCAAGAGGGAGTATTTATGCTCGATAGTAGGTTCATGCCTCTAGTAATCTGGGAAGTGACAGAAATCTCTAAGGTTGTAGATGTGTTGTTTCTACTAGGGAGAAAACAACAATCCTTTGTCCAAGGGAAATTGTATTGTTTACTTTACACACTTTGTTTAATGCAATTATCTGATGGGGATATGCCTACCGGGGTATACCCAGCAGGACGTTTCCGACCGGCCCACGACCTGGCGAGTGGGCCTGCAAGACGGCGACTGGATCGAGACCTAGCGTGGATCCAAGCGGCTGGAAGCTGAAGGCCCAGGAGAGTAGATAGGCCCAGTCGGATTAGGTTAAACGAGTACCGAAACCTTAACAGATTCGGTTGAGATTTGTAAACCCTAGGGAGGGTGAGTCTATATAAACCTCCCTACAGGGCGTGTAAAGGTACGTTCCATCATACACCCATGCGACTCGCCGCCTAGCCGCCGAGCTCGCCCCATTGTACCACCATCTTAATACAATCTAGCAGGAGTAGGTCTTTACCCTCCGGGGGGCCGAACCTTGGTAAAACCCCGTGTCTCCGCCCTCATCTCGCACCGCAGATGGCAGGCCGCTCTTGCCCTTCGTTCTACTACTCGCTGCCGATTGCAGCATCTGTCGTGACCATTCCCACGACAGTGGCGCCCACCGTGGGGCCTGGCCGGTCTGGCCGGTGTTCTACGGCGAGATCCAATCTGCCCATCAACGAGACGGTCGCCACCGGCCGCATGACAGCGATCGGCGAGATGCTCCAGATCTTGCCGAGCAGCTACGTCCCGGCGGCGCGACCCGTCACGCACAGCATGATCTTGCCAGTAGGCACGATCAGCCTCTTCGTCGGCCTCACCGACGTCATCGTCTCGGAGGACTCGGCCCGCATCCGCGAGTCACCGCCACGCGACCGGCTCTCCGAGAGCCAGGTCCGCACGATCCATCGCCTCGCCTCCGAGTATAACTCGGCCCACAGCAACGTGGCCGAAAACTCCGCGGCCGCGGAAGACGCGGCCCTCAACGACGACGCCGACTCGGCGACCCCGGCGTCACTCGCCGGATCCATCACCGCGGCTTCACCCGCGGGCTCCATCACCCAGGTCTCCAACATGGGAGACTTCGAGCATCCCTCCATCCTTGGGACCTTCGACTTCGACTTCGGGTCGGAAAACTCCGCCGATATCCGCGACGGGACCGGTCGCCACGCCGCGACCTACATGGCGACTGACACCGATCCGCTGGAGGATCCCATCTCCACCCCGATCCCTCCTAACACCACGGCAACGGAGGTCAAGGAACTCCGCCTGAAGCTAGCGGAGGCAGTCCGCAAAGAGCAAGCCGAGCGCGAAAAATTTCGCCTCGAGCAGGTGACGGCACAGGAGCTGTCACACTACCACCAGCAGTGAATCAGGTCGCGCCTGAACCCCACCGTCCAGGGGCGCGCCTTGAACTTTGATGACGAGAACGACCCGGCCCGCGTGGCCGAGCGCGCGATCTACGAGAACGCGCCACCAGGAGGAAGCGCCCGGCCCCCACCAGGGTCGACGGCGATGGGCGCTCCACCTCCACCCAACCGCACACCCCCCAGGGATCAGCCGCGGATAGTGGTCTCCTCACGGGAGAGAGACGCGAATGGCCTACCACTGTTCTCCACCCCGATGGACAACCTCGTGGCGGGCCGAGCAGCGGCCGACAACATCACGGCCACTGGTGACGGCTCCCTACAGATCCAGTACGTCAGGGCCCTGCTCGCAAAGGCGGTCGAGCAGCAAAACGCAGGCGCCGACTCGCAATGTCGGGTGTACTCGCGTTCTTCGGGCAGCAGAGTGGCCTCAAGCGGCCGCCCATTGGCGGCAAACACCCTCAACTGCCTGCCACCAGAGCCACTGCAGCTCCAACATCGACCCGCGAACGCGGCACTCTCCACCAACGACCCCAGGCCAGCGACCAACTTCGTCGCAGCCAACGGTCAGCCCATCGACGCCCGCACCCACACCATCAACAACCAAAGCTGGCGCGCACGCCAGCCCGACGACCTGCGACACACCCTAACCAATCGCCGCGACGGCGAGCCGATGGGGTCACTAAGCCGACTCGGGCCCAGGTGCTTCGGACCGATGATCCGAGGCGAAAAGTACCCGGCGAACTTCAAGGCGCCGAAGGAAATAGAGAAGTACGACCCTTCTTACGACCCCTCCGTGTGGCTGGATACATACCTCATGGCGATGGGGATCGCTGGCCACACCGACCTGCTAGCCGCCCGTTACCTCCCCTTGATGATGGAGGGGACGTGTAGGCAGTAGATCAACACCCTCCCCCAGGATAGCATCGACTCCTAGGAGGAGATGCGCGACACCTTTGTCAGGCACTTCGAGTGCTCCTACGGAAGTTCTACGCCTAGAACTCCACATATGTATCCTCCATTCACTATGAAATAAAAAATATTGGTTACCGCAAATTGCGTCCACTCTCCGTGTCTTGTGCCACTCGCACTCGTAATAACAGCGTCAAGCTAACTGTAGAAGTCAACCTCTGGTACAGCGATCGGCACGGCCAAGTAGTGCGCTACAAGGGCACTAGGTTACCCCAGGTCTTGTAACGTCCACGAAAAACGCCTACCCGGAGCCCCATTGGAGTCGCCTAGATCGACTGGCTCAACGAGCCAAGACAAATGCCTTCGCTTCTCACAGCGACCATGATCCTCCGCATCCTCGACATAGCGACTCGAACGGCCAAGTACCACGCTCGGGGACTGACGACCAGTTCAGCGCGAGCGACTAGGGAAAACGCCAAGTATGAGAGCATGCCCAGGACTCGCCACGCGACTGACCCAACGGGCCAGACAGGAGTGACGCGCTTATTCTAACGCGCCCAGTCCTCACCCACCCTAGAGTTGCGCCTAGAACAACCAAGTACCACGCTCGGGGACTCGGCTACCCGACCTCGTTCGCGCAAGGGAAAACAGTGAAGTACAGAGCACTCATGGGAGTCGCCTTGCGACTGGCTTTCCGATCTCGGGCGAGTCGACCTCAACAACAAAACATTCAAAACCGCAAACACATAACAAACGAGGTAAACCCCATAAAAAGGGCGGACGCGCTCGGGGACTCGTTCAACCCTCAATCAGAAACACACAACAATTCACAAAATACCACGATATTTCATTATAGCATGTCACAAAATACAAAGTATGCCCAATGGCAGCACTGCTACTAACGCCCCAAGGGCACAATGTCTTATTCCGCAGGCTTCAATGACGACTCGCCACCACCCTTGCCGTTGCGAATGAAGGGAGTATACGGGTTCTACGGGTACGTCGTCAACTCACCCGCCATCGCCGCACGGAAGGGCTGCTCGATCTTGAAGTCCCGGTGCTGTGGCTCGGAGTCGTTGGGTGCGACGACCGTCTCCTGATAAGGAAGGAGGTCGCCCATCGCCCAGACGCGCTCGTAGTACACCGCGGCGCGGTCCGTCAGCTTCAACACCTCGGCGATCTCCACCGAGCCAGTCGACGACGGGTAGCCACTCGTCACGTCATCAAGATCGAAATCTTCTGGGAAGTGGGCGAGCCCAAGGCTCAGCGTCGTTGCCGCCCCGCGCCAGAACGCTGACCGCGTCATAAACTCGACGACCGATGGCGCCTTCTCCAAGTATCGCCACACCTCGACGAGGTCGCTGGGAATCACTTCCGTGGGCGACATCTCCTGAAGATACGCCCGTATACATGTCGCCAACAACGTGGCCGAGTCGACCAGCGTGGCTACACATTGCCGTGCGTCGAACGAATTCGCCTCCTCCGCACTATCAATGATTCGACCTGCGGACAGAAGGTGACAGTTAATACATCAAAGATTACACAATGCATATGTTACAGGCAGAGGCAGGCACACTCACCAATCAAGGGACGGGAGAGATCCGTGATGAAGCTCTGAAGAGAGGTGTAATCGTCTTGAAGCCCAGCAACGAGGGCGTCAGAGACCTTACGCTCCTCAGCGGTGGCTGTAACAGCAGCCTTGGCTCGCCCATCCGCCGATCTCGCCTCTTCCTTCGCTTCCTTCAGCTCGCGCTCAAGGTCGGCGATCCGCTTCTCAGCCAAGCTCAACGCAGGCTGAGCTGCCGTCAATTCACTCGCTGGGACAAGGCCTTGGCGGACCTCCTCTGCCTTCGCAGCAGTCGCCTGGAGTCCCTTGTTCGCCTCTTGGACGATGACAAGTTCTTTCTCCGCGCGACGCTTCGCAGCAAGCTGGTCGGCTGACTCACGCTGCAAACCCTGCGCAAAAGATAAACAGTTAACGAAAACGAAATCCTAAGCGCCCACCCGCTGAAATTCAGCGCGTAGGCACTCGGGGACTGGGGATCAAAGATCCTAAGTGCCCACCCGCTGAAATTCAGCGAGTAGGCACTCGGGGACTAGAGATCAAAAATCCTAAGTGCCCACCCGCTAAAATTCAGCGAGTAGGCACTCGGGGACTGGAGATCAAAAAACCAAGTGCCCACCCGCTGAAATTCAGCGACTAGGCACTCGGGGACTAGACGCGAGAAACAAAAACAAAGACACTAAAAGAATCCGACCGCTGCAAGTCAGCGGCCCGATCCTCGGGGACTGGACATACCTGGATGGCTGCGCCAAGCATGCCATGAACCTGTATCGCGTCCACGAATGCGAGAAGTGCCGAAGTGTGCCCACGACGCTGTTCGACCTCCGTCTCGGCAACTTCAGGCGCGCGGCTCGAGGGCATGGTACCACTCGCCGTAGCCGCTCTGGCCATGAAGCGCGGGAAGGTCGCGATGGATGCGCCGGCACCAAAAGAGGCCGGCTCGGCCACCCCAGGCGAGGGAGCACCCTCCTTGGTCGTCAAGGCCGCCTCCGCCACGGGTTCACTCAGAGCGATCGTCGTGTCGTCAGACACCGTGACGACTTCGTCGCCCTTGGTCTTCTTGGCACTATCCGCGGGGGCGACGACCTCGTCCACCTTCCTCTTCCGGGAGGGGTCCTCCTCGCTGACGACTAGCGGCACCTTGGCCACGGTCGGGTGGCCTATATTCTTAGCTCCAGTCCTACAAATTGATCACATGAGCAAAGTGGTCCGAGTACAATGAAAAACAAAGACAGGTGAATAAAACTCACTTGGCGACCGGTAGGAACCGCAGCCCCGTGCGGATGCCGGCCGGCTTCTCCAATTCAGGGCCCAAGACACAGAAGGCTTCTTCGTTGTCGAGGACGCGACTAGAGCTTCTGAAACATTTTCGGCGGGAGCTTCCCTGGGTGGCAAAGCTGTCGCGACCGGAGCAGCCCCCGACCCAGAGACTGGGGCGAACGACGGAGGCATCGAGGCCAGAGGCACCTCACTCAGGACGGCGGTGATGTCCGGCGCCGCCATCGTCTGTGGAGCTTCACCCCTGGCCAGGCTGGTGGCGTCGAAGCTGCTTGGCGAATGAGGCGGAGACGCCTGTCTCGCTGGCTTCGTCTTCCTCTTTGGAGGGGCCTTCACCTCCTTCTTATTCTTCTTCTTGTTCTTCTTCTTCGATGGAGTAGCCTCGCGATGCGAGGTGTGCTCGGGGAGCTCGTCGTCGTCATCGTCATGACGTTCGAGGCTTTTGCTCGCTTCGAGCTCACGCTGCCGCTGTCCACGAGTTTTCCGGACCAGTGGGGCGACCTCTTCCTCGGATTCGTCGTCGTCGCCGCTCCTGTTACTCTCGACGCCGCCCCTTGTAGGAGGCGATTCGCGCCCCTCCTGGACGGACGAGCTCGAATTCTCGTCGTCGCGGGCGGAAGCCACCCTTCCACCACTTGAAATAACTGCAATAGGCGTAAGACAATATCAGTATAACCGTGACAGCATTAACTGCGACTGCGAATGATGGAAAAATAACTTACCGTCGGGGCTGGATTCTTTAAGGTGTAGGGGGCGACCCCAGCCTTCGCGTCGAGGTACGCCGCCTGGGAGATCTTCTTCAACGCCAGGAGGTAATCCTCGAGTTGCCACTCGGCGAGGCAGGATTTCGTCGAGTCCTCCCGGCCCGTGTACTCGTACATGTAGTGATCACGGCGGGCCGGGGGACGAGTCTCCGCCCGAGCCAGCAGTTGTACAAGTTGATGGGCTGGAGACCTTTCTTCTTCAGGCCACGGATGGTCTGAAGCATTTCATCCACAACCATCCGCTGGTCTGTTGGAAGCTTGCCGACTTGGAGTCGACGCGGTTCGGGCCGGTCGGCGGAGTATCTTGGGATCGCCACTTCGCTGTCTGGAGATGCCTCGGTGACGTAAAACCAAGACTTCTTCCATTCACTCGCCGCCTTGGCAGGTAGCATCAAATCGAAAAAGGAGGCCTTCGACTTCAATTGAAACGTCAGGCCGCCCGCGGCAAGCATCGGGCCGCCTGCTTCTTCGCGACTGATCCGCCCGTGGAACAGATCTTGCCACAGGGGGAAATAGGGCCTGCAGCCCAGGTAGCACTCGCAGAATGCCACGAAAATGGCGAGTTGCTCGATGCTGTGCGGGCCCAGGTCCGATGGTTGGATCCCGTAGAAGGCGCAGAAGCGCCGGAAGAAAAGAGATGTGGGGAATCCCAGCCCCCGTTCCAGATGGCTGGTCAAGCAGCCGAATTCTCCCTCGCGCGGGTCCAGAGTCACCTCTCCGGCCGCGGGGATGCGCCACCTGCCGGCGCGAAGGATCCCGGCCTCCTCGAAGGAAGCCAGTAACGCTCTCGTACACTTGGACCTGCCCCATGGTTCGGTGGAGGGGGCCATTGGCAGAAGGATTTGTGGAGGTCGGAGGATTTCGGTCCGGCTGGATCGAGATGTGGAGGAAAACGAAGGTGCTCGCAATCGGAAGAAATGACGAGGAGGTGGTTCTCCGATCGCCTACCATTCCCTTTATATAGCGGTTGTTACCCGCCAAATCAGGGAGCCGTTACTACGTGGTGATTACGCCAAAAGTTACCGTTGGATTACCCCAACGGCTAGTTTGACTGTGCTTGACGGTCCAACTTCGGCCACTCGGCTCGCCGACCGATCACTACAACAGTGACTAAATACTTCGTCGACCCGTTCGCCGAGATGCGACCAGAATGACTAGTATTTTCCTTTATTCAGGAGCCCGCCACCGATTTGACTGGGTGTCCGCATTGGACCCGTATGCTCCGACTGCCAGCGACCACCTGCGCCTAATCGACGATGGCCTCGAGGACTACTGATGGGGATATGCCTACCGGGGTATACCTAGCAGGACGTTTCCGACCGGCCCACGACCTGGCGAGTGGGCCTGCAAGACGGCGACTGGGTCGAGACCTGGCGTGGATCCAAGCGACTGGAAGCTGAAGGCCCAGGAGAATAGATAGGCCCAGTCGGATTAGGTTAAACTAGTACCGAAACCTTAACAGATTCGGTTGAGATTTGTAAACCCTAGGGAGGGTGAGTCTATATAAACCTCCCTACAGGGCGTGTAAAGGTACGTTCCATCATACACCCAAGCGACTCGCCGCCTAGCCGCCGAGCTCGCCCCATTGTACCACCATCATAATACAATCTAGCAGGAGTAGGTCTTTACCCTCCCGGGGGCCGAACCTGGGTAAAACCCCGTGTCTCCGCCCTCATCTCGCACCGCAGATGGCAGGCCGCCCTTGCCCTTCGTTCTACTACTCGCTGCCGATTGCAGCATCTGCCGTGACCATTCCCATGACAGTTGTCCTCCTTTGTGCTATCATTTTTAGATGTTGTGAGCTCCGTTCATGATCAAGATCATCTATTTGTAATGCTACATGTTGTGTTTGCGGGGATCTAATGGATATTGAGTACTATGTCAAATTGATTATTGATTCTATCATGTCTATGTTATTTGTGATCTTGCATGCTCTCCGTTGCTAGTAGATACTTTGGCCAAGTAGATGCTTGTAACTCCAAGAGGGAGTATTTATGCTCGATAGTAGGTTCATGCCTCTAGTAATCTGGGAAAGTGACAGAAATCTCTAAGGTTGTAGATGTGTTGTTGCTACTAGGGAGAAAACAACAATCCTTTGTCCAAGGGAAATTGTATTGTTTACTTTACACACTTTGTTTAATGCAATTATCTGTTGCTTGCAACTTAATACTGGAACGGGTTCGGATGATAACCTAAAGGTGGATTATTATTCATAGATGCAGTTGGATACGGTCTACGTATCATGTTGTAATTCCCAAACAAATCTTGTAGAGATCAAGATGTCTAGTATATGCATTGTTATGCATTTTCAATCTGCCAATTGCCCCGCTGTAATTTGTTCACCCAACATCCTATTTATCTTAAGGAGAAACACCTCTAGTGAACTGTGGACCCCGGTCCATTTCTTATCATTGATTTACCATCTACTGTTTACTTTCTGCAAGCAATTACTATCTTCCACACTATATGTTTAATACTTTGTTTTCAGCAAACCGGTGAGATTGACAACCTCACTCTAAGTTGGGGCAAAGTACTGTGGTTGTGTTGTGCAAGATTCCAAGTTCCTAGCAACACCTTGGAGTTGTTTCCTTACTCCTACTGGTTCGATAACCTTGGTTTCATAACTGAGGTAAACTTGTTGTTGTGCTCATCATACCTTCCTCTTGGGTTTCCCAACGAGATCTATATATATGAGCCATCAAGCAATTTTCTAGCGCTGTTGCCAGGGAGATAAGGACAGCTTCAATCTCTTCCTCCTCGTCAATCACTTTTCAGGGAGAAAGAACATTCTTGCAAGGGGAGTCTCTCACAACCAATCTATTTACTTTGTTTTTGTTTTGCTTAGTTTATTTTGCTTTGTTTTTCTTGTTTCTTTTTATCAAAAATACCAAAAAAAAATAGTTGTACTGCCTTGTTTCCTTTTATCAAAAACACAAAAAAAATTAGTTCCTACTTTAGTTACTATTTCTATTGGCTTGCTTTACTCTTGCAAAAATGAATACCCCTGAAAATACCAAGTTGTGTGACTTCACTAGCACAAACAACAATGATTTTATGTGCACACCTATTGCTCCACCTGTTCCTAAAGCTACTTTCTTTGAAAGTAAACCTGTTATGAAAGAGCAATTTTCTAGTGCTAGTTCTGATGATGCTGCTGCTTACCTTAATAATTTTATTGAACTTTGTGAGATGCAAAAATATAAGAATGTAGATGGAGATATTATTAAGTTTAAATTATTCCCTTTATCTTTGAGAGGAAGATCTAAAGAATGGTTGCTATCTTTACCTAGAAATAGTATTTATTCATGGATTAAATGCAAAGATGTTTTTGTTGGAAAATATTACCCTCCTACTAAGATTATATCTATGAGAAGTGAAATAATGAAATTTAAACAATTTGATAATGAACATGTTGCTCAAGCTTGGGAAAGAATGAAATCTTTGGTAAAGAATTGCCCCACTCATGGACTGACTGCTTGGATGATTATCCAAATCTTTTATGCAGGACTGAATTTTTCTTCAAGAAATATGTTGGATTCTACTGCTGGAGGTACCTTTATGACCATTACTTTGGGTGCTGCAACAAAGCTCCTTGATAATATGATGGTTAACTATTCTGAATGGCACACTAAGAGAGATCCACAAGGTAAGAAGGTAAACTCTATTGAAGAAATCTCCTCCTTGAGTGATAAAATTGATGTTATTATGTCTATGCTTATTAATGGAAAAGCTCATATTGATCCAAATATTGTTCCTTTAGCCTCTTTGGTTTCTCAAGAAGAGCAAGTTGATGTGAACTTCATTAGAAATAATAATTTTAGCAACAATGCCTATAGCAATAATTTTGGTAATAATAATTATAGGCTATATCCTCCCAATAATGGTAATGTTTATGGAAATTCCAACAACAACAATAGAAGTGCACCCTCTGAACTTGAGGTCATGCTTAAGGATTTTATTAGTAAACAAATTGCCTTTAATAAAAATATTGAGGAAAAGCTTTCAAATGCTGAAAAAGTATTTCATCTTTGTGTGAAGCACAATCTTCTTTGATTAATAAAATGGTTGCTAAACCTGAAACTATGGAAAACCCTTTTGCTGCTACTAATGCCATAAAATTTAGAATTGATGAAAATGTTAGAATGTTAGCTGAATTTCATGCTAGGTGGGAAAGAGAAGATGAAATTGCTAGAAATAGTAGTATTTATACTATTACCACCACCAATGTTGATGCTAGCAAACCACCTAAAGTCCCCACTCCTTTTTCCAATAAAAATGCTTAAATTTTTAGAAATATGGGAAACAATAGTTCTACTACCTTGGATGCTAAATTTGATTTTGATCTTGGTGGTTGCAATATTTCTGAAGTAATTATGTTCCTACAAAAGCTTGCTAGAAGTCCTAATGCTAGTGCTATGAATATATATGGCTTTTACAAAACACATTACAGATGCTCTCATGAAAATTAAGGAAAAAAAGTGAAACATAAATCTTCTATTCCTAGTAAATTAGAAGATGGTTGGTAACTAAAAGGATACGGATGTTGGCTAGAGGGGGTGAATAGGCGATTAAAACTTTTCCGAGAGTGGCTCAACAAAGGCGGAATTAAACTAGCTTTTACTTTGTTAAGCACAAAACCTAGAACAGTCTAGGGTTCACCTATGTGCACAAACAACTTATGCTAAGCAAGACAAACAACTATGTGATAGCAAGATATATACTTCAAGCATGAAGGCTATCACAAAGTAAAGTGCATAAGTAAGAGCTCGGGTATAGAGATAACCGAGGCACGCAGGGACGATGATATTTTACCGAGTTCCTCCCAACATGGAGTACGTCTCGTTTGGAGAGGGGGTGGTATCTAACCACCTACGCCACAAAAGGCCTCCCTTATTCTCCGATGAATCTCACCCCAACGGGATCGATCCACACTTCCACTATCGGTGCACTTGTCGGTGGCAAACCGGAACCTCTCACAAGGTTGGGGCACTTCTCCACAACTTAATTGGAGGCTCCCAACAAACGCCACCAAGGCCACAACCCGCAACACCAACAAACCGTCTAGGGTTCCAAGAACCCAAGAATAAAAAGCTTCTCAACTTTCACTCACCAAATCCTCCGAGGAGAACTCAAACCGATGCACCGAATGCAAGAGGAAAGAACACCACAAAGATGCTACAATCCCTAACTCTCAAGTTCCAACAAAGCTACTAAAGCTATTGGTGGAACAAGAGAGGAAGAACACAAAGAGGGACACAAAATCCCCCAAAATCTAGATCCCAAAGATACACTCACAAAGAGATGTTTTGGTTTGGTCAAAACGTGGATCTAGATCTCCTCTCTCTTCCACTCAATGAGCAAAGCTTGGGCAAAATAGAGGAAGAAGAAGCAGTCAAAAGGTTAAAGGGACAAAGCTATTTAAAGGGCAAAGCAAAAATGGAGATTGGGACGATTTTCCTGAACGGACCGGTACTACCGGACCGAACAAACTCAACATCGTAGGGACAAAGAAAAATAGCAGCCAGCGAGTGCACGCGCGAGGAGTGGGCCAGCCATCAGGGCCCGTGCGTGAGCGAGCAATAGGCGGAGCAGTGCGAGCGGCGCGCGACGGGGAAGTCAACGGGCGAGGCGGAAACGCGTGATGCGAGGCGGGGCCGCAGCAAGCAGCGCGCGCGAGTGAGCAACGCGGTGATGTGCACGGGAGCATGCGGTCAACGCGTGAGCGGGGCAAGCGGGGCCAGTGGCACGCATCGCGTGAGAGAATCTGGAGCGGGCAGCGGGGCCCACCGCGAGCGGCGGCGGTGGACAGGACAGGCACTGGGAGATGAAGCTGGGCCTCGCGCGCGTGGTGTTCCTGGACCGGCCGGTACTACCGTACCACCCGGGCGGTAGTACCGGGAACCGGACCCAGGTGCTGGGCAAGGCTGAGGGCGAGCGGGCTGGAACAGGCGCGTCCGGTACTAGGCCTGGTACTAGGCCTGGTAGTACCGGACGTCCGGTACTGTGGCAGATATTCAAACGGCTATAACTTTTGATTGGTAACTCCGATCGACCCGATTACAATTGCGTTGGAAAGAGGACAATATGAGATACCCTATAAAATGTGAGAATGTTATAATGTGAGATACCTCACTTGGTGAGAAACCGAAAAACCACCAATATCAAAATCGCAACAAGATGTAAACGGAAGATCCGATTTTGATGAACAAGAGCTTGTTATGGAGGTTACCACAACTTCTATATCCTCACATGGATAAGACCAAATAACAACCAAATATGATTATGCAAGTATGCAAAGGTTTGAGCTCTCTCCAAACGATGTGATCGAGTTACTCATTCGAGAGCCCCTCTTGATAGTACGGTTATCTATCCTAAACCCGGTCTCCCACACACCACATGAGACCAGAAAAAGGGAAAACCTATCAAGATTATACCTTTGCCTTGAGCATTCCACTTGAGCTCGACGTAGACGAACTTGACCATCTCAATATGGAGCGCCTTTCTTGATTCATCATCATCGATCCATGATCACTGAGGATGGCAAGCATCAAACATGAGATCTTCTATAGATGGTGCATTTTGAGCTTGCACAGCACATCTTCTTCTTCATATTATCGACCTTGAAGCCAACACATGCTCCAAGTGATCCCAATGGACAAATCCTACAAGTGCAACTTAATACACACATTTGTCCATAAAGATTGTCATTAATTACCAAAACCACACATGGGGGCCCACATGTTCTTTCAGTAACCCATCATTAATATGAAAGTGAATGATTTTGATCTCAAACTTTATGTGACCTTGCTTTTAGTGTCTCTATTATGCCTAAAAAATTATGAAATGCTTGATTTCCCACCATTGGAAGATTGTTATTTGGATGTCCAACTTGATGATAATGCTAAAAAGAAAATTATGGAGAGAATTAATGATGTTCTTATTATGGTTAACAATACCTTTGTCTCCGTTGATATCTATGTTTTGTATGTTTAATGTAATGCTTCTTGTCCTATTATTTTGGGAAGACCTTTTCTTAGAACTGTTGGTGCCATTATTGATATGAAGGAATGCACCATTAAATACCCATTCCCACTCAAGAAAGATATAGAACACTTCCCTAGAAAGAGAGAGAAGATACCTTTTGCCTATCCTATTAAAACAAAATTTGATGTTAATGCTTCCTCATTCGAGAATACTTGATTTTTGCTTCCTATGCCTAGATGAAAGGCATTAAAGAAAAGCACTATTGGGAGATAACCCAAATTATTTTTATTTTCAGCAATTTTTTCCTTTTTTGAATCTTGGAAGTTATTACCTCTGTAATGACCACTCCTTATCCTTTTTGTGTGGTTTTTTTGTCAAAAATAACCTCTAATGAGAGAGAAGTAAGATTTGGGGAAGTTGTTGTCCTGAAACAGATTTTTATGCTTCACTGTAAAAAATCGTAAAAAATCCCAGTACGCCGGATTGAGCTGTAATTTTTTGTGCATATTCCCCAGGTTATTATTTAACTTTCGTTAGTTTAGCACTTTTCGATTTGAGCAATATAAGGTCTTCAAAAAATCGGTATTTATCTACTGGTCTGTTTGGACAAATTTCTGCCATTGTTTGCATTTGCCTCTTATCGGTTTGTTTTTTAGTTCTTTTTTATCACTTGAGATTTTAAAAGGAATTGCTACAGTATCTTGTGTTTTAATGGAAGTTTTACTTGTGTTGAAACTAAACCTAAGGGCTTATTATCTTGAATGCACTAATGTTGCTCATGAAGAATTGTGTGAAGTTTTGTATGAAGGAAATTTTCAAGTGTAGGGGAAGAATAATGTGATGAGATGAAGTATGGACAAAAGCTCAAGCTTGAGGATGCCACCCGTGTCACCCCAAGAAATATTCAAGAGGTACAAGCGTCAAATCTTGGGGATGCCCAAGGCATCCCCTTTTCCATCAATAAAAATCTAAGGTCTTCTTTCTAGACACTTTATGTTTATAGCTTCATGCACTATTGTGTTGTTCTTGAAGTGTCTTTATTTTTGTTTTTTGTTTTCTTTTGTTTGGTTTGCTGAAATAAATTAGTTGGACCCCGCATTCTTATGTTGTTTCAAATAAGTTGATTGGTGTTAGAAAAGAGTAGAAATTTTCATGCTTATAGTGGTACAAAAGGAAGCTTGTTTTGATTGTAGCCTAGACTTTATCATGTCATGTTATATGTTGCTTCAACCTTATGCTTAGTGATTATTGATGTAGCATGACTTGTTCCAAACAATTGAGATTGGTTAATGTGTCTTGAAAGAATCATGCGTTGTTTTAGCATACAAAAGCATAATATTGTGGTATTCTCCTTTGATGCTTTATTTGGGTTGACTTGGCACAAGTTTACACCATGTTAAGACTATGAACCAGTCACCTTAGCCTCTATGATCATTTAGTCTTTGACTTGTTATATCACTTTATGCTTTAATTAATAGTGTTTTGTCGCTTTGCATGATTATGTCCATTATTGCTCTCTTAGTTGGTCGCTCCCAGTATTTTGCTAGCCTCCACCTATACTAAGTATGAGCTCTACTCGTGCATCCAACTCCCAAGAAACCAAGTTATTCCAAAGAGTCCACTATAAATTCCTATGAATGGTGTGTTACACCATTCCAAGTATATTCATGTGTTTATCTATCTTCCAAATTAAACTTGTTATGTGAAAATTAGTGATTAAAGCTCTCACAAACTTGATGGAACACTTTACTTTCTTGCACTTAATAAACTTGAACCATTGTGTCATCTATGTTGCTTCTATGCTTGCAAATTATAAGTTCGGAGTTTGCAGAATCATGCTATCATGGGGAATGCTTTCAACACCTGTACATATTATCCATTTGATATCATGATCTTTTGTTTATGGATGTCGGCGGTGTGAAATAAAAGGGGAGATTGTAAGTCCATGGAGTATTATATATGTGTTAGAGAAACGCCTAGGCGGCTAGCCTAAGCCATGCCTAATCATGGTGGAAACTTGCAGCATAACCATAGTGAGCAATCTATGAAGCATCTTCAGAAAAAATATAGAAAAAAAGAGAAAAAAGCACCATGCTCATGGTAAATAAAAAGATCGCCGAGATGCTCATTGTATGTTGCCTTGTCATTTTGATATGGGATAGCTCTTGTGTCATGGGGCAAGGGGTACCCCATTGGCGGTTCTCTATGATACACATATACTTACAATGACAAGAACTTTATTGTGACTAAAGTTGAGTAGCGTGAGGAACGGCCCTCGTACTCAAGGGACATGTGATTTCCAACTTATGATCTGTCAAGAATATACTTCATATTTGTCTCACTTTAACCTTAATCACCTCAAGATGCTTATGATAGGGGCAATGAGAGGTGAAAGCTAAAAGTACCATAATTTTTGGAAGCTCTTTATGAAACTTAAAATCCCTGCTTTCCTTTGTGAAGGGCCTTTATTTTATTTTTATGTTGAGTCTCCATCTTTTATCTTTATGCACCAATTAAGAGAGCATAGTTTTCATTCTTAGTTCAATGTGCATTGTCCCAAAACATTTTGATTGATTCATAACTTTGATATTGCTTGTTCTTAAATTATCTGTATCTTGTCACCCTTATGAACTTTGAAGGTGTCATATGCATTTATGTTTTGCTATTCCGTGAAGGACAAGCTGAATACTACTCTTATTATGTTTTCTATATGTGAAACAAACAAATGTCTTTAAATGCATTGTTATTCATGATATTTTGTTTGTACCTTTTCATGTTACAACTTAGTTGCTTTGTCTTATTGTTAGAACTACATCTTTCATGATCATGTTTAGAGTACTATGATCCTAGCTATCAATGCTTTAAAAATACCTTGATCAAGATTGTGATGGTGCATGTCACCTAAAAAATTATTCTTTTTATACTTACCTGCTCGAGGATGAGCAGGAGTTAAGCTTGGGGATGCTTGATACGTCATAAACGTATCTATATTTTTTATGCTTCATGCTTGTTTTGTATCAACTTTCTTATGTTTTATCTATACTTTGAGGTATCTTTATACATTTTTCGGAACTAGCCTATTGACAAGATGCCACAGTGCCAGTTGCCTGTTTTCTACTGTTTTTTGTTTCATAAAAGCTAGTAAGGAAATATTCTCGGAATTGGAAGGAACAAAAGCCAAATTCAATATTTTACCAGACACGACACAGAGACCGAAGGGCAGATGAAGTGGGTCCACGAGGTGTCCACACCTAGGGATGGCACGGCCACCCCCTAGGGCGTTCCGCCCCATTGTGTGGGCCTCTCGGGCATCCACTGACCTCGCCCCTTCTCCTATATAAACACCCCGATGAAGAAACCCTAAGGACCCGATCATAAATCCATAAAAGAGTTCGTAGCCGCCGCCACCATCATTCCTAGATTAGGGGGGATCTGAAGCCAGTGGAGGAGCTTGAAAAAAATCATGGGCGAGCCAGGCACAGAGTTCATCTGTCTGAAGTTGTTTGTCGTGTTTTTTCCTCTGCTATTAAAATTCAAGCAAGTGTGAAGAGTCGTTTCCTTTTTTTCCAACCGGGATAACCGCTTTCCATTAATTGCTTAACAGAAATACAAAGTTCACTACAAAGATGAGAAGGGAAAGAGAGTACAGCGAGTTCGGGGCACCAGTAGGAAACCTGCTGAAGCTGCTCGATCTCGAAACAACTTCTATATGGAAAAAACCTACTACCACCAAAACTCAAAAAAACTAAACCTACAGTTTCCAAGAATTCCACAACCATCATTCAAATGTCAAACAAAAGAACAGCCAACCGGCTAGCTACACCAGCATCAGAAAAGGCAACCCCCAAGCAGACATAAACCATTTTCTAAACAGGGGAGCACAATCACCACCGGACAACAACACCAACACCACAATGTCAACAAAAGCTTCAGTCACCAATTCTCAGCATCTCATCCGATCTCCACCTAGATACTTTTGCCACATAAGCAACCAGCTTCATCATCTTCTTAGTATTGTTGATCATTGGGCCTCTGTCGCCGCCCTTTTGCAGACCTGCCCAATATAACAAAAATGAACCACCAGTAGGCAAATTTTGCATCAGCACCTCCTGCGGGCCCCGATGCCATACGGAGTTCCGGCCCCGAAGAGGAATCGGGATAGGATATACCGTCCACCTGTGCCAATGAGACCAACATCGGCACCGGAATCACCTCGCAATTTGATGGCGGCGCCGATAACGGAACCCACTGGAGCCCCACCTATCCCTCCGCCGACGGAGCCGGAACGGAGCTGGTGTGACGCCGGTACTCCTGTAAGACGTGTAGCGAACCCTCATGTCCCTCCCCCGACGGAGCCGGAATGGAGGCTTGTGCGACGCCAGTACTCCTGGCCGCGATCGCCGACACAATTGGAGACGAAGGAGAAAAACGTTCCCAGGGTTGACACGTCCATCTTCTTTGCAATCGTGGATATGATGCTAAGTGAAGAGTCATTTGCTAGTGCTGAATAATCTTCAATTTTACTTGTCTCATCCCTTTTCTTTCCAAGACAAAATCATTTTTCTCTAACTGGAATTTTCCATTGATGTAGGCTCTAGGCTATGCAATTTGCAACAAATTTACAATTCGGTGAACAATGAACACTCGTGCAGAGGAATTGGAGAATATCACCCATGCAGGGGAATTGGAGAATAGAAGCGATTCGATTCGGTCGCAACATCTGAGTAGCAGTAGTGGCAACTCTTGCCTCGTGTCGTGACCCCCTTGTTGACCCTCTGCTGCCAGAGTCGGCGCAGCGCTGCTATGACTCATCCACTCCGGTGATTCCCCCCGATTTCCCTCTTTTTCTTGCCCAAATTTTTAAACATAGCTCGGTGACTCCATGACATAGCTTCTGTTTACTATTGAGAGACATGAACGAGTGAATGGAAGGCAGCCTACAGGAAGGGACAATGCGTGTAGGTGGGTTGGGCCAATGAGGCGTTGGGGTCAATATTTTTTCTGCCAAAAAGCTGGGCGGGCCATGGCCCAGTTTGGCCCCAACTAAGCTCCGCCAGTGTCCGAAGCTCTTCCCGGCATCCTGCTGGAGGGAAGAGATCATCCCTAAGGCCTTCTTCATCACCATGCCAGCCTCCGGAGTGATGCGTGATTAGTTCACCCTTGGACTATGGGCCCATACAATAGCTAGATGGTTGGTTCTCCTCCTTTGCGCTATCATGTTTAGATCTTGTGAGCTCCATTCATGATCATGATCATCTATTTGTAATTCTACATGTTGTGTTTACGGGGATCCGATGGATATTGAGTACTATGTTAGATTGATTATTGATTCTATCATGTCTATGTTATTTGTGATCTTGCATGCTCTCCGTTGCTAGTAGATACTTTGGCCAAGTAGATGCTTGTAACTCCAAGAGGGAGTTTTTATGCTCGATAGTAGGTTCATTGTAAGGTTCCCAACCTTTAATAAGGTAGAGATCCCTGTGTTTACAATGCTAGTCCCTGGATCAATAGCTAGCATCCACAGTTAAGATGTAATATCAAGAAGCAAAGGTCATAATACAACTTTATAACCAGGCATAAAATAATTTATTACATCTTACATAGATCATTTGGCTATCACATTACAATGCAGCAGAATATAACAATAGCATGGGGTCCTTCATCTTCAAAGTGCCACAGGCAGACATGTTGGTTGTAGACTTGTAATCCTAATCATTAAACTTCACTAATATCAACAAACCTGCAACATAACAAGTTACAGCCACAAGGGTCAATACATTTGAATTGTATTGGCAAGTGATACTATGGTAGTATAGTGGAGTATATCATCTATATGCATTTGGCTAAGTGGAGCTTAGGCTTGCATTGCTCAAAATAGATTTTCCTTATCATTTGAAAACACTAAGTTTTTTCTTGACAAAAATCACCCAAGGCATCTCCCAATAGAAATTAGTGATCCTTTAACCCTTGTTCAACCACAAGTTTTTAACTTAGAAATTGGGATGAGGAGATTCTTGATAGCTTCCATGTCTTGATGCTCAAATTGTCCTTTGCCAGGGACATGGCTAAGTACTTAGATTTTTACACTCTGCAGAGGTGGTGCACTTTCCCCACAAGACTTGGTTTCACCAAGACAAGATCTTTCAGAAGCCTTCCCTTCGACCAGAATGGACGCGCTCCAACCTATCAAACCCCTACCACCAACTGTCCATTTGGCTAAGTTATTGCAACCTATATGATCCAGGCAGAGCCCATAATGCCATGTGGCTGCACTTGAAGCTTCTCAACATTTGACATCTCAAATCTCTTTGTTCCTGGGTGGCATTCCACAAGTGTGATACACAAGGTTCACCAGTCCCCTGGCCTTGTGTAACCACTCAACACAAACCATTCCTTCCATTCCACCCAGGTGATTCATTCACTTAGTTGTTTTATTAAACAAAACACAAGTCCTTGACTTGGAAATATTTCATAGTATGAATATATATTCCACCCTTGTTTTCTATTAGCTAAGCTAAGCATGATAGTAGTAGGAATCTTAACTTAGGAAAATTCTACTAAGCTTTCATCTACTAGGATTTCCCATGGCATAGTTTATACTTAGCAAAATTCCATGCAAGTCCTACTTAGAAATATCACTAATGCATAGTGAAAATAATGGGACAAAAGTATGAAGCATCACTTGCCTTTTTGGTAGAGGGTATAAGTTCACTCCTTGATCTTTGCAATGTTCACACACTTCACTCACTACAATTCAATCAAGCAAACAATATTTCAATCTACCATTCAAGCAATTCATCACATAAATGACAAAAACAAAGCAATGCATGCAAGCATGCAAGAGATTGTTTTATTTGTAAAAGTGGTTTCTAATGGTTCATAAACATTTGAAAACACCTAATGGTCATTTTATCAAGTGGCAAAACCATTTGCAAAAGGTTTTACTTCATAAACCATTTTTAAACCAAATCATTATTTTATGTGGTGAAGAAATGTTTTTAATAAGGCAACATTCTATAGGTTTCATAAAATATTTTTTCAAACCATAAACCCTTGTGTTTTAGGGTCAGAGAGTTTATTTCCAAAACATTTCCCAAAGGTTTTCCTCCAAAATCATTTTTAACAATTAAACCATATTTTTATTTGACTAGAAATGGTTTAAATCAAAGATTCATTCTTTTGTTTCACCAAATATATTTTTGAAACCACCAATTGATTTCTAGGGTCAGTAGGTTCAAAACAAACCATTTTCCAAAGATTTTATTCCCAAAATCATTTTAGAACAATTTTTATATCCTAAACATGCTTACATAAGTTTCTGCAAAAACAATCAATTTAACAGAAACATTTTACTAAACTAAGTGCATGGTCAGAAAGTACTTGTTTTGCTGAATCCATTGATATAAAATTTGCAAAATTTGGACGTGTGGTTTGAAAGTTATGGATTTTTTAAATTGGAACATCTAATAGATCAATTCTGTTTTAAATCAAACTAACAGGGACACGTGGCTGCTTCTCATTCGTCTGTACCACTTCAGTTGGATCGACAGAGAACAGCCTTTATATCTAAAGTGGATCGTGCGGCACAGGAGCAAGCGTACCCCTTCGCTCAGTCAATCTATCGTGGCCACGCGATCAAGATCCTACGGTTACAAGGCGCTTGCCAGGAACTGACGGCGCGAGCGACGATGGCTGGCGGCGGCGCGGTCTGACAGCGGTGTCGCCGGCGATGCAGGAAGTGAGTAGGGAAGAGGGATGGCTCACCAGGTTTGCCAAAGTGTGGGGATGCTCAAGGTGGTACTTGCTGGCGAGGGGGCGCACGGGGTCGATGAGAATCGCTCGCCGGAGTTAGGGGTGGCGCCAGGAGCTTCTGCTTGTCAACGGGGACGGTGCTTCGGTGCATGCCAGAGGGAGAGGAGAGTATGGTTAGATGCGCAAGGACGTGGTGAGGATGCGTGTGTGAAAAAGAAAGAGAGGGGCGGTCAGGTTCTTACCCGAGGCTTCGCCGGAGAAGAAACAGACGGCGGCGGTGTCGGTCTTGGTCATTGTCGAGGCTGTGGGTCAAGCGCGAGCACAATAAGGCCACTGGGAGGTGCGGTGTTTGATGAGGAACGAGTCATCATGGTCGAGGAGTCGAGGTGCGGCAGGGTTTGGCCGGAATTGTCGCCGGAGCTTGTCGGAGACAGTAGCGGTGTAGCGAGAAATTGAGCAGCCTGGGGGCGTGCTAGGGTGAGGCGACAGAGGGGAAATGGGGAGGAAACGCAGGCGAATAAGAGGGCATGGTCGCGGGGTCGTTTAATGGCGTGGTTAACGCGAATTAAGCTGGGCTTTAATCGCCTGCAACGGCCGGCGAGGTGAGGGGCGGGGTCAGCGGGTGAGGAAGACGGTGACGTGGCGTGGGGTCGCTTGGCAGTGAGAGAGAGATGATAGGTGGGTCCATGCAGTCAGCGAGGGCGCGGGTGTGTGTCTGAGTGAGAAAACATTTCGGGGAGAGAGGGGTGAGGTGGGCTGCGAGTTGGGCTTAGTGGGCTGGCTAGTTGGGTTGCTTTGTTTCTTATTTTTTTCCCTGTTATTTTTCTTTTTCCAATTTGATTTTTCTGTTTTGATTTTATTTAATCAATTCAAACACTCATTTGAATTCAAACCTCAACCAAAATTTGTGTAGGTTTAAATACTGATTAGTAATGTAATCTGAAGTCAATTTTGGAATGAAATTTTATTATTTTTGGGGTCTTTTAATTATTCAAATAAGCCCTTGTTTTAAATCAAATAAGATTTAATAATATTTTCAAACACCATTTAAAATTCTAAATCTTTCCAAATCTTTTCAGTAGGTTTTTTATTTGTTTGATAGGGTGTCAAATAATTCATCTTGAATTATTTGGAAAGTATTTAATATGATTCATAAATCATCTGATTTGGGTATTTGTTTTAATTCCAATGGAATTTAAATATAGTTCTAATTCCCTAAATTTTATTTGGAATATTTATTTTATTTGAATTAATTAAACAACTTTCATTCCACTTGGGTAAATTCCAAAATACTATTTTCTCATGAATTATATAATTATTCTTATTAGAGATTTGTCTTTATTAAAATAGGGATAGAATGGTTAATGCCATTTATTTTATTTTGGAAATTCTTTATCCTTTTATTTTATTTGGATTTGGATTCTATTCATTCCATTTGCTTAATGGATTAGGCCAAGATTTAATTTGGTCTTTAAATATTCCTTATTTAATATTTCTTTCTTTATCTTATAAAATCCATATCTTTTTATTTAGAGATCCAAACTTGGTGACTCCAATTTGTAAGATCTTATTTAATATTTGTTTATCCTTTTAAATATATTCAGGATTATTTGCTCACCATTTGGTATGGATTTCTAGGTGGTTGCTTTATTAGCTTTGGGAAATCAATTTCCTTATCTTATTAAATTCATAAGAGTCTATCTATGGTTCCAAATTAAGTGAAATCAATTTCTATGGTTTTATAATGTTTCCATTTGTCATTCTTGATCATTTTGAAATGTTTGCTAGGCCGCTTTTTATATGGATTAAATCCATAGGCTTGGATATAACTTGGAAATGATTTTCTTCCATTAGGGTTTTAGGGTTTGGATTTATTTTCCAAGTGTTTAGATTTCCAGATACATTCATTGAGGAATGCTTTTCTCTTGATTTGGATTTTGTTGGATTCAAACTTTAAAGTTTGTTCAAGATGGGATTTTAAGTTTCCATTTAGAAAGAAAAGTTTCTTTTCACCCTGATTTTCAACAATAATTTTATTTTGTTCATTTATTTTTCACATAACAAGATTTGGAAAATCTTGGGATGTGACAGGCTACCACCCTTAAAATAAATCTCGTCCCGAGATTTGGGGAGGCTAGGGTTTACAAGTTGGCTCAAAGCAACTAGGGTACTACCACCCTTAAAATTTTTCCAACTAGATTACTTCTTGACTTGCTTGGGGTCTTGATGAAATCTCTCTGGGCAAACATCTGCATAGTGACCTTTGTTTCCACACTTGAAACATGTGACTAGGCTGAGATCCTTCATAGGCTTTATCTTGTGCTTCATATTTTCTGGGCAGTTGCTTGCATAATGTCCTTGGTTACCACAATTGTAACATGTGATAAGGTTGAGTTCTTCACGTATCTTCTGTGGACAAGTTGACACATAATGGCCTAACTCTTTGTAGTTGTTGCACCATACTTGGCTAATCTCCTTATACTTCTTCTTCTTGGGTTTCTCCAAAGCTAGGAGTGCTTCTAGTTCATGTTCTTCATATGTTATCTCAAAGGTAGGAATGTTTCCTGGTCTCCTTGACCTTTTCTTATTCCTTGGATAATACATATGCCTCCTCTTTGGTCCTTTAAATTGAGTCACATTGCATGGAGGTGCAAGCTGAGATTTTCCTTTGTCTTCATCCTTCTTGGTAGACTTGGCTCTCTCATGATAGTCTGCAATCAGTTGTTGCACTCCACCTTGTTTCCTTTGTTGAACTATGGAATAGATGGGGCATTGGATAGGGACATGATTATTTCCTTCACATAGATAACAAGTAGCTTGGGTTGTGGGGCATTGATTAGCTGGATGTTTCTCTTCACAATTGGGGCATTGATCTTCATGCTCTTTGGAAGTATGATCCTTGTCTCCACAAATATTGCAAGCTTGGGTTCCTTCTAGAATATCATATTTGTCATCCTTGTTGTCACAAACTCCTTTGGAAGAGTTGTTTCCCAAGTTGATCATTTGATTTGTCACCTTATGCAACAATTGGGTTTGGGTTTCCAAAAACCTTTGCATGGTTGGATCTACCTCACTAGTGTTGGCTATAAATTGAGCTGTCACTTGGTTCAACTGGGTTTGGGTTACTATGAGTTCCCTCATGTTGTCCTCTTGGTTGTTGTTGTTGTCACCATCCTTGATGTTGGAGTTTCTTGGAGAAGTCATCTGTTTGGGTTGGATTGGGATTAGAATAGGCAAAATATTTCTAAGGGAATAATTCTAATCACACACATCACAATTTACACAAGCAATGTGCAAGCAATCACAAACAAACATTCCACTCAAACAACAAGTTTCAAGCACATTTTTAGGCAACAAAAAATATTTTTGTTACACCACATAGGTTGGTGGGTTTAAATTTTAAACTAAACATGGTGGTCCAACTATATGGTTCAATTGAGATCTTTCCTTCCTTCTTGGTTGATTCTTCTTGAACAAGATCTTTGTTTCTTTGGGAAAATTCTTGGTCACAAAAACTTCAAACTGATGATGGTTCCATCTAAGTTATGTTTCCTTAGTCCTCAAGTCTTGAGTAACTTTTCTTGTCTCACTTGTAGTCCTTAGTGACATCCAAGGTTGAAGTCCATGTTGAGGATAATGTTGAAATCACTTGAAGATGTTGAAGTCATTAGAGTTGATGAAGTCCTTTGCTCATGGTGAAGTCTTTGGCCATGGGGTAGGCTTTATCCATCAAGTTTGAAATAGAAGAGATGTAGAATCAAAACCAAAATGGTTGAGGAAAGAATTTTAAAAGTTTGTTTGTAAATAAGTTTTGGAACAAATACAACTCCTATTTTTCTAAGGGGTTTGTCCAATCCTAGGTTTACAAATCCTACAGGCAACACAATGCTCTGATACCATCTGTAAGGTTCCCAACCTTTAATAAGGTAGAGATCCCTATGTTTACAAGGCTAGTCCCTGGATCAATAGCTAGCATCCACAGTTAAGATGTAATATCAAGAAGCAAAGGTCATAATACAACTTTATAACCAGGCATAAAATAATTTATTACATCTTACATAGCTCATTTGGCTATCACATTACAATGCTGCAGAATATAACAATAGCATGGGATCCTTCATCTTCAAAGTGCCACAGGCAAACATGTTGGTTGTAGACTTGTAATCCTAATCATTAAACTTCACTAATATCAAACAAACCTGCAACATAACAAGTTACATCCACAAGGGTCAATACATTTGAATTGTATTGGCAAGTGATACTATGGTAGTATAGTGGAGTCTATCATCTATATGTATTTGGCTAAGTGGAGCTTAGGCTTGCATTGCTCAAAATAGATTTTCCTTATCATTTGAAAACACTAAGTTTTTGCTTGACAAAAATCACCCAAGGCATCTCCCAATAGAAATTGGTGATCCTTTAACCCTTGTTCAACCACAAGTTTTTAACTTAGAAATTGGGATGAGGAGATTCTTGATAGCTTCCATGTCTTGATGCTCAAATTGTCCTTTGCTAGGGACATGGCTAAGTACTTAGATTTTTACACTCTGCAGAGGTGGTGCACTTTCCCCACAAGACTTGGTTTCACCAAGACAAGATCTTTCAGAAGCCTTCCCTTAGACCAGAATGGACGCACTCCAACCTATCAAACCCCTACCACCAACTTTCCATTTGGCTAAGTTATTGCAACCTATATGATCCAGGCAGAGCCCATAATGCCATGTGGCTGCACTTGAAGCTTCTCAACATTTGACATCTCAAATCTCTTTGTTCCTGGGTGGCATTCCACAAGTGTGATACACAAGGTTCACCAGTCCCCTGGCCTTGTGTAACCACTCAACACAAACCATTCCTTCCATTCCACCCAGGTGATTCATTCACTTAGTTGTTTTATTAAACAAAACACAAGTCCTTGACTTGGAAATATTTCATAGTATGAATATATATTCCACCCTTGTTTTCTATTAGCTAAGCTAAGCATGATAGTAGTAGGAATCTTAACTTAGGAAAATTCTACTAAGGTTTCATCTACTAGGATTTCCCATGGCATAGTTTATACTTAGCAAAATTCCATGCAAGTCCTACTTATAAATATCACTAATGAATAGTGCAAATAATGGGACAAAAGTATGAAGCATCACTTGCCTTTTTGGTAGAGGGTATAAGTTCACTCCTTGATCTTTGCAATGTTCACACACTTCACTCACTACAATTCAATCAAGCAAACAATATTTCAATCTACCATTCAAGCAATTCATCACATAAAATGATAAAAACAAAGCAATGCATGCAAGCATGCAAGAGATTGTTTTATTTGTAAAAGTGGTTTCTAATGGTTCATAAACATTTAAAAACACCTAGTGGTCATTTTATAAAGTGGCAAAACCATTTGCAAAAGGTTTTACTTCATAAACCATTTTTAAACCAAATCATTATTTTATGTGGTGAAGAAATGCTTTTAATAAGGCAACATTCTATAGGTTTCACAAAATATGTTTTCAAACCATAAAACCTTGTGTTTTAGGGTCAGAGAGTTTATTTCCAAAACATTTCCCAAAGGTTTTCCTCCAAAATCATTTTTAACAATTAAACCATATTTTTATTTGACTAGAAATGGTTTAAATCAAAGATTCATTCTTTTGTTTCATCAAATATATTTTTGAAACCACCAATTGATTTCTAGGGTCAGTAGGTTCAAAACAAACCATTTTCCAAAGATTCTATTCCCAAAATCATTTTAGAACAATTTTTATATCCTAAACATGCTTACATAAGTTTCTGCAAAAACAATCAATTTAACAGAAACATTTTACTAAACTAAGTGCATGGTCAGAAAGTACTTGTTTTGCTGAATCCATTGATATAAAATTTTCAAAATTTGGACGTGTGGTTTGAAAGTTATGGATTTTTCAAATTGGAACATCTAATAGATCAATTCTGTTTTAAATCAAACTAACAAGGACACGTGGCTGCTTCTCATTCGTCTGTACCGCTTCGGTTGGATCGACAGACAACAGCCGTTAGATCTAAAGTGGATCGTGCGGCATAGGGGCAAGCGTACCCCTTCGCTCAGTCAATCTATCATGGCCACGCGATCAAGATCCTACGGCTACAAGGCGCTTGCCAGGAACTGGCGGCGCGAGCGACGGTGGCTGGTGGCGGCGCGGTCTGACAGCGGTGTCGCTGGCGATGCAGGAAGCGAGAAGGGAAGAGGGATGGCTCACCAGGTTCTCCGAAGTGTGGGGATGCTCAAGGTGGTACTTGCTGGAGAGGGGGCGCACGGGGTCGATGAGAATCACTCGCCGGAGTTAGGGGTGGCGCCAGGAGCTTCTGCTTGTCGACGGGGACGGGGCTTCGGTGCATGCCAGAGGGAGAGGAGAGTATGGTTAGATGCGCAAGGATGTTGTGAGGATGCGTGCGTGAAAAAGAAAGAGAGGGGCGGTCAGGTTCTTACCCGAGGCTTCGCCGGAGAAGAAACAGACGGCGGCGGTGTCGTTCTTGGTCGTTGTCGAGGCTGTGGGTCTAGCACGAGCACAATAAGGCCACTGGGAGGTGAGGTGTTTGATGAGGAACGAGTCAGCATGGTCGAGGAGTCGAGGGGCGGCAGGGTTTGGCCGGAATTGTCGCCGGAGCTTGTCGAAGACAGTAGCGGTGTAGCGAGAAATTGAGCAGCCTGGGGGCGTGCTAGGGTGAGGCGACAGAGGGGAAATGGGGAGGAAACGCAGGCGAATAAGAGGGCATGGTCGCAGGGTCATTTAATGGCATGGTTAACGCGAATTAAGCTGGGCTTTAATCGCCTGCAACGGCCGGCGAGGTGAGTGCGGGGTCAGCGGGTGAGGAAGACGGTGACGTGGCATGGGGTCGCTTGGCAGTGAGAGAGAGAGAGGATAGGTGGGTCCATGCAGTCAGCGAGGGCGCGGGTGTGTGTCTGAGTGAGAAAACATTTCGGGGAGAGAGGGGTGAGGTGGGCTGCGAGTTGGGCTTAGTGGGCTGGCTAGTTGGGTTGCTTTGTTTCTTTTTTTCCCTGTTATTTTTCTTTTTCCAATTTGATTTTTCTGTTTTGATTTTATTTAATCAATTCAAACACTCATTTGAATTCAAACCTCAACCAAAATTTGTGTAGGTTTAAATACTGATTAGTAATGTAATCTGAAGTCAATTTTGGAATAAATTTTTATTCTTTTGGGGTCTTTTAATTATTCAAATAAGCCCTTGTTTTAAATCAAATAAGATTTAATAATATTTTCAAACACCATTTAAAATTCTAAATCTTTCCAAATCTTTTCAGTAGGTTTTTTATTTGTTTGATAGGGTGTCAAATAATTCATCTTGAATTATTTGGAAAGTATTTAATATGGTTCATAAATCATTTGATTTGGGTATTTGTTTTAATTCCAATGGAATTTAAATATAGTTCTAATTCCCTAAATTTTATTTGGAATATTTATTTTATTTAAATTAATTAAACAACTTTCATTCCACTTGGGTAAATTCCAAAATACTATTTTCTCATGAATTATATAATTATTCTTATTAGAGATTTGTCTTTATTAAAATAGGGATAGAATGGTTAATGCCATTTATTTTATTTTGGAAATTTTTTATCCTTTTATTTTATTTGGATTTGGATTCTATTCATTCCATTTGCTTAATGGATTAGGCCAAGATTTAATTTGGTCTTTAAATATTCCTTATTTAATATTTCTTTCTTTATCTTATAAAATCCATATCTTTTTATTTAGAGATCCAAACTTGGTGACTCCAATTTGTAAGATCTTATTTAATATTTGTTTATCCTTTTAAATATATTTAGGATTATTTGCTCACCATTTGGTATGGAGTTCTAGGTGGTTGCTTTATTAGCTTTGGGAAATCAATTTCCTTATCTTATTAGATTCATAAGAGTTTATCTATGGTTCCAAATTAAGTGAAATCAATTTCTATGGTTTTATAATGTTTCCATTTGTCATTCTTGATCATTTTGAAATGTTTGCTAGGCAGCTTTTTATATGGATTAAATCCATAGGCTTGGATATAACTTGGAAATGATTTTATTCCATTAGGGTTTTAGGGTTTGGATTTATTTTCCAAGTGTTTAGATTTCCAGATACATTCATTGAGGAATGCATTTCTATTGATTTGGATTTTGTTGGATTCAAACTTTAAAGTTTGTTCAAGATGGGATTTTAAGTTTCCATTTAGAAACAAAAGTTTCTTTCCACCCTGATTTTCAACAATAATTTTATTTTGTTCATTTATTTTTCACATAATAAGATTTGGAAAATCTTGGGATGTGACATTCATGCCTCTAGTAATCTGGAGAAGTGAAATAAATCTCTAAGGTTGTAGATGTGTTGTTGCTACTAGGGAGAAAACAACAATCCTTTGTCCAAGGGCAATTGTATTGTTTACTTTACACACTTTGTTTAATGCAATTATCTGTTGCTTACAACTTAATACTAGAACGGGTTCGAATGATAACCTGAAGGTGGATTATTAGTCATAGATGCAGTTGGATTACGGTTTATGTATCATGTTGTAATGCCCAAACAAATCGCGCAGAGATCAAGATGTCTAGTATATGCATTGTTATGCATTTTCAATCTCTCAATTGCCCCGATGTAATTTTTTCACCCAACGTGCTATTTATATTAAGGAGAAACACCTCTAGTGAACTATGGACCCTGGTCCATTCCTTATTATAGATTTATCATCTACTGTTTACTTTCTATAAGCAATTACTATCTTCCATACTATATGTTTAATCCTTTGTTTTTAGCAAACCGGTGAGATTGACAACCGCACTCTAAGTTGGGGCAAAGTATTGTGGTTGTGTTGTGCAGGATTCCAAGTTGCTAGCAACACCTTGGATCTGTTTCCTTACTCCTACTGGTTCGATAACCTTGGTTTCATAACTGAGGGAAACTTGTTGTTGTGCTCATCATACCTTCCTCTTGGGGTTTCCAACGAGATCTACATATCTGAGCCATCAATCGTTCCCTCCGTAGAGTACAGATTGAGGTAGAATTCTCTTGTCATACTACTCATCTCCTGCCCGTCCTCTATGAGCGAACCATCGGGATGTTTTAACCTGTTGACGCGGTTTCGTTTGTTCCTCTTGCTTGCCCTAAGGTGAAAGAAGCGAGTATTACGATCACCCTCGGCAAGCCACTGTATGCGCGACCTCTACCGACACATAACCTCTTCCCGATGATTTAGTTCCATTAGTCGTTCCACAATTTTTATTTCTTCATAGGATGGTCCCAAGCGATCAGGTTGAGCTTAGAGCCTTTCTAACTCAGATTTGAGCTGCTTAATCTCCCGCTGAACATTGCCGAAAGTATCTCTGCCCCATGTAGACAGTGATCCTGAGAGGCCCTTCAGCTTTCCCTCCATCTCTTGCATGGAAGTGCATGCACTCGCTCTCCATGCTTGTTCTTAGTGTCTAGCAGTCTTTGTGATCCTCCCACATGGCCTCATACCTAAACACACGCTAAGTCGTGGTCTGAAATACCCACTCAAAGCGGAGAAAGATCGGCGAGTGGTCGAAGGCCACTCCCATGGGGTGATGCAGTACTACGAGTGGGAACCGAGAAGACAAACTTTTTGTCGCCAAGGCTCTGTCAAGACGAACCCCACAAAGGGAGCCTCATGTAACCCATTTCTCTAACGTCCATGGGTTGCCTTCAAAGCCAAGGTCCAAAAGTTCACAGATATCAACCGTATCTCTGAATGCCTGGATCTAAGTATTGCTCCGATCATTGACACCCATATGATCCTCCCAAAGGAGTACTTCATTGAAATCACCAATGCAAATCCATGGGAGTATGGAGGATGCCTTGATAAACTTCAGCATGTCCTACGTCTTGTGACGTTCATTGACTCTAGCCTCTCCATACACACACGTGATCCACCATTGTTCTGCGTCCGAAGGTATCACAACGACGTCAATGTGATATTGAGAGTAAGGTAAAAACTCCATCTTTATTTCATTATTCCAAAAGATGCCTAAACCACCACTACAACCCGAGCTACTGACTGTAAATGCATTATCTTACCCCAAAGTACGTGCTAAACTCTCCACCCTACTTCTACTTCTATGAATTTGTGTTTCCACTACACATAAAATGGATGGGACAAACTCTCTCGCGAAATCACGGAGTTCTCGAACTTTCGCGATGTTTCCAAGTCCGTGGCAGTTCCAGAATAATGTACTCATTGCTCCCGACGGTCCTCCACCGAGGAGGCCGCCGATTCAGAATTGGATGTCCTCTTATCCTTTTTAGGAGTTGTGCTCTTCTTCGAGCGCTTCTGCTCTCTAGCTGAGGGAGGCGGTGGACGGGTTCCTGAGTGTGGCAAATACCATTTTGGAACCTCCCCGCTACCCATATCAAGTTTCCTCTTTGCTCTCTCCGTTGGATCTGTCGCTACTACAGTAGTCTCTATCACCCCTGGCTCCTTCCAAGTAAGCAGCGGGAGGGCTTGGCCCTTTGCTGAACCCTCCTCGGTTAGTTGGGCCTCTAGCGATGTCCTCTTCCGGTTCTCAACCTCCTGGTTGGCCATGCCTCTGCCTCGGCCACCATCACGACTTCCTCCTCGGCCACCCCTTCCTCTCCCAAGCATAGGGCCAATGCCTGTCACTGTCCTGTCGTCTCGGCGAGGCGCCCGCGGGGTCGGACATTGTGCCTCTGCGTCGCCCTGTAGTTGAGAGAGGTTCCAAACCGTGTCATCTAGCATCCACTTGCCAAACTTTTCTGCACCCGGTGGGTGTTCACCAGTACCACATTCCTCCTTAGAGCGCCCCATGAATCCACAAATGGCGCAATACAGCGGAACTTTTTCATATTTCACCCGCATGATCACAATCCTCTCCCCTTCTGGTTTGATAGTAACAAACCTAGTAAGAGCCTTCCCAACATCCAGCCACACCCGGGTTCGAACAAAATTACCTCCATCCTTCCTTGAGCTGTTCATATCCACCGAGATCACCTTGCCAATACTGGTAGCCAGTTGCATCATGTACTGCTTCTTCCGGTAAAGCTCTGGCACATCATGGATTTGTACCCACGCATGGATTTTGTTCATCTCCACCTCTGAAGCTTTGCAGCTCCCATCATACTTTTCTACTAGGAGGCCATAATCCCTGAAGATCCAGGGTCCTGCTCTGTTATCCGCAACCATTCGCCCAAACAACTAGCTTGTACAATGAACTTGTTCTCCTCCAGATCTCGGAACCTCACCTCTTTCGCCGGTGCCCATGCGAATCTCATCTTCTTCTTCAGAGACGTAGGGCTAAACGGCAGCGGTGAGAACA
The DNA here is from genome assembly GCA_916181665.1 of Avena sativa. Taxonomy (NCBI): domain Eukaryota; kingdom Viridiplantae; phylum Streptophyta; class Magnoliopsida; order Poales; family Poaceae; genus Avena; species Avena sativa. The sequence continues at coordinate 345,395,396 of OV702280.1, read as the reverse complement.
GCCGGACCACCGCCATCCACTTTGTCCCCTCCTTGAGGGCTTCAACATCGTCTTTCACGACGAACAAACCATCAATGTCACCCTCCTTGATGTTGAGGCTTTCCAGTAGATCCTCCAGCGAAGGCTCATAAGTCACCTCCTGCTCCAGGCCGCTGGCCTCACCTACCTTCGCCACTGCCATACCAGATCTGATCAGATCCCTAAACCCTAACACTCCCAAGGCCGGGAAGTTGGGCAAGCCAACCCCTTGGTCAGCCCGAAGAGACAACGGTGAAAAGGGGATCAGCCGGATCAGGTCGCGGGGATATGAGAAACTCTCGCCGGAGATCGCCGATCGCCAGAAGAGTAGCGAAACCCTAGTCGCCTAGGTATGTCTGCCCGGGAAGCTCCTTTTTAATTTCCAAATCCAAAACTCGTTTGATGTATCCTGCATTCGCGTGAGAGTTGCTCTAAGACAGCCCGCTGGTCGTTTCCCCATCTACCCAGGTATCAAAACCAAACGGGCCTACGGACAAGTCAGCGCTCAGCAACGCGTCGCCACGGCCCAACGCGTCCGGCCCCGTGTTCTGGAATTCCTTTTTTTTTCCTGCACACGTATTCTGGAACTCTGTGTAGGCATGTATTTTCGTATGCACCGGCAGCTAATAAGTCCTGCCATACCGATTCGGGGTCTTGGTCGAACCGGAACCAATCCTCCTAACGATCAGAGTTGGACTCCAACTACATGCGGCCCACTGCTCACGCCGTCGTCATCTTTATATAGTACTCTGTATGTATGTATACTTGAAGATAAGAAAGAAGGGCTTAATCAATTCTGCATCGATTAGCCGGCTGTTGCATATATATATGGAGACGAAGACTGCTACCGACGACGGCGGCAGGTAATTAAGTACTTATTACGTGCACGTACGAGGACTGTTTATTATTTCTTCTTCTATTCTCTTTCCGGAGCTGCAGTATGTGTGTATATTATGCTTGTACACACCTACCTCGTACTTGCATATGTATACTCTAGTCCTGCACTAATAAGCAGTACTCCCTCCATCTAAAAATATAAACATTTTTGTTTTGTAAAATGAATGTATCTAGACAAGACATCTAGATACATTCATTTTATAAAGTTAAAATATTTTATATTTCTGAATGGAGAGAGTAGTAAATACTTACATCTTTCTCGAGACATCATGGTGTGTTAACTTTTAGGTTGCTCTTGTCTCCTGTACCCAGGATCAAACGCCAACGGAAGAATCCGATGAAGACGTTCTTTTTTATCTTCAAACACAAAGGTTGGATCTATCAGGAAAACCAAGCAGGTTATCAGACCGAAAAAGAAGTTCAGACTATGCGCTCGTGACGAGTTTGGCACAGGGACAGTGGATAAGCCTAAACTTGTACTTACATCAACGGCGCTACGTACGTCATGAAATAGAGCTTCGTACGGCAAGGTCGAGGCTTGCACGGATATATGGCTTCCGCCGTGGCTTCGTACATCCCTTGTGGACCGACGATACGGGAACCATTGCAAGGTTGTCTAGCACCATAAAACAACGCACTTCGAAAGTACAGAGAGCGTCGCTTTGAAGCCGGATCGTTTTATCTGGACGGCCACCTAGAAACTACGACATATACAGTTAGGAGTCATCTGTACGGTGATTGTGAGTTCCTGTGGAATCTGTGGAGAAACAAAAAATTGGAACAGGCTATGAGAAAGAACAACCAGGAATTATGCAATACTTCTGCAAGGGTTCATGAATTCCACATATCCCAAGTCGTCGGGACATTCAGACTGTGTGGCATGAGACATGTAGTATTTTACTTGTTGCTTGTGATGTCATTAGCTTGGGCGATTGTACATCTATGAAAGATTATTCTATTTGGTTAACTTGCTACTAAGTACTCCTCTGAGTATAGAAATAACTGACTTGGTTTGTCTAAAGTCAAATGTATATAGACGTATTTTAGTGTAGAGATATACTTAAATTTAGACAAATTCAAATCAGTTATTTCTAGACCGAGAGAGTGAGTACAACTTTTGCCACATATGATTCGGATAACCATATGGATTTGCTAATAAATAGTACTCCTCAGTCGTTGTGTATTCTTGTTTACCACATCAAGTATGTTTAGTGCAATCATGGCCTTGGGGTGCTAGCTACCACTGTTAGCTGTTAGCTATCTACGCGATTAGATCGTTGCAGAAAGTAGACGGAGAAGACGACGTTTGGTAACGCAGTTCGGCAAAGTCTACATCTGCGGGGCTCCTCCCCTGGTACTATAATCAGAGTACCGTCGACGACAAGCCCGTCACGGTGTACAGACATATCAGATCTACAAAACGCCACGCCGGTCAGGCGCGCCTGCCATGGGCACCAGACCGTCCCCGAAACTCGATCTTATGTCTAACTGTCTTGCGTCTAGTCTATTTTGGCTACTCCCGGTGCTTTATATAATAGTTCAGGTTACAAGTGTCCGACTCAAACACCTAACCCTACCGCATAGTCCAAGTCCAACCGTAGCCTATACACATATTACAACAATCTCCACCTTGGCGAATATGTCACCAATGGAACCGCCGTCTTCGTGCGAACACCTAAGTGTATGTTGAACTTGGTTTTCTTGTTGCTCACTTGCATGAGTCGTCGTCCGAGCCCTCATTGAACTCGGTCGCCCCAACTGATCCTGCCGCCTCATCGTACTCCTCTTCAGCTCCACCTGGAACAATGCTCACACACACCTTGTACAGGTTATTCCTAGTCCTTCTGCCCTTCAGCACCAGCTTCTTGTTCTTCTTGACCCGCATAGACAACTTGTCACTGTCAACACGATAGGAATAACCGTTGTCATGGAGTTCTCCCAGTGAGATTAGATTCTTGCGAGCACTCGGCACATATCTAACATCCTGGAGCACCATTTCACCACCATCTTTAGACTTGATCTTGATATATCCAATGCCCATGATGCGATGAGGCGCACCGTCGACTTGATAGACAGCTCCAAAATCACCAGACTTGTAGGTAGAGAACCACTCCTTGTTAGACGTCACATGATAAGAGCTCACTGAATCCAACATCCACACCTCATCGAACAATTCACTTACCAAAGCCATAACTTCACTATCAGAATCAGCTGCAGATTTAACAACAATATTTGCAGCTCCATTAGCCTTATACGTTGGACAAAACCTCCTGATATGACACTACTCTTTACAATGATGACGTTGTGGGCTTTCCCTTCTTTTTCTTGCCCTTGCCACCATGATTGCCCTTGACCACTAGCCCTTGTCCATCACTAACACCAGTGGAAGCACTTTCTTTGGAAGTCTTTTTTCACGTTGATCATATGATAACAGCGCAGTTTGTACCTCGCTTGAAGTGATGCCTGACTTGCCGTATGTCAGGGTAACCATCAAACTCTTGTAGGATTTTGGCAATGAAACAAGCATGAGCAAATCCTTATCCTCGTCCTCTACCTTGGACCCAATCCTCTCCAGATCCGAGACTACACGGTTGAAGGTATTGATGTGTTCAGTAAGGTTTGCCCCCTCTTGCATCCTCATCCCGTACAGTTCCTGCTTTAGATACAACTTATTGGACGCAGTCTTGTTTAGGAACTGATCCTCCAACGTCTCCCAGATTGCACTCGGCGACTCCTCGTTCATCACACGGTACATGACCTGATCAGCTAGGCTCAGTCGTATAGTATTGGCCGCCCTGATTTGCATATCATCCCAGTCATCAGCGTTGAACTTTGCAGGCTTCACCGCATCAGTATTGATTGTCCTTAGGAGTCCCTTCTGCCCCAACAAATCCTTGACCCTCTCCTGCCAAAGCGGGAAGTTGCTCGTACCATCGAACTTCATCACCTTGAACCTGATGGAAGACATCGCGTCCTTCCGCTGATCTCCCACGAACAGCCATCGATCAGATCGTTTAGGTCAGGACGATCCATACCGACCAGAGCCTCTCCTTCGGTTCAGCAAAGCCTTCTCGCGCATGCCGCCTCGCCTCTGAAATTCCGTGCTCGAACTTAGGGAAAAACAACTTGTGAGCTCTCCGTTGCCTCCTCAGCCCTCCTTTTATTGACCTCGAGATAGTTCGGATCTATCTCCACCTTCAAACCAAACCGTACGTGACTCTCTTTCCTAAGCTCCAAGCCACGCCTTGCGTCATCCAACTCGGCCTTCCTTGTTCCGTGTGCACACCATAATAGAGTCGGTCCACGCCGTGTTGAATCGAAACCGTGTTGCACTCCACCAGATATTCCGAATCTTAGAGTCCACACTCGCACGTCTGTTTACGCGCCTCAGAGACCATAACCGTCACGACATCAGAACACGTCGGGTCCTTTCCATATTGCACCTGGTCTCCTTTCGTCGAGCCGGCCTCTCCGGTTGAATCGGCCGGTCTGACCGCTCGAACCATGTTGCGCCAGTCGGTACGATCTCCCCCAACTTGTGCGCCAAGCTATCCAATCAACGGTGCCTGCCAATCGGATCTGCTTCGACGACATGGCCGCGTCGCATCATCACGCCCGCGATCAATGCCGTCCTTTGCTGATGGTGTTCTGCCGTCATCAACAACGCGTACCGTATCGCCAGGGGACACCCCCGCACCCCCCATAGTCGTCGTCGACAAACTTGGGCGGCTTCCGCGTAAGGAACCTCACTTCGCTCCGTCCTCCGCTCGACAAAAGCCCGCCCCCACCAGAACCTCCATCACTTCGCCTTCCTCTACGATCATCCATACCATGAATCCGATCTTGTAACCTGATGGCTCTGATACCACTTGTTAGATATCTACGTGATTAGATCATTGCAGAAAGTAGACGGAGAAGACGATGTTTGGTAACGCAGTTTGGCAAAGCCTACATCTGTGGGGCATGCTTTGCGAGCGCTCCTCCCCTGGTACTATAATCAGAGTACCGTCGATGACAAGCCCGTCACGGTGTACAGACATATCAGATCTACAAAACTCCACGCCGGTCCGACGCACCTGCCACGAGCACCGGACCGTCCCGGAAACTCGATCTTATGTCTAACATGTCTTGCGTCTAGTCTATTTTGGCTACTCCCGGTGCCTTTGTATAATATGCCAGGTTACAAGTGCCCGACTCAAACACTTAACCCTGCCACATAGTCCAAGTCCATTCATCAAGAAGAATCCCATCAACAAGAAGTCGGGTGAAATTGTGTTGATCACTCATGAAGAATTCTCCTCCGACAATGAAGATGATGAAGAGGAAACATCAAGTGGTGTGGCTGCTCTTGCCACTACTTGTACTCCCACATTGTCCCTCTTCGACTCTCCAAATGAGAATATCTCCAACAAGAACGTCACTTGCCTTATGGAAACAGGAATGGAGGTATCTTCATCATCTCACCCTTCCCCCTTGATTAATGATGAAATTTATGATGATATGTCTCTTGAGGTCAAAAAGGAAATAATTTCTTTTGATGAGTTCATGAATAACTTGCAAGGGGAACACAAGAGACATTTTGTGGACCTCTTAGATCAACTTTCTCACACACAAGATCTTGTTTATGAAAGATGTAAACTAGGAAGAGAACACATGATTAAGGTAGAAGCCCTAAATAATGCTCTAGAAGAAGAAAAGGAGACTAGGATGTCCCTTGAACTAAAACTTGAAGGGCTTGATGGGGCTAATGACTTAATTGTGAATAGACTCATTAAGGAACGAGACCATGCTATTGCTAAATATAAAAAGGCTAAAAAGGACAAGATTGAGTTTGGTGTTGTTCATGAAAAACTTGCTGAGGACTTTAGGTTGCTTGGCAAGGCTCACAAGGCTTTGGAAAGTGAAATCTTGTCTCTCACAAAGTCCCATGAAAAGCTTCAAACTCAATTGACCAATATTCCTTCACCCAGTAATTTCATTCCTTCTAGTAGTATAACTATGCTTGAAGAATATGCTAGGTTGAAGGGGGAGCTAGCTAAGGCCACCTTTCCAAAAGGGAACAAGTCCATTGATGACCTCTTGAGTAATCAAAGGTCAAATGGTGAGAAAGGGGGCATTGGTTTTGTCTCCAAAGCCAAGAAGAAGAACAACAAGAAGAAGAAGGCCAAGCCCGCACAAGGAAAAGACAAGGCCATTGTGGGTAGTAAGACCACAAGTGGCAAAACTATGTCTCATGATGATTTTGCGGGAAGTGCTAACCCTCACTATGTTTTAATGCGTGATTATTATGATGATGTGTATGCACAATATTTTGGCCCATTTGATGGGTATATTTCTTGGTCTATTTGGGTTCCTAAGACCCTTGTTGCTAACAAAAGATGACCCATTGAAAAATTGGTACGTAAAAACTAGCTTGATGTTTTGTAGACTTATGCTTCCGGAGGGTCCAAATGGGTGCTTGATAGTGGATGGACAAGCCATATGACCGGAACACATATATTGGCAAGGAGTTGAGACCAAATGATGATCAAATATCCGTGACATATGCCGACAAGTCTAAGTCTAAGGTAATGGGTCTTGGCAAGGTTGTGGTTGCCCACGACATTACACTCGTGGACATCATGATTGTTGAGACCCTTTTTTAAAATTTACTTTTAGTTCGTGCTCTTGGAAAGATGGGCTTTGCCGTCTTTATTGATAATGATATTGTGGTCCTCATGTGGAGTAAGTCTCTCAAGGTCGCTTTCGTTGGGTACGTCGACAATGACTCGTATGTGGTGGACTTTTCGGGGCAAACCACTACAAGTGAGATGTGCTTATTTGAAAATGCCGATGTGGGTTGGTTATGGCATCACCGACTAGCCCATGTCAATATGAGAACTTTTCAAAGTCTCCACAAGGATGGCCATATTGTTGGACTAAAATAAAATATTTCCTTTGCCAAAGATCGTGTTTGCATGGCATGTGTTGAAGGAAAGATGCATGATTCTCCCCACAAGCCAAAGAACCGCATCAAGTCAAAGAGGATCTTGGAGCTCCTTCATGTGGATCTCTTTGGTCCTCCATCTCATGCAAGTATTGGTGGGAAGAAATATTGTTTGGTGATTATTGATAATTATTCAAGATACTCATGGGTATATTTCTTCAAGTTGAAAAGTGAGACCCAAGAGAACTTCATCGACTTCATCAACATGGTTCAACGTCAATACAATGTCCCCGTGTTGATAGTAAGAAGCGACAATGGCACCGAGTTCAAGAACTACACCTTAAATGGATTTCTTAGTGATGATGGGATACAACACCAATATTCCACTGCATATACCCCTCACCAAAATGGTGTAGCCGAGAGGAAGAACCGGACACTTATTGATATGGCAAGGACCATGTTGGCGGAGTTTAAATCACCATACAACTTTTGGGCCGAAGCAATTTCCACCGCTTGCCATGCATCAAACCGGCCGTACCTCTGCAAAGAATTGATCAAGACTCCATATGAAATACTTATGGGTAACAAGCCCAACGTATCTTACCTCCAGGTGTTCGGTTGTAAGTGTTTCTATCTCATAAAGGGTGTTCATTTGTCTAAATTCGATTCCAAAGCATTAGAGGGTATTTTTGTTGGATATGGTCTCGAATCTCACACTTATAGAATCTATGATAAGCTCTCCGGAGCCGTCATAGAATCTTGTAGTGTGACTTTCGAAGAATATGATGGTCCCTAAGGGGGGCGTGTTGATGCTTGCGATGCAGATGATGAAATGCCTCAGGATTACATAGGAAGAATGGGTGTGGGATTTATATGCCCCGTTGAGGACCCCCTTATGGCGGATCGAGAAGAACTATGATCTACTCAAGTGGATCCCTCATCTTCAAAACATCAACAAGATCCATCTACCGAGGAGGACAATGACCCAAGCCAAAGACAAGCTATGGACCCTCAACAACTTGATCAAGGAGATACCCCTAGTGAGGAGGAGCTTGAGTTACCATTCTCCGCAATATCAAGTGCTGCTCGGTCGATTTCACAAGGAAGAGCTATACAATCTGCCATGAGAGAAGCTCAACCCCAATCTAGTAATGTACCTAATAAAGACCAAGGTCAATCTTTGCCTCTTAATGAAGAGAATGATTTCGATGATGATCAAGGTCAATTTGATGGTCAAGACGAGGACCAAAATGATGAAAAGGTCCCCCCAAGAAACAACAAGGAGATCGAAACTCGTCTCAAAGCTAGAATGGATGGGATGTTGGAATTAAGACACCACTCTCTAGAGAATATGGTTGGAGATGTAAGGAGAGGAATGTTGTAACATCCCTAAAATCATGATTTCAAAGATTGCACATCATTCATGCATGCATATAGAATTGAGATCAATTTCAAACTCATTTCAGAAAAACAGAAGCACATAGTGCTATCATTTTATGTGAGCAAACTTAAATCAAATGGCCATCCCCATTTGAGAGTTTGAATGTTTTAAACCTAGTTTGTTTGTCTCCCTTGTTGAATGGATTGAGTGTGGAATTTGAACCAAACTTTACAAAATGGAAATGGTTTCAAAAACCAATTTTCAAACATTTGCAAATCAAGTGCAAAGTCCCTGTTATTTTGTTTCTCCAAAAATGATCAAGCCTTTTCAAAGTGACCACATGGTTTTATGCCTAGAATTAAGACTGTTACACACTGCAAAAATCCCAAATAGATTTGAATTCAAATGGAGTTTGAATTCATTTGAAAACCATTCCTGAAAAATCAAAATAGAAAAAAAAGAGAAAAGAATTGAAAAAGGGCCGGCGCCAGGAATTTGGCCCAGCAACAGACGCGGCCCAACTAGCCCACCCGGCTTCTCTCTCGCTCGCTCGCACGCGCAGACGCACCCATGCGGTCGCTGACACCCAGACCCCACCTTCTCTCTGCCTATTTCGCTGACAAGCGGGCCCCGTCCACGTCATCGTCTTCTTCCCCAAAATCTCGCGCACGAACTCCGCCGCTGCCCGTTGCTGCTTTGATTCCGCGAGGTAAATGGCATTGAATCCCTGGGCGCTTCTTGTCGAGCCTCTGGCTATATAATCCCCTCTCTCTCGCGACCATTTCCCCTCAACCAATTCCCCCTTCACGCCCCCAGGCTGCTCGCAACTCGCTCGACGCCGCCGCTGTTCCGACGACCGCGCCGACGAATTCCGGTGAGCACTGTGTTCCCCTCTGTCCCTGACTCATTCTATCACGCTCAGCAACTTCTTGCGCATCCACTGACACGCCTTGTTTGTTCATGCATGATCTGTAGCCTCGGCAACGACTTCGACCGAGCGCCGCCGCCCTCTGCACGAACTCCGGCGACCTCTCCCCGTAAGTACCAGCCGCCCCTTGCCCTCTGCCTGATACGCCTAGGACCCCCATCGTCTTGCGCATCTAACGGTGCCTTTCTTTTGACTTAGCGCGACGCAGAACCTCGCCAACATCGACAGCAGCCGCACCCGACACATTCGCAAACTCCGGCGAGGAATCTCCGACGACCCCGCGCGCCCCTTGACAAACCATCACCACCTTGAGCATCAGCAGCTTCCTGCGGTTCTGGTAAGCCTCTTCCCCCACTCCCGCGCGACCTAGAACGCCAGCACCGCCGCTGACAGATGCGCCGCCGCCAGTCGCCGCCGCTATCGCCGCTTAGTTTTGGTCAGATGATTTGTAGTTGTTAGATCCAGATCCAGCGTGTAGGATTAGTTCACTTATCGAACCGTTAAGTTGGATCTGAGTCGTGCGTGTTAGTTAGATCCAACGGTAGCCGAGCGTGATCCGGTGCGAAGCGGTACGCGCCAGTAAGGTTAAGACACGTGGCTAGGGTTTGATTTTAAAACAGAATTTAAAACAGATTTAGATTCAAATTTGATTAGGCTATAACTTTTGATTCCCACGTTAGATTTTTGCAAATTTTATATCGTTAGAATCAGGGAGACAAGCCCTTTCTGTTTATGCAATGTGTTTAAAGATTAGGTTCTGTTAAAATGGTTTCTTTTGCAGAAACTTGTTTAGGACTATTTTGAGTATAGAAATTGTTTAGAAATTTGTTTTAGTGTAAAATAAACTTGGTTTAGCAAGTTTTTAACTTGGTTATGAATCAGTACTATGAACTTGCTTGGTGGAGTTTTAAAAATCATCACTTAGCATTCTTGCATGCATGCATATATATTTTTTGTTTGTATATGACTTGTATGTGATTGTGGTTATAATTTGTGTGTAGATTTTGGTGCTAGTGATTGTGATTGTGAAGAGTGCTACCCTCCCCATTACCAAGGCAAGTGGTACTTCATGAATATTTCCATCCCTATGTTTTGTACAAGCATTAGAAATATTTTGCTAAGTCTTGCATGTTACTATTTTTGCCAAATGCCATGTTGGGAAATCCTAAGTAGTTGTAGAATTGCTAGGAAATATTCTAAGTTAAGTACTATCTATGCCATGCTTAGCCTAGCTAGTAGAAAACAAGGGTTGGTAAATATACATGCTATGATGAAAATATTTCTAAGTCTATGGACTTATGTTTTCCTAATAAAACAACTAAGTCAATGAATCACCTGGGTGGAATGCGACTTGATTGGTGGTTTTTGGTTGAGTGGTTACACAAGGCCCATGGCTATGGTTTACCTTGTGTATCTCACTTGTGGAAAGCCACCCAGGAACAAAGGGATTTTAGAGGCCAAGTGTTGAGAAGCTTATAGTGCAGCCACTTGGCAATATGGGCTCTGCCTGGATCACATAGGTTGCTAGAATTTAGTCATTTGGACAGTTGGTGGTAGTGGGATGATAGGTTGGAACGCGTCCATTTGGCTAAGGGAAGGCTTCTGAAAGGTCCTGTCTTGGGAAACCAAGTCTGGTGGGGAAAGTGCACAACCTCTGCAGATGGAAAAATCTAAGTACTTAGCCAAGTCCATGGCAATGGACAACTTGAGCATCAAGACATGGAAGCTATCAAGAATCTCATGACTCCAACTTCTAAGTAAAAATTGTGGGTGAACAAGGGTGAAGGACCTCAATGTCTATTGATGGTTTCTTGGGAAAAGTTTTGACAAAGAAAAACTTAGTGATTTCAACTAATAGGAAAAACCTATTTTGAGCAAAGCAAGCCAAGCTACACTTAGACAAATTGCATATAGTAATCTAGTCCACTTAAAATTTACTAAGGTATCACTTGCCAATACTATTCCAAAGTATTGACCCACTGTGGCTGTAACTTGTGATGTTGCAGGTTACTCTGATGAGGATTAGGTGCCATGAGTCTACACTCAACATGTTTGCCTGTGGCACATGAAGATGAAGACTTAAAATTATTTACTTATTCCAAACTCTTGTACTAGGCCTGTGGCCTTGAGTTGTAAAAGACTATGTTTTATCTCTGGAATGGATGTAATAAATGACCTTTATATCTGTGTACTTCATCTTAAACTGTGGATGCTAACAGTGATCTAGGGACAAGCATTGCAATCACAGGGATCCTTTTCCTTTACAAAGGAGGGATCTTACAGACGGTATCAGAGCACTGTGTTGCCTGTAGGATTATGACCCTAGGATTGGAAACCACTAAGGAAAAAATTTCAACTACTTCTACACTTGTCTATTCTTCTCGTAAACTTTTCTAATCTTCTCTTTCTCATCTCTATTTGTAGATGAACTCCATCAACGAAGTCGTAAGGAAAGGACCACTCATGACCATGACCTTGGAGTGTGAGACAGAGTTTCCCAAAATTCTCAAGGACCTCATGGTGGCAATGGAAATACATGGTGCAGCTGTGTACAAAGGCTTTCCAGTGATGGACGAAGGAGTTGAGTACTGGTGGGTGCAACTTCACTTGTACAAAAACAAGGAAGACAACCACAAAGAAACATGACTCTGCATGTACACCAACACTGTGGTGCACACCACATTCTTTGAGTCAGCAAGAGAAGCAGCTTGGAGGACTATCAAAGAACTTAGTGCTAGAGTCAAGTGCAGAATGCTCAACCTCCAAAAAGACTTGATGAAAGAGAAGGAACATACCCAAGAGTTGGAAGCTACCAACCAAACCTTAAGAGGAGACATTATAGACTTAGTGATGGAATCATGTGAGCAAGATAGGCTAAATGCTTCTAGGAACATTGTGTTAGCCAACAGATCCAATGAGATAGGATTGTAAACATACATCGTTAGTTGGACCACCACCTATCACCATATTTTCCAAAATGTTACCTTAAAATAAGATTGGACCTTGGTTGATGTAATGGATTCATGTATGCATGACTTGTGTGATTTTAATTTCCAAGGATATGTATGTGTGTTATGACTTTTGTTTTATCTTGAATTGTGTTGTTCTAACTTTTCTATCTTATAAATAGATGCCTATTACCATCAGCACTGTTGAGGAGTTCCAGGTTGCCCGCTTTGGTCCTCGTATCGTTGAGCTTACCACCTTGCTCAATCTCCCTCTTCCCACCATCATGGTGCATCCACTCACCAAGTTCGAGAGGAAGGACCTCTGGGGCTTCAAGGTGAACCAGCTCGGACGCCAGACAAAGCCTACTACGGAGGCCATCGTCTTCAAGCTTATGCACGATGACAGGGAGAGAGGCATGGAGGTAGTTATGCAGGACCTGATAGGATGTCTGCTAGGGCGACACTCCCGACAGGTTAGAGGCACCCACTTCCACGTCTTCGGAAGACGTGATGAGGATGGAGAGTCCATTGACTTCGAGGACGACTCGAGGGACGCAGCAGAGCCGATACGTCTGTATCTCCAGGACTTAGAGTCTCTCATTAGGCACATGGACATGGACAGGACCAATGTCATGCTCAGTAATGACGAGCTCCAGGGGCTGCTTCGTGAGAAGGACAAGCTCTTCGCGCAGCAGGACGAGATAGTCAAGGAAATGGAGGCGAAGTTCGAGACCCAGGACAGGAAGTTCAAGAGTCAGAAGAAGCGTGTCCAGGATAGGAACAAGAAGATCTGGGACATGACTGAAGAACTGCAGTCCAAGGACTTCGAGCTAGAGCAGCAACAGACGGTGATAGAGAGGCTTCGTTCCCAGAAGAGGGCTCTCAAGGCCAAGATAGAGTCCTTGACCACTACCATTGAGGAGAACAAGACCGCGATGGAGAACGCAGGTCTTACCTTTGTCGAGGAGGAGATTGATGCCGATGAGTAGACTTGACTACTCGTTTATCTTTTATTATCGTACTTGTTATTTGAGAACTTGTTATTGGACCATCCGACATGTGGATGGCTTGCTACTTGTGTGTTTTTTACTTTGTGAACTTGTTATCTTGTTGTTGAACTTTTATCTTGTGTTGCATGCTACGTGTTTGCTTATGTGATGTAATGTGCATGAAAACATCTATGGGTATCTCATTCTTATCTCTATTTGAACAAACCACAGATGCCTCCCCGTCGTGCAAACCCTAACCCCAACAACAACATCACACCAGAAATGCAAAAAATGATGACTGCTCAAACACAGCTGATGCAGATGATGACAACATTCATTCAGAACCAAAACAATAACAACAACAACAACCCCAATAACAACAACAATAACAACAACAAAAACCCTCCGGGCTTTGATATGCTCACCAGATTCTTGAGATTGAGGCCAGCTAAGTTCTCTGGGACGACTGATCCCATGGTGGCCAATGATTGGCTACGTTCTGTAAACAAGGACTTAGTAACCGTGGGCTGCACGGATGCTGAAAAGGTCAGATTTGCAGCACATCTGCTGGAAGGGCCAGCCGCCACTTGGTGGGACAACTTCCAGATCACCACTCCTATTGAAGAGGTGACATGGGATATCTTTGAGGATGGCTTTCGCACTACTCATATCTCCTCAGGAATAATGAGCCTGAAAAAGAAAGAGTTCCACAATCTGAAACAGCGCCACCGCAGCGTGGCTGAGTACATTGAGGAGTTCAACAATCTGGCGCGTTATGCACCGAATGAGGTTGATACAGATGCCAAGAGAAAGGAAAAATTTCTGGAAGGCTTAAATGATGAGCTGAATCTGCAATTGGCTGTGGCATATGTTCCCACTTATCAGTCGCTCTCTGACAAGGCTGCCATATTGGAGAACAAAATGAAGCAAGTCGAGAGTAGAAAGAGAAAGCACTCCGACAAACACAGCTCGGGATCGTCTCACAAACGATCTCACTATGATGACAGTGGAAGCTCAGGATCCCACAAGCATGGGAAATTCAACAAGCTCCACAACCACAACCGTCATGACAACAAGCATCATCGCAGTCATGACAATGACAAGTACAAGAACCAAAAGAGTGGACATAAGAGCCACCATAGTGGTAATGGTAGTGGAAGTGGAAGTCAGCCTGCTAAGAGAGACATCAGTCAGGTTGAATGCTTCAAATGCAAGAAGATGGGGCACTATGAAAATGAGTGCCCTGAAAAGAAAGTTGAAGGACCTGTCAAGCCCAATCCTTTCCAGAAAGGACAGGTGAACCACATCAATGTGGAGGAGGTCTATGAGGAGCCTGATGCTGTTGCTGGTAAGTTCAGACTCAATTCCATTCCAGCATTTGTACTCTTTGATACTGGTGCATCTCATTCATTCATATCAAGAGCATTTGTTGAAAGAAATGAACTTCCAGTAGAAACTATTGGGTGTCCTATTAAAGTAAGTTCTCCTGGTGGAGAAATGATAGTGAATTCAGGATGCCATGATCTAGTCATAGAATTTGGGAAGTATAAGTTTCCCGTTAACTTGATAATTCTAAACTCCCAAGGATTGGATGTCATTCTGGGAATGGACTGGATGACTAAGTATAAAGGAGTGATAGATTGTGCCAACCATACTGTCTCACTCACAACTCCAGAAAATAAAAGGATCAGATTCAAGACCAGTTTTGAAGCAAAAAGGAGTATGCTTAATTCTCTTAAGGGGGTTAGCATGGACAGTGTGCCAATTGTGAGTGAGTATCCAGATGTATTTCCGGAAGAACTGCCGGGAATGCCACTAGATAGAGATGTGGAGTTTCTGATAGATTTGGTACCAGGTTCTGGACCAATAGCAAAGAGACCATATAAAATGTCAGTTGATGAACTGAAAGAACTCAAGAAACAACTTGAAGAATAGTTGCAGAAAGGATTTATTCAACAAAGTTCTTCATCTTGGGGAGCCCCAGTTTTGTTCGTAGAGAAGAAAGATAAAAGTCAAAGGTTATGCATAGATTACCGTTCACTCAACGAGGTAACTATCAAGAATAAATATCCTTTGCCTAGAATCAACGACTTGTTTGATCATCTTGAAGGAGCATGTGTGTTCTCAAAGATTGATCTAAGGTCAGGCTATTTTCAACTTAAGATAAGGGAACAAGACATACCTAAAATAGCATTCACTACAAGGTATGGATTGTATGAGTATACCGTAATGCCTTTTGGCTTGACCAATGCTCCAGCATACTTCATGAATATGATGAACAAGGTGTTTATGGAATTTCTTGACAAGTTTGTTGTCGTTTTCATCGATGACATCTTAGTCTACTCCAAGAGCAAAGAAGAACATGAAGAACACTTGCGTTTGATACTTGAGAAGTTACGGGAGCATAAACTTTATGCCAAATTCAGCAAGTGTGAGTTTTGGTTAGAGGAAGTTGGTTTTCTTGGTCATGTTATGACAAAGGATGGTGTAGCAGTTGATCCTGCTAAAGTTTCAGCTGTGACGGAATGGGAATCTCCCAAGTCCGTGAAAGAAGTTCGTAGTTTCCTTGGCTTAGCAGGTTACTACAGAAGGTTCATTGAGAATTTATCTAAGGTAGCTAAGCCCATGACTGAATTGTTGAAGAAAGACAAGAAGTTTGCTTGGTCTGAAGGTTGTGAAGTCAGCTTTCAGGAGTTGAAGAAGAAGACTTGTGATAGCACCACTCTTGTGTCTGCCAGACTTGGAAAAGGATTTCCAAGTATATTGTGATGCATCTCATCAAGGTTTGGGTGCAGTACTTATGCAAGACGGTAAAGTTGTAGCTTATGCCTCGAGACAACTCAAAACTCATGAGGTGAACTATCCTACTCATGATTTAGAGTTAGCCTCTGTTGTCCATGCACTCAAAACATGGAGACACTATCTTTTGGGAAAGCGTTGTGAAGTGTTCATAGATCACAAAAGTTTGAAGTATATCTTCACCCAGAAAGAAATCAATATGAGGAAAAGAAGATGGTTAGAGCTTATCAAGGACTATGACTTAAGTTTGCAATACCACCCCGGTAAAGCAAATGTTGTAGCAGATGCTCTAAGTCGTAAGGTTTTTGTGAATGGCCTTACCAAAGGAGAAGTTGCCTATGAAATTGAATTGCCAGAATATCTGTCAGCTGTACATAATGTGTTTCATGTGAGTCAGCTTAAGAAATGTCACCCAGCAATGGAAGAAACTTCTTTAAAGGATACTATACCTTTGGAGGATGTTCAACTAGAAAGTGATCTCACCTATGAAGAGAAACCTATCAAGATTCTTGAGACTGCAGAAAGAGTCACAAGGACAAAGACTATCAACTTTTGCAAAGTGGAGTGGAATCATCATTCCGAAGAGGAAGCAACATTGGAAAGAGAAGATGATCTTCGGAAAGACCACCCTCACCTATTTGCTAGCCAATATGAATCTCGAGGGCGAGACTCACCTTAAGGGGGTTAGATTTGTAACATCCCTAAAATCATGATTTCAAAGATTGCACATCATTCATGCATGCATATAGAATTGAGATCAATTTCAAACTCATTTCAGAAAAACAGAAGCACATAGTGCTATCATTTTATGTGAGCAAACTTAAATCAAATGGCCATCCCCATTTGAGAGTTTGAATGTTTTCAACCTAGTTTGTTTGTCTCCCTTGTTGAATGGATTGAGTGTGGAATTTGAACCAAACTTTACAAAATGGAAATGGTTTCAAAAACCATTTTTCAAACATTTGCAAATCAAGTGCAAAGTCCCTGTTATTTTGTTTCTCCAAAAATGATCAAGCCTTTTCAAAGTGACCACATGGTTTTATGCCTAGAATTAAGACTCTTTCACACTGCAAAAATCCCAAATAGATTTGAAAACCATTCCTGAAAAATCAAAATAGAAAAAAAAGAGAAAAGAATTGAAAAAGGGCCGGCGCCAGGAATTTGGCCCAGCAACAGACGCGGCCCAACTAGCCCACCCGGCTTCTCTCTCGCTCGCTCGCACGCGCAGACGCACCCACACGGTCGCTGACACCCAGACCCCACCTTCTCTCTGCCTATTTCGCTGACAAGCGGGCCCCGTCCACGTCATCGTCTTCTTCCCCAAAATCTCGCGCACGAACTCCGCCGCTGCCTGTTGCTTCTTTGATTCCGCGAGGTAAATGGCATTGAATCCCTGGACGTTTCTTGTCGAGCCTCTGGCTATATAATCCCCTCTCTCTCGCGACCATTTCCCCTCAACCAATTCCCCCTTCACGCCCCCAGGCTGCTCGCAACTCGCTCGACGCCGCCGCTGTTCCGACGACCGCACTGACGAATTCCGGTGAGCACTGTGTTCCCCTCTGTCCCTGACTCATGCTATCACGCTCAGCAACTTCTTGCGCATCCACTGACACGCCTTGTTTGTTTTCGCATGATCTGTAGCCTTGGCAACGACTTCGACCGAGCGCCGCCGCCCTCTGCACGAACTCCGGCGACCTCTCCCCGTAAGTACCAGCCGCCCCTTGCCCTCTGCCTGATATGCCTAGGACCCCCATCGTCTTGCGCATCTAACGGTGCCTTTCTTTTGACTTAGCGCGACGCAGAACCTCGCCAACGTCGACAGCAGCCGCACCCGACACATTCGCAAACTCCGGCGAGGAATCTCCGACGACCCCGCGCGCCCCTTGACGAACCATCACCACCTTGAGCATTAGCAGCTTCCTGCGGTTCTGGTAAGCCTCTTCCCCCACTCCCGCGCGACCTAGAACGCCAGCACCGCCGCTGACAGACGCGCCGCCGCCAGTCGCCGCCGCTAGCGCCGCTTAGTTTTGGTCAGATGATTTGTAGCCGTCAGATCCAGATCCAGCGCGTAGGATTAGTTCACTTATCGAACTGTTAAGTTGGATCTGAGCCGTGCGTGTTAGTTAGATCCAACGGTAGCCGAGCGTGATCCGGTGCGAAGCGGTATGCGCCAGTAAGGTTAAGACACGTGGCTAGGGTTTGATTTTAAAACAGAATTTAAAACAGATTTAGATTCAAATTTGATTAGGCTATAACTTTTGATTCCCACGTTAGATTTTTGCAAATTTTATATCGTTAGAATCAGGGAGACAAGCCCTTTCTGTTTATGCAATGTGTTTAAAGATTAGGTTCTGTTAAAATGGTTTCTTTTGCAGAAACTTGTTTAGGACTATTTTGAGTATAGAAATTGTTTAGAAATTTGTTTTAGTGTAAAATAAACTTGGTTTAGCAAGTTTTTAACTTGGTTATGAATCAGTACTATGCACTTGCTTGGTGGAGTTTTAAAAATCATCACTTAGCATTCTTGCATGCATGCATATATATTTTTTGTTTGTATATGACTTGTATGTGATTGTGGTTATAATTTGTGTGTAGATTTTGGTGCTAGTGATTGTGATTGTGAAGAGTGCTACCCTCCCCATTACCAAGGCAAGTGGTACTTCATGAATATTTCCATCCCTATGTTTTGTACAAGCATTAGAAATATTTTGCTAAGTCTTGCATGTTACTATTTTTGCCAAATGCCATGTTGGGAAATCCTAAGTAGTTGTAGAATTGCTAGGAAATTTTCTAAGTTAAGTACTATCTATGCCATGCTTAGCCTAGCTAGTAGCAAACAAGGGTTGGTAAATATACATGCTATGATGAAAATATTTCTAAGTCTATGGACTTATGTTTTCCTAATAAAACAACTAAGTCAATGAATCACCTGGGTGGAATGGGACTTGATTGGTGGTTTTTGGTTGAGTGGTTACACAAGGCACATGGCTATGGTTTACCTTGTGTATCTCACTTGTGGAAAGCCACCCAGGAACAAAGGGATTTTAGAGGCCAAGTGTTGAGAAGCTTATAGTGCAGCCACTTGGCAATGTGGGCTCTGCCTGGATCACATAGGTTGCTAGAACTAAGTCATTTGGACAGTTGGTGGTAGTGGGATGATAGGTTGGAACGCGTCCATTTGGCTAAGGGAAGGCTTCTGAAAGGTCCTGTCTTGGGAAACCAAGTCTGGTGGGGAAAGTGCACAACCTCTGCAGATGGAAAAATCTAAGTACTTAGCCAAGTCCATGGCAATGGACAACTTGAGCATCAAGACATGGAAGCTATCAAGAATCTCATCACTCCAACTTCTAAGTAAAAATTGTGGGTGAACAAGGGTGAAGGACCTCAATGTCTATTGATGGTTTCTTGGGAAAAGTTTTGACAAAGAAAAACTTAGTGATTTCAACTAATAGGAAAAACCTATTTTGAGCAAAGCAAGCCAAGCTACACTTAGCCAAATTGCATATAGTAATCTAGTCCACTTAAAATTTACTAAGGTATCACTTGCCAATACTATTCCAAAGTATTGACCCACTGTGGATGTAACTTGTGATGTTGCAGGTTACTCTGATGAGGATTAGGTGCATGAGTCTACACTCAAAATGTTTGCATGTGGCACATGAAGATGAAGACTTAAAATTATTTACTTATTCCAAACTCTTATACTAGGCCTGTGGCCTTGAGTTGTAAAAGACTATGTTTTATCTCTGGAATGGATGTAATAAATGACCTTTGTATCTGTGTACTTCATCTTAAACTGTGGATGCTAGCAGTGATCCAGGGACTAGCATTGCAATCACAGGGATCCTTTTCCTTTACAAAGGAGGGATCTTACAAATGTCCACAAGAGCACAATTGAAGAGGTTTAGTGAACACCAAGCACACATCTCTATGATTGAACCAAAGAAAGTGTGGGAAGCTCTTGAAGATTCGGATTGGTTGGAAGCAATGCACAAAGAGCTCAACAAATTTGAGAGAAATAAAGTATGGAAGTTAGTTGAGAAGCTAAAGGATTGACGCAATGTGATAGGCACCAAGTGGATATTCAAGAACAAGCAAGATGAGCATTCAATTGTAATAAGGAACAAGGCAAGATTGGTGATGACCCACAAGTATAGGGGGTGTATCGCAGTACTTTTGATAAATAGGAGTGTCGATCCCAACGAGGAGCAGAAGGTTTTGACTGGTGGTACGGAGCAGGAAATCTCTATAAATACTTAGCAAACGGATTTTTAGGAGTTTTCTGATAAAACAAAGAAACAAAGTGCAAGTAATAAAGACAACAAACAAACACAGCAAGTGGCCGAATCCTTTCTTAGCAAAGGACAAGCCGGTGGAAATACTTATAAGGACCAAACGTTCTCGAGGACACATGGGAATTCTGTCAAGTGCTTTCACTTCAAATAGCTGAGTACCCTTCTTTGGTTTTGTAAGTGTTATGTGGGTGAACCTGTGCTAATGTACCGACCTTACTTGGACTAATACATACTTGTGATTAAACCCCTGCATGCATCCGTAACTATAGGAAAGCAATTAAGATATAAACCTGACCACAACCTTAAACTCTGAGATCCTACACTCCCTTGTGCAAAAGTGTCATAACGGAGGTTCGGATTTCTATCACTCCGGCAACCCCACAATTAGTATCCAAATACACAATGCATCCCCCTAGGACCATAAATGGTGAAGTATCATGTAGTCGACGTTCACATGACACCACTAGAATAATAGCACCACAACTTAAATACTAAACCATTGAATAATATCTAAACACAAATCCACTACTAACAACATGACTTCTCCCATGTCCTCAAGAACTAAACGAACTACTCATAAGACATCATATGGATCAAGATTAAAGATTATATGGTGATGGATAACAATCTGAACATAAACAATAATCCAATGGTTCCACTCACAAGCATCAACTACAATAGTAATCAACACCGGGAAAGTTTCCCCTAAGAACTAATGCAAGATTCAACACAATTGTTACAGCAGGATGGAGTGGTGATGTTGGTGCTGGTGGTGATGATGGTGTGGATGATGATGATGATCCCGATGAAGTCTAGCTTGACGATGGTGTTGATGGCGACGATCTGCCCTCTCCGGGAAGGAATTTCCCTAGCAGAAATCTGTCTGCCGGAGAGATCTTTCTCTCTCGGTGTTTTCCGCCCCGCAGAGGCAGTGGAATCTTTCTGTGGTCGCTCTCCGTGTTTTAGGGTTCCGAGGAGAATATATAGGCGAGAGGGCGGAGTCGGATGCCGACCAGGTGGGCCACACCCCATGTAGGTGCGGCCAGGGGTGGCCCGTGCCTGGGGGTGTGGGCCCCCTTGGCCCATCTCTGCCTCCCCTTTTGGCTTCCTTCGTCTTTTGGGAAAATATAATTTTCAATGATTTTTCTGGTATTTTTCTGATCTTCACGAAATTGCATCAAAACACCTCTCTTTCCGTCAGAATCCTGACTCCGGCAGTCCATCCTCCAAGAATCATCCATCATGCAAAAACAGATGAAAAGACATAAATAACACCTCTTAATATGAAATATATCAATGAATAGAGGCAAATTATGATATAGAATGGTGATGCAAATTGGACGTATCAACTCCCCCCAAGCTTAGACCTTCGCTTGTCCCCAAGAGAAAACTGAGCTCAGTAAACATGTCCACAGGTTTATGGAGTGAAGTGTCGATAAAAGAATACGGACAAGAAGCACCACACTTACCATTACACAACTCATAGAAGAAAGCAAGTCACCATTATATAACTTAGCTTGCAACAAGTACAGGAGTCGCAATAGAGATGCATAAAGATAAATCATAATTGGAATTGGCAAACTTTGTTCTTGGTCAGAGAACAGGTGGCAAACAGTTTCACAAATAAAGGTTTTGTAATGAAGTTTCACAACAAGAGCACTCTTTGCTCAAAAAGGGTTTTCAAAATGATGGCTTTCAAATTAATACTCAATAGATAAGAGTCTTGTGCAAACAAGGAAGATAAATAACATGATTGAATAAATCACCATATGAATTCTTGAAACAAAACAACTCAAATGCTTGCTGGAGATAGAGAGGAAGTAGGTTTACTGACTCAACTTAGAAATAGGAGAAAGGCCCTTCATAGAGGGAAACATTGATTTCAAGTTCATAAAGAGCTTCCAAAAGATTATGGTACTTGACACGTCCAATTTTCATCACCATTCTATATCATAATTTGCCTCTATTCATTGATATATGTATTATTATGAGGTGTTACTTATGTCTTTTCCTCTGTTTTTGCATGTTGGATGATTCTTGGAGGATGAACTGCCAGAGTCTGGATTCTGATGGAAAAGGAGGTGTTTTGATGAAATTTCGCGGATATCACAAAAATATTGGAAAATTATATTTTCCCAGAAGACGAAGTAAGCCAGAAGGGGAGGCATAGCTGGGCCATAGGGGGCCTAGACCCCCCTAGGCGCGGGTCCCCCCTAGGCCGGGCCTTGGGCAGGTGTGGCCCACCTGGACGGCCTCCGACTCCGCCCTCTCGCCTATAACTTCCTCTCAGAACCCTAATACCAGGGGAGCAACCACAGAAATATTTTCGCCGCCTCTGTGGGGCAGAAAACACCGAGAGAGAAAGATCTCTCCGATAGACAGATTTCTGCCGGGGAAATTCCTTCCTGGAGAGGGGAGATCGTCTCCATCAACACCATCATCAAGCTAGGCTTCATCGGGATCATCATCATCATACACACCATCATATCCACCAACACCATCATCACCACTCCATCCCGCTATAACAATCGTGTTGAATACTTGCATAGTTCTTAGGGGAAACTTTCCCGATGTTGATTACTATTATAGTTGATGCTTGTGAGTGGAACCATTGGATTATTGTTAGTGTTCAGATTGTTATCCATCACCATATCATCTTTGATCTTGATCCATATGATGTATCGTGAGTAGTTTGTTTAGTTCTTGAGGACATGGGAGAAGTCATGTTGTTAGTAGTGCATTTGTGTTGAGTTATTATTTAATGGTTTAGTATTTAAGTTGTGGTGATATTCTTATAGTGGTGTCATGTGAACGTCGACTACATGATACTTCACCATTTATGGGCCTAGGGGAATGCATTGTGTATTTGGCTACTAATTGTGGGGTTGTCGGAGTGACAGAAACCTGAACCCCCGTTAGGACACCTTTGCACAAGGGAGTGTAGGATCTCAGAGTTTAAGGCTGTGGTTAGGTTTATATCTTAATTACTTTCCTGCAGTTGCAGATGCTTGTAGGGGGTTTAATCACAAGTATGTATTATTCCAAGTAAGGTCGATACATTAGCACAGGTTCACCCACACAACACTTACAACACCAAAGAAGAGTATTCAGCTATTTGAAGAAAAAGCACTTGACTGAATTCCCATGTGTCCTCGAGAATGTTTGGTCCTTATAAGTATTTCCACCGGCTTGTCCTTTGATAAGAAAGGATTGGGCCCCTTGCTGCGGTAGTTCGTTGTCTTTATTACTTGCACTTTGTTTTGTTGCTTGATCAGAAAACCCCTAAAAACCCGTTTGCTAAGTATTTACAGAGATTTCCCGCTCCATACCACTAGTCAACACCTTCTGATCCTCGTTGGGATCGACACTCCTATTTATCGAAAGTACTATGATCCACCCCCTATAAGTGTGGGTCATCAGTACTTACTAGCTTTGAGCCCTCATCGCCCCTATCATAAGCATCTTGAGGTGGTTAAGTTTAAAGTGAACAAGGATGGAGTATATGCTTGATGAAATATAAGTTGGCAATCTCAAGTCCCTTGAGTACGAGGGCCGCTCCTCATGCTACTCAACTTTAGTTACCGGTAAGTTCTTGTCATTGTAAGTACATGTGTATTATAAAGAACCGCCAACGGGGTACCCCTTGCACATGATACAGGAGCTATCCCATAATCAAAATGACAAGGCAAGCAGACAGTGAATATCTTAGCGATCTTTTTATTTGCTATTTGCATAGGTTTTTATTGAGGATGCTTCACAGATTGCTCACTATGGTGATGCTTCAAGTTTCCACCATGATTAGGCATGGCTTAGGCTAGCGGCACAGGCGTTTCTCTAACACATATACATAACTCCATGGACTTACAAGCTCCCCTTTTATTTCACACGGACGACATCCGCAAACAAAAGAGCATGATATCAACTGGATATGTATCCATAAGTGTTGAAAGCGTTCCCCGTGACAGCACGGTTCTGCTAATCCCAACATATAGATGCAAGCATATACAACTTCGATGACACAATGGTTCAAGTTTATTAGGGGAAAGAAAATAAGGTGTGCCATCAAATTCGTGAGAGCTTTACTAACTAGTTTTCACATAACAAAATAGTTTTTAATTCTAAAGGTAGATGAAGCTCGAGAATTTGCTTGGAATAGCAATAATGCTCATAGGTAGATATGGTGGACACAAATGGCACAGGTTTTGTCACATCCCAAAATTTTCCAAATTTTGTAATGTGAAAAATAAATAAATAAAATAATTAATTGTTGAAATTTAGGGTGAAAAGAAACTTTTTGATCTCAAAAGGAAACATTAAAACCCATCTTGAACAAACTTTGAACAAAAATGATTCCAACAAAATTCAAATCAAGTTAAATGCATTCATTAAGAATGAATCTTAAAATTTAAACACTTGGAAAAGTAAAACCAAAACCCTAAAACCCTAATGGAAGAAAATCATTTCCAAGATTACTCTAAGCCTATGGATTTGATCCATATAAAAATTTGTCAACAAGCATTTATAAATGATCAGAAATGATAAACAAAAATATTATAAAACCATAGAAATATATTTCATTCAATTTGGAGCCATGGATAAAATCTTATGAATTTAATAAGATAAAGAAATTAAATTTCAAAGCTAACAAAGCCCCTGTCTAAAATCCATACCAAATTGAGAGCAAAATAATCCTAAAGAGATTTAAGAGGATAAACAAATATTAAATAAAATTATACAAATTGGAATCACCAAATTTCGATCTTTAAATAAAAAGATATGGATTTTGTAAGGCAAAGGAAGAAATAAATAAATAAGGAATATTTAAAAGCCAAGTTAAATCTAGGCCAAATCCATAAGCAAATGGAATGAAGATAATCCAAATAAAATAAGGGAATAAAGAATATTCAAATAAAATAAAATGGCCTTAACCAAATTCTATTCCATTTGATTAAAGACAAAATCCCTGATAAGAATGATTAATTAAATCATGGGAAAATAATAATTGGAATTTACCCAAGTGGAATAAAAGTTATTTAATTAACTTAAATGGAATCAAAGAAATCATCTACATAAAATTTATGGAATTAAAACCATATTTGATTTCATTGGAATAAAGACATTTTCCCAAATTAAATGATTAATAATCACCCTATTAAATAAATAAAACCTACTGAAAAGGTTTAGTGAAAATTAGAATTCAAATAAAGAGTTTGAAAATATATTTAATCTTATTTGAATAAAGGCACATGCTTATTTTAATATAGAATAAAACCATAAAAAGAATAAAGAAATTATTCTAAAAATGGTCTTAAAAATACATGTTTAAACAGAACAGAAACTTGCTGAAAAGTTTGAAAAGATTTGAATAGAAAAAGGGTTTAAAATCATTTGAATAAAATCAAAACAGAAAATCTAAATAGAAAAAGAAAAAGGATTTAGAAAAAAAGGGAAACCACCCAACCCAGCAAGCCCAACTAACGGCCCAGCTATCCCATTTTCCCTCTCCCCACAGAAAACGGTTCACACCGCAGTAAGAACCCGCACAGTCGATGACATCTGGGCCCCATCAAACCCCTCTCTATCTCGCTGACGCCAGGCCCCACCGCCAGCTCACCTCCGTCCTCACCCACCGCTGACCACACCCGGCCGTTTCTACCGTTGAAAGCTCGCGTAAATTCACCATAACGCTGCAGCGATTCCGCTCTGCAACCGCACCCTCTTAATCGCCTCCCTCCCCTCTTTGTTTCCCCCCAGACGCCACCCACCCTCTGCCTCTAGTCCACCCTGATTTTGCTTGAAGACCAACACTGCTCCAGCGAAGTTTCTTCTCCAATTCCGGCCAAACACCGTCGCGCCTTGCCCCCTCGACCACACGAGCCTGTTCCCCATCGACCTCTGCACCTGCCAGTGTATCCCACTCACCCGCGCTTGATCCACAACGTCGGCAACGACCAAGACAAAACGTCGCCGTCCACTGCCTCGACTCCGGCAAGTTTCCCCGGTGAGTACTGACCGCCCTTCTCCCTCTCGTTGACACTCGTACAACCACCATTCCCTTGCGCATATAACGAACCCCTTTGCTGGCCTTCTCCTGCCGTGTAGCTTCGCCCCCATCAACGACAGAGCGTGCCCGATGTCGTTGCGAACTCCGGTGAGCAATCCACAACGACCTCGTGCGCCCCTCGACAAACGGCGAGTACCTTGAGCATCACCGCCACCTCGCGAACCTGGTGAGCCCCTCCACACCTCCTCTCGCTTCCTGTATCGCCGGCTCCGTCATCGTCTGACCGCTCCGCCGCCAGCGCCGCCCGTTTTAGGTTATTCGATTTAGGCCGTAGGATCTTGATCTAAAGGTTGCGATAGAACTTAACCAAAGGGGTATCCTTTGATCTGTGCCGCATGATCCTCTTTAGATCCAACACACCGCGTAGGCCGATCCGTGCGAACCGGTACCAACGAATCAGAACACACCACGTGGCCTGGAGTTTGTTTTAAAACCAGAAACATTTCTATTATTTGGTTGAATTTGTAAATTGCATAACTTTTGATCCACACGTCCAAATTTTGCAAATTTTATATCAATGGAATCAGCAAAACAAATACTTTCCAACCATGCACTTTGTTTAGTGATTTGGTTCTGAAAAGTTAGTTTGTTTTGCAAAAACATGTGTAGGCATATTTTGTATATAAAATTCATTCTAAAAATGTTTTTGAGATAAAATCTTTTGTAAATGGATTGTTTTAAACCTACTGACCATAAAAACCAACTTATGGATTTATAAGTGTATTTTGTGATGCTAAGGAATAAATCTTTGTTTAAAGGCATTTCTAGCTAAATAAAATTATTGTTTATGTTTTAAAAATGATTTTTGAGTAAAACCTTTGGAAGATGATTTGAATTAAACTCTATGACCCTAAACACCAAGTTTTATGATTTAAAACCATATTTGGAGAACCCTATAAAATTATTACCTTGCTTAAAGGCATTTCCAACAAAATAAAATATTGCTTTGGTGTAAGAATGGTTTATAGGTAAAAACTTTTGCAAATGGTTTTAGTATTAAATCCTTGACCTTAAAACACTAAATTTTTTTGTTTCAAAATATATTTGGCAAACACTAGAAATTATTACTTTGATTAAATCATTTCTAACAAAACAAAATGATTTAAATGGCCATTTTCACTAACTTGATATCCAATGGTTTTGCCACTTTTATAAATGACCAATATGTGTTTTAAAATGTTTATAACCTATTAGAAACCACTTTTCCAAATAAAACAATCTTTGGCATGCTTGCATGCATTGCTTTGTTTTTATTATTCTATGCGATGAATTGCTTGAATGGTAGATTGAATTTTGTGCCTTGATTGAATTGTAGTGGAATTTGAAGAGTGTGACTATTGCAAGATAAAGGAGTGAACTTATATTCTCTACAAAAAGGAAAGTGGTGCTTCATACTTTTGTCCCATTATTTTCACTATGCATTAGTGTTATTTCCAAGTAGGACTTGCATGGAATTTTTGCTAAGTATAAACTATGCCATGGGAAATCCTAGTAGATGAAACCTTAGTAGAATTTTCCTAAGTCAAGATTCCTACTACTATCATGCTTAACTTAGCTATTAGAAAACAAGGGTGGATTATATTCATGCTATAGAATATTTCTATGTCTATGACTTGTGTTTAATTTAATAAAACAACAATGTGAATGAATCACCTGGGTGGAATGGTGAGAATGGTTTGTGTTGAGTGGTTACTCAGACCCATTTCAATGGACTACCCTGGTGTATCACACTTGTGGAATGCCACCCAGGAACAAAGAGATTTGAGATGTCAAATGTTGAGAAGCTTCAAGTGCAGCCACTTGGCATTATGGGCTCTTCCTGGATCATATAGGTTGCAATAACTTAGCCAAATGGACAGTTGGTGGTAGGGGATGATAGGTTTGGAGAGCGTCCATTTTGGTCTAAGGGAAGGCTTTTGAAAGATCTTGTCTCGATGCATGTCGAGTCTTGTGGGGAAAGTGCACCACCTCTCGAGAGAGTAAAATGTAAGTACGTAGGCGTGTCCCCGGCAATGGACAATATGATCATCAAGACATGGAAGCTATCAAGAATCTCCTCATCCCAATTTCTAAGTTAAAAACTTGTGGTTGAACAAGGGTTAAAGGATCTTCAATCTTTGATTGGTAGATGCCTTGGGTGATTTTGACAAACAAAAACTTAGTGTTTTCAAATGATAAGGAAAATCTATTTTGAGCAAAGCTAGCCTAATCTCCACTTCACCAAATGCATATAGATGATAGTTACCACTATACTACCATAGTATCACTTGCCAATACAATTCAAATGTATTGACCCTTGTGGCTGTAACTTATTATGTTGCAGGTTTGTTTGATGTTAGTGAAGTGTGTTGATTAGGATTACAAGTCTACCACCAACATGATTGCCTGTGGCACTTTGAAGATGAAGGACTCCATGCTATATAGTTATTTTTGCTGCATTGAAATGAGATAGCCAAATGAGCTATGTAAGATGTAATGAAATTATTTTATTCCTGGTTATAAAGTTGTATTATGACCTTTGTTTCTTGATATTCCATCTTAACTGTGGATGCTAGCTATTGATCCAGGGACTAGCATTGTAAACACAGGGATCTCTCCCTTATTAAATGTTGGGACCTCTACAGATGGTATCAGAGCACTGTGTTGCCTGTAGGATTGTAACCCTAGGATTGGACAAAACCGCTTAGAAAAATATAGGAGTTATATTTGTTCCAAAACTTATTTACAAACAATCTTGTAAACTCTTTCCTCAACCTTATTTTTGGTTTTAACTCTACATCTGTTCTTCTTTAAACTTGTTGGACAAAGCCTCCACCATGAGCAAAGACTTCAACATGAGCAAGGACTTCACCAACACAAATGATTTCAACTTCAACATCACCAATGACTTCAACCTTAGTTTCACCAAGGACTTCAACTTGGATATCACTAAGGACTACAAGTGAGACAAGAAATATTACTCAAGACTTGAAGACTAAGGAAACACAACTTAGAAGAAACCATCATCACCTTTGAAGTTTGTGACCAAGATGCAAGAATTTTTCCAAGGACACCATGATCTTATTCATGAAGAAATAACCAAGAGGAATGGAATGATATCAAGTGAAACCTATAGTTGGACCACCATACTAGAGATTAGTTTAAATCTTATATTGATCACACAAACTTATGTGGTGTAGCAAAAATGTTTTGTTGCCTAAAAATATGCTTGAATCTTGTTGTTTGAGTGAAATGTTTGTTTGTGATTGCTTACACATTGTTTGTGTGAATTGTTGTGTGTGATTAGACGTCTTCCTTAGAAATCTTTTGCCTATTCTAATCCCAATCCAACCCAAACAGATGACTACTCCAAGAAACTCCAACATCAAGAATGGTGACAATAGCAACCAAGAGATTCACATGAGAGAATGACTACTTGTAAACCAAACCAATTTGAATCAGATGACAACTCAGTTTTTACCCAACAACAATGAGTTAGACCCAATCTTGCAAAAGTTTTTGGAAATCCAATCCCAATTGTTGCAAGGGATGACCACTCAAATGATCAACATGAAAGACAACCATTCCCAAGGAGTTTGTGACAACAATGAAGTCAAGGATGATATTATAGAAGGAACTCAAGCTTGCAATATTTGTGGAGACATGGATCACACTTCCAAAGATCATGAAGATCAATGCCCTAATTGTGAAGAGAAGCATCCAACTAAACAATGCCCCACATCTCAAGTGACTTGTTTCCTATGTGAAGGAAATAATCATGTCCCTATCCAATGCCCCATCTATTCTATAGTTCAACAAAGGAAACAAGGTGGAGTGCAACAACAGTTTGGTAACCCCCATGAGGAAACAACTTATACCAAGAAGGATGAAGACAAAGGAAAATATCAGCTTGCACCTCCATGCACTATGACTCACATTGATGGACAAAAGAGGAAACATAGGTATTATCCAAGGAAATGATTAAGGAAACAAGGAGACTTTCCCACCTTTTAGGTGAGATATGAAGAACATGAACTATAGGAACTCCTAGCTTTGGAGAAACCCAATAAAAAGAAGAATAAGGAAATTAGCCAAGTGTGGTGCAACAACTACAAAGAGCTAGGCCATTATATATCAACTTGTCCACAGAAGATACGTGAAGAACTCAACCTTGTCACATGTTACAATTGTGGTGACCAAGGGCATTATGCAAGAAATTGTCTAGAAAAGATGAGATACAAGACAAGCAAGCCTATGAGAGATCTCAGCCTTGTCGCGTGTTTCAAGTGTGGAAACAAAGGACACTATGCAGATGTCTGTCCAGAGAAGTTTCATCAAGATCCCAAGCAAGCCAAGATGTAATCTAGTGGAAACCTTTTTAAGGGTGGTAGTACCCTAGTTGTTTTGAAGCCAACTTGTAACCTCTAGCTTTCCCAAATATCGAGACGAGATTTCTTTTAAGGGTGGTAGCCTGTCACATCCCAAAATTTTCCAAATTTTGTAATGTGAAAAATAAATAAATAAAATAAATAATTGTTGAAATTTAGGGTGAAAAGAAACTTTTTGATTTCAAAAGGAAACATTAAAACCCATCTTGAACAAACTTTGAACAAAAAGGATTCCAACAAAATTCAAATCAAGTTCAATTCATTCATTAAGAATGAATCTTAAAATTTAAACACTTCGAAAAGTAAAACCAAAACCCTAAAACCCTAATGGAAGAAAATCATTTCCAAGATTACTCTAAGCCTATGGATTTGATCCATATAAAAATTTGTCAAAAAGCATTATAAATGATCAGAAATGATAAACAAAAATATTATAAACCATAGAAATTGATTTCATTCAATTTGGAGCCATGGATAAAATCTTATGAATTTAATAAGATAAAGAAATTAAATTTCAAAGCTAACAAAGCCCCTGTATAAAATCCATACCAAATTGAGAGCAAAATAATCCTAAAGAGATTTAAAAGGATGAACAAATATTAAGTAAAATTATACAAATTGGAATCACCAAATTTGGATCTTTAAATAAAAAGATATGGATTTTATAAGGAAAAGGAAGAAATAAATAAATAAGGAATATTTAAAAGCCAAATTAAATCTTGGCCAAATACATAAGCAAATGGAATGAAGATAATCCAAATAAAATAAGGGAATAAAGAATATTCAAATAAAATAAAATGGACTTAACCAAATTCTATTCCATTTGATTAAAGACAAAATCCTTGATAAGAATGATTAATTAAATCATGGGAAAATAATAATTGGAATTTACCCAAGTGGAATAAAAGTTATTTAATTAACTTAAATGGAATCAAAGAAATCATCTAAATAAAATTTATGGAATTAAAACCATATTTGATTTCATTGGAATAAAGACATTTGCCCAAATTAAATGATTAATAATCATATTAAAGTACTTTAAATAATTCAAAGTCACCCTATTAAATAAATAAAACCTACTGAAAAGGTTTAGTGAAAATTAGAATTCAAATAAAGAGTTTGAAAATATATTTAATCTTATTTGAATAAAGGCAAATGCTTATTTTAATAAAGAATAAAACCATAAAAAGAATAAAGAAATTATTCTAAAAATGGTCTTAAAAATACATGTTTAAACAAAATAGAAACTTGCTGAAAAGTTTGAAAAGATTTGAACTGAAAAAGGGTTTGAAATCATTTGAATAAAATCAAAACAGAAAATCTAAATAGAAAAAGAAAAAGGATTCAGAAAAAAAGGGAAACGACCCAACCCAGTAAGCCCAACTAACGACCCAGCTAGCGCATTTTCCCTCTCCCCGCAAAAAACGGTTCACACCGCAGTATGAACCCGCTCAGTCGATGACATCTGGGCCCCATCAAACCCCTCTCTATCTTGCTGACGCCAGGCCCCACCGCTAGCTCACCTTCGTCCTCACCCGCTGCTGACCACGCCCGACCGTTTCTGCCGTTGAAAGCTCGCGTAAATTCACCGTAACGCCGCAGCGATTCCGCTCTGCAACCGCACCCTCTTAATCGCCTCCCTCCCCTCTCTGTTTCCCCCAGATGCCACCCACCCTCTGCCTCTAGGCCGCCCTGATTTTGCTTGAAGACCAACACTGCTCCGGCGAAGTTTCTTCTCCAATTCCGGCCAAACACCGTCGCGCCTTGCCCCCTCGACCACACGAGCCTGTTTCCCATCGACCTCTGCACCTGCCAGTGTATCCCACTCACCCGCGCTTGATCCACAACGTCGGCAACGACCAAGACACAACGTCACCGTCCACTGCCTCGACTCCGGCAAGTTTCCCCGGTGAGTACTGACCGCCCCTATCCCTCTTGTTGACGCTCTTAAAACCACCGGTCCCTTGCGCATCTAACGCATCCCTTTGCTGGCCTTCTCCTGCCGTGTAGCTTCGCCCCCATTGACGACAGAGCGTGCCCGACGCCATTGCGAACTCCGGTGAGAAATCCACGACGAACTCGTGCGCCCCTCGACAAACGGCGAGTACCTTGAGCATCACCGCCACCCCGCGAACCTGGTGAGCCCCTCCACACCTCTTCTCGCTTCCTGTATCGCCAGCTCCGTCATCGTCTGACCGCTCCGCCGCCAGCCAGCGCCGCCCGTTTTAGGTTATTCAATTTAGGCCGTAGGATCTTGATCTAAAGGTTGCGATAGAACTTAACCAAAGGGGTATCCTTTGATCTGTACCGCATGATCCTATTTAGATCCAACGCACCATGTAGGCCAATCCGTGCGAATCGGTACCAACGAATCAGAACACACCACGTGGCCTGGAGTTTGTTTTAAAACCAGAAACATTTCTATTAGTTGGTTGAATTTGTAAATTGCATAAATTTTGATCCACACGTCCAAATTTTGCAAATTTTATATCAATGGAATCAGCAAAACAAATACTTTCCAACCATGCACTTTGTTTAGTGATTTGGTTCTGAAAAGTTAGTTTGTTTTGCAAAAACATGTGTAGGCATATTTTGTATATAAAATTCATTCTAAAAATGTTTTTGAGATAAAATCTTTTGTAAATGGATTGTTTTAAACCTACTGACCATAAAAACCAACTTATGGATTTATAAGTGTATTTTGTGATGCTAAGGAATAAATCTTTGTTTAAAGGCATTTCTAGCTAAATAAAATTATTGTTTATGTTTTAAAAATGATTTTTGAGTAAAACCTTTGGAAGATGATTTGAATTAAACTCTATGACCCTAAACACCAAGTTTTATGATTTAAAACCATATTTGGAGAACCCTATAAAATTATTACCTTGCTTAAAGGCATTTCCAACAAAATAAAATATTGCTTTGGTGTAAGAATGGTTTATAGGTAAAAACTTTTGCAAATGGTTTTAGTATTAAATCCTTGACCTTAAAACACTAAAATTTTTTGTTTCAAAATATATTTGGCAAACACTAGAAATTATTACTTTGATTAAATCATTTCTAACAAAACAAAATGATTTAAATGGCCATTTTCACTAACTTGATATCCAATGGTTTTGCCACTTTTATAAATGACCAATATGTGTTTTAAAATGTTTATAACCTATTAGAAACCACTTTTCCAAATAAAACAATCTTTGGCATTCTTGCATGCATTGCTTTGTTTTTATTATTCTATGCGATGAATTGCTTGAATGGTAGATTGAATTTTGTGCCTTGATTGAATTGTAGTGGAATTTGAAGAGTGTGACTATTGCAAGATAAAGGAGTGAACTTATATTCTCTACAAAAAAGGAAAGTGGTGCTTCATACTTTTGTCCCATTATTTTCACTATGCATTAGTGTTATTTCCAAGTAGGACTTGCATGGAATTTTTGCTAAGTATAAACTATGCCATGGGAAATCCTAGTAGATGAAACCTTAGTAGAATTTTCCTAAGTCAAGATTCCTACTACTATCATGCTTAACTTAGCTATTAGAAAACAAGGGTGGATTATATTCATGCTATAGAATATTTCTATGTCTATGACTTGTGTTTAATTTAATAAAACAACAATGTGAATGAATCACCTGGGTGGAATGGTGAGAATGGTTTGTGTTGAGTGGTTACTCAGACCCATTTCAATGGACTACCCTGGTGTATCACACTTGTGGAATGCCACCCAGGAACAAAGAGATTTGAGATGTCAAATGTTGAGAAGCTTCAAGTGCAGCCACTTGGCATTATGGGCTCTTCCTGGATCATATAGGTTGCAATAACTTAGCCAAATGGACAGTTGGTGGTAGGGGATGATAGGTTTGGAGAGCGTCCATTTTGGTCTAAGGGAAGGCTTTTGAAAGATCTTGTCTCGATGCATGTCGAGTCTTGTGGGGAAAGTGCACCACCTCTCGAGAGAGTAAAATGTAAGTACGTAGGCGTGTCCCCGGCAATGGACAATATGATCATCAAGACATGGAAGCTATCAAGAATCTCCTCATCCCAATTTCTAAGTTAAAAACTTGTGGTTGAACAAGGGTTAAAGGATCTTCAATCTTTGATTGGTAGATGCCTTGGGTGATTTTGACAAACAAAAACTTAGTGTTTTCAAATGATAAGGAAAATCTATTTTGAGCAAAGCTAGCCTAATCTCCACTTCACCAAATGCATATAGATGATAGTTACCACTATACTACCATAGTATCACTTGCCAATACAATTCAAATGTATTGACCCTTGTGGCTGTAACTTATTATGTTGCAGGTTTGTTTGATGTTAGTGAAGTGTGTTGATTAGGATTACAAGTCTACCACCAACATGATTGCCTGTGGCACTTTGAAGATGAAGGACTCCATGCTATATAGTTATTTTTGCTGCATTGAAATGAGATAGCCAAATGAGCTATGTAAGATGTAATGAAATTATTTTATTCCTGGTTATAAAGTTGTATTATGACCTTTGTTTCTTGATATTACATCTTAACTGTGGATGCTAGCTATTGATCTGGGGACTAGCATTGTAAACACAGGGATCTCTACCTTATTAAAAGTTGGGACCTCTACAGGTTTTGGTTCAAAGGGATTGGATGCATGAGAAGTATGCCGTCTCAAAACAGGTTTTTGGCTAGCAACGCTGTGTAGCAAGAAAAAGACTTGAAGGAAACTAGCAAACGAACAAGTGATAAAGCCAAACATGCAATCTTCCTTGAAGACACAAAAGATCTTAAATAAAGAATACTAAGCTTATGATCCAATCAAGAAAGAAAATAAATGATACAAAATACCTGTAAGCTTTTTATCTTTTCCTTTCAAAACTCAAAAAGTGTTGCTACTGACCAGAGCTCGGTTTGCCAAACCAATTTAGTTCTACTTGATGCTCCCAAAGTGATGCCAATACTGATCAACAAGATCAATCATATAATAGAGATTGCAAACTAAAATAAGAAGTGCAAAAAGTAAAATATGAGACTTCTCATTAATATTCCATAAAGGCACTCACGCCAAGGGATACATAGATAATCAACTAAAGGAGAGATACTTCCACAATGCAAACCAACATATAATATAAATTCTCTACCAAAGATATGAATCTACTAAAAAGGTAAAATATAAATAATGATGTGATACCACGACACTCCCCCAAGCTTGGAACAAGCCATGGGGATGCCAAACCTGATGATGAATTACTCTTTCGGTGGTGGTGGTGTTCTCTTGATAAGCTCTTCAATCAGTTTCCTCAAATCCTCAATATTGAATGTCAGAGTATGAATCAACTCCGAATTATGCTCATTGCGGTTCATGATCATATCGGACAAAGAATCCTAGTCCTCGTTATTCTTTCCCCACTCTTCCTTCTTAGTGTGTTCCTCCCCTGCATGGTTAGAACGAGGCATGTCCCAAGCCGAGGGAAAGTTCCCTTTGGGCACCTGTTGGTATTGTTGATCATGTATAAGAGTATGGAAGGGATTCTTGGTACGTGGAGGAAGTGACCGTGGAGCAAGGACATGACGCGGAGTTCTCCCTCCTATAGACATCCGCGCTGTCCTCCTGTAACACCCTCAGAATCGACCCTATGCAAGTTTCAGCGCTTCCCGCCAAAACCCGCATAGAAACGATTCAAAGGTGCCCACCAGGCACTTTCGTGCGGGTGGAAAACAAAGTAATAACATTACACAACAGTCCTCGATGGGACCCACAGAACAGATATATATACAACAGCGACTCAATGAGTCAAGAATACAGATATAATATACAAAGATCCAAATCACCTTGAAAATGATAGGGCGTCCGACTACGGACAAGATGCAAATGGGGCTAAGAGCCCTGAAGAATAACCAATGGCGTCCATAACCTTGCCCAAGCCAAGCCGGAAGGGTAACCCTGCTAACGACGTCGATCCCAAAACCTGCTTAAACAAAAGGGGTGCCGACAAAGGGCAAAGGAAAAAGAGGAGCGTCAGTACTGAGGCCAGTACACGGCGAGACTAGAATTCGGCAGTCCTCGCCTACATAGGTATGGTGGACTGAAGCGGCAGCGGCAGCATGCACTGAACAACCTATAGAGACTCGATACAACTAGCGGCAATCAGAGAGGGGTAAGAAAGACCTATTCGGATCCAACCTGATTCCAACCTCAAACAAACCCATCCTGGTATTTCCCCCTCGAGACCGAACGAGGAAGTCAACCGAGGAACTCACACAGTTGGCAGTTTTACTTATTCAGTTATCGTTGCAGCAATTACTAGTCAGGTTTAGATAATCATCCTGATAAAGTAAGCAGTGGGCACTTTTTAGTTAACCATTCCGTTATAGTGGCAACACTTACTAGTCAGATACATTTAGCATGAGATAACCCAAAACCCAGCAGTTGTTGGTACTTTTATTTGGCCATTCCGTTATAGTTGCAATACTTACTAGTCAGATACAATTGTCGCAAGCGACAAACCAAGCAAGCAATTGTTGGCAGTTTTATTTAGCCATTCCATTATAGTGAAGCTGATTACTAGTCATTATAAAGTCAAATTTATAGCACTACTTTAGTTATAGTTGTCTATGATCGAGATACTATGCTCCAAGTCGTCCATAACCGCGGACACGGCTTTCAGAAAGTTTTAACCCGGCCGGGGTGCACAAATAGCAACACACACACGATCAACCTCGGAAAAACCAAATCAAAACCCAACGAGGCTTTCACTACAAAGCAATCACAGGATTCAGAAATATTTCAGGGGGCCACCCCACTGAGTAGACTCGCAACGAAGTAAGCTAGCTCCGAGACGGACTCAAGGTTTGCGACAATGGCTGTAAACGACTGGGAACCCAAAACTGGGATTGTCGATACCGCGAAAACACTCCTCTTACCTAAACAGTACAGTGTGCTATCCATCGCACAATCGTAAATAAAGCAGTAAAGCATGGCATAAGTACAGGATCGTAAATAAAACCTCAAACTAGTTTGTGGCCCCAAGAAATAAGACTGAATCAAGCTCTGGCTAAGGGGGGCCCAAAATTCCCCGTATGTGGATAGCGCGATAAATCAAGGAACAGGTATCCAGTACTCGGGGTCCTACGGGACACAAGTGGGCGCTCGAAAACCAAATATTATCTATCACCCAACGATGCCTCTGCTTACTTAATTCAATTTTAGTTGTTAAACAGGAATTAAAGTGAACGATAAGTAAAGCCATGATCATCTCCAACATCAACATGCGGCATTACTCCAACAACTGTGGCACTTGACAACACGCAACAGCACTTGAGCAAGCGACTATGACGCGCAGGTCCAACTAACTACCACACAACAGGTAATAGGAGGTGTCCAAGGCAATATAAGGCTGCAAGGGATAACACGGGTACGAAAACTAGAGCATCGCAACACAGATAGCAATAGATCAACAGGAGGGAATAAATACTATAAAAGGAAGATAGGTAGAAAGGGGGAGATGCTCGCCTGAAAACATTGTCGAAGGTTCAACCGAAAATCGGGGCGAAGCTCACATCAACTCAACGGCCTTATCCGCGAAGAACCAAAACACTAGAATAAACACCAGATGCAATATTTAATACAACGGCAGAAGATCGACATGCTTATGATATGATGCATGGCATGGCAAAGGTGCGATGCAATGAGGCCATATTAAGCGGAACCGGGGTCCCGACAATTAATTAGGTGATTCAAGTTATTTAGCTACCCCGCAATTTAAATGTTGTTTTAGCATGGCAAAAGATAGCACCGGTTCGCTACACAAATTTAAATGAGGCCAATATGAGACTAGATTTGCCCGCATATGGGCCCCATATTTAATTAGAGGTGAATCGGCATAAGGCCCCCAAACCAAGGATATGCATGCGAGAATGACATTTATTATGCGACACGTTATATTATGTTATAAAATAGGGTTTCGGGAAGGGGTTCACACATTAGGGTTCGGCGATCTCGGGGTTCCGGGGTTCGGGGTAGGTCTCGGGGTCCAGGGTTCGACGGAAACGTTCTCGGATAACAGAGGTAGGTCTTGTCGCATCCGCGGTGGTCGGGCTCTGTTGTCGGTCTTGTCGTCTCACGCGGAGATCTTGGCGTTCCGGGAGGAAGTACTTGGTCTGGCGTCGGGGCATCGGATTCGCCCCGGTTGGTGTCGTTCTTGTCGTCGCGCAGATCTTGTTGGGTCCGCGCCATCGAGTCGGTCTTGGCCTTCGGGATGCAGAACTTGGTGTCCGGGACGGAGTACTTGTCGCACCGGGGTCTCGGTGTCCTCGGATCCGATTGACGATCTTGGCACCCGGCGGGATGGATTTTCGGGTTCTCGACGTCCGAGAACAGGTCTTCGGGGATCGGTCTTCGCGTCCGAGAACGGGGTCTTCAGGGTCTCGATGAACTTGGTGTCCCAGCATCTCCGGGTCGTGGATCTTGGAATCCGGGTCTCGGCGTCTTCGGGTCCGACTCCGGGAAGGAGAACTTGGCGTTCCGAGGGGATCTTGACGCATCCGAAAGTATTTGGAGTCCTTGCGGTTTTCTTGAAAATTCCTGGGTACATCTCCAAATAAGATCTTGTGGTACTTGGGCTAGCAACACGGGAACACATCCTCTGTGATATGAAACGGGTGAGATGCCCGTACGCGTCCCTAGCCCAAGCACTCGCTGCGTGGCCTCCAAACATCAGGGACGGGGTGAGCTGGTCGGGCACGCTCTGCAGGAAGGAGACACGGCCGAGGAGGTCAGTGACGGGGAGGTCCAGGGGCACGACGAGCTCGATGCAGACCCGAGGAAGGCGACCATGGGCTTGGCGGCGGCGGTTCTCTGTCTGGACAGCGAAGACGGGTGCTAGAGGGCGGAGGTGAGGGCCCGCGGGGCGTCGGAACTCCGGCGGCAGGCAGGCCTGGGGAAGCGAGCGCGGGAACGGGGGCGCGGCCGACGGTGGTTGAAGCCGGCGGCGGGCCCGGCGGCGGGCGGAGGAACGGGGCGGAGCTCGGGCTCCGGGCGAGGAGGAGGAACGGCGGCGGCGAGGGCGAGCTTGACGGGGACGGCGGGGAGGCTCGGGGCGCGAGGATGGCCGGAGGCGGGGAGGCGCGGCCGCGGAAGGAGGGGAGCAGAGGCGGCTGGCGTCGGGCGGCGGAGGAGGGACCCGAGGCGGGGACGCGGAGCGGCGGCGTCTGGGCGAGCTCGAGCCGGCGCTGGAGGAGGCGCGGCCGGCGAGGGAGCGTCGGGCGCGCGCGGGGCGGGGAGATGCGGCGGGGGGGGAGGCGAGGCAGGGGGCGGTGCCGGAGGAGGCTGCCGGGGCGGTTTGCTGAGGGAGGCCGAAGCCGGCGAGGGGGTCGCGTCGGGGTCGCCGGCGACGGCACGCGCGGCCGCGGCCGGAAGAGGAAGGGAGAGAGGCGGGCGCGGCGCAGAGAGGGAGAGAGCGAGGAGGAAGGAGCGGCTGGGGTGGGGCTGAGAGCGTGCGTCGGGGTGGGGAAGAAGGGACTGCGGGGGAGAGAGGAGAGGGTGGGGGGTACGCGGGGCCAAGGGGTTGGTGGGACCAGGAGCGGGCCAGGGGAGGGGATCGGGGCCACGGGTCGGTGGTTGGGTTTGGTGTGTCTGGGTGCGTGCGTGTGTGGCTGTGTGGGCAGGTGGAGAGAGGAAGGAGAGAGGGAGAGAGGAGGTGAGCCAAGTGGCGGCGTCTGGTTGGGTGGGGATTGGGATGAGGGTGAGGTGGCGAGATATGATAGGCTGGGGTGAGGTGGAGGGGGTGTGGGTAGACTAGGACAGGGTAGACTAGGGATTTTGGGGTAGACCGTTTTATTTTGGGGGTGGTCGTTCGGGTCGAATCGGCCCGTTCGACTGCCCCCACTAAAACAATTTAATATTTTATTTGTTTAAAACAAAACTTCTCCAAACCGATAGCGGACAAAACAAAATAATCCGGAGTCCCGGGTTTTGCATTTAAATAAAGACGGGGCGTTTTAGGAACACAAAATAGGTTTTTCTGTAAATAGTTTTATGCAAGCAAATGCAATGTGATGACGATGCTCAAATGCAATGTGGCATGATGACATGAGCATGCGGTCATGATGATGCAATGCACACAAAAACAACGCGATTTTCTAGTAGTGGTTTTGCGGGATGCCACAATTCGACACCACTAACAATGGATCTCGCCCTCGAGATCCGCCTCATGGTACCGGGAAGAGGGGCGGCGATCCGAATCTTCTCGCATCGTGTAGATCCTCGCGACACCACTAACAAGAGGTCGTTGTCCGTGATCGTCGAGAGAACACTCCGGGATCAAAAGGGTCGAAGGTAGAGGTATCAACAATAAAGCCACCTCTAGCTCCGATGGATGGAGTAAAACTGCTGGATCCACTGATTCGATGTACAAGAGCGAATGATAAGAGTAGTCGGATGGTGATCAGTCCATCGCGCACCCTAACCATTACTCTACACACGAATAGGCGGATTATGCAACCAACTCTCGGAATTAGACTGAAGATCTCGACAAACGAGGTTCAGAAACAAAGGGGTGATGCAGACTCTGCATCGGATCTGGCGTAGATGACGTCGCGTCGGAAAACACCGGAAGGCGCAAACAAGGAACAAAGAATGTACCACAGAAGACGGATTCCTCGGATAGCATGAAGACCAGATGTAGCAACACCGTTACCGAAGGAGGAAGCGAAACCCTGAAGGTACGACGGAAACCCAACCACGAGAAATCCTGGACTCGAAGAAAAGATAAGAGTGCAGATTCAAAACACGCAGAGGTGAGAGGAGAGCAGCAGAGGGGTAAGGAGTAAAATCAGACCTAATCAGAACTGCCCAACCGATTTTGCAAAAATAGTTTTGACACTCTACTTCGGCCGTTAGCTAGGTTATCCTACAGGCTGGACTTGTGGGGTATCGCAACTGCTGAGCTCTGATACCACTCTGTAACACCCTCAGAATCGACCCTATGCAAGTTTCAGCGCTTCCCGCCAAAACCCGCATAGAAACGATTCAAAGGTGCCCACCAGGCACTTTCGTGCGGGTGGAAAACGAAGTAATAACATTACACAACAGTCCTCGATGGGACCCACAGAACAGATATATATACAACAGCGACTCAATGAGTCAAGAATACAGATATAATATACAAAGATCCAAATCACCTTGAAAATGATAGGGCGTCCGACTACGGACAAGATGCAAATGGGGCTAAGAGCCCTGAAGAATAACCAATGGCGTCCATAACCCTGCCCAGGCCAAGCCGGAAGGGTAACCCTGCTAACGACGTCGATCCCAAAACCTGCTTAAACAAAAGGGGTGCCGACAAAGGGCAAAGGAAAAAGAGGAGCGTCAGTACTGAGGCCAGTACACGGCGAGACTAGAATTCGGCGGTCCTCGCCTACATAGGTATGGTGGACTGAAGCGGCAGCGGCAGCATGCACTGAACAACCTATAGAGACTCGATACAACTAGCGGCAATCAGAGAGGGGTAAGAAAGACCTATTCGGATCCAACCTGATTCCAACCTCAAACAAACCCATCCTGGTATTTCCCCCTCGAGACCGAACGAGGAAGTCAACCGAGGAACTCACACAGTTGGCAGTTTTACTTATTCAGTTATCGTTGCAGCAATTACTAGTCAGGTTTAGATAATCATCCTGATAAAGTAAGCAGTGGGCACTTTTTAGTTAACCATTCCGTTATAGTGGCAACACTTACTAGTCAGATACATTTAGCATGAGATAACCCAAAACCCAGCAGTTGTTGGTACTTTTATTTGGCCATTCCGTTATAGTTGCAATACTTACTAGTCAGATACAATTGTCGCAAGCGACAAACCAAGCAAGCAATTGTTGGCAGTTTTATTTAGCCATTCCATTATAGTGAAGCTGATTACTAGTCATTATAAAGTCAAATTTATAGCACTACTTTAGTTATAGTTGTCTATGATCGAGATACTGTGCACCAAGTCGTCCATAACCGCGGACACGGCTTTCAGAAAGTTTTAACCCGGCCGGGGTGCACAAATAGCAACACACACACGATCAACCTCGGAAAAACCAAATCAAAACCCAACGAGGCTTTCACGACAAAGCAATCACAGGATTCAGAAATATTTCAGGGGGCCACCCCACTGAGTAGACCCGCAACGAAGTAAGCTAGCTCCGAGACGGACTCAAGGTTTGCGACAATGGCTGTAAACGACTGGGATTGTCGATACCGCGAAAACACTGCGCTTACCTAAACAGTACAGTGTGCTATCCATCGCACAATCGTAAATAAAGCAGTAAAGCATGGCATAAGTACAGGATCGTAAATAAAACCTCAAACTAGTTTGTGGTCCCAAGAAATAAGACTGAATCAAGCTCTGGCTAAGGGGAGGGCCCATAATTCCCCGTGTGTGGATAGCGCGATAAATCAAGGAACAGGTATCCAGTACTCGGGGTCCTACGGGACACAAGTGGGTGCTCGAAAACCAAATATTATCTATCACCCACCGATGCCTCTGCTTACTTAATTCAATTTTAGTTGTTAAACAAGAATTAAAGTGAACGATAAGTAAAGCCATGATCATCTCCAACATCAACATGCGGCATTACTCCAACAACTATGGCACTTGACAACACGCAACAGCACTTGAGCAAGTGACTACGACGCGCAGGTCTAACTAACTACCACACAACAGGTAATAGGAGGTGTCCAAGGCAATATAAGGCTGCAAGAGATAACACGGGTACGAAAACTAGAGCATCGCAACATAGATAGCAATAGATCAACAGGAGGGAATAAATACTATAAAAGGAAGATAGGTAGAAAGGGGGAGATGCTCGCCTGAAAACATTGTCGAAGGTTCAACCGAAGATCGGGGCGAAGCTCACATCAACTCAATGGCCTTATCCGCGAAGAACCAAAACACTAGAATAAACACCGGATGCAATATTTAATACAACGGCAGAAGATCGGCATGCTTATGATATGATACATGGCATGGCAAAGGTGCGATGCAATGAGGCCATATTAAGCGGAACCGGGGTCCCGACAATTAATTAGGTGATTCAAGTTATTTAGCTACCCCGCAATTTAAATGTTGTTTTAGCATGGCAAAAGATAGCACCGGTTCGCTACACAAATTTAAATGAGGCCAATATGAGACTAGATTTGCCCGCATATGGGCCCCATATTTAATTAGAGGTGAATCGGCATAAGGCTCCCAAACCAAGGATATGCATGCGAGAATGACAATTATTATGCGACACGTTATATTATGTTATAAAATAGGGTTTCGGGAAGG
Source organism: Avena sativa (assembly GCA_916181665.1). NCBI lineage: Eukaryota > Viridiplantae > Streptophyta > Magnoliopsida > Poales > Poaceae > Avena > Avena sativa. The sequence goes on along the minus strand of OV702280.1, from coordinate 345,351,502 downwards.
GGTTCACACATTAGGGTTCGGCGATCTCGGGGTTCCGGGGTTCGGGGTAGGTCTCGGGGTCCAGGGTTCGACGGAAACGTTCTCGGATAACATAGGTAGGTCTTGTCGCATCCGCGGTGGTCGGGCTCTGTTGTCGGTCTTGTCGTCTCACGCGGAGATCTTGGCGTTCCGGGAGGAAGTACTTGGTCTGGCGTCGGGGCATCGGATTCGCCCCGGTTGGTGTCGTTCTTGTCGTCGCGCAGATCTTGTTGGGTCCGCGCCATCGAGTCGGTCTTGGCCTTCGGGATGCAGAACTTGGTGTCCGGGACGGAGTACTTGTCGCACCGGGGTCTCGGTGTCCTCGGATCCGATTGACGATCTTGGCGTCCGGCGGGATGGATTTTCGGGTTCTCGACGTCCGAGAACAGGTCTTCGGGGATCAGTCTTCGCGTCCGAGAACGGGGTCTTCAGGGTCTTGATGAACTTGGTGTCCCAGCATCTCCGGGTCGTGGATCTTGGAATCCGGGTCTCGGCGTCTTCGGGTCCGACTGCGGGAAGGAGAACTTGGCGTTCCGAGGGGATCTTGACGCATCCGAAAGTATTTGGAGTCCTTGCGGTTTTCTTGAAAATTCCTGGGTACATCTCCAAATAAGATCTTGTGGTACTTGGGCTAGCAACACGGGAACACATCCTCTGTGATATGAAACGGGTGAGATGCCCGTACGCGTCCCTAGCCCAAGCACTCGCTGCGTGGCCTCCAAACATCAGGGACGGGGCGAGCTGGTCGGGCACGCTCTGCAGGAAGGAGACACGGCCGAGGAGGTCAGCGACGGGGAGGTCCAGGGGCACGACGAGCTCGATGCAGACCCGAGGAAGGCGACCATGGGCTTGGCAGCGGCGGTTCTCTGTCTGGACAGCGAAGACGGGCGCCAGAGGGCGGAGGTGAGGGCCCGCGGGGCGTCGGAACTCCGTCGGCAGGCAGGCCTGGGGAAGCGAGCGCGGGAACGGGGGCGCGGCCGACGGTGGTTGAGGCCGGCGGCGGGCCCGACGGACGGCGGAGGAACGGGGCGGAGCTCGGGCTCCGGGCGAGGAGGAGGAACAGCGGCGGCGAGGGCGAGCTTGACGGGGACGGCGGGGAGGCTCGGGGCGCGAGAACGGCCGGAGGCGGGGAGGCGCGGCCGCGGAAGGAGGGGAGTAGAGGCGGCTGGCGTCGGGCGGCGGAGGAGGGACCCGAGGCGGGGACGCGGAGCGGCGGCGTCTGGGCGAGCTCGAGCCGGCGCTGGAGGAGGCGCGGCCGGCGAGGGAGCGTCGGGCGCGCGCGGGGCGGGGAGATGCGGCGGGGGGGGGAGGCGAGGCAGGGGGCGGTGCCGGAGGAGGCTGCCGGGGCGGTTTGCTGAGGGAGGCCGAAGCCGGCGAGGGGGTCGCGTCGGGGTCGCCGGCGACGGCACGCGCGGCCGCGGCCGGAAGAGGAAGGGAGAGAGGCGGGCGCGGCGCAGAGAGGGAGAGAGCGAGGAGGAAGGAGCGGCTGGGGTGGGGCTGAGAGCGTGCGTCGGGGTGGGGAAGAAGGGACTGCGGGGGAGAGAGGAGAGGGTGGGGGGCACGCGGGGCCAGGGGGTTGGTGGGACCAGGAGCGGGCCAGGGGAGGGGATCGGGGCCACGGGTCGGTGGTTGGGTTTGGTGTGTCTGGGTGCGTGCGTGTGTGGCTGTGTGGGCAGGTGGAGAGAGGAAGGAGAGAGGGAGAGAGGAGGTGAGCCAAGTGGCGGCGTCTGGTTGGGTGGGGATTGGGATGAGGGTGAGGTGGCGAGAGATGATAGGCTGGGGTGAGGTGGAGGGGGTGTGGGTAGACTAGGATAGGGTAGACTAGGGATTTTGGGGTAGACCGTTTTATTTTGGGGGTGGTCGTTCGGGTCGAATCGGCTCGACTGCCCCCACTAAAACAATTTAATATTTTATTTGTTTAAAACAAAACTTCTGCAAACCGATAGCGGACAAAACAAAATAATCCGGAGTCCCGGGTTTTGCATTTAAATAAAGACGGGGCGTTTTAGGAACACAAAATAGGTTTTTCTGTAAATAGTTTTATGCAAGCAAATGCAATGTGATGACGATGCTCAAATGCAATGTGGCATGATGACATGAGCATGCGGTCATGATGATGCAATGCACACAAAAACAACGCGATTTTCTAGTAGTGGTTTTGCGGGATGCCACACCTCCTAAGCTTGGTAGGGTTTGCCACCACTCCAATGCTTGCGACGGTAACGCGGGTGTCCGGATGCTCGTCCTCCTCCATGTCTTGTTCATCCCCAACTAAAATCTCCTCCTCCTCAGGGTTTTGAGGATCATCTTCCTTGGACTTCCTGCCTTTATCGTTGGTGGAGACCATGGCGCTCTAAACTTGAGAAGATTTCCTGACAGAGACAGATCAAAATGAAAACACGACGAGAACACGATGCACGAACCTTGAGGAATCTAGGGGGTGCGATACGTCGGAAACGTATCTATAAATTTTGATGTTCCATGCTTGTTTAGTATCTACTTTTCTTTGCTTTGTCTTTCTTTGAGGTGTTTTTATATCTTTTCTAGAACTAACCTATTAACAAGTTGCCACAGTGCCAGTTGCCTGTTTTCTTTTGTTTTTAGTTCCAGAAAGGCAGAAAATCAATATTCTCGGAATTGGACGGGACAAAAGCCAAAGTCAAAAACTTTTCATGAGGGACACAAATCCAGAAGGAGGGACGGAGAGGCACCAGAGGGTGGACAGACCCCCTGGGCACGGCCAAGCCTGGCCCGCGCCTGGGGAGGGTGTGGGGCCCCTGGCCACCTCCTCGGCCTCCCCCTTTGCCTATAAGAGCCCCCTGATGAGAAAACCCTAAATCATCCAGAAGAAATCCACGAAAACCTCAGTAGTGTCGCCGCTACCGAAGGGGAGATTCGGGGGGACAGAAAGTCTCTGTTCTGGCACCCTGCCGGGATAGGGAAGTGCCCCCGAAGCCATCTCCATCGATCTCCACCACCATCTCCATCACCGTTGCTGATTCCCATGAAGAGGAGGGAGTAGTTCTTCTTGGATGCTAAGGGCTCTACCGTTAGCTATGTGTTCATCTCTGTCTCTATGCATGATCATGTTGTGGTCATGAGCTTTGTAATCTAGTAGATCTACCTTGCTATTCAAGTGCTTCATTAGATCTCTGCTCTCCCCATGTGTGTGAAAGTGACAGTGTGTACGCCATGGTGACACTTAGGCTTGAGTCTACATAAATACTCTTTGTGCTTTAATAGATCCATGCTTTTCCCCACGTGTGTGAAAGTGACAGCGTGCATACCGTGTGTGGCACTTTGTCTAGATTACATATATATTCATGAGTTATATTTGGAGTTGGATGTCTCTATGAAATCGTGATGTTTGTTGGAACCATCTAGCGCTCAAGGTGACAGTGTGGGGTTATCTAGATTGGGAAAGGCAGACTTTGAGGTGTGTTGTTATAGCCCTACCATTGATTAGAGTGTCCAACCGGAGAGTAGTTAAGAGTAGTATCATGACGAGAGGATATTTATATGATAGTGTGTTCACTAGTGAAAGTACGATCCCTAGGCCTTGTTTCTAAACATTGAAACACCGTTTGCTACTAGATCTGTTGCATGTTTGCTTGCTTTAGTCTTTACCTCACCGTCAAGCTCCATCAAAGTATTTTCTGGCACTGTTACCCCACGTCAACAACAAGTCAGAAGCTATTTTCTGGCACCATTACCACTTGTATTTCACTATCTCTTCGGCGAACTAGTGCACCTATACACCTGACAAGTTTATTGGGTGTGTTGGGGACACAAGAGACTTCTTGTATCTTGATTGCAGGGTTGCTTGAGAGGGATACCTTTGACCACTTCCTCCCTGAGTTCGATAAACCTTGGGTAATCCACTTAAGGGAAACTTGTTGCTGTTCTACAAACCTCTACACATGGAGGCCCAACAACTGTCTACAATAATAGAAGTGCGTAGACATCAGGGTTATATATTATGAAGTTTCAAAGCATAAGGAAGGTACTGGTACAAAAGCGAGGCGGAGAAGGTGCTCAGGGGGCTCACACCCCCTCCAGGCGCGGCCAGCTGGGGCCCGCGCCTGGGGTGGGTGTGGCCACCCTGGCCTCTGTTTCCTCCTCTATTTCGTTTCGTAACCTTCCGTATGTAATAAAAGCATAAAAAATATAAAAATATAGGGTTTTCACGATCCTTCTGTTTTCACCACTTTTACCTATTCAAAGACGAACTTTGCAGATTCTTTTTCTCCATCTCCTGAAAATTCCTTTCCTACAAGTTCTTACACAAACCTCAATGGCAACATTAGTGTAAGCAAAAACAATAACCCTTTAGGTACACACTTCAACTGAAATCCATCAAAACAAAAGCTACCGTAGCAACTCCTTTCCAAAAACCCAAAAGAATCTGGAAGGGAATCAATATAAGAGGCAAATGCACATGATGGCAGAAATCTGTCAAAACAGACTAGCAGGTAAAGATTGATTTTTTCGTAAACCTTATGTTTCTCAAATCAAAAAGTGCAAAACTAATGAAAGTTGGGTAACAACTTTGAGAACAAGCACAGAAAAGTACATCTCCATCCAGAGTATTGAGCTCCCTCACGAACTTTTACAATTCAGCACAAAAATCTGTCCCAGGACAGCCACTTTTCACAACTCCTCTACTTCACAAAAGTAGTTGAACTTGACACAAAAACCAAAACAAAAAGGATAAGGAGTTGTTATTACTGAGTTAATAACTACCAAGACTCGACAAAACTATTGGTTTATTTCCCAAGAAGTACTTTTCTTTAATCCCTTTAAGTTAGGCTTGGTAGTTTCAAAGATGCTCACATAGGAGATAAATATTTGAAGTGAAAGAGAGCATCAAGAAGCAAATAACCAACACAATTGAGTCTAACCCACTTCCTATGCATAGGGGTATCATGAGAAAACAAATTGTTGAAACAAAAAGCCACTAGCATAGGAAGACAAAACAAATGCAACTTCAAAGCTTTCAACATAAAATGAGGAAACTTAACGTTATTGAGATGCATAAAACCATGTTTCCCTCTCTCATAATAACTTTTAGTAGCACTTTGAATACAGTTGACAATATAACTGTCACTGGCAACAACTTTCTCATCAGAATGAGCATACTTACAGTCATCAAAAAAGAGGTCCAAGGTCATAAACTGGATCAATAGAAGCAAGCTGTTCCATCCTGAAATCTTTATTAGGCAAGCTATTTTCACAAGGATCTTTAGCAAATTTGGGAAAATTAAACTCATAAGAATCTCCATTAAACTTAGTCAAAACTTTTTCCTTTTTACAATCTATAATATCTCCACAAGTGTTCAAGAAAGGTCTACCAAAAATGATAGGACAAGTTTTGCTAGCTGCATTAAGCACTAGGAAATCAGCAGATACTTAATCTTACCACAGAGAACCTCCACATTTCTTAAAATACCAATTGGGCAAATGGTTTCCTTATTAGCAAGGTGAATAACCACATCAATGTCCTCAAGCTCACAAGAACCAATTTCATGCATAATTTCCCTGTAAAGCTCATAAGGAATAGCACTAGAACTAGCACCAGTATCACATAAACCATAATAGCAATGATCACCAATTCTAACAGAAAGCACAGGAATATTGTCAACTGCCAGTGACAGTTATATTGTCAACTGTATTCACAGAAGACAATATGCTCATCCTCTATATTGTCAACTATATTTATGCTCACAGAAAGTTGTTGCATTAGTAACTTCAATCTCCCCACAGAAGACAATATGCTCATCCTCTATATTTATAGTGACAGGGTCTTTCACAATAGCTACCACAGGTTCATTATTCATTTGCTCATCAGGTTCCACAATTTTCTTATTACTTTTGTTATTTGCACTAATCATCATAGAGTACTCCTTTACCTTAGCTGGGAAAGGTATTTTCTCAACATAAGGTTCAGGCAAATATGATCAATAGTACAAACTTCAGTTATTCTAACAGGAACATGACTAGCAACATCTTTATAAGGTGCATGGTACTTATTCCACTTCTTTTTAGGAATTTCTATGTAAGAGGCAAAGTACTTAAAACAGTTGGCAATACTTTGGGAATCAAGACCATACTCATTACTAATATCATGAAAGTCATCAGTTCCCATAAAACATTTAATGCATTCATAATCATAGTTTATACCTGACTTTCTTCCTTTGTCATTCTCCCAAGCTTCAGTGTTCTCTTGAATACGGTCTAGGAGATCCCATTTAGCTTCTTCCTTCATACGTGTGAATGATCCAGCACAAGAAGCATCTAGTAAATCTTTATCATGAAGAGAAAGCCTAGCATAAAAGTTATTGATAATAATATTATTAGGGAGTTCATGAATAGGACATTTAAGCATTAGTAACTTCAATCTCCCCCAAGATTGAGTTGTACTCTCTCCATCACGAGGACAAAAGTTATATATAAGATTCCTATCCTTATGAATTTCACTAGGAGGATAGAATTTAGAATAAAAGAGAGGTACTATTTCCTCACATTCCATGGATGTTCATTCTTCAGCAGCTTATACCATTCTTCAGCTCTCCCTTTCAAGGATATAGAGAGTAACTTCTTCTTCACCTGTTCAGTTGTGATACCTGCACACTTAAACAACCCACATAATTCATGGATAAAAAGGAAATGATCACCAGGATGGATAGTTCCATCCCCTAAATAATAATTATCCATAACACGATCAACAATACTTGTAGGTATCTTAAAAGGATCTATCTCAATAGGTGGTGGTTCATCTACTACCCTAATAGTAGTAGTAGTTTCCCCAAACAGAAAACCAAGTGGGTTATCCATATTGGAAACAAAGTAAAAACATAAATAAAAAGCAGTACTCATAGTAGAAGTTTCCTTTACCAGTTCCACTCTTCAATAGCGCTTCACTCCTCGGTAATGGCGCCAAAAGATAGTCTTGATGAACCACAAGTATAGGGGGTGTATCGCAGTACTTTCGATAAATAGGAGTGTCGATCCCAACAAGGAGCAGAAGGTGTTGACTAGTGGTATGGAGAAGGAAATCTCTGTAAATACTTAGCAGACGGATTTTTAGGGGTTTTCTGATAAAGCAAACAAACAAAGTGCAAGTAATAAATACAACGAACAAACGCAGCAAGTGGCCCAATCCTTTCTTAGAAAAGGACAAGACGGTGGAAATACTTATACGGACCAAACATTCTCAAGTACACATGGGAATTCTGTCAAGTTCTTTCGCTTCAAATAGCTGAGTACCCATCTTTGGTGTTGTAAGTGTTATATGGGTGAACCTGTGCTAATGTACCGACCTTACTTGGACTAATACATACTTGTGATTAAACCCCCTGCAAGCATCCGTAACTATAGGAAAGCAATTAAGATATAAACCTGACCACAACCTTAAACTCTGAGATCCTACACTCCCTTGTGCAAAGATGTCCTAACAGGGGTTCAGGTTTCTGTCACTCCGGCAACCCCACAATTAGTATCCAAATAAACAATGCATCCCCCTAGGCCAATAAATGGTGAAGTATCATGTTGTCGACGTTCACATGACACCACTAGAATAATAGCACCACAACTTAAATACTAAACCAGTGAATAATATCTCAACACAAATCCACTACTAACAACATGACTTCTCCCATGTCCTCAAGAACTAAACGAACTACTCACAAGACATCATATGGATCAAGATCAAAGATGATATGGTGATGAATAACAATCTGAACATAAACAATAATCCAATGGTTCCACTCACAAGCATCAACTACAATAGTAATCAACAACGGGAAAGTTTCCCCTAAGAACTAATGCAAGATTCAACACAATTGTTACAGCGGGATGGAGTGGTGATGATGGTGCTGGTGGAGATGATGGTGTGGATGATGATGATGATGATGATCCCGATGAAGTCTAGATTGACGATGGTGTTGATGGCAATGATCTCCTCTCCCCGGGAAGGAATTTCCCCGGCAGAAATCTGTCTGCCGGAGAGATCTTTCTCTCTCGGTGTTTTCCGCCTCGCAGAGGCGGCAAAATCTTTTTGTGGTCGCTCTCCGTGTTTTAGGGTTCCGAGGAGAAGATATAGGCGAGAGGGTGGAGTCGGATGCCGGCCAGGTGGGCCACACCCCATGTAGGCGCGATCAGGGGTGGCCCGCGCCTGGGGGTGTGGGCCCCCTGTGGCCCATCTACGCCTCCCCTTCTGGCTTCCTTCGTCTTCTGGGAAAATATAATTTTCCATGATTTTTCTAGTATTTTCTGATCTTCACAAAATTGCATCAAAACACCTCTCTTTTCGTCAGAATCCTGACTCCGGCAGTCCATCCTCCAAGAATCATCCATCATGCAAAAACAGATGAAAAGACATAAATAACACCTCTTAATATGAAATATATCAATGAATAGAGGCAAATTATGATATAGAATGGTGATGCAAATTGTACGTATCAATTGGTTGCACAAGGGTTCTCTCAAATTGAAGGCATTGATTATGGAGAGACATATGCATCCGTGGCTCGCCTTGAGTCCATCTGTATCCTTCTTGCTTATGCGTCACATCATAACTTTAAGTTGCAACAAATGGATGAATAAAGTGCATTTCTCAATGGTCCATTGAATGAGTTGGTATATGTAAAGCAACCCTCCTGGATTTGAGGACTTCCCAAACCATGTCTACAAACTTGATAAGGCGCTCTATGGGCTTAAACAAGCCCCATGCATGTGGTATGAGCACCTTAGAGAGTTGTTGTTTGACCGTGGGTTTGAGGTTGGGAAAATCGATCCCACTCTTTTTACTAAGAAGGTCAATGGGGAGCTGTTTGTATGCCAAATATATGTTGATGATATTATCTTTGGCTCATCTAACAAAGCTTTTAATGATGAATTCTCAAATCTTATGACTAATAGGTTCTGGATGTCTATGATGGGGGAGTTGAGATTATTTGTTGGTTTTTAGATCAAGCAAGTAAGAGGAGGAACATTCTTCGACCAAGCCAAGTATACTCAAGATATGCTCAAAAGATTCAACATGAAATATTTAAATGGTGATCCTACCCCCATGGCAACAAAGACTCATCTTGAAATAAATCCAAATGGTAAAGATGTGGATCAAAAGGTATACCAGTCTATGATTGGTTCTTTGCTTTACCTTTGTGCATCTAGACCCGATATTGTGTTGAGTGTAGGAGTATGTGCAAGATATCAAGCGGCTCCTAAAGAAAGCCATTTGATGGCGGTCAAGAGAATCTTTCGATATTTGGTTCATACCACACACTATGGTCTTTGGTATCCTCGAGGGTCAACATTTGCTCTTTGTGGATACACGAACTCGGATTGGGCTGGTGATAAGGATGATATAAAATCAACATCTGGGGCTTGCCAATTCCTTGGTAGGTCCTTGGTATCTTGGTCTTCTAATAAGCAAAATTTTATATCACTCTCCACCGTCGAAGTCGAGTATGTGGAAACTGCTAGTGCTTGCACTCAATTGCTATGGATGAGGCAAACTTTAAAGGAATATGGTGTCCATTGCGACAAAGTGCCTCTTCTATGTGACAATGAAAGTGCTATCAAGATTGCCTGCAACCCGTGGATCACACAAGGACAAAGTATACTGAGATTCGTCATCACTTCATTAGGGATCATGTTGCTCGAGGTGATATTGAGCTATGATATGTGTCAACCAAAGACCAACTTGCCGACATCTTCACAAAGCCACTGGATGAAGCAAGGTTTTGTTATTTGAGGAATGAACTAAATATCATAGATTCAAGGAGCTTGACTTGATCACCTTGCATATTCACCTATGTCTTGACTCTTGTTTGGTTTAGGTGTAGGCATGGAGATATGGGGGTGTGGTCCTAATACATTGGACTATCCCTCCCCCCATAATGCCAACATTAACGAAATTCAATTCTCTTAATATCATTTTGTGATATGTGAGATTTATTGATGGGTAGTGGCTATGAACCCAAGGATAATTCTCCGCGGTGTCATGCCACAAACTCTTATATGGTGGCCTCGGCCACCGCCCTATTCTTAGTGAAGATTTTGTTCTTGGATTGTTTTGATTGGAACTCCACTTTGCCATATTTTTAGATCTTTTTTTGACTCATTGGTTTTTCATAGTACATCCTCTGAATCCCAGGCCTACTCTCACCTACAAGCATGCTACTCTTGCCACACATTTGTCCAACACTTGAAACTGGGGTTCCTGGTCGAAGGGGGGGCGGAGTATCCGCCCTGTACCAACGGGAGTGTCCGTCCAGCCCGGACTCTCCACTTGACACAGCCGAACATTCCGGCCGGGCCAGACTATCCGGCGCATATGGCCCGGACTGTCTAGCCCTGACGGTTTCATTCTGATATCAAGGGTCGGGGAGAAGTGGACGGTTCAGTCCTCCTTCTTCTCCCCAACTCTCTCTTCCTCTTAGACTGCTGCCCCCGACCAAGAGCTTCACCGGGAGGGCTCCTCCACCCCGGATCTTGTCGTTGCCGCCGGCCATTTTCCTCCCCTTGCCGCTGAGATCTGTTCCCCTCCGGTGAAGGTCCCCATGGATCCTGGTATGATGCCCCTCTCCTTCTTCATCTCTAGGGTTGGTCTAGATGAATTTTTGGGGCAATGCCTTACCTAGATCCATGGATACATCACTCATGCGTGCAACCATCATCCTTGTAGTAGTTTTAGCAATCCCGATCTGTCCCAATTGAACACACCCGCACAGCCCGAAAATCGCCCAGGATCCAGCCGGACTATCCGGCGTGTACGGGTCGGACACTCCGGTCCAGCCGGAATGTCCGGTCGATACACACCGGACTATCCGGTCCAGGCGGATTGTCCGGGGCAGATTTTGCGGACTGTCCGGGGTGTTCAGTCAGTACAGTCAGAATTACTTTGACTACTACTTATTGTTTGAATCTCCAGGACAAATGTGCTTACCCCATATGCTATCACTCTATTCTGATTTCATAGGTGGTTCTCGTCCTCGCCATCCTCGGGCTGCTAAGAAGACGGTTTCTCGCAGCTTCCGGTATGATGAAGAACGAGACATTCATGTTGATCCATCTGTGGTCAGGCAGGCTGCTCGAGACCATGCCACAACAAAGCATGAGAAGGTTAGGCAGCTAAAAAGAGATGAAGCCAAGCGGATGAAGTTTGAATCACTGACTACTTTGGTTGATTTGGGTACCGAGGAATTTGTGGAGATGAGACTTCAGCAATTCTACTCACTATCTCGCACCACAACTGATGAGCGTTTATGGAGGAATGAGCAAGACCTGCTATTGTCTGATCTATACGGTAGATTTAAGACTCCTACTTGTCCCATGCAGTGGTTGGACCTCAAGAAGCTTTGTTCTCACAGTTATTTTGAGGATTCTCTTTGGGTGACTGACAAGATGGGGCTGCATACCATCTTTCTGGCAAAAGAATACTTCAATGTTGAGTTGGTCTAGCAGTTCTTTGCCACTGTGGTCTTTGGGAGACTACTGACATTCCTCTTGAGTGGATGTCTGGCACTACCAGCTGTCGTTCCAACATGGTTCAGTTTGCTCACATTCTTGGATTGCCTTTCAATCCCACTGGTCCCGATGGTGTCTGGATGCATGTACATGGACAGGCATATGACAAGAACAGGCTGGTCCCAATTTACTCTCGGAATGGCGTGGTTGGCCAAACCACCAATATCAAGCTCATCTACAACATTTTTTTCGCATGTTCCGCCACACTCTCACTCCCAAGTCTGGCAACAAGGATGAGATGAGAGGCGCTGAGATCAACCTTATGGATCATGCTCACACTGTGTACATTAATGGTCCAACTCATCCTGGTGGTGCTATTAATGTTATGGACTTCATCTATCAGGATCTGTACAAGTGCATCACTGACAAGAAGTTCCCTCTGTATGCCCCTTATGTGATAAAGCTCATTGCTGCTCACACTCCATTCACTCCTCTGCTCTATCATGACATTGTCCCTCACACTGCTTTCAAGCTACAGAGGAAGGGTCCCCCTACCACCAAGACTCCTCAAGGATACCCTCCTGCTCAGGACATTTTTTAGGATGAGGAGATAGATGCTAATGCCTCTGACAGTGACGGTTCTGAGGATATACAGGCACCTGCATCTCGTGGCCCTCGGATGAAGCATGCTAGCAATGCATATCGCTTCAACACCTCTAAGGAGGAAGTGCTCAAGAAGGTGAAGAAGGCCTCTTGGTGGAAGAAGCTCCTCTTATGCCAGAACATTGACATTCGACATGGACATTATGATGCATACAAGGCAAACAGTAATGTCATGAAGGAGCTCAAGCAGATCAACCAGCCCATGGATGTTGACCCTTCCCAGCACCAGGCATCTGATGGCACTCTCTCCTATGGACACTGGAGTCAGGGACGTGTGGACTGGTCCATGTTTGAGGATATGTCCTCTTCTTCTCGCCCTCATGGCCAGAGCTCGACTCAGGATGACTATGATGAGGAGGATGAGGATGCGGATGAGGATGAGGATGCGGACTTCAGTGGCTAGAGTCTGCCTTGGGGCATTTTAGTAGTGCTTTGGCGTCTCGATGCCAAAGGGGTAGAAGTAGCCCATATTAGGTTGCTACCAGGGATTAGCATGGGTACACGAGCTTCACGTTATTTAGACTTGCCTCTTTGAAGCTCCGTTTCTTTATCTTATTGGTTTGAGAACTATGTTGTGTTGAACTTCGTTTCATGTGTTATGTGTATTATTACATGTGTACCTGGTTATGTTTAAGACTATGTTATATCTAGCTTATCTATCTAGTCTTTATTATATCTTGTCATAATTTGTCTTACCAATCTAGTGAGGATGTGATCCTAGGATGTGTGATCTTGTATTCAAATGCAAAGATAAATTGGTCACACATCTAAGGGGAGCCTTACTATGTTGTGTAAAATCATTTATTGTGAATTTCTATCTATCCTATATTCAAATCCTTGGGTTGTCATCAAACACCAAAAAGGGGAGATTGAAAGGGAATTTATGCCTTTCATATTGTTTTGATTTTCATTGACAACACTTGGATAGGTTTACTATGTTGCTACATGTTTCAGGATATATCACATTCATATGTGCAATCTATACCTAAGGAAAAAGAGTGTCACTAGATCAAAATGTGCACTGACTATGCTAAAGCCGGACTGTCCGGGTGATATGGGACGAACTGTCCGGCCTCACCAGAATGTCTGGCCAGGATCCGCCGTAATGTTCGGCCCTGGAGAATCATCAGTTTTCCCCCCGGATGTGGACATTCTGTGAGGCACTTCGGACACTACCCGGACACTGGTCGTACTCTAGCCGGAAACTTGGCCAGGCCGGAGTGTCCGGCTGGTACACACTGGAGTGTCTGACTGAGGCGGACTGTCCGGCCCATGCCGGCCATACTGTCCTGGTTAAGTGGCTCCAACAGCTCTAATTTCAGGGGCCCTACCCCTTCTTCTACCTTGAGCTCTGCTCGACTAGTTCAAGAATAGCAGCACATTTTAAGCCACCAAATCCACAAGATCTCTTCCCTCAACCATCCAAAGTCTTTGATCTTTGGAGAATCGAAGTAGGAGGCCTTGAACTATAGCTTCACCAAGAGAGATATTCATTTCCTCCTCATTCACTTGAGGGCCCCATGCTCTAGTGTTTCTTTGGAAACCCTAGCTTTTGATTTGGTTCTTACAAGCTTGTCTTTGATTGTTTGACAGCTTGGTTGCATTTGGGATGTAAGACCCCACCTTTGTAAAGGTAAAGGTCCCTATGATTGCAATGCTAGTCCCTGGATCAATTGCTAGCAGCCATAGTTTAAGATGAAGTACACAGAAACAAAGGTCATTATTACATCATCATTCCAGAGATAACATAGTCTTTTACAACTCCATAGCCATAGGCTAGTACAAGAGTTTAACTTAACAATATAAATGAAATTCTTCATCTTCATGTGCCTCAGGCAAGAATGTTGAGTGTAGACTCATAACCCTAATCCTCATCAGAGTAACATGCAACATCACAAGTTACAGCCACAGTGGGTCAATACATTGGACTAGTATTGGCAAGTGATACCTTAGTATAATAATAGTATCTAGCTTCTACATGAATTTGGCTAAGTGTAGCTTAGGCTTGGTTTGCTCAAAATAGGTTTTACCAATCAGTTGAAAACACTAAGTTTTTGTTTGGCAAAAACTCCCAAGGAACCACCAATAGACATTGGTGAATCTTCACCCTTGTTCAGCCACAAGTTTTAACTTAGAAATTGGGATGAGGAGATTCTTGATAGCTTCCATGTCTTGATGCTCAAATTGTCCATTACCGGGGACACGGCTAAGTACTTAGTTTCTTCCTTCGGCAGAGGTGGTGCACTTAATTTTCACCAAGACAGGACCTTTCAGAAGCCTTCCCTTAGACCAAAATGGACGCGCTCCAAACCTATCATCCCCTACCACCAACTGTCCATTTGTCTAAGTTATTGTAACCTATATGATCCAGGCAGAGCCCATAATGCCATGTGGCTACACTAGAAGCTTCTTAACATATGGCATCTCAAATCCCTTTGTTCCTGGGTGGCATTCCACAAGTGAGATACACAGGGTAGACCATTGGAAAATGGGCCCTGGTAACCACTCAACCAAAATCCACCAAGCAATGACCATTCCACCCAGGTGTTTCATTCACTTAGTTGTTTTATTAAGAAAAAACATAAGTCAAGACTTAGCAATATTTCTCCATAGCATGTATATATATTCCACCCTTGGTTGCTACAAGCTAGGCTAAGCATGGCAATAGCAAGCATCTTAACTTAGAGAAAATTCTAACAAATCTACAACTACTAGGATTTCCCAAGCATAGCATAGATACTTAGCAAAAATTATCATGCAAGCCCTATACAAAATATTTCTAATGCATAGTCAAAATATTGGGATAAAAGTATGAAGCACCACTTGCCTTGGTAGTTGGGGGAGTAACAACAATCCTCACAGTCACAATCACCACTAGCACCAAAATCTACACATAAAATTATAGCACCAAATTCATATATCAAATAAACAAGAAAAATATATGAATGCATGCAAATGCCATGTGATGATTTTTATAAACCCAACAAGACAAGTAAAACGGTACTGATCAATAAACCAAAAATTTATACATCAAATAAACTTTATTTGATCTTTAAAACATTTTCCCATTAATTTCTATACACAAAATAAGCCTACAAATGTCTCTGCATAAAATCCTATTTTAACAGAAACAAATTACAAAACTAAGCCCATAAATGTGTAGGATTTTGTAAAATCCCTCCTTTGTAAAGGAAAAGGATCCATGTGATTGCAATGCTAGTCCCTGGATCATTGCTAGCATCCACAGTTTAAGATGAAGTACACAGATACAAAGGTCATTTATTACATCCATTCCAGAGTTTAAACATAGTCTTTACAACTCAAGGCCACAGGCCTAATATAAGAGTTTGGAATAAGTAAATAAACATAAGTCTTCATCTTCATGTTCCACAGGCAAACATGTTGAGTGTAGACTCATGACACCTAATCCTCATCAGAGTAACCTGCAACATCACAAGTTATAGCCACAGTGGGTCAATACTTTGGAATAGTATTGGCAAGTGATACCTTAGTAAATTTTAAGTGGTCTATATTACTATATGCATTTTGGCTAAGTGTAACTTGGCTTGCTTTGCTCAAAAATAGGTTTTTCCTATTAGTTGAAATCACTAAGTTTTCTTTTGTCAAAACCTTTTCCCAAGAAACCATCAATGGACATTGAGGTCCTTCACCCTTGTTCACCCACAAGTTTTACTTAGAAGTTGGAGTGATGAGATTCTTGATAGCTTCCATGCCTTGATGCTCAAGTTGTCCATTCCCATGGACTTGGCTAAGTACTTAGATTTTTCCATCTGCAGAGGTTGTGCACTTTCCCCACCAGACTTGGTTTCCCAAGACAGGACCTTTCAGAAGCCTTCCCTTAGACCAAATGGACGCGCTCCAACCTATCATTCCCACTACCACCAACTGTCCAAATGGCTAAGTTCTAGCAACTTATGTGATCCAGGCAGAGCCCATATTGCCAAGTGGCTGCACTATAAGCTTCTCAACACTTGGCCTCTAAAATCCCTTTGTTCCTGGGTGGCATACCACAAGTGAGATACACAAGGTAAACCATATCCATGGGCCTTGTGTAACCACTCAACCAAAAAACCACCAATAAAGTCCCATTCCACCCAGGTGATTCATTGACTTAGTTGTTTTATTAAGAAAAACATAAGTCCAAAGACTTAGAAATATTTTCATCATAGCATGTATATACTTTACCATCCCTTGTTTGCTACTAGCTAGGCTAAGCATGGCATAGTAACTTAACTTAGGAATTTCCTAGCAATCTATAACTACTTAGGATTTCCCAACATGGCATTTGGCAAAAATAGTAACATGTAGGACTTAGCAAAATATTTCTAATGCTTGTATAAAATATAGGGATAGACATATTCATGAAGTACCACTTGCCTTGTTAGTTGGGAGAGTAGCACTCTTCACAATCACAATCACTAGCACCAAAGTCTACACAAAGAATAGTAGCACAAAATTACACACAATTCATATACAAACACAAATATATGCATGCATGCAAAATGCTAAGTGATGATTTTTTAAAAACCCAACCAAGCAAGTGCATAGTACTGAATTCTAAACAAGTCCAAACTTCGCCAAACCAAGTTTATTTGACACTAAAATGATTTCCTAAACAATTTCTATATCCAAAATAGTCCTAAACAAGTTTCTTCAAAAGAAACCATTTTAACAGAACCTAAACTTTAAACACATTGCATAAACAGAAAGGGATTATCTCCCTGATTCCAACGGTATAAAATTTGTCAAATTCTAACGTGTGGATCAAAAGTTATAGCTAAATCAAAATTGGATTCAAATATGTTTCAAATCTGTTTTTAAACTCAAATCCTAGCCACGCGTCGCGCTCTGATTCGTCGGTACTGCTATGCGTGGATTGACCAGTGTGGACCGTCAGATCTAACTAAACGCGCACGGCTCAGATTGACACTTACCCCTTCGATGCAGATCTAATCTAGAGCGCTGGATCTAGATCCTACGGCTGCTAATCCACTGACCACAACTGAGCGGCGCTAGCGGCGGCGACTAGCGGTGGCGCGTCTGTCAGCGGCGGCGCTGGCGTTCTAGGTCGCGCGGGAGTGGGGGAAGAGGCTTACCAGAACCGCAGGGAGCTGCTGATGCTCAAGGTGGTGATGGTTCGTCAAGGGGCACGCGGACACGGAGAGGATTCCTCGTCGGAGTAGAGGCAGACGTCGACCAGGCCTTGGCGTCGACGGAGGCGAGGTTCTGGAGCGAGCTAAGACAAACCAACGGTGCCGTTAGATGCGAACAAACCTGGCGAACTCGTGAGTGTCAAAAAGGGGAGTAGGGGTGGTCGGAAACTACCAGGAGGGGTTGCCGGAGTTGCGCCGAGCCTCGGTCGCTTCCAGTGGTGGACGGTGACAGCGTCCTAGGGCGGTACAGAGAAAATGGAAGATATGAGAAGATGCGCAGAGGCATGTAGATCATACTCGCATGAAGCAGAGACCAAGGGGAGAACGATGCTCACCGGAATTGGTCGCCGGAGGTCGTTGGTGCTGCGACGGTGTGGGCGCGATTACGAGCAGCCTGGTGGCGTACTGTCAGAGCTGAGTGAGGGGAAAAGAGCAGAGTGGGGAGAGGATCTTATAGCCGGAGCAGGGGCGGAGATTACACACGCATTCATCGCCTATTAAGAGGATTAAAATCGCGGCAGAGGCGGGGAAGAAACGGGCGGCGACGTGTTCCTGCGCGGGATTTGGGGAAGACGACGGTGACGTGGACGGGGCCCGTTTGTCAGCGAAATAAGCAGAGAGGGAGTGGGGTCCAGGCGTCAGTGACTGCGTGGGTGCGTATGCGCGTGCGAGAGAGAGAGAGAGGTGGCCCGGGTGGGCTAGCTGGGCCGCGTCTGTTGCTGGGCCAAATTCCTGGCGCCGGCCCTTTTCCAATTCTTTTCTCTTTTCGTTTTCTAATTTGATTTTCAGGAATGGTTTTCAAATGAATTCAAACTCCATTTGAATTCAAATCTATTTGGGATTTTTGCAGTGTGCAACATACTCAAATCTAGGTATAAAATCATGTGGTTAGTTTGAAAAGGCTTGGTCATTTTTGGAAAAACAAAATAACAGGGACATTGCACTTGGTTTGCAAATGTTTGAAAATGGTTTTTGAAACCATTTCTATCTTGTAAAATTTTGTTTAAACTCTACACTCAAGCCAAACAATATAGAAGCAACCAAACTTGGTTTTTAAAACACTAAGCTCTCAAGTGGGGATGGGCATCTGATTTAAGTAGGCTCACATAAAATGATAGCACTATGTGCTTTTGTTTTCTTGAAATGAGTTTGAAATTGATCTCAAAACTATATGCATGCAAGAATGATATGCAATCTTTGAAATCATGAATTTAGGGATGTTACAAATCTAACCCCCTTAAGGTGAATATCGCCCTCGAGATTCGGATTGGTTAGCAAATAGGTGAGGGTGGTCTTTCCGAAGATCATCTTCTCGTTCCCATGTTGCTTCCTCTTCGGAATGATGATTTCACTGCACTTTGCAAAACTTGATAGTCTTTGTCCTTGTGACTCTTTCTGTCGTCTCAAGAATTTTGATAGGTTTCTCTTCATAAGTGAGATCACTTTCTAGTTGCACTTCCTTCAAAGGTATAGTATCCTTCAAAGAAGTTTCTTCCATTTCTGGGTGACATTTCTTAAGCTGACTCACATGAAACACATTATGGACAGCTGACAGAGACTCTAGCAATTCAATTTCATAGGAAACTTCTCCTTTGCGACTTAGAATCTTGAATGGCCCAACATATCTTGGTGCCAACTTTCCTTTGACTCCGAATCTCTTCACTCCACGAAGTGGTGATACTCTAAGATAAGCTCTATCACCAACTTCGTAGGTGACTTCTCTACGCTTAGGATCTGCGTAGCTTTTCTGTCGGGACTGTGCTATCTTCAACCTGTCCTTAACCAATTTGACCTTCTCTTCGGCTTCTTTGATAAGATCTGGCCCGAATAAACTTCTTTCTCCCACACCATTCCATAACAATGGGGTGGTACACTTTCTTCCGTAGAGAAACTCAAACGGTGCCATCTCAATGCTGGCTTGATAGATGTTGTTATAAGAAAATTCTGCGTAAGGCAGACTTTCATCCCAACTGGCTCCATAGTCTAGGGCACATGCCCTCAACATGTCTTCAAGAATTTGATTAGTTCTTTCTGTTTGTCCATCGGTTTGAGGATGAAAACCAGTACTGAATTCCAACCTCGTTCCCAATGACTCATGTAGTTGTCTCCAAAAATGGGAAGTGAATTGAGTTCCCCTATCGGACACAATACTCTTGGGCACTCCATGTAGACATACAATTCTACTCATGTAGATTTTGGCTAACTTGGCACTTGTATAAGTTGTCTTCACAGGTATGAAATGAGCCACTTTAGTTAGGCGATACACTACTACCCATATGGAATCATATCCTGACCTGGTCCTTGGTAATCCGGTAATGAAATCCATACCAATTTTGTCCCACTTCCAATCAGGAATAGGTAGTGGTTGAAGAAAACCTGCTAGTTTCTGATGCTCCGCTTTCACTCTACTACACACATCACACAAAGCAATATGTTCGGCGATGTCCCTCTTGAGATTATTCCATCAAAATCTTTCTTTCATGTCCATGTACATTTTGGTGATACCCGGGTGAATAGAATACGGAGAGTTGTGTGCTTCCTGCAAAATCATTTTCCGCAACTCCGGATCTTGTGGAACACAGATACGTTTCCCATGCCATAAAGTACCTTGTTCGTCTTCATGGAAACTTTTAGCTTTCCCTTGGCCAATCTTTTCCTTAATCTCTTCAATTTCCTTATCAGTCTTCTGGGCTTCTCTGATCTTGTCCAACAAAGTGGGTTGAACATCTAATGACATGAGATGTCCTTCCGTCACAATCTCCAATCTGAGTTTCCTAAATTGGGTACACAGATCATCTGGCAATTCTCCTTTGGTAAGGCCATTCACAAATACCTTACGACTTAGAGCATCTGCTACAACATTTGCTTTACCGGGGTGGTATAGCAAACTTAAGTCATAGTTTTTGATAAGTTCTAGCCATCTTCTTTGTCTCATATTAATTTCCTTCTCGGTGAAGATATACTTCAAACTCTTGTGATCAGTGAACACTTCACAACGCTTTCCCAAAAGGTAGTGTCTCCATGTTTTGAGTGCATGGACGACAGAGGCTAACTCTAAATCATGAGTAGGATAGTTCACTTCATGAGTTTTGAGTTGTCTCGAGGCATAAGCTACAACTTTACCATCTTGCATAAGTACTGCACCCAAACCTTGATGAGATGCATCACAATATACTTGGAAATCCTTTTCCAAATCTGGCAGACACAAGACCGGTGCTGTCACAAGTCTCTTCTTCAACTCCTGAAAGCTGACTTCACAACCTTCAGACCAAGCAAATTTCTTGTCTTTCTTTAAAAATTCAGTCATGGGCTTAGCCACCTTAGAGAAATTCTCAATAAATCTTCTGTAGTAACCTGCTAAGCCAAGGAAACTACGAACTTCTTTCACGGACTTGGGAGATTCCCATTCAGTCACAGCTGAAACCTTAGCAGGATCAACTGCTACACCATCCTTTGTCATAACATGACCAAGAAAACCAACTTCCTCCAACCAAAACTCACATTTGCTGAATTTGGCATAAAGTTTATGCTCTCTTAACTTCTCAAGTATCAAACGCAAATGTCCTCCATGCTCTTCTTTGCTCTTGGAGTAGACTAAGATGTCATCGATGAAAACCACAACGAACTTGTCGAGGAATTCCATGAACACTTTGTTCATCATGTTCATGAAGTGTGCTGGAGCATTAGTCAAACCAAAAGGCATTACGGTATACTCATACAATCCATACCTTGTGGTGAATGCTGTTTTAGGTATGTCTTGTTCTCTTATCTTGAGTTGAAAGTAGCATGACCGGAGATCAATCTCTGAGAACACACATGCTCCTTCTAGCTGATCAAACAAGTCATTGATTCTAGGCAAAGGATATTTGTTCTTGATAGTTACCTCGTTGAGTGAACGGTAATCTATGCATAACCTTTGACTTCTATCTTTCTTCTCCACAAAAAAAACTGGGGCTCTCCAAGATGAAGAACTTGGTTGAATAAATCCCTTCTGCAACTGTTCTCCAAGTTGCTTCTTGAGCTCTTTCAGTTCATCAACTGACATTTTATATGGTCTCTTTGCTATTGGTCCAGAACCTGGTACCAAATCTATCAGAAACTCCACATCTCTATCGGGTGGCATTCCCGGCAATTCTTCCGGAAACACATCCGGATACTCACTCACAATTGGAACACTGTCCATGCTAACCCCCTTAAGAGAATTTAGCTTACTTCCTTTAGATTCAAAGTTGGACTTGAACTTAATCCGTTTTAATTTCTTTCCGGGGTTGTGAGTGCAACAGTACGATTGGCACAATCTAGTACTCCTTCATACTTAGCCATCCAATCCATTCCCAATATTACGTCCAGTCCTTGGGAATCTAGGATTATCAGACTCACTGGAAACTTATGTTTTCCAAACTCTATTACTAGATCCCGGCATCCAAGACTTACTATCATATCTCCACCCGGAGAACTAACTTTTATTGGACACCCAATGTTTTCAGTTGGAATCCCATTTCTATCAACAAATGCTTTTGATATGAATGAATGCGATGCTCCAGTATCAAAAAGAACAAATGCTGGAATAGAATTGAGTCTGAACTTACCAGCAACAGCATCAGGCTCCTCATAGACCTCCTCCACACTGATGTGGTTCACCTGTCCTTTCTGGAAAGGATTGGGCTTGATAGGTCCTTCAACTTTCTTTTCAGGGCACTCATTTGCATAATGCCCCATCTTCTTGCATTTGAAGCATTCAACCTGACTGATGTCTCTCTTAACAGGCTGACTTCCACTTCCACTTCCATTACCACTGTGGTGGCTCTTATGTCCACTCTTGTGGTTCTTGTACTTGTCGTTGTCATGACTGCGATGATGCTTGTTGTCATGACGGTTGTGGTTGCGGTGCTTGTTGAATTTCCCATGCTTGTGGGATCCTGAGCTTCCGCTGTCATCATTGTGAGATCGTTTGTGAGATGATCCCGAGCTGTGCTTGTCGGAGTGCTTTCTCTTTCTACTCTCGACTTGCTTCATTTTGTTCTCCAATATTGCAGCCTTGTCACATAGCGACTGATAAGTGGGAACATATGCCACAACCAATTGTAGATTCAGCTCATCGTTTAAGCCTTCCAGAAATTTTTCCTTTCTCTTGGCATCAGTGTCAACTTCATCCGGTGCATAACGCGCCAGATTGTTGAACTCTTCAATGTACTCAGCCACGCTGCGGTGGCGTTGCTTCAGATTGTGGAACTCTTTCTTTTTCAGGATCATTATTCCTGATGAGATATGAGCAGTGCGAAAGCCATCCTCAAAGATAGCCCATGTCACTTCATCAATAGGAGTGGTGATCTGGAAGTTGTCCCACCAAGTGGCGGCTGGCCCTTCCAGCAGATGTGCTGCAAATCTGACCTTTTCAGCATCCGTGCAACCCACGGTTACTAAGTCCTTGTTCACAGAACGTAGCCAATCGTTGGCCACCATGGGATCAGTCATCCCTGAGAACTTAGCTGGCCTCAATCTCAGAAATCTGGTAAGCATATCAAAGCCCGGAGGGTTGTTGTTGTTGTTGTTATTGTTGTTGTTATTGGGGTTGTTGTTGTTGTTGTTATTGTTTTGGTTCTGGATGAATGTTGTCATCATCTGCATCAGCTGTGTTTGAGCAGTCATCATTTGCTGCATTTCTGGAGTGATGTTGTTGTTGTTGGGGTTGGGGTTTGCACGACGGGGAGGCATCTATGGTTTGTTCAAATAGAGATGAGAATGAGATACCCATAGATGCTTTCATGCACATTACATCACATAAACAAACACAAGGCATGCAACAAAAGATAAAAGTTCAACAACAAGATAACAAGTTCACAGAGTAAAACACACGAGTAGCAAGCCATCCACATGTCGGATGGTCCAATAACAAGTTCTCAAATAACAAGTACGATAATAAAAGATAAACGAGTAGTCAAGTCTACTCATCAGCATCAATCTCCTCCTCGACAAAGGTAAGACCCGCGTTCTCCATCGCGGTCTTGTTCTCCTCAATAGTAGTGGTCAAGGACTCTATCTTGGCCTTGAGAGCCCTCTTCTGGGAACGAAGCCTCTCTATCACCGTCTGCTGCTGCTCTAGCTCGAAGTCCTTGGACTGTAGTTCTTCAGTCATATCCCGGATCTTCTTGTTCCTATCCTGGACACGTTTCTCCTGACTCTTGAACTTCCTATCCTGGGTCTCGAACTTCGCCTCCATTTCCTTGACTATCTCGTCCTGCTGCGCGAAGAGCTTGTCCTTCTCGCGAAGCTGCACCTAGAGCTCGTCATTACTGAGCATGACATTGGTCCTGTCCGTGTCCACGTGCCTAATGAGAGACTCTAAGTCCTGGATATACAGACGTATCGGCTCTGCTGCGTCCCTCGAGTCGTCCTCGAAGTCGATAGACTCTCCATCCTCATCACGTCTTCCGAAGACGTGGAAGTGGGTGCCTCTAACCTGTCGGGAGTGTCGTCCTAGCAGACATCCTATCATATCCTGCATAACTACCTCCATGCCTCTCTCCCTGTCATCGTGCATAAGCTTGAAGACGATGGCCTCCGTAGTAGGCTCTGTCTGACGTCCGGGCTGGTTCACCTTGAAGCCCCAGAGGTCCTTCCTCTCGAACTTGGTGAGTGGATGCACCATGATGGTGGGAAGAGGGAGATTGATCAAAGTGGTAAGCTCAACGATACGTGGACCAAAGCGGGTAACCTGGAACTCCTCAACAATGCTGATGGTAATAGGCATCTATTTATAAGATGGAAAAGTTAGAACAACACAATTCAAGATAAAACAAAAGACAAAACATCACACACATATCCTTGGGAAGCAAAACACACAAGTCATGCATACATGAATCCATTACATCAACCAAGGTCCAATCTTAATTAAAGGTAACATTTTGGAAAATAAGGTGATAGGTGGTGGTCCAACTAACGAAGTACGTTTACAATCCTATCTCACTGGATCTGTTGGCTAACACAATGTTCCTAGAAGCAATTAGCCTATCTTGCTCACATGATTCCATCACTAAGTCTATAATATCTCCTCTTAAGGTTTGGTTGGTAGCTTCCAACTCTTGGGTATGTTCCTTCTCTTTCCTCAAGTCTTTTTGGAGGTTGAGCATTCTGCACTTGACTCTAGCACTAAGTTCTTTGATAGTCCTCCAAGCTGCTTCTCTTGCTGACTCAAAGAATGTCGTGTGCACCACAGTGTTGGTGTACATGCAGAATCCTGTTTCTTTGTGGTTGTCTTCCTTGTTTTTGTACAAGTGAAGTTGCACCCACCAGTACTCAACTCCTTCATCCATCATGGGAAAACCCTTGTACACAGCTGCACCTTGTATCTCTAATGCAACCATGAAGTCCTTGAGAATTTTGGGAAACTCTGTCTCACACTCTAAGGTCATGGTCATGAGTGGACCTTTCCTTACGGCTTCGTTGATGGAATTCATCTACAAATAGAGATGAGAAAGAAGATTAGAAAATTTTACGAGAAGAATAGACAAGTGTAGAAGTAGTTGAAAAATTTTCCTTAGTGGTTTCCAATCCTAGGGTCATAATCCTATAGGCAACACAGTGCTCTGATACCATCTGTAAGATCCCTCCTTTGTAAAGGAAAAGGATCTCTGTGATTGCAATGCTAGTCCCTGGATCATTGCTAGCATCCACAGTTTAAGATGAAGTACACAGATACAAAGGTCATTTATTACATCCATTCCAGAGTTTAAACATAGTCTTTACAACTCAAGGCCATAGGCCTAATACAAGAGTTTTGAATAAGTAAATAAACATAAGTCTTCATCTTCATGTGCCACAGGCAAACATGTTGAGTGTAGACTCATGACACCTAATCCTCATCAGAGTAACCTGCAACATCACAAGTTACAGCCACAGTGGGTCAATACTTTGGAATAGTATTGGCAAGTGATACCTTAGTAAATTTTAAGTGGTCTATATTACTATATGCATTTTGGCTAAGTGTAGCTTGGCTTGCTTTGCTCAAAAATAGGTTTTTCCTATTAGTTGAAATCACTAAGTTTTCTTTTGTCAAAACCTTTTCCCAAGAAACCATCAATAGACATTGAGGTCCTTCACCCTTGTTCACCCACAAGTTTTACTTAGAAGTTGGAGTGATGAGATTCTTGATAGCTTCCATGCCTTGATGCTCAAGTTGTCCACTGCCATGGACTTGGCTAAGTACTTAGATTTTTCCATCTGCAGAGGTTGTGCACTTTCCCCACCAGACTTGGTTTCCCAAGACAGGACCTTTCAGAAGCCTTCCCTTAGACCAAATGGACGCGCTCCAACCTATCATTCCCACTACCACCAACTATCCAAATGGCTAAGTTCTAGCAACTTATGTGATCCAGGCAGAGCCCATATTGCCAAGTGGCTGCACTATAATCTTCTCAACACTTGGCCTCTAAAATCCCTTTGTTCCTGGGTGGCATACCACAAGTGAGATACACAAGGTAAACCATATCCATGGGCCTTGTGTAACCACTCAACCAAAAAACCACCAATCAAGTCCCATTCCACCCAGGTGATTCATTGACTTAGTTGTTTTATTAAGAAAAACATAAGTCCAAAGACTTAGAAATATTTTCATCATAGCATGTATATACTTTACCATCCCTTGTTTTCTACTAGCTAGGCTAAGCATGGCATAGTAACTTAACTTAGGAAATTCCTAGCAATCTATAACTATTTAGGATTTCCCAACATGGCATTTGGCAAAAATAGTAACATGCAGGTCTTAGCAAAATATTTCTAATGCTTGTATAAAATATAGGGATAGATATATTCATGAAGTACCACTTGCCTTGGTAGTTGGGAGAGTAGCACTCTTCACAATCACAATCACTAGCACCAAAGTCTACACAAAGAATAGTAGCACAAAATTACACACAATTCATATACAAACACAAATATATGCATGCATGCAAAATTCTAAGTGATGATTTTTTAAAAACCCAACCAAGCAAGTGCATAGTACTGAATTCTAAATAAGTCCAAACTTTGCCAAACCAAGTTTTTTTTGACACTAAAATGATTTCCTAAACAATTTCTATATCCAAAATAGTCCTAAACAAGTTTCTGCAAAAGAAACCATTTTAACAGAACCTAAACTTTAAACACATTTCATAAATAGAAAGGGCTTGTCTCCCTGATTCCAACGGTATAAAATTTGTCAAATTCTAACGTGTGGATCAAAAGTTATAGCTAAATCAAAATTGGATTCAAATCTGTTTCAAATCTGTTTTTAAACTCAAACCCTAGCCACGCGTCGCGCTCTGATTCGTCGGTACCGCTTCGCGTGGATCGACCAGCGTGGACCGTCAGATCTAACTAAACGCGCACGGCTCAGATTGACACTTACCCCTTCGATGCAGATCTAATCTAGAGCTCTGGATCTAGATCCTACGGCTGCTAATCAACTGACCACAACTGAGCGGCGCTAGCGGCGGCGACTGGCGGCGGCGCGTCTGTCAGCGGCGGCGCTGGCGTTCTAGGTCGCGCGGGAGTGGGGGAAGAGGCTTACCAGAACCGCAGGGAGCTGCTGATGCTCAAGGTGGTGATGGTTCGTCAAGGGGCGCGCGGACACGATGAGGATTCCTCGTCAGAGTAGAGGCAGACGTCGGCCAGGCCTTGGCGTCGACGGAGGCAAGGTTCTGGAGCGAGCTAAGACAAACCAACGGTGCCGTTAGATGCGCACAAACCTGGCGAACTCGTGAGTGTCAAAAAGGGGAGTAGGGGTGGTCGGAAACTACCAAGAGGGGTTGCCGGAGTTGCGCCGAGCCTCGGTCGCTTCCAGTGGTGGACGGTGACGGCGTCCTAGGGCGGTACAGAGAAAATGGAAGATATGAGAAGATGCGCAGAGGCATGTAGATCATATTCGCATGAAGCAGAGACCAAGGGGAGAACGATGCTCACCGGAATTGGTCGCCGGAGGTCGTTGGTGCTGCGGCGGTGTGGGCGCGATTACGGGCAGCCTGGTGGCGTACTGTCAGAGCTGAGTGAGGGGAAAAGAGCGGAGTGGGGAGAGGATCTTATAGCCGGAGCAGGGGCGAAGATTACGCACGCATTCATCGCCTATTAAGAGGATTAAAATCGCGGCAGAGGCGGGGAAGAAACGGGCGGCGACGTGTTCCTGCGCGGGATTTGGGGAAGACGACGGTGACGTGGACGGGGCCCGTTTGTCAGCGAAATAAGCAGAGAGGGAGTGGGGTCCAGGGTCAGTGACTGCGTGGGTGCGTATGCGCGTGCGAGAGAGAGAGAGAGGTGGCCCGGGTGGGCTAGCTGGGCCGCGTCTGTTGCTGGGCCAAATTCCTGGCGCCGGCCCTTTTCCAATTCTTTTCTCTTTTCTTTTTCTAATTTGATTTTCAGGAATGGTTTTCAAATGAATTCAAACTCCATTTGAATTCAAATCTATTTGGGATTTTTGTAGTGTGCAACATACTCAAATCTAGGTATAAAATCATGTGGTTACTTTGAAAAGGCTTGGTCATTTTTGGAAAAACAAAATAACAGGGACATTGCACTTGGTTTGCAAATGTTTGAAAATGGTTTTTGAAACCATTTCTATTTTGTAAAATTTTGTTCAAACTCTACACTCAAGTCAAACAATATAGAAGCAACCAAACTTGGTTTTTAAAACACTAAGCTCTCAAGTGAGGATGGGCATCTGATTTAAGTAGGCTCACATAAAATGATAGCACTATGTGCTTCTGTTTTCTTGAAATGAGTTTGAAATTGATCTCAAAACTATATGCATGCATGAATGATATGCAATCTTTGAAATCATGAATTTAGGGATGTTACAGATTTATTTTTGTGATTCCAATGGTATCTTATTTCAAAGTTTAAACATTCAAAATTCATTTCTGGAATTTTAATCAAATAGGCTAGGCCACATGGGCTGTTTCTATTGGCTGATACCATTTCTCACGGATCGATCGATGATGGCCGTTGGATTTAAGTGACTGCGCACGGCCCAGATCTAATCGCACCGCTTCACTTAAGTCATCTATCATATGCGTTGGATCTAGATCTAATGGCCCAAATCTAAAAGACCAAAAGCGAGCGGCGCTGTGACGGTGGCTGGAGGCGGCACGCTCGGGCGGTGATGCTACCGGCGATACAGAAAGCGAGGGAGAGGGAGACATTGCTCACCAGGTTCGCGACGATGTGCTGATGATCGAGGTGTTCTTTGCAAGGACAGGGGCGCACGAGGTTGGCGTAGATTGCTCGCCGGAGTTCCTTCTGGCGATGGGCACTTCTGTTCGTCGTCGTTGGCGAGGGTACAGGTCATGACAAGGCAAGAGAAGCAGTGTGTCAGATGCGCAAGACGATGCTGGTCACGCGAGTGTCAACGAGGAGGAGAGGGGCGGTCGGAAATTACCACGGGAGGTCGTCGAAGTTGAAGCCGAAGACGGTGGCGCTCAGTTGACTACATCGCCGACGCTCTAGGGCACGCGCGTGCGAGCTAATGCTACTGGGAGGTGTGCAAGGCGAGGTGGAGTGTTCTCGTGTGAACCAGGAGCAGAGGGGTGGTCGGGGTTGGCCGGAATTGGCGCTGCAGCTCATCGGAGAAGCGAGGCCGCGGCGAGGAATTCTCGCAGCCTGGGGGCGTTCAGTGCTTGGGGTTTGGGGGGAAATGGAGAGGGGGTAGAGGGGGTTCAAGTAGCCAGCAGGGGCGAGGAAACCATGCAGTGAATCAATGGCAATCAATCCCGCAATCACGCGGCGGTGAATGGGGGAGAAACAGCCGGCGACTGTGTCCGCGGGCGTGGGGTGGGGAAGAAAGGTGATGAGCTGGACAGGGCCACCGGGCAGTGTCAGCGGGGTAAAGAGGGAGAGGGAAGGGGCTGATCCGGGTGGGCTTGCTGGGTCAGTTCTGGGGTTGGGCCAAAAAGGTAGCGAGGGTTTTTATTTTTTTCATTTTTCTTTTCCTTTTTCTATTTGGATTTTCAGGAATCATTTTCAAAATAAATTCAAATGGGTTTGTTTTCAAATTACCTTTGGATTTTTTTAATGTAATTCTTGTACTTATTTGTATATAAAACCCTACTGTTTAATCTAATGCTCTTGACACTTTGAAAAATAAAATAAACCAAGCCTTACTTGAATAAAATGGCATAGAATGGTTTTATTAGGAATTATGTTTTGAATTTTTTTGTGTAGGTTTTGCTTTAAAGTCTAAAACATTTCCGATCAATCCAAAGCATACTATTATTTGGAAAGTAAGGATAAAACATTGCCTTCTTGCATAAGGTAATAGGCCACAATTTGTTTCTGTTTTGAAATATTTATTTGAAAATGATCCAAATGCTTATGAATGCATGAATGATATGCAAACTTTATAAATCATGATTTTTGGGATGTTACAAATCTAACCCCCTTAAGGTGAATCTCGCCCTCGAGATTCGGATTGGCTAGCAAATAGGTGAGGGTGGTCTTTCCGAAGATCATCTCTCTTTCCCATGTTGATTCTTCCTCGGAATGATGGTTCCACTGTACTTTGCAGAATTTGATAGTCTTTGTCCGAGTTACTCTTTCTGCAGTCTCGAGAATCTTGATAGGTTTTTCCTCATAGGTGAGATCACTTTCCAATTGGACCTCCTCCAAAGGTATAGTATCCTTCAAAGAAGTCTCTTCCATCTCTGGATGCCATTTCTTTAGCTGACTCGCATGAAACACATTGTGAACGGTAGACAATGATTCAGGCAATTCAATCTCATAAGCTACTTCTCCTTTATGGCTCAGAATCTTGAATGGTCCAACATATCTTGGGGCCAATTTTCCTTTGACTCCAAATCTCTTCACTCCATGAAGTGGTGATACTCTAAGGTATGCTCTATCACCTACCTCATAGGTGACTTCTCTATGCTTAGGATCTGCGTAGCTCTTTTGTCGGGACTATGCTATCTTCAATCTGTCCTTTACTAACTTGACATTCTCTTCAGCTTCCTTGATTAGTTCTAGCCCGAACAAGTTTCTTTCTCCAACACCATTCCATAACAATGGTGTAGTACACTTTCTCCCATAGATAAATTCAAACGGTGCCATCTCAATACTGGCTTGATAGCTTTTGTTGTAAGAGAATTCCGCGTAAGGAAGACTTTCATCCCAACTAGCTCCATAGTCTAGGGCACATGCCCTCAACATATCCTCTAAGATCTGGTTGGTCCTTTTTATCTGTCCATCAGTCTGGGGATGAAAAGCAGTACTGAATTCCAATCTCGTTCCCAATGACTCATGCAGTTGCCTCCAAAACTGGGAAGTGAATTGAGTTCCCCTATCATACACAATACTCTTGGGCACTCCATGCAGACACACAATCTTATTCATATAGATCTTGGATAACTTAGCACTTGTATAGGTTGTCTTCACGGGTATGAAATGAGCCACTTTAGTTAGACGATCCACTACGACCCAAATAGAATCATATCCTGATCTAGTCCTTGGCAGTCCAGTGATGAAATCCATGCCAATCTTGTCCCACTTCCAATCAGGAATAGGTAGTGGTTGTAACAATCCTGCTGGTTTCTGATGTTCCGCTTTCACTCTACTACATAAATCACACAAAGCAATATGTTCGGCGATGTCCTTCTTGAGATTATTCCACCAAAATCTTTCCTTCACATCCATGTACATTTTGGTGTTACCCGGATGAATGGAATATGGTGAGTTGTGTGCTTCCTGTAAAATCAGTTTCCG
This sequence comes from Avena sativa, assembly GCA_916181665.1. Taxonomy (NCBI): domain Eukaryota; kingdom Viridiplantae; phylum Streptophyta; class Magnoliopsida; order Poales; family Poaceae; genus Avena; species Avena sativa. The sequence goes on along the minus strand of OV702280.1, from coordinate 345,320,450 downwards.
AAGCTCCGGATCTTGCGAAATGCAGATACGTTTTCCATACCATAAAGTACCCTGTTCGTCTTCATGGAATCCTTTGGCTTTTCCCTTACCAATCTTTTCCTTAATCTCTTCAATTTCCTTGTCCGTCTTTTGGGCTTCCTTGATTTTGTCCAACAAGGTGGGTTGAACATCCAATGACATGAGATGTCCTTCAGGCACAATCTCCAATCTGAGATCTTTGAATTGGGCACACAGATCATCTCGCAACTCTCCCTTAGTAAGGCCATTCACATAAACCTTACGGCTTAATGCATCCGCTACAACATTTGCTTTACCGGCATGGTATTGCAAACTCAAATCATAGTCCTTGATGAGTTCTAGCCATCTTCTTTGTCTCATGTTGATTTCTTTCTGAGTGAAGATATACTTCAAACTTTTGTGATCTGTGAACACTTCACATCGCTTTCCCAAAAGATAATGTCTCCATGTTTTGAGTGCATGGACAACAGAGGCTAACTCTAAATCATGAGTAGGATAATTCACTTCATGAGTTTTGAGTTGTCTCGAGGAATAAGCCACAACTTTCCCTTCTTGCATCAGAACTGCACCCAATCCTTGGTGAGATGCATCACAATACACTTGGAAATCCTTCTCCAAATCTGGCAGACATAAGACTGGTGCTGTCACTAGTCTCTTCTTCAACTCTTGGAAACTGAGTTCACATCCTTCAGTCCAATCAAATTTCTTGTCTTTCTTGAGTAACTCCGTCATTGGCTTAGCTACCTTGGAGAAATTCTCAATGAATCTCCTATAGTATCCTGCCAAACCAAGGAAACTACGAACTTCTTTCACTGACTTAGGAGATTCCCATTCAATTACAGCTGCCACTTTTGCAGGATCAACTGCTACACCATCACCTGACATAATGTGTCCAAGAAATCCAACCTCATTCAGCCAGAATTCACACTTGCTGAATTTGGCATACAGTTTATGCTCTCTAAGCTTCTCAATTATCAAACGCAAATGTCCTTCATGCTCTTCATTGCTCTTGGAGTAGATCAAAATGCCATCGATGAATACGACAAAAAACTTGTCAAGAAACTCCATGAACACCTTGTTCATCATATTCATGAAGTAGGCTGGTGCATTGGTCAAACTAAATGGCATCACGGTGTACTCGTACAATCCATACCTAGTGGTGAAAGCAGTCTTAGGTATGTCTTGTTCCCTTATCTTAAGCTGAAAATAGCATGACCGGAGATCAATCTTTGAGAACACACGGGCTCCTTCTAACTGATCAAACAAGTCATTGATTCTGGGCAAAGGATATTTGTTCTTCATAGTCACCTCATTGAGTGAACGATAATCTATGCATAACCTTTGACTTCTATCTTTCTTTTCAACAAACAAGACTGGTGCTCCCCAAGATGAAGAACTTGGTTGAATAAATCCTTTCTGCAACTGTTCTCCAAGTTGTTTCTTGAGTTCTTTCAACTCATCAACTGACATCTTGTAAGGTCTCTTTGCTATTGGTCCTGATCCTGGTAGCAAGTCAATCAGAAACTCCACATCTCTATCCGGTGGCATTCCCGTCAATTCCTCCGGAAACACATCTGGGTATTCTCTCACAATTAGCACACTGTCTATGCTAACCCCCTTTAGAGAATTTAGCTTACTCCCTTTTGATTCAAAGTTAGACTTGAAGCTAATCCGTTTCTTATCCAGGGATGTGAGTGTGACAGTATGATTGGCACAATATAGCACTCCCTTGTACTTGGTCATCCAATCCATTCCCAAAATTACATCCAGTCCTTGGGAATCTAGGATTATCAGACTAACTAGAAACTTATGCTTTCCAAATTCTATCACTAGATCACGACATCCAAGACTTACTATCATATCTCCACTAGGAGAACTTACTTTTATAGGACACCCAATATTTTTAGTTGGAAATCCATTTCTATCAAGAAATGCTCTTGATATGAATGAATGTGATGCACCAGTATCAAAAAGAACAAGTGCTGGAATAGAATTGAGTTTGAACTTACCAGCCACAGCATCAGGTTCCTCATATATCTCTTCCACATTGATGTGGTTCACTTGTCCCTTCTGGAAAGGGTTGGGCTTGGTGGTTCCTTCAACCTTCTTCTTTGGGCATTCATTAGCATAGTGCCCCATCTTCTTACACTTGAAGCATTCAACCTGACTAATATCTCTCTTTGTAGGCTGACTTCCACTTCCACTGTGGTGACTCTTGTGTCCACTCTCGTGGTTCTTGTACTTGTCATTATCATGACTGCGGTGATGCTTGTTGTCATGATGGCGGTTGTGGCCGTGGTGGTTGTTGTACTTTCCATGTTTGTGGGATCCAGAACTCCCACTATCATCATGATGGGAACGCTTGTGAGACGATCCCGAGCTTTGCTTATCAAAGCTATGCTTCCTCTTCCTGCTCTCAACCTGTTTCATCTTATTTTCCAATATGGTAGCCTTGTCACAAAGTGATTGGTAGGTTGGGACATAGGCAACAGATAGATGCAGATTCATTTCATCATTCAGTCCTTCGAGGAATTTCTCCTTCCTCTTGGCATCTGTATCAACTTCATCTGGTGCATAACGCGCCAGATTGTTGAACTCCTCAATGTATTTAGCCACGCTGCGGTGACGCTGCTTTAGATTGTGGAATTCCTTCTTCTTCAAATTCATCACCCCGGATGAGATGTGAGTTGTACGGAATCCATCCTCAAAGATAGCCCAAGTCACATCCTCAATGGGAGTGGTGATCTGAAAGTTATCCCACCAGGTTGCTGCTGGCCCTTCTAGTAGATGTGCTGCAAACCTGACCTTCTCTTCGTCGGTGCAGCCGACAGTCACTAAATCCTTGTTCACTGAACGTAGCCAATCATTAGCCACCATTGGATCAGTGGTTCCTGAGAACTTTGCAGGCCTCAGTCTTAGAAATCTGGTGAGCATGTCAAATCCTGGCGGATTATTCTGGTTATTGTTGTTATTGTTATTGTTGTTGTTGTTATTCTGATTCTGGTTCTGCATGAAAGTGGTCATCATCTGCATCAGTTGTGCATGTGCTATCATCAACTGTTGCATCTCGGGAGTGACATTGTTGTTGTTGTTTGGGTTGGGGTTGGCACGTCGGGGAGGCATCTATGGTTTTAATAAGGATAAGAATGAGATACCCATAGATGCTTAACATGCACAATACATCACATAGACAATCACAATAACCAAGCATCAAAATAACGTAGAGTTTAAACGGCATAAACAACAAGTTTTCGAAAAACAAACACACCACAGCAAGCCATCCACATGTTGGATGGTCATTGCGACTCAATAATCAAAGTACGGTAGATGAAAGATAAAAGAGTAGTCTACAATACTCCTCCGCATCAATCTCCACATCAACAAGGGTAAGACCTGCATTCTCCATAGCGGTCTTGTACTCATCAACACTAGTATTCAAGGCCTCAATCTTGGCCCTAAGAGCCCTCTTCTGTGAGCGAAGCCTCTCGATCACTCCCTGCTGATGCTCAAGCTCGAAGTCCTTGGCCTCTAGCTCTTCCTTCATCTCCCGGATCTTCTTGTTCCTATCTTGGACTCTTTTCTCCTGGCTCTTGAACTTCTTGTCCTGTCTTTCAAACTTGGCCTCCATTTCCTTTATTATCTCGTCTTGCTCCGTGAAGAGCTTGTCCTTCTCACGAAGCTGAACCTGGAGCTCGTCATTGCTAAGCATGACGTTGGTCCTATCATTATCTAGGTGTCTAATAAGACCCTCTAGGTCCTGGAGGTACAGACGAATCGTCTCCATCGTCTCTCTAGCAGCATCCTCGTACTCTATGGCCTCACCCTCCTCGTTGCGTCTCCCGAAGGGGTGAAAGTAAAGACCTCTAAGATCTGTTGCCTGCCAAAACCCACCGGCGAGCAGCGACGGGCAACACGGAGAGCCGGGAGGCTCCCAGGACTGTTGGTGGGCCCTGGTCCCTCGGGCAACGGCCCGCAAAACTCCGGCACACGTCCTGGCTGGTTCGAGGGCGTGCCACCTGACCTATACCTGATCAGGAAGGTGAAAGATTGCTTCGATTGGTTTCCTGCATGGCAAACAAACATACGTAAAATTCAAGCCGTGACCGGCTTTCAGGTTTCCCTGTGAATCGGCTCTTAGAGCCGATTATCCCATGGTTCTGCATTAGATCTATGATAACATGGGGTTTTGCTTCATCAATACAAGTTAAATCGATCTACGACAGTTTAACGTTTTCACCACGTAATTGGAACATCCTACACGTAATTGAGCCTGGTGAATACAAAAGATCATAGAAAACTAACCCTAGAGAAGGCCTAACAACCGACGTAAAGTCAATTCCCGGAACAACTCCTCTCGAATTAGCAAAACATATCTTTTCGTATTACTGGATCGTTCAACCCGTTTGCAAGGCCTGACTATGTGGATATCAAACTAAACCTTGGAAAACAAGGCAAAACTATAACAGATCGAATCGACGGAATAAAGATCAAGCAAGATGCTACCCTTACACCCCGAACAGGTGCAAAGGCAGCGAGATAAGCAAAGGCAGCATAGCTAAGCAATCATAGCAAAAAGTACCGATGCTAGCCTAAACAAATCTATGATAAAAGTATTACTCGCCATCAACAAGGCTTCAGCACGAGTAACACCAAATAACGCATAAGTAGATACTGCCTAGATCGCAAGATGCGATCTAGGCAGCATGACACTTACCCGAAAGAAACCCTAGAAACAAGGGGTGGCGATGCGCCGAGATTGTGTTTGTTGTGAACGTGATCGTCCTCCTTTTCTCAATAACCTTAGGTACATATTTATAGTCCGGAGACTTCCTATCTTTGGAATAAACCTAGCAATCCTATCTCTTTACTTAAACTGAAACGTAACCTACTACAACATAAGATACACGGGCAATGTAGCCCAATTCCACGCACAAGGCCGATTCAACAACACGTTGCATATATGTATCTTCCAAGCCCATCTTGATTACGACCCATCTCCTCCTTTGGCCAAAATATGGCGATAACACATGCCCCCCTGGTTTTGGCAATAATAATTCCAAAACCACTCTGCTGATGTTTTTTCTCCTCTTTTTTTGTATCGGGTCACGCGTTGCAGAGCAGAATCGTCACGCCACCCCCTCATCATGATGCCCTGTCTTCTCAACTCCTCCGCAGTGTACAATTTGACCGTTTTGGCACCACATTATGGAAACTGCTATGGCATTGAACCGTCTTCCACTATTCCTTATTTAAATTCATCTAAGCAGTTTGCAGCCCCCATCTTCCTCCCTTAGCCAGAAAACCCTCTTCCTCCGCCGAAAAAACCCTCTTTCTCCGCCATGGCCTCCTCTTCTTCATCTGGCCTGTCCTCCCAAGCCTCCAACACAATGAGCGACAGGGAGCCGACGCCAGAGCACCCACCGACGGCGGCGTACAACGCTCTCGCCCCACAATGGTGGGACGAGAGGGATTGGGATTTCGCCACCTAGTCCGAGGACGACGAGTCCTTGACCGATGGCGAGGAGGGCCTGCAGTTCCTTGCCGATGGGGAACTGGAGGCGGACAGCACCGACGACGCCATGTCCTGGGACGGCGTCGAATCCTCCGACGAGGAGGAGGAGTCGGAGGAGGACACCTCCTCCGATGAGTATCCACCGGTGAAGCGCTTCCGCGCCGGGTCCAGCGAGGACACCGAAGACGACGACGAGGACGAGGAGGCCCCCGCTGGCATCTTCAGCAGCAGCAGCGAAGACAACGCCGGCAGCAGCGCTGATGACAGCGAACAAGGCGACGGCGAAGACAGCGGCGACGACCTCGGCCTCTAGATTAGGAATTAGCAGTAGTAGATTTCCTTTTGTAAGCAATCAGATCCACTGTAAATAATCGTCTTTTGAATGAATGAAGATTGCTTTTCCAACTCGAAGATTGCTTTTTTCGACCCAATTTTGCCGATAGTCAAAATAGGTCGATGCTCCAGAAGCCGATAATACTGTATCGGCTTTCACCACACTGCACTCATACAGCCAACCAAGTCAAAGCTCAAAGAGCCGATGACAACACATCGGCTTTCCCAAAAACGTTGACAAGGTCAAAACTTGGTCGCATACTTAGACAAATCTGAGCGGCCACTTTCCAGTTTCAAACGGTAAACTGCGACCTTCTTCAAAAAAGGGCGACTCAGATCTCCAACTGCCCACCGACCAGATCGAGCTCACAGCGACAAGAACCCTCGATCCCCAACTGCATAGATCCATCTCCGCCGGCAAACCAGATGGCGGAATCGTCCAACACCAACCCAGAGGTCTCCGGTCTGAAGGTACGTCTACTCCTCGGAGTCTGAACGCGATGCTGGAATTAATGGCGAACACCTGAATTAATGCCTTATTCCACCATTAAATTTTTTAGGTTTCAGACATCCTGCTGCCGCATCCTTCTCTCCCAAATTCTCTCTGTCTTGGCCCTCGCACAGAATCTAGTCCTGCCCATCTGATCTCTTGCGAAGCAAATAGAATCCCCTTCGTAAGCCAAGACCTAGACTTAAACTCTTGGGCCGACTGCTTGCGAGCCTGGCCTAATCCCCCTGAACATTGGGTCTCTTAGTTCAGCAGGGTAGCTAGAGCTTACCAATCCCAATGGGAAACCACGGGAATAGCCGATGCCTTGCATTTGTCATTATCTCCCCTTGAGAAACATGAGAATCTTCTAAAGACCATCGGCTACTTCTGGTCTGACGCTCTGAACTGCTTCATGTTCAGTCATGGCCCCATGTCACCAACCCTTTTAGACGTGGTGATGATTACTGGTCTGGATGTTACATCACCCAGCCCCTCTGCTTTTAAACTGACCAAAGTCCCCTACAAACTGTCTTCTAAAACAGACTGCACGAACTGGGGTGCCTACCTCCAACGCCATATGAAAACAAAGGGCCCTATCACAGAGAAAGAACACACAGCCTTTCTCAACTTCTGGCTGGAACATTTCATATTCTGTGGCCCTTCCCTGGCTCCAACCAAGAACTATATCTCCTTATCCCACGAACTGGCCAAAGGCACTCAACTTGGCATCGGCAAACTGTTCCTTGGAGAGGTCTATCGATACCTCCAGTTGATGTCTGTCAAGCTGTTCTCTGGCATAGCAGTCAAAACAGGTGGTCCTTGGTGGTTCATTCAGCTATGGGCTCAGCTGTATTTTCAAAACCACATCCCAAACTTCCCCCTTTTGGCGAGTTGTACCTTTCCAGATGTCAAAGGGAAGCAGATCCGATGTACCAGCTATGGCCAAGCTCTGTACAGACTGCCAGGTAGCAAACTGATCCCTCAGGAAGCATCCAAATGGTTCAGTATTTTCTTCCAAGGCCTGGATAATCCTATCTTCTTTCCAGGCTTGTAAACTGGCATCTGCTTGTAACAGTTTGAACCTCTAGAGTCGATGGCTGTGCATCGGCTATATATTTTTTTTTATTGGCCGATTTCATGTATCGGCCCCCATATTTCAGTGTCCATCATCCCACATGCTTGGGAAATATTTCTTGAGGTGTTGCCCGTTGACAGCCACTGGGAATTTTACGCCATCCAGTTCCTCAAGCATGTACGCGTTTCCCCTTAAAACTTGATCGACCATGTATGGCCCGTGCCAATTTGGAGACCATTTACCATATGCTGCATCCTTAGTTCCCAATGGCAATACAGCTTCCCATACCAGATCGCCAACGTGGAACTCCTTCGGTCTCACCTTCTTATTATATGCACGAGCTACCTTGGCCTTGTTCTCTTTGATTTTCTCAAGCGACCACAGCCTAAGCTCAGTTAAATCCTCAACACTGTCACTCATCAGGGCCATATATTCTTCAGTCGTTAGATCGTTCTGAAAAGGTGACACGCCTCGATCCAGCCATAATTTCCCAGGGCAATACGGCTTCTTGTCCATAGACTAGATGGTATGGCGAGGTTTTTATCGCTCCATGACATGACATGCGATAAGCCCATAAAGCCTCTGACAAAACCTCGTGCCAACGCCTAGGGTGCTCATCGATCTTCCTCTTGATCAGCTTGATAAGGCTCTGGTTGGACGCTTCAGCTTGCCCATTTGCTTGAGCATAGTACGGAGATGATCGGATCAGCTTAATTCCCGTGTCCTCACAGAACTCTCTAAACTCGTAAGAAGTGAAGACCGAACCTCCATCGGTCGTGATCGTTTGGGGGATCCCGAATCTATGAATAACATGTTCCTTCACAAAATCGATAACATCCTTTGAGCTTACTGACTTCATAGGGACGGCTTCAACCCATTTAGTGAAATAATCCGTAATGGCCAAAATCCACATGTGGCCTTTGCTTGATGGAGGATTGATCTTGCCAATCATATCCATGCCCCAACCTCGGAATGGCCAAGGTTTGATGATGGGGTTCATTGCTGACGCGGGCACCATCTGAATTTTTCCAAATTTCTGACATGCTTGGCACCCTTTGTAGTACTTAAAACAGTCCTCAAGCATGGTGGGCCAATAAAACCCTGATCGCCTGATCAACCATTTCATCTTGTGAGCCGATTGGTGAGTTCCACAGGCGCCTTCGTGTACCTCGTGCAGGAGCCGATTGGCCTCGGTTGGCCCTAGACATTTGAGCAACAACCCTTCCAGGGTTCTGTAGAACATGTCGTCCCCGATAAGCACGTACTTCATGGCCTTGTACCTTATCCGTTTAGGTGCCCCCCGAGCCGAATCTTTCAAGTAATTGAAGATATCGGCTCTCCAGTCGTCTGCTTCCAGGAACTGTACCTGAACATCGGCTCCCTCTGCTATGTCCTTGTAGCATGAAGCCATTTGTGCAAGATCATTCGCCTCGGTATTCTGCGATCGCGGGATCCAGGTGAAGTTTATGTACCGGAACTGTGCCATGAGCTCACGGCATTGCAACCATAATGGGAAGAGCGACTCGCTCTCACACTTGTATTCCTCCGTGAGCTGGGAAATCACCAATTTGGAGTCTCCAAAAATTTCCACTGCCTCTGCCCCAGCTTCTATGAGCAACTCCATTCCCTTGCGTATCGCCTCATACTCGGCGACGTTGTTGGTGCACGGGGTAGCAAGCCTGATGGAGAAGGAATATGTTGCCCCCCGGGGCGATACGAGTAGAATGAAAATGCCGCAACCATCATCGCAAACCGATCCATCGAAAAACATAGCCCACGCTCGTATAGACAACGCTGCTATATCAGTGTTGATCCTTTCAGCAATAAGGTCGGCTAATGCCTGACCCTTAACTGCTTTCGCAGGTTGGTACCGGATGTCAAATTCCGATAATGCAAACATCCATTTGCCGAGTCGGCCTTTCAACATAGGAGCCGACAGCATGTGCTTTATGACATCTGATTTGCATATAATGATAATCTCTGCCGAGAGCAAGAGGTGGCGCAGCTTGGTGCAGGTGAAAAACAGGCAGAGGCACAACTTATCGATCTCAGGGTACCTTGTCTCTGCGTCGAGCATCCTTCTGCTGATGTAAAACACAACTCGCTCCAGACCATCATAAACCTGCACCACCACCGAGGCGATGGACGTGTCAGCTACTGATAAGTAAATGTAGAACGGCCTATCCGGCTGGGGCGGAACCAATACTGGTGGCTTCGTTAGATATTCTTTGATTTCGTCGAAGGCTCGTTGTTGCTCTGTCCCCCAGCGGAATTCTTCATCAGATTTAATTTTCACCAGTCCCATGAACGGCTCTATTCTTCTTGACAGATTGGAGATGAATCTTCTGACGAAGTTGATTTTGCCGATGAGATACTGCAGTTCTTTCTTCGTGGTAGGTGGCTTCATTGTTCGCACTGCCTCCTGACTTTTCAGGCCGATCTCAATTCCTCGTTCATGGACCAAGAAACCCAAGAACTGACCGGCCGTCACACCGAAGGCACACTTCTTTGGATTCATCCGTAGCCCGAATTTTCTTGTTCGGTCCAGGACGTGTCGCAGATCGTCCAAGTGTCCTTGTACTGAAGCTGACTTGACCACCACGTCATCGATATAAATTTCCACCAGCTTGCCGATCAGATCATGGAAGATGTAATTCATGGCTCTTTGGTATGTGGCACCGGCGTTCTTCAGTCCAAACGTCATGACTACATATTCAAACAACCCCACCGAACCTGGGACTCTGAATGCAGTCTTGTGTATATCTTCCGGAGCCATAAAAATTTGGTTGTAACCGGCATTGCCATCCATGAAGCTCAAGATTTTATGACCATCAGCTGCGTTGATTAACGTCTCTGCTACCGGCATCGGATATTCATCCTTCGGAGTAGCTCTATTGAGATCCCAAAAATCTATGGCAACACGCCAGCGGCCATCCTTTTTCTCAACAGGTACGATACTAGAAATCCACTCAGCATACCTGCATGGCCTGATTAAATTGGCTGTCAACATTTTCTCGATCTCCTTCTTGACTTCTTTCAAAATTTCGGCCTTCATCTGTCGTGCTCGCTGCTGGAATGGCCGAAATCCTTTTTTAAGCGGGAGTCGATGCTCAATGATGCTCCTGTCTAGCCCGAGCATCTCTGTATAGTCCCAGGCGAAGCAATCTGGATATTCTTTCAACAAAGCTATCATCGAACCCTGCAGATTCGGATCTAACTTCTTGCTGATAAATGTTGGTCTTGGCTTATCCCCAGGACCGATGTCAATCTCCTCTAGCTCATCAGCGGAGGTAAATCCATACACTAGCTTTCCGTCACCTGCTAAATCGATGCTAAACACGGGGCCAGCAGCTGGTGAGGATAACAAAGATAATTTGGGCCGATTGCCGGAATCGGCCCCCTTTTTCATTGCAATAGTCAAGGAAGGTTTACAACTTATCTGTGCTCTACAATGGCGGGGAACCTCCCTGCTACGACTGCATGACCTGTTTGTCGTAAGATTGCTTCTTTTTATTTTTTGTGGCCGATCGCAGGGATCGGCCTTACCACGTACGATCGTGGACTTTGCTACTCTGTCAGGCCAGTGGATAAGACCAGCCTCACCCCGTTTTTTGTAGCTTCAATGCGCTCACAGCCGTCTAGACTGACTCCAGAGATCGGCTCTTGGTCTCCTGCCTCCCAGATGTTCGTGCCAGCTATGGAGATTTCGATTGAATCATCTGCATGAATGACCTCCACTTCATCTCCATCCCACTGTATCAGGCACTGGTGCATCGTGGATGGAATGCAGCAGTTGGCGTGAATCCAATCCCTTCCCAGCAAGACAGCGTAGGTGCTTTTGCTGTCAACGATGAAGAATGACGTAGGGATGGTTTTTCTGCCCACGGTCAAGTCCACATTCAGAACGCCTTGCGTCTCTGAAGTTTGGCCATTGAAGTCGCTTAACGTTACGTTGGTTTTGATCAGATCTGCAGTGGAGCGTCCCAAACGCCGTAGCATGGAGTATGGCATTATATTCACTGCTGCTCCGGTGTCAACCAGCATCTTGCGGACAGGCTGCCCATTGATATAACCTCGCAGGTACAGGGCTTTCAGATGTTTGTAGCCCTTCTCTTGTGGCTTTTCAAAGATAACCGGTCGTGGGCCGCAGTCAAACTGTGCCACTGGTAGTTCTTTGGCTCTTGGAGCGCAGAACTCTGACGGAAGTGTAAACACCATGTTTGTGCCAGCCGATGTCTTCGCATCGGCTTTTACTGGTTTGGGGCGCCATTCTTTTCTTTTCGGACGAGCCTCCGTCTCCAAGGTTTGCTGCACTTTCACGGCCAGATCGGGCCGTGCCTTCCTTAAAGCGTGGAGGTACTGCGCTTCGGCTTCCTCCAAGTTACGCAGCCGCTGAACTCGACGCTTTTGGGTGTGCCTGAGTCCATCGGGGCACCACCTTGGCCGGTGATATCTATCTTCTTTTCCATCCATTGGCTCCTCGAAGTCTTTCGCTCGAGGAGGGAGAGGCCCTAGGCGCTTGAACACTGAGACTGGACCTGTGTCATCCTTCTGCTGTCCACATTCTGGGCAGTTGTCGATTGTAGGCAATCGGCTCATTCCTGCGTCCCAGCAATACTTGAAGAAAGGACAATCCCAATGTTTATCTACGCCTTCTTTTTCCTTCGGCTTTTTACTAGCGAGGTGCTCATATCCTTCATCATCTCTCTCGTGCCGGCGACGTCGGTCATACTGATGCTCATACTTGTTAAGGAGATGTGTGGAGTGTGGCTTCTGATATCGCACGCTTCTCACTTGCTCCTCGGTCAAATACCGCCTGTCATCATAACGGGGCCGGTCACGTGGACCGGCCTCCTCTCTTTCTCTGCCCCGAGAGCGACCGTCTTCCTCCTTATATGCGCCACGGTGGTACACAGGTCCTGCCATATTAACATCGAACGAGAAATCCAACTGATGCCTCGTTGACTGGCTGTGTTCTACCATGTTGACGCCGGGAAATGGGTTTGTGTCAACTTTCATGGCGAACTGCCCAAGGATCAGACGGCCTTGTTCTATCGCCATTTGGATCTGGCAACGTAGCTCTTTGCAGTCATTGGTGGTGTGGGTGAACGAGTGATGCCACTTGCAGTAAGGTCTCCCGTTCATCTCTTGAGCCGTAGGGATTTTGTGGCCTTCGGGTAACTTCAGCTGCTTTTATTTCAGCAGTAAATCGAATATCTGCTCAGCTTTGCTCACGTCAAAGTCGAACCCTTTTGCAGGCCCTTGCTGTTTTACCCATTTGCAGGACACAGGATCTGCCCCCCGAGCCCATTCAGCCACGGCCACCTCCTGGTCTTGTGTAGGATCCTCTTCTTCTGCATCGACCAGGCTTATCGGACGTTTGAACTTGTCTTGGTACAACTCAGGGTGGCGCTGTTCATACATTGTCAGCTTCTGGGCCATGTGCGCCAATGAATTGTACTCTACTTGGAAAGCCAGATCCTTGATAGGTGCTGAGAGACCCAACACTGCTAGTTCGACCGCTTCTTTCTCAGTTAAACGAGCCGAATAACATCGGTTCTTGACAGTCCTGAAACGTTGAATGTACTCAGCTACCGTTTCTCCCCGCTTTTGCCGCACCTGCGCCAGATCTGCAATGCCAGCCTCGGTAGCTTCTGAATGATACTGGATGTGGAACTGCTCTTCCAGTTGCTTCCAGGTCTGGATAGAATCCGATGGCAAAGAGGTGTACCACCCAAAAGCTGGTCCTGTCAGAGATTGCACAAAGAACCTTACGCGTAACTGATCCGATGCTGAAATCATGCCTAACTGTGCCAGGTATCGGCTCACATGCTCGATCGAGCTCGACCCTTCTGATCCGCTAAACCTTGAGAACTCAGGGAGCCGATACTTGGGTGGCAGCGGAATCAGATCAAACTCGTTGGGGTACGGCTTGGAGTAGCCGATTGTCCTTCTCTTCGGCACGAAGCCGAATTGGTCTCTCAGTATGGTACGGATTTGCTCCACCGTTTGAGCTGCAGGGGCCAAATTCTCAGAACTCGCTCCGGTGGCGTACTTGGCTAGCCATGCCTATTTATCAGCGTCCATCCCAGACATCCCTGCTCTGGAAATACCTGCTCCCGAAGCCCCTGCTCCAGAAACTCCTGCTCCAGAAATCCCTGCAGTTGCCACCTGATTCGTGCACGTCAGGTTATTGTAGTCCGGCACGTAGGTGCACACATATCCATGTGGGATCTCTTTAGGTGGTTCAAACAGGAATTGGTAATCTCCAGGGTCACCTCCAACCTTGTAGACGACGTACGCCGGTGCCCCTGGCGGCTCCGGAGCTGCAAGCGTGAATGGCAGCTGTGGCCTAGTTTGGAGTGGCCTTTCTCCCTGGTGAGTCCCTAGAGTAGGCCCCGACGGAGAGTACTGATGTTTCATGATCTCCTGAACTACGCGAACCGCGACACGCTCGAAAGCGTTCACTAGGCTCTCAGAATGGCGATGAAGAGAATGAGCCACCATGTAATTGACTTCCTGTCGCAGAGCTCTGGTGCGTTCCTCTGAAGGAACAGACAGATCCACCTCATCAAGAGCACCTTCAGGTGAAAACCCTTTCCACCTGATACCATGTTTACGCGTCCTCTCAAAAGAGCCGATGAGATCGGCTTCGAAGAGAGCTTTGATATCATCATACTTCGCCTTGTGCTCCTCAGGCAGATCGTCGTACGTGACCGGTTTGTTCTCCATCGCAGCGTCGGATGTTGATGTAGACGTTGTTGAATGTCCCACCGGGCGTGCCAGAATGTGTTGCCTGCCAAAACCCACCGGCGAGCAGAGACGGGCAACACGGAGAGCCGGGAGGCTCCCAGCACTGCTGGTGGGCCCTGGTCCCTCAGGCAACGGCCCGCAAAACTCCGGCACACGTCCTGGCTGGTTCGAGGGCGTGCCACCTGACCTATACCTGATCAGGAAGGTGAAAGATTGCTTCGATTGGTTTCCTGCATGGCAAACAAACATACGTAAAATTCAAGCCGTGACCGGCTTTCAGGTTTCCCTGTGAATCGGCTCTTAGAGCCGATTATCCCATGGTTCTGCATTAGATCTATGATAACATGGGGTTTTGCTTCATCAATACAAGTTAAATCGATCTACGACAGTTTAACATTTTCACCACGTAATTGGAACATCCTACACGTAATTGAGCCTGGTGAATACAAAAGATCATAGAAAACTAACCCTAGAGAAGGCCTAACAACCGACGTAAAGTCAATTCCCGGAACAACTCCTCTCGAATTAGCAAACCATATCTTTTCGTATTACTGGATCGTTCAACCCGTTTGCAAGGCCTGACTACGTGGATATCAAACTAAACCTTGGAAAACAAGGCAAAACTATAACAGATCGAATCGACGGAATAAAGATCAAGCAAGATGCTACCCTTACACCCCGAACAGGTGCAAAGGCAGCGAGATAAGCAAAGGCAGCATAGCTAAGCAATCATAGCAAAAAGTACCGATGCTAGCCTAAACAAATCTATGATAAAAGTATTACTCGCCATCAACAAGGCTTCAGCACGAGTAACACCAAATAACGCATAAGTAGATACTGCCTAGATCGCAAGATGCGATCTAGGCAGCATGACACTTACCCGAAAGAAACCCTAGAAACAAGGGGTGGCGATGCGCCGAGATTGTGTTTGTTGTGAACGTGATCGTCCTCCTTTTCTCAATAACCTTAGGTACATATTTATAGTCCGGAGACTTCCTATCTTTGGAATAAACCTAGCAATCCTATCTCTTTACTTAAACTGAAACGTAACCTACTACAACATAAGATACACGGGCAATGTATCCCAATTCCACGCACAAGGCCGATTCAACAACACGTTGCATATATGTATCTTCCAAGCCCATCTTGATTACGGCCCATCTCCTCCTTTGGCCAAAATATGGCGATAACAGATCGGTGGAGTGTCTCCCTACCAGGCGCCCAAGTAACTCCTGCATGACTACATCTAAGCCTTTCTCATTGTCGTCATGCATCAGCTTGAAAGTGATGGTCTTCGTGGTTGGCTCTGTCTGGCGTCCTGGTTGGGTGACTCTGAATCCCCATAGGTCCTTCCTCTCAAACTTGGTGAGTGGAAGTGTCATGATGCTAGGAAGTGGAAGGTTGAGCACACTAGTGAGCTCAATGAGACGAGTACCAAAACGAGTTCCCTTGAACTCCTCGGCCATGTTGATAATAACATTAGGCATCTATTTTTATAAGATAGAGAAAAGTTAGAATCAACATCAATAGGGAAAATCACAAGACAAAATATCACAAGCACATCTTTTTGCAACAAACACACAAGTCATGGCATACACAATCCATTACAAGCATCAAAGGTTCAACATAACTTAAACAAAAAAATTGGAAGTAAAAATGATAAGTGTGGTGGTCCAACTAACGAAGTACGTTACAACTCTCACTCACTAGACAAAATAGCTATCAGGGCATCCTTAGTAGCCATCTATCTATCTTGTTCACAAGACTCCCATATTAAATCTATGATGTCTCCCCTTAGCTGTTGGTTGGTAGCCTCTAACTCTTGGGTATGCTTCTTTTCTTCTCTAAGGACATTTTGGGTGTTGAGCATTCTGCACTTGAGTCTATCACCAAGCTCCTTGATAGCATTCCAAGCTGCATTTCTTGCAGAGTCAAAGAATGTTGTGTGTATTTCTGAGTTGGTGACCATGCAGAATCCTGACTCCTTGTGGTTGTCTTCCTTGTTTTTGTACAAGTGAAGTTGCACCCACCAATACTATTCTCCTTCATCCAACACAGGGAATCCCCTGTACACAGTTGTACCATGTATCCCCATGGTAACTATAAGGTTCTTGAGGGCCTTGGGAAATTCAGTCTCACACTCCAAAGTCATGGTCATGAGTGTTCCCTTCCTTACGGCTTCGTTGATGGAGTTCATCTACAAATAGAGATGAGAAAGAAGATTAGAAAAGTTTACGAGAAGAAAAAGACAAGTGTGGAAATTTTTCAAAGTGTCGATTTTTTTTCCTTAGTGGTTTCTAATCCAATCCTAGGGTCATAATCCTACAGGTAACACAGTGCTCTGATACCATCTGTAAGACCCCACCTTTGTAAAGGTAAAGGTCCCTGTGATTGCAATGCTAGTCCCTGGATCAATTGCTAGCATCCATAGTTTAAGATGAAGTACACAGAAACAAAGGTCATTATTACATCGTCATTCCAGAGATAACATAGTCTTTTACAACTCCATAGCCATAGGCTAGTACAAAAGTTTAACTTAACAATATAAATGAAAGTCTTCATCTTCATGTGCCACAGGCAAGCATGTTGAGTGTAGACTCATAACCCTAATCCTCATCAGATTAACCTGCAACATCACAAGTTACAGCCACAGTGGGTCAATACATTGGAATAGTATTGGCAAGTGATACCTTAGTAGAATAATAGTATCTCAATTCTACATGAATTTGGCTAAGTGTAGCTTAGGCTTGCTTTGCTCAAAATAGGTTTTACCTATCAGTTGAAAACACTAAGTTTTTGTTTGGCAAAAACTCCCAAGGAACCACCAATAGACATTGGTGAACCTTCTCCCTTGTTCATCCACAAGTTTTAACTTAGAAATTGGGATGAGGAGATTCTTGATAGCTTCCATGTCTTGTTGCTCAAATTGTCCATTACCGGGGACACGGCTAAGTACTTAGTTTCTTCCTTCTGCAGAGGTGGTGCACTTTCCCCACAAGACTTGATTTTCACCAAGACAGGACCTTTCAAAAGCCTTCCCTTAGACCAAAATGGACGCGCTCCAAACCTATCATCCCATACCACCAACTGTCCATTTGGCTAAGTTATTACAACCTATATGATCCAGGCAGAGCCCATAATGCCATGTGGCTGCACTAGAAGCTTCTTAACATATGGCATCTCAAATCCCTTTGTTACTGGGTGGCATTCCACAAGTGAGATACACAGGTAGACCATTGGAAAATGGGCCCTGGTAACCACTCAACCAAAATCCACCAAGCAATTACCATTCCACCCAGGTGTTTCATTCACTTAGTTGTTTTATTAAGCAAAAACATAAGTCAAAGACTTAGAAATATTTTTCCATAGCATGTATATATATTCCACCCTTGGTTGCTACAATCTAGGCTAAGCATGGCAATAGCAAGTATCTTAACTTAGAGAAAATTCTAACAAATCTACAACTACTAGGATTTCCCAAGCATAGCATAGATACTTAGCAAAAATTATCATGCAAGCCCTATACAAAATATTTCTAATGCATAGTAAAAATATTGGGATAAAAGTATGAAGCACCACTTTCCTCGGTAGTTGGGGGAGTAACAACAATCCTCACAGTCACAATCACCACTAGCACCAAAATCTACACATAAAATGATAGCACCAAATTCATATATCAAATAAACAAGCAAAAATATATGAATGCATGAAAATGCCATGTGATGATTTTTCTAAACCCAAAAAGACAAGTAAAACAGTACTGATCAATAAACCAAACATTTATACATCAAATAAACTTTATTTGATCTTTAAATAATTTTCCCATTAATTTCTATACACAAAATAAGCCTACAAATGGCTCTGCATAAAATCCTATTTTAATAGAAACAAATTACAAAACTAAGCCCATATATGTGTAGGATTTATTTTTGTGATTCCAATGGTATCTTATTTGCATTTTTTGGATAAGCAGAGCAAAAGTTATGGATTTTACAAGTTTAAACATTCAAAATTCATTTCTGGAATTTTAATCAAACAAGCTAGGCCACGTGGGCTTTTTCTATTGGCTGATACCGTTTCGCACGGATCGATCGATGAGGGCCGTTGGATTTAAGTGACTGCGCACGGCCCAGATCTAATCGTACCGCTTAACTTAAGTCATCTATCATATGCGTTCGATCTAGATCTAACGGCCCAAATCTAACAGACAAAAAACGAGTTGCGACGGTCGTTGGCGGCGACACGCTCGGGCGGTGATGCTACCGGCGATACAGGAAGCGAGGGAGAGGGAGACGTTGCTCACCAGGTTCGCGATGATGTGCTGATGCTCGAGGTGGTCTTTGCAGGGACAGGGGCTCACGAGGTTGGCGTAGATTGCTCACCGGAGTTCCTTCTGGCGACGAGCGCTTCTTTTCATCATCGTTGGCGAGGGTATAGGTCATGCCAAGGCAAGATAAGCAGTGTGTTAGATGCGCAAGACGATGCTGGTCACGCGAGTGTCAACGAGGAGGAGAGGGGCGGTCAGAAATTACCACGGGAGGTCGTCGAAGTTGAAGCCGAAGACGGTGGCGCTCAGTCGATTACGTCGCCGATGCTCTGGGGCACGCGCGGGCGAGCTAATGCTACTGGGAGGTGTACAAGGCGAGGTGGAGTGTGCTCGTGTGAACGAGGATCAGAGGGGTGGTCAGGGTTGGCCGGAATTGGCGCTGTAGCTCGTCGGAGTAGCGAGGTCGCGCCGAGGAATTCTCGCAGCCTGGGGGCGTTCAATGCTTGGGGTTTGGGGGAAAATGGAGAGGGGTAGAGGGGGTTTAAGTAGCCAGCAGGGGCGAGGAAACCGCGCAGTGAATCAATGGCAATCAAGCCCGCAATCACGCGGCGGTGAATGGGGGGAGAAACGGCCGGCGACTGTGTTCGCGGGAGTGGGGCGGGGAAGAAAGGTGATGAGCTGGACGGGGCCACCGGGAAGTGTCAGCGGGGTAAGTCTGCGCGCGTGCAAGAGGGAGAGGGAAGGGGCTGCTCTGGTTGGGCTTGCTGGTCCAGTTCTGGGGTTGGGCCAAAAAGGTAGCGAGGGTTTTTATTTTTTTCATTTTGCTTTTCCTTTTTCTATTTGCATTTTTAGGAATCATTTTCAAACTAAATTCAAATGGGTTTGTTTTCAAATTACCTTTGGATTTTTGTAATGTAATTCTTGTACTTATTTGTATATAAAACCCTACTGTTTAATCTAATGCTCTTGACACTTTGAAAAATAAAATAAACCAAGCCTTACTTGAATAAAATGGCATAGAATGGTTTTATTTAGGAATTTTGTTTGAAATTTTTGTGTAGGTTTTGCGTTCAAGTCTAAAACATTTCTGATCAATCCAAAGCATACTATTATTTGGAAAGTAAGGATAAAACATTGCCTTCTTGCATAAGGTAATAGGCCACAATTTGTTTCTGTTTTGAAATATTTATTTGAAAATTGTAACATCACAAAAAAATTCACATTTTGGAATGTAAGAAAATAAACAAATTATGAAATAATTATTGTGTGTTTCACTTTTACTTAGATGAATTTCTGAAGAATTTAAAACTTTTTGTGGACTATTTTAACTTTTCCCAAACCTTGACCAAGATTTTCAAGAGAGGATTAAAATGACTATCCCAAATTATAAATCATGGTTTGAAATATTTTAAACAAATCAAACATGAATATTTGATCTTGATGCCTTTAAATATTTGACCAAACCATGTTCAAGTATTTAAGAGAGGGGATAACATGACTTTCCCAAATAATAAGCATGTTGGGAAAATATTCCATTTTGGCGTTTATTGAGTTTTATTGTGTTTTGGATTTTTTAAAATATATTTAAATGCATTTCCGAAAAAGGATGAAATAAAGAGAAGAGAATAATATGACATTCTCAAAATAGGTTGGAAATTATTTAAATATATTTTATATTCATTTTTTATTTAGAAAATATCCGTGGTTATTTATAAAATCCTAAAACTAATCTAGGGAATTTATAAAGACCATAAAACAAAACAATTTACTAAAAAAATTATATTGGACTGGAAATACTATATTTTCATTCCAATATAGTTATTTTGATTTGTTGAGTTTTTCTAAAATTTTGTTTGGTTAAACTCGAGCAGTAAATAAGACAATAGTAAATAGAAATATCAATTATGATAAAAAGAACAGGTGACCAAACCAAACGACCAAACTAGTCAAAATGGACTGACTTTTTACTTTACCTCACAGTGATGGACAACCCTTTATTCTCTTCCCCGGTCGTTATGTTTTTTGTAGGCCTCTTTCTTTCTTTCTTTCTTGGCCCAACTAGACAAACCAGCTGAATCGGTCATATTTCTCACGTTATGCAATTCATGTTTTACAAAAACTGAAACTGCACGCCATGAAACCTTCCCCTAACGATTCCATTGATTCTCCATGTAACGTCTGGCTATAAACACGGAATTTACTCATCCATCAACGATGGTTCCATTCAGGTAGTTAATTTTGTTTCGGCGCACCTTAAATATTTTCCCATTACATTGCCGTGATGGTGGCAGACTTAAATCGACCATGATGGCAGCTTGGCCGGACAACGTCAAACGCCCTCGACTGCTCCCTCTCTATATAATCAGAGCACTGAGTCTGCCCACGATTTTATTCGTTTTCCACTCATATTCACGTCCAATCACTATACCCAAGTCTGATTTTATAGCTGAAGTTTTGACGGCCACGGCGAGTCGTCTTCGATTTTGTCGGGTACAAATGGACTCAGGCCCTATTCCTTCTTCCTTTCATTTTTCCTTGTCCACGAGAATCCAATTTGATCAGAAAATATCATGTTGTGCAGCATGTGATCCTCCACGACGACAACCAAAGTGAGTTCCATCACCACTTCACTCCTGCTAGGAACATCGGGAAGGGCCTCCGAGAATTCCATCATATGATCGTCCACCAATTTATTGACTCCTGAATAGTTTCCTTCAACACCTCTGTCTATCCCTATTAGTGCGACATACATTACGATCGAGCACATGCGCCATCATCGGTATTGTCTTCTCTTTCCGATTTTTTGTTGTTGTTCTTCGTTGAAGTTATTAGACTGACCACAGTTCGTCTTCAGTAGGTGTCGATCCCACCTTGTCAAGATAAAATCTTGATTATAGTTTAACTAAATGGTGCAGATGTGTTCTAAATCACGTAGAAGGGATTTAGAAAAAAAAAGGAGGAAAATAAATCTCATAGAAGCGTTGTATGTACAAATGTGCGCCTGCAAACTAGGATCCTAACTAAATTAGTTAGTGCGTGTGTATATAACGGACACTCTATGAATTATTTCCTGCGTCCAATCCCTGTACTATATGATCAAATCAATCGAAGGAAATTACCATGCACATTGTTTAATGAATTGCTTCTTGTAAAATGGTTGTTTTTGCAGAAACTTGTGTAATCATATTTTGAATATAAAATTCTTTTTAAAATTATTTTTGTGATAAAATCTTTGGCAAATGGATTGTTTTGAACCTACTGACCATATAAACCAACTTGTGATTTCAAAAACATATTTTGTGAAACAAAAGAATAAATCTTTGATTAGAACATTTCTAGTCAAATAAAAATGTTGTTTATTTGTTAAAAATACTTTTTGGAGAAAAATCTTTGGGAAATTATTTGGATTAAACTCTCTGACCCCAAACACCAAGTTTTAAAATTAGAAATGTATTTGGTGAACCATATAAAGATTATTGCTTTGCTAAAGGCATTTTTAACCACATAAAATATTGATTTGGTTTAAAAATGGTTTATAGGTAAAATCTTTTGCAAATGGTTTTGACACTTTTATAAAATGACCAATAGGTGTTTTAGAATGTTTATAACATATTAGAAACCACTTTTGTAAATAAAACAATCTTTGGCATGCTTGCATGCATTGCTTTGTTTCTATTATTTTATGTGATGTTTGCTTGAATGGTAGATTGAATTATTGCTTGCTTGATTGAATTGTAGTGGAATTTGAAGAGTGTGATAATTGAAAGATCAAGGAGTGAACTTATATTCTCTACCAAAAAGGCAAGTGATGCTTCATACTTTTGTCCCATTATTTTCACTATGCATTAGTGATATTTCTAAGTAGGACTTGCATGGAATTTTTGCTAAGTATAAACTATGCCATGGGAAATCCTAGTAGATGAAACCTTAGTAGAATTTCCTAAGTTAAGATTCCTACTACTATCATGCTTAGCTTAGCTAGTAGAAAACAAGGGCGGAATATATATTCATGCTATGGAAAATTTCTAAGTATGAGGACTTGTGTTTTGTTTAATAAAACAACTAAGTGAATGAATCACCTGGGTGGACTGGAAGGAATGGTTTGTGTTGAGTGGTTACACAAGGCCAGGGGACTGGTGAACCTTGTGTATCACACTTGTGGAATGCCACCCAGGAACAAAGGGATTTGAGATGTCAAATGTTGAGAAGCTTCAAGTGCAACCACTTGGCAATATGGGCTCTGCCATGATCATATAGGTTGCAAGAACTTAGCCATATGGACAGTGGGTGGTAGTGTTTGATAGGTTGGAGCGCGTCCATTTTGGTCTAAGGGAAAGCTTCTGAAAGATTTTGTCTTGGGAAACCAAGTCTTGTGGGTAAAGTGCACCACCTCTACAGAGTGTAAAAATCTAAGTACTTAGCCATGTCCCTGGTAAAGGACAATTTGAGCATCAAGACATGGAAACAATCAAGAATCTCATCATTCAAATTTCTAAATTAAAACTTGTGGATTGAACAAGGGTTGTTTGAATTCTTCAATCAATGATGGAGAGATGGCTTGGTACAAGGATCTTGAAATCTTTGATTGAGAAAAATGATTTTGTCAAGCAAAAACTTAGTATTTTCAAATGTTAAGGAAAAATCTATTTTGAGCAATGCAAGCCTCAACTCCACTTAGCCAAATGCATATAGATGATAGACTCCACTATACTATTATAGTATCACTTGCCAATACAATTCAAATGTATTGACCCTTTGTGGCTGTAACTTGTATGTTGCAGGTTGATTGTTTAGTGAAGATTGATTGTTTAGGATTACAAAGTCTACAACCAACATCTGCCTGTGGCACTTTGAAGATGAAGGACCCATGACTATAATTATTCCGCTGCAATGTATTGTAATAGCCAAATGAGCTATGTTTGATGTAATAAACTTATATTGTTCCTGGTTATAAATTTGTATTATGACCTTTGTATCTTGATATTACATCTTAACTGTGGATGCTAGCTATTGATCCAGGGACTAGCATTGTAAACACAGGAGGGATCAATCTTATATAAGGTTGGGAACCCCTTACAGATGGTATCAGAGCATTGTGTTGCCTGTAGGATTTGTAAACCTAGGATTGGACAAAACCCCTTAGAAAAATAGGAGTTATATTTGTTCCAAAAACTTATTTACAAACAATCTTGTAAACTCTTTCCTCTACCATTTTGGTTTTGATTCTACATCTCTTCTATCTCAACTTGATGGATAAATCCTACCCCATGGCCAAAGACTTCACCATGTGCAAAGGACTTCATCAACTCTAATGAATTCAACATCTTCAGGTTATTTCAACCTTATTCTCAACAAGGACTTCAACCTTGTATATCACTAAGGACTACAAGTGAGACAAGAGATGTTACTCAAGACTTGAAGACTAAGGAAACACCCACTTGGAAGGAATCATCATCACCCTTGAAGTTTTGAGACCAAGATACAAGAATTTCTCCAAGGATACAAACATTTTGTTCAAGAAGAATTAACCAAGAAGGATGGAAAGATCTCAAGTGAACCATATAGATGGACCACCATATTTACTTTAAGTCAAACCCACCAACTTAAGAGGTGTAACAAAAATATTTTTGGTTGCCTAAAAATATGCTTGAAACTTGTTGTTTGAGTGGAATGTTTGTTTGTGATTGCTTGCACATTGCTTGTGTGAATTATGATGTGTGTGATTAGAATTGATTCCTTAGAAATATTTTGCCTATTCTAATCCCAATCCAACCCAAACAGATGACTTCTCCAAGAGACTTCAACATCAAGGATGGTGACAACAACAACAACCAAGAGGACAACATGAGAGAACTCATAGTAACCCAAACCCAGTTGAACCAAGTGATAGCTCAATTTATAGCCAACACCAGTGAGGTAGATCCAACCATGCAAAGGTTTTTGGAAACCCAAACCCAATTGTTGCATAAGGTGACAGATCAAATGATCAACATGGGAAACAACTCTTCCAAAGGAGTTTGTGACAACAAGGATGAGAAAGATGATATTCTAGAAGGAACCCAAGCTTGCAATATTTGTGGAGACAAGGATCACACTTCCAAAGAGCATGATGATCAATGCCCCAATTGTGAAGAGAAACGTCTAATTGACCAATGCCCCACAACCCAAGATAATTGTTACTTATGTGAAGGAAATAATCATGTCCCTATCCAATGCCCCATCTATTCCATAGTTCAACAAAGGAAACAAGGTGGAGTGCATCAACTGATTGCAGACTACCATGAGAGAGCCAAGTCTACAAAGAAGGATGAAGACAAAGGAAAATCTCAGCTTGCACCTCCATGCAATATGACTCAATTTAAAGGACCAAAGAGGAGACATATGTATTATCCAAGGAATAAGAAAAGGTCAAGGAGACCAGGAAACATTCCTACCTTTGAGATAACATATGAAGAACATGAACTAGAAGCACTCCTAGCTTTGGAGAAACCCAAGAAGAAAAAGTATAAGGAGATTAGCCAAGTGTGGTGCAACAACTGCAAAGAGTTAGACCATTATGTATCAACTTGTCCACAGAAGATACGTGAAGAACTCAACCTTATCACATGTTACAATTGTGGTAACCAAGGACATTATGCAAGCAACTGTCCAGAAAAGATGAAGCAGAAGATAAACAAGCCTATGAAGGATCTAAGCCTTGACACATGTTTCAAGTGTGGAAACAAAGGACACAATGCAGATGTTTGCCCAGAGAAGTTTCAACAAGATTCCAAGCAAGTCAAGAAGTAATCTAGTTGGAAAACTTTTAAGGGTGGTAGTACCCTAGTTGCTTAGAACCAACTTGTAACCCCTATCTTTCCCAAATCTCGGGACGAGATTTATTTTAAGGGTGGTAGTCTGTAACATCACAAAAAAATTCACATTTTGGAATGTAAAAAAATAAACAAATTATGAAATAATTATTGTGTGTTTCACTTTTACTTAGATGAATTTCTGAAGAATTTAAAACTTTTTGTGGACTATTTTAACTTTTCCCAAACCTTGACCAAGATTTTCAAGAGAGGATTAAAATGACTATCCCAAATTATAAATCATGGTTTGAAATATTTTAAACAAATCAAACATGAATATTTGATCTTGATGCCTTTAAATATTTGACCAAACCATGTTCAAGTATTTAAGAGAGGGGATAACATGACTTTCCCAAATAATAAGCATGTTGGGAAAATATTCCATTTTGGCGTTTATTGAGTTTTATTGTGTTTTGGATTTTTTTAAATATATTTAAATGCATTTCCGAAAAAGGATGAAATAAAGAGAAGAGAATAATATGACATTCTCAAAATAGGTTGGAAATTATTTAAATATATTTTATATTCATTTTTTATTTAGAAAATATCCGTGGTTATTTATAAAATCCTAAAACTAATCTAGGGAATTTATAAAGACCATAAAACAAAACAATTTACTAAAAAAATTATATTGGACTGGAAATACTATATTTTCATTCCAATATAGTTATTTTGATTTGTTGAGTTTTTCTAAAATTTTGTTTGGTTAAACTCGAGCAGTAAATAAGACAATAGTAAATAGAAATATCAATTATGATAAAAAGAACAGGTGACCAAACCAAACGACCAAACTAGTCAAAATGGACTGACTTTTTACTTTACCTCACAGTGATGGACAACCCTTTATTCTC
This sequence comes from Avena sativa, assembly GCA_916181665.1. Taxonomy (NCBI): domain Eukaryota; kingdom Viridiplantae; phylum Streptophyta; class Magnoliopsida; order Poales; family Poaceae; genus Avena; species Avena sativa. The sequence continues at coordinate 345,294,300 of OV702280.1, read as the reverse complement.
TTCCCCAATCGTTATGTTTTTTGTAGGCCTCTTTCTTGGCCCAACTAGACAAACCAGCTGAATCGGTCATATTTCTCACGTTATGCAATTCATGTTTTACAAAAACTGAAACTGCACGCCATGAAACCTTCCCCTAACGATTCCATTGATTCTCCATGTAACGTCTGGCTATAAACACGGAATTTACTCATCCATCAACGATGGTTCCATTCAGGTAGTTAATTTTGTTTCGGCGCACCTTAAATATTTTCCCATTACATTGCTGTGATGGTGGCAGACTTAAATCGACCATGATGGCAGCTTGGCCGGACAACATCAAACGCCCTCGACTGCTCCCTCTCTATATAATCAGAGCACTGAGTCTGCCCACGATTTTATTCGTTTTCCACTCATATTCACGTCCAATCACTATACCCAAGTCTGATTTTATAGCTGAAGTTTTGACGGCCACGGCGAGTCGTCTTCGATTTTGTCGGGTACAAATGGACTCAGGCCCTATTCCTTATTCCTTTCATTTTTCCTTGTCCACGAGAATCCAATTTGATCAGAAAATATCATGTTGTGCAGCATGTGATCCTCCACGACGACAACCAAAGTGAGTTCCATCACCACTTCACTCCTGCTAGGAACATCGGGAAGGGCCTCCGAGAATTCCATCATATGATCGTCCACCAATTTATTGACTCCTGAATAGTTTCCTTCAACACCTCTGTCTATCCCTATTAGTGCGACATACATTACGATCGAGCACATGCGCCATCATCGGTATTGTCTTCTCTTTCCGATTTTTTTTTGTTGTTCTCCGTTGAAGTTATTAGACTGACCACAGTTCGTCTTCAGTAGGTGTCGATCCCACCTTGTCAAGATAAAATCTTGATTATAGTTTAACTAAATGGTGCAGATGTGTTCTAAATCACGTAGAAGGGATTTAGAAAAAAAGGAGGAAAATAAATCTCATAGAAGCGCTGTATGTACAAATGTGCGCCTGCAAACTAGGATCCTAACTAAATTAGTTAGTGCGTGTGTATATAACGGACACTCTATGAATTATTTCGTGCGTCCAATCCCTGTACTATATGATCAAATCAATCGAAGGAAATTACCATGCACATTGTTTAATGAATTGCTTCTTGTAAAATGGTTGTTTTTGCAGAAACTTGTGTAATCATATTTTGAATATAAAATTCTTTTTAAAATTATTTTTGAGATAAAATCTTTGGCAAATGGATTGTTTTGAACCTACTGACCATATAAACCAACTTGTGATTTCAAAAACATATTTTGTGAAGCAAAAGAATAAATCTTTGATTAGAACATTTCTAGTCAAATAAAAATGTTGTTTATTTGTTAAAAATACTTTTTGGAGAAAAATCTTTGGAAAATTATTTGGATTAAACTCTCTGACCCCAAACACCAAGTTTTAAAATTAGAAATGTATTTGGTGAACCATATAAAGATTATTGCTTTGCTAAAGGCATTTTTAACCACATAAAATATTGATTTGGTTTAAAAATGGTTTATAGGTAAAATCTTTTGCAAATGGTTTTGACACTTTTATAAAATGACCAATAGGTGTTTTAGAATGTTTATAACATATTAGAAACCACTTTTGTAAATAAAACAATCTTTGGCATGCTTGCATGCATTGCTTTGTTTCTATTATTTTATGTGATGTTTGCTTGAATGGTAGATTGAATTATTGCTTGCTTGATTGAATTGTAGTGGAATTTGAAGAGTGTGATAATTGAAAGATCAAGGAGTGAACTTATATTCTCTACCAAAAAGGCAAGTGATGCTTCATACTTTTGTCCCATTATTTTCACTATGCATTAGTGATATTTCTAAGTAGGACTTGCATGGAATTTTTGCTAAGTATAAACTATGCCATGGGAAATCCTAGTAGATGAAACCTTAGTAGAATTTCCTAAGTTAAGATTCCTACTACTATCATGCTTAGCTTAGCTAGTAGAAAACAAGGGCGGAATATATATTCATGCTATGGAAAATTTCTAAGTATGAGGGCTTGTGTTTTGTTTAATAAAACAACTAAGTGAATGAATCACCTGGGTGGACTGGAAGGAATGGTTTGTGTTGAGTGGTTACACAAGGCCAGGGGACTGGTGAACCTTGTGTATCACACTTGTGGAATGCCACCCAGGAACAAAGGGATTTGAGATGTCAAATGTTGAGAAGCTTCAAGTGCAACCACTTGGCAATATGGGCTCTGCCATGATCATATAGGTTGCAAGAACTTAGCCATATGGACAGTGGGTGGTAGTGTTTGATAGGTTGGAGCGCGTCCATTTTGGTCTAAGGGAAAGCTTCTGAAAGATTTTGTCTTGGGAAACCAAGTCTTGTGGGTAAAGTGCACCACCTCTGCAGAGTGTAAAAATCTAAGTACTTAGCCATGTCCCTGGTAAAGGACAATTTGAGCATCAAGACATGGAAACAATCAAGAATCTCATCATTCAAATTTCTAAATTAAAACTTGTGGATTGAACAAGGGTTGTTTGAATTCTTCAATCAATGATGGAGAGATGGCTTGGTACAAGGATCTTGAAATCTTTGATTGAGAAAAATGATTTTGTCAAGCAAAAACTTAGTATTTTCAAATGTTAAGGAAAAATCTATTTTGAGCAATGCAAGCCTCAACTCCACTTAGCCAAGTGCATATAGATGATAGACTCCACTATACTATTATAGTATCACTTGCCAATACAATTCAAATGTATTGACCCTTTGTGGTTGTAACTTGTATGTTGCAGGTTGATTGTTTAGTGAAGATTGATTGTTTAGGATTACAAAGTCTACAACCAACATCTGCCTGTGGCACTTTGAAGATGAAGGACCCATGACTATAATTATTCCGCTGCAATGTATTGTAATAGCCAAATGATCTATGTTTGATGTAATAAACTTATATTGTTCCTGGTTATAAATTTGTATTATGACCTTTGTATCTTGATATTACATCTTAACTGTGGATGCTAGCTATTGATCCAGGGACTAGCATTGTAAACACAGGAGGGATCAATCTTATCTAAGGTTGGGAACCCCTTACAAAAATGATCCAAATGCTTATGAATGCAAGAATGATATGCAAACTTTATAAATCATGATTTTTGGGATGTTACATGGGAGCCTCCAATTAAGTTGTGGATGAGTGCCCCGAACTTGTTGTAAAGGTGACGGCTTCCACCTCGAAGGTTGCCGATATAGTGGAAGAGGTGAATCGAACCCTTTGGGGTGAGGTTCATCGGAGAACAAGGGAGGCCTCTTGTGGCGTTGGTGGTTTGAAACCACCCCCTCTCCAAACGTAGACGTACTTCCCCTCAAAAGGAAGGAACTACAGGAAACAAATCCTTGTGTCTCCGCGTCCACCACTTTGGTTACTCTATCCTTTACCGCACTTTACTTTACTTGTTCTTGCATAATGTTTGTGCTTGTTGGTGCTAGTTTGACATATAGGTAAATTCACCTTAGTTGCATAATATAGAGAATTTACCTTTCTTGTCAAACCCTAATTTGAAAAAGAAGAAAATTTGAAGTAGCACCTATTCACCCCCCCCTCTAGGTGCCCATACGATCCTTTCAAACCTGATACTATATCACCAAACATACCCATCCTGGTATTTCCCCCTCGATAGCAGACAAGGAAGTCCTTCTGAGGAAACTCACACAGTTGGTGGTTTTTTCTTTCATTCCATGGTGGTTAGTACTACTCGTGTCCGGTACTACCGGTAATTTCAACTGGTACTACCGGACAATGGTTCTGGCTAAAGGACGAGTTGGGGGAGAGGCGCCCCTCAGTGCCTCATTATTTCCCCGTCTCCTCCATTAGCCACCGCTACTGCTAGAGCAAAAAACCACCACCGGAGCCTTTCCACTGCCCTCCTCCTACGGATCTCCTCTAGATCCGGCCTCCTTTCGGTCTCCCTGACCTTATCCACCGCTATGGATTCTGGTACAACTGACTCTCCTTTCTCTCTCTGTCTCTCTATGTATTTCTCCATGGATCCAGGTTTGGTTGGATTCATGGTCAAATGCACTTGTGAGAGGTTCTACCACTTTATTTTCCCATACACCACTCCTAGTACCGAGTAATCTCAGCTTTTCTAGGATTTTTGTGTTGATTTCATGGTCCTTCCTACCGTATCTACGTGCGGTTCCGCACCTCCGGTAGTACCAGAAACCGCTTGCATGCGGTACTACCTCCTGACTTTTCAGGTACTACCGGACCCATCTGAGCCCAAAAATTCCTGAAACCTATGAATACTTGTGTGTCTTTGTTCTGGGTTCTTGTGCCCTTATCCCCCTTCTGCTCTCCCCCTTGCTTTCACAGGCGCAGGTGGTTCCGGGGGTGCTAGGAAGTGCTCCAAGTCTCGCCATGAGGTCGAGGATGAATCGGAGTTCGAAGAGGAAATCATACCCCAGCCTAGAAACTGCATGAAGATGAAGGCTACTCTAGGTGGACGTGGAGGTGCTACCAAGTGGTCTTCTGGCCGTGGAAGTGCCCCTCCCCCTCCTTCCTCGAGTCGCACCAAGAGTCAAAGTTCTAGGCCATCAGGGCCAAAGCTGTTGTTTGACATCTTTGACTCTGATTTTGCTACTTTGAGGACTGAGAATCCATATGTGACTGCTCATGGCCGTGACAGGGAAGATAGTATGTTCTACACCAACTTCCAGGAACGGGTGTACAACGAGGTTATCATGAACAATGACAAGTTGGTTGTGCTTCAGAAATGGATTGACATGGTTCATGGGAACAAGAATCTTGACTTTTTTGGGGAAGCTAAGGAAATTTGCACCAACACTGGCTTGCTTCCCATCATGGAGTTCAAGCAAGATTATGATCCTATTCCCGTGGCTCAGTTCTATGCCACCGCCAACTTTAGCAAGAATCAGTCAAGGACAATTACTTAGATGACCTAGGGTGTTGTTCAGGATGCCACTCAAGCCGAGTTTGGACATATTCTAGGATATGAGGACCATGACCACCCGTGTGGCTTTCGCTGTCACATTCTTGAACATCCCATGAAGAAGGAGGTTCTCGATCCTCTCTATATTCAGGGCCACGGTATTGCTGGAAAGAACAAGGATCTTCTCCCCACCTATGACATCATGAATCGCATCTTCCATGATATTGTAGCTCCTCGGTCGGGAAATTTTGATGAGATGCATGGATTTATGGTGGACCTCATGTTCAACACTTTTGTTAATCATGACTCTGGTAACCCGCTTGATGTGATGGACTTCATTTGGAATGACATGTCCATTTTCGTGTTCACTCCGAAGAAGATAGTGGTCATGATCATGACTTTGTTGTATCTCATCGCAAGAACGCCCCGCCCTCATGGGCTAAGAGGATTTAAGCCAAGCTCAAGAAAGTGTTTTTCTTTCAAGACGACAATCAAAAGCACATGTATGAAGCCCATGTCTATGCCAAGAAGGCATGTGCTCGTCATTAATAGATGATGGAAGCCCAAGGTTTGGCTATCTCCCAAGGCTCCGAGAACATCACCCCCGAAGAGCAATGAATCTCCAAGCATAGGAACTGGGATGATGATGCCACTTCTTATTTCCGTGCTCTGAGGAATCATGATGATGACTATGATTTTGATGAGGAGGAGTGATCTTCAGGGCGCTAGTTGATACGTCGGAAACGTATCTATAATTTTTGATGTTCCATGCTTGTTTAGTATATACTTTTCTTTGCTTTGTCTTTCTTTGAGATGTTTTTATATCTTTTCTGGAACTAACCTATTAACAAGTTGCCGCAGTGCCAGTTGCCTGTTTTCTTCTGTTTTTGGTTCTAGAAAGGCAGAAAATCAATATTATCAGAATTGGATGGGACAAAAGCCAAAGTCAATAACTTTTCATGAGGGACACGAATCCAGAAGGAGGGACAGAGAGGCACCAGAGGGTAGCAAGACCCCCCTGGGCACGGCCAAGCCTGGCCCGCGCCTGGGGAGGGTTTGGGCCCTCGGCCTCCCCCTTCGCCTATAAGATGCCTCTGACCCAAAAACCCTAAATCATCGCGAAACATCCATGAAAACCTCCACAGCGCCGCCGCCACCGAAGGGGAGATTCGGGGGACAAAAAGTCTCTGTTCCGGCACCCTGCCGGGACGGGGAAGTACCCCCGGACCTCTCCTTCTATTTTGCTATCACTGTGTTTAGCCTTAGTTTTCTTGTGCTTTTAGCTTATAAATTTTTAGTTCTCCTTTGTGGATTCGTGAGACAAGCTCACTGATCTTTGTTGATTATTAGCTTTGTGAGTTGTTTCAAATAAGTTGCTTGGTGCTGGAAAGGACTAGGAAGTACCTGCTTGAAAGTGCAAGAGGAGTTTGCATTGACTGTGACTTAGACTTTAGCATGACATGTTAGGTGTTGTTTTGACCTTATGCTTAGTGATTATTGCTGTAGCATGAATTGTTCCAAACAATTAGGATTACTTAGTGTTCCTTGAAGAAATTATGCGTTGTTTTAGCATGCAAAAGCATAGTGTAGTGGTATTCTCCTTTGATGCTTTGTTTGGGTTGACTTGGCACATGCTCACACCATGTTATGACTATGACAAGTCACCATAGCCTCTATGATCATTTATTCCTTGACTTGTAGTACCACTCTATGCTTTTATTAGTAATGCTTTGTTGCTCTGCATGATTATGGCCATTATTGCTCTCTTAGTTGGTTGCTCCCAGTCTTTTGCTAGCCTCCACTTGTATGAGTAAGTTCTACTTATGCTTCCAACTCCCAAGAAACCAAGTTATTCCAAAGTGTCCACTATAAACTCCTATGCATGGTGTGTTACACCATTCCAAGTATATTCTTGTTTTCAGCTATCTTCCAATTAAAAACTATTTTGTTATGTGAAAACTTAGTGATTAAATCCCTCACGTACTTGATGGCACACTTTATATTCTTTGCCCCTAATAAACTTCAACCATTGTGACAACTTTGTTGTATATGCTTGCACTTATAAGTTGGAATTAGCAGAATTGTGCTGTCACGGGGAATGTTTTCAACATTGCGCATGTACTTTGTACTCAGTTGATATCATGCTCTTTTGTCTATGGATGTCACCGGTGTGAAATAAAGAGGGAACTTGTAAGTACATGGAGTTTGTATTCTGTGTTAGAGAAATGCCTGGGCCGCTCGCCTAAGCCATGCCTAATCATGGTGGAAACTTGCACCATCACCATAGTGAGCTATCTATGAAGCATCCTCAATAAAAATCTATGCATATGGTAAATAAAAAGATTGCTGAGATGCTCATTGTGTGCTTGCCTTGTCATTTTGGTTATGGGAAAGCTCATGTACCATGTGCAAGGGGTACCCTGTTGGTGGTTCTCAATGATATGCAAATACTTACAATGACAAGAACTTGCATGTGCCAAAGTTGAGTATGCATGAGGTGTGGCCCTCATATTCAAGGGACTTGAGATTGCCAACTTATACTTCGTCAAGCATATACTCCATCTTTGCCACTTTAACCTTAACCACTTCAAGATGCTTATGATAGGGGCAATGAGGGCTGAAAGCTAACAAGTACCATAATTTTTGGAAGCTCTTTTTGAAACTTGTAATCCTTGTTTCCTTTACAAAAAAGGCCTTTCTTCCACCACTATTGAGTCTCCACCTTCTACCTTTAGGCACCATTAAGAGAGCATAGTTGTCATTCTGTGTACAGTGTTCCAAAGCTTATTAATTGATGCATATTGTGATATTACTTGTTCTTGTGCTATTTGTTTCTAGTCACCCTTGTGAACTTTGAAGGTGTCCTATGCATCTATATTGCTACTCTATGAGGGACAAGCTGATTGCCACTATGCTATGTTTTCTGTAGGTGAAACAAACAAACGTTTTTCAATGCATGTTATTCATGATCTTTGTTTGTAGCCTTTCATGTTGCATGTATAGTTACTTTGTATTACTGCTAGAACTCCATCTTTCATTCACATGTTTAGAGTTCTTTGATCCCAGCTTTCAATGCTTGCAAATGGTTTGATCTTGATTGTGATGGTGCATGTCACCTCAAAAATTATTCTTTTTATCACTTACCTACTTGAGGACGAGCAGGAGTTAAGCTTGGGGATGCTTGATACGTTGGAAATGTATCTATAATTTTTGATGTTCCATGCTTGTTTAGTATCTAATTTTCTTTGCTTTGTCTTTCTTTGAGATGTTTTTATATCTTTTCTGGAACTAACCTATTAACAAGTTGCCACAGTGCCAGTTGCCTGTTTTCTTCTGTTTTTGGTTCCAGAAAGGCAGAAAATCAATATTATCGGAATTGGACGGGACAAAAGCCAAAGTCAATAACTTTTCGTGAGGGACACGAATCCAGAAGGAGGGACGGAAAGGCACTAGAGGGTTGCCAGACCCCCCCTAGGCGTAGCCAAGCCTGGCCCATGCCTAGGGAGAGTGTGGGCCCTCTGGCCGCCTCCTCGGCCTCCCCCTTCGCCTATAAGATGCCTCCGACCCAAAAACCCTAAATCATCCCAGAAACATCCACGAAAACCTCCACAGCGCCACCACCACTGAAGGGGAGATTCGGGGGACAGAAAGTCTCTATTCTGGCACCCTGCGGGGAAGGGGAAGTGCCCCCGGAGCCATCTCCATGGATCTCCATCACCATCTTCATCACCATTGCTGATTCCCATGATGAGGAGGGAGTAGTTCTTCCTCAGAGCTAAGGGATCTACCGGCAGCTATGTGTCCATCTCTCTCTCTCTCTCTCTCTCTCTCTCTCTCTATATATATATATATCTCTATGCATGATCTTGTTGTGGTCATGATCTTTATAATCAAGTAGATCTACCTTGCTACTCAAGTGCTTCATTAGATCTCTGCTCTCCCTATGTGTGTGAAAGTGACAGTGTGCACGCCATGGTGTCACTTAGGCTTGAGTCTACATAAATACTATTTATGCTTTAATAGATCTATGCTTTTCCCCACGTGTGTGAAAGTGACAGCGTGCATACCGTGTGTGGAACTTTGGCTAGATTGAATATTTGTTATGAGTTATATTTGGAGTTGGATGTCTCTATGAAATTGTGGTGTTTGTTGGAACCATCTAGCGCTCAAGGTGACAGTGTGGGGTTATCTAGATTGGGGAAGGCGGACCTGTAGGAGTGTTGTTATAGCCCTACCATGGATTAGAGTGTCCAACCGGAGAGTAGTTAAGATTAGTATCATGAAGAGAGGATATTTATATGAGAGAGTGTTCACTAGTGAAAGTATGATCCCTAGGCCTTGTTTCTAAGCATTGAAACACCGTTTGCAACTAGATCTGTTGCATGTTTGCTTGCTTCCACCCTTTTACCTTTCCTACATGCCATCAACTATTTTCTGGCACCGTTACTACTTGTATTTCACTATCTCTTCGCCGAACTAGTGCACCTATATTGGGTGTGTTGGGGACACAAGAGACTTCTTGTATCTTGATTGCAGGGTTGCTTGATAGGTAATACCTTTGACCACTTCCTCCCTGAGTTCGATAAACCTTGGGTAATCCACTTAAGGGAAACTTGCTGCTGTTCTACAAACCTCTGCACTTGGAGGCCCAACAACTGTCTACAAGAATAGAAGTGTGTAGACATCACTAGCCTTTCTCTTGTCCCTTTTTGGTGTCTTGATGCCAAAGGGGGAGAAGGTGCAACATAAGTTGAGGGATTTGTATGTGAAAGTCACAAGCTCGCTCTTGCTTTGATCTTTGGTTGCTTGTGAACTTTATTTGCCTCATATTTATTCGTGAACTCTATGTGCTAACTATTTGTGCTAGGTAAGTTGAGACTTTGTGGTTACCTTGTGGATCCATTGTATGTGACTTTGTGGCTAAGCTTATATGGATCCATCGTATGTGATGATGTTATTTATTTATTGCCCTTCTAACTCTCATCACATATTTTGTGTGCAAATGTATGAGTTCCAAGCATATTTCGTTCTTGTCTTTGCACTCTTGGTTGGTTTGTAAATAGAGGGAGAGTATTGATCCTAGGTTGTGCTTGGTATGGGCGCACACATCTAGGGGGATCCCGTCTCTATTTTTCAAACCTTATGCGTTATCATAGTATTTGTCATGCAAATGTGTGTTGTCATCTGATACGTCGGAAACGTATCTATAATTTTTTATGTTCCATGCTTGTTTAGTATCTACTTTTCTTTGCTTTGTCTACACTTTGAGGTGTTTTTATATCTTTTCTGGAACTAACCTATTAACAAGTTGCCATAGTGCCAGTTGCATGTTTTCTTCTCTTTTTGGTTCCAGAAAGGCAGAAAATCAATATTCTCGGAATTGGACGGGACAAAAGCCAAAATCAATATTTTACCATGGGCGACACAAAGTCCAGAGGAGCGACGGAGGGGCGCCACGGGGTGTCCACACCCCCCAGGCGCGGCCAAGCCTGGCCCGCGCCTGGGCAAGGTGTGGGCCCCCCGGGCACCCCCTGCCTCGCCTCTTCGCCTATAATAAGCCCCCGATGCAGAAACCCTAGGCACCCAATCAAAACTCCACAAAACCGTCTGTAACCGCCGCCACCATCGTCCCTAGATCAGGGGGGTCTGAAGTTCTTCCCGGCACCCTGCCGGAGGGGAGATCATCCCGGAGGCCTTATTCTCTGGTATGATGCGTGAGTAGTTCCACCTTGGACTATGGGTCCATGTAGTATCTAGATGGTTGTATCTCCTCCTTGTGCTTTCATGTATAAATCTTGTGAGCTCTGTTCATGACTAAGATCTAATCTATTTGTAATCATGCATGTTGTGTTTGCGGGGATCCGATGGATATTGAGATTATTATGTCAGTTTGGTTAATGGTTTTGTTTATTTGATTCTATCATGTCTGTGTTGTTTGTGATCTTGCATGCTCTCCGTTGTTAGTAGCTATCTTGACTCCAAGAGGGGGTATTTATGCTCGATAGTGGGTTCATGCCTCTAGTTTCCAAGGGAAGTGACAGAAATCTATTCGGTTGTAGATGTGCTATTACCACTTGGGAGAAAACAACGGTCTCTTGTTCATGGAACAAGTGGATTGTTTACCTTACACACTTTGCTTAAAGCAGTTGTCTGTTGCTTGCAACTTAATACTGGAGGGGGTTTGGATGATAACCTGAAGGTGGGCTACTAGTCATAGATGTAGTTGGATGGCATTCTATGTATCTTGTTGTATTTCCCAATTGAATCTCATAGGATCTTTCTGACTAGTATTGTATTGTTATGCCTTGCTCAGTTCCTGTCAATTGCCCTGTTGTAATTTGTTTACCCTTCATGCCATGTTGTTTATCTAAGGAGAGCACCTCTAGTGAACTATGGACCCCGGTCCAATATTTACCATTGATACATCTACCACTATTACTGTACTTGCTGCAAACCACCATTACCTTCCACACCATACAAATAATCCTTTGTTACAGCAAACCGGTGAGCTTGACAACCTCACTGTTCGTTGGGACAAAGTCTTGAGTTTGTGTTGTGTAGGTTTCCACGTTGCTTGCAACACCTTTGGGACATTTCCTTCCTCCTTCTGGTTCGATAACCTCGGTCTCTACTGAGGGAAAACATGCTGATGTGCTCATCACACCTTTCTCTTGGGGTTTCCAACGAAGTGCACCACGCACAACCAACAAGATTTTCTGGCGCCGTTGCTGGGGAGGCCAAGTACTCTTCACAAGGGGAGTCCTCCACTTCCTTTCTCTTTACTTTGTTTTTTAGACTGCTTAGTTTCTTTTGCTTGGTTTTGTTTTCCTCTTGTTTTCAAAAACTCCAAAAAAATTAGTTTAGTTTGGTTTTGTTTCTCTTTTCAAAAACACAAAAAATTAGTTCCTACCCTAGTTGCTACCATGTATGGTTTTGGTCCTATCTCTCTGACACCTAAGGAAGAGATCTTTGCTTTCAAGCAAAAATATGAAGAGAGTTTTAAAGAAGCTTGGTATAGAATCTCTGATTTTACAAAGGGAAACCGAGCCTAAGATGAGTCTTAGATTGGCTATTAATAGTTTCTACCGCGGTATTGCTCTTCGCTATAGATATGCTTGTAGGGGTTCGTAGCATGGAAAACAAAAAATTTCTATCGCATACAAACAAACAAGCCAAGATCTATCTACTAGATTGTAGCAACGAGTCGATGGAATAACTTACCCTCGAAGATTCCAAAGTGTTTAACGAGAGCGGATTCTCGTGGGTGATGTAGTCATACTCTTCCCGATCTCAAGATCGTGTAGACGATCCTTCCGGCGCTGCGTTCCGGCAGCGCTCCCGCAGTCGGTCACACGTTCGGTACTCGACGAAGACCTTCCTCTCCCTTGTTCCAGTAGGCAGCGGAGGTTGTAGCACTCTCCTCGTGATTCCGACAGCACAACGGCGTGGTACCGGAAGTAGAGGGGAGATCCCGCAGGGCTTCGCCTTAAGCCGGAGCGAGTATGGTGGAGTATGAGAGAGGGCTATTAGTGTTCTAGGGTTTAGACACACCAATTAGAAGGCTCTAAACCGAAGGCTAGGGCAATTAGAAGCTCTAAACCAAAACGGCTCTAAACCGGAGATTAGAGGATAGGAACTTGTGTGTCTAGAGGAGGAGGCCCTGCCCCTCCTCTTATAGGTGGGAGGCGCGGCCAAGGGGAGGGGAGTCCCTACCCAAGTCGGCCTTGGGTGGCGCGCCGGCTTGGAGAGGAGGGACTCCTCCCCCAAGTCGGTTTTGCCTCCTCTTGCTTGTTTCCCACAGTTTCCTGTTTTAGCCGTTTGACTTTCAAACTGGACATTTGACTTTTCTGTTTTAGGATTCAATTTAATCATTTATTTGGAACAGCAAGAACACTTAGTACATGATGCAATCATTCCAATATGTAATGACACATTCATGTACCCCTCCCCCCTCCCGGAGTGCCGGACATTCCGGAACCTTCTAGAACATTCACCGGAATCATTTCCGAACTCCGAAACGGGACTTTCCTTATATGAATCTTATTCTCCGGACCATTCCGGATCACCTCGTGATATCCCGGATCCCATCCGAGACTCCGAACAACATTCGGTCTCTTTCTCATAATACCATAACTACTCAAACAACGTCGAATCCTTAAGTGTGTCTCCCTACGGTTCGTGAATTATGCGGACATGATCGAGACACTTCTCCGAACAATAACCAATAGAGGAATCTGGAAATTCATATGGCTCCCACATATTTCTACGATTACTTTGCGATCGAATGAAGCACTTACATACGATACCAATTTCCCTTTGTCTCACGATATGTTACTTATCCGAGGTTATGATCGTCGGTATCTCTGCATACCTAGTTCAACCTCGTTACTGATAAGTACTCTTTTCTCGTTCCCGTGATATGTGATCCCTTGTGAGCCAGTCACATGCTTGCAAGCTAATTGGATGACATTCCACCGAGAGGGCCCAGAGTATATCTATCCGTCATATGGATGGACAAATCCCACTCTTGATCCATGTGTCTCAACCAATACTTTCCGAACACTCAATGCCACCTTTATAGCCACCCAGTTACGGTGTGGTGTTTGATGTCATCAAAGCATCCATCCGGTAAAGGTGATATGCATGATCTCATGGTCGAAGGAATTAGGTTACTATGTATCAGAAAGCATATAGCAATTGAACTATTGAAATGACTTGATCTTTATGCCACGCTTATCTATAGGAGTATGTCCACCATATCATTCTCCTAATGATATGATCTTGTTGTTGATAACATCTCAATGTTCATGATAGGGAAACCACAATCATTTATCAACCAACAAGCTAGTGAAGTATAGAGGCTATACTAGGGACTTCAAATTAAGTTTACAAATCACACAAGTATTAATGTTTCCTTGTTAATACTATTATAGCATGAATGTAAACATTTATCATAAATACAAAGATATAATAATAACTACATTTATTATTGCCTCTAGGGCATATCTCCAACAGTCTCCCACTTGCACTAGAGTCATCTAATCTAGATTACATGGTAATATACCGAACACCCATGGCAGTTTGGTGTTGGTCATGTTTTGCCCTCGGGAGAGGTTTAGTCAACGGATCCGCCACATTCAGATCTATGTGTACTTTGCAAATCTTTATATCCCCATCCTGGATATGTTCTCGAATAGCGTGAAAACGTAGCTTGATATGCTTCAGCTTCTTGTGTGACCTTGGTTCTTGCGCATTGGCTATGGCACCCATGTTATCACAGTAGATAGACATTGGGTCCAGCGCACTAGGAACCTCACCCAGCTCTGTAATGAACTCTTTCATCCATATCGCTTCTTGTGAAGCCTCCGAAGCAGCCATGTATTCCGATTCAGTTGAAGATCTCGCCACAACGCTTTGCTTTGCACTCCTCCAGCTAACTGCTGCACCATTCAAAATAAATACGTATCCAGATTGTGATTTAGAATCATCCGGATCGGTGTTCCAACTAGCATCGGTGTAACCATTAACAACGAGCTGTTCATCACCTCCATAAGAAAGAACCATATCCTTAGTTCTTCTCAAGTACTTAAGGATGTTTTTGACCGCTGTCCAATGATCCACTCCTGGATCACTTTGATATCTGCTAGTTAAACTAACAGCATATGCAATGTCGGGTCTAGTACATAGCATGGCATACATTAGAGATCCTATGGCTGATGCATAGGGAGTCTTACTCATCCTTTCTCTATCTTCTGCCGATGTCGGACTTTGAGTTTTACTCAAGGTCGTATTGGGCAACATGGGCAAGAACCCTTTCTTGCTTTCTTCCATTCCAAACCTCTTTAGAACTTTGTCCAAATATGTACTCTGTGACAATGATATTTGGCGTTTCGATCTATCTCTGTAAATCTTTATGCCTAATATGTAAGTTGCTTCGCCAAGATCCTTCATTGAAAAACTATTATTCAAATATTCTTTGACACTATTAAGAAGGTCTACATCATTCCCAATCAACAATATGTCATCCACATATAGTATTAAGAATGCTACAGAGCTCCCACTCACTTTCTTGTAAATACAAGATTCTCCATAAGTTTGTATAAAACCAAAACTTTTGATTACCTTATCAAAACGTTGATTCCAACTTCGGGATGCTTGCTTCAATCCATAAATGGACCGTTGAAGTTTGCATACCTTGTTAGCATCTTTAGGATCGACAAAACCTTTGGGTTGCATCATATACAACTCTTCATCAATATCTCCATTGAGGAATGTTGTTTTGACATCTATCTGCCATATCTCATAATCATAATATGCAGCGATTGCTAACATAATCCTCACAGACTTTAGCTTCGCTACCGGTGAGAAAGTCTCATCGTAGTCAACTCCTTGAATTTGTCGAAACCCTTTTGCGACAAGTCGAGCTTTATAGACAGTAACATTACCATCAGCATCTGTTTTCTTCTTGAAAATCCATTTGTTCTCGACAGCCTTTCGGCCATCCGGTAAGTCCACCAAAGTCCATACTTGGTTTTCGTACATGGATCCAATTTCGGATTTCATGGCTTCTTGCCATTTATTGGAATCTGGGCTCATCATCGCTTCCTCATATGTCTCGGGGTCATCGGTGTTGTCCACCAACATGACACTCATAACGGGATCATACCAATCTGGAGTGGTACGAGTTCTCGTTGACCTCCGAGGCTCTGTAGCAATTTCAACCGAAGTTTCATGATCACCATCATTAGCTCCCTCTCTTATTGGTGCAGGCACCACAGGAACTTCTTCCGGTGCTGCGCTACTCGCAATTTCGAGAGAAGGTTCGACAACCTCGTCGAGTTCTACTTTCCTTCCAGTCACTTCTTTCGAGAGAAATTCCTTCTCTAGAAAGGATCCATTCTTGGCAACGAAGACTTTGCCTTCGGATCTATGATAGAAGGTATACCCAATAGTTTCCTTCGGGTATCCTATGAAGACGCATTTTTCCGCTTTGGGTTCAAGCTTGTCCGGCTGTAACTTCTTTACATACGCTTCGCATCCCCAAACTTTAAGGAACGACAATTTAGGTTTCTTCCAAAACCATAATTCATACGGTGTCGTTTCAACGGATTTAGACGGTGCCCTATTTAAAGTGAATGCGGCTGTTTCGAAATGCATAACCCCAAAATGATAGCGGTAAATCTGTAAGTGACATCATAGAACGAACCATATCTAAGAGAGTTCGATTACGACGTTCGGACACACCATTACGCTGTGGTGTTCCCGGCGGGGTCAATTGTGAAAGTATTCCGCATTTCTTCAAATGCTCGCCAAACTCGTAACTTAGATATTCACCTCCACGATCAGAACGTAGAAATTTAATCTTCTTGTTACGTTGATTCTCTACCTCACTTTGAAACTCCTTAAACTTCTCGAAAGTTTCGGACTTATGTTTCATGAAATAGATATACCCATATCTACTCAAGTCATCCGTGAAGGTAAGAACATAACGATAACCACCGCGCGATGCTACACTCATTGGACCACACACATCGGTATGTATGATTTCCAATAAGTCCGTAGCTCGCTCCATCATACCAGAAAATGGAGTCTTAGTCATTTTTCCCATCAGACATGCTTCGCATCTTTCAAGTGATTCAAAATCAAGTGATTCAAGAAGTCCATCGGAATGGAGTTTCTTCATACGCTTCACTCCAATGTGACCAAGACGACAGTGCCACATATAGGTCGAATTATCGCTTGATTTCAAACGTTTAGCCTCAATGTTGTTGATATGTGTATTTCCACTATCGAGATTCAATAAGAATAGACCATCTATCAAAGGTGCATGTGCGTAAAACATATTACTCATATAAATCGAACAACCATTATTCTCGGACTTAAATAAGTAACCGTCTCGCAATAAACAAGATCCCGATATAATGTTCATGATCAACGCAGGCACCAAATAACAATTATTTAAGTATAAAACTAATCCCGATGGTAGATGAAGGGGTAGCGTGCCGACCGCGATCACATCAACCTTTGATCCGTTTCCCACGCGCATCGTCACCTCGTTCTTCACTAGCTTCCGTTTATTCTACAGCACCTGTTTCGAGTTACAAATATGAGCAACCGAACCAGTATCAAATACCCAGGCACTACTACGAGTACTAGTGAGATACACATCAATAACATGTATATCAGATATACCTTTCTTCTTGATGTTGCCGTTCTTCAAATCCGCCAAGTACTTTGGGCAATTCCGCTTCCAGTGACCTTCTCCCTTGCAGTAAAAGCACTCAGTATCAGGCTTAGGTCCAGCCTTGGTCTTCTTCGCCGGCGTGGTAACTTTCTTACCACCCTTCTTGAAGTGTCCCTTTTGCTTAGACTTGCCTTTCTTGAATTTGGTGGTCTTATTGACCAACAACACTTGGTGCTCTTTCTTGATCTCCACTTCTGCAGATTTCAACATGGCAAAGAGTTCTGGCAACGTCTTGTTCATGTTCTGCATGTTGTAGTTCATCACAAAGTTCTTGTAACTTGGTGGTAGTGATTGGAGGACACGGTAAATCCCCAAAGCATTAGGAATCACTATACCCAAGCTTTGAAGTTTGTTTGCGTGCCCAGACATTTTAAGCACATGCTCACTGACGGAACTGCCCTCTTCCATCTTGCAGTTAAAGAACTTTTCAGAAGCATCATAGCTTTCAATTGCCGCATGAGTCTCAAAAATCAATTTGAGATCCTCGACAATATCATATGGGTCTGAATCCTCAAACCTTTTCCGAAGCTCCGATTCCAAACCATACAAGATAGCACACTGAACTATGGAGTACTGATTCTTCCGAGCGAGGTAAACATTCTTTACTTCATCGGGAGCATCATCTGCAGGTGGGTCACCCAGCGGTGCATCCAGCACATAGGTCAAATTACCAGCTGTGAGGACAATCCTCAAATTGCGGAACCAATCCGCGAAGTTGCTTCCATTGTTTTTCAACTTTTCTTTCTCTAGGAACGCATTAAAATTGATGGTAGGGGCTGCCATTGATCTACAACATATTTGCAATAGTTTAGACTAAGTTTATGACAAATTGAGTTCAAATTAATTAATGTAATTAAACTAGGTGAACTCCCACTCAAAACAACATCCCTCACATTGTTTTAGTGATCACACGAACCAAATCCACCATATCAACACCGATCATCACGAGAGTTGACATAGTTTCAATGGCGAACAATTGACATGTTCATCATATCTACTATATGATTCATGCTTTACCTTTCGGTGATCCGTGTTCCGAGACCATGTCTGTACATGCTAGGCTCGTCAAGATCAAACCTTAGTTTCGGCATGAGCAAATCTGGCTTGCTCACGTTGTATACACTTGCAGAATCTAACACACCCGATCATCACGTGGTGCTTCGAAACAACAAGCTTTAGCAACGGTGCTAACTAAGGGTGAACACTTTATGACTTGAAATTCATGTGCATGAGGGATCATCTTATAATGCTACCGTCGTCTACTAAGCAATACAAGATGCATAAAGGATTAACATCACATGCAATTCATAATATGTGATATGATATGGCCTTTCTTCTTTGTGCTTCCGATCTCCATCTTCAAGCACGAACATGATCTCCATCATCACCGGCATCGCATCAAGGTCAATGACGCTTCTCCATGGTTGTCGTCCACCGGCTTCAACTATTACAACTACTTTGAATAGACACGCGGGTCTTAACATAAATTAAAGACAACCATATGGCTCCTGCCGGTTGCCAACTTACAATAAGGAACATTGCATACATCAAATATAATCACAATCATGGCCATATCACATCACTGCACACCCCTGCAAAACAAAGTTAGACGCCTCTACTTTCTTTGCATATTTTACGTGGTTTGGGGCTTTCAATAAGTGTCGTTCTAACTTACGAACAAGAACCACAACATTGATACTAGCATTGTTGATCACCCGTTGTAAATTGGATCTTAACTATGCTAGGAGAAACAGGCACCCGCAAAGCCACTTATGCAATACAAGTTGCATGTCAATCGTGGAGCAAGTCTCATGAACGATGTCATGTAAGGTTAGCCCGGGCCGCTTCATCCCAACATACCGCAAGATGCAAAGTACACAAGAAGCAATCGACAATAAAACCATCAACGCCCACAATGACCATTGTGTTCTACTCGTGCAACAGATCTACATATAGACACGGCTCTGATACCACTGTAGGGGTTCGTAGCATGGAAAACAAAAATTTTCTATCACATACAAACAAACAAGCCAAGATCTATATACTAGATTGTAGCAACGAGTCGATGGAATAACTTACCCTCGAAGATTCCAAAGTGTTTAACGAGAGCGGATTCTCGTGGGTGATGTAGTCGTACTCTTCCCGATCTCAAGATCGTGTAGACGATCCTTCCGGCGCTGCGTTCCGGCAGCGCTCCCGCAGTCGGTCACACGTTCGGTACTCGACGAAGAACTTCCTCTCCCTTGTTCCAGCAGGCAGCGGAGGTTGTAGCACTCTCCTCGTGATTCCGACAGCACAACGGCGTGGTACCGGAAGTAGAGGGGAGATCCCGCAGGGCTTCGCCTTAAGCCGGAGCGAGTATGGTGGAGTATGAGAGAGGGCTATTAGTGGTCTAGGGTTTAGACACACCAATTAGAAGGCTCTAAACCGAAGGCTAGGGCAATTAGAAGCTCTAAACCAAAACGGCTCTAAACCGGAGATTAGAGGATAGGAACTTGTGTGTCTAGAGGAGGAGGCCCTGCCCCTCCTCTTATAGGTGGGAGGCGCGGCCAAGGGGAGGGGAGTCCCTCCCCAAGTCGGCCTTGGGTGGCGTGCCGGCTTGGAGAGGAGGGACTCCTCCCCCAAGTCGGTTTTGCCTCCTCTTGCTTGTTTCCCACAGTTTCCTGTTTTAGCCGTTTGACTTTCAAACTGGACATTTGACTTTTCTGTTTTAGGATTCAATTTAATCCTTTATTTGGAACAGCAAGAACACTTAGTACATGATTCAATCATTCCAATATGTAATGACACATTCATGTACCCCTCCCCCCTCCCGGAGTGCCGGACATTCCGGAACCTTCTAGAACATTCACCGGAATCATTTCCGAACTCCGAAACGGGACTTTCCTTATATGAATCTTATTATCCGGACCATTCCGGATCACCTCGTGATATCCCGGATCCCATCCGAGACTCCGAACAACATTCGGTCTCTTTCTCATAATACCATAACTACTCAAACAACGTCGAATCCTTAAGTGTGTCTCCCTACGGTTCGTGAATTATGCGGACATGATCGAGACACTTCTCCGAACAATAACCAATAGAGGAATCTGGAAATTCATATGGCTCCCACATATTTCTACGATTACTTTGCGATCGAATGAACCACTTACATACGATACCAATTTCCCTTTGTCTCACGATATGTTACTTATCCGAGGTTATGATCGTCGGTATCTCAGCATACCTAGTTCAACCTCGTTACTGGTAAGTACTCTTTTCTCATTCCCGTGATATGTGATCCCTTGTGAGCCAGTCACATGCTTGCAAGCTAATTGGATGACATTCCACCGAGAGGGCCCAGAGTATATCTATCCGTCATATGGATGGACAAATCCCACTCTTGATCCATGTGTCTCAACCAATACTTTCCGAACACTCAATGCCACCTTTATAGCCACCCAGTTACGGTGTGGTGTTTTATGTCATCAAAGCATCCATCCGGTAAAGGTGATATGCATGATCTCATGGTCGAAGGAATTAGGTTACTATGTATCAGAAAGCATATAGCAATTGAACTATTGAAATGACTTGATCTTTATGCCACGCTTATCTATAGGAGTATGTCCACCATATCATTCTCCTAATGATATGATCTTGTTGTTGATAACATCTCAATGTTCATGATAGGGAAACCACAATCATTTATCAACCAACAAGCTAGTGAAGTATAGAGGCTATACTAGGGACTTCAAATTAAGTTTACAAATCACACAAGTATTAATGTTTCCTTGTTAATACTATTATAGCATGAATGTAAACATTTATCATAAATACAAAGATATAATAATAACTACATTTATTATTGCCTCTAGGGCATATCTCCAACAATGCTTTGGATGTTGTGGCCGAGAAAGATATTTTTCAATGTACTGAGGATTAAGCCTTTGATGCCATAAAGAAATTGATTATAATTTATAGTACACCTAGCAAGTCTGATTCCTCTTTCATAAATATTTTTGCTAGGTTAAACACTCTTGAGTCCAGTATTGCTGCTATGAATAGTTGCTATCACACACTTAGGGCGTACCATGATTATGTTCCAATAAATTCTGAGCCCTCAAAGTGGTTTCCCACAATCAAAGTCTCTATAATAGATATGAGAAAAGGCATTATGCATTTTGCTCCTCCGGTAAGCAATCATATTTTCCCTAAAGAGAATAAGAAAGGTAAGAAAGGAAAGAACAAGGGAGTTAATGCTTCATTTGAAAATATTTGATTTCTTGCTTCTTGTGCCTAACTTAAAGGCGTTAAAGGAAAGTACTTGTTGGGAGATAACCCAAGAGTTTCCTTGAGTCTTGGAAGTTATTACTTCAGTAATGACCTCTTCTTATCCTTTTTGTTTGCTTTTTGTGCCAAGAATGACCTCTAATGAGAGGGAAGTAAGATTTGGGGAGTTGCTGTCCCGAAACAGATTTCTGTCCTCCACCATAAAAATTCCTGAGGAGTCTTTGTAATTCGCATTGAGCTGATATTTTACGAATACATCCCCAAGTATGTTATCTAACTTTCGTTAGTTCAACACTTTTTGATTTTAGCAACATAAGATTTTCTAAAAAAATCGGTTTCTACCTGCTGGTCCGTTTTAATAGATTTCTGTCATTATTTGCATTTGCTTCTTATTGATTCCTTTTTGAGTTCTCTTTTGGGGAATTGAGCTTTTTAAAGGAAGTTGCTACAGTATCTTGTGTTTTTAGTGAAATTTTTTGCTGTTCCAAAGTTTTGCCCAAAGGTCTATTATCTTTTGAATACACTAATGTTGCTAATGAAGATTGTGTGAAGTTTTGTATGGAGGAAAAAATTCAGGTGTAGAGAAAGAATGATGCAAATTTCAGGTGTAGAGAAAGAATGATGCAATGAGATGAAGAATGTACAAAATCTCAAGCTTGGGGATGCCACCCCGGTGTCACCCCAAGAAATATCCAAGAGGTACAAGCGTCAAAGCTTGGGGATGCCCAAGGCATCCCCTTCTTCATCAATAAAAAGCTCAAGTATGTCTAGACACTTCGTTTTTATTGTTTCATGCACAGTTGTGTTATTCTTGGAGCGTGTTAGTTTTTGTTTTCTTTTCTTAGTTTGTTTAGTTTGCTTAAATAAAGTAGTTTGGACCCCCGTTCTCGCTATGTTGTTTCAAATAAGTCGATTGGTGTCGGAAAGGAGTAGAAAGTTATTGCTTGGAAGTGCAAGAGGAGCTTGCATTGACTGTGATTTAGACTTTAGCATGACATGTTAGGTATTGTTTTGACCCTATGCTTAGTGATTATTGATTTAGCATGTCTTGTTCCAAACAATTGGGATTGCTTAGTGTGCCTTGAAAGAATTATGTGTTGTTTTAGCATGCAAAGGCATAGTATTATGGTATTATCCTTTGATGCTTTGTTTGGGTTGAATTGTTTTATGACTATGAACAAGTCACCATAGCCTCTATGATCATTTAGTCCTTGACTTGTAGTACCACTCTATGCTTTGATTAGTAATGTTTTTGTCGCTCTGCATGATTATGGCCACTATTGCTCTCTTAGTTGGTTGCTCCCAGTATTTTGCTAGCCTCCACTTGTATGAGTAAGTTCTACTCATGCTTCCAACTCCCAAGAAACCAAGTTATTCCAAAGTGTCTACTATAAATTCCTATGCATGGTGTGTTACACCATTCTAAGTATATTCTTGTTTTCAGCTATCTTCCAATTAAAAACTATTTTTTATGTGAAAACTTAGTGATTAAAGCCCTCACAAACTTTATGGCACACTTTATATTCCTTTCCCCTAATAAACTTGAACCATTTTGTCGTCTATGTTGTATATGCTTGCACTTATACGTTGGAATTAGTAGAACCATGCTGTCATGGGGAACGTTTTCAACATTGCACTTATACTTTGTACACAGTAGATATCATGCTCTTTTGTCTATGGATGTCACCGGTGTGAAATAAAGAGGGAGCTTGTAAGTCCATGGAGTTATGTATTTTGTGTTAGATAAACGCCTGGGCCGCTAGCCTAAGCCATGCCTAATCATGGTGGAAACTTGCAGCATCACCATAGTGAGTTATCTGTGAAGCATCCTCAATAAAAAAGCTATGCATATAGTAAATAAAAAGATCGCTGAGATGCTCATTGTCTGCTTGCCTTGTCATTTTGGTTATGGGAAAGCTCCTGTACCATGTGCAAGGGGTACCCCGTTGGCGGTTCTCTATGATACGCTTGTACTTACTATGACAAGAACTTACAGGTGACTGAAGTTGAGTAGCATGAGGTGTGGCCTTCATATTCAAGGGACTTGAGATTGCCAACTTATACTTTGTCAAGCATATACTCCATAGTTTATTCACTTTAACCTTAATCACTTCAAGATGCTTATGATACGGGAATGAGGGCTAGAAGCTAACAAGTACCATAATTTTTGGAAGCTCTTTTTGAAACTTGAAATCCCTGCTTCCCTTTATGAAGGTCCTTTCTTCCACTATTATGTTGAGTCTCCACCTTCTACCTTTAGGCACCATTAAGAGAGCATAGTTGCCATCCTTAGTTCTATGTGCAGTGTCCCAAAACTTATTGATTGATGCATATTGTGATATTACTTGTTCTTGTGCTATTTGTATCTAGTCACTCTTATGAACTTTGAAGGTGTCCTATGCATATATTTGCTACTCTATGAGGGACAAGTTGATTGCCACTATGCTATGTTTTCTGTATGTAAAACAAACAAACGTTTTTCAATGCATGGTATTCATGATCTTTATTAGTAGCATTTCATGTTGAATGCATAGTTACTTTGTCTTATTGTTAGAACTCCATCTTTCATGCACATGTTTAGAGTTCTTTGATCCTAGCTTTCAAAGCTTGCAAATGGTTTGATCTTTATTATGAAGGTGCATCTCACCTCAAAAATTATTCTTTTATCACTTACTTACTCGAGGACGAGCAGAAGTTAAGCTTGGGGATGCTTGATACGTCAGAAACGTATCTATAATTTTTGATGTTCCATGCCTGTTTAGTATCTACTTTGATTTTCTTTGTCTACACTTTGAGGTGTTTTTATATCTTTTCTGGAACTAACCTATTAACAAGTTGCCATAGTGTCAGTTGCCTGTTTTCTTCTGTTTTTATCTCGACGATTCGCGAGATAATAGCTATTATTCTTTTAAGTTACCCATTATTTTGGTTCTAGAAAGGCAGAAAATCAATATTATCGGAATTGTACGGTACAAAAGCCAAAGTCAATATTTTACCGTGGGCGACACGTAGTCAAGAGGAGATACGGAGAGGCGCCACGGGGTGGCCACACCCCCTCCCCCGCCCCCGGCGCAGCCAAGCCTAGCTCGCGCCTGGGCAGGGTGTGGGGCCCCGGGCACCCCTGCCTTGCCTCTTCGCCTATAAGAAGCCCCCGATGCAGAAACCCTAGGCACCCGATCAAAACTCCATGAAACCGTATGTATCCGCTGCCACCATCATCCCTAGATCGGGGGGATCTGAAGTTCTTCTTGGCACCCTACCGGAGGGGAGATCATCCCGGAGGCCTTCTTCTCCGGTATGATGCGTGAGTAGTTCCACCTTGGACTATGGGTCAATGTAGTAGCTAGATGGTTGTATCTCCTCCTTGTGCTTTCATGTATAGATCTTGTGAGCTCTGTTCATGATCAATATCTAATCTATTTGTAATCATGCATGTTGTGTTTGCGGGGATCCGATGGATATTGAGATTATTATGTCAGTTTGGTTAATGGTTTTGTTAATTTGATTCTATCATGTCTGTGTTGTTTGTGATCTTGCATGCTCTCCGTTGTTAGTAGCTATCTTGGCCAAGTAGTTGCTAGTGACTCCAAGAGGGGGTATTTATGCTCGATAGTGGGTTCATGCCTCTAGTTTCCAAGGGAAGTGACAGAAATCTATTCGGTTGTAGATGTGCTATTGCCACTTGGGAGAAAACAACGGTCTCTTGTTCATGGAACAAGTGGATTGTTTACCTTACACACTTTGCTGAAAGCAGTTGTCTGTTGCTTGCAACTTAATACTGGAGGGGGTTTGGATGATAACCTGAAGGTGGGCTACTAGTCATAGATGTAGTTGGATGGCGGTCTATGTATCTTGTTGTATTGCCCAATTGAATCTCATACGATCTTTCTGACTAGTATTGCATTGTTATGCCTTGCTCAGTTCCTCTCAATTGCCCTGCTGTAATTTGTTTACCCTTCATTCCATGTTGTTTATCTAAGAAGAGCACCTCTAGTGAACTATGGACCCCGGTCCAATATTTACCATTGATACATTTTCCACTGTTACGGTTTACTTGCTGCAAACCACCATTACCTTTCACACCATACAGTTAATCCTTTGTTACAACAAACCGGTGAGCTTGACAACCTCACTGTTCGTTGGGACAAAGTCTTGAGTTTGTGTTATGCAGGTTTCCATGTTGCTTGCAACACCTTTAGGACGTTTCCTTCCTCCTTCTAGTTCGATAACCTCAGTCTCTACTGAGGGAAAACTTGTTGATGTGCTCATCACACCTTGCTCTTGGGGTTTCCAACGAAGTGCACCACGCACAGCCAACATCATCAAACACCAAAAAGGGGATATTGAAAGGGAATTTCCCGCGGTAAGTGGTTTGATGTTTGATGATAACACACATGTCAGACTAATCATTTTCTAAGTGTGTTTCAGGTTCTCCTTGTTGATAAGGCATTCGTTTACCCTCAAAAAGGTCCATAGCAAGACATAGTTTTTCCTAGATATTTTGATTGAGTCATAGGAAAACTGTACTATCAAGAGGGGGTCCGCGTCAGAAAGTTTGGGTGGAATCAATTCTATATTTTAGACCCTTATGCTTTCCTTCAATGGTTGAGATCTAGAACATTTTTTGTCCCTGTTGCTTCATGATTTGATAGTGTCACCCGGTAGTACCGGAAATTATTTTTGGTAATACCGCTTGACACCGGTAGTACCTCTTGGCGGTACCGGGCAAGTCTGAGAGTACCTGCGAGCCTCATCTCTTCCTCAGACTCACCCGGTACCACCATGCCGGTACTACCGCCCCATCCGGTAGTACCTCTTGTACTTCTGGTACTACCCTTCGCGGTGGTACCATTGGTTTCAAGCGCGTCCTACTGGGGGTGTCTGAGAGCATTTCATCGCCCCTTGGCCTCATACGGTACCATGTCCGGTACCAGTCCTGTAGTATCGGTGGTGTCCGGTACTATCGCTTCTAGAACCGGTATTACCGCTTAAGTCAGGCAGCAACGAGAAGATTCCCTCTAGTGGGTATAAAAGGGCCCTTCTTCCCCAACGGAAATGTTGCCTCTTTTATATCTCCCCTCCATTGTTCTTGAGCTATAATTTCACTAGATCTCCCCCCATAGTGCTCTACTCTCCTTGATACTTTGGGATTTGGTGGAGGAGGTCTAGATCTAGGGTTTCACCAAAGAAAAGTTGATTCCCCCTTGATTTCCCTTGTGGATCTTGTGACTCTTGGGTTCTTTGAACCTTAGACGGAAGAGGTCGGTATCGGAGCTTGGACATTGGTTGTAAAGCTTTGGGATCATGTTGGAAGACTCCAAGTGTTGTGGAGGTCTACTCAATAAGTTTGTAAAGGTTCTGGTCGCCACCTTGAAGGCCACCACATAGTGGACCATGTGCTTGCCTTGCGGCGGGTGCGTGGAACAATAGGGTGAGGCCTTTCGTGGCGCTGTTGGTCTTAGTACCGCCCACCCGTCCAGCGGAGACGTACTTTCCCTCAAAAGGAAGGAACTTCGGGAAAACATCTCTATGTATACTTTCGGTGATTTCTATCCTTTACTCTCTATTATTGTTGCTTGCTTGTTTGTCATATATGTTCTCTCACCTAGTTGCATATCTATAGAACCTATTTTGTGTCAAGCCTTAAAATTGAAAAGGAGTTAAAAATTGAGTAGTGCCTATTCACCCCCCTCTAGTCGCTTATACCGATATTTCAACAGCACACAAGCATGCAAAAAAGTGTGAGATGCTTACATTGTTCTGGATGAGCTCTAGTGATTATAGTGATTTTACTCTATTCTTTCTAACTCTCCCTGGTGACACTTGCCCCATTTAATGTCAATGATACTAGGCTGAGACTTCTAATATAAGAACAGATACTGGGATCTGGTGAAACTTGCCCCTAACTCAAATGCTCAAAGATGTGCCAAAACAGTGCACTACACTATTATAACTGAGAGAAAAACACTAACCCTAATTTATTATTTCCTTTTATTTTCTTTGTTTCAACTTGCAGGTACAAAGAAAAGAATAAGCAAGGATCAAGAGTAGTTAGGAAATAGTCTAGGTTTCTATTTTAATATTGTTGTAATCTTCTTTTTGGATTCCTTGTAAAGAAAGTGTAATAAATATCTAATTGTAATAAATACTTTCTTTATTTGTATTATTGCAATTAACTTTTCTTATTTATTTCCTTGTATAAATAATTGGTGAGATTATATTATGAAAATAACTCCCTTTATTTTTATTGAATTTACTTATGATAGTATTTTAATATCATATAACATTATTCAGTAATAAAATTTCATTTATATCATACTATCTAGTTATCTTTTATAATATTCTATAATTAATTAATTGGAATTTCAAATTCCTAGGCATCTAAATTTGAAATTGAAATCTCAAATTCAAACCTTAACTCAAAATGCAAGTTCTCACTTGAATTAACCTTCACAAAACAACAAGAAAGCATAGAGGTCATGTCAAAATCTATAGCACCCACTAAGGAACTAATTTTAATCCATCGAAGTAAGAGAGACTCTGATTACTCTAGCCTCTTGTAGTTTGCGCGAAAATTCCCCGAATTTTTTTATGCATGAATGCAATGCACACACCTGTGGTCTCTCCTTTTCTAATCTAAAACCCTAGGATGTTACAAATAGAGGGTGGGGGCATATATATAGTC
Source organism: Avena sativa (assembly GCA_916181665.1). Lineage (NCBI taxonomy): Eukaryota > Viridiplantae > Streptophyta > Magnoliopsida > Poales > Poaceae > Avena > Avena sativa. Next base: position 345,266,180 of record OV702280.1, on the reverse strand, counting down.
AGCCACTAAAACATGGGTAATTTGGGTATTAAAAGGAAGTTATAAGTGGTTACATGGGCTCAGGCCCAACTGCTATGCGTGCAAGCACTAGTTGGTATGGTAGTACCGGACGAGCGAAAGATCCCTCGGTTGAAGTGGTAGTGCCGGGCTTTAGGACGCGTTGCGGCCTCCAGGTCCAGTAGTTCCGGGTTCTTGGTCCGGTAGTACCTGGGTCACGGTAGCGCGGCGCGATAGTACCGGTTTTCTGGTACCGTGGTGTCCAGGGGCTCCGGCGGGTGTTGTCTCTAGCTCCAGGAGTTAGGACCGGTAATACTAGGGTTGATACCTGATGGTACCGGCGAGGCGGTAGTACCGCTGGCTAAGGTCGGTAGTACTGGGCCTAGAACCCTTCGAACCTTTGTTTTGGCTCGTGTCTTGATGTCTTGAGTCCAAAAGGGTGGTCCTTGTGATTCATACCTGATCACACATAGTGTATCTAAATGAAGTAGTAATCCATCCAAAGGAGAGTCGAAACCACAAGAAGCTACGAGTGAATTCACCTTTATCATAAAGAACTTTGACTCGAACACCTCATTGGGCCGCTTGGTTGATTTGATGGTGTTGATGTAGAGTCGATCGACGGGTGGGCTGCATCAAGCAAGGATGATTACGAAAGATGAAGATTACAATGCAAACAAAGTCAAATACAACTTCCCTGATATTGTAGGAGAATATATAAACTGATATTGTAGGAAAATATCTAAATCGTGCCAGGGAGTAAATACTAGTTAATAAGAACTAACTATTTACTTCATTACTTTATATTCACGCGACATTAATTTATACTTCCTTGGTTTCAAAATATAAGATATTTTAGTCTTTTTTTTTCTAAAAAACACATTTATCTAGAAGCTTTTTAGTGTGTAGGTTCGGAGAAAAAATAAGTGAACACATGTGTTTCATAAAAAAGTTAAAATATTTTAGATTTTGAAACTTTTATTATCTACTAAATGGCATCTTAGGTCGCTATGTTTTTTTACCCACTTTAATGCTCATGTGCATTTTTTTTTTTTTTGCGCAGCACAATGCTGAATGCGTTGCGGGAAAAGGAAGATGAGCTGCTTGCCAGGTGAGGATTACATAACACCGTCTTGGGCATGTTTGTTGTAGAGAATTTGAATCGGAATTGAACTCAGAGCTTCAGAATCTCGTTCCCGCAGTGAGTAACAGTTGGCAGGCGAACTGTACCTCACCATCTTTCTTGGTGTTTGCACTGATCAGCGAGTTGTTTGACACGTGCCGTGCAGGACGCGTTCTTTGGTCTCGAGCCTGTGACCTTCGTGTTAAACCATTCAAGCTAGCAGGCAAGGCATGGTGCATAACTGAATCGGTGACAGTATCGCTACATATTATCTTATACGCTTGTCGCTTGGTTGTGCCGGCCGCGGGGCTTATTGTAGACATCATCGATGTCTGGCGCCGGACCGCCGTTAAGGAACATGAACATCGATCATCGACCTCGGGGGCCAGTATCTCGGCCTTCTTCTCAATCTTCCACTTTTATCTTCTTCATCAACACTATTAAATCCCCTGTCACCGTGAGCTTGTTCTTGTCCCTGACGACATGTGCCTTCTCGACGCCTACCGCTGGATGATGATCAGTAGTTTTGTTAAGTAGTGGTCTCTCGCGATCGTTGCAGTCTCAGATCTACTGATGCTATGCACACAAGAAGCAAACGTACGACGGATCATGTGTGAAAACTAGTGCACGCTCCAAATGGAAAAAGAAATTTGCACTCCTGAATCCTGCAAGTTCAGTACTCTTCCGCCATGACGGGTACTGAAACTAGGGAAAACAGGATATAAGCTAAGCAGACTGAAGAAATATGGAACATGAAAAGCACGATTCTCAAGTGTTGGACAGAACAGAACCATCATCACATCAATCTATACCTCCACCTGTACTTTTTGATCATCGTTAGGGTAAAAGCATTACATACACCAGTATTTCACAGTACGACTACTTTAGGTACTCCACAGTTCGACTTACTTCAGGTTCTCCAAGTACATTTTGTGATCAATTATGGTAGTAGTAGAAGTAAAGTATGACTTACTTCAGGTTCTCTAGGAAATACTGAGAACATTGGGATAGTAACAAGAGTTCAACCAGTAATAAGTAGCACCACCAGAGACTGACAGAAAGGTTTACCAGTTACGAGCCATTTTGCCTAAGCCTACTGTATTGTGCAGTAGTGGCGCGCCATTGTCAGCCATCCGGACTCAGTAGCAGAGGGCGGGTTGGCAGCGGTAGCGGGAGCCGGAGCCGAAGCCGGAGCCGGAGCCACTGCAGGGGCGGGGTGGGCAGCGGCCGAGACAGCAGGGGCGTGGATGGCCGGAGCGGGGGCGTGGACGTGGGGGGCCTGGGCAGCAGGCTGCACTGACATCGCAGCCTCCATCCCACCATCTCGCTGCACTGGAAGGGCGCCGTTGACGTACAAGATCACCGATGTTAATGTCTTCTTAAAAGCAGGGTTGCCCTTCCTCCTCGACATGGTTACCTAGCAATGACAACCTATTAGCTGAGAGTGTACCTAACCCACTAGCAAGCTGGAAAGGAAAACATTGTACAACGCAAAACATAAGAGAGAGCAGATATAGAGCACATTGTACAACGCAAAACATAATCTGTTAAGTAGAAGAAAAAGGAACAAAACTAGGGGAAAATGGAAAGATTTTCCTAAAGGATTAAAAGTAAAAGGTTCAACACTTAATACTGGAATATACTAAAATAAAGTACAGCAATGTTACACTCCTCAGTGCTCGCATGGCCTACAAATGAAAGGCTGGATATAGGGCAAGACACAAGATATATCTAAAGAAGCTGACAGCAATGGAGAAGACAACGCAAGGGAACATGACAACTAGCATAACAAGAAGAAGATAAAGAGATGGAGCCATTTAGAAGTAATTGGATTACCTTCAATATTATTTTACAATTCATGAAGAACTCCACTAGCAGATATGCAATGTATGATACTCAAAAGGAGGTAGCTCAAATCAATGTTCTACACTGAAGTGTAGCGATACTAAAGTGAACTTAAGTTTATTCTGTAATTGTTATAAGTACTGAAGATAAATCTGTTATGACCATGGTTGTCAAGATTGTACACACCTTTTTTTGTCCTCCCTAAGACAGAGTAGAAATATTGACAATTTTTTTGGAAGTAAAACATCGACAAAACCATGTAGAACCTATAGACCACACCCCAACAGTTAAAACTTTCTGTCTATACACACTGAAACAGAGGACATAATATCCTAACCGAAGCATACATCAGTTCAGAAAAGACCTACTCCCTCCGTTTGGAAATATAAGATGTTTTAGGTTTGTGAATGATATGTATCTAGACACCTTTTAGTGTTTAGATTCATTTGAACCTATACACTAAAACATGTCTAGATACATATCTTTCACAAACCTAAAACATCTTATATTTGTAAACGGAGGGAGTACCTATTTTGAACTTATGAAGGATTGCTTGCTGCAGCCTGGAGCGCACACATTCATGAAACATGGACTTGCAAAATAGCAAGACATGCAAAAAGCAAAAGAGAGATTTCACACCCAAAACTGTGATATGCCACAATTTTAAAAATCATCGCCCTAGTGCTCCCCATTAGATCAGCAAGTTCACTAGAGCATCAAAAACAGCAAGTTCAAGGTTCACCCACCATATTAGAGCCGCGCTTAAAAGCCAATCAATAGTTTCAGATCAAATGGTAATATTTCTTTTTGAGGAAAACGACAGTTGTTCTGCCAAATCAATTAAGAGGGAATAGAAGGTTCAGTTACAAGCTAGAGAGGGACTAGCTGACAGACAAAGAACAAGCAAAACAGCTGACAAAAACATGTCTAAACTAAGCTGACTACTCGCTGATAACAGGCTGCACGCCTGGCTCTTCCTCTCGAGATAACTCCTGTAGGTATGATCCCAAGACCAGCAGATCAATCTAAACGCAAAACTGGACGCAAAGTTGCATTCCAACAATTAGGATTGATGGTTGCAAGAAGCGGGAGCAGGTACAGGCGAACAATCAAAAGCAAACCGCTATCTGATTTTGATCCAAGGTTCCCAAGAATATCTCCTATAATCTCTCAGATGTCCCAAAGCATTTCGATCATAACTACACACGATGCCAACTCTCACGCACGAAAGCAAGGAACGACCACAAGCACAAACTACCAGCAAAAGTAGGGGAAAACCGAAGCAAGAGGCGCTGACACGTGACAGCGATATGCACCGATGCGCGCAACATACGACGCGCAGCGAGGGCAAACGACGAAGCTGTGCTCTCGGATCAGCCACATACGGACTAGTACGACACATCCAGTAATCGAGAAGAGAGCGGGTAAGGAGGGAAGGGATCGGAGAATTCATCTCACCTGGCCGAGGAAGAGGGAGTCGGCGCGGCGGTGGGCTTGGCGAGCCGAAGGAGTCGTTCCGCTTAAAGGATTCCCAGCCCTTGCTACTTGCCTGCATTCGATTCGAGGAGCCCGATGATGCTTGGAGTTATAGGGCAAGGAGGAGGCGCGGGATGCGTGAACGGATGGGCAAAATAACCGTACCTCGCCGGAGACGAAGATAGAGGGCCGGGGTGGTTGCTTGCAGGCGGAGGTGCTATGCTTGCGTGTGTGTGTCTTCTCCCGCGCTGCGGCTGCTTGGAGATCAAGTTGGAGAAGGATTAGGTGAGGGAAGGAAGCAGCAACGGAGAAGAAGAGCAGAGGAGGCTCACCCGCTCGCGCTCGCGCTCGCGCTCGCTGAGGCTGCGGGACGGGCGGTCGGCAGCAGGAGCCAGGAGGTGTTGCTCGGCTTCGCGTCTCAGGTATTTATGCTGGTGGGAGACTCGAGAGCCAGCCAATATAATAAGGACGCAGGTAGCGTGTTGTTCATTCCTCCCGACCGTCCGATCTGCTGATCTGTTGGATTGGACGGTACACGAAGATCCCAAGGCTGACGCTGGCAAGTGGGCCCGATGGGCCTCCAGCCCCCGGCGGCGACGTGTCTGGAACTCTGGATGACCGTACGCATCTCTGGGCACCGGAGGCGGCAAGCATAAATGAGTGCCGCCGCGCGCTTGCGGTGCCTCCATCGCCTAGCAAACCCCCGCCGGATGCCGACCGCGGCGCGCTTGCTGTGCTTCCTTCTTCCAGCGAACCCCCGCCCGCCCTTTCCTCAGCCTGAACCCCTCCAACCCGCCGCAGGAGGCCCACGGCACCCAGGCAACCGGGGCAAACGGCTTGGCTACAGAAAATCGACCGCTTGCCGTCTACCTCGCCGTCGACTTCACCTGCTCCTGCTCACCACCCCCACACTGCCGCACCTTCCACTCTCCTTCCTTTGCTTTTTCGTTTTGACAGAGAGAAGAGGGTGATTGCGTTGCGAGCAGAGTAATGGGCCGTGCGGTGCTATCTGATTTTGATCCAAGGTTCCCAAGTAAACCCCCATTAATTGCAATATCTCGTCTTATCTCTCCAAGCATTTCGATCATAACTACACACGATGCCAACTCTCATGCACGAATGCAAGGAACGACCACAAGCACAAACGACCAGCAAAAGTAGGGGAAAACCGAAGCAAGAGGCGCTGACAGGTGACAGCGATACGCACCGATGCGCGCAAGCGCAACGCACGATGTGCGGCGAGGGCAAACGACGAAGCTGTGCTCTCGGATCAGCCACATATGGACTAGTACGACACATCCAGTAATCGAGAAGAGAGCGGGTAAGGAGGGAAGGGATCGGAGAATTCATCTCACCTGGCCGAGGAAGAGGGAGTCGGCGCGGCGGTGGGCTTGGCGAGCCGAAGGAGTTGTTCCGCTTCAAGGATTCCCGGCCCTTGCTACTTGCCTGCATTCGATTAGAGGATCCCGCTGATGCTTGGAGTTATAGGGCAAGGAGGAGGCGCGGGATGCGGGAACGGATGGGCCAAATAATCTTACCTCGCCGGAGACAAAGATGGCGGGTCGGGGTGGTTGCTTGCAGGCGGAGGTGCTGTGCTTGCGTGCGTGCGTCTTCTCCCGCGTTGCGGCTGCTTGGAGATCAAGTTGGAGAAGGGTTAGGTGAGGGCAGGAAGCAGCAACAGAGAAGAAGAGCAGAAGAGGCTCACCCGCTCGCGCTCGCGCTCGCTGAGGCTGGGGGACGGGCGGTCGGCAGCAGGAGCCAGGGGGTGTTGCTCGGCTTCGTGTCACAGGTATTTCTGCTGGTGGGAGACTCGAGAGCCAGCCAATATAATAAGGACGCAGGTAGCGTGTTGTTCATTCCTCCCAACCGTCCGATCTGCTGATCTGTCGGATTGGACGGTACACGAAGATCCCAAGGCTGACGCTGGCAAGTGGGCCCGATGGGCCTCCAGCCCCCGGCGGCGACGTGTCTAGAACTCTGGATGACCGTACGCATATCTGGGCACCGGAGGCGGCAAGCATAGATGAGTGCCGCCGCGCGCTTGCGGTGCCTCCATCGCCTAGCAAACCCCCGTCGGATGCTGACCGCAGCGCGCTTGCTGTGCTTCCTTCTTCCAGCGAACCCCCGCCCGCCCTTTCCTCAGCCTGAACCCCTCCAACCCGCCGCAGGCGGCCCACGACACCCAAGCAACCGGGGCAAACGGCTTGGCTACAGAAAATCGACCGCTTGCCGTCTACCTCGCCGTCGACTTCACCTGCTCCTGCTCACCACCCCCACACCGCCGCACCTTCCACTCTCCTTCCTTTGCTTTTTCGTTTTGACAGAGAGAAGAGGGTGATTGCGTTGCGAGCAGAGTAATGGGCCGTGCGGTGCTATCTGATTTTGATCCAAGGTTCCCAAGTAAACCCCCAATAATTGCAATATCTCGTCTTATCTCTCCAAGCATTTCGATCATAACTACACACGATGCCAACTCTCATGCACGAATGCAAGGAACGACCACAAGCACAAACGACCAGCAAAAGTAGGGGAAAACCGAAGCAAGAGGCGCTGACAGGTGACAGCGATACGCACTGATGCGCGCAAGCACAATGCACGATGCGCAGCGAGGGCAAACGACGAAGCTGTGCTCTCGGATCAGCCACATACGGACTAGTACGACACATCCAGTAATCGAGAAGAGAGTGGGTAAGGAGGGAAGGGATCGGAGATTTCATCTCACCTGGCCGAGGAAGAGGGAGTCGGCGCGGCGGTGGGCTTGGCGAGCCGAAGGAGTAGTTCCGCTTCAAGGATTCCCGGTCCTTGCTACTTGCCTGCATTTGATTAGAGGAGCCCGCTGATGCTTGGAGTTATAGGGCAAGGAGGAGGCTCGGGATGCGGGAACGGATGGGCCAAATAATCTTACCTCGCCGGAGACGAAGATGGCGGGTCGGGGTGGTTTCTTGCAGGCGGAGGTGCTGTGCTTGCGTGCGTGCGTCTTCTCCCGCGCTGCGGCTGCTTGGAGATCAAGTTGGAGAAGGGTTAGGTGAGGGCAGGAAGCAGCAACAGAGAAGAAGAGCAGAGGAGGCTCACCCGCTCGCGCTCGCTGAGGCTGGGGGACGGGCGGTCGGCAGCAGGAGCCAGGAGGTGTTGCTCGGCTTCGCGTCACAGGTATTTCTGCTGGTGGGAGACTCGAGAGCCAGCCAATATAATAAGGACGCAGGTAGCGTGTTGTTCATTCCTCCCGACCGTCCGATCTGCTGATCTGTCGGATTGGACGGTACACGAAGATCCCAAGGCTGACGCTGGCAAGTGGGCCCGATGGGCCTCCAGCCCCCGGCGGCGACGTGTCTGGAACTCTGGATGACCGTACGCATATCTGGGCACCGGAGGCGGCAAGCATAGATGAGTGCCGCCGTGCGCTTGCGGTGCCTCCATCGCCTAGCAAACACCCAGGCAACCGGGGCAAACGGCTTGGCTACAGAAAATCGACCGCTTGTCGTCTACCTCGCCGTCGACTTCACCTGCTCCTGCTCACCACCCCCACACCGCCGCACCTTCCACTCTCCTTCCTTTGCTTTTTCGTTTTGACAGGGAGAAGAGGGTGATTGCGTTGCGAGCAGAGTAATGGGCAGTGCGGTGCTATCTGATTTTGATCCAAGGTTCCCAAGTAAACCCCCAATAATTGCAATATCTCGTCTTATCTCTCCAAGCATTTCGATCATAACTACACACGATGCCAAATCTCATGCACGAATGCAAGGAACGACCACAAGCACAAACGACCAGCAAAAGTAGGGAAAAACCGAAGCAAGAGGCGCTGACAGGTGACAGCGATACGCACCGATGCGCGCAAGCGCAACGCACGATGCGCGGCGAGGGCAAACGACGAAGCTGTGCTCTCGGATCAGCCACATACGGACTAGTACGACACATCCAGTAATCGAGAAGAGAGCGGGTAAGGAGGGAAGGGATCGGAGAATTCATCTCACCTGGCCGAGGAAGAGGGAGTCGGCGCGGCGGTGGGCTTGGCGAGACGAAGGAGTCGTTCTGCTTCAAGGATTCCTGGCCCTTGCTACTTGCCTGCATTCGATTCGAGGATCCCGCTGATGCTTGGAGTTATAGGGCAAGGAGGAGGCGCGGGATGCGGGAACGGATGGGCAAAATAATCGTACCTCGTCGGAGACGAAGATGGCAGGTCGGGGTGGTTGCTTGCAGGCGGAGGTGTTGTTCTTGCGTGTATGCGTCTTCTCCCGCGCTGCTGCTGCTTGGAGATCAAGTTGGAGAAGGGTTAGGTGAGGGCAGGAAGCAGCAACGGAGAAGAAGAGCAGAGGAGGCTCACCCGCTTGCGCTCGCTGAGGCTGCGGGACGGGCGGTCGCCAGCAGGAGCCAGGAGGTGTTGCTCGGCTTCGCGTCTCAGGTATTTCTGCTGGTGGGAGACTTGAGAGCCAGCCAATATAATAAGGACGCAGGTAGCGTGTTGTTCATTCCTCCCGATCGTCCGATCTGCTGATCTGTCGGATTGGACGGTACACGAAGATCCCAAGGCTGACGCTGGAAAGTGGGCCCGATGGGCCTCAAGCCCCCGGCGGCGATGTGTCTGGAACTCTGGATAACCGTACGCATCTCTGGGCACCGGAGGCGGCAAGCATAGATGAGTGCCGCCGCGCGCTTGCGGTGCCTCCATCGCCTAGCAAACCCCCGCCGGATGCCGAACGCGGCGCGCTTGCTATGCTTCCTTCTTCCAGCGAACCCCCGCCCGCCCTTTCCTCAGCCTGAACCCCTCCAACCCGCCGGAGGCGGCCCACGGCACCCAGGCAACCGGGGAAAACGACTTGGCTACACAAAATCGGTCGCTTGTCGTCTACCTCGCCGTCGACTGCACCTGCTCCTGCTCACCACCCCCACACCGCTGCACCTTCCACTCTCCTTCCTTTCCTTTTTCGTTTTGACAGAGAGAAGAGGGTGATTGCGTTGCGAGCAGAGTAATGGGCTGTGCGCTGCTATCTGATTTTGATCCAAGGTTCCCAAGTAAACCCCCAATAATTGCAATATCTCCTCTTATCTCTCCAAGCATTTCGATCATAACTACACACGATGCCAACTCTCATGCATGAATGCAAGGAACGACCACAAGCACAAACGACCAGCAAAAGTAGGGGAAAACCGAAGCAAGAGGCGCTGACAGGTGACAACGATACGCACCGATGCGTGCAAGTGCAATGCACGACGCGCGGCGAGGGCAAACGACGAAGCTTTGCTCTCGGATCAGCCACATACGGACTAGTATGACACATCCAGTAATCGAGAAGAGAGCGGGTAAGGAGGGAAGGGATCGGAGAATTCATCTCACCTGGCCGAGGAAGAGGGAGTCTGCGCAGCGGTGGGCTTGGCGAGCCAAAGGAGTCGTTCCGCTTCAAGGATTCCCGGCCCTTGCTGCTTGCCTGCATTCGATTCAAGGATCCCGCTGATGCTTGGAGTTATAGGGCAAGGAGGAGGCGCGGGATGCGGGAACGGATGGGCAAAATAACCGTACCTCGCCAGAGACGAAGATGGAGGGCCGGGGTGGTTGCTTGCAGGCGGAGGTGCTGTGCTTGCGTGCGTGCGTCTTCTCCCGTGCTGCGGCTGCTTGGAGATCAAGTTGGATAAGGGTTAGGTGAGGGCAGGAAGCAGCAACGGAGAAGAAGAGCAGAGGAGGCTCACCCGCTCGCGCTCGCTGAGGCTGTGGGACGGGCGGTCGGCAGCAGGAGCTAGGAGGTGTTGCCCGGCTTCGTGTCTCAGGTATTTCTGCTGGTGGGAGACTCGAGAGCCAGCCAATATAATAAGGACGCAGGTAGCATGTTGTTCATTCCTCCCGACCGTCCGATCTGCTGATCTGTCGGATTGGACGGTACACGAAGATCCCAAGGCTGACGCTGGCAAGTGGGCCCGATGGGCCTCCAGCCCCCGGCTGCGACGTGTCTGGAACTCTGGATGACCGTACGCATCTCTGGGCACCGGAGGCGGCAAGCATAGATGAGTGCCGCCGCGCGCTTGCGGTGCCTCCATCGCCTAGCAAACCCCCGCCGGATGCCGACCGCGGCGCGCTTGCTGTGCTTCCTTATTCCAGCGAACCCCCGCCCGCCCTTTCCTCAGCCTGAACCCCTCCAACCCGCCGCAGGCGGCCCAAGGCTCCCAGGCAACCGGGGCAAACGGCTTGGCTACAGAAAATCGGCCTCTTGCCGTCTACCTCGCCGTCGACTGCACTTGCTCCTGCTCACCACCCCCACATCGCCGCACCTTGCACTCTCCTTCCTTTCCTTTTTCGTTTTGACAGAGAGAAGAGGGTGATTGCGTTGCGAGCAGAGTAATGGGCCGTGCGGTGCTATCTGATTTTGATCCAAGGTTCCCAAGTAAACCCCCAATCATTGCAATATCTCCTCTTATCTCTCCAAGCATTTCGATCATAACTACACACGATGCCAACTCTCACGCACGAATGCAAGGAACAGCCACAAGCACAAACGACCAGCAAAAGTAGGGGAAAACCGAAGCAAGAGGCGCTGACAGGTGACAGCGATACGCACCGATGCGCGCAAGCGCAACGCACGATGCGCGGCGAGGGCAAACGACGAAGCTTTGTTCTCGGATCAGCCACATACGGACTAGTATGACACATCCAGTAATCGAGAAGAGAGCGGGTAAGGAGGGAAGGGATCGGAGAATTCATCTCACCTGGCCGAGGAAGAGGGAGTCGGCGCAGCGGTGGGCTTGGCGAGCCGAAGGAGTCGTTCCACTTCAAGGATTCCCGGCCCTTGCTGCTTGCCTGCATTCGATTCGAGGATCCTGCTGATGCTTGGAGTTATAGGGCAAGGAGGAGGCGCGGGATGCGGGAACGGATGGGCAAAATAACCGTACCTCGCCGGAGACGAAGATGGAAGGCCGGGGTGGTTGCTTGCAGGCAGAGGTGTTGTGCTTGCGTGCGTGCGTCTTCTCCCGCACTGCGGCTGCTTGGAGATCAAGTTGGAGAAGGGTTAGGTGAGGACAGGAAGCAGCAACGGAGAAGAAGAGCAGAGGAGGCTCACCCGCTCGCGCTCACGCTCGCTGAGGCTGCGGGACGGGTGGTCGGCAGCAGGAGCCAGGAGGTGTTGCTCGGCTTCGCGTCTCAGGTATTTCTGCTGGTGGGAGACTCGAGAGCCAGCCAATATAATAAGGACGCAGGTAGCGTGTTGTTCATTCCTCCTGACCGTCCGATCTGTCGGATTGGACGGTCCACAAAGATCCCACGGGTGACGCTGGCAAGTGGGCCCGGTGGGCCTCCAGCCCCCGGCGGCGATGGGTCTGGAACTCTGGATGACTGTACGCATCCCTGGGCACCGGAGGCGGCAAGCATAGATGAGTGCCGCCGCGCGCTTGCGGTGCCTCCATCGCCTAGCAAACCCCCGCTGGCGGGCAGCCGCAGCGCGCTTGCTGTGCTTCCTTCTTCCAGCGAACCCCCGCCATGGCTCAAACCCGCCCGCCCTTGCCCCAGCCCGAACCCCTCAAACCCGCCGCAGGCGGCCCACGGCACCCAAGCGAGCGGGGCAAACGGCTTGGCTACAAAAAATCATCCGCTTGTCGTCTTCCTCGCCGTCGACTGCACCTGCTCCTGTTCACCACCCCCACACCGCCGCACCGCACCTTCCACTCTCTTTACTTTCGTTTTTGTTTTGACAGGGAGAGAAGAGGGATTGCGTTGTGAGCAGAGTAATGGGCCGTGCGGCGCCGTAGAGATAGAATTGTGGGGGCTCCTGTTAGGACCTGGATGGGCATTATAGAATGATCTGTTGGGCTGGGCTTACGTGTTTGCCTGTCGTTTAGTCGGTAGGTCTAAGCCTGCCACGCATTCGACAACATGAGTCCTGATCCAACACTTACCCGTCTTTATTTATGGAAAATTATACTGTTCTTCCCGGGATCGAACGAAACGATCCCCTGGATCGTTCGTTCCGCATAGCTGCACGTGGTAGGCCTAGGCAAACTGCACGCCTCACGTCTCTATTCTTATCCCCTCTCTGCAAACACGCCGTGTGAGCCGCCCAAGCTTCCTTTGCCATGCGCCGGTGCCCAAACTCGCCTCGCCGCTGCAGCCCCACGTCAACACCCCTCCCCGCCGCGTCGCCTCGCTGCTGCAGTCCCGTGTCGTCTCACCGCAGCAGCCCCACGTCGACGCCCCTCTCCGCCGCGCTGCAGCCCGCGCCGCCGATGTACCTCGCGGGAGCGCTGCGCAGCCCTGCACCTCGCCGGAGCGAGCTCGGCTCCCTCGCCCTAAGTCGCCGCCAACCTCTCCTTCCACGAGAGGCGCCTCCCTCTGCGTCCTGGCGTTGCCCCGGACCTCCACCTCACTCCCTTTGCTCTCTGTCTCTGCTACATGCGGTCGACGACAACGTGGTCGATGATGTTTGCAGTGGAGCCACGACATGATGCTACACGTATAGGACAACGATGCTACAAGAAGTGATTGTCGTTGCTACAAATGAAGGGTCGTGATGCTACCGATTAATGGATGTGTTTTTGAGATTTTTCTACAGGACGATGCTACAATAGTAGTTTTATTTTGCTATTTCTGTTCTATGTGTTTGATACAATGGCACTAAGCATTTGCTACGACATTTTTGACGAAAGTCTTCAACAAAGTCGATTTTGCTATAGCAACCACCGACGATATCTCCGGCGAGGTCGTTTTTTTTCTACATTAGCACATGTTTTTTGCTACCACCTTTTTGCGGTTTTGCTACAATAGCATAACGTTTTTTGCTACACGGTCTCCGGTGAGGTCTACCAGCGGAATTCTCCGGCGAGTCTCCGATGAGGTCGTGTTTTGCTACATTAGCACAACTTTCTTGCTATATGGTCGCCGGCTAGGTCTCCGGCGAGATCTCCGGCGAGGTCCAGTCTATTTTTATATTTTCTGGGTCAAACGTTTTTTTTTGTACATGTAGCAAAAACGGGACTATTTGTAGCAAAAACGGATATGTTTGTAGCAAAAGTGGAATTTTAGGAATTTTTGAAGGACACGTGTCAGCAGAAGGACCCGGGGAATTTTGGGGAAATATCCCCGGGGACGCGTAATACGGTCCTTTATTTATTTATAAACTTCATTCACAATGGCGATCATGGACTTAACTACTTTGAATGTTTTTTGCTGGCGGCAGGTACGGACGCGCGTTGTACCAAAAGAATCCTATATAAAAGAATATTTATTTAGAGGTCTATTTTCAAAGAGAAGGCTGGATGTCTATTTTCGGGTACTCACAAGGTTACAAGACCAAAGAAGATGATTAGACTATGTATCCATGACGAGTTTGGCATAAGCGCATTGGCTAATCCTACATTTACACTTAAACCTAGAACACTATGGCATGAAATAAAGCTTCCTACAACAAGACGGAATATCATTTGGATTTATCGCACATACAAGGTCCGTACATGGGCAAAGTTCAGGGGAAATATTGAGACCATCCGTAGATTACTTTTTTTTCAAGAGCAAGCAATTGCGTGCCTTAATTTTATAGAAGGTGGAGATTATGTACAAGAAATAGCCTTCAATACGTACAAAGGCTGCCAACACTCCACAAACCAAAACAAGAAAAAGGACTACTCTCTCAAACTTAGCACTTCGGCTACTCCTGCAAAATCAGATCGGCCAGGAAGGCCGCAGGGTGTTGCTGTTGCACGTTATTGAAACACCAGACATTTCGGTGCTTCCAAAGAGCGTGGCTGACCGTACATACGAGTGCATCAAACCACTTCTTCTCCTTCCTTCTGAATTTGCCTCTCTCCTTAGACCACCACTCTTGTATGGTGGCGTTTGTTGTCGAGATGTCGATGTTCAGTCCTAGTTTTTGCTTGCATCTGAACCAGACCTCTCTAGCAGTGAGACACACTGGACCAGGATGTGTTCAACTGTGTCGTCTTCCTGTAAGCACACAAAGCATGCCGCTGATGCATCTTGGGGGCCATGTCTAAAGCGTCTATCGGACGTCCATACCCGATATTGCACTGCCAACCAGAGAAAAAACTTGCTCTTGGGCGTAGCTCCATTTCTCCAGATGGCTTTATCAAGCTGAAATCGCTCCCCACCCTGACTTAACATTTTGTACTCGATCTCGTTGTGTATTGTCCTGTACTAGACCATGGCCAGTTGAACTCGTCCGGCTGTCTGGCATCCCTGCTTACGGTGTTACCTGGCAGGTCTAGGAGCCATATGCTGTCAAGCACACCTTGGGCTATTGTTCTTGCATTCCCAGCACGAGTGCTGACAGTAAGAGAGAGACCTGGTGCCAACTCTGACACAGTTTTACCTGCTAGCCAACTATCTTTCCAGAACAGAGTGCGCTTTCCATCTCCAGCTTTGATTTTCACCAGACCATCCGTAGATTACATCTTGTGGTAAACAATGCAATTCAAAAGTACAAATGTTAGAACCACTAGGACCTCTAGGGGGTAGATCTAGGGGTATACAAGTTAGAGATCCTTACCATCGGCCTTCGGGGTCGACGATGAGGTTGCCATCGAGCTCGTCGGAGTGGTGGCGGCGGTCAGAGGTGATACCCGCCGCTACAGCGCAAAGCCGATCGGTGGCTAGGGTTTTGGGGTCTTCGGTGGGGTGAGTGGGCACGACGAACCTTGGCGTTCGTGCCCCTGGCCCCCACCTCTATTTATTGCGCTGCGCAACAGGGGCCCACCAACGATTGCGACGTTGGGCGCACCCGATCAGGGCGCGAGTCCAAGGTTTGTTCGGGCCGTTGGGCCCGAACGGGAGATCAACCTAACATTCTCCCCCTTGATCTCATCTTTCACTTAACTTATACTTTAAACTTATACTTTGGTACCTATTTCATCACAGATCAACATATAGAGCATGTCTCGTCATAATGGTCAGTTACGCACCATCGATTCAACAGCCACTATATACCTCTCTATTTTGAAACAGATTCTTGTACTAGGTCCTTAATATTGTAACACCCTCAGAATCGGCCCTATGCAAGTTTTAGCGAAATCCGCCAAACCCGCATAGAAACGATTCAAAGGTGCCCACCAGGCACTTTCGTGCGGGTGGAAAACGAAGTAATAACATTACACAATAGTCCTCGATGGGACCCACAGAACAGATATATATACAACACGACTCCATGAGTCAAGAATACAGATATACGGTACAAAGATCCAAATCACCTTGAAAAGATGAAGCGTACGACTACGGACAAGATGCAAATGGGGCTAAGAGCCCTGAAGAAATAACCAATGGCGTCCATAACCCTGCCCAGGCCAAGCCGGAAGGGTAACCCTGCTAACGACGTCGATCCCAAAACCTGCTTAAACAAAAGGGGTGCCGACAAAGGGCAAAGGAAAAAGAGGAGCGTCAGTACTGAGGCCAGTACACGGCGAGACTAGAATTCGGCGGTCCTCGCCTACATAGGTATGGTGGACTGAAGCGGCAGCGGCGACATGCACTAAACAACCTATAGAGACTCGATACAACTGGCGGCTATCAGAGAGGGGTGAGAAAGACCTATTCGGAACCAACCTGATACTACCATCAAACAAACCCATCCTGGCGTTTCCCCCTCGAGACCAAACGAGGAAGTCAACCGAGGAACTCACACAGTTGGCAGTTTTATTTATTCAGTTATTGTTGCAGCAATTACTAGTCAGGTGTAGATAATCATCCTGATAAAATAAACAGTGGGCAATTTTAGTTAACCATTCCGTGATAGTTGCGACACTTACTAGTCAGATACAATTAACATGAGATAACCCCAAGGCCCAGCAGTTGTTGATACTTTTATTTAGCCATTCCGTTGTAGTGAAGCTGATTACTAGTCATATCGGATACAAGTCAATTTATAACAATAAACTTTAGTTATAGTTGTCTATGATCAAGCACTGTGCTCCGAGTCGTCCATAACCGCGGACACGGCTTCTCGAAAAGATTAAACCCTGCAGGGGTGCACCAAAGTATCCACACGCACTTCGACCCTTTTTGCCAGATCAGTTAACATACACCCATCGGTATGTCGGCGGGGCCTAAATCATGACGTTTCCCAGACCCAAAGCAAGCACGGGGGGCCACCCCACTAAGTACACCCGCAACGAAGTCGGCCGGTCTCCGAGACGGACTCAGGGTTTGCGACAGTGGCTGTAAACGACAGCAAATCCCCAAACGGGGACTGTCGATACCGCGAAAACACTCCGCTTCCAAAACAGTACAGCGTGCTCCTCACACAATCGTAAATAAAGCAGTAAAGCATGGCATAAGTACAGGATAGTAATAAAGCCCAAAACTACTTGTGGCCCCCAGTACAATACTTTGATATCAGGTACTAAATCGATGGGGGGCCCATATCTCCCCACATGTGGTTAGCGCGCTCGATCTCGGAACAGGTGTCAAGAACTCGGGGTCCTACGGGACACAAGTGGGCGGTCGGAAACCAAATATTATCTATCACCCACCGGTGCCTCTGCTTACCTACTTCAATTTTAGTTATTAAACAATAATTAAAGTGAAAGATAATTAAAGCCATGATCATCTCCAACATTGAACATGCGGCAATCCTCCAACAACTGTGGTACCAGACGACACGCAACAACACTTGAGCAAACGACTACGATGCGCTGGTCCAACTATCTACCAAACAACAGGTAATAGGATGTGTCCAAGGCAATATACGGCTGCAAGGGATTTCACGGGTACGAAAAACTAGAGCATCGCAACACAGATAGCATTAGATCAACATGAGGGAATAAATACTATAAAAGTAAGATAGGTAGAAAGGGGGAGATGCTCGCCTGAAAACATTGTCGAAGGTTCAACCGAAGAACGGGGCGAAGCTCACATCAACTCAACGGCCTTATCCGCGAAGAAGCAAAACACTAGAATAAACACCGGATGCAATATTTAATACAATGGCAGAAGATCGGCATGATGCATGTATGATGTATGCCATGGCAAAGATGCGATGCAAATAGATCATATTAAGTGGAACCGGGGTTCCGACAATTAATTAAATGGTTCCAGTTGTTTAACTACCCCGCAATTTAAATGTTGTATTATCAAGACAAAAGATAGTGCCGGTTCGCTACACAAATTTAAATGAGGCCAATATGAGACTAGATTTGCCCGCATATGGGCCCCATGTTTAATTATCGGTGAAACGGCAAAAGGCCCCCAAACCACAGACAAGCATGCATGCAAGATGAATGATTAATATGCAACAAGTTGTATTATATTATAAAATAGGGTTTCGGGAAGGGGTGCACACTTTAGAGGGTTCTCGACGGTCTTGGGGTTCCGGGGTTCGGGGTT
This sequence comes from Avena sativa, assembly GCA_916181665.1. Taxonomy (NCBI): domain Eukaryota; kingdom Viridiplantae; phylum Streptophyta; class Magnoliopsida; order Poales; family Poaceae; genus Avena; species Avena sativa. Next base: position 345,248,433 of record OV702280.1, on the reverse strand, counting down.
CGACAGGGTCCGGGGTCCGGTCTCGGGGTTCAGGGTTCGACGGAATTGTTCTCGGATAACGGGGTAGGTCTTGGCGCATCCGTGGTCTTCGGATCCGGGGGAAGTACTCAGCGTCCTCGGGGGGAGTACTTAGCGTTCCGGGAGGGCGACCTTGGCGTCCGGTACGCGGGGTCCGCTGGGGGTCTTGGCGTTCGGCGGTAGGTCTTGTCGATCTCACTCCAACGGCCTTGTCATTCTGCCGCGGGGATCGTGGTGTCATCGGGGTACGGATCTTGGTCGGGTCGCCGGGATTGGTCTTCGGAAACGGCGATCTTGGCGTTCCGGTTCAGGTTTAGGCGTTTGAGGGAAGTACTTGTCGTCCATGAAGGAGAACTTGAGGGTCCAGCGTCTCGGTGTCCATGGATCCGAGAGGAAGAACTTGTCGTGCCGGGGTCTCGGTGTCCCCGGTTCCGATTGACGATCTTGGCGTCCCTGTCGTTGATCTTATGGTTCCGTTTTTTTCTCGCCGGTGGTCTCTGAGTTGCGCAACCTTCACTTGTCCATGAAGAAGATCATGTCGTCCCATTCCGTGTAGAAGTACTTGTAGATGCTTCTTCGAGTGTCTCCGGTCCGATGTAGTCTTCGGGTCATGCTCGATGCCGGTCATGTCGACGACCTCATCCACCAAACGATGTGTTCATGTCTGAGGTATCCAAACACCACGAAGGCACCACTCGGAGGCACGTCTGATGCTACACAGGAGGGTCCTCTGGCTCGCATTGGAGAAGGTCATCGGGGGCGTCGAACGGCGGACAGAGGCCGGTAGAGGCGGCGGGCGGAGGGGCGACGGCCGGCAGCGGAGCCCCCGTGCTCGCAGGGGCGTCGCGGGGACGTGCCTGCAAGGGGAAGGCGGCCAGCAGGCGGCGCTACTCGCGGAAGGTGTGGGGCGGCGGTTGTCGGGGCCGGCGCGAGGCAGAGGGTCGAGGGCGGCTCCGGCGGGCGGGTCGACCGGCGCTGCAGAGAGGACCGGCGTCGGGGAGGAGGGCGCCAGCGGTGGTTGGGGATGCGCGAGCGGAGGCGGGGGAGGCGATGGGGAGACGCGCCGGCGAGGCAGAGCGGAGGCGCGGGGCCGGCTCGGGCGAGCGCCGGTGCCGAGGAGGAGAACGGCGGCGGTTGGAGCTCGGGCCGCGGAGGCGAGCTAGAGGAGGGGGCGGGGTGGTTCGGCGGCGAGCGGAGGCGGGAGGGCGAGGCGGAGCCGGCGGGAGGTGAGGTGAGGGGGCGCCGGCGGCGTGCGGTCGTCGGGGCACTGACGGCGGCGGGGATGGAGCCTCGCTCCTGGCGGCGGGGTGCGGGACAGATGGAGGGGAAGGCGGACTGGCGGGGAGACTCGGGAGGCGAGCGGTGCGGGGCCGGCGAGGGAGGTCGCGGCCGGGGTCGGCTCGCCGGCGGCAGCGGGAGAGGTTGGGGACGGCCGCGCGGGGCGCAGAGAGCAGGGGGAGGGAGAAGGGTGAGCGGGGTGGTGGTCGTGCGCGTGGGGGGGGGCTGGTAGTGGTGGGCCAGGTGGGGGGTGAGGAGAGTGGGGCCGGGTGGGGCTGGGGTGTGTCGGTGTGTGCGTGGTGGTGTGTGTGTGGCCCTGGGTGTGGCGTGGGTGTGAAGGCTGAGAGGGAGAGAGAGGTGGGGGTGGCCAAGTGGCGGCATGGGATTGGGTAGAGGGGGGGAGAGGGTGAGGTGGCAGCGTGGGACTGGTCCGGGTGAGGTGGCCGGGGGGTGTGGGTAGATAGGTTGGTAGAAAAGGGTATGGGGTGGACCGTTATTCCGGGGTGGTCGTTCGGGTCGAATCGGCCCGTTCGACTGCCCCACTAAAATAATATAACTCTTATTTAATTTTTGCAATAAGCTTTATAAATAGATTTTAGACAAACAAAATATCCGGAAGCATCCGGGGTTTAATTTTAAATAGAAGGAGGGCTAGTTTCAGAAAATAGTAGACTTTCGCGACATAGTTTCAAGTAAAAATAATATGCATGATGATGACGATGCTCAAATGCAATGTGGCATGATGACATGAGCATGCGGTCATGACGATGCAATGCACAAAAACGACGCGATTTTCTAGTAGCGTTTTTGCGGGATGCCACAATTCGACACCACTAACAATGGATCTCGCCCTCGAGATCCGCCTCATGGTACCGGGAAGAAGGGCGGCGATCTGAATCTTCTCGTATCGTGTAGATCCTCGCGACACCACTAACAAGAGGTCGTTGTCCGTGATCGTCAAAAGAACACTCCGGGAACAAAGGGCGAAGGTAGAGGTATCCACAAATAAAACCACCTCTAACTTCGATAGAAGGAGAGAAAAGATGCGGCCTATCCCACTTTAGTGTACAAGAGCGAATAGAAAGGGTAGTCGGCATGGGGGCCAATCCATCACGCACCCAAACTATTACTCTGCACAATCAGTGGAAAAGCGTGCAACCATTCTCGGAATCAGACTGAAGATCTCGACAATCGAGGTTCGGGAACAAAGGAGTGATGCAGACTCTGCATCGGATCTGGCGTAGATGATGTCGTCGCGTCGGAAAACACCGGAAGGCACAAACAAGGAACAAAGAGTGGTACCACAGTAGACGGATTCCTCAGACAGCATGAAGACCAGATGTAGCAACACCGTTACCAAAGGAGGAAGAGAAACCCTGAAGGTACGACGGAAAACCCCACCACGAGAATTCCTGGACTCGAAGAAAAGATAAGAGAGCAGATTCAAAACACGTCGAGTTAAGAGGAGAATAGCAAAGGGTAAGGAGTAAAATCAGACCTAATCAGAACTATCCAATCGATTTTCAAAAATAGTTTTGACACTCTACTTTGGCCGTTAGCTAGGTTATCCTACAGGCTGGACTTGTGGGGTATCGCAACTGCTGAGCTCTGATACCACTCTGTAACACCCTCAGAATCGGCCCTATGCAAGTTTTAGCGAAATCCGCCAAACCCGCATAGAAACGATTCAAAGGTGCCCACCAGGCACTTTCGTGCGGGTGGAAAACGAAGTAATAACATTACACAATAGTCCTCGATGGGACCCACAGAACAGATATATATACAACATGACTCCATGAGTCAAGAATACAGATATACGGTACAAAGATCCAAATCACCTAGAAAAGATGAAGCGTCCGACTACGGACAAGATGCAAATGGGGCTAAGAGCCCTGAAGAAATAACCAATGGCGTCCATAACCCTGCCTAGGCCAAGCCGGAAGGGTAACCCTGCTAACTACGTCGATCCCAAAACCTGCTTAAACAAAAGGGGTGCCGACAAAGGGCAAAGGAAAAAGAGGAGCGTCAGTACTGAGGACAGTACACGGCGAGACTATAATTCGGCGGTCCTCGCCTACATAGGTATGGTGGACTGAAGCGGCAGCGGCGACATGCACTAAACAACCTATAGAGACTCGATACAACTGGCGGCTATCAGAGAGGGGTGAGAAAGACCTATTCGGAACCAACCTGATACTACCATCAAACAAACCCATCCTGGCATTTCCCCCTCGAGACCAAACGAGGAAGTCAACCGAGGAACTCACACAGTTGGCAGTTTTATTTATTCAGTTATTGTTGCAGCAATTACTAGTCAGGTGTAGATAATCGTCCTGATAAAATAAACAGTGGGCAATTTTAGTTAACCATTCCGTGATAGTTGCGACACTTACTAGTCAGATACAATTAACATGAGATAACCCCAAGGCCCAGCAGTTGTTGATACTTTTATTTAGCCATTCTGTTGTAGTGAAGCTGATTACTAGTCATATCGGATACAAGTCAATTTATAACAATAAACTTTAGTTATAGTTGTCTATGATCAAGCACTGTGCTCCAAGTCGTTCATAACCGCGGACACGGCTTCTCGAAAATATTAAACCCTGCAGGGGTGCACCAAAGTATCCACACGCACTTCGACCCTTTTTGCCAGATCAGTTAACATACACCCATCGGTATGTCGGCGGGGCCTAAATCATGACGTTTCCCAGACCCAAAGCAAGCACGGGGGGCCACCCCACTAAGTACACCCGCAACAAAGTCGGCCGGTCTCCGAGACGGACTCAGGGTTTGCGACAGTGGCTGTAAACGACAGCAAATCCCCAAACGGGGACTGTCGATACCGCGAAAACACTCCGCTTCCAAAACAGTACAGCGTGCTCCTCACACAATCATAAATAAAGCAGTAAAGCATGGCATAAGTACAGGATAGTAATAAAGCCCCAAACTACTTGTGGCCCCCAGTACAATACTTTGAAATCAGGTACTAAATCGATGGGGGGCCCATATCTCCCCACATGTGGTTAGCGCGCTCGATCTCGGAACAGGTGTCAAGAACTCGGGGTCCTACGGGACACAAGTGGGCGGTCGGAAACCAAATATTATCTATCACCCACCGGTGCCTCTGCTTACCTACTTCAATTTTAGTTATTAAACAATAATTAAAGTGAAAGATAATTAAAGTCATGATCATCTCCAACATTGAACATGCGGCAATCCTCCAACAACTGTGGTACCAGACGACATGCAACAACACTTGAGCAAGCGACTACGACGCGCTGGTCCAACTATCTACCAAACAACAGGTAATAGGATGTGTCCAAGGCAATATACGGCTGCAAGGGATTTCACGGGTACGAAAAACTAGAGCATCGCAACACAGATAGCAATAGATCAACAAGAGGGAATAAATACTATAAAAGTAAGATAGATAGAAAGGGGGAGATGCTCGCCTGAAAACATTGTCGAAGGTTCAACCGAAGAACGGGGCGAAGCTCACATCAACTCAACGGCCTTATCCGCGAAGAAGCAAAACACTAGAATAAACACCGGATGCAATATTTAATACAACGGCAGAAGATCGGCATGATGCATGTATGATGTATGCCATGGCAAAGATGCGATGCAAATAGATCATATTAAGCGGAACCGGGGTTCCGACAATTAATTAAATGGTTCCAGTTGTTTAACTACCCCGCAATTTAAATGTTGTATTATCAAGACAAAAGATAGTGCCGGTTCGCTACACAAATTTAAATGAGGCCAATATGAGACTAGATTTGCCCGCATATGGGCCCCATGTTTAATTATCGGTGAAACGGCAAAAGGCCCCCAAACCACAGACAAACATGCATGCAAGATGAATGATTAATATGCAACAAGTTGTATTATATTATAAAATAGGGTTTCGGGAAGGGGTGCACACTTTAGAGGGTTCTCGACGGTCTTGGGGTTCCGGGGTTCGGGGTTCGACAGGGTCCGGGGTCCGGTCTCGGGGTTCAGGGTTCAACGGAATCGTTCTCGGATAACGGGGTAGGTCTTGGCGCATCCGTGGTCTTCGGATCCGGGGGAAGTACTCGGCGTCCTCGGGGGGAGTACTTAGCGTTCCGGGAGGGCGATCTTGGCGTCCGGTACGCGGGGTCCGCTGGGGTTCTTGGCGTTCGGCGGTAGGTCTTGTCGATCTCACTCCAACGGCCTTGTCATTCTGCCGCGGGGATCGTGGTGTCATCGGGGTACGGATCTTGGTCGGGTCGCCGGGATTGGTCTTCGGAAACGGCGATCTTGGCGTTCCGGTTCGGGTTTAGGCGTTTGAGGGAAGTACTTGTCGTCCGTGAAGGAGAACTTGAGGGTCCAGCGTCTCGGTGTCCATGGATCCGAGAGGAAGAACTTGTCGTGTCGGGGTCTCGGTGTCCCCGGTTCCGATTGACGATCTTGGCGTCCCTATCGTTGATCTTATGGTTCCGTTTTTTTCTCGCCGGTGGTCTCTGAGTCGCGCAACCTTCACTTGTCCATGAAGAAGATCATGTCGTCCCATTCCGTGTAGAAGTACTTGTAGATGCTTCTTCGAGTGTCTCCGGTCCGATGTAGTCTTCGGGTCATGCTCGATGCCGGTCATGTCGACGACCTCATCCACCAAACGATGTGTTCATGTCTGAGGTATCCAAACACCACGAAGGCACCACTCGGAGGCACGTCTGGTGCTACACAGGAGGGTCCTCCGGCTCGCATTGGAGAAGGTCATCGGGGGCGTCGAACGGCGGACAGAGGCCGGTAGAGGCGGCGGGCGGAGGGGCGACGGCCGGCAGCGGAGCCCCCGTGCTCGCAGGGGTGTCGCGGGGACGTGCCTGCAAGGGGAAGGCGGCCAGCAGGCGGCGCTACTCGCGGAAGGTGCGGGGCGGCGGTTGTCGGGGTCGGCGCGAGGCAGAGGGTCGAGGGCGGCTCCGGCGGGCGGGTCGACCGGCGCTGCAGAGAGGACCGGCGTCGGGGAGGAGGGCGCCAGCGGTGGTTGGGGATGCACGAGCGGAGGCGGCGGAGGCGATGGGGAGACGCGCCGGCGAGGCAGAGCGGAGGCGCGGGGCCGGCTCGGGCGAGCGCCGGTGCCGAGGAGGAGAACGGCGGCGGTTGGAGCTCGGGCCGTGGAGGCGAGCTAGAGGAGGGGGCGGGGTGGTTCGGCGGCGAGCGGAGGCGGGAGGGCGAGGCGGAGCCGGCGGGAGGTGAGGTGAGGGGGCGCCGGCGGCGTGCGGTCGTCGGGGCACTGACGGCGGCGGGGATGGAGCCTCGCTCCTGGCGGCGGGGTGCGGGACGGATGGAGGGGAAGGCGGACTGGCGGGGAGACTCGGGAGGCGAGCGGTGCGGGGCCGGCGAGGGAGGTCGCGGCCGGGGTCGGCTCGCCGGCGGCGGGAGAGGTTGGGGACGGCCGCGCGGGGCGCAGAGAGCAGGGGGGAGAAGGGTGAGCGGGGTGGTGGTCGTGCGCGTGGAGGGGCTGGTAGTGGTGGGCCAGGTGGGGGGTGAGGAGAGTGGGGCCGGGTGGGGCTGGTGTGTGTCGGTGTGTGCGTGGTAGTGTGTGTGTGGCCCTGGGTGTGGCGTGGGTGTGAAGGCTGAGAGGGAGAGAGAGGTGGGGGTGGCCAAGTGGCGGCATGGGATTGGGTAGAGGGGGGAGAGGGTGAGGTGGCAGCGTGGGACTGGTCCGGGTGAGGTGGCCGGGGGGTGTGGGTAGATAGGTTGGTAGAAAAGGGTATGGGGTGGACCGTTATTCCGGGGTGGTCGTTCGGGTCGAATCGGCCCGTTCGACTGCCCCACTAAAATAATATAACTCTTATTTAATTTTTGCAATAAGCTTTATAAATAGATTTTAGACAAACAAAATATCCGGAAGCATCCGGGGTTTAATTTGAAATAGAAGGAGGGCTAGTTTCAGAAAATAGTAGACTTTCGTGACATAGTTTCAAGTAAAAATAATATGCATGATGATGACGATGCTCAAATGCAATGTGGCATGATGACATGAGCATGCGGTCATGACGATGCAATGCACAAAAACGACGCGATTTTCTAGTAGCGTTTTTGCGGGATGCCACAAATATCCAGGTATCATAGGCTTTCCCTTAAACCCATGACGACTAAGCGTTCTCTGAACACACTGGGTGGTAAGCCTTTTGTGAGCGGATCCGCGAGCATTTCTTTTGTACTTATATGCTCTAAACTTATAGTATGATCCTGGATTCTTTCTTTCACAACATAAAACTTAATGTTAATGTGTTTGGCAGCAATACTTGACTTATTGTTGTGAGCATAGAATACTGCTGGCTCATTGTCGCAGTACATCTTGAGTGGTCTTTGAATGCTGTCTACCACTCTCAACCCGGGTATAAACTTCTTTAACCAGTTTGCCTGCCCCGTGGCCTCATAACATGCTACATACTCTGCTACCATCGTGGACGATGTCGTGATGGTTTGCTTGGAGCTTTTCCACGATATAGCTCCACCTGCGAGAGTAAACACATATCCTGACGTGGATTTTCTTTCATCTACATCTCCTACATAGTCTGCATCTGAATACCCTTCTATCTCAAGAGAATCAGTTCTTCTATATGTTAGCATGAGGCCGTTTGTGCCTTTTGCATAACGCAATGCGTTCTTCACCATTTTCCAGTGATCTATCCCTGGATTACTTTGGAATCTGCCAAGTACCCGGGTAACAAAGGCTAAGTCAGGGCGTGTACACACTTGAGCATACATCAAGCTTCCGACAGCAGAAGCATATGGAACCTCTTTCATTTGATCGATCTCATATTGGTTCCTGGGACACTGAAAGTTCCCAAATCTATCGCCCTTGACTATAGGAGCAGGCGTAGGATTACTCGCATGCATACTATACTTCTTCAGAATCTTCTCTAAGTATGCCTTCTGCGATAACCCTAAAACCCCCTTTTGTCTATCTCAGTGAATTTCAATTCCTAGAACGAATGAAGCTTCACCAAGATCTTTCATATCAAAGTTTGAGGACAAGAACTTCTTCGTCTCCAGTAGTAGACTAACATCACTACTAGCGAGTAGAATGTCATCCACATACAGGATAAGGAAAATGAATTTCCCATTCTTGAACTTTGCATATACGCAGTTGTCCTCCTCATTCTCATCAAACCCAAACTTCCTTATTGTTTCATGGAACTTTAAGTACCATTGCCTGGAGGCCTGTTTTAATCCATAAATGGACTTTCTCAGACGACATCCCATACGCTCTTTTCCTTCCACAACAAAACCCTTGGGCTGTGTCATGTAAACATTTTCTTCCAAGTCTCCATTTAGGAATGTCGTCTTTACATCCATCTGATGCAATTCTAAATTGTAGTGTGCCACTAAAGCCATTATGATTCTAAAAGAATCCTTACTTGAGACTGGAGAAAATGTCTCATTGTAATCTATTCCTTCTCTTTGGGTGAAGCCCTTAGCAACAAGTCGTGCCTTATATCTTTCAATATTCCCTCTAGAGTCACATTTAGTTTTATAGACCCATTTACAGCCTGCCGTTTTGGCTCCTTTAGGAATTTCTTCTAAATCCCAGACTTTGTTGCTACTCATGGATCTCATCTCATCTTCCATGGCTTCAAGCCACTTCGATGAGTGAGGACTTTTAATGGCTTCTTCAAATGTGGTGGGATCACCCTCCATTTGAACTTCTTCACTGACATAGATCTCAAAATCATTAGGAATAGCTGGCTTTCTAGTTCTTTGAGACCTTCTAAGGGTCTCACCTTCTGGCACATTCTCGGTGTGGGGCTGTTGCGGCTCCCCCTCATCTGTGGTAACGGGGTCTTCATTTTCATTCATTGTTACCACAGGAGAACCAACAGCAGGTGTCACATCGACATTGTCATGTGTCGATTGTAGGGTTTCGTAGCATGGAAAACAAAAAATTTCTACCGCTTACAAACAAACAAGCCAAGATCTACCTACTAGATTGTAGCAACGAGTCGATAGAATAACTCACCCTCGAAGATTCCAAAGTGTTTAACGAGAGCGGATTCTCGTGGGTGATGTAGTCGTACTCTTCCCGATCTCAAGATCGCGTAGACGATCCTTCCGGCGCTGCGTTCTGGCAGCGCTCCCGCAGTCGGTCACACGTTTGGTACTCGACGAAGACCTTCCTCTCCCTTGTTCCAGCAGGCAGCGGAGGTTGTAGCACTCTCCTCGCGATTCCGGCAGCACAACGGCGTGGTACCGGAAGTAGACGGGAGATCTCGCAGGGCTTCGCCTTACGCCGAAGCGAGTATGGTGGGCTATGAGAAATCCCTCGACGATCTAGGGTTTAGACACGCCGAGGAAGAGGTGCTAGGGCCGGCGGCTAGGGCTTGGAGGTGCCCAAGTCGGCGGCAAGGAGATCCCTAGGCGGCGGCTTGGAGGGCGGCGGCGGCTAGGGTTAGGGTTTTCGGGGCAAGGGACTTGTGTGCTAGGAGGGGCAGCCCTGCCCCTCCCTTTATAGGTGGGAGGCGCGGCCAAGGAGAGGGGAGTCCCCCCCCAACTCGGCTTGGAGGTGGTCCGGCGGTTGGAGGAGGGAACTCCTCCCCAACTCGGTTTCCCACTCTTCCTTCTCTTTCCAAAACTTGCCGTTTGACTTTCAAACTAGCCGTTTGACTTTTCAAACTAGGATTTGAATAAACCCTTTATTTTGGACAGCGATGACACCTAATACATGATGCAATCATTCCAACTTGCAATGACACATTCATGTACCCTTCCCCCCCCCCCCCCCGGAGTGTCGGACATTCCGGAACCTTCTAGAACATTCCCGATGAAAACACCGGAACCATTCTCCAACTCCGAAACGGGACTTTCAATATATGAATCTTATTCTCCGGACCATTCCGGATCTCCTCGTGATATCCCGGATCCCATCCGAGACTCCGAACAACATTCGGTCTCTTTCTCATCATTCCATAACTACTCAAACAACGTCGAATCCTTAAGTGTGTCTCCCTACGGTTCGTTAATTATGCGGACATGATCGAGACACTTCTCCGAACAATAACCAATAGAGGAATCTGGAAATTCATATGGCTCCCACATATTTCTACGATTATTTTTGCGATCGAATGAACCACTTACATACGATATCAATTTCCCTTTATCTCACGATAGTTTACTTATCCGAGGTTATGATCGTCGGTATCTCTGCATACCTCGTTCAACCTCGTTACTGATAAGTACTCTTTTCTCGTTCCCGTGATATGTGATCCCTTGTGAGCCAGTCACATGCTTGCAAGATAATTGGATGACATTTCACCGAGAGGGCCCAGAGTATATCTATCCGTCATATGGATGGACAAATCCCACTCTTGATCCATGTGTCTCAACCAAAACTTTCCGAACACTCAATGCCACCTTTATAGCCACCCAGTTACGGTGTGGTGTTTGATGTCATCAAAGCATCCATCTGGTAAAGGTGATATGCATGATCTCATGGTCGAAGGAATTAGATTACTATGTATTAGAAAGCATATAGCAATTGAACTATTAAAATGACTTGATCTTTATGCTACGCTTATCTATAGGAGTATGTCCACCATATCATTCTCCTAACGATATGATCTTGTTGTTAATAACATCTCAATGTTCATGATAGGAAAACCACAATCATCTATTAACCAACAATCTAGTATTATATAGAGGCTTTACTAGGGACTTCAAATTAAGTTTACAAATCACACAAGTATTAATGTTTCCTTGTTAATACTATTATAGCATGAATGTAAACATTTATCATAAACACAAAGATATAATAATAACTACATTTATTATTGCCTCTAGGGCATATCTCCAACATCGATGCAGCAGCAGGTATCGAGAAAAATGGTTCCTGAATCATCGGAGTGGGTGCATGCACCCGCTTCTCCTCAAGGTTGATTTCTCGGGATACCGTGCTCCCCCTGATCATCTGATCCTCCAGAAACACAGTGTGTATCGTTTCTATAAACTTAGTAATTCTATCTGGACAATAGAAACGATAACATTTTGACTTGTCTGGATAGCCAATGAAATGGCAACTTACTGTCTTGGGATCTAACTTCCCAAGGCTTGGGTTGAAGAGCTTTGCCTTAGCTAGGCAACCCCACACTCGCAAATAATTGAGTGAAGGTTCGCGACTAGTCCATAACTCATATGGTGTTTTAGACACCGATTTACTTGGAACTCGATTAAGTATGTGAATGGCGGTTTTTAACGCCTCCATCCACAAACCAATCGGTAAGGTGGAGTAACTTAATATACTTCTCACCATATCCATCAAGGTACGGTTTCTTATTTCAGCTACTCCATTCTGCTGAGGCTCGCCCGGTGTTGAATACTGGGCGACTATACCATGTTCCTGTAGAAACCTCGCAAAGGGTCCCGGAACTTGGCCATATGGGGTATGCCGGCCATAGTATTCGCCTCCACGGTCGAACCTTACTACTTTAATCTTTAAACTATGCTGATTTTCCACTTCATCCTTAAATATCTTGAATTTATCCAGTGCTTCTGAACGTTCTTTAATAGGATAAATGTAACCATAACACGAATAGTCATCCGTGAATGTTATGAAAGAGTCATAGCCATCCACAGATGTCACAGGAAACGGACCGCATATATCCGTATGAATTATTTCTAGTACTCCTGTGCTTCTTTTGGCGCCTTTCTTAATGTTCTTTACAAACTTTCCTTTAATGCAATCGATGCATTGCTCTAAATTTGAAAATTCTAGAGGTGGAAGAATTGATTCTTTTACTAAGCGTTCTATGCTCCCCCTCGAAATATGGCCTAAACGACAGTGCCATAATTTCGATGAGACTTCATCAATTCTTTTCCTCTTACTCTTTCCATTCAGGGATGATGAGGCTTTCTCATTCTCAGCGCTTATTGCATTCACATTCTCACAGAGTGATAATAAATAAAGCTTGTCTTGTCTGAAGGCAAGACCAACAATCTGATTATTCAACTTGATTTTACATTGACCATCGCCAAAATGGCAAGCAAAACCACAATCGTCTAAGCGCGACACACTTATCAAGTTTCTATGCAAAGAGGGTACATAAAGAACATCTACTAATAAAAGTACAAATCCATTCGACAACTCTAAGGGAAGATATCCAATGGCTTCGACTTCAGCTTGAACGCCGTTTGCTACTTTAATTCTTCTTTCTCCTCTTTGCAGGGTCCTTCTCATACGGAATCCCTGTAATGAATTGGCAACATGAACAGTCGCACCTGAGTCAATCCACCAAGTAGATTTTGCATAACTTAAAAATAAGGATTCATCAACAAAAGTAATTAAATCCTCACTATTCTTGCACAGATACTTCAGGAAAGCCACACGGTCACTCATGTAGTGGCCCTTCTGCTTGCACCACTTGCAGGTGTCCTTGTCCACTTCCTGTGCCTGGTGTTCAGAAGCCTTTCCATGTGGCGTATAAGAAGAGGGATGCCCCTGAGGTTTCCCTTGGGGATTGGAACCCTGAAAGTTCCTCTTCTTGGTTGGGCTCAGGTAGTTCACAGAATCACCGGACTGCCCCTTCAGCCTCTCTTCTTCCTGAACGCACATGGCCATCATCTTCTCGATGCCCCACTTTTCTGGCTGTGCATTGTAGTTCACAGCAAAAGCTTCAAACTGGTTTGGCAGCGAGGCAAAGATAAGATGAATGATGAACTCATCTGGGAGCTCCATGCCCATAGGCTTAAGCTTGGAAGACATGTTGCTCATTCGCAAGATGTGGTCCCTAACACCACCACCAATGTATCTAGTGGTAACAAGTTTCTTGATGAGTGAGCTTGCATAGGCCTTGGAGGACCTAGTAAACTAACTCTCTACCTTTTTCAGGTACTCACTGGCTGTGGTGCACTCTGGGATTGCTCCCCTTATAGCTTCCATGATGGAGCTCTTAATGACCATTAGGCACTTCCTATTGGAAGAGTCCCACTTTGCACGCTCAAGGTCGTACTTCATTCTTATCGGAGCATGGTCACTGATCCTTTTCTTAAAATCCTCTTCACTTTCTTTTTCGCCCCTGACGGGGTCGACAGGTTCTTTAGGACAGGCTTCAATCGGTGCCAAGTCGAGGTCAAGCAGAGCAAGCCCCATCTCTACCTTCTCTCGCCATGAGCTGTAGTTCCCTCTGTTGAGGGGCTCAATGGCCGAGATAAAGCTCATAGGATTTCCTGAAAGCAAAGCATCATTAAAACGAGTTAATTCAACGTTGGTCAAATTGAAACATGAAACTTCTCCATATTAATACTACATCACCATTGGGCAGAAATATAACCAATATGGATAAAACTGACTATTCATAGTGAAAGTTTTACTAACAACGTTGGTTGTCAAATAAAATAAGCACTATCAAAAAAATTAAAATCTTACTCTATTGCATTTTAGGCAATTAATTCTTGCAGCGGAATAACATGAATAAGGATGGATAATCTTTTACTTCTTTACATGGTTTTTACTGTTACTATACTATTTTTCTACACAAAATTTCGTTGGAAAAATTGCTATAGAAAAAAAGGTTGAAAAACTATTAAAAAACAGTAAAAACAGCTTCTGGAAATAAATAAACAGACAGAACTGGGCGGCTCTTAGTGGCCCAACGGCGGCCCAGCCGCCAGCCAGTGGCCCGCGAGCTCTGTTGCGCGCTGAGCTCTCTTTACTTTTGCGTCGCCTACGCTCCTAGAGCCCCCTTCGGAGGCTTTTCTCGGCCTGCCAGCGGCCCATCTAGCCCTTCAGCCCGGCCTGGCGCGGCCTGGCCGCCGCCCGCCCTGGCCGATCTGAGCCGTCCGCTGGATCCAACGGCTGCCCGCGGTCCTCGGCCGAATAAAAGGGTGGTCTGTGAACCCTAACCCTAGCCCCAGCCCCATTCACCACTTCCTGTCCCGCGAGCGACGCTCTCTGGCGGCGCCCTCACGCGAGCGAGGTGAGGCGGCCGCGGAATCGCGAGCGAGGCGAGGTGGCCGCGCCGGCGAGCCCCTCCCTCTCACCGCTAGCCCCTCCCTCTCACTGCTAGCCCCCTCTCTCTCTGCTCTCTTCCCATCCACCACCACCCTACCCCGCAAGCAGCGGTGCAGCGCAGGAGACAGTGGCGGACGGCGGCGTCCCCCTGCCCCCTTGCCGTCCACCCGAGGGTGGGCGCACTGCCGTCAAGCGGTGCAGTGGCGGCGCCCTTCCCGACGGTGGCCGGTGGTTTTTCTGAGGTGGGCTGGAGAATCTGGGGACCTCCCCCTTTCCCTTTTTTTTGTTTGGTTTCTTTCTGCTTCGAATTGGGAGGTACTGGGGAGGAAAGGACTAGGGGCAGTATGGGATCTGGGTTTTTTTTTCAGTTTCTTTCGATCTTGAGATCGATTCTAGATCCAGCGAAAAAGGATCCAGGCTTGCGGTTTTTTCATTTCTTTATCCCAGATGGGATCATGTTCTTCTTCCCGACCTCGGCTTGCCGATGCGTCGGGATCGAGAGGAACGACGCGGCCTTGCGGCGGCGCGTCTGGAAAAGACCCTAGCCCCATTACTTCTTTCTTTACTTTTGGATTTCTACTACCTCGACTAGATCCACCAACACTAGTAGGCTCTGATACCATTGTTAGAACCACTAGGACCTCTAGGGGGTAGATCTAGGGGTATACAAGTTAGAGATCCTTACCATCGGCCTTCGGGGTCGACGATGAGGTTGCCATCGAGCTCGTCGGAGTGGTGGCGGCGGTCAGGGGTGATACCCGCCGCTACAGCGCAAAGCCGATCGGTGGCTAGGGTTTTGGGGTCTTCGGTGGGGTGAGTGGGCACGACGAACCTTGGCGTTCGTGCCCCCGGCCCCCACCTCTATTTATTGCGCTGCACGACGGGGGCCCACCAACGATTGCGACGTTGGGCGCCCCCGATTAGGGCGCGAGTCCAAGGTTTGTTCGGGCCGTTGGGCCCGAACGGGAGATCAACCTAACAACAAAGACCGCCGCAAGCGAGCTGGATTGTTTTATTTGGCAACAGATTCCGATGATTTTACACACATGCACAGTCCGCAGGAAGTTACAGCAGGTTCTTGAGAGATCTATGGAGGAGAAAGAATAGACATGAGCACCAGATGAGAGAAACTGACCAGGGAGTATGGGATGGTTATACTAGCGGTGCTCATGGATCCAATCTATCCGTCCCAAAATTTTATTCCTTCGCCACCGGGACATCGAAGCTAATTGGTATAACGCATGTATTTTGCTTGTTTCTTGTGATTTTCTTAGATTGGGCTATAGTATATCTGTAAGCAATTTTTAATTTGAGTCAGCTCGATACTCTCCTATGTTCTTTGATGACATGAATGAATATTTTTTTATTCGTGTGGTTAATTTTCATTCGCTTAATTCTTATTCTAAGCGATGTCATTCCACGATTTTGTATTACATGAATAATTTTTACCGTGTTTTTCTCTGTTACATCCCACATCGTAACTCAAAATTTTCAGTTACAACCTACTTACAACTAAATATTTCTTGGTTGAGTTGCAACTGAAAAAATCTTAGGTACAACCGACTTGCAACTCAAAAAGGTTAGTCTCGATCCACGTGCAATTTAAAAATCTCAGTTGCAACCCATTTGTAACTCATAGGACACACAAATCATAATATAAATCCGATGATTATGGAGTTGAATGAGCTCTATCTAATTTTCTAATTTCTTATTCTTCGAATGAGAATTAGCAAAACTATTTTTAGAGGATTTGTTGATAGAAAAATCTCTAGATATTCCCGCAATGTCGGAGTCTTTATCAATATCAATTAAAGTTATATCGTCCAGATGATTGCTCAGAATTAAGCTAGCAGATGTGTCGACACCGCTATAAGAGTTCTTACCTAAGGAACCAAACCTAGTTACTATCATAACACGTGACTGCCATGAGCAATCCATAAATTCCGTCTTCCCAGTTGCTTGCAATCCATGTTGCTTGATATATCATCGTTTACCAATGTTATAAATAGCATGCTATGAAAAAATAGAGTGGTCCTTCTTACACAACCTAGAAATACACATCCTAGAAACAAGAATACAGAATATTTTGCATTGGCTTTTTACAGACGTGTAGAAATCATCACTATCTACATCTAAGAAAAAAAATACCCCCTTCATCCCAAAATAAGTGATTTGGTTTTGTCTAGATTCGTATGTATCTATATATTAAAATATGTCTAGATATATATGAATTTAGACAAACTCACGTCACTTATTTTGGTGGAGGGAGTAGAACTTTTTGAAACTTCAAAATGACGATTTAAAAAAAGGCTCCATGGAGCCGGCCATCCAAGTCGACGCACTTGTTATTAGCAATGCCATATCTTGCTATTTCAAACATTTTCTTTTATCCAAAATAGAATACCATTTTTTGGGGAAAACATTCGTGTGTGAATATGGGCTTAAAAATGTGCAAACTACTATGTTGCTCATTTTTAGACTCAAAATAATATAAATAATTTATATGCAATTTTGGGTTATAAAATTCGCAGGCCAAACGACCGAGTAACAGACCCACTCGATCTCTTTTTCCGAACCAGGACAACACGTGTGTTTTTCAAATGCTCCCCTTGAAAGCCCGAGGTAGGATAAAATGTCGGCCCAGATTCCCTGCCACCGGCATGTCACGGAACTAGTTTTCAAAAGGGCGGGCGCTACGCGTCCCTCGGGGATCAAAATCCCCCGATCCCCGGGTCCATAGCCGTCTGATGCGGTTACCATCAACGGTTCAGGTTTCTCGCGTCGTTTTCCGACCTCTCGCTCCGCACATACAGAAACAATACGGAGAGAACCCAGGTGTATCCCAATCTGCACAAGAACACTCGGTGGACCGGCGGAGCTCTGCCGCGAGCCGAAGCTCATAGCACCCATGCCCCTTATAGCAACGGCGGTGGCGCCGCTTGCCAAACTGCTGCAACCACGATGACTTGAAGCAAAGTCGGCGACGACTCATAGCAGCGAGCAGCGGTGGTGACGGCTTGCAGCAGCACCGGAGGCCATTGTAGGTGTAGCATCACCGACGAATATTTGTAGCAGGCCCGACGACCACTCTAGCAGCGCCGGCGACCGTCGCCGGAGGCCATCTGTAGCAGTACCAGCGTCCGCGTGTAGCAGGGTCCGCGAGCACGTGTAGCAGGGCCACCGTCCGCATGTAGCTGTGCCGGCGAGCACTTGAAGCAGGGTCGTCGGCCGCGTGTAGCAGTACCGGCGTCCGTGTGTAGCAGGGTCCGTGTGCACGTGTAGCAGGGCCATCGGCCGCATGTAGCCGTGCCGGCGAGCACTTGAAGTAGGGCCAGCGGCCGCGTGTAGCAGGATCGGTGACCACTTGTAGCTGCGGCCGCGCGCCATAGGTATCAGACCCTTTGGTCGTCGATAGCGCAGCAGGTTGTAGCAGAGCCGCACGCCGCCCGCAGCAGCGTCGCCTGTAGTAGGTAGCAGCGCCGCTCCGTGGGTAGCATAGCCGCGCGGCGATGGCTTTTTTTCAGCAAGACGGCGGCCCGACGAGAGACAGCTTTGCAGCGGTGGACGGCCCGGATATTCCTTGCACTAGCAGCAGCAGCTTGTGTGACGACGTTGGCCGGCGGGGTGGCAGGCGGAGAACTGGTGTGGAGTAGTGGAGAAGGAAGCTGTCAGATGCGTTTTTGCCATGGAAGGAGAGGAAAGTGATAAGGCAAGGGGACACATCATGGCTCGGTGGGTGGGACCGGGGGTTAAATGCCTGCTTTTACTTCACGGGGGAGAAGATGTGTCCAGCGAGCGACTCAGGGGATCGTTTTGTTCGATCCCCGGATGATACGTATCATTTTCCTTTTCAAAATGACATTTGGCAGAACTAAAACCTACCAGTGGTCTGCTTAAAAGGACTCGGTCACTTCGAGTCCTCAATAGTCGCACCATTTAACATTTATATTGGTGTTTTTTCTAGCAATGAGAGTGGTTAGGACATCTTCAGCGGCACAACCCATTCTAGACATTCAAATTGTCCACTTTGGTTCATTTGGATTGGCCCGTGGATAGAATTGGGTCACGGTCTGACAGTGCTTACAGAGGCACGAACCCAGGGCCGGCTCTATGTTTTGCAGGGCCCTTGTACGAAGTTGATACATGAGCCCTAAGATTAATGTATTTATAAATATAGCTAAAATTATAAATAAAAAAAAATATATATATATACTAGTTGAATACCCGTGCGTTGCTACGGATGAGACCGCTACCAACGCCAAACCCGATCAACCTGAGTTGTTGTCGGTAAAGAAACAGAGACTGATTCTTTTTGAGCGACCGGCATAAGCGACGGACGAAAACTATGACAAGCGAAAATCACCTCTAGACTTTTTATATAGTAGAGATACTTTAGAAATACTAAAAATTAACATCCAAACACATATTTTTTATTTCAAAATATAACAAGTACTCCTTGCGTCCTAAAATAAGTGACTTCAGTTTATATAAATTCGCATGTATCTATATATACTAAAACGTTTTTAGATACGTCTAAATTTAGACAACCCCAAGCCACATATTTTGGGACTGAAGAAGTAGTATGTCCTGCCAGTATCATCTAAAATTGTGAGGAAATTGAGTATATATTACATAAAGAATTAACAATACAACCCTAATGCTACCGTGCAAGCAAGGGCAAGATTGATTGCACGGGGCAGCAGCGCTGCAGGCCTGCAGCGGGCACACACGAGGGATTTGTCAGCGATCGATCGGCTGTTGGTTTGAGGAGACCGATCGAAATCAGTGGATCGGCTAGAGCATAGAGCCGGTTTGTTAAAGACGAATAGGAGAGAGACAGAGACGAATAGTCAGGAGATCTATCGCGTGCGCTGGTCGGTGGAGACGAAGAGACAGAGACGAGGAGACCGATCGAGATCGGTGGATCGTCGGGCGGGGCCGCTATAGCTAACGATGGCGTGCGAGTCGATCTCGGTTTCTAGAGAGGTTATGACCGGTTTTAGTGGGCCTTCTATTTTTCCACTGATACGTAGGTGATATAGTATAGAAAACTAAGTAGTAATGGGCCCCTTGCCGGCATGGGCCCTTGGCCGTTGCACAAGGCTGCCATGCCCTAGAGCCGGCCCTGCACGAACCCACTCGTTATGTGCTGGCTATTTGGTCAACGATGGTCAGTTTGCCAATTCTTTTCACGTTTAAGCATATTGGCACAAACAAATATATAAATTGGCTACTAAATAAAGTGGCAAACATGTTCTTGAAAGCAATACATAGCAAGCATAACGTGACGTAGGGACCTCGGACTGCCCTAAACTATCCCGGCTCAGCTTATGTTTTCCTTTTTTATCATCCGTGGATTGTAGGATTGACACAACATATGATTTCAGCTAGAAACGATACATGTCGATCAGAGGAGGTGCCATCGTGTTTGTCAGCTGGAGGTAAGGTGTTAAGTAGGATCCCAACAAAGTTTCACTTCTAGTTTATTTCAAAATTTATGATGCAAAATTTTATCAAAAGTTTATACTAGTAATCTTAAAATAAACTAAAAGTGGGACTCCGCGATATCCTACTTGTTGACACCTAGCTGGAGGGGTATCGACCGTCCATGGTCTTGCATGGGAGGAGACGAGAGGCAGACTGACAAAAGTGTGGTGGTTTCCGTTCGGAGAATCATGGGGAAGCAACTTCTGTGTGCAAGAAAACGGATACTGTGCGTTTAGTACTCAATGTCGCAATCCTTTTTTACACAGCCTAAAATATATATCCCAGAAACTAGAATACAAAATATTTTGCATTGGCTTTTTACACGCATGTAGAAGTCATTATTATCTGTATCTAAGAAATAAATAGAATTTTTTGAAACTTCAAAATGTCAATTTTTTAAAAAATCACCATGAAAACTATCCTCAAAATTGATGCAATCGCTATTAGCAGCGCTATATCGCGCTATTTAAAACAATGTCTTTTACCCAAAACAAAATGCCATATTTTAAAAACATTCGTGTGTGAATATGGGTTTAAAAATGTGCAAACTACTATTTTACTTATTTCTAGACTCAAAATCATACAAAAAAAACTTATGTGCAATTTTGGCTTGAAAGATGCAGTGGCCAAACTGAGTAACAGACCCACTCGATTCATTTTCCGAACCGAGTCGAGACGTGCACACAGTTCTCTAGGATAATGCGTGTGGTTTCTTCAAATGCTTCTTGTAAAAACAAGTTTCTTCAAGACGCGGGATGAAATGTCAGCCCAGATTTGACCGCCATGTCATCGAACTAGTTATTATTTTTTCAAAATAGCCTTTGGCAGAAGTTAAGCTAACCAATTGCCTTCTTAAAAAGACTAGCTCGCTTCTAGCCCTTAGTACTCGCACCATTTATATTGGTGTTTTTGCAAGAAGCCAAAGAGAGTTATTAGGTCCCCTTTTACCCGCAAAAAAAAGAAGAGTTATTAGGGCACAAGGACTTAACAAAACTTGTCAATATTTACATGCTCCTGCCACACTAAGCTTGGCTGCTTCTAAGCGGTATTTTGGGAGATATCAAATAAACATCTACAGCTGGCTGCTTTCGCAAGATAAAGCTCTATTTTAATCTATGTCGTCTCGGATGCTCATTGGGTAGGTTGTCTAGATTATCTCCGATCAACTGTATTGAATTAATGCAGTAGCTAACTAAAAAGTTTGAACTGGTGGAAAGGAGGCTAATATATTTCAACACTCCTTCTCTTGTCTAGGATGAACATACGGGAAGGCCTTATACGTGAGATCGATGAAAGGCAAGCTACAAGTATTTTGGATTTAATAGTGTGTTGGCCTATTGATTCCGATACCATATTAAAATTGGTTGCCTGCCGGTCCACCCAAAAAGTGTGAACTGTAGTGGAAAGAAGCGACCGACGGTCTCTAAATCTAGCACTTAGGCGGAATATAAGTGTCTTGCAAACATTGCAACGGAAGTAATTTAGATACAATCTCTATTTGAAGAGATCGAAATCAAGTTGAGCCAGCCGCCATGTTTATGAAGTGAGTATCTGGGTGACTACTGTTGTGGAGGCGATCGAGAAGAGCCCCCGCGTCGTCTCCGTGTGAGGCGACATGGGCGGAAACCTAGAAACCCGTCGCCGCCACCCCTACTCCAGCACCTTCCCTCGCCGCCACCGGCCGCCGGTGAGCTTTAGAAACCCGTCGCCGCCACCCCTACTCCAGCACCTTCCCTCGCCGCCGCCGGCCGGTGGCGGCGGGATCTACTCTCTCCTGCTCGACCTTCTCCAAATCGAGCCTGTTCTGCTCCCCCGACGTCCCCACGACGCCATGCAGCTCCCCCACTTCGCCGCTCACCACTCTCCCCTCGCTAGCGCTCATCTAGTGCATCTCCTCTGGTCGCTCGTTTGTCAAATCCGCCCACATCTTCCCCCATCCCACCCCACTCCTTCATGCTCGACCTCCAGATCCGCCGCCAGCTTCGGGAGTTTCCTCCCAGGAATTGGCCGGCCATGCCGGCTCCTGTGTGTGCTACGCTCTGGTGCTGCGTCTGCTCTCGTCGGTTCTGCTCCAGCCGGCAAGAGGTAATTTCCCCAAGATCCTACCCACGGCCAGCTCCTGGTATATGGATTGGTATGCTCTTCCATGTTGTTCCTTGTTGGGAAGCTGTGAGTCGGCCTTGCCGGTCTCTATCGGTGAGTATCCTTGAGGTTGTTGTTGGGGTAACGGGCGAATGCTCTGCGTCGGCGACGCCCGAGGGCGCCGTGCACCTCGTTGGAGGCGTCGCAAAGGAACCCCGCTCACCTCGGCCATACACTTTTCGATCTGTGCTTATGGTATCTAGTACTGGGTGTTGTGGTTCCGGGCAAAAGCCCTGCACTGATTTGTGCTGGTGATGGTGGCACCTGTGGGTGTCGTCCCCTTCCTTGGAAGCATCACTTTGGAACCAATTACCCTACTAGTGTTGGCTCTCTTGGCGGCCATGGTCGTGCTCTGTGAGCATCGGTCTTCGTGTAATGCTCTCCGTCTCCATGCCAAGATAAGTTCTATGGTACTTCATGCCGCTTTGGTTGACCTTCTTTATGGGAGGTTCGTGCTAGCGGTGAGTTCTAGGTGATCATGGTCCTTCGATGGCGTTTGGGGTTCTTGTGGCCTCGCTTTGTGCTTGGTTCACTCATTTGGTGTTGGTCTTCGTGTTCGAGGCCAAGAGGAGATGCAATGGCTGTCTCGGCGGAACTTTGCCCTTCGGTGGTGACCTCGGCAAGGGGATGCCTTTCGACGGCGGCTGCGACTCTCCTAGTACTGCAAGGTGAAGAGTGACCGCTCTGCAAGCGGGTTATATTTCTCAGCGTTCTCTCGACTATGGATTCCTTTGTATTGATCCAACAGCACTCGTCCATGTTCTTCACGGTCTGTTCTGGAGTTGCTGGGTGTTAAGTATGATGTTTGGTGGTGTTGTAGGCTTTGCACCTGTCCGGTTTCCCTTTTTCTATTTATTTTTGTGTCGTTTCTTGTGTGAGTGTTGTGTGTTACATGTGGTAGCCGTTGTGTTTGTATCCGGTTTCAATGATTAATGAAAATGGTTTAGGCCGGCTTTTGCCCGCCATAGTTGCCTCAAAAAAATATTTATAAGGCAATTTTACTGTACCTTTTACTACTCATGGGACAGGAACTAGTACGAAATGAACAAACGGTTCAAATTTGGGTGATTTTGAGGCGGCAAAAATGCCGAATGCATGAGAACAGGCCAACCAATCCCTACCCAGGTAAGATTTCAAATGGGATGGGTATGGGTAGCCGCCGTCCCGCCTATTCTCATCCACCGGACAACGTGGGTCATCATTTGAGTGATTTTGAGGCGGGATAGGTGGGATCGGGCGGACCTGATTATTTTTCTATATGGTCGATCGTACGCTGCCGGCCGATGTTGGTGGAGCACTGGAGCTGGACCGATCAAGGCCAACGCCGAAGATGGCAACGCCGTACATGCCAACGCCGTAGATGGCACATGCATGCGCGCCAGACCGCCACAGTTCTCGGTGGCCGAAGCTGCGTACTCTACCGCTGTCCGCCGCCGGCAGGAAGGCGTCTCCCGGCAGGCCGGTGAACAGCGGCGGCCGACTGCACGCGTACTCCACGTTTGTCTCTGCCCGCGCCGAGGCGTCTGCTGGCAGACCGGTGAAACCGCACATCAGGATTTCTGGGATGTAGGCGGGATAAATGGGATGGTTTGCTTCGTCCCGTACGGGTTAATCGGGACGACGGGATCTAATTAGTGGAATAACACTAGTGCACACGGTGGCCTCTAACACCGGTTAGTAAGACCCTCTAACAGCGGTTCTATAGCGGTTATAGAACCGCTGTTGAGGATTCGGTGTTAGAGCCCCCCTTAACAACGGTTCTTATGTGAACCGCTGTTAAAGGGTGGCGCACGTGGGGTTGTCGCAGAGCTCAGCCCCCCTTTAACACGGTTCGTAACATGAACCGGTGTTAAAGGTTCTCTGTCGCGGCAGAAAAACGGACTAAATCTCTGTCGCGGCAGAGTTCTGCCGCCGTCCCGTTTTGGGCGGATTTCTGCGGCGCGACGAGGACAGGGGGAGGGGGATCGATCGGGAGAGGTGTACACATACATCGTCGGTACATACGAGTACATGAATAATTAAGCAACTATTATTATATACATAAGCATCGTTATTGTGGTATTCTCCGTACACGTTGAAGCATCAAGTACAAGACAAACACGTTCAAGCATATATACAATATAACATCTCCGTACACATTCATTTTGAATATCTAAAGAGTTCTCCGCCAGGCGTGACTGACCTCATCAAGTATGAACCCCGCTAATTCCTCTTGAATGGCTCGTATGCGGTCAAATGGTAAGAGTTTGTCCCGTATCCGTTCGATCTAAATATATATGAAGAATGAGGTCAATATATATATAAGAATGAAACTCAACACAACTGATGGTAATAAAATAATGTTGTGTACTTCGTTTACTTACTCTAAGTTGTTCTAGTGTGGCCTGACCCGTCGCACATATTGTGTTGCGAATGAACTCGCAAACGTAGTGTCCACATAAGTTATTGCCGGCTCCCTGCTGCGCGCGCTTTACGAGAATAGAGAGTTCAATCAAAATAATAATCAATAAAACATGATATAATGGAATTAGAAGTAGAATCAAAAAGATACGCAGACCTAGCTGGCTAGTATTACTTACATTTTGATCTACACATTTTAGTTCTTTTGACCATTCACCCATGATCCTGTCCGTAAACCTTTTCCAAATCTTGTCCGGCAAAGAAAATGGATAAAAAAGTAATTAATTACTTGTTGTTACGAAAGTTGCCGATCTAGTGCGATAAATGATAGAAAATATCTGGTAGGATGGGACGCGTTATACATCCTTGTTTATCTAGGTTGAGTTCAAAATTACAAGAACTAAGTTTTGTCCCTTCTGAAGCTGATACATCCTTGTTTATCTATCACAAGTGTGGAATTGCAATGTTTGTGCTCATACAAGTTCATCGGATGAAGTAGTTGCAACATTTTTAAAAGATCTAGTGTAAATTTCGCTCTCTAAAGGCTCAGGTGATCTACATTATTTTCTCAGAATAGAGGTGAAGAAAACAAGAAACGATATATTCTTCGTTCAAGAAAAATATGAAACCGACTCTTAACAAGAGTAGGAACGCAGGCATGTAAAGCTCTACCTACGCCTCTCTCTAGTATTTCAGGACTTAACTCTTACTAGACCAGATATTTACTTTCCAGTTAACAAAGTATATCTGTTTATTCATGCATCAACTTCAGTACACTGGGGACTGCAATTAATAGAATACTTAGATATGTCAAGGACGCTGCTAATTATGAGGTCGTCCTCTACCTTGGTTAGTACCTTCTTTTCTGATGCAGATTGGGCAGGCTGTCTTTACGATAGAAGATATATAGGAGGATTTGCTATTTTTTTATCAAATTTGATATCATGGTGTGCAATAAAACAAGCAACCGTTTCAAGATCCAGTACAGAAGTTGAATATAAAACTTTGGCAAATGCAAGAATAGAAATAAAATGTGTCCAATCGTTACTTGCAGAACTTGGGGTGAAATAGGACTAATCTCCTTGATAATTTGAGTGTCACTTATCTACCAGCTAATCCAAGTTTTTCATATTGAAATTGACTTTCACTTTTTTAGAAAGATGCTTGAAATAAGCAACTACTTCCTTCGCTTCAAAATATAAGATGTTTTAGCTTTATGACGTAAATGTATCTAGACTTCTTTTAGTATATAGGTTACTAAAACAAGTCTAGATACATTCTCTTCACAAAATTAAAATATCTTATATTTTAAAACGGAGGAAGTAAGTGTCAGATTTGTGCATTTAAATTATGTTGTAGGCTGTTTTACCAAGGCACTTCTAGTAAAAAACCTAGAAAATTTAAGCGTAATCTCAATCTTATCAAGCTATGGTTAAGAGAGGATGTTAGTGATATTGGAGTTTAACAATCGTGAGGATCTATCACTTCCTCTTCATCTCCTTTGCATTACTACTCGAAAATGTCTAATTAATGTCTAGTGCTGATTGTAATTGCCTAATTGTAAACTCCACGGACCAGTCACTAGACACCGAGACAAAGGCGGTTGATTCATCTAAATTGAAAGCACCACCCATGACCGAATAGCCCCTAATAGAACACAAGCACCACATAGCCCTTTATGTTTTTCTCAAACTTTGAAATTTTAAACTTCAAGTTTCAAAACATCCTAAATAAACACCTGGATGTAGCTAACCATATATTCTACTAGTGTGTAGTTTTTTAGCTCGAAATACTACGTATTTTGGGCTCAGAAAAAAAATACAAAATAGCATAATAATAAGGTGAAATCTGCACTTCAGTGTACTGTTCATCAGCAACAAAAACTCAATTTGTCATTTTTTCTGAGCCTCAAATACATGGTATTTTGGGATAAAAACTTATACTACATTAATAGAACACATAATTGGCTACATCCATATATTTTTTTGATATTTTTGAAACATTTGAATCCAAGTTTTTGAAGCTTCAAAAACCAGGTACCGTGGAGCCCGGGCCGGGACCCATCACGCCATGCTCCACAGTCCACCCACAAGGCCAGAACGAGCTTTCACTGTCCAAGTCTGTCCTTGCCGTCCCGGCGCGTAAACAGCCGCGTTCGCGCCTTCTCGGCGTGCGAGCGTGCGACCCAGCTAGCCGCACCGGCACCGGTGAGAAGGTGATTGCGGCGCATTCGACTGGGCCTTCGCCGTTGCCGTCGCAGAGCAGAGGCAGACCTTGAGCGCCGGTATGTAGTAGACGGCGATCATGTCGACGAAGTTCTGGAG
Source organism: Avena sativa (assembly GCA_916181665.1). NCBI lineage: Eukaryota > Viridiplantae > Streptophyta > Magnoliopsida > Poales > Poaceae > Avena > Avena sativa. The sequence continues at coordinate 345,221,811 of OV702280.1, read as the reverse complement.
GTTATCCGGCGAGCCGCCGAGCCAGAAGCCCAGAACTGCAGGCTGAGGTTGTAGAGGCGCGCATTCTGCATCTTGTCGTTGGGGAGGTACTTGAGCAGCGTCCGTACCAGACAGAGCATGCTGTCGTCGAATCCCCCGGAGTCCTTCTTGCGCTTGAAGACTGGCCGTGCTGCGCCATCCTGAAGAAGCGGAGCTTGTTGAGGCGCATGACCTCGGGCATGGACGGGAAGACTAGCACGGCGTCGTGCGTCCATCCGGTCCCCGTGCTTCTCGACGGCGTCCCTAACCTTGAACACCAGCTAGTCCACGAAGATGAGCGGGCGGACGAACACATTGGCGGAGGCGTACGTGTCCATGTCCCTGAGCTCCTCGCCGGGGTACAGGTCACCGCCGTTGATGACGCGGTCGTGGTACGGCATGTCGTCCTTGGAGGACATGGCGAGGAGGTGCCCGTTGAGATAGACAAGGCCGGCGTTCTCCACGCCGACGCCGCGTGACGGGTCGACGAGACGAGACGCAGGCGTTGGCGCGCGCGTATGGTAGAGGATGGCGCGGAGGGCGTCGAGCGCGTGGTCCCAGCAGCGGAAGAGGCAGAGCGCGGAGATGAGGTGGTTTCAGAGACGGCGTCGTGGCAGCGAGAAGCGTGAGCGCCGTTGCTAGGTCGCGCAGCGCACGTAGGTGGTGAGGAGCGCTTTGTTGGCAACGGCTTGCTTCAGAAGGCGCCCTTGCTGCAGGGTAGGCGTAGGGGACACGGCCAGAAACTGGCCGCCGGCGAGCTCGCCCAGCGCCGCATTACTGGGAGAGCACGCACGGGAGCCGAGCCGGTATCCGATTGCGCGTGGCAAGCAACGGCGGCGGCCGGCCGTGGTTCCTGCGCCGGGGCCGGGACCGGGACAGGGACCGGAGCCGCGTTTGTTCCCCGCAGAAAAAAAGAAGCGTTGTAGTAATGTCGAAGTCAATCCTGTGTGTATCTCACGTGTTTGAGTTTCAGTCAATTCAGAAACCGTAATGAGCTCCCAGATTCGGAATCTCCACTACTATTAAAGAGCCAAACATTATCTTTTCTAAGTACACCCCGTCTATCTACACAGACGAATCACAACCGCAAGATAAGACCAATCAATCTCAATCTAACTGCCATCATTAGTCTAATCGGATCCGGGGTGTACTTAGCAAAAAAATTTTGACTGACCGCTCCACTGGCAGAGGAAAACGCCCGCCCGTGCAGTTCGTCCAAGCAATGAAAAAAAGACTCACAGTTTCCGGATCAGATCGCCCCAATCACGCTTGTCCTGCCCCTGCCCCGCCATCGCGACGCCTCCCATCAATTCGCGTGGAGCTGACGCACTTCATCGGTAGAGGAAATATTCAGCACCCGTTGTCAATTCTTCATCCTCAATCAGCCATTCCGAATCGTACTCTGCCGCCGCCGTCTGCCCATCCCAGCCCTGCCCTTTGATTTTGCCTCCCCCGGGACTGGCGAGCTACACCTCCACGCACTGGCCCGCAGCATCACGGGCAACGACACCTCCCATCCCTACCCTATCGCGCATGTAGCGTATCGCCGCATCGTCATGCCTTGGCTTCAGCTTCCCTGAGCTCTGTGAGGTGTTCGTCAACATCTTCTTCCCCTCCGACCACGCCCTACGCGAGCTTCTCTCCGCCAACCCCACCCCTCTCTTCACCTCCAAGTGCGTCCTTGCCGATCTCATGCGTCTCCACAAGTACCACGTCATGGAACCACCCAAGCTCCTTGCTGCCACCAGGTTCCCCTTGCTCTTCTCTTCTCCACTCATATTTTATCTATATTGCAGTCTCCAAAGCTCTATGTATGCATTGGTCAATTATTCAGTTTCAGATATGGAGCACTTTGATCTGCCATATGTTAGTTACCTCATATAATTAGAGTCAATTTAGGTCTGGTGCTTTGGACTATTTGAAAACCTAGATACAAAATGAATTGATAATTATTACTGGAGACCCTCCTACTTATGTTTATCATGTAAATTGTCATTGTTTAGTTCGGGTTCCCCTTAGCCAATATAGTTTGAGCCTTTGTTGCCAATTTTGAATCAAATCACAAACTAGATTTAGAGATCATTGGTTTAACTTTGTCAGTTTGATTGTGTGTAGCACTACTGGTACTTACATTCAGTCTAGACAGCTTTAACATTTTAAAACTTGATGATGAGTTTGAGGAAGAGGTTGGTTGTCCGTTCTATGGATATTTTTGATGTGCTTCAACTGAGATCATGGCGAGAAGCATTCAGAGCACTATTTTTTCGCCGCACATGATTCTGATCTACATGATATATTATGGAGGTACGAATGGATCTGTATTTATGTGCTTATGTATTATGTTTGGTTTAGTTCAGATCAGATCAAATAAGAGAAGATGGATAGTTTCATTCTATAGTTTCTGGAGATTTTCATTACAAGTGATTTATGATGGAATTGATGTGGCAGGGGCAGGTTTAGTTCACATTAGATCAGATAAGAGAAGATGGATAGTTTCATTCTATAATTTCTGGAGATTTTCATTACAAGTGATTTCTGATGGAATTGATGTGGCAGGGGCATAGACAAAAACTGATTGTGCTGTATTGTGTGTTTACTTTTGTGTCAACTCTCATGCATGGGATTGAGATGAGATAGTTGGGATTTTATTGTGTTGATGTCAGAAGGAAAAGTAAAATTCAGTTGTGCCAATTCATAATAAATTAAAATGGTTCTCATTATTTCTGAGCCGTGTAGCTAGCTACAGGTCTATTCTTACAAGGTGATTACTTTGTTTCAGTAAAATATAATTGTTCCTTACATTTTTCAGTACCCTTGATGCATAGATATTATATTCCTATATGTAGAGATATTATAGATGCTTCTGATGTGATTTAGTTTTTCACTAAAATCCTCTTCAAAATCTCATGTCGCTTTGCAGGTAATGGTCTCTTCTACATATTTTATTTGCTATCTTGATGAGCTATTCAGTTAATGTCAAAGCAGGCTGAAGTCGAGAATAACTTATGCTATCTTAATGCTTCAACGATTCAGTCTAAGGCTCACAAAGCAGTTTGCATTTTTCAGTGCTGCAATCAGATGATATCTCACAAGTAAGCTAAATCTTATGCTCCTTGTTAATGGGAGATGCACATTGTTTATATTTTATCTAGCCGTACTCATTTTTAAATTAAAAGTACTTGTATACTGTGATTACTGTAACTTACTTTTTCATTCCCATGCATGGTGAAACCATTCTATGAAGAAATACAAATAACCAGGTGCACGCCTTTATGTACGCCATCCACACAATACTGGGTGAATACGCATCAGATTATTCTAAAGATATTTTAGCTTAATATATAGAGGCATCGATTTAAAATTTCTCACGCATTTCGAAGGTTTGAACGGAATCATAAACATAGCCATGGAGCACCACAAGAAAAAAGAGGAAGATGTGCTATAGACTCCATACTCATTCACTCTTTGTCGTTTGGTTATGTATGGGATGCTTAATTTTCTTATTAGAATGGCATGCCTTCTAGGTTCAATATTTCACTTTATTTTGTTTTTTACATGTAAACTGTCCTTTTCTGCTTGAATTAGAGGCTGGTACTGACTAATGATGTTGGAAATAAATAGTATGACGTGGTCTACATAGGGAACTATAAATGCATATTTCTTTTACATTCCCTTGAGCATATTTTTCGAATTTGAGTAAGTGTCTCTACTTATTTTATTAATCCTGTTGGGTGCTTAAGAGACTTGGAAGATGACAATGATGAGAGGAAACATGTATGTAGTGACTGGTGTGATAGTCCTTTTTGCACGAATGAATTAACGAGTGTATTCTGGCGTTAATCAATCTTGGATGCTAAACCAAATAAATGACTTTATTTATGATTTATTAATTGATAAGCAGAGACTTCAATCTATTTTTTAGCAAGATAACAATTTACTCTGAATTTCACGCTTCCAAAAAAAGTCAAGCAGGGCATGTATGATTTAACGGATCAAATCCTCTCCACTTTCTAGATTTCGTGGCCCAAATCGTTGTTGCCATCATGATTCGCCTAGCTCATGCTGATGCCACAACGTCGGCTTTATTTCCTACCGTCTTGCGCCCTGATCCGTGTCTGCCCAGCTTCATCGAGTTCCATGGAGGTGCAAGATGGCGGTACCACAAGGCCTCGGCCTTGGACCAGGGGATGACGCCTTGGTCCGCATGGACACGGATTGCCACCACCGCAAAATCTCCACCAGATGCCTTATCATCCACTGTCTCGACGCCACCGAGGCACGCCGTCGTTGAGGCCCAGCCGGATGCATGACCGCTGCCTAGCGGTACACGGCCATACAACTACTGCCGCTGATGCCCCATCAGGACGTGGCACCGCCGAGGACCGCATAGAAGCTGCCACTAAGGCCCTATGAGAGATGATGCAAGACATTACATTGTGATCTTTTCCCCTATTTTTTGGTTTTAACACATCTTTTGCTTGCAGTTCGTCTTACCTCCAGTCATGCGTGTAGCAGCATAGGAAATTAACACATACAAGCACAATTGGCAAAACCATCGGGTAAAGCACACAATGCATCTCCTTCTTCACTTTGCAATTAACCTCATAATTTACATGGTCATTTGACGATTTATCTAATTTGGTATAATAATATATGCTGCAGAAATTTTTTCAGCTGTCTTATAGTCTGAGGTACATTGTGTCTTTTCCACCAATCAAGTTTGAAAAGTTGTCTTGAATGTGCTAACTGCTGAGTTGAGACAATTAGTTTACCCAATAAAGGGGATACTATCGAAGAGCTACATGTGGCTTCTATATGTTCTGATTACACATGCAATATTTGAGGTGAGGTCAGCATTGCAAACACTTTTGATTTGAGTTTTCTTTTGCGCAAAACTTCAAAGAATTTATATAAACATGCTGATTTGGTGCCTTTCCTTTTGCCTACATATGACTTTTGTTCAGGGCATGAACATGAACATCGCTTTATTTTGCAACACAACAACTTTGTTCGGTCTCATGCAATTGCTTATATTTGCCTTCTTTCTAGGATTATGGCTTTTTCATATGTTTGAAGTTCTGTATGTACTTCTATATGTTCAGGTAAACCGAGACTCTTGCTTCAGTGATCATTGTATCATTGATTTATTAATGACGAAGCTGTTGTGAAATAGTATACCTAGAGAATAAATGCCCTAATTTTTTGTGGGACTTCTAAGGTTGAAATGTTCTTTCATCACTCTCACTCTCTTGATTTGTTATATAGTCCCGTCCATGCTTCTCTCTCTTTGATGTAAGTATATCAGATGTCGCCATATTAGTATTTCACTGATGCAGCAGTCAGCATGTCCAAAACTTTTGCTGATCAATTGACGAACACTCATATTGCTTTGACTTATGAATGTGAAATTATTCTAGAAGAAAATTAGTTAATGTATCAACTTTTGATTAACTTGGTGGCTTGGTGCAGATATTGGAAGATAGAATAGAATTTGCAATGTCAGACAAACCTAGAGTACAATGAAGACAGACTGATTGTGCATGTATCAAAAGATGAAGATGACTCACAAGAGATTCGTGAGAAATTTTGGTTAGTATATTGTACCGAATCAATCTATAACCGTTATAAAATTGTTGTTAATGTTGTTCCTTCCTATAATACGAGCACCAGATGGCTTGTTCAACTGGTGCCTGTATTGGATGATGCCACTGAGTTTTCACATGAATTTTCTATTTATTATGTCAATCGATAGCATCGTGGGTACATTTATTTAGAAATTTATAGACTATGAGGCATTTATTTAATTATTTGTCTTCCATGTAAGTGTAAATTTTGGGATATCCTTGGTCAAATTGCAATGATGCATAGTGCACTCTAGAGCAACTTAGGTCCTTGGAACATCCATATAATTTGTCATCTATTTGTTATTTTCTGTATAGGGCCCTTCCTTGTTACGTGAATTGTGATTTCTAAGCTTCAATATTCTTCTTGATTTCATTTTTTGATTTACATATTTAATATGTGTGATTTATAAAGTAAATATTGGCTTCTGCATTGTGTTATCAGAAATTTGAATAGGACAAAACGTCCCAAAATCAGCAGCAGCACCAACAAGGGCACAAGGGCACATAGACTTATATGAGCTTGTTGTCATGAAAAGAAATGGGAGAAATTAGAGTTCTTTATAAGATGGAAAAAGAGATCTTGACATATAGTGGTGTAGCCAAACAAGTGAAACTCTTGCACATATTACATATCATCTTTGCTCAAAGTCAAATGGATTTGAAGTGTTCCAAGAAACTTTTTGACATATTATAAACTATGTTATTCCGTGGATAGAGCGTAGAATTGACTACTTGAGACGGGCGTGCGCGTGTATAGCTACTAGTCACATAAGTAACACAACCTTGTCCTATTTTCTGCTAGAAATTTGCAAAATTCAACTCAGATCTTGAGAGTTGTTCCCACACCGACCGAGTAGCAAGTTGGCGGGCCAAACTGTAACGCACCCATCTTTTAAACGTTGACCCCCAGGAATGATTTCTCGCGGGCTATACGTTGTTAGGTAGATAAGACCTCTCCAGCAGCGAATTATACGTGCTCGGATAAAACCCCGTTTAATTCGGTCCCCACGGGGACTCGAACCCAGGAAGCTGGCCGCGCACTCGCTAGCCTTGCCACAAAGCCAACACTTGGTTCTCGTAACACACCCATCTCGCGCAGTGCATTCCTCTTTTTTTGACAAACACAGTACAATTGAAGACACTCACAACACGTACATGCACCCACCCCTATGAACGAACACACGCACACCCTACCCTATGAGCACCTCCAAGGGACTGAGCTGGCGGATTGAGTCTTGAGATTGACGAAGTCAACACGGACGCCTCGCTGTCGACGGAAACGTCGCCTCCCACTGAAAGAATATTCCGCCTTTTATGCAATACACAATGTCAAACCTAGGGTTTGAACACTGGTGGGCTGGGGGTATAACTACCCTCCTAGCCACCCAACCACAGGTTGGTTTGCTTGCGCAGTGCATTCCTCGTGTTTGAATTTGTGAGCTGATAGAGTTGGTTTGATCGGTTGCAAAGTTTGTGTTTGTGGTTCGGCAGTGTACCGAGTGCTTGCTCCCGTCAACTCTGAATTTAGTTGGATCGAGAAACTCTCACAACTAACAGGATTTTACACTTTTGGCTAGTAATGTTCAACACTTAAAAGAAAATGGCCTTTGAAGGTTTCAAACCTTGGCGTTATCATTAGCAGCGCGCTCTAACCAAGCTACTAGTAAGAGGGATGTAAGAAAATGGCCTTTGAAGGTTTCTAACCTTGGCGTTATCATTAGCAACGCGCTCTAACCAAGCTACTAGTAAGAGGGATGCTACCAAAACTGGGTATTAATATCAGCAGCATCCAAAACACATACTGGGCATTATATATGCAGGTTTTATAGCAAAAGTGCAGCTTTAGTTGATTCCTCACACATTCGTCCATATCATCATCGTTTACATCCACGGTACTTTATGGTCCTTACGGAAGTAGTAGTATATATTTGCCTACATTTATAGTAGATTCTTAATTGCAATTTTTTGCCACATTTGTAGTACTACTGGGAACAATTAGTATGAAGTTGCTTAAATTCTCGCACAAACATTTATTTTAGCAATAGACAGAATGTGAATGTAATTAACATCTCATCTTAACAATAAACCACTCACGTTCAAAATCATACTATTTAAGTGGGAGAGTACAGCAAAGACAGGGGCAAACAGATGATGCAAATTGTAGGCATAGCAGATTGTGAAATAAAAGACAGAACAATGAACTCCAACATTTAGGCTACCCAGATTTGATTTCAATCCTACGTTTCCTAGTAAATCCAGTTTTTGCGATCGCAACTGGCCACACCGAGCACCTCTCCTTCTCAACCTCTGAGATGTGGCAAGCAAATCCGATCATAAGTTCATAACTAGAGACGCTGACAACAAATCAAGAGTAGAGGGGGGCAATAGCTACTAGCGAAAAAATCATGCAGACGTTTAACGGCATCCACACCATCAAGTTAGTGACTTATAATGCCTCTTGAATGCAAGAGATTGACAAGACTACAACAATATTGTAAGATCGCATGGAAGCATACAAACAATACAGACAATTAATCATACTTGAATAATTTTCATGGTGTTTCACATTTGATCACCAAGTTCAACAAAGCAAGGGCATAGTTTTCAAAGAGTAGTTAATGACTTATTTACTGCAGCTTGAAAGCAAACAAAAAAACAAGTCAAGAGCATGGGTGGCATGCATCATCATCAGCAGCAGCAGAACAAATCATGTACTACATCCAACAATGGCATCTCATACAGTTAATGACTAACTGCCTCATAAAACAAAAAATATGAGAGTAACATGGTTAGACTCCATTCACTCGAAACGGGCAGAAGCAAAACAAAATAGATTATCTAATGGAACGATGACAGTTTATGGCACTGCTCAATAGCATATGCTAGCTAATTTTAGATCGTTAGTCTCCATAGGCTAACAAGCCAGGGGCAGCAGCAGATCGCACGCCAAAAACCTTAACAAACGTGTGAGCAAACACAATTTTCTACAACAACAGCCCCAAGCATTGCTTGAAATTGTTTAGTCCAACCAAATTCGATCAGAACTAAAAATAGAGATCTGCTCAACCAAAACGTCGAGCAATCGTCTAGAAACAGAAACACGAGACACATCAGTATTGGTGTCGATTCCTCGTCTAGCAATAACTGATCCAACGACGTAACACATCATCAAATAGGGGATTCAAATACCACGCCAATTTCGAACGCTGAGCATGACACACCATGCTCTCATCACACGGTGGCGCCGCACCGCACGCGCACCATGTCGTGGGCACGGCTTTGTGTTTGGAGGACACATTTAGTGGATAGAAGTTAGTGCGGAGGAGCCGATAGGGATATGGGAGAGCCGACCTCACCTGGCCGAGAAGAGGGAGTCGCCTCGTTGGGCTTGGAGCGGGACGAGTTTTTGTGATGATTTCCGCCGGTGCTATTACTTGCATGCGATTCAATTCAAGGAATCCGCTGTTGCTGCTTTGATTAATATCATTAGCAACGCGCTCTAACCAAGCTACTAGTAAGAGGGATGTTGCCAAAAAACTGGGCATTGATATCAGGAACACCGAGAGCATTATATCAGCAGCACCCAAAACACATACTGTACTAGGCATTATATATGCAGGTCTTACAGCAAAAGTGTAGGTTTCGTTGATTCACACACATTCGTCCATATCATCATCGTTTACGTCCACGGTACTTTCTGGTCCTTATGGGATCGCATATAATAGATAAATAGTAGTTGTACTATAGTAGTAGCCCCTATGTAACGAACGACTGATCAGAGTACTCAGGTCAGGTATCACGCATAAGGGTGGTGATCATACATGATACGATTATAGCTTACGCCGAATTCAATTTGTATAGTTTTTAGGTATGATGCGTTTGAGGAAGAGTTGCCCTCGGCCATGCATCTTACTGAATGATGCACATGCGTCGGGTAATCTTGGTCCAGACGGACTCAACTCCAGCCTCATCCTCATCAGCGCTTGCAGGAGCATCAGCGTTTAGGGGAGCGCCGTGGTTGACCGCGTTGTTGGCCGGCACCTGCGGCTGGGGTGGTGGGGCGATCTTGTGGTGGTTGGCGGCCTTGTTGGCCTGCGCCTGAGTCTGGAGTGCAGGCGCTTGGGCAGCAGACGCTAGCGCCACCGCTAGCCCAGCAACCTCTTGCGCGACGCCGCACCTCGCTGGTTCAGGAGCACGCCCATAAGGAACTCTTTCTGGCGGCGTCGTGTCTCCTTTAGGGCCGGATTCCCTTTCCTCGCCATTATGCCTACCAAAATAACACGGACAACAAAGAATTAGTACTAGCAGCATTAGTTGTAGAATGTCGACAACGAACAAATAACATCAAACATCCAATCACCAGTGCATCGCGTCGTACAGTAGTATAAAGAAACTCATGAGAACTCAATCTTCTAAAAATCTATCACCGATGCGGTAAATGCCCCAAATGCTAACACTATCAGTTTCCTCTAACTTTAGATCATTCTGACTACACATTCCCTTAATTTAATAAGTCAATGGATTTATCGGATTCTGGGTATATCATAAGATGTACCTTCTTCCACATTAATATTTCAAGCGTACTATAATCGTGCAAATAACATATCACACCTCAATAGAACTTCTCGGTGTACCGCAAAGTCCCTAAATTACTACGAGTGTGGGGGTTCATTGCGGCAATAGTGGTTTTGTTTATAAACACTAAATCAGAAAACATATAATGTTCTAATAAACCACAAATAAGTCAAAAGCAGAGAAATCAGGCAGACGTTTAATGGCATGCTGCAGTTTCCAACATAAAGAAAAATTGGAATTAAGAATCTACAATAAATGTGGGCAAATATATAGTATCGAGAACAATCGGTATGAAGTTGCTTAAATTCTCACACAAACATTTATTTTAGCAATAGATAGAATGTGAATGTAACCAACATCTCATCTTAACAATAAACCACTCACGTTCAAAATCATACTATATAAGTAGGAGAGTACAGCAAAGACAGGGACAAACAGATGATGCAAATTCTAGACATAGAAGATTGTGAAATACAAGACAGAACATTGAACCCCAACATTTAGGCTACCCAAATTTGATTTCAATCCTACATTTCCTAGTAAACCCAGTTGTTGCGATCGCAACTGGCCACACCGAGCACCTCTCCTTCTCAACCTCTGGGATGTGGCAAGCAAATTCAATCATAAGTTCACAACCAGAGACGCTGACAACAAATCAAGAATAGAGGGGGGGCAACAGCTACTAGCGAAAAAATCATGCAGACGTTTAACGACATCCACGCCATCCAGTTAGTGACTAATAATGCCCTTTAAATGCAAGATATTGACAAGACTACAAAAATATTGTGAGCTCGGCATGGAAGCATACAAACAATACAGATAATTAATCATACTTTGAATAATTTCCATGGTGTTTCACATTTGATCGCCAAGTTCAACAAAGCAAGGGCACAATTTTCAAAATGGTCAATGACATCTAGTTAGTGACTTATTTACTGCCGCTTGAAATTGAACGAAAAAACAAGTCAAGAGCAGGGGCGGCATGCAGCAGCAGAACAAATCATGTAATGGCATCGCCATACAATTAATGACTAACTGCCTCATGAAATAAAGAATATGGGAGTAAAATGGTTAGACTCCATTCACTTGAAACGCGCAGAAGCAAAACAGAATAGATTATGTAATGAAACGATGACAGTGCCACTGCTCAATAGCATATGCTAGCTAATTTCAGATCATTTGTTAGTCTCCATGAGCTAACAAGCCAGGGGAAGCAGCAGCCAGATCTCACGCCAAAAACCTCAACAAACGTGTTGAGCAAACACAATTGTCTACAACAACAACCCCAAGCATTGCTTGCAATTGTTTAGTCCAACCAAATTCGATCAGAACTAAAAATAGAGATCTGCTCAACCAAAACGTCGAACAACCGTCCAGAAACAAAAACACGAGACACATCAGTACTGGTGTTGATTCCTCATCTAGCAATAACCGATCCAACATGTAACACGACATCGAAGGGGGGATTCAAATCCCACGTCAATTTCAAACGCTGAGCATGACACGCCATGCTCTCATCATGCGGTGACGCTGCACCGCACCATGCGTGCACCATGTCGTGAGAACGACTTGATGTTTGGAGGACACATTTAGTGGCGAGAAGTTAGTGCGGAGGAGCCGGTAGGGAGATGGGAGAGCCGACCTCACCTGGCCAAGAAGAGGGAGTCGCCTCGTTGGGATTGGAGCAGGACGGGTTTTTGCCGATGATTTCCGCTGGTGCTGTTACTTGCTTGCGTTTCGATTCGAGGAATCCACCGTTGCTACTTGGATTAATATCATTAGCAACACGCTCTAACCAAGCTACTAGTAAGAGGGATGTTGCCAAAAAACTGGGCATTGATATTAGGAACACCGAGAGCATTATATCACCAACACCCAAAACACATAATGTACTGGGCATCATATATGCAGGTCTTATAGCAAAAGTGCAGGTTTCGTTGATTCATACACATTCGTCCATATCATCATCGTTTTTGTCCACGCTACTTTCTGGTCCTTACGGGATCGCATATAATAGACAAATAATAGTAGTACTATAGTAGTATCCCCTATGTAACGAATGACTGATCAGAGTACTCAGGTCAGGTATCACGCATAAGAGTGGTGATCGTACATGATACGATATATATCCAGCTTACGACCAATTCAAACTGTATAGTTTTCAGGTGTGATGCGTTTGAGGAAGAGTTGCCCTCGGCCATGCATCTTATCGAATGATGCACATGCGTCGGGTAATCTTGGTCTAGATGGACTCAACTCCAGCCTCCTCCTCGCCAGCGCTTGCAAGAGCACCGGAGTTTAGGGGAGCGCCATGGTTGGCCGCGTTGTTGGCCGGCACCTTCGGCTGGGGTTCCCGGGCTATCTTGCGGTGGTTGGAAGCCTTGTTGGCCTGTTCCTGAGTCTGGAGTGCAGGCGCTTGGGCAGTAGACACCAGCGCCACCGCCAGCCCAGCAACCTCTTGTGCGACGACGCACCTCGCTGGTTCGGGAGCATGCCCATAAGGAACTCTTTCTGGAGGTGTTGTGTCTCCTTCAGGGCCGGATTCCCTTTCCTCGCCATTATTCCTAGCAAAACAACACGAACATCAAAGAATTAGTACTAGCAGCATTAGTTGCAGAATGTCGACAACGAACAAATAACATCAAACATCCAATCACTAGTGCATCGCGTCGTATAGTAGTATAAAGAAACTCATGAGAACTCAATCTACTCAAAATCTATCACCAGTGCGATAAATGCCCCCAAATGCTAACACTATCAGTTTCCTCTAACTTTAGATCATTTTGACTACAGATTCCTTTAAGTCAATAAGCCAATGGATTTATCAGATTCTAGGTATATCATAAGATGCACCTTCTTCCACATTAATATTTCAAGTGTACTATAATCGTGCAGAAAAACATATCACACCGTTTACCCTCAATAGAACTTCTCAGTGTACCGCAAAGTCCCTAAATTACTAGGAGTGTGGGGGGTCATTGCGGCAATAGTGGTTTTGTTTATAAACACTAACTCGAAGAACATATAATGTCCTAATAAACCACAAAGAAGTCAAAAGCGGAGAAATCAGGCAGACGTTGAATGGCATCTACAGTTTCCAACATAAAGAAAAATTGGAATTAAGGATCTACTATAAATGTGGGCAAATATATAGTACCAGGAACAATTAGTATGAAGTTGCTTAAATTATCACACAAACATTTATTTTAGCAGTAGATAGAATGTGAATATAATGAACATCTCATCTTAACAATAAACCACTCACGTTCAAACATTTATATAAGTGGGAGAGTACAGCAAAGACAGGGGCAAACAAATTATGCAAATTCTAGACATAGCAGATTGTGAAATACAAGACAGAACATTGAACCCCAAGATTTAGGCTACCCAGATTTTATTTCAAACCTAAGTTTCCTAGTAAACCTAGTTGTTGCGATCGCAACTGGGCACACAAAGCACCTCTCCTTCTCAACCTCTGAGATGTGGCAAGCAAATTCTATCATAAGTTCATAACTAGAGACACTAACAACAAATCAAGAATAGAGGGGGCAACAGCTACTAGCGAAAAAATCATGTAGACGTTTAACAACATCCACATCATCTAGTTAGTGACTTATAATGCCCCTTAAATGCAAGAGATTGACAAGACTACAAAAATATTGTGAGCTCAGCATGGAAGCATACAAACAATACAGATAATTAATCATACTTTGAATAATTTCCATGGTGTTTCACATTTGATCACCAAGTTCAACAAAGCAAGGGCACAGTTTTCAAAATGGTCAATGACATCTAGTTAGTGACTTATTTACTGCCGCTTGAAATCGAATGAAAAAACAAGTCAAGAGCAGGGGCGGCATGCAGCAATAGAACAAAACATGTAATGGCATCGCCATACAGTTAATGACTAACTGCCTCATGAAACAAAAATATGGGAGTAAAATGGTTAGACTCCATTCACTCAAAACAGGCAGAAGCAAAACAAAATAGATTATCTAATGTAAAGATGACAGTGTATGGCACTGCTCAATATCATATGCTAGCTAATTTCAGATCATTTGTTAGTCTCCATGAGCTAACAAGCCAGGGCAGCAGCAGCCAGATCTCACACCAAAAACCTCAACAAACATGCTGAGCAAACACAACTGTCTACACAACAACCCCAAGCATTGCTTGCAATTGTTTAGTCCAACCAAATTCGATCAGAACTAAAAATAGAGATATGCTCAACCAAAACGTCGAGCAACCGTCCAGAAATAGAAACACGAGACACATCAGTACTGGTGTTGATTCCTCATCTAGCAATAACTGATCCAATGACGTAACACAACATCGAAGAGAGGATTCAAATCCCATAGACATGATAAGAGCCTTTCTTATTATCATTTTTCTTCTGAAAGTTGGTTGAGTGTGTGGCCTTATTCTTGTCATCAAACTTACCTTTGCCTTCAGATTTGTTCTTATTCTTGAACTTGTGGGATTGGAAGTTTTCATCTGCACCAAATTGGCACTAGAACCTCTCTCAAATCCTCGGGCAGTTTTTCCTTTGCTCTCGCCTTCTCTTCCACATGAACAGACCTAATGAGATCTGTAACAGAAAACTCTTGTTTCTTACGTTTCAGATAAATAGCAAGGTTTCTCCATGAGGGAGGAAGCTTGGCAATAATGCCACGTCCACAAACTTGTCCGGTAAGGTACACTTGAACTGCTCAAGTTTTTTGGCAAGTGATTGTATCTCATGAGCTTGCTCAACGACAGAGCAGTCATCAACCATCTTGTAGTCATAGAATTTCTCCATGACATACAACTCAGTGCCAGCGTCCGAGACCCCAAACTTGTCCTCGAGCACATCCCACGCGTCCTTCCATTATCAAATGACATATATGGGTCAACAATGTTGTCCCCAAGAACACTGAAAAGAACCACCATAAAAATGGTACCAGTGTTCTTAAAGGTCACTTCCTGCTCAGCAGAAAGATCTCCTTCAGGCTTGCCAAAAGTGACACTATAGCAGTTTAGGTTTTCAAACCAGAGAACTGCTCTCGTGCGCCATCTCTTATAGTGCATGCCATCAAAAGAAGGCAGCCTAGTAGCCGCGACTACACCAATGTAATTCAGTTGTCTATCATCAGGGTTTTGGATTGTTAAAAATATAAGCAATAATCTATATAATTTAATCCGAATAATAAACTGATAAAACATGATCATACAAACAGTGTCAAAACTAATCATGCATATCAACAAAGTAGATAAACAGATTTCATCTAAATAAGATAAACCTATCACATCTACACCAAACGCTAGAACTAGAAATTCTAGCATAATTTGAAAGATATAGATTGAGATCGCATACGGTGTAGACTGCATAGCAGCGGCGACAGTAGCAACAACGTTGTCGCTCATGTTTAGGTTGTCGAAGATGTTGGTGATGTCCAGGAAGAATTTGTCGTTCGGAAACTCGTCGTCGAACGTCGTGATTGCCAGTAGTCGTGCTCCCTAAAAACTTGATCGTCCCTCATCCGTACAGGTTTATGAGAAGACAGGGTTTTGGAGGCCTACTGTCCTGATCTACGGTGCACGCCACAAGCCGGGATGGGGAAGACAAAGGTGACAGAGCAAGGTTCTGGAGGTAGGTGTGTGTGAGGATTAACGATTAGGTTTAACACATAAGCTTATATAGATAAAATCTGGAAACGGTTGCTCAAGAGCACGAAAGTCAGCTCAAAGCATAGTTTCAATCACCATTGGCATAAAAGCTGTCATACTATTATTTTGGACCCAAGAAATTTCTTGTCATAAATTGAATATAAACCAGCTATTGCGATATCCCTTTGTACAATTTCATTCCAACACAAGACATTCTGAATTACAGAGTGGACTAGCAAGCCAATAAAAGTGGCAAAGCTTTTTTTCCTTCAGAACATGGAAATAACAGGCTAAAAAGGTCACCTAAACAAACTGCAATCACTAGTGGTGACAACGTGCATAATAGAAAACTACTACATACTACTACTATTCCTTTGAATGGGAGAATACCTGGGTCAGTCTCCCGCTAACGGCAGTCAAGTTGCGCGTCCAAGACCCACAACGGCAATTTGGATAGAAATAACCTATAAAAAACATTGCCAATTTCTCTTTATATTATGAAGCATTGCCAATATATATTACTAATTATATGGTTACATCTAGGTGTGTTAATTTTTGTTCATGTAGGATGAATTTTTTGTTCATGTTATAACTATAGTTAGAACTATTGCCAATATATATTACCAACTCTAGATGCTAGAACTATAGGTAGAGTAGGATGAAATTTTTGTTCTTGTTACAATTATAGGTAGAGTAGGGTAGGATTTTTTTCATTTTAGAACTATGGCTAGAGTAAGATGGAGTATATGTTAGACCTATAGTTGGATTAATATGGAATTTTTGTAATTGTTCTTATTGTCTCTATTGTTTTGAATATGTAGGATGTCTCTAAACGCCTCTCTAAACAATGTTCACTATGATGTTCAACACCGTGCCTACAAGTTGTCGGAGAAGAGACAGGTACTAAAAACTTCCATACAAGTCGAACAAGATGCCATGTTTGTTGAGATGGAAATCTAACCTTTGCCATTGTATGTTTGCAGGAGCTTCTACCCCTTCAACTTAGGTATCACGAGGTCTCGTCCGGCAAGATGCGTTATGACAAGCGGTACACTCCGTACATCCAACAGCTAGGACTCCTCCCCTTTATCCACATGGTCACTCGGTCAACACCGGCCTGCAACCCCGCTGCGATCACCGCGCTTGTGGACCGGTGGAGGCCGGAGACGCACACTTTTCACCTTAGGACCGGGGAGACTACGGTCACTTTCCAGGACATGAGCATGATCCTTGCACTCCAAATCGAGGGAAACCCTGTGTGCATAAGCACGAATTCATACGGGTGGTGTGAGCAGATGGTCAGCCTTATAGGGAAGGATCCACCCAAGGCTATAAACGTGAAGGGGGAAGACTGAGGGTCGCTGCCGTGGCTACTTTTAGTTGTATCATCCAGAATTTCAAGACCTGCCCCGAGGATGCTGATGAGGAGACGATTAGGACGTACACTCGTGTGTATGTGTGGTACATCATCACGAGGAATCTCTTTACCGACATCAGTGGGGATCGTGCTTAGTGGCATTGGCTCAAGTTGCTCACCATTTTTGACTCTAAGCTCAGTTGGGGTTCGGCGGCGTTGGCCTGGTTGTACCGTCAGGTAATCAGTTCTTTACAAATGTTGTATATTTCTGCATTACCTCAGAAAATATTGTTATTACCAAATGGTTGTTCACTTCATGTGCAGCTGGATGATGCTTGTCTTAGGAGCGCCACCGATGCAGGCATTGGTGGTTGTTTGCTCCTTCTTTCGATGTGGAGCTGGGAACGCTTCCCCATTGGACGGTCGAGATTGTTGAAATTCAATGCTTATGTTGATGACGACAATGACCTCCTTCTCCCCACGTGGGATTACAAGTGGGATGTGGTCTCCGAACCGCCAGGCGACCCAGTGGCGGCGTACAAGAGGTACACCAATGAGTTTGACACGATCACCATGGATCAGGTAATTTCCTCGGGTGCGGTCAATTATATGTCTTGAACTTTCTTTGAACTTGACAGGAGTGTGGTATGCTACAGGTGACGTGGGAGCCATACGATCGAGGGGAGCGCTTTGGTGACCCCACGTGTCATGATCCAGTTTGGGTTATTTCAGATTGTCCCGCCTGAGTGGAAGGACACGAACATATAGCTCCATGGGTAAGATATCATCGTCCAACCTGTGATGTATTTATCCTTCACTAAATAACGCTCTAGGACTTGTTGTTGTGTGCAGCTACGACAGGAAGAAGCATAGGAAGGAGAAGGATTGGGACAAGCTTCACAGGAAGCATGTTGAGAAATTCAGGAGGTGTGTGATCGAGGCTAAGAAAGCAAACAAAACACAGGAAAGTGATACTTCGGAAGCGTATCTATAATTTTTGATGCTCCATGCTTGTTTACTATCTACTTTTCTTTGCTTTGTCTACACTTTGAGGTGTTTTTATATGTTTTTTGGTACTAACCTATTAACAAGTTGCCCCAGTGCCAGTTGCATGTTTTTTTTTGGTTCTACAAAGGCAGAAAATCAATATTCTCGGAATTGGACGGGACAAAAGCCAAAGTCAATATTTTACCGTGGGCAACACAAAGCCAGAATACGAGATGGAGGAGACTCACCAGGGGGCCACACCCCTTGGCCGCACGGGTGGGCCCACCCCGCGCCTGGGGGGTGCAGCCGCCCTGGCGGCCCCCTGCCTCGCCTCTTCGCCTATAAAGTCCCCCCAATGCCAAAACCCTAAACACCCGATCAAAACTCCATGAAACTATCTGTAGCCGCCGCCACCATCGTCCCTAGATCGGGGCGATCTGAAGCTCTTCCCGGCACCCTGCCCGGAGGGAAGATCATCCTGGAGGCCTTCTTATTCATCATGCCAGCCTCCGATATGAAGCGTGAGTAGTTCCACCTTGGACTACAAGTCCATGTAGTAGCTAGATGGTTGTATCTCCTCCTTTGTGCTTTCATGTGTAGATCTTGTGAGCTCCGTTCATGATCAAGCTCTAATCTATTTGTAATCATGCATGTTTTGTTTGCGGGGATCCGATTGATATTGAGATTATTATGTTGGTTTGATTAATGGTTTTATCTTTATGATTCTATCATCTATGTGTTGTTTGTGATCTTGCATGCTCTCCGTTGCTAGTGGTTATCTTGGCCAAGTAGTTGCTAGTGACTCCAAGAGGAAGTATTTATGCTCGATAGAGGGTTCATGCCTCTAGTTTCCAAGGGAAGTGTCAATAATCTATTCGGTTGTAGAACGTTGTTGCTACTGGGGAGAAAACAACGGTCTCTTGTTCATGGAACATGTGGACTGTTTACCTTACACACTTTTCTTAAAGCAGTTGTTTGTTGCTTGCAACTTAATACTGGAGGGGATTCGGATGATAACCCGAAGGTGGACTTCTAGTCATAGATGCAGTTGGATGACGGTCTATGTATATTGTTGTATTGCCCAATCAACCTCATAGGATCTTTCTGGCTAGTAATTGCATTGTTATGCCTTGCTCAGTTCCTGTCAATTTCCCCGCTGTAATTTTTTTACCCTTCATGCCATGTTGTTTATCTAAGGAGAGCACCTCTAGTGAACTATGGACCCCGGTCCAATCTTTACCATTGATACATCTTCCACTGTTACTTCTTTACTTGCTGCAAACCATCATCACCTTCCACACCATACAGTTAATCCTTTGTTACAGCAACCGGTGAGATTGACAACCTCATTGTTCGTTGGGGAAAAGTCTTGAGTTTGTGTTGTGCAGGTTTCTACGTTTCTTGCAACACCTTTGAGACGTTTCCTTCCTCCTACTGGTTCGATAACCTTGGTTTCTTACTGAGGGAAGATTTGCTGTTGTGCTGCTTCACACCTTGCTCTTGGGGTTTCCCGACGAAGTGCTCCACGTCAACAAGGAGTCATCAACAAGTTTTCTGGCGCCGTTGCCAGGGAGGCTAAGGACGTCTTCACAAGGGGAGTCCTCCTCAACCTCTCTCTTTACTTTGTTTTTAGTTTGCTTAGTTTCTTTTGCTTGGTTTTGTTTGCCTCTTTTTATCAAAAACTCCAAAAAATTAGTTTAGTTTGGTTTGCTTTATCTTATCAAAAACACAAAAAAAATTAGTTCCTACTCTATTTGCCACCTTGCTCTATCTCACCATGTTGTTCCCCAAGTTCTGCCCGAAGGACCTTTCGATAGGTAGTGGCTCTATAATTGGGAAAGAAAATATTGAAGAATTCTTCATTCATATTAGCAAACATGAGGATATTGAGGATAGAAGAACTTGCTCCTAATTATGAAATTGCTGCAGCTTCTTTAGTTCATATGTTGGAGTCTAGGTTTGTTAGCCTTAACCCCATGATGCAAATATTTTTCCTAAAACTAAAAGAAGAAAAGAATGCTGAAAAGAGAGAGTTTATTCTTGAAACTTTGCTCAAAGAGTTCCATGATGTTGCTAAGGAAGCCAAAAAGGTCTTTGAGCGTTTTGATATGCTAGGCTCATGTGTAGATGTTGTGGGTACTTCTGATAAAACTAAGCCTAGAGAGGAATTTATGATACCTATACCCTTTAAGCTTGTTGGGATGCATGAGGCCTTTGAAAATAATTTTGTTTGGATTGTTCCTGAAAATCCTTTTGATGAAATTAGTAAACCAAAGAGAGATGAGAAGGTATCCTCCAAAACTCATTTGGATGAGATACCTTTCATAGTTGAAGATTTTGCAAGTATTGATGTTAATGCTTCCTCATTTGAAAATACTTGATTTCTTGCTTCTTGTGCCTAACTTAAAGGCGTTAAAGAAAAGTACTTGTTGGGAGATAACCCAAGAGTTTCCTTGAGTTTTGGAAGTTATTACTTCAGTAATGACCTCTCCTTATCCTTTTTGTTTGCTTTTTGTGCCAAGAATGACCTCTAATGAGAGGGAAGTGAGATTTGGGGAGTTGCTGTCCCGAAACAGATTTTTGTCCTCCACCATAAAAATTCCCGAGGAGTCTCTATAAGTCGGATTGAGCTGAAAATTTATAAATAAATCTCCCAGTATGTTAGATAATTTCGTTAGTTCAACACTTTGTGATTTGAGGAACAGAAGATTTTCGAAAAAACCGGTTTCTACCTTCTGGTCTGTTTTGACATATTTCTGCCATTATTTGCATTTGCTTCTTATTGATTCCTTTTTGACTTATCTTTTGGGGAATTGAGCTTTTTGAAGGATTTGCTAAAATTGATTGTGTTTTTAGTGAAAAGTTTTGCTGTTCTAAAGCTAAACCCAAAGGTATATTATCTTTTGAATACACTGATGTTGCTAATGAAGATTGTGTGAAGTTTTGTATGAAGGAAAAAATTCAGGTGTAAAGAGAGAATGATGTAATGAGATGAATAATGGACAAAAGCTCAAGCTTTGGGATGCCACCCCGGTGTCACCCCAAGAAATATCCAAGAGGTATACGCGCCAAAGCTTGGGGATGCCCAAAGCATCCCCTTCTTCATCAATAAAAAGCTCAGGTCTTTCTAGACACTTCGTTTTTATTGTTTCATGCACTGTTGTGTTGTTCTTGGAGCATCTTAGTTTTCGTTTGCTTGAATAAAGTAGTTTGGACCCCCGTTCTCGCTGTGTTGTTTCAAATAAGTCAATTAGTGTTGGAAAGGAGTAGAAAGTTTTTGCTTGAAAGTGCAAGAGAAGCTTGCATTGACTATGACTTAGACTTTAGCATGACATGCTAGGAGTTGTTTTGACCTTATGCTTAGTGATTACTGCTATATCATGACTTGTTCCAAACAATTGGGATTACTTAGTGTTCCTTGAAATAATCATGCGTTGTTTTAGCATATAAAAGCATAGTATTATGGTATTCTCATTTGATGATTTGTTTGGGTTGACTTGGCACATGCTCACACATGTTATGACTATGAACAAGTCACCATAGCCTCTATGATCATTTAGTCCTTGACTTGTAGTACCACTCTATGCTTTGATTAGTAATGTTTTGTCGCTCTGCATGATTATTGCCATTATTGCTCTCTTAGTTGGTTGCTCCCAGTATTTTGCTAGCCTCCACTAGTATGAGTAAGCTCTACTCATGCTTATAACTCCCAAGAAACCAAGTTATTCCAAAGTTTCCACTATAAACTCCTATGCATGGTGTGTCACACCATTCCAAGTATATTCTTGTTTTCATCTATCTTCCAATTAAAAAGTATTTTGTTATGTGAAAACTTAGTGATTAAAGCCCTCACAAACTTGATGCCACACTTTATATTCCTTGCCCCTAATAAACTTGAACCATTGTGTCATCTATGTTGTATATTCTTGCACTTATACATTGGAATTAGCAGAACCGTGCTGTCACGGGGAATGTTTTCAACATTGCACTTGGTACTTTGTACACAGTTGATATCATGCTCTTTTTTCTATGGATGTCGCCGGTGTGAAATAAAGAGGGATCTTGTAAGTACATGGAGTTATGTATTTTGTGTTAGAGAAACGCCTGGGCCGCTATCCTAAGCCATGCCTAATCATGGTGGAAACTTGCAGCATCACCATAATGAGCATTCTGTGAAGCATCCTCAATAAAAAGCTATGCACATAGTAAATAAAAGGATCGCTGAGATGCTCATTTTCTGCTTGCCTTGTCATTTTGGTTATGGGATATCTCATGTACCATGTGCAAGGGGTACCCCGTTGGCGGCTCTCTATGATACACATGTAGTTACTATGACAAGAACTTATAGGTAACCAAAGTTGAGTAGCATGCGGTGCGGCCCTCGTATTCAAGGGACATGAGATTGCCAACTTATACTTTGTCAAGCATATACTCCATCTTTGTTCACTCTAACCTTAATCACTTCAAGATGCTTATGATAGGGGCAATGAGGGTTGAAAGCTAACAAGTACCATAATTTTTGGAAGCTCTTTTTGAAACTTGCAATCCCTGCTTCCCTTTATGAAGGCCTTTCTTCCACTATTATATTGAGTCTCCACCTTCTACCTTTAGGCACCATTAAGAGAGCATAGTTGTCATTCTTAGTTCTATGTGCAGTGTGCCAAAACTTATTTATTGATGCATATTGATGATATTGCTTGTTATTTTGCTACATGTATCTAGTCACTCTTGTGAACTTTGAAGGTGTCCTATGCATCTATTTGCTACTCTATGAGGGACAAGCTGAATGCCATTATGCCATGTTTTCTGTATGTGAAACAAACAAATATTTTGCAATGCATGTTATTCATGATCTTTGTTTGTAGCCTTTCATGTTGCATGCGTAGTTACTTTGTCTTATTGTTATAACTCCATCTTTCATGCACATGTTTAGAGTTCTTTGATCCCAGCTTTTAATGCTTGCAAATGGTTTGATCTTGGTTTTGATGGTGCATGTCACCTAAAAAATTATTATTTTATCACTTACCTACTCGAGGACGAGCAGGAGTTAAGCTTGGGGATGCTTGATACGTCGGAAACGTATCTATAATTTTTGATGCTCCATGCTTGTTTACTATCTACTTTGCTTTGCTTTGTCCACACTTTGAGGTGTTTTAATATGTTTTCTGGTACTAATCTATTAACAAGTTGCCATAGTGCCAGTTGCCTGTTTTCTTCTGTTTTTGGTTCCAGAAAGGTAGAAAATCAATATTCTCGGAATTGAATGGGACAAAAGCCAAAGTCAATATTTTATCGTGAACACGAAGCCAGAATACGAGATGAAGGAGGCTCACCAGGGGGCCACACCATCTGGCCGTGCGGGTGGGCCCACCCCACGCCTAGGGGGTGCAGCCGCCCTAGCGGCCCCCTGCCTCGCCTCTTCGCCTATAAAGTCCCCCCGATGCCAAAACCCTAAACACCCGATCAAAACTCCACGAAACCGTCTGTAGCCGCCGCCACCATCGTCCCTAGATTGGGGGGATCTGAAGCTCTTCCCGGCACCTTGCCAGAAGGGAGATCATCCCGGAGGCCTTCTTATTCATAATGCCAGCCTCCGGTATGAAGCGTGAGTAGTTCCACCTTGGACCACGGGTCCATGTAGTAGCTAGATGGTTATATCTCCTCCTTGTGCTTTCATGTCTAGATCTTGTGAGCTCCGTTCATGATCAAGATCTTATCTATTTGTAATCATGCATGTTTTGTTTGCGGGGATCCGATGGATATTGAGATTACTATGTCAGATTGATTAATGGTTTTGTCTTATTAATTATATCATGTCTGTGTTGTTTGTGATCTTGCATGCTCTCCGTTGTCAGTAGCTATCTTAGCCAAGTAGTTGCTAGTGACTCCAAGAGGGGGTATTTATGCTCGATAGTGGGCTCATGCCTCTAGTTCCAATAGAAGTGACCGAAATCTCTTCGGTTGTAGATGTGTTGTTGCCACTAGGGAGAAAACAACGGTCTCTTGTTCATGGAACAAGTGGATTGTTTACCTACACACTTTGCTTAAAGCAGTTGTCTGTTGCTTGCAACTTAATACTGGAGGGGGTTCAGATGATAACCCAAAGGTGGACTTCTAGTCATAGATGCAGTTGGATGGCGGTCTATGTATATTGTTGTATTGCCCAATCGTATCTCATAGGATCTTTGTGTCTAGTATTGCATTGTTATGCCTTGCCCAGTCCTGTCAATTGCCCTGTTGTAATTTGTTTACCCAGCATGCCATGTTTGTTTATCTAAGTAGAACACCTCTAGTGAACTATGGACCCCGGTCCAATCTTTACCATTGATACATATTCCACTGTTACTATTTACTTGCTACAAACTATCATCACCTTCCACACCATACAGTTAATCCTTTGTTACAGCAACAGGTGAGATTGACAACCTCACTGTTCGTTGGGGCAAAGTCTTGAGTTTGTGTTGTGAAGGTTTCCACGTTGCTTGCAACACCTTTGAGACGTTTCCTTCCTCCTACTGGTTCTATAACCTTGGTTTCTTACTGAGGGAAGACTTGCTGCTGTGATGCTTCACACCTTGCTCTTGGGGTTTCCCGACGAAGTGCTCCACGTCAACAAGAAGTCATCGGAAAGGCCCTTCAGTCAAGATGCTTTCAATAACTACATCACATGGTTATACCCACGAGCATTTCAGGATTCGATCTTGGAGGAGCCATTGTTGTTCGATGAGATTGCAACCGAACAATACAACATCATGGTCAAAGAAGGGCAACAAGTCGAGTTTGCTCCTTTGGTAAACTTCGTGGTAAAGTGTGTTGAATGTTTGTTTTCCGTCTTGGCCCTTTTCACACCTTGCATGGATAAATTACTAGTTTTTTTTCTATGACAGTGCACGGAGGTAAGAAAGTCCGCCGACGCATGCGAGGATGCTTTCGAGACATACCCTCGTGGAGAGAAGGGAGAGGGTTTGTTTTGTGAATTTGTTAAGAAGCAGGGCCAACGGTTAAGGCGGCTGTTGAACTTGCTAGGTTGTCGTGACCCCGAGGTGGCAACACCGTCCACGTCACGGTCCAACACGCCCCAAGGTGACAATTCTGGCGATCATCACTCCACATCCGAGGACGAGTCAAACACACCCGAGGTAGTACAACCATTGCATCCCCCACTAACCCTTGAATTACTAGGCATATGTCCTTACCAATATTCTTTTGTTGACAACCCCAAGGTGAGGAAAGCGTCTCCGACGAGATGACCTTGGGCAACTACACTCGATACAAGGTCCACGAGCGGTCCGACTACGTGCTCAAGCCAAGGCAACCCAAGAAGCCTTACACACCGGACCCTTCTGCGGTCAAGGCAAAGAAGTCCAAGAAGACATAACATTTAGAGGTGGATGATGAAGAGGAACCGACGAGGAGGAACATTCCCGCGATAAGGCGCCGAGGAAAGAAGATGACCCGTGGGAAGTAGAGTAGATGTGGTCTTGTTAGTTTTTGAACTTTGGTGTCGTTTGAACTTGCTAGCTGTATTGTCGAACCATGTGATGTTGTATTATCGAACCATGTACCGTCGAACCTGTGAAGTCTTTCCTATTTCAGTTTTCAAGGGATGTGGACTGCTCGTGGTGTTAATTGTTATTTAAATTTTCTGAAATGCTATATAATTTACCTTAAAGAGTTTGCAAGCAATTGTCAAATCAAATCATAACATGTGAAATGTTGCAGCTGTTTGACAAATGGCCTAACAAGTTCGAAGATTCAGCAGTGCCACTGCCATCGTTGTTGTTGTCCTGGCAGGCATGTGCGACGCCACGGCCTACGGCACCGCACAATAGCTACTCGTTGGGCTGGAGTCTACAGGCATGTGCGGCGCCATGAGGCATTGCGTTGCATAGTGCGCGCCATGCATGTACTCCATGAGGCATGGAGTCTACAGGACATTGCACCGTGCAACGCCACGCCTCATGGCGCCGCACATGGGTTCCAAAAACAACAGAACTTCTGTTGATTTTGGATCCCATGTGCGGCTCCATGTGGCATGGCGTTGCATTGTGCAACGTCCTGTATGGTGGCGCTGCACCGTGCAACGCTATGCCTTATGGCGCCGCACATGGGTTCTAAAATCGACAAACGCTTCTATTGATTTCTGAGCCCATGTGCGGCGCCATGTGTGACGGCTTTGCATGGTACAAGTCCACGCCGTGTGGCGTCGCACACTCAGGATGTTGTGACAGCCAACCTTAAGGGGCCGTTTCAAGGGAAAATCGCGAACATAAGCAAAATCTTTCGGGGGGGGCAAATGTTTCTGGGGAAAATCTTGACACATGCAAAATAACACGAGCCTCCTCCATGGCTCCCGGTTACATACTCAAAGTCTTGAACATAGACCCTTTTCCATTCGTCTTCCTCTCTTCGTCTTACTCCATGGAGCGCCACGCCGTTTGACGCAGCCTTTCCCTCTCCGCAGCATGAGCCTCCTTCTCCATACGCTCCTCTTCCTCCTCTTTCTTGTGGCGCTCGTCCTCACGTTGCTTGCGCTTCTTCGCCATCTCCTTGTCACGCAGCTCTTCTTGGTACCGCCTTATTCTTATGGCACGATCGATCTCTTGGATAGACTTCGTGGCTTGAGGTTGCTCGAGGTCTATCCAAGTGTAATACCTGCATACCGGAGGGGGAGACTAAAAAATAATATTGCATGTTAGTACTATGATATGGAATAGTTGGGACACATGAAGAACTAAATTGCTTTGTGCATATCGGTGGAGTCTCGTACGGGTTGCGGCTGCGCACGGAAGAGCAGGAGTAGTTGGCACACATGAAGAACTTCCTTTCCCAAGTATCGGAATTATAGTCTTTGGACTCCTTAACAATGCAATCGGTTTCACACCAATAAATAGGAACCTCCTTACCATGGCCACCGTCAGTACGATACGCCTCCTGTGTCCTTTCTTCTTGGTTAGTGAAAGGTGGCCTAGAATTGGCCCTCCTCTTCCTCTCTTCATCTTCCATCTCATTTTGCCTCTTCCTCTCTTCCTCTTCCTTCTTCCTCTTCATCCTTCTTTTTTGCCAAGTCACGAGCAAGTTGAACTACCTCTTCAAATGCCTTCCTCTTATTTTCTTCCTCAACTTCCTTCCTCTTCCTCTCTTCCTCTTCCTTAGCTTCCTTCATCTTCCTTACCACCTCCATCGCGTCCGCTCAATACTTCGAGTAGTTCACACCTTCCCCATCATTGTCCTTGTTGGGTTGAGTCGTCATACCTATAATATGAATGAAAGGTAAACGTTAGTAAAGTAAGCATGAATGCAAAAAAAATAGTGGATTGAACCCAATAAGCATGAAAGATAGTAAAATATGCATAAATATGAACATACCTACGAGCATACGGATTTTGTCCTGCTAAGTAACCTATCATATTAGCCCAAGTTGTCGACCTCTTTGTTGTCTAGGAGCTTGTTGTCTAGGAACATTGTGGCTTGCGACTTGTTGGCTAGTTCTTGGTTGACTTGGGACTTGTTGGCTACCACTAGGTTGGCTTGGAGCTTGTTGGCTAGTTCTTGGTTGGCTTGGGACTTGTTGGCTACCACTTGGTTGCCTACTACTTGGTTGGCTACTACTTTCTTCATTTCCTTTTGCTCTTTTTCTTTGGGAACACTTTCTTGCATTGTGCCCTTCACCATTTCACGTTCCACACGGTCTCTCTCACGAGGCTCTTGGAATTGGTCGTTGCCCGTTTTCCGACCACCACCACGTCCCCATCCGTCCATGTCGCTCCTAAAGCGCTTTGTCTTACGTCTTCCACGTCTAACAACCTTCCATTTCGGATCGGGCCATAGTTTAATTCCATGGTACTCCGGCCATTGTGATTGGTCTAGGTATGGGTGAAATCTAGGAGACCTGTCTTCTTAGTAGTCTCAATAGAGAACTCAGACTCTCTCACCGTGAGCGGATTATTATAGTCCAAATGTCACCTGCGAGACACCACGAGCAAGTGCGAGCATGCAAGATGAAGCAACGATGGCCTTCCGCATGTGCACTCACAAGTCTTAAGCGAGACCTTGAAAGCTCGGCCTCCGTGTTGGACACCATCAGCCGTTGTACCTCCGGGCTCCGTAACTTGGTAAATTAGCTCGTCATTATCATATTCTATGACAACTTGAGAATCCGCTTTCCTTGACTAAAATTGCATCCAATCGTCAATCTTAGGTGGGTACTTGTATTTGTAATTATTCTTGTTGTCCCCCGCAATCTTCCGGTCCGTTTCATGTGAGTATTTCAGAAAATACTCATTCATCATGTCGAATGTATATCGGACTATTGCCGTGACGGGCAATGCACGGACACCTTTGAGCAACTTGTTGAAGGCCTCTACCATGTTGCCTGTCATTTGGCCGTACCTCCGGCCACCGTCATCGAAATGTCGTGCCCACTTTTCCATATGTTCAATGTTCCTATTGATAAACTTTTGACCACCCGCATTGAGTTCTTTGTTGGCTAGAAATTTGTTGTACAAGTTAGAGAAACAACGTTCTATGAAAGCGAGGCAACAATCTTGTAGATCATCGTACAAATCCTTGCTCTTGCATGCCCTATAGAAGTTTGCACAAAAGTGTCTCATGCACCAACGATGGTGCAATGGAGCATGGCCGGGAATATCAACCATTACCGCATTAAGAATTCCTTGATGACGGTCCAAGATGACACATATTTCCCTTTGAGGGGTTAATATCTTGGTTATCAAAAGATGGAATAACCACTCCCAATTATCATTGTTTTCCGCCTCCACCAAAGCAAACGCCAAAGGAATCAACCAGTAGTTGGCATCATTGGCTATTGAAATCAAGATAGTGCCCTTGAATTCTCCGGTCATAAAGGTGCCATCAACGGAGATGACCTGCCTACAATGTTTAAAAGCCCGGACACATTGCTCGAAACCCCAAAATGCAGGGCCAAAAACTCGAACGGTTCTTACGTTTACAATCCTTGTCTTGTTCCCATAAGGTTTAACCACATGAACCATGCCCGGGTTAGCATTGGCCATCGCTCCCAACAACCTTGGTATTCGGTTATAAGATTCCTCCCAATCACCGTACAATATCTTGAATGCATCTTGCTTAGCCTTCCATGCCTTCCCGTACTACACCTCATAGTGAAAGATGGCTTTCACAAGATCCATGACCATCTTGATGCTCATTATTGGAAATGACGCGATGTCATTGGAAAGCCTATAAGCGAGGAACTCGGAGGTGAGTTGCCGGTGCTCATGCTTCGCATCCTTTCCATCCACCATCGGGCCTCGGCACATGTGAGTTGATACACAACTAGATATGTGCCATTCGGGGCCTCCCTTGAATGGTCTTGGACACACAATCCAAGGACATCCTTCCTCCTCGCACTTCACCGTGTAACGCTTATTGATGTCCGAGTGCACGACCGTGTAAGGACGATGATGCTTCACCGAGAAGTCCTTTATCCATTGCTTAAATTTCATCAAGGTCTTGAACCTTGATCCTTTGCAAAAGCCATTATTCACATGATTGCCATCCCGATAAGAACTTGTCCTTGGTCCAAGCACTATGCCCTTGCCACCATCAACCTTGGCTTCATCCGCGAGACTAAGATCACGAAACAAAGGCACCCGATGATCCTGGCCCAGTACGGTATCGTGGATTTCAGCCTCTCTAGTCATGAACCCCTCCTCGTCAACTTCTTCTTCAGGACCATCAGCATCCGAGTCCGATGCATAGACTCGAGAATATGGGAGGTCATGGTCCATGTCATCTTGCGTGATATATTTGTCCAAATCTCCAACATTGTTGTCGTGGAGTTCAACATCATCATCTTCACCCCCATAATAATCATTGTCCTCTTACAACACTTCGGCTTGGTGTCTTGAAATCGGGCTCAATGTTTGGGTCAAAGGAGGTTCACTCCATAGCTCTTGGTCTACGGGTGGAGGACTCATAGTACGCAATGGGGAGGCAAGACGGTTCAAGACCAAAGACAATGAACTATCAACTTTCTTGGTGGCAAATAGCTCAAGAGCCTTGTCTAGGGATTCGGCCACCACCTCCTTGTATGCAAGCCAACGGGTTTCGGAGAAGATACGTATGGTCTTCCAATGGACATGCATTACCAAGCCAACATTATGTCTTCCCTCCAACTCAACAACATTATTTGGGTCTATCTATTTCAATTAAATCCTCAATTGCTCCAAGACCTTGGCATAGGTTGGTGTACGCTCAAACAACAAATCAAGCTCGTCCGGGTCCGGTTCTATGTTACCTCTCAAAAAAGCATCCTTGTCTATATGGTGAACATGAACAATTCTTGACATGCCTAAGATAATCACAACAACAATACCATGGTCAACATACTCAATACATACAAATGCTACCATGAACAAAATGCCCAACTCATATGCCAATGCAACAACATTCTACCATGCATCTTACAAAACAACCTAGGAGGCCAAAACAAGAATTCAATGGGTGAAATCAAAGAAGAAGGGGAAGAATACCTCAAGGCACTTGGGGGTGATCGAAATCCACGGAGAGAGTCTTCTGATTTGGGCACTAGGAGGGAGGAGGTTGAGGGAGGAGCCGAGCCGCCGCCACTGCTATGGTTCCTGGGGTGAGAGGAATGAGGCCTGGGTCAAGTGAGGGCCGGGTGGCGCGCTGCTACAAGACCTAATGTGCGGCGCCACACGCGCTAGCGTTGGTGGCGCCGCACTAACGGGACCGGGGCCCACGAGACTACGGGCGAGCCACGCTGGCAGGCGCGCGGCGGAGGCGCCACGCAGCATGGCGCTGCTCTTGAGGGTGCGGCGCCACGGCATATGATGTTGCAAAAAAAGTCAGTCCAGCAAATTTGTTTTCGCCGGAGTTCATTTTATAAATTTGTTTTTTTAATAGGTTATTTCTATCCAAATTGCCACCCACGACATCTTGATCATCGTGAAAATCGAGAACCGAGCTCCGGGCTGGAAGAGTGCCCTGCTAAACCCCGGATCGTACGGTTGACTTTTACTGATGCGGTGCTCTTTGCGTTGTCGTCCCGTCCTTGGCAATGAGCGTGATCCCCGTTCCGGCCACAATTAACGGTGCCAGGCATGGATCGCCCCCGTCGTGACCATGACATGGTTTGGAAATGGAAGACCTCCTAGCTTCCTCCGGCGGTGACTGTCAGGTGGCCTCGACGTTGGTCTGTCTCTCGCGCGCCGAGGGCGGCCTCGGAGTCCGTGACCTGCACAAGTGCCTCTCATGCATGCATGCTCAAGTTCGTCCTCAAGCTGGTACGGTGCCGGTGGGATCTCTCTTCCACTCTCGCCGTTAGATATATACGCCCACCTGGCGTTCCTTCAAAGAAGCTCTCTTCACCGCGCGCGTCACCAAGGTTATACTAGTTTGGCAACCGCGAGTCCACTGCGTCGGTCTGGTATGGCAACTCGCAACACGCGGCCGACCCCGACCTGTTCGCTAGATATTCGCCGGCCGCCTACCTGACCTGCTGTCTCACTCCATGGACCCGTGTACGTCCCTCACTGTTGCCGAGGCGGTCAGTTGTCACTACCTCTTCGCCCCCGACCCGGCTCACCTCACCGGCCTCGACGGCGCGCGGCGATCTGGACGCCATCTGGCACGCCGCGCTCTCTGCTGTCGGCTACCCCGGCCGGATACGCGCAAACTCCAACCTCCGGGCCGGGCCGGGCCCCGCGGAGTGGTGCTTGTCGCCTACGATCTCTCAGAACTCGCAACCTACACCCATCCCCATCCCCCAAGCGCCAGCTACCTCCGCTCCGCCTCCACCGCTCCTCAACGTTCGACACCAACCGCTGCTGCCGTCGTCGCGTGTAACATATGTTTGATAAATGGCAACAAGGTAAAAATTCTCTTCTTTTGTTGTTTTTTTTAGATACATGTGAATGTTTTAGTAGGATTGTGACATGTGCATACATTGTAGTGTCGATGATGAAAGTTTCTTCGAAACTATGGAGGTTGCCATTTCATCTTTTGCACAAAAGCAACATGTAGATGAAAATGATGAAGAGCAGGAGTATGAGGTGGACGAGGACGGCGAGGGCATGGTGGAAGCGTCAGCCGGTAGGAAGGCAAACTACACCGTAGATAAGGATGTGTTGCTTTGCAAGACTTGGTTGAAGATTGGCATGGATCCATCGGTTGGCACCGACCAAAGTAGAGACACATATTGGATAAGAATAAAGGAGTACTTTGATGCATGAATTATTTGGTCCATTTTGATCTTGTTTGTGATAGTTGCTATTGTGTTTTTGGTTTGCGCCGGTAGCGCACGCTGTAGTTTGCAGCGCTTGATGGAGACAGAATTCTCGTCGAGCCGCGCGCGCTGCATCACTGATTTGCATCGCTGTAAAATGGTGCATCGGCTGGAGATGCTCTTATATCTGCGAACTTTAGGGTACAAAGATCTTCTCCAGACAGACGAACCACAGGAACACTATTTTTATTATTTGGTATATATGGGTACGTAGTACCGCAGAACAAGTTTGCTTCCGTGTAACCCAAGAAACAACATGTGCTTGGTGTCATGAGCGGATGCGCCGGCCGTTCGCGATTTCGATTCTGGGCGGAGTATACTCGATTAAAATACTTCTCCACATGCGGGACGATGCTACTCCAACCAGAATTAAAATACTTCTCCACATGCGGGACGATGCTACTCCAACCAGAAGTCCAGAACCGGTTCGCGTGGTAGGAATAGGAATACGAGCTCGGGACGATCTTGTATCGAAATCAGGGTCCAAAACTAGTCGGCTACAATCCTACAACAGCATTTATTTTAATACATCACACGCGTACTCGTGTAACATCAAATATCAAATAGGTGTTTACAGTTCGAGCTACCTTATAGTAACGTTTACTATATAGATAATCTGCATCGTTCCGTAAATATGGACGCAATTGCTTCTCCATGTACTCCCGCTGGCAGAAGGTATGTACTCCGACGCAAGTTCAAGCTATTTGTGCCTTGTTTTTCTTCCGAAGTTATTTCTACTCCCTCCATCTGGAATTATATGTATCAGATTTATCTAAATTCGCATATATTAGGTATATTTAGTGTATAGATAGATACATACAAATTTAGATAAATCCGTGGCATCTAATTCGAGATGAAGGAGTAATATTGTGCTTTATTTTTCTTTTGAAGTTATTTCTAGCATTCTATGCCTTATTTTTCGTGGAATAAGGGCATGCATTACGTTACTGGTATTGGTAGCTTGGCATCTTCCTTTTTAATCAAAAGTAATACTTCATCCGTCTTAAAATAGATATCTCAATTTTGTCAAAATTTGAATGATTCTAGGCACTATTTAGTATATAGATTCCTTTAATTTTAAAAAAAAATCTAAGACATCTATTTTAAGACCGAGGGAGTAGTTTTAGCTAGCTTGCATATAGGTAGGTGGTAATTCTGGATGTTGTGTCTAATACCTAGGGCCAAACGGCAGCAGAAACCGAAGAATACTATGAAGAAGTTTTTATTCCTTTTCAAAGTGAAGGTTGGATGTCAAGTTTCCGATAAACACAAGGCTATTGGATCAAAGAAGATATTCAGGCTATGCATTCATAACGAGTATGGCATCAGGGCACTGGCCAAACCTGCACTTATAATAAAATCAACTGCACTAAGGCGGGAAATAAAGCTTCGTATGGAGAGGTGGAAGCTTCTATGGATTTATGGTGGCGTTCTTCCCAACATCGATACATGGGCAGCTTTCAAGGAAAATGCCGAGACCATGGCACAACTGGATCTTTCAATGGACAATGCAATAGACAAGTATGCCCACCGACGCTTGCAAGCCGGATTGTTTTACTTGATCGCATATATGCATGATTTTACGTTCACAGTTCGCAGTCATCTGTATGGTGATAATGAATTCTTGAGAGATCTATGGAGAAAGAAGAGACTAGAGCGCAGGATGAGTCGAACTAGTCATGAGATATGCAACAGTTCCGAAAGTGTCAAGGAAGATGATCAATTTGGCACAGACCTTACCTCCACTCTCGTCGCGGTGTTGAAATTGTGTGGCAGAAGGCACGTGTTTGGCATGCTACTTGTTATTTCATCAGCTTTCGCGATAGTATATTTGTAAATAACAGTTCAGTTGGGTTGATTTTGGTGCTACTGCTTAGTTTTCTCATGAATTGAGAAATAATCGTCCATGTTGTTTACTCTTTTACATCAATGCAGAGTTTTGAAGTCACACCACATATTTTCTAGACGATTAACTGGCACATGACCGTACGCTGCAAGATGATGACACATTATTCGGTCTCGATGTTACAGAAGTAGGTACGCGCTTCAAATTTATTTAATACCGTATTCTAACACCTTACTCCCAATCTCTCCAAAAGAGGTTGCTCACACAAGTAAATAAATAGACTACCGCAGAAAAAGTTTGCTTTCGTTTAAACCAAGAAACAACATGAGTCAGACTGCGTGCTGCTTGGTGTCGTTAGCGGAAGCGCCGGCCGTTTTCTGAGTTCGATTCTCGGCGGAATATACTCCGATTAAAATACAATCTCCGCACGCCGGACGATGCTAGTCCAACCAGTTCGTGTCGAAATCAGGGTCCAAAACTTTTTTTTTACGGGATCAGGGTCTAAAACTAGTCGGCTACACCCAGTCTTTATTTAAACATCACAGAAATACTCTTGTGTGACATCAAGTATCAGATAGGGTTTTACTAGTTCGAGGTACCTTATAAGTTTAACGTTTCCTAGATAGATCTGCATCGTTCCGTACGTATGGGCGCAATTGCTACTCCAAGTACTCCCGCTGGCAACAGGTATGTACGACAATTCGGGCTATTTGTGCCTTTCTAGCTAGGATCCTTATTTTCTCTGGAATAAAAGAGGACATGCATTACGTTAGTGGTAGTGCTAGTTCTAGCTTCTTCTTCTTTTTATAATTTCTCTGACCCGAATTAATTGACTTAAATTTTGTTTAGATTCGGATGTATCAAACTTATTTTACAGCTAGATATATCCGAATTTAGACAAAACCAAATCAACTAATTTGTATCGAAGGAAGTATTCAAGGTACTCCCGCCGTCCTAAAAAGTATGTCGTAAATTTGGATGGATCTATTGTCTAAATACAACCAAATTTTGCGACATCCTTTTTAGGACAAAGGAAGTACTTCCTTCGATCCAAATTAATTAACTTATATTTATCTAGATTCGGATGTATCTAATCTAAAATATGTCTAGATACATCCGAATTTAGACAAATTCAAGTCAATTTAATTGACTTACATTTATTTAGATTCGGATGTATCTAATAATAAATATGTCTAGATACATCTGAATCTATTAGACAAATTCAAGTCAATTAATTTGGACGGAAGGGAGTAGTTAGTTTTAGCTAGTTTGCATATGTCGTAGGGGGTTAATTTTAGTATGCTATGTCTCGTGCCTAGGACCACAAGGCAACACAAACCGAAGAATACCATGAAGAAGTTTTTATTTCTTTTCAAAGTGAAGGTTGGATATCAAGTTTCCGATAAACACAAGGCTATTGGAGCAAAGAAGATATTCAGGCTATGCATTCATGACGAGTATGGCATCAGGGCACTTGCCAAACCTGCACCTATAATAGAATCAACTGCACTAAGGAGGGAAATAAAGCTTCGTGTGGAGAGGCGAAAGCTTATGTGGATCTATGAGGACGTACATCCCAACATCCGTAAATGGGCAGCTTTCAAAGAAAATGGCAAGACCATGGCTCAACTGCATCTTACAATGTACAATGCAATAGACAAGTACGCGGACCGACGCATGCGAGCTGGATTGTTTTATTTGATTGCAGATTTGCATGATTTTACGTTCACGGTTCGTAGTCATCTGTATGATGACAACGGTTTCTTGAGAGATCTATGCAGAAAGAAGAGACTAGAGCGCATGATGAGTCGAACTAGTCATGAGATATGCAACAGTTCCAAAAGTGTCAAGGAAGATGATCAATTTGGGACAAACCTTACCTCCACTCTCGTCGCGGTGTTGAAATTGTGTGGCAGAAGGCACGTGTTTGGCATGCTACTTGTTATTTCCTCAGCTTTCGCGATAGTATATTTGTAAATAACTGTTCAGTTGGGTTGATTTTGGTGCTACTGCTTAGTTTTCTCATGAATTGAGAAATAATCATCCATGTTATTTTATAACGCAAGAGTTTGGAAGTTACACCACATATTTTCGCGGAAGCGGCGGCTGTTCGCGATTTCGATTCTCGGCGGAGTATACTCGATTAAAATACTTCTCCACACGCGGGACGATGCTACTCCAACCAGAAGTCCAGAACCGGTTCGCGCGGTAGGAATAGGAATACGAGCTCGGGACGATCTTGTATCGAAATCAGGGTCCAAAACTAGTCGGCTACAAGCCTACAACAACATTTATTTAAACACATCACACGCGTACTCGTGTAACATCAAATAGAAGTTCAAAAAAAAAATCAAATAGGTGTTTACTAGTTCGAGCTACCCTTGCCTTATATATCGTTTACTATCTATATAAATAATCTGCATCGTTCCGTACATATGGACGCAATTGCTTCTCCAAGTACTCCCTCTGGCAGAAAGTATGTACCCAAGTTCAAGCTATTTGTGCCTTATTTTTCTTCCGAAGTTATTTCTACTTCCTCCATCTCGAATTATATGTCTCAGATTTGTTTAAATTCGCATATATCTAGACATATTTTAGTGTATAGATACATACAAATTTAGATAAATCTCTGACATCTAAGAGAGAGTAATATTGTGCCTTATTTTTTTCTGAAGTTATTTCTAGTATTCTTAGTATTTGTGCCTTATTTTTCGTGGAATAAGGGCATGCATTAGTATTGGTAGTATAGTACTAGCTTGGCATCTTCCTTTTTACTCAAAAGTAACAGTTTTAGCTAGCTTGCATATAGGTAGGTGGTAATTCTGGATGTTGTGTCTAATACCTAGGGCCAAACGGCAGCAGAAACCGAAGAATACTATGAAGAAGTTTTTATTCCTTTTCAAAGTGAAGGTTGGATGTCAAGTTTCCGATAAACACAAGGCTATTGGATCAAAGAAGATATTCAGGCTATGCATTCATAACGAGTATGGCATCAGGGCACTGGCCAAACCTGCACTTATAATAAAATCAACTGCACTAAGGCGGGAAATAAAGCTTTGTATGGAGAGGTGGAAGCTTCTATGGATTTATGGTGGCGTTCTTCCCAACATCGATACATGGGCATCTTTCAAGGAAAATGCCGAGACCATGGCACAACTGGATCTTACAATGGACAATGCAATAGACAAGTATGCCCACCGACGCTTGCAAGCCGGATTGTTTTACTTGATCGCAGATATGCATGATTTTACGTTCACGGTTCGCAGTCATCTGTATGGTGATAATGAATTCTTGAGAGATCTATGGAGAAAGAAGAGACTAGAGCGCAGGATGAGTCGAACTAGTCATGAGATATGCAACAGTTCCGAAAGTGTCAAGGAAGATGATCAATTTGGCACAGACCTTACCTCCACTCTCGTCGCGGTGTTGAAATTGTGTGGCAGAAGGCACGTGTTTGGCATGCTACTTGTTATTTCATCAGCTTTCGCGATAGTATATTTGTAAATAAAAGTTCAGTTGGGTTTATTTTGGTGCTACTGCTTAGTTTTCTCATGAATTGAGAAATAATCGTCCATGTTGTTTACTCTTTTACATAAATGCAGAGTTTTGAAGTCACACCACATATTTTCTAGACGATTAACTGGCATATTACCGTACGCTGCAAGATGATGACACATTATTCGGTCTCGATGTTACAGAAGTAGGTACGCGCTTCAAATTTATTTAATACCGTATTCTAACACCTTACTCCCAATCTCTCCAAAAGAGGCCGCTCACACAAGTAAATAAATAGACTACCGCAGAAAAAGTTTGCTTTCGTTTAAACCAAGAAACAACATGAGTCAGACTGCGTGCTGCTTGGTGTCGTTAGCGGAAGCGCCGGCCGTTTTCTGAGTTCGATTCTCGGCGGAATATACTCCGATTAAAATACAATCTCCGCACGCCGGACGATGCTAGTCCAACCAGTTCGTGTCGAAATCAGGGTCCAAAACTTTTTTTTTTAGGGATCAGGGTCTAAAACTAGTCGGCTACACCCAGTCTTTATTTAAACATCACGCAAATACTCTCGTGTGACATCAAGTATCAGATAGGGTTTTACTAGTTCGAGGTACCTTATAAGTTTAACGTTTCCTAGATAGATCTGCATCGTTCCGTACGTATGGGCGCAATTGCTACTCCAAGTACTCCCGCTGGCAACAGGTATGTAC
Source organism: Avena sativa (assembly GCA_916181665.1). Lineage (NCBI taxonomy): Eukaryota > Viridiplantae > Streptophyta > Magnoliopsida > Poales > Poaceae > Avena > Avena sativa. The sequence continues at coordinate 345,183,260 of OV702280.1, read as the reverse complement.
GGCAATTCGGGCTATTTGTGCCTTTCTAGCTAGGATCCTTATTTTCTCTGGAATAAAAGAGGACATGCATTACGTTAGTGGTAGTGTTAGTTCTAGCTTCTTCTTCTTTTTATAATTTCTCTGACCCGAATTAATTGACTTAAATTTTGTTTAGATTCGGATGTATCAAACTTATTTTACAGCTAGATATATCCGAATTTAGACAAAACCAAATCAACTAATTTGTATCGAAGGAAGTATTCAAGGTACTCCCGCCGTCCTAAAAAGTATGTCGTAAATTTGGATGGATCTATTGTCTAAATACAACCAAATTTTGCGACATCCTTTTTAGGACAAAGGAAGTACTTCCTTCGATCCAAATTAATTAACTTATATTTATCTAGATTCGGATATATCTAATCTAAAATATGTTTAGATACATCCGAATTTAGACAAATTCAAGTCAATTTAATTGACTTACATTTATTTAGATTCGGATGTATCTAATACTAAAATATGTCTAGATACATCTGAATCTATTAGACAAATTCAAGTCAATTAATTTGGACGGAAGGGAGTAGTTAGTTTTAGCTAGTTTGCATATGTCGTAGGGGGTTAATTTTAGTATGCTATGTCTCATGCCTAGGACCACAAGGCAACAGAAACCGAAGAATACCATGAAGAAGTTTTTATTTCTTTTCAAAGTGAAGGTTGGATATCAAGTTTTCGATAAACACAAGGCTATTGGAGCAAAGAAGATATTCAGGCTATGCATTCATGACGATTTTGCATCAGGGCACTTGCCAAACCTGCAGCTATAATAGAATCAACTGCACTAAGGAGGGAAATAAAGCTTCGTGTGGAGAGGCGAAAGCTTATGTGGATCTATGAGGACGTACATCCCAACATCCGTAAATGGGCAGCTTTTAAAGAAAATGCCAAGATCATGGCTCAACTGCATCTTACAATGGACAATGCAATAGACAAGTACGCGGACCGACGCATGCGAGCTGGATTGTTTTATTTGATTGCAGATTTGCATGATTTTACGTTCACGGTTCGTAGTCATCTGTATGATGACAACGGTTTCTTGAGAGATCTATGGAGAAAGAAGAGACTAGAGCGCATGATGAGTCGAACTAGTCATGAGATATGCAACAGTTCCGAAAGTGTCAAGGAAGATGATCAATTTGGCACAAACCTTACCTCCACTCTCGTCGCGGTGTTGAAATTGTGTGGCAGAAGGCACGTGTTTGGCATGCTACTTGTTATTTCCTCAGCTTTCGCGATAGTATATTTGTAAATAACTGTTCAGTTGGGTTGATTTTGGTGCTACTGCTTAGTTTTCTCATGAATTGAGAAATAATCATCCATGTTATTTTACAACGCAAGAGTTTGGAAGTTATACCACATATTTTCGCGGAAGCGGCGGCTGTTCGCGATTTCGATTCTCGGCGGAGTATACTCGATTAAAATACTTCTCCACACGCGGGACGATGCTACTCCAACCAGAAGTCCAGAACCGGTTCGCCCGGTAGGAATAAGAATACGAGCTCGGAACGATCTTGTATCGAAACCAGGGTCCAAAACTAGTCGGCTACAAGCCTACAACAACATTTATTTAAACACATCACACGCGTACTCGTGTAACATCAAATAGAAGTTCAAATAAATAAAATCAAATAGGTGTTTACTAGTTCGAGCTACCCTTGCCTTATATATCGTTTACTATCTATATAAATAATCTGCATCGTTCCGTACATATGGACGCAATTGCTTCTCCAAGTACTCCCTCTGGCAGAAGGTATGTACGCAAGTTCAAGCTATTTGTGCCTTATTTTTCTTCCGAAGTTATTTCTACTTCCTCCATCTTGAATTATATGTCTCAGATTTGTTTAAATTCGCATATATCTAGACATATTTTAGTGTATAGATACATACAAATTTAGATAAATCTCTGACATCTAAGAGAGAGTAATATTGTGCCTTATTTTTTTCTGAAGTTATTTCTAGTATTCTTAGTATTTGTGCTGTATTTTTCGTGGAATAAGGGCATGCATTAGTATTGGTAGTATAGTACTAGCTTGGCATCTTCCTTTTTACTCAAAAGTAACAGTTTTAGCTAGCTTGCATATAGGTAGGTGGTAATTCTGGATGTTGTGTCTAATACCTAGGGCCAAACGGCAGCAGAAACCGAAGAATACTATGAAGAAGTTTTTATTCCTTTTCAAAGTGAAGGTTGGATGTCAAGTTTCCGATAAACACAAGGCTATTGGATCAAAGAAGATATTCAGGCTATGCATTCATAACGAGTATGGCATCAGGGCACTGGCCAAACCTGCACTTATAATAAAATCAACTGTACTAAGGCGGGAAATAAAGCTTCGTATGGAGAGGCGGAAGCTTCTATGGATTTATGGTGGAGTTCTTCCCAACATCGATACATGGGCAGCTTTCAAGGAAAATGCCGAGACCATGGCACAAATGGATCTTACAATGGACAATGCAATAGACAAGTATGCCCACCGACGCTTGCAAGCCGGATTGTTTTACTTGATCGCAGATATGCATGATTTTACGTTCACGGTTCGCAGTCATCTGTATGGTGATAATGAATTCTTCAGAGATCTATGGAGAAAGAAGAGACTAGAGCGCAGGATGAGTCGAACTAGTCATGAGATATGCAACAGTTCCGAAAGTGTCAAGGAAGATGATTAATTTGGCACAGATCTTACCTCCACTCTCGTCGCGGTGTTGAAATTGTGTGGCAGAAGGCACGTGTTTGGCATGCTACTTGTTATTTCATCAGCTTTCGTGATAGTATATTTGTAAATAACAGTTCAGTTGGGTTGATTTTGGTGCTACTGCTTAGTTTTCTCATGAATTGAGAAATAATCGTCCATGTTGTTTACTCTTTTACATCAATGCAGAGTTTTGAAGTCACACCACATATTTTCTAGACGATTAACTGGCACATGACCGTACGCTGCAAGATGATGACACATTATTCGGTCTCGATGTTACAGAAGTAGGTACGCGCTTCAAATTTATTTAATACCGTATTCTAACACCTTACTCCCAATCTCTCCAAAAGAGGCCGCTCACACAAGTAAATAAATAGACTACCGCAGAAAAAGTTTGCTTTCGTTTAAACCAAGAAACAACATGAGTCAGACTGCGTGCTGCTTGGTGTCGTTAGCGAAAAGCCCCGGCCGTTTTCTGAGTTCGATTCTCGGCGGAATATACTCCGATTAAAATACAATCTCCGCACGCCGGACGATGCTAGTCCAACCAGTTCGTGTCGAAATCAGGGTCCAAAACTTTTTTTTTACGGGATCAGGGTCTAAAACTAGTCGGCTACACCCAGTCTTTATTTAAACATCACCCAAATACTCTCGTGTGACATCAAGTATCAGATAGGGTTTTACTAGTTCGAGGTACCTTATAAGTTTAACGTTTCCTAGATAGATCTGCATCGTTCCGTACGTAAGGGCGCAATTGCTACTCCAAGTACTCCCGCTGGCAACAGGTATGTACGACAATTCGGGCTATTTGTGCCTTTCTAGCTAGGATCCTTCTTTTCTCTGGAATAAAAGAGGACATGCATTACGATTAGTGGTAGTGCTAGTTCTAGCTTCTTCTTCTTTTTATAATTTCTCTGACCTGAATTAATTGACTTAAATTTTGTTTAGATTCGGATGTATCAAACTTATTTTACAGCTAGATATATCCGAATTTAGACAAAACCAAATCAACTAATTTGTATCGAAGGAAGTATTCAAGGTACTCCCGCCGTCCTAAAAAGTATGTCGTAAATTTGGATGGATCTATTGTCTAAATACAACCAAATTTTGCGACATCCTTTTTAGGACAAAGGGAGTACTTCCTTCAATCCAAATTAATTAACTTATATTTATCTAGATTCGGATGTATCTAATCTAAAATATGTCTAGATACATCCGAATTTAGACAAATTCAAGTCAATTTAATTGACTTACATTTATTTAGATTCGGATGTATCTAATACTAAAATATGTCTAGATACATCCGAATCTATTAGACAAATTCAAGTCAATTAATTTGGACGGAAGGGAGTAGTTAGTTTTAGCTAGTTTGCATATGTCGTAGGGGGTTAATTTTAGTATGCTATGTCTCGTGCCTAGGACCACAAGGCAACAGAAACCGAAGAATACCATGAAGAAGTTTTTATTTCTTTTCAAAGTGAAGGTTGGATATCAAGTTTCCGATAAACACAAGGCTATTGGAGCAAAGAAGATATTCAGGCTATGCATTCATGACGAGTATGGCATCAGGGCACTTTCCAAACCTGCACCTATAATAGAATCAACTGCACTAAGGAGGGAAATAAAGCTTCGTGTGGAGAGGCGAAAGCTTATGTGGATCTATGAGGACGTACATCCCAACATCCGTAAATGGGCAGCTTTCAAAGAAAATGCCAAGACCATGGCTCAACTGCATCTTACAATGGACAATGCAATAGACAAGTACGCGGACCGACGCATGCGAGCTGGATTGTTTTATTTGATTGCAGATTTGCATGATTTTACGTTCACGGTTCATAGTCATCTGTATGATGACAACGGTTTCTTGAGAGATCTATGGAGAAAGAAGAGACTAGAGCGCATGATGAGTCGAACTAGTCATGAGATATGCAACAGTTCCGAAAGTGTCAAGGAAGATGATCAATTTGGCACAAACCTTACCTCCACTCTCGTCATGGTGTTGAAATTGTGTGGCAAAAGGCACGTGTTTGGCATGCTACTTGTTATTTCCTCAGCTTTCGCAATAGTATATTTGTAAATAACTGTTCAGTTGGGTTGATTTTGGTGCTACTGCTTAGTTTTCTCATGAATTGAGAAATAATCATCCATGTTATTTTACAACCCAAGAGTTTGGAAGTTACACCACATATTTTCGCGGAAGCGGCGGCTGTTCGCGATTTCGATTCTCGGCGGAGTATACTTGATTAAAATACTTCTCCACGCGCGGGACGATGCTACTCCAACCAGAAGTCCATAACCGGTTCGCGCGGTAGGAATAGGAATACGAGCTCGGGACGATCTTGTATCGAAATCAGGGTCCAAAACTAGTCGGCTACAAGCCTACAACAGCATTTATTTAAACACATCACACGCGTACTCGTGTAACATCAAATAGAAGTTCAAAAAAAAAATCAAATAGGTGTTTACTAGTTCGAGCTACCCTTGCCTTATATATCGTTTACTATCTATATAAATAATCTGCATCGTTCCGTACATATGGACGCAATTGCTTCTCCAAGTACTCCCTCTGGCAGAAGGTATGTACGCAAGTTCAAGCTATTTGTGCCTTATTTTTCTTCCGAAGTTATTTCTACTTCCTCCATCTCGAATTATATGTCTCAGATTTGTTTAAATTCGCATATATCTATACTTATTTTAGTGTATAGATACATACAAATTTAGATAAATCTCTGACATCTAAGAGAGAGTAATATTGTGCCTTATTTTTTTCTGAAGTTATTTCTAGTATTCTTAGTATTTGTGCCTTATTTTTCGTGGAATAAGGGCATGCATTAGTATTGGTAGTATAGTACTAGCTTGGCATCTTCCTTTTTACTCAAAAGTAACAGTTTTAGCTAGCTTGCATATAGGTAGGTGGTAATTCTAGATGTTGTGTCTAATACCTAGGGCCAAACGGCAGCAGAAACCGAAGAATACTATGAAGAAGTTTTTATTCCTTTTCAAAGTGAAGGTTGGATGTCAAGTTTCCGATAAACACAAGGCTATTGGATCAAAGAAGATATTCAGGCTATGCATTCATAACGAGTATGGCATCAGGGCACTGGCCAAACCTGCACTTATAATAAAATCAACTGCACTAAGGCGGGAAATAAAGCTTCGTATGGAGTGGTGGAAGCTTTTATGGATTTATGGTGGCGTTCTTCCCAACATCGATACATGGGCAGCTTTCAAGGAAAATGCCGAGACCATGGCACAACTGGATCTTACAATGGACAATGCAATAGACAAGTATTCCCACCGACGCTTGCAAGCCGGATTGTTTTACTTGATCGCAGATATGCATGATTTTACGTTCACGGTTCGCAGTCATCTGTATGGTGATAATGAATTCTTGAGAGATCTATGGAGAAAGAAGAGACTAGAGCGCAGGATGAGTCGAACTATTCATGAGATATGCAACAGTTCCGAAAGTGTCAAGGAAGATGATCAATTTGGCACAGACCTTACCTCCACTCTCGTCGCGGTGTTGAAATTGTGTGGCAGAAGGCACGTGTTTGGCATGCTACTTGTTATTTCATCAGCTTTCGCGATAGTATATTTGTAAATAATAGTTCAGTTGGGTTGATTTTGGTGCTACTGCTTAGTTTTCTCATGAATTGAGAAATAATCGTCCATGTTGTTTACTCTTTTACATCAATGCAGAGTTTTGAAGTCACACCACATATTTTCTAGACGATTAACTGGCACATGACCGTACGCTGCAAGATGATGACACATTATTCGGTCTCGATGTTACAGAAGTAGGTACGCGCTTCAAATTTATTTAATACCGTATTCTAACACCTTACTCCCAATCTCTCTAAAAGAGGCCGCTCACACAACTAAATAAATAGACTATCGCAGAAAAAGTTTGCTTTCGTTTAAACCAAGAAACAACATGAGTCAGACTGCGTGCTGCTTGGTGTCGTTAGCGGAAGCGCCGGCCGTTTTCTGAGTCCGATTCTCGGCGGAATATACTCCGATTAAAATATAATCTCCACACGCCGGACGATGCTAGTCCAACCAGTTCGTGTCGAAATCAGGGTCCAAAACTTTTTTTTTACGGGATCAGGGTCTAAAACTAGTCGGCTACACCCAGTCTTTATTTAAACATCACGCAAATACTCTCGTGTGACATCAAGTATCAGATAGGGTTTTACTAGTTCGAGGTACCTTATAATTTTAACGTTTCCTAGATAGATCCGCATCGTTCCATACGTATGGGCGCAATTGCTACTCCAAGTACTCCCGCTGGCAACAGGTATGTACGACAATTCGGGCTATTTGTGCCTTTCTAGCTAGGATCCTTATTTTCTCTTGAATAAAAGAGGACATGCATTACCTTAGTGGTAGTGCTAGTTCTAGCTTCTTCTTCTTTTTATAATTTCTCTGACCCGAATGAATTGACTTAAATTTTGTTTAGATTCGGATGTATCAAACTTATTTTACAGCTAGATATATCTGAATTTAGACAAAACCAAATCAACTAATTTGTATCGAAGGAAGTATTCAAGGTACTCCCGCCGTCCTAAAAAGTATGTCGTAAATTTGGATGGATCTATTGTCTAAATACAACCAAATTTTGCGACATCCTTTTTAGGACAAAGGAAGTACTTCCTTCGATCCAAATTAATTAACTTATATTTATCTAGATTCGGATGTATCTAATCTAAAATATGTCTAGATACATCCGAATTTAGACAAATTCAAGTCAATTTAATTGACTTACATTTATTTAGATTCGGATGTATCTAATACTAAAATATGTCTAGATACATCTGAATCTATTAGACAAATTCAAGTCAATTAATTTGGACGGAAGGGAGTAGTTAGTTTTAGCTAGTTTGCATATGTCGTAGGGGGTTAATTTTAGTATGCTATGTCTCGTGCCTAGGACCACAAGGCAACAGAAACCGAAGAATACCATGAAGAAGTTTTTATTTCTTTTCAAAGTGAAGGTTGGATATCAAATTTCCGATAAACACAAGGCTATTGGACCAAAGAAGATATTCAGGCTATGTATTCATGACGAGTGGCATGAGGACACTTGCCAAACCTGCAGCTATAATAGAATCAACTGCACTAAGGAGGGAAATAAAGCTTCGTGTGGAGAGGCGAAAGCTTATGTGGATCTATGAGGACGTACATCCCAACATCCGTAAATGGGCAGCTTTCAAAGAAAATGCCAAGACCATGGCTCAACTGCATCTTACAATTGACAATGCAATAGACAAGTACGCGGACCGACGCATGCGAGCTGGATTGTTTTATTTGATTGCAGATTTGCATGATTTTACGTTCACGGTTCGTAGTCATCTGTATGGCGACAACGGATTCTTGAGAGATCTATGGAGAAAGAAGAGACTAGAGCGCCGGATGAGTCGAACTAGTCATGAGATATGCAATAGTTCCGAAAGTGTCAAGGAAGATGATCAATTTGGCACAAACCTTACCTCCACTCTCGTCGCGGTGTTGAAATTGTGTGGCAGAAGGCACGTGTTTGGCATGCTACTTGTTATTTCATCAGCTTTCGCGATAGTATATTTGTAAATAACAGTTCAGTTGGGTTGATTTTGGTGCTACTGCTTAGTTTTCTCATGAATTGAGAAATAATCATCCATGTTATTTTACAGTGCAAGAGTTTTGAAGTCACACCACATATTTTCTGGACGATTAACTAGCACATGACGTACGCTGCAAGATGATGACACATTATTAGGTCTTGATGTTACAGAAGTAGGTCCGCGCTTCAAATTTACTATTTACTACCCTATTCTAACACCTTACTCCAAATCTCTCCAAAAGAGGACGCTTACACAACTAATTGTGAAATCTCGGTTAACTACAGGAACCATTAGATCCAAAGCAGAGCAAACATATGAACACATAAAAAACAAACAAAAGTACAAATTTAGTACGACACATAAAAAACAAACAAAAGTATAAATTTATTATGACCGAAAATATTACACGAAAAACATGTCTAGTTAACCCCCAAATTGCAAAAAAAAAGCATGAGCAATTTCGCTCTCCAAAATGTGCAAATAAATAAAATGTATTTATGTTGTTTTAATTTGGGCTTAAAAAGTTGTATGAAACATTTGTATGTGGTTTTGGGCTTAAAATTTTCAAACTAACTAGTTGCACATTTTAATATCAAACCATATAAATGTGTGGCTTTGGGTTTTAATTATGTGCAAACTAAGATAAGAGATTTATGCAAATTCAGGATTCAATATGTAAAAGCTACTTAATTTATAGTTTTAAAATTAAAAGTACACTAAATAACTATTTGCAAATCCTTGTACCACAAAGTGCAACCACCAATTCCCTAATTTAAAAAATGATACTAATTATAGAGGACTTTAAAATAATTAGCGTAGTGGACAAAAATAAATACATCTATACCTAATCTCTATCTCGGTTTTCGTCTCCATGGATTTTCGTCCGTCGTACCTCTTTGGACTTCGGCCCCTCAAAAATACTAGAATAAACCCGCAATCCACAAAATACATAGTTTTGCATTATAAACACTCAACCCAATCCACTCACCTCTGCGTGATCACCCTCCTTCCTCTCTCAGGCCTTTTTTACTTCTAGGGTATTTCAGGGGATGGGAGGGGATTATTTTATATCCCGAAATTTCCCCGATAGGTTGTTTACTAGGCCGGGTTTTGAGGGGATAATCCCCGAATATCTCCACAAATCCCCTCCACACTAGTGTATTTTTGACTAGATTAAAAACTCTCCATCATGGTAGAGTATTTTTGGGGAAGGGATTTAAAGGGATTTGAGAGTATTGGGCGAACACCAAATTCTCGTATATCCCGCGTCTTTTATGGATAAAAATACCGGAGAAGTAAACAAGGCCTCAATGGGGGAAGCATCGATGCTGGGAATGGGGAGCGGCGGTGCCGTCTCGAGCGAGTCCAGGTGGGTTGCTGTGGAAACGGAGTGGAGTGAGTCCGCATGCCACCACCGATGACCCATCCCGAGGCCCAGCATGCCTCCCCGGCATCCCCGGTCACCTTCATCGCCTTGTGACCCACGGGAACCAGCGCCGCCACACCCTCGAGCTTTGGCACCAGGCCCTGCGGCCGATGCATCCCGCACAGATCGTGGAGGGGGTAGGGGAGGAGAAGTGGCGGAGGATGTGAGTGGAGGACGACGGAGTGCAGGCACGGGGGAAGGGAAGGGGCAAAGGAAGAGGTGGGGGCCTTGTCGCGAGGAGAATAGTACAGCCGCCGCCATGGGGATCGAGATCGAACGGAGGGGTTTCAGACCGACCCTATCCCGATCTCCTGGCTCCAACCAGAGCCACTGCTTTGTCGCCCATCATCGTTCTTCCACCCCCATTATGAGCTCATCCACCCCGGCCATCTAGGACAAGGGAAGCAATTCCTATTTCTGTTGTGCCAGGTTCAGTCAACGTGACGCCATGGATGTTCTGGTCTGGTAGTTGTGGATGGAAACTGCTACAGCCATGGAGGCACCGAGCATCAGCATAAGACACACAACAATGAGAAATTATGAGTTTTAGTTGATCTATTGTATTTTTTTCTCATTTGAGAATAGGGGATATTGTTCCATAATTTATTAATCCATTTCCATTGTAGCAGTCAGTTGAATTCCACAGTATGATTGGAATTTCAGATAATCTCTTCCAGGCTTAGGACCACTTTCCTTGCTTTTAATAGAAACAACCATTTTTCTGACTATTGTAGAAAATATTACTACTTATGAATATTCTTCCACTGTGATGCATGCCCTGACTCCTGGATGTCTTTCGTCAAAAGAACTCTAGAATGTCAAGAAGTAAATATGTTTACAACATGGAGAGTAAAATCCCATTACACTGTAGGACAATAATTCGAATCGATCAATCATAGCATTTCAGAGGCTAATCAAATTTTCGTAAACTTAGGACGTTTAGAGGCTCTTTGTGCATGCAGTTAAGAGGATGTGTCTTTAGGTCTTCCTCATTTTAACTTTTTATTTGTTTTTTGGACAATGAATAATATCCCATGTTCTACTTTCTATAGACAAAAGAACTAATTAGTAACTTCTTAAGCCTGTAGTTAAAAGGGATTGAATTATTTTGACAAGTAGTAGTTAATGAAATCATCGTTTAGTAACTTGTTCAAATTAATTTTTGGAGCAATATAGGCATTTATATGAAATAAGTTTTTAGTTGTACACAGAAACCACTCTTGGCATTGACTGTAACACTTGAAGGGCAATCAAAATATATTATGTTATGTAACATATGGTTATGCAAGAATGGTGTTGCAGGCCCTATGCTCACTGATTATATTACCAATTTAGTGGAAAAAATCACGGTTATTGGAATTTTTTATTTTAGTGAAATTGTTCATACTTAATCAGTTTCATACTTAAGAGATAACTAAGGACTTAAAAAGTTTATGAACTCATGTTCTCAATGGAGACTCAAACCAGCTGTATTTATTTTTGAAGTTATCAAGCCATCTACATCGATAAATGACCTATCGATTTAGCCAGCTGAGATTTTGCTTTGGATTCTTTTATAGTGGTTTAGCACGGCAAGATTGGAACTCTGATTTTCTCGATAATGTCTATACGTTGTTTTTTGAAATGGGTTATAGTAGTTCTCTTTTTTAGTATTTACTTTTAGAGATCAGTGCCATCAAGCACACCTTAGGGCCACCGAGGAGAAGCAAGATCGCGTCACGGGGCACTGACAGAGTCATCAACTGAAGGTTACATATGCATTAGTTGGCTGCAGCATGACTACTCGTGTGTGTCCAGATGGAAGTTTTTACATTTTGTAGCATTTAAGCTATGGCAATTAAACGGTAGTAGGCGGCACCTTTCAGATTGGAACCTTGAGAAGCAAAGCTTGATGTTCCATCATCATGATCTGTTGTTTGCGAAATGTTTTCTTCAGCATTGAGATTCTCTGGTATTTCTATAGCTCTCCTGCAACGAGAAGAGGGGTACGATGTTAGATTTTAGATTGCCCTTTCTTAGATCAAAATGTTAGGATGGGTCTGAAACACCAAAATGGCACCTGAAGCTAATTTTGTTTCTTACAATCCGAAACAACTTCAAAGGGGCGCTGTAGTTTGTCGTAAACTGTTGTGCCATGAGGAGTAGAGACAACAAAACTATTAGTCAACAAACCAGTGCACAATGTTTTGGCACTAAAGACCGATGGTGCTTTTTTCATCGTCTTTCATGGAATATCTGTGAACTAAAAAACTTAAGCATCAGCATAAGTAATCGCTTTACTAGGAAGAAAAAGGGCAAGCTAAATTCATCCGCTTCTTTCTTGTATCAGTTGAGAATGGTTGGTTATGATAATGCAGCTCTAAAAATGCTCACATATGGTGTCTCCCTTAATGTTACACCACCTATCAATGCATATGTGGTGAGAGTATTGCAGGCAGCAACCAAGTAATTCAGGTAATACCTCCATATATTGGTACACTAGTGCAGAGCCCCCCTTTAACTCCGGTTGGGAGGTCCCTCTAACAGCGGTTCCTCAACCGCTGTTGAGGGTTCGGTGTTAGAGGGGGGCCCCCTTTAACACCGGTTCTTATACGAACCGGTGTTAAAGGGTGGCGCACGTGGGGCTGCCGCAGGCCTCAGCCCCCCCCCCCCCCCTTTAACACCGGTTCGGGGCTTCTGCCTGGTAGGAAAACGGCATAAATCTCTGCCACGGTAGACTTCTGCCTCTGCCCCGTTCTGGGCGTATTTCTGCGGGAGGGGGGGGGAGGGGGAATCGATCGGGAGCGCCACATAAATCGTCATCGGTACATACGAGTACATGAATAATTAAGCAACTATTATTATACACAAACATCGTCATCGGCACATACATCGTCATCGTTCATTTTGGTGGATATCTAAAGAGTTCTCCGCCAGGCGTGACGACCTCATCAAGTATGAACCCCGCAAATTCCTCTTGAATGGCTCGTATGCGTTCAAATGGTAGGAGTTGGTCCCGCATCCGTTCGATCTGAATATATATGAAGAATGGCCCGTCAATATATATATAAGAATAAAACTCAACACAATTGATGGTAATAAAATAATGTTGTGGACTTTGTTTACTTACTCTAAGTTGTTCTAGTGCGTCTTGGCCCGTCGCACATATCGTGTTGCGAATGAACTCGCAAACATAGTACCCACATAAGTTATTGCCGTGTCCCTGATACGCGCACTTTACGAGAATAGAGAGTTCAATCAAAATAATAATCAATAAAGCATGATATAATGGAATTGGAAGCAGAATCAAAGAGATACGCAGACCTAGCTAGCTAGTATTACTTACATTTTGGTCTACAAATTTTAGTTCTTCTGACCATTCACCCACGGCCCTGCCCGTGAACCTTTTCCAAACCCTGTCCGCCAAAGAAAATGGATAAAGGAGTAATTAATTACTTGTTGTCACGAAAGTTGCCGATCTAGTGCGATAATATGATTGAAATTACCTCTGGAGCATCTCTCTAAAGTCTGCCCATATCTCTTTTTCTTTTCGTAACGAGTCCATGACAAGGACTTTTCCTGAGTCGGGTTGAATGACTAGCAGAATAAAGTGGAACCTACGCACGCATAACTCATCATCAGTTACACTTAACATCAAGTAAGCCGAAATAGAATGTGTACAAGAGAGAGGGTAACAGTACTCACGAGAAGTTGTAAGGCAATAGTATTTCCCTTTTGGTTTGTTGTCTCAGTAAAGACCTTAGCAAGTAATTTTCTGTTTGCCCGGGTTTGGTTCTTACCACTTCTTCATGAACTCTATTTGGGTCAACGAACCCAATGTCAAAAGGGCCTCCTTTCCTGCATTCCATAACCTTTTTCCTGCATAATAGTATATACATATATGGTGAGCATATATATATACATGCAATTAATGAAGTGAATGAGATGAGATATAAATTACAGAAATAGTACTTACACACAATAAAGGCTGATGGCAGCTTTGTCGAGTTCCTTCTGATTGAATAGAAAATGCAAGTCTTGAATATTGAAGTCGACCCCGTCGTCTCCGCAGAAGAAAATCTCATCTCTTATATGCGCCGTGATCCATTTTTCTTTTCTCGTCTTGCAGAAATCAAGGTACCACTTGTGCAATTTTTGCATCTTTGTTGGTAGATTCTTGAGCTTCTCTTTCTTGACGAGATTCTTCCCATACTTCCATGGCTGTATGGGGTTGGCATCGTATTTGGGCAAGTTGTCTCCCATGACGTTCAAGTATGCAATGTAAGTCATCCCCATCTCATTGGCCTTTCTTTGTAGCTCTGTCTCGTAATCATTTACGGGAGGAGCGTCCCGTGTGTCGAACATTTGGAGCGGGGCGCATGATTGGTTTTCCTGCTCTCCGAGCATGGGAACTGTTTTCTGGGGTGCCTCACGACTGCTACTTTTAGTCTCCCTACGGTGCCTTGCATCCGCCTTCAAAATATGGCGCTCGTAGTCTGGCACAAGTGGGGTTTCAGGTTTCAAAAGATTTTTGTAAAACTTCTCCACCACCGCCGGATCTATTTGCTCCTTTGGCTCGGCCCGTCTAGGTGCTAAGAATTTCTTGACCTGTTCTTCCGAGATCCTATTGGTCTCCTCGTCGCTGCGATTCCACGGTAAAACCGGCAATGGCTTGGCGGAAGGCTACGGGACGTAGTTTTTTGAACTCTTTGGCGTACGGTTTCCTGCGGATTTCTTTGTGGCAGTGCTACTGATGCTCTTCGTGGCAGTGCTCTTCCGCTTACGCTGAGGAGATGGCTGAAGCACCGGAGATGGCTGACGGGCCGGAGATGGCTGCCGCGCAGGAGATGGCTGAAGCGCCGGAGATGGCTGCCGCGCAGGAGATAGCTGAAGCGGCTCTGACTGAAATTTGAGTTGAGTTTCCCCTTCACCTGTAGCATGGTCAAGCTGTGCTTCCTCATATTCCTTCACAACCTCATCCACCCCGACAATAGCATAGCCATCTGGAATCGGTCGGCAGTGGTAAGTTCCACCAGCTACAGGAGGTAAGGCATAGCCGACAGCCACCTTAATGGATAAGCCCATTAATCTCACATGCAGCTCAGCGTGTTCGCTCTCCGTGATCTCATCCACGGGGTATCGAGGACCCGCCATTTCAAGCGTGGGCTGCACGTTCTCCGTGGAAGCCACACTGCTTTTCCGCACAGAGTCTGGGCCGCCGGCAGCTTCCAATGCAGGCTCTTCGTGCCGCTGAGATGGGCCGGTAGCTTGATGACTCTGTTGTGCATTCACTTGCGCCTGCAGCGCCGCAAGTGCATGTTCTATCTGTGTCATCCGCTCTGTATGCTCTTTTTCTTTTCTGTCGCGCCATCTGTAAGAGTCGCTCCAGTCGGCAAACCCATCCTTCCACGTCATACCCCCTGTGCCTCGTGCATGTCCAGGGTGTTCTTTTTTACCGATGGCGCGTGTGAGCTGGTCATTCTCTCTGTCGGGATGGAAGGTCCTGGCGGATGTTTCCTCGTATGCCGTGATGAGTTCAGTGACGGGTTTGGCAAGGAGGGTTGGGAAGATACACAATCCTGTTTCTGGGTCCAACCTTGCCCCGATTCCGTAGAACCAAGTCTTTGCACGTAGGTCCCACCCATCTGTCTGGGGTGTGATCCCTCTAGCGTGCAGGGCCTTCTCAGCTTCCTCCTACTTAGGCCTCTGAGATATGTAGCCACCTGACCCCATCCTCTGGTGATATTCCTTCTTCAGGGCATTAAGCGTATTGGTTCCTGACCTCTTTTTAGCTATAGCACTTTTTTTATATGTCTCAAATTCGGGCCAGTGAGGTCTTATCTTCGCATAATATGCGTCTTCGAAATTTGGAGTCTCGCCAGATTTGAAAAAAAAAATTCAATTTTGTCTTCTAGTTGCGGAAAGCGTCAGCCATCTTCTTTAGAGTCCACTCTTTGACCATTTCCTTTATAACCGGGTTGTTTTCATCCTCCTCTGGCGGAAGGGTG
This sequence comes from Avena sativa, assembly GCA_916181665.1. Taxonomy (NCBI): domain Eukaryota; kingdom Viridiplantae; phylum Streptophyta; class Magnoliopsida; order Poales; family Poaceae; genus Avena; species Avena sativa. Next base: position 345,167,521 of record OV702280.1, on the reverse strand, counting down.
AAATTTACCAACAACGAATTCCAAAGCGTTTCTTTGGATCTGTCATCGACAAAGGTACCGTCGCCCTTCTTTGGCTTATTCCAATTTTCAATTATGATTGGGATTTGGTCCCTAACAAGAACTCCAACCTGACGTACAAATTTGTCTGCGGCCTTCTTGGGCTCCATCGGCCTGCCATCAACACGGACTGCTTCGATCGTGAACTTTGCACGATCTTTCAACCGCTGGCTCGCGCCTCGCTTGCTCTTTTTCGTAGAAGAAGATGGTTGCTGGCTGGTCGATCTAGAGGGCTAAAAGAAGAAAGAAGCGTTAATTAATACATGTAGAAGAAGATTATTGGTGAAAGTCAGCAGAGGCTTAATCTATGCATATACCTCGCCGGACTTTGTAACCACTAAATTGCGTTCACCGGAGTCTTCATCTTCTCCATGACTAGTACTTGAGCTGTCGTCATCATGTCCCTCCAAGTTCAGATATTGTGAGGTGTCCTCATCAATAATGTTCTCCATTATTTCTTCTTCTTCAAGGTTTCTACTAAGTGGATCCATAGTTTCTAAAACAATAATACTATCTAGAGTAAGAGTGTAAACATTCAAGTGGACTTGGATTCATACACAAATATACATATTATTCATACAAAAATACACAAATAAATACACAAATGAAATTAAAACCCTAAGGATGCTTGATCAGTAGATATTTTACTATGAATTTATTAACCTAAAAGACCATTAAAACTAATTAAATTATTACAGTAAACACGTACTGTAAAAGTTAAATCCAACTTGATATTAATAATCTACTCAATTTTCTGAATTCATTGATATATAATTTGCTATTTTTGGATCTACGAATCTTTTTATATGATTTTTGCAATATTATACAATTTTCTGCAATTTTTATCTTTTCTTCTATTTTTCAGGAGAGTCAACGTTGACTGGCGTTGTGTCATCGCTGACGCGGCAGACAGGTGGCGCATTCTGGTTTGCTGGTACCCTTTCGACCTGGGGACAGATGGTGGCCGTCGGATATTAGATTGATCGGACGGTGCAGGGCGTCCGAGGTGAGACTCACCGGTGGGGTGACGTGGAGGCGGCGGGCTCGTCGGGCGGCGGTGCTAGTGGCGGATGCGACGGTCTCCGGCGATGTCGAGGTGGCCTACGAGAGGCGGGGTACTATGGCGAGAAGGTTGGTGGCCTCGGCGCGGTGGATTGTTTCCTCGGGCGACAGAGGCAGACGGCTGGAGACGGGCGGCGTCGGCAGTGCTCCGGCGAGGAATTGGGCGCGGTCGGCTGCTCCTGCACGGGGAAGAGGTGGTCAGGGCGATGCGGTCAAGTGAGAGGGAGAGGTCATACGGAAAAGAGAGGGTCGGGGGCGACTGCCTCATCGAGGACCTCGAGCTCCGAAGCTCGACAATGGAGGCGGCGGCGGCGAGATTCGTGGCGGCGAGAGAGGTGGGTGATAGGGCCGATGATTCAGGGCACCCACGGACGATTCCTCCCTCACTCCGAGGGCGGTGGCGGCCGGCGGTGGCTTCTCTCTGCTCCGATGGGCGGTGACGGCGCTTCTCTCTGCTCCGATGGCGCGCGCGGTGGCGGTGGCGGTTCGATCTGGCTCTGGGGGGAAGAAAGGAAGGGGAAGGCGAATTTAATACCCCCCCTTTAACACCGGTTCGTGGCTAGAACCGGTGTTAAAGGGGGGATTCTGTTTCGCGCGCGCATTTATTACCCCTCCCCTTAACACCGGTTCCAGCCAGGAACCGGTGTTAAAGGGGGGTTGCGCGCGCGAAACGAAATAAATGCACCCCCCCTTTAACACCGGTTCGTGTCTGGAACCGGTGTTAAAGGGGGGGCATTTATTTCATGCATTAAAGGGGCATTTTTAATTCAAAAATATGATATGAATTTAGAAAATTCATATCTTTTTCATTTCAACTCAGAAAAATATGAATAATATATCATAATTTTCAGAAAAATAATATCTATCTATTCATGTAAATCATTTTATATTTACTTTACATGAAAATTTTAAAAATAATTAAAACACTTACATATAAATTTTGATTATTCAATTCAAACAAAAATAAATTGTTAAATCCTAAAACTTTGAACATAAGAAATATTAAGCATCTAAAAATAAATCTAACCCTATTTTATTAGATCAAATCATATTTTAATGCCGCATCTTTTGTATTAACATTTTTGAATTGATTGGATATTTAAATGTCGCATCTTTTGTATACACTTGAATCTCACCAAGCCTCGCTCAACTTGCATTGTTTTTTTGATAAATAGCATATTGTGAACCTAAAAATGATTTTTGTAAAAAATCATGAGCATCGTATCATGTACCTGTAGTTCATATCTGACCCACTTCCTGCCGATTCGGTAGGAATTTGTCTTTTTCACCAGAGGTGGACGGAAAGGTTTCAGATCCCCCTATTGGTACATTGTGCATATAAGGTGGTCTAGTATTTTTATAAAATGTGTTGGTGGTTTTTTGAATTAGCCATTTGGTGGTTGCTTCACAAAACCGTCCGTTTTTTATGCTCGGAAAATGGAAAATGCCTTTTTGGTGCGATAAAAAGGAAAACTTCCTCTTGCAACATTGTTTGCCATGCCATGATGCACATGTATGCACAATATGACCATATTATCACAAACTATGCCTTGATTCTAGCCATAACATTGGTCATTTGACCCGAAAGCCAAGAAACCTCGAATGAGATAGGTCATTTTGTGAAGGTTTTTTTGAGACATAATCAATATACCAAGTTTGAGATTTTTCCTTCTAACTATGTCACATAATATAACACCACGCGAAGGTTTCGCACTGTTTCGATCTTTTTTTATTTTTTATCCCCGTTTTAAACTATCGACAAACTTTGTCGAACAACGGGCATGATGATTCTTAGCTCGGGGCCAAGCCTCGCTCAACTTGCATTGTTTTTTTTTGATAAAATAGCATATTGTCAACCTCGAATGAGAATGCAACTAATAGTAAGTTACATAAAGCCGAACTGGAACTGAAAATTAAGATACATAAAAGAACTAAAAATTAAGATACATGGCCAGATTAAGTAACAATCGGCCGAACTTGTTTCGGAATGTTGGTGATTCAGTCATGCTCCTGCCTACACCTGTAATACTCGCCACTGTAGTCATTGTACTCGCCGCCGCCGTCATCGCTGTTGTCGTCGGGGTCCCCGTAATTGAACCTCTGGAGAGTACGCGTGGGCTGGACTTGAGGGTAGCGCGTGGGCTGGACTTGAGGGTAGCGCAGACGGGGGTTAGAGTCGGCGGCAGTGTCATAGGCCATGACGCTCTGGAGAGTCCGATCGCGCCACCATAGCCGACGGCCGGCCTCGTTGAAGTTAGGAGGAGGTGGGCCGTCCTCCTCGTGCCTGGCGAGCGCCCTCTCACGCCGATCCACGAAGAAGGCTTCCCAAGTAGGGAAATAGTCGGGATGCCATCTGGGATTCCTCCGCTGCTCCGGCGTGAGCTCGAAGTAGTAGTGGTTCGTGATGGCCATCCGGCACGCCACACCTAGAGGGACAGGAGGAACTGGCACGCCTCCGACGCTCAGCATCCAGCCGACGGGGACACAGTAGCCCGGCGGGCAGGGGTAGTTCGAGGCGCAAAGCGCCTCCGCCTCCCTAGGGGTTAGTGCTACGGTGGAAGCCATGGGAAAGAGTGATGAGGTTGCAGATATGAGTCTAGAGATGTGCAATGACAATGGAGGCCAACCCTACATATATATATATAGTGAACTAGCGGGAAGAACTAGAGGGAAGAACTAGAGGGAAGAAAAATGGCGGGAAGAAAAATGGCGGGAAGAAGAACTGGCGGGAAGAAAAATGGCGGGAAAAAATAGCGGGATGAACCTTTAGTCCCGGTTGGAGACACCAACCGGGACTAAAGATGAACCTTTAGTCCCGGTTGGAGACACCAACCGGTACAAAACACGAGTCAGCACTAATAATAGGGGTGAGTGTCGACATTATGTCGTGCGGCGTGTACCTTGTCCCGGATGGAGACACCAATCGGGACTAAAGATGAACCTTTAGTCCCGGTTGGAGACACCAACCGGGACAAAACACGAGTCAGCACTAATAATAGGGGTGAGTGTCGACATTATTTCGTAAGTGTCGACACTATGTCGAGCTGCTTGTACTATAAATAGGCATCCTTTTGAGTCCAGTCCTCCAACCAGTTTGAGGCTATGCCTTACCTCCTTTCGAGAGCAGGGACACCACTACGGCCAGTTTCAGGGAGATGCCGACGGAGCCCAGTCCTCCGGCATCTCCGAGAAACTGGTCATAGAGGCACTCCCTAATATGTGAAATTAGTTAGCTCCTAGGTGTATTGATCTAGTTAGAGAAGTTACAAAGCTGCAAGATGGTTTTCGAGAGCAGGGACACCACTACGGCCAGTTTCAGGGAGATGCCGACGGAGCCTAGTCCTACGGCATCTCCAAGAAACTGGTCATAGAGGCACTCCCTAATATGTGACCGCGCGCGTTTGGAGATCAGATCTTAATGGTAAGTACGAATCGGGACAACTTCTTCTCATAGTCCCGGTCCATCCACAAAACATGACTAACACTCAAGACATGTATTAATATTAAAAACATGAACTAGAGTTACATAATATGAGCATGAACTTCTTGGCATATGTCCTTCCTTATGATCGCTTCAGACGTAACCATGGAGCATCTTCTTTACTTAACGGAATGCTTGGGTCAGTTTTCACTATGAAGGGCGGAATTTCATCAAACTTATTATAATCTTCTCACATGTCTGTCTTGTCCTTGATTCCCACGATGTTTCTTTTCCCTGAAAGAACTATGTGATGCTTTGGCTCATCATATGACATGTCCTTCACATAGAAAACCTGAGCCACATCATTGGCTAGGACGAATGGTTCGTCTAAGTTCTTGTCTACCTTCATAAGATTGTTGAGATCCACCGTTGTCATTCCGTACTTCTTGTCTACCTCAACCCCTCCTCCTGTTAGCTTGACCCATTTTGCATCGAAACAAGGGGACCTTAAAATTAGGTCCATAGTCAAGTTCCCATATCTCCTCTATGAACCCATAATACGTGGTCTTTTGCCCATTGTCTTCTGCTGCATCGAAGCGGACACCACTGTTTTGGTTGGTGCTCTTTTTATCTTGGCCTATCGTGTAAAATGTATTCCCATTTATCTCGTACCCTTGGAAAGTACATATAGTCGAAGATGGTGTCCTAGCCAACAAGTACAGCTGATCCCCAACAGTGGTGTTATTCGTGAGAAGTCTTTGCAGCCAGCCGCCAAAACTCGCCATGTGTTCACTTATAATCCATTCATCAGACTGTCCCGGGTGTTTGAGGCGTATTAAATTCTTGTGTTCATTGATATACGGGGCAACCAAGATAGATCTTTGTAAAACCGTGTAGTGTGCTTGATTGAGAGAATGCCCGTCCCTACATATCATTGCTTTACATCCTAGGGTGCCTTTTCCACGCAGTCTCCCCTCATGTCGTGATTCTGGAACACCAATCGCTTTAAGGTCAGGAATAAAATCAACACAGAACTCAATGACCTCCTCTGTTACATAGCCCTTGGAGATGCTTCCTTCTGGCCTAGCATGGTTATGAACATATTTCTTTAAGACTCCCATGTACCTCTCAAAGGGGAACATATTGTGTAGAAATACAGGACCGAGAATGGAAATCTCTTCTACTAGGTGAACCAGGAGATGCGTCATAATATTGAAGAAGGATGGTGGGAACACCAACTCAAAGCTGACAAGACATTGGGACACATTTGTTTGTAACCCTGGTAGGCTTTCTGGATCGATTACCTTCTGAGATATTGCATTGAGGAATGCACATAGCTTCACAATGGGTACTCGAACATTTTCAGGTAGAAGCCCCCTCAATGCAATCAGAAGCAATTGTGTCATAATCACGTGGCAGTCATGAGACTTCAGGTTTTGGAATTTTTTCTCTGCCATATTTATTATTCCCTTTATATTCGACGAGAAGCCAGACGGGACCTTGATACTGCTCAGACATTCAAAAAAGATTTCCTTCTCTGCTTTGGTAAGAGCGTAGCTGGCAGGAGTTAAGTGGCATCGTTTACCCTTCTCGTTCTCAGGATGCATAGGCTCTTCAAGGGCTTTCAGACGTTGCTGGTCCTGCCGTGCTTCCGGTGTATCTTTTGTCTTCCCATACACTCCTAGAAAGCCTAGATGGTTCACGCAAACATTCTTCTTCACGTGCATCACGTCGATTGAAGTGCGGACCTCTAAGACTTTCCAATAGGGTAGGTCCCAAAATATAGATTGCTTCTTCCACATGGGCGCGTGTACGGCATCGTCATTCGAAACAGATAGACTGCCAGGACCTTTTCCAAAGATTACTTCTAGGTCCTTGACCATACCAAATACCTCCTCACCGGTACGGAGGACAGGCTTCCTCCGGGGTTCTGCCAGACGTTTGAAATGCTTGCCTTTCTTTCTTACTGGATGCAGGTTCGGAAGAAATAGGCGATACCCTAGGTACACAACCTTCTTACATTTATCCAAATATACACTTTCAGTATCATCTAAACAGTGTGTGCATGCATTGTATCCCTTGTTTGTCTGCCCTGAAATGTTACTAAGAGCAGGACAATCATTGATGGTTACGAAAAGCAATGCTCATAGGTCAAATGGCTCCCCTTTGTGCTCATCCCACATACGTACACCTGGTTTGGCCCACAGCTATAGAAGTTCTTCAACTAATGGCCTTAGGTACACATCAATGTTGTTGCCGGGTTGCCTCGGGCCTTGGATGAGCACTGGCATCATAATGAACTTCCTCTTCATACACAACCAAGGAGGAAGGTTATAGATACATAGGGTCACAGGCCAGGTGCTGTGACTGCAGCTTTGCTCACCAAAAGGATTCATGTCGTCTGTACTTAGACCAAACCTTAAGTTCCTTGCGTCACGTGCGAAGTCCGGGTACTCTCGCTCGAATTTTCTCCACTGTGACCCATCAGCGTGGTGTCTCAACATCGCGTCTTTCTTACGGTCTTCCATGTGCCATCGCAACAAATTGGCATGCTCTTTATTTCTGAAGAGACGTTTTAACCATGGTATTATAGGAGCATACCACATAACCTTGGCGGGAACCTTCTTCCTAGGGGCCTTGCCCTCAACATCGTCAGGATCGTCTCGTCTGATCTTATACCGCAGTGTAGTGCAAACCGGGCATGCATCCAAATTCTCGTACTTCTCACCGCGGTAGAGGATGCAGTCATTAATGCAAGCATGTATCTTCTGCACGTCTAATCCTAGAGGGCAGACAACCTTATTTGCTTGGTATGTACTGTTGGGCAACTCATTATTTCTTGGAAGAAGATTCTTCATTTTTACCAACAACTTTGAAAATGCGCTGTCAGTCACACCATTCTCTGCCTTCCATTGCAGCAAATCCAGTGTGGCACCTAGCTTTTTGTGGCCATCTTCGCAAGTTGGATACAACAATGTTTTGTGATCCTTTAACATCTGCTCCAGCTTCTCCTTTTCAGTTTCACATTCTTCCTTTGCATCAGTAATGGCCCGACCAAGATCGTCATCAGCGGGCCCATCTGCTCCCTCTTGATCTTCATTATCTACCCCCGTTGCATTATCATCATATTCAGGATACATATTATAATAGTTGTCATCATCCTCTTCTTCTTCGTTGTCTTCCATCACAACCCCTTTTTCTCCGTGCTTGGTCCAACAATTATAGCTGGGCATGAAACCGGATCGAAGCAGGTGGGCGTGAATGGTTCTGGTATTTGAGTAGTCTTTCTTGTTCTGACAGTGAACACACGGACAGCACATAAAACCATTGTGACCATGGTTTGCATTAGCCACAACGATGAAATTTTGGAGGCCCATAATGTACTCGGAAGTGCGGCGGTCACCGTACATCCATTGCCGGTTCATCTGCATTAATATGTAGTATATATCAAAAAATAATAGGGATATGACCATTTATATATATAGTACATCAATGACACATGAAAGGATAGTTGCCGACCTCGACCGAGACGGAAAGAGCAACAAGAAAATTTATTTTGAGCTCTCGGGCATTTCACCGAACACCTCTTGTGCATATGAAAAAAAAACTAGCACTCTTCACACCCTCTTGCTAGGCTCCAAAATGTGAAAGAATGGAAGAGTGGGGTGTGTGTGGGCTGGGGTGGTGTCTTATATAGCCCCCCCCCTTTAACACCGGTTCATGCCACGAACCGGTGTTAAAGGGGGGGCTGCGCGGGCCACTTTTGCAGGGTCCTTTAACACCGGTTCGTGGCATGAACCGGTGTTAAGGGGGGCTCCTTTTTTGCCGCAGGGGCCACGCTGGTACGGCCCCCCTTTAACACCGGTTCGTAGAAGAACCGGTGTTAAAGCCCTTTTTCGGGATCAACAAAAGACCTCGTTTCCACTAGTGGTATGACTAAATGGACATATGCTAGAAAATAAAATGGTTGTCGAATCTACTTGGAAGTCATAATTGTATCAACACCAGGTGTGATGATACCCCCGATAAGTAAGTCCAATTTGCGGTGTGAGTTTCCAACTATTAGGAAAGAACATTCTGAATTTCCCAACTAATGACAAGATTGTTCTTTTCGTAAAAAAAAGTCTAAAGAATATGGATCTAAATGGCACAAGGCACGCTTCCAGACATATTAAGTGGACTAACATGTTTTACTTATGATTCCTATGTTTAATTTTATGAGTTTTCAAACTTTGTCTTAGCTAACTCTGCCCACTTGAATGATTTTATGTCGGCTTATCGAAAATAGGTCAAATTTGAACTATAAGAAAATTGTAGGTTTGGTTTAAAAAAATTGCGTTCTTTTGAGGTAACCATCGGGGGGATTTAATATATCACAAACCACCAGCTAGAGTTTTGAAAACATGTTCAACTTCTTGTTAAATTTTTCAGCTTGACAATTTAATGAAATTAGGTAACTCGACATACCAGTAAGCGCGATAAATTGCTCTTGAATTACTAATTGTCTTTTTAACGGTAGATGGGTGCATCTTATCTTTAGTAAAAAATGCTATCAGTGTGAGTATCCAACTATTAGGAAAGAAAAATCTTATTTTTTCGAGTGATGACGAGATTGTTCCTTTCCGTAAAGAAAGTCTGAAGAATATGGATCTGAATACCACAAGCAGACCTTTCAAATATTTATAGTGGACCGACGTGTTGTATTTACGATTCCCATGTTTTATGATTTTTCAAACTTCGTCCTAGCTAACTCTGCCCACATGAATGACTCTATGTTGATTTATCGAAATTAGGTCAACCTTGAACCACAGGAAAATATAGGTTGCTTTAAAAGTTTTGCGATTTTTTTGGTAACCATCGGGGGGGTCATTTAATATATCACGAACCACCACCGAGAGTTTTGAAATCATGTTAAATTTATTGCTAATATTTTTCATCTTGACAACTTAACGAAATTAGGTCAAACTTGAGGTACGAGTAAGCATGATAGATTTCTCTTGAATTAATTGTCTTTTCTAAGGTACATGGTGCATGTTCTTTTAGTAAAAAATGTCGTCGGTGTGAGTTCCCAACTATTAGGAAAGAACATTCTCAATTTCTGAGTGATAACGAGATTGTTCCTTTTTGTAAAGAAAGTCCGAAGAATATTGAATCTGAATATGCCACAAGCCAAGCTTTCATACATATATATTGGACCGACATGTTGTACTACTTATGATTCCCATATTTCATGAGTTTTCAAAATTTGTCCTTGCTAACTTAGCCAACTTGAATGACTTTATGCCGATTTATCGAAATTAGGTCAAATTTGAACTATAGAAAAATTGTAGGTTGCTTTGAAAGTTTTGTGATTTTTTGGAGGTAACCATCGGGGTTTCATTTAATATATCACAAACCACCACTAAAAGTTTTAAAAACAGGTTCAACTTCTTGCTAAGATTTTGCATCTTGACAATTTAACGAAATTATGTTAAACTTGAGCTACCAGTAAGCGTGATAGATTGATCTCGAATTAAATGTCATTTTAAAGGTAGATGGGTACATCTTCTTTTAGTAAACAATGCCATCAGTGTGAGTTTCCAACTATTAGTAAAGAACATTCTCAATTTTCCAAGTGATGGACTTGGATATCATTTTCATTTTCTATAAGGTCCTTGATGCAACATATACTTCCATCGACTGTGTTAACTGAAGTTCACTGCTCCCATGGGACCTTTGTCAGTTAAAAGAAAAGGCCACCGCCCTAATTTTCATACAATCTGGACCTTGGTTTCTGATACGTCGTAAACGTATCTATAATTTTTGATGCTCCATTCTTGTTTTATATCATTTGTCTTATGTTTTATCTACACTTTGAGGTATTTTTATACACTTTCTAGAACTAACCTATTGACAAGATTCCACAGTGCCAGTTGCATGTTTTCTGTTGTTTTTGGTTCCAGAAAAGCTAAAGAATGAATATTCTCGGAATTGGATGGGACAAAAGCCAAAGTTACTATTTTTCCTGGAGCAACACGGAAACACGAAGCAGAGACGGAGGGGTGATCTAGGGTGGGCACACCCTATGGTGGCGCGGGCTACCCTAGGTGGCGCCACCAGGGGTGTGTCCCACCTGGCTACCTCCTCACCTTGTCCCTTCGCCTATAAAAGCCTCCCGAGGAGAAAACCCTAAATCATCGACCAAAAAGCCACGAAATGTTCCGCAGTGCTGCCGCCACCGAAGGGGAGATTCGGGGGACAGAAAGTCTCTGTTCTGGTACCCTACCGGGACGGGGAAGTGCCCCTGGATCGGAGTCATCTCCATCGATCTCCACCACCATCTCCATTACCGTTGCTGATTCCCATGATAAGGAGGAGTAGTTCTTTCTCGAGGCTAAGGGCTCTACCGATAGCTATTTGTTCATCTCTCTCTATGCATGATCTTGTTGTGGTCATGAGCTTTGTAATCAAGTAGATCTACTTTGCTACTCAAGTGCTTCAATAGATCTCTCCTCTCCCCACGTGTGTGAAAGTGACAGTGTGTACACCGTGGTGGCACTTAGGCTAGAGTTCATAAATATTTATCATGAGTATATTTGGAGTTGGATGTCTTTATGAAATTGTGGTGTTTGTTGGAACCATCTAGAACTCAAGGTGACAGTGTGGGGTTATCTAGATTGGGGAAGGACGACTTTGAGGTGTGCTGTTATATCCCTACCATGGATTAGAGTATCCAACCGGAGAGTATTTCAGGGTAGTATCATAAAGAGAAGATATTTATATGAGAGAGTGTTCACTAGTGAAAGTATGATCCCTATGCCTTGTTTCTAAACATTGAAACACCGTTTGCAACTAGATCTGTTACATGTTGGCTTGCTTCCATCGTTTTGCCTTTAGTCTTTTCCTCCCCGTCAGAAGATCTTTTCTGGCACCGTTACCACTTATAGTCATCCATACCACTTGTATTTCACTATCTCTTCGCCGAACTAGTGCACCTATACACCTGAAAAGTGTATTGGGTGTGTTGGGGACACAAGAGACTTCTTGTATCTTGATTATAGGGTTGCTTGAGAGGGATACCTTTGACCACTTCATCCATGAGTTCGATAAACCTTGGGTAATACACTTAAGGGAAACTTGCTGCTGTTCTACAAACCTCGGCACTTGGAGTCCCAACAACTGTCTATAAGAATAGAAGTGCGTAGACATCAAGTTATTTTTTGGCGCTGTTTCCGGGGAGGTAACGTAAAAGGTACTCACATCCTCCGGTGTGAGTGCTCTAAGTTATTTCCTTTAGAGTTTGCAATTTTGTTTTTTTGTTTCTTGTTTTCACTAGTTGGGCTTAATGGAAAACAACAACAAAATTAGAGAGCTTTATAGTATTTATCTTGAGTTAGGACATGAAGTGTTTGAAGAGAAAATTAAAAAACCTATGGAGCTTTATTTGCATGCTAATAGCAATGTTATTAGTATGAATCCTTTGAACACCATTATTGCTAATGCTATGGAAACGTCTAAGCTTCGGGAAGCTAGTTTTTATAATGATCTTTTTAGTTCCCAAGCTTTGGAAGATAACTATTCTATTGCTTATGATGATACCAAACCTCCAATATATGATGATTACAACGATGATGATATTTTTAGTCCACCTACTATTGAGGATAAAATTAATTATGATTACGATGTGCCTCCTATATTTGATGATTATGGTGATGAGAATAATAATGATAGCTATTTTGTTGAATTTTCTCCCACTACAATTAATAAGAATGACTATGCTTATATGGAGAGTAATAATTATTATATGCATGTGGCTCATGATAAGTATGTTTTATGTGATTGTTATATTGTTAATTTTATTCATGATGCTACTGAAAGTTATTATGAGAGAGAGAAACATGGTTTTATGTATCTTAATAATATTAAGTTTCCCATCTTTATGTTGAAAATCTTGAAGTTGCACTTATTTTGCTTTCCTATGCTTGTTGCTTTGTGCTATCATGACTTATTTCTTTACAGGATTCCTATGCATAGGAAGTGGGTTAGACTTAAATGTGTTTTATATTTTCTTCTTGATGCTCTCTTTTACTTCAATTCATATTTCTTATGTGAGCATCTTCTCAAACTATCAAGCCTAACTTAAAGGCGTTAAAGAAAAGTACTTCTTGGGAGATAACACAATAGTTTTCTTGAGTCTTGGAAGTTATTACTTCTGTAATAACCTCATATTATCCTTTTTATTTGATTTTTGTGCCAAGAATAACCTCTAATAAGAGGGAAGTAAGATTTGGGAAAGTGCTGCCCCGAAATAGATTTTTGTGCTTCACTGTAAAAATTCATGAAAAATATCTGTATGTCGGATTGAGCTTTAATTTTCTGAATAAATCCCCCATGTTGTTAGATAACTTTCGTTAGCTCAACACTTTTCTATTTGAGCAACAGAAGGTCTTCGAAAAAATCGGTTTTTACCTGCTGGTCTGTTTTAACAGATTTCTGCCATTATTTGCATTTATCTCCTATCGATTTTTTTTAGTTCTTTTTGGTAAATTGAGCTTTTTGAGAGAACTTATACAGTAGCTTGTGTTTTTGATGAAAATTTTGCTGTTTTAAAACTAAACCCAAAGGTTTGTTACTTTTGAATGTACTAATGTTGCTAATAAAGATTGTGTGAAGTTTTGTATGAAGGAAAATTTTCAGGTGTAGGGGAAGACTGGTGTAATGAGATGAATAATGGAAAAAAGCTCAAGCTTGGGAATGCCACCCCGTGTCACCCCAATAAATATTCAAGAGATACAAGCATCAAAGCTTGGGGATGCCCAAGGCATCCCCTTCTTCATCAATAAAAATCCCAGGTCTCTTTCTAGACACTTCGTTTTTATTGTTTCATGCACTATTATATTGTTCTTGGATCGTCTTAGTTTTTGTTTCTAGTTTTCTTTTGCTTTTTTGCTGCAATAAGTTGGTTGGATCCCAGCACACTTCTTTTGGAGAGAGACACACTCTCTTTTCATTGCCTAGAACACTCTAGTTTTCATTCTTATTGTTTTGTGAGTGTTCTCTTTTGCTAGCACTGTGTTTAACCTTAGTTTTCTTATGCTTTCGGCTTAGAATGTTTTAGTTTTTCTTTGTGGATTTGTGAGACAAGCTCACTGATCTTTATTAATTATCATCTTTGTGAGTTGTTTCAAATAAGTCGATTGGTGTTGGAAAAGACTCGATTGGTGACTAAATTTGAGTAGCATGAGGAGCGTCCCTCGTACTCAAGGGACATGAGATTGCCAAATTATACTTTGTCAAGCATATACTCCATAGTTTGTTCACTTTAACCTTAATCACTTCAAGATTCTTATGATAGGGGCAATGAGAGCTGAAAGCTAACAAGTACCATAATTTTTGGAAGCTCTTTATGAGACTTGAAATCCCTGCTTCCCTTTTATGAAGGGCCTTCCTTCGACCATTATATTGAGTCTCCACCTTTTATCCTTAGTCACCAATTAAGAGAGCATAGTTGCCATTCTTAGTTCTATGTGCATTGTCCCAAAACTTATTGATTGATTCATATTGTTGATATTACTTGCTCTTGAACTATTTGTATCTAGTCACTCTTATGATCTTTGAAGGTGTCCTATGCATTTATTTGATACTCCATGAGGGACAAGCTGAATGCCACTATGCTATGTTTTCTATATGTGAAACAAACTAACATCTTTCAATGCATTGTTATTCATGATCTTTGTTTGTAACCGTTCATTTTGCATGCATAGTTACTATGTCTTATTGTTAGAACTTCTTATTTCATGATCATGCTTAGAGTACTTTGATCCCAGCTATAAATGCTTTACAAATATTTCGATCTTGATTATGATGGTGCATGTCACCTCAAAAACTATTCTTTTTATCACTTACCTACTCGAGGACGAGCAGGAGTTAAGCTTGGGGATGCTTGATACATCGTAAACGTATCTATAATTTTTTTATGATCCATGCTTGTTTTATATCATTTGTCTTATGTTTTGTCTACACTTTGAGGTATTTTTATACACTTTCTGGAACTAACCTATTGACAAGATGCCACACTGCCAGTTGCCTGTTTTCTATTGTTTTTGGTTTCAGAAAAGCTAAAAAATGAATATTATTGGAATTGGATGGGACAAAACCCAAAGTTACTATTTTTCCCGGAGCAACACGGAAACTGATATGTCGGAAACGTATCTATAATTTTTGATGTTCCATGCTTGTTTAGTATCTACTTTGCTATGTTTTGTATAAACCGTGAGGTATTTTTATACACTTTCTGGTACTAACCTATTAACAAGATGCCACAGTTCCAGTTGCCTGTTTTCTTCTGTTTTTTATCCCAGAAAGGCAGAAAATCAATACTCGGAATTGGACGGGACAAAAGCCAAGTCAATATTTTACCATGGGCGTCACAAAGCCAGAAGGGGAGACGGAGAGGTGGCAGAGGGCCACCACACCCCCCAGGCGCGTGCTAGGGTGGACCCATGCCTGGGCAGGGTGTGGCCCCTCCGGCCGCCTCCTAGCCTCGCCTCTTCGCCTATAAAAAGCCCCCGATGTAGAAAACCTGAGGAGTCAATCATACTTCCAGAAAAACTTCCGTAGCGCTGCCGCCACCAAAAGGGAGATTCGGGGGACAGAAAGTCTCTGTTCCGGCACCCTGCCGAGATAGGGAAGTGCCCTCGGAGCCATCTCCATCGATCTCCAACACCATCTCCATCGCCGTTGCTGATTCCCATGATGAGGAGGGAGTAGTTCTTCCTCGAGGCTAAGGGCTCTACCGGTAGCTATGTGTTCATCTCTCTCTCTCTCTCTCTCTCTCTCTCTCTCTATGCATGATCTTGTTGTGGTCATGAGCTTTGCAATCAAGTAGATCTACTTTGCTACTCAAGTGCTTCATTAGATCTCTGCTCTCCCCATGTGCGTGAAAGTGACAGCGTGCACGCCATGGTGGCACTTAGGTTTGAGTCTACATAAATACTCTTTGTTCTTTAATAGATCTATGATTTTCCCCACGTGTGTGAAAGTGATAGCGTGCATACCATGTGTGGCACTTTGGCTAGATTGAATATTTGTTATGAGTTATATTTGGAGTTGGATGTCTCTATGAAATTGTGGTGTTTGTTGGAACCATCTAGTGCTCAAGGTGACAGTGTGGGGTTACCTAGATTGGGGTAGGCGGACTTTGAGGAGTGCTTCTATAGCCCTACCGATGATTAGAGTGTCCAACCGAAGAGTAGTTAAGAGTAGTATCATGAAGAGGGGATATTTATATGAGAGAGTGTTCACTAGTGAAAGTATGATCTCTAGGCCTTGTTTCTAAATATTTAAACATCGTTTGCACCTACATCTGTTGCATGTTTGCTTGTTGTAGTCTTTACCTCACCGTCCAGCTCTTTTCTGGCACCGTTACCACTTGTGTTTCACTATCTCTTCGCCGACCTAGTGCACCTACACCTGACAAGTGTATTGGGTGTGTTGGGGACACAAGAGATTTCTTGTATATTGCTTGTAGGGTTGCTTGAGAGGGAATACCTTTGACCACTTCCTCCCTGAGTTTGATAAACCTTGGGTGATCCACTTAAGGGAAACTTGCTGCTGTTCTACAAACCTCAGCACTTGGAGGCCCAACAATTGTCTACAAGAATAGAAGTGTGGAGACATCAAGCTATTTTCTAGCGTCGTTGCCGGGGAGGTTTTGGTCCTTTTCCCTTCCTCCACGTCAAGCTCCATCAAAAGTATTTTCTGGCGCCGTTGTCGGGGAGATAAGGTAAAAGGTACTCACATCCTCCAGTGTGAGTGCTCGTAGTTATTTCCTTTAGATTCTACAATTTTGTCTTTTTTTTCTTGTTTTCACTAGTTAGTCTTAATGGAAAACAACAACAAAATTAGAGAGCTTTATAGTGTTTATCTTGAGTTAGGACATGAAGTGTTTGAAGAGAAAATTAAAAAACCTATGGAGCTTTATTTGCATGCTAATAGCAATGTTATTAGTATGAATTCTTTGCACACCATTATTGCTAATGCTATGGAAAAGTCTAAGCTTGGGGAAGCTAGTTTTGATGAAAATGATCTTTTTTAGTTTCCCAGCTTTGGAAG
Organism: Avena sativa; assembly: GCA_916181665.1. NCBI lineage: Eukaryota > Viridiplantae > Streptophyta > Magnoliopsida > Poales > Poaceae > Avena > Avena sativa. The sequence goes on along the minus strand of OV702280.1, from coordinate 345,150,888 downwards.
ATATCTATTCTATTGCTTATGCTGATACCAAACCTCCAATATATGATGATTACAATGATGAGTATGATATTTTTAGTCCACCTACTTGAGGAGGAAATTAATTGTGATTACAATATGCCTCCAATATTTGATGATTATGGTGATGAGAATAATAATGATAGCTATTTTGTTGAATTTTCTCCCACTATGATTAATAAGGATGACTATGCTTATGTGGAGAGTAATAATTATTATATGCATGTGGCTCATGATAAGAATGGCTCATTAATAAGGGTTTTAGTTATATTGTTAATTTTATTCATGATGCTACTGAAAGTTATTATGAGAGAGGTAAACATGGTTTTATATATCTCAACAACATTAAGTTTCCCCTCTTTATCTTGAAAATCTTGAAGTTGCACTTGTTTTGCTTTCCTATGCTTGTTGATTTGTGCTTTCATGACTTGTTTCTTTATAAAATTCCTATGCATAGGAAGTGGGTTAGACTTAAATGTGTTTTGAATTTGGTTCTTGATGCTCTCTTTTACTTCAATTCATATTTCTTATGTGAGCATTTTCTCAAACTATCAACCTAACTTAAAGGCGTTAAAGAAAAGTACTTGTTGGGAGATAACACAAGATTTTTCTTGAGTCTTGGAAGTTATTACTTCGGTAATGACCTCTCCTTATCCTTTTTGTTTGCTTTTTGTGCCAAGAATAACCTCTAATGAGAGGGAAGTAAGATTTGGGGAGTTGCTGCCCGAAACAAATTTTTGTGCTCCACTGTAAAAATTCTTGAGGAATCTCTATAAGTCAGATTGAGCTGATATGTTGTGAATAAATCCCCCAGTATGTTAGCTAACTTTTTTTAGTTCAACACTTTTTTATTTGAGCAACAGAAGGTCTTCGAAAAAATCGGTTTCTACCTGCTGGTCTGTTTTGACAGATTTCTGCCATTATTTGCATTTGCTTCCTATTGATTCCTTTTTGAGTTCTCTTTTGGGGAATTGAGCTTTTTGAAGGAGTTTCTACAGTAGTTTGTGTTTTTAGTGAAATGTCTTACTATTCCAAAGCTTTACCTGAAGGTCTATTTTCTTTTGAATACACTAATGTTTCTAATGAAGATTGTGTGAAGTTTTGTATGAAGGAAAATTTTCAGGTGTAGAGAAAAAATGATGTAATGAGATGAAGAATGGACAAAAGCTCAAGCTTGGGGATGCCACCCATGTCACCCCAAGAAATATTCAAGAGGTACAAGCGTCAAAGCTTGGGGATGCCTAAGGCATCCCCTTCTTCATCAATAAAAAGCTTAGGTCTTTCTAGACACTTCGTTTTTATTGTTTCATGCACTGTTGTGTTGTTCTTGGAGCATCTTTGTTTTTGTTTTTAGTTTTATTTTGGTTTGCTTGCTGCAATAAGTTGGTTGATCACAACACACTTCTTTTGGAGAGAGACACACCCCGTTATTCATTGCCTAGAACACTCTAGTTTTCATTCTTATTGTTTTGTGAGTGTTCAATTTTGCTAGCACTGTGTTTAGCCTTAGTTTTCTTGTGCTTTTAGCTTAGAATTTTTTAGTTCTTCTTTGTGGATTTGTGAGACAATCTCACTGGTATTTATTGATTATTATCTTTGTGAGTTGTTTCAAATAAGTTGATTGGTGTTGGAAAAGAGTAGAGAGTTTTATGCTTATAGTGGTACGAAAGGGGCTTGCTTTGACTGTGGCTTAGACTTTATCATGTCATGCTAGATGTTGCTTTGACCTTATGCTTAGTGATTGTTGCTATATCATGACTTGTTCCAAATGGTTGAGTTTGCTTAATGTGCCTTGAAAGAATCATGCGTTGTTTTAGCATCCAAAAGCATAGTATTGTGGTATTATCCTTTGATGCTTTGTTTGGGTTTACTTGGCACATGCTCACACCATGTTATGACTATGAACCAGTTACCTTAGCCTCTATGATCATTTAGTCCTTGACTTGTAGTACCACTATATGCTTTGATTAGTAATGTTTTGTCGCTCTACATGATTATGGCCATTATTGCTCTCTTAGTTGGTTGCTCCCAGTATTTTGCTAGCCTCCGCTTGTATGACGAAGCTCTACTCATGCTTCCAACTCCCAAGAAACCAAGTTATTCCAAAGTGTCCACTATAAATTCCTATGCATGGTGTGTTACACCATTCCAAGTATATTCTTGTTTTCAGTTATCTTCCAATTAAAAGTATTTTGTTATGTGAAAACTTAGTGATTAAAGCCCTCACGAATTTGATGGAACACTTTATATTCGTTGACCCTAATAAACTTGAACCATTGTTTCATATATGTTGTATATGCTTACACTTATACGTTGGAATTAGCAGAACCGTGCTGTTACGGGGAACGTTTTCAACATTGCACTTGTACTTTGTACTCTGTTGATATCATGCTCTTTTGTCTATGGATGTCACCGGTGTGAAATAAAGAGGGAACTTGTAAATCCATGGAGTATGTATTTTGTGTTAGAGAAATGCCTGGGCCGCTAGCCTAAGCCATGCCTAATCATGGTGGAAACTTGCAGCATCACCATAGTGAGTTATCTATGAAGCATCCTCAATAAAAAGCTATGCATATAGTAAATAAAAAGATCGCTGAGATGCTCATTGTATGCTTTCCTTGTCATTTTGGTTATGGGATAGCTCATGTACCATTTGCAAGGGGTACCCCGTTGGCGGTTCTCTATGATACGCATGTACTTACAATGACAAGAACTTACAGGTGACTGAAGTTGAGTAGCATGAGGTGTGGCCCTCGTATTCAAGGGACTTGAGATTGACAACTTATACTTTGTCAAGCATATACTCCATCTTTGTTCACTTTAACCTTAGTCACTTCAAGATGCTGATGACAGAGGCAATGAGGGTTGAAAGCTAACAAGTACCATAATTTTTGGAAACTCTTTTTGAAACTTGAAATCCCTGCTTCCTTTATGAAAGGCCTTTCTTCCACTAATATTTGAGTCTCCACTTTCTACCTTTAGGCACCATTAAGAGAGCATAGTTGCCATTCTGTGTGTAGTGTTCCAAAACTTATTGATTGATGCATATTGTGATATTACTTGTTCTTGTGCTATTTGTATCTAGTCACCCTTGTGAACTTTGAAGGTGTCCTATGCATCTATTTGCTACTCCATGAGGGACAAGCTGAATGCCACTATGCTATGTTTTCTGTATGTGAAACAAACAAACATTTTTCAATGCATGTTATTCATGATCTTTGTTTGTAGCCTTTCATGTTGCATGCATAGTCACTATCTCCTATTGTTAGAACTCCATCTTTCATGCACATGTTTAGAGTTCTTTGATCCCACCTTTCAATGCTTGCAAATGGTTTGATATTGGTTTTGATGGTGCATGTCACCTCAAAATTTATTCTTTTTATCACTTACCTACTCGAGGACGAGCATGAGTTAAGCTTGGGGATGCTTGATACGTCAGAAACGTATCTATGATTTTTGCTGCTCCATGCTTGTTTAGAATCTACTTTGCTATGTTTTGTCTACACTTTGAGGTATTTTTATACACTTTCTGGTACTAACCTATAAACAAGATGCCACAGTGCCAAGTTGCCTGTTTTCTTCTGTTTTTGGTTCCAGAAAGGCAGAAAATCAATATTCTCGGAATTGGACGGGACAAAAGCCAAAGTCAATATTTTACCGTCGGCGTCACGAAGCCAGAAGGGAAGACGGAGAGGTGCCAGAGGGCCACCACACCCCCCAGGCGCGGGCTAGGGTGGACCCGCGCCTGGGCAGGGTGTGGCCCCTCCGTCCGCCTTCCAGCCTCGCCTCTTCGCCTATAAGAAGCCTCCGATGTAGAAACCCTAAGGAGTCAATCATACTTCCAGAAAAATCTCTGTAGCACCGCCACCACCGAAAGGGAGATTCGAGGGACAAAAATGTTGGAGATATGCCCTAGAGGCAATAATAAAAGTGGTTATTATTATATCTTTGTGTTTATGATAAATGTTTACATTCATCCTATAATAGTATTAACCGGAAACATTAATACTTGTGTGATTTGTAAACTAAATTAGAGTCCCTGGTAAAGCCTCTTTATAATACTAGCTTATTGATTAATAGATGATCGTGGTTTCCCGATCATGAACATTGAGATGTTATTAATAACAAAATCATAACATTAGGAGAATGGTATGATGGACATACTCCTATAGATAAGCGTAGCATTAAGATCAAGTCATTTCATTAGTTCGTTTGCTATAAGCTTTTTGATACATAGTAACCTAATTCCTTTGACCATGAGATCATGTTAATCACCATCACCGGAAGGATGCTTTGATGACATCAAACACCACACCGTAACTGGGTGGCTATAAAGGTGGCATTGAGTGTTCGGAAAGTATGGGTTTGAGGCACATGGATCAAGAGTGGGATTTGTCCATCCATATGAGGGATAGATATACTCTGGGCCCTCTTGGTGGAATGTCATCCAATTAGCTTCCAAGCATGTGACTGGCTCACAAGGGATCACATATCACGGGAACGAGAAAAGAGTACTTATCGGTAACGAGGTTGAACTAGGTATGCAGAGATACTGACGATCAAAACCTCGGATAAGTAAACTATCGTGAGACAAAGGGAAATTGGTATCATATGTGAGTGGTTCATTCTATCGCAAAGTAATCGTAGAAATATGTGGGACCCATATGAATTTCCAGATTCCTATATTGGTTATTGATCGGAGAAGTGTCTTGGTCATGTCCGCATAATTCACGAACCGTAGGGAGACACACTTAAGGATTCAATGTTGTTTAGTAGATATGGAATGTTAGTAGGGATACCGAATGTTGTTCGGAGTCTTGGATGGGATCCGGGATATCACGAGGAGATCTGGAATGGTCCGGAGAATAAGATTCATATAAGGAAAGTCGTATTTCGGAGTTCGGGAAAGTTTGTGATGTTTTCATCCGAGAGGTTCTAGAAGGGTCTAGAAGGTTCACCGATCCAGAAGGAGAATGGTCCATGAATGTGTCATGGGTAAGTGGAATGGTTGGATCATATCCTAGGTCACATGGTGTGTGCATTTGTAAGAGATAATTAAAGCTCTAAATTGAAAGTCAAACGGGAGTTTGAAAAGTCAAACTGGAACAATGGTTTCCTAGTGGGAGAAGAAACAAGTCCTTCTCTCAGTCCAACTTGGGTTTGGGTTTGGATTCAAACCCACCCCTCCCAAGGCTGCCCTCCCTCTCATAAATAGAGGGGGAGGGCTGACCCAAAGCCCACAAGCCCTAGCCCCTCTCCCCGCACACGCGCCGCCACCGCAACCCCGCCGCCTCGCCGCTCGCCGCCGCCGGTTCATCGCCGCCACCCTAGCCGCTGCCGACACCGCCTCCTCCTCCCGTTCATCTAAACCCTAGATCTTTGGGAAAACCTAATCCACCATAACTCGCACCGGCTTAGGCGAAGCCCTGCGGGATCTTCCCTCTACTTCCGACACCACGCCGTCGTGCTGCCGGAATCGCGAGGGGAGAACTACAACCTCCGCTGCCTGCTGTAACAAGGGAGAGGAAGGTCTTCATCGAGTACCGAACGTGTGACCGACTGCGGAAGCGCTGCCGGAACGCAGCGCTGGAAGGATCGTCTACGCGATCTTGAGATCAGCAAGTGTACGACTACATCACCCACGAGAATCTGCTCTCGTTAACCGCTTTGGAATCTTCGAGGGTGAGTGCTTCTATCGACTCATTGCTACAATCTTGTAGATAGATCTTGGCTTGTTTGTGTGCATGCGGTAGAAATTTTTTGTTTTCCATGCTACGAACCCCTACAGTGGTATCAGAGCCGTGTCTATATGTTGATTTGTTGCACAAGTAGAACACAATGGTCATTGTGGGCGGTGGTGCTTTTATTATCAATTTCTTTTTGTGTACTTTGCATCTTGCGGTATGATGCGACGAAGCGGCCCAGGATAACCTTACATGACATCGTTCATGAGACTTGCTCCACGCTCAACATGCAACTTGTATTGCATAAGTGGCTTTGCGGGTGTCAGTCTCTCCCATTATAGTATAGATTCAATTTACAACGGGCACTTGATAGTTCAAACATCAACGTTGTGGTTCTTGTTCGTAAGTTAGAACGACACTTATTGAAAGCCCCAAACCACGTAAAATATGCAAAGAAAATTAGAGGCGTCTAACTTTGTTTTGCAAGGGTGTGTTGTGATGTGATATGGCCATGATTGTGATTATATACGATGTATGCAATGTTCCTTATTGTAAGTTGGCAACCGGCAGGAGCCATATGGTTGTCTTTTAAATTCCTTTAAGACCTGCGTGTCTATTCAAAGTAGTTGTAATAGTTGAAGCCGGTGGACGACAACCATGAAATGGCGCCATTGACCTTGACGCCATATTGGTGAAGATGGAGATCATGTTCGTGCTTCAAGATGGAGATCAGAAGCACAAGAAGAAAGGCCATATCATATCACATATTATGAATTGCATGTCATGTTAATCCTTTATGCATCTTGTATTGCTTAGTTTGCGACGGTAGCATTATAAGATGATCCCTCAAGCACAAAATTTCAAGTTTTAAAGTGTTCATACTTAGTAAGCACCGTTGCTAAAGCTCATTGTTTTGAAGCACCACGTGATGATCGGGTGTGTTAGATTCTGCGAGTGTATACAACGTGAGCAAGCCAGATTTGCTCATGCGGAAGCTAAGGTTTGATCTTGACGAGCCTAGAATGTACAGACATGGTCTCGCAACACGGATCACCGAAAGGTAAAGCATGAGTCATATAGTAGATATGATGAACATGTTGATTGTTCGCCATTGAAGCTACATCAACTCTCGTGGTGATCGGTTTTGATGTGGTGGATTTGGTTTGTGTGATCACTAAAACAATTTGAGGGATATTGTTTTGAGTGGGAGTTCACCTAGATTAATTTAACTATGAATTAGAACTCAATTTGTCATAAACTTAGTCTAAACTATTGCAAATATGTTGTAGATCAATGGCGGCACCTACCATCAATTTTAATGCGTTCCTAGAGAAAGAAAGGTTGAAAAACAATGGAAGCAACTTCGCGGATTGGTTCCGCAATTTGAGGATTGTCCTCAATGCTGGTAATTTGACCTATGTGTTGGATGCACCGCTGGGTGACCCGCCTGCAGCTAATGCTACCGATGAGGTAAAGAATGTTTTCCTCGCTCGGAAGAATCAGTACTCCACAGTTCAGTGTGCTATCTTGTATGGTTTGGAATAGGAGCTTCAGAAAAGGTTTGATAACCATGACCCACATGATATTGTCCGTGAACTCAAAATGATATTTGAGGCTCACGCGGCAGTTGAGAGTTATGAGGCTTCTGAAAAGTTCTTTAACTGCAAGATGGAAGAGGGCAGCTCCGTCAGTGAGCACATGCTTAAGATGTTTGGGCACGCAAGCAAGCTTCAAAGCTTGAGAATAGTGATTCCTAATGCTTTGGGGATTCACCATGTCCTCCAATCACTACCACCAAGTTACAAGAACTTTGTGATGAACTACAATATGCAAAACATGGACAAGTCGTTGCCAGAACTCTTTTCCATGTTGAAATCTGCAGAAGTGGAGATCAAGAAAGAGCACCAAGTGTTGTTGGTCAATAAGACCACCAAATTCAAGAAGCAAGACAAGTCTAAGAAAAAGAGAAACTTCAAGAAGGGCGGTAAGAAAGTTACTGCACCGATGAAGAAGACCAAGGCTGGGCCTAAGCCTAATACTGAGTGCTTTTACTGCAAGGGAGAAGGTCACTGGAAGCGGAATTGCCCAAAGTACTTGGCGGATTTGAAGAACGGCAACATCAAGAAGAAAGGTATATCCGATATACATGTTATTGATGTGTATCTCACTAGTACTCGTAGTAGTGCCTGGGTATTTGATACTAGTTCGGTGGCTCATATTTGTAACTCAAAACAGGTACTGCAGAATAAACGGAAGCTAGCGAAGAACGAGGTGACGATGCGCGTTGGAAATTGATCAAAGGTTATTGTGATCGCGGTCGGCATGCTACCTCTTCATCTACCATCGGGATTAGTTTTATACTTAAATAATTGTTATTTGGTGCCTGCGTTGAGCATGAACATTATACCCGGATCATGTTTATTGCGAAACGGTTACTTGGTTTAAATCCGAGAATAATGGTTGTTTGATTTATATGAGTAATATGTTTTATGCACATGCACCTTTGATAGATGGTATATTCTTATTGAATCTCGATTATGGAAATACACACATTAATAACATTGAAGCTAAACGTTTGAAATTGAGCGATAACTCGACCTATATGTGGCACTATCGTCTTGGTCATATTGGAGTGAAGCGTATGAAGAAACTCCATTCCGATGGACTTCTTGAATCACTTGATTTTGAATCACTTGAAAGATGTGAAGCATGTCTGATGGGTAAAATGACCAAGACTCCATTTTATGGTATGATGGAGCGAGCTACGGACTTATTGGAAATCATACATACCGATGTGTGTGGCCCAATGAGTGTAGCATCGCTCGGTGGTTATCGTTATGTTCTTACCTTCACGGATGACTTGACTAGATATGGGTATATCTATTTCATGAAACATAAGTCCGAAACTTTCGAGAAGTTTAAGGAATTCAAAGTGAGGTAGAGAATCAACATAACAAGAATATTAAATTTCTACGATCTGACCGCGGAGGTGAATATCTAAGTTACGAGTTTGGCGAGCATTTGAAGAAATGCGGAATACTTTCACAATTGACACTGCCGGGAACACCACAACGTAATGGTGTGTCCGAACAGCGTAATCAAACTCTCTTAGATATGGTTCGTTCTATGATGTCACTTATAGATTTACCTATATCGTTTTGGGGTTATGCATTAGAAACAACCGCATTCACTTTAAATAGGGCACCATCTAAATCCGTTGAAACGACACCGTATGAATTGTGTTTTGGGAATAAACCTAAATTGTCGTTCCTTAAAGTTTGGGGTTGCGAAGCTTATGTAAAGAAGTTACAGCCATACAACTTGAACCCAAAGAGGAAAAATGCGTCTTCATAGGATACCCAAAGGAAACTATTGGGTATACCTTCTATCATAGATCCGAGGGCAAAATCTTCGTTGCCAAGAATGGATCCTTTCTAGAGAAGGAGTTTCTCTCGAAAGAAGTGACTGTAAGGAAAGTAGAACTCGACGAGGTTGTTGAACCTTCTCTCAAACTTGCGAGTAGCGCAGCACCGGAAGTAGTTCCTGTGGTGCCTACACCAATAAGAGAGGAAGCTAATGATGTTGATCATGAAACTTCGGTTGAAGTTACTACGGAACCTCGCAGGTCAACGAGAACTCGTACCACTCCTGATTGGTATGATCCCATTATGAGTGTCATGTTGGTGGATAACACCGATGACCCTACGACATATGAGGAAGCGATGATGAGTCCAGATTCCAATAAATGGCAAGAAGCCATGAAATCCGAGATTGGATCCATGTACGAAAACCAAGTATGGACTTTGGTGGACTTACCGGATGGCCGGAAGGCTGTCGAGAACAAATGGATTTTCAAGAAGAAAACAGATGCCGGTGGTAATGTTACTGTCTATAAAGCTCGACTTGTCACAAAAGCTACGATGAGACTTTCTCACCAGTAGCGAAGATAAAGTCTGTGAGGATTATGTTAGCAATCGCTGCATATTATGATTATGAGATATGGCAGATGGATGTCAAAACATCGTTCCTCAATGGAGACATTGATGAAGAGTTGTATATGATGCAACCCAAAGGTTTTGTCGATCCTAAAGATGCTAACAAGGTATGCAAACTTCAACGGTCCATATATGGATTGAAGCAAGCATCCCGAAGTTGGAATCAACGTTTTGATAAGGTAATCAAAAGTTTTGGTTTATACAAACTTATGGAGAAGCTTGTATTTACAAGAAAGTGAGTGTGAGCTCTGCAGCATTCTTAATACTATATGTAGATGACATATTGTTGATTGGGAATGATGTAGACCTTCTTAATAGTGTCAAGGATTGTTTGAATAATAGTTTTTCAATGAAAGATCTTGGCAAAGCATCTTACATATTAGGCATAAAAATTTATAGAGATAGATCGTGACGCCTAATATCATTGTCACAAAGTACATATTTAGACAAAGTTCTAAAGAGGTTTGGAATGGAAGATAGCAAGAAAGGGTTCTTGCCCATGTTGCCCAATATGACCTTGAGTAAAACTCAAAGTCCTGCAACGGCGGAAGATAGAGAAAGGATGAGTAAGACTCCCTATGCCTCAGCCATAGGATCTCTAATGTATGCCATGCTATGTACTAGACCCGACATTGCATATGCTGTTAGTTTGACTAGCAGATATCAAAGTGATCCAGGAGTGGATCATTGGACAGCGGTCAAAAACATCCTTAAGTACTTGAGAAGAACTAAGGATATGGTTCTTTCTTATGGAGGTGATGAACAACGCGTTGTTAATGGTTATACCGATGCTAGTTGGAACACCGATCCGGATGATTCTAAATCTCAATCTGGATACGTATTTATTTTGAATGGTGTAGCAGTTAGCTGGAGGAGTGCAAACCAAAGCGTTGTGGCGAGATCTTCAACTGAATTAGAATACATAGCTGCTTCGGAGGCTTCACAAGAGGCGATGTGGATGAAGGAGTTCATTACAGAGATCGGTGTGGTTCCAAGTGCGCTGGACCCAATGTCTATCTACTGTGATAACATGGGCGCCATAGTCAATGCGCAAGAACCAAGGTCACACAAGAAGCTGAAGCACATCAAGCTACGTTTTCACGCTATTCGAGAGCATGTCCAATATGGTGACATAAAGATTTGCAAAGTACACACAGATCTGAATGTGGCGGATCTGTTGACTAAACCTCTCCCGAGGGCAAAACATGACCAGCACCAAACCGCCATGGGTGTTCAGTATATTACCATGTAATCTAGATTAGCTGACTCTAGTGCAAGTGGGAGACTGTTGGAGATATGCCCTAGAGGCAATAATAAAAGTGGTTATTATTATATCTTTGTGTTTATGATAAGTGTTTACATTCATGCTATAATAGTATTAACCGGAAACATTAATACTTGTGTGATTTGTAAACTAAATTAGAGTCCCTGGTAAAGCCTCTTTATAATACTAGCTTATTGATTAATAGATGATCGTGGTTTCCCGATCATGAACATTGAGATGTTATTAATAACAAAATCATATCATTAGGAGAATGGTATGATGGACATACTCCTATAGATAAGCGTAGCATTAAGATCAAGTCATTTCAATATTTCGTTTGCTATAAGCTTTCTGATACATAGTAACCTAATTCCTTCGACCATGAGATCATGTTAATCACCATCATCAGAAGGATGCTTTGATGACATCAAACACCACACCGTAACTGGGTGGCTATAAAGGTGGCATTGAGTGTTCGGAAAGTATGGGTTGAGGCACATGGATCAAGAGTGGGATTTGTCCATCCATATGAGGGATAGATATACTCTGGGCCCTCTCGGTGGAATGTCATCCAATTAGCTTGCAAGCATGTGAATGGCTCACAAGGGATCACATATCACGGGAACGAGAAAAGAGTACTTATCGATAACGAGGTTGAACTAGGTATGCAGATATACCGAAGATCAAAACCTCGGATAAGTAAACTATCGTGAGAAAAAGGGAAATTGGTATCATATGTGAGTGGTTCATTCTATCGCAAAGTAATCGTAGAAATTTGTGGGATCCAAAATGAATTTCCAGATTCCTTTATTGGTTATTGATCGGAGAAGTGTCTTGGTCATGTCCGCAAAATTCACGAACCGTAGGGAGACACACTTAAGGATTCAATGTTGTTTAGTAGATATGGAATGTTAGTAGGGATACCGAATGTTGTTCGGAGTCTTTGATGGGATCCGGGATATCACGTGGAGATCCGGAATGGTCCGGAGAATAAGATTCATATAAGGAAAGTCCTATTTCGGAGTTCGGGAAAGTTTCCGATGTTTTCATCGGAGAGGTTCTAGAAGGGTCTAGAAGGTTCACCGATCCAGAAGGAGAATGGTCCATGAATGTGTCATGGGTAAGTGGAATGATTGGATCATATCCTAGGTCACATGGTGTGTGCATTTGTAAGAGAGAATTAAAGATCTAAATTGAAAGTCAAACTGGGACAATGGTTTCCTAGTGGTAGAAGAAACAAGTCCTTCTCTCAATCCAACTTGGGTTTGGGTTTGGATTCAAACCCACCCCTCCCAAGGCTGCCCTCCCTCTCATAAATAGAGGGGGAGGGCTGCCCCAAAGCACACAAGCCCTAGCCCCTCTCCCCGCACACGCCCCGCCGCCGCTCGCCGCCCTAGCCGCCGCCGACACCTCCTCCTCCTCCTCCCGGTCATCTAAACCCTAGATCTCTGGGAAAACCTAATCCACCATAACTCGCACCGGCTTAGGAGAAGCCCTACGGGATCTTCACTCTACTTCCGACACCACGCCATCGTGCTGCCGGAATCGCGAGGGAAGAACTACAACCTCCGCTGCCTGCTGGAAGAAGGGAGAGGAAGGTCTTCATCGAGTACCGAACGTGCGACCGACTGCGAAAGCGCTGCCGAAACGCAGCGCCTCTCAGGATCATCTACGCGATCTTGAGATTGGCAAGTGTACGACTACATCACCCACGATAATCTGCTCTCGTTAACCGCTTTGGAATCTTCGAGGGTGAGTGCTTCTATCGACTCGTTGCTATAATCTAGTAGATAGATCTTGGCTTGTTTGTGTGAATGCGGTAGAATTTTTTTGTTTTCCATGCTACGAACCCCTACAAGAAAGTCCCTGTTCCGGCACCCTGCCGGGACGGGGAAGTGCCACCGGAGCCATCTCCATCGATCTCCACCACCATCTCCATCACCGTTGTTGATTCCCATGATGAGGAGGGAGTAGTTCTTCCTCAAGGCTAAGGGCTCTACCGGTAGCTATGTGTTCATGTCTCTCTCTCTATGCATGATCTTGTTGTGCTCATGAGCTTTGTAATCAAGTAGATCTACTTTGCTACTTAGGTGCTTCATTAGATCTCTGCTCTCCCCATGTGTGTGAAAGTGACAACGTGCACGCCATGGTGGCACTTAGGTTTGAGTCTACATAAATACTCTTTGTGCTTTAATAGATCTATGCTTTTCTCCACGTGTGTGAAATTGACAGCGTGCATACCGTGTGTGGCACTTTGGCTAGATTGAATATTTGTTATGAGTTATATTTTTAGTTGGATGCCTCTATGAAATTGTGGTGTTTGTTGGAACCATCTAATGCTCAAGGTGACAGTGTGGGGTTATCTAGATTGGGGAAGGCGTACTTTGAGGAGTGCTGCTATAGCCCTACCGATGATTAGAGTGTCCAAACGGAGATTAGTTAAGAGTAGTATCATGAAGAGAGGATATTTATATGAGAGAGTGTTCACTAGTGAAAGTATAATCTCTAGGCCTTGTTTCTAAATATTGAAACACCGTTTGCATCTAGATCTGTTGCATGTTTGCTAGAAGCGAACGGTGTTTCAATGTTTAGAAACAAGGCCTATGGATCATACTTTCACTAGTGAACACTCTCTCATATAAATATCCTTTCTTCATGATACTACTCTTAACTACTCCCCGGTTGGAAACTCTAATCATCGGTAGGGCTATAACAACACTCCTCAAAGTCTGCCTTCCCCAATCTAGATAACCCCACACTGTCACCTTGAGCGCTAGATGGTTCCAACAAACACCACAATTTCATAGAGACATCCAACTCCAAATATAGCTCATAACAAATATTCAATCTAGCCAAAGTGCCACACATGGTATGCACGCTGTCACTTTCACACACGTGGGGAAAAGCATAGATCTATTAAAGCACAAAGAGTATTTATGTAGACTCAAACTTAAGTGCCACCATGGCGTGCACGCTGTCACTTTCACATATATGGTGAGAGCAGAGATCTATTGAAGAACTTGAGTAGCAAGGTAGATCTACTAGATTACAAAGCTCATGACCACAACAAGATCATGCATAGAGAGAGAGAGATGAACACATAGCTACCGGTAGAGACCTTATCCCTGAGGAAGAACTACTCCCTCCTCATCATGGGAATCATCAACGGTGATAAAGATGGCGATTGATACCGATGGAGATGGCTCCAAGGGCACTTACCCGTCCCGGCAGGGTGCCGGAAGAGACTTTATGTCCCCCGAATCTCCCCTTCGGTGGCGGCGATGCTATGGAGGTTTTCGTGGATTTCTTCTGGAGTATTTAGGGTTTGGGGGTCATAGGCTTCTTATCGGCGCAGGAATCAAGGTCGGTGGGGAGACAGGGGCCCACACCCCCTCTGGGCGCCCCCAGGGCTTGCCCGCGCCTAGGGGTTTGGCCACCCTGTGGCCCCCCTCCGGCTCTGCTTCGTGGTTCCGTGTTTCTCCGGGAAAAATAGTAACTTTGGCTTTTGTCCCGTCCAATTTCGATAATATTGATTTTCTGCCTTTCTGGAACCAAAAACATAAGAAAACATGCAACTGGCACTGTGACAACTTGTTAATAGGTTAGTTCCAGAAAGATATAAAAACACCTCAAAGTGTAGACAAAGCAAATCAAATTAGATACTAATCAAGCAAGGAGCATCAAAAATTATAGATACGTTTCCGACGTATCAAGCATCCCAAGCTTAACTCCTGCTCGTCCTCGAGTAGGTAAGTGATAAAAAGAATAATTTTTGAGGTGACATGCACCATCAAAACCAAGATCAAACCATTTGCATCATTGAAAGCTAGGATCAAAGGACTCTAAACATGAGCATGAAAGATGGAGTTCTAACAGTAAGACAAAGTAACTATCCATGCAACATGACAAGATACAAACAAAGATCATGAATAACATGCATTGAAAAACGTTTGTTTATTTCACATACAGAAAACATGGCATAGTGGCATTCAGCTTGTCCCTTATGGAGTAGCAAATAAATGCATAGGACACCTTCAAAGTTCATAAGAGTGACTAGATACAAATAGCACAAGAACAAGGAATATCACAATATGCATCAATCAATAAGTTTTGGAACACTGCACACAGAATGACAACTATGCTCTCTTAATGGTGCCTAAAGGTAGAAGGTGGAGACTAAATAATGGTGGAAGAAAGGCATTTTGTAAAGGAAGCAGGGATTACAAGTTTCAAAAAGAGCTTCCAAAAATTATGGTACTTATTAGCTTTCAGCCCTCATTGCCCCTATCATAAGCATCTTGAAGTGATTAAGGTTAAAGTAGCAAAGGTGGAGCATATGCTTGATGAAGTATAAGCTAGAAATCTCAAGTCCCTTGAATACGAGGGCCACACCTCATCCATACTCAACTTTGGGTCCAGGTAAGTTCTTGTCACTTTAAGTATTTGCATATCATTAAGAACCGCCAACGAGGTACCCCTTGCACATGGTACATGAGGTTTCCCATAACCAAAATGACAAGGCAAGCAGACAATGAGCATCTCAGCAATCTTTTTATTTATCATATGCATAGCTTTTTATTGAGAATGCTTCATAGATAGCTCATTATGGTGATGCTGCAAGTTTCCACCATGATTAGGTATGGCTTAGGCTAGCGTCCCAGGCGTTTCTCTAACACAGGATACAAACTCCATGGACTTACAAGTCCCCTCTTTATTTCACACCGGTGACATCCATAGACAAAAGAACATGATATCAACTGAGTACAACAAGGTACAAGTGCAATGCTGAAAATCTTCCCCATGACAGCACGATTCTGCTAATTCCAACTTATAAGTGCAAGCATATACAAAAAAGTTGTCACAATGGTTCAAGTTTATTAGGGGCAAAGAATAAACTGTGCCATCAAGTTCGTGAGGGATTTAATCACTAAGTTTTCACATAATAAAATAATTTTTAATTGGAAGGTAGCTAAAAACAAGAATATACTTGGAATGGTGTAACACACCATGCATAGGATTTTATAGTGGACACTTTGGAATAACTTGGTTTCTTGGGAGTTGGAAGCATGAGTAGAACTTACTCTCACAAGTGGAGGCTAGCAAAAGACTGGGACCAACCAACTAAGAGAGCATAATGGCCAAAATCATGCAGAGCAACAAAGCATTACTAATCAAAGCATAGAGTGGTACTACAAGTCAAGGGCTAAATGATCATAGAGGCTATGGTGACTTGTGAAAGTCATAACATGGTGTGAGCATGCGCCAAGTCAACCCAAGCAAAGCATCAAAGGAGAATACCACAATACTATGCTTTTGCATGCTAAACAACGCATAATTTCTTCAAGGCACACTAAAGAATCCCAATTGTTTGGAACAAGACATGCTACAACAATAATCACTAAGCATAAGGTCAAAACAACACCTAGCATGTCATGCTAAAGTCTAACTCACAGTCAATGCAAGATCCCTTTTGTACCACTTAAGCATGAAGCTTTCTACTCTTTCCAACACCAAACAACTTATTTGAAACAACTCACAAATATAATAAAAAATAAAGATCAGTGAGTTGTTTTCACAAATACACAAAGAAGAACTAAAAATTTCTAAGCTGGAAGCACAAGAAAACTAAGGCTAAAAACAGTGCTAGCAAAAGAGAACATTCACAAAACAATAAGAGTGAAACTAGAGTGTTCTAGGCAAAGAAAACAGAGTGTGTCTCTCTCCAAAAGAACTGTGTAGTAACCAACCAACTTAATCAAGCAAACTAAGCAAATGAAAACTAAAAATGAAAACAAAAACGCTCCAAGAACAACACAACAATGCATGAAACAATAAAAACGAAGTGTCTAGAAAGACCTAAGATTTTTATTGATAAAGAAGGGGATGCCTTGGGCATCGCCAAGCTTGCTTGTACCTCTTGGATATTTCTTGGGGTGAAACCATGATGGCATCTCAAAGCTTGAGCTTTTGTCCATTCTTCATCTCATTGCATCATTCTCTCTCTACACCTGAAATTTTTCCTTCATACAAAACTTCACACAATCTTCATTAGCAACATTAGTGTATTCAAAAGATATTAGACCCCTGGCAAAGCTTTGGAACAGCAAGATTTTCACTAAGAACACAAGCTACTGTAGGAAATCCTTCAAAAAGCTCAATTCACCTAAATAGAACTCAAAAAGGAATCAATAAGAAGCAAATGCAAATAATGGCAGAAATCTGTCAAAACAGAGCAGCAGGTAGAAACCGATTTTTTAGGACATCTTATGTTGCTTAAATTAAAAAGTGTTGAACTAACTAAAGTTAGCCAACATACTGGTGGATTTATTTGTAAATTTTGAGCTCAATCTGAGTTATAGAGAGTCCTCACGAATATTTTTGGTGGAGGACAGAAATCTGTTTCGGGACAGCAACTCCCCAAATCTTACTTCCCTCTCATTAGAGGTTATTATTGGCACAAAAATCAAACAATAAGGATAAGGAGAGGTCATTACTGAAGTAATAATTTCCAAGACTCAAGAGAACTCTTGGGTTATCTCCCAACAAGTACTTTTCTTTAATGCCTTTAAGTTAGGCATGGAAGTTTTGAGAAGATGCTCACATAAGAATATGAATTGAAGTCAAAGAGAGCATCAAGAAGCAAAATCAAAACACATTTAAGTATAACCCACTTCCTATGCATAGGAATCTTGTAAATAAACAAGTCATGGAAGCACAAAGCAACAAGCATAGGAAAGCAAAACAAGTGCAACTTCAAGATTTTCAACATAAAGAGGGGAAACTTAATATTGTTGAGATGCATCAGACCATGTTTCCCTCTCGCATAATAACTTTGAGTAGAAACATGAATAAAGTTAACAATATAAATATCACATAAAACATTCTTATCATGAGCCACATGCATAAAATGATTATTACTCTCCACATAAGCATAGTCATCCTTATTGATCATAGTGGGAGCAAATTCAACAAAATAGCTATCATTACTATTCTCATCACCATAATCATCAAATATAGGAGGCATATTGTAATCACAATTGATTTCCTCCTCAATAGTAGGTGGACTTAAAATCATACTCATCATTGTAATCATCATATATTGGAGGTTTGGTATCATCATAAGCAATAGAATAGCTATCTTCCAAAGCTAGGGGGACTAAAAAGATCATTTTAATCAAAAATAGTTTCCCCAAGCTTAGAATTTTCCATAGCATTAGCAAAAATGGTGTCCAAAGAATCCATACTGATAACATTGCTATTAGCATGCAAATAAAGTTCCATAGGTTTTTTAATTTTCTCTTCAAACACTTCATGTCCTAACTCAAGATAAACACTATAGAGCTCTCTAATTTTGTTGTTGTTTTCCATTAAGCCTAACTAGTGAAAAAAAGAAACAAAAAGACAAAATTGCAGAATCTAAAGGAAATAACTTCGAGCACTCACACCGGAGGATGTGAGTACCTTTTACCTTACCTCCCCGGCAACAGCTCCAGAAAAGAGCTTCCAGGCTTGCTGTTGCCGTGGGGTAACGTGTGTGAGTGCCTTTTACCTTTCCTCCCTGGCAACGGTGCCAGAAAAGAGCTTGATGTCTATGCACTTCTATTCTTGTAGACAGTTGTTGGGCCTCCAAGTGTAGAGGTTTGTAGAACAACAGGAAGTTTCCCTTAAGTGGATTACCAAAGGTTTATCGAACTCAGGGAGGAAGTGGTCAAAGGTATTTCCTCTCAAGCAACCCTGCAATCAAGATACAAGAAATCTCTTGTGTCGCCAACACACCCAATACACTTGTCAGGTGTATAGGTGCACTAGTTCGGCGAAGAGATAGTGAAATACAAGTGGTAACGGTGCCAGAAAATAGCTAATGGCGTGGAGGACTAAATCAAGCAAACATGCAACAGATCTAGAAGCAAACGGTGTTTCAATGTTTAGAAACAAGGCCTCGGGATCATACTTTCACTAGTGAACACTCTCTCATATAAATATCCTTTCTTCATGATACTACTCTCCGGTTGGACACTCTAATCATCGGTAGGGCTATAACAGCACTCCTTAAAGTCTGCCTTCCACAATCTAGATAACCCCACACTGTCACCTTGAGCGCTAGATGGTTCCAACAAACACCACAATTTCATAGAGACGTCCTGCGGTGACCCAGCATACCAATGCATGATGTAGTACACTATAGTCGTTGACATAACACCAATGAAACGCCGTTCACTAGTATTACACCCCTCAGAGTGGCACAACAGAAACACAACAGGTCCAAGACATGACTATAGGTTACAACTCAACTCTTTACACAAGATCCAGAGAACACTCTAGGTTAAAGAGAGAGAAAGAAACTTCTTACAAAGAAGAATCAGAAATAAACAACTCAAAACTATCATACTATTAAGACTAGTATCTTAACTAATGGTCGGGCATTGTTGTTATTGCAATACACTACAGAAATAGGTTCTATGGCTAGAAATTATATTCCTATCTAATCAGTAACTTCGTCTTCACTTCAGTTGATGTATATGTTGACTTTCTTGACTTCACTGAAGAACTTTAGCTTCTGGTGATGATTCTGGAGCATAACTTGATGTAGACGTCGTGTGTACTGGATTTAGAACCTAGCAAGGGTTAAGAAGATATTTTGAGTACGAGCGTACTCAACAAGTTCACTAGAAAAGGAGTGTTTGATGCACTATATCTACAGCCACAGACCATAGGTCGTAGGCAATGCAAGTTTTCATAAACATTTCTTCAAAGGTTGCTTTTATTCTGAAAAGCTATGTCCGTCAGCCTTCACGGGTTTACCAGAACTTTCATGGAGTTCCTTTCCCGCCGTTCGCAGCTCCTTCCCGGAACAGGGAGTAACAAGTTACAGTTCTTACACTCTGCAGAATTGCGTTACTTTACCCATGAGAGATCTTAGCTTTGTTGCACATCCGAGCGGCCAACCCGTTCATACTTCCTTGGTATGAGTCCCAGACTAAGATCCAAGCCAATCACTGCCCTCTCCGCGACCTCATATGTCTGCGCGATCCTTCGGGGCCGGCTCACCTCCGTTAAGCCCCCTTTCGGGCAGGTTAAAACCCTGATGAGTTCCCAAAGACTCTATGACCTGGTGTTGCCCTGGCAAGTGCCATATTAAATGGTCCATCCACTAAACACCATCCATAGATAATCTAGACACCAAAAGTGTGGGGCGTAAGGGTGCCCACCCATATGTTGAATCCGCACAAGGAATCACAACGTCACGTTAAGGTCGTCTTGCCTCCATATGAGAGGAAAAGGATACAACTGACTTCTCCGTCCCATTCCAAATCTCATGGTTAACGCGTAATATACGGCGCAAGAATCACTAGCGACATTGGTTGTTAAGTCCTAGATAATAGGTTCCTTTACAACTGGAACTTTCATAGTAGGTTATTACCTCATGGTAAATAACCTATAATCATATTATTATGAAAATATTGTTTTCTGACCTTTTTCAAATGCAGGTGATGACAATACTGGATTTGTAAAATACTTTACTGAAAATAATCAAAGGACATGAGCAAGTGTGAACTTGCCTTTTGTGATTGCAAGATTATGCACTCACGGTCTTCGAGACAATATAAAAGATCCAATATCTGAAATCAGCATCATTGGTCCGGTAAGGACTAATGTTTAAAGAAGCAAGATGCTTTTATGCATAAGTAATGTAATGCACTTTATAAACGCTTATCCTGGGAATAACGTTGTTCTAGGGTTTGGAAACTGGAAATGGTTTCTTTAGAATGTGTTGTCCTTTTAGATAAGTTTCACACTTGTGCTTCTTATTAGGGCTTGTGAGTGTGTGTTAACAACACATATTTATACAACAACAAAATATACACATATGGAATGCTATTCAAGATTGTTTACACTTTAATTGTTTATCTTCAAACTTTACTTTACGAGTAAGGTCAGTTATAAAGAACTTAAGTGTTAATGATCCTAAGTATACAAGTAAAGTATAAAGTAATGTGATTACGATTAATTGTCATCAGATGATTATGATGAGAGTCCTTGAATTTAATTTGTTAAGAGTTGAGAAATATTATTATAATGTTTGTTGATTGAAGTGGCAAAACGAATAACTTTTGAAGAAAAGATTCCTTTTCTAAGGTTTAAACAACTCTTGTGGTTTATTCAGCGGTGGTCGATGTTGTTTGTGCTTACTTGAATAGTTTGGACTTGAGATGTTTTATGACATAACTATAATAGACCAAAGTTAACTATAAAGGCATAGATGGATTTAAGGTGTAATGCTGTAACACCCTCAGAATCGGCCCTATGCAAGTTTTAGCGAAACCCGCCGAACCCCCATAGAAACGATTCAAAGGTGCCCACCAGGCACTTTCGTGCGGGTGGAAAACGAAGTAATAACATTACACAACAGTCCTCGATGGGACCCACATAACAGATATATATAACAGCGACTCAATGAGTCAAGAATATAGATTTAATATACAAAGATCCAAATCACCTTGAAAACGATAGAGCGTCCACCTACGGACAAGATGCAAATGGGGCTAAGAGCCCTGAAGAATAACCAATGGCGTCCATAACCCTGCCCAGGCCAAGCCGGAAGGGTAACCCTGCTAACGACGTCGATCTCAAAACCTGCTTAAACAAAAGGGGTGCCGACAAAGGGCAAAGGAAAAAGAGGAGCGTCAGTACTGAGGCCAGTACACGGCGAGGCTAGAATTCGGCGGTCCTCGCCTACGAAGGTATGGTGGACTGAGCGGCAGCACATCATGCACTAGACAACCTATAGAGACTCGATACAACTGGCGACTATCAGAGAGGGGTAAGAAAGACCTATTCGGAACCAGAATGATACTAACACCAAACAATCCCTTCCTGGTATTCCCCCTCGAGACCAAACGAGGAAGTCAACCGAGGAACTCACACCGTAGGCAGTTTTATTTATTCGGTTATCGTTGCAGCAATTACTAGTCAGGTTTAGATGATCATCCTGATTAAGTAAGCAGTGGGCACTTTTAGTTAACCATTTCGTGATAGTTGCAACACTTACTAGTCAGATACAATTAGCATGAGATAACCCCAAAACCCAGCAGTTGTTGGTACTTTTACTTAGCCATTCCGTTGTAGTGAAGTTGATTACTAGTCATATCGGATACAAGTCAATTTATAACAATAAACTTTAGTTATAGTTGTCTATGATCAAGCACTGTGCTCCAAGTCGTCCATAACCGCGGACACGGCTTCTCGAAAAGATTTAACCCTGCAGGGGTGCACCAAAGTATCCACACGCACTTCGACCCTTTTTGCCAGATCAATTAACATACACCCATCGGTATGTCGGCGGGGCCTAAGTCATGACGTTTCCCAGACCCAAAGCAAGCACGGGGGGCCACCCCACTAAGTACACCCGCAACAAAGTCGGCCGGTCTCCGAGACGGACTCAGGGTTTGCGACAGTGGCTGTAAACGACAGCAAATCCCCAAACGGGGACTGTCGATACCGCGAAAACACTCCGCTTCCAAAACAGTACAGCGTGCTCCTCACACAATCGTAAATAAAGCAGTAAAGCATGGCATAAGTACAGGATAGTAATAAAGCCCCAAACTACTTGTGGCCCCCAGTACAATACTTTGAAATCAGGTACTAAATCGACAGGGGGCCCATATCTCCCCACATGTGGTTAGCGCGCTCGATCTCGGAACAGGTGTCAAGAACTCGGGGTCCTACGGGACACAAGTGGGCGGTCGGAAACCAAATATTATCTATCACCCACCGGTGCCTCTGCTTACCTACTTCAATTTTAGTTATTAAACAATAATTAAAGTGAAAGATAAATAAAGCCATGATCATCTCCAACATAACCATATGGCAGTCTTCCAACAACTGAGGTACTTGACGACACGCAACAGCACTTGAGCAAGCGACTACGACGCGCAAGTCCAACTATCTACCAACCATCAGGTAATAGGATGTGTCCAAGGCAATATAGGGCTGCAAGGGATATCACGGGTACGGAACTAGAGCATCGCAACAGAGGTAGCAATAGATCAACAGGAGGGAATAAATACTATAAAAGTAAGATAGGTAGAAAGAGGGAGATGCTCGCCTGAAAACATTGCCGAAGGTTCAACCGAAGATCGGGTCGACACTCGCATCAACTCAACGGCCTTATCCGCGAAGAAGCAAAACACTAGAAGAAACACCGGATGCAACATTTAATTCTACGGCAAAAGATCGGCATGATGCATGCATGACGTATGACATGGCAAAGGTGCGATGCAATTAGGCAAAATTAAGCGGAACCGGGGTCCCGACATTTAATTAAACGGTTCAAGTTATTTATCTACCCCGCAAATTAAATGTTGTAATAACAGGGCAAGATAAGTTACCGGTTCGCTACACAAATTTAAATGAGGCCAATATAAGACTAGATTTGCCCGCATATGGGCCCCATATTTAATTATTAGGTGAATCGGCCTAAGGCCCCCAAACCATAGACAAGGACGCATGCATGAACAATTTATATGCAACAGTTATATAGGTGACATTTATAAAATAGGGTTCTCGGATAAGGGGTTCACACTTTAGGGGGTCTCAACGAACTTGGGGTTCCGGGGTTCGGGTTCGGTCTCAGGGTTCAGGGTTCGACGGAAGCGGTCTCGGCAGGAACATCTCGGACATCGGAGTAGGTCTTGTCGCAACCGGGAAGCAGGGCTTGGTTCGGCGTCGGGGGCGCATCGGGTTCTTCCGGGTCGGTGTCCTTCTTATCGTCACGAAGATCTTGTCGGGTCCGCGCTTCGGATTCCGTGAGGCGATCTTGACGCTCCGTGTCGAAGTTCTTGAGGTTTTCTCCTTATTCACCGGAGGCGAACTTGGAAACGGCGTCAGGGTCCTCGGGGTACGCCAGGTCCATTCTTCAAAACATCATTATCGAGACGATCTTGGCGTCCAAGGGTTCTCGGCATCAGATCCGGGAAGAAGTGCTCTGCGTCCTCGAGGGGTACTTGTCGTGTCCGGGAGGAAGGACTTCGCGTTCGGTGGCGATCTTGGTGGTTTTCGGGTCCGGGTCGTGGCGTTCGAGAGGAAGTGCTTTGCGTCCCGGGGGATCTGTTACGCGGTCTCGGACAACGGCCTTTGGCCTCCGGGAACGGGGTCTTCATCGTCTCGGCCACTGCTTCACGGAGTTCCCCACCCAGATGTGCGTGGACTCACCGTCCTGGGATGACCCGTGCCTACCGCACCGGCTGCTGCAGAAGCCGTCTACGGACACGTCCTCGTCGGTGAGCTGCTCGCCCAGGAGCCGGCAACGGCTGCTGCAGACAGGTACAGCTACTCGATGGCGCCCCACCACTGCCCCATCGACGGCGTGGCCGCCCTGTTCGGCGCCGCGGGTCGGGGACGGCGGCTGTAGAGCTTGCCGGGCGGAGGAAGGAGCTCGGGGCGACGCGTCCGGAGGGAGACGCGTGGGAGGGCCAGCGAGCGGCGGGGCGGGGCCGGGGACGCGCGGGACAGAGGGGGCCGATCGAGGGGATGGTCGCGGTGGCGGGTTCGGGCCGAGGAGGAGGGGAGCCGAGCCGGGGCGAGCTCGGGCCGGAGGAGCTCCGGGGCGCGCCGGCGGCGGGGAGGACGTGCTGGCGGCGGGGAGGACGTGCTGGCGGCGGGGGCCGGCGAGCGGCGGGAGAGGGCGCCGGCGCGGGGCGGAGCGGAGGAAGCGGTCGCCGGCGGCGCCTGAGCGGCTGGTGGCGTGGCGGCGCCGGGCGCCAGGGGGAGCGGGGAGGGGGCCGGCGAGAGGAGGGAGAAGGCGGACGCGCGCGCGGAGAAGAGGGGGAGGCGCGGGCCGGCGAGCGGCGGGGCGCGCGGCCGCGAGGGCGAGGGAGGAGGACGGTCGCCGGGCGCGGCGGAGGACGTGGAGAGGAGGGTGGCGGGCGGCGCGCGCTAGGGCGGCGAGGAGAGACGGCGGAGCGAGGTAGGGAGGCGGCCGGCGAGGCGGGAGGTCCGGCGAGGTGGGGGTCAGGGGGTCGGGGTGCTCGCGTTGGGAGGAAGAGAGAGGAAGAGGGAGGCGCGGGAACAAGGGGCCAGGGGTGGGGCCCAGGCGCGGGGTGGGGGTGGACCGGGTCGGGTGTGTGGCTGGTGTGGTGTTGCGTGTGTGTGTTTGCTGTGTGGGAGGCTGGTTGGGAGAGAGAAAAGGAGGGAGAGAGAGGTGGGGAAAGGGTAGGATTAGGTGGCGGCCTGGGATAGGTTAGGGGGAAGGGCAGGGTGACGTGGCGTCTCGCGATAGGAGGGGGTGATGTGGCTGGTTGGGTGGGTAGACTAGGTTGGGTGCCAAAGGGGTTTGGGGTGGACCGATCTGTTTTGTACGGGGGTGGTCGTTCGGGTCGAATCGGCCCGTTCGACTGCCCCACTAAAAATAATTAAATATTTTGTTGGTTTAAAATAAAGCTTTTGCAACTTGATAGCAACAAACAAAAATAATGCGGTGACCCGGGTTTTGCGTTTGAACAAAGACGGGGCGTTTAGAAAATAAAGACAGGTCTTTCCGCAAATAGTTTTATACAAGCAAATGCAAGATGACGACGATGCTCAAATGCAATGTGGCATGATGACATGAGCATGCGGTCATGATGATGCAATGCACAAAAACAACGCGATTTTCTAGTAGTGGTTTTTGCGGGATGCCACAAATGCTTATGGTATTGTACTTTGTTCACTTTATAAGGTTTCCCTAAGGATACTTTAAGAATGTTAACACTTCTATTTTAATAGTGGTTTCCTAACCATATAAATGTATAAAAGTATTTATCTCCTTACAAGGTTATGGTTATGGCTTGTGAATAAGTAAACAATATTATTTATCACTAATGAATTATCTTTGGATTTAGTCCATTATAAAGTTGGGAGTGAAACAATGGTAAAAGATTTTATTTGGTTATAAATATCATTCTTGAAGATTTTATAATTGTTAAAGGTTCTTTTAGAATATAAACTACACATATGGTTGAAGGATAATTCAATAAGATTGTATTCAAATGTGTTGGACCAATTTGACTTTACATTATAATTATTTAAGACTAGTATTAATTATTAGACCTAAATTGGTAATTTTAGGAATATTAACAAATTGTATTTACCTTTATATGAATTATCAATTAAGGAAATAAGTTTAAATTCCAGTTATTAAGTTGTTTAAATTTTTATTTACCTCAAAAGTGGAATATCATATTTTTAACATGTAGGTATTATTTTTGTGATCATTTTGGTACATTACATTTATTTTTGTGATTTATAAATAATAAGATATGATTTTTACAAGATTTACTACTTTATAAATACTTAATAAACAATAAATATTTAATTAAGTGAAGTAAGAATGTATGATTATAGTTTTAAAGTATTGTTTTTATTTTTCTAAAAAAATTGGTATTTTATTTATATTTTTAACATTTACAAACATTAAAATATGAATTATCAAAGTTTTATTATTTTTAAAATATTTATTAAACAATAATTATTTAAGTAACTAATATAATAATATTTGATAATACAACTAGGTTATAGATTTTATTTTTCTGAAAATTTTCATATATTATACATATTTTTCTGCATTACAAAACATAAGTTATTAATTTAACAAGATTTAATGATTTCATTTAATTTCTGGAATATTTAGATTTGGATTTATAATATTTGATTTATTTCCTAAACAGACACTAAGCTTTTTTTTCACACCCAGACTAGATCTACCCCAAGCTACAGACAGGTGGGGCTCAGGGCCACGTTGGTGTGCCACGCTGGCATGGAACAGTAATTCCTTTTTACACTTCTACATAATCTAGCCACAGAGACAGACAGATGGGCCCGTGGCCACATCAGCTGCCACATGTGCTCACCGGAGCTTCACCGGAAATGAACTAGGGACGGCGCCAAAGAGGGTTCTGAGAGGTGTGGCTAGAGGGTTTTGACACAGGGGAGTTTGCGGAACCTAGTAGTGGCAGCGCCGCCTCCTAAAGGTCATCGGAAGATGGCCGGCGACTAACTCACGTGTTGGCGCTGACAGATGGTCACCCCGGTGATGATATAGGAAGCAAACAAAGCAACAGAGGCTGCTGGAAGATCAATGAACTCACCACGATTGCGATGGGACGGTCAGGGAGGCCGGGGGAAGTCCAACGACGGTGAATCGACGGTGAACGGCATCGGAGATGAAGCAAACTCCGGCGACAATTTGGTTCGAACTGTGGCCATTCCATTGGCAGAGATGCTCAACACGACGAGGCAGATCTAATAGTGGTCTTTGATGGGCAAGGGGATCTCGGAAACGGCGGAGCCCTAGAATTCCCGACGAGCTAGGGTTCGGTTCAGAAGAGGAACTCGAGAAAGACAGGGTTTCAACGGGGGAAATGGGGATGAGGGCGAGCGGGGAAGTCACGGTGGCACTCTTATCCCCACCCTAAGTGTCGGAGGTGATCATCGCAATGCACGACGGCGACGGACGGCATCAGCTACTGCCACCGAGCAGCTTCCAGTAGACGACGAAGGTCTTTTTGCGGATAACCCCCTGTCACGCTTCATGGTTCAACCCACAGTCCCTTGCTGGCCCACTTGTCAGTCAGGGATAGTTACTGAGTGTTGTCTTTACTGGGCCGCTGCTGGGCTGTTGGGAGATGCTCGTGAGCAACAGATAGAGAAAGAGGAATTGAGCCACGGGCCAGAAACTGGGCTAACCTTGTTCCCCTTCGTTTTCTTTTATATTTTCTATATTCTGTTTTATTTTCTAGCTTTTTATCTAAGCAATTGTTTTGACATTTCTTAATGGAATTTCTTTGCTAAATACTTGCATCAATCATAAAGTTATTTAGATTCAATTTGTGGACTTTTATTATATAATGTTATTTTTCTTTATTTTCTTTATATACAGGCCTTTCTATAACATTGTTTTCACTTTTATTTGGAGTAATGAAGTTTTAAAATGTTTAGTAATAGTCATAGGGTTTAATTTTATGTGTTTAATCACATAGTAAAGTATAGGGTGATTTATAATTATTGTATCCCCACTTTTTCCATGCTCATATGGAATGAGTGGTTAGAGAAATGGATCAAGGAATTTGCCTAATGAATATAGATTGAATATTTATGAGATGTTGATGATAAAACTCATTAATAAATTTAGGGTTCTGAATTGTAATTTCTTATCCTAGGTTTTAGGGTTCTTAATATACTCATATTCTTCTGTTGATGTGAATAAATATTAATGGCTAAACATATTATCTTTATGTTTATGATCTTTAATAATATCCTCCATTAAAACAGAAAGTTATTTTCTGGAATGTCTTATGGAAAAGAATTGATAAATATAACTCCTAAGCACCTATGATAATGATGGTTGAAAATGACAAAGATGTGCTTAAGTGATTTAATATAGGAAAATACTCCTATAAAGCATTTGGGAAATAATATGATAGATCAATTATAGGAAATAGATATTATGTTTGGTTAAAGATTTAGGGTTTAGGTTTTATCCAGAATTTCTATGTTTCATACTTCAATAATCCTAGACTTATAATTAAGGAATTCCTTTCCTAGATATAATACTCCTCCTATCCATCATCATGTGTTAACATGATGAGCTTTACTTCATAAGGATACTCTTATCCGCTTTTTATTCTTCTAAATCCACTTGTAAATCCAATAATCTTGACACTGAAGCTTCCATAATCTTCTTATATCCATACTTGGTTATCAAATTATTCTACTACTAATAATCTCCAATCCAACAGATGATTACAGTTACCTCCATTTATGCTCTTCCTTTATCATCCATCACTAATATTACTTCAATAAATGTATACATCAAATCCTACTTCACCTCAAGTGCTTAGTATTCCCCAAAGAGGAAAATACTACTTCTCTAATCCAATGTTGCTCTAACATCATCTTAATCATACTATCTTATATTTACTTCACTCTAGTAATTCATATACAAACTTCACATCATATCCTGGTGACTTGTCATAGCTAACCTAGATTAACATATCTATACTAGGGTTCAATCATGTTATATCCACCAATGTCACTTATACATGATATAAGCATTCAATCTTGGTGATAAAAGCATGATCATTAGAATCCTTTAATCATATATGTCACATCCCAAGATTTTCCAAATCTTGTAATGTGAAAATAAATGAATGAAATAAAACTTTGTTTGATTTTCAAGGCCAGAAGAAACTTTTTAAATTTAATTGGAACTTCAAACCAATTTGAATCAAATAAATCCTAAAAGGTATTTATAAGGATAAACATTTTTTAAAGGAAATTAAAATATGTTGAAATTACTATTTTGGATCTTTAATAAAAGATTTGATTTTCAAAAGAAAAAGTGGATTCATAAATAAAGATTATTTTATAAAGCAAAATTAAACCTTGGCCAAGCTTTGGAATTAAAGCATTTTGTTTTGAATAAAAATAGCAAAGGTTGATTTAAATAAATTAATAAGGATTTAATATCCAATTTTATTTAAACAAAAGGTTTTACCATTTTAATTGAAACATCAAAACTTATTAAATTGTTTAAAATAAGTTTTCCAAATATTTGATATTCTCAAATAAAACCTACTGAAGTGTTTTGGCTTTATTTTAGATTTCAAAATAAATATTTTAATAAAACAAATCCTATTTGATTTAATAATAGAAGTCTATTGTATTTAATTAATAATGGACCCTTAAATAAAAGGTTATTTTGTTTTAAACAAGTTTCCAAGTATTCACTATTTCCAAATAAAACCTACTGATTTGGTTTTGAAAATATTTGGATTTCAAATGGAGATTTTATTAATTAAATCAAACCCTATTTTATTAAATAACTAAATATCCATGTTATTTAATTAATGAATGGAACATAAAAATATTTAAAACATTATTTATTTCATTATTTCAAGTTGGACTTTGGTTTATGTGTTAAACAGAACCAGATTCAAATGGAAAGTTTGTTGAAGGTTTGACTTGTTTGAATGTTTGATTTGTTTTGTTTTGTTTTGTTGTATGGTATTCAAAACAGGAAAATGGAAATAGAAAAAGAAAAGGATTCAGAAACAGGAAAAATATAAAGTTTAGGTCGACCCAACCCATCAGCCCACTAAGGCCCAGAACCAGCCCAGCTCTCCTTCCCGAAAGAAAACGCTTCACACCTATTTACAGACCCGCAAAGAGACTGACCGGTGGACCCTTCCCTCACTCTTTTCCCACTGACCAGCAGACCCACTTTCCCACTCCTCCTTCTTCCTCGCGACGACCGCGCCGGCCGTTTCTGCCGTTGATGTCGCGGCTTGAATACGCATTGCTGCCGCGCCTTAAACCTCGCCGTGACTGCACACTATTAAGCGCCTGCGTCTTCTCCTCCTTTCCCCTCTGTCGCCACTTTCTCTCTGCCCCGAGGCTGCCTCAATTTGGCTCGACACACTCCCAGTTCCGACCACCCTCTCCGACCAATTTCGGCCGAGTTCCACCACCCCTTGCCTCCCTGAGCACGCTAGCAGACTCCCCACTCCCAGACACTCCTCCCCGTACCACCCATTCGACCGCGGGCGTCCCAGAACACCGGCTACGACAAGCTTCCGAACACCGCCGCGTCTGTCTTCAACTCCGGCAAGCACCCAGGTAGATTCCGACCGCCCCGCGCCTTCTCGTTCATGCACGTGTCTTCTCCGTGACCTCCCGCACTTAACCATGCCCCTGTCTTGTCCTAGGGCGATCTACAACGTCGCCTTCGACCGTGGACAGAACCACCCGACGCCGTTCTTTACTCCGGCGAGGAATTACTGCAGACCCTGAGCACCCTCGACCAACCGACCACGCCCCGAGCATCACCTCGTCCTCGCGATCACGGTGAGCATCCTCACCTCGTACTTTGCTTCCTAGAACCACCGCTAGCATCTCGCCTGGCCGTGCGCCGCCGCTAGCCACCGCCAGCGCCGCCAAACTTTGGCAAGCATGTTAGTAACCGTAGGATCTGGATCTGACGGATACGATAGAACGTTAGTGAAGGGGTAAGTGGTGATCCTGTGCCGCACGATTTGGTTAGATCCAACGCACCACAGCACCGATCCGGCCGAACCGGTACCGTCCAACCAGAGTGCGACGCGTGGCCAGGTCTGTTTAAAAACAGATTTGAAATCTGATTGAGATATGATTTTCAAACCCTTGTAACTTTGGATCCACACGTCCAAAAATTACAAATTTTATGTCGTTGGATTCAGGAGGGCAAGCCCTAGCCAACCATGCCCTTGGTTTAGTAAATAGTATCTGTTAATTTGTTTGTTTTTGCAGAAACTTTTGTATGCTTGTTTAGAATAGAAAAATGATTCAAAAATGTTTATAAATTCGAAACCTTGGCAAATTAGCTTGTGGTGAACTTACTGCCCCTAGGAACCAACCCATGGAGTTAAAAATGAATTTGGTGAAGTTTAGGTTGGATTATTTGACTTAGCCATTTTCTAGCCAAATAAAATTATTGATTTTATTGTGAAAATGTTTTTGCAAAGAAAACTTTGGGAAAATGTTTTGGACCAAACCTACTGACCCAAAACACCAAGTTTTGCAATAGCAACTCATTTGGTGAAAAACATAAAGTTTTGCTTTGATAAAAATGTTTTCCACCACATAAAATGATGATGGATTTTAAGATAGTTTCTGAAAACAAAACCCTTTTTGCAAATGACTTTGCCAATTTGGAAATAACCACTTTGGAACTTACAAAGTTTAGAAGCCTAGTGGAGACCATCTTTGCAAATAGAACCATCCTCGGCATGCTTACATGCATGACTTAGATCTTAAATCCCATTGTTTTATGTGTGTGAAATGTTTGATTGATTATTTGGAATGCTAGTTGATTGGTGTTTGTTTGATTGATTGTAGTGAAATTAGCAAAGTGTGAGACTAGCAAGATCAAGGAGTGAACCTTCATTCCCTACCAAAAAGGCAAGTGACACTATCATCAAAAGTCCTACTATTTTCATTATACTTAGTGGATTTTGAAACATGCATGAAAATACTTTTTGTACGTATGCTATGATAAAATCCTAATAGGATTTTCCTAACCATTCCTTAGAGAAAACAATGTAGTTGTTACATGCTTAGCCATGCTATATATTTTGAAAAGAGATACATGTTGAGATTTTACAAAGGTTGAGAAAAGGACTTGTGTTTTACATAATAAAACAAGGACTCAATGAACCACCTAGGTGGAGGATACTTTAAGTTTTGGAGAAGGTGGCAACAAAAGGAACCATGTTTATGGGAATCACTTTGTGTTGTGCTCCAAAAGAAAACCTCCTAGGAAACTTAGAGATTGAACATGCTTCTCCAATTGTGGCTTTCGTGTGCAACCACATGCTATTATGGCTCTGGCTTAGTCAACTACATTGGGAAGACCCATGCACTGTCTTCAGTTACCTAGACATGGGGATCTGGAATGCTTCATGGGTGCTGAAGACAAGCTAGCAAAGGTGTATGGGAGGACCTTTTGGAAAGACTTCGTCACATTCTCAATCTGCCAGTACTCCATCTTGGTGAGCACTAATCCAGTAGGCCACTGGTGGCAAAAGGATGGGATTGTGACATGTGGGTAAAGTGTACTCCTTCTGCAGAAGTTAATAAAATCTAAGTACTTAGCTGTGTCCCTGGTTATGGACAATACTGAGCAACTAAAGTTTGAACCATGGGAGATCTCGACATTCTAATTTCTAAAAGAAAACTTTTAAGGACTTGATGCACTTGGGGTTACCAAGGAGCTCAAGAGACTTTGACAAAACTTGATGTACTTGGGGTTACCAAGGAACTCAGGGGATTTTGTTGAAAACATGAACACTTGGGGTTACCAAGGAACTCATGAGATTTTATAAGACTTGTTGCACTTGGGGTTACCAAGTAGCTCAAGGGATTTTTGACAAGGACTTGAACACTTGAGTTTCTACCAAGGAGTTCAAGGAACTTGGAAAAAGAGATTTGACAAAGGACCAAAACCATTTTGAAAAGATAGGATAAATTATTGCTTTAAGCAAATGAACCTAAAACTCTACTTAGCCAAATATGCATGTATTGATAGGATCCACTCATATTATACATAGTAGTGAAGCTTGCCAATACAATTCAAATGTATTGACCCTTGTGGCTGTAACTTGTAATGTTGCAGGTTTGATTGATTTTAGTGAAGATTGTTTGATTAGGATTACAAAGTCTACAACCAACATCTGCCTGTGGCACTTTGAAGAAGAAGGACCCCATGCTTATAGTTATTCCGCTGCAATGTAATGTAGTAGCCAAATGAGCTATGTATGATGTAATAAAATTTTGTTATTCCTGGTTATAAAGTTATGTTATGACCTTTGTTTCTTGATATTACATCTTAACTGTGGATGCTAGCTATTGATCCAGGGACTAGCATTGTAAACACAGGGGGCTCTATATTATTAAAGATTAGAACCCCTACAATATATGGCTTAGGTTTCCAGTTGGCTAATCAAGGTATCATCAATACAACATTACAGTTGTATTATAATCATCTTCTTAGTATCTCTACCTGACTATGAGATATTACTCATTGACTATGCCTACTTAATCCAATAGGATTTCGCCTTGGTAACTATCTTCAATATTCATCCTTGTAATCCTCTTTGTTACCACATATATCTTTATTTCAAATAACTCTTCCATCTATTCAGGAGTGAGTTAACTCCATCAATTATCATATTGATTTAATTTCCTTTAATCACTCCCATCCTATAGATGATAACCAATACTAGCATTACTATTTACCTCTTCTTACTTCTTTCTTTATAGGCCTTATTTGAATGCTATAATAAGGACAAGAGTTAATAGATTAGGAATTGATAGATTAAGAATTGGTGAATCAATAGTTGATTACTCAACATTGATGAACAACAGATATTAGAATAAGATTCAAAAGTAATGGTAAAGATTGATATGGAAAGAAAGATATATGGTGATTAATCTTGTCTTGGTTTCTTTCCTACTCAATCTCACTAAAGAGTTAAGGTTTAGATATTACCATGATCCTCATGGGATAAGTAGATGAGATTAAGATAGATCAAGATTTAGTTGTTACATTCCTATTACTTAAGTTATGTTTATAACTTGGTATTCATGGGTTGTGTAATGAATACTGAGATATGATTACTTAAGGATCAAATATAAATCATTAAGTAATGTATTAGGGTTTAATTTTATTACATTTGATATACCCTTAGATCCAATCATGTTTACCCAAAATAAGGTTTTAGCAAAGGTCATATTGAAACTTATCGCACTCAACTTGATGATCTACTACAATTCCATCAAGTTGATAGAAGCTTCAATCACTTTGGCAAGTTTTTTATTTAAAAGAGCGAAAATTATTCGGATTTTCTATGCATGAATGCAATGCACACATATGTGTTCAGCTTATTTCTAAGATCTAATGCTGGGATGTTACACATCCAACTCCAAATATAAATCATAACAAATATTCAATCTTAGCCAAAGTGCCACACACGGTATGCATGCTGTCACTTTCACACACGTGGGGAAAAGCATAGATCTATTAAAGCACAAAGACTATTTATGTAGACTCAAACTTAAGTGCCACCATGGCGTGCATGCTGTCACTTTCACACACATGGGGAGAGCAGAGATCTATTGAAGAACTTGAGTAGCAAGGTAGATCTACTAGATTACAAAGCTCATGACCACAACAAGATCATGCATAGAGAGAGAGCTGAACACATAGCTACCGGTAGAGCCCTTAGCCCTCAGGAAGAACTACTCCCTCCTCATCATGGGAATCAGCAATGGTGATGAAGATGGCGATGGAGATCGATGGAGATGGCTCCGGGGGCACTTCTCCGTCCCGGCAGGGTGCCCGAATAGAGACTTTCTGTCCCCCGAATCTCCCCTTCGGTGGCGGTGGCGCTACGGAGGTTTTCGTGGATTTCTTCTGGATTATTTAGGGTTTTGGGGTCGGAGGCTTCTTATAGGCGTAGGAATCAAGGTCGGTGGGGAGCCAGGGGTCCCACACCCCCTCTGGGCGCCCCTAGGGCTTGCCTGGACCTAGGGGGTTTGGCCACCCTGTGGCCCCCCTCCGGCTCTGCTTCGTGGTTCCATGTTGCTCCGGGAAAAATAATAACTTTGGCTTTTGTCCCGTCCAATTCCGAGAATATTGCTTTTCTGCCTTTTTGGAACCAAAAACAGAAGAAAACAGGCAACTGACACTGTGGCAACTTGTTAATAGGTTAGTTCTAGAAAATATATAAAAACACCTCAAACTATAGACAAAGCAAAGCAAAGTAGATACTAAACAAGCATGGAGCATAAAAAATTATAGATACATTTCTGACGTATCAGTGTACACCGTGGTGGCACTTAGGCTAGAGTTCATAAATATTTATCATGAGTATATTTGGAGTTGGATGTATTTATGAAATTGTGGTGTTTGTTGGAACCATCTAGCGCTCAAGGTGACAGTGTGGGGTTATCTAGATTGGGGAAGGCGGACTTTGAGGTGTGCTGTTATAGCCCTACCATGGATTAGAGTATCCAACCGGAGAGTAGTTCAGGGTAGTATCAAAAAGAGAAGATATTTATATGAGAGAGTGTTCACTAGTGAAATTATGATCCCTAGGCCTTTTTCTAAACATTGAAACACCGTTTGCAACTAGATCTTTTACATGTCTACTTGCTTCCATCATTTTGCCTTTAGTATTTTCCTCCCCGTCAGAAGCTCTTTTCTGGCACCGTTACCACTTATAATCATCCATACCACTTGTATTTCACTATATCTTTGCCGAACTAGTGCACCTATACACCTGAAAAGTGTATTGAGTGTGTTGGGGACACAAGAGAATTCTTGTATCTTGATTGCAGGGTTGCTTGAGAGTGATAGCGTTGACCACTACCTCCCTGAGTTCGATAAACCTTGGGTAATCCACTTAAGGGAAACTTGCTGCTGTTCTACAAACCTCTGCACTTGGAGGCCCAAAAAATGTCTACAAGAATAGAAGTGCGTAAACATCACTTTCTTACAATTCCCAAGTTTGCCCAAATTTTCAACGGCAGTTATCCTTTCCCCGCAATTTTTAGACAAACTTTCCTAGCCAGGGTGATGAAGTTCTATGCTCGCGGCACACAATCTGGCTGAGATGCCCAACTCTTCATGTTACTTCAACCCAAAAAGCTTCAACTAATGTTATGAAGATCATGAAAAACATAATTAGGAACAAGTTTGTAATACAACCGAAATCATTAAAATCTTGTTGTTAACCTAGGGAGAAAATACCATGAATATATATGTGTTGTATCTCCCAAGGTGTGGAGCCAGAAAGCTCGCAAGATTAATAATCGCAATAAGATATGAAAGGGAAATCCTTAGATGAAGAACTAGAGCTTGTTATGATGATAACTACAAGCTCTAGATCCTCTCATGGACAAGAACCAACTAACAACAAGAAAGATGATGCTATGAATGCAAAGGTTTGAGCTCTCTCCGAACGATGCGATCGATACACCCGCTTAAGAGCCCCTCTTGACAGAACGGCTTGTTGGAATTATGCCCTAGAGGCAATAATAAAGATGTTATTATTATAATTCTTGTTCATGATAAAGTTTATATTCCATTCTAGAACTGTATTAAGCGGAAACTTTGATACTTGTGTGGTTTATGAACAACACCGTGTCCCTAGTATGCCTCTATGGACTATCTCATTTATTAATGATGGTTAAGGTTTCCTAACCATAGACATGAGTTGTCAATTATTAATGAGATCATGTCATTGGGAGAATGATATGATGGACAGACCCAAATTAAGCAGAGCAATTAGATCGTGTCATAGTGTTCATCTTTGTGAAGCTTTTTCTTATGTCAAATATTGTATTCCTTAGACCATGAGATAATGCAACTCCCTGGTATCGGAAGAAAGCTTTGAGGTCATCAAACGTCATCCTATGAGAGGGTGATCATAAAGGTGTCTCTCAGGTGATCGGAAAGTACTTGTTGGGTTGTATGTATCGAGATGGGATTTGTCCCTCCCAAGTCGGAGAGATATACTTTGGGCCCACTCGGTAATCGATATCAACACCGCTTGGAAGCAAGTGGTTAACGAGTTAATCACAAAGTTATATCGGATTACGGAACGAGTAAAGTACTTGCTGTGAACGAGATTGAACTAGGTATTCCGATGCCAACGATCGAATCTCGGGCAAGTAAAATATCGCATGACGAAGGGAATATATATATATGGGATTAATTGAATCCTTGCATCGTGGTTCATCCGATATGATCATCGATGAATATGTGGGAGTCAATATGGGTTTCCAGACCCCGCTGTTGATTATTGATAGAAGATCATGTCTGCATATTCTCGAACCCGTAGGGTCACACACTTAACGTGTCTTGACGCTAGGATAGAATGGATACTTGGTTTATGAGTTTTTGTTTGGAGTCTCGGATGAGATCCAGGACATCACGAGAGGTTCCGAAATGGTCCGGAGAATAAGATTCATATAAGGGAAAGCGGTTTTTGGATTTCGGAATAGTTTCAGAATGTTCGGTATTGTACCGAAAGGTTCTAGAAGCTTCCGGAGTGGGACCAACGTGGCCCCACTTGTCGGGAGGGGGCGTGGGCCTACGAGGGAGTGCCCTGGCCGCATTGGGCCAGGGGCACAAGGCCCCATAGGCCCAGCCGGCCAAGCCCTAGGGGAAACCCTAGGGAGAGCTTCTAGAAGGGGGGAACTTGCCACCCACTCCACCCCATGTGGCCGCCGTCCCTAGGACTTGGAGGAGGGGCAAGGGCAGCCGGCCATCCCTCTATATAAAGAGGGCAGGGGCACACCCTCCCCCCACACCTCCTCCAACCCTAGATGCCTACCTGCTGCCCTCCTCTCTCTCTCTCTCTCTCTCTCTCTCTCTCTCTCTCTCTCTCTCTCTCTCTCTCTCTCTCTCTCTCTTTCTCTCCCGACTGCGCGTAGGCGAAGCCCTGCCGCAGAAACTCTCCACCTTTTCACCACGCCGTCGTGTTGTAGATCCAATCTATCTTCCACCCCACTTGCTGGACCGAGGAAGGAGGAGACGTCGAGGTGCCGTACGTGTGCATCTCTCGGAGGCGTCGCCACTTGCGGTGTTGGATCGGATCGGATCGCGAGGAGGAGAAGGCTAGTACGACTACATCAACCATGTTCCGTTGAACGTTCCGCTGTGCGATTTCTTGAAGGGTATGAAGATATCATCTATCCCCCCTCGTTGTTTCCATCTCCTAGATTAGATCTTGGCTTTCCCGTTCGCATGCGTAGAAAATTTTGATTTACTATGTTGCGAAACCCTTCAGTGGTATCAGAGCTAGATCTATGCGTAGATGTGTTTCACGAGTAGAACGCAACATGCTTGTTGCGGGCGTTGATGTTTTCTGTTGCAAGCCTCTTGTTGTGTACTTCTTATGACGCGGGATAGTGAGATCGAAGCGGTCCAGGCCAACTTTACGCGACCTCGTTCGCGAGACCGGCTCCGCACTTGACGTGTGGCTTGTTCCACACATGCGGCTGGTGGATGCCAGTTTCTCTCACTATAGTTGTCATGGGATTTACACCGGATGTTGGCAACCATAATATCACCGTTGTGGCTTTCCGTAGGTAAGAATCGTTCTTTTGCAGGAAGTGTTTCTGTGATATGGTATGGCCCAAGATGTGATGTGTATGTTGTATGCAATGATCATGTTTTGTAATATTTCACGACTTGCATGTCGATGAGTACACAACCTGCAGGAGCCATATGGTTGTCTTTATAATTGTGTATGACCTGTGTGTCAACTTCTTATACGCCATGTAATAGCTTTACTTTATCGCTAAGTAGTTAGCAATAGTTGTAGTTGTTACTCGTGGTGGAGGTAATCATGGTGGAGTGATGGAGATCATGCTGGCACGCACAAGATGGAGATCATTGCGCGGAGATTGGCTATACCATGTCACATAAAATTATATGCATGTGATGTTTATCCTTTTATGTATCTTATTATGCTTAGATCGCGATGGTAGCATTATAAGATGATTCCTCACTTAAAGATCAAGATAAAGCCTTGTTCTCCCCATGTATGCACCGTTGCGAAAGTTCGTCGTGTTCAAGCACCACATGATGATCGGGTGCTATAAACTCTATGTTCACATACAACGGGTGCAAGCCAGTTTTGCACACGCGAAAATACTTGGGTTTGACTTGACGAGCCTAGCATGTACAGACATGGCCTCGGAACACACGAACCGAAAGGTTAAGCGCGAGTCATATGAATGATATGATAGACACTTTGTTGTCCACCATTGAAACCACATCTCTTCTCGTGAAGATCGGATTAGGTGTGGTGAATTTGGGTCATGTTCACTAAACAACTTGAGGGGTGTTGAATTTAGTGGGAGTTCATCTAGTAATTTGATTAAGTTGAACTAGTTATCATGAACATAGTCTAAAATATACTTGCAAATTTTGTAGATCAAATGGCTAAGTCCAACTTCAACTTCAACGTTTTTGCTGAGAAAGAAAAGCTTAAAAACAATGGGTCTAACTTCACCAACTGGTTCCGCAATCTGAGAATCATTCTCGCTGGCGGACAAAAGGACTATGTTCTTGAGAAAGCGCTAGGTGACGCCCCTGCTATAGATGCGCCGGCTGGTGAGAAAGCTGTTTATCAGTCACACAAAGATGATTATGGTGTGATTAAGAGCACCATGTTGTTTGCTATGGAATCGGACCTTCAAAATCGTTGTGAAGATTTCCCCGGGCCCTTTGAGATCCTTGAGGAACTGAAAACTATGTTTCAGACTCAGGCCCGTTCTGAGAGATATGAGATCTCTGAGAAATTCTTTAACTGCAAGATGGAGGAAGGGAGTTCCGTTAGTGAGCACGCCATTAAGATGTCGGGCTACACTCAACGTCTTGAGCAACTGGACTGCAAGATTCTAGAGGAGCTCAAGATTGACAGAGTTCTGCAATCACTCCCTCCTAGCTATAAAGGTTTTGTAGTTACTCATAATCAGATTGGTTCCACTGATACGATCACTGAGCTCTTCGCTAAGCTGAAAGCTGCGGAGGTGGACATCAAGAAAGATAATCATGTGTTGATGGTCAAAAAGCCCCCCCAGCTTTAAGAAAGGTAAGGGTGCAAAGAAGTCCTTCAAGAAAGGCGGCGGCAAGCGCGTTGCCCCTGCTGAGAAGAAGCTCAAGTCTGGACCTAAGCCGGACACTGAGTGCTTCTATTGCAAGGACAAGGGTCACTGGAAGCACAACTGTCCGAAGTACTTAGCGGACAAGAAGGCTGGCACCATCAAAGGTATATTTGATATACATGTTATTGATGTTTACCTTACTAGCGCTCGTTGTAGTGCCTGGGTATTTGATACTGGTTCAGTTGCTAATATTTGTAACTCAAAACAGGAGCTACGGAATAGACGACGGCTAGCGAGGGATGAGGTGACGATGCGCGTTGGCAACGGATCAAGAGTTGATGTGATGGCCGTCGGCACGCTCTCCTTAGTTTTACCTTTGGGATTAGTTTTAAACCTTAATAAACGTTATTATGTGCCTGCGTTGAGCATGAACATCATATCTGGATCGTGTTTATTGCAAGACAGTTATTCATTTAAATTGGAGAATAATGGTTGTTCTATTTATATGAGTAACATATTTTATGGTCATGCACCTGCTATAAATGGTTTATTTCTTTTGAATCTTGAAGGAAATGAAACACACATCCATAACATTGAGGCTAAGAGATGCAAGGTAGATAGTGATAATACGACTTATTTGTGGCACTGCCGTCTAGGTCATATTGGTGTAAAACGCATGAAGAAACTCCATTCTGATGGACTTTTGGAGTCTCTTGATTTTGAATCATTTGACACGTGCGAGCCATGCCTCATGGGCAAGATGATCAAAACCCCGTTCTCCGGTATAATGGAGCGAGCAACGTACTTGTTGGAATCATACATACCGATGTATGCGGACCAATGAGTGTTTCGACGCGCGGTGGTTATCGCTATTTTCTCACTTTTACTAATGACTTAAGTAGATATGGGTATATCTATTTAATGAAACATAAATCTGAAACATTTGAAAAGTTCAAAGAATTTCAGAATGAAGTGGAAAACCATCGTAACAGGAAAATTAAATTTCTACGATCCGATCATGGAGGTGAATATTTGAGTTATGATTTTCTCACGCATCTTAAAGCAAGCGGAATAGTTTCGCAACTCACGCCACCCGGAACACCACAGCGCAATGGTGTGTCTGAACGCCGGAATCGAACTCTATTAGATATGGTGCAATCAATGATGTCTCTTACAGATTTGTCGTTATCATTTTGGGGTTATGCATTAGAAACCGCTGCATTCACTTTAAATAGGGCACCATCTAAATCCATTGAGACGACACCGTATGAACTGTGGTTTGGTGCTAAACCTAATTTGTTGTTTCTTAAAGTTTGGGGATGTGAAGCTTACGTCAAGAAGTTGATGCCGGACAAGCTCGAACCCAAAGCGGAGAAATGCGTCTTCATAGGATACCCTAAGGAAACGATTGGGTATACCTTCTACCACAGATCCGAAGGCAAAGTGTTTGTCGCAAAGAACGGATCCTTTCTTGAGAAGGAGTTTCTCTCGAAAGAAGTGAGTGGGAGGAAAGTAGATCTAGACGAGGTTACTGAACCTTCTCTTGAGTTGGAGAGTAGCGCAGCACCTGAAATTGTTCCAGTGCCGTCTGCACCAACAATAGAGGAAGCTAATGACAAGGATCATGAAGCTTCGGACGATGCTGCTACTGAACATCGCAGGTCGACAAGGTCACGTGCCCCTCCTGAGTGGTATGGTAACCCTGTCTTGACTGTCTTGTTAGTAGACAACAGTGAACCTGCGAACTATGAGGAAGCAATGATGAGCCCAGACTCTGAGAAATGGCTAGAGGCCATGAAATCCGAATTAGGATCCATGAGCGAAAACCAAGTATGGACTTTGGTGAACCCTCCTAGCGACCGAAAGGCCGTTGAGTGCAAATGGATTTTCAAGAAGAAAACGGACGCAGATGGTAATGTTACTTTCTATAAAGCACGACTTGTCGCGAAAGGTTTTCGACAAGTTCAAGGTGTTGACTACGATGAGACTTTCTCTCCCGTAGCGATGTTTAAGTCCATTCATATTTTATTAACAATTGCTGCGTTTCATGATTATGAAATATGGCAGATGGATGTCAAGACTGTGTTCCTCAATGGCAACATTGATGAAGAGTTGTATATGATGCAACCCGAAGGTTTTGTCGATCCTAAGGATGTTGATAAGCTGTGCAAACTTCAGCGTTCCATTTATGTACTGAAGCAAGCATCTCGGAGTTGGAACCTTCGTTTTGATCAAGAGCTTTGGATTTGTTCCAAATTGCTACGAACCTTGTATCTACAAGAAAGTCAGTGGAGCTCAGTGCCATTTTTGGTACTATATGTGGATGACATATTAATTATTGGAAATGACATTGACATGCTTAACGATGTGAAGCGTTATTTGAACAAATGTTTTTCAATGAAAGACCTAGGGGAGCTGCTTATATATTGGGCATCAAAATCTATAGAGATAGACAAAGATGCCTGATAGCTTTAAGCCAAAGTACATACCTAGACAAAGTTCTTAAAAGGTTCAGAATGGATAAGGCAAAGAAAAGTTCAGTGCCTATGTTGTCAGGTAAGATATTGAGCAAGGCTCAGTGTCCAGCTACGGTAAACGATAGAGAAGCTATGAGCAAAGTGCC
This sequence comes from Avena sativa, assembly GCA_916181665.1. Lineage (NCBI taxonomy): Eukaryota > Viridiplantae > Streptophyta > Magnoliopsida > Poales > Poaceae > Avena > Avena sativa. The sequence goes on along the minus strand of OV702280.1, from coordinate 345,108,114 downwards.
TTATGCCTCGGCCATAGGTTCTATCATGTATGACATGTTGTGTACTAGACCGGATGTGTCCAATGCTCTTAGTTTGACGAGCAGATACCAAAGTGATCCAGGAGTGGAACACTGGACAGCCGTGAAGAACATCCTAAAGTATTTAAATAGGACTAAAGAAATGTTCTTAGTCTATGGAGGTGATGAACAGCTCGTCGTAAAAGGTTATGTCGATGCTAGTTTCGACACCGACAAGGATGATTCTAAATCTCAGACAGGATACATTTATATTTTGAATGGAGGAGCTGTGAGCTGGAGAAGCTGCAAGCAAAGCGTGATCACGGGATCTACAGTTGAAGCGGAATACATGGCTGCTGCAGAAGCATCAAGTGAAGGAGTTTGGATCAGAAACTTCATCACTGAGCTTGGTGTGGTTCCAAGTGCCTTGGACCCACTGGAGATATTGTGTGACAACACTGGCGCCATAGCACTGGCTAAGGAACCAAGATATCATCCAAAGACCAAGCACATCAACCGCAAGTTTCATAAAATTCGAGATTATATAACAGATGGAGATCTGAAGATTAGCAAAGTACATACGGATCTAAATGTCGCAGATCCGTTGACTAAACCTCTTCCACGAGCAAAACATGATCAGCACCTTAGTGCCATGGGTGTTAGATTGTTGCCAGATGTAAACTAGATTATTGAATCTAGTGCAAGTGGGAGACTGTTGGAATTATGACCTAGAGGCAATAATAAAGATGTTATTATTATAATTCTTGTTCATGATAAAGTTTATATTCCATGCTAGAACTGTATTAAGCAGAAACTTTGATACTTGTGTGGTTTATGAACAACACCGTGTCCCTATTATGCCTCTATGGACTAGCTCATTGATTAATGATGATTAAGGTTTCCTAACCATAGACATGATTTGTCAATTAATAATGAGATCATGTCATTGGGAGAATGATATGATGGACATACCCAAATTAAGAAGAGCAATTAGATCGTGTCATAGTGTTCATCTTTGCGAAGCTTTTTCTTATGTCAAATATTGTATTCCTTAGACCATGAGATAATGCAACTCCCTGGTATCAGAAGAAAGCTTTGAGGTCATCAAACGTCATCCTATGAGAGGGTGATCATAAAGGTGTCTCTCAGGTGATCAGAAAGTACTTGTTGGGTTGTATGTATCGAGATGGGATTTGTCCCTCCCAAGTCGGAGAGATATACTTTGGGCCCACTCGGTAATCGATATCAACACCGCTTGCAAGCAAGTGGTTAAGTAGTTAATCACAAAGTGACATCGGATTACGGAACGAGTAAAGTACTTGTTGTGAACGAGATTGAACTAGGTATTCCGATGCCAACGATCGAATCTCGGGCAAGTAAAATATCGCGTGACGAAGGGAATATATATATATGGGATTAATTGAATCCTGGCATCGTGGTTCATCTGATATGATCATCGATGAATATGTGGGAGTCAATATGGGTTTCCAGACCCCGCTGTTGATTATTGATAGAAGATCATGTCTGCATATTCTCGAACCCGTAGGGTCACACACTTAATGTGTCTCGACGCTAGGATAGAATGGATAATTGGTTTATGAGTTTTTGTTCGAAGTCTCGTATGAGATCTAGGACATCACGAGAGGTTCCAGAATGGTCCGAAGAATAAGATTCATATAAGGGAAAGCAGTTTTTGGATTTCGGAATAGTTTTGGAATGTTCGGTATTGTACCGGAAGGTTCTAGAAGCTTCTGGAGTGGGACCAACGTGGCCCCACTTGTCGGGAGGGGGCATGGGCCTATGAGGGAGTGCCCTGGCCGCATTGGGCCAGGGTCACAAGGCCCCATAGTCCCAGCCGGCCAAGCCCTAGGGGAAACCCTAGGGAGAGCTTCTAGAAGGGGGGGAAACTTGCCCCCCACTCCACCCCATGTGGTCGCCGACCCTAGGACTTGGAGGAGGGGCAAGGCCATCCGGCCAGCCCTCTATATAAAGAGGGCAGGGGCGCACCCTCCCCCCACACCTCCTCCAACCCTAGCTGCCTACCTGCTGCCCTCCTCTCTCTCTCTCTCTCTCTCTCTCTCTCTCTCTCTCTCTCTCTCTCTCTCTCTCTCTCTCTCTCTCTCTCTCTCTCTCTCTCTCTCTCTCTCTCTCTCTCGACTGCGCGTAGGCGAAGCCCTGCCGCAGAAACTCTCCACCTTTGCACCACACCGTCGTGTTGTAGATCCAATCTATCTCTCCACCCCACTTGCTGGACCGAGGAAGCATGAGACGTCGAGGTGCCGTACGTGTGCATCTCTCGGAGGCGTCTCCACTTGCGGCGTTGGATCGGATCGGATCGCGAGGAGGAGAAGGCTAGTACGACTACATCAACCACGTTCCGTTGAACGTTCCGCTGTGCGATTTCTTAAAGGGTATGGATATCTCATCTATCCCCCCTCGTTGTTTGCATCTCCTAGATTAGATCTTGGCTTCCCCGTTCGCATCCGTAGAAAATTTTGATTTACTATGCTGCGAAACCCTTCACGACTGTCTATCCTAAACCCGGTCTCCCAACTAACAACAAGAGCCCGACAAAATAGAAGCCCTATCAAGATCATACCTTTGCCTTGAGCATTCCAATTGAACTTGATATAGACCGTCTTGTTCTTCTCAAGTGGAAACACCTTTCTTGTTTGCTCTTTTTCTCTTGCTTGATGGAGACTTCAAAATGCCCCCCATACTCCATGGGGAAACCTCTTCTTTGAACTTGTCTTCATCACTCCTTGATCACGAGGATGGCGCATCTTGAGCTTGCCCTTCTTCATCCCTTCTTGAGGTTGATCCATCTTGATGCAACTCTTTGCACTTGTCTTGATCAACCTTCAAGCTCCTTCTTTCTTCATGTTTCCAATGGGCATAAAGCCCTTGGACATTTATTCATCTTTCAACCTTGAGACCAACACATGGCCCAAACGATGCCAATGGACAAACCTACAAGTGAAACTCAATTTACACATTAGACCATAGATATTGTCATTAATTACCAAAACCACACATGGGGGCATACATGCCCTTTTACTTATGTAATGCTTGCTTGTCCTGTTCTATAAGGTCACAAGCAACGCCATATATTTCATATCTAGTGGTTCGTCCTAAGCAGCGACATAGGTATCCTATACTATATATAGTTCATTTATGGTTTGCATTCCTACTCTACAAATTCTCTTATGATGCCATTATAATTTTTATTCGATTGATTTCTAGCTACGATAGTAACAACAAGGCCCATTGTGTAGATCACCATAAATTCTGAGTCACCCAGCGTATCTTGCATTTCAGGATAAATAACTTCTTCCATATATATTTGTTGAAATGACCTGGCTAGTTTATATTTGCTGAAATTCTAAGAAACAGTTTGATTGATTGCTTATTTCATTATAGGCACTTTTTCTAATGCTTGATTGTCCTGTTCTACAGGTTCACAAGCGATGCCATTGTTTCCTTATCCGGTTCTGGTTCATCCTAAGCAACGACATAACTATCTTCTACTATTTAGTTTATTCGTGGTTTGCGTTCATGCTCTGCAAGTTCTAGTATGATGCCATTATAATTTCTACTTGGTTCATTCTTAGGTACAACGGTAACTGCATGCCATTGTCTGGTTTAATTGCTCATTTCATTGTAGGCACACTTATCTAATGCTTGCTTGTCATGTTCTACATGTTCACAAGCGATGCCATTATATTTCGTATTTGTTTCTGGTTTGTCCTAAGCAACGACATTAACTATCTTTTACTGTATAGTTTATTTGTGTTTTGCATTCCTTCTCTACAAGTTCTCGCATGATGTCGTTATAATTTCTGTCTCGTTCATTCTTAGCTACGACAGTAACTGCATGACATTGTCTATTTTATTCTTCTGGTTTATTCTTCTATATATATATATATATTTGTTGATATGATCTGACTAGTTTATATTTGCTAAAATTCTAAGCCACACATATTGTTATATTTCTTGCTTCACGGTAGGCGCACTTGTTTAATGCTTGCTTGTCCTGTTTATTTGGGAGGATGTGTTTGCCTTGTTTTATATATTAACTTGTTATTACTTATATTCAGTCTGCAATTATTGCTATCGCCACGAAAGAGGGGGTTGCAAGATCATGTCTCACGGTTGTTTTCTAATGTAGATGTCATACTCAAAAGGGAGATGCAGGTGATAGATGGAGAAAGCAAATTGAGGACTGCTATCAACTCGATTGCCAAATGAAATGCTAAATTTTCTTTCCCTTGAGTTGATAATATGTAATAATTTTAAGCAGTTTACATTTGATGTAATATATAGATAAATCGCATAGACCGTATAGGCATTTAGTTGACGCCGTCTACACATAGTGGTAGACGGTACCATAACTGCGCTAGCCAGATCGATTAGGGTACAGGGGATTTATTATTTGCCTGTCTTGTATCGGGCCGGCGATGAAAAATAAAAGATGCTCGCAAGTTGTACACCTTTTATGATATCGGGATGGGCTTCAGAAATTTTGAAACTATAAAAGACCGTAAATATAATGGGTCGGCCCACAAGCGTGCTTAATAATAGTAACATGCCATTATAGTGAAAGGCCAAAACAGTAACAAGCCGAAATCGTAACAGACCAAAATAGTGACGAACCAGAACAGTAATGGGTCGGAACCTTAAATAACTAGAACAGTAATGGGCCAGAACAATAGCAGGTCAGGCCAGAAAAAGACCAGGATCATAGCAGGCCAAAACAGTAACATGCCAAAATTGTACCAGGCCAGAATAGTAACAAGCCGAAATTGTACCAGGCCAAACAGTAACAGGCTCAGAAACTTACCAGTCAGAACAGTAACATGCTAGAATTTAAGTAGGCTGTTTTTGGGCCTGAATAGTGACGGACCCGATAATTTATGAGCCTCAGTGGGTTACACAAATGGGCTCATTTTAAATAGTGCAGTATAATACAGTAACGGGACCTAAAGTTTACGGGCCGAAGTGGGCTGGCCAAATGGGTCCATTTTAAACAATACAAAGTGAAACAGTAACAGGCCCGATGGTTTACGGGCCATACAAATGGGCTCATTTCAAACAGTGCGGGTCGAAACAGTAACGGGCCCAAAAGTTTATGGGCCAGAGCGGGCAGCACAAGTGGGCCCATTTCGATTAGTGCATTATAAAACAGTAACGAGTCGTGATACTATTGATCTCTCTTAACGGACCGGCCCATTTAATAATTATCAGGCCTTGATTGGGCCTGGCTTCTACCACGGTTTTATTGGTAGTTAACAACGTTAACGGCGTTCACCATGTGGCAGTTTACATGATGTCAGCAGTTAACGCGGCTGACAAACAGATCTATGACAGAACGAATTTTCGTGGCTGAAGGGTGCGGTCCGCCATGGTCAAAAAAACCGTGGTAGATTCATTTGTGACAGGGATTCTATCATGAAGGGCATCCGTCGTAGAAGTCTTTTTAACCACGAAAAACGAGCCTTCAACCACGGAAATCGTCCATTGTAAAAGGACATTTTTCTTGTAGTGTTGTCAACGCTCGTCGAGGAGCTTCCGTTGCCAGACATAGAGTCCACCGTGGAGGTGCTCCTGTGGGAGGAGCGGTATGACTGCTGTGACCACGACGAGCGCATCCCCCACTTCCCCCGGTCATTGCTCGGTGCCGTCCCCGCTTGCCGCTTGGGCCGGCGCGTCTCCAACCCCCGCCTCCGTTTTGCCGGCGCTCGGCAAAGGAGCTCCCGTCACAGGAGATGCAGTCCACGGGGTGGAGTTCCCACAAAGGCATGGCTGCTGCAACCACGACATCGGACACCTATAGTCATGGTTTGCTACATGCGGCTGGTGCTACAAGCGGGTATTAGATTTGCTACATGCGGCCGGCGGTGGCATTAGAAGACCTCCGGCAGTGCTACTTGCAGCGCTGGATTTTGTTAAAAAATTGCTATAAAAGTTCTGTTGTTTTGCTATATTAATATATAGATTTTTGCTACGAGATCTCTCACGAGATTGGATTTGCTACAATAAATCATTCTATTATAGAACGGTTGTAGCAAAATAAAATTTAATTCTACAATCGTACTATTGTTGTGCTATATTAAAAGGCCAGCACTGTGCAAGCCTTTTACTTCAAGGTTCTAGAATTCACGAGCCTGCGTTCTTGGGGCCAGAGTTAACTGTAATTAGCGAGTCTTTTTAAGAAGCCCATTGGTAAGTTTTAGTTCTGCCAAATTCCATTTCAAAACTAGATCCATGGCATGCCGGTGGCAACCAAATCTGGGCCGACATTTCATCCTGCCCGTCCAAAGAAACTTGATTTTACGGGGGAGCATTTGAAGAAATCACACGCACTGTCCTGGTTCGGAAAAAACAATATATTTATACTCTCTTAGACTCATATTAGTTGACTCAAATTTATATAGATACAATCACTAAAACTTATTTAAATACATGCAAATTAGAATCGACTAATATGGATCGAAGGGAGTACTAACTTTTGCGGGTATAAACTACTTTGATTCCTCACAAATAGTAGTGCTACCTAACTTAACTAATAAAGGTATTTACCAATTGGAGCTCCTCTTGTGCGCAAACATGTCGGTTCTCCCACTTGTACTTACTAGTTACTAAGTGAAAAGAGAAATATGTCGGTTCATTAGATTGTTCATATTCTCATGCGTGACAAAAAAACAAATTCGGTTTGCCGAGATTTCTGCAACGCGCATGGGTCGTGCATGCGTCGCGATGAGAGGAGGGCAGAGCATGAGGAGCGCGTGTAGGTCTATCGTCTTTGTTAGATGTATATGTCTGTATATTGTATTTTCCCTATATGTTAGAGCGCTTCCTGCATATTTGCCTTGTACCTGTACTATATATTGTGGCCTTTGGCCCCCAGAGGAATACAAGTTGTCTATTTCTAACATGGTATCAGAGCCAAGTTAGTCTCTTCCTACTCACAACTTTGTCGCTGCAGCCGCCACCGTCCCTGTCGCTCACGGTCTTGCCGTTGTCGCCGCCGCCGGTCGCCGCGTGTTCCGCCTGTTTCAGATCGGTCTCCCGCTTTCCTTCTGTTCCGAACAGATCGATCCCGTCTGCTATACAGATCAATTCCATCGATGCCGTCTGCAAACAGCACCTGTCGCCGATACTCATCGCCTCGGGCCACGTTCTAGATCGATAGTCATCGATCCCGTCTGCAAACAGCTGGCGTCACCCACGCTCGGGCCACCCATCGATCGAAGCAAGTCCCATGTCCACCCGTCACTCGACGCCAGCACGCCCGTTGATCAAAGCCAGTCCCGCGTACGCGTGCTACCAAATACGCGTGCTGCCAGATCAAATACGTGTGCTTCCAGATACGTGTGCTGCCAGTCCCGATCGGATAATTGAAGCCAGTCCCGCGTACGCGTGCTGCCAAATACACGTGCTGCCAAATACACGTGCTGCCAATCCCGATCGGATCTCCCGCTTGGTCGTGACTACAAGTCTGGTCCTGCTGGTCTCTCGCCGTCCACAAGTCTGGTCTCTCGAAGCTGCCCCGCCCCACTCGCCGGAACTCCGCGCCGGCCATCATCGCTACCGGGAATCGATCTCCGTCCCTTAGGCACCGTTTTTTCTCCAGGCTGGCCGGAATTTGGCTGCCATCTGCCTGCAGGCGCTGTTGGCTAGATTTGCTTCAAAAAAAATTGAGAAAGAGAGAGATGTCTTCTGCATCGGGCTATATTGCGATTCCTCGCTGTCCGGTGATCTTCGATGGTGCGAATTATCCTGATTTTGCTGCTTTTATGCGCGTTCACATGCGCGGTCTCTGTCTTTGGGGTGTGCTCTCCGGCGAGGTCCCCTGTCCGCCGTGCCCCCCTGCTCCTGTGGCTCCTCTTCCGCCGACGCCGATTATTCTCGGCGCTGTGCTTCTCAGGAGGCCAAGGATGCTGCTCAGAGTGCTGATGATAGTGCTGTTGCTGCTTATGACCTAAAGTTCAAGCAGTACTCTGTTGATCTCGAGTCCTATCGCCACGCTCTGACTGCCTACACTTAGTGGGTCGATGAGGATGCTCGTGCTGCTGCTGTTCTCACCTCCAGTGTTCTGTCCCAGTATGCTGCCGAGTTCATGAGCCTCCCTACTGTTGCCGCTCAGTGGGCACATCTTCGTCAGCGCTATCAGCCATCCGGGGATGCTCTTTACCTGTCTGTGGTTCGCCAGGAGCATGCTCTTCAGCAGGGTGATTCCACTATTGATGAGTTCTATACTCAGAGTGCTGCTATTTGGCGTCAGCTTGATTCTCTCCGCACTGCTGTTTGTGGCACATGCTCGTGCTGCCAGATTGTGCGCTCGGATTTGGAGTTTCACCGCATCTATGAGTTTCTGTCTCGGCTCCGCCAGGAGTTTGAGCCCCAGCGTGCTCAGCTGAATGCTCGTGGTCGTGTTCCGCTCTCTGAGGTGTTGTCTGAGCTTCGGGCTGAGGAGACCCGTCTTCGTGCTGCTGGTCTTCTTGAGGTTCCATCTGTGCTTGCTACTCGTGGTCCTCCTATGCCGTCTGCTCCCTCGACTCAGCCGCGGTCCGCTGTGCCGCCACCGATACTACCCACTCCTCCAGGTCAGGGTCAGCTTCAGCACCAGCAGCCTCAGGGTCAGAGTCAGCACCAGCAGCCTCGTGGTCAGGGTCGCCGTGGTTCTCTTCGTCACTGCTCTTACTGCAACAGGTATGGCCACACTTGGGCCACCTGTTATACACGGGATCCCAGTTTACGTCAGCAACACCAGCAGGCTCGTGGGCAGTCGACTCCTTCAGGGTCTTCAGCAGTTGCTCTCTCTGATCAGGACATTATCAGGAGTCTTCGTGGTCTGCTTGCTGCTACAGGCTCTTCTTCGACGGGCACTGCTGGTTCTGTGACTGATTCTTCAGGCACTGCGCGACCACCACCTTCTACACAGTCAGGTACGTCTCCGTGGTATCTGGATTCTGGAGCTTCTTTTCATATGACCTCTGAGTCTTCTTTACTGTCCGCTCTTCGTTCTCTCCCTTCCTCTGTTCGTGTTCTCACGGCCGATGGTACCTCTCTTCCTGTTTCTAGTCGGGGCACCCTTTCTACTTCTTCTTTTTTTGTTCCTGATATTTCTCATGTTCCTCATCTTCAGATGAATCTGTTCTCTGCTAGCCAGCTTACTGACTCTGGTTGTCGCGTCATTCTTGATGCCGATTCTTGTGTTATCCAGGACCGTCGCACCCAGGCCCTGGTTGGAACTGGTCCTCGCAGCCGTGACACTTCAGGACTTTGGGAGTTAGACTGGCTTCGTGTTCCTTCCGCTGCCACTTCATCTGCCAGTTCTTCTCCGGTTGTCGCCTCTACTACCGGCTCCTTTCAGCAGTGGCATCATCGTCTTGGTCACCTCTGTGACTCTCGCCTGTCGTCATTAGTTCATCGTGGTCTTCTGGGGTCTGTCTCAGGAGATGGGTCTTTGCATTGTCAGGGCTGTAGGTTGGGTAAACAGATTCAGCTTCCCTACCCTACTAGCGCGTTTGTATCTCAGCGACCTTTTGATCTAGTTCATTCCGATGTTTGGGGTCCGGCTCCTTTCGCTTCGAAAGGGGGCCATCGCTACTATATTTTATTCATCGATGATTTTTCTCGGTACACTTGGTTGTATTTTATGCGCTCTCGTAGTGAGGTGCTCTCCATATATCAGCGTTTTGTAGCCATGGTTCGTACTCAATATTCTACCCCCATCCGTGTGTTTCGTGCTGATTCTGCTGGTGAGTATATCTCCCAGATGTTGCAAGGTGTTCTTGCTGAGCAGGGCACTCTTGCTCAGTTCTCCTGTCCTGGCGCACATGCCCAGAATGGCGTTGCTGAGCGTAAGCATCGCCATCTTCTTGAGACCACTCGCGCTATGATGATTGCTTCTTCTCTCCCGCCGCATTTCTGGACTAAGGCTGTCGCTACGTCGGCTTACCTCATCAATATTCAGCCTTCTGCTGCCTTGCAGGGTGGTATCCCTCTTGAGCGCCTCTCTGGACAGTCTCCAGATTACTCCATGCTTCGCTTGTTTGGTTGTGTTTGTTATGTTCTCCTTGCTCCTCGCGAACGCACCAAACTGACCGCTCAGTCTGTTGAGTGTGTCTTCCTCGGATACAGTGATGAGCATAAGGGCTATCGCTGTTGGGACCCTGTTGGTCGTCGGATGCGTATCTCTCGTGATGTTACTTTTGATGAGACGCGTCCTTTCTATCCTCGTCCCACCGCTGGTACTTACCCGGTGGAAGATATCTCTTTTCTTCTCTTTCCTGACACACCTCCTTCTACCCCTATTGTGTCTTCTTCAGGATCTTCTCCCCCTGATGTCTCTTCTTCGACACCGTCCTCTTCTGCTCCGTCTAGTTCTCCTAGTTCTCCTCGTTCTCCGGAGTCTTCCTCTACTATTCCCTCTTCTTCATCGTCGTCTCCTGCGTCATCTTCCTCTGATGATCTTCCCTCTACTCGTCCTGTTCGTCAGCGTCGTGCCCCCAACCGTTACTCTCCTAGTTAGTATGGTCTTTCTGTTGCCTCCGAGCCGACCTCTTATCGGGATGCTGAGCATCATCCTGAATGGCAGCTGGCCATGGCCGAGGAGATTGCTGCGCTTGAGCGCACTGGCACCTGGGATCTTGTTTCTCCTCCTCCCGGTGTTCGTCCTATCACGTGTAAGTGGGTCTATAAGATTAAGACTCGCTCTGATGGATCTCTTGAGCGTTATAAAGCGCGTCTTGTGGCTCGTGGTTTTCAGCAGGAGCGTGGCCTTTGGCCCCCAGAGGAATACAAGTTGTCTATTCCTAACAGTCTTCTCATGTTTTTACAAGTTGTAGAGAAGACCCCTATACTTTTACTCCACCACTTGTCATACATAAATGGAGCAAATAAGGGACGAAGCCATCATATTTGCCCAGGCTTTTGGAATCTCCTAGGTCCGCCACTAGTGTTGTGGTATAACGAATAGGTATACCTATGGCATAGTCTCATACCGACAAGCCCGAGTGGCCCACGTATGATGGTTAGGCTTATGGCATAACCGGGCGGCCCAATTGCTGATAGAAAAGACGCAGGTCCAGCAGGGATGAAGGCGACGTGTCACCGACTTAGATGGAAGCCGTCGCCTTGGAGGAATAAAGACTAGTTAGTGTTAGTCTAGAACTCTGTAACTGTATACGGCTGACACTCTCCATGTAACCCTAGATCCTGACGACCTTATAAGCCGGCCTACGGGAGCCTTTAGGGCAACAGGCAAGTGCATAGCATAACTTGCACACAACGAATCTCACAATCATGTAACTCGGTGTATTGTTATTATAATGATTTATAGCAGGAGTAGGATCTCGTCACTGTCGTGAGATCTGAACCTAGGTAAATTGTGTTAGTCCGTCCCGGACGCTCCTCGCCTTACCCCACGTCTCTAAACTCGCAGTTGGGATACCCCTCTAGCGTACGTGTCGATAATACCATGACAACTAGGATAAATGGGCCTCTGATATTTCAGAAATTATTGCAATATAATAAATGGATTAGACCAGATTTAGGCAAAATTCCAACACTTACATGGCGAGTATCTCCGTGGTGAATGCCCTACAACTTACCGAATGCTATCTTAGCTACAGTGGTGCTTTTTACTACCAAGTACAAAGAAGAAGCATGTGATCAACATATTATTAAACCGATTGAGAATGGTGATTTCATGACAATATCCTTCTGAACACTATATATACTATAGCTTTTTATAAATCAGTATACTTAATCTTAAAGCTGAAACTTCTATCAAGATATTTTAAAGCATCCAATTTAGAGATCTCTACCGAGATAGATAACGATACATACACGTGCATATATACTATATTCATATGAGCGAAACTAATTAATCTGAGTTGCATATGATTTCATCCTTTTCTCATTTCCTCACATTTGACATATTTTTGGTTTATATGTTTGTAAGTCATAATGTATAAAAAAACTAATGTAACTTTTATACAAATTAAGTGCCCATAAATCAACAAAAAAGAGTTATAAACAAGTATATAAATTTAGTATAAATAATAATTATTTTTGTTGCGTGAATCAATTTGGGAGTAAAATTATTTGTTGCGTGAATTAATTCCGGAGTTCTCTTCCAAACCGTTTGATGCGCATCTAACGGGGACAAACAACCACTTTCCACGGGGGCTCGGCCTCGGAAGCCATCTGTTTATATAAAGTGGTGTCCGCTTTGCAGTCCATCCAGTCGCCCATGCCAATACCCTGTCTGCAACCTAGTACTGCCGTTCTTCAATCTCCAAGGTGCAGGCGCCTGCAGGCAGATCAAGTCAGAAAAGGTCTGTTATTTTCCTTGTTCCCATTTCTCGCTAGATGCTTCTAGTAACACAAAAACTTGCATAGGTGAGTGAGACAAATAATAATACTAAAACTCAAGACATCGAATGTTCCTCTGAAACCGGAACTTTTGGTGGGCAAAGATGTATTTTGTCAGTTTCTTGTCACGAGCAGTTGTAGTAGGGAGGGTTTTCTGGCAAGAGCAATGACATGAGTCTTGTCCATGTCAAGGCGTTGCCGGTGCGGTCAAATTGGCGTATTCCTTCGTCTTTGCTGACGATGGATTGGGTATTGCGTCATCATACGATTGTATCCAATATGGATACGTAGATCTAGAGGAATGAGGAAGGACAACGAAAAGTTTGCGTTTAGACTACTCACAATGAGAGTATCACAGATAATATCATGCAAGATATAAATGCAAAAAGTTGAAATGTCACTATAACTAATGACCAGAGACCATAGTAGTATCATAGGTAGATATCGTATCACATAGCACACATAAAACTAGAAAATTAATATTAAATAAAATTTGAACACAAATTGGCATTGAGATTTTACAAATTAATAAACATAATCAGATCATGGTACTAATACACGATACCATGCATTGTAAAGGCAGCAGTAGAGATTTCCTTATCCGATCCTCGTCAATCGGAAGTCCAAATACTACTACTACTACTACACTATCTCTACTACTAATAAAAGAGCAAACATTATCTTTCCTACACGTACCCCATAAAATTTATGGGACTTATTTGCACCGCATAATTAGACTCACTAAACTCAATCTAACGGCTAAGATTAGTCTAACTATTCCACCGTGTGCACTTAGTATTTTGTATTGACTGACCGTACTTCACCGGCCACCCAAAATTCACGCGCCCATCCATAGGAAACTGAAAAATAAAACTGCATCATACGATCAGATCAAGATCGTTCCATCATTTTCTCCCAACTCCCCAGCGTGCCGCCTCCCTTCCACGCGCCGCCGCCTAACCCAAGATACTTCCTCCCCTACGCGCCGCCGCCGTTCCATGCCTTGGTGACTGACCCTCACCACTTCCATCTTGCTGCCTCGGGCGACTCCACACAACCTATGCGCTAACCATCGGCATCCTCCAGAAAAGACGCTGCCTCCCCATCGTGATTCGTGGTGGATTCGATAACGGCGGCCTCAAACCATGATGCCGCGTTCCCGCCGTGGTCCTCCTCCGGAGCAGCTACCCCAGCAGACACGACCGCGGCCTGCCGATGTCGCCTCTCCACCTGGTCCATAGTGCAGACTACATCGGCGCTCTGCCAATGGTGTCCCCATACTCTGACAAAGAAGGGTGACGCCTAGGCGGAAATTCAGGTGTTTCTCAATTCATGATCCAATTTTGAGCGATGCATGTTTTGTTCCAACCTGACACGAATTGTTGCAAGGATTATTGTTGGTTTGTCAGATACTGTTGGTTGGCCATTTTGGACAACAAAGAATTGTGCACATTTGATTCATGTTCTATTGATTTCATTGCTTACGATAATCGATATTGTTCTGTTTTAGGATGTTCAATTTTATTGAAGAGCCCACAATTTCAGATGAGGACACCTGTTATCCTTGCAGAAGTCATGCTTTCTGTTCCCGGCAAAATAAGAAGTTATGCTCTCTGTTTGTATGTCCTTGACAGGTTTCTGTGTCATATACCTTTGTATATTAGTGCCATTCATCCAGAATATACGTAATCAATGACATGGTTTTGTGTCGCCATTCATTAGCAAAATAGGTAATTAACAATGCTGCTGCACATATGTCTATTGAAATATTTGGTTTGTATTCATACATGCCAAAGGAGAGATTTATTCAAGTGCCAAAGGAGAGACCCGGAGCTGACTCAGAGCATCAACCACTGAACTTGATCCTACAATATATGCAGAGGTATGGGCAATTTAAAAGGATTTTCACACCTGATGTGAAACTCAAATATGTATGGAAGTATTGGTTCTTATTATTCCGTAAGTAGAGTATCATCATTTAGTAAGTCAATTAATCGCAGTGCAGATCTCTGAACAAATTAAGATCTTTTGATTTGTAAGTAATAAATTGGTTGATATAATTTTTTACCAGGGGATAAAAACTTATGCTAGCCATATAGATCAAGAGTCACATTTCCTTTATTAGATTGATATTGCTTGCCAAAACTGCACGTGAGAAAGAGAACCCCCTACATGATTAGTATGTACCTACAAGACTCCCATTAACGGAATACAAAGTTCGTCATGAATAATCCTTAAATAATGAGAACACATTTTTATTTCATTTATAGTTATTAAACCTGAATTTTCCTTTTGCGACAACTATGTAGTAGGACGCTGATATGGTTGACTGGAAATAATTGTCCGCATATCTTATAACCCTTGTGCCTCCTGGACGAGGCCAAGGTAGTGCCATCAAGTCAGCTAGGTAGGCAAATGAATCTGGATAGCTTGATAGATGGTCCAGATCTCATTCACTAGAAGCTTCACATATCAATAGTGGATATTGATGGATTATTATATGGGCTAAAAATGTCGCTTGAGGCAGCTAACGATGGATTCATGATTCTTACACATTGGTAGTAGGGAAGCAAGCAATTATGGACTGCTAGGACATTACCTTCCATCTTCATTACAAGGGAAACGATCATGGAGATTGTCGTATCTTATGTGACTTGAGAGATTAGAGGTTCTTAACTGAAAATTTATATGCCAATTCCTATAGGTTCAGTTCAGAGGACTTCAAGAGATCATATGCCAAGAAATTGCAGAAGAAGCATCACCATTAGAACAGAAAGGAAGTGTCATTGGTACAATGCTGACTAGCCCTGCTACAAGAGATCTAAGAAAAGCCAAATTATGTATAAATACTCTTATTTAGTAAGATGATAAGAACTAGCAAGGTACATAGCTATGTATTAGTATATTTTTATTAGTTGATTGAGTTACTTTTGCGCAATAGATATGGCATTGTATTTGAATAGAACTTTTATGTTAAGAATATTCCATGACTTTGTTTTTTTGTAAATTTCACTCATTTTCTTTGTGTATGCTAATAACCATGTATTGTTCTTTTACATGTAAGTTACTACCAATGTTTTGATTTTTCGAGTACTTATCAAAACATGCATGGTCTGTAACTCTATAATTGCTTGAGCTTTTAGAAAAAATTAGTCTGGTTAGCTGAGTTGAACAACACCGTATTAGCTCATGAGTTGAACAACACTCCGTTGGTCCCGCTCTTCGACGGATTGGTGACATGAGTTATATTGTTTGTTTCCATCGACATAAATTTCATATTTGCTATAATTTTTTGCGCTTATATGAATTTTAGACATATTGATTGGCAGAGGGGGTCATGCATTGCACATGCGTGCTAAGTATGCAAAGAATCAAGATGAGAATTCTGCGCACGTTCCAAGCAATGAGAACTGAAAAAACTGTCAATGACCCCTGTTAATGACCAAAAAAACATGGTATTTACCGGTCTGATGGATGGCAAGGGCAACATCTGTGATGGCTGCTTACTCGCAATAGTTTCAGCGTGGTGTAACGTTTATTATCTTCATTCACACTTTTACCAATGGGTTTCTTAGGATAGTTTGTATTTGAGAGTACTACCTACATGTCGTTGTGGCTTCAGCTGTCTGAACGTTGGACAGGGAAATATCGGTGGTGGGCTTCTCACTCGCAGCAGCTTTAGCGGATCACATTTTTACCAATAGGCTATTTTTAGGATTATGTAAGCATCTTGCTCTTAGCGAAATTCTGTTACCGAGCTTTAAGAAAAAGAGGATCAACACATGGAAGCACCCAGTCCAGAGGATCAGTAATTGGGCGTCCATATGCTCCTGAGCATCTACGATGAGGTCGCTTCATAGAAATTATATTTCTGTATGTACAGGGATAATATAGATGCATATGCTAACATCTCAGTTCTCTTCTATAGGTTAATGGACTCTCCTCGATATTTATTTTTCCATATTGAAGCAGCCTGAAGGCGAGAAGAACGTATGTTGTGTCTATGATTTAGTGATTCAGTCCAAGGGTTCCATCTAGCAGTTTGCATTTTTTTTTGCGGTGCGGCATTTGGAGGGTATCTCACACGTAAGCTAAATCTTATGCTCCTTTATTTTAGTCGTGAGATGCATATTGTTTATATTTTCTCTACATTTACTCTTAAATTTTTTAATCGAAAGTACTAGGTGAATACCATTCAGAATATGTTAAAGATATTTTATAGCTTGATATGTACATGAATAGATTTACATATAATTTCTAAAATGATTTAAAAGTTCAAACAAAATCATAAACACAATCATGGAGCACCACAACAGAAAGAGGAATATCTGCTACATAATCCATATTCATTCAATCTATATCTTTTTGCTGATGTTGATATTTGAGTGGGGTGGTTTCTTACAAATAAAAGGATATTTAAAAGTTCGTGTTTATAGCAAAACTGTTAGAGTTATCCCATTTTCTTGTGTATATATATGCTTATCCTAATTTTTTGTTCAGAATGTAGACTATGATTATCTTCTTGTGCAGATCAGCTGAAATCGAGGGGATAGTCTTTTCTACGCATCTGACAAGCACCGTTGCCGATCTATTCTGTCTAACATTTAATTTTATTGGAGAGTTATTGCCGATTCAGATGATAGTGAAGACTCTTTTGGAAATAAATAGTCAACGAGATCCGACCCCTATTTTCTCTCATGACTTCTTTTGAACTGTGCCTTGTTATTTAGGAGCGTGTTGTGTCGTTATTAAGTGTAGAATGGGCTAATCTTAGAAGGTAAATGATTGCAAGCATTTCCTATATTGGGTAAACAATTGTTGAATTAGAGGCTGGCACTGACTACTGATGTTGGAAATAAATGGATATGTTGTGTTCTACACAGGGAATTATACATATTTCCCATATATTTTCTTGAGCAGCTTTTTCTAAGTTTGAGCAAGGAATCGTCTCTGCTTATTTTATTAATCACTCTATGCGATAACACATATTTAAGTTGTTGGATGTGAAGTGGTTCTCAAATCATTTAGATTGTAGATATTTATTTCGCATTGACACATGGAAACCATTTGGCAGGGAAGGTATACCTGAACAAGCATATGCAATTTTTTATTTCAATTTTCATACCGAATTTTTAACTCACGATCTGTATTGAAATTGTCGAAGAATATCAAGTTTACTTCCGAGCAAGGAATTTTTCTGCATGTTGTGAATGATTTGCACATGAAGCAAGTAGCCGAAAGTTGGTGCACTTAACAAGATCATCTTACTTCATGCTTGCTCTTGTTACTTCCTGAAATGTTGTATGAAACGCTTCATTTTATTTTTTTAATCTTCTAATGTGCAATTTTCATTGGTTTGTCCAGAAAACATGTTAAATATGTGCATTTACGTGCACTCGCTAACTAGTCCCGCAAAAAGAAAATACTTCTACACTTTACGGGCAAACTTTTGTTATGGACGGGTGGAATGAAATCATTGGAAGAAAAGAGTGCGACAGTTGAATGAAAATCTCCCGGCCCACGGCCGCCGCGTCATCTCGCAAGCATTTGCCGCCGTAAGTTATCGGAGCCGGAGTCCTAGAGTAGTTTGTTACATGAGTCCCGATCGAACGCAACACTTTCCGGTCTTTATTTAAACTTCACGAGGGCGGCCACGAAAGTGCATACTAGAAGAAAAGGACTACCAGCTCTGCAACCGCGAGTTGTTAAAAAGAAAGCAACCGCGACCATGGACTTGACCACTTTGAATATTTTCACCGGCGGCAGGTACGAACGCAAAGCTCCAAGTCTGCTTATCATGGATATTGTCTAGATTCGATATGTATCTAGTTAAATGTGACAAGTAATACGAGACAGGATAGAGAAAATATTTCTTTTCCTATAATAATCTACAGTATCTTTTGGCTTAATTGTAGCTTCATATACATAGGGAGTTAATTCTAGGGTGATCATGTCTCATACACAGGATCAAACGGCACCGGAAGAATCCTAGAAGAGTGTTTTTATATCTTTTCAAAGAAAAGGCTGGATGTCTATTTTCCGGTGCACACATGGTTACTAGGCCAAGGAAGAAGCTTATGCTATGTATCCGTGACGAGTTCGGCCTGAGGATATTGGCTAGACCTGCTGTTACACTTAAATCAACGATGCTACGACAAGAAATAAAGCTTCGTACAACGAGACGGAATATTCTATGGATTTACCGTACCTACCAGGTCTGCACATGGACAGAGTTCAACGAAACCATCGGGATTATCAGTAAACTACATCTTGTGATATATAGTGCAATTAGAAAGTATAGAAACCGCCGCATGCAAGCTGGATTGTTTTATTTGGCACGAGATTTTGATGATTTCACACACACAGTCCGCAGTCGCTTGTACGGTGAAAGTGACAGCAAGTTCTTGAGAGATCTATGGAGAAAGAAGAGGCTTGAGGACAAGACAAGAGAAATTGACCACAGAGTATGCAATGGTTCTACAAGCAGTGCTCATGGCTCCAATCCACCGAGCACAAACCTTTGCTCCATTGCCACCAGGACGTTGAAACTTGTTAGCGTATCGCGTGTAGTTTGTTTGTTGCTTGTGATTTTCTTAGCTTGGGCTATAGTATATTTGTAAAATAGTTTTTAATTTCAGTTGACTCTGTACTCTGCTATATCTATCTTCTCAGTAAGACATGAATGCACATTTTATTTATAGAGTTTGCTTAGATAAATAATTAGCAATCGATGTATATTCCCATAACGTGGAGTCTTTGTCAATATAAATTAAAAGTTATATGGTCCACAGGATTTCATGAAATAAAGCTAAGCAACACAGCCACTCAGATCCCTTTTAAACAACACAAAAACTTGCATAGTTGAGTGAGACAAATAAAAATACTAAAACTCAAAATCCAATGTTCTTCTGGAACCGGAACTTTTGGTGGGCAAAGATGTATTTTGTCAGTTTCTTGTCAGGAGCAGTTGTAGTAGCAGGGAGGGTTTTCTGGACAGAGCAACGACATGAGTCATGTCCATGTCAAGGCGTTGCCGGTGCGGTTAAATTGGCGTGTTCCTTCGTCTTTCCTAACGCTGGATTGGGTATTGCGCATTAATTAATGTTGATGGTTCAACGAAGTGAAAGAAGGTGGTTTGACAGAGCCGGCATGTACTATGAATTTACTGCACAACAAACCAGTTTTAGCATTACCCGTCTTTACTAGCATCTCAAAAGGCCAAAGGTTTGCGATCGGTTTTGGGTCAGGTTTTTTTTTCTAGAACAGACCGGTTAAAAGTTCGTGGACCGGGCACCTATAGGGAGAGCCTCCGACCCCTACTTTTACAGTTTCGAGGGCAATATACAAGCCACGATCTGGCCGGATTTCACACCAACGCCGCCCACGCCGCCGTTCGTACGTGAAACTAGTTTTATGCATGCATATTTATCACCAATATTTATCGGAAAATTGAAATTAGTGTTTTATCCCCACCGACACACCAAATTCGGTAGATTCGGCGTCCCCACAATGAGTTGTTGCTCAAAGGCAGTGCCTGGTGCAGCGCGGATAATGGACATCGAGGTGGACATGGGGGGCACGTCACGCAGCGGGAGAAGCATCTGAGGTGACCACGTGGCCTACGCGTGTCGAGCATGTCACCTCCGACGGGGGCTACATACCATTGATGGCCCCCTCCCGACCCCGTGCGGCGCCGCCGTCGCTGCACTGGGTCGTCGCTCTTGCCCCAGCCAACCACCCCCTCCCACACGTCCCCCTCCTCTCCGTCGTTGGGGCCCCAGCCCTCGCGCGCGCCCCTTCCATGGCGGCAGTGGCTCGAGTTCCAGGCAATGGCGGCGGCTCTCCAGCGGAACTCCAGCAGTGTTGGCAAGTGGGCGGCGTCCGGTGAGTTCTGGCGGCAGCGGTCCCTAGGCGGCGGGGCGACAGATGATGGCGAGATCTAGGGTTCCTAGATCGCTGACTTTTTCGACTCCTCGATGTCATCCGGTGCCATTTGGAGGTCTTTCGGGGCCTACTATGCATCATGAGGACGCCCGGGGCGGAGGCCCTGGGTTCGGTGGAGGTGGACATCTTCTCTATCGAAGGTGGTCGGCCTGCGGCTGGATTAGCGGATCTCGCGATCCGTGTTCCAGTCCCAGCAACGAGGCGGGGAGACCTAGGTGTCGGTGAAAACCGAGCCATTGGCAGGCGATGGCAGCGTTATCACGCTGTTACCTTGATGAAGGCATCGCCGTGCACCTTGTGTCGACCTTGTTGGAGATATGCCCAAGAGGCAATAATAAAGTGGTTATTATCATATCTTCATACTTATGATAAATGTTTATATACCATGCTATAATTGTATTAACAGGAAACATTAATACTTATGTGATTTGTAAACATAAAAGAGTCCCTAGTAAAGCCTCTTGTTAAACTAGCTTGTTGGTTAATATATGATCATGGTTTCCTGATCATGAACATAGAGATGTTATTAACAACAGGGTCATATCATTAGGAGAATGATGTGATGGACATACTCCTATAGTTAAAGCGTAGCATAAAGATCAAGTCATTTAATATAGTTCATTTTGTTGGAGATATGCCCAAGAGGCAATAATAAAGTGGTTATTATCATATCTTCGTACTTATGATAAATGTTTACAAACCATGCTATAATTGTATTAACAGAAAACATTAATACTTGTGTGATTTGTAAACATAAAAGAGTCCCTAGTAAAGCCTCTTGTTAAACTAGCTTGTTGGTTAATATATGATCATGGTTTCCTGATCATGAACATAGAGATGTTATTAACAACAGGGTCATATCATTAGGAGAATGATGTGATGGACATACTCCTATAGATAAGCGTAGCATAAAGATCAAGTCATTTTAATAGTTCAATTGCTATATGCTTTCTGATACATAGTAACCTAATTCCTTCGACCATGAGATCATGCTTATCACCTTCACCGGAAGGATGCTTTGATGACATCAAACACCACACCGTAACAGGGTGGCTATAAAGGTGGCATTGAGTGTTCGGAAAGTATTGGTTGAGACACATGGATCAAGAGTGGGATTTGTCCATCCATATGACGGATAGATATACTCTGGGCCCTCTCGGTGAAATGTCATCCAATTAGCTTGCAAGCATGTGACTGGCTCACAAAGGATCACATATCACGGGAACGAGAAAAGAGTACTTATCAGTAACGAGGTTGAACTAGGTATGCAGAGATACCGACGATCATAACCTCGGATAAGTAAACTATCGTGAGACAAAGGGAAATTGGTATCGTATGTAAGTGGTTCATTCGATCGCAAAGTAATCGTAGAAATATGTGGGAGCCATATGAGGTTCCAGATTCCTCTATTGGTTATTGATCGGAGAAGTGTCTCGATCATGTCCGCATAATTCACGAACCGTAGGGAGACACACTTAAGGATTCGATGTTGTTGAGTAGTTATGGAATGATGAGTAAGAGACCAAATGTTGTTCGGAGTCTCGGATGGGATCCAGGATATCACGACGAGATCCGGAATGGTCCGGAGAATTAGATTCATATAAGGAATGTCCTGTTTCGGAGTTGGGGAATGATTCCGGTGTTTTCATCGGGAATGTTCTAGAAGGTTCCGAAATGTCCGGCACTCCGGAGGGGAAGGGTACATGAATGTGATATATCAAGTTTGTATGATTGCATTATGTACTTGGTGTCATCGTTGTACCAAATAGAGGGTTTTATTCAAATTCTAGTTTGAAAAGTCAAACGGCTAGTTTGAAAGTCAAACGGCTAGTTTTGGGAAAGAGGAGAAGGAGGTTTGAAACCGACTTGGGGGAGGAGTTCCTCCTCCCACCGTCGGCCCACCTTGGGTCCGAGTTGGGGAGGGACTCCCCTCCCCAGGCGCGCCTCCCTCCACCTATAAGAGGAGGGGCAGGGCTTCGCTCCTAGACACACAAGTTGCCTCCCTCTAAACCTAAACCCTAGCCACAGCCTAGGGATTTCTCCCAAGCCGCCGAGTTAGAGCTTCTAATTGCCCTAGCCGCTGGTTTAACCCCTTCTAATTGGTGTGTCTAAACCCTAGATCACCAAGGCTCTCTCATAGTCCACCATACTCGCTCCGGCTTAAGGCGAAGCCCTGCGAGATATCCCCTCTACTTCTGGTACCACGCCGTCGTGCTGCCGGAATCGCAAGGAGAGTGCTACAACCTCCGCTGCCTGCTGGAACAAGGGAGAGGAAGGTCTTCGTCGAGTACCGAACGTGTGACCGACTGCGGGAGCGCTGCCGGAACGCAGCGCCGGAAGGATCGTCTACGCGATCTTGAGATCGGCAAGTGTACGACTACATCACCCACGAGAATCTGCTCTCGTTAACCGCTTTGGAATCTTCGAGGGTGAGTTCCTCTATCGACTCGTTGCTACAATCTAGTAGATATATCTTGGCTTGTTTGTTTGTATGCGATAGAATTTTTTTTTTCCATGCTACGAACCCCTACAGTGGTATCAGAGCCGTGTCTATATGTAGATATGTTGCACGAGTAGAACACAATGGTCATTGTGGGCGTTGATGCTTTTGTTGTCGATTGCTTCTTGTGTACTTTGCATCTTGCGGGATGGTGGGATGAAGCGGCCCGGGCTAACCTTACATGACATCGTTCATGAGACTTGCTCCACGCTTGACATGCAACTTGTATTGCATAAGTGGCTTTGCGGGTGCCTGTTTCTCCCAACATAGTTACGATTCAATTTACAACGGGTGATTGACAATACTAGTATCAATGTTGTGGTTCTTGTTCGTAAGTTAGAACGACACTTATTGAAAGCCCCAAACCACGTAAAACATGCAAAGAAAGTAGAGGCGTCTAACTTTGTTTTGCAGGGGTGTGCTGTGATGTGATATGGCCATGATTGTGATTACATTTGATGTATGCAATGTTCCTTATTGTAAGTTGGCAACCGGCAGGAGCCATATGGTTGTCTTTAAATTCTGTTAAGACCCGCGTGTCTATTCAAAGTAGTTGTAATAGTTGAAGCTGGTGGACGACAACCATGGAGCAGCGTCATTGACCTTGATGCAATGCCGGTGATGATGGAGATCATGTTCGTGCTTGAAGATGGAGATCGGAAACACAAAGAAGAAAGGCAATATCATATCACATATTATGAATTGCATGTGATGTTAATCCTTTTATGCATCTTGTACTGCTTAGTTTACGACGGTAGCATTATAAGATGATCCCTCAAGCACACACTTTCAAGTTTTAAAGTGTTCATCCTTAGTTAGCACCGTTGCTAAAGCTCGTTGTTTCGAAGCACCACGTGATGATCGGGTGTGTTAGATTCTGCGAGTGTATACAACGTGAGCAAGCCAGATTTGCTCATGCAGAAGCTAAGGTTTGATCTTGACGAGCCTAGCATGTACATACATGGTCTCGGAACACGGATCACCGAAAGGTAAAGCATGAGTCATATAGTAGATATGATGAACATGTTGATTGTTCACCATTGAAGCTACATCAACTCTCGTGATGATCGGTTTTGATGTGGTGGATTTGGTTCGTGTGATCACTAAAACAATGTGAGGGATATTGTTTTGAGTGGGAGTTCAACGGCAATATAATTAAAAGTTGAACACTATTTTTCATAAATTAAATCAAAGTGAATTTGCATAGTTGTTGTAGTCATTGGCATCCGTTTACCACCTTGCGCTTAGTTTTAATTGAGATGATAGAACTATAAAATTCTGGTTAGTTACTTTACGAACTGGTATCGTATTGTTTTGAAGTATTAATCTAAAGTTTAAAAGTCCTATTGCAAACTTTCAGTAAGTTCCGGTTACTCCATGAAGTTTAATAATTGGTATTAAATCAAGAGTGACAATTCCAAGAGTTAGTGTATGGGTATCATGTTTGTCTCCATGATTCTTGATATTTAAAGAATTGTCTTAATATCAAGGTTATCTAGGATCTGAAAGAGTTATTTCAGAAACCATGATGTGTGGAAGATATTGTGATATCTGAAACGAAGTTTTGGTTGCAACATGATAGAGTATAATATGGCAAAAGTCATGTTCTCATATTCTATGAGAATTTGCAAAAGGTTGGAGACACTAGTTGTCCTAAAACCACCAAAGTTTTTTTTTTTGGAGAGCAACATTATACTCGCGATTCATCTTTATAAGCTAAAAGTAGCTTGATCATGAATAATTCCATGATAAAGGTGAATATTTGATGTAGGTAAAATATTTACCACACCAAGAGATTACTAAAGAATGGAATTTGAAAGCACACCAAACATTTGATGATGGTGATCTACTTCAAAGTGCAAGTCCAAAGACATTGGTATTTAATTATACACGCTTTGGACTATGTGTCATATGTATGACTCCACTGTTGATGTTAATAGATTCTTTCAAACAGAAAAGGAAATACTGAAAGAGAATCTCATAAATATATGGCAGAAAAGAAAAGACTAGAATTGTTCAGTTTAAGTATATAGGTGATATACATGTTATGGCTATATTCTTTGCTTATTAAACAATGTGGTTCTTAAGTATTTGATACTGAATTTGTTGGTGTGAATCATCATACGAAACAACACAATTCATGAACTACAATGGCCTAAGTAACTAGCAAAAGAATATGTGATGATGTTCATCGAGAACAAATAAAGGGTTATTATGTTGCTCGTTAAAACATCAAAGCTTGCCTTCAAGATTTGTTTTATCAGGTATTATGAGAACAAAAGGGTTGTTCAAATAATTGCCGTAATCCATAAAAGATGGATGATTCATAAATCTCGTTGGAGAAATCACATCCATAAAACTAGTGCTAAAAATGTCGAAAGACAAATTGATTAAAAGATCACTTAGGAAGTGACATCGCCGTTTAAATTATATTGGAAAGAGAACATGAAGAAACTCCATATGGATGGAATTTTGGAGTCTATTTGATTTTGATCAAATGACGCTTGTGAAACTTTCCTAGAGATAATTAAAACTTCGTTCATAGGCCAAAAGGGAACGAATGACTAGCTTATTGGAACTTGTACATATTGTTGTACGAAATCCATCATGTGTAGTCAAGAGCGATGGATTTCAACTTCATATGCTTTCTCCGAAAATTTGAGTGAATATATGAATATTTACTTAATAAGGATGAAGTGTGAAATATTTGAAAAGTTCAAAGATTTTCAAGATGAAGTGCAAAATCATTGTAACAAGAATATAAATAGTTTATGATAAGATCATAAAGGAAGATATTTGAGTTACAAGTTTAGCATAATACCTAAGATTTAAGGAATCGTTTCGTGGATTTGCATTTTCCCGAAACACCATAAGAGTATGGAGCGTTCGAGATATGTAATTAAACCTTGTTTGACATGGTAAGATCGAAGGTGTAATTCATAAAACTGCCATTGTATTTTAAAGATTAAAAGCTTTAGAGATTACCGTTTTCCACTGAAAAGAGCTCCATCATAATCCGCTGAAATGACACCATATAAAGTTATGGTTTGGGATTAAACCCAAGTAGTCCTTTCTTAAACATTGGTATGTTATGCATAAGAAAGATGTTTTGCAACAAAAGTCGGATGAACCTGTCTTTGTATAACTGTTAAGTATTCCTCCATAACACCGGAGACAAAAGTGTTTATCGCTTAGAACGTCAAGTTTCTTTGAGAAGGAATTTTTCGTGAAAAGTTAACTGGGAGGACAATAGAACTTTGATAAGGTTAAAAGAACCTTAGCTATATGTGCAGAGTTGCGCAGCGCCGAAAAGTGTTCCGGAGGCAACAATAATGCTCATGGCTCACGTGCCTCAAAGGTTGTGGTCATGGAGGTCTAAGTTCCTATTGAAACAAGTAGGTCGGGTAAACAATCAAATACCAAGATTTGAGGGTTGAATCATTATTTGAGAATAATGAACCGACTACATGCAAAGAAGCGATGATGGACCCTGACTCCGTAAAATGGCATGAAGCCATAAAATCCGTGATAGTTCCATACACGAGAAATCAAGTTTTGAACTTGAAGGACCCTCGAGAAAGGTGTAAGACCTTACAGTTGTGTTTGGATCTATAAAGAAATAGACATGGATGTTTCGCATCTATGAAATGGTCGACATGTTGGGAAAGAGTTCACAACAATGTTCAAGGGTTGACTATGACAAGATTTGATCTTTCATAACGATATTTAGTCTAGGCGGATTAATGTAGCAACCACGACATATAATTTTGTTATGTGTTGGATAAACAAAACAAGTTCTTCTAATAGAAGGGTTACCTAGGACGTGTGCATGACACGGTCCAAAGGGTTTTGTTAATTCAAGGGATGCTAAATGCATATGCAAACTTCAATGGTTGAAGTAAGCATTGCGGAGTTGGAATCTTCACTATGATGAAACTGTTAAAGGAGTTTAAATTCGTCGGAGATGATGAAGATGCTTGCATTTGCAAGAAATTAAGTGGGAGCGCTAAGACATGTTTCTAATACATTATGTGGAAGACGTATTGTTGATTAGAAATGATGTATCTTTTATTAACACAAAATAAGAATTTCATCTCGATGAAAGGCTTAGGCAAAACCCAAATATTTGGCATCAATAGACGCTAATATGGTTGTGCCAAAAGTACATAGATGATGTATTGGATGAGTTCAATATAGAAACTACAAGAAAGGTTCTTGTCGAACAGAAAGGATTAAATGAGTTCAATATTGATGATATATTCAAGTGTATTGACATTTGGTAAGTGAAACAAAGATTCAAGTATAGATTGATACTTGATGCATGAAATCACAGAGTATTTATATCAATCATACTGTGATATGTACAAATCCAGATATGTCCTATGCTCTAAATGTTGTGAGCATATATCAGAATAATTCATAAGATGATCATTGGACGATAGTAAGGATATTCTTATGATCTTATGGAAGAACTAAGAGTATGTTGTTTTGTAAAAGTGACAAATAGATGGTTAGTTCATTGTAAAAGTACTACATTGATACTAGTTTTGTCACAAAGTACAAATTAAGTTTATCTCAATCTAAACTAAGGGTGGAACAATATAATGGAAAGTGAGTTCCATAATGGATTTGGATGAGTTCCAAAATTAAGACATTGTGACAGATACTACAACAAAAGGCTAAGTGACTGCTATTTTATAGCAGCAGAAGAGGGCATTTGTGTCAATTAGTTTGTTATCAAACTGGGTGTAGTTCACTGTGGGATAAAACTATGAAGATATATTGTACGACAATGTTATCAACATGTTTTAACCCCAAAGACCTAAAGGTCTCACCAAAGGACCAAATTTATACAAAGCCATCTCATTAGAGAATGAGTGATGCGTAGAGACGCAAAGACATGCAATTACACACGGACCTGGAAGTGTCAGATCCGGAGATCAGTTGACCACTAGCAATCGTGTACATACAACACCGGAAAGCCATAGGTGTTGAATACACAAAGGTTTGAAACTAGATTATTGACTCTAGTGCAAGTGGGAGACTGTTGGAGATATGCCCATGAGGCAATAATAAAGTGGTTATTATCATATCTTCATACTTATGATAAATGTTTACAAACCATGCTATAATTGTATTAACAGGAAACATTAATACTTGTGTGATTTGTAAACATAAAAGAGTCCCTAGTAAAGCCTCTTGTTAAACTAGCTTGTTGGTTAATATATGATCATGCTTTCCTGATCATGAACATAGAGATGTTATTAACAACAGGGTCATATCATTAGGAGAATGATGTGATGGACATACTCCTATAGATAAGCGTAGCATAAAGATCAAGTTATTTTAATAGTTCAATTGCTATATGCTTTCTGATACATAGTAACCTAATTCCTTCGACCATGAGATCATGCTTATCACCTTCACCAGAAGGATGCTTTGATGACATAAAACACCACACCGTAACAGGGTGGCTATAAAGGTGGCATTGAGTGTTCGGAAAGTATTGGTTGAGACACATGGATCAAGAGTGGGATTTGTCCATCCATATGACAGATAGATATACTCTGGGCCCTCTCGGTGAAATGTCATCCAATTAGCTTGCAAGCATGTGACTGGCTCACAAGGGATCACATATCACGGGAACTAGAAAAGAGTACTTATCAGTAACGAGGTTGAACTAGGTATGCAGAGATACCGACGATCATAACCTCGGATAAGTAAACTATCGTGAGACAAAGGGAAATTGGTATCGTATGTAAGTGGTTCATTCGATCGCAAAGTAATCGTAGAAATATGTGGGAGCCATATGAATTTCCAGATTCCTCTATTGGTTATTGATCGGAGAAGTGTCTCGATCATGTCCGCATAATTCACGAACCGTAGGGAGACACACTTAAGGATTCGATGTTGTTGAGTAGTTATGGAATGATGAGTAAGAGACCGAATGTTGTTCGGAGTCTCGGATGGGATCCGGGATATCACGAGGGATCCGGAATGGTCCGGAGAATAAGATTCATATAAGGAATGTCCTGTTTCGGAGTTGGGGAATGATTCCGGTGTTTTCATCGGGAATGTTCTAGAAGGTTCCGGAATGTCCGGCACTCCGGAGGGGAAGGGTACATGAATGTGTTATATCAAGTTGGTATGATTTCATTATGTACTTGGTGTCATCGATGTACCAAATAGAGGGTTTTATTCAAATCCTAGTTTGAAAAGTCAAACGGCTAGTTTGAAAGTCAAACGGCTAGTTTTGGGAAAGAGGAGAAGGAGGTTTGAAACCGACTTGGCAGAGGAGTTCCTCCTCCCACCGCCGGCCCACCTTGGGTCCGAGTTGGGGAGGGACTCCCCTCCCCAGGCGCGCCTCCCTCCACCTATAAGAGGAGGGGCAGGGCTCCGCTCCTAGACACACAAGTTGCCTCCCTCTAAACCTAAACCCTAGCCACAGCCTAGGGATTTCTCCCAAGCCGCCGAGTTAGAGCTTCTAATTTCCCTAGCCGCTGGTTTAACCCCTTCTAATTGGTGTGTCTAAACCCTAGATCACCAAGGCTCTCTCATAGTCCACCATACTCGCTCCGGCTTAAGGCGAAGCCCTGCGAGATCTCCCCTCTACTTCCGGTACCACGCCGTCGTGCTGCCGGAATCGCAAGGAGAGTTCTACAACCTCCGCTGCCTGTTGGAACAAGGGAGAGGAAGGTCTTCGTCGAGTACCGAACGTGTGACCGACTGTGGGAGCGTTGCCGGAACGCAGCGCCGGAAGGATCGTCTACGCGATCTTGAGATCGGCAAGTGTACGACTACATCACCCACGAGAATCTGCTCTCGTTAACCGCTTTGGAATCTTCGAGGGTGAGTTCCTCTATCGACTCGTTGCTACAATCTAGTAGATAGATCTTGGCTTGTTTGTTTGTATGCGATAGAAAATTTTTGTTTTCCATGCTACGAACCCCTACACATTTGCTATAAGCTTTCTGATACATAGTAACCTAATTCCTTCGACCATGAGATCATGTTAATCACCATCACCGGAAGGATGCTTTGATGACATCAAACACCACACCGTAACCGGGTGGCTATAAAGGTGGCATTGAGTGTTTGGAAAGTATGGGTTGAGGCACATGGATCAAGAGTGGGATTTGTCCATCCATATGACGGATAGATATACTCTGGGCCCTCTCGGTGGAATGTCATCCAATTAGCTTGCAAGCATGTGACTAGCTCACAAGGGATCACATATCACGGGAACGAGAAAAGAGTACTTATCAGTAACAAGGTTGAACTAGGTATGTAGAGATACCGACGATCAAAACCTCGGATAAGTAAAATTGTAGGGGTTCGTAGCATGGAAAACAAAAAATTTCTACCACATGAACACACAATCAAGATCTAATCTATGATCAAGCCAAGATCTATCTACTAGATTGTAGCAACGAGTCAATAGAGTACTAACCCTCTAAGATCCAAAGCGGTTAAAGAGAGCAGATTCTCGTGGATGATGTAGTCGTACACTCCCGATCTCAAGATCGCGCAGACGATCCTTCCGGCGCTGCGTTCCGGCAGCGCTTCCGCAGTCGGTCACACGTTCGGTACTCGACGAAGACCTTCCTCTCCCTTGTTCCAGCAGGCAGCGGAGGTTGTAGCACTCTCCTCGTGATTCCGGCAGCACGACGGCGTGGTACCGGAAGTAGAGGGGAGATCTCGCAGGGCTTCGCCTTAAGCCGGAGCGAGTATGGTGGACTATGAGAGAGCCTTGGTGATCTAGGGTTTAGACACACCAATTAGAAGGGGCTAAACCAGCGGCTAGGGCAATTAGAAGCTCTAACTCGGCGGCTTGGGAGAAATCCCTAGGCTGTGGCTAGGGTTTAGGTTTAGAGGGAGGCAACTTGTGTGTCTAGGAGGGGAGCCCTGCCCCTCCTCTTATAGGTGGAGGGAGGCGCGCCTGGGGAGGGGAGTCCCTCCCCAACTCGGACCCAAGGTGGGCCGGCGGTGGGAGGAGGAACTCCTCCCCCAAGTCGGTTTCAAACCTCCTTCTCCTCTTTCCCAAAACTAGCCGTTTGACTTTCAAACTAGCCGTTTGACTTTTCAAACTAGGATTTGAATAAACCCTCTATTTGGTACAGAGATGACACCAAGTACATAATGCAATCATACCAACTTGATATAACGCATTCATGTACCCTTCCCCTCCGGAGTGCCGGACATTCCGGAACCTTCTAGAACATTCCCGATGAAAACACCGGAATCATCCCCCAACTCCGAAACAGGACTTTCCTTATATGAATCTTATTCTCTGGACCATTCCGGATCTCCTCGTGACATCCCGGATCCCATCCGAGACTCCGAACAACATTCGGTCTCTTACTCATCATTCCATAACTACTCAAACAACGTCGTATCCTTAAGTGTGTCTCCCTACGGTTCGTGAATTCTGCGGACATGATCGAGACACTTCTCCGATCAATAACCAATAGAGGAATCTGGAAATTCATATGGCTCCCACATATTTCTACGATTACTTTGCGATCGAATGAACCACTTACATACGATACCAATTTCCCTTTGTCTCACGATAGTTTACTTATCCGAGGTTATGATCGTCGGTATCTCTGCATACCTAGTTCAACCTCGTTACTGATAAGTACTCTTTTCTCGTTCCGTGGTATGTGATCCCTTGTGAGCCAGTCACATGCTTGCAAGCTAATTGGATGACATTCCACCGAGAGGGCCCAGAGTATATCTATCCGTCATATGGATGGACAAATCCCACTCTTGATCCATGTGTCTCAACCGACACTTTCCGAACACTCAATGCCACCTTTATAGCCACCCAGTTACGGTGTGGTGTTTGATGTCATCAAAGCATCCTTCCGGTGAAGGTGATATGCATGATCTCATGGTCGAAGGAATTAGGTTACTATGTATCAGAAAGCATATAGCAATTGAACTATTAAAATGACTTGATCTTTATGCTACGCTTATCTATAGGAGTATGTCCATCACATCATTCTCCTAATGATATGACCCTGTTGTCAATAACATCTCTATGTTCATGATCAGGAAACCATGATCATATATTAACCAACAAGCTAGTTTAACAAGAGGCTTTACTAGGGACTCTTTTATGTTTACAAATCACACAAGTATTAATGTTTCTAGTTAATACAATTATAGCATGGTATGTAAACATTTATCATAAGTATGAAGATATGATAATAACCACTTTATTATTGCCTCTTGGGCATATCTCCAACAAAAATATCGTGAGACAAAGGGAAATTGGTATCGTATGTAAGTGGTTCATTAGATCGCAAAGTAATCGTAGAAATATGTGGGAGCCATATGAATTTCCAGATTCCTCTATTGGTTATTGATCGGAGAAGTGTCTCGATCATGTCCGCATAATTCACGAACCGTAGGGAGACACACTTAAGGATTCGATGTTGTTGAGTAGTTATGGAATGATGAGTAAGAGACCGAATGTTGTTCGGAGTCTCGGATGGGATCTGGGATATCACGAGGAGATCCGGAATGGTCCGGAGAATAAGATTCATATAAGGAAAGTCCTGTTTCGGGGTTGGAGAATGGTTCCGGTGTTTTTATCAGGAATGTTCTAGAAGGTTTCGGAATGTCCGGCACTCCGAAGGGGAAGGGTGCATGAATGTGTTATATCAAGTTGGTATGATTGCATCATGTACTAGGTGTCATCGCTGAACAAAATAAAGGGTTTAATCAAATCCTAGTTTGAAAAGTCAAACGCCAATTTGAAAAGTCAAACGGCTATTTTGGGAAGTGGAAGGGAAGTGGGAAACCGAGTTGGGGAGGAGTCCCTCCTCCACCGCCGGCCCACTTGGGATCCGAGTTGGGGAGGGATTCCCCTCCCCTTGGCCGGCGCCTCCCTCCTATAAGAGGAGGGGCAGGGCTCCCCTCCTAACACACAAGATCCCCACCTCTAAACCCTAGCAGCCGCCGCCCTCCATAGCCGCCGCCGCCCCCTAGGGTTTCTCCCCTAGCCGCTGACTTGGGCACCTCCAAGCCCTAGCCGCCGGCCCTAGCACCTCTTCCTCAGCGTGTCTAAACCCTAGATCGTCGAGGGCTCTCTCATAGTCTACCATACTCGCTCCGGCTTAAGGCGAAGCCCTGCGAGATCTCCCCTCTACTTCCGGTACTACGCCGTCGTGCTGCCGGAATAGCGAAGAGAGTGCTACAACCTCCGCTGCCTGCTGGAACAAGGGAGAGGAAGGTCTTCATCAAGTACCGAACGTGTGATCGACTGCGGAAGCGCTGCCGGAACGCAGCGCCGGAAGGATCGTCTACGCGATCTTGAGATCGGCAAGTGTACGACTACATCACCCACGAGAATCTGCTCTCGTTAACCGCTTTGGAATCTTCGAGGGTGAGTTCCTCTATCGACTCGTTGCTAGAATCTAGTAGATAGATCTTGGCTTGTTTGTGTGCATGCGGTAGAAAAATTTTGTTTTCCATGCTACGAACCCCTACAGTGGTATCAGAGCCGTGTCTATATGTAGATCTGTTGCACGAGTAGAACACAATGGTCATTATGGGCGTTGATGCTTTTGTTGTCGATTTCTTCTTGTGTACTTTGCATCTTGCGGGATGGTGGGATGAAGCGGCCTGGGCTAACCTTAGATGACATCGTTCATGAGACTTGCTCCACGCTTGACATGCAACTTGTATTGCATAAGTGGCTTTGCGGGTGCCTGTTTCTCCCAACATAGTTAAGATTCAATTTACAACGGGTGATTGACAATACTAGTATCAATGTTGTGGTTCTTATTCGTAAGTTAGAACGACACTTATTGATATCCCCAAACCACGTAAAACATGCAAAGAAAATTAGATACGTCTAACTTTTTTTTGCAGGGGTGTGCTGTGATGTGATATGGCCATGATTGTGATTATATTTGATGTATGCAATGTTCCTTATTGTAAGTTGGCAACCGGCAGGAGCCATATGGTTGTCTTTAAATTCTGTTAAGACCCGCGTGTCTATTCAAAGTAGTTGTAATAGTTGAAGCTGGTGGACGACAACC
This sequence comes from Avena sativa, assembly GCA_916181665.1. NCBI lineage: Eukaryota > Viridiplantae > Streptophyta > Magnoliopsida > Poales > Poaceae > Avena > Avena sativa. The sequence continues at coordinate 345,074,238 of OV702280.1, read as the reverse complement.
ATGGAGCGGCGTCATTGACCTTGATGCAATGCCGGTGATGATGGAGATCATGTTCGTGCTTGAAGATGGAGATCGGAAACACAAAGAAGAAAGGCCATATCATATCACATATTATGAATTGCATGTGATGTTAATCCTTTTATGCATCTTGTACTGCTTAGTTTACGACGGTAGCATTATAAGATGATCCCTCAAGCACACAGTTTCAAGTTTTAAAGTGTTCATCCTTAGTTAGCACCGTTGCTAAAGCTCATTGTTTCGAAGCACCACGTGATGATCGGGTGTGTTAGATTCTGCGAGTGTATACAACGTGAGCAAGCCAGATTTGCTCATGCAGAAGCTAAGGTTTGATCTTGACGAGCCTAGCATGTACATACATGGTCTCGGAACACGGATCACCGAAAGGTAAAGCATGAGTCATATAGTAGATATGATGAACATGTTGATTGTTCGCCATTGAAGCTACATCAACTCTCGTGATGATCGGTTTTGATGTGGTGGATTTGGTTCGTGTGATCACTAAAACAATGTGAGGGATATTGTTTTGAGTGGGAGTTCAACGGCAATATAATTAAAAGTTGAACACTATTTTTCATAAATTAAATCAAAGTGAATTTGCATAGTTGTTGTAGTCATTGGCATCCGTTTACCACCTTGCGCTTAGTTATAATTGAGATGATAGAACTATAGAATTCTGGTTAGTTACTTTACGAACTGGTATCGTATTGTTTTGAAGTGTTAATCTAAAGTTTAAAAGTCCTATTGCAAACTTTCAGTAAGTTCCGGTTACTCCATGAAGTTTAATAATTGGTATTAAAACAAGAGTGACAATTCCAAGAGTTAGTGTATGAGTATCATGTTTGTCTCCATGATTCTTGATATTCAAAGGATTGTCTTAATATCAAGGTTATCTAGGATCTGAAAGAGTTGTTTCAGAAACCATGATGTGTGGAAGATATTGTGATATCTGAAAAGAAGTTTTGGTTACAACATGATAGAGTATAATATGGCAAAATTCATGTTCTCATATTTGATGAGAATTTGCAAAAGGTTGGAAACACTAGTTGTCCTAATCCACCAAAAGGTTTTGGAGAGCAACATTATACTCACGATTCATCTTTATAAGCTAAAAGTAGCTTGATCATGAGTAATTCCATGATAAGGGTGAATATTTGATGTAGGTAAAATATTTACCACACCAAGAGATTACTAAAGAATGGAATTTGAAAGCACACCAAACATTTGATGATGGTGATCTACTTCAAAGTGCAAGTCCAAAGACATTGGTATTTAAATATACACGCTTTGGACTATGTGTCATATGTATGACTCCACTATTGATGTTGATAGATTCTTTCAAAGAGAAAATAAATACTGAAAGAGAATCTCATAAATATATGGCAGAAAAGAAAAGACTAGAATTGTTCAGTTTAAGTATATAGATGATATACATGTTATGGCTATATTCTTTGCTTATTAAACAATGTGGTTCTTAAGTATTTGATACTGAATTTGTTGGTGTGAATCGTCATACGAAACAACACAATTCATGAACTGCAATGGCCTAAGTAACTAGCAAAAGAATATGTGATGATGTTCATCGAGAACAAATAAAGGGTTATTGTGTTGCTCGTTAAACATCAAAGCTTGCCTTCAAGATTTGTTTTATCAGGTATTATGAGAACAAAAGGGTTGTTCAAATAATTGCCGTAATCCATAAAAGATGGATGATTCACAAATCTCGTTGGAGAAAATCACATCCATAAAACTAGTGCTAAAAATGTCGAAAGACAAATTGATTGAAAGATCACTTAGGAAGTGACATCGCCGTTTAAATTATATTGAAAGAAACTCCATGTGTATGGAATTTTGGAGTCTTTTGATTTTTGATCAAATGACGCTTGTGAAACTTTCATAGAGATAATTAAAACTTCGTTCATAGGCCAAAAAGGGAACGAATGACTAGCTTATTGGAAATTGTACATATTGTTGTACAAAGTCCATCATGTGTAGTCAAAAGCGATGGATTTCAACTTCATATGCTTTCTCCGAAAATTTGAGTGAATATATGAATATTTACTTAATAAGGATGAAGTATGAAACATTTGAAAAGTTCAAAGACTTTTAAGATGAAGTGCAAAATCATTGTAACAAGAATATAAATAGTTTATGATAAGATCATAAAGGAAGATATTTGAGTTACAAGTTTAGCATAATACCTAAGATTTAAGGAATCGTTCTGTGGATTTGCATTTTCCCGAAACACCATAAGAGTATGGAGCGTTCGAGATATGTAATTAAACCTTGTTTGACATGGTAAGATCGAAGGTGTAATTCATAAAACTGCCATTATATTTTAAAGATTAAAAGCTTTAGAGATTACCGTTTTTCCACTGAAAAGAGCTCCATCATAATCCGTTGAAATTGACACCATATAAAGTTATGGTTTGGGATAAAACCCAAGTTGTCCTTTCTTAAACATTGGTATGCTATGCATAAGAAGGATGTTTGCAACCAAAGTCGGATGAACATGTCTTTGTTAAGTATTCCTCCATAACACCGGAGACAAAAGTGTTTGTCGCTTAGAACGTCAAGTTTCTTTGAGAAGGAATTTTTGTGAAAAGTTAAGTGGGATGACAATAGAACTTTGATAAGGTTAAAAGAACCTTAGCTATATGTGCAGAGTTGCGCAGCGCCGAAAAGTGTTCCGGAGGCATCAACAATGCTCATGGCTCACGTGCCTCAAAGGTTGTGGTTACGAAGGTCAAAGTTTTCTATTGAACCAAGTAGGTCATGTAAACAATCAAATACCAAGATTTAAGGGTTGAATCATTATTTGAGAATAATGAACGTATTACATGCAAAGAAGCGATGATGGGCCCTGACTCCGTAAAATGTCTTGAAGCCATAAAATTCGTGATAGTTCCATACACGAGAAACCAAGTTTTGAACTTGAAAGACCCTCGAGAAAGGTGTAAGACCTTACAGTTGTGTTTAGATCTATAAAGAAATAGACATGGATGTTTTTGCATCTATGAAATGGTCGACATGTTGGGAAAGAGTTCACAACAATGTTCAAAGGTTGTATATGACAAGATTTGATCTTTCATAGCGATATTTAGTCTAGACGGATTAATGTTGCAACCACTACATATAATTTTGTTATATGGTAGTTGAATAAACAAAACAAGTTCTTCTAATAGAATTGTTACCTAGGACGTGTGCATGACACGGTCCATAGGGTTTTGTTAATTCAAAGGATGCTAAAAGCATATGCAAACTTCAATGGTTGAAGTGAGCATCGCGGAGTTGGAATCTTCACAATGATGAAATTGTTAAAAGAGTTTAAATTCATCAGAGACGATGAAGATGCTTGCATTTGCAAGAAATTAAGTGGGAGCGCTAAGACATATTTCTAATACATTATGTGGAAGACATATTGTTGATTGGAAATGATGTATCTTTTATTAACACATATTAAGAATTTCATCTCGATGAAAGGCTTAGGCAAAACCCAAATATTTCGCATCAATAGACGCTAATATGGTTATGCCAAAAGTACATAGATGATATATTGAATGAGTTCAATATAGAAACTACAAGAAAGGTTCTTGTTGCACAGAAAGGATTGAATGAGTTCAATATTGATGATATATTCAAGTGTATTGACACTTGGTAAGTGAAACAAGGATTCAAGTATAGATTGATACTTGATGTATGAAATCACAAAGAGTATTTATATCAATCATACTGTGATATGTACAAATCCAGATATGTCCTGTACTCTAAATGTTATGAGCATATACCAGAATGATTCATAAGTTGATCATTGGACAATAGTAAGGATATTCTTATGATCTTTTGGAAGAACTAAGAGTATATTATTTGTAGAAGTGACAAATAGATGGTTAGTTCATTGTAAAAGTACTATATTGATACTAGTTTTGTCGCAAAGTACAAATTAAGTTTATCTCAATCTAAAACTAAGGGTGGCACAATATAATGGAAAGTAAGTTCCATAATGGATTTGGATGAGTTCCAAAGTTAAGACATTGTGACAGATACTACAACAAAAGGCTAAGTATATGACTGCTATAATAGCAGCTAAAGAGGGCATTTGTGTCAAGTAGTTTGTTATCAAACTAGGTGTAGTTCACAACGGGATAATACTATGAAGATATATTGTACGACAATATTATCAACATGTTTTAACCCCAAAGAACTAAAGGTCTCACCAAAGGACCAAAATTATACAAAGCCATCTCATTAGAGAATGAGTGATGCGTAGAGACGCAAAGACATGCAATTACACACGGACCTGGAAGTGTCAGATCCGGAGATCAGTTGACCACTAGCAATCGTGTACATACAACACCAGAAAGCCATAGGTGTTGAATACACAAAGGTTTGAAACTAGATTATTGACTCTAGTGCAAGTGGGAGACTGTTGGAGATATGCCCAAGAGGCAATAATAAAGTGGTTATTATCATATCTTCATACTTATGATAAATGTTTACATACCATGCTATAATTATATTAACATGAAACATTAATACTTGTGTGATTTGTAAACAGAAAAGAGTCCCTAGTAAAGCCTCTTGTTAAACTAGCTTGTTGGTTAATATATGATCATGGTTTCCTGATCATTACATAGAGATGTTATTAACAACAGGGTCATATCATTAGGAGAATGATGTGATGGACATACTCCTATAGTTAAAGCATAGCATAAAGATCAAGTCATTTAATATAGTTCATTTGCTATAAGCTTTCTGATACATAGTAACATAATTCCTTCGACCATGAGATCATGTTAATCACCATCACCGGAAGGATGCTTTGATGACATCAAACACCACACCGTAACTGGGTGGCTATAAAGGTGGCATTGAGTGTTTGGAAAGTATGGGTTGAGGCACATGGATCAAGAGTGGGATTTGTCCATCCATATGACGGATAGATATACTCTGGGCCCTCTCAGTGGAATGTCATCCAATTAGCTTGCAAGCATGTGACTAGCTCACAAGGGATCACATATCACGGGAACGAGAAAAGAGTACTTATCAGTAACAAGGTTGAACTAGGTATGCAGAGATACCGACGATCAAAACCTCGGATAAGTAAAATATCGTGAGACAAAGGGAAATTGGTATCGTATGTAAGTGGTTCATTAGATCGCAAAGTAATCGTAGAAATATGTGGGAGCCATATGAATTTCCAGATTCCTCTATTGGTTATTGATCGGAGAAGTGTCTCAATCATGTCCGCATAATTCACGAACCGTAGGGAGACACACTTAAGGATTCGATGTTGTTGAGTAGTTATGGAATGATGAGTAAGAGACCGAATGTTGTTCGGAGTCTCGGATGGGATCCGGGATATCACGAGGAGATCCGGAATGGTCCGGAGAATAAGATTCATATAAGGAAAGTCCTGTTTTGGGGTTGGAGAATGGTTCCGGTGTTTTCATCAGAAATGTTCTAGAAGGTTCCGGAATGTCCGGCACTCCGAAGGGGAAGGGTGCATGAATGTGTTATATCAAGTTGGTATGATTGCATCATGTACTAGGTGTCATCGCTGAACAAAATAAAGGGTTTAATCAAATCCTAGTTTGAAAAGTCAAACGCCAATTTGAAAAGTCAAACGACTATTTTGGGAAGTGGAAGGGAAGTGGGAAACCGAGTTGGGGAGGAGTCCCTCCTCCACCGCCGGCCCACTTGGGATCCGAGTTGGGGAGGGATTCCCCTCCCCTTGGTCGGCGCCTCCCTCCTATAAGAGGAGGGGCAGGGCTCCCCTCCTAACACACAAGATCCCCACCTCTAAACCCTAGCAGCCGCCGCCCTCCATAGCCGCCGCCGCCCCCTAGGGTTTCTCCCCTAGCCGCCGACTTGGGCACCTCCAAGCCCTAGCCGCCGGCCCTAGCACCTCTTACTCGGCGTGTCTAAACCCTAGATCGTCGAGGGCTCTCTCATAGTCCACCATACTCGCTCCGGCTTAAGGCGAAGCCCTGCGAGATCTCCCCTCTACTTCCGGTACTACGTCGTCGTGCTGCCGGAATCGCGAGGAGAGTGCTACAACCTCCGCTGCCTGCTGGAACAAGGGAGAGGAAGGTCTTCATCAAGTACCGAACGTGTGACCGACTGCGGAAGCGCTGTCGGAACGCAGCGCCGGAAGGATCGTCTACGCGCGATCTTGAGATCGGCAAGTGTACGACTACATCACCCACGAGAATCTGCTCTCGTTAACCTCTTTGGAATCTTCGAGGGTGAGTTCCTCTATCGACTCATTGCTACAATCTAGTAGATAGATCTTGGCTTGTTTGTGTGCATGCGGTAGAAATTTTTTGTTTTCCATGCTACGAACCCCTATAGACCTTACTCGTGCTACTCTAGGGGAAACCCTAAGATCTTCGGGTCGGGCGATGGCGGTGCCGCGGTGTCGGTATCGCGTTCTCTCCTAGGAGCATCGCATGTGGAGCAGCGTTGGATGGAAGTGGCAGGAGAGGTGGAGAGGCTATCGCGCGGGGGTGGTGCTGCTTGGCACCGCGGTGGTGTCTGTGGCTGCTGAGGCGTAAGTCTACGCATCGATCTACATGCTGACGACAGTTTGGCGGAAGATAAAGAAGGCTGCGACATCTGGAGCGTGTGCGTGGGCGTCGCTTCGTGAATATGATGTGCGGTTCTAGGGCTCATTTTGCTTGAGTTTGAGTCGTCGCGCCCAGTCACTCCAACTTCTCTTGGCGAGTGGCAACAGTGTGAGTGACCATGAGGCGGGATCGAAACAGGCAGCTAGGTGTTTGATAGATCTCGCTGGGAGCTGGCGATACGATTATCGATCTTGCTCGATGCTTTTTATATGATCTTTGTAATATCTTTTGGCAAACAATATGATTCTAATAATAAATAAAGTCCGTGTGCACCGTTTGATTTGGAAGTTTTTAGAGGATGTGTGTAGAAAATGTTGTAGTAGTACTTGTAATGGAAAACGGCAGCGCGAATGTGTGTCTAGACCAAACACGCTCGATTTTTTATGGAACTGAACCGTGACGGTACAAATATTTGTGAGTCGAACCGTTGCATGTCGCCTCAAATGTCTGACGCCGAAAGAAATGATCAACATGCAGACTCGGGCTCTGCGTCGGCCGCGTCCTGGTCCTGCGCCAGCAGATTGTGATTACTACTGATTAACCGTCGCCCCATGGTCGAGCGCGTCTTGTCTTCTGCCGCCTAGCTGCTTGCACGTGCCTGGTCCAAATATCTAAACTTTAAAATGGTCGTTAAGACACCCACGAATGTTGGTACAGCTAAATCTGATAAAGACAGAATTTAGTTTCACCATGCAATTTGGCTACGGCTCTACAATGTAGTTATTTTAAATTCCTGCATCATGCGGTCCCATCCTGACAAGAATAGCCTTATTTTTTGTCTAAGATATAACATCAGAAGACACATATCACAAGCAGGTTGGCTAATCAATTTAGAACCACATTTGCATCGGAGCATCCTCTTGCCTCTGGTTCCCTCTTTTGTTCAATTTAGAACCACCTCCATAATATAAGAAACTAGTTCCAAAGCCAAAGGGAAACTATGAAACCACTTTTGGCTACACACTGTGGGTGGCCTTAGGTTGCCTCCCTACCAGAGAACAAGCTATGACCGTGGTCCAACAGTATGGTAGGAGTATGACAAAGATCACCGTCAAAACTGATGCTCAACTGCTGGTTCAGGATCAAATCTTGCTAGTATGCAGTTTGGTTAATGGAATATAGATTTCCATCTAAGGCATTATTCGGTTAATCCTCTACAGAGGTGGATTGGAGAGGATTAGAATAAATTTTAACTTAGATGGAATCTAAACCACCTCAATCTCAATCCTGCCCAAAACCCTTAGGAACCGAGGAAGGCCTAAGAAAGAAAGAAAAAATGTTCTCGATTAAAACCTTTTTTTGGCAAGTTTAAATCCCGAAACTCTCTTTGACTTCCGACATTCTAAGTTCCAGTAAAACCTTTATTTTTAAAGTCAATAATCATGCTTATGAGTTTCATAAAATCCAAATTATTTTTTGGATATAGTCCATGATTTATCCTACAAAAAAACATGCATATTAGCAATCCTAAATTCTTGCAATGTGTGGTGTCTCGATTGGGATGGAATCCCCTTTGTTAATTTGGCCATGGGCGCAATTCAGTGAGTCCGATCGGCGAGCTAGACGAACACATACACAGAGGGACACACAGGTTTTTTACACAGCTTCATGTCCTCGATGTGAGGATCCCTATGTCATGCAACTATCTATATGTTGGATGATCATAGTTACAAGGTTTCCTTCCCCAAGATGGATCTTAGCCATCTCTCTCCTTCTCCTCGACCGACCGAGGCCTCCTTTTGTAAGGGCAAGAGAAATCCACAAGGGTCGGTTGATACATAGCGTGGACATGGGCTGCATGCTGCTAACGTGGCGGCGTCCTCCTGCCACCTAAATGTGTGTTACTTGTGGTATGCGGTTTGGCATTGGAGCCTGTCCACCTGCTTGGTTCCTGTAAGAAGTTGATTCCCCAACTCGCAGTACCCGGGCTTCTTCCCGAGATACCGGGAAGGGACCCATGAATCACGGGCCATGCATGGCCAATATATGTTGCGCTTCCTCTTCCAACGTGCGCGACATGGAAGGATCTTGTTGTCGTCGTCTGAGGCAGGCCCGATGAGTCGTGGTCAGAGGGCAGTTTGTCCTTTGGTCAGGAATCTTCTGTCAGCTGTCTCTTCTTCCTTACCCGGGGTGGTCTTTGGTCCCTTGCCTTCGGACCCGCAGCCGAGTATGTGCCTTGAGCTTCTGTTACGACGCCCCCGAGGAGCGCCCGGTCCGGAGCCCGTCGAGCCTGCTAATCCCTCGAATTCCGCGGAACCGACACAATGTTGGGCTACACAGAAAATGAGAAATCAATAAAAAAAATAGTTTTAAAAATATTAATTGTCCACTATACTTATAACCATATTTTATTCCTTTTTATTTAGCTCAAAGTACAAGTATTTCAAGTTGATATTTTACATGTTTGTATGATACATCATTGAGTACATCAAGAATTCTTTACAATTTTAGAAAACATATAAACATGATTTTCGATCTAAAAAAAATAAGGGATCACTAGACCTCGGGAGCAAAAAATCCCTACTCTCTTTATTCTTTTGTGTGGCATACCAGTGGCGTATATTAGACATGCCACCGCTATCAACTACCAGCGACATGTCCATGACACGCCACTAACATAATTTCAAGAATTAAAAATGCTTATTTTATTGAATCTGATAGCAAAATCATAAAGTAAAATAGTAGCAACATGCATTGATTATAATATAGCACTACTATCAGTATAAAAAAATATTTTTGGTTTGACATAGATAGAAGCTACTTATTTGGCTCCACATAGATAGAAACTAGCTATGAGTAGTTCACCACATCAAATCAAAAATATCAATTCTCTGGGGCGATAAATCATGCATTGATGATATGTATGACGAAGATCACTATTCCATTGTTTTTGGGCGGGGTTTTTCTAATAGTTATGAGCACGACTTATCCAATATGAAGATCGTATTTGCTCCTGATGAAGTTCTTCCATGCCACATTGTTGAAGGAGATGTGCTCATCAATATCCCTCTTTTACAAGATGGTGTTGACCTCGCCTTCTCCAACACGTACTCTAACCAAACCTTCATTAGGGATGCCAATGAATTCATAGCCGGATTCGTAGGTAATTTCTAGGTGCAATAGGAACAAAAGGTAACTTCATGACAGACGGTTTTACTACATGTTATGAAAAAATACGGAAGAAACTTAGGTAACCTGACAGAACATACCATCTTGTGCGTGTCAACAATCATTTTTCTCAAATGAGTCATATATGGCATTTAGTGGGAGGTAGGAGTTGTTAGAGGTGTTGTTTCTCACTGTCAGTAAGTTGCATCTTCGAGAGATAATGGTGTGTTGCAAGGGGTCTTATTCCTCAGTTTCTTCGCCTTCTACGTCTTCGTCCTCCTCTTCTCTTTTTCATCGCCGGTATTAAAAACACAACATTTATTTTTGGTTGTGTTCCTTCTTCCATGGAAAGGAATAGCATTTCTTCGCTGGTGAGATGGTGGTGTGCACTGAATGGTTTCACTCGAATCCTCCCAAATGAGTCATTTTTACCTTTCTGCACTTCAATGTTGTATGCTTGTCCATGTGCCTGGAATGACACCGTAGCTCTATAATCTCATTAAAATGCAATCTTATGTTGCATGGTAAGGTCTGCGCACCAAAATTAACAAAATAGATAAATGGTGAATGAAATATAAAATGGATACAAATAAATGTATTCGAAGGTGAATATATATAGTTTGTTATACCCATGAATTCTCGAAATGACCCTCTACAAGATGGACATTGAATCATGAGCTCGTTGAAGAACGACTCGTGTGAGCATGCATGCAAACTTGACACACTGCCATATCTTGAGTATAAGAAATCACAAGCTTCTAACTCATTGTGTTCATCGTCCAAAAATTTCCTTAAACTACACATTCACCCTAATAAAATTTTACAACTAAATCTACACAAATTTCCCTAAGTCACACATTTCCACTAAAATAAATATCACTAATAAATCTACACAAATTTTCCCATAAACTACACAAAATTCCCCAAAACTACACATTACCCCTAAATTAAATTTTACACTACCTAGGGTTGGATGAAATGGAGCTCAGTGGCCGCGTCAGCGACAGAGGGGAGTGGTGCATCTGTGCCGAGGGGAGCAGCACATCAGGGATGGAGAGGAGAAGCGCGTTGGTGTAGTACTGTAGTGGAGGCAAATGACAGACGTGGCCATGGTGGTGGAGCCGAGGAGAGGCGCGACCTTGATGGCGGTGGATCGAGAAGAGCAGAGTGGGAGAAGTCCTTGGAGGCAGTGCCAAGGGGAGAGATGCATGGGGAATTAGATCGATCGACCTAGCGAGCAGAGTGGAGTGAGAGGCGTCTAGATGCACTTCTTTTCTTTTCTATTCCCTTTTTTATTTTGAGTAATCGAATAAGAACTTAGTGACAGGTCGGTATGTAACACACCACTAACTAGTAGATATGTTGCCGAACACACGCTACTAACTAGTGGCGTGTCCGAAAACTACGCGCCACCAAAATGTTTTGTCCTTGGAAGAAAGTGGGTCCCATATACTTGTGGAGTGTCACGTAACACCACAAGCCACTGGTAGGCTCTTACCAATGGCGTACCAAAATGTGACACACCACCACTATTTTTAGTGGCATATATAGGTGGTGGCGTGCCAGTGATATACTATCACCTAGAAGCTAATCTACACTAGTGGCAGCATCCTCCAACCTTCTCGGCGAAGCTATGCCGCATAACTGAGACTCACACAAAAGCACCCAGGACTTTAAGGAGGTGCCTTCAAGAAGAAAGTGACGTGGACGCTGCCACTGCCCACTCAAACAGTGTCTGGATTTTTCACCCAAAGAAACCTTGGCCTTCATAGTGTGTGAGGGCCAGGGATCCACGACGATGCCCCCAAAGAAGGAAACGACAAAGCAGCCATCATCGTCGACACCACCTCAAACCTGGTGTGAGTCTTTTACTAGGAACGCCAACACCCTACCCGACCCAAACATATGTGCATGACAAGACTCGCCGCCCACCAGCATCTTCGGTCGAGACCGCATCGGTAGTGGCCCCTCCTTCTGCGGTCGAAGCGACACACCGGAGCACCTAAGCCTCCACCATTCTGGGGCTACCACGTCGACATTCTAGCCACCGTAACTCCACGCGCTGTAAAGTGCACCGGAGCACCACCATCACGGCGTCGTCGCACCACCGTTCACTGCAGACCTACATCGTCTTTGCCATTGAAGCCTTCTCTAGCAAGCTAGCTGACCTACGGCACCTGGAAAATCGAGAGCAACACCACCGGCTTCCACAGGTTGTGCCCCGCCAAGCACCAGCACGCCGCCAAATTGGGCCCGCTCGGGCCAAGATCTGACCCACAGGCCCGAGCAGGACGCAGCCCGCCGCCAGACGCCTCGCTCTGATGCGGCTGTGCACCATGTCCCAGGTCGTCGATCTGAAGTTAGCTACCACAATTACTAAGTTTTCTACTCCCTCCATCTCAAAATAGATGTCGCAAATTTGTCGAAATAAAAATCTATACACTATTTAGTATATAGATTCATCTAAATTTTGAAAAACCTGAGACATCTATTTTGAGACGGAGGGAGTACAATATTATTCTCTAGAATGAGCTAAGGATTTTCATGTAAAGTGTGTAAAAAAAATATTATGTGTACTACCACCGATTATTTTGGGTAGGCTAAGTCAGAATTGCTCAACACATGTTTCAGCACAAACATCTAAGTATGAAATATTTTCGGCAGTACTACTAACTGGTCTATCAAAGACGGGTATAGGTATTTCCAAAAACAAGCAAAGAGTATAGGTATATTGTTCTTGATGACGTGTATTTGTTTTATCTTAAAGAAACAATAGTACTCTAATTTGCCTATCAAATCCCAATATATTGAATATGATCTTGTTTTTGAAGCTCTTATCGTGTAAATCACAACAGTTCAAACGGATCCTGGGTCCGATGCTTGGTTCAAATGTTAGTAAAGAAATTTCGGACTAAAAGAGGTCGGAATCTGCACTTAGGACCTGTTTGTTTGGACTGTGACACATATATTTCACTACTGAAGTGTATAAATCGTATGCGTCACTATAAAATACCATAAATCACATATAGCTTTGTCCAAAATACATATCCGTACCAGTACACAAATAAGATAGCATCAAGAAAATATAGATATGTCCATAATACATATAAATATCGCTACACTCATAAAAGACTTATAGCTAGCACAAATAAAAAGCACACCGGTGGTCGCTAACGCCAAAACGCACACCGGTGCTTGACCTATTTAAGCTGCCTGCGTCATAACGAGGTATTTTTTGCCAAATCTGTCCAAATCTGAAAAGTTTAACCAAGTCTGATCCTACCCCGAAACTAATTTGGAATCTGACCCCTGGGGTCGGCGCCATTTTAAATGGCGCCAAAGTTGTACATGTCGGTGCCAAGATGAAGCTGCTGGGAGACAAACTAGGGAGGTCGGCGCCGTTTTAAATGGAGCCGACCTCCCAGGTCGGTTTTCTGTTTTGTGTGCGCCGACCTGCACAACTTCGGCACCATTTTAAACGGCGCTAACCCGAAGGGTCAGATTCCGAATTAGTTTCGAGAAAGGGTCAGACTTGGATGAACTTTTGAGACTTGGGCAGATTTGGCAAAAAATACCATAACGAGAGCCCTCTACGAGCCGACTCATCAGGCAGGCCGCATAGCTAGATTAATTAGAGACGTGCCTTGCTAAGATGAAAATAAATTTCCCCTCAGAAGGCCTACTTTTATTATTCCCCGACAATACGATTTTACCCATATTCCTTCCTCGGAAAATATAACTTCACCAAATTGAGTCGTGGTACTCCGAATGTCCCGTTTGGTTCGTTTTTCTCATTTTTCCGTTACCTACTACCCACGACGCGGCCGGAGGTATCCAAATCTAATAACCGATGTTTCCGATCAGAAACTCCACGCGTCGCGTCGGGGCATGGGATCCTAACCGCCGGCACATATTCTGACAACGATCCTAACCGCCTGCCGGTTGTCGACAACAATAGGGGACCACGACGTGGAGCTGCAGGAGCTCACGCAGACCCGCACGACGCCCTCGCTTGGCTAATGGACAAAGTGAACACAAATAATTAAGCAATGTTAAGCCTAGAAGGATTGCAGTAGTTTTATGTTTTTTGGCATACGAAAGATTTACATTTCTTTTATTATTTATAAAAACTAAGAAAAGTATGTCAACCACTTGGCTTGCAATAATAATAATAATCAGGAAGAAACAGTTCGGTTGCATTCGTGATTGACCAGTTGCTCCACGTAGGGAGGTACACAACCAATCAAAAAACTAACTGACCACAAAAACTACTACTACCGTACAAATTTAAAATGTGAAATGACTTGTATTTTAAGCGAAGCAAAAATAACAAATTTGCAAAAGTGTAAAATCAATTTTGTGGACCAAGTCTCATGCTCGGTGACCAATCGGTGGGCAGGGTCTCCATTGCAGTATCCCTAATAGCAGGCTTTGACTCTCTTGTGTAATTCACGTTCTGAGATTAGGATAACTCCAACGGGCTATTCCAAATCAAACACAAAAAGTGCCTCGTTTGGCCGTTTGCGGGTGCCTCACAGATAGAAATAGACATGTTTGTGAATGAGTCAACGCTGTTAGGGTTTGATGGCGACATGGACGACTCCGTCCTGCCGCCACCACCCCTATACGAGAGTCCATCGGTACGCCGGAAGGGCGAGAGATCTAAGGCAAGGTTGAGTCCAACGCGATCTGTGCGTCGTGGGAAGGAGGGTTTTCGAGGAGTTCGATCAGGATACGAAAGAGGAGAGGCGACGGGGATGCCTTTAAAAACCCTAGGGCTGGAGGGTAAAGACCACCCGTTTCATATGAATCTTGTGCCGGCGGTGCTCCCTGATTCCGCTCGACAGGTTCGTAGACGCCCAATCGGCTTGATGGCGGCAGCGGGGGAAAGAGGTGATGCGATCGGGAAAGTAGGGGTTCAGGGGAGGCAGCTGGAAGCAGCAAGTCGCGACGGGAGGGAGGAGGAGGAGGAGTTCACGGCAGGGATGGCAAACAGGGGTGGGCGGTTTGGGGTCGATCTGACTGCAGGGGAACTGGTGACGTTGCCGAACGGTGGGGCGATCATGGGGGTCTCGATGAGGGACCTACCCGCCCGAAGCCGGCCGGGGACAGATCTCTAGTACCTTCGCTCTTTCGACAAAACCATCCATCCCCGGTGTTGGATGGCAACTGGGACGATTGGAACGCCATGGAAGAGGAGCCAGGGTTCCAACAGGGAGCGGGATCGCGACTAGATGGCGAGGTAGACATGGAGGATGAGATCACGTTGAGTTTGATGAGCAGGAGATGGAGGAGGAACCAGTGGACCCGAATGCTCCAAAGACGTGGAAGATCCTTGCCTGCTACCGGGCTCCTTTCAAACCCAATAAGCGAGCTTTGTTCACACAGATGGGCGATGTATGGGGACTACGAGCAGGGCTAAGGTACTCGGAGCGAAGTAACAACTACTACATCGTCACTCTGTTCTCATAGGGGGACTTTGATTTTGTGATGAGGGGAGGGCCATGGATCTTTAACAGGCATGCGTTGCTGGTGAAGGCAATTGTCCAGGGTGTTTGCCCGTCGGAAACAGTGCTAGACTCCGTCCCGATGTGGGTGAGGTTCTATGATGTAGCCTGGGGGAGACAGAAGAAGGCTGTGGGAATGAAGCTGGGGAGTATATTAGGAAAGGCGCTGGAGGTACACGAGCCATCTACTGAGTATGATGAGGATGAGTTCTTACGTGTTCGTGTAGAACTGCCGTACGATCGGCGCCTCCAGACCCGCATCACATCTGGGGTCAAAGGGAAGCCGGGTGAAATCAAGATCCACAAGCTAAAATATGAGAGGGTGCCCTACTTCTGCAACCATTGTGGCTTCATGGGGCACGGTAAGGAGGAGTGTGAGAAGAGGAGGAGGGGAACTCCCTCGCTAGACTATGTAGCCTATAAGCTGAGATGCAGCCCGTACAAGAAGTATGAGCATCGCGCCCATTTTGTACCACCGTCAGCTCATCCAGTGGCGAGGCGGGGGATGAGTTTTGCGAGCTTTGGCAGTGCGGAGTCGACTGCGGCAAGAAACGCTGCTCACTCATCGCCTGTGGCGCCGGTACCACATGTAGTGGCGATGGGTATCCCGGCTCACGGTGGGCATAAAACCCGAAATCCGAACCCCGAACCCGAAATACCCGGACCCGAACCCGAATTACCCGAAAATTCGGGTGTTACATCGGGTGGCAAAAGCAGAAACCCGAATTAATTTGGCAAAATTCGGATTTGCACTTCTGGTACCCGAATAGCCCGAATAACCCGAAATATATTAAAAACATTAGGCCAGCCCAGATATTTAACCGCCCACAAAGGCCAGCCCAAAACAATTTAACCTCCAAACCTCGTACACAACCTAGCCCAACAGCGAACAACCCACCTTGCACGGTACAGCACACATCGCTACCCTAAAGCGGTCAACCCACGCAACCACAGATCACGCCGCCGTCGGCCTCCTCCATCGCGCCCCGATTCCCGGACGTGGCCGTCGTCTGCCTCCTCCCTGGCGCCCCTCCTGGTCCTGGCAGCGCAAGAAGCACTGCGTCGGCTGCCTTCCTCGCACCAGTGCCTGAGAACGGCAAGAGCATCACGCCAACTGCCTCCCTCGATGGCGAGAAGTGGGGCACCGCCTTACACGCGCCGCCGGTCACGTTGGCTTGACCTTCCCCTTACTCATACGCTTGTCTTCCTCCAATCCTCTTCTAGCCGCGCAACCTCTCGAAGGGAAGCAGTTGTATATCGAGGTGTTGCTTTTGCACGGGTAAATCGGGAAAAACCCGAATCCGAACCCGAAACCTCAGGTACCCGAATCATCGGGTGATGATTATTTCCATTAAATTTCGGGTGCCATTTTCCATTACCCGAATTTCACAAAACCCGAATTACCCGACCCGAAAAATTGGGTAACCCGAACGCCCAGCCTGAGTCGACAACTTCCTGGCACAGGTGGGCTCCCGCGACGGTTTTGAGGAGGATGAAATGCCGCCACTGGAGGAGGTTGAGCAGGACCTATCAGCTCAGGTGCAGGCCATGCAGGTACAGCCAATAGTGGAGATGTCGCAGGAGGACACGAGCAGGGTGATTGTTCCATGTCAGGAGTACGTACAGACAGGCGATGGAACCAGCACAGCTAGAAGGAGCAAGAAACCAGGTGTGAAGAAGACAGTCCGCAAGGGCGTGTCAGCAAAAAAACGGGAGGCTTCACCGGGTGCGTCTGATATGATTCCAGCGCTTCGGGACCTGAGTAACCTTGTCGCATCGTCAGGTGGGACAGATGAGACGATGCCAGCGGTGGATCAAACCCCACGGAAGCGCACGGCAACTGAAGCGGAGGACAAGTACTTGCTGTTTGGAAATGACCTGAGGGTTGTGCCGTACGAACCTCCTCCAAAAGGCGGTGAACATAAGCGTGGACGGACGTGGAACATGAAGGGCTCAGTAAAGGAAGGTACTAGGAAGGATGCAAACAGGGAAGATACCGGCCCAGGGACTGCCGGCAAGCTGACGGGGCCAAGTGTGGCGCCCCGTCAGCAACAATGAATTGCATGAGTTTCAACTGTCGGGGAGCTGGAAAAGTCCCGACAGTTCGTGAGATCATCCAGGTTTCCAAGTCTTTTAGTCTTAAATTAGTCTTTTTATGTGAAACTTGGCAAAATAAGGATAGAGTCCGTCGTTTGCGTCATCATCTAGGTCTTAAGGGTTTTGCTGGTATCAGTAGTAATGGTTAGAGTGGGGGCTTAGCCCTGTTTTGGCACGAGTGTCTCTCTGTAGAAGTTCAGTCAATTAATGAAAGATCTATCGATGTGGATATTCGTGTTTCCCCACAAGAACCAAAATGGCGCCTTACTTGTGTCTACGGTGAGCCGCGCACCGAAAATCGTCAGCGTATGTGGGATCATCTCATGACCCTGGGAACGGGGTCGTCCCTACCTTGGCTGGTCATGGGCGATTTCAATTAGGCCCTCTGGCAACATGAGCATCTATCGTGTACACCGCGACCGAAGGGTCAGATGGCTGTGTTTAGAGACGCCTTGGCTTCATGTAATCTAAATGATCTAGGTTTTGCAGGTAGCCCACACACATATGATAATAAAAGAAGCGGAAGGGCTAATGTGCGGGTACGACTTCATCGGGCTGTGGCCACGGCGGAGTGGCGGGACATGTATGGTGAAACGCAGGTTGAACATGTTCATTCACCTGTTTCTGATCATTGCATTGTTGTTGTAAAGTTGGTAAAAGAAAGTCGAGAGCGCCCTAGACAACCCCGAAGGCAATACGAGGTCTGGTGGGAACGGGAATCAGTTCTGCCGGAGATCATTAAGCAGGCATGGTCACAGGCTGTATTAAAGGAGGATCCGGGAGATATACGCATCTGCCTGGATCGTGTCATGCTGGCTCTTCAAAGCTGGAGCAGAAACAAATTTGGACATCTTCTAAAGGAGCTGGATAAATGTCGAGGACAACTAGAGGAGCTGATCAACAATGGGGCGGATCGTGTCTCCATTCGGTAGGTATCAGACCATATGAATGAACTCCTATACCGAGAAGAGATGCTCTAGATGCAGAGGTCGAGAATTAACTGGCTCCGGGAGGGGGACCGAAACACAAAATTCTTCCACCAAAGGGCAATCTGGAGAGCACGGAAGAATAAAATTAAACGTCTGATGGACGAGCAAGGAGTATGGAAGGATTCACCGATGGAAATGGGAAGGATGGCCACCGCCTATTTCAAGGATCTTTTCAAACATGATCCTAACCTGAATTATGATGCTTTGGTTCATTTATTTCAGGAACACGTGACGGGTGATATGAATGATACACTCTGCAAGGATTTTTTTGATGAGGAGATAGGAGACGCTCTCTTCCAGATTGGTCCTCTGAAGGCACCGGGGGTGGACGGGTTCCCAGCCCGTTTCTATCAAAGGAATTGGGACATGATGAAGGCGGAAGTCATAAATGCGGTAAAACTATTTTTCCTCACGGGAACCATGCCAGATGGTGTCAATGATACGGCTATTGTTTTGATTCCAAAAGTTGATCATCCTGAAACTCTGAAAGACTTTAGGCCTATCATTTTATGCTCGGTTTTGTACAAGATAATTGCAAAATGCCTTGTGAATCGTTTAAGGCCAATCCTAGGCGATATCATATCAGTAAATCAAAGCGCATTTGTGCCTGGTCGCCTTATTACTGATAACGCCCTGGTTGCTTTCGAGTGCCTCCATTACATGGAAAATAACAGCAATACTAATAACAACTTTTGTGCCTACAAGCTGGACCTGTGAAAGGCATATGACAGGGTGGATTGGGAGTTTTTAAGGAAGACGATGCAAAGAATGGGCTTTGCTCACAGATGGGTGGATTGGATAATGACATGTGTCACCTCTGTGAGATACTCTGTTAAATTCAACGGAGCTCTTCTGGATTTGTTTTCCCCTTCTCGAGGTCTTCGGCAAGATGATCCCCTTTCACCCTTCCTATTTCTTTTTGTGGTTGATGGTTTGTCGGCTCTGTCGCAAAAGGAAGTACATGACCAGTAGGTGCATCCACTCAAAGTGTGTCGGAGGGCTCCAGGAGTATCACACCTTCTGTTCGTGGATGATAGTTTGCTTTTCTTTAAAACTGAAACACAGGAGGCAAATCGTATAAAGGAGACCCTGGAAACATATTCCCGTAGCACGGGACAGTTTATAAACCCGAGCAAGTGTTCCATCATGTTTGATGCATCATGCGACCAGGCCAGGAGAGATGAAAAGAGCATCTTGAATGTGACGCAGGAATCCTTTGAGGCCAAATATCTGGGTCTGCCCACCCCGGAAGGCAGAATGAATAGAGGGAGATTTCAGAACCTCATGGAGAAATTGATGCAAGTCCTGCTGCAATGGGGAGAAAATTTTCTCACGCAAGGAGGGAAAAAGATCTTGATTAAAGCAGTCGCCCAGGCCCTCCCAGTATACGTCATGGGAATCTTCAAGTTACCTACGGGGTTATTAGATGACTTTACAAAACTCATATGTAACTTCTGGTGGGGCTCTGAGAGGGGGAAGCGGAAAACACACTGGATATCCTAGGACAGTCTGCTTCGCCCAAAGTGCCAGGGAGGCGTTGGCTTTCGGGACATGCGGCTCTTCAACCAGGCGTTGCTTGCACGCCAGGCCTGGCGCCTGCTGCAGCGGCCGAACACCCTACGTGCCTAGGTTCTCAAAGCAAAGTACTTTCCGAATGGGTTGCTCACAGACATGGTCTTTACGGGGAATGCCTCGGCATCATGGCGGGCTATTGAGTATGGGCTGGAACTTTTAAAAAAGGGCATCAAATGGCGAGTGGGAAATGGTGCAATGATCAGAGCGTGGCGAGATCCATGGATCCCAGGAGTCACGGCTCTTAAGCCAATAACGAGACAAGGGCGATGTAGACACAGATGGGTATCAGACTTCTTAAACCCTGATGGCTCTTGGAATGAGCGACTCCTGAGGCGTTCGTTTCTGCCGGTTGATGTACAAGATATCCTGCAGATCCGCACATCGAGTAGGAATGATGACGACTTTATAGCCTGGAACCCTGAGAAGGGTGGTGTTTTTACCGTGCGAAGTGCCTACCATCTTGCTTTCAATGAGCAGCTATGTGCGGCTGGGCTGCAGGCGACGAGCATGCGACCGATGGGGGATTCGGCAGAATGGCAACTGATCTGGCAGTTCCCAGTTCCCCCAAAAGTGAGAATCTTCGCCTGGAAACTAGCGCGGAATGCGCTCGCCACACAGGAAAACTTCTGTCGCCGAGGAATGGACATGAACGCTAGCTGCCGTATCTGTGGTGCTAAGGATGAAACGTCTTTCCATGCTATGAGAACATTCCTCCATGCTGCGGGCCTCTGGGAGGTGATGCGCGATGTCTGGGACCTACCCGATGATGACAAGCTGTTCGGCGACGACCCAGATTGGCTCCTACATGCAATACAAGCCTTGACTAGCAAACAGAGGGCAATGCTACTGATGGTCCTATGGCGCATATGGCACAACCATAATGAGCTCACTCACCAGAAGCCAATTGCACCAATGGACAAAGCGTTTCCTGGAGATTTATCTGGATTCTCTCTTGATCATCAAACAACATCCACAAGCTAATCTGGACAAAGGTAAGGAGGTGGTCTCGCATGTGCAGGGTTTCTACAAGGAGAGGCATCGAGCTGATGGGCGTCAGAAGGAGAGGAAAAAGTGGACACCGTCGGGGGAGGGTTGGGCAAAGCTAAATATTGATGGCGCATTTACACCGGATGGACGAGCAGGAGCTGGGATGATCCTACGTGACAGCAAAGGCGATGTTATCCTCGCTTCTTGCCGCTGTCTACGTACCTGTGTGGAGGCCCTGGAGGCGGAGATATTAGCAATGGAGGAGGGGCTGGCACTCGCCTTACACTGGTCAAAGGAGAAAATAATCCTCGAGTCGGACTGCTCTGTGGCGATAGGAATGATCGATCCGAGGACCCCAAATTTTTTTAGGTACGCCATGAGTGTTTCTGTTATCCGAGAACAGTCTAGGGAAAGGGAGATCGTAGTTCAAAAGGCCGACCGCGAAGCAAATAGTGCAAGTGATGTCCTAGCTCAGATAGGTAGAGCACAGGGAAGAACCGCAGTCTGGCTGCGAAATTTCCCATCTGAAATCGCCGAGGCGATTGCGCTTGACTGTACAAACCTGTCTGTTTACTATAATTCCCTTTACCCTGAAAAAAAAAGAAATAGACATGTTTGTTTAGGGAGGTTCATACACCCTACTATCATCTCCAATTTAAAAAAAATAAAAAATGAAGAAATATTTGTATGTAGCACAATCGTGCAAAATTTTAATGCTAAATAACTTATATTTTAAGTGAAGCAAAAAGTTGCAAAAATTTAGAATCATTTTGTCAGTGGGCAGCAACAATGTCCCGTATGCTCTATATCTTCATTAATTGGTCTGGATGCATGTGTCAGGCCGGACAAACAGATGTGCGGACGTTTTTTTTTTTTTTTGACTTTGTACGCCTATAGGCATACATTACTTGTATTTATAACCGTAACAATACAAGGAAGATACCAATATAAGCAAAAGAAAACAAGGAGAAAACAAACGGTTGAACAACTGCAAATCGTCCTCGCCGCAACTACTAAGGACCTAAATCCTTCGCCGTCGTCGGAGAAGAAGAAGATCAACAGTAGCTGGTCCACACTTTGGCACTGAAGAAACCCCTAGCCATGAGGCTTTAAAGAGCCGCAATAACCACCAACCCCATAAGACTGGATCTAGCCTGCTGCTAAGAAACATCGGCCGGAGGAGCCCTCCAAGCATCTTCAACGCCGGATCCAGGGCCAACGCCACCCCGCCTATCAAGCGGCCGAATCCTCCACCATCCACCACAAACCAGCAGCAATCCGCACCGCCGCACTCCAAGGCCGCCAGGACCATATCGGCGGCAAGATCAACACCACACAAAGCCGGAGCACACGCCCGGCGAAGACCAAATCCCACAGGCTTCTCGACGCCGCAAACGTCGCCGAGATGGGGTTGAAGCCGGGGTAACTTTATTCGATGTAGCGCATCCACCACCATCTGAGTTGCGCCACCACGACACCACAGAAACACTAACTTTAGGGACCTTGTTGAACGTCGAGCGTAGGTCCTGGGTCCCCACCCCCTCCCGCCCG
Source organism: Avena sativa (assembly GCA_916181665.1). Taxonomy (NCBI): domain Eukaryota; kingdom Viridiplantae; phylum Streptophyta; class Magnoliopsida; order Poales; family Poaceae; genus Avena; species Avena sativa. The sequence continues at coordinate 345,051,777 of OV702280.1, read as the reverse complement.
CGCGAGCGGAAGCGGAGGAGGCGAGGACCCGTCGATCATCGGCGGGGAGGAGGCGGCGGCTAGGGTTTTTTTAGGGAGGGCCGTGGGGTCGTTGATGTGCGGACGTTGTCCGCCCCCTTTCCCCTCCCGACAAACCCACCCTAAATTTGGTCCAAAATGGGGTGGTCCGGGCCAAAATATGGATAATAATTGCCCATTTGGGATTCCCTGTTAAGTGATGTCCTTTATCTACACAAACAAAATCTGACAGAGCTTGTCCTCTTGGGGGCACCGTTGGAGTTGTCCTTAGAGCAAGTCCAGCAGCTCCCCTATATTTTCTCCCCTATATCTTCCTTTAGGGGCTTCCCCTAAAAAGATCCCTCCCCTATAATATGTCTATTTCCAGCAGCTCCCCTATATACTCTCCCCTATATCACATTTACATATACTTTATCAATATTTCATAACTAACTTCATGAATGATTATTTCTATAACCGCCATATTTCAAATGATTATCTGCAACGGCTACTTTTCGACAAGATTATTTCCAACGGCTAGTATTCCAACGGTGCTATTTCCAACGGCTAGTTTTCGAGGTCCATATATACAGGTCCATCCCTCTCAGATCTCTCACATATTCTTGGATATTCCATATATATTTCTCTGATTTTGTATCCTCGCCCACAACTAAATGAGTCGCCGCCGGAGCTTGGCCGTGCGAAGGTGCATGGAGGAGTCGTCCTCGTCGGATGACGAGGACCTCTATGTGATGGCGGCTGTCGTAGCTCAACAAGAAGAGGAGCGCTTGAATGCCCCACGCCATCGTGGTTCCGTACAAGGACGCCAAGTTATTCATCGCGAGAGAGCGGAGGGTTGTATTAGAATCCACCGAGACTACTTCACAGAGAATATGGGATACCCCGCAAGGCTATTTCGTCAAAGGTATGCGATTATCCGAAATGTTCAATTTTTACCTGTCTTGTTCATATCGTCTCATTCCTTTTATTTCTTTGTAGGTTTAGAATGCAGCGACCTTTGTTTTTGCACATAGCGGGTGCTGTTGAACACCATGATAGATGGTTTGAGCAGAAAAGAAATAATGCTGGTGTTCTTGGATTACATCCTTTGCAAAAGATCACTGCAGTGTTTCGAATGCTTGCTTATGGAATATCAGCTGATGCTACAGATGATTATTGTCGGCTAGGGAAGAGCACCACTTTAGAAAGTCTTAGAAGGTTTGTGAGAGCTGTTATTGAGATCTTTGGTGATGAGTACCTCAGATCTCCAAATTCTGATGATACTGCTAGGTTACTTGCTATTGGAGAGCAAAGGGGTTTTCCAGGCATGCTAGGGAGCATAGATTGCATGCATTGGAGGTGGAAAAATTGCCCTAGTGGACACCAAGGCTTTTTCCAAGGACATATTCGTGAGCCCACAATCATTCTTGAAGCTGTTGCTTCACAAGATCTTTGGATTTGGCATTCCTTTTTTGGTTTACCCGGATCTTTGAATGATATTAATGTTCTTCACCGCTCCCCTGTCTTCGCAAAGCTAGCCGAAGGTGAAGCACCTGAAGTGTATTATAACATCAATGGACACAACTATACAATGGGGTATTACCTTGCAGATGGCATATATCCAGAGTGGGCAACATTCGTATAGACAATACCAAGTCCATTAGTACCAAAGAAGAAACATTTCGCCCAAGCTCAGGAGGCTGCTAGGAAGGATATTGAACGAGCCTTTGGAGTTCTCCAAGCTCGTTTTGCCATTGTTCGTGGACCAGCGAGATTTTGGGATTAAGAGACACTTGGAGATATCATGACAGCATGCGTCATCATGCATAATATGATAATTGAGAATGAGCGTCACACTCATGAAGACTATAATTATGAGCATATGGGTGAAAGGGTGACAGTCTCTCACCAACACTCTCAGCTCTTTTCTCAATTTCTTCAGGTCCATAGAGAGATTCGAGACAAACAAGTTCACTCTCAGCTTCAAGCAGACCTAATTGAGCACCAATGGCAGATCCGAGGAAACATGATGTAGTTTGTTTAAGTATGTATGATGAACGCATTGTAATATTTTTTCTAAGTAGTTTATGAAATATATTTTCAATACATCCGAGCAACTTGTCTCATGCAACACATTAATCCAAACAAAACATTAAATAGTACGGGAAATAGTTCATACATCACTTGTCTCATACAAAACATTAATCAGGAAGCTCAAGCATATGAGTTCCGAGCAATGATCTGATTCCTCAGTAGCTTGTAGTATTGTTGTTGTTGCTCATCCATACCACTAATGTCCATGTTCATTATTTCACGGTCTTGTGCAACAGTCTTCAGTCTCACATTTTCTTGTTCTAGTGCCAAGTGCTGCTCTTTTATTGCTAGTTTCTTCCTTTCCTCTTCCAACCTTTGTTCTTCCATCTCCTTTTCTATTGCAATGGATATATTAAACTGTTCTTGTCTCTTTGCCTCCCTCGAGAGTGTCTCCTCCCTCTTTGACGTAAACAAGCTGCCCAATGTCTCCATGATAGTACTATCACATGTCGAGTTAGAACTGTTAGCTCGTAGTACTTTCGCAGCCTTCTTACCAATTGGTCTTGTCACAGAAGCTTCTTTGTTGGGAGATGTAGCTTCATCCTCCAACATGATTGTGTTGGTAGTAGGAGTAGATGAACTAGGAGTAGAATGATAAGTCTTTTTCTGCTTTTTGTTGGGCACTCTATTTTTCCACTTCTCTTCACCTTGTAGTTTCTCATAGCAATGCATCAATCCAAAAGCTTTATTACTCTCATCTTCACGGTACTTAATAAGTGCATTTTTCATCTACACAACAAATGAAAACAACCAATGAGCTCAACACAACATGGACATAACACATTAAGTGAGAATAATAAAAAGAATTTGTACCTTGTCAACTTGTGTACTTCCGCTTTGGTTTCTCCTCTCAATTTGAGCCATAGCAGCACAAAACTTGCCAACATGCTCATTGATATAAGCCCAACGATGTTGGAGAGAGTTTTGGCTACGATCCGACTTGCGTCCTATGTGCGTGTGGAAGAAATCATGGACCCTTTTCCAATAGGAGCTGCCCTTTTGTTCGGTCCCTATAATCGGATCTTGAGTAATCGTGAGGTACGCATCACACAACACCAAGTCCTCCTGTGAACTAAAATTTTTTCCTTTCTTTGAGTTTGATCTCACGGGAGGGACATGATCTTCATCTCCACCAAGATTATATGCATGCTGTGTCTCCCCCCAACTGAACTCAGCGTCGTTCAGGTTAACACCACCGTTCAAAATGCCCATAAATGATGAATCCTCCATCAAAAAATCTGCAACAATATGCTACTGTTTAGACAAGTTGTTTCGGTAGCAAAATTGCAGAACAACAAACAAGAATCTAGCTAAATTTTATAGAAACTAAACAACAAACAAGAATCTACTCCCTCCGATCCATATCAATTGACTTTGATTTGTCAAAATTTGGATGAACCTATATACTAAACAGTGTCTAGATTCATTCAAATCTAGACAAATTTGAGTCAATTAATATGGACCGGAGGGAGTAGCTAAATTTGACAGAAACTAATCAACAAACAAGAATCTAGCTAAATTTAGGAAACTAGATAAATTTTTAACAAAAACTGAACAACAATTTGAGAAAAATTGAACAACAGTTGACATAAAAACTACAGGAAACTAGCTCAATTGAGAGACAAACGAACAGAACCAAAACATCCCCTGGCCGGGTACGTCCGCCGCGTCGACCGGCCGCAGAACCTCACCTTCCTGGAACAGAACCAAAACTTGCCATGGCGGGGCTGCACCATCTCCTTCCTCTCCCAGGCACGCCTCCCTCCCCACCTATCTCCTTCCTCTCCCTGGCCCCATCTCCTTCCTCTCCCACGGCGAGGCTGCCCCTTCTCCATCCTCTCCCAGGCGTGCCCCTTCTTCCTCCCCAGGCCCCCCATGGCAGTGTCGCTACATCCCCTCCCCTCTACTCTACTTGGCGCCGGAGGGAGGGAGTCTTCCAACGGCAGAGCCGCCCTGCCATGGCAGCCGCTCGATCCCCTCCCGTATGCCCTATTGCGAGCCCGATTTGGAGAAAAAAGGGGAGGAGAGACGAACCTGATTTCGATCTCGCGTGGCCGGTGGCGGGAGGGAGTCTTCCAGGGCGAGCGGTTGCTCCCGTCGACGGATTGGGGACGCCTCCGTCGCCCCGATGCGTAGGGGTTGCGGGGGGGCTGGGTCGGGGAGGCGGATTCGTCGGGGAGGCTGTAGGGGAGCTGCTGGAGGGGTTTTTTTCGTTCTCTCTCCCCTATGTTCCGTATCGGGGAGGCTATCCGGGTCCTCCTGGACTTGCTCTTAGAGCAGCACAATCATTGTCAATTCGGAGGGTGCCTGCGTATGTAGTGAGGATCATCTTCACGGCTTGCAATTCCGCTATCATTTCTGTTGGCTCATCAGCAGTACTACCTCCGTGCCGTAAAATAAGGCGTAAATTTTTTTAAAAGTCAAACAATAATTTTTTTGACCAAACTTAGAGAAAAATATGTGAAGAACTATATAGATATATTAGGTAGTGGTTGCGGTTGTCGAGGGAGGTTCTTGATGTCTATGAGGAGAAGCGTAGTAGGCCGGGTGGTCATTGCTACGGGAGTGGTTCAGGATGCAAACGGGGAACCTTTAAGATACCTCTACCCTTCTTAGTACAAAAAAAAAACTAAATTTTTACAAATCTTCACTTTTTAAGAAAACTAGTTTATTTGTTTATACTAGACTGAAATAGAGGGTACCCTAAATATTTAAAATTTGCATCTCTAGGAGTGGTGAAATGCGAAACAAAATTATTGCCGGAGAGAAATGCATGTACGTCCATGTAGGATGTATGACACGGGTTACTGGATATAAAAAAAAAAAAGACACGGGTTACTGAATTAACGACTGTGAAGACCAAGAATGCAGCTCCTTTAGCTTCGCGACCGGCAGACTGAAGCAAACCCCGTGGATGAAATGTGATTTTTTTTTTTTTGAGATGAAACTGTGAATTTTTTATCCAACTGCCCTGGGCCGTGGTGGATCCGTTTTTGCTATCCGAGACGCTTGCGGAGATCCCTTTGCTGGCGGCGCGGGGAAACTTGAAAATCCGAGGATCGCTTTTCATGCAAAAGCGATGGCATGCATGTGCCCACGCGGCAGAAGCTGTTTGGGGCCCTGCCCATACAACCAACCAGGTGATCTGAATCTGATGGTGACTGTCAGACTTTGACTGTTCGTGCTCTTAACGGTGTTAGTCGATTTTTGTGTTAACCGGATTTTGATTTGGTCCAATTCAGTTTACATCTACGTATTTGTATAATAAGGTCGCGCATACCCTTGCTAGGCTGAACAATAATAGTACTCCGTACTCCAATATATTGCCCTGTTAGTTTGTTATTGTGAGTTGCCAGCGAGAATTGTAGACAAAGGTTTCGATAAAAAAAAGGTTCAGCGCTGTTCCTCCGTCGTAGTATGTTTGAATGGTGGCCGGTAATTTTAAACTTCATTAATCATAAATAAATTATTCTTTATGAATCAACAACTTCACTCTTGACGTACTACATTGGAAATTATTTGGAGAACGAACCATCACGTGTTTTCACGATAGCACGTAAATATTCACATGTCCTATTTTGATATAGCGTGAATAATTTAGAGTTTGGCTTGTTAATCATATCACATAAAAAATAAATTATATAAAAGGATGCTATATGACCACAAGAACTATTCAAATATCTCGTAAATATTACAGTTTATCTCGTTTTGCATTATAAATATCCTGTAGTCCGTGCAAAATATTCGTTTATCTAAACAAAACAGTATACGTTGTACTTGTGAAAATTGCTAGTTTTGCGTTCTGATCCAAATTAATGGACTCAGCTTTGTCTAGATTCAGATATATGTAGCACTAAAACATGTCTAGATACTTCCGAATCTAGAGAAATCTAAATTCATTATTTTGGATCAGAGAAAGTATGATCTTGTAGATTTAATTTTATACTCCCGCATGTCTAATTTAGTTGTTGTGGGTTTAAGGAAAGTCTTGTCTAAACCTTACCTAAATCCATGACAATCAAATTGGATCGAAGATTGTAAAATTTTCTAAAAAAATAACTTCCAGACTTCACAAACTTATGTTGAATTCCTTTTCTATGTTGAACACAATTACCACTAGAAATAAACAAAACCGGTCATACAAAAAAAATATTGAAAAACAGAGAAGACCTTTGTGAACTATTCCCTGAATATTAACGCCGGCAAACAAAATTGTTTACAAAGTACGGAAGTGGAAACATTAATAAAGGGAAGGGCATATCAAAAGATACACGAAAACAGAATAAGAAGAAAATAAATTACTAATGAAATAGGAAGTGAAGAGGGTGCATAAACACGAAAATAAAAATAAGGAGTAGATATAGAAAAGCAAAACGAAAGAAAGAAAAGGGAAGAAGGAAGGAGAAGAAAAACAGCCGGTCGTCTACTTCAAATCCCAATTCGCAACCCATTCCCGGCTTCCCGCCACTCTCTCGCGCTCTCGCTTCGGAATTTTTCTACTCATCCCAGCATTAAGCAGTTAATGGGCCAGGTCCAGGAACACGGAGTCCAGCAACAAGCGGACTTAACCCAGTGCCCTTCTCTTTTGTCTTTTGCTAGGAAATATCTAGCCCAGTAACTACGGCACGCCGTGAAGTACTTTCCTCTAGCTTTGCATGGCCATTTTCTTCTTGCACCAAGCCCAGCGAGCCCGCCAGCCAAATTCTTGTCTTGTTAGGCTTCGCCTTTGCATAATACTACGATTCCTAGGAAATATCACAATCTAAGATTCATGAAGGCCCAACACAGTAATTTGCCAGCTAAAAAACATGAGTACCGAGTATGTATATGGCAAAAATTATACTCCCTCCGTTTCAAAATATAAAATGTTTTAGCTTTGTGAAGTAAACGTATCTAGACTACTTGTAGTATGTAGATTCACTCAGGTTTAAAGTGAATCTAGACGCTAAAACATGTCTAGATACATTTTTTTCATAAATATAAAACATCTTATAAGTATTTTAAAACAGAGGGAGTATATTACTATAAAAACATTTACCGCTAAACAAACACTGCATGCCGCATGGATACATGGCTTTGAGTCTATCGCCGGTCGATCTACATCTGAGGACTATCAGTTCAGTTGTTCAACCATCATATAATACATCTGGATCATGCTAAGGGTAACGCATGCATGCACATATTTTTTTACGTACTATACAAAATTAGTTGTGTCAATGTCTGGACAAATACACATGATATATAGTTATGACTCACGACTACTCCCTCCGTTTTAAAATATAAGATGTTTTAGGTTTGTGAGAAAATGAATCTAGACTTATTTTAGTATGTAGATTCATTCTAAACCTGAGTGAATTTTATATAAAAAAAATCTAGATAAATTTGTTTCACAAAGGTAAAACATCTTATATTTTGAAACAAAGGGAGTACATCATATGTGTGTCCCTGATGTGAGCTTTTTCTGACCAAGAAAATGTGAACTTCATTAGTCGAGTGGTAATGCTATTGTGTAAGAGATTCATGATAAAAGATAATATGAAATTGTCCTGCAGAACGAGATATAGGAAAACACGTACCATTGCTAGCCTCGCCAGAATGCCAGCGATTAACTAAAATTTCACGTAATCTATATGAGGAAAACATCCTCTTGAGATTTTTTTCATGTCCTTTAATGTTGAATGTCAGAATACATGAAAATATACAATGACACCAATGACCATTTGGTGATGGAGAGCTAAAATGAAATATATGTTTTGCACAATGTCAAGAAGGATAAGGTGCGTGTGAGGAGCATAGTAAGGGACAACTTGGGCCCTAGATCCCAAAGGGAAAGAAGATTTCCTACTTAATAACGTATACTACATCATATCATATTCCCTGCTCCATTCACATGATTTATGGAATGCACGAACACATAAAAGCGTATAATCATGATATTGTGTCCATCTAATATTACACAAAAAATTGTTTGATAGAAACAAAATATTATTTCGAAGAGAAAGTCAACAAAATCTTATGAAATTTAGTGATCTTAGAAAAGTTCCATATGTGATAAACCTAAAAAATTATATGAAATGTATGGTGTGAAGAGGGAGAGAGGGGACGAGATGATTGAGTACACCTAGGACGCCGTGGCGCGAAAAGGGGATTTTGCATTGCATTGAAGACATTTGCATGTGTCGATGTTGGTTGGGTCGGATGATGGGTGGCCAACCGACTTCAGGTGGCAGGAAGTAGGATGGGAGACGAATCATTGTTCCACCTTTGGCCGAAGGTTATGATGGTGTTACCCACGAGCTACGTTCAGCTTCTTCAAGGCACTGTGGAGGTCGTTTTTCTCCTTCCACTAGTACATTCGTGATACATATGTCCTAAACATATCAATCATATTTCCGCCGATATTTATATTTTTTATTGATTGTATGGACTAAAACACTATTAATTGTCGAAGGATTTAAAATTATTTTCTCGCAGATAACAGGAAGAAGATGCCACTAGAAAGATGCTGCTTTGACAACTTGATCAAGTTAGAAAACACTTGTTTTCTAAGGGGCTAACCTCGTTGCCTAACTCGCTATATACTCGTGGCCTAGTCCACACGCCAAATAGTTTGATCAGGTGTTTAATAGTGTGTGTTTTTTGGACAAGGAGGACCGCCAATATGTAGAACTCGCGGTGGTCTTCATGGTTTTGCTTGGTGTGGTCGTGTTACTGTGTTACGTCTGGTGGTGGTGATTTTTGTGCTTTGTTCCTTTGTTCTTATAATACTAGATAATACCTCCCACGTTGTTACGGAAATGTTTGAGCATATTGTACATAATTTTTTGATACAAGATTAAAAGTCATGGATACATCATACATCATACATATTAGCTGACATAAACAACCTTTCATATGGAGTAAGTGTCGTTGTAATTGCATAGGTGTGTATGCATTAGTACCCGTACAAACTTGTGAGGAAGAACAAAGAGTGTTATCCAACAAAAACTCATTTATATCCAACTTATGAAAATACAAATCTCGTTGCAATTTTTAACTCCTAACAAGTAAAGCACAAATATATATTTGGACAATTGACCACATATAATTTTATCTAAAGGTGAGCTACGAAGTGCTCTGTTTAGCAACCCGCAATTAAACCAGACAATGAACTTAACATGCAAGCAATCTTGTTTACCACAACCTTGAATATCCTTTCTTGCAACACCAGGGATGTCTTTGAGCTTCATCCCTAACATATCAATTTGGTCAAAAAACAAATAGAAGCATGGCAGGTTTACAGTTAAAAGTAAAATGATATGTATCAAACATGTGAGTTGCATCATATGCTTACTTCCTATACTGTATATATAGTGTTACACGCTTCCACCATTAACAATGATCATTTCACTACATAATATATCTTTATAATCAACATAAATAAGAAATTATCACAGTTTAGTTACCTGCATGTTACCTCTGTTCTACATCCACAATTGAGAGCTCATGCTCGCTTCACATCCATATAGAGATTACTAAGTATTTATATACTAAACACGTCAACAACCCATTAAGAAATAGTTATTTGTTTCTTTACTCTTGAGTGAATCTGAAATGGTAGAGTTGAAATTGATTAGTAGATCTAGCCAATTTTACTGAAACAAACCACAACTAAAGTATTTGAAAATCCTATGTAGCATAAAAAATGAGAGACGGCATATGAGAATTGTATAATTAACATAGATAGCAGATCATTATAGTTTGGTTACTTGCATGTCGATTTTCATTCTGTATCCACAACTAACATCTCATTACCTTTACATTATATACACATTAAGAAGTATTTATATTTGAACATACCAATAATCCATCTTGATCCTTGAGCGAATCCGAAATGGCAAACTTTAAATGGATTAGTCCATGTAGTCAACCTCACTGACACAAAACAGAACAAAAGCATTTAGAAATATTCAAGAAGGAAAATAAAAAAGAGAGGTGTCATTGGATTGTCCCAAGCACCATCAAAACTTTTAGATTGGTCCAATAAATCATCCAAATAGCGCATTGAGCTTGTTTTCTAAACATCAATCTGCAGATTAAAGTTCCTTATATAGCAAATTCCTAGTTTTCCACTGTAATCCATAAGAAGAATATTTGATTCCACAATTGATAGCTCACGATCGCTTCACATCCACATGGAGATTAATGAGTATTTATATTCTGAACATGGCAATAATCCATCAAGAAATAGTTATTTGTTTCTTTACTCTTGAAATCTGAAATTGCAGAGTTGAAATGGATTAGTACATCTAGGCAATATCACCGAAACAAACCACAACATAAGTGTTTAAAAATGCTCAAGTAGCATTAAACAAAATAAAAATGACAGGCATGTGAGGATTGTATAATTACTTAGATAGCAAATTATTACAGATTGGTTAGCTGCATATTTATTTTTATTCTACATTTCATTTCATTCACATCCATATATATATTAAGAAGTATTTCTATTTTGAACATACCAACAATCCATCTGGAAATGATTATTTGTTTCTTGATTCTTGACGAATATGAAATGGTGGAGCTTAATGCATTAGTCCATGTAGCCAACCTTGCTGACACAAGATGGAACAAAAGCATTCAAAAATATTCAAGAAGCGAAATAAAAATGAGATACATCATTGAATTGTCCCAAGCATCACAAAAACTTTTAGAAATCACCCCAATAGCGCATCGAGCTTGTTTTCCAAACATCAATCTACAGGTAGTTCCCTATATGGAAAATTTCTAGTTTTCCCATGTAATCCACAAGAAGAATATTTGAGTCCAAAATTGATAGATCATGCTCGCTTCATATTCGTATACAGATTATTAAGTATTTCCATGTTGAACATGACAATAACCCATCAAGAAGTAGTTATTTGTTTCTTTACTCTTGAGAGAATCTGAAATGGAAGAATTGAAATGGATTTTATCATTGCTATAGGAGAGAATATCTCACTGTAGTCAATTCCTTCCACTTGTCAAAAACCCTTTGTGACAAGTCTTGTCTTGTGGATAATCACATTTCCATCAGCATATGTCTTCTTCTTAAAGATACATTTGTTCTCCACGGCCTTTCGACCTTCGGGGAGATCTACCAATTTCCAAACTTGGTTTTTATACATGGATCCTATCTCGGATTTCATGGCTTGTAGCCATTTCTCGGAGTCAGCACTCTCCATTGTGTCTTTGTAGTTCTTAGGTTCCTCTTGTTCGTCTACAAGACTGACATCACAAGGCTACTGTACCAATCTGGGACGGTACGTAGTCTTGATGATCTCCGAATCGTAGGAGCTTCGATGTTATGATCTGTATCATTCGTTTCTTCTTCCGCTGTAGAGAGAGGTTCCGGAACAGTTTTTGTTGCACTACTCAGTATTTGGAGAGAAGGGTCAACGACCTCATCAGGCTTTATTTTCCTTCCACTAACTCATTTTGCGAGAAACTCTTTCTCTATAAAGGCACTGTCCTTAGTGACAAACGTTTTTCCCTCGGCTTTGTTGTAGAAGATATGCCCAATAGTTTCCTTTCGGTATCCTACAAAGATACAATTTTCCGCTTTAGGTTTGAGCTTGTCCGGCTGCAGTTTCTTAACATAAGCCTCACATCCCCAAACTTTTAAGAATGACAAGTTTGTCTTCTTGAAACACCATATGTCATATGGTGTTGTCTTCACGGATTTGGATGGTGCTCTGTTTAAAATAAAACCGGCGATTTCAAATGCATATCCCCAGAATGACACATACAAATCAGTTAAAGACATCATGGACCGGACACTATCCAATAGAGTACAGTTACACCATTCCGATACACCATTACGCTATGGTGTTCCGGGTGGTGTAAGTTGTGGTACAATACCGCAGTCCTTCAAGTGCATGCCAAACTCATAACTCAATTATTCGCCTCCCCGATCTGATCTGAGGTGCTTAATCTTCTTGTTGAGATGATTTTCTACCTCTTTTTGAAATTCTTTGAACTTTTTAAAGGTCTCAGGCTTATGTTTCATCAAATAGATATACCCATATCTACTCAAATCATTAGTGAAGGTAACAAAATAACGAAGCGTGTCGAGACACTCATTGGTCCATACACATCTGTATGTATGATTCCCAACAGGTCTGCAGCCCTCTCCATAGAACCGGAGAAGGGTGTCCTGGTCATCTTGCCCATTAGACAAGGCTCGCATGTATCAAGAGATTCAAAATCTAGTGATTCCAGAAGTCCATCAGAATGGAGCTTCTTCATGCGCTTTACGCCAATATGACCAAGACAACAATGCCATAGGTACATGGTATTATTGTCATTATGCTTGCAACGCTTGGCATTAATGTTATGGATGTGTGTACCACTATCAAGATCACGCATGAACATAAAAGATATCATTCATATAAATATATCAACCACTTGTTACAGATTTAAACGAATAACGATCTTGCAACAAGAAAGATCCGCTCACAATATTCATGCTTAAGGCGGGTACAAAGTAGCACTGATTCGAATCTAAAATTAATCTCGAAGGTAGATGAAGAGGTAGACCGCCAACGGTCTTGACATCGACTTTCGATCTGTTGTCGACGTTCATCATCACCTTAATACGTCGGAAACGTATCTATATTTTTTTATGTTCCATGCTTGTTTAGTATCTACTTTGTTTTGCTTTGTCTACACTTTGAGGTGTTTTTATATGTTTCATGGAACTAACCTATTAACAAGTTGCCACAGTGCCAGTTGCATGTTTTCTTCTGTTTTTGGTTCCAGAAAGGCAGAAAATCAATATTCTCGGAATTGGACGGGACAAAAGCCGAAGTCAATATTTTATCGTGGGCAACACGAAGCCAAAATACGAGACGGAGGAGGCTCACCAGGGGGGCACACTCCTGGCCGCGCGGGTGGGCCCACCCCGCACCTGGGGGGTGCAGCCGCCATGGTGGCCCCCTGCCTCGCCTCTTCGCCTATAAAGTCCCCCCGATGCCAAAACCTTAAACACCTGATCAATATTCAACGAAACCGTTTCTAGCCGCCGCCACCATCGTCCCTAGATCGGGGGGATCTAAAGCTCTTCCCGGCACCGTGTCGGAGTAGAGATCATCCCGGAGGCCTTCTTCTTCATCATTCCAGCCTCCGGTATGAAGCGTGAGTAGTTCCACCTTGGACTATGGGTCCATGTAGTAGCTAGATGGTTGTATCTCCTCCTTGTGCTTTCATGTATAGATCTTGTGAGCTCCATTCATGATCAAGATCTAATCTATTTGTAATCATACATGTTGTGTTTGCGGGGATCCGGTGGATATTGAGATTACTATGTCAGATTGATTAATGATTTTGTCTTATTGATTCTATCATGTCTGTGTTGTTTGTGATCTTGCATGCTCTCCGTTGTTAGTATCTATCTTGGCCAAATAGTTGCTAGTGACTCCAAGAGGGGGTATTTATGCTCGATAGTGGGTTCATGCCTCTAGTTTCCAAGGGAATAGACAGAAATCTCTTCGGTTGTAGATGTGATGTTTCCACTAGGGAGAAAACAACGGTCTCTTATTCATGGAACAAGTGGATTGTTTACCTTACACACTTTGCTTAAAGAAGTTGTCTGATGCTTGCAACTTAATACTGGAGGGGGTTCGGATGATAACCTGAAGGTGGACTTCTAGTCATAGATGCAGTTGGATGGCGGTCTATGTATATTGTTGTATTTCCCAATCGAATCTCATAGGATATTTTTGTCTAGTATTGCATTGTTATGCCTTGCTCAGTCCTGTCAATTGCCTTGCTGTAATTTGTTTACCCTGCATGCCATGTTTGTTTATCTAAGGAGAGCACCTCTAGTGAACTATGGACCCGGTCCAATCTTTACCATTGATACATCTTCCACTGTTACTCGTTTACTTGCTGCAAACCATCATCACCTTCCACACCGTACAATTAATCCTTTGTTACAGCAAACCGGTGAGCTTGACAACCTCACTGTTCGTTGGGGCAAAGTCTTGAGTTTGTGTTCTGCAGGTTTCCACGTTGTTTGCAACACCTTTGAGACGTTTCCTTCCTCCTACTGGTCCGATAACCTCGGTTTCTTACTGAGGGAATACTTGCTGCTGTGCTCTTCACACCTTGCTCTTGGGGTTTCCAACAAAGTGTTCCACGTCAATAGTGTGGCTGTCATCAAGATTTTCTAGCGCCGTTGCCGGGGAGGCCAAGGACGTCTTCACAAGGGGAGTCCTCCTTAACCTTTCTATTTACTGTGTTTTTAGTTTGCTTAGTTTATTTTGCTTGGTTTTGTTTGCCTCTTTTTATCAAAAACTAAAAATAAATTAGTTTAGTTTGGTTTGCTTTCTCTTATCAAAAACACACAAAAATAGTTCCTGCTCTAGCTGCTGCTGTTTTTGGCTTGCTCCACTTTGCCAAAATGAACTCTGCTAAGAACACCAAGTTGTGTGACTTCACTAGCACAAACAACAATGATTTCCTTAGCACTCCCATTGCTCTACCTTCTCCTGATGCTACATTTTATGAAATTAAGCCTGCTTTGTTGAATCTTGTGATGAGAGAGCAATTTTTTGGTGCTAGTTCTGATGATGTTGCTACCCATCTCAATAGCTTTGTTGAACTTTGTGAGATGCATAAGTATAAGGATGTAGATGGAGATATTATTAAGCTCAAGTTGTTTCCTTTCTCCTTGAGAGGAAAAGCTAAAGAATGGTTGCTATCCTTGCCTAGGAATAGTATTGATTCTTGGATTAAGTGCAAGGATGCTTTTATTGGAAAGTACTACCCTCCTGCTAAGACTATATCTATGAGAAGTGACGTTATGAAATTTATACAACTTGATAATGAACATGTTGCTCAAGCTTGGGAAAGAATGAAATCTTTGGTTAAGAATTGTCCCACTCATGGACTTACTGCTTGGATGATTATTCAGACTTTTTATGCAGGTTTGAACTTCTCCTCAAGAAACCTGTTGGATTCAGCTGCTGGAGGTACCTTTATGGGCATCACTTTGGGTGCTGCAACAAAACTCCTTGATAATTTGATGGTTAATTACTCTGAATGGCACAGTGAGAGAGCTCCACATGGTAAGAAGGTAAATTCTGTTGAAGAAACCTCCTCTTTAAGTGATAAGATTGGTGTTATTATGGCTATGCTTGTTAATGGGAAAGCTCCTTTAGATCCAAACAATGTTCCCTTAGCCTCTTTGGTTGCTCAAGAAGAGCAAGTTGATGTGAACTTCATTAGAAACAACAATTTCAACAACAATGCCTATAGGAATAATTCTGGTGGTAAAAACTATAGGCCTTATCCTCCTAATAATGGCAATTCCTATGGAAACTCCTACAACAATGCTAGAAGTGCCCCCTCTGAACTTGAAGTTATGCTCAAAGACTTTATTAGTAAACAAACCGTTTTCAACAAGATTGTGGAGGAAAAGCTTTTAAAATGTTGAGAAGAATATTTCCTCTTTGTCTGAAGCACAGTCCTCCTTGATTAATAAAATGGTTGCTAAACCTGAAACTATGGAAAGTACTTTTGCTGCTACTCAGGCCATACAAGTTACTATTGATGAAAATGTTAGACTGTTAGCTCAACTTCATGTTAAGTGGGAAAGGGAAGCTGAAATTGATAGAAACAATAGTGTGTGCACCATCACTAGAATGGATACCACTAAACCACAACAAGTCCCTATTCCTCCTCCTACAATGCCTAAGCCTAATGAGTTTACTACTAGTGATGCTAAGTTTGATTTTTATATAGATGGTTGCAATATTTCTTAAGTGATTGTGTTCCTGCAAAAACTTGCTAGAAGTCCTGATGCTAGTGATATGCATGTTGCTTTCACCAAACACATTACAGATGCTCTTGTTAATATTAAGGAAGAGAAGTTAAAACACAAAGCTTATATTCCTAGGAAAATAGAAGATAGTTGGGAACACATTATTAATGTGCAAGTGAATGATTTTGATCTCAAAGCTTCATGTGATCTTGGTTCTAGCGTCTCTATTATGCCTAGGAAGATTTATGAAATTCTTGATTTGCCACCTTTGGAAGATTGTTATTTGGATGTCCCACTTGATGATAATTCTAAGAAGAAAATCATGGGGAGTATTAATGATGTTCTCATTATGGTTAACAATGCTTATGTGCCTGTTGATTTCTATGTTTTGGATGTTTAATACAATGCTTCTTGTGCTATTACTTTGGGAAGACCTTTGCTTCGAACTGTTGGTGCCATCATTGATATGAAACAAGGCACCATTAAATATCAATTTCCATTCAAGAAAGGTATTGAACACTTCCCTATGAGGAGAGATAAGTTGCTTTTTGCTCCTCCTTTGAAAGCAAGGTTTGATGTTAATGCTTCTTTATTTCAAAATACTTGATTTCTTGCTTCTTGTGTCTAACTTAAAGGCGTTAAAGAAAAGTACTTGTTGGAAGATAACCCAAGAGTTTCCTTGAGTCTTGGAAGTTATTACTTCAGTAATGACCTCTCCTTATCCTTTTTTGTTTGCTTTTTGTGCCAAGAATGACCTCTAATGAGAGGGAAGTAAGATTTGGGGAGTTGTTGTCCCAAAACAGATTTCTGTCCTCCACCATAAAAATACCCGAGGAGTCTCTGTAAGTTGGATTGAGCTGAAATTTTACGAATAAATCCCCCAGTATGTTAGCTAACTTTAGTCATTTCAACACTTTTTGATTTGATCAACAGAAGATTTTTGAAAAAAATTCGTTTCTACCTACTGGTCTGTTTTGACAGATTTCTGCCATTATTTGCATTTGCTTCTTATTGATTCCTTTTGGGGTTCTTTTTGGGAAATTGAGATTTTTGAAGGAGTTGCTACAGTATCTTGTGTTTTTAGTAAAAAGTTTTGATGTTCCAAAACTAAACCCAAAGGTCTTTTACCTTTTGAATACACTAATGTTGCTAATGAAGATTATGTGAAGTTTTGTATGAAGGAAAAAAATTCAGGTGTAGAGAAAGAATGATGTAATGAGATGAAGAATGGACAAAAGCTCGAGCTTGGGGATGCCACCCCGGTGTCACCCCAAGAAATATCCAAGAATTACAAGCATCAAAGCTTGGGGATGCCCAAGGCATCCCCTTCTTCATCAATAAAAAGCTCAGGTCTTTCTAGACACTTTGTTTTTATTATGTCATGCACTTTTGTGTTGTTCTTGGAGCGTATTAGTTTTCGTTTGCTTTCCTTTGTTTTTTTAGTTTGCTTGAGTAAAGTAGTTTGGACCCCCGTTCTTGCTGTGTTGTTTCAAATAAGTTGATTAGTGTTGCAAAGGAGTAGAAAGTTCTTGCTTGAAAGTGCAAGAAGAGCTTGCATTAACTGTAACTTAGACTTTAGCATGACATGTTAGGTGTTGTTTTGACCTTATGCTTAGTGATTATTGTTGTAGCATGTATTGTTCCAAACAATTGGGATTGCTTAGTGTGCCTTGAAAAAATCATGCGTTGTTTTAGCATACAAAAGCATAGTATTGTGGTATTCCCCTTTGATATTTTGTTTGGGTTGACTTGGCACATGCTCACACCATGTTATGACTATGAACAAGTCACCATAGCCTCTATGATCATTTAGTCCTTGACTTTTAGTACCACTTTATGCTTTGATTAGTAATGTTTTGTTGCTCTACATGATTATGGCCATTATTGCTCTCTTAGTTGGTTGCTCCCAGTCTTTTGCTAGCCTCCACTTGTATGAGTAATCTCTACTCATGCTTCCAACTCCCAAGAAACCAAGTTATTCCAAAGTGTCCACTATAAACTCCTATGCATGGTGTGTTACACCATTCCAAGTATATTCTTGTTTTCAGCTATCTTCCAATTAAAAAGTATTTTGTTATGTGAAAACTTAGTGATTAAAGCCCTCACAAACTTGATGGCACACTTTTTATTCCTTGCCCCTAATAAACTTGAACCATTGTGTCATCTAAGTTGTATATGCTTGCACTTATACATTGGAATTAGTAGAACCATGCTGTCATGGGGAAAGTTTTCAACATTGCACTTGTACTTAGTACACAGTTGATATCATGCTCTTTTGTCTATGGATATCGCCGGTGTGAAATAAAGAGCGAGCTTGTAAGTCCATGGAGTTATGTATTTTTTGTTAGAGAAATTCCTGGGCCGCTAGCCTAAGCCATGCCTAATCATGGTGGAAACTTGCAGCATCACCATAATGAGCATTCTATGAAGCATCCTCAATAAAAATCTATGCATATAGTAAATAAAAAGATCGCTGAGATGCTCATTGTCTGCTTGCGTTGTCATTTTGGTTATGGGATAGCTCCTGTACCATGTGCAATGGGTACCCCGTTGTCGGTTCTCTATGATACACATGTACTTACAATGACAAGAACTTACAGGTGACTTAAGTTGAGTAGCTTGAGGTGTGGCCCTCGTATTCAAGGGACATGAGATTGCCAACTTATACTTTGTCAAGCATATACTCCATAGTTTGTTCACTTTAACATTAATCACTTCAATATGCTTATTATAGGGGCAATGAGGGTTGAAAGCTAACAAGTACCATAATTTTTGGAAGCTCTTTTTGAAACTTGAAATCCCTGCTTCCCTTTATGAAGGGCCTTTCTTCCACTATTATATTGAGTCTCCACCTTCTACCTTTAGGCACCATTAAGAGAGCATAGTTGACATTTTGTGTGTAGTGTCCCAAAACTTATTGATTGATGCATATTGTTGGTATTACTTGTTCATGTGATATTTGTATCTAGTCACTCTTATGAACTTTGAAGGTGTCCTATGCATCTATTTGCTCCTCCATGAGGGATAAGTTGAATGCCACTATGCCATGTTTTCTGTATGTGAAACAAACAAACATTTTTCAATGCATGTTATTCATGATCTTTGTTTGTAGCCTTTCATGTTGCATGCATAGTTACTTTGTCTTATTGTTAGAACTCCATCTTGCATGCACATGTTTAGAGTTCTGTGATCCCAGCTTTCAATGCTTGCAAATGGTTTGATCTTGGTTTTGATGGTGCATGTCACCTTAAAAATTATTCTTTTACCACTTACCTACTCGAGGACGAGCAGGAGTTAAGCTTGGGGATGCTTGATACGTCGGAAACGTATCTGCAATATTTTATGTTCCATGCTTGTTTAGTATCTACTTTGCTTTTCTTTGTCTACACTTTGAGGTGTTTTTATATGTTTTTTGGAACTAACCTACTAACAAGTTTCCACAGTGTCAGGTGCCTGTTTTCTTCTGTTTTTGGCTCCAGAAAGGCAGAAAATCAATATTCTCGAAATTGGACGGGACAAAAGCCAAAGACAATATTTTACCGTGGGCAACACGAAGCCACAATACAAAACAGATGAGGCTCACCAGGGGGCCACACCCCCGTGGCCGCGCGGGTGGGCCCACCCCACGC
This sequence comes from Avena sativa, assembly GCA_916181665.1. Lineage (NCBI taxonomy): Eukaryota > Viridiplantae > Streptophyta > Magnoliopsida > Poales > Poaceae > Avena > Avena sativa. The sequence continues at coordinate 345,032,274 of OV702280.1, read as the reverse complement.
TTGGGGGGGTGCAGCCGCCCTGGTGGCCCCCTGCCTCGCTTCTTGTAACACCCTCGCCTGATAAGGCTGAGTTCATGTGTATAGTGCCAATCCCTGGATCGGTTCACGGGCACACACAATACAAAATGATACCAAATATAACTGTGCATCATAAATACAACAAATATGATCCAGAATTTACATTATTTATACAAGTACACAGCGGAAAACGAATACAAGGTAGATCTCCATCCTTCAAATGTGCCACAGGCGAACAATTGTTGAGTGGAGTCTCGCGACCTATGAACGATCACTCAAATACGATATAACCTGCAACATGAAACGTTGCAGCCACGAATGGTCAATACATTGAATGTATGACAAGTAGGCTAAAGTGGTTAACAACAGATCTATCAACTACATGCTTATTTGGCCAAGTGGAGTTCAGGCTCATTTGCATAAAACAACAGTTTTATCCTAACATTTGTAACAAAGTAGTTTTTCAATACGATAAATAGGACACTCTGGTTCACTCCCAGGTGCTCCTACCCAATTATGTTCACCCAACAAGTTTTAAGTAATTGAGAAATAAGGATGAGTGAGAAATATCATAGCATCAGTATCAGGTCGCTCAAATTGTCCATAACCGGGGACACGGCTAATCGATTAGTTTATACACCCTGCAGGGGTTAGTATACTTTACCCATGTGACTTGGCCAGCCCAGCTCGTACCACCACTCTCATATTGGGTGATGATACGGAGAAGTCCAAGAAGGAACCGTTCGGGAAGTAGCTCCCCAATCCCGATGCGCACCGGTCCAACCTACACTATCTACATCTCTGGATACACGGGTTCGAGTTACCACAACCTACTGAGTTCAGCCAACCGCCCATTTCATTATTGGCACATGGTTGCACACGAAAGCTTCCAAACAAAGAAACCAATCATTTCTCAGTGTCCTGGGTGCCTTTCCGCAATGATACCACCAAAAATTATCAATCCCATCACACCCAGGAGATTCATTGATTAAGTTGTTTTAGTTTTCGCAAACCAACACATTTAGAAACAACTTCAGTGATGTAACCCATCCCTCGTTCATCATAGCATGGCTAAGCACATCTACCAACGGTGGCTCATAAACAAGGAATGCTAGGGAATAATATGGGACATAGCATAGCATATACACATCAATTCCTACATATGCAATTCTACAAAAACATCTATAATGCATAGGAAAACAATAGGACATTTATGACCAAGATAGCACCACTTGCCTTTGTTGTAGATGTAGTCGATTAGATAATCCTCACAATTCTCATAGATATAATGGTTGCTCTCGTCATAACCACAATACTTGCAATCATAGTAGTTGCAATCACACACGTTGCACTCCTCGCAATCTATCGATCAAACAATTGCATACAACATAAACAATAGCACATAGAGATCAAACAAATACAACAAATGCATGCATGACAATTTAATAAGTCACACTGGTTGTTACTTTAGTTCTCTAAACAACATTGAAGTATATGATGCATGCAAGAGACTAATTAATGTAATGGAGTACTTGTTATTAATAATTACTTGCCAATATAGGGTTTTTAATAGTTCTGTTGTAACGCCTGTTCTAACTGTCGTATTAAATTTGTTTCTTGGGTTTATTGGATAGAGGACATTAATACGAACCAGTAGGCGTTGGATTCACCCTAATCGGAGTTATAGATCTTTTTGTATGATTTAAATAGTTTTTAATGGGTTTTAAATGATTGATATAGTTTTTGTTGTATAAAAATCAAACTAAAATTATATCTGTAATCTCCACGGAATTGTGAATCTAGGGACATATTATTTGTAATTTTCAGAATAGTATTTATTTACTTATGAATTTATTACTCTAAATAAGCCATTAAACCATTTAAATCTTCACGGCAAAACCTTACAGTAAAAGGCAGAACTAATTGCATATTGATGATCTACATGGAACCAGCTTTCCATCGGTATATCATTTATATTTTTGTGACAAGCAATTAATTTACTATGAATTTAATGATTTATAAAGCCATTAAAACTAATTAAGTTGCTACGGGTTAAATAGTCGGCAAAGACTAGATCCAACCAGATATTATTAATATACATTACAGTAGCTTCAATTTGATATATTGTCCATATTTTTCAGAGTTACAGATAATTTCTTATGAATTTATTAACCTAAAAGACCATTAAAACTAATTAAATTACTGCAGTAACCACGTACAGTAAAATTTGGATCTATTCTGATAAGATGATTCTACGTAAAATTATCTTCAATTTGATATATTATACGCAATTTTTGGACGTGGTATAAATTTCTAATGAATTTTACAAGTTAGATCTATAATGTGCAATTTTAAATTCGAACGGAATATTCTAGGGAATATTCCGCTGACTGGACAGGTTGACTTTGCATTCTGACTGGGACTAGATGTTGACCTGATGTTGACGTGGCATTAATGAAGAAGCTGACCGGGATGACGACATGGCACGCACCGGTTTGATTGGATCTCGATCGTTTGGATAGGATCCGGTGGCTAGAAGAAGAGATTGACCCGATTTTGGCTCAGAATAGACAAGAAACAGATCTGTGTTAGAGAGACAAATCTGTAGGTCAAATTGAGAAACTTAGATGTCACATCCCAAATTTTAGATTTGGTCTTGCATATCATTCATAGCATTGCATCATATCTTTCCATGCAAAACCATCGACTAGAAAGGTTCGGCGATACGCCACCTTCAAAACCCTATTTTGTTTCAATACAAGGTTCCTGCGGGGAGCTTTAGAGAGACTTGCAACAACCACCCCTGTAGGTTCGAGTTTTCGCTCAAACTTTGACTGAAGGTTGTTCCTCTCGACGATACGAACCCGTAGGCGCGAGAATCGCTCCAATCGGAGTTCGTATGCAAAAGACTCGGACGTTTTAGTAAACGCCGGAAAACGGTCCGAAAATCTGGACCGATTTCCGAATTCTAGTCCAACTCCGGACCGAATCTGTTTGGATTTCCGCGAGAGGGCCACAAAAAGGAGACCCCACCTGCCTCGGCCCGCGTGCCCGACTCCCACCCCGCCGCCACGATCGACTCCTGCGCGCGCACGCCTACCGAGACCCGCCGCCGCCGCCTCCTGACTCGCCGCCGCCGGCCGCCGCCGTCGCCCCTCGTCGCCGTCGCCGCCCCAGGTCCGCCGGCCGCCTTCTCTCTCTCTCTGTTCTCTCCGTTCCCGCCGACGCCGCTCTCCGCCTTGGCCGCCGCCGCCATCGCCGCCTTGGCCGCCGCGCCACCCCCGCATCGCCGCCGCCGCAAGCAGCCACCGCTGCCGCATGCTGCTGCTGCCGCTGTCGCCTTGCGCCGCTGCCGCGCCGAGCCGCCGCCTCGCTTGCGCCGCCGCCTCGCCTCCGCTGCTGCGCCGCGCGCCGCGCACGCTTGCCCGCTGCCGCGACCACCGCCGCCGCATGCTGCTGCTTCCGCCACCGGCCACGCCTCCACGCCGCCTCGCCGCAGCGCCGCCGCTGCCTTGCCGCGTGCGCTCGCCCGTGCGCGTCATCGCATGCGCGCATGCATGCACGCATACACGCACGTGCGCGCCGTCTTGTGCGTGCGCAATTATTTTCTCGGACCCGTAGTTGACCTTGTGTATCCGCGCAGGAAGAACCACGTCGCCGGAAGTGATCGCCACCGTCGTCCGGAGCTCGCCGCATCTTCCGGAGTCCGTTTCGCCATCTGTTTCCGGTAAGACAGCAGCCACCGTCAGATCTCAGATCAGCGGCTTAGATCGTTCGTTGACTGGTCAGCATCCCAGGCATTGACTAGTCAGACGGCCAGTCAGCGCCCAGTCAGCAGCCGAGTTGACCAGTCAAAGAGACACGGTTGACTGGGTCAATTTCGTTAATCCCTTTAGTTGGCAGATTTCGGTAGAATCTTGTAAATTGCGTAGTAGTTCAACCGCTTGGCCAAAAATTGCAAATAAAATATGTACGAGTTCAGTGAGTCGTGTAGAATCTCGTTGTAGCTTTGGTTCAGACTTTTACTGTCAGGTTTAGTACAGTTTAATCAAATTAATTAGTGGCCTTTTCGGAGTATTAAATTCGTAGAAAAAGATCCGTAGCTCCAAAAATCGCGTGTGATATGTCCCTGAACTCGTGTGAACGAGGGGAATCTCATCGTGAATTAAAAAGATAGGCTTACAGTAAAAACTTCTGCAGTATTTGTCTATTAGCTTTCTGCAGTGTTTTAATTACTCGGGAAGTTCTATAACTCCTTTTTGAGTAATTCCAATTGGTACTGTTTCTTTACAGCGATGCCTTTGCGGTAGAATATTTCCAAGATTTTACAAACAGTATACTACCGGTAGCGAATTATTTAACTTCTAGCTCTAGTTGTGAGCACTACTTTTGTCTATTAGTTTTCCTAGCGTCAAATCTATTTTTCATGCATGTATTCGGTAGTATTATGGATTAGAATAATGTGGTGCAGCTGTAGCACCAATTCACTTGCCGTTCTTTCATTCATGCATCATATTTGTTGCATATGTTGTGGATTGTTTGTTTATGAAATGCAATTGTGTCGTGTAGATTGTGCTGAGTGCAACGCTTGTTCGTGTGAGGATTGTGCTCCAGACCGCTACAACCAAGGCAAGTAGATGCTACTTTGTTCATGATATCGTCCTACTATTTTCAATGCATTGTCGTGTATTTTGTAGATGCATGTGTAGGATGATACTATCGCTATGCTATGTCCTATTATGTGGTAGGGCTTTCCTTGTAGATGAACCACCGTTGGTAGATGTGCTTAGCCATGCTTGATGAACGAGGGCTGGGTTACATCATTGCTACTTGTTTTCTCAAAGTATTGGTTTGTGAAAACAAAAACAACTTAATCAATGAACCCCCTGGGTGTGATGGTATTGATAAATTTTGGTGGTTTCATTGCGAAAAGGCACCCAGGTATCAAGAGAGAATGATTGGCTTCTTTATTGTGTAACTTACGTGTACAACCATGTGCCAATAATGAAATGGGCGGTTGGTTGTACTTAGTAGGTTGTGGTAACTCGAACCCGCGTATCCAGAGATGTAGAATTTTGGTAGGTTGGACCGGTGCGCGTCGGGATTGAGGAGCTACTTCCCGAACAGTCTCTTCTTGGTCTTCTCCCTATCATCGCCCAAAATGAGAGCGATGGTACGAGATGGGCTGGCCAAGTCACATGGGTAAAGTGTACTAACCTCTGTAGAGTGTATAATCTAATCGATTAGCCGTGTCCCCGGTTATGGGCATCTGAGTTGCTAGATATTGATTCCATGACATGTTTCTCGCTCATTCTAATTTCATAATTGTTTTAATCTTGTTGGGTTAACTTAATTGGGATCTTTTCAAAGAAAATCAAAACTGTTTATGAAAGTAGGACAAATGTATTTGCAAATGCAAGCCAGACACAGCTCCAATTGCCAAATATGCATGTAGATGTTAGAACTATTGTCTCCTTTACTAGCTCTACTTGCCATACATTCCATGTATTGACCCTTCGGGGCTGCTACGTTTCATGTTGCAGGTTATTCCGATTCTGATTGATCGTTATAGGCCACGGTACTCCACTCGGCACTTGTTCACTTGTGGGCAAATTGAATATTGGAGGATTTATTCGTTTATGTTGTTACCTGAATAATTTGAGCTAGCTTTATGCTAAGCTTTTATTGTAATAATGGTACTATGGATCTTTGTACATCATGATACACGGTTATTTTGCTATGTTATCTATCTTACTCTATTGTGGGCCAATGAACCGATCCAGGGATTGGCATGTCACATAGAGGCCACGGTCTTTTCAGAATCGGGGTGTCACAGGATGGTATCAGAGCCCGTGTGTCGACTGTAGGATCGTGACCTAGGATTGGATTAGGAAGCCATAGAATTATTGAAGCCTATATTAACTCTGTCTTTCATCTTATGCCTTTCACCCTCGTATATTATTACCATATGCTATTCTCACACTTTCCTCTTTTACTTGATAGATGGGAGACGTCAGGACTGAGTATGTCACCATGGAGTCACCAAGGCCCTTTGCAAGGCAGTTAGCTCAGCTCTCTCAGTCATTGGGATTGCCACTGCCCATGTTCAAGGGAAGAAGGCTGTACACCTATGGATATGGAGAGGATGCATGGGAGATCACTACCTTCATATTCAGAGATGCCTCCTTGCCAAACCCCGCGCATTTGGTCTACACCAAGATATACTGCAACTGGGGACTTGGAATCAACTTGGCCATACACGAAGCCCTGTCTCGCCAGTGCCATTATGTCCGACACCTACTGCCAGCGGATTCGCCCTACCGTGACTATGGAAGGCGTGATGAAGATGGGAACATTGTGGTTACCCCGGGCGACAGGAACAACATGCCGCCCCGTCGGAGGCACATAGAGGACATGGAAAAGGAGAATGGAGCTCTAGCAGAGAAGGTGAGGATGCTAAAGGAGATTGCAGATTTTACTAGCAATGGTATGGTGGTCCAAGGACAGGAGATTGACACTTTGCATGAAGATGTGGGAGTTTTGGAGAATGCCCTGATAGCCAGAGATGCTACCATAGCACATCTTCATGGTACGGTGCAGGAGAACACCCAGAACATACAGCAATTGCAAGGGACAGTCCAGGAAAGGGATCAAACTATTGAAGCTATGACAACCCAGATTGCCGCTCTCCAGGCACAGCTGAATCCACCCTCTGATGATGACAATGGAGATGATGGCAACAATGGGGATGATGATGACAGTGGAGATGATGATGATGAGGACGAGGATGACGATGATGGAGACGATGATGGTGGAGGAGATGAAGCTGTTGCAGTTGCAGCTGAGAGTGAAGCAGAAGAGGAGGATCCAGAAGAGGTGGAGTTTGAAGTCTCAAGTGATGGTTCAAGAGAGGTGTACACTCCGCCGCCATGGTTGTACCGCGAGCCGAAGCGTCAGCGCATGACCGCAAGGACCTACCTCAATCTCTTCAAGAATTAGATAGAAGTCCACCAATTAGTCCTCGTTAGGCGAATTCGTTAGGATTAGTCTCGATCGTTGTGAAGCTTAGTTCGTGTTAGTTTAATAATGTTTAGTTGCTTATTTGTGTACTCCAATATCCCAGAAATTATTTGTGCGAATTTCAATGAAAGAGTTATGGCAATTTGGTTACTATCTGTGTTATTTTCGCTGCAGTTTTTCTGCTGATACAGCAGTACTGCGCGATTTTTCATATTTTTCTGGTAACTCGGAAAAATCTGAAAAAAATTGGGCTGATGCGAAACTCCCTGTGCTATATGCACAAAAATTGTCTTAATTTTCTAACGAGTTTAAGTCAGGCGGAAAAATTCATGAATGCTGCTGGACAGTTCTGGCAGAATTGTTGTTTTGGTTGATTAGTTGATCTATTGTTTAGCTAACCATTGCCAACTCTTGCAAAACTATTTCAGTAGGTATATACTGCTAGGATAACACCTGGGATGTTGCTGGACCGCTTGTTTGTTGATGTGTTGCTTGCTTGTGATTGTCTGCGATTGTTTGTTGTTGATTGCTCATATGCATGGGTAGAATCCTATTACCGTAGTTGATTCTTTCTAAACTTACCTGTGCTGAACCGCAGATGCCTCCCCGTCGCCACCCCACTGAGATGGAGCAGCTCATGGCCGCTCAGGCACAGCTGACCCAAGTGATGACCCAGTTCATGGCGAATCAGAACAACAACAATGGAAACAATCAGCCTCAGGGAGATGCTCTCACCAGATTTCTGAGGTTAAGGCCAGCTAAGTTCTCTACTGCAACGGAACCAATGGTTGCTCTCGACTGGTTGCGTTCCGTCAACAAGGATCTAGTAACTGTTGGATGTACTGATGCTGAGAAGGTGAGGTTTGCCGCTCACCTACTAGAAGGACCAGCCGCTTCTTGGTGGGACACATTCCAGATCACCCACCCGCTGGATACCGTGACTTGGGCTATGTTTGAGGAAGGTTTTAGAACCAACCACGTGTCTTCAGGAGTTCTGAGCCTGAAGAGGAAGGAGTTCCGCAACCTGCGCCAAACCAATCGCACCGTGGTCGAGTACATTGAGGAGTTCAACAACCTGTCCCGTTATGCACCTGAGGATGTGGACACTGATGCCAAAAGGAGGGAGAGATTCCTGGATGGCCTCAGTGATGAGCTTTCGGTACAGCTACTTGTGGTTTATTGCCCCACTTTCCAGGAGCTTATGGACAAGGCTAGGATCTTGGAAGGGAAGCACAAACATGTGGAGAATCGCAAGAGAAAGAACAACAATCACCACTCTGGTTCACACCACAAGTCTCGCACTTCATATGATGGATACTCCAAGCATGGAGGAAGTGACCATGGGAGCCATGACCGCCACCACCATGGAGGCGATGGGCATCGTCATGACAACCACAGGGGCAGCCACCACAACCACAAGGGAGGACACTCTCACCATTCTGGTGGACACGGTGGACATGACCGCAACCGTGATCGCAGCTTCGTGAAGAAGGATCTGAGTGAGGTGACATGCTTCAAGTGTAAACAGAAGGGACACTATGCTGACAACTGTCTAGAGAGGAAAGGACTGAAGCCAACCAACAACGAGAAGGCCACAGTGAACCACATGAATGTGGAGGAGATTCCAGATGAGCCTGACCTTGTTATTGGTAAGTTCCCAATCAACACTTACCCTGCACTTATACTTTTCGATACTGGTGCATCGCATTCATTCATCTCAAGGGCATTTGTGGATAAGTATAAGTTACCTACTGAGTCTATGAAAAGGTCATTTAGAGTGAGTTCACCTGGAGGAGATATGATAGCTAGTGCGGGATGCCGCGATTTAACTGTGAGGATTGGAACACACAACTTCATTGCATATTTGGTAGTGTTGGATTCACAGGGATTAGACGTTATTCTGGGTATGGATTGGATGTCTATGCATGGGGGACACATAGATTGTGCACAGCGAGCTGTTTCACTCAAAACCCCGGATGGTAAGAGGATTAGATTCAAGTCAGCTGTACGACCAGGAAGGTGTAAGTTGAATTCTCTTAAGGGGGTTAGCATGGATACTGTGCCAGTGATTAGGGATTATCCCGACGTGTTTCCGGAAGAACTGCCAGGGATGCCACCTGACAGGGAAGTAGAGTTTCTTATCGACCTGATGCCGGGAACAGGACCTATAGCAAAGAAGCCATATAAGATGGATGTGGATGAACTGAAGGAACTGAAGAAGCAGTTGAAAGAGCAGCTGGAAAAGGGATTCATTCAGCCTAGTGCGTCGTCATGGGGAGCACCTGTTCTGTTTGTGGAGAAGAAAGACAGCACCAAGAGATTAGTGGTGGACTATCGTTCGCTGAATGAAGTGACTATCAAGAACAAGTACCCTCTGCCGAACATAAATGATTTGTTTGATCAACTGGAAGGTGCAAAAGTGTTCAGCAAGATTGACCTGCGATCTGGCTACTTTCAATTGAAGATCCCGGAGGAGGATGTACCAAAAACCGCCTTCACCACTAGGTATGGTTTATATGAGTATACGGTTATGTCTTTTGGACTAACGAATGCCCCGGCATACTTCATGACCATGATGAACAAGGTATTTATGGAGTATTTGGACAAGTTCGTGGTGGTGTTTATTGATGACATACTGATATATTCCAAGGATGATGCTGAGCATGAGAAACATCTGCGACTGATTATGGAGAAACTGAGGGAACACAAGCTGTATGCCAAATTCAGCAAGTGTGAATTCTGGCTTAACACCGTTGGGTTTCTTGGACACGTAGTGTCAGGAGAAGGAATTGTTGTTGATCCAAACAAAGTGACTGCAGTAACAGAGTGGGAAGCGCCCAAGAATGCAGGAGAGATTCGAAGCTTTTTGGGACTTGCTGGATATTACAGGAGGTTCATTGAAAACTTTTCCAAGATTGCTAAGCCAATGACTGAACTTCTGAAGAAGGAGAGGAAGTTTGAATGGTCAGACGTATGTGAAGCCAGCTTTCAGGAACTGAAGCGTCGACTAGTGACCGCGCCTGTTCTATGTTTACCAGATCTTCAGAAGGATTTCCAAGTGTACTGTGATGCTTCTCGACAGGGACTTGGGAGTGTGCTGATGCAAGATGGGAGAGTAGTGGCATATGCCTCGCGACAACTCAAGCACCATGAGCGGAATTACCCCACACACGACTTGGAGTTAGCGTCAGTGATTCATGCGCTCAAGGTATGGAGGCATTACTTAATGGGAAAACACTGTGATGTGTACACCGACCACAAGAGCCTGAAGTACATATTCACGCAGAAGGAACTGAACATGAGACAAAGGAGATGGTTGGAGCTTATCAAGGATTATGATATGAATCTACAATATCACCCAGGAAAGGCCAATGTAGTAGCAGATGCCCTGAGCCGGAAGGTGTATGCCAATGGCTTGACAATTGGTGAATTGCCTGAGGATTTGTGCAAGCAATTCAAGGACCTTAGACTGGAGGTAGTATCTGAAGGATACTTAGCAACAATGGAAGTCCAACCAACGCTACAGGACAGAATCAGGAAGGCTCAGATAGGAGACAAAGAGATAGATGAAGTTAAGGAAAAGATGAAGGAAGGTCGAGCAAGGGAATTCCGTGAGGATGAGCAAGGAACCCTGTGGTACGGAGATCGATTGTGCGTTCCCAACGATTCCGAGATAAGGAAGTTGATATTGCAGGAGGCTCATGACTCGCCATATTCCATACATCCGGGCAATACGAAGATGTATATGGACCTAAAGGACAGATTCTGGTGGAACAACATGAAAGGAGACATCGCGGAGCATATTGCCCTATGTGATGTATGCAGCCGAGTGAAGGCAGAACACCAGAAGCCGGCAGGATTGCTACAGCCATTGCCCGTGCCGGATTGGAAATGGGATAGAGTGGGAATGGACTTTATTACAGGACTGCCCAGGACCAGGTCAGGATATGACTCTATTTGGGTAGTGGTCGACCATTTGACCAAGGTAGCCCACTTTATACCAGTGAAGACGACCTATACGAGTGCAAAGTTGGCCAAGATTTACATGGACAGGATTGTGTGCCTACACGGAGTTCCCAAGAGTATCGTATCTGATAGAGGCACCCAATTTACCTCACACTTCTGGCGCCAGCTGCACGAGTCACTTGGTACTAGATTGGAGTTTAGCACAGCGTTTCACCCGCAGACTGATGGTCAGACCGAAAGGGTGAATCAGATTTTGGAGGACATGCTGAGAGCTTGCGCCTTGGCTCATGGCTCTAGTTGGGATGAGAATTTACCGTATGCGGAGTTTTCCTACAACAACAGCTATCAAACCAGCATCAAGACGTCACCGTTCGATGTGCTATATGGGAAACGGTGCCGGACACCATTGCTATGGGATGGAGTAGGAGAACGTTAGCTGTTTGGACCTGATTTGATCAAGGACGCTGAGGAGAAGGTCGCCTTGATTAGAGATAGGCTGAAGGTAGCACAATCAAGGCAGAAGAGCTACGCTGACGCCAAGCGCAAGGAAGTGGTGTATGACATAGGTGATAGATCATACCTCAGAGTGTCGCCACTTCGTGGAATCAAGAGATTTGGAATTAAGGGTAAGCTGGCACCTCGATTTATTGGACCGTATCGGGTCTTAGCACGCAAAGGAGAAGTTGCTTATCAGTTGGAGTTGCCAGAAGCTCTGTCTGCTGTTCACAACGTATTCCACGTATCCCAGCTGAAGAAGTGTCATCCAGAGATGGTGGATACACCATTGAGAGACACTGTACCGCTAGAGGAAGTTCAGCTTGAGAACGACTTGACCTATGAGGAGAAACCGGTCAAGATTCTGGAGACAGCAGAGAGGATTACCCGTACCAAGACAATCAAGTTTTGCAAGGTGCAGTGGAGTCACCACACCGAAGAGGAAGCCACTTGGGAGCGTGAGGATGACATCCGAGAAGACTACCCACACCTATTTGCTAGCCGCGCCGAATCTCGAGGACGAGATTCATCTTAAGGGGGTTAGTCTTGTCACATCCCAAATTTTATATTTGGTCTTGCATATCATTCATAGCATTGCATCATATCTTTCCATGCAAAACCATCGAGTAGAAAGGTTCGGCGATACGCCACCTTCAAAACCCTATTTTGTTTCAATACAAGGTTCCTGCGGGGAGCTTTAGAGAGACTTGCAACAACCACCCCTGTAGGTTCAAGTTTTTGCTCAAACTTCGACTGAAGGTTGTTCCTCTCGACGATACGAACCCGTAGGCGTGAGAATCGCTCCAATCGGAGTTCGTATGCAAAAGACTCGGACGTTTTAGTAAACCGCCGGAAAACGGTCCGAAAATCTGGACCGATTTCCGAATTCTAGTCCAACTCCGGACCGAATCTGTTTGGATTTCCGCGAGAGGGCCACAAAAAGGAGACCCCACCTGCCTCGGCCCGCGTGCCCAACTCCCACCCCGCCGCCACGATCGACTCCTGCGCGCGCACGCCTACCGAGACCCGCCGCCGCCGTCGCCCCTCGTCGCCGTCGCCGCCCCAGGTCCGCCGACCGCCTTCTCTCTCTCTTCTCTCCGTTCCCGCCGACGCCGCTCTCCGCCTTGGCCGCCGCCGCCATCGCCGCCTTGGCCGCCGCAAGCAGCCACCGTCGCCTTGCGCCGCTGCCGCCGCCTCGCCTGCGCCGCCGTGTCGCCTCCGCTGCTGCGCCGCGCGCCGCGCACGCTTGCGCGCTGCCGCGACCACCGCCGCCGCCGCCGCATGCTGCTGCTGCCGCCACCGGCCACGCCGCCTCGCCGCAGCGCCGCCTTGCTGCGTTGCTGCCGCACCGCCGCTGCCTTGCCGCGCGCGCTGCGCGCTGCTCGCTGCGCTGCCGCGTGCGCTCGCCCGTGCGCGTCATCGCATGCGCGCATGCATGCACGCATACACGCACGTGCGCGCCGTGTAGTTGACCTTGTGTATCCGCGCAGGAAGAACCACGTCGCCGGAAGTGATCGCCACCGCCGTCCGGAGCTCGCCGCATCTTCCGGAGTCCGTTTCGCCATCTGTTTCCGGTAAGACAGCAGCCACCGTCAGATCTCAGATCAGCGGCTTAGATCGTTCGTTGACTGGTCAGCATCCCAGGCATTGACTAGTCAGACGCCCAGTCAGCGCCCAGTCAGCAGCCGAGTTGACCAGTCAAAGAGACACAGTTGACTGGGTCAATTTCGTTAATCCCTTTAGTTGGCAGATTTCGGTAGAATCTCGTAAATTTCGTAATAATTCAACCGCTTGGCTAAAAATTGCAAATAAAATATGTACGAGTTCAGTGAGTCGTGTAGAATCTCGCTGTAGCTTTGGTTCAGACTTTTACTGTCAGGTTTAGTACAGTTTAATCAAATTAGTTAATGGCCTTTTCGGAGTATTAAATTCGTAGAAAAAGATCCGTAGCTCCAAAAATCGCGTGTGATATGTCCCTGAACTCGTGTGAACGAGGGGAATCTCATCGTGAATTAAAAAGATAGGCTTACAGTAAAAACTTCTGCAGTATTTGTCTATTGGCTTTCTGCAGTGTTTTAATTACTCGGGAAGTTCTATAACTCCTTTTTGAGTAATTCCAATTGGTACTGTTTATTTACAGCGATGCCTTTGCGGTAGAATATTTCCAAGATTTTACAAACAGTATAATACCGGTAGCGAATTATTTAACTTCCAGCTCTAGTTGTGAGCACTACTTTTGTCTATTAGTTTTCCTAGCGTCAAATCTATTTTTCATGCATGTATTCGGTAGTATTATGGATTAGAATAATGTGGTGCAGCTGTAGCACCAATTCACTTGCCGTTCTTGCATTCATGCATCATATTTGTTGCATATGTTGTGGATTGTTTGTTTATGAAATGCAATTGTGTCGTGTAGATTGTGCTGAGTGCAACGCTTGTTCGTGTGAGGATTGTGCTCCAGACCGCTACAACCAAGGCAAGTAGATGCTACTTTGTTCATGATATCGTCCTACTATTTTCAATGCATTGTCGTGTATTTTGTAGATGCATGTGTAGGATGATACTATCGCTATGCTATGTCCTATTATGTGGTAGGGCTTTCCTTGTAGATGAACCACCGTTGGTAGATGTGCTTAGCCATGCTTGATGAACGAGGGCTGGGTTACATCATTGCTACTTGTTTTCTCAAAGTATTGGTTTGTGAAAACAAAAACAACTTAATCAATGAACCCCCTGGGTGTGATGGTATTGATTAATTTTGGTGGTTTCATTGCGAAAAGGCACCCAGGTATCAAGAGAGAATGATTGGCTTCTTTATTGTGTAACTTACGTGTACAACCATGTGCCAATAATGAAATGGGCGGTTGGTTGTACTTAGTAGGTTGTGGTAACTCGAACCCGCGTATCCAGAGATGTAGAATTTTGGTAGGTTGGACCGGTGCGCGTAGGGATTGAGGAGCTACTTCCCGAACAGTCTCTTCTTGGTCTTCTCCCTATCATCGCCCAAAATGAGAGCGATGGTACGAGATGGGCTGGCCAAGTCACATGGGTAAAGTGTACTAACCTCTGTAGAGTGTATAATCTAATCGATTAGCCGTGTCCCCGGTTATGGGCATCTGAGTTGCTAGATATTGATTCCATGACATGTTTCTCGCTCATTCTAATTTCATAATTGTTTTAATCTTGTTGGGTTAACTTAATTGGGATCTTTTCAAAGAAAATCAAAACTGTTTATGAAAGTAGGACAAATGTATTTGCAAATGCAAGCCAGACACAGCTCCAATTGCCAAATATGCATGTAGATGTTAGAACTATTGTCTCCTTTACTAGCTCTACTTGCCATACATTCCATGTATTGACCCTTCGGGGCTGCTACGTTTCATGTTGCAGGTTATTCCGATTCTGATTGATCGTTATAGGCCACGGTACTCCACTCGGCACTTGTTCACTTGTGGGCAAATTGAATATTGGAGGATTTATTCGTTTATGTTGTTACCTGAATAATTTGAGCTAGCTTTATGCTAAGCTTTTATTGTAATAATGGTACTCTGGATCTTTGTACATCATGATACACGGTTATTTTGCTATGTTATCTATCTTACTCTATTGTGGGCCAATGAACCGATCCAGGGATTGGCATGTCACATAGAGGCCACGGTCTTTTCAGAATCGGGGTGTCACAGGATGGTATCAGAGCCCGTGTGTCGACTGTAGGATCGTGACCTAGGATTGGATTAGGAAGCCATAGAATTATTGAAGCCTATATTAACTCTGTCTTTCATCTTATGCCTTTCACCCTCGTATATTATTACCATATGCTATTCTCACACTTTCCTCTTTTACTTGATAGATGGGAGACGTCAGGACTGAGTATGTCACCATGGAGTCACCAAGGCCCTTTGCAAGGCAGTTAGCTCAGCTCTCTCAGTCATTGGGATTGCCACTGCCCATGTTCAAGGGAAGAAGGCTGTACACCTATGGATATGGAGAGGATGCATGGGAGATCACTACCTTCATATTCAGAGATGCCTCCTTGCCAAACCCCGCGCATTTGGTCTACACCAAGATATACTGCAACTGGGGACTTGGAATCAACTTGGCCATACACGAAGCCCTGTCTCGCCAGTGCCATTATGTCCGACACCTACTGCCAGCGGATTCGCCCTACCGTGACTATGGAAGGCGTGATGAAGATGGGAACATTGTGGTTACCCCGGGCGACAGGAACAACATGCCGCCCCGTCGGAGGCACATAGAGGACATGGAAAAGGAGAATGGAGCTCTAGCAGAGAAGGTGAGGATGCTAAAGGAGATTGCAGATTTTACTAGCAATGGTATGGTGGTCCAAGGACAGGAGATTGACACTTTGCATGAAGATGTGGGAGTTTTGGAGAATGCCCTGATAGCCAGAGATGCTACCATAGCACATCTTCATGGTACGGTGCAGGAGAACACCCAGAACATACAGCAATTGCAAGGGACAGTCCAGGAAAGGGATCAAACTATTGAAGCTATGACAACCCAGATTGCCGCTCTCCAGGCACAGCTGAATCCACCCTCTGATGATGACAATGGAGATGATGGCAACAATGGGGATGATGATGACAGTGGAGATGATGATGATGAGGACGAGGATGACGATGATGGAGACGATGATGGTGGAGGAGATGAAGCTGTTGCAGTTGCAGCTGAGAGTGAAGCAGAAGAGGAGGATCCAGAAGAGGTGGAGTTTGAAGTCTCAAGTGATGGTTCAAGAGAGGTGTACACTCCGCCGCCATGGTTGTACCGCGAGCCGAAGCGTCAGCGCATGACCGCAAGGACCTACCTCAATCTCTTCAAGAATTAGATAGAAGTCCACCAATTAGTCCTCGTTAGGCGAATTCGTTAGGATTAGTCTCGATCGTTGTGAAGCTTAGTTCGTGTTAGTTTAATAATGTTTATAGGCCACGGTACTCCACTCGGCACTTGTTCACTTGTGGGCAAATTGAAGATTGGAGGATTTATTCGTTTATGTTGTTACCTGAATAATTTGAGCTAGCTTTATGCTAAGCTTTTATTGTAATAATGGTACTCTGGATATTTGTAGATCATGATACACGGTTATTTTGCTATGTTATCTATCTTACTCTATTGTGGGCCAATGAACCGATCCAGGGATTGGCATGTCACATAGAGGCCACGGTCTTTTCAGAACCGGGGTGTCACATTAGAACACGAAAGTTATGGGGAATCATTATTCCTACCTTCTCACCAAAGGAATTTGGATTTGAAGAAACGAGCGCGAGTACATCTTGGATTTACACCGTAAGATCTGAAATATTGCGATATGAAATTCTCTGGCTGTGGTGAATGAAAATAGGTGAGGTTTGTCGGGATTGAAAGATTTTGACGAGTTCTACAACTTTCATTTTTTGACCGAAGGCAAACGACGAAGTCTAGATGGGTTAAAAAGCGAAATAAGATTCGGGCATGTGTAGATTCGGGATTTCAAGGAGAGAAACTCGTACAGCTGTGGCTCCACAAGTTTATATGGAGATTTAGGATGTTGTAGAGATATGTATTGGAGTAGGGAACAATTAGAAACAAACGGAAGTTGATTCGGAGTTGTAGATAAAAAGTTATAGCAGTTTGAATAGAGATAGGTTTGACAAAACTCATTTTGCACGCCTTTTAAAGCAAAACTAGGCAGGTACGTGCGCGCGTGTAGCTGCTCCGGTCGGTCCGAGTGGGCCGGCCCATTTAGGTTTTTTTTTTCTATTTACTTGTTTCCCTCATATCTTTTGCATACGAACTCCAAATGACATGATTCTTGTTTCTAAATTTTTCTAAAATTGAATAGATCATTATAGGATCAAATTTGTAATCTTTTTACTAGTTTGGAAGTAGTGGATTTATAAATACTTGTATATTCCATTTTATTTATATCTTTATTTGTTTGTATTTATTCCATAACTTTTTCATACTAGCTCCAAATGAGCTCAATTTTGTTTCTAAAATTTTGTAGTATTAATTGGATCTCTTTAGGCTATAATTATCAATAATTTATGCCTTAACAACAATGGGTTTTATAAAGTCAATTTAATTACCCTTAGGAACATTTGGGCGAATCAACTATAGGATTTAGATACCAGGATTTGGATTTAGTTTGTGAGAACTTTGCATGGATGTAATGAAGTGTTTATGAATGCTTCATGATTATCATTTTTAAATCTTGCACACCAATTCTACAATCCATAATCAATCCATGCCCTTTTGCCAATATGGCTACTTAGGTCATAACAAAAGAATATAAGATTTTTGAATTCAAGGTTGAGAGGATTTTCTATTCAAAAAGTTTCTTCTCTTTGAGAATTTTCAACATAGTCAAACAATCAATCAAACTTATTTATTTATTTCACATTCCAAAATTAGGAGAATTTTGGGATGTGACAGACTACCACCCTTAAAAGAAATCTCATCCCGAGATTTGGGAAGGCTAGAAAGAAAGAAAGGTTCGGGATCCATTAGGATGCTACCCCCCTTAAAAGAAAATTTACTAGGTCACTTCTCGAGGATTCATTTAGCTCAGATTGGTTCCCCTTTAGACTTTTATTGACACACTGTCTCTAGCACATTCTAAACATCATGATTGATAGTTTTTGAGAAAGCACTTCTTAAACTAGCAAAACTCTCATGGTGGGCAAATAGGGAACGTTTACTTCACGGTGCCCATAATTCACGGTTGGGATTCATCCTTACCGTACATTCCTATGCTTAGCAATGGATGCTTTTAGAAGGGTGTAACAATATACCATTCTAGGGTTTAGGCTCAACGTCAACTCTCTGCTAAGGTTGAAAAGGGCACTCAAGATTCGCAAAGCCAACAGTACAAGAGCGAATAATAAGAGTAGTAGGAATAGTGATCAATCCATCCTGCACCCAAATCATTACCCTGTATGAGAATAGATGAATCACGTTTTTCTATCACTCGGGCATTCTCACTTGCCTTGAAGAATGTTTCCATGGGCGCGAGCTAATGCTCTATGTATACTCCCATGTATCCAATCAACAAAGCTACTACTAAAACTAAGCTATTGATACTTCAAATTTCAGGTTGGGTAATCTACTACATAACATCATGTGCAACACTTCATACTTCCACATCCTTCTGTTGCATTAGATGAACTATTCTCCTTTGTCGATGCATTATGTTGTAAAACTTTCCACTTAATCCTTATCCATGTATTCAACACATCATTATAGTTCCAGGGGTTTGAGATAGAGAAGAATTGATTGTAGGGAGAAGAAGCTACTAAGGAAGTAATCCTACTCATAACTATATGAAGCAATCAATGTCACAAACAAGAAAACAATCATAAGAAATCAACACAAAAGCAAGCACTTGCATAACAATAATACAAAGGTCTAAATTTAGTAGTATATGACCACAAAATAGTTTGAAAGCATTGGGAACAATACTAGAGTAAAATAGAGCAACATATAAGCAATAAACTAAATCTGTCAAAACGGTACAACAGGTTTAACGAATTTTTCTGGGCACCTTAAACTCGTCAGGAATTTTAGCAAATTTTTGTGCATGTACTACAGGTAATTACGCTCCAGATAATATTTTTTTAGATTTTTACGAGTTACCAGTAAAATATGAAAAATCGCGCGGTATAACAGGTCAGGCAGAAAACTGCAGCAGTAATCTCACGAATTTTAATCAATTCACACCATTAAACTAATTTAAAAACCTCATCACAATTTCAGAAACATTAGAGTTCAAAACTAACTGATCCTAAACAAGCATCACACAAAATAGCTCAATACAACCAAGCAAACAACCTATATTGTCATACCACATAATTTGGTAAGAACAATATGCTAACATGATAGCGATGATCTCCTAAAGAGATAAAATATGGTGGTATAGTCCTACCCAAACTTGGTGAGATGTTCATTTATGTCATACTATTTGTTCTTTACTTGTAGACCAACTCTCATATAGTGATTTGCTTTATAGAAAACTACTAATAACATTTTCCAATTCTTGTAGTTTTTATGGTATATCACTTCTTCTTCTAATCAAATGAATGGACATCTACAAGTTTGAACAAGGAGAGGTGTTGGAAAATGATAGACAAGGAATATAAGAACTCTAATAAGTATAAAATATGATAGTTCTCCTAACAGAGGTCTCCTATTTCTAATCCATTTTCTAAGGTCACGATCCTACAGTCAACACACAGCTCTGATACCATCTTGTAACACCCTCGCCTGATAAGGCTGAGTTCATGTGTATAGTGCCAATCCCTGGATCGGTTCACGGGCACACGCAGTACAAAATGATACCAAATATAACTGTGCATCATAAATACAACAAATATGATCCAGAATTTACATTATTTATACAAGTACACAGCGGAAAACGAATACAAGGTAGATCTCCATCCTTCAAATGTGCCACAGGCGAACAATTGTTGAGTGGAGTCTCGCGACCTATGAACGATCACTCAGATACGATATAACCTGCAACATGAAACGTTGCAGCCACGAATGGTCAATACATTGAATGTATGACAAGTAGGCTAAAGTGGTTAACAACAGATCTATCAACTATATGCTTATTTGGCCAAGTGGAGTTCAGGCTCATTTGCATAAAACAACAGTTTTATCCTAACATTTGTAACAAAGTAGTTTTCCAATACGATAAATAAGACACTCTGGTTCACTCCCAGGTGCTCCTACCCAATTATGTTCACCCAACAAGTTTTAAGTAATTGAGAAATAAGGATGAGTGAGAAATATCATAGCATCAGTATCAGGTCGCTCAAATTGTCCATAACCGGGGACACGGCTAATCGATTAGTTTATACACCCTGCAGGGGTTAGTACACTTTACCCATGTGACTTGGCCAGCCCAGCTCGTACCACCACTCTCATATTGGGTGATGATACGGAGAAGTCCAAGAAGGAACCGTTCGGGAAGTAGCTCCCCAATCCCGATGCGCACCGGTCCAACCTACACTATCTACATCTCTGGATACGCGGTTTCGAGTTACCACAACCTACTGAGTTCAGCCAACCGCCCATTTCATTATTGGCACATGGTTGCACACGAAAGCTTCCAAACAAAGAAACCAATCATTTCTCAGTGTCCTGGGTGCCTTTCCGCAATGATACCACCAAAAATTATCAATCCCATCACACCCAGGAGATTCATTGATTAAGTTGTTTTAGTTTTCGCAAACCAACACATTTACAAACAACTTCAGTGATGTAACCCAGCCCTCGTTCATCATAGCATGGCTAAGCACATCTACCAACGGTGGCTCATAAACAAGGAATGCTAGGGAATAATATGGGACATAGCATAACATATACACATCAATTCCTGCATATGCAATTCTACAAAAACATCTATAATGCATAGGAAAACAATAGGGCATTTATGACCAAGATAGCACCACTTGCCTTTGTTGTAGATGTAGTCGATTAGATAATCCTCACAATTCTCATAGATATAATGGTTGCTCTCGTCATAACCACAATACTTGCAATCATAGTAGTTGCAATCACACACGTTGCACTCCTCGCAATCTATCGATCAAACAATTGCATACAACATAAACAATAGCACATAGAGATCAAACAAATACAACAAATGCATGCATGACAATTTAATAAGTCACAATGGTTGTTACTTTAGTTCTCTAAACAACATTGAATTATATGATGCATGAAAGAGACTAATTAATGTAAGGGAGTACTTGTTATTAATAATTACTTGCCAATATAGGGTTTTTAATAGTTCTATTGTAACGCCTGTTCTAATTGTCGTATTAAATTTGTTTCTTGGGTTTACTGGATAGAGGACATTAATATGAACCAGTAGGCGTTGGATTCACCCTAATCGGAGATCTTTTTGTATGATTTAAATAGTGTTTAATGGGTTTTAAATGATTGATATAGTTTTTGTTGTCTAAAAATCAAACTAAAATTATATCTGTAATCTCCAAGGAATTGTGAATCCAGGGACATATTATTTGTAATTTTCAGAATAGTATTTATTTACTTATGAATTTATTACTCTAAATAAGCCATTAAACCATTTAAATCTTCACGGCAAAACCTTACAGTCAAAGGCAGAACTAATTGCATATTGATGATCTACATGGAACTAGCTTTCCATCGGTATATCATTTATATTTTTGTGACAAGCAATTAATTTACTATGAATTTAATGATTTATAAAGCCATTAAAACTAATTAAATTGCTACGGGTTAAATAGTCGGCAAAGGCTATATCCAACCAGATATTATTAATGCACATTACAGTAGCTTCAATTTGATATATTGTCCATATTTCTCGGAGTTACAGATAATTTCTTATGAATTTATTAACCTAAAAGACCATTAAAACTAATTAAATTACTATAGTAACCACGTACAGTAAAATTTGGATCTATTCTAATAAGATGATTCTACGTAAAATTATCTTCAATTTGATATATTATACGCAATTTTTGGACGTGGTATGAATTTCTAATGAATTTTATAAGTTAGATCTATAATGTGCAATTTTAAATTCGAACGGAATATTCCAGGGAATATTCCGCTGACTGGACAGGTTGACTTTGCATGCTGACTGGGACTAGATGTTGACCTGACGTTGAAGTGACATTGATGTGGAAGCTGACCGGGATGACGACATGGCACGCACCGGTTTGATTGGATCTTGATCGTCTGGATAGGATTCGGTGGTTAGAAGAAGAGATTGACCCGATTTTGGCTCAGAATAGACAAGAAACAGATCTGTGTTAGAGAGACAAATCCGTAGGTCAAATTGAAAAACTTAGAACACGAAAGTTGTGGGAAATCATTATTCCTACCTTCTCACCAAAGGAATTTGGATTTGAAGAAACGAGCGCGAGTACATCTTGGATTTACACCGTAAGATCTGAAATATTGCGATACGAAATTCTCCGGCTGTGGTGGATGAAAAGAGGTGAGGTTTGTCGGGATTGAAAGATTTCGACGTGTTCTACAACTTTCGTTTTTTGACCGAAGTCAAACGACGAAGTCTAGATGGGTTAAAAAGCGAAATAAGATTCGGGCATGTGTAGATTCGGGATTTCAAGGAGAGAAACTCGTACAGCTGTGGCTCCACGAGTTTATATGGAGATTTAGGATGTTGTAGAGATAGGTATTAGATTAGGGAACAATTAGAAACAAACGGAAGTTGATTCGGAGTTTTAGATAAAAAGTTATAGCAGTTTGAATAGAGATAGGTTTGACAAAACTCGTTTTGCACGCCTTTTAAAGCAAAACTGGGCAGGTACGTGCGCGTGTGTAGCTGCTTCGGTCGGTCCGAGTGGGCCAGCCCGTTTAGGTTTTATTTTTCTTTTTCTATTTACTTGTTTCCCTTATATCTTTTGCATACGAACTCCAAATGACATGATTCTTGTTTCTAAATTTTTCTAAAATCGAATAGATTATTATAGGATCAAATTTGTAATCTTTTTACTAGTTTGGAAGTAGTGGATTTATAAATCCTTGTATATTCCATTTTATTTATATCTTTATTTGTTTGTATTTATTCCATAACTTTTTCATACTAGCTCCAAATGAGCTCAATTTTGTTTCTAAAATTTTGTAGTATTAATTGGATCTCTTTAGGCTATAATTATCAATAATTTATGCCTTAACAACAATGGGTTTTATAAAGTCAATTTAATTACCCTTAGGAACATTTGGGCGAATCAACTATAGGATTTAGATACCAGGATTTGGATTTAGTTTGTGAGAACTTTGCATGGATGTAATGAAGTGTTTATGAATGCTTCATGATTATCATTTTTAAATCTTGCACACCAATTCTACAATCCATAATCAATCCATGCCCTTTTGCCAATATGGCTACTTGGGTCATAACAAAAGAATATAAGATTTTGAATTCAAGGTTGAGAGGATTTTCTATTCAAAAAGTTTCTTCTCTTTGAGAATTTTCAACATAGTCAAACAATCAATCAAACTTATTTATTTATTTCACATTCCAAAATTAGGAGAATTTTGGGATGTGACACTTCTTCACCTATAAAGTCCCCCCGATGCCAAAACCCTAAACAACAGATCAATATTCCACGAAACTGTCTGTAGCCGCCACCACCATCGTCCCTAGATCGGGGGGATCTAAAGCACTTCCCGGCACCCTGCCGGAGGAGAGATCATCCCGGAGGCCTTCTTCTTCATCATCCCAGCCTCCGGTATGAAGCGTGAGTAGTTCCACCTTGGACTACGGGTCCATGTAGTAGTTAGATGGTTGTATCTCCTCCTTGCTTTCATGTATAGATCTTGTGAGCTCCGTTCATGATCAAGATCTAATCTGTTTGTAATCATGCATGTTGTGTTTGCGGGGATCCGATGGATATTGAGATTACTATGTCAGATTGATTAATGGTTTTGTATTATTGATTCTATCATGTCTGTGTTGTTTGTGATCTTGCATGCTCTCCGTTGTTAGTAGCTATCTTGGCCAAGTAGTTGCTAGTGACTCCAAGAGGGGGTATTTATGCTCGATAGTGGGTTCATGCCTCTAGTTTCCAAGGGAATAGACAGAAATCTCTTCGGTTGTAGATGTGATGTTTCCACTAGGGAGAAAACAACGGTCTCTTATTCATGGAACAAGTGGATTGTTTACCTTACACACTTTGCTTAAAGAAGTTGTCTGATGTTTGCAACTTAATACTGGAGGGGGTTTGGATGATAACCTGAAGGTGGACTTCTAGTCATAGATGCAGTTGGATGGCGTTCTATGTATATTGTTGTATTTCCCAATCGAATCTCATAGGATCTTTTTGTCTAGTATTGCATTGTTATGCCTTGCTCAATCCTGTCAATTGCCCTGCTGTAATTTGTTTACCCTGCATGCCATGTTTGTTTATCTAAGGAGAGGACCTCTAGTGAACTATGGACCCCGGTCCAATCTTTACCATTGCTGCATCTTCCACTGTTACTCGTTTACTTGCTGCAAACCATCATCACCTTCCACACCGTACATTTAATCCTTTGTTATAGCAAACCAGTGAGCTTGACAACCTCACTGTTTGTTGGGGCAAAGTCTTGAGTTTGTGTTGTGCAGGTTTCCACATTGCTTGCAACACCTTTGAGACGTTTCCTTCCTCCTACTAGTTCGATAACCTCGGCTTCTTACTAAGGGAAGACTTGTTGTTGTGCTCTTCACGCCGTGCTCTTGCGGTTTCCAACTAAGCGTTCCACGTCAATAGTGTGGCCGTCATCACACCTCGTCCTTCTTCAGGCGCTGCTTATTTCGTAGCTCCTGCTAGGAGTTACAAATGTGAGCAATAGAACTAGTATAAAATACCCAGGTGTTGCTCCTGGCTCTTGTAAGGAACACATCAATAACATTTATATCATATATACATTTGTATTTTGCGGCAAACTTGCCGGCTTTCTTGTCCTCAAGGTACTTGGGGCAGTTGCGCTTCTAGTGCCCGTCTCCCTTGCAGTAGTAGCACGTGATGTTGGGCTTGGGCCTTGGATCCTTAGGAGAACTGGCAACTGGTTTGCCATCCTTTTTAGGCTTCTTGCCCTTCTTATGTGTCGGCCTCTTAAAGTTGGTGGCCTTATTGACCATCAACACCGTGTGCTCCTTCTTGATTTCTACCTTAGCAGTTTTGAGCATGGCGAACAACTCAGCAAGGGTCTTAACCATCCCCTGCATGTTTTAGTTCATCACAAAACCTTTGTAGCTAGGGGAAACAAGTGCAACACCCTATCAATCGCAAGCTCGTCCGGGATTTTGCAATCCAGGGCGTGCATGATCGCTCACATTTTGACCACATGATCGCTCACACTGATGTTCTCTTCCATCCTAAGAAGAGCTCAGAAGCTTCATACCTCTCAGCCCGAGCCTGTGGAGCAAAGACGGCTTTGATATTCTCAAGGATCACAAAAGCATGCATCTTCTCAAAATGCTTTTAAAGCTCTGGCTCCATGGCATAGAGCATTCCACTCTAGATGGGGAGGAATCATCTGCCTTGGACTACCAGACATTCTTTTTGTCCTTGGTGGTGGTATCAACAGGTTTGGCGAGAAGTTCTGCCTCTAAGACATAGTTGAGCTTGTAGGGGCCAGGAGGATTCTCAGGGTACGATGCCAGGTGCTGAAGTTGGAACCATCGGTTTTCAGCTTGTCCTTCTCTAGGAATGAGTTAAGGTTGAAGGTGGGTGGGTGAGACATCTACAATGGATTTGCAAAGAGTTCAGACCATGTTCATAATACAATGAGCTCAAGTTTTAAGTTTACACTTAAATTAAAACTAATAGGGATCCCACTCAAAATGAACATCCTTCCATTTGTTTTAGTTATCACATGGTCCCATATCACTATATCACCCCCGATCGTCATTGTCGATGATATAGCTCTAAAGGTAGACATTCTGAATGTCGCTCACATCAACATGTGATTCATGCTCGACCTTTTGGTCTCTTGTGATCCGAGGCCATGTCTATACATGCTAGGCTCGCCAACTCAAACTTGTGTGTATTGCAGTGTAACTTTTCTTACACCCACTGTATGCGAATGTAGGTATGTCTGACACTCGATCGCCACGGCCTGCCTCATACCGAATAACTTTCTTGGTGGTGCACACATAAGGGGAACACTATCATTGGAATTGAGAGGGATCATACTATTTAGCTATCGTCGTATATATAATATACTATGCCAAACGTGCAAAAAAATACTTCAAAAAAGTATGGTGTCATGACATGGTTGCGGCGCCTTGATCACCATCGAGAGCTCCAATGCAAAACATGTTTCATAAACTTACCATTTCCATGCCACGACACTCACCCCTGCAAAATAAAGTTAGACGCCTCTATTTTATCTGTTTGCATGTTTTACGTGGCTTTAGGGATTTCATGGCAGAAACCCTTCCCACCTATGAACGTTGAGCCACAACATTGATTCAATGATTGCATCTTCGCTCCCTTTTTAGGGCCCTCCGATGTAAAAGTCATATCAACTATTGAAAGAGAGACAAACACCCGCCAACCACTTATATGGACCAAGTTGTATGTCGAGTGTGGATCCAGTCTCGCGTAAAATTACGCGTAAGGTCAGTCTAGGACACTTTATCAATAAATCCCGTGATATAACAAGATCGTGAAAGAGGGTCGCAACTAGAGAATCAACGCCCACATATTGCTATGTGTTCTATCTGTACGACATGTCTACCCATAGATCTGGCTCTAATACCACTATTGAGGTTCGCAGCAGGAAACAAAAAAATCTAGCTACGTGAACACGACAACCAACATCTATTCTATATAGACATAAGTAACAGAGAGGGAGGACGGAGTTCATACCCTTGAAGACCGTGGCACGCCTTATGCAGGAAAGCATATAGCGATGAAGACAAGCACCCCAAGTGTTGTGCCTCGAAGCTCTACACACGTCCGATGTAGGGACGTCTCCCGGGCTCCGATCCACCCAAGCAGCGGAAGAAGATGGAAGCCTTACCGTCCTGCACACGACGATAGTGCGAAGGTGGAGATTGATACGTTGTAAATGTATCTATAATTTTTTATGCTCCATGCTTGTTTTATATCAACTTTCTTATGTTTTGTTTACACTTTAAGGTATTTTTATACATTTTCTAAAACTAACCTATTAACAAGATGTTGCAGTGCCAGTTGCCTATTTTCTGCTGTTTTTGGTTTCAAAAAAGCTAGTAGAAATATTCTCGGAATTGGACGGAACAAAAGCCAAAGTCAATATTTTACCCGGCACGACACAGAGATCGAAGGGGAGACGAAGTGGAGCCACGAGGCGGCCACACCATGTGGTGGCGCGGCCAAGGGGGAGGGGCGTGCCGGCCCTAGGTGTGGGCCCCTTGGGTGCCCACCAACATCCCCTCTTCTCCTATAGAATCACCCCGATGCAGAAACCCTAAGCACCCGATCAAATCTCCACAAAACAGTTTGCAGCCACCGCCATATCCATCCCTAGATCGGGGGGATCCAAAGCTCTTCCCCGCACCCTGTCGGAGCGGAGAGATCATCCCGGAGGCCTTCTTCATCACCATGCCAGCCTCCGGAGTGATGCGTGAGTAGTTCACCCTTGGACTATGGGTCCATACAGTAGCTAGATGGTTGTTTCTCCTCCTTTGTGCTATCATGTTTATATCTTGTGAGCTCCGTTCATGATCAAAATCATCTATTTGAAATCCTACATATTGTGTTTGCGGGGATCCGATGGATATTGATATACTATGTCATATTGATTATTGATTCTATAATGTCTATGTTATTTGTGATCTTGCATGCTCTCCGTTGCTAGTAGCTATCTTGGCCAAGTAGATGCTTGTAACTCCAAGAGGGAGTATTTATGCTCGATAGTAGGTTCTTGCCTCTAGTAATCTGGGAGAGTGATAGAAACTTCTAAGGTTGTAGATGTGTTGTTTCTACTAGGGAGAAAACAACAATCCTTTGTCTAGGGGCAATTGTATTGTTTACTTTACACACATTGCTTAATGCAATTATCTGTTGCTTGCAACTTAATACTGGAAGGGGTTCGGATGATAACCTGAAGGTAGATTATTAGTCATAGATGCAGTTCGATTACGGTCTATGTATTATGTTATAATGCCCAAACAAATATCATAAGAATCACGATGTCTAGTATACACTACTAGGAAAACGCCTGTTCGTGGCGCACCTGAAAAGGCCATCCGTGGCGCACTAGCAGTGCGCCACTAGCCTCGCGCTGCGGCTATCTCCTAGCCGTGGCGCACTGCCTGGTGCGTCATGGTTGTGTCGAGATAGGCGTGGTGCACATGCCAGTGCGCCACGGAAAGTAGTCTTGGGGCGACACGCGTATGAAACGAAAACTGTGGCACACTACGTGCTGTGCGCCACGGATACAAATTTCAGAATTCAAAAAAGCGGCAGATTTGGATCTCACCGTCAGTGTCGTCGTTCGTCGGTGTAGTTCGTCGTCGTCGCCTCGTCGTTGTCGCCTCTTCGTCGTCACCTCGTCGGAGAGGCCTCGTCGTCGTCAGAACTGGAAGGAGGAGGAGGAGAAGAAGAGGAGGAAGAGGAGGAGAAGAAGAAGGAGCCCGCCATCGTCATCGTCACTGGAAGGAGGAGGACGCCGTCACCATCTTCACTGCAAGTAGGAGGAAGAGGAGGAGAAGGAGAAGGAGAAAGAGAAGGAGGAGGAGGAGGAAAATGAGAAGGAGAAGGAGAAGGATGAAGAGAAGGAGGAGGAGGAGGAGGAAAATGAGAAGGAGAAGGATGAAGAGAAGGAGGAGGAGGAGGAGGAGGAGGAGGAAAATGAGAAGGAGAAGGAGGAGGAGAAGAAGAAGAAGAAGAAGAAGAAGAAGGAAAGGAGAAGGGAGGAAAAGGAAAAGGAGAGAAGGGGAGGGAAAAGAAAAGGGGTAGGTGGGCAGGGTGGGGATTCAAATTTTGAATCCTGCCCAACTTACTCGTAGCGCACTAGGTGGTGGTGCGCTACGGGTAAGTTGCCCTTTATTTTTTTTCTGCAGGAAAAAAAGGTCTTTTGACCGTAACTTTTTACTCTTTTAGAAATTTGAAAATCTAAATAATCACTAAACAATCAAAGGTGGTTGCGAGCGGATGCGAAATCTCGTTCTCGTCATTTTGGTATATTATATGATTTTTTTCGACATCGTATGCAAAAGTTACGGCCATTTTACTGTGGCGTGACTTTTTTTGTAGAAAAGGTCAAAATTATTGTTTATAAATTTTCCTACAAAATATACCACATTAACTACCTACATATGAAAGGATTTTATTTTTTGAAGTGTTTATCATTTTATTTTATTTTTGCAAATCCTAAAAAGGCGATCCACGGGGGGGGGGGGGAAGGGGGGTGGAGTTAGTGCAGGCCACTTAGCCGTAGCGCACTAGGTCAATGTGCCCTACGGCTAAGTTTCACATCCATAGCGCACCTTGACCTAGTGCGCTACGGGTATGTGTGTTGCGGCCACCTGTGCCCTGGCCCACACATAGCCATGGTGCACCACCCCCATGTGCGCCACGCTTACGGTAGTTAGTTGTAGGGCACCTGTGGGCAGTGCGCCACGTCTATTTTACCCGTGGGGGCACTACTAGCACATGCGCCACAGATGTGTGGATTACCTATAGCTGTTTTCCTAGTAGTGATATGCATTGTTATGCATTTTCAATCTATCAATTTCCCCGCTATAATTTGTTCACCCAGCATGTTATTTATCTTATGGAGAACACCTCTAGTGAACTGTGGACCCCGGTCCATTCCTTATCATTGATATACCATCTATTGTTTATTGTTTACTATTTATTGTTTACTTTCTACAAGCAAATTACTATCTTCCACACTATACGTTTAATCCTTTGTTTTCAGCAAACCAGTGAGATCGACAACCTCACTGTAAGTTGGGGCAAAGTATTGTGGTTTGTGTTGTGTAGGTTCCAAGTTGCTAGCAACACCTTGGAGTTGGTTCCTTACTCCTATTGGTTCGATAACCTTGGTTTCATAACTGAGGAAAACTTGATGTTGTGATCATCATACCTTCCTCTTGGGGTTCCCAACGAGCTCTACATATTTGAGCCATCAGATATCTAATCCCAAAAGCTAGATCCAATCTGATGGAGAGAGCTCTAGGGAATAGAAGGAGAGATGAGAGATTATTGTGCAAATAGAGGGGAGAGGAGCTCCTCTATTTATAGGAGGTGGGGGAGGGGCAAACCCTAGGGTTTGGAGTGGGGGAGGATCCCCCCTACCCACCACCTACAGGGGGTGGCCGCCAGCCCTAGGTGGCCCCACGCCGGGGGAGGACCCCTAAGGTTTGGGCGCATGCCCCTTTCCTCTCCTTGGCGCTTTGCCTCCTTTCGGCCTCCAGGGAGGCCCAATAGGCATGGGGCTGCCCAGGAAATAAATAAATATTTATGTTTAATATTAATTCAACTAATTAATATAAAACACATATATTATTATGTCTTTCACTCCGTAACTCCTTTCGGACCCCTCCGATCAACATCGGATGTTACCCAGAACCTTTTTGGTTTCTCTCTCTCTCATTTCTCCTGCGTTGCTGGTTCGATCCCGAAGCATCCCCACCCTTAAGTGTGCCACCCTACGACTCGGAGATGCTTCGGACATTACCAAGACCTCTCTTGCGTCAATGATCATCAGCGGGATCTGGATGTCCATAATGACCACATGCGCATTCACGAATCTCATTGCTTGAACCTTAACTGCGTAGTCTTGTTCCCTTTGCCATACGATACCTATGTCATCCAAGATTTGATCTCAAGCATCTCCATAATTATGTTAGATCTAATTTCCGATGATCTTGTTTACTCATTCCCATGCCATTGCATTCCATGACCTAGTCATACTCTTGCAAGCTTTGTTAATGTAACATCACCGAGTTGGCCACGTGTATCTATCCGTTACTTGGATTGGCAAATCCTGGTCTTGATAAAAACTCCTCAACCCATCTCTCCAGGAAACCCAATGATACCTTTATGATCACCCTTTCATGGCTTGATACTTGATATCATCAAAGTATCCTTCTAAAATGGTGATTATGCATTATCTCACAGTCGAAGGATATAGGCCACGATGTTTATGTGTTATCATCAATGATGAACATTAAGTAACAAGATCTCATTGTGATTAACTTAGGGTGTTTGTCTATCACATTTTTCACCAATAATGTGAGATCATTGTCAATCGTCACTATCACCATGATCTCGACCATAAGATCATCAATTGCCCAATGAGCTAGTTTGCTAGAGTTAACTAGAGACCTAGTTATTTATATACCACACATGTATTAACGTTTCATATTAATACAGTTATAGCATGGTAAGAAACGTATTATGTACATACAAGAGATACATCAAATAAAAACACTTTATTATTTGCCTCTAGGGCATATCTCCTTCAGGTACCGCTATGCATCGTGGGGTTGCAATGCCTTCGATTATTTATGTGACGATAAGAAGCTTTGGTTGTTGGAGTGTAACCTAGGCTGCATCGCAACTGTCAGATTGGTAGTGTGACGCTACTAGATGCATGATACCTTCGATCCGAATTTACCTATGTAGTATAATAGTCTTTTGGGATTTTTATTTTTGTGCTCTTGGTTCCTTAGTTGTACTCACTTTCCCCAGCCGCTTAGCCTTTCCTCACTTTTGACCATCTCCTATTATGAAAATCTTGCACGGTCTGAAACTCGTTGTCCGTCTGCCTTGTTGTTAGAAGCTGACAAGTGGGGACGCATTCAGTCGGGTCCCGTAGTGGACCCTCACCATTACGTGCTGACAAGTGGGGCTGCGGTCTGTCATGTCCCGTAGTGGACCCTTGTTGTTACATGCTGACAAGTGGGGCCGCGTTTAGTTGGTTCCCATAGTGGACACCTCTCTTTGCTTATCCCGATCAGCATGGGACACACAGCTTATCCACGTGAGCCAGCCCCGCGCTCGCCCCCGTACCCTTGCCTCCCCTTTCTTCTTCTTCTCCGGCGACGGCGGCCCTTTGTCGAGCTTCACTTCGGCCTCCCGTTCGTCCTGGCCGTAGTATGGTGTCGTCCCATTGACCCGTATGAAGGATGACAATGGAAACTGTGCATAGATAAGGTTATATCTCGTAGCAAAATGTTCCGATTAGACAGGGGCGCTTGCTGTGGAGAATGCGGTCGGCGAGCCGTTCCGATGATTTAATTGGTTTATCGAGTTATGTCTCGGCTGCAATCAAGTGAAAGAGTGTTTATAATAAAAAATTAGGGATATGGATGTATAATAAATAAGAAAATGACACAAATCTTGAACACTTTCAAATTAAAAAAATTATACAACTCTTAATGTACAAGAGTGTTTATAATTGACACAACTCTTAAACACTTTCAACTTAAAAAAATTATTCAACTCTTAATGTACAAGAGTGTTTATAATTGACACAACTCTTGAACACTTTCAAATTAAAAAATTATACAACTCTTAATGTAAAAGAGTGTTTATAATTGACACAACTCTTGAACACTTTCAAATTAAAAAATATACAACTCTTAATGTAAAAGAGTGTTTATAATTGACACAACTCTTGGACACTTTCAAATTAAAAAAATTATACAGCTCTTAATGTAAAAGAGTATTTATAATTTACACAACTCTTGAACACTTTTAAATTAAAATAAATTATACAGCTCTTAATGTAAAAGAGTGTTTATAATTGACACAACTCTTGAACACTTTCAAATTAAAAAATACAACTCTTAATGTAAAAGAGTGTTTATAATTGACATAACCCTTGAACACTTTTAAATTTAAAAATTATACAACTCTTAATGTAAAAGAGTGTTTATAATTGACACAAATCTTGAACACTGTCAAATTGAAAAAATTATACAACTCTTAATGTAAAAGAATGTTTATAATTGACACAACTCTTGAACACTTTCAAATTATAGCATCCTAAGAAAATCTTGAGAGTTTACCATTTTTAGAGCGTGAAAAGTGATCCCTAAACTTGCGTATATGAAAATTATAAACCTTTTAACACTGTGAAACTGCACTTAATACGTGATAATGATGTGCTAAGAAAATCTCGAGAGATTATCATTTTCATAGAATGTAATGCATAAACTTGCATATGGCAAAAATTATACACCTTTGAACTCTTTGAAATCGCACTTAACACATGATAATGTTGTGCTAATAAAATCCTGATCATTTATAATTTTCATGGAGTTAAATATAATGCAAAAATTATACACCTTTGAACACTTTCCCTTCAAATTATATTCAAAACCATTTGTTTATGGAGTTAAAGCATCGGTGGCAAACTCGTTATTTTGCATGGATAGAGGGTGCCCCTCAATAGATATAGGGGTTATCATGTCCGCTAGATCACAGAGGATCAATCAGAGGATCAACAGTTGGTTTGTTACTATCCGCGTGACAACTGTGTCGACCAATCAGAGCGTAGCAGCCAAGATGATCACATGTGTGAGAGTTTGTGACTAAGACAGAGGGGAAAACTGAGTAGAACTTAAAAACCAAAGGCAAAACTAACAAGGGGGTTCAAATAGAAAACAGGAAGAAATTTAAAAAATGGAAAATGCTTCTTTCATACAATAAAATACATATTGGGCATACATCAAACTATTTGCAATTCAAATATTTATCAATTTGACAATTATTGCCTCATTCAGACAAATTATGTTTTGGGGAGGGATGTTTTGGGAAGAGGCTTGAGTAGAATGCCATGAACCTTCATAGATAGCAGGTGATTTTAGAAGTGGTGATTTAGGTTAAAACTTGATTTATATACATTTCTTATGGTTGAAGGTCACATAATAAGACTCCCTGGGTAGATGCCACCATGTTTTGATCTTTTTGAATTTTTTGTGCATAAAATGACTCAATTACCTAAATAAAAGCCAATCGTTGACTCTCTGTTGACCAGCCATCGGAGGGTAAAAGGGAGTATATTGCACATGGCAGTGTTAGTACTGGAGGTCAAAACTGAGTACAACCAAACTTCCAGTGCTACACTCGAGGGTATAACTGAGCACAACTAAGTGGCCAAGGTTAGACAAGAGGGGGAAAATGTGATGCACAGTACACGTGTTGCGGTTTACGGGGCGGTAGCGGACGCGTGTGGTCGTGCACGGTGCAGTATCATACGCGGTTACGCGGTGCACGGTGGTGCAACAAAACGTCTCCTCCCTTCACCTTTATAGAGGCCTCCTCACTCTCACTCATCACTTGCTCACTCACTCACGCAACCATCTCCACTGTCCCATCACCTTCAGCAAACCCCCAAGAAAAGCCCAACCATGTCGGCGATGGAGAAGAACAGCGCGGTGGCCATCGACGCCTCCAAGGCCGCCGACGAGGTGGCCCCCGTCCTTGTACAGGCCCCCATCGAAGCATCGAAGGCAGACGCCATCCCCATCTAGACCCCCGTCCCCGCTTCCACCGTAGCCGCCGGAGAGGAGGCCCCCGTCCCTATACATGCCCCCGTCGAGGAGGCCCTCGTTGTTCTCCGGCAGATCTCGCACGGCTGGGACCCCTACGGGGACAACGATTACATCAGGCTGGAGAACCCCTACGACACTAGCTTAGCCGACCCATGGTCGGAGGTAACTAGGGTGAAAGAACATTTCATGATCCCTAGTGTTTTATGTGTTAGATAACAATACCAAGGATTATTTAATGTGTGTTGAAATGCTGTAGATCTTAACATTGAAAAGGAGATTCAAAGTGGTTTTGGGGGCGGATAATCCTCCCCTACCAGGGGCCGGATCAGGGGTAGATTATCCGCCCCTCTCCCAATCTCAAAGGGTGCAAGGGCGCGACCCACTGTATGGGGGCGGAATATCTCCCGGATTTTCCGTCCAGGGCCGGAGTTTTTGCTCAGGCCGGATAATCCGCCCCTCAAGGAGTCCGGATAGTCCACCCCCTAGGATTTTTGCAAAGGTCACCATGATGCGTCAATTAGAAAGGGGGCGGAATTTCTGCCGGACTTTCTGTCTCTAGGGCAGATTTTTCCCCAGGGGCGGATAGTCCGCCCCTTGAGGGGGGATAATCCGCCCCCTCGCGTATTTTCACCAAGTCAAGCTCGGAGCTTCAACCAGAGATGGGGCTGTTTTTCCCTCGGACATTCCGGCCTTGGGGCGGATCTTCCTTCCAGGGCGGATAGTCCGCCCCTAGTGGGGGACGGATAATCCGCCCCCAAAAATCTCCAATAGCCAGTTCTGGGCAGTGGGTATTTAAACCCATCATCCCCCTCCTACCAGAACTCTTGGTTCATTCAAAAAAGACAAGATCTGCTCCTCAAGCTCCATCCAAGAGATCTCCACCTTCATCCACCCAAAGGTCTCGTTCCTTGGGGAATCGAAGGAGGAGGGCTCGATCTTCATCAACAGCAATCAAGCGCTTCATCTCCTCTCCATTTATTTGGAGAACCTTTCATCTAGTATTTCTTGCAAATATCTAGATCCTTGTTTTGATTATATTGATAATCTTTGTTATTGTGACATCTTGTTGTCATTACGGGATCCTCCAATTTGGTTGTGGATGTGTGCCCCTCTAGAGTTGTAAAGACACCAGTTCTCGCCTCAAAGGGTACCAATAGTGGAGAAGGTGGATCAGGCCTCTCGTGGCAAGATCCATGGGAGAATAGGGTGAGGCATATTGTGGCGTGTTGGTCTTAGGACCGCCCACCCCTCCAACACAGATGTACTTCCCTTAACAAGGAAGGAACTACGGTAAAACAAATCCATGTGTCTCCGCGTGCTCCATTACGGTTTCCTCGCTCCTCTCTTTACGTGTTTAGTAGGTAGGTTTACATATAGGGAAATTATCATAGTTGCATATCTAGAGAATTTACTTTGTGTCAAGCCTAAAATTGAAAAAGAACTAAAAATTGAGTAGCACTTATTCACCCCCCTCGAGGCTTTAGAGCCTCGACTCTTAATTCGGGCTTAACCGCCTAAGAGAAGTATGGGTTCCAAGGGAGATGGGAGTGATGCTCCGAAAGTAGTCACCATGAACGATCTCAAGATGTTGGAAACAACCTTGATTAGTTCTATGGAGGCTAAGATGTAAGAGATGTGTCAAATGATAATGCGTCTCTCCCCATCCGCAGCATCACCTCCATCTACCTCTGAGGCTAGCACTCCGCAATCCAAGGAAAAGGGTAACACAGATTCCAAAGAAAACGAGGTGGTTGGTGATGGCACTAGTAAGAGCTCCTCCTCGAAAAAGGATAGTGGTAAGGAAGGATACAATGAGGTTTCCCATGTGTATTCACCTGATCCACCTATCCCACACCATCATATACATAATAGGGGTGACCCACCTAAACTTTCAGCATCTACTTTTAATCAATGGCAATTTTTGAAGTATCATGTGTGCAGCTCCTCCATTGAGTTGTGGAAAATCATAGAGAATGGTCTTCATGTTGGAGATCCAAACAACCTAACAGTAAGAGAGGTTGTAGACAGTCAACTCAATGCAATAGCTCTACACATGATTCAGCTTGGTGTGGGTACCAAAGACATTCCACACATAAAGCATCTCAACACTGCAAAGGAAGCCTGGGATGCCCTCACCGAGCTCTTCATTGGAAATAAAAGCATGAGAAGAAATAGGTATGATGCTTTGAGTAACCAAGCTGACGGGTTCTGCATATTGGATGGAGAAGATCACAAGGACATGTATAGGCGGCTCAAGTCAATAGCCACCACTTTCAGAAATCATGGTGCTTCTCATGTTGATGATGCTTGGATCAAGCGAAAGTATGTTAGTGCTCTTATGTCTTTTGAGCCCACAGATTTGAAGAGTCTCCAAGGAAGGCATAACTACTACATAATGACATCTAATGAGGTAATGCAAGAAATGGCAGCTTTCAAAGTGGCTGTTAAGAATGCCAAAAATGCACGCGCATGAGCCATTGGGATGCAAAAGGGGGTCAACGTGGCCTTGAACACAAGTGTGGCTGATCAAGATGTAGATGACATAGAAGATATGGACTGTCCGGAGGATGTAAAGAGAGCTCATGGACAATACATGGCCTTCTATGCTAGGAATTTTTGGAAGGATCCAGCCAAAGCCAAATCTGGACTAGAACGCAAGAGTGGAGCAAATGGAAGAAGGGAGAACGGTCCCAAGCTAAGAACATGTTCAATTGTGGAGACCGGCTTCACTTTGTAGCTAAGTGTCCTTATCAAAGTAGAGAAGGCAATGGAGGAAGACTCATTCTGAAAGAGAATTCAAAGGCTCCACGAAAGAAGCAATTTGTGAAGAAGAATGTTCCATTCAAAAAGCAACCAAAGAAAGTCTTAGTAGCTCATAATATTATTGAGATGCATAAAACCATGTTTCCCTCTCTCATAATAACTTTCAGTAGCACTTTGAATAAATTTGACAATATAACTGTCACTATCAACAACTTTATCATCAAAATGAGCATACTTACAATCACCAAAAATAGGTCCAAGGTCATAAACTGGATAAATAGAAGCAAGTTGTTCCTGAAATCTTTATTAGGCAAGCTATTTTCACAAGGAGCTTTAGCAAATTTGGAAAAATTAAACTCATAAGACTCTCCATCAAACTTAGTCAAAAAAAATTCCTTCCTACATTCTATAATAGCTCCACAAGTGTTCAAGAAGGGTCTACCAAAAATGATAGGACAAGTTTTGCTAGCTGCTGAATTGAGCACTAGAAAATCAGTAGGATACTTAATCTTACCGCAAAGGACTTCCACATCTCTTACAATACCAATAGGGCAAATGGTTTCCTTATTAGCAAGGTGAATAACCACATCAATGTCCTCAAGCTCACAAGGACCAATTTCATGCATAATTTCCCTGTAAAGCTCATAAGGAATAACACTAGAACTACCACCAGTATCACATAAACCATAATAGCAATGATCACTGATTCTAACAGAAAGCACAGGGACACTAGCTTTTCTAGCTTTATTAGGATGAGAAATAATATTAGAAGCGTCTTCACAGGAGACAGTGTGCTCATCCTCTATATTTCTAGTAACAAGATCTTTCACAATCGCTACCACAGGATCAATATTCATTTGCTCATCAGGCTCCACAGTTTTCTTTGTACCTTTGTTATTCGCACTAATCATCATAGAATACTCCTTTACCTTAGCTGGGAAAGGTATTTTCTCAACATAATTTTCTAGAAAAATATGATCAATAGTACAAACTTCAGTGCTTCTAACAGGAACATGACTAACAACATCTTTATAAGGTGCATGGTACTTATTCCACTTCTTTTGGGGAATTTCTATGTAAGAGGCAAATGCTTTAAAACAATGGCAATACTTTGGGAGTCAAGACCAAACTCATTACTAATATCACGGAAGTCATCAGTTCCCATAAAAGATTTTATGCATTCATAATCATAATTTATACCTGACT
This sequence comes from Avena sativa, assembly GCA_916181665.1. Taxonomy (NCBI): domain Eukaryota; kingdom Viridiplantae; phylum Streptophyta; class Magnoliopsida; order Poales; family Poaceae; genus Avena; species Avena sativa. Next base: position 344,993,804 of record OV702280.1, on the reverse strand, counting down.
TTCTTCCTTTGTCATTCTCCCAAGCTTCAGTGTTCTCTTGAATACGGTCTAGTAGATCCCATTTAGTTTCTTCCTTCATACGTGTGAATGATCCAGCACAAGAAGCATCTAGTAAATCTTTATCATGAAGAGAAAGCCTAGTATAAAAGTTATTGATAATAATATTGTTAGGGAGTTCATGAATAGGACATTTAAGCATTAGTAACTTCAATCTCCCCCAAGCTTGAGTTGTACTCTCTCCATCACGAGGCCAAAAGTTATATATCAGATTTCTATCCTTATGAATCTCACTGGGAGGATAAAATTTAGAATAAAAGAGAGGTACTATTTCCTCCCATTCCATGGATTGCCCATTCTTAAGCAGCTTATACCATTCTTCAGCTCTCCCTTTCAAGGATATAGAGAGTAACTTCTTCTTCACATGTTCAGTTGTGATACATGCACACTTAAACAAGCCGCATAATTCATGGATAAAAAGCAAATGATCACCAGGGTGGACAGTTCCATCCCCTAAATAACAATTATCCATAACACGATCAACAATACTTGTAGGTATCTTAAAAGGATCTATCTCAATAGGCGGTGGTTCATCTACTACCCTAACAGTGGTAGTAGTTTTCCCAAAAAGAAAATCAAGTGGGTTATCCATATTGGAAACAAAGTAACAAACAGAAATAAAAAGCAGTACTCACAGTAGAAGTTTCCTTTACCATTTCCACTCTTCAATAGCGCTTCACTACCCAGCAACAGCGCCAGAAAATAGTCTTGATGACCCACAAGTATAGGGGGTGTGTCGCAATACTTTTGATAAATAGGAGTGTCGATCCCAACGACGAGCGGAAGGTGTTGACTACTGGTATGGAGCAGGAAATCTGTAAATACTTAGCAAACGGATTTTTAGGGGTTTTCTGATAAAGCAAAGAAACAAAGTGCAAGTAATAAAGACAACGAACAAACACAGCAAGTGGCCCAATCCTTTCTTAGCAAAGGACAAGCCGGTGGAAATACTTATAAGGACCAAACGTTCTCGAGGACACATGGGAATACTGTCAAGTGCTTTCGCTTCAAATAGATGAGTAGTCTTCTTTGGTGTTGTAAGTGTTGTGTGGGTGAACCTGTGCTAATGTACCGACCTTACTTGTACTAATACATACTCATTATTAAATCCCCTACAAGCATTCGCAACTACAGGAAAGCAATTAAGATATAAACCTAACCATAGCATTAAACTCTCAGATCCTACGCTCCCTTGTGCAATGGTGTCCTAACGGGGGTTCAAGTTTCTGTCACTCCGACAACCCCACAATTAGTAGCCAAATACACAATGCATTCCCCTAGTCCCATAAATGGTGAAGTATCATGTAGTTGACGTTCACATGACACCACTAGAAGAATAGCACCACAACTTAAATACTAAACCATTGAATATCATCTCAACACAAATCCACTACTAACAACATGACTTCTCCCATGTCCTCAAGAACTAAACGAACTAATCACGAGACATCATATGGATCAAGATCAAAGATGATATGGTAATGGATAACAATCTAAAAATAAATAATAATCCAATGGTTCCACTCACAAGCATCAACTACAATAGTAATCAACACCGGGAAAGTTTCCCCTAAGAACTATGCAAGTATTCAACACAATTGTTACAGCGGGATGGAGTGGTTATGATGGTGTTGGTGGAGATGATGGTGTGTATGATGATGATGATCCCGATGAATCCTAGCTTCATGATGGTGTTGATGGCGACGATCTCGCCTCTCCGGGAAGGAAATTCTCCGATAGAAATTTGTCTGCCAGAGAGCTCTTTCTCTCTCGGTGTTTTCCTCCCCGCAGAGGCGGTGGAATCTTTCTATGGTCGCTCCCCTTGTTTTAGGGTTTCGAGGAGAATATATAGGCGAGAGGGTGGAGTCGGAGGCCGGCCAGATGGTCCACCCCCCTCTAGGCGCGGCCCAGGGGTGGCCCGCGCCTGGGGGGTGTGGGCCCCCTCTGGCCCATCTCCGCCTCCCCTTTTGGCTTCCTTTCTCTTCTGGTAAAATATGATTTTCCAATTTTTCTGATCTTCGCGAAATTGCATCATAACACCTCTTGTTCCATCAGAATCCTGACTCCGGCAGTTCATCCTCCAAGAATCATCCAACATGCAAAAACGGATGAAAAGACATAAGTAACACCTCTTAATAAGAAATATATCAATGAATAGAGGTAGATTATGATATAGAATGGTGATGCAAATTGGACGTATCAACTCCCCCCAAGCTTAGACCTTCTCTTGTCCCCAAGCGAAAACTGAGCTCAGTAAACATGTCCACAGGTTTATGGAGTGAAGTGTCGATAAAGGAATACGGACAAGAAGCATCACACTTACCATTACACAACTCATAGAAGAAAGCAACTCACTATTATATAACTTAGCTTGCAAACAAGTACAGCAGTCACAATAGAGATGCATAAATATAAATCATAATTGGAATTGGCAAACTTTGTTCTTGGTCAGAGAACAGTTGGCATGCCGTTTCACAAAAATCTTTTGTAGAAGTTTTCACAACAAGAGTACTCTTTGCTCAAACATAAAATATTTTTCACAATGATAGCTTTCAAAGTAATACTCAATAGATAAGAGTCTTGTGCAAACAAGGAAAATAGAGAACATGATTGAATAAATCATCATATGAATGCTTGAAACACAACAACTCAAATTCTTGCTGGAGAAATAGAGGAAAAAGGTTTACTGACTCAACTTAAAAATAGGAAAAAGTTCCCTTCATAGAGGGAAGCAGGGATTTCAAGTTCATAAAGAGCTTCCAAAAGATTATGGTACTTACTAGCTTTGATCCCTCGTTGCCCCTATCATAAGCATCTTGAGGTGATTAAGGTTAAAGTGAACAAGGATGGAATATATGCTTGACGAAATATAAGTTGGCAATCTCATGTCCCTTGAGTACGAGGGCCGCTCCTCATGCTACTCAACTTTAGTTATCGGTAAGTTCTTGTCATTGTAAGTACATGTGTATCATAAAGAACCGCCAACGGGGTACCCCTTGCACATAATACAGGAGCTATCCCATAATCAAAATGACAAGGCAAGCAGACAGTGAGCATCTCAGCGATCTTTTTATTTGCTATTTGCATAGGTTTTTTATTGAGGATGCTTCACAGATTGCTCACTATGGTTATGTTGCAAGTTTCCACCATGATTAGGCATGGCTTAGGCTAGCGGCCCAGGCGTTTCTCTAACACACATACATAACTCCATGGACTTACAAGTTCCCCTTTTATTTCACACCAACGACATCCGCAAACAAAAGAGCATGATATCAACTGGATAAGAATCCATAAGTGTTGAAAGCGTTCCCCGTGACAACATGGTTATGCTAATACCAGCGTATAGATGCAAGCATATACAACTTCAATGACACAATGGTTCAAGATTATTAGGGCAAGAAAACAAGGTGTGCCATCAAGTTCGTGAGAGCTTTACTAACTAGTTTTAACATAACAAAATAATTTTTAATTCAAAAGATAGATGAAGCTTGAGAATTTGCTTGGAATAGCAATAATGCTAATAGGTAGATATGGTGGACACAAATGGCACACATTTGGTTCAAAGGGGTCGGATGCATGAGAAGTATTCCTTCTCAAAACAGGTTTTTGGCTACCAAGGCTGGGTAGCAAGCAAAAGAGTTGAAAGAAACAAGCAAACCTACAAGTGATAAAGCCAAACATGCAATCTTCCTTGAAGACACAAAAGATCTCAAATAAAGAATACTAAGCTTATGAGCCAATCAAGAAAGAAAATAAATGATACAAAATACCTGTAAGCTTTTTCTCTTTTCCTTTCAAACCTCAAAAAGTGTTGCTACTGACTAGAGCTCGGTTTGCCAAAACCAATTTAGATTTACTTGATGCTCCCAAAGTGATGCCAATACTGGTCAACAAGATCAATCATATAATAGAGATTGCAAACTAAAATAAGAAGTGCAAAAAGTAAAAGATGAAACTTCTCATTAATATTCCATAAAGGCACTCACACCAAGGGGTACATAGATAATCAACTAAAGGAGAGATACTTCCACATTGCAAACCAACCTACAAGATAACTTCTCTACCAAAGATATGAATCTACAAAAAGGTAAAAGATAAAATATAATGATGTGATACCGCGACACTCCCCCAAGCTTGGAACAAGCCAAGGGGATGCCAAACCTGATGACGAATTACTCCTTCGGTGGTGGTGGCGGTGTTCTCTTGATAAGCTCCTCAATCATTTTCCTCAAATCCTCAATCTCGAAGGTCAACTCCGAATTTTGCTCAATGCGGTTCATGATCATATAGGACCGAGAGTCCCAGTCCTTGCTATTATTTCCCCACTCTTCCTTCTTAGTGTGTTCCTTCCCTGCATGGTTAGAAGGAGACAGATCCCAAACCGAGGGCAAGTTCCCTTTGGGCACCTGTTGGTATTGTTGCTCATGTATAAGAGTATGGAAGGGATTCTTGGTACGTGGAGGAGGTGACCGTGGAGCGAGGATATGACGCGGGGTTTTCCCTCCTATAGACATCCGTGTTGTCCTCCTAAGCTTGGTAGGATTTGCCACCACTCCAATGCTTGCGATGGTAGCGCGGGTGTACTGATGTTTGTCCTTCTCCATATCTTCTTCATCCCCTACCAAAATCTCCTCCTCCTTAGGATTTTGAGGATCATCTTCCTCGGGATTCTTGCCTTTGTTGTTGGCGGAGACCATGGTTCTCTAAACTTTGAGAAGATTTCCTGACAAAAATAGATCGAAACGAAAACATGACGAGAACACGATACACAAACCTCGGGGGACCCGGGGGTTATATATTATGAAGTTTCAAAGCATCAGGAAGGTACTGGTACGAAAACGAGGCGGAGATGGAGCTCAGGGGGCTCACATCCCCTGAAGGCGCGGCCAGCTAGGGCCCACGCTTGGGGTGGGTGTGGCCACCCCCGGACTCCAGTTCCTCCTCTATTTAGTTTCGTAACCTTCCGTGTGTCATAAAAACATAAAAAATATAAAAAGATTAGGGTTTCACGAACCTTATGTTTTCACCACTTTTACCTATTCAAAGACGAACTCTGCAGACTCCTTTTCTCCTTCTCCTGGAAATTCCTTTTCTCACAAGGCATTGCACAAACTTCAATGGCAACATTAGTGTAAGCAAAAAACAATAAACCTTTAGGTTCACACTTCAACTGAAGTCCATCAAAACAAAAGCTATTGTAGCAACTCCTTTCCAAAAACCCAAATGTAACAACCCTAGTTTAACCATATAGTAATTAGGAAATTTCTGTGCATTCATTTAGCATCATCATCATTTAAAATGGGTGCAACAAATAGATCAAACCTAAACCCTAATAGTTTTCCTCTCTACTTGAAATGTATTCAAAAGGATTTCACTATATTTGAAAAGTACAAAAATATTTGGAACCCAAATTGATTACAAGGGTCTCTGAAATATTTTGAATATTTATAAAAGTTCTGGTAATTTGAAATGGTTCAAAACAGATTTGAAACAAAAATACAAAGAGGAAATACAAAACAGGAAATAGAAAAGGTTTTCAGAAATAAAAATAGTTCCTAACCTAAAATGGGCCGAGCCCAACTCCTCTCTCCTTTCTCTCTACCGCCCAGCGCACCTCCCCGTGGCCCACTCGGCCCACCCAAAGCCCATCCTGGCTCGATACCCCTTCGGCCTCCTCCCCTGTCGTCTTCCTCCTTGCCGGCAAGCAGCTGCCTGGCAGCACGCGCGCCGTCGATCTCCCTCGCGTTGCGATGCTCGCCGCCTCTGTTGTTCATGCGGATAAGAACCGCCGCGTCGAGCTCTACCTCCCCATACCCATCTCACTCTCTCTCGTGGCCTCTGTAGGTTTTCCCCAATTCGACCGAACCCTAGGCCGCGCAGTTGCCGTTCACCACCGTCGTCTCCGGCCGCCCCAAGGTCAGCCGAGCGTGCCAGAAGCTCCGCCTTGTCGCCCTGACGCTTCTCCCCGAAGGAATCAGCCACGGGTGCCACCAAACATCGCCATAGACCTCGCCTTCCCCGACTCCGGCCGCTGTGTTCATCGTCGATTCAGGCGCCTTCCGTGCATGCCTTGCCTCGCCAACCCCTCTGTCGCGTTGCTGGTGAGCTCGTGAGCATGCCAGTGCTCTCCCTTTCCTCCCTAGCCCTCTGGTTGTCCTTCCCCATGACCACCTGCAAGCTCCACCGCTGGTCGCCGCCGTGCATCCTCCTCCGGCGACCTTCCCCGAGCGGCGCCGCCACTTTCTGGCTCTCCTTATTCTCCTCTTTCCAACACCCCCGCTCCCGCATCCCCGCATGCCCTCAATCACCCGCCCCGTGCTCGATCTAAGAGAGCACCATTGCTGACGTCAGCATGACGTGAGCATGGAATCGTAATGTCCCTTTTTGTTTCATTAATTGTTTTGTAAATTATTTCTTGTAATTAATAAATACCTAACATGTGGGGTCCAGTTGTAAGTGGGATACATATTTTTAGAAATGTTTCTGTTTAATAAAAATGTTAAATGTATTTCCAAAATGTAATTATTTTATAATATTCCAAAAATGATTTAAAATGAATTAAAAATGGGGAAAATCATAACTAATTCATTTTAAATCAGAAAAATACAAATAATATATCAAATTGTTTAGAAAAATGAGGTCTATCTATTTGAACTATAATCATGCATTGTTAAACAAATTTCATGAAAAGTATAATTAGAAGAACTAAGTGAACCCCCTCATATGCCTTCGAGGTTTTCCTGAATTAGGGTTTGTACCCTCGGGACCCCGATTAAATTGTCAAGCATGACTTAAGGGTTTATTTCAATACAAATTAACTTGTCATATCATCATACTTGATTGAGCATTGCATCGATGCCACGTGTTGATTGTTTACCCTTCTTTCCAGTGTTTGGTTCTTCTTCGGTAGAATACGATATTGGAATCAAGATCGAGATCGAAGACCAAGATCAACACCATCAAAGCTCGAAGACCAATACTTGACCAACTATAATCAATTCAAGTACCAGGTGTCCGGAACTCTGCCTTCTGGATATCAATAGGCAAAGGCAAGCGAAGCCCCACACATACATATGAATCATATGCTTTCAAAGTATCTCATTCTTGCCATGTGCACATGATTCCAAAGTCTTTTATCGATAGATGGAGTAATCCTATCTGATGCATGTTACCTTTGAAGCCTATATTCCCTGATCCATTGCTCCTAGCATAACTAGGGTTTGAGCTTGTGAAGCGTTGCTAGAGCTATTATATCTGTTGTGCTTAGCCATGCTTAGCTGTTATCGCTGGTCCATCCGGTTGATCAAACAGAGCTATGAATGAACCTAGTTTCACAGGATGACGTGGTAATATCAGAGATGAAAGTTAAACATGCTAAGGCTTGTATGGGAGGCCACGGCGGGTTGTGGTTTTTGTAGTCCCATACTTGCCACTACTAGGATCTGAGTTCTTGCCTATGGACCAAGACGAGCGTACAGCCACACGGGGGCCTGGAAACCCTCTCGAACAAATAACTTGCCGAGTAGATCCCATGAGTCACATAGTTTGGGCTTTCCATTCGACATACGCATCTTGGATGTTCTTGAATGGAGGTGAAGGAGGTGCATTCATACAGGTAGGTAAGCGTGGCCGGGAACAAGAGATGCCCGACATTCGTAATCTTGAACCCCGCACACATCATTAGGGTCCGGCTTCGGGACTCGACCCGTCATGGCGGCATCTCCCTAGTGCGTGACTCATGGTCTCGGCGAAAGCAAGGTAAAGGTCGTGGTCAACCACTCTCTGCCGGCCTTTCAAGGAAGAGGGCTTATAGCGTGGCATTAAGAATCAATTGGTACGTGTGGGTAAAGTTGTACACCCCTGCAGGGTTAAATCTTTTCGAAAAGCCGTGTCCACGGTTATGGACGACTTGGAAACCAGATTCAAAGATCATAGAGAACTTGAACCTAATCATAAAACTTGGCAAGTTAAGTAATGTGTGCTTAAGGATGCTTCCTCATGGGTACGAGGGGTGATCCTAGATAGGTTCAGCTGACGATGATTCGGTGGATATCAAGAGATGATCAAAGTTGGAGATACTGTTCTCTTATCCCCTTTTAAAAATATTCTGATTAGTCGAGATTCTTCTCCCTCTTGTTTTACAAAACAAAGATGGCTTTATGCAAAATAACTCCACCAGCCATAAGTCTTGGGGAGTACACCCTGTACTCACCCTTGCTTCGTTGATACTTTTGCAGCTGAGTAAGTGTTACCATAAGAAGATGAGTTTTTCATGGCATCGACATCGACGAGTAGTTTGGAGTTCCCAGTCAACAGTCTGGGATCTATGGATTGTACGTCATCGTTATGCTTCAGGCCTCTTAGGCCATTTGTTAAGTTTGCTATACTTAATAGCATAATTTTCCTTCAGTTGTTTGATGTTTGTGGTTAGTGACCTATGCTTGTAATATTTTGGTTCTTTGCTCAGTTATGAGCTCGTGGTAATAAATTTTGTGTCGTAGGGTCACTGTTGTGTTATCAATTCTCTCTCTGTACACTTTTGAGATTTAGGTTAGTCTTATATCAGACAGAGGTCTGGGATTTGTCTAGCCCTAAACCCGGGGGTTTCATAGGTTTTGGTATCAGAGCAGTACCGACTGTAGGAAACCTTTCTATTGGTCGATGTTGAGTCTAGTGCTTGCGAAAACTATTTAAAAGATGAAAATTATGTGCGAAAACTCTGGTATGCTTCTTTTTCTCCTTATCCAGTTTCGCTCTAGCTCTGGGTTACCTTATCTTGTGTTGATTTGGAAAATTTTGCTATCCCGTCCAGTCTTTCAAAACTTAGGTGCCTCTTCAGGCATGTCGGTCCTCAACGATTTGACCTAGTGTTGAGTTCTCTAGAGTCATATGTGTGTGTTCCTTATTTCCCTTTGTTCTATTTCTTTTGAGAGATTCCTTACTATCATGATCTCCCTGTCTTTTGGACCCACAATATTATATTGTAGGATCCATAAAGTTCTGTTTTAGGCTTCGAGGTTTCCTTTCGCCTCGAGTGCCTCCTTTTTGTTTGTTCGGGTACTTCAGAAGTTGTACCTTCTCTTGGAAGCTACCTCATGATTGCTAGCTTGTAGTATACGCTTTGTCACTCAAGTAGTAGTTATTCCTTTCTCTGGGTTTTAACCCTCGGACTTGAACCTAAGATCCCTGATTGTGCTGGATTCCGGTGTTGTGTATCTTGTACATGACACTGACCTTTAACCCAAGATCCATATTGTTGACCCCTATCGTTAATGTTCACACATTACTTCAGAATGGCTAGTACCTTCTAGTATAGCCTTCAAGCTTATGGATATTGTCGATATTGAACCGTGACGATAAAGGACTTCCCCTACCACATGTTATGGAAGATGTTCTTTAATGGAACCAAATAGATCACGACAAGGGTACTCCTCATGAGTCCCATTTCTGTGCTCGTGACTTTGCCACACCTTTCCCATCTCTGCACTGGTCCTCGGAAGATTATTGACTTATGCATCCACATCTCGGGATTCTATTCTGAGCATGTTCCTTACCCTTGTTGCTTTTCGACCTTTATCTATCAATTGGTATCCAAGCAGTAAATGTGCATTGGTGTATTCCAATGCAAGATACACTTGTGGTCCGTCATGACAAACCAGATCGGGATGTCAGGAGAAACAAACTCTAGTACCTCGTCATTTCTAAGACCAGGTCAAAGTTTTGTAATCCGTAGATCAATAAGCGTTGATTATCTTATGTTCTGTTCTACCCTAAAGTATCACACCCTTTCTATACCAAAAGGTCATGTTGAGTCTCATGACCCTCTTAATGAAGTGATACTCTTACACATTTTTGCCCACCCTTCCTCTGAGTTGTCCGCACTCAGAAATGATGCGTGTGCGTAATAGTGTGGTCATCCGATATTCTTAGCAATTATTATTGTTTTGAACTCTAAGGACATTTGTGTCATTCTTAGTGTGATTGGTTCCCCTATCACTAAGCAAAGAATTATTGTGCTACCAAGTCCGTTATTCTAGTGCACTCTCTTCGGTCAAAAAGTTAGGCTCATGCCGAAGCTTTGAGACTACGTCTTCTTGCCTTACAAAGCAAGTTTTCCTCTTGAGCTAAGTGACATATCGGTGGTCCGTGATATTCTAGATGTCTTCTAGAAGTGTCGCCATGTTGCCACATGACTGTGTTGTCAGGTTCTAGAGTAAGCTGTTTCTTTAAACCGCTCCTTTCTCCAAGGATTTGTACTGGATACCCCTGAACTAGTTGGTTGAGTTAAACAACAACTTGGAGGGTTGTAAGACAAAAGTTCTATCCAACTCTGTTCCTCTTTGAAGGGATGTCTAGTTCTGTTCGTGCTGAAGCAAGATAGTATCTCCTTTGTGGATATGTTATCTTTCCTGCCTTTGATTTGATTCGAGCAATCGTCAAATCAAACTCAGTTCCAAGGACTATCTTGTCGATGTATCCACTTGTGAATTCTCACTTAAGTATATCTTCATGTCCTTTGGTCTGCCCAATGTCTATGCCTTGCTCATACGACATATGAGTCCATCTTCTTGGAGTGTCTCAATAAGTTTGTTGTTGAGCCCATCGATGGCATCCTTATCTTCTCCATGTTATATGATATTTATATGGAACATTTGGCATTAATGTTGGAAACTTTTGAGAACCATCTTTGTGTTATCTCAAAGTACGTGTTCTGGATGTTAGATGTGACCTTCTCCGATTCACGTGCAAATGTTTAAAGATGTCCACGTGGATCTGAGTAGCGTTGTCTTTGTTCTCTCGGGAATCATTTCAAGTTAGTCAAGCATGTGTGAAGTATTCTTGTAATGATAGGTTGTTACCTTCATAATTCAAGAGTATCCTCTAAGCACACCAAGCCACTGATTGATTTGTTCATGGAAGATACAAAGTACTTAAAACTTTGATATCCTCCTAAATGTTTCCTAAACAGGATTCAGCTGTATTTCGTTGCAAACAATTCATGTAGGTGCAACTATCTTTGATAACTTGCTAATACATGTGTTATGCAATCTAGCTCATCTTTTGGAGCTTGACATTGAAGTCCATGTCTTGAGAATCTAGTAACTTTACCTTCGCTGTAAATGTTGCACACTTTCTATTCGGATATGCCGAGTCTGAAGTATCTTTCCACCTAACCAAAGCTGAACCTCAAGCAGCAACGATGGTTGGTGTTCCTCAAGGTTATGACGTAGGTCTATTGTAAATCTGGCAAGATTGATGTAATGGTTGTCACAATTAGCCAGAATACCTATTGTCACCTTATCTTGAATCAGCAATAACAACCACTCTTCATGAGGCCTCTTCTATGATTATTATAGGAGTTGTACTTATGGTTTCCTTTGCATCTGAAGTCTGACCTTTACTCGATGACTGGTTAAAGGCTTGTCATAAGTCTGATATTAGTTTTTCAAACATCAAGGAGAACATTTAAAGTAGTTTTGCTAAATGTCTCTCGGTCGATCCTCCAGATCCTTCTACGACGGCAAACATCTTATTATGCCAAGTACTTGGAGTCTGAGAATGAAGTTTCTTTCTTCTTGTGTCATCAGGAATCTTCTAAACTATTCATATTGGTGGTGTAAAGTGATATCATGATCTTTGGCAAGGATTTTGATAGTCCTGGATGAATAAAGAGCTTCCTTCCCGCTTTCTTAAACATGTTCGAAGAGCGACCATGATTTTGGTAATCAATAGTTTCTCTTGTTACATGTTCCTTGTGACTCTTATGAGTCCTCTCCACTAAAACATTTTTCCTTCTTAGCCTACTGTTGAACCAAAGAATGACCCTTCTGTGTCAAAAGTAGTTCAACAACTTGGTTTTGTTGATATCTACCTTTTCCACCTGCGAAGCTCTACTTAAGTTGTCTAGTAGAGGTTCACTTCTCGAAGTATGTGTTCCTTATGTTGGAAGTATCCTTCCCTCGGAAGTCAAAACTCTTCTACAAGCTCCATGGTCTCAATCCTTATGAAGACCAATTATCTGTCACCTTGAAAACCATATCCTTTTGTTTCCTCTGTTACCTTGACGTGTTTCATGTTTGTTGGCTTTAGAGATGTTTGTGAAACATCTATCCATGAGTTAACCATGAGATACTCAGTTCATGGTTCCGTGTCATTCCCTCTCTTCTTTAGTGTGAGTAGCCACCTTGAAGATTATGAAGTGATTCATCCACTCGTCATGGTGGCATGGATCAACCTGTTCGAGAAGATCGTCGAAGTTTAGTGTAACCCTGTTCCTTCTATCTTCCTACCTAGGAATCTCGGGTCGAGATTCTTTTAAGGGGGATAGAATTGTAACAACCCTAGTTTAACCAAATAGTAATTAGGAAATGTTTGTGCATTCATTTAGCATCATCATCATTTAAAATGGGTGCAACAAATAGATCAAACCTAAACCCTAATAGTTTTCCTCTCTACTTGAAATGTATTCAAAAGGGTTTCACTATATTTTAAAATTACAAAAATATTTGGAACCCAAATTGATTACAAGGGTCTCTGAAATATTTTGAATATTTATAGAAGTTCTTGTAATTTGAAATGGTTCAAAACAGATTTGAAACAAAAATACAAAGAGGAAATACAAAACAGGAAATAGAAAAGGTTTTCAGAAATAAAAACAGTTCCTAACCTAAACTGGGCCGAGCCCAACTCCTCTCTCCTTTCTCTCTACCGCCCAGCGCACCTCCCCGCGGCCCACTCGGCCCACCCGAAGCCTAGCCTGGCCCGATACCTATTCGGCCTCCTCCCATGTCGACTTCCTCCTTGACCACAAGCAGCTGCCTGACAGCGCGTGTGTCGTCGATCTCCCTCGCTTTGTGATGCCCGCCGTCGCCGTTGGTCGTGTGGATAAGAACCGCCGCGTCGAGCTCTACCTCCCCATACCCATCTCACACTCTCTCGTGGCCTCTGTAAGTTTTCCCCAATTCGACCGAACCCTAGGCCGCGCAGTTTCCGTTCACCACCGTTGTCTCCGGCCGCCCCAAGGTCAGCCGAGCATGCAGGAAGCTCCGCCTCGTCGCCCTGACGCTTCTCCCCAAAGGAATCATCACGGGCGCTACCAAACATCGCCATCGACCTCTCCTTCCCCGACTCTGGCCGCCACGTTCATCGTCGATTCCGGCGCCCTCCGTGCACGCCTTGCCTCGCCGACCCCTCTGTCGCGTTGCTGGTGAGCTCGTGAGCATGCCAGTGCTCTCCCTTTCCTCCCTACCCCTCTGGTTGTCCTTACCCATGACCACCTGCAAGCTCCACCGCTGGTCACCGTTGTGCACCCTCCTCCGACGACCTTCCCCGAGCGGTGCCGCCACTTTCTGGCTCCCCTTGTTCTCCTCTTTCCAATGCCCCCGCTCCCGCATCCCCGCATGCCCTCAATCGCCGGCGCCATGCTCAATCTGAGAGAGCACCATTGCTGACGTCAGCATGGCATCATAAAGTCCCTTTTTCTTTTATTAATTGTTTTGTAAATTGTTTCATGTAATTAATAAATACCTGACAGGTGGGGTCCAGTTGTAAGTGGGATAAATATTTTTAGAAATTTTTTTGTTTATTAAAAATGTATTTCCAAAATGTAATTATTTTATAATATTCCAAAAATGATTTAAGATGAATTAAAAATGGGGAAAATCATAACTAATTCATTTTAAATCAGAAAAATACAAATAATATATCAAAATGTTCAGAAAAATGAGCTCTATCTATTTGAACCATAATAATGCATTGTTAAACAACTTTCATGACAAGTATAATTAGAAGAACTAAGTGAACCCCCTCATATGCCTTCGAGGTTTTCCTGAATTAGGGTTTGTACCCTCGGGACCCCGATTAAATTGTCAAGCATGCCTTAAGAGTTTATTTCAATACAAATTAACTTATCATCTCATCATACTTGATTGAGCATTGCATCGATGTCACATGTTGATTGTTTCCCCTTCTTTCCGGTGTTTGGTTCTTCTTCGGTAGAATACAACATTGGAATCAAGGTCGAGATCGAAGACCGAGATCAACACCGTCGAAGCTCGAAGACCAATACTTGACCAACTATAATTAAGTCAAGTACCAGGTGTCCGGAACTCTGCCTTCTGGATATCAACAGGCAAAGGCAAGCGAAGCCCCCACACATACATATGAATCCTATGCTTTCAAAGTATCTCATTCTTACCATGTGCATACGATTCCAAAGTCTTTTATCAATAGATGGAGTAATCCTATCTGATGCATGTTACCTTTGAAGCCTATATTACCTGATCCACTACTCCTAGCATAACTAGGGTTTGAGCTTGTGAAGCGTTGCTAGAGCTATTATATCTGTTGTGCTTAGCCATGCTTTGCTGTTATCGCTGGTCCATCCGGTTGATGAATCAGAGCTGTGAATGAACCTAGTTTGACAGGATGACGTGGTAATATCAGAGATGAAAGTTAAACATGCTAAGGCTTGTATGGGAGGCCACGGCGGATTGTGGTTTTTGCAGTCCCATACTTGCCACTACTAGGATCTGAGTTCTTGCCTATGGACCAAGACGAGCGTATAGCCACACGGGGGCCTGGAAACCCCCTCGACCAACTAACTTGCTGATTAGATTCCATGAGTCACATAGTTTGGGCTTTCCATTCGACATACGCATCTTGGATGTTCTTGAATGGAGGTGAAGCAGGTGCATTCATATAGGTAGGTAAGCGTGGCCGGGAACAAGAGATGCCTGACATCCGTAATCTTGAACCTCGCACACATCATTAGGTACCGGTTTCGGGACTCGACCCGTTACGGCGGCATCTCCCTAGTGCATGACTCATGGTCTCAGCGAAAGAAAGGTAAAGGTCATGGTCAACCACTCTCTGTCGTCCTTCCAAGGAAGAGGGCTTATAGCTTGGCATTAAGAATCGGTTGGTACGTGTGGGTAAAGTTGTACACCCCTGCAGGGTTAAATCTTTTCGAAAAGCCGTGTCCACGGTTATGGACGACTTGGAAACCAGATTCAAAGATCATAGAGAACTTGAACCTAATCGTAAAACTTGGCAAGTTAAGTAATGTGTGCTTAAGGATGCTTCCTCATGGGTACGAGGGGGTGATCCTAGATAGGTTCAGCTGACGATGATTCGGTGGATATCAAGAGATGATCAAAGTTGGAGATACCGTTCTCTTATCCCCTTTTAAAAATATTCTGATTAGTCGAGATTCTTCTCCCTCTTGTTTTACAAAACAAAGATGGCTTTCTGCAAAATAACTCCACAAGCCATAAGTCTTGCGGAGTACACCCTGTACTCACGCTTGCTTCGTTGATACTTTTGCAGCTGAGTAAGTGTTACCATAAGAAGATGAGTTTTTACGGCATCGACATCGATGAGTAGTTTGGAGTTCCCAATCGGCAGTCTGGGATCTATGGATTGGACGTCATCGTTATGCTTCAGGCCTCTTAGGCCACTTGTTAAGTTTGCTATACTTAATAGCATAATTTGCCTTCCGTTGTTTGATGTTTGTGGTCAGTGACCTATGCTTGTAATATTTTGGTTCTTTGCTCAGTTATGAGGTTGTGGTAATAAATTTTGTGTCGTAGGGTCACTGTTGTGTTATCAATTCTCTCTCTCTGTACGCTTTTGAGATTTAGGTTAGGCTTATATCAGACAGAGGTATGGAATTTGTCTAGCCCTAATCCCGGGGGTGTCACACCAAAATAATTTGGAAGGGAATCAATATAAAAGGAAAATGCAAATGATGGCAGAAATCTGTCAAAACAGACCAGAAGGTAAATATTGATTTTTTTTAAAAACCTTCTGTTGCTCAAATAAAAAAAGTGCAAAACTAATGAAAGCTGGGTAACAACTTGGAGAACAAGCACAAAAAAATATAGCTCCATCCAAAGTACTGAGCTCCTTCATGAATTTTTACAATGCAGCACATAAATTTGTCCCACGACAGCCACTTTTCACAACTCCTCTACTTCTCAAAAGTAGTTGATCTTGACACAAAAACCAAAACAAAAAGGATAAGGAGCGGTTATTACAGAGGTAATGACTTCCAAGACTCGACAAAACTATTGGGTTATCTCCCAAGAAGTATTTTTCTTTAATGCCTTTAAGTTAGGCTTGATAGTTTCAAGGATGCTCACATAGGAGATAAATATCTGGAGTGAAAGAGAGCATCAAAAAGCAAATAGCCAACACATTTGAGTCTAACCCGCTTCCTATGCATGGGGTATCATGAGAAAACAAATTGTTGAAACAAAAATACACTAGCATAGGAAGACAAAACAAATGCAACTTCAGAGGTTTCAACACAAAACGGGGAAACTTAACGTTATTGAGATGCATAAAACCATGTTTCCCTCTCTCATAATAACTTTCAGTAGCACTTTGAATAAAGTTGACAATATAATTGTCAACAACTTTATCATCAGAATGAGTATACTTACAATCACCAAAAAGAGGTCCAAGGTCATAAACCGGATAAATAGAAGCAAGTTGTTCCATCCTGAAATCTTTATTAGGCAAGCTATTTTCACAAGGAGCTTTAGAAAATTTGGAAAAATTAAACTCATAAGACTCTCCATCAAACTTAATCAAAAAAAATTCCTTCCTACAATCTATAATAGCTCCATAAGTGTTCAAGAAGGGTCTACCAAAAATGATAGGACAAGTTTTGCTGGCTGCTGAATTAAGCACTAGAAAATCAGCAGGATACTTAATCTTATGGCAAAGGACTTCCACATCTCTTACAATACCAATAGAGAAAATGGTTTCCTTATTAGCAAGGTGAATAACCACATCAATGTCCTCAAGCTCACAAGGACCAATTTCATGCATAATTTCCCTGTAAAGCTCATAAGGAATAACACTAGAACTAGCACCAGTATCACATAAACCATAATAGCAATGATCACTGATTCTAATATAAAGCAAAGGGACACTAGCTTTTCTAGCTTTACTAGGATGAGAAATAATATTAGAAGCATCTTCACAGGAGACAATGTGCTCATCCTCTATATTTCTAGTAACAATATCTTTCACAATCGCTACCACGGGTTCAATATTCATTTGCTCATCAGGCTCCATGGTTTTCTTTGTACCTTTGTTATTCACACTAATCATCGTAGCATACTCCTTTACCTTAGCTGGGAAAGGTATTTTCTCAACATAAGGTTCTGGCAAAATATGATCAATAGTACAAACTTCAGTGCTTCTAATAGGAACATGACTAACAACATCTTTATAAGGTGCATGGTACTTATTCCACTCCTTTTTGGGAATTTCTATGTAAGAGGCAAAGGCTTTAAAACAATTGGCAATACTTTGGGAGTCAAGACCAAACTCATTACTAATATCACGGAAGTCATCAGTTCCCATAAAAGATTTTATGCATTCATAATCATAATTTATACCAGACTTTCTTCCTTTGTCATTCTCCCAAGCTTCAGTGTTCTCTTGAATACGGTCTAGTAGATCCCATTTAGTTTCTTCCTTCATATGTGTGAATGATCCAGCACAAGAAGCATCTAGTAAATATTTATCATGAAGATAAAGCCTAGTATAAAAGGTATTGATAATAATATTGTTAGGGAGTTCATGAATTGGACATTTAAGCATTAGTAACTTCAATCTCCCCCAAGCTTGAGTTGTACTCTCTCCATCACGAGGCCAAAAGTTATATATCAGATTTCTATCCTTATGAATCTCACTGGGAGGATAAAATTTAGAATAAAAGAGAGGTACTATTTCCTCCCATTCCATGGATTGCCCATTCTTAAGAAGCTTATACCATTCTTCAGCTCTCCCTTCAAGGATATAGAGAGTAACTTATTCTTCACATGTTCAGTTGTGATACCTGCACACTTAAACAACCCTCATAATTCATGGATAAAAAGCAAATGATCACCAGGGTGGACAGTTCCATCCCCTAAATAATAATTATCGATAACACGATCAATAATAGGTATCTTAAAAGGATCTATCTCAATAGGCGGTGGTTCATCTACTACCCTAACAGTGGTAGTAGTTTTCCCAAACAGAAAACCAAGTGGGTTATCCATATTGGAAACAAGGTAACAAACAGAAATAAAAAGCAATACTCATAGTAGAAGTTTCCTTTACCATTTCCACTCTTCAATAGCACTTCACTACCCAGCAACGGCGCCAGAAAATAGTCTTGATGACCCACAAGTATAGGGGGTGTATCGAAGTACTTTCGATAAATAGGAGTGTCGATCCCAACGAGGAGCAGAAGGTGTTGACTAGTGGTATGGAGCAGGAAATCTCTTTAAATACTTAGCAAACGGATTTTTAGGGGTTTTCTGATAAAAGCAAAGAAACAAAGAGCAAGTAATAAAGACAAAGAACAAACGCAGCAAGTGGCCCAATCCTTTCTTAGCAAAGGACAAGCCGATGGAAATACTTATAAGGACCAAACGTTCTCGAGGACACATGGGATTACTGTCAAGTGCTTTCGCTTCAAATAGATTAGTAGTCTTCTTTGGTGTTGTAAGTGTTGTGTGGGTGGACCTGTGCTAATGTACCGACCTTACTTGCACTAATACATACTCGTGATTAACCCCCTGCAAGCATCTTCAACTACAGGAAAGCAATTAAGATATAAACCTAACCACAACCTTAAAGTCTGAGATCCTACGCTCCTTTGTGCAATGGTGTCCTAATGGGGGTTCAGGTTTATGTCACTCCGACAACCCCATAATTAGTAGCCAAATACACAATGCATTCCCCTAGGCCCATAAATGGTGAAGTATCATGTAGTCGACGTTCACATGACACCACTAGAAGAATAGCACCACAACTTAAATACTAAACCATTGAATAATATCTCAACACAAATCCACTACTAACAACATGACTTCTCCCATGTCCTCAAGAACTAAACGAACTACTCACGAGACATCATATGGATCAAGATCAAAGATGATATGGTAATGGATAACAATCTGAACATAAACAATAATCCAATGGTTCCATTCACAAGCATCAACTACAATAGTAATCAACATCGGGAAAGTTTCCCCTAAGAACTATGCAAGTATTCAACACAATTGTTACAGCAGGATGGAGTGGTGATGATGGTGCTGGTGGAGATGATGGTGTGGATGATGTTGGTTATCCCGATAAAGCCTAGCTTGATGATGGTGTTGATGGCGACGATCTCCCCTCTCCGGGAAGGAAATTCCCTGGCAGAAATCTGTCTATCGGAGAGCTCTTTATTTCTCGGTGTTTTCCGCCCCGCAGAGGCGGCGGAATCTTTCTATGGTCGCTCCCCTTGTTTTAGGGTTTCGAGGAGAAGATATAGGCGAGAGGTCGGAGTCGGAGGCCGTCTAGGTGGGACACACCCCCTCTAGGCGTGACCTAGGGGTGGCCCGCGCCTGGGGGTGTGGGCCCCCTGTGGCCCATCTCCGCCTTCCCTTCTGGATTCCTTCGTATTCTGGGAAAATATGATTTTCCATAATTTTCTGGTATTTTTCTGATCTTCACGAAATTGCATCATAACACCTCTTTTTCCACAGAATCCTGACTCTGGTAGTTCATCCTCCAAGAATCATCCAACATGCAAAAATGGATGAAAATACATAAGTAACACCTCTTAATAAGAAATGTATTAATGAATAGAGGCAAATTATGATATAGAATGGTGACGCAAATTGGACGTATCAAGATTGCATCCCTAAAAAATTCTCTAGAATAAGAGGAAGAGGATTGTGTTTCTCTTGAAGAGAGACTTGAGTCTATTGAGGAGTCACATGAAGAAGTGGTGGCAAAGCTTGTTAAGGAACGTGACAATGTAGTAGCCAAAGCAAAGAAACTAAAGAAAGAAAAGGTTTACTTTGGGGATGATCATGCTAGACTCTCCGAGGAACTGGAGAAACTTAACATTGACCATAAGTCTTTGAAAAGTGAATTCTCCGTTCTCAATGAGTCACATGATCAGCTCCAAATTCGATTGACCAAATATGATGTTCCTAGCACATCTAAATCAACATATATTCACAAGGAAAATGCTAGGGTGGAAGATGATCTTGTCAAAGACTCCACTCCCAAAGGTAAGGGTGTTCTTGATGATATTCTTGGCAAGCAAAGATCAAATCTTGGAAAAGAGGGACTTGGCTATGTTTCCAAGTCCAAGAAGAAGAAGAACAACAAGAAGAAGAAGAATACCAAGAGTGAACAAGCAAATACAAGCACCATTGAGAAGAACATCACAAAAGACAAAACTGACCATATTGGTTTTGCAGGGTCTAAACATCCTAATTATGAACTATTTTGTGATTACTATGGTGATGTATATGCTAATTATGTTGGTCCTTTTGATGAATCTGTTGCTTGGTCTATTTGGGTTCCAAAGATCCTTGTTACTAACATGAGAGGACCCATTGAAAAATGGGTACCTTAAACCAAGAAGTAATTCTCTTGCAGGGCTATGCTTCCGGTGGTTCTAAATGGGTGTTGGACAGTGGGTGCACTAGTCATATGACCGGAAGCAAAGAGATCATCACGGAGATGAGACCCAATCATG
This sequence comes from Avena sativa, assembly GCA_916181665.1. NCBI lineage: Eukaryota > Viridiplantae > Streptophyta > Magnoliopsida > Poales > Poaceae > Avena > Avena sativa. Next base: position 344,973,205 of record OV702280.1, on the reverse strand, counting down.
ATCATATTACAGTCTCCTATGGTGATAAGTTTAAATCTGAGGTATTGGGTCTTGGCAAGGTAGTGGTTGCCCACGATATCTCTCTCGTGGACGTCATGCTTGTTGAGACCCTCGGTTACAATTTACTTCCTGTTCATGCCCTTGGTAAGATGGGCTTTGTTGTTTTCATTGATGGTGATTTAGTGGTACTCTTGTGGAGCTGGTCTCTAAAGGTCACTTTCGTTGGGTACGTCGAAAATGACTTGTATGTGGTGGAATTTCTGGGGAAAACCACTGCGGGTCCGATGTGCTTATTTGGAAAGGCCGACGTGGGTTGGTTATGGCATCGTCGTCTAGCCCATGTCAACATGAGAACTTTGCAAAGACTTGACAAGGGTGGCCACATCCTTGGACTAAAAGACAATGTTTCCTTTGCCAAAGATCGTGTTTGCAGGGCATGTGTTGAAGGCAAGATGCACGACTCTCCCCACAAGAGGAAAACTATTGTTTCCTTAAAGAGGATCTTGGTATTACTTCATGTGGACTTATTTGGTCCTCCATCTCATGCTAGCCTCAGTGGGAAGAAATATTGCTTGGTGATAGTCGATGATTACTCAAGATACACTTGGGTCTATTTCTTCAAGCTAAAGATTGAGACTCAACAAACTGTCATTGATTTCGCCAATGAGGTCCAGCGCCAACACAATGTACCCATATTGGCAATAAGAAGTGACAACGGCTCCGAGTTCAAGAACTACATATTAAATGAATTTCTAAGTGAGGAGGGGATAAGACATCAATATTCCGCTGCATACACCCCTCAACAAAATGGTGTAGCCGAGAGGGAGAGTCGTACTCTGATGCATATGGCTAGATCACTGTTGGCTGAATTCAAGTCACCATACAACTTTTGGGCTGGAGCCATATCTACCACTTGTAATTCATCAAATCGGCTCTACCTCCGCAAGATTTTGGACAAAACACCATATGAAATACTTACCAGTAACAAGCCCAACATATCATATTTCCTGGTATTCGGTTGTAAGTGTTTCTTTCTCATCAAAGGAGTTCGTTTGTCTAAATTTGAGTCTAAGGCTTTAGAGGGTATTTTTGTTGGTTACGGTGCCGAATCCCACACTTACAGAGTCTACAGCAAGCTCTCAGGAATTGTTGTAGAATATTGTAGTGTGGAATTCGATGAAAATGATGGCTCCCATGTGGGGCAAGTTGATGTTGGTGATGCAGATGTTGAAATACCCCAAGATGCCATAAGAAGAATGGGCGTGGGATTTTTCTGCCCCATTGAGGAACCCCTTGTGGCGGATCGGGAAGGACAATGCTCCACTCAAGTGGATCCCTCATCTACACAAGACCAACAAGCCCCTACTGCTGGAGAAACTACTGCACCAACACCACAACCTCTTGAAGATCATCTGTCTTCTGGGCAAAATGGTAGTCCTAGACCGGACTATCCGTCCCCTCCAAGGGGCGTACTATCCGCCCCTGGCACTCCAACACGCTCCAAGGGAAATCAAGACGAGGAGAAAAGTTCTAAAAATCCCAGGCCGGATTCTCCGGCCCCAAGGGGCGGATTATCCAGCCCTAGCACTCCAAGTCATGTCAGGGCAATCAGGAAGAAGAAACTGAAGCCGAAACTCCCAGGCCGGATTATCCGGCCCCACCTAGGGGCGGATTATCCGGCCCTGAAGATCCAGAATAGCAATAGCCTCCTGTTATGAGTACAGATCAAGATCAAGGTCAAGGTAGTGGCCAAGACAAGGATCCAAATGTTGAAGCAACTCCTCCGAGAAACAATAAGGAAACTGAAGCTCGTTTCAAAGCTCGTGCTGATCAGAACCTTGAGTTAAGGGGCCACACTCTTGACAAGGTTGTAGGTGATCTAAGAAGAAGAGTGTCTACTAGAAGATAACTTTCTATCTTATGTGATCATCAAGCACATATATCAATGGTAGAATGTAACATCCTAGCATTACAGCTTAGAAATAAGCTTAACACAGTTGTGTGCATTGCATTCATGCATAGAAAATCCGAATAATTTTCGCGCTTTTGAACAAAACTTGTCAAAGTGATTGAAGCTTCTCTCAACTTGATGGAATTGAAGTAGATCATCAAGTTGACTACGATAAGTTTCAATATGACCTTTGCTAAAACCTTATCTTTGGGAAAAGGAGATTTGATCTAAGGGTAGATCAAATGTAATATAATTAAACCCTAATACATTGCTTAATGATTAATATCTGATCCTTAGGTGATCACATCCTAGTATTATTTACAACAACTCTTGAATACTAAGTTAAGAATACAACTCAAGTAACAAGAATTTAATAACTAACTCTTTACCTATCTCTTCTCATATATTTCTACCATGAGTATCATGGTAATACCTAACCTTAACTCTTTAGTGAGATTGAGTAGGAAAGAAACCAAGTCAAGATCATTCATCATATACCTTTCTTTCCATATTAATCCGTATCATCTCTATTGAATCTTATTCTCATATTCATTGTTCATCAATGTTGGGTAATCAAATATTGATTCACCAATTCTTAAACCATCAATTCTTGATCTATCAACTCTTGTCCTTATCATAGCATTCACCTAAGGCCTATAAAGAAAGAAGTAAGAAGATGTAGGTGGTAATGCTAGATTTAAATATCATCTATAGGATGGGAATGTTGGAAGAGAATAAGATCAATATAATAGTTGATGAAGTTAACTCACTCCTGAAATGATAGAAGAGTTATATGGACTATATATTTGTATGGTAACAAAGAAGATTACAAGGATGAATATTGAATATAGTTACCAAGGAGAAATCCTATTGGATCAAGTAGGTATAGTCAATGAATACTATCTCTTAGTCCAATAGAGATAAACAGAAGATAATTATAATACAACTGTAATGTTGTATTGATGAAGCCTTGGTTAGCCAACTGGAAACCTAAACCATAAAGGATCAAAGGATTATAATGATCATGATTTAGTCACCAAGATAGAATGCTTATATCATGTATAAGTGACAGTGGTGGATAAAACATGATTGGACCCTAGTATAGATATGTTATTCTAAGTTAGCCATGACAAGTCACCATGATATAATGTGAAGTTTGAGTATATGATATGGGAGTCAAGTAGAGATAAGATAGTATGATTAGGATGATGTTAGAGCAACATTGAATTATATATGTAGTATTTTCCTCTTGGGAAATACTAAACACTTGAGGTGAAGTAGGATTTGATATATATATATATATATATCTACTGAAGTAATGTTGGTGATGGATGATAAAGGAAGAGTATGAATAGAGGCAACTGTAACCATTTGTTGGATTGGAGATTATTAGTAGTAGAATAGTTTGATAACCAAGTATAGATATGAGAAGATTATGAAAAGCTTTAGTGTCAAGATCATTGGATTTACAAATGGATTTAGAAGCATAAAAGGTGGATAAGAATATTCTTATGCAGTAAAACTCATTATGTTAACACATGATGATGGATATGAAGGAGTAGTATATCTAGGAAAGGAATTCTTTAAGTAGAAGTCAATAATTATGAATTATGGAAGATATGAATTCTTGGTAAAACGTTTAACCTTAAATATGTAATCAAACTTATTATCTATTTTATCTATTGGATCAATCATCTTATTTCCATAATGCTATATAGGAATATTTTCCTATAGTAAATCACTTAAGCACATCTTTGTCATTCCCAATTACCATAACCATATGTGCTTAGGAGTATCTTTATCAAACCCTTTCCATAAGACATTCCAGAAAATAACTTTCTGTTTTAAAGAGTGATATCATTAAAGATCACAAACATTAAGACAATGTGTTTTAGCCAATAATCTTTACCCACATCAAGAAAAGAATATAAGTATATTAAGAACCCTAAAACCCTAGGGTAAGCATTTACAATTCAAGCCCTAACTCCTATGTTAGTTATAATAAAATATATACATTGTTATTTCCTAAATTCATGGGAATAATATTAATCATATTAATTCCCTAGAACTATATGTATCATATAAAAAATGAAATGAAAGATCACCATATAAAAATTCCCTTAAAAATATAAGTTAATGAAAATCAAATCTCATGAGTTAATAGTAATGCATTCTTTAATAAGTTTATGATATATTATATTAATTGAATTCATAACAAAAGCTCTACTAATATTAAAGAAAAAGCACTTATATAAGAAAATAAGGAAACTCTAAACAATATATAATAAAAGATCACAAAAAGGATTTTAAATACACTACATTTTTGCTGTAGTTCTTTAACAAGTAAATTCTAAAAAGAAAATTGCCAACAAATGTGAAGATATAAATCTAAAAAGAAAAACAGAAAACAAAAGAGAAAAATTAACAAAAAACGAAACCAGACCAAAGCCCATCTTTTATTCACCGCTCTGAGCAACCAGCAGTAGCAGACTTGCTCGCTTCCCTACGGCCCACCAAGCCCAGCACCAGCCCGCCAAAAGCCCGTACCCCTTCAGAGCCTTTTGCTTGTCATCGTCTTTGTCGACGACGCGCAGCAGCTCGCCGGACATCGGCAATGTCGTCCACCATCGTTGGTGCGCCAAGATCCGCGCCGCCGCTCTCCGGTGCATATAAAAACCATCCGCCGCCGTCGAGAAGAACCCTAGCACGCCACTTTCTTCTTATCCTCTCTCTTCCGCTTCGGGTAGCAAACCCAAGCTCGCCGGAATTATCATTGTCGTCGTTGCTGACCGCCCCTCGCCTCTCTGAAGGCACCAAAGGATACACCGGGGTGTTCTCGTTCACCGCAGACCAAGAGCGCAAGCAGGCGCGCATCGAATCATCGGGAATCAAAGTCTGCCTTCCGTCAGCCTCCGTAGCTATTATCGTCGATTCGCCGCCGTACGACCTCCCCGAGCTTCACCGACTCCTTCATCCGCTTTCTGGTGAGCCTCTATTTCTCGGGCACCCTGTCTCTTGCTTATTCTTGCCCCGGTTTGTTTCCCCGATGAGCATCTGCCACCGCCGCCGTTAGCCACCGTCGAAACTACTGTTCTAGCGACCACACAGGGGCAGCGCTACCACCAGTTGAATCGCCTCTGCCTTCTCTTTCGAATAAGCCCAAGTACAATTCCGCGCACGCACTAATTCGCTGGCTTGATCGTCAACCAGAAAGTATCAAACATGAGTGATGTCAGCGTGACATCACGCTGATGTCATATTCATATTTTTATCATTTTAGAAATTGTGATAGTGTTTTCTATAATAAATAAAAACATTAGAGATGACATGGCAAAGGTCCCAGCAGTCAGATACTGGGGTAGGATTAGCTCTGGTGAGAAAAACCCCTCACTTCATGCTGACATCAGCATTACCTAATAAACACATTTAGTTATTTAATTAAAAATTCACAAAATGATTAAACCTTATAAAATCAATAACTTTTGTTTTATAATTCAGTAAATTATGTGTAATATATGAAAAATTTAGAAAAATAAAATCTATAACATTAAACTATTATTAAACATTGTTACGTTGACTATTCAAATAAATATTATTTAATAAAGAATTTATAAGTAATACAACTTTGAAAATTCATATTTTAATTTTGCTAAATATTAAAAATATAAATAAAATACCAAAAATCTTAGAAAAATAAGAACTATAATTTAAAACTATAATCATGCATTATTATTTCACTTAATTAAATATTTGTTATTTATTAAGTATTTATAAAGTAATAAATCTTATAAAAATCATATCTTATTATTTATAAATCACAAAAATAAGTGTAATATACCAAAATAATCACAAAAATAATACCTACATGTTAAAAATATAATATTACACCTTTGAGGTAAATAAAAAATTTAAACACTTTAATAACTTGAAATTAAAACCTACTTCCTTAGCTAATAATTCATTTAAGGGTAAATAAAAATTAGTTAATATTCCTAGAATTGCCAATTTAGGTCTAATAAGTAATAGTAGTCTTAAATATTTATAATATAAAGTCAAATTGGTCCAACACATTTTAAATACAATTTTATTGAATTATACTTTAACCATATGTGTCGTTTATTTTCTAAAAAGATTTTTAACAATTATAAAATCTTCAAGAATGATATTTTAACCAAATAAAATCTTTTACCATTGTTTCACTCACAACTTTATAATGGACTAAATCCAAAGATAATTCATAAGTAGTAAATAATATTGTTTACTTATTCACGAGCCATAACCATACCCTTATACAGAGATAAATCCTTTTATACATTTATAAGGTTAGGAAACCACTATTCAAATAGAAGTGTTACCACTCTTAAAGTATCCTTAGGGAAATATTATGAAGTGAACAAAATACAAATATCATAAGCATTACACCCTAAGTTCATCTATGTTTTTAAAGTTAACTTTAGTCTACAAGACTTTAAATATAATGCTAAAGACTTTATTATTTGTTTTATAGTTAACTTTGGTTTGTTATAATTAAGTCATAAAGCATCTCAAGTCCAGACTATTCAAGCAAGCATAAACAACATCAACCACATTCTATTAACCATAAGGATTTTTTAAACCTTAATAAAGAAATATTTTTTCCAAAAGTTATTCGTTTTGCCACTTCAGTCAACATATGAAAATTAATCGTAATCACATTACTTTATACTTTACTTGTATATTAGGATTGATAACACTTAAGTTCTTTAAAAGTGTCATTACTTGTAACGTAAAATTTGAAGATAAACAATTATAATGTAAGCAATCTTGAGTAACATTTCACGTTGGTGTGTATCTCATTGTTTTATATTATTATAATTACATGTTGTTTCACACACACTCACAAGCCTTAACAAGAAACACAAATGTGAAACTTATCTAAAAGTACAACACATTCTAACAGGAACCATTCCCAGTTTCCAAACTCTAGATCAACATTATCCCCGGGATTCGCGTTTATCAATTGCATTACATTACTTATGCATAATAGCATCTTGCTTCTTTAAACATTAGTCCTTACCGGACCAATGATGTTGATTTCAGATATTGGATCTGATATTGTCTTGAAGACCGTGAGTGCATAATCTTGCAATCACAAAAGGCAAGTTCACACTTGCTCATGTCCTTTGATTATTTTCTGTTAAGTATTTTGCAAATCCACTGTTGTCATCACCTGCATTTGAAAAAGGTCAGAAAACACTATTTTCATAATAATATGATTATAGGTTATTTACCGTGAGGTAATAACCTACTATAGAAGTTCTGGTGGTAAAGGAACATATTATCTAGGACTTAACAACCAATGTCACCAGTGATTCTTGTGCCATATATTACGCGTTGACCATGATATTTGGAATGGGACGGAGAAGTCAGCTGTATTTTTTCCCTCTCGCATGGAGCCGGATGTGCGGGTCGTGGCTGTTATCACTCGTAGCATGCATATTAATTGGTAATTCGTAGAGGATATGCAGCATATGGGTGGTAACCCTCAACGTCCCACGATAGTTCCGGCATTTGAACGGTCTCTACTGCCAATTGCCGTAATTAAATATGTGGGCTGGCATACACCAAGGAGACATGCATGGTCGCGGAGAAGGCAGTGATTGGCTTGGATCTTAGGTTGGGCCTCAAACCAAGGAAGTTTGAACAGGGACATACTCCCGGCCGTGCAACAAAACCTAAGGTATCTCATGGGTAAAGTGACGCACCTCTGCAGAGTGTAAGAACTGTAACTTGTTACTCCCTGTTCCAGGAAGGAGCTACGAACGCGATGGGAAAGGAACTCCATGAAAGTTCTGGTAAACCCGTGAAGGCCGACGGACGTAGCTTTTCAGAATAAAAGCAACCTTTGAAGAAATGTTTATGAAAACCTGCATTGCCTACGACCTATGGTCTCTGGCTGTAGATATAGTGCATCAAACACTCCTTTTCTAGTGAACTTGCTGAGTACGCTCATACTCAATGTAGCTTCTTAACCCTTGCTAGATTCTGAAGCCAATACAGACGACGTCTACATCAACTTCTACTCGAGGAAGTCTTCATCAACAGTTCAAGTCTTCAATAAAGTAAAGAAAGTCAACATATACATCAACTCAAGTGAAGACGAAGTTACTGATTAGTTAGGAGTACAATCTCTAGCCATCGAACCTATTTCTATAGTGTATTGCAATAGCAGCAATGTCAGACCAATAGTGCAGATACTAGTCTGATTAGTATGATAGCTTTGAGTTGTTTATTTCTGATTCTTCTTTGGAAGAAGTTTCTTTCTCTCTCTTTAACCTAGAGTGTTCTCTGGATCTTGTGTAAAGAGTTGAGTTGTAACCTATAGTCATGTCTTGGACCTACTGTGTTTCTGTTGTACCACTCTGAGGGATGTAATACTAGTGAACGGTGTTTCATTGGTGTTATATCAACGACTATAGTGTACTACATCATGCAATGGTATGTTGGGTCACCGCATAGAACCAAAGAAGGTCTTTGATGCTCTTGAATATCCAGATTGGGTGGTTGCAATGCATGAAGAACTGAATAACTTTGAGCATAACAAAGTTTTGAAGCTCGTGGAAAAACCCAAAGAGTGCCGCAATGTTATCGGCACAAAGTGGATTTTCGAAAACAAGCAAGATGAAAATGGCATTGTTGTAAGGAATAAGGCAAGGCTGGTGGCTCAAGGAATCTCTCAAGTGGAAGGCATTGATTTTGGTGAAACCTATGCTCCGGTGGCTCGCCTTGAATCCATCCATATCCTTCTTGCTTATATTGCTCATCATAATTTTAAATTACAGCAAATGGATGTTAAGAGTGTGTTTCTTAATGGTCCTCTACATGAGTTGGTATATGTTAAGCAACCCCCAGGCTTTGAGGATCCCAAATTTCCGAACCATGTCTACAAACTTGATAAGGCGCTCTATGGCCTTAAACAAGCCCCACGTGCGTGGTATGAGCACCTTAAAGACCTTTTGTTAGACCGTGGATTCGAAGTTGGGCAAATCGATCCCACTCTTTTTACTAATAAGGTTAATGGGGATCTTTTTGTATGCCAACTATATGTAGACGATATTATTTTTGGCTCTACTAACCAAGCTTTTAATGATGAATTTTCAAAGCTTATGACTCACAGGTTTGAGATGTCTCTGATGTGAGATTAAGGTTCTTTCTTGGATTCGAGATCAAGCAACTTAGAGAGGGAACCTTCATTAATCAAGCTAAATACATCCAAGACATTCTCAAGAGGTTCAAGATGACGGATCTCAATGGCTTTGCTACTCCAATGCAAACTAAATTTCATCTTGAGCTTAATCCAAAGGGTAAAGATGTGGACCAAAAGGTATACCGATCCATGATTGGCTCTATCCTTTACCTTTGCGCATCTAGACCCGATATCGTGTTGAGTGTAGGAGTGTGTGCAAGGTACCAAGACGCTCCTAAAAAATCCACTTAGTGGCTGTCAAGAGAATCTAAAGATATTTGGTTCATTCCCCGAATTTTGGTTTATGGTATCCCAAAGGCTCTATTTTCTCTCTGTGTGGATATACTGATTCAGATTGGGCTGGTGACAAGGATGATCGAAAATCAACTTCTGGTGCATGTCAATTCTTGGGCAGGTCTCTAGTGTGTTGGTCTTCGAAGAAACAAAATTGCATATCACTCTCAACCACTGAAGCTGAATATGTTGCTGCTGCAAGTTCTTGTACACAATTATAATGGATGAGGCAAACTTTAAAGGAATATGGTGTCAATTGTGACAAAGTGCCTCTTTATGCGATAATGAAAGTTCTATTAAAATTGCTTACAATTCGGTGCAGCATACAAGGACAAAACATATCGAGATTCGCAATCATTTCATTCGGGATCATGTTGCTCGTGGCGATATTGTGCTATCTTTTGTGAGCACGAAGAACCAACTTGCTGATATTTTCATGAAGCCACTTGATGAAGCTAGGTTTTGTTATTTGAGGAATGAGTTAAATATCATAGATTCAAGGAGCTTGGCTTGACTACCCTTGCATACTCACTTGCACTTTCTCATGTATTTGGTTTAGATGCGGGCATAGACATAGGGGAGTGTGGTCCTAATTGATTGGGCTAACCCTCCCCCCATAATGCCGAAAGCAAGAAAAATCATTTCCCTTAATATCATTTTGTGATATGTGGGTCACGATGAGCATTGGTTTTGAACTCAAGATACATCTTCGCGGTGTCATGCCATGCGCTCCAACATGGTGGCTTCGGCCATCGCCCTCTTCCTTGAGAAGAGTTGGTTCCTATTAGCTCTTTTTGGATTTTCTTGCATATCTTTTGCTCTTATGGAAAACACACCCAATCTTGGCTTTTAGTTGATCTGTTCTTGCAATTTTGGGTGTATAGTACCATCTTAGTTTGGTGATCTTCTGGGGCGCTAGCATCGCTCTTCTTCCTTTTGGGCATTTTGATGCCAAAGGGGAGAAGTAGTTCTATTTAGGTCTCGGATTTGCATGGGTCGGGCACAAGAATTTGCTTTTTTATCATTCGTTTTCTCTATCGTTTGCTTGTGCTCTTTTAGTGTTGAACTATTTGTGTTTGGCTTTGTATGAGACCATGTCGTGTGTGGCACTTTTGTTTACCTCGTGTGAAATTATGTGTGGAATTCTAGAATTCTGGATTTATCTTGTGGAACTATCCGTATGGAATTCTGGATTTAACTATGGAGTATGGAATTATCTTGATGTCATATGGAATTATGGAGTTATCTATTTATTACATCAATATGGTGGGATCTGTTCGAGGCTTAATATTCTCACTCTTTATATTGGCTATTTCACATCCCGGTGGTATGACATATGTTTCCTAACTCATTCTTGTTATATCCGTTAATATTATGAAATTGGCTTGTTCCTTAGTGTCTGCATTTGTATTCAAATGCAAATTATTAATATGCACACATTTAGGGGGAGCCTCTTTCATTTCTTGAAGATGATGTTAGTAGGTTTCATTGCAAATCCTAGTATTGTCATCTAACACCAAAAAAGGAGAGATTGAAAGAACATTTCATGATCCCTAGTGTTTTGTGTGTTAGATAACAATACCAAGGATTATTTAACGTGTGTTGAAGTTTTGAAGATCTTAACATTGAAAAGGAGCTTCAAAGTGGTTTTGGGGGGTGCCCCTACCAGGGGCCGAATAATCCGCCCCTCTCCCAATATCAAAGGGCGCAAGGACATGACCCACTATATGGGGGCGGAATATCTCCTAGAATTTCCGGCCAGGGCCAGAGCTTTTGCCCAGGCCGGATAATCCGCCCCTCAAGGGGGCCGGATAGTCTGCCCCCCCCCCAGGATTTTTGCAAAGGTCCCCACGACATGTCAATAAGAGAGGGGGCAAAATTTCCCCCGAACTTTCCGTCTTTGGGGAGGATTTCCCCCAGGGGCGGATAGTCTGCCCCTTGAGGGGGCGGATAATCCGCCCCCTTGAGGTTTTTCACCAAGTTAAGCTTGGCGCGTCAACCAGAGAGGGAGGTGGATTTCCCCTCGGACATTTCGACCTTGGGAAGATCTTCCTCCCAGGGCGGATAGTCCACCCCTAGTGGGGGGCGGATAATCCGCCCCCAAAAAGCCCCAACGGCTAGCTCTGGGCAGAGGGTATTTAAACCCATCATCCCCTTCCTGCCAGAACTCTTGGTTCATTCGGAAAAAGACAAGACATGCTCCTCAAGCTCCATCTAAGAGATCTCCACCTTCATCCACCCAAAGGCCCAGTTCCTTGGGGATTTGAAGGAGGAGGGCTCGATCTTCATCAACAGCAATCAAGCACTTCGTCTCCTCTCCATTCATTTGGAGAACCTTTCATCTAGTATTTCTTGCAAATATCTAGATCTTTGTTTTAATTATATTGATAATCATTGTTCTTGTGACAGCTTGTTGTCATTACAGGAGCCTCCAATTTGTGTGTGGATGTGTGCCCCGCTAGAGTTGTAAAGGCACCGGTTCCCGCCTCGAAGGGTACCAATAGTGTAGAAGGTGGATCAGGCCTCTCGTGGCGAGATCCATCGGAGAATAGGGTGAGGCCTATTGTGGCGTGGTGGTCTTAGAACCTCCCACCCCTCCAACACAGATGTACTTTCCTTAACAAGGAAGGAACTGCGGTAAAACAAATCCATGTGTCTCCGTGTGCTCCACTACGGTTTCCTCGCTCCTCACTTTACATGTTTAGTAGATAGGTTTGCATATAGGGAAATTCTCGTAGTTGCATATCTAGAGAATTTACTTTGTGTCAAGTCTAAAATTGAAAAATAACTAAAAATTGAGTAGAACCTATTCACCCCCCCCTCTAGCTGCCCATACGATCCATTTCATAGGTTTGTCTCCCCTTCCTTTGTTCTTCCCCCATTCCCATCGTTGGATGCTAGATCTTGTGTTATTAGGGCTCGGATGTTCGTATTTTCAATCATTGGATGCTATGTATTTTTACAGTAGCTAATCCTCTCGTGTTAGATCTCGTATTTTGATAAATGCCCCTAGTTGGGATCAGTACTAGTATCGATATGTAGTTGGGATCAATACTAGCACCGATCTGTAGTTGGGATCAATACTAGCATCGATCTGTAGTTGGGATCAGTACTAGCACCGATCTGTAGTTGGGATCAATATTCGATTTGGTTTGAGATTTGCGGATTGGAGAATAATCAGGGATCTCAATCGGTTAATTTATGCAAGTAATCAATCCCAATAATCAAGGTATCTCAATCATGTCCTTATTGCACGCTACTGTTTTTTGTAATAGGTGGATAGCAGGAACGTCTGCAGCGACGATGAGTCCATGGACACTAAGACTCGTCAGGTGCTGATGAAGCTGAAGTTTGGCCAGTTCAACAACTTCTTCGTCGGCGACGTCTACAGGTGCCCCTTCTGACCAGGGGCCTCGCCACGGACTTCAACTCCCTTATGAGGCATGCAGAGGACGTGAAGACCTGCGGCCTGTCAAAAAACGTCCACGCCTTCAGAGCCAAGCACCAGGCGCTCGATTTTCACCTCCGCAACCTCCAGAAGGTGGCCATTGATGAGGATCGCATGCCCCGATCAAGCCCAAGGCGCCCAAGGTCAAGGTACTAGGCAGCAAGAAGTGGAGGAAGTGCCAGAGGCAGGAGGCGGAGGCCCTCCTAGTGGAGGCCATGAGGGGCCACAAATATTGTGCTGCTGCTGCTGCTTCTTTTGTTTTGTTGTCTGTGTTGAACTTGTCCGCTGCTGCTGAGCAGCCTAATTGTCGAACCTTGTTTAAGTATCGTACTATATAATCCTATATTAGCTGCTTTATCTACATCTGCTCTGTTTTTCTACATATTTATGGTGCTGGTTAGATTTGCTGCCAATTTAGGCGACAGGGCGCACGCAACTACCAAACGCGCCCCACATGGTCCCACACCACATCCCCCAAAGCGCGTTCCCAACAAGCCGGCCCCATGCAGTCCAACATGGGGGGTCCTACTACGGGACCCGATTGAACGTGGTCCCACTTATCAGCACATAACGGGGGGTCCTACTTGTCAGCACGTAACGACGAGGTCCACTACGGTACCCACCTGAATGCGGCCCCACTTGTCAGCACCTAACAACGAGGGTCCACTAATGGGACCAGACGGAGAGCGAGTTTCAGACCGATGCGAGAGCTTCGGACAAGGAGCTGGGCAAAAGTGAGGAAAAGTTAAGCGGCTGGGTAAAAGTGAGTATAGCTAACGAACCAGGGGCACGGAAATAGAAATCCCTAGTATTTTTCCATAGTAGATCTAGGTTTAATCAAACCTTGGGAAACAATGCTAAAAGGAATTAAAAAGGACACGTCTATAAGAGTTTGTTTTTTGTTTTACCTTCGTTTACCGGACCACTCTAGTTTACTTTATATCTTGGGTTGATTCAATGGATGTAGACAGGCCAGGGTTGAAGATTCACCTACAACTGCATATCATATGTGATAAAATATAATAATAGGCATTATGTAATGTTTTAATAGAGATAATCTTTATGGGCAGCACATCCTAATATACTAAATCCCCTACGAGTCACAGGCATAACAATAGCCTTTTGATCCAACCGGTTGCACCACAAAGTATTATTATATAAAAAGATAGATCAAAACCTTCAAGAGAGGTGTTGTTGTTCCCAAATTGGTCGCTAAGCGAAGACCATACATCCTTTTCTGTCACTAGGTTTCCTATGAGATCGCTGCTAGCCAAGTATCTCACCTCAAGCCTTTATCAATCTCAGGGGTCTTGGGTACCTACAAGTTCAAAGATCGAGGCAAGAGATAAAGAAACAAAAGATACAAATATCTTATTCAAACAAAACACAATGCTCCCATAGATTAGATGCACATAATCGTTGTGAGGTTTCACCCCAACCCGCAACCCATGAGGACTACTCACTCATAACAATAAGATCAAGGATAGAAAAAATTGTGCAAAATACTTAGATTGAAATCAAATATTCTTACAATGGTTGCTTGATCACAAGGAGATCTCAAGTACAAAGTAATGGCTATGGCTAATGGAGAGGATGGAAGATGGAGGGGATGAACTATGGTCTGGATATACTTTGGTGGTGGTGTGATGCAATCTGAGAATGGCGGCCCTCTGCGCGGCGACTGGGACCTCGAAATATATAGGCGTCTGAAAGAACATGTGTGCCCCCATGTGTGGTTTTGGTAACTAATAATAATGTTTTATGGACTTATGTTTGCATTGAGTTTTACTTGTAGGATTTGTCCATATACAATTCTTGAACCATATGGTGGTTTCAAGGTTGTAAGAAGAAAGTGAAGAAGATCAAGTGTTGATCAAGATTTCAAGGAATGATCTCGAGATTGGTCAAGTAGAAGTTGAGCCTATGGAAAGTGTGTCTTGAATAATAAGATGATATCAAGTGTAGCTTGCCATCCTTATGGTGATCGTGAATATGTGAATATATGTCTAAAAGAGAGACTCTTCCATAGTGGAGTATGGGGGAGCAATTTCCAAGTCTTCGCCAAGCTAGTGCAATCAAGAAAGGTGCTCCATATTGAGGTGTAGAAGATCGTCATCATCAAGATCAAGTGGAATATACACAAGGCAAATGTTTGATCTTGATAGGGTTTCTTTCTTACCAGACTCGTGGTGTTATTTGGGGAGACCGGTTTATAGGATAGATAATCGTACTATCAAGAGGGGCTCTCGAGTGAGTAACTTGATAATATCCCTCGTGAGAGCTCAAACCTCTGCATACTTGGCATCATATTTATTGTTTCTTATTTGGGTCTTACTCATGTGAGGATTTAGATCTTTTGTTAATCTCCATGAAAATCTCAAGTTCATCTAAAACGAATTTCATATGCATTCTCTATTGCGTTTTCGATGTTGGAGGTTTTACTGATTCATCTTTTTGAGAGAGGTAAAACCTTTCGGCATTTGGTTATATACTACCTTGCTGGACTATGATGTTTCTATGTATGATCTTGTATAGCTCATTGTCCTCTTTAAAACGAGACCAAGATCATCAAAAACAGAGTCCGGATGCAAAAGTTATGATTGTTTCAGTTTCGATGTTTCTGTCAATTTTCAGGGGGGGGGATTACGTGGCTCCCAGTAATGTGGGCAGATTATCCGGCCCTCCGGGGGCAGACTATCCGGCCCAAATATTTGCCCCCTGTACAGAGGGCCGTGCCATGAAGTCCTTAGCCATATTTTGGCCCAGGGAATCCGGAATATCCGGGGGAGGGGCGGATTATCCGGCATGAGAGGTCCCAAATGGTCATATTTCGTTGGGGAGAGGTATAAATAGACCCCTTCTTCCTCCTTGGGCTAGTGTCTTGCATTATCTCTCTCTCTCTCTCTCTCTCCTCCATTGTTTTGACCTTCAAGAGCTTGCAAATACTCTCTATCCCTCCCATATTTCTTGAATATTTTTAGGGGGGTTGTAAGTGGGGTCTAGATATACAAATCCACCAATCCATCTCTCCTTTGTGTGAGGAGAACATCTTGGGATCTAGATCTTGCGATTTCTTTTATGGATTCTCTCTTGTGTTCTTCCTCTCTTATTCTCCCATTAGCTTTTGTAGCTTTGGTGGAATTTGTAGGGTTCGCAGCATAGAAAACAAAAAATTTCCTACGATGTGAACTATGTACCAAGATCTATCTATTAGATACAAACAACAGGCGGATGTATATCCGTAGAGAACATACCCTTGAAGACCGACAAAGCTTAACGAGTTCAACTCGTGGTTGATGTAGACGATCTCTTGCCGATCTCAAGATCGAGAGGAAGTCCTAGCGCCGCAAATCAGCAGCGCACCGCACACACGTTCGAGGCACCGAGCAACCACCGCCTCCTCGCTCCAGCGATGCAGTGGAAACACAACTCTTTCTTGCCGAATAGCCATCGGGAACATGTATCTCGCTAGTCCGAGACCATGGGGGATAAATTCTAGAGGGGGAGAGAGATCCTTCACGAGGAGGTGTGAGTGAGAAGTGAGGAGAGGGGTGCCTTTTATAGGAGGAGGGGGAACCCCAAGGGGGTGGTTGGCGCATGGGGGCTGCCCCCTTGCCCTCCCCTCTTCATGTGGGTGGACACTCCACTCACAAAAATCCATTCATATCCCTCCACTCAAAATCCCACTCAAACTTGCCATTAAATTTCCACCAAATTTAATGCAAACTCTCATTAAATAACACTCTTTTATTTTATTCAGAATTTTGTCAATTACTTTAATGACAAACATTCACAAATAACCCCTTGCTAGAATTCTATTTCACATGCATAACCACTTTATGCAATTTCACCCGAAAACCTGTTTCGGTATCTAGTGAAATAAATTCCTGCGCTCGTTCATTCTTTCGGCATGAAACTTTTGCTCCAATTGGATGTCGGTGTCTCTTAAGTGTGTCACCCTACGGTTCGTGAATAATGCGGACATGATCGAGACCCCTCTCGGATCAATAATCATAAGCGAGATCTGGAGACCCATACCGACTCCCACACATTCAACGATGACTTTCTTGTGATCGTCGGAACCTTTTACGCTAGTATCTTAATCCCTTTGTTTCACGATATATTACATGTCCAAGATTCGATCATCAGTATCTCCATACCTAGTTTGATCTCGTTACTGACATGCACTCTTTTCTCGTTCCCGTGATATAACATTCTAGTGATCAAATCACTTGCTTGCAAGCTAATCAATGTGATATCACCGAGAGGGCCCAGAGCATATCTATCCGTCATCGGGATGAACAAATTCCACTCTCGATCCATGAGCCTCAACATAACACTTTATTAGTTCTGAATCCATCTTTATAATCACCCTGTTACGGTGTGACATTTGATGTTATCAAGAAGCTCTTCCGGTGTTAGTGATTGACATGATCTCATGGTCTAAGGATTAGGATCACTTCGTAAGTTGTTAGAGCAATATAAACTAAATGACTTTGATCGTAATGCTATACTTCGGATGAATGTTCATCACACCATTACACTAATGTTGTGATCCCGTTATTAACAACATCCAATGTCCATGATCAGGAAACCTTGATCATCTTGTTAATCAACGAGCTAGTTTATGAGAGAGGCATAACTAGGAACTTTCTGTTTGTTTATTAAACACACATGTATTAATGTTTCCGTATTAATACAATTATAGCATGCAAAATAAACATCTATCATATACTTGGAATACACATAATAAACACTTTATTATTGCCTCTCAGGGCATATTCCCTTCAGTCTCCCACTTGCACTAGAGACAATAATCTAGTTACATAGTGATAAATCTAACACCCATCGAGTTCTGGTGTTGATCATGTTTTGCTCTAGGGAGAGTTTTAGTCAACGGATCTGCTACATTGAGATCCGTATGTACTTTACAAATCTTTATATCTCCATCCTTGACATGCTCGTAGATGGAGTGAAACCGGCGCTTAATATGCTTGGAATGCTTGTGAGACCTTGGCTCTTTGGCATTGGCAATGGCACCATTGTTGTCACAATAGATCACCATTGGGTCCAACGCGTTTTCAACCACTCCTAGTTCGGATATGAACTCCTTCATCCAAACTGCTTCCTGAGCCGCTTCTGAAGCAGCAACATATTCGGCCTCCGTTGTTGATCCCGCCACCACAGGTTGTTTGGAGCTCCTCCAACTAACTGCTCCACCATTCATGAGAAATACGTATCCGGATTGAGACTTAGAGTCATCCGGATCGGTGTCAAAGCTAGCGTCAACATAACACTTAGCGACGAGCTCTTCTTCACCTCCATATACAAGAAACATATCCTTAGTTCTTCATAAGTACTTAAGGATATTCTTGACCGCTATCCAGTGTTCCGAACCTGGATCTGATTGGTACCTACTAGTCAAACTAATAGCATGTGCCACATCCGGTCTTGTACATAGCATGGCGTACATTTTAGAGCCTATGGCTGAAGCATAGGGGACTTTGTCCATTATCTCTATTTATTCCACCGAAGCCGGACTTTGAGTCTTACTCAATGTCTTGCCTTGCAACATAGGTAAGAACCCCTTCTTACTTCTGTCCATTTTAAACTTCTTTAAAATCTTATCAAGGTCTGTACTTTGCGATAGCCCTATTAGGCGTCTAGATCTATCTCTATAGATCTTTATGCCTAATATGTATGACGCTTCACCTAGGTCCTTCATTGAAAATTTGCTATTTAGATAACTTTTAACACTGTTTAAAAGATCTATATCATTTCCGATCAATAATATGTCATCCACATATAATATCAGAAATGCCACATTGCTCCCACTCACTTTCTTGTAAATACAAGCTTCTCCATAAGTTTGGACAAATCCAAACTCTTTGATCACCTCATCAAAGCGAAGATTCCAACTTCGTGATGCTTGCTTCAATCCATAGATGGACCGCTGAAGCTTGCACACCTTGTTAGCATCCTTAGGATTGACAAAACCCTTTGGTTGTATCATATACAACTCTTCTTCAATATTACCATTGAGAAACGCGGTTTTGACATCCATCTGCCATATCTCATAATCGAAATATACAGCAATTGCTAACATACCTAACTGACTTTAGCATCGGTACGGGAGAGAATGTCTCGTCGTAGTCAACTCCTTGAATTTGTCGAAACCCCTTTGCGACAAGTCGAGCTTTATAGACGGTCACATTACCATCAGCATCAGTTTTTCTTTTGAAAATCCATTTGTTCTCCATGGCTTTTCGGTTGTGAGGTAATTCCACCAAGTTCCAAACTTGATTTTCATACATGGATTCCATCTCGGATTTCATGGCTTCTAACCATTTGTTGGAATCCGGGCTCATCATCGCTTCTTCATACGTCGCAGGGTCATCATTTTCATCAACCATGAAATTCATGACAGGATTTCCGTACAGCTCAGGAGCTGCACCCGTCCTGCTAGACCTGCGCGGTTCGGTAGTACTCTCTTTCGGAGTTTCATGATCACTATCATTAGTTACCTCTTCAACAGGTGAAGCCAACTCCGGAACAACTTCCGGCACTGCGCTACTCGCCATACTTTGAAGGGAAGGTTCAATAACCTCTTCGAGTTCTACCTTTCGACTACTCACACCTTTCGCGAGAAACTCTTTCTCTAGAAAGGATCCATTCTTGGCAACAAAAACCTTGCCCTCGGATCTGTGATAGAAGGAATACCCAATAGTTTCCTTAGGGTATCCTATGAAGATGCATTTTTCCGCTTTGGGTTCGAGTTTATCCGGTTGAAGTTTCTTCACATAAACATCGCATCCCCAAACTTTAAGAAATGACAGCTTAGGTTTGTTTCCAAACCACAATTCATATGGTGTCTTTTCAACGGATTTAGATGGTGCCCGATTTAAAGTGAATGCAGCAGTTTCTAGTGCATAACCCCAAAATGACAACGGCAAGTCCGTCAGAGACATCATAGATCGAACCATATCTAATAAAGTACGATTACGACGTTCCGACACACCATTTATCTGTGGTGTTCCGGCAGGTGTGAGTTGTGAAACAATTCCACACTCTTTCATGTGAGTGCTAAACTCGTAACTTAGATACTCACCTCCACGGTCGGACCGTAGAAATTTGATCTTTCTATTACGATGATTTTCCACTTCATTCTGAAATTCCTTGAACTTTTCAAAGGTTTCAGACTTGTGTTTCATCAAGTAGATATAACCGTATCTACTCAAATCATCCGTGAAAGTAACAAAATAACGATATCCACCTCGCGCCGACACACTCATTGGACCACATACATCAGAATGTATGATTTCCAATAAATCTGTCGCCCGTTCCATTGAACCGGAAAACGGCGTTCTAGTCATCTTGCCCATAAGGCATGGCTCACATGTATCAAATGATTCAAAATCAAGTGATTCCAAAAGTCCATCTGAATGGAGCTTCTTCATGCGTTTAACGCCAATATGACCTAGACGGCAGTGCCACATATATGCGGATATATCATCATTAAGTTTAATCCTTTTAGCATCAACATTATGAATATGTGTAATATTATCATCGAGATCTAATAGAAATAAACCATTCATCATCGATGCATGACCATAAAAGATTTCATTCATATAAATGGAACAACCATTGTTCTCGGATTTAAATGAATAACCACTTCGCATCAAACACGATCTAGATACAATGTTCATGCTCAGTGCATGCACCAGATAACAATTATTCAAGTTTATAACTAATCCCGACGGCAAATGGAGAGGTAGCGTTCCGACGGCGATCACATCAACGCTTGATCCATTGCCGACACGCATCTTGACCTCACCCCTTGCTAGCGGTCTCTTGTTCCGCAGCCCCTGATTCGAGTTACAAATATTAGCAACTGAACCGGTATCAAATACCCAGGTGCTACTGCGAGAACTAGTCAAGTACACATCAATAACATGTATATCATATATACCTTTGTTTGCCTTGCCGGCCTTCTTGTCTGCCAAATACTTGGGGCAGTTGCGCTTCCAGTGGCCAGTCCCTTTACAATAGTAGCACTCGGTATCAGACTTAGGTCCAACTCGGGTTTCTTTTCAGGCACGGCAACAGGCTTTCCACCCTTACTTCCCTTCCGTTTTCCCTTCTTGTCTTTCTTGAAACCAGTGTTCCTATTGATCATCAACACTTGATGTTCCTTTTTGATCTCCACTTATGCAGTTTTAAGCATTGACAGAAGCTCGGGGAGAGACTTCTTCATGCCTTGCATATGATAGTGTTGGAATTATGCCCTAGAGGCAATAATAAAGCTGTTATTATTATAATTCTTGTTCATGATAATGTTTATATTCCATGCTAGAATTGTATTAAGCGGAAACTTTAATACTTGTGTGGTTTGTGAACAACACCGTGTCCCTAGTACGCCTCTATGAACTAGCTCATTGATCAATGATGGTTAAGGTTTCCTAACCATAGACATGAGTTGTCAATTGATAATGAGATCATATCATTGGGAGAATGATATGATGGACAGACCCAAACTAAGCGAAGCAATTAGATCGTGTCATCGTGTTCGTCTTTGCGAAGCTTTTCTTATGTCAAATATTGTATTCCTTAGACCATGAGATAATACAACTCCCTGGTATCGGAAGAAAGCTTTGAGGTCATCAAACGTCATCCTATGAGAGGGTGATCATAAAGGTGTCTCTCAGGTGATCGGAAAGTATCTGTTGGGTTGTATGTATCGAGATGGGATTTGTCCCTCCCAAGTCGGAGAGATATACTTCGGGCCCACTCGGTAATCGATATCAACACCGCTTGCAAGCATGTGGTTAAGGAGTTAATCACAAAGTGATATCGGATTACGGAACGAGTAAAGTACTTGCTGTGAACGAGATTGAACTAGGTATGACGATACCGACGATCAAATCTCGGGCAAGTAAAATATCGCGAGACGAAGGGAATATATATATGGGATTGATTGAATCATGGCATCGTGGTTCATCCGATATGATCATCGATGAATGTGTGGGAGTCAATATGGGTTTCCAGACCCCGCTATTGATTATTGATAGAAGATCATGTCTGCATATTCTCGAACCCGCAGGGTCACACACTTAACGTGTCTCGACGCTAGGATAGATTGGATAATTGGTTTATGAGTTTTTGTTCGGAGTCTCAGATGGGATTCGGGACATCACGAGAGGTTCCAGAGTGGTCCCGAGAATAAGATTCATATAATGCAGTGCAGTTTTTGGAGTTCGGAATTGTTCCGGGTTAATCGGTATTGTACCGGAAGCTTCTAGAACCTTCTGGAAGGGGACCAACGTGGCCCCACCTTCCGGGAGGGGGCATGGGCCTATGAGGGAGTGTCCTGTCCGCATTGGGCCAGGGGCACAAGGCCCCATAGGGCCCAGCCGGCCAAGAGGGGTAAAACCCTAATCTAGATCTTCTAGAAGGGGGGGTTTCCTTGCCCCCCACTCCTCCTCCTTGTGGCCGCCGGTTTGGGCTAGGGCAGCCGCCCACCCCTCTATATAAATAGGGATGGGGGCGCACCCCCCCACACACACCTTCCCCTCCAAAGCTAGCCGCTCTGCTGCCCTCCTCTCTCTCTCCCCCCGACTGCGTGTAGGCGAAGCCCTGCTGCAGCAACTCTCCACCATATACACCACGCCGTCGTGTTGTAGATCCAATCCGTCTCTCCACCATACTTGCTGGACCGAGGAAGGAGGAGACGTCGAGGTGCTGCACGTGTGCATCTCACGGAGGCACCGCCACTTGTGGTGCTAGATCGGATCGGATCGCGAGGAGGAGAAGCGAGTACGACTACATCACCCACGTTCCGACGAACGTTCCGCTGTGCGAATCTTCAAGGGTATGAAGATCTAATCCAATCTCTCTCGTTGTTTGCATCTCCTAGATTAGATCTTGGCTTTCCCTCTGTTCGCATCCGTAGAAAATTTTGATTTACTATGCCGCGAAACCCTTCATATAGTTCATCACAAAGCTCTTATAGCTAGGTGGCAGAGACTACAGAACACGATGGATGCCTAAGTCAATGGGAATTGTTATTCCCAAGGACACAAGCTTATCGGCATAACCCGACATCTTGAGTACATGCTCACTAAAGGAGTTGTGCTCTTCCATCATGCAGCTAAATAACTTTTCTGAAGCATTATAGCTCTCTATAGCAGCATGTGTGTCGAAAATAATTTTCAACTCACCCATTGTATCAAATGCATTGCCGTTTTTGAAATGCTTTCGAAGTTCCGGCTCTAGCCCATACAATATGCCGCAATGAACTAAGTTGTGGTCCTCCTGACGAGTCTGATAGACATTCTTCTCCTTGTCAGGGGCATCCTCAAAAGGTGGGGAGCCTAGTGGCGCTTCTAGCACGTATTGCTTTTGTGCAGCAGAGAGGAGAATCCTCAAATTCATGGCCCATTCGGTAAAGTTGCTACCGTACGTTGCTAGTTTCTCTTTCTCCATGAACACATTGAAATTAAAAGTAGGTGGTGCCATCTACAACAGAATTTGTAAAGTTTAGACTAAGTGTATGATAGACTGAGTTCAACTAATCCATATTACAAATGAACTCCCACTCAAAAACGACATCCCTCGTGCCTTTTTGGTGATTACATGAACCACCACTATACCAAGTCCGATCATCACGTGAGTCGGTATAGCTTCAAAGGCGAGCATCAAATGGGCATCATATCTACTATATGACTCATGCTTAACCTTTCGGTCCATGTTCCGAGGCCATGTCTGTACATGCTAGGCTCGCCAAGTTAGAACCTTAGTATTCGCGTGTGTAACTGTTTTACACCCGAAATATGGTCGTGGATCCAAGAACACCCGATCATCACGTGATGTCTTGGAGCGACGAAAACATTATCGGTGCATACTAAACGAAGAACACATTCTTATCTTGATATTTAAATGAGGGATCATCTTATTATGCTAACAAAGCGCTAAACAAGCAATATAAGATGCTATCAAACATCACATGTTTATTAGTGAAATGATATGGTTCCTGCATATGATCTCTATCATGTGCATCTTGGTATGATCACTATCATACCTATATGTGTAAGTCCAAGGTCTATGGAGATTACACGTTATGTATGTTGTAAGAGTATCATCTCATACTTCTACTTACAACATCACCATATCATAACACTAGCCCAGCAACAATCTAAACTAGACGCCTCTAATTTATACATTGCAAGTTTTACGTGGCTTAGGGCTTTCGAGATAGAACCGTTCTTACCTACGAACATGAACCACAACGAGGATAACCAAATTGTTGACAACTCGTTGCAAAATAGATATTGACTATAGTAGGAGAGATAGACACCCGCTAGCCACTTATGCAAACTAGTTGCATGTCAAGCGTGGAACAGGTCTCATGTGCGAGGACATGTAAAGTTTGTCCGGGCCGCTTCATCCCACTATGCCACCAATACCCAAAATTACAACTAAGGAGCAACAACATGATCATCATCGCCCACATACTCATATGTGTACTACCCGTGTAAAGCATCTACGCATAGATCCGGCTCTGATACCACTATAGGGTTCGCAGCATAGAAAACAAAAATTTTCCTACGATGTGAACTATGTACCAAGATCTATATATTAGATACAAACAACGGGCGGATGTATATCCGTAGAGAACATACCCTTGAAGACCGACAAAGCTTAACGAGTTCAACTCGTGGTTGATGTAGACGATCTCTTTCCGATCTCAAGATCGAGAGGAAGTCCTAGCGCCGCAAATCAGCAGCGCATCCGTGCTCGCACACACGTTCGAGTCACCGAGCAACCTCCGCCTCCTCGCTCCAGCGATGCAGCGGAAGCACAACTCTTTCTTGCCTAATAGCCATCGGGGACATGTATCTCGCTAGTCCGAGACCATGGGGGATAAATTCTAGAGGGGGAGAGAGATCCTTCACGAGGAGGTGTGAGTGAGAAGTGAGGAGAGGGGTGCCTTTTATAGGAGGAGGGGGGAACCCCAAGGGGGTGGCCGGCGCATGGGGGCTGCCCCCTTGCCCTCCCCTCTTCATGTGGGTGGACACTCCACTCACAAAAATCCATTCATATCCCTCCACTCAAAATCCCACTCAAACTTGCCATTAAATTTCCACCAAATTTAATGCAAACTCTCATTAAATAAAAACTCTTTTATGTTATTCAGAATTTTGTAAATTACTTTAATGACAAACATTCACAAATAACCCCTTGCTAGAATTCTATTTCACATGCATAACCACTTTATGCAATTTCACCCGAAAACCTGTTTCGGTATCTAGTGAAATAAATTCCTGC
Organism: Avena sativa; assembly: GCA_916181665.1. NCBI lineage: Eukaryota > Viridiplantae > Streptophyta > Magnoliopsida > Poales > Poaceae > Avena > Avena sativa. Next base: position 344,947,963 of record OV702280.1, on the reverse strand, counting down.
GCTTGTTCATTCTTTCGGCATGAAACTTTTGATCCAATTGGATGTCGGTGTCTCTTAAGTGTGTCACCCTACGGTTCGTGAATAATGCGGACATGATCGAGACCCCTCTCGGATCAATAATCAGAAGCGGGATCTGGAGACCCATACTGACTCCCGCACATTCAACGATGACTTTCTTGTGATCGTCGGAACCTTTTACGCTAGTATCTTAATCCCTTTGTTTCACGATATATTACATGTCCGAGATTCGATCATCGGTATCTCCATACCTAGTTTTATCTCGTTACTGACATGCACTCTTTTCTTGTTCCCGTGATATAACATTCTAGTAATCAAATCACTTGCTTGCAAGCTAATCAATGTGATATCACCGAGAGGGCCCAGAGCATATATATCCGTCATCGGGATGAACAAATTCCACTCTCGATCCATGAGCCTCAACATAACACTTTATTAGTTCTGAATCCATCTATATAATCACCCTGTTACGGTGTGACGTTTGATGTTATCAAGAAACTCTTCCGGTGTTAGTGATTGACATGATCTCATGGTCTAAGGATTAGGATCACTTCGTAAGTTGTTATAGCAATATAAACTCAATGACTTTGATCGTAATGCTATACTTCGGATGAATGATCATCACACCATTACACTAATGTTGTGATCCCGTTATTAACAACATCCAATGTCCATGATCAGGAAACCTTGATCATCTTGTTAATCAACGAGCTAGTTTATGAGAGAGGCATAACTAGGAACTTTCTGTTTGTTTATTAAACACACATGTATTAATGTTTCCGTATTAATACAATTATAGAATGCAAAATAAACATCTATCATATACTTGGAATACACATAATAAACACTTTATTATTGCCTCTCAGGGCATATTCCCTTCAGTCTCCCACTTGCACTAGAGACAATAATCTAGTTACATAGTGATAAATCTAACACCCATCGAGTTCTGGTGTTGATCATGTTTTGCTCTAGGAAGAGTTTTAGTCAACGGATCTGCTACATTGAGATCGGTATGTACTTTACAAATATTTATATCTCCATCCTTGACATGCTCGCGGATGGAGTGAAACCGGCGCTTAATATGCTTGGAATGCTTGTGAGACCTTGGCTCTTTGGCATTGGCAATGGCACCATTGTTGTCACAATAGATCACCATTGGGTCCAACGCGTTTGCAACCACTCCTAGTTCGGATATGAACTCCTTCATCCAAACTGCTTCCTGAGCCGCTTCTGAAGCAGCAACATATTCGGCCTCCGTTGTTGATCCCGCCACCACAGGTTGTTTGGAGCTCCTCCAACTAACTGCTCCACCATTCATGAGAAATACGTATCCGGATTGAGACTTAGAGTCATCCGGATCGGTGTCAAAGCTAGCGTCAACATAACACTTAGCGACGAGCTCTTCTTCACCTCCGTATACAAGAAACATATCCTTAGTTCTTCGTAAGTACTTAAGGATATTCTTGACCGCTATCCAGTGTTCCGAACCTGGATCTGATTGGTACCTACTAGTCAAACTAATAGCATGTGCCACATCCGGTCTTGTACATAGCATGGCGTACATTTTAGAGCCTATGGCTGAAGCATAGGGGACTTTGTCCATTATCTCTATTTCTTCCGCCGAAGCCGGACTTTGAGTCTTACTCAATGTCTTGCCTTGCAACATAGGTAAGAACCCCTTCTTACTTCCGTCCATTTTAAACTTCTTTAAAATCTTATCAAGGTCTGTACTTTGCGATAGCCCTATTAGGCGTCTAGATCTATCTCTAGATCTTTATGCCTAATATGTATGACGCTTAACCTAGGTCCTTCATTGAAAATTTGCTATTTAGATAACTTTTAACACTGTTTAAAAGATCTATATCATTTCCGATCCATAATATGTCATCCACATATAATATCAGAAATGCCACATTGCTCCCACTCACTTTCTTGTAAATACAATCTTCTCCATAAGTTTGGACAAATCCAAACTCTTTGATCACCTCATCAAAGCGGAGATTCCAACTTCGTGATGCTTGCTTCAATCCATAGATGGACCGCTGAAGCTTGCACACCTTGTTAGCATCCTTAGGATTGACAAAACCCTTTGGTTGTATCATATACAACTCTTCTTCAATATTACCATTGAGAAACGCGGTTTTGACATCCATCTGCGATATCTTATAATCGAAATATGCAGCAATTGCTAACATAATCCTAACTGACTTTAGCATCGCTACGGGAGATAATGTCTCATCGTAGTCAACTCCTTGAATTTGTCGAAACCCCTTTGCGACAAGTCGAGCTTTATAGACGGTCACATTACCATCAGCATCAGTTTTTCTTTTGAAAATTCATTTGTTTTCCATGGCCTTTCGGTCGTGAGGTAATTCCACCAAGTTCCATACTTGATTTTCATACATGGATTCCATCTCGGATTTCATGGCTTCTAACCATTTGTTGGAATCCGGGCTCATCATCGCTTCTTCATACGTCGCAGGGTCATCATTTTCATCAACCATGAAATTCATGACAGGATTTCCGTACAGCTCGGGAGCTGCACGCGTCCAGCTAGACCTGCGCGGTTTGGTAGTACTCTCTTTCGGAGTTTCATGATCACTATCATTATTTCCCTCTTCAACAGGTGAAGCCAACTCCAGAACAACTTCCGGCGCTGCGCTACTCGCCATACTTTGAAGAGAAGGTTCAATAACCTCTTCGAGTTCTACCTTCCGACTACTCACACCTTTCGCGAGAAACTCTTTCTCTAGAAAGGATCCATTCTTGGCAACAAAAACCTTGCCCTCGGATCTATGATAGAAGGAATACCCAATGGTTTCCTTAGGGTATCCTATGAAGACACATTTTCCGCTTTGGGTTCGAGTTTATCCGGTTGAAGTTTCTTCACATAAACGTCGCATCCCCAAACTTTAAGAAATGACAGCTTAGGTTTGTTTCCAAACCACAATTCATATGGTGTCTTTTCAACGGATTTAGATGGTGCCCGATTTAAAGTGAATGCAGCAGTTTCTAGTGCATAACCCCAAAATGACAACGGCAAGTCCGTCAGAGACATCATAGATCGAACCATATCTAATAAAGTATGATTACGACGTTCTGACACACCATTTCTCTGTGGTGTTCCGGCAGGTGTGAGTTGTGAAAAAATTCCACACTCTTTCATGTGAGTGCTAAACTCGTAACTTAGATACTCACCTCCACGGTCGGACCGTAGAAATTTGATCTTTCTATTACGATGATTTTCCACTTCATTCTGAAATTCCTTGAACTTTTCAAAGGTTTCAGACTTGTGTTTCATCAAGTAGATATAACCGTATCTACTCAAATCATCCGTGAAAGTAACAAAATAACGATATCCACCTCGCGCCGACACACTCATTGGACCACATACATCAGAATGTATGATTTCCAATAAATCTGTCGCCCGTTCCATTGAACCGGAAAACGACGTTCTAGTCATCTTGCCCATAAGGCATGGCTCACATGTATCAAATGATTCAAAATCAAGTGATTCCAAAAGTCCATCTGAATGGAGCTTCTTCATGCGTTTAACGCCAATATGACCTAGACGGCAGTGCCACATATATGCGGATATATCATCATTAAGTTTAATCCTTTTAGCATCAACATTATGAATATGTGTAATATTATCATCGAGATCTAATAGAAATAAACCATTCATCATCGGTGCATGACCATAAAAGATTTCATTCATATAAATGGAACAACCATTCTTCTCGGATTTAAATGAATAACCACTTCGCATCAAACACGATCTAGATACAATGTTCATGCTCAGTGCATGCACCAGATAACAATTGTTCAAGTTTATAACTAATCCCGACGGCAAATGGAGAGGTAGCGTTCCGACGGCGATCACATCAACGCTTGATCCATTGCCGACACGCATCTTGACCTCACCCCTTGCTAGCGGTCGCTTGTTCCGCAGCCCCTGATTCGAGTTACAAATATTAGCAACTGAACCGGTATCAAATACCCAGGTGCTACTGCGAGCACTAGTCAAGTACACATCAATAACATGTATATCATATATACCTTTGTTTGCCTTGCCGGCCTTCTTGTCTTCCAAATACTTGGGGCAGTTGCGCTTCCAGTGGCCAGTCCCTTTACAATAGTAGCACTCGGTATCAGACTTAGGTCCAACTCGGGGTTTCTTTTCAGGCACGGCAACAGGCTTGCCGCCCTTACTTCCCTTCCGTTTTCCCTTCTTGTCTTTCTTGAAACCAGTGTTCCTATTGATCATCAACACTTGATGTTCCTTTTTGATCTCCACTTCTGCAGTTTTAAGCATTGACAGAAGCTCGGGGAGAGACTTCTTCATGCCTTGCATATTATAGTTCATCACAAAGCTCTTATAGCTAGGTGGCAGAGACTGCAGAACACGATGGATGCCTAAGTCAATGGGAATCGTTATTCCCAAGGACACAAGCTTATCGGCATAACCCGACATCTTGAGTACATGCTCACTAACGGAGCTGTGCTCTTCCATCATGCAGCTAAAGAACTTTTCTAAAGCATTATAGCTCTCTACAGCAGCATGTGTGTCGAAAATCATTTTCAACTCACCCATTGTATCAAATGCATTGCCGTTTTCGAAATGCTTTCGAAGTTCCGGCTCTAGCCCATACAATATGCCGTAATGAACTAAGTTGTGGTCCTCCTGACGAGTCTGATAGACATTCTTCTCCTCGTCAGGGGCATCCTCAAAAGGTGGGGATCCTAGTGGCGCTTCTAGCACGTATTGCTTTTGTGCAGCAGAGAGGAGAATCCTCAAATTCATGGCCCATTCGGTAAAGTTGCTACCGTTCGTTGCTAGTTTCTCTTTCTCCATGAACACATTGAAATTAAAAGCAGGTGGTGCCATCTACAACAGAATTTGTAAAGTTTAGACTAAGTGTATGATAGATTGAGTTCAACTAATCCATATTACAAATGAACTCCCACTCAAAAACGACATCCCTCGTGCCTTTTTGGTGATTACATGAACCACCACTATACCAAGCAATATAAGATGCTATCAAACATCACATGTTTATTAGTGAAATGATATGGTTCCCGCATATGATCTCTATCATGTGCATCTTGGTATGATCACTATCATACCTATATGTGTAAGTCCAAGGTCTATGGAGATTACACGTTATGTATGTTGTAATAGTATCATCTCATACTTCTACTTACAACATCACCATATCATAACACTAGCCCAGCAACAATCTAAACTAGACGCCTCTAATTTATCCATTGCAAGTTTTACGTGGCTTAGGGCTTTCGAGATAGAACCATTCTTACCTACGAACATGAACCACAACGAGGATAACCAAATTGTTGACAACTCATTGCAAAATATATATTGACTATAGTAGGAGAGATAGACACCCGCTAGCCACTTATGCAAACTAGTTGCATGTCAAGCGTGGAACAGGTCTCATGTGCGAGGACATGTAAAGTTTGTCCGGGCCGCTTCATCCCACTATGCCACCAATATCCAAAATTACAACTAAGGAGCAACAACATGATCATCATCGCCCACATACTCATATGTGTACTACCCGTGTAAAGCATCTACGCATAGATCTGGCTCTGATACCACTATAGGGTTCGCAGCATAGAAAACGAAAAATTTCCTACGATGTGAACTATGTACCAAGATATATATATTAGATACAAACAACGGGCGGATGTATATCCGTAGAGAACATACCCTTGAAGACCTACAAAGCTTAACGAGTTCAACTCGTGGTTGATGTAGACGATCTCTTGCCGATCTCAAGATCGAGAGGAAGTCCTAGCGCCGCAAATCAGCAGCGCATCCGTGCTCGCACACACATTCGAGGCACCGAGCAACCTCCGCCTCCCCGCTCCAGCGATGCAGCGGAAGCACAACTCTTTCTTGCCGAATAGCCACCGGGAACATGTATCTCGCTAGTCCGAGACCATGGGGGATAAATTCTAGAGGGGGAGAGAGATCCTTCACGAGGAGGTGTGAGTGAGAAGTGAGGAGAGGGGTGCCTTTTATAGGAGGAGGGGGAACCCCAAGGGGGTGGCCGGCGCATGGGGGCTGCCCCCTTGCCCTCCCCTCTTCATGTGGGTGTACACTCCACTCACAAAAATCCATTCATATCCCTCCACTCAAAATCCCACTCAAACTTGCCATTAAATTTCCACCAAATTTAATGCAAACTCTCATTAAATAAAAACTCTTTTATGTTATTCAGAATTTTGTCAATTACTTTAATGACAAACATTCACAAATAACCCCTTGCTAGAATTCTATTTCACATGCATAACCACTTTATGCAATTTCACCCGAAAACCTGTTTCGGTATCTAGTGAAATAAATTCCTGCGCTTGTTCATTCTTTCGGCATGAAACTTTTGATCCAATTGGATGTCGGTGTCTATTAAGTGTGTCACCCTACGGTTCGTGAATAATGCGGACATGATAGAGACCCCTCTCGGATCAATAATCAGAAGCGGGATCTGGAGACCCATACTGACTCCCACACATTCAACGATGACTTTCTTGTGATCGTCGGAACCTTTTATGCTAGTATCTTAATCCCTTTGTTTCACAATATATTACATGTCCGAGATTCGATCATCGGTATCTCCATATCTAGTTTGATCTCATTACTGACATGCACTCTTTTCTCGTTCCCGTGATATAACATTCTAGTGATCAAATCACTTGCTTGCAAGCTAATCAATGTGATATCACCGAGAGGGCCCAGAGCATATCTATCCGTCATCGGGATGAACAAATTCCACTCTCGATCCATGAGCCTCAACATAACACTTTATTAGTTCTGAATCCATCTTTATAATCACCCTGTTATGGTGTGACGTTTGATGTTATCAAGAAACTCTTCCGGTGTTAGTGATTGACATGATCTCATGGTCTAAGGATTATGATCACTTCGTAAGTTGTTATAGCAATATAAACTCAATGACTTTGATCGTAATGCTATACTTCAGATGAATGTTCATCACACCATTACACTAATGTTGTGATCCCGTTATTAACAACATCCAATGTCCATGATCAGGAAACCTTGATCATCTTGTTAATCAACGAGCTAGTTTATGAGAGAGGCATAACTAGGAACTTTCTATTTGTTTATTAAACACACATGTATTAATGTTTCCGTATTAATACAATTATAGCATGCAAAATAAACATCTATCATATACTTGGAATACACATAATAAACACTTTATTATTGCCTCTCAGGGCATATTCCCTTCAGAATTTGGGAGATAAGGACTTGAGCACTTCTTGTGTTCTTGCCATTGCATTTAGTGTATCGGTTAGAGTTCTCAGTGAGGATTCAATTGGGTGAAAGGTGAGAAGCTTTTTACACTTGGGTTCTTGGAACCCTAGACAATTTAGTTGTTTTGCAGGTTTGTGGATTACTTGGGGCCTCCAATTAAGTTGTGGAGATTTCCCCAAGCTTTTTTGTTGGGAGCCTCCAATTGAGTTGTGGAAAAGTGCTCCAACCTTTGTGAGAGGTTATGGATTGCCACCGACAAGTGCACCGATAGTGGAGAAGTGAACCAGACCTCTTGTGCCGAGGTTCACGGGAGAATAGGGTGAGGCCTTTTGTGGCGTGGTGGTCTTAGTACTGCCCAACCCTCCAACGAGACGTACTCCCTTTATGGGAGGAACTCGGTGATAAATCATCGTCTCCGCGTGCCTCGGTTATCTCTATACCCGAGCTATTTACTTATGCACTTTACTTTGTGATAGCATTTTCTTGAAGTCTTATATCTATCTATCACATAGTAGATTGTATTTCTTAGCATACGTTGTTGGTGCACATAGGTGAATTGTAGTTTATATAGGTTTTGTGCCAAAGTAAACACTAGTTTTATTCCGCCTTTGTGAAGCCCTTTGATACCTTCGATCCGGATTATGGATGTAGTATAGTTATTTTTCCCTAATAGACCTAGGTTTATCGAATCCTCAGGAAGCAGAAAGCAAAGTGAAGTTACTTTAACGGACCTTCGGGAGTTTTAGAATACCTTTTGTGTTTTGATCGGACCAAGAGTTTGCGATCTTTTTGTTGTTGTTGACGATGGAGAGAGAAGAGCTGGGGCTTTCAGTTTCACCAGTAGCTATGCAAAAACATCTGATGGGAATAAAAGATAATAATAAAGTATGCATGTAATTATTAGAGCAAGATAATTATATGTGAGTAGTGCATCCATAATTGTTATTTCCTCCACAACCGCTTATAGCAATAACCTACTAGTCTCATTCATAGAAGAAAGAGAACTAATGATATGCATAGTGATGTCACTGTTAATCCCAAGTAAATCCCTCACATACAGCCACACTACCCCTTCTTTCGCTGGGGTTCCCAACCTACAGATCAGTCATTACTCACACTCCCTATACCTGGATCAATCCTTGGGGTCTTGGGTACCTGACAAGTCCTTATATTGAGGCAAGAGAGGGTACAATAATCATCATGTCATACAAACTAATACATGATCCCATATACGACAAATAACATACACAAAAAGCTACATGGATAGGCCGAAGCCTTAGCCCAAGAAGAATTACTCACACATCGAGATAAAATAAAAAATCATAAACATTGTAATAGAGATCATAAGATTGATAACAAATAGTCTTACAATGTCGCCAATTGGAGAAGAGATCTACTATTACAAGTGGTGGAATATGGCTATGGTGGTGGAGAAGGGTTTGGAGACTAGATCTAGATCTATTCCTCCGGCGTGGTGGCTTCTGGTGGCAGGGAGAGTTGTGGTCGAAAAAGTGAGCTCTTTTTCTCGTCACCCAAAGCCTATTTATATAGGGGTTCCTTTACTAAAGTTGTTCTGTTTGACCTAATGGAGTCGATGGCAACTATACGGCCGGAATTTTATTCCCGTTGTATAGTTGGTCGTTAAGCCTTCTGGATCCACTTCACAGCTCCTGGTTTCTTTGACGTGTTGGAAATCTCGTATCTTTGACTTCTATGTTGTGATTCCCATCATTATACGTCATTATCTGCGCAGGAAAAATATCAAGAAAGGATTGCATACCCCCTTTGATCATTAGACATTAGTGGCAGGGTTTACAGAGATATTTCATCAAAAGTATGAATAATATCTAGTTTAAATGTGAGTGTAGATGGATATATTTCACAGCCATCAACCTCCCCAAGCTTAAACTTGATCGTCCTCAAGCAAGACAACCAAAATCAAAAAGGAACTCAACATTTAAACTAAAATAACGAGATGATGATCTTACTCATGATTGGTAGTCTCATGTTTCCTCCACTTCATTAATCTGAAAAACTTCATCATAGATAGAGTCACTACTGTAGATAAGCTTATAGCCTCCAGGTGATTAGTGACATGAAAAACCATGCTTTCCACTAGTAAGTATTACCAGCGATAGGCAAGGATAAGCATGTCACTAGTAGAAAACACTAGTGACGGGCGTATAAAAGTAACCCTCACTAGTATTTTTTATGGAGACAAACTAAAATAAAATTTTACTTAGTGACAAGCACCTATAAGTGTCTGTCACTAGTAATTCTATGATCAGTGACAGATTCAAAATGTGTCCGTCACTAGCATTTTTTGCACGCTCATGTATGTCGCTTTTAAATGAACCTTTCTCAAGCAAATGAACACTTTTTGAATCTCGTGAAAGTAACTTCTAACCGGTGAATGTCTTCTAAATCAGGTGAAAGCAGTATATTTTTAACCAATAAGATGTTTTAGCTTTTATGAAACAAATGTATCCAGCTTTCTTTTAATATGTAAGTTCACTCTAAATCTGTACACTAAAAGATTACTAAATTTATTCATTTTACATCACGAGACAAAGGGAGTCTTGATATTGTACTTTTCACAAGATCTTCAACCATGTAATTTGGTGAAGGATCATTGCTATAGTCAAGTTCTTCATGCTCCTCCATTTGAATTCTTATCATCTTGAGGTCTTCAACCGGATTGGGCTCAACTTTACCTGCAAATTTAGCTAGAATGAGAGTTTGACTCTCGGTTATCTTACCTAGCTGTGCCTCAATAATCCTTGTCCTTTCTTGGAGGGCCTGTAAATCATTCCTCAAACTCACAGCTTGGTTAGATAATTTACCAAGCATAGTATCATAGTTCTCTGTTATCTTAACAAATATATAGTTTTGCTCATTTTGCGAGTCCATAAAGGACTTAAGTGTTTCTTGGAGACTTCCATTACTTGGTCCCATATTATTATTAGAGTTACTTGCAGGACTAGAATAATGTTTCTGAAAATTAGGACTATAGTTCTTCTTCCAGGCAGGGTTATAATCATTACGAGATATGAAATCTATTTCTTCAATATTTGATTCTAGGATAGCTCTTACTTGGGGTTCCTTACCTTTGACAGCTAATATGATCTCATCCAGCTTAGCATTGAGTTATTCATTTTCCTGAGGTGTGATGGAGTTCACCTTCTTTGTGTTTGATCTATCCACATGCCATTGGGCATGGTTGTCTTGCATATTGTCTAGCAACGAATTTGCTTCTGTAATTTGTTTGCCCATAAATGTTCCTCCAGCTATAGTATCAAGCATAGACTTAGACACAGGGTTAAGAGCATTATAAAAAAGATGGAGAATTAACCAATCTTCCATCCCGTGGCTGGGATAGTTCCTCATGCATTCTTTCATTCTCTCCCATGCAAGCGCTAGTGTCTCATGCTCTTCCTGTCTAAAACCAGTAATATTAGATCTTAGTTGCATAGTCTTTGCAGGTGGGAAAATTTAGTCATAAATAAAGAAGTACACTCTACCCATGATGCAATAATATTTCTAGGCAAATATAGCAACCATTCTTTTGCTCTTCCTCTAAAGGAGAAAGGAAATAAGCGCTAGTTGACCGCATCGGGGTCAACATATTTAATGCGTCATCAACAGCAGAGCCTCCAAATTGATTTTGTTGAACCAAACTTAAATAGTGGGGCTTAATTTTAGTCTTCAGCTGTAATTGTTGGCTGGGTAATAGGAGTATGCAAATAATCATTGTTGGTAGTTGCAAACTCCCCAAGCTTCTTTTCAGCCATATTTCCTATGTTTTGGGGTTTTCTTTTAAACAAACACTTATGATATTAAAAACAAGAATTTAAAGACTAACTATTTTTTTTGGTTTTTCAAATAAAGACTGAAAGCAAACTAACAAAATTAAAAACAAGAATTAAAACCAGCAAGGTTCCTACCAACCTTACCAGGGTAGCTATCGCTTCCCTGGCAACAGCGCCAGAAAAAGGGTTGATACCTTCGATCCAGATTACGGATATAGTATATCTTCTTTTCCCTAGTAGACCTAGGTTATCGAATCCTCGGGAAGTAGAAAGCGTAGTAAAGTTACTTTAATGGTCCTTCGGGAGTTTTAGAATTCCTTTTATGTTTTACCGGACCAAGAGTTTGTTGTATTTTGTTGTTGTCGATGGTGGAGAGAGAGGGCCTAGGGCTTTCGGTTTCACCTGTAGTTGTGCAAAACATCTGATGGGAATAAAAGATAATAATAAATTATGCATGTAATTATTAGAGCAAGATAATTATATGTGGGCAGTGCATCCATAATTGTTATTGCCTTCGCAATTGCTTATATCAATAACCTACTAGTCTCATCCACAGAAGAAAGATAATTAATGATATGCATAGTGATGTCACCGTTAATTCCAAGTAAATCCCTCACATACAGCCGTATTACCCTTTCTGTCACTTGGGTTCCCATCCTGCAGATTAGTCATTACTCACACTCCCTATACCTGGATCAATCCTTGGGGGCTTGGGTCCGTGACAAGTCCTTAGATTGAGGCAAGAGAGGGTACAATAATAATCATGTCATACAAACTAATACATGATCCCATATATGATAAATAACATGCATATACTACATGGCTAGGCCAAAGCCCTTAGCCCAAGGATAATTACTCACACATAGAGATGAAATCAACAATCATAAACATTGCAATGGAAATCATGAGATTGATAGTAATAGTCTTACAATGTCGCCAATTGAAGATGAGATCTACTATTACAAGTGGTGGAATATGGCTATGGTGGAGGAGAAGGGTTTGGAGATTAGATCTAGATCTATTCCTCCGGCGGTATGGTTTCTGATGGCTTGATGTGATCTGGTGGAGTCGGAGGCAGATTTTCTCGTCACCCGAGGCCTCTTTATATAGGGGTCCCTTCACGAACGTTGTTCTGTTTGACCTAGCGGTGGCGGTGGCGGTGGCAACTATACAGCAGGAACTATACGGCCGAAAATTTATTCCCGACGTATAGTTGGTCGTTAAAGCTTCTGTCTCCACTTCACGACCCCTGGTTTCTTTGGGTTGTTGGAAATCTCGTATCTTTGAATTTAATGTTGTGATTCCCATCATCAAATGTCATTATCTACGCAGGGAAAAATAGAAAGAAAGGATTGCATACCCCTTTGATCATTAGGCATTAGTGGTAGGGTTTAGAGAGATATTTTATAAAAAAATATGAATAATATCCTATTTAAATGTGGATGTGGATGGCTATATTTCATAGCCATCAATACCTACCAAGAGACCACTGCGCACACGACAATGAAGATCACCAAGAACGCCCGCATAAACGTGCAACCTTAGGAGCAATGGGGATCCATCCTCCCCGATGTGCCCTTTGTTCTAGAGAAGCCAATCTCAAAGACTAAGCGGTGCATCAAGGCTTTGGAGGCACATCATAAGGAAGAACTGGTCTTTTGGGAGGCGGTGCACCGACATCTCTTGAATTTCGAGAGCAAGAAGGAGCTAAACACTATGCTGGGAAGGTTTGTGGATGCAATGAACACTAAGCGCTCTGACTTGCAGAAATCTCTCTGTCACATCTCTGCTTTGGAGGAGACCAACAAGAAGCATAGCGTCGCCACCGTTCACGCCATCCCAACACCATAAGAGGACCACCATGGTATCAATCGCAAGGGGTTATTTAATCCCACCTAGCTTGATTCCAAGCTTGGGGAGATTTATAACATCTTGTAATCTATCTTACAATTTTTAGCATGTTTACTTTTCCACATGGATATTAATTAAATTCAAAGCTTTGCATTATTTGCCTATTCAACTCCCTTGGAGAAGGAAGGGATTTTATCCAATGATTGTTCAAGCCTTTATGATATTTGAAGCATTCTCGGTTTTTTGATTATGTTATTAGATGTATGAATTAGGATGAGTGTTATTATACTTGTACTTTGCGATGATTTTAGAGTCTTCCAAACCAATAGTACTGCTAGAATATGAGAAGAATTCTTGATAGCATGTTATAGTAATTTATTTGATTACAAAAGAAAGTATCCAAAGCAAAAGAATTATGAAAGCGATAAAAATAAAGAAGTGATCATATCAAGTAAATTATAGAGTGAGTACAAGTTGAGGTAGATACTCAAACCCACAATCGTGAATTACTTCATAACCGACTTGGAAGTTAGTACCTTGTATTGATATGTTTTGAGTCTTCTCATGAGAATTAAATGTAGGGGTTCGTAGCATGGAAAACAAAAAAATTCTACCACATGCAAACAAACAAGCCAAGATCTATCTAATAGATTGTAGCAACGAGTCGATAGAGGAACTCACCCTCGAAGATTCCAAACAGGTTAACGAGAGCAGATTCTCGTGGGTGATGTATTCGTACTCTTGTCGATCTCAAGATCGCGTAGACGATCCTTCCGGCGCTGCGTTCCGGCAGCGCTTCCGCAGTCGGTCACACGTTCGGTACTCGATGAAGACCTTCCCCTCCCTTGTTCCAGCAGGCAGTGGAGGTTGTAGCACTCTCCTCGCAATTCCGGCAGCACGATGGCGTGGTACCGGAAGTAGAGGGGAGATCTCGCAGGGCTTCGCCTTAAGCCGGAGCGAGTATGGTGGACTATGAGAGAGGCCTTGGTGATCTAGGGTTTAGAGGCACCAAGGGGGGTTGTAGCCAGCGGCTAGGGTTTGGGAACACCCCAACTCACCGAGTTGGTGGTGCCCTAGGCGGCGGCACAAGTAGGTGGTGGCGCCGGCGACTTGGAGGAGAGGGATAGGGTTTTTGGGTGTCAGGGGTAGGAGAGCCCTACCCCTCCTTATATAGGTGGATGGTGGCCGGTTGGGAGGAGGGAGTCCTCCCCCAACTCGGCCTCCTTGGCCGGCGGGTGGAGGGAGGAGGACTTCCTCCCGAAGTAGGTTTCCTACTCTCCCTCCACCAAGCAAACTTGTCGTTTGACTTTTCAAATTGGCATTTGACTTTCAAACTAGGTTTTGATTTCTTCCTTTATTTTGCCCAGCCAAGTGACCTAGTACATGATGCAACCATTCCACATTGTCATGACACATTCATGTACCCTTCCCCTCCGGAGTGCCGGACCTTCTGGACCCTTCTAGAACATTCCCGATGAAAACACCGGAATCATTCCCCAACTCCGAAACAGGACTTTCCTTATATGAATCTTATTCTCCGGACCATTTCGGATCTCCTCGTGATATCCCGGATCCCATCCGAGACTCCGAACAACATTCTGTATCTTACTCATCATTCCATAACTACTCAACAACATCGAATCCTTAAGTGTGTCTCCCTACGGTTCGTGAATTATGCGGACATGATCAAGACACTTCTTCGATCAATAACCAATAGAGGAATCTGGAAATTCATATGGCTCCCACATATTTCTATGATTACTTTGCGATCGAATGAACCACTTACATACGATACCAAGTTCCCTTTGTCTCACGATAGTTTACTTATTCGAGGTTTTGATCGTCGGTATCTCTGCATACCTAGTTCAACCTTGTTACTGATAAGTACTCTTTTCTCGTTCCCGTGGTATGTGATCCCTTGTGAGCCAGTCACATGCTTCCAAGCTAATTGGATGACTTTCCACCGAGAGGGACCAGAGTATATCTATCCGTCATATGGATGGACAAATCCCACTCTTGATCCATGTGTCTCAACCCATACTTTCCGAACACTCAATGCCACCTTTATAGCCACCCAGTTACGGTGTGGTGTTTGATGTCATCAAAGCATCCTTCCGGTGATGGTGATAAGCATGATCTCATGGTCGAAGGAATTAGGTTACTATGTATCAGAAAGCTTATAGCAATTGAACTATTAAAATGACTTGATATTTATGCTACGCTTATCTATAGGAGTATGTCCACCATATCATTCTCCTAATGATATGATCTTGTTATTAACAACATCTCAAATGTTCATGATCAAGAAACCATGATCATCTATTAATCAACAAGCTAGTATTATGAAGAGGCTTTACTAGGGACTCTAATTTAGTTTACAAATCACACAAGTATTAATGTTTCTGGTTAATACTGTTATAGCATGAATGTAAACATTTATCATAAACACAAAGATATAATAATAACTACATTTATTATTGCCTCTAGGGCATATCTCCAACAGTCTCCCACTTGCACTAGAGTCAACTAATCTAGATTACATGGTAATATACCGAACACCCATGGCAGTTTGGTGTTGGTCATGTTTTGCCCTCGGGAGAGGTTTAGTAAACGGATCCGCCACATTCAGATATGTGTGTACTTTTCAAATCTTTATGTCACCATCTTGGACATGTTCTCGAATAGCATGAAAACGTAGCTTGATGTGCTTCAGCTTCTTGTGTGACCTTGGTTCTTGCGCATTGGCTATGGCGCCCATGTTATCACAGTAGATAGACATTGGGTCCAGCGCACTTGGAACCACACCGATCTCTATAATGAACTCCTTCATCCATATCGCTTCTTGTGAAGCCTCCGAAGCAGCTATGTATTCCGATTCAGTTGAAGATCTCACCACAACGCTTTGCTTTGCACTCCTCCAGCTAATTGTTGCACCATTCAAAGTAAATACATATCCAGATTAAGATTTATAATCGTCTGGATCGGTGTTCCAACTAGCATCGGTGTAACCATTAACAACGAGCTGTTCATCACCTCCATAAGAAAGAACCATATCCTTAGTTCTTCTCAAGTACTTAAGGATGTTTTTGACCGCTGTCCAATGATCCACTCCTGGATCACTTTGATATCTGCTAGTCAAACTAACAGCATATGCAATGTCGGGTCTAGTACATAGCATGGCATACATTAGAGATCCTATGGCTGAGGCATAGGGAGTCTTACTCATCCTTTCTCTATCTTCTGCCGTTGTTGGACTTTGAGTTTTACTCAAGGTCGTATTGGGCAACTTGGGCAAGAACCCTTTCTTGCTATCTTCCATTCCAAACCTCTTTAGAACTTTGTCCAAATATGTACTTTGTGACAATGATATTAGACGTCTTGATATATCTCTATAAATCTTTATGCCTAATATGTAAGCTGCTTCGCCAAGATCTTTCATTGAAAAACTATTATTCAAATATTCCTTGACACTATTAAGAAGGTCTACATCATTCCCAATCAACAATATGTCATCTACATATAGTATTAAGAATGCTACAGAGCTCCCACTCACTTTCTTGTAAATACAAGCTTCTCCATAAGTTTGTATAAATCCAAAACTTTTGATTATCTTATCAAAACGTTGATTCCAACTTCGGGATGCTTGCTTCAATCCATATATGGACCGTTGAAGTTTGCATACCTTGTTAGCATCTTTAGGATCGACAAAACCTTTGGGTTGCATCATATACAACTCTTCATCAATGTCTCCATTGAGGAACGTTGTTTTGACATCCATCTACCATATTTCATAATCGTAATATGCAGCGATTGCTAACATAATCCTTACAGACTTTAGCTTCGCTACTTGTGAGAAAGTCTCATCATAGTCAACTCCTTGAATTTGTCGAAACCCTTTTGCGACAAGTCGAGATTTATAGACAGTAACATTACCATCAGCATCTGTTTTCTTCTTGAAAATCCATTTGTTCTCGACAGCCTTCCGGCCATCCGGTAAGTCCACCAAAGTCCATACTTGGTTTTCGTACATGGATCCAATCTCGGATTTCATGGCTTCTTGCCATTTATTGGAATCTGGGCTCATCATCGCTTCCTCATATGTCGCAGGGTCATCGGTGTTGTCCACCAACATGACACTCATAACGGGATCATACCAATCAAGAGTGGTATGAGTTCTGGTTGACCTGCGAGGTTATGTAGCAACTTCAACCGAAGTTTCATGATCATCATCATTAGCTTCCTCTCTTATTGGTGTAGGCGCCACAGGAACTACTTCCGGTGTTGCGCTACTCGCAAGTTCGAGAGAAGGTTCAACAACCTCGTCGAGTTCTACTTTCCTTCCAGTCAGTCACTTCTTTCGAGAGAAATTCCTTCTCTACAAAGGATCCATTCTTGGCAACAAAGATTTTGCCCTCGGATCTATGATAGAAGGTATACACAATAGTTTCCTTCGGGTATCCTATGAATACGCATTTTTCCGCTTTGGGTTCAAGCTTGTCCGGCTGTAACTTCTTTACATAGGCTTCGCAACCCTAAACTTTAAGGAACGACAATTCAGGTTTCTTCCCAAACCATAATTCATACGGTGTCATTTCAACGGATTCAGATGGTGCCATATTTAAATTGAATGAGGTTGTTTCTAATGCATAACCCCAAAACGATAGCGGTAAATCTGTAAGTGACATCATAGAACGAACCATATCTAAGAGAGTTCGATTACGACGTTCGGACACACCATTACGCTATGGTGTTCCCGGCGGTGTCAATTGTGAAAGTATTCTGTATTTCTTCAAATGCTCGCCAAACTCGTAACTTAGATATTCGCCTCCACGATCAGATCGTAGAATTTTAATCTTCTTGTTATGTTGATTCTCTACATCACTTTGAAATTCCTTAAACTTCTCGAAAGTTTCGGACTTATGTTTCATGAAATAGATATACCCATATCTACTCAAGTCATCCATGAAGGTAAGAACATAACGATAACCACCGCGCGATGCTACACTCATTGGTCCACACACATCGGTATGTATGATTTCCAATAAGTCCGTAGCTCGCTCCATCATCCCAGAAAATGGAGTCTTAGTCATTTTACCCATCAGACATGCTTCGCATCTTTCAAGTGATTCGAAATCAAGTGATTCAAGAAGTCCATCGGAATGGAGTTTCTTCATACGCTTCACTCCGATATGACCAAGACGACAGTGCCACATATAGGTCGAGTTATCGCTCAATTTCGAACGTTTAGCCTCAATGTTATTTATGTGTGTATTACTACAATCGAGATTCAATAAGAATAGACCATCTATCAAAGGTGCATGTGCATAAAACATATTACTCATATAAATCGAACAACCATTATTCTCGGACTTAAACAAGTAACCGTCTCGCAATAAACAAGATCCCGATTTAATGTTCATGCTCAACGCAGGCACCAAATAACAATTATTTAAGTATAAAACTAATCCCGATGGTAGATGAAGAGGTAGTGTGCCGACCGCGATCACATCAACCTTTGATCCATTTCCAACGCGCATCATCACCTCGTTCTTCGCTAGCTTTCGTTTATTCTGCAGCACCTGTTTCAAGTTACAAATATGAGCAACCGAACCAGTATCAAATACCCAGGCACTACTACGAGTACTAGTGAGATACACATCAATAACATGTATATCAGATATACCTTTCTTTTTTATGTTGTCGTTCTTCAAATCCGCCAAGTACTTTGGGCAATTCCGCTTCCAGTGACCCTCTTGCTTGCAGTAAAAGCACTCAGTATCAGGCTTAGGCCCAGCCTTAGTCTTCTTCGCCGGTGCGGCAACTTTCTTACCGCCCTTCTTGAAGTTTCCCTTTTGCTTAGACTTGCCTTTCTTGAATTTGGTGGTCTTATTGACCAACAACACATGATGCTCTTTCTTGATCTCCACTTCTGCAGATTTCAACATGGAGAAGAGTTCTGGCAATGTATTGTCCATGTTTTGCATATTGTAGTTCATCACGAAGTTCTTGTAACTTGGTGGCAGTGATTGGAGGACACGGTGAATCCCCAAAGAATTAGGAATCACTATACCCAAACGTTGAGTTTGTTTGCGTGCCCAGACATCTTAAGCACATGCTCACTGACGGAGCTGCCCTCTTCCATCTTGCAGTTAAAGAACTTTTCAGAAGCCTCATAACTCTCAACTGCCGCGTGAGCCTCAAATATCATTTTGAGTTCACGGACAATATCATGTGGGTCATGGTTCTCAAACCTTTTCCGAAGCTCCGATTCCAAACCATACAAGATAGCACACTGAACTGTGGAGTACTGATTCTTCTGAGCGAGAAAAACATTTTTTACCTCGTCGGTAGCATCAGCTGCAGGCGGGTCACCCAGCGGTGCATCCAGCACATAGGTCAAATTACCAGCATTGAGGACAATCCTCAAATTGTGGAACCAATCCGTGAAGTTGCTTCCATTGTTTTTCAACTTTTCTTTCTCTAGGAACGCATTAAAATTGATGGTAGGGGCCGCCATTGATCTACAACATATTTGCAATAGTTTAGACTAAGTTTATGACAAATTGAGTTCTAATTAATAGTTAAATTAATCTAGGTGAACTCCCACTCAAAACAATATCCCTCACATTGTTTTAGTGATCACACGAACCAAATCCACCACATCAAAACCGATCATAATGAGAGTTGATGTAGCTTCAATGGCGAATAATCAACATGTTCATCATATCTACTATATGACTCATGCTTTACCTTTCGGTGATCCGTGTTCCGAGACCATGTCTGTACATGCTAGGCTCGTCAAGATCAAACCTTAGCTTCCACATGAGCAAATCTGTCTTGCTCACGTTGTATACACTTGTAGAATCTAACACACCCGATCATCACGCGGTGCTTCGAAACAACTAGCTTTAGCAATGGTGCTTACTAAGGATGAACACTTTAAAACTTGAAATTTGTGTGCTTGAGGGATCATCTTATAATGCTACCGTCGTTAACTAAGCAATACAAGATGCATAAAGGATTAACATCACATGCAATTCATAATATGTGATATGATATGGCCTTTCTTCTTGTGCTTCTGATCTCCATCTTCAAGCACGAACATGATCTCCGTCATCACCGGCATAGCGTCAAGGCCAATGGCGCCGATTCATGATTGTCGTCCACCAGCTTCAACTATTACAACTACTTTGAATAGACACGCGGGTCTTAACAGAATTTAAAGACAACCATATGGCTCCTGCCGGTTGCCAACTTACAATAAGGAACATTGCATACATCAAATATAATCACAATCATGGCCATATCACATCACAGCACACCCCTGCAAAACAAAGTTAGACGCCTCTAATTTTATTTGCATATTTTACGTGGTTTGGGGCTTTCAATAAGTGTCGTTCTAACTTACGAACAAGAACCACAACGTTGATGTTTGAACTATCAAGTGCCCGTTGTAAATTGGATCTATACTATGATGGGAGAGACAGACACCCGCAAAGCCACTTATGCAATACAAGTTGCATGTTGAGCGTGGAGCAAGTCTCATGAACGATGTCATGTAAGGTTAGCCCGGGCCGCTTCATCCCATCATACCGCAAGATGCAAAGTACATAAGAAGCAATTGATAGTAAAAGCACCACCGCCCATAATGACCATTGTGTTCTACTCGTGCAACAGATCTACATATAGACACGGCTCTGATACCACTGTAGGGGTTCGTAGCATGGAAAACAAAAAAATTCTACCGCATGCAAACAAACAAGCCAAGATCTATCTACTAGATTGTAGCAACGAGTCGATAGAGGAACTCACCCTCGAAGATTCCAAAGCTGTTAACGAGAGCAGATTCTCGTGGGTGATGTAGTCGTACTCTTGCCGATCTCAAGATCGCGTAGACGATCCTTCCGGCGCTGCGTTCCGGCAGCGCTTCCGCAGTCGGTCACACGTTTGGTACTCGATGAAGACCTTCCCCTCCCTTGTTCCAGCAGGCAGCGGAGGTTGTAGCACTACCTCGCGATTCCGGCAGCACGACAGTGTGGTACCGGAAGTAGAGGGGAGATCTCGCAGGGCTTCGCCTTAAGCGGAGCGAGTATGGTGGACTATGAGAGAGGCCTTGGTGATCTAGGGTTTAGAGGCACCAAGGGGGGTTGTAGCCGGCGGCTAGGGTTTGGGGAACACCCCAACTCGCCAAGTTGGTGGTGCCCTAGGCGACGGCACAAGGAGGTGGTGGCGCCGGCGACTTGGAGGAGAGGGCTAGGGTTTTTGGGTGTGAGGAGTAGGAGAGCCCTACCCCTCCTTATATAGGTGGAGAGTGGCAGGTTGGGAGGAGGGAGTCCTCCCCCAACTCGGCCTCCTTGGCCGGCGGGTGGAGGGAGGAGGACTTCCTCCCAAGTAGGTTTCCTACTCTCCCTCCACCAAGCAAACTTGTCGTTTGATTTTTCAAATTGGCATTTGACTTTCAAACTAGGATTTGATTTCTTCCTTTATTTTGCCCAGCCAAGTGACCCAGTACATGATGCAACCATTCCACATTGTCATGACACATTCATGTACCCTTCCCCTCCGGAGTGCCGGACCTTCCGGACCCTTCTAGAACATTCCCGATGAAAACACCGGAATCATTCCCCAACTCCGAAACAGGACTTTCCTTATATGAATCTTATTCTCCGAACCATTCCGGATCTCCTCGTGATATCCCGGATCCCATCCGAGACTCCGAACAACATTATGTATCTTACTCATCATTCCATAACTACTCAACAACATCGAATCCTTAAGTGTGTCTCCCTACGGTTCGTGAATTATGCGGACATGATCAAGACACTTCTTCGATCAATAACCAATAGAGGAATCTGGAAATTCATATGGCTCCCACATATTTCTATGATTACTTTGCGATCGAATGAACCACTTACATACGATACCAAGTTCCCTTTGTCTCACGATAGTTTACTTATTCGAGGTTTTGATCGTCGGTATCTCTGCATACCTAGTTCAACCTTGTTACTGATAAGTACTCTTTTCTCGTTCCCGTGGTATGTGATCCCTTGTGAGCCAGTCACATGCTTCCAAGCTAATTGGATGACTTTCCACCGAGAGGGACCAGAGTATATCTATCCGTCATATGGATGGACAAATCCCACTCTTGATCCATGTGTCTCAACCCATACTTTCCGAACACTCAATGCCACCTTTATAGCCACCCAGTTACGGTGTGGTGTTTGATGTCATCAAAGCATCCTTCCGGTGATGGTGATAAGCATGATCTCATGGTCGAAGGAATTAGGTTACTATGTATCAGAAAGCTTATAGCAATTGAACTATTAAAATGACTTGATATTTATGCTACGCTTATCTATAGGAGTATGTCCACCATATCATTCTCCTAATGATATGATCTTGTTATTAACAACATCTCAAATGTTCATGATCAAGAAACCATGATCATCTATTAATCAACAAGCTAGTATTATGAAGAGGCTTTACTAGGGACTCTAATTTAGTTTACAAATCACACAAGTATTAATGTTTCTGGTTAATACTGTTATAGCATGAATGTAAACATTTATCATAAACACAAAGATATAATAATAACTACATTTATTATTGCCTCTAGGGCATATCTCCAACATTAAAATATGTCTAGCTTCTTTGCGCAAGCAATACAAGGAAATAAAAAGAAAATAAATATGCAGCTAAACATGTGTAAAGGACAATACACATATACATGGTCATGAGAGGAAACAAAATAGACCATCCATAGTTTTGAATCCCAATTGGATGTGCGAAGTCCTAAACTTGTTTGAGGTCACCTCGCAAACTCGTTCAGTTGAACTTGATGATTGTAAGATATGCTAATAATTAATCTTCATGTGAGGTATTAGCACAAATGTGTGAAATCCTCCAAGTCATTTGATATGTGAAAGTGTGATAAAGCTCACGATGTAATTCTATATTCGATATTATAATTGTATGCTTCAAATGACTCGTGTATTTTAATGACTTGAGCTTCATGAACATGATGACCTTGTCCTTTGAAGCTCCCATCTTGCTCGGGGACGAGCAAGAGTATAAGCTTGGGGAAGTTGATTAGTGCATTTATGAAGCATGTTTACCTTATGTTTTTGCATGAGTAATAGTAGGGTTTTAGTATTTTACGGCACTCGCACACACCTTTTATGCATATTTCCACAGGATCCCGAAATATTGAGGCATTCATGAATATATCACTTTGAGTTGTCATATTAGAGAAAAATATGATATTTCTGAAGTAATAAAAGTCATTATTATGATTTACCACGCACCTGGGAGAAAATACATCGCGAAGAGAAGCTCTAGAAGGTTTAATGAGCGTCGGTATAGGCAAGCCCCGCCTGCACCCCGCGGACCGTACGATGTGGCGCTGCTTTCCCTCGTCAAATAATTTCACCACGCGTAGACGGATTCGAGATACGATATTCATAGACATCATAACACACATAAGCCTCATCTCCGAAAGGGATCTAGAGGGTGAACTTGCAGAGGGCATCATCCTTGCTGCTGCACAGATCATCGGAGGCCAAGGCATCATCACATCATCATCAACCGCTGCATCTTCATCACCATCGTCGTTCTCATCTCATTTACCATATCTTATTGTAAATCCAATTACTATTGTGGATTTGCACTTGTTATCATCCATCTATGCATATCCATTTCATATATCAATTATGATGTTGATTTCCTCCATGAGTGACTAGTTTAACTTGTTTTTGAGGAGTTGGAGAAACCCTAGCAATATTATGATATGAAATAAATATGATCTATAACTTTAGTTCATGATTGTGTTTTATTTTTCTCTCTAGATATTATGTGAAGTCAACCATGTAATATTTGCCTTCGAGACTAGAAAGGGAATTGCCGTTGGGTGTATGGTAGTATGTATAGTGCTAAGTGACATAATGTGTCAGTGTGTTATTCGTATGGTCAAGGGGATGAGGAGAGATTCACTAAGCTTATATCAATATCCATGGAGAAACCCTTAATTATGAGGGATCGGAGCGACTTGCTTACAATCATCGCAGTGGTTATTAGGAAAGAAATAATATATGCCTTTTTGTGATAATTCATTTATGGAGCCTTCCCCATACATAAAAACAGATATAAATTTACCCTAATCATGATTAGTACCAATGTTAGAGGTGGATCTTATAATTTCCGAGAACACTTCGTCTTACTATAGTTTCATTACCTCTTTACAACATGTTTTCCCCTGGTTGTTTTACTCTTTAGTCTTTACTTTTCGCACAAAACAAACTTCTTTAAACACTGTTATTTGGGATCAAGTGCACCTTACAAGTAATCATTGATAGATAGTGACGAGGGGCATAAATACCTCGACCAAATAGCTCTCTGTGGTTCGATATTCTTACTTCGAAACTAGTTACATACGAACTGTGCTCTTGCACTCATCAACGTTGTCCCGCTATAGGCAACCATCTCGCGAGCTCCACTGGGCTACATGAGATAGCTACCGCTGAAAGCACATGAGATAAGTTGAGAGAAAAGAGCATGGCGTATTTAATCCCACATCGCTAATCAATAGTGATTTGTACAAGTCTATATATACCTAATGGGTCTACACACAACAGTCTTCTAGAAGTAGGCGTGACACGCAAACGATGGGTCTAAGACATATGTACGCATGTAACACTCGCTAAACGCAGTGCGCCATAAGTACATGCATGTGGCGTATACGTACGACGTGTCTAACGTAGAGATGATATGCGGCATATTCGTGCTAGTACACATTTGCGATTAAGAAAGTAAAAATGTGAAAACAGACAAACAAAATAGACTAGAAACTACCCGTCATGCATGCCCACGTGTTTCAATTCTTGGTCGTCGTCGACATGCCTCTCCTTGGACGACATACACTCCCTTTATCCGATATTCCAGTCGCTTCCTCTGTATAAGAATTCTCCTTCTGCTCCTAAACACGTCGCTCCTTTGATAATGGCAACGTCGTGGTCCTACATACTATCCACTTAAGATGCCGATGCATGTAAAATGCATCCATATAATTTGTAGTTTATTATGCTATTTTTTTATTATTTAGCAACTTTATTATATTTATTGGGACCAACCTATTAATAGTTTCAAAAGTGCACAAGTTCTTGTTTTACACTTTGTTATGTAGGAAATACCCAAATACGAAAGGAAACAATTTATTATGTTGAAATTCAGAGTTTCCTACAAATTTTCCCTGCAGAATAGTTTTTAAAGATTGCCACGGTAGTCCCTAGCGATGGCGTAAAATGAAAAAATTCAAAACATGAAAGTTGTGTGGAATTTTATGCTAATGATTCGACATAAAACTCACCTCAATCGGACTCCGGAAGCCCAAACTAGAGCCATTTACTGCAGAGTATAGGAGCAGTTTCGGAATTCCGAACGTTTATGATATGATTGACTCAAACTCCTTACACATTTGATGATTTGGGCAAGCCACGGCTTTATGAGCTTATAAAGGACAAAGGGGAGTCCTAGGAAGTTTCTAGAGGTGACCAAGAGTTCTTGGATTAAAGGGGCATCCATCTTATGGCCTAGATTGCATCTCCACCTTTATATATTAAGGGGAAACCCTACTTTTGAAGGCATTCATCCATAGCCACGAAAATTCCCCCTCTTGGCAGCCTCCAGGGAGGGGGAGGAGCTCCTCAACATCAACACCGTCTCCAAGAAAGAAGAAGGGCCAAGGGTCCGTTGCCCCCAAGGACAACCATCGCCCCTAGGAGGCCATCGGCGCCTCCCTGCCAGCGCGCTGCCTCCTCTCCTCGCTGTGGCCGCCTCTTCCCATTGGAAAGGCACATCTCCATCACCATCTACATAAAGATCCCCTCCATATACCTACTATAATCTCTATGCAAACATGATGCATGATGAAATTTATTATTTTCCCATGATCTACTATGCCTCCATGTCTATGTTTGAGTAGTAAATTGTTTATGGCAATTGTGATTTAGTTTGTCGATGGTTGCATACAAATATATGCTATCTTCTATGATGATCTTATGTACTAATATATGAATGCACACATATGTTGGGGGATGCATAAGGTTGTCACCGTTCCATGATGATATGATGTTATCTTAATTCATGGTTGCATAGACGGAGTTTGACAGAAACTAGATCCCAAGTCTTAGATATGCATGTTATGTTAATTCATGGTTAAAAAACAGGGGATTATAATTGTGTGTGTGTGGGGTGGGGGGTGGGGGGGCTTAAAACTTATAGTGATGGTTGGACTTATGTCTTAATAATTTTCTTATTTGCTCTTAGTTGGCCTTGGGATCAATCACTAAGGGTGTATTTGCTCATGTCTATGGCTGCACTTAGCTATGGCCTCTATAGAAGAAACAATAAAAAGTACCGAAAACAACCACACACGCACAC
Organism: Avena sativa; assembly: GCA_916181665.1. Taxonomy (NCBI): domain Eukaryota; kingdom Viridiplantae; phylum Streptophyta; class Magnoliopsida; order Poales; family Poaceae; genus Avena; species Avena sativa. The sequence continues at coordinate 344,921,554 of OV702280.1, read as the reverse complement.
TCTAGTTCCTAACTTTGTGTAGAAGGCCATATAAATGGGTTATAGGGCTTTAGAGAATAGATAGTTTACATTCAGCTCCTTGTGGATTCCAAACTCAAATACTTATCGAATATAATACTGTGATTTCCTGCACTTGGGGATTATCAGTTGTAGGAATCTGTTGTATTTCACCGTGAGTGAGGACAGGTCGCAAGTTCTCTGTCACGCAGGACGAAGCCGCGCAGACCACGTCTATATTGGAAAAATGTGTTGCACGGACACCATTCTCCAAAAGCTACCGGAAGCTACCGTATTTCACCGAGGCGTAAGCCATAGGTGAGGACAAGCCGCAAGTTCTTCGTCACATTGGACGAAACTTCACTTACTACGTCTAGATTGGCTAGACGCATTGCACATCCATGTCATGCGGCCATAAGACATGCATTACGTGACGTGGGGTCTCCAAGGCAATGCTCATACTTGATGGACTTGGGTTTTAGTTAAGGAGGTATGTATTGGAGACTTTATTGGCTAACACATAAATAATAGGGACACGAGTTTACCCAGGTTTATGCCATAGGAGAGAAAACCCTACTCCTATTTGTCTGTTATTGATTGATGGAGAAACCAGAGGTTATAATATTGCCGAGATGACTATAGTTGCGCATATTAGATCTGGCGTGTTTGTGTTGAGAGCTAAGGTGTCTTCCCCGGTGGCCCTTCCTAGCCCTTACATGGGGAGACAAGGTCTCGCGTACCATTCGGGTCGGTTACATATTGGGTTCTATCTTTAAGCTTTCTTAATTTAGAACCTTCTTCTTTCTTGTCACGCCAGGAGCTAGTGTCCTTATGGGCTTCCCATCACCCGAATCTTCATGGGCCTCATGGATCTCAACACATCATCATGTGAGCCTCCTTTCATAGGCCAAGATGGTTGCATGTTACAGGCAGATTAAACACTCGGAACCTATTGGCAAGAAAAAACTTTAGTCTCACTTTATACTACTGTGCAAATTTAGTTTGTCACACTGAAAAAACAATGATACATCTTTCCTGGGAATGTCCTTTTGCTGCAGGATGTTGGGACCACCAAAGATCTCTCTGTCTTTAAAACTTTGACAGGTCTCAAAGAAAAACTCAACCTTCCTTTTTATGAAAATAATTATTATAGCTGCTTGGGCCATTTGGATTGTCAGAAACAATAAAATCTTCAAAAATCAGAGAGCAACATTCTCCACTTGAAAGTATATTTATTAAGAAGAACTAAGGATGGTCAGGTTCAGAATAAAGAAGAAACACGCTAGCTCATTTAAAGAATGGCTAAAGTCGCAAATTTAGATCTCTATAGTCTTTCTTAGTTTTCTTTCTGTTTTGTACCCTACTTATGTACAAAAACGGTATAAACAAACTTATTTATAAAAAAATGTAGTGGGTTTTATCCACTGATTATTCTCAAAATAATCACGCGAGCTTCCAATTGGGCCGAAACAGATAGGCCAAGGATGAGTTCCCGTTAGGCATATCTAAGTCAATACGTGCTGGTGGCAGTACACGTTTACGACTAACTAAAGGACATACATAAAAACAAACTAAAAAATAAAAAGCAGATGTAAATGGATGCACAACTTGTCTAGCAATTCTTGGTCGCCGCTGATGCGGCGCTCCTTCAACGGCGTACGGTCCCAGCATCTACTACTCCATGGCTCTTACTCCATGCCGACTTACTCCTTTTGGTCCTCCATGCAATGCTATCTAGACGATAGCAACATCATGGTCCTCCCGACCATCTTCTGAGGATGCCATATTTCACTGCGACATAAGTCACAAGCGACGACAGGTTATTCGTCATGCAAGACGAAGCTGCGGAGCCTGCACAGACTTCTCTCAGCGTGCGCTCCTGTCTTATGCAACATGAGCAAAATGCAACCACTCTCTAGACCCACATTTAGCTCTTAGAAGATGTCCATGCTTTGATCATGACGCAAAATAGGAAAAAACGATACGCCGGAGGTGGAGATGACAGGGAAAAAGTGGGTTTTTAGCACTAATCCGGTCTATAGGTGCTTCTCCTGAGTGCAAGTGAGTATCCGTGACGTCATCATCTCTTGTTACCACCATGACATCGGGGGATAAATGTGCAATACTCTACTATACAAGAGAGTACGCACCTCAAGAAGCGTCTTGAGCAGAAACGTCGGCTGCAGCCACCACAACATAGCTAGATGATAGCGCTCAAGCAGCTCCCCGTGGCGAGAGACGCAACACATTCCTGTGTCGAGAAGCTTCTGTACCACCACCGCCCACCCGCAGCCACCAAGGCACGGGAGGACGAAGATGGTATGGAAACTCCTCACCACAAGATAGAGTTGTTGTTGAGGGACAAAGGAAAAGAGATATAGGAGACAGAACCTACAGACGTATAGAAAAAATTGAGGAAGAAGGGAGATGTAATGGATGGACAGTAGTGAGGATTCTCAGTGTAGTGAGACGCGTGATGAAGAGACGCGATGTCAGAGCGGCATGACAGAAAGTCGGACGACACGCGGGCTCTACTGCGACTTCAGCGAACATCGGTCATTAGTGAGAGTTGATCTTGCGTGTTGTGCATGCACTAACCACGAAAACCTGGCGTACGATAACGACCTTGCGTTGCTAGCTCCGATTGCATTGGAGCAGATGAGACCCACAACACGATCTCGCAGTGAAAACTCACGGCCAACGAGGGTTTTCGTTGCCACGTCGGCTCTCAACGGGATCCACGTCCCGGCGGTTCCGAGCTCTACCACGCTCAAGACACCTCTCAAAAAGCACGGCCATGCCCGCGGCCACTGACGGCGGGCCCATGACACGCATGGTCCACCGTCTGGCGACTCGGGTTGGGAAAGGTCGCGTGAGCTGCCCGCCCGATGGTATCCTGAGATACGACCCTGCCTCCATAGGAAAGGGGCTCCGCTGTGATGGCGGTGCTGGCCTCCCCGACATCCATCCACGACCCGAAAAAATCGGGACAAAATGGATACTAGAATCGACCAAAATTTTCATACGCTATTATTTACTCTGATATAATTATTTACACTAAATATATACCTTTTTATAACTCATTTGATATGACCTGTGGTGTAGCCTAGATGATGGGCATCGTGGTGGATGTATTGGGACTCGCATAGAGAAAACAGAAAAAAGCTTCCTATCGATTAACCTATGGAGAGATACATGATAAATTAGATCTAGAGCTTAGCAACTATGCAACGTAGATTTGTTTGTTGATGAACAAGTTAATGCAGATCTCGATGGAGGAGTTTGCAAATTTTGCTGACAAAATTGTCATACTCATCGTCATGTTGTATTTATTCATTCTATCATGCTCAATTACTTATTCCATGTCTGATTTATTAAACTCATATTATGGTTTTCTAATTTAGTTATGCGGGTACCAATTCCGTTCCAAATCCACGCCAACCGGTCATTACCAACCTATTCTAAAACATTTGAACAAACATGATATATGATAGGAAAAAAGAAAAAATTGATCTCATTACAAGAGGTGGTGTTTTGACTCCTAGGTGCAAATGAACTTGTTATAAAAATACATAAAAAATAAAGTTTAAATTGTCAAAAAATCCGAACAATTTTTTTTGCATATACATCCAGACATTCTATGCCCATACACAAGTTTTTAGAAAGAATGAACATTTTATATGGCTTGTGTAAAAAAAGATAAAAACATGTTTGTGAATAGACACATTATATCACCGAAATTTGTCTTTTTATATGGGACATCTAAAATATTCTTTTCACCCGCAAACTTATGTACGAACATTTATTGTTCGGATATACATGCAAATATTTTTTTTCTAATTTTTGTTGACATTTTGAATTATGTTTTCATATAACGGGTTTATTGCACCCGTGAGCCGAACCGGATTTCCGCTTACATCCACACTAACAATTATTGACTTTTCATTGTTGGTATAGATGGACTGTTGCCTAAATCCGCAACACATGTATCCCGGAGCTCTGTTACCTCACTACCCGCTCAAAGTAGAGCTTTGCTAGTACTATTCTTTGCTTAAGGTCAAAATAAGGGGATGCGTTAAACAAGGAGTGAAATGAACACTTTTATCCGAGTTGAGTCGATATACAACCGATGTTTCTAAGCCTGGCAAACACATCCATAATAACATGACATGTCGCGTCAACGAGAACACATAATAACTTTTTTGATATAAGTGAGTCTTGAGGCAAAGCTAAATGGCACAAGTTGCTATTCCTCTATCTTCCAATGAAATTTACACCGGCGGCAATATTTTTTGGCGACGAGAAAAACCAAATTAAAATGAATCGTGTTGGTGTAAAACGTAAACAATAAATATAGGTATAGACTAAACCCATTAAGATATACGAAATAAGATATCAGTGACCAATCTCTTACAAAACTCCTACCAAATTACTACACTAAATCAGCGATAAAAACAAAACAAAAATCCATCGAGAGTCACATGTCCTGATGTCCATTACAGCCTGCGAGTGACGAGATAGCATCATCGCATTCCAGCTGAACCCGGGTACCGCACCCGTAAATTCTACAGCCTTCCCTGCCCAAACCCGTAATCAGCCACCACCGTCAGGTCGCAAGGACCGACCGACACGCGGGTCCCGGAACCCGGACTCCACACAACCTCGAGCGTAAAGTACGATAATACCCTGAAGAAGCAGCAGGAACTACGAGTATTTGCCCCACAGCCCTAATGCCCCCGAGATAAAACCCCACCTCCTCCCGTCACCGCGCCTCCACTAGGAGAGGTCGCAGACGGAACCCACCCCCAAAGAGGAAGAAAAAAGTTTGGATTTCTCCGCGATTCTTCCGCCGGCGCTCGCCGATTTCCCTCTCGATCGAGCTGTCGCCGTTCGCTGCCCGGATTCGGAACCCGCAACCATGACGACTGACCAGCCAGTGATCAGCCTGCGCCCCGGCGGCGGCGGCGGCGGACCCCGCGGCAGCCGCCTCTTCTCCCCCGCCTTCGCCGTCGCCGCCTCCGGCTCCGGCGACTTCCTTCGGCCGCTCGGAGGCGGCGCCTCCGGCGTCTCCAGGGTGAGAGCTCTCGGCGCCCGATCTGTGGGGGAAGGTGTTACTGTTCGATGGGGGTTCGATTAGTTCGCGGATGGGCCAGAGGGGGAGATCCAGGGGGGAAATATCGGATCTTGGTTCTAGGGGCTGCGCGGGTATGGATGGAGCGTTTATTGGTTGAGGATGCCGTCTTCTTAATCGATATTATAGAGATTTCATAGTCATTACGCTGCTGAAAGAGGTTAAGAGGCAATAATGCGCAAGCAGGATGTGTTTAGACGCGTGCTGATTGAAGTTGGATGCTTCTGTAGCCTGCAATTTAGAGTATTTTCCGGATTTCAGCTTTCAGGGCTGAGCTAGTGAGCTTTTGTGTGGGATGCGGTTGGGTGAGCTATAACTAGTGAACTGCAGCCGGTTCCTTGTTTTTGTTGCTACTTGCATATAGGCCATGTTTATAGTACTACTCAACATCATGTCAAAGTTACATGCCTAGCTCGACCAAACAGGCTGTTATAAATTGGCAGTCCTTTATTATATTTTGATTTGTCTAATGGACACTAAAATTGCTATGCTGACATTGATGGTACCTTGGTGCAGATTGGTGACTTACATTTTGAGACACGTGAGCGCATTCGTTATTCAAGAGATCAACTTCTTGAGCTGCGTGAGGTACTTACTGTTTAACCCTTTATACAAAGTCTGTTTATAAATGGAAAGTTTGTTGTAAAGATTTTCCTTAAATGTGATATGGTTAGCGTACCTGTTATCTGGTTTTGCTGAAAGATGCCAGTAGTGTGTGGCTTGACAGTTCTATAAGATGTATCATAGAACTACCAAGTTTGAGCCTTCTTGTATACTTTGGCCCACGTCATAGATAGTTCATAGGCTGTGAAATACCCCCTCCGTTTACTGATGTATGCCATCGTGGTATGTATACAAGCCAAACTCAACAAATATATTACTGTGTAGGCTGGCCACATGTAAATGATTTCTGCCAGTAGAAGACTTCTGTATTGTATGTTTGAATGTGCCTGCTAGCATATTATTGGGAATTGACTGTCACTGTGGAACTTATCTCTAAAAGACTGCTATTTTGTAAGCGACATTAGGGGCGCTGTCACTGCGGAGGGTGTATGTCCCAATGATGAAGTAAATATTAGAGGCGCTGTCATGATACAGAAGTGGAACTGTACCTGTTGATGTCATTTGGAAGAGGCAGACACTTTTAGCCTTCTTAACTACTCTCTGATAAGCACATTTTAATTTTAACTCGAGGATAAATGGTCTAAAGTTGAAGCCAAGTTTCTTCCCAATTATGGTGGTTCACCTTTAAGTGGACGGAAAGTGATAAGCAACATGCCATGGCGTGGTATCAAATGATTCCAGAAAGGGCTGCGCTATGTTTCTTGTGGCCTTAATAGTGTTTTGGTTTTGGGTCCTGTGGTCTTCAGTGACATACATTATGTCTGAGTTAGATTTCTAATAAGTTCTTACTGGAAATGTAGACGCTTTATTTACATGCACTGATCTAATATCCTTGCAGATAACTGATGTACCCGAGCAGATCTTGAGGGTTAAGCAAGAAATTGAGGCAGAGCTTCACGGTGACGATCAGAGCTGGGTTCGCAGTGATTCAAATGTGAGCCCTTCATCATATCATAGTGCATTGTAGTTTACCTGTTTTTACAATCTGTGCTACTTAAATGTTTTGCAGCCTTATAAAATGATCTTCATGCCATCATGTTGCTAAGTTTAATATTGTTTTATGCTGATTTGCACATTTGGAAAGCGAATCTTTATCAAAGACATTTTTGTTATGCAGGTGCAATTGCAGACACAAACGGAAACACAGACACAAGGACAAGCACAAAATCGCTTTACTGAGACTGATAACCGTGACTGGCGTGCACGCACAGAGAAACCTCCAGCACCAGCAGTTCAAGAAGAGAAGTCTTGGGACAACATTCGTGAGACTAAAGAACTGTACAATTCAGGTAGGAAGCAAGAACAGTTTAACAAGCAAGATCAGATGAGCTCCCAGTTTGCTTCGAAAGCTCAGGTAAAGGGGCCATCAGTCGCTTACTCTTTTGCTCCATTTGACCTTTGTGATATCTGTTTGTGGCTTAAATTTTGAATAAGCTTCTGTTAGCAATCACTTCTTTTGTTTCCTGGTGACTATTTCTTGGGACTCAATGCTGATGTGATGCAACTCCATTCATCACATTTTAGTACAGTACCTTGGTTTTGTGGACCTGCCACCCAGTATTTTGGGATCGGTTATCCAACTCAATAGTGTAGTTTGATCATGTTTGTGTGGTGCTACTATTACATAATTTTCTTAATTTAGTACCATTCTATGTTACTACGAATATACTGTTCTGAAAATAAGTATTCAATCGAAAACTACACGTGTAAGCTGTGGGATTGAATACAAAGAAGTAGGAAATATTCACTGGTAATTTGCTTTGTTGTATTATTATGTACTTGCTTGTATGTATAGTGTCTAGCCATCTGTATATTAATCACTATTCATCATCATTTTGTTCTCCAAATGTCAGGCTGGCCCCCCTCCTGCTCTTATCAAGGCTGAGGTACCCTGGTCAGCCCGAAGAGGCAATCTCTCAGAGAAAGATAAAGTCCTGAAAACAGTGAAAGGGTGAGATTATGTTTTTCTTGTTGTTTGTTCTTTGTTGCAGCGGCTGTTTCTTGTTTACTAACTAGATACTCCCTCTGTTTCAAAATATAAGATGTTTTAGGTTTGTGAAGGAAATGTATCTAGACTACTTTTAGAAGTCTAGATTCACTCCAAACCTGAGTGAACCTACTTACTAAAAGTAGACTAGATACATTTTTTTCAAAAAGCTAAAACATCTTATACTTTGAAACGGAGGGAGTATTTTCTACTTTGTATTTTCCCTCTGCATACTGTTTATCACCTCTTACCTGTGCAGTATACTGAACAAACTGACGCCTGAGAAATTTGATCTACTCAAGGGCCAGCTACTGGATTCTGGAATTACTACTGCTGATATTTTGAAGGTTTGTTTTTTTCTAGCTGTGAATTATTTCCATACTCTCTTGACTGTTCCCACTAATTCATCAATCTTTTGCTTTTGACTCAGGATGTTATCTCTCTCATATTTGAGAAGGCTGTTTTTGAGCCTACATTCTGTCAGATGTATGCCCGACTTTGTTCTGAACTCAATGACAACCTCCCGTCATTTCCTCCTGAAGAACCAGGCGGTAAAGAGATAACATTCAAACGTGTGCTGTTGAACAATTGCCAGGAAGCATTTGAAGGTGCTGACAGCTTAAGGGTTGAGATTGCAAGTTTGACTGGCCCTGACCAAGAGATGGAAAGAAGGGACAAAGAAAAGATTTTCAAACTTAGAACACTTGGAAATATTCGTCTAATTGGTGAGCTACTTAAGCAAAAGATGGTACCTGAGAAGATAGTTCATCACATTGTTAAGGTACACATTAGGAAATTGATAATACGCTCATTATTCCTTGAAAACTTGATAATATGCTCATTATTCCTTGAAAACTTGCCTAATCCATTTGTTGTATGCACCATGTAGGAATTACTGGGGTCTGATAAAAAGGCTTGCCCTGACGAAGAACACGTTGAAGCCATTTGTCAGTTCTTCAATACGATTGGTAAACAGCTGGATGAGAACCCGAAGTCTCGTCGAATTAATGATACATACTTTGTCCAGATTAAGGAGCTAGTAGCGAACCCTCAGTTGACTCCACGTTCCAAATTCATGGTCCGGGATTTGATTGATCTCCGTTCTAACAACTGGGTGCCTCGGCGTGCGGAGGTAAATAAAATCACCCAACTGGATGGGCCGTGTACTCTACATGCAGTTGCTTCCATAGCTATATTCAGATGTTCGCTGCAATTATGATGCAGTATATTAGCTTATAAGTATGACCACTACTGCTGGGTACTGCATACTCCTATCTCACTTAAGTAGTTTGTGGCGTATTTCCCAAAGAGGCATATTAACTTTATAGGAAATGGGAATGGTTTTAAGATCTTAGAAGTTGTACCTACCAGTAGAATAAGCATGCATGCATGGAACGGCAAACCAAAAGATAACCAGCATGGTGAATTTTTACATTTATTATTAATTAGTCAAGCGTGCACTTCTCTTTGTACATGCAACATGTATGTGCTTGCAGTAGGCCAATTAGTAAAATTTTGCATCGCTTTATTGCACTGTAGTGCGTAGTCTGATTTCAATGCTGGAATATAATGGCACTAAACCTTCAACTTATTTCCCACTTTTTTCTGTTTCTTCTAGCTATCGAGTACTGCTGGTTTGTGAATCCAGTCATTCTGAACTTTATGTGCTTGTAACTTTCAGATTAAGGCGAAGACAATCAGTGAGATTCACACAGAGGCGGAGAAAAACCTTGGATTACGTCCAGGGGCCACAGCAAACATGAGGAATGGCCGTAATGCACCTGGTGGGCCTCTTTCCCCTGGAGGTTTTCCAATGAACCGTCCAGGAACTGGAGGTATGATGCCTGGGATGCCTGGATCAAGAAAAATGCCTGGGATGCCTGGGTTAGATAATGATAACTGGGAAGTTCAGCGTTCTAAATCAATGCCAAGAGGTGACCCACTTCGCAACCAGGGTCCCTTGATTAACAAGGCACCATCTATTAGCAAGCCATCACCAATCAACTCCAGGCTTCTTCCTCAGGGCACTGGAGCACTGATTGGCAAGAGTGCACTTTTGGGCAGCGGCGGCCCACCATCTCGCCCTTCCAGCTTTACATCAGCTCCCATTCATTCACCAGCTCAAACTACAGCATCACCAAAACCATCAAGTGCAACTACAGCTTCTGTACCTATTCCTGAGAAAGCAGCCAGTTCTGCCAAGGTGATCCCAGCCAGTCTTCAGAAGAAGACGGTATCTCTTCTCGAGGAGTATTTTGGTATTCGTATCTTGGATGAAGCACAACAATGTATCGAGGAATTGCAGAGTCCTGATTACTACCCTGAGATTGTTAAAGAAGCTATCAATCTTGCTCTGGATAAAGGTGCCAGCTTTGTTGATCCTCTTGTTAGACTTCTGGAGCATCTGCACGCTAAGAAGACTTTCAAGACCGAAGATCTGGAAAACGGTTGCATGCTATATGGGTCGCTGTTGGAAGATATTGGTATTGACCTTCCTAAAGCACCAACGCAATTTGGTGAAGTGGTTGCTCGTCTGATTTTGTCGTGTGGCCTGAGATTTGAAGCCGTCGAGGGGATCTTGAAGACAATGGAGGATACCTTCTTCCGCAAAGACATATTCAGCTCTGTCACGAAAACCCTAGAAGCAAACCCAGCAGGTCAGGCCATCTTGAGCTCACATGCTGCTGTCATCGACGCGTGCAACAGCCTCTTGAAATGATAGCTCCCTCTTGGCAGCAGCTCAACTTCTCAGGTGCTGTGTCTAGTGAAAAACAGCATGGGTGTATTCTCTATAGCTTAGGTGGTTTCACCGCTGAGGAACTTGTGGTGCTTGGGGGGTGTGAGCAACAGCCAGTTTTGAGCTGTATATTTTTGCAGAGGTCACAATGAGTGTTGATTATTGTTTCGACAAAGCGAAAGGAAAAGAAAAGGAGGCATGGATTTTGGTCTCTGGCGTGCTGGCAGCCTAATTCGCTGGAGCCTGGATTGAACAAGGCTTTTTTAAAAAACGTGATGTTTTTGTGTCTCCTCAATGTTATTATTTATCTTCTGCTCTTACACATTTTGTAACAATGTACTATGGTTTTTTGGAGTATTCTGTTGGTTACAATATGTCGTGCCGTCATTGTAGGACTAAAAGAATTCAATCTAAGATTATTTTGCATTGTGACTGTCTCGAAATTCCTGTTTGCCTACATGATGATATGCTGGATATTGCTATTTTATGATAGTTTTCGAAATTTACACTTGTTGGTGCTCAGATGAAGCTTTTCTTTCCTTAGAATATTCCCGTGGATCTTGTCCAGATTAAGTTCATAATAATCTTGAGAGTTCAAAATTGGGTTCAACATATGTGATCGCGGAATGAGTTTAATTCCAGGCTTAACAACAAATCCTAGCGAGCAACGATGATGGCGGCAAGGCGGACCCTGCCATCTTGATGGCGAAGGAGTCCTCGTTGATGGGCATCGCCAGTTCCGGCTTCGGCTGGCGCAGGCTAAGCCGGCCTGTTGGCGTGCGGGGCTTGTTGATGACGTTCCCCTCGGTGGTGAGCGCAAGAGCCTCGCCGACACGAGGCCGAGGTAGCGGAGGACGACGAGCTGAGGCTGGTCATCCTCCTGGGCAGCCAGTTTGCCGACGGGTTTCGCCTCGCCCTCGCCGCGGGCGGTTGTGGGCGTGGATATGCTCCAGGACGGCGGTGAGGGTCCGTCCCGGCGCACTCCACCATTGGCGGTGCCCCGCCACGTTGTTGCGATTCGGCGGCGAGCCGGGAGGTCCTTCGTGGGCCTGCTCCCAGTAACTAAGTTACCGGGATCTTCGGCGAGCTCCGGGTCGTCCATCGCCGCGATGGCAGCCTGGATATCCTCCACAATCTTGTCGTCCTCCGGCACCGGAAACGCCGCCAACGCTGAGCTTCTAGACGGGCAGTCACCGGAAGTCCGCTGGCATCATGGAGCATACGGGCCTCCCAAGGCTGGAGCGTCCGCCACCGCAGGATCGCCGGAGAACCTCTCCGCCATGGCTTAATGCTTCTGCTCGCCGGAGTTGTGGTAGAGGGGAGTGGAGAGGCTGAGAGTGTGTGCTGTGAGCCGGCGAGGCGCCGACTTTTATAGGCCAAAACGGGCGGCGAAGACGGGAGAGGTGTAGCGGCGTGGGTGGAAAAAGGGAAAACAACGGGAAGCCGAGACGGCGGTGGCGCGCCATTACGGCGACATGTGGCCGACGCGACGGGCAGTCATTGCCCGGCGGTCTGTCGCCAGAGCCGAGGCGAAGTGATGACGACGACTCGGCTTCCGGTCGCTGATAGGGCGGGGCCACATGCGAAGCCATTTTTTTCGTCGAATTCGTTTCGTCAGGCATTTCCAGGATATTCCAGCGTCCCGGGATCGGCCTGGAATCTTCGGACGAAAGTTGAGCCAAATCTACACGAAACCGGCGTTCTGAAAACAGGACAATTTTCGGCGTGTGGATAAATTTTTCTTCCATCCCACAAATTTGAACGTGAGAGCCAAGCGCACACAAGTCGAATGTGTAAGAAGTTCGATCGCGTGAACCTGGTGAAATTTGAAATCGCTCTCATTTTTTTTAGAATGATGTAATGATTTACCCCTACTGAATTTTCTGCCCTTTGGTGAAGCACGTCATCCGCTGAGATATGATTTAGCCCCATTTTATTTTTGTCAGAGAAAACTTTTCTCTTTCTCTTTTTTTCCCCAGTGCTGTGTTGTTTGGAAGCCTCTTCTTCCTCAAAGAGTCGCAGCCTCGCACAATCCTCCAGCCCCACCGGACGCAGGGGCTGCCTCCGCCTCTTCCACCCGCGTGCTCGCCCCCCTTCCCCCCCGCGCGCGCGAGGGCCTGCGGCGGAGGCTTCTCTGCTCCTGCTCCTGCTACTGACCGGAGATATGGTACGTCGATCTAACCCCACTGCTACTGTACACATGCTCTGCGCGGCTTGTGTAGATTCTTGGTGGTTCTGCGATTGGCGCGGCCAGATTGTGCCGTTTATGTGTCTGTAGAAGCAATCGACGGGCTATCTAGCGCGACTGCAGTATCAAATTGATCCTGCAGGCGATGCTGTTCAGTTTCCCCTAACCGGTGAAACGGTGATTCGAAATCATCCATGCATCTTAACCGGTAAGGTGAAGCGAATTGGTAACGGGCGTGGTGCTCAGTCTGTAAACCCCTGCTCAGCACTCTTTTAAAGACTGCCGCTATCTTGATCTGATCCTGAAACCTGACTGCCATTCAGTCCCGAATCCGGTGAAATCGTCTGTGAATTGGTAATCGGCATGGTTTTCAATCAGTAAACCCCTGTTTAGCACGCATTGGTCTGGAAGTATCTTCTGTTAGTTGCTACAAGCCTGCGAGTAGCTTGGGACTTTTTGGTGTGTTTGGTTCCTTCATTAAGTGGTCACCTAGTATTCTCGTGTGCTTGCCGTGCTGCCCGGCAAGTGTTTGTTACTTTTTCGAAGCAATTGACAATACTCTTCCAGACTTATTACTCTGTCGAAACAGTGCTACAACGATAGTCTGGAATTAGCTTCTGTTTGAGAACCGATGGGGGATAATAAAGCAGTAACAGGCGTGATGTTCAGTCAGTCTGCAGCCCTTGCTAGTGTTCATCGGTTCCCGACTGTTCTGGGTACCTGAACGATAGTTAAGCTCATGCCGTTTCAGAATTAACTTGCTTACCATCATCTTTATATGCAAAGCTTAGCTTCCCAGATCTTCTATCTGATATTGTCACCTGCAGGCTGGAAGGCACACCATCGTTCTCATGCAACCATCGCCAAACAAAGGGTCCAGAACTTTTATGGACTTCAGTTCAGTCAACCAAGCACTAGATGGTCAGTATTTTCTCCCATGCTTGTTGCCTGAAATTTAATGCAATGCTGCGATTACATTTTACTTTGCTGTCTGAATGTCCATGTGTTTGTATGGACTAAGAGGTTATCACGGTATCCTGAAGATATATTACTACTATTTTGCATCCGTAGCATAACTCATATATTCCTTGCTTCAGCTATATGGAAGTAGTCACCAGCCATCATCACGATATTAGTAAAACTTTGGTCTGAACATTCAGGAATTCGATTTAAAATGTTGTTTACCATCTTATAATTTTTACCAGTGCCTTTGTGGTTGGCTCCGTACAGTGCGTCAATTGTTTTCAGGGAACTAGTGTGACACCTATTTGGTGTTTCAGTAAGACAGACAGCTATGATGACTGAATATTCAACGAATCTGTTAAATCCTTTTGACCTTAGGTTGATACCATGTCCAGGAAGAGCTCTTGGGCCAATGAATGTCTGGTCGGCTGGTCTGTGCCGTCGAATTGTTGCTAGGGAAGGGTAATGGAAGTAGGAGATAGAAGAGGGATTTAGGGCTGAGAATATAGCTTGGTTGATCAGCCGCGGCTGCCTCTATTTAAAGAGGATGGAGCTGGTTGGCTGGTGCCGTGCAAGGACTTCTTGTTGCTAGGGAAGGGTAATGGAGGTAGGAGATATAAGAAGGATTTAGGGCTGAGAAGATAGCTTGGCTTGATCAGCCTCGGCTGCCTCTGTTTACACCGTTACATGTGAAGCTCCAACTAGAATGTGTTTATTTCCCGCACCGCCTCCTTGTATATTTTCCGCGTTGTGCCCCCTCTTAATCGTGTCCAGGGCGATCATTATGCACTTTCTCTGATGCAAGTGACTTGTATTTGAGTTCATTTTGATCGCGTGCATTCGTTTCGGCTACTCAAAGCTTCGAGCTCAGTTCGGTATAACAGTGCACTCCCTTAAATGACAGGAATCTGTGCCCGCTACGAAAGGAAAATCATGGATATCAACCCGATGGCTAGGAACTTCACATATGACATCAACGACCTGTACAATTTCATCGATGGCCTGACTGACATAAGTGCACTAGTGTGAGTAAGCTTCGCAGCTTTCAAAGCGCTGAGTTGCAAAAAGGAAAAACTTACTATCACTGTGCTGTGTGCTCTGCGTTTGCAGGTATGACCATCAACTTCACGCTTTCCTGCCGTATGACAGGCAGTGGATAAAACAGAAGATGTTTCAGCACCTCAAGACCCTGGCGCGGGACTAGCCAGGGCGTGATCACCGTCTATGCAAGGTGGTATGTATCTGTTTGTAGGACTAGGTTCAGGTTGGTAAGAGAGGTTTGAGATGCATGTGCTAATTGCAAGGGTGAAGAAAATGATGGATTTGCTTGGACATGTGTCATTTCTGATGTGACACCGTGGTTTAGAACTTCAAATGAATAGCTTGCCTGTGTCCCTCTGACCTTGAATGGAAGAGGCATTAGTATGAAAAATATACTGTACATGAAATGATCACTCTGTGTTCAATTTTTTCAACACTTTGCCCTTCTTGAAATTTCATAATTCAAGAAAAAGGGGGTTCCCTGGCCCAGGCCATGGTGTTCCAGGTCAATGAACCTGTACTAAGAAACATACTCCCAACTCCAGATTTCTCATTCTGATCAGCCAAAGTATGGGTACAAAAAGAAGGAACGTGCATGTAGGGGAAGGACGCGAGCTCTGTACTCCAGTTATTTCACTGTCAGCGCCACCAAATGTCAGCATGTAGGGGAAAATGAACAAAAAGCAGCACCAAAATGTTGCACGTGCCTGTAATAGACAGTGTTATTTCTACGCAGGCCCTGGGGAGTAGGGACTGGAGAATATGCAAAAGTGGTTCAAACTTCAAACAGCACCAATGTATACTTCGAATATGTAAATATAAATCTTAGAATGCAATCTCAACCATAATCTCGGCGAAAGTTACAGGAAAAAGATATGCTAATCAGGGAGTGTTCATCAGTGAAGGAAATGAGATCATTCTATCAACTCAACTGAAGATAATGAGAAAAGGCAATGAATATAGGAAAATGAACTCCTCATTGCAATATTGGTCCTCATACATGACTAAATGGATCGATATTGTATTATTCTATCTTGTTAACAGAAGAAAATAAAAAAACTAAAATGTATGTGTGTCACTTGCTACTCTCCTGCTTTTACCTATAGAAAATACAGATGCACATACAGTCAAAACTAGTACATACTAGCAAACTTCATCTTGTCTGTCAGTTACCGACGATTAGAAGCATAGATTCGGTAGGTCAGCCCATACATGGGTCATGAATCAACCCTCTTACTCATAAGGTGATCACTCAACTGTTGTGATCTTGTTCATCAGTGGGATCAGCTCTATATCATATCCTGCGTCATCAATCACTTTCATTCTATCATCTTCAGCATCCCCATTGGAAGGATGGCAACTAGAATCGTCAGCAACAAGCAAAGAAAAGCCTGATCCATCCTTTACAGCTTCTGAAGATTCATCGTCCTGGAGCATATGGGCAGGAAGGAGCGTGGAATTCTGGTCACTTTGCGGAACAAGAAATAGTAGCACCAGTGGAAGCAGCCTTGAGATGTTTCTAATCAAGACAACAGCCCAGAGGTTGCCGAACTCCGTTCGAGTCACATTCAGCATGTGTAAGAGGAGGCCACCCCACCAAGAAGACATAAGCAATCCCGCATTTTGTATAGACATGAGTAGTGCATAGAATGTTCCCTCGATACCCGGAGGACAAAGCTTGGAGCAAAGTACAAGGAGCGGCAGCCATTGGAGTCTACCCACCATTTGACAAACAGCGCTATCAATCACTGCAAATATGTAATCCGGTATGCCAATTTTCGTGTTTAGCCGGGTCACTAGCACTAGATCAAGCATTCCTGCCAGACTTGACAGCACTTGGCCCCATAAAAGCATGCTGCGGAAATTGCAGTCCTTTAGAGCAGTTTGGTATAGTAAAACTCCGAGTAGTGAACCCACCGAGCCGATTGCATAGATCGCACCAATAAATTCCTGCAGCAATGCAAATGTTCCATAAGTTTCTTTGACAGGAAAGCACCAGTGCAACAAGGCTTATCATACATCCAAATGTTAACCTGTGGCGCATCCATACAAAATTTTACCATAGATTATATGATATATAGGGTGGATCTGAGACTGCTATGTTGGAACATTTTAGTGGATTAGCAGGCCATCTTCATGGAATTTGTATTTAATTGCTTCAGCTATAACTAGATAGTACACATTTACACAAGACCATGTTATTCTACTTGCAGAAGCTACGCAAATAAATTAATGTTGCATCAAAGTGGCATGTAGCTATCTTTCCACCTAAGAGTTTTGGCCAGATAATCAGAGGGGCATCTGTTTGAAACACCACCTGCCTATACAGGCATAACCATAATTGGCATGTATTTTTTCAGGGCCCTAGTCTATGTATTGAACCGATGATATCTAGGGTATGTGCACACCTCAGAAAATGCTGGTCCTGTTAGTCGGTCAGTGAACCAGTAGAACATCCCTCCTTGAATATCCAGGCTTAGACTGAGAGAAACATACAGGTACACACATGGCCGCCAGACTTCAGGGCACTTCAATGTCGCCCCCATGGACTGAACCACTTTGTAGAACTTCTTATGGACCTGATTTAGTGAAGGCCTTAAATGTCATTGCTGTGCAAGACTGCATTCAGTAATTCAACCAAACAAAAGAAGTTTGAGAGTGTCCTCTGACCTGCTTGTAATCGAAATCTGTCACGCGGCTCTCCTTCAGGAGAATCCCCGCTGAGAACACCAGTGCCGAGGGGATACTCAACAATCCAAGAGCCCCCTTTAAACAATGAGCACACGTTATATCATTCGCCGAGAGCATCGAATTCGCATTACCGCGGTATGTGAGAAACAATAGTGGACAACATAACATAGCAGGAGGAAACAAACCTGAGCACCCATTAAGTGGACAAGAAGACCGCTGATGGAGAAGCCGATCAATGATCCGACAGAGGAGCTAAACCCACATAAGCTCTGCATGTCGGAAGCGAGCGGCGGGTTTGTGATGCTGTTCTGCGCAACCAGGGCGTCCAGCGTCACGTCGGCCATCGCCGCGCCCGCGCTCTGCGCCGTCAGCGCCACGATTCCGGCAACGATGCCAGGGTTGGTTTGCAGAGATAGCGTGAGCATAGACGACACACCGATCACGCCTGCATTGTTATCTCGGCAGACAGAGAGGCGTCAGTCAGGATACATACTGACAGATAAAATTGTACCGAAGGAGCCCGATCTTTCTATGTCTATGTGGTGGTGGGATCGAGAACAGAAGGGGTTCGATCTTCTCACCTGCTAGGAGGAAGTAGGGGCGGCGGCGGTACCCGGCGACGGGGACGACGTCGGTGAGCAGGCCCCAGAGCGGCTTGACGACCCAGGGCGCGTCGACGACGCCCTGGTAGAACTGCGCCGCGGCCGGCTGGACGCGCAGCACGTCCTTGCAGTAGTACGTGGCGGCGACCACCCCAACGGCGTTGCCCACGCCCTGGCAGGCACCGTAGACGGCGAAGACCGCGAGCACGAAGCTCCAGTGCAGCTCGCGGGAGAGCCGCCGCAGCCAGCGGCAGGGGGAGGCGACGCAGCATTCGCCGCTGCCGTCGCGGGGATCACTGTCGGCGCCCGGGCCGCCGGATTCTTGAAGCGGCCCGTCCTCCCCATGGGGATCCATATTGCAGTAGCAGCACGCGTGGAGCAGAGTTTCTTTTGGGGATTCCCGGGAATCTGCGGAGAAGCCACCGGAATCCGGGCAGCAAGAATGCTAGCTGCACGCGGCGACCGGTCGGCCGACGAGATGCGTCGGTGAGCAGAGTAGCCGAGCACGAGGCCAAGTGTTCGGCGGGTTTACCAGATCGAGCTCCCGGTTTGACTTCAGCTCGCAGCTTTTTCTTCAGTAACCAGAAATGCTCGTGTCCTCGGAAGATCCGGGCGTTCTGCAGATACAGATGTCGGAATTAATCACTCGTAATAAGTGTGGAATCTCGGATACTGCCCTACGGAGATCCCACACCGATAGTTTTCTGATTTGGTTTTGCTGACAGTATAAACGACGATGGTTGATATCGATTGAAGGCATTCAGTAGCTGTCATCAGGTGACAATGTGATGTCACATTATTTTCCACAATGTGCTAGTATTGCTTTGCTGACTCACGCATGTTGTGCTGGAAATAAACCCAGCATTTTGTGAATAATAAGACAATTTATTAGAGGCCCATAAAGCTGGTATGTCACAGTCTACACATGTATGTAGTAGCGTCAATTACTAATTGTCCGGTCAGTCACTTTACCATGTGATCTTGAGATGTTATTAGTTCACTAATATTTACAAAAAATGGATAGTCTTTTCCTTGCAAAAAAAAAACTGGATAGTCTTTCACAAGGTCGCAACTAATGGTTATATGTGTAAAATTGTAAAAATAGGGTAAAATGCGACACGGAAATAACTTGTAGAGAGTACTACTATATCTGTTCCAAGGTAGAGGGCATATAAATTCATTCAAAAGTCAAACCTTACTAAGTTTGACCAACCATATACTTTCACCATCGTCTTAAAATAAGCGGTTCGACTTTGTCTAGATAGTAGATAGACACATATCTAGCATGTTTTTAGTGTTTAGATACCTATAAATCTAGAAAAAAAGAGTCACTTATTTCTGTAGTATTAAATAAATATATTATTGGACGGAAAGGGGAAAGGGCCACTGCTTGCATGCCCGATACCAGTCACGTCTATGCCGGGGGCTACGGTAAAGGAGCATTGGACGGCGGAGTAGTGGCCAAAGATCAATGTTGATGCTGCTTTCAACCCTATCTCTGGGATGGCGAGCGTTGGAGTGATCACAAGAGATTGCAGGGGCCTAGTCTTATATGCATCAACGAGACACATTGCAAAGTGTGCCTCGGCCATTGAAGCTGAATCGATGGCATGTTTATACGGTGCGCAGGCGACAGCGCATCGAGTCCAGATGCCCATAATTCTAGAGTCGGACAACACGGAGATCATCGCGGCGTTACAAGGGAAGGAAGATAACCGGGCATCTTGGATGCCAGTTCTAAATGAGATCAGAGGAACCTTCGCACGACTTCATGAGGTGCAGGTTCAGAAAGTGAAAAGAGTGTGTAATAGGGCTGCTCATGAATTAGCTAAACTGGCTACGAGTTCTCAAATTGATTTGGAGTGGATTCTTCAAAGCCCTCTGATGATTTTGGAACTGCTAAGCCTAGAGTGTAATCCCCTATTTCGTTAATTAATAAAGCTTTTTCACCCTAAAAAAATATATATTATGACAATATATTTTGTGGTGAATTTATTGACATCGATCTGGTAACATAATTGCTTATATTCTTGTTAAGAATTTTGGTCAAACTTAGAAGCCCCTGATTTTTGACCGAATTTATGAAGAGAGTATTTTCTATTTTGTAGGAGTAGTAGTTATCATAGTCACAAGAGAGAATTTTCAAGTGGTCTAACCTTCTTATGTGAAACGTGCGGATTTGGATTGTAGAAAAAGGAGCAGTCCAAATGAGTTTTCAAGCTTTCACTCTTTAGTTTGGAACGCCTATACTGAGCGGACGTTTTCAAGAGCGGACACATGGAGAAGTTGCCACACGGTAATGGCCTAACCAGCCAACCGTGATAGAAAAAACGGCCAGCAACTCATTTGCTCAATGTTGTAAAATTCAAACAGGACGCTCAATATGATTTTCCTTAAATTGGTCCGGATAGCTTCTACCCCGGAATTCTCTTTGAATCATTTCAACTTAGAAAGGCCTAGATACATGGGTCAGGCCTACGTGCGATCTATAGCAACACAATGCAAGGTGTGTGCATTTCAGTGTGTCCACCGTTGGAGAGGCGAATGTGGCGCTCCAACCTTTAGCAACACATCGCATATCCACATTGAACTCTAGTACTAGTAGCATGTTATTGTTGTCGCGCAGAAAATTGCACCTTCGTGTCACCGACTCCGAAATACCAATAGGCCTTTTCGGTATGGATTTCTTACCTATGCATACTCGACCACTTTGTTTAATGAATATTCTCCATCATCACGTACTTAGTAAAGGCCATGCGCACGCGATGATTCTAAGAGGAAAACAATTCGCAGGTAAACAACCTTGATTACCAACCCACGCATGTTCATTACACATGGCGTACACAAAACTAAAAGGTCAACTGTTGTCATCTAAAGTCAACACTAGAGATTATTTCTTACAGTCTTCGTGTCATCGTGGGAGTACTAGGGAGTCGTAGTATCATCTAAAGTCAACACTACATAGATCGTATGGCACGAGCAATTCCTCCACACGTGTAAATAAAGCATTTGCCATTCTGCATTTTGGGCGGTTGTTTTTGGCGCCCGAATCCCACACCTGCGTTTCAGAGTCCCGCGCGACAGCGTTCTCAGTTCCTGGCCCTCAGCCCACGGCCTCGTCCCGTCATCTCCATCGTACATCCGCCCCCGGCCCCCGCCCCCAGTAGCACACCAAGCGCCGTCTCGCTCGCCGCCTACTGTCTTCCTCCTCCGCCCGCCCGCCCGCCCGCCGTCGCCTCTCCTCCCCCATTTCCGACAGCAAGCGAGAAGACAGAGAGAACACGAATCAGAGAGAAGGCAAGTCGACGAGATGCAGCCCAAGATCAACGCCTTCTTCAAGAGACAGGCCCCAGAACCGGATCCAAACAGGTTCTTCTTCTTCTCTTCCCCCCTCTCGGAACCGCTCACGGCTAGCACCGAATCTTGCCAAATTCGAACCTAGACTTACAATTGATACACGATTCACCTCGAAATCGAAAGTTCGATCTGCAATGTCGCTCTCATTTTCTTTCGAACTGAGGGGGGTCTACGGTCTTTTCGGCAGCGGCTCGACGGAGGAGGCGAAGAGACCCAGGAGCCGCGGGGGCGGCGGCGCGGACGCCAAGGTGCTGAACAAGAAGAGGAGCTACGGGCAGTTCCACCTGGAGCTGGGGCAGCCCGACTTCCTCCTCCACATGTGCGCGGTCTGCGGGATGATGTACGCCCGCGGGAACGACGAGGACGAGAAGGTCCACAGGGCCTACCACAAGAGCTACTTCCAGGGCGTGCCCTTCAAGGTTGAGCTGTGCTCTCCCCAGTTGTCTTTCTGAATTGCACTGTCACTGTCCCCTGTTTCTTGTAACAGTCTCTGGCCGAAGAGTTTCAGGGCTGGCGTGACGAAAATGTGGTTGCCAGGTCCGAGGGCGGTGACCGGATCGTTCTCGCAGCCTGCGGAAATTCTTCCACGCGGAACAGCAAGGTATTTTGTTTTTGCCAGGCGGCTCACCTTGTTATGTCCAGATGCATGCCTTTCTGAAGAAATGCAGACTGTAAGTTTGCTGGTATCTGTAATCTTCGTGTGTATGTAACTAATTACCGCTAGAAACTTGTGCCACTTCACAAAGACACCAGCAATCCACATGTTGACACCAGAAATGTAGTAGATGCAAATATTGAATAGATTTAGGAAGCCAACCATGTAATGCCATGTACATATGTCAGGTTCAGGAGGTGATCAAAGTGGTGGAGAAGGAACTGGGATTTGGTGAAGGCCAGCTCCTCCATAAGCTTTGCAAGGTAACTTAACAGTCTGAATTCAGATAGTACATGTTAACACTGTTAATGTGATATGTTTTTTTGTCTTACTGAAGAATGAACATCTTTGTTGCATAGGTTTATCTGTTCGTATCTGGTGGGAGGATAGTGGGGTGTCTCGTTGCTGAACCAATAAAAGCAGCACACAGAGTTATTCCCAGCTCCTCGTCGGAAAACCGCAGCAATCTCCTGGACAATAAAACCGAATCAGCACAAGTAAACCATACACTAGAGTTTGGGAAAATAAGTTTCAAGAGGGAAGTCCTAAGACGGCATAATCACCCCGACAAGAACAAAGAAGAGAGCCAGGGCCCTGGTGCCATAATCTGCGAAGAAGAATCTGTCCCTGCTGTCTGCGGATTCCGGGCCATCTGGGTGGTGCCATCGCGTAGAAGAAAAGGACTAGGGTCGCAGCTAATGGATGCCACAAGGTACCTTCTCCAGGCCCCTTCCCATATTTTGCCTGCTCTGATGCTTGTAGGTTTTTCATGCCCTGGGAACTCATCACTGTTAAAACATGAAATGTTCTCCTTAGACATGATAGCATTTCTTTTTAGCATGTTGTGTCAATTTGCAGACGTACCACCTTTTACCAGATTGCAGAGAGCCTTGCTAGTCTATGTGTAGCTTGCATCACCCAGCAAAGACTGATTAGGTTATTGAGCTTTCCTCTCATTTCCTGACGTTTCTACTTCCATCTGTCTCCTGCAGGAAGAGCTTCTGCGAAGGCAGCACGTTGGGGATCTCACAATGCGCTTTCACACCCCCAACGTCTGCTGGGAAGGCGCTGGCGTCGAGCTACTGCAAGACGAGTGCATTCTTAGTCTACAGGGAGGGAGATGTATAAGAGATGATGCTCCCATATATGGATTGCTAACTGACGAACAGTTGTAAATATTCTCATGTTGCACACATGACAGATAAACAGCGAACATTCTGCTCTACTAGTGCTGAGGTCAAGTAGCAGAAGATGTTTCTCTTTACACTTTTTCATATTTGATCCTCTTCTTCGACAGTAGATTCTTCTCATGTTTTCTTGTGCTTACCATGTAAACTTCTTCAGTGAAGATACTCCAAAGTTGTTACACGCCACTATTAGTGTGCTGGTATCAGTAACTGTGGTCCTAATGAGACGATAGTAAAAATAGTACTCCCTCCTATTCAAAATATTAGATGTTTTAGCTTTGTAAAGCAAATGTATCTAAACTTGTTTTAGTATGTAGGTTCCCTTAGATTTGGAGTGAATCACACTAAAACAAGTCTAGATACATTTTCTTTACAAACCTAAGACATCTTATATTTTGAAACGGAGGGAGTAGTAGGTAAACACATCCTTGTTGCATAGGTTTATCTGTTTGTATCCGGTGTGAGGATAGCGGGATGTCTCGTTGCTGAACCGATAAAAACAGCACACAAAGTTATTCCCAGCTCCTCATCTGAAAACCGCAGCGATCTCCTGGGCAATAAAACTGAATCAGCACAAGTAAACCAATTTTTTTTTTTTAGAAATGGGAGCGCACAAGTAAACCATACATTAGAGTTTGAGAAAATAGGTTTCAAGAGGGAAGTCCTAGTGCCATAATCTGCAAAGAAGCTGTCCCTGCTGTCTCCGGACTCCAGGCCATCTGGGTGGTGCCATCACACAGAAAGCTAATTGATGCCGCAATGTATCTTCTCCAGGCCCCTTCCCATATTTTGCCTGCTCAGATGCTTGTAGGTTTTTCATGCCTTGAGAACTCATCACTGTCAAAACATGAACTGTTCTCCGACATGATAGCATGTTGTGTCAATTTGCAGACAGACTACATTTTACCAGATTGCAGACAGCCTTGCTAGACTACCTGTAGCTTGCATCACCCAGCAAAGATGACCAGTTTATTGAGATTTCCTCTAATTGACATTTGTACTTCCATCTGTCTCCTAGAGGAAGAGCTTCTGCGAAGGCGGCACATTGGGGATCTCACAATGCGCTTTGACACCCCCAACGTCTGCTGGGAAGGCACTGGCGTTGAGCTAGACGAGTGCATTCTTAGTCTACAGGGAGTGAGATGTATAAGAGATGATGCTCTCATATATGGATAGCTAACTGAATATTATCATGTTGAATACATGACAGATGATGCTCTACTAGTGCGAAGACATTTCTCATTACGCTTTTTCCTATCAGATCCTCTTTGTAGTAGATTCTTCACATGATTTCTGGTGCTTACCATATAAACTTCTTCAGTGAAGATAGTCCACTGTTGTTACACACTACTATCAGTAACACAGGTCCTAATGTTCAGAGGATAGTTAATATAGCAGTAGGCAAACACACACATGAGTAGTTCAAATGACAGATGCCTTTGCGATCTTTGTCGGTAGTTTCTTCTCATGATTTGTTTTTGCTTTACCACATAATCTTCTCCAGCGAAGATAGTCAAATGTTGTTACATGCTTTGATCAGTGTACTGATATCAGTAACCAGGGTCACGATGTTCAGCCGATAGAAAAGAAAATAGCAGTAGATAGAAAAGAAAATAGCAGTAGGCAAACGCAGTAGAATAACTAGAACAGTACAAGCACTCATGCTTGACCTTTGATTACCAAAAAGAGCTGCAGGACTATCATTCAACTGCCAAGCAAATGCATTATCCAAGGGTGACACCATCTAGAATACAAACTAAAACACAAATTAAACAGATAAAAACATATTCTAATGTTTCCTCGTCGATAGACCATGGATGGCAGCAGCTGCGTACTCGTCAACTTCTGCTTTTGTCAGTGTTGGCTTTAGCGACCTTACTGCGGCCTCAAAGTGAGCCTTGTGTATCAAACTTGCTGTCATATCTTCCCTCAGTGCCAACATTCCTGCTTCCCTGCACAGGCCTTCGAGATCAGCACCGGTGAACAGCTCGGTGCGCTCCGCTATCTTCCCAAGGTCCACATCCTCGCCCAACTTCATCTTGCATGTTTTGATGCGTAGTATCTCGTATCGACCTTCCGCGTCTGGTGGTGGGACATACAACACCTGCAGGTTTGGAAAACGTTATGGTCAGTTGTTGCAGATGAACATGTCAGAGAATCACATAGACAGAAATACCATATCAAAACGCCCTGGACGGAGAAGAGCTGCATCAATTGCCTTGGGACGATTAGTAGCAGCCAAAACAATAATCCCCTGCAACAGAAAGCCAGATAACATCTTAATGACAAGAGAGGTAGATGCTCAATAGAGTCGTGTTGAAAACTATCAGCAAGCTAAGACATACCGTAGCCAGCTCTAATCCATCCATTTCAGTCAACAAAGTTGATAGGAGTCTTTCTCCTACTGTGGCATTGCCACTGTCCGCATCAGGACCAGTTCTGCAAGATCATACAGGTGTGAACCTAAGTTATTCGTTGCAGAATTAGCGTCCCTGCGGCCAGTACGCAGTACTGAAAAAAACAAGATTTACAAGTACACAGCTAAACTTCACTAAACCTTGGTTCTGGTCCAGATTAAAAAAATCAGTAACAATTCTAAGAAAATAGTGGGCACTCCTAGTTCCTAATACATGAACAAGTTTCTACATTGATGTGCACCACAAGAAATGCAGATTTCATGATCAGATAGTTGCAAAAGAAGTATATAAAAGTTCACATCCATCTTCATTATTTCTACAAGCTCCCTTTTACTAAAATCACACATTACTTAATGTAGATCTGAAGTGTTTATGTTCGATTGTCTATAACAAAATCATCTCAGTGTGTACCTTTTAGGGGCAATCGCATCAGCCTCATCAAAAAATATAATGCTTGGAGCAGAGAGGCGTGCCCTCTGGAATGTTCTTCGCAACAAAGCTTCACCTTCTCCAACATACTTCGAGTATAGTTCTGCACCACTGATTGAAGATACATTTCAAAACTTAGATAGGCATGGATGAAGAGTGCATCTTGACCAGTAGGTGGCTAGACTATGTTTTTTCAATCATTAGTTTAAGCTTATCCAAACTGCACAATACTATAAAAATTGAACCAACAAATGTTTATATTATGTCAGCTCGATCTGAATACCATAGTATGAATTGTGAAAGAAGTGATCTTGTGCCCAGAAAAAGTTCACGTTTATTTCTTCCTCTGACCATTATCTCAGTTCTCATAATATCAGGGATTAACTGGGCTCAGCTTGACTAAATAAAATGCATGGACTCTTTGACACAGTGGAATAGAGAACTGCAATTTGATTCAAAGAATAGACACAGTAAGCGTTCTATGAAAAACCTCAAAGAAAAGAAAGAAGCTTGGGCAGCATGTGCTGCAGCCTTGGCAAGGGTGGTCTTTGAGCACCCTGGAGGACCATGCAAAAGCACACCACGAACTGGTGATATCCCTAGTCTAGCAAATGCAGCAGCATGCTTGATGGGCCACTCAACAGCTTGCTGAAGCTTTTTCTGAAACATAGAAACAACCACTATTACAGCAGGTTTTTATTGCACAAAGACTAAAATGAAACACAGCTCACCTTTAGATCTTTCAAACCTCCTATATCATCCCATGAAACAGTTGGAGATTCTTTAGTTACCCCTCTTATCATGCTTGCTTTGACTTCAGATCTAGCAGACTCCCAATCTTCCATAAGTAATGTGAGCACCTTCTCATCCTCAGATGAGTTTGATAATCGACGATAAGCAAGCCTGGCAGCTTCTCGACATAGAGCTTCTAAATCAGCTCCAACATAGCCATTGCAGGACCCAGCAATAGTTTGAAGATCGACACTTTCATGAAGATGTAGATTCTTGGTATATAGCTACAAAAAAAGGTCTGTAAGGCTATACTTTAGGTAAAAAAGTCGTGATATCAGTTAATGGATTTAAAATGCAGGTTTTCAGTGTTATGTTACAGAAATTTTAGACACAGTGCATAATATCAAGTAGTAGCCAGTGACAATACTACCCTCAGTTGTATACAAACATTCCAAGTCATGCATCCAAAAGCATAACACTTTGTAGATTTAACCATGCAATCGGATAGTAAGAAGAAGCATTATACAACATAGAAGTCACCAAAGGGACAGACATAAAAAATAGAACACTGACCCAAAGAGAAACCTTATATTACCTTAAGAATCTGCAGCCTTTCTTCTACATTAGGAACAGAGACCTCTATCTCTGAATCAAAACGTCCTGGCCTTCTCAATGCTGGGTCAATGGCATCCACCCTGCACATTATGGGACCGGATATTGTTTCAGTAGTAGAACAACTTTCCATGAGATGATAATATACACTACAACCTTGTCCTACTAGAGAGGCTCGTAAACATGGCCATTAAAACAGAAAGTACAATCCCCCAGCTAGCATTTCCTAACCTGTTTGTCGACGCAACAACAACCACATGAGGAAGCTTCTTCGACGACTTCTTGTTTCCATCCATCAGAGTTAGCAGCTGACCAACAATGCGGGACTCTTGCTCTCTCCTGTGAAAAGCATATTGGGGAACCAGATTCCGAAGGGCGCAAAAGACATAATGACATAACAAGCATACCTGCTGTTCCGTCGTGGACATATAGCATCCAACTCATCGATGAAAATAATGGCTGGCCTGCCCTGTGATGCCTGAGAGTACGCTTCGGAGAAAGCTTCACGCATGAACTTTTCGCCCTCTCCGGCATGAGCTTTATGCACAGAATACGGGCTGCCAAGACAGGCACCATGAGCAATGGACAAGCATATCCCCAAATACCGAAGGAGAAGCATTTGGCAGATAAAATTTCAGGTATATGAATATCACGAGGTTGAGTGGGTACTTGATCATTGTCAGGTGGGCGTTGCACTCCCGAACGATGGCCTGGACGAGGCTCGTCTGACAAGAACAACAAGAAGCGATATTAAGAAACGCATACATGTCAATATTTGCAGGAGGATGAAGACGCTGGCATTGCAAGCGTTACCTTTCCGGTGCCAGGAGGGCCGTAGAGCAGCAGTCCTCTGGGCCACTGCAGAACACAGGCTCACATAGCACACGGAGCAAGAATTGGTCAGAGGGAAGGAGCGCTGGGTGCTGAAATTGGTAGGAGGGAGGAGGAGGAGAAGGCCAGAAGGGGACAGACAGGCGGTAGTACCTTGAGCCCGAGCAGGCGTGACTGGCGGGCGTAGAGGAAAGGATACACCACGAGCTCCCGGATAGCTTGAATGGCCATGCGGTTCCCGGCGACGGCCTCCTCCGCCCGCCAACCTCCGGCCGGTTCGCCGCCGTCTCCATCACCATCACCACCGCCGCCGACGCGTTTGCTCCCCGCGGCCATCGCCTCGTATGTTGCTGTTATTTTGGTGCTCTCCGGGACGAGGCGGCGCTACGTCGGGCCCCAGCGGCGAGCGCGAGCTGCTGGAGGTCGGAGCGGAGCAGCGGTGAGTCGACCGTCGACGACCGCCCGAGGGACGAAGATGGGCCCATCCGAATAATAAACCCTAATCCTTCATATCTGGCCCATCCGTTCGCAAATTACGGACGGCCTGGACGTACAGACGATGGGCCTGCACTGAGTCGGGAGGAATCTCACCGGCCCAATAGCTGAGGACGGCCTGGAAAAATGAGTCTGTGTCTGTGACGCGGGAAATGAATGGCGAACGAACCCGAGGTGTCTTGTCCGCCTGCTTTTGCCGGCCACGCGTCTTTGCCCGAGCGGAATTGCTGCAGGATTGCCCCAGATGCCCACCACCCCATGGTACTCGTGTGTTTTTCCTCGGAAACGTAAAATTATACCAAAGTGAAATTTTTATCGAGTGAGATGCATCCACAGTCCGAGCACTTGCTGGCCATGTCTAAAACAGGTTCTTAAACCTAGAAAATATGCGAAAACAGTCGCCGATCTCGCTCTATAGGTCCACATACGGTACAAACTTCCGCCCACCACCGTATTAGATGACGTGGCACCTGATCAGGCCGACAACATCGTTTCTCTATTGTTCTAAATTCCTAAGTCGAGCGTTTCCCGCCACCATGCCGTGCTCCCGCATCGAAGAACTGTTCCCCTGCCGGTGACGTACGACGCCTTCGTGCTTCCTTGACCTCAAAAGTAGGACAGCTCCATCTTACTACAATCCTCGCGCACGCAGGCTAGCCGGCCGGTGTCCTACACGCCCATGCCTCATTGCCTCTATGAGTAGCGCAACACAAGAAAGAACACAACCGGCGCCGAGGCAAGTAACACCACCAACAACAAGCAGCAGGGTTCAGACCACCCAGGATTCCTCGAGCACCGCCACCCATGCTCACGGTTCACGCAGTCAATCACGGCCACCACCTGCGCTCGCGGCGAAGACAAACCCCCGTGCTGGTGTGCTCCCTGAAGAGCTGCGCCGCCCTCTGCTCATCCGTTCGCGTACAACGTTCTCTCCAACGCATTGTGTCGAGCACATCATGTGCGCCAGCCAGCTCATCCGCATCCGCCCACGCGTGTCGCGTGTGCCAAAGCCGACGAGCCCGACGCCACGCGCCGCCTCGATCCCCTCGTCTCTCCGAGCCCGTGGGCTGGGTTCACCTGCTCATGCCATGGCTGTAGGAGGTGGTCGGAGCGACCGACAGCGACCACCCAGCAAGCCAGAGCAGAGCACTGTAGGAAGATTTCAGGACGACGGTACATGCCTAGACATATCGAACGAGGTCAGGAACCGCAGTGCGACCGAGGAACCGTATATCGGTGCATCTTTCAAGTTTGATGACGGTTTCAGACATAGTGGCCGACAAGTTTCAGGCCGTTGGATGCGTTTCACTCGAAAATTTTGCTAAAAACATGTAGTATCTCGATGGATGAAAGACGAACCCCGCTGGTCTTTGTCCGCCTCCTTTGCTTCGAGTCGCGGGCCAGCCACGCGTGTCTTTGCGCGAGCGGAATTTGCTGCAGGATTGCGCATGCAGCTGCCCACCACCCCCATGGCACAATGCACAACACTCAACAGCGCATCCTTCTGACACGTTTTGGCATGGAGTCGTCGTGTAATAATGTTTATGCTCGTGTGGTCGTGTATCTCGGCTGCCATGGCGAGCCGGTCCGGTCCAACACAGGACAGTGCGTTTCAGAGACACGTGAACGTGATGAGTTTTTCTAGTCCAGTCCGTCAATCAAACTGCCAACAAAGTCCACAGCAACAGCATATGCTGTTAATCTGAGAGCAAAGAAAACCTGTCCCGGCGAGCGACACGGTGGGGTGGTAGTTGGCCGGCGCAGTGAGTAAAAACGGACGAACGCCGGACTGACAGAGCAGGCGGCCATCCCATCCCAGCCAGCTACTGGTCAGTTTGACGGACGACAACTCACGTTCCTGCCTGGTGCCTGCGCCGCAGTTTTGGTTTGAAAGCATGCCCGGAATCGGAGATGGTGGAATGGAATGGCGCTAAAAGTCTCTGCCCGCGGGCCCAGCATCTGCAGTGCAGTGCAGTGCAGTGCGGCAGACGGCGTACGTCGAGGGATGCCGGCGGCCCCGCGCCCGAGCCGAGCCGAGCCGCCGACCTCTCTTGGCCAACCAACAGCGACGCCCAAGTAAATGCGGCCATCAATGGCGGTGCTCCACGATGAGTTCACCTCACGCTCCCTCCACATGCCGCTCTGAGCACAGCAGTAGAAACAACACGGTAAAATAGAAGAAGAAACGTACGCGACGTGACGTGAGAGCACTCGTTCATTCATTCATGGCGGCCGGTGGGTGGAGACGGGAGCTTGGATGGATCCAAGAGGAACACAAACAATGCCGGCCTGAAACTAATTATTAGTAGGTCCCGGTACGGCGAGACGGGATTACACGGGCACCGGAACATGCCCGTATAGTAGCAAGTACTACTACTACTCCACTACGCGCAGCCAACCCCCTTTTTTTTTTGAAACGGGAGAAGATCAACCTGGCGTCTGAGGGCTGTTTTATTATTTTTCATTTTAAAATAGATGTCTCTGATTTATTAAATTTTAGGTAAATACTCCTTCCTTCCTATTTTAGGATGCCTATTAGTTTTTGGTCAAAGTCAAATCTCATAAAGTTTGATCAACTATGTAGATAAATAAATTAACATGAGCAACATGAAATGCATATAATAAAAAAAAATATTTTATAATGATTCTAATAGCATTGAGGTGATATTGTAGAGATCGATATTTTATCAATAAACTTGGTCTAAGGTTATGAAGATCAACTTTGATCAAAACTAATAGGCATCCTAATTTGGGAAGAAGGGAGTAGGTTACATTCATTCAATTTAATTTAATAAATTTAAGACATCTATTTTAAGATTGAGGGAACAGATTATTCTTAAAAACTTACAAGAGTAATTAGAAAGATCAAATCGAATCCCATCAAAACAAGCAACAACTCGCTAAATCCTACCACACTGATGAAGGAGGTATCCATAAGCAGGGCCAATATCCCTGCCGTCTGACCAACACGCAACATCTAAAACCGAAAGGACACCTCAACAAGTGGCCAATGGCGAGCAAGTGGCACAATCGGTCTAGCAGACCCTCAATGCCTACCAATACACGCTATAGAAAGTTCTCGCCGCCGCCATCTTCCGCATACCCATCTTCATGAGAAATCAAAACAATGACCTTATGAGATCAGCTGCCAACGCCACCATGGCGCCAAACAACACCAACACCCTGCGCGCGTCCAACACGCACACGCGATCAACATCGAGGCCCCTCAGCTCCATGCCACTTAGTCCCGCCATACGACACCGCTAGAAACAACCAGGAGATCCGTCGTGCGTGGCACCTCCGAACCAGGCATGACTGACCGTAGCACCGAGCGGTAGGCATGACTTGACAAATCCACCCTAGTCTCAATGCGAGACGAAGCCGCAACACCTTCTACCCCTTCGACCACTAGCTGCTCGAAAAACGATGCCCCTAGGAGGGAGAACGGGGTCGAGCGTCGTCATCATCCGTTCAGGTAAACCCAGATCTAGGGTTTCCCCCGGAGCATCCCGAGTCAGGTGACCAAAGTCAAGCACGGCTTTCACCGGCAATCCCATCTCCAGAAACTCGTTGTTTAGATCGACAAACGCCTCGGGATAAACCCTAGGAACACCGTCATATGAGCCACCACTGAGCCCCACAGAAAACGCACTGTCGCGACACCGCACCATTGCCAAGGAGTACCACCACCGCTCTGCCACCGCCCTTCATAGACCGTGCCGCTGCTGGCGAAGACCAATATGTACAGTAGATCGTGACCACCAGGCCGCGACCCCACCATCGTCGATTCGACCTACACCGTTGTCGTCTTGGACCTCTATCGCCGCCCTGGTCAGAGGCCCTCACGATGGGGTGCGTCGGGAGAGAAAGAAATCCCCACCTCCACTGTCAGCGGAAAGGGCTTTGCCTGGCCACGTCCTCCGATAGAGATTGAGGAGGAGGAATTGGGTGTCACTTAGGGATGGCAATGGGGCCCCTAAACCCGCAAACCTGATGGGTACCCGTGTTAAACAGGGAGAGTTTGATAAAAAGTTAGACCCACCAAGTTTAACGGAACGGGTCTAGAGGAGCAAACCCGTACCCACAGACCCGCATAACCACTCTAAGTCTTAATTCTATCCCTAATAATCCTATGCCTAACCACATGTCCGACGCAGCCACGCACACACACGACACATCACATGCACGCGAAGAAATATGGAGTCCTAGAGACAACACACAAACGCGTCTATTTTCACAAACAACCATCCTAATATCCCATCGTTTTCGTTATGCATGCGCCAATGTTTCCCGTCTCACACGCTGATGGGTGCTCGTTAGGCCTGAATCAGCCGGGTCACGGGTTTGATAAGAAATAAGACCTGATAATTTAAACTGGGCGGGTACGAAGTGGCCGGACCCGGCCCGAGCGCGCAGCCCTGCGTGTCTCAATGCAAGCTGGCGGTGCACTGGTACGTACGTAGGTGTAGCGTTGGCCGAGCAAGATTTATAGGAGGATGGATAGATAGATAGAGGCGTGGCGCATCGCAGCTAGCTACGCTACGCTACGCACGCGTCCGGACGGTAGCGCACGGCCTGCTAGCTGCACTGCACTGCCGCCCCCGCTCGCCCGCGTCCTCACTCCTCCCTGCCAAAACAGTGAGCAACGCGCATTAGATTCTCCGAACGCCCAGCATTGCATTGTTCCCTAGCGCGCCATCTCTCTGCCCGCTTCCTGCCGCGCGCGCTAGCCAGCCATTAGAGTGTGTTGCTTTGCCGCGGGCGGCGAGAAGCTCGTGTACGTGTTCCTGTGTGCTCGTGAAGTCGTGAGCCAGCAATACGCTCACGAGCTTCTCTTGCTGCGGGTGCGGCGGTCTCTACGGTGATGGATCGGGGTCGGAGGCGGCAATGGGGCGTCGCCTGCGCGGTGCTGCTCTTCTCCGCGCTCCTGGCGGTCGCCTCCTCGCAGTCGCCGTCTCCGGCAGCGGCGCCGCCGGCGACAAAGCCAGCGCCACAGGCACCGAAGCCGTCGTCTCCACCTGGGGCGTCCCCGGCGCCGAAGCAGACACCCATACCTTCGGCGTCTCCGGCGCCAAAGCCATCCACTCCACCTACGGCGTCGCCCGTACCAAAGCCACCGTCTCCAGGCGCGCCGGCGCAGGCGCCAAAGCCATCCACTCCTCCTACATCATCACCGGTCCCGAAACCGCCAACTCCACGTGCGCCGGCGCAGGCACCGAAACCGTCGTCTCCGCCACCTGCAGCGCCGCCGGTTACGAAGCCGCCGTCTCCACCCGCGGCAGCGCAGGCGCCGACGCCGTCGTCATCTCCACCGCCGGCACCGAAACCGTCGCCTGCAGCCCCCGCGCCGTCTCAAAAGCCAGCTCCCGCGCCCGCTCCGAAACCGTCTTCTCCAACGACATCTCCATCACCACCACCACCAGCGCAAAAACCATCTGCTCCTCCGACCCCACCGCCGGCTCCGGCGCCGTCGTCTTCGCTGCCACTCTCGCCAAGCTTCTATGCGCGCTCCTGCCCGAGCGTCGAGCTGGCGGTGCGCGACGTCGTCAGGTCGGCGTCCACCTTGGACCCTACCATCCCCGGAAAGCTCCTAAGGATGGTCTTCCATGACTGCTTCGTAGAGGTATGGAACCATTATACTTATACTCATCTTCTATTACTGCAAAGTTACTCATCTTGCACTAGGGAAATGTGTTTTACTGGCTCTTTTGCAACCATGGATTGCACGACCTTCTTCAGCATGACAAAAAATGGTGGAGCAGGTGTCTTCTGTACTTTAGGTGTTCATATTCAGTTCCAGTT
Source organism: Avena sativa (assembly GCA_916181665.1). Lineage (NCBI taxonomy): Eukaryota > Viridiplantae > Streptophyta > Magnoliopsida > Poales > Poaceae > Avena > Avena sativa. Next base: position 344,887,076 of record OV702280.1, on the reverse strand, counting down.
TTTCAGATGCCCGTGCTGCCTAGATCTAGGCTTCAATCAAGTTGGTCTTCGCCAAAACTATCCTGCTGTAGTGACATTGCAGCATTGCCTCGTCACTATTATTTTCAGCAATTGCGACATTTGCCATGACCATGATCCTGTACGAACTTGCTTTTCCCCTTCCCATAGTTTCCTGAAGAAACCAAAGTCAGTGACCAGACTGAATGGTTATGCCGGACCTTTTATGTCCTTCACTTTTGCTAATTTGAGCTCTCTAGATGCATCAATCACACACAAAAGTTCAGCTATCACACATGACTAATGGTCAAGCTGACAGCATTTTACAGTTGCAGCTCATCAGGTTTTTGAAAGCTTACGCGCTTGCACAATGACTTTAATCGTTGCAATTTTCTTGATCCAGGGATGCGATGCCTCGGTGCTTGTTCAAGGTAACGGCACGGAGAGGACCGATCCGGCGAACCTATCGCTTGGCGGGTTCAATGTCATCGACGAAGCCAAGAGGCTGCTCGAAGCCGTGTGCCCTGCAACCGTTTCCTGCAGTGACATTGTAGTACTCGCTGCAAGAGATGCTGTCACATTTGTAAGTAGCTGCTCTCATTCAGTTTGCTGCAATATGTGCTTTCTTTTGCTGCAATTCTCGCAAAATACCAATTTGCTATACTTAATTTGGCACAACAACTGAATCTGCTTAGTTAGAGAAAATATAGCAGTACTAGTAGGCAGAAGTACTTGGTCAGCATAGGACATCATAAACTCAGCACTAAATGCTGCAGGGATTAGATCTTGGATGAATCCTGTGGTCCTGGTCCTGTATGTGACAATGACTAATTCAAACATAGGATTAGCAAACCTGTCTAATGATTATACTACATCTAAATAAAATGGGGAGGGAGAACCTCAACAACTTACCTGTAACTGGACATAATCCCAACTTATGCTTGGGACCAGGCCATTTTGTGTGCTTGGTTAGTATGGCACATCAATGATGATGGTCCTAAGTGTGATCATAGCCAAGTACAAGTGGGACACAGCTTGGGTTCTGAAATTTTACATCAGATGTGCTTTGAAAGTTCTATCTGTATTTTGGTAATTTCAGGCCAGTACAAGTGCAGTAACACCCACAATTCACCTGTAAGAGCCGCTGAGGTTACAGTAATAATGGACAATTTGTAATGTTTTTGCTGCTTCAGTGATTTTGCATGACTAATCTAGGTTCTTGAGTCTTGACTAAAACGGTAACCCAATTTTAGTGGATAAACTTTCTCTTTTCCAGGGAAGCAAGTAAGTTGACAAACTAAAACTGGCTGGTAACTACCAACTTATTACTGATGTTCAGTTGTATGTTTTCCCTAAACAGACCGGAGGACCGTCGGTGCCCGTCTCCCTCGGGCGGCGTGACAGCCTCGTCTCCCTGGCATCCAACGTGAGAAGTAACATCATCGACACGGGCTTCTCCGTGGACGCCATGGCGGTGAGCTTCGCCAACAAGGGCCTCACCCTGGAGGACCTCGTCACCCTATCAGGTACACAATCTCACTCGAATACACCTAGACATGTAGAGTGGTCACTGTCTCGCCTCATCGATCTCATTGTGATGCCGCCATGATTGACGTACGCAGGTGGGCACACGATCGGGTCGGCGCACTGCGGCACGTTCCGGGAGCGGTTCCGTGCAGACGCGAACGGGAGCATGGTGCCCGTGGACTCGACGATGAACAGCGACTACGCGAGCGAGCTGGTGCGGACGTGCTCGGCGTCGGGGACGGCGACGGTGGACTGCGACGAAGGGTCGGCGGCGACGTTCGACAACCGGTACTTCGGCAACCTGCTGGACGGGCGCGGGCTGCTGCGCACGGACGCGGTGCTGGTGCAGAACGCGACGACGCGGGCCACGGTGGCCGCGTTCGCGCAGAGCCAGGAGAGCTTCTTCAGCAGCTGGGCCGGCTCGTTCGCCAGGCTCACCAGCCTCGGCGTCAAGACCGGCTCCGACGGCGAGATCCGGCGGCTCTGCTCCAGCGTCAACGGCGGCTGATCGATCGGCCATGCACGGGCATGTATAACAGTGACACATACTACATAGAAGGGGTCTGGGATGTATTAGCGGGCTGAGAATGAGATCTGATTCGTTTGTTCTTGCGGTAGCTGGTGATCGATCAAGTCCTCTCTTTTGTTTAGGCTCCATGTAGAGGGCGGCGCGGCATGCGTTTAATGCCAAATCAAGATCAATGAAATGATACTAGTACGTTCAATATATCCGCAGGAGTGGAGTGTCGGTCACCACCACTCACCAAACCATTGCTAGCTAGCTAGCAAACGTGCTAATACTGTTCGCAATATTGCGAAGCGCGGATACAACGCAAAAAAAACACGTTTCAGAGCAACGTATCTTCTTCAGGAAAGCAGAGCATCATTTATTTCATGTCCTCGTAGAGAAAAACACAATATGGCAGTACGAATGTGGAGGATTGAATTCAGACCTCAAGAAAGAGGTAGAGATAGACGATGGATTGTGGCACGGGGTCAGAGTGGGCACATGGGGATGAATGCAGCATATGCCAACGGTACCCACAGACTGATTAATGTCGTTGTCTGTCTTTAACTTATACTACATCTATTCGAATTGGACCAATCACGATATTCAACCGTGTTTACAGTGAAAAACCATGAAAGATCAAATCCTCCACATTCAACCGTGTACTACATCTCGATATTCAACCGTGTTTACAGTGAAAAACCATGAAAGATCAAATCTATTCGAATTGGACCAATCACAAAGCTTTTGAAGTCACATGCTCGCATGACCTCCCGTGTCTCTCACGCAAGCGACCGGGAGCCTCCCAGCCACCGCCGCCTCTTAGTCACCCCTCCCACTCCCCTTCCTCCATGCTACCGCAGAAGGGCATCTCTGGGCTGGGCGAAGCACAGGCGGCGGCGGCGGCGGCGTGAGAAGTTCCAGCCGGCGGGGAAGCCGCGCTCGGGTGGGGTTGAGTAGTTCTCCTCTGCCAGCACGAGGTCTGGACTTCGGTTCTGGTGGTGGATATCGGAGCAACCTGGACCTGCAGCCTGTCGACGTGGAGACTTCTGCCTAGGTCAATAATGGTGGCGGTCCTAGAGTCCTTCCAGTGCCAAGGTCATCGATCTACCCTTTGTCGGTGCTCCTCGATCCGACAGTCGACGAGTTCCAGAATTCTCCTATGGGGTTCTTCTCAGATTCATGCAGAAGCTCCTTGATCTCTCAGATATGATCCGGTCGTGTGCGTCCATACAACAGTCTGTGCGGCTTCAGAGGGTGTGTCACGAAGCTCCGCTTTTTGTTGACACAATGGACATGTCTACTTTTAGATTTTTATGGTAAACACCGAGGCAGAGAATGTCATGGCGGTTGTGACTGAAGGACCAGTTTATGGTGAAGAGTGACCTAGAATGCAATGAAGACTTTGTTGGATGTTCGGTGAATTGCAATAGCGGTATCGATTAGCAGGGCCGGTAGCACTGAGAGATTCTATGTTGGCGGTGCTCCTTGAGTACCAAGGCTCGATTCTCAGCGCGAAAAGTCCAAGGTATCACCTTCATTGGTTGTACCTGGCAGTGACCTTGTTGAAGATATTGTTTTAAGAATTCGGTCTTTCTCTAGGGTGAAGATCTAACATCTTTGATCGGGCGATGGTGGAATTTGTGCATTGTTTCCTTCTTGTAGGCATCGCTTTTGGAGAACCACTTATGTAGTCTCAGTGTTGTCTTTGGTGGTGGTCTGTGAGTTGCTGCTACAGGTGATTGATCGCTATGATAGGGATTTTTCTTCTTTCTATCTTTTTAGGCTATGTGCATCTTCAAAGTTTTTTTGGCCATTCTATTGGTGCAGATGTTGGATGTAATTGGTATATGCGCAATATTAATATATTTCTTTTATAAAAAACTCATATTAGCCACCCAACCGATAGGAGAGACCCTAAAATTGTTGAGCGCACAATGGTGGGAGACACACACTATAGGCTTCCAAATTGCTGCTTCGACAATGTCTTGCTCGGAAACAAAGGAACCGTGAAACCATAAAGCTGTCGAACAAAATAAAATTGACACCAAGATAGGCACCAACACTGTCAAGACTGGCCCGAAGTGTCAAAATTGATGGTCCATCAAGGACGTGTTGGTAGCATGCATGCATATTGGGGGATCCCATGGCACACCCTAGGGAAAATGCCCCGTAAAATAATGAGAGTTGTGCTATGTTTTCTAATGTATTTGGTTACCCCCTTTCCACTTGGCCGCTTGGTGTGGGCAACTATCCGCTCTATTTGGGTAGGTTAGACGCATCTTTTTTTTTCGCTCGAGATGATGCAAACCAAAGTTGTTTGGTTACTAGGATAAAGCTGCATATGGTTACTATGGTCCTAATATGTTGAGCTTACCATGCTAATACATATTTACATGCGATCATAGAGTAGAGTAATAAAAATACGAGCTTGACGATGACCATAAACATGATGATGATGAATTCCTTCAGCCTACTCTCTCGAACATGATGTGCTCCTTCGCCTATAGTCATAGCTTGAACAAGCACTGCATGCTTGAAAATCACCAACGCCATCTCCATCAACATCACCATTCTCCGCATCCATCTCGTTGTAATTTCAACATGTGGTCTACCCATACTAACATAACTATGCATAGATAGGATTTGATATCACTAAAGGGGTTCGTACCAGAAAACACAAATCTTTCTAACTAGAACGCACCATAAGCCCAAGATCTATCTATTAGTTAATGCGGTAAAGGGATAAGGTTACGATTACATACCCTTGTACATCGCAACGCAGTTAATGTCCCGCAGGAAATATGGATAAAGTAGACGATTGTAGCCGACCTCAAGGTCACGAAGCTCCTTACTCATCACCTCCTGGTCCTAGCACGACATGCAAGCACCACAAGTGGCAGTATCTGAGGTATCACACACATACGGTTTCTAGCTTTGACTCCCGTTCTCCTTGATCTAGATGGGATGCGGAAGTAGACCCTCTATAACCGGGATCCAGCAGCGCGACGGCGTGCCGGTGCTGTTGACTCTCTCGTGTGTAGTCCTTTAGTGGAACCGCACTCGTGAGACTCAACTAAGAAAGAGGGAAAATTCCCTAAGAAAATAGCCTTAGGAATTTCCTTTTATTTTTATGTGTCTTTTCCCCACCACTATAGGCCTTATTATATAGGGAAACGGGGGTGCTCCTTTTCTTCAAGTCCCTATGTGGGGCTAAAAGAAAAGGTAAAGGAGGGGCACAACCGACTGTGCCAGGTTGTGGCTGGGTCGGCCTCCCGCACGCCCAGCGAGTGGTGGACTGGCGGAAAGGCGGTGGCCGGGATGGTCCACCTACCGCACGTGCGCCAGCCTAGCCCAGATGTGGGTCGAGGCGGTGGCCGGGTGGACCTGGCTCTTCCGCTCCGCGTGGGCCGGCCGGGCGTGCTGCCCACATGGACCTGCCCGTCTGCCCGCGTGGTCCTGCCGTTGTGGCCGGTTGAGCTGCCCTTTGGGGTGGCTTCCTCTTGGGCTTATTTTCTCCAGGGATTCAGCCCATTACAGGAAGTTGCCCTATAAATATTAATTTAAAATATTTATTAAATATAAATTAATTCACAATTAACATATATAAATGCATATTTATAAATTGCTATTTATCCAAAACACTTTTTGGTCTTTTCCTTCTTCCGAACATCTTCAGACCCTCTTCGGAACTATTTCGATAATTCTTTCTCAAAATATTTCCGATCTTTTTTCTCATCAGTGATCCCTTCGATTCCATAGCGATCTTAGAACGTCGTTACACCCTTAAGTGTGTTACCCTACGGTTGGTGAATGGCACAAACATGATCGATATCTCTCTCCGATCAATGATCAATAGCGGGATTGGGATGTCCATGATGACCGCTATGCATTCCATGAAACTCTGTCGTGTTCAAACCATAAACTCTATGTATTATTCTCTTTGTATTTTTGTTACATGATTTGTCCGAGATTTGATCTTTAGTGTCAGCATGCTAATCTCGTTATCAATAAGTCTGCTTAACTCGTTATCATGATATCGTATCCTAATGACCTAGTCATATGTTGCAGCTTATTGGATGCCACTGAGTGGGACAGTGCATCTTCTCGTCACATAGGTGGACAAATCCTGATCTTGATGCATATGCCTCAGTTGTGCCTTCAAAATACCCAATACACACTGATTTCTACGCACGCTTCTATTCTTGTAGACAATTGTTGGGCCTCCAAGTGTAGAGTTTTGTAGAACAACAACAAGTTTTTCTTAAGTGGATTACCCAAGGTTTATCGAAGTCAGGGAGGAAGTGGTCAAAGGTATCCCTCTCAAGCAACCCTGCAATCAAGATACAAGAAGTATCTTGTGTTCCCAACACACTCAATACACTTGTCAGGTGTATAGGTGCACTAGTTCGGCAAATAAATAGTAAAATACAAGTGATATGGATGATTATAAGACAACGGTGCCAGAAAAGAACTTGACGGGAGGAAGATACTAAAGGTAATTTAAAATAAAGATGGAAGCAAGCAAACATGCAACATATCTAGTTGTAAACGGTGTTTCAATGCTTGAAAACAAGGCCTAGGGATCATACTTTTACGAGTGAACACTCTCATATAAAAATATTCTCTTCATGATACTACTCTGAACTACTCTTCGGTTGGATAACTCTAATCCATGGTAGGGCTAAAAAGCACTCCTCAAAATTCGCTTTCCCCATCTAGATAACCCCACACTGTCACCTTCAGCGCTAGATGGTTCCAACAAACACCACAATTTCATAGAGACAACCAACTCAAAATATAACTCATGATAAGTATTTATGTAATCTTTAGCCTAAGTGCCACACGGTGTGCACGCTGTCACTTTCACACACGTGGGGATAGCCGGAGATCTATTAAAGCACTTGAGCAGCATAGTAGATCTACTTGATTACAAAGCTCATGACCATAATAAGATCACACATAGAGAGAGATGAACACATAGCTACCGGTAGAGCCCTTAGCCTCGAGGAAGAACTACTCCCTCCTCATCATGGGAATCAGTAACGGCGATGGATATGGTGGTGGAGATTGATACGTTGGAAACGTATCTATAATTTTTGATGTTCCATGCTTGTTTAGTATCTATTTTCCTTTGCTTTGTCTACACTTTGAGGTGTTTTTATATGTTTTCTAGAACTAACCTATTGACAAGATGCCACAGTGCCAGTTGCCTGTTTTCTGCTGTTTTTGGTTTTAGAAAACTAAAAAATAAATATTCTCGGAATTGGACGGGAAAAAAGCCAAAGTTCATATTTTTCCCTGAACGATACGGAAAATCAAAGACGAGACGGAGGAGGACACCAGGATGGACACACCCTAGGTGGGCACGGGTCCCACCTTGGTCGCGCCCACAGGGGGTGTGGGCCCCCTGGACCTCCACCGACCTTGCCTCCTTCGCCTATAAGAAGCCTCCGACCCAAAAACCCTAAATCATCGACCAAAAAGGCACGAAAAGTTTCGCAGTGTCGCCGCCACCGAAGGGGAGATTCGGGGGACAGAAAGCCTCTGTTCCGGCACCCTGCTGGGACGGGGAAGTGCCCCCGGAGCCATCTCCACCAATCTCCACCACCATCTCCATCACCGTTACTGATTCCCATGATGAGGAGGGAGTAGTTCTTCCTCGAGTCTAAGGGCTCTACCGGTAGCTATGTGTTCATTTCTCTCTATGCGTGATCATATTATGGTCATGAGCTTTGTAATCAAGTAGATCTACCTTACTACTCAAGTGCTTTAATAGATCTCTGCTCTCCCCATGTGTGTGAAAGTGATAGCGTGCACGCCATGGTGGCACTTAGGCTAGAGTCTATATAAATACTCATCGTGCTTTAATAGATCTATGCTTTTCTCCACGTGTGTGAAAGTGACAGCATGCACGTCGTGGTGGCACTTAAGCTAGGTTACATATATATTATTCATGAGTTATATTTGGAGTTGGATGTCTTTATGAAATTGTGGTGTTTGTTGGAACCGTCTAGCGCTCAAGGTGACAGTATGGGGTTATCTAGATGGGGAAGGCAGACTTTGAGGAGTGCTGTTATAGCCCTACCATGGATTAGAGTGTTCAACCAGAGAGTAGTTCAGGGTAGTATCATGAAGAGAATATAATTATATGAGAGAGAGTTCACTAGTGAAAGTATGATCCCTAGGCCTTGTTTCTAAGCATTGAAACACCGTTTGCATCTAGATCTATTGCATGTTTGATTTCATTTTTTGCCTTTAGTATTTTCCTCCATGTCAGAAGCTCTTTTCTGGCACCGTTACCACTTATAATCATCCATACCACTTGTATTTCAATATCTCTTTGCCAAACTAGTGCACCTATATACCTGAAAAGTGTATTGGGTGTGTTGCGCACACAAGAGACTTCTTGTATCTTGATTGCAGGGTTGCTTGAGAGGGATACCTTTGACCACTTCCTCCCTGAGTTCGATAAACCTTGGGTAATCCATTTAAGGGAAACTTGTTGCTGTTCTACAAACCTCTGCACTTGGAGGCCTAACAATCTTCTACAAGAACAGAAGTGTGTAGACATCAAGCTATTTTCCGGTGCCGTTGTCGGGGAGGTTTTGGTCCTTTTACCTTACCTCACCGTTAAGCTATTTTCTGGCGCCGTTGCCGGGGAGGTAAGGTAAAAGGTACTCACATCCTCCGGTGTGAGTGCTCGAAGTTATTTCCTTTAGATTCTGCAATTTTGTCTTTTTGTTTCTTGTTTTCACTAGTTATGCTTAATGGAAAACAAAAAAAAATTTAGAGAGCTTTATAGTATTTATCTTGAGTTAGGACATGAAGTGTTGGAAGAGAAAATTAAAAAACCTATGGAACTTTATTAGCATGCTAATAGAAATGTTATTAGTATGAATTATTTGGACACCATTATTGCTAATGTTGTGGAAACGTCTAAGCTTGGGGAAGCTAGTTTTTATGAAAATGATCTTTTTAGTCCCCCAACTCTGGAAGATACGTATTCTATTGCTTATGATGATACCAAACCTCCAATATATGATGATTACAATGATGAATATGGTATTTTCAGTCCACCTACTATTGAGGAGAAAAGTAATTATGATTACAATATGCCTCCTATATTTGATGATTATGGTGATGAGAATAACAATGATAGCTATTTTGTTGAATTTGCCACCACTACAATTAATAAGAGTGATTATGCTTATGTGGAGAGTAATAATCATTTTATGCATGTGGCTCATGATAAGAATGGTTTATGTGATATTTATATTGTTAATTTTATTCATGTTGCTATTGAAAGTTATTATGAGAAAGGGAAACATGGTTTTATGCATCTCAAAAATATTAAGTTTCCCCTCTTTGTGTTGAAAGTCTTGAATTTGCACTTGTTTTGCTTTCCAATGCTTGTTGCTTTGTGCTTTCATGACTTGTTTCTTTACAAGATTCCTATGCATAGGAAGTCGATTAGAGTTAAATGTGTTTTGAATTTGCTTCTTGATGCTCTCTTTAGCTCCAATTCATATTTCTTATGTGAGCATCTTCTCAAATTATCAAGCCTAACTTAAAGGCGTTAAATAAAAGTACTTCTTGGGAGATAACCCAATAGTTTTATTGAGTCTTGGAAGTTATTACTTCTGTAATAACCTCTCCTTATCCTTTTTATTTGATTTTTGCGCCAAGAATAACCTCTAATGAGAGGAAAGTAAGATTTGGGGAGTTGCTGTCCCGAAATAGATTTTTGTGCTCCACCGTAAAAATTCGTGTAAAATCTCCGTAAGTCGGTTTGAGCTGATATTTTGCTAATAAATCCCCCAGTATGTTAGCTAACTTCCCTTAGTTGAACACTTTTTGATTTGAGCAACAGAAAAGTACTTGTTGGGAGATAACCCAAGAGTTTCCTTGAGTCTTGGAAGTTATTACTTTAGTAATGACCTCTTCTTATCCTTTTTGTTTGCTTTTTGTGCCAAGAATGACCGTTAATGAGAGGGAAGTAAGATTTGGGGAGTTGCTGTTCCGAAACAGATTTCTGTCCTCCACCAAAAAAAATTGTGAGAAGGCTCTGTAACGAGGATTGAGCTCAAAATTTACGAATAAATCCCCCATTATGTTAGCTAACTTTTGTTAGTTCAGCACTTTTTAATTTGAGCAATAGAAGATGTTAAAAAAATCGGTTTCTACCTTTGGTCTGTTTTGACAGATTTCTGCTATTATTTGCATTTGCTTCTTATTGATTCCTTTTGGGGTTCTTTTTGGGAAATTGAATTTTTTGAGGGAATTGCTACAGTAGCTTGTGTTTTTAGTGAAAGTTGTTATGTTCTAAAGCTAAACCCAAAGGTCTATTATCTTTTGAATACACTAATATTGCTAATGAAGATTGTGTGAAGTTTTGTATGAAGGAAAATTTTCAGGTGTAGAGAAAGAATGATGTAATGAGATGAAGAATGGACAAAAGCTCAAGATTGGGGATGCCACCCCGTGTCACCCCAAGAAATATTCAATAGGTCCAAGCATCAAAGCTAGGGGATGCCTTGGGCATCCCCTTCTTCATCAATAAAAACCTCAGGTCTTTCTAGACACTTCGTTTATATTGTTTCATGCACTGTTGTGTTGTTCTTGGAGCGTCTTAGTTTTTGTTTTTGGTTTTTGTTTGCTTAGTTTGCTTAAATAAAGTTGGTTGATCTCAGCATACTTCTTTTGGAGAGAGACACACTCTGTTTTCATTGCCTAGAACACTCTAGTTTTCATTCTTATTGTCTTCTGAGTGTTCTCTTTTGCTAGCACTATGTTTAGCCTTAGTTTTCTTATGTTGTTTGCTTAAAAAAATTTAGTTCTTATTTGTGGATTTGTGAGACATGCTCACTTATCTTTATTGATTATTATCTTTGTGATTTGTTTCAAATAAGTTGTTTGGTGTTGGAAAGAGTAGAAAGCTTCATGCTTAAGTGGTACAAGAAGGAGCTTGCTTTGACTGTGACTTAGACTTTATCATGTCATGATATATGTTGTTTTGACCATATGCTTAGTGATTATTGCTGTAGCTTGACTTGTTTCAAACAATTGAGATTGCTTAATGTGCCTTAAAAGAATCATGTGTTGTTTTAGCATACAAAAGCATAGTATTATGGTATTCTCCTTTGATGCTTTGTTTGGGTTGACTTAACACATGCTCACACCATGTTATGACTATCAACAAGTCACCATAGCCTCTATGATAATTTAGTCATTGACTTGTAGTACCACTTTATGCCTTGATTACTAATGTTTTGTCGCTCTGCATGATTATGGCCATTATTGCTCTCTTAGTTGGTCGCTCCTAGTATTTTGCTAGCCTCCACTTGTATGAGTAAGCTCTACTCATGCATACAAATCCTAATAAACCAAGTTATTCCAAAGTGTCCAATATAAATTCCTATGCATGGTGTGTTACACCATTCCAAGTATATTCTTGTTTTATCTATCTTCCAAATTAAACTTTTTATGTGAAAGTTAGTGATTAAAGCTCTCACAAACTTGATGGCATACTTTATTTTTCTTTCCCCTAATAAACTTGAACCATTATGTCATATATGTTGTATATGCTTGCACTTATATGTTGGGAATTAGCAGAACCATGCTATCATGGGGAACGCTTTCAACATTGCATTTGTACTTTGTACACAGTTGATATCATGCTCTTTTGTTTATGGATGTCGTCGGTGTAAAATGAAAGGGGAGATTTTAAGTCCATGGAGTTATGTATGTGTGTTAGAGAAACGCATGGGCCGCTAGCCTAAGCCATGCCTAATCATGGTGGAAACTTGCAGCATCACCATAATGACATCTATGAAGCTTTCTTCTTATAAAAAAACTATGACAAGAACTTACAGGTGACTAAAGTTGAGTAGCATGAGGTGAGGCCCTCGTATTCAAGGGACATGAGATTTCCAACTTATACTTTGTGTCAAGCATATACTCCATATTTTGTTCACTTTAACCTTAATCACTTCAAGATGCTTATGATAGGGGCAATGGGAGCTGAAAGCTAACAAGTACCATAATTTTTGGAAGCTCTTTATGAAACTTTAAATCCCTACTTCCCTTTGAAGTTGAAAGGATACAAATGTCGCCTAGAGGGGGGGTGAATAGGCGATTAAAACTTTTCCTAGAGTGGCTCAACAAAGGCGGAATAAAACTAGTGTTTACTTTGTTAAGCACAACCTAGAACAACTAAGGTTCACCTATGTACACCAACAACTTATGCTAAGCAATACAAGCAACAAAGTGATAGCAAGATATATATTACTTCAAGCACGAAGGCTATCACAATGTAAAGTGCATAAGTAAAGAGCTCGGGTATAGAGATAACCGAGGCACGCGGGGACACCGATATTTTACCGAGTTCCTCCCAACATGGAGTATGTCTCATTTGGAGAGGGGGTGGTATCAAACCACCAACGCCACAAAAGGCATCCCTTATTCTCCGGTGAATCTCACCCCAACGGGATCGATCCACCTTCCACTATCGGTGCACTTGTCGGTGGCAACCGGAACCTCTCACAAGGTTGGGGCACTTCTACACAACTTAATTGGAGGCTCCCAACAAATGCCACAAAAGGCCTCAATAAATGCCACCAAGGCCACAATGCCACAAAGGCCACAAAACCGTCTAGGGTTCCAAGAACCCAAGAGGGACAAGCTCCAATGAGCAACTCAAACCAAATCCTCCGAGGAGAACTCAAACCGATGCACCAAATGCAAATGGCAAGAACACCACAAAGATGTTCAAATCCTTCTCTCCCAAATTCCACCAAAGCTACAAAAGCTTATGGGGGAATAAGAGAGGAAGAACAATGGAGGAAATCCACAAAAGACTCCAAGATCTAGATCCCAATATGTTCCCCTCACTTAGAGGAGAGATTGATTGGTGGGATTGTAGATCTAGATCTCCTCTTTCAAATCCCTCAAGAATATGCAAGAATCATCGGAGGGATTGAGAGAAAGCAAGCTCAATAAGGTCAACAATGGAGGGGAAAACTTGCAAGAATGGTTGAGGAACCATTGGGGAAGAAGGCCCCTTATATAGGTCCCTCTAAAATCCAACAGTTGCAGCCCAAAAACGCGATTCCCGGTACTATCGGACTTTTTCCCTGTACTACCGGACTTTCCCGGCACTATCGAACATTTCCTAGGGTTCCTAGGGCTCCAAACGCATTTTTTCTCTGCGCTCCCCGGTACCAAAATGCGGTACTACCGGACCCCGGTACTACCGGATCCTGGTCCGGTACTACCAGTCATCACAGAACGAAAACAGCCATAACTTTTGCATCCGGACTCCGATTTCGATGATCTTGGGCTCGTTTCGAAGAGGACAACAACCTCTACAAGATCATGCAAAGAAACATCATAGTCCAGCAAGGGAGGATAGATCCAAATGACGAAGTAAAAAACCTTCTGCCGCGCTAGGTACTAAAATGCGGTACTACCGCTTTTTGGTACCTAGCCCGGCAGTGGATTTTGGCAACTTTCCAAAACCTTCTGCCTTCCTAGGTACTAAAATGCGGTACTACCGCATTTTGGTACCTAGGAGACCAGCAGATATTCAAACGGCTATAACTTTTGATTGGTAACTCCGATCAACCCGATTCCAATTGCGTTGGAAAGAGGACGACATGAGCTTCCCTATAAAAGGTGAAAATATTGGTTATCACCAAGTGAGAATGTATCAAGTATAATAATGTGAGATACCTCACTTTGTGGGAAACTGAAAAATCGCATAGGTCAAAATCGCAATAAGATATAAAAGAGGGATCCGATTTTGATGAACAAGAGCTTGTTATGGAGATTACCACAAGCTCTATATCCTCGCATGGATAAGACCAAATAACAACCAAATACGATGATGCAAGTATGCAAAGGTTTGAGCTCTCTCCGAACGATGTGATCGAGTTACTCATTCGAGAGCCCCTCTTGATAGTACAGTTATCTATCCTAAACCCGGTCTTCCACTAACAATATAAGACCGGCAAAAGGGAAAACCTACCAAGATTATACCTTTGCCTTGAGCATTCCACTTGAGCTCGACGTAGACGATCTTTACCTTCTCAAGATGGAACGCTGTAACTACCTCGGTGAATTACGCTCCTAGTTACAAGCCTGGATGAGCGGAAATGGTTGAAATAGTACGGTGGGGCCCAAATGCCACTCACAGGTAGACCTTTCGGCCGTCCCAACCATTTCCAAACATCGGGACAAGAACGGGCGGCGTAATCGGCAGGCGAAGGGATCAACTACATACACAAATGAGTATGTATGCAAGCCACCATACAACAGTACATCAGAGCCATTCCATCTAAAAAGAAAGGAAATATAGCAACGCCATACGGCAAGATTCAAATGTCCTAGATAGATATAATAGTTTAGGATATCTCCTCATACATCAAACATCAGAGTATCAGGCGGAAGCGGCAAACAAGGTCCGAGTACGGATAAGAAGCAAATCGGCATAAGATGCCCCATAAATAAGCACATCCCGCCCACAGACCTCGCGGATCCCCGTTCCCGGAATCTCTACACCGAACGATCGTTGCCCACATCGTCCGCCTCCTCCACCCAGTATCCATCTTGTGAGTGTACCTGTTCATCTGAATCAAATAATTTATCGTGTGAGACCCTAGGGGTACTCAGCAAGTCTTTATGCCTCTAAAGGGGACACAACCTGGGGTGACGCAATTGCAGCAAAAGATAAACCTAACAATTCTATAGATACTCGCTAACCATCCGCCTAACCAAAGATAGACGGATGTCCGTGAAATAATGACAACAGTTGTGACAGTAATATCAACAGATCCATCCTCCTCCTCGCTTACCAACGAGGAAGCGGACGAACAACCCCCATCCGTTGGCAGTTTTATTATCCATTCCATGAGTGTTGCACTATTTACTAGTCAGTTACTTAGTCAAATTAAAAGCGGTACTTTAGTTATACTTGTCTATGATCGAGAAACTGTGCTCCAAGTCGTCCATAACCGCGGACACGGCTTTCAGAAAGTTTTACCCTGTAGGGGTGCACAAATAGCAACACACACTCGATCAACCTCGGAAAAACCAAATCAAAACCCAACGAGGCCTTCACGACAAAGCAATCACAGGATTCAGAAATATTTCAGGGGGCCACCCCATTAAGCTACCCGCAACGAAGTTAGCTGACTTCGAGACGGACTCAAGGTTTGCGTCAGTGGCTGTAAACGACTGGGAACCCGAAAATGTGACTAGGCTTGTCGATACCGCGAAAACACTCCGCTTACCTAAACAGTACAGGTGCTCCTCGCACAATCGTAAATTAAGCAGTAAAGCATGGCATAAGTACAGGATAGTAAATAAAACCTCAAACTAGTTTGTGGCCCCAAGAAATAAGAATGAATCAAGCTCTGGCTCAGGGGGGTCCCATAAGCCTCCCGGATGTGGATAGCGCGAATAATCAAGGAACAGGAATCAAGTACTCGGGGTCCTACGGGACACAAGTGAGCAGGAAAAACCAAATAGCAGATATTGCCCACCGGTGCCACTTTCATTAGTTATCCCATACTACTCAGGTTAGGTTGTTTAGGTACCTCGTTATCCATCAGACACTCACATACCCTACACATGCTGTTCTACGACTCGCATGGCTCGAACAACTCCTGTAGTAATGGCTCATGGGATGGAGGAACAAGCTTCGGTGGAGTTTAAAAGTAAAGGCTATGCAATACTTGGGATTCAGTTTAATGCAATCGCGACTCAATGATGCAAGAATAAGATATAGGCAATAGGTACTGTATGTATGCGAGCATGTGGTAGTGCTTGCCTGGCAGCTCAGTTGAAGCGAGAGAAGGATCTGGGTAGTGCTCCTGGTTCTCTTGATATATCCCCTGCTCAGCGTCTATTCGAAGAAGAACCAAACAAACAAGGGCCAATATAAATAAAGTGCACAAGCATACGAATAAAATGCGACAAGCAAACAATCATGCCATGATGAATGATGCACAATTTGCATGGCAATAATGTAGCATGGCATGGGTGAGGTGTGGGGTACAAGAATAAGGCATTTTATGGAGTTTTAGTCACATTTTATACTCAAATAAGTTGCTGTAATCTTTATATTTATATGATGCATGCTGCAATTCAGAACATGGAATGCATAAACAGAAAGGTCTCGTCGAGCTAATCATTTTAGACATATCATTTGTTAAATTTGGAGTTATAAAGCAAAAGTTATTAATTAATTAAGGTGAAGGGCATTTTCTTGTAATTTTAGTCAACTTGGAAATTTAAAGTGTTCAAATAATATTTTGGAGGGCATATTTGAATTCCTCACATTTTCCTGATTTCAAAACATATATCATATGTTTAATTTGGATTTATATTTTAAAAGTTATTTTAAAACAGATTTGAATTTTGAATTTAAAACAATTTGAAAAGATTTAGTTTAAAACAGATAACAGAAAAACCCTCTTGTACTCAGGCAGACCTAACCACTGCCGCTGACGGGTGGGGCCAGGTCGACTGGGCCTAACACGCGCACAGAGAAAGGGGGGGGGACTGCGGGTTGATGGAACCAAGTGCCGGGACCCTTTTTGCAAAAAGGCAACAGCCGCAGACATGTGGGGCCGGAGGGATCGTGGGTTGAGGGAAAAAAAGGAAGGGGTTTTTCTGAGAAAAGCCACGCGGCACTGTGGATCTTCTCCTCTGCCTTGCGCGCACGGAGCGCGACGCATCGAGGCGGGACTCGAACCCGCGACGTGGGGCGCGCGCGCAGACGCGGCGACCACTGGGCTAGGTGGGGGTTGGTGTCCGAAGGGCGGCTGGCTGCTAGGTAGGGTTTGCGCGACGCGGGAGCGAGTAGACGCGCGCGCTCGCCGGTGCATGCAGTCTGCTCGACGATATGGACGGCGGCACTAGGCGTCCACAGCGAGGCGGTCCATGTCAGGGAAGACGGGAGGCTCACCGCGAGGTTGTTGCCGGTGGTGGTTCGGGCGGAGGCGCCGACGATCGTCGACGAGGCAGGGGCCGAGCGTAGCTAGGGTTTCGTCGGGGCGGCGTCGGCCTGGGGGGCTTCTGGTCCTGCTCCTCCTCACTGGGGCGTACGGGGCTGTTGCAGAGGACCTCCTCGTCCTCCGCGATCACCCCCCCGACGAGCTTGACGGCCGGAGCGTCGTGGACGGCGAGGTGCTGGCGGTGGGCGGCGTCGGCTGTTGGTGGACGGAGAGGAGGAAGGAGGAGGGGAGGCTGGCTCGGTTAGGAGCTAGGGTTGGCTAGGGGAGGGGTAGATGGGGTGGTTAGGGAGAGAGGGTGGTAGCTAGGTGGGGCCAGGGTGACCAGGTGGGGCCGAGCTAGGTGAGAGAGAGAGAGGCCGAGAGAGAGGGAGGAACTAGGGTTAGATTAGAGGGGCTCGGGTTAGGGTTTATGAGAGAGGTGAGATGGGGTAGAGTGTAACTAGGGTTAGATGAGGTGTGGCTTAGAGAGAAAAGAAAAGAGAGAGGAGAGAAAAGTGGATGTGGTGGTGACTTTTTGGCAAGACCACACTAGATCAAACTAAAGGAGGAAGGGAGAAAGGGTTTTGGGCATGAACAAGATAAGGCAAACAACAAGGGGTTTGCGTGATGGAAAGAGGGTGAAGTTGCAAGGACAAAACAAAAGAATAGGGCCAACATGAGTAGACTCTCAAAGATCCATGCTTCACTTCCAAACATACAAGAAAAACCAAGGGAGGGAAAGGTGGTGAAATTTGCATGGCCCATGCATGAATAGTAGATGCCACATTTGATTTTGTGAGAACAAAATTAAATCCCATGGCATGTATTTCCATGCATTCCCAAATATGGAATAAAGTTCAAGCAAAAGAAATTAGAATTAGATCCATCCCAACCCACATGGGCTAGAGTAAATGCCAAAATAAAATAAAAGCCCATGGGTAATCAGGGTGGTAGAATTATAAGGTGGTGACAAAGAACAGGTGATGGAGTCAATAAAAGATATGCCCCCAACTCAACTTGGGCATTTACACCATATCAAGAACCAAATACAATATCAAGAGGCAAATACAATTTTACAATGCAGATGAGAGAAGAACCAAATCAACAGGATTTTATATGATGCTCAAATGCAAGGTGGCATGATGACATGAGCATGATTGAATGATGATGCAACAATTATATAAATGAAGTAGCCATTTTATTACTAAACCCAATAGCATTATAGTTGTTAGACAAATGGGATGCTACAACTCTCCCCCACTAAACAGGAATCTCGCCCCGAGATTCTAGGAAGAAGAAGAAGACTCAAAGAGGGTAGGATAGTTGGCACGGAGTTCATCTTCACGCTCCCAAGTGGCTTCATCAACGGAATGGTGCGACCACTGCACCTTGCAGAACTTGATGGACTTGTTGCGAGTCCTTCTTTCTGCGGTCTCAAGGATTTTTGTGGGGTGTTCTTGATAAGACAGGTCTTCTTGGAGATTGATAAGCTCATGATCCACGGTCCTGCCGGGATCCTTGAAGCACTTCTTGAGTTGAGAGATGTGGAAAACATCATGGACCTTGAGTTTTTCCGGGAGCTCAAGAGCATAAGCAACTTCTCCTCTTCTTCCACGAATTTTGAAAGGACCGATGTATCTAGGAGCCAGCTTTCCTTTGATACCAAAACGGTGCGTGCCTTTCATGGGAGTGACACGAAGGTAAACGAGGTCACCAGGGGCATACACCATGTCCGTGTGCTTCCTGTCATAATTGCTCTTCTGGCGACTTTGAGCAATCTTCAGATTTTCAAGAATGATGTGCACCTTCTCCTCCGCTTGAGTCACAATGTCAGGGCCAAACCAAATTCTTTCTCCTGCACCTGACCAACCAATCGGAGTTCTGCATTTGCAGCCATAGAGAGCCTCAAATGGTGCCATCTTCAGACTTTTCTGGAAGCTGTTGTTGTAAGAGAATTCAGCATAAGGAAGACATTCCTCCCACTTCATGCCAAAAGAGATAACGCAAGCACGAAGCATATCCTCTAGAATCTGATTGATCCTTTCAACTTGTCCTTGCGAATGAGGGTGGTAAGCTGTGCTGAAGTTCAACTTTGTTCCCAAAGCATTTTGGAAACTTTCCCAGAACTTGGAAGTGAAGATGCTCCCACGGTCCGAACTGATCTCAAGCGGAACCCCATATAGAGAGACAATTCTGTTGATATAGAGCTCAGCCAACTGAATTCCAGAAATTGTTTCCTTGACGGGGAAGAAATGAGCCACTTTAGAAAGCCTGTCAATGACAACAAAGATTGCATTGTTGCCCTTCTGCGACCTTGGAAAACCAGTGATGAAGTCCATCTCTACTTTCTCCCATTTCCATTCCGGGGGTTTCAATGGCTGTAGAAGACCGAAAGGTTTCTGATGGACAGCTTTCACTCTGCGGCAGACATCACACTCCGAGACATACTTGGCACAATATCGTTTCAATCCCGGCCACCAATATTGTGTTTTCAAGTCCATGTACATCTTTGTGCTGCCAGGGTGGATAGAAAGAACGGAATCATGCGCCTCCTTGAGAACTTGCTCTCTCAAACCCGGGTAGTTCGGAACAAACATTCGGTGTTCAAAGAAAAGCGTGCCTTGATCATCGACGTGGAAGGACTCATACTTCGGAAGCTGAAGTTTGGAGATGATCTTTCTGGTGTGCGGGTCACCAAGCTGACGAGAGCGAACCTTTTCTTCCAAGAGAGGGGTTGCTAGGAGGTTCAGGAGATACCCTTGTTCCACAATTTCAAGGTTGAGCTGACGGAATTCCTCGCACAAGAGAGGCTATTGTTCTTCCATCATGAGGTTGTTGACATAAGCTTTGCGGCTGAGAGCATCGGCCATGACATTAGCTTTGCCCGAAGTGTAGTTGATGGTCAAAACAAAATCATTGATTGCTTCAATCCATCTCCTCTGCCGAAGGTTGAGATCAGGCTGAGTGAAGATATACTTCAGACTCTTGTGATCAGAGAAGATTTCATAACGGTTGCCCAGCAAGTAATGCCTCCATAGTTTCAAAGCAAAGACAACTGCTGCGAGCTCGAGGTCATGTGTAGGATAGTTGATCTCATGCGTCTTCAACTGTCGAGAGGCATAAGCAACAACTTGTTTTTCTTGCATAAGGACCGCACCCAATCCTTGCAAAGAGGCGTCACAGAATATCTGGAAAGGCTTAGATGTGTCCGGAGGAACCAAGACTGGTGTGGAAGTGAGCTTCTCTTTGAGTGTCTCAAAGCTTGCTTGACATGCAGGAGTCCAAAGGTATTTCTTGCCTTTCTTGAGGAGATCGGTAAGAGGCTTTGCTATCTTCGAAAAGTTCTGAACGAAGCGACGGCAATAACTAGCCAAACCAAGGAAGCTCCGCACTTCTTTGACATTAACAGGAGGAAGCCATTCAACAATTGTCTTTACAGTTTCCGGGTTGACTGCAATGCCCTTGGCAGAGATGACGTGACCAAGATAGGTTACTTGAGGCAGCCAAAACTCACACTTTGAGAACTTTGCATACAAGCGGTTCTCACGAAGCTTGTTTAGGACACACCGAAGGTGTTCTTCATGCTCTTCCTTTGACTTAGAATAGACTAAGATGTCATCTAGATATACCACAACGAACTTATCAAGATACTCCATGAAAACCGAGTTCATGAGTCTCGAGAAGGTGGCAGGTGCGTTGGTGAGACCGAAAGACATGACCGTGTACTCATACAGGCCATAGCGGGTGGTGAAAGCTGTTTTAGGCACATCTTCCTTGCGAATCTTGATTTGGTGATAACCACTTCTCAAGTCCAGCTTAGAGAATACCACAGCTCCAGCTAGCTGATCGAAGAGATCATTAATCCGCGGAAGGGGATATTTATTCTTGATGGTTTTAGCATTGAGAGCCCGATAGTCAACACAAAGTCTATCAGTCCTGTCTCGCTTCTTCACAAAGATTGTTGGGCTACCCCAAGAAGAGGTACTGTGTTGAATGAAACCCAACTTCTCTTGTTCATCAAGCTGACGTTTGAGTTCAGCCAACTCAGCAGGACCCATTTTATAAGGCCGCTTGGAGATAGGAGCCGTTCCAGGTTCAAGCTCAATTACAAACTCAACCTCACGATCCGGAGGCATACCCGGCAGCTCTTCAGGAAAGACATCTGGGAACTCACAGACCACCGGAACACTCTGAATAGCTTCCATAGCATCATCATTCAGAGCCGCCAAAGAGAAAAGCTGGATAGCAGGAGTCAGACTTGGAGAAAAGACTATATGGCCTTCAGGAATCTTCAGAGAAACCGAGCGTTCAGCACAATCAATCACAGCTGCATTTGCTGTCAACCAATCCATGCCCAAGATGACATCAATGTCAGAATTGCCCAGAACAATTAAGGATGCCGAGAACGAAGAGCCACCAATCTCAATTTGATTGCCATGGCTGATTTTAGAAGCTGCCATCTTTGCTCCAGGAGAAAGGACCATTAACCGCTTAAGGAGAGGATCCAACGCTAACTCATTCTCATTTGCAAACTTGTGAGAAACAAATGAATGCGATGCACCAGAATCAAACAAAACTCGTGCAGGGACTGAGTTAACGGGAAGCATACCCATCACAACTCCAGGTGCATGCTCAGCTTGAGCGGCGTTGACACAGTTGGCACGAGCAACAGTAGACCTGGGCTTGGTGTTGATGTTGAGAGCCCGAGGTGGTGGTGCACGAACCAAAGGAGAGCTTGCCGCAGATCTTGGAGGGGGTGGAGGAAGAGCTTTGTTTTTCATCGGACAGTTCCAGTTTAGATGCCCAGAGTCTCCACACGTGAAACAAGCACCAGGTGGACGTGGAGCAACGTAGCCAGGGACTCCGCCAGGCGCTCCAGGGTAGTGGTGGTTGTAGCCCCTGGGAGCAGCAGTGAGGAAGTTTGTTGGCCTTGCCGCGAAGCTTGAAGGTCTTGGTGGAGCCGGGAGCGACGGTGGGGTGTTAGGAACCCAGACACGACGCTTAGAAGGAGTTGACATAGCTGAAGAGCTTGCTGCATCACGGTTGTGTTTCTTTGACTCCTCAAACACTTGCCTGCTTGCTTCTTCCTGGAGAGCTGTATGCTGAAGTTCCAGAAAAGACGCCGGCCTTGCATGTGTGATTGCATATTTAATCGATGCATTGAGCCCTTGCCTGAACCTCTTTTGCTTCTTCTTGTCATCAGAGATCTCATCGCCACCATAACGAGAAAGGTTCATGAAGTTCCTGATGTAGGTATTGACATTATCATTTCCCTGCTTGAGGTTGAGAAACACTTCCTTCATCCTCTCCATGACAATTTCTGACAGATACTGCTCTTTGAAGGCTCCAGTGAACTGTTCCCAAGTAGGCTGAAAACCAATGCAGTTTGCCTTCAGGTAATTTTCCCACCAGAGAGCTGCATCTCCCTTCAGAAGGTGAGTAGCACATTTTACCCATTCTTGCTCAGGAACATCAGCAGTCTCCAGTAGCCTTGACATCTCACGCAACCAATCATCAGCATCAAGTGGTTGATCAGAAACATCAAATTGGCGTGGGTTGAACTTCAGGAAGCTTTTGATGTCTCCTCGCTTGGGAGGTGGAGGTAGCGGAGCAAACTCATTCCTCCTGACACTTTCCTCAAAACGCTGCTGGTTCTGCTGCATTGCTGCCAAGGCATTGGCGATGTTTGACAACGCGGACCCCAGTTCAGGTGGTATGTCCTCATCAGAACGGCGTGGTGGAGCCATCCTGTGATTGATATAAAACACCAGTCAGTACTATAATGGAGAATAATAATAATCCAAAATAGTACCAAGATGGAATTAACCAAGATTAAAGGATACAATTTACTAAGATGATATTAAAATATCAACAAAGTTCAAAGCACCTAGAAGATATTAAGAATATCGCACACGACTGAAAAGGAGTGTGGTACACAGATATATCAAAGAATTTTTTTCCACAAATTTCGGCATTAAAATACCAATAGATGCGCAAAAACACTTAATGAATCAAGATTAGTGACTTTACCAATTAAATATACAAAAGCGAATGATAAGAGTAGTGGTATGGTCGCGACTCCATCCCGCACTCAAATCATTACTCCGCACATGAATAAGTAAAACACATATCCCAACACCTTGCTCTCACGATGAACCTAAAGGTTAGTAACTACAGAAACGAACACCCCAAACAAGATAACGTCGGATAACAAAGGGTAAGACAGATCGCGGCGGTATACAACGAATCAGATAGATCGCGTCGGTTTGCAAAAGCCTGTCGGTATGGAATGTACCAACAGTTGATAACCAAAAGGCCGATTGTGATAACAACTTGGATGCAACAGATAGACAAGGAATTACACCCACACACACACACTTTCTATGGTACTACGGAAACCCAGAACACGTGAATCCTAGTTTGAATTTTTAGAAGAGAATTGAAAATGTTACACTTCCTTACCAGAAAAGGGTGGGTGGTTGGGTAAGAAGAAAAGTGGAAGCAGTCCTACTCTCGCGTTTTGTTTTTCCCTAGTATACATAGCTACCAAAAATATTTGCTAGACTGACAACGACCATTTGGCTGAGACCCTGAAGGGCGGGATGGCTCTGATACCAATTGTAACTACCTCGGTGAATTACGCTCCTAGTTACAAGCCTGGATGAGCGGAAATGGTTGAAATAGTATGGTGGGGCCCAAATGCCACTCACAGGTAGACCTTTCTGCCGTCCCAACCATTTCCAAACATCGGGACAAGAACGGGCGGCGTAATCGACAGGCGAAGGGATCAACTACATACACAAATGAGTATGTATGCAAGCCACCATACAACAGTACATCAGAGCCATTCCATCTAAAAAGAAAGGAAATATAGCAACGCCATACGGCAAGATTCAAATGTCCTAGATAGATATAATAGTTTAGGATATCTCCTCATACATCAAACATCAGAGTATCAGGCGGAAGCGGCAAACAAGGTACGAGTACGGATAAGAAGCAAATCGGCATAAGATGCCCCATAAATAAGCACATCCCGCCCACAGACCTCACGGATCCCCGTTCCCGGAATCTCTACACCGAACGATCGTTGCCCACATCGTCCGCCTCCTCCACCCAGTATCCATCTTGTGAGTGTACCTGTTCATCTGAATCAAATAATTTATCGTGTGAGACCCTAGGGGTACTCAGCAAGTCTTTATTCATCTAAAGGGGACACAACCTGGGGTGACGCAATTGCAGCAAAAGATAAACCTAACAATTCTATAGATACTCGCTAACCATCCGCCTAACCAAAGATAGACGGATGTCCGTGAAATAATGACAACAGTTGTGACAGTAATATCAACAGATCCATCCTCCTCCTCGCTTACCAACGAGGAAGCGGACGAACAACCCCCATCCGTTGGCAGTTTTATTATCCATTCCATGAGTGTTGCACTATTTACTAGTCAGTTACTTAGTCAAATTAAAAGCGGTACTTTAGTTATACTTGTCTATGATCGAGAAACTGTGCTCCAAGTCGTCCATAACCGTGGACACGGCTTTCAGAAAGTTTTACCCTGTAGGGGTGCACAAATAGCAACACACACTCGATCAACCTCGGAAAAACCAAATCAAAACCCAACGAGGCCTTCACGACAAAGCAATCACAGGATTCAGAAATATTTCAGGGGGCCACCCCATTAAGCTACCCGCAACGAAGTTAGCTGACTTCGAGACGGACTCAAGGTTTGCGTCAGTGGCTGTAAACGACTGGGAACCCGAAAATGTGACTAGGCTTGTCGATACCGCGAAAACACTCCGCTTACCTAAACAGTACAGGTGCTCCTCGCACAATCGTAAATTAAGCAGTAAAGCATGGCATAAGTACAGGATAGTAAATAAAACCTCAAACTAGTTTGTGGCCCCAAGAAATAAGAATGAATCAAGCTCTGTCTCAGGGGGGTCCCATAAGCCTCCCGGATGTGGATAGCGCGAATAATCAAGGAACAGGAATCAAGTACTCGGGGTCCTACGGGACACAAGTGAGCAGGAAAAACCAAATAGCAGATATTGCCCACCGGTGCCACTTTCATTAGTTATCCCATACTACTCAGGTTAGGTTGTTTAGGTACCTCGTTATCCATCAGACACTCACATACCCTACACATGCTGTTCTACGACTCGCATGGCTCAAACAACTCCTGTAGTAATGGCTCATGGGATGGAGGAACAAGCTTCGGTGGAGTTTAAAAGTAAAGGCTATGCAATACTTGGGATTCAGTTTAATGCAATCGCGACTCAATGATGCAAGAATAAGATAGAGGCAATAGGTACTGTATGTATGCGAGCATGTGGTAGTGCTTGCCTGGCAGCTCAGTTGAAGCGAGAGAAGGATCTGGGTAGTGCTCCTGGTTCTCTTGATATATCCCCTGCTCAGCGTCTATTCGAAGAAGAACCAAACAAACAAGGGCCAATATAAATAAAGTGCACAAGCATACGAATAAAATGCGACAAGCAAACAATCATGCCATGATGAATGATGCACAATTTGCATGGCAATAATGTAGCATGGCATGGGTGAGGTGTGGGGTACAAGAATAAGGCATTTTATGGAGTTTTAGTCACATTTTATACTCAAATAAGTTGCTGTAATCTTTATATTTATATGATGCATGCTGCAATTCAGAACATGGAATGCATAAACAGAAAGGTCTCGTCGAGCTAATCATTTTAGACATATCATTTGTTAAATTTGGAGTTATAAAGCAAAAGTTATTAATTAATTAAGGTGAAGGGCATTTTCTTATAATTTTAGTCAACTTGGAAATTTAAAGTGTTCAAATAATATTTTGGAGGGCATATTTGAATTCCTCACATTTTCCTGATTTCAAAACATATATCATATGTTTAATTTGGATTTATATTTTAAAAGTTATTTTAAAACAGATTTGAATTTTGAATTTAAAACAATTTGAAAAGATTTAGTTTAAAACAGATAACAGAAAAACCCTCTTGTACTCAGGCAGACCTAACCACTGCCGCTGACGGGTGGGGCCAGGTCGACTGGGCCCAACACGCGCACAGAGAAAGGGGGGGGGGACTGCGGGTTGATGGAACCAAGTGCCGGGACCCTTTTTGCAAAAAGGCAACAACCGCAGACATGTGGGGCCGGAGGGATCGCGGGTTGAGGAAAAAAAAGGAAGGGGTTTTTCTGAGAAAAGCCACGCGGCACTGTGGATCTTCTCCTCTGCCTTGCGCGCACGGAGCGCGACGCATCGAGGCGGGACTCGAACCCGCGACGTGGGGCGCGCACGCAGACGCGGCGACCACTGGGCTAGGTGGGGGTTGGTGTCCGAAGGGCGGCTGGCTGCTAGGTAGGGTTTGCGCGACGCGGGAGCGAGTAGACGCGCGCGCTCGCCGGTGCACGCAGTCTGCTCGACGATATGGACGGCGGCACTAGGCGGCGACAGCGAGGTGGTCCATGTCAGGGAAGACGGGAGGCTCACCGCGAGGTTGTTGCCGGTGGTGGTTCGGGCGGAGGCGCCGACGATCGTCGACGAGGCAGGGGCCGAGCGTAGCTAGGGTTCCGTCGGGGCGGCGTCGGCCTGGGGGGCTTCTGGTCCTGCTCCTCCTCGCTGGGGCGTACGGGGCTGTTGCAGAGGACCTCCTCGTCCTCCGCGATCACCCCCCCGACGAGCTTGACGGCCGAAGCGTCGTGGACGGCGAGGTGCTGGCGGTGGGCGGCGTCGGCTGTTGGTGGACGGAGAGGAGGAAGGAGGAGGGGAGGCTGGCTCGGTTAGGAGCTAGGGTTGGCTAGGGGAGGGGTAGATGGGGTGGTTAGGGAGAGAGGGTGGTAGCTAGGTGGGGCCAGGGTGACCAGGTGGGGCCGAGCTAGGTGAGAGAGAGAGAGGCCGAGAGAGAGGGAGGAACTAGGGTTAGATTAGAGGGGCTCGGGTTAGGGTTTATGAGAGAGGTGAGATGGGGTAGAGTGTAACTAGGGTTAGATGAGGTGTGGCTTAGAGAGAAAAGAAAAGAGAGAGGAGAGAAAAGTGGATGTGGTGGTGACTTTTTGGCAAGACCACACTAGATCAAACTAAAGGAGGAAGGGAGAAAGGGTTTTGGGCATGAACAAGATAAGGCAAACAACAAGGGGTTTGCGTGATGGAAAGAGGGTGAAGTTGCAAGGACAAAACAAAAGAATAGGGCCAACATGAGTAGACTCTCAAAGATCCATGCTTCACTTCCAAACATACAAGAAAAACCAAGGGAGGGAAAGGTGGTGAAATTTGCATGGCCCATGCATGAATAGTAGATGCCACATTTGATTTTGTGAGAACAAAATTAAATCCCATGGCATGTATTTCCATGCATTCCCAAATATGGAATAAAGGTCAAGCAAAAGAAATTAGAATTAGATCCATCCCAACCCACATGGGCTAGAGTAAATGCCAAAATAAAATAAAAGCCCATGGGTAATCAGGGTGGTAGAATTATAAGGTGGTGACAAAGAACAGGTGATGGAGTCAATAAAAGATATGCCCCCAACTTAACTTGGGCATTTACACCATATCAAGAACCAAATACAATATCAAGAGGCAAATACAATTTTACAATGCAGATGAGAGAAGAACCAAATCAACAGGATTTTATATGATGCTCAAATGCAAGGTGGCATGATGACATGAGCATGATTGAATGATGATGCAACAATTATATAAATGAAGTAGCCATTTTATTACTAAACCCAATAGCATTACAGTTGTTAGACAAATGGGATGCTACAAACGCCTTTCTTGATTCCTCATCATCGATCCATGATCACTGTAAGGGTCCCAACCTTTAAATAAGGTAGAGTCCCCTGTGTTTACAATGCTAGTCCCTGAATCAATAGCTAGCATCCACAGTTAAGATGTAATATCAAGAAACAAAGGTCATAATACAACTTTATAACCAGGAATAGCATAATTTTATTACATCTTACATAGCTCATTTTGGCTATTACATTACATTGCAGCAGAATATCTATAAGCATGGGGTCCTTCATCTTCAAAGTGCCACAGGCAGACATGTTGGTTGTAGACTTTGTAATCCTAATCAACACACTTCACTAAATCAATCAAACCTGCAACATAACAAGTTACAGCCACAAGGGTCAATACATTTGGATTGTATTGGCAAGTGATACTATGGTAGTATAGTGGAGTCTATCATCTATATGCATTTGGCTAAGTGGGGTTGAGGCTTGCATTGCTCAAAATAGATTTTCCTTATCATTTTGAAAACACTAAGTTTTTGCTTGACAAAATCATTTCTCCCAATCAAAGATTGAAGATCCTTTAACCCTTGTTCAAATCACAAGTTTTTAACTTAGAAATTTGAATGATGAGATTCTCGATTGCTTCCATGTCTTGATGCTCAAATTGTTCTTTACAAGGGACATGGCTAAGTACTTAGATTTTACACTCTGCAGAGGTGGTGCACTTTCCCCACAAGACTTGGTTTCCCAAGACAAGATCTTTCAGAAGCCTTCACTTAGACCAAAAATGGACGCGTTCCAACCTATCAAACTCTACCACCAACTGTCCATATGGCTAAGTTTTGCAACCTATATGATCCAGGCAGAGCCCACAATGCCAAGTGGCTGCACTTGAAGCTTATCAACATTTGACATCTCAAATCTCTTTGTTCCTGGGTGGACATCCACAAGTGAGATACACAAGGTAAACCATAGACATGGGCCTTGTGAACCACTCAACCAAAAACCACCAAGCAATTACCATTCCACCCAGGTGATTCATTGACTTAGTTGTTTTATTAAGAGAAACATAAGTCCTCAGACTTAGAAATTTTCCATAGTATGAATATATATTCCACCCTTGTTTTCTATTAGCTAAGCTAAGCTTGATAGTAGTAGGAATATTAACTTAGGAAAGTTTCTACTAAGGTTTCATCTACTAGGTTTTTCTATAGAAAGGTTTATACTTAGCAAAATTCCATGCAAGTTTTACTTAGAAAAATCACTAATGCATAGTGAAAGAAATGGGACAAAAAGTATGAAGCATCACTTGCCTTTTTGGTAGAGTATAGGTTCACTCCTTGATCTTTGCAATGTTCACACACTTCAAGTCACTACAAATCAATCAAGTAAACAATATTTCAATCTACCAATCAAGCAAAACATCACATAAAATCATAAAGTCTAAGAAATGCATGCAAGCATGCCAAGCTTTGTTTTATTTGAAAAAGTGGTTCCTAATGGGTCATAAAAATTTGAAAACACCTAATGGTCATTTAATAAAGTGGCAAGAGTCATTTGCAAGGGATTTCACTTCCTAAACCTTTTTCAAAACAAAGTATCATTTTATGTGGTGTAGAAATATTTTTACTAAGGCATTAATCTATAGGATTCACAAAATATATTTTCAAACCCTAAAACTTGGTGTTTGGGGTCAGAGAGTTTAAAACAAAACATTTCCTAAAGGTTTTCCTTCAAAACCATTTTTACTAAATAAACTATATTTTTATTTGACTAGAATTGGTTTTAAATCAAAGAATCATTCTTTTGTTTAACCAAATACATTTTTGAAACCACAAAGTGTTTCCTATGGTCAGTAGGTTCAAATCAATCCAATTTCCAAAGATTTTATCCCCAAAATCAATTTTGAACAATTTTTACAATCTAGACAAGCATACAAATGTTTCTAAAAAACAAACATTTTTCCAGAGGCTTTTTACTAAACAAATGGCATGGTTGGCTAGGTCTTGTTCCACTGATTCTATTGATATAAAGTTTGTAATTTTTGGACGTGTGGTTTAAAAGTTGTGCAATTTACAAAATCACAAGTCTAATTGATCAAATTCTGTTTTTAAAACAACTCTGGGACACGCGTCTGTTTCCTATTCGTCGAAAACGTTTCGCGTGGATCGGCTAACACAGACCGTTGGATAGTCATATCGCACGGCGCGCAGAGGCTACTTACCTCTTCGCTTATTTCTAATCTTATCCGTCAGATCGAGATCCAATGGACCCTATTGCTTTGACCAATTGGCAGCGGCGCTGACGCGGCGGCGACTGGCGGCGCGGTCAGACTCGACAGTGCCGGCAATTTAGGAAGCGAGGGAGGAGGTGAGGGTGCTTACAGTGATCGCGGTGACATTCTGATGCTCAAGGTGCTCGTCGTTGGGCAGGGGGCGCACGGGAACGACGGCGATTGCTCGTCGGAGACGTCGTCGGCGTCGGGCTTGCTCAGGCGTCGTCGAGGATGAGGCTACAGCGCGTACTAGGGAAAACGGAAGACAGGGTCAGATGCGCACAGTCCTGGCGAAGATGCGTGCGTGAAGGATAAGGCGTGGGGTGGTCTGGCTTACCAGGGGGAGGTCGTCGGAGAAGAACCAGACGGTGGCGGCGGCGGTTGTTGTCGTTACTGACGCTCAGGGGCGCGAGCGAGCGAGCTGCGGATGCAGAAAGGTCCGCCAGGAGATGGGGATCACAGCTGCGTGCTTGAGGAGGCAAGGGGTGGCGTGGGGCTACCGGAATCCTCGCCGGAGCGTCGTCGGACAGTGGCGGTGTTTGAGCAAAATTCGACAGCCTGGGGGCATGTTGAGATGGGGCGACAGAGGGAAAGTGGAGAGGAGGGGCAGGCGCTTTAACGTGCGTGGTCAAGGGGCCGATTAATGGCGTGGTTAACGCGTACTACGCCGGACTTAATTCGCCTGCAACGGTCGGCGAGGGGGAGGGCGTAGTCCGCGGGTGGGGAAGAAGGGAGCGTGGCTGTGGGGCCTAGTGTCAGCGAGAAAGGGAGTGAGGGGGAGGGTCCATTCGTCAGTGTCCTCGCGGGTTTCTTTCGCGGTGAAAACTATTCGCTCGCTGAGAGGGAGAGGTGGGCTAGGTTGGGCTGGAATGGTCTTAGCTAGGCTGGATTAGTTGGGTCGAGTCTGACTCTATTTTTTTTCTTTCAAATGCTTTTTCTTTTTCTATTTCTATTTTCTGTTTTGATTTTCAAACAACAATTCAAACATTCAATTCAATTCAAACATTCACCATACTTTGTGTTGAATTTGGTTCTGTTTATCAACATAAACCAATTCCCAAAATAAAATATTTTTTTTATTATTTTTAGGATCTATTTAATAATTAAATAAAATAGACCTTAATTATTAATTCAAATAGGTTTTGATTTATTTAATAAAATCTCCATTTGAAAACTAAATATTATCAAAACCAAATCAGTAGGTTTTATTTGAAAATAAAAGATACTTGGAAAACTTGTTTAAAACAAAATAACATTTTTATTTTAGGGTCCATTAATAATCAAATAAAATGGGCCTTAGTTATTAAATCAAATAGGATTGGTTTTATTTAAATCTTTATTTTGAAATCTAAAATAAACCAAAAACACTTCAGTAGGTTTTAATTGAGAATATAAAATACTTGGAAAACTTATTTAAAATAATTTAATAAATTTTAGTGTTTATTTAAAATGGGAAAAGCCTTTATTTTAAATAAAACTGGATATTAATAAATCCTCATTATTTTGTTTAAATAAACCTTTACTCTTTTAATCAAAGCAAAACATTTTATTTCAAAGCTTGGCCAAGGTTTAATTTGGCTCTATAAAATAATCCTTATTTAAATTTCTACCTTTTCATTTGAAAATCAAATCTTTTTATTAAATGATCCAAAAATAGTAATTCCAAATATTTTTAACTTTATTGTTTATTTAACTTTTTAAATCCCTTTAGGATTTTATTTGATCCAAATAGGTTTTGAAAGTTTCCAATTGGATTCAAAAAGTTTATTCTCACCCTAAAAATCAACAAAGTTTTATTTTATTCATTTATTTTTCACATAACAAGATTTGGAAAATCTTGGGATGTGACAATCACCGAGGATGGCAAGCATCAAACATGAGATCTTCTAAAGATTGCACATTTTGAGCTTGCACAACATATCTTCTTCTCATTTCATCGACCTTGAAGCTGACACAAGCTCCAAGCGATGCCAATGGACAATTCCTACAAGTATAACTTAATACACACATTAGTCCATAAAGATTGTCATTAATTACCAAAACCACACATGGGGGCCCACATGTTCTTTCAATCTCCCCAATTTTGGTAATTGATGACAATCCCTTTAAGAGGGTTTATATAAGGAATTTTAATGAATAAGATGGTAATACCAATATCAAATACTACAAAAGTATGTGATATTGGTACCACCACCATATATAGAGCAAACTCCCCCACAATCTATGCATGTGTGATGAACTTGAATTTCATTGCATATATTGCCAATCATTATCATTGGTGGAGTTTCCTCTATATATAACACATGCTAAGCAACAATAAAGATGCAAGAGCATGAAAGGCAAATGCTTAAGAACAAACTCAATGCATCAACCAACTTCCCTTAAACCCTCTAAAACTTCTCCCCCATTGGCATCGACTGCCAAAAAGGGTGACAAGTTCTAGAAGGCAAATATGGTAATAATTCCTCCAAAGGTGTGACTTCGCACATATCCAATGATGAATACTTGGGAGGGAGTAGGACTATATCGAGGACCCGAAGATTGCCAAAATAAAGACAAATGATGCAAGAAATTACAAGGTCCGACAACCAATTGAAAACAACAAATGAGTCCAAATGGAAACAACAAGATGTTATATATGAGCAAAAGAGTGTTTGAAATACAAAAAATAAAAGCTCCCCAAGATTTGTGCATACTTTAAAATCGGTATATTTCAATACAAAAAATGCACAAATATGGAATCCTCACACCTCCATAAACATTTAAAACACATCAAATGAAAGATCAAATAAATGCTTAAATAAAATAGAGAAGTTCCCCAAGATTTGTGCACACTTTAGAATCGTTGTATTTCAATAAAAAAATGCACAAATATGGAATCCTCACTTCTCCATAAACATTTAAGGCAAAATAAATGATAAATAAGACAAATGAGCATTATTAAATGAATTAGATGAGCTCCCCAAATATAATGCACCAATTATGATAATTGTATTTGGGAACAAGGTGCATAATAATGGAATCCTCACTCATCCAAGTTTATTTAACAATGCAAGGCATGAGAGAACAAATATGAGTGCCCAAATATGCAAACAAGAGGAACTAACACTCATAGGAAATTAAATTTGGAAGCCACTGAAGAATCAAAAGGAATAGAAAGGTGGTCTCCAAGGATTAAAAATCAACTAAAATTATCTTCTCATATGTGTATATGTATATAAGTGGAAAACATCACAGAGACATATGCCAACAAATAAATATGCACACATAAAGAAGATATACAAGAAGGCATATGAAAAGCAAAAATGAAGTCATATTATATACCAATAAGATTTTTGCTTCAAAGCATGGCCAAAGGCTCAAATCTATCTTATTGTACATTAATGAACTTCAAACACCAACACACTACATATATTACAACTATCACCAAGGGAAAAAGGAGAAAGTTGGAATATATGGAGAAAGGCAACAAGTATCACTAAAACTAGCAAAATCTCAGTATTGCACATGAGAGAAGTTGAGGAAAAGATAGGCAATAAAATTGCTAGATTGACATATTTGGGATTGATGGCTCATATGCATGATTTTGTATAGTCCCAATTATATGCGCTCATCTCAACTTATACACATTTACAATAGTGAGTCCTCTTAAAACCATGGCTAGAACTACAACAATTACAAATACATTAATTCATGCTAGAAGGCAACCGACAAACGGTTGGAATCAAGATATGTGAGCATGAGAAAGAGATACTTGTTACCGAGATATAGTTGGTAGGATGTAGAGGATATGAATTCGTTGATCATCCTATAGCTTGCCTCAAATTTTCTTATAAGCATCACTTCTTCAAAATTGAGAGACAAGCGTCCAATATATCTCCAATGTATCTAAAACACATTTAAGTACAAAATGGTCCCCAAAATTATTGGGTCCAATGTAGTTAGTGCAACTAAAATACATAGGAGAGACTCTAGATAAATATGTGCATATTGATATGAAATTGAATTTCATGCACAGCTTAGCCGATGGGATTTGGTGGAGTTTCCCCTATATATTGGATCAAAGAAAGCAAGCATGCCATAATATAGATATGTAGTAAATATGCATGCACAAGGCTTCCAAGAACCAAAAATGAGATACAATTTGAACAAAAACACCAAGTAAACCGAGATGGCACACACAAGAGTGTGACAAGACAAGCGGTGTCCAAATTGTATCAAAGATCCAATTCAACACATGAAAGATCACAAGTTCAACAAATGAACTAGGCTAAGGCCAAAAGAGCAAAAATAGATAGAAATAAAAATGCTCAAGGATTTATCTCATTCTAAAATGGTCAAATCAAAAAACAAGGAATGAGACAAAACCAACTCCCAAAAAGAGCAAGGTTCCAACAAGAAACCAAACTCCCCAAACTTCACATGATGGCACAAAATACCAAAACGAAAAGATTGAGGTTCCAAGCACATAAAACCCGATATGGATCAAACAAAGAAGCATAAATATGAATGTTCTAAATAATATAGGAGAGCTCCCCCATGGATAGTGCATTATGTAGGATTTTCCTCTAGAATGCAAAATGCACACAAATGGGATCATCACTACTACCGACATTAACTAAAACACAAGAGGATATCAATAAAATAAGAAGATCCAAAAGAAGCATGGAAGCTTGGGAGACAACATAAACATTTTCTTGGCCAAAGATAGGATAAAATTAAACAAAGGCCAAAGTGAATATGATCAACAAATTCTACCTTAAATTGAGTACTCATTGTCCAAGGACAAGAAATATTAGGAATAATTTTCCCTAGGTAGTTCATACGGATATCTAAGATCACATACACACAACAAGAAGCATATAACTAAATATAAGAATTGAGCATGATACTTCAAACAAGATTCTTGGTAGCTTCCAATAGTCACACAATCACTAGTGATTAGAGTAACTTGAAGCAAATGGTTTCCATGCGAATATATATATCTAAATATGAGGAAACACATACCAAGAACCACTCTCATATACAAGATCCAAAATAAGATCAATAAAGCCATTCAAGCAAATTGGAAATTGTATGAGCAAATGTGTCACATAGGTGCTAGATAATTATCAATATCAATTCTAAGTGACACAACCTCGAATATCCACATTTTCTAGGATTTGTAATATGCACTAAGCATATGACTCCCCCATAATGTGATACTACCATAAAACCAACACGAGGCAAAAGGATACAAATAGAGATAATTAATGGACATTATAAAACTTAAATTTTTCATGAGAATTGTACCACATAGAGGCTAGACAATAATCCAATATAAATACTAGGTGGTATTCCTCATGTACACACAATATTAGGATTGTGGAATGCCCAAGCATAACACTCCCCCGAAATGGGATAATCCATTAATCTCTCAAAAAGAGCCAAATAAGATACCAAATATAATCAAGAAAGGCTCAAACACAAGAAACACACATACATGTTGTGCCACCTAATCATATACAAATATACTTGATACCCCAAGATAATTAAGTGGAAAGCACAACATGTACAAAAGCATGGAAGATACAAAACCAACACATGCACAAGGGGCGAGTAACTTTCAATGTAATGAGTTAAGCATATGTTACCGCAAGGAGGAACATTGGGAATATAATATAATCATGATAATCCAAATGGCTTGGCTTGGCAATAATAATTGATGAAGATCCCTCAATTCTTCATAATGTATCCAAGACTCCAATGCCCTCCAACAAACACCTATTGATCAAGTTTTGGCTTGTTGGTCCCCAACCAAGTTGGGTCCTAAGAGGTTAGTCACAATAGTCTTGGCAACCCAAATGGATCTTTTCTTGACACCACATTGGGCACCAACAAACTTGGCAAACACATTGCCAACATCATCCTTACAAAGAGAATAAGCATCATCAATCAAGATAGGATGGGATGAGGAGATACCAATCGTGCATGATGAAGAAATGTGCCCCTTCTCGCGGCATATGTAGCAAGTACTACTCTTGCCATCTTTCTTTTTGGATGAAGAAACAACTTGAGGAAGAGCTTGAGTCTTCTTGGGAGGAGGCCCATATCTAACAAGATGTAGAGCTTGAGGCCGATTCCCTTGTTGCTTCTTGCCAAGGGACTTCTTCTTTAATGGGCAATGTTTGACATGATGCCCTTCTTCCTTGCACTTGAAGCAAACAATGTTGGCCGGATTCTTGACTTGATCTTGGCCATTCTTCTTGTTATCCTTGTGCTTCAACTTGATAGTAGACTTGTTCTTGACATTGGAGTTGAATCCAAGCCCACTCTTGTCATTGGGGGATTTTTGCACACTCAAGATTTTGTTGAGTGCAGACTTCCCTTGATGACCTTTTTTCAAGTAATTCTTCAAAGAAGTGACTTGAGTCTTGAGATCTTTGATTTCCTCTACATGGTTAGTTTCAATACAAGTACTAGAGGAAGTATATGCTACATTGTTAGAGCAGGTATGGAATGTAATTCATCACAAGATATAGCATGGTTCTGAGAGGATGAATTATAAGGACTAGCACATGGTAATATAACATTTGTAATAGATATATTGCTAATGTCCACATGAGGCCCACTAGATGTTACCTTTGACATGATGGCCTCATGAGCCAACTTTAGCCTACCATGGGAGACTAGGAGATCCTCATGCGAGCTTGATAGCTTAACATGGCTTTCTTCTAATTTCCCATAGTTGCTAGTTAGCAAAGCAAGTTGAGCTTTTAGCTCAACATTCTCCTTCAAAATAGATGCTTCACAATAAATAGAGTTAGTAGCACAAGCATCATTATTTTTAGCAAGAGGTGAGGGCAACTTGTCAAGCTCTTTTGAATATGAAGCTTTAAGGTGCTCATGCGACTCGGTGAGTTTGATGAGCTCCCTCTTAATGACCCTAGAGCCATTTTTTGAGGTGCTCAAAATCCTCAAGGAGTTTAGAATAAGAAACTTGAGTCTCATCATTTTTACTTTTGAGATCACTTACCACCTCAAGATCTCTATCATGAGATTCCTTTACTCTAGATAGCTCTAAAGCAAAGGTCTCCTCAAGAGATTCCTTAGTGGTTTGTTCCTCTTCAAGAGCTTTATTTAGGTTTGCAATTATATTAGCATACTCACGCTCAAGACTACACATTTTATCAACATTGTTATCATGCACCTCAATTTGTGTTTCTAACTTATCAATATGTTCTTTGCTCTTAATAGCAAAGTCCAAGACTTTAACAAAGTTAGAGCAAGCAATATCATTTTTAACAAGGGCACGATAAACAATCTCACCCTTTTCATATAAATCATCAATATCAAGCTCTTCTTCCACATTATCCACATCCTCCTCATTACAAGAGGTAATGGGTTCCAAATTAGGGGTTACCTTAGAATCCCTAGCCATAAGGCATAGTTGGGTACCGGAAGAAGGTGAATATGAGATTGCATTTGTGGCTTCATTCAAAACCATGTCTTGGCTCATAGAATCTTCGGTTTCCTCTACATGGTTAGCAACACAAGCACTAGAGGAAATGGAAGCATTTTTATCATGGCAAGAAGACAACACAAGCATATCATCATGAGATTTATTCAAGTAATTTCTACATGATATGCAAGGACTATTAACACAAGCATGTAAGAAGTTGGTAGTGCTAGAAGTGTTAAAGTCCAAAGATAGATCATTGCAACTAGATAGAGATGAGGGATTACAAATAGTAAGCACACTATCCAAATTGCAATTTATATCACCACTCACCATATCATTACCTTGTGAAAAGTCACATGTTGGTGAAGTGGTAGAGGATGAGAACTCATCTCGACCGGAAGTGGAAGAAACACAATCATCCTCAATAATGTTGGACACAACATATTTATCTTGAAGTTTTGTCCATAACTCATGAGCGCTCCAAAAAGGAATGATTGAAGATGTAACTACATAGCTCAAAGCATTAACAAGCACATTAGAAGCTTGAGCATAGAGATATAAGTTTTTCTCATCCTCACAAGATAGATTTTTGAAATCCATAGGAGGAGAAAAACCCATATCTACAATACGCTCCAAATTTGGGTCCATGTCCAGAAAATGAATGAGCATGCGATTTTTCCATATATCATAATTTGTGCCATCGAATATAAACATGTCATTGTGCACTAATCCCCTAGCCGACATCTTTACTCTCAAGGCGGTGAAGCCTAAAATGAGAGACCGGGCTCTGATACCAATTAAAAGGATACGGATGTCGCCTAGAGGGGGGGTGAATAGGCGATTAAAACTTTTCCTAGAGTGGCTCAACAAAGGCGGAATAAAACTAGTGTTTACTTTGTTAAGCACAACCTAGAACAACTAAGGTTCACCTATGTGCACCAACAACTTATGCTAAGCAATACAAGCAACAAAGTGATAGCAAGATATATATTACTTCAAGCACGAAGGCTATCACAATGTAAAGTGAATAAGTAAAGAGCTCGGGTAAAGAGATAACCGAGGCACGCGGGGACACCGATATACCGAGTTCCTCCCAACATGGAGTACGTCTCGTTTGGAGAGGGGGTGGTATCAAACCACCAACGCCACAAAAGGCCTCCCTTATTATCCGGTGAATCTCACCCCAACGGGATCGATCCACCTTCCACTATCAGTGCACTTGTCGGTGGCAACCGGAACCTCTCACAAGGTTGGGGCACTTCTACACAACTTAATTGGAGGCTCCCAAAAATGCCACAAAAGGCCTCAACAAATGCCACCAAAGCCACAATGCCACCAAGGCCACAAAACCATCTAGGGTTCCAAGAACCCAAGAGGGACAAGCTCCAATGAGCAACTCAAACCAAATCCTCCGAGGAGAACTCAAACCGATGCACCAAATGCAAATGGCAAGAACACCACAAAGGTGTTCAAATCCTTCTCTCCCAGATTCCACCAAAGCTTATGGGGGAATAAGAGAGGAAGAACAATGGAGGAAATCCACAAAAGACTCCAAGATCTAGATCCCAATATGTTCCCCTCACTTAGAGGAGAGATTGATTGGTGGGATTGTATATCCAGATCTCCTCTTTCAAATCCCTCAAGAATATGCAAGAATCATCGGAGGGATTGAGAGAAAGCAAGCTCAAGAAGGTCAACAATGGAGGGGAAAACTTGCAAGAATGGTTGAGGAACCATTGGGGAAGAAGGCCCCTTATATAGGTCCCTCCAAAATCCAACCGTTGCAGCCCAAAAACGTGACTCCCGGTACTACCGGACTTTTTCCCGGTACTACCGGACTTTCCCGGCACTACCGGACATTTCCTGGGGTTCCTGGGGCTCCAAACGCATTTTTTCAAATCCTTCTCTCCCAAATTCCACCAAAGCTACAAAAGCTTATGGGGGAATAAGTGTCACATCCCAAGATTTTCCAAATCTTGTAATGTGAAAAATAAATAAACAAAATAAATAATTGTTGAATTTTTAGGGTGAAAAGAAACTTTTGTTTCTAAATGGAAACTTAAAATCCCATCTTGAACAAACTTTGATTCAAGTTTGAATCCAACAAAATCCAAATCATGTGAAGTGCATTCCTCAATGAATGTATCTTGAAATTTAAACACTTGGGGAAAGTTAGACCAAAACCCTAAAACACTAATGGAAGAAAAACATTTCCAAGTTATCTCAAAGACTAAAGATTTGATCCATATAAAATTGGTCAAACAAACATTTCAAAATTATCAATAATGACAAATGGAAATATTATAAAACCATACAAATTGGCTTCACTTAATTTGGAGCCATAAATAAAATCTTATGAATTTAATAAGATAAGGAAAAGTAATTTCCAAAGCTAATAAAGCACTTATCTAAAATCCATACCAAATGGTGAGCAAATAATCCTAAAGAAATTTAAAAGGATAAATAAATATTAAATAAGATTTTACCAATTGGAATCACCAACTTTGGATCTATAAATAAAAAGATATGGATTT
Organism: Avena sativa; assembly: GCA_916181665.1. Lineage (NCBI taxonomy): Eukaryota > Viridiplantae > Streptophyta > Magnoliopsida > Poales > Poaceae > Avena > Avena sativa. Next base: position 344,847,057 of record OV702280.1, on the reverse strand, counting down.
TATAAGATAAAGATAGAAATATTAAATGAGGAATATTTAAAGGCCAAATTAAATCTTGGCCTAATCCATAAGCAAATGGAATAAATATAATCCAAATCCAAATAAAAATGGATAAAGAATTTTCAAATTAAATAAAATGGCATTAACCAAATTCTATTTCCATTTGAATAAAGACAAAATCCCTAATAGAAATGATTAATTAAATCATGGGAAAATAATATTTGGAATTTACCCAAGTGGAATAAAAGTTGTTTAATTAACTTAAATAAGATCAAAGAAATCTTCCAAATAAAATTTATGGAATTAAAACTATATTTAATTTCATAGGAATAAAGACAAATACCCAATTCAAATGATTTATAAATCATATTAAAAACATTCCTAATAATTCAAGGTGAATTATTTGACACCCAAATAAACAAATAAAACCTACTGAAAAGATTTGGAAGAATTTAGATTTCAAATGGAGTTTGAAAAACATTATTAAATCTTATTTGAAATAATACAAGGGCCTATTTTAATTAATTATTATCCCCTAAAAAGAATAAATATATTATTCTAAATTTGACTTCAGAATGTGTTATTAAACAGTATTTGAATATACTCAAAGTTTGGTTGAAGTTTGAAATTCAAAAGTTGTTTGAATTGATTAATCAAAATCAAAACAGAATAAAAGAAATGGAAAAAGAAAAAGAATCAGATAAAAAAAAGGGAATAGAAAGCAGCCTAGCCAGCAAAGCCCATCTGGCCCAGCAAGAGCCCACCCCGGCAACCCTCTCCCCGAAACGTTTTTCTCACTGCGGACCTAACCCAAACCGCCACTGACTGCCTGGACCCACTCCTCCTCTCTCTCACTCACTGTCAACCCGACCCCACTTGCCAGTCTTCTTCCTCCCCGCGAAGACCACGCCCTCGTTGTCGTTTCCGTAGATTGATTGCGCGTTTGATTCCGCAGTAACCGCGCGTTGATTCAGCCCCGCGATCACGCGTACTAAATCGCCTGCGCCCCCTCTCTCTTTCCCCTCACTCGCCAGACTCTCCTCGCCCCCAGGCTGTCTCCAATTTCGTCTGCACCGTCGCTTCTTCCGACAAGGTCCCGCTTGAATTCCGGCAAAACCAGGCCGCACCTCGCCTCCTCGACCACACTGGCATGTTCCCCATCAACCACTGCATCTTCCAGTAACCTCGTCTTGCTCGCGCTTGACCCACAGCTTCGACAACGACGACCACTGAGCGTGCCACCGTCTGCCATTATCTCCGATGACTCCTCTGGTAATGTTCTGACCGCCCCTCTTCCCTTCTTTCGCATACAAGCATTCACCACAACCTTGCGCGTCTAACCACACCTTCCTTTCTCTCTGGCGTGACCCGTAGCGTCGCCTTCGTCAGCATCCGAGAGCACCCATCGCCAGAAGCTCCTCCGGTGAGCAATCACCGTCGCCCCCGTGCACCCCCTGCTCTCCTACAACCACGTTGAGCACCAGCATTCCACGGCGAACCCGGTGAGCATGTCCTTCCTATCCCTCGCTTACTGTAGCCGCCGCAGCGCCGCTAGCAGAGCACCGCCGCCGCGCGCCACCGTCGTCGCGCCGCCAGTTCTTGGCAAGGCGTTAGTAGCCGTTCGATTTAGATCCAGTGGATACGATAGATCCACTTAAACGAAGAGGTACGAGTGTCTCTGTGCCGCATGATCTGTTTAGATCCAACGCACCAGAAAGGCTGATCCAACCGAAGCGGTACCAGCCTATCAGAACGCGACGCGTGGCCCAGAGTTGATTTAAAATAGAAATTATGTTCTATTAGATGTTCAATTTTGTAAAATTCATAACTTTCAAACCACACGTCCAAATTTTGCAAACTTTATATCAATGGAATCAGCAAGACAAGTACTTTCCAACCATGCACTTTGTTTAGTAAATGCTTCTGTTAAAATGATTGTTTTTGCAGAAAGTTGTGTAGGCATATTTTGAGTATAAAATTCTTTCTAAAATTATTTTGGTGATAAAATCTTTGGAAAATGGTTTGTTTTGAACCTACTGACCATAGAAATCAATTTGTGGTTTCAAAAACATATTTTGTGAAGCAAAAGAATAAATCTTTGTTTTAGACCATTTCTAGTCAAATAAAAATGTTGTTATATGTTAAAAATACTTTTTGGAGGAAAATCTTTGGGAAATGTTTTCATTTAAAATCTCTGACCCTAAACACAAAGATCTATGTTTTGAAAAAATATTTTGTGAACCCTATAAAATTTATTGCTTTGCTAAAGGCAATTCTAACCACATAAAATATTGATTTGGTTTAAAAATGGTTTATAGGTAAAATCTCTTACAAATAGTTTTGCCACTTTATAAAATGACCAATAAGTGTTTTAGAATGTTTATAACCTATTAGAAACCATTTTTGAAAATAAAACAATGTTTGGCATGCTTGCATGCATTGTTTTGTTTCTATTATTTTATGTGATGTTGCTTGAATGGTAGATTGAAATATTGCTTGCTTGATTGAATTGTAGTGACATTTGAAGAGTGTGAATATTGCAAGATAAAGGAGTGAACTTATACTCTCTACCAAAAAGGCAAGTGATGCTTCATACTTTGTCCCACTATTTTCACTATGCATTAGTGATATTTCTAAGTAGGACTTGCATGGAATTTTTGCTAAGTATAAACTATGCCATGGGAAATCCTAGTAGATGAAACCTTAGTAGAAAGTTCCTAAGTTAAGATTCCTACTACTATCATGCTTAGCTTAGCTAGTCGAAAACAAGGGTGGATTATATTCATGCTATGGAAAGTTTCTAAGTCAAGGACTTGTGTTTTGTTTAATAAAACAACTAAGTGAATGAATCACCTGGGTGGAATGGAAGGAATGGTTTGTGTTGAGTGGTTACACAAGGCCCATTTCTATGGTTTACCTTGTGTATCTCACTTGTGGAATGCCACCCAGGAACAAAGAGATTTGAGATGTCAAATGTTGAGAAGCTTCAAGTGCAGCCACTTGGCATTATGGGCTCTGCCTGGATCATATAGGTTGCAATAACTTAGCCAAATGGACAGTTGGTGGTAGGGGATGATAGGTTGGAACGCGTCCATTCTGGTCTAAGGGAAGGCTTCTGAAAGATCTTGTCTTGGTGAAACCAAGTCTTGTGGGGAAAGTGCACCATCTCTGCAGAGTGTAAAATCTAAGTACTTAGCCATGTCCCTGGTAAAGGACAATTTGAGCATCAAGACATGGAAGCTATCAAGAATATCCTCATCCCAATTTTATAAATTAAAACTTTGTGGTTGAACAAGGGTTGAAGGATCAGCAATTTCTATTGGGAGATGCCTTGGGTGATTTTGTCAAGAAAAAACTTAGTGTTTTCAAATGATAAGGAAAGTCTATTTTGAGAAAAGCAAGCCTAAGCTCCACTTAGCCAAATGCATATAGATGATAGACTCCACTATACTACCATAGTATCACTTGCCAATAAAATTCAAATGTATTGACCCTTGTGGCTGTAACTTATTATGTTGCAGGTTTGTTTGATGTTAGTGAAGTTTATTGATTAGGATTACAAGTCTACAACCAACATGACTGCCTGTGGCACTTTGAAGATGAAGGACCCCATGCTATTGTTATATTCTGCTGCATTGTAATGAAATAGCCAAATGAGCTATGTAAGATGTAATAAATTTTTTTATTCCTGGTTATAAAGTTGTATATGACCTTTGTTTCTTGATATTACATCTTAACTGTGGATGCTAGCTATTGATCCAGGGACTAGCATTGTAAACACAGGGATCTCTACCTTATTAAAGGTTGGGAACTCTACAGATGGTATCAGAGCACTGTGTTGCCTATAGGATTGTAACCCTAGGATTGGACAAAACCCCTTAGGAAAAAATAGGAGTTGAATTTGTTCCAAAACTTATTTACAAACAATCTTGTAAACTCTTTCCTCAACCTTTTTTGTTTTGACTCTACATCTCTTCCTTTTGAAACTTGATGAGCAAAGCCTCAACCATGAGCAAAGGACTTCACCAACTCCAATGACTTCAACTTCAACATCATCAAAGACTTCAACTTTAGTTACACCAAGGACTTCAACTTGGATATCACTAAGGATTACAAGTGAGACAAGAAATATTACTCAAGACTTGAAGACTAAGGAAACACAACTTGGAAGAAACCATCATCACCTTGAAGTTTTGTGACCAAGATTCAAGAAATTCTCCAAGGATACAAGGATCTTGTTCATGAAGAAGCAACCAAGAAGGATGGAATGATCTCAAGTAAACCATATAGTTGGACCACCATATTTAGTTTAAATTAAACCCACCAACTTATGTGGTGTAGCAAAAATACTTTGTTGCTTAAAAATGTGCTTGAAACTTGTTGTTTGAGTGGAATGTTTGTTTGTGATTGCTTGTGCATTGCTTGTGTAAATTATGATGTGTGTGATTAGAATTAATTCCTTAGAAATCTTTTGCCCATTCTAATCCCAATCCAACCCAAACAGATGACTACTCCAAGAAACTCCAACATCAAGAATGGTGACAACAACCAAGAGCTATACATGAGAGAACAACTACTAGTAAACCAAACCCATTTGAATCAGATGACAACTCAATTTTTAGCCAACAACAATGAGTTAGACCCAACCTTGCAAAAGTTTTTAGAATTCCAATCCCAATTGTTGCAAGGGATGACCACTCAAATGATCAACATGGGAGACAACTCTTTACAAGGATTTTGTGACAACAAGGATGTCAAGGATGATATTCTAGAAGGAACCCAAGCTTGCAATGTTTGTGGAGACAAGGATCACACTTCCAAAGAGCATGAAGATCAATGCCCCAATTGTGAAGAGAAACATACAACTAATCAATGCCCCACATCTCAAGCTACCTGTTTCCTATGTGAAGGAAATAATCATGTCCCTATCCAATGCCCCATCTATTCCATAGTTCAACAAAGGAAACAAGGTGGAGTGCAACAACTGATTGCAGACTACCATGAGGGAACAACTTCTACCAAGAAGGATGAAGACAAAGGAAAATCTCAGCTTGCACCCCCATGCAGTATGACTCAATTTGATGGACCAAAGAGGAGACATATGTATTATCCAAGGAAAAGATCAAGGAGACCAGGAAACTTTCCTACCTTTGAGATAAGATATGAAGAACATGAACTAGAAGCACTCCTAGCTTTGGAGAAACCCAAGAAGAACAAAGACAAAAGCCAAGTGCAATGTTGTCATTGCAAAGAGATGGGACACTATGCCAATGAATGTCCTGAGAAGAAACAAAAATATAAGGAAATTAACCAAGTGTGGTGCAACAACTGCAAAGATCTAGGCCATTATGTGTCAACTTGTTCACAGAAGATACGAGAAGAACTCAATCTTGTCACATGTTACAATTGTGGTAACCAAGGACATTATGCAAGCAATTGTCCAGAAAAGATGAAGCACAAGATAAAGTCTATGAAGGATCTCAGCCTTGTCACATGTTTCAAGTGTGGAAACAAAGAACACTATGCAGATGTTTGTCCAGAGAGGTTTCAACAAGATCCCAAGCAAGCCAAGAAGTAATCTAGTTGGAAAAATTTTAAGGGTGGTAGTACCCTAGTTGCTTCGAGCCAACTTGTAACCCTAGCCTTCCCAAATCTCGGGACGAGATTTATTTTAAGGGTGGTAGCCTGTCACATCCCAAGATTTTCCAAATCTTGTAATGTGAAAAATAAATAAACAAAATAAATAATTGTTGAATTTTTAGGGTGAAAAGAAACTTTTGTTTCTAAATGGGAACTTAAAATCCCATCTTGAACAAACTTTGATTCAAGTTTGAATCCAACAAAATCCAAATCATGTGAAGTGCATTCCTCAATGAATGTATCTTGAAATTTAAACACTTGGAAAGTTAGACCAAAACCCTAAAACACTAATGGAAGAAAAACATTTCCAAGTTATCTCAAAGACTAAAGATTTGATCCATATAAAATTGGTCAAACAAACATTTCAAAATGATCAAGAATGACAAATGGAAAACTTGCAAGAATGGTTGAGGAACCATTGGGGAAGAAGGCCCCGTATATAGGTCCCTCCAAAATCCAATCGTTGCAGCCCAAAAACGTGACTCCCGGTACTACCGGACTTTTTCCCGGTACTACCGGACTTTCCCGGCACTACCGGACATTTCCTGGGGTTCCTGGGGCTCCAAACGCATTTTTTCTCTGCGCTCCCCGGTACCAAAATGCGGTACTACCGGATCCTGGTCCGGTACTACCGGTCATCACAGAACGAAAACAACCATAACTTTTGCATCCGGACTCCGATTTCGATGATCTTGGGCTCGTTTCGAAAAGGGCAACAACCTCTACAAGATCATGCAAAGAAACATCATAGTCCAGCAAGGGAGTATAGATCCAAATGACAAAGTAAAAAACCTTCTGCCATGCTAGGTACTAAAATGCGGTACTACCGCTTTTTGGTACCTAGTCCGTGTAGGGGTTCGTAGCATGGAAAACAAAAATTTTCTATCGCATACAAACAAACAAGCCAAGATCTATCTACTAGATTGTAGCAACGAGTCGATGGAATAACTTACCCTCGAAGATTCCAAAGCGTTTAACGAGAGCGGATTCTCGTGGGTGATGTAGTCGTACTCTTTCCGATCTCAAGATCGTGTAGACGATCCTTCCGGCGCCACGTTCCGGCAGCGCTCCCGCAGTGGGTCACACGTTCGGTACTCGACGAAGACCTTCCTCTCCCTTGTTCCAGCAGGCAGCGGAGGTTGTAGCACTCTCCTCGCGATTCCGGCAGCACAACGGCGTGGTACCGGAAGTAGAGGGGAAATCCCGCAGGGCTTCGCCTTAAGCCGGTGCGAGTATGGTGGAGCTTATGAGAGAGGCTATTAGTGGTTTAGTAATTAGACACACCAATTATAAGGCTCTAAACTAATTAGAAGGCTCTAAACCGCTGGCTAAAGCAATTAGAAGCTCTAAACCAAAACGGCTCTAAACCGGAGGTAGAAGATAGGAACTTGTGTGTTCTAGGAGGGAGCCCTGCCCCTCCTTTTATAGGTGGGGAGGCGCGGCCAGGGGAGGGGAGTCCCTCCCCAAGTCGGCCTTGGGCTGGGCGCCAGCTTGGAGGAGTGGGACTCCTCCTCCAAGTTGGTTCCAACTCCTCTTGCTTGTTTCCCACAGTTTCCCGTTTCCCACAGTTTCCTGTTTTAGCCGTTTGACTTTCAAACTGGCAATTTGACTTTCATGTTTTTGGAACAGCAAGAAGACTTTGTACATGATGCAATCATTCAATGACACACTCATGTACCCTCCCCCCCCGGAGTGCCGGACAATCCGGAACCTTCTAGAACATTCCCGATGAAAACACCGGAATCATTCCCGAACTCCGAAACGGGACTTTCCTTATATGAATCTTATTCTCCGGACCATTCCGGATCACCTCGTGATATCCCGGATCCCATCCGAGACTCCGAACAACATTCGGTCTCTTTCTCATAATACCATAACTACTCAAACAACGTCGAATCCTTAAGTGTGTCTCCCTACGGTTCGTGAATTATGCGGACATGATCGAGACACTTCTCCGAACAATAACCAACAGAGGAATCTGGAAATTCATATGGCTCCCACATATTTCTACGATTACTTTGCGATCGAATGAACCACTTACATACGATACCAATTTCCCTTTGTCTCACGATATGTTACTTATCCGAGGTTATGATCGTCGGTATCTCTGCATACCTAGTTCAACCTCGTTACTGATAAGTACTCTTTTCTCGTTCCCGTGATATGTGATCCCTTGTGACCAAGTCACAATGTTGCAAGCCAATTGGATGACATTCCACCGAGAGGGCCCAGAGTATATCTATCCGTCATGTGGATGGACAAATCCCACTCTTGATCCATGTGTTTCAACCAATACTTTCCGAACACTTAATGCCACCTTTATAGCCACCCAGTTACGGTGTGGTGTTTGATGTCATCAAAGCATCCATTCGGTAAAGGTGATATGCATGATCTCATGGTCGAAGGAATTAGGTTACTATGTATCAGAAAGCATATAGCAATTTGAACTATTGAAATGACTTTGATCTTTATGCTACGCTTATCAATAGGAGTATGTCCACCATATCATTCTCCTAACGATATGATCTTGTTGTTGATAACATCTCAATGTTCATGATATGGAAACCACAATCATTTAATCAACCAACAAGCTAGTGAAGTATAGAGGCTATACTAGGGACTTCAATTTAAGTTTACAATTCACACAAGTATTAATGTTTCCTTGTTAATACTATTATAGCATGAATATAAACATTTATCATAAACACAAAGATATAATAATAACTATATTTATTATTGCCTCTAGGGCATATCTCCAACAGTCTCCCACTTGCACTAGAGTCATCTAATCTAGATTACATGGTAATATACCGAACACCCATGGCAGTTTGGTGTTGGTCATGTTTTGCCCTCGGGAGAGGTTTAGTCAACGGATCCGCCACATTCAGATCTGTGTGTACTTTGCAAATCTTTATATCCCCATCCTGGATATGTTCTCGAATAGCGTGAAAACGCAGCTTGATATGCTTCAGCTTCTTGTGTGACCTTGGTTCTTGCGCATTGGCTATGGCGCCCATGTTATCACAGTAGATAGACATTGGGTCCAGCGCACTTGGAACCACACCCAGCTCTGTAATGAACTCTTTCATCCATATCGCTTCTTGTGAAGCCTCCGAAGCAGCCATGTATTCCGATTCAGTTGAAGATCTCGCCACAACGCTTTGCTTTGCACTCCTTCTAGCTAACTGGTGCACCATTCAAAATAAATACGTATCCGGATTGTGATTTAGAATCATCTGGATCGGTGTTCCAACTAGCATCGGTGTAACCATTAACAACGAGCTGTTCATCACCTCCATAAGAAAGAACCATATCCTTAGTTCTTCTCAAGTACTTAAGGATGTTTTTGACCGCTGTCCAATGATCCACTCCTGGATCACTTTGATATCTGCTAGTTAAACTAACAGCATATGCAATGTCGGGTCTAGTACATAGCATGGCATACATTAGAGATCCTATGGCTGAGGCATAGGGAGTCTTACTCATCCTTTCTCTATCTTCTGCCGATGTTGGACTTTGAGTTTTACTCAAGGTCGTATTGGGCAACATGGGCAAGAATCCTTTCTTGCTTTCTTCCATTCCAAACTTCTTTACAACTTTGTCCAAATATGTACTCTGTGACAATGATATTTGGCGTTTCGATCTATCTCTATAAATCTTTATGCCTAATATGTAAGCTGCTTCGCCAAGATCCTTCATTGAAAAACTATTATTCAAATATTCCTTGACACTATTAAGAAGGTCTACATCATTCCCAATCAACAATATGTCATCCACATACAGTATTAAGAATGCTACAGAGCTCCCACTCACTTTCTTGTAAATACAAGCTTCTCCATAAGTTTGTATAAAACCAAAAACTTTTGATTACCTTATCAAAACGTTGATTCCAACTTCGGGATGCTTGCTTCAATCCATAGATGGACCGTTGAAGCTTGCATACCTTGTTAGCATCTTTAGGATCGACAAAACCTTTGGGTTGCATCATATACAACTCTTCATCAATGTCTCCATTGAGGAATGTTGTTTTGACATCCATCTGCCATATCTCATAATCATAATATGCAGCGATTGCTAACATAATCCTCACAGACTTTAGCTTCGCTACCGGTGAGAAAGTCTCATCGTAGTCAACTCCTTGAATTTGTCAAAACCCTTTTGCGACAAGTCGAGCTTTATAGACAGTAACATTACCATCAGCATCTGTTTTCTTCTTGAAAATCCATTTGTTCTCGACAGCCTTCCGGCCATCCGGTAAGTCCACAAAGTCCATACTTGGTTTTCGTACATGGATCCAATCTCGGATTTCATGGCTTCTTGCCATTTATTGGAATCTGGGCTCATCATCGCTTCCTCATATGTCTCGGGGTCATCGGTGTTGTCCACCACCATGACATTCATAACGGAATCATACCAATCTGGAGTGGTACGAGTTCTCGTTGACCTCCGAGGCTCTGTAGTAACTTCAACCGAAGTTTCATGATCACCATCATTAGCTTCCTCTCTTATTGGTGCAGGCACCACAGGAACTTCTTCCGGTGCTGCGCTACTCGCAATTTCGAGAGAAGGTTCGACAACCTCGTCGAGTTCTACTTTCCTTCCAGTCACTTCTTTCGAGAGAAATTCCTTCTCTAGAAAGGATCCATTCTTGGCAACGAAGATTTTGCCTTCGGATCTATGATAGAAGGTATACCCAATAGTTTCCTTCGGGTATCCTATGAAGACGCATTTTTCCGCTTTGGGTTCAAGCTTGTCCGGCTGTAACTTCTTTACATAGGCTTCGCATCCCCAAACTTTAAGGAACGACAATTTAGGTTTCTTCCCAAACCATAATTCATACGGTGTCGTTTCAACGGATTTAGACGGTGCCCTATTTAAAGTGAATGCGGCTGTTTCTAATGCATAACCCCAAAATGATAGCGGTAAATCTGTAAGTGACATCATAGAACGAACCATATCTAAGAGAGTTCGATTACGACGTTCGGACACACCATTACGCTGTGGTGTTCCCGGCGGTGTCAATTGTGAAAGTATTCCGCACTTCTTTAAATGCTCGCCAAACTCGTAACTTAGATATTCACCTCCACGATCAGAACGTAGAAATTTTAATCTTCTTGTTACGTTGATTCTCTACCTCACTTTGAAACTCCTTAAACTTCTCGAAAGTTTCGGACTTATGTTTCATGAAATAGATATACCCATATCTACTCAAGTCATCCGTGAAGGTAAGAACATAACGATAACCACCGCGCGATGCTACACTCATGGACCACACACATCGGTATGTATGATTTCCAATAAGTCCGTAGCTCGCTCCATCATACCAGAAAATGGAGTCTTAGTCATTTTACCCATCAGACATGCTTCGCATCTTTCAAGTGATTCAAAATCAAGTGATTCAAGAAGTCCATCGGAATGGAGTTTCTTCATACGTTTCACTCTGATGTGACCAAGACGACAGTGCCACATATAGGTCGAATTATCGCTTGATTTCAAACGTTTAGCCTCAATGTTGTTGATATGTGTATTTCCACTATCGAGATTCAATAAGAATAGACCATCTATCAAAGGTGCATGTGCATAAAACATATTACTCATATAAATAGAACAACCATTATTCTCAGATTTAAACAAGTAACTGTCTCGCAATAAACAAGATCCCGATATAATGTTCATGCTCAACGCAGGCACCAAATAACAATTATTTAAGTATAAAACTAATCCCGATGGTAGATGAAGAGGTAGCGTGCCGACCGCGATCACATCAACCTTTGATCCGTTTACCACGCGCATCGTCACCTCGTTCTTCGCTAGCTTCCGTTTATTCTGCAGCACCTGTTTCGAGTTACAAATATGAGCAACCGAACCAGTATCAAATACCCAGGCACTACTACGAATACTAGTGAGATACACATCAATAACATGTATATCAGATATACCTTTCTTCTTGATGTTGCCGTTCTTCAAATCCGCCAAGTACTTTGGGCAATTCCGCTTCCAGTGACCTACTCCCTTGCAGTAAAAGCACTCAGTTTCAGGCTTTGGTCCAGCCTTGGTTTTCTTCGTCGGCGTGGTAACTTTCTTACCACCCTTCTTGAAGTGTCCCTTTTGCTTAGACTTGCCCTTCTTGAATTTGGTGGTCTTATTGACCATCAACACTTGGTGCTCTTTCTTGATCTCCACTTCTGCAGATTTTAACATAGCAAATAGTTCTGGCAACTCTTTGTTCATGTTCTGCATGTTGTAGTTCATCACAAAGTTCCTGTAACTTGGTGGCAATGACTGGAGGACGCGGTAAACCCCCAAAGCATTAGGAATCACTATACCCAAGCTTTGAAGTTTGTTTGCGTGCCCAGACATCTTAAGCACATGCTCACTGACGGAGCTGCCCTCTTCCATCTTGCAGTTAAAGAACTTTTCAGAAGCTTCATAACTTTCAATTGCCGCATGAGTCTCAAAAATTAATTTGAGATCCTCGACAATATCATATGGGTCTGACTCTTCAAACCTTTTCTGAAGCTCCGATTCTAAACCATACAAGATAGCACACTGAACTATGGAGTACTGATTCTTCCGAGCGAGGTAAACATTCTTTACTTCATCGGGAGCATCAGCTGCAGGTGGGTCACCCAGCGGTGCATCCAGCACATAGGTCAAATTACCAGCTGTGAGGACAATCCTCAAATTGCGGAACCAATCCACGAAGTTGCTTACATTTTTTTTTCAACTTTTCTTTCTCTAGGAACGCATTAAAATTGATGGTAGGGGTTGCCATTGATCTACAACATATTTGCAATAGTTTAGACTAAGTTTATGACAAATTGAGTTCACATTAATTAATGAAATTAAACTAGGTGAACTCCCACTCAAAACAACATCCCTCACATTGTTTTAGTGATCACACGAACCAAATCCACTACATCAACACCGATCATCACGAGAGTTGATATAGTTTCAATGGCGAACAATCATCATGTTCATCATATCTACTATATGATATATGCTTTACCTTTCGGTAATCCGTGTTCCTGAGACCATGTCTGTACATGCTAGGCTCGTCAAGATCAAACCTTAGCCACCGCATAAGCAAATCTGGCTTGCTTACGTTGTATACACTTGCGGAATCTAACACACCCGATCATCACGTGGTGCTTCGAAACAACAAGCTTTAGCAACGGTGCTAACTAAGGGAGAACACTTTATGATTTGAAATTCATGTGCATGAGGGATCATCTTATAATGCTACCGTCGTCTACTAAGCAATACAAGATGCATAAAGGATTAACATCACATGCAATTCATAATATGTGATATGATATGGCCTTTCTTCTTTGTGCTTCCGATCTCCATCTTCAAACACGAACATGATCTCCATCATCACCGGCATTGCATCAAGGTCAATGACGCTTCACCATGGTTGTCTTCCACCGGCTTCAACTATTACAACTACTTTGAATAGACACGCGGGTCTTAACATAAATTAAAGACAACCATATGGCTCCTGCCGGTTGCCAACTTACAATAAGGAACATTGCATACATCAAATATAATCACAATCATGGCCATATCACATCACTGCACACCCCTGCAAAACAAAGTTAGACGCTTCTACTTTCTTTGCATATTTTACGTGGTTTGGGGTTTTCAATAAGTGTCGTTCTAACTTACGAACAAGAACCACAACATTGATACTAGCATTGTTGATTACCCATTGTAAATTGGATCTTAACTATGCTAGGAGAAACAGGCACCCGCAAAGCCACTTATGCAATACAAGTTGCATGTCAAGCGTGGAGCAAGTCTCATGAACGATGTCATGTAAGGTTAGCCCGGGCCGCTTCATCCTAACATACCGCAAGATGCAAAGTACACAAAAAGCAATCTACAATAAAAGCATCAACGCCCACAATGACCATTGTGTTCTACTCGTGCAACAGATCTACATATAGACACGGCTCTGATACCACTGTAGGGGTTCGTAGCATGGAAAACAAAAAATTTCTATCGCATACAAACAAACAAGCCAAGATCTATCTACTAGATTGTAGCAACGAGTCGATGGAATAACTTACCCTCGAAGATTCCAAAGCGTTTAACGAGAGCGGATTCTCGTGGGTGATGTAGTCGTACTCTTTCCGATCTCAAGATCGTGTAGACGATCCTTCCGGCGCCATGTTCCGGCAGCGCTCCCGCAGTCGGTCACACGTTCGGTACTCGACGAAGACCTTCCTCTCCCTTGTTCCAGCAGGCAGCGGAGGTTGTAGCACTCTCCTCGCGATTCCGGCAGCACAACGGCGTGGTACCGGAAGTAGAGGGGAAATCCCGCAGGGCTTCGCCTTAAGCCGGTGCGAGTATGGTGGAGCTTATGAGAGAGGCTATTAGTGGTCTAGTAATTAGACACACCAATTAGAAGGCTCTAAACCAATTAGAAGGCTCTAAACCGCTGGCTAAAGCAATTAGAAGCTCTAAACCAAAACGGCTCTAAACCGGAGGTAGAAGATAGGAACTTGTGTGTTCTAGGAGGGAGCCCTGCCCCTCCTTTTATAGGTGGGGAGGCGCGTCCAGGGGAGGGGAGTCCCTCCCCAAGTCGGCCTTGGGCTGGGCGCCGGCTTGGAGGAGTGGGACTCCTCCTCCAAGTTGGTTCCAACTCCTCTTGCTTGTTTCCCACAGTTTCCTGTTTCCCACAGTTTCCTGTTTTAGCCGTTTGAATTTCAAACTGGCAATTTGACTTTCATGTTTTTGGAACAGCAAGAACACTTTGTACATGATGCAATCATTCAATGACACACTCATGTACCCTCCCCCCCCCCCCGGAGTGCCGGACAATCCAGAACCTTCTAGAACATTCCCGATGAAAACACCGGAATCATTCCCGAACTCCGAAACGGGACTTTCCTTATATGAATCTTATTATCCGGACCATTCCGGATCACCTCGTGATATCCCGGATCCCATCCGAGACTCCGAACAACATTCGGTCTCTTTCTCATAATACCATAACTACTCAAACAACGTCGAATCCTTAAGTGTGTCTCCCTATGGTTCGTGAATTATGCGGACATGATCGAGACACTTCTCCGAACAATAACCAACAGAGGAATCTGGAAATTCATATGGCTCCCACATATTTCTACGATTACTTTGCGATCGAATGAACCACTTACATACGATACCAATTTCCCTTTGTCTCACGATATGTTACTTATCCGAGGTTATGATCGTCGGTATCTCTGCATACCTAGTTCAACCTCGTTACTGATAAGTACTCTTTTCTTGTTCCCGTGATATGTGATCCCTTGTGACCAAGTCACATGCTTGCAAGCCAATTGGATGACATTCCACCGAGAGGGCCCAGAGTATATCTATCCGTCATGTGGATGGACAAATCCCACTCTTGATCCATGTGTTTCAACCAATACTTTCTGAACACTTAATGCCACCTTTATAGCCACCCAGTTACGGTGTGGTGTTTGATGTCATCAAAGCATCCATCCGGTAAAGGTGATATGCATGATCTCATGGTCGAAGGAATTAGGTTACTATGTATCAGAAAGCATATAGCAATTTGAACTATTGAAATGACTTTGATCTTTATGCTACGCTTATCAATAGGAGTATGTCCACCATATCATTCTCCTAACGATATGATCTTGTTGTTGATAACATCTCAATGTTCATGATATGGAAACCACAATCATTTAATCAACCAACAAGCTAGTGAAGTATAGAGGCTATACTAGGGACTTCAATTTAAGTTTACAATTCACACAAGTATTAATGTTTCCTTGTTAATACTATTATAGCATGAATATAAACATTTATCATAAACACAAAGATATAATAATAACTATATTTATTATTGCCTCTAGGGCATATCTCCAACAGTCCGGCAATGGATTTTGGCAACTTTCAAAAACCTTCTACCTTGCTAGGTACTAAAATGCGGTACTACCGCATTTTGGTACCTAGGAGACCAGCAGATATTCAAACGGCTATAACTTTTGATTGGTAACTCCGATCGACCCGATTCCAATTGCGTTGGAAAGAGGAAGACATGAGCTTACCTATAAAAGGTGAAAATATTGGTTATCACAAAGTGAGAATGTATCAAGTATAATAATGTGAGATACCTCACTTGGTGAGAAACCGAAAAAACGCATAGATCAAAATCGCAATAAGATATAAAAGAGGGATCCGATTTTGATGAACAAGAGCTTGTTATGGAGATTACCACAATCTCTATATCCTCACATGGACAAGACCAAATAACAACCAAATACGATGATGCAAGTATGCAAAGGTTTGAGCTCTCTCCGAACGATGTGATCGAGTTACTCATTCGAGAGCCCCTCTTGTTAGTACGGTTATCTATCCTAAACCCAGTATTCCACAAACAATATAAGACCGGCAAAAGGGAAAACCTATCAAGATTATACCTTTGCCTTGTGCATTCCACTTGAGCTCGATCTAGACGATCTTTACCTTCTCAAGATGGAACGCCTTTCTTGATTCCTCATCATCGATCCATGATCACCGAGGATGGCAAGCATCAAACATGAGATCTTCTAAAGATTGTGCATTTTGAGCTTGCACAACATATCTTCTTCTCATTTCATCGACCTTGAAGCCGACACAAGCTCCAAGCGATGCCAATGGACAATTCCTACAAGTATAACTTAATACACACATTAGTCCATAAAGATTGTCATTAATTACCAAAACCACACATGGGGGCCCACATGTTCTTTCATCCCCGTTACCAAAATGCGGTACTACCGGACCCCGATACTACTGGATCCTGGTCCGGTACTACCGATCATCACAGAACGAAAACAACCATAACTTTTGCATCCGGACTCCGATTTCGATGATCTTGGGCTTGTTTCAAAGAGGACAACAACCTCTACAAGATCATGCAAAGAAACATCATAGTCCAGCAAGGGAGGATAGATCCAAATGACGAAGTAAAAAACCTTCAGCCGCGCTAGGTACTAAAATGCGGTACTACCGCTTTTTGGTACCTAGCCCGGTAGTGGATTTTGGCAACTTTCCAAAACCTTCTGCCTTTCTAGGTACTAAAATGCGGTACTACCGCATTTTGGTACCTAGGAGACCAGCAGATATTCAAACGGCTATAACTTTTGATTGGTAACTCCGATCGACCCGATTCCAATTGCGTTGGAAAGAGGACGACATGAGCTTCCCTATAAAAGGTGAAAATATTGGTTATCACCAAGTGAGAATGTATCAAGTATAATAATGTGAGATACCTCACTTGGTGAGAAACCTAAAAAACGCATAGATCAAAATCGCAATAAGATATAAAAGAGGGATCCGATTTTGATGAATAAGAGCTTGTTATGGAGATTACCACAAGCTCTATATCCTCACATGGATAAGACCAAATAACAACCAAATACGATGATGCAAGTATGCAAAGGTTTGAGCTCTCTCCGAACGATGTGATCGAGTTACTCATTCGAGAGCCCCTCTTGATAGTACGGTTATCTATCCTAAACCCGGTCTTCCACTAACAATATAAGACCGGCAAAAGGGAAAACCTATCAAGATTATACCTTTGCCTTGAGCATTACACTTGAGCTCGATCTAGACGATCTTTACCTTCTCAAGATGGAATGCCTTTCTTGATTCCTCATCATCGATCCATGATCACCGAGGATGGCAAGCATCAAACATGAGATCTTCTAAAGATTGCGCATTTTGAGCTTGCACAACATATATTCTTCTCATTTCATCGACCTTGAAGCCGACACAAGCTCCAAGCGATGCCAATGGACAATTCCTACACGTATAACTTAATACACACATTAGTCCATAAAGATTGTCATTAATTACCAAAACCACACATGGGGGCCCACATGTTCTTTTAGAAGGGCCTTTCTTTCCACCTTTTATATTGAGTCTCCACCTTCTATCCTTAGGCACCAATTAAGAGAGTATAGTTGCCATTCTTAGTTCTATGTGCATTGTCCCAAAACTTATTGATTGATTCATATTGTTGATATTACTTGCTCATGAACTATTTGTATCTAGTCACCCTTCTGAACTTTGAAGGTGTCCTATGCATTTATGTTTTGCTACTCCATGAGGGACAAGATGAATGCCACTATGCTATGTTTTCTGTATGTGAAACAAACAAACATTTTTCAATGCATGTTATTCATGATCTTTGTTTGTAACCTCTCATGTTTCATGCACATTTACTTCGTCTTATTGTTAGAACTCCATCTTTCGTTCTCATGTTTAGAGTAGTTTGATCCTAGCTTTCATTGCTTGAAAATGGTTTAATCTTGATTTTGATGGTGCATGTCACCTCAAAAATTATTCTTTTTATCACTTACCTACTCGAGGACGAGCAGGAGTTAAGCTTGGGGATGATTGATACATCGGAAACGTATCTATAATTTTTTATGTTCCATGCTTGTTTAGTATCTACTTTGCTTTGCTTTGTCTATACTTTGAGGTGTTTTTATATGTTTTCTGGAACTAACCTATTGACAAGATGCCACAGTGTCAGTTGCCTGTTTTCTGTTGTTTTTGGTTTCAGAAAGCTAAAAAATGAATATTCTCGGAATTGGACGGGACAAAAGCCAAACTTCATATTTTCCCTGAACGATACGAAAAATTGATGATGAGACGGAGGAGGACACTAGGGTGGCCACACCCTAGGTGGGCGCAGGTCCCACCTTGGCCGCACCCACAGGGGGTGTTGGCCCCCTGGCCCTCCACCGACCTTGCCTCCTTCGTCTATAAGATGCCTCTGACCCAAAAACCCTAAATCATCGACAAAAAAGGCACGAAAAGTTCACAGCGCCGCCGCCACCAAAGGGGAGATTCGGGGGGGGTAGAAAGCCTCTATTCCGGCACCCTGCCGAGACGGGGAAGTGCCCCCGGATCCATCTCCATCGATCTCCACCACCATCTCCATCACTGTTGCTGATTACCATGATGAGGAGGGAGTAGTTCTTCCTCGAGGCTAAGGGCTCTACCGGTAGCTATGTGTTCATCTCTCTCTCTCTCTATGCGTAATCATATTGTGGCCATGAGCTTTGTAATCAAGTAGATCTACCTTTCTACTCAAGTGCTTTAATAGATCTCTGCTCTCCCCATGTGTGTGAAAGTGACAGCTTGCACGCCATGGTGGCACTTAGGATAGAGTCTACATAAATACTCATCGTGCTTTAATAGATCTATGCTTTTCCCCACGTGTGTGAAAGTGACAGCGTACACACCGTGGTGGCACTTAAGCTAGGTTACATATATATTATTCATGAGTTATATTTGGAGTTGGATGTGTTTATGAAACTGTGGTGTTTGTTGGAACCGTCTAGCACTCAAGGTGACAGTGTGGGGTTATCTAGATGGGGAAGGCGTACTTTAAGGAGTGTTGTTATAGCCCTACCATGGATTAGAGTGTCCAACCGGAGAGTAGTTCAGGGTAGTATCATGAAGAGAATATATTTATATGAGAGTGTTCACTAGTGAAAGTATGATCCCTAGGCCTTGTTTCTAAGCATTGAAACACCGTTTGCATCTAGATCTATTGCATGCTTGCTTCCATTTTTTGCCTTTAGTCTTTTCCTCCCCGTCAGAAGCTCTTTTCTGGCACCGTTACCACTTATAATCATCCATACCACTTGTATTTCACTATCTCTTCGCCGAACTAGTGCACTTATACACCTGACAAGTGTATTGGGTGTGTTGGGGATACAAGAGACTTCTTGTATCTTGATTGCAGGGTTGCTTGAGAGGGATACCTTTGACCAATTCCTCCCTGAGTTCGATAAACCTTGGGTAACCCACTTTAGGGAAACTTGCTGCTCTTCTACAAACCTCCGCACTTGGAGGCCTAACAACTGTCTACAAGAACAGAAGTGTGTAGACACCAGAGATCGATGGAGATGGCTCCAGGGGCAATTCCCCGTCCCGGCAGGGTGCCAGAACAGAGACTTCTGTCCCCCGAATCTCCCCTTCGGTGGCGACGGAGCTGCGGAACTTTTTGTGGATGTATGCCGATTCATCTAGGGTTTTCTCATCAGGGCATTATATAGGCAGAAGGGCAAGGCGAGGAGGCAGCCAGGGGCCCACACCCCCTGGTGGCGCCACCAGGGTAGGCCCACACCACCCTAGGGTGTTCCCACCATGGTGCCCTACTCTGTCTCTGCTTCGTGTTTTCGTATTGCTCCGGGAAAAATAGTAACTTTGGCTTTTGTCCGGTCCAATTTCGAGAATAATCATTTTTTATCTTTTCTAAAACAAAAAACAGCAGAAAACAGGCAACTGACACTGCGGCATATTGTCAATAGGTTAGTTCCAGAAAGTGTATAAAAATACCTCAAACTGTAGACAAAACATAAGACACATGATATAAAACAAGCATGGAGCATAAAAAATTATAGATACGTTTACGACGTATTAAGCATCCCAATCTTAACTCCTGCTCGTCGTCAAGTAGGTAAGTGATAAAAAAGAATAATTTTTAAGGTTACATGCACCATCACAATCTTGATCAAACCATTTGCAAAGCATTGAAAGCTGGGATCAAAGTACTCTAAACAAGATCATGAAAGATTTGGTTCTAACAATAAGACATAGCATCTATGTTGCAACATGAAAGGATACAAACAAATATCATGAATAACAATGCATTGAAAGACATTTGTTTGTTTCATATATAGAAAACATATCATAGTGGCATTCAGCTTGTCCCTCATGGAGTAGCAAAACATAAATACATAGGACACCTTCAAAGTTCATAAGGGTGACTAGATACAAATAGTTCAAGAACAAGCAATATCAACATTACGAATCAATCAATAAGTTTTAGAACAATGCACATAAAACTAAGAATGACAACTATGCTCTCTTAATTGGTGCATAAAGATAGAAGGTGGAGACTCAATATAAAAATTAAGGAGAAAGTGCCTTCAAAGGGAAGCAGTGATTTCAAGTTTCATTAAGATCTTCCAAAAATTATGGTACTTGTTAGCTTTCAGCTCTCATTGCCCCTATCATAAGAATCTTGAAGTGATTAAGGTTAAAGGTGAAACAAATATGGAGTATATGCTTGACAAAGTATAAGTTGGCAATCTCATGTCCCTTGAGTACGAGGGCCGTTCCACATGCTACTCAACTTTAGTTACCGGTAAGTTCTTATCTTAGTAAGTACATGTGTATCATAGAGAACCGCCAATGGGGTACCCTTTGCCCCATGATACAGGAGCTATCCCATATCAAAATGACAAGGCAAGTAAACAATGAGCATCTCAGCAATCTTCTTATTTACCATGGGAAAATGGTGTTTTTTCTCTTCTTTCCTCTTATCTATCTCTCTCTTTTTTTATAAGAAGAATGCTTCATAGATTGCTCACTATGGTGATGCTGCATGTTTCCACCATGATTAGGCATGGCTTAGGCTAGCGGCCCAGGATTTTATCTAACACATATACATAACTCCATGGACTAATAAGCTTCCCTTTTATTTCACACCGCCGACATCCATAAACAAAAGAACATGATATCAACTGGTTAGATATCTACAGGTGTTGAAAGCGTTCCCCATGACAGCACGGTTCTGCTAATTCCCAACTTATAAGTGCAAGCATATACAACATAGATGACACAATGGTTCAAGTTTATTAGGGGCGAGAAAAATAAAGTGTGCCATCAAGTTTGTGAAAGCTTTAATCACTAATTTTCACTTAACAAGTTTTATTTGGAAGATAAATAAAACAAGAATATACTTGGAATGGTGTAACACACCATGCATAGGAATTTATAGTGGACTCTTTGGAATAACTTGGTTTCTTGGAAGTTGGATGCATGAGTAGAGCTTACTCAATACAAGTGGAGGCTAGCAAAAGACTGGGGGTGACCAACTAAGAGAGCAATAATGGCCATAATCATGCAGAGCGACAAAACATTATCAATCAAAGCATAAAGTGGCACCACAAGTCAAAAACTAAATGATCATAGAGGCTAAGGTGACTGGTTCATAGTCATAACATGGTGTGAGCATGTGCCAAGTCAACCCAAATAAAGCATCAAAGGAGAATACCACAATATTATGCTTTTGTATGCTAAAACAACGCATGATTCTTTCAAGGCACATTAAGCAATCTCAATTGTTTGGAACAAGTCATGCTATAGCAATAATCACTAAGCATAAGGTCAAAACAACATCTAGCATGACATGATAAAGTCTAATCCATAGTCAAAACAAGCTCCCTTTTGTACCACTAAAGCATGAAGCTTCCTACTCTTTTCCAACACCAATCGACTTATTTGAAGCAACTCACAAAGATAATAATCAATAAAGATCAGTGAGATTGTCTCACAAATCCACAAAGAAGAAATAAAACGTTCTAAGCAGAAAGCATAAGAAAACTAAGGCTAAACACAGTGCTAGCAAAAGAAAACACTCACAAAACAATAAGAGTGAAAACTAGAGTGTTCTAGGCAATGAAAACATAGCGTGTCTCTCTCCAAAAGAAGTGTGCTATAATCCAACCAACTTATTGCAGCAAACCAAACAAAAAAACTAAAAACAAAAACTAAGACGCTCCAAGAACAACACAACAGTGCATGAAACAATAAAAACGAAGTGTCTAGATAGACCTGAGATTTTTATTGATGAAGAAGGGTATGCCTTGGGCATCCCCAAGCTTTGACGCTTGTACCTCTTGAATATTTCTTGGGTGACACAGGGTGGAATCCCCAAGATTGAGCTTTTGTCCATTCTTCATCTCATTACATCATTCTTCCTTTACACCTGAAAATTCTCCTTCATACAAAACTTCACACAATCTTCATTAGCAACATTAGTGTATTCAAAAGATAATAAACCTTTGGATTTAGTCTTAAAACAGCAAAACTTTCATTAAAAACACAAGATACTGTAGCAATTCCCTCAAAAAGCTCAATTTACCAAAGAGAACCCTAAAAAAATCGATAAAGAGGCAAATTCAATTAAAGGCAGAAATATGTCAAAACAGACCAGAAGGTAGAAACCAATTTTTTCGAAGACCTTCTGGTGCTCAAATAAAAAAGTGCTGAGCTAACGAAAGTTAGCTAACTACCTGGGGGTTTTATTCAGAAAATTACAGCTCAATTCGACATACAGATATTTTAGAGGAATTTTTACACTGGAGCACAAAAATCTGTTTCGGGACAGCAACTTCCCCAAATCTTACTTTCGTTATTACAGAGGATAAAATAAAGAGGATACAGAGAGGTTATTACAGAAGTAATAAATTCCAAGACTCAAGAAAACTATTAGGTTATTGAAGGGTTTCGCGGCATAGTAAATCAAAATTTTCTACGGATGCGAACAGAGGGGAAGCCAAGATCTAATCTAGGAGATGCAAACAACGAGAGAGATTGGATTAGATCTTCATACCCTTGAAGATTCGCACAGCGGAACGTTCGTCGGAACGTGGGTGATGTAGTCGTACTCGCTTCTCCTCCTCGCGATCCGATCTGATCTAGCACCACAAGTGGCGGTGCCTCCGTGAGATGCACACGTGCAGCACCTCGAAGTCTCCTCCTTCCTTGGTCCAGCAAGTATGGTGGAGAGATGGGTTGGATCTACAATGCGACGGCGCGGTGAAATTTGGTGGAGAATTTCTGCAGCAGGGCTTCGCCTACAAGCAGTCGGGAGGGAGAGAGGAGGGCAGCAGGGCGGCTAGGGTTGGAGGGGAAGGTGTAGGGGGTTGGTGCGCCCCCAGCCCTCTATATATAGAGGGGTGGGCGCAGCCCTAGCCCCTCCCCCAAGCCAAGGCCGGCGGCCCCAAGGAGGAAGAGTGGGGGGCAAGGAAACCCCCCCTTCTAGAAGCTCTATCTAGAGTTTAAACCTCTCTTGGCCGGCTGGGCCCTATGGGGCCTTGTGCCCCTGGCCCAATGCGGCCAGGGCACTCCCTCGTAGGCCCATGCCCCCTCCCGGAAGGTGGGGCCACGTTGGTCCCCTTCCGGAAGGTTCTAGAAGCTTCCGGTACAATACCGATTAACCCGGAACAATTCCGAACTCCAAAAACTGCACTGCCTTATATGAATCTTATTCTCTGGACCACTCCGGAACCTCTCGTGATGTCCCGGATCCCATCCGAGACTCCGAACAAAAACTCATAAACCAATTATCCAATCTATCCTAGCGTCGAGACACGTTAAGTGTGTGACCCTGCGGGTTCGAGAATATGCAGACATGATCTTCTATCAATAATCAACAGCGGGGTCTGGAAACCCATATTGACTCCCACACATTCAACGATGATCATATTGGATGAACCACGATGCCAGGATTCAATCAATCCCATATATATATTCCCTTCGTCTCGCGATATTTTACTTGCCCGAGATTTGATCGTCGGTACCGTCATACCTAGTTCAATCTCGTTCACAGCAAGTACTTTACTCGTTCCGTAATCCGATATCACTTTGTGATTAACTCCTTAACCACATGCTTGCAAGCGGTGTTGATATCGATTACCCAGTGGGCCCAAAGTATATCTCTCCGACTTGGGAGGGACAAATCCCATCTCGATACATACAACCCAATAGATACTTTCCGATCACCTGAGAGACACCTTTATGATCACCCTCTCATAAGATGACGTTTGATGACCTCAAAGCTTTCTTCCGATACCAGGGAGTTGTATTATCTCATGGTCTAAGGAATACAATATTTGACATAAGAAAAGCTTCGCAAAGACGAACACGATGACACGATCTAATTGCTTCGCTTAGTTTGGGTATGTCCACCATATCATTCTCCCAATGATATGATCTCATTATTAATTTACAACTCATGTCCATGGTTAGGAAACCTTAACCATCATTAATCAATGAGCTAGTCCATAGAGGCATACTAGGGACACGGTGTTGTTCACAAACCACACAAGTATTAAAGTTTTCGCTTAATACAATTCTTGTTGGAGATATGCCCTAGAGGCAATAATAAATGTAGTTATTATTATATCTTTGTGTTTATGATAAATGTTTACATTCATGCTATAATAGTATTAACAAGGAAACATTAATACTTGTGTGATTTGTAAACTTAATTTGAAGTCCCTAGTAAAGCCTCTATATAATACTAGCTTGTTGGTTAATAGATGATTGTGGTTTCCTTATCATGAA
The DNA here is from genome assembly GCA_916181665.1 of Avena sativa. Taxonomy (NCBI): domain Eukaryota; kingdom Viridiplantae; phylum Streptophyta; class Magnoliopsida; order Poales; family Poaceae; genus Avena; species Avena sativa. The sequence continues at coordinate 344,822,262 of OV702280.1, read as the reverse complement.
CATTGAGATGTTATTAACAACAAGATCATATCGTTAGGAGAATGATATGGTGGACATACTCCTATAGATAAGCGTATCATAAAGATCAAGTCTTTTTAATAGTTCAATTGCTATATGCTTTCTGATACATAGTAATCTAATTCCTTCGACCATGAGATCATGCATATCACCTTTATCGGATGGATGCTTTGATGACATCAAACACCACACCGTAACTGGGTGGCTATAAAGGTGGCATTGAGTGTTCGGAAAGTATTGGTTGAAACACATGGATCAAGAGTGGGATTTGTCCATCCATATGACGGATAGATATACTCTGGGCCCTCTCGGTGAAATGTCATCCAATTAGCTTGCAAGCATGTGACTGGCTCACAAGGGATCACATATCATGGGAACGAGAAAAGAGTACTTATCGGTAACGAGGTTGAACTAGGTATGCAGAGATACCGACGATCATAACCTCGGATAAGTAAACTATCGTGAGACAAAGGGAAATTGATATCGTATGTAAGTGGTTCATTCGATCGCAAAGTAATCGTAGAAATATGTGGGAGCCATATGAATTTCCAGATTCCTCTATTGGTTATTGATCGGAGAAGTGTCTCGATCATGTCCGCATAATTCACGAACCGTAGGGAGACACACTTAAGGATTCGACGTTGTTTGAGTAGTTATGGAATGATGAGAAAGAGTCCGAATGTTGTTCGGAGTCTCGAATGTGATTCGGGATATCACGAGGAGATCCGGAAGGTCCGGAGAATAAGATTCATATAAGGAAAGTCCCGTTTCGGAGTTGGGGAATGGTTCCGCTGTTTTCATCGGGAATGTTCTAGAAGGTTCCGGAATGTCCGGCACTCCGGGGGTAAGGGTACATGAATGTGTTATATCAAGTTGGTATGATTGCATCATGTACTCGGTGTCATCGCTGTTCAAAATAGAGGGTTTATTTAAATCCTAGTTTGAAAAGTCAAATGGCTAGTTTGAAAGTCAAACGGCAGTTTTTGGAAAGAGGAGGAGGAGTGGGAAACCGAGTTGGGGAGGAGTTCCCTCCTCCAACCGCCGGCCCACCTCCAAGCCGAGTTGGGGAGGGACTTCTCTCCCTCCCCTTGGCCGGCCGGCCCCTCCACCTATATAAGGAGGGGCAGGGCTCCCTCCTAGAGACACACAAGATCCTCTCCTCCAAACCCTAGCCCCAAGCCGCCGCCGCCGCCATAGCCGCCGCCGGCCCTAGGGCAAACCGCCGCCGCCTAGCTAAACCCTAGCCACCAGCTTGCCCCCTTCCTTGGTGTGTCTAAACCCTAGAACACCGAGGGACTCTCTCATACTCCACCATACTCGCTCCGGCTTAAGGCGAAGCCCTGCGAGATCTCCCCTCTACTTCCGGTACCACGCCGTTGTGCTGCCGGAATCGCGAGGAGAGTGCTACAACCTCCGCTGCCTGCTGGAACAAGGGAGAGGAAGGTCTTCGTCGAGTACCGAACGTGTGACCGACTGCGGGAGCGCTGCCGGAACACAGCGCCGGAAGGATCGTCTACGCGATCTTGAGATCAGGAAGAGTACGACTACATCACCCACAAGAATCCGCTCTCGTTAAACACTTTGGAATCTTTGAGGGTGAGTTATTCCATCGACTCGTTGCTTCAATCTAGTAGATAGATCTTGGCTTGTTTGTTTGTATGCGATAGAATTTTTTTGTTTTCCATGCTACGAAACCCTACAATTCTAGCATGGAATATAAACATTATCATGAACAAGAATTATAATAATAACATCTTTATTATTGCCTCTAGGGCATAATTCCAACAGTCTCCCACTTGCACTAGAGTCAATAATCTAGTTTACATTTGGCAACAATCTCACACCCATGGCACTGAGGTGTTGATCATGTTTTGCACGCGGAAGAGGTTTAGTCAACGGATCTGCGACATTCAGATCTGTATGTACTTTGCTAATCTTCAGATCTCCATCTGCTATATAATCTCGGATTATATGAAACTTGCCGTTGATATGCTTAGTCTTTGGATGATATCTTGGTTCCTTAGCGAGTGCTATGGCGCCAGTGTTGTCACACAATATCTCCAGTGGGTCCAGTGCACTTGGAACCATGCCAAGCTCAGTGATGAAGTTCCTGATCCAAACTCCTTCACTTGACGCTTCTGCAGCAGCCATGTATTCCGCTTCTACTGTAGATCCCGCGATCACGCTTTGCTTGCAGCTTCTCCAGCTCACAGCTCCTCCATTCAAAATATACACGTATCCTGTCTGAGATTTAGAATCATCCTTGTCGGTGTCAAAACTAGCGTCGACGTAACCTTTTACGACAAGTTGTTCATCACCCCCATAGACTAAGAACATTTATTTAGTCCTATTTAGGTAGTTTAGGATGTTCTTCACGGCTGTCCAGTGTTCCACTCCTGGATCACTTTGATACCTGCTCTTCAAACTAAGAGCATTGGACACATCCGGTCTAGTACACAGCATGGCATACATGATGGAACCTATGGCCGAGGCATAAGGCACTTTGCTCATAGCTTCCCTATCATTTACCATAGCTGGACACTGAGCCTTACTCAATATCTTACCTGACAACATAGGCACCGAACCTTTCTTTGCCTTATCCATTCTGAACCTTTTCAGAACTTTGTCTAGGTATGTACTCTGGCTTAAAGCTATCAGGCGTCTTTGTCTATCTCTATAGATCTTGATGCCCAATATATAAGCAACTTCACCTAGGTCTTTCATTGAAAAACACTTGTTAAAATAACTCTTCACATCGTTAAGCATGTTAATGTCATTTCCAATAATCAATATGGCATCCACATATAGTACCAGAAATGTCACCGAGCTCCCACTCACTTTCTTGTAGATACAAGCTTCGTAGCTATTTGGAACAAATCCAAAGCTCTTGATCACTTGATCAAAACGAAGGTTCCAACTCCGAGATGCTTGCTTCAGTCTATAAATGGAACGCTGAAGCTTGCATACTTTATCAGCATCCTTAGGATCGACAAAACCTTCGGGTTGCATCATATACAACTCTTCATCAATGTTGCCATTGAGGAACGCAGTCTTGACATCCATCTGCCATATTTCATAATCATGAAACGCAAAAATTGCTAATAAAATCCGAATGGACTTAAACATCGCTACAGGAGAGAAAGTCTCATCGTAGTCAACTCCTTGAACTTGTCCAAAACCTTTCGCGACAAGCCGTGCTTTATAGACGGTAACATTACCATCCGCATTCGTTTTCTTCTTGAAGATCCATTTGCACTCAACGGCCTTTCGGTCGCTAGGAGGGTCCACCAAAGTCCATACTTGGTTTTCGCTCATGGATCCCAATTCGGATTTCATGGCTTCTAGCCATTTCTCAGAGTCTGGGCTCATCATCGCTTCCTCATAGTTCGTAGGTTCACTGTCTTCTACTAACAAGACAGTCAAGACAGGGTTGCCGTACCACTCAGGAGGGGCACGCGACCTTGTCGACCTGCGACGTTCAGTAGCAGCATCGTCCGAAGCTTCATGATCCTTGTCATTAGCTTCCTCTATTGTTGGTGCAGGCGGCACTGGAACAATTTCAGGTGTTGCGCTACTCTCCAATTCAAGAGAAGGTTCAATAACCTCGTCTAGCTCTACTTTCCTCCCACTCACTTCTTTCGAGAGAAACTCCTTCTCAATAAAGGAACCGTTCTTTGCGATAAACACTTTGCCTTTGGTTCTGTGATAGAAGGTATACCCAATAGTTTCCTTAGGGTATCCTATGAAGACGCATTTCTCCGCTTTGGGTTCGAGCTTGTCCGGCATCAACTTCTTGACGTAAGCTTCGCATCCCCAAACTTTAAGAAACGACAACTTAGGTTTAGCACCAAACCACAGTTCATACGGTGTCGTCTCAACGGATTTAGATGGAGCCCTATTTAAAGTGAATGCGGCGGTTTCTAATGCATAACCCCAAAATGATAACGGCAAATCAGTAAGAGACATCATTGATCGTACCATATCTAATAGGGTTCGATTCCAGCGTTCAGACACACCATTGCGCTGTGGTGTTCCGGGTGGCGTGAGTTGTGAAACGATTCCACTTGCTTTAAGATGCGTGAGAAAATCATAACTCAAATATTCACCTCCACGATCGGATCGTAGAAACTTAATCTTTCTGTTACGATGGTTCTCCACTTCATTCTGAAATTCTTTGAACTTTTCAAACGTTTCAGATTTATGTTTCATTAAATAGATATACCCATATCTACTTAAGTCATCTGTAAAAGTGAGAAAATAGTGATATCCACCGCGCATCGAAACACTCATCGGTCCGCATACATCGGTATGTATGATTTCCAACAAGTCCGTTGCTCGCTCCATCATACCGGAGAACGGTGTTTTGATTATCTTGCCCATGAGGCATGGTTCGCATGTGTCAAATGATTCAAAATCAAGAGACTCCAAAAGTCCATCAGAATGGAGTTTCTTCATGCGCTTTACACCAATATGACCTAGACGACAGTGCCGCAAATAAGTAGTATTATCACTATCTACTTTGCATCTCTTAGCCTCAATGTTATGGATGTGTGTTTCATCCCTTTCGAGATTTAGAAGAAATAAACCATTCACAATAGGTGCATGACCATAAAAGATGTTACTCATATAAATAGAACAACCATTATTCTACGATTTAAATGAATAACCGTCTTGCAATAAACACGATCCAGAAATAATGTTCATGCTCAACGCAGGCACATAATAACACTTATTAAGGTTTAAAACTAATCCCGAAGGTAAAACTAAGGAGAGCGTGCCGAAGGCCATCACATCAACTCTTGATCCGTTGCCAACGCGCATCGTCACCTCATCCCTCGCAAGCCACCGTCTATTCCGTAGCTCCTGTTTCGAGTTACAAATATTAGCAACTGAACCGGTATCAAATACCCAGGCACTACAACGAGGGCTAGTAAGGAAAACATCAATAACATGTATATCAAATATACCTTTGATGGTGCCAGCCTTCTTGTCCGCTAAGTACTTCGGAAAGTTGCGCTTCCAGTGACCCTTGTCCTTGCAATAGAAGCACTCAGTGTTCGGTTTAGGACCAGACTTGAGCTTCTTCTCAGCAGGGGCAACGCGCTTGCCGCCGCCTTTCTTGAAGGGCTTCCTTGCACCCTTACCTTTCTTGAAGGTGGGGGGCTTGTTGACCATCAACACATGATTATTCTTTTTGATGTTCACCTCCGCTACTTTCATCTTAGCAAAGAGCTCAGTGATCATATTAGTGGAACCAATCTGATTGTGATCAACTACAAAACTTTTGCAGCTAGGAGTGTCAATCTTGAGCTCCTCTGGAATCTTGCAGTCCAGTTGCTCAAGGCGTTGAGTGTAGCCCGACATCTTAATGGCGTGCTCACTAATGGAACTCCCTTCCTCCATCTTGTAGTTAAAGAATTTCTTAGAGATCTCATATCTCTCAGAACGGGCTTGAGTCTGAAACATGTTTTTCAGCTCCTCGAGAATCTCAAAGGGCCCGGCGAACTCCTCAAAACTATTTTGAAGATCCGATTCCATAGCATACAACATGGCGATCTTAATCAAATCATAATCATCCTTGCGCGACTGATAAACAGCTTTTTCATCAGCCGGCGCATCTACAGCAGGGGCGTTACCTAGCGCTTTCTCAAGGACATAGTCCTTTTGTCCGCCAGCGAGAATGATTCTCAGAATGCGGAACCATTTGGTGAAGTTAGACCCATTGTTTCTAAGATTTTCTATCCCAGCAAAAATGTTGAAGTTGAAGTTGGACTTGGCCATGTGATCTACAGTATTTGCAAGTACAATTTAGACTATGTTCATGATAAATAGTTCAACTTAATCAAATTACTAGATGAACTCCCACTAAATTCAACATCCCTCAAGTTGTTTAGTGAACACGATCCAAATTCACCACACCTAATCCGATCATCACGAGAAGAGATGTGGTTTCAATGGTGGACAACGAAGTGTCGATCATATCATTCATATGACTCATGCTTAACCTTTCGGTTCTTGTGTTCCGAGGCCATGTCTGTACATGCTAGGCTCGTCAAGTTAGACCCAAGTATTTCCGCGTGTGCAAAACTGGCTTGCACCCGTTGTATGTGAGCGTAGAGTCTATAGCACCCGATCATCACGTGATGCTTGGACACGACGAACTTTCGCAACGGTGCATACTTGGGGAGAACACATTTTTTATCTTGATCTTTAAGTGAGGAATCATCTTATAATGCTACCGTCGCGATCTAAGCATAATAAGATACATAAAGGATAAACATCACATGCATATAACTTTAATGTGACATGGTATAGCCAATCTTCGCGCAATGATCTCCATCTTGTGCGTTCCGGCATGATCTCCATCACTCCACCATGATTGCCTCCACCACGAATAGCAACTACAACTATTGCTAACTACTTAGCGATAAAGTGAAACTATTACATGGCGCATAAGAAGTTGACACACATGTCATACACAATTATAAAGACAACCATATGGCTCCTGCCGGTTGTGTACTCATCGACATGCAAGTCGTGAAACATTACAAAACATGATCATCGCATACATTATACACATCACATCTTGTGCCATACCATATCACAGAAAACACTCCCTGCAAAAACAAGTTAGACGCCTCTACTTTGTTGTTGAATGTTTTACGTGGCTTATGGGAGTAGATGCTAAGAACGATTCTTACCTACGGAAAGCCACAACGGTGATATTATGGTTGCCAAACTCCGGTGTTAATCCCATTACAACTATAGTGAGAGAAACTGACATCCACCAGCCGCATGTGTGGAACAAGCCACACGTCAAGTGCGGAGCCGGTCTCGCGAACGAAGTCGCGTAAGGTTGGCCTGGACCGCTTCAATCTCACTATCCCGCGTCATAAGAAGAACACAAACAAGAGGCTTGCAACAGAAAACATCAACGCCCGCAACAACCATGTTGCGTTCTACTCGTGAAACACATCTACGCATAGATCTAGCTCTGATACCACTGAAGGGTTTCGCGGCATAGTAAATCAAAATTTTCTACGGATGCGAACAGAGGGGAAGCCAAGATCTAATCTAGGAGATGCAAACAACGAGAGAGATTGTATTAGATCTTCATACCCTTGAAGATTTGCACAGTGGAACGTTCGTCGGAACGTGGGTGATGTAGTCGTACTCGCTTCTCCTCCTCGCGATCCGATCTGATCTAGCACCACAAGTGGCGGTGCCTCCGTGAGATGCACACGTGCAGCACCTCGACGTCTCCTCCTTCCTTGGTCCAGCAAGTATGGTGGAGAGATGGGTTGGATCTACAACGCGACGGCGTGGTGCAATTTGGTGGAGAATTTCTGCAGCAGGGCTTCGCCTACAAGCAGTCGGGAGGGAGAGAGGAGGGCAGCAGGGCGGCTAGGGTTGGAGGGGAAGGTGTAGGGGGTTGGTGCGCCCCCATCCCTCTATATATAGAGGGGTGGGCGCAGCCCTATCCCCTCCCCCAAGCCAAGGCCGGCGGCCCCAAGGAGGAAGAGTGGGGGGCAAGGAAACCCCCCTTCTAGAAGCTCTATCTAGAGTTTAAACCTCTCTTGGCCGGCTGGGCCCTATGGGGCCTTGTGCCCCTGGCCCAATGCGGCCAGGGCACTCCCTCATAGGCCCATGCCCCCTCCCGGAAGGTGGGGCCACGTTGGTCCCCTTCCGGAAGGTTCTAGAAGCTTCTGGTACAATACCGATTAACCCGGAACAATTCCGAACTCCAAAAACTGCACTGCCTTATATGAATCTTATTCTCCGGACCACTCCGGAACCTCTCGTGATGTCCTGGATCCCATCCGAGACTCCGAACAAAAACTCATAAACCAATTATCCAATCTATCCTAGCGTCGAGACACGTTAAGTGTGTGACCCTGCGGGTTCGAGAATATGCAGACATGATCTTCTATCAATAATCAACAGCGGGGTCTGGAAACCCATATTGACTCCCACACATTCATCGATGATCATATTAGATGAACCACGATGCCAGGATTCAATCAATCCCATATATATATTCCCTTCGTCTCGCAATATTTTACTTGCCCGAGATTTGATCGTCGGTACCGTCATACCTAGTTCAATCTCGTTCACAGCAAGTACTTTACTCGTTCCGTAATCCGATATCACTTTGTGATTAACTCCTTAACCACATGCTTGCAAGCGGTGTTGATATCGATTACCGAGTTGGCCCAAAGTATATCTCTCCGACTTGGGAGGGACAAATCCCATCTCGATACATACAACCCAACAGATACTTTGCGATCACCTGAGAGACACCTTTATGATCACCCTCTCATAAGATGACGTTTGATGACCTCAAAGCTTTCTTCCGATACCAGGGATTTGTATTATCTCATGGTCTAAGGAATACAATATTTGACATAAGAAAAGCTTCGCAAAGACGAACACGATGACACGATCTAATTGCTTCGCTTAGTTTGGGTATGTCCACCATATCATTCTCCCAATGATATGATCTCATTATTAATTGACAACTCATGTCCATGGTTAGGAAACCTTAACCATCATTAATCAATGAGCTAGTCCATAGAGGCATACTAGGGACACGGTGTTGTTCACAAACCACACAAGTATTAAAGTTTCCGCTTAATACAATTCTAGCATGGAATATAAACATTATCATGAACAAGAATTATAATAATAACATCTTTATTATTGCCTCTAGGGAATAATTCCAACAGTTATCTCCCAAGAAGTACTTTTCTTTAATGCCTTTAAGTTAGGCTTGATAGTTTGAGAAGATGCTCACATAAGAAATACGAATTGAAGTAAAAGAGAGCATCAAGAAGCAAATTCAGAACACATTTAAGTCTAACCCACTTCCTATGAAAAATAATTTTGTAAAGAAACAAGTCATGAAAGCACAAAGCAACAATCATAGAAAAGCAAAACAAGTGCAACTTCAAAACTTTCAACATAAAGACGGGAAACTTAATATTTTTGAGATGCATAAAACCATGTTTCCCTCTCTCATAATAACTTTCAGTAGCAACATGAATAAAATTAACCATATAACTATCACATAAAACATTCTTATCATGATCCACATGCATAAAATAATTATTATTCTCCACATAAGCATAGTCATTCTTACTAATTATAGTGGGAGTAAATTCAATAAAAGAGCTATCATTATTATTCTCATCACCATAATCATCAAATATAGGAGGCATATTGTAATCATAATTAATATTCTTCTCAATAGTAGGAGGCATATTGTAATCATAATTAATATTATTCTCATCACCATAATCATCAAATATAGGAGGCATATTGTAATCATAATTAATATTCTTCTCAATAGTAGGTGCATAAACACGGTCCATAGGGTTTTGTTAATTCAAAGGATGCTAAAAGCATATGCAAACTTCAATGGTTAAAGTGAGCATCGTGGAGTTGGAATCTTCACTATGATGAAACTGTTAAAGGAGTTTAAAAAGTTCATTAGAGACAATGAAGATGCTTGCATTTGCAAGAAATTAAGTGGGAGCGCTAAGACATGTTTCTAATACATTATGTGGAAGACATATTGTTGATTGGAAATAATGTATCTTTTATTAACACATATTAAGAATTTCATCCCGATGAAAGACTTAGGCAAAACCCAAATATTTGGCATCAATAGACGCTAATATGGTTGTGCCAGAAGTACATAGACAAGATATTGAATGAGTTCAATATAGAAACTACAAGAGAGGTTCTTGTCGCACAGAAAGGATTGAATGAGTTCAATGTTGATGATATATTCAAGTGTATTGACATTTGGTAAAGTGAAACAAATAATCAAGTATAGATTGATACTTGATGTATGAAATCACAAAGAGTATTTATATCAATCATACTGTGATATGTACAAATCCAGATATGTCCTATGCTCTAAATGTTGTGAGCATATACCAGAATGATTCGTAAGATGATCATTGGACAATAGTAAGGATATTCTTATGATCTTTTGGAAGAACTAAGAGTATAATATTTGTAGAAGTGACAAATAGATGGTTAGTTCATTGTAAAAGTACTACATTGATACTAGCTTTGTCACAAAGTACAAATTAAGTTTATCTCAATCTAAACTAAGGGTGGCACAATATAATGGAAAGTGAGTTCCATAATGGATTTGGATGAGTTCCAAAGTTAAGACATTGTGACAGATACTACAACAAAAGGCTAAGTATATGACTGCTATTATAGCAGCAAAAGAGGGCATTTATGTCAAGTAGTTTGTTATCAAATTAGGTGTAGTTCACAGAGGGATAATACTATGAAGATATATTGTGCGACAATATTATCAACATGTTTTAACCCCAAAGAACTAAAGGTCACACCAAAAGACCAAATTTATACAAAGCCATCTCATTAGAGAATGAGTGATGCGTAGAGACGCAAAGACATGCAATTACACACGGACCTGGAAGTGTCAGATCCGGAGATCAGTTGACCACTAGCAATCGTGTACATACAACACCGTAAAGCCATAGGTGTTGAATACACAAAGGTTTGAAACTAGATTATTGACTCTAGTGCAAGTGGGAGACTGTTGGAGATATGCCCAAGAGGCAATAATAAAGTAGGTTATTATCATATCTTCATACTTATGATAAATGTTTACATACCATGCTATAATTGTATTAACCGGAAACATTAATACTTGTGTGATTTGTAAACTAAAATAAGAGTCCCTAGTAAAGCCTCTTGTTAAACTAGCTTGTTGGTTAATATATGATCATGGTTTCCTGATCATGAACATAGAGATGTTATTAACAACAGGATCATATCATTAGGAGAATGATGTGATGGACATACTCCTATAGATAAGCGTAGCATAAAGATCAAGTCATTTCAATAGTTCAATTGCTATATGCTTTCTGATACATAGTAACCTAATTCCTTCGACCATGAGATCATGCATATCACCTTTTCCGGATGGATGCTTTGATGTCATCAAACACCACACCGTAACTGGGTGGCTATAAAGGTGGCATTGAGTGTTCAGAAAGTATTGGTTGAAACACATGGATCAAGAGTGGGATTTGTCCATCCATATGACAGATAGATATACTCTGGGCCCTCTCGGTGAAATGTCATCCAATTAGCTTGCAAGCATGTGACTGGCTCACAAGGGATCACATATCACGGGAACGAGAAAAGAGTACTTATCAGTAACGAGGTTGAACTAGGTATGCAGAGATACCGACGATCATAACCTCGGATAAGTAAACTATCGTGAGACAAAGGGAAATTGGTATCGTATGTAAGTGGTTCATTCGATCGCAAAAGTAATCGTAGAAATATGTGGGAGCCATATAAATTTCCAGATTCCTCTATTGGTTATTGTTCGGAGAAGTGTCTCGATCATGTCCGCATAATTCACGAACCGTAGGGAGACACACTTAAGGATTCGACGTTGTTTGAGTAGTTATGGTATTATGAGAAAGAGACCGACTGTTGTTCGGAGTCTCGGATGGGATCCGGGATATCACGAGGTGATCCGGAGAATAAGATTCATATAAGGAAAGTCCCGTTTCGGAGTTCGGAAATGATTCCGGTGTTTTCATCGGCATGTTCTAGAAGGTTCCGGAATGTCCGGCACTCCAGGAGGGGGAGGGGTACATGAATGTGTCATTACATATTGGAATGATTGCATCATGTACTAAGTGTTCTTGCTGTTCCAAATAAAGGATTAAATTGAATCCTAAAACAGAAAAGTCAAATGGCCAGTTTGAAAGTCAAACGGCTAAAACAGGAAACTGTGGGAAACAAGCAAGAGGTGGTTGGAACCGACTTGGGGGAGGAGTCTCCTCTCCAAGCCGGCGCGCCACCCAAGGCCGACTTGGGGAGGGACTCCCTCCCCTTGGCCGCCCTCCCACCTATAAGAGGAGGGGCAGGGCCTCCTCCTCTAGACACACAAGTTCCTAACCTCTAATCTCCGGTTTAGAGCCGTTTGGTTTAGAGCTTCTAATTGCTTTAGCCTGCGGTTTAGAGCCTTCTAATTGGTGTGTCTAATCCCTAGACCACTAATAGCTCTCTCTCATACTCCACCATACTCGCTCCGGCTTAAGGCGAAGCCCTGCGGGATCTCCCCTCTACTTCCGGTACCACGCCGTTGTGCTGCCGGAATCGCGAGGAGAGTGCTACAACCTCCGCTGCCTGCTGGAACAAGGGAGAGGAAGGTCTTCGTCGAGTACCGAACGTGTGACCGACTGCGGGAGCGCTGCCGGAACGCAGCGCCGGAAGGATCGTCTACGCGATCTTGAGATCGGAAGTGTACGACTACATCACCCACGAGAATCTGCTCTCGTTAACCGCTTTGGAATCTTCGAGGGTAAGTTATTCCATCGACTCGTTGCTACAATCTAGTAGATAGATCTTGGCTTGTTTGTTTGTATGCGATAGAAATTTTTTGTTTTCCATGCTACGAACCCCTACAGTGGTATCAGAGCCGTGTCTATATGTAGACCTGTTGCACGAGTAGAACACAATGGTCATTGTGGGCATTGATGCTTTTATTGTTGATTGTTTCTTGTGTACTTTGCATCTTGCGGTATGTTGGGATGAAGTGGCCCGGGCTAACCTTACATGACATCATTCATGAGACTTGCTCCACGCTTGACATGCAACTTGTATTGCATAAGTGTCTTTGCGGGTGCCTGTTTCTCCTAGCATAGTTAAGATCCAATTTACAACGGGTGATTAACAATACTAGTATCAATGTTGTGGTTCTTGTTCGTAAGTTAGAACAACACTTATTGAAAGCCCCAAACCACGTAAAATATGCAAAGAAAGTAGAGGCGTCTAACTTTGTTTTGCAGGGGTATGCTGTGATGTGATATGGCCATGATTGTGATTATATATGATGTATGCAATGTTCCTTATTGTAAGTTGGCAACCGGCAGGAGCCATATGGTTGTCTTAATTTATGTTAAGACCCGCGTGTCTATTCAAAGTAGTTGTAATAGTTGAAGCCGGTGGACGACAACCATGGAGAAGCGTCATTGACCTTGATGCAATGCCGGTGATGATGGAGATCATGTTCGTGCTAGAAGATGGAGATCGGAAGCACAAAGAAGAAAGGCCATATCATATCACATATTATTGAATTGCATGTGATGTTAATCCTTTATGCATCTTGTATTGCTTAGTAGACGACGGTAGCATTATAAGATGATCCCTCATGCACATGAATTTCAAGTCATAAAGTGTTCACCCTTAGTTAGCACCGTTGCTAAAGCTTGTTGTTTCGAAGCACCACGTGATGATCGGGTGTGTTAGATTCTGCAAGTGTATACAACGTGAGCAAGCCAGATTTGCTCATGCAGAAACTAAGGTTTGATCTTGACGAGCCTAGCATGTACAGACATGGCCTTAGGAACACGGATTACCGAAAGGTAGAGCATGAGTCATATAGTAGATATGATGAACATGTTGATTGTTCGCCATTGAAGCTATATCAACTCTCGTGATGATCGGTTTTGATGTGGTGGATTTGGTTCGTGTGATCACTAAAACAATGTGAGGGATATTGTTTTGAGTGGGAGTTCACCTAGATTAATTTAATTATTAATTAGAACTCAATTTATCATAAACTAAATCAAAGTGAATTTGCATAGTTGTTGTAGTCATTGGCATCCGTTTACCACCTTGCGCTTAGTTATAATTGAGATGATAGAACTATAGAATTCTGGTTAGTTACTTTACGAACTGGTATCGTATTGTTTTGAAGTGTTAATCTAAAGTTTAAAAGTCCTATTGCAAACTTTCAGTAAGTTCCGGTTACTCCATAAAGTTTAATAATTAGTATTAAATCAAGAGTAACAATTCCAAGTGTTAGTATATAAGTATCATGTTTGTCTCCATGATTCTTGATATTCAAAGGATTCTCTTAATATCAAGGTTATCTAGGATCTGAAAGAGTTGTTTCAGAAACCATGATGTGTGGAAGATATTGTGATATCTGAAACGAAGTTTTGGTTGCAACATGATAGAGTATAATATGGCAAAGTTCATGTTCTCATATATTGATGAGAATTTGCAAAGGGTTGTAGACACTTGTTGTCCTAATCCTCCAAAAGGTTTTGGAAAGCAACATTATACTCGTAATTCATCGTTATAAGCTAAAGGTAGTTTGATCATGGACGATTCCATGATAAGGATGAATATTTGATGTAGGTAAAATATTTGCTACATCAAGAGATTACTAAAGAAAGGAATTTGAAAGAACACCAAACATTTGATGATGGTGATCTACTTCAAAGTGCAAGTCCAAAGACATTGGTATTTAACTATACACGCTTTGGACTATGTGTCATATGATTGACTCCACTAATTGATGTTGATAGATTCTTTCAAACAGAAAAGGAAATATTGAAAGAGAATCTCATAAATATATGGCAGAAAAGAAAAGACTAGAATTGTTCAGTTTAAGTATATAGATGATATACATGTTATGGCTATATTCTTTGCTTATTAAACAATGTGGTTCTTAAGTATTTGATACTGAATTTGTTGGTGTGAATCGTCATACGAAACAACACAATTCATGAACTACAATGGCCTAAGTAACTAGCAAAAGAATATGTGATGATGTTCATTGAGAACAAATAAAGGGTTATTGTGTTGCTCGTTAAACATCAAAGCTTGCCTTCAAGATTTGTTTTATCAGGTATTATGAGAACAAAAGGGTTGTTCAAATAATTGCCGTAATCCATAAAAGATGGATGATTCACAAATCTCGTTGGAGAAATCACATCCATAAAACTAGTGCTTAAAATGTCGAAAGACAAATTGATTGAAAGATCACTTAGGAAGTGACATCGCAGTTTAAATTATATTGGAAATAAAACATGAAGAAAATCCATATGGATGGAATTTTGGAGTTTATTTGATTTTGATCAAATGACGCTTGTGAAACTTTCCTAGAGATAATTGAAACTTCGTTCATAGGCCAAAAAGGAACGAAAGACTAGCTTATTGGAACTTGTACATATTGTTGTATGAAGTCCATTATGTATAGTCAAGAGCGATGGATTTCAACTTCATATGCTTTCTCCGAAAATTTGAGTGAATATATGAATATTTACTTAATAAGGATGAAGTAATGAAACATTTGAAAAGTTCAAAGATTTTCAAGATGAAGTGCAAAATCATTGTAACAAGAATATAAATAGTTTATGATAAGATCATAAAGGAAGATATTTGAGTTACAAGTTTAGCATAATACCTAAGATTTAAGGAATCGTTCCATGGATTTGCATTTCCGAAACACCATAAGAGTATGGAACGTTCGAGATATGTAATTAAACCTTGTTTGACATGGTTAGATCAAAGGTATAATTCATAAAACTGCCATTATATTTTAAAGATTAAAAGCTTTAGAGATTACCGTTTTTCCACTGAAAAGAGCTCCATCATAATCCGTTGAAATGACACCATATATAGTTATGGTTTGGGATAAAACCCAAGTTGTCCTTTCTTAAACATTGGTATGCTATGCATAATAAAGATGTGTGCAACCAAAGTCGGATGAACCTGTCTTTGTATAACTGTTGAGTATTCCTCCATAACACCAGAGACAAAAGTGTTTGTCGCTTAGAACGTCAAGTTTCTTTGGGAAGGAATTTTTCATGAAAAGTTAAGTGGGAGGACAATAGAACTTTGATAAGGTTAAAAGAACCTTAGCTATATGTGCAGAGTTGCGCAGCGCCGAAAAGTGTTCTGGAGGCAGCAATAATGCTCATGGCTCACGTGCCTCAAAGGTTGTGGTCACGGAGATCTAAGTTCCTATTGAACCAAGTAGGTCTAGTAAACAATCAAATACCAAGATTTGAGGGTTGAATCATTATTTGAATAATGAACGGACTATATGCAAAGAAGCGATGATGGGCCCTGACTCCGTCAAATGGCTTGAAGCCATAAAATCCGTGATAGTTCCATACACGAGAAATCAAGTTTTTGAACTTGAAGGACCCTCGAGAAAGGTGTAAGACCTTATAGTTGTGTCTGGATCTATAAAAGAAATAGACATGGATGTTTTACATCTATGAAATAGTCGACATGTTGGGAAAGAGTTCACAAAATGTTCAAAGGTTGACTATGACAAGATTTGATCTTTCATAGTGATATTTAGTCTAGACGGATTAATGTAGCAACCACTACATATAATTTGTTATATGGTAGTTGAATAAACAAAACAAGTTCTTCTAATAGAATTGTTACCTAGGACATGTGCATAAACACGGTCCATAGGGTTTTGTTAATTCAAAGGATGCTAAAAGCATATGCAAACTTCAATGGTTAAAGTGAGCATCGCGGAGTTGGAATCTTCACTATGATGAAACTGTTAAAGGAGTTTAAAAAGTTCATTAGAGACAATGAAGATGCTTGCATTTGCAAGAAATTAAGTGGGAGCGCTAAGACATGTTTCTAATACATTATGTGGAAGACATATTGTTGATTGGAAATAATGTATCTTTTATTAACACATATTAAGAATTTCATCCCGATGAAAGACTTAGGCAAAACCCAAATATTTGGCATCAATAGACGCTAATATGGTTGTGCCAGAAGTACATAGACAAGATATTGAATGAGTTCAATATAGAAACTACAAGAGAGGTTCTTGTCGCACAGAAAGGATTGAATGAGTTCAATGTTGATGATATATTCAAGTGTATTGACATTTGGTAAAGTGAAACAAATAATCAAGTATAGATTGATACTTGATGTATGAAATCACAAAGAGTATTTATATCAATCATACTGTGATATGTACAAATCCAGATATGTCCTATGCTCTAAATGTTGTGAGCATATACCAGAATGATTCGTAAGATGATCATTGGACAATAGTAAGGATATTCTTATGATCTTTTGGAAGAACTAAGAGTATAATATTTGTAGAAGTGACAAATAGATGGTTAGTTCATTGTAAAAGTACTACATTGATACTAGCTTTGTCACAAAGTACAAATTAAGTTTATCTCAATCTAAATTAAGGGTGGCACAATATAATGGAAAGTGAGTTCCATAATGGATTTGGATGAGTTCCAAAGTTAAGACATTGTGACAGATACTACAACAAAAGGCTAAGTATATGACTGCTATTATAGCAGCAAAAGAGGGCATTTATGTCAAGTAGTTTGTTATCAAATTAGGTGTAGTTCACAGAGGGATAATACTATGAAGATATATTGTGCGACAATATTATCAACATGTTTTAACCCCAAAGAACTAAAGGTCACACCAAAAGACCAAATTTATACAAAGCCATCTCATTAGAGAATGAGTGATGCGTAGAGACGCAAAGACATGCAATTACACACGGACCTGGAAGTGTCAGATCCGGAGATCAGTTGACCACTAGCAATCGTGTACATACAACACCGTAAAGCCATAGGTGTTGAATACACAAAGGTTTGAAACTAGATTATTGACTCTAGTGCAAGTGGGAGACTGTTGGAGATATGCCCAAGAGGCAATAATAAAGTAGGTTATTATCATATCTTCATACTTATGATAAATGTTTACATACCATGCTATAATTGTATTAACCGGAAACATTAATACTTGTGTGATTTGTAAACTAAAATAAGAGTCCCTAGTAAAGCCTCTTGTTAAACTAGCTTGTTGGTTAATATATGATCATGGTTTCCTGATCATGAACATAGAGATGTTATTAACAACATGATCATATCATTAGGAGAATGATGTGATGGACATACTCCTATAGATAAGCGTAGCATAAAGATCAAGTCATTTCAATAGTTCAATTGCTATATGCTTTCTGATACATAGTAACCTAATTCCTTCGACCATGAGATCATGCATATCACCTTTTCCGGATGGATGCTTTGATGTCATCAAACACCACACCGTAACTGGGTGGCTATAAAGGTGGCATTGAGTGTTCAGAAAGTATTGGTTGAAACACATGGATCAAGAGTGGGATTTGTCCATCCATATGACGGATAGATATACTCTGGGCCCTCTCGGTGAAATGTCATCCAATTAGCTTGCAAGCATGTGACTGGCTCACAAGGGATCACATATCACGGGAACGAGAAAAGAGTACTTATCAGTAACGAGGTTGAACTAGGTATGCAGAGATACCGACGATCATAACCTCGGATAAGTAAACTATCGTGAGACAAAGGGAAATTGGTATCGTATGTAAGTGGTTCATTCGATCGCAAAAGTAATCGTAGAAATATGTGGGAGCCATA
This sequence comes from Avena sativa, assembly GCA_916181665.1. Taxonomy (NCBI): domain Eukaryota; kingdom Viridiplantae; phylum Streptophyta; class Magnoliopsida; order Poales; family Poaceae; genus Avena; species Avena sativa. Next base: position 344,803,981 of record OV702280.1, on the reverse strand, counting down.
TGAATTTCCAGATTCCTCTAATGGTTATTGTTCGGAGAAGTGTCTCGATCATGTCCGCATAATTCACGAACCGTAGGGAGACACACTTAAGGATTCGACGTTGTTTGAGTAGTTATGGTATTATGAGAAAGAGACCGAATGTTGTTCGGAGTCTCGGATGGGATCCGGGATATCACGAGGTGATCCGGAATGGTCCGGAGAATAAGATTCATATAAGGAAAGTCCCGTTTCGGAGTTCGGAAATGATTCCGGTGTTTTCATCGGCATGTTCTAGAAGGTTCCGGAATGTCCGGCACTCCGGGAGGGGGAGGGGTACATGAATGTGTCATTACATATTGGAATGATTGCATCATGTACTAAGTGTTCTTGCTGTTCCAAATAAAGGATTAAATTGAATCCTAAAACAGAAAAGTCAAATGGCCAGTTTGAAAGTCAAACGGCTAAAACAGGAAACTGTGGGAAACAAGCAAGAGGTGGTTGGAACCGACTTGGGGGAGGAGTCTCCTCTCCAAGCCGGCGCGCCACCCAAGGCCGACTTGGGGAGGGACTCCCTCCCCTTGGCCGCCCTCCCACCTATAAGAGGAGGGGCAGGGCCTCCTCCTCTAGACACACAAGTTCCTAACCTCTAATCTCCGGTTTAGAGCCGTTTGGTTTAGAGCTTCTAATTGCTTTAGCCTGCGGTTTAGAGCCTTCTAATTGGTGTGTCTAATCCCTAGACCACTAATAGCTCTCTCTCTCATACTCCACCATACTCGCTCCGGCTTAAGGCGAAGCCCTGCGGGATCTCCCCTCTACTTCCGGTACCACGCCGTTGTGCTGCCGGAATCGCGAGGAGAGTGCTACAACCTCCGCTGCCTGTTGGAACAAGGGAGAGGAAGGTCTTCGTCGAGTACCGAACGTGTGACCGACTGCGGGAGCGCTGCCGGAACGCAGCGCCGGAAGGATCGTCTACGCGATTTTGAGATCGGAAGTGTACGACTACATCACCCACGAGAATCTGCTCTCGTTAACCGCTTTGGAATCTTCGAGGGTAAGTTATTCCATCGACTCGTTGCTACAATCTAGTAGATAGATCTTGGCTTGTTTGTTTGTATGCGATAGAAATTTTTTGTTTTTCATGCTACGAACCCCTACAATTCGGCCGTCCCCGCGTCGTCGAGGAAGGTTGCAAGGGGGGTCGCCTGGCTCATGGCGGCGTTGACCGCACTGCTGTCGATGATGCGCTGTGGGAAGATACGATGCGGTCTCCAGAACATTCCTTGGCTCCTGCTTTGCTTCTTCTATATATTAATGGAGGTATGTATGTTCTTCCGTGTGGTGCTGATTGTGTTTAGAGGCCCAGCAACATCTCTGGTCCCGGCCGGTGATGTGTAATCCTGTGGTTTTGGAACTGTGTAGCTGCCCTTGTTGAACTAGATAAACTAATTTGCATTACCACTGATGTATCGTCGCGCTTATGTCATTAGCCGCCGTTAACGTGCGCTCTTTCCACCAATTAAGTCTGTCGGGGTCCTTGTTTGCATATTAGTACAAAGATGCAATGAAAACACGCACTGTTGTAGTACTCACATGCGGAGCGTCAGAAGCACCAGACGGTTGGCTACAATCCAACGTCCCAAAGCTCAATTGTTTATGTAGGTATGCTCTGCAGACTGTACTGAATGAACAAGGAGAAAGAGGCACTGGCCGTGGTTTCTAATACTTGTGCAGATTTTTTTGTGAGCTATGTGATAGGATACAGACTGATGGACAGTGCTCGAATTTATTGTATACAGCGTTTTTGTTTACCTCTTGGTTTGGGCCAATCACTTATTTAAGATGTATCTCTTTGATGCTGGCTCCTGACCAAAAAAAATGAAAAATAGGAATACAAATCTTGTGGTATGTTCAGCCCCGAATCAAGAAGTCACTGGTGGTTATAAGTGTATTTGAAAAAAAAGTGTCTCTCTAACGTGCAGCAAAACGAAGTTCCGCGTGTAAATTTAAAAAGGAAGTGCATTTCTGAACTTGAAAATAATCTTTGGATTTTTTCGGAATTTTTTTTGGCGGACAAGTACCATCGATAGTTGATTTGGCATCCATTTTTTTGGCCCCACCTCTCTTCTTTTTGGTCAGGAGCCAGCATCAAAACAAATGCTCCGTCACTCGCTGAACTTGTCGACTAAAATGGAGCTCCAATTTGAAAAGGTGTTTCTGCTATTCTCTTTAAAGTAAGCAGTGGTGTGTGGTATTTTCAGCGCCGATGAACAATTAACATGCCGCCATTCTTACGAGTGTGACGGCATGCTCCTAATGGCGTGGTCTGCTGTTAGAGACTGCGCAAGGGAGGACAAGACTATGCTACCAAGAGAGAAAGCCCGTGAGAGATAGCCACCGATTTTCTTGGAGGCTGTGCATTGCTGCCATGATGCATGCACACTATTTCCATCAGGGTGTCTGTTCATATAAAAGTGAGCCAGAGGCTAGCCTGGAGGGTTGCACGTGGGTCGCGAGGTGTGCTGATAGGACAACCCCTGTGACATAGCTGTCCGTGCAAGCAAAGCCTAGAAGATCGTTGTTTCTGTTTGCTTCTGACCACCCCGTGAAGTCTGAATGCGCGCGAAAATATTTAGTACTTGCGAAAAGTCTTGGCGGGAAAAGATGGCGTACTGTGTCTCCAACAAGATAGTCTATAAAACGGTGGCACGTATTACATCAGCGTCAATTCGACAGACGCCTTGCAATACAATAACTGCGCACAAGCAAAACACAAAATTCCTCCCTTCCCTATGTCCACCGATGGAACTGATTTTAGGTAAGCACAACTACCCACCCGTCCTTTTCATTGGTGCTGAGTTGGTCCGTTGGTTTGTTCATTCCCTGTTTTCTACTGCATGTCCATACTAATTACCTCAACGCCTTTTGTAGGTTCCTTTTCTTGCAGTACTCCGATCGGGGCAAATTTGCCGGCTGCTTGGAACTATGGAGCGGTTGAGCGAGCGCTGAGAGACGCCGGAAGCCGTGAGGGTGCCGACATTTTTGACATTGCCGTTGGAAATGTATTCGACTCTACACAGGAAGCCTACGAGTTCTATAACATGTATTCGTGGGAGAAAGGTTTCGGTATAAGATACGGACGTAGCCATGTAACAAGTGGCGGTCAACGCCGTCGCCAGGACATTATATGTTCTTGCCAGGTTTGTCACCTCGCCATATGTTTTGGGGGCTGCGTGTAGCATACGGCGTGCTGAGCTGACAAGCATTACCGAAATATTTTCAGGGGCATGATCAATCGAACGAAAGCAGGACTGTAAGGTGCGGATGCCCGGCTATGGTTCGATTAGTTAGAAACGATGATGATGCGTGGGTTGTCAGTAGGTTTGTGCCTGAACATTCTCATCCTTTGTCAGTAAGCTGCGGCGAGAAGAGGCAGTGGAACTCCCATAGCAGAATAGATGAGATGACGCGAGATTTGGTTAGGCACCTTAGGTTAAACAACGTTCAGATCTCTAGGGTTTGCTCGATTATAGGGGGTATGCATTCTTCAAACTCTTACGTGCCGTTTAGTAGGCAATCCATACGCTCGTTGTGTGCCAGGCTCTCACAAGAATCTATTGTTGGTGACATGACAAAGACAATAGAGAAATTCAATGAACTGAAGGAGAACGACCCGGGGTTGGTTGTGAAGATGCAGCTGGATGGCTCTCAACGAGTAAAGTCGTTATTCTGGTGCCATGGATCAGGGAGGCTAAACTATTCTTACTTCGGTGATGTTGTCACATTCGACACCACCTATAGAACTAATTTGTATAACCTGCCCTTCGGTCTTTTTGTCGGGGTTAACAATCACTTCCAGACTACATTTTTCGGAGCCGTTTTGTTGACTGAAGAAACTATAAAAGCGTTTAGCTGGGCTTTCAAGATATTCGTAGAAGCTATGGGTGGGCGTAGCCCGAAGACGATACTAACAGGTATTTTCCATGCACTTGCGCATCTTGTATATACATTTTCCACAACATGGATACTTTTTACATGCGTCATATCCCTTAACATATTTGTCCTGCTCTCTTTGGTCGCTGCAGATCAATGCAAAGGTATGAAGGCCGCAATAAAGGACGCGTTGCCAGCAACCAGGCATAGATGGTGCAAGTGGCACGTCCTTCGGAAAGCTAAAGAGTCGCTTGGTTCTATTTACAGCAAGAACACAGATTTCAAAAGGGACCTACGTGAATTGCTAGACGAGATAGTGTCGATCGAAGAGTTTGAATCTAGGTGGGCTGATTTGGTAGCAACCCATCATCTCGAAGATAACGAGTTCCTGTCTAATGCTTATGAGAAAAGGACTATGTGGGCGAAGCCTTTTTTCACGGACACATTTTGTGCGGGTATGACAAGCACCCAGCGCAGCGAAAGTGCTAATCATATGCTTAAAACTTACATCCCACGGTCTGCTCCCATGCACTTGTTCGTGTCGCAGTACGACCGAATGATTGCTGATAGGGAAGCGGACGAGGGTAAAGAGGAGCATGCTACAAAACAGGTTATATCGCACGGTTGTTTATTTTGACACACCCCTCCTACATACTGAGTTGTACTAATTTGTTATATTCTCTTCCTGTTCAGACCAGACGCGTTTTGAAGCTGGGTTTCCCGATTGAGCTCCACGCGGCAAAGTTTTTCACACGCACAATGTTCGACAAGTTCTCCCAGGAGTTGTACAGGTCTAATGCTTTTGGATGTTACGAGGTAACCGCGAATCACTCGTACAGGGTGGTGCTCATGTCTAGAGCTGGGTACTATGATCACGGGAAAACTGAATATATGGTCACAGTAAGCGCTGATGGTTTCCAGTATTACTGCGAATGCAAAAAGTTTGAGCACTGCGGATTGCCCTGCCGTCACGTGCTTAAGGTCAGAGCCCCTTACGCTACTACCCCCATTGTGTCCGTTTTTAATAGTCTGTCGTACAACGACTGACCTACTTCTCCATTCTATAATCACAGGTACTAGTACATAACCTGGCCTCAGAAATACCTCCTGGACTGCTATGCACGAGGTGGGGTAGGGAAGCAAAAATGACTGGTCGCGCGTCCGCTGCGGAGCGTTCCGTTCCTAGCAACCGGAGGGCAGAATCTGCGACGCTGCATGCGGTAGTGTACGCCGCGTCGATGGAGCTTGTTCGCATGTGCTCCTCTTCTAGGCATCACACTGAGATAGCTCTAGACTACATTACTCGTGCCAAGGAAGCAGTAGTCGCATCCACTGTTATACCTCATCTGGTCCATGCAACGACGCCGAAGCCGGAGCAGCCTACCCCGCTGGCTGACGGATCTGTTGTTGACGACCGCGAAGAAACAGCGAGCCTCGATAAGAGGTTCGTAGCAGCTCCACCACGGGTGCGCTCACGTGGAAGGCCAAAGCAGTCGCGGATAAAGTCCCCTATTGAGGTAAAAAAGAAAGTGTCTAAGAAGAGACGTGCTTCCAGCCAACTAACTGACGAAAGTCGTAACGTGAAGGCATGCATAAAACCCGGAGGCAAGGACAAACCTGGAGGAAAATCCGGCAGCAAGTGTCGTATATGTGGTTCGAATGCTCATTACGCCGTGAAGTGCGACCGCAATCAGGTTGCCGGCCCACGTGGGATTGGTCTGCGTAAATGCAGCATCTGCGGGGTGGCAGGCCACAACCGAAACTCTTGTTCTCGTAAGAAAAAGGCGGATTGATTAGGGGTTAGCATCATGTTGTTCTATTAGCACGTTGGCAAGTAAACATCTGTCTATCGTGATTGTATGTCGGCCACTATTTTAGGTGTTTTTTACAGTGTGAGCTGCTATATCCATTGCTGTAATATCTTCCAAAGTCCATTCTTTCCCAAAAGTATTACTGTGGCGTCCATGTTTCCATTATGGTAAAGCCGTGTCGTTCATATCACATGCTCTGGCCCTTTTCCAAATTTACTAGACCGGTTGCAGTTCTAAGCTAGTGTATCTTGTCTCGTAGGCAAATGTGCGTGCACTAATTCTTGCTCTACTACACCGTGACCTAGAGAGGGACATCTTCGGGGAACACATACCGAGACGGATACCAGGCCTCCGGCGAATTCCACCTTCGGTGAGAAATAAGTGGCGGAGAGGTGCCAGGCGACCGCGCATCGCACAAGGGCTTTGTCCGGCGCACCCCCAAATGTGGGAGGCTAGGATGACCCCCGACGCTGGCTACATGGCGTTGTCGGACTTTTCCTGCCCGCCAGGCTGGGAGTTTAGCGCCCACGGCATGTCGTTGAGGACTTTACCAGAGGATGATGAGATGGTGGCGGAGATCTAGGCCGCCATCGCGGCAATGAAGGACCCGGAGATCGTCGAATCCCCAGGCGACCTCGGTTACTTAGGGAAGTTCCTCACCGAGCGTTGGCTATGCGAGATGGATGCCCACGGTGAAGTAGTGAGCCGGAACGCATGCACAACGCTGTCTTGGATAACGTCTAGGCCGGGAACTGTCATATGCTGGTCTCCCCGCGCTACCCGGCGCCCCCGGCTAGGGCGAGAGGGCAACCTCCGGTGACCTGGATGCGCATGAGGATGGCTCGCCTCAGCTCCTCGCCATCCGTCGCCTCGGCCGCGTGCTGCTCTAGATCGGTGTTTGAACAGTCATCGCGCCCCAGCGGCGAAGCTCTTCAGGCCCGTTAAGGAGAAGCCCGACGCGCTAGTTCGCTCGCCATTGAGGACAAGATCGAGGGGGGTCGTTATGAACGAGCCCCATGCGTTGTCGTTGCCGACAAGCCAGCTTCGCCTGGGCCAGCCAAAGCCGTCGGACTAGGGAGGTGCCGATGGACGAGGAGTGCTTCTCCGTCAAGATGGCGATGGAGCTCCCATTGCGTGTACGTGGTGCCACCATACCCACGCATTACGCTCGTCGTCCTCGACGACGATGTCGATCCCACCCCCGGCATAGCCGTGCTAGTACTGCGACGCCGACTAGGGCAGCTCGCCACCCTGGTAGGCTATTAGCGTCCCTGACTACAGAGCGCACATGCGGCACCCGACATCTGCTTGTAGTATTTTTTGCATTTTTTTTTTGAATACTGGAGTCAAATTTTCGGTATATGTCTGGATTTGATATAAATTATATGAAGCTCGTCTATGATTCACTGAAAACGTCTAGGTTTGTTTCAATTTCACTGGTTTCGATCGGATATTGCCTAACTGTGCGAATTCGGCGTATGAACGTGAGTGGATAGGTGAGTGTTCTCAGGCCAAAAGTTAGCTCATTTAAGCGCTAAAAATCACAGTACGCGCGTCCAAACAAGTGGAGGATATTATATAAATATCATGCGAAGATATGTTTCATGATATAAAGGGTATGGATTACAGACTGTAAATATTAATAATTTCCTCCAAAAACTTAGTCAACCTTTACGTATTTTAACTTTTGTAAAAAATTATATGCCTTTAGCTTTGAGACAGAGGTAGTTCTGTCATGTGCGCAGATTCAGCGCATGGACAGAATATAAAAGGCCAGAATCAAGTGTTTCGGATATAACAAATGCGATAGACTTTCGAGCGCACGTGACAGCGTCTTCAAATAATTTGAGAGTCCGGCAGCACTGGCCAAGTCTACGTACTTACACACCGGCAATATAAAGACCCAATAGGCTGGTGAGGCCATACCGCCTGGTCTTGGTGCCCGTGTCCACTGCCCTACAAAGGATTTTCGGTTCTGCATTCAGCCAAACACTTGATAAGAGATGCGCACCTACGTAGCTACGGTGCTACGACATATACTCTCGCCTAACCAAATAGTCTAGACACAGACTGTGGTTAGCTGAGGCCTGGGGGGAACGGTAGGTAGCTATGAAATAACAATCGAAAAGCTAGTGTCGGTACTAGCTACTCCCTCTGATTCAAAATATAAGATGTTTTAGCTTTGTGAAGAGAATGTATCTAGATTTGTTTTAATATATAGGTTCACTCATGTTTGGAGTGAATCTAAACACTAAAACAAGTCTAGATACATTTGCTTCACAAATCTAAAACATCTTATATTTTGAAACGAAGGGAGTACATGGGTACCGGACTTAATGAGTACATTCATATTAGTCTTCCGATTCGTCCCTTTCCGGGACAGGCTGGGTGAGGGCCAAATGCTCGAAGGCTTGGAGGGACCCTATGTTGCTTCGCATCCCCATCATCTGGTAAATAAGTTCTCGTTTGGACTCAGCCACTGTGTTCTGCAGTTCAAAAATAAAGGCATTGCTTAGACTTGAAAAGGATGCTGGCATCCAATATATACTTAAACCAAACTGCCGCTTGCGTGTTTATGTCCTTACCAATCTCCCTATCGGGTCACATACGGTCGTGCCGTTAAACCACCTAGCATAGTTTAGCACATATAATCCAGTGTTCCACCTGTCATGTTAATCAAAAATTTCCCATTTAAAAATGGAAATAGTGAGAGAGCTGTAATTATTACTCTTTCCTTACGCAGTAGAGAAGGCTTACGGTTTGCACATGAAACCTTCACAGGTTAAAATAACTCTATCCCAGAAACCAGAACCGAGGACGGAAACACCGGTCAATGCCCTCATGCATTTTATTGCGTGTTCCAGCAAAGTAGGCCCGTATGTTTTGTGCATCCGCACGTTTGCTTGGTCTCGGGCTCCTCCGATTAGCGGGTCCATTATAGACATCAGCCTATTCTCGAAGTCAAATGCATAGCAAGACCAGTTCCCGCCGATGTAGCACAGCGCAATGACCTGACGATAAAAAAGCTATCTCATCATCTTTGAAGAAATAGACAACGCACTTTTCATTTCTGAGAGGTATTTTTTATTTGCACATACAAGTTTGCATTGATCAAGTGGCGTGGCTGAAGGGGGGTTGTTGAACATTTCAAGGATAGAATCGTCCGCTCGCGGGCCTGACGTGACTCGATGCTGCCGAATCTCAAGGTTTAAAAATCTTGTCTAGCCCATATTGAAAATGAAGTAAAGAATTTCGGGATAACGTACCGCCCATTCAGGATGAATATATATCCTCGGCTTCTTCTCCCCCCTAACTGTGCAGGCATCAAACTCTAGCTCCCCAAAACTTTGGAGTATTGCTCCACATAAACTGACATCCAGCCTGTAGGTCTTACCGAACACTTGCTTTATGTGAACACCGGTGATTTGAAGGGGTGGTTCGCCAGGTAGAACAACCCATGGCCTAAGTTGACGCAATTGAGTAATGCTAATTATATGTAAAAATTATACGTGCCGTATCCAGTGTATAAAAAAAATTGAATCTATGTTGTTACCTGGACAACTCCTCAGTCGAGCAATCTTTCACTATCCAATTGCACACGCGCTGGGCGTCTTTCTGAACCGGCCTAGTATGTCGACAGGACATGCAGTTCGCGTCGTGGCTGCGCCGCCTAGATGAACTTGGTGCGGCGGTGGCCATGGCGGAATTGGAATTCGCCTGCCCTTCCTTGCATATGTCACGGAGGCCACCATGAATAACACGGAAACATTCTACTAGGCAGTAGCCAAGTTCCCGAGAACTTTTAGATTGGCTTGGTGACAACGGTGCTAGTATTTTGTTCACCCTGCCTCCTACACCAAATTGTGTGGACTGCTCTGGAAAAAAAGGCCTGCGTGAAAACCGAAAAAAAAGACTTTCGGTCACGCCTCCCAAGCAACATATGAGTAATCAAGCCTGTAAAAATATATATATTTGGTGCCTACATGGCATGCATGGCGTGGCTGCGGTCTTCTGACACAGACCTAAACAATGAGCCTTCATCGTTGTATGATCTTGCATGTAACATATCGGAATTTCAAGTATAGATGTGTATTTTTTTTGGGTCAAGAGTTCGGAAATGATTTAGAGTTCGCCATGTTAAATGGTCGATTACCATCTTGTGGGGACACCACTCCCCATTCGGTGAGAATGTTGTGTACAAGCTTGAAACTTTGTGCAGCTTCTTGTTGTTTGGCCATTGCCCTATTCAGCTCTTGTGTTGCTCGTAGCCTGAAATCATCATCCCGTACGCGGTCGTAATCACGATACTACGCGCGGGAAAATATGGTCATTATGGGCTCCCCCGGTGGTAATACAACTATACTCTTGTTACAAACTAATGGGGGAAAGCCAAAAAAAAAGGTACCTGCCGATGAGTGGTATTGGCTTCCTCGGCGACGTAAGCCCGGCTAGATTCCTTCTCTACCGAGACTAGTGTTGCTTGTGGTAGCTCAACATCAACCTGAGGGAATGTAAGCGGTGTTGGTGTTTGTAGAGATAGCTCAAGCAGCGAGTCGTCCATTCCATCTACATTTATGATGGCTTGCTTGGGGTTCGGTTTTCTATCTGTTGGAATGTCTCACAATCAATGGGCGGCGGCGGGGCGGGGGAAGGGATTGGGGTGGTTTGAGTGCTGGATGGGTGTTAAGGCTAGGGTTTCTGGGTTTCTGGGTCCCGTGGTGTGGTGGTGGAGTGATGAGGTGGTTTGTTATCTCTTTTTTTCAAAATGAGTGTGTCAAAGACGTAATTGACCTCTTGCCTCTTCATGTACCACGTATCATTGCATGTACGTGAACTATATTCTATGCCATGAGGAAGTTGGGTGTAGAGATACGGATAACCCCAAAAATCATAAACAACGATACCGTAGAAATAAAAGAAACTACTGGCTATGGCGACTAGGCGGACATGTTGCGCCTGTAAGAAACTAACCTGCGGTTGGGGCATCAGCTCGGCGATATGGAAAAGGATTGACGGAGAGTTGGCGTCGTGCCACGGCAATATGGATGTTTCCTGGTTTGGTCTGGATGAAAATATTGTAGGCGTCTTGTCGAAAACCGGAGTGCTTCCTTGAGACGGCCCATAGGTGTATTCGTTAGCTCCCGGAGAGCGCATCTCGGTGGGCTAACAAAACCGAAAATAAGAACTATGCAAGAACAAGAAGCCGTATGCAATAGTACGAATAATTACATTGTACACATTCCGGGTTGACGTTGCTTCATTAGTCGTTGGAGAACCGACTATGCTAGTGTTTCCCTGTTCGGGAAAGAAAAATGTTACAACGTAAGCAAGTGCATGGAATATCTATCATGCTTTGCAAGTTTTACATATTTTTTCCGGTATGCTGACCCAAGGAATAAGAAATAATTTTTTCCAACTGTAACGATTAAGTCGGTGACGTACTTGGAAGAACATCCATGACGGCGATTGCTGGCCAGTGTTAGTTCCTAGTGTTCCGAACGATTCCAGGATTGGAGGTGTAGGCGACAGCATTAGACGCCTCCCTTCATCTTGTAAATCCTGATCGATGGCCAAACGTTTCTGCAAAGCCAAAATGGTTGAAGAGTAAGAGCCCAAGAAAGCAAATACAAATCACACACTGGATTCTTCCACACGTTCGATCGAATCAAGACTTTTAGCGTGGGCGCAACTTGTCACCTTTCTGCGTCGCTTAGAAAAAATGGACTTCTGGATAGATATGTCGCTTACCTGACCACGTCCCATGAACCTTCTTTGCCAAGTACTCTGCTATTGGTTGTGTGGCATCGCACAGACAACAGAAAACAGTGGTGCTCGAGCTTCGGCTACAAAGAGCATGTAGTTGCTCAAACAGCTTTATATAGGGGTTGTCTTGAGTACAACGCAGATTGGTTTCCCTTTCTAAAAATTATTGCCCTCGAGAGACAAGGCTATGCCCAACTAGTATGTTCGCATGTCCGTTGCTTGTGTCAAGAGGATACCCTTTGCAACCTCAGGCACGCGAAACGTCTCGATGATACGTACTTTGAGGTAGTCATTAAACTCGCCAGATGACTGGACATGGATTGTGTCGTACGGCCGCATTTTTTGTATATGCACCATCGCATGGGTTTGTCCGTCCAACAGGCGCGCGCCCGAGAGAGCAGTCAAACAATGTTTTTTGTCGGGAGTTAAGAGAGGATAGGACCAGCGCGATACAAGTGCATGTGTGCACAGGCATTGGATTCGACGCCGGGCACTGTTGGGCCTGCGTAGGCATGTGCCATCATATCAGAGCCATGTTGGGGACGTGTCCTATACTTTGAAAGTTCGGTCACATGGCTCATTTTCTCCACCACCCCAGCCCCCCCCCCCCCCCCCCCCCGCGGGTCGGTTCTAATTTTTCTACATGTAGATGCTACTTGGCCAGGTAACCTACTGCTGCCTCAATGTTGCATGTGTCCCTGGTGGTTCTACGCTAGCGCCTTCGTTGCTAGATAGATGGAGTCTGTGCACTAGCAAGTATTAGTAGGCACAGGTGGTTCTACGTGATTGGTTCATGGTAGCAATAAAAAGGTTTCAGTCCTTATAGGCCAAATATAATATTTTACTCCTCGAATGTTCTCCCGGGCGGTCAGGATATCTACGCCGGGGCCGACCGCTCCGTGGTCGATTTGAGTTTGTGTTCAGGCCCCTCCGAACAGCCACGCGTCCAGTGGCTTGACCCATTTTAGGCCTAGGCGAAGCATTCCTCGTCCAGTTTCACAAGTAGAATGTATGCGCTAAAAACTGCCAAAGAAATGGCAATATGTACTACGCGTGTAATAAAACTATCCGAAAAGACAGAATCATAGTTCAGTCCTATAGAGGATACATTTTCTTTATGAAAATAAGGGCATGTATAAAGCTAGCATCTTGGGTGGGCGCTTAAATTGCCAAAAAAGAAAAAATATACGACGAATTAATCTTCATATCCCAGAACTGTAACACGGGACGCTAGGTTCAGACGCTACTTTTTCTTCTTTTCGGAATAACCGTGTCGCTGGGCAAATCACTTTGATGGGCAAATCACTCCGACTGAAAGAGGAAAAAGGACAAATCGGGACGCTTAGGTTCGTGGTGACGCTAGGCCAAATCCTAGGATCGGAAAAGATTTTGATGGAAGGGTCGAGTTAGGAAATTAACCCTATCGCATGGACAGTACCTAATCTAGAATTGAATTGTATTGTATTTAACTATTCAGCCCACCCTAGGGATAGTATGAGATTCGAGCTAGTATGAGATTCTAGAATTAAAAAATAAAAACGGCGTCTACTTGGATCATTACCGTGGGCGAGGACGGGACTTGGCGACCTTGATCATCCAGGTCTCGTGGTCATGCGCTTCCGGCGACCGGCGTGGACACTGCCGGCGAAGCGCGAGATAGGCTTCAAACTTGCAGCTGCGTGCGGCGGTCGTTCAGATCCCAGTGCGGCGGCGTTCAGTTCCGTAGACTGCAATCTTGGATGGCGGCGTAGCGGGTCGATGTATGCGGCAGCGCTCGGTGCGTCTAGTTATTTGGGTCGCTAGTTTTTCTCTAGCTGATATGTACAGGTACTGGAGAGAGGATGAGAGGCAAGTAATTTTACATAGATCGGACTCTTTTTTTCTATACTATCCAATACTAGTACGTAGCATGACACGGCCGCAGGGTATGCCGCGGCATATCCGGCATACCCTGTAGGTCCGCCGCTGACTGGGATGCTAGTGCCCGTGTCCGAATCAATGGCCGAGTTGGGGCATGCTCGGACGGAATAAGTCGACCCGGTGGAGATGCCCTTAGACGGTGCGGGGTTACAAATCAATTTGGCTGGTAAGGCTGCGGCCGTTGCTAATTCATTTCTGGAATGGACACGGGGCAATTACACGGTCAGGAGGATACACATTTAGAACACATGCAAAGGTTGCACGGGGGCACAATTCTGGCTCGTTGATCTTTTTTCAACTAGCTTTTCTCTTCTGTTACATAGTATTCGCCTAGTTTGGCGATATCATACATGTAGGGCATGCGGCTAGATGTACACATGAAAAAATGTGCATCACTTTTCTCTAGCGATCTTGATTTAATCCTGACCCTGCATGAAGAAAATCGCATTAAAATAATGTTTTGCTTCCGTTTGTCCATACTTCTAACAAGATCATTGCACCGTGTTTCATCTTGGTGCTATGTCGTTCAAAATTGATATTGTCGTCCGACAAGTCGGTATCACCAGTGCCTCTTCGTCTTCTAAATCTGAAAAAGCGTCTAGGTCGGCGTCGTTTTTATCGAGCAGAGGCGACGCCGGTGGGGCATTGATGAAACTGTCCTCCGGATAAAGGTCCATGTTGGCCTTATCGTTTTTTTCCTAGCATAAACAAAACCGCACTCATGGTTTCTGTTTTACTTTTTTTTCCTGCCTTTTTGTGGAAAGAAATACTAATATATCACCTGTACTGTAGATTGCAGAATGTATTTAACAACCTGGAGGTGGTGCAAGACTATATCATCGTATCCATTAACAGTCCTGCATCAACAAAAAACTTACATATGTAATCAATTGATAGTGCGTACCCTAGAAAAACATTATTGTTCTTACCTGCATCCCAGCGGCTCCAGTAAAACTTCTCCCTCCATACTAGACAGCGCCGCATAGAAAAAGGTTAATGTGCCCTCTCTGTTGGCATAAAGAATAAAATACAATATGATTGCTGGCCTTTTCAATCGTTTGTCTGCCTTACACGTTCATATTTTTGGTTATAAAAAATAAACCTGATATCGTAAGTAGCTTCAAACTGTTTGGGAGATGGTGATTTCCTAGAACGAAAAGCAGAAAAAGGTTCTTCAAAACATAGGTCAACTGGAAAAAACGATGTGTAAAAGGAGGTTCAAAGGATTGGTTACAGACTGAATGTCCGTGTGCAGCTCTCCTGTCCCGTCTCTGATGATGACGTGAACGGTATCTTCGGAGCTCCCCTTCACGTATAACTTCCCTAAAATCTTTACCTAAGTTTGACCAAGTGAGGTAACTACATAACTAACTTTTGTCTATACATTCCCTGATTTATAATGCGTATGGTACATACCAACATGACCTCGTCGTTGACCGTGTTACTTATCCCTTTTTGCCTCTGATTGCTAGCAACTCTAAGCTGGTTGATCCGCAACGGAGTATATAAGCTCTGTTCGAGTATTAAATAAAAAAGCTATACAATACTTAGAGGAGCACATAAATCGAGCTAACAAGGAATTAAATTTATGCGGAATGATGAGACTTGCCTGATTTAGGCTACGACTTTCATGTTGTGTGACATCAGTGGATTCCGCGCAGCTGTACTCGCCCGCCACCTCAGCCTTTAGTCCTGCCTCTGCTACAGCTTCACACAATTTATCGCCCATCAGGTGGAGCACGGATGTGTTCAGAACTCAACAAGGATTAGATTGTGCCGTCCTTTAGGGGTGTGGTGCCGCGTATTTATAGTATCCTTATATTTCATACATATGCCTGTGGGTGGATTGAAATGTGCTTTGTTGTATAGTTCACAGCAGCTAACCGTGACCTATGTATGGCATTATTTGCGTACGGGCCTTGCTATAGATCGGTTTCCGACGCCTGTGACTGTGTTTGCTGGCAACATCTGTGTACGCATGGGGGTGGGGGACCGCGTGCAATCTCTTCGTCATGCACCTTGCTTACCGTGCTTGGTTTTGCTTGTCGGTGGGCTAGCCCATGCTTGTTTACAGCAGCTACGCCCAGGCTAGGGTGCAGTCTGTCCTTTCGTAGCCCATGTTTGTTTGCAGCAGCCCTGGCCAGCTGTGCTGGCAGAGAAGCGTCCAGTTTAGTTGCACCAAAATAAAATTATCAATCCCCTTTTGAATTAGTATTTTAAAATGTTCATTGCTGGAAGAATACACCATGAGTACCATTGTTGAACCCGTTAGAAAAATGTTCTATCTTCGTCCCTGGCTATGGCAATCAAATCTAGGCTGCAACCTGGCCCATATTATATCACAAACACATGGTCTTATCCTGCGGTGCTTGTGGTAAGGACATCTATACTGGCCCAACGGTTCTGGTCGCCCCATATGGTTTGTTCTTGTTCTTTCGGGTTGGATCGTGGTCGTATTTAGGCCATGGTCCAGCCTGAGCAACCAGCTAGGAGCGAGCCATCTGTCTCGCGGGGATGATTCTAGACAAGCTCAGGCAGGATGGATCGATCCGGTAAAAAAAACCTAAGTGTTAGGGCATCTACGCCGGGGCGACCCAAAACGGTCTGCGCGTGTCAGAAACTGTCCGCGCGGACACTCGCTGCGTGTACGGCGCCCCATCCTTGCATCTAATCTGGGCCTCGGACGCACGCGGACAGCGCGGGCGTCGTGCTCACCCGCATGGTGGCTGAGACTACCGCCCAACTGCCAAGACCACCGTCACAGCCGGTTGAGGGGAGGGGGGTTGAGGATCATGTGAACCATCGAAAAGTTAGCCTTGGTCATACACTTTGTTTACCCATCGGCGTGGCAGTGGAAGGGGGCCAGGTGTTATCTATGATAATGATTGTACCCTAAGGCAATATTAGCCCCTGTTAGCACGGAAAAGCATGTTTGGGTAACTCGTACATCATACTCCAACTGTCTCAGGGTTTAAGGCGTCCTCGTTTTGCATGTTTTTTCTGTGACCAAGAATTACTCTAAATACGTAAAGAGTTTTGGTGTAAAACTAGTATCACCGGAAAGTATTTTTCAGTATGAATCCAATGGTACGAATTATGTAAAATATAATCAAGATTTTGTTGCGCAATTCTTTTGGTTAAACTTTGCTTTGGAAAGGGTGTGCGCCTTAAGCCTTGAAACGGAGGTAGTACTTAGCTCGAGTGTATTCCCCTTAACTACGACTACTTTGGCACATGCAGCTATGTACAAACCTTGTTGGTAACATACAACATCATCTTGTTTATCCTTACATAGTCGTGGCCGTAGCGGCGCAATTATGACCTACACGGGTCACTGCTTCAGAACCAGCAGGACGCACGACACCCCGACTAGTGCAACAACAATCTTCAATAGTACAATAATTTCTTCCATCTGAGCATTGCATTTGTTTTTAATGGTTCCATCTTTCTCTGATCCAGTTGAACCATCTTGCTCTGCCTTCCTCTTCAGTTTAGCCTGCCTCTCCTCTGCCCATCCCAGTGCATGAAGTGCTCCTTCACCTCTCAAATAGTTTTTGTCAAGCAGGTAAATTACATAGTCGAGCTCCCAGTGCCAGAAATTGCATCCTTTCTGCAAAAAAAGAAAAGTTTTCCATGGAATGATGGTTTGGAAAATAGATAGTATCGGGAAAACAATGATTACGCATTGAACCAAAAACATTGAGCAAATAGATAGCGTGATTGGAACTAAACTTACATCGTGCTTAAGGCACTTGAAGAACACCCAACCAGTATGCTCCACCGTGCGAGAGGTGAACCGTTTCACTTTCATACTGCAGTCCGGGCAAGGGATGATCGGTATGTAGGGGGAATGGGGGTGCTGAGTAGGTCGCGACGAGCCTGCGGACGACATGTTTCTAGAGAGTAACACCTTGGCTATGGTGTTCAGAGAGGCGGGAGGTTGTGGAATCCCTTCTATGTTGTTGCCGTGCGAGCGGCTAGCACTTTGTAAGGGCAGACAGTTCTCATATGATACCATACAAAAAAATGCTCAAGACCATCTATCTTGCCGCGGGTCCACGTATGGTACGATCTTGTAAGGCAAACAGTTACCCTGAAGAAATCTCCAGCTATCTAGGCACTGCTCCACGTGAGGTTCGATGCTAAGCAGTTCTGGTTGATGGGATGGCACCATGTTGGGAGAAAAAGTTGATCGTGCATCTGTGCACCATTGCTTCCGCGAAACTGATTTGGTTCTCTTTTCTTGCATGGCTAGCAGCTGGCTAGTACATGCAAGTCTAGGCTGGCGGTAGCTGCTATTGTGCATATATGAAGCATGGACCTGACAAGCCCTAGCCCCATGCTATATCACGTGAACATCTTTTGAGAATGGGCCCCATCGAGTGCTCTCTTTCATGAAGGAAATGATCTGTCCATGCTTACTTTGGTACGGCAACCCTGCCTTACATGGAGTGCGTCAGAATTACATTGGGGGTGGCCTCGGGATAAGAAATGCAATATTTTAAAGGGGTAAAACTCATTGCATCGTACATGGCGCTATTATACGTAGATGGTGTCCAAGCTAGCGTGGCTTATCCAGTTATGCTCAGCTGCGGTGGACTAAGGTCCTCTCTACTTCCTAGTCTTCTATATCCTATATGAACTCCGGTGGCAGTTTGCCCTTGTTCTGACGGAGGTGCATCAAATCGTACAGCAAAGCTTGCTGTGATGACGACGTGTCCATTTCCTGCAACATGGTCAGTGAGGGGGGGGGGGGGGGGGGTGTGAGAGTATGAAAATCTTGTTAATTTGCAAAAAGTTACGTTTCTGTGTTCCATGCTTACGGAGTCCGTGTCCAGCCTTGCGTCGTGCCTCACACCATCAAAAGTCCGGCAGAACTGCATAGCAAGGAATGTAGACTGGTTCCTGTGCAACATAAGTTGTGGTTGTGTGTTAAGCTGTATCCTATAGACGCACGCATTCGTTTCCTCCCCTTGATCTACCCGTAATGGAGTGTAATGATTTACATAGAGTGTATACTTCTTACCATGTTCCATACTTGTCATTCTATCGTTTAGGGATGGCATCAATGAACAACTCTGTCCATGGTGAATCATCTACGTGCCACCCCGTGAAGAAGTTATTAATGCATTCTAGCAAAGCCTTGTGCAACACGAGAGCAATCTGTTTGTGCCCGTCCCACCTGTCCCCTTTTTCTAGATGCGCAAAACTTGGTGCGAATACTGTCCTCTGTTTTCGTTTCATGTCCCAGGCTATAGCAGCCCAGTGTTTGGTAACAAATACCACAGTGCAAATCTGCAAACGAGGGAAACTAAACAATTAGATCGAACATTGTAAAAACCAATATCTAGTAAACCCATGCATTTGTCCTCTTACCAGCTGGCATCTTGATAGATCGTATGCAACATGGTCGCCGATGAACTGTTCACGTATTGAAGAGGACGCTAGAAAGTCTTCGCCGGCTAGGACGCGTAACTGTTTTTTTGGTAACAGGTAAGTGTGAGGTACTTCTTTCCATATGTCGCATATGGATTTATGCAAATGGTAAAATGCTTGGATTACTAACCGCGAAATCGGTTTCAAGGAAGTGCCTCCAGACTAAACTAATTACAGACCCGGTGGAGTTGGTGTCGAACTGCTGGAAACATCTGAAAAGAATATCGCAAATGTCATGCGATCGAGATCCACCTTTTCCAAATTGCATAGCAATGTCGGATGCAGCTATCTCAATGGAGCGCGGGTTGTCGTGGCGTATCCATATACTGCAAAAAAAGAGAAAACCTTCAATAAGAACTTAACTATCTCAAGATAGGTTAGGCAGATACCTTGGGTTAATTTTGTTTGAGGTTGTAGCCCAGGTGAAGAATTTTTCTAACAGTTATCTTCCAAGAAGTACTTTTCTTTAATGCATTTAAGTTAGGCTTGATAGTTTGAGAAGATGCTCACATAAGAAATACGAATTGAAGTAAAAGAGAGCATCAAGAAGCAAATTCAGAACACATTTAAGTCTAACCCACTTCCTATGAAAAATAATTTTGTAAAGAAACAAGTCATGAAAGCACAAAGCAACAATCATAGAAAAGCAAAACAAGTGCAACTTCAAAACTTTCAACATAAAGACGGGAAACTTAATATTTTTGAGATGCATAAAACCATGTTTCCCTCTCTCATAATAACTTTCAGTAGCAACATGAATAAAATTAACAATATAACTATCACATAAAACATTCTTATCATGATCCACATGCATAAAATAATTATTATTCTCCACATAAGCATAGTCATTCTTACTAATTATAGTGGGAGTAAATTCAATAAAAGAGCTATCATTATTATTCTCATCACCATAATCATCAAATATAGGAGGCATATTGTAATCATAATTAATATTCTTCTCAATAGTAGGTGGACTGAAAATATCATATTCATCATTGTAATCATCATATATTGGAGGTTTGGTATCATCATAAGCAATAGAATAGCTATCTTCCAAAGCTGGAGAACTAAAAAGATCATTTTCATAAAAACTAGCTTCCCCAAGCTTAGACGTTTCCATAGCATTAGCAATAATGGTGTTCAAAGAATTCATACTAATAACATTGCTATTAGCATCCAAATAAAGTTCTATAGGTTTTTAATTTTCTCTTGAAACACTGCATGTCCTAACTCAAGATAAATACTATAAAGCTCTCTAATTTTGTTGTTGTTTTCCATTAAGCCTAACTAGTGAAACAATAAACAAAAATACAAAATTGCAGAATATAAAGGAAATAACTTCGAGCACTCACATACCAGGATGTGAGTAC
The DNA here is from genome assembly GCA_916181665.1 of Avena sativa. Taxonomy (NCBI): domain Eukaryota; kingdom Viridiplantae; phylum Streptophyta; class Magnoliopsida; order Poales; family Poaceae; genus Avena; species Avena sativa. The sequence continues at coordinate 344,783,772 of OV702280.1, read as the reverse complement.
CTTTTACCTTACCTCCCCGGCAACGATGCCAGAAAAGAGCTTTTGACAGGGAGGAAAATGTTAAAGATATCATGCATATCCCTGGCAACAACGCCAGAAAAGAGCTTGATGTCTACGCACACTTCTATTCTTGTAGACAGTTGTTGGGTCTCCAAGTGCAGAGGTTTGTAGAACAGCAGCGAGTTTCTCTTAAGTGGATTACCTAAGGTTTATCAAACTCAGGAAGGAAGTGGTCAAAGGTATCCATCTAAAGCAAACCTGCAATCAAGATACAAGAAGTATCTTGTGTTCCCAACACACCCAATACACGTGTGAGGTGTATAGGTGCACTAGTTCGGTGAATAGATAGTGAAATACAAGTGATATGGATGATTATAAGACAACGGTGCCAGAAAAGAGTTTGACGGGAGGAAGAGACTAAATGCAATCTGAAATAAAGATGGAAGCAAGAAAACATGCAACGGATCTAGTTATAAATGGTGTTTTAATGCTTAGAAACAAGGTCTAGGGATCATACTTTCACTAGTGAACACTCTCATATAAATATCTTCTCTTCATGATACTACTCTGAACTACTCTTCGGTTGGATAACTCTAATCCACGTAGGTCTACAAAAGCACTTCTCAAAGTTCTCTTTCCCCATCTATATAACACCACACTGTCACCTTGAGCGCTAGATGGTTCCAACAAACACCACAATTTCATAGAGACTCAAAATATAACTCATGATAAGTATTTAAGTAATCTTTAGCCTAAGTGCCACACGGTGTACACGTTGTCCCTTTCACACACATGGGGATAGCCAGAGATCTATTAAAGCACTTGATTAGAAGGGTAGATCTACTTGATTACAAAGCTCATGACCATAATAAGATCACGATAGAGAGAGATGACCACATAGCTACCGGTAGATCCCTTAGCCTCGAGGAAGAACTACTCCCTCCTCATCATGGGAATCAGCAGCGTCAATGGAGATGGTGGTGGAGATCGATGGAGATGGATCCGATGAAATTTCCTATCTCGGCAGGGTGCCAGAACAGAGACTTCTGCCCCCCTCTCCCCGAATCTCCCCTTCGGTGGCGACGGTGCTGTGGAATTTTTGTGGATATATGCTGATTCATCTAGGGTTTTCTCATCGGGAGCTTTATGTAGGCGGAAGGGCAAGGCGTGGAGGCGGCCAGGGGGCCCACACCCCCTGGTGGCGCCACCAGGGTGGGCCCGCGCCACCCTAGGGTGGGCCCACCCTGGTGCCCTACTCCGTCTCTGCTTCGCGTTTCCGTACTGCTCCGGGAAATAGTAACTTTGGCTTTTGTCCCGTCCAATTCCGACAATATTTATTTTTTAGCTTTTCTAAAACCAAAAATAGCAGAAAATATGCAACTGGCACTGCGATATCTTGTCAATAGGTTAGTTCCAGAAAGTGTATAAAAATAGCTCAAAGTATAGATAAAACATAAGACAAATGATATAAAACAAGCATGGAGCATCAAAAATTATAAATATGTTTACGACGTATCACACACTAATATGGCCATCCAGTTACGGACATGACGATTAGTGTGATCAAAGCATCCTCCTGAGACAGTGATTAATATGATTTCAGGGTCTAAGAAGAAGGTCACTTCATTTCTAGCAATTACAACGATGAACCATGTGACTAGATCACGTTGCAATACTTATGTGGGTAATGTCCATCATATCATTCACTAATATTATGGCTTCGTTGTCAACTGACATAAATGCTGCATGATCAGGAAACCTTGATCATCGGTTGTCCAAGAAACTATAGAGGCTACTAGGGACCAGGTTTGTTTACATACAACACCTATATCAATGTTTTCTCTTGATACAGTTATATAGCATAGTATGAAACTGTCATGAACTTGTTTGGGATATGATAATAAACCTATTTATTATTTGCCTTTACGAGCATATCTCCTTGAGAGACCTCTTGGCAAAACTTGATGGTATTGTAGCAAACAATTTCTCTAATGTAGCAAAACCAATTTCGCCGCCGGAGACTCTTGACAAAGACATCGTAGCAAAACCATAGAATTATTATAAAAAAACTATTGTATGAAAGTAACAAAATAAACATGATTACGTAGCAAAAAACAGTATGCTAAGGTAGCAGACTCTCGTAGCAACTATAAACAACAAATTAGCAACACCGGCCAACTAGAGTAGCAAAGGCCGCAAAATATAGTAGCTAGGTAGCATTGTAGTCGCCGAAGGCCATAGTTGAGGGAGCCCGGTGTTGTGTCGCAGCAGCCGTGGCTGTTCCTCCCATAGGATACACCGCGTGAACGCATCCGGATCGAGCTGTTGGGCGCCATGGGAGCGGCTACCATGGCGGGTGGCCTCCATGTTCGGCGACGCGTGAGCACTGGAATTGGATGGCGCCAGAACCGCTGGTGGCACGCTACCAGCCCTAGGTAGCAACGCCATGAACCCTAGGTAGCAAGGTCGGCTAACATCCGTAGCATAGACGACTAACTCTTGCAGCTGTAGCTCCGCGGGGTCGACGGCGGCGGGGTGTCGGGTCGTAGTACGGGAGGCGCCACCACGAATGACATGTCCCCGTCAGAGGTGGGAGAAAGGGGAGCGGCGGGCGGCGTTTGGCGAGGTCCCTTCCGTAGGCGAGCCCGTCGTCCTCGACGCTGGCCTATAGGCTAGATGGGACAACTTGGCTGCGTCTAGTTGAGGTAGAAGGTCGGGGCTGGCGCACCTCGGCAGGTAAGAAAGGTGCTCCGGCCAGCGGTAGGGGTGGAGAGCGAATGGGACGACGGAGAAGGAGAGTGATGTGGCGACTGGAGGATTTTCTAAGGGAAAGAAGGAAGAAGACCAGAAGTCCAAATCGTTCCATAGTTCAGGCTATGTGTATCATTTTACTAAAGATATTATATGACCACACGAAAAATGTGATAGAGCCGCTAGACTTTTCGCTATAGAAAGCCATCTCCAGCATGGGCTCGATGTTCGAGTGCTACGACTTACAGCTCGGTGGGCCTGAAGAGAATGGATCCAAACAGATCTGGCCCTTCCGTGCCTTCCGTTTGGAAAGGGTGTGCTGCATCTAAGCGCGAATTCTCCGACAACAACAAAAGAAAACTCCTGTCTCGCTTCCCTCGAAAAAACTCCTATCCGTTCAAAAAAAAAAAACTCTTGTCGCGCTAGTAGCTAGTGCAAACTGAGTTTCCATCGATTCAGGTACTCAGCAAACGCAGCTTGCAGGTTATAATGGGCGGACAGACGCTAATCCTGGACGATGGCAAGTCCTCCTTATGTAGGTGTAGGCTGAGTGAACATTTCAGTACCGGCTGCACGCAGCCGAATTACCAAATCAAAAGCACAGTGAAATGAGCGCTCCTTCTTTTTTTCAGTATCTGCACTTCTGTAGTCTTCAGGATTCTAGAATAGTAGGTCACACGGTGCACAGCGCACAGTTCTGCAGTCGCAGATGCAATGAAAAGAAGATGTTTCTTGTTTCTGTTGATGGTATATGAACTTGATCGCGCTGAGCAACATAACAATCTTTCCATTGCATCCGCGCGATTTTTGGGTTGCAAAGGACACGGATTCACACCAGGCATCAGTGATGAGATAGATGATGAACTGAACAGAAGCATCAGAGACGGGTTGGGCGTTCGGACGGAGCATGCTAACAGTGCCCACGGACGGACTGATGACAGGCCACGCCCCGATCGAACTTTCAGAGCCATCAGCGACGTACTACGTACTAGTATGTCCTCGCAGCATGGGCACGCACGCATGAATCATCCCAAGCCAAGATTTTGAGCCCTGCATGTCCCCTCCTTGTGCCTGTGCGTGAGTTCAACAGCGTGCAACCTTGCGTGGAGACGTCAACTCGAAGAGGAAGCGTGTCAATATTTCAGTTACCGGCTGCATGCACCCAGATTACCAAATCCAAGCAAAGCACAGCGAAATGACCTACAGTACGCCCCTCCATTTTCAGCGTCTGTAATTATGTAGGGCTTCTGCAGCATTCTAGAATCGGTTCCGGCGCAGAGCACACGACAACATTTGCGAGGAACACAGATGCAATGGAATATGGCTTGCTGTTACTTGATTTTTACAATTATTATTTATTAGTGGTGTGTGCGAACCAGCTGGGTGCGCAAAGCAACAGAAGGACCTCTATTTGCATCGTCAGTAAGTTTTCGCGGAGCAACTAGATCCCTTCACCCAGGCGTGTGAAGGGACATCAGATTCACACCACGAATCGCATCAAGGAGGAGGAGGAGATAGGTGATGAACTGAAACTAACGAAGCACCGCGCGCACCATGACTGGTCCATGGTGATAATAACTGACCCCGGTCCCGGCTACGTTCGGACGGGGCACACGGTGGTGTGGTGTATGTGGGCGGCGACGCAGCGTGCGAACAGCTAGTGCCCACGGACTGATGACTGGCATGCCACATGTACGGCCACGCTCCTAACTCTCGAAACCATCAGCGACGTATGATCACGTAGAGATCCTCGCGCGCAGCATGGGCACGCTAGCTGCATGCATGCATAGTTCAACCCAAATCTGAGCACTGTGTGCTACACAGCGTGCAGCTACAGAGGCCATGTGTGTCGATACGTCACGGGGCTCACTCACCTTGACCTAAGCGTGTTCATCATCGGCGTTCAAGGAAGAGCGGGCCATCATTGCCTTGCCTACCTCCGTTTCGGAAAGGTTTGCGCTGCCACGGTACAGTACTGCTACCAGAACAAAGTTTCTATTCACTCGCCGACAGAAACTTCGCGGCAACACCGCTGCATGGGAACATGGGAGTCCGGGCAACCGGCGCACCGTGCGAGCCAAGCACACCATCCGTGGCTCGGTCACGCAATATCCCGCTGTGACCCAACGTTTATGTTCATGTTCAGTTCGTGGCATCTGCACAGCAGGGTCCAGCCTCCAGGACCAGGAGGGTCCACAGCGCATTTTGACTCGCGAGGGGCGGCTGGCGCGGAACATATCTTGAGACTGAGAGCATATTTTCTCGGCGTCAGTCAATATGGTTCCGGAATTTGACGCGCTTGGAATTTGGAATCTCTTTCACTCTCAGCGGCTGGGAGGACATGTTCTCCGCACATGTTGTGGCGCGTACCCGGCAGCGTCTCTCTTCTTCTAGACGATGGAGGAATACCACGGAAGACAAGTAAAGCATCGATAATGGTTTCTTCGCGATATATATGCGATAAAAATCACCTTGCAAACTTTCGGCGCGAGACAAGCAATAACTAGCCATCGGATGCTTCTTCCAAAGAGAAGGAGATAAAGGGAAGGGAGAAACAGAAAATTCCATTTTCAACAAAAAGATACTACCTCTGTTTATAATATAAGACTCTCTAGTATTTCCGCAAAAAAAAAAAACTTTTTTAGTAGTGCAAATTAAACTGCTAAAAAAGCTGACATTTTGAAACGGAGGTAGTAGTAGAATGAAATTCCTCTTGGCATATCAACTCGGAAGCGCCAATCAGTTGGCCATTTTCTTCCTACCTGCATGACCCGGCACTTTCCCCCGCTTTCTTACTAGACCCATAACCTGCCCCATCTCATGATTGCACATCTTGATAGTTTCGTCAAGCCACACACATCCGCCGGTTCCATTAAGCCATGAGAAGCAGGTGGTAGATGAACAGAGGGTATGTACTGGCCAGGAGGGGTAGTTTGACGACGCTAATTGCCCCGATTCGTACAAAGAGTTGGTGAAACGGGCCAACTGGTTTAGTTGCCGATCTGTTGTCAGAGACGCCAGCCACATAGGCTAGGTCTCTCGAATCACGAAACATTGCTAAATAGGACCCACACGACCCACATAGGCTAGGTCTCTCGAATCACCAAACACTGGTAAATAGGATAGAACTTACAATTTAGTACTCCCCCGCCGTTCTATTAGGCTTTGTTCGGTTGCAGGGGATTAGATCCCCTAGTGGGTCTAACCCCTGCAGGGATTGGGTGAACCCCGCTTGTCATCCAAATCCCTGCTAATCCCTCCTCTCATATTCCCTGTTTATCCCTAATTCTATTCCCGTTCGGTTAGTCCCCGCGAAACCTACAACAAGCGCAGGTTGTGCAGCAGCAAGCAAGACCAGCTCCAAGCCTCCAACCAGCAAGAGCAGAAATATACAAACAGTCGACCGGGTATAGTCGCCGGAGTTCTAGAATCGCGGCGCCTTTGCCGGAGTTGCGCCGCCATCGCCGCCGCCAGGTCGAGCAACGGAGGCGACCTGCCTCAGGTTCGTGCGACGGAGGCGACGCGCATCCGAGTCGCTCTCTCTCTAGGGAATCTTTCCACGGGAACATAGCAGATTTTATTTTCCCCCGTGGTTTGGACGGGATTGGCCGGGTCTGGGCCGAGATTTCAGACCGGCCGGGAGTAACCGAACGCAGAAATTTTGGAGGCACCCGGTTTTTACCCACGCGGGGTTACCTTCCCGAAACCCGGTCAATCCAGGCCGATCCCTGCGGGGACGGGAATAACCGAACGAGGCCTTAGTATGAGATGATTTTAGAAACAACACAACAACGTATATCATGAGAAGGAAGGAGCAATAATTTTGTGGTAGATTATGGCGGTCATCTCAAATGGGTAAACCCTGTAACAGACACTGTCATCGATTTTACAGACAATGTACATAAGTTTTAAGTTGACTTGAACCAAAACCACCGCATACATCCCTACGGAGAAAAAATAAAAATGAACTAAAAAGAATATGCGAAGGCAGATGCCTGACGTTACGTACGATATCTATGACTATGAGCAAGACACTATGGCATGTCAAAGAATCAGAGGCACTATTTTAGAGGCATTATTTATAACTGCCTTCAATTTTAATATTTTGTGGCACTTTAAAAAATAATGCCTTAAATTATAAGTTTTTGGAGGCAGTTTTTAGAATGCCACTAAAAGTCAAGTCTTTTGAGGCATTATTGATAGTGCCACTAACGTTTTGAAAAATAGAGGCACAGTCTAGTGCCTCTATGTGGAACTATTTGTGGCACTTTATTTGTGCCTCAAAAGGACCGATCTTTTAGATGCACTATTTGCCAAAATGCCTCTAAAAATATAACATTGAGGTACAAATGAAGGTGCCATAAATGGTTTACCTTTAGAGGCACTCAATTGTGCCTCTAATAGTTGACTAATTGTGGCACCATTAGTTGTGCCTCAAATACATAGTTTTTTTGGCATAAATAAAAATGCCACAAATAGTTTGTCTTTAGAGGCACTCAATTGTGCCTCTAATGGTTGACCAACTGTGGCACCATTAGTTGTGTCTCATATGCAAAGTTTTTTGAGGCATAAATGAAAGTGCCTCTAATGACTCAAATGCATAGTTTTTTAGGCCCAAATGAAAGTGCCACAACGGTTTGCCTTTAGAGACACTTAAATATGCCTCTAATAATTAACCAATTGTAGCACCTTTAGTTGTGTTTCAAATGCATAGTTTTAACCAACAACTTATACCGTGAGAACATTTTAATCCCACGTCTTGCAAAGTAAGCAAAATTAGTCTCATAACTTGCAACACAGGAGCATTTTAGTCCAATTCAATCATATTTCTGTAATTTTAACCGACTTTATCGACCTGAGCTGACATGTGGCATCGTTTTTTTTGCAATATGACCCCTTTATATTTTTAAATAAGAAAATAAAAAGTTGCAATGAAGGGATTCGAAATCAAGACCTGAGTTTTGCCAAATATATTTAGGCTTGCCACCACAGAAAATAAGGGAATGTGATAATTTAGAGAACGCTGTGTTATTATACAACATTTCCAACCTAATGCGTCATACCTCGTAGGTGCTCGCCTCCAATATGCATGCGGACATGAAACATAGTGAAAAAGGGTTGCATATCAATCACTCACAAGATTAGGAGGCGTGGGTTCGTACGTACATTCTGCATTTATATTATATAAATAAAGTAAGTCCTCCAAATTAATCAATAATATTATTTGATGTAGTGGTTTGTACGGGTGGTCACTTATATAAAGTTTCAGAGTTTGAACCTTTGCCCTTTCTATTATTTTATCTATTTCTATGTTTAGTGACAGGTGGGTCTGCACCAAGGACACAAGTATCAAAAAAAAAATATACAAAGATAATTTTTAAAAAAATCGAATTTGGTTAAAATTGGTCAAATTTATTCAAATTGGACTAAAATGCTCCGAGGATGCAAGTTGTAGGACTAGTGTTGCTCACTTTGCAAGTTGTAGGCTAAAACGCTTCGACGGTGCAAGATGTGGGACTAAAAACGTATATACCTCTTTTTTCGAGACATACATGCCATTGTCTCTAATGTTTAGCCGCTCAAATAGATAATCATTTTAGTCATTACCAAACATGCCTCAAACTGATCATCCATTTGAGAAATGTTGCCGTCACGAGTTTTTGGTCACCGTCTCCACGTTGTACACTATCACAACGAGGCCCCCTTTGCCGCGTCCACACATCCATTATTGGTATCTTGGTCGTGGCGTCCCTATTTGACCCAGTCTGACCCTCTTGATTTCTCTAGTTCGTTCGTTTTTTGGACTTGTTGTTCGGTTTCTTGTACAGAAATGTGTTTATTAGCTCTACAAACCAGTTTGACTTAGGGCATCTCCACCGGGTCTACCCAAATGGTTCGAGCGTATCCTAATTGTTCCAAGCAGACGCGCGAGACATGTGTGGCGCCCCAGCGGCATGACCCATTCGGACTAAGTCAGGCCGGAACGATCCATCCGTGACCTAAATCTGATTTCTGGATGGGTCTGTTCGGACAGACCATACATAGACTGGCCTGGATACAGTCATACAATGGGCCTTCTTCTCTTTGGCTGGCATGTCAGTTTTTGTCCCTTTGGGTCGCGATGTTGTGCGCGGCTGTCCGGATAGGCCGCACACGTCCTGGGAACGTCGGACGAAGCAAAAACGCGGGTGGGCCAACCCTGTCAGCGAGACAACCCCATTTCCCACTACTATTCGCCTCTCCCTGCGGCGAAGAGCTTCCCAGCTGCCCCTGCCGCCATGTCGTCGTCGGCGAAGCTCCGCCAAGCCGAGTCGTATCCACGCCTCTAGATAGGTCCGCTGCCGTCGCCACACCCTTTCCCCTTGGCCTAGGCCAACTTTCACCACCCAGTCTACGTCGTAGCTCGGCTTCGCTCCGAGATCCCGCCACCTCGCCATCGCGGCCATGGACGACTCGGAGCTCGCCGAAGAGCCAAATAACTACGTTTACTGGCGTCAAATTGGCTGTCAAGGAGGATGGGGGCGTCAGCTCCTCTTCCTCGGCCTCAGCTTCACGGTCGTCTGGGTCAGCACAGGCGCAGTCGCCTCGCCTCGGCACGCCCCCACTTCGGCCCGTGAAGTGGGAGGCGGAGTCGGCAGTGCGCTCGCCGCCGAGGACAAGGTCGCACGGTATCGTCATCAACGAAGCCGAAGCCAGAGCCAGCGGACTGGGCGGTCCCCGTCGACGAGGACTCCTTCGCCATCAAGATCGCCATGGAGCGGTCTCTGTACGACGTGCCGCACATGCGCGACCCCGACGCCTACGCCTGGTCTAGGGCTGACTGGGAGGAGGAGGAGGCCGGCGTGGCGCTACGACGATGCCGGCCAGGGCAGCTCCCGTCACCCGCAGCCGCCGAGCGACGACAACGGCGATGACGACGGCACGAGGGATGCCGCTTCTATCGCAACTTCGACATGTGAGTGGCGTGCTCGGCGGCGTCGGCATCGGCATCGGCGTAATAGGATTCCTATGTTTCTTTTACTTTTTTAAGCCTAATATAGTCAAAATTTAGGTATATATTCAAATTTGACATAATATGTACGAACTCGCATGCCTTTTAATGAAATCTCCTAATTAGTCCAAATTTTGCCAAGTTTGATTAAAACTTGGCCAAAACCAAAAACTTGGCCTGAAAACTTGAGTAAAAAACTGAGACTTTTTGGGTCGAAAGTTACATATATCAACGCTAAATAGGGCCGGATTTTGGAATGACAATGTGCAACGAGTGGAGGGGCTCTTATACATCGTTAACAGGCGCCCGTTTTCTTGTGATTTCGAAAATTCCAATCTTATCCTTAGTCCAGTCCACGCACACACAGGCACCCGAGCCTGACCCTAACTCTGCTCACGCACGCACGCACCCTTGACTCCACGCATGCTCCTTGACTCCACGCACGCACGCAGCGGCCATGGCGGAACCGCCGTCGCCGCTCACCCAGCGCCTTCCCCCGCTCCCGCTCCCCCAGCCACCGCCATAAGCGCCTGCTCCAGCTCCCCCATCCCTCTCATATTCAACGGCTATAACCCACACCCCGGCCTCTCCTCCCGACAATGTCGACCGGAACCCTAGAATTGGGGATTCCGGCGAGGTGGAGAGCGGGGCAGGGACGTTGATGACCGATGCCCTCACTTCAGCTCCATGGCCCAGATTTCCAAGCCTCATGAGGAGGACGGCGTCCCTGCGAAACCAATGAGCCAAAACCCTAGCCCGCCGCGATGAGGTCTCTCCGCACGGCACAGATCCTCGCCTCCCGCTCGCTCCTCCTCTCTGCGCGCTCGACGGCGCCACGGCCTCCCCCGCTGCGGTGGCCGTTGGGGAAAGAGCTGTCGTCGGTGCCGTCGTCGCGGGCGTTGCAGCGCTGGATCGCCGGCGCGGTCTCCTTCTCCCTGACATTCACGATGGCGGCGGCAGCCGAGGTGCGGGCCAAGGAGCGGTTGCCCACAGATCTACTGCCGCAGAACGTCATGCTCTACCAGTACCAGGCTTTCCCCTTCTGCAACAAGGTCAGAGGTAAAGGTTCTCCTGCCAATCATTGTCGAAAGCACCATACTACAATTTCACCCATGTTTTTGTGGAGATTTGTTGATGCACTGCTGTAGTAAGTCACTGGATGTACTGCATCAATGTACCATTTTTTGTGATCTACTTTGCTAGATTATACTGCAGCATGAACATGAAGGTTAAAAAGTGTTGGTATAGTTTTAGATAATCGTTAGTGCCTTGGTCTGGTTGGAGGTGATGAGGCTTCCACTTTTTTTATATGTTGTGATTCAGTTTGGTGCAGCGGTGCATTTTATTTTATCCTTATGAGCCAGGATATAGAATACAACGTCTCTCTTCTCATACTATAAGCTGAGAAAATTATGGTTGTTTAGACTCTAGATCATGTAGTTCTCTCCCGGTAGCCCGACTTATAAATAATTATATGCATACAATGCCATCCGTGCTTAGCGAAGGGTTGGAACTTATATAGCAGGGCAGGTATTTAGTTATTTACTTGATCCTAACTCCTGAAAGTTGATCTTACGTTTTTCTTTCCCAATAATACATTATCACGTCAATACCATTTTCTAGGTTTGTCGGCGGCGCGGCTTCAAGCCGTGCATTTTCGTCTAGTTAAGCTTCAAAGTGGAACCTAAACTACTCATTTTGGTAGCCTACCTTGTTTCTACTTCTGAAAATGACACTGCCATTATTTTTGCAAGCTAGAACAACTAAAAAATTGTTCGGCACATACATGTGGCCAAGTTTGAATTGGAATGTGTATGGATTTTGCTTTTCCTCATGCATATATATTCCATTATAGTCCAATTTTCCTCATATATACATTCCATATTGTTTAATCATATCCAGTTTTGAATTGGAATTTGTGTGGATTGTGCTTACACTATTTAGGAACATAAAATTAAAATGTTTTCTTCATCTGGTATTCACTGTACAGATCTCAGGAGAATTTCTTGGAGCATGTCCATATCAAATATTCTCCTGTTGTGGTTGAATATCTTAACTAGATATTGTATTGCAATGATTAACTACTAGCATCCAGAAACGAGAAGGTGAGTTCTCTTCCGTGTCGATACAAATTCATGTACATTCAGCTCTCTCCGTGATGGTGAATTGTTTTTGGCATGGTACAATGGACCAGGATGGGGAGGTGGTGGCGACGCTGTGTGGCGTTGTGGAGCGGGTCGACAAGCTCGTCTATCTGCGGACGCTCCGAGTGAGGTATTCTCTCCCTGCCTTTCTCCAATTCGTGTGTTAGTTTTCATTTGTGTGTTCGTCCTCACAGTGCAGTGGCATTACTATCGTACCGAGTGTAAGTGTATAAAGGTGTACATATGATTGGATAAGTGGGTTTGAGTTTGACTCTATTAGCGGGCAGTTCTCAGGTGACTGGCTGAGGTACTGTAGTCTCATACTGAAATATTAGGGTGTTGGATTAAGCTGGGTGGTTATGATTTTTGCCAACTTATTAGGGCAGGGAATAAAACATCAAGTTTGTAATTACTTTTGCTACCCTGAAGGCTCATTTTTGTTCTCTTCAACCTTATCAGGTATAAGCCGGAGGTTGGCGATATCATAGTTGGCCGTGTCATCGAGGTATGCACACTTTGGGTCACTCTTTCAACGTTTCTCTCATTTTTGTAGCATGGTTTCTAGTAGGAATGAGCCATGATGATGCTCAACATTTTTTGTTAAAGTATACGTATTAAACTGCGGGTCTTATTCTATGCTGTTAAAAGTTGCTGATGCAAAGATGTGTTTAGTCAGATCTTTATAGCACACGGATTAAACATTAGCTTTTCCATGTGTTTGATAGGTTAGTAGCTTCAGTTATGTACTCTTGGATACATGTCATCCTGAAATAGTCGGGCGGTATGGGTAAACCTACCTGTTATTATAGTCAGTCCATCACAATATGATCTACTATCTGCTTGTTGTGCATCCATGCAAACAATGTATCTCATTTCTCACCAATATCAGTTACTAGGTTGATTTTTTTCTCTCTAGATTGCTCCCAAGCGCTGGAGGTTGGATATAAACTTTAGCCAAGATGCTGTTTTGATGCTTTCTTCTATAAATTTGCCTGATGGTATACAGGTATGCTGTTCTGCACCTTTTTCCTGTAACACCCAAATTTTGGGGCTGTGTTCAGCTCAAGACAATATTCTTGCAATACAATTTCAAAGACAAATAATGCAATGCACTATATCAATAGATATTTCAACATGCCTCGAAGCACCCTTTCTAGCTGACCTTTCTACTATACCGTTACCCACATAGATATATACAGAGCACATTAGTTTCCTGCCGAGTCTTGATGGAATACGTGTGTTCCATGTCAAAAAAAACTTGCATACAGTCCGTATAGAACGTAGTGTCATATATAGGATTGCATACAGTTTAAACCTGAAACATGTGGCATATTGATATGGTTCATTCTGTGTGACTCATTCTGGTAGTCAAAAATGTAGTCTACAGCTCAATTGAACACTCATCATTACAAGAGAAGTCGAGTCCCAAGCATCAGAACTCTAGAGTCAGTTTGACAGAAGGTATTTTCTCTCTATTTTGATATGTTGGAACATCATTCAATCGAAGGAGTCCATTTGAAGTATAGTTGTTTCTCCAAAATACCTACTTACTGTATATGCAATGTTTGCTGTCCATCTTTCATATATATTCTAGTTACTTCCGTGACATGTTTGATTGCTTGCAGCCCATCAATGACATGGATTTCATAAGACAGTCCAAGGTTGATGTTACAACATGGTCGCAAGCTATAGCTACTTATGATGTTCCACATCCTTAGAAGTACAATTTGATTCCACTGCAGCTCCAGCTATGCAATCACAATGCTATTTAAAGTTTATATGTGCAATCTATTGGTCTCAAGCTATGTATGACTATTGTAATTTGACTGTAATAATTTGAGTGAAATTTAAACATCTGCATAAACTACTGTAATTTGAGTGAGCGATGTATTTGTTTGTATTATTGTGATTTGTATTGATGGGATTTGAGTGCAATACCTGCTGTAATTTGACAGCTGTGAGCCATTTTGAAAATTTAACTGCTGTAATTTGACTTCTGTTAGCTAAATTGCTACTGTAATTTTATGGTTGTTATCTTTTAGAGTCACTATGGATAGTGCCTCAAAAAGTTGGGTTTTAGAGGCACTATGGATAGTGCCTCAAAAAGCTGGTTTTAGAGGCATTATGGATAGTGCCTCAAAAAGCTGGTTTTTTGAGGCACTATGGATAATGCCTCAAAAAGTTACGTTTTAGAGGCACTACCTCAAAAAGTTGGGTTTTAGAGGCACTATGGATAGTGCCTCAAAAAGTTGGGTTTTAGAGGCACTATGGATAGTGCCTCAAAAAGTTGGTTTTTAGAGGCACTAGTCATAGTGCCTCAATTGACTAGGATTTAGAGGCACTCTAATTTGTGCCTTAAGTTGGTTTTTGAGGCACTAGTCATAGTGCCTCAATTGGCTAGGATTTAGAGGCATTAGTCATAGTGCCGCAATTAACTATGATTTAGAGGCACTTTTTAAAACTGCCTCAAAAAACTTTTACCTACACGACCGTCCCCGGCGCTTTTTTTAGTGCCTCAAAAACTTAATTGTGGCACTAATTTAACTATTGGAGGCACTTTAGAGTGCCTCTGAATACTGTACCTGCCAGAGACGACAGAGAGAAGACTGGCTGTTGCTAAATAATCTAATGGAGTAGCTTTCGACGTTACGATCGGGAGCAAACGGCCAAGCGTGGACAGATCGGCGGCTCAAACTTGGTTGTCAAGGCATGCATTCATGCGCGACGTCTCGTGCGGTCGAACGGAGAATCGAGGTGACGCGCATCCATCTTGGAACCGTTGGTGCAGGTGGAGCTATCACGCTAGCACAAACCTTAATTCGATCATGCGCATCTCCAGCTATGCGCGCGCACGCAATTATCAGCAACTTGGTTTCGTCGTCTTGTTTTATACCAGGATCGGATATGGTTCCTCTTGTTCTATGCAAAGAGGCCATTATTCAACTGGCCAAGAGAAAGTAATTTTTCGTGTGAACAGGGTGCGCCGGCTTCCTGCCTCTGTCCAACTCTCGAGGCCGAGCATCTGCACCTCGAATGAATTATTCAAGCACCCAGCTGACACCCAGAATTATTGGCCTACTTAGCACGCGCAGCAGATAAGTATCGTACAGATCCATCCACGCGAATCAGACAGAACTGCAGAAGATAAGCACAAATAATACAACACGAATCAGATTCTCAAAGAATGGCACAGAGAATCAAACGAGCAGGCATTCAGATCAATCCAAGACTAATGGAGGCAGAGAGTCAAATCTAGGGCCTGAAAACGCACTGTTACGAATGTTCAATGCATAAACAGTAGTAAGTCAGTAGACTAGAGACAGACATTTCTTAACGATGAATGATTATTTATAAGTTGTGACAACTTTTCTCCAGACGACACATGCTCATTGTGGTAGACGCAGCTGACCACCTAGAGCGAACAATAGATTATTACAATAGCCTGGCCGGCTGCTTCTCACATATAATAATAAACCAAAAGAAACGACGATGACAACGAAAGTCAGAACAGATTCCACGGACGAAACAGCAGACAAACAGCTCGATCCTTCACGTCGCCTCACTCAGCGAACCACACGGCATCCTCGGCAGTGTCATCATCCTCAGCTTGCCATGCGAGCAGGTTGGCAAGCTTGCCTTCCTTGACGAGAGGGTGGTTCTCGGGGTTCTCTCCCTCGAAGGAGTGGAAGACAGACCTGGGAGACCCGGCAGAGACGGCAACTTCTTCGTTTGCAGAGAAGCTCTGGTAGATGAGGACGCCGCCGCAGGGGAGGGCCTGCTCCACCGTGTTGCTGCAGTCGTATGCCTCGGCTTCGAGCTTCTTCCCCCATGTCGCTGCATGGCCACGGCCACCGAAGATGGTGACGGCAACGGAGAACTCCGAAGGGCCAAAGCACCGGAGGACCCTCTTGACGATGTCGCCATAGGCCAGAGCAGAGGCGTCCATGCCCATGACCTCGTAGCTGGCGTAGCTGAAGCCGTCCTCAGGGGTCACATGGATGGTGGAGAAAGCGGTCCCGTGAATGGCGTTCATGGAGTAGCCGCATGGCTCGAAGTCGAAGTCGCAGACCTCCATCTCAGGGATGATGTCGGAGATGCCAGAGACCTTGGTCATCTCCTTGGCGCAGGAAACGTGGCCGTCAGCAGAAGTCTTGAAGAAGACAGAGGCTTTCTTCTTGTCCAGACCAGTCATGCACATCTCCAGGGTGACCATGGGTTGCTCAGGTTGCTCGGTGGCATAGTAAATGTGCCACTTCTGGCCAGGCCTGGCTGGGTCTCCAATAACATAAGCGTTGCCGCCATACTTCATGCCACCGAAGTAGCGGTTCAGGACATCAACCTCCTCAGAGAAGCTCCTGTGGGGAGCAGGCTGTGCGCCGGGGAAGATGAACATCCCACGAGAGTACTTGACAGCAGCAAGCGGCATGCACAGCTCCTCAGCAAGCTCAAGAATCCTTGGAATGGTGAGCAGGAGCATGGTAGTCCCACAGGTCTTGATCACAATCTTCTGAGAGTAGATAAACAGGCTAGACTCAGAGAGCACGTACGAGTCGAAGTCCTTGTTGGACAGCTCAGACACAATGGTGCACCGTGCAAGATCAAGAACAGAGTTGATCTGGGCCCTGGAGAGGGCGCGCAGGCCACGACCATGAGGGTCAGCAAAGATGGATGCCTCGGAGAAGGTGATCTCGAGGCGCTTCTCATAGCCCTCGAACCCGATGGCCGAGGCCTGGGCAGGGGCCGGGTCAACAACAGAAAGGACAGCCATTGGAGCAGCTGAGTCAGAGAACAACGCCGGGGAAGGAGCAGAGAGAAACAAAGGGAGAGAACTGGTTGATTAGTGCGAAGCAGCTAGCCAGAGAGATTGGTGGAAGAAAAGCGTCAGAATAAAATTGCATAAAAATTCCTAGACTACGGGAAGGGGAAGCCAAAAGCGATATCAGGAGGGCTTCTTCGCGCACTGCATGAGAAGAAACAGTAAAACATGGTTAGCAACACATCTATATCCATAGAGATACAATGTTTGAACAGAAGTAGAACGCTGTGTTTCGTTCTTACGTTTGAGTATGCAGCAGAGAACTTCTTGGCGCCTCCAGCTGGTCGAACGTCCTCAATGCTGTAGCCGAGGGGTGCTTCGTACATCAGGGAACTACTACTGCTAGACTTTTTCCCACCCTTTGACTCCATTAGAACATTCACAAACTGCACAAGGAGAAACAAAGAGTTAGACAGCCGATTCTATCAAACATTTCAAGGTTCAAAGTGAACAAACAATATTGCATATTTGCTCTTATTACAGGAGATGAGATTTCGATTATTTGATTACAGTCTCAACCAAATGGAAGATATTAATAGGTTTCAGGATCGAATGAGAAATTTCAACCACGAGCATCTAATATACTTATCTTATGAGAGGAGATAAGATTTCGATTATTTGACTAATATTAGACACAAACAGAAACCAAATAGAAGATATTAACAGATTCAGGATCGTATGAGAAATTTCAACCACGAACTTCTAATGTACGTGGGGATGGCATACATCTCTAATGTTATCGGCTCGGTTAATTGATCATTCTAGTCAAAAGAATTTCGACTATTTGATTACTTTAAATCAACTGCAACTATGCGCTCGATTTTGACAACCAATCTACATGCTGAATACAAGTAACAGACATAAGGCGAGCAATTTTTTAGCAGAACAGCAGCTGTGAACGACCCATCGATACATCAAGATGCAGGTCATAGCCAAAAAGGTACTATCCCAGATCTAAAAGTTGATCACGCGAAGATTAGCTCTCCAGCCGATTCTACCGGGCCTAATAACAAAGGAATAACGGCACATATACCTAGCATAGCATCCTGACCCAGAGATCAAAATTGATCAAAATTCTACAGCTAGGGCGGCAGCATGAGAGTAAACAGAGGGTCCGGCGAAGAAACTTACAGTTCCTTTGGAATAATTGTTTGGTAACCCCAATCCCGAGCGCGCCCGCTTGTTTCGATTCCGATCTGAAGAACCCCCTACCCCTCTCTCTCGACACGGATCTCGAGACGAGACTGCAAAATTTCTCTCCCTCTCGACGAGACAAAGGATCTCTTTTCTTCTCTCTCTCTCCCAAGGGAGCGGCGGCGGCGAGAGGACGGGGTGGGAGGATTTCTTATGCGACGAGTTGCGTGCGGCTGAGAGAGGAACCGTCGATCTGGCACGCCTTTTATAGCTCCTGCTATCGGAGCCGGGCGTCCGTGACCGCCAAGGAAATGACCCGGCCCGCCTGGAGGCCCGTCGTGCACCGGTGGACGCGCTAGTGGGCCCCGCCCCGGGTGGAATTCGTGGCCGAGAGCGCACGTCTACGGTGCACCGGGCCTACGGGTGGTGTCTTCGTTCTCCATTTTGTTCACGTGCTTCTCTGAGGTTCCAACGGCTTCCGCAGTGAATTGGGGTTGACAGCTGGGGCGCGTCGAATTCGCGGCTGTGGTGCCTCCGGTGTACGGTGGACCGTGTGCAGAGAGACGTCTCGGGATCGCGGGCTTCCTTGTGGTTCGGACTGCTTCCGGAGGAGGACAGGTGGGGTCCACCTGTCGGAGATGGGATCGGGAGTCACGTTGTGGCTGACTCGGCGTGTGGTAGGCTTCTGAAGCTTCGAGGATGCCATCTCGTTTGCTTGCTGGCGAATTATTGCAGTTTCGTGACAATATGCGAATTGATTTCCTCAAAGAACAGGCCAACTGTTTATTAGACTTGCAATTTTCCTCCTAAAAAATTAGACTTGGAATTATGCTCAAAAAAAAATCAGACTTGCAAGTTGCAACCCTCGAGCCACACAAAGATTCGTGGGTAACCCTGTTTTTGCTCTTCATGTGGTGGCTCTACCTCAAAACAATATCGTGATTAAAATACTCCCTCCGATCCATATTAGTTGATTTTGATTTGTTAAAATTTAAATAAACCTATATACTAAATAGTGTCTAGATTTATTCAAATTTTGGTAAATCCAAGTTAACTAATATGGGTCGAAGGGAGTATTACTATGAAGATTGGTGGTCAGCTAATCATATCAAACACGTTTCCATATGTGAGATGATGCATATTTGTGCTGATATGGAGCCGATATTTCAGAGTAATTATATTTATACAATTGGTCAATTAAAGCATATTCCTCGACAAAAGTTAGATGAAGCATATATATGTAGTCCATAATGCATTGCACCTTGTGTCAACGAAGCAAATGCATGGACACGAACGAAAGGGCATAGTTCCTCGCATAAAGTTGATATGTGAGAGTGCATCAAATACCTACTATGAAAGATTCTGAACCATTTCTTCTACCGTGAAATGATAAAATAAACATTGTACGATAACTCTCACAAAAATTGCCACCACTTTTGTAATTCTACTATCTAGTCATTTTCTTGGCGATTCCTTGCAAATTGAAGGCAAGTTGCCTCCCATCTCTTTTTGTTGTTAGCAAAATGATAGATATGCCACGGAAAGAAGAATGGCGTCATCTACGGTACAATGTACACGATGTTTGATTAATGTAGAAAATATACTATCCAGTAATTTGGGTTATGATAAATATTTGCTCGGTTGCAATGTGTTGCCAATTTATCTTAGGTCACACTAGTGCACAAATGGTAAGCAAAACCTTGAACAACACTTTGGATACTGTTCTTTTCGCAAAGCAAGCTTGTTTTCCAACTAAAACATGATCATGAACTTCGACTCAGAACATGAAAAAAAGGCCAGGTGATGTTGGTGCTTAACTCTTTCGCAACCTGTCTTCCCGTATTATCCAGAACAAAAAAATATTAGTCTTCATTTACGGATCATGAACAAAACATTTGATGCTTATATGTTAGAAGTTGATTAACCCTAAAATATATTTTTGCAATATTTATTGGAGAATAGATGAAAAAGGAATATAGAATGGACCCTTGTTACATATTTTGACCATGTACTTAATAGGTAATGGAAACAAACATTTCCCATTATGTACTTTACATGGAATCCACTTTTGATTTGTTTGTTGGATTTACAATTGGGTCTATAAAAAAATTGGCCGAACATATATGGAAAATTTAGGCCAAATCTATTTATGGGTCAACTCCTTTTAGGGTTACTAGCGTGTAAAACTTGTCTTTGTGTAACAAATACATCTTCCACCCATGTTTAGGAGGTCACTTCCTGGTTGTACAAATTTCTGCTATACCCCTGTTTCTTCTTTTTATCAAATTTACGGTTATTACTACTTCCACGTGCACGAGGGTGAGCTAAATGGACTGTGACTGTGTGTGCGCAAATTAGAGAAATGAGAATGGGTGATGCAGTTGCGCATTATTGACGCGATAAAATAAGCACAAACAAGCTGCCAAAGCTGTAAAACATGTCATGTTTGGTATTGTAAATCTGGATAGGGAAATGACGTGCACAAAGGGCACATCGGAGAAACGATACTTGGCGACGCAGTTGTGTATTATTGACATGATAAAACAAGGGCAAAGCATCTTTTATCGAAAGAAAAAAAAAGCTCTTCAAAGTGGCATGGCGGACAAAAATCATGGCTAAGTTAATAAGGGCATTGCACAACACGGTGACATTAGCCTTCCCTTCGACATGTCACGTCAGATTTCAGCTGGGGAGAGAATGGAGGAAAAAAAGAGAAAATCGCATGCTCATATAGCTTGATAATAAGATAAGGCTTTTTTGTACGGTGTGCATATGTTTTCTCTTAGCAATGTAATTTTGTACCAAAAATTAATTTGTCCTCATTAACAGATAGAGACGCCATCAAGTAGTAATGTATTGTATAACTTTCATCTATTGTCTTTTTAGATGATATGAATAGTTAAAACAATACTCGTCTTCTCTGCTATTGGTTTTTTTATCCTACCGTTGTAGTTCGTGTGAGAGCATCTCCATCGGCGCGCGGAATACGAAGAACATGACATTCACCTCCATCGCAAGAGTAGCCACACAGGGAGATCCTGCGCCACGAGACGGGTCACACTTTGCGTGGATTTTTTTACAAATATGACCATCTGCAATTCGCCATCGCTAAAAATACCCTCCTCGCACCGCAAAAGCCAAAAATGCCCTGGCGGGATGCTGAAAAGGCGACACGTGTCACCTCCCGCCACGGGGGGTGGCGGGATGTTCCTCCCGCCACAGGGGGTGGCGGGATGTTCCTTCCGCCTTTGGCGGTGGCGGAATGACGCCGTCGGGCCCACCAGTGCGAGCACGAAGTCGAACCTCCCGCCAGCGCCAAGTCAAACCTCCCCGTTGTCCTGGCCGTGGGGCCCACCTCATCCCGCCATTCCCCATGGCGGAAGGAACATCCCGCCATCCCTCGTGGCGGGAGGTGACACGTGTCGCCTTTCCAGCCTCCCGCCAGGTCATTTGGCTTTTGCGGCGCGAGGACGGTATTTTTGATGATGACGAATTGCAGAGGATCATATTTGGGTGGCTACTGTTACGTGTTTAAGAGAGAAAACACGCGCGAGGAGAGGAGGAGCATATGACCACGCCGACAGGGGAGAGACGATGACCCGATGGAGACTGCCACCACGTACGTACGTACGTCCGCGCCTCCTCGCAAAGTGGCGAGCATGCACGGCGCCGCGCCGCTCAGGTGTCGGTAATCAAAAGGCTTAAACAAAAGAAGGAAAAAAGAGAAACGAAAGCCAGTTGGATCACTTGTCGAATCTCGTCTCGTCCCACCAAAAGGGGAAGGGCGCACGGAACCAATCCCTTCTCCGCCCTTTCCGCGCACATATATCCCGGCTGGGCACTGGCCACTGTCCACCACGTAAACAAACAAGACAAACGGGCTAGTAGTAATCACAGAATCCGTTTATTAGCTCGTTCGTCGTCCTCGTCCCCGTGCCATCCATCCGTGGCCGCACGAATTATGCGAGGAGCCGCGACGAAGCAGACACCGATCTCGCGCTCGCGCTCGCGTCGCGCGGATCCATCCGTCCGTCCGTCCACACGTACGATAAACGCAATCTTTTTCCCAGGCCCAGAGAATACGGACCACACGGTGGGCTGCTCGGGACCAAGAGATCTGTGCGGTGGATGGGTAGATATAAAGCTGACAACAGTATCTTAGCGCTCCAGTGCATAACGTTTTGATCCGTGACAGTGACCTGGCCCCGTATGTACAGTACGTGCCTGATTCCTTTTCTCCACTTGATCGATCCCCGTCGCCTTCCTCCTCCGCGCCGCGCAGTACTCCAGTAGTAGATAGGTAGGTAGATGGATCGATACGCTTGTCGCCGTCCTCCGGTATCTTTTTTCTGCGTGTCAGTCAGGTAGCACAAATTCCATCCATGGACAAAGGAGAGGACGCAAGCGGCGGTGGGAATTGCTGCACGGCTTTGGTGAAGCTTCTTTGACGTGGCTACTACACTCGGCCGGCTGGCTAAGATATACTGATGTACTCCGCTTCAGGTAGACTACCAGCTGACCTGTGCGCGCGATCGTGTCATGGTGTTTCCCGTATTGCTATTTTTTCTTTGTTCGTCGTACAGTCGTACGTCACTCAAGATTTGTCGAGTTCGGAAGAGGCTAGTCAAATCTCTGCTTCGGGCGGATACAGACATACGTGCACCGATTTCTCCGAACTTTGGAATGGCAGATGCGTGGATTATTTCTTGCGCTGACACGAGTGTTTAGACGCTACGAGTAGTGGTAGCACGTGTATTTCTTTGACTAGTTAGGTACGCATATACTATCTCCATTCCTGTTTGTCAAATGAATATGTATTTTAAAAAAATAGTTTGACCATAAATCTGGTCAACAAAATACATACTATATTTAACAAAAAATATACCATTAGATTTATATTGAAAATACGTTTTTAATGGTATAATTTTTATGACATGTGATTCATATATTATTGATTAAATTTAAGATTAAATTATTTTTCTAAATTAGATATTTGTCTTATAAACCGGAATAAAGGTAGTACACGTCTTTCTTCTTCCTGCAAAAAGAAAAAGGAGTATATGCTTTCCTGGGAGCTGTGATGCTGTGGTAGTGCTAGGCTAGTCATTCATCGCTTTCACAGGAGCGAAAACAAAACAGTCAAGCAAGCGACTTGGATTAGCATGTCGTCGAGATGAAGTAACCCCCGTCTTGCTCCAAGCTGATGAGTGTGATGGCCTACGAAAAAAATATCCACAGCAGAAGGCGAGTGGTTGCCTAGTTGGAGGCAGATGCCAAATTAACCTCACCTGAAACAAGACTACCATTACCACATTGCAGTGTAACAGTGTATCAGATACGTGATCAGACGAAGATGGTGGAACAGGACTGGCAGGTCATGGCAGGTCACGATGGTCAGGGTCACGGGGAAACAGAGGGTCCAGAGAGCTCTCAAATGGCTCCTCAGAGCTCGGATTCACCGTACAGTGAGTCGTGCTCACTGTGCCGTTCGGAAGAGCCCGTGCCTTGTGGAGAAGCGAGAGGCCGCGTTTGCGCCTACCTGGGGAGGGCCACGCTCGCTCTGCCTTTCTTTCTGGTCGAGTCAATCTGCCGGATTATAAATTATAAAGTACTGAAAAGAAAAAGGGATTAGAAGCACATGGCAGACAGGGTGATCACTGCTCGTTTGTAGCTTTGCTGAAAATTAACCACTAGCCGCCCCGGCGCCGCCACAAATCGCGACGAAAGGTGCGACGGCATCGGTAAAGGAGCCTAGCCGGGCGGTGTAGGCGGCGAGGTGCGGCGACGACCCCTACGTACGCACCTACTACTCAGTTTGGAGGGGTGCGAGCAAAGGACAATATCTTCTGAATCTGTTGGTTTTATGGTTTGATTTTACTTGTTCAATTTTAAAAAGTACAGAGTAGCACTCATCTTAGTTATTCTGGGAATGCTAATATTTTTTCTAGCTAGGCCACTTCCACAAACCTGCAGCGTCTTATATGAAAACCGAAGTTATCAAGCATCGAGATTAAAATTGACGAACTCATCGTACACATTTTTTTTTTGCTATTGATTGACATGCACCTCGATAGATAATCTGCCTCCACGAGACATTCGGTATCTCTAGACTTACGACCACGTACTTCCCTAACCGTCTGGTCCATCTTTCTCCTCTAGGTCCAAATCAATACCAACAAATTTATTTATTTTGCAGTATGAGACCAACAATCAACCCAACAACATATTATGTTATTCTAAAAAAACATATTATGTCAATTGTGTTATCTAAAATTGATCTCAATTTGATTTGTATTAATGCTTTCTCTGAATTCTAACTACTGCAAAAAAATATGATGTTATGGTCAAAATATTAAATTTTGGCAGCCAAAATACACCATGCGTTTTGAAATGGTTGGAGTACAACATGATAAATCATCAACATCCATGATCTTTATTATAACGTCGATACATAGTTAGCACTTCTTATGAATAAAGTTAAGAGTAAGTTCCACCTTTTTTCCCCCG
The DNA here is from genome assembly GCA_916181665.1 of Avena sativa. Taxonomy (NCBI): domain Eukaryota; kingdom Viridiplantae; phylum Streptophyta; class Magnoliopsida; order Poales; family Poaceae; genus Avena; species Avena sativa. Next base: position 344,759,429 of record OV702280.1, on the reverse strand, counting down.
CTCTGTTCTCATCCACTCGTTTGGCCCGCAGTTCCCCTTGTCTCTTCCATATCTCCCTTGTGAGCACATCCTCCACAACATGAGCTTGCTGACCGCCGGCCTACACATCCACGATCTCACGCCGCCGTGCCATGGTGAACCGCTATCCTCGGTGTCCACCTCCGTGTGCTCGCGCTGCCATTGGCTTGCATCCATGCAAACCACCTGCACGTGAATGCTACGAGCAGTTGGCGAAGCTACGACGATGCCGTCTCTCACGATGGTGCGGGGGATCACGAAGGAGCGCAGGGATGGCGAGGCATAGGGATGACAGTTAACCTTTTCTAGACCAGGGGAGGGGTGGGTTCCTCTGCAGGTGGGCCCGATTGGGCACATATCGCGCTGTCCATGTGGAGGTGGGCCCGATTGGACACATATCGCGCTATCCATGCGGAGGTGGGTCCGATTCGTGCAATGTGAGAGTTAAACATGAGTTGTAACTAGGTTGTAACTAAAAATTTAATGAGTTACAACTATATTGTAACTGAGAACTAGTAAAAAATTTCTAAATTACAATAGAGTGTAATTAAGAATTTAACAAGAAAAAATAGTATGATGATATCAGCCACGGAGCTAGTTTTATTATGAGAATGCTTTCTCTTATGGGCCACCAGGGTTGCAACCAGCGTCTGCCTTTGCTCCAGTTGGACATTTTCGATTGTTCAATGGACTTTCGGCCCTGCGCAGGCACATATTGCAGCCCATAGATTTCACGGGCCAGATCCGAATACTAAGCTCCGCCTTGACCGGGCCTACGTCATTCTTCTCCCCCATCCTCTCCAATTTTCCATTCCCGTCGAGTCCCCGTCCATCCTCCGAGCGACGCCGCGACTCTTTCCTCGCCGCCGATCTCCAGCCTACGCGATGGCCGAGGTGAGAGAACCTTCCGGAATCCCCTCCTATGTCTCCGATCCAATATTCCATAGGTTCGTTCCGGAACATACCGTATGGTGCATTCATTGGTTCGTTGATCGCGCGGTGGTTAGAGTTGGTTCCTCCTCGCGTGGATCTGATCCGTTAGTCATCTATCTGCGCGAGATATGGCCAAACCGGCTGCGATATCCCCGTTGGTCATGAACCCTAGGTTCTTCTATTCGGTATCCTATATTCGTTGTGGTAGATTGGTAGGTTCTTTGTTCCATTTATTTTTGTGCGATTCAGGGTTGTATTGTATTGTGAAATTTTACCTAATTCTGGGTACTTCTTACAAAATCAGCAGAGGAACTGCACCATGAAGTATTATGACCTCTTCTTGAATTAATGTGAATTCTTATGGCTGGCTGGTTTATGATATGTGCGTCAGCAGTGTTGAATTAGGGATGTTAGACTCAGAACCACCTGCATCCGTGTTGTTTCAGCGGTATAATGTATTAATGTTTTAAAGGTAGTAGCATAGTGCTAATGTGCTATATGTGATGGCCATTTTGTTCTTGATTTTCGGTAGATTTGTTGGATTGCTCTGGTGACAGTGTGTCTGTGGTACTCTGATGGTGGTGTTTTGGAAATAGATTCTACTACCACCACAAACACCGGATCCATATGTACCATTTTGCTAATACATGCCACCATCAAACTGTGAACTGCAAGCTATATTTTTTTGAAAATTCATCCATGTTTTCCTCTAGAGAGAACTTTATCATCATGGTTACTGTTTGTTGAGAAGTTTGATTGAAAACCAAGTTACTTTTAGTTTAAATTTTGAACCTTGTGACCAATAATGGAATTTTGTCTTGTTACGGTTAGCTTTATTTCCATTTTCCATATGCCGTCCTGACATTAGCGGTTCATATTTTGCTTATATGTCAGATTGAGATCAAGACAGCACCAGCTGACTTCCGCTTTCCTACAACGAACCAGTCTAGGCACTGTTTTACTCGCTATGTTGAGTTCCACAGGTATATATGGTGCAATAAAATTTACAATATAAGTGCGAAAAGTATGTTTTACGTTTCCTAAATATTTGAAACTTCATGAAACAAGGTGCGTCAGCGCCAAAGGGGATGACACTGCTGACTGTGAGAAATTTGCCAAGTACTACCGATCTCTTTGCCCAGCTGAATGGGTGAGTGACTTTGCTGCATGTGACTATACTGTATAAGTGTTTACTGCATCGTTATCATTACTTTCAACTGCAAAGGCATTATATTTTGAAGTTTGATGTTAAACAGTGTGCTCTTAGTTTTCAGTACATCTTCACAAATCGAACTATATGGTCTTTTTTTCCCACTGCAATAGTTGCTAGAATGTAAGAAACATATTATATGGATTACTACATCTGAATGCAGAATATTGCTCTGGATATACGAATCCATGTGAATGAAATTAACTGTTTCTGTCAGTATCTGTGTATGACTCAGTCAGGGTAGGAAGTAGCTCATGAGTTCTCTTTATTTGAATTTGTATTGATTTTTTCAAGTTATTTGGATACTTAAAATAATAATTATATCCTTCTCTTGAGTACAGTTACTAAACTGCATCTGTGGTTGCAGTGAAAAAAAACTGTTAACGTAGAATCCTTTTGATTTGGCAACTGTAAGCCTGACCTGATGACATGAATATAGTGTGTAAACCTTAGAAAATAATAAAAAAAGTTGCATGAGAATGTGCTTCTATTTGGGATACTAACAATGACTGGAACTATCACACAGCTACAACAATGACACAACCTTGCTATCTTGAAGTGTATATATTTACTATATCTGTTTGAGTAATTATTTTGTTCTCATCCGACCATTTCATATTTTCCCTTTTGAGGGTTCAAATTCAATGTGAAATTGCACTTAGCGCTGTGCTGTTCATCAATGCCTCTATCCTTCAATCATTTGTGAACGTTATGGACCATATCAACTCTCTTTGGATCAAAAGCAACCCCCTTGCATATTGGTGGAACTTTTATAACTGTTAACAAGACAAACATTACCTTGTTTTCTTCAGTAACATCAGCCCTTTCTGTCTCGCTGAATCAGGTTGACAAGTGGAATGAGCAGCGGGAGAACGGCACATTTCCAGGGCCCCTCTAAATGCTCTGTTTGAGAGTCTCCCCAGACCAGTCGTCATTGCTACTGTGCTATCTTCTTGGAATTTATGCTTCTGTCTTGTACTCGAGCAATCGCTGCAGAACAGCAAGTGTTGGTTTTCTTTAGGCTTGTACTACTAATAATTGGGCATGCTTATCTTTGTTATTCAGACATGCTTTTTTCACTTGTTTTAATTGTTTAAGTTTATCCTGAAACGTGGTGTCATTGTTCATGGCCTTGAATGTATGCCTGCTGAAATTTTGGCTGGCTAACTCAGCAATCGAAATATGTTACTATACTAATAAGTACTCTGAATGTGTTCCTTGGAGGTGTATTGCCTTGCACTGGGTGTGATGAAATCAGGACTTAGTTTTCTGTTTTGCGGAGTATAAACTGGGCCATGTTTTCTCAAGCAAAACAGTGGTAGACTGGGAAGCAAGCATGTTTGCTAGTGTAATAATGTGAATTGTGACCTCTGAATGGCCTGATGCTGGCTAGTGTTCTTTCCGCATGGGTGCGTGGGGTGCCTTTTGGCCATAGAAATGTTGGTGAGCACTTCATTACAGCTGCGTCTAGTACGGATGGTACACAACGTATTAAGAAAGCTGCTGCACGCACAGTACGCATGCAAAATATGCCCAGCAAATCAAGACTTGTGACTTGTATGCTGCACCCTGTGGTTCCTCTGTCACAAGATACAACTGGATAACATACTTGCATTATCACAGCATTTAAGGCTTAGAAATATAAATCTTGCCTAGCTTATCTTGCTGAGACAATAGTGTACAACTGAGGAAGACAACACACAACAACTGAAGCGAAAGAAAATAGAGCAACACAACACTGATTAGATGACTGAAGCAGTGACACAAGGTGCAAAACCAGAGACCTAGACTGGTAAAGATAGCAGCCTCACAGACGAACTCTGCTGCTACTAGCTAGCTAGCGGATCAAGTTGTTACGACAAAAGCTCAAGAGGGATAGACGGGGGACGGGAGAGGAGAGGTGTGATAGGGATGAGAGATGGACGATCTTTCGGTAGAAGAGCGTCTGATAGGGTAAAGCCTTGCAAGGTCAAGAACGACCTCTTCCTAGACCTATGCAAAGAGTACCTGAGAGAACGTGCAGGCGATGGCAGAGAGTGAGAGAAGATGCTGAGGTGGAGAGGAAGCAAACTCGGAGAGGATAAAGCCAGTTCGTCGATCAGCGCGACGGGGGTGGTGAGTGACAACTCTAACTCTTAGGCGTCATCCCCTTCTTGAACCGGCCCACACGATGTTGTGTGGACACGGATGAGAGAGCACCAGGCGACGATAGGCCAGGGAGAATCCTGGGCTGAGATGAAGATCAGAACAACAAAGTGGGGGTCTCGGGGCGCCTGGGCATCATGGCAACGCGCCCAAGAGGTAGAACCGTGGTTTTTTGCGTGCTTACTGGGGTGAGTTCTCAAAAGGAGCAGGAGGCTGGCTAGCTGGGGTAGGGAAGGGAGCCTGATGACTGCAAGTGCATATATTGATTGTTGCTAGTTTTGAAATAAGATTATCGAACCCACAGCGAGCTATTTGCTTATGGTTTTTATTCCCCTCGTCACTGTTTTATACTAAACTTTTATACTTATTTGAACTTATTTCCTACACCAGCATTATCACAGTTTTATTTAGTTAGATGGCACACATAACAATGTTTATGAGTTAATTATACTATTCTTTGTTATTAAGTTGTAATTTATCACTCAATAGTTTGATTGTTATAAATTTAAATTACATGTTATAATTAAATTTCTCATTTAATTAATAATCCATTGTGGAATAAATTATGCAGTAATGCATAAGACTTGCGTGTGTATGTGTGTCGATGTATATATTTTAATATCACTAAATATCAAGATAGAGATCTTTACGCTCAGAGAAATATCCTAACTAGGGGTGGTTCTAGTGTATATGTTATAATTCTCTTACCAAAAGTTTAAGCTATGTTTCGATTTTTTATAAACTATTGTAAAATTCTCACAAACATAAAGGTTTCAAATTTTCAAAAAATCTCAGATATCAAGGACAGAATTTAAAGATTACAACACGGTTATAGAATGATTTTTTTAAACAAATAGAGAAACTTTCTTAAATTTGAACTTTCAAAAAATGAAATAACATAATGATAGCAATGCAGTACATAGGTTAAGGCCATGACGACTGAGGATCCTATGATGACCTCCCTTCTGTCCGATGCTATGGTTCGGTCCTGTGTCTGCATACGTCGGACATGAACTCGGCCAGATGCACGCACAAGGATTATTAGGGCATCTCCACCAGGCCGACTCAAACGGTCACCCCAAACAGTTCGTTTGTGTTCGTTTGGGTCGGGCCACGGTCAGTATGGGTAGGGGGTCCGGCCTATGCGGCCAGCCGCACACAGCGGCGCGACCCATTTGTCCGTGCATGACGGGCGTTGGAGCCATCGCTGGACAGGGATGCAAATCAGTTGAAAATGGCGCAATCGCTGACCAAAGACACACACAAATCAATGGCAAGGTGCGCCATCGCCTTTGGTCATCGTTGATAGGTCCAAAACGTATCTACTTTCCCGAACACTTTTGCTATTGTTTCTCCTCTAAACTTGTGTGATTTGGATACAACTAACACAGACTGACGCTGTTTTCAGCAGAATTACCTTGGTGTCTAGTTTTTGTGCAGAAAATCAACTATCAGGAAAAATCCCGGAAAATATGTCAAAAATCCTATTTCACCAGAAGACTCACGGAGCTAGAATACGAGACGGAGTGGAGGCCTGAGGGGACCACACCCCCTGCCGCGCGAGCAAGGCCTGTCCGCGCCTGGAGGGGGTGTGGTCGCCTCAGGGACCCCCTCGGCCTTCCTCTTCGCCTATAAGTTGCCTTCTGACCTAAAAACTCAAGGGGGTTCCATGTTTTTCCAGAAAGAGTTCCGTTGCGCCTCCACCACCAGAAACCGTGATTCGGAACCAGAAACTCCGTTCTGGCACCCTGCCGGGACAGATAATTTGGAGAGGATCATCGCCATCATCATCACCAATGCCTCTCCATCAACCATCCATGTTTCCCTCATACATGAGTGAGTAATCCTCCGCTGTAGGCTATGGGGATGGTAGGGATTGGATGAGTTATATCATGTAATCGAATAAGATTGTTAGGGCATGGTGCCTAGTATCTCTATTAGTGATGTTTGACTTTGTTGCAACTTGTTGTACTTAATGCTTGTCACTAGGGCCCGAGTGCCATGATCTCAGATCTGAACTTATTATTGATTTATGATGATAGTATTGTTTATGATCTTATCTGCAAGTTGTGTACACATATCATTATCCAGATCCAAAGGCCCCGAAGTGACAGAAATTGGGACGACCGGGGGATGACTGTGATGTGAGGATCACATGTGTTCACGGAGTGTTAATGCTTTGTTCCAGTGCTCTATTAAAAGGAGTGCCTTAATTGCCAGTAGTTTCCTTGAGGCCCCGCTGCGACGGGCTGGCAGGACAAAATATGTTGTGCAAGTTCTCATTGCGAGCACGCATGACTATATATGGAGCACATGCCTATGATTGTTTAGTACTTCGATGCTTTATTTTATTTATCTGCAATTGCCCTAGATATTGAAGTCACTTGTTTAGACTCGTCCATGCAACGCCCGTCCATCCATCCCTATGCCTACCGCACTCATATCCTACTGTTTGCTACTACTATTACTATTGCTCTTGTTTTACTGCTATTGTTACTTTGCTGTTGCTACTGATAAACTCCTGTGAGCAAGACTATTTCTAGGTGCAACTGAATTGACAACTCAGTTGTTAAAGCTTATAAGTATTCTTTGTCTTCCCTTGTGTCGAATCAATAAATTGGGTAATACTACCCTCGAAGACTGTTGCGATCCCCTATACTTGTGGGTCATCAATACTATTTTCTGGCACCGTTGCCGGGGAGCATAGATTTATTTGTAAGTTCACTTGGATCTATTATTGTTCACTGCTATTCCTTTCATCATGGGAAGTCTCATTATGGAAAGTTTCCTATTTTACCATCCACTACAAGAAGAGGTACAGTCCTAAACACCTCTGCTGCTCTTGATTCACCGTATGTTATAAGTAAGCTTGTTACACCACCACCACATACACATGCTACACATACTGCTACTACTGTTGAATCTGAAACTGCTTCTGATACTCATGATGCTACTTGTACTATGCTTGATGTGAGTGGTTCATTAGGTCATTTCCTAGATGCCACTATTGCTAGAACTATTTTGGGAAACACTGAAACTCCTAGTGAAGACACTGTTACACCTGTTAGCTCACCTGAGTCTAGAGAGAGATATGATATTAGTGATGGTTACATTGAAATGACTGATGACTTTATTGAAGAGTACCAAAACACACATGGTGCTAGTGCTATTAGGAGTCTCCTTGAGAGACGTACCATTATTCCTAAACTGTCTTCTGATCCTAAGTTTGCCACTTATCCCATAGATATTAAAGATGAAGATTATGATTTCTCTCTTGATTTATCCTATTTAGACATTGTTGAGAAAGAAATTTTTTATGGTACTGAGAGTGAGAGTGTTGTGGCACATATGGATGAGCTTTACACTATGAGTTCCTTATTCTCTGATGATTTAAAGATGCGCAAGTACTTTGTTACAAAGATCTTCCCTTTTTCACTAAAAGGAGAAGCTAAAGCTTGGTTTAATAGATTACCTCCTGGATCCATTGATAGCCTTGATTGTTTGATTGCTTCTTTCTTCCAAAAATATTTTCCTCCTAGTGCTAGACATGCTGCTTTGCAGAAACTTTTTGTTTTTAAACAGGGAGAAGAAGAGAAATCGCCTGAGTCATGGACAAGGTTCTGTGCCTTGATTCATGCACATCCTGTATGTCCATTACCCAAAAATGAGCTTCTTGATATTTATTATAATGTACTAACTGATGATTCTAGGACATACCTAGATAGTTTTGCTGATTGTGTTTTCAGGAAAAGAACTCCTACAGATGCTGAAGAATTAATGGCTAAAATAAGCAAGAAGTATGATGATTGGGCTTCAACTGAGCTAAATACACCTGAGCCTATTACTCCTGAACCAGTTGTGCCTGAACCAACTCCAACACCAACACCAAAGAAGAGGGGAGTGATTGCATTAAATGATGAAGTGATGAAAGAAGCTAAAAAATGTCTTAAGGAGAAAGGTATTAGAGCTAAAGATGTGAAGAATATACCTCCTATAGAATAATTATGTAAGCCAATTCCCCACTCATCTACTATTGAGGTACACTCTCTCCAACACTTTGATGAAGGTGATATTCCTTATGGTAAACCTCCTGATCAATGCTTAGAGGAACTTGACACTTTTATTGTAAACAAGGTAATTTTAATAAGCAAGTTCAGAATCATTTATTGGAAAACTCTAGAGCTATTAATGGGTTGAAATATATTGTGGAAAGAACTGCTAATGATGTTAAAATGCTTTGTAAACACTTTCAAATGGTTCAAACCCAAATTGATCAACTTGCTAAGGTACAAAAAGATATGCTAGTTAATGCCTCAGGAGATAAACATGCTTATGGAATTAGAACTAGGAGTGGTATAGCCACTCAAGATCCTTTATATCCTGAAGGACACCCTAAAAGAATTGAGGAGGATTCTCAATGCGGTGACCCAGCATATCACTGCATGTGTAGTACACTATAGTCGTTGACATGACATCCACAGAACAACGTTCTGTAAATATCATATCCCTCAAAGTGGTACAGCAGAAACATTGCGGGTCCATATTACAAACATTCACACATTATTATTATTACAATACCACAAGTTCAAGACTTCAAAAAGGATTCAACTTACAAACCAGAATATGAAGTGTTTCAGCAGAATTTAAAAGTAGCAACTCCAACTAGGAGTTGAGCTCAGCAGCTTATTCTATATGGTTCATGCTGCTCGGCTCCATCGGTTACTCCTAACTAGGATACTTAGTTGGACTCGTTGTCATCAACACCATAGAGGATTTCGTAATCCACTCCTTAAACACCTCATGACATGTCAGGCTCCTCGTAGAACACATCTTCTTGGCATTCGGCTGCATACATTGGCGTATCTTCGGAATCATCAGAGTCTAAGCAAGGGATCAAAGAAAAGGATGAGTAACAGCGTTACCCAGCAAGTTCATTATGTGCAAGGTGGGAAGTTTGATGCTCTAACTACCACCTCAGACTATAAGTCCTTGGCACTATGCAGTTTTTGGTAATTCTTTCTACAAAGATTGATTTTATTATGAAAATCTATGACCATCAGCTTCACAAGTTGACCAGAACTTTCATGGAGTTCCTTTCCTGCCGCGTTCGTAGCTCCTTCCCGGAACAGGGAGTAACAAGTTACAATTCTTACACTCTGTAGAGGTGCGTTACTTTACCCATGAGAGATCAACTCCTTGTTGCACAACCGAGCATACTTTCCCATCCACAGTTCCATGATGTGGGGGCCAGTAGGTGATCCAAGCCAATCACTTCCCCCTTCGCGACCTCGCATGCCTCCTTGGTGTACACCATGCCCACATATTGAATTACGGCAATGGTTTGTACATACCGTTAGATGCCAGAATTATCGTGGGACATTGAGGGCTCCCACCCATATGCTGCATATCCTCTACGAATTACCAATTAATATGCACGCTATGAGGATAACAGCCATGACCTGCACATCCGTATACATGCGAGAGGAAGAAGATACAGCTGACTTCTTTGTCCCATTCCAAATCTCATGGCTAACGCGTGATATACGGCGCTAGAATCACTTATGTCGTGGATTATTAAGTCCCTAATTGATCATCACTATTGCAAATAGAACCCTAAGTTCTATTGCTCCATTATATCATCACTTAGGATGATATCTAAGATTTCTTTATTTGTGAAAATAATATTTCTTCCTTTGGAGTATATATTATAACACACAATTTGCAAATACTTTGATAATGACTCTTCAAAGGACATGAGCAAGTGATGAACTTGCCTTGTGATTGCAAGGTAGTGAAGTCGGATGCTTGCACTGGACCTTGAGCTTCTATGGCTACAAAACATCATTATTGCTCGATAAGGACAATATTTAAAGAGGCAAAATGATTATGCAAAGTAATGTAATGCATTATTTAGTTTTGTGTGTAATCTCCCCCATTATTTAAATTATAAAAATTCTTTTTAATAATAAAGAATTTATAAATATTAATTTTTAATATTTATTGAATATTGTATTCTTTCATTTTATTTATTTAATAATTCCTTGAAGAATTATTATTTAAATACCAAAAATTAATATTACATATTTGTTTAGTATTTTTATAAAATACTAAAATATTAATATATAATGAAAGTGATTTTTATTTATTTTTATCATCTTTCAATAATTTTATAAAATTCCATAAGTAATATATATATTACAAAATTCTTAATAAAAATTATATGCCTAAAATTTTATTTATTAATTTATTTGGATAGGTTGGATTATTGTGAATCCAAAAATATTTTATTTATAATTTTTGGATTTTATTTTATTTTCTAGAATTTATTTAAATTCAGGGGCATTTTGGTACTTTCTGAATTATTAAAAACTACCTTTAGGTAATTGGGCTGTCTGTGTTGGTTTATTGGGCCCTTGTGGCCCAATAGGGTAGAACCAAAATGACTCCCCAATTGGTCTGAGGTTTAGGGGCTAGGTCCTTATATTGTTGTTTCTCATGGAACTGTCCTGGTAGTGATACCAGCTACTGATTCCTGTGTCAAAGTTGGAAAAATGATTTGTAGGCTTGATAAGTTATATGGATCCATAAGATGTAGAAATTCTAAGGTGCTAGTCCTGTTTAAGAGGTGTTCCTAGAAGTTCAAATCTTAGCTATATTCATTCTTGGAATTTAAGATATAGCCGGACAGATAGGATCAATGATGTTGTCCTGAGATCCTAGTTGGATCTATATAGTTTTCTGATTGCTTTTAGTGTTTACAAACTTCAATGATGGATTCACCCCACTTGGGTGTTTTTCTGAGAAGTTGAGTATGAGAAAACTCATGAATGCTTGTCTAGCTTAGTCAGATAAATCATGTGATGGTCTTTTACTACTTACCACAACAGTGGAGTTGTTGGGGTTGCAATTTTGTTGATCTTGTGGCTTGATCTTGCTAATTGTGTGGCTAGCCTGTTCTGATGCTTCTCCTGATACTTCCAGCTCCTGGACTTGTCCTTGATCTTGTTGTCCACCTCCTGGTCCTGTTGGCTTGACCTTGATCTTGCTATCCACCTGATCTTCCCTCTCATTATGTCACCATCTTGGTGAGATGATCGAGGTTGTGGTTAGTGTGATCTGGTTTGGTTTGGTTTGGTTTGGCTACTGTGCTTGGTGTGTATGAACCAGGAATGGTGTTGGGTTGCTTGCCCACGGTTGTGCTGAGCAGTTTTGTTTGTTTGGCATGTTGTTGCTATGCTGACAGCACACACCATGCAGTTTGGTGTGTGTGCTGCTTGTGTGCCTGCTGCACCTTGTGGATATGCTCAGGAAATGAAAGTTACTTTTTATCTGATTACACTTACATGTCTGGTGAAACTTGCCCCTTCTTGCTGTTTGGAGTTATTTGACTTATGGCTTAAAATTATGAAAGATTTAGTTCTTTCATATAGGTGAAACTTGCCCCTTAAAGATTACTCAATGATGAAAAATTGAACAGTGCAACTCACTATCAATACTGAGAGTAATATATTTTAATCCTTGATTTTCTTTCTTTTAGTTGTGTTTTGTTTTGCAGGTACAAGACTTGGAGATTCAAGACTCAGATTAGGTTTTCTTTTTCTTTATAGAATAGTCCCTTGTAATATTTATTTTATTCTTTTGTAATCTTTATTTATCCTTTTGCAATAAAGATTGTAATATTACTCAATATATAAGGTCCTTATTTTATTCCATTTACTATTGTAAAGATTCTTAATCATTTTCATAAGTTACATTTTGTAACTCATTTATTAAATAAAGATATGGGATGAATAGTTTTTTTCTTGATTGTGTTCTTTATTTAAAGTTTGAGTTATTAATTATTAAATCTTGACTTAATCAAATTACTCAAGCATAATTCTAAATCCTTTTAAATTATAAATCCAACACTCAAGTTTAAATTCAAATTTCATTTCCCAAAACACACTAATCCACAAAGAACATATCAAAGTTTATAACGATCATTCTCCAAGGCTATTCCTAATCTTAAAGAGTGAAAGAAACTTTGATCACTTTATGTTTTTATTTGGCAAAAAATTTACCCACATTTTTACAAATGAATGCATGCAATTTCACAGATTCTTAAATCTACCCTTCGTTGGTTCCTAAATGTTGGGATGTTACAGACTTCCCCCCTTAAATTAAACTTTGTCCCGAAGTTTGTTGAATTGTACCTGAATAGTTCTGGATAGTTTTTTCTTAAATCCTCTTCTTTCTCCCAAGTGGCTTCCCTTTCGGGGTGATGTCCCCACTTTACCTTGCAGTATTTGATTGCCCTGTTCCTCAATCTTTTCCAATTTTCTTCCAAAATATTACAGGGTTTCTCTACATAGGTCAAATCTGCTTGTAATTCTATCTCTTGATGTGTGATTGAATCATCCGGAACTTTCAAACATTTACAGAGTTGTGACACATGGAAAACATTATGAACTTGAGCCAATCTTGATGGTAACTCTAAAGCATAAGGTATAGTCCTGTTCTGACTCAATATCTTAAATGGTCCGATATATCTTGGACTCAATTTTCCTTTAACTCCGAACCTTTTAACCCCTTTCATTGGACTTACTTTAAAATATACCATGTCTCCTATTTCAGGATGCCAGGATCTTCGACTTTGATCAGCATAAATTTTCTGCCTACTTTGGGCTATTTTTAGTCTATCTTGGATCTTATCAATGATATCTTGTTTTTCCTTGATATAGTCTGGTGCAAATTCCTTGCTGCTTCCAGGCTCATACCAACATATTGGTGATCTACATTTCCTTCCATACAGAACCTGATATGGAGCTGCCTTCAGACTACTCTGATAGCTATTATTGTAAGAAAATTCTGCCAATGGTAGATGATCTTCCCATGTACCTCCAAAATCTAACGCACAAGCCCTTAACGTGTCTTCTAGTATCTGGTTTGATCTTTCTGTTTGACCACCTGTCTCTGGATGATAAGCTATGCTAAAATCTAAATTTGAACCAAGTGCTTCATGTAATTGCTTCCAAAATGCTGAAGTAAACACTGATCCCCTATCAGTTACAATTCTCTTGGGCACTCCATGGTTGCTTACTATTTCCTTGATATAAAATTCTACTAACTTCTCGGCATTATCCTTCTGATTTACCGAAATAAAATGTGCACTTTTAGTGAGTCTATCCACAATTACCCATATCATATCCTTCCGTTTAGGTGTCATGGGCAATCCTGTGATGAAGTCCATACCGATTTCCTCCCACTTCCATTCGGGAATTTCCAAAGGTTGCAATGGTCCTGATGGACTTTGATGTTCAGCCTTCACCCTTTGGCAAGTATGGCATTCAGATACATATTTAGCAATGTCCCTTTTCATGTAATTCCACCAAAATAGTTCTTTCAAATCCATATACATCTTAGTACTTCCTGGATGTATAGAATAGGGTGTTTCATGTGCTTCTCTGAGTATGACATCACAAATATCAGTCACAACTAGAACACAAAGACGGTCTTGAAACCATAAGGACTCATAATCCCCAAGGCAAAAAACTGATGTTTGCCCTTGAGATATCCTTCGAATTTCCTCAGCAATGAAAGGATCTTCTGCTTGATGTCTAAAAATTTCGTGCTTAAGATCACTGTCCTGCTCTGCAACTACCTGCATAGTAGCCAATCCTCCAAGAACCTCTATTCTAATAAATTGAATCTATAATCTTTCCAAGTCCATCTGTAACTCTTTTGGTAGCTCCCGATTGCTACGCTGAATATCTGCACTTTTACGACTTAAAGCACCTGCTACAACATTTGCTTTTCCTAGAGTATAGTTGATTGTTAAATCATAATCTTTGATTAGTTCGAACCAACGCTCCTGTCTCATATTCAACTCCTTTTGGGTGAAGAAATATTTAAGACTTTTATGGTCAGTGTATAACTCACATCTAGCTCCATAAAGAAAATGCCTCCATCCTTTCAGCGCAAAGACTATGGCTGCTAACTCTAAATCATGAGTTGGATAGTTGACTTCATGTGGTTTCAGTTGTCCTTAACCATAAGAAACCACTTTTCGATCTTGCATTAACACACAACCCAAACCTTAGATGCATCACAATATACTATAAAAATTTTCCCTGTTTCTAGAACTGCTAAAACTGGAGCTGTGGTTAACCTGGTCATCAACTCCTGAAAACTTGCTTCACACTTCATCCCAATTGAACATTGTATTCTTTCTTAACAATTTGGTCATTGGTCCAGCTATTTTGGAGAAACCTTCAATGAATCCCCGATAATAACCAGTCATCGCCAAGAAACCTCAAATTTGTTTCACATTGGTTTGTGCAGTCCACTCTAGTACTGACTGAACTTTAGATGAATTTATAGCATTTCCATCTTTACTGATCACATGACCGAGGAATTCTACCTCATCTAGCCAAAATTCACATTTACTAAACTTAGCATAAAGTTTATGTTCCCTTAGATCTGCAATGCTATTCTCAAATGATCAGCATGCACTTCCTTATCCTTGGAATATATCAGAATATCATCAATAAAAATTATGACGAACTTATCCAAATATGGCATGAAGATTTTGTTCATCAGATTCATGAATATTGCTGGTGCATTGGTCAAACCAAATGGTACAACCAGATACTCATGGTGTCCATATCTTGAGACAAATGTTGTCTTTGGAACATCCTCAGGTTTAATTTTTATCTGATGGTATCCAGATCTTAGATCGATCTCAGAAAATACTCCGGCTCCTTTCACTTGATCAAACAAATATTGAATCCTTGGTAAAGGATACTTATTCTTCATGGTAACATTGTTCATATTTCTATAGTCTCCAAACATCCTTCTACCACCATCCCTTTTATCCACAAAGATTACTGGTGTTCCCCACGAGGATACACTTTCCTAGATAAATCCTTTTCTGGCTAACTCATCAATTTACTCTTTGAGTTCTTTTAATTCTTTTGGTCCCATCTTATATGGTGCTTGAGCTATTGGTGTTGTACCTAGAATTAGGTCAATAGTGAACTCTATTTCCCGATCTGGTGGCATTCCAAGTTGCTTTGCCAAAAAAACATCTTGAAATTCTTTTACTACAGGAATATCTTCCAATTTGACCTCTTTCATTGAGTTCAACTGCAGATCCACCATGATATGACTATGCTTATCTGCTTGGTAAACTATCCTTGCTCCACTTGGATTTTTGATTGAGACAGTTTTCTCCTCACAATTTATCTGTGCCCCATGTTCCATCATCCAGTCCATCCCCAGCACTACTGCAATTCCCTTCAAAGGAATCACATAAAGGTCCGCAAAGTATGTATAACCATAGATCGAGATAACCTGATCTTGTTTAATGTGGCGTACAATCACATTTCCCCCTGTCGTAACTACGGTCATAGGGTTTTCTAACATTGCCCTTCTAATCCCGAACTTATCACAGAATTCTTCAGAAATGAATGAAGTAGTTGCACGAGTATCAAATAGAACTTTGCCGGGATTGGTAAGGATATTGAGCGTACCTATCACTGCATGCTCCGAATTATCCACCTCCTCTAGGGTTGCGCAATTCAGCTTCCCAGTAGGTCTGTTCCTCTTGCCATTGTTGTTCTTGACATTATTTCCTCCTTGATTGGGATGTCCATTTCCTCCACTGGCTTGTCCTCCTCCCTTGGTAGGCTAACCACCTGGTGGTTTGCTCGGGCAGTCGGGCTTGATATGCCCCTTCTGACCACAACCGTAACAGATTACTACAGGATTTTTGCATTCCCTCTGGATATGCCCTGGAATTCCACAGTTGTTACATATAACATTACTCCTAGGATTGGATTGGTTTCCACCACTGCCCTTGTTATTGTTACCATAGTCCTTGTTCCGAGGTTTGAACTCCAGATTGGGTTTAGGTTTACTTGCCTGAATTCTCTTAGTTTCCTTCTTGGCTCTCTTCCTCCTATCCTCTTGGACATTCTTGTAGTCATCTTCAAAAGTGATAGCTGCATCCAGCAACTGCTGATAAGTTTGCTTATTAGCCAACCTTAACTGCATCCTCACAAATGGATTTAACCCACGCAGGAAACGTTTCTTCCTCTTCTCTTTTGTGTTAACATCTTCCTCAGCATAACGAGACAGTTGACTAAACTCCCGGATATACTTCATGACACTAGTATATCCCTGCTGAAGCTCCTCAAATTCTCTCCGCTTCAACTCCATAGCACTCTCTGGAACATGATATTCACGGAATCTTTGCTTGAACTCTTCGCAGGTGTAGTCCCTTCCTGGCTGTTGCATGGCTAACTGATTTTCCCACCATGATGCTGCAGGTCCAGTCAGAAGATGAGTTGCATACCTCAGTTTCTCCTCATCATTACAACCTACAGTCTTTAGCTTTCTTTCTGTATCTGCTAGCCAATCTTATGCATCCATTGGTTCAGGAGTTGATGCAAAAGGTAACGGCCTTGAATTCTGGAAGTCAGAAAGACTCACTCCTCCACCTTCAGGTGCCCTTTGATTTCCAGCTCGTCCCCACAGCTCTTCCATGAACTTGTTCTGGGTCTCTTGCATCATTTGCATACACTGCATAAAATTCTGCTCCATTAACGGCCTCATTGGTGGTGGTGGTAACGTTCCCTGATTTGCTGCATCTACATCGGCCTTCTCCTTGGCCTCACGTTCCATCCACTGCTGTTCAGCTTCGGTCTCTACACCCGTATCCATGACCCCCTAGTCCTGCACATAAAGCGAATACTCATAATTACATCATGCACATGTGTTCTGAGATCGACTTTACGCACATAACTAGTCACACAATGAAAATCCAAATATGCATTTTCACATATTATACATTACAATATCATAATAATACAAGTCATTACAACATATACCATATGGGTATAATCACAACACTACCTCATTTAACTAGCTACCTTATTTCTCTTGGATTACAATACATAGTACTTGATACTTCTTACTAAGCCTCCTGCTTTTAGTAATAACTACGCTCATCATACATGCCTGATGTCCAACCGTGATGACGTGACATTCGTCGCACAGTTTGTGGAACAAATGGCCTTCCAGAAGGAACACACTCAGTATCTGAAGTGTTAGAACTTGAGTCATTACTCAATCTGAGCGCATTGACTCCCTCCAGATCAGCTGAAAAGTCTTTAGAAACATATTCAACATTATCTCCCACTTGCATCTCCTGAGCTTCATTCCTTGAGTTGTCAACAGAATACGCAGATCCTGCTGCTCCCCAGGTGCTCCTTTGGGCAAGATAGTTAAACACCGGATAATGTATATTCCCTGGGTTTTGAGAAGGTGTTGATGATTCAAACACTCTCTCCTCAGGATCTTCTTCTTCATCCTGATTATTTATGAACATTGCATTTCTACTACTGTTACTAGGGTTAATTCTTGCACCCATCCAGCTAGATTGTCCAACATTTCTGTTAGAACTATCTATGGACATCTGGTGTTCCTAAGATCCTTCAGATGACCCCATCCTCCAACCATCCGAATTATCAATAGGAAGCTCTAAATCAGAACCGTCCTCTGAACCCTGTGGTACTACATACCTCATATCCACAGTAGGATCATATATAGGTTCAGGCCTTGGTGAATAAGGATATGGTGTAAAAGACTCATGATCTATAGGTATATCCTTAAAGTTGGGTTTTGTACTACTACTCGCTTCCTTCTCCAACTAGAATGCTAACTGCTTACTCCTTTCTCGATCAGTTAGATCTTCTAACATGTCATTTTTATCTTCAACAATCACTTGATGTGTCTTATAAAAAGACGCAACGAGTGTTCGATATCTATCCATAAACTTGGAAGCTAAGTTAGGATGCTTCTTAAACAAAGTAAGATGATCCGGTATAGGCTCCGAGTCTATAGAATCATGAGGTATCACAGAAAATGTGCCACCTTCCAACTCCTTGGCTTTATGCTCCTGGATATTAGCTATCGCCTCCATAACAGCAACATGATATGCTGCTAAGTGACTCCTACCTTCACCTATAGGTAAATCGTGATATAACCCAAGATCCTCTGGGAGTTGGATACTCACATGATACTTGGATAACATTTGGCCATCATAATAGGTTATGGTGTTCACTGGAATTTTAGTTGGACAACTAAAAATCTTTAAAAGTTGACGAAGTTGGTCTGTGAATGATCCTTGATAATCATCAAGAGTATCCTATTTCCTTACCAAAGTATGTTTTGGAAACTTTGGTGTCATAGCTCTGTATATAAGAAAAATATTTCTATTAGTAACCAATAATATATTGCATCATAACAAAGAATTATCGCACTAAAACATATAACGGAATATTCTCGTTTGAATACCCATTATATTTCTTTTAGGGAATTCTTTATCATTGCTACACATTCCTACAGGTAATACCCTTTACTAGGTTTCCAACCTAAGGTCAAAGCAATTTGCTCTGATACCAACTGCGGTGACCCAACATACCACTGCATGTGTAGTACACTATAGTCGTTGACATGACATCCACAGAACAATGTTCTGTAAATATCACATCCCTCAGAGTGGTACAATAGAAACATTGCAGGTCCATATTACAAACATTCACACATTATTATTATTACAATACCAGAAGTTCAAGACTTCAAAAAGGATTCAACGTACAAACCAGAATATAAAGTGTTTCAACATAATTTAAAAGTAGCAACTCAAACTAGGAGTTGAGCTCAACAACTTATTCTATATGGTTCATGCTGCTTGGCTCCGTCGGTTACTCTTAACTAGGATACTTAGTTGGACTCGTTATCATCAACACCATAGTGGATTTCGTAATCCACTCCTTCAACACCTCATGACAGGTCAGGTCCTCGTAGAACACATCTTCTTAGCATTCGGCTGAATACATTGGCGTATCTTAGGGATCATCAAAGTCTAAGCAAGGGATCAAAGAAAAGGATGAGTAACAACGTTACCCAGCAAGTTCATTATGTGCAAGGTGGGAAGTTTGATGCTCTAACTACCACCTCAGACTATAAGTCCTTGGCACTATGCAGTTTTTGGTAATTCTTTCTACAAAGATTGATTTTATTATGAAAATCTATGACCATCAGTCTTCACAGGTTGACTAGAACTTTCATGGAGTTCCTTTCCTGTCGCGTTCGTAGCTCCTTCTCGGAACAGGGAGTAACAAGTTACAATTCTTACACTCTGTAGAGGTGCGTTACTTTACCCATGAGAGATCAACTCCTTGTTGCACAACCGAGCATACTTTCCCGTCCACAATTCCATGATGTGGGGCCCAGTAGGTTATCCAAGCCAATCACTACCCCCTTCGCGACCTCGCATGCCTCCTTGGTGTACACCATGCCCACATATTGAATTACGGCAATGGTTTGCACATACCGTTAGATGCCAGAACTATCGTGGGACATTGAGGGCTCCCACCCATATGCTGCATATCCTCTACGAATTACCAATTAATAGGCACGCTACAAGGATAATATCCATGACCTGCACATCCGTATACATGCGAGAGGAAGAAGATACAGCTGACTTCTCTGTCCCATTCCAAATCTCATGGCTAACGCGTGATATACGGCGCTAGAATCACTTATGTCATGGATTATTAAGTCCCTAAGTGATCATCACTATTGCAAATAGAACCCTAAGTTCTATTGCTCCATTATATCATCACTTAGGATAATATCTAAGATTTCTTTATTTGTGAAAATAATATTTCTTCCTTTGGAGTATATATGATAACACACAATTTGCAAATACTTTGATAATGACTCTTTAAAGGACATGAGCAAGTGATGAACTTGCCTTGTGATTGCAAGGTAGTGAAGTCGGATGCTTGCACTGGATCTTGAGCTTCTATGTCTACGAAACATCATTATTGCCCGATAAGGACAATATTTAAAGAGGCAAAATGGTTATGCCAAGTAATATAATGCATTATTTAGTTTTGTGTGTAATCTCCCCCATTATTTAAATTATAAAAATTCTTTTTAATAATAAAGAATTTATAAATATTAATTTTTAATATTTATTGAATATTTTATTCTTTTATTTTATTTCATTTTATTTGAATTTTATTTATTTAATAATTCCTTTAAGAATTATTTAAATACCAAAAATTAATATTAAATATTTGTTTAGTATTTTTATAAAATACTACAATATTAATATATAATGAAAGTGATTTTTATTTATTTTTTTCATCTTTCAATAATTTTATAAAATTCCATAAGGAATATATATATTACAAAATTCTTAATAAAATTATATGCCTAAAATTTTATTTCTTAATTTATTTGGATAGTTTGGATTATTGTGAATCCAAAAATATTTTATTTTGAAATTTTTGGATTTTTATTTTATTTTCTAGAATTTATTTAAATTCAGGGGCATTTTGGTCTTTTCTTAATTATTAAAAACTACCTTTAGGTAATTGGGCTGTCTGTGTTGGTTTATTGGGCCCTTGTGGCCCAATAGGGCAGAACCAAAACGACTCCCCAAAGGGGTCCTGGCCCAACCAGCCCACAATCTCTGTCACTCTCTCGTTCTCATCTCTCTTCTCCTCTTCGACCCCGTGGTCGATGGCGCCGCCGCCGTGCACTGCTCGCCACCGTGGTCCTTCCTGGCCGCTGTCATGGTGCAGGGCGAGGTAGTCGACCATGCTCCACCTTCCTGTCCAACTCGATTTGGACCTAGGGCTCCCCTATGGCCAGACCAGCTCCGTCCCGAACCCTAGGGTTTGGGGTGGTGCTGGTACTGTCGCAGCCGCTGCTCCCGTGTGCTGTGGTGGTGTTCCTCGCCTTCAGGCGTGGCTGTGGTCGATGCCTCGGCGTGGTGTGGGACGCAGCGCCCCCTTGGGGTGCTCCCCATGCCGCCGTGCTCGTCGACACCCTCTACTTCCTCTTCTCGCCCACCGCGACAACATTCAGTAAGTTATCTTCTTATTCCCCTCGTGTCCTCTGTGCTATGCCCCCTGTGCTATGTGTTTGTAGTGGCTACTCTTGGCTAGTGGTCATGTCCTAATTAGGGTTTTTATTCTGCTTAGGGTTCATATCCCTCTGTTGATTAAATAGTTGATGATTTGGATCATGTATTAATGATCCCTAAGCATGATGAGTGGTTGTTTGCTGTGGATTACTGCTTATGGTTGGCTTTGGTGAATCTAGTGGCTTACCAGATTGATTTCACTAGTTAATTTGATATGGTTCAGATGATAATGTTACTGTAGAATCATTACTTGGAGATTCTAGTGGTTTGAGAGCTCACCACTACCATTACTTAGTTACTGACAGTGATTTTTGAGTGATGAAGTCACTGTATCTGTAGTTGTTGGCTTATAATTCATATAGAGCTGAGGATCAATTGGTCTCTTACAGTGATGTTATATGTATCTTCCTGGAAATGATTCCTATAATTAGTATCAGGAAAATGATAGGTAGTTGGCTGTGAATGTAGCTGTGAAAGATAGATGACTAATCTGCTTGGTTTAGAAGCTATTCTTGTGACACCATCCTAGTATGGAACACAATACTAGGTTCTATTACTTGGCTTGATTTTGTTTAAGCTTAAGATTAGCTTGATATCAGATATAAGTGGAAACTTCTTTCCTTGGATCCCTAAAGCCTATGATGTTGGTCTGAGGTTTAGGGGCTAGGTCCTTATCTTGTTGTTTCTCATGGATCTGTCCTGGTAGTGATACCAGCTACTGATTCCTGTGTCAAAGTTGGGAAAAATGATTTGTAGGCTTGATAAGTTATATGGATCCATAAGATGTAGAAATTCTAAGGTGCTAGTCCTGTTTAAGAGGTGTGCCTAGAAGTTCAAATCTTAGCTATATTCATTCTTGGAATTTAAGATATAGCCTGACAGATAGGATCAATGATGTTGTCCTGAGATCCTAGTTGGATCTATATAGTTTTCTGATTGCTTTTAGTGTTTACAAACTTCAATGATGGATTCACCCCACTTGGGTGTTTTTCTGAGAAGTTGAGTATGAGAAAACTCATGAATGCTTGTCTAGCTTAGTCAGATAAATCATGTGATGGTATTTTACTACTTACCACAAAAGTGGAGTTGTTGGGGTTGCAATTTTGTTGATCTTGTGGCTTGATCTTGCTAATTGTGTGGCTATCCTGATCTGATGCTTCTCCTGATACTTCCAGCTCCTGGACTTGTCCTTGATCTTGTTGTCCACCTCCTGGTCCTATTGGCTTGACCTTGATCTTGCTATCCACCTGATCTTCCCCCTCCTTATGTCACAATCTTAGTGAGATGATCAAGGTTGTGGTTAGTGTGATCTGGTTTGGTTTGGTTTGGTTTGGCTGTTGTGCTTGGTGTGTATGAACCAGTAAATGGTGTTGGGTTGCTTGCCCACGGCTGTGCTGAGTAGTTTTGTTTGTTTGGCCTGTTGTTGCTATGCTGACAGCACACACCATGCAGTTTGGTGTGTGTGCTGCTTGTGTGCCTGATGCACCTTGTGGATATGCTTAGGAAATGAAAGTTACTTTTTATCTGATTACACTTACATGTCTGGTGAAACTTGCCCCTTCTTGCTGTTTGGAGTTATTTGACTTATGGCTTAAAATTATGAAAGATTTAGTTCTTTCATATAGGTGAAACTTGCCCCTTAAAGATTACTCAATGATGAAAAATTGAACAGTGCAACTCACTATCAATACTGAGAGTAATATATTTTAATCCTTGATTTTCTTTCTTTTAGTTGTGTTTTGTTTTGCAGGCACAAGACTTGGAGATTCAAGACTTAGATTAGGTTTTCTTTTTCTTTATAGAATAGTCCCTTGTAATATTTATTTTAGTCTTTTGTAATCTTTATTTATCCTTTTGTAATAAAGATTGTAATATTACTCAATATATAAAGGTCCTTCTTTTATTCCATTTACTATTGTAAAGATTCTTAATCATTTTCATAAGTTACTTTTTGTAACTCATTTATTGAATAAAGAAATGGGATGAATACTTTTTTCTTGATTGTGTTATTTATTTAAAGTTTGAGTTATTAATTATTAACTCTTGACTTAATCAAATTACTCAAGCATAATTCTAAATCCTTTTAAATTATAAATCCAACACTCAAGTTTAAATTCAAATTTCATTTCCCAAAACACACTAATCCACAAAGATCATATCAAAGTTTATAACGATCATTCTCCAAGGCTATTCCTAATCTTAAAGAGTGAAAGAAAATTTAATCACTTTAGGTTTTTATTGGGCGAAAAATTTACCCACATTTTTACAGATGAATGCATGAATTTCACAGATTCCTAAATCTACCCTTCATTGGTTCCTAAATTCTGGGATGTTACACTCAACAAGTTGAAAGTAGTGGTAGTCCTCATAAGAGAAAGAGAAAGAAACACAAAATAGTTGAGGAACCACCTGAACCTGCTGTAGATCCTAATAGTATATCTGTCTCTGATGCTGAAACTAAGAGTTGTAATGATAAAAATGATGCTCCTGATAAGGAGGAAGTTGAGTAAGAACCTGATAAGCACACTAAGAACACTAGATACACTAAGGAAGATTTTATTGCTAATAAACATGATAGTGAAAGAGAACCTTGGGTGCAGAAACCTATGCCTTTTCCTAATAAGAAACACAAGTCAAAGGAGGAAGAACACTATAACAAATTTTGTGAGTGGATGAAACCTTTATTTTTGCAAATTCCTTTGACTAATGCTATTAAGTTTCCTCCTTATTCAAAGTATATGAAGGATATTGTCTCTAATAAAAGGAAGATTGCTAATGAGGAAATTTCTTCTTTGCTTGCTAATTATTCCTTCAATGGTAAGGTTCCAAAGAAACTTGGTGATATAGGTTTACCAACTATTCCTTGCTCTATTAAGAATAATTATGTTATAACTGCTTTGTGTGATGTGGGAGCTGGAGTTAGTGTTATGCCTTTTTCTCTCTACAAGAGACTCCGGCTAGAAAAGTTGATACCAACTGATATATCTTTGCAAATGGCTGATAAGTCTACCACTATTCCTGTTGGTATATGTGAGGATGTTCCTGTTCAAGCGGCTCATAATTGCTTGGTTTTAACTGATTTTGTTGTGCTTGAAATGCCTGAAGATGATAATATGTCCATTATTCTTGGGAGACCTTTTCTTAATACTACAGGTGCTGTCATCAATTGCAATCAAGGAAAAGTAACTTTTAATATTAATGACAAAGAGCATACTGTCTATTTCCCCAAGAAGATTGACAAGAGCTATTGCCTGAATTCTATTGAAAATACTGAGAGCATCAAAGTTGGAGAAATATATTGTCCCATTCCATAAGGAAGTTTTGAAACTATTATGATTGGGACCATTGCTATCAAGTTTGAGGTAACATAATCAGTTTGTGGAATGCAAAGTTTTTTTTCATATAAGATTGTTTTGGTAACAAGACTTGATAAACCTTGTTAACAAAGGGATTTTAATGAACAAAATAATGCTTTCACAGTAGTTATACTTGCTCACTTTTATTTTTCTCCTTCTTAGTCTTTGCTTTTCCTCTTGTTAGCTTTAATTTTGCTAGTCGTTTGCTTGTTAGAGTGTCTTAGAACTTATGTAGTTTTGGTTTTGGTTTGATTTTTGCTTCTTCTAAAAAGATATTTTTCTGTGAGAAAATCATTTTTCATAACCTGAAAATTGGCCAAAAATAAAGTTTCCCAAAAAATTCTAAGAAATTCATATTAAATTTTTCCTCAAAAAAGGGGCAGAGGGACACCTGGAGTGGCCTAGGGGGACCCACCATGCCAGCACACCCCTTGGTGGCGTGGCCAGCCCCAGGTGGCGCCTGGCCTGGGTGGGGCCTACCTGTGGCCCTCCAAGATGCCTCCTTCCAGCCACTTCTTTCTCTCTCCCAAAAAACACCAAAATACTTTCTCAAGCTCGAGTTCCTGCTGTTCTTACTCCCGATTTTTGATCTCCTTGCTCAGCCCTTCTTTGCTGCTGATTTTTGGAGGGATTGCTCCTTGGTATGTGCCTCCTCCGTTTGTCCAATTAGATTTGTGATTGGTAGATTGTATCTTGAGTATTTTTCTATTATAGATGTCAGGTTGTGTGAGCTTGCATGCTTGTTCCATGCTTAGATATTTCATTTTGATGCATGTTTAGCCCTCTAGCAAGTTCCTATAGTATTTCCTCATCATTTATCAACTTGAAAATTACTTGGTTTGTTGTTTGTCTAAAAATTTCAGAAAAAGGGTCATGGACAACCACACCTTTGGAGAAGTGTTTTAGAGTGATTCACCTAGGAGAAAAAGGCCTTCAAGATCATCCTCCTGAGCTAGGCCGTCATACCATGAGGATCTCATTACACCATGTTTTGGCAACGAGGGAGATGAGGGGGATGCGCACCCTTCTACCTTCCCTTGCTCTACCTTTTTGCAGGCTGCAGGGATTCTCAATGATTTCCTAACCTTGGTTCGGAGGGTTGGACTAACTAGTTATATGCAGGATGAGAGTGAGCAATATGCTATGCTCACCAAAACTTTTGTGGAGAGTTTCTCTTTTACCAATAACCCTTTCAGGTCAGAGGTCTCATTCAAAATCTATAATAGGCCCTTCACCATGACAATGAAGAATTTTTGCGAAATCTTGGGTATTGGCATGGCTGGGATGGTGAAGAATATTCCAGCTCAACCCGCTGATTTGTTGGAGCTCTACCGCGGGATAACCAATGATGGTGACCGCAGAGCCCAACACGGAAATATAAGAAATATTCAACTCCCAGCTATCAGATATTTTGCTTATTATCTTGCCACTAGTAGTCTTGGTAGGGAGAACACTAGCAATATTTCCAACTATCATTTGGCCTTTCTAGCTGCTGCACTCAACAATGAAACCAGGTATAATCTTGGCTCTCTCATTGATCGTCGCTTAGTCGCTATAGGACCCATTTATAGGGGTATTATTGTTGCATGTGTTGCTGCTTCCTTAGACCTTTATGTTGATCCAAATGATACAATTTTGGATCCTCAGAGGCTTGATTTAGCTGCCATGAAAGTGCGTCACTTTGTCACTGCTGGCTCTACCCTTGAGAGTATGGTTTACAGGATGATGTTTACTGACAGGGAAGAGAGAGAAATTCCTTTGTCGCAAACCACTTTGTTTAGTATTTGCCAGGGACCTTGGTCATGCTCCAAGGAGGAGATGGACGAGCAGCTACGCATTCGTGGTTTCCACGGACACTAACAGGGGGACGCGCCCTCTTATGACCACTCTATGCACTACACAGGGGCTTCCTCGAGCTCGTACCAGGACAAAGGGGCCTCTTCGTCGTATTACGGAGGTGCACCTTCTTGGTCACCATGGGATTGAGCTCCACTTAGGCCAAAAGCCTAAGCTGGGGGGAGGTATACCGACAATCACACTCATCTTTATATCATGTTTCGTCGGTTCCTTGTATATCCATGTTGCGCTTTCTTTTTGGTTTTTGTTTCTGCTTTATCAAAACACAAAAATACCAAAAATATTTTCGTTGTTTCTCTTGGTTTGTTTCTTTGCCTTTTAGCTTTGGTTTGCCTTAAGAAAAATCCAAAATGATTTGGCTTTGTTTGTTTTTGCTTTGTGTGCTTGCTTTAAAAATTGAAAACATAAAAATATTTGTTGTTCTTCTTTGGTTTTGTGAAGTTCTTTGCAGGGTTCAGCAGTCCTCAGTGGAGTTTGGTTTCATGTTATTATTCAAGCCACACAAGTGAAGGGCAATAATGAAGATTAAGACAACTTGAGGTGTGGTAAGAGGTTGGTAACAAACTCTATTTGTTTTCATTTTTGTACATATACTCATCATTTTGGGCGTGCTTAGTCTGTTCATGTAAGGTGTATGTTATTTATGGATGCTTAGTAGTTCTTGCTTTCTTATGATTAGCTCCAGCTTGCTAATATTTTGTAGCTTGTCATATGAATATTTGCCTGCATTGTTCTATTCATAACTTGGTATGATATTATGGTATCCTCCTATGAATGTTTCATATGAATCGACTTGGCACATGCTCACGCATGCATATGACTGAATAATAGTCAGTAAGCCTTGATGATTTATTTTGCCTCAGAGTTCTTGTATCACTTTCATGCCATAGTTAGTCATGTTTTGTTGCAAGCATGATTATGATAGTTATTGCTCTCTTGTTTGTCGCTCCCTCTCTATTGCTAGCCTTCACTTGCACTGAGTATGAGCTATACTCGTGTTTCCAACTCCCCAAAACCAATTTTTCCAACAGTGTCCACCATACCTACCTACTAGCATCATTTGCTATTCTATGCATATTCATTATGCCTTGCTTTCTTCCAAATAAAATGTTTGCTTGGTTTGAGAAAGTTAGTTAGTAAAGCTCTCACGAACTTGATGGCACACTTTATTTCTTGCACTTAATAAACCTGAACCATTGTGACTGTCCATGAAAGTTATATGCTTGCAAATTATAGGCTGGGAGTAAGCATAACCGTGCTTCACAGGGAACGCTTTCAACATTGCACCTGTACATTGTACCCAGTTGATATCATGCTCTTTTGTTTACGGATGTCATCGGTGTGAAATAAAAGGGGAGCTTGTAAGTTCATGGAGTTATATATATGTGTTAGAGAAACGCCTGTGCCGCTAGCCTAAGCCATGCCTAATCATGGTGGAAACTTGCAGCATAACCATAATGAGCAATCTATGAAGCATCCTCAATAAAAACCTATGCAAATAGCAAATAAAAAGATCGCTGAGATGCTCATTGTCTGCTTGCCTTGTCATTTTGATTATGGGATAGCCCCTGTATCATGTGCAAGGGGTACCCCGTTGGCGGTTCTCTATGATACGCATGTATTTACTATGACAAGAACTTGCCGGTAACTAAAGTTGAATAGCATGAGGAGTGGCCCCCGTATTCAAGGGACATGAGATTTTCAGTTTATGGTATGTTAAGCATATAACTCATATTTGACCCACTTTCACTTTAACCATCTAAAGATGCCTATGATAGGGGCAATGAGAGCTCAAAGCTAATGAGTACCATACTTTTAGCATTTGGAAGCCTTTCAAACTTTTGAAAACCTTTTCACTTCCTTGTTGAGTCACCACATATTCTATGAGCACCTTTTTGAGAGCATAGTTGTCATTCTTAGTGTAATGTGCTTGTCTCAAAACTTGGTTAATTATGTCATGAATTTGATGTTTGTATCTTTGATATCTTTACTTCTAGTCTTCATTTGAACTTCAGAGGTTCCTTGGCATTTATTTATGTGCTCCACCATTAAAGGCAAGCGAGATACCACTCTATCATACCTTCTTATGAGCATTGCAATGTTGCTTATGTTTATGTTTCATGCTACTTATTATTATTGAGTTGGAATCTCTTCATAGCTTGCATTGACTATTAAGTAGACTTAGTTGCATACCCCATATTATGAATTGTCTAAGTATCTACTCCTGTGCTGAGAATATTTACATCATATGAAGCAAATGCGTTTGTGAAAGTTCTTTTATCGCACTCAATTTTCAACTGAATTTCTTGAGGACAAGCAATAAGTTAAGCTTGGGGGGGGGGGGTGATACGTCCAAAACGTATCTACTTTCCCGAACACTTTTGCTATTGTTTCTCCTCTAAACTTGTGTGATTTGGATACAACTAACACGGACTAACGCTGTTTTCAGCAGAATTACCTTGGTGACTAGTTTTTGTGCAGAAAATCAACTATCAGGAAAATCCCAGAAAATATGCCAAAAATCCTATTTCACCAGAAGACTCATGGAGCCAGAATACGAGACAGAGTGGAGGCCTGAGGGGCCCACCCCCCCTGTCGCGTGGGCTAGGCCTGGTCGCGCCTATAGGGGGTGTGGCCGCCTCAGGCACCCCCTCGGCCTCCCTCTTCGCCTATAAGTTGCCTTCCGACCTAAAAACTCAGGGGGGGTCGATGTTTTTCCAGAAAGAGTTCTGCTGAGTGAGTAATTACCCATGTAGGCTATGGGGATGGTAGTGATTGGATGAGTTCTATCATGTAATCGAATAAGATTGTTAGGGCATGGTGCCTAGTATCTCTATTAGTGATATTTGACTTTGTTGTTGCAACTTGTTGTGCTTAATGCTTGTCACTAGGGTCCGAGTGCCATGATCTTAGATCTAAACTTATTATTGATTCATGATGATAGTATTGTTTGTGATCTTATCTACAAGTTATGTACACATATCATTGTCTGGAACAAAAGGCCCCAAAGTGACAGAAATGGGGACAGCCGAAGGGGATGGCTGTGATGTGAGGATCACATGTGTTCATGGAGTGTTAATGCTTTGCTCCGGTGCTCTGTTAAAAGGAGTATCTTAATTGCCAGTAGATTCCCTTGAGGCCCCACTACAACGGGCTGGCAGGACAAAAGATGTTGTGCAAGTTCTCATTGCGAGCATGTATGACTATAAATGGAACATATGCCTATGATTGTTTAGTACTTGAATGCTTTATCTACTTATCTGCAAATGCCCTAGATCTTGAAGTTACTTGTTTAGACTTGTCCATGCAACGCCCATCCGTCCATCCCTATGCCTACCGCACTCATATCCTACCTTTTGCTACTATTGTTACTATTGCTTTTGTTCTATTGCTGTTGTTACTTTGCTATTGGTACTACAAAACTGTTGCTACTGATAAACTACTATGAGCAAGACAATTTCCTGGTGCAGCTGAATTGACAACTCAGTTGTTAAGGCTTATAAGTATTCTTTGGCTCCCCTTGTGTCGAATAAATAAATTGGGTAATACTACCCTCGAAGACTGTTGCGATCCCCTATACTTGTGGGTCATCAAGACTATTTTCTGGCGCCGTTGACGGGGAGCATAGCTTTATTTGTAAGTTCACTTGGATTTATTATTGGTCGCTGCTATTCCTTTCATCATGGGGAAGTCTCGTGATGGAAAGTTTCCTATTTTACCATTCACTACAAGAAGAGGTACATTCCTAAACACCTCTGCTGCTCTTGATTCACCGTCTGTTATAAGTAAGCTTGTTACACCACCACCACATACACATGCTACACACACTGCTCTACTGTTGAATCTGAAATCGCTTTTGATACTCATGATGTTACTTCTACTGTACTTGATGCAAGTGGTTCATTAGGTCCTTTCCTAGATGCTACTATTGCTAGAACTATTTTGTGAAACACTGAAACTCCTAGTGAATACACTATTACACATGTTAGCTCACTTAAGTCTAGAGAGATATATGATATTAATGATGGTTACATTGAAATGACTGATGAATTTATTGAAGAGTACCAAAACACACATGGTGCTAGTGCTATTAGGAGTCTCCTTGAGAGACGTACTATTATTCCTAAATTGTCTCATGATGCTAAGTTTGCAACTTCTCCCATAGACATTAAAGATAACGATTATGATTTCTCTCTTGATTTATCCTATATAAACATTGTTGAGAAAGAACCTTTTTGTGGGACTGAGAATGAAAGTGATGTGGCACATATGAATGAGCTTTCCACTATGAGTTCCTTATTCTCTGATGATGTTAAGATGCACAAGTAATTTGTTACAAAGATCTTCCCTTTTTCACTAAAAGGAGAAGCTAAAGCTTGGTTTAATAGATTACCTCCTGGATCCATTGATAGCCCTGATTGTTAGATTGCTTCTTTCTTTTAGAAATATTTTCCTACTAGTGCTAGACATGCTGCTTTGCAGAACCTTTTTGATTTTAAACAGGGAGAAGAAGATAAATTGCCTGAGTCATGGACAAGATTCCGTGCCTTGATTCATGCACATCCTGGATGTCCATTACCTAAATATGAGCTTCTTGATATTTATTATAATGGACTAACTGATGATTCTAGGACATACCTAGATAGTTTTGCTGATTGTGTTTTCAGGAAAATAACTCCTGCAGAAGCTGAAGAATTAATGGCTAAAATAAGCAAGAATTATGATGATTGGACTTCATCTAAACTAATTAAACCTAAGCCCATTACTCCTGAACCAATTCTGCCTGAATCAACTCCAACACCAACACCAAAGAAGAGGGGAGTGATTGCATTAAATGATGAAGTGATGAAAGACGCTAAAATATGTCTTAAGGAGAAGGGTATTAGATCTGAATATGTGAAGAATTTACCTCCTATAGAAGAATTATGTAAGCCCATTCCACACTCATCAACTATTGAGGTACACTCTCTCCAACACTTTGATGAAGGTGATATTCCTTATGGTAAACCTCCTGATCAATGCTTAGAGGAACTTGATACTTTTATTGTTAAACAAGGTAAATTTAATAAACAAGTTCATAATCATTTATTGGAAAACTCTAGAGCTATTAATGAGTTGAAAGATATTGTGGAAATAACTGCTAATGATGTTAAAATGCTTGTTAAACACTTCCAAATGCTTCAAACCCAAATTTATCTACTTGCTAAGGTACAAAAAGATATGCTAGTTAATGCCTCAGGAGATAAACATGCTTATGGAATTAGAACTAAGAGTGGTACAACCACTCAAGATCCTTTATACCCTGAAGGACATCCTAAAGAATTGAGCAGGATTCTCAACAAGGTGAAAGTAGTGGTAGTCCTCATAAAAGAAAGAAAAAAGAAACATAAAACTATTGAGGCACCTCCTGAACCTGCTGTAGATCCTAATAGTATATCTGTCTCTGATGCTGAAACTGAAAGTGGTGATAAAAATGATGCTCCTGATAAGGAAGAAATTGAATAAGAACCTGAGAAGTGATGTCTACACACTTCTATTCTTGTAGACGGTTGTTGGGCCTCCAAGTGCAGAGGTTTGTAGAGCAGCAGCAAGTTTCCCTTAAGTGGATTACCCAAGGTTTATCGAACTCAGGGAGGAAGTGGTCAAAGGTATTCCCTCTCAAGCAATCCTGCAATCAAGATACAAGAAGTATCTTGTGTCCCCAACACACCCAATACACTTGTTAGGTGTATAGGTGCACTAGTTCGACGAAGAGATAGTGAAATACAAGTGGTAACGGTGCCAGAAAATAGCTTGACGGTGAGGTAAAGACTAAAGCAAGCAAACATGTAACATATCTAGATGCAAATGGTGTTTCAATGTTTAGAAACAAGGCCTATGGATCATACTTTCACTAGTGAACACTCTCTCATATAAATATCCTCTCTTCATGATACTACTCTTAACTACTCTCCGGTTGGACACTCTAATCCATGGTAGGGCCTTCCCCAATCTAGATAACCCCACACTGTCACCTTGAGCGCTAGATGGTTCCAACAAACACCACAATTTCATAGAGACATCCAACTCCAAATATAATTCATAAAAAATATTCAATCTATCCAAAGTGCCACACACGGTATGCCCGCTATCACTTTCACACACATGGGGAAAAGCATAGATCTATTAAAGCACAAAGAGTATTTATGTAGACTCAAACCTAAGTGTCACCATGGCGTGCATGTTGTCACTTTCACACACATGGGGAGAGCAGAGATCTATTGAAGCACTTGAGTAGCAAGGTAGATCTACTTGATTACAAATCTCATGACCACAACAAGATCATGCATAGAGAGAGAGATGAACACATAGCTACCGGTAGAGCCCTTAGCCTCGAGGAAGAACTACTCCCTCCTCATCATGGGAATCAGCAACGGTGATGAAGATGGCGATAAAGATCGATGGAGATGGCTCCGGGGGCACTTCCCCGTCCCGACAGGGTGCCGGAACAGAGACTTTCTGTCCCTTGAATCTCCCTTTTGGTGGCAATGGCGCTACGGATCTTTTCGTGGATTTCTTCTGGATTATCTAGGGTTTTTGGGTCGGAGGCTTCTTATAGGCGAAGGGAGAGCCCAAGGAGGCGAGCAGGGGGGCCAAACCCTAGCCAGGTGCAGGCCCACCCCTGGCCACGCCTGGGGAGGGGGGGTCTGGCTGCCCTGACCCGCTTCCTCGTCTTCCCTATAGACTTCTTGTTCCCCACGGAAAGTAATTGACTTTAACGTTTGCCCCATCCAATTCCGAGAATATTTCTTCACTAACTTTTTTGAAACCCAAAAAGGCAGAAAATAGGCATCTGGCACTGTTGCAACTTGTTACTAGGTTAGTACCAGAAAACATGTAAAAAGCACCTCAAAGTGTAGACAAGTAAATCAAAGTAGATACTAAACAAGCATGGAGCATCAAAAATTATAGATACGTTTCCAACGTATCAACATCCCCAAGCTTAACTCCTGCTCGTCCTCGAGTAGGTAAGTGATAAAATAATAATTTTTGAGGTGACATGCACCCTCACAATAAAGATCCAACCATTTGCAAGCATTGAAAGTTGGGATCAAAGAACTCTAAACATGAGCATGAAAGATGGAGTTCTAACAGTAAGACAAAGTAACTATGCATGCAACATGAAAGGATACAAACAAAGATCATGAATAACATGCATTGAAAAACGTTTGTTTGTTTCACATACAGAAAACATGGCATAGTGACAATCAGCTTGTCCCTCATAGAGTAGCAAATAGATGCATATGACACCTTCAAAGTTCACAAGGGTGACTAGAAACAAGTAGCATAAGAACAAGTAATATCACAATATGAATCAATTAATAAGCTTTGGAACACTGCACACAGAATGACAACTATGCTCTCTTAATGGTGCCTAAAGGTAGAAGGTGGAGACTCAAATAATGGTGGAAGAAAGGCCTTTTATAAAGAAAGCATGGATTTCAAGATTCAAAAAGAGCTTCCAAAAATTATGGTACTTGTTAGCTTTCAGCCCTCATTGCCCCTATCATAAGCATCTTGAAGTGATTAAGGTTAAAGTGAACAAAGATGGAGTATATGCTTGACGAAGTATAAGTTGGCAATCTCAAGTCCCTTGAATACGAGGGCCACACCTCATGCTACTCAACTTCAGTCACCGGTAAGTTCTTGTCATTGTAAGTATTTTCATATCATAGAGAACCACCAACGAGGTACCCCTTGCACATGGTACATGAGCTACCTCATAACCAAAATGACAAGGCAAGCAGACAATGAGCATCTCAACAATCTTCTTATTTACCATGGGAATATGGTGCTTTTTTCTCTTTCCTCTTTTCTCAATGTGTCTCTTTTTTTATAAGAAGAATGCTTCATAGATGTCACTATGGTGATGCTGCAAGTTTCCACCATGATTAGGAATGGCTTAGGCTAGCGGCCCAGGCGTTTCTCTAATACAGGATACAAACTCCATGTACTTACAAGTTCCCTCTTTATTTCACACCGGTGATATCCATAAACAATAGAGCATGATATCAACTGAGTACAAAGTACAAGTGCAATGTTGAAAACGTTCCCCATGACAGCACGGTTCTGCTAATTCCAACGTATAAGTGCAAGCATATACAACATAGAAGACACAATGGTTCAAGTTTATTAGGGGCAAAGAATATAAAGTGTGCCATCAAGTTTGTGAGGGCTTTAATCACTAAGTTTTCACATAACAAAATAGTTTTTAATTGGAAGATAGCTGAAAACAAGAATATACTTGGAATGGTGTAACACACCATGCATAGGATTTTATAGTGGAAACTTTGGAATAACTTGGTTTCTTGGGATTTGGAAGCATGAGTAGAGCTTACTCATACAAGTGGAGGCTAGCAAAAGACTGGGCGCAACCAACTAAGAGAGCAATAATGGCCATAATCATGCAGTGCAACAAAGCATTACTAATCAAAGCAAAGAGTGGTACTACAAGTCAAGGAGTAAATGATCATAGAGGCTAATGGTGACTTGTTCATAGTCATAACATGGCGTGAGCATGTGCCAAGTCAACCCAAACAAAGCATCAAATGTGAATACCACAATACTATGCCTTTTGCATGCTAAAACAACGCATAATTTCTTCAAGGCACACAAAGCAATCCCAATTGTTTGGAACAAGACATGCTACAACAATAATCACTAAGAAAAACAACACCTAGCATGTCATGCTAAAGTCTAATTCACAGTCAATGCAAGCTCCTCTTGCACTTACAAGCAAGAACTTAGTACTCTTTTCCAACACCAAACAACCTATTTGAAACAACTCACAAAGATAATAATCAATAAAGACCAGTGAGCTTGTGTCACAAATCCACAAAGAAGAACTAAAAGGTTCTAAGCTAAAAGCACAAGAAAACTAAGGCTAAACACAGTGCTAGCAAAAGAGAACACTCACAAAACAATAAGAGTGAAAACTAGAGTGTTCTAGGCAATGAAAACAGAGTGTGTATCTCTACAAAAAGGTGTGTTGTGATCAACTAACTTTATTCAAGCAAACTAAGCAAACAAAAACCAAAAAAAAACTAAGACGCTCCAATAACAACACAATTGTGCATGAAACAATAAAAACGAAGTATCTAGAAAGACCTGAGATTTTTATTGATGAAGAAGGGGATGCCTTGGGCATCCCCAAGCTTTGACGCTTGTACCTCTTGAATATTTCTTTGGGTGACACGGTTTGGCATCCCCAAGCTTGAGCTTTTTTCCATTCTTCATCTCATTACATCATTCTCTCTCTATACCTGAGATTTTTCTTTCATACAAAACTTCACACAATCTTCATTAGCAACATTAGAATATTCAAAAGATATTAGACCTCTGGGAAAGCTTTGGAACAACAAAACTTTTCACTAAAAACACAAGCTACTGTAGTAACTCCTTCAAAAAGCTCAATTCACCTAAAGAGAACTCAAAAAGGAATCAATAAGAAGAAAATGCAAATAATGGCAGGAATCTGTCAAAACAGACCAGCAGGTAGAAACCAATTTTTTGAACTTCTTCTGTTGCTCAAATAAATAAGTGTTGAACTAACGAAATTTATCTAACACACTGGGGGATTTATTCGTAAATTTTCAGCTCAATCCGAGTTACAGAGACTCCTCACTAATTTTTATGGTGGAGGACAGAAATCTGTTTCGGGACAGCAACTCCCCAAATCTTACTTTCCTCTCATTAGAGGTCATTCTTGGCACAAAAATCAAACAAAAAGGATAAGAAGAGGTCGTTACAGAGGTAATAAATTCCAAGACTCAAGAAAACTCTTGGGTAATCTCCCAACAAGTACTTTTCTTTAATGCCTTTAAGTTAGGCTTGATAGTTTGAGAAGATGCTCACATAGGAAATATGAATTGATTTAAAAGAGAGCATCAAGAAGCAAATTCAAAGAAAATTTAAGTCTAACTCACTTCCTATGCATAGGAATCTTGTAAATAAACAAGTCATGAAATCACAAAGCAACAAGAATAGGAAAGCAAAACAAGTGCAACTTCAAAATTTTCATCATAAAAAGGGTAAACTTAATATTATTAAGGTGCATAAAACCATGTTTACCTCTCTCATAATAACTTTCAGTAGCAACATGAATAAAATTAATAATATAACTATCACATAAAACATTCTTATCATGAGCCACATGCATAAAATTATTAATACTCTCCACATAAGCATAGTCATTCTTATTAATTGTAGTGGGAGCAAATTCAACAAAATAGCTATCATTGTTATTCTCATCGCCATAATCATAAAATATAGGAGGCATGTTGTAATCATAATTACTTTTCTCCTCAATAGTAGGTGGACTGAAAATATCATACTCATCATTGTAATCATCATAAATTGGAGGTTTGGTATCATCATAAGCAATAGAATAGCTATCTTCCAAAGCTGGGGAACTAAAAAGATCATTTTCACAAAAACTAGCTTCCCCAAGATTAGAATTTTCCATAGCATTAGAAACAATGGTGTCCAAAGAGTTCATACTAATAACATTGCTATTAGCATGCAAATAAATCTCCATAGGTTTTTAAATTTTCTCTTCAAACACTTCATGTCCTAACTCAAGATAAATACTATAAAGCTCTCTAGTTTTGTTGTTGGTTTCCATTAAGCCTAACTAGTGAAAACAAGAAACAAAAAGAAAAAAATGCAGAATCTAAAGGAAATAACTTCGAGCATTCACACCGGAGGATGTGAGTACCTTTTACCTTACCTTCCCGGCAACGGCGCCAGAAAATAGATTTCTGGCGTGGAGGAAAGGTAAAAGCCCAAAACCTCCCCGGCAACAGCACCAGAAAAGAGCTTGATGTCTACGCACTTCTATTCTTGTAGACAGTTTTTGGGCCTCCAAGTGTAGAGGTTTGTAGAACAGCAACAAGTTTCCCTTAAGTGGATTACCCAAGGTTTATTGAACTCAGGGAGGAAGTGGTCAAAGGTATTCCCTGTCAAGAAATCCTGCAATCAAGATACAAGAAGTCTCTTGTGTCCCCAACACACCCAATACACTTGTTAGGTGTATAGGTGCACTAGTTCGACGAAGAGATAGTGAAATACAAGTGGTAACGGTGCCAGAAAATAGGTTGACGGTGAGGTAAAGACTAAAGCAAGCAAACATGTAACATATCTAGATGCAAATGGTGTTTCAATGTTTAGAAACAAGGCCTATGGATCATACTTTCACTAGTGAACACTCTCTCATATAAATATCCTCTCTTCATGATACTACTCTTAACTACTCTCCGGTTGGACACTCTAATCCATGGTAGGGCCTTCCCCACTCTAATCTCCGGTTGAACACATAGCTACCGGTAGATCCCTTAGCCTCGAGGAAGAACTACTCCATCCTCATCATGGGAATCAACAACGGTGATGAATATGGCGATGGAGATCGATGGAGATGGCTCCAAGGGCACTTCCTCGTCCCGGCAGAGTGCCGGAACAGAGACTTTCTGTCCCCCGAATATCCCTTTCAGTGGCGGCGGCGCTACAAAGGTTTTCGTGGATTTCTTCTGGATTATCTAGGGTTTTTGTGTCGGAGGCTTCTTATAGGCGAAGGGGAGCCCGAGGAGGCGACCAGGGGGGCCAAACCCTAGCCAGGCGCGGGCCCACCCCTGGCCGCGCCTGGGGGGGGTCTGGCTGCCCTGGCCCGCTTCATCGTCTCCCCTCTGGACTTCTTGTTCCCCACGGAAAGTAATTGACTTTGACGTCTGTCCCGTCCAATTCCGAGAATATTTCTTTAATAACTTTTCTGAAACCAAAAACAGCAGAAAACAGGCATCTGGCACTGTTGCAACTTGTTAGTAGGTTAGTACCAGAAAACATGTAAAAAGCACCTCAAAGTGTAGACAAGTAAAGCAAAGTAGATACTAAATAAGCATGGAGCATGAAAAATTATAGATACGTTTCCAACGTATCAAGAAGCACACTAAGAACACTAGGTATACTAAGGAAGATTTTATTGCTAATAAACATGGTAGTGAAAGAGAACCTTGGGTGCAGAAACCTATGCCTTTCCCTAATAAGAAACACAAGTCAAAGGAGGAAGAACACTATAACAAGTTTTGTGAGTGGATGAAACCTTTATTATTGCAAATTCCTTTTACTGATGCTATTAAGTTGCCTCCTTATTCAAAGTATATGAAGGATATTATCTCTAATAAAAGGAAGATTCCTAATAAGGAAATTTCTACTTTGCTTGCTAATTATTCCTTCAATGGTAAGGTTCCAAAGAAACTTTGTGATCCAGGTATTCCAACTATAACTTGCTCTATTAAGAATAATTATGTTAGAACTGCTTTATGTGATTTGGGATCTGGAGTTAGTGTTATGCCTTTTTCTCTCTACAAGAGACTCCAGCTAGAAAAGTTGATACCAACTGATATATCTTTGCAAATGGCTAATAAGTCTACTACTATTCCTATTGGTATATGTGAGGATGTTCCTGTTCAAGTGGCTCGTAATTGCTTGGTTTTAACTGATTTTGTTGTGCTTGAGATGCCTGAAGATGATAATATGTCCATTATTCTTGGGATACCTTTTCTTAATACTGCAGGTGCTGTCATCAATTGTAATCAAGGAAAAGTAAATTTTAATATTAATGGCAATGAGCATACTGTCTATTTCCCCAACAAGATTGATAAGAGTATTGCCTGAATTCCAATGAAAATATTGAGAGCATCAAAGTTGGAGAAATATATTGTCCCATTCCACAAGAAAGTTTTGAAACTATTATGATTGGGACCATTGCTATCAAGTTTGAGGTAACGCAATCATTTTGTGGAATGCAAATTTTAGTTTCATTTTAAATTGTTTTGGTAACATGACTTGATCAACCTTGTTAACAAAGGGATTTTAATAAACAAAACAATGCTTTCACATTGGTTATACTTGCTCACTTTTATTTTTCTCCTCTCCAGTCTTTGCTTTCCTTCTTGTTTGTCTTAATTTGCTAGTTGTTTGCTTTTTAGAGTGTCTTATAACTTATGTAGTTTTGGTTTTGGTTTGCTTTTTTATTCTTCTAAATAATCTTTTTCTGTGAGAAAACCAATTTTCATAACCTGAAAATTGGCCAAAAATAAAGTTTCTCGAAAAATTCCAGAAAATTCATATTAAATTTTTCCTCGAAAAAAGGGGCAGAGGGGCACCTGGATTGGCCCAGGGGGACCCAGCAGGCCAGCACACCCCTGGTGGCGGGGCCAGCCCCAGGGCACGTCTGGCCTGGGTGGGGCCCACCTGTGGCCCTCCAAAGTGCCTCCTTACAGCCACTTCTTTCTCTCTCCCAAAAAACACAGGAAAAATTCTCAAGCTTGATTTCCTGCTGTTCTTGCTCCCGATTTTCGATTTCCTTGCTTAGACCATCTTTGCTGCTGATTTTTGGAGGTTTTGCTCTCTGGTATGTGCCTCCTCCGCTTGACCAATTAGATTTTTGATTGGTAGATTGTATCTTGAGTATTTTGCTGTTGTAGGTGACAGGTTGTGTGAGCTTGCATGCTTGTTCTATGCTTAGAGATTTCATTTTAATGCATGTTTAGCCCTCTAGCAAGTTCCTATAGTAGTTCCTCATCATTTATCAACTTGGAAATCACTTTGTCTAAAAAAATTCAGAAAAGAAGATGAGTGCTTACCAACTGAATCAACATGAATTGATGGTACCTAAGCCAATGAAATTCCATTGTGAGGAGGAAGTTTTCCCTTCCATATATCCATGCCCTGAATTTATGAGAGCTGCGGGAATATTTCAGGATTTCCAAACTATGATTTCTAATGCAGGGTTGGAACACTTTGTTGAAGAGAAACCACATCAATATGTTAAGCTAACCATGGACATGGTGCAGGACTTCCGTTAGTTGGTCCTTGTCTAATCCCATGGTCCACTATAAAATTTACAACATAGCTGTCGACCTGCCTTTTGCTGATTTTTGTGCAGCTATTAGAGTGCCACAATGGGGTTCTTGTGAGAAGATTAGAGAGAGGCCCAAGCCACTCATGGATTTATATGCTGAAATTTGCCAAGGTTGCAACTTCTCAAAGGAAAGTGGTAAAATTCGGAACATTCAGTTCCCATCCATTAGATATTTTTCCTATTTCATTACCAAGTGTGTACTTGCTAGAAAGACTTCTAGAAATTATCTTCATTTGATGTAGCTTTTATCTCAGCTGCTTTGAATAGGGATAGATCTTATAACTTGGGTGCTTTGATAGCTTACCGTCTTACCACTAACAGTGATAAAGGTGGAGTTTGTGGAGGTCTCATTGCCTCTCGTTTGAAAGATTTTCATGGTTTAGAGCCTCACCATTCAGATTATCAGTTCCCCATAGAGAGACTTGATCTCAATTCCATGGTTCAGCATAATTTTGTTTCTTCTTGGGCGACTTTGAGAGATTTACCGTATGATATATCCTTTGTCAAGCGTGGTTGGAGAGGGGGTAGGTCTGAGAAAGTAGTTTCTTTGCCTGCACCTGCTTTGTTTAACTTTGATAACAGGCAAGGATGGTCACTCACGGAGGAAGAACTTGACACATACGTGGCGGAGCTCTCCCAGCAAGAGGAAAATGTTGGACAGGATGCCAAAGATGATCCAGTTCAGCCCTCCAACATGGGGGAGTCTTCATACCAGCAGCCCTCCTATGATTGGAGCGCGTCTTCTTCTTCATCGCGAGGGCCTGATTATGATCATTCCAACGATGACCCACCAGCTTGGGGTTACTACCTGCGCTATTGAGCCCCACTTAGGCCAAAAGCCTAAGCTTGGGGGGGAGGGGGAGGTATGCCGACATCACACCATTTATATCTCATGTTTTGTCGGTTCTTTGTATATCCATGTTTTGCTTTCTTTTTAGTTTTTGTTTCTGCTTTCCCAAAACACAAAATACCAAAAATATTTTCGTTGTTTCTCTTGGTTTGTTTCTTTGCTTTTTAGCTTTGGTTTGCCTTAAGAAAAATCCAAAAAGATTTTGCTTTGTTTGTTTTTGTTTTGAGTGCTTGCTTTAAAAAATCGAAAACACCAAAAATATTTGTTGTTCTTCTTTGGTTTTGTGAAGTTCTTTGCAGGGTTCAGCGGTTCTCAGTGGAGTTTGGTTTCATGTTATTATTCAAGCCACACAAGTGAAGAGCAATATTGAAGAATAATGACAACTTGAGGTGTGGTAAGAGGCTGGTAATGAGCTCTATTTGTTTTCATTTTTGTACATATACTCATCACCGTGGGCATGCTTAGTCTGTTCATGTAAGCCGTATGTATTTATGGATGTTTAGTAGTTCTTGCTCTCTTATGATTAGCTACAGCTTGCTAATAGTTTGTAGCATGTCACATGCATGTTTGCTTGCATTGTTCTATTCATAACTTGGTATGACATTGTGGTATCCTCCTCTAAATGTTTCATTTAAATCGACTTGGCACATGCTCACGCATGCATATGACTAAACAATAGTCAGTTAAGCCTCGATGATTTATTTTGCCTTAGAGTTCTTGTATCACTTTTATGCCATAATTAGTCATGTT
This sequence comes from Avena sativa, assembly GCA_916181665.1. NCBI lineage: Eukaryota > Viridiplantae > Streptophyta > Magnoliopsida > Poales > Poaceae > Avena > Avena sativa. Next base: position 344,717,369 of record OV702280.1, on the reverse strand, counting down.
TGTTGCAAGCATGATTATGATAGTTATTGCTCTCTCGTTTGTTGCTCCCTCTCTATTGCTAGCCTTCACTTGCACTGAGTATGATCTCTACTCGTGCTTCCAACTCCCCAAAACCAACATTGCCAAAAGTGTCCACCATACCTACCTACTAGCATCATTTGCTATTCCGTGCATATTCATTATGCCTTGTTTTCTTCCAAATAAAATGTTTGCTTGTTATGAGAAAGTTAGTTAGTAAAGCTCTCACAAACTTGATGGCACACTTTATTTCTTGCAATTAATAAACCTGAACCATCGTGACTGTCCATGAAAGTTATATGCTTGCAAATTATAGGCTGGGAGTTAGCAGAGTTGTGCTGTCACGGGTAACGCTTTCAATATTGCACTTGTACATTGTACCCAGTTGATATCATGCTCTTTTGGTTACGGATGTCGTTGGTGTGAAATAAAAGGGGAGCTTGTAAGTTCATGGAGTTATATATATATATGTGTGTGTGTGTGTGTGTTAGATAAATGCATGGGCCGCTAGCCCAAGCCATGCGTAATCATGGTGGAAACTTGCAGCATAACCATAATGAGCAATCTGTGAAGCATCCTCAATAAAAACCTATGCAAATAGCAAATAAAAAGATTGCTGAGATGCTCATTGTCTGCTTGCCTTGTAATTTTGATGTGGGATAGCTCCTGTATCATGTGTAAGGGGTACCCCGTTGGCGGTTCTCTATGATACTCATGTATTTACTATGACAAGAACTTACCGGTAACCAAAGTTGAGTAGCATGAGGAGCGGCCCTCGTACTCAAGGGACATGAGATTTCCAGTTTATGGTCTGTCAAGCATATAACTCATATTGGACCTCACTTTCACCTTAACCATCTAAAGATGCCTATGATAGGGGCAATGAGAGCTCAAAGCTAATGAGTACCATACTTTCAGCATTTGGAAGCCTTTCAAACTTTTCAAAACCTTTTCATTTCCTTGTTGAGTCACCACTTATTCTATGAGCACCTTCTTGAGAGCATAGTTGTCATTCTTAGTGTGATGTGCTTGTCTCAAAACTTGGTTAATTATTTCATAACTTTGATGCTTGTATCTTTCATATCTTTACTTCTAGTCTTCACTTGAACTTTAGAGGTGCCTTGGTATTCATGTTTTGCTCCACCATCAAAGGCAAGCGAGATGCCACTCTATCATACCTTTTTATGAGCATTGCAATGTTGCTTATGTTTATGTTTCATGCTACTTATTATTATTGAGTTGGAATCTCTTCATAGCTTGCAATGACTATTGAGTAGACTTAGTTGCATACTCCTTGTTATGAATTGTCTAAGTATCTACTCATGTGCTAAGAGTATTTACATCATATGAAGCAAATGTGTTCGTGAAAGTTTCTTTTATCGCACTTAGTTTTCAACTGAATTGCTTGAGGACAAGCAACAATCTAAGCTTGGGGGGAGTTGATACGTCCAAAACGTATCTAATTTTCCGAACATTTTTTATATTGTTTCTCCTCTAAACTAGTGTGATTTGGATACAACTAACACGGACTGACACATTTTGGAATCGGTTTTTACTTCAGCATTTTGGAAGCAATTGCATGAAGCACTTGGTTCAAAGTTAGATTTCAGCACAACCTATCATCCTGAGACAGGAGGTCAAACAGAAAGAACAAATCAGATACTAGAAGACATGTTAAGAGCTTGTGCATTAGATTTTGGAGGTACATGGGAAGATCATCTACCATTGGCAGATTTTTCCTACAATAATAGCTATCACAGTAGACTAAAGGCAGCTCCATATCAAGTTCTGTATGGAATGAAGTGTAGATCACCAATATGTTGGTATGAGCCTGGAAGTAGCAAGGAGTTTGCACCAGACTATATCAAGGAAAGGCAAGATATCATTGATAAGATCAGGGATAGAATGAAAATAGCTCAGAGTAGGCAGAAAAGTTATGCTCATCAAAGTCGAATATCTTGGCATCCAGAAGTGGGAGACATGGTATATTTGAAAGTAAGTCCAATGAAAGGGGTGAAAAGGTTCGGAGTTAAAGGAAAGTTGAGTCCAAGATACATTGGACCATTCAATATACTGAGTCAGAACAGAACTATAGCTTATGCTTTAGAGTTACCATCAAGATTGGCTCAAGTGCATAATGTTTTCCATGTGTCACAACTTCATAAATGTTTGAAAGTTCCCGATGATGCAATCACACATCAGGAGATAGAACTACAAGCAGACTTGACCTATGTTGAAAAGCCCTGTAAAATTTTGGAAGAAAACTGGAAAAGGTTGAGGAATAGAGCAATCAAACATTGCAAGGTACAGTGAGAACATCAACCTGAAAGGGAAGCCACTTGGGAGAAAGAAGAGGATTTAAGGAAAGCCTATCTCAACAAACTTCGGGACAAAGTTTAATTTAAGGGGGGAGGTCTGTAACATCCCAGCATTTAGGAACTAACGTAGGGTAGATTTAGGAATTTGAAATGTTGAATGCATTCATCTGTGAAAATGTGGGTAAGTTTTTCGCCAAATAAAAACCTAAAGTGATCAAAGTTTCTTTCATTCTTTGAGCTTAAGTATAGTCTTGAAGGATGATTGTTATAGACTTTGATATGATCTTTGTAGATTAGAGTGTTTTGGGAAATAAAAATTTGAATTTAAAACTTGAGTGTTTGAATTATAATTCAAAAGGATTTTGAATAATGTTTGAGTATTTAACTTAATTAAAAGTTAACCAATAATAACTCAAACTTTATATAAAGAAAGCAATTAAGAATAAGAATCTCCATTTCAAAATTTTATTCAATAAATAAGTTACACAATGTAACCTATATAAATAAACAACAATCCTTACAATAGTAAATAAATAAAAGAATAATATTTCTTTATTGATACTAGTACAATCTTTATTACAAAAGAATAAAAAATTAAAAAGTACAAAAGAATAAATTAAAGATTACAATTGAATTAGAGAGATATTACAAGTGACTATTCTATGAATAAAAAGAAAAACCTAAACTAAAGTCTTGATCTTCAAATCTGGTACCTGCAAAATAAAAAGAAACTTAAAAGAAAAAGAAAGTTAGGATTAGAATAATTTTACTCTCAGAGTTGACAGCGAAGTGCACTGTTCACTTTTTCATCATTGAGTAATTTAAGGGGGCAAGTTTCACCAATATGAAAGAAGATATCTTTCATAATTTAAGCCATACGTCAAATAAACAGCAAGAAGGGGCAAGTTTCACCAGCCAAGTAAATGGTAACCTAATGAAAGTAACTTTCAAAACCAGAACATATCAACAACTTGTGCAGCAGGCACACAGGCAACACACACACCAAACTGCATGGGTGTGCTGTCAGCACCACAACAACACAATCAAACAAAACCATCAACACAGACGTGGGAAGCCAATCCCCACACCATTCCATTGTTCTTACACACCAAGCACAACAGCCAACAGCTAAACCAAGCCAAGCTAGATCACACCAACCAAAGCCTAGGATCACATCACCAAGATGGTGACATAAGGAGGGGTGGATCAGGTGGATAGCAAGACCAATATCAAGCCATCAGGATCAGGATATGAAGGGCTAGATCAAGGACAAGCCAGGAGCTAGAAATACCAGGGGAGCACCAGATCAAGCTACCACAAGATTAACCACTAGCAACCACAACATCAAATAAGTGTGGTGAGTAAAATAGACCATCACATGATCTATCTATATAGGATTAGACAAGCATTCATGATATGTCTATTACTCAAATTCTTAGAAAGCACCCAAATGGGGTGAATCCATCACTGAAGTTTTTAAAACACTAAAGGCAATCAGAAAAGTATGAGGATCCAACTAGATCTCAGAACAACATCATTGACCTAGCTATCAAGCTATATTTCAATCCAAGAATGAATATAGCTAAGATTTAAACTTCTAGGCACATCTCTAAGATAAGAGTAGCACCTTAGAATTTAATCTTATGGATATATATAAGTAATCAAGCCTACCATCATTTTTTCCCAAACTTTGATTCAAGAAACAGTAGCTGGTATCACTACCAGAACCCATCCATGTGAATCAACAAGATAAAGGCTTAATCCCTAAACCTCAGACCAACATCATGGGTCTTAGGGATTTAAGAAAGGAAAATTTCTACTTATCTTTAATGCCAAACTCATCTTAAGCTTGAACCAACCCAAACAAAGAAATAGAATCTAATCTTGTGTGTCATACAAAGATGGTCTCACACGAACAGTTCTACATTAATTAGGTTAAGCATTAAATCTTCACAGATTCAACCAACCAACTATAAATCATTTTCGTGTCATCACATGAATCATAAATAAGAAAATCCCTATGTATATCTTCAATGTTTGAAACCATTTGATCTCAAAATACATATGAATTCTTAAGCCAACAAGTGATAATACAGTGACTTCATCACACAACACTCACTGTCATTAACCAAGTAATGACAGTGGTGTGTTATGAAACCACTAGATTTCCAAATATTTCTTCTAGAGCAACTTTACCATCTGACCATATCAAAATAAATCCATGGAATCATCTGATAAACCACTAGCATCACCACAGCTAATCATCAGCAGTAAGCCATAGCAAGTCACCAATTAACAGGTTCAAGGATCATCAACACATGATCTAATTCATCAGTTACTTAATCAACAGCAGGGTATGAACCCTAAGCAGAACCAAGAATCCTAATCAGGACATGACAATAACCAGGAAGGTCATTACCAACATCTAGCATAGGATGGCCTAGCGCAGAGAGCACGAGGGGAGAGGAATAACTTACCGAAGGTCCTCGCCGTAGATTAGAAGAGGTAGTAGAGGAGGCCGACGACCATGGCGGCACGGGGAGCACCCCCAAGGGGGCGCTGTGACCCATACAACGCCACGGCTGCGACCATAGCCACGCCTGGGGCGAGGAGCATCACCACGGTGCACGACAGCAGCGGCGGCGTCAGGATCAACGCCAACCCCAAACCCTAGGGTTCGGGACGACATCGATTTGGCCACACGAGGGCTCCAAGTCCAAATCCAATTGGACAGGTGGGTAGAGCGGGGCTAAAAACCTCATCCTGCACCATGGCAGCGGCCAGTAAGGTCCACGGCGGCGCGAATCGCTGGCGACAGCACCGCTGACCACAGGGTCGGGGGAGGAGAAGGAGAGAGGTGAGCTCGAGAGAGAGGTAGGGAGTGTTGGGCTGGGTTGGGCCAATACCCCTTCGGGGTATTGTTTTAACTTTGCCCTATTGGGCCACAAGGGCCCAATAAAACCAAACAATCAACCCAAAAATTCTATAGAGCCTGTTTTAATAATTATAAAAAGACCAAAATGCCCCTGAACTTAAATAATTTATAGAAAATAAAATAAAAGTCCAAAATTTATAAATAAAATATTTTTGGATTCACAATAATCCAAACTATCCAAATATATTAAGAGATAAAATATGAGACATATAAACTTTATTAAGAATTTTGTAATTTATATATTCCTTATGTAATTTTACAAAATTATTGAAAGTTGATAAAATAAATAAAAATCACTTTCATTATATATTAATATTTTAGTATTTTATAAAAATACTAAACAAATATTTGATACCCATTTATGGTATTTAATGATAATTCTTAAATCAATAAAAATTCTAATAAAAGGAAATAAAATAAATATATACAATATTCTATAAATATTAAAAATTAACATTTATAAATCCTTAATTCAGTAAAAAGGATTTTTCTATAATTTAAATAATGGGGAGAATACATATAAAGTAAATAATGCATTACATTACTTTTGCATAATCATTTTGCTTCTTTAAATATTGTCCTTACCGGGCAATGATGATGTTTTTGTAGACATAGAAGCTCAAGGTCCAGTGCAAGCATCATACTTCACTACCTTGCAATCACAAGGCAAGTTCATGACTTGCTCATATCCTTTGAAGAGTCCTTATCAAATTATTTGCGAATTGTGTGTTATCATCTATACTATAGAAAAAGAAAACAATATTTTCTCAAGATACTAAATCTTAGATATCATCCTAAGTGATGATATGATGGAGCAATAGAACTTAGTGTTCTAATTGCACTAATGATGAACAATTAGGGATTAATAACCCATGACATCAGTGATTCTAGCGCTGTATATTACGCGTTAACCATGAGATTTGGAATGGGACGGAGAAGTCAGCTGTATCCTTTTCCTCTTATATGGAGGCAAGACGACCTTAATGTGACGTTGTGATTCCTTGAGCGGATCCAACATATGGGTGGGCACCCTTACGCCCCACACTTTTGGTGTCTAGATTATCTATGAATGGTGTTTAGGGATATAGTCCATGTAAATGGTACTATTCCGGGCATCACTAGGTCATAGAGTCTTCGGGAACTCATCAGGGTTTTAGCCTGCCCGAAAGGGGTCTTAACAAAGGTGAGCCAGCCCCAAAGGATCGTGCAGACATATGAGGTCGCGGAGAGGGCAGTGATTGGCTTGGACCAACTACTGGGCCCCACATCATGGCATTGTGGACGGGAAAGTATGTCCGGTTGTGCAACAAGGAGTTGATCTCTCATGGGAAAAGTAACGCACCTCTGTAGAGTGTAAGAATTGTAACTTGTTACCCCCTGTTCCGGGAAGGAGCTACGAACGCGGCAGGAAAGGAACTCCATGAAAGTTCTGGTCAACCTGTGAAGGCTGATGGTCATAGATTTTCATAATAAAATCAACCTTTGAAGAGAGATTTACGAAAATTGCATAGTGCTAAAGACTGATAGTCTGAGGTGGTATATAGAGCATCAAACTTCCTACCTTTCATATAATTAATTTGTTGAGTAACGTTTTTACTCATCCTTTCCTTTGAATCCTTGCTTAGACTCTGAGAATCCCGAAGATACTCCAATGTATGCATCTGAGAGTCAAGAGGAGGTCTTCTATGAAGATCCCAACCTGTATGGAGCCGTAGAAGGGGAGGACTACGACATCGTCTACGGAGGAGAGTTCTAGGAGTCCGATAATTACTATAGTTATAGAAGCCACTTGAGCCGAGCATCATGAACAATTTATAGCAATAAGTTGCTGAGCTCAATTTGGAGTTTAAGTTTTAAATTTGAAACTTCCGCTGAAACACTTATATTTTGGTTTGTAAGTTGAATCTTTTGGAAGTATTGAACTTCCGGTATTGTAATAATAATGCGTGTATGTTTGTAATATGGACCCGCAATGTTTATGTTGTACCACTCTGAGGGATGTGATATTTACGAAACGGTATTTTGTGGATGTCATGTCAATGACTATAGTGTACTACACATGAAGTGGTACGATGGGTCACCACAGTTGGTATCAGAGCAAATTGCTTTGAACTTAGGTTGGAAACCTAGTAAAGGGTATTACATGTAGGAGAGGTAGCAACGATAAAGAATTCTCTAAAAGTAATATAATGGGTATTCAATGAGAATATTCCATTATATGTTTTAGTACGATAATTCTTTGTTATGATGCAATATATTATTGGTTACCAATCAAAATTATTTTTTCTGATATACAGAGTTATGGCACCACAATTTCCAAAATAGACTTTGGTAAGGAAAGAAGAGACTCTTGATGATTATCAAGGATCATTCACATACCAACTTCGTCAACTTTTAAAGATTTTTAGTTGTCCAACTAGAATTCCAATGAATACTATAACTTACCATGATGGCCGGATGTTATCCAAGTATCGTGTGAGTATTCAACTCCCTGAGGATCTTGGATTATATCACGATCTACCTATAGGTGAAGGTATGAGTCACTTAGCAGCATATCATGTTGCTGTTGTGGAGGCGATAGCTAATATCCGGGAGCATAAAGCCAAGGATTTAGAAGGTAGCACATTTTTTGTGATTCCTCATGATTCTATAGACTCAGAGCCTATACCAGATCATCTTACTTTGGTTAAGAAGCATCCTAAGTTAGCTTCCAAGTTTATGGATAGATACCGAACACTCATTGCGTCTTTTTATAAGACACATCAAGTGATTGTCGAAGATAAAAATGACATGTTAGAGGATCTAACTGATCCGGAAAGGAGGAAGAAGTTAGCATTCCAGTTAGAGAAGGAAGCAAGTAATAGTGTAACACCTATCTTTAAGGATATACCTATAGATCCTGAATATTTTATACCATATCCTTATTCACTAACACCTGAACCTATACATGATCCTACTATGGATATGAGGTATGCAGTACCATAGGGTTTAGAGGATGGTTCTGATTCAGAACTTCCTATTGAAAATTCTGATGGTTGGAGAAGGGGATCATATGAAGGATCTCATGAACACCAGATGTCCACAGATGGTTCTGACAGAAATGTTGGACAATCTAGCTGGATGGGTGCAAGAATTAACCCTAGTAACAGTAGTAGAAATGCCATGTCGATAGATAATCAGGATGGAGAAGAAGATCCTGAGGAGAGAGTGTTTGGATCATCAACATCTTCTCAAAACCCAGGGAATATACACTATCCAGTGTTTAGCTATCTTGCCCAAAGGAGCACCTGGGGATCAGCAGGATCTGCGTACCCTCTTGACAACTCAAGGAATGAAGCTCAGGAGATGCAGGCAGGAGATAATGTTGAATATGTTTCTAAAGACTTTTCAGCTGAGCTCGAGGGAGTCAATGCGCTCAGGTTGAGTAATGACTCAAGTCCTGACACTTCAGATACTGATTATGTTCCTTCTGGAAGGCCATTTGTTCCACAAACTGTGGCACGAACGACACGTCATCACGGTTGGACATCATGCATGTATGATGAGCGTAGTTACTACTAGAAGTAGGTAACTATTTAGAGGTATCAAGTATCGTGTATTGTACTCCAAGAAATAAGATAGTTATATAAATAAGGTAGTGTTGTGAATATACCTATATGGTATATGTTGTAATGACTTTTTATTATTATAATATTATGTATAATATGTGAAATGCATATTTGGATTTTCTTTGGATTTTCATTGTGTGACAAGTTCTGTGCGTAAAGTCGAGCTCAGAACACATGTGCATGATGTAATTATGAGTATTAGCTTTATGTTGCATGACTAGAGGGTCATGGATAAGGGTGTAGAAATCGAAGCTGAACAGCGGCGGATGGAATGTGAGGCCAAGGAGAAGGCCGATGCAGATGCATCAAATCAGGGAGCATTGCCACCACCACCAATGAGGTCGTTAATGGAGCAGAATTTTATGCAGTGTATGCAAATGATGCAAGAGACCCAGAACAAGTTCATGGAAGAGTTGTTAGGACGAGCAAATCAGAGGGCACCTGAAGGTGGAGGAGTGAGTTTATATGATTTCTAGAATGCAAGTTCGTTACCTTTTGCATCAGCTCCTGAACCAATGGATGCAGAAGTTTGGCTAGCAGATACGGAAAGAAAGCTAAAGACTGTAGGTTGCAATGAGGAGGAGAAATTGAGGTATGCAACTCATCTTCTGACAGGACCTGGAGCATCTTAGTGGGAGAATCAGTTGGCCATGCAACAACCAGGAAGGTAGTATACCTGGGAAGAGTTTAAATAGAGATTCCGTGAATATCATGTTCCGGAGAGTGTTATGGAATTGAAACGAAGAGAATTTGAAGAGCTGTAGCAGGTATATACTAGTGTTATGAAGTATATCTGGGAGTTTAGTCAACTATCTCGTTATGCTGAGGAAGAAGTTAACACGGAGGAAAATAGGAAGAAGCATTTCCTATGTGGATTAAATCCATTTGTGAGGATGCAGTTGAGGTTGGATAATAAGCAAACTTATCAGCAGTTGCTAGATGCAGCTATTACCTTCGAAGATGACTACAAGAATGTCCAAGAGGATATAAGGAAGAGAGCTAAGAAGGAAACCAAGAGGATACAAGAAAGCAAGCCCAAGCCCAATCTGGAATTCAAACCAAGGAATAAGCCCTATAACAACAACAATTCCAATCAGAGTGCGAATCCAAATGTAAAGAATATTATATGCCACAATTGCAAACTTCCAGGGCATATGAGCAGGGATTGCCCGAAATCAGTAATTGTATGTCACGCTTGTGGTCAGAAAGGTCACATCAAGCCCAATTGTCCAAGCAAAACACAAGGAGGTTGGCCGACTCGAGATGGAAGGCAAGCCAGTGGAGGAAATGGGCAGCCCAATAAAGGAGGAAATAATGGCAAGAACAACAATGGCAAGAGGAACAGACCTACCAAGAAACTGAACTGTGCAACCCTCGAGGAGGTGGATAATTCGGAGCATGCAGTGATAGGTACGCTCAATATCCTCATCAATCCCCGCAAAGTTCTATTTGATACTGGTGCAACTACTTCATTCATTTCTGAAGAATTATGTGATAAGTTCGGGATTAGAAGGGCAACGTTAGAAAACCCTATGACCGTAGTTACGGCAGGGAGAAATGTGATTGTACGCCACATTAAACAAGATCAGGTTATCTCGATCTGTGGTTGTATATACTTTGCAGAACTTTATGTGATTCCTTTAAAGGGAATTGCAGTAGTGCTGGGTATGGACTGGATGATGGAGCATGGGGCTAAGATAAATTGTGAGGAGAAAACTGTCTCAATCAAAACTCCAAGTGGAGCAAGGATAGTTTACCAAGCAGATAAGCACAGTCATATCATGGTGGATCTGCAGTTGAACTCAATGAAAGAGGTCAAATTGGAAGATATTCCTGTAGTAAATGAATTTCAAGATGTTTTTCCACCAGAGCTACTAGGAATGCCACCAGACCGGGAGATAGAATTCACCATTGATTTAATTCCTGGTACAACACCAATAGCTCAAGCACCATATAAAATGGGACCAAAAGAATTAAAAGAACTCAAAGAGCAAATTGATGAGTTAGCTAGAAAAGGGTTTATCCAGGAAAGTGTATCTCCATGGGGAACACCAGTAATCTTTGTGGATAAGAGGGATGGTGGAAGAAGGATGTGTGGAGATTATAGAAATCTGAACAACGTTACTATCAAAAATAAGTATCCTTTACCAAGGATTCAAGATTTGTTTGATCAAGTGAAAGGAGCCAGAGTATTTTCAAAGATCGACCTAAGATCTGGATACGATCAAATAAATATCAAACCCGAGGATGTTCCCAAGACAACATTTGTCTCAAGATATGGACACCATGAGTATCTGGTAGTACCATTTGGTTTGACCAATGCACCAGCAATATTCATGAATTTGATGAACAAAATCTTCATGCCATATTTGGATAAGTTCGTCATAGTCTTTATTGATGATATTCTGATATATTCCAAGGATAAGGAAGAGCATGCTGATCATTTGAGAATAGCATTGCAGACTCTAAGGGAACACAAACTTTATGCTAAGTTTAGTAAGTGTGAATTTTAGCTAGATGAGGTATAATTCCTCGGTCATGTGATTAGTAAAGATGGAATTGCTGTAAATCCATCTAAAGTTCAGTCAGTACTAGAGTGGACTGCACCAACCAATGTGAAGCAAATTCGAGGTTTCTTAGGAATGGCTGGTTATTACCGGAGATTCATTGAAGGTTTCTCCAAAATAGCTGGATCAATGACCAAATTGCTAAGGAAAAATACACCATTCAATTGGGATGAGAAGTGTGAAGCAAGTTTTCAGGAGTTGAAGACCAGGTTAACCACAGCTCCAATCTTAGCAGTTCCTGAAACAGGGAAGGACTTCAAAGTATACTGTGATGCATCTAAAGAAGGTTTGGGATGTGTGTTAATGCAAGATCGGAAAGTGACTGCTTATGGTTCAAGACAACTGAAACCACATGAATTCAATTATCCAACTCATGATTTAGAGTTAGCAGCAGTAGTCTTTGCACTAAAAGGATGGAGGCATTTTACTTATGGAGCCAGATGTGAGTTATACACAGTCCATAAAAGTCTCAATTATTTCTTCACCCAAAAGGAATCGAATATGAGACAGAAGCATTGGTTGGAACTAATCAAAGATTATGATTTAACAATCAACTATACTCCAGGGAAAGCAAATGTTGTAGCCGATGCTTTAAGCAGAAAGAGTACAGATATTCAGTCTAGCAATAGGGAGCTACCAAAAGAGTTACAAATGGACTTGGAAAGATTAGAGCTGCAATTCATTAGAACAGAGGTTCTTGGAGGATTAGCTACTATGCAGGTAGTTGCAGAGCAGGACTATGATCTTAAGCACGAAATTTTTAGACATCAAGCAGAAGATCCTTTTATTGCTGAGGAAATTTGAAGGATATCTCAAGGGCAAAAAACAGTTTTTGCCTTGGAGATTATGAGTCTTTATGGTTTCAAGACTGTCTATGTGTTCCAGATGTGACTGAGATTCGTGATGTCATACTCACATAAGCACATGAAACACCATATTCTATACATCCAGGAAGTACTAAGATGTATATGGACTTGAAAGAACTATTCTAGTGGAATAACATGAAAAGGGATATTGCTAAATATGTATCAGAATGCCATACTTGCCAAAGGGTTAAAGCTGAACATCAAAGTCCAGCAGGACCATTACAACCTTTGGAAATTCCCGAATGGAAGTGGGAGGAAATAGGTATGGGCTTCATCACAGGATTGCCCATGACACCTAAACGGAAGGATATGATATGGGTAATTGTGGATAGACTTACTAAAAGTGCACATTTTATTCTAGTAAATCAGAAAGATAATGCCGAGAAGTTAGTAGAAGTTTACGTCAAAGAGATAGTAAGTAAGCATGGAGTGCCCAAAAAGATCATAACTGATAGGGGATCAGTGTTTACTTCAGCATTTTGGAAGCAATTGCGTGAAGCACTTGGTTCAAAGTTAGATTTCAGCACAGCCTATCATCCTGAGATAGGAGGTCACACAGAAAGAACAAATTAGATACTAGAAGACATGTTAAGAGCTTGTGCATTAGATTTTGGCGGTACATGGGAAGATCATCTACCATTGGTATAATTTTCCTATAATAATAGCTATCAGAGTAGTCTGAAGTTATCTCCATATCAAGTTCTGTATGGAAGTGTAGATCACCAATATGTTGGTATGAGCCTGGAAGTAGCAAGGAGTTTGCACCAGACTATATCAAGGAAAGACAAGATATCATTGATAAGATCAGGGATAGACTGAAAATAGCTTAGAGTAGGCAGAAAATTTATGTTGATCAAAGTCGAAGATCTTGGCATCCAGAAGTGGGAGACATGGTATATTTGAAAGTAAGTCCAATGAAAGGGGTGAAAAGGTTCGGAGTTAAAGGAAAGTTGAGTCAAATATACATTGGACCATTCAAGATACTGAGTCAGAACAGAACTATAGCTTATGCTTTAGAGTTACCATCAAGATTGGCTCAAGTGCATAATGTTTTCCATGTGTCACAACTTCGTAAATGTTTGAAAGTTTAGGATGATGCAATCACACATCAGGAGATAGAACTACAAGCAGACTTGAACTATGTTGAAAAGCCCTGTAAAATTTTGGAAGAAAACTGGAAAAGGTTGAGGAATAGAGCAATCAAATATTGCAAGGTAGAGTGGGAAAATCACCCTGAAAGGGAAGCCACTTGGGAGCAATAAGAGGATTTAAGGAAAGCCTATCCAGAACTATTCAGGTACATCTCAACAAACTTCGGGACGAAGTTTAATTTAAGGGGGGGAGTCTGTAACATCCCAGCATTTAGGAACAAATGAAGGGTAGATTTAGGAATTTGAAATGTTCCATGCATTCATCTGTGAAAATGTGGGTAAATTTTTTCCCAAATAAAAACCTAAAGTGATCAAATTTCATGCTTTGAGCTTAAGTATAGTCTTAAAGGATGATTGTTATAGACTTTGATATGATCTTTGTAGATTAGAGTGTTTTGGGAAATAAAATTTGAATTTAAAACTTGAGTGTTTGAATTATAATTCAAAAGGATTTTGAATAATGTTTGAGTATTTGACTTAATTAAAAGTTAACCAATAATAACTCAAACTTTATATAAAGAAAGCAATTAATAATAAGAATCTCCATTTCAAAATTTTATTCAATAAATAAGTTACACAATGTAACCTATATAAATAATAAACAATCCTTACAATAGTAAATAAATAAAAGAATAATATTTCTTTATTGATACTAGTACAATCTTTATTACAAAAGAATAAAAAATTAAAAAGTACAAAAGAATAAATTAAAGATTACAATTGAATTAGAGAGATATTACAAGTGACTATTCTATGAATAAAAAGAAAAACCTAAACTAAAGTCTTGATCTTCAAATCTGGTACCTGCAAAATAAAAAGAAACTTAAAATAAAAAGAAAGTTAGGATTAGAATAATTTTAATCTCAAAGTTGACAGTGAAGTGCATTGTTCACTTTTTCATCATTGAGTAATTTAAGGGGGCAAGTTTCACCAATATGAAAGAAGATATCTTTCATAATTTAAGCCATAAGTCAAATAAACAGCAAGGAGGGGCAAGTTTCACCAGCCAAGTAAATGGTAACCTGATGAAAGTAAATTTCAAAACTAGAACATATCCACAACTTGTGCAGCAGGCACACAGGCAGCACACACACCAAACTGCATGGGTGTGCTATCAGCACCACAACAACAACACAATCAAACAAAACCATCAACACAGCCATGGGAAGCCAATCCCCACACCATTCCATTGTTCTTACACACCAAGCACAGCAGCCAGCAGCTAAACCAAGCCAAAGCCAAGCTAGATCACACCAACCAAAGCCTAGGATCACATCACCAAGATGGTGACATAAGTAGGGGGTGGATCAGGTGGATGGCAAGACCAAGATCAAGCCATCAGGATCAGAAGATGAAGGGCTAGATCAAGGATAAGCCAGGAGCTGGAAATACCAGGGGAGCACCAGATCAAGCTACCACAAGATCAACCACTAGCAACCACAACATCAAATAAGTGTGGTGAGTAAAATAGACCATCACATGATCTATCTATCTAGGATTAGACAAGCATTCATGATATGTCTATTACTCAAATTCTCAGAAAGCACCCAAGTGGGGTGAATCCATCACTGAAGTTTTTAAAACACTAAAGGCAATCAGAAAAGTATGAGGATCCAACTAGATCTCAGAACAACATCATTGACCTAGCTATCAAGCTATATTTCAATTCAAGAATGAATATAGCTAAGATTTAAACTTCTAGGCACATCTCTAAGACAAGAGTAGCACCTTAGAATTTAATCTCATGGATATATATATAAGTAATCAAGCCTACCATCATTTTTTTCCCAAACTTTGATTCAAGAAACAGTAGCTGGTATCACTACCAGAACCCATCCATGTGAATCAACAAGATAAAGGCTTAATCCCTAAACCTCAGACCAACATCATGGGTCTTAGGGATTTAATAAAGGAAAATTTCTACTTATCTTTAATGCCAAACTCATCTTAAGCTTGAACCAACCCAAACAAATAAATAGAATCTAATCTTGTGTGCCATACAAAGATGGTGTCACAAGAACAGTTCTACATTAATCAGGTTAAGCACTCAATCTTCATAGATTCAACCAACCAACTATAAATCATTTTCATGTCATCACAGGAATCATAATTAAGAAAATCCCTATGTATATCTTCACTATTTGAAACCATTTGATCTCAAACTACATATTAATTCTTAAGCCAACAAGTGCTAATACAGTGACTTCATCACACAACACTCACTGTCATTAACCAAGTAATGACAGTGGTGTGTTATTAAACCACTAGATTTCCAAATATTTCTTCTAGAGCAACTTTACCATCTGACCATATCAAAATAAATCCATGGAATCATCTGATAAACCACTAGCATCACCACAGCTAATCATCAGCAGTAAGCCATAACAAGTCACCAATTAACAGGTTCAAGGATCATCAACACATGATCTAATTCATCAGTTACTTAATCAACAGCAGGGTATGAACCCTAAGCAGAACCAAGAATCCTAATCAGGACATGACAATAACCAGGAAGGTCATTACCAACATCTAGCATAGGATGGCCTAGCGCAGAGAGCACGAGGGGAGAGGAATAACTTACCGAAGGTCCTCGCCGTAGATTAGAAGAGGTAGTAGAGGAGGCCGACGACCATGGCGGCACGGGGAGCACCCCCAAGGGGGCGCTGTGACCCATACAACGCCACGGCTGCGACCGTAGCCACGCCTGGGGGCGAGGAGCATCACCACGGTGCACGACAG
Organism: Avena sativa; assembly: GCA_916181665.1. Classification (NCBI taxonomy): domain Eukaryota; kingdom Viridiplantae; phylum Streptophyta; class Magnoliopsida; order Poales; family Poaceae; genus Avena; species Avena sativa. The sequence goes on along the minus strand of OV702280.1, from coordinate 344,701,167 downwards.
CAGCGGCGGCGTCAGGATCAACGCCAACCCCAAACCCTAGGGTTCGGGACGACATCGATCTGGTCACACGAGGGCTCCAAGTCCAAATCCAATTGGACAGGTGGGTAGAGCGGGGCCGAAAACCTCATCCTGCACCATGGCGGTGGCCAGGAAGGTCCATGGCGGTGCGAATCGCTGGCGACAACACTGCTGACCACAGGGTCGGGGGAGGAGAAGGAGAGAGGTGAGCTCGAGAGAGAGGCAGGGAGTGTTGGGCTAGGTTGGGCCAATACCCCTTTGGGGTATTGTTTTAACTTTGCCCTATTGGGACACAAGGGCCCAATTAAACCAAACAATCAACCCAAAAATTCTATAGAGCCTGTTTTAATAATTAGAAAAAGACCAAAATGCCCCTGAACTTAAATAAATTCTAGAAAATAAAATAAAAGTCCAAAATTTATAAATAAAATATTTTTGGATTCACAATAATCCAAACTATCCAAATAGATTAAGAGATAAAATATGAGACATATAAACTTTATTAAGAATTTTGTAATTTATATATTCCTTATGGAATTTTACAAAATTATTGAAAGTTGATAAAAAGAAATAAAAATCACTTTCATTATATATTAATATTTTAGTATTTTATAAAAATACTAAACAAATATTTAATACCCATTTCTGGTATTTGATGATAATTCTTAAAGGAATTATTAAATCAATAAAAATTCTAATAAAAGGAAATAAAATAAATATATACAATATTCTATAAATATTAAAAATTAACATTTATAAATCCTTAATTCGGTAAAAAGGATTTTTCTATAATTTAAATAATGGGGAGAATACATATAAAGTAAATAATGCATTACATTACTTTTGCATAATCATTTTGCTTCTTTAAATATTGTCCTTACCGAGCAATAATGATGTTTTTGTAGACATAGAAGCTCAAGGTCCAGTGCAAGCATCAGCCTTCACTACCTTGCAATCACAAGGCAAGTTCATCACTTGCTCATGTCCTTTGAAGAGTCTTTATCAAATTATTTGTGAATTGTGTGTTACTCATCCTTTCCTTTGAATCCTTGCTTAGACTCTGAGAATCCCGAAGATACTCCAATGTATGCATCTGAGAGTCAAGAGGAGGTCTTCTATGAAGATCCCAACCTGTATGGAGCCATAGAAGGGGAGGACTACGACATCGTCTACGGAGGAGAGTTCCAGGAGTCTGAATAATTACTATAGTTCTAGAAGCCACTTGAGCCGAGAATCATGAACAATTTATAGCAATAAGTTGCCGAGCTCAATTTGGAGTTTAAGTTTTAAATTTGAAACTTCCGCTGAAACATTTATATTTTGGTTTGTAAGTTGAATCTTTTGGAAGTCTTGAACTTCCGGTATTGTAATAATAATAATGCGTGTATGTTTGTAATATGGACCCACAATGTTTCTGTTGTACCACTCTGAGGAATGTGATATTTACAGAACGGTATTCTGTGGATGTCATGTCAACGACTATATTGTACTACACATGCAGTGGTAAGCTGAGTCACCGCATCTTATCTGCAAGTTGTGTATACATATCATTGTCCGGAACCAAAGGCCCTGAAGTGACATAAATTGGGACAGCCGGAGGGGATGGCTGTGATGTGAGGACCACATGTGTTCCTGGAGTGTTAATGCTTTGTTCCGGTTCTCTATTAAAAGGAGTACCTTAATTGCCAATAGATTCCCTTGAGGCCCCGCTGCAACGGGCTGGCAGGAGAAAACATGGCGTGCAAGTTCTCATTGCAAGCACGTATGACTATATATGGAACACATGCATATGGTTATTTAGTACTTGGATGCTTTATCTTACTTATCTGCAAATGAACTTGATCTTGAAGTTACATGTTTAGACTTGTCCATGCAACGCCCGTCCATCCATCCCTATGCCTACCGCACTCATATCCTACTGTTTGCTTCTATTGTTACTATTGCTTTTGTTCTATTGCTGCTGTTACTTTGCTATTGGTACTACAAAATTGTTGCTACTGATAAACTACCGTGGGCAAGATTATTTCCAGGTGCATCTGAATTCACAGCTCAGTTGTTAAGGCTTATAAGTATTCTTTGGCTCCCCTTGTGTCGAATCAATAAATAGGGTAATACTACCCTCGAAGACTGTTGCGATCCCCTATGCTTGTGGGTCATCAGTTAACAAACCTAGCCTCCAACATGTGAACTGAAGAACTTGCAGCAATTTCATAATTAGGAGCAAGTTCTGCTAAAGATCTATCCTCAATATCCTCATGTTTGCTAACATGATTAAAGAATTCTTCAATATTTTCTTTCCCAATTATAGAGCCATTACCTATTGAAAGGTATTTTAGGGTGAACTTAGGGATCAGCATGGTGAGCTAGAGCAAGGTGACAACTATAGGAAGAACTAATTTTTGTGTGTTTTTTATAAGAAAAAGCAAACCAAATGAAACTAATTTTTTTGGAGTTTTTTTTGATAAAAAGAGGCAAACAAAACAAAGCAAAAGAAACTAAGCAAAACAAAAACAAAGTAAAGAGAAAGGTTGTGAAGTACTCCCCTTGTGAAGCCGTCCTTAGCCTCCCCGGAAACGGCACCAGAAAATAGCTTGATGCAGCTCAGATCACTGTAGAGCTTCATTGGGAAACCCCAAGAGGAAGGTATGATGAGCACATCAGCAAGTTTTCCCTCATAAAGAAACCAAGGTTATCGAACCAGTAGGAGGAAGGAAACGACGGTGTTGCTAGCAACTTGGAAACCTGGACAACAAAAACTCAAGACTTTGCCCCAACGAACAGTGAGGTTGTCAATCTCACCGGTTTGCTGAAAACAAAGGATTAATTGTATGTTGTGGAAGGTAATGGTGGTTTGCAGAAAGTAAACAGGAACAGTGGAAGATGTATCAATGGTAAAGATTGGACCAGGGTCCATAATTCACTAGAGGTGTTCTCCCTAAGATAAACAACATAACATGCTGGGTAAATAAATTACAACATGGCAATTGACAAGACAGAGCAAGGCATAACAATGCAATACTAGACATTCATGATCCTATGAGATTTGATTGGGCATTAAAACAATATACATAGACTGCCATCCAACTGCATCTATGACTAGAAGTCCACCTTTGGGTTATCATCCAAACCCCCTCCATTATTAAGTTGCAAGCAACAGACAACTGCTTTAAGCAAAGTGTGTAAGGTAAACAATCCACTTGTTCCATGAACAAGAGACCGTTGTTTTCTCCCTAGTGGCAACAACATATCTACATCCTTAGAGATTTTTGTCACTTCCCTTAGATTAAATAGAGGCATGAACCCACTATCGAGCATAAATACCCCCTCTTGGAGTCACTAGCAACTACTTGGCCAAGATAGCTACTAACAACGGAGAGCATGCAAGGTCACAAACAACACAAACATGATAGAATCAATATCCATCGGGTCCCTGCAAACACAATATGCATGATTACAAATAGATGATCTTGATCATGAACGGAGCTTACAATATATAAACATGGTAGCACAAAGCATGAGAAACAACCATCTAGCTACTACATGGACCTGTAGTCCAAGGTGGAACTACTCAAGCATCATACCATAGGCTGGCATGGTGATGAAGAAGGTCTCTGAGATGATCTCTCCCCTCTGGCAGGGTGCCGGGAAGAGCTTCGGATCCCCCTATCTAGGGATGATGGTGGCGGCGTTTATGGACTGTTTCGTGGAAGATTGATCGGGTAATTAGGGTTTAGGTATCGGGGGATTCTTATAGGCGAAGAGGGAGGCCGAGGGGTTGCCCGAGGTGGCTGCATGCCCTAGGCAAGCGCCAGGCCTAGCCGTGCAGCCAGGGTGTGTGGCCCCCTCGAGGGCCTCCTCCATCTCGTCTTCTGGCTCCATGTTCCCCACGATAAAATCTTGACTTTGGCTTTTGTCCCGTCCAATTCCGATAATATTGATTTTCTGCCTTTTCTGGAACCAAAAACAGAAAAAAATAGGCAACTGGCACTGTGGCATCTTGTTAATAGGTTAGTCCCAGAAAATATATAAAAATACCTCAAAGTGTAGACAAAGTATTGCAAAGTAGATACTAAACAAGCATGGAACATAAAAAAATTATAGATACGTTTACGATGTATCAGAGGACGCACTCGGACAAGCGCGCGTCCGGGACGATGCAACCGAGCCCCAGATTAGATGCATGGATGGGTTGGGCCGGACGCGTTTCGCCGAATGGGTCGGCCGCTGGGGCGCCGCGCATGCCCCACGCGTCCGTGCGGATAGTTCGGACACGCGCAGACCGTTTGGGTCGGTCCGATGGAGATTCCCTTACACCAACTCGGCCATGACTTTGGGATGGTTCAATTCCCCGTCTTTAAGCCGGCAGGTATGGGCATGGATGAGCTACTCTACGAGGACGCACCCTTTCCCGATGTCATCACATTTAACTCGATCGCTGCATCCTGCGGGACTCCTTCGTTTTTGTTCGCTAGTGCGGGTTGCACCCATTGTTAGGGGTGGACATACAACTCGAGGCTCGAGGCTCGGCTCGGGCTCGACTTGGCTTGGAGGATGGTCAAGCCAAGCCTAAACCTTGATATTCGGGCTCGAGGCTCGACAAGCCGGCTCGGTGAAGCTTGCAAGCCGGCTCGAAAGCTGGATGAAATTAAAAAAATTGACATGACCTTTGCTAGAATTGTAAGAATTCACAGATTTATACAAGATTTGATCATGATTTCACAAATACATTAACAAAATATTCTAACAAGTTAAATAAAGTACCAATAACCATAATAGTACCATTACAACACAAGTTTCATAACACAAATTGACCACTTAGTCCAACGGGAGTCTCATACATGAGTACATGACAAACACAGGAACATAATTCAACTTCAACAAAAGTAACAGGAGCCATGATATCGCAAATCTGATCATAAACATCACCCATAAACATCTCCTTGGCCTCTACCCTCGCTGCCATCTCCTGCAGCTCATACACTCATATGTCGAATCTGTTTATCACAAAGACAAAAATAAATCATCACATACATGGTTTTGCATCAGTTTAGTGAGCGAAATGGTATTATATAATTAGTTTTGCATTACTTGTGTCCTTGTACACAAATTTACATTAAGTAGAGAAACAAGATAGCACTATATACTTACTAGTTTCTCCCCACCATGCTTTTTGGAAATGGAATGCACTCGACATCATCAGTATCATCTGGTTCCTAAAAGGGTGAAAATGATGAAAGTTAGGTATGCATAAGACAAAGTATAGTAGACTAACTAGCAGCAAAATAAATCAACAAGGCACATACCACATCCAGCGAGACTTTGTTGTCATTGTGAGCACCTTTAATCCAACTAGAAGCACACACCAGCGCCTCCACCATTGCTGGGTTAAGAGAGATCCTATAGTCATCTAGAACTCGCCCCCGGTGCTAAAAGTAGACTCCAAAGACACAGAAGTCGCCGGTATAGACAAGAAATTCTTTGCCATCTTTGACTTCCCGGGGTATCTATGCATTTAGCTTCCACCACAATAGCACATCAAATTTTTTGTTTAGAAAGCTCTCATTTGCCTCACCAAGATACTTATCAATCTCATTCTTTGATGTCTCCACAGAAGTCTCACTTAAGTATGAGGTAAACTCACTGGCACTTGATGGTAAAGATGAACTTGTATCCATAGGTGTAGATGAGGATGCAACATATCTATAAGAATCACCTTTCTCATAACGATGATGTATATATAAGTGTCATACAACTTTGCCAATTCGGTTTCGATCAAATTATATTCAGTAGTAGCTTTCTCTTCTGAATAGATCTTTCTAAAACCCCACTTAATGTATTTCAGCTTGTACCTTGGGTCAATAATAGTAGCAATCACCATGACATTATTGGGTTCTTCCCAATATTTATTGAATTTGTCCAACATTGACGCTGCCTCTAACCCTAGCCTCCACTCCACCCCTAGCTGTTGCCTCTAGCCCTAGACCTGCCTTGCCGAGCACCTCCTCCTCCATGCCAGACCAAGGGGAGGGCCGGAGGGGAACAGGTTTAGGTCTTCAGGAGGGGTAGAGGCAAGGGAGGAGATCCATGGAGGATGGGGGCGAGAGGGCCTGGGGCGGTCGGCGGTGGTGGGCAACGGGCGTGGCGGTGCCTGGACATGGGGCGTCGGGGCGAGAGGGCCTGGGCCTGGGGTCGCGCTCGGGAACAGAGACACGGGAAAGAGGGTGTCGTGGTACGTGGGCCTCATGGGGACTGGGGTGGAGTGGATGCAGGGGTATCGGCTCAGCAGAGTTTCGGCTCGACGAGCCGTACGAGCGAGCTTCGAGCCTCACCGAGCGAGCGGCGAGCCTTCTTTTTAGCAAATTTCAACATCAAGCCGAGCTTGGGATCGGCTCGAGTTTTACCGAGCCAGGTCGAACCGAGCGACGAGCCGGCTCGTCTCGGCTCGATTCCACCCCTAATTATAAGATAGTCCAAGTGGGAGATATAGTTTTACTTGGCCTTTTGTTCCCCCGGCCCGATAGGGAAAAGTGGAAGTATGTTATCAGGTTCCAATAATGGTATCTCCATATAAGTTATTCTCAAGTAGGTGTTTTTCCTTAAGGAACATTTTTATTGGACCATTGCATTAAGTATATGACTATAATTGTAGGGAAAGATTATAAGTACTAAAGAATAGGTTAGGATGCGTGCCCAAGTAGTCATGCGGAATGTTTTGATGCATGCATGTCGTCTCCCACCTTTCTTTTATATAAGGAGTAGGTGAGGCGACATAACACCTTGTGCCCCTCGGTCCACAATCCTAACCGTAGTCAAAGTGTGTCCAAGCCATTGACATGTGTCCATGACCGGCTAAGTCCAACTTGCTGGCTTTAGCCGGATATGTATTCACATAGCTCCACTCTTTTAAATGCGCAACCCCACATGCTTATGCTAAGCCGGACACAACTCAGTGGGCTCTCGCCCAAAGATGGTAGACGGCAGCGGCTTCTTGCAAAGCATGCCGGCTGCGAGATCCTTGTAAGTGCCCTCAATATGATGATATGTACGATTCTCTTTGTCCCACGATATCAGTGATAACCTGTATGGGAGCGTTCGTCATCCCATACTTAAACTCGGCTAGTCCATAGTGCGATCACTTTAGGTCTAATGAGTCCATTGTGCTAGTTGGGACATATGATGGCTTGCTTATGCATACTAGCCGACCGTTCGTTAGGTTAGCGTACCTCTTCCGTATAACCAATGCAAGTTGGATTGCATCTCTATGCACATGACACACATGACATTATCATCTTCCGGCTTACACATTAGTCTCGACAGAGGGTGTCCAACCCAACCTCAAATGATTAAGGATAAAGTAGCATAAACTGTATTAAGTAAAAGGTTCTACGACTGCATCACACATATAGAGAGAGAGTACAAACATCTTACACCATACAGTTTACAGATACCAGCCGGAATGTGGAGCCTATAGGACACCATTCCTAACATTTTCTATCCATGATGTATCTGAAAGTACTAACTAGATGTGCCTAACCATTCTCCTTTATGTTTGATTTTGGCCTCGATCGTAAGAAGGTAAATAGTCCTTTTTAATAGATTTGTGTTTGTTTCTTAGAGAAGAACCAGTAGACATAGTTAATAAAGTATTGAATATGTCTATTTCTGGTGAACATGCCAATAAATGGAAAATTAGGGCTAGGAAGTTAAGAAAAACTCTAAAGATGTAGAACTTAAATTATGTATAGTATTATAAAATAATAACCAAAGTTCTGTGTTTTGCTATTGTTTAGTTGTATGGGCTTGTATGTTGAAGCATGAAAGGCATGTATCCAACTTTTTTTTAGATTATAAATATCTTCCACCCTAGACTCAAATTTCCAGTAAAGTTGGGGTCCAAGTGTCTCCTTTCATCAAAAAATGCTTCAGGAGGTTTTGTAAATATGGAAAATATTAAAAGTCTCAAATAGATGGATTCAACGAATGGAAGCTGGGCTCCATTGAGCCCTTTATTTAAAACAAAATATATATCATATTTCAAAGTTTTAAAGAATTTGAAAAAAAAACTGGATGAAGTCAATGATGTATACTATAGCTGTGCAAAATCTCAATTGAAATATTTTTATCCTTGGGTACAGGAAAACACAAAAGTGCGAATCTGAGTATAGGGAACAATGCACATTACAAAACTCCAAAAAATGTTGATTTTTTTATTTTTTGTGTAGCTCGGAATATAAAAATTCCAAGAATTTGGCATTCCCATTCTGCACACATGTAGGATTCGTTTGTTAAGAATATAATATATTGACTAACTCTTTCCATGAGTTAGAATATGAATATAATTGAGCTTTCTTATTCTCTGTTACTCGAACGTGCCTTGTACTTGCTTTAGTCGAATTATATTCTGAAATGAGGGTGTTAATGATCACTGCCTTAATATAATGTTTGTCCTGGGATTTTGGATGGCTAGCTAAATCAGCAACCTAATCTAGGGAACAAAGATAAATGTTGCGGAGTGGTGGGTATTGCCTTGCATTGTTGCGCGTGATCTCACGTCAGGACTTCAATTAACAAAAAGGTCAGGATTTGGTTTTCTGTTTACAAAGTAGTACTCCTACATACTGGTTCATCTGATCTTTGTTGATGCTAGACTTAAAAGTAGGCGTGATTGGTAGTTAAATGTGAGTTCTGACCTTTGAATGGCATGAGGCGTAATGTTCTTTCTGCATGGGCGCGCGTGGTCCTTAGTTTTGGCGACAGAAATGTTGGTGAACACTTAATTGCAACTGACGTTTCCAGCAGTCGGATGGTACAGAACACATATTAAGAACGCTGGTGCACGTTACAGTTAGCATGCAAACTATATGCGGGGCAAATGAAGACTGCTCTGATTCTTATGGTCGAAAGGTTTCAAGAGCTAGCAACATTTGCTCGACAAACTAATGCACCTATATATATCCGTCCGTCATCAGAGGTAGAAGACCGCGGCGCCGTTGGTGTGCTAATTAACACGCGCTCTTCCTTTTCTCAGAAGCTGCAGCTGGACAATATATATTATCGTATGTACTCCCTCCATTTTAAAATATAAGATGTTTTAGGTTTGTGAAATAAATGTATCTAGACTTGTTTTAGATGTAGGTTCACTCAACTTGGTGGCGAATCTACACACTAAAAAAAGTGTAGATTTATTTTCTTTACAAACCTAAAACATCTTATATTTTGAAACGGGAGGGAGTAGTAGTTCCACATACTAGTACATTACAACTAGCAGTGCTACAACATAGAAATCTTCCCTGGCTTATCTTGCCGAGGCAGTAGAGTACAAGCTAGGATGACAAGAACCAGCAACTGACTGGCCGGAAAGATGAAGAGCAATACTACAATAGTACAATTCTAAGTCGTAGATGACTGAAGCGGTTGCACAGGATGATGCAGCAGACAGAAACTCTAAGCAGCTTCACACACTCACACTCACAAACTCGATCTGCTATGGTAGCTAGTACTAGCTAGCGGTTCACAAGGTGTTACGAAAGCTCAAGAGGGATAGCCGGGAGGACTGGAGATGAGATGGGAGGTAGGGATAAGACGAAGCGAGCGTCTGCGTAGAAGAGTCTCTTGCATGGTAAAGTCTTGCAAGGTCAAGAACAGCAATTGCTTGGATCTTGGCAAGAGTACCAAAGGAGGCCGCGCAGAAGCAGAATAAAGGAGAAGCGGGAGTGGCGTAAGAAGTAGGGGGACAGACAGATGAGAGCTCAGGGAGGATAGAGCCGGTAGTGCCATCAGCGCGGCCGCGGCGCTCCGCAGCTCCAGCTCTTGGGCGTTGTCGTCCCCTTCTCCGACGACCGGCCGAGAAGAAGCTGCCTGATCACGGAGGAGAGCGCGAGCCGGCGGCGAGAGGCCATGCTGAAGCCTGGGCTGGCATGGGCATGGAGATGAGAGCAGCGGAGGCTCCCTGCTGGGCCGGGTGGCATGGCGATGCGCCCCCAAAGGTAAGGGCTGCGGTTTGAGTGGTAACTGGCGCTGGTGAGCTTGGTTGGAAGGAGGAGGGCTGGCTAGCTGCGGGAGGAACCCCTTATGTAGGAGAAGCATGAAGGAGTAGACAGGAGCGTGCGCTGCAGAGAGTGAAGATGGAGATATGCGGTACATCGGCCCACATAAATGGCTGGGGGGGAGTGCATGCAAAATGGTGGTAAGGCGCGGTGCGGGTACGGTGGTCCGAACGAGCGAGCCGAGCCCCGAAACGATGAAACACGCCTTTATGGACGGTGCAGCGGGGGGGTTAATTTGCTGCGTTGCATGTGCCGCTCTCGTTTGCGTTGCTGTGGCCGGCGCCTGCGCGTGCGCGTGCGCGTGTATGCTTGGTGATGAATGCGTGCAGTGCAGCCATGGCCATGCGTGTTTCAGACAGGCCACGCACCGGAGCTCGGAAAACCAGAGGGCGGAGCACCGATCGGCATCGGCATCGGACCCATGCTCACGCCACGCCACGCACGGACGCACGCGTACATGCGCACACGGAGACAGACCGAGCGCATGTGATGTGCGGCTGGGTGTGCCAGCGTACGCTGCGAAGAGGCGATGATGGCGATCGAGCTGCCAATTGAAGATCGATCGGGAAAGGGGCTCTGATCTCTCTCATCCGCGTCCGTCCTGGAGTTGCACGCACGCGCGCAGATGAGATTACACCAACATAAATTCAGTGAATGAGCGGTGCTACGTACGGGGCGTGGGCAGCATCATGAGTGCCCGACGTTAAGCCGGCAGGATGGGCGTTCGACGAGCTCCACCCACCGGCCCGGCCGCACTTAACTCACATCGCCGCACGCTACGAGACTGACTCCGTTTTCGTTCGCTTCTGCGGGTTGTACGCTACATCCTCATTGTCTGCTTCGGCGTAACTGAAAGGGACTATGCTCCAGCATAGTAGTCACGCTGTGGGGGCCGGCCTCGGGAGGCGCGCGTGCAAGTGCAAGCTCGCTCGGGATTTCACTACTAGCTGGCCGGAACTCGAACAAAACGTAAATACGACACGGTGAGTACAGTCGATGCCAGAGCACTGTGGAGTGTATATATATACTCATTTCGTCCTAAAATATAAGATGTCTTTCTTCTTCTAAAAAATAAAATAAGATGTTTTAGACTATTTTTAAAACACATGCATTTAAATATCTTTTAGTAATTGAGGAGGTCCCTCCTAGACACCACCATCTCGCTCTTGTTATCCATGGTTCCTGCGCGCGCATAGTCTGAGGCAGGGCCTCTCCTAGGTCCTCTCCGCCGGAATAGCCAACACGAGTTGGGCGGGAAGGGGCGCCTGAATAGGTAGGGGTACCGTTTTCGGCTGTTCGCCGGTAGTGGGCCGTGTGCCCGGATGTGGAGTTTCGATTCATGGCGGCCGAATTGGGGCTCTAGGGTTCATCCTCCTTGCTCTCAAGCTCCTTGGTTGGAGCGACGGGCGATGTCAATGGCCACCATATCCTTTAGTAAATTTTGGGTCGCGTGCTGCCTCTCTGCCTGTGCTGCCCCGAGCTCCTCCATCTTCCTCTGGTCGGCCATGGTGGCAAGGGAAAGAAGGTGGAGAGATTGGTCACGCTCGGATCTAGAGGCGGTGGGGGCAGTTTCTGCTCTGGACTTCTGACCGGCCATGGTGGCAAGGGGAAGAAGGTGGAGAGGTTGGTCATGCTCGGATCTAGAGGCGGCGGGGGCAGTTTCTGCTCTAGACCTCTAACCGGCCATGGTGGCAAGGGGAAGAAGGTGGAGAGCTTGGTCATGCTCGGATCTAGAGGCGGCGGGGGCAGTTTCTGCTCTAGACCTCTGACCGGCCATGGTGGCAAGGGGAAGAAGGTGGAGAGCTTGGTCATGCTCGGATCTAGAGGTGGTGGGGGCAGTTTCTGCTCTGGACCTCTAACCAGCCATGGTGGCAAGGGGAAGAAGGTGGAGAGCTTGGCCACGCTCGGATCTAGAGGCGGCCGGGGCAGTTTCTGCTCTGGACCTCTGACCGTCTGTGGAGGCAAGGGGAAGAAGATGCCAACGAGGTGGCGACCAGCGAGCTGCTCCTTCTTCAAGTGTCATTGTCGTCCTACTGGTGGCTTTTGTGCTGCCTCTTTTCTTTCGGTCGGACGTGGCGGTGAGGAAGAGAGAGGGGGTGGCCCTTCAGCTGCTGGTCCTAGTCAACGGCTCGAGATGATGCATCATCGAGCAAACCACACGATGGCCTCGGTAAAAGGATCGTATGGGCACCTAGAGGGGGTGAATAGGTGCTACTTCAAATTTTCTTCTTTTTCAAATTAGGGTTTGACAAGAAAGGTAAATTCTCTAGATTATGCAACTAAGGTGAATTTACCTATATGTCAAACAAGCATTTTAACTAGCACAACACTAAGCAAGAACAAGTAAGTAAAGTGCAGTAAAGGATAGATGTAACCAAAGTGGTGGACGCGGAGACACAAGGATTTGTTTCCTATAGTTCCTTCCTTTTGAGGGGAAGTACGTCTACGTTTGGAGAGGGGGTGGTTTCAAACCACCAACGCCACGAGAGGCCTCCCTTGTTCTCCGATGAGCCTCACCCCAAGGGGTTCGATTCACCTTCCACTATATCGGCAACCTTCAAGGTGGAAACCGGCACTTTTACAACAAGTTCGGGGAACACATCCACAACTTAATTGGAGGCTCCCAAATACAAGCAAGCTGTCAAAACAATCAAAGACAAGCTTGTAAGAACCAAATCAAAGCTAGGGTTTCCAAAGAAACACTAGAGCATGGGGGCCCTCAAGTGAATGAGGGGGAAATGAAGATCTCTCTTGGTGAGGCTGTAGATCAAGGCCTCCTCCTTCGATTCTCCATAGATCAATGACTTTGGATGGTTGGATGAAGAGATCTTGTTGATTTGGTGGCTCAAATGGGGGTAGTGTCCTTGAGTGGGTTGAGCAGTTGGAGGAAGGGGATAAGGTACCCTATTTATAAGCAGCCCCCATCCACGAACCGTTTTCTGACCGTTGGAGAAAAGTCAGACCGGAGACTCCGTCCTGCACACCAGAGACTCCGGTCTACACCGGAGATTCCGGTCCAGCCTCCGGATCACCATATTGACTGACCCAGCCCTTTCACGAGCCAAGTGGGCCAGAGACTCCGGTCCAGCAACACCGGAGACTCCGATCTCAGGTCCACACCGGAGACTCCAGACTAGTCTCCGGACCAGCATACTGATTGACCTAGGTAGCAAATGGTGGCCTCCTCTAGGGATTTCTGCGGAAACTCCGGTCCACACCGGAGACTCCGGTCTGGAATTTCCAGGAACATGTACATCTTTGCAGGAATCTTTCCAAAGTGTGAGGATCCTTTTCACTTAGCATTATATCAACCTGTAGAAATAGCATACTATAAAATGATCTACTTGTTGTTAACAAACACCAAAAGTGATTATGACAATAAATGTCCTTTCAATCTCCCCTTTTTGGTGTTCGATGACAACAAGTGATTTTTGCATGGTATAATTTGTAATAAGCTCGCCCTGACTATGTGCATTAAGGTAAACAAGTAAATCATGCAAGAGAGATAGTATGAAGGATAAATCACATAGTTCTCACATGAGTTATAATAATAGGTGCACAATCACATAGTCACACACATAATAAGTGGTAAATAGTCTTGCAACATAATACGACAAATAACACGCGAAGTTCAAATATGGCAAATAAAAACAGCAAATCCAAAGCCCAATCCCATGCAACTCGATGACGGTGTTTTCTCCCTCTTTGGCATCGAAATGCCGAAAAGGGAAAAAGACCTAATCTAGCTCCCCAACAACTCAGTAGTCCTCGTCATCCTCATCATCCTCATCCTGGTCCTGATCCTCACCACCCTCATCATAGTCATCATCATCATTAGGGACTGCATGCCCTTTGCCGTGAGGGCGAGAAAAGGAGGTACCCTAGTACCCGTATCCAGAGGTGATATCTGAAAAAGTCTTCCAGTCCACCAAGTTGTCTTGTTGGGCATTCCATGCACCAAAAGAGAGAGAGAGAGAGAGAGAGAGATCTGACTCTATGGACGGCTGAGCACCATGCTCATCATTGTACTCACCCTCTCCTTCCTCATTATCCTCTTCACCTTGAGCCTTAATTTCCTTGAGGCATGTTGTTGCTTACAGATGTCTACATTCATGCAACAAAGGGTCTTCTCCCAGAAAGTGGCCTTCTTGACCTTCTCATGAATATAGTCACATGTCATGGAAGGCATAGGTGCATTGGAGGCATTCTTCCTCCGAGCTCTAGGGGGAGAGGGGGCCCTCTCAGTCTTATCCATCTGCTCATCCTCATTGTCATAGCGATGCCTAGGAGGAGGCCCCATGCGTCCCTTCTGCTGTAGAGATACCAGAGTGTGCTCAGTGAGATTGGGAGCCAAGCCAAGTGGGGAATCATGGTCCTTGGAGTCGATGAGACTCATAACCAGTGGTGCATATGGAGGAGACTTCTTGAAGAGAATGGCATGGAACATCTCCTCAAAATGAAATCCATCACATCAATAGGATTAGCATCTGCCTCGGGGCCAGCATTGTAGATCCGATGGGTATGATAGAGTAGGTTGACTAGCCCACATCTAATAGCATCATCATTCCCAGCACTTGGTGAGATGGTATGACGGAATATCCTCAACATCAAGTTGTAGAGGGTCTTGAGTCCCTTGGAACCTCCTACAACACCCTTGCTGCCATACAGAGGTGCAAGCTTCATCTTGTTCTCTCCAAGAGTCGCCGAGTGCATGCGCAATCCAGCAGGAGTGGATACGCCATGGAAGGTCTCGAAGATGACATTGGCAAAGTCATAGAAAGTATCTGAGCAGCGGGTGGTGCCAGTCATCCAAGTCATGGTCTTGTCTTGGTCAGGTCCAAACACTACAATGGAGTAGAACTGCTGCACAAGTGTGACATCGTAGTCTTCATGGAGCTCCATCAAGTTGAACAGTCCCAATTTCTCACAAATCCACAATGAATCATGGGAATAGGGGTTAAGCCTCATCTTCTCAACACTCATGAACTTTTGGGGACACACAGGAGATTCCGTGAGCACACCATACACATCCTTCATGAACACAGCCTGCTCCTTCCTCCAGAAACAAGGATCCTCACTCGTACGTGGAAAGTCATAGAAACCAGTCTTCCTCGGCTCACGGAACTCTTCCTTTGACATGTGGGCCAAAGACTAGAGATTGTCATATTTGGCCTTCTTGGCACGGTTCTCTTGCTCACTCCTTTCTTGTTCCTTCCTCATATAAGCTGCATCACGGGCTTGCTGTCTCCGATTAGAAGGGGGCACAATAAACTGACCCTGGGACTCATCGTAGTGAGGATTGGCCCTCCTTGACTTGGACTTGGTGCGAGGAGGAGGATGAGAACCATCACCTGTGAACAGCAGTGAGGGAGATAGCATGGAGATAAACATATATGTCCCAAAGATGCAGTACAAGAGCTTTGATGCATTACTGGACCTTTTGGAGTCACCCCACACCGGAGTCCCTGTAGCTCATACCGGAGTCTCCGGCTCAGACCGGGGTCTCCGATTCTGTGGACCAGAGTTTCCGGCCTGGACCGGAGTCTCTGGTCCTGGGGGCCGGAATCTCCGGTCGGGAGGCTCGGGCATGAGCTGGGAGGCTGCCACTACTAGGAAAAGGCCTATCAGTGGCGCACCATTTTGGAACTTCTGTGGCGCATATGGTATACGCCACTGTTATCTCGCCACTAAAGTGTCATTCTGTGACGCATATTGGCAATATGCGCCACTGATGTTTTTTTCAAAATTAAAAAAAACGGCCAGATGTGGCCGGAGTATCTGGCCGGAGTGGGAGGTGGGTGGAGGGTGGAGGGTGGAGGAGGAGGGTCGCTGGAGTATGAGGAGTATGAGTAGTAGGAGGTTGCCGATGTAGGTGGAGTAGGAGGGGAGGGGTCGCCGGAGTAGAGGGGTCTCCATAGTAGGAGGAGAAGGAGGCCGTCGGTGGAAGAGGAGGAGTAGTAGGAGGAGGAGTAGTAGGAGGAGGAGTAGGAGGAGGCGGAGGCGGTGGAGGCCATGGCCGGAGTAGGAGGAGTTGGCAGGAGAGTGGAGAAGGAGGAGGAGAGGAAGAGAAGTAGACGAAGAAGGGGAGGAAGAGAAGAAGAGGAGGAAGAGAAGGATAGGAAGAAGGGGAGGAAGAGAAGAAGGAGAGGAAAAGAAGAAGTGGAGGAAGAAGGGGAGGAAGAGAAGAAGTGGAGTAGAGGAGTAAAGGGGAGAAGGATAAAAGAGAGGAGGAGGGCACCACAGAAATTCAAAATTCGAATCCCAACACTTCTGTGGCGTATATATGAGAAATGCGCCACAGAAGTTTGTCCCCCTTTTTTATTTTTTTGCAGGAAAAAATCTTCTTTCTACCATAACTTTTTACTCTTTTTGAATTTGGGGCCATTGAAATCGAGTAGGAAATTTCGAGACAATCATTTTGGTATATTAAACTTTTTTCCCCGACATCGTATGCAAAAGTTACGGCCATTTTACTGTCCCATGAACTTTTTTTGCAAAATACATCGAAATTCATTTTTTTCAAATTTCCTTACAACTATACCCCAAAATACAACTACATCTTCAAGGAATTAATTTTTTGAATTTTTTATCATTTTCATTTATTTTTTACAAAAGTTAAAACGCGATCCACGGGGGGGGGGGGGTGTGAAATCTGTGTTTCCATGTTCTGTGGCGCATATCTATAAGCGCCACAGAAGTTGGAACTTCTGTGGCGCATATATAGGTATACTCCACAAAACTTTGGTCAACTGAATCCTGTGGTGGGTCCTACCCTCACTTTCTACGGCGCATATGTCTAAACTTCTGTGGCGCATATGGACATATGCGCCACAGAAGTTGGAACTTCTGTGGCGCATTTTTCCTATATGCGCCACAGAAGTGTGAAGATTTCTGTGGCGCATTGTCTGAAATGCGCCACTGGACAACTTTTGTGGCGCATGGTCAGAACCATGCGCCACAGAAGGTCTGTCTATCTATAGCTGGTTTCCTAGTAGTGTGCTGGTGGGGGTGAATCTAATAGATCGGGCAATGCAACAAGGCTAAAGTACAAGAGTGCACACATATGAGTGATTCCAATGGACAAAACAACACCAATCCTCAAAAACACATCTAGAGATGAACCCTAGGAGAAAAGGAGGAGGAGAGGTACCAGATCTGTCCATGGGATCGATTCCACCGGTGGGAATGACCCAATGGAGGAGAGGAGAAGGTTGGCCGACGACACGGCGGATCCCGGGGGATTCTTGACCTCCGGGGAGGAGTTTTGGAGGAGGAGGCGACGGGTTGGAGGGAGGGGAACGGGGGTGGAAGAATGAAACTGTTGTTTCAGTTCACCCCGTCCCCTCCCTTTAAGTGGCAGAAACCGTCTAGACCAGAGACTCCGGTCCTCCTCGACCAAAAACTCTAGGTTTCGTGTTTGGGGATATATATATATGAGAGATAGAGTGTTTTAAGACAGGGTATAGGCTTGGGTTAAGATGTCAATCTGTGAAGAATCAATAAGAGCCATAAAAATCCACTAGAATGTTCAAAAAAGCTCCAAATATGCACGAACCAACAAATGACAAACACGTGTAAGCACTAACCTCTCGAATGTGAGAGGGCGGTGGCCTAGGCCACCATGTTTGAGTATACTCAGCTTGGCACCACGAATATATATCTTGGGTCCATTACCGAAACTCATCATTTAAGCTCACATATCACATAATGATATTAAGATGAATGATTTTTTATCAATTTGGGCATAATGGGGGGAGGATGGTCCAATCAACTAGGACCGCACTCCCCCTATATCCATGCCTGCACCTAAACCAAATAAGGGTCAAGACATAGGTGAGTATGCAAGGTGATCAAGTCAAGCTCCTTGAATCTATGATATTTAATTCATTCCTCAAATAGCAAAACCTTGCTTCATCAAGTGGATTCGTGAAGATGTCGGCAAGTTGGTCTTTGGTTGGCACATATGATATCTCAATATCACCTCGAGCAACATGATCCCTAATGAAGTGATGACGAATATCAATATGCTTTGTCCTTGTGTGATCCACCGGGTTGTAGGCAATCTTGATGGAACTTTCATTGTCACATAGAAGAGGCACTTTTTCACAATGGACATCGTATTCCTTTAAAGTTTGCCTCATCCATAGTAACTGAGTGCAAGCACTAGTAGCTGCCACATACTCGGCTTTGGCAGTGGAGAGAGATATACAATTTTGCTTCTTAGAAGACCAACATACCAAGGACCTACCAAGGAATTGGCAAGCCCCGGATGTTGATTTTCTATCATATTTATCACCAGCCCAATCCGATTCCTTGTATCCACAAAGAGCAAATGTTGACCCTCGAGGATACCAAAGACCATAATGTGGGGTATGAACCAAATATCAAAAGATTCTCTTGACCGCCATCAAATGGCTTTCTTTAGGAGCCGCTTGATATCTTGCACACACACCTACACTCAACACAATATCGGGTCTAGATGCACAAAGGTAAAGCAAGAACCAATCATAGACCGGTATACCTTTTGATCCACATCTTTACCATTTGGATTTTGTTCTAGATGGGTCTTTGTAGCCATGGGAGTAGGAGCTCCATTTAAATATTGCATATTGAATCTTTTGAGCATATCTTGAGTATACTTGGCTTGGTTGAAGAATGTCCCTCCTCTAACTTGCTTGATCTCAAAACCAAGGAATACCCTTAACTCCCCCCATCATACACATCCAGAACCTACTAGTCATAAGCTTTGAGAATTCATCATTAAAAGCTTTGTTAGAAGATCCAAATATAATATCATCAACATATATTTGGCATACAAAAAGCTCCCCATTGACCTTCTTAGTAAAAAGAGTGGGATAGATTTTACCAACCTCAAATCCGTGGTCAAACAACAACTCTCTAAGGTGCTCATACCACGTGCGTGGGGCTTGCTTGAGCCCATAGAGCGCCTTATCAAGTTTGTAGACATGGTTGGGGAAGTTGGGATCCTCAAATCCTGGGGGTTGCTTTACATATACCAACTCATTCAACGGACCATTAAGAAAGGCACTTTCTACATCCATTTGTTGCAACTTAAAGTTTTGATGTGCCGCATAAGCAAGAAGGATACGGATGGACTCAAGGCGAGCCACGGGTGCATATGTCTCTCCATAATCAATGCCTTCAATTTGAGAGAACCCTTGTGCAACCAATCTTGCCTTGTTCCTTACTATAATTTCATGCTCATCTTGCTTGTTCTTGAATATCCACTTGGTGCCTATAACATTGCGGCAATCCTTTGGCTTCTCAACTAACTTCCATACTTTGTTCCTCTCAAAGTTGTTGAGCTCTCTGTGCATTGCTTCCAACCAATCTAAATCTTCAAGAGCTTCCCACACCTTCTTTGGTTCAATCATGGAGATGTGTGCTTGATGTTCACTAAACCTCTTCAATTATGCTCTTGTAGAAATGCCTCTCCTTAGGTCACCAACCACATTTTCTAGAGAGTGGTCTCTTAATTCCAACATCCTATTTGTTCTATATTCGCGACGAGTGTGGATCTCCTTGTTGTTTCTTGGAGGAACCTCTTCATCATTTTGTTCCTCGTCTTGACCATCAACTTGACCTTGATCATCACCGGAATCATTCTCTTCATTGAGAGACAAAGATTGACCTTGGTCTTGATCATGCACATTACTAGCATTGAGTTGAGCTTGTCTTAAGGCATTTTGTACGGATCTTCCTTGTGTAATTGACTTGGCCGCACTTGACATTCTGGAGAATGGTGACTCAAGCTCCTCCTCACTAGGAATGTCACCTTTATCAACATGTTGAGGGTCCACAACTTGTCTTTGGCTTGGGTCATTGTCCTCCTCGGTAGATGGAGCTTATTGTTGTTGTTGTTGTTGTTGTTGTTGTTGTTGTTGTTGTTGTGAAGATGAGGGCTCCACTTGAGTAGAGCATAGTTCTTCTCGATCCACCACAAGGGATTCCTCAACGGGGCGGATATATCCCACACCCATTCTTCCTATGGCATCCTGAGGCATTTCATCATCTGCATCACAAGCATCAACACGCCCCCCCCCTTAGGGACCATCATATTCTTCGAAGGTCACACTACAAGATTCTATGACGCCTCCGGAGAGCTTATCATAGATTCTATAAGTGTGAGATTCGAGACCATAGACAACAAAGATACCCTCTAATTCTTTGTACTCGAATTTAGACAAACGAACACCTTTTATGAGATAGAAACACTTACAACCGAACACCCGGAAGTAAGATATGTTGGGCTTGTTACCGGTAAGTATCTCATATGGAGTCTTGTTCACTTCTTTGCGAAGGTAGAGCCGGTTTGATGCATGGCAAGCGGTGGAGATGGCTTCGGACCAGAAGTTGTATGGAGATTTAAACTCCGCCAACATAGTCCTTGCCATCTCAATAAGAGTCCGATTCTTCCTCTCGGCTACACCATTTTGTTGAGGGGTATATGCAGCGGAATATTGGTGTTTTATCCCCTCATCACTAAGAAAATCATTCAAGGTGTAGTTCTTGAACTCGGTACCATTGTCACTTATTATAATCAACATGGGGAGATTGTATTGGCGTTGAACCAAGTTGATGAAGTCGATGAAGGTCTTTTGCGTCTCACTTTTCAACTTGAAGAAATATACCCATGAGTATCTTTAATAGTCATCAACAATCAACAAACAATATTTATTCCCACCAAGACTTGCATGACATGGAGGAACAAAGATATCCACATGAAGGAGCTCCAAGATCTTGGTTGACTTGATGCGGTTCTTTGGCTTGTGGGGAGCATCATGCATTTTTCCTTCAACACATGCCCTGCAAACACGATCTTTGGCAAAGGAAGCATTTTATTTTAGTCCAACAATATGGCCATACTTGTGGAGACTTTGCAAAGTTCTCATATTGACATGGGCTAGTCGGCGATGCCATAACCAACCCACATCGGCCTTTCCGAATAAGCACATCGCACTTGTAGTGGTTTGCCCTGAAAAGTCCACCACATACAAGTCATTTTCGATGTACCCAACGAAAGCGACCTTGATAGACTTGCTCCACATGAGGACCACAATACCATCATCAATAAAGACGGCAAAGCCCATCTTTCCAAGAGCACGGACTGAAAGTAAATTGTAACCAAGGGTCTCAGGAAGCATGACGTCCACGAGTGTAATATCGTGGGCAACCACTACCTTGCCAAAACCCATTACCTTAGACTTTGAATTATCGGCGTAAGACACGAAAATTTGATAATCATTGGGCTTAAGTCCTTGACAATAGTAGAGCTTCTGGTCATATGACTTGTGCAACCACTATCAAGCACCCATTTTGACCCTCCGAAAGCATAGGTCTACAAAAGATCAAGCTAGGTTTTAGGTACCCATTTTTCAATGGGTCGTGTTTTGTTAGCAACAAGGATCTTGGGGACCCAAATAGACCAAGCAATGTAACCATCAAAAGGACCAACATATTGTGCATACACATCACCATAATAATCACGCATTAGGACATAGTGAGGGTTAGCACTTCCGACAAAATCATCATGAGCCATAGTTTTGCCACGTGTGGTCTTACTACCCATAATGGCTTTGTCCATTTCTTGTGCAGGCTTGGCCTTCTTCTTCTTGTTGTTCTTCTTATTAGCTTTGGACACAAAGCCAAGGCCTCCTTTGTCGCCATTTGACCTTTGCTTACTCAAAATTTCATCAATGGACTTGTTTCCTTTTGGAAAGGTGGCCTTTGTTAGCTCCCCCTTCAACCTAGAATTTTCTTCAAGTATATTTGTACTACTAGAGGGAATAAAAGTACTAGGTGAAGCAATATTGGTCAATTGAGTTTGAAGCTTTTCATGGGACTTTGTGAGGGACAAGAGTTCACTTTCCAAAGCCTTGTGAGCCTTGTCAAGCAACCTAAAGTCCTCGGCAAGTTTTTCATGAACAACACCAAACTCAATCTTGTCCTTTTTAGCCCTTTTATATTTAGCACTAGCATAGTCTCGTTCCTTAACGAGTCTATTAAAAATTAAATCGTTATCCTCATCGAGTCCTTCAAGTTTTAGTTCAAGGGACATCCTAGTCTCTTGTTCTTCTTCTAGAGCATTGTTTAGGGCTTCTACCTCAACAATATGTTCTCTTCCTAATTTACATCTTTCATCAAGAAGCTCTTGGGTGTGAGAAAGTTGATTTAAGAGATCCACAAAATGTCTTTTGTGTTCCCCTTGCAAGTTATTCATAAACTCATCAAAAGCAAATATTTCTTTTTTAACCTCAAGAGACATTTCATCATCAATTTCATTATTCATTTCATCATCAACTAAGAGAGTGGGGTGGGATGATGATGATACCTTTGTTCCTCTTGCCATAAGGCAAGTGACGTTCTTGTTGGGAGTATTCTCATTTGGGGAGTCGAAGAGGGATTATGTTGGGGTAGAGGTAGTGGCAAGATCAGCCACACCACTTGATGTTCTTCATCATCATCATCATCATCATATTCATTGTTGGAGGAGTATTCTTCATGAGTGATCAACACAATTTCACCCGACTTTTTATTGATGGTATTCTTCTTGATGAAGGGTTTCTTGTAAGGATCTTTGGAAGATTTCTTCAACACAAGTTTGCCACCATGATCTTCTCTCTTCTCATAGGGACAACCCGCCACAAAGTGATAGCGGTCACCACAATTGAAGCAATTTCTCAATTTAGTGACATTCTCTCTTCTTCCATTTGGGTTGCTTCTTCGTTGCATTTCCATCTTGGCCTTGGCGGGGTTCTTCCAAAAGTTCTTTGCATAAAAGGCCATATATTCACCATGAGCAATCTTGACATCATCGGGGTGGCTCATGGAGAAGACTTCGTCACTATCATCTTCATACCCATGATCCACAACTTTGGCCTTCAAAGCAAGGTTGACAACATTGCTCATTCCAAGGGCACGAGCACGGGCATCCTTGGCATTCTTGGCGGCAACCTTGAAAGAGGCCATCTCTTGCATAACTTCATTGGAGGTCATGAGGTGGTAGTTGTGTCTTCCTTGTAGGATCTTCAAGTCGGTGGGATCAAAGGGCATGAGTGCACTCACACATTTCCTTTTTATCCAAGCATCATCCACATGTGAGGCACCCACATTCCTAAAAGCGGTGGCGGTGGACTTGAGCCTACAGTACATGTCTTCATGATCTTCACCTTCATTCATATAGAAGCCTTCGGCTTCATTTCTTAGTGCATCATACAGGTTCCTTCTCATGCTCTCATTCCCAACAAACAACGTTGTGAGAGCATCCCAAGCCTCCTTGGCGGTGTTGAGGTGCTCAATGTGTGGGTAATCCTTTGTACTCACTCCTTGTTGAATCATGTGCAAGGCGGTGGCATTGAGTTGACTATTGACAACTTCTCTTCTTGTCAATTTGTTTGGATCCCCAATATAGAGTCCTTGTTCAATGATGTTCCATAACTCAATGCAAGAGCTGCGCACATGAGATTTCATTAGAGATTGCCATTGAGAAAAAGTAGGTGCTTCTAGCTTATGTGGGTCACCTCTATTGTTTATATGAGGGTGAGGAATTGGAGGGCC
Organism: Avena sativa; assembly: GCA_916181665.1. Lineage (NCBI taxonomy): Eukaryota > Viridiplantae > Streptophyta > Magnoliopsida > Poales > Poaceae > Avena > Avena sativa. Next base: position 344,677,525 of record OV702280.1, on the reverse strand, counting down.
GGGAGTGTACCATGCATGAGAGTCATGGTGCCTTCCCTTCCCATCATCCTTTTTAGTGGAGGAATTATTGATGTCTTGTTTCCCCCCACCACTAAGCCCTCGGGTGATGCCGGAGTATTCCCTTGAGGCATTAGTGGAGGTTCATCTTGAGGAGAAGGGGATGATGAGCCACCTTTATCTTTAACAAGTTGCTCAAGTAACTTGTACAATTGTTTGATCTTGTTGGCCATGGTGGAGCTCAATCTTGTTTCCAAGTTATTGAGATCATCCATGGTCACTGAGGTAGGCTCACCACCACCTTCCCCATCATCGCTACCCATGTACTCTTAGGCGGTAAAGCCCGAATAAAGAGCCGAGGTTCTGATACCAATAGAAAGGATCGTATGGGCACCTAAATGGGGGGTGAATAGGTGCTACTTCAAATTTTCTTCTTTTTCAAATTAGGGTTTGACAAGAAAGGTAAATTCTCGATTATGAAACTAAGGTGAATTTACCTATATGTCAAACAAGCATTAACTAGCACAACACTAAGCAAGAACAAGTAAGTAAAGTGCGGTAAAGGATAGAGGTAAACAAAGTGGTGGACGCGGAGACACAAGGATTTGTTTCCCGTAGTTCCTTCCTTTTGAGGGGAAGTACGTCTACGTTTGGAGAGGGGGTGGTTTCAAACCACCAACGCCACGAGAGGCCTCCCTTTTTCTCCGATGAGCCTCACCCCAACGGGTTCGATTCACCTTCCACTATATTGGCAACCTTCGAGGTGGAAGCCGACACCTTTACAACAAGTTTGGGGCACACATCCACAACTTAATTGGGGGCTCCCAAATACAAGCAAGCTGTCAAAACAATCGAAGACAAGCTTGTAAGAACCAAATCAAAGCTAGGGTTTCCAAAGAAACACTAGAGCATGGGGGCCCTCAAGTGAATGAGGTGGAAATGAAGATCTCTCTTGGTGAAGCTGTAGATCAAGGCCTCCTCCTTCGATTCTCCAAAGATCAATGACTTTGGATGGTTGGATGAAGAGATCTTGTTGATTTGGTGGCTCAAATGGGGGTATTGTTCTTGAGTGGGTTGAGCATCTGGAGGAAGGGGATAAGGTCCCCTATTTTATAAACAGCCCCCCCTCCACGAACCGTTTTCTGACCGTTGGAGAAAAGTCAGACCGGAGACTCCGGTCTACACCGGAGATTCCGGTCCATCTCCGGTCCAGCCTCCGGACCACCATACTAACTGACCCAGCCCTTTCACGAGCCAAGTGGGCCGGAGACTCCGGTCCAGCAGCACCAGAGACTCCGGTCTGAGGTCCACACCAGAGACTCCGGACTAGTCTCCGGACCAGCCTCCGGACTAGCATATTGATTGACCTAGGCAGCAAATGGTGGCCTCCTCCGGGGATTTCTGCGGAAACTCCGGTCCTGCCAGACCGGAGACTCCGATCTGGAATTTCCAAGAACATATACATCTTTGCAGGAATCTTTCCAAAGTGTGAGGGTCCTTTTCACTTTGCATTATATCAACCTGTAGACAATAGTATACTATAAAATGATCTACTTATTGTTAACGGACACAAAAAATGATTATGACAATAAATGTACTTTCACTCGGTGACCTACGTGATCTTTGGCCAGAAGGGCGGCCGTATTCACAAACTCCAGGGCGGAGGCTCTTCTCGGAGCTTCTCGCTCGAACGACCATCTCTACGCAACCAAGTGGTGTGTCCCCAACGGCGCAAAGACGGTCGGTGATGGAGACTCACCGGCGGTGGAGAAGACCAAGGGACTGGAGTGCTTTTAATTTTTTTTGTCCTAGGTCTTTTTTGGAAATTTCTAGGCCTTATCTTCAAATTTCAGGTTCAGCAGGGCAAGTGTTTTTAGAGGCCTCAAATGTAATTTTCTACCCACATGATGTTTATCGCAGCTTCTAGGCCACTCGTGGCGTTTCTTACGGAAAAAATATACTGTGTAGATTCACTCATTTTGCGCCGGACTTAGACAATAAAAGACATCAAAATATGCTGCTGCACAAGTGCAGTGTTCATCTACCCAGTGTCACTAGCACATGAACAAAAACAAGAGAGGAAACATCACTCGGCACAAACACTACCAGGTCCAGGCGCTAGCTGGACAGAGCTAAACTTGGTTACAGCCTGCAGGAAGCAGTGAATGAAAACACACGGCTGATCAACATACGTGACGTGACTAGGTAGAGTAACACTGCGTTGTAGTGTCTTTTTTTTTTAATTCGGGTACGCTAGCTTCCGGTCGCCATGCGGGCCGGGAGGTCAGTTTCCGAGTTCCGACGGGCTCGATCGACAGTCAGTTGCGCACGGTGATGGCGGTGGAGGCGGTGATCATGTGCGTCACCGTGGTGACCCACCTCTTGTACACGGCGTAGTCGTCGGCGCGGAGCTCCACCTTGCCCCTGCTCGTCGTCACCTCGATCGGGTACGTCGCGTCCTCCTCCCGGCTCGCCTTCTCCGGGGCGCACGGGCTCACGTCCTCCACGATACCTGTTGCACGTGTTAGGAATGGTTAGGAATGGATTTGATCGAGACATGGTTCTTGATCCTCTTACATTCTCTGGCGTTGGAGAAGGCCTGCATGACGAGGCTCATCTTCTTGATCCGGAGGACGAGCTTGCCGTTCCTGTCGCACGCCGCCGACACCGTGTGCAGCTTCCACTTGCCGTCCGGCATCGCCACGAACATCTCGTCGCCCTTGGCCAGCGCCGCCTTGGACCGCGCGTAGTTGAAGTCGAAGTCCAGGTCGTCCTGCCACGGCGCCGAACCCGCCTGGTCGCCCCGCTCGCTCTGCCCGTGCCGCCCGCTGCCGCCGCGCCTCCCTCTCAGCGCCGCCGCGCCACGCAGCGCTACACGCCGTCAGAAAAACGATCTTATGATCAACTTCGTAGCCGAATACTGTTTCGGTGAAAGAAAAGGCGGTTCAGGATCGACAAGGCTTACAGGTGGCGGCGGCCGCGGTGAGCGTGATGACGTTGCTGGCGTCGGTGGAGGCCACGGCGGCGCCGACGGCCGCGGCGACCTGCTCCCGCGTGGCGCCCGCGGCCTCGGCCACCTTCGCGCACTGCGCCGCCACCAGCGCGGCCGCCGACGCCACCGACGTCTCCCGCATCGACGCCGACGCCGAGCCAGAACCACGCCGACCCGGCGCGGAGTTCTCGGCGGCGATGGCGGCCAGCACGGCGGCCACACCGGCGACGGACACCGCGGCGTGGACCTCCGCCCGGTGCAGCCGCGCCTCCTCCTTGCGCTTCTGCTTCCGCTCCTTGACCCACTTCTTCAGCGAGACACCGCTCCACGGCGCCGCCATCTTGCGCGGGAGCTGCGTCCACCACGCACACACACAGACACAGGATTCAAACATTTAAGCTCCACGATTCCATCACCAGAAATGGAAGCAAAGCATATTTGCGCCATTTAAGTTCCTCGATACGCGCGTTAATTGGAATGTTCAAATCAATCACCGAGCATAAATGAAAATAAAGCCCATTTGGAAACCCATCTGGCTCCTTCAATTGCACGATTCGTTCGATTTGCGTCACGATTTCCCTGATCGGCTCCTAAACTCTTGCACTCACGATTATGTTTCACTTCCCTGATCATGCTAATTAAAACCTGTCGGCTCCAAAATTATTTCACTCACCCATTTCTTCTTGTTGTCATAGTCCAGCTCCGGGTGAATTGCCTTCTGCAGCCATATCCATGACTGAAAAAAACACAACAAGAAACGAAACACGATCAACATCAGTCTAAAACGTAGGAAGCTTATTTGCATATACACCATGAACACCGGCATCATCGCCGCATGAACTCCATACCTTCAGATCGTCGTATTTCCACGGCGTCTGCGTTGTGCCGAAACTGCTGTTGTCAACGACCAAGCTACGATCACTCCTCTGCAAAACCCAATTTTCATCTTGAGCGTGATCTCCTGCCAAAACATTATCTGCTACGGTACACTGAAGTTACACTCGCTTACCTGCAACTGCGACAGGTCTCTCCTATCATCGTCAAGCCCCACGACAGGATGCTCCACCAGCGCCAAGGACCGATCCTCTACCGGCCCTGTCTGAAGAACCTGGATCGCCGAGCTGCACCAAGCGCTCGAGAGAAGGTCCATCGGCTCCGATGGCGGCGGCTCTTCTCGCGCAATCAGGCCTCTGTCCGGCTCCATGGCTGAAGCTATAGTTCCACCAGAAGTTTTCAGCGACAGATCAGAGATTTATACAGGGCGGTGCTTTGATCTCTGGTGGTTGTGCAGAGGCAAGGTTCCCTTTCTGACACCCACCAGCAGCAGAATAGAATGTCTTGGCATTGCAGGAACCAGATCCTCTTTCAAATCACCAGGATAGCTCCAGCCACTTTAGTCTCAACTTTCAGCTGTAAAAATTGTTAAACAAGACAGGTGTCACAGGGAGGCAGTGAGATTGATGCCCCCAAACACTGATTAAACAAGCGTGTTAGTGGGCTTTCGGGAGGAATAAGAGTGGGGTGGATCATTAGCTTCACCCATTATGCTTTAGCTGCACACAAAGAAGATGGAATCGAAATGGGACCTCCGAGCCTTTACCGTAGAAAATCATCGGCAGAACCGTCCTTAAAACATTTTAGAAGTCTCGGCATGCGCTTTAAGTGCTGGATTTTCTGCTTGAACCACTTAAACAAAACAGTGCTGCAAAGATTAATCAAGTCTTTTTTTTATGCAATGGTCCCGTCTGTTCTATTGCTATTCAAATCGAGTGAAAGGCAGAGGCTCCTGTGGGGAGAACATGCGATGTTTGGAGATTGGGTTGCCACTGCTGCATAAGAAAATTGGGAAAAAGGGCAGCAGGATGAGGGTGTCATCCATACGATGCTGCAGAACTTTCCTTGCATCATTGCCATGCGTGCAATACTGGAATGTTGGAGCAGAGACAGTACGCTTCATGGGCCATAGATCGTACAGCCGCGGTGTCACATCCCGTAGCGCCAAAGTGCAAGAATCTAGCGGGTGTTCAGTGAACTGGGGTTCAGTCTCGTGTGCTGTAGCAAACTGTAGTGTAGAATGGTAGTGCTGAGTTGTTCATGATATGATGATAAGATGGCTAGTTGACACCATATGTATCTGTTCTGAACATTAAGTAAGTTCAGAAAGAAGAAACTCCTAGCTAATCTTTATTTCTTTTTTTTTTCTCGAAAATAGCTAATCTTCACATGAAGGGAGGAAAACATACATTGTGTAGACATGCCTTGAGATTCTTCAGCTATGAAGTATATCTGAAGTCTGGTATATTCCCTTTCTGTTACTGTTACAGCTTTGAGTTTTGAAGCAATGGGGCATTAAAAAGCTTAGTTGATTCTATGCAGGTTCAACAGAAAAATCATCACATCCAGCAGAAGGTGCTGCTGCTGCTATCTCCAATCACTTGCTTGTAGCTACAGTACCATGGCCCTTCCCACTCTGGAACAATGAGCTTTGGATAGAGCAGGAAAGAATTTCATTAATTGGTGAATCATTGGGGGTTCAGTCTCTAAAAAGATTGCAGCATGGTTTGCAGTAGGAATAGTGCTTGCAGGTTATCCAGAACCAGCTGCCAATGGTGAGAGGAATAGTTGAGCAACTCCAAACAATGCTTCTTCCAGAACCAGGCTGCAGTGAGGCACGGCAGTTACTCATTGCTGGTTGGTGTGATAATCAAAATCAAAAGAAAATTCGGTGGCCTTAAGCATATCTTTGGTGCATGCATCAGGTTAAATCTTTTTTTTCACTTATTGCTGCGTGACTAAAGCCGAAAGAGCATTCCAGCTGAAGCCTCTTGTACACTAGTTTATTCTAGTACCATATGTAGGCCTTCTAATCCTGTCTGCTGATCATTCACCTTTTGACAAACTCCAGGGGGCGTTTTTATATCTCACCGCAAGGGCCCTTTTGATCATGGGATACGAGTTTCGATCGCTGAACTTTACAGCTCTTTTCAAAATGTAAAGCTGGCGCTGCAGATCCTTGAAGGCTCTCACTGAAAATTTTCAAGGGGAAGCTGTCTGAAATGATGTTGATTTGTCGGCATGGAGCTCCTGTCATGGCTTTTCAGTAGATCTGTAGAAAGAGAGAATGGGATGACAAGTCTGCACTAAGGTTGCTGAACAAAGTTGAAGCCATGTGCTGCTTTGGATTTTCAGAATATCTTCAGGAATACTTTGATGACTGAAACCTCACCATTTAAGCTGTGAAGTAAGGTGCCATAGTTTTAGTTCAACGAGAAACTTCGTGTTAGTAACAGTATACCCTGTAATTCTTGCCAGTAATATGGTGAGCACTAGAAAGCTGATTAAAATAAGTGCACATTAAGCAATTTTCTCAGTTAAATACTACTTTTAGGGTAATTTCTGAACCTTTGGTTTTACCTTGTTGCCCAGCTCGTTGTATGCCTTTGTCTGGCCAGGTTGTCTGAGTTCTAGTCTCACATGTTATTATGCAGATAAGAAGGTGCGTTTTACTCATCATATTCAATAATAGCAGTTGATAGCCAGCTCAATAAAAAAAACTCCACACAAGAATTAAGCCAAAGCCTGACTTCATTATGAAGAACCCAATCTGCCTGAAATATCATAACCTCAAATGACAAATCAGGCCCATTAAACTTTTGCGGGGGGAATTACAGGATTTGAGTGTTCCCTACGAAAATAACGGCAAAAAGATAATCAACGCCCCCTCAATATAACTATATATTGTACATGACCAAGGAAGAGACTTCTTTAGAACCTTGTTTGTGCAGTCTCCCCATTTCTCCAGTTGCTAACATTTAGAAATTAAACTATCTCTCCATCAATAATGTGGTGCCTCATCAGAACAATTTCCTTGACAAGATTCCTGTAAGTGAATGGACGGACTGCGGCCCTCACGAAGGACCCAGGAGGCGATTCACGCTTCACTCGGTCCTTGGTACTTCTGCCCCTTGCACTCTCCTGCCGAACAAGCTGCACCTCATCCTCCTCAGTCTGCTCCTGCTCTGTAATCATTGTGTTTGAAGTGCTCATTTGCAATTCCATGTCTTTTACCTGTTGCATTTGCTGATTTTTATACTCTTTTGATTTTTCAATCCTAGTCTTGACCAGCTTCTCCATTTTATCAGAACTTTTCATCGCCTCCTTCCATTGCTCATCCCAGTACGCCTCGTTCTCGTCACTACTTTCTATTATTCCATCTGCTTCCACATCTTCACTGACATCGACCACTTCCTCATCTTCATACTCTTGGTCTGTGTCATCCTCAAGATCATCGGTCGCATCAGCACCATCATCCTCAATCCAATCAATGAACTCAGTTTCAGTCTGATTGCCACCCTCATCATCGCTCTCATCAGGCGCATCACACCCAAGCTCCATCTCCTCTAGCATCACTTTCCATTCCTTGGTGTACGGATGTAGGAGCTCCATTGGATGGTTTGTGAGCAGGAACTCCAGACAGCGCGACTTGTCCGCCTCGCTCAGCTTCGAGTATGCATTGACAACATCATCCACATAAGACTTGGGGCTCGCCTTCACAATCCTGCAGAGGCCACCAAAGTAGGTCGTTTGGATGACCCTGCCATCCTGCTCAAGGTCAAACAAGAACTGGTTCTCAGTGGCAGGATCAACCAGTGGGCGGAGCCGGCTGAAGAAGCCCTCCTGAGGCTCGAACCTCGACTGATACAGAGGCCGCTTGACGTATAGGATGTCCGGGCGTGTCCAGGCTGCACAGCGCGTGATCATCTCGCGCGTCGTGTTGCCGAACCGTCCCATGAGGCTCCACTTATCCAGCCGCTGGTCCTTGCTGGCCTGGACGGCGACCTCGGCAGAGAGCGTCCACTGCTCCCAGGGCAACTCGTTGGGGCGCCAACTAGGGTGCCGCACGAACACCCAGTAGTACCGGAACCCGACGGCGTCATCGAGCTCATTGAGGCGGTGGGTAAATTGGTTGGACATTTCGAACTGCTGGTTGCGGTCCCAATCGTCGTGGTCGACGACCTCGGACATGAGGGAGACGCGGTCGTCGGAGAAGCGGCCGCGGATGGGCGGCCCCACGACGATGCCGCGCCAGGAGTAGGGCCCGTAGGCGCCGAACCTGTACCAGTCGTGCCGGTGGCGGAGGCGCGGGTCGTCGGGGCCGTCCATGAAGCGGACGGAGCGGTCGTAGCCGAGGCCGATCATCTCGAGCTCCTCGTCGGTGAAGGCGTCGGCCTGCCCCGCGGCGGCGCGGCGCTTGCGGCGGTAGAAGGCGTTCTCGGAGAGGCGGCGGCTGCGGCGCTTGGCCCGGGATTTGGCCTCGCGCCGCACGTCGCCGCTGCCCTCGATGCGGCCTCCGGCGGGCTTCTTCTTGCTGCGTCCTGCGTGGGCCACGGTGGAGGGGGGCTCCGGAGGGGGCGGGCGCGGAGGCGGGGTTGGGGAGGAGGGGAAGGAGGAGGAGGGGGCCGGGTCGGAGGAGGAGGCATGGGTGGCGGAGATGGAGCAGGGCTTCCGCCTGGAGCAGGCCAGAGGTGGGGAATCTGGGCGGAAGGGGGAGGCGGTGGCGAGGAGAAGTCGATGGCCGGAGCAGCGGCGGCTGCTGTGGAGGAGGCGAGGGGATTGCGGGGGTTTGGGACAGGGGAGCGTGGCCACGCCGGTCGGCATGGCTGGCTGGCTGGATGGCTGGGGCTTTGGGTTTTGCAACTGTTTGGGTAGGAGATTTTTCAGTTCCTCTTCTTCACTGTCCGAGTGTATATTTGATAATTGGGGCCCCATGACGATTCAGCCTCTACCAGTTATCCCTAGCCGGGCCAGCCAGGGCTACAAAGGAACGGCCCGTAATAAAGATATAAATCATGAGGCTCGTTTTAAGGGGTCCCATTTTTTTTTTTGAGGATCAGTCCAGTTTACGAGATCTGAAATGGACCCGTTTAACACAAAATTTGTAAAATGGAGTTCAATTTTTTTTGTAAAATGGCAGTTATTTTACTGATTTAACCATTTTAAGGAGTAGATGATTCTCCATCCTCCCGCCGCCGGAGCAGCCACCGGAGAAAGGGGAATCAAGCAATTCAACGGCGGCGAGGTGGAAGGTCGGGGTCGCTCACAAATTGTCTGCTCCTCTACTGTAGACGGGGAGGGGATAAGGTCCAAATATATCATGTATTCTAGTGCTATTAACTCTTATAGAATCTAACTTGTCGTGACAACCGGTTCACATATATTTTTCTATCTCAATTTTGGTACCTTGCAAACCAAAGAAGCCGAGCAATAGAAATACTTTAACCAATGTCCTTCTGGAAAGGAAAATGATACTGTTCTCCCGGGGGATCCCGTCGTCGCGTCCTCCGGGTCGGTAGCCGTTCGATCTTAGTTGATTCGGCCGTCAATTTTGAACCACGTGGCCCTCTTACTTGCAGTTGCTACACGGCTCCGCGATATACGGGTCGGGCGGTTCCTCCTCGCACGATTGGAACAGGGAAGTGCTAGCGGAGGAGAGGCGACGGAGAGGCGACCGCGGTGCGACGCCGCGCCGCCGCCGAACCCTTCATCGTCGACTGCCGCCGACCGCTGCCGAGCGCCGCCATCGGTTTGTGCTCCCCCGGCTCTGCTCCCTCTCTCATCTCCCCTCTCTAATCTCTCTCTGCTCTGCTTTCCCGCAGAGTAACCCCCGACCGCCGCCGACCGGTTCATCCTCGCCCGCCGCCGACCGCTGCCGAGCGCCGCCGCCCATCCTCGGTTTGTGCTGCCGTCCATCCTCTCTAATCTCTGCTCTCTAACCTCCCATCTCTAACCTTGCCCGGCTCTCTGATTTTTGCGCAGAAACCCTAGGCGGCAGGAGGTGATGGGACCGCCGCCGATGAGCGATGCGGCGGGAGGGAGCACCTCCGGCGGCGCGAACGTTGAGGTGATCACCCGACGGCAGCCGCTGTTCTGTTTTCTGCTTCCATTTTTTGGTAGTTGCTACTAGGATTTGCTACTTGCTACTAGGATTTGCTACCGCAGTAGCGTGATTAGTACTAGGATTAGTACTATGGTTTTTGGTACTAGGATTAGTACTAGGAGTATGATTAGTACTAGGATTTGTTACTCCAGTAGTTTTGCTACTTGTGCATTATGATTTTGATCCCAGTAGTTGCTACTCTAGTGTATATGTTTGCTACTTTAGTTCATTTTTTACTACTCTAGTATGATATAGTGTACTGGAATTTGCTACTCTAGTATGATATAGTGTATATCCCAGTAGTTGCTACTCTAGTATGATATTGTTGGAGATATGCCCTAGAGGCAATAATAAATGTGGTTATTATTATATCTTTGTGTTTATGATAAATGTTTACATTCATGCTATAATAGTATTAACAAGGAAACATTAATACTTGTGTGATTTGTAAACTTAATTTGAAGTCCCTAGTAAAGCCTCTATATAATACTAGCTTGTTGGTTAATAGATGATTGTGGTTTCCCTATCATGAACATTGAGATGTTATTAACAACAAGATCATATCGTTAGGAGAATGATATGATGGACATACTCCTATAGATAAGCGTAGCATAAAGATCAAGTCATTTCAATAGTTCAATTGCTATATGCTTTCTGATACATAGTAACCTAATTCCTTCGACCATGAGATCATGCATATCACCTTTACCGGATGGATGCTTTGATGACATCAAACACCACACCGTAATTGGGTGGCTATAAAGGTGGCATTGAGTGTTCGGAAAGTATTGGTTGAAACACATGGATCAAGAGTGGGATTTGTCCATCCATATGACGGATAGATATGCTCTGGGCCCTCTCGGTGAAATTTCATCCAATTAGCTTGCAAGCATGTGACTGGCTCACAAGGGATCACATATCACGGGAACGAGAAAAGAGTACTTATCGATAACGAGGTTGAACTAGGTATGCAGAGATACCGACGATCATAACCTCAGATAAGTAAAGTATCGTGAGACAAAGGGAAATTGGTATCGTATGTAAATGGTTCATTCGATCGCAAAGTAATCTTAGAAATATGTGGAAGCCATATGAATTTCCAGATTCCTCTATTGGTTATTGATCGGAGAAGTGTCTCGATCATGTCCGCATAATTCACGAACCGTAGGGAGACACACTTAAGGATTCGACGTTGTTTGAGTAGTTATGGAATGATGAGAAAGAGACCGAATGTTGTTCGGAGTCTCGGATGGGATCCGGGATATCACGAGGAGATCCGGAATGGTCCGGAGAATAAGATTCATATAAGGAAAGTCCCGTTTCGGAGTTGGGGAATGCTTCCGGTGTTTTCATCGGGAATGTTCTAGAATGTTCCGGAATGTTCGGCACTCCGGAGGGGAAGGGTACATGGATGTGTTGTATCAAGTTGGTATGATTGCATCATGTACTAAGTGTCATCGCTGTTCCAAATAAAGGATTAATTCAAATCCTAGTTTGAAAAGTCAAATAGCTAAATTGAAAAGTCAAACGGCTAAATTTGGAAAGTGGAAAAGAGGAGGAAAGGGGAAACCGAGTTGGGAAGGAGTTCCCTCCTCCAACCGGCGGCGCCCCCTCCAAGACGAGTTGGGGAGGAACTCCTCTCCCTCCCCCTTGGCCGGCCGGCCCCTCCACCTATATAAGGAGGGGCAGGGCTCCCTCCTAGGACACACAAGTACCTCTCCTCCAAACCCTAGCTTGGCGCCACCACCTCCTGCAGCTGCCGCCGCCTCCTAGGGTTGCCCTAGCCGCCGACTTGGGATGCCCCAAACCCTAGCCGCCGGATCTAGCACCTCCTCCTTGGTGTGTCTAAAACCTAGATCGCCGAGGAGCTCTCTCATACTCCACCATACTCGCTCCGGCTTAAGGCGAAGCCCTACGAGATCTCCCCTCTACTTCCGGTACCACGCCGTTATGCTGCTGGAATCGCGAGGAGAGTGCTACAACCTCCGCTGCCTGCTGGAACAAGGGAGAGGAAGGTCTTCGTCGAGTACCGAACGTGTGACCGACTGCGGGAGCGCTGCCGGAACGCAGCGCCGGAAGGATCGTCTACGCGATCTTGAGATCGGAAAGAGTACGACTACATCACCCACGAGAATCCGCTCTCGTTAAACACTTTGGAATCTTCGAGGGTAAGTTATTCCATCGACTCGTTGCTACAATCTAGTAGATAGATCTTGGCTTGTTTGTTTGTATGCGGTAGAAATTTTTTGTTTTCCATGCTACGAAACCCTACAGATATAGTGTACTGGGATTTGCTACTTGCTACTAGGATTTGCTACTGCAGTAGCATGATTAGTACTAGGATTAGTACTATGATTTTGGTACTAGGATTAGTACTAGGAGTATGATTAGTACTAGGATTTGCTATTCCATTAGTTTTGCTACTTGTGCATTATGAATTTGATCCCAGTAGTATGATTGGTAATCCCAGTAGTTTTGCTACTTGCTACTTGTGCATTTTTGGTAATCCTAGTAGTATGATTAGTAGCCCAATGTTTAGTAGTTTTGCTACTGCAGTATTATGATATTGCTACGTTAGTACTATCATTTTGCTACTTTAGTACTAGGATTTTGCTACTAGGTACAACCACCATTTTGCTAATGTATAAACAAATTTGCTAGTTAAGTAGTAGCATTTTGCTACTTTAGTACTAGGATTTTTCTACTAGGTACAACCACCAAAGTTGCTGCTAACTGTCAGTTTTGTTAGCAGTATTCAGTAGTAGCATTTTGCTACTTGTGCATGTTTCAGCAGGTTTTTGCTACTAGGTTGATATGTTGACATGCTATATGTAGCTTTTTTAGATTGTTTTTCTAATTTCGGTTTGTATGCTATATGCTAGGTTTTTTTGGTTATATATGTAGCTTTATGTAGCTTTTTTTGTTTGCATTCTATTTTTTGGTTGGTTGCTACATGTAGCTTTTTTGGAGGTTGAGGTCACACCATAACCATACATGTTTCTATTTTCCTTTTGCTGCAGGTTGCTGTTGTTGATAAGAGCAAAAAGGGCAAAACGGTTGTTGTGAGCTGCAAGAAAGTTGGCGAGGGAGCGAGTAATGTCAAGGAGGATATTTGGATGTCGAAGGACCTTTTCGGTGCCAAGCGTTTGCGTATTCTTGCGGACAACCTTTCTCCAGCCAAGAAGCAGATTATTCAGTCAAAGAGTGCATTTCGAGCATTGTTGAATGTTGCACAGTTTAGGATTCCTAATGAGCTTACGGATTTTGTTGTTGCACATACTTCTACTCGTCTCCGTGAGTACAAGCTTCGGAAGAACCAGATGGTGTTTACCATGGATATGGTAAGGAAAGTGTTTGGAATCCGCTGCGGGAGCAAGCCTATTGATCTTTCTATTACTGGAGGTGCAGAGCTTGATGAGATTCGATACCTCTACCATGCTGGAAAGAAGAGGCCAGAGTTATCAAATGCTATCTGTTGGAGATATGCCCAAGAGGCAATAATAAAGTGGTTATTATCATATCTTCATACTTATGATAAATGTTTACATACCATGCTATAATTGTATTAACATAAAACATTAATACTTGTGTGATTTGTAAACATAAAAGAGTCCCTAGTAAAGCCTCTTGTTAAACTAGCTTGTTGGTTAATATATGATCATGGTTTCCTGATCATGAACATAGAGATGTTATTAACAACATGGTCATATCATTAGGAGAATGATGTGATGGACATACTCCTATAGTTAAGCGTAGCATAAAGATCAAGTCATTTAATATAGTTCATTTGCTATAAGCTTTCTGATACATAGTAACCTAATTCCTTCGACCATGAGATCATGTTAATCACCATCACCGGAAGGATGCTTTGATGACATCAAACACCACACCATAACTGGGTTGCTATAAAGGTGGCATTGAGTGTTTGGAAAGTATGGGTTGAGGCACATGGATCAAGAGTGGGATTTGTCCATCCATATGACGGATAGATATACTCTGGGCCCTCTCGGTGGAATGTCATCCAATTAGCTTGCAAGCATGTGACTGGCTCACAAGGGATCACATATCACGGGAATGAGAAAATAGTACTTATCGGTAACGAGGTTGAACTAGGTATGCAGAGATACCGACGATCATAACCTCGGATAAGTAAACTATCGTGAGACAAAGGGAAATTGGTATCGTATGTAAGTGGTTCATTCGATCGCAAAGTAATCGTAGAAATATGTGGGAGCCATATGAATTTCCAGATTCCTCTATTGGTTATTGTTCGGAGAAGTGTCTCGATCATGTCCGCATAATTCACGAACCGTAGGGAGACACACTTAAGGATTCGACGTTGTTTGAGTAGTTATGGAATGATGAGTAAGAGACCGAATGTTGTTCGGAGTCTCGGATGGGATCCAGGATATCACGAGGAAATCCGGAATTGTCCGGAGAATAAGATTCAGATAAGGAAAGTCCTGTTTCGGAGTTGGGGAATGGTTCCGGTGTTTTCATCGGGAATGTTCTAGAAGGTTCCAGAATGTCCGGCACTCCGAAGGGGAAGGGTACATGAATGTGTCATACCAAGTTGGAATGATTGCATCATGTACTAGGTGTCATCTCTGAACAAAATAAAAGGTTTTAATCAAATCCTAGTTTGAAAAGTCAAACGCCAATTTGAAAAGTCAAACGGCTATTTTGGGAAGTGGAGGGGAAGTGGAAACCGAGTTGGGGAGGAGTCCCTCCTCCACCGCCGGCCCACTTGGGATCCGAGTTGGGGAGGGATTCCCCTCCCCTTGGTCGGCGCCTCCCTCCTATAAGAGGAGGGGCAGGGCTCCCCTCCTAGACACAAGTTTTCCCCCTCTAAACCTAACCCTAGCCGCCGCCGCCCACCATAGCCGCCGCCTAGGGTTTCTCCCCTAGCCGCCGACTTGGGAACCTCCAAGCCCTATCCGCCGGCCCTAGCAAACCCTCCTTGGTGTGTCTAAACCCTAGAACACCGAGGGCTCTCTCATAGTCCACCATACTCGCTCCGGCTTAAGGCGAAGCCCTGCGAGATCTCCCCTCTACTTCCGGTACCACGCCGTCGTGCTGCCGGAATCACGAGGAGAGTGCTACAACCTCTGCTGCCTGCTGGAACAAGGGAGAGGAAGGTCTTCGTCGAGTATAGAACGTGTGACCGACTGCGGAAGCTGCCGGAACGCAGCGCCGGAAGGATCGTCTACGCGATCTTGAGATCGGCAAGAGTACGACTACATCACCCACGAGAATCTGCTCTCGTTAACCGCTTTGGAATCTTCGAGGGTGAGTTCCTCTATCAACTCGTTGCTACAATCTAGTAGATAGATCTTGGCTTGTTTGTGTGCATGCGGTAGAAAATTTTTGTTTTCCATGCTACGAACCCCTACACTATCAATATCTCAAAGAATTGTGCTGATACAGATGAGGAAACCATCATTCGCACTTGGGATCTTGTTTCCCTGGCCACTGTTGTTGCTCCAAAAAGCTCGAACCATGTTAACTTGGAATATGTTAGTCTCATTGCTGACCCAACCAAAACAGATGAGTATTCTTGGGGTAAGCATTTGTTGGGTTTGTTGATGCAAACTGTGAGCAATATTCAGAAGAAGAAGCAAGCACATGTTCTTCCAAAGGACTATAGCAAATTTGAGTTTTGGATAACTGGCCCATTCATTCTTCTTGGTGTAAGTTATCTCCCATCTTTTATATTTGTATGTAGCGGTTTGCAGCGTTTGTTTTGCTACTACTAACTTTATTTGGCCTCTTTTTGTAGATTGCTTATATGGATTATTTGGATTTCCCACCCTGCGATCACACGTTTGACAAGTCATTGCCTAGAGTATGCTCCGTCAAGACCAGTGACTTCACTTTTGTTGTACAAAATGACTCGGATAGAAAGATTTTATCGAACAAAACTGTTTTCGGCAGGCGAGATGTAATGTTCTTTCCAGCACCACAAACATTCTCTTCTTTTGTTAATCCTATTAATGTTAACATTAATTTTTATTGTGTGTAGTTCCTCCCATTGTCTGCAACACCTTATGATACTGCTCCTGGTTATGATGATTTGAACAAACCTGCTCCAGTGGAAGATGTTGATGTTAATCCTTATGCTTCATTGAATGAATGGCTAAATTTCCCTAGCAGCCAGGATTTGCAGGTATAAAATTGCTACTGTACTGTTATTTGTTTGCTACTTCAGTGCATTGATTTTGCTACTTAGCTACATTGCTCTGCTACCTCTTTTTGCAATTAGTCTTATGTAGTTCTGTTAACATGTATTATAGATTTTGCTACTTTAGCTTATAGGTTTTGCTACTTTAGTATATAGGTTTTGCTACTTTAGTGTATAGGTTTTGCTACTTTATTTTATTGGATTTGCTACATAAGCTTTATTAGCTTATAGGTTTTGCTACTTTATGTTACAGGTTTTGCTACTTTAGTTTATAGGTTTTGCTACATTAGCTTTATTGGTTTGCTACCACTCTGAACATTTTTAGTGTACTTCTGAACTGAACTGTTTTGCTACTTTAGTTATTATGTTTTTCTATTTTAGTATATAATTGTTGCTACATTAGCTTTATGAATTTGCTACTCCTTATGCGTTAGCCTCGGTGTTAGGGTACCGAGGCGGAGTCGCCGTCGACGCGATCCTTCGAGGTTTCGTCGCCCGTACGACGTGGTAGCGTCGACGGGCGACGAAACCGAGCCGCTGGACTAGATTTTACTCTTTATGTATGTTGACGACTTAGGTGGGGGTGGTGGATAAGTTACCCCAAATTATCTACCCGTATGCAAAAGAAGCTTAATAGAATTTTATTATACCATATTTTTCGAGGATTCGTTGCTCGTACGCCGCGGTAGCGGCGACGGGTGAAGAATCTGAGCCGCTATTCTTAGAATTTCATCATTTATCTTGTCTTTGGTTTACTAACTTGCTTCTAATGTTTGCTAATAGGTTCCCGCTCGTTTCAAAGCATTGTATGAGAAGCACAAGGCAATTTTTGAAGCACATGTTGATGTGACAATGAAGAACCTTTCTGCTGGATTGAAGCGCATGCAGGCTCAACGCATGGCTACCCTTTTGGTTGATGTTGAATCATCAAGTAAAGAAGAAGATGGACCAAGTGTTGTTTTTCCAACCAAAAGTACAACAGATAATGATCAGCTGCAGGATGATGATGGTTCAGAAACTGAGGATGATGAGAAGCTTTATGCTACATCGGAGCCCGAGGACCATGGTGTTGCTGCAGCAGCTGCTAATGATACTGATGGTGTTGCAGAGGATGTTGTGGAGCAAGGTGGTGTTGCAGATGCTGCTGTGGAGCAAGGTGGTCTTGTAGCAACAAAACATGCTGATGTTCCTCAAGCAGGAATAATCATTGATTCTACGAGCAAGGGAGCTGATGCTACTGAGAAGCCGGATGTTGTTAGCCCTGACAGGTCTCCAATTCACAGCCCTAGGAAGGATATTTCTGATGAAGCTTGGGTCAATGCTCCGGACAAAACACCGTTTGATCTTTTCGAGCCTCGGACCGATGAGTATGAAGAGTTTTGCATTTCACAGTCTCTCCCACCTTCCTGTGATGCCCCAACCGTTGCCGTGACCACTGCCTCTAATGCCTTTGAGAGTATTCAAGCAGCACCTTCCACTTTGGTCAATCTTGCACCTTTCGCTTCAGTAGAGCCTGCGACACCTGCTGTTCTCATTGCACCTGGTATGAACATTTTCTTGTAGTTTCTTAGATATGCTTCCGCTTGTTTGCTTCTTATATATGCTTCCGCTTGTTTGCTTAAGACATAATTGTTTTCTCTTTTTGCAGTTGTTGTTAACATTGAGTCAAGTGTTAAAGGAGATGGTAGCTCGGGTTTGTTGACACATGAGAAGAAGACAAGGTTTAAGAGGGCTGCCAAGGAGGAGCTCACACCTCCAAAGTTGAAAAAGATGAAGGTCTGTGAATATGTAGAACAAACATACTCCACATTTGTGATGAATGGTGGGCCATCCGAAGGATAGGGCACCGTAAGTTTATGTTTTTTGCTACTCTGAAGTAATGTTTTTGCTACCTTGCATCTAGCTAATTGCTACATGTGTCTATGTGTTTTGCTACTTACTTCTTTCACTTGTAGGATATAGTTTTCCATTGAATCTTCTGCAGCTTGAACTACCTGCTACCTTAGTTCATTTTTTTGCTACTTTACATTGAATTGTTTGCTACTTTAGTTCATAGTTTTTGCTACTGTACATTGAACTACCTACTACTTTAGTTCATTTTTTTGCTACTTTACATTGAACTGTTTGCTACTTTAGTTCATAGTTTTTGCTACTTTAGATTGAAATGTTTGCTACTTTAGTTTATTGTTTTTGCTACTTTAGATTGAACTGTTTGCTACTTTATGTAAAACTATCTGCTACATGTGCATTCCTTTGTGCAGGCCAGTTTTTGTGGAGATTGGGCGGTATTATACCTGCTACAGAACTTTCCAAACATCGCTTCGGCCGCGCCAAAATCTAGATAGTGAGTTGATGAATGTTTGGATTGAGAAATTTAACCATGAGTCGGACATTGTCTGCAAGAAAAGTGCACGACAGAAGAGGAAGTACGCTTTCATGCAGCACTTTGTGGTAAGTAGCACTTTTCTTGATCTTTTACTTGCTCAATATGCATATGATAGCTACTCTGCTACATTATTGTTAATTTCTTTATGCTATATTAGTACTAGCATTTTGCTACCTTTTGTGTGCTTGCTGAACCAATACAGATAGTAGCAATTTTTACTTGCTTTTGCCGCTGCTTCATACTACTTTTTATCTTCAACACAAAACAGGAGAAGCTTATTGTTGATCCAAAAGCATTCAATGCTAAAGCATGTATGGATGAGTTGAAAGAGCAGAATGCAAAGTTCAAGATTTTCAAGTGTGACCTTGTGAGTTAACATCCTTGCTTCCTATCTCGTTCATGTTTGCTTTCTATACAAGATGCTAAATATAAATTTATGTTTGAATGTAGCTATACTTTCCTATTGTGAAGTTCAACCATTGGGCAGTTCCCTGTATCAACCTAGTAGCAAAGTAGATGCATATTTTTGATTCAATGAAAGGGGCCAAAGATGCTAGTGTGATGGATGATTGTGCATGCAATCTGGTTAGTAATCCAGCTACACTTGTTCATTGTGTTTGCTACATTTATAGTTGGGCCTTTTATTTGCTGCATATCATTAACCATGTAGTGTGTTTGCTTTGTTTTCCAGTTCGCAAACTTTGCAATTCTTGTGAAGCAATCAAAACTAGCAGACAATATCAACTTCGACACTTACCTGCTAACTAATCTTGATCACCCGCAGCAAACTACCATGTAAGATTTTGCTCAGCTTTTTATTTTGCTTTTTTTTCAATCCTTGTCCTGATCACTAGTTTCAACTTTTGCTACATTATTGTTTTTTAATTGCTACCTAAGTTTACAACTCTTGCTACTTTAGCTTCCTACACTTGCTACATCAGTTTCTGCTTGTTTTTTACTAATCTATCTGTTTGTTTTTTGGCAGATTTGATTGTGGATTCTTCAGCATGCTATTCATGGAAAGCTTCACCGGCAAGGTCATGCCGGAGTTCGACAACAATGCTATACCACTTCTAAGGAAACTTCTTGCATCGGATCTGATTGAGGCAAGGCAAAACAAAGGATCAATGCTACAGCTAATGGAAGAAGAGTTACAGAAGAAGCGTAGTTAGGTTGAAATTGATGTAATCGTTGAAACTGATGTCGTCCTTGTGATCTTATTTTGCACTTTGTAATGGTTCAAAGTGATGTAATCGTGGATGTGTTCGATGCTACAACATTTGTGGATTATCTTTTGTGGATAGGTTATGTTGGATGGATAAGTGCTACATGTTTGGAATGGTTTTATATATAGCTTTTGAAGTTTGGAATGTTGTTTATTATCTTCTGAAGCTTCAAGTAGTGTGATTTCTTTGATAAGTTCTGTACATGCTACATACATGCTGCATAAATGCTAAAAATGAGTATTTACCTAGACATGCTGTCAATTTTTTTTGGCCACCCCAGGTGTTAATTTGCTACATCTGTGTAGCCATATTGCTACATGCATAGAAATGGTGTGCTACCCAGGTGTCCAAGATTTTCTACTAGGTTTAATGTAGCAAATATTTCTGTGACATTCATTCATAAGAACAAGTTTTGTCTATGGTAGCAATTTTATATACAAAATGCAGGCTATATGCTCCAAAGTGGCAATACTTTTGCTACCAACAATATTCTGTCATATCACAAAATTCATATCTTGCATCAAGATGATGCTACATCTATACTGTATGTATGCTACATAGTAATGACAAAAATGCTACTATCTGGTAGTACATGTAGTTTCAACTCTATAGTTTCAACTCTATTTTCGCAGCATTCCCCGCAATCAGTGCTTCCATGGAGACGCATTGTTTCACGGTGTGACCTTCTTCATTGCAGTATGGGCATTTTTGCTTTCTTGGATTCTTCTTCGGTGTTGCATCAGTTTGCTTCTTCTTTGTCTCTTGAGCTTTTTTCCTTCTCTTGGCATTTGCTTCATCACGAAGCTCAACCAATGGTTTGTTACGCTTTGACTTCTCAGTTGGTCTTCCTTTTGGATTTACCCTCGCAGGGTTCTTGAGCGTGCTACTCGGAGCATCATTACGTTCTTCTTGTTGTTGTTGATTGTTTACACCATGCTGTGGAGGAATACTTTGCTCTTGTAGCAAAATTTCTGTCCCTCCTCCTTGTTGCTCTACTTCTTGCTCCTGTGTAGCATGTTGTGTGTTCCTCATATTTGCTACAACCTGCTTCACATCATCAATCATCTTGGAAACAACAACATATGTTTCATCACTGAAGCAAGCATCCGAAGCGAGTTCATTCATCTTTCTGTATAATGCATTGTACTTGAGAGTATTGGTTCCTGGGATCCCAAATCTGATGGTATTTGTCTCGGGATCAGGTGCAGGCATTGTTGCTGTAGCAGACCATCTTCGTAGCATGTATCTCTCTAGAATTTGCTGGACATTCAAGTGCACCATCACCCTCACTATATGCGGGCATATAAGGCCACACATCTCAAATGTGTTGCATCCGCACTTGTAGCACTCATCATCTAACTTGACTTGCACCTGGTAGGTTTTGACACCATAACCAGGGTTTGGAATGAGATCAAAACACATGCCTTCACCCTCAACCTGCATTGGATAAAACCTTGTAGATTTCTCAATCATCTTTTGGAATCTTGTGAAGATCTCCCTCGTGTAGAACTCCAGCCCCTACTTTTCAATGTTGTAGCTACAAAAAATGTTTGCTGACTGTCAGGGTGGTGCTACATCAGGTGTTACATTATGCTACAACAGTTTTAAAAATCTGCTACCACAGATATAAAATAATTCTAATGGAAAATCTGTCTGTAAAGAGAAAATCTCACCTTCCCCATAGTGGTGTTGTTGTTGTATCCATGGTGAATGCTGCATTGTCTTCTCTGTCTAGCATCAGGTTTTGGCACAACTCGTATTGCTGCATGAAGTTCCAAACTGAGCCACTTGGGCGAATTAAAGTTTTAAAGTACGAGTTGAGGCCTTCGAATCTTCCTGTTGTGCTTGTAAAGGGAAAGAAACTTTGTCTGAAGTACACAGGTTCCCACATGTTTCTGCTCTTCCACATGTTCTGCAAATGAGTGTTCTCAGCCATAGCAAAAGTTTCCAACATATGCTGCCAGCATATCTCAAATTCTGCTACGGTGTCCATGCTATAAATGCATGAGTAGAATGCTGCAGCAAATGGGATACCTTCTCTCAAGGGAGGACCAAGCTTTGTTCTTGCTAATCGTAGCACATGGAAGATGCAGCATATGTGTACCAAATCAGGATATATGTTTGAAATTGCTGCAGCCATTGCTTGGTCTTGGTCTGTCATGATATGGTCTGGCGCCAAACCGTTCATTGCTTCCTTAATTTTGGTGAATACTCAGCTGAATGTTTCAGTTGTTTCATCAGGTAGCAAAGCACAGCCCAACACAATTGTGTGTGTGTGGTTGTTGATGCCCACAAGTGGAGCAAAGGGCATGTTGTACTTCTTGGTATAAAATGTAGTGTCGAAAAACACCGAATCCTTGTACTTGGGGTACAAGGCCCTTGTCCTGCCATCCACCCAAAAGAGAGCTCTCACTGCATTGTTTCCATCCACTTGCTTATCAAAGAGGAATGTAGGGCTTTCTGCTTGTCTCCTTTCAAAGTACTCAATATTCATTGACATGTATCGTAGCGAAACTTCCTCACGTAGCATAGTCCTTATGTTGGACACATCACGCTTCACAAAACCAAGGCACCTCGGGTCACCTCCGTGCACACTTCTGAGGCATCCCATCATCTGAGCTGTGCTAATGTTTTGGTTGTGTAAAGTTTGGATGAACTGAAAGTCCTCCTCGGTAACCTTCCTATGAGACCGGTAGTACCGTTTTCTCCCAATTTGCTTTAGCAACTGGTGTGTGTGCTCTCCTTGAAAGGCCGTTATAGTCCATATTCCATTTATCTTTCCAACAAGCATTCTAGATTTACAATCATGCCGCAACACCCTATTCTTCTGCCTCAAAGCTGCTACGTCCATTTTGAGGCCAGCTTGTTTGCTACGTGACTTCTGTGCACTGAAATTGATCATGTCTATTGGACCTCCTTCTCCAGAACTATCCTTAGTAGCATTTTTTGCTTCGTCAACTGGTTTTCCGGCATGGACACACTCAAAAACCCTACTAAGAATTGCATCTTTTGGGGCACCTCTTGTTGTGCTATACTTGGTGTTACCAATCCGTGTACCAAACCCGAGCTTGAAAGCATAGTCATTGTATACTTGCTTCGCAACTTCAAGGTCATCAAATGTCATTCCAACATATGGTACAAGAGGCTGCGAGCAAATCTCTTCACCACCTTCTTCAGCAACAAATGAAGCATTGCTACTAGCTGCACTTTCTGCTCTTGTAGCAAATTTTTGTCCAAAGGTTCCTGCAGCAGATTGTGGTGGAGCAATCTCGTAAGCAGATTGTGGTGGAGCAATTATTCCTTCAGCAGCATATCCTTCAGGACCGTACCCATCAGCAGGCTGGTTGAGGTCGAATCCTCCCAGTATACTGTCAGCAACAAACCCCTGCAATTTAAAAAAAGAAAAAAGTTTAGGTCGAAGCATAATGTGCTACATAAATGTGCTGCATGTAGTATCACCCTAATTTGCTACATTAATATGCTAGTATCACCCTAATTTGCTACAATGTAGCATCACATCTGCCTAAACTTTTTCTGCAGTGTAGCACATTGTCCAGCAAAGCATGTTGTAGCACCCCTAATTTTTATTTTGCTACAATGTAGCACCCTTATATGTTTTGAGGTTGTTTTCCTGCCATCTGCCTAGCAGCACCCTATTTTGCTACAATGTACAAGCCAATTAACTAGTATTTGCTACATATGTAAGTATTTTCTGCTACCATGTAGCACAAACATGAACAACAATGGTGGAAACCTAATCTAGAGCTTACCGATGGTGCTGGAGGTTCTTCCTCAGGATTTTGATTGAAAAACACTGGAGGATTTGTGTGCTAGGCTAGATTAGGTTGCTGCGCTCGATTGGAGACATCGGTGTTCGCCGAATCGGAGCGCCACCGGGTGAGAGGATTTGACCCCCCACTAGAAGCTATGATTGGCGGAGGTATAAGGTGGTGAGGCTGACCAGGAGGGGGTAGAGTATGGTCCCTCGAATATGGCTCATCTCCGGCGCCGGCGAACGAGATCGACAGCGCAGTCGCCTTCGCCGTCCTCACAGGATCCCGCACGACGCGACTCTCAAGCTGCCTCCGTTTGTTTCCAGTTTTCTGCGTGCGAAGCGGTTTCTGCTGCAACGTAGCAAAAGCGGGCGCGTGTACCGGTTAGACGGTTCGATCTGATTAGATCGTACGGCTCCGGACCCGGGGGATTTTGGGGAAATATCCCCCGGGGGACGCGTAGCACTGTCCTTCTGGAAAGGTACCAGGTATATATCATTGTGAGGTTGTGACCCGGATTCTTATTTAGACAAAGTACAGTACCTTTAAGAAAAAAGGAACAAATAGGACATATGTACCCGATTCGTCAATTGAATATGCTTCCACCGAATAGAGATATCAAGTTCATCATAGTTCATATAAATCAAAATAGGGATGTATGAATTGGTGCTCATGCTAGTATACGGGTAGCCATGTTATTGATTGGTGGAGATATTGTTTGCAACCCAAAGCGTCTTATTCGTCACCTCCATCTTCTCTTTTCATGTCTCGGCGGCTCTATCACCATCAGCTCACATGTTTCCTCCAAAACCTTTCGACCGCAATTACATACTTGATCCTAAACCTGTAAACCCTAAGTTGTTGCCTCACCTTCGATAACTCACTCTGGTTGGGAACTTGTCTCACCTCTATCAAGGCGCCAATGCTTCACCATATCGTTGGCCATGACTAGGGCTCGCCGAATTCGAAAAAAGATGGGAGAGAAAGACGAGTTCCCTTAGGCCTCATTTTTTCGAAATGGGGAGCGGAGCCCCGGCCTCTGCATGAAGCGATTCACACAACATTTACTTATTATTAGAACCACATTGTTTGACAAACACTACAAGGAATGTGTCATCTTGTGACCTTTTGATAGTGACTGTGGATAAAATCGTCATATATCTATGACAATTCTGCACCATATGGTCGTAAGCCGTTTGACAAGGCCATATCCTTATTAAACTATGACGATTTCGCTACGGAGCATCGTAATTTGTATGGACGGAATCGTCATAATTGGTAAGTCTAAGCGGGATATAAGAGAAGTACAATATTAGCCGTTGGATGTGAGCAGGATGAACGGATAGGATGGCGATCTGTGGAAACTTGCTATGGATCGATGACTTGGCAGGTCGCACATCCAACCCTAGGTCCACGTCTACCACATCGCGGGCGCATACTCATCATCTCGCCGCCGCCACCCCCACCCCGACCCCTACTCCCACTGCTCCCGAATCTCGATCCCGATCCCATCGCCAACGTCGATCTGCGCTCGCCCCCTCCCATCCACAGCGACCCCATCGCCAACGCCGATCTCCGCTCGCCCCCTCCCATCCCGATCCCATCGCCAACGCCGATCTCCGCTCGCCCCCTCCCATCCGCTCGCCATCGTCGATCTCCTCCTAGGAAGGGCCACGACCAAGATCTCATGGCTGCCAGGGACCAAGATGCTGCCGTCCATCTTCAGTCGCAAGGGATCCTCGGACTTCTCCTGGACCTCCACCGCCGACCAGGTCACCCAATACCTCACCGCCATCATCACCGGTAACGCCCCTCCCGTCCCCTCCTGCCTCCTTAGTTTCCCCTTGTCACCGTCGCTGCCCACTTGTTGACGGATCCGATTCTGGAACCCAGGGGAGTCCAGCGGGATCGGCGCCGAGACGACGCGAGTCTTGGCAGAGCGCAGGGACCATGTCGTCATGACCTCGAGGAACCTCGCCGCCACCGACTCCATGCCCCGGGCCATCTTCGCCGACACACCTTCTGCCACCCTCGACGTCATGGACCTCGACCTATCCTCCATGGCCTCCGTCCCCAAGTTCACTGATGACTTCAACGCTAAGGTACTCCCACTCAACATCCTCATGTACCTACTACACCTGCACGCTCCCTTCCCACCTTCACGTTATTCTGATCTCACCACTGCGACTTACTGCTTCCAATCATACATACTACAATCCTGGTAGTTTGGATGCAGTGGTACCATTTGGCTGCTTGTATGCAGATAGCTTCCATACAATTTAATACCTTCACCTTATTCTGATTCCTTTCTTGATGTGCTTGTATGTGCCACCAAGGTAATTTGCAGTCAGATTTGTTATGCTATATGCAACTTTTTCTATAACAACTAGTTGCTAGCTAAAGCAAGATCTTAATATATTTATACTTGAAACATTCTCATCTTCATAAGTCTTTAGCCTGGACCTGAATATGTCCTATGGATCATCTAATCCTTCGATAGTGGTATTTACTCCAATAAAATGGTCACTTGCTTTATTTTCTCTTTTAACCTATATCAGACTCTGTTTAGGTTCTGCATATGGACCTACTGTTCCATATTCAGCATAACATTTTTTATAAAGCATGTGTTCTCATGTTGGCTCGATGTTTTATTTAGCTATCTATAATCACCACCATCGGATTTGTCAAAGGTGCCCCAAACACTGATGTATGAGGGTTCAATGTTTACCACAAGATTCGTTTAACGATGTGAGCTTTCTTATTTTCCAGCCCACTCACAAACCTAGGATATTAATAAAGTTGTTCCTTCAAGCGATGCCTTTATCTTGGTATACACTTGATTAACCTACTTCTGCTGTTTGGTATACACATGTCTAGATAGATCTGGAAGAATGATACACATGTCTAGTTATTTGATTGCAGAGTTGTAAATCTTTTCATTACCTATGAGTGTGATGTGATATGTGGCTGTTAATTGTCGTGGCACTCATATGTATGTTGTATGTACTTTATAAGCCATCTATAAATGTTCCTTGTGAATGTAATAGTTTCATGTTCAGTGTTGGCAATATATTACATGGTTTAAGCTCACTGATCTCTACAATAACGTTTGGTAATGGAACATTTACTTGATCGGGGAGTAGCATGTCATCACATTGTGATATATTCTGTAGCATGTGTGTAGTGTGTACTCGAACATATGTCGCTCTTCTATAGCAATCCAGTTTCTTGCATCTTGTAGAAATTTATGAAGGTAGATAGAAAAGAGTTACCATTAGTCTCATCTGGAACAGTAAATTGATGTTTCTATTTTAGTTATGCTAGAGTAATGTAGTGTTGAATCGGTTCACATGTTTTATCTTTAATCTTGGTAGTGTGATAAACACATTAGTAAATATGAATAACTTTGACACAATTACTAAGTTACCTTGTTTTGGATCGGTACCTATCATTGCCATGTAACAAAAACCACAAGGGACCTTTCTGTTTCTTACTTTGTCTGCACTAGCATCTAGTTTATTACAGTCAAAGTATGATTATGGACAACTGGATGTAACATAACATGGAAACTTGTTATATTTTAGGATGGTATTTATGAGTTAATCCTCTGTTTGGTTTGGAATTGAGCAGGATATCGAGTTGTCTGGTGGAAAGTTTTAGAGCTGCCTGAGGGAGATCAGGAAGCGGGCTCGAGGATGATAAAAAGGGGATCAAGATCAAGAAATAGGACTGGGAGAAGTTGCATGTGCACATAGCATCATACAATAACTTCCCATCCGCTGCTGGTTTGGCCTCTTCAGCTGCTGGATTTGCTTCTCTTGGTAAGTCTCCTAGCCGATATCATGGCTATAATAAGTCAGTAAAACTAGATGTATTATTCTACTAGCTCTTATATCATGGTTATAAGTCAATAATAAGAGTCGATGTATAATTAGTGAATATTTTCTGTGTTAAACTTGTATTTCCTTTTATTTTGTATAAAGCACAGAGCCAAATTTCCTTTTATTAGTGAATATTTACTGTACCGTTACAATGTCTGGCCCATGCATGTCCAGCTTACCGTTTCAAAACAAAACCATATTGCACCGTTACAATGTCATTACTGGATTCAAGTGTCAAAACACTGGATCTGTTACAATGTCATTACTGGCCCATGCATGTCCAGCTTACCGTTTCAAAACACTATCTGGTATTCAAGTGTTTAGGGGTAGTGTATATATATACTGACACAAGCAAAGAAAAGGATCGCACCTGGCTATTGTTGGTTCTTGTAGTTAAAACAATTTGAGGTAAAATACCTATGGTCTGTAGACTGGTCACAGTTATTAGACCTTGATGATTAACAATTACATACTGATGCGGTCAAGATTGATTTAGGAGTG
The DNA here is from genome assembly GCA_916181665.1 of Avena sativa. Classification (NCBI taxonomy): domain Eukaryota; kingdom Viridiplantae; phylum Streptophyta; class Magnoliopsida; order Poales; family Poaceae; genus Avena; species Avena sativa. The sequence goes on along the minus strand of OV702280.1, from coordinate 344,649,651 downwards.
TGTTGATCTTATAAGAATTTGTGTTCTGTGATAATTAAGGCGAGTTTTCCATAGGTTTTGGAGCTACAGGTGCCGGAAGCAGTTCTGTTAGTTAAACGTTTTCTACTGTTTAAACATATTTCTAACAAAATTAAGTTTGAGCTAAATGTGATGTGTGAACCTAGTGACAAGAAACTTAAGTTCCATTCTAGTCAGGTTTGAAAAAAAGGTTACTTTCAGATACAAACCTTATTTAGGCTTGTAGCCATCAAAGACAACTATCAATTTCACTTATTCTTTCTCATGTTGTAGCTTGAAGACGGGAACATAGTCTGTTTCCTGAAGCCATCGGCTTGAAGACCTTGAAGATGGTGATACTCAAGTGCTCTATCCATATGTTCCTTCTTTCTTGGAGTATTTTCATAATAATTGGTGGGGGTAGTAGGGCGTTCCACAAAATCCGATTTGATCAGTCATCCGATGTTTCTTGCTATATATACAACATTTCTTACTGTACAACTATCCATGTTTTTCTATATTGCCAAAACAGAGACATTTCTTGCTGTATATACACCATTTTCTGTCCAGATGTGCAACTATTACACTGATATTTTTTTTGTTAATGTTGACATGCATCGTGGCATAGTAATAAAATAGTGGCTCATAATTCATATAGGTGGCGTCAAGGCCTTATTTGACTTTGGCTTTTCTTTTGTATATGCTTATATGAGATATAATATGAGACATAGGATATAGATTTAACTAGATGGGAGTTTCTGCAATAGCTAGTTTGCAATTTCTGTAGTTTAGTCCATATTATACATATAGAACTCTTTCGGGTGATTCTACTTGACATTCCCTCAATATTCATATAAAATATGGAGGGTTTTTTCGATGAATTACTATGCTTTGATATCTGTTGATTCCAATAACAGTGACGGGTTGGCTGACCATCCCAACGAGGCCAAAGCGACAAATTTAGTAAGACGGGTATGATATTCTGAATGGACCTATTCAAAAGATGAAGTTCTCATTTAACCATTTGAGCTATTGATTTACCAGTTTGATTTTGTAAGGTATCAATTTTCCAAATAGCATACATTTGCCCTTTGACTAAAACAAGCATTATTCAACGGAAGACAATTTCTTTGGGAGAAAAAGAATTTTCCCCATGATCACAAGTCGTACTTACATACATTAAAATGTTATATACAGTATTTTTAGGCTGCTCTTGAACATAATATTGTTGGTGCATCTGGCATGTTTATTTATATATCATACATGAGACTTACGTAGCTCCACAATCGGTCAATACTGATGTTACCATTCTAGAGTTAATATACATGCTTGAGATGCCATCCTATTTTCATGCTCTCGTTCTTGTTTGCAAAAGCTTGCTAGTCAGTAAATTTTGTAAAAGGTTGATCCGAATATCCATCTCCTGCTGCTATGATAGTTGAAAGCCACCTTGTGATAGTTTGCAAGTGGGTTTCTGCTGTCCTCTTCTGTTCGAATTGATCTTTAAACTGAAATGAACACGACATAGGTTTAATTAGATTAGAACCAACATAGGTTGTATGTATTTTGATGTAGTGAGAAATCGGTATGTTTGTGAGGAGTGGCCTGCATCAGGCTCTGTAGTGTGTACTACTGTCTAGTTTCTACTGTATTAGGATGTGTAACAATCCTAGTCTAATATTCTAAACTTTCTAGTTTATTTTGTAAACCCATTCTTCAGGCTTCAGTCTTTGTAGTGTGTACTGATGCATGTCAATGTATTGCTCTTCCTCAATTTGTAGCTAGTTTCTTATGTGCCCTTTATTTGCTACTTTGTAGTGTGTACACAGATGTTTTTATTTGCAGTGTGTACACAGATGTTTTTATTTGCAAGTATAATGTTTTTATTTTGTTGGGACTGTTGCAGATACCCTATTGTTTACAGGAGCTACGGGCTGATCTGGAAGCATGCATAAGTTCGAGAGGATCAAATTGTAGCTAGTTTTTACACTTGCTCAGAGCTTTAGTTGTTGATTTGTAGGTACCAGGTCATCGAAGATTTGATTTCTAAACTAGTTGTATTTTGAATGAGTGGAATTTCATGTGTTCCATCTATTCTGACCAGAATATTGTAATAAACTCATCTTTGCTGTGATGTGTATTTTCTACTTATTGGTACATTTTTGCTATTAATCTGGTGTGATTTGTTATTAATGTGACCCCCTGTCCAAAATAATCTTATTACTGGGACCCACTGTCTATTAGTTCTGACAATTTGGACCCGCATTTTCTAAACGGATCAGTCCAAAATAAAATGGATAGTATAATGGCTATTTACTGGTGTGACCAGCCCAAAATAAGAAGGCCCAAAGTAAGAATCTGTCCATATAAAAGACCAATGCAAAGAAAAACAATCCAGAATAGTTGGGTTGAGCCCATGTGGAACCTAGAAATGGGCTGGGCTGATTTTGATTTAAGACGATTTAATTTCGTCACAATTTTGCCACATAGGATCGGCCACGTAGGATCTGACTTGGCCAGGCTAGATGGCCCATGACGATATTGGATCGTCATAGACGTTATGACGATCTAATATCGTCATAGACGATTATGACGATTTTACCAAAAACGTCGTTATAGTTCATTTGCGACGCCCAGCTTTCGACGATCTCAAAATCGTCATAGAATCGTCATAAATGGACTACTATGACGATTTTGTGACGAAAAATGGAGGGTCATATATAGCCAGATTCCTTGTAGTGAAAGGCCATTACAAAGATCATACAAACAGGAACCGCCAAGTAAAACACTGAGCAAAAACGATAACAGTATCGTTAGCTCCCCAACGAGATCTATCAAACCCCTATCTACCTGTTTTGACCCCGCTCCATGGTCACCCACAATGTTGCCACTCGCCAAGAGAAGCTGGAGTGCCTTGGCGCGACGGCACGAACTCAAGCAAAAGGAGCCCTAAAACCGCATAGCATATCCACGGAGTTGCGCCCACGCACACGCTTCGGATGTCGTCGCCTTCATAATCTTTCGCCAACCCGTCGTCAGCATGTAGATCGATGCGCAGACTGTCGACACACCAGCCACCACCTTGGTGCCAAGCAGCACCTCCCTCCCCCCCTCCCCCGCGCTAGCCGCTCCAGCCCTCATGCTGCTTCCATCCAACGCTGCTCCATAGGCGATGCTCCCAGGAGAGAACACGATACCAACACCACGACACCGCCATCGCCCGACTCGAAGATCTTAGGGTTTCTCCCGAAGTAGTCGACACAAGGTGCACGACGATGCCTTCATCAAGGTAACGACGTGGTAACGCCGCCATCGTCTGCCAATGGCTCGGCTTTCACCGACACCTAGGTCTCCTTGCCTCGCAGCTGGGACTGGAAGTCGGATCGCGAGATATGCCAATCCAGCCGCATGACGGCCACCTTTGATGGAGAAGATGACCACCTCCACCAAACCCAGGGCCTCCGCCCCGGGCGCCCTTATGATGCAAAGTAGGCCGCAGAAGACCTCTAGATGACATCGACCGACGTCGAGTAGGCGAGGACGACCGGTCTAGGAACCCTAGATCTCGCCACCCCGCCGCCCCGCTGCCCAGGGACCGTTGCAGTCAGAGATCACCGGCCGCTGACCCGCCATCACTGCTACAGATCCGCTGGAGCGCTGTTGCCGCCATGGAAGCGACACGCGAGAGGGCTAGGACCCCGCCGCCGCCTCGCCACTGGAGCTTTGTCCGGCGGCTGATCCGGCAATGGCGAAGAGGAGGGGTGAGCGGGAGGGGGTGGCTGGCCAGGGGCGTAGGTGTCGGCCCGGTGCGGCATTTGGGAATCAAGTAAACTAAATCATTGGTTAATTGTCAACCGTTGTATCACCATAAAAACAGTGGTTTCGTCGGCATTTTTCCAGCTTAAAATCTATAGTTTGGAAGAGTTATAAACTAAGGCCATGTTCGATTAGTATGAGATTGACATGGATTGACCTATATTAGATCCCATCTAGTTCAAAATTCTCTCTAATCATCCTCGATCCACTCCAATCCACCTCACATGGATTAACCGAACATGGCCTAAAAGAGAAAAGCTATACAAGATGGCGTTGGACGCCGACGCGGGGGCCCAAAGCGACAGTGCCTCCCTTTCCTCACGGAAGCCCGGAAGAGGCGGCAACAGCACCTTCGGTCTGCCTTGTTCTTTGATAATTCGTTGGACTGGAATTCCAGCCTGGGAGTGCGTTTTTTTTCCAGGTGTAAATGGATATCCAACGGATTAACATGGATGAAAAACTGGTTTCCAAACATGAAATTTCTGGGACGAAGTATTTTTTTTGGGGAGTGTAATGAACGTCGGTTTATGCTTTGAAAGGTCTCTTTCAAACAGGGCCTTAAAGTAAAATTCTGATTGTTGTTGAATTCAGGAACAGCAACCTTGAGTTAGCAACTTATAGCATGTCCTGAAAAACGAATCCTACCACTTGAAAGATGGTCCCTGTAGAGCACTATAGAAGATGTCGCATTTGCTCCACGCCAAAAGCTAAGAAAGATATGGCACAAGTACGCACTCAGCAAAAAAGGCATATCACCAAAACGGACATTTCTCATTCGAGATCCAGAGCCTATCCAATTTCCACCCAGTGGCATGATGGAGAAAGATATATACCGCATTAAAGAAAGACCACTTTGATCTCTCCTTTGTCCTCCACGGGGACAGCAAAGTGACAGGCAAGTTAATCAAGTAAAAAGTGCCCCCCCCCCCCTCTCCTGTGAACAGTTCCCCCGAGAGAAGAAGAGAGCGGCCGGGCCAATCCCGAGCCCCTCCGGCGGCGATGCCGGCCGGAGGTGGCGAAGGGGAGGCTCCGGAGTAGTTTAGGTTAGTAGATAGGTTGGCTTGCGGCGGTTTCGTCGCGGTTTCGGGCTCTGTCCCGGAGCTTGCCCAGGTCGTTGACCCAGATCTGGGGCTTGCCGGCAGGTTTCCTCTTTCGTGGGCTCCGGTGTCCGATGCTCTAGGGGAGATCTGCTGCTTGGGGCTCTCAATAAGGGTCTAGGAGCCGGCATCTGGGGTGGGAGTGGAAGCTTCAATGCCTTTCTTGGCCGGCCGTGGTGGCGGGGGAGAAGGGCGTGGTGGTGGGTGGTGCAACGGCTTCTCCTTCCCGGCCGGCCGTGGAGGCGAGGGGGTTGCGGAGTGCTGCGTCGTCCCTCCTCTCCCTCTTCTGGATGCTGGTGTTATCCATGCCGAGGTAGGTTCCCTCTCCAGCTTCCTCTGGCTTCCATGGTGGTGGCTACGTGTGCCGGGTCTGGTGTGCCTGCGGCGGCGGTTGTTTCTCCTGGAGCTCCTCTCCGGCGTTTCTTTGGCGGCGGTTCTGTCATCACGCCGGACCCTATGGCAGTAGGGCTACCGCTCCGCGCTGCTATGCTCCTCTCGTCGGTCGCTTCCTAGCTTGGACGGCCGTCGATGTTGGAGATTCGTCGCCGATCTGGAGGAGGATGAAGACCAAGGACTGGATTGCTTTTTCTAGTTTCTTTTAGGGTCCTCTTTGCAATTTCTTGGGCCTCTATGTAATTTTTATCTTTTTGGCCCCTTTGTACTCCATCGGCTTCTATGCAGCAATATATGTCGGGTGCTTTGCACCCGTTCAATGTTCAAAAAAAAAAGTTAATCGGTACTCTCTCTGTTTGGGATTATAAGTCCCGCGCGGATAACTAGGTTACTAATTTAAACAACAAAATATAAATAGTATAGTATAAAAATTGTACTATTAAAAAATTTAGAGGTTATATTTTCTAATGATATAACTTTTGTGATATATAAGTTATACTTTGTTGGTCAAATTAACAATCTAGGTATGCGCGTAGGACATATAATCCCGAACAGAGGAAGTACTACTGGTAGCATCTCCACCGCCCCACGCATATGGCCCCAACGGAGTTTGGGGGTAAAGGGCCAAAATTCTGTTCACACCGGCTATGCCCAAAAACTGACGGTGGATTAAGTCTCCTACCAATCTATCCCTTATTGTAGAAATATAACAGTCTTAAATAATTGATATTGTTTAAGAGATTACAAAGAGTATATATAGGTGGTCGACCGGACAAATCCTAACTTATGTTACAAGCAAACCAAAATCGAGTTATAATCTAACACTTATCCCTAGCAACCAGGGGCTGGGCTGGGGCTGCAACAACTCGCGGCAACACGAGCCACACCAGAAAGGCAGTGGCGGGCCCTCTTGCCGGTGACCGAAACCGCCCGGCTATGATGGCTCACCTCTCGACGGTGGGAAATGGCAACCCCCCCCTCCCCCCCGACAGTGGGAAATGGCGCCGCCGCCGGTTCCCCCATTATTTCCTAGCGCGTTTTTCTTCTTCCCACTGGTTTCATCACCGTTCCGCGCATGTTCTATCCGTTTTACACGAGCTTTCCCATCGGAACGGTTGCTCTGCTATAAAAGGGGTTGAGCCCGCGGAGGAGCGGCACACCACTGACACGAGAAAAAGGGTCAAGATCTCGAAGCCAACCATGCATGGCCACTGTCTCTCTTCCATTCCCACACGCAGCCCACGCAAAGGAGAGCCAGAGACGCCTCTCCACGCCCCCACCGACACCTGCCACGCTAACGACGACAACGACGACGACGACTTGTCCGACTTCGACAAGCCGAGGGAGAGGCCAATCGATGAGCGGGTGATCCTAGCCGATATCCTACCGACGCGCGGGCGGGCGCATGTGTGCAGGAACAGGGGAGCTCTCGGAGGCCGGCACGACCATACCAAGTGCCAGTTAACCGAACCATCGGCCAATGTTTTGGGTGGGATGTCCTCAACGTTTTTTTTCTGCCGCGACACCTTCGGCGGCAAGAACTCGACGAGGCTTACGGAGTGTTTCCATGTCGCCGTGCCAACCTCGGTGATGCAGCCTGCGTGCCCACCTCACCCGAGCTCGGGAGGTGTTGGAGACGCGGAAGATAATCTATCCCTCTCTTGCATAAGGGTGGGCCTCAATGGTACCTCCAGCCCCCCGCGACCTGTAGTCAGCGCCGCCATTAGTTGTATGTTTGCTCAATTCAGTTATTTCTAGGTAAAATTTGCCTAAATATGAAAGAAACTTGTTTGGGATGATCGTCGGGGACGCCGGTGTCGACGGCTCCCTCAAACCGCCGATAATTTGGACATGTCTCTCAAGCCATTGCCGGCACCGCTTGCGGACCAGCCTTGAGGGTAGCCGGTGTATAGATGCTCTAAAGCAGTGATGCGAACGTTGCACCAAGTAGGTGGCTACTCCGAACAGTAAAGTAGGTGTAGAATGTAGAAAAGGTCATTAGTTGCACATTAGCCAGCTCGCGGTCATAATATAGTGGAGTAGTTCGTATGTAATACGGTGATCAGACAAAATTAAGGAGGGTGCATGCTATTGGAAGTCCGGATCGCTTCCGCGTAATCATACATTTGATTAATTAATAATGATGCACGATCGTACGTGCATGCAACAAAATTACAGCCCAATCAAAGGGAAGGGCGCCGCGCCGGCGATCAGATCAGACCAAGATCGGCACGACGCCGTCGACGCCGTAGTCGTGGTCGGGGCCGCCGGGCGCCATGAGCGCGGCGACGGCCGCCGCGGCCGAGGAGTACATCTCCTCGTGCTCCTCCAGCGCGTCCACGTCCGCTCCCGCCGCGCCCGTGCGCTTGGCGAAGCGGCCCTTGACGCGCGGGCGCGTCTCGGCGTACGCCTTGCGGGACGCGTAACGGATGGTCTTCTCGAACCGCCGGCTCTTGCGCTTCTCCCTGTACCGCATCAGCCGCGCCTCCCGCTCCTGGCCCCTGCACACCACCGGCACGGCCGCCGCCGCGTCAGGAACCACCGCCGCCTCCGACGACGATACCTGCGTTGCGTCAGGAACCACACTTTCAGAACACTGTCTGAGGCTCTGAGCTGCGAGCAGCTCGGCGCGGAGTACCACGTACTGCTAGGATAGATAGAGTGGCTTCCTTACGCTGTGGTTCATGGAGTGGTCGGCGTAGAAGATCTTATTGCCGCCGTTGAGGTCGATCTCGGCTTGGCCGTTGAGCTGCACGCTGATGGCCTTGATGTCGTCCATGGACCGCGCAAAGTCGAGGTCGAGGTAATGGTCCGAGTCAGCATAGAACGCGTCGGCTCCGGCAGCACCGACGATAGCTCCATCTTTCTGGTCGGGCTCGGGGAGGAGCCACGACGCGGCCTCGGCGTCGTTGCTCCCGTCGTCGTCAGCCGCTGCCGCCGCCTCCGTGCCGTCCTGCTGGGCCCCCGACGCCGCGAAGGGCTTGGGCGCATCGGCGATCGCGCCGAAGAAGGGAGCGACGGGGAGGCGCTCGTGGCGGCGCGCGAGCGGGTTGGCCGCGTGGATGTCGGCGTCGCAGGAGGTGCAGAGCGCGGCGGCGTCGGCCTTGCACGTGACGACGGCGGGCGCGTGCTCGCAGACCTCGCAGAGCCAGACCCGCGCGTGGCGGGACCCGGGCCCGTGCGCGTGCGCGTCGCAGCCGGTGCAGAGGAACGCGGCGTCGGCGCGGCAGAAGAGCCTGGCCGCCTCGGTGGCGCACGCGTCGCACGCCCTCGCGCCCACGCCCCAGTAGGCCCCGCCCACCGCCGACTTCTCCTCCACCTCCATGGGCACACGCTCACTGCTCACTCACTCGCAGTCTCACACGATCGACCAGCTAGCTCCGGTGCACCACCACCGTGGTTGGTTGCAGTGAATAGGCGAATCTCAGCCAAGCTTTTCCCCTCGGCGCCCGGCAGCGGCTGGCTTTGAGCTCCTTCGGATGAGGGTCGTGGGGTGTGGGGGGACTGAGGGCCGGGGTGCGCGGGCATTTGAGGCGAGCGCGCGACGTGGACGCCGTTCCGGCCACGGAAGTCGCTGTCCCGGCGGGCCGAGGCCCGGGGCCATGTTTGTTCGCCAGTGCCACCGCGCGCGCAGTCTACTCTTATCGGCGGAGGCCCTGCCCGTCTCCCTCGACGCGGACGTGCAGGCCGTGAAAGCTCCGGGGAAGAAAAAAAGGAGACGGTAAACGTGCTCGTCCTTGTCGTCGGAAAAATTAGGCCGGCGTCGTTACGCGGCTAGTTGGGGATGCGACGGCGACGGGACCGGGAACAGATGGCGCGCGCGGGTTGGCCGACGTGATCGCGCCCTTATCTCTTGGAGATGCTAAGCTTTCGATCCTGGCCAAGTGGCCATGTCGGCGACCCGTGGGTGGAAACACGGACTTGATTCTTCAGGCGGGAATAACGATCAAATCCAAGTCATGCGAGCACTCCGGAAAAAATACCTTTTTTTTTCCCATACTACTCACACGAGCCGGGTTTCATTACCAGCAGATAATAACAGTAAAAGGAGAAGGAATTTCCTTAGCGTAGGAGGGGCTCGTTAGCTCAACATTCGTGCAAAAGTCTACTAGTTAAATGATCCAACCTTTTTCCATTTTAGTCCATGTGGAAAGTTGATTTAATCTCTGCAACCCACCACTCCCAGGCTCCCAGCATCGCCGTGTATGTGCCCCCACTCCACCTGCTCCCGCATCTCCCCCACACCCATCTCTCTCTCTCCAACCGCCGACGCCTCCAGATCGATGCAGCTCCTTCCGACCTCGCCGGCGGCCAACTCCTCCTCCTCCTCCTCCTCCTCCTCCTCAAGCCTCCATCTCCTCCTCAAGTCCCGCCTCCTCCTCCTCGGCGTGATCCCCGGCCCCGATGTGATCCTCGCCTCCTCCTTTTTCTTTGTTTTTTTTCATGCTTAGATCGAGTTCGTGGTTGATTTTTTTGGCCGGATCTCTCTTTTAACTGGTTGGTTCTTGCTTAGAGTGGACGGATCCAGGGGGCCTCCTTTTTCTTTATTTTTCTTCATGCTTGGATCTTGACAGGTGTATGAAACGTGTATGATTAATTTCTTTTTCTTTATGTTTCTTGCATGATACCGTTATAAATACTCTAAGTTTCTTTCATATTTATTTCATGTTTCTTGCAACTTTCCTTTCCTATATCCGGAAATGTTGGATGTTATTTTTCTTGATATTTCTGTGAGTTGGGGTATGAATCTGAGAGGGATTTAGTCACATATTCATGAATCTTCAATGAATTAGCCCTAGAGAAACCCGATCTAGGCGTCATCTTTTTTGGAGATTTTTTCATTCAGTCTGTGATGTATCTTGCTGATTCAGTTTTTCCCTATTAATACCGATCTAAAACTTTGTATTTTCACGTGAATGAAACTTTGTTGCAACTTTGATACGTGTATGCATCTTTATTACTCTTCATCAGAAGGCCAGATCCGATCCTCTTTCGTGTGTTGTGATAGCTACTGCCTAGGCGTGTTCATTAGAAGATTTATTTGTTCTATGGATTTGATGTCAACCTTGAATAAAACATGTATGATTTGATGTAAACTTTGATGGCTCATAGAATATACAGGAAGTAAATTAGATACCTCTTTCAGGAAACATGTGCAGAATCTTGTATGTGTCATGAATCTTGTATGAAAATACTAAGAATATGTAATAAAGCTTGTGTGTGTCAAGAATCTGTAATGAATCTTGTTTGTACGAATTATATATGTTTCTTGGATTCTTTGAAGAAACATGTGCAGAACTTGTGTGAGTTTTTTTAATATCCTATGAAACATCGTGTATGAAAATTATTGTTGAAACATATTCTTGAAAGAAAATAGTACAACAGATTCTTTGAAGAAACATATTCTTGAAAGAAAATATATGAATGAGATTAGATATTGTGAGTAATCTCATGAATCTTGTGTGTATCTTGTATAAAACGTTCTTGGTATTAATCTTATTCAACGCAGATTACAGAAATTCAATTATTGAAAAATCTTGTATGTTAGGATTCTAGTATGTATCCGATATGAATATTATTGCCTATGAATCTGTGTTGGAAGGTTTCAAATATTTGGAAAATATCCATACTTTCATAGAAATAATCAAATAATACTCAACCTGCATATTGGCATGTTTCATATTCAGAATAAAAATGTACATAAAAAATTGATGATTATTCCTGAAATTTTGCGAGAAAAAATGAGGTAAAAAAGAAACAGGCATTATGCATGTATTCTGTGAAAAAATTATATGAATATCTCTTGGCAGAAATAAGTTTGTAAAAACATATGAATCTTGTATAAAACTTCTGAATCTAGGATGAGACAAAGTAAGAGTGTCTAAATATTGTTAAGTAAAAAGTACAAAAATAAAAAGTATCATATGAGATTGTTGAAAAAACAAATTATGCATGTTTCATTTTCAGAATAAAAAATGTACATAAAAAAATTGTTGAATATTTCTGAAATTTTACGAGAAAAAAAGAGGTGAAAAAGAAACAGTAACGTGTAGAAGACTATCGAATTGTGAGGAGACAAACAAGCGACAAAAAATGGAGAATATTCGAAAATGCTAGGGGTTGTATAGAAAAACTGCAACACACCTAAGACATGAGGTGGGAGGGTTATTTTATAAAAAGCATAACACGAATCTCCAACAAATGCAGAGCAGAGATGGTGACGGGGGCCCCTCCTACGGGGGGATTGCATTTCTCTAGATAACAGAACATTGAGTCTTAAGTAACCAAATACAAGCAAACTAACGAAAAAGACTCAAGAACTAGTCATTAACATAAAGCTCCAGGACTAGGAGAACACCCGGACAACCACAATTCACAGCTAAGATCACCAAACTTAGCACGGATTAGAGCCCAACAACAACTTGATATGTCGGAAATGTATCTATATTTTTTGATGCTCCATACTTGTTAGTATCTACTTTGCTTTGTCTACACTTTGAGGTGCTTTTTACATGTTTTCTGGTACTAACCTATTAACAAGTTGCCACAGTGCCAGTTGCCTGTTTTCTGCTGTTTTTTGTTCCAGAAAAGTTAGTAAAGAAATATTCTCGGAATTGGACGAGACAAACGTCAAAGTGAATTACTTTCCGTGGGGAACAAGAAGTCCAGAGGGGAGACGGAGAAGCGTGCCAGGGTGGCCAAACACCCCCTAGGCGCGGCCAGGTGTGGGCCCGTGCCTAGGTAGGGTTTGACCCCCCTAGCCACCGCCTTGGCCTCCCCCTTCTCCTATAAGAAGCCCCCGATGCAGAAACCCTAAGCACCCAATCAAATCTCCATGAAACCGTCTGTAGCCGCCGCCACCATCGTCCCTAGATCGGGGGAATCTGAAGTTCTTCCCGGCACCCTGCCGGAGGGGAGATCATCCCGGAAGCCTTCTCTTCGGTATGATGCGTGAGTAGTTCCACCTTGGACTATAGGTCCATGTAGTAGCTAGATGGTTGTATCTCCTCCTTTGTGCTTTCATGTATAGATCTTGTGAGCTACGTTCATGATCAAGATCTAATCTATTTGTAATCATGTATGTTGTGTTTGCGGGGATCCGATGGATATTGAGATTATTATGTTGGTTTGATTAATGGTCTTATCTTTATGATTCTATCATGTCTGTCTTGTTTGTGATCTTGCATGCTCTCCGTTGTTAGTAGCTATCTTGGCCAAGTAGTTGCTAGTGACTCCAAGAGGGGGTATTTATGCTCGTGGGTTCATGCCTCAAGTTTCCAAGGGAAGTGACAGAAATCTCTTCGGTTGTAGATGTGATGTTGGCACTAGGGAGAACACAATGGTCTCTTATTCATGGAACATGTGGACTGTTTACCTTACACACTTTGCTTAAAGCAGTTGTCTGTTGCTTGCAACTTAATACTGGAGGGGGTTCGGATGATAACCTGAAGGTGGACTTCTAGTCATAGGTGCAGTTGGATGGCGGTCTATGTATCTTGTTGTATTGCCCAATCGAATCTCATAGGATCTTTCTGACTAATAATTGCATTGTTATGCCTTGCTCAGTTCCTGTCAATTGCCTGGTGTAATTTGTTTATCCTTCATGCCATGTTGTTTATCTAAGGAGAGCACCTCTAGTGAACTATGGACCCCGATCCAATCTTTACCATTGATACATCTTCCACTATTACTTGTTTACTTGCTGCAAACCATTACCTTCCACACCATACGTTTAATCCTTTGTTATAGCAAATCGGTGAGCTTGACAACCTCACTGATTCGTTGGGACAAAGTCTTGAGTTTGTGTTGTGCAGGTTTCCACGTTGCTTGCAACATCTTTGAGACGTTTCCTTCCTCCTTTAGGTTTGATAACCTCGGTCTCTACTGAGGGAAACTTGTTGATGTGCTCATCACACCTTTCTCTTGGGGTTCCAATGAAGTGTCCCACGTCAACACTGGGTACACGCATCAAGATTTCTGGCGTCGTTGCCAGGGAGGCTAAGGACGTCTTCACAAGGGGAGTCCTCCACTTCCTTTCTATTTACTTTGTTTTTAGTTTGCTTTGTTTCTTTTGCTTGGTTTTGTTTGCCTCTTTTCAAAACCCCCCCAAAAAATTAGTCTAGTTTGGTTTGCTTGCTTTATTCAAAAACACAAAAAAATTAGTTCATGCTTTAGTTGCTGCTGCTGTTTTTGGCTTGCCCACCTTTGCCAAAATGAACTCTGCTGAGAATACCAAGTTGTGTGACTTCACTAGCACCAACAACAATGATTTCCTAAGCAGTCCTATTGCTCCACCTGCTCCTGATGCTACCTTTTATGAAATTAAGCCTGTTTGTTGAATCTTGTGATGAGAGAGCAATTTTCTGGTGCTGGTTCTGATGATCCCGCTGCCCATCTCAATAGCTTTGTTGAACTTTGTGAGATGCAAAAATATAAGGATGTAGATGGAGACATTATTAAGCTCAAGCTTTTTTCCTTTCTCCTCGAGAGGAAAAGCTAAAGAATGGTTGTTTTCCTTGCCTAAAAATAGTATTGATTCTTGGACTAAGTGCAAAGATGCTTTTATTGGAAAATACTATCCTCCTGCTAAGATTATATCTATGAGAAGTGACATTATGAAATTTAAACAACTTGATAGTGAACATGTTGCTCCAGCTTGGGAAAGAATAAAATCTTTGGTTAAGAATTGCCCTACTCATGGACTCACTGCTTGGATGATTATCCAGACTTTTTATGCAGGTTTGAACTTCTCCTCAAGAAATCTGTTGGATTCAGCTGCTGGAGGTACTTTTATGGGCCTCACTTTGTGTGTTGCAACAAAGCTCCTTGATAATATGATGGTTAACTACTCTGAATGGCATGTTGAGAGAGCTCCGCATGGTAAGAAGGTAAATTCTGTTGAGGAAACTTCCTCTTTAAGTGAAAAGATTGATGTTATTATGGCTATGCTTATTTATGGGAAAGCTCCCCTAGATCCTAATAGTGTTCCCTTAGCCTCTTGGGTTGCTCAAGAAGAGCAAGTTGATGTGAACTTCATTAGAAACAACAATTTCAACAACAATGCCTATAGGAATAATTTTGGTAGCAACTGTTAGGAATAGACAACTTGTATTCCTTAGGTGGCCAAAGGACACAATATATAATACATGTACATGTGGAAATATGCAGGAAAACCCCCTAACAAGTGGGTACATACAATATACCAATATATATCTAACACCCCCCCACCTCAACTCATGGTGGCTCCACAACACTGAGTTTGGAGAGAAAGAAAGTATGTTGCGCAATGGTCTGTGCCTTCGTAAAGAAATCTGCCAACTGTAACTCTGAAGGCACATACTTAAGCGCAACAACCTGAGCCTGCACCTGAGCACGTGTATAGAAAGCATCAACACCAATATGCTTGGTAAGCTCATGCTTAACCGGATCACGTGCAATACTAATATCACCTGTACTGTCAGACAAAACCAGAGTGGGTGTGGTAATAGAGACCCCAAAATCCGTAAGCAACCACCATAACCAGGTCACCTCAGCAGTCAACAAGGCCATAGCACGCAACTCAGCCTCAACACTCGAACGAGAAACCGTTGTTTGTTTCTTCGTCTTCCAGGCAATGAGCGAACCACCAAGAAACACACAATAAGCAGAAAGTGATCGACGATCCGTAGGATCACTTGCCCATGTAGCATCCGAATAGCACTGGAGCTGGAGAGAGATAGAACGAGGAAAGAAAAGGCGACGATTGATCGTGCCACGAAGATAACGAAGAAGATGACTATAGTGAACAGTGGTAGGAGCAGAAACAAACTAGCTCAGAATATGAATAGGATAGTATATGCCAGGATGAGTGACAGCAAGATAAAGAAGACTCCCAACAAGATGGATATAACGCGTCGGATCAGAAAGAGGATCACCATCAGTAGGACGAAGCTTGACATTAAGCTCCATAGGGGTCTCAACAGTGCGCTCATCCCCAAGAGCAACACGAGCAAGAAGATCCTGAATATACTTTTCCTAGGAGATGAAAAAGCCATCAGAAGTGGAGGAAACCTCAATCCCAATAAAGTATCAAAGTGGACCAAGATCAGTCATAAGAAACCGATCACGAAGACGAGCCTTAACAAAGGCGATATACTTAGGATCATCACTAGTAATGATCATATCATCAACATAGAGAAGAAGAAGAGTGCATCCACGAGGAGAAGTGTGAACAAACAGCGCTGGATCATGAGCACTAGGGGAGAAACCAGCAGTAGTCACCATAGAGGCAAAGCGCTCAAACCAGGCACGAGGGGCCTATTTCAGGCCATAAAGAGAACACCTAAGACGACAAACCATCCAGCGGGAACAGAATACCCAGGAGGAGGCTGCATATAAACCTCCTCACTCAACTCGCCATTGAGGAATGCGTTCTAAACATCAAGCTGGGACACAGACCAGTGACGAACAGAAGCGACAACAAGAAGAGTACGCACAGTGGTCATATGAGCCACAGGAGCAAAGGTCTCATCATAGTCACGACCGTGCTCCTGCTGAAAACCACGAGCCACAAGATGCGCTTTATAGCGCTCAAGAGATCCATCAAAGCGGGTCTTAATTTTATAGACCCACTTACACATGATAGGATGAACAGCAGGAGGGAGAGAAACAAGATCCCAGGTGCTAGTGCGCTCAAGCGCAGCAATCTCCTCAGCCATGGCCAACTGCCATTCAGGATGATGCTCAGCATCCCGATAAGAAGTCGGCTCGGAGACAACAGGAAGACCATACTGACTAGGAGAGTAACGGTTGGGGTCATGACGCTGACGAACATGACGAGTAGAGGGAAGCTCATCAGAGGAAGACGACTCAGGAGACGACAAAGAAGAAGCAGAGGGAATAGCAGAGGAAGGCTCTAGAGAAGGAGGAGAACTAGGGGAACTAAACGGAGCAAAGGAGGATGGTGTCGAAGAAGAGACATCAAAGAGAGTGGGTCCTGAAGAAGACGCAATAGGAGTAGAAGTAGGTGTGTCAGGAAAAAGAAGAAAAGAGATATCTTCCACCGGGTAGGTACCAGCGGTGGGACGAGGATAGAAATGGCGTGTCTCATCAAAAGTAATGTCGTGAGAGATACGCATCCGATGACCAACGGGGTCCCAATAGCGATAGCCCTTATGCTCATCACTTTATCCAAGGAATACACACTCGACAGACTGAGCGGTCAGTTTGGTGCGTTTGCGAGGGGCAAGGAGAACATAGCAAACACAACCAAATAAGCGAAGCATGGAGTAGTCTGGAGAATGACCAGATAGGCGCTCAAGAGGGATACCACCCTGCAGAGCGGCAGAAGGCTGAATATTGATAAGGTAAGCCGACGTAGCAACAGCCTCAGCCCAGAAATGCGGCGGAAGGGAAGAAGCAATCATCATGGAATGAGTGGTCTCAAGAAGATGGCGATGCTTGCGCTTAGCAACGCCATTCTAGGCATGTGCGCCGGGACAGGAGAACTGAGCGAGGGTACCCTGCTCAGCAAGAACACCTCGCAACATCTGGGAGATATACTCACCAGCAGAGTCAGCACGAAACACACGAATGGGTGTAGAATATTGAGTATGGACCATGGCCGCAAAACGTTGATATATGAAGAGCACTTCACTGCGAGAGCGCATAAAATACAACCAAGTGTACAGAGAAAAATAATCTATGAATAAAATATAGTATCGATGGCCCCCTTTCGAAGCGAAAGGAGCCGGACCCCAAACATCGGAATGAACTAAATCAAAAGGTCGCTGAGATACAGATGCGCTAGTAGGATAGGGAAGCTGAATCTGTTTACCCAACCTACAACCCTGACAATGTAAAGACCCATCTCCTGAGACAGACCCCACAAGACCACGATGAACTAATGACGACAGGCGAGAGTCACAAAGGTGACCAAGACGATGATGCCACTACTAAAAAGAGCTGGTAGTAGAGGCGACGACCGGAGAAGAACTGGTAGATGAAGTGGCAACGGAAGGAACACGAAGCCAGTCTAACTCCCAAAGTCCTGAAGAGTCACGGCTGCGAGGGTCAGCTCCAACCAGGGCCTGTGTGCAACGGTCCTGGACAACACAAGAATCAGCATCAAGAATGACGCGACAACCAAAGTCAGTAAGCTGGATAGCAGAGAACAGATTCATCTTAAGACGAGGAACATAAGATATATCAGGAACTTAAAAAGAAGAAGTAGAAAGTGTGCCCCTACTAGAAAATGGAAGAGAGGTACCATCGGCCGTGAGAACACGGACAGGAGAAGGGAGAGAACGAATAGCGGACAGAAGAGAAGACTCAGAGGTCATATGAAAAGAAGCTCCAGAATTCAGATACCACGGGGACGTACCTGACTTTGTAGAAGGTGGTGGTCACGCAGTGCCTGAAGAATCAGTCACAAAATCAGCAGTGCCCGTCGAAGAAGAGCCTGTAGTAGCAAGCAGACCGTGAAGACTCCCGATAATGTCCTGATCAGAGAGAGCAACGGTTGAAGATCCAGAAGGAGCGGACTACCCGTGATCCTGGTGATGTTGAGGTAAACTAGGATGTATAACAGGTGGCCCAAGTGTGACCATCTCTGCTACAGTAAGTGCAGTGACGAAGAGAACCACGATGACCCTGACCACGAGCCTTCTGGTGCTGACTCTGACCCTAAGACTGCTGGTGCTGACTCTGACCCTGACCTGGAGGAGTGGGTAGTATCGGCGGTGGCACAGAGGACCGCGACTGAGTCGAGGGAGCAGACGGTAGAGGAGGACCATGATTAGCAAGCACAGACGGAACCGCAAGAAGGCCAGCACCACGGAGACGAGTCTCCTTAGCCCGAAGCTCAGACAACACCTCAGAGAGCGGAACACGACCACGAGCATTCAACTGAGAACGGCGGGGCTCGAACTCCTGGCGGAGCCGAGATAGAAACTCATAGATGTGGTGGAACTCCAAATTCGAGCGCACAATCTGGCAGCATGAGCATGTGCCACAAACAGCAGTACGGAGAGAATCAAGCTGACGCCAGATAGCAGCACTCTGAGTATAGAACTCATTAATAGTGGAATCACCCTGCCGAAGAGCATGCTCCTGGCGGACCACAGACAGGTAAAGAGCATCCCCAGACGGCTGATAGTGCTGACGGAGATGTGCCCACTGAGCAGCAACAGTAGGAAGACTCATGAACTCAGCGGCAAACTGGGGCAGAACACTGTAGGTGAGAACAGCAGCAGCACGAGCATCCTCATCTACCCACTGAGTGTAGGCCATCAGATCGAGGCGATAGGTCTCGAGATAAGCAGAGTATTGTTTCAGCTTCAGCTCATATGCAGCAACAACAATATCATCGGCACTCTGAGCGGCATCCTTGGCCTCCTGAGAAGCATCAGCACCAAGGACAATCAACGGCGGCGGAAGAGGAGCCAGAGGAGCAGTGGGGCACGGCGGACAGGAGACCTCGCTGGAGAGCACACCCCATAGACGGAGACCGCGCATGTGAACGCGCATAAAGGCAGCGAAATCAGGATAATTCGCGCCATCGAAGATCATCGGGCAGCGAGGAATCACAACATAGCCCGATGCAGAAGACATCTCTCTCTCTTTTTTTACAACCAGATCTGTTCAACCCGAGCTGTAGGCAGATGCCGGCCAAATTCCGGCCAGTCGGGGCAAGAGGCGGCGCCTAAGGGCCTAGGGAGGCCAATTCCGGCCGCCGGTGATCGATTACCGGCGGCGATGATGGCCGGTGGCGGTGGAAGTCCGGCGAACTAAGAGCGACAGCGGGCGGCTGGGGAGAAGCTCGGGGAGATCTGACAGCGGGCTGGTCAACGGGTCGACGACGGAGAGGACAGCGGGCGGGCGGCGGGCGGCAGCAGGTCGACGACGGAGAGGCTCGGGCGCGCGAATCGAGCAGAGGAGATCCCGCGAGTGGTGTCTGGATCGATGGCCCGCGCGAGGCTCGGGGGTGATCCGCGCGAATCGAGCAGACGGCAGAGGAGACCCCGCGCGTGGTGTCCGGATCGATGACCCGCGCGTGGTGTCTGGATCGATCTGGGAAATCGAGCAGAGCAGAGGAGATCGATGGGTGGTGTCTGGGGATCGATCTAGGAAATCGATCTCGATCGGAACTGTCTGGATCGACGGGTGAAGTTGGGGCAGATCAAACAAAAATTGATCGGCGCAAAACGGGCGGCAGCGACGACGGCAAGGCCGTCAGCGACAGGGACAGTGGCGGCTGCGGCGACGAAGTTGTAAGGAAGAGGACGAGGCTAACGTGGCTCTGATACCATGTTAGGAATATACAACTTGTATTCCTTAGGGGTCCAGAGGCCAAAATACATAATACATGTACAGGTGGAAATATGCAGGAAAAACCCCTAACAAGTGCGGACATACAATATACAAATATATATATATATCTAATAGCAACAATAATTATAGGCCTTATCCTCCTAATAATGGCAATTCCTATGGAAGCTCCTACAATAATGTTAGAAGTGCCCCCTCTGAACTTGAAGTCATGCTCAAAGACTTTATTAGTAAACAAACCACTTTCAATAAGACTATAGAGGAAAAGCTTTTAACTGTTGAGAAAAAATATATCCTCTTTGTTCGAGGCTCAGTCTTCCTTGGTTAATAAAATGACTGCCAAACCTGAAACTATGGAAAATACCTTTGCTACTGCTCATGCCATACAAGTTACTATTGATGAAAATGTTAGACCGTTAGCTCAACTTCATGCTAAGTGGGAAAGGGAAGCTGAAATTGATAGAAACAATAGTGTCTGCACCATCACCACTAAACCACAAATAGTCCCTATTCCTCCTACTATGCCTAAGCCTATTGAGCCTACTACTAGTGATGCTAAGTTTGATTTTGATATTGATGGTTGCAATATTTCTGAAGTGATTATGTTCTTGCAAAAGATTGCTAGAAGTCCTAATGCTAGTGATATGCATGTTGCCTTTACCAAACACATTACAAATGCTCTTGTTAAGATCAAGGAAGAGAAGCTAAAACACAAAGCTTCTATTCCTAGGAAAGTAGAAGATAGTTGGGAACCCATTATAAATATGCAAGTGAATGACTTTGATATCAAAGCTTCATGTGATCTTGGTTCTAGTGTCTCTATTATGCCTAGGAAGATTTATGAAATGCTTGATTTGCCACCATTGGAAGATTGTTATTTAGATGTCCCAGTCAATGATAATGCTAAGAAGAAACTCATGGGGAGTATTAATGATGTTCTAATTATGGTTATGAATGCTTATGTCCCTGTTGATTTCTATGTTTTGGATGTTGAATACAATGCTTCTTGTCCTATTACTTTGGGAAGACCTTTTCTTAGAACAGTTGGTGCCATCATTGATATGAAGGAAGGCACCATTAAATATTATTTATGAGGAGAGAGAAGTTGCTTTTTGCTCCTCCTTTGAAAGCAAGATTTGATGTTAATGCTTCATCATTTGAAAATACTTGATTCTTCTTGCTTCTTGTGCCTAACTTAAAGGCATTAAAGATAAGTACTTGTTGGGAAATAACCCAAGAATTTCCTTGAGTCTTGGAAGTTATTACTTCAGTAATGACCTCTCCTTATCCTTTTTGTTTGCTTTTTGTGCCAAGAATGACCACTAATGAGAGGGAAGTAAGATTTGGGGAGTTGCTGTCCTGAAACAGATTTTTGTCCTTCACCAAAAAAATCGTGAGGAGTCTATGTAACTCGGATTGATCTCAAAATTAACGAATAAATCCTGCAGTATGTTAGCTAACTTTCGTTAGATCAACACATTTTGATTTGAGCAACAGAATATGTTCGAAAAAATCGATTTCTACCTGTTGGTCTGTTTTGACAGATTTCTGCCATTATTTGCATTTGCTTCTTACTGATTCCTTTTTGAGTTCTCTTTTGGGGAATTGAGCTTTTTGAAAGAGTTACTACAGTAGCTTGTGTTTTTAGTGAAAATCCTTGTTGTTCCAAAGCTTTGCTAGAGGTCTAATATCTTTTGAATAAACTAATGTTGCTAATGAAGATTGTGTGAAGTTTTGTATGAAGGAAAAAATTTCAGGTGTAGAGAGAGAATGATGCAATGAGATGAAGAATGGACAAAATCTCAAGCTTGGGATGCCACCATGGTGTCACTCCAAGAAATATCCAAGAGTTACAAGCGTCAAAGCTTGGGGATTCCCAAGGCATCCCCTTCTTCATCAATAAAAAGCTCAGGTCTGTCTAGACACTTCGTTTTTATTGTTTCATGCACAGTTGTGTTGTTCTTCGAGCGTCTTAGTTTTCGTTTGCTTTGCTTAGTTTGTTTAGTTTGCTTGAGTAGTTTGGACCCCCTTCTCGTTGTGATGTTTTGCAAATAAGTTGCTTGGTATTGGAAAGGAGTAGTAAGTTCTTGCTTGAAGTGCAAGAGGAGCTTGCATTGACTATGACTTAGACTTTAGCATGACATGCTAGGTGTTGTTTTGGCATTATGCTTAGTAATTATTGTTGTAGCATGTCTTGTTCCAAACAATTGGGATTGCTTAGTGTGCCTTGAAGAAATTATGCGTTGTTTTAGCATGCAAAAGCATAGTATTGTGGTATTCTCCTTTGATGCTTTGATTGGGTTGACTTGGCACATGCTCACACCATGTTATGACTATGACAAGTCACCATTAGCCTCTATGATCATTTAGTCCTTGACTTGTAGTACCATTCTATGCTTTGATTAGTAATGCTTTGTTGCTCTACATGATTATGACCATGATGCTCTCTCAGGTGGTTGCTCCCAGTCTTTTGCTAGCATCCAATTGTATGAGTAAGCTCTACTCATGCTTCCAACTCCCAAGAAACCAAGTTATTCCAAAGTTTCCACTATAAACTCCTATGCATGGTGTGTTACACCATTCCAAGTATATTCTTGTTTTCAGCTATCTTCCAATTAAAAACTATTTTGTTATGTGAAAACTTAGTGATTAAAGCCCTCACGAATTGGATGGCACACTTTATATTATTTGTCCCTAATAAACTTGAACCATTGTGGCGCTATGTTGTATATTCTTGCACTTATACGTTGGAATTAGCAGAACCTTGCTATCACGAGGAACGTTTTCAACATTGCACTTGTACTTTGTACTCAGTTGATATCATGCTCTTTTGTCTGTGGATGTCACTAAGTCCATGGAGTTTGTATTCTGTGTTAGAGAAACGCCTGGGCCGCTAGCCTAAGCCATGCCTAATCATGGTGGAAACTTGCAGCATCACCATAATGAGCTATCTATGAAACATCCACAATAAAAAGCTATGCCTATAGTAAATAAAAAGATTGCTGAGATGCTCATTGTCTGCTTGCCTTGTCATTTTGGTTATGCGAAAGCTCATGTACCATGTGAAAGGGGTACCCCATTGGCGGTTCTCAATGATATGCAAATACTTACAATGACAAGAACTTACCTAGGCCTGAAGTTGAGTAGCATGAGGTGTGGCCCTCATATTCAAGGGACTTGAGATTGCCAGCTTATACTTCGTCAAGCATATACTCCCTAGTTTGTTCACTTTAACCTTAATCACTTCAAGATGCTTATGATAGGGGCAATGAGGGCTGAAAGCTAACAAGTACCATAATTTTTGGAAGCTCTTTTTGAAACTTGAAATCCCTGCTTCCTTTACAAAAAAGGCCTTTCTTCCACCACTATGGAGTCTCCACCTTCTGCCTTTAGGCACCATTAAGAGAGCATAGTTGTCATTCTGTGTGCAGTGTTCCAAAGCTTATTGATTGATACATATTGTGATATTACTTGTTCTTGTGCTATTTGTTTCTAGTCACCCTTGTGAACTTTGAATGTGTCATATGCATCTATATTGCTACTCTATGAGGGACAAGCTGATTGCCACTATGCTATGTTTTCTGTATGTGAAACAGACAAATGTTTTTCAATGCATGTTATTCATGATATTTGTTTGTAGCCTTTCATGTTGCATGCATAGTTACTATGTCCTATTGTTAGAACTCCATATTTCATGCACATGTTTAGAGTTCTTTGATCCCAGCTTTCAATGCTTGCAAATGGTTGGATCGTTATTGTGAGGGTGCATGTCACCAAAAAATTATTCTTTTATCACTTACCTACTCGAGGACGAGCAGGAGTTAAGCTTGGGGATGCTTGATACGTCGGAAAAGTATCTATAATTTTTTATGCTCCATGCTTGTTAGTATCTAATTTGCTTTACTTTGTCTACACTTTGAGGTGCTTTTACATGTTTTCTGGTACTAACCTATTAACAAGTTGCCATAGTGTTAGTTGCCTGTTTTCTGCTGTTTTTAGTTCCAGAAAAGTTAGTAAAGAAATATTCTCGGAATTGGATGGAACAAATGTCAAAGTCAATTACTTTCCATGGGGGACAAGAAGTCCAGAGGGGAGACGGAGAAGCGTGCCAGGGCGGCCAAACCCCCCTAGGAGCGACCAGGGGTGGGCCCGCGCCTGGGTAGGGTTTGACCCCCTGGCCACCACCTCGGCCTCCCCCTTCGCCTATAAGAAGCCCCCGATGCAGAAACCCTAAGCACCCGATCAAATCTCCACGAAACCATCTGTAGCCGCCGCCACCATCGTCCCTAGATCGGGGGGATCTGAAGTTCTTCTCGGCACCATGCCAGAGGGGAGATCATCCCGGAGGCCTTCTCTCCGGTATGATGCGTGAGTAGTTCCACCTTGGACTATGGGTCCATGTAGTAGCTAGATGGTTGTATATCCTCCTTTGTGCTTTCATGTATAGATCTTGTGAGCTACGTTCATGATCAAGATCTAATCTATTTGTAATCATGCATGTTGTGTTTGAGGGGATCCGATGGATATTGAGATTATTATGTTGGTTTGATTAATGGTTTAGTCTTTATGATTCTATCATGTCTATGTTGTTTGTGATCTTGCCTGCTCTCCGTTGTTAGCAGCTATCTTGGCCAAGTAGTTGCTAGTGACTCCAAGAGGGGGTATTTATGCTCGATAGTTGGTTCATGCCTCTAGTTTCCAAGGGAAGTGACAGAAATCTCCTCGGTTGTAGATGTGATGTTGCCACTAGGGAGAAAACAACGGTCTCCTGTTCATGGAACATATGGACTGTTTACCCTACACACTTTGCTTAAAGTAGTTGTCTGTTGCTTGCAACTAAATACTGGAGGGGGTTTAGATGATAACCTGAAGGTGGACTTCTAGTCATAGATGCAGTTGGATGGCGGTCTATGTATCTTGTTGTATTGCCCAATCGAATCTCATAGGATCTTTCTGACTAGTAATTGCATTGTTATGCCTTGCTCAGTTCCTGTCAATTGCCTTGCTGTAATTTGTTTACCCTTCATGCCATGTTGTTTATCTAAGGAGAGCACCTCTAGTGAACTATGGACCCCGGTCCAATCTTTACCATTGATACATCTTCCACTATTACTTGTTTACTTGCTGCAAACCATTACCTTCCACACCATATGTTTAATCCTTTGTTACAGCAAACCGGTGAGCTTGACAACCTCACTGATTCATTGGGACAAAGTCTTGAGTTTGTGTTGTGCAGGTTTTCACGTTGCTTGCAACACCTTTGAGACGTTTTCTTCCTCCTTCAGGTTCGATAAACCTCGGTCTCTACTAAGGGAAACTTGTTGTTGTGCTCATCACACCTTGCTCTTGGGGTTCCGACGAAGTGTCCCACATCAACACTGGGTGCACACATGACAACTCCATACCAAAAGCACACCCTGACACACCCCTAAGGTACTCTAACATTCTCCGAGACGATATCGTTTCCCTCGCCCACCCTATCAGAGGCAACGGCTTCTACTTTAGCATCAGCAGTCTTGATCCTCCTCATGGATGCTCTACTTGCCATATCATGTACCTGGGTGGCCAAATTCTGCAGGCGATTGGCACCTTCCTCCAGAGTAGCCCTATCCTGTTCATTCTGCAGGCCTGCCAAATATCGTAGGAACGCACACATGTAGCAAATTAGTCCCAGAGGGGAAGATGGCAACTTCCCTTCAAAACAAGCACTATTCCCACTCTTCCATAATGCCCAACATAGGGCAGCAATACAAATGATGTGAAAATTAAATCCAAAGGGAAGAAACTTCACAATCCACCAAAAAAATTGAGTAAAACAAGAAGGTCTACTTTGTGCACCCAGATCCCAAGCCACCAAACTCCACATATATACAACAGCAGGGCAAGTAAAAAATAGATGGTTGATCGTTTCGTCAAGAGGGCAAAAACGACACACATAACTACCCACTCATTTCCTTTTCTTCATATTATCTTTGGTCGCAATAGCATTATGCCAGATTAACCACAACTAGATTTTAATTTTCAAGGGGAGTTTAGCTTTCCAGAGATGTCGAAAGGATCTATCAGGACCTACATCAGACAACTTATTATACAAGGATTTTACAGAGAACACCTTAGATTTTCAATATCTCCACTTAGGCTTGTCAATCTCATCATTAAGTCTGAGACCGCCCAACAAACTTCTTAATTCTTGCCATTGATTAGTCAGTCTAGGGGATAACCGTCTCCTAAAAGTGAAAAACCAACTCAGGTCACTCATCTCTCCAACTGTACCAATTTGTTGATTGCACACATCAAATAACTTAGAGAATTTCTCACAAAGGGAGAAATCACCAAGCCATTGATCATGCCAAAAGTTAGTTTCCCTTCCCCCACACACTTCCATTTTTCTACCAGGCAGATAAATCTGCCTAATTTTCATCAGATCCTTCCAAGCAGCAGAATCATTTTGTTTAACTTTTATTCTCAAAATACCATGTGAAATTCCATATTTTGTCTTACAATTTTTTTTGCCATAAACCGTCTTCTGCTTCCAATTTCCACCACCATTTGCACATTAAACAAATATTGATCAGCTTCAGGTTTTAACTCCCAAACCCCCTTTCTTTTTTGGTCTGCACACCAAGGACCATCTCACCATATGATACTTCTTTCTATCACTTGAGCCCTCCCAAAAGAACTTCCTAATGATCTTAGTGTACTCTTCCAGGTTAGTATCTGCCATAAGATACATGGACATATGGTAGATAAGTAGAATGCTAAGAGAAGACTGAATAAGAGTAACTCTACCCCCAATTAAGGAGGAGTTGCCAACCCAACCATCAAGCTTTTTCCGAAGCTTATCAGCTAAAGGCCGAAGATCTTCCACATGAAGTCTAGTGCCACAAATAGGGACACCAAGATACTTAATGGGCCAGTGCCCAAGTTGACATCAAAAGATATCAGCATATAACACTCCTTTAACACTGTCCTCCAAAACCATCATAAATCTCACTCTTGGAAAAGTTGATTTTTAAACCCGATATTGCCTCAAACATATAAAGGATCAATTTCAAATGAATCAACTGATTCAAATCATCTTGAATAAGCAAAATAGTGTCATTTGCGTACTGCATAATAGCTACCCCATGATTTACAAGATGAGGGATCAAACCTGTCACAAACCCAGCGTTTTGTGCTTGATTAATCATTTTAGCCAAACTTTCCGCCGCTAAATTAAAAAGGAAGGGTAAGAAGGGATCACCCTGTATCACCCCTCTTTAGCTTCCAAAGTCACACCCTCTCTTGTCATTGATCTTAACACACAAGGTACCATCTTTCAATATCGTACTAATCGTCTTACACCAAAGATCACTAAACCCTTTCAGAGAAACACATTTGAGCAAACAATTCCAATCAACTTTATCATAAGCCTTTTCAAAATCTAATTTCAAAACCACCCCCTGGCTTTTACTCCTACGAGTTTCATGCAAGATTTCATGCAAGATTTCATGCAGAGACATTACCCCATCCATAATGTTCCTTCCTTTAATAAATGCAGTTTGGCATCCAAAAATTAGCTTATGCATAAACGTCTCAACTCTAATAGTAATGACTTTAGTGATTCACTTATACAAAACCTAAAGTAAGCAAATAGGTCTATACTTAGAAATAACATCAGCATCAGGGATTTTTTGAAAAAGGATTATCATGCCAAAGTTGATTCTAAACAAGTCCAAATTACCAGAATCTCACAATCCAGAAAATATAGCTGCAAATCCACCTACGGAAATACCTTTTGGGCATCAAATGCTAAATAACCTAGTTGGAAAGGGCGATTTTTACTACCCTTCACATTTTAAGTAAGGTTTGTGTTTTTTTCTTCAAAAATTCCACCGATCTATTAATAACCATCAACAGTAATACAAAGAGTCAAAAAGATACTAAGAATTATAATTAGATCCTTAGACCACCTAGCGACGTCTACCTACACTAGCTAAAGGCGTCATTGGCCTTGCCCCTACATCACCGGAGCCACACAAAACTTGGCATATTAGAGCTTATTATAGCACAGAGACGGAAATATGTCGTGCTAAGGCCCAAAGGACCAACACACTAGAGCAACAATCCTTGCTAATTATGACAATTATAAATCAGAAGAGACCGATCTGAAACCATGCCAGCGAACATGAAAGACGACTAGATCCGCCGGACACATGACTCCACGCGCCTTCCTTCGGTGTTAGACACACCTGACTTCACGATGTAGCTGCCGCCCCACCATCCCGAAGAAGACGTTGAAAACAGACTAAACAAAGACCGAAACCTCCATCATCGAGGGGCTATGGTCCGCCACGCCTCCAAGGACCTAAGGCCACCGGAGACAGAGCGAGCCGACAACGTCATCGGCGATATGGAAGGAACACTAGATGGGTTTTTAGGAGTGCCACCGAATGCCTCTCTTTCTTCCTCACGTCACGTACCGGTTCAAGTGAGGTCTGTGTTGACTACCCAAATTCAAAACTAGTTCAGTAATGTATGGATTGTGCCGGGTTTTTTTTACATCAAGCCTTTTTGTATGACCTTTTGTAACTATAACCAAACTATTATACTTTATTTAAGCCCATACTTGGAGTCTTGGACAATCAAAATGGGTAACACGATACAAAAATGAGAGTATTATTATATTTTCTCCAAAGCATTGTTGCTCAAAACTAGTAACTCTTCATTGAAATTGATAGATTGCACACATTTATCTTTGCCCCTCACGTAGCCCCCTTCCGACTCCCCCGGTCGTCCTCTTTCAGGCGATCGGGGAGTCCTCCCCAAATCGCTCTGCCGGCAGCCTCCCCTTCTCCCTCCGCCCCTCCTCGCCACTCCTATAGGCCACTGGCAAAGCCCTAGTGACATGGATATGCCCTACGGTTGCCTAATGTTAGCCTACCCGGTCTGGCCCGGCAGAAGCCCATACAATCGCCTGCTTCAGATGGCAAAGTCCAAGAAGGATTCGGGTAACCCAGGCCCATGAAGGTTGCGACTCCTTTGAGAACACGGCTAGCTTTAAATAGAAATTCAAAGGGTCAAACCCTAACTTGTAACCAACTCGACCTACACCCCGAGACCTGGCCTCCCCATATAAAGGCCAGGAGGGCACGGCGAGGAGGACGATCCAGAACCCTAGAACACAACTCGCCAGATCTCATATGCGCACCCCTGTAACCTTCGGCATCGCCATCAATCAAGAACATACAAGAAGGAGTAGGGTTTTCCCTCCGGGGGCCTGAACCTGGATAAACCTCGTGTCCCTGTGTTGCGAATCTGTTAGCCATTCCGCGATCTCCAATGCCCCCTCCTTCTCCAAAACCCACGTCCATAACAATGGGCATTGACGAGTTGAAACCTCGTCACCTAGCCACCAATGAAAGGGGGCGGGGTCCTGGTGTTGTTGCTTCAAGATACCGACAATGATCTCGACAGAGGAGGTGAGGGCGATGTGCACGGTGGTCGGCACCAATGGGTCACCGTCGGCGGTGTCAAATCCTTGGCCGGCGCGTCGGGATCTTCCTTCAATCGGCGACGGCTACTTCGGTTGGGTTGGGCCTCGGCTTGACATGGCCTCTCTTTCTATGTCGGTGGGCGCCTCCAACGGATATCTACAGCTAGAGATCTCATGGTTACGGAACAACCATCGGGGAGAAATCCTATGCTCGGCTTTGCCATCGCAGATGATGCGGCGACGTTTGTGGGCGCTGCTAGCCTTCCTGGAGGTGATACGTTGGAAACGTATCTGTAATTTTTGATGCTCCATGCTTGTTTAGTATCTACTTTGCTTTACTTGTCTACACTTTGAGGTGCTTTTTACATGTTTTTCTGGTACTAACCTATTAACAAGTTACAACCGTGCCAGATGCATGTTTTCTGCTGTTTTTGGTTTCAGAAAAGTTAGTAAAGAAATATTCTTGGAATTGGACGGGACAAACGTCAAAGTCAATTACTTTCCTTGGGGAACAAGAAGTCTAAAGGGGAGCCGGAGGGGCCAGCCAGGGGGGCTAGACCCACCCTAGGCGCGGGTGGGCCCTGCCCCGCGCCTAGCTAGGGTTTGGGGCCCCTGGCCGCCGCCTCGGCCTTCCCCTTCGCCTATAAGAAGCCCCCGATGCAGAAACCCTAAGCACCCGATCAAATCTCCATGAAACCGTCTGTAGCCGCCGCCACCATCGTCCCTAGATAAGGGGGATCTGAAGTTCTTCCCGGCACCCTGCAGGAGGGGAGATCATCCCGGAGGCCTTCTCTCCGGTATGATGCGTGAGTAGTTCCACCTTGGACTATGGGTCCATGTAGTGGCTAGATGGTTGTATCTCCTCCTTTGTGCTTTCATGTATAGATCTTGTGAACTCCGTTCATGATCAAGATCTAATCTATTTGTAATCATGCATGTTGTGTTTGCAGGGATCCGATGGATATTGAGATTATTATGTTGGTTTGATTAATGGTTTTGTCTTTATGATTCTACATGTATGTGTTGTTTGTGATCTTGCATGCTCTCCATTGTTAGTAGCTATCTTGGCCAATTAGTTGCCAGTGACTCCAAGAGGGGGTATTTATGCTCGATAGTGGGTTCATGCCTCTAGTTTCCAAGGGAAGTGACAGAAATCTCTTCGGTTGTAGATGTGTTGTTGCCACTAGGGAGAAAACAACAGTCTCTTGTTCATGGAACATGTGGACTGTTTACCTTACACACTTTGCTTAAAGCAATTGTCTATTGCTTGCAACTTAATATCGGAGAGGGTTCGGATGATAACCTGAAGGTGGACTTCTAGTCATAGATGTAGTTGGATGGCGGTATATGTATCTTGTTGTATTGCCCAATCGAATCTCATGGGATCTTTCTGACTAGTAATTGCATTGTTATGCCTTGCTCAGTTCCTGTCAATTGCCCTGCTGTAATTTGTTTACCCTTCATGCCATGTTGTTTATCTAAGGAGAGCACCTCTAGTGAACTATGGACCCCGGTCCAATATTTACCATTGATACATCTTCCACTGTTACTTGTTTACTTGCTACAAACCATTACCTTCCACACCATACGTTTAATCCTTTGTTACAGCAAACCGGTGAGCTTGACAACCTCACTGATTCGTTGGGGCAAAGTCTTGAGTTTGTGTTGTGCAGGTCTCCGCGTTGCTTGCAACACCTGTGTCACATTTCCTTCCTCCTACTGGTTCGATAACCTCGGGTTCTTACTGAGGGAAACTTGCTGCTGTGCTTCTTCATACCTTGCTCTTAGGGTTTCCAATGAAGCATCTCACGACAAGTGGTGGGCGCCATTAAGCTATTTTCTGGCGCCGTTGCTGGGGAGGCTAAGGACGTCTTCACTAGGGGAGTCCTTCACTTCCTTTCTCTTTACTTTGTTTTTAGTTTGCTTTGTTTCTTTTGTTTGGTTTTGTTTGCCTCTTTTAAAAAAAAACCAAAAAATATAGTCTAGTTTGGTTTGCTTGCTTTATTCAAAAACACAAAAAAAATAGTTCCTGCTCTAGTTGCTGTTGTTTTTGGCTTGCCCACCTTTGCCAAAATGAACTCTGGTGAGAACACCAAGTTGTGTGACTTCACTAGCACCGACAATAATGATTTCCTAAGCACTCCTATTGCTCCACCTGCTCCTGATGCTACCTTTTGTGAAATTAAGCCTACTTTGTTGAATCTTGTGATGAGAGAGCAATTTTCTGGTGCTGGTTCTGATGATCCTGCTGCTCATCTCAATAGCTTTGTTGAACTTTGTGAGATGGAAAAATATAAGGATGTAGATGGAGATATTATTAAGCTCAAGCTTTTTCCTTTCTCCTTGAGGGGAAAAGCTAAAGAATGGTTGCTTTATTTGCCTAAAAATAGTATTGATTCTTGGACTAAGTGCAAAGATGCTTTTATTCTAAAGTACTATCCTCCTGCTAAGATTATATCTATGAGAAGTGATATTTTGAAATTTAAACAGCTTGATAGTGAACATGTTGCTCCAGCTTGGGAAAGAATGAAATCTTTGGTTAAAAATTGCCCTACTCATGGACTCACTGCTTCGATGATTATCCAGACTTTTTATGCAGGTTTGAACTTCTCCTCAAGAAATATGTTGGATTCAGCTGCTGGAGGTAGCTTTATGGGCCTCACTTTGGGTGTTGCAACAAGGCTCCTTGATAATATGATGGTTAACTACTCTAAATGGCATGTCAAGAGAGCTCCACATGGTAAGAAGGTAAATTCTATTGAGGAAACTTCCTCTTTGAGTGAAAAGATCGATGTTATTATGGCTATGTTTGTTAATGGGAAAACTCCTTTAGATCCTAATAGTGTTCCCTTAGCCTCTTTGGTTGCTCAAGAAGATCAAGTTGATGTGAACTTCATTAGAAACAACAATTTCAACAACAATTCCTATAGGAACAATTTTGGTGCAACAACAATTATAGGCCTTATCCTCCTAATAATGGCAATTCCTATGGAAACTCTTACAATAATGCTATAAGTGCCCCCTCTGAACATGAATTCATGCTCAAAGACTTTATTAGTAAACAAACCACTTTCAATAAGACTATAGAGGAAAAGCTTTTAACTGTTGAGAAAAATATATCCTCTTTGTCCGAAGCTTAGTCCTCCTTGATTAATAAAATGGCTGCTAAACCTGAAACTATGGAAAATACCTTTGTTACTAACGAGGTTTGATCTCGTCAATGCCCATTGTTATGGACTTGGTTTTGCAGAAGATGGGGATGCTGGAGATCGCGGAACGGTTAGCAAACAAGCAACACGGGACACGAGGTTTACCCAGGTTCAGGCCCCCGGAGGGAAAACCCTACTCCTGCTTGTCTGCTCTTGATTACGGCGGAACCGGTGATTACAGGGGTGCGCAGATGCAATCTGACGTGGAGGTGTGTATGCGAAAGTATGAGAGAGAGATCTAGGTCGTACCCTCCTAGCCTTTATATAGACTTAGGCAGGTCCTGGGCACAGATCTAGTCGGTTACAGGTTCTAGGGTTTACCCCTTTGAATTTCCTATCTACTCTAGTCTTGCTCTCCAAGGATCCGAAGGCGTCATGGGCCTTGGCCACCCGAAAATCTTCATGGGCCGGCGTATATTTGTCGTGGGCCTTCCTTGGGATGGACCAGGTATGCTGAGATCGTGTATCCGCGGGGTATAACCATGTCAGTAGCCCCCGAGTGTTCAGTCGAATCGTAGATTCGGCTAAGGAATCTTCAATCCTCTGGGTGCAACTCTGTCTTTCAAGAGAATGTGTAGGGATTGTTGATGCGTGTGCCTGACTCTCCCGACGAATCAGGGTCACTTAACTGTCTTAGGACAAAACAACACGATCTTCTTCAGATTCAAGTCCCTCGACTTGAACCCGGAACATATTCTGGCGTAATTCGACTCAGGCCGCGGAGGACTTACAGGAGTGAAATTCTAGTGAATTCAATTGATGTACCCAACGCGTCCGTCGGGATTTTTCGTCGCGCCTGTTGGCACGGGTTTATACTAGTAGAGCGCAGTCATGTGCGTTACCAGGCCATCAGATGATATCTGTAGGTCTTATCTTTGCGTCGCAGACACAACATCCGAATTTTGTCACCGCGGAGGTGTTTCGGGTGGCCAAGGAGAATGTTACTCACTTAGCGTTAATTGGGGCAGAGTTGCCGAAAAGTTTTTGCATACTGATCCGAAGGATCGCAGTCAAAATTTTATAGGGTGCGCGACCAGCGCTCCCTATGGGAGTAGCCCCCGAGTGTCTGTTCGAGTCGTAGACTCGAGCGGAGACTTTAATTCAGCCATTATTCAGTGTCAGGTCTATAGGACACAATTTTTTTGGATGCTTAAATCCATCCTCCCTATGGGAGTAGCCCCCGAGTCCGTAGTGGAGTCGTAGACTCAACGTAGGACTCGAAGAAACAGTTCAGTGTTGTAACGTGTTATTCTTTTTTGGGTGCGCGGCTAGCGCTCCTGATAGGAGTAGCCCCCGAGTAATTGGTCAAATCGTAGATTCAAGTGAGTACTCTTAGCTTTGAAGCCGAAGAAATTGTAGCTGTTACTAGTGTAGCTTTTGATGACGTCACTGCTGACGATCGATGACCTCAAGCGTCGGCTGCGCCAGAGATGACTTGACTGGACGAACATGGGTCCCACTTTCTGACATTGAATTGACCGGTCACGCGCGGCGTGGAGATATTTACGGCGTCGCCTCGATTTCCGCACGTAGTGGACGGTGTGTTAGCGACGGTTCATTGCGATGCTGACACGTGTATGGCCAGATCCTGCCGTTGGCGTTAGGTATTCTTGATGGACGGTTGTCGTGCATCGTCTTCGTCTTTATAATCATTGGGTAAAACTTTAGTTTTTTTTCACCGCAGCTATTCTCGTTTCACTGCTTCCTTGTTCTCTGAGAGTTCTTGCTGCGCGCTGGAATATCCTTTCACATTTCCTTCTTCCATCCTGTGCTCTCACCGCCGGCGCCGCCGTACCGCGATGGGGAAGTCGAAGAAGTCTTCTTCTGTGGTTGGTACCAGCGCTGCTGGAGGGAAGAAGAGTGCCGCCGCTACCCGTGTCACCAACGGTGGCTGGCGGCGATCGGAGACGCGGGAGAGTGATCTCCGCAAGCTTCGTGAGCGGGGCTTGATCCCGCAGGATAGGGAGGCTGTAAAACTCCCAGGCAACAAGGTAATCCCCCGTCCCCCTGCTGGGTTTCGGGTTATGTTCCTTGCCTTCGTTATTCGCCGCTTTTCCTTCCCAGTCCACGACTTCCTTCGTGGACTGCTTTTTCTTTACGGTATCCAATTGCATCATCTTTCCCCCAATTCTCTTCTTCACATTGCTTGTTTCATCACTTTCTGTGAGTGCTGGCTCGGTACCGAGCCGCACTTTGGCCTCTTCCGGAAACTTTATTCCGTGAAGAGGCAATATGGTTCGGATGGTGTTTATCCCATTGGGGGTTGCATCATCTCCCTCAAACCCAATCTGCTTTTCTTTTCTTTTTCCATGTCCGAATCTGTCCAGTACTGGCGGAGGCGATGGTTTTATATCCGCGACTCCACAGTGGCTGGGCAGCATTTTGGTCTTGCTCCTTTCGACCCCTCCCAAAAGATCGAGCCGAAGAGGTCCTGGAAAAACCAGATCTTGGATGGCGAGGTAGCGGAGATAGAGGCTCTCTATCGTCGAGTGGAGGATCTCCAGTTGATTCCGGAGAAGGAAGTGAACGGTGTGGATATCATCCGCATATTTCTTGAGCGTCGGGTGCAGCCACTCCAGGCTAGGGTGCACCCGATGTTCCTTTATACTGGCCGCCGTGATCCGACGAGGGTTTCGGCTGAGAAATTCTCCCAGGGAGATCTCGACAGGGCCCTTCGTTCGCTGCTGAAGTTCAAGGCTGGAGAGGATATCCCGGGGAAGTCACTGACTTCTTCGTTTTCTTCTTCGCTTCCTGTTCCACAGGTGTAGATCCGTGCGCGTAGCGCTATTTTTGACTGCATTGTATTTGCATTTGTTTGCTAACAAATTTTCTTCTCTTTGTGCAGAGCTTCAAAGTGCCGGGGATGTCGCCTCCATTACCCGAAGTATTTCTGGATGCTCCAGATAATGATGTGGTGGATTCCATGTCCGAGCTGCTGTTGGCGCGGCCTCCGGCCAAAGAGGCCAACGAGTCGGGCGAGGACCACACTCGCAAATGATCACGGAGCTCCAGCGAGTCTTCGGATGCCTCGACTCCTCCGACTCCTAGCGTCACAGTGATGGGCATGGAGGCTCTTCCTCTCCGATTCCTGCCGTTCCCGTGCGGGCTGTAGCGCCGCACCCGCCGGCGAAGCGGAAGAAGGAAGAAAAGAAGGAAGAGAAGAAGGAGGAGAAGAAAGTCCGGAGGACCCCTCCTGTCTTCAACCTGAGCGAGCTTGACTCGTAAGTTTCCTTTGTCCTGCACTGCTTTTTCTTACCTGTTTACTTTGTACTTGTGCTAATTTGTCCTTGTGCAGGCACTCTTCCAACGACTCCTCCAGCGATAGTGCTCGGGAGATGATGGGGGAGTCGAAAGTCGCGTCTCCTCCTCCTTAGACGGTGGCTACCTCTAAGGGCGCTGTTCTGAACCCTTCTCCGCAGGAGGTTCAGGTGGTTGCGCCTCAGAAAGTTGCCAGCGGACCTTCGAAGTCGCCATCGGATCGCCTCCTGCCATGGGGGAAGCCCCCGAGCGTCTGTAAAGGAGTTTTTGTTGCGTGTTCTTCTTTCGAGTCTCGGGGGAGCCCCCGAGCGCTTTCGTGTGTGTAATTTGTTTTTGCTCTTTCTTTTGGGCGTAGCCCCCGAGTCCTTCTCTTGACTAGTAGGTCTTTTTCCTGCAGCCTTTTGTGCAGGATGCCAGACGACTGGTGCAACAGCACCTGGTGCTGGAGGCCAGCCTCAAACAGCTTCAAGGTACTTTTATGCCTTGATGTTTGCTTCTTCTCGTATTCTTGTCCTGTTATCTGACGCTTGTATTATTTGAATGCAGAGGAGCACAACACCTCCCTTCGTGAGATTGATGCTCTCAAAAATAGCCTCGGTCAAGCGGAGAAGAAGGCCGAGGTCGCCATTGGTGCGAAAGAGCGCCTCGAGCTGGAGCTGGCCACTGCGGCCGAGGCTAAGGAGCGCCTGCAGCGGGAGGCCACGGACCGCGAGAGGCAGCTTGCTACCGCCACGGCTTCGCGTGAGAGAGAGGTGGCCAGCAAGCTTATGGCAGCTGCCAAGGCTGTTTCGGGTGAGTATCTTCGCCGTCCTATTTTTGATTTCCTTGTCTTTCTTGTGCGGTGCTGTCGTTCATTCTTCTTCCTTGTTGTTTTTAGATGCCGCAGGCATCGAGTTTGATCGTGGTGCTCTGGAGCACGGGAGTGCTCTGGATGATGCTGCTGCGGCGGTTGAAGATCGCTGCGGCACCATCGTCAGCTCGCTTGCCAAGGCCAAGGAGGTTCTTGGGCGCTTCTATAAGGAGATTGTCCCCAAGGGCGCGACCCTTGATGATGTTGATGCTCTAGCGGAGGCGCTGTCAGCCGGAGCACCTGCTGCGTACAAGCGCAAGCAGAAGGGCATCGGTGCATCAGTTGGGCTGGCAATGGCCTTGGCGGCTGGGGCGGAGTTGTACCTTCCCCAGGTCACTTCCCGGATGCCGACGACTGCTGATGGATCCGAGGTAGCCTTCGCTACCTATTCTGCTCGCTGTAAGCATTATGGGCCGAAGCTGATTGATCTGCTGGCCGAGTACGCACTACGACAACAGGGGGAAGCCAAGGCGAGGCAATCCGTCTCCGAGGCTACTCAGGGTGCCGCATCTTAGGCGCTGTAGCTGTAGGATAGTTGTAGTCATTTTGTTGTAATTATTTTGATGAACAAATTCTTGTGCCACATAGTGGCTTTTGATACACTTAATCAATTTGTTGAGTTATGTGCTCCCTCGTTTGCGTGTTCATGTCTTTGCCTTTCTGTTGATCTAGGGTCCTTCGGGTGCTGATCCCGTTGACACCTCGCCTGCAGCACGGCTGCGGCCATCCTTGGATGATTCGTCGTAGCTTGCATTTCTTCGAGACCGTGTTCGTAGTCTCGAGAAAGAGTTGCTTGGGATGCGTGGCCATGCCGACGTTTGGAAGTCCAAGGCGGATTGCGGTGCTGCCAGAGAGGAGTACTTGATGGCGGAATTGCTTCGATTATCCGAGAAGCTTCAGTGTAAGTTTTTCGAGCTGTTGCTCATTTCTTCGGATGCGCCTGTTGGCATTGCATCTTACTTTTGTGCAAGTATTGCAGGTGCTAACCTTGCTCCAAGGGAGGAGAAGGAGCGTGTTGCTGTTCGGGTCAATTGTTTGACTCAACAGGACATGGAAGCCGGCGGGTTCTTCTGGATGGATCGTGACCGTGCTATGGTCCTTGCGACGGTGCAAGATCGCGTTCACCAAGTATCGTGGGTGCTTCGTCAGGTGCAGACTTCGCTCGCGTCGGTTCTGCATGTGATGTTTCCGTTGGATGCTGCACCAACAGCCCTTTCTGGTCTTCTGTCGAAGTTTCGGAACGTGAATCGTGTCAAGGAGTTGGTGCGGCATCAGCTCATCGCAGGAGTGAAGGCTGCGTTGTCCCTTGTGAGGCTGCATCGCCCTGATGTAGATCTGCCCGTTGTAGCGGCTGGACCACCCCCTCGACCAGATGGTGGTGTGTGGGATATGCGTCCGCATTACGCGGCTGTAGGGCAGTATGCCGAAGAGATCGTAGATCTATTTGAGCAGCATACTCAGGTTATTCTTCGGAATAGGTAGTGCCTGTAAAAGAGATAAATGTAAAATTTGTATATATTTGACTGGGCGTGTTTTTCCCTTTGTTATAAAGGTTTGGTTGTTGTTTGAGCACGTAGTGCTTTGTTCGCATACGTGTCCTTTTCGTTAGCCTGACGTGGTCAACTACTCAGGCATACACGTGTTATCCTCAGTCGATGAAATCGTGAGGTGGGGTGAGCCCCCGAGTGCGTTTGTAGCATGAAGTAAAAGTGCGAATAGAAAAACGAAAATTTTGGGGCGAGACACTTAGCTTTATTTATATCGTAATGGAGGAGGTACATTGTTCGGCTGAGTAGCCTTGGCTGAATAGCCTTATTGAAAGTAAAGGGGTAGGTAGCTAGGGGTAGAATCATCGCAAGTGTGCGATGTTCCATGGGTTGGAGTATGCGACTCCAGACTCCACGTGCTTGAGGCGATAGGCGCCACCTGGGATGACTTCGGTGATGATGTAGGGTCCTTCCCATGGTGACTCGAATTTCTTCAGTCGCTCTTGCTTGAGTCGCAAGACGAGGTCTCCTTCGACGAAGGAACTTGGGCGCAGCCGTCGGCTGTGGTAGTTGCGGAGACTCTGCTGGTACACCGCTGATCGAGCTGCTGCTATGTCTCGTGCCTCGTCGAGTGTGTCGACGGCGTCTTCGAGTGCAGTCGTGGATTCTTCTTTGCTATAAGCGACGACCCGGGGGGCCTGGTGGCGTACTTCGGCTGGTAGCACGGCTTCGGCTCTGTGCACCATGAAGAACGGCGTGTAGCCGGTGGAGCTGTTTGGCGTGGTACGCAAGCTCCATAGGACGGATGGTAGCTCTTTCGTCCAGGCTCCGGCGAGTCGCTCGAGTGGGCTCATGAGGCGCTTCTTGATGCCAGTGCCGATTAGGCCGTTGGCCTTTTCCACCTGCCCGTTCATTTGCGGGTGTGCCACAGAGGCATATGTGATGTTGATTACGAGGCCTTCGTAGAAGTCTTGGAATTCTTTGGAGATGAAGTTCAGTCCATTTTCGGTGATGATGCTATGCGGTACGCCGAACCTGTAGACAATGGATTCAAAGAACTTGATGGCAGTTTTGCCCTTTTGGTTAGTGACCGGCATTGCTTCGGTCCACTTGGTGAATTTGTCGACTGCGACCAGGAGGTAGACGTGCCCCCTTTCGAGGACCTTGGTAGTTTGCCAATCATGTCGAGGCCCCATTGGGCGAAGGGCCAGGCCAAAGGTATGGGCCTGAGCTCTGACCCGGGTGCATGTGGTTTGTCAGCGAACTTTTGGCACCCTTTGCATCTTCGGACGATGTACTTTGCATCGTTCATGGCCGTTGGCCAATAGAATCCAGCTCGTAGAGCTTTGGCGACAAGGGAGCGGCTGCCTGCGTGATGGCCGCAGATGCCCTCGTGGATGTCTTGGAGGATGGTTTTCCTGTCACCGATGGTGACGCACCTTTGTAGTACACCCGAAATGTTGCGCTTGTACAGCTCGCCATTGATGATGGTGAAGGCTTTTGACCGGCGAGATATGCGCCGGGCATCTGTCGGGCTATCAGGTAGTTCTCCGTCTATCAAGTACTAGAGGTACGGTCGTGTCCAGGTTTCTTCGACTGCCATTACCTGCATCAGGTTGACCGTGGCGACTTCTGTGTCCAGCTTTTCGGGTCCTTCATGACCTTCGGGTAGCGTAGCCCCCGAGTATTCTGCTTCTTCGGGTGATCCCTTGGGGAATTTCCGCTTGATGGATGGCACGCAGATCTGTTCGAGGAACACACCAGGTGGCACCCTTGCGCAGGTGGAGCCGATGTTGGCGAGTCTGTCGGCCTCCTCATTGCTTTCTCTTCCAACGTGCCGAAGCTCGCAGCCGTCGAATTCTCCTTTGAGTGCGTTGTAGAGTGCGCGGTACGCGATCATGTTTTCGGCGTGTGCGTCGCACTCATTCATCGTCTGTTGGACGACAAGGTTGGAGTCACCGTAGATGACCAGGCGCATTGCGCCGCAGATCTTTGCCATTCTCATGCCGTGGATGAGGGCTTCGTATTCGGCCTCGTTGTTGGAAGCTCGGAATTTCATCCGAAGGACGTACTTCATCTTGTCGCCCTGCGGGGAGGTCAGTATGACCCCGGCTCCTGCTCCAGCTTCACGCTTGGAGCCGTTGAACTGCATTGTCCATGACTGCGACATGTCTGGGGTGTCTGGCAGCTGCAGCTCCATCCAGTGTACAAGGAAGTCCGGGAGGACCTGAGACTTGATTGAAGTCGCTTCTCGTAGACGATGTCTAGGGGTGACAGCTCGATGCCCCACAGGGCCACGCGTCCTGTGGCCTCCGGGTTGTTTAAGATGCTGTTCAGGGTGCTTCGTTGACGACCATCACCTAGTGCTCCTGGAAGTAATGGCTCAACCGTCGAGCCGTCATGAACACGCCGTAGGCGAGTTTCTGGTAGTGAGGGTACCTCTGCTTTTTTGGCGTCAATACCTCGCTGAGGTAGTAGATTGGGTGTTGGACCCCATGGGTATAGCCTTCTTCGGGTCGCTCAACCACCAGTACGGTCCTTACCACCTGGTGTGTGGCTGCTATGTACAGCAGTAGGGGCTCGCGCTCCTTTGGCGTAACCAAGACGAGCGAGGTGGAGAGCAGCCGCTTTTAGATCTTCGAATGCGTCGTCCGCTTTAGGTGTCCACTCGAATTTATCTGCCTTGCGTAGCAGTTGGTAGAATGGCAGGGCCTTCTCGCCCATGCGGCTGATGAACCTGCTCAATGCCGCTATTCGTCCTGCGAGCTGCTGGACACCCTTGAGGTTTTTCGGCTTCTCCATGGCCATGATGGCCCGGATTTTCTTCGGGTTCGCCTCGATCCCTCGCTGGGAGATGAAGTACCCAAGTAGCTGACCCGATGGGACGCCGAAGGCACACTTTTCGGGATTGAGCTTGATCCTGTAGCGGTCGAGATTATTGAACGTCTCGCGGAGATCGTCGATGAGCGTTCTTGCCTCCCTGGTTTTGATGACTATGTCGTCGACATAGACTTGGACGTTGCGACCGATCTGGTCCTTGAGGCATGCCTGCATGCATCGCTGGTACGTGGCACCTGCGTTCTTTAGCCCGAAGGGCATTGTGTTGTAGCAGAACAGTCCAAACGGTGTAATAAACGTCGTTTTCTCTTGATGTTCGACCTTGAGTCGAATCTGGTTGTAGCTGGAGTAGGCGTCGAGGAAGGAGAGTTTCTCGCATCCTGCAGTCGAATCGATGATCTGATCGATACGAGGAAGAGGGAAGTGGTCCTTTGGGCAGTGCTTGTTCAGTGACGTGAAGTCTACGCACATCCGCAGGATGTCCGTGTCCTTCTTGGGGACCATCACTGTATTTGCGATCCACTCGCTTTCTTTGATCTCCCTGATGAAGTCTGTAGCGAGTAGTCTGTTGATTTCCATCCCGATGGCTTCGGCCCGTGGCTCGGATAGTTTCCGGATGGACTGCTTGACAGGCTTGGTGTCTGGAAAGATGTTGAGTGCGTGCTCGGCGAATTCCCTGGGAACTCCTGGCATGTCCGCAGGACACCAGGCGAAGATTTCCCAACGCTCACGGAGGAATTCGACGAGCGCGCTTTCCTATGCAGGGCTGAGGTTGTTGGCGATCAGCGCCGTCTTGGAGGCATCCGTTGGGTGGACCTGCACCTTCTTTGTATTGACGGTGGAGTCGAAGGACATGTCAGGTGCTTTTTGTCGTGCGACTAGGGGTTCCCCATTGTCCGTCACCTCACGGAGCCTTACGAGCTCATCCTGCATGCCGAATGGCTGGGAGATTCTGTTGAAATCCCTGTCGCAGTGGTCCGATCGGGTGAAGCTCTCGTGGACCGTGATGACGCCCCTGGGTCCTGGCATCTTGAGTAGCAGGTATGCGTAATGTGGGACAGCCAAGAACCTTGCGAATGCTACACGCCCGAGGATGGCATGGTATTGTGATGGCCAGTCCACCACTTCGAATTCGAGCCGCTCGCATCGGAAGTTTTCCGGCTTGCCGAAGATGACGTCAAGCCATATTTTTCCCAGGGGGAATATGCCCTTTCCTGGGATGATGCCGTAGAACGTTGTGTCTGACTGTTCCAGGCTGCACAGCGGGATCTGCATTGCTGCTAGAGTGTTTGTGAACATCAGGTTGATGCCGCTGCCGCTGTCCATGAAGACGCGGCTCATCTCGAAACCTCCGATCTGCGCCTCCAGCACCAGGGCAGCATGACCTGGGCGAGGGATCTGGCAAGGGTGATCCAAACGATTGAACGTGATGCAGGACTCCGATCCACTGAGGTACTCAGGGATGGCGGGTGGAGTTGTCACGGCCAGGTTGATCTGACGGGTGATTTTCTTCTGCACCCTATTCGTGGGGCGCCCCTTCTGGATCATCAGTGCTCCTTTCAACGGGCGATATCCGTGCCCAGCGTTGTTCTGTGCTGGTGCGACTGGTTGGTTCGGGCCTCCTGCAGGTGGCGGTGGAGGAGCTCCATGCGCTATTCCACCTAGTGTGGGTGCGTTCCTGAACGCAGGGGGTGGAGCTTGCTGCCTCATCTGAACCATGCTTTCGCTGAGCTTCTGGAACTCGCGGCAGTCCTTGAGCATGTGGCTTGCCTTCTTCTTACCATCCTGCTTGTCGATGTAGAAGTGGATGGTGCATGGACCCGAAAGTTTTTCGTATGCTGAGGGTTCGTTATCGCGATCGCGGCACTGCCACGACTGTGTTGGGCATCCTCCATCACGGAAGTTGCCTCCGCGGTATCCGCCACTGTTGCGGTTGGCATCGTTGCGGCGATCGGCGTAGCCGGCCGCGACCATATCGGGTCCATCGCGATCGTCATAGACGCGCGGTCTCCTCTTGTTACGGCGTTCCCGTTGTCAGCCGTAATCGTCCTCTTCCTCCGATTGTGCCCGGTGGATGGAATCTTCATCGTCGGCCCACCTGTTGGCGATGTCAATGAGGTGGTCAAGTGTCTTGGGCTTGACGCGCCCGAGTTCCTCCATGAAGTCCTGGCGCTTGACGCCGTCCTTGAAGGCGTCGATGGCCCTTTCTTCGGAGATGTGCGCCGCGGAGTTTTTGGTGTTGGACCAGCGCAGGATGTACGAGTGAATGGATTCGCCCGTTCGTTGAGTGCAGGCTCGCAACTCCTCGATCGAGGCGAGCCTCTTACTGGTGCCTTTGAAGTTTCGGATGAAACTGTAAGCCAGCTCCTCCCAGCTTCGGATGGATCCTGAGGATAGGCTGCTAAGCCAGATCCAAGTTGCGCCTGTCAGCTGCAGCTGAAGGCATTGCATGGCGGTTTCCTTGTTTCCACCGTGCAGCTTGACGGATGACAGGTGGTCGCTGAGCCATGCCTTGTGGTCCTGTGTACCGTCGAACTTCGGAGTATCCGAAGGAAGCTTGAAATTTCTCGGCATCCGTGTCCGTCGGACAGATCTGCTGAAGCATCGGGCTCCGTAGAGTTCTCCTTCGTCTTCGTCCATCTCGGATTCAGACGAGCATGCGCGCTTGGCTCGTGCTTTGTCGATTTTGTGCTGTGTTAGCGCGTCTCTGGCGTCGTAATCGCGGCTGCGATGACGCGAGCTCTTGTGCCTTCGAGGAAGGTCATGGTCCTCTTCTTCGGATGAAGGAGTGGGGTTGCGGTCGAACCTAACCATAGCTTTCTTTTTCGGCTCCGTAGGAGTTTCTTGATGGAGCGCAGCTCCGACGAGTCCGAGTCTGGTGAGTGCGGACTTGTGCATGGCTCTTTTTGGGTCCCCCTCCGAAGGTGGGTAGGCTGCGAGGTATGCAGTGGCTGCTATGATCACAGCTTGTGGTGTCTTCGGGGTGATGTTGCCGTCGGCATCCATCTCCATGAAGGATGCATGGAGGGTTCGGGTCACCTCACGGCGCTCCTTGGGGTCCATGTTCTCCGTCCGGGAGCGGTGCTTGTTGCCGTGGTTGCCGTTCGAGCTGGAGCCGATGCCCATGGCGGAGAGCGCAGCTTGTCGCGCGCTGGACTCTGAGGCTGCTTGCTTGCGTTTGTCAAGCACCTCTTGCATCTTGACATGCTTCTTGTGCGCCTCGATCAGGAGCAAATGGTATGCCATCAGTAGGCAGGACCGTGCCGCCCGCCACGGCGGCGCGTGCCTGTGCCCATCCTTCTTTGCTAAGGCGGATGACATGGCCGGTGTTATTCCCTTCGGGTGGGGGGACTGGCTTCTTATGTTCCCGCCGTTTCAGTCTTGCGTGTTAGGTGTCGGGTTGGGCGGCGGGTTGGGTGTTTGCTGCTCCACGTCGCCCTGGATGACTACGGCGCATTGGTAGCACTCATAGATTGGCCCGCTGCTGCCGCAGCTTTCGAATCCGGAACCGTAGGTCCCTTCATCCGATGGCGGATCGCATAGATCGGAGCTGCAACTGCTGCTGTCGTATGACTCATCTGTTGATGATGATGTGCGTAGCATAGGGTGT
Source organism: Avena sativa (assembly GCA_916181665.1). Taxonomy (NCBI): domain Eukaryota; kingdom Viridiplantae; phylum Streptophyta; class Magnoliopsida; order Poales; family Poaceae; genus Avena; species Avena sativa. The sequence goes on along the minus strand of OV702280.1, from coordinate 344,605,314 downwards.
GGGGCCCATGAAGCAGGCCTGATTGAGGGTAAGGGCACCTGCTTTGGGAGGCGGAGGGTGCCGGTTTGCCCCACCTGGAAGAAGAAGCTCCCGAATAGGATCTCGAGTCCGTCGCCTACGGGCTCGAAGTCCTTCATGGTGGCCGGTGAGTGGGCGGTGAAGTCGAAAGCGCCGAAGAGGAGGTGACTCTCCGTCCCGCAGAGTTGTAGATCGCTCGGGTTGGGATCGTCACGATCGCACAATCAGCGTCCCCAGTTCCCACAGACGGCACCAATTGACGAGGTTTGATCTCGTCAATGCCCATTGTTATGGACTTGGGTTTTGGAGAAGATGGGGATGCTGGAGATCGCGGAACGGTTAGCAAACAAGCAACATGGGACACGAGGTTTACCCAGGTTCAGGCCTCCGGAGGGAAAACCCTACTCCTGCTTGTCTGCTCTTGATTACGGCGGAACCGATGATTACAGGGGTGCGCAGATGCAATCTGGCGTGGAGGTGTGTATGTGAAAGTATGAGAGAGAGATCTAGGTCGTACCCTCCTGGCCTTTATATAGACTTAGGCAGGTCCCGGGCACAGATCTAGTCGGTTACAGGTTCTAGGGTTTACCCCTTTGAATTTCCTATCTACTCTAGTCTTGCTCTCCAAGGATCCGAAGGCGTCATGGGCCTTGGCCACCCGGAAATCTTCATGGGCCGGCGTATATTTGCCGTGGGCCTTCCTTGGGCTGGACCAGGTATGCTGAGATCGTGTACCTGCGGGGTATAACCATGTCAGTTACTGCTCATGCAATACAAGTTACTATTGACGAAAATGTTAGGCTGTTAGCTCAGCTTCATGCTAAGTGGGAAAGGGAAGCAAAAATCGATAGAAATAATAGTGTGCACCATCACCACTAAACCACAAGTAGTCCCTATTTCTCCTCCTACTATGCCTAAGCCTATTGAGCCTACTACTAGTGATGCTAAGTTTGACTTTGATATTGATGGTTGCAATGTTTCTGAAGTGATTATGTTCTTGCAAAAGCTTGCTAGAAGTCCTGATGCTAGGGATATGCATGTTGCCTTTACTAAACACATTACAGATGCTCTTATTAAGATTAAGGAACAGAAGCTAAAACACAAAGCTTCTATTCCTAGGAAAGTAGAAGATAGTTGGGAACCCATTATTAATATGCAAGTGAATGACTTTAACCTCAAAGCTTCACGTGATCTTGGTTCTAATGTCTCTATTATTCCTAGGAAGATTTATTTAATGCTTGATTTGCACCACTGGAAGATTGTTATTTAGATGTCCCACTCAATGATAATGCTAAGAAGAAACTCATGGGGAGTATTAATGATGTTTTCATTATGGTTAATAATGCTTATGTCCCAGTTGATTTTTATGTTTTGGATGTTGAATACAATGCTTCTTGTCCTATTACTTTGGGAAAACCTTTTCTTAGAACAGTTGGTGCCATCGTTGATATGAAAGAAGGCACCATTAAATATCATTTTCCATTCAAGAACGGTATTGAACACTTCCCAATGAGAAGAGAGAAGTTTCTCTTTGCTCCCCTTTTGAAAGCAAGGTTTGATGTTAATGCTTCCTCATTTGAAAATACTTGATTCTTCTTGCTTCTTGTGCCTAACTTAAAGGCGTTAAAGAAAAGTACTTGTTGGGAGATAACCCAAGAGTTTCCTTATCTTTTTTGTTTGCTTTTTGTGCCAAGAATGACCTCTAATGAGAGGGAAGTAAGATTTGGGGAGTTGCTGTCCCGAAACAGATTTCTGTCCTCTACCAAAAAATTCGTGAGGAGTATCTGTAACTCATATTGAGCTCCAAATTTATGAATAAATCCCCCAGTATGTTAGCTAACTTTCGTTTGTTCAACAATTTTTGATTTGAGCAACAAAAGATGTTCGAAAAAAATCGGTTTCTACCTGTTGGTCTGTTTTGACAGATTTCTGCCATTATTTGCATTTGCTTCTTATTGATTCCTTTTTGAGTTCTCTTTAGGTAAATTGAGCTTTTTGAGGAGTTACTACAGTAGCTTGTGTTTTTAGTGAAAATCCTTGCTGTTTCAAAGCTTTGCCAGAGGTCTATTATCTTTTGAATACACTAATGTTGCTAATGAAGAATGTGTGAAGTTTTGTACGAAAGAAAAATTTCAGGTGTAGGGAGAGAATGCTGCAATGATATGAAGAATGGAAAAAAGCTCAAACTTGGGGATGCCACCATGGTGTCACCCCAAGAAATATCCAAGAGGTACAAGCGTCAAAGCTTGGGGATGCCCAAGGCATCCCCTTCTTCATCAATAAAAAGCTCAGGTCTGTCTAGACACTTCATTTTTATTGTTTCATGCACATTTTTGTTGTTCTTGGAGTGTCTTAGTTTTTGTTTGATTTGCTTAGGTTGTTTAGTTTGCTTGAATAAAGTGGTTTGGACCCCCGTTCTCGATGTGTTGTTTTGCAAATAAGTTTGCTTGGTGTTTGGAAAGGAGTAGTAAGTTCTTGCTTGAAGTGCAAGAGGAGCTTGCATTGACTGTAATTAGACTTTAGCATGACATGCTAGGTGTTATTTTAGCATTGTGCTTAGTGATTATTGTTGTAGCATATATTGTTCCAAACAATTGAGATTGCTTAGTGTGCCTTGAAGAAATTATGTGTTGTTTTAGCATGCAAAAGCATAGTATTGTGGTATTCTCCTTTGATGCTTTGCTTGGGTTGACTTGGCACATGCTTACACCATGTTATGACTATGACAAGTCACCATTAGCCTCTATGATCATTTAGTCCTTGACTTGTAGTACCATTCTATGCTTTGATTAGTAATGCTTTGTTGCTCTACATGATTATGACCATGATGCTCTCTTAGGTGGTTGCTCCCAGTCTTTTGCTAGCATCCAATTGTATGAGTAAGCTCTACTCATGCTTCCAACTCCCAAGAAACCAAGTTATTCCAAAGTTTCCACTATAAACTCCTATGCATGGTGTGTTACACCATTCCAAGTATATTCTTGTTTTCATCTATCTTCCAATTAAAAACTATTTTGTTATGTGAAAACTTAGTGATTAAAGCCCTCACGAACTTGATGACACACTTTATATTCTTTGCCCCTAATAAACTTGAACCATTGTGACAACTTTGTTGTATATGCTTGCACTTATAAGTTGTAATTAGCAGAACCGTGCTGTCATGGGGAACGTTTTCAACATTGCACTTGTACTTTGTACTTAGTTGATATCGTGTTCTTTTGTCTATGGATGTCACCGGTGTGAAATAAAGAGGGAACTTGTAAGTCCATGGAGTTTGTATCCTATGTTAGAGAAACGCCTAGGCCGCTAGCCTAAGCCATGCCTAATCATGGTGGAAACTTGCAGCATCACCATAATGAGCTATCTATGAAGCATCCTCAATAAAAAGCTATGCATATGGTAAATAAAAATATTGTTGAGATGCTCATTGTCTGCTTGCCTTGTCATTTTGGTTATGGGAAAGCTCCTATACCATGTGCAAGGGGTACCCCGTTGGCGGTTCTCAATTATATGAAAATACTTACAATGACAAGAACTTACCTGGGCCCGAAGTTGAGTATGCATGAGGTGTGGCCCCTCGTATTCAAGGGACTTGAGATTGCCAACTTATACTTCGTCAAGCATATACTCCAGCTTTGCCACTTTAACCTTAACCACTTCAAGATGCTTATGATAGGGGCAATGAGGGCTGAAAGCTAACAAGTACCATAATTTTTGGAAGCTCTTTTTGAAACTTGTAATCCCTGCTTCCTTTACAAAAAGGCCTATCTTACATCATTATTTGAGTCTCCACCTTCTACCTTTAGGCACCATTAAGAGAGCATAGTTGTCATTCTGTGTGTAGTGTTCCAAAGCTTATTAATTGATACATATTGTGATATTACTTGTTCTTGTGCTATTTGTTTCTAGTCACCCTTGTGAACTTTGAAGGTGTCCTATGCATCTATATTGCTACTCTATGAGGGACAAGCAGATTGCCACTATGCTATGTTATATGTATGTGAAACAAACAAACTTTTTCAATGCATGTTATTCATGATCTTTGTTTGTAGCCTTTCATGCCGCATGCATAGTTACTATGTCCTATTGTTAGAACACCATCTTTCATGCACATGTTTAGAGTTTTTTTTATCCCAGCTTTCAATGCTTGCAAATGGTTGGATCTTTATTGTGAGGGTGCATGTCACCTCAAAATTATTCTTTTTATCACTTAACTACTCGAGGACGAGCAGGAATTAAGCTTGGGGATGTTGATACGTCGGAAACGTATCTATAAATTTTGATGCTCCATGCTTGTTTAGTATCTACTTTGCTTTACTTGTCTACACTTTGTGGTGTTTTTTACATGTTTTTCCGGTAGTAACCTATTAACAAGTTGCAACAGTTCCAGATGCTTGTTTTCTGCTGTTTTTGGTTTCAGAAAAGTTAGTAAAGAAATATTTTCGGAATTGGACGGGACAAACATCAAAGTCAATTACTTTCCGTGGGGAACAAGAAGACCAGAGGGGAGCCGGAGGGGCCAGCCCCACCCTAGGCGCGGGTGGGCCCTGCCCCACGCCTGGCTAGGGTTTGGGGCCCCTGGCCGCCGCCTCGGCCTCCCCCTTCGCCTATAAGAAGCCCCCGATGCAGAAACCCTAAGCACCCGATCAAATCTCCACGAAACCGTTTGTAGCCGCCACCACAATCGTCCCTATATGGGGGTATTTGAAGTTCTTCTCGGCACCCTGCCGGAGGGGAGATCATCCCGGAGGCCTTGTCTCCGGTATGATGCGTGAGTAGTTCCACCTTGGACTATGGGTCCATGTAGTAGCTAGATAGTTATATCTCCTCCTTTGTGCTTTCATGTATAGATCTTGTGAGCTCCGTTCATGATCAAGATATAATCTATTTGTAATCATGCATGTTGTGTTTGCGGGGATCCGATGGATATTGAGATTATTATGTTGGTTTGATTAATGGTTTTGTCTTTATGATTCTATCATGTCTATGTTGTTTGTGATCTTGCATGCTCTCCGTTGTTAGTAGCTATCTTGGCCAAGTAGTTGCTAGTGACTCCAAGAGGGGGTATTTATGCTCGATAGTGGGTTCATGCCTCTAGTTTCCAAGGGAAGTGACAGAAATCTCTTCGGTTGTAGATGTGTTGTTGCCATTAGGGAGAAAACAACGGTCTCTTGTTCATGGAACATGTGGACTGTTTACCTTACACACTTTGCTTAAAGCAGTTGTCTGTTGCTTGCAACTTAATACTCGAGGGGGTTCGGATGATAACTTGAAGGTGGACTTCTAGTCATAGATGCAGTTGGATGGCGGTCTATGTATCTTGTTGTATTGCCCAATCGAATCTCATGGGATCTTTCTGACTAGTAATTGCATTGTTATGCCTTGCTCAGTTCCTATCAATTACCCTGCTGTAATTTGTTTACCCTTCATGCCATGTTGTTTATCTAAGGAGAGCACCTCTAGTGAACTATGGACCCCGGTCCAATCTTTACCATTGATACATCTTCCACTGTTACTTGTTTACTTGCTGCAAACCATTACCTTCCACACCATACGTTTAATACTTTGTTACAGCAAAACGGTGAGCTTGACAACCTCACTGATTCGTTGGGGCAAAGTCTTGAGTTTGTGTTGTGTAGGTCTCCACGTTTCTTGCAACACCCATGTGATGTTTCCTTCCTCCTACTGGTTCGATAACCTCGGTTTCTTACTGAGGGAAACTTGCTGCTGTGCTGCTTCATACCTTGCTCTTGGGGTTTCCAACGAAGCATCCCACGACAAGTGGTGGGCGCCATCAGGAGGGCATCATCACGATGAAAGTTCGGTCAGGCTCCAAGGGAAACCTCAGGCTAGTCCGGATAGTGGAGGCACATGGCGTCATCTTCCTTGTTGGAGGCATTGTTTTGGAGCTCATATCGCCGGTGGGATCTCGAAGGTGTGGAGGCTATAGGAAGGGTCATCTGCTTTGGGGGAACCTTAGACCCGGGTCTCCCGGTTCGGATGATGATGATGTGAGGTATCTCTTCCCTACGGGGACATCTTTTTTGGAGCTGATGTCGGCTAGAGGGGCCTTGTGGCAGAGCGGCTTTCATTGATCTCAACGTCGATGGCAAGTCTTGGTGGTGTGGATCTGCGGAGTCTTGGTATCAAATGGGGCTCGATGGACTCGGGCCGAGTGGAGGCGCTGTCTGGCATCATGATGGCATTGTCGATAGGGCATGCAAAGTCTATACTTATCTTAACATTGAAGATTGCTTAGAGGCTAGATGGTGGTGATGGCTTCTTTAGTATGTACATGAGGTGCTTGCTACAAGTCTGCTAAACCAGAAGCGCGCTCTCGTTTCTCCTAGAGGGCGTCTCGGGGTATGCGATATGTTCCCGGTTCATAGCTTATGGTGGAATTTTGTTGTTTTCAGGGCATAGGCCCTTTTGACATGATCTTCACCCAATGTTGGGTTTGTATGTGTTGTCTAGAGGCTTTGGGTTTTGTAATGTATGTTCCGTGTCAGTCTTTTGTTGAATAATTAATAAAACAGGTTGTATGCATCTCTTTGATGCAGAGATTGGGGAACAACCATCATTTCAAAAAAAACTGAAATCGAAAGGATAAAATAAAAAAATTCCAAGTCACCATTGGCCATGTGTCTTCATTCAATAATTACAAAATGTGAGGTCAAACAGATGTTCAAAGTATTTCCGCAAGGTTAAAAAATGTTATGGTATTTGTAGTTGGCACAATTTGCAGTATCACATCAGTAATCGTACCAAAAAAATAAATTGTGATAAGATCTATTTTGATGTGTTATTTATTGATGACATGACACATTTATGTTTCTCTTGACTAGATCATTCTTTGCCGGCATGTAATGTAAAATTACGAGGAATAGTTTTTCATAGGATAAAACAATATGATCAACAATATGTGATGTGCACCATCCACATTTTTTTCCATTTAATCATTCCATTCATAGACATATCAACAAAAACATGTAATTTGGATTGTAATGTTTTACACGATTTTATATCTTACTCATATGTTTTTGATAAATCTACCGCTAGTTGCATGTGCGTCAATTCTTCAAACCCACTAATGTAGAAGATTTTTGTTGGAAAAAAAATCTGCAAAAATAATAGAGTGTGTGAATTACATGTTTTATGATATATTTAAGACAACACAAGTTACACAACAAACATATGTTTTTTGAAAGGTTTATTTGCATGTCCACATGACATGTCATCTAAAGTAGTTTTCTGAAATGCCAAAAGATCTAAGTTTGATGCATTAACTGTAGGTCTACATAGTGTTTCATGTTTTCGCTTGTTTTTATGAAAATATGATGTCTGTGTTTTGGAAAAATCATCGTCTGACCTTTAGTCAATTCAAAGAGAAAAGCACATGATAAACATATTTTGTATCAAAACAATAAAGATATATCATGCTATCATCAACTACACAAATCAACCTCTACTTTTAAATGGAGTTTTTAAAAGGACATCATTGGGGAGAACACTAAAAGGATCATGCTTCTCAAATAACATGAAGCGAACACACATTAGTGAGCTTTAACCAAAGTGGTGAGTGTTGTGCATTCACTTCTGAAAGCAAAGCAATATAGGCATCATCCTCAAACAGAGAATTAGCTCTATCTAATACCTCCAGTTCTAGGCATGGCAAGGGATGGCCGGTGAAAGAAGAGTGTCACGGTGAGGGATGGTTGACCCCAACGCAACGTAAGGTGCTGAATGATGCAAATCATTTTGGTCATGACTAGAAGGCGAATTCATGTGTCTAACAATGTCTTGCCAAGAGGGGCTATGTCAGCAATGTTAGTTGGATGAGTGGCACCGCTTGGATTGACACTAAAGCACGTTGGACACAGTCGCATAGACATGTTAGGGGATGGCACGTGTCGAACGATGTCATTGGTTTCTTCCGTGAAGGAGGAATGAGGAGTGAAGTGCACACTTAGCGAAGATATTTACAATATAAGTATAGCTTATACGAGATAGATCACGTGGGATAATATCGAAAGAATCAATGTCATAAGATTGACACAGTTTGACTTTGAGGTTTTGGTTGCCGCTACCGTGGAGGCACATGAAGCATCGGGATGGCATCTATCTCCTCTTCCACAGGGCAGATCCGAAATTGGTTTTGTACCTCCAAATACGATGCATGTAGATGTTCTGACACGAGCTCCGCGTCCGCTTCACTTAGCTCGCCATGGGGGGCAGACTCATCACCTACCTCCTCTTCCGAGGTAGCAAGGGTGGGGGCGATCTCACACAGAGAGTTGGCTCCCAGGGTAGGAATCGCTGAAAGTTAGAATAGGATGGGGAAGGGGAAAATCGGGAGGGTGATGGAGCGGCGGCGGTGGTTGGGGATGGGTCGCAGACGTCGGCCAGAAACCTAGGGTGCTCGGGGTGAGAGAAGACCATGAAGTTTTTTCCGTTCATGACTCATTCTGGATGGATTTCGACCCAATCAACAGCGCCCAGACCAAAAAACAAAAAAACAAAAACAAAAAAAGAAGCAAACTAACCTGGAAGAAGAAAGAAACAGCTCCACACCGACACAGCGTCGACTCAGCGGCAGCAGACCAAGAACAGCGCCCCGCCTCAAATCCCACGAAGGAACAACGCCGGCGCCTCGAATCCCCAAGTCTCCAATCCCACGGAGGAAGAAGAAAAAACAACACCTCCTCTCCAGTCCCACAACCGAAAAACACCACCTTCTCTCCAGTCCCACACCGTCCCCAATCCTGTCCCCAATCCTCCACCGGCAAGAAAAGCAAGAAACTAAGCAGTCAAACCCACGAGACAACAAGGCAACACCGTACTCTATCCCCACGACCGAACAAACCCACAAAAAAACTGTGGCATCCCGCAAAAACCACTACTAGAAAATCGCGTTGTTTTTGTGCATTGCATCATCATGACCGCATGCTCATGTCATCATGCCACATTGCATTTGTGCATCGTCATGTCATCCTGCATGTGTTTGTCTGAAACTATTTTCGAAACGCCTAGTTTTATTTTTCTAAATAACCCCCGTCTTTATTTCAAATTAAAACTTCGGTCTGTTCAGATCTTTTATTTGTCTAAAAAGTATTTACAAAAATGTTTTACAAATAAAATAAATAATCAAATGTTTTGTCCGGGGAGGCAGTCCGATCAGTCAGGCCAGAGGCCCAACCTGACCAGATTACCTACCACCCGGCCCATCTAAAGAGAAACCCTAAACCCTTTTCTACCTAGACCTAGTCTACCCAGCCCCCTCCACCTCACCCCGACCAACCACAGCTTGCCACCTCACCGTTCCCTCCACCTCATCCTCAGCTCAGCCACCTCACCAATCTCACCACCCTTCCCCTCTCTCTCTCCCCTAGCCCCGCAGCCACTCCCTCTCTCCAACCGACACCCTGGCCCCACCCCCAACACACACAGCCCCCACGCGGTGCCCCGGCCCCACCACGCACCGACCCCCTGGACCCACGCGTCACCCACGCGCGACCGCTCCCCCACCCCGTCTCCTTCCTCTCTCCCTCACGCGCTCCCTCCCCTCTGCCTCTCCGGCGAGCGCGCCGCCCACATCCTCCCCGGGCGCCTCCTCTCCCGCTGCCCTGCGACGTCGCCGTCGGCCCCTCGCTCCTCCTCGTCGCTCTCCCCGCTCGCCCGTCCCCCTCCGCAAGCTCGGCCGCCCTGCCGCGGCCCTCACCTCGCCCGGCGCCGGTGGCCCCCTCGCCCTCTTCGCGTCCTTGCTTCTCCTCCGTCCTGGTGGCCCCGAGCACGTCGCCGTCCGCTCTCTCGCCTGCGCCGGCCCGGCCCCGGGCCTCCTCTGCGTCGCCGCCCTTCACCGCCAACCCCGCGTCTCCCAGCGCCGCTGCCCTCGCCGCCCCGAGCTCCACCCCGCCGGCCCGTCGCCCGCATCTCGCCCGGCGCCCCCTTCTCCGCCTCCTCTCCGGTTCGGCCGAGCCCTGCTCTAGCGCCCCCGCGCCGCCGCTCGGACCCGACGCCGCCCCGGCGCCTTGGCCCCGACCTCGCCGTCATGCACCCTCCCCCTCACCAGCGACCTCGCCCTCCACCCGCAGGCGCCGCTGGCCTCTGCTCCGCCTCCCCGCCGGGACCGCCCCTTCTCCCGACCGCCTCTCGGGCCGCCGCCCTCGCCAAGCCCGCCCGTGGCCCTGTCTCCCCTGCCGCGTCCGCGCCCGTCACCGTCGACCGCACCAGCACGTCGCCGGGTCCCCCTGCCTCGGTTCAGCCGCCCGGGCTCGTCTCCTCCTGGGATTTCCCCTGTCGGCGGCCTCCGTACGCTCCTCCAAGTCGCGGTGTGTCGCTACAGCGGTAACCCTGTGGAGATCAGTGCACGTGGAGATGTTGTTGTGTGGGCGATACACTTGGCGATGGTACCGAGCAGATTCGATGAATCCCGGGTGCCCATCCGAGTTCGCCATCGACCACAAAGTCGGAATCCGAAGCTCCCCTTCGTGGAAACCAAGATTTCCTTCACGGAAACCCCGATGCTTTCGACACGGATGCCATGATCTTCGTCACGGAGCCCCGAGAACTACTTCCCGGACCCGAAGACCATCGGTCAAGTTCACCACCGACAAAGACGGACGACAAGACTCCAACCGAAGATCGGATGTGATGGTGGCGGATACGACCAGTACTTCCAAGAGGATGCGAAGTCGAGAACCCGAACGCCAAGATCGCCGATGCGAATACGCCAAGTTCGTCTACCCCGGACACCGTGCGACAAGATCTACTTCACGGGTCCGAAGACCCCGGTACCAGATCCACTCGAGTTCGCCATCGACGACAAGATCGGCACCGACCCGGGCGGATCCGATGTGCCCCGACGCCACACCAAGTCCTTCTTCCCGGAACGCCAAGCTCTTTATTGTATCCGACCTTTGAAGACCGATCCCGTCGAACCCTAAACCCTGAGACCGAACCCCGAACCCCGGAACCCCAAGATCGTCGACCCCAGATGTGTGACCCCTCTTTCCGAGACCTATTTTATAAATGATATATTAATTGTTGCATACCAATTGTCATGCTTGCATACATATTTGTGTGGTTTGGGGGCATTATGCCGAGTCACCTCATAATTAAATATGGGGCCCATATGCGGGCAAATCTAGTCTTATATTGGCCTCATTTAAATTTGTGTAGCGAACCGGTGCTATCTTTTGCCATGTTAAGACAACATTTAAATTGTGGGGTAGCTAAATAACATAAACCATTTAATTAATTGTCGGGACCTCGGTTCCGCTTAATATGACATAATTGCATCGCAGCTTTGCCATGGCATACATCATACATGCATCATGCCCGATCTTTTGCCGTAGTATTAAATATTGCACCCGGTGTTTATTCTAGTGTTTTGCTTCTTTGCGGATAAGGCCGTTGAGTTGATGCGAGTGTCGACCCGATCTTGGATGAACCTTCAGCAATGTTTTCAGGCGAGCATCTCCCCCTTTCTACCTATCTTACTTTTATAGTATTTATTCCCTCCTGTTGATCTATTGCTATCTGTGTTGCGATGCTCTAGTTTTTCGTACCCGTGATATCCCGTGCAGCCATATATTGCCTTGGACACATCCTATTACCTGTTGTTTGGTAGATAGTTGGACTTGCGCGTCGTAGTCGCTTGCTCAAGTGCTGTTGCGTGTCGTCCAGTACCACAGTTGTTGGAGTGTTGCCGCATGTTTAAGGTTGGAGATGATCATGGCTTTAATTATCGGTTAATTCAATTATTGTTTAATAACTAAAATTGAAGTAGGTAAGCAGAGGCACAGGTGGGCAATAGATGTTATTTGGTTGTTAACCGTCCACTTGTGTCCCGTAGGACCCCGAGTTCTTGACACCTGTTCCGAGATCGAGCGCGCTAACCACATGTGGGATGTATGGGCACCCCATCGATTTAGTACCTGATTTCAAAGTACTGTACTGGGGGCCACAATTAGTTTGGGGCTTTATTACTATCCTGTACTTATGCCATGTTTTCCCGCTTTATTTAAATTGTGCGATGGATAGCACCTGTAATGTTTAGGAAAGTGGAGTGTTTTCGCGGTATCGACAATCCCAGTTTTGGGTTCCCAGTCGTTTACAGCCACTGACGCAAACCCTGAGTCCGTCTCGGAGACCGGCCGACTTCGTTGCGGGTAGACTTAGTGGGGTGGCCCCCCGTGCTTGCTTTGGGTCTGGGAAACGTCATGACTTAAACCCCGCCGACATACGGATGGGTGTATGTTAACTGATCTGGCAAAAAGGGTCGAAGTGCGTGTGGATACTTTGGTGCACCCCTGCAGGGTTTAATTTTTTCGAGAAGCCGTGTCCGCGGTTATGGACGACTTGGAGCACAGGTCTCGATCATAGACAACTATAACTAAAGTTTCCTGTTATAAATTGACTTGTATCCGATATGACTAGTAATCAGCTTCACTACAACGGAATGGCTAAATAAAAGTACCAACAACTGCTGGGTTTTGGGATATCTCATGCTAATTGTATCTGACTAGTAAGTGTTGCAACTATAACGGAATTGTTAACTAAAACGGCCCACTGCTTATTCTATCAGGATGACTATCTATACCTGACTAGTAATTGCTGCAACGATAACTGAATAAATAAAACTGCCAACAGTGTGAGTTCTCGGTTGACTTCCTCGTTTGGTCTCGAGGGGGAAACACCAGGATGGGTTTGTTTGGAGGTAGTATCAGGTGGTTCCGAATAGTTCTTTCTTATCCCTCTCTAATAGCCGCCAGTTGTATCGAGTCTCTATAGGTTGTTTAGTGCATGCTGCGCTGCCGCTTCAGCCCACCATACCTATGTAGGCGAGGACCGCCGAATTCTAGCCTCGCCGTGTACTGGCCTCAGTACTGACCGCTCTCTCTTTTTTCCTTTGCCCTTTGTCGGCACCCCTTTTGTTTAAGCAGGTTTTGAGATCGACGTCGTTAGCAGGGTTACCCTTCCGGCTTGGCCTGAGCAGGGTTATGGACGCCATTGGTTATTCTTCAGGGCTCTTAGCCCCATTTGCATCTTGTCCGTAGCTGGACGCTCTATCGTTTTCAAGGTGATTTGGATCTTTGTTCTGTATATCTGTATTCTTGACTCCTGGAGTCGTGTTGTATATATATCTGTTCTGTGGGTTCCATCGAGGACTGTTGTGTAATGTTATTACTTCGTTTTTCACCCGCACGAAAGTGCCTGGTGGGCACCTTTGAATCGTTTCTACGCGGGTTTGGCGGGAATCGCTGAAACTTGCATAGGGTCGATTCTGAGGGTGTTACAGAGTGGTATCAGAGCCCAGCAGTTGCGATACCCCACAAGTCCAGCCTGTAGGATAACCTAGCTAACGGCCGAAGTAGAGTGTCAAAACTATTTTTCAAAATCGCTTTGATAGTTCTGATTAGGTCTAATTTTACTCCTTACCCCTGTGCTATTCTCCTCTTACTTCTACGTGTTTTGAATCCGCTCTCTTCTCTCTTTTCGAGTCCAGGATTTCTCGTGGTTGGGTTTTCGTCGTACCTTTAGGTTTTCGCTTCCTCCTTTGGTAACGGTGTTGCTACATCTGGTCTTCATGCTATTCGAGGAACCCTTCGTCTGGTGGACTTCTCTTTGTTCCTTCTCGTGCCTTCCGGTGTTTTCCGACGCGACGACATCATCTACGCCAGATCCGATGCAGAGTCTGCATCACTCCTTTGTTTCCGAACCTCGCTTGTCGAGATCTACAATCTGAGCTCTGAGAGTTGGTTGCATAATTTCCTATTCATGTGCAGAGTAATGCTTTGGGTGCGCGATGGACTGATCACCATCCGACTACTCTTATCATTCGCTCTTGCACCTTGAATGGTGAATCCTTGCAATTTTACTCCGTCCACGGAAGCTAGAGGTGGCTTTATTTGTGGATACCTCTACCTTCGACCTTTTGTTCCCGGAGTGTTCTCTCGACACTCACGGACAACGACCTCTTGTTAGTGGTGTCGCGAGGATCTACACGAAGAGAGAAGACGCAGATCGCCGACCTTCCTTCCGGTACCATGAGGCGGATCTCGAGGGCGAGATCCATTGTTAGTGGTGTCGAATTGTGGCATCCCGCAAAAACCACTACTAGAAAATCGCGTTGTTTTTGTGCATTGCATCATCATGACCGCATGCTCATGTCATCATGCCACATTGCATTTGTGCATCGTCATGTCATCCTGCATGTGTTTGTCTGAAACTATTTTCGAAACGCCTAGTTTTATTTTTCTAAATAACCCCCGTCTTTATTTAAAATTAAAACTTCGGTCTGTTCAGATCTTTTATTTGTCTAAAAAGTATTTACAAAAATGTTTTACCAATAAAATAAATAATCAAATGTTTTGTCCGGGGAGGCAGTCCGATCAGTCAGGCCAGAGGCCCAACCTGACCAGATTACCTACCACCCGGCCCATCTAAAGAGAAACCCTAAACCCTTTTCTACCTAAACCTAGTCTACCCAGCCCCCTCCACCTCACCCCGACCAACCACAGCTTGCCACCTCACCGTTCCCTCCACCTCATCCTCAGCTCAGCCACCTCACCAATCTCACCACCCTTCCCCTCTCTCTCTCCCCTGTCCCCGCAGCCACTCCCTCTCTCCAACCGACACCCTGGCCCCACCCCCAACACACACAGCCCCCACGCGGTGCCCCGGCCCCACCACGCACCGACCCCCCCTGGACCCACGCGTCACCCACGCGCGACCGCTCCCCCACCCCGTCTCCTTCCTCTCTCCCTCACGCGCTCCCTCCCCTCTGCCTCTCCGGCGAGCGCGCCGCCCACATCCTCCCCGGGCGCCTCCTCTCCCGCTGCCATGCGACGTCGCCGTCGGCCCCTCGCTCCTCCTCGTCGCTCTCCCCGCTCGCTCGTCCCCCTCCGCAAGCTCGGCCGCCCTGCCGCGGCCCTCACCTCGCCCGGCGCCGGTGGCCCCCTCGCCCTCTTCGCGTCCTCGCTTCTCCTCCGTCCTGCTGGCCCCGAGCACGTCGCCGTCCGCTCTCTCGCCTGCGCCGGCCCGGCCCCGGGCCTCCTCTGCGTCGCCGCCCTTCACCGCCAACCCCGCGTCTCCCAGCGCCGCTGCCCTCGCCGCCCCGAGCTCCACCCCGCCGGCCCGTCGCCCGCATCTCGCCCGGCGCCCCCTTCTCCGCCTCCTCTCCGGTTCGGCCGAGCCCTGCTCCGGCGCCCCCGCTCGGACCCGACGCCGCCCCGGCGCCTTGGCCCCGACCTCGCCGTCATGCACCCTCCCCCTCACCAGCGACCTCGCCCTACACCCGCAGGCGCCGCTGGCCTCTGCTCCGCCTCCCCGCCGGGACCGCCCCTTCTCCCGACCGCCTCTCGGGCCGCCGCCCTCGCCAAGCCCGCCCGTGGCCCTGTCTCCCCTGCCGCGGCCGCGCCCGTCACCGTCGACCGCACCAGCACATCGCCGGGTCCCCCTGCCTCGGTTCAGCCGCCCGGGCTCGTCTCCTCCTGGGATTTCCCCTGTCGGTGGCCTCCGTACGCTCCTCCAAGTCGCGGTGTGTCGCTACAGCGGTAACCCTGTGGAGATCAGTGCACGTGGAGATGTTGTTGTGTGGGCGATACACTTGGCGATGGTACCGAGCAGATTCGATGAACCCCGGGTGCCCATCCGAGTTCGCCATCGACCACAAAGTCGGAATCCGAAGCTCCCCTTCGTGGAAACCAAGATTTCCTTCATGGAAACCCCGATGCTTTCGACACGGATGCCATGATCTTCGTCACGGAGCCCCGAGAACTACTTCCCGGACCCGAAGACCATCGGTCAAGTTCACCACCGACAAAGACGGACGACAAGACTCCAACCGAAGATCGGATGTGATGGTGGCGGATACGACCAGTACTTCCTCGAGGATGCGAAGTCGAGAACCCGAACGCCAAGATCGCCGATGCGAATACGCCAAGTTCGTCTACCCCGGACACCGTGCGACAAGATCTACTTCACGGGTCCGAAGACCCCGGTACCAGATCCACTCGAGTTCGCCATCGACGACAAGATCGGCACCGACCCGGGCGGATCCGATGTGCCCCGACGCCACACCAAGTCCTTCTTCCCGGAACGCCAAGCTCTTTATTGTATCCGACCTTTGAAGACCGATCCCGTCGAACCCTGAACCCTAAGCCGAACCCCGAACCCCGGAACCCCAAGATCGTCGACCCCTCTTTCCGAGACCTATTTTATAAATGATATATTAATCGTTGCATACCAATTGTCATGCTTGCATACATATTTGTGTGGTTTGGGGGCATTATGCCGAGTCACCTCATAATTAAATATGGGGCCCATATGCGGGCAAATCTAGTCTTATATTGGCCTCATTTAAATTTGTGTAGCGAACCGGTGCTATCTTTTGCCACGTTAAGACAACATTTAAATTGCGGGGTAGCTAAATAACATGAACCATTTAATTAATTGTCGGGACCTCGGTTCCGCTTAATATGACCTAATTGCATCGCAGCTTTGCCATGGCATACATCATACATGCATCATGCCCGATCTTTTGCCGTAGTATTAAATATTGCACCCGGTGTTTATTCTAGTGTTTTGCTTCTTCGCGGATAAGGCCGTTGAGTTGATGCGAGTGTCGACCCGATCTTGGATGAACCTTTGGCAATGTTTTCAGGCGAGCATCTCCCCCTTTCTACCTATCTTACTTTTATAGTATTTATTCCCTCCTGTTGATCTATTGCTATCTGTGTTGCGATGCTCTAGTTTTTCGTACCCGTGATATCCCGTGCAGCCATATATTGCCTTGGACACATCCTATTACCTGTTGTTTGGTAGATAGTTGGACTTGCGCGTCGTAGTCGCTTGCTCAAGTGCTGTTGCGTGTCGTCCAGTACCACAGTTGTTGGAGTGTTGCCGCATGTTTAAGGTTGGAGATGATCATGGCTTTAATTATCGGTTAATTCAATTATTGTTTAATAACTAAAATTGAAGTAGGTAAGCAGAGGCACAGGTGGGCAATAGATGTTATTTGGTTGTTAACCGTCCACTTGTGTCCCGTAGGACCCCGAGTTCTTGACACCTGTTCCGAGATCGAGCGCGCTAACCACATGTGGGATGTATGGGCACCCCATCGATTTAGTACCTGATTTCAAAGTACTGTACTGGGGGCCACAATTAGTTTGGGGCTTTATTACTATCCTGTACTTATGCCATGTTTTCCCGCTTTATTTAAATTGTGCGATGGATAGCACCTGTAATGTTTAGGAAAGTGGAGTGTTTTCGCGGTATCGACAATCCCAGTTTTGGGTTCCCAGTCGTTTACAGCCACTGACGCAAACCCTGAGTCCGTCTCGGAGACCGGCCGACTTCGTTGCGGGTAGACTTAGTGGGGTGGCCCCCCGTGCTTGCTTTGGGTCTGGGAAACGTCATGACTTAAACCCCGCCGACATACGGATGGGTGTATGTTAACTGATCTGGCAAAAAGGGTCGAAGTGCGTGTGGATACTTTGGTGCACCCCTGCAGGGTTTAATTTTTTCGAGAAGCCGTGTCCGCGGTTATGGACGACTTGGAGCACAGGTCTCGATCATAGACAACTATAACTAAAGTTTCCTGTTATAAATTGACTTGTATCCGATATGACTAGTAATCAGCTTCACTACAACGGAATGGCTAAATAAAAGTACCAACAACTGCTGGGTTTTGGGATATCTCATGCTAATTGTATCTGACTAGTAAGTGTTGCAACTATAACGGAATTGTTAACTAAAACGGCCCACTGCTTATTCTATCAGGATGACTATCTATACCTGACTAGTAATTGCTGCAACGATAACTGAATAAATAAAACTGCCAACAGTGTGAGTTCTCGGTTGACTTCCTCGTTTGGTCTCGAGGGGGAAACACCAGGATGGGTTTGTTTGGAGGTAGTATCAGGTGGTTCCGAATAGTTCTTTCTTATCCCTCTCTAATAGCCGCCAGTTGTATCGAGTCTCTATAGGTTGTTTAGTGCATGCTGCGCTGCCGCTTCAGCCCACCATACCTATGTAGGCGAGGACCGCCGAATTCTAGCCTCGCCGTGTACTGGCCTCAGTACTGACCGCTCTCTCTTTTTTCCTTTGCCCTTTGTCGGCACCCCTTTTGTTTAAGCAGGTTTTGAGATCGACGTCGTTAGCAGGGTTACCCTTCCGGCTTGGCCTGAGCAGGGTTATGGACGCCATTGGTTATTCTTCAGGGCTCTTAGCCCCATTTGCATCTTGTCCGTAGCTGGACGCTCTATCGTTTTCAAGGTGATTTGGATCTTTGTTCTGTATATCTGTATTCTTGACTCCTGGAGTCGTGTTGTATATATATCTGTTCTGTGGGTTCCATCGAGGACTGTTGTGTAATGTTATTACTTCGTTTTTCACCCGCACGAAAGTGCCTGGTAGGCACCTTTGAATCGTTTCTATGCGGGTTTGGCGGGAATCGCTGAAACTTGCATAGGATCGATTCTGAGGGTGTTACAAAAACCCACCCAAACTACAAAGCGGCTGACAAACAGGGCCCTAAAGAAGCGGTCCACATGTCAGCCATGGAAAAAAAACAGCACACACAAGACAACAGCGTACATACTCTATCCCGACGACCGAACAAACCATCAAAAAAACCCACCCAAACTACAAAGTGGCTGACAAACCGGGCCCTAAAAAAGCGGTCCACTTGTCAGCGAGGGAAAAGAAAATAGTACGCACGCTCCGGCCGAACTCTCTTCCTGAACAGCTGTCCAAGCCTAGCAGCGTCACAAGGTCCACGTTCAGCGAGAAAAAAAACAGACCGCATGCAGAGAGAAGGAATGCGTAAGATGCTGCTCAAATCGCTGAGAATCTTCCTTTATCTCACACTTAAGTCAGAGAAAAAATTGTGTGAAGTGTGACATCACCACTTTGCTTTTAATAATAAAGAAGTGTGACACAGTGTGACACCATCACTTTGTTTTTAATAGTAAAGATAAAAGAGAAGCCAATAAAACTAGGACTCGAAAAATTCTCAGTCTGACATAGGATTGGCAAAATCGTTATAACTCGTCATTATAATACTTCCTTTGTCCCAAATTAACTGACAAATTAAGATGAATTTAAACATATTTTAGTACACGGATGTCAGTTAATTTGGGACTAGGATGTAGTATAAAAAAGGAAATATAAACTCGTCGATATTTTTTTTAGCACACCATGGCTTCGACTTGATAATAATGTAATAGAGGCTGGCCCAGGTCCAGTTTTCCCATTTCGGCCCGTATCTTTTCGAAGTTAGACCCAGAAAATCATGTACAGGTACAGAAAACAACGGGCCTGCAACCCACGGCTTCTGGTCCAACTCAAATTATAGAAGGAAAAAGCCCTAATCCGTGCAAGACATGGATGCCCACACGATGACACGAGCCCACACCGGCTATTTCCCCACGTCTCCTTCTCACAGACGGATCCCTCTTCTATTTCGTCGCAGTTAAACAACCCTAAACCCGAATAGTACCCGCCATCCTCCTAAACCCTAGCGTCTCCGCCCCTGCTCCCGGCCCAAACCCGCTAGCCATGGCGACCGACGCCGCCGCCGCCACCCCCGCCGTTTCCCTCGACGAAACCAAGGCAAAGAATGTCCTCCGACAGGTACGCAGCTCCTACCCAGTCCCTGACCCCAGCCGTGTCGCGCGCCCCACTGAAATTCCCGGGATCGAGGTTGCTTAATTTCCCCCCTCTCCTCTTTTTGTGTGCCGCAGGTGGAGTTCTACTTCAGCGACAGCAATCTCCCCCGCGACGGGTTCCTGCGGACGACCGTCGAGGAGAGCGAGGATGGATGTACGAATTCCTCTCGTCTCCGAGGATCATGCTGCTTTGCTTTATGTAGTTCTGGTGCTAATCTTGTGTTGTAATTTTTTTGTGGGGTTGGGATCGGGCAGTGGTCAGCTTGGCTCTCATCTGCTCCTTCGCAAAGATGAGGTCACACCTTGGCTTAGATGCCACTGTGAAAGAGGACAGCGTGCCTGAGACGACGGTGCTTGCGGTCGCCAAGGTGCTGCGATGTTCCGCCGCCCTCCGTGTCTCTGAGGACGGTAAGCAGTTGTTTCCCATTATAAGCCTGCGAGTCCTGTGACATGGTATTCCTATTTTGGTGGCTAATAAGCTTAAAAACCGATGGGGAAGAGAATATTCCATTTTCAGTTTTATGTTGAGACTGACAGGGTGAATTTGGTAGTTCATAGGAGATGATTTAATTCACGGCTCTTAATGTTATATCAAATCCACATGATAAACTAGCTAAATCACCTGGTAAAATGGACAGTTGCTGCATGGTGCAAATTAGGCCAACATGAACATGTCTTGCTTCAGTTGCTCTTATAGAAGCAGCGACTTGGATCGGTAACCATTGTTTCATTTTGTGTTTATACAGGGAAGAGAGTCGGTAGAGCTAGTGAGTTGTTGAAGCCAGATGAGATTATAGAACAGATTGACTCTAGGTCAATCGCTGTGTCACCACTTCCTTACAATGTAAAGCTGGAAGATGTTCAATCTTTCTTTGCTCAGCATGGCAAGGTATGTTATTATCTGTATATAGCCCACTTGACAGGTTTGACTAGACTACATAGCGCTTGTTGCTTCAAGGTTCAGTATCACATAACAGCTACAATGAACTGGAAATGTTATATCAGATCCACTGGATGGATATGGCAAACTCACAAGTTAAAGGAACATTACTATAATTGCATGAATCCTGGTGCTAGGTTGTTTCTGATCTGTGTGCATCACAGGTGAACAGTGTAAGGCTACCAAAACATGTTTCGGACAAGAGGCACTTCTGTGGCACAGCTTTAGTCGAATTCTCAGAAGAAGAGGAAGCAAACAATGTTGCGGAGAAGAAACTTAGTTTTGCAGGAGCGGATCTGGAAATAAAGCCAAAGTAAGTTAACAACCGATTCAAGCTTCTTTTCATGCTTACCATTTACCAGTGAGAATTTATTTTTCATTACTTTAGCTTATTCTCAATGTTTTTTGTTTCCTCTTTCTGTATCTGTTGATTATTGCATTTTACTTACATGCAAAGTCTTAATTGTTTCTTCACAATGATTGATCCCAAGTCAGTTCCTCTTAGTTTCAGAATCAGGAGTTGAGGGACTCATAGGTTTAACAGTATTGACTTTATTCATATCTTTATATCAATAATATGTAATCGAATGCTTACATAATACAGGAAGGAGTTTGACACTGAAAGAAAGGCTAAGCAAGAAGCTTATGAAAAATCAAACACTAATGGATCCAACACTAATAAGAATGGCCGCGACGAAGGGTAAACTTTTTTTTACTAGCAGTATGAAACATCCTCTTTTTGTTTCCTAGAGTTTGACTTAACTCTATATATAATTGTTATTTGGTTGTAGATATCCAAAAGGTTTGATTCTGGCTTTCAAGCTGAAGAAAATTCTTGCTGATGGTGATTCGGAACAAAATGGTGGGGACAAGAAGGAAGGGGCTTCCAGTTCTGCCGAGGAACCGACGGTAGGTCATGAAGAGAAGGTCCCTGAGAACGCTGATGTCATGGAAGAGAAGTCAGATGCCGCTGAGGAGTCAAAAGCGGCAGATGCCGCTGAGGAGTCGAAAGCGGCAGATGCACAGTCTCTGAACAAGGATGGTAAAAGCCCTTCGGAAAATAACAAGGAACCAATTACAAGGGAGGATTTCAAAGAATATTTCGCAAAATTTGGCACAGTTCGGGTAATTTGATTTCCAGTGACTTCTTTTTCTTTTCATATTGTTCTCATATCACTAGCAATATTGTTTACATACCAGTACTAGGATAGTAAATGACTTATTAGATACCCTATTTCCTGTGAGGCAATTGCAAAACTCTCAAGGTAACTGAAATAATAAGCAAAGAAATTAGAAGTGTTCACTTAGCTATCAAGATTTTTAATTCACATGTACCTCAACTTAGATTTCCTAGTCACGAAAATCTAGCTCTCAAACTGCTTGGAAAAGTAGAAAAACCAGAAAGTTCAAATGTCACTATCATGATATTCAATTCAAATGTACCTCCGCCATTAGATTTTCTCAGTATTTGAATTCAAAACTGGAACAGGAACATTTCATTTGCAATTCCAACTACGGTTTACACCAGATTGTTTAACTTCTTTAAAACATGAAGCTTAGCTTTTGTATTAGAAATTTGTCGAATCATGTAGTTTTATAAATCACAAAATATTGTTGTACACAACCAGTTCATCTAATTGTTGGCTGCTGCCAAGCATGCATGATTTTTCTATTTAGGTTACTGTTTTAGGAATGGTTTTGAGGGTTGCAAATGTTTTTAAAAAGTTCAGCCCATTTTTTGCTAGATTTTGCACATAACCTATCTAACTGGATAATTCCAAGTGTAATGTCCAACCGTGTTTAGCAATACTAAGGTGATTCATTATTATTCTAATGGAGAATGTTATGTATCCCCTAAAAAAGTCTGTTACACATGAACTTGTAAGTTCTTATATTCTTTTTTTTCTGTTTCTGTATGGTCTTCAATTAAAAACATAATTCTTTTGATTTTTCCCATCTTGAAGTATGTGGACTTCAGTAAGGGGGACGATTCAGGGTATCTTAGGTTTGAGGAATCGAAGGCAGCGGAAAAGGCCCGTGCATTGGCAGCTCTTTCGGATGAAGGCGGTTTGATTATGAAGGGCCACCTTGTTACTTTGGAACCTGTGTCTGGTAAAAACTTCATTTCTATCAGTTTTTTTTTGGTTTTTGTTGAGTAAAGTAACAAACTCACCATGCAAGTTGATGCCTGGTAGTGTAATTTAGCAGATTTGAGCATTATGATTAATGTCTAGTCTGATGACTATTCCAATGCAGGACAAGCTGAGAAGGATTATTGGAGTGAAATAAAGGGTGGCCAAGGGAAGTATAAAGACAACAACAGAAGTAACAGGGGAGGAAGGTACTATAGATTTGTTACATTTGATTGTTGTTTCTGTTTTCACATTGGTTCCCTACCTGTTTTACTCCTATAAGGTGTCCGAAATTACATGTCATGTCAAAATTGGATCACATATATTGAAATTTAAAAAGAAGAAAAGCCTACTCCTATGCAATGAAGGAGCTATAGTTATTTCTGGAATAATCTCCTTAAACTGCTGACAAAATTGTTATCCACCATCAGTTTTTCATCTTTAAATTGGTCCAGTGCATTATTCCTTTCTTCTGCACTTAGCTGAAGACACTGCATGCTTGTGTTGCAACACAAAATTAGTGGTAGGACACCTTATGCAGTGCTGTTCAGGAGATAACACAGTTGTTGCTTTGGTGTGGACTTTCCAGGGACTGGAAGAACAACAGAGGTGGTGGTGGAAGGCACTTCGGTGGTGGGAGGCGGGGTCGCCACTCTGACTCCTATGAAAGGGCTAGTAAAGTTCAAAAGGTTGATGCGTCTGCTTAGAGGCTTGATCGGTTTAGCTCCAGCGGGGAAAAGGAAGGCATATATACCTATGATATGTATCCGCTGCCTGTTGCCTCCAAAGCTTTGGGGGCAGGCTTTTCTGTCTGTTTTAAATTTTACTTGTGCTGAATGATGTATGGTGAGCCATGTTGACAATGCGAAGAAAAGAAAGAAAACTTTATGCGGCTAAAGCTTATTTAACCAGTTTTGTGTTGATGTGAGATGATCTCATCGGTGATCCTGTGATTATGTGTTTTCTATGGGAATTTGTGATGGACCTCGTGTGAGAGTGAGAGGGGCCTTGTGGAGGAAATCTGATTTAGTTTTGTGTTCTGAAGAGTAAGCTTACAAAATTCCCTTGAAAGTATGCTGCAATTTTGCCATCAAACCTGGCTGACCCGGCACTAGCCTAGCAGCCATTTTTGTGATAATATTTGTGTAACTCGCGTGTCCTCACGGGCCAAAACCTAAATGGGCCATCTTGTGCTAGTCCGCGTGCTTAAGACCGTGGCCTGACACGGTCCGGCCCTGTACCGAGCTTTTTTTTCATGGGCCATGGGCCAGCCCGCGCTTGCCTCTCGATGGCCTGTGCCTGTTGGATGTTGGCGTGGAGCACCCACTGGTCGATTGGCTCCTCGACCTGCTTGTAATAGTCGCTGAAGCTGACTTCGGGGCGACATCCTCCTCCGCCTCTTTCTTCCGTGTCTTCTTCGATAATGGGCAGCGAGCACGAGTGGTTGCTGAGAGCTGAGCTCAGGTGGTTGGAAGGTGGCAAGACATGGTGAGCGGTGTGGTGAGTTGTCTCCACCATGACGGCCTTCTTTTATAGCCAACGACACGAAGTGAGCGGGAACTCACTTGGAGCGGCGTGAACCGGCTGGAACTAGTGGGAACCATGGGCGGGAAACAAATCTAGCGGCATGAAGGTAGGTGGCCGAGGCAACACGGTGCCATTTCGCCAATGTCGAAAGGCGAGCCGTCACAGTCGCACGCGATCTGTCGACCACACACAACCAATCCAACATGGCGCGGGTTATCGATAGCCTCAGCCACCCCTATTTGATAGAGATGACAAAGGAGTACCGGGAGGCAGTCCAATCTAGGGTTTGTGTGAGTGTAGAACTTTTTCGACCGGACCCAAAAACCCGTCTCTGGGACCGGGTTTGGGGGGCCGAGCATCGCCACAAAGTTTGGTAGGGCAACCGGGCGGCTTCTGGCACAGACCCTCCCCAATGCACCACTCCTACCGTCCTACGGACATGTTGACCAAAATGCCACGGTAAAGCGCACCCATCTGTACAGGTGAAAAGGAAAGACACACATCTTTGACATCCCCACGACCTCGACACCCACCCACTGGCGGCGATGGCGATGGCGGCTTCACCAGCGACATCATCCACCGTCTCGAGAGCCGCCTCCTACGCCCGTCCATCCAACGCTCCCATCCGTGCGCCGGGAGCCGCCGCCGCTGTCTCCTTCCCTTCGCGTCACTCCGGTACGCGCCCGCCCGTTACCATCTCGACCGCCGCTCTTTCGGCGGCGTGCTGCCTCTGATTTCTTCTGTTTGGCTCGTGCAGCTCGTCCGGCCGCGCTGGTCGCAGATGCCCGGGCTTCAAGGCTCCCCGTCGTGGCCGCGGCCGCTCCAGGGCACCAGCGGCTGATGGGGTCGCTGACCAACACCGAGGGGCTCAGATTCGGCGTGGTGAGTCACTCTTCCTTCTGTCGCTGCTCCTTTGGCCTGTGTGTCGTTGTGCTTAATCAAGTAATGTTGGCTAGTAGTAGTTCCCTAGATACAAAATCGTTGGAGATGAAGTGTTATTACTGCTTTCGAGTGGCTGTACTAAATACTGAATCAGATGCTGTTTCATTGGAACTTTGGAAGGCTGTTTATGAATACCATTCACCTTTCGAGTGTCTAACTCTTTGGTTTCTTATTAACATGCAGGTCGTGGCACGGTTCAATGAGATAGTGACCAATTTGCTTCTGCAGGGGGCTCTAGAGGCATTCGAGAGATACGACATCAAAGGAGAGAATATTACAGTGCGTATTGTTATTCATCTTGTTAAATCGACCATGTTGAAATGCAGATCTTTCTCACTAGTCTATACTAATCTTGAACCATTGCTTACCACCACTAATGTGCATTTAAAAAAAAAATCGTTTAGTGCCTTCCTGACTGATGTTGGGGGCAAAACACTTGTTTCATGAACTACCGCCCATGAATTCATCATGCAAACACTCTTTTTGGATGACGTAACTACTTGGCTGGGTTAATATGTTGTCTACATCTATTAATTAGTTTCCTGTTGTTTTGACAGCTTATATAATTTATGGATTGTGTATTTTATCTCACTTTTTGATGAATTTTTAACGTGTGGGCTGTACAACCGCTTGGGGGTCACTAATATATTTCACTCAACAGAATCTTTTGCATCATATGTACTCCCTCCGTCCAGAAATAAGTGACTTCGATATGTCTAGATTCACATGTATCTACACACTAAAACAAGTCTAGATACATGTGAATCTAGATAAATCCAAATCACTTATTTCTGGACGGAGGGAGTACTATTTATGAAGAAATGCTATCCATGTAAAATTGTCCTACAAATGCAAATGAATTTACATCATACAATAATACTTCATCTGCACAGTGATTAAAAACAACCTCAATCCTAAATAAGTTTGCAACCTGTTATCCATGCATCACTCTGATTCAATTTCTTTTTAGGTTGTTAGTGTTCCTGGCAGCTTTGAAATTCCTGTTGCAGCACAGAAGCTGGGGAAGTCTGGAAAGTATGATGCAATTTTGTGCATCGGGGCTGTGGTAAGTTTTCTTTTTATAACCACCATATTAGATGTATATGTTAATTATTCTATACGCTCCTTTTGGTCTATTGACAATGTAGCTTATGCATATTGTTAAGGTAAGGTTTACCCTAAGGTTCTTCGCAGATATGACACATATAGGTATAGTCCATCTAGTTCAATACCAAGCAGCCCAGTGAACATTGTCAGATGAGTAATTGTCAAAAGTTTAATAGACCTGATACTTTTGTATAATGTGCTTAAGTCAGTAAATTTATGCCTTCCTTTTCTCTTCCACTGCAAATGCGGTAGATGCTATCACCTCTATCTGTAATATAGAAATCAGAAAATCGCAATAAGAATATAGATAAGCTGTATGCTGCTGGCAAGATGTTTCTTTACCTGTATATCCGTATTTAAGAGTGGAGGCTTTCACATATCTTGACCATGATTCTTTAACTTGTGGCAAGTTATCTATTAAACAATGTAAGGCTAGCTTATGGCAAGGTTGCCAAGTATTTCTCCTCTTTTAATCCTGCTGGTTGTGCTGTTGTTGTCATAGCATGCTTTGAAGACCAATAGTTATCAAGCTGATGGTATTAGATTTTGAAGGGTTTTTTAAAATTGATTTGCAGATTAGAGGTGACACAACCCATTATGATGCTGTTGCAAACTCAGCTGCATCAGGTGTACTCTCTGCTGGATTGTCTTCCGGTATGTTGCTTTCATCTCTTAGCCTCCTTGTATCAAGACAGTTGGGTGGTAGAACTTATTCTCTAACCTCATTTCCGCTTCACTTGGTGTATTTTTATTATTAATAATACTGATGTCATCATGTCAATAAGGGGTGCTTATAGTCATGGGTTCATATTTAATTTTCCAGCTGTTCATAATAACTAGACGAGAACATTTTGATAACAATTGACGCTCAATGAACAAACAAAGCTAAGCAGTTACAGATCAAGTCATGTCTCACATAACTTACATAATTGAATTCCCAATGACTAGTGAGAGTAAAGATTGTTGGGTTCGAAATTGTGGTATCCAAAGAAAGTTGCTCGTGTTGTTCTCCTCTTGTCTGGTGATTATAGTTTATAGCTAATTAAAATTCAGAATCTGGCTGATTGTTTTTTTAAATGTTACCACAGGTGTCCCCTGCATATTTGGTGTTCTGACCTGTGATGACATGGACCAGGTAATTGATGGTTCAGTAATATGTCTTTTCAAATGTTCCATAATAAGAGCATAAGTCTGTATCCACATTGGTTACTGTTTACACCCATTTCTCTAGCCTAGGTAGTTATGCTGTACCGTGAGTCATAGTACAATCAGAAGAATAACATGTTTGGAGGATGCAACTTGAATGTTATGTTCATGTTCCTAAACCATTTGCCAACTCAAATTCAAGATGCCCTCTCCTCTTGCACATGTTGATAAGTGAAATAATTCTGTGATATGCATTCGATAAATTAATCTCAGTTGGGTTCCAGCACGCGTGCACATGTGTGTGTTCAGTAATGATGCAGAAGTGTCATACTGGTGTAATATGGTCGTTTGCTTCTGTCTGCTTCGATCCTTAACCAATCTTATCTCACCCTTGCAGGCGCTAAATCGTGCTGGTGGCAAGGCTGGGAACAAGGGCGCTGAAACAGCTATAACTGCTGTAAGTACCTTTTTTTTGGCAAGCGAAATAAACCTGGGTGAACCTTTGCACTTTACCTGACAAATTCCCTTCTCCTGTAGATTGAGATGGCCTCGCTGTGTCGGCATCACTTAAGCTGATGACACCAGATGCCGTTTTCGTCGAGCGAGCAAGCTTTTCTCCCATCCAGGGCTATCAGAGTTTTCTTTTACGATTGTTTCAAACTTTTTTTTTATTGCTGCAGGCTAGTGTCTGGTTTGTCGTTCCAAATTATTTGGGTCTGTAACTCTGATTGCTCGTTCAACTGTCACGTACTTCAGGTCTTTGCCTGCAAGAAAGTTTAGAGCATGAATAAACATATATGGTCATGAATGAATGAAATGAATAAACGCTGCATCATTTTACGTTTTCGTGGATGATTAATCAGAGGTGAACCTTTTCACTGCCTTGCTTTTTGTTTCGTGATCGGACTCTACTGTAATACGAAGTACTCGAGGGGCCGTTTCCTAAACATGCACTTCTCCCGGACTCGCCGGTGCGGTATCCAATTTATTAAAGGACTTCTTTCAAAAAGTGTGCCAAACCGTACACCTCTGCTGCTCTGCACTCTTCCGTCGGAGTCGCTTCGCCGACGAGGCAACGCAGTCGCACCTCTCGTCCCGGCGCCGCCTCCGCGCTCCTTGTTCCTTTCCCGATCCGCCGCGCGGACCACCACTAGTCCAATTCCAGACGGAGCAGGCTGTCTCCGAGCACAGCACCGCGACCCGTGGGACTCCGGATCGGCAGCGGAATCTCGGTTGATCAATCGATTGGTTCGACCACCGAAATCGGCACGCCTCCTCCATCCAGAGATCTCCACCCAAACAGAGCCGCAGGAATTGCTGGCCCTGTCGATTGTTGATACCGTGCTGTGCTGCCGTCTGCGATGGGGGGCTCCTCCGTCTGGGATGGCACCCTGTCTCCCGACGAATTCAACGCCTCGGCGAAGGCTCTGGTCACCAAGTGGGGGGAGATCGACGTCGACGACTCTCTTCCCGACTGGGCATGGAGGCCTAGCTGCAGAATGGGGGTGCCATCTGAGGTTGTGACCAATAGACTTGATTTCCTCTCTCTCTCTGTGTGTTATCCATGTTATGTTTTTCTTTTCGTCAGAACATTGTGAATTTCTGACAACCTGTGATCTGGCTTTTTTTTTTGTATTTGTGCAGACAGAGGGGTTTCTGGCTCTCGAAGGAGTGTACCACACTGGCGCAGTAAGCGAGGTGGGTGGACAGTGTAGTTCTTTGCTTGTCTGATTGTAATGTGCAGTTGCAGATTAGTAATGTACTGAATCTTTCCTTCTGGGACAGGCCGAGGAGCGCAGCAACCTTGGTGATGGAGGCATCGTAGAGTATGATACTTGGGTAAGTTTATATTGCTCCTACCTGAATGTCGGTACACCGCCAAGCTCTGAACCCCTGGCGTTTCATGTGTTCAGCATATATTTATATCCTATAAAAAAACATAACAGTTTCGACATAGCTTGTGTGAGGCAGCAGTTTGAATTGATCATGCCCCAGAAGATGAGAGACTTGTATTGAAGGGACAGACTGACTATTGGAAGTCTATCTAGATATCTAGTAGCAATTGATAGTGATGGACATCATGGAGTTCCAAATCTAGTTACCATTTCATTTTGTGCCTGTATGGTTGTGGGTTATAAACCCCAACTTTATCAGCATCACCTTGGTCTCATATCATACACTAGCTACTGTAGTTCTCATTGTTTCGATAAGAAGAGAGGTAACTACGATCTTCTTCTGTGGTAAACTTTCAAGAAAAGAACAAAAGAAATCTGAAGTTCTTACTTCACATATGTGCCGGTGATGATTTCTTTCTCTTTGCAGGTCCAGAGCTCTTGTGATAATGTTCATGTTTATGATTTCCATATTGCCTACAGCTTTTCTTACAAGGTTCCGGTGCTATACTTCCAAGGTCATCAGGCTGGTATGCATATTAAAGAACATTATTGAATATTTACTTCCCTTATTATTTGTCCTTTTTGATAGCCAACGCCTGCAACTTGTCCTTAGATGGGCAGCTACTAACTATAGATGAGATTAAGAAGGACCTTCCTTCTCACTCACTTAAAATATTAAGTGAATCGAAGTGGACATTTATAACTCGAGAGGTAAGGATGCTTAATACCTGATTCTTCATGATGCTATGCTTTCTCGTTCACTAATTTGCTGGAAATCTTAGACTCACTCAAAGTTATTGACTGCTCGTGGACCCCTGCAGGAGCATCCCCACCTAAGTTGTCCATGGTTCACCTTGCATCCCTGTGGAACGAGTGACTGGATGAAGTTGCTTCTTGATAAATTGGGAGATAAGGATCGATCTCTGCAGTACCTGTCAGCATGGTTATCTGTGGTTGGCCAGGCAGTAGGATTGAAAATCCCGCTTAAGCTTCACTGCAGTTCATAGATTCACCCTTATTCAGTATGTAGTATTACTGTCAAGTGGCTGTGCCCGTGACAATTATGGCGACCGAACTGGGGATTGCTCACCTCTTGTTTATTTTTGTGTAGGTTCAAATATTCTCATACTGGTTGCGCTTGAAAATTTCACCACTATGTAATGTGTAAATGCCTACTTTTATTTCGCCTGTTAGAATATCACGATTGCATGACCTTTCGCTTCCCAGGAGTGCAAGACCTTGCATTGAACTTCTGTTTCCTTAAACCATTCCTTCGTTGGTTGCCACCTTTTGACGAGTTATGCTTGGTTTCAGTGAAAAATGAGTATCTATAGTTGAAAATAACTGAGATTCTGGAACCTTCGTGTCAGCAAAGTGAACACCAGGCGAAGGAAACAGATGATGTCTCCGATCCATTGATGTACTTGGCCATCATGTTGTGATCCATTGATGTACTTACCATCATGTTTTTGCTACTGCGAGGCTGTGTTTACTTTGGCGGGGTCTTTTTTTTTTCCGGCTGTGTGCGCAGAGGCCGGGTGTGGACTATATAGTTTGTATCGTCTTTATGTAATCTGTTTGAGTCTAATAAAGCGTCCCTTATCGAAAAATCATGTTTGCTGGTGGGTTCTGCGAAATAGATTAAAACTATTGGTATTACATTTGTATGATTCTAATACTCCCTTCGACCCATATTAGTTGACTCAAATTTTTCTAGATTCGGATGTATCTAGCGCTAAAACATGTCTAGATATATACGAATCTAGACAAATCCAAATCAACTAATATGAGTTGGAGGGAGTAGACAGAATGTAACAGCAGGTAGTATTAGTAACGTCCTAAGTTCACTGCATATATATTTTCGCGAAAACATAAAAAGCTTTGCGTTTCGATTCATTAATAGAAAAAGAGTATAGTTTATAAGTCCGAGAGAGGACCAACATCCGCACCATACAACTCAACCCAGGCTAGACTAAGGGAGTGTCTGGCGCAACCCCGGGCTCCAGCCTCCACCCACGACCTGGCCTATCGTGTCAGACCCTATGCTTCCAAATCCGCCGTAATGTGTAGGTTCAAATATTCTCATATTGGTTGCGCTTGAAAATTTCAGCACTATGTAATGTGTAAATGCCTACTTTTATTTTAGAATGTCATGATTGCGTGGCCTTTGGCTTCCCAGGAGTGCAAGGACTTGCGTTGAACTTCTGTTGCCTTAAACCATTCCTTTGTAGCCACCCTTTGACGAGTCATGCTTGGTTTCAGTGAAAAAATGGATATCTATAGTTGAAAATAACTGACACTCTAGAACCTTCGTGTCAGCAAAGTAAACACCATGCGAAGGAAACAGATGATGTCTCCGATCCATTGATGCACTTGACCATCATGTTGTGATCCATTGATGCACTTACCATCATGTTGTTGCTACCGCGAGTCTGTGTTTACTTTAGCGGGGTCTTTTTTTTCCGGCTGTGTGCATTCTAACTGTGTAGAGGCCGGATATAGACTATATAGTTTAAGGGGAGTGAGCCTAGCTCAACTGGTTGGGGGAGTGGACGTACAAAACCGACACCTGAGTTCAAATCCTCATGAAAACGAATTAAGGTTTCTATTTATACTTGAGGACCAGGCTCTTCTGATACTCATGCAATTTATCTTGAGGACCAGGCTTGGTGCTTAACCAAGTTTAAAAATCCTGGTACTCATGCTTAATGGTTGTGTGCATCCCTAGTTGGTGTAGAGGCCGAGGAAGTGAAATCCTCCCTCCATTACAGCTCCCGCACACCTCCTCCTCCCGCACCCGCGCGACGGCGCCGCGTCACGCCGGGCGGCCTCTCCTCCCCGCCGCCGAGCCCTCCCTCCCGTGTCCTCTCCTTCCCGCCGCTGCCAGGCAAGGACCTGGGGGCATGACGGCGCCGGCGTCCCTGATCGCGATCTGGCGGATGGCGCGGCGTCCGTCTCGGCTGGTTTGGCGACGGTGTTGCGGCGAGCGGCGGCGGTGATCCTCGGCCCAGATGGCGGCAGGCGGCGGCGGGGATCTAGGCCTACCGCGATCTGTCCCGTCCGTTGGCCTCGACGCCGGCGCCCAGGCGACCCGGGCCTTGTCTGAGACACTAGGGCGCTTGGGGCATCTGCCCCGGCATGGTGGTGGTGGCCTCCTTCTCCGTTGGAATGGTCGGCCGGGTGGTCTTGCCGTCTTGTGACGGATCCTGCTAGTTTCCGACGAGTGGCGTGGGAGATGCTGGCTTGGTTTCAATAAAGGAGGTGGTCATGGATCCCTCTCAAGCCAAGACGATGATCTACTAAATGTTGGTCTCCATTAGTAACGTCCTAAGTTCACTGAATATATATGAGATGCCGTGTGCTTCATTCCAACGTGTTCGCTCTACATACATCATGGTATGTTTTCACTCACAGAGAAAGAATGGGAAAGGCCAAGGGCAGGCCAATCTGCAATGCACCAACAAATGCTTCTTAGAAAGGGGGGATATATCAGTGTTCAACACCTGAAGATGTATCTGAGGAGGTCTCCATCTTACTGTTCCATACATGAATCTATCAGATGATCTACGATCAATGGTGTCATCTGGACCATCCCATGGGCGTTCTACCAGGAAGAACCATCACCTACCCATGGCCTCCAATTTTATTTTTCGAGACTATCCGAACGTGTACCGTAATTTCATACTATAGCTGTTTTGAACCGTGACCATCTTTGAGAAGTCAGGATTAATAGGTTCTGTGATCTGATCTGCACTTGCATCTACGAGGTCGGATGTGCTTGGCTGGAATGGAATTGCGATGCAAGGGACTTCTCCAACATCCATGCGTTGCGGTGCGAGCAGCCTACAGTGGAGCGTTACATGTTGATAACGAGTTTTTCTTCTTGACTAATCGGGACTAAATCATTTGGTAAACGGGATGGGGTTGTTAGACCTGATCCTGTATGAATCATTTCGAGAGGTTTAGGGTGTGTATTTAAAATAATCATCCCAGGCCTTTCAGCTGCTGCTGCTGCTGCTGTTAACTAAGCACTTAGCTAGTACTTAAATGCAGGGCCGGCCCTGAGGGGGGTCTAGAGGGGCGGCCGCCCCGGCCCCCGATGCCAAGGGGGGCCCAGCTAGGTACCTAGTACATGGGCAAGGGAGGAGCTGTTGTGCCACCATTAGAGCATGTGGAGAGGTTTCCCTCGTGCGGTTCAGCAGGACGAAGGGATGAAGGGTCATGTACTGCTTCCAGGTGGGCTAGAACGTGGCCTTGTTTTCCTTTTGTCCTTTGGATATCTAGTAAGAATCAAGTTATGGGATAAATCTTAAATAGGTTTTTTTCCTAAAAAACTAAAATAGGTATTTAGTGTGATCGGGCCGGTGCGACTATGGCGACATGACCATCATAGGGATGCACCCTCTCTGTTTAAAATATAAGATGTTTTAGCTTTTGTGAAAAGGATGAACCTAGACGCATTTTCGTGTGTAGGTTCAGAGTAAATCTACACACTAAAATATGTCTAGATAACTGTTTTTCACAAAAGCTAAAACATCTTATATTTTGAAAAAAAGAGAGTAGCATTTTTTTTGAAAAAAAATCACTTTTGGTCATCACATTTGTCTTTCTTGTCTAGGTCAAAGATTAAAACATAATTTGATGAAAATTTATTTGTACACACTGGACATCAATCTAAATACGTACATTTTCTTTCAGATTTTCTAAGTGAAAAATAATATGAAAATTTTGAGTTCCTATAAATTAGGTGCCCGGGAGCCAGGCTTCCGTAGTTTTCGCTTATCCTCGCCAGGTAATTTAGAATTTTTGCCAGGGCGATATCATAATCTAAGAATGATATTGATATACGCTCATCAGTGCGGTTTGTACCTAGGTATGTTAGAAGTTTTTTAACACAAAATGTATAAATTGTTCAAATTGTAATAGTGATTTTAGATGCATTTTCAATGCCACAATAATATTTTATATATACATATACTCATAATAATTAGGATATTGGTAGTAAGGGCCCCATGTGCAGGTTTCGCCCCGGCCCCCAGAAAACTCAGGACCAAGCCTGCTTAAATGGTGTCATGTTCCTGAAAGAATCACCCACAACTCATTAGTTTATGATAACCGTGCATAGCAGCCAACATGGAATCAACCAAATTGCCGCATCCGGCCCCCAGGGAATCAGATTTGGGAGGCCCGTGGCTGCAGTCATGTAGCCTCTCTTTGATGGAACTGCGCGATGTTTTTGAGAATTCTTATGAAAAACACCAACCATTAATCAGTTATTAATCACCCTATTCGTTTCAAAGTAGACGTTGTTTTAATTCTGCAATCTATTACTAGTATTATTTTTATTAGCTTATAATGGTAAAATAATAGATATTCTAAAGAGCAAAATAAAAAATGATTGAAGTCATAAACAAAAATCATATGTATAATAGTACTACAATGTAACAAACGGTACTAGTGAGATTAAATATGCAACTGCGAAGTAAATTAAGTGAATTGACTGATTTTACATAAAATTCCAGTCGACTGATTAGAAAATTCAGTCGTCTGAGCCAAAGCAAATCCATTTGAATTTTAATCTGTTTTTGGAGTCGACTCAGCAAATAATGTCATCAAATTAAAAAAAGAAAGGGAATCGCATCACATCTTTGTTTATCCTACACGCACGAGAAACACATTGTACGTACGTACAGTAAAATAGTGTGAAACTACTGCTATATACTGTCACCCTGTGAGCTTGTTGGCAGCTCCTCGATCACGATTTCGATCCCAAGCCATCTCCAAGCAAACATGTACATCCTCTTCGCCGCCATCCTACTTGTGCTCCCTCTTCTCGTCCTCGTTCGCAAAGCCAGACAACGCAATCACGGCTTGACGAATCCACCTCCGGGGCCATGGCAGCTTCCGGTCATCGGCAGCCTACACCACCTCGTTGGCGCGCTCCCCCACCGCGCCCTGCGAGACCTCGCCCTCCGGCACGGCCCACTTATGCTGCTCCGCATGGGTGAGCTCCCCGTCGTGGTGGCCTCGTCGCCCGAGGCCGCGAGGGAGGTCATGAAGACCCACGACCTCACGTTCGCCACCCGGCCACGTACCCACACCTTCGTCACGCTCGCCAGCGACAGCCTCGGCATCATCCTCGCGCCGCACGGCGAGCATTGGCGCCAGGTGCGCAAGCT
This sequence comes from Avena sativa, assembly GCA_916181665.1. Lineage (NCBI taxonomy): Eukaryota > Viridiplantae > Streptophyta > Magnoliopsida > Poales > Poaceae > Avena > Avena sativa. The sequence continues at coordinate 344,569,755 of OV702280.1, read as the reverse complement.
CTGTGTCACCGAGCTGCTCAGCGCGAGGCGGGTCCGATCCTTCAGTGGAGCCCGCGAGGCCGAGGTCGCCCGCCTTGTCGCATCAGTGGCATCGGCGTCACTGGCGTCGGATCAGGCGCCGGTTAACCTCACCTCCATGTTCACCACTTACGCTGCCGACACCGTGGTGCGCGCCGTGGTGGGCGACCGCATCGCGAACCGTGATGCCTTCTTGGAGTGCCTGGAGGAGGGCCTCAAGGTGGGCGTCGGATTCAGCCTCGCCGACCTGTTCCCGTCGTCGCGCCTCGCACGCGCGTTCAGCGGGACGGCGCGCCGCGTGGAGGCGGTGGTCCACAACATGATCCCGCTCATGGACTGCGTCCTCGAGGAGAAACGCGCGAGGAAGTCCCTGTCGGCTGCCGGCGCCGGTGGTGGCGAGGACCAAGATATCCTCGACGTGTTGCTGCGGATTCATGCGGACGGTGGGCCTCTTGACATGGGAACCATCCGTGCCGTGATCAGGGATCTTTTCGGGGCTGGGAGCGAGTCCGCGTCGACGACGCTCCAGTGGGCCATGGCAGAGCTCATCCGGAACACGGAGGCGCTCCGGAGGGCGCAGTCCGAGGTGCGCGACGCCCTCGCCGGTAAGAGCCGCGTCCGGGAGGACGACCTGCCGGAGCTACCCTACCTGCAGCTGGTGATCAAGGAGACGTTCCGTCTGCACGCGCCACTGCCACTGCTCGTCCCTCGGGAGTGCCGGGAGCCCTGCCGCGTTCTTGGCTACGACGTGCCACAGGGGGCCATGGTGCTCGTCAACGCGTGGGCGATCGGCCGTGACTCCACCACCTGGGGCCCCGACGCCGAGGAGTTCAGGCCGGAGAGGTTCGAGAAAGCCGCTGCGGTGGACTTCAGGGGGGCGGACTTCGAGTTCGTGCCTTTCGGGGCAGGCCGGAGGATGTGCCCCGGGATATTGTTCGGGATCGCCGTTATGGAGCTCGCGCTGGCGAGCCTCCTCTTCCATTTCGACTGGGAGCTTCCAGAAGGCGAGGGTGAGCTGGACATGGCGGAGACACTCGGGATCACCGGAAGCAGGAAGACAGACTTGAGGCTGCGTGCCACCGTGCGTATTCCTGCCACCTCCTAATAATCTTGTTGATCTTATCTATATGCCACAACGATAACAAACTTCTCATTTTCGCCCCTCTGTCAATCACACTGATATACGAGTTCGAATCGAAGAAAACGCTGGAGCAACAACACATACACGCCCAAAAGAAAAGGAATGAAAACAAAGGCAAATTACTAGGCGATGAAGACACGCAATTGCTGCGCCCTCCGACTTTGGTCCACCACGCTCCAAGCGAACCGAATCGCCGAGTACCTAGCAGCCCCTTCTCGATAGAAGCACGATCGACACAGTATTGCTGACCGGACCATGGTTCTAAGGTTTCCCCAGGTACTCCGAGTAAAGTGGAGACAAAGGCTTCCCTCCACGTCCTCCTGGAAGGAATGGTGCCACCCGGAGGCAGCACCGGATCAGGGTCGGACAAACCGACATAGATTTCTCCCGACCTTCGCCCTGTGACGCAACGAAACACTACCACCCAGCTTTTCCACCAACCAGCATGCCACCACGACCTTGAAATCACCATCGTCGTATCTTCATGGACACCGACACGTGCCCTGAACGGAGGAGGCACACTACATCGACAGAACAAGGGACAGTAGTCCTGCAGCCCGTGGGAGGAACCCACCTCCAACGCCGAGAGGCAGTCATCGACCGGACAGAGCAACCAGAGCACACCAGGCCCAGGCAGGTCTAGACGGGCCCGTAATGCCCTAGCCACCACTGGTGCAATGGGAAGGCCATAGCTCCGCATCCCCAATCCTAGCTAGTCGTTGCCGCCTTCACAAAGCCCCATGGAGGCAGCACTTGGCCCGCCCGAGCCTGCCCGAGCCCATCTATGGCCGATGTGACCAGATCCGGTCAGGGATGACAGCCGACGGCGCTCCCAGCCATGTCACCCGCTGCCCATGGGCAGCACCACCGCCAAGGCTACCCGGATGCGCCGGACCTTAGTCTCCCGGAGTGCATCTCCACCATGAAGAAGAAGGGCCCCAACTGCATCTACTTAGCACGGGAAAGGACATTCTGCCGGCGTCGGTGCCGCTAGGGCTTCGCCTGCAACCTAGGCTGGCAACGGCGAAGGAGGAGGGGAAGTGGAGGGGGTAGGGGCGGCCGAAGGTGGGGAGGGCGCCCGTCGGCATAGTTTTAAAAACCGGACCGGTTCACTGGTTAAACCGGAAAAACCTGGAACCAGAGGCCTCATCGGATTTTTAAGCGCACTGGACCGTCTAGCTAACGAACCAGGAAAAACCAGACAAAAAGCAGTTGAACCAGCGGTTTAGTGGAAAACCAGTCAGTGGTCCGACCAGTAGAAAACCGTCCACGGAAGAAAATATGGCGCTGTGATGTGAATTCGATCCCAAGACCTCATATCTCGCCCTAACAAATACTTCAATGGGCTAGCCAACTGGGCCGACCAGTGTTTGTATCAAAATACTTCATGTATATTTTAAATATGTTTCTATTTTCTAACATATTAGTACTTTTCCATCCATATTATTTTTATTAATAAACCAGCACCGAATCGGTTTGAACCAGCGATCCAACCAGTGAACCGCGAATCGAGGATCTCACCAGTTCGATCGCCGGTCCGATTTTTTAAACTATGCCTGTCGCCCTCAAGGGAGGAGGGCACACGCGTGGTCCGATTTTTGTTTCCTATCGGACTAATACTTCGTTGTCCAAAGATAGCAAACTCGATAATCCAATATATATATATATATATATATATATATATATATATATATATATATAAGGAAAGGGGTGTGTTTTCTGCCAACGTGGCTTGCTATCTGTTGAAATAATTAGCAACTTTCGAATTGATGTAATCGAGTTTAAAAACATCATGATACTAATTTAAACATTATAACTACTAGCACAATGTCTATGCCTTGCCATGCATGCTAGTGTCGGTTAAACTTTTCTTGCCACAAATATAAATATACACATGAACATTCATGTCGAGAGAGCCACACGATAATTTTAAAACAAATATCCGCAAATAAAAATATATGCATGAACATTCATGTCGAGAGAGCCACACGATATTTTTAAACCAAATATTAGCTTGATGAAATTGTATATTATGTTCTTTCTATCAAAACATGTAGTCATCTCGATGTGCAGAGTCAATTTTGCATATTATATCCAATCATTTCCTAATGATATTGGACAAATTGTTTACAGATATATTTAACCGACCGTATTATAGCAAATGGCAGAATATCGAACAAATCAAATAGACCAGAAGACTAAATTTGGTACCAAATAGAGTACAGCCTATACAACATTAGACGAGTGAGGAAAATAGATAAGTAACAGTTTGAAGAATAAGTCGTAATGCAACAAAAACTACCGATAGAGTGCATGCAGAGTATAGATGCCACAACCAATCGTATTATGAAATATTGAGAGAAATACCACTTTAGAAACAAGAACAAGAGGAAAGCGGAAGATCAACCGAGACTGCTGGCCTCCTCTAGTTCTTGACTGAACTTGGTGGTGACATTCAAAACTGCAGACTTCACAGATTTACTCTGGTCAGCTCCGGTTTAGATTCTTGAACACGAAATACCAACTCTGCCGATAAAACAAGTCAAGTTATTGTTTTCAACATGACGTCCTTATCCAAGATAAAACAAGCTAAGGATCCTTGTGATATGAGTGGTGAGAGAGTAAACCACACGTGAGTGCCACAAGCCTCAAATGAGTGGAAAAATCATGAGTGTCGTGTCACATGCCACCAAAAGTGAGAAGAGTGATTAGAGTGTGACCCATACTAACAATCCATCATACAACTCTCTCTCTCTCTCTCTCTCTCTCTATTATCGTTTTTATAAGGTACCCAAGATAGATCACCCTCTGCAAGTAACACGCTACAATATCTCCAACCACAACTTGATAACAAGCTCACCTTTAAGATCTTTAACAACCTTGACCAAGTATATGACACCGGAGACCCAACCCCATACAAGCACAAGACCGTGGGTACATCTCTCTCCTTACATGAGGACGGAACTTCGTCGGATTTTTCAAGCGGGGGGAGATGATGCAGCCAAAAACATGGCATTCACCATTGGTCCACATCATGCTACACCAACATTCCCGCAAAGGTGAATCCTTTCCATATTTCGCCCTTGAAAGGGTCGTATGGGAACCTAGAGGGGGGAGGGTGAATAGGTGCTACTTCAAATTTTCTTCTTTTTCAAATTAGGGTTTGACAAGAAAGGTAAATTCTCTAGATTATGCAACTAAGGTGAATTTACCTATATGTCAACTAGCACCAACAAGCATAACACTAAGCAAGAACAAGTAAAGTAAAGTGCGGTTAAGGATAGAAGTAACCAAAATGGTGGACGCACAGACACAATGATTTGTTTCTCATGGTTCCTTCCTTTTAAGGGGAAGTACGTCTATGTTTGGAGAGGGGGTGGTTTCAAACCACCAACACCACCCGATGAACCTCACCCCAAAGGGTTCGATTCACCTCTTTCACTATATCGGCAACCTTCGAGGTAGAAGCCGGCACCTTTACAACAAGTTCGGGGCACACATCCACAACTTAATTGGAGGCTCCCAAATACAAGCAAGCTGTCAAACAATCAAAGACAAGCTTGTAAAAACCAAATCAAAAGCTAGGGTTTCCAAAGAAACACTAGAGCATGGAGGCCCTCAAGTGAATGAGGGGGAAATGAAGATCTCTCTTGGTGAAGCTGTAGATCAAGGCCTCCTCCTTCGATTCTCCAAAGATCAATGACTTTGGATGGTTGGATGAAGAGATATTGTTGATTTGGTGGCTCAAATGGGGTTGGTGTTCTTGAGTGGGTCGAGCAGCTGGAGGAAGGGTATAAGGTCCCTTATTTACAAGCAGCCCCTCCACTGAACCGTTTTCTGACCATTGGAGAAAAGTCAGGTCGGAGACTTCGGCCTGCACACCAGAGACTCCGGTCTACATCGGAGATTCCGGCCCATCTCCGTACCAGCCTCCGGACCAACAGCCAAACTGTCCCAGCCCTGCTGCGAGCCAAGTGGGCCGGAGACTCCGGTCCAGCGGCACCAAAGACTCTGGTCTAAGGTCCACACTAGAGACTTCGGACTAGTCTCCGGACCTTGCTCCGGACCCCCTATCAAACTGTCCCAACAAGAAATCTGTAGCCCCCTCCGGGGATTCCTGCGGAAACTCCGGTCCACACCGAAGACTCTGGTCCAGCCAGACCGGAGACTCCAGTCTGGAATTCCCAGAAACATGTAAATCTTGCAGGAAACTTCCCGTAGAGTAAGGGCCCTTTTCACTTTTTATTATATCAACCTGTAGACAGTAGCATACTATAAAATGATCTACTTGTTGTAACGAACACCAAAAGTGATTATGACATTAAATGTCCTCTCAATCTCCCCCTTTTTGGTGTTCGATGAAAACAAGAGATTTTGCATGGAATAATTTGCATTAAGATAATAAACCTCCCCCTGACTATGTGCATTAAGGTAAACAAGTAAATCATGCATGACGGGTGGTACATGGATAAATCACATAGTTCTCACATGAGTTACAATAATATAGGTGCAACCACATAGTCACACACAAATAGCAAATAGTCTCGCAAGCACATAAGGCAAATAAAAGGCGAAGTTCAAGATAGCAAATAAAACATCAAATCCAAGCCCAAACCCATGCAAATCCCGATGACAATGTCTTCTCCCCCTTTGGCATTGAAATTTTGAAAAGGGAAAAGACCTAATCTAGCGCCCCAAGGGATTAGTAGTCCTAGTTGTCATCATCCTCATCCTCATCGTCATCCTCCTCATCCCTGTCCTGATCCTCGTCACCCTCATCATAGTCCTGATCATCCTCTAGAGCTGCAGGTCCTTTGCCATGAGGGCGAGAATAGGAGGTACCCTGGTACCCATATCCAGAGGTGACATCAGAAAATGTCTTCCAGTCCACCAAGCTGTCATGTTGGGCATTCCATGCCCCAAAGGAAAGAGTGTAGTCCGACTCAGTGGATTGTTGAGCGCCATGCTCATCATTGTACTCATCCTCTCCTTCCTCATCATCCTCTTCACCCTGAGCCTTAATCTCCTTGAGAAGCTTCTCAATGCGCCTGTTGCTCTTGTAGAAGGCATGTTGTTGCTTGCGGATGTCTACATTCATGCAACAAAGGGTCCTCTCCCAGAATGGGGCCTTCTTGACCTTCTCATGTACATAGTCATGTGTCATGGGAGGTAGAGGTGCATTGGAGGCACTCTTCCTCCGAGCCCTAGTAGGAGAGGGGGCTCTCTCAGTCTCAGTGATCTCCTCCTCCTCATTGCCATAAGAGCGTCTAGGAGGAGGCCCCATGTGCCCCTTCTGCTGCAGTGATACTAGAGTGTGCTCGGTAAGGTTGGGGGCCAAGGCAAGTGGGGAACCATGCTTCTGTGAGTCGATGAGTCTCATGACAAGTGGTGAAAATGGAGGATACTTCTTGAACAGTATAGCATGGAACATCTCCTAAAATATGAAATCCATCACATCAATAGGATGTGCATCTGCCTCGGGGCCAGCCATGTGAATCTTGTGTGTATGATATAGCAAGTTGACTAGACCACATATGATGCCATCATCATTTCCAGCACTCGGGGAAATGGTATGGCGGAATATCCTCAACATCATATTGTAGAGGGGCTTGAGTCCTTTGGACCCCCTACAACACCCTCGCTTCCATACAGAGGGGCAAGCTTGTTCTTGTTCTCCCCAAGAGCTACAGAGTGCATGCGCATCCCAACATGAGTGGACACCCCATGGAAGGTCTCGAAGATAAGATTAGCAAAGTCGTAGAAAGTTGCCAAGCAACGGGTGGTTCCAGTCATCCAAGTCATGGTCCTGGCTTGGTAAGATCCAAACACAATAGTGGCATAGAACTGCTGCACAAGTGTGATGTTGTAGTCTTCACGTAGCTCCATCAAGTTGAACAACCCCAACTTCTCGCAAATCCACAGTGCATTAGAGAAGTAGGGGTTGATCCTCATCTGCTCAACAATCATATATTTCTGGGGCACATAGGTGACTTCTTGAGCACACCGTAAATGTCTGTCATGAACACAGCCTGCTCCTTCCTCCAAAAGCGTGGATCATCGCTGGTACGTGGCAAGTCATAGGAATCAGTCTTCCGCAGCTCATGGTACTCTTTCTTTGACATGTGGGCCAAAGACTGAAGGTTGTCATACTTTGCCCTCTTGTCACGCCTTTCATCCTCAGCCTTTTCCTGCTCCCTCCTCAAGTAAGCTGCATCAGGGGCCTGCTGTCTCATGTTGGATGGTGGCACAACATACTGCCCTTCCGACTCATCAAACCGAGGAGTAGCCCGCCTTGTTGAGGACTTAGTGCGAGGAGGACGACAAGAACCAGCACCTGTGAAAATCAATGAGGGAGATAGCATGGAGGTAAGCATACATGTCCCAAGAATGCAGCACAAGAGACTTGAGGCATTACTGAACCTGTTTGAGTCACCCCACACCGGAGTCTCCGCAACTCACACCGGAGTCTCCGGCTTAGACCGGAGTATCCAGCCCTGGGGCTGGAATCTCCGGTCGGGAGGCTCAAGCATGACCTGGGAGGCTGCTGGAGGGGGTGAATCTAACAGATCGGGCAAGTCAACAAGACTAATGTACCAGTGTGAACGCATACAAGTGATTCCAATGGACAAAACAGCACCAATCCTCAAAAACAAATCAAGGGATGAACCCTAGGAGAAAAAGAGGAGAGGTACCAGATCTATCCATGGGATTGATTCCACCGGTGTGAATGACCCAATGGAGGAGAGGAGGAGGTTGGCCGGCGACACGGCGGATCCCGGGGGCTTCTTGACCTCGGGGGAGGAGTTTTGTAGGAGGGGGTGACGTGTTTGAGAGTGGGTAACGAGGGTGGATGAATGAAAATGATGTTCACCCCGTCCTCCCTTTAAGTGGCAAAAACCTTCTGGACCGGAGACTCCAGTCTACACCGGAGACTCCGGTGCGAGCGCACCAGAGATTTCGGTCCTCCTCGACCAAAAACTCCAGGTTTTGTGTTTGGGGACATATATGAGAGAAAGGGTGTTTTTAGGATAAGAATAGGCTTGGGTTAAGATGACATACTGTGAAGAATCAATAAAAACCATAGAAATCCACAAAAATATTCAGTAAAGCTCCAAATAGACACGAACCAAGACCTAAATCTTCATTAAGAATAGGACGGTGGCCGAGGCCACCATGTAAGAGTTTGTGGCATGACACCGCAGAGAATTATCCTTGGGTTCATAGACACTACTCATCAATGAAGCTCACATAACACAAAATGATATTAAGATAATTGGATTTCTTAATTTTGGCATTATGGGGGGGGGGGGTTGTACAATGTATTAGGACCGCACTCTCCTTATCTCCATGCCTTCACCTAAACGAAATAAGAGTCAAGACATAGGTGAATATGCAAGGTGGTCAAGTCAAGCTCCTTGAACCTATGATATTTAGTTCATTCCTCAAATAACAAAACCTTGATTCATCAAGTGGCTTCGTGAAGATGTCGGCAAGTTGGTCTTTGGTTGACACATATGATAGCTCAATATCACCTCGACAACATGATCCCTAATGAAGTGATGACGAATCTCAATATGCTTTGTCCTTGTGTGATCCACCGGGTTGTACGCAATCTTGATAGGACTTTCATTGTCACATAGAAGAGGCACTTTGTCACAATGGACACCGTATTACTTTAAAGTTTGCCTCATCCATAGCAATTGAAGCACTAGCAGCTGCCACATACTCGGCTTCGGCGGTGGAGAGAGATATACAATTTTTCTTTTTAGAAGACCAACATACCAAGGACCTACCAAGGAATTGGCAAGCCCCGGATGTTGATTTTCTATCATCCTTATCACCAGCCCAATCCGAGTCCGTGTACCCACAAAGAGCAAATGTTGACCCTCGAGGATACCAAAGACCATAGTGTGGGGGTATGAACCAAATATCTAAAGATTCTCTTGACCACCATCAAATGGATTTCTTTAGGAGCCGCTTGATATCTTGCACATACTCCTACACTCAACACAATATTGGGTCTAGATGCACAAAGGTAAAGCAAAGAACCAATCATAGACCGGTATACCTTTTGATCCACATCTTTACCATTTGGATTTAGTTCAAGATGAGTCTTTGTAGCCATGGGGGTAGGAGCACCATTTAAATCTTTCATGTTGAATCTTTTGAGCACATCTTGAGTGTACTTGGCTTGGTTGAAGAATGTTCCTCCTCTTACTCGCTTGATATCAAAACCAAGAAATACTCTCAACTCCCCCATCATAGACATCCGGAACCTATTAGTCATAAGCTTTGAGAATTCATCATTAAAAGCTTTATTAGACGAACCAAAGATAATATCATCAACATATATTTGGCATACAAAAAGCTCCCCATTGACCTTCTTAGTAAAAAGAGTGAGATCGATTTTCCCAACCTCAAACCCACGGTCAAACAACAACTCTCTAAGGTGCTCATACCACATGCGTGGGGCTTGTTTGAGCCCATAGAGCGCCTTATCAAGTTTGTAGACATGGTTTGGGAAGTTGGGATCCTCAAATCCCTAGGGTTGCTTTACATATACCAACTCATTCAATGGACCATTAAGAAATGCACTTTCTACATCCATTTGTTGCAACTTAAAGTTATGATGTGCCGCATAAGCAAGAAGGATACGAATGGACTCAAGGAGAGGCACGGGTGCATATGTCTCTCCATAGTCAATGCCTTCAATTTGAGAGAACCCTTGTGCAACCAATCTTGCCTTGTTCCTTACTACAATTCCATGCTCATCTTGCTTATTCTTGAATATCCACTTAGTGCCTATAACATTGCGGCAATCCTTTGGCTTCTCAACTAACTTCCATACTTTATTTCTCTCAAAGTTGTTGAGCTCTTTGTGCATTGCTTCCAACCAATTTGAATCTTCAAGAGCTCCCCACACTTTATTTGGTTCAATCATGGAGATGTGTTCTTGGTGTTCACTAAACCTCTTAACTTGCACTCTTGTGGATATTCCTCTCCTTAGATCTCCAACCGCATTCTCTAGAGAGTGGTCTCTAAATTCCAACATCCTATCCATTCTAGCTTCGCGACGAGTGTGGATCTCCTTGTTGTTTATTGGGGGGACCTCTTCATCATTTTGGTCCTTGTCTTGACCATCAACTTGACCTTGATCATCATTGGAATCATTCTCTTCATTAAGAGCCAAATGTTGACCTTGGTCTTGATCAGGTACATTACTAGATTGGAGTTGAGCTGCTCTCACGGTAGATTGTATAGATCTTCCTTGTGTAATAGACCGAGCATCAATTGACATTCTAGAGAATGGTGACTCAAGCTCCTCCTCACTAGAGATATCACCTTGATCAACATGTTGAGGGTACACATCTTGTCTTTGGCTTGGGTCATTGTCCTCCTCGATAGATGGAGCTTGTTGTTGTTATGAATATGAGGGCTCCACTTGAGTAGAGCATAGTTCTTCTTGATCCGCCATAAGGGGTTCCTCAACGGGGCGGATATATCCCACACCCATTCTTACTATGGCATCCTAAGGCATTTCATCATGTGCATCACAACCATCAACACGCCCCCCTTGGGGACCATCATATTCTTCGAAGGTCACACTACAAGATTCTATGACGGCTCCGGAGATCTTATCATAGAGTATGAGGTTCGAGACCATACCCAACAAAAATACCCTCTAATGCTTTGGAATCGAATTTGGACAAACGAACACCCTTTATGAGGTACAAACACTTACAACCGAACACCCGGAAGTAAGATATGGTGGGCTTGTTACCGATAAGTATTTCATATGGAGTCTTGTTCAATTCTTTGCGGAGGTAGAGCCGGTTTGATGCATGACAAGCAATGGAGATTGCTTCGGCCCAAAAGTTGTATGGAGATTTAAACTCCGCCAACATGGTCCTTGCCATCTCAATGAGAGTCTGGTTCTTCCTCTCGGCTACACCATTTTGTTGAGGGGTATATGCAGCAGAATATTGGTGTTTTATCCCCTCGTCACTAAGAAATCCATTCAAGGTGTAGTTCTTGAACTCGGTGTCGTTGTCATTTCTTATAATCAACACGGGAAGATTGTATTGACGTTGAACCATGTTGATGAAGTCGATGAAGTTCTTTTGGGTCTCACTTTTCAACTTGAAGAAATATACCCATGAGTATCTTGAATAGTCATCAACAATCACCAAACAATATTTCATCCCACCAAGACTTCCATGAGATGGATGACCAAAAAGATCCACATGAAGGAGCTCCAAGATCCTTGTTGACTTGATGCGGTTCTTTGGCTTGTGGGAAGAATCATGTATCTTTCCTTGAACACATGCCCTGCAAACATGATCTTTGGCAAAGGAAACATTTTCTTTTAGTCCAACAATATGGCCATCCTTATGGAGACTCTGCAAAGTTCTCATATTGACATGGGCTAGTCGGTGATGCCATAACTAACCCACATCGGCCTTTCCGAATAAGCACATCACACTTGTAGTGGTTTGCCCCGAAAAGTCCACCACATACAAGTCATTTTCGACGTACCCAACGAAAGCAACCTTGAGAGACTTGCTCCACATGAGGACCACAATATCATCATCAATAAAGACGGCAAAGCCCATCTTTCCAAGAGCACGGACTGAAAGTAAATTATAACCAAGGGTCTCAACAAGCATGACGTCCACGAGTGTAATATCGTGGGAAACCACTACCTTGCCAAGACCCATTACCTTAGACTTTGACTTGTTGGCATATGTCACAAATATTTGATCATCATTTGGCCTTAATTCCTTGACAATAGAAGAGCTTCCGGTCATATGACTTGTGCAACCACTATCAAGCACCCACTTTGACCCTCTGGAAACATAGGTCTACAAAAGATCAAGTTAGTTTTTAGGTACCCATCTTTCAATGGGTACTCTTTTGTTAGCAACAAGGGTCTTGGGGACACAAATAGACCACGCAATATAACCATAAAATGGGCCAACATATTGTGCATACACATCACCATAATAATCATGCATTAAAACATAGTGAGGGTTAGCACTTCCCGCAAAATCATCATGAGACATAGTTTTGCCACTTGTGGTCTTACTACCCCCAATGGCCTTGTCCTTTTCTTGTGCGGGCTTGGCCTTCTTCTTGTTTTTGTTCTTCTTCTTGGCTTTGGAGACAAAGCCAATGCCCCCTTTCTCACCATTTGACCTTTGCTTACTCAAGAGGTCATCAATGGACTTGTTTCCTTTTGGAAAGGTGGCCTTAGATATCTCCCCCTTCAACCTAGAATTTTCTTCAAGGATAGTTGTACTACTGGAGGGAATGAAATTACTAGGTGAAGGAATATTGGTCAATTGTGTTTGAAGCTTTTCATAGGACTTTGTGAGTGACAAGAGTTCACTTTCCAAAGCCTTGTGAGCCTTGTCAAGCAAACTAAACTCCTTGGCAAGTTTTTCATGAACTACACCAAACTCAATCTTGTCCTTTTTAGCCCTTTTATATTTAGCAATAGCATGGTCTCGTTCCTTAACGAGTTTATTCACAATTAAATCATTAGTCCCATCAAGCCCTTCAAGTTTTAGTTCAAGGGACATCCTAGTCTCTTGTTCTTCTTCTAGAGCATTATTTAGGGATTCTACCTCAATCATGTGTTCTCTTCCTAGTTTACATCTTTGATCAAGAAGCTCTTGGGTGTGAGAAAGTTGATCGGAGAGGTCCACAAAATGTCTCTTGTGTTCCCCTTGCAAGTTATTCATGAACTCATCAAAAGCAATTATTTCCTTTTTGACCTCAAGAGACATCTCATCAATTTCATCATTAACTAAGGAAGTGGGGTGAGATGATGATACCTCCATTCCTCTTGCCATAAGGCAAGTGACGTTCTTGTTGGGAGTATTCTCATTTGGAGAATCGAAGAGGGAGAATGTGGTAGTAGAAGTAGTGGCTAGAGCAGCCACACCACTTGATGTTTCTTATTCATCATCTTCATCATATTCATTGTCGGAGGAGAACTCTTCATGAGTGATCAATACAATTTCACCCGACTTCTTATTGATGGGATTCTTCTTGATGAAGGGTTTCTTGTAAGGAGCTTTGGAAGTTTTCTTCAACACAAGTTTACCCCCATGATCTTCTCTCTTCTCATAGGGACAGCCCGCCACAAAGTGATAGCGGTCACCACAATTGAAGCAACTTCTCAATTTAGTGACATTGTCTCTTCTTCCATTTGGGTTGCTTTTTCATTGCATTTCCATCTTGGACTTGGCGAGGTTCTTCCAAAAGTTCTTTGCATAGAAAGCCATATATTCACCATGAGCAATCTTAACATCATCGGAGAGGCCTTCATCACTATCATCTTCATCCCCATGTTCCACAACTTTGGACTTTAATGCAAGGTTGACAACATTGCTCATTCCAAGGGCTCGAGCATGAGCATCTTTGGCATTCTTGGCGGCAACCTTGAAAGAGGCCATCTCTTGCATAACTTCATTGGAGGTCATGAGGTGATAGTTCTATCTTCCTTGTAGGCTCTTCAAGTCGGTAGGCTCAAAAGGCATGAGTGCACTCACATATTTCCTTTTTATCCAAGAATCATCCACATGTGAGGCACCCACATTCCTAAAGACGGTGGCGGTGGACTTGAGCCTACGATACATATAAATTTTGCAGGAAACTTCCCGTAGAGTAAGGGTCCTTTTCACTTTGCATTATATCAACCTGTAGATAGTAGCATACTATAAAATGATCTACTTGTTGTTAACGAACACCAAAAGTGATTATGACAGTAAATGTCCTTTTAGCCCTCTTTTGGTTATCATGTGAATGGGATCCTACTTGAGACAAATGTTTATGATATGACTAGGTCCTTGACCATGACACCAAAAGGAGACGACAAGAAGACCCCAAAAACCGATACCCCCAAGAAAGAGGCCTGGAAGCGAAGGAAGAAGAAAGCAACTGAAGCAGACTCGGAGTCTCCGGCCCCTCTAGACCAGAGTCTCCGTCGAGCCTGGAGTCTCCGCCCCTAGGCATCCGGAGTCTCCACCCGAGCCTCAACCCGCCCCGGCTTCAAGGTCCTGGAGTCCACCTGGAGTCTCCGCCATCCAAATGGAGTTCCCGCCCTGACCCGGAGTCTCCTCCCACATGACGCCGGAGTCTCCGCCCCAAGTGAATAGGCCTGGGAGCCTAGCAGCTGGGACTGGCCCATGTAACGGCCAGAACTTCTTGTTTACGTCTAAACTACCCCTAGATAGTGGATGGCCTATAAATAAGCCCCCACTCCCTCCTTGAAACCTTAGAGTTGAATATGAATGAAGGCTTGTGCCTAACCCTAGATGGGAACCCCTCTCTATAGTTAATGTATGAATTGTACAAGGCCTTAGAGTTTGGTGTTCGTCTCCAAGTCGTCAAGACCCTCCTCAAGTGTTTGGTCTCTCCCTATCAAGGATTCTAGTAGTGTTAGGTCTCTCCCTTTGGGATTCTACTTGGTTGCTACTCTATCCTATTGATTGGGATTCTATCATCCGCTTGTCGATCTCTCCTATGGTGATTCTACCTCACGGTCTCTCGCTGAGGATTCTATTGGATTTGTTGTTTGAACCAAAGGGAGCAAATCGAATCGGGTGTGTTTGCATGCGTTTGTATCTTTACCTTGTATTTGTGTTGCGTTCATCGTGTTTCCCCTCGCTTTCCACCTCAAATACATGAAGATCGGGCCACCCTAGGGTCAATCCTACAAGGGATGCCATATCAATATCAAAGGATGTCGATTTTAGATTGACATATTAATAGTTTTTGTAAATAATTGATCAAACTTACGTAGTTTGACTTTAAGAAAAATATAAGCCTTATTCACTGGAATAGAGGTAGTAGTACTTCATGAGACCAAATTTGGTCCAAAAATGATAGCAAAGTCTCCAGTGAAATGTCAGTCATCAAGACGGGAATCCCAGAGTCAAACCCTAGTTACTGGCAAGGAGGAATCTACACAGGGCCAAGCATTAAGGACAAAGAGCAGAGCTGCAGAGGGACAAATAATGGCCTCATTCTTTGCATCATTGGTAGGGGCACAAGAAGTAAATCATACCATCGTGGGATTACCACTATGCACACTCCAATAAGGAGGCCCCACAGTGGTCATCTCAAATACAAAGGCCACAAAATTACAAAGAGCACAAATAGAAGATTGCTAAGTAAGCCAATAGAGCAATAAATCATATCATATGACTAACATGTCCATAGTGTCACAAAACAAAGTAAACCATCATCTTTCTAAATCATCTGCTAACATAAAAGGTACCTAGAGATTTTATATTAAAGATACAGACGGACTAGTGGAGATCCATAGCGATGGACATCATGGAGTTATGGTTTTTGATCTTTCATTTTTGCCTTTGTGGTTTGGGTTATAAAGCGTGAACTTAAAAAGGATCACCCTGGTTTCACATCACACTAGCTACTGTAGTGTACATACTAGTTCTCAGTTTTTTTACAAGAATAGACATATCTATTATCCTTCTTCTGCGATAAACTTAAGTAGTATTAAAAAGGAAAAAAAAATCTAAAGTTCTTAATTCACATTTGCGCCGATGATGAATTATTTCTCTTGGCAGGTCTAGAGCTTTTGTGATAGTGTTCATGTTCATGACTTCCATATTGTCTACAACTTTTTTTACAAGGTTCCGGTGCAATACTTTCAAGGTCATCAGGCTGGTATGCATATTAGTGAACATTATTGAATATGTACTTCCCTTATTCGTCCTTTTTGATAGCCAACGCCCTGCAACTTGTACTTAGGTGGGCAGCTAGCCAGCTACTAACTATAGATGAGATTAAAAAGGACCTTCCTTCTAAAATATTAAGTGGTCTATTCCTAATTCTCGAAAACGCTATGCTTTCTTGTTCACTAATTGGTGGAAAGCTTAGACTCACTCAAAATTATTGACTGCTCGTGCACCCCTGCAGGAGCAACCCCACCTAAGTTGTCCATGGTTCACGTTGCATCCCTATGGAACCAGTGACTGGATGAAGCTGCTTCTTGATAAATCGGGAGATAAGGATCGATCTCTGCAGTACCTGTCAGCATGGTTATCTGTGGTTGGCCAGACAGTAGGATTGAAAATCCCGCCTAAACTTTACTGCAGTTCATAGATTCACCGTTATTCAGTATGTAGCATTACTATCAAGTGGCTGTGGCTGTGCCCATGACAATTATGGCGACCGAACTGGAGATTGCTCACCTCTTATTGTGTAGGTTCAATCGTTTCTCATATTGGCTACGCTTGAAAATTTCACCACTATGCAATGTGTAAATGCCTACTTTTATTTCGTTTGTTAGAGTGTCATGATTGCATAGCCTTTAATAACTTCCCAGGAGTGCAAGGGCTTGCATTGAACTTATGTTGCCTTAAACCATTCCTTCGTTGCCTTGCCACCCTTTGGCGCATACTTGGTTTCAGTGAAAAATGAGTATCTATAGTTGAAAATAACTGACATTCTAGAAAGTAACAGCAGGCGAAGGAAACAGATGGTGCGAAATAGATTAAGCTATTGGTATTAGTACATTGGCACGATTCTAGTACTTAATAGATATGGAGTAGAATGTAACAGCAGGTAGTATGAATAACGTCCTAAGTTCGCTGCATATATATGAGATGTCTGTGTGCTTCATTCCGACGTGTTCGCTCTACATACATCATATGTTTTCACTCAGAGAAAGAGTGGAAAAGGCCAAGGGGGCATGTCAATCTGCAATGCACCAAAACCCATCCGGGGATATATACCAATGCTTCTTTTTAGGAAGGGGGGATATAAGTGTTCAACACCTGGAGATGTATATGAGGTCTCCATCTTACTGTTCCATTCCTACATGAATCCATCAGATGATCTACGAGCAACATCAATGGTGTCATCTGGACCATCCCCTTGGCGTTCTTCCTGGAAGAACCATCACCTACTCATGGCCTCCTGTTTTTTTTCTGAGAGTACCGTAATTTTATAGAAGGCCAGCCAGTATGCTGTGGGGAATGCACGACAAGTCAGGATTAATAGGTTCTGTGATCTGATCTGCACTTTCATATACGAGCTCGGATATGCTTGGTTGGAAAGGAACTGCGATGCAAGGGGCTTTTGCGGAGTCTAGAGTTGAGCGTCACAGTTTCACACACACACACACACGCACGCACGCACGCACGCACGCACGTCTGTGGTATGCAATTTCCTTCGCGTCTTGCACCACAATCACACGTATGTGGTTTGCAAATTCCTTTGTATCTTGAACTCCACAATCACACGTATGTGGTTTTATAAAAAAAAACAGCTTGTACCAATGGATGCCATAACAGTGTGTTTGTGGATTTCTGTACTTTTCTATCTTTGTTCTCGCGACACGATACCATAGCCACATGTTTGTGGTTTCCCGCGTGCTTCTATCATGGTTCCTGTGAAGCAGCTGCAAGGCAATAACTTGAGCGCAAAATGACTTTGTGGGGCAGAAAACTTCTCCACAAGAATATGTGCCTTCTCATTGCCGATTTTTGGGTCTGGTTGGTTTGGCATGTGGAATATGGTATCACCGTATGACGCTGTTGTACCTCTTGTGCACGTAGACCATACAACTACACCAAACTTGGAGGTGATCTCGTGTGGCGTTAGCATTGTGATAGTATATTCTTTATTTAAAACTTCTAATTTGGTGTGAGCATGTTGAATATGTGGTGAAAGCAAAATATCCCAAAAAAATTATAGTGATAAAAATGATTTGGAAGGTAAAAACTTGATAGTTCTACGAAGCCACTAAGATGAAAAGTTGAAGATACCGAGGAGGTGTAACAAGACGTGAACATAAAAGTAGTCACTAACGTCGAGACAATGATATGGACTCAATCGACCAGTTCAATCTGCCTACTCACTTCAAATGCCACTGTGCATATTTTACGCGCATAATCGGCAAGTTAGTTAATATTTTATTTTTCTTTGACAGCCAAAAAATTTGTTCGACACATATATAGTGTATTTCAGACGAAATATTTTATAAATATTTTTGTCTCTTTCGAAGAATTTTTCATCCGTAAGTGATGTTATCGTGGAGTGATACATATCCTACTAGAGACATTATTGGCCAATAGAAAGTTCACATGATTATTATAGACTAACGTATATAAATACCAACAAGTGCGTATTTAGTATTAGATGGTAAACCAACAATTGATAGTAGTAGTGCTATTTATTAGAAGCGCGGGATATTGAAAGGTGATTTACTAGGCTGGTTGTAGCCACGTGGACGACGATAAACAAGGGGAACTAAAGATTGAATTTAAATGGGAAATTTAAACAGACATGAGGGGCACGATTCCCCTCGTAGCACGGGCATGTATCGTCATTGTCAGAGATGTCGATGATGACAACGTTCTTCCCATTATCATCGCCTTCCGGTATGTTGCTGGTTTACTTGACTTTGACAGATGGCCCTCCCATTTCGTAGTCTGTGACGTTGTGGATGGCTTCGAGCCAACAAACCGGTGTTTTCGGATGAGTGGAACCTGCGCCCATAAAGATTAGTCAATTATTTTTAAAAATGGACGGCTTCAAGCAATGTGTTGTCGGATGAGTGGAACCTACACCCATAAAGATTAGTTAGAATTTTTTAAACAGAAATGGATATGCTCAAATAGACGTATGCGGTGAAAAAATATGCGCGATCTGTGTTAACAGAACAAGAATGTGCTCTCTCTCTATGTTGGAGAGGATACCAGTTCTTGGTTTGTATGTTGGTGGGTGTGAAAGGTAAAGAACACACGCTATGGCAAATGACAAGGACGACAGAAGAATTTGTGCTTATGAATGCATGCATCGTTTGCATGTAAAGCCGACACCATACTCCTGATACAACGGCTGTTAGTTTTCTACTAGCTCTGTAATGCAACCGTCAATCTCTTTATGCTCTCGTTAGACTAAACCTACGGTGGTGCGGGTATGCACAGCTAGCCCCATAGACAGTCGCATATATATCTATATCTATCTATCTATATATATATATAGAGAGAGAGAGAGTGTTGAGCGTTTCAGTTTCTCAAAAAATAAATAACAGTGCTAGCGCGACACGGTTCGTGCCCGCGACGGCACCAAAGTTGCCAGGCCAAAGAAATATGTGTGGGGTCTGGCAATTTTATCCTTTTTCCTTTCTTTTTTTGGAAGTTGCCTTTCTAGTAAGATCGTGTCGCGTGAGAGCCCTAAAACCTCACGATTCACGCGATAGATTGAACTAGAAAAAAGTTGAGTGTTACGTGTTGATAACGAGTTTCTCTCCCCCCCCACCCCACCCCCTACCCCAATTTTCAGTGCAATCAGGAGCGTGGTAAGAGCAAGTTTAATAGTATAGTCGATTGTTGGCTATAAGGTGTTGCCACATCATCTATAGTCAGCCATATAGCTAACATGTACAATAAGTAAACAAAAGGATGTACTACTTTATTAAAGTGTGGCTCATCTTTCATTTTACAAAACATCTAGGACCATGTGCTAAAACTGGCTTTTTATTTTACAGTCTTATCTTCTCTCTCCTCTTTTCTCTTCCAACTTAGCACAAATACTATAATTATACTTGCTCTAAGGGATCTGAACTTGGCAATTGAAACAGAAATCAAGAAAGGGAATAAAGTGACTAATGGGGACTAAAACCGTGTGGTAAACGGGATGGGGTTGTTAGACCTGATCGTGTATGAATCATTTTGAGAGGTTTAGGGTGTGTTTTTAAAATAATCGTCTCACACCTTTCAGCTGCTGCTGTTAACTAAGCACTTAGCTACTTAAATGGTGTCATGTTCTTGAAAAAATCACCCACAACTCATCAGTTTATGATAACGTGCAGTTGATCGCTAGCAGCCAAGATGGAATCAACCAAATTGCCGCACCTGGTCACAGGGAATCAATTTTGGGAGGTCCGTTGCTGCAGTCCGATGTTTTTGACAACTTAGTTGAATGCGTGTGCTGTCATGGGCTCTTAAATACTTTTGCTCATCGCACATATAAAAATAAATAATGTGAAAATTCTAGTGTATGAAAAATATGGTCCAAAAACATTAAAATGACACATTTTAAATTATATTCGATTAAAAAATACTACCACCTCCGTTTTATTCAATATTATACTCTCTTTGTACCAAAATAGATGTCTTAGATAGATTCATCTAATTTTTAACAAATATGAGACATCTATTTTAGAACGGAGGGAGTAGAATGTTTTGACAAACTAAATTAGTTTGTTAAACCATTCTATGATATGGAAAAGATCAAGTATATATAATTGGATGTTGCACAGAAAGTAATGATCTTACAAATCGTCTTTGTATTTTTGTTGGAAATAAGCGTTTTTATTACCCTGAGTAATATTTACACCCGGCATCTACATAACTAAGATACACACAGCTTCACAAACCACACAACTAGAGAATAAAGAAAATAGACTAATATTACAAATATTGCTAAAGAAAACAGCCTAAAGCTATGGAACATCAATCCGTAAATCACGTGGCCATCCATGTCAGAGAAAATATACCTCGCTGTGTCCTCCAATCGCGTACACCCCTCTACAAACAAGTCGCAAAACTCCATACATAGCCATAGCGACCAAATAATGGCAAGTGCTTCCACCCTAAACAAAATCCTGTATTTATCATCTATCCCATGTGAAAGAACATGTTGGGCCCCCATGTGTGATTTTGGTAATTAATGACAATCTTTATGGACTAATGTGTGTATTAAGTTATACTTGTAGGATTTTTCCATTGGCATCGCTTGGAGCATGTGTTGGCTTCAAGGTCGGTGAAATGCAAAGAAGATATGTTGTACAAGCTCAATATGCGAGGTCGATGATGAGGAATTAAGAAAGGCGTTCCATCTTGAGAAGGGCAAGATCGTCTATATCGAGCTCAAGTGGAATGCTCAAGGCAAAGATATACTCCCTTTTGCCGGTCTCATATTTTGTGTGGGAGACCGGGTTTAGGATAGATAACCATACTATCAAGAGAGGCTCTCGAATGAGTAATTCGGTCACATCGTTCGGAGAGAGCTTAAACCTTTGCATACTTGCATCATCGTATTTGGTTTTTATTTGGTCTTATCCATGTGAGGATATAGAGCTTGTGGTAATCTTCACAACAAGCTCTTGTTCATCAAAATCGGATCTCCCATATGTATCTTGTTGCGATTTTGATTTATGCGGCTTTTCGATTTTTCACCAAGTGAGGTATCTCACATTATATTAATTGATACACTCTCACTTGGTGATAATCAATATTTTCACTTTTTATTGGGAAGCCCTTGTCGTCCTCTATCCAACGCAATTGGAATCGGGTCAATCGGATCTTCCAGTCAAAAGTTATGACCGTTTGAATATTCGTCGATTTGATTTATAAAAGAAAAAAGAAAAACTGCTCTCCGGGCTGGACGTTAGTACCGCCCAGGCGGGCCGGTACTACCGCCCGCCCCTGGGCGTCCCGTAATATCTTACTGCCTCTCTAGGTAGTCAAATCCGGTACTACCGCCCGGGTGGGCCGGTAGTACCAGCCGGCCCAGATATTTTCCCCAGGAGCTTTTCAGCCCAGATCTCCCACGCGCCCGCTCTTCTTGCTCTCGATCTGATCCCCGCGCGCACCTGCCCCGCCATTTGGATTATCATGATTATAGTATATTTCCAATGTTCCTCCTTGCGATAGATATGCTAAACTCTTTACATTGAAAGTTACTCGCCCCTTGTGCATGAGTTGGTTTTGTATCTTCCATGTATTTGTACATGTTGTGCTATCCACTTAATTATTTTGAGGTATCAAGCATATTTGTGTATGATTAGGTGGCACTCCATGTATGTGTGTTTCTTGTGGTTGAGCCCTTCTTGATTATATTTGATATCTTATTTGGCTCTTATGATAAATTAATGGATTATCCCATTTTGGGGGAGTGTTATGCTTGGGCATTCCACAATCCTAAAATTGTGTGTACATGAGGAATACCACCTAGTATTTATATTGGATTATTGTCTAATCTCTATGTGGTATAATTATCATGAGAAATTTAAGTTTTATAATGTCCATTAATTATCTCCATATGTATCATTTTGCCTCGTGTTGGTTTTATGGTAGTATCACGTTATGGGGGAGTCATATGCTTAGTGCATATTACAAATCCTAAAAAATGTGAATATTCGAGGTTGTGTCACTTAGAATTGATATTGATTATTATCTAGCTCCTATGTGACGCATTTGCTCATACAAGTTCCAATTTGCTTGAATGCCTTTATTGATCTTATTTTGGATCTTGTATATGAGAATGTTTCTTGGTATGTGTTTCCTCATATTTAGATATATATATCCTCATGGAAACCATTTGCTTCAAGTTACTCTAATCACTAGTGATTGTGTGACTATTGGAAGCTACCAAGAATCTTGTTCGAAGTATCATGCTTAATTTCTTATATTTAGTTATATGCTTCTTATTCTGACTATGATCTTGGATATCCATGCAATCTATCTTGGGAAAATTATTCCCAATATTTCTTGTCCTTGGACAATGAGTACCCAACTTATGGTAGAATTTATTGATCATATTCACTTTGGCCCTTGCTTAATTTTATCCTATCTTTGGCCAAGAAAATGTTTTGTGTTGTCTCCCAAGCCTTCTTTGCTTCTTGTGGATCTTCTTATTTTATTGATATCCTCTTCTGTTTTACTTATTGTAGGTACTAGTGATGATCCCATTTGTGTGTATTTTGCATTTAAAAGGAAAATCCTACATAATGCACTATCCATTGGGGAACTCTCCTAT
This sequence comes from Avena sativa, assembly GCA_916181665.1. NCBI lineage: Eukaryota > Viridiplantae > Streptophyta > Magnoliopsida > Poales > Poaceae > Avena > Avena sativa. The sequence continues at coordinate 344,546,789 of OV702280.1, read as the reverse complement.
ATTATTTAGAAACTCATATTTACGCTTCTTTGTTTGATCCATATCGGGTTTTATGTACCTGGAACCTCAATCTTTTCGTTTTGGTATTTTGTGCCATCATGAGAAGTTTGAGGAGTTTGGTTTCTTGTTGGAACCGTACTCTTTTTGGGAGTTAGTTTTGTCTCATTTCTTATTTCATGATTCAACCATTTTAGAATGAGATAAATCATTGAGTATTTTTATTTCTATCTATCTTTTGCTCTTTTGGTCTTAGCCTAAGTTCATTTGTTGAACTTGTGATCTTGTCGTCCTCTATCCAACGCAATTGGAATCGGGTCAATCGGAGCTTCCAGTCAAAATTTATGACTGTTTGAATATTCGCCGATTTGATTTAGAAAAGAAAAAAGAAAAACTGCTCTCTGGGCTGAACGGTAGTACCGCCCAGGCGGGCCGGTACTACCGCCCATCCCTGGGCGTCCCGTAATATCTTACTGCCTCGCTAGGTAGTCAAATCCAGTACTACCGGCCGTCCCGGTAGTACCGCCCGGGTAGGCCGGTAGTACCGGCCGACCCAGATATTTTCCCAGGAGCTTTTCAGCCTAGATCTCCCACGCGCCCGCTCGTCTTGCTCTCGATCTGATCCCCGCGCGCACCTGCCCTGCGTTGAACCCGCTGCTGCCGATTCCCACGTGCTGGCCTCGCTGCGCGCGCGCTCGCTTGGGTCCCGCACTCCGCTGCGCCTGTCCCGCTCGCTGCCGCATACGCGCGCACGCTCCTGCCTCGCATCCCGCATGCGCGCGCGCGTTGACTCGCTGCGAGCTGCTGCCGCTGCGCTGCTGCTTGGTCCCACCGCCTCGCTGGCCCCTGTTTGTTTTTGCTCGCTGCCATGATTCATTCGCTGGGCCTGGAACTGGTGCGGTACTACCGTCAAAACCGGTACTACCGGACCGTCCAGAAAAACACCCCAACGGCCATATTATGTCTAGCCCTATATAAGTCTTTTGTCATTTTTCGTTTAGGGTTGCTTCTTTCTTCTCCTTTTGTCTAAGCTTTGCCCCTATTTGCCTTACTCTTTGAGCTTGATTTATACACACCCCTCCATTGATTCTTGCATATATTTGAGGGGTTGTTGGAGGTGATCTAGATCTATGTTTTGACCTAACCGATTCATCTCTTTGTGAGTGTATCTTTGGGGATCTAGATTTTGGGGGATTTTGTGTCTCTCTTTGATTCCTCCTCTATTGTTCCCCCAATAGCTTTAGTATCTTTGTTGGAACTTGAGAGTGAGGGATTTGAGCATCTTTGTGGTGTTCTTGCCATTTGCATTTGGTGCATCGGTTTGAGTTCTCCTCGGAGGATTTGGTTTGAGTTGCTCATTGGAGCTTGTCCCTCTTGGGTTCTTGGAACCCTAGACGGTTTTGTGGCCTTGGTGGCATTGTAGCCTTGGTGGCATTTGTTGAGGCTTTTTGTGGCGTTTGTTGGGAGCCTCCAATTAAGTTGTGGAGAAGTGCCCCAACCTTATGAGAGGTTCCGGTTGCCACCGACAAGTGCACCGATCGTGGAAGCGTGGATCGATCCCGTTGGGGTGAGATTCATCGGAGAATAAGAGAGGCCTTTTGTGGCGTTGGTGGTTTGATACCAACCCCCTCTCCAAACGAGACGTATTCCATGTTGGGAGGAACTCGGTAAAATTTCGGTGTCCCCGCATGCCTTGGTTATCTCTATACCCGAGCTCTTTACTTATGCACTTTACATTGCGATAGCCTTCGTGCTTGAAGTAATATATATCTTGTTATCACTTTGTTGCTTGTATTGCTTGGCATAAGTTGTTGGTGCACATAGGTGAACCTTAGTTGTTCTAGGTTGTGCTTAACAAAGTAAACACTAGTTTTATTCCGCCTTTGTTGAGCCACTCTAGGAAAAGTTTAATCGCCTATTCACCCCCCCTCTAGGCGACATCTGTATCCTTTCACCATGTAGCTAGTTACCAAGAACATTGGCCACCGAACGTGGGGGAGATAAACTCGAAGCAATTTGGATGAATGCCAATATAGAGCGAGCAAATTTATAATGAAAGAATAAATGTTTGATTCATCATGATGACAAAAAACGCATTGTGCACTTTCATGCCAATTCCTCTTCACAAGATTATCTTTAGTAAGAATTACTCCCTTACGAAGATAATAGGCAAAAATCTTCGTCTTTAATATTTTTATTCTTCAAATTTTACTATTATCACCGACCGGAATATCAGGTTGAATCAATGCTCTATACAATGAGTCGACTGAAAATTTACCACTTACTAATAATTTCCATTTGAACTCATCCACACCGTTCGACGGTTGTATCATAGATAATCGTAAAAAAATATTATTCCAAGATAATAGTCTAGGACCTATGCGACTTCTTATGAAAGACACATTAGGATGATTAGATTTCATTACTATGGAAAGAGAATCCCCTTTGTGTCTAACATTCGAATATAGATCCGGATATTGTTCACGAAGAGAAGTTTTCCAAGCCACTTATCTTCTCAGAATCTAATATGCGATCCATCCTTAATATTAAAAGCACCAAAACGGAAGAAATATTTTTTGGACGCCATTAGGCCTGCCAAAGATGTGAGTCGCCAGGTTTCCAAACCACTTGAGACACAACTTTGAAACCCACATATTTCCTCCATATAATGGTTTGCTAGACACTATCTTCAGTCAGTAGTTTGAAAAGCCATTTAACCAGAATCGTGGTGTTTTGGACTTGCAAATCATGTATGTCAAGTCCACCATATTCTTTTGGTCGGCAAACCATATTCCATCTGTCTAGTTGATATTTCTTTTTTACTATCTCCTGCCAAAAAAATTTTGAGCGGAAATAATCCACTTTAGTCAAGACAACTTTTGGTAACTGGAAGAACGAGAATTATATATAGTACCATGTTGGTGAGTACTGAATTTATGAGTATAAGTCTTTCCCCAAGGGATAAAGATTTAACTTTCCAACTATTAAGGCATTTTTGGAGTCTTTTCTCAACGAGTTTTCATTCAGCAATTGTGAGACGCCGATAGTGAATTAGTATTCCTACATAGTTGATTGGAAATTGCCCCTGGCCACAGCCGAAATTTTTAGCATAGAGGTGGGCATCGTTTTGAGCCTCGCCAAAACAATACAAAACACTCTTATGAAAGTTAATTTTCAGTCCAGATAGTTGCTCGAATGATGTTAATATTAATTTCAGATTCTTAGTTTTCTCCAGATCATGTTCCATAAACAAAATTGTATCGTCAACATATTGAAGAATAGAGAGTCAACAAGGTGGGGAACAAGTCCTTCAATTTGGCCATCATCCTTGGCTCTCTCGATAAGGATAGCCCACATATCAACCACTATATTAAATAGTATAGGCGACAGTGCCCCCCTGTCTCAGTCCCTTCTTGGTCTGGAAGTAATTACCAGTGTCATTGTTTGCTTTTATGGCAACACTACCACCAGACACAAAATACTATATGAGAGCACGCCACTCCTCCAAAAAAAAATTTCATACATAATGTTTGCTGGAGGAAAGACCAATTAACTTTGTCATACGCTTTCTCAAAGTCAATCTTGAACAATACACCATTTAGTTTTTTTGAGTGTAGTTCATGGATTGTTTCACGCAGGATTACTACACCATCTAGAATGTTTCTACCTTGCACGAACGTAGTCTGAGAAGGATGGACAACATGACCAGCCACTAAATTTAGTCTAATCGTGGCAACTTTTGTAAATTTTTTAAAACTAATGTTAAGAAGGCAGATTGGACGATATTGTTGTACACGTTCTGCATTATTAACCTTATATAGCAAATTTGTGTTGCCAAAATTTAGTCTAAAAATATCCAATTGACAGACCTGCAAAAATCCAAACAAATTCAACAGGTCCTCCTTGATGACACCCCAGCAGGTAGAATTCCGATGGGAAACCATCCGGCCTTGGGGCTTTGTTATGTGTCATTTGAAAAACAGTTTTCTTAACCTCCTCCTCAGTGTAAGACGATTAGGAAATTATTTTCCTCAATGAAACCTGTGGGATATCCGCCGTTTGGGACTCATAAAAAAAAGGAATTTTTCGATGGAGCCTCAAACAAGGATTTATAACAAGTAGTACAAGACTTAAGTTGCTCCTGTCCCTCAGTCATACCTTTATCCTGATTCAGAGAGTGAATAAATTTCTTTTTATACTTGCCATTGGCAATAGCATGAAAGTATCTTATATTTGCACCAAACCAAACATCACAACATCACTCAAAGCATAATCCATGACAACATGCAAAAGTTATTATCTAGTGAGATCATAGAGCATGTAATATGTCAGGAAACAAGTCGTCAAACAAAACACAAACATTGAGTGGGCAAACATTTCCGGTACATCTCCTTTCTCTATAATATAATGTCATACATGTTGAAAGATATCTTCTCTTCTCAAATTATGCTACCTAACTAAAGTTCTCTCTTTAAAACAATAGCATTCTGAAGATTTGTAAACCAAAAAATGGTTTTCCATGTGCATGGACCACTAATCTCAAATATCACACAAACTCAACAAACCATAAGATTACATGGGTACTTATCCCTGGTTTAAGTAGAGGAAGTAGATGTACGGCCAATGGCGTAGCATAGGAACGGAGGCGATCAGTCATGCCAAGACGCTCTCCCACATTGCAGCATCTCAACAAATGGGGCTTCAGAGGTATTCTCTCTTGGACGGCCATGCACGGAGTTGCCGGGATGAAGAAGCCTAAAGAGCAACGCAACAAAAGAAACTTGGGAAAGTGAGAGACAAACCAGAGCAGTAATACTTACATATGTTCTACTTCTCTCCTATAGCCTAGGAGGAGGGCTTACCAAACCGCCAAGCTATGGAAAACGAGGACATGCGTCAAGTATGTACAAATACGATTGACACATACATATTTTGTTCCTGCACCAAGTAAATATTTAGTTTTTCACAAAACGAGATATGAGACAAAACAGTTATATCTCAATGTGGTGTATCTGGCTTTTGAGATTTCAGAAGTTTTTAGTCTACATGGGAGAACGTATCCAGTGCACCGGGGCTTGTGGCACCCGGTGCACCCAACTTTTGTACACAAATATTTAAGCTTCAAAAAAATTATTTAAAAAAATTCTGTGTACATAATACTCAGCCTCTAACATGTCGCAAAGTTTCAAATCAAAATTCATAACACAGATCAAGAAACAAAAAAGACAAATCGGACAATAAACAGTGTCAAAATGCAACGTTGGGTGAAAAGTTTGTCTTATTATCCCTCTAGATTGGAAATTTGTCTTTTTTTTGTTTCTTGATCTGTGTTATGAATTTTGATTTGAAACTTTGCGACATGTTAGATCTGAGTATTATGTACACACAAAAATTTTCAAATAATTTTTTTAAAGCTTAGAGATTTGTGTACTAGAGTTGGGTGCATCGGGTGCACCGGAAGCTCGTCTATATGGCTGGCCACATGGGACACAACTCATATAAATCCAACAATCTCTACAAGATCTTATAGGCACATCGTATGACAGGATAGTTCCATTCACTCTTTAATACTACCTCTGTTCCTTAGAATAAGGCCTATAAATTTAGTCAAAAGTCAAAGAGTGCAAACTTTGATCAAGTTTATAAGAAAAACTATCAATAACTATGACAATAGATAGCTATAGTACAAAAATATATTTCATAATGTATCTAATAAAATTGATTTGACTGTATAGAGGTTTGTAATTTTTTCTAAAAATTTAGTCAAACTTTACAATGTTTTACTTTTGACTAAATTTATAGGCCTTATTCTAAAAAATGGAGGGAGTATACATGTAGTCAAGCGAAGGCAGCTAAGTTGGTCATCCACCTAGAGAAATAGGTACACTTGAACTATAACCGAAATGGATTATGCCTCGAATTGTCATTCTTGTGCAACATGTTCCACTCTATTCTGTTATTGGTACTAGGATGTGATAGGCTATCTCTCGGTTGGAGCTTATAAGTCATATTTCTGGACCTTAATTAGCGTTCTAGAGATTTATCCAAATCTCATACACCTTGACCGGTAGTTTGTCTCACATAGGCATGTTCTTTTCGAGATCGCCCTGTAGGATGGGCATTTGCTCAACAAGAGTCAAATAAAACATATTAAGATATAATCAACTTGCTAACAGGCGGTGTGCATCTCTGGCATGCAGAGGCTGAGACGATCTTTCCCATTTCGAAAAAGAAATCAACATGCTAACAGTAGGCTACGAGAATTGCAGATACAGCGGTGCTAGAGTAATAAAAGTTTATCTGAAATAACTCAGTTACCCCGTATGCTTTTCTAGATCCTAGTTCACGGATCTCTAGTTACATTTGGGTTACCCACTTGAAAACTCAGATGGGTCACAAACTCATTTTTCTTGATGTGCGTTACCTATTAAGTTTCATACTCCCTCCGATCCATATTAGTTGACTCGAGTCAACTAATATGGGTCGGAGGGAGTATTAAAATGGATAGTACTACTTCGTAGGTAAGATGATTAAGACACATGATAGTATGACTATCATGTCAACTGTTGAGCTAGCAGCCCCCAACGGCCCCACCCCATGCTGACGGAGCGGAAGCTGACTTTGGCAGCATCGTCAATTCGTCATCCCACGAGGGCCAATATAACCTTACAGTATTTTGGAAGCTGACTTGGGCAGCATCGTCGTCCCCGTGACGGCCAATATAATCTATTTTGGAACGAAGTCAGTAAAACAATGTCATCACATCTTTGTTTATCCTGAAAAGGATGGGTTTCAGTGTGCAAATACTGATATATACTGTTAGCTTGTTGGCTGCATCTTCAGCAAAGCCATATCAACATGTACCTCCTCTTCGCTGCCATCCTACTGCTGCTCCCTCTTCTCGTCCTCGCTCGCAAAGCCAGGACACGCAAACACGGCTTGACGAACCCACCTCCAGGGCCATGGCAACTGCCTGTCATAGGTAGCATGCACCACCTCGTTGGAGCGCTCCCGCACCGCGCCATGCGGGACCTCGCTCTCCGGCACGGCCCGCTCATGCTGCTCCGCATGGGTGAGCTCCCCGTCGTGGTGGCTTCATCGGCCGAGGCCGCGAGGGAGGTCATGCAGACCCAGGACCTCGCGTTCGCCACCCGGCCACGTACACACACTTTCGCCACGCTCGCGGGCGACAGCGTCGGCATCATCCTCGCGGAGCACGGCGAGCACTGGCGCCAGCTCCGCAAGCTCTGCGTCACCGAGCTGCTCAGCGCGCGCCGGGTCCGCTCCTTGAGTGGATCCCGCGAGGCCGAGGCCGCCAGCCTCGTCGCGTCCCTCGCGTCGGCGTCAGTCGCGTCGGAGGCGCCGGTGAACGTCAGCTCCCTAATCGCCACTTACGGCGCCGACACCGTGGTGCGCGCCGTGGCGGGCGACCGCATCGCGAACCGTGATGCCTTCTTGGAGGGCCTGGACGAGGGACTCAAGGTGTCCGTCGGGTTCAGCCTCGCTGACCTGTTCCCGTCGTCGCGCCTCGCACGCGCGCTCAGCGGGACGGCGCGCCGGGTGGAGGGTATGGCGCGCAAGATGGTCCGGCTCATGGACGACGTCATCGACGAGAAACGCGCGAGGTCAGCAGCAGCCGGCACCGGTGGTGATGAGGACAAAGACATGCTCGACGTACTACTGCGGATCCATGCGGACGACGGGACTCTCGACATAGGAACCATCCGTGCTGTGATCAGGGATCTTTTCGGGGCCGGGAGCGAGACCTCGTCGACGACGCTCCACTGGGCCATGGCAGAGCTCATGCGGAACCCGGAGGTGCTCCGGAAGGTGCAGGCCGAGGTGCGCGGCGCGCTCGCCGGTCAGACTCGCGTCCGGGAGGACGCCCTGGCCGAGCTACCCTACCTGAAGCTGGTGATCAAGGAGACGCTCCGGCTGCACGCGCCACTGCCACTGCTCCTCCCGCGGGCGTGCCGGGAGCCCTGCCGCGTTCTTGGCTACGACGTGCCACTGGGGGCCATGGTGCTCGTTAACGCGTGGGCGATCGGGCGGGACGCTGGGACCTGGGGCCCCGACGCCGAGGAGTTCAGGCCGGAGAGGTTCGAGGAGGCCGCCGCGGTAGACTTCAGGGGGGCGGACTTCGAGTTCGTGCCGTTCGGGGCGGGCCGGAGGATGTGTCCCGGGATATCGTTCGGCCTTGCCGTTATTGAGCTCGCGCTGGCGAGCCTCCTCTTCCATTTCGACTGGGAGCTTCCAGCAGGCGCGGGTGAGCTGGACATGGCGGAGGCGCACGCGATCACCGCAAGCAGGAAGGCAGACTTGTGGTTGCATGCCACCATGCGTGTTCCTCTTCCACCTCCTAAAATATAAAATCACACATAGTTGCCCGTTCCCGACCTATCCACATCGCATATTTTGTCAAGAACTCAAGATTCTTGCTATGTTGTGACAGAAAAATCCTCAATTCTACATGCAAATCTCGCCTTAAGTCCCTTTCACTTTGCAAAAGCCACCTCATGTTTTTCAGATTCCCCAAGTATATATATCCGTTCAATCCACACAGTACTTGGTTGAAATCATGATTCTTATGCATTAGCAACTCTTATATGTTTTATGGTTGCAATCATGATATTTGATGCATTATTAACTGTTGTAACTTATTTTGGGCTAGTAACCAGCTAAACGATGAGTCCAGTTGTGACGAATGACCTAGGTGAGGTGCACATGGAAAAGAACTCAACACATGAAAAAAGACAGCAGGAGACAAGCATGTAACACTCGGGAGAAAGGCGTATAGAGGACAATCAAATCCAATTCTCCTGGGATAGAGTACCAGCACAGCCGGTTCAACAAGTGACATAATCTAGATAGGGTACCACCACTAACTTTCAAGCTAGCTCTGCACGGTCCGATTCTCTGCCATATCCTAGTTGGCAAGAAGGCTCATGGATCACCAAGATTCCGCAAGCATGGCATGCCCAACCGGCATGAGGATCACATACTATAGCCAGCACATACGCCGTCAATTCTAGCCGATAGAGAAATTTCATCTGACATGATGTACTTTCTACTTGGTAAACTAGCACAACCCACTCTACCATGACCCAGGTGGCAGCCATGTCTACTTAGCACCAAGTTATCATACCATAATCCGCCTCGCTAGCCAATTATGTTGGTAATGACATGGATAACTTACAAAGGTTTCCATGCCTTCATGATGATCTCATATGGAAGTATGCCCAATATAGATGTTGTTTGTACCGTTAACACGTACAACTTCGATTTTGGAATCATCCAGGTTAGTATGCGACATGTGGAGTTAGAGCAAGAGCCGGATAGAAAGTTGCCTTATGGACTACAACCTAATGTCAAAGATAGGCATGTGTATGCATCAAGACTGCCTTACATGAAAAAGTGATCAACATGAGAGTTGTTTCTCTCATCGAGACGAACAAGTTTGTCTTTTTGGAGCATCTCCATCCAAGTTACAATGTGATTTACACAGAAAGTGCAAGAGAGATGACATAAGGATAGTCGATTCCTAACTGTGTCCGAGTTAGGCTAGAACTAGGCTATTGTGGGCGTGATTGCAAGTTATTTTCTTGCAAGGAAAGTGTAGAAGAGTACTTATATTGTAACAGAAGACTAGCCACCTCATATATATGTGAGAGGTGCACTAAAAAATACCTCTTGTGTCTGACACTTTTTTAGGTGATCCAAGTCCAAAGTTCATGCAAACGTTTTTTACCCAACAGGGATGACCATTCACGACACCTTTTTAGGCAACGAACACGATATACGCCATGACACACTCTACCTCGAACAATACGCTCTAAGCAACAAGCCAGTATGAACCCAAAGTGCATAAGGTGTGCTACCATGGAGGCCCAAAGACCACCCACGTGTAGGCCCGTCTAAGCGGAGCAGGGCACGATACCGGCCAACCACCCTATCAATTTTGCAAGAATATCGTATCAAATGCGAGCAGCATAGTCGATAGGCGTACAGACAAAATATACACGTGTATGTCAGCTACATACAATAGTACGTCAGAGTCAGACCATCTAAAAAAAAATAGAAATATTCAACGCCATATGCGGCAAGATCCAAATATTCTAGATACATAAAATATTTTAGGATACATCCTCATACATCACACATCAGAGTATCAAGTAGAAGAGAAAAACAAGATTCGAGTACGGATAATAAGCAAAATAGCATAAGATGCCTAGAAATAAGCACATCCCAGCCAGAGATCTCACGGATCTCCATTCCCCAAAATCTCTACACCTGATGGTCATTGCCACCATCATCGGTCTCCTCGACCCAGTAGACTTTCTGTGAGTATACTTGTCCATCTGAACAATATTTATCGTGTGAGACCCTAGGGGGTTCAACAAGTCTTTATGCATATAAAGGGAACAACCTGAGGGTGATGCAATTGTAGCAAAAATAAAGCCTAGCGACACACTACTACATCTGCCTCACCAAAGATAAACATACGTTCTTTAATTAAACAATAGTTAATTACCCAATAGATATATATCAACATAAATAAACATCGCTCGCTCGTCCTCCTTCCCGTTCCCCAAACAAGAAGGTGGAAGAACATCCCATCATTGGCAATTTTATTAATCATTCCATGATGATGGCACTATTTACTAGTCATGTTTAGTCAAGTGAAAATCGGTACTTTAGTTATAGTTGTCTATGATCGAGAAAGTGTGCTCCAAGTTGTCCATAACCGTGGACACGTCTTTTAGAAAGATTGACCCTGCAGGGGTGCACAAATAGCAAGACACGCACAATCAACCTCGGAAAAACCAAATGAAAACGCAACGAGGCATCATGAAAAAGCATTCGCAAGATTCAAAAATGATTTCCAGGGGACACCCCGCTAAGCTACCCGCTACGAAGTCGGCCGGGATCCATGACAGACCCAGAGGTTTGTGCTAATGGCTGTAGACGACTGAGAAGCTAAAAGTGTAATTGGGCTTGTCGATACCGCAAAAACATTCCACATTCCTAAACAGTACAATAGTAAACGCTCCTCGAGCAACATTAGTAAATAAAGCAGTAAAGCATGGCATAAGTATATGATAGTAATAACACCCCAAACTAGTTGTGGCCCTAAGAAATAAGGTGTGAATCAAGCTAATACTAAGGAGATTCATGGTCCCACATATGTATAGTGCGATAGTCAAGGAACAAGAATCAAGTACTCGGGTCCTACAGGACACAAGTGAGCATAAAGAACCAAATAGCAGATATTGCCCACCGGTGCCTCTTTCTTTAGTTATCCCATTACTACTAAATTTAGTTGTTTAGGTACCTTGTTATTCAAAGACTATTCACAAACCCTACACATGCAGTTCTATGACTCGCATGGCTCAAACAACTCATGTATTAATGGCTCATGGAATTGAAGGAACAAGCTTCGGTGGGGTTTAAAAGTAAAGGCTATGCAGTACTTAGGATTGCAATTTAATTCGTGACGCGATTCATGATGCAAGAATAAGACAGATGCAATAGGTACTATATGTAGTGCAAGCATGGGGAATTGCTTGCCTCGTATCTAAGTTGCAGAATAGGTCCTATATGTAGTGCAAGCATGGGGAATTGCTTGCCTGTAGTGCAAGCATGGGATCCGGTAATACTCCCGAGGCTCCTAATAGTTCTCTTGATCGGCGTCTATCCGGATAAAAACCAAACACACGAGGGGCCAAAATAAATACATTGCATAATCATATGAATCATATGCAACAAGCAAACAAGGTATGCCATGATGGAATGATGCACAATTACATGGTATAACATAGCATGGCATGGGTGAGGTGTGGGGTACAAGAATAAAGCATTTTATTACTTGTTTAGTCATATTTTGCTCCCATGAACCTTGTTGTCCCATTAATGTTTATATGATGCATGCTTCCAAAGTTAATGTTCTGAAGACAACATAATAATATACATGGGAGCATGAAGAGGTACAAGGATCCACCCAAAATTATATGAGCTAGAATTGAAAGCCAACAGAAATATCCAAAGGCCAATATCTAATTGGGTGGTAGAGATGATGGAATGAACCAAGGAAGGTGACAAAGGTGGTGGAACTATAACAGATATTCCCCCAACTCAACTTGGGCATCAAGCAATATATCAAGAACCAATTGTAATATATCAAGAGTAAAATACAAGTAATACAATGTAAATGCATATGGGATAAGAACCAAAATAAAAGGGGTTTTATATGATGCTCAAATGCAAGGTGGCATGGTGACATGAGCATGATATAATGATGATGCTCTTATGACATGTAGGAATTAGCAATATATAATAGGCAAGCATTACAATTGCTAGACAATTGGGATGCTACAATTAGTGTCGCGATAGGTGGTATGCAAGAGTGATATTTTGTTGTGCCGTGCTTGGCCAATAGAGATATTCCCATGTTATTTCATCCATTCAAAGTGCTGCTAATTATTGGTCGTACGCTGGATAATGGTCAAGCATATTTCACTGACTGGTTAGGCTTGTCTTGCTGACTAGTGTGGCCCACCACTACCCAATAAAAGCATTATGTACCTTTTCTTAGGGTTCGAGAGTGTAATTTTTTCACAAAATTAACCACATAGACCTAGTTGTAGGAAACCAACATGGATGCTGGAGATCGAGGAAAGGGTTTTTTGTGCAAATGCAGCCCACGTGACTGGAGGCACTTGTTCAAAAGCCCATAAAACAAACCCTAGATCTCACTAACTCCCCGTCATCGTTTCTAATATAATACACGAGAACATTTAGTCCCCACTCCACACTTCTGATCCTAGTGCCACACTCCTTGTTTTAGATCTAAATATCGTCGTTTCTAAAAATATCCTAGATCTCACCAACTCCCATCTTCTCTACTATCTGCCATCCCAACTCTGATCATGCCTCGGATTCTTAAGACGTGTAGGTTGGGTACCGATGCATGTAAAATGCATACATGAACTTTATAGTTTTTTAACATGTTTACCCACATATTTTCATCATATATAATGTTATATCCATGTTTTAAATTGATTTTTAGGGATTTACCAATGATCCCCTTTATTTTGGCTATAACCCGGCAGGGCACAAAAACCTGTTTTCAATGTTTTTGATGTTTCAGGACCTATACGAAGTCAAATGGACATGAACTTTTGGGAATGTCAATATTTATCCATGAGAAGCATCTGGAGCACAAGAAACTCACCTGGAGGGTCATGCGGTGACCCAGCATACCACTGCATGATGTAGTATACTATAGTCGTTGACATAACACCAATGAAACACCGTTCACTAGTATTACATCCCTCAGAATGGCACAACAGAAACACAGCGGGTCCAATACATGGATAAAGGTTACAACTCACTCTTTACACAAGATCCAGAGAACACTCTAGGTTAAAGAGAGAGAAAGATATTCTTATGAAGAAAAATCAAATGTAAATAGTGCAAGGATTATTATACTATTAAAACCAGTATTTTAACTAAGGATTGGCATTGCTGCTATTGCAACGCACTACTGAATTAGGTTCTTTGGCTAGAGATTATATTTCAATCTAATCAGTAACTTCGTCTTCACTTGAGTTGATGAATATGTTGACTTCCTGGACTTCATTGAAGAATTTTAGTTTTTGCATGATAAGTCCTGGAGCATAACTTGATGTGGTTGTTGTCGATTCCGGCTTTAGAATCTAGCAAGGGTTAAGAAGATACTTTGAGTACGAGCGTACTCAGCAAATTCACTAGAAAATGAGTGTTTGGTGCACTATAACTACAGCCACAGACCGTAGGTCGTAGGAAATGCAAGTTTTCACAAATATTTCTTCAAAGATTGCTTTTATTCTGTAAGACTATGTCCGTCAGCCTTCACGGGTTTACCAGAACTTTCATGGAGTTCCTTTCCCGCCGCGTTCGCAACTCCTTCCCGGAACAGGGAGTAACAAGTTACAGTTCTTACACTCTGCAGAGGTGCGTCACTTTACCCACGAGAGATCAACTCTTTGTTGCACAACCGGGCAGCTTATTCCCGTCCATAATTCCATGATGTGGGGCCCAGAAGATTATCCAAGCCATTCACTGCCCCCTTCGCGACCTCGCATGCCTCCTTGGTGTAAACCATGCCCACATAAAGAATTACGGCAATGGTTTGTACAAACCGTTAGATGTCAGAACTATCGTGGGACGTTGAGGGTTTCCACCCATATGCTGCATATCCTCTACGAATTACCAATTAATATGCACGCTTTAAGGATAACAGCCATGACCTGCACATCCGGCTTCATGCGAGAGGAAGAAGATACAGCTGACTTCTCCGTCCCATTCCAAATCTCATGGTCAACGCGTAATATACGGCGCAAGAATCACTAGTGACATTGGTTGTTAAGTCCTAGGTGATATAGTTCTGAACAGTGGTATTTCAACTGTCAGATTTAATAGATTAGCTGGTCACCCTGGATCAGTAATCAATGATTTATACATATTATAGAAAATAGTGTTTTCTGACCTTTTTCAAATGCAGGTGATGACAACACTGGATTTGTAAAATATTGTACAGAAAATAAACAAAGGACATGAGCAAGTGTGAACTTGCCTTTTGTGATTGCAAGATTATGCTCTCACGGTCTTTGAGTCAGTATAAGATCCAAAATCTAAAATCAGCATCATTGGTCCGGTAAGGACTAATGTTTAAAGAAGCAATATGCTTTTATGCGTAAGTAATGTGATGCACGTTCTAAATACAAATCCCGGGGATAACGTTGTCTTAGGGTTTGGATTCCGGAAATGGTTACTTTAGAATGTGTTATTCTTTTAGATAATTTTCACACTTGTGCTGCTTATTAGGGCTTTGAGTATGTGGAAACAACACATATTTAGGTAGCAATAAAATATACACCTATGAAATGCTCTTCGAGATTGTTTATAATTTAATTGTTTATCTTCAAACTTGACTTTATAAGTATAGTAATTTATAAATAGCTTAAGTGTTATTGCTCCTAGGTATACAAGTGAAGTATGAAGTAATGTGATCTTGATTATTTGTCATATATTGTCTAAAGTGGCAAAACGAATAACTTTTGAAGAAAAGATTCCTTCTCTAAGGTTTAAACAATCTTTGTGGTTAGTTAGTGGCGGTCGATGTTATTTGTGTTTGCTTGAATAGTTTTGGCTTGAGATGCTTAGAACTTAACTAGTTCAGACCAAAGTTAACTATAAAACATATAATCATGCTTATAGTGTTATATTTAGATTCTTGTTGACTAAAGTTAACTTTAAAACAAAGATAGTTTGAAAGTATAATTCTTATGATATTTGTATCTTGTGTACATGGTAATGTTTCCTTTAGGTTACTTAATATTGGGAATTCTTTTACTTAGTGTAGTGGTTTCTTGATTTTATAATGGAGTAGTATCATATACCTTTTATATATTAGTGGTTATAGTTTATAAACCAAGATATATTATTACTTCACTACTTATGGATTTATTATTATGTGGTGGTAGTTTTTGTAATCTGGTGGTTAAAGTAGATAGGAATGATCTGACTTATTTACAAGTTATTCTTTAAGGTTTTTATCATGAATTGGAATCCTTTGAGAATATAATCTTCCCTCAAGGTTGAGGATAATTTAAATAAAAGGGTATTTATAATGTTTTAAACCATTACGGCCTTATATTACTAATATTTAAGACTAATACTATTTATTAGACTTATTTGACTAATTTTAGTAATATTAATAAATTTTATTTATCCTTATATGAATTATTAATGAAGTAAATAAGTTTAAATTTGAGTTATTAAAATATTTAAATTATTATTTAACTCAAAATGAGATTATTAGATTTTTAACATGTAGATATTATTTTTGTGATCATTTTGGTATATTATATTTATTTTTATGATTTATAAATAATAAGATATGATTTTTATAATTATTATTACTTTATAATTACTTAATAAATAATGAATATTTAATTAAGTGAAATAATAATACATGATTATGGTTTCAAACTATAATTTTTATTTTTCTAAGATTTTTGGTATTTTAATTATATTATTAACATTTTCCATAATTAAAATATGAATTAACAAGTTTTATAACTTTTAGACTTTTATTAAATAATATTTATTTAATAATCATCATAATAATTTTGGATAATAAGTTTAAATTGTAGATTTTATTTTTCTGAAAATTTTCATATATTATACACATTTTTCTGAATCATAAATCAAAAGTTATGATTTAAACAAGATTTAATCATATATTTGATTTCTGGAATATTATGAATCAAGTTTATAACATTTTATTTATTTATTAAAAGGATACTTTTTACACCGTACCTACACTTAGCCTGAGTCACTGACCAGTGGTCCATTGTCCACCTCAGCTTACTGGTTAAAGAAAATGCATTTGTTACTGACCTTCTCTCTACTCTCAGTCGATGACACATGGGCCCAAGGCCATGTCATCAGCCATGCGAGACAAAGACTAGTCAAACTGGCTGACTGGGTTCAGGGTGGCGTCGGCATGACATGGCGATGGCGTCAGCACCACCACCGCCGTCAGTGGTTGGTCGCCGACGACGATCTACTGCGCCCTAGCAAACGAAATAAGCCTAGTTTGAATCAGCGCAACTCACTAAACCTAAAAGTGGCGGCGCTGCTCGGAAATAGTCATCGGAGCCTTAGCTCTGATGAGCTCCGACGGTGGCCGATGATGGTACACGGTGAGACGACGATTTACATCGAGATAAGGCGATTCAAGGATACTGGAAGGTTCAAGAACTCACCCTGATGATGATAGAGAGGTCGGCGAGGACATGCGTGGTCGGAAACAAGCTCCCCTACGAGGATTCCGACGAACTATTGCGAAGAGGGATGACAAAATTCACCCGCTCCAGTGCTCCCCTTGATGCAAGATTGTTCCCAGATGATCTAAGGAGGACGGGGCTTCTCCATGGCTACTTGGAAGAGTGTGGGGATATGTGGTTCGACGGCGAGGTGTGGCTCCGGTGAGCTAGGGTTTCGGTCCCACTCGCATCTGAGAGGATAAGGAGGGATTGAGGATAGGGATGGAGGCAGGGCGTCGCAGTGGCCTTCTTATCCCCCTCATGGCGACGGCGGCGTTGATCATGGCGCAAGAACGACGATGACGGCATCGAGCGGCGGCGAGCTCCTCCAGCGAGCTGTCTGTGTGCGTGAGGATGACGATGACATGTTGTTTTGCGGATAACCCCCTGGAATTTCTTTCTTCTCAACCCGCAGTCCTTCCCTGGCCCCACTTGTCAGTCACAGATGGAAATGAGTTGGGCTGGTTACTGGGCTGTTGTGGGCTGCACATGGGCATCGGATAAAAACAAAGATGTTGGGCCACGGCCACGTAATGTTTTTATTTGTTTTACCTTTTTCTATTTTTTGTTTTCCTTTTCAGATTTGAATTTTATTTATATTTTAAACTTCTCTTTGTAGGATTTACTTGCTGGATATTTGTAGTAATACTAAAATAGATTTAGTATCATTTGTGAACTCTTATTATATAATCCTTTTATATTTCTTTTATTTTCTCTATATGGACCCCCTTTTAATATTTTGTAGAAGCTTTTCTTATTATTTTTCTTTCCCTTTTTAATTAGGGTTTATTAAATGATATATTCTTATTTGTTTATAAGACTAAACTCTAGTTGGCTCAGAGTTTGAATATAAATTTTTATATGTATAATGATCCTATATCATTATTTGATGCATGAAATATGAAAGAAATTAATATGATTCTTACTACTTCCATTAATTTGGAAAATGACAGTGTATATATTCTATTATGATAAACAAAGAGTTTTAGGATTTTGGATTATGATTATTTATCCTAGGGTTTAGGTTTTTTTTAATATACTTAGACTCCTTTATGGATGTGGTTAAAGACTCCATAACTAAGCATATTGTTTTTTGTTTGGAATATTTGATGACATCACTTTTATTACTAGAAAGTTATATCTTGAATGTTTTATAGAAAGGAATTGATAAAGATATACTTAAGCACTTATAATTATGATGGTTGGAATTGTCAGAGATGTGCTTATGTGATTTGTTATAGGGAAATGTTCCTATCAAGTGATATAGTTATAAGATGGGGAATTCTTAATATGAAATGGATATTATACTTGGTTTTAAGATTTAGAGTTGATTGTTTACCAAGAATTACTATCTTCCATAATTCATAATTCTAGTCTTTTTATTAAGGAATTCCTTTCCTAGATATACTACCTTTTTCTATCTATCATCATGATTAACATGATGAGTTTTACTTCATAGTACTATTCTCATTCACTGATTAACCTTCTAAACTCATGGATGAATCAAATGAGTTTGATACTAAAATATTTCATAACTTCCACATATCCTTGATTGATTGTATCTGCTACTCTACTGTTGATAGCCTTCCAACCAACAAATAGTTCCTTCAAACTCCACTCATAATCTTCCTTAATCATTCATTACTAATGTATCTCTATTAGTTGTATGCATCCAACTACCTTTCTCTAAAGTTGACTATCCTTAAAGATGAACAACACCATTTCTATAACTCTATGCTATACTAGCTTTAGTTGAATAATATCATCCTATATTCACTTTACTCCAACCCTAAATTATATTTATGTGACTTGCAATGACTACTCTAGAATAACTTATCTCTTCTAGGGTTCCCATCATGTTCTACCCACCAGTATTACTTATACTAAATATAAGCATTCAACATTGGTGGCTAAAGCATCACCATTATAATCCTTTAATCATTTATTGCTTAAGTTCTTAGTTGGCTAAGCAAGACTTTATCAATCCTACTTTTCCATTATCTTGAAATTATCTTCTTAGTATCTCATATTGGATTAAGGTTATTAATGGACTATGCCCTCATTAAAATATTTAAGTAGATGTTATGATAAGATCAAGAAATAGTAGATCAAAGATTGATAATTAAAGAATTTGTGAATCAATGGTTGATTACTCAAAATTGATGAACAACATATATTAAGATAGGTTCCATAAAGATTGATATGGAAAGAAAGATATATGGTGGATGATCTTGACTTAGTATCTTTCCAACCCCAACTCATTAAAGAGTTTAAGGTTATATATTACTATGATACTACTAGTAAGAATAGATAAGAATAAGACATGTCAGCATTAATCATTGCATTTTCATTATTCTAGTGGTAATCTTAACTTAGTATTCATAGGTTGATATGATGAATAGTATGATATGATCCCTTAAGGATCATATATAAATCATTTAAGCAATGTATTATGAGTGACATTTTATTATATCTGGTCTACCCTTAGACCAAATCATGTTTAACCAAATAAGGTTTTAGCAAGGGTCATATTGAAACTTATCGCAGTTAACTTGATGATCTCCTTCAATTCCATCAATTTAAGAGAAGCTTCAATCAATTTGACAAGTTCTATTTTAAAAGAGCAAAAATTATTTGGATTTTCTATGCATGAATGCAATGCACACATCTGGGTTCAGCTTATATCTAAGCTCTAATGCTGGGATGTTACAGGTCAGGAGGACCAAGATATCCTGGGTGGTGCGCCCAGCCCAGGTGGGCGCGCCACCTATGCACTTTTTCTCCTCGATCGTCCGATCGCCTTGATTCTTTCGCCCATAGAGTTCTCTTGTCCTAAAAAACCCCTATAGAAGGATCCCCCAGGAGGCTCTCGAGACGGAGGACACCAGTAATGAAAGCACCACCAAACAGAGTCAGATCCAACAAAGATTGGAGGGGGAAACTCCGCCTAAGCCACCTCCGGGGAGATCTCCACCCTCTCCAACATCTCCAAAATCATCACCATAATGAAGAGGGAGTAGTCTACCTCCGTACTACGGGTTTGTGGCAGTAGCTTGATCTATTTCTCTCTTGTTCTTCATAGATCTAGTACCATATGAGCTGCCCTACATGATTATGGTCATATATGTAATTCCTATGTGGTATATCTTTGTTCTGTGATTTGATATTTGAGATTGGAATCTATTTTGTGTAATATGTATTGATAGATGCATATCATGTATCACGTTCTTAATTGCTTGTGTTTATCCAACTTGTATGCAAGAACTTGTATGGGGAGAAGTGTGTATTATATGGAGTAGCATGGTGGTAGTGATTGAATTGTGACAAACAATATTCAAGATCTACTTTGGTTTTTACCTTTCTTTTGTTGCCTCACTAGGGATAAAGTGAAATCATGTGCTATAGTTATCATGTGACAGTGTGATAATCTTGTTAGATCAAGGTAGCATATTTGTATTTAAAACATCATGTTATATTACTTAAATCTCTACTCTGATTTGTTCTTAATTCAAGATTGCATGGAATTTCCCTTTCTTGAGGAGTATAAGAGAGATGTGTTCCATCTCTATGTTATAACATGATGCCCATATGAATGCTTATCAAATACATAATTGATGAATTATTTTATAATCACTGCAACTTAAAAAGAGAGTAGACAAGTGAACCCATAAACCCCGGTACAATTTTAATCATAAGAAACACCTTTCAAATGCATCTAGTACCTTTTATATTTTCTGCAATTTATTATTTCGAAAATACAAAAATACTTTCCCTACTTGCAATCACTCATAAAAATCCAAAACCAACTATAGTATCTTCCATATCATCTAGTTTGCATTACTTTACTTTATTTGCTTTATTTATTCCAGTTTACTTTATATTTTATTTCATATTACTAATACAAAACCTTGTGCTTGACAACCACTTGGTGGAGTTGGGGACACAAGACAAATTATTTTACTTTATAGGTTGCTTGAAGAGAAGACAAATACACTTCCACAACCAATTCCCCGAGAGTTCGATATAAACCCTCGATTCACCCTTGTGGGGAAAAGAAGCTTGCTCAACACTCTGCACTTGGAGTCCCAACGAAAAATGGCACAATTGTTGCCATCAAGACATATTTCTAGCATCGTTGTAGGGGAGTTGGCGAAGTTGTACCACAACTGCATCCTCATCAAGTTTGAAGAGCAAGGTATTTCCCGCGGCACTTGCAAGTATCTTGTAGCACCATCATATTCATCAATTTGTGCAACAACCCAAGCTTGGGGAGGTTGCACCACTGTGAGCCTTTTCTTCTCCTTATAGATTTTTAAAGTATTTTACTTTGTCTTGTTTTTAGTCTTTCTAAGTTTTATTTAAAACACAAAAACACATAAAAATTAGTATAACCTTTAAATATGCATGCAAACTATGGAGAAACTTGGAATCCACATACCTAAAGGTCATGTCAAAAGTATGGAAGCCTACTTTGAGTATAGATCAACTATAGAAGGAAAAAAGAATGGAGGACATGCTTAAATATCTTAATAAAATCTCTATAGACTTTTGTGAACTACATGATGTAACTTGTTGCACCAGAGAATTCTATAAACACTCTCATTATCAATGTAAGCATAATAGTGATCCTATAATTGCTGGTTATCAAGAGTGTAGACCTAAATGCCATGATATAGAACAAGTTAAGAAATATATTGCTTATACTGCAGCCCCTGAAATAGACTCTCTTATTAATGAAAAACTTGAAACTAGTCAAATAGCTCTTATGTTAGTATTGCACTTGGCTGTTATCCTTCAAATTTACAACACATAATTTAGTGATAATTCTTATGTTATTAAATATAAAGAAAGAACTCTTGCTTCCATGGAAAGTACTAATATATTGCAAGAAAAAGATGATGAAAACATAAGCTTAGAAGAACAAGTGTGTGAAGAAGAAAATGAAGTAGAGATAATCCAACCTAAGCTTGTGGAAAAGTGGGAACTTCCACCTTCACCATCAAAAAATGAAAGTAACACCCAAACTCAAAACTCATTTGTCATTTATGATGCCCATGCCATGATAATTGTCCAACTAAAAATCCATGCATTTCTTGTGAGGGAATTGAAAGTCAAATGGTTACTTATGAGAAACCTTCCTATTATGATGAAACTAATGATGCACCTTTGACTACTAATAATGCTACTACTAAAATTATTGGTGATAATGAGGAATTTTGTTTAGATATGCTATATGAAAATGCTTTAGATGATGGTCCTATGCTCCTTGATAACCATCCATGTATAACAAATGAAGATATAAATGATAAAATTGCTTCCTATGATGATACCCTTATGACTAAGAGTCCTATATCATTCTTGAACTCTCCTATGTTAACCATAGAAGAGAAATTTGCACTTGCTAGAAACTATATATATGGTTTGCAATTACCTTATGTTGAAAATCATCATTGCAACCATAATCTTAATAATGAAAATATTAATAGCAACTATCTTGAAAGAGTAAAGCATGATAATCAATACCATTATAATTATAATTATAATTATCCTATTTATATAACAAAAAATTAAACTTGCATGCTTTAAATGGCTACAACTTTAAATTTTCTTTTAGTGCTTGCAACTACCATGAAAGAGGAGGTGATAAGTTCCCTCTTTGTGCTACCAAAAATTCTATGTTGCATTCACCTACTGATAATATGACATGGCATGCATCTATTTACTTTCATTTAGTCATATATAAAATGCCAATGCATAGGAAGAAAGTGAGACTTCGTTGTTATTGTTCCCATACCTTATGTTGCCTTTTACCATGTTTCAACTTGACTTTTACTTTGATTGGTATGAGCACACCATGGTACCCAGGTATAATGTATGGAACACTTTCCAAGGAAGAAGGAGGTAGAAAAGAAACACAAGCTATCCCATGAATTCCATATCACTTAAATCAAGTAAGTAATGCCTAGTTATATGGCTATAAAGAAAGCGCTTTGCGGGAGGCAACCCGATTATTTTCTTTTGTATTTTTATTTTGAACTCTTGCTGTAGCAAGAGAGTTTTGTTTTGGTTTTATTTCTATACTTTTTTAATAAAGTACCAAGTGGAACCCATTTTGGATGTTTTAAAAGATATTAAACATATGGAGTAGCAAATTTCTACAAAACGGTTTTTAGTGCAAGAATTTTATAATTTTTTATGTAACTCTGATTGCGCTCAAATTTATATAAAATTTAAAAGTTTTCATCCTATGTATGCACAAAATTTTTCTAAAATTCCTGACATGTTTAAGTGGGCGAAAAAATTCGTTTTGCTGCTGCTGAAAATTTGGACAGATTCTGCCATGTTTTGTTTTAACCATTTCCAAGTGTCCTAAAATGATTGTTATGAGTCATATTATATGATAGGGATATGAATAAACATTATATGCTTTCTGAAACATTTAGAAAGATTTTTTTTCTTTGATATATATGCAACAACTATTATGCTTTTGTGCCACTAATATCACCACTCAGAAAAGAGATGGGAGAAAAAGTTTTGTGTTAAAGTTTTTTGACAGGGAATAGAGGAACATGACACCAAGAGCAATCTAAGGATGGTGAAAATCATAATCTTTGGGATGCACAAGGCACCCTACTATACCTATTAAACTATCGGTTTGCAAACCTCTAAACTTTGTTTTTCGAGCAATATAAATCTATCGTAGAAACTCCGAGCGTCTGTTTTGTTATTTTTTTTATTTGCATTAAAAGGTCCACCACCACTATTATTATGAATGTTTATGATCAAGATACTGAAAAGAAACTTTGTCGTGATGAGATTAAACTGAATAAGTGACGAGGGTTCGACTCATTAATGCCCATTGTTATGGACTTGGGTTTTGGAGAAGGAGGGGAAGCTGGAGATCGCGGAAAGGCTAACAGACTCGCAACACACGGACACGAGGTTTACCCAGGTTCAGGACCCCGGAGGAAAAACCCTACTCCTGCTTGTCTACTTTTGATTACGGCGGAACCGAAGGTTACAGGGTGCGCAGATGCGATCTGGCGTGAGGTGTGTGTATGAGTTGTCTAGATCTGTAGATCTATTATAGAGGTGGACATCGTAGATCTGTCTATTGGGGGTTTATGGCGTGTCATAGGTCGTGTCCCTCCTCGTTGGTTCCTCCTAGCCTTTATATATGGGAAGGCTAGGTCTCGGGTGCCAATACAAGTAGGTTACAAGTTGTATTCAAACTCTAGTCTTGAGCTTTTCTTGTCTTGTGCGCTTAGGAGTCCGTGTCCATATGGTCTTCATAGCATTTGAAACATCATAAGCGTCATGGACCCTGGCAGTTCGTCGAGTGGGCCTTTCGTCGAGCTAGACCAGGTAGGCTAACATCGAGTACCCGTAGGGCATATCCATGTCAATAAGAATGCCTTGGAATAAAAGAAAAGGGGAGATAAAAGCAAAAGGCTGAAATTCATGGTGTGTCTAGTTTTTAAGCTCAAATACTTCATATGAAGTATGATCTGTTTGTTCCTATTAATTTGTATCCTTTGTTCATGTATATTTATGTTCAACATTAAGGAACAAGGTGAGAAAATAAATGTTTGGAATTATGAACTAGATGGCACACTCTTTAGATCTATTTTTGCTAAGCCTTCACAATACAAGCTAAGACTTGTTCCAAGCCCCATAAACTAAACTAGGCATATCCACCTATTTGGGGCAAAAGATACTTTCAAGTATAGTATGTGATGTATCCCAACACATGACATTCACTATTGGTCCACATTATTCTACACCAATCAAACCCACAAAGGTGAATTCGTTCCATATCTCGCCCTCCTTTAGTTATCATGTGAATGCGATCCTACTTGAGACCAGTGCCAATGCTATGACCAGGCCCATGACTATGACACCAAGAGGAGACGACAAGAATGAAGGGAATGCCCTAGAGTCAAATATTAGATGGCATATTTCATAAAGTTGCATCTACTACCTTTTAATCATAAGAAACACCTTTCCATTGCATTTACTACCTTTTATATTTTCTATAATTTATTATTTCGAAAATACAAAATATACTTCTCTACTTATAATCACTCATAAAAATCCAAAAACAACTCTACTATCTTCCATATCATCTAGTTTCTATTATTTTACTTTATTTTCTTTATTTATTCTAGTTTATTTTATATTTTATTTAATATTACTAATACGAAACCTTGTGTTTGACAACCACTTGGTGGAGTTCGTTGGGGACATAAGACAAATTATTTTACTTTACAGGTTGCTTGAAGAGGAGAAGACAAATACACTTTTACAACCAATTTCCCGAGAGTTTGATATAAACCTCTGGGTCACCCTTGTGTGAAAAAGAAGCTTTGCTATAACACTCTGCATTTAGAGTCCCAACGAAAAGTGGCACGAATGTTGCCATGAGGTGCTTTCTGCCAATCCAACGCAACCTGCATGCCAAAGTCCACTACATGCTTTTATGATCTTCATCAGGTTCATCTCATCTACAGGTTGACCGTGTTTCTTTTTATTATTTCTTTAATCTAGCTATTGCCGCTTTCATATCGATGGAGACATTGTCAGTGTTAAGCACACATAGGATGACGGGCATGTCGATGCAATCGACACTGTGGACGTGTCGTTGTGGCTATGCCGGAAGGATGGCGAGCATGTCGCTGCGTCCATCACAGTTTTGTGCACACAGGACGGCCGCCGCGTCCCTCCGGCTATCACAATACATTAATCGGAGGATGGAGAGCACGCAGCCCACACGAAGAGTGATGGGAATGTCGTCGAAGGTGTCTCAGTTGTGTGCGAGCAGAATAGAGAGGCGCTCAATAATAGGTTTGGATAAATTTGTCCACTCATTATCGTTGAGATAAGTGAAAAAATGAAAGGTTATAATAAGTGGACAAACCTTACATTAGTTTAATTTATTTTTCCTTTCTTTTAGAGTTGCACGGGACTCGAAAAATGTAATGAATAGAAAGAGGCTATAATTTTATAATATAAACAAAATTATATCTCAATGTCATGGTAGTTTAAATTTGAATGGTATTGATGTGCTAATTAGTTTATCGTTGATTGTAATTAATATATTTTTATCGTTAAAAGTACACAAGCATGGCAATTATTATGGCATATCGAGGCACTAACTGTAACACCTAGTTTAAATCTAAGAGGCACCTTCATGTCTGGTGCCGCAAAAGCACCAACTCAGCGGATGACCATGCTCCGTGAGGAAAAAAAAGGCCTCCTTTGCACTTTCCCGATGCATTTATCCCTGGCAGTTATTTTTGTTGCACTAGCGGAAACCCGATGATTAGGCGTGTGACTCGGCATTTACAACCGCCGGGGCCCTCCCTCTGTGTTGTAATGGTGATGAACAATTGAGTAATCGAATTTATCAATCTATGACACTTTTCTTGTTCATCTACTTTTACCCCTACCCTTGTAATTATGTTCATAGTTCCTCCACAGTTCTCCATTCTAGGGACATGTGAATCCACGAGGATCTAGGGGCGGTCAAGATGGCCGGAAGAAGTCCATAGCGGCTCAGTTTACCAAATTGTTTTTTTACAAATTGTTTTTTTACAAATTGTTTCTACAATAATTTTGTTATCATTTCGTCTTTTCTATCCGTGTTTTATGATTCGTTTACGCAACTTTCTGACTATTAGTTTAACGTCTAATTTTACCCTTTTCGGCGGTAATTTTCTGCATGCCTTGTCGGTCATAATTTTCCGATGGTAGTTCGAATCCAACCTTCCGATCACAACTTTCCCGTGATTTTTATACTACTGTAATTCTTCGATATACCTTCCCGGTCGTCATTTACCCACAATAGTTAGCCTACGTCTATGGTATTATTTTTAGGAGTGAATTCCATTTTTTACATTCTACTTGTGCATTTATGACACTAATTATCCTATGTAGTAAAAAATCATCTAAATTATCATGTTCGGAAACTTTAAACCCTCATTTTCTGAAGCATATCTATTGGGCAAGGTGAGAGGTGACGATTAAACCTTGAAATTATCAAGATAGCAACAAAGAATATAACATTTGGTGTAGAGAAAGGTAGATACGATTTACGTCCTCTGATCTTGACATATTTTGTTACGGCACATCGTTCTAACATATCGGCTTTATCTAAAACACATGTTAAATGCTAAAACAGGGCAAAATCATGCTCAGAATTTTCTTAAATGGGACATTCGGGTACAACTTCTACTAAATAGGGTAATTAGTGTCTCAAATGTATAAATAAAGGGTAAAAAGTGGAATTCACTTTATTTTTAGCTCATTTTCCAACTATTGGCGGTAATTTTTTGGTGCAACTTTATGACTAATTTTCTGATGGTAATCACCCTACATTCATGGTGGTATATCTTTTACACCGTTTTTAACTATTTGACAATAATTCTTCTACGCATCTTCTTAGCCGTTATTTTCCAACGGTAGTTAGGCTAGCGTCAAGAATAATATTTTTTAGCTCCTTTCTTTTACTACTTGATTGTAATTTCCCGACACAGCTTTTTGAGCATAATTTCCTATCAATAGTTACCCCACGGTTCCTACTCGCAGGTGAATATTCTCTAACTGTATTTCATCAACAATATATTTCTAGGTTTTTTCACATTCTTTGTCAGTAATTTTTGTCATACCTTATTGATCGTAATTTTCATATGATAACTACCTACCGGTAAGTTTTTGAGTCTGAGTAATTTCTAAACCGTAATTTGTCAGTAGTAATTCAATTTACTGTAATTATTCTTCATCACTAATTCCACCATCCGCCGCCTCTTTTGTCTAGGAAGAATGCTATTCCCTTCGATACATATTAATTGTTTCTGAATTGGATGTATCTAGCATTAAAACATGTCTAAATATATCCAATTCGGCGACAATTAATATGGATCGAAGTGAGGATTGTTGTCTTTAGTAGTAACTTCGGACAACAATATTATACTATTTACAGCGTAATCTCCTGTAGTACTTTTAACCGATTATTCGAAGATACTGTCCCATCACGGATGCGGCATGACCAGTGCCACATTGCCTATGTATTAAACTTCAATGTTATCTTGGCTCGTTATCTTATTCATTTTGCAAATATTAGCGCACTTGGGCTAATGTCAAATTTTTTCGAGTGCTCCAGTTTTTCCAGCGCTGAACACTGCATATAGCAAACATCTCCTGTGTCTTTTTGGCTGAATCTCCTGTTCTCTTAACTGGAGCGACGACACACACACACACACACACACACACACACACACACACACACACACACCACTACATATAGCCAAGTTTCATACCATCCATTCGTCATGGTAACGTGGTCAGCTCGTCACCGATCAACTGCCGAGAGACTGCCGCTGCGCTACTTCCTAGTACTATTCTCGACATGAGCCATCTCTCACTCTCTCTCTCTGGGGTCTTAACTCTTAACTACGGTCTCCGTTTGGCCCATGACTTATCCAGATGGTTTATTCTCGGGAATATGCTCTCTGTTTCCTCTTGCGTGTGGCATCATTCCAAGCATATACCCTGCATTAGTCTTCTCCGTCTTCCAGCCCTGGGCTTAGCTTGGCCGAGCATGCTTCTTCCCTTCTCATCCCTCTCGCTCCTAATCCCTACCCATGATTACAGTACAATCTCGCTGCTCTAGTCTGCTCATGCAGCTCTGAACTTGTTTTGTTGGTTGTCATCTAACCTCGGTCGATCCCATGTTTTGCTCGAAACAAGATTAGATCAGACCGGTGATGGTTAGATGACCATCAGCAAACATGTTCATGTGACATGCGTCCTGAGTTGGTCATAGTGTTTTTCTTCTGCGCTAATGATTTTTTCATGCATGTTTTGTTCTTTTATCTTGGATGATCGACGGAAGTCGCCGAGCGAATCGAGTGATAGGTAAACCACATGATGCGGATGCAGGTCAGGTCAGGTTTCGTGATTTTTCGCTTTCCTACTTATCGTATATGGAATGTAAAATATGTGCTCTATGGCCATGAATCTACTCATGTGTTTTCCTATCCACCATTTTTTTATGTGCGACGCCGGGAACAGGGCGGGAATTCCACGTGATTCAGCTGGTACACGAAACTCCGGAGTTTCAGATGGTCTCGAACTTGAAATTGCAGTCCTACAAAGATGGTTTGCGATACGCAAAAGCAGAAAAATCAATTGGTTCGAATTGAGTAAATCTGGAGGAACTTAATTCAGATTACATCCTATGCACACCATAGTTGTGTTCAGATTCCTAAGCACACCCGGTGTCACCTTGCCATTCTTATGACGTGTTTTGGCTTATCAGATTCAGACGATCCTGTAGGGATCATATCACTTTACACCAGAAACTTTTGATCCCAGATAGAATAATTACAGATGATGTGCTTGTTGCTTTTGAATACTTCTATGTATTGCATTCCACAAAACATGACCGTGTAGGTTTTTCCGCTATAAGTTTGGTATATTATGGCCAAGGGCGCCTATGATTCTGTGAACGACAATTTTCTTAAATGAATGTTTTTTTATTTTGAGTTTCTAGCAATCTGGGAAGTCCCGCACCCTAACCCCTCCCGCACCTGCGCCAGGCGGCGCCGCGCCGCGCCGGGCGGCCTCTCCTTCCCGCTGCCGCCGCCCGGATCGACGCCGGGCAAAGACCTGGTGGCGTGGCGGCGGCGGCGGCGTCCCTGATCGCGATCTGGGGGGAAGGCGGCGGCGTCCGTCCCGACTGGTTCGGTGGTGGTGTTGCGGCGAGCGGCGGCCGGTGATCCTCGACCCAGATGGCGGCAGGCGGTGGTGGGATTTAGGCCTAGCCGCGATCTGTCCCGTCCGTTGCCCTCGACCCCGACGCCCAGGCGACCTGGGCCTTGTCCGCAACACTAGGGCGCTTGGGGCATCTGTCCCCGGCATGGTGGTGGTGGCCTCCTTCTCCATCAGAATGGTCGGCCGGATGGTCTTGCCGTCTTGCGGCGGATCTTGCTAGTTTTCGGCGGGTGGCGTGGGGGCTGCTGGCTCGGTTTCAATAAAGGAGGTTGTCCTGGATCCCTCTCAAGCCAAGACGAAGATCTGCCGGATGTTGGTCTCCATTGATCTGGTTTTTGTGTCGTGTTCCGGAAGGCTTCGCTAGCAAACTCTATAAATGCACTCATGCCGTGAGTTTGCTGAAAGGATTGAATTCGATCGTATGCACTCATGTTTTACTCTGACCGTTTGGTTTTAGAGGGTGTGCTTTGAAGCTTTGTTGGCTGTTATTATCATGGGGCATGTTTTCGTTCCATGGTGCTGACGGAGAAAGTCATGAAGACCGAGATCTGAGGATAGACAATGGTGGTTCGAGTCTGGGTGGTGATAAGGAATTAGCTAGATGACTTATGAATTGGAGCAGTGACATGCAAGTGGGGCGACTGCATAGGAGAGGTTCATGGTCCTACCTCTCAGGGTGAAAACCCAGAGTCTGGCCTTAATTGGTTGTGCCTGGCAATGACCTTGTTGAAGGTATTGTTTTGAGAGCGTTGACTTTCTTCAGGGTGAAAACCTAGATCTTTGATCGGACGACGACGGTGTTTGTGCACTGTTCCCTTCTTCGTAGCGTCGTTTTTGGAGAAGCTGGACTTCTGGTGCTGTCTTGGTGGTGGTAGTACTACTGTTTCAATGAATGAGTCACCGTAGCAGGACTTTTCTTTTTTGTAATTTTCTTTTTTTTCTGTGTGCATCCGTCTGATTGCTAGGACAATGCGTTGTTGCAAAGGCTGGGTGTAATTGGTATTCTCTGATATTAATATATGCTCCTTTCAAAAATAAGCAATCTGGGTAGTGAGTGTTATGTCGTTATTAGTTTATGTTCCGTTGAATTTTATGTCTTCTTTAAGTTTTTCTTTTCTGAAATGAGGTTGAGATCCCAATATCTGCATCGAAATAATACATACAACCTTTTTTATTATATTATTCAAAAAATTCTGGCAATTTGAAAAAACCTGGTCGTTTCTTCTAGTACGTTGCATTTTTTCAAAAAGAGAATATGGTTGTTGGTGATTGTTAAAATGATGCCCTCGTTGAGGGGATCGGTTGCGTGTTATATTGCGGTGGAAGCAATTACAAGGGGGGGGGGGGGTTATAAGGAAGGTGAACTGAAGAGTTTGTCCAATACACGATGTATTCAATACCCACAGAAAGAAAGAGACATGAACAATATGTTTGACACCCCCTCTTAATCTAAACCTTGAAACATGTGAAATGATTTAGATTATGTATAAATTCCTGAAAGGTCCTTGACTAGAAGTATCTTAGTAAAACCATATGCAATTTGATCTTTGCTAGATATAAACCGAATATCAAGGAGCTTATTTGCAACTCTTCATCAAACAAAATGAAAAAAATCGGTTTCAATGTGTTTGGTGTGGGCATGGAATATCGGATTAGAAGACATGTAAGTGGCACCAATGTTGTCACACCATAGACATGACCATTCTTTCAACCGAACACCAAGTTCTTTGAGTAGAGCTTTAATTCAAATAAGTTCACCACTAGCATTCGCTAAGGCTTTGTATTTAGCTTCAGTGCTAGAACAAAAAATATTTTCTTGTTTGCGAGCACTCCAAATATCAAATCTGGCCCAAAAATATGGCGAAGCCGCCAGTATAGCGTCTATCATCTAAAGAACTAACCCAATCAGCATCTGAAAAGCCACTAAGAAGTGTAGAAGAGTTCTTTTGAAAAGTGAGTCCAACATTCAAAGTTCCTTTGACATAATAAGATTTATTTTTGCAGCTGTTCAGTGTGTTATAGTTGGAGCATGAAGGATTTGACACACTTTGTTGATTGCAAAAGGCAAGTCTGAACATGTGAGAGTTAAATACTATAAAGCTCCAATAATATTTCTGTAGTGTGTGCTATAAGAAAAGCTTCATCCCAAAACTTGAGAGGCATGGATGCATTTGCAAGTAATGCAAGACCAACTTCTACAATGTGACGATATTTTTGTTTGGCTGAGCCAGTTTGTTGATCGACATGAGGACAAGAAACATGATGTATGCCAACCTTTTTTGAAGAAACCTTGTAGTTTTTCGTATTTACCATCCCAATTGGTTTGCATAGTAATTATTTTTTGTCCAAACTTTTGTTCTACAAGTTGCTGAAAATTAAGAAAGACTTGATAGACATCAAATCATTTTTTAGCATATATATCTAAGTAAATTTGCTGTAATCATCTATGAAGCTTACATAATACCAATGACGTCCAACAGAGGTTGGAGCTGGACCCCAAATATCATAAAAAACTTGTTCCAGAGGAACAATGAATATAATAGTACACATTGGATATGGAAATTGGTGAATTTTGGCTTGTTGACAGGGATCAAAAATATATGAATTTATTTATGGAGAATACTCAAGTTTATTTTTCCGAAGCACTTATTGAACTATGAACGATGAAGGATTGATACGTTGTAAACGTATCTATAATTTTTTATGCTCCATGCTTGTTTTATATTATTTGTCTTATATTTTATCTACACTTTAGGGTATTTTTATACACTTTTTGGAACTAAGCTATTGACAAGATTCCACTGTGCCAGTTGTCTGTTTTCTTCTGTTTTTGGTTCCAGAAAAGTCAGAAAATTAATATTCTCGGAATTGGACGGGACAAAAGCCAATCTTCCTATTTTTTTCCTGGAGCAACACGGAACCACGAAGCAGATATGGAGGAGGACACCAGGGTGGCCGCATCCCCTAGGCGCGGGCCAGCCCTGGTGGCGCCCACAGGGGGTGTGGGCCCCCTGGCTGCCTCCTCGCCTTGCCTCCTTCACCTATAAAAGCCTCCCGGGGAGAAAACCCTAGATCATCGACCAGAAAGCCACGAAAAGTTCCGCTGCGCCGCCGCCACTGAAGGGGAGATTCGGGGACAGAAAGTCTCTGTTCTGGCATCCTACCGGGATGGGGAAGTTCCACCGGAGCCATATCCATCGATCTCCACCACCATCTCCATCATCGTTGCCGATTCTCATGATGAGGAGGGAGTAGTTCTTCCTCGAGGCTAAGGGCTCTACCGGTAGCTATATGTTCATCTCTCTCTCTCTCTATGCATGATCTTGTTGTGGTCATGAGCTTTGTAATCTAGTAGATCTACCTTGCTACTCAAGTGCTTCAATAGATCTCTGCTCTCCCCATGTGTGTGAAAGTAACAACGTGCACGCCATGGTGGCACTTAGGTTTGAATCTACATAAATACTCATCATGCTTTAATAGATCTATGTTTTCCCCACGTGTGTGAAAGTGACAGCGTGCATGCCGTGTGTGGAACTTAAGCTAGGTTACATATATATTTGTTATGAGTTATATTTGGAGTTGGATGTCTGTATGAAATTGTGGTGTTTGTTGGAACCATCTAGCGCTCAACGTGACAGTGTGGGTGTCGTGGTATTGCACGGCAGATGCTACTGGGGGTAGCTTACGTAGAGGGAGCAAGGCGACGTAGGAGAATCCGGGAGCGAGATTGGCACACGATGTACCCAGGTTCACGTCCCCTCGGTGGAGAATCGCTACGTCCTGCTATCAATCCAGTATATGATCATAGATTGGTTTACATGGGAGCCGCCGTAGGCGGAGGGAGAGACTAGATCTAATATGACGTACCCCTTGGGGGTGCCCTTGGTGGCTTTATATATGCAGCCAGTTAGGGTTTACAAGTGCTTTAGTGGGCTTTCTATTGGAGTCGTCGTCTTGGGCCTCCAGTCGGCGCCAGCCGCCTGGGTGCAGCATGCGCCACTCGCCGTATTGGGCGAGTCGACCCGCTCCAGGCTTGGCTTCAGTCGGCTCGATCCAGCTGGCGAATCCGCTTCGTGGGTATACCGCGATTGGTATTCCCCCATCAGTAGTCCCTGAGCGCGTTGTCGATTCGACGCGGGCTTGAGGCAGGGCGCGGAGAGTCTTGACGATGGGTCGTGGCGAATCGGCGACGAGCTCCTGAACAGAGAAAAGAACCGTGAAGCGGGAGGCGGTCGGCGTGAGCCAGTCGGTGATGGCCAGTTGGCGAAATACGCAGGGTGTCGGTGAAGCTGCCAGTTGCGGCGAGTCCCTGAATGTGGAGCGTGCCGAGTCCCGAGCGTGCCGAGTGGCGAGGTCGAGTGAGAGTACCGAGTCCTCGAGTGCGTCGAGTACGCGAGGGCGAGTCCGCGGCAGCGAGTCCCCGAGCGCGTTGAGTACGCGAGGACGAGTCTGCGGTGGCGAGTCCCCGAGCATGTCGAGTACACGAGGGCGAGTCCGCGGTGGAGAGTCGACGAGGGCGAGCCGCGGTCGCGGAACCACGCGTACACGCAGCATGCCTAGGAGTAGTCCCCGAGGCTCGAGTTGGCTTGTAGAGGCGACTTGAGGCTCTTTAGAGATGCATATTCTGAAAATAGTAGTAGTTGCTGCCGAGCGACCGGCGAGCGACGCTGTCTGTAGCGTGCCGAGTGGCGAGGTCGAGTTACCGACGGGCGCCGAGTCCCCGAGCACGGCGAGGGGCGAGGTCGAGCGACCGGCGAGGTCGAGCGACCGGCGAGCGTTGAGCCCCCGAGCGCGGCGAGTAACGAGGTTGAGCGACCGGCGAGCGCGGAGTCCCCGAGCGCGGCGAGTGACGAGGTCGAGCGCCCGGCGAGCGCCGAGTCCCCGAGCGCGGCGAGCGACGAGGTTGAGCGCCGAGCCCCCAAGCGCGGCGAGTGGCGAGGTCGGGCGACCGGCGAGCGCGGAGTCCCCGAGCGCGGCGAGAGGCGTGGCCGAGCGCCCGGCGAGCGCCGAACGACCAAGCGCGGCGGGTGGCGCGGTCTAGCGTGCCGAGTCCGCGAGGGCGAGGTCGCAATGGCGAGGCCATGATGGCGTGGCCACGGCGGGCGAGTCACCGACCGTGGCATGTCGTTGATGATAGCGAGTCCGCGAGGGGAGAGTCCCCGAGTGTGGCGAGTCCGCGATGATTGCGAGTCCGTGAGGGGAGAGTCCCCGAGCGTGGCGAGTCCGCGATGATTGCGAGTCCGCGAGGGGAGAGTCCCCGAGTGTGGCGATTCCGCGATGATTGCGAGTCCGCGATGATATTGATTTCGCTGTTTCTGTTAGCGAGTCTCTCGTCTTGGACCGGGGGGCCAGTCGCATGGCGACTCCAAAGATGGCTCTCGGCTTGGCGTTCTTCCTGGACGATCCGAGGCTCGGTTTGCGAGTCCTCGTCCGCAGTACTTAGCCGTGCGAGTCGCACTGTCTAAGGTTGAGGAGGACATGGTGCTGTTTGTGTAGCACTACCATTTGTCTTGGCCCGGAAGGCCAGTCGAGCAAGGAGACTCCAATGATGGCTCTCGGTTAGCGTTTTTCGTGGACGATCCGAGGCTCGGTTTGCGAGTCCTCGTCCGCACTACTTGGCCATTGCGAGTCGCTCTTTCAAAGGTTGACAAAGGCGAATAGATTTTTCCCGGGGGGAAGAGACACCCAGTGGTGAGTCCATGCAGCGTGGCATGCGACCCTCTCTGGTGACTCGGACGATAAAGGTCCCTTAGTAGGAACGGAGTACGCTTTCGACGTAGCGGATGGGGTTGTACGGTAGACGTATGGTCGCGCTATGGCGAAGTCGACACGGCGGACACGGGGTCGGCGCGGCGGACGGAGGTCGCACTATGGCGAAGTCAACGCGGCGGACACTGGGTCTACGCGGCGGACGGAGGTCGCGCTATGGCGAAGTCGACGCGGCGGACACTGGGTCTACGCGGCGGACGGAGGTCGCGCTATGGCGATGTCGACGCGGCGGACACGGGGTCTACGCGGCGGACGGAGGTCGCGCTATGGCGATGTCGACGCTGCGGACACGGGGTCTACGCGGCGGACGGAGGTCGCGCTATGGCGATGTCGACGCGGCGGACACGGGGTCTACGCGGCGGACGGAGGTCGCGCTATGGCGATGTCGACGCGGCGGACACAGGGTCGACGCGACGGACGAGGGTCGCGCTTTGGCGAGTAGTGGTAGCGAGCTCGATCCAACCATTGGTCGGATGGAGCTACTTTGGCGGAGGCGTGCGGCGTTTAGCCGGTAGCATGGAGAGTCGGCGATTTGCGGGTCGCCGAACATGGCGAGTCGTCGAACATGGCTAGGACACTTCCATGGCAAGCTCGCGGCGGGCGAGTCACCGAAGGTGACGTGTCCGCGACGGTGGAAAGTCTGCGATGAGCGATAAAGGCTGTTTTGATCCAATTCTGCATTCATGGATTAATTCCCCAAAGATTCATACAACCAGTATGCATGCAGATTAGATTAGATAATAATCGAATAACAAAGAAATTAATGTCAGAAAAAAGATAGACTCATCAGAAATTAATTTATTGTGGCTTGTGCACTGTCTATCATTCGTGATGTCGTGGTTGCCGTCGAGCGTTGGAATAGTCGTGGTCGAGACGCCGGAGCCATCGTAGTCGGCGAACTCCACATAAATAGCACAAAAAGGCGGCGCGTGTGGTTACACGAACTGATTGTAAAAGAAAGACATAGTCCGATTTGACTTGCACCAATTTGTACCACGCAGAAGATTAGATACAATTAAAATTATTTAATTGGTAAATAATCAATACGAGTGTGAAGAAACTTAGCTGTTAGCATGGCAATTCCAGACGAGTCCGCGACAGGCGAGTCTCCAAGCATAGCGACTCGTGTTTAGGCGAGTATGCGAAAGCGGCGAGTCGCGATTGACGAGTTCGTGATGGCAAGTCTCCAACGACGATCTCGTGACATGTAAGTTGCCGAAGACGTCGAGCCCTCGTGTCGCGCATCCGCTGCTCGCGATCGGCCGTTAACACTGAGGCGAAAGGAGAAGCCTACTCGCCGGCACGCGGGCCATGACCAAAAGGAGGCTCTTTGTCCTAGGACACCATGATTCAATCTCAAGGCGGGGCATGCATAAGAGAAAAGGACATACAAAAAATTAGATCCGATGAAAATAATCAATTGTCAGAATAATTAATGAGGGAGAGAATCGTTGCCGCCAAATCAATCCAAAGTGTGAAGACCGATCAGTAAATGCATGCACACGTAGCTGCCTTGCTTTGATCTGATCGCATGAGCGCCGCTTCTATGCAACGGACCCACGCTAATCACCGTGTCGCCGAGTGACCTCCATCGATTTGTTTTTGGCGAGTCGAGACGGCAAATTGCAGGTACGCGTGCCAGGCCGCCGTATTGCCGAATCAACTGAGCCGAACCGATCTGACGCTGTACGTACACCTGGCTCCAGATCGCTCTCGGCACCATGGCTCAGGCTGCTGATGACCCAAACGGTGGCCGGTAAAAAACTTCAGCGCGCCGACCTGCATGATCTAACCAGATGAGATCTGGCTGCCATTGGCGACGAATTTGAGGATCTCGCCCGGATTATCACCCTCCAAGCATCGCTAGCCCCACGGTGGGCGCCAATTGTCGTGGTATTGCACGGCAGATGCTACAGGGGTAGCTTACGTAGAGGGAGCAAGGCGACGTAGGAGAATCCGGGAGCGAGATTGGCACACGATGTACCCAGGTTCACGTCCCCTCGGTGGAGGATCGCTACGTCCTGCTATCAATCCAGTATATGATCATAGATTGGTTTACATGGGAGCCGTCGTAGGCGGAGGGAGAGACTAGATCTAATATGACGTACCCCTTGGGGGTGCCCTTGGTGGCTTTATATATGCAGCCAGTTAGGGTTTACAAGTGCTTTAGTGGGCTTTCTATTGGAGTCGTCGTCTTGGGCCTCCAGTCGGCGCCAGCCGCCTGGGTGCAGCATGCGCCACTCGCCGTATTGGGCGAGTCGACCCGCTTCAGGCTTGGCTTCAGTCGGCTCGATCCAGCTGGCGAATCCGCTTCGTGGGTATACCCCGATTGGTATTCCCCCATCAGTGGGGTTATCTAGATAGGGAAGGCAACCTTTAAGGAGTGCTTTTGTATCCCTACCGTGGATTAGAGTGTTCAACCGGAGAGTAGTTAAGAGTAGTATCATGAAGAGATGATATTTATAAGAGAGAGTGTTCACTAGTGAAAGTATGATCCCTAGGCCTTGTTTCTAAACATTGAAACACCGTTTGCATCTAGATCTATTGCATTCTTGCTTGCTTCCATCTTTATTTCAGTTTTCCTTTAGTTTCTCCCTCATCAACAACAAGTCAGAAGCTATTTTCTCGCACCGTTACCACTTGTATTTCACTATCTCTTTGCCGAACTAGTGCACCAATACACCTGACAAGTGTATTGGGTGTGTTGGGGACACAAGAGACTTCTTGTATCTTAATTGCATGGTTGCTTGAGAGGGATACCTTTGACCACTTCCTCCCTGAGTTCGATAAACCTTGGGTAATCCACTTAAGGGAAATTTGCTGCTATTCTACAAACCTCTACACTTGGAGGCCCAAAAACTGTCTACAAGAATAGAAGTGCGTAGACATCAAGCTATTTTCTGGCGCTATTGCCGGGAAGGTAAGGTAAAAGGTACTCACATCCTCCGGTGTGAGTGCTCAAAGGTATTTCCTTTAGATTCTGCAATTTTGTCTGTTTGTTTCTTGTTTTCACTAGTTAGGCTTGATGGAAAACAACAAAAAATTTAGAGAGCTTTTTAGTATTTTTCCTAAGTTAGAACTTGAGTGGTCTGGAGAGAAAATTAAAAAACCTATGGAGCTTCCTTTGCATGCTAATAGCAATGTTATTAGTATGAATTTTTTGAACACCATTGTTACTAATGGTATGGAAACGTCTAAGCTTGGGGAAGCTAGTTTTTATGAGTAATATATTTTTAGTTCCCCAGCTTTAGGGAAGAAAATTTGCCCTTATGATACTTTATCCCCCATATGTGGTAATTCTAATGATACTTGTGATATTTTAAATCCACATACTGAAAGTGTCCCTTTTAAAATACCTATTGAAATTGTTGAACATGTTATGAATAACTACTATTTTGGAGATGGAACTATCCATCCTAGTGATCATTTACTCTTTATACATGAATTTTGCGAGTTGTTCAAGTGTGCAGGTATTTCAATGGACCAAGTTAAGAGGAAGCTATTCCCTTTCTCACTTAGGGACAAAGCAAGGGAGTGGTATGAGCTACTAGATGATCCCCATCATTTGGAGTGGAAGGAACTTGTAACATCCCCAAAATACTAAACTTGGATCATCAAACTCTAATCATCAAAATTAGGGTTAACAAAAACTTTTCTAAATAAAAATATGAAAGCATGCATGTGTGTATGCATCCCATTTTGAATTCTTTTTGGATTGCCTTGTTTATGTGTTCCTTTGCTTGTAAATGGATGCTTAGGTGAAATAAACATCATCTAAACAATTCCCAAACTTTTCTCAAAGACAAATAAATCAAAACAAAGCTAAATGAGTGAATGGTCATTTTGACCAATTTAACTCCCATGCCTACTTTGGCTGTCCCAAACTTTCAGAACTTAACAGAAACTTGTTTGGATCTTTGCACCCCTTGATTGTACTCATAACAAAGTATCAATGCCCACTTTGTGATCATCCAGAAACTTTCAAATGCATAGTTTAAATGACAATTCAAAATTGAATCTTTATCATATGAGAAAATCCCACTTTTTCAAAAACCACTCAAACAAGCTCAACTTTCAAAACCCAAGCATCTGCAGACTCACCAGCACCAACCTAACACACCCACCAAAAATCTTTTCAAAATTCAAAACTTGAATTCTTGCGGCCATTTCATCAAACACATTGCAGACACAAATCATCAAAATCTTAAACACTATTGTGAGCAGTGATTGAAGCCTAACTTGTTCCCTCTCTGGTTACAACTAGGTTTTAGTAGATCATCTAGCTCAATTGCACACCCTTAGCTTCACTGTAAGCTTGGCATTGCCATCAATGGTGAGCAGTCCGAATGCACCCTTGTCACCCCCATGTCGACAACAAGCTAGGAGGAGAAACAAGCCTAGCCAGCATGTCTGGGAGCAATCCAACATCCCACCGCCACTCCCTGTCCGGCGCTCGAACATTGCCAGCCACTGGACCACACGCACGAACCATGACAACCTTGCCAGCAACCATGCCGAGAGCACACCCCGTGCGCCACGCTCGACCGACGCCCACAGACCACGCGCCGCCATCGCCGCGTGCATACGTGATCACCATCATCCCAGCAACCCCGCAGACATGCTCGTTCGCCACCGCGCGGACCACGCGCGCTGTGCGCCATTAAATCTTCCGTCGGGCACGCGCAGAGCATCGTCGCGTTCCGACCAAACCACACCGCCCCACATCTCGCCACCATGTCGTTGAGCATCGCCAGGGAGCACCGCACCGCCCCCTACCGTCACCCACACCGATAGCCGTTTGTACTGTCGACCACGACGAGCTCACCTTGCTCCCCGTCGGTCCACTCGCTCCACTATAAATAGAGGCCACCCCCAGCCGATTTGAGCACACCATATCACTCCCCTCTCCTCACTGATCGTGCCACCCCGTTCCCGAAGCAAGGTGAGCAGCGCATCGCCGGAATTTCACCGGAGCCCGCCGCTACTGGAGAAGAAGGAGCCAACGATTGGAGCCGCCCCAGGAGAAGCTGCCGGTACCAGGAGGTTCGCCGTTGTCGACTTCGTCGTTCGCCCGCCTCGCCGACCCTCGCCTGAACCCCGGTGAGCCCCCAACGACCCCCACTGGCCGCGCTAGGTTTCTGTCTCGCCGGCGTTGCCCAACGTCGACGATGACCCTCAGCCGTTGGATTAGAACCAGATCGAACGCACCACATCGCACCATACCGCTTCTCACCCCCTCGTCTCACTAACGCGTGTGGACAGCCACTTAACCGGCCCGTGTAAGCGCTGTGCTTAGCAGGTCGGCCCAGTATCGCTTCCCGCACAGCCCAGTTATTTGAATTTAACCTTTTCCTTTTTATTTCAAACACACTTCTGTACCCAGTTTCAAAAATCAACCCAAGTCGATTCAGTGAACCAAATTGAATGAAACCAATTTTGTTAGAAAGGTCTGGGAATGCTGAATCCAAGCCCGTTGGATTCAAGTCATTTGGATCTGTAGATCATCCATGGTAAAAATAACAAGGCAGAAGATTTTCTGCATTCAAACATTTTTCAAATTTAAACCATAATAGCTTTTGAGTTGATTCCAACTCTCAAAAATCACATTTAACCATACCTTTCAGAATATATAAAAATATATAGGTTTACTTACAGAAATAATGTTCAAGTAATAAAAGAATGCTACATAGGCATTTGTAGTCACTTTATTTAATTAAAATAAAAGGGTAAAACCTTATTAAATTGTGACACCACTTTAAATCACCTCCCCATGGACTAACATATGTGGTGATGACATGTGTCAACATGATCCCATGTTTGGTTTGGAAAATATTAAATCTTAAGTAGTTTTTCAATGAGTAGAAATTACTTTTCTAAAAATAAAAGGAATTAAACCAAGCTTTAATCTTGTAATGTTAGTGATGATGCTAGATCATCTATAGGACCCTTTTGTGTGATGATTGCAAGTAGTTAAGTATTGTTTGGTGATTGTGTACATCGTATTTATTTATAGACGCTACCGACCAAGGATAAGAGGAGGAAGGAGGATACTACGAAGAAGAAGCCGAGGAGAACTTCAACCACTGCTCTGCACAAGGCAAGCTTTACTAACCAAGTGGACCAATGCAAGCTGATACTATACCTATGCAAGCTAACACTTGCAAGATACTCTACTTTAGCAAGCCTAATACTACTAGTTGAATGTGCAAGCTAATACCTGCTTGCTACCATGCCCACTATATGCCTTAAAGCATATATGATCATAACCCCTTGATAAACCAATCCTAGTTTCACTTGCAAGTTTTTACTTTATTTCTTTATCAAAGCTCTTACTTAGAGAGTACTGGAATAAATGGTAGATACTAGAAGGATAATTGAAGGTTGCATAAAGAGCATAAAATTTAGCCTAAGCTAGATAATCTTGATGTCATCCTAAGGCATGAGATTAAACTCAGTTACACTCCAATAGTTTACCACCCCTCATTAGTGCTTACCCCCACTTGTAGATGCTAGTGCTAAGCATAAAACTTGATCAACATTAGATGGGAATACTTGGTGAAAATGGTTATGAAAACCTTAGAATGATGGATCATTCTACTGAGATGTTTTGACATGTGTTTCCGAACACCTGATGATTTTAGTGATGAAAATGTTGAGGCATGAGCCTTAGCCATTTTTAAAACTGATGGTTGTCTGGATGCGATACCATTCCAATTTTATCGTACAACCACAATACCCGAAGATTGGGTAGGGCTTGACTGGAAACTTATATACCTTAGTATTAGTTCCCTCCCGGCCAAGGTCTAACCTGAGGCTACCTTGTGAAGATTGTCCACCTGTGCAGTACCCAAGATGACAGTTGGTCATGGTTGGGAGGCCAAACTCACAGGAGAGGTGCTTATACTGTAGGGTTCGCAGCATAGAAAACAAAAATTTTCCTACGATGTGAACTATATACCAAGATCTATCTACTAGATACAAACAACGGGCGGATGTATATCCGTAGAGAACATACCCTTGAAGACCGACAAAGCTTAACGAGTTCAACACGTGGTTGATGTAGACGATCTCTTGCAGATCTCAAGATCGAGAGGAAGTCCTAGCGCCGCAAATCAGCAGCGCATCCGTGCTCGCACACACGTTCGAGGCACCGAGCAACCTCCGCCTCCTCGCTCCAGCGATGCAGCGGAAGCACAACTCTTTCTTGCCGAATAGCCACCGGGAACATGTATCTCGCTAGTCCGAGACCATGGGGGATAAATTCTAGAGGAGGAGAGAGATCCTTCACGAGGAGGTGTGAGAGACAAGTGAGGAGGGGGGCTCCTTTTATAGGAGGAGGGGGGCACCCAAGGGGGTGGCCGCCGGCCATGGGGGCTGCCCCCTCCCCTCCTTCATTCATGTGGGTGGACACTCCACTCACAAAATGCCCTTTAAAATCCCTCCACTCAAAAGTCCACTCAAATTCCCATTAAATTTCCACCAAATTTAATGCAAACTCTCATTAAATAAAACTCTTTTATTTTATTCAGAATTTTTTCAATTACTTTAATGACAAACATTCACAAATAACCCCTTGCTAGAATTCTATTTCACATGCATAACCACTTTATGCAATTTCACCCGAAAACCTGTTTCGGTATCTAGTGAAATAAATTCCTGCGCTTGTTCATTCTTTCGGCATGAAACATTTGCTCCAATTGGATGTCGGTGTCTCTTAAGTGTGTCACCCTACGGTTCATGAATAATGCGGACATGATCGAGACCCCTCTCGGATCAATAACCAGAAGCGGGATCTGGAGACCCATACTGACTCCCACACATTCAACGATGACTTTCTTGTGATCGTCGGAACCTTTTACGCTAGTATCTTAATCCCTTTGTTTCACGATATATTACATGTCCGAGATTCGATCATCGGTATCTCCATACCTAGTTTGTTCTCGTTACCGACATGCACTCTTTTCTCGTTCCTGTGATATAACATTCTAGTGATCAAATCACTTGCTTGCAAGCTAATCAATGTGATATCACCGAGAGGGCCCAGAGTATATCTATCCGTCATCGGAATGAACAAATTCCACTCTCGATCCATGAGCCTCAACATAACAATTTATTAGTTCTGAATCCATCTTTATAATCACCCTGTTACGGTGTGACGTTTGATGTTATCAAGAAACTCTTCCGGTGTTAGTGATTGACATGATCTCATGGTCTAAGGATTAGGATCACTTCGTAAGTTGTTATAGCAATATAAACTCAATGACTTTGATCGTAATGCTATACTTCGGATGAATGTTCATCACACCATTACACTA
Organism: Avena sativa; assembly: GCA_916181665.1. Classification (NCBI taxonomy): domain Eukaryota; kingdom Viridiplantae; phylum Streptophyta; class Magnoliopsida; order Poales; family Poaceae; genus Avena; species Avena sativa. The sequence continues at coordinate 344,503,063 of OV702280.1, read as the reverse complement.
ATGTTGTGATCCCATTATTAACAACATCCAATGTCCATGATCAGGAAACCTTGATCATCTTGTTAATCAACGAGCTAGTTTATGAGAGAGGCATAACTAGGAACTTTCTGTTTGTTTATTAAACACACATGTATTAACGTTTCCGTATCAATACAATTATAGCATGCAAAATAAACATCTATCATATACTTGGAATACACATAATAAACACTTTATTATTGCCTCTCAGGGCATATTCCCTTCAGTCTCCCACTTGCACTAGAGACAATAATCTAGTTACATAGTGATAAATCTAACACCCATTGAGTTCTGGTGTTGATCATGTTTTGCTCTAGGGAGAGTTTTAGTCAACGGATCTGCTACATCGAGATCCGTATGTACTTTACAAATCTTTATATCTCCATCCTTGACATGCTCGCGGATGGAGTGAAACCGGCGCTTAATATGCTTGGAATGCTTGTGAGACCTTGGCTCTTTGGCATTGGCAATGGCACCATTGTTGTCACAATAGATCATCATTGGGTCCAACGCGTTTGCCACCACTCCTAGTTCGGATATGAACTCCTTCATCCAAACTGCTTCCTGAGCCGCTTCTGAAGCAGCAACATATTCGGCCTCCGTTGTTGATCTCGCTACCACAGGTTGTTTGGAGCTCCTCCAACTAACCGCTCCGCCATTCATGAGAAATACGTATCCGGATTGAGACTTAGAGTCATCCGGATCGGTGTCAAAGCTAGCGTCGACATAACACTTAGCGACGAGCTCTTCTTCACCTCCGTATACAAGAAACATATCCTTAGTTCTTCGTAAGTACTTAAGGATATTCTTGACCTCTATCCAGTGTTCCGAACCTAGATCCGATTGGTACCTACTAGTCAAACTAATAGCATGTGCCACATCCGGTCTTGTACATTGCATGGCGTACATTATAGAGCCTATGGCTGAAGCATAGGGGACTTTGTCCATTATCTCTCTTTCTTCCGCCGAAGCCGTACTTTGAGTCTTACTCAATGTCTTGCCTTGCAACATAGGTAAGAACCCCTTCTTACTTCCGTCCATTTTAAACTTCTTTAAAATCTTATCAAGGTATGTACTTTGCGATAGCCCTATTAGGCGCCTAGATCTATCTCTATAGATCTTTATGCCTAATATGTATGACGCTTCACCTAGGTCCTTCATTGAAAATTTGCTGTTTAGATAACTTTTAACACTGTTTAAAAGATCTATATCATTTCCGATCAATAATATGTCATCCACATATAATATCAGAAATGCCACATTGCTCCCACTCACTTTCTTGTAAATACAAGCTTCTCCATAAGTTTGGACAAATCCAAACTCTTTGATCACCTCATCAAAGCGGAGATTCCAACTTCGTGATGCTTGCTTCAATCCATAGATGGATCGCTAAAGCTTGCACACCTTGTTAGCATACTTAGGATCGACAAAACCCTTTGGTGGTATCATATACAACTCTTCTTCAATATTACCATTGAGAAACACGGTTTTGACATCCATCTGCCATATCTCATAATCGAAATATGCAGCAATTGCTAACATAATCCTAACTGACTTTAGCATCGCTACGGGAGAGAAAGTCTCATCATAGTCAACTCCTTGAATTTGTCGAAACCCCTTTGCGACAAGTCGAGCTTTATAGACGGTCACATTACCATCAGCATCAGTTTTCCTTTTGAAAATCCATTTGTTCTCCACGGCCTTTCGGTCGTGAGGTAATTCCACCAAGTTCCAAACTTGATTTTCATACATGGATTCCATCTCGGATTTCATGGCTTCTAACCATTTGTTGGAATCCGGGCTCATCATCGCTTCTTCATACGTCGCAGGGTCATCATTTTCATCAACCATGAAATTCATGACAGGATTTCCGTACAGCTCGGGAGCTGCACGCGTCCTGTTTGACCTGCGAGGTTCGGTAGTACTCTCTTTCGGAGTTTCATGATCATTATCATTAGTTCCCTCTTCAATAGGTGGAGCCAACTCCGGAACAACTTCCGGCGCTGCGCTACTCGCCATACTTTGAAGAGAAGGTTCCACAACCTCTTCGAGTTCTACCTTCCGACTACTCACACCTTTCGCGAGAAACTCTTTCTCTAGAAAGGATCCATTCTTGGCAACAAAAACCTTGCCCTCGGATCTGTGATAGAAGGAATACCCAATAGTTTCTTTAGGGTATCCTATGAAGACGCATTTTTCCGCTTTGGGTTCGAGTTTATCCGGTTGAAGTTTCTTCACATAAACATCGCATCCCCAAACTTTAAGAAATGACAGCTTAGGTTTGTTTCCAAACCACAATTCATACGGTGTCTTTTCAACGGATTTAGATGGTGCCCGATTTAAAGTGAATGTAGCAGTTTCTAGTGCATAACCCCAAAATGACAACGGCAAGTCCGTCAGAGACATCATAGATCGAACCATATCTAATAAAGTACGATTACGACGTTCCGACACACCATTTCGCTGTGGTGTTCCGGCAGGTGTGAGTTGTGAAACAATTCCACACTCTTTAATGTGAGTGCTAAACTCGTAACTTAGATACTCACCTCCACGGTCGGACCGTAGAAATTTGATCTTTCTATTACGATGATTTTCCACTTCATTCTGAAATTCCTTGAACTTTTCAAAGGTTTCAGACTTGTGTTTCATCAAGTAGATATAACCGTATCTACTCAAATCATCCGTGAAAGTAACAAAATAACGATATCCACCTCGCGCCGACACACTCATTGGACCACATACATCAGAATGTATGATTTCCAATAAATCTGTCGTCCGTTCCATTGAACCGGAAAACGGCGTTCTAGTCATCTTGCCCATAAGGCATGGCTCACATGTATCAAATGATTCATAATCAAGTGATTACAAAAGTCCATCCAAATGGAGCTTCTTCATGCGTTTAACGCCAATATGACCTAGACGGCAGTGCCACATATATGCGGATATATCATTGTCACATCCCAAGATTTTCCAAATCTTGTAATGTGAAAATAAATGAATAAAATAAAACTTTGTTTGATTTTCAGGGCCAGAAGAAACTTTTTGAATTCAATTGGAACTTCAAACCAATTTGAATCAATTAAATCCTAAAGGGATTTAAAAAGATAAACATTTAATAAACGGAAAAATAAAAACATTTGGAAATACTATTTTGGATCTTTTAATAAAAGGATTTTGTTTTTAAAGGAAAAGGTGGATTTATAAATAAAGGTTATTTTATAAAGCCAAATTAAACTTTGGCCAAGCTTTGGATTTAAAACATTTTGTTTTGAATAAAAATAGCAAGGGTTATTTAAATAAATTAATAAGGATTTAATATCCAAGTTTTATTAATAAAGGTTTTACTATTTACAAAACATCAAAACTTATTAAATTATTTTAAATAAGTTTTCCAAATATTTTATATTCTCAAATAAAACCTACTGAAGTGTTTTGTCTTTATTTTAGATTTCAGAATAAATATTTTAAATAAAATAAATCCTAGTTGATTTAAATAATGAAAGTCTATTATATTTAATTAATAATGGACCCTAAAAATAAAAGGATATTTTGTTTTAAAACAAGTTTCCAAGTATTCCTTATTTCTAAATAAAACCTACTGAATGGTTTTGGTACTATTTTAATTTTAAAAAATAATAATAAAGATTTCAATAAAACAAATCCTATTTGAATTAAATGAATAAGGTCTATTCATTTAATTGGTATTGGACCCTAAAATAAAATGTTATTTTATTTTAAACAAGTATTTCAAGTATCTTATATTTTCAAATAAAACCTACTGATTTGGATTTGGAAGTGTTTGGATTTCAAATGAGGATTTTATTAAATAAATCAAACCATGTTAAATAAATAAAGGTCCATTTTATTTAATTAAAGAATGGATCAATTATTATTTTATTTTATTTTGGGATTTGGTCCATGTTACTGAACAGAACTAATTTCAATATTACAAAGTTTGGTGTTGTTTGATTCGATTTGGTTGATGTTTGTTTGTTTGAAAATTCAAAACAGAAATTATATTTAGAAAAGGAAAAGGATTCAGAAACAGAAAAAAATAGAGCAGCCCACCATCTGGCCCAGCTCCAGCCCAACAGCCCAACTCCTCTTTTTCCCCGAACCGTTTTCTTTTCCACTCAGAACCGCACCCACCCAGGAACTGACCGGTGGACCCTCCCTCTCACTTCTTTTCCCACTGACGATGGACCCCGCTCTACTGTTTATCCTCCTCACCCGCGCGACCAAATTTTTCTCCTCACTCCGGCCGTTTCCAGCGTCGTTACTCGTGATTCAATTCGCCTAAATGATGCACTAATTCCGCCCAGTGATGATGCTCGTAAACTCGCCTCCCTCCACTCTCCCTTTCCTTCCAGTCATCACACCACCGGAGCCCCAGGGTGTCCACAATTTTTGCTCGAAGCCTCACTGCCACCGACGAATTCCCTGTCAAATTCCGGCGAGCCCTGACCCTCTCCTACCTCCTATCTCACACTAGCTTGATCCCCATCATCTCACGCACCTACCCGTGCCCTCCGTTCAACCGCGGGCGCCCCTGAGCCTCGGCAACAACAACCCCCAGCACCGCCACCGTCTGGCTCTACTCCGGCGGAACCTCTCTGGTAAATCAGACTACCCCGACCCCTCTCGTTCATGCACACACCTTCGCCGTGTCCTTGCGCTCCTGACTGTGTGTTTTGTTTGTCTCCGGGTGATCTCTAGCGTCGTCCTCGACCTCGACCGCGTGTGTCCGTCGCCAGAACCAACTACGGCGAGAAATCCTGCCCGTCCCCGTGCGCCCCTCCAGCAACAACAACCGCGTTGAGCTTCTCTGCACCCTTGCAAACCCCGTGAGCATATCCTCTCCCTCCCTTCCTTCCTGCTTCGCCAGAACCACTGCGAGCAGAGCCGCGCCGCCAGTCGCCGCCGCCCAGCGCCGCCAGCTTTTGGCCAAGCGATTGAGACCGTTAGATGAGGATCGTGTGACTGTGAAAGAACATAGTCGAAGGGGTATCAAGCGTTCTGGGCCACGCGATCTGTTGAAATCCAATGGTTGCAGCTGTGCGATCCGCACGAAGCGGTACCGGCCAATCACGGCTCGACGCTTGGCCAGTGTTTGATTAAAACAGAATTAGAAACCAGATTTAAAAGCCATTTTGAAACCCTTGTAACTTTCAAACCACACGTCCAAAAATTACAAATTTTATATCAATGGATTCAGTGGAACAAGCCCTAGCCAACCATGCCCTTGGTTTAGCAAATAGTATCTGTTTGTTTGCTTGTTTTTGCAGATTCATTTGTATGCTTATTTAGATTAGAAAAATTGTTTAAAAATGTTTTTAAGGCTAAAACCTTTGCAAATTGGTTTGTTGTAAACTCACTGACCCTAGGAACCAACCCATGGTTTTTTTTAAAATGGATTTGGAAAAGTTTAGGAAGGATTAAATGAATTAGTCCATTTCTAGCCAAGTAAAAATAATGGTTTTATTATGAGAATGATTTTGGAATAGAAACCTTGGGAAAACAATTTGATTCAAAGCTACTGACCCAAAACACCAATCCTTGAGAGTTAGAAACTTTTGGTGGAGACTTAAAGGTTTTAGATTTGATAAAACTAATTTCCACCACATAAAATGATGAAAAAGATTTAAAAATGGTTTATAGATAAAACCCATTTACAAATGACTTTGCCACCTTGACCATTAGGTGTTTTCAAATGTCCATGACCCATTAGGAACAACATTTCAAAAACAAAACAAAACTTGGCATGCTTGCATGCATTACTTTTACTTTGTTATCTTTTGTGTTGTTTTGCTTGATTGGTAGATTGATTTTGTGCCTTGCTTGATTGAATTGTAGTGACTTGAAGAGTGTGATTGTTGCAAGGACAAGGAGTGAACCTACACCCTCTACCAAAAAGGCAAGTGATACTTCATACTTTCTATCCCATTACTTTCACTATGCATTAGTGATTTTGCTAAGTAAAACTTGCATGGATTTTGCTAAGTATAAACCTTACTATAGGAAAACTAGTAGATGAAACCTTAGTGGAAATTTTCCTAAGTTAAGATTCCTATTACTATCAAGCTTAGCCTAGCTAATAGAAAACATGGGTGGAATATATATTCACACTATGGAAAAATATTCTAAGTCCGAGGACTTGTGATTTTGTCTAATAAAACAACTAAGTTAATGAAACACCTGGGTGGAATGGGCTTGCTTGGTGGTTTTTGGTTGAGTGGTTACACAAGGCCAGAGGACTGGTGAACCTTGTGTATCTCACTTGTGGTATGCCACCCAGGAACAAAGAGATTTGAGATGTCAAATGTTGAGAAGCTTCAAGTGCAACCACTTGGCAATATGGGCTCTGCCATGATCATATAGGTTGCAAGAACTTAGCCATATGGACAGTTGGTGGTAGTGTTTGATAGGTTGGAGCGCGTCCATTTTTGGTCTAAGGGAAAGCTTCTGAAAGATCTTGTCTTGGGAAACCAAGTCTTGTGGGGAAAGTGCACCACCTCTGCAGAGAGTAAAATCTAAGTACTTAGCCATGTCCCTGGTAAAGGACAATTTGAGCATCAAGACATGGAAGCAATCAAGAATCTCATCATTCCAATTTCTAAGTTAAAATCTTGTGGTTTGAACAAGGGTTGTTTGAAATCTTCAATCTTTGATTGAGAGAAGCCTTGGAAAAGATTTTGTCAAAACAAAAACTTAGTATTTTCAAAGTAATAAGGAAAATCTATTTTGAGCAATGCAAGCCTCAACTCCACTTAGCCAAATGCATATAGATGATAGACTCCACTATACTACTATAGTATCACTTGCCAATACAATTCAAATGTATTGACCCTTTGTGGCTGTAACTTGTATGTTGCAGGTTTGATTGATTTTAGTGAAGAATGATTGATTAGGATTACAAAGTCTACAACCAACATCTGCCTGTGGCACTTTGAAGATGAAGGACCCATGCTTATAGTTATTCCGCTGCAATGTAATGTAATAGCCAAATGAGCTATGTATGATGTAATAAAATTATGTTATTCCTGGTTATAAAGTTATATTATGACCTTTGTTTCTTGATATTACATCTTAACTGTGGATGCTAGCTATTGATCCAGGGACTAGCATTGTAAACACAGGGGGATCTATCTTATTAAAGATTGGAACCCCTACAATCATCATTAAGTTTAATCCTTTTAGCATCAACATTATGAATATGTGTAACATTATCATCGAGATCTAATAGAAATAAACCATTCATCATCGGTGCATGACCATAGAAGATTTCATTCATATAAATGGAACAACCATTGTTCTCGGATTTAAATGAATAACCACTTCGCATCAAACACGATCCAGATACAATGTTCATGCTCAGTGCAGGCACCAGATAACATTTATTCAAGTTTATAACTAATCCCGACGGTAAGTGGAGAGGCAGCGTTCCGACGGTGATCACATAAACGCTTGATCCATTGCCGACACGCATCTTGACCTCACCCCTTCCTAGCGGTCGCTTGTTCTGCAGCCCCTGATTCGAGTTACAAATATTAGCAACTGAACCGGTATCAAATACCCAGGTGCTACTGCGAGCACTAGTCAAGTACACATCAATAACATGTATATCATATATACCTTTGTTTGCCTTGCCGGCCTTCTTGTCTGCCAGATACTTGGGGCAGTTGCGCTTCCAGTGGCCAGTCCCCTTACAATAGTAGCACTCGGAATCAGACTTAGGTCCAACTCGGGGTTTCTTTTCAGGCGCGGCAACAGGCTTGCCGCCCTTACTTCCCTTCCGTTTTCCCTTCTTGTCTTTCTTGAAACCAGTGTTCCTATTGATCATCAACACTTGATGTTCCTTTTTGATCTCCACTTCTGCAGTTTTAAGCATTGACAGAAGCTCGGGGAGAGACTTCTTCATGCCTTGCATATTATAGTTCATCACGAAGCTCTTATAGCTAGGTGGCAGAGACTGCAGAACACGATGGATGCCTAAGTCAATGGGAATCGATATTCCCAAGGACACAAGCTTATCGGCGTAACCCGACATCTTGAGTACATGCTCACTAACGGAGCTGTGCTCTTCCATCATGCAGCTAAAGAACTTTTCTGAAGCGTTGTAGCTCTCTACAGCAGCATGTGTGTCGAAAATCATTTTCAACTCACCCATTGTATCAAATGCATTGCCGTTTTCGAAACGCTTTCGAAGTTCCGGCTCTAGCCCACACAATATGCCGCAATGAACTAAGTTGTGGTCCTCCTTTCGAGTCTGATAGACATTCTTCTCCTCGTCAGGGGCATCATCAAAAGGTGGGGGGCCTAACGGCGCTTCTAGCACATATTGCTTTTGTGCAGCAGAGAGGAGAATCCTCAAATTCATGGCCCATTCGGTAAAGTTGCTACCGTTCGTTGCTAGTTTCTCTTTCTCCATGAACACATTGAAATTAAAAGCAGGTGGTGCCATCTACAACAGAATTTGTAAAGTTTAGACTAAGTGTATGATAGATTGAGTTCAACTAATCTATATTACGAATGAACTCCCACTCAAAAACGACATCCCTCGTGCCTTTTTGGTGATTACATGAACCAAATCCACTACACCAAGTCCGATCATCACGTGAGTCGGTATAGCTTCAAAGGCGAGCATCAAATGGGCATCATATCAACTATATGACTCATGCTTAACCTTTCGGTCCGTGTTCCGAGGCCATGTATGTACATGCTAGGCTCGCCAAGTTAGAACCTTAGTATTCGCGTGTGTAACTGTTTTACACCCGAAATATGGTCGTGGATCCAAGAACACCCAATCATCACGTGATGTCTTGGAGCGACGAAAACATAATCGGTGCATACTAAAGGAAGAACACATTCTTATCTTGATATTTAAATGAGGGATCATCTTATTATGCTAACAAAGTGCTAAACAAGCAATATAAGATGCTATCAAACATCATATGTTTATTAGTGAAATTATATGGTTCTCGCAGATGATCTCTATCATGTGCATCGTGGTATGATCACTATCATACCTATATGTGTAAATCCAAGGTCTATGGATTTTACACGCTATGTGTGTTGTAAGAGTATCATCTCATACTTCTACTTACAACACTACCATATCATAACACTAGCCCAGCAACAATCTAAACTAGACGCCTCTAATTTATCCATTGCAAGTTTTACGTGGCTTAGGGCTTTCGAGATAGAACCGTTCTTACCTACGAACATGAACCACAACGAGGATAATCAAATTGTTGACAACTCGCTTGCAAAATAGATATTGACTATAGTAGGAGAGACAGACACCCGCTAGCCACTTATGCAAACTAGTTGCATGTCAAGCGTGGAACAGGTCTCATGTGCGAGGACATGTAAAGTTTGTCCGGGCCGCTTCATCCCACTATGCCACCAATATCCAAAATTACAACAAAGGAGCAACAACATGATCATCATCGCCCACATACTCATATGTGTACTACCCGTGTAAAGTATCTACGCATAGATCCGGCTCTGATACCACTGTAGGGTTCGCAGCATAGAAAACAAAAAATTTCCTACGATGTGAACTATATACCAAGATCTATCTACTAGATACAAACAACGGGCGGATGTATATCCGTAGAGAACATACCCTTGAAGACCGACAAAGCTTAACAAGTTCAACTCGTGGTTGATGTAGACGATCTCTTGCCGATCTCAAGATCGAGAGGAAGTCCTAGCGCCGCAAATCAGCAGCGCATCCGTGCTCGCACACACGTTCGAGGCACCGAGCAACCTCTGCCTCCTCGCTCCAGCGATGCAGCGGAAGCACAACTCTTTCTTGCCGAATAGCCACCAGGAACATGTATCTCGCTAGTCCGAGACCATGGGGGATAAATTCTAGAGGGGGAGAGAGATCCTTCACGAGGAGGTGTGAGAGACAAGTGAGGAGGGGGGCTCCTTTTATAGGAGGAGGGGGGGGCACCCAAGGGGGTGGCCGCCGGCCATGGGGGCTGCCCCTCCCCTCCTTCATTCATGTGGGTGGACACTCCACTCACAAAATGCCCTTTAAAATCCCTCCACTCAAAAGTCCACTCAAATTCCCATTAAATTTCCACCAAATTTAATGCAAACTCTCATTAAATAAAACTCTTTTATTTTATTCAGAATTTTTTCAATTACTTTAATGACAAACATTCACAAATAACCCCTTGCTAGAATTCTATTTCACATGCATAACCACTTTATGCAATTTCACCCGAAAACCTGTTTCGGTATCTAGTGAAATAAATTCCTGCGCTTGTTCATTCTTTCGGCATGAAACATTTGCTCCAATTGGATGTCGGTGTCTCTTAAGTGTGTCACCCTAAGGTTCGTGAATAATGCGAACATGATCGAGACCCCTCTCGGATCAATAATCAGAAGCGGGATCTGGAGACCCATACTGACTCCCACACATTCAACGATGACTTTCTTGTGATCGTCGGAACCTTTTACGCTAGTATCTTAATCCCTTTGTTTCACGATATATTACATGTCCGAGATTCGATCATCGGTATCTCCATACCTAGTTTGATCTCGTTACTGACATGCACTCTTTTCTTGTTCCTGTGATATAACATTCTAGTGATCAAATCACTTGCTTGCAAGCTAATCAATGTGATATCACCGAGAGGGCCCAGAGTATATCTATCCGTCATCGGGATGAACAAATTCCACTCTCGATCCATGAGCCTCAACACAACACTTTATTAGTTCTGAATCCATCTTTATAATCACCCTGTTACGGTGTGACGTTTGATGTTATCAAGAAACTCTTCCGGTGTTAGTGATTGACATGATCTCATGGTCTAAGGATTAGGATCACTTCGTAAGTTGTTATAGCAATATAAACTCAATGACTTTGATCGTAATGCTATACTTCGGATGAATGTTCATCACACCATTACACTAATGTTGTGATCCCGTTATTAACAACATCCAATGTCCATGATCAGGAAACCTTGATCATCTTGTTAATCAACGAGCTAGTTTATGAGAGAGGCATAACTAGGAACTTTCTGTTTGTTTATTAAACACACATGTATTAACGTTTCCGTATTAATACAATTATAGCATGCAAAATAAACATCTATCTTATACTTGGAATACACATAATAAACACTTTATTATTGCCTCTCAGGGCATATTCCCTTCATATACTAGGCCGTGTAATTGAAAGGTTAGGATTGATTATCCGCATACTGAGTATGGTGAATTCAGGATTTGTTCCTGACGGATGTATCGAATGTTGTGGTGAAAGTGTACAATCTCTGCAGAGTGTCAAACTATTCAAATAGCCGCGTCCGCGGTTATGGATAGTTGGAGTGGCCATACTGTTTTCCCCCTTCAGACTTTTCAAAAGACTTGTGAAATGAATTGAGACTTTGACTTGACCAAAACAGGGTTGTGACATGAGATACAAGTTCCCACTTAGGTGTTATAAAACCTTAACTAGCATTCGTTGATTCTAAACTTAGTAGATGTAAATCTGGCTTTTTGCAAAACAACCCTAGAGCCTAGTGTCCTATTATCAAAAACCCCCTTTCACTTGTTAGTATTAGTTTGCGAGTACTTAAAGAGTACTCATAGCTTTGTCCCTGGCTATTCCCGTGTCCAGACTATGAAGAGGAGTACCTGGAGGATGGACCCTAGGAAGGTTACGACAACTAGGATCATCTCCCATCGTCAGCATTGCCTGTGACCCCGAAGATGGAGCTTCGCCTATGCTACCGTTATTATTACGTATTCCGCTGTTTGAAGTTGTATTAAGAACTGGATCAATGATATCCCTATTTGTGTAAGATCTTATGTATGGTTTGTAATGGATGATGTACTGTGGTATCCAATTCTGTTATGTCTCTCAAAAATGGTAATACTGGGATTGCGATGTATGGCATAACAGGCATCTAGGATTAAAAATCCGGGTGTTGACAAGTTGGTATCAGAGCCATCCTGACCATAGGAGACTCTAGTTAGACTGGACGTTTGAATCAAAAACTTAGTTTCAAAACCAAAGAAAACAAATATTTACAAAAAACTTATTCTCATTCTTATCCCTTTGATTCTTTCATGAAAATTCATGTTCCTCAAAAACTCTTGCAAAATACAGAAAATTTTGACACACTTTACCACTCTACTAACTTACTCATCCTATATTCTCATAGATGGACGTGAAGTACAGCAAGTTTTGTCAGTTGGGGAATGGAGGAGACCTTATCTTTGAGAGGGATTTGGACCAGCTTTCGGAACTTCTGGAGCGTCCACACCCCGAGTTCTTCGGAGCTCATCTCAATGATCAAGGAGGAGAAGATCTGCAGTGGCTAATTGTTGCAAGACTCCGAGGAAATATTGAACCTCCCACTGCTGAGGGAATTCAGTTTATCTTAAGAGAGAACAACTGGCTCGATGGACTTGCCAGGGCCATGTAGGAAGCTCTTTCCCGTCTGTGTGGGCAGAGCATCAATCAGATCAAGGGTACTCGCTTTGAGTTTTGCCCAAGGAGTGATGCAAATGGACAACCAATGGAAGCCCCATACCACACTGAGCTGAAGACCCAAGTGGACCACTTAGCTTCATGATGTACGATCGTCAGCAGGAGTTGGATAACTGCCGTGACTACTCCAACCACAAGTCTGCCATCATCAAAACGAAGGATCAAACCATCGCCATGCTAGCAAAGGATCGCAAGTCTCGCCGCCGTCAGCTCGACAAGAAGGAGCGCATTATTGCCCGTATTCGCCATCGTATCTCATCTTTGGAGGAGACCATCCACGAGAGAGACATGCAGTTGGAGGAAAGGGAGAATGCCGGAGAGGATCTTCATGGAGACCCCTACTCCTATCTCAGCGATGACGATGATTTTCTGGAGGATCAGGCTATGGACTTCTTCAACGATGAGGATGATTTCGCCTTCATCGATGATGATGAGGATGAGGAAGCCACAGATTCCGAGGAGTAGTACCACTTGAGCACTAGCGTAGTGAGTAGTATTCGTTCCGATGTACCGTAGTTTTCAGAATGGTTCTTAAAACCATCTGTTTTTCTTTGTTGTGGTGTGTGTTGTATCATGTGCTATGAATGAATGAATGAAAAGCGAGTTGCTAGAAAAATCTAAGTCAAACTTTAAAAACTTCTCAAAGTCCCAGAACCTTAGAAATTTCCCTCTTTTCTCATGATCTATCTCAATCTTCAGATGCCATGTGGAGGAAGTGGTTCATCCCCGGACCCGATGTTGCAGATTCTGCAAATGTTGACTTCTGACCGCGAAGCTGAAAGAGCGGAATGTCAAGCCAACCTAGCCACCCTTCAGCAGATAGCTCAGCTAGCCCACAACAATCAAGGCCACGGAAATTAGGACAACCATGGATCTAAGCTCAAGAGTTTCCAGAACACCAACCCACCTGTTTTCACTAAGTTAGAAGAACCCCTAGACGCCGATGATTGGCTGCAAACCATGGAAAACAACCTAGAAGTCGCCGGAGTGGAAGCCAACGAGAAAGTTCTGTTCGCCACCCACTATCTAGCCGGAGATGCCAGAGCATGGTGGAACAATGTTCGTGCAATGATCGGAGGCCAGATGATGACCTGGGAGGAATTCAAGGTCAAGTTTAGCAGAACCCATGTGCCACCAGGTTTGATCAAGAGAATGAGAGACGAGTTCAGAGAGCTGAAGCAAGGAAGGATGACCGTAGTGGAATACCGTGACAAATTCTTGTCATTAGCTAGGTATGCCCCAGATGAGATCAACACCGAAGCCAAGAAGAAAGAAAGATTCCTGAATGATCTGCACGATGAGATGCAGACAGTGTTAGTCAATATCCCCTTTGCTGATATTGAAGCCCTTGTCGACTCTGCTCTCCAGATGGAAGGAAATATCAACCAAGCCAATTAGAACCGCAAGCGTCGCATGATGCATCAACCAGGAACCCATCAGACCCCAAAGTATCGCCCTAACCCATCTCCAGGATTTGCCCCAAGAACCAACAGACCCCCGATGAACCGTCCGACCTACCCCAACAGTGGAAACCCTAGGCCCGGAGGAATTCAAAACAACCCCGGCAATGCTAGCAATTTCAATCGTGCCCCACCCAAGTTCAACAACAACAATGCTACCGCTAACACCAACACTGCCCCGAGGACTGGAAGCAATGTTGTGCCTGTAGTAGCAAAGGACAAGTCACAAGTGACTTGTTATGACTGTGGAAATAAGGGTCACTACTCCAATGAGTGCCCCAACAAGAAGAATGCTGGAGCACCCAATGCCAATGCCCCATCTCAGCAGCAGCAGCGTGTTCTGCCCGGAAGAAGATTTGCCCCAGGGAATTCGCTCAACCGCAACGACCGTCTTTTTCTCATGCATGCTGAAGAAGTTCAGGAAGCGCCAGACGTCGTGCTGGGTATGTTTTCTGTTAATTCAGTACTTGCACGAGTGTTGTTCGATTCTGGTGCATCGCACTCATTTGTCACCAAAGAATTTGCATGCACTAGTAAAATTCAACCAACCAAACTAAAGCATGTTATGATTGTTCAAATTCCCGGATCAACCACCAAGGCTAGGCAAATTTGCAAAGCCATCCCTATCCGAATCCATGGCATAGATTTTTATGCTAATCTGATAGTACTCGGAACTAAAGGTTTGGAAGTAGTACTAGGAATGGATTGGATGTCCAAACATAAAGGATTGATTGACTGTGCCAAGAAAGCCATAACCATGACCAGTACTGCCGGAATATCAGTCGAGCATATATCAGAAACCTTACCTCGTCAATTCAAGTGCAACAAGAGTATAGCCCAACCTACCATTGACCAAGTCCGGATAGTCTGTGAATACCCCGATGTATTTCCAGATGTTTTGCCCGGTATGCCCCTAGATCAGGATATCGAGTTTATCATTGAACTAATCCCCGGAACAGGACCCATAGCCCAGAGACCATATAGTATGAACCCGTCTGAACTGGTAGAACTAAAGAAGCAACTGGATTCCATGTTGGAAATTGGATTGATTCAACCAAGTGCGTCACCTTGGAGATCACCTGTTTTGTTCGTGGATAAGAAGGATGGAGGTAATCGTTTGTGTACGGATTATCGGAAGTTGAATGATGTCACTATCAAGAACAAATACCCCTTGCCCAAGATAGAAGATTTGTTTGATCAGTTGACCGGTGCCCAAGTGTTTTCTAAGATTGATCTTAGGACTGGGTATCATCAACTCAAAATTCGTGCAGAAGATATTCCCAAGACTGCCTTTACCACCAGATATGGATTGTATGAGTATACAGTCATGTCTTTTGGATTAACCAATGCCCCCGCTTATTTCATGAATCTCATGAATAAGATTTTTATGGACTTCCTGGATAAATTTGTCGTTGTTTTCATCGATGACATCCTGATTTATTCCAAATCAGAAGAAGAACATGAGCTACACCTAAGGACCATTCTTGGAACCCTTAGAGAGCATCAGCTGTATGCAAAGTTTAGCAAATGTGAATTCTGGTTACAGGAGGTAGGATTCCTCGGTCACATTGTATCAGCCGGAGGAATTGCCATTGACCCTGCCAAAGTGAAAGATGTAGAAGATTGGCAAGCCCCAACCACTCAAACCCAAGTTCGTGCATTTCTCGGATTGGCGGGATATTACCGCAAATTCGTAGAAGGATTCTCGAGTATCGCCAGACCCATGACCCAATTGCTGAAGAAGGACAAGAAGTTTGAATGGACCGACAAATGTGAAGCGAGTTTTCAAGAACTCAAGAGGAGATTGATTTCAGCCCCAATCTTAATCATGCCGGATATCACGAAGCCCTTCGATGTGTATTGTGACGCATCCAAGATCGGTCTCGGATGTGTGCTAATGCAAGAAGGCAAGGTCATATCTTATCTATCTCGACAACTGAAACAACATGAGCAAAATTACCCAACCCATGACCTTGAACTCGCAGTCGTAGTTCTAGCCCTGAAGGCATGGAGGCATTACCTCATGGGAAATCGTTGTGAGATCTATACGGATCACAAGAGTCTGAAGTATATATTCACTCAGAAGGAGCTGAATATGAGACAGAGAAGATGGATTGAGCTAATCAAGGATTACGACCTGGACATTCACTATCACCCTGGTAAAGCCAATGTGGTAGCCGATTCCCTTAGCAGATTGTCGTGCCGCTTGAACTCCATGATTTTAAAGGAGCAACCAAGCCTGCACAAAGAGATGGAAGATTTTCGAATAGAATTAGTAAGTGAAGGATTTTTGGCTAGCATAGAACTCCAGCCCACTTTGATCAGTCAGATTAAAGAGGCGCGGAAGGGAAATGCTAGTATTGACAGAATCAAGCGTCGTATCGGTACAGGCAAAGTACCTGGATTCACCGAAGACGAAGAAGGAGTTCTGTGGTACAAAGGACGCCTTTGTGTACCAGCAGATTCTAAGTTGAAAGAAGTTATTCTGAAGGAGGCTCATGATACTCTTTATTCTATCCATCCCGGAGGAACTAAGATGTATCAAGATTTAAAAGAGCAATTTTGGTGGCATAAGATGAAGAGAGAAATCGGAAGCTATATCGCCAAGTGTGATATTTGTCAGCGAGTCAAGGCAGGACATCAAAGACCCGCTGGATTGTTGCAACCCTTGCAGATTCCGGAATGGAAATGGGATTCCGTTGGAATGGACTTTATCACCGGACTACCTACTTATAGTAGGGGAAATGACTCTATCTGGGTCATAGTGGACCGATTGTCCAAAGTTGCCCATTTCTTGCCCGTCAAGACCGCATATCAGAGTTTGAAGCTAGCGGAGTTGTACATCGCTAGGATAGTTAGTTTGCACGGAGTCCCCAAAAACATCGTATCTGATCGAGGAACTTAGTTTACCTCGAGATTTTGGAAGAAAGTCCAAGAAGGTTTAGGAACCCGCCTAGATTTCAGCACCGTGTATCACCCTCAGAACGATGGACAAACAGAGCGAGTAAATCAAATACTTGAAGATATGCTGAGAGCATGTGTGTTAGAATATGGATCCAAGTGGGAAGACTGTCTGCCGTTTGCAGAATTCTCATACAATAACAGTTATCAAGCCAGTTTGCAAATGGCCCCCTTTGAATTCATGTACGGAAGAAAGTGTCGCACCCCTTTGAACTGGTCGGAAGTAGGAGAGAGTCAGATTTTCGGACTCGACATCCTACGAGAAGCAGAAGAGAAGGTTCACAAGATTCGTGAGCACCTTAAGACCTCCTAGTCCAGACAGAAGAGTTACGCCGACAAGAGACATAGAGACCTCGCCTTCAACATAGGAGATTTTGTTTATCTGAAAGTGTCACCATTGAAGGGAATGCAGCGTTTCCAACTCAAAGGAAAGTTAGCCCCCAGATATATCGGACCTTTCAAGATTCTGAACCGTCGAGGAGAAGTGTCATATCAATTGGAACTACCCGAAGAGATGTCATCTGTGCACAAGGTGTTCCATATCTCATTACTTCGCAAGTGTCTCAAAGTCCCCGAGAAGACCGAAGTGTTCAAAAATATCGATCACCGGACCATAGAGATCAATGATGACCTGACCTATCCCGAAGTACCCATCCGTATTTTGGAAGAAGCTTTTCGAACTACCCGAACCCGAAGCATCAAGTTTCTCAAGATTTAGTGGAGCAACCACACAGAAGAGGAAGCTACCTGGGAGCGAGAAGATCACATCAGGACAGAGTTTCCCGATCTCTTCAAATCCTAGGTAATCTTTTTCGTCCTTTTTCAAATCTCGGGATGAGATTTTGTTTAAGGGGGGAAGGTTTGTAACATCCCAAAAATACTAAACTTGGATCATCAAATTCTAATCATCAAAATTAGGGTTAACAAAAACTTTTCTAAATAAAAATATGAAAGCATGCATGTGTGTATGCATCCCATTTTGAATTCTTTTGGATTGCCTTGTTTATGTGTTCCTTTGCTTGTAAATGGATGCTTAGGTGAAATAAACATCATCTAAACAATTCCCAAACTTTTCTCATAGACAAATAAATCAAAACAAAGCTAAATGAGTGAATGGTCATTTTGACCAATTTAACTCCCATGCCTACTTTGGCTATCCCAAACTTTCAGAACTTAACAGAAACTTGTTTGGATCTTTGCACCCCTTGATTGTACTCATAAAAAAGTATCAAGGCCCACTTTGTGATCATCCAGAAACTTTCAAATGCATAGTTTAAATGACAATTCAAAATTGAATCTTTATCATCTGAGAAGATCCCACTTTTTCAAAAACCACTCAAACAAGCTCAACTTTCAAAACTCAAGCATCTGCAGACTCACCGGCACCAACCTAACACACCCACCACAAATCTTTTCAAAATTCAAAACTTGAATTCTTGCGGCCATTTCATCAAACACATTGCAGACACAAATCATCAAAATCTTAAACACTATTGTGAGCAGTGATTGAAGCCTAACTTGTTCCCTCTCTGGTTACAACTAGGTTTTAGTAGATCATCTAGCTCAATTGCACACCCTTAGCATCACTGTAAGCTTGACATTGCCATTAATGGTGAGCAGGCCGAATGCACCCTTGTCACCCCCATGTCGACAGCAAGCTAGGAGGAGAAACAAGCCTAGCCAGCATGTCTGGGAGCAAGCCAACATCCCACCGCCACTCCCTGTCCAGCGCTCGAACGTTGCCAGCCACTGGACCACACGCACGAACCATGCCAACCTCGCCAGCAACCATGACGAGAGCACACCCCGTGCGCCACGCTCGACCGACGCCCACAGACGCGTGTCGCCCTCGCCACGTGCATACGTGATCACCACCATCCCAGTAACCCCGCAAACATGCTCGTTCGCCGCCGCACGGACCACGCGCGTTGTGCGCCATTAAATCTTCCGTCGGGCACGCGCAGAGCATCGTCGCGTTCCGACCAAACCACACCGCCCCACGTCTAGCCACCATGTCGTTGAGCATCGCCAGGGAGCACCGCACCGCCCCCTACCGTCACCCACGCCGATAGCCGTCTGTACCGTTGACCATGACGAGCTCACCTTGTGCCCCGTCGGTCCCCTCGCTCCACTATAAATAGAGGCCACCCCCAGCCGAATTGAGCACACCATCTCACTCCCCTATCCTCACTGATCGTGCCACCCCGTTCCCGGAGCAAGGCAAGCAGTGCATCGCCGGAATTTCACCGGAGCCCGCCGCTACTGGAGAAGAAGGGAGCCAGCGATTGGAGCCGCCCCAGGAGAAGCTGCCGGTACCAGGAGGTTCGCCATCGTCGACTTTGTCGTTCGCCCGCCTCGCCAACCCTCGCCTGAACCCCGGTGAGCCCCCAACGACCCCTACTGGCCGCCCTAGGTTTCTGTCTCGCCGACGTTGCCCAACGTTGACGATGACCCTCAGCTGTTGGATTAGAACCAGATCGAACGCACCACATCGCCCCATACCGCTTCGCACCCCCTCGTCTCACTGACGCGTGGGGACAGCCACTTAACCAGCCCGCGTAAGCGCTGTGCTTAGCAGGTCGGCCCAGTATCGCTTCCCGCGCAGCCCAGTTATTTGAATTTAACCTTTTCCTTTTTATTTCAAACACACTTGTGTACCCAGTTTCAAAAATCAACCCAGGTCGATTCATTGAACCAAATTGAATGAAACCAATTTTTTTAGAAAGGTCTGGGAATGCTGAATCCAAGCCCATTGGATTCAAGTCATTTGGTTCGGTAGATCATCCATGGTAAAAATAACAAGGCAGAAGATTTTCTGCATTCAAACATTTTTCAAATTTAAACCATAATAGCTTTTGAGTTGATTCCAACTCTCAAAAATCACATTTAACCATACCTTTCAGAACATATAAAAATATATAGGTTTACTTACAGAAATAATGTTCAAGTAATAAAAGAATGCTACATAGGCATTTCTAGTCACTTTATTTAATTAAAATAAAAGGGTAAAATCTTATTAAATTGTGACACCACTTTAAATCACCTCCCCATGGACTAACATATGTGGTGATGACATGTGTCAACATGATCCCATGTTTCGTTTGGAAATATTAAATCTTAAGTAGTTTTTCAATGAGTAGAAATTACTTTTCTAAAAATAAAAGGAATTAAACCAAGCTTTAATCTTGTAATGTTAGTGATGATGCTAGATCATCTATAGTACCCTTTTGTGTGATGATTGCAAGTAGTTAAGTATTGTTTGGTGATTGCGTACATCGTATTTATTTATAGACGCTACCGACCAAGGATACGAGGAGGAAGGAGGATACTACGAAGAAGCCGAGGAGAACTTCAAGCACTGCTCTGCACAAGGCAAGCTTTACTAACCAAGTGGACCAATGCAAGCTGATACTATACCTATGCAAGCTAACACTTGCAAGATACTCTACTTTAGCAAGCCTAATACTACTAGTTGAATGTGCAAGCTAATACCTACTTGCTACCATGCCCACTATATGCCTTAAAGCATATATGATCATAACCCCTTGATAAACCAATCCTAGTTTCACTTGCAAGTTTATTACTTTATTTCTTTATCAAAGCTCTTACTTAGAGAGTACTGGAATAAATGGTAGATACTAGAAGGATAATTGAAGGTTGCATAAAGAGCATAAAATTTGGCCTAAGCTAGATAATCTTGATGTCATCCTAAGGCATGAGATTAAACTCAGTTACACTCCAATAGTTTACCACCCCTCATTAGTGCTTACCCCCACTTGTAGATGCTAGTGCTAAGCATAAAACTTGATCAACATTAGATGAGAATACTTGGTGAAAATGGTTATGAAAACCTTAGAATGATGGATCATTCTACTGAGATGTTTTGACATGTGTTTCTGAACACCTGATGATTTTAGTGATGAAAATGTTGAGGCATGAGCCGTAGCCCTTTTTTAAACTGATGGTTATCTGGATGCGATACCATTCCAATTTTATCGTACAACCACAATACCCGAAGATTGGGTAGGGCTTGACTGGAAACTTATATACCTTAGTATTAGTTCCCTCCCGGCCAAGGTCTGAGCTGAGGCTACCTTGTGAAGATTGTCCACCTGTGCAGTACCCAAGATGACAGTTGGTCATGGTTGGGAGGCCAAACTCACATGAGAGGTGCTTATACTAGGGCGTGTAATTGAAAGGTTAGGATTGATTATCAGCATACTGAGTATGGTGAATTCAGGATTTGTTCCCGACGGATGTATCGAATGTTGTGGTGAGAGTGTACAATCTCTGCAGAGTGTCAAACTATTCGAATAGCCGCGTCCGCGGTTATGGACAGTTGGAGTGGCCATACTGTTTTCCCCCTTCAGACTTTTCAAAAGACTTGTGAAATGAATTGAGACTTTGACTTGACCACAACATGGTTGTGACATGAGATACAAGTTCACACTTAGGTGTTATAAAACCTTAACTAGCATTCGTTGATTCTAAACTTAGTAGATGTAAATCTGGCTTTTTGCAAAACAACCCTAGAGCCTAGTGTCCTATTATCAAAAACCCCTTTCACTTGTTAGTATTAGTTTGCGAGTACTTAAAGAGTACTCATGGCTTTGTCCCTGGCTATTCCCGTGTCCAGACTATGAAGAGGAGTACCTGGAGGATGGACCCTAGGAAGGTTATGACAACTAGGATCATCTCCCATCGTCAGCATTGCCTGTGACCCCGAAGATGGAGCTTCGCCTACGCTACCGTTATTATTACGTATTCCGCTGCTTGAAGTTGTATTAAGAACTGGATCAATGAGATCCCTATTTGTGTAAGATCTTATGTATGGTTTGTAATGGATGATGTACTGTGGTATCCAATTCTTTTATGTCCCGCAAAAATGGTAATCCTCGGATTGCGATGTATGGCATATCAGGCATCTAGGATTAAGAATCCGGGTGTTGACAGAACTTGAATATCTCTTTTACTCTAAATTTTATCCTCCTCATGAAATTCATAAAGATAGGAATTATATTTATAATTTTCATCCTCATGAGGGAGAAAGTATTGCCCAAGCTTGGGGGAGACTGAAGTCACTAATGCTCAAATGTCCCATTCATGATCTCCCTAGTAATATTATTATCAATAATTTTTATGCAAGGCTTTCAGGACATTACAAGGACTATCTAGATACCTGTTCAGAGGGATCCTTCACAAGTAAGAAGGTCAAAGCTAATTGGGATCTTCCTGAAACAATTCAAAGCAATACCGAAGATTGGGATAACAACAAAGGTAAAGAACAAGGTATAAACTATGAGTATGATTGCATTAAGTCTTTCGCTGAAACTGCTGATTTTCAAGAGCTTAGTGCTAAATATGGTCTTGATCCTCAGATTCTTGATAGATATTATAGAGCCTTTGCTTCCCATATTAATGCTCCTAAATAAAAATAGGACATGTATCATGAACCTTTTAAAGACACTTGCATGGAAAATGAAAATGTTATTAATGATTGCAATAAACATGCTCAAGCTTCTAAAAGTACTATTTCTTATAAGCATGTTAATTTTTGTGGTATTAATAGACCTTGTGAGAAGAATCAAATAGAAGAAGAATATTGTATCACTCACTGGAATGAAAAAACAAGAACGTGGTATAAGGCTCTAAATGATCTTGGTAAAAAAATTGTGCCCTCTACCCTTTTATTTGTGAACTCTGCTATGAAGTGGGTCATTTCAATTTTCAATGCTAAGGCCATAATAATAACATTTCTAATCCAATGAGTGCGGCAAGCTTGTATTGTGATAACGCGATCACTGATAATCAACATGATGAACTTACATTGTTTTTGGGGTGTGAAGAGTTATCAAGAAATTTTTTTTTGGTAGACATGAGTGCTTTTGGTATGAATTGCGTCCTGCATGGGTATCATATTTATTGTGTTGATAATTTCCACGCGAATACTTACATACAAAATCTTATAAAAGATGATATTTACCAAAATATGACAGGACTGATATGAGTTTTGTTCTTATTAATGAAAAGGAGGAATCCTCCAAAGTTTCTTCTATTGTCTCTAACAATAAACCATGGTATGTGGAGAAGCTTCCTTTCAAGCCTCTCCCTCCTAAAGAGGAGAAGAAGAAGAAGAAGAAGAAGAGTAAAATGAGAGAGTAAACGGTATTTCCCCTAATCATGTTGCTCCTATTGTAGTTTTTGCTAATGAGTCTGAACTAGATGATGTTCCTATGCCTGTTACCCATAGTAGTGATCATGATTGGGAAAAGCACACTACTTTTGATATTGAAAATCTCTTTGGTACCAATTCTGAAAATGATGATATTAATAGTTGTTGTGCTATTAGTGCTATCCATGTTCCTTACAATCATGATATGTTTACAAATGAACACACTTGGGAAGATAGCTATTCTACTGCTTATGGTGATACTATACCTCCAATTTATGATGATTACAAAGCTGAATATGATATTTTCAGTCCACCAACAATTGAGGAGAAAATTTATTATGACGATAATATGCCTCCTATATTTGATGATTATGGTGATGAGAATAACAATGATAGCTATTTTGTTGAATTTGCTCCCACTACAATTAATAAGAATGACTATGCTTATGTGGAGAGTAATAATCATTTTATGCATATGGCTCATGATAAGAATGTTTTATGTGATAGTTATATTGTTAATTTTATTCATGTTGCTACTGAAAGTTATTATGAGAGAGTTAAACATGGTTTTATGCATCTGTAGAAGGAGTGTCCCAACCTTTATTCAATATAAGGTGGAGTCCCCTGTGTTTACAATGCTAGTCCCTGGATCAATAGCTAGCATCCACAGTTAAGATGTAATATCAAGAAACAAAGGTCATAATATAACTTTATAACCAGGAATAACATAATTTTATTACATCTTACATAGCTCATTTGGCTATTACATTACATTGCAGCGGAATAACTATAATCATGGGGTCCTTCATCTTCAAAGAGCCACAGGCAGATGTTGGTTGTAGACTTTGTAATCCTAATCAATCAATCTTCACTAAAATCAATCAAACCTGCAACATTACAAGTCACAGCCACAAGGGTCAATACATTTGAATTGTATTGGCAAGTTTCACTACTATGTGGAGTATAAGTGGGTCCTGACATTACATGCATATTTGGCTAAGTAGAGTTTAGGCTCATTTGCATAAAGCAAAATTTATCCTATCTTTTCAAAATGGTTTTGGTCCTTTGTCAAATCTCCTTTTCAAAAATCCCTTGAACTCCTTGGTAAAAACTCAAGTGTTCAAGTCCTTGTCAAAATCCCTTGAGCTCCTTGGTAACCCCAAGTGCATCAAGTTTTATCAAAACCTCATGAGTTCCTTGGTAACCCCAAGTGTTCATGTTTTCAACAAAATCTCTTGAGTTCCTTGGTACCCCCAAGTACATCAAGTTTTGTCAAAGTCTCTTGAGCTCCTTGGTAACCCCAAGTGCATCAAGTTTTAAAAGTTTTCTTTTAGAAATTAGAATGTCGAGATCTCCCATAGCTTAAAACTTTAGTTGCTCAGTATTTTCCATAACCGGGGACACGGCTAAGTACTTAGATTTTATTATCTTCTGCAGAAGGAGTACACTTTACCCACATGTCACAATCCCATCCTTTTGCCACCAGTGGCCACTGGATTAGTGCTCACCAAGATGGAGTACCGGCAGATTGAGAATGTGACGAAGTCTTTCCAAAGAGTCCTCCCATGCACCATTGCTAGCTTGTCTTTAAGTACCCATGTAGGATTCCAGGTCCTCATGTCCAGTAGCTTGGAGACAATGCATGGGTCTTCCCAATGTAGTTGACTAAGCCAGAGCCATAATACCATGTGGTTGCACACGAAAGCCACAATTGGAGAAACATGTTCAATCTCTAAGTTTCCTGGGTGGTTTCCTTTGGAGCACAACACAAAGAGATTGCCATAGACATGGTTCCTTTTGTTGCCACCTTCTCCAATACTCAAAGTATCCTTGGCCACCCAGGTGGTTCATTGAGTCCTTGTTTTATTATATATAAAACACAAGTCCTTTTCTCAACTTCATAAAATCTCAACATGTAACTCTTTTCAAAATATAGCATGTCACATCCCAAGATTTTCCAAATCTTGTAATGTGAAAATAAATGAATAAAATAAAATTTTGTTTGATTTCCAGGGCCAGAAGAAACTTTTTGAATTCAATTGGAACCTCAAACCAATTTGAATCAAATAAATCCTAAAGGGATTTAAAAAGATAAACTTTTATTAAAGGAAAATAAAAATAATTAAAATTACTATTTTGGAATCTTTTAATAAAAGATTTAGTTTTCAAAAGAAAAGGTGGATTCATAAATAAGGATTATTTTATAAAGCCAAATTAAACCTTGGCCAAACATTTGAACTAAAACATTTTTGTTTTGAATAAAAATAGCAAAAGTTGATTTAAATAAATTAATAAGGATTTAATATCCAACTTTATTTAAATAAAAGGTTTTACCAATTTAATTGAAACATCAAAACTTATTAAATTAATTTAAATAAGTTTTCCAAATATTTTATATTCTCAAATAAAACTTACTGAAGTGTTTTGGTTTTATATTAGATATCAAAATAAAGTTTCTAATAAAACAAATCCTATTTGAATTAAATGAATTAAGTCTATTCATTTAATTATTTAGTTTCTAATATTATTTTATTTTAAACAAGCTTTCCAAATAGTCCTTATTTTCAAATATAACCTACTGAATGGTTTAAAATTATTTAGTTCTCAAGAGGAGCTTTGAATTAAATCAAAACCTATAGATTTAATAATTGGTACATCCATTTAATTAAATAATAATAGCCCCTATTATTAAAATTATTAATTTGAATTTGGATTTTGATTCATGTTACTAAACAGAACTAATTTCAATATTACAAAGTTTGAATTGTTTTGGTTGATGTTTGAAAGTTTGGGAATTCAAAACAGGAAATAGAAGTAGAAAAGGAAAAAGAATTCAGAAGAAAAAATAGGAAATGGACCTGACCCAACTGGCCAAGCCCAACTTAGCCCAGCAGCCCAGCTCCTTTCCCCCCCCCGAATCGTTTTTCCTCACTCAGGAACTTAACCGCGCAGAGACTGACCAGTGGACCTCCCCCTCTCTCCTTTTCCCACTGACGTAACGGCCCCACTTTCCTCTGTTCATCGTCCTCACCGCGTGACCTCCCTCCCCCAAACCTCGCTGCCGTTGCTGCCTTCAATCCGCACGATCAATTCGCAATAACGCCGGGCCTTTACCTCGCTTTAACCATGCTCGATAAAACGCCAGCGCCTTCTCCTTCGTTCCCCTCAGACGCTAACCTCTCTTCGCCACCAGGCTGCTCGGATTGTTCGTGGCAAGCACACTACTCCGACGAGCTTTCTTCCCAAAATCCGACCAGCACACACCACCCCGAGCCCCCCTGAGCACCCTGGCAGCTTCCCCACTCCCAGACACTTCTCCCCGTACCACCAATTCGACCGCGGGCGCCCCTGAGCCTCGGCAACGACAACTACCGCCGTCGCCATCGTCTGTTTACTACTCCGACGACGCCCACAGGTAGATTCCGACCACCCGTGTCTTCTAGATCACGCAAACATCTTTGCCATGGCCTTGCGCAGCTAACCCAGTCCTCCGTTTGTCTTCTCGTGGACCACAGCGTCGTCCTCGACCTCGACCACGTGCACCCGCCGCCAGAACCAACTCCGGTGAGAAATCCTGCCCGTCCCCGTGCGCCCCTCCACCAACCAAGAGCACGTTGAGTATCAGCGCTGCATTGCGAACCCGGTGAGCATCCTCCCCCTCTTCCTCACGTCCTATTTCGCCAGCGCCGCCGCCGACTGACCTCGCCTCCGCCAGCGACCGTCGCTGCGCTGCCCAAGTTTGGTCAGTGCGATGACAGCCGTCCGATTTAGTTTGAACGAGCAGGATTAGATCATTTAGCCACGAAGAGGTACGCGTTCTGTGCCGCACGATCTAATTAGATCCAAGGGCTATCACGCATGATCCAGCCGAACCTGTATCGCCCAGTTAGAAAGCGCCGCGTGTCACTGTTCTGTTTAAAAACTGATTTGAAAACAGAATATTTTGTGAATTTCAAACCCTTATAACTTTGGATCCACACGTCCAAAAATTACAAATTTTATGTCGTTGGATTCAGGAGAGCAAGCCCTAGCCAACTGTGGAATTGGTTTAGCCAATAGTATTTGTTAGTTTGCTTGTTTTTGCAGATTCTTTTGTGAGCTTGTTTAGAGTATAAAAATTGTTTACAATTGATTTTAGGGTTAAAACTTTGCAAAATGGTTTGTTGTGACCTTACTGACCCTAGGAACCAACCCTTGGTGTTAAAAATGATTTTGGAAAGATTTAGGTTAGATTACTTGACTTAGCCATTTTCTAGCCAAATAAAAAGAATGGTTTTTGTTATAAAAATGTTTATGGAAAGAAAACTTTAAGAAAATAGTTTGATCAAACCCACTGACCCAAAACACCAAGTTTTGCAAATTAGCAACTCATTTGGTGAACAACTTAATAGTTTTGCCTTGATAAAAACATTTTTCACCACATGAAATGATGAATGGATTTAAAAATGGTTTATGGATAAAACCCATTTGCAAATGACTTTGCCATTTTGGTAAATGACCAATTTGGAACTTACAAAGTTTAGAAGCCTAGTGGAGACCATCCTTGCAATAGAACCAACCTTTGCATGCTTATGCATGACTTAGATTCCATTACTTTGTGTGTGAAAAATTGTTTGTTTGACTTTGGTTTGGAATGAGAATTGAATGTGTGTTTTCTTGATTGACTTGTAGTGAAGTGTGAGACTAGCAAGATCAAGGAGTGAACCACCATTCCCTACCAAAAAGGCAAGTGATGCTTCATACTTTTGTCCCATTACTTTCTCTATGCATTAGTGATTTTGCTAAGTAAAACTTGCATGGATTTTTCTAAGTATAGACCTTGCTATAGGAAAACTAATAGATGAATCCTTAGTAGAATTTTCTTAAGTTAAAGATTCCTACTACTATCAAGCTTAGCCTAGCTAATAGAAAACATGGGTGGAAAATATATTCACACTATGGAAAAATCTCTAAGTCTGAGGACTTATGTTTTTGTTTAATAAAACAACTAAGTCAATGAATCCCCTGGGTGGAATGGAAGGATTGGTTTATGTTGAGTGGTTACACAAGGCCATAGACCTGGCTTG
Source organism: Avena sativa (assembly GCA_916181665.1). Taxonomy (NCBI): domain Eukaryota; kingdom Viridiplantae; phylum Streptophyta; class Magnoliopsida; order Poales; family Poaceae; genus Avena; species Avena sativa. The sequence continues at coordinate 344,474,875 of OV702280.1, read as the reverse complement.
TGTATCTCACTTGTGGAATGCCACCCAGGAACAAAGGGATTTGAGATGTCAAATGTTGAGAAGCTTCAAGTGCAACCACTTGGCAATATGGGCTCTGCCATGATCATATAGGTTCCAAGAACTTAGCCATATGGACAGTGGGTGGTAGTGTTTGATAGGTTGGAGCGCGTCCATTTTGGTCTAAGGGAAGGCTTCTGAAAGATCTTGTCTTGGGAAACCAAGTCTTGTGGGGAAAGTGCACAACCTCTGCAGATGGAAAATCTAAGTACTTAGCCATGTCCCTGGTAAAGGACAATTTGAGCATCAAGACATGGAAGCAATCAAGAATCTCATCATTCCAATTTCTAAGTTAAAATCTTGTGGTTTGAACAAGGGTTGTTTGAAATCTTCAACCTTTGATTGAGAGATGCCTTGCAAAGGATCTTCAATCTTTGATTGAGAAAATGATTTTATCAAAGCAAAAACTTAGTGTTTTCAAATGTTAAGGAAAAACCTATTTTGAGCAATGCAAGCCTCAACTCCACTTAGCCAAATGCATATAGATGATAGACTCCACTATACTACCATAGTATCACTTGCCAATACAATTCAAATGTATTGACCCTTTGTGGCTGTAACTTGTATGTTGCAGGTTTGATTGTTTTTAGTGAAGATTGATTGATTAGGATTACAAAGTCTACAACCAACATCTGCCTGTGGCACTTTGAAGATGAAGGACCCCATGACTATAGTTATTCCGCTGCAATGTAATGTAATAGCCAAATGAGCTATGTAAGATGTAATAAAATTATGTTATTCCTGGTTATAAGTTATGTTATGACCTTTGTTTCTTGATATTACATCTAAACTATGGATGCTAGCTATTGATCCAGGGACTAGCATTGTAAAACACATGAGGAATCTACCTTATTAGGTTGAGACCTCTACAGATGGTATCAGAGCATTGTGTTGCCTGTAGAATTTGTAAACCTAGGATTGGACAAAAACCCTTAGAAAAATAGGAATGTATTTGATCCAAAACTTATTTACAAAAACACTTGTAAACTCTTTCCTCAACCATTTTGGTTTCAACTCTACTTCTCTTCTATTTTCAACTTGATGGAAAAACCTACCCCATGGCCTAAGACTACACCATGTGCAAAGGACTACTTCAACTTCTTCAACTCTAATGACTTCAACTTCTCAACTCTAATGACTTCAACATCTTCAGCATATTCTCCAAGGACTTCCAACTTAGATATCACTAAGGACTACAAGTGAAACAAGGAAACTTGCTCAAGAATTAGAGACTGAGGGAATGCAAAATAAGAAGGAGCCATCAACAACTTTGAAGTATTGCAACTAAGAGTTTATCTCAAGGAAACCATGATCTCATACAAGAAGAATCATGAAGGAAGGAAGGATCACAAGTGAACCATGTAGATGGACCACCATATTTTAGTTAAGACAAAACCACCAACTTATGTGGTGTAACAAAAATATTTTGTTGACTAAGTATGTGCTTGAACTTTGTTGTTTGAGTGCAAAGTTGTTTGTGAATGTTTGGTTTGTGATTGCATGCATATTGTTTGTGTGAATTGTGATGTGTGTGATTAGAATTGACTCCTTAGAAATATCTTTCCTATTCTAATCTCCCTTCAACCCAAACAGATGACTACTCCAAGAGACACTAACATCAAGGTTGATGACAACAACAACAACCAAGAGGACAACATGAGAGAACTTATAGCAACCCAAAACCAGTTGAGCCAAGAGACAACTCAACTTTTAGCCAACAACAATGGATTAGACCCAGCCATACAAAGGATTTTGAAACTCCAATCCCAATTGATGCAAGGATTGGTTACTCAAATGATCAACATGAGAGAAAACTTTTCCCAAAGAGCTAATGACAACAAGGATGACAAAGATGCTAATCTAGAAGGAACCCAAGCTAGCAATATTTTTAGATACAAGGATCATGCATCCAAGAAGCATGAAGATCAAAACCCCAAGAAGAGAGAAAGATCTCCCACCTATGAAGAACATGAACTAGAAGAACTCCTAGCTTTGGAGAGACCCAAGAAGAAGAAGAAATTCCCCAACCCTAACAAGAAGGATATTACTCAAGTGCAATGTTATAATTGCAAAGAGATGGGACACTATGCCAATGAATGCCCAGAAAAGAAGAAGAACCAAAGAGACAAACAAAAGGCAATGAAACCCAAGGAAAAGAAAGATATTAGCCAAGTGATGTGAAAACACTGCAAAGAGATAGGACATTATGCAAGCAACTGTCCAGAAAAGATGAAGCATAAGATAAACCAGCCTATGAGGGATCTCAGCCTTGTCACATGTTTCAAATGCAGGGAACTAGGCCACTATGCAAACAATTGTCCAGAAAGGATGGAGAACAAGTTAAACAAGTCTATGAAGGATCTCAACCTTGGCCCATGAGTCAAGCATGGAAAACCAAGGACACATGCAAAATTTTGCTTAGAGAAGTTTTTCCCAGGATCCCAAGAAGGCCAATATGTAATTCTTGTTTGAAAATTTATAAGGGTGGTAGTACCCTAATTGTTTTGAACTTGCTTGTAACCCTAGCCTCCCCAAATCTCGGGACGAGATTTATTTTAAGGGTGGTAGCCTGTCACATCCCAAGATTTTCCAAATCTTGTAATGTGAAAATAAATGAATAAAATAAAATTTTGTTTGATTTCCAGGGCTAGAAGAAACTTTTTGAATTCAATTGGAACCTCAAACCAATTTGAATCAAATAAATCCTAAAGGGATTTAAAAAGATAAACTTTTATTAAAGGAAAATAAAAATAATTAAAATTACTATTTTGGAATCTTTTAATAAAAGATTTAGTTTTCAAAAGAAAAGGTGGATTCATAAATAAGGATTATTTTATAAAGCCAAATTAAACCTTGGCCAAACATTTGAACTAAAACATTTTTGTTTTGAATAAAAATAGCAAAAGTTGATTTAAATAAATTAATAAGGATTTAATATCCAACTTTATTTAAATAAAAGGTTTTACCAATTTAATTGAAACATCAAAACTTATTAAATTATTTTAAATAAGTTTTCCAAATATTTTATATTCTCAAATAAAACTTACTGAAGTGTTTTGGTTTTATATTAGATATCAAAATAAAGTTTCTAATAAAACAAATCCTATTTGAATTAAATGAATTAAGTCTATTCATTTAATTATTAATGGACCCTAAAATAAAATATTATTTTATTTTAAACAAGCTTTCCAAATAGTCCTTATTTTCAAATACAACCTACTGAATGGTTTAAAATTATTTAGTTCTCAAGAGGAGCTTTGAATTAAATCAAAACCTATGGATTTAATAATTGGTACATCCATTTAATTAAATAATAATAGCCCCTATTATTAAAATTATTAATTTGAATTTGGATTTTGATTCATGTTACTAAACAGAACTAATTTCAATATTACAAAGTTTGGTGTTGTTTGAATTGTTTTGGTTGATGTTTGAAAGTTTGGGAATTCAAAACAGGAAATAGAAGTAGAAAAGGAAAAAGAATTCAGAAGAAAAAATAGGAAATGGACCTGACCCAACTGGCCAAGCCCAACTTAGCCCAGCAGCCCAGCTCCTTTCCCCCCCCCCGAATCGTTTTTCCTCACTCAGGAACTTAACCGCGCAGAGACTGACCAGTGGACCTCCCCCTCTCTCCTTTTCCCACTGACGTAACGGCCCCACTTTCCTCTGTTCATCGTCCTCACCGCGTGACCTCCCTCCCCCAAACCTCGCTGCCGTTGCTGCCTTCAATTCGCAATAACGCCGGGCCTTTACCTCGCTTTAACCATGCTCGATAAAACGCCAGCGCCTTCTCCTTCGTTCCCCTCAGACGCCAACCTCTCTTCGCCACCAGGCTGCTCGGATTGTTCGTGGCAAGCACACTACTCCGACGAGCTTTCTTCCCAAAATCCGACCAGCACACACCACCCCGAGCCCCCCTGAGCACCCTGGCAGCTTCCCCACTCCCAGACACTTCTCCCCGTACCACCAATTCGACCGCGGGCGCCCCTGAGCCTCGGCAACGACAACTACCGCCGTCGCCATCGTCTGTTTACTACTCCGACGACGCCCACAGGTAGATTCCGACCACCCGTGTCTTCTAGATCACGCAAACATCTTTGCCATGGCCTTGCGCAGCTAACCCAGTCCTCCGTTTGTCTTCTCGTGGACCACAGCGTCGTCCTCGACCTCGACCACGTGCACCCGCCGCCAGAACCAACTCCGGTGAGAAATCCTGCCCGTCCCCGTGCGCCCCTCCACCAACCAAGAGCACGTTGAGTATCAGCGCTGCATTGCGAACCCGGTGAGCATCCTCCCCCTCTTCCTCACGTCCTATTTCGCCAGCGCCGCCGCCGACTGACCTCGCCTCCGCCAGCGACCGTCGCTGCGCCGCCCAAGTTTGGTCAGTGCGATGACAGCCGTCCGATTTAGTTTGAACGAGCAGGATTAGATCATTTAGCCGCGAAGAGGTACGCGTTCTGTGCCGCACGATCTAATTAGATCCAAGGGCTATCACGCGTGATCCAGCCGAACCTGTATCGCCCAGTTAGAAAGCGCCGCGTGTCACTGTTCTGTTTAAAAACTGATTTGAAAACAGAATATTTTGTGAATTTCAAACCCTTATAACTTTGGATCCACACGTCCAAAAATTACAAATTTTATGTCGTTGGATTCAGGAGAGCAAGCCCTAGCCAACTGTGGAATTGGTTTAGCCAATAGTATTTGTTAGTTTGCTTGTTTTTGCAGATTCTTTTGTGAGCTTGTTTAGAGTATAAAAATTGTTTAAAATTGATTTTAGGATTAAAACTTTTGCAAAATGGTTTGTTGTGACCTTACTGACCCTAGGAACCAACCCTTGGTGTTAAAAATGATTTTGGAAAGATTTAGGTTAGATTACTTGACTTAGCCATTTTCTAGCCAAATAAAAAGAATGGTTTTTGTTATAAAAATGTTTATGGAAAGAAAACTTTAAGAAAATAGTTTGATCAAACCCACTGACCCAAAACACCAAGTTTTGCAAATTAGCAACTCATTTGGTGAACAACTTAATAGTTTTGCCTTGATAAAAACATTTTTCACCACATGAAATGATGAATGGATTTAAAAATGGTTTATGGATAAAACCCATTTGCAAATGACTTTGCCATTTTGGTAAATGACCAATTTGGAACTTACAAAGTTTAGAAGCCTAGTGGAGACCATCCTTGCAATAGAACCAACCTTTGCATGCTTATGCATGACTTAGATTCCATTACTTTGTGTGTGAAAAATTGTTTGTTTGACTTTGGTTTGGAATGAGAATTGAATGTGTGTTTTCTTGATTGACTTGTAGTGAAGTGTGAGACTAGCAAGATCAAGGAGTGAACCACCATTCCCTACCAAAAAGGCAAGTGATGCTTCATACTTTTGTCCCATTACTTTCTCTATGCATTAGTGATTTTGCTAAGTAAAACTTGCATGGATTTTTCTAAGTATAGACCTTGCTATAGGAAAACTAATAGATGAATCCTTAGTAGAATTTTCTTAAGTTAAAGATTCCTACTACTATCAAGCTTAGCCTAGCTAATAGAAAACATGGGTGGAAAATATATTCACACTATGGAAAAATCTCTAAGTCTGAGGACTTATGTTTTTGTTTAATAAAACAACTAAGTCAATGAATCCCCTGGGTGGAATGGAAGGATTGGTTTATGTTGAGTGGTTACACAAGGCCATAGACCTGGCTTGTGTATCTCACTTGTGGAATGCCACCCAGGCACAAAGGGATTTGAGATGTCAAATGTTGAGAAGCTTCAAGTGCAACCACTTGGGAATATGGGCTCTGCCATGATCATATAGGTTGCAAGAACTTAGCCATATGGACAGTGGGTGGTAGTGTTTGATAGGTTGGAGCGCGTCCATTTTGGTCTAAGGGAAGGCTTCTGAAAGATCTTGTCTTGGGAAACCAAGTCTTGTGGGGAAAGTGCACAACCTCTGCAGATGGAAAATCTAAGTACTTAGCCATGTCCCTGGTAAAGGACAATTTGAGCATCAAGACATGGAAGCAATCAAGAATCTCATCATTCCAATTTCTAAGTTAAAATCTTGTGGTTTGAACAAGGGTTGTTTGAAATCTTCAACCTTTGATTGAGAGATGCCTTGCAAAGGATCTTCAATCTTTGATTGAGAAAATGATTTTATCAAAGCAAAAACTTAGTGTTTTCAAATGTTAAGGAAAAACCTATTTTGAGCAATGCAAGCCTCAACTCCACTTAGCCAAATGCATATAGATGATAGACTCCACTATACTACCATAGTATCACTTGCCAATACAATTCAAATGTATTGTCACATCCCAAGATTCTCCAAATCTTGTAATATGAAAATAAATGAATAAAATAAAACTTTGTGTGATTTTCAGGGCCAGAAGAAACTTTTTGAATTTAAATGGAAACTTCAAATCTATTTGGATTAAATAAAATCCTAAAAGGATTTAAAAAGTTAAACATTTATTAAAGAAAATTAAAATACTTTGGAATTACTATTTTGATCTCTTAATAAAAGATTTGGTTTTTCAAAAGAAAAGATGAGTTTATAAATAAAGATTATTTTATAAAGCCAAATTAAACCTTGCCCAAACTTTGGGATTAAAACATTATGTTTGAATAAAAATAGCAAAGGTTTATTTAAATAAGTTAATAAGAATTTAATATCCAAATTTATTTAAATAAAAGGTTTTACTATTTTAAGTGAAACATAAAAATTTATTAAAATAAGTTTTCCAAGTATTTTGTACTCTCAAATAAAACCTACTGAATGGCTTTGGCTTTAATTTTAGATTTCAAAATAAATATCTCAATAAAACAAATCCTATTTGATTTAATAAAGTAAGTCTATTATATTTAACTAATAATGGACTCTAAAATAAAAGGTTATTTTGTTTTAAACCAGTTTCCCAAATATTCTTTACTCCCAAATAAAACCTACTAATTTGATTTTGAAAATATTTGGATTTCAAATGGAGATTTTATTAATTAAATCAAACCCTATTTTATTAAATAACTAAAGAACCATTTTATTTAATTAAAGAATGGATCTTAAAAAGAATAAAAATTATTATTTTATTTTGGATTTTGGTTTATGTTACTGAACAGAACCAAATTCATAGTTGCAAAGTTTGTTGATTATTTGAATTGATTTGAATGTTGTTTGGTTGATTGAAATTCAAAACAGAAATCAGAAATAGAAAAAGAAAATGCTACAAAATAAAAAAAATGGATTTGGACCCAGCCCAGCCGGCCGAGCCCAGGAAGCCCACCAACCAGCCCAGCTCCTCACCCGAAAGAAAACGTTTCGCACTAGTATTCGAACCCGCGCAGAGTATGACCAGTGGACCCTCCCCTCGTTTCTTTCCCACTGACCGGTAGGCCCTCTTTCCACTGTTCTTCTTCCTCACCCGCTCGACCCCTTCTCCCTCCTTCGACACCGCTCCTGCCGATGATTTCGCGGCCTTAATTCGCTTTAACTCGACCACCGTTACCAGCTTTGATCACGCAGGTTGAAACGCCCATGCCTCCTCTATATTTCCCCTCTGACACCCCACGCTGGCACGCCTTAGACCACCCCAATTTCCTCCTCGAGCTCCTCTGTTCCGACCACCGTCTCCGGCCAATTCAGGCCAGTACACGCCACCACCCACCTTCCCGAGCACCCTAGTAGCTTCCCCACTCCCAGACGCTTCTCCCCGTGCCTTCGTTCAACCGCGGGCGCCCCAGAGCGTCGGTTTTGACAAGCTCCGACAGCGCCGCCGTCTGTTTCTTCTCTGACGATGTTTTCCAGGTGAACCAGACCGCCCCTTCACTCCTCGTTCACGCACACAGCGTTGTCTTGATCCTGTGCATCTGACCGCGCCTTCTTTTTGCCTTAGGGCGATCTGCAGCAACGTCCTCGTCCTCAACCAGAGCCATCCGCCGCCAGAACGAACTCCGGTGAGAGATTCCACTTGACCTCGTGCGCCCCTTGCCACATCGACCACACGTCGAGCACCACCTCGTCCTCGTGAACACGGTAAGCGCCACCTCCATCTTCCTTGCTTCCTAGAACCACCGCGAGCACTTTGTCTGGCCGTCGCCGCCGTCCACCGCCGCGCAGCGTCGCCCATCTGTGACCGAACAATAGCATCCATAGGATCTTAATCCAACGCCTACGATAGATCGCTTAAGCCGCGAAGAGGTACGCGCCCTGTGCCGTGCGATCAAACTAGATCCTGCGGTCCATGTTGTCGATCCGGCCGAACCGGTACCGTCCAGTTAAAACACGCCGCGTGTCACCTAATCTGTTTAAAAACAGATTTGAAAACAGAATTATTTGCAAACTTCAAACCCTTGTAACTTTGGATCCACACGTCCAAAAATTATAAATTTTATATCGTTGGATTCAGGAGAGCAAGACCTAACCAACCATGGCCTTAGTTTAGAAAATAGTATCTGTTATCTTGCTTGATTTTGCAGATTCTTTTGTGAGCTTGTTTAGAGTAGAAAAATTGTTTAAAATTGATTTTTAGGATTAAATCTTTTGCAAAATGGTTTGTAGTGACCTTAATGACCCTAGGAACCAACCCATGGTTTTGGGAATGAAATTGGAAAAATTTAGAATGGATTAATTGAATTAGTCTAATTCTAGCTAAGTAAAGATAATGGTTTTATTTTGAAAAAGGATTTTGGAATGAAAACTTTGGGAAAATATTATAATTCAAAGCTACTGACCTAAAACACCAAGTATTGAGAGCTAGAAACTTTTGGTGAGAAACTTAAAGATTTTTTATTTGATAAAACCAATTTCCACCACATAAAATGTTGAATGGATTTTAAAATAATTTTTGGGCAAAACCTTCTAACTAATGACTTTGCCATTTTAGTAAATGACCAATTTGGACCTTACAAAGTTTATAAACCTAGTGGAGACCAACCTTGCAATAGAACCATCCTTTGCATACTTATGCATGACTTAGATTCCATTTGCTTTGTGAGTGTGAAATTGTTTGTTTGACTTTGGTTTGGAATGTTAGTTGATTTTGTGTTTGCTTGATTGAATTGTAGTGAATTTAGCAAAGTGTGAGACTAGCAAGATCAAAGAGTGAACCACCATTCCCTACCAAAAAGGCAAGTGACACTATCATCTAAAGTCCTACTATTTTCATTATACTTAGTGGATTTTGAAAACATGCATGAAAACAAATTTTATACTTATGCTATGCTAAATCCTAATAGGATTCCCTATACACTTCTTAGTGAAATATTGTAGTTGATACATGCTTAGCCATGCTATATTTTGAAAAGAGACACATGTTGAGATTTTACAAAGGATGAGAAGAGGACTTGTGTTTTACATAATAAAACAAGGACTCAATGAACCACCTAGGTGGTGGACACTTTAAGTTTTGGAGAAGGTGGCAACAAAAGGAACCATGTCTATGGGATTCACTTTGTGTTGTGCTCCAAAAGAAAACCACCTAGGAAACTTAGAGATTGAACATGTTTCTACAATTGTGGCTTTCGTGTGCAACCACATGCTATTATGGCTCTGGCTTAGTCAACTACATTAGGAAGACCCATACATTGTCTTTAGTTACCGGACATGGGGATCTGGAATGCTTCATGGGGGCTGAAGACAAGCTAGCAATGATGTATGGGAGGACCTTTTGGAAAGACTTCATCACATTCTCAATCTGCCAGTACTCCATCTTGGTGAGCACTAATCCAGTAGGCCACTGGTGGCAACAAGATGGGATTGTGACATGTGGGTAAAGTGTACTCCTTCTGCAGAAGTTAATAAAATCTAAGTACTTAGCCGTGTCCCCGGTTATGGACAATACTGAGCAACTAAAGTTTGAACTATGGGAGATCTCGACATTCCAACTTCTAAAATAAAACTTGATGCACTTGGGGGTACCAAGGAATTCAAAGAGATTTTGTTAAGCTTGATGCACTTGGGGTTACCAAGGTGCTCAAGAGATTTTGCTTAACACTTGATGTACTTGGGGTTACCAAGGAACTCATGAGATTCTATAAAAACTTGTTGCACTTGGGGTTACCAAGTAGATCAAGGGATTTTGACAAAGACTTGAACACTTGAGTTTCTACCAAGGAGTTCAAGGAACTTGGAAAAGGAGTTTTGACAAAGGACCAAACCCATTTTTGAAAAGATAGGATAAACTTTGCTTTATGCAAAAGAGCCTAAAACTCTACTTAGCCAAATATGCATGTAATGTTAGGATCCACTTATATTCCACACAGTAGTGAAACTTGCCAATACAATTAAAATGTATTGACCCTTGTGGCTGTAACTTGTAATGTTGCAGGTTTGATTGATTTTAAGGAAGATTGTTTGATTAGGATTACAAAGTCTACAACCAACATCTGCCTGTGGCACTTTGAAGATGAAGGACCCATACTTATAGTTATTCCGCTGCAATGTAATGTAATAGCCAAATGAGCTATGTATGATGTAATAAAACTATGTTATTCCTGGTTATAAATTTATATTATGACCTTTGTATCTTGATATTACATCTTAACTGTGGATGCTAGCTATTGATCCAGGGACTAGCATTGTAAACACAGGAGGAATCTATCTTATTAAAGGTTGGAACCTCTACAGATGGTATCAGAGCATTGTGTTGCCTGTAGGATTTGTAAACCTAGGATTGGACAAAAACCCTTAGAAAAATAGGAGTTGTTTTGTTCCAAAACTTATTTACAAAACAAACTTGTAAACTCTTTTCTCAACCACTTTGGTTTCAACTCTACATCTCATCTATTTCAAACTTGATGGAAAAACCTACCCATGGCCCAAGACTACACCATGTGCAAAGGACTTCTTCAACTTCTTCAACTCTAATGACTTCAACTTCTTCAGCATATTCCCCAAGGACTTCCAACTTGGAAACTACTAAGGACCACAAGTGAAACAAGGAAATCTTGCTCAAGAGTTAGAGACTGAGGGAATGCAAAAGTTAGAAAGAGCCTACATCACTTGAAGTTTTGAGACCAAGAAATTCTCCTAAGGAAGCCATGATCTCATGTAAGAAGAAGCAACCAAGAAGGATGGAAAGATCACAAGTGAACCATATAGATGGACCACCATATTATGGTTAAGTCAAAACACACCAACCTGTGTGGTATAACAAAAATATTTTTGTTGACTAAGTATGTGCTTGAACCTTGTTTGAGTGAAATGTTTGGTTTGTGTTTGCATGTACATTGTTTGTGTGAATTGTGATGTGTGTGAGTAGAAATATTTCCTTAGAAATATCTTGCCTATTCTAATCTCCCTTCAACCCAAACAGATGAATACTCCAAAAGACTCCAAGGTGGATGACACCAACACCAACCAAGCTGACAGCAGGAAAGAGCTCATAGCAACCCAACACCAGTTGAACCAACTGACAGCTCAGTTCATAGCCAACAATAGTGATAAAGATCCAACACTGCAAAGGTTTTTGGAAGAACAATCCCAACTGATGCTTAAGGTGACTAATCAAATGATCAGCATGGAAGAAAAATATCCCAAAAGAGTTTATGATAACAAGGATGACAAGAATGTTGTTCTAGATGGAGCCCCAGCTTGCATTATTTGTGGAGACAAGGATCATACTTCCAAGGAGCATGAAGGACAATGCCCCAATTGTGAAGAAGAACATCCTGTTGGACAATGTCCCACCTCTCAAACTACTTGTTACCTTTGTGAAGGAAACGACCATGTCCCTATCCAATGCCCTATCTACTCCATGGTAGAACAAAGGAAACAAGAAGGATCTAAGTCTACCAAAGGAAAAGGACCATTCATACCCCCAAACAAGACAACCCAATTCAAAGGATCAAAGAAACCCAAGAAACCAAGACCAGACATGAACCTGGTGCAATGTCGTAAATGTAAGAAAATGGGACACTATTCCAGTGAGTGCCCAGAGAACAAGAAGAATAAAGATATTGACCAAGTGTGGTGCAACAACTGCAAAGAGTTAGGTCACTATGTAGCAACTTGTCCACAAGAGCCACGTAAAGAACTCAAGGACATCCATTGTTTCAACTGCAAGAATCCAGGACATTATGCAAGCAACTGTCCAGAAAAGATGAAGAACAAGTTAAATAAGCCTATGGAGAAGCTCAACCTTGGTCCATGAGTCAAGTATGGAAACCAAAGACACCATGCAAATGTTTGCTTAGAGAAATTTTCCCCGGGATCCCAAGAAGGACAAGATGTCATTTTTGTTTGAAAATTTTTAAGGGTGGTAGTACCCTAGTTGTCTTGAACCTGCTTGTAACCCTAGCCTCCCAAATCTCGGGACGAGATTTATTTTAAGGGTGGTAGCCTGTCACATCCCAAGATTCTCCAAATCTTGTAATGTGAAAATAAATGAATAAAATAAAACTTTGTGTGATTTTCAGGGCCAGAAGAAACTTTTTGAATTTAAATGGAAACTTCAAATCTATTTGGATTAAATAAAATCCTAAAAGGATTTAAAAAGTTAAACATTTATTAAAGAAAATTAAAATACTTTGGAATTACTATTTTGATCTCTTAATAAAAGATTTGGTTTTTCAAAAGAAAAGATGAGTTTATAAATAAAGATTATTTTATAAAGCCAAATTAAACCTTGCCCAAAATTTGGGATTAAAACATTATGTTTGAATAAAAATAGCAAAGGTTTATTTAAATAAATTAATAAGAATTTAATATCCAAATTTATTTAATTAAAAGGTTTTACTATTTTAAGTGAAACATAAAAATTTATTAAAATAAGTTTTCCAAGTATTTTGTACTCTCAAATAAAACCTACTGAATGGATTTGGCTTTAATTTTAGATTTCAAAATAAATATCTCAATAAAACAAATCCTATTTGATTTAATAAAGTAAGTCTATTATATTTAACTAATAATGGACTCTAAAATAAAAGGTTATTTTGTTTTAAACCAGTTTCCCAAATATTCTTTACTCCCAAATAAAACCTACTAATTTGATTTTGAAAATATTTGGATTTCAAATGGAGATTTTATTAATTAAATCAAACCCTATTTTATTAAATAACTAAAGAACCATTTTATTTAATTAAAGAATGGATCTTAAAAAGAATAAAAATTATTATTTTATTTTGGATTTTGGTTTATGTTACTGAACAGAACCAAATTCATAGTTGCAAAGTTTGTTGATTATTTGAATTGATTTGAATGTTGTTTGGTTGATTGAAATTCAAAACAGAAATCAGAAATAGAAAAAGAAAAAGCTACAGAATAAAAAAAATGGATTTGGACCCAGCCCAGCCGGCCAAGCCCAGGAAGCCCACCAACCAGCCCAGCTCCTCACCCGAAATAAAACGTTTCACACTAGTATTCGAACCCGCGCAGAGTATGACCAGTGGACCCTCCCCTCGTTTCTTTCCCACTGACCGGTAGGCCCTCTTTCCACTGTTCTTCCTCCTCACCTGCTCGACCCCTTCTCCCTCCTTCGACACCGCTCCTGCCGATGATTTCACGGCCTTAATTCGCTTTAACTCGACCACCGTTACCAGCTTTGATCACGCAGGTTGAAACGCCCATGCCTCCTCTATATTTCCCCTCTGACACCCCGCGCTGGCACGCCTTAGACCACCCCAATTTCCTCCTCGAGCTCCTCTGTTCCGACCACCGTCTCCGGCCAATTCAGGCCAGTACACGCCACCACCCACCTTCCCGAGCACCCTAGTAGCTTCCCCACTCCCAGACGCTTCTCCCCGTGCCTTCATTCAACCGCGGGCGCCCCAGAGCGTCGGTTTTGACAAGCTCCGACAGCGCCGCCGTCTGTTTCTTCTCCGACGACGTTTTCCAGGTGAACCAGACCGCCCCTTCACTCCTAGTTCACGCACACAGCGTTGTCTTGATCCTGTGCATGTGACCGCGCCTTCGTTTTGCCTTAGGGCGATCTGCAGCAACGTCCTCGTCCTCAACCAGAGCCATCCGTCGCCAGAACGAACTCCGGCGAGAGATTCCACCTGACCTCGTGCGCCCCTTGCCACATCGACCACACGTCGAGCACCACCTCGTCCTCGCGAACACGGTAAGCGCCAACTCCATCTTCCTTGCTTCCTAGAACCACCGCGAGCACTTTGTCTGGCCGTCGCCGCCGTCCACCGCCACGCAGCGCCGCCCATCTTTGACCGAACAATAGCATCCGTAGGATCTTAATCCAACGCCTACGATAGATCGCTTAAGCCGCGAAGAGGTACGCGCCCTGTGCCGTGTGATAAAACTAGATCCTGCGGTCCACGTTGTCGATCCGGCCGAACCGGTACCGTCCAGTTAAAACACGCCGCGTGTCACCTAATCTGTTTAAAAACAGATTTGAAAACAGAATTATTTGCAAACTTCAAACCCTTGTAACTTTGGATCCACACGTCCAAAAATTATAAATTTTATATCGTTGGATTCAGGAGAGCAAGACCTAACCAACCATGGCCTTAGTTTAGAAAATAGTATCTGTTATCTTGCTTGATTTTGCAGATTCTTTTGTGAGCTTGTTTAGAGTAGAAAAATTGTTTAAAATTGATTTTTAGGATTAAATCTTTTGCAAAATGGTTTGTAGTGACCTTACTGACCCTAGGAACCAACCCATGGATTTGGGAATGAAATTGGAAAAATTTAGAATGGATTAATTGAATTAGTCTAATTCTAGCTAAGTAAAGATAATGGTTTTATTTTGAAAAAGGATTTTGGAATGAAAACTTTGGGAAAATATTATAATTCAAAGCTACTGACCTAAAACACCAAGTATTGAGAGCTAGAAAATTTTGGTGAGAAACTTAAAGATTTTTGATTTGATAAAACCAATTTCCACCACATAAAATGTTGAATGGATTTTAAAATAATTTTTGGGCAAAACCTTCTAACTAATGACTTTGCCATTTTGGTAAATGACCAATTTGGACCTTACAAAGTTTATAAACCTAGTGGAGACCAACCTTGCAATAGAACCATCCTTTGCATACTTATGCATGACTTAGATTCCATTTGCTTTGTGAGTGTGAAATTGTTTGTTTGACTTTGGTTTGGAATGTTAGTTGATTTTGTGTTTGCTTGATTGACTTGTAGTGAATTTAGAAAAGTGTGAGACTAGCAAGATCAAGGAGTGAACCACCATTCCCTACCAAAAAGGCAAGTGACACTATCATCTAAAGTCCTACTATTTTCATTATACTTAGTGGATTTTGAAAACATGCATGAAAACAAATTTTATACTTATGCTATGCTAAATCCTAATAGGATTCCCTATACACTTCTTAGTGAAATATTGTAGTTGATACATTCTTAGCCATGCTATATTTTGAAAAGAGACACATGTTGAGATTTTACAAAGGATGAGAAGAGGACTTGTGTTTTACATAATAAAACAAGGACTCAATGAACCACCTAGGTGGTGGACACTTTAAGTTTTGGAGAAGGTGGCAACAAAAGGAACCATGTCTATGGGATTCACTTTGTGTTGTGCTCCAAAACAAAACCACCTAGGAAACTTAGAGATTGAACATGTTTCTCCAATTGTGGCTTTCGTGTGCAACCACATGCGATTATGGCTTTGGCTTAGTCAACTACATTAGGAAGACCCATACATTGTCTTTAGTTACCGGACATGGGGATCTGGAATGCTTCATGGGGGCTGAAGACAAGCTAGCAATGATGTATGGGAGGACCTTTTGGAAAGACTTCGTCACATTCTCAATCTGCCAGTACTCCATCTTGGTGAGCACTAATCCAGTAGGCCACTGGTGGCAACAAGATGGGATTGTGACATGTGGGTAAAGTGTACTCCTTCTGCAGAAGTTAATAAAATCTAAGTACTTAGCCGTGTCCCCGGTTATGGACAATACTGAGCAACTAAAGTTTGAACTATGGGAGATCTCGACATTCCAACTTCTAAAATAAAACTTGATGCACTTGGGGGTACCAAGGAATTCAAAGAGATTTTGTTAAGCTTGATGCACTTGGGGTTACCAAGGTGCTCAAGAGATTTTGCTTAACACTTGATGTACTTGGGGCTACCAAGGAACTCATGAGATTCTATAAAAACTTGTTGCACTTGGGGTTACCAAGTAGCTCAAGGGATTTTGACAAAGACTTGAACACTTGAGTTTCTACCAAGGAGTTCAAGGAACTTGGAAAAGGAGTTTTGACAAAGGACCAAACCCATTTTTGAAAAGATAGGATAAACTTTGCTTTATGCAAAAGAGCCTAAAACTCTACTTAGCCAAATATGCATGTAATGTTAGGATCCACTTATATTCCACACAGTAGTGAAACTTGCCAATACAATTAAAATGTATTGACCCTTGTGGCTGTAACTTGTAATGTTGCAGGTTTGATTGATTTTAAGGAAGATTGTTTGATTAGGATTACAAAGTCTACAACCAACATCTGCCTGTGGCACTTTGAATATGAAGGACCCATACTTATAGTTATTCCGCTGCAATGTAATGTAATAGCCAAATGAGCTATGTATGATGTAATAAAACTATGTTATTCCTGGTTATAAATTTATATTATGACCTTTGTATCTTGATATTACATCTTAACTGTGGATGCTAGCTATTGATCCAGGGACTAGCATTGTAGACACAGGAGGAATCTATCTTATTAAAGGTTGGAACCTCTACATGTATTGACCCTTTGTGGCTGTAACTTGTATGTTGCAGGTTTGATTGTTTTTAGTGAAGATTGATTGATTAGGATTACAAAGTCTACAACCAACATCTGCCTGTGGCACTTTGAAGATGAAGGACCCCATGACTATAGTTATTCCGCTGCAATGTAATGTAATAGCCAAATGAGCTATGTAAGATGTAATAAAATTATGTTATTCCTGGTTATAAGTTATGTTATGACCTTTGTTTCTTGATATTACATCTAAACTGTGGATGCTAGCTATTGATCCAGGGACTAGCATTGTAAAACACAGGAGGAATCTACCTTATTAGGTTGAGACCTCTACATAGCATGGCTAAGCATGTAACAACTACATTGTTTTCACTAAGGAATGTATAGGGAATCCTATTAGGATTTAGCATAGCATAAGTATAGAAATTCTTTTCATGCATGTTTCAAAATCCACTAAGTATAATGAAAATAGTAGGACTTTTAGATGATAGTGTAACTTGCCTTTTTGGTAGGGAATGTTGGTTCACTCCTTGATCTTGCTAGTCTCACACTTTGCTAACTTTACTACAATCAATCAAGCAAACACAATATCAACAAGCATTCCAAACCAATAATCAAACAATGAAACACACACATAAAACAATGGGATCTAAGTCATGCATGTAAGCATGCAAGAGGTGGTTCTATTTGCAAAGATGGTCTCCACTAGGTTTCTAAACTTTGTAAGGTCCAAAGTGGTCATTTTCCAAAGTGGCAAAGTCATTTGCAAAAGGGTTTTGTCCAAAACCATTTTTAAATCCATTCATCATTTTATGTGGTGAAAAATGTTTTTATCAAATCAAAACTTTTAGGTCTTTTACCAAATGAGTTTCTAATTCTCAAATTTGGTGTTTTAGGGTCAGTAGGTTTGGTCCAAAACATTTTCCCAAAGTTTTTACTCCAAAAACATTTCCATAACAAAACCATTCTTTTTATTTGGCTAGAAATGGGTTAAACCAATTAATCCCTCCTAAACTTCACCAAATCCATTTTCAAAACCATGGGTTGGTTCCTAGGGTCAGTAGGTTCACAATAAACCAATTTGCCAAGGTTTCAAACCCAAAAACATTTTTGAACAATTTTTCTAATCTAAACATGCATACAAATGTTTCTGCAAAATCAACCAATCTAACAGATACTATTTGCTAAACAAAATCCATGGTTGGCTAGGGCTTGCTCGACTGATTCCAACGATATAAAGTTTGTAATTTTTGGACGTGGGGATCAAAAGTTATAAAGGTTTGAAAATCACAAACTAATCTGATATCAAATCTGTTTTTAAACAGAACAGGTGACACGCGGCATGATTCCATTGGGCGGTACCGCTTCGCGTGGATCGCGCTCTGTGGGGCGTTGGATCTAAATAGATCGCACGGTTCTGGAAGCGTACCCCTTCAGTGTTTACGTGATCTATCTAGTTCGTTCGATCCAGATCCTACGGCTATTATCGCATTGACCAAACTCTGGTGGCGCAGCGACGGTCGCTGGCGGCGGTGCTGGTGAAATAGGAAGAGAGGGAGGATGAGAAGGTGCTCACCACGTTCGCAAAGGCCTGAGGAAGCTCGATGTGGTCTTCTTGGGTCAAGGGGTGCTCTGTCGTGGCGGTAATTGCTTGCCGGAGTTGCTCCTGGCGTCAGACGGCTCTGGTTGTGGTTGGAGGCGGTGCTGTGGTTCACCCCAAGACAAAACAAAGACGCGGTTAGACGCGCAGGATCAAGACAAAGCTGTGTGCGTGAACGAGAGGTGAAGGGGTGGTCTGTTCTTACCAAGAGGCTACGCCGGAGAAGAAGGCAGACGCGGCGGCGTTCGGAAGCTTGTCGTAGTCGACGCTCTGGGGCGCCCGCAGTTGTACGAGAGGCACGGGCAGATGCGCCAGGAGGTGGGGAGTATGTGTGTGGGGTTGATGAGGCAAGGGGCGGCGTTGGGTCACCGGAATTTGCCGTGGTTGTTCGTCGGAGGCAGGGGGTTGTCGCAAGTAATGCGAGCAGCGTGAGGGCAGAGAGGGGGCGATGTTTGGGGAAATAGAAGAAGGGAGGGAGACGCTTAAGTGCATGCAGTCACTGGGCTGATTCAACGCGTGATTAAGAGGAATTAAGCGCACAGTTATCTGACAGAAACGGCGACGAGGTTTGGGGGAAGAAGAAGTCGCGCGGGTGAGGAGGATGAACAGGAGAGGGTGGGGTCGGCTGTCAGTGAGAAAGAGAATGAGGGGAAGGTCCACCAGTCAGCCACTCTGCGGGTCAGTTGCCAGGTGCGAAGCGTTTTCTTCGGGGAGGGGGAGCTGGGCTGTTTGCTGGGCTCATGGGCTTGGCCGGCTGGGCTAGGTCCAAATCCAATTTTTTTTCTATTCTGAAATCTTTTTCTTTTTCCAATTTCAATTTCTGTTTTGAAATTCAAACAACCAAACAATACTCAAATCAATTCAAACCATCACCAAACTTTGTGACTTTGAATTTGGTTCTGTTCAGTAACATAAACCAAAATTCCAAAATCAAAATAATATTTTAAAACTTTTTAAGTTCCATTCATTAATTAAATAAAATGGACCATAGTTTAATAATCAAATAGGGTTTGATTTATTTCATAAAATATATATTTGAAATCTAAATATTTTGAAAACCAAATCAGTAGGTTTTATTTGAAAATACAAAATACTTGGAAAACTTATTTAAAATAAATAAATAAGATTTGATGTTTTTGGAAATAGTAAAACCTTTATTAATAAAACTTGGATATTAAATCCTTGTTAATTTATTTAAATAAACCTTTACTATTTTTATCAAAACAAAATGTTTTATTTCAAAAGCTTGGCCAAGGTTTAATTTGGCTTTGTAAAATAATCCTTATTTGAATTTTCTTCCTTTTCATTTGAAAACTAGATCCTTTTATTAGAAGATCCAAAATAGTAAATCCAAAATGTTTTATTTTCCTTTATCAAATTTTTACCTTTTTAAATCCCTTTAGGATTTTTATTTGATCCAATTTGGTTTGAAGATTTCCAATTGGATTCCAAAAGTTTCTTCTCACTCTGAAAATCAAACAAAGTTTTATTTTATTCAATTATTTTTCACATTACAAGATTTGGAAAATCTTGGATGTGACAGGCTACCACCCTTAAAATAAATCTCGTCCCAAGATTTGGGAAGGCTAGGGTTACAAGTAGGCTCAAAACAACTAGGGTACTACCACCCTAAAAAAAATTCAAACAAAAATTACATATTGGCCTTCTTGGGCTCCTAGGGAAACTTCTCTAAGCAAACATTTGTATTGTGTCCTTTGTTTCCATACTTGACTCATGGTCCAAGGTTAAGTTTCTCCATAGGCTTGTTCAACTTGTTCTTCATCTTTTCTGGACAGTTGCTTGCATAATGTCCTGGGTTCTTGCAATTGAAATAGTAGATATCCTTGAGTTCTTTACGTGGCTCTTGTGGACAAGTTGCTACGTAATGGCCTAGCTCTTTGCAGTTGTTGCACACCACTTGGCCAATCTCTTTATTCTTCGGGTTCTCTGGGCATTCACCGGAATAGTGTCCCATTTCCTTACATTTATAACATTGCACATGGATTTTGTCTATCTTTTGCTTCTTGGGTTTCTTTGATCCTTTGAATTGGGTTGTTTTGTTTGGACGTATAAGTGGTACTTTTCCTTTGCCATCAACCTTCTTGATAGACTTGGATCCACCTTGTTTCCTTTGTTCCACAATGGAATAGATAGGACATTGGATAGGAACATGATTGTTTCCTTCACACAAATAACAAGTGGCTTGAGAGGTGGGACATTGTCCAACAGGATGTTTCTCTTCATAGTTGGGGCATTGATCTCCATGCTCCCTGGAAGTATGATCCTTGTCTCCACAAATAATGCAAGCTGGGTCTCCATCTAGAATAATATTTCTGTCATGCTTGTTGTCAAAGACTCTTTTGGGATAACTTTCTTCCATTTTGATCATTTGATCAGTCACCTTAAGCATCAGTTGGCCTTGAGTTTCCAAAAATCCTTGTAGTGTTGGATCTTCTCCACTAGTGTTGGCTATGAATTGAGCTGTCACTTGGTTCAAATGGTTCTGAGTGAAGGGAATATGCCCGAGAGGCAATAATAAAGTGGTTATTATCATATTCCTTGTTTATGATAAATGTTTATTTTACATTCTATAATTGTATTAATACGGAAACGTTAATACATGTGTGTTTAATAAACAAAAAGGAAGTTCCTAGTTATGCCTCTCTCATAAACTAGCTCGTTGATTAACAAGATGATCAAAGTTTCCTGATCATGGACATTGGATGTTGTTAATAACGGGATCACAACATTAGTGTAATGGTGTGATGAACATTCATCCGAAGTATAGCATTACGATCAAAGTCATTGAGTTTATATTGCTATAACAACTTACGAAGTGATCCTAATCCTTAGACCATGAGATCATGTCAATCACTAACACCGGAAGAGTTTCTTGATAACATCAAACGTCACACCGTAACAGGGTGATTATAAAGATGGATTCAGAACTAATAAAGTGTTATGTTGAGGCCCATGGATCGAGAGTGGAATTTGTTCATCCCGATGACGGATAGATATACTCTGGGCCCTCTCGGTGATATCACATTGGTTAGCTTGCAAGCAAGTGATTTGATCACTAGAATGTTATATCACGGGAACGAGAAAAGAGTGCATGTCAGTAACGAGATAAAACTAGGTATGGAGATACCGATGATCGAATCTCGGACATGTAATATATCGCGAAACAAAAGGATTAAGATACTAGCGTAAAAGGTTCCGACGATCACAAGAAAGTCATCGTTGAATGTGTGGGAGTCAGTATGGGTCTCCAGATCCCGCTTCTGATTATTGATCCGAGAGGGGTCTCGATCATGTCCGCATTATTCACGAACCGTAGGGTGACACACTTAAGAGACACCGACATCCAATTGGAGCAAAAGTTTCATGCCGAAAAGAAAAGGAAAGCGCAGGAATTTATTTCACTAGACACCGAAACTGTTTCGGTTGAAATTGCTGAAACTGGTTCTGCATGTGAAATGGAATACTAGCAATGGGTTTTATGTGAATGTTTGTTAATTAAAGTAATTAACAAAATTCTGAATAAATAAATAAAAGAGTTTTATTTAAATGAGAGCTTGCATTAAATTTGGTGGAAATTTAATGCATGTGAGTGGATTTTTGAGTGGAGGCTTTTTAATGGGAGTGGAGGCTTTTCATTTTGAGTGGGAGCTCCAGAGGTGGGGGCAGCCCCCATGGCTGGGCGCCATGCCCCTTGGGTGCCCCCCTCTCCCCTATAAAAGGCCCCCCTCTCCTCCTCTCACAACACACCTCCTCGTGAAGGATCTCTCTCCCCCTCTAGAATTATCCCCCATGGTCTCGGACTAGCGAGATACATGTTCCCGGTGGCTATTCGGCAAGAAAGAGTTGTGCTTCCGCTGCATCGCTGGAGCGAGGAGGCGGAGGTTTCTCGGTGCCTCGAACGTGTGTGCGAGCACGGATGCGCTGCTGATTTGCGGCGCTAGGACTTCCTCTCGATCTTGAGATCGGCAAGAGAACGTCTACATCAACCACGAGTTGAACTCGTTAAGCTTTGTCGGTCTTCAAGGGTATGTTCTCTACGGATATACATCCGCCCGTTGTTTGTATCTAGTAGATAGATCTTGGTACATAGTTCACATCGTAGGAAAATTTTTGTTTTCTATGCTGCGAACCCTACAGTGGTATCAGAGCCGGATCTATGCGTAGATACTTTGCACGGGTAGTACACATATGAGTATGTGGGCGATGATGATCATTTTATTGCTTCTTAGTTGTACTTTGGATATTGGTGGCATAGTGGGATGAAGCGGCTCGGACAAACTTTACATGTCCTCGCACATGAGACCTGTTCCACGCTTGACATGCAACTAGTTTTGCATAAGTGGCTAGCGGGTGTCTGTCTCTCCTACTATAGTCAATATCTAATTTGCAACGAGTTGTCAACAATTTGGTTATCCTCGTTGTGGTTCATGTTCGTAGGTAAGAACGGTTCTATCTTCGAAAGCCCTAAGCCACGTAAAACTTGCAATGGATAAATTAGAGGCGTCTAGTTTAGATTGTTGCTGGGCTAGTGTTATGATATGGTGATGTTGTAAGTAGAAGTATGAGATGATACTCTTACAACACACATAGCGTGTAAGTTCCATAGACCTTGGCCTTACACATAAAGGTATGATAGTGATCATACCACGGTGCACATGATGGAGATCATATGCGGGAACCATATCATTTCACTTATAAACATGTGATGTTTTGATTGCATCTTATATTGCTTGTTTGGCATTTTATTAGCATAATAAGATGATCCCTCATTTAGATATCAAGATAAGAATGTGTTCTTCCTTAAGTATGCACCGACAATGTTTTGTCGCTTCAAGACATCACGTGATGATCGGGTGTACTTGAATCCACGAGCATATCTCGAGTGTAAGACAGTTACACACGCGAATACTAAGGTTCTTACTTGGCGAGCCTAGCATGTACAGACATGGCCTCGGAACACGGACCGAAAGGTTAAGCATGAGTCATATGTTTTGATATGATGACCATATGGATGCTCGCCTTTGAATCTACACCGACTCACGTGATGATCGGACTTGGTGTAGTGGATTTGGTTCATGTAATCACCAAAAGGATACGAGGGATGTCGTTTTTGAGTGGGAGTTCATTTCTAATTTGGATTAGTAGAACTCAATTTATCATAAATTAAATCAAAGTGAATTTGCATAATTTGTTGTAGTCATTGGCATTCGTTCACCACCTTATGCATAGTTGTAATTGAGATAATAGAACTATAGAATTCTGGATATATACTTTACGAACTGGTATCGTATTGTGTTGAGTGTCAATCTAAAGTTTAAAGTCCTATTGCAAACTTTCAGCAAACTCTATTTACTCCGTGAAATTTAATAGTTGGTATTAAATCGAGAGTAACAATTCCAGTGTTAGTATCTTAAGTATCATGTTTGCCTCCATGATTCTTGATTGTTTTAATATCAAGTTTATCTAGGATCTGAAAGAATTGTTTCAGAAACCATCATGTCTGGCAGATATAACGATATCTGATACAATGTTTTGGTTGCAATATGATAGAGTATAATATGTGTTCTCATATAGGATGAGAATTTACGAAGGTTGGAGATGCTAGACATCCTAATCATCCAAAAGGGTTTTGGAAAGTAATGTTATACTCACGATTCTCCTTTATAAGCTAAAGTAGCTTGATCATGAAAGTCGTCATGATAAGGGTGAATAGAATATGTATGTAAAGTGTTTATTACACTAAAAGATTACTAAAGAATGCATTTTGAAAGAATACCGATCATTTTGATGATGGTGATCTACTTCAAAGTGCAAGTCCAAAGGTATTATTATTTGAATATACACGCTTTGGACTATGTGTCATGTATATGGCGCCACTGTTCATGTTGATAGATTCTTTTAAAAGGAAAAGGAAATGCTGAAAGAGAATCTATAAAATATATTTGGCAGAAAAAAAATATTGGAAATATCCAATTTAGGTATATAGATTATATACATGTTATGGTTGTATTCTTTGCTTGTTAAACAATGTGGTTTTTGGGTATTGGATACCGAATTGGTTCGTATGAAATTTCATACGGAATGACGCAATTCATGAACCACAATGGCCTAAGTAACTAGCAACAGAATATGTGATGATGTTCATCAAAAACAAACAAACCGTTGTTTGTATTTCTCGTTGACATCAAGGCTTGACTTCAAGATTTGTTTTAATAATTGTTATTTGAATCAGGTATTATGATAACAAAGGTTGTTCAAATAATTACCGTATTCCATATAAGATGGATGATTTACAAATCTAGTTGGAGAAATCACATCCATAAAACCTAATGCTAAAATGTCGCAAGACAAATGATTGGAAGATCACTTACGAAGTGACATCGCCGTTTAAATTATATTGGAAAGAAAACATGAAGAATCTCCATATTCATGGATTTTTGGAGTCTTTGATTTGATCAACTGACGCTTGTGAGACTTTCCACATGATAATTAAAACTTCGTTCAAAGGCCAAAGAAGAACGAACGACTAAATTATTGGAATTTATACATATCGATGTATGTAGTCCATTATGTATAGTCGTAAGCGATGGATTTCAACTTCATATGCTTTCTCCAGAAATTTGAGTGAATGTTCACTTAATGAGAAAGAAGTATGAAATATTTTGAAAACGTTTCAAAGACTTTCAAGATGAAGTGCAAAATCATTGTAACAAGAAAATAAATGGTTTATGATTTTATCATAAGGGATTTGTTTGAGTTACAAGTGTAACAAGAAAATAAATGAATTATGATTTTATCATAAAGGGATTTATTTGAGTTGCAAGTTTAGCAAAACACCTAGATTTACATCTCCCGAAACACCATAGGAGTATGGAGTGTTTGAGATTTGTAATGAAACCTTGTTTGACATGGTTGGATCAAAGGTGTTATTTATAAAACTGCCATTATGTTTTAAAAGATTAAAGCTTTAGAGACTACCGCTTTTACACTGAAAAGAGCTCCATCTTGATCCGTTGAAATGACACCATGGAAGTTATGGTTTGGGGTAAAACCCAAGTTGTCATTTCTTAAATTTTGGTATGCTAAACATAAGTAAGATGTTTACAACCGAAGTCGGATGAGCATGTCTTTGTAGGTTATTTCGAATAACAATTGGTTATTCCTTCATAACACCAAGGGCAAAAGGGTTTTTCGCTTGAAACGTGAAGTTTCTTGGAGAAGGAATTTTTCATAAAAGTTAAGTGGGAGGACAATAGAACTTTGATAAGGTTAACGAACCTTAGCTATATGTGCTGAGTTGTGCAGCGCCGGAAATCGTTCTGAAGGCTGCCATAATGCTCATAGCTTATGTGCCTCAAAGGTTGTGGTCACGGAGATCTAAGTTCCTATTGAACCAAGTAGGTCGGTTAAACAATCAAATGCTAAGATTTGAGAGTAAATCATTATTGTTTGACAATAATGAACCGAATACATACAAAGAAGCGATGATGGGCCCTGACTCCGTCAAATGGCTTGAAGCCATAAAATCCGTGATAGTTCCATACACGAGAAGTCAAGTTTTGAACTTGGAAGACCCTCCGAAAAGGTGTAAAAACCTATCAGTCGTATTTGGATCTATAAAGAAACAGACATGGATGTTTCACATCTATGAAATAGTCGACATGTCGTAAAGTATTTTATGACAATGTTCAAGGAGTTGACTATGACAAGATTTGATCTTTCATAGCGATATTTAGTCTGGACGGATTAAAGTAGCAACCACTACATATAATTTGGTATATGGTAGATGAATAAACAAAACAAAGTTCTTTTAATAGAATGGTTACCTAGGACGTGTACATGACACGATCCAAAGGGTTTTGTTAATTCAAAGGATGCTAAAAAGGGGCATGCAAACTTCAATTGTTGAAGTAAGCATCGTGGAGTTGGAATCTTCACCATGATGAAAAAGGAGTTTTTCATCAGGAGACGATGAAGATGCTTGCATTTGCAAGAAATTAAGTGGGAGCGCTAAGACATATTTCTAATACATTATGTGGAGGACATCTTGTTGATTAGAAATTATGTATCTTTTATTGACAGAGGTTAATAATTTCATTTTGATGAAAGACTTAGGCAAAACCCGAATAATTAGCATGAAAGTCTATAGTGGATAGACCGTGACGCTAATATGGTTATGCCAAACGTACATATATGAGATATTGAAGGAGTTCAATATAGAAACGACAAGAAACGGTTCTTGTCGCATGGAAAGGAATTGAATCAAGATTCAAGTGTATCGACACTTGATAAGTGAAACAAGATTCAAGTGCTTTGACACTTGATGAGTGAAATCACGAGAATGTTTTGATCAATCATACCATGATATGTACACATCCAGATATGTCCTATGCTCTAAGTGTTATGAGCAAATACCAGAATGAATCATAAAATGATCATTGGACGATAGTAAGGATATTCTTATGATCTTTTGGAAGAACTAAAAATATATTTGTGTAGAGGTGACAAACAATTATAAATAGTTCATTGTAAAGCGTTAAATTGATACTAGTTTTGTCACAAGATACAAATTAAGTTTATCTCAATTTAAACTATGAGTGGCACAATGAAATGGAAAGAAAGTTTTCATGATGGATTTGGAAGAGTTCCAAAGTTAAGACATTGTGACGGATACTACAACAAAAGGCTAAGTAAATGACTGCTATAGTAGCAGCAAAGGAGGGAATTTGTGTCAAGTAGTTTATTATCAAACTAAGGTGTGGTTCGTAACGGGCTAACACTAAAGATATATTGTATGACAATAGTATCGACATGATTTAACCCCAAGGAACTAAAGGTCTCACCGAAAGACCAAATTTATACAATTCCATCTCATTGGAGAATGAGTGATGCGTGAAGACGCAAAGACATGCAAATACACACGGACCTGAAGCGTCAGATCCATAGATTATGTTAACCACTTGCAATTGCGTATATGGAACACCAGAAAGCCATAGGTGTTCAATACGCAAAGTTTTTAAACTAGATTATTGTCTCTAGTGCAAGTGGGAGACTGAAGGGAATATGCCCGAGAGGCAATAATAAAGTGGTTATTATCGTATTCCTTGTTTATGATAAATGTTTATTTTACATGCTATAATTGTATTAATACGGAAACGTTAATACATGTGTGTTTAATAAACAAAAAGGAAGTTCCTAGTTATGCCTCTCTCATAAACTAGCTCGTTGATTAACAAGATGATCAAAGTTTCCTGATCATGGACATTGGATGTTGTTAATAACGGGATCACAACATTAGTGTAATGGTGTGATGAACATTCATCCGAAGTATAGCATTACGATCAAAGTCATTGAGTTTATATTGCTATAACAACTTACGAAGTGATCCTAATCCTTAGACCATGAGATCATGTCAATCACTAACACCGGAAGAGTTTCTTGATAACATCAAACATCACACCGTAACAGGGTGATTATAAAGATGGATTCAGAACTAATAAAGTGTTATGTTGAGGCCCATGGATCGAGAGTGGAATTTTTTCATCCCGATGACGGATAGATATACTCTGGGCCCTCTCGGTGATATCACATTGGTTAGCTTGCAAGCAAGTGATTTGATCACTAGAATGTTATATCACGGGAACGAGAAAAGAGTGCATGTCAGTAACGAGATCAAACTAGGTATGGAGATACCGATGATCGAATCTCGGACATGTAATATATCGCGAAACAAAAGGATTAAGATACTAGCGTAAAAGGTTCCGACGATCACAAGAAAGTCATCGTTGAATGTGTGGGAGTCAGTATGGGTCTCCAGATCCCGCTTCTGATTATTGATCCGAGAGGGGTCTCGATCATGTCCGCATTATTCACGAACCGTAGGGTGACACACTTAAGAGACACCGACATCCAATTGGAGCAAAAGTTTCATGCCGAAAAGAAAAGGAAAGCGCAGGAATTTATTTCACTAGACACCGAAACTGTTTCGGTTGAAATTGTTGAAACTGGTTCTGCATGTGAAATGGAATACTAGCAAGGGTTTTATGTGAATGTTTGTTAATTAAAGTAATTAACAAAATTCTGAATAAATAAATAAAAGAGTTTTATTTAAATGAGAGCTTGCATGAGTGGATTTTTGAGTGGAGGCTTTTTAATGGGAGTGGAGGCTTTTCATTTTGAGTGGGAGCTCCAGAGGTGGGGGCAGCCCCCATGGCTGGGAGCCATGCCCCTTGGGTGCCCCCCTCTCCCCTATAAAAGGCCCCCCTCTCCTCCTCTCACAACACACCTCCTCGTGAAGGATCTCTCTCCCCCTCTAGAATTATCCCCCATGGTCTCGGACTAGCGAGATACATGTTCCCGGTGGCTATTCGGCAAGAAAGAGTTGTGCTTCCGCTGCATCGCTGGAGCGAGGAGGCGGAGGTTGCTCGGTGCCTCGAACGTGTGTGCGAGCACGGATGCGCTGCTGATTTGCGGCGCTAGGACTTCCTCTCGATCTTGAGATCGGCAAGAGAACGTCTACATCAACCACGAGTTAAACTCGTTAAGCTTTGTCGGTCTTCAAGGGTATGTTCTCTATGGATATACATCCGCCCGTTGTTTGTATCTAGTAGATAGATCTTGGTACGTAGTTCACATCGTAGGAAATTTTTTGTTTTCTATGCTGCGAACCCTACACTGAGTTGCTATGAGCTCTTTCATGCTGTCCTCTTGGTTGGTGTTGATGTCATCAACCTTGGAGTCTTTTGGAGTAGCCATCTGTTTGGGTTGAATGGGAATTAGAATAGGCAAGATATTTCTAAGGAAATATTTCTAATCACACACATCACAATTCACACAACAATGTGCATGCAATCACAAGTCAAACATTTCACCCAAACAACAAAGTTCAAGCACCTACTTAGGCAACAAAATATTTTTTTTGTTACACCACATAAGTTGGTGGTTTTGTCTTAACTAAATATGGTGGTCCATCTATAGGGTTCACTTGTGATATTTCCTTCCTTCCTGATTCTTCTTGTATGAGATCATGGTTTCCTTGAGAAAAACTCCTTGGTCACACTGACTTCTAGTGAAATGATCTCCTTCTTATTTTGCATTCCCTTAGTCTCCAAATCTTGAGTAAGATTTCCTTGTCTCACTTGTAGTCCTTAGTGTCATCCAAGTTGGAAGTCCTTGGTGGATATGCTGAAGATGTTGAAGTCATTAGAGTTGAAGAAGTTGAAGTCATTAGAGTTGAAAGTGTTGAAGAAGTTCTTTGCACATGGTGTAGTCTTTGGCCATGGGTAGGTTTTGTAGGGGTTCGTAGCATGGAAAACAAAATTTTTCTATCGCATACAAACAAACAAGCCAAGATCTATCTACTAGATTGTAGCAACGAGTCGATGGAATAACTTACCCTCGAAGATTCCAAAGTGTTTAACGAGAGCGGATTCTCGTGGGTGATGTAGTCGTACTCTTCCCGATCTCAAGATCGTGTAGACGATCCTTCCGGCGCTGCGTTCCGGCAGCGCTCCCGCAGTCGGTCACACGTTCGGTACTCGACGAAGACCTTCCTCTCCCTTGTTCCAGCAGGCAGCGGAGGTTGTAGCACTCTCCTCGTGATTCCGGCAGCACAACGGCGTGGTACCGGAAGTAGAGGGGAGATCCCGCAGGGATTCGCCTTAAGCCAGAGCGAGTATGGTGGAGTATGAGAGAGGGCTATTAGTGGTCTAGTGATTAGACACACCAATTAGAAGGCTCTAAACCGAAGGCTAGGGCAATTAGAAGCTCTAAACCAAAATGGCTCTAAACCGGAGATTAGAGGATAGGAACTTGTGTGTCTAGAGGAGGAGGCCCTGCCCATCCTTTTATGGGTGGAGGGTGCGGCCAAGGGGAGGGGAGTCCCTCCCCAAGTCGGCCTTGGTTGGCGCGCCGGCTTGGGGAGGAGACTCCTCCCCCAAGTCGGTTCCCAACTCCTCTTCCTTGTTTCCCACAGTTTCTTGTTTTAGCCGTTTGACTTTCAAACTGGACATTTGACTTTTCTGTTTTAGGATTCAATTTAATCCTTTATTTGGAACAGCAAGAACACTTAGTACATGATGCAATCATTCCAATATGTAATGACACATTCATGTACCCCTCCCCCTCCCGGAGTGCCGGACATTCCGGAACCTTCTAGAACATTCACCGGAATCATTTCCGAACTCCGAAACGGGACTTTCCTTATATGAATCTTATTCTCCGAACCATTCCGGATCACCTCGTGATATCCCGGATCCCATCCGAGACTCCGAACAACATTCGGTCTCTTTCTCATAATACCATAACTACTCAAAACAACGTCGAATCCTTAAGTGTGTCTCCCTACGGTTCGTGAATTATGCGGACATGATCGAGACACTTCTCCGAACAATAACCAATAGAGGAATCTGGAAATTCATATGGCTCCCACATATTTCTACGATTACTTTGCGATCAAATGAACCACTTACATACGATGCCAATTTCCCTTTGTCTCACGATATGTTACTTATCCGAGGTTATGATCGTCGGTATCTCTGCATACCTAGTTCAACCTCGTTACTGATAAGTACTCTTTTCTCGTTCCCGTGATATGTGATCCCTTGTGAGCCAGTCACATGCTTGCAAGCTAACTGGATGACATTCCACCGAGAGGGCCCAGAGTATATCTATCCGTCATATGGATGGACAAATCCCACTCTTGATCCATGTGTCTCAACCAATAATTTCCGAACACTCAATGCCACCTTTATAGCCACCCAGTTACGGTGTGGTGTTTGATGTCATCAAAGCATCCATCCGGTAAAGGTGATATGCATGATCTCATGGTCGAAGGAATTAGGTTACTATGTATCAGAAAGCATATAGCAATTGAACTATTGAAATGACTTGATCTTTATGCTACGCTTATCTATAGGAGTATGTCCACCATATCATTCTCCTAACGATATGATCTTGTTGTTGATAACATCTCAATGTTCATGATAGGGAAACCACAATCATTAATCAAACAACAAGCTAGTGAAGTATAGAGGCTATACTAGGGACTTCAAATTAAGTTTACAAATCACACAAGTATCAATGTTTCCTTGTTAATACTATTATAGCATGAATGTAAACATTTATCATAAACACAAAGATATAATAATAACTACATTTATTATTGCCTCTAGGGCATATCTCCAACAGGTTTTTCCATCAAGTTGAAGTAGAAGAGATGTAGAGTTGAAACCAAAATGGTAGAGGAAAGAGTATACAAGTGTTTTTGGTAAATAAGTTTTTGGAACAAGTACAACTCCTATTTTTCTAAGGGTTTTTGTCCAATCCTAGGTTTACAAATCCTACAGGCAACACAATGCTCTGATACCATCTGTAGAAGGAGTGTCCCAACCTTTATTCAATATAAGGTGGAGTCCCCTGTGTTTACAATGCTAGTCCCTGGATCAATAGCTAGCATCCATAGTTAAGATGTAATATCAAGAAACAAAGGTCATAATATAACTTTATAACCAGAAATAACATAATTTTATTACATCTTACATAGCTCATTTGGCTATTACATTACATTGCAGCGGAATAACTATAATCATGGGGTCCTTCATCTTCAAAGAGCCACAACAAGATGTTGGTTGTAGACTTTGTAATCCTAATCAATCAATCTTCACTAAAATCAATCAAACCTACAACATTACAAGTCACAGCCACAAGGGTCAATACATTTGAATTGTATTGGCAAGTTTCACTACTATGTGGAGTATAAGTGGATCCTGACATTACATGCATATTTGGCTAAGTAGAGTTTAGGCTCATTTGCATAAAGCAAAATTTATCCTATCTTTTCAAAATGGTTTTGGTCCTTTGTCAAATCTCCTTTTCAAAAATCCCTTGAACTCCTTGGTAAAAACTCAAGTGTTCAAGTCCTTGTCAAAATCCCTTGAGCTCCTTGGTAACCCCAAGTGCATCAAGTTTTATCAAAACCTCATGAGTTCCTTGGTAACCCCAAGTGTTCATGTTTTCAACAAAATCTCTTGAGTTCCTTGGTACCCCCAAGTACATCAAGTTTTGTCAAAGTCTCTTGAGCTCCTTGGTAACCCCAAGTGCATCCAGTTTTAAAAGTTTTCTTTTAGAAATTAGAATGTCGAGATCTCCCATAGCTTCAAACTTTAGTTGCTCAGTATTGTCCATAACCGGGGACACGGCTAAGTACTTAGATTTTATTATCTTCTGTAGAAGGAGTACACTTTACCCACATGTCACAATCCCATCCTTTTGCCACCAGTGGCCACTGGATTAGTGCTCACCAAGATGGAGTACCGGCAGATTGAGAATGTGACGAAGTCTTTCCAAAGAGTCCTCCCATGCACCATTGCTAGCTTGTCTTCAAGTACCCATGTAGGATTCCAGGTCCTCATGTCCAGTAGCTTGGAGATAATGCATGGGTCTTCCCAATGTAGTTGACTAAGCAGAGCCATAATAGCATGTGGTTGCACACGAAAGCCACAATTGGAGAAACATGTTTAATCTCTAAGTTTCCTGGGTGGTTTCCTTTGGAGCACAACACAAAGATATTGCCATAGACATGGTTCCTTTTGTTGCCACCTTCTCCAATACTCAAAGTATCCTTGGCCACCCAGGTGGTTCATCGAGTCCTTGTTTTATTATGTATAAAACACAAGTCCTTTTCTCAACTTCATAAAATCTCAACATGTAACTCTTTTCAAAATATAGCATGGCTAAGCATGTAACAACTACATTGTTTTCACTAAGGAATGTATAGGGAATCCTAGTAGGATTTAGCATAGCATAAGTATAGAAATTCTTTTCATGCATGTTTCAAAATCCACTAAGTATAACGAAAATAGTAGGACTTTTAGATGATAGTGTAACTTGCCTTTTTGGTAGGGAATGTTGGTTCACTCCTTGATCTTGCTAGTCTCACACTTTGCTAACTTTACTACAATCAATCAAGCAAACACAATATCAACAAGCATTCCAAACCAATAATCAAACAAACAAACACACACATAAAACAATGGGATCTAAGTCATGCATGTAAGCATGCAAGAGGTGGTTCTATTTGCAAAGATGGTCTCCACTAGGTTTCTAAACTTTGTAAGGTCCAAAGTGGTCATTTTCCAAAGTGGCAAAGTCATTTGCAAAAGGGTTTTGTCCAAAACCATTTTTAAATCCATTCATCATTTTATGTGGTGAAAAATGTTTTTATCAAATCAAAACTTTTAGGTACTTTACCAAATGAGTTTCTAATTCTCAAATTTGGTGTTTTAGGGTCAGTAGGTTTGGTCCAAAACATTTTCCCAAAGTTTTTACTCCAAAAACATTTCCATAACAAAACCATTCTTTTTATTTGGCTAGAAATGGGTTAAACAAATTAATCCCTCCTAAACTTTACCAAATCCATTTTCAAAACCATGGGTTAGTTCCTAGGGTCAGTAGGTTCACAACAAACCAATTTGCCAAGGTTTCAAACCCAAAAACATTTTTGAACAATTTTTCTAATCTAAACATGTATACAAATGTTTCTGTAAAATCAACCAATCTAACAGATACTATTTGCTAAACAAAATCCATGGTTGTCTAGGGCTTGCTCCACTGATTCCAACGATATAAAGTTTGTAATTTTTGGACGTGGGGATCAAAAGTTACAAAGGTTTGAAAATCACAAACTAATCTGATTTCAAATCTGTTTTTAAACAGAACAGGTGACACGCGGCATGATTCCATTGGGCGGTACCGCTTCGCGCGGATCGCGCTCTGTGGGGCGTTGGATCTAAATAGATTGCACGGTTCTGGAAGCGTACCCCTTCGATGTTTACGTGATCTATCTAGTTCGTTCGATCCAGATCCTACGGCTATTATCGCATTGACCAAACTCTGGCGGCGCAGCGACGGTCGCTGGCGGCGGCGAGGTCAGATGGCGGCGGCGCTGGTGAAATAGGAAGCGAGGGAGGATGGGAAGGTGCTCACCATGTTCGCAAAGGCCTGAGGAAGCTCGACGTGGTCTTCTTGGGTCAAGGGGTGCTCTGTCGTGGCGGTAATTGCTTGCCGGAGTTGCTCCTGGCGTCAGACGGCTCTGGTTGTGGTTGGAGGCGGTGCTGTGGTTCACCCCAAGACAAAACGAAGACGCGGTTAGACGCGCAGGATCAAGACAAAGCTGTGTGCGTGAACGAGAGGTGAAGGGGCGGTCTGTTCTTACCAAGAGGCTACGCCGGAGAAGAAGGCAGACGCGGCGGCATTCGGAAGCTTGTCGTAGTCGACGCTCTGGGGCACCCGCAGTTGTACGAGAGGCACGGGAAGATGCGCCAGGAGGTGGGGAGTATGTGTGTGGGGTTGATGAGGCAAGGGGCGGCGCTGGGTCACCGGAATTTGCCGTGGTTGTTCGTCGGAGGCAGGGGGTTGTCGCAAGTAATGCGAGCAGCCTGAGGGTAGAGAGGGGGCGATGTTTGGGGAAACAGAAGAGGGGAGGGAGACGCTTAAGTGCACGCAGTCACTGGGCTGATTCAACGCGTGATTAAGAGGAATTAAGCGCGCAGTTATCTGACAGAAACGGCGACGAGGTTTGGGGGAAGAAGAAGTCACGCGGGTGAGGAGGATGAACAGGAGAGGGTGGGGTCGGCTGTCAGTGAGAAAGAGAGTGAGGGGAAGGTCCACCAGTCAGCCACTCTGCGGGTCAGTTGCCAGGTGCGAAGCGTTTTCTTCGGGGAGGGGGAGCTGGGCTGTTTGCTGGGCTCATGGGCTTGGCCGGCTGGGCTGGGTCCAAATCCAATTTTTTTCTATTCTGAAATCTTTTTCTTTTTCGAAATTCAATTTCTGTTTTGAAATTCAAACAACCAAACAATACTCAAATCAATTCAAACCATCACCAAACTTTGTGACTTTGAATTTGGTTCTTTTCAGTAACATAAACCAAAATTCCAAAATCAAAATAATATTTTAAAACTTTTTAAGTTCCATTCATTAATTAAATAAAATGGACCATAGTTTAATAATCAAATAGGGTTTGATTTATTTCATAAAATCTCTATTTGAAATCTAAATATTTTCAAAACCAAATCAGTAGGTTTTATTTGAAAATACAAAATACTTGGAAAACTTATTTAAAATAAATAAATAAGATTTGATGTTTTTGGAAATAGTAAAACCTTTATTAATAAAACTTGGATATTAAATCCTTGTTAATTTATTTAAATAAACCTTTACTATTTTTATCAAAACAAAATGTTTTATTTCAAAAGCTTGGCCAAGGTTTAATTTGGCTTTGTAAAATAATCCTTATTTGAATTTTCTTCCTTTTCATTTGAAAACTAGATCCTTTTATTAGAAGATCCAAAATAGTAAATCCAAAATGTTTTATTTTCCTTTATCAAATGTTTACCTTTTTAACTCCCTTTAGGATTTTTATTTGATCCAATTTGGTTTAAAGATTTCCAATTGGATTCAAAAAGTTTATTCTCACTCTGAAAATCAAACAAAGTTTTATTTTATTCAATTATTTTTCATATTACAAGATTTGGAAAATCTTGGGATGTGACAGCATCTCAAAAATATTAAGTTTCCCCTCTTTATGTTGAAAATCTTGAAGTTGCACTTGTTTTGCTTTCCTATGCTTGTTGCTTTGTGCTTTCATGACTTGTTTCTTTACAAGATTCCTATGCATAGGAAGTTGGTTAGACTTAAATGTGTTTTGAATTTGCTTCTCGATGCTCTCTTTTACTTCAATTGATATTTCTTATGTGAGCATCTTCTCAAACTATCAAGCCTAACTTAAAGGCGGTAAAAAAGTACTTGTTGGGAGATAACCCAAGAGTTTTCTTGAGTCTTGGAAGTTATTACTTCAGTAATGACCTCTCCTTATCTTTTTTATTTTCTTTTGTGCCAAGAATGACCTCTAATGAGAGGGAAGTAAGATTTGGGGAGTTGCTGTCCCAAAACAGATTTTTGTGCTCCACCATAAAAATTCTTGAGGAATCTCTGTAAGTCGAATTGAGCTGATATTGTACGAATAAATCCCGCAGTATGTTAGATAACTTTCCTTAGTTCAACACTTTTTTATTTGAGCAACAGAAGGTCTTCGAAAAAATCGTTTTGTACCTGCTGGTCTGTTTTGACAGATTTCTACCATTATTTGCATTTGCTTCTTATTAATTCCTTTTTGGGTTCTTTTTGGGACATTGAGATTTTTGAAGGAATTGCTACAGTATATTGTGTTTTAGTGAAAGTTTTGCTGTTCTAAAGCTAAACCCAAGGGTCTATTATCTTTTGAATACACTAATGTTGCTAATGAAGATTGTGTGAAGTTTTGTATGAAGGGAAACTTTCAGGTGTAGAGAAAGAATGATGTAATGAGATGAAGAATGGACAAAATCTCTAGCTTGTGGATGACACCCCGTGTCACCCCAAGAAATATTCAAGAGTTACAAGCGTCAAAGCTTGGGGATGCCCAAGGCATCCCCTTCTTCATCAATAAAAATCCCAGGTCTTTCTAGACACTTCTTTTTATTGTTTCATGCACAGTTGTGTTGTTCTTGGAGCATCTTAGTTTTCATTTTTGGTTTTAGTTTGCTTACTTTGCTTGAGTAAGTTGGATGGATCACAACACACTTCTTGTGGAGAGAGACACACTTTGTTTTCATTGCCTAGAACACTCTAGTTTTCATTCTTATTGTCTTGTGAGTGTTCTCTTTTGCTAGCACTATGCTTAGCCTTAGTTTTCTTGTGCTTTCAGCTTAGAACTTTTTAGTTCTTCTTTCTGGATTTGTGAGACATGCTCACTGATTTTTATCGATTATTATATTTGTGAGTTGTTTCAAATAAGTTGCTTGGTGTTGGAAAAGAGTAGGAAGCTTCATGCTTAAGTGGTACAAAAGTGAGCTTGCTTTGACTATGGCTTGAACTTTATCTTGCAATGATAGATTTTGCTTTGACCTTATGCTTAGTGATTATTGCTGTAACGTAACTTGTTCCAAACAATTAGGATTTCTTAATGTGTCTTGAAAGAATCATGTGTTGTTTTAGCATACAAAAGCATAGTATTGTGGTATTCTTCTTGGATGCTTTGTTTGGGTTGACTTGGCACATGCTCACACCATGCTATGACTATGAACAAGTCACCTTAGCCTCTATGATAATTTAGTCCTTGACTTGTAGTACCACTTTATGCTTTGATTAGTAATGTTTTGTCGCTCTGCATGATTATGGCCATTATTGCTCTCTTAGTTGGTTGCTCCCAGTCTTTTGCTAGCATCCACTTGTATGAGTAAGTTCTACTCATGCTTCCAACTCCCAAGAAACCAAGTTATTTCAAAGTGTCCACTATAAATTCCTATGCATGGTGTGTTACACCATTCCAAGTATATTCTTGTTTTCAGCTATCTTCCAATTAAAAGTATTTTTTTATGTGAAAACTTAGTGATTAAAGCTCTCACAAACTTGATGGCACACTTTATATTCCTTGCCCCTAATAAACTTGAACCATTGTGTCATCTATGTTGTATATGCTTGCACTTATATGTTGGAATTAGCAGAACCGTGCTGTCACGGGGAACGTTTTCAACATTGCACTTGTACTTTGAACACAGTTGATTTCATGCTCTTTTGTCTATGGATGTCGCCGGTGTGAAATAAAAAGGGAGCTTGTAAGTCCATGGAGTTATGTATTTTGTGTTAGAGAAACGCCTGAGCCGCTAGCCTAATCCATGCGTAATCATGGTGGAAACTTTCAGCATCACCATAACGAGCAATCTATGAAGCATCCTCAATAAAAACCTATGCAAGTAGCAAATAAAAAGATCGCTGAGATGCTTATTGTCTGCTTGCCTTGTTATTTTGGTTATGGGATAGCTCATGTACCATGTGCAAGGGGTACCCCGTTGGCGGTTCTCTATGATACGCATGTACTTACTATGACAAGAACTTATAGGTGACTAAAGTTGAGTAGCATGCGGTGCGGCCCTCGTATTAAAGGGACATGAGATTGCCAACTTATACTTTGTCAAGCATATACTCCATAGTTTGTTCACTTTAACCTTAATCACTTCAAGATGCTTATGATAGGGGCAATGACAGCTGAAAGCTAACAAGTACCATAATTTTTGGAAGCTCTTTTTGAAACTTGAAATCCCTACTTACCTTATTAAGGGCATTTCTTCCACCATTATATTGAGTCCCCACCTTCTATCTCTATGCACCATTTAAGAGAGCATAGTTGCCATTCTTAGTTCTATGTGCATTGTCCCAAAACTTATTGATTGATACATATTGTTGTATTACTTGTTCTTGTGCTATTTGT
This sequence comes from Avena sativa, assembly GCA_916181665.1. NCBI lineage: Eukaryota > Viridiplantae > Streptophyta > Magnoliopsida > Poales > Poaceae > Avena > Avena sativa. Next base: position 344,436,248 of record OV702280.1, on the reverse strand, counting down.
ATCTAGTCACTCTTATGAAATTTGAAGGTGTCCTATGCATCTATTTTCTACTCCATGAGGGACAAGTTGAATGCCACTATGCCATGTTTTCTGTATGTGAAACAAACAAACGTTTTTCAATGCGTGTTATTCATGATCTTTGTTTGTAGCCTTTCATGTTGCATGCATAGTTACTTTGTCTTACTATTAGAACTCATCTTTCATGCACATGTTTAGAGTTCTTTGATCCCAGCTTTCAATGCTTGCAAATGGTTTGATCTTGGTTTTGATGGTGCATGTCACCTCAAAAATTATTATTTTATCACTTACCTACACGAGGACGAGCAGGAGTTAAGCTTGGGGATGCTTGATACATTGTAAACGTATCTATAATTTTTGATGCTCCATGCTTGTTTTATATCATTTGTCTTATGTTTTGTCTACACTTTGAGGTATTTTTATACACTTTATGGAACTAACCTATTGACAAGATGCCACTGTGCCAGTTGCCTGTTTTCTTCTGTTTTTGGTTCTAGAAAAGTCAGAAAATCAATATTCTCGGGATTGGACGGGACAAAAGCCAATCTTCCTATTTTTCCTAGAGCAACACGGAACCACGAAACAGAGATGGAGGAGGACACTAGGGTGGCCGCACCCCCCATAGGCGCGGGATAGCCCTGGTGGCGCCCACAGGGGGTGTGGGCCCCCTGTCTGCCTCCTCGCCTTACCTCCTTTGCCTATAAAAGCCTCTCGGGGATAAAACCATAGATCATCAACCAGAAAGCCACGAAAAGTTCCGCTGCGCCGCCACCACCGAAGGGGAGATTCAGGGGACAGAAAGTCTCTGTTCCGGCACCCTGCCGGGACGAGGAAGTGCCCCCAGAGCCATCTCCATCGATCTCCACCACCATCTCCATCACCGTTGCTGATTCCCGTGATGAGGAGGGAGTAGTTCTTCCTCGAGGCTAAGTGCTCTACCGGTAGCTATATGTTCATCTCTCTCTCTATGCATGATCTTGTTGTGGTCATGAGCTTTGTAATCTAGTAGATCTACCTTGCTACTCAAGTGCTTCAATAGATATCTGCTCTCCCCATGTGTGTGAAAGTGGCAGCGTGCACGCCATGGTGGCACTTAGGTTTGAGTCTACATAAATACTCATCGTGCTTTAATAGATCTATGTTTTTCTCCACGTGTGTTAAAGTGACAGTGTGCATGCCGTGTGTGGCACTTAATCTAGGTTACATATATATTTGTTATGAGTTATATTTGGAGTTGGATGTCTCTATGAAATTGTGGTGTTTTTTGGAACCATCTAGCACTTAAGGTGACAGTATGGGGTTATCTAGATGGGGAAGGCAACCTTTAAGGAGTGCTTTTGTATCCCTACCGTGGATTAGAGTGTCCAACCGGAGAGTAGTATCATGAAGAGAGGATATTTATATGAGAGAGTGTTCACTAGTGAAAGTATGATTCCTAGGCCTTGTTTCTAAACATTGAAACACCGTTTGCATCTATATTTGTTGCATGTTTGCTTGGTTCCATCTTTATTTCAGCTTGCCTTTAGTTTCTCCCACGTCAACAAAAAGTCAGAAGCTATTTTCTGGAACTGTTACCACTTGTATTTCACTATCTCTTCGCCGAACTAGTGCACCTATACACCTGACAAGTGTATTGGGTATGTTGGGGACACAAGATACTTCTTGTATCTTAATTGCAGGGTTGCTTTAGAGGGATACCTTTGACCACTTCCTCCCTGAGTTCGATAAACCTTGGGTAATCCACTTAAGGGAAACTTGTTGCTGTTCTACAAACCTCTGCACTTGGAGGCCCAACAACTTTCTACAAGAATAGAAGTGCGTAGACATCAAGGATGCCCTAGATGACTATGCCATGTTGACGAAGAGTGCTTGATGGTGATGAAGACACTCTTGGTAGATCCCATGGAGAGAGGCACAATAGGATATAATCCACCATGACAAGGTTCTTTAAAAAGAGTTTTCCTTATGACCCGATCCTTGATCAAAAATAAGAATGGGTAAATTTAAGAAATACATTGTTTTTGCAGAGCAAGTTTATGAACCGATAGTAGATTTTTTATGCATTAGGGACATGTAAAATGTTATTGAGAAAAAAGGAATTATGAGGTGTGCGTAAAATTGAATTACCAACATGTGTAATTGTCATACCATTACCATTCGCGGTATGAACTAGATCACGTCCCATGTACTTATCTTGAGTTATTAATTTTTGGATCTTACTTGCAACATGATTCGTGGCACCCGTATCGGTGTACCAATTTGTATCCACTCCATAAGAAGTAGCATGAGCATTTTTGTCACCTGACCAGAAATCATCATCATCATTATCTGATTAGCACCACCAACATTCTCTTGTAGGATTCCCATATTTCTTGCAAATTTGGCAAGTAATATCTTGGCGTGGTGAAGGAGTACGACCACGACCTCCTTTGTTGGCACCACGTTTTTTATGGTATTGGCAGTGTTGATTCCCATTTGGGTGGCCAGTTTGACGACCAAAATTGCGGTCATATCCACAAGTATCTTGGCGATTGTTATAGAAGGGACGGCGTCCATGAGAGGCAATCTTTGCAAATAATGTGAAGGAGCCGGGGTCTTCTCCAGACTCGGCCAACATCTATTGGCGACGTTTACAGAGGCGACCAATGAGTTGTACTGTACATCAAGACCACCCAATATATACTCCTTTAATTAACCATCATAAATAATACGACCACTAGAAGCCAACTAGAAGGAAAATCCTCTCATTTTTTAGATGAAATGAAAGTTCCATTTTCCCAGAATGTATCCTAATTTTTGGCCTAATTCTTATTTTGATGATCGATTCAATCTCTGATAAAAAAATATAGACCTTGGTTCCAATAAATCACGTTTCTTGGTGTTAATAAGAGCAGCATGTATCATAGACACTTTGTCTTGAGATTCAGAGGCAAACAAGGCTTCAAGTGCCTCCCAAATATCAGAGGCATGTGATGACCCACAAGTATAGAGGATCGCAACAGTCTTCGAGGGTAGTATTACCCAATTTATTGATTCGACACAAGGGGAGCCAAAGAATACTTGCAAGCCTTAACAACTAAGTTGTCAGTTTAGCTGCACCTGGAAATAGTTCTTGCTCACAGAAGTTTATCAGTAGCAACAATTTGTAGTAGCAACAGCAAAGAAACGGTAGCAGTGGAACAAGAGCAATAGTAACAGTAACAGTAAACAGTGGGATTCGAGTGTGGTAGGCATAGGGATGGATGGACGGGATGTGCATAAACGAGTCTAAACATGTAACTTCAAGATCTAGGGCATTAAAGATAAATAAGAATAAGCATCCAAGTACTAAATAATCCTAGGCATGTGCTCCATATATAGTCATGCGTGCTCGCAATGAGAACTTGCACAACATCTTCTGTCCAGCCAGCCCGTGGCAGCGGGGCCTCTAGGGAACTATTGGCAATTAAGGTGCTCCTTTTAATAGAGCACCGGAGCAAAGCATTAACACTCCGTTAACACATGTGGTCCTCACACCACAGCCATCCCCTCCGGTTGTCCCAATTGTTGTCACTTCGTGGCCTTTGGATCCAGACAATGATATGTGTACATAACTTGCAGATAAGATCACAAACAATACTATCATAATGATTCAATAATAAGTTCATATCTAAGATCATGGCACTCGGGCCCTACTAACAAGCACAACAAGTTGCAACAAAGTCAAATAGCACTAATAGAGATACTAGTCACTATGCACTAACAATCTTATTCGATTACATGATAGAACTCACCCAATCCCTACCATCCCTATAGCCTACTGCAGGGTATTACTCACTCATGGATGAGTAAAACATGGATAGTTGATGGAGAGGCATTGGTGATGACGATGGCGATGATCCTCTCCAAATTCCCCGTCCCGACAGGGTGCCAGAACGGAGTTTATGGATCCAAATCTAGGTTTTTGGTGGTGGCGGCGCAGCGGAACTCTTTTCGGAAAAACATCGCCCCCCCCCCGATTTTTAGGTCTAGGGGTAACTTATAGGCGTAGAGGGAGGCCGAGGGGGTGCCTGGGGTGGCTGCACCCCTAGGGGCGGCCAGGGCTGGCCCGCGCCTGGCAGGGGTGTGGGCCCCCCAGGCATCCACTCCGTCTCGTACTCTAGCTCTATAAGTCTTCTGGTGAAATAGTATTTTTGGCATATTTTCCCGGATTTTTCCTGATAGTTGATTTTCTGCACAAAAACTAGACACCAAGGTAATTCTGCTGAAAACAGCGTCAGTCCGTGCTAGTTGTATCAAAATCACACAAGTTTATAGGAGAAACAATAGCAAAAGTGCTCGGGAAAGTAGATACGTTTTGGACGTATCAACTCCCCCAAGCTTAGCTTATTGCTTGTCCTCAAGCAATTCAGTTGAAAACTGAGTGCGATAAAAGAACTTTAACTAACACATTTGCTTCATATGATGTATATATTCTCAGCACAGGAGTAGATGCTTAGACAATTCATAATAAGAAGTATGCAACTAAGTCTACTCAATAGTCATTGCAAGCTATGAAGAGAAACCAACTCAATAATAATAAGTAGCAATAAACATAAACATAAGCAACATTGAATGCTCATAATAAGGTATGATAGAGTGGTATCTCGCTTGCCTTTGTTTGAAGAGCACAATATAAATGCCAAGGCACCTCTGAAGTTCAAGTGAAGACTAGAAGTAAAGATATCGGAGATACAAGCATCAAAATCATGACATAATTAACCAAGTTTTGGAACAAACACAAGAATGACAACTATGCTCTCAAGAGGGTGCTCAAAGAATAAGTGGTGACTCAACAAAGAAGTGAAAAGGTTTTGAAAGGTTTGAAAGGCTTCCAAATGCTGAAAGAAAAGGAACTCATTAGCTTTGAGCTCTCATTGCCCCTATCCTAAGCATCTTTATATGGTTAAGGTGAAAGTGAGGTCCAATCTGATTTATATGCTTGACAGACCATAAACTGGAAAACCCATGTCCCTTGAGTACGAGGGCCTCTCCGCATGCTACTCAACTTTGGTTACCTGTAAGTTCTTGTCACTGAGAACCGCCAATGGGGTACCCCTTGCACATGATACAAGAGCTATCCCGTGATCAAAATGACAAGGCAAGCAGACAATGAGCATCTCAGCGATCTTTTAATTTACTATGTGCATAGCTTTTTATTGAGGATGCTTCATAAATGCTCATTATGGTGATGCTGCAAGTTTCCACCATGATTAGACATGGATTAGGCTAGTGGCCCAGGCATTTCTCTAACATCATGTATAGACTCCATGAACTCACAAGCTCCCCTTTTATTTCACACCGACGACATCCGCAAACAAAAGAGAAAGGCATCAACTGGATATGTATCCAAAAAGTGTTGAAAGCACGGTTCTGCCGACTCCCAGCATATAATTTGCAAGCATATAACTTTCATGGACAAGTCACAATGGTTCAGGATTATTAAGTGCAAGGAATAAAGTGTGCCATCAAGTTCGTGAGAGCTTTACTAACTAACTTTCTCAAAGCAGTCAAACATTTTATTTGGAAGAAAACAAGGCATATAAATATGCACTGAATAGCAAATGATGCTAATAGGTAGGTATGATGGACACAATTGGCAATAATGGTTTTTGGGAGTTGGAAGCACAGGTAGAGCTCATACTCAGTGCAAGTGAAGGCTAGCAATAGAGATGGAGCGACAAACGAGAGAGCAATAACTGTCATAATCATGCTTGTAACAAAACAAGACTAATTATGGCATGAAAGTGATACAAGAACTCTGAGGCAAAATAAATCATCGAGGCATATTAACTATTGTTTAGTCATATGCATGCGTGAGCATGTGCCAAGTCGATTCACATGAAACTTCCAGAGGAGGATACCACAATATCATACCAAATTATGAATAAAACAATGCAAGCAAACATTCATATGACATTCTACAAACTATTAGCAAGATGGATCTAATCACAAGCAAGCAAGAACTACTAAGCATTCATAATAACATACACCTTACATGAACAGGCTAAGTATGCTCACAATGATGAGTATATGTACAAAAATGAAAACAAATAGAGTTCGTTACCAGCCTCTTACCACACCTCAAGTTGTCTTAATCTTCATTATTGCCCTTTACTTGTGTGACTTGAATAATAACATGAAACCAAACTCCACTGAGGACGGCTGAACCCTGCAAAGAACTCACAAAACCAAAGACGAACAACAAATATTTTTGGTGTTTTTGATTTATAAAACAAGCAAACAAAACAAGAACAAACCAAACAAAAGCAAACAAAGCAAAACCAAACCAAACAAAGCAAAATCTTTTTGGATTTTTCTTTTAAGGCAAACCAAAACCAAAAAGCCAAGAAACAAACCAAGAGAAACAACAAAAATATTTTTGGTATTTTTGTGTTTTTGAGAAAGCAGCAACAAGAACCAAAAAGAAAGCGAAACAACGGATATACAAAGGAACGACGAAACATGATATATAGATGAGTGATGTTTACGCACTTCTATTCTTGTAGACAGTTGTTGGTTCTCCAAGTGCAGAGGTTTGTAGAACAACAACAAGTTCCCTTAAGTGGATCACCCAAGGTTTATCAAACTCATTGAGGAAGTGGTTAAAGGTATCCCTCTCAAGCAACCCTGCAATTAAGATACAAGAAGTCTCTTGTGTCCCCAACACACCCAATACACTTGTCGGGTGTATAGGTGCACTAGTTCGGCGAAGAGATAGTAAAATACAAGTGGTAACAGTGCCAGAAAAGAGCTTCTGACTTTTTGTTGACGTGGGGTAACGTGTGTGAGTGCCAGAAAATAGCTTATGGCGTGGAGGACTAAACCAAGCAAACATGCAACATATCTAGATGCAAACGGTGTTTCAATGCTTAGAAACAAGGCCTAGGGATCATACTTTCACTAGCGAACACTCTCTCATATAAATATCCTCTTTTCATGATACTACTCTTAACTACTCTCCGGTTGGATACTCTACACGGTAGGGCCTTCCCCAATCTAGATAACCCCACACTATCACCTTGAGCGCTAGATGGTTCCAACAAACACCACAATTTCATAGAGACAACCAACTCAAAATATAACTCATGAATATATATGTAATCTAGATTAAGTGCCACACACGGCGTGCACGCTGTCACTGTCACACACGTGGGGAAAAGCATAGATCTATTAAAGCACAAAGAGTATTTATGTAGACTCAAGCCTAAGTGCCACCATGGCGTGCACACTGTCACTTTCACACACATGAGGAGAGCAGAGATCTATTGAAGCACTTGAGTAGCAAGGTAGATCTACTTGATTACAAAGATCATGACCACAAGAAGATCATGCATAGAGAGAGAGATGAACACATAGCTATCGGTAGAGACCTTAGCCTCGAAGGAGAACTACTCCCTCCTTATCATGGGAATCAGCAACGGTGATGGATATGGTGGTGGATATCGATGGAGATGGCTCCGGGGGCACTTCCCCATCCTTGACAGGGTGCCGGAATAGAGACTTTCTGTCACCTGAATCTCCCCTTCGGTGGCGGCAGCGCAGCGGAACTTTTTTTGGAAGTATGATGGATTATTTAGGGTTTTCTCCCCGGGAGCTTCTTATAGGCGAAGGAGGCAAGGTCGATGGAGGGCCAGGGGGGCCACACCCCCTATGGGCTAGGCCTAGGGTGGGCCCGCACCCACCTAGGGTGTGGCCACCCTAGTTTCCTCCTCCGTCCCGTCTTTGATTTCTGTATCGCTCAGGGAAAATATGAACTTTGGCTTTTGTCCCGTCCAATTCCGACAATATTCATTTTGTAGCTTTCTGAAACCAAAAACAGTAGAAAACAAGCAACTCGCACTATGGCATCTTGTCAATAGGTTAGTTCCAGAAAGTGTATAAAAATACCTCAAAGTGTAGACAAAACATAGCAAAGTGGATACTAAACAAGCATGGAACATCAAAAATTATAGATACGTTTCCGACGTATCAAGCATCCCCAAGCTTAACTCCTGCTCGTCCCCGAGTAGGTAAGTGATAATTAGAATAATTTTTTAGGTGACATGCACCATCATAATCATGATCAAACCATTTGCAAGCATTGAAAGCTGGGATCAAAGAACTCTAAACATGTGCATGAAAGATGGAGTTCTAACAGTAAGACAAAGTAACTATGCATGCAACATGAAAAGCAACAAACAAAGAGCATGAATAGTATGCATTGAAAAACGTTTGTTCATCTCACATACAGAAAACATGGCATAGTGGCATTCAGCTTGTCCCTCGTAGAGTAGCAAATAGATGCATAGGACACCTTCAAAGTTCACAACAGTGACTAGAAACAAATAGCACAAGAACAAGTAATATCACAATATGCATCAATCAATAAGTTTTGGGACACTGAACATAGAACTAAGAATGGCAACTGTGCTCTCTTAATGGTGCCTAAATGTAGAAGGTGGAGACTCAATAGTAGTGGAAGAAAGGCCCTTCATAAAGGGAAGCAAGGATTTCAAGTCTCAAAAAGAGCTTCCAAAAATTATGGTACTTGTTAGCTTTCAGCCCTCATTGCCCCTATCATAAGCATCTTGAAGTGATTAAGGTTAAAGTGAACAACTATGGAGCATATGCTTAACAAAGTATAAGTTGGCAATCTCAAGTCCCTTGAATACGAGGGCCACACCTCATGCTACTCAACTTCAGTCACCTATAAGTTCTTGTCATTGTAAGTACATGCGTATCATAGAGAACCGCCAACAGGGTACCCCTTGCACATGGTACAGGAGCTATCCCATAACCAAAATGACAAGGCAAGCAAACAATGAGCATCTCAGCGATCTTTTTATTTACAATGTGCATAGCTTTTAATTGAGGATGCTTCATAGATATCTCACTATGGTGATGCTGCAAGTTTCCACCATGATTAGGAATGGCTTAGGCTAGAGGCCTAGACGTTTCTCTAACACAAAATACATAACTCCATGGACTTACAAGTTCCCTCTTTATTTCACACCGGCGACATCCATAGAAAAAAGAGCATGATATCAATTGTGTACAAAGTACAAGTGCAATATTGAAAACGTTCCCCATGACAGCATGGTTCTGCTAATTCCAACGTATATGTGCAAGCATATACAACATAGATGACACAATGGTTCAAGTTTATTAGGGGCAAGTAATATAAAGTGTGCCATCAAGTTCGTGAGAGCTTTAATCACTACGTTTTCACATAACAAAATAGTTTTTAATTGGAAGATAGCTGAAAACAAAAATATACTTGGAATGGTGTATCACACCATGCATAGGAATTTATAGTGGAAACTTTGGAATAACTTGTTTTTTTGGGAGTTGGAAGCATGAGTAGAGCTTACTCTTACAAGTGGAGGCTAGCAAAAGACTGGGAGCAACCAACTAAGAGAGCAATAATGGCCATAATCATGTAGAGCGACAAAACATTACTAATCAAAGCATAAAGTGGTACTACAAGTCAAGGACTAAATGATCATAGAGGCTATGGTGACTTGTCATTGGCATAACATGGTGTGAGCATGTGCCAAGTCAACCCAAACAAAGCATCAAAGGAGAATATCACAATACTATGCTTTTGTATGCTAAAACAACACATGATTCCTTCAAGGCACATTAAGCAATACTAATTGTTTGGAACAAGTCATGATACAGCAATAATCACTAAGCATAAGGTCAAAACAACATCCAGCATGACATGATAAAGTCTAAGCCACAGTCAAAGCAATATCCTCTTGTACTACTAAGCAAGAACTTCCTACTCCTTTCCAACACCAAACGACTTATTTGAGACAACTCACAAAGATAATAATCAATAAAGATTAATGAGCTTGTCTCACAAATCCACAAAGATGAACTAAAAATTTCTAAGCTGAAAGCACAAGAAAACTAAGGCTAAACACAATGCTAGCAAAAGAGAACACTCACAAGACAATAAGAATGAAAACTAGAGTGTTCTAGGCAATGAAAACAGAGTGTGTCTCTCTCCGAAAGGAGTGTGATGAGCTCCAACCAACTTACTCAAGAAAACTAAGAAAACAAAAACCAAAACCAAAATTAAGACGCTCCAAGAACAATACAGCAGTGCATGAAACAATAAAAACAAAGTGTCTAGAAAGACCTGGGATTTTTATTGATGAAGAAGGGGATGCCTTGGGCATCCCCAAGCTTTGACGCTTGTAACTCTTGAATATTTCTTGGGGTGACATGGGGTGGCATTTCCAAGCTTGAGATTTTGTCCATTCTTCATCTCATTACATCATTCTCTCTTTACACCTGAAATTTTTCCTTCATACGAAACTTCACACAATCTTCATTAGCAGCATTAGTGTATTCAAAAGATAATAGACCTTTGGGTTTAGCTTTGGAACAGAAAAAATTATCACTAAAAACACAAGATACTGTATCAACTCCTTCAAAAATCTCAATTCCCCAAAAGAGAACTCAAAAGGGAATCAATAAGAAGCAAATGCAAATAATGGCAGAAATCTGTCAAAACAGACCAGCAGATATAAACAGATTTTTTATAAGATATTATGTTGCTCAAATCAAAAAGTTTTGAACTAACAAAAGTTAGCTAACATACTTTGGGATTTATTCGTAAATTTTCAACTCAATCCGACTTACATAGACTCCTCACGAATTTTTATGGTGGAGGATATAAATCTGTTTTAGGATAGCAACTCCCCAAATCTTACTTTTCTCTCATTAGAGGTCATTCTTGGCACAAAAAGCAAACAAAAAAGGATAAGGAGAGGTCAGTACTGAAGTAATAACTTCCAAGACTCAAGAAAACTCTTGGGTTATCTCCCAACAAGTACTTTTCTTTAACGCCTTTAAGTTAGGCTTGATAGTTTGAGAAGATGCTCACATAAGAGATATGAATTTAAGTAAAAGAGAGCATCAAGAAGCAAATTCAAAACATATTTAAGTCTAACCCACTTCCTATGCATAGGAATCTTGTAAAGAAACAAGTCATAAAAGCACAAAGCAACAAGCATAGGAAAGCAAAACAAGTGCAACTTCAAAACTTTCAACATAAAGAGGGGAAACTTAGTATTCTTGAGATGCATAAAACCATGTTTCCCTCTCTCAAAATAACTTTCAGTAGAAACATGAATAAAATTAACAATATAGATATCACATAAAACATTCTTATCATGAGCCACATGCCTATAATAATTATTACTCTCCACATAAGCATAGTCATTCTTATTAATTGTAGTGGGAGCAAATTCAACAAAATAGCTATCATCATTATTATCATCACCATAATCATCAAATATAGGAGGCATATTGTAATCACAATCAATTTTATCCTCAATAGTAGGTGGACTTAAAATATCATACTCATCATTGTAATGATCGTATATTGGAGGTATAGTATCACCATAAGCAATAGAATAGCTATCTTCCCAAGTGTGTTCATTTGTAAACATAGCATCATTAGAAGGAACATGGATAGCACAAATAGCACAACAACTATTAATATCATCATTTTCATAATTGGTACCAAAGAGATTTTAAATATCAAAAGTGGTGTGCTTTTTCGCAATCATGATCACTACTAAAGGTAATAGGCATAGGAACACCATCTAGCTCAGACTCATCAGCCAAAACTATAATAGGAGCAACATTGTAACATCCCAAAAATATTAAACTAGAATCATCAAACTCCAATCACCAAATTTAAGGTTAACAAAAACTTTTCTAAATAAAAATATGAAAGCATGCATGTGTGTATGCATTCCAATTTGGATTCTTTTGAATCACCTTGTTTGTATGTTTCTTTGCTTGGAAAATGATTCTTAGGTGAATTAAACATCATCTAAACAATCCCCACACTTTTCCCAAATACAAATAAATCAAAACAAACAAAATAAGGGAATGGTCACTTTGGACAAATTAACTCCCATGCCTACTTTGGCTATCTCTAACTTTCAGAACTTAACAGAAACTTGTTTGGATCTTTGCACCCCTTGATAGTACTCATAACAAAGTATCAAGGCCCACCTTGTGATCATCCAGAAACATTCAAATGCGTAGTTTAAATGACAGTTTAAAATTGAATCTATTTCATATGGGACGATCCCACTTTTTCAAAAACCATTCAAACAAGCTCAACTTTCAAAACCCAAGCATCTACAGACTCACCCGCACATGCCTAGCACACCCACCAAAAATCTTTTCAAAATTCAAAACTTGAATTCATGCGGCCATCTCATCAAACACCTTGCAGATTCAAATCAACAAAATCACAAACACTATAGTGTGCAGTGTTTTGGGCCAAACTTGTTCCCTCTCTGGACACCACTAGCCTTAGTAGACCATCTAACGAACTTAACTAATCACTAGCACCACTGTGAGCTCACCAATGTCATCAATGGTGAACATCCGAGTGCACCCTTGCCACCCACATGTCGACAGCAAGCTAGGGGAAGCACCAAGCCTAGCCAGCATGTCTGGGAGGTAGCCCATGCCTCACCGCCCCCTCTCGACTAGCCCTGCCTCGCAGACAATTCCCAAAACTGCCAGGAACGCCACGCCTGTGCCGCTGTCGACCATGCCGACGTGCGCCGCAGAGCACGCACCGTTCCCACGCAACCTGCCAACATGCTCCCCACCATCCCAGGAACACGCCAGACATGCCCATTTCACCGCCCGTGCCTCGTATCCACCGCTCGCCGTCGAAGACGCCGCCTCTGCCGCGCAGAACGTCGAGCGTTCCAGACCGTTTGCCACCGCCCCTACACACTCATTAAAGCCATAGAGCATCATCAGGAGACCACCGATCGATCGCCACCCTCGGCCATGCCTCTAGCAGCCCGTAGCCATGTCACCACAGTCGCCTGCCCATCCCGTTCGGTCTCACCGTCGAGACTATAAATAGAGGCCTCCCCCGCTCAAACTCTTCACACCATATCACTCCCCTATCCTCACTGATCGTTCCACCCCGTTCCTAGAGCAAGGCGAGCAGCGCAACGCCGGAATTTGGCCGGAGCCCGCCGCTTCTGGAGAAGAAGGGAGCCAGCGATTGGAGCCGCCCCAGGAGAAGCTGCCGGTACCAGGAGGTTCGACGTTGTCGACTTCGTCGTTCGCCCGCTTCGCCGACCCTCGCCTGAGCCTCGGTGAGCCTACCACGACCCCCACCTGCCGCGTTAGGGTTCTGTCTTGCCGACGCTGCCCGACGTGGACGATGAACCAGAGCCGTTGGATTAGAACCAGATCCAACGCACCACGTTGCCCCGTACCTCTTCGCGTTTTAAGAGCCACTGAATGGTGAAACCCCCCTGTCATTTGAGCCCCACGCCGCGGATTGACACTGGGCCGGCCCGCTAGCAGTTCCCCCGCAGCCCACTCGTTTGAATTTAAATTTTTCCATTTAAGTTCAAACCTAGTTCTGTACCCATTTTCAAAAATCAACCCAACTCGATTCAATGAACCAAATTGAATGAAACCAATTTTGTTAGAAAGATATTGAACTGCTTAATCCAAGCCCGTTGGATTCAAATGATTTGAAAATCTATAGATCAACCTTGGTAAAAATAACAAGGCAGAAGCTTTTCTGCATTCAAACATTTTTCAAATTTAAACTATAATAGCTTTTGAGTTGATTCCAACTCTCAAAAATCACATTTGATCATACCTTTCAGAATATATAAAAATATATGGGTTTAATTACATAAATAATGTTCAAGTAATAAAAGGATGCCACATAGGCATTTTTAGTCATTTATTTTTAATTAAAATAAAAGGTTAAATCTTATTAAATTGTGACAACACTTTAAATCACATTCCCATGTACTGAAATGTGTGGTGATGACATGTGTCAACATGATCCCATGTTTGGTTTGGAGAATATTAAATCTTAAATAGTTTTTCAATGAGTAGAAATTACTTTTCTAAAAAATAAAAGAAATTAAACCAAGCTTTAATCTTGTAATGTTAGTGATGATGCTTGATCATCTATAAGACCCTTTTGTGTGATGATTGAAAGTAGTTAAGTATTGTTTGGTGATTGTGTACCATGTATTTATTTATAGACGCTAGTACCGACCAAGGATACGAGGAGAAAGGAGGATACTACAAAGAAGAAGCCGAGGAGAACTTCAACCACTGCTCTGCACAAGGCAAGCTAACACTTGCAACTATGAGAGTTAAATAACCTATGCAATGCACTAAGCATGCTTGGTTAGATACATTTGAGGATACCCAATCCTAGTTTTACCTGCAAGCTTTCTACTTTATTTCTTTATCAAAGCTAGTACTTAGAGCTTACTTAAGTGAATTGTAGATTCTAGGAAGATAACTGAAGGTTGCATAAAGAGCATAAAACTTGGCCTAAGCTAGATAATCTTTATGTCCTCCTAAGGCATGAGATTGAACTTAGTTAAACTCCACTAGTTTACCACCCCTCATTAGTACTTACCCCCACTTGTAGATGCTAGTGCTAAGCATAAAACTTGATCAACTTTAGATGGGAATACTTGGTGTAAATGGTTATGAAAACCTTGGAATGATGGATCATTCTATTGAAATGTTTTGGACATGTGTTTCCGAACACCAGATGATTTTGGTGATGAAAATGTTGAGGCATGAGCCTTAGCCCTTTATAAAACTGATGGTTGTCTGGATGCGATACCATTCCAATTTTACCATACAACCACAATACCCGAGAATTGGGTAGGGCTTGACTGGAAACTTATATACCTTAGTATTGGTTCCCTCACGGCCAAGGTCTGAGCTGAGGCTACCTTGTGAAGATTGTCCACCTGTGCAGTACCCAAGATGACAGTTGGTCATGGTTGGGAGGCCAAACTCACAGGAGAGGTGCTTATACTAGGGCGTGTAATTGAAAGTTTAGGATTGATTATCCGCATACTGAGTATGGTGAATTCAGGATTTGTTCCTGACGGATGTATCGAATGTTGTGGTGAAAGTGTACAATCTCTGCAGAGTGTCAAACTATTCGAATAGCCGCGTCCGTGGTTATGGACAGTTGGAGTGGCCATACTATTCCCCCGTCAGATGTTTTCAAAATGACTTGTGAAATGGATTGAGATTTTGACTTGACCACAACAGAGTTGTGATATGAAATACAGATTCCCACTTAGGTGTTATAAAACTTCAACTAGCTTTCTTCGTTTCTAAACTTAGTAGAGGTAAATCTGGCTTTTTGCAAAACAACCCTAGAGCTTAGTGTCCTATTACAAAAACCCTTTCCCTTGTTAGTATTAGTTTGCGAGTACTTAAAGAGTACTCATGTCTTTGTCCCTGGCTATTCCCATGGCCAGACTATGAAGAGGAGTACCAGGAGGATGGACCCCAGGAAGGTTACGAAAACTAGGATCATCTCCCATCGTCAGCATTGCCTGTGACCCCAAAGATGGAGCTTCGCCTACGCTACCAGTATTATTACGTATTTCCGTTGCTGAAGTTGTATTAAGAACTGGATCATGAGATCCTTATTTGTGTAAAGACCTTATGTATGGTTTGTAATGGATGATGTACTATGGTATCCAATTCTGTTATGTCTCGCAAAAATGGTAATCCTGGGATTGCGATGTATGGCATAACAGGCATCTGGGATTAAAAATCCGGGTGTTGACAAGTTGGTATCAGAGCCATCCTGACCATAGGAGACCCTAGTTAGACTGGATGTTTGAATCAAAAACTTAGTTTCAAAACCAAAGGAAACAAATATTTACAAAAAACTTATTCCCATTCTTATCACCTTGATTATTTTACAAAAAATCATGTTCCTCAAAAACTCTTTCAAAATACATAAAATTTGACACACTTGATCACTCTACTAACTTACTCATCCTATATTCTTATAGATGAACGTGAAGTACAACAAGTTTTACCAGTTGGGAAATGGTGGCGACCTTATCTTTGAGAGGGATTTGGATCAGCTTTCGGAACTTATGGAGCGTCCGCACCCCGAGTTCTTCGAAGCTCAGCTCAATGATCAAGGAGGAGAAGATCTGCAGTGGCTAATTGTTGCAAGTCTCCGAGGAAAGATTGAACCTCCCACTGCCGAGGGAATTCAATTCACCTTGAGAGAGAACAACTGGCTCGATGGACTTGCCAGGGCCATGCAGGAAGCTCTTGCCCGTCTGTGTGGGAAGAGTATCAACCAGATCAAGGGTACCCGCTTTGAGTTTTCCCAAGGCGTGATGCTAATGGACAGCCACTGGAATCCCCATACCACCACGAGCTGAAGACCCAATTGGACCACCTTAGCTTCATGATGTACGATCATCAGCAGGAGTTGGATAATTGCCGTGACTACTCCAACCACAAGTCCGCCATCATCAAGATGAAGGATCAGACCATCGCCATGCTAGCAAAGGATCGCAAGTCTCGTCACCGTCAGCTTGACAAGAAGGAGCGCATCATTGCCCGTCTTCACCACCGTATCTCGTCTTTGGAGGAGACCATCCATGAGAGAGACATGTAGTTGGAGGAAAGGGAGAATACCGGAGAAGATCTTCGTGGAGACCCCTACTCCTATCTCAGCGATGATGATGATTTTCTGGAGGATCAGGCTATGGATTTCTTCACTGATGAGGAGGATTTCGCCTTCATCAATGACGACGAGGATGATGAGGATGACGACTACACCGACTCCGAGGAGTAGTAGCACTTGAGCACTAGCGTAGTGAGTTGTATTCGGTCCCACTGTATCATAGTTTCCAGAATGGTTCTTCAAACCATCTGTTTTTCTTGTTTTGTGGTGTGTGTTTGTATCGAGTGCTATGAATGAATGAATGAATGAAAAGCAAGTTGCTAGAAAATCTGAGTCAAACTTTAAAAACTTTTCAAAGTCCCAAAACCTTATAAATTTCCCTCTTTTCTCATGATCTATCTCAATCCTCAGATGCCATGCGGAGGAAGTGGTTCATCCCCGGACCCGATGTTGCAGATCCTACAAATGTTGGTTTCTCACCGCGAAGCTGAAAGAGCGGAACGTCAAGCCAACCTAGCCACCCTTCAGCAGATAGCTCAGCTAGCCCACAATAATCAAGGCCACAGAAATCAGGACAACCATGGATCTAAGCTCAAGAGTTTCCAGAACACCAACCCACCTGTTTTTACTAAGTCGAAAGAGCCCCTAGATGCCGACGATTGGCTGCAGACCATGGAAAACAACCTAGAAGTCTCCGGAGTGGACGCTAACGAGAAAGTACTGTTCGCCACCCACTATCTAGCCGGATATGCCAGAGCATGGTGGAACAGTGTTCGTGCAATGACCGGAGGACAGATGATGACCTGGGAAGAATTCAAGGGCAAGTTCAGCAGAACCCATGTGCCACCGGGTTTGATTGAGAGAATGAGAGACGAGTTCAGAGAACTGAAGCAAGGACGGATGACCGTAGTGGAATACCGTGACAAATTCTTGTCACTAGCTAGGTATGCCCCGGATGAGATCGACACTGAAGCCAAGAAGAAAGAGAGATTCCTGAATGGTCTGCACGATGAGATGAAGACTGTGTTAGTCAATATACCCTTTGCTGATATTGAAGCCCTTATCGACTCGGTAATCCATATGGAAGGAAAGATCAACCAAGCCAATGAGAACCGCAAGCATCGCATGATGCATCAGCCAGGAACCCATCAGACCCCAAAGTATCGCCCTAACCCATCTCCAGGATTTGCCCCAAGAACCAATAGACCCTCGATGAACCGTCCGACCTATCCCAACCGTGGAAACCCTAGGACCGGAGGAAATCACAACAACCCCGGCAACTCTAGCAATTTCAATCGTGCCCCACCCAAGTTCAACAACAATAATGCTGCCGCCAACACCAACACTGCCCCGAGGACCGGAAGCAATGATGTGCATGTTGCAGCAAAGGACAAGTCGCAAGTGACTTGTTATGACTGTGGAAATAAGGGTCACTACTCCAACGAGTGCCCCAACAAGAAGAATGCCGCAGCCCCCAATGCAAATGCCCCAGCTCAGCATCAGCGTCGTGTTCAGCCAGGAAGAAGGTTTTCCCTAGGGAATTCACTCAACCGCAACGGCCGTCTTTTCCTCATGCATGCTGAAGAAGCTCAGGAAGCGCCAGACGTCGTGATGGGTATGTTTTCTATTAATTCAGTACTTCCAAGAGTGTTGTTTGATTCGGGTGCATCGCATTCATTTTTCACTGAAGAATTTTCTTGCACTAGTAAGATTCAACCAACAAAACTGAAGCATGTTATGATCGTCCAAATTCCCGGTTCAACCACCAAGTCTAGGCAAATTTGCAAAGCCGTCCCTATCCGAATCCATGGCATAGATTTTTATGCTAATCTGATAGTACTCGGAACTAAAGGTTTGGAAGTAGTACTAGGAATGAATTGGATGTCCAAACATAAAGGATTGATTGACTATGCCAAGAAAGCCATTACCATGACCAGTACAGCCGGAATATCAGTCGAGCATATATCTGAAACCTTACCTCGTCAATTCAAGTGCAACAAGAGTATAGCCCAACCTACCATTGACCAAGTCTGGATAGTCTGTGAATACCTCGATGTATTTCCAGATGTTTTGCCCGGTATGCCCCCAGATCGGGATATCGAGTTTATCATTGAACTAATCTCCGGAACAGGACCCATAGCCCAGAGACCCTATAGTATGAACCCTTCTAAACTAGCAGAACTGAAGAAGCAACTGGATTCCATGTTGGAAATTGGATTGATTCAACCAAGTGCGTCACCATGGAGATCACATGTCTTGTTTGTGGACAAGAAGGATGGAGGTAACCGTTTGTGTATGGATTATCGGAAGTTGAATGATGTCACCATCAAGAACAAGTATCCTTTGCCCAAGATAGAAGATTTGTTTGATCAGTTGACCGGTGCCAAAGTGTTTTCTAAGATTGATCTTAGAACAGGCTATCATCAACTCAAGATTCGCGCAGAGGATATTCCCAAGACTGCCTTTACCACCAGATATGGATTACACGAGTATACTGTCATGTCTTTTGGATTGACCAATGCCCCTGCTTATTTCATGAATCTCATGAATAAGATTTTTATGGACTTCCTGGATAAGTTTGTCGTTGTTTTCATCGATGACATACCGATTTATTCCAAATCAGAAGAAGAACATGAGCTACACCTAAGGACCATTCTTGGAACCCTTAGAGAGCATCAGTTGTATGCCAAGTTTAGCAAATGTGAATTTTGGTTACAGGAGGTAGGATTCCTCGGCCACATTGTCTCAGCCGGAGGAATTGCCGTTGACCCTGCAAAGGTGAAAGATGTCAAAGATTGGCAAGCCCCAACCACTCAAACCCAAGTTCGTGCATTTCTCGGATTGGCGGGATATTACCGCAAGTTCGTAGAAGGATTCTCGAGTATCGCCAGACCCATGACCCAATTGCTGAAGAAGGACAAGAAGTTTGAATGGACAGACAAATGCGAAGCGAGTTTTCAAGAACTCAAGAGGAGATTGATTTCAGCCCCAATCTTAATCATGCCGGATATCACAAAGCCCTTCGATGTGTATTGTGATGCATCCAAGATCGGTCTCGGATGTGTGCTAATGCAAGAAGGCAAAGTTATCTCTTATCTATCTCGACAATTGAAACAACATGAGCAAAATTACCCAACCCATGACCTCGAACTCGTAGCCGTAGTTCTAGCCCTGAAGACATGGAGGCATTACCTGATGGGAAACCGTTGTGAGATTTAGTCGGATCACAAGAGCCTGAAGTATATATTCACTCAGAAGGAGCTAAATATGAGGCAGAGAAGATGGATTGAGCTAATCAAGGATTACAATCTGGACATTCACTATCACCCCGGTAAAGCCAACGTGGTAGCAGATGCCCTTAGCAGATTGCTGTGTCGCTTGAACTCCATGATTTTGAGGAGCAACCAAGTTTGCACAAAGAGATGGAAGATTTTCGAATGGAATTAGTAAGTGAAGGATTTTTGGCTAGCATAGAACTTCAACCCACTTTGATCAGCCAGATCAAAGAGGTGCAGAAAGTAAATGCTAGTATTGACGGAATCAAGCGTCGTATTGGTACAGGCAAAGTACCTGGATTCACCGAAGACGAAGAAGGAGTTCTGTGGTACAAAGGACGCCTTTGTGTACCAGCAGATTCTGAGTTGAAAGAACTTATTCTCAAGGAAGCTCATGATACTCTTTATTCTATCCACCCCGGAGGAACTAAGATGTATCAAGATTTGAAAGAGCAATTTTGGTGGCATAAGATGAAGAGAGAAATCGGAAGCTATATCGCCAAGTGTGATATATGTCAGCGAGTCAAGGCCGGACATCAAAGACCCGCTAGATTGTTGCAACCATTACAGATTCCGAAATGGAAATGGGATTCCGTTGGAATGGACTTTATCACCGGATTGCCTACTTCTAGTAGGGGAAATGACTCTATCTGGGTCATAGTGGACAGATTGTCCAAAGTCGCCCATTTCTTACCCGTCAAGACCACTTATCAAAGTTCGAAGCTAGCAGAGTTATACATCGCTAGAATCGTCAGTTTGCATGGAGTCCCCAAGAACATCGTATCGGATCGAGGAACTCAGTTTACCTCAAGATTCTGGAAGAAAGTCCAAGAAGGTTTAGGAACCCGACTAGATTTCAGCACCGCGTATCACCCTCAGACTGATGGACAAACAGAGCGAGTAAATCAAATACTCGAAGATATGCTGAGAGCATGTGTGTTAGAGTACGGATCTAAGTGGGAAGACTGTCTGCCGTTCGCAGAATTTTCATACAACAATAGTTATCAAGCTAGTTTGCAAATGGCCCCATTTGAATTCATGTACGGAAGAAAGTGTCGCACCCCTTTGAACTGGTCGGAAGTAGGAGAGAGTCAGATTTTTGGACCCGACATCCTACGAGAAGCAGAAGAGAAGGTTCACAAGATTCGTGAGCACCTCAAGACAGCCCAGTCCAGACAGAAGAGCTACGCCGACAAGAGACGTCGAGACCTCGCCTTCAACATAGGAGATTTTGTGTATCTGAAAGTGTCGCCATTGAAGGGAATGCAGCGTTTCCAACTCAAAGGAAAGTTAGCCCCCAGATATATCGGCCCCTTCAAGATTCTGAACCATCGAGGAGAAGTGTCGTATCAACTGGAACTACCCGAAGAGATGTCAGCCGTGCACAATGTGTTCCATATCTCATTACTTCGCAAGTGTCTCGAAGTTCCTGAGAAGACTGAAGTGTTCAAGAATATTGATCACCGGACCATAGAGATCAACGATGACCTGACCTATCCCGAAGTACCCATCCGTATTTTGGAAGAAGCTTTCCGAACTACCAGAACCCGAAGCATCAAGTTTCTCAAAATTCAGTGGAGCAACCACACGGAAGAGGAAGCTACCTGGGAACGCGAAGATCACATCAGGACGGAGTTTCCCGATCTCTTCAAATCCTAGGTAATCTTTTCGTCATTTTTCAAATCTCGGGACGAGATTTTGTTTAAGGGGGGAAGGTTTGTAACATCCAAAAAATATTCAACTAGAATCATCAAACTCCAATCACCAAATTTAAGGTTAACAAAAACTTTTCTAAATAAAAATATGAAAGCATGCATGTGTGTATGCATTTCAATTTGGATTCTTTTGAATCACCTTGTTTGTGTGTTTCTTTGCTTGGAAAATGATTCTTAGGTGAATTAAACATCATCTAAACAATCCCCACACTTTTCCCAAAGACAAATAAATCAAAACAAACAAAATAAGGGAATGGTCACTTTGGCCAAATTAACTCCCATGCCTACTTTGGCTATCTCTAACTTTCAGAACTTAACAGAAACTTGTTTGGATATTTGCACCCCTTGATAGTACTCATAACAAAGTATCAAGGCCCACCTTGTAATCATCCAGAAACATTCAAATGCCTAGTTTAAATGACAGTTTAAAATTGAATCTATTTCATATGGGAAGATCCCACTTTTTCAAAAACATTCAAACAAGCTCAACTTTCAAAACCCAAGCATCTACAGACTCACCAGCACATGCCTAGAACACCCACCAAAAATATTTTCAAAATTCAAAACTTGAATTCATGCGGCCATTTCATCAAACACCTTACATATTCAAATCAACAAAATCACAAACACTATAGTGTGCAGTGTTTTGGGCCAAACTTGTTCCCTCTCTGGACACCACTAGCCTTAGTAGATTATCTAACGAACTTAACTAATCACTAGCACCACTATGAGCTCGCCAATGTCATCAATGGTGAACAGACGAGTGCACCCTTGCCATCCACATGTCGACAGCGAGCTAGGGGAAGCACCAAGCCTAGCCAGCATGTCTGGGAGGTAGCCCATGCCTCACCGCCCCCTCTCGACCAGCCATGCCCAAAACCGCCAGGAACGCCGCGCCCGTGCCGCTGTCGACCATGCCGACGTGCGCCGCAGAGCACACACCGTTCCCACGCAACCTGACCACCTCGAGCCCTCGCCGCCCGCCAACATGCTCCCCACCATCCCAAGAACACGCCAGACATGCCCATTTCACCGCCCGTGCCCTGTAGCCACCGCTCACCATCGAAGACGCCGCCTCTGCCGTGCAGAACGTCGAGCGTTCCATACCGTTTGCCACCGCCCCTACACACGCATTAAAGCCATAGAGCATCGCCAGGAGACCACCGATCGATCGCCACCCTCGGCCATGCCTCTAGCAGCCCGTAGCCATGTCGCCACCGTCGCCTGCCCATCCCGTTCGGTCTCACCGTCGAGACTATAAATAGAGGCCTCCCCCGCTCAAACTCTTCACACCATCTCACTCCCCTCTCCTCACTGATTGTTCCACCCCGTTCCCGGAGCAAGGCGAGAAGCGCATCGCCAGAATTTGGCCGGAGCCTGCCGCTGCTGGAGAAGAAGGGAGCCAGCGATTGGAGCCGCCCCAGGAGAAGCTGCCGGTACCAGGAGGTTCGCCGTCGTCGACTTTGTCGTTCGCCCGCTTTGCCGACCCTCGCCTGAGCCCCGGTGAGCCTCCCACGACCCCCACCTGCCGCGTTAGGGTTCTGTCTCGCCGGCGCTGCCCGACGTGGACGATGAACTAGAGCCGTTGGATTAGAACCAGATCCAACGCACCACGTTGCCCCGTACCGCTTCGCCTTTTAAGATCCACTGACTAGAGGAACCCCATGTCAGTTGAGCCCCGCGCCGTGGAGTGACACTAGGCTGTCCCGCTAGTAGTTCCCGCGCATCCCACTCGTTTGAATTTAACTTTTTCCATTTAAGTTCAAACCTAGTTATGTACCCATTTTCAAAAATAAACCCAACTCGATTCAGTGAACCAAATTAAATGAAACCAATTTTGTTAGAAAGATATTGAACTGCTTAATCCAAGACCGTTGGATTCAAATCATTTGAATCTATAGATCAACCTTGGTAAAAATAACAAGGCAGAAGCTTTTCTGAATTCAAACATTTTTCAAATTTAAACTATAATAGCTTTTGAGTTGATTCCAACTCTCAAAAATCACATTTGATCATACCTTTTAGAATATATAAAAATATATGGGTTTACTTACAGAAATAATGTTCAAGTAATAAAAGTATGCCACATAGGCATTTCTAGTCATTTATTTTTTAATTAAAATAAAAGGTTAAATCTTATTAAATTGTGACACCACTTTAAATCACATTCCCATGTACTGAAATGTGTGGTGATGACATGTGTTAACATGATCCCATGTTTGGTTTGGAGAATATTAAATCTTATGTAGTTTTTTAATGAGTAGAAATTACTTTTCTAAAAAATAAAAGAAATTAAACCAAACTTTAATCTTGTAATGTTAGTGGTGATGCTAGATCATCTATAGGACCCTTTTGTGTGATGATTGAAATTAGTTAAGTATTATTTGGTGATTGTGTACCACGTATTTATTTATAGACGCTAGTACCGACCAAGGATACGAGGAGGAAGGAGGATACTACGAAGAAGAAGCCGAGGAGAACTTCAACCACTGCTCTGCACAAGGCAAGCTAACACTTGCAATTATGAGAGTTAAATAACCTATGAAATTCACTAAGCATGCTTGGTTAGATACATTTGAGGATACCCAATCCTAGTTTTACCTGCAAGCTTTATACTTTATTTCTTTATCAAAACTAGTACTTAGAGCTTACTTAAGTGAATTGTAGATTCTAGGAAGATAACTGAAGGTTGCATAAAGAGCATAAAACTTGGCCTAAGCTAGATAATCTTTATGTCCTCCTAAGTCATGAGATTGAACTTAGTTAAACTCCACTAGTTTACCACCCCTCATTAGTACTTACCCCCACTTGTAGATGCTAGTGCTAAGCATAAAACTTGATCAACTTTAGATGGGAATACTTGGTGAAAATGGTTATAAAAACCTTGGAATGATGGATCATTCTATTGAAATGTTTTGGACATGTGTTTCCGAACACCAGATGATTTTGGTGATGAAAATGTTGAGGCATGAGCCTTAGCCCTTTATAAAACTGATGGTTGTCTGGATGCGATACCATTCCAATTTTACCGTACAACCACAATACCCGAGAATTGGGTAGGGCTTGACTGGAAACTTATATACCTTAGTATTGGTTCCCTCACGGCCAAGGTCTGAGCTGAGGCTACCTTGTGAAGATTGTCCACCTGTGCAGTACCCAAGATGACAGTTGGTCATGGTTGGGAGGCCAAACTCACAGGAGAGGTGCTTATACTAGAGCGTGTAATTGAAAGGTTACGATTGATTATCCGCATACTGAGTATGGTGAATTCAGGATTTGTTCCTGGCAGATGTATCGAATGTTGTGGTGAAAGTGTACAATCTCTGCAGAGTGTCAAACTATTCGAATAGCCGCGTCCGCGGTTATGGATAGTTGGAGTGGCCATATGGTTCCCCCGTTAGATGTTTTCAAAATGACTTGTGAAATGGATTGAGATTTTGACTTGACCACAATAGAGTTGTGATATGAAATACAAATTCCCACTTAGGTGTTATAAAACTTCAACTAGCTTTCTTCGTTTCTAAAATTAGTAGAGGTAAATCTGGCTTTTTGCAAAACAACCCTAGAGCTTAGTGTCCTATTACAAAAACCCTTTCCCTTGTTAGTATTAGTTTGCGAGTACTTAAAGAGTACTCATGGCTTTGTCCCTGGCTATTCCCATGGCCAGACTATGAAGAGGAGTACCAGGAGGATGGACCCCAGGAAGGTTACGACAACTAGGATCATCTCCCATCGTCAGCATTGCCTATGACCCCGAAGATGGAGCTTCGCCTACGCTACCATTATCATTACGTATTTCCGCTGCTGGAGTTGTATTAAGAACTGGATCATGAGATCCTTATTTGTGTAAAGACCTTATGTATGGTTTGTAATGGATGATGTACTATGGTATCCAATTCTGCTATGTCTCGCAAAAATGGTAATCCTGGGATTGCGATGTATGGCATAACAGGCATCTAGGATTAAAAATCTGGGTGTTGACAAACATGCTTAGAGGAATATACCATTTACTCTCTCCTTTTACTCCTCTTCTTCTTCTCCTCCTCTTTATGAGGGAGAGGCTTGAAAGCAAGCTTATCCACATACCCTAGTTTATTGTTAGAGACAATAGAAGAAACTTTGGAGGATTCCTCCTTTTCATTAATAAGAACAAAACTCATATCAGTCCTATCATATTTTGGTAAAATATCATCTTTTATAAGATTTTGTATGTAAGTATTCGCGTGGCAGTTATCAACACAATAAATATGACACCCATGCATGACGCAATTCATACCAAAAGCACTCATGTCTACCAAAGAAGTTTTTCTTGATAACTCTTCACACCCCAAAAACAATGTAAGTTCATCATGTTGATTATCAGTGATCGCGTTATCACAATACAAGCTTGAAGCACTCATTGGATTAGAATGGTCATTAGTATGGCCTGAGCATTGAAAATTGAAATGACCCACTTCATAGCAGAGTTCACAAATAAAAGGATAGAGGGCACAATTTTTTTACCAAGATCATTTAGAGCCTTATACCACGTTCTGGTTTTTTCATTACAGTGTGTGATACAATATTCTTCTTCTATTTGATTCTTCTCACAAGGTCTATGCATACCACAAAAATTAACAAGCTTATAAGAAATTGTACTTTCAGAAGTTTGAGCATGATTATTGCAATCATTAATAACATTTTCATTTTCCATGCAAGTGTCTTTAAAAGGTTCATGATACATGTCCCACTTTTCTTTAGGAGCATTAATATGGGAAGAAAAGGCTCTATAATATTTAACAAGAATTTGAGGCTCAATACCATATCTAGCACTAAGCTCTTGAAAATTAGCAATTTCAGCAAAAGACTTAATGCAATCATACTCATAGTTTATACCTGGTTCTTTACCTTTGTCGTTATCCCAACCTTCGGTATTTCTTTGAATTGTTTCAAGAAGATCTCACTTAGCCTTGACCTCCTTACTTGTGAAGGATCCCTCTAAACAGGTATCCAGATAGTCCTTGTAATGTCCTGAAAGCCTTGCATAAATATTATTGATAACAACATTACTAGGGAGCTCATGAATGGGACATTTGAGCATTAGTGACTTCAATCTCCCCCAAGCTTGGGCAATACTTTCTACCTCATGAGGATGAAAATTATAAATATAATTCCTATCTTTATGAATTTCATGAGGAGGATAAAATTTAGAGTAAAAGAGAGATTCAAGTTCCTTCCACTCCAAATTATGAGGATAATCTAGTAGCTCATACCACTCCCTTGCTTTGTCCCTAAGTGAGAAAGGGAATAGCTTCCTATTAACTTGGTCCATTGAAATACCTGCACACTTGAACAACTCGCATAATTCATGTATAAAGATTAGATGATCACCAGGATGGACAGTTCCATCTCCAAAATAGCAGGTATTCATAACATGTTCAACAATTTCAATAGGTACTTTAAAAGGGACACTTTTAGTATGTGGATTTAAAATATCACAAGTATCATTAGAATTACCACATATGGGAGATAAAGTATCATCAAAGCAAATTTTCTTCCGTAAAGCTGGGGAACTAAAACTATCTTTCTCATAAAAACTAGCTTCCCCAAGCTTAGACGTTTCCATACCATTAGTAACAATGGTGTTCAAAAAAATCATACTAATAACATTGTTATTAGCATACAAAGAAGGTTCCATAGGTTTTTTAATTTTATTTTCAAATCACTCAAGTTCTAACTTAGAAAAAATACTAAAAAGCTCTCTAATTTTTATTGTTATTTTCCATTAAGCCTAACTAGTGAAAACAAGAAACAAAGAGACAAAATTGCAGAATCTAAAGGAAATAACTTCGAGCACTCGCACCGGAGGATGTGAGTACCTTTTACCTTACCTTCCTGGCAACGGCGCCAGAAGAGAGCTTGATGTCTACGCACTTCTATTCTTGTAGACAGTTGTTGGGCCTCCAAGTACAGAGGTTTGTAGAACAACAACAAGTTTAACTTAAGTGGATCACCCAAGGTTTATCGAACTCAGGGAGGAAGTGGTCAAAGGTATCCCTCTCAAGAAACCCTGCAATTAAGATACAAGAAGTCTCTTATGTCCCCAACACACCCAATACACTTGTCAGGTGTACAGGTGCACTAGTTTGGCGAAGAGATAGTAAAATACAAGTGGTAACGGTTCCAGAAAAGAGCTTATGACTTGTTATTGACGTGGAGTAACGTGTGTGAGTGCCAGAAAATAGCTTATGGCATGGAGGACTAAACCAAGCAAACATGCAACAGATCTAGATGCAAACGGTGTTTCAATGCTTAGAAACAAGGCCTAGGGATCATACTTTCACTAGTGAACACTCTCTCATATAAATATCCTCTCTTCATGATATTACTCTTAAATCTCCGGTTGGACACTCTAATCCACGGTAGGGCCTTCCCAATCTAGATAACCCCACACTATCACCTTGAGCGCTAGATGGTTCCAACAAACACCACAATTTCATAGAGACAACCAACTCAAAATATAACTCATGAATATATATGTAATCTTGCTTAAGTGCCACACACGGTGCGCACGTTGTCACTGTCACACACGTGGGGAAAAGCATAGATCTATTAAAGCACAAAGAGTATTTATGTAGACTCAAGCCTAAGTGCCCCCATGGCGTGCACGCTGTCACTTTCACACACATGGGGAGAGCACAGATCTATTGAAGCACTTAAGTAGCAAGGTAGATCTAATTGATTACAAAGCTCATGACCACAACAAGATCATGCATATAGAGAGAGATGAACACATAGCTACCGGTAGAGCCCTTAGCCTCGAAGGAGAACTACTCCCTCCTCATCATGGGAATCAGCAACGGTGATGGAGATGGTGGTGGAGATCGATGGAGATGGCTCCGGGGGCACTTCCCCGTCCCGGCAAGGTGCCGGAACAGAGACTTTCTGTCCCCCGAATCTCCCCTTCGGTGGCGACGGCGCAGTGGAACTTTTTCTGGAAGTATGATGCATTATTTAGGGTTTTCTCCCCGGGGGATTCTTATAGGCAAAGGAGGCAAGGTCCATGGAGGGCCAGGGGGCCCACACCCCCTATGGGCGCAGCCTAGAGTGGGCCCACGTGTTGGAGATATGCCCAAGAGGCAATAATAAAGTGGTTATTATCATATCTTCATACTTATGATAAATGTTTACATACCATGCTATAATTGTATTAAACGGAAACATTAATACTTGTGTGATTTGTAAACATAAAAGAGTCCCTAGTAAAGCCTCTTGTTAAACTAGCTTGTTGGTTAATATATGATTATGGTTTCCTGATCATGAACATAGATATGTTATTAACAACAGGGTCATATCATTAGGAGAATGATGTGATGGACATACTCCTATAGTTAAGCGTAGCATAAAGATCAAGTCATTTAATATAGTTCATTTGCTATATGCTTTCTGATACATAGTAACCTAATTCCTTCGACCATGAGATCATGTTAATCACCATCACAAGAACGATGCTTTGATGACATCAAACACCACACCGTAACTGGGTGGCTATAAAGGTGGCATTGAGTGTTTGGAAAGTATGGGTTGAGGCACATGGATCAAGAGTGGGATTTGTCCATCCATATGACGGATAGATATACTCTGGGCCCTCTCGGTGGAATGTCATCCAATTATCTTGCAAGCATGTGACTGGCTCACAAGGGATCACATATCACGGGAAGGAGAAAAGAGTACTTATCGGTAACGAGGTTGAACTAGGTATGCAGAGATACCGACGATCATAACCTCGGATAAGTAAACTATCGTGAGACAAAGGGAAATTGGTATCGTATGTAAGTGGTTCATTCGATCGCAAAGTAATCGTAGAAATATGTGGGAGCCATATGAATTTCCAGATTCCTCTATTGGTTATTGTTCGGAGAAGTGTCTCGATCATGTCCGCATAATTCACGAACCGTAGGGAGACACACTTAAGGATTCGACGTTGTTTGAGTAGTTATGGTATTATGAGAAAGAGACCGAATGTTGTTCGGAATCTCGGATGGGATCCGGGATATCACGAGGAGATCCGGAATGGTCCGGAGAATAAGATTCATATAAGGAAAGTCCCATTTCGGAGTTCGGGAATGATTCCGGTGTTTTCATCGGGAATGTTCTAGAAGGTTCTGGAATGTCCGGCACTCCGGAGGGGAAGGGGTACATGAATGTGTCATTGCAAGTTGGAATGATTGCATCATGTACTAAGTGTCTTCGCTGTCCAAAATAAAGGGTTTATTCAAATCCTAAATTGAAAAGTCAAACGGCTAGTTTGAAAGTCAAACGGCAAGTTTTGGAAAGAGGAAAAGAGGAGGAAGTGGGAAACCGAGTTGGGGAGGGAATCCCCTCCCTCCCCTTGGCCGCCGGCCCCTCCACCTATATAAGGAGGGGCAGGGCTCCCTCCTAGCACACACAAGTTGCCTCCCTCTAAACCTAAACCCTAGCCATAGCCTAGGGATTTCTCCCAAGCCGCCGAGTTAGAGCTTCTAATTGCCCTAGACGCCGGTTTAGCCCCTTCTAATTGGTGTGTCTAAAACCCTAGATCACCAAGGCTCTCTCATAGTCCACCATACTCGCTCCGGCTTAAGGCGAAGCCCTGCGAGATCTCCCCTCTACTTCCGGTACCACGTCGTTGTGCTGCCGGAATCGCGAGGAGAGTGCTACAACCTCCGCTGCTGTCACATCCCAAGATTTTCCAAATCTTGTAATGTGAAAATAAATGAATAAAATAAAATTTTGTTTGATTTTCAGAGCCAGAAGAAACTTTTTAATTCAATTGGAACCTCAAACCAATTTGAATCAAATAAATCCTAAAGGGATTTAAAAAGATAAACTTTTATTAAAGGAAAATAAAAATAATTAAAATTACTGTTTTGGAAATCTTTTTATAAAAGGTTTTGGTTTTCAAAGAGAAAAGAAATATTTAAATAAAGATTATTTTATAGAGCCAAATTAAACCTTGGCCAAGTCTTTGATTAAAACAATTTGTTTTGATAAAAATAATAAAGGTTTATTTAAATAAAATAATAAGGATTTAATATCCAATTTTCATTTAAGTAAAGACTTTTCCCATTTTAAATAAACACCAAAACTTATTTATTTTGTTTTAAATAAGTTTTCCAAATATTTTATATTCTCAAATAAAACTTACTGAAGTGTTTTGGTTTTATATTAGATTTCAAAATAAAGATATTAATAAAACAAATTCTATTTGATTTAATAACTAAGGTCCATTTTATTTAATTATTAAATGGATCCTAAAATAAAGATGTTATTTTGTTTTAAACAAGTTTCCAAATATTCTTTATTTCCAAATAAAACCTACTGAATGGCTTTGGTACTATTTTAGTTTTAAAAATAAATATTCTAATAAAACAAATCTTATTTGAATTAAATGAATAAGGTTTATTCATTTAATTGGTATTGGACCCTAAAATAAATTGTTATTTCATTTTAAACAAGTATTTCAAGTATCTTATATTTTCAAATAAAACCTACTGATTTGGTTTTGAAAGTGTTTGGATTTCAAATGAAGATTTTATTAAATAAATCAAACCATATTAAATAAATAAAGGACCCTTTTTAATGAAGGGATCTTAAATATTATTTTATTTTGAGATTTGGTTTATGTTGATAGACAGAACCAAAAACTCATTACAATTGTTGAATTGTTTGAATTATTTGAATGCTTGAATAGTTGGATGAAGTTCAAATCAGAAAATAGGAAATAGAAAAAGATAAAACAAAGCAAACAGAAAAAAAATAAGAGTAAAACGACCAGCCCAGCTAAAGCCCACCCCAGCCCAGTCCAGCCCATCTGCCCTCTCCCCCGAACCGTTTTTCCTCACCACAGAAGCAACCCGTTAAGTCACTGACCGGTGGACCTCCCCCTTGTTTCTTTTCCCACTGACCAGCAGACCCCACTCCTCCTGTTCTTCCTCCCCACCCGCACGACTCCTTCTCCCCCCTCGTCGCCGTTTCCTGCAGTTATCCCGCGGCTTCAATTCATCATAATGCCGGGCCTTTACCTCACCTTGACCAAGCTCGATAAAACGCCAGCATTCCTTCTTCATTTCCCCTCTGCCCCCTCCCCAAAGCACGCCCCCAGGCCGTCCCAATTTCTCCCCGAGCACCCTCTGTTCCGACGAAGTCCAGAGCCGATTCCGGCGACTCGACACCACCTCCTGCCTCCCCGAGCACACGAGCACGCTCACCACACCCTGGCGCATCTTTCTGTGCCATTCATTCATCCGCGGGTACCCTACAGCGTCGGCAACGTCGACGACCTGCAGCACCGCCGTCTGCCCTCTTCTCCGACGACGTCCCCAGGTAGTACCTGACCTCCCCTCCTTTCCCCGTGGACACGATGATGATCTCCAGGCTCGTGCGAACCTAACAGCATCTTCCATTTGTCCTAGGATGACCCCTATCCTTGCCCTCGACGACCTCCTGAACCGCCCGAAGCCCAGCTCGTCTCCGGCGAGCAATCGCAGCTGCCCCCTAGCGCCCCTTGACGGACAAGTACCACGTTGAGCATCAGCGAGCGTC
Source organism: Avena sativa (assembly GCA_916181665.1). Taxonomy (NCBI): domain Eukaryota; kingdom Viridiplantae; phylum Streptophyta; class Magnoliopsida; order Poales; family Poaceae; genus Avena; species Avena sativa. The sequence goes on along the minus strand of OV702280.1, from coordinate 344,404,179 downwards.
AGCGATTCCGGTGAGCATCTCCCCACCCTCCTTTGCTTCATGTACCGCCGGCGCCGTCATCGACTGGCCGCTCCGCCGCTCGCCGTTGTCATCGCGCCGCCAGTCCTTGGCCAGGCAGCAGCAGCCGTCCGATCCAGATTTGATGGATAAGATAGAATGACTTAACCGCGAAGGGGTACGTGATCTGGGCCATGCGATCTAACTTGATCCAACGCACTGCGTTGCCGATCCGGCCGAACCGGTACCGTCCAACCAGAGTGTGTCGCGTGTCCCCTGTTCTGATTAAAACAGATTTTGAAACCAGATTTAAATACCATTTTCAAACCCTTGTAACTTTCAAACCACACGTCCAAAAATTATAAATTTTATGTCGTTGGATTCAGGAGAGCAAGACCTAGCCAACCATGCCCTTAGTTTAGCAAATAGTATTTGTTAGTTTGCTTGTTTTTGCAGATTCTTTTGTGAGCTTGTTTAGAGTATAAAAATTGTTTAAAATTGATTTTAGGGTTAAAACTTTTGCAAAATGGTTTGTTGTGACCTTACTGACCCTAGGAACCAACCCTTGGTGTTAAAAATGATTTTGGAAAGATTTAGGTTAGATTACTTGACTTAGCCATTTTCTAGCCAAATAAAAAGAATGGTTTTTGTTATAAAAATGTTTATGGAAAGAAAATTTTAAGAAAATGGTTTGATCAAACCCACTGACCCAAAACACCAAGTTTTGCAAATTGCAACTCATTTGGTGAACAACTTAATAGTTTTGCCTTGATAAAAACATTTTTCACCACATGAAATGATGAATGGATTTAAAAATGGTTTATGGATAAAACCCATTTGCAAATGACTTTGCCATTTTGGTAAATGACCAATTTGGAACTTACAAAGTTTAGAAGCCTAGTGGAGACCATCCTTACAAATAGAACCATAATTTGCATGCTTACATGCATGACTTAAATCCCATTGTTTTGTGTGTGTTAAATTGTTTGATTGATTTATTGGTTTGGAATGCTAGTTGATTTTGTGTCTACTTGATTGACTTGTAGTGAAGTTAGAAAGTGTGAGACTAGCAAGATCAAGGAGTGAACCACCATTCCCTACCAAAAAGGCAAGTGATGCTTCATACTTTTGTCCCACTACTTTCACTATGCATTAGTGATTTTTCTCTAAGTAAAACTTGCATGGATTTTGCTAAGTATAAACCATGCTATAGTAAAACCTAGTAGACGAATCCTTAGTAGGATTTTCCTAAGATAAGATTCCTACTACTATCAAGCTTAGCCTAGCTAATAGAAAACATGGGTGGAAAATATATTCACACTATGGGAAAATATTCTAAGTCTAAGGACTTGTGTTTTGTTTAATAAAACAACTAAGTCAATGAATCCCCTGGGTGGAATGGAAGGATTGGTTTATGTTGAGTGGTTACACAAGACCAAGGACTTGGATTGTGTATATCACTTGTGGAATGCCACCCAGGCACAAAGGGATTTGAGATGTCAAATGTTGAGAAGCTTCAAGTGCAACCACTTGGCAATATGGGCTCTGCCATGATCATATAGGTTGCAAGAACTTAACCATATGGACAGTGGGTGGTAGTGTTTGATAGGTTGGAGCGCGTCCATTTTGGTCTAAGGAAAAGCTTCTGAAAGATCTTGTCTTGGGAAACCAAGCCTTGTGGGGAAAGTGCACCACCTCTGCAGAGTGTAAAATCTAAGTACTTAGCCATGTCCCTGGTAAAGGACAATTTGAGCATCAAGACATGGAAGCAATCAAGGATCTCATCATTCAAATTTCTAAGTTAAAACTTGTGGTTTGAACAAGGGTTGTTTGAAATCTTCAATCTTGATTGAGAGATGCCTTGTAAAGGATCCTCAATCTTTGGTTGAGAAAAATGATTTTGTCAAAACAAAAACTTAGTATTTTCAAATGATAAGGAAAAATCTATTTTGAACAATGCAAGCCTCAACTCCACTTAGCCAAATGCATATAGATGATAGACTCCACTATATTACCATAGTATCACTTGCCAATACAATTCAAATGCATTGACCCTTTGTGGCTGTAACTTGTATGTTGCAGGTTTGATTGTTTTTAGTGGAGATTGATTGATTAGGATTACAAAGTCTACAACCAACATCTGCCTGTGGCACTTTGAAGATGAAGGACCCATGCTTATAGTTATTCCGCTGCAATGTATTGTAATAGCCAAATGAGCTATGTAATGATGTAATAAAATTATGTTATTCTTGGTTATAAAGTTATATTATGACCTTTGTTTCTTGATATTACATCTAAACTGTGGATGCTAGCTATTGATCTAGGGACTAGCATTGTAAAACACAGGAGGAATCTACCTTATTAGGTTGAGACCCCTAACAGCTGCCTGCTGGAACAAGGGAGAGGAAGGTCTTCGTCGAGTACCGAACGTGTGACCGACTGCGGGAGCGCTGCCGGAACGCAGCGCCGGAAGGATCGTCTACGCGATCTTGAGATCGGCAAGTGTACGACTACATCACCCACGAGAATCTTCTCTCGTTAACCGCTTTGGAATCTTCGAGGGTGAGTTCCTCTATCGACTCGTTGCTACAATCTAGTAGATAGATCTTGGCTTGTTTGTTTGTATGCGGTAGAAATTTTTTGTTTTCCATGCTACGAACCCCTACAGTGGTATCAGAGCCGTGTCTATATGTAGATCTGTTTGCACGAGTAGAACACAATGGTCATTGTGGGCGTTGATGCTTTTATTGTCGATTGCTTCTTGTGTACTTTGCATCTTGCGGTATGTTGGGATGAAGCGGCCGGGGCTAACCTTACATGACATCGTTCATGAGACTTGCTCCACGCTTGACATGCAACTTGTATTGCATAAGTGGCTTTACGGGTGCCTGTTTCACCTAGCATAGTTAAGATCCAATTTACAACGGGTGATTAACAATACTAGTATCAATGTTGTGGTTCTTGTTCGTAAGTTAGAACGACACTTATTGAAAGCCCCAAACCACGTAAAATATGCAAAGAAAGTAGAGGCGTCTAACTTTGTTTTGCAGGGGTGTGCAGTGATGTGATATGGCCATGATTGTGATTATATATGATGTATGCAATGTTCCTTATTGTAAGTCGGCAACCGGCAGGAGCCATATGGTTGTCTTTAATTTCTGTTAAGACCCGCGTGTCTATTCAAAGTAGTTGTAATAGTTGAAGCCGGTGGACGACAACCATGGAGAAGCATCATTGACCTTGATGCAATGTCGGTGATGATGGAGATCATGTTCGTGCTAGAAGATGGAGATCGGAAGCACAAAGAAGAAAGGCCATATCATATCACAAATTATGAATTGCATGTGATGTTAATCCTTTATGCATCTTGTATTGCTTAGTAGACGACGGTAGCATTATAAGATGATCCCTCATGCACATGAATTTCAAGTCGTAAAGTGTTCACCCTTAGTTAGCACCGTTGCTAAAGCTTGTTGTTTCGAAGCACCACGTGATGATCGGGTGTGTTAGATTCCGCAAGTGTATACAACGTGGGCAAGCCAGATTTGCTCATGCGGAAGCTAAGGTTAATCTTGACGAGCCTAGCATGTACAGAAATGGTCTCGGAACACGGATCACCGAAAGGTAAAGCATGAGTCATATAGTAGATATGATGAACATGATGATTGTTCGCCATTGAAGCTACATCAACTCTCGTGATGATCGGTTTTGATGTGGTGGATTTGGTTCGTGTGATCACTAAAACAATGTGAGGGATATTGTTTTGAGTGGGAGTTCAACGGCAATATGATTAAAAGTTGAACACTATTTATCATAAATTAAATCAAAGTGAATTTGCATAATTGTTGTAGTCATTGGCATCCGTTTACCACCTTGCGCTTAGTTTTAATTGAGATGATAGAACTATAAAATTCTGGTTAGTTACTTTACGAACTGGTATCGTATTGTTTTGAAGTGTTAATCTAAAGTTTAAAAGTCCTATTGCAAACTTTCAGTAAATTCCGGTTACTCCATGAAGTTTAATAATTGGTATTAAAACAAGAGTGACAATTCCAAGAGTTAGTGTATGAGTATCATGTTTGTCTCCATGATTCTTGATATTCAAAGGATTGTCTTAATATCAAGGTTATCTAGGATCTGAAAGAGTTGTTTCAGAAACCATGATGTGTGGAAGATATTGTGATATCTGAAACGAAGTTTTGGTTGCAACATGATAGAGTATAATATGGCAAAAGTCATGTTCTCATATTTGATGTGAATTTGCAAAAGGTTGGAGACACTTGTTGTCCTAATCCTCCAAAAGGTTTTGGAGAGCAACATTATACTCGCAATTCACCGTTACAAGCTAAAAGTAGTTTAATCATGGATAATACCATGATGAGGGTGAATATTTGATGTAGGTAAAATGTTTACTACACCAAGAGATTACTAAAGAAAGGAATTTGAAAGAACACCAAACATTTGATAATGGTGATCTGCTTCAAAGTGCAAGTCCAAAGACATTGGTATTTAACTATACACGCTTTGGACTATGTGTCATATGTATGACTCCACTATTGATGTTGATAGATTCTTTCAAACAGAAAAGGAAATACTGAAAGAGAATCTCATAAATATATGGCAGAAAAGAAAAGACTAAAATTGTCCAGTTTAAGTATATAGATGATATACATGTTATGGCTATATTCTTTGCTTATTAAACAATGTGGTTCTTAAGTATTTGATACTGAATTTGTTGGTGTGAATCGTCATACGAAACAACACAATTCATGAACTACAATGGCCTAAGTAACTAGCAAAAGAATATGTGATGATGTTCATCGAGAACAAATAAAGGGTTATTGTGTTGCTCGAAGCTTGCCTTCAAGATTTGTTTTATCAGGTATTGTGAGAACAAAAGGATCTTTGAAATAATTGCCGTAATCCATAAAAGATGGATGATTCACAAATCTTGTTGGAGAAATCACATCCATAAAACTAGTGCTAAAAATGTCGAAAGACAAATTGATTGAAAGATCACTTAGGAAGTGACATCGCCGTTTAAATTATATTGGAAAGAAAACATGAAGAAACTCCATGTGGATGGAATTTTGGAGTCTTTTGATTTTTGATCAAATGACGCTTGTGAAACTTTCCTAGAGATAATTAAAACTTCGTTCATAGGCCAAAAGGGAACGGATGACTAGCTTATTGGAACTTGTACATATTGTTGTACGAAATCCATTATGTGTAGTCAAGAGCGATGGATTTCAACTTCATATGCTTTCTCCGAAAATTTGAGTGAATATATGAATATTTACTTAATAAGGATGAAGTGTGAAATATTTGAAAAGTTCAAAGATTTTCAAGATGAAGTGCAAAATTATTGTAACAAGAATATAAATAGTTTATGATAAGATCATAAAGGAAGATCTTTGAGTTACAAGTTTAGCATACTACCTAAGATTTAAGGAATCGTTCCGTGGATTTGCATGTCCCGAAACACCATAAGAGTATGGAGCATTCGAGATATGTAATTAAACCTTGTTTGACATGGTGAGATCAAAGGTGTAATTCATAAAACTGCCATTATATTTTAAAGATTAAAAGCTTTAGAGACTACCGTTTTTTCCACTGAAAAGAGCTTCATCATAATCCGTTGAAATGACACCATATAAAGTTATGGTTTGGGATAAAACCCAAGTAGTCCTTTCTTAAAACATTGGTATGCTATGCATAAGAAAGATGTGTGCAACCAAAGTCGGATGAACCTGTCTTTGTATAACTGTTAAGTATTCCTCCATAAACACCGGAGGCAAAAGTGTTTGTTGCTTAGAACGTCAAGTTTCTTTGAGAAGGAATTTTTTTCGTGAAAAGTTAAGTGGGAGGACAATAGAACTTTGATAAGGTTAAAAGAACCTTAGCTATATGTGCAAAGTTGCGCAGCACCGAAAAGTGTTCCGGAGGTAGCAACAATGCTCATGGCTCACGTACCTCAAAGGTTGTGGTCACGGAGATCCAAGTTCCTATTGAAACAAGTAGGTCAGATGAACAATCGAATACCAAGATTTGAGAGTTAAATCATTATTTGACAATAATGATCCGACTACATGCAAAGAAGCGACGATGAGCCCTGACTCCGTCAAATGGCTTGAAGCCATAAAATCCGTGATAGTTCCATACATGAGAAATCAAGTTTTGAACTTGAAGGACCCTCGAGAAAGGTGTAAGACCTTACAGTCGTGTTTGGATCTATAAAGAAATAGACATGGATGTTTTACATCTATGAAATAGTCGACATGTTGGGAAAAAGTTCACAACAATGTTCAAAGGTTGACTATGATAAGATTTGATCTTTCATAGTGATATTTAGTCTAGACGGATTAGTGTAGCAACCACTACATATAATTTTGTTATATGGTAGTTGAATAAACAAAACAAGTTCTTCTAATAGAATTGTTACTTAGGACATGTGAATAACATGGTCCATAGGGGTTTTTGTTAATTCAAAGGATGCTAAAAGCGTATGCAAACTTCAATGGTTGAAGTAAGCATAGCGGAGTTGGAATCTTCACTATGATGAAACTATTAAAGAGTTTAATTTCATCAGAGACAATGAAGATGCTTGCATTTGCAAGAAATTAAGTGGGAGCGCTAAGACATGTTTCTAATACATTATGTGGAAGACATATTGTTGATTGGAAATAATGTATCTTTTATTAACACAAGATAAGAATTTCATCTCGATGAAAGGCTTAGGCAAAACCCAAATATTTGGCATCAATAGACGCTAATATGGTTGTGCCAAAAGTACATAGATGATGTATTGAATGAGTTCAATATAGAAACTACAAGAAAGGTTCTTGTCGAACAGAAAGGATTGAATGAGTTCAATATTGATGATATATTCAAGTGTATTGACACTTGGTAAGTGAAACAAAGATTCAAGTATAGATTGATACTTGATGTATGAAATCACAAAGAATATTTATATCAATCATACTGTGATATGTACAAATCCAGATATGTCCTATGCTCTAAATGTTATGAGCATATACCAGAATGATTCATAAGATGATCATTGGACAATAGTAAGGATATTCTTAAGATCTTTTGGAAGAACTAAGAGTATATTATTTGTAGAAGTGACAAATAGATGGTTAGTTCATTGTAAAACTACTACATTGATACTAGTTTTGTCACAAAGTACAAATTAAGTTTATCTCAATCTAAACTAAGGGTGGCACAATATAATGGAAAGTAAGTTCCATAATGGATTTGGATGAGTTCCAAAATTAAGACATTGTGATAGATACTACAACAAAAGGCTAAGTATATGACTGCTATAATAGCAGGTAAAGAGGGCATTTGTGTCAAGTAGTTTGTTATCAAACTAGGTGTAGTTCACAGCGGGATAATACTATGAAGATATATTATGCGACAATATTATCAACATGTTTTAACCCCAAAGAACTAAAGGTCTCACCAAAGGACCAAAATTATACAAAGCCATCTCATTAGAGAATGAGTGATGCGTAGAGACGCAAAGACATGCAATTACACACGGACCTGGAAGTGTCAGATCCGGAGATCAGTTGACCACTAGCGAACGTGTACTTACAACACTGGAAAGCCATAGGTGTTGAATACACAAAGGTTTGAAACTAGATTATTGACTCTAGTGCAAGTGGGAGACTGTTGGAGATATGCCCAAGAGGCAATAATAAAGTGGTTATTATCATATCTTCATACTTATGATAAATGTTACATACCATGCTATAATTGTATTAAACGGAAACATTAATACTTGTGTGATTTGTAAACATAAAAGAGTCCCTAGTAAAGCCTCTTGTTAAACTAGCTTGTTGGTTAATATATGATTATGGTTTCCTGATCATGAACATAGAGATGTTATTAACAATAGGGTCATATCATTAGGAGAATGATGTGATGGACATACTCCTATAGTTAAGCATAGCATAAAGATCAAGTCATTTAATATAGTTCATTTGCTATATGCTTTCTGATACATAGTAACCTAATTCCTTCGACCATGAGATCATGTTAATCACCATCACCGGAAGGATGCTTTGATGACATCAAACACCACACCGTAACTGGGTGGCTATAAAGGTGGCATTGAGTGTTTGGAAAGTATGGGTTGAGGCACATGGATCAAGAGTGGGATTTGTCCATCCATATGACGGATAGATATACTCTGGGCCCTCTTGGTGGAATGTCATCCAATTAGCTTGCAAGCATGTGACTAGCTCACAAGGGATCACATATCACGGGAATGAGAAAAGAGTACTTATCGGTAACGAGGTTGAACTAGGTATGCAGAGATACCGACGATCATAACCTCGGATAAGTAAACTATCGTGAGACAAAGGGAAATTGGTATCGTATGTAAGTGGTTCATTCGATCGCAAAGTAATCGTAGAAATATGTGGGAGCCATATGAATTTCCAGATTCCTCTATTGGTTATTGTTCGGAGAAGTGTCTCGATCATGTCCGCATAATTCACGAACCGTAGGGAGACACACTTAAGGATTCGACGTTGTTTGAGTAGTTATGGTATTATGAGAAAGAGACCGAATGTTGTTCGGAATCTCGGATGGGATCCGGGATATCACGAGGAGATCCGGAATGGTCCGGAGAATAAGATTCATATAAGGAAAGTCCCGTTTCGGAGTTCGGGAATGATTTCGGTGTTTTCATCGGGAATGTTCTAGAAGGTTTCGGAATGTCCGACACTCCGAAGGGGAAGGGGTACATGAATGTGTCATTGCAAGTTGGAATGATTGCATCATGTACTAAGTGTCTTTGCTGTCCAAAATAAAGGGTTTATTCAAATCCTAAATTGAAAAGTCAAACGGCTAGTTTGAAAGTCAAACGGCAAGTTTTGGAAAGAGGAAAAGAGGAGGAAGTGGGAAACCGGGTTGGGGAGGGAATCCCTCCTCCAACCGGCGCCGCCCCCTCCAAGCCGAGTTGGGAAGGGACTCCCCTCCCTCCCCTTGGCCGTCGGCCCCTCCACCTATATAAGGAGGGGCAGGGCTCCCTCCTAGCACACACAAGTTGCCTCCCTCTAAACCTAAACCCTAGCCACAGCCTAGGGATTTCTCCCAAGCCGCCGAGTTAGAGCTTCTAATTGCCCTAGCCGCCGGTTTAGCCCCTTCTAATTGGTGTGTCTAAAACCCTAGATCACCAAGGCTCTCTCATAGTCCACCATACTCGCTCCGGCTTAAGGCGAAGCCCTGCGAGATCTCCCCTCTACTTTCGGTACCACGTCGTTGTGCTGCCGGAATCGCGAGGAGAGTGCTACAACCTCCGCTGCCTGCTGGAACAAGGGAGAGGAAGGTCTTCGTCGAGTACCGAACGTGTGACCGACTGCGGGAGCACTGCCGGAACGCAGCGCCAGAAGGATCGTCTACGAGATCTTGAGATTGGCAAGTGTATGACTACATCACCCACGAGAATCTGCTCTCGTTAACCGCTTTGGAATCTTCGAGGGTGAGTTCCTCTATCGACTCGTTGCTACAATCTAGTAGATAGATCTTGGCTTGTTTGTTTGTATGCGGTAGAAATTTTTTGTTTTCCATGCTACGAACCCCTACACCACGCCCACCTAGGGTGTGGCCACCCTGGTTTCCTCCTCCGTCTCGTCTTCGATTTTTTGTATCGCTCAGGGAAAATATGAACTTTAGCTTTTGTCCCGTCCAACTCTAAGAATATTCAATTTTTTAGCTTTCTGAAACCAAAAACAGCAGAAAACAGGCAACTGGCACTGTGGCATCTTGTCAATAGGTTAGTTCCAAAAAGTGTATAAAAATACCTCAAAGTGTAGACAAAACATAGCAAAGTGGATACTAAACAAGTATGGAACATCAAAAATTATAGATACGTTTCCGACGTATCAATGAGTGTGATGTCGGTGTACCTCCCTTCAAGCTTAGGCTTTTGGCCTAAGTGGGGCCCAGTAGCACGGGTAGTAACCCCAAACTGGTGGGTCATCATAGGAATGATCGTAGTCAGGCGCTTGTGATGAAGAAGAAGACGCGCCCCAATCATAAGAAGGCTGCTGGTATGAAGACTCTCCCAAATTTGGAGGGCTGAACCGAATCATCTTTGGCATCCACTCCATCATTCTCCTCATGTTGGGAGACATCCGCCATGTATGTGTCAAACTCCTACTCCGTGAGCGACCATCCTTGCCTATTATCAAAATTAAACAAACCAGGTGCAAGCAAATAAACTACTTTCTCAGTCCTACCCCCTCTCCAACCACGCTTGGCAAAAGATAATTCGTATGGTAAACTTCTCATAGTAGCCCCCAAATAAACAAAATTATGTTGAACCATGTAATCAAGATCAAGTCTCTCAATGGGGAACTGATAATCTGAATGGTGAGGCTCTAAACCATGGAAAGCTAGCAACCTAGAGGCAATGAGACCTCCACAAATTCCACCCTTCTCGTGGTTAGTGGTAAGACGGTAAGCTATCAAAGCACCCAGGTTATAAGATCTATCCCTATTCAAAGCAGCAACGATAAAAGCTAGATCAAAAGAAGATAACTTTCTAGCAATCTTTCTAGCAAGAACACACTTGGTAATGAAATAAGCAAAATATCTTATAGGTGGGAACTGAATGTTCCGAATTTTCCCACTTTACTTTGAGAAGTCGAAACCTTGGCAAATTTTAGCATATAAATCCATAAGTTTCTTAGGCCTCTCCTCGATCTTCTCACAAGATCCCCAACAAGGCACTCTAATAGCTGCACAGAAATCAGCAAACGGCAGGTTGACAGCTATATTATATATTTTGTAATGGACCATGGGATTAGATGAATACCAAGTGAACCAGAAGTCCTGCACCACAGCCATGGTTAGCTTAACATATTGAAGTGGTTCACCTTCAACAAAGTGTTCCAACCCTATGTTGGTAATCATAGTTTGGAAATCCTGGAGGATTCTCGCGGTTCTCATAAATTCTTGGCATGGATATATGGAAGGGAAGACTCCTTCCTCACGATGAACTTTCATTGGCTCAGGTACCATCAAGTCATATTGATTCGGTGGATATGCACTCATCTTCCTTGCTGAAATTTTTAGACAAACATCAAACCAAGTGATTTCCAAGTTGATAAATGATGAGCAACTACTATAGGAACTTGCTAGAGGGATACACACGCATCAAAATGAAATCTCTAAGCATATAACAAGCATACAAGCTCACACAGCCTAACACCTATAGCAGCAAAATACTCAAGATACAATCTACCAATCATAAATCTAATTGGACAAGTGGAGGAGGCACATACCAAGGAGCAATCCCTCCAAAAATCAGCAGCAAAGATGGGTTGAGCAAGGAGATCGAAAATCGCGAGCAAGAACAGCAAGAACTCGGGCTTGATAAAGTTTTCCGGTGTTTTTTGGGAGAGAGAGAAAGAAGATGGCTGGGAGGAGGCACCTTGGAGGGGCCCAGGTGGGCCACACCCCACCCAAGCGCCACCTGTAGGGAGTCCGCGCTCACCAGGGGTGTGGGCGCCTTATTTTGAATTTTCTGAATTTTTTTGGAAAACTTTATTTTTGGCCAATTTTCAGGGTATGAAAATTGATTTTCTCGCAGAAACAGACTTTTTTCAGAAGAAGCAAAAGCAAACAAAAACCAAACTACAGAAGTTCTAACACACTCTAACAAGCAAACAACTAGCTAACAAGAGCAAAATCAAAGACTAGGAAGGAGAAAAGTAGAAGGGAGAAAGAATAACCACAGTGAAAACATTATTTTGTTTATTAAAATCCTTTTGTTAACAAGGTTGATCAAATCTTGTTACAAAAACAATCTTATATGAAACAAAACTTTGTATTACACAAAGTGATTATGTTACCGCAAGCTTGATAGCAATGGTCCCAATCATAATAGTTTCAAAATTTTCTTATGGAATGGGACAATATATTTCTCCAACCTTGATGCTCTAAACATTTTCAATGGAGTTTAGGCAATAGCTTTTAGCAACCTTCTCAAGAAATATACACTATGCTCTTTGTCATTAATATTGAATATTACTTTTCCTTGATTACAATTGATGACAGCACCTGCAGTGTTAAGAAAAGGTCTCCCAAGAATAATAGACATATTATCATCTTTAGGCATTTCAAGCACAACAAAATCAGTTAAAACCAAGCAATTATGAGCCACTTGGACAGGAACATCCTCACATATACCAACATGAATACTAGTTGACTTATCAGCCATTTGCAAAGATATATCAGTTGGTATCAACTTTTCTAGCTGGAGTCTCTTGTAGAGAGAAAAAGGCATAACACTAACTCCAGCTCCCAAATCACATAAAGTAGTTCTAACATAATTATTCTTAATAGAGCAAGGAATAGTTGGTACCTGGATCACCAAGTTTCTTTGGAACCTTACCATTGAAGTAATAATTAGCAAGCAAAGTAGAAATTTCGTCATTAGGAATCTTCCTTTTATTAGAGACAATATCCTTCAAATACTTTGAATAAGGAGGCAACTTATAGCATCAGTCAAAGGAATTTGCAAGAATAAAGTTTTCATCCACTCACAAAACTTGTTGTAGTGTTCTTCCTCCTTTGACTTGTGTTTCTTACCTAAAAAGGCATAGGTTTCTACACCCAAGGTTCTCTATCTTTACCATGTTTATTAGCAATAAAATCTTCCTTAGTGTACCTAGTGTTCTTAGTGTGCTTCTCAGGTTCTTCCCCAACTTCCTCCTTATCAGGAGCATCATTTTTATCATTACCACTCTCAGTTTCAGCATCGGAGACAGATATACTATTAGGATCTATAGCAGGTTTAAGGGGTTCCTCAACTATTCTATGTTTCTTTTTCTTTCTCTTACGAGGACTACCACTACTTTCACCTTGCTGAGAGTCCTGCTCAATTCTTTTAGGGTGTCTTTCAGGATATAAAGGATCTTGAGTATCTATACCACTCCTAGTTCTAATTCCATAAGCATGTTTATTTCCTGAGGCATTAACTAGCATATCCTTTTGTACCTTAGCAAGTTTATCAAGTTGGGTTTGAACCATTTAAAAGTGTTTACAAAGCATTTTAATATCATTAGAAGTTCTTTCCACAATATCTTTCAACTCTTCAATAGCTCTAGAGTTTTCCAATAAATGATTCTGAACTTGTTTATTAAAATTACCTTGCTTAACAATAAAAATGTCAAGTTCCTCTAAGCATTGATCAGGAGGCTTACCATAAGGAATATCACCTTCATCAAAGTGTTGGAGAGAGTGTACCTCAATAGTAGATGAGTAGGGAATTGGCTTACATAATTCTTCTATAGGAGGTAGATTCTTCACATATTCAGCTCTAATTCCTTTCTCCTTTAGACACTTCTTAGCTTCCTTCATCACTTCATCATTTAATGCAATAACTCCTCTTTTCTTTGGTGTTGATATTGGAACTGGTTCAGGAACATCTGGTTCAGGAGTGATAGGCTCAGGTGTATTTAGATCAGTTGAAGTCCAATCATCATAATTATTGCTTATTTTAGCCATTAATTCTTGAGCATCTGTAGGAGTTCTTTTCCTGAAAACACAATCAACAAAGCTATCTAGGTATGTCCTAGAATCATCAGTTAGTCCATTATAATAAATATCAAGAAGCTCATTCTTAGGCAATGGACATCCAGGATGTGCATGAATCAAGGCACAAAACCTTGTCCATGACTCAGGCAATTTCTCTTCTTCTCCCTGTTTAAAATCAAAAAGTCTCTGCAAAGCAGCATTTCTAGCACTAGGAGGAAAATATTTCTGGAAGAAAGAAGCAATCAAACAACCATGGCTATCAATGGAACTAGGAGGTAATCTATTAAACCAATCCCTAGCTTCTCCTTTTAGTAAAAAAGGGAAGATCTTAGTAACAAATTACTTATGCATCTTAAAATCATCAGAGAATAAAGCACTCATAGTAGAAAGCTCATTCATATGAGCCACAACACTCTCATTTTCAGTCCCACAAAAAGGTTCTTTCTCAATAATGTCCAAATAGGATAAATCAAGAGAGAAATCATAATATTTATCTTTAATATCTATGGGAGAGGTGGCAAACTTAGGATCAGAGGACAACTTAGGAATAATGGTACGTCTTGCAAGGAGACTCTTAATAGCACTAGTACATGTGTGTTTTGGCACTCTTCAATAAATTCATCAATGAACTCAATGCAACCATCATTAATATCATAACTCTCTCTAGACTCGGGTGAGCTAAGAGGTGTAACGGTGTCTTCACTAGGAGTTTCAGTATTTCCTAGACTAGCCATAGTAGCATCTAGGAAAAGACCTAATGAACCACTCGCATCAAGCACAGTAGAAGTAACACCATGAGTATCAAAAGCAGTTTCAAACTCAACAGTAGTAGCAGTGTGTGTAGCATGAGTATGTGGTGGTGGTGTAACAAGCTTACTTATAACAGACGGTGAATCAAGAGCAACAGAGGTGTTTAGGACCGTACCTCTTCTTGTAGTGGATGGTAAAATAGGAAACTTTCCATCACGAGACTTTCCCATGATGAAAGGAGTAGCAGTGAACAATAATAGATCCAAGTGAACTTACAAATAAAGCTATGCTCCCCGGCAACGGCGCCAGAAAATAGTCTTGATGACCCACAAGTATAGGGGATCACAACAGTCTTCGAGGATAGTATTACCCATTTTATTGATTCGACACAAGGGGAGCCAAAGAATACTTGCAAGCCTTAACAACTGAGTTCTCAGTTCAGCTGCACCTGGAAATAGTTCTTGATCACAGAAGTTTATCAGTAGCAACAGTTTGTAGTAGCAACATCAAAGCAACAGCAGTAGTGGAACAAGAGCAATAGTAACAGTAACAGTAAACAGTGGGATTAGAGTGCGGTAGGCATAGGTATGGATGGACGGGCGTTGCATGAACGAGTCTAAACATGTAACTTCAAGATCTAGGGCATTGCAGATAAATAAGAATAAGCATCCAAGTACTAAACAATATTAGGCATGTCCTCCATATATAGTCATGCGTGCTCGCAATGAGAACTTGCACACCATCTTCTGTCCAGCCAGCCCGTGGCAGCGGGGCCTCTAGGTAACTATTGACAATTAAGGTGATCCTTTTAATAGAGCACTGGAGCAAAGCATTAACGGTCCGTGAACATATGTAATCCTCACACCACAGCCATCCCCTCCGGTTGTCCCAATTGTTGTCACTTCGGGGCCTTTGGATCCGGACAATGATATGTGTACACAACTTGCAGATAAGATCACAAACAATACTATCATAATGATTCAATAATAAGTTCAGATCTGAGATCATGGCACTCGGGCCCCAGTGATAAGCATTAAGCACAACAAGTTGCAACAAAGTCAAATAACACTAATAGAGATACTAGGCACTATGCCCTAACAATCTTATTCGACTACATGATAGAACTCATCCAATCCCTACCATCCCTATAGCCTACTGCGGGGGATTACTCACTCATGGATGAGTAAAACATGGATAGTTGATGGAGAGGCATTGGTGATGACGATGACGATGATCCTCTCCAAAATCCCCGTCCCGGCAGGGTGGCAGAACGGAGTTTCTGGATCCGAATCTTGGTTTCTGGTGGTGGCGGCGTAGCGGAACTCTTTCTGGAAAAACATTGACCCCCCCTCGGTTTTAGGTCAAGGGGTAACTTATAGGCGCAGAGGAAGGCCGAGGGGGTGTCTGGGTGGCTGCACCCCCCTAAGGCGCGGCCAGGGCTGGCCCATGCCTAGCAGGGGTGTGGGCCCCCTAGGCATCCACTCCGTCTCGTACTCTGGCTCCGTGTGTCTTCTGGTGAAATAGGATTGTTGGCATATTTTTTTGGATTTTTCCTAATAGTTGATTTTCTTCAAAAAAACTAGACACCAAGGTAATTCTGCTGAAAACAGCATCAGTCCGTGTTAGTTGTATCCAAATCACACAAGTTTAGAGGAGAAACAATAGCAAAAGTGTTCGGGAAAGTAGATATGTTTTGGACGTATCAGCATGTTGGAGTCCAGGGAGGCCAAACATCTGAGAGAGAATTTCTTTGTTCATGCCTTTTGTCAAATAACTCACCACTTGTTGATCACGTGCTAATGAGGTGATGTAGGCCGGATGTTCCATAGTGGAACCTTCCTCCTCGATAGTTTTAGGGGGAGCTGGGTCAGAACCCTCGAGGAGTTCCATGACATGTGCCCCACGGAGAGTCGGGAGTAATTGCATCTTCCAATAGAGGAAGTTTTCCATGGATAATTTTTCCGAGGGAGGAGACCCCAGTGCAGTAGAGAGGGTTGCAACCGTGGAGGAGGATGCTATCGGGAGGGAGTAAAGGGGATCGTCGATCATAAACGAGCGACCCAAAAGAGGCAGGAGACCAGGCGATCGTAACCGCACCAATTAAGGCTCTGATTTTTGGAAGGGGATCAGGCTAGACACGGAAGAAAATGGCTCTGATTACTATGTTGGTGATTGTGGAAATGATGCCCATGTTGAGGGGATCAGTTGGATGTTATATTGCGGTGGAAGAGCCCCACTGGTAGCAATTACAGGGGGAGTTACAAGGAGGGTGAACTAAAGAG
Source organism: Avena sativa (assembly GCA_916181665.1). Taxonomy (NCBI): domain Eukaryota; kingdom Viridiplantae; phylum Streptophyta; class Magnoliopsida; order Poales; family Poaceae; genus Avena; species Avena sativa. The sequence continues at coordinate 344,387,593 of OV702280.1, read as the reverse complement.
TTTTTCCACTGCACGATGTATTCAATACCCACAGAAAGAAAGGAAGAGACACATACAATATGTTTGACACTGGCCACTGCATCCATTGGTGCATAGAACCATATTTGTTATGAAGTTCATAATTCAAGTCATTACAAATCAAGATCATATAGGGTCATTATATGAATCAACCAATGTAAAAAAGATATGCCATAAAACGCCATGCAGTATGCAGTCTACTAACAAGCCGCCACCCAAACGAGCGTTATCGCATCGCGCCATCTGGAAACCATCAGCTCACGCCGGATCGAAGGGAGAAGAAATGTCTACATCTAAATTGAATTTGTGGCCATATAGATAACCTGTAAAAAAAAATGCTCAAGTCGTTAAAAATGATATAATTTTGTAATATCGACCAACATAAAGTTGAAACTCCTATGTGCAACCTTTGTTTTTTGTAGATCCCATTCAACCAATTCCTATACATACTGGTTGGTATAAGAAGATTGCACATGATATGCACTATACGCATTCAACATGAGCAAGAGGGCACGAGATAACCCAATGTTTAATTGTTTCATCTAAATCACAAAAAAAATTACATCAATTATTTTTATTTTTACCCCGATTATTCTTAGTTAATAAACCTTTAATTTTAAAGGATAATATAAATATTTTGTCTTCGGTGATATTTTAAATTTCCACATATATTTATGAATAAACCCATTATGACCATTCACGAGGACAACATACATAGATTTCACCAATATCTACGGTCATTAGTTTGTAGATAAACTTATCTAGATCATTAGATGAATGGACCATCATCAATCTTTAGCATAAGTGCAACCAAGCAATTCGCTTATTACCAGTTAGGATCCTTTGAAAACCTGTTGAGTGGAACATGTGATAAACATTACGGACAAAACCATTTTTCCGTTGCATTATGTTGTACAAGGAGATGTATTGTTGATGTGGTAAAAACGATGGGTAGATCTTCCACGTGATAAGGACAATAATAAATTTGTTTCATATGCTAAATACTATTAAACCTGCCACACTAGACACAATATAACAACATCTTACATATAAAAGAGTATGATCTTATATACGTACAATGAGACAAGTATATAACATGGTATAACGAATAAAGAAGCGGAGATGCCTTCTAACCCATCCACATGCTAGTCCACATGATTCAAAATTTTCATATTTATCCGCCGGTAGGTAAAATCCTTACGGATTTGCAAGAAACGAGGATGTCGAGAAGGGTGGCTGCACATACCCGCTTTACGAGGATTTCAACTTGAAGCTAGTAGCCTCCGACCATTGCCCAAAAGAAGATATATAGTAATTAACTTTGCGACTTTTTTTGGCGAGAAAAGAAGAGATCATCCAGAGCACGTTATAAGATTTGTCATATGCTGCACTATTGTCATGCGTTGAGCCATCACATGTTCTTTTAGGCCTTGTTTTGCATTCAGGTTTTGTGAGGTTTTAGAGAGTATTTCCCGGGCCACCCTGGTATTACGAAAATTCTAGCTAGCATGTTTTGCATCCCGAGTTTGAACGGTTTCAAACCAAAATATCCCGAACAGAACACTCTGGTTGGCCTGTTAATTAAAACACTAACCTCTCCTCGCTTTTTCAAAACCCTCTCTTGATGCAAGCTTGACGGGGATTAGGTGAGGGGAATCGTTTCACCAAATCCGTAAAGGATTAACCTAGCTAATACACTAAAAAGCACGGGTACAAAACAAGGCCTTACAGAGAAACCGTATCAAACATGAGACCAAGGAAATATGATATCGCCCCTCCACGAACTCCCGATCGCGAGGGTGGTCCAATAAATGACCGCAAGGATGGCTTCATGAGCCGCTCCAAATGCGGCCAATAAAAGAAGGTATTTTATATTTCAGTAAATTATAAAAAAATATCGATTTTATGTGTAGTTATAATGTCAGGTCTAGTGTGTAAAAAGTTGAACACATGAACATTTACCCCATGTACATATTTTGAACCATTGACATTTTTTGATCCTATAAAAATCATAACCATGTGAACACTTTTTTAACCTGGGATTTATATTTTGAAACATCATGTGGACCATGCTCAAGATTTTTTTCTAAATGAACATTTTTAAAAACTAAGATTTGTCAAAATAAGAATATTTTTAAATCTGAATATTCTTCAAAATCTAGACATTTTCAAATCCGGATATTTTCAAAATCTCAGCATTTTTAAAATCTGAATGAATATTTTTAAAATCCAAACATTTTGCAAGTCTCGGTATTTTTCAGTATCTCAACATTTCAAAAACAATACTAAAAAATCAATATGCAACGCTCGAGATAAAACCAAAAAATGTAAAAAAAATCAAACAAAAAGAGAATACAAAAAGAAAACATTAAACTAAAAAAGCGAAGAAAAACAAAAAAAAAAGACAAAACTGTAACAGAATACCAGAAAAAACCCGAACAAAACCTGGCAGGAAGCCTCTAGAAGCTTCACAATACCGGCTTATACCTAACCCAATGTGGGCCGGCCCATTTAAACCGATTGGATATGGTATGGGATGCTCCAGATAGAGCTCGCACCGAGCGACGAATAGGATTTGTCAAAATATAAACCGCTTGAATTAGCTCGGCAGCATTTCTGTAGTGTGTAAGTACTAGTTTCCAGCTCACTAGGCCATTTCCAGTTTGCACCCCCGCTTACTAATAATTTCTACCAGGAAGGCTTATGCAACTGCAATTGGGTTTGGCCTTTGGCAGCCCCGACCTAGGTTACTAAGAAAAAAAACCTTAAAAAAAAGGTTACTATAAGAAAAAAAAAATGTTCTTTTTTATTGGACATTCTTAAATATATTTAGTTATTTACGATTTCCCTATATAAAATCGGTTATAGATTTATTTGAAGTTCGATATTTTTTCTAAACAATATAAGTGAAAAAACAAACCCTTACAAGTGACTAAGCTTCACAGCGTACCAGGATGCATACATCGACCCGAACGCAATCCGGCGTCTTGCTAAACACTGCAGAAAATGGCGGATAAAGTCTGGATGGCAAGAAGCTTTCAGTTGCCTACAAGTAATAATTCCATAATCTATGGTGAGCAGGAATTCCAGGGAGAGGGCGTCGGCTGGCTCATCACACACAGGGCAGTTGTGGTGGCACTGTCGGTGACGAACAAAACGCTCTTCATGCAACATATGCTTGCCCATCTCGGCGGATCTGTCGGTGTCTGAATATCTTATGGGTCTAACAACCCGAGAAGATTAGTTTTTAGCAAAACCTGGTCAGGCCAGTGGCACGTCCCTTTCCCCCCACTTCTTCCATGGCACCCATTCATTAATCAACCCCCAATTTGTTTATTCACACTAACCGACGCCGCTAGCTAGCTCACCTTGGTCGTCAAATCATGTTGATTAGAGGGAGAGAGAGAGATTAAGCTTAACTAACACTCGAAGCTCTGCAGCAAAATTCTACTACTGTACCACAAAAGCAAAAAAACTTGCTTCTTTTTTGATGCAGAACATTAGATTTGTTGCTTCAGAAATAGGATTTGCTTCTGAGAATTTTAGGAGCCCACGCACGTCAATCGCATGGCTTGAAGCTGCAGCTACCTTCCCCTGGGTTCAGAATCTATAACTGATCTCGTTTCAAAAAACAAAAAAATCTATAACTGAAGAGTTGATTTTTTGGCCACGCCTGTCATTTCATCGCCGGTGAAAGATCGCTGTACAACAGCCGTCACTTTGGCGACCGGGACGTCGCCTACCGGCCTGCGTACGTACCCAGTTGCAACACGAAAGGAGCGAGCGGAGGATACGCACACACACATCTAGGATCTTAATCATAAAGTGTTGAACGAGATTCGTGTACATAATTGATGCCAACCCCTTGCCAGGCTGAGCCTGCGTACAATTTGGACTAAACAAACAAGATGGGTGATGAGGTAGGAAGAAACCACCGCTAGCTAGCTAGCTCGCTCGCGCGTTCCATGTGTGCCCCTCCGTCTTTGACTAGAGCGACCGACACTCATCACATGGTTGTTGAGATTGCAAACTATAGTCTAATAAACTGGAGTATAATTCTTTGCTATTCTACGATTGTTTGTGACATGAATTCTATGTTAGTTAACTCAGACAAGCTCAATGTCAATCGAAGCTATCTTCGGCATATCACTTCTCTACTTCTCGAAATAGTCTTTCACCCTGCTTTATCAGTTAAACTAATACAAGATGATGAGGAAACTCCTTTATAAAGCAGGCCAAGGTAAATAAGAAAAATACGGAAGACCACAACTTGCCACCGAAAACAATGACCCAAGAACACAGAGAACCAGGGAGAATCAGAGCTCCACGACGACCCTCCCAGGAGGGTAACGACACACCGTGCCACCGCTGCTAAGACTGACGGTCAAGGGTTTTCATCCAGAGCCTTATCGCGGAGAAGGTAGCCGCAGCGACGCCCCAAGAGGGTAACGATACCCGTAGGCATCGCCGCAAATGGTGCCGAAGAACTGAGCTTTCGCCCAGAAAAACCTTCGAGCCGCTCCTCGTCACTCGCCCGGTGTCCCTGAGTCCGACCTACGACAAATGATCTTGGAGCTGTCGAAGCCAAAACGCCGCCAACACCGAAGTCCCCCAACGTCCGTTCCTCTCCATCCACATGGCCGAAGGTAGGAACCACCACCACCGCCATGTCGCTCGCTGAAGAGTCACTCGTGTAGTAAACCTTTCGGGGCAACCGCGATGTCCACGAACTCGAGCCAAAGCTTCGACCAACACCACATCACACAACCGGCGCGAAGGATGGGGTAGGTCAAGCACATACTTGCAGGAATCGAGCCACCCAACAGCCTACTGGAGGGGAACTACCCTCCATCACCCACGGTGTTCGCCGTCCAGGCGCAGCTACAGTACCGATTAAGCCCAGTTCGTGCACTGTCAGTGTTGTCGCCGCGCTGCTACAGCTAGACCTCCACCGCCGCCGTCCTCCTATACCTTCATCGCTGCCACGCTGGTCGTACCGCAATGCCCCGTCTCTGGAGGTACAACTGCATCACCGCTGCATCTCCCGCCCCCGATCCGAGACCACGTCCCGCCGCCGGCGGCACCACGCGTTCTTTGTCAGGTGGCACTCGCCGATGACGGCGACAGAGGGGAGAGGATGGAGGAAGAGGAGGTGCTGGGCTAGGGTTGCGCCTCGGCCGCCTTCACGGGGGCGATCGAGATGCAGGCCAAGTTTTTTCTCCAAATGAATGCCATATGACCACCCACATAAAATTCCGATCACTTCTCGTAGTAGTTAAGAAACCTGGATATTTTCTGACAAAATAGTACTACCCGGGATATTAACATTCTTCAGACATATCGGACGGCAGATGGATGTGGACGGATTGTCTTCCATGCATTCAATGGAACGCATGGCAGGGGTAACGAACACACACCAGACCCACCACAATATGATGCCAAATCATCACTGGGACACACCACAATATGATGCATGGCGAGCGAGCTTCCTCGACGGCGCGCATAAACAGCAAAAGAGATTTGTTCTTGTTCCGTTTTCCCTCGTGGCCAAATGTGCATATCATGGATCACAAGCAACACATAAAGCGTACCGAAGCAGGGTACCCCACCACTCATACAGTGCGTGCAGCAGAGAGCAGACCAAACAACGCACATGGGAGGCAATTTATATTGTTTCCCACTCTGTCCCATCGACCGACCTTTTTCTTCTCTCGCGGTTCGCGCTTCGGGGCGTCTCGGTGTCACGTAAACCTGTCGCCGGCTGTACTTCTACACTGACCGCAGTTTGTGCTCCCAGGCTGGCTTTCCTGCCCGGGGAACGTCCCATCGCCCGATCGATCGCTAGCTACGGGACAGATCCCGGTGACGGCGAGGGGAGAACGGGCGTTGCAACGGGTACTCGGCGTGTGCACGCGTACCTCGTGTGCGCACGAAAACGGAGAGTGGTTGCTACGTCCACGTACCTGCATGGATGGATCTTCCCGGATGTACGATTCATGCTGCCGTGCGCTCCTATAAATGTCGGGGTGCACCCATGATTTTCAGTTAACATACAACATGATCTAATAATGGAGCCTATATGTGTTCTCTCTTTTTTTTTTAGGGGAGCTATGTGTTCTCTGTTGGGATGCAATTAGTAGGATCTCCCACGGATGTCTCACTTCTAATTCATTTAAGTTTTTTAACTTTACGTTGGCTAAAAATCTTTAAATAAAATAGAAGTGAGATTTTGGTAGGATACTACTTGCCCAAGTTCTCTGGAATATCAATGGAAATAATACACTAGTTTCTAGTCACATATATTACTTTCTCCGATCCAAATTATTAATCGACTCAGATTTGTCTAGATCCGAATGCATCTAGATTATGTTTTAGTGTTATAGATACATCCGGATCTAGACAAATCAAAGTCAATTAATTTGGATTGAAAGGAGTAACAAAGATGCATACTAAAAATTCATCTCCTTCCCGGCATAAAAAAAAGTTCACCTCTTTGTATGACACTAGAAAAACAAGAATAGCTCGAACCGTGTTAAGTCCTATGTCTATCAATTGGTTCATAAATAGAAAAATATAGCTTAGAAACCGACATTTTAGAGTTGGGACATGCAACAAATATAGCACAAAAAACATTTATGTAATATCTTTCTTTCCAAATCAACCAAATTATATAGGCATTTTTTACTCGATATCGTATGCTTGGTTACAAAAATAATTCTCTTCTGGTACATGGCCAACGTGCACCTTGGCCACATTGTAGGAATGTTTCTTCTCCGATGTCACTACTCGACCCTTGTCTCACATTCTAGCTTCTTCGTACATTTTGTTTCCAACCTTCCCCACATGCATTCTACTCCTTGCCCTTTCTTCTCCATCATAGCTCCAAGCCCATTTCCTCGATCTTTTCTACTGATCCCCATCTAAGCAAACATCTAGCAGTAATAGTATGCCCGCATGTATTTATCATGTACTTGTAGATCTGACGACAACATAGTGGACTGTATTTGTGATAGCAAATCACATGGTAAACCTAGAAAAAGTAGACCGACAATCACGGTTATACAAATCTTCAGCCGAAGCTTGATTTTTATTACTATAATTCATCGTGCAAAGTAAATAAATGAATAACTTCCCCAGACCTTTCTAAGGTTTCCGGTATAGTATGGGGGTTCATCAAGCATTTTTTTTCCAAGGCGACTTGAGATTATTCAATACTTTAAGAGATGACAAAGTGCCCTTAGACACTAGCAATTATACACACCAAACATTCATGGGGTGGGTTTCTTTAAGTTGTTCGAAAATAACAGATTGAGATCTAGTCTAGACTGGACAAATGAAAAAATGTCATTTATACAATTGTTCATATGCATTCCACTCATATAGAGAGGACATGGAGAAAACATGATATAGGAGTGCAACATATATCCTATAAATGTTATCTTCTGCAAGTAATACTCGTGTGCACATAAAAGTAGGCGATAATTGAAAACTAGTTAACGTACTATCGGAAACTGTCTTTTGCTCCCATGCTCTAGTGCTCGCCTCGTGTAAACAAATTCAAAAATCATATTTATAAGTTTTAGAAAGTATGAATATAAATTATGGACATAATCAATGTTGTATCCTACAAACATGCAACATCGTAACTCGAGAATCTTTAAATTATGGGCTACACAAAAATGAAAGTCAGATAAAATTTGAAGATCCGAAAAATATGCATACTCAGGTTCACACTTTTATCATTTTTTGCGTAGCTTAGCAATACAAAGTATTTAAAACTAATATTTTACAGGTTTGTAGGATACATCGTTGGCTACATCTGAATATTTTTTTTTAGAATATCTTTGTAACTCAAAAATATGATCCTCATTTTTTTTACAAAAGCAGGATCACTGGTGCACAGGTGCACCAAATCTCCCACATAATATGAAAATAAAATGAATGCCATCCCCTAGACTGAATGGATTTTTTATCTTTCACATAATAGCACTATACATGTAGCACGACATAATCCCCTGCTGCCTTTTGTTGGTGCCCGTAGCACAAGCGGTAGATCGGGCGGCAAAAGGTAACAAGGAACGAGACCGCAACCACTCTCTCCATTTTCCTCCCTTCCCCAGTCCGTCCCCACACGGTGCGAGTGCGACGGTGACACACCTCCTTCCCCCAGCTCCCCAGGTCAACCGCTCCCCTCCTCTTCAAAACACCCCACCCCAGCCAGCGCTCCACACCGTACCCTGCCTCCCTCCCTCCGGGTTCCGCACCTCACCCGCCAGTCAAGAACACCCGCGTTTCTTCCCCAGCGGGTGCCGCTGCCTAGTTCATGCACTGATCGATCGACCAACCCGCGCGCGCGCGTGCAACACCACACCCAGCAGCACACAAGAGCCTAGCTAGCTCGCCGGCCATCATCGGCAGCTAGCCACGATGCACTCCCAGAACCACTGGGGCGGGTCGTTCGAGATCGCCGACGGGGCGGAGGACGACCACAGCCGCAACATGGACATCGACCGCGGCGCGCTGCAGCACCAGCAGCACCACCAGCTGGACGAGACGCAGCAGAGCTGGCTGCTGGGCCCGCCGGAGGCCAAGAAGAAGGACAAGTACCTCGACCTCGGCTGCGTCGTCGTCAAGCGCAAGCTCCTCTGGTGGATCCTCTGGGCCGTCCTCGGCGCCTTCGTCCTCATCGGCGTCCCCATCATCATCGCCAAGTCCATCCCTAAGAAGAAGCCCCACGCCCCGCCGCCCGACAAGTACACCGAGGCGCTACACAAGGCCCTCCTCTTCTTCAACGCCCAGAAATGTGAGTGCTTCCAGCTTCTCAAAATACTCTGATCGGCCTATCAGTTCAGTGATGATCAATTTCTCTGATCGGCACAAAGCTATGAGATCTGTCTTTTGGTCTGAACTCTGCTCTGAACTTTGAACTCGAGAATTTGCTTAGGAATCCGAGCGTAACAACAGTAGAGCTATGTATGTTGCATTAAATTTTCGACTAGTTTTGGGCACAATTACTATACCTTTCTTGATGCCAAGCAAAGAGGGGAAAGAGATCTCATTGATGGGCAACCTGTCTGAACTCTGCGTAGCAATCCGTGATCAGGAGCTGGGGACAGCTGCGTACGACTGCAACCCCCAACCCCACAACTGGAATGTTCTGCCGTGTTCACTGTCCCTACTCTAGATGCCCCATAATTTGAGGAAAGTGACAACCTCACATTCAGAGAGAAATCCTCCTAATTCAAAGTACGGATCTCGGCACGTTCGTGCACATGTAGGCCAACCAATTGATCCATTCTTTAGCTTAGCCCAACACAGCACATAGATGTAGATCATGCCGAATGGCCAGTTTCTGGATCTTGCCAGACATAAAAAGTAGTATCTGCACTTATAGATCTTGATCTCGCCACAAATGCACTGTTACATTCACTTTGTTCATAGCATAGTGCTACTCACTTGGCTCAGGTTTGCAGGTCGAAAATTCAGTTTATTATTACTCATGGATCTCACGAACATTTTGAATTGTCGTGACAGCCGGCAAGCTCCCGAAGAACAACGGCATCCCGTGGCGCGGCAACTCCGGCATGAACGACGGCTCCACCCTGCCGGACGTGAAGGGCGGGCTCGTCGGCGGCTACTACGACGCCGGCGACAACATCAAGTTCCACTTCCCCTTGGCCTTCTCCATGACGATGCTGAGCTGGTCGGTGGTGGAGTACAGCGAGAAGTACAAGGCCATGGGGGAGTATGACCACGTGAGGGAGCTCATCAAGTGGGGCACCGACTACCTGCTTCTCACCTTCAACTCCTCTGCCCCGACCATCAACAAACTCTACAGTCAGGTGAGCTCTCTCTCTCTCCATCAGTCGGTCCATCTCAACCGTTGAAAAACTGAACCGTAAGGGTTTCTCCGAATGATGCTTTTTTGGTAATAAAGCGCTCTGTTTTAAAACGGAAAATCAGTTAAAAACTAGAAAATGCAGTGCTTTGTGGTGCTTTTGATCGGTCGATTGAAAAGTATAGTAATAATAAGGGGGAAAGAATCTGATGTGCAATAATGCAAACTGGCGTGTTGTACTACCGAACAGACTTTCTTCTTCTTCCAGAAATAGTGATAGGCACGCGGCACAGCTAACAACCCTTGACTCTTTATAATATCACATCAGCTCAATGGACTAAGGGTTCAGACCCCAATCGTGGTCATGTGCTTAACTGGACTAGCCATGTTACTCTAACTCGCTCCAAGCAAATATAGTACTATACTCACTACACTGTCACATGCTACAGGGAACATTAGCTGTTCATTTTGGTTGTCATGATCTGATCTGAAGATGTTCTCCAACTTGTATTCACACTTTATCACGGTCCTTTCACATTTCACAATCACCAAGCAAGAAAAAACATTATTAGAAAATAAATGTGACTCAAGACTCAGTTGTAATCATTATTGACTGACGTGTGTCACTCCTGTGTGCAGGTTGGTACCGCGAAGATCAACGGCAGCACGCCGGACGACCACTACTGCTGGAACCGGCCGGAGGACATGGCGTACCCTCGCCCCGTCCAGCAGGCCAGCTCCGCCCCCGACCTAGGCGGCGAGATGGCCGCCGCCCTCGCCGCGGCCTCCATCGTGTTCCGCGACAACCCGGCCTACTCCAAGAAGCTCGTCCGCGGCGCCGCCACGGTGTACAAGTTCGCTCGCGACTCCGGCAAGCGCACCCCGTACTCCCGCGCGAACCCCAACATCGAGTACTACTACAACTCCACGGGGTACTGGGACGAGTACCTGTGGAGCGCCTCCTGGATGTACTACGCCACGGGGAACAACAGCTACATCAGCTTCGCCACCGACCCGCGCCTCCCCAAGAACGCCAAGGCCTTCTTCGGCATCCTCGACTTCTCCGTCTTCAGCTGGGACAACAAGCTCCCCGGCGCCACGCTGCTGCTCTCCAGGCTGCGCATGTTCCTCAACCCGGGATACCCCTACGAGGAGTCGCTCATGGGCTACCACAACGTCACCAGCATGAACATGTGCATGTACTTCCCAAAGTTCAACTCCTTCAACTTCACCAAGGGAGGGCTCGCACAGTTCAATCACGGCAAGGGGCAGGCGTTGCAGTATGCCGTCGCCAACTCCTTCCTCGCCGCGCTCTACGCCGACTACATGGAGTCCGTCAACGTCCCCGGATGGTACTGCGGCCCCAACTTCATGACCGTCGACGACCTCCGCTCCTTCGCCAAGTCTCAGGTAACTATCTATTGACAACCATCTTCCAGACACACATTTTGATTATCATCAAGGAACGCATTCTGATTATTTGTGTGTGCCTTGTGTCGAGCAGCTCAACTACATTCTTGGGGATAACCCGATGAAGATGAGCTACGTGGTGGGGTACGGCAAGAAGTACCCCAAGAGGCTGCACCACCGTGGGGCGTCCACGCCCAAGAACGGCATCAAGTACTCCTGCACCGGCGGGAACAAGTGGCGCGACGCCAAGGGGAGCGACCCGCACGTGCTCACGGGCGCCATGGTCGGCGGGCCCGACAAGAACGACAAGTTCAAGGACGCCAGGATCAGCTACGCGCAGAACGAGCCCACGCTGGTAGGCAACGCCGGCCTCGTGGCCGCGCTGGTGGCGATCACGCAGAGCGGACGCGGCTCGGGCGTCGGCGCCGTCGACAAGAACACCATGTTCTCCGCCGTGCCGCCCATGTTCCCCAACGCACCGCCGCCACCGGCATCCTGGAAGCCGTAGTGAGAGAGACCTGGATCTGGTTTACGCCGAGGTTGAGCAGATCATTCAAAGGGGTTTTTTCTCCGATCGATCGGGTTCGGTTGGTAGTGCAATTTTCTGGCCATCATGTAAAATTCTTTTGTATATTACGTATATCCGACACACGTTAACCGTGGCAGCTGATACAGACGGTGGCATGCTTCACGCATGGCCTGTACTCCATGTAGATGTTTCTTGTGCACAACTGGGTATGAACAATTAATGGATACGTGTTGATTCCCGAAAAAGAATTGAGTGATGGTACATGTTTCATAGTATCTATGTAGTCTCCAACTATCCCACTCATCGGAATCGATCCGGTCAATTGCTGCCAGTGAGGCCTTATAAGGGTGTGGCCTGAAGCTTCGTTGTCTTCTCGGTGTCGTGGACATGTCTCCTTTAGATTTCATGAAACTGAGAGAAGTGGAGAAAGTCATGGAGGATTAGAGGTTTGTACTCCCAAGAAACGAGCTTTCATCCAAATGGATGATGATGAGGGTGACAAGGAAGGAGGGAGGAACAAAGGCAAGCCCAACGGACGAAATATGGCCAATGACTTTGAGATGAGGAGGGTCGAGGATAAGATTGATAACATGGTGAAATCGAAGGATGTGCTGATGAGGGAGACCATGCAAGCAAAGATCACCATATCCAAGAACAAGCTAGAAGAGAAGAAAGGAAGAAAGGCCAACTTAGAGGAAAGGATACCAACTCGAGAAGAAGAAGGCAATGGTCAAGCTCTTGGCCAAAGAGAACAAGACCATGATGATGGATCCAAGCAAAATGGATTCACACCAATTGGAGTGGTGGAAACTAGCAAGAATAGAGATCTTGGAGGGAATAAAGCAAGCATTTCTAGGTGGTGGCGCTTCGGCAAGTAGTGGTGGTGGCGATAGAGGTACCTTTGATGACCACAGTTTTGCTTGATCTTCTTAAGTCTGGCTTGATGTGGTGATAGTGCAACTTTTCGGGTCACTCGTTGTGTCATTGCCCATGTGTTTGAGTCTCGTTGGTTGCGACAATTGGATGTAAAATCTATTGAATATTGCATATATTTGCCTATATATTGCCTATCCATTGTCAAATTTGTGAAAATGCACTATAACTCAATGAATTTAGGGTACCGTATCGTGGGTATGCAGTAAACAGATCCTGCAAACGGGAACGACATGAGATCACGCCGGACAGATCCCGCATAATGGAATGAAAAAAATGAAATCCATTTTGCGGGATCTGTTCGGAGCGAGCCCGCGTGGCACCGAAAACGTGTTTTCAGCGCCCTTTATATACGTTTTTAAGGGGCGCAAAATACGGGACATGTTAGAGTTGCTCTGAGTCCACCAAAATGCTTTTAAGGGGCGCAAATACGGGACTTGTTAGAGTTGCTCTGAGTCCACCAAAATGCATCAGTCTCATAGTCTTGGCTACCACGGCATCTCGCTTTGAAGATCTCACTTGGGACTCGTTTAGCTCTAGATTTATTCCCTCCGTCACACCAAAATTCCATCCAATAGAAAATTCTTCTTATTACTTCGAAAGGTTCCTTGGACCATTTATTTTCAAAGCAAGCTAGATTTCTAGTTTTCTAAATTCCTGACATTACCGTAACCACCCTAACTGCTACGGGTTTGTGTTTTTACCACTGAATTATTTTGACCGGATATCAATGCAATGATCAACGTCTGCATAGTTGACCACAAGGTAAGAAGGAGACATGAGAGGAGATCGATAGCACAAAGTAAAACCTGGTGAGAGTAAGGAGACTGAGTAGAGTATCTAGATGAGACCTTCTAGGGAGTAGAGTGATGTCATAGAGCTCCATACTTTGCTGTGATTATCTTAATAACTACTGAAGCCCCACACTAGTCGGAGAAGTAGTGGTTGTGCAATGTATCCATAGTGTTGCGGTAGTAGGCTATGGTGTTGTAAGGATGCATCATCCACAAGTATCACATTCAGGGTTTATCATTATCTTTTGTATCCCATTTGTGTGTGCACAAATATGGTGAAGCCTTGGCCTTGTCCTATTTCCATCTATTGATAAAACCCACAAAAATTCAATGTTCTGGTCCGGTAAACAAAAGTTGTACAAGTTCACAAGGTCTTGTTCGACATAATCTTACACCAAACAAAGTTTTCCGAAGGATTCGATAAACCTAGTTATTCTAAGAAAAAAGTTATACTACATCCATAATCCAGATCAAAGGTGTCAACAACACATACCAAAGTCTACGACCCCGGAGCCTCTACCTTGCGCAAGTCCACTTTCAATGACAAGATCGCCTCATTTGACTAGTCGACACCAAACTTACAAGTTCTCCTACAAAGGCTACAAGCACAAGGTAAAAATCATACCCCCCCTATGATCCTATACATGGTGATGAGAGTATAGAGTTGTGGACTTATCTTTTCAAAGGGGTGGTCATCACCATGACACATCACTCACCAAGTTCTCCAACTAATGTGACATCGTCAAGGCCTACAGATGTGAATGCATTCCACTCAACTAGTCCTTTCGCATCTAATGTGGACTGTATGCTACCAAATCCCAATGTGACTAGCTACAACACCCAAGGACTACATGTTGGGGTTCGGTGTAGAAAATCACAAAATTACTACGCGGCAACCCCGGAAGCTCAAGACCTATCTACTAGTAATGCAGTAACGAGATGGCATACGGTAATCATACCTGAAGACCGAACGCGGTTAAAGTACCACGAGGAACGTGGATGATGAAGACGCCCGACATTGAACTCGAGGTCACGATGTCCTTGCGGCTCCACGATAACTCCTAGCACCAAAAGCACGGTGCCGCCAGAGGGAGTCACACACGTACGGTGCTTGACGACTACTCGCGCTTCTCTCCGATACAACAGAGACTGTGGAAGTAGATCTCCCGACTCTGAATCCCGCAGAGCAACGACGCTCCACGGTGAAGAACTCCTCGCTCGCATAGCCCTGAGAAGGGGGTCACGGCCGCACGCGCGTGCGCACGCGCGCGCGCGCGAGAGAGAGAGAGAGAGAGAGAGAGAGAGAGAGGCCTTTTATTGATTTTCAGGTAGAAATTGGTGTGTTTTAATCCTTTCATGGGCATCTCTTTATATAGACGGAGGGAGGGGGCCCCTCCACCTTTAGGTCCCAATGTGGGACTAATAAAACAAAGGAATCCCCACCCGCTTGTAGCCCAAGATGGCCAAGGCGATGGAGGCAGAGGGGCCCGGGTGGGCCGGCTGCAAGCCTCAGCCCGCGAGGCGACAACAGCCGCAGCGGCACCCAGCGCCAGGCCTAGGTGGGACGGCCTACGGCCCGCTAGCGCGCGCTCACCCGCCCGCGCGGCAAGTAGCAGCGGTAGTGTCTGGATGGGCCGGCAAGGCCACGTCCCGCCAGCAGCAGCGGCTGCTGTAGCGCGACGCGTAATGCATGTCGTCCACGTGTGGCGTGAACTATTCATCGCCCATGTGGGCTGTTTCAAAAACAGCCCCTATGCCTTTTTTTTTTCTGTCCGTTTCTGTTTGGGTGAAATCCCTAGGATATTTTGCCTAACTATTAAGACGCCTTTTATAAATCTTTATTTAAATATTATTTTATAATATATTAATTCATAATTAATATATAACAATCATATTTAAATAACCATTTATCCGAAAACCCTTTTCTGGTCCTTTTCCTTATTCTTTTCTCCGAACGACTTCGGATCTCCCCAAAACTTTTCGGGTTTCTCTCTTCTCATTTATTTAGTGATTCAAACAAGCCATTGACGATCTCCAAGCTTCGTCAAGCCCTTAAGCGTGCTACCCAACAGTTCGATAATACTACAGACATGGCCAAGACTCCTCTTTGACCAATTATCAATATCGGGATATGGATATCCATAATGACCACATGTGTACTCAACAATATTTTTCGTTGAACCATAAACACTTTGTCTTATTCCTTTTGTCTCTATGATACTATATTATCTGAGGCTTTGATCAAGTGACATTGTCATGTCAGTGTTCAACCCCGTTACCGATAATACCTTCTTTACTCGATCCGATAAGTGATATCCCCATGATCTAGTCACACGCTGCGCAGCTTATGGATATAACTTATACGAGTGGGCCCAAGAGTATCTTCCGCTATGCGGATGGACAAATCCTGCTCTTGATGCAGTCTCCCCTACATGTTCCTCCGGATACCCAACGACACATTTATGATCACTGATGACTCCTTGATCGCACCAAAGAACTTGGTGCTTGAAGTGGAGTCTGTTGGAAACCCCAAGAGCAAGGTGTAAAGCAGCACAACAACAAATCTTCCCTCGGTAAGAAACCGAGGTTATCAAACCAGTAGGAGGAAGGAAACGTCACACAGGTATTGCAAGCAACAGGAGACCTGCACAACACAAACTAAAGACTTTCCCCCAACTAACAGTGAGGTTGTCAATCTCACCGGTTGCTGTAACAAAGGATTAAACATATGGTGTGGAAGGTAATGGTGGTTTGAAACAAGTAAACAAGTAACAGTGGAAGATGTATCAATAGTAAAGATTGGACCGGGGTCCATAGTTCACTAGAGGTACTCTCCTTAGATAAACAACATGGTATGAAGGGTAAACAAATTACAGCGGGCAATTGACAGGAACTGAGCAAGGCATAACAATGCAATTACTAGTCAGAAAGATCCAATGAGATTTGATTGGGCAATACAACAAGATACATAGACCGCCATCCAACTGCATCTATGACTAGAAGTCCACCTTCAGGTTATCATCCGAACCCCCTCCAGTATTAAGTTGCAAGCAACAGACAACTGCTTTAAGCAAAGTGTGTAAGGTAAACAGTCCACATGTTCCATGACCAAGAGAACATTGTTTTCTCCCTAGTAGCAACAGCACATCTACAACCGAAGAGATTTCTGTCACTTCCCTTGGAAACTAGAGGCATGAACCCACTATCGAACATAAATACCCCCTCTTGGAGTCAGTAGCAACTACTTGGCCAAGATAGCTACTAACAACGGAGAGCATGCAAGATCACAAACAACACAGACATGATAGAATCATAAAGACAAAACCATTAATCAAACCAACATAATAATCTCAATATCCATCGGATCCCCACAAATACAACATGCATGATTACAAATAGATTAGATCTTGATCATGAACGGAGCTCACAAGATCTATACATGAAAGCACAAAGGAGGAGATACAACCATCTAGCTACTACATGGACCCATAGTCCAAGGTGGAACTACTCACGCATCATACCGGAGAGAAGACCTCCGGGATGATCTCCCCTCTGGCAGGGTGCCGGGAAGAACTTCAGATCCCCCCGATCTAGGGACGACGGTGGCGGCGGCTACAGAAGGTTTCATGGAATATTGATCGGGTACTTAGGGTTTCTGCATTAGGGGCTTCTTATAGGAGAAGGGGAGGCCGAGGAGGTGGCCAGGGGCCCCACACCCTGCCTAGGCGCGGGGCAGGGCCCACCTGCACCTAGGGGGTGTGGCTGCCCTGGCCACCTCTCCGTCTCCCCTCTAGACTTCTTGTTCCCCACGGAAAGTAATTGAATTTGACGTTTGTCCCGTCCAATTCCGAGAATATTTCTTTACTAGCTTTTCTGGAACCAAAAACAGCAGAAAACATGCAACTGGCACTGTGGCAACTTGTTAATAGGTTAGTACCAGAAAACATGTAAAAAAGCACCTCAAAGTGTAGACAAAGCAATCAAAGTAGATACTAAACAAGCATGGAGCATCAAAAATTATAGATATGTTTCCGACATATCAAGCATCCCCAAGCTTAACTCCTGCTCGTCCTCGAGTAGGTAAGTGATAAAAAGAATAATTTTTTAGGTGACATGCACCCTCACAATAAAGATCCAACCATTTGCAAGCATTGAAAGCTAGGATCAAAGAACTCTAAACATGTGCATGCAAGATGGAGTTCTAACAATAGGACATAGTAACTATGCATGCAACATGACAAGCTACAAAAAAATATCATGAATAACATGCATTGAAGAACGTTTGTTTGTTTCACATGCAGAAAACATAGCATATTGGCAATCAGCTTGTCCCTCAGTGGTGCCTAAAGGTATAAGGTGGAGACTCAAATAATAATAGTGGAAGAAAGGCCTTTTATAAAGGAAGCAGGGATTTCAAGTTTCAAAAAGAGCTTCCAAAAATTATGGTACTTGTTAGATTTCATCCCTCATTGCCCCTATCATAAGCATCTTGAAGTGATTAAGGTTAAAGTGAACAAAGATGGAGTATATGCTTGACAAAGTATAAGTTGGCAATCTCAAGTCCCTTGAATACGAAGGCCACACCTCATGCTACTCAACTTCTGTCACCTGCAAGTTCTTGTCATTGTAAGTATTTGCATATCATAGAGAACCGCCAACGAGTTACCCCTTGCACATGGTACAAGAGCTATCCCATAACCAAAATGACAAGGCAAGCAGACAATGAGCATCTCAGCATTCTTCTTATTTACCATGGGAATATGGTGCTTTTTATTGGGAATATTCCCTAGAGGCAATCATGTATGATGCCTATTGTATTCATAAAGTTATTAAGTTGTCCTTGTATGAGCATCTGATGTATATCATTGAATATGTGATTCGATTGTGGAACTATACATTCATGTTGTTTGTACTAAATGTCCTTGGTCATTGAGGCTATGCTGGACACACAACTTAGACCAATGTGAAAGTCGGCTTGATGACTCGGTTCCACTTGTCATGGGCATGGTGTTGGAGATATGCCCTAGAGGCAATAATAAATATAGTTATTATTATATCTTTGTGTTTATGATAAATGTTTATATTCATGCTATAATAGTATTAACAAGGAAACATTAATACTTGTGTGAATTGTAAACTTAAATTGAAGTCCCTAGTATAGCCTCTATACTTCACTAGCTTGTTGGTTGATTAAATGATTGTGGTTTCCATATCATGAACATTGAGATGTTATCAACAACAAGATCATATCGTTAGGAGAATGATATGGTGGACATAATCCTATTGATAAGCGTAGCATAAAGATCAAAGTCATTTCAATAGTTCAAATTGCTATATGCTTTCTGATACATAGTAACCTAATTCCTTCGACCATGAGATCATGCATATCACCTTTACCGGATGGATGCTTTGATGACATCAAACACCACACCGTAACTGGGTGGCTATAAAGGTGGCATTAAGTGTTCGGAAAGTATTGGTTGAAACACATGGATCAAGAGTGGGATTTGTCCATCCACATGACGGATAGATATACTCTGGGCCCTCTCGGTGGAATGTCATCCAATTGGCTTGCAAGCATGTGACTTGGTCACAAGGGATCACATATCACGGGAACGAGAAAAGAGTACTTGTCAGTAACGAGGTTGAACTAGGTATGCAGAGATACCGACGATCATAACCTCGGATAAGTAAACTATCGTGAGACAAAGGGAAATTGGTATCGTATGTAAGTGGTTCATTCGATCGCAAAGTAATCGTAGAAATATGTGGGAGCCATATGAATTTCCAGATTCCTCTATTGGTTATTGTTCGGAGAAGTGTCTCGATCATGTCCGCATAATTCACGAACCGTAGGGAGACACACTTAAGGATTCGACGTTGTTTGAGTAGTTATGGTATTATGAGAAAGAGACCGAATGTTGTTCGGAGTCTCGGATGGGATCCGGGATATCACGAGGTGATCCGGAATGGTCCGGAGAATAAGATTCATATAAGGAAAGTCCCGTTTCGGAGTTCGGGAATGATTCCGGTGTCTTCATCGGGAATGTTCTAGAAGGTTCCGGATTGTCCGGCACTCCGGGGGGAGGGTACATGGGTGTGTCATTGAATGATTGCATCATGTACTAAGTGTTCTTGCTGTTCCAAAAACATGAAAGTCAAACGGCTAAAACAGGAAACTGTGGGAAACAGGAAACTGTGGGAAACAAGCAAGAGGAGTTGGAACCAACTTGGAGGAGGAGTCCCACTCCTCCAAGCCGGCGCCCAGCCCAAGGCCGACTTGGGGAGGGACTCCCCTCCCCTGTCCGCGCCTCCCCACCTATAAAAGGAGGGGCAGGGCTCCCTCCTAGAACACACAAGTTCCTATCTTCTACCTCCGGTTTAGAGCCGTTTTGGTTTAGAGCTTCTAATTGCTTTAGCCAGCGGTTTAGAGCCTTTGTTTTAGAGCCTTCTAATTGGTGTGTCTAATTACTAGACCACTAATAGCCTCTCTCATAAGCTCCACCATACTCGCACCGGCTTAAGGCGAAGCCCTGCGGGATTTCCCCTCTACTTCCGGTACCACGCCGTTGTGCTGCCGGAATCGCGAGGAGAGTGCTACAACCTCCGCTGCCTGCTGGAACAAGGGAGAGGAAGGTCTTCGTCGAGTACCGAACGTGTGACCGACTGCGGGAGCGCTGCCGGAACGTGGCGCCGGAAGGATCGTCTACACGATCTTGAGATCGAAAAGAGTACGACTACATCACCCACGAGAATCCGCTCTCGTTAAACGCTTTGGAATCTTCGAGGGTAAGTTATTCCATCGACTCGTTGCTACAATCTAGTAGATAGATCTTGGCTTGTTTGTTTGTATGCGATAGAAAATTTTTGTTTTCCATGCTATGAACCCCTACAGTGGTATCAGAGCCGTGTCTATATGTAGATCTGTTGCACGAGTAGAACACAATGGTCATTGTGGGCGTTGATGCTTTTATTGTAGATTGCTTTTTGTGTACTTTGCATCTTGCGGTATGTTGGGATGAAGCGGCCCGGGCTAACCTTACATGACATCGTTCATGAGACTTGCTCCACGCTTGACATGCAACTTGTATTGCATAAGTGGCTTTGCGGGTGCCTGTTTCTCCTAGCATAGTTAAGATCCAATTTACAACGGGTAATCAACAATGCTAGTATCAATGTTGTGGTTCTTGTTCGTAAGTTAGAACGACACTTATTGAAAGCCCCAAACCACGTAAAATATGCAAAGAAAGTAGAAGCGTCTAACTTTGTTTTGCAGGGGTGTGCAGTGATGTGATATGGCCATGATTGTGATTATATTTGATGTATGCAATGTTCCTTATTGTAAGTTGGCAACCGGCAGGAGCCATATGGTTGTCTTTAATTTATGTTAAGACCCGCGTGTCTATTCAAAGTAGTTGTAATAGTTGAAGCCGGTGGACGACAACCATGGTGAAGCGTCATTGACCTTGATGCAATGCCGGTGATGATGGAGATCATGTTCGTGTTTGAAGATGGAGATCGGAAGCACAAAGAAGAAAGGCCATATCATATCACATATTATGAATTGCATGTGATGTTAATCCTTTATGCATCTTGTATTGCTTAGTAGACGACGGTAGCATTATAAGATGATCCTTCATGCACATGAATTTCAAATCATAAAGTGTTCGCCCTTAGTTAGCACCGTTGCTAAAGCTTGTTATTTCGAAGCACCACGTGATGATCGGGTGTGTTAGATTCCGCAAGTGTATACAACGTAAGCAAGCCAGATTTGCTTATGCGGTGGCTAAGGTTTGATCTTGACGAGCCTAGCATGTACAGACATGGTCTCAGGAACACGGATTATCGAAAGGTAAAGCATGAATCATATAGTAGATATGATGAACATGATGATTGTTCGCCATTGAAACTATATCAACTCTCGTGATGATCGGTGTTGATGTAGTGGATTTGGTTCGTGTGATCACTAAAACAATGTGAGGGATGTTGTTTTGAGTGGGAGTTCACCTAGTTTAATTTCATTAATTAATTTGAACTCAATTTGTCATAAACTTAGTCTAAACTATTGCAAATATGTTGTAGATCAATGGCAGCCCCTACCATCAATTTTAATGCGTTCCTAGAGAAAGAAAAGTTGAAAAACAATGGAAGCAACTTCGCGGATTGGTTCCGCAATTTGAGGATTGTCCTCACAGCTGGTAATTTGACCTATGTGCTGGATGCACCGCTGGGTGACCCACCTGCAGCTGATGCTCCCGATGAAGTAAAGAATGTTTACCTCGCTCAGAAGAATCAGTACTCCATAGTTCAGTGTGCTATCTTGTATGGTTTAGAATCGGAGCTTCAGAAAAGGTTTGAAGAGTCAGACCCATATGATATTGTCGAGGATCTCAAATTAATTTTTGAGACTCATGCGGCAATTGAAAGTTATGAAGCTTCTGAAAAGTTCTTTAACTGCAAGATGGAAGAGGGCAGCTCCGTCAGTGAGCATGTGCTTAAGATGTCTGGGCACGCAAACAAACTTCAAAGCTTGGGTATAGTGATTCCTAATGCTTTGGGGGTTTACCGCGTCCTCCAGTCATTGCCACCAAGTTACAGGAACTTTGTGATGAACTACAACATGCAGAACATGAACAAAGAGTTGCCAGAACTATTTGCTATGTTAAAATCTGCAGAAGTGGAGATCAAGAAAGAGCACCAAGTGTTGATGGTCAATAAGACCACCAAATTCAAGAAGGGCAAGTCTAATCAAAAGGGACACTTCAAGAAGGGTGGTAAGAAAGTTACCACGCCGACGAAGAAAACCAAGGCTGGACCAAAGCTTGAAACTGAGTGCTTTTACTGCAAGGGAGTAGGTCACTGGAAGCGGAATTGCCCAAAGTACTTGGCGGATTTGAAGAACGGCAACATCAAGAAGAAAGGTATATCTGATATACATGTTATTGATGTGTATCTCACTAGTATTCGTAGTAGTGCCTGGGTATTTGATACTGGTTCGGTTGCTCATATTTGTAACTCGAAACAGGTGCTGCAGAATAAACGGAAGCTAGCGAAGAACGAGGTGACGATGCGCGTGGGAAACGTATCAAAGGTTGATGTGATCGCGGTCGGCACGCTACCTCTTCATCTACCATCGGGATTAGTTTTATACTTAAATAATTGTTATTTGGTGCCTGCGTTGAGCATGAACATTATATCGGGATCTTGTTTATTGCGAGACGGTTACTTGTTTAAATCTGAGAATAATGGTTGTTCTATTTATATGAGTAATATGTTTTATGCACATGCACCTTTGATAGATGGTCTATTCTTATTGAATCTCGATAGTGGAAATACACATATCAACAACATTGAGGCTAAACGTTTGAAATCAAGCGATAATTCGACCTATATGTGGCACTGTCGTCTTGGTCACATCGGAGTGAAACGTATGAAGAAACTCCATTCCGATGGACTTCTTGAATCACTTGATTTTGAATCACTTGAAAGATGCGAAGCATGTCTGATGGGTAAAATGACTAAGACTCCATTTTCTGGTATGATGGAGCGAGCTACGGACTTATTGGAAATCATACATACCGATGTGTGTGGTCCAATGAGTGTAGCATCGCGCGGTGGTTATCGTTATGTTCTTACCTTCACGGATGACTTGAGTAGATATGGGTATATCTATTTCATGAAACATAAGTCCGAAACTTTCGAGAAGTTTAAGGAGTTTCAAAGTGAGGTAGAGAATCAACGTAACAAGAAGATTAAATTTCTACGTTCTGATCGTGGAGGTGAATATCTAAGTTACGAGTTTGGCGAGCATTTAAAGAAGTGCGGAATACTTTCACAATTGACACCGCCGGGAACACCACAGCGTAATGGTGTGTCCGAACGTCGTAATCGAACTCTCTTAGACATGGTTCGTTCTATGATGTCACTTACAGATTTACCGCTATAATTTTGGGGTTATGCATTAGAAACAGCCGCATTCACTTTAAATAGGGCACCGTCTAAATCCGTTGAAACGACACCGTATGAATTATGGTTTGGGAAGAAACCTAAATTGCCGTTCCTTAAAGTTTGGGGATGCGAAGCCTATGTAAAGAAGTTACAGCCGGACAAGCTTGAACCCAAAGCGGAAAAATGCGTCTTCATAGGATACCCGAAGGAAACTATTGGGTATACCTTCTATCATAGATCCGAAGGCAAAATCTTCGTTGCCAAGAATGGATCCTTTCTAGAGAAGGAATTTCTCTCGAAAGAAGTGACTGGAAGGAAAGTAGAACTCGACGAGGTTGTCGAACCTTATCTCGAAATTGCGAGTAGCGCAGCACCGGAAGAAGTTCCTGTGGTGCCTGCACCATTAAGAGAGGAAGCTAATGATGGTGATCATGAAACTTCGGTTGAAGTTACTACAGAGCCTCGGAGGTCAACGAGAACTCGTACCACTCCAGATTGGTATGATTCCGTTATGAATGTCATGGTGGTGGACAACACCGATGACCCCGAGACATATGAGGAAGCGATGATGAGCCCAGATTCCAATAAATGGCAAGAAGCCATGAAATCCGAGATTGGATCCATGTACG
Organism: Avena sativa; assembly: GCA_916181665.1. Lineage (NCBI taxonomy): Eukaryota > Viridiplantae > Streptophyta > Magnoliopsida > Poales > Poaceae > Avena > Avena sativa. The sequence continues at coordinate 344,363,494 of OV702280.1, read as the reverse complement.
AAAACCAAGTATGGACTTTGGTGGACTTACCGGATGGCCGGAAGGCTGTCGAGAACAAATGGATTTTCAAGAAGAAAACAGATGCTGATGGTAATGTTATTGTCTATAAAGCTCGACTTGTCGCAAAAGGGTTTTGACAAATTCAAGGAGTTGACTACGATGAGACTTTCTCACCGGTAGCGAAGCTAAAGTCTGTGAGGATTATGTTAGCAATCGCTGCATATTATGATTATGAGATATGGCAGATGGATGTCAAAACAGCATTCCTCAATGGAGACATTGATGAAGAGTTGTATATGATGCAACCCAAAGGTTTTGTCGATCCTAAAGATGCTAACAAGGTATGCAAGCTTCAACGGTCCATCTATGGATTGAAGCAAGCATCCCGAAGTTGGAATCAACGTTTTGATAAGGTAATCAAAAGTTTTCGTTTTATACAAACTTATGGAGAAGCTTGTATTTACAAGAAAGTGAGTGGGAGCTCTGTAGCATTCTTAATACTGTATGTGGATGACATATTGTTGATTGGGAATGATGTAGACCTTCTTAATAGTGTCAAGGAATATTTGAATAATAGTTTTTCAATGAAGGATCTTGGCGAAGCAGCTTACATATTAGGCATAAAGATTTATAGAGATAGATCGAAACGCCAAATATCATTGTCACAGAGTACATATTTGGACAAAGTTCTAAAGAAGTTTGGAATGGAAGAAAGCAAGAAAGGGTTCTTGCCCATGTTGCCCAATACGACCTTGAGTAAAACTCAAAGTCCAACATCGGCAGAAGATAGAGAAAGGATGAGTAAGACTCCCTATGCCTCAGCCATAGGATCTCTAATGTATGCCATGCTATGTACTAGACCCGACATTGCATATGCTGTTAGTTTAACTAGCAGATATCAAAGTGATCCAGGAGTGGATCATTGGACAGCGGTCAAAAACATCCTTAAGTACTTGAGAAGAACTAAGGATATGGTTCTTTCTTATGGAGGTGATGAACAGCTCGTTGTTAATGGTTACACCGATGCTAGTTGGAACACCGATCCAGATGATTCTAAATCACAATCCGGATACGTATTTATTTTGAATGGTGCAGCAGTTAGCTGGAGGAGTGCAAAGCAAAGCGTTGTGGCGAGATCTTCAACTGAATCGGAATACATGGCTGCTTCGGAGGCTTCACAAGAAGCGATATGGATGAAAGAGTTCATTACAGAGCTGGGTGTGGTTCCAAGTGCGCTGGACCCAATGTCTATCTACTGTGATAACATGGGCGCCATAGCCAATGCGCAAGAACCAAGGTCACACAAGAAGCTGAAGCATATCAAGCTGCGTTTTCACGCTATTCGAGAACATATCCAGGATGGGGATATAAAGATTTGCAAAGTACACACAGATCTGAATGTGGCGGATCCGTTGACTAAACCTCTCCCGAGGGCAAAACATGACCAACACCAAACTGCCATGGGTGTTCGGTTTACCATGTAATCTAGATTAGATGACTCTAGTGCAAGTGGGAGACTGTTGGAGATATGCCCTAGAGGCAATAATAAATATAGTTATTATTATATCTTTGTGTTTATGATAAATGTTTATATTCATGCTATAATAGTATTAACAAGGAAACATTAATACTTGTGTGAATTGTAAACTTAAATTGAAGTCCCTAGTATAGCCTCTATACTTCACTAGCTTGTTGGTTGATTAAATGATTGTGGTTTCCATATCATGAACATTGAGATGTTATCAACAACAAGATCATATCGTTAGGAGAATGATATGGTGGACACACTCCTATTGATAAGCGTAGCATAAAGATCAAAGTCATTTCAATAGTTCAAATTGCTATATGCTTTCTGATACATAGTAACCTAATTCCTTCGACCATGAGATCATGCATATCACCTTTACCGGATGGATGCTTTGATGACATCAAACACCACACCGTAACTGGGTGGCTATAAAGGTGGCATTAAGTGTTCGGAAAGTATTGGTTGAAACACATGGATCAAGAGTGGGATTTGTCCATCCACATGACGGATAGATATACTCTGGGCCCTCTCGGTGGAATGTCATCCAATTGGCTTGCAAGCATGTGACTTGGTCACAAGGGATCACATATCACGGGAACGAGAAAAGAGTACTTGTCAGTAACGAGGTTGAACTAGGTATGCAGAGATACCGACGATCATAACCTCGGATAAGTAACATATCGTGAGACAAAGGGAAATTGGTATCGTATGTAAGTGGTTCATTTGATCGCAAAGTAATCGTAGAAATATGTGGGAGCCATATGAATTTCCAGATTCCTCTATTGGTTATTGTTCGGAGAAGTGTCTCGATCATGTCCGCATAATTCACGAACCGTAGGGAGACACACTTAAGGATTCGACGTTGTTTGAGTAGTTATGGTATTATGAGAAAGAGACCGAATGTTGTTCGGAGTCTCGGATGGGATCCGGGATATCACGAGGTGATCCGGAATGGTCCGGAGAATAAGATTCATATAAGGAAAGTCCCGTTTCAGAGTTCGGGAATGATTCCGGTGTCTTCATCGGGAATGTTCTAGAAGGTTCCGGATTGTCCGACACTCCGGGGGGGGAGGGTACATGAGTGTGTCATTGAATGATTGCATCATGTACTAAGTGTTCTTGCTGTTCCAAAAACATGAAAGTCAAACGGCTAAAACAGGAAACTGTGGGAAACAGGAAACTGTGGGAAACAAGCAAGAGGAGTTGGAACCAACTTGGAGGAGGAGTCCCACTCCTCCAAGCCGGGGCCCAGCCCAAGGCCGACTTGGGGAGGGACTACCCTCCCCTGGCCGCGCCTCCCCACCTATAAAAGGAGGGGCAGGGCTCCCTCCTAGAACACACAAGTTCCTATCTTCTACCTCCGGTTTAGAGCCGTTTTGGTTTAGAGCTTCTAATTGCTTTAGCCAGCGGTTTAGAGCCTTCTAATTGTTTTAGAGCCTTCTAATTGGTGTGTCTAATTACTAGACCACTAATAGCCTCTCTCATAAGCTCCACCATACTCGCACCGGCTTAAGGCGAAGCCCTGCGGGATTTCCCCTCTACTTCCGGTACCACGCCGTTGTGCTGCCGGAATCGCGAGGAGAGTGCTACAACCTCCGCTGCCTGCTGGAACAAGGGAGAGGAAGGTCTTCGTCGAGTACCGAACGTGTGACCGACTGCGGGAGCGCTGCCGGAACGTGGCGCCGGAAGGATCGTCTACACGATCTTGAGATCGGAAAGAGTACGACTACATCACCCACGAGAATCCGCTCTCGTTAAACGCTTTGGAATCTTCGAGGGTAAGTTATTCCATCGACTCGTTGCTACAATCTAGTAGATAGATCTTGGCATGTTTGTTTGTATGCGATAGAAAATTTTTGTTTTCCATGCTACGAACCCCTACACATGGAGATGCTATTCTGACTTACACAGATTCGGCTAAAGAGTTTAGCGAGTCGGATTAACCCATACTGAGTGTTGGGGATATGCTATATGGGTATCCTCATAGCATGTCTCTTATCCAACTAACCCGGGTGGCCCATAGTCGGTATCATGGCCTGTGGCCTGCTGGGCGGCCCAGTTAGGTGGATTCAGAAGGGATGCCCATGCCGGATAAAGGAAGGCTATGGTGGAGTCACCAGCGTACCCGGAGCCTTGGAGTGCAAGATACACAAGACTAGTAATAGACGGTGTAGAACTCTGTAACCTGTCGGGCTAGGACTTTTCCCTGTAACTCTAGGACCTGGCGACTATATAAGTCGGGCCTATGGGAGCCTTTAGGGCATGATAACTTAGACTCTCTAGTCACCTCGCACAGCGAACCTATCTCTGTAACTCGGCGTATTGCCATTATAGTGATTTATAGCAGGAGTAGGATTCCGCCACCGTCGTGGGATCTAAACTTGGGTAAGCTGTGTTACCTCGTACCCGTCAACCGTCCGCCTTACCCCATGTCTCTAAACACGCACTGTGAGGACCCCTCCATGGAGTACTCGTCGGCAATACCACGACAGTTGGCGCCCACCGTGGGGCAAGAGGCGCTTCAGGCTCTTAAGCGGGCGAGGACCAAGATCTTCGCGGGAATCGGCAAAACCGTAGCCATCGGTCGCGTTCTCTTCTCCGGCAATGTTCCGATCGTCCCCCCGACGAGTTCTGGATCCCGATGAAGACGAACCCTACGCGGTGTTCGATCGTTCCTATCGGAAACATCCACCTCTTCATCAGTGAAACCGACTCGGGCACTAGTTCCCTGGGAGTCGGAGGAGCGTCAAGACCCGCATGGACCGCCTATGGGCAGGTTACGATTGCGGAAGGATCGATGTCAGATCTCTCCTCGGAGTTTTCCGGAAAGATCGGAAAAATTCAAGACCCACCCAAACCGCCCCTGTGCAGGATATAAAGGTGGAAGATCACTGCAAGTCCGCCGGCTTTATCCGTGCATCTGGACAGCAGAGATCTAAGTTCGTCGGCGTGGTTACCATCTTCGATCTTGAGAGAAGGCGAAAACCCCCGCGACTACCTCGCCAGGTGGCTCCGTATATGGGCCGACCTGGCCAACTACCCCAATGATGATGCTATCTATCACTTTGTGGAAGGACTGGACCATGGCACGCTTCTCCGACATTCTCTAAGGCGACAGCAAGCGTTAGGACGCCTTACCTTCGAAGGCATGGTGAACACCGTCAACAACTACGCGGAGGCTGAAGCGGCAACTCAAACAACGCTTGCGCTCATTGACGGAGCCCCTCTGATTCAGCCACCACCACCACCGCCTCCATCCGCCATCATCGTAGCAGCACCACCACCTCCAGTCATCGTCGAGCCCGTTGCACCTCCACCGCCCGTCATCGAGGAAGTCCTGGCACCCTCCGACTCTGTCATCGACGCACTTTATGCTGATTTCAGTGCAGATTCAGAGGAAATAGACTTCAGTCCAGAAGAGCTAGACTCCGCTATGCAGGAGATGGAGGAGGAGTACTCGCGCGACGAGCAAGCTAATAATACCGTCATGTCCCGAGGGGTGCTCGTCACCATTGGGACGGCGATGGATATAGACCAACCCGGGCAAGCTCCGCCTACAGCGCTGGATAAGGGGAAGGGGCCACTTATTGCTACTGACGATGATCGCGCAGAAGTCATGCCTCCTCTGCCTAACCCAATGCAGCAGCCGCAGGAACCCGGCACCGGTCCGAGCAATAACAACACCGCAAACTTGCCGTCCCCGGCATCCACGTCGGCAGCAGCCCATGTTACTGCAGCTGATAGAGTGATGTACGGCAATCTCCTCGTTGAGCCACTAACTGTTGATCATATCCGGAACGTGACTCAGCTTGACGAGAAGCGCCAGCAGCTGCTAGAGGAGGCACAAGCCATCACGGAGAAAGGCGCTAAACTAGATCGAGATCTGGTCAACGCGCAGAAATCCATAGAGAAAGCTAGAGCAATGGAGGCCGAGTACAAGACTCTGCTACAGCAGCAGAAGGCTAAGAAGGCTCCGGCTCGCGTCATCAACGATCCTGGTGTACGGCGCAACCTAGGATGGGCTCCCTCGAAGCCGGCACAGGCTTAGCCATATATTGAAAGTGAAGGCAAACAGGTGATGCCCACCCCACTCCTTAACCTCGCCGTCGCCAAGACCCTTCTGGAGCAGGATAGATCGCCTGAGGCAGTAGAACAGGTCTATGACCTAGTGGCCAAGGCGGTAAAACAGCAGGAAAAGGCCACCTCCCAGAGGCTTGAGTCTTACCTAGCGCTCTGCCGATCTAGCCAGTACAAACCTCCAAGGAACAGATCTCCTCAGGATGTCGGATCACAGACGAGTTCGTTAGAACGAAGATGGAGGGATGCGCGCAACAGGAAGGATGCCATCCCCATATCCTCCGACCACGGAAAAAATCCCAACCTCGTCGACCATCGCCACCGCCCCGATCCCCTCGACGTCAGGAAGACTACAAGGCTCACCATCGCACGGATATGCCCCCACCAAAGCAGTGCGGCATCGTCATCCTTGACAACGCGGCACAAACCCGTCATGATGAAGAGCGCCACCAAGGACACAAGAGCAGGTCACACCACGACCCTCTGCGTCTGATAAACAACCGTGACAGGTGCGAGGCGTCGTAGGAGGGTAACAGCAAGAAGGCTAACCCACCGCCACCTCCGCCTCCGTCGCCGCCAAGCAGTCACCATGGCGGAAGAGGCCCGCGTCATTCACGCAGCCCGTCCCCTATTGACAACAAGAAGAAGAACCCGGAGCCGTACGACGCACATTCACGGATCGATAAGATCCACGAGGCCCGGGAAGGACCATACCTGGGACGACGTTGCTTTGGACCTGCAATACGGTCCGCAACTTACCCCAAAGGTTTCCGGATAGACAAAACCATCAAGCCCTATGACGGCGCCGCCAAGCCCGACACATGGTTGCAGGACTATGGCAACGCGGTGGAGATTGCCGGAGGCAACCCCAACGTCACCGTCAAGTACCTCCCGTTAATGTTGGCGGGCACGGCCTGTCAATGGATCGATGACTTGCCGGAGAGATCTATCTACAACTCCCTGGACATGCAAGAAGCATTCACCAAGAACTTTGAGGGTACATATAAGCGTCCCTACACTGTGGGCGATCTACAACGGTGCGTGCAAGAGAAAGACGAGACATCTCGCGCCTACCTCTCCCGCTGGCTGGATATGAAGAATTCCTGCGCAGGAGTGCACGCCCAGACCGCCATGGCCGCCTTCATCGATGGGTTGGAAAGGGGCACGTTGCTCCGACATAAATTGAAGCGCTTGCAGGACAATCATCAGCTTGACTTGAATCAGATGATTCAGTTAGCAAGTGAGTTCGCAGCTGCCAACGACGATGCTCGTGGCTCTTTGCCGGCAACGGCCGTTCCAACTCAAGCTCGGAGGAACAGCAGCACAAAGCGGAAAACCTCTCCAGAAGAAAAGCAATGTACCGACATGGTCGCTATGACTTTTGCAGGACGAGGAGAAGGCGGACAACGTGGCCGAGGAAGGGGAGCAGGCCGCGGGTAGCAACGAGGAAGTGAATCCAACTCGGCGCCGCTCCGCGTTCCCCAAACCTACGAAGAGTACCGCGATATGTCGTGCCTCGTACACCTCGATGTCAACGGCAAAGCCACCCATACCAATCGACACTGCAAGTTCGTCAACGACCTCAAGGAAGACCCGGAGTCTAGCTACAAGCAAAGTCGGAAGAACAAACCGCGAGGCAAGGGCAAGGGGAATAAGAAGGAGGAGGAGTCCAAGGATTCAAGTGACATGGACAAGGACGTTGACCCCAAGCACGCCGCCAAGAGCGACGACAAAGGAAAGAACCCCTTCGCAAAGAAGGCCCCAGTCTACCACACTTTCCTTGGCACCCCCACCGTCTGACAACAGAAGACCTCTCTAAGGATCCTGATGGCCACTCTCCCCCCAGTTCCCCAATACCTACGCTGGTCGGAGGTTCCAATCACTTGGGACAGGACGGACCACCCAGACCTTGTGCCCACGGAGAACCAGTACGCCATGGTCATCAGATTGATGGCGTGGAGTTCACCAAGTGCATGGTGGATAGTGGAAGCAGCATCAACATCATGTACCTGGATACACTGCAGAAGATGAACTTGACGGAGGCAAACCTAAGGCGGACCAACACCATGTTCCATGGCGTAGTTCCTGGTCGGGAGGCTCGGTCCCTTGGGTGCATTACGCTTCAGGTAGCCTTCGGCGACGTTAATAATTACCGCCAAGAGCGCATGACCTTTGAGGTGGTCCCCTTCAAGAGCGTGTACCACGTCATATTCGGCCGCGACATATTCCACACGTTCATGGCCAAGCCATGCTTCGTCTACAACAAACTCAAGATACCCGGACCTAGCGGCGTCATCACCGTATCCGTAAGCTTTACCAAGGCAAGGGACTGCGAGATCAATGAAGCAGCCATTGCAGAAGCTGTCCTCTACAGTGAAGAATTCAAGGAGATCCAGAGCAAGGTCAATGACTCAGAGATGCCCGCGTCGAAGAAGCAGATCTCCGACTCCGCTCCTGCGTTCAAGGCCGCCATCGAGACCAAGCCAGTGCAACTTGTGGTAGGCGATGCCTCCAAGACCGTCGCCATTGGGACGAACCTGGATCCCAAATAGGAAAGCGCACTCATCGAGTTCCTCCATGAGAATAGGGACATCTTTGCCTGGCAACCTGCCGACATGAAAGGTGTACCTAGGGAACTTGCCGAGCACAGCTTAAACATAGATCCAAAATGTAAACCAGTGAAACAACCTCTACGACGCTTCGGAGATGAGAAGAGACGCGCCATTGGCAAAGAGATAGCTAGGTTACTTAAGGCTAGTTTTATCTGAGAAGTCCTTCACACCCGATGGGTAGCCAATCCTGTACTTGTCCCCAAAAAGGGAACTAATGAATTAAGAATGTGTGTTGATTACACCGGCTTGAACAAAGCGTGTCCCAAAGATCCGTTTGCTTTGCCTCGCATTGACCAAGTCATTGACTCGTCGGCTGGCTCGAAACTTTTGTGTTTTCTCGATGCATACTCAGGATACCACCAGATCAAGATGAGGAAGTCGGACCAATTGGCCACTTCGTTCACTACCCCATACGGCACATTTTGCTATGTCACGATGCCCTTTGGGCTGAAAAACGCAGGTGCTACCTACCAGCGGATAATGCAATGTTGCCTTCACGACCAAATCGTTCGGAACGTTCACGCCTATGTGGACGATATCGCGGTGATGTCTAAAAAGTCAAACGACTTAATCTCCGACTTAAAAGAAACCTTTGATAATCTTCGGAAATACAACATGATGCTCAACCCTAAGAAGTGCGTCTTCGGGGTTCCAGCCGGCAAACTGTTGGGATTCATCGTTTCCCAGCGCGGAATCGAGGTCAACCCGGAGAAAATTAAGGCCATATTAAACATAAATCGTTCGACATGCCTAAAGGACATCCAACGAGTAACAGGTTGTGTTGCTGCAGTTAGTCGGTTCGTCAACCGACTTGGAGAGAAGGCTCTGCCGCTGTACAAGTTGCTGAAGAAGGCGGACAAATTCACATGGACAGACGAAGCAGACGCAGCATTGAAGCAGGTCAAGGAGATTCTTTCCTCAGCGCCTATCCTTGCAGCACCCGAGCCTGGGGAGCCCCTGTTAATTTACATGGCGGCAACCAACCGGGTTATTAGCATCGTTGTCGTGGTAGAGCGGAAGGAACCAGGCTACGAGCACGGAGTTCAACGACCAGTTTACTATGTAAGCGAGGTCTTGACGGAGTCCAAGCAGCGTTACCCGCACTACCAAAAGATAGCTTATGGAGTATTCCTTGCTTCTCGGAAGCTGATGCATTACTTTCAGGAGCACCCAATCACAGTAGTGAGCAAGACTCCACTGTCCGACATTATCAACAACAGCGACGCTACAGGAAGGGTCGCGAAGTGGGGCATTGAACTTGCCGCCTTTGAGATCACCTACAAGAGACACGACGCTATCAAGTCACAAGCTTTGGCGGATTTTATTGCAGATTGGACGGAGATGCCGGATGCTACTCCACTGCCAAAACCAGAGTACTGGGTGATGCACTTTGACGGATCAAAGTTGCTCAACGGCTCGGGGGCTGGTGTACTACTACAGTCACCAAAAGGAGACAAGCTGAACTACGTTCCGCAGATCCACTTCGAGGCTACAAACAACATGGCGGAGTATGAAGCACTCATTCACGGACTGCGTGTAGCCAAGGATATTGGCATCAAGCGCATAGTTTGCTGTGGAGATTCCGACTTGGTTGCCCAGTAGGTGGCTGGCACCTGGAATGTGCGGAACCCTATGATGGCGGCATATCGCGACGAAGTGGACGAGATAGCCAAGAGCTTCTTGGGCTACGAAGTCAAGTATGTGCCTAGGGAGCAAAACGAGGTGGCTGATTTACTGTCTAAACTTGGATCAGGGCGCAAGCAAATTCCGCCAAGATTTTTCCTATAGCATCTACGCACACCATCTGTGAAGGGCGCCGACATCGACAACATGGATAGAGCTGACTCTTTCGTCAACATGGTGACAAAGATCCCTCCGGCCTTGACAAAACCGTTCATGGAATATCTCGAACACGGAACTTTGCCCAACGATGAAGTCGAACGACGGCAAATAGTACGACGAGCAAAGGGTTATACCATAATCAATGGGCAACTCTACAATAGAAGCACTACTGGTGTATACCTAAAGTGTGTTTCCCAGCTAGAAGGTATGGAAATCCTACGCGAAATACATCTTGGAGATTGCGGGCATCACGCCGCTCCTCGATCGTTGGTCGCGAAAGCCTTCCGGCAAGGATTCTACTAGCTGACCGCGAAGGCGGACGCCGACAAGCTGGTTGAGACATGCACAGGATGCCAGTATTATGCCCGACAACCACATGTTCCTGCTGAAGAATTGCGAACAATACCAATAACTCGGCCGTTTGCAGTCTGGGGGCTAGACATGGTGGGGTCGTTACAAACGGCACCGTGTGGGTTTACGCATCTGCTTGTAGCGGTCGACAAATTCACCAAATGGATAGAAGCTAAACCCATTAGAAAGCTTGATGGGGCAACTGCCCTCAGGTTTTTCCGGGATCTAGTGGTGAGATTTGGTCTCCCACATAGCATCATCACCGACAATGGAAGCAACTTATCACTCGGACAAGTGGAGGCCTATTGCTGGGACAAAGGCATCCGACTTGACCTTGCATCTGTGGCACATCCACAATCCAATGGTCAAGTTGAGCGAGCCAATGGATTAATTCTGCAGGGAATCAAGCCACGTCTTGAGGCACCGCTACATAGAGCAGCTGTAGCCTGGGCAGAAGAATTGCCATTTGTGCTATGGAGTTTACGAACTACACCCAACAGATCCACCGGCTACACCCCTTACTTCATGGTATATGGAGTAGAAGCCATCCTACCCTCCGACATCCTCCACGATGCACCAAGAGTTGCCGCCTATGACGAAGATGACGCTGAAGAATCCAGACGCCTAGATGTGGACCTTCTCGAGGAGGAGCGCGTTTTGGCATGCCAAAGATCCGCCATCTACCAGCAGAAGCTACGCAGCTACCATAGTCACCGCGTCCGGCATCGCTCGTTTAAAGAAGGGGATTTAGTACTCCGACTTAAGCAGAAGAAGTCACACAAATTATCCCCGCTATGGGAAGGACCGTTCATCATAAGCAACACTACTAGAGAAAAGCTTATGCGAGACGCACCTAAAAGCTTATGCGAGGCGCACCTAAAAGCTTATGCGAGGCGCATATCATATGCGCCTCTAGCTTCAAGCCTCGGCTATTTTTTATGCGAGGATATGCGCCTCGTATACTTCACATATGCGAGGCGCATATTGATATGCGCCTCCTATATTATTATGCGAGGCGCATATCGATATGCGCCTCGCATATGTGAAGTATAGGAGGCGCATATCATATGCGCCTCGCATATGTTTCACAATGCGCCTCGTATATTTATAGTATATGCGCCTCCTATAGTGTCATATATGCGCCTCCGGTAATATTTTCGAAATTCAAGTTTTACAGACCACTATAAATAATAATATACAGATATTCAAATATACAATATAGTCCAGAATACAGTATAAAGAGCACAGAATTTTTCAGAAACTTGCAATTTGCCAAAGCATAATAGAACCAACATGAATACAATACATTACACATCAATCATGACATACAAGTTCATACATCAAGTGTTTGTGCCACAAGTTCACACCTCCGAGTACAAGTTCACAATCACATTACAACTCCAACGACGTAGCTCTACCTAGATGAAGTAGAACACATAACCTACCATGAAGAGCAACAAGGTGGTGATCACGAGGAAGTTCCTCCACTTCTTCCTTCCATGCCTCCTCCACTTCTCTTCCGCCACCTCTCTACTCTCATAGACTTGGTAGTTGTTGCCCGAGAAGTTGTTCACTTGCTTCCCGGATAGAATTTTTATCACCACTGCTCCAATGACTATTTCCTGGTCTGGATATCAAATAGTAACCAATTTATCTTACGGGGAAATATATAGAACAAAACTCAATTTTCCAACAACTTAATATGCAGCTCTCTGCATGCAAGCTTCTCCAAAAAAGAGAGAGAGAGATAATAACGAAATTACCGATCGTGCCTGCACCAAGCCCACCCAATCTCCTTTCTTCATCGTTCAGGTTGTGCTCACAAAAACAATTGTCTGCACAAATGGAGCAGAGATAGCAGTCAGAATATTTATGACCATCAATATCATTCTGGAAATTTAAGCTAAAGATCCCATGTAGAACTGCGACGCCTATGGAACACAATGTGAATTTTGTTTTGATGAAATGATTCTGTCTAGAACTTTGCGTACATCGTGAAAAAAAACTCAGCATATTAACAACCAGTCCTTGTTATGCTGTCCCATTTCTCCCCCCTCAAATGGTAGTAAGAATCAGATAACACCTTGACAAGCAATGACAGATAGGACCCAAGTAAAGGAGGTGTGCAAACTGCAAAAGTGGCCTACCTTTTCCTCCTCACACACTCACTCTCATTTGCTGGCTTTGGAACGAAACAAAAAGGTATCAGGAATTTCGAATCCTCAAACTCCTCGACCTAACTTTTCTTTTCTCTAAAAAAGAACGTTTGAGTATACCACAAGAGAAAACCGGTGGTCTGCAGGAAGCAGTAGTAGTAGCCGGACAACACAGTGGAGGTCTCTGTCAGAGAGATGGCCGGCACGGCACTCACACCATGCCCACATTGAACTGGTGGCACACGCATTACCGAGAATGCAAGAGCATGAACTCGTACAAGAGAGCAAAGAAATGTGATCATACTATACTGTACAAAATAAGTCACCATGAATAAAATTCAGTCGGACAATCTAGCTAGTTATGCAATGTGAGAATTTTCTAGTCGTCTGTCTTATGAAGAAGAAAACAATGTCAGCCGCTGCAGAAATTGCAATGTGGTAGTCTGCATTCCCCTCGTTCCCCCAAATCAGGATGGAGGGGGGAGGAGAAGATGGGGAAGTGAAGCTGCTGACCTTGGTGGTCGGGCTCGTCCTCGTCCTCATCGCCCTCGTCGGCGCTGAAGTCGGAGTCGCCAGAGCCGGCGCCGACGTTGAGCCACTTGCGCAGCACCACCCTGCGCCACAGCCGCCCGCAGTCCGCGCCGCAGCAGCACAACATCGTCTCCGCCCAGCTCCGCATCACCTCCTTCGCAGCAGCAAAAAAAAATCAAGAATCTGAACCGAGAAACGAGTGACCGATCCCAAGCTAATTCTCAACGGGAGAAGCGGACTGAAATCGCAGAGAACAACCAGTGAAGGAGAGAGGCGGAGCAGACAATTTCTTCAGCGGCCATCAAGTAGTGCAGATGTATCGGTTTCGACAAGCAGATGCTCTGAAACCAATCAGAGCGAGAAGGAGAGGGACCGAGTCTCACCTTCGGGGTCAGGCTTCCGCCTCCCGATCCGCTGGATGGATCGCCGCCGGGTACAGCTGCTGCCTCCTGATTCGAGGAGAAGGATCTCTGATCCCGATCTCGGGTGAGGGAGGGAGGAAAAAAACGCGGCGGAGTGCCTTGGATCCGGGGGAGAAGCTCGGGGCGGGGGAGCTTTGCTACGGGTGCGGCCACGAGGATGCGGCGAGGGTGGACAGCGAGCGAGGGAAGACGAGGGAGCCTGGCGGCGGCGGGGATTAGCGAGCGAGGGAGGGGTCGCGAACATGGTTGGTGAGGGACGAGGTGGACACGCGGGGTGGGGTCATGTGGCTGTGGTAGGAGATGGGGTGGGGCCGGCAGAGTATAGGAGGCGCATGTGACAATACGTGCCTCGCATATTGTCAAGTATAGGAGGCGCATATGGCTATATGCGCCTCGTATATTCGACCACCGATTTTCATCTGGGTCCACGCAACTTATGCGAGGCGCATTTTGCCCATATGCGCCTCGCATATCTGATATATAGGAGGAACATATGATTAGAATGCGCCTCGCATAATCTGGGGTTGCTAGATTTAGTCCGTACAGGGATTATAGAAGGCGCATTCTTGTCATATGCGCCTTGCCTATTTTTATACTAGAGGCGCATGGAGAAGGAGTGTGCCTCGCCTATTTTATAGGAGGCGCATATAGTCTAAATGTGCCTCGCATAAGCATGTCTCCTATAGCCTTTTCTCTAGTAGTGCAAGGCGCTGCTCAATGGGTCTTACTACCTTGTCGACAATCGTGAACTCAAGGATAGACCCAACGAGGATCATAAGCGTAAGCGACGTGACCTGGATGATGACTACCCGGAGCTTGATCGGCCATGGAACATAGCAGAGCTACGTCCTTTCTACACTTAGCATTTTTTATCTAATTGTGTACCTCTTATATGATCAATGAAATAAAGCTCTTTGATTCACTCATTTTGCTGAGTCTTCTACCTCCTTTAGTTTTCATTTTTGGATCATATAAAACTTTTATGCACAAGTCTTGCGATTGCACTTGTGAAAATTCCGCCTATGGGCGTTAGCTTAAGTTTTCTGGTCTACACGTTCTTTGTTGTTTTTATGTGGATTCTGGAGTAGTGACTTTCGGCACTTATTGTCGGCGATTTTGTGCTCAGGTTATTGACGGTGCCATTGGGCATCATCACCTAAGCGCATGGTTCCGACAACGAGTCTTCCGACTCACGAAAAGTCAAGCATAAGAACCAGAGTAATGGACAAGCCAGCACTTGCTTAAAAAATATATACATGCTGAAACTTAATTCTTAAGTAGCAGGATACGACAACCATTGTTTTCCGCCTTAAGATTACATCAACAAGTTTTTTGCCACGCACACTCCAGAGGTGAAACAGAAATTACAAAATGTTTTTCATTCTTTGGGCGCAAGAGACTTGGAGGCCGCATCATCGCCAGCCGGAGAATCACCCTCAACGTCGGCGCTGTGATGAGACTTGGAGGAGTCTTGGTCAACATTGTCAATGAAGTTCCTGGGCACGAAGACGTCAACGTCCACCAACTCGGTGACTCTGGTATCATAACCCGCGAGTGATGACAGGATGGCTTCGTGATCGATCTCCTTGCCGTCATCATCCACGTCGGGGATGCCAGATGTCACCGTGTCGATGTCGGCATTTTCATAGTGTGCCTTCACCATAGACAACGCCATCCTTGCGCCAGCCCGTGCAAATGAGGCTTTCCAGCTCGCGACACGCTCGGGGGCTCGGCGCAAAATCTCCGAGTACTTCACCACGAAGTCCGAGGCCTTGATATAAATCTAGAGGGGCTTGGTAATCTCCTTGGCTTGGGCGATGGCGGTGTTGATGAAGTTGCCGGCAAGAATCATGCATTCCTTGTCCGAAGGAGGCGAGCGGGTTAAACCCATAGGCGCTGAAAATTCCGACAAGAATTGCATGAGTTCAATAAATTCTAAGTATCCAGACTACAGAACTACAAGGCAGAGGACACTTACTGAAGATGCTGGCCTTGGCCTGCCAGACGATGTCCGCCAAGGATTCCTTCTCTTGTTGGAGGAGCTTAAACGCCTCACTATGGCGAAGGTTTTGCTCATCGACAGCTTGCTTCTGATCCTTTAGGATCGCAAGCTCCTCCTTCAATCGATTGATCTCCGTGGAGGCGGAGTCCTACAGGGCTTTCATGGAATCCTTGTGCATCTTCAACATCTCTTCCCTCTCCTTCTTAAGGATCTTGTTCTCGCTGTCCAGCTGCTGGATGTGCTTGGGCTGCTCGACAATATCCTTAGCCTTGGCAACATGCTCTGCAAGTCGGAGAAAACACAATGCACAGTGAGTACTCGGAGATTGTGGGCACAAAAATAAGACGGAAATGCGTAATAAGAAAACAGACTCTTGTTTTTGATGATATGTTCCTTCAAGATGGCGGTTTTACCCTTTTCAGCTTCAAGGTTTGCGTGCATCTTCTGGTACTTGTCGTTGGCCATGACCCTCCGAGCATTCTCATTCTGTGGAAACAAATACAAAGTTATATCACTGTCTGGTCTGCTTGGAGCCCCTAGTCGGAGATTCTCCATCTAGGTGCTCGGGGACTACAGCGAGAGTTTTTAAAACTTATCAATATGCTTAGCTTTTCTTTAAAGCATCTAGTCGGACCTAATTTAGTTCTCGACTAGAAGCTTGGGGGCTACAGTATAAAATTTTTAGCTTAGAAAATGCTTAGCTTTTCTTTAAGCATCTAGTCGGAACTAATTCAGTTACAACTGGAGGCTTGGGGGGCTACGGCACTGAAAAATATAAACACTATGTATGCTACTCTTAAAGCATCTAGTCGGAATAATTTCTTCCATCTAAATGCTTGGGGGCTACAGTGACAGTTCTTTCTAACTTAGTCACTCTTAGAGCATATAGATGCAAAACCTATGGTTTTCCGTCTACATCCTCGGGGGCTACAGTGGGATACTCATACGAAATGCAAAAGGTAAAGTAAAACACCCTCAGAATCGACCTTATGCAAGTTTTAGCGAAACCCGCCAAACCCGCATAGAAACGATTCAAAGGTGCCCACCAGGCACTTTCGTGCGGGTGGAAATAGAAGTAATAACAGTGCACAATAGTCCTCGATGGGACCCACAGAACAGATATATATACAACAGCGACTCAAAGGGTCAAGAATACAGATATAATATACAAAGATCCAAATCACCTTGAAAACGAGAGAGCGTCCAGCTACGGACAAGATGCAAATGGGGCTAAGAGCCCTGAAGAATAACCAATGGCGTCCATAACCCTGCCCAGGCCAAGCCGGAAGGGTAACCCTGCTAACGACGTCGATCTCATAACCTGCTTAAACAAAAGGGGTGCCGACAAAGGGCAAAGGAAAAAGAGGAGCGTCAGTACTGAGGCCAGTACACGGCGAGACTAGAATTCGGCGGTCCTCGCCTACATAGGTATGGTGGACTGAAGCGGCAGCGGCAGCATGCACTAAACAACCTATAGAGACTCGGCACAACTGGCGGTTATCAGAGAGAGGTAAGAAAGACCTATTCGGAACCAACCGGATGCTACCATCAAACAAACCCATCCTGGCGTTTCCCCCTCGAGACCAAACGAGGAAGTCAACCGAGGAACTCACACAGTTGGCAGTTTTACTTATTCAGTTATAGTTGCGGCACTTTACTAGTCAGGTTTAGATAATCATCCTGATAAAGTAAGTAGTGGGTACTTTTAGTTAACTATTCCGTTATAGTGGCAACACTTACTAGTCAGATACAATTAGCATGAGATAACCCCAAAACCCAGCAGTGGTTGGTACTTTTATTTAGCCATTCCGTTGTAGTTGCAATACTTACTAGTCAGGTACAATGGTCGCAAGAGAAACCTAAAACAAGCAATTGTGGGCAGTTTTATTTAGCCATTCCATTATAGTGAAGCTGATTACTAGTCATTATAGAGTCAAATTTATAGCAGTAAACTTTAGTTATGCTTGTCTATGGTCGAGATACTGTGCTCCAAGTCGTCCATAACCGCGTACACGGCTTTCAGAAAGTTTTACCCGGCCGGGGTGCACCAATAGCAACACACACTCGATCAACCTCGGAAAAACCAAATCAAAACCCAACGAGGCCTTCACGACAAAGCAATCACAGGATTCAGAAATATTTCAGGGGGCCACCCCTTAAAGTAGACCCGCAACGAAGTAAGATAGCTCCGAGACGGACTCAAGGTTTGGGTGGACGGCTGTGAGCGACTGGGAACCCAAAACTGGGCTTGTCGACACCGCGAAAACGTGTCCCGATCCTAAACAGTACAGGTGCTATCTGTCGCACAATTTAATTAAAGCAGTAAAGCATGGCATAAGTACAGGATCGTAAATAAAACCTCAAACTAGTTTGTGGCCCCAAGAAATAAGACTGAATCAAGCTCTGGCTCAGGGGGGTCCCATATACCTCCCGGATGTGGATAGCGCGATAATTCAAGGAACATGTATCAAGTACTCGGGGTCCTACGGGACACAAGTGGGCGTTCGGAAACCAAATATTATCTATCACCCACCGATGCCTCTGCTTACTTCAATTTTAGTTGTTAAACAGGAATTAAAGTGAGCGATAAGTAAAACTAGGATCATCTCCCACAACAACATGCGGCAATACATCAACAACTGTGGCACTGGACGACACGCAACAGCACTTGAGCAAGCGACTACGACGCGCAAGTCCCACTATCTACCAAACAACAGGTAATAGGATGTGTCCAAGGCAATATAAGGCTGCAAGGGATATCACGGGTACGAATACTAGAGCAACGCAACACAGATAGCAATAGATCAACAGGAGGGAATAAATACTGTAAAAGTAAGATAGGTAGAAAGGGGGAGATGCTCGCCTGAAAAACATTGCCGAAGGTTCATCCGAAGATCGGGACGAAGCTCACATCAACTCAACGGCCTTATCCGCGAAGAAGCAAAACACTAGAAGAAACACCGGATGCAATATTTAATACAACGGCAGAAGATCGGCATGATGCATGCATGGTGTATGGCATGGCAAGGTGCGATGCAATTAGGTCATATTAAGAGGAACCGGGGTCCCGACATTATTTATATGGTTCAAGTTGTTTAGAAGCTCCGCAATTTTAAATGTTGAATTATCAAGACAAAAGATAGTACCGGTTCGCTACACAAATTTAAATGAGGCCAATATAAGGCTAGATTTGCCCGCATATGGGCCCCATATTTAATTATTAGGTGAATCGGCATAAGTCCCCCAACCCACATGAATGTATGCATGCAAGACAATTATTATGCGACAAGTTGTATTATGTTATAAAATAGGGTTCCGGGAAGGGGTTCACACATTAGGGTTCGGCGAGCTTGGGGTTCCGGGGTTCGGGGTCGGGGTCCAGGGTTCGACGGAACGTTCTCGGACTCCGGGATCGTTCTCAGATATCGGGGGTAGTTCTTGTCGCGTCCGGGAAGCAGGACTTGGGTCGGTGTCGGGGGCGCATCGGATTCCTCCGGGTCGGTGCCGTTCTTATCATCGCGAAGATCTTGTCGGGTCCGCGTATTGGGTCGGTCCTGGCGTTCGGGGTGAAGCACTCGGCGTCCTCGAGGAATTACTTGTCGCATCTGTGTCAGCGAACTTGGCGTACCGAGGGTTCGGTCTTCCGATTCCGTGAGGGAGATCTTGATGTTCCGGGTAGGCGATCTTCGGGTGCGTCGAATCCATGCGGAAGGTCTTGTCGCACGGTGTCCGGGTAGGCGAACTTGTCGGTTCCGGTTTCGATTGTCGGTGATGATCTGGGAACGCACCGACGGTCTTGCTGTCCTAGTGAGGTACTCGTCAGACTTGTTCGATGGAGGTCGCTGAAGTTAGATAAATCGCCACTGATCCATCTTCACACGGTCACCATCGCAATCGTCTTAGCACCAAAGCAAAACAGCAGCACCCAGGGCTGCGTTGGGGCGGACACCAGGGGAAGGGAGGCTGGGGAAGGACGTGCGGGGCCAGGTACTGGCCAGGGGCCCAGGGTCCGACGACGAGCCGTGGACGGCCATGGCAGAGCAGCTTCTGGGAGGGAGCTCGCGGGCCGGCGAACGGGGCGGAGACGGGTGGCCGGGCTCGAGCGGCCGGCGGCGGACGCGCTTGCAGGCGGTGGCAGGAGGAGGGGAACCGGAGGCGGCGCGGCGCGGACTCTGCCTCGGGGCGAGGGCGGCTGGAGCCCGAGCGCGGCCGCGCGGGAGGAAGGCGAGGCGAGGGTGGAGGCAGAGCGGCGGCCGGCGGTGGGTGCTGCGGCCGGAAACGAGAGCGGCGGCGCTCGGGGTTGGCGAGCGGCGTCGGGCGCCAGGGGGGAAGCGGGGAGGGAGCCGGAGGGAGGACGGAGCCGCGAGGGTCGAGGAAGGCGACGACGGAGGAGGTTGGCTGAGGGCGGCGGGGAGAGCGGGCCGGCGAGGAGGGAGCCGGCGCCGGCCGGAGGAAGGAGGGTGGAGGCGCGGGACGTGGGGGAAGAGCCGGCGAGCGGCGCTGGAGGGCGGCGCGCCGGAGAGGGCTCCGGGGAAGCAGGCGCGCGCAGGCGGCGGGGTCGGTGGAGCGGGGCTTGCGGGAGAGGAAGAAGGCGAGGGAGACGCCGGCGGCGGAAGGAGACAGGGGTGGGGCGACGCGCGCGTGGTCTGCATGGGAGTGCGTGCGTGGTGTGGGACCCGCGGGGGGGAAGAGAGGAGAGAGGTGGGACGGTGTGGGGTGTGTGTGTCGGTGCGTGCGTGCAGGGTGTGTGCTGTGTGTGTGTGTGCCAGGTGAGGGAGTGGGGGTGGTGATGTGTCAGCTAGGGAGTGGTGGGGAGTTTGGGGAGGGGTGAGGTGGCAAGTTGCTATAGGGTGGGGTGAGGTGGAGAGGAGGGCTCGGTAGGATAGGTTGGGTAGTTTAAGGATTAAAGGGTGGACCGTTTGTATTTTCTGGGGTGGTCGTTCAGGTCGAACCGGCCCGTTCGACTGCCCCTACTGAAAATAATTCAAAGTTTTATTTATTTTAAACAGGTCCTTGGCAACCCGATAACAGGCAAAACAAAATAATCCGGAGACCCGGGATTTGCGTTTGAATTAAGACGGGCGTTTAGAAAACATGAACCGGTTTTTCCCGCAAATAATTTTAGGCAAGCAAATGCAAGATGATGACGATGCTCAAATGCAATGTGGCATGATGACATGAGCATGCGGTCATGATGATGCAATGCACAAAACAACGCGATTTTCTAGTAGTGGTTTTGCGGGATGCCACAATTCGACACCACTAACAATGGATCTCGCCCTCGAGATCCGCCTCATGGTACCGGATAGAAGGTCGGCGATCTGATCCTTCGCGCTTCATGTAGATCCTCGCGACACCACTAACAAGAGGTCGTTGTCCGTGATCGACGAGAGAACACTCCGGAGAACAAAGGACGAAGGTAGAGGTATCAAACGATAAGGCCACCTCTAACTTCCATTAGAAGAGGAAAAGTTACATTGATCCACCAGTTCGATGTACAGAGCGAACAGTAAGAGTCGGGTAGGGTGATCAGTCCATCCCGTACCCAAACTATCAACTCTATACATGAGTAGGAGAATCAGGCAACTCAACTCTCGAGATTTAGACTGAAGATCTTCATAGGCGGTATCCGGAACAAAAGGGATGATGCCAGCAGAAATCGTATGAAAGACACAATGATTAGGTTCCGCGATGGTTCCATTGGCATGAACAACACATGCTCAAGGTATACTCCAACTTCACCAATGCTCGTCCTTCTCATATGTTTTTCAACGATATGGATATCCAGCAAGGAACACATATGGATAAAGAGCTCAAGAACAAAAGATTGGAGGAAGGGTACAACAGACAAGTTGTAGATTGATGATCGTAGCACCTCCGTTACAAAAGGGAGAAAGCGAAACCCTGAAGGTACGACGGAAACCCAACCACGAGAAATCCTGGACTCGAAGAGAGAGAAGAGAGCGGATTCAAAACACGTAGAGGTAAGAGAGGAATAGCAAAGGGGTAAGGAGTAAAATCAGACCTAATCAGAACTATCCAACCGATTTTCAAAAATAGTTTTGACACTCTACTTCGGCCGTTAGCTAGGTTATCCTACAGGCTGGACTTGTGGGGTATCGCAACTGCTGAGCTCTGATACCACTCTGTAACACCCTCAGAATCGACCCTATGCAAGTTTTAGCGAAACCCGCCAAACCCGCATAGAAACGATTCAAAGGTGCCCACCAGGCACTTTCGTGCGGGTGGAAATCGAAGTAATAACAGTGCACAACAGTCCTCGATGGGACCCACAGAACAGATATATATACAACAGCGACTCAAAGGGTCAAGAATACAGATATAATATACAAAGATCCAAATCACCTTGAAAACGAGAGAGCGTCCAACTACGGACAAGATGCAAATGGGGCTAAGAGCCCTGAAGAATAACCAATGGCGTCCATAACCCTGCCCAGGCCAAGCCGGAAGGGTAACCCTGCTAACGACGTCGATCTCATAACCTGCTTAAACAAAAGGGGTGCCGACAAAGGGCAAAGGAAAAAGAGGAGCGTCAGTACTGAGGCCAGTACACGGCGAGACTAGAATTCGGCGGTCCTCGCCTACATAGGTATGGTGGACTGAAGCGGCAGCGGCAGCATGCACTAAACAACCTATAGAGACTCGGCACAACTGGCGGTTATCAGAGAGAGGTAAGAAAGACCTATTCGGAACCAACCGGATGCTACCATCAAACAAACCCATCCTGGCGTTTCCCCCTCGAGACCAAACGAGGAAGTCAACCGAGGAACTCACACAGTTGGCAGTTTTACTTATTCAGTTATAGTTGCGGCACTTTACTAGTCAGGTTTAGATAATCATCCTGATAAAGTAAGTAGTGGGTACTTTTAGTTAACTATTCCGTTATAGTGGCAACACTTACTAGTCAGATACAATTAGCATGAGATAACCCCAAAACCCAGCAGTGGTTGGTACTTTTATTTAGCCATTCCGTTGTAGTTGCAATACTTACTAGTCAGGTACAATGGTCGCAAGAGAAACCTAAAACAAGCAATTGTGGGCAGTTTTATTTAGCCATTCCATTATAGTGAAGCTGATTACTAGTCATTATAGAGTCAAATTTATAGCAGTAAACTTTAGTTATGCTTGTCTATGGTCGAGATACTGTGCTCCAAGTCGTCCATAACCGCGGACACGGCTTTCAGAAAGTTTTACCCGGCCGGGGTGCACCAATAGCAACACACACTCGATCAACCTCGGAAAAATCAAATCAAAACCCAACGAGGCCTTCACGACAAAGCAATCACAGGATTCAGAAATATTTCAGGGGGCCACCCCTTAAAGTAGACCCGCAACGAAGTAAGATAGCTCCGAGACGGACTCAAGGTTTGGGTGGACGGCTGTGAGCGACTAGGAACCCAAAACTGGGCTTGTCGACACCGCGAAAACGTGTCCCGATCCTAAACAGTACAGGTGCTATCTGTCGCACAATTTAATTAAAGCAGTAAAGCATGGCATAAGTACAGGATCGTAAATAAAACCTCAAACTAGTTTGTGGCCCCAAGAAATAAGACTGAATCAAGCTCTGGCTCAGGGGGGTCCCATATACCTCCCGGATGTGGATAGCGCGATAATTCAAGGAACAGGTATCAAGTACTCGGGATCCTACGGGACACAAGTGGGCGTTCGGAAACCAAATATTATCTATCACCCACCGATGCCTCTGCTTACTTCAATTTTAGTTGTTAAACAGGAATTAAAGTGAGCGATAAGTAAAACTAGGATCATCTCCCACAACAACATGCGGCAATACATCAACAACTGTGGCACTGGACGACACGCAACAGCACTTGAGCAAGCGACTACGACGCGCAAGTCCCACTATCTACCAAACAACAGGTAATAGGATGTGTCCAAGGCAATATAAGGCTGCAAGGGATATCACGGGTACGAATACTAGAGCAACGCAACACAGATAGCAATAGATCAACAGGAGGGAATAAATACTGTAAAAGTAAGATAGGTAGAAAGGGGGAGATGCTCGCCTGAAAAACATTGCCGAAGGTTCATCCGAAGATCGGGACGAAGCTCACATCAACTCAACGGCCTTATCCGCGAAGAAGCAAAACACTAGAAGAAACACCGGATGCAATATTTAATACAACGGCAGAAGATCGGCATGATGCATGCATGGTGTATGGCATGGCAAGGTGCGATGCAATTAGGTCATATTAAGCGGAACCGGGGTCCCGACATTATTTATATGGTTCAAGTTGTTTAGAAGCCCCGCAATTTTAAATGTTGAATTATCAAGACAAAAGATAGTACCGGTTCGCTACACAAATTTAAATGAGGCCAATATAAGGCTAGATTTGCCCGCATATGGGCCCCATATTTAATTATTAGGTGAATCGGCATAAGGCCCCCAACCCACATGAATGTATGCATGCAAGACAATTATTATGCGACAAGTTGTATTATGTTATAAAATAGGGTTCCGGGAAGGGGTTCACACATTAGGGTTCGGCGAGCTTGGGGTTCCGGGGTTCGGGGTCGGGGTCCAGGGTCCAGGGTTCGACGGAACGTTCTCGGACTCCGGGATCGTTCTCGGATATCGGGGGTAGTTCTTGTCGCGTCCGGGAAGCAGGACTTGGGTCGGTGTCGGGGGTCCATCGGATTCCTCCGGGTCGGTGCCGTTCTTATCATCGCGAAGATCTTGTCGGGTCCGCGTATTGGGTCGGTCCTGGCGTTCGGGGTGAAGCACTCGGCGTCCTCGAGGAATTACTTGTCGCATCCGTGTCAGCGAACTTGGCGTACCGAGGGTTCGGTCTTCCGATTCCGTGAGGGAGATCTTGATGTTCCGGGTAGGCGATCTTCGGGTGCGTCGAATCCATGCGGAAGGTCTTGTCGCACGGTGTCCGGGTAGGCGAACTTGTCGGTTCCGGTTTCGATTGTCGGTGATGATCTGGGAACGCACCGACGGTCTTGCTGTCCTAGTGAGGTACTCGTCAGACTTGTTCGATGGAGGTCGCTGAAGTTAGATAAATCGCCACTGATCCATCTTCACACGGTCGCCATCGCAATCGTCTTAGCACCAAAGCAAAACAGCAGCACCCAGGGCTGCGTTGGGGCGGACACCAGGGGAAGGGAGGCTGGGGAAGGACGTGCGGGGCCAGGTACTGGCCAGGGGCCCAGGGTCCGACGACGAGCCGTGGACGGCCATGGCAGAGCAGCTTCTGGGAGGGAGCTCGCGGGCCGGCGAACGGGGCGGAGACGGGTGGCCGGGCTCGAGCGGCCGGCGGCGGACGCGCTTGCAGGCGGTGGCGGGAGGAGGGGAACCGGAGGCGGCGCGGCGTGGACTCTGCCTCGGGCGAGGGCGGCTGGAGCCCGAGCGCGGCCGCGCGGGAGGAAGGCGAGGCGAGGGTGGAGGCAGAGCGGCGGCCGACGGTGGGTGCTGCGGCCGGAAACGAGAGCGGCGGTGCTCGGGGTTGGCGAGCGGCGTCGGGCGCCAGGGGGAAGCGGGGAGGGAGCCGGAGGGAGGACGGAGCCGCGAGGGTCGAGGAAGGCGACGATGGAGGAGGTTGGCTGAGGGCGGCGGGGAGAGCGGGCCGGCGAGGAGGGAGCCGGCGCCGGCCGGAGGAAGGAGGGTGGAAGCGCGGGACGTGGGGGAAGAGCCGGCGAGCGGCGCTGGAGGGTGGCGCGCCGGAGAGGGCTCCGGGGAAGCAGGCGCGTGCAGGCGGCGGGGTCGGTGGAGCGGGGCTTGCGGGAGAGGAAGAAGGCGAGGGAGACGCCGGCGGCGGAAGGAGACAGGGGTGGGGCGACGCGCGCGTGGTCTACGTGGGAGTGCGTGCGTGGTGTGGGACCCGCGGGGGGCTGGGGGAAGAGAGGAGAGAGGTGGGACGGTGTGGGGTGTGTGTGTCGGTGCGTGCGTGCAGGGTGTGTGCTGTGTGTGTGTGTGTGCCAGGTGAGGGAGTGGGGGTGGTGATGTGTCAGCTAGGGAGTGGTGGGGAGTTTGGGGAGGGGTGAGGTGGCAAGTTGCTATAGGGTGGGGTGAGGTGGAGAGGAGGGCTGGGTAGGATAGGTTGGGTAGTTTAAGGATTAAAGGGTGGACCGTTTGTATTTTCTGGGGTGGTCGTTCGGGTCGAACCGGCCCGTTCGACTGCCCCTACTGAAAATAATTCAAAGTTTTATTTATTTTAAACAGGGCCTTGGCAACCCGATAACAGGCAAAACAAAATAATCCGGAGACCCGGGGTTTGCGTTTGAATTAAGACAGGCGTTTAGAAAACATGAACCGGTTTTTCCCGCAAATAATTTTAGGCAAGCAAATGCAAGATGATGACGATGCTCAAATGCAATGTGGCATGATGACATGAGCATGCGGTCATGATGATGCAATGCACAAAACAACGCAATTTTCTAGTAGTGGTTTTGCGGGATGCCACAGTGCCTCCTGGACTTGGGAGCTTGTCGGAGCAGAGGAGGGCTTGACGGCAGGAGTAGCAGGGGTGATGGCGGGGGAGGAGTCGCGATGCAGCATATCTTTAATATTTCTAGAAGTCCCAAGAGTCTTGGAGGACTTCTTGAGGCTGGTTGTGGCTTTCTTCCTGAAACGTGCCAAATGCATAAGTACAGGAATAAGACAGATAAAATAAGACAATGTCGGAGAATGAGAGGCTTACACTAGGGGGGGGGCGCTTTGGCAAACATCCCGGTGCCTTTCTTCTTCTCCGCCTCCAGGGCGGCAGTACTCTTTTTGGAGGCTCCACCCTCCGTCTTCTTCTTCTTACCTCCGTCGGCAGCGTCAGAGGTGGAGCTCTTCCGCTTTCGCGCCAACGGGGCATCATCGTCGGACACGACTGTGACTTCCTTCATCTTGGGATCGTAGATTTGGGAAGCCAGGTTGCCCTCCTCTAGATCGCTAAGCTGTTAAGTGAGAAATCATCGTGTTAGACAAGATGGTATTGGCAAGACGGAAAAACTGGAGCAATGTCATACACGGAAAATAAATGTCTACCTTTGGGCACTTGCCGTCTACGAACATGTCGTAGGTGAGGGTGAAGCCACGCTTCTTATCCTTCACCTTGACGATGTCCTTAAGGCGGAACTTGATGGAGTCGCTCGAGAAGTTGTCCTCGGAGATCCGGAGGGTATCCCTTCGGTCGCCGGTGTACTCGTACATAACCTTCGTGCGGTGCTGCAGAGGTTGGATCCGCCTGATGAACCAGCACATGGCTAGGTCCAAGCCGGTTAGACCCGTCTCTACGAACCACTCGATCCGCCTTATTGCGCGAGAAGCGTCGAGGTCAGAGGGAAGGGGGGCATGGGACCGCCATGTGAAGACTTCAGCGGCAGCTCCATCCACGAAGTCCGGGTATGTTACTTCTCGGCCCGCCAAAGGAATGTCGGGGCCGTAGAAGTACGTCCGCTGCCAGTTTTTACACGACTCGTGGCCGACGATGTCGGGGAACCGCCGGCCAGGACGGATCTTGAAGCTTATGGTGCCGCAGTTCCTAAGCTCCTCCCTACTGTGTCTGGCTTCACGTTTGACGGTGAAGAAGTATACAAACAAGTCTAACCTAGGCCTAATCCCTAGGTAACCCTCACAAAGTGCCGCGAAGTTGCTAAGCACTAAGATACTATTGGGGATAGGTTATAGTGTTGAACCTTGAAGTGATTCAAGATAGACAGAAAGAATTGAGAGATGGGCAGAGAAACGCCGCGTACCAATTGCGCCTTGAGGTACACTTTCTCTCCGGCTTGGGGAGAAGGGGTCACCTCGCCGGCCGGCGCCGCCCGCCAGGCGAGCCCCTCCGTCGCGGGGAGGTAACCCTCAGCGACCATCTCTTGGATGTCGCGGCCGGTGATGTCCGAGCCGCACCAGTCGCCTTTGTGCGAGTCTGGATCCTCTTCCAGGGGCTGCAGCGCCGCCAAATTGTGGTCGCCGCCGGTGGTTTCAATCGCCGCTGACGCGGGGATGACCAGGCCCTCTAGGGGCATGACGATGGAGCTCGCCGGCTTCGCCGTGGCTTCGCTCGACGCCGCCATCGATAGGGAGGAGCTGCTGCTAGCCATGGAAGGAATGGAAGGAAGCGACTGGTGCAGAGAGAGGCTAGGGTTTCTCGAGGTTTTCCGCGGAGAGCTCAAGGAGGCGTGCGGCTGGAGGAAGAAGACGATGACGCGAGAGAATGGGGTGAAAAAGTGGCAAGTGTCCCACGGTTACTATTTATCTTACTCTGCGTCAAGATTCGTGCAGCTAATCGGACGATTGCCGCGTAGACGACGTGTTCGTGAACGTGCGCGGTACTTTTGCCACGTCTCCAACCGCCGCCGCCAACGGTTCGTATCGCTTGCGCGGGAAAATCGGATATGATTACGTTCTCTGCATGTGTGAGTTACGAGGCGTTGCTGGCCTACAGCCTACGTCGCCATAACTGACATGGTAGATGAGCCGTCCCATCGAAGATTCCGGCATGGACGAATTTAATCCGACAACGGGAGCGTACTATGGAAGATTCAGCATTTCTCTGACTTACTAATAGAGGACGGAGAAAAACTTTGCAGGGTTCTTTGGGAGGACTGCAAGATGTTGCTTGACGATTTGCCGACATCCACCTAGACGGAGCATTCCATGAGAAGAGGCAAGACGACGCAAGATCTCGGAGTTCTCCGGGGGCTACTGTTGGGGATATGCTATATGGGTATCCTCATAGCATGTCTCTTATCCGACTAACCCGGGCGGCCCATAGTCGGTAGCATGGCATGTGTCCTGCTGGGCGGCCCAGTTAGGTGGATTCAGAAGGGAGGCCCATGCCGGATAAAGGAAGGCTACGGTGGAGTCACCAGCGTACCCGGAGCCTTGGAGTGCAAGATACACAAGACTAGTAATAGACGGTGTAGAACTCTGTAACCTGTCCGGCTAGGACTTTTCCTTGTAACTCTAGGACCTGGCGACTATATAAGTCGGGCCTATGGGAGCCTTTAGGGCACGATAACTTAGACTCTCTAGTCACCTCGCACAGCGAACCTATCTCTGTCACTCGGCGTATTGCCATTATAGTGATTTATAGCAGGAGTAGGATTCCGCCACCGTCGTGGGATCTGAACCTTGGTAAGCTGTGTTACCTCGTACCCGTCAACCGTCCGCCTTACCCCACGTCTCTAAACACGCACTGTGAGGACCCCTCCATGGCGTACTCGTTGGCAATACCACGACATTGAGGTACAACAAACAAGTTGTCATTTGTATATCTCAATCAATGTAATCCTTAGACCTGAGGTTGTTGCATAGTCCGAGTTGAGGATCACCGACTTATGTTCTGTCAAACGCTGATCCGTAACTAGGCAGTTATAAAGGCAGAGTTCGGGTCGACTGAGAATCAAGCTGCGTGATGTGAATAACCAAGACGTGATTTTGCCCCTCCACTTGGAGAGATATTCTCTGGGCCCTCTCGGATGATATGATTCGGAAAGCATGGCCATGCACGACTCGGTTAAGTGTTAACCGAGGCGATCGACTAAGAGTTAGTCGGGTGAATCACTTATCTCGGATCAAGAAGAGAGTCGGACTATTTAAGGGATGACAAATATTCGCCTATAGTCTGACAAGGTATATCGTGAGGCAAAAGGGACTCGGACGCAAGTCGCATTGAAAAGGCAAGTTGTCATGACTCTTTGGTACTTGGGAGTCGACACGTTCTGCTAGGAGACGCTACCGACTGATCGATTGAGAGTCGGACTCTAATCGTGTCCAAGTAGCCATGAGCCTGCGGGGTCACACACTTAAGAGAGGGAGCAAGTTCGGATTGGATCTGAACCGGAAATCTGGTTGGGTTGGACCCGAGCCGGATTTGTACTGAGTCAGTGAGTCGGACTCACAGGGACTGGTATTATATGGGCTTTGGTGAATGGGCCACGAAAGTGGAGCCCACATTCACTCCCTATATATAGTGGAGCACAGTAACCCAGAAGGGTTAATCATTGATTGGTTAGGTCATACCATGTGTTGGAAACCCTAGATCCATAGCAGTCCTGCCGTCGTAACAAACCTAGCAGTTCGCCGTCGGTGCTCCTCCTTATACGTGTGGATACCAGCAGAGGTGTTGTATGATCAGCACCAGGACGATCGTATCATGATGACTGCACTGCATCAACTGACGCGCTTCATCGGTAATCCACAACTGTGCGTCTAGTGGTAAACCTCGTGGCCTTCTACCTTAGCTAGATCTTGGGATCACCACGTTAGAGGACAAGTTTTCTTTTATCTCTACGTGGCCCAACACTTTTTCTCTCTTTTCCTCTTTTCACATATGTCTCTTTTTCTCAATCTCTTTTTTTATAAGAAGAATGCTTCCTAGATGTCACTATGGTGATGCTGCAAGTTTCCACCATGATTATGCATGGATTAGGCTAGCGGCACAGGCGTTTCTCTAACACAGAATACAAACTCCATGGACTTACAAGTTCCCTTTTTATTTCATACCGGTGACATCCATAGACAAAAGAGCATGATATCAACTGAGTACAAAGTACAAGTGCTATGTTGAAAACGTTTTCCGTGACAACACAGTTCTGCTAATTCCAACGTATAAGTGCAAGCATATATAACATAGAAGACACAATGGTTCAAGTTTATTAGGGTCAAAGAATATAAAGTGTGCCATCAAGTTTGTGAGGGCTTTAATCACTAAGTTTTCACATAACAAAATAGTTTTAAATTGGAAGATAGCTGAAAACAAGAATATACTTGGAATGGTGTAACACACCATGCATAGGAGTTTATAGTGGACACTTTGGAATAACTTGGTTTCATGTGAGTTGGAAGCATGAGTAGAACTTACTCATACACGTGGAGTCTAGCAAAAGACTGGGAGCAACCAACTAAGAGAGCAATAATGGCATAATCATGCAGTGCAAAAAAGCATTACTAATCAAAGCAAAGAGTGGTACTACAAGTCAAGGACTAAATGATCATAGAGGCTATGGTGACTTTTTCATAGTCATAACATGGTGTGAGCATGTGCCAAGTCAACCCAAGCAAAACATCAAAGGAGAATACTACTATACTATGCTTTTGCATGCTAAAACAACGCATAATTTCTTCAAGGCACACTAAGCAGTCCCAATTGTTTGGAACAAGACATGCTACATCAATAATCACTAAGCATAAGGTCAAAACAACACCTAAAATGTCATGCTAAAGTCTAAGTCACAGTCAATGCAAGCTCCTCTTGCACTTACAAGCAAGAACTTACTACTCCTTTCCAACACCAAAAACTTAATTGCAAACAACACAGCGAGAACGGGGGTCCAAACTTCTTTAGTCAAGAAAACTAAAAAAACTAAGCAAACCAAACAAAAACTAAGATGTTGGGGATATGATATATGGGTATCCTTATATCATGTCTCTTATCCGACTAACCCGGGTGGCCCATAGTCGGTAGCGTGGCCTATGTCCTGCTGGGCGGCCCAGTTAGGTGGATCCAGAAGGGAGGCCCATGCCGGATAAAGGAAGGCTACGGTGGAGTCACCAGCATACCCGGAGCCTTGGAGGGCAAGATACACAAGACTAGTGATAGACGGTGTAGGACCCTATAACCTGTCCGGCTAGGACTTTTCCCTGTAAACCTAGGACCTGGCGACTATATAAGTCGGGCCTATGGGAGCCTTTAAGGCAGACAACTTCAGACAACCTAGTATCGATTCATACAACCTCGCACAGCGAACCTATCTCTGTAACTCGGCGTATTGCCCTTATAGTGATTTATAGCAGGAGTAGGATTCCGCCACCGTTGTGGGATCTGAACCTGGGTAAGCTGTGTTACCTCGTACCCGTCAACCGTCCGCCTTACCCCACGTATCTAAACACGCACGGTGAGGACCCCTCCATGGCGTACTCGTCGGCAATACCACGACAGTTGGCGCCCACCGTTGGGCAAGAGGCGCTTCAGGATATTCAGCGGGCGAGGACCAAGATCTTCGCGGGAATCGGCGAAACCGTAGCCATCGGCCGTGTTCTCTTCTCCGGCAACATTCTGATTGTCCCTCCTAACGAGTTCTGGATACCGGCAAAGACAAACCCTACGTGGTGTTCGATCGTTCCTATCGGAGACATCCACCTCTTCATCGGCGAAACCGACTCGGGCACTAGTTCCCTGGGAGTCAGAGGAGCATCAAGACCCGCACGGACTGCCTACGAGCAGGATACGTTCGCGGAAGGATCGATGTCGGATCTCTCTTCGGAGTTTGTCGACAAAGATCAGAAAGCATCAAGGCCCGCACGGACCGCCTACGGGTAGGGTACGTTCGCGGAAGGATCGATGTCGGATCTCTCTTCGGAGTTTGCCGACAAAGATCAGAAAAATTCAAAACCCACCCAAACCGCCCCTATGCAGGATATAAAGGTGGAAGATCACTGCAAATCCGCCGGCTTTGTCCGTGCGTCTGGACAACAGAGATCCAAATTCGTCGGCGTGGTTACCATCTTCGATCTGGCACGCTGCGTTCAGAGAGAAGGCAAAGACCCCCGCGACTACCTGGCCAGATGGCTTCGTATACTAGCCGATCTAGACCACTACCCCAATGATGATGCCGGCTATCACTTTGTGGAAGGACTGGACCATGGCACGCTTCTCCGACATTCTCTAAGACGGCAGCAGGCGTCAGGACGCCTTACCTTCGAAGGCATGGTGAACACCGTCAACAACTACGCGGAGGCCGAAGCGGCAGCTCAGACAGCGCTTGCGCTCATTGACGGAGCCCCTCCGATTCAGCCCCCGCCACCACCGCCTGGGCGGAAGAATTGCCATCTGTGCTGTGGAGTTTACAAACTACACCCAACAGATCCACCGGCTACACCCCTTACTTCATGGTATATGGAGCAGAAGCCATCTTGCCTTCCGACATCCTCCAAGAGTTTCCGCCTATGACGAAGATGACGCTGAAGAATCCCGACGCCTAGATGTGGACCTTCTCGAAGAGGAGCGTGTTTTGGCATGCCAAAGATCCGCCATCTACCAGCAGAAGCTACGCAGCTACCATAGTCGCCGCGTTCGGCATCGCTCGTTTAAAGAGGGGGATTTGGTGCGCCGACTTAAGCAGAAAAAGTCACACAAATTATCCCCGCCATGGTAAGGACCGTTCATCATAAGCAAGGCGCTGCTCAATGGGTCTTACTACCTTGTTGACAATTGTGAACTAAAGGATAGACCCAACGAGGATCATAAGCATAAGTGACGTGACCCGGATGATGACTACCCGGAGCTTGATCGGCCATGGAACATAGCACAGCTACGTCCTTTTTACACTTAGCACTTTTTATATAATTGTGTACCTCTTATATGATCAATGAAGTAAAGCTCTCTGGTTCACTCATATTTCTGAGTCTTTTACCTCCTTTAGTGTTCATTTTTGGATCATGTAAAACCTTTATGCACAAGTCTTGCATTTGCACTTGTGAAAAATCCGCCTACAGGCGTTAGCTTAAGTTTTCTGGTCTACACGTTCTTTGTCGTTTTTATGTGGATTCTGGAGTAGTGACTTTCGGCACTTATTATCGGCGATTTTGTGCTTGGGTTATTGATGGTGCCATTGGGCATCATCACCTAAGTGCATGGTTCCACAATGAGTCTTCCGACTCACGAAAAGTCAAGCATAAGAACCAAAGTAATGGATAAGCCAGCACTTGCTTAAAAAATACATGCTGGAAATTAGTTCTTAAGTAGCAGGACATAACAACCATTGTTTTTCGCCTTAAGTTACATTGCCAAGTTTTTCCCGTGCACACACCAAAGGTGAAACCGAAATTACAAAGTGTTTTTCATTCTTTGGGCGCAGGAGACTTGGAGGCAGCATCGTCACCATCCGGAGAATCACCCTCAACATCGGCGCTGTGATGAGACTCGGAGGAATCTTGGTTGACGCTGTCGATGGTATTCCTGGGCACGAAGATTTCAACGTCCACCAACTCGGCAACTCTGATGTCATAGCCCGCGAGTGATGACAAGATGGCTTCATGATCAATCTCCTTGTCGTCATCGTCAATGTTGGGGATGCCAGAGGTCACCGTGTCGATGTCGGCATCTTCGTAGTGTGCCTTCACCATTGACAGCTCCATCCTTGCGCCAGCCCGTGCACATGAAGCTTTCCAGCTTGTGACACGCTTGGGGGCTTGACGCAGAATCTCTGAGTACTTCGTCACGGAGTCCGAGGCCTTGATGTATATCTGGAGGGGCTTGGTAATCTCTTTGGCCTGGGTGATGGCGGTATTGATGAAGTTGCCGGCAAGAACCATGCATTCCTTGTCCGAAGGAGGCGAGCGAGTTAAACCCATATGAGCTGAAAATTCCGACAAGGAGCGCATGAGTTCAATAAACTCTAAATATCCAGACTACAGAAATACAAGGCGGGTGAAACTTACTGAAGATGCTGGCCTTGGCCTGCCAAAGGGTGTCCGCCAGGGATTCCTTCTCTTGTTGGAGGAGCTTAAACGCCTAATTGTGGCGTTGGTTTTGCTCATCAGCAGCTTGCTTCTGATCTTTTAAGATCGCAAGCTCCTCCTTCAAGCGATTGATTTCCGCGGAGGCGGAATCCTGCAGGGCCTTCATGGAATCCTCGTGCATTTTTAGCATCTCCTTCCTTTCCTCATTAAGGATTTTGTTCTCGCTCTCCAGCTGCTGGATGTGCTTGGACTGCTCGACAATGTCCTTGTCCTTGGCGACATGTTCTGCAAGTCGGAGAAAACAAAGTACACAGTGAGTACTCGGAGATTGCAGGCACAAAAACAAGACGGAAATGCGCAAAAAGAAAACAGACTCTTGTTTTTACCCTTTTCGGCTTCAAGATCTGCGCGCATCTTCTGGTACTTGTCGTTGGCCATGCCCCTCCAAGCATTCTCGTTCTGTGGAAACAAGTATAAAGTTAAACCGTTGTTTGGTCTGCTTGGAGCATCTAGACGGAGATTTTCCACCTAGACGCTCAGGGACTACAGCGAGAGTTTTTAACTTAGCAATATGCTTAGCTTTTCTTTAAGCATCTAGTCGGAGCTAATTTATTTCTCGATTAGAAGCTTGGGGTCTACAGTATAAAGTTTTTAACTCGGAATCTGCTTAGCTTTTCTTTAAGCATCTAGTCGGAACTAATTCAGTTACAACTAGAGGCTTGGGGGATACAGTATTGAAATTTATAAACACTGCTTGTGCTACTCTTAAAGCATCTAGTCGGAGTAATTCATTCCATTTAAATGCTTGGGGGCTACAGTGAGAGTTTTTTCTAACTTAGTCATTCTTAGAGCATATAGATGCAAAACCTATGGTTTTCCGTCTACATCCTCGAGGGCTACAGTGGGATACTCGTATGCAATGCAAAAGGCAAAGTAAAAACTTACAAGTGCAATACTCTTGAGGTTTGTAGCACTCTCGGCTAGCAGCTTGCCGAAGGAAATGCTATTTCCTCGCAAGATATCCGCTTGTCGGAGTAGCTCCTCAAGACCGCACATCGGAGATGATGGTACTCCTCCAGGAACCAGAGTTGTGTTAATCGGCATGAGCGCCGGGTAAACTATGTTCGGAAACTCAAAGGGTTTCTGGGGAGCAGGGGAACCGCCTTCGGCAGAAGTACCAGCCTCCGCCACTGCCTTGCCGCTACCGATGGCATCCTTAGCCGGAGCTTCAGCCATTTGTAGAGCAGTGCTCTCCTGCGTCGCTTGCTCGCCGACAACAGCAAGTTCGGTAGAGGCGCCAGAGTCCACTTCCATGGCGGAAGGGCCTGGTGCCTCCTTAGCTTGAGAGCTTGTCGGGGCCGAGGAGGGCTTGACGGCAGGGGTAGCTGGGGCGATGGCGGGGGAGGAGTCGCGATGCAGCATGTCTTTGATATTTCTAGAAGCCCCCAAAGTTTTGGAGGTCTTCTTGAGGCTGGTCGTGGCTTTCTTCCTGAAACGTGCAAAGTGCATGAGTACAGGAATAAGACAGATAAATAGACAATGTCGTAGAATGAGAGGCTTACACTAGGGGGGGTGCTTTGGCAAAAATCCCGGTGGCTTTTCTCTTTTCCGCCTCCAGGGCGGCGGTAGTCTTCTTGGAGGCTCCACCCTCTGTCTTCTTCTTCTTGCCTCCGTCGGCAACGTCAGAGGTGGAGCTCTTCCGCTTTCGCGACAACGGGACATCGTCGTCGGACACGACCGTGACTTCCTTCATCTTTGGATCGTAGATTTGGGCAGCCGGGTTGCCCTCATCTAGATCGCTAAGATGTTAAGTGAGAAATCACCGTGTTAGATAAGATGGTATTGGCAAGACGGAAAAACTGGAGCAATGTCGTACATGGAAAATAAACATCTACCTTTGGGCACTTGCCGCCTACGAACATGTCATAGGTGATGGTGAAGCCATGCTTCTTATCCTTCACCTTGACGATGTCCTTCAGGCGAAGCTTGACGGAGTCGCTCGAGAAGTTATCCATGGAGATTCGGAGGGTATCCCTTCGATCACTGGTATACTCGTGCATGAACTTCGCGCGGTGCTGCAGATTCGCCTGATGAACCAGCACATGGCTAGGTCCAAGCCGGTCAAACCCGTCTCTACGAACCATTCGATCCGCCTTATTGCGCGAGAAGCGTCGAGGTCGGAGGGAAGGGAGATATGGGATCTCCATGTAGAAACTTCGGCGGCGGCTCCATCCACGAAGTCCGGGTACATCACTTCTCGGCTCGCCAAAGGAATGTCGGGGCCGTAGAAGTACGTCTACTGCCAGTTTTTGCAGGTCTCATGGCCGACGATGTCAGGGAACCGCCGGCCAGGTCGAATCTTGAAGATTATGGTGCCGCAGTTCCTAAGCTCCTCCTTACTATGTCCGGCTTCACGTTTGACGGTGAAGAAGTACACGAACAAGT
This sequence comes from Avena sativa, assembly GCA_916181665.1. NCBI lineage: Eukaryota > Viridiplantae > Streptophyta > Magnoliopsida > Poales > Poaceae > Avena > Avena sativa. Next base: position 344,327,089 of record OV702280.1, on the reverse strand, counting down.
CTAACCTAGGCCTTATCCCTAGGTAACCCTCGCAAAGTGCCGCGAAGTTGCTAAGCACTAAGATGTTATTGGGGGAGAGGTTGTGGGGTTGGACCTTGTAGTGGTTTAAGACGGAGAGAAAGAAGTGGGAGATGGGCAAGGAAACGCCGCGTACCAGCTGAACCTTGAGGTACACCTTTTCTCCGACTTGGGGAGCAGGTGTCACCTCGTCGGCCGGCGCCGCTCGCCAGGCAAGCCCCTCCGTCGCGGGGAGGTAGCCTTCGGCGACCATCTCTTGGATGTCGCGGGTGGTGATGTCCGAGCCGCGCCAGTCACCCTTATGCAAGTCTGGCTCTTCTTCCAGTGGTTCCAGCGCCGCCAGATTGTGGTCGCCGCCGGTGGACTCGATCACCACCGATGCAGGGATGACCAGGCCCTCTGGGGGCACGACGACGGAGCTCGCTGGCTTCGCCGCGGCTTCGCTCGACGCCGCCATCGATTGGGAGGAGCTGCTTCTGGCCATGGAGTGATGAGAGGATGCGACTGACGCAGATGGGAGCTAGGGTTTTCGAGGTTTCTCGCGGAGAGCTCGAGGAGGCGTGCGGCTGGAGGAAGAAGACGATGACGCAAGAGGAATGAGGTAAAAAGTGGAAAATGCCCCACGGTTACTATTTATCATCCTCTGCGTCAAGATTCGTGCAGCTAATCGGACGGTTGCCGTGTAGAGGACGTGTTCGTGAACGTGCGCGGTAATTTCGCCACGTTTCCAACCGCCGCTGCCAACGGTTCGTATCGCTCGCGCGGGAAAATCGGATATGATTGCGTTCTCTGCATGTGTGAGTTACGAGGCGTCGCTGACCTAAGCCTACGTCGTCATAGCTGACGCGGGTAGATGAGCCGTCTCATCGAAGATTCCGGCATGGATGGATTTAATCCGACTACGGAAGAGCACGATGGAAGATTCAGCATTTCTCCGGCTTACAAAACGAAGACGGAGAAAACCTTGCAGGGTTCTTTGGGAGGACTACAAGATGTTGCTTAACGATTTGCCGACATCCATCTAGACGGAGCATTCCACGGGAAAAGGCAAGACGGCGCAAGATCTCGGAGTTCTCCGGGGGCTACTGTTGGGGATATGATATATGGGTATCCTTATATCATGTCTCTTATCCGACTAACCCGGGTGGCCCATAGTCGGTAGCGTGGCCTATGGCCTGCTGGGCGGCCCAGTTAGGTGGATCCAGAAGGGAGGCCCATGCCGGATAAAGGAAGGCTACGGTGGAGTCACCAGCATACCCGGAGCCTTGGAGGGCAAGATACACAAGACTAGTGATAGACGGTGTAGGACCCTATAACCTGTCCGGCTAGGACTTTTCCCTGTAACCCTAGGACCTGGCGACTATATAAGTCGGGCCTATGGGAGCCTTTAAGGCAGACAACTTCAGACAACCTAGTATCGATTCATACAACCTCGCACAGCAAACCTATCTCTGTAACTCGGCGTATTGCCCTTATAGTGATTTATAGCAGGAGTAGGATTCCGCCACCGTTGTGGGATCTGAACCTGGGTAAGCTATGTTACCTCGTACCCGTCAACCGTCCGCCTTACCCCACGTCTCTAAACACGCACGGTGAGGACCCCTCCATGGCGTACTCGTCAGCAATACCATGACATAAGACGCTCAAAAAACAACACAACTGTGCATGAAACAATAAAAACGAAGTGTCTAGACAGACCTAGGCTTATTATTGATGAAGAAGGGGATGCCTTGGGCATCCCCAAGCTTTGACGCTTGTACCTCTTGGATATTTCTTGGACTGACACCGGGGTGGCATCCCCAAGCTTGAGCTTTTGTCCATTCTTCATCTCATTACATCATTCTCTCTCTACACCTGAAAATTTTCCTTTATACAAAACTTCACACAATCTTCATTAGCAACATTAGTTTATTCAAAAGATATTAGACCTCTGGCAAAGCTTTGGAACAACAAGGCTTTTCACTAAAAACACAATATACTATAGTAAATCCTTCAAAAAATCTCAATTCACCTAAAGAGAACTCAAAATAGAATCAATAAGAAGCAAATGCAAATAATGGCAGAAATCTGTCAAAACAAACCAACAGGTAGAAACCGATTTTTTCGAACATCTTATGTTGCTCAAATAAAAAAGTGTTGAACTAACGAAAGTTATCTAACATACTAGGAGATTTATTCGTAAATTTTCAGCTCAATTCGAGTTACAGAGACTCCTCACGAATTTTTTTTGTGGAGGACAGAAATCTGTTTCGGGACAACAACTCCCCAAATCTTACTTCCCTCTTATTAGAGGTCATTCTTGGCACAAAAAAGCAAACAAAAAGGATAAGGAAAGGTAATTACTGAAGTAATAACTTCCAAGACTCAAGGAAACTCTTGGGTTATCTCCCAACAAGTACTTTTCTTTAACGCCTTTAAGTTAGGCATGATAATTTGAGAAGATGCTCACATAAGAAATATGAATTGAAGTAAAAGAGAGCATCAAGAAGCAAATTCAAAACACATTTAAGTCTAACCCACTTCCTATGTATAGGAATCTTGTATGCAAATAAATTCACAAATAACAAAGTGACAGGCATAGGAAGATGAAACAAGAGCAACTTCAAAACTTTCAGCACATAGAGAGGTGTTTCAGTACCATGAAAACTTCTACAACCATAATTTCCTCTCTCATAATAATTTTCAGTAGCATCATGAATAAACTCAACAATATATCTATCACATAAAGCATGCTTTTAATGATCTACAAAAACATAATTCCTATCAAGCTCAAAAACAGTGGGATAAAAACCTCCATAGGTTTTATCCAAAGTAGATATTTTAAAAGGATCCACAGGAACATAACATTCATCCTCCTTTGGTAAGCATGGGGGATAATCAAATAATGTAAGGGATAAATAGTTACTCTCATTAGAAGGTAGGCATGGGTAGATCCATTCTTCCTCCTTTTGTTCATCACTCTCCCCCTCTTTTTCATCTAATGAACTTGCAATTTCAAAAATTTCTTCTTCCATAGGCTCCCTCAAGGCATTAGTCTCTTCCATTTGTAGAAAACGCCTATTAAAACATTCAAGAATATAGCCATTTTCTACCTTATAATTATCAAAGCAAAATTTAAGTATCTCAAAAACCTCACATTCATAAGGTGCATCACCAGTATTTTCAAGCAAACTGGCAAGTTCAAATGCACCCTTGAAGGCAACAAATTCTTCAATTTGTTCCACATCATAAAAGTCATAGTTTCCTTTAACATAAGAGGATATGGTAACATTATCATTATACTCACATTGAAAAGGGAGGTGTTTATACCTCCTACAGCAACAAGCTTTATCAAAGCAATAAGTAACATTATAAGTAGAGCACACGTCTCTAGCAATAGTATTCAACTTATCAATTTGTTCCCATAAGTGTTTCCCTTTTTGTGACAAATGTTGTTCCTTATAATAATACTTTTGTTCTTCCGTGAACCCACCTTGCCAATAAGAACTAGTTTCAAAGAAACCATCCATTGATAGAAAGCATGACCAAGAAAGGCAATAACTGACCACCAACTAGAGTAGGAACTAATTTTTTTGTGTTTTTGAATAAATAAAGAAAACCAAACTAGACTAATTTTTTGAGTTTTTTGAAAATAGGCAAACAAAACTAAGCAAAAGAAACAAAGCAAACTAAAAACAAAGTAAAGAGAAAGTAAGTGAAGGACTCCCCTAGTGAAGACGTCCTTAGACTCCCCGGCAACGGCACCAAAAAACTTGTTGATGACTCCTTGATGGCACCAGAGAACTTGGTGCTTGACGTCGAGTCTGTTGGGAACCCCAAGAGCAAGGTGTGAAGCAGCACATCAGCAAGTCTTCCCTCAGTAAGAAACCGAGGTTATTGAAACAGTGGGAGGAAGGAAACGTCACACAGGTGTTGTAAGCAATGCAGAGATCTGCACAACACAAACTCAAGACATTTCCCCAACTAACAGTGAGGTTGTCAATCTCACCGGTTGCTATAACAAAGGATTAAACGTATGGTGTGGGAGGTAATGGTGGTTTGCAGCAAGTAAACAAGTAACAGTGGAAGATGTATCAATGGTAAAGATTGGAATTACTAGTCAGAAAGATCCTATGAGATTCGATTGGGCAATAAAACAAGATACATAGACCGCCATCCAACTGCATCTATGACTAGAAGTCCACCTTCAGGTTATCATTCGAACCCCCTCCAGTATTAAGTTGCAAGCAACAGAAAATTGCTTTAAGCAAAGTGTGTAAGGTAAACAGTCCACATGTTCCATGAACAAGAGACCGTTGTTTTCTCCCTAGTAGCAACATCACATCTACAACCGAAGAGATTTCTATCACTTCCCTTGGAAACTAGAGGCATGAACCCACTATCGAGCATAAATACCCCTCTTGGAGTCAGTAGCAACTACTTGGCCAAGATAGCTACTAACAACGGAGAGCATGCAAGATCACAAACAACACAGACATGATAGAATCATAAAGACAAAACCATTAATCAAACCAACATAATAATCTCAATATCCATCGGATCCCCGCAAACACAACATGCATGATTACAAATAGATTAGATCTTGATCATGAACGGAGCTCACAAGATCTATACATGAAAGCACAAAGGAGGAGATACAACCATCTAGATACTACATGGACCCATAGTCCAAGGTGGAACTACTCACACATCATACCAGAGAGAAGACCTTCGGGATGATCTCCCCTCCGGCAGGGTGCCGGGAAGAACTTTAGATCCCCCCGATCTAGGGACGACGGTGGCGGCGGATACAGAAGGTTTCATGGAATATTGATCGGGTACTTAGGGTTTCTGCATCAGGGGCTTCTTATAGGCGAAGGGTGGTGACTCCTTGATGGCGCCAGAGAACTTGGCGGTGGTGGAGCACTTCGTTGGAAACCCCAAGAGCAAGATGTGAAGAGCACAACAACAAGTCTTCCCTCAGTAGATACCGGGGTTATCGAACTAGAAGGAGGAAGGAAACGTCACACAGGTGTTGCAAGCAACATGGAGATTTGCACAACACAAACTCAAGACTTTGCCCCAACGAATCAGTGAGGTTGTCAAGCTCACCGGTTTGATATAACAAAGGATTAAACATATGGTGTGGAAGGTAATGGTTTTCAGCAAGTAAACAAGTAAAAGTGGAAGATGTATCAATGGTAAAGATTGGACCGGGGTCCATAGTTCACTAGAGGTGCTCTCCTTACATAAACAACATGGCATGAAGGGTAAACAAATTACAGCAAGGCAATTGACAGGAACTAGGCAAGGCATAACAATGCAATTACTAGTCAAAAAGATCCTATGAGGTTGATTGGGCAATACAACAAGATTCATAGACCGTCATCCAACTACATCTATGACTAGAAGTCCACCTTCAGGTTATCATCCGACCCCCCTCCAGTATTAATTTGCAAGCAACAGACAACTGCTTTAAGCAAAGTGTGTAAGGTAAACAGTCCACACGTTCCATGAAAAAGAGACCGTTGTTTTCTCCCTAGTAGCAACAACACATCTACAATCGAAGAGATTATTGTCACTTCCCTTGGAAACTAGAGGCATGAACCCACTATCGAGCATAAATACCCCCTCTTGGAGTCACTAGCAACTACTTGGCCAAGATAACCACTAGCAACGGAGAGCATGCAAGATCAGAAACAACATAGACATGATAGAATCATAAAGACAAAACCATTAATAAAACCAATATAATAATCTCAATATCCATCGGATCCCCGCAAACACAACATACATGATTACAAATAGATTAGATCTTGATCATGAATGGAGCTCACAAGATCTATACATGAAAGCACAAAGGAGGAGATACAACCATCTAGCTACTACATGGACCCATAAACCAAGGTGGAACTACTCACGCATCATACCGGAGAGAAGGCCTCCGGGATGATCTCCCCTCCGGCAGGGTGCCGGGAAGAACTTCAGACCCCCCCCCCCCCGATCTAGGGACGATGGTGGCGACAGCTACAGACAGTTTCGTGGAGTTTTGATCGGGTACCCAGGGTTTCTACATCGGGGGCTTCTTATAGGCGAAGGGGGAGACCGAGGAGGCGGCCAGGGCCATCAAACCCTAGCCAAGCGCGGGGTGGGGCCCACCCGTGCCTGGGGTGGGTCTGGCCCCCTAGATGGCCTCCCGGTCTCTCCTCTAGACTTCTTGTTCCCCACAGAAAGCAATTGACTTTATCCTTTGTCCCGTCCAATTCCGAGAATATTTCTTTACTAACTTTTCTGAAACCAAAAACAGCAGAAACACAGGCATCTGACACTGTTGCAAATTTTAATAGGTTAGTACCAGAAAACATGTAAAAATCACCTAAAAGTGTGGACAAGTAAAGTAAAGTAGATACTAAACAAGCATGGAGCCTCAAAAATTATAGATACGTTTCCAACGTATCAGCATCCCCAAGCTTAACTCCTGCTCGTCCTCGAGCAGGTAAGTGATAAAAAGAATAATTTTTGAGGTGACATGCACCCTCACAATAAAGATCCAACCATTTGCAAGCATTGAAAGCTAGGATCAAAGAACTCTAAACATGTGCATGCAAGATGGAGTTCTAACAATAGGACATAGTAACTATGCATGCAACATGACAAGCTACAAAAAAATATCATGAATAACATGCATTGAAGAACGTTTGTTTGTTTCACATGCAGAAAACATAGCATATTGGCAATCAGCTTGTCCCTCATAGAGTAGCAATATAGATGCATAGGACACCTGCAAAGTTCACAAGGGCGACTAGAAACAAGTAGCACAAGAGCAAGTAATAACATAATATGCATCAATTAATAAGCCTTGAAACACTGCACACAGAATGACAACTATGCTCTCTTAATGGTGCCTAAAGGTAGAAGGTGGAGACTCAATAGTGGTGGAAGAAAGGCCTTTTTGTAAAGGAAGCAGTGATTACAAGTTTCAAAAAGAGCTTCCAAAAATTATGGTACTTGTTAGCTTTCAGCCCTCATTGCCTCTATCATAAGCATCTTGAAGTGGTTAAGGTTAGAGTGGCAAAGCTGGAGTATATGATTGACGAAGTATAAGTTGGAAATCTCATGTCCCTTGAATACGAGGGCCACACCTCATGCATACTCAACTTTGGGTCCAGGTAAGTTCTTGTCACTTTAAGTATTTGCATATCATTGAGAACCGCCAACGGGGTACCCCTTGCACATGGTACATGAGCATTCCCATAACCAAAATGACAAGGCAAGCAGACAATGAGCATCTCAGCAATCTTCTTATTTACCATGGGAATATGGTGCTTTTTTATCTCTTTCCTCTTTTCTCAAAGTGTCTCTTTTTTATAAGAAGAATGCTTCATAGATGTCACTATGGTGATGCTGCAAGTTTCCACCATGATTAGGCATGGCTTAGGCTAGCGTCCCAGGCGTTTCTCTAACACAGGATACAAACTCCATGGAATTACAAGTTCCCTCTTTATTTCACACCGGTGACATCCATAGACAAAAGAACATGATATCAACTAAGTACAACAAGGTACAAGTGCAATGTTGAAAACATTCCTCGTGACAACACAGTTCTGCTAATTCCAACTTATAAGTGCAAGCATATACAACAAAGTTGTCACAATGGTTCAAGTTATTAGGGGTAAAGAATAAAGTGTGCCATTAAGTTCGTGAGGGCTTTAATCACTAAGTTTTCACATAACAAAATAGTTTTTAATTGGAAGATAGTTGAAAACAAGAATATACTTGGAATGGTGTAACACACCATGCATAGGAACTTATAGTGGACACTTTGGAATAGCTTGGTTTCTTGGGAGTTGGAGGCATGAGTAGAACTTACTCATACAAGTGGAGGCTAGAAAAAGACTGGGAGCACCCAACTAAGAGAGCAATAATGGCCAAAATCATGCAATGCAACAAAGCATACTAATCAAAGCAAAGAGTGGTATTACAAGTCAAGGACTAAATGATCATAGAGGCTAATGGTGACTTGTCATAGTCATAACATGGTGTGAGCATGTGCCAAGTCAACCCAAGCAAAGCATCAAAGGAGAATACCACAATACTATGCTTTTACATGCTAAAACAACGCATAATTTCTTCAAGGCACACTAAGCAATCCCAATTGTTTGGAACAAGAAATGATACAGCAATAATCACTAATGATAATGCTAAAACAACACCTAGCATGTCATGCTAAAGTCTAAGTCACAGTCAATGCAAGCTCCTCTTGCACTTACAAGCAAGAACTTACTACTCCTTTCCAACACCAAGCAAACTTATTTGCAAAACCACACAGCGAGAACAGGGGTCCAAACTACTTTATTCAAGCAAACTAAACAACCTAAGCAACGCAAACGAAAACTAAGACGCTCCAATAACAACACAACTATGCATGAAACAATAAAAACAAAGTGTCTAGACAGACCTGAGCTTTTTATTGATGAAGAAGGGGATGCCTTGGGCGTCCCCAAGCTTTGACGCTTGTACCTCTTGGATATTTCTTGGGGTGACACCATGATGGAATCCCCAAGTTTGAGCTTTTGTCCATTCTTCATCTCATTGCATCATTCTCTCTACACCTGAAATTTTTCCTTCATACAAAACTTCACACAATCTTCATTAGCAACATTAGTGTATTCAAAAGATATTAGACCATTGTCAAAGCTTTGGAACAGCAAGGCTTTTCACTAAAAACACAAGCTACTGTAGTAACTCCTTCAAAAAGCTCATTTTTACCTAAAGAGAACTCAAAAAGAAATCAATAAAAGCAAATGCAAATAATGGCAGAAATCTGTCAAAACAGACCAGCAGGTAGAAACCGATTTTTTCGAAAATCGTTTTTCACTCAAAAAAAAAGTGTTTAACTAACGAAAGTTAGCTAACATACTGGGGGACTTATTCGTAAATTTTCAGCTCAATCCGAGTTATAGAGCCTCCTCATGAATGTTTTTTGTGGAGGACAGAAATCTGTTTCGGGACAGCAACTCCCCAAATCTTACTTCCCTCTCATTAGAGGTCATTCTTGGCACAAAAAGCAAACAAAATGGATAAGGAGAGGTCATTACAGAAGTAATAACTTTCAAGACTCAAGGAATCTCTTGGGTTATCTCCCAACAAGTACTTTTCTTTAACCCCTTTAAGTTAGGCACAAGAAGCAAGAAGAATCAAGTATTTTCAAATGAAGAAGCATTAACATTCATACTTGAAAAATCTTCAACTATGAAAGGTATCTCATCCAAATGGGTTTTGGAGGATCCTTTCTCATCTCTCTTTGGTCTACTACCTTCATCAAAAATATTTTCAGGGGCAATCCAATTAAAGTTCTTTCCAAAGGCTTCATGCATTCCAACAAGTTTAAAGGGTATGGGTATATTGAATTCTTCTCTAGGCTTAGTTTTATCAGAAATACCCACAACATATACACTTGAACCTAGCATATTGAAATGTTCAAATATCTTTTTGGCATCCCTAGCAACATCATGAAATTCTTTTGATAAAATTTCAAGGATGAATTCTCTCTTTTCAACATTCTTTTCTTCTTTTAGTTTTAGGAACATGAATTGTATGAAGGGGTTAAGTCTAACAAACCTAGCCTCCAACATATGAACTAAAGAAGATGCAACAATCTCATAATTGGGAGCAAGCTCTGCTATAGATTTTTCCTCAGTATCTTCATGCTTGCTAACATAATTAAAGAATTCTTCAATATTATCTTTCCCAATTATGGAGCCACTACCTATTGCAAGATCTTTCAGGGCGAACTTGGGGAGCGACATGGTGAGCTAGAGCAAAGTGGCAACTAGAGCAGGAACTAATTTTTTTGTGTTTTTGAATAAAGCAAGCAAACCAAACTAGACTATTTTTTGGTTTTTTTTTAAAAGAGGCAAGCAAAACCAAACAAAAGAAACAAAGAAAACTAAAAACAAAGTAAAGAGAAAGAAAGTGAAGGACTCCCCTAGTGAAGACGTCCTTGGCCTCCCCGGCAACGGCGCCAGAAAACTTGTTGGTGACTCCTTGATGGCGCTAGAGAACTTGGTGGTGGTGGAGCACTTCGTTGGAAACCCCGAGAGCAAGGTGTGATGAGCACATCAACAAGTCTTCCCTCAGTAGAGACCGAGGTTATCGAACCAGAAGGAGGAAGGAAACGTCACACAGGTGTTGCAAGCAACATGGAGATCTGCACAACACAAACTCAAGACTTTGCCCCAACGAATCAGTGAGATTGTCAAGATCACCGGTTTGCTAAGGATTAAACGTATGGTGTGGAAGGTAATGGTTTGCAGCAAGTAAACAAGTAACAGTGGAAGATGTATCAATGGTAAAGATTGGACCGGGGTCCATAGTTCACTAGAGGTGCTCTCCTTACATAAACAACATGGCATGAAGGGTAAACAAATTGCAGCAGGGCAATTGCCAGGAACTGAGCAAGGCATAACAATGCAATTACTAGTCAGAAAGATCCTATGAGGTTGATTGGGCAATACAACAAGATACATAGACCGTCATCCAACTACATCTATGACTAGAAGTCCACCTTCAGGTTATCATCCAAACCCCCTCCAGTATTAAGTTGCAAGCAATAGACAACTTCTTTAAGCAAAGTGTGTAAGGTAAACAGTCCACATGTTCCATGAACAAGAGACCGTTGTTTTCTCCCTAGTAGCAACAACACATCTACAACCGAAGAGATTATTGTCACTTCCCTTGGAAACTAGAGGCATGAACCCACTATCGAGCATAAATACCCCCTCTTGGAGTCACTAGCAACTACTTGGCCAAGATAACCACTAGCAACAGAGAGCATGCAAGATAACAAACAACACAAACATGATAGAATCATAAAGACAAAACCATTAGTCAAACCAACATAATAATCTCAATATCCATCGGATCCCGGCAAACAAAACATGCATGATTACAAATAGATTAGATCTTGATCATGAACAGAGCTCACAAGATCTATACATGAAAGCACAAAGGAGGAGATACAACCATCTAGCTACTACATGGACCCATAGTCCAAGGTGGAACTACTCACGCATCATACCAGAGAGAAGACCTCCGGGATGATCTCCCCTCCGGCAGGGTGCCGGGAAGAACTTCATATCCCCTCGATCTAGGGACGATGGTGGCGGCGGCTATAGACGATTTCGTGGAGTTTTGATTGGGTACCCAGGGTTTATGCATCGGGGGCTTCTTATAGGAGAAGGGGGAGACCGAGGAGGCGGCCAGGGCCACCAAACCCTAGCTAGGCATGGGGTGGGGCCCACCTGCACCTGGGGTGGGTCTGGCCTCCCGGGCTCTCCTCTGGACTTCTTGTTCCCCACGGAAAGTAATTGACTTTGTCCTTTGTCCCGTCCAATTCCGAGAATATTTCTTTACTAACTTTTCTGAAACCAAAAACAGAAGAAAACAGGCATCTGACATTGTTGCAACTTGTTAATAGGTTAGTACCAGAAAACATGTAAAAAGCACCTCAAAGTGTGGACAAGTAAAGTAAAGTAGATACTAAACAAGCATGGGGCATCAAAAATTATAGATACGTTTCCAACGTATCAAAGAGGGAGGCCGAGGAGGTGGCCAGGGGCTCTACACCCTGCCTAGGCGCGGGGCAAGGCCCACCCTCTCCTAGGGAGGTGTGGCTGCCCTGGCACGCCTCTCCGTATCCCCTCTGGACTTCTTGTTCCCCACGGAAAGTAATTGATTTTGATGTTTATCCCGTCCAATTCCAAGAATATTTCTTTACTAGCTTTTCTGGAACCAAAAATAGCAGAAAACAGGCAACTGACACTATGGCAACTTGTTAATAGGTTAGTACCAGAAAACATGTAAAAAGCACCTCAAAGTGTAGACAAAGCAAGCAAATTAGATACTAAACAAGCATGGAGCATAAAAAATTATAGATACGTTTCCGACGTATCAATCACCATATTACTGGGTGATGTTATGTGCCATCAAAGCATCCTCGGGTGACAATGATTTGATATGGTCTCATGGTCTAAGGAAAGAGTCACTATGTTTCCTAGACATCATAACCTGAACTTCGTGACATGATCATGATACGATGCTATAGATATGGTATGTTCACCATCTCATTCCCCAATGAAATGATCTCATTGTCAATTAGGGGCCAATGAACCTTCATGATCAGGAAACCGTTGATAATCAGTTGACCAATAAACTAGTGACTAGAGTTTGACCAGGAACTACTGTTTGTATGTCACATATGTATTGATGTTTCCCTATCAATATAGTTATAGCATGATATAAAACTTAATCATAAACTTTATAAAATATGCCTTCTTATATTTGACTCTAGGGCATATTCCCTTCACTACACCCTTTGTCCCAGTACCTCAAGACTAAGGAAGAGCAGCAAACAGAAGGGAAGCATGAAGCCCCAGGGCCAGAAGTATCACTCATCATCCCTCTACTATCGTCCCTGCTTGTCAGTAGCGACACTACCACCTTCAAGAATGGCAGTATCGCTGCCACTACCAGACTACTACCACACACTCCCAGGATGCTACAACATACCAAAGTGGCACCTAACGGCACTATCCCGAAACTACCACTTAAGATGAATTAAATCTCCCTTGGCCCGGACTACCGCCTGTACTAGTGGTACTACTGCCTTAGCACTACATGTGTGCATAGGCCTCTGGCCATGTAATTTTATCCTCCCCTAGCACTGTAAATATTCCCTATAAGGCTCAAATTTAAGGGCAGACTAAGATTAGACTTGAGAGAGTTGAGATTTGGATTCCTCTTTCCCCCATGTGTGTGGAACCCCCAAGACCTCCTATGGAGATGATTTGCGTTCTTCATGTATCTACTCTTTTTTCTTATGGATTAAAGTATGTGCATGCCAATCTTCACCATAAGGTTCTACTAGTTGCCAACCTTTCATAGTATTCTATTGGTTGGTATTCTTCCTTGTTGGCGTTCTATTGGATTGGTGGACCACCCAGTAAGAAAGAAACAATTTTAGTTAGAGTGATTGTTGGGTTGTGTTTCAAGATCTAGATATTTCTCCTATCGGAGTTTATTATAGGGTTCGATTCTACAAGTTTGTTTTCTCTATATATCTCCACTCTCCCCATGTATATCTCGTGTTTATTTTGTCTTGTGGCACCGTGTGTGTCGATCCATGAAGATCAGGCAAACCTGTTACCAAACTTCTTTCCTTGTCTCTTGATTTTCTTCTTCTCCAATAGTTTCGTCACTCCTCCTAATGGCGACTTGATGGGAGGCTTACCTTCACATTTTTCATGTGTAATGCCGACCCTAGATTATAACATCAATGGCGCTCTTGCACCTGTTTATACCAACCAAAAAGTCTCAAATAGCCATTTCTCATAGTGCACACCAGAAACCAAGGAGGATACCCAACAGTTTTCTCGTTTTTGTTTCTTCCAGATGGCAAAACATATCGGTGGGCTCGTTAGACGAGCACCGCCGAGATCAATGACCATCATAGGATGGAACTGCCGAGGAATGCATACGTCCTCGGTAGTTCAAGCGCTCTTGGAGCTCTAGGAACACCTTAAACCGGATGTGCTTTTCCTGTCTGAGGCACATCTTTGTAAAGCTAAGGCATAAAGGTTGCGAATAAGGTTGAGGTTTGATGAGCTGTTAGTCTCGGTTAGTGATGGTAAGAGTGGTGGTCTTGTTCTATTCTGGAATAAAGACCTGAAGGTAACATCAAAAGAAGTGAATCCACATTTCATTGGCACCCGCATTAACGAACATGGTGAGGGGGGGATGGCATCTCAATGGTTTGTATGGCGAGCCTAGTGGAGAGCGTAAACACCTGGCATGGTAATATCTGAGGTCATTGCATGCGGCGATTGACTTACCATGGGTTATGTTGGGAGATTTTAATGAGATATTGTATGGTGCTGAGAAAGAAGGGGGTAATGTTCGACCCCAAAGATGCATGCAAGGTTTCCGGGATGCTTTGAATCACTAAAACTTGGTGGATATGGGTTTTACCAGGAACATTTTTACATGGCGCGGAGGAAATATCAGGAAAGACTGGATCAAGCGGTTTGTGATCCAAGATGGAGTTCATTGTTTCCGCTTGTTGGAGTGGTGAATGAAGACTTCGGGAAATATGATCACAAACCAATTCTAATTAACACAGAGTTCCATTCAGGCATGCATGTTACTCATGAGCCCAATGCGGTTTGAAGCTCGCTGGCTGTGTGAGGAGTCGATAGAAAATATTATTGAGACGGCTTGGGAACGAGCGAAGCTGCTGCATGATGATGGGGTTTTTAATGAGCACACCAAGATTGTGCATGAAGCTTTGCATAAATGGGATAAAGAAGTGCTTAAGGGACCGCGTATACGGATACGTGTGCTCCAAAGAGAACTAAATGAAGTCATGGCTGGACCATTAACAGATGAAGCGGTTGCCCATCAAAGAGATATACAGTTGAAAATGGAAAACTTATTAGAGGAAGAGGAGTTGTATTGGATTCAGAGGGGAAGGGTTAACTGGCTTCACCATGGCGACCAGAATACTGATTTTTTCCATCGGTCGGCCACTGCTAGAAAGAAAAGAAACTTTATTAAAAGTCCAAAAGATGAAGCAGGAAATATAGTAGAAGATCTGGATCAGCTACATTCTATGGTAGCTGGCTATTTTGAGCATATGTTTACTTCGAAAGTACAAAACCCCGATCAGACGGTAATTTATAAAGTCCAACAGTGTGTTACTAGGGTGATGAATGATATATTGCTAGATTCGTACTCAAGAGAAGAGGTAAAAAAAGGCTATATTTAATATTGATGATCTTAAAGCACCAGGTCCTGATAGTCTCCATGCTATATTCTATAAGCATTTCTAGCATATTATTGGAGAGGATCTGACTGATGAGGTGCTGAATGCGGTAAATACTAGGTCTATCCCAGAGGGTTGGAACAATACTATAATTGTTCTCATTCCGAAAGTGGAAAGTAGTAAAACCATATCACAATTTCGGCCGATTAGTCTGTGTAATATGGTGTATAAGGTGATTTCAAAGCTGATAGCTACTAGACTGAAAAGTATTGTTCCTAAGATTATTTCACCAACTCAAAGTGCTTTTATTCTGGGTTGACTGATCACTAACAACGTCCTAGTGGCATTTGAGAGTTACCACACTATCAAAAATAGTAAGGTGGGTAAATATGGCTCTTGTGCGGTGAAACTGGATATGCACAAGGCATATGATAGAGTGGAATGGTGTTTTCTTCAAAGAGTGCTTCTACGCCTTGGCTTTGATACTACATGGGTGGACCTTATTATGGCTTGCATTTCTTCAGTAAGGTACCAAGTAAGGGTTACTGATTCTATTTCTGATGTTATTTGTCATTAGAGGGGTCTTTGTCAAGGAGACCCGCTCTCGCCCTATTTGTTTTTATTGTGTGGAGAGGGCCTCACTAGCATACTGAAGTTTGAGGAGACAATGGGAAACCTTAATAGGAGTCAAGGTTTGTCGTGGTTCCCCTGCTGTTTCACACCTATTGTCCGCATACGACTCTTTGATTCTTATGAGGACGGACGCACGGAGTGCTAACAGCGTGCGCCAAGCCTTGGATGATTATTGTGCTACTTTTGGGAAGCTGGTTAGTGAAGCCAAGTCAAGCATCTTCTTTAGTCCATGTACGGATGTGGACACACGCGCTGAGGTTTTCTTGATTTTGAATATCATGACCGAAGCAATCACTGATAAATACCTTGGTTTACCACCCCTGGTTGGAGTGGATAGGTCAGATTGATTCCAACATTTAATTGATAGAATCATAAAGCCGCTCATCGGTTGGAAGGTGAAGAATATGCCTTTTGGTGGGAAGGAGGTGCTTATAAAAGCTGTCATTCAAGCTATTCCGGCATACGCAATGTCTGTCTTCAAGCTGCCCAAACAGATCATTAAAGGGATAATCACTGCAATATCTCGGTTCTGGTGGGGAGATGATGATCAACAGAAGCATACATTGATTTAACTTGGCAATGCTTGCAAAACAATGCTGGAGGTTAATTTCAAATCCGGACTCTATTTGTGCTCAAGTGTAGCAAAATATTTTCCATCAGAAGATATTTTAAATTGTCAACTTAAAAAGGGAAGCTGTTACACTTGGCAGAGCATCCGGGAGGGTATCCAAACATTTAAATGAGGTCATATATGGAGGGTGGGTGACGAATCCCAATTAATATTTGGGATGAACCCTGAATACCGAGTGCTCCTAAGAGGAAAATTGCGACTAGAAGAGGGAATTTAGTTTATACAACTATATCAGCAGTGATTGATCACGAGATAGGAACATGGTATGAGGAGACAATCTATGGTTTGTTTTGGCCAATCGATGCTAATCGTATTCTGAATATTCCTTTGGCTTCGGGCTTGATGAAGGATTTTATTTCTTGGCATTTAACAAAATCAGGGACCTTTTCAGTGAAATCGGCATATCATTTGGAATGGGAGTATCAACATGGAGACAAGCTAAGAAGGACGTATGGTTATGGTACATCATCGACTCTATCAGCAGGGACGGAGCTAGGATTTGACTATAGGTGGGGGCGAGGGCCGAGGACGATAACGAACGAGATGTATATTGGTAGAATTATATTGAGTCGGTGTATTATCGATATAACATTATGACACCATATGTTATGATAAGGATACATGTTTGAGTTTGATACTAACTAAAAACACGCCTAATTTTCTTATGCAAGTGTACTAACTGACCTAGCTAGCAAGTCATAGCTTATCAAAAAGAATTGGTAGCTCGTAGAGATTTAAACATATGTATAAAATACTCACCGTGATCAAAGTTCGGCGGTAATTGGTGTCATGACACCATAGCAGCGGAAAGGCAGGGAGCACCAGAGCGGTAGCATTGCATCAGTACCCTTTGACTCCTGGCGTCTGGCCATCCGTGAGACAGCAGGTTAGCGGATGGCGAGCGACGGCGGTTGGTGGCGGCGACATGTGCCCTAGCAGCAAACCACGGTGCATGGCATCGACCAATTGATGAGATCCTATATGCGACAGACATAGGAACAATCGTTCTACAACTATAACCACGGTGGCCTCTAAACTTTGCAGATGGCCTAATAATGGGCTTGTATTGGTCGATGTTCCTGTGCCGAGTAAATGGCACCGGGAGTCACATAACTTGTCTCGTATGTACACTTAAGTCACACAACTTGCAAACTAAACTAACAAGTCACACAACTTGCGAACTCGTGCACCCGTGGTCACAAAACCGGTCAACCAGGTGGTTTTTGACAAAAACTGATTATAGACAAACTAAATTTTTACAAAGAAAAGCTTAAGCTTATATATCTGTTTGCAAGTGTATAGCTCACTTGGAAAACTGGCAGCAGCTTCTAAGCTTACTGGAGGCTTTTTTTTTTGGAAAAAATAAAAAAGATATTTTTAAGACTCGAAAAAATCTAAAAAAAATTATGCACACACATTTATACATTTTGAAGGTATTCAAAAAATTTCAGACAAAAATATGTTTTATTTTGCTATGAAAAAAACAAATCTCTAACAGAAATACGTGTTTTTTAATACTACGTACATAACTGGGATTTTTTTCTTTCTGTAGCCTAAAACAAAATGAGTACGGTGTGTCGATATTTGTTACTGAAATTTGTACTTGTATATATTTTCTCTATTATTTATTTATGATTATAATACTTTTATCCCAAGTTAAATATCTTCAAGATAGACCAAGTCTATAAAAATATGATAACATCTAGTATTATCTATATGGGACAAAAATTTGTTCCGTAGAAGTATGGGGGATTATTATAAAATTTTAGTCTGTCTATGATCGGTTTTGGTTAAAAACCACCTAGTTGACCGGTTTTGGTTAAAAACCATCTAGTTGACCAGTTTTGTGACCACGGGTGCACGGGTTCACAAGTTGTGTGACCTGTTAGTTTAGTTTGCAAGTTATGTGACTTAGGCCCCCTTCTTTTCAGCTTCTTGGTCAGCTTCTCCCAGAAGCTACCCTCGACCAGCTTCTTCCAGAATCTCATTTTCAAAATTCGTTCAAACTTTTTAACTAGTAGTTTCAATATCAATTTAAAAGTATAAACGATTTTGATAGATGAGATTCTGGGAGAAGCTGGTCGAGGATAGCTTCTGGGAGAAGCTGGCCAAGAAGCTGAAAAGAAGGGGGCCTAGTGCACATACGAAACAAGTTGTATGACTTCCGGTGCCATTTACTCTCATGTACCATATGTTCGCTGACTTTGCAGATAGCATATGGTCTCATGTAAGTACATACTTAGTATATATTTCTACTCGCCCCTGCTACAAATCGTTAGGGGGACGAGACATTAGGGGGGGTCTATCCCCTGCTCGCCCCCCTTGGATCCGCCCCTATCTACCAGTATGGAAAACTCTATGGTCTTTCAACGTGACAACCAAGATTAAGATACACTCTTAGAGGTCTTTATTGGGTGCGATACCATGCAATGAAGTTTTGGCTAATCGACACATGCAAACTAGCTCTCAATGCCAGCTCTACAAGACCGACGGCGAAAGCATTTGACACGCTTTCTTCTTATGCCCCAGGGTACGTGAGATATGGAATTTCCTGGGTATGTAAGACCTGATATTGCATGTATGTGAGAGGGATGATCAGCGGTCGTATGTTATAGAAGTGCTGCTGCACGATAAAGTGGCGAAAGCCCCTATGCTAAACGATGTCGACCAGGTATATCTGGTGGGAACGGCAACAGGCGACGCATGGGAAAGCTATCCAATCACCGGAAGAAGTACTCATGCCATCTCGGCTTTAGTTTTAAACTATACCAGAGCAAGGAATAGGAAGAAAGGGATTGTTAGACATGGTTGGAAAAACCCCCGTGAGGATTCGTTAAGCTAAATGTTGATGCTAGCTTTGATCTTGACTCGGGTACTGGAAGTTCGGGTGCTATTCTTAGAGATGACAGAGGTTACTTTGTCGCTCCTAGTAATAGACGCATCCCCTTTGTTTCTGATGTGGCTACGGCGAAGGCTATGTCGTTGAAAGATGGACTTATCCTGGCCGGTTAGGTGGGGTGTAACAGACTGGAGATTAATTCAGACTGTATGGAGGTCATCGATACCATGCAGAATAGAGAAAATTCGCTTGGCCCTACAGCTTCCATCTATGAGGAATGTAATTTTCTTAGTCGCAATTTTACATCCAATTTCTTTAGTCACTGTCCTATGAAAGCCATGTAGGGGCTGATTCTTTAGATAGACATGCAGAGGGTCCCATGTCGAATGTTTGGCACGAGAAACCCCCTGATTTCCTTAGACCTATTCTATCTGATGATATAACAACATTGTAAGAATTTTCTGATGGGCTGCAAGTTTCCAGAGTATCTAAGGGGACTGAAAGGTTTTAATAAAATGGCTTGCATGCTTAATATATAAAGTTGTTACCTCCAAAAAATGATGGCAAACATCGTCCGGGTCACCCCTAGGCGCGCGCTGGTCTTTTTCCGTTGCCATGTTGTAGGTGGGCCTCGCCTGGTAAAATATTATCCCCAATTTTCTAACCGCTCATCCTCTATCATGCCCGCTCGACACCAGATTGCTCCCGCCGATGAGCATCACCGCTACTTCTAGTACGCCGCCGCCTAGGCTTCACCCCCACCGCACGCCCCTGCTCCTTCATCGGAACATCGCCCTTGTAACTCCTCCATCGGAGCGCCGCCGTCGCTTGGACTTCGCTGCCGTTGGGATGAACTTTGCCGTCGCCACGCTGCCATGGAGATCTCACGCTGTTGCACGCCTCCGAGCAGAGCTCGTCGTGGGGATCTCGCCGCCGGAGCTCGCGGCCTCCCTCCTTGTCCCCACAAGCTCGCCGACGAAGACAACGTGTGGGCTTGCTCGCCGGCGACAGAGATGGATGCCATGGCTGCAACTTCTTCCTTTTTTGTGCTACAAACAGGTGCCTCCTTTGCTACAAAGACAGGCCGACACCGCTACAGGGGATGACCATATCTGCTGCCAGCTTGGATGCCATGGCCGCCGCTCCTGCAAGTCTTCATGGCCGATGCTACAAAGGAAGGCCTTTGATTTTGCTACATTGATACATTTGTTTTGCTATCTTCGTTTATTTGTTTTGCTACAATACCATAAAACTTTTGCTACAAGTTCTCCGACGAGGTCTTTCGGCTAAATTCTCTGACGATGTCCGACGAAGTAGGTTTTTTGCTATATTAGAAGAACTTTGTTGCTACAAACGTCTTGTGGTTTTGCTACAACAGTGTCAAGTATTTGCTACAAGGTCTCCGACGAGAGTCACCAGCGAGTTTTTCTGACGATGTTTCCGGCGAAGTCAGTTTTGCTATATTAGAATATTTTTTTGCTGCATGGTCTCCGACGAGGTCTCTGGCGAGGTGTTCTGTTTCAGAAACGAACCGTTTTTGCTTCGGAAATAAAAACAAGAACATTTGCAGCAAACCGGGGTGTTTTGCAGCAACGCGGAGTTGAAGCCGGTTTTAGGGATACGTGGCAGGACGATGGGGGCCCTCCCATCGTCTCGGAGGCGCGTAGGGCTTGCCAACTTTAAAGGTCAACACAACATTAGAACAGAATGTGCAGATTATTTTCAGGATTTTCGGCACATTAGAAAAGTCTAAAATGGCGAGGGTGACTCTTTTTTATAAAAAAAGATCGACGAGTTGACCCGCTTCCCCGCCAGTGCCGCGCGGCCCTCGGGCTAGTTGCCGGAAGCATGGGCGCATGGCGGGGTCGCGAGCCCACGAGCGGCAACCCTTGTTCCACCTCCACTTCACTGACCCCCACCCGGGATGCGGATACCCGTTTTTCTTCCGTCTCCGATTCGTTCGTTCGCTTCCCACGCTTCCTGTCCACCTCCGCTCCGCTCCCCCTCTTCTCGGGTTCCGGTCCTCCCGGATCCCACCTCGGGCATCGCGCGACGGAGTCCGCCGCCGAGCCGATCGGCCGCCACAACCCCGGTGAGCGCACGTCCGCCCCTCCCTCCCGCCCAGCTAGCTCACGGCGTGGCCTGGTTGTTTGACCGCGCGCGCATGTCATTCGTCCACCGTTTTCGGGGGTTAGCCGTGACTACGACTTATGCGCATTTCACCTGATGATTTGGCGAAATAGGTCGCTCAACTGCTTCCTCGCGGGGAAGGTGTGCAGCAGCCTCGATCCTTAGTCAGTGACAGGCGTAGCGGATTTTACAGGTTTTGATCATTCAGAAATGATTACGGTGCGATCATGGGTGCGATCATGCCATTTAGTCTCCAGACCATGGCGGATATTTCAAATCTAATGATTGGGATTTACAAGTAATTATGAGAGTATTATCTCTGAAAAATAATGACAATGTGAACTCAAGTGGGTAGTGTAATTAATCAAACTCGTCTAGTTTATTATATTTTTTCAGTCAGATTGTTATATGGTTCATGAGCGTTTAGAATATCCCCTGAAAAAGCTACTGCTGTTACGATTGTTTGCTCTTGATTTCCTTCTTCCGGTCAAGTGATTGGAGGGGTGGTCGGGTCTGGTCGTTCATGATTTTATTCACATGGAAGGGATGATGGTGCATGTGAATGCTCACATGGAAGATATAAAGCTCTTCAATGACATCATGCTTGGCAAACGGGTGCCTTCAGTGGAGAGTGGGCGTTTCTTATCTATCTATGTGCTGTCCCTATTGCAGAGTAAGCAATATGATAGATCGGGATCTTATTAAGGGCAGAAGAACAGAAGTCTGGTTACATGAGCATTCAGGCTGTGTTGTGGTCCTAGTTGCTGAAAACTGGACAGTTCCTTTTTTGAGTAATAAAGCTCTCTTTCATCGCAATAAAATGAAATTGGAGACATTGATGCCTTTATGGATTGTTATAGACCTAGTACGTTTTCAGGTTTAACTACTGTATGTAAGTTAATTATGGCTGGTAACTCTTGTGGCAGTTTGACATTGCTGGTTTTGGACATAACCGAGTCATGAAAATTGCTGATTTTTGGAGACCTGGAATCAGTTTCCGTATTTATTTAGGGATTTTTGAACTATCATTTCTGTTATGCAACTTTTATGAAAAAAAACTGCTAGTTTTTTCTTCTTGCATGTCTTTGTATACTATATATGTGGCGATGCCCATAACTAGAGGTTGCCATGTTCCAGGGTTCTTCCTGGAGAGTCATGACACTGCCACTCTTTTGAGTCAAGGAAGCAGCAATCAAGAATGGCCTCGAGGGCAATCGTTAGGAGACGGAAGTATTTTCTGGAGCATACTAATGCGCCTCTTTTGTTACATTCATCTAATGCCATTTTTGGGCAAGGAACATTTGGATTTGATGTTGAGCACAGCACTGTAAGCCATCTGTCGGAGCAGAACTCAGGAGATTCTAACCGTGAGAAGGTGCTATATACCTTAAGGAAGAGAGACCATTTGGGCCTTAGTAATGGATTCCTGTGGCGCCCAACTCTTGGTGCTGCTCCTAAAGCACAGAATTTGGGATTCCCCTTGGGAGCCAGGTATTTACTGCAGTCAGTCCGCACAGTATCAAAAGCAGCTGGGCAGCCTAAATCTGGTGTTCTGAATGAGCAGAGTGGGGATCAGGAGCAGCAGAAAAAGGAGGCGTCTCCAGAAGAGTGTGATCAGGCAGTGGAAGGCTTAAGCACTGCAAAAGCAAAGGCTAAAGCTAAGCAGGTTCAGGAAGTTCAAAAAACTGACCAATCAATCATACAGAAATTCTGGGCAAGGCTTCTGGGTATTGGTCCTGCCCTACGTGTTGTTGCTTCAATGAGCAGGTCTTTGTTCCCTTCTTTGAATTGAAGTATTTCTGCTGTATTGCTCTTTTTCATGGATGGCTGTTTGTCTCGACGCTTTAGTTTATATTTTGTTTTGTGGTTTTAAGAGCTGATTGGGCTGAGAAGTCGAAGCATTGGAAGGAAGAATTCGTTTCTACACTGCAGCATTATTGGTTGGGCACTAAGCTATTGTGGACAGATGTTAGAATTTCATCAAGATTGTTGGTGAAACTTGCTGGTGGAAAGAGCCTTACAAGGAGAGAGAGGCAACAGCTGACACGCACAACAGCAGACATGTTAAGGCTGGTACCTTTTGCCGTGTTTATCATCATTCCGTTCATGGAGCTCTTACTGCCAGTGTTCCTCAAGCTATTCCCAAACATGTTGCCATCTACTTTCCAGGACAAGATGAAAGAGGAGGTAATAACCTATGACCTACCCCTTATCGTCCTGCCAGCAAAATCTACACATAGATATGCTCACGACTACATTTCATTTTCCTACGTACAGGAGGCATTAAAAAGGAAACTGAAAGCAAGGATGGAATATGCAAAGTTCTTACAAGATACAGCAAAGGAAATGGCAAAAGAAGTTCAAACATCACGTAATGGGGAAATGAAACAGACAGCTGAAGACCTGGATGATTTTTTGAACAAGGTATTTGCTCAGTATTTTTTCTTAACTGAAAGCATAGATTAATGGTACGCTGTATTAATGATTTTCGGTGATGCCCTCTTGGATACGTAACTAGGTCAGGAAAGGTGGACATGTCTCCAATGAAGAAATTTTGAGCTTTGCAAAGCTGTTTAATGATGAACTGACTCTGGATAACATGAACAGGTTGGTGTTTCATTGAATATTTAATTAATCCTTAATTTTACCAGCTCACTATTTTTCCATTAAATTTTTCTGCAGATCACGGTTAGTAAACATGTGTAAATATATGGGGATTAAGCCTTTCGGTACAGATCACTACTTGAGATTCATGCTTCGGAAGAAATTACAAGAGTATGTCCTTAAATTGCTTCTGAATATAGATGTTAGAGTAAGAAAATGGATACAATGGATGATGTAGAACATATCTTGCTTGTAATCTGTTGTTCTTCAACATTTAAGCATGCTTTCATACTATACTTAATCACTACTAATACAGGACTCCTACGTATTTAAAGATCAGCTAGTAACTCGAATTTGAGTTAAAATGTTTTTCAGGATATCTAAAGGAAAATAACCCATTAGAATATTTGACGTGATTTGATAGTTCTATGACCTCTAAGAAACTCAGAATAATAGGCCCAGAGCAGAAACTACTTTAGTGTACTGTTACGTTTTTAAAGATCAGTTAGTTGCTCAAACTCGACTTGAATTATTTTCGAGAAAGCCTGCCAAAAAAATATTCCAGCTGAAAATTTGAGTGTTCTATTAGTTCTCAACTTCTCATGACATCAACAAAGATTTAGAATGATGGGTTCAGAACATAATAATGCTGTTGTTGCAAGAGTCCCAAACCCCCTTGACGTTGCAGCTCAAGACAAATGTTTTTCCTTTTTCAGATTGTTCATCCAAATTGTGCTAATGTACAATTTTGGTAATTAACTGTTTACAATCTTTATGTGTCTATTCACAGCATTAAGAATGATGATACGATGATCCAGGCTGAGGGAGTGGAGTCTCTTTCTGACGAAGAACTCCGACACGCTTGTCGCGAACGTGGCCACCTTGATTTATTGTCAATAGAGGAGATGCGCCATCAGGTTTGTATGTTTCAAAACTGTTGATGACGCATCTGTGGTATTGAAAAGCACATCAGGTGATTATTATTGGAGGTGTATATGTTCTTGTATTGTCACTCTATTAGTTTAATTTTTGCCATTCATACCATATGCCCTTGCTATTTTTGCAGTATTTTCTAAAATTAGTGTTCTGCATGGATTATGCCAGATATTTACAGCGTGCTAGCACAAATTTTGCAAATATCAAACTATTGTGAGATTTTGAACATTTCTTTCTATGTTCAGCTCGAAGACTGGTTGGATTTATCTCTTAATCGTTCTATGCCATCATCTCTTCTGATTTTATCAAGGTAATTCCGGTGATAATTGACCTGCTGACTTGATGCCTATGTTCAAATTTTAACCTGTGTTGAAAAATCCTGTCAGAGCTTTTACTGTGTCTGGAAAAATGAAGGCTGAGGAGGCTGTTGTTGCAACGTTATCTTCTCTGCCAGATGAAGTTGTGGATACAGTTGGAACAGTGTTGCCTTCTGAAGATTCTGTTTCTGAAAGGAAGAGAAAATTAGAATTCCTTGAGATGCAGGAAGAACTTATCAAGGTACACTAATGTATTATAAATAATCTGTCTTGGGTGTCTTCTGTGTAGGTCTTCTAGACACAGATCTCCTCTTATTTTCACATTATTGATTGTATCAGCAATCGCCCAGCTGCAATAAAGTATATGCCACATTCTTAGTTTGAACGTTCTTCTCAAATTAGATATGAGAAGGTGAACTAAATTTTAGAATGGTAATCCATATCATACTAGTATACATTGTTTTTCCCAAACAATTTTCTTTTGAAATACATAAATGTGAAATCGCCTGTACAAGGATCATATTTTGCTCTTCATAGCTCGTTTGTTTGCTTGAACTTTTGTCACTAATTGTACTGGAACTGAAGATTAGTAAATTATAGTTGTTTTAAAAATTTAAGTAGGAAGGTTACATAATTATATATGTTTACCTATGCAGCTCTGTGCACTATCCGGCTGAAGAAACAGCGATCTTACATATGTTTTTCTCAGTGCCACTGTTTTATGTTTCAACTATGTGCAGCGATAAATTGTTATTAATGTGTATGTTCTGCTTATCAGGAGGAGGAGAAAAAGCAAGGAAAAGAAGAAAAGGCAAAGCTAGACGAACCACAGGCTACCGAAGAAGATTTGGCTTTAAAGGAAATGACTGAGCCAACTTCTAGGGAAGAAGAGGAGCTAAAGAAATCGAAAGAACATGAGAAGAAGGAAAACCTTTGTGATATCAGTCAAGCATTGGCTGTGCTCGCATCTACTTCTGTATGATCCTTCTTTATTTTTGTGTTAATAATCTTATCCTTCATTTCATGAAAATTTTCATTAGCACTCAGTTGGGCCTGTTCAATTTGCATCTTACCTTGCAGTCTGTTACGAACGAGCGCCAAGAGTTTCTTAGTCTTGTCAATAAGGAGGTATATGAGTTGCAGTTGGACTGGAACTTTTCTGATCTACCAGTTTGCATTAGGTAATATTGGAACGCCGAATGCAGATTGAACTATATAATACCATGCTGGAAAAGGAGGGCACAGAGGATGAAGAAGAGGCTAGGAGAGCATATAGGGTGGCCAGGGAGGAATCGGACCATGCCGCGGAGGTGGTTGCAGGAGAAAAGGTTTCTTCAGCGTTGATAGAGAAGGTAAGTAATACTTTTTTCTGTGTCTAAATATTCATCTATTAATCTGTCTCTGCTACTTCTACTAAACTGAATTTCAATATAAATGTGTGTTGGTATCTTAAACATACATCTTAGTCCTGAAAACAGTTGACTGCCTTACTGGATGTTACTGTTGAAGTTTGGACTTTTGGTTCTCCTAGTTGGTGTGTGGAACTTAATATGGTGTCAGAGCAGAGGTCTTGGGTTCAAGTCTTGGCTTTCGCAATTTTAAAAATAAAAATATTTGCTTGCCCTCTTTTTGTCCATTTATACTAGGTTTTATCGAGTCACACATCAGCCATAAGAAATTTTGTCTCAAATTACAAAATTAATCATTGATGTTTTATACTCCCTCCGTCTCAAAATAGATGTCTCAGGTTTGTCAAAATTTGGATGAATCTGCAACATCTATTTTGAGACGGAGGGAGTACTAAACTGAGATAATAAATGGTCTTCTTGCTGCCAGAAAGAAGTTATTGGTACTCGCAAACCATATTACCAGAAAACTAAAGGCTATAAAAGAGCGACATGTGTGGACTTCGTATTTTGCTTTGTCGGGGAAGAGCTAAATATTAGATATACTAGTGATCGCTACCTTCACCTTTCTTGTTTGCACATTCTGACCTCGCACCAAATGGCCAGGAGCTATCATACGAAACATCATAAGAAGTTAAGAACTGTTTTAACCTAATTTCGAGTTTTCGACGATGTCTATTGTGCAGGCTCTACATAACTGTTGTAGTATTCTTAAATCAGTTACTCAAATCGCACCAACCCACTATTTCATTTTCGGCTGGATATCACATTACCTATATTTAACTGGGTCATTTGCTGTTGATTTTTATCTGTAACTCTGTATTGACTAGCTCCTACTCCCTCCGTTTTAAAATATAGAGTAAATTCCATATTTTACCCCCTAGTTTACCATTTGTGACACTAATTACCCAATTTAGCAGTAATTTATTCAGCTTACCCCATTTAGCGAAAGTTGTGCCAATTTTTACCCCTTCTAGTTTTTTAACCTATTCTGTTATAGGATTGACCCAGTAACCATGTCCATGTGGTGTGCCACAATGTAAGTGTGATCTTGCCAGGTGATTTTTATTTAGCGACATCACGTCAAGCTGATGGATTCCCTCCTTGGTCTCACGACCTGTACAAAGCTAGCTAACTGATTGGTTCTTTGGATAAGCTAGCTAGATAGTCTGATCAATTTTGTGGTGGAATTAAGCTCGCCCTGCATAGCGCACAGACCAGTACTCACCAATGTCGTCGTCGCCGACTCGCCGTGTACGTTGTTGGATTGACTGAGAATGAGAGAATTAAAGGCATGGATGCTAGCTAAATTGGGATGTAATTGGATTGATATACCACCAACAAAAGTACGTTGCGCTTGTTGCTACAATTCCCTCAGCTGCCACACACAAACTCTGGATCCACTGCCAAACATGTAGTTCTTGATGTCATTGCCACTGGTCAGGCATGATACCAGCGCGCTCGCTCTGTCCGGCGGACAAGCCCAGAACCTCACTGGCAGGCATTTCTCGGCGGTGCAATGCTGTCTTCTGCAAGAGGAACGGCTGCTACATTCTCACATGATACCTTAGTATCCAAATCTGATAAAACAGGGAAGTAGAATAATAGAAGGGGTAAAAACGGGCACAACTTTCGTTAAATGGGGTAAAAGGGATGGATAATTGGTAAATAGGGTAATTACTGTCAGAAATGTCAAACTTGGGGGTAAAAAGTGGAATTTACTCTAAAATATAAGATGTTTTACCCTTTTTTTGAAATGAATGTATCTAGACGCCTTTTGATGTATAGGTTCAGAGTAAAATGAGTGAACCTACACGCTAAAATGCATCTAGATACACGTGTTTCAGAAAAAGGCTAAAACATCTTATATTTTGGAACATAGGGAGTAGCTTCTATGTCTACTAATGAGGGTATGCACTCTGCAGTATTCTCTTGCGTTTGCACGACTTTATTCCCTATCTACTAATTTAAAGATTTTTCTTGATAAATACGAAATCTCTCTTGTTATTCTTTTGATGAAAACAGAGCCCTGCTAAAGATAGGTTAAATATAGTCGAAATAAAAAGGGATACTGAGAGAACAAAAGACAAGAAAACTAACCGATATGCTTAAACAATGTATTAGACAAACCATGCAACCAAAGGCATGAAACATGTGTTTCTGGGCTCTAATCTTTGAAGCCACTCTTGTTACTTCAGACGTGATATTTGTGCATCTCTATTGTCACTTCTTTCTCGTCGATTGCTAAGGGGCTACTATTGACACTCTGTTTTGCTGCATTTTCAGGTTGATGCTATGCTTCATAAATTAGAAAAGGAGATTGATGCTGTTGATGCACGAATAGGCAACCGCTGGCAGCTGCTTGATAGGTATATGCTCTTTAAATGTGCATAAGGGTGCAACGAGTCACTTACTAGCATGTTTGGGTGCTACTTGCCAGTGAATTTCTAGGCACGTGTCTGGCAAAGAGCCTAGAAGAGTCCAAGCTGGGACATACCTTAGCAGCTTAGCTTAGCTCTATCAGAATCGAGTTCAGAACTTGAGATGCCTACTTAGCTAGTAGATCACTGACTGATTCATACCATTCTCTTGTGGCCGAAAGTTATGCGCAGTCAGATCTTTCAGCCGTAAGTATATTTTGCTACTTCATCATAATATTATACTCCCTCCGTCCAAGAATAGATGTCTTAGTTTTTTTAAATTTTGAATGAATCTATATACTAAATAGTGTCTAGATTCATCTAAATTTTGACAAATTTGAGACATCTATTTTAGGACGGAGGGAGTATGACATTCACATTAATATGTTCTAAAAAATAATATAGGACATTAATCATGGAACTGGATTATATCACAGATTTTTCCTTGCTCCAATAACAAGTTGATCTGGTTGCAGGGACCGTGATGGCAAAGTAACCCCTGAAGAGGTAGCAGCAGCTGCAGACTATCTTAGAGACACCATGGGGAAGGAGGAAGGTATCCAAGAGCTTATCAGCAATCTTTCCAGAGACAGAGGTTCGACCCTGACACATGTACCAACTGCACTAACTGACCACAGCACATCTTCCCTGCTCCTATGTTTCTAACATTTTCTCCGCGCCTACTACGCCTAACAGAAGGGAAAATCCTCGTGGAAGACATCAAGAAGTTGGCATCGCAGACGGAGGAAAGCAGCAATGAACAGGAAGAGACGACGCAAAAATAGGTAGAAGAACAACCACCATCTCGCACCTGTTATACTACATCAGCAGTCCATTCTTTTCCCAGTTTTAGTTCGTGTGGATCTCGCGTCTTGAGGCAGGGCGGTCATATTTTTTGTTGCGGCCGGCTGCCTGCCGTGGATCATTATCATAAAAGTCGCTGTGGCGACATTGCGTATAGTTTAGTCCCTCCCTGATGATGCCGATCATTAGTCAGCTGACCGCCTGAACGGCAACTGAAATTTTTCAACTTTCTGCCGTTTAAATGTACCTGCTGATTGGACGAATGGGATAATAAATCCATGTCTGGCCCGAATAACCTGAATAAAGGTACATGTGGTGAACCAAGTGTCTGGCTTAGTTTACGCTATAC
Organism: Avena sativa; assembly: GCA_916181665.1. Lineage (NCBI taxonomy): Eukaryota > Viridiplantae > Streptophyta > Magnoliopsida > Poales > Poaceae > Avena > Avena sativa. The sequence goes on along the minus strand of OV702280.1, from coordinate 344,297,202 downwards.
GAATGAGTGCATATGCAATCTTAGCCTTGTTAATGAATGGCGCGCACAAATCAAAACAGGTCCGGTCAGTCTGGCGTGAACAAGTGTCAGGCCCGGTCAGTCCGACAGTGTCGGCATTGTTTTCTTGTATTTTTCTTTTTGTTTCTTTTAGGTTTAACTTGTGTTGTTTTGCTCCAGCAGTGGTATCACATTTGTATCGGTCAGTTGCTATATTAATATAACGGGGCGAAAGCCTATTTCGAGAGTCTGCCACCTTCAACCTAAAACCAGCGGAGACTTCTTTTTGCTGCTCACATGGACATAGATTTTCCGTGTTACCCTCATAGACATTGGTGAATATTCCTCTCCATTCTCCCGCATCCTTTTTCCACGCCACCCTTGCCTTCATGACCGTGATTCCCAATAGTACTAAATGTATCATATATATGTAGTTCATGGAATTTGATGTAGTCCGGAATTCAATGTTACTCGACAACTAAGTTGGTGTACACTTTGTTCGACTATATACGGTTAATGCAGGCTGCAGATCAAGCCAAGACATGGATACAGAATACTACAACCATGAATTGATGTTTTAGTTCGCTTGAGTGTTACCTACAATGTTGTCTTCTATACCAACTGCAAAGCACATGTATACTGCCGACCTTTTCTACAACATCGGCGACGGGAAATGACTACTTGGGTAAAACAGGAAACAAGCATTGCAATTTGCAAACTATTGGAAAATGCTTCCTTCCGGCTCGTGCGCTTTGTCCAGGCGCTACGCTGTGTCTCTATGCTCATCCTCACGAGACCTCACGCGGCCCCCAGAAAAGAGATTCTACCATGCACGCTACCTAGCGTGCACCGTTTCATCACGTTTTAACCTTGTATCAATATGCCTAGTTTTTATGAAACACGATGACACAACGCTGCACTCTCAATGCAACAAATCATAGCAAATCAATGGATGGAACATGCACGTTACCTAGCGTGCATGCTAGAAAAACCACTCTCGGGACCGAATGTGCAAAAACCGATAAGAAACCACGAAGCATTCAATCAGGCCTTCCTCGTCAAACCAGGATGGAGGCTAGTAATGGAGCCAGACTCGCTATGCGCTCAAGTGCTAAAAGCGAGATACTTCAACAACGGTAACTTCATGTTGGCTTCCCGTCCAAAACGTGCCTCCTATACTTGGCAGGGCATAACCCATGGTAGGGACCTGTTACAGGACGGCCTTGTATGGCGAGTGCAAAATGGTGAGGCGATCTCGGTGATGAAGAGCAACTAGGTACTTCGTACTAGCTTGAAATGCCCACTAGGGCATAAGCTAGAAATATGTGAGGTGGAGAAGGTACAAGATTTTATCACAACGGGAAGAGGAGCATGGAAGGAGAAGCTGAAGTTGCAATTCCAGGAACCTGAAGTCGCCGATAGGATTTCCAGGCATGAAATTACACAAAGAACGATATCTTCTTAGTAAAATCAGCATATCATCTAGCGGTTTAGAGGCAAGGGGTGGGCTGAGTCGTCGAGGTCATGTGATGGTCATAAAGGATGGTTATCGCCGTGGGCGGCACAAGTTCCAAACATGTTCAAAGTCCATTTCTGACGGTTGATGGAGAATGGCCTCGTGGTGGGTGTAGAGTTGCATCAAAGTAAAATTAAAGATAGTGTAATCTGTCTAGCGTGCGATAAGGAAAAAAGCCTGATCCACCGTTTCTGTGACTGTCCTCTCACTCTGCTATGGCACGGAAGTATCTGATGGAGCTAGCTAGCACAAGTTTGGAGAGGTCCCAACTAAAACTGAGAATTCATGTTGAACTCAAGGGGTGGTTGCTAGACTAGATTGGAAAGAACAATGCAGACAAAGGTGTGTGGATGATTTCGATGGTAAATAATTTATGGCGGGTGAGAAATGATGTTTGGGAGCTTGATGATCCCAAACCAGTGGCAATGCGAACCATCGTTGGTTTAGAATGCGAACCATCGTTGGTTTAGAATGCGAACCATCGTTGGTTTAGAGGAGTGGCACAATCTACACAGCCCCATGGCTGCTGTGATCAAAAAAAGGCAAGAGCACTGGCTCCCTCCGGATTACCAATGCCACAAAGCATATGCAGATGGAGGTTTTCATAGAGATTGAGGGGTCGGTGGTGGTGTAGTTATACGTAATCACGCTGGAAGCTTTCTGGCAGGAGCGAGCCATTTCCCCACATGTCTTGGACGCTGAAGGTGTGGAGATACTTGCGTGTCGCCAAGCCTTATTACTCGCAAAAGAGGCGGGGGGGGGGGGGGGGGGGGGGGGGTGTCCAAAAGGTAACGCTAGAGACAGACAGTGTCCGGATAGTGGCGAAGTTGACAAAGGAGGGTCTCGACCGGTTTTTATATGGTCTGTTGATTAGCAAATTAAAATCTCTTCTTGGTGACTTTTGATGATTTCTTGGTGCGAGCAGTGCGGAGATGGCACCGTCCTGCCCGTTGGCGCTAGCCTATATAGGGTAACACCCCCGGCGCTATCAAAATGGCCCTGAGAACCGGTGTCACGTTGTCAAGGTGAGTAGCGCACGTCAGAGCGACCTATCATATAGAGGGTAGCGCCATGGAGACATAGTCGCTATCCAAAAAAAGTTATTTTTTTGAAATTCTTTTATCAGAGTATTATTTGAATATTTTTGGGTCTAAGGTTACTTTTGTCATTTTTGTCAAAAACGAGAGCAAGCTGCACCCTATTTTTTAGCTCATTTCGGAGGATAATTTTGTCGTGTTGCTTCTTTTAGCTCGCCTAGATTATCAAACAAAAACGGAAAATCTGCGCCGCAGGCGCCTGCCAGTTATGCGTGTACGGCGGCACGTCCATCGCGATTTCAACGGCCACGATCGACGCGGGCGGGCGGCAGAGGTTCCACATGTCGCAATTGATCCCCCACTTCCGTCGCCAACCGGTCCCACATGTCATCGGCCACGATCGACGCGGGCGGGCGGCAGGAGGTTCTCGTACACGTCGCAACTGATCCCCCACTTCCGTCGCCACCTGGTCCCACATGTCATTGGCTCTGTAGTCTTTCCCCTTCCCGACCGTTTCGAAGCGAGGGCAGAGCACAAGCGCTGTTCGTCGGCATCGTCCTCTCCGCTGATTTTGCGCCATTCCTCGTTGATTCCGCGACGAATCCTGGCCGATTGGCGGGCCTCCGGCGAGTTCTCCGGCAGATAGTTCGCGAGCGCAGGTGTGGCCCTCCTCCTCCGTCTCTCTCTCGCTCCATTTTGTTCCCGCTCGAGTTCCCGAACGTACGCAGTTGACGCTCGTCGTTTGTTCTCTTTTCAGCACCGACGATTGGCGAGCCTCCGGCGAGTTTTCCGGCGTCGAAACTGCGAGCGTAGGTATGGCCCTCCTCGTTCCTCTCCCTTACTCCATCTCCTCTTCGTTCTATGATGCTCTGCAGTAGGAATGGTTTAGTGGCGTTGGGGCTTGTCGTGTTTTTGTGTTGCGGCTTGGGTGGGGTGGTGGCGGGGACATGATTCGGTCGTCGTATTTGCCGACGGAGGCGCGTCTCGTGTGTGTGTAAGGGATGGGGCCGCCACCCTCTTCCTTCCTTTCTGATGGATTTCTGTCGCCGTCAGAAACCCGACGGGGACATGATTCGGGCGTCGTACTTGCCGACGGAGGCGCGTCTCGTGTGTGTGTAAGGGATGGGGCCGCCGCCCTCTTCCTTCCTTTCTGATGGATTCCTGTCGCCGTCAGAAACCCGGCCACACCTCTTCCTTTCTGTCGCCCCATTTCATCCTCGTTTTATTTCGCTTGTCATTTAGGAATGCCATAATTGCTGTTGTTGGGAGGGGATGGGGGCACCGTATTTGGCGGCTGAGCAATGCCTGATTCCGATGGATTTAAGCCGTGGATGTCTATGTTGGTGTTAATGGGCTTGTTCTGTTTGGGAGCGTCGTAGGTGGGTTTCGAGTTCAGGCGGCGGTGTATGTCGCGGTTAGTAATTTTTTATAGGCTGATGTTGTGGCTGTGTTTCCGATACTGTATGGCGTGATTTTCGGTCAAGGTTTGTGTGCTGTTATATGGACGGCTGAGGTGATGCGGTGCATTTCCTGGTTTCAGTTGTGTAATGCCCATGGTATGAATGTGTAGAGGTGGTGTGATGTGTACTGGTTTGTTGTGTCCCGTAGCATTGTCCTGCAATCTGTATATTTAGTGCCATCATTTTTTGTTGATGTTTTCAATGGTTCTGATTTTTTCTTACTTGTTGTTCTGTTTTGCAGGAGGTGCAATGGCACCTAAGAAGAGGAAAGCAGTCGGAGCTCCTATTGATGATGGTGATGGACATCGTGCGACGAATAAGCGTATTCGTAATAGGGCTTCGCCCTCTGCGTTTGTTAAGATATATGAAACATTGACGGTCGACCAGAAGGCAGTGGTGGTTAAGATGGAGCTTGATAGCATGCTTGATATCAAATGTTTCTACATGCATTCTGGTTTGATCAAGTGGCTGGCGAGTTTGTATGATCCTAGTAGTCATGAGTTTGTCATCCCTGGTCGCGGAAGGATCCCGTTGGATGATCGTTCAGCCTTCGGCACCCTCGGTTTACCCATTGGTAGCGAGGAGGTTTTTTATGGTGTCGATTCTGATGCTGAAGCTAGTCTGGGTCCTACATTGTTTCCTGATGATGTGTCCATCCCTTTTGTTTCTCGGGTGTGCGAGCTTTTGATGGAAATGACTGCTTCAGATGATAAATTCAAACAGTTGTATTTGATGTTCCTTGTTTCCACAATCCTTAGGCCTACGACGAGGAACCGTGCCAGCAACAGGGTCTACCGTGTGATGGTAAGTTTTTTCTTTTTAATTATTTTTTTACTGGTTTGTAATAGTGGATAACTTATTCACATCTCTGTGGATAACTTTTAGGTTTTAGTGTGGGTCACTTTTTGTATTATCTATGGGTAACTTATCTATGCATGATTTTTTATCCTTTTTTGCTTTATGTTACATGTGCTTGTTTAGTGGATAACTCTTATTGCAGTGCTTGGGTCATTTCAGCAAAGCTTGATGGGTAAGTTTATATATGTTTATGTTTTGTAGGCGAATATCGACAATGTGACTAACCTAAACTGGTGCAAGTTCGTGGTCGACGAACTCCATAATGCACTTTCTGAGGGGAAATTTAACAAGGGTTGTCTGTTCCATCTGCAGGTATATTCATGTAATGTAAAATTTATTTATTATTAGATATACTTGTGTTCTTTTATGGTCGGAAGTGATAAATTTTTTGTTTGTGTTTTATGTTTCTGTTTTCTTATCTTCATGCAGCTATTATATGTTGACTCTCTTGATACTAGCGGCTTGGACATTGATCTTCCAGAGGGTCGTTACGGAGTCAACATCTGGTCTGCTGAGAATATTGACAAAGTTTTGGCTGCTGATTTGAACCGAGATGGAACGTATGGCAAGCTCAGGGTATATTTTTGTCTTCCTTCTTACCTTTTGTTTCATGTTTTCCTCTCCATCTTTTTATCTTTTTATGTTTGCTACTTAATACTCATTTTTATTGTTACCTGTGCAGCTCAAACCTGAGATTGGTGTTAATCATTCGTTGTTTGGAGGTGTCGAAGGTTTTGATAGGTGGTTCAACACTAACTCCCACCCAGCTTGCCCCAATCAGGTGTGTTGTCGGCCATTAGTTTTCACTAGCTAACATAAATAAATCATGTCTTTTAAATATACAATCTAAGTTTCTCTTTCGTTATTTTGTTCTTTGATGGGTAACTTTAGGTGTATGTTATGGGTAACTTTAGTTACACTGTGTGGGTAACTTTTATGCTACTGCATGGGTAACTTTATATGTTTCAGTTGGGACTTTTGTTATGCTAAGTTTTCTTTTGTGTGTCACTTTATATTGTTTTGCATGTATTACTTTTTTTATGTCATGTTTGGCATTATTTTTCGATTAGTTTTCACTAGCTAACATAAATAAATCAAGCTAAGCTAGTCTTTCTTTATTATGTTTTTTGTGTGTAACTTTATCTGTATGTTATGGGTAATTCTAGTTTTACTATGTGGGTAACTTTTGTGCTACTGCATGGGTAACTTTATATGTTTCAGTGTGTAGCGAAGTTTTCTTTTGTTGTCACTGTATATTGTTTTGCATGGGTTACCATTTTTATGTCATGTTTGTCATTCTTTAGATTTTTATGTCGTAATTTGTGTACTTTTTTCAGCATAGAGCACAGATTTCCAATTTGATTGGCAGGTTTGCATCTGATATTGTTGGAGCGCTGAGCTCGCTTGTACAAGGATGGACAACCCTTCAAGGGGAGGGGGTGTCTGAGATGTCAGATCAGTTTGTTGGTGTTGCTGCTGATATTGTTAGCAGTATGTCGTCCACAATCCCTGCTGGTGGAGTTATTACACGCGCTGCAGGCGGTCGTGGGAGGGGTGCGGAGGCCAGACGTTTCGGGGCAGCACAGAAATCTGTTGCCCCTGCTACGCGCTCTCCAAGTGGCCGTGAGAAGGGGGTTCAAGACAGAGCTCCGGGGTCTCTGAAAATATCTGATATTCCCCGAATGGATGCAGACTTTCCTGATAATGATGATGACAGTGATGACGAAGATATGTACATATATTTTTGTTCAGAGGAATGGAGAGGGCCAGTCTTCACGCTCTGCCGCGGCTCTTTCTCCCCGTCCTGCGCCTGTTGTTTCTGATTTGATGCCACTGCCGGAGCTGACAGCTGACCGTGATATTACTCACATTGAAGGAGGAGCCAGCGGTGTAAATGTTGCTGATGCGCCGGTTGGTGATTCATCTGCAGCTGCTGTTGTGTTTGATGAATCTTCTCTAGATGTGACCAACGCTCTTGTTGACACCCCTACAGCTGCTGTAGCAGCGCACCGCGTAGTTATTTATGGCGGTAAAGGTCTTGATGTGCCTGTTAAGAAATTCTACAGGCGCACAAAGAAGAAGTCCCATATGGTTCAGTCTACTGCTAAAAATGATGAAGTGCCGGTATTGGCTGATGTTCTTGTAGAGAATCCCAATGATGGGAGAAATAAAAGGTTGCAGTCTGCTGGGTCCATTGACAAAGCCATAAAAGCTATTGTTTTGGATGAGCTTGACATCACCCTTGGTGAGGCAGCAGCTGTGATGGTTGGTGTTCCCAAATCGAAGGAGTCGTCATCTAAAGTGTACGAGCCATTTTTTACTGTTTTGTTAGTTTTGTTTATGGATTACTTTTTGTGTCTATGTTGGATAACTTTACCTGTTCTGTATGGGTAACTTTATATATAATTTGTGGGTTACTTTTATTTACTTTGTGAAGTTTTTATCCTTTTTTGTGTTTATGATGTATATTTTTTGGTGGATTACTTATGTGTGTTTGCGTGGGCAATTTTCTGTTTTTGTTTAGGAATGACGCTCCAAAAAAGAAGCCAGTCGTGTTGAAGAAGAAATTGGATCCCGTGAGGTCATCTCCCCGTTTAGGAAGAAAATGCTATGATCCTGTTGTCGATGCCCCTCCAGAAGCTGTATCCACGGTGTCGGTGGCCCCTCCAGAAGTTGTATCTACTATGGCCCCTCCAGAAGCTGGATGCACGGTGTCTGTGGCACCTCCACTTTCCGACGCTGGTGATGTTAGTGTTGTTGTAAGTTCGGTTCCACTAGTGTCTGTTGCAACTGAAGCTGTCACTACTATAGCATCCAGGGTTTCGTATGATATGACTGGTTTTGTGAATGCGTCAACACTCTTTGAGAACTATGTGTCGCCGACTGTTCATGCTGATATGCAGTCGCAAGGAGAACCATCTCAAATATCAGACGGTATATGTTCTGTTACCATTGTTTTAAGATACTCATTATTTCTTTATCATGTATAATTTTGTGGTGTGTGTGTGTGGGTAACTCTTGCTTGTAGCTATGTGTCACTTTTGTTATGACTGGTGGGTAACTTCTGTGTTGAACATATCTATATTTTGTGTTCTCAATCTGTCATGTTAGTGTGTGTTGTGTTGAGTGTGGGATCCTATTTAGTGATATGAAGTGGTTTAGTATAGTGTTCATAGGGGGAGGGGGGTAACTGTGTGCTATTATGTGTGTTTGCTATTTTGTTCAAACATTTTTTGTGGTGAAATATATGGGTTACTTCAGTTATAGCAATGGATAAGTTTACTGTCAACATATGGGTCACTCTACTGAAAGCATGTGGGTAATTTTTAGTGTTAATTTTCTTCTTTGCATTATACCTTTAGCCTGTGGGGTGGAGTGCGCAGCATCCTCGTCATTGTCGTTTCCCCTCCCTCATCTGACCCTGGTGTGATATAGGTTGGTTCCTCAATTGTATGTCCTATTGCTTGTCCATATTTGTGTGCAGTATCAATGCTGTTACTCACATTATGAACATGGTGTGATCCATCCCCTGTAATATAGCAAAAAACAACAGTCAATATGAGCTTTGTTTATAGCTCATGTGGGTAATTTTATATCCAAAGTGTGGGTAACTTTTATTGTGTACAGTGGATCACTTTAGCTCATATGTATGGGTAACTTTTTGTAGGCAGTGGCTGCTGCACATTCTTTTTCAAACCTAATGTTACTGTGTTGTGTTTAGTGATATGAAGTGGTTTAGTCCTAGTGTTTATAGTGGGATAACTGTGTGCTATCATGTGTGTTTGCTATTTGGTTCAAACATTTTTTTTGTGCTTGTGAAATATATGTGTTACTTCAGTTATAGCAATGGATAAGTTTACTGTCAACATATGGGTCACTCTACTGAAAGCATGGGTTACTTTTAACTTTTTTGGTGGATAACTTTAAATATTTTATGTGGGTTACTTTTAGTCTTTTGGGTTGATAACTTTAACTATTATATGTGGATAACTTTTTGTGTTTTGGTCTGATAACTTTAACTATTAAATGTGGATAACTATGTTTCTGTATGCATGCTGGATAACTTTTTTGCTCGTACTGGTTCGCAGCTTCAGGTCTTTTTGTATTGTTTTTCTGATAATTTTGAATGTTTTACTGTTTTTGGTTCCATTTTTTATAGTTGTTAATATAATCTCTCATTTTTTTCCTTTGTAGCTCAAAACGACGAAGCTGGTAGACATGTCGTTGTTGATCTGTCTTATTCTGGATTAGTACCTGCATCAACATTGTTCTCTGCCCCTATCCAATCGCCTGTGTCCTTGGCTGATTTTATTGATCCTTCGTCTTTGGATGATATTGTCACGATTGCTAGTTTTTGGGATGGTTCTCCTCAGCAACCAGCAAATGCTGCAACGCCCTTTATTCCCGTGACGTTGGTCCCTAATCATGGAACTCATCAAGTCAGCACAACAACTGCTTTGGTGAATTATGTTCCTGTTGTTGCGCCGTCTATAGCTGTACCTTTTGATGGTGTCTCAGTTGCTGCTGGCCCGTCTGTTGCTGTTGCGCCAAGATCTGGCTTTACAAGTGCTGAATGGTTTGCTGCGTCTGGTACTGGTGATCATGCCGGAGATTTCTTCGACGTTTTTGAAGCTGAAGTCGTTATCCCGCTGTCGTGGGCACCCTCCACTTCAACTGGTAAGCATTCCACACGATGATTTTTGTATTTCAAATTCTTTTATTGTAGTTTATTTGTTAATTATTATGTGTTGTCTATTTATGCAACCAATGTATCATTAATTCTTAATAACTCTGTTTTTTTGTCTGTGTTTTTGTGTGTTGTTTTTTCATTTTCTTCCTTGCTCCTTCCTTTTGCTCGACACATCTAGAATTTATCAACATAAACAGCGGGAAAAATAATGGCGGAGGCGAAAATGATGGACCGGATGGCTCTATCTAAGACAGTTTCCCACCTGAAGTAGGAGAAAGATTCGTAGTTGATGAAATTTGTTACCGCGGTGGTGCGCTTTTGATGTTATTCCTAGGGTGATCGTATTTATGTTTTGAATTTGGAGTATGTAGTATATTTATGTAATATGTTTGTGTGATACTTTTGTTGACAATGTGTTTGTGTCGTTATATGTAAATTATTTTTGTTATATGTTCCAGGTGTGCTTAATTTACTTTATTTATACTTTTGTCTTTTATATTCATTGTTTGAGGTGATTAAACATGTGGGAGTCTTTTCCCATGTGGGGCTCGCCCTTTTTCTGTTTTTTCATTTGGAAGTTTCTTTGTTCTTTTTATCTTTTTTCTAGCTGAGAACAAATGAGCTGATTCGTATAAGGGCAGAATTTATATGAAGCAAGAAAGTGATGTTATCTCTCTTGATGATCTAGTAGCTGAAAAGGCAAATGATGATTCAGACTGCCACATAATTGGGTCTCGGAAAGGTACTATGTTCTATCTTTTATTGTTTTATGTAGGTTCTGTTTATTAAGTTGCTTTGTACCTTCAGATATTGTTTTTAAGTATGTCTTTTCTATGTTTTAATGTGCTCTGGTTTCCTGTTTTTTATTGCAGTTGTACCAGATTACTGTACTCCGGCTAGTAGCACTGGTGGACATAACTTCATTGCTGAAAGTGTTACTCCGGCTACACGCCTGCGCACTGTGATATTTATTCATCCTTCCAATGCTCTTAAGCCGCCTTTTCTATGCACAACAACTGAGCATGAAGACTCCATATATGAGAAAGTTATTGTTCACCACAAGGATGAAGTTAGGTCAAGGATCAGAAGGTATATAATTCTTTTTCTTTTTTGATGTGGGTAACTTTTAGCCTTTTTCATGGATAACTATCTCATAATACTGTGGGTAACTTGTACAATGTTTGGTGGATAACTTTTTTTTTGTCTGTACCTGTTCTTCCTGTTCTTTTTATGCGTGTTTTTATGTGGGTAAGTTTACCTTCATTATATGGGTAACTTTAGGGTTATTGTGTGGACAACTCTTACTGTTATTGGTTGGTTACTCTTTCCATGCCATGGTTTGTATTATGTCTCGTGGTATTTATTTCAATGTATGGTGGATCACTTGTTCCTATTTTCTTTGGACAAGCACTTACACTATTTGTGTTTTTGTTTTTGTCAAATTGTTAATGCATGTTTTTTGGGTCACTTTCACTGCTTATGGTGGGTAACTTTTATATGTATTATCTGGGTAACTTTTTAAATTTGATATCTATATATCTTTTTTAGTTCTGTTTTTCTATGCATCATTATTTTAATCTAGCCTCTCGTGTTTCTGTTGTAGGTCAAGAATTTTACACATTGAACCGATGTGGGTAAATACTGAAGAACTTGCTGGCAGTGTGATGCCGGGTGGCCAGCTTTCTAACACCGTGTGTGACATTGCTATTTCTGTCATGCAAGACACTTGTCCAAAAAACAAAGTCATTTTTCCCTACATTGTGACAAGGTATTTAATGGAACGGAAGTTTAACTGCAGGCTTTTGTTGACGCACTTCAGGAAAGATGCGTTGTACAAGCTCAGTCACAAAGATCTTGTATGTGTATTTCTGTCCTTGGTCTTATGCTCTTTTCCTTTTTTATTCGTGTAATTGTTGTTTATGTAGGTGTATCACTATATAGTTCTATACATGTTTAACTGTTTTTTACATGTTATGCATGCTATTGTCTTATTATCTTCTGTTTTTTGTTTTTTGCAGTTATCTTTCCCTGTTCTTCAGGAGCTTGGTACAAAAAAGTACTCTATGGGGCATTGGTACATGATTTCGCTCAATATTCCTGCAAAAAGGTTTGAGATTCTTGACTCTCTTCGTGGACCAACTAATTTGGATATGATCGAGCACGCGAACCAGCTTGTGGATGCAATTAAAACAATGTACCGTGTGAACTACTCTGATTCAAGATGACAGATTGATGATTTCGATCCCCTAAAAAAAAGATTGATGATTTCGAGCTTGAGTATGTTCCTGTACCGAAGCAAGAGACCGGGTCAGTGTTATTGTTTTGCAATCTTTTTTCCATCTGCCATTTTTCTCCATAATTATTATTTGTTGGTTCATCGCTCACTGTTTCTTTGTTTTCATTTTACTCTATAGTACTTGTTGTGGCTTTTTCATGCTGAAATATCTAGAATTATGGAACGGCAGTGTGATTCCTGCCGTCTATCAAGAGCAGATCCTAGCGTTCAGGAAGATTCTTACAACTAAGTGGTTGGAGCACGAGCGCAACCACCTATTAAATTGGAGGAGTTTGTTGGACGACAACATGCTTTGAGGTAACTTTTTACAGCAGACAATTTATTGTGTTTTACTTCTTTTGAAACTTTAATTGTTGTTTTTTTGGGTAACTTCTGAACAAACTGTTGGGTAACTTGTGAACAAACTTGTGGGTAACTTCTGAACAAACAGTGACATAATTATTCCATACACTTGCATAAACTTGTGGGTTACTTGCTCATCTGATATTTATTGGGTTTTACTTATGTTTGATTTGTGTTGATTACTGTAGTTTGTTTGATTTGTGTTGATTACTATAGTATAACTTCTGAACAAAATAGTGACATAATGATTCCATACACTTAAAGGACCATAACCATTACAATTTTATAGGGATTCCATATTCATTGCATTCATTTACTTCATTTACAATGATTAATACACCATCTTAGCATAGTTTATTTCATGGCTATGATTACATGCTTCAATTGGGGTATCCCTGAAGCTTCAGCTTTTCCTTGCAACCTTTGATGGTGTGTTCTGTTGATTGGCAGAAGCTGCATTTCTTCCTTTTCTTTGTAGCAAGATCCAGTGGATTTTTGTTTGCAATTTCTTGTGGGCGTCCTTTTGTGTTTGAAACTGGCGGGTTCTGTATATGTTGTGTAGATGACACGTTAGATCTTGAGTTGGTTGACTGTTGGGCAGAAGTTGTATTGCTGCTTGTCTTCTGCTTCCTTGATGCAGATGTGATGCTTTTTTCTGGATGCAAGGGTGCATCTGGACATCTGTATGATGCCATTGTTATTGTCGCCTCTTTTGCTTCTCTTGCTTTCTTTTGATCTTGTCTTGTTATGACATCTAGCTCTTGCTTCATTGCTTTCAGGTGTGTTCGTACTATTTTCTTACCATCGTCCGTCTTTACAGCCACCTTTGCTACCTTAGTGAACTCGTCCCTCAGTGTCGCAAACACCATCAAATTGCGTTGTTCTACTGGCATTTCTCTCAGTTTTGGCTTTTCGCTGCCACCTGTTTCGCCTAACACTGCTATTGCATCCCAAGTCCACCTTTTCAATATGTATGTTTCTGGGATGTCGTAGACTCTAACCTCTGTCATCAACTTAAGTATATGGCAGCAGATCATACCGTCTCTGTCAAACTTGCAGCACTCGCATGTGTACACGTTGTTGTTATAGTTCCCGTGCACCTTATAAACTCGAGTTCCGTAAAAAGGGACAGGACCACCTATAGGAGCTAGATCAAACTCGTACCCACCGATGTGCCTGCACTCGTAAGACGCGGACTCTTGCATCTCAGATTGAAACTTGTAGAATATGTTCCGTGTGTAGAGCTTTGCCATTTTGCGCTCCATAGGGTTGTGAGACCAGAATGGTGGGTCCGTGAGAGCTGTTTCTGCCTCTGCCTTCTCCTCAGCATTGTTTATTTTGTCTTGGATTGCCATGTACTGCTTTAGGAAGTCGAATATCGAGTTTTTGGGGTTGATGTACCTCTTTTTAGGACTGCGTTAAAGCCCTCGCTCCTTGCCGTGGTTTGAAGGAAGGGGAAGAAAGCATGCATGAAGTACGCCGGTGAAAGGGTAATTGCCCCTATGTGTGGTTTTGGTGATTAATGACAATCCCTATGGACTAATGTTTTCACTGAGTTTTATATGAAGGTATATTCCATAGGTCATGCTTGTAGTCCATGTGTTGGATTCAAGTATGGATGCCATGAAGATAAAGATATACCTTGAGTATTGGCATCAAAATCATCGAGTTGAAGAGAAGAATATGATATGATCAAGATCTTGAGAGTGTGATCTCAATAGAATAATTCAAGATATGGCTCTAAGTCGGTGTCATGATAGCCTCATTAGTTGAGATATGGTTGACTAAGATTTAGAGCATGTAATCAAATGAATAGTTCCTCATGTACCTCGAGATATTAAGATGGAGCACGAGAAGATACTTGGTTGACCAATATCAAAGAGTAAAGATTGATTTCAAGTTGGTCAACACATGAAGAATAAAGAATGTACCACATGGTCTTGTGGTATGGTAAGACTTATCAATTATGCATCATGAACTAACCCATTATATATTTGCCTTTGTGTTTTCTATATGGGACAGGTATCTTTCCATGGGCATGCTTCAAAATGAAGACATTATATAGACCATGAGAGGATGACATCAAGTGGTGATCGTCATCAAGGTTGAGAAGGGCAAGTTCAAGATAAGCATCTCAAGAAGATCATTTGCTTGAATCTTGACGTCCATATTGGTGATAATGGACATGTGAAGACATTTATTAATGAAGCTATCCCATAGTGGTGTATGGGGGAGCAAATTAGGAGTCTTCACGAAGCAACAATGATCAAGTGTTGCATTCCGGCTTGGGTGGAGCTTGAAGCGTTGTCATCAAGATCAAGCGGTATGCGCAAGGCAAAGGTATGGCCTTGCTAGGTTTTCCTTTTACCGGTCTCAAGGTGGTTGTTGGGAGACCGGGTTATAGGATAGATAGCCGCACTATCAAGAGGGGCTTTCGGTTGTGTAACTTGATCACATCGTCATAGGGAGCTCAATCCTTTGCATACTTTGCATCTTCCTATTTTGTTGCTTCTTGGTGTTTACCCATGTGAGGTTCTTGAGCTTGTTGCTAGCTCTTCAACAAGCCCAAGTTCATCGAAAATGGAATTCGTATGCATCTTCTATGGCGTTTTCGAGTTTGACGGTTTTATCGGTTCTTATTTAGGGAGGCTTCTTACCTTTGTTCATTTGGTTCTATCCTCCTTTGTTGGGCTATGATGTTTCTCTGCACAATCTTTTAGAGATTGTTGTCCTCGTCAAAACAAGCCCAAGATCATCGAAATCGGAGTCTGGATGCAAAAGTTATTGCGTTTTTCGTGAAGCCTGTTTCATCCCGGTTGTGGGTTCGGTTCAACCGGCTCCCAGACCGGGTGGTCCGGTGCCAGGACCGGAAAACCGGATCTGAAACCGGGATTTTCGGTTTTGCTATACCGAGTCTATCCGAGACTGTGTACTGACCATAATTCCGGTTTTAAGTTCGGTTTTCGGTCCAGGAACCGGACCGTCCGGTTCTGGAGCCGGTCCAACTGAACTTTCAACCGAGTTCGCACAGATTTCTTCCAACAGCCATATTTGCTTTCCACTATAAAAGGGGGTTCTTCCTCCAACGTTTTAGGGTGTTCTTGACCACGAAATTGACCTCCATTGTTGAACCTATTGAGCTTGCTTCCTTCCCCTTCCCTCCTATGATTCTTGCATCTTTTTGAGGGCTTTGGAAGAGGAGATCTAGATCTACAATCCCCACCAATCAATTCCTCCTCTAAGTGAGGGGAACCCATTGGATCTAGATCTTGGAGTCATTGGTTGACTTCCACCATTGTTCTTCCTCTCTAATTCCTCCCTAGCACTTGTTGCTTTGGTGGGATTTGAGAGTGAAGGATTTGAGCACCCTTGGTGGTCTTGCTTTGCATTCTTGCATAAGTGTTGAGCTCTCCATTACGATTTGTTCGAGTGAGAGACCGTGAGCTTGTTACTCTTGGAGGGTGACCTCCTAGTTGGCTTGGCGGTTGGTGCCGCGGTGTTCTCTTCATGGAAGATTGTGAAGAGACCTGGGATTCTCCTTCGTGGAGCTTGTGAAGTGGTTGTGGAGCTTTCCATCTCCGGAGTGGAGGAAAATCTAGCCATAAGGAAAGGGCCTATTCCTTTGTGGGATAGACTCGGAGAAGAAGGTGAGCCTTTGTGGCGCGTGAGGAATCCTTCGTGGAACCTCACACCTCTCCAACGTGACGTAGCCCCCTTCCCAAAGGTGGTGAACACGGGAATACATCTTCGTCTCCGCGTGCCTCGGTTATCTCTATATCCGAGCTTACTTTCCTTGTGATAGCCATCGAGCTTGAAGTACTTATATCTTGATTATCACTTGTGGTATATTTATCTTGTGCTATCTTGCTTAGCTTAATTTGTTGTTGATGCACTTAGTAGAGCCTAGTGTATTTAGGTTTTGTGCTTGTAAAATAAACGTTAGTTTAATTCCGCATTCTATCAAGCCAAAACCGTAATATTATTGAAATTGCCTATTCACCCCCCTCTAGGCGACATCTTTATCCTTTCAATTGGTATCAGAGCAAGGTCTCTCCTTGTTTTGGCTTCACCGCCTAGACTGTAAAGATGTCGGCTAGTAGTATAGTGCACAATGACACAATTATCTTTGATGGCACAAATTATGCTTTGTGGAGAAATTGCTTGCTTTGTAATCTTCGGACCTTGTGTCCAAATATTGAGCGATTTCTAGATGTAGGTTTTTCTCCTCCTATGGATTCTCAAAATCTATCTTTAGAGGATGAGAAAATTTTACATCTCGAAGCTCAAGTATCTAATGAGCTTATTTTCTCTTTGAGCCCCACAGTTAATTTGTTCTTAACGATTGTAAAGCGCAAGTCGTCTCATGAGAAGTGGACCAAGATTAAAGAAATATTTGGTGGTTCCATTTCTAATATTGTCGGTGATTTATCCGAGGAGATCTCTTTTCCTTCACATCATGAAGAGCTCCAAGTTGCTTCCGCCTCTGACCGCGATGAGTTCTCATCCTCACCCACTTCGCCAACATGTGGCAAGACACAAGGTAAATATATGGTGAGTGGTGTTGGGAATTGCAATGTTGATATTGTGCTCGCTAATGATGATCCTTCATCTCTATCCCATTGCAATGTTTCTTCTTTGGACTTAAGCACTTCTTGCAACAATAATGTTATATCCCCTTGTGTTGCTAGTCCTTGTATATCATCTAGAAATTATTTGAGTACTAGTGTAGATGATATGCTTGATTTGCCTTGTTACCATGAACAAAATGCTTCTATTTCCTCTAGTTGTTTATCTAACAATGTAGAGGAAATCAAACATTCTATGAAGCAAGACATGATCATGAATGAAGATTCAAGAATATCCTCATCTTCATTCTCCCATTCTAACATGTGCCTTATGGCAAGAGGATCAAAGGTATCTCCTACTTTGGATCCCAATATATCTTGTAAAGATAATAGCAATGATAATGATGATAGTGATGATGACATTGATGAGGATACTAGTGCTCTCTTGCTTGAGTTGACTTTTTTGTGTACCTCTCTTCGTGGTAATAATAAGGTTGTTACTTGTCTCAAACACGTTATGGACACCATAACTAAACAGACGGGAACCATAGAGGAGTTGGATTTCCAACTTGATGATGTGAGTCGGAGATTCAATCTCCTTAAGCAAGAGCTTGCCGAGGAGAAGCACACTAATTGTCTCCTCACACAAAAAATTGAATCTTATGAGCTTGAAAAGGAAAATTCCATTAATGATGCTTGTGATACTAACTCTACTTATTGTGAAGCATCTATCCTAAAGGAGAATGTTGAGATAAGGGCTCAACTTGAGTTGCTAACTAGCAAGTATAGGAAATTGGAAGAAGGTCACGAAAAGCTCTTGGGCTCTCATAATGATCTTCTAATCTCTTATGATGGGATAAAGTTAGCTCGTGAGGCAAGTATTACTAAGGTAACATCTTGTGAGCCTCTTTTGGACATTAGCACAACTTCTACTCGAAATGCTATTTTGCCATGTGCTAATCCTAGTAATTCATCTAGCCATACTATTGATAAACCTTGTGTTGGATTAATTGCTTTCCCTTGTTGCTCTAATAATGAAGCTTCTACTTCCTCTAGTACTTGTATTTATACTAACCATGTAGAGGAAATCAAAGAGCTCAAGGCTCAAGTCACTTCCTTGAGGAATGACTTGGAAAAGAGTCATGAAGGGAAATCCACACTCGATAATATCTTGAGTGTGCAAAAATCCCCTAATGATAAAAGTGGACTTGGATTCAACTCCAATAACAAGAACAAGTCCAATATAAACAAGAACAAGGGCCAAAACCAAGTCAAGAATTCGGCCAAGATTATTTGCTTCAAGTGCAAGGTTGAAGGACATCATGTAAGATCTTGTCCATTGAAGAAAAAGCACTTGAGTGAGAAGCAACAAGGGAAGCGGCCACAAGTTCATGTTCAAGCCCAAGTTGAAGTTAAGCCACTTCCGAAGAAGAATCAAGATAATGCTACCCAAGCCAAGAAATCAATAAAGAAGAGAAAGGGGAGCACTTGTTGCTACATATGTCGTGTGAAGGGGCACTTTGCCTCTTCATGTTCAAACGGTACCTTATCTAACCCTATCATTATTGATGATGATTATTCTCTTAGGAAGGATAAGGATGGCAATGTGTTTGCCAAGTTTGTTGGAACTCAAAGTGGTGTCAAGAAAAGAACCATTTGGGTTGCCAAGCCTATTGTGACTAACCTCTTAGGACCCAACTTGGTTGGGGACCAACTAGCTCAAACTTGATCAATAGGTGTTTATGAGGGCATTGGAGACTTGGCTAACTCATGAAGAATTAAGGGATCTTCATATGTTACATTTGATCAAGCCAAGTCCTTTGGATTATTATTTCCCTATCTTATATCCAATGTGCCTCTTCGTGGTAACTTGTACTTAACTCATTTATATTGTAAGTTACTTGCCCCTTTACATGTTTTGGTTTTGTACCAAGTATGTGTTTGTATTTGGTGTGCCTCATGCTTGATTATTTTGTGTATTCAAGTATGTATAGGTGTTTGGCACATCATTTACTCGTTTGTTTTATTTTGAGCCTCTAATGCATCTTGATGATATCTTATTTGGCTCTTTTAGAGTGGTTAATGGAACATCCCATTTTGGGGGAGTGACATGCCTCGCGCATATCTCGAACCTTAAAATATGTGTACATGAGTACTACCACTTAGTATTGATATTGCAAGCTTATCTAGTCACTATGTGGTGTATCATACTCATGAGAAATTCAAATTCTAAATTTCCATTAATTATCTCTAGTTGAGGTTGTTTTGCCTCTTATTAAAAAAAATGAATATCACATTATGGGGGAGTGATATGCTTCTTTTGCATGTCACAATCCTAGGAAATGTGAACATATGAGGTAGTGCCACTTAGGGTCGATATAGTTGATTATCTTGTTTCTAGGTGGCATGTTGGCTCAAACATGGTCCTATTTTTGTTAGAAGTTTTTATTGCTCGTCTTTTCGGTCTTTGTTTGAGTAAGAAATTCTTGGTGCGGTCTTTCTCAAATACATATCTCTATATCTTATTTGGGATACCATTTGCTTCAAGTTATTCTAATCATTGTTTTGCATGATTGTGTGACTAGTTGAAGCTATCAAGAATCTCTATCTTTGCATAGTGCTTAATCTTTTTATTTCTATCCTATGCTTTTTATTGTGAAGATTTATCTTTAATATCAGTGCAATATACCACCGAAAATCTATTCCAATACACTCTTTGTGTTCGACAATTGATATACTTGTGTGTGGTAGCATTTGTGGATCATCTTCACTTTGGAGTTAACCTCTTATTGCCTTACTTTCTTTCCAAAAAAAATTGTGTGGCTCCCATTGTCTTCCTTGGCTTTTGAACATATCTCTGATGATGTTTTTGATTATTATCAAATGTGTTTTAGTGGAAGACAAACCTTTTCTTCTCGGAACCTTGTGCCATTGTGAAAAGTGTTAAGGGTTTGGTTTATTTTTTGAAACCTTGCTCTTTTGGGAGTTTGCTATCTCATTCTTTACTCTCTATTTTATTTTCTTGAATGAGATAAATCTTTGAGCCTTTGTGTTTTTAATTCATCTTTCATGCTTAATAGTTTTTGCTCGGTTCATTTGTTGAATTTGTTGAACAAACTTGTGTTGATTTGATTCTTTGATATAGTTTGGACAACAAATGTGTTTTGTCACACCTTGTATGCCTTCTTGAATATTTTTGGTGATTTGTCCAAAGTATATCTTCGTTGGATCTTGAAACTCTCGCGCATGCATGTTTAATAAATGTATATCTTATGTCATGTTTTGCTTTCTTTGATCCAATATATAGGGTATACTCCATCAAATCCTTAAACGGCTAAGATGTGCATGAAATTCAAATTTAATCTCTAAATATGCACATATTTTTATGGAGTGTATCCTATGTGTTGTGGTTATTCTAACCACTTTGGACCCAATAAGTTTGGGGACCAAGATGTACTTGAATGTTGTTTTAGGTACACTGAAGATGCAATGGATGCTTGTCTCATCTATAAAGAAAGTTGTCACCACATGATAATTGGATCCAAGCTAGGATGATCTAAAAATTCTTATCTACTACATCATACCATTGCTATCTTGGTAACAAGTATCTTATTCATGCATACTATTCTTCCATCCAATCTCTTGTAGCTTGCATCTTGGCATGAATTTATTTGGTTGTAAATGTTCAATTCTTGCAATTATCTTTGAAAGACTTTTGTATCCTTATTGCTTATGTGAGTAATTTGAGATGATGCATATAATGGGAAGTATATAAAATCATGTTCATGATTCACCAATTCCAAATATGCCTTCTAGCAATTTATTGCATACCAACTCCTCAAGGTACTCTCATGTGCAATATTGTTGAAATTGCATTGAATCATTCCTTTTGATACTTGTTGCCTTTCTCAAAGTATCCCAACTAGCATTAATTCCCTTAGTGTTAGTTGTGATGGTTTTGAGATTTTTTGTTTATTCTTTGGTGAAGTTCATTGATATACCATAAGATAAAATAGAGCCATGGGCTATATATGCACTTAAGCAAAGTATACTTTTGGTATATCTCATGACTTCTGCTTGGATATCATGTATTATTTTTATTAACCTCTTATGTGTGGATGTTTCTTTGTGGATTATTCTCATGTTTTCCCCTTAGAAACTTATATACACAAGAGTATTAATCTCTCCCCTTGATATGCTCGCTCTTTTCCGACCATCACTCTTATCCTCTTGATTTTTAATGGTTTTGGTATGGTCTTGATTTATGAGTGCTTGGTTTACTTTTATTTCATCTTCATGCACTCATATCTCATATTTGGTTTCTCTTGGACTTAAGATTGTCTTGACAAGTGTATTGGTTTATATCTAATCCCTGTATCTTGGTTGTGTTCTAAATAATATAGAGGGAGTGAGGATTCCATGTTTGTGCATATTGTATTCGAATGAAACAACTAATTTATGCACGAACCTTGGGGAGCTTCCTTATTTCACTTATAGCACTATTTGTCCATTTGATTATTTGGATCTTTTGATTGCTTGCTTCATCCGTTGAAGTTCCTTCACCTTGTTATCCTTTTAGCAATCCTTGATCCTCAATATAGTTTGATTTCCTCCAAGTGTTCATCATTGGTTATGTGCATGTGATTTCACTCATATTACGAGTAATGCACACCTTGTGTAGGAACTCATACTATATTGTCCTTCTAACCTTGTTAGCCATTTTGGCACTTGTTGTCAATGGGGGAGAAGTTTAGAGGGTTTTAAGGGAAATGGTTTTCTACTTAAGATTGGTTTGTTCTTAAGTGTTTGCCTTTCATGCATCTCATCTTTATTATGTTTTTCATGGTTGTATATATTGTGGAAACTCTCCCAAAGGTTATGCTTGACAATGTATGCAATGAAATTGAAGATCATCACACGTGCATATATTGTGGGGGAGTTTGCTCTATATATGTTGGTTCTACTCACATCTCTTGAATTAGTTGTAGTTTATGTGAGTAGAATCGGTTTTGATATGGGCTAGTATCTTTGTGTTACTTAACCATATCAAATACAACCTCTTGTATACAACTTATTCTTGGATAAGCTGCGTACTTGTTTCTAATATTCATTATATAAACCCTCTTGTTGTGATTGTCATCAATTACCAAAATGGGGGAGATTGAAAGGGTAATTGCCCCTATGTGTGGTTTTGGTGATTAATGACAATCCCTATGGACTAATGTTTTCACTGAGTTTTATATGAAGGTATATTCCATAGGTCATGCTTGTAGTCCATGTGTTGGATTCAAGTATGGATGCCATGAAGATAAAGATATACCTTGAGTATTGGCATCAAAATCATCGAGTTGAAGAGAAGAATATGATATGATCAAGATCTTGAGGGTGTGATCTCAATAGAATAATTCAAGATATGGCTCTAAGTCGGTGTCATGATAGCCTCATTAGTTGAGATATGGTTGACTAAGATTTAGAGCATGTAATCAAATGAATAGTTCCTCATGTACCTCGAGATATTAAGATGGATCACGAGAAGATACTTGGTTGACCAATAACAAAGAGTGAAGATTGATTTCAAGTTGGTCAACACATGAAGCATAAAGAATGTACCACATGGTCTTGTGGTATGGTAAGCCTTATCAATTATGCATCATGAACTAACCCATTATATATTTGCCTTTGTGTTTTCTATATGGGACAGGTATCTTTCCATGGGCATGCTTCAAAATGAAGACATTATATAGACCATGAGAGGATGACATCAAGTGGTGATCGTCATCAAGGTTGAGAAGGGCAAGTTCAAGATAAGCATCTCAAGAAGATCATTTGCTTGAAGCTTGACGTCCATATTGGTGATAATGGACATGTGAAGACATTTATTAATGAAGCTATCCCATAGTGGTGTATGGGGAGCAAATTAGGAGTCTTCACGAAGCAACAATGATCAAGTGTTGCATTCCGGCTTGGGTGGAGCTTGAAGCGTTGTCATCAAGATCAAGCGGTATGCGCAAGGCAAAGGTACGGCCTTGCTATGTTTTCCTTTTACCGGTCTCAAGGTGGTTGTTGGGAGACCGGGTTATAGGATAGATAGCCGCACTATCAAGAGGGGCTTTCGGTTGTGTAACTTGATCACATCGTCATAGGGAGCTCAATCCTTTGCATACTTTGCATCTTCGTATTTTGTTTCTTCTTGGTGTTTACCCATGTGAGGTTATTGAGCTTGTTTCTAGCTCTTCAACAAGCCCAAGTTCATCGAAAATGGAATTCGTATGCATCTTCTATGGCGTTTTCGAGTTTGACGGTTTTATCGGTTCTTATTTAGGGAGGCTTATTACCTTTCTTCATTTGGTTCTATCCTCCTTTGTTGGGCTATGGTGTTTCTCTGCACAATCTTTTAGAGCTTGTTGTCCTCATTAAAACAATCCCAAGATCATCAAAATCGGAGTCTGGATGCAAAAGTTATTGCGTTTTTTCGTGAAGCCTGTTTCATCCCGGTTGTGGGTTCGGTTCAACCGGCTCCCAGACCGGGTGGTCCGGTGCCAGGACCGGAAAACCGGATCTGAAACCGGGATTTTCGGTTTTCCTATACCGAGTTTATCCGAGACTGTGTACTGACCCTAATTCCGGTTTAAGTTCGGTTTTCGGTCCAGGAACCGAACCGTCCGGTTCTGGAGCCGGTCCAACTGAACTTTCAACCGAGTTCGCACAGATTTCTTCCAACGGCCATATTTGCTTTCCACTATAAAAGGGGGTTCTTCCTCCAACGTTTTAGGGTGTTCTTGACCACGAAATTGACCTCCATTGTTGAACCTCTTGAGCTTGCTTCCTTCCCCTTCCCTCCTATGATTCTTGCATCTTTTTGAGGGCTTTGGAAGAGGAGATCTAGATCTACAATCCCCACCAATCAATTCCTCCTCTAAGTGAGGGGAACCCATTGGGTCTAGATCTTGGAGTCATTGGTTGACTTCCACCATTGTTCTTCCTCTCTAATTCCTCCCTAGCACTTGTTGATTTGGTGGGATTTGAGAGTGAAGGATTTGAGCACCCTTGGTGGTCTTGCTTTGCATTCTTGCATAAGTGTTGAGATCTCCTAAACGATTTGTTCGAGTGATAGACCGTGAGCTTGTTACTCTTGGAGGGTGACCTCCTAGTTGGCTTGGCGGTTGGTGCCGCAGTGTTCTCTTCGTGGAACATTGTGAAGAGACCCGGGATTCTCCTTCGTGGAGCTTGTGAAGTGGTTGTGGAGCTTTCCATCTCCGGAGTGGAGGAAAAGCTAGCCATAAGGAAAGGGCCTATTCCTTTGTGGGATAGACTCGGAGAAGAAGGTGAGCCTTTGTGGCGTGTGAGGAATCCTTCGTGGAACCTCACACCTCTCCAACGTGACGTAGCCCCCTTCCCAAAGGTGGTGAACACGGGAATACATCTTCGTCTCCGCGTGCCTCGGTTATCTCTATATCCGAGCTTACTTTCCTTGTGATAGCCATCGAGTTTGAAGTACTTATATCTTTCTTATCACTTGTGGTATATTTATCTTGTGCTATCTTGCTTGGCTTAATTTGTTGTTGATGCACTTAGTAGAGCCTAGTGTATTTAGGTTTTGTGCTTGTAAAATAAACGTTAGTTTAATTCCGCATTCTATCAAGCCAAAACCGTAATATTATTGAAATTGCCTATGCACCCCCCCCTCTAGGCGACATCTCTATCCTTTCAGCCGGTACCCAGCATTTTCTCTCCTTCCATATGGAAAAAAGATCTATGTTATCTTTCACTCCATAGAGATTTATCATATCCATCCATTTTTTTCAAATTCTTCTGGTGTTAGGCTGTTATTCACGCATGCATTGAATGCTTCTAGCAGTTCTGGGTTTTTTCCCATGAAAGGGCCAATCCTCTCAGTTGCGTTTTGCATGACGTGCCACCTGCAGTTCCTGTGTATAGCATTAGTGAACACAGCTTTAATGGCCTCTTTCATTGCAGTGTCTTGGTCTGTTATTATGATCTTTGGTTGTACGCCGCCCATAGCTTCAAGGAACATCTTGAATAGCCACACAAAGCTATTTTTCAGCTCGTTTCGCACGAAACCGCATCCAAGTTGAATCGACTGACCATGGTTATTTATGCCGATAAACGGAGCACATGGCATCTTGTACCGATTTGTGAGGTAGGTGGTGTCAAACGAGATGCGGTCAGAAAATGACTTGTATGCTCGTCGTGCTGCTCCGTCGACCCAAAAGATGCTCTCTACACGACACTCTTCATCGAGCGATATCTTGACGAAGAAATCTGGATCATCTTTTTGTATTTTTGCAAAGTATTCCAATGTGTCCTGCATGTCATAATTGTTATGATCATTGCGGAACTTGGCCCACAGGTTGGAGACGTCCTTAGCTATGTATGGCACCTCTGATAGGCCGCCATAGAACTGTGCCATTAGCTGCATCTGCCGGGACGTCGGTATGTTGCATGCGTGCAACATCCTCAAGAACACTTGTTCCTCTGGTGGTATGTCGCGGTGGGAGCGCAAGAACCTTGTGAGCGATGGTTTGAGGATCAGTGGGTGATTGTGTTCGTCATCAAAATCTTCGACGTGATACCATGCGTCTTTCCTCTTTAAATACATGCGTGCTTTGCAGCCAGTTCTAGGATGTGTGTTATACTTTCTTGTTGGAACCACGGATTTTGGGTTTTGGCTGATTTCTGCTTCTTTCTTCTTATGGGGTTTGCCAGCGCATGTGCACACAATGTTCACCCTGTCGTACTCACCATCGTCTACAAAATGTCCCCAGTCAATTCTGATTCCAAACCCTTTTCTCTCTGCATATGCCCGGTAGTGTTCTTTAGCATACTTGAAGCTTTCAAAGCGCATCCCATGTGTTGGTGCATGTGGGGTGGAGTGCGCAGCATCCTCGTCATCGTCGTTTCCTCCTCCCTCGTCTGACCCTGGTGTGATGTAGGTTGGTTCCTCAATTGTATCTCCTGGTGCTTGTCCATATCTGTGTGTAGTATCAATGCTTTCACTCACATTATGAACATGGTGTGATCCATCCCCTGGAATATATCAAAAAACAGCAGTCAATATCAGCATTGTTCATATCTCATGTGGGTAACTTTACAAGTAAAGTATGGGTAACTTTTATTGTGTACAGTGGATCACTTCAGCTCATATGTATGTGTAACTTTTATTGCTGCACATTCTTTTTCCAAACCTAACATTTAATGCAGTCTGTAAGTTAATTCTCCTTCTGTTGTTCAGCACAATTAATTCTGAATTGTAATATGTTTTTTTGTAAGACCATTGTGCTTTTGTGATGTGTGTGTGTGGGTAACTCTTGATTGTAGCTATGTGTCACTTTTGTTATGAATGGTGGGTAACTTCTGTGTTGAACATATCTATATTTTGTGTTCTCAATCTGTCATGTTAGTGTGTGTTGTGTTGAGTGTGGGATCCTATTTAGTGATATGAAGTGGTTTAGTATAGTGTTCATAGGGGGAGGGGGTAACTGTGTGCTATTATGTGTGTTTGCTATTTTGTTCAAACATTTTTTGTGGTGAAATATATGGGTTACTTCAGTTATAGCAATGGATAAGTTTACTGTCAACATATGGGTCACTCTACTGAAAGCAAGTGGGTAATTTTTGTTGGAATTATGCCCTAGAGGCAATAATAAAGATGTTATTATTATAATTCTTGTTCATGATAAAGTTTATATTCCATGCTAGAATTGTATTAAGCGGAAACTTTAATACTTGTGTGGTTTGTGAACAACACCGTGTCCCTAGTATGCCTCTAAGGACTAGCTCATTGATTAATGATGGTTAAGGTTTCCTAACCATATACATGAGTTGTCAATTAATAATGAGATCATATCATTGGGAGAATGATATGATGGACATACCCAAACTAAGCAGAGCAATTAGATCGTGTCATCGTGTTCATCTTTGCGAAGCTTTTCTTATGTCAAATATTTTATTCCTTAGACCATGAGATAATACAACTCCCTGGTATCGGAAGAAAGCTTTGAGGTCATCAAACGTCATCCTATGAGAGGGTGATCATAAAGGTGTCTCTCAGGTGATCGGAAAGTACCTGTTGGGTTGTATGTATCGAGATGGGATTTGTCCCTCCCAAGTCGGAGAGATATACTTCGGGCCCACTCGGTAATCGATATCAACACCGCTTGCAAGCATGTGGTTAAGAAGTTAATCACAAAGTGATATCGGATTACGGAACGAGTAAAGTACTTGCTGTGGACGAGATTGAACTAGGTATGACGGTACCGACAATCAAATCTCGGGCAAGTAAAATATCGCGAGACGAAGGGAATATATATATGGGATTGATTGAATCCTGGCATCGTGGTCCATCTGATATGATCGTCGATGAATGTGTGGGAGTCAATATGGGTTTCCAGACCCCGCTGTTGATTATTGATAGAAGATCATGTCTGCATGTTCTCGAACCCGAAGGGTCACACACTTAACGTGTCTCGACGCTAGGATAGATTGGATAATTGGTTTATGAGTTTTTGTTCGGAGTCTCGGATGGGATCCGGGACATCACGAGAGGTTCCAGAATGGTCCGGAGAATAAGATTCATATAAGGCAATGCAGTTTTTGGAGTTCGGAATTATTTCGGGTTAATCGGTATTGTACCGGAAGCTTCTAGAACCTTCCGGAGGGGGACCAACGTGGCCCCACCTGCCGGGAGGGGGCATGGGCCTATGAGGGAGTGCCCTGGCCGCATTGGGCCAGGGGCACAAGGCCCCATAGGGCCCAGCCAGCCAAACAAGGGTAAACCCTAATGGAGCTTCTAGAAGGAGGGGGGAAACTTGCCCCCCACTCTTCCCTCCTTGGCCGCCGGCCTAGGCTTGGGGGAGGGGCTAGGGTTGGCGCCCACCCCTCTATATAAAGAGGACTGGGGGCGCACCACCCCCCCCCCCCCACACACACCTTCCCCTCAAGTCTAGCCGCCCTGCTGCCCTCCTCTCTCTCTCCCTCCCGACTGCGTGTAGGCGAAGCCCTGCTGCAGAAACTCTCCACCACTTGCACCGCGCCGTCGCGTTGTAGATCCAATCCGTCTCTCCACCATACTTGCTGGACCGAGGAAGGAGGAGACGTCGAGGTGCTGCATGTGTGCATCTCTCGGAGGCATCGCCACTAGCGGTGTTAGATCGGAGCGGATCGCGAGGAGGAGAAGCGAGTACGACTACATCACCCACGTTCCGACGAACGTTGCGCTGTGCGAATATTCAAGGGTATGAAGATCTCATCGAATCTCTCTCGTTGTTTGCATCTCCTAGATTAGATCTTGGCTTTCCTGTTCGCATCCGTAGAAATTTTTTGATTTACTATGCTGCGAAACCCTTCAGTGGTATCAGAGCTAGATCTATGCGTAGATGTGTGTCACGAGTAGAACGCAACATGGTTGTTGCGGGCGTTGATGTTTTCTGTTGCAAGCCTCTTGTTTGTGTTCTTCTTATGACGCGGGATAGTGAGATTGAAGCGGTCCAGGCCAACCTTACGCGACGTCGTTCGCGAGACCGGCTCCGCACTTGACATGTGGCTTGTTCCACACATGCGGCTGGTGGATGCCAGTTTCTCTCACTATAGTTTTCATGGGATTAACACCGGAGTTTGGCAACCATAATATCACCATTGTGGCTTTCTGTAGGTAAGAATCGTTCTTAGATTGCTACTCCCATAAGCCACGTAAAACATGCAACAACAAAGTAGAGGCGTCTAACTTGTTTTTGCAGGGAGTGTTTTCTGTGATATGGTATGGCCCAAGATATGATGTGTGTATTGTATGCAATGATAATGTTTTGTAATGTTTCACGACTTGCATGTCGATGAGTACACAACCGGAAGGAGCCATATGGTTGTCTTTATAATTGTGTATGACCTGTGTGTCAACTTCTTATACGCCATGTAATAGTTTCACTTTATCGCTAAGTAGTTAGCAATAGTTGTAGTTGCTATTCGTGGTGGAGGCAATCATGGTGGAGTGATGGAGATCATGCCGACACGCACAAGATGGAGATCATTGCGCGAAGATTGGCTATACCATGTCACATAAAGTTATATGCATGTGATGTTTATCCCTTTTATGTATCTTATTATGCTTAGATCGCGACGGTAGCATTATAAGATGATTCCTCACTTAAAGATCAAGATAAAACCGTGTTCTCCCCATGTATGCACTGTTGCGAAAGTTCGTCGTGTCCAAGCATCACGTGATGATCGGGTGCTATAGACTCTACGTTCACATACAACGGGTGCAAGCCAGTTTTGCACACGCGGAAATACTTGGGTTTGACTTGACGAGCCTAGCATGTACAGACATGGCCTCGGAACACATGAACCAAAAGGTTAGGCATGAGTCATATGAATGATATGATCGACACTTTGTTGTCCACCATTGAAGCCACATCTCTTCTCGTGAAGATCGGATTAGGTGTGGTGAATTTGGATCATGTTCACTAAACAACTTGAGGGATGTTGAATTTAGTGGGAGTTCATCTAGTAATTTGATTAAAAGTTGAACTAGTTATCATGAACATAGTCTAATTTGTACTTGCAAATATTGTAGATCAAATGGCTAAGTCCAACTTCAACTTCAACGTTTTTGCTGAGAAGGAAAAGCTTAGAAACAATGGGTCTAACTTCACCAACTGGTTCCGCAATCTGAGAATCATTCTCTCTGGCGGTCAAAAGGACTATGTCCTTGAAAATGCGCTAGGTGACGCCCCTGCTGTAGATGCGTCGGCTGATGAGAAAGCTGTCTATCAGTCGCGCAAAGATGATTATGGTGTGATTAAGAGCACCATGTTGTTTGCTATGGAATCGGACCTTCAAAATCGTTTTGAAGACTATCCCGGGCCCTTTGAGATTCTTGCGGAGCTGAAAACCATGTTTCAGACTCAGGCCCGTTCTGAGAGATATGAGATCTCTGAGAAATTCTTTAACTGCAAGATGGTGGAAGGGAGTTCCGTTAGTGAGCACGCCATAAAGATGTCGGGCTACACTCAACGCCTTGAGCAACTGGACTGCAAGATTCCAGAGGAGCTCAAGATTGACAGGGTTCTGCAATCACTCCCTCCCATCTATAAAAGTTTTGTAGTGACTCATAATCAGATTGGTTCCACTGATACGATCACCGAGCTCTTCGCAAAGCTGAAGGCTGCGGAGGTGGACATCAAAAATGATAATCATGTGTTGATGGTCAACAGCCCCCCACCTTAAAGAAAGGTAAGGGTGCAAAGAAGCCCTTCAAGAAAGGCGGCGGCAAGCGCGTTGCCCCTGCTGAGAAGAAGCTCAAGTCTGGACCAAAGCCGGACACTGAGTGCTTCTATTGCAAGGACAAGGGTCACTGGAAACGCAACTGTCCGAAGTACTTAGAGGACAAGAAGGCTGGCACCATCAAAGGTATATTTGATATACATGTTATTGATGTTTTCCTTACTAGCCCTCGTTGTAGTGCCTGGGTATTTGATACTGGTTCAGTTGCTAATATTTGTAACTCGAAACAAGAGCTACGGAATAGACGGCGGCTTGCGAGGGATGAGGTGACGATGCGCGTTGGCAACGGATCAAGAGTTGATGTGATGGCCGTCGGCACGCTCTCCTTAGTTTTACCTTCGGGATTAGTTTTAAACCTTAATAAGTGTTATTATGTGCCTGCGTTGAGCATGAACATTATTTCTGGATCTTGTTTATTGCAAGACGGTTATTCATTTAAATCGGAGAATAATGGTTGTTCTATTTATATGAGTAACATCTTTTATGGTCATGCACCTGTTGTGAATGGTTTATTTCTTCTAAATCTCGAAAGGGATGAAACACACATCCATAATATTGAGGCTAAGAGATGCAAAGTAGATAGTGATAATAATACTTATTTGTGGCACTGTCGTCTAGGTCATATTGGTGTAAAGCGCATGAAGAAACTCCATTCTGATGGACTTTTAGAGTCTCTTGATTTTGAATCATTTGACACATGTGAACCATGCCTCATGGGCAAGATGATCAAAACCCCGTTCTCCGATATGATGGAGCGAGCAACGGACTTGTTGGAAATCATACATACCGATGTATGCGGACCGATGAGTGTTTCGACGCGCGGTGGATATCGCTATTTTCTCACTTTTACCGATGACTTAAGTAGATATGGGTATATCTATTTAATGAAACATAAATCTAAAACATTTGAAAAGTTCAAGGAATTTCAGAATGAAGTGGAGAACCATCGTAACAGAAAGATTAAGTTTCTATGATCCGATCGTGGAGGTGAATATTTGAGTTATGATTTTCTCACGCATCTTAAAGCAAGCGGAATCGTTTCGCAACTCACGCCACCCGGAACACCACAGCGCAATGGTGTGTCTGAACGTCGGAATCGAACTCTATTAGATATGGTCCGATCGATGATGTCTCTTACTGATTTGCCGTTATCATTTTGGGGTTATGCATTAGAAACCGCTGCATTCACTTTAAATAGGGCATCATCTAAATCCGTTGAGACAACACTGTATGAACTATGGTTTGGTGCTAAACCTAAGTTGTCGTTTCTTAAAGTTTGGGGATGCGAAGCCTATGTCAAGAAGTTGATGTCGGACATGCTCGAACCCAAAGCGGAGAAATGCGTCTTCATAGGATACCCTAAGGAAACTATTGGGTATACCTTTTATCACAGAACCGAAGGCAAAGTGTTTGTCGCAAAGAACGGTTCCTTTCTTGAGAAGGAGTCTCTCTCGAAAGAAGTGAGTGGGAGGAAAGTAGAGCTAGACGAGGTTGTTGAACCTTCTCTTGAATTGGAGAGTAGCGTAGCACCTGAAATTGTTCCAGTGCCGCCTGCACCAACAATAGAGGAAGCTAATGACAAGGATCATGAAGCTTCGGACGATGCTGCTACTGAACGTCGCAGGTCGACAAGGTCGCGTGCCCCTCCTGAGTGGTACGGCAACCCTGTCTTGACTGTATTGTTGGTAGAAGCACTACAAGAGGACCCGTCCTACAACAACGCATTTATCTGTATCTAAGTGTCCATATAGGCGTTGCTAACGCATTTACCAACGGAACAAAATGCGTTGCATTTTTGGGCGTTGCAAGGTTACAATGCAACGCATACAAATCAGTTGGTAACCAATGAATTATGTGTTGCAAAACAGCAACAAAGTTCAACGGTTGTATGCGTTGGCAGTCTATATAGAAGGATTAGACCTTTTAGGTGAAAATAAATATGATTTTGCTATGAAAATTATTTTATGGATTGCATTATTTCTGCGCTTCAATCTTTTTTTTCTCAGCAAAAGAATATAATTTGGAAGAGACCTAACGTGGCACATCACATTCATATGTAAAGAAACAAGTCAATGTATATTATTTGAGTAAATGCATGTTTTATTGGGGGGTACACAGCGTACAATCTTGATCCAAAATATGATAATTTAACTACTACTAGATACATTCCTACTAATATTCTGCCTTCAGATATGTTCACAGCTTCTATCCGATATAGCAAGTCCTTGCTGATCTGAGGATCCTGCAATAAAAAAAATTCCTATTTCATTATCAAAGTGGGAAAAGCTAGAAGGGTAAGTGAATCCAATTACTACCTGCACAATGAAAAGGAGGAACAGAGACAAATGATCAATACTATCGTATCAACTTCACCAATTAAACACTTATTAGAAATTCATATGTGAGACTGATCGTTTTCAGCATCTGTTTCTCCTTAGCAGCCATAGGATGTCTTGAAGATATAGAGCTACACAGGGAATAATGAACCATTAGCACCAGAACTAAAAGTCTATTAGTATACGCCTAACCAGCTAGACTATCCATGACAAAGTTCTATATGAAACTTATGTTTGACTGCAACTCGCAATGTGCTTATTATTAACTGTTACAACATTTAAATAACCAGATTGAGTGTTGAATAAATATCAAGGAAAAATAAAAAAATCTTAACAACTAGGAAGAATTACACAGCAAACAATTATTCTTTTTTAAACATGATAAACTACAACTAACAAATTTATTATCCACCTAGTATGTGACTAGATACCTAGAAAGTGTGTCCGGAATCAGGACAAAACGGCTGCTGTTAAACAATAATATTTTACTTCTCATAATCGCATAGTCAATATGAAGCAACGGTGAAACTAAACCAAGATAGATGAAAAAAGATTTACGTCAGCCTATTGCAACGAATTCTTCCCTAAAGTATGTTGTGTGGTGCCTTGAGTATGCGTGTACCTTCAATATCATCAGATCTCTATAGAGATGCATGATCTGTCCAAGTTCTTATTGGTGACATGGGCGACCTGCAGAAAAGGCAGACTAATTATTGCATGTCTTCCAGGGGTTAGTGACTACTGACTAAACATAAAAAACCTAGGAGAAATTAGATATTGCACCTGGAATCTGAAGCTCTATCCTTCCATTACTCCACGTCTGCCTGTTCCAACTCGCCGCTGCAGTTTTTGAGAGATCTCTGAGTAGGACGAATCCATCTAGGCTCAGACCAAATCTGATACGAATCTCAGGATACGTGAATGCAAAACCATGGTCGAATCAACCCTTCCACACATCCTCGCTCCTCATCCTGACATTAGAAGGGGATGAATGGTTAGCGCAAGCGGCATCACCGGCGAGGGAACAACCGAGCGATGCTCTGGGAAGAGAAGGGAGGCGGCTAGGTTTGGGAAGGAGGCGAGAGTATTATGGTTGGGGGCGTTCCATCGTGACCGGATTGCATGTGGTGGTGGGGCTAATGTATACGTAAAGGAGCTTAGTGGGCTGGGCTCATAAGATTTTTTCGCGGCAATCTGTTAATTGACAACAGAGTAGATTGCAACAAAGACATCTGTACCTAGGATAAAATTTTGCAACAGGTATGTAAGTCGTTGCTAGGTATGTATTGCTATATGTGGGTTCTTGTTGTAGTGAAGACAGTGAACCTACGAACTATGAGGAAGCGATGATGAGCCCAGACTCTGAGAAATGGCTAGAGGCCATGAAATCCGAATTGAGATCCATGAGCGAAAACCAAGTATGGACTTTGATGGACCCTCCTAGCGACCGAAAGGCCGTTGAGTGCAAATGGATCTTCAAGAAGAAAACGGACGCGGATGGTAATGTTACCGTATATAAAGCACGACTTGTCGCAAAATGTTTTCGACAAGTTCAAGGTGTTGACTACGATGAGACTTTCTCTCCCGTAGCGATGTTTAAGTCCATTCGGATTTTATTAGCAATTGTTGCGTTTCATGATTATGAAATATGGCAGATGGATGTCAAGACTGCGTTCCTCAATGGCAACATTGATGAAGAGTTGTATATGATGCAACCCGAAGGTTTTGTCGATCCTAAGGATGCTGATAAAGTATGCAAACTTCAGCGTTCCATTTATGGACTGAAGCAAGCATCTCGGAGTTGGAACCTTCGTTTTGATCAAGTGATCAAGAGCTTTGGATTTGTTCCAAATTGCTACGAAGCTTGTATCTACAAGAAAGTGAGTGGGAGCTCGGTGACAATTCTGGTATTATATGTGGACGACATATTGATTATTGGAAATTACATTAACATGCTTAACGATGTGAAGAGTTATTTGAACAAGTGTTTTTCAATGAAAGACCTAGGTGAAGTTGCTTATATATTGGGCATCAAAATCTATAGAGATAGACAAAGACGCCTGATAGCTTTAAGCCAGAGTACATACCTAGACAAAGTTCTGAAAAGGTTCAGAATGGATAAGGCAAAGAAAGGTTCAGTGCCTATGTTGTCAGGTAAGATATTGAGCAAGGCTCAGTGTCCAGCTACGGTAAATGATAGAGAAGCTATGAGCAAAGTGCCTTATGCCTCGGCCATAGGTTCTATCATGTATGCCATGTTGTGTACTAGACCGGATGTGTCCAATGCTCTTAGTTTGACGAGCAGATATCAAAGTGATCCAGGAGTGGAACACTGGACAGTCGTGAAGAACATCCTAAAGTACCTAAATAGGACTAAAGAAATGTTCTTAGTCTATGGAGGTGATGAACAGCTCGTCATAAAGGGTTACGTCGACGCTAGTTTCGACACCGATAAGGATGATTCTAAATCTCAGACAGGATACGTTTATATTTTGAATGGAGGAGCTGTGAGCTGGAGAAGCTGCAAGCAAAGCGTGATCGCGGGATCTAAAGTAGAAGCGGAATACATGGCTGCTGCAGAAGCGTCAAGTGAAGGAGTTTGGATCAGGAACTTCATCACTGAGCTTGGCGTGGTTCCAAGTGCATTGGACCCACTGGAGATATTGTGTGACAACACTGGCGCCATAGCACTCGCTAAGGAACCAAGATATCATCCAAAGACCAAGCATATCAACCGCAAGTTTCATATAATCCGAGATTATATAGCAGATGGAGATCTGAAGATTAGCAAAGTACATACAGATCTGAATGTCGCAGATCCATTGACTAAACCTCTTCCACGTGTAAAACATGATCAGCACCTTAGTGCCATGGGTGTGAGATTGTTGCCAAATGTAAACTAGATTATTGACTCTAGTGCAAGTGGGAGACTATTGGAATTATACCCTAGAGGCAATAATAAAGATGTTATTATTATAATTCTTGTTCATGATAAAGTTTATATTCCATGCTAGAATTGTATTAAGCGGAAACTTTAATACTTGTGTGGTTTGTGAACAACACCGTGTCCCTAGTATGCCTCTAAGGACTAGCTCATTGATTAATGATGGTTAAGGTTTCCTAACCATAGACATGAGTTGTCAATTAATAATGAGATCATATCATTGGGAGAATGATATGATGGACAGACCCAAACTAAGCAGAGCAATTAGATCGTGTCATCGTGTTCATCTTTGCGAAGCTTTTCTTATGTCAAATATTGTATTCCTTAGACCATGAGATAATACAACTCCCTGGTATCGGAAGAAAGCTTTGAGGTCATCAAACGTCATCCTATGAGAGGGTGATCATAAAGGTGTCTCTCAGGTGATCGTAAAGTACCTGTTGGGTTGTATGTATCGAGATGGGATTTGTCCCTCCCAAGTCGGAGAGATATACTTCGGGCCCAGTCGGTAATCTATATCAACACCGCTTGCAAGCATGTGGTTAAGGAGTTAATCACAAAGTGATATCGGATTACGGAACGAGTAAAGTACTTGCTGTGAACGAGATTGAACTAGGTATGACGGTACCGACGATCAAATCTCGGGCAAGTAAAATATCGCGAGACGAAGGGAATATATATATGGGATTGATTGAATCTTGGCATCGTGGTTCGTCCGATATGACCATCGATGAATGTGTGGGAGTCAATATGGGTTTCCAGACCCCGCTGTTGATTATTGATAGAAGATCATGTCTGCATGTTCTCGAACCCGAAGGGTCACACACTTAACGTGTCTCGACTCTAGGACAGATTGGATAATTGGTTTATGAGTTTTTGTTCGGAGTCTCGGATGGGATCCGGGACATCACGAGAGGTTCCGGAATGGTTCGGAGAATAAGATTCATATAAGGCAATGCAGTTTTTGGAGTTCGGAATTGTTTTGGGTTAATCGGTATTGTACCGGAAGCTTCTAGAACCTTCCGGAGGGGGACCAACGTGGCCCCACCTGCCGGGAGGGGGCATGGGCCTATGAGGGAGTGCCCTGGCCGCATTGGGCCAGGGGCACAAGGCCCCATAGGGCCCAGCCGGCCAAACAAGGGGAAACCCTAATGGAGCTTCTAGAAGGAGGGGGAAACTTGCCCCCCACTCTTCCCTCCTTGGCCGCCGGCCTAGGCTTGGGGAAGGGGCTAGGGTTGGCGCCCACCCCTCTATATAAAGAGGGCTGGGGGCGCACCACCCCCCCCCCACACACACACACCTTCCCCTCAAGCCTAGCCGCCCTGCTGCCCTCCTCTCTCTCTCCCTCCCGACTGCGTGTAGGCGAAGCCCTGCTGCAGAAACTCTCCACCACTTGCACCGCGCCGTCGCGTTGTAGATCCAATCCATCTCTCCACCATACTTGCTGGACCGAGGAAGGAGGAGACGTCGAGGTGCTGCACGTGTGCATCTCTCGGAGGCATCGCCACTTGCGGTGTTAGATCAGAGCGGATCGCGAGGAGGAGAAGCGAGTACGACTACATCACCCATGTTCCGACGAACGTTCCGCTGTGCGAATCTTCAAGGGTATGAAGATCTCATCTAATCTCTCTCGTTGTTTGCATCTCCTAGATTAGATCTTGGCTTTCCCGTTCGCATCCGTAGAATTTTTTTGATTTACTATGCTGCGAAACCCTTCAATTTTTAGTGTTAATTTTCTTCTTTGCATCATACCTTTAGCCTGTGGGGTGGAGTGCGCAGCATCCTCGTCATTGTCGTGTCCCCCTCCCTCATCTGACCTGGTGTGATATGGTTGGTTCCTCAATTGTATGTCTTGTTGCTTGTCCATATTTGTGTGCAGTATCAATGCTGTTACTCACATTATGAACATGGTGTGATCCATCCCTGTAATATAGCAAAAAACAACAGTCAATATGAGCTTTGTTTATAGCTCATGTGGGTAACTTTATATCCAAAGTGTGGGTAACTTTTATTGTGTACAGTGGATCACTTTAGCTCATATGTATGGGTAACTTTTTGTAGGCAGTGGCTACTGCACATTCTTTTTCCAAACCTAATGTTACTGTGTTGTGTTTAGTGATATGAAGTGGTTTAGTCCTAGTGTTTATAGTCGGGTAACTGTGTGCTATCATGTGTGTTTGCTATTTGGTTCAAACATTTTTTTGTGCTTGTGAAATATATGTGTTACTTCAGTTATAGCAATGGATAAGTTTACTGTCAACATATGGGTCACTCTACTGAAAGTATGTGGGTAATTTTTAGTGTTATTTTTCTTCTTTGCATCATACCTTTTTGACGAGGAACTTGAACAATTGCATTCGTGTTTGTTGCACTATATTCTTCTTTCTGCTCTTCTTGTTGTCCAAGGTCGATATTAAGGTCGAAAACCATGATTTCTTTCTGCAAGATCAAACATGAATTTCATTAC
This sequence comes from Avena sativa, assembly GCA_916181665.1. Classification (NCBI taxonomy): domain Eukaryota; kingdom Viridiplantae; phylum Streptophyta; class Magnoliopsida; order Poales; family Poaceae; genus Avena; species Avena sativa. Next base: position 344,259,395 of record OV702280.1, on the reverse strand, counting down.
AGTTATATGTAGGAACTAATTTTTTTCATTTTCTATGCAGATGGTGTGCCAGAAGCTGATTCAGTAGAGAAAATTTTATACAATGCAGCAATTCATAAGTTTTCATAGTCAAATTTGTGTCAGATTTAGAAGAACATTGATGCCTCAAATCTGTAGCAAACATTGTAGAAATCGAAAAAATCTCTGTGTTTTTCACAGATAGGAGTAAGATCAAGTTTAGGTTTTAAAGGATCTATGTGCATTGTTTTTGCTGAAACAAGCAGAATTTTCAGATGTTTCTATAGGTTTAGCAGAACGAAATTACCTCTGTTCAGGTGGGTAACTTCATATCAAGGTTTAGCTGAAGATTTCTATGTCCTTTTTGAAGAGGTTGAGGAGGAAGGAAGAAGGGGGATGGATCTAGCTGATGGAGGAAGGAAGAGATCGAGGACGACAGGGGGCGAGGGTGAGTCTTTTCGTTCTGCTTTGTCTCCTTTTTCTTTCTTGAGGGGGAAGTTGATGCTGGGGAGGAGATGCCTGCCGGGAGAGGTGGTGCCAGCTGGGTTGATCACGCGTCGAAGGAAGGAATCGCGGGGTGGGGGCGGGGGTGGGGGGAGGCGGGCGGGGTGGGAATCGGTCTGGTGCCCGCCGGATGCGGGAAATCTGGCAGGCGCCAGCCCCCTAGTCGCGTCCAGCAAAAATAGCACATGCACTGACTAGGTTCGAGTGGCCCTGGAGTCCTTTGCACTGGACCAATTTCATTTCCCCAAGATCGTCAGCAATGAGTCGTCAAATGTAGCGACCATGCGTAAAGTCACAGGCGTGTAGCAACTCGTATTGGTGACGGCGGCCGCTTTTTACGCTGGATACGGCACTGACTACTGACTGAAGCTATACTTAGCTGCCGTGACCTCCGACGACCAAACTACGGAAATGATCGACCTCTCTTCCATCAAAACCAAACCCTTTATAAGCACGCAATCGTGAACACACATGTTCAATGCAAACATAGAAGCTCCAGTTCAATTAATACATCCTCATAAGCTAGCCATGGAGCTTGCATCACTGCCGCTGTTGGGCTTCCTAATGTCGTCGTTTATTATCTTCCTACTAGTACTCGTCAAGCACGTCCTGATGAAGATTTACACTGGCTCGGCGCCAGAAAAACGGCTGCCGCCGGGGCCATGGAAGCTGCCGCTCCTGGGCAGCCTCCACCACATCCTGCTGTCTCGCTACCGCGACCTGCCACACCGGGCCCTTCGGGAGCTCTCCGGCAGGCACGGCCCGCTCATGCTGCTCCGCTTGGGCCTCGTCCCCACGCTGGTGGTCTCCTCTGCCGAGGCCGCGAGGGAGGTGCTGAAGACGCACGACACCGCCTTCGCCAGCCGCCACCTGACGCCCACGCTGGCCGTCTTCAGCCGCGGCGGGCGAGACATCCTATTCTCCCCCTACGGCGACCTGTGGCGCCAGCTCCGCCGCGTCTGCGTCCTCGAGCTCCTCAGCTCGCGCCGCGTCCGGTCCTTCGGCCACATCCGCGAGGACGAGGCCGCCGGCCTGCTCCGCTCCCTGGCCGACGAGTGCGCTCGGTCGGGCGGCGGCAGCGCCGTGGTCGAGATCGGAGAGCGGATGTCGCACGTGATAAACGACGTCGTGGTGCGGTCGGCTATCGGCAGCCGGTGCCCGAGGCGCGACGAGCTTCTGCGCGAGATCGACGAGTCGGTGAAGCTCACCGCCGGCTTCAACCTGGCCGACCTGTTCCCTTCGTCGGCGCTGGCGCGCTGGCTCAGCGGCGGGCTCCGCAGGGCCGAGCGGTGTAACCAAAAGGTGCGGGACATCATGAAGGACATCATCCTGGAGCGTACCAGTGCTAGTAGTACTGCAGGCGCCGATGGAAGCGACATCAGCGAGGAGGAGGACTTACTCACCGTGCTGCTCAGGGTGCAGAGGGACGGCGGCGTGCAGTGCGCCCTCACCACCGAGATCATCACCACCGTCATCCTGGTTATTACCTCAATAATCATTCCACATTTCAAACACGCGTGTATCTTCTTACTAGCTATGAATATGATCGCTCACACTCGCTGATTACAGGAGATGTTTGCCGCGGGGAGTGAGACGTCATCCACCGCACTGGAATGGGCCATGTCGGAGCTGGTGAGGAAACCGCATCTCCTCCACAAGGCCCAGGCGGAGGTCCGGGAGGCGCTCAAGGGGCAACACGGGAAGATAACGGAGGGCGACGTGGGCAAGCTCAGCTACCTCCATCTGATCATCAGGGAGACGCTGCGCCTGCACGCGCCGGTGCCGTTCCTGCTACCCAGGCAGTGCCGGGAGCGGTGCGAGGTGATGGGCTACGAGATCCCCGAGGGGACCAAGGTGCTGGTGAACACCTGGGCCATGTGCAGGGACGGCGCCTACTGGGAGGACGCCGAGGAGTTCCGGCCGGAGAGGTTCGACGATGCGAGCGCCGCCGTGGACTTCAAGGGCGGGGACTTCGAGTTCATCCCCTTCGGCGCGGGCAGGAGGATGTGCCCCGGCATGGGGCTCGGCCTGGCCAACATGGAGCTGCTGCTCGCCAGCCTCCTCTACCACTTCGACTGGGAGCTTCCTCGCGGCGGTGATGGGAAGCCGGAGGAGCTCGACATGTCCGAGTCCTTCGGCATCACCGTGCGGAGGAAGTCCAAGCTCGTGCTGCGTGCTACGCTACGTATCCCATTTTCTCATTAGCAAATTACAATTCGCCTTCGTGTAAGTGTGACGCGCACCATGCCGTTTCCTGACCATGTGTTGATTCAGGTGTCTAATGTCATACGTGCTGTCTATGCCAATCTTTTGTAACTTCTTTGATTGCTTTCCTGGCAGGGGGTTTACTTGAGTTGTTGACTTGATGGCTGATTTTCCTTTTCTTTTCTTTAAGATGCTTGAGCGCCACACCTCTGTGGTACTAGGGTGGTGCGATTTAGGCACCCAATGAACTTCACCAACCTTAACACAAAAACCCTATAAAAGTGACCAACCAAACAAAAAATATATCTCCTAGGCAAAACCTTCAATAAGGTTTCATCCCACATGTGTTGATGATAATGAGTCCAACCGTAGATCATTCTCATGATATCAATTTTGGTTAACACGGTAACCGAAGTTGTATTTCTCTCTACTTCTAACACGTGGCAACTCTTGCTTTGTTCCCGACTCTAATGTCAACTTCTCCTCTTGGCACGTTCCTACTAGTCCATGTATCAAGTTGCTTATGTAAACATCTGATCCCGTATCATATACCCAGATACTGCTAGAATCTGCAATATAAATATCTATAACATTCACAACAAGTGTACCTGAGTCGGAAGTCGCACTCCCACCATTAGCTTTGTCCACCTAGTACTTGTTGCACTTTCTCTTCCAGTGGTCGCCTTCCTTGTTATTATTGTACCCTGTAACTTTGTCGGCTTAGTCATCGAGGCGGTGCTAGAACTCGGATCTAGCGTGACATCTCTCTTTGACTTAGTTTTCTTCTTCGGCCAATACTTCTTCTGTATGTTAGAAGCATTATGCACCATTAACACTTGATTGGTGATGTCTAGCTTGATATCCGTCTCTGTTGTCTTGAGCATCTCATGTAATTTAGTGTATTTTATCCATACCATGCATGTGGTGGTTTGGTATGAACGAACCATATGCACTAGGAAGAGAAATTCAGACTTATATGTGTCGTAAAGTCGTCACCAATAGAGTAGCCTAGCCTATCCAAAGACTGCACATAACAAACCATCTTGATTACATGTGGGGTCGGTGGATCGCCATCTTTGGAAGACATTGTACCTCTCTGTCATGTTTCTTCTTCTCTTGTTTGAGAACAACCCTCAGATTACGGCACTAATTCATAAAGTTGGTTCCATTCAACTTGTCCTTCTCTAAGATGGACCTCAAAGCAGAAATGGAAACTAGAGAGTGTTATTAGATAAACGGGTTAATTGGATTTATGCCACTCCAATTTCCACCTATTGAAGATATGTCATTAAAAAACAAGACTCGAAGATATGTCAATCCAACTTCCTGATACCTATACCCATGCCATTTTATCCAATACCAGGACATATACTATCTAAATACCAATGAACTTACCACTAAATGAACAATTTGTTTCTCCAATCGGTTAATTCCCGTGTACCCAGTTCGGGTACTCACACTCTCCCCGTACCCCACCCCCTTTCCTGCCAGCGGTGGCTGGAGAAGGCTAGCGACAGTGGTGGCTGGAACTGAAGCCCCCGATGTAGCTGTGCAGGGCGCCGCCACTCGCCCTACGTTGTCGTGTATAGCTTGCGGCTTGAGCTATGTGTCATTGTGGCTGCAGGCATGCTTGTTGTGTCCAGAGAAGCTTTGCAGCTTGACTTGTACACGGTTGCGGCTAGATGAAACCGCCCCTAGCGTCTGTCCATGGAATTGCCAATTCCAAGCTTGACTTATGCGCTCAAGGGGATTTGTGGCTTGCCTTGTGCACCACTTCCATTCAACGCAATTTACCAACTATGAAGTTGTCAACTTGCATAATGGCTTTATAAGGATGGATTGCTGATAGGATCAGGGACTATGTAATATAAACTATGTTGACATCCTACCGAATATTTTCGTGATTGGTGTTGATGTCTCTAGACAGAACTTTGCACCTCAGTTTAAGGGCCCATATGTGCCAAAATGGCTCATAATTGAACAAAATGTTGATGTTAGTGTTTACGATTTTCTGTAATTTTTCATTTTTCCTAAAAAGTACAAATTTTTGGCCCAATTTTGACAAGCTTTTGGATAGAACTTAAAATGTTAGATTACATATTCAAACCTACCCAGAAATGGCCCATATTCAAACAATAGACTTATATTAGTCTTTTGATTTTCTATAAGATTTTTATGTTTTTCTAAGAAGTTCAAAATTTGGTCAAAAATTTAAGTTTTTAGCTCCCAAAAGACCACCTGCCAAAAGTTGAAAAAATTGTATTACGATAGACACTCCAATGCATATTGAAATGCATGTATATTTCAACTAGTATTCTCTTTTAAGTGTAGAAAATGACATGGGTACAAGCATGAGAAGGTCGGAATGGCACGTCTTCGGGTCTTGTTTTTTAATGGCATATCTCCGGCCGATAGAAAATGGTGTAGCATAAATCCAATTAACCCTAGACAAAAAAAGATACGACCCCTCTGGCCTCTGTTTCAACATAGCCATTTGTGACCGATCGTCTGCCGACCCGTTGCACACAGGCCTAGCCCATAAGGAGTCCAAGACATCACGTGCCGGCCCATAGCCTGGCCGGGGCCGTGCTTGGGATCTGAACTAGAGCATGCGTGCCGGCTCGACATGCCATTTTAGAATTTTTTTATTTTTATCTACTTTTTTTACTATTTTATCTATTTCCTCCGCCCTAAAATAAATATCTTAAATTTGTTAAAATTCGGATAAACCTATATTCAAATAGCCCGTTTAGTTTAACGGGTCAGCCCATTGAGCTCCCGTGTCGTTACTGGGCCGGAAAGCTGGACACATGGGCGGCACGGCATGACCCGGCTGTTAACTGGTCATGCGTGCTGGGCCAGCCAGGCACGTGAACGCTGTGCCGGGCCGGACCGGCCGGTTGGCCAGGTTTGTACAATCCCCATCCCCTGGCCCTCGTCGGCCTTTCCTCTCTTCGGACCTCCCCCCTCCTTATCGGCGTTATCGTCACCACCAGTCACAACTCGCGGCGCACGCGTGCCAGAGGGAGGAAAAGGGATCTCCACTCCACTTCGCCTCGCGGGTTCCAATCCGGTTCTCGGGCCGAGCGAGCGAGCGAGGAATCGAGGAGCGTAGGGCGAGATGGGGAAGAATCAGGCGTACAAGGCGATGCAGAGGTCGCGGCTGGGGTCCTCGTCCGGCGCCCCCGGCGAAGGGGAGGAAGACGGCATGGTCGGTCCCCTTCCTCACCTTTCCCCTCACAGATCCTTACGCGCTACCCTTTATTTCCAAGCTCGCAATCCATCATCTTGTCCTGATTGCTCCCCCCCGCAACGCAAACCCTATCGAGATCTGCCGTAGACAATATCCATGACCTAATCATGCTCTTCGCTGTTTTCCTTTTTGAGGGGAATTTTTACTAACGAGGGCCGTCACAGACGGACGGTTCATTTCATTCTCCAGAGTGGCATGCGGCGCGCTTGGCCAGCCTCAACAAGACCCACACCCTCACCTGGGAGGAGTTCAAGAAGAAGCAGAAGGTATGGGTCGTCTCTGGTAGCTTTCCCGGTGGATTTAGTTTCTTCTTTATGTCAATATGTTTGCCTAGACCATGATTTAATCCATCAGATCTATGCTGTCTTGTTGGTGCTCCTAATTATGTTGTTGCACTGTGTGGTGGATGCTTAATTGCTAAACTGAAGGCATACTATTTTGCGATCTGTGATGCTCAAATTTGTTGTGACCCGGCACGGGATGGTGATTCCCTTCAACATAATAACTAATGAAGCTACAATGGCATATGGGGGAGAATTAGCATCATGAACTTCTGTGGGACCTTGGTCCTGCACCAACCCTTGTACATTTGCATTTCCCCTGGTTTCCAGACCTTTGAGTTTCTCTAGCTGTGATTTGCCATCAGAAACTCAGACGTGTGTTATCGAAAAAAGAAGTTCTAGCATTTATTTATCAGTGACACAACACTTATTTCACAACCCATCCATGTTAATTCTATAAATCTCCAGAGGTCCCATGATGCCATTTTACTTGGTTTCAATTCCTTTGTTATTCTTGCTCTCTTGGATAATGTTATCAACTTGCTCTTAGACGGAGCATCTGTATGCTGGGCAAACAGATCAATCTTATTCAACATTGGTCAGGCTGCGATTTGTTTCTCCAAGAATGGTGTAGTTTACTTTGCAAACGGTTTACTATTTTCTACATTGACCGCACAAGGTTACTGGCTTACTGCAGAACAGACTAAGCCTTTTTGTACTTATAAGATCACTGTGAAGTTACTGTTGTGTATAATCTGTAGTTTTGCAGTAACTAATGATTCTCTTGTTCTCTAATAGGATGAGGAGCTAAAGAGAGGAGAGGTGGAGGCTGACAAAGATAAAATGATGAGAGAGTATAGAGCTCAACTGGATGCTGAAAGGGCCCAAAAGCTAGGTCGTGGAAGAGACGTTGTAAAGTCAAAATCATCATCCAAGAAAGGTAAAGTAACTAAATAGCCTTCCAAATGATGTTTCTACATTTAGATCATTGGTTAGCTGTTTCTTAAGTCTATTGCCTAATGTTAGAGTCTTCTGACAAAGGAATTTGATTACAGAAAAGAAGGATAAGGATGGAAAGAAACGGAGTAAAAAGAGGAGGAAGGTATACTCTCCAAATAAGAAATACTGCCTCCGGCCCATATTAGTTGACTCAAATTTGTCTAGATACGGGTGTATCTAGCACTAAAACTTGACTAGATACATTTGTATTTAGATGAATCTAAGTCAACTAATATGGGTCGGAGGTAGTATAATATTTTGCACGTATTGTAGGTACATACGTTTTAGTTAGACGATAGCATGAGTTGAGATCTAACCTAACCTCATGCTAAAAGATATAGATTAATGAATAGGAAATACAAAGAGTAATATTATTTAGATGAGTTTTGTGGTTGTAAAGTTTCCTGTATGCTCACTTATTCATTCATAACAGCACAGAAGTTCATCGGAAAGTTCAGACTCATCATCAGAATCGTCAAGCAGTGACGATGAGGATAGGAGTTCAAGAAAGTCCAGGTCCCGTTCAAGATCCAAGAGAAGTAAGAAGGATAAGAAGCACAGGTCAAGATCCAAGCACGCTGGCAGTGATAGCGAGGAGGAAGGCCCTGTCCGTCTCTCGAAATTCTTTGGAAATGCAAAGAATTAGATGCTACATCGATACACCCAAAACCAATTGGCTTGCTCCTGAAGCTACTCACCATTTTAAAGCTGACGATTGGCGGGTGTTGACTGTATTTCTGTTCAGATTACTGTCTGAATGTTGTGGGAACCAGCTTCATTTATCTTTATCAAGAGAACGTTTGGTAATTGGAGAGTTAGGTGTTCAATTGCCATATGGCACGCTGCAACTTGTAAGAAATATGAACTCATTGTTGTACTTGAGGGATAGTGACAGTATTATTCCATCTGAACCGCTTTGTTCCTTTTCAGAAATTGTTTGTTATTCAAACTAAATTTTTCCTGATTGGCTCCTCTGGATGCTGTGCATGAGGCAAATGACATCTAATCAAGTCATTGTTCAATTTGATTTGAGTCAATGCGACTTATTATCTTAAAAATTACAGCAAATGTCACAATGCATACAAAGCAGGTATGTTCGTTTGGGAGTAGAGTTAATTTAGATAAATAATAGAACGTTTATTTTTTATCACAACCGTCTGGGTGGTGTAGTTGGTTATCACGTTAGTCTCACACACTAAAGGTCCCCAGTTCGAACCTGGGCTCAGACAATTATTTTTATTCTTTTTCCCTTCGAACCTGGGTTCAGACAAGCGTGCTGTTTCTCTCAAGTCTTAATTCGTGTGGTCGCTGCTACAGCTTGACAACGTTCTGCCGCACCTATTGTATTCTCGTTCAGGTGGCTGAGGATATGCTCATCTCCTACATGTACCGATCGTCCAAGTCATCAGGACATATACGGAGTATTATTTTGGCAGTAACGATTTTCTGACACGACAGGCATCTCAGTATCACACAACAGTGGTCATGTAAAAGAAGTTATCATATCAGCGGTTTGGTTGCATGTCAATGAGAGTACGAAGTTGTACATGTTAGTACGGTAAAATGGCTCAATGCCCGTAATAATGTACATTAAGACAAAACGTTTAGCTGACGACTGGTAACAATTTTTGGCTCCGCTGCTTAAAGCTAACCCAGAAGCAGTCTTGGTAAGATCAATCGAGAAAACATATGATCTTCTCGAAAACAGTCCTAAACTGCAGGATGATCGAGACTTCCTATGTGGATCCTTCTAACTCTTCTCCAAAGCGATCCAGCCTCGACACCTCGGCGTCGTAGTCACGGATCAGAGCATGTTTGATGGAGCCGTCATCTTCGCTCGCTTCTACCTGCCTCCCACCAAACCTGCATAGCAAGAAATATACTCTGTAAAAACTGTTTTCTCAGACTAACATGTTCTTGTAACACTTGAAATCAGTCTCGCCGAGAGATTGACAAACTCAAGATGCAGAGTAAACATAATTTACTGATGTTTAACAGTAACATCAGAAACCAGGGGAAGAGAACGACACAGGGATATATGTTAAAACATACCATCTCCCATCCATCGTCTCGATGCATTTCAGACCATCTTTCCGGTCTTTGAATTTCACCAATATAACTCCTTGTGGATGATTTTCACAGACCTGCGATAGCAACATGTAAACAAAAGGTGGTAAGCGGAAAACAGACAAATAAACAAGAAAACCTAGTGGTTAAAAAATAGGTTACAAAGGCCTGCAAATGATAGGAAGAAGTAACTGAGGGTAACAGCAGGGCTGTATAGCAGTCTGACTGGTTTTGAAACTCAGTATGTGCACGTGGATATTCAATTTGTTGGCTAGAGTTAACTTTGCTACTCAGCACACTTTGATCACGACTCGTCACTGGAAAGCAAAGTCTGGCCAGCTTTCACATAGCAATGAACAAGAACCAGTCAATTTGGTATAGAATGCAGATACAGTTCTCCGGTATGTCTATTAGTCGCAGGGCTTAGGGCAGGCTAAACTCCAAAAAGCGGTCAGCACATCCCAAAGGTAAACAAGAGCTTTTGTACTCCATAAGGTTTTGTATCATATCATGATTCTACATGATTGTGGAGAAATACAGTTACAAGTCAGTCTGCTAAGTATTTAAACTACTCATTCGTCTGTACTGATTCCTTAACATGTTCTCAAACTAATCTATGTGCTGTGATTTTTCCAATAATGGCAAAAAAAAGACATGTGTGTGAAACTAATAATTACCTTGACATTGTCAACCGGACCAAACTTAACGCATTCTTCTTTAACATCTTCCTCAAGGGTGGGAATAAGTGTTTCATCCTCCTGCAAAGATCAGGAACTTCTTCCTTAATATAACAGAGATGAGGAAGAAAGTTGCTACGAAGTATGAACCGAAGGGGAGTAATCTGAAACAGTGTACTGCTCCATATGAAAAGAGAACATTAAATTTGTAAATGTCAAGCATACTGCTGCTACTTACTCTCAATTCAGCAGGAGTGAACATATTCCGCAAAATCACCTGAGTAGGAATCATCACCTTCTTATCATCGTGTCCACCTAAAAACAAAAGGGTGGTCACCAGAATTAGTTGAAGTTTTAGTCTTGGGACAAGGCTAATTTGAGAATGCAGATAATAATGAAGAAGCAACTACTCATCTAGTCATCTGCAAATGTCATAATGATTAACAAACACCCCGCGTACAAGATAGTTTCTGCAACCTAATGCTTTTAGAGCTATTTTGCTACTTGGACAAGATTCATAAGTTGTATCTGCTTCTACAATGCCAATGTTTTCCATGGATCTCACACCATACTAATAGTGCTACACGTTACTAGCATGAAACGTGCAAAGCTTGAACATGACCCACGGTTGCGCCCCGTCAACACAGGAGCAACGGAAACTAGCTAGGTAAATTTGTAAATAACATGCCACACATTGAAATATATCATAAGAAAAATACATACCCCATCCCAACATCTTATCTTCAACCTTCTTGCCTTTCTTTTTCTTTTGCTTATCTGCCTTCTTAGCCAAGAATACCTCACCTGATGCAGATGCGAAGACATTAGTGACATATTTTTTGTAGTTTGTGTAGTTTTAATAAATTGTGTAACTTACCTTTCTGCTGAAATTCTGCCACGCTTACAGACATCAGGATCTTATCACCAGGACGGAATGATGTCCCATCCAATAGTTGAATTGCTAATGGCACAGACGGTTCCTAAATCATTGAAAGAAAAAATGTACAAAGAAAAAAATTAACATGCATATCTTCCATAGCAAACAGTAAAAGCAGTCAGTTTGGTAAGTTTCACATGGAAAAACCTTGAGATAGGTCACTAGTGCATCGCCCTTTTTTCTGCCTGTTTCCTTATCAGTATAGATTTTCACTCGGGGCTTCCTTGTCTCTAGATCCTACATCATCAAATATTTAGAAATGCATCAGTGCTCTGAAGTTCAGTAATAGAATATTGATTATGAATGAGACAAAGAGACATATAGCTATCTAAATATAGGAAATAGTAAACAAGTATCATAATCATGTAGAGTTTAATTTAGACCTGACCTTCGTTATAAGGATATCCATCCAAAGATAATCTATGGTTAAAGTCTCCAATATGAAAATATCTACTGTCATCAATACCTACTACGAGTTCCAGATAGTTAGCTCACCTAACCCTAAAATGGACAGATTTGACGTGAAGGTATCAAGATATGAACGACTCAAGCTATAAACTTTAACATGCACAAATGGCAACCATAGATCTGTCAAGGTACTGGGTAATGATATAACCAAGTTTTTCCATAGGTAGAACAGAAATATCATTGAGATTAAAATACTGAACAAATCAGTCTGTATCAAGTTTAAATTGTCTCTGCAAGACAGAAAAAAAATGCATACCTCCTTTATAATTCCACACTTGGAAAATACCTCTACAATCTGCAAAAGAAATCCATTAACAGTAGTTTTTCTATGATAATAAACGTGTTAACATTTCATGTTGAAAATGGTCTTTCTAAGAGAAAAAAAAAGTAGCCTCAGCTTTTGGAGTTATAAGCAAATTACCTCCTCGGCTGTGACGTCATCAGGCAAACCAGTAACATAGACATTTGTGTTAACTTTGAGATCAAACCAACCTTCTGGAGGCTTGTCAGCTTCCTACCCCAAAATAAAGTTTGAGAGAATTAGCTTGAGCAGAACTTGTCAATAACTCCCTGGAAAATAAATTGAGAACTGTACCTTCTTTTCAGCTAGCTTCTCAGTAGACTTACGCTTCTTTTGTTGTCTCTTTCCTACCTTTTCTGGTTCTTTGTTTTGTTTTTCAGTTAAAGCATTGTTTTCATCTAATGTGGATGAAACAGGAATGTCTGGTGGTTGAAATACTTCTTCCTCAACTGCAAAAGTCATGTCGTCAAGTCCATAGTCATCCTTTTTACCTGATATGCCATTCTCTTCATAGCCTTCCATTTTACCCGATACATCATTCTGTAGAAGGTACATGGCAAAATAGGTTAGCTAATAGACACTGATAACTAGGAATGTTAAAACAAGACGAATAAGGGAATGAACTTCTCCTGAAAGGAAGAACAGCTGGTGCAATATAGAATACAATCTTAGAAAAATATCGCGTAGCCTACAGGATATGACATATTGACATAGAAAACAATTAACATAAGTAACTAAGGAAACCTAAATAATCAGCTGAACCACCGTTTAGACTAATATATTAGTTTAAAAATAAAGTAACTTTTTTGGGAATAAAACTCCCAGGCAACACTAAACCTAATTTCCATACAGCTGGCTGTGAAAAATAGGTGCATTGAAAGGGAGTATGATGAGGAATGAGACAACGAGAGAAAGTGCGCCATGAATTTGATAAAACTCTGGTTTCCATAAAGTTATTCATGGAAGGGTAGATTTTGTGGAAATTTTAGAACTCATACAGACTGGTCAAGCACATACAATTGCTTTGTGTTTCTAATCGACATAACCTGGGGTAAATCTTACTGAACTTTGGATAATGTGAGTTAAATCTGGGGAGAAACCACAACTACAGGACATTTATGAGTAATTTTGTATTGAGGGCTATTTGGGAGAGAAAAATTATAGTAATAATGCGCTATTTGGTAGCTGTTGCTCATCAAGCTGTGAAGGATCACACTGGTTCAAACTTACAGTTCGAGTTGGTTTGCGAGAGTACAACTTGGTAGTGTTTCTGATTAGCTGATCCCGATTCAACAAGATTTGTTTCTTACCTACCGTTCCACCACGAAAGATCGAGCAACCCTACAAATAACATTCTGTCTAGGTTGATTCATCGATAAATCAGTTGCAGTGGCTTCTTTTCAGTAAATCTGCATGTAAAATGGGCATATATTCTGGCTGGAAGGTTGTTTCAGAAAGAAAAACTTGCAGCGACATTCCTGGCCAAAGTAAAATTTTCATTGCACAATCCCATCAGCAACTTTACTTTGACTGAGAAGACTAAAGTGCCAAATGTCATGCACTAAATTTGCCAAGCTAATAGCACCTATAAAGTTAACAAAATCATGTAGCCGAGATGATTAGTACTTGTTTCACTACGTGATTACAGTTAAGTGACCTAAAATCCTGAATAGCGAAGTACCAACAGGATTGTTCAGCTGATGATGGTTATCTATTATGCCTAGCGATTGAAACTTGAAAGGCAACACTTACTTGAGGAACCATTGCCCTCAGGGTGCGATCCCACTTGTAGATGGTGCCATCGTCATCAGTAAATTCTTCCACACCATCTGGGGGAGATGCTGGTCGCTCATCGGGATCATCGACGCCATGCTCTTTGTGTAGGTCATGATGTGCAGGCTTGTCTTTCAATGCTTCCCCCTCTGACTCAGATTCCATAACCTCCTTCTGGAATTTCTCTAAATCATCTTCAATTTCTGGGGCAAAAGGCCGTTTGAAAGAACATCAGGATACCACTTGGAGTGAACCATATTGAATGTCTTTCTTTAAAGAGAATGTAGAAAACATTAACCTTGTTCGGGTTGAACATTCTTTGTGACCCCAGAGTGCACCTCCGGAACCGAAGACAGTGGCATCCATTCACTCCTTCCCTCCGCCCAGAGCATTGTGCTCTCATTGAGATACCCATTAGCAAAATGGTCTGCAAAGGACCCAAGTTACTCAAACACAAACCAAAACGAAAACAGGACACATAGATCTTCAGAAAGTAGGGGGCTAGCTGCTATTCTGAAACAATACACGACAACAGCACAAGAAAAGCAACTTCACGGCGTAAATTGAGCGTTAACATAACATGTAGAACACACTCTCATAATGCAAATTCAAAATGCTACCGTCAGCTACTACAATTACTTCTAAATCCATTTAAACATCAATTTACTGGTTACCCCAAAAAAAATCCAGCTTATGGGTAACACGCCCAAATGGACAACCTAACAAGACCTGATCCTGGGCTTGGCATCACAACAAGCACAGCCCCCAAAACTCTGATATACACACGAAACGCAAACTAGTGACTAGGGGAGCCTTGTGGCTGCAGCATGTCCGCACGCGAAGTTTCCGTTTTCGCGAGGATTCAAGCACATACTGTGACCTAGTTGCGTCCGCATTCGCCCTAATCGATATAGCGAGAAGATTGGGTGGAAAGTGGGGGGAAGAGGTACCTCGAAGCTCGGTGAGCGTGTAGGGGCCGACGTGCTCCTGGCTCGGGCCGAGCACGTACCAGCCCACCTGGCCGCCGCTATCCATGGACGCCCCGAGCGCTAGGAGTGGGGGCTGTCCGGTCTCGTCGCCGTCGGCGACACAGAATCGGTCTCGTCAAGCGACCGCTTGAGAAGGGGAAGGATTTGGGGGCTGGGGTTTCCAGAGTGGTCTGTCTAGACCTGGGTCAAGCGGCTCTGGGCCGAACGGTTCGGTACCTTCGGGCTATTGGGAACTCGTGAAATCTAACTTACAGCTGCACGATCTCGATCCTACGGTGTCTACGACCCAGCCACAGTGTCTTAGTACCAATATTGAGCCCTTTCTTCCAGGTCGGAGAGAGAGAGAGAGAGAGAGAGAGAGAGAGAGAGAGAGCTCCATTTCCGCATTGATCACTGGCGCTTCTCCCGCAGATCCGTGGGGACGTGCGAGGTGCTGTCACCGGCGGCGTTTACTTCATTGTGCTGGCCCCCGCAACTTGTGTCGCCGGATCCATTTTTCGGCGGTGGGAGGGGAGGAGGAGAGGTGGGGTGGGTGAGGTCGGCGGTCGATTCCGTCGCCGGAGCACATCCTGAAGTATCCTGACCACATCCTCTCGTCCGCGTCTGCATCTTCTCCCCGCCGGCCACATCGTCGACTCTTTGGCTACATCAGCAGCGACATCGTCGAATATCTTGGTCATATCGTTGAGATTTTGCAGGCTAATCTTGGAGCGGTCAGGCACATCATCGATTCTCCTCACTTATTTTGACATACGACCGACTAGATTCTTGTTCTTTTGGCTAACATCTCCGCCACATCTGGCAAGGTACCATAGCTCCACCACATCTAACATAGATGTTAGTAGATCTGGTTGGATAATGCATGTTGCTTTCTGTGGTGTACATGATGCTCTCTGTGGTGGTTGTCTCTCTATCTGATTTTGAATGTTGCTTAATGTGTCTACTTTATAGTTCCTTCTTACTTAGTTGTGATGGTTTTTGTTTGGGGATGTTGCTCTATCTATGGAATGTTGCTCTCTGTGGTGTACATGATGCTCTCTGTGGTGGTTTTTCTAGTTCCTTCTTACTTAGTTGTGGTGGTTTTTGTTTGGTCTAAATTGGTATGTTGCTCTATCTGTGGAATGTTTGCTCTCTGTTGTGGAAATGTTGCTCTGGTGGGGTCTTGGATGTTGCTTATATGTAGGATGTCAATTTGCTTAACCCAGGTGGGATGTTGCTCATATAGATGTTGCTCTGTGTGTGGATGTTGTTTTCATATAGATGTTCCTTTTCACATAGATGTTTTGCTCTCTGTGTGGATGTTGCTTTTCACATAGATGTTTGCTCTCTGTATGGATGTTGCTCTGTGTGGATGTGTTTGTGGATGTTGTTGTGTGTCAATGGTGTTTGTATCAATGGTGTTTTGCTCTCTGTGTGGATATTGCTTTTCACATAGATGTTTGCTCTCTGTATGAATGTTGATCTGTGTTAGATGTTGCTATGTGTTTGCTTTATATATAGCATATCAATAGCTCAGGTGGGATACCCCTCTTTCTATGGGATGTCTGATACGTCCAAAACGTATCTACTTTCTCGAACACTTTGCTATTGTTTCTCCTCTAAACTTGTGTGATTTGGATACAACTAACACGAACTGACGCTGTTTTCAACAGAATTGCCTTGGTGTCTTGTTTTTATGTAGAAAATGAACTATCAGGAAAAATCCCGGAAAATATGCCAAAAACTATTTCTCACCAGAAAATCCATGGAGCCAGAAGGGGAGACAGAGGGGAGGCCTGGGGGCCCAGACCCATCCCAGGCGCGGGCCCTCTGACCCCGCGCCTAGGGGAGGTTTGGCCACCCCAGACAGCTCCTCGGCCTTCCTCCGCGCCTATAAGTTGCCTTCTGACCTAAAAACAGAGGGGGGTTCGATAGTTTTCCAGAAAGAGTTCCGCTCTGCCGCCTCCATGAGAAACCAAGATTCGGATCCAGAAACTCCGTTCTGGCACCCTGCCGGGACGGGGAATTTGGAGAGGATCATCGCTATCGTCATCACCAACGCATCTCCATCAACCACCGATGTTTCCCTCATCCATGAGTGGGTAATCCCCCGTTGTAGGCTTGGGGATGGTAGGGATTGGATGAGTTCTATCATGTAATCGAATAAGATTGTTAGGGCATAGTGCCTAGTATCTCTTGTGCTATTTGACTTTGTTGCAACTTGTTGTGCTTAATGCTTGTCACTAGGGCCCGAGTGCCATGATCTCAGATCTGAACTTATTATTGAATCATTATGATAGTATTGTTTGTGATCTTATCTACAAGTTGTGTACACATATCATTGTCCGGATCCAAAGGCCCCAAAGTGATAATAATTGGGACAACCGGAGGGGATGGCTGTGGTGTGAGGATCACATGTGTTCACGGAGTGTTAATGCTTTGCACCGGTGCTCTATTAAAAGGAGCACCTTAATTGCCAGTAGTTCCCTAGAGGCCCCGCTGCCACGGGTTGGCTGGACAGAAGATGTTGTGCAAGTTCTCATTGCGAGCACGTATGACTATATTTGAAGCACATGCCTAGGATTGTTTAGTACTTGGATGCTTGTTATTATTTATCTGCAATGCCCTATATCTTGAAGTTACATGTTTAGACTTGTCCATGTAACGCCCGTCCATCCATCCCTATGCCTACCGCACTCGAATCCTACTGTTACCGTTACTGTTACTATTGCTCCTGTTGCTGTTGCTGTTGCTTTGCTGTTGCTACTACCAAACTTTTGCTACTGATAAACTTCTGTAAGCAAGAACTATTTACAGGTGCAGCTGAACTGACAACTCAGTTATTAAGGCTTGCAAGTATTCTTTGGCTCCCCTTGTGTCGAATCAATTAATTGGGTAATACTACTTGCGAAGACTGTTGCGATCCCCTATACTTGTGGGTCATCAATGTCATTTTGATCTGTTTATTTTTAGTGGTGTTTGTCTAGTTTATATCCACCCCAGCCTCTGGTTTTCGTTTGTCGCTAAATCTAATGCATGTCATTTTTACATTTTCTAATGAATGTAATATCTGTTTTTAGCTTTGAATTTCTTTGAAAATATACTCTAGTATATTAGACATGTTTCATCTTACAAAAGCCTATGTTTTAATATAGCAGGTACGAAAATGACAAATCCAAGTAGTGCTAAGAAATCTGGGAAGAAGCACTCGAAGCTAAGTTTGACGCGGAAGAAGCTCACACTTAGGTCTAAGATGTCACCACTACACTATGACGATCAAGGAACATCCACTGATAACATGATAGATGGAGACGATGTTGAAGAAGTGCACGAAGAGAGTGACACCAACAACAATGAAGAAGAACAGGCCATTGTCTTGTCACAAGTAAAACCAAACCTTCCCATTTTTTTCTGCATCTGAATGTCAACGGCTCTTAAAATGCTTAGTTATAGTTGATGTTTCATTAGTTTTTGTAGGTAATTTCTTAGGCAGATCCCATTCATGTAAAATGTTACTTTTCCTAAGAGATGTAAACACAATGTGCATGTTTTTTTATCTTGCCTTTGCTAAAGGTTTTAGTTGCACCAATTGCCTATGTGATATACTTGTGTTTTTACAACTTCTTGTTTACATTTTCGGGTGCGTGTTATCTATTTTTTTGTTTTACCTCTCGTCCATGTGCTCCATGAAAACAATAATATTCTAAATTTGTAGACTGATTATCTAGATGTAAACTTGATTAAAATATGATCCCACCCATAAGATTTTTAAATGTGCTCATGTTTTTTATTAGGCCAAAGCAAAGAAGTTGCTACAGAGGGCATCACCAATGAAGTTGGTCAGCTTATACCCTCATATGTCAGAAGATCAAAAAACTATGATAAGGAAGGCAGATTACGGTGGACTGTTGGACATCAAGTGCTCGAAACTTCAACCAAAACTTTGCAAATTTCTCATGGAAAGTTTTGACCCAGTATCTTGCAACATGGTATTCCCTGGCCGTGGCGTAATCCCTGTCACTGAACTTTCTGTTAGAGAAGTTTTAGGAGTGCCGCGCGGCAATGCTGAAGTGATTTATGAAGTGTATTCGGAGGCCACCAAATTCATGAATAGGAAGATGGGAAATGAGGGCAGAAAGCAGCCAACCATCACTTATCTGAAAAAGAAACTTCTGGCTATGAAGAATGCAAATAGTTCATACCTAAGGTTGTTCATAACATTAGGAGTATGCATCCTCTCTAGAATATATCCATCAATAGTTAACATTAAGCAAGCACACAAGTTGAATGTCTGCAAGTTTGTGATCATGGTGATCCGAAAAGCTACCAAATCAAAAGCAGAGAAGGCCATTATGAAATCGTGCATGTTATATCTAATGGTACATACCACATCCATTTTATATCTAGATCAAAGTTCTTGAGTTTTGCATGTTTATTTTTATTTTTTTGACAATATGTTATTTCTTCTTTTTGCCTCGCATGTCAAATACCTAGATTCTTTAGAACTGAAATATATGCATATCAATGAACAAGGCACATATGGACCAATGCAATGGTCAAGAAAGCTATACAACAGGATACCGGTAGTGATGGTTGCTTCGGAATGGCAGCGGTAATTTAGCAGAAACATCTTCTAATGTTAAGCTTTAGATGTAATCTTGCTTTCAGTTTCCTGTGATGCTATTTCTTCTACTTTTTACATCTTTTTATGTTTGACAAATTTTCATGCAAAACTAGATGTATTTTTCAGTTGCCATCATATAAATCAAACTCTATAGAATTGTTGAATCAAAACTAGATGTTTTTTCAGAACTGCTAGATGCTCTTGTTTGCAAACTAGAATCTAGCCATTTTATGTTTGAACATCTTTATTTTTTTCTCCTTCATGCAGTTGAAACCTGAATTTGCAAGCATAGCCAGTCCACCATCATCTCTTCAAGTAGAATCTAGCGACCAGTCTGAAAATGAACAAGAAGACAATCCAAGCAGTAGTAATCCTTTTAACACAAAATGCAAAGAAGAGCACAAAGCTCATGAGGAAGGTCGGAGCATTCTTTTCGCAGACACACATATGATTGATAAGTTTATTGAAGTTCATGCGCCACCATACCGTACATTGTAAGTAAGTTCACCCTTTTTTGATGTTACTATTTTTTTTGGTCTTAAGCAAGATGGTTCAAGTAGCACACTAACCATGTTTTGCTCTATAGGATACAACAAGGTAGAAGGAGTCTATTGAGTATGCCTGTCACGGTTTTGAATCAAGCTTGCAAATATTCATGAGAAATCTGCTACCTCGACCTGTCAAGCAACCAAGTACTACAAGCAAGAGCAACCAAGTACTACAATCCAGTTCCGAGAAACTGAAGGAGAAGGTTTCCAACGAGGAGGAATGTAACCAAACCCCAAGGTGTTCCAGCGACAAGGACGAGGAGAAACATCAGGGATCTAATGTTGCAGATGAGGACCAAGAATCTGAGGTTAGTGGAGAAAGTTTGGCAGAAACTAATCACAAAGTGATGAATTTAGAGACTTTAATGGAAGCCCAAGTTGTCATAGATGCTGCAATGGCACACTCAATTGCCATGGGGACTCAAACATGGCACACAAGCACAGATGTTAACAAACAACAAGTTGGATCACAAGAAAGCTCTAAGGATGTGAACAAAGAACAAACATCCAAGTTATAAGCTATGAGAACTGTGTGTGATGACGAAGATGCAAGCCAGAAAAATCAGGATGACAAGGACAGAGATGCCATTGAGTCATGTGGAAAAGAGCAGCACAGATTGGAGGAGATCAGTAAGAGAGGAGATGTTCCAATGGAGGTCACAAATACTGATGTTGTACCAGATTTAGCAAAGGATGTTACTGATATCAACAAAAAACCAGAAACAGCAAAATTCCTTATGGTTGATTCAGCTGCGCAGATAAAAAATCATGATGTTCTAATTGAGGAAAACATTGTACAGATGCCCAAGAGTAAACTAACATCTTCATCAGAGATTAAGGATGAAGATTTCAGTATACCAGTTTCAAGCAAGAAACCTAAGGGCACACCTATTAGATTAAGTAAGAATGAAGATGAGGGTGAAGACAGTTTCAACAACTCGAAAGATAATAGGGGGACGGAATTCATGGATTTCTTGCGTGGCTCACCCATTCCCAAGATCAATCATCCTGTATACGAGCCCCATGAATTTCTTGATATAGAGTGGGCAAAGAAAACCAGCACCAGTGAAGTTATGCATGACATACTCAAAACATTGCCCCGACATAACTTGGAGGAAGCAGGTCAGGGACTTGAAAATTTTCTTGATGCAGAACCAAGGCCAGAGTCAGCAAAGCTACTTGCAGATATGTTACCAAAAGTATCGGAAAAGAAACGGAAGAGAGTAACTTTTGCTGATCAGAACCCAAAAATATCAAAGACAACAACAGTTGTTTCTACATCACCAAGTAGGTCGCCATGCAGGTATAGAACAAGAGTTGTAGTTCGAGAAGCATCATTCAGCCAGAAAGATGGAACCATCATTGGAAATCCAACAACATCAGCTACTGCAGAAGAACAAGTATCTCCACGCTGCAAGCAAAGAAAAAAGCCCATCAGGTAGGACCACCCGCATTATTTCAAGGTCAGACAAGGCACTGACTCTTTGTGAAAATGCAGCAGATGGCAAAGTAATAAATACTCTAGATTCCGCACCCCAAACTACAACAACTAGTGTACCAGACTCAGCATTTGTTGACTCAATGAATAGGAAGCTGAACTTTGACACTAGTGAGTCAGAAAAGAAGAAGAGGGAAGCATTACTGTTAGCACCAGATGCTCCTTCTTTTGACCTTTGTACACCATCAGATGATGAGTCAAACAAAGAAGAAACAACAGTCGTGGCACAGGAGGCTGGATGTAGCGAACCACAAAAAGAATCATCTAACTTGGAAATCACAACAGTTGGACATGAATACCAGAAGAGAATATCCAAAGCTGCCAAGTTCGACAAATCACCTTATGTGAACTATGAAACGCAGAAGAACTACAGCGTAACCAAACCAGTTGAGACTCTGTACAACATGGTGTGCAAACACAGTTTCAAGAGTCGGTTGACAACGAATGATGAAACTGTTGTCGATGTAGGTAGATACTACATAATTGTTGGTAATCTAGCTGATTCGGTGAAACCGGGGAAAAAACTGATGAACATAGTTGCTGAGGTTGCTATTCACATTATAAAATAAGAAAACACAAACCAAGCGAAGTACGTCATGCCGCTACGTGTAGCTGTAAGTTTAATGTTGTTCCTTTTTTCTTTTTTAAGTGTAACATCTTGGTCTAGTTTTTAGTTTTTTCTGTTCAAAAGAGTTGGTACTAACAACATTCATCTACATATCCTTTGTTTTTCCTAGGAGTACCTGATCGACTGCCGCTTCGACCTTAAAGATGTTAGAAGATGCTTCGAGATAACCCCTACTAACAAAATGGATGAAAAAGAAGTTGTAAGAATCTCATAATTACCTGTCTTTTAAATATTCTCAAAACTTGGATTTTTCTTAACTAATATTGTTTAACAAGAAGAAATTTAACTTGCTGTTTTTTTACATGCAGGTTTGCTTTCCAACTTTGCAAAAGTTGACAAACATGTCTGATGATCAATCAGGCCACTACTGGCTGGTTGTTCTAAACATCAAAGCTCAAAGGTTCGAAATCATTGACTTCCTATGTGAAAATGGCGAAGCATTACTGATGCACAGTTGCCATCTACTAGTGGCTGGGATCAAAATAATGTGGGAAAGATACTTCAAAGATTCAAAAGTGCAGATTTCAACTTGGCCAATTGAAATTATTGAAAGCCCGAAGCAAACTAACACGTAAGTGATCACCCACAGACTTACACTTTTTTAAAGCGATGTATGTTTTTGCTTCACTTCATCTTGCTTATATATAAGATGTTGCCTTTCTAAACACATAAACAAAACTCTACAAATTTCTACATCCTGCCTAAGTGAGCTTTTTTTATCAGGTATGACTGCGGGTTTTTCACTCTAAAAAACCTGGAAGAAAAGCATGGCAGAAAGGTGCCAACTTATACATAGAAGGATATGCCAAACATAAGGAAGCTATTCACTAACAAATGGCTTCATTTTCCGAAGAACACAACAACTTGGCAGTGTTACATCTAGTTCAACAGTAAGTTTTCATCTTTTTTTCTGTTCAAGCAACTGTAAACTTACATTGCATAACATGCTTACATCAAACATGCTATATTATTTGTGAAATAGCAAAGAAAAATGAACAACGAGGAACATGTAAAATACATTTAGGAAGACAATGAGAATTCCAATTTTCACATAACTAAGAAATCACTAAAAAGGCCGGTTTATTTTTCCATATCTACTACTTGAAAAGCGAAACTGTAGGGTGCTTTGCTGGATCAGATAGCCTCAATGGACAGTTATGACTATCATGGTCTATCTCTTTGCAAAGTGTGCATTTAGTCGGACGAGGATTCTGAAGATGTAACCCACTTTTCTTCTTCTTTTGAGCTAGCCTTCCCTTAGTGGCCGTGACAGCAGGGTCTTGCGCTTTTCTGTTGGTAGCAAGGGTGGGATCTTCTTCCATAGGTGCACCATTTGCCATGTTAGTGCTCTCATGAACTACTAGAGATTTCTCCTTCTTCCTTTTCAATGCATCTGCAGCAGCCTTTTTGAGATCAGCCATGTCTTTCTCCATTGCTTTCATGTATTTCTCATCAATCTCTTTTGTTTTGTCTAAGGACGCCAAACCAACAGCAAGTTTAGCAAAATCATTGCATAGGTTCCCATAACGCAACATCCTCATATCTTTCCTTGACAGTTTCTTAGCTGGATGAACAACTTCTTTTGGCTCAATGGTTGGTACAACTATATCCGGAGGAGGTTTGGACCACCTAGCAAGGATGTAGCGGTCTGGTATCCGATGCACCGCACCCAAATGGGACATAACCTTCATTACATGGCAACAGAGAATACCATCCTTCTTGATCTTATAACATTGGCAGTTGTATATTTCATTCTCCAAATCAACATCAACCATGTAACTTCTTCTGCCATAACCATAGACAGCCCCCTGAATTGGAACAATTTCAAAGACGTCACCTCCATGATCAAAAGCATTGTAGGAAGTTATCTTACGCAACTCAACCTGAAAACGATTGTAAATCGGCAGAGTGTATGTATCTAAAATCTGCTGCTCCATAGGGAATTCTGACCAAAGTCTAACAGTTTTATCCTCGCCGACAAACTCATGCGAATCTTCAGCTACATCAATCTGCTCGTGTAACTTCATGTATTGTTTGAAGAAGCGAAAAAGGATATCATGGGGACTAACATACTTCTTAAGAACCGCGTTGAACCCTTCACTTCTTGTTGTAGTCTGTAGGAACGGGAAAAAGCGGTGCTGGAAGTAAACTGGAACAAAGTTCTGTCTTAGATCATAGATATCAAGAAAATGAGCATTCTCAACAATATCATGCTTGATTAACATCTCGGACCACTTGGTCTCAAACTCCTCTATACTCAAACTGTAATCAATGACTTCATTGAAATTCTTCCTTAATTCTTCTTTCTGCTATGAAAGGACCAAGCTTCTCTTGCACTTTCTGCATTATATGCCATCTGCAATTCCTATGCACAGCGTACACCAACAAAGTAAGGATTGCACTCCTCATAGCACCATCTTGGTCAGTTATGATGTTATCCGGATGCAAGCCATCCATTTCATCTAGAAACATCTCAAACAACCATACAAAATCTTTTATCCTCTCATTTCGGACAAAACCACACCCAAGTCGAATGGATTGTCCATATCTGTTGATACCTATGATCGACACACACGACATCTTATACCTGTTTGTCATGTACGTCGTGTCAAAGGAAATGCAATTATTGTACAGCCTGTAAGCATCCCGTGTAGCACCATCTACCCAGAATATTCTCTCAACTCGAGACAACTCGTCAAGGTAGAACTTGTAGTAGAAACGCGGATCCTGTTTCTTCAACTCTTCAAAATAATCCAACAACTCAGGTATATCTTGAAATCTGTCTTTTTTGCCACTTTTTGCCATGTAGTTACTCATAGTTTTGCTGTCATATGGTACATTCTGCTTGTTTTCATAAAGCTCAGCCATAATCTGCATAATCCTCCCAGAACTGAGGTTCACCTCATGCAACAAGTCTATAAATTTTCTCTCCTCTTTTGGTATTTTCTTGTGCGATCTCAGATATTTCTTCAAAGCAAACTTCTGGATAACATCATGAGTGTGTTCCTCTACAAACTGCGTCACTTGTCATCTATCACCAATGCGCTTCACCCTCATCTTCGCCTTGCAATCGCATAGCTTGGTGATAGTACGTTTCCTTTGCTTCAATGGCACTTCTTCTCCCTCTGCATTTTCCCCTGATTTGTTGCACACAAAAACACTCTTGTCCTTCTCACCATCTTTTGCAGATTTCTTTGATGACTCTATCTTCACTAAAAATCCAATATGTTTAGCGTATCTATTGTAATGAACCAATGCTTCATCAAGCGACGCAAACAACATCCCGATAAATGGAGTTTTTGGAACAAAACCCTCTGGAGTAGATTGAACCTCATCCTCACTGCCACTTTCCTCACTAAAAAGTGTCACCCCTGTTTGTGCACGAAAAGTAACATCAGGCCTTAGCTGCACATCTCGCACATCTGTATCAGCAGCGGATGTTCCAGCATCAGCCCGAGCATCACGGGGAGCCGATGTCCCAGCCCCATCGGCCTGGACATTAGGTTCTTCTGCTGAATTTAGTGGCTGGTTTAGATCAAACCCTCTAAACCACCACTCGAAACCTCTTGTCATTTTTTGTTTTACATTCACTCCTGAAATTTACAGAACACATTATCAGCGAAGTTCATTACAGAACAACAAAGTTATTCTGAACATAAAGCAAACAAAAATGTTACTTTTTTACTTCACAATTAATTCACAACAACATAGTCATTTTTATTAACTTTTTTCTACTTGTAACTACAGATTCATGTTACATCACAACAAATGGAAAAAGGTGGGACCTTTTTTATGCCTGAGTGTATGTTCTATCATACTGAAGAGAGGAAGAATGATAATGTGCCCAAAAGATATGAACATCACTTCTGTTTTTGTGTTCTAAGATGTTCAGTACATGCTACCACTACTTCTGTTTTTGTGTTCCAGGTTATCACTGTTTTATTATATCTGCTAGGGTGTTATCACTGCTTTTATGCTAGGATGTTATCACTGCTTTTTCCTGCTACCTACTTTTGTTTTTGCACTGGTACAATGTTACAAATTGGTAGGATATTATCATGGATGGTTACATGGCAGGATGTTATCCTGTGTTGCTCATGAAAGGACCAACAAATTGGTAGGATGTTATCATAGATAACAAGATGGTTACATGGTAGGATGTGGTTAATGCATGTTCCAAGGCAGGATGTTTTCATAGATGGTTATATGGTAGGATATTATCTGCTAGATTTTTTCCCTATGTTGCTCACGAAAGGATGTAATCTTTACAGGATGTTAGAGCAATCACATGGACAACATACGAGGATGGGGAAGAGGGATTGTGGTAGTAGTAGTAGAAAAGGAGGAGAGGAATCACAGGATGTTAGAGCACGTACCTCAGCAGGGTATCCTCTGTGTAATTTTTTGACGATGTTACTTGAGCATGTGCCTGTGTCCTGGATCGAGCTCCCAAGTAAGCTGGGGAAGATGTTAAGCTAGGGAATAAGCTGGGGATCGAGCTGGGGAATAAGCTGGGGAAGATGTGTAAGCTGGGGAAGAAGAATAGGTGTAAGTTTACACCTGCCGATGTTGAAGGAGGAGGATGGAGAGCTCCATGGAGCCTGGGGAACGAGATCCAGATGTAATCGCTGGTTTGAAGGAGGCGGAGGCGGAGGCGCAGGGGATATCTGGTAGTAGCGTCAATTCCACGCGGGGGCGCGCGTGCGTGAGTTTCCCGCTGGGCTGTTCTGTTTTCGGGGCATACCACACGTGAATCGGGGGAAGGGCCACCTGATCAGAACTGATCTCGCGTTAAGACATATCTAGGTCGACCTCGGTGTAGCCGCTCCCTTGGGAATTTTTGTTGTGAGAAAATGTTGACCGATCTGTTACCTAAAAAATAGCTAACCGATACACATTGGTGCACTGTAAATTCGGTTTGGTGCTCGGTTTTGACCGAAAAGAATTGTATCAGCACGAATAACTGCAAGCCTTCTGGAAATTTGAGAGGCCGCAGCAGTCCCCTCTCGATTTTTTTGTGGTCACCTTTCAGAGTAGCACTTCAATCGCAAGTCGACGAGCAACCACACTGGGCGTTGATAGAAGAGAAGTGGAACAAAGCAAGCAGGAAAGGTAGGGCAGGGATGAGATGTTGTCGGGCGCACGCGGTCTGCCTGACCACCACCGTCGGGCACGGTCTGGTTGTCCGACAACAGTCGCTCGCCGCCGGACTCGAAAGCATAGAGGTGCGAGGTAGAGATAGGGCAAGAGGGCGGCTCAGATGCGTGAGTCTGGGAGTGAGCGCATGACCGCTTCTAGAGAGGTGGAGAGGTTAGCAGCGTGAGCGTAAACAACATAACATGATCTAGCTATGATACTCCCACTAGAACCAGCCTTAGAAAATTACGGAGGTGGGCTTGTCTATTCCAAAGTATACTCAAATGGGCTTGGTAATACATGGGATTTGAGCCACATACATTTAACTCGGTTAAATCGGTCAGTTCGGAGCACCAAGGGTCAAGACCAATTCTCCCGAATTAAATCATTTTTTCACAAGTGAGGACCGTAATTAATACTGATTTTTGGTTTCGGTGTATTCAACTTCAGTTTTAGTTTTTTCAGTTCGATATTTCGATCCTTAGTTAATATGCCCACCCCTAGTCGAGCCGGTTCCCTCCGTGAGAAACCGCTGTCCGTCCGATCAAGAGAGTTTCATGATCAAAGTCGGTTCAGACCATACACTTGTAAATCTATCTTTTTTCTCCAAAAATGGACTTACAAACTATCTCTTTAAGAAAACTCTATCTACAACATCATCTTGACAACAACATGGTATATCTGGTGGATGCGTCGGCAAGTTGTTCACGGCGAGAATCTTTTACCAAGTTCTATTGATGCCATGTCAATTCAGATTATTACAACAAATAACATTAGGGTTCTAAGGAAAAACTCGATAAAGAAAAAGAGCACTTAGGTAAAGCTACGAGAGGGAACATGATGATTAATGTTGATGCTAGCTTTGACCCGAAAGGATACCATGTGGCCTCGGTGTGGTGATCGGGGATGATGCAGGTTGGTTCGTGGCGACATGCAATGAAAAGGTACAATATGGTGTTGATGCTAATATGATGAAGGTTAAAGCTATCTCAAAAGGCATTGTGTTGGCAAACCAGTTAGGATGTTCTAAGAATGTTATACAGTCTGATTGTTTACAAGTTTTTCAGGCGCTACAAAAAGGAGATTTCCAGTCTATTGTTGCAGCTCTTTTCAACGATATCTATGTTTAAGCATCTACTTTTTCGTTTTGCGAGTTTAATCATTGTAATAGAGAAGCAAACTATGTTGCTGAGAGAGAGACGGAATTACTCCCGAATGATTGGGGCCTCCGAGCTTGTTAGTTTCTCTTCTGATTGACGATGTATCCACTATTTGATTAATTTAGATCCCAACAAGACGGAGTTCTAGCTGTTTTCCTCAAAAAAAAAGTTGCGTAAGAAAAGTTCAGGAAAAAACAAAAGTAACGAACGTGACAAAAATAAATGTCATCTTCCTACCTACCGGTAATGTGAAATCCTCTCTTTTTTCAATAGTATATACGAATAAACAGTATAACCTTTGTATAACTTTTTTTAGCATTTATAAAAAATTACAACTCCGTCGTTGGACCACCGAATGATGGACCACAAGCACTGGGATTTGAGTCAGTGGTACACAAACCATCTTCGCCCTCCATCACCCGAGCCACGTAAGACTTGACTAGTTTCTTGTAACATGGGTAGAACTATAAAATGTTAGGAATCAATGGAAATTTGGGAGGAATGGACAAAAGCTTTAAGGAAATAGGAAAAATATGTAACGAGATCCTTAGTAGTATCGGTTATATTTTTGAGTGGGAAAATCATTTCTTTTAGGGCAACTAGGGAAATAATGAATGTTTTTTAGATAGAAAAGGCATCCTGGACCTTATTAGCTTTAAAAATTGAATGAATAAGTGCTATATTTCATAGTTCAACTTTAGGTATTAGCTCGCTACAGTTTAGCCAATTGTCCATCCTTTAAACGTAGAGAGTTAATTCGATAAAACTATTACAATTTGGGTTGTCGGGATGGATCAGTACTATTTTCGATAATTTTTGCATGTCAGTACCAATTTTGGATACACGTGTTGCAAATCACACTAATTTTGTTTTTAACAGCAGTTTGACATGCTTTCTAATAGGTGGGACCTATCTGTAGAGCTGACTAGTAAAAAAAAAAATGCCACCTGTGAGGAAGCCACACGCCGGTGTCCCGCACGATGGGTTGGTGGGGACCAACTGCCCCATCCCGCCCGGCGAGAAATGAACCTACGTCTTCCAGGCCAAGGACGAGGTGGGTCGATGGTGCTGCGGCGGCCATGGCCCCATTCGCGTCAACAACTGCCTGGTCATCGACGTCCCGTTCACGCACCCCGACGGCGTCCTCATCAACAGCCTGTGCCCGTACGAGACCGAGCTCGCGTTTGAGGCGGGGCGCACGTACCGGCTCCGCGTCTCCAGCGTGGGCACCAGGACGTCGCTCAGCTTCTGTGTCTAGGGCCACAAGCTGCTGTTGGTGGAGGCGGAGGGCGCCTACACACAACAAAAGCACTACGCCTCGCTCGCCTTGCTCGACGTCCACCCCGGCCAGTCGCTCTCCGTCCTCGTCGCGGCGGATCAGCCACCCAAAGCCTACCACATGGTCGTCAGCTTGCTCTTCGCCGGCCCGGAGCTCTAGGGCGTCGGAACCGTCCGCTACGCCGGCTCCAGCGATCTGACGCCTTTCGGCAACCCGCCGCTCGACGATCGCTCCTCGCACAACAGCTACAACCGCTCCCTGGTCCCCTGGAGCAGGCCAAGTCCATCAGGTACGTACGTCTATATGGTCGATCGTATACACGATACTAGTACAACTCTTCAGCTCATGTGTGCCTGGGTGCGTCACTCAGGATGAACCCGACGTCCGGCACGGCGCGGCCCAACCCGCAGGGCTCCTTCCACTACGGGCAGATCAACGTCACACGCACCCTGCTCCTCCGGAACGATGAGTCCGACATAGGCGGCCGGCGGAGGTGCACCATCAACGGCGTCGCCTTCGCCAACACGGGCACGCCGACGAAGGTGCACCGTGAACGGCGTCGCCTTCTCCGGCATGGGTCCGAGCCCCGCGTCGTCGTAGCTGGCCCTCTCCGGCCACACGCCGGTGTCCAGCACGCTGACGAAGACATACAAGGTGTGCTGGGTTGGCGGCTGCTTCAGCTCCGACATCCTCCCTTGCTGCAGCAGGCCTAAGTGGCATTTTTTTACTAGTCAGCTTTGCAGATGGGTTCCACCTGTCAAAAGCATGTCAAACTGTTATAAAAAAAATTAGTGTGATTTACAACACTTAATATCTCAAAATTGGTATTAATATGCTAAAATTATCAAAAGTGGTACCGACGCGTCTCAACCGCCCCAGTTATAATATTTTTTATCCAATTAACTCGGACCGTAGAGTTTGATGGGCTTCTTTTCCAGCTCAATTACAGGAAAAAGGATCACACCGAGAAGCACGGCCCGTGTAATAGAGATGCAGAGCGCAGGGTGGTGAAAGTCGGCCTCAATAAGATCATGAACCTCTGGGAAGTCCGCTAGAAAAAAAGAACCTGGCCTCGTTCGTTTCGTTGGGTTTAAATTCACACATGGAAAGGATCCAGCTTGGGATTGAGTTGATCCAGTCCGCTCACCAATCCCCACTAACCCTCTGTCAAAAAAAGATCCCCACTAACCCATGTTAATTTCTTCTCCTTCATCACTAGACGGTTCGGTTAATCCAACGTCTTTCGATCGCTGCGTTGTCGTGTTCCTTCGCTCGCTCGCTCGCTTACGTCTGGAATTCCATCCAGAGGTCATGTGGCGATAAAAAAAATTCAGACCCAGGAAGTACAAGATGGACCGGATGGATTGGGCCAAAAATTCCGCATGAAAATAAACGAAGAGTAAAACCTAGATGGGCTGGAAAAATACCTCGTCATGCTGGATTGGCCAGTGCCGCTGTCCGCGTCTGAATTAATGCGTCGATGGATTGGCCAGTGACACGCGTGGGCAGGACACGACCTCTGTCCGCGTACGTCCGGATCGACGCAACCGAGATCCAGATTAAATGCATAGATAAGTCGAGCCGAACGCGTTTGTCCGGATAGGTCGGCCCACTGAGCGCGTACGCCCCGCGCGTTTGCACAGACAAATTTAGACACGCTCAAACGGGATTGTCGACCCGGTAGAGATATCGAGCATGTATAATACAGTGACAGCCTTCGCTTATGCTTGTCACATTGGATTTTTGTCTACTCGGAGGAGAGAGAAACAAGAGAGAAGGTTGTTTTTCCTTAGTTAAGGGATGATCTTTTAGAAATAAGAGAAGATTATTTTCTCTATTGTACCATATGCCCTCCCTTAGTTAACCAATTTCTTACTAAAAATAGTTAATTCTTATTAATTGCTAGAGATAGCAATAAAAGAAAATAAAAGATAATACATTGTATAAATTATTTATTATGTCTTCTCTAAATAATATGGAGAGTTAAGAAAAGGCAATCCTTACGTGTCCTAAGATCATCTGTGAAGTCCGCTAGAAAAAAGGAAGAAGCTAAAAAAAACTAAGGGAAGAAACTGACACACGTACACATAAGCCAACGGGGCAACGGGAGGGAAGATGCTTTGCCACGAGCACGCGGGGTCCACGAGCTCACTCCAACCGCGCGCTCCTCCAACGGCCAGCCGGCCACCTCTGTCCCATTCTCCTCGGCCGCCTTTTTCCAACTAGCCGTTGTTGAAGCTCCGCTCCCTCTTCTTCTTCTTCCTCAAACGGTCGGATTCCTCTTCCTCATTTAAGCTCCCCGCCTCTTCCCCCAATCCCCACAACTCACTCCTCACTCATCACTCCCAAGCGACGCAAGCACCTCCTCTCTCTCCGCTCCCTCGCCTCGCACAGCCAAGCCAGCCGCCGCGACAGCAGCAAAATGGGCGGCCTCTCGGTGATCGCGCCGCCGGCGGGCGACTCTGCTTCCCCCGCGCACCGCCGCGCGCGCCGCGCCTTCCTGGTCTCCAACTACATGATCCTGGGCGCGGCGTCCGGGTGCGGCTTCCTCACGCTCTCCCTCCGCCTGGCGCCCTCCCTGGACGGCTTCCTCCTCATCCTCCTCCACGCGCTCACCGTGGCGGCCGCCGTGGCCGGGTGCGCCGTCATCGCGGCGCCCGACCCGCCGCGCGGCCGCGTCTACACCGCGCACATGTCCGGCACCGTCGTCGTCTCCATCCTGCAGGGCGCCGCCGCCGTGCTCGCCTTCTCCCGCACCTCCGAGTTCCTCGCCGACGGGCTCAGGTCCTACGTCCGCGAGGAGGACGGCGCCGTCATCCTGCGCATGGTGGGAGGCCTCGGCATCGCCATCTTCTGCCTCGAGTGGGTCGCCCTCGCGCTCGCCTTCGTCCTCAGGTACTACGCATACGTCGACAGGGAGTGCGCCGGCAACCCCATGCGCCGCAGCGCCAAGGTCGGCGGCGAGGACGGCGCCGGCAACTGGCCATGGCCGTTCCAGGTCTGATCATCCGCTTCAAGGACCGACGCTGCTGCGGCAATCAGTTTATCATGTGTTGGGAGGGATCAGGGATGTTGATTTGGAGGCGAGAAGAACCTATAGTTCTTGGGAGAAAAACTACAGTACTAGTAGTTTGTTTGGTGATTATTAATTATTCGTTCATTGGTTTGTACTGTGTGGTGGTATATGATTATGTTGTAATGCAATTGTTGAGCCTCTATATATCAATTGTTTGAAATTCTTGTCAGTCGATTCCCTTGAGGTATCTCGCTAACAGTAGGGTCGATCTATTGACACTGCCCTGCCATTTCGAAAAAATAAAAATAACTCACACTGCTGGAAGCATAAGCACACGGAGTAGTAATATTAGGACTGGCGCCATGAGTGTTTTCTTGAATCTGAAAATTTACGAGATCTGACCAACAACAATTCGGGGGAATGCGACGCATCCTAGTCCTACGAAAATAGTGATTCTGAACCGAAACAGACTCTTGCTCGGAAATAGATCCCATGCTCTCATGGCAACCTGTCTGAAACAGAATTGAGCTTTGAAACTGTGGACTTCTGCCTTCAGTAACTATCCTTTGCACCACCAGTCCATGACGGGGAGTCGATTACTCTCCACCCTCAGACTGGGAGTACAACTCTTTCTGTGACCGGCGAAGTGTGGGAGTGAGTCTGATTATTGCAAGCCTTTTGCGGTTTTCTTGATTAAGGACAAGTCAATGCACCCCTATTTCTCCCCATTTTGTTTATACTGCCCAATGCCCGTGCGTTGCTACGGCGTCAGAAGAAATCAAATAACTAATCTTTCATATTCATACATAATTCAAGCACAGGAGGATCTGGTTGTACATGTGTGCCATCTTCTAGAAACTTAATTAATCGATGATCTCGTCGGTTGGACCTGTCTGAAGTTGTAAACCTAATTAGTCAAATTTTTTGGGTGTGATTCGACGAGCTGATTAGGGATGGGACAGGAAGGACGGGACTAGCTAGGCAGTTTTTATTTGAATAGGACTCTATACATGTTAAGGTGCCAAGATCACGTGATCAGCTTTTTTCTATCAAACCCGTGATCAGCTACAATCCGATCATGTTCGTGGCATTGCCACGTGCGGCACTTCCTGCGAAGGCGAGGCGAGGTGGAGTCCCAGTTTCTTTACTTACCGGTGGCTTTTGACGGTAATATGAGATTTAGTTGAAGGACAAAACGGTCTAAAAAAGTGTTGGACCGGAAGAAACACTTCGTACTTTATTAATCCAAAAAATTTGATTAATCCTAGCCAACAGTCTAAAAAAATGCGTCAAATTTGACTCTCCATATGTTAATTTGGAGTGATCTCTAAAAGTTAATATTTTTTTGTTTGCATTTGAGTGGATTCTCCATATCCACACTCTGCACACACACAACGGCGTAGCACACGCGATCCAACCACGACCCAGGACCAACGCACACCACACACTACACACCACGCACGCACTCACGTGTCACACACATGGACCCAGGACCATCGTCCTCCTTCGATTCAATCCCCTCCAACTACCTCCGCTCCCCGATCGAAATCCCCCCCAGCGCCTCCACCCCCTCCTCTCCCCGACGGGAACCCCCTCCTCTCTGGCTCCCTCCTGTGCCCGACCTCCCCTTCCTCGATCGGTGCCGCCTCTCCAACCTCCTCCGTGGAGCAACGTCTCCCCCTTATCGCCTCCCCTGCCCCGGCGCCGACCGGCCCATCCTCGAGCTCAGCGACCCCATCATCCATGGCCGCCGCATAGCTGGCTCCACCGCTGCGCGCAGTCTCTGCCTCCCACGCTTGCGAGCGACCCCGCGCGCCCCCCGGGGTCTTGCTCCTCGACATGGCGCCGCCCGAGCCTTCCTCCTATCCATCTTCGCCGGTGGTCACACGTCCTCTACACAGGTCGTCGACGCCGGCCACGCCCGAGGAAAGTACAGAGGAGGCCACGCCGGCGACGCCCGGTGTCATCTCGCTCGCGCTCACTTTGATTTCCTACGGATCCAGCTCTCTGGATACCCTCCAGGTGCAGCCGTCCGTCATCAGTATGCCCCCAAGCTGGCCCCGCTTTTCTCTTTCTCCCCTCGTCAACCCGCTCCTCCGGTCCTTCTGCTGATCATGTTTCTTGCCTCTTTGATTTTCATTTCGAAAGCCCCCACAAGCACGTCAACCCCCTAGTCTGTTTGTCACAATCGTTCTCTTTCCGTTCAATCTCGTGAAGCTCTTGCTTAGCTCGTTGACAGTCAATTTACAAAACTATATAAATTGGTTAAATTTAGTATTAGTATAAAGTTTCGAGGTGGTACTATTCAAAGGAGACTTTTCATCCAAGATCCGATGGGCCTAGCCGTGCGCACGGTGTGCAGGTCCACTCCCTAGGTTAGGCGGGCCACTCACGGTGGAGGTGTTCTGACCCCGAACCGTTTTATTTTACTTACGGGTGGTATAGTGGGTAATTGTTTGTGGTTTTAGGGGTAAAGCGGTCCAAAAAAATGTTGGACCGGAAGAAACACTTCGTGCTTTATTATTAGGTATATATATATATATATATATATATATATATATATATATATATATATATATATGAAAATTGCCCGTGCTTTGCACCGGGAAAAGAAAATTGAGTCAGAAGCACATGTAGTACCTTTTCGCTAATTCGCTTCAGCAAAGCCGCTCGAGATTTCAAATGTGTATTGCCGCTCTAAGACCCATTCAACTTCCACATTCCACATATTGTTCTATAGCATTGACAGAATTCATCGTTAGGATGTTCAAGCTTATGCGGACCGTTTCATCATGATTAAGTGAAGCAGAATAAAATAGATCTTTATGAGCAAATGCAAATATCATCTTCCTTAAGCCAACAAAAGCAGTCATTTCACCTCTTCCGTCATGGGAATTAGGAGCCTATACTTTGTTCTGGTCAATAATTTCTTCGTCAAGGTTTAAATCAGTGGACCCGCAGAAGGTGTAATACCGTGCGTTTAGCTATAACACCAAATCTGAGAGAAAAAAGTAAGATTTAATATTGACCATCTCCTAATAAACTATTCATCGCGTATATAATTAGTCAATACCGGAGGTCACATAGGAGTATATCATATTAACACTACAGTCGAGAATGCACATAGGAAAGAAGAAGAAAACCATCGATCCACTTACCTCTTCGCATCCCTTCGTCCCTATCATTTTCATTGTTGTATTATATAACTGAACACATGAATAAAATATTTTCTCCGTCTAGAAATAACTAACTTGAGTTTGTCTAGATTTAAATATATCTAGCATATTTTAGTGTATAGTTAGACAAATCCAAGTCAGCTATTCCTGAACGAAGGGAGTATGTCATAAAATGCATAAAACCGAGTTATACATGATAATGTATATAATTCTAGAGTTTAAGCAATGAAGGATCCTCTATACCTTGTCTAATTGTCTTTCTCCTTTCTCACGACTGTCATAATGCTACTACTATACATAGCACAAATCTTGGTTACGTGGTGTGAACTGCACTAAAATTTGAACAAGACAAAATGAAAACTCAAGTAGCATTCTTTTTGCAAGATAACATGGTATAACTATATAATTTTTTATCATACCTCCAGATTGCATATATGTGCTAGATATATTATTCCAAACAACTGCAAAAAAAAGCAAGAAACAAACTAATGGATCTGCTATCCAACTTACCACCCTTGCTCACATATCGATCCCTGAGCCGCCCGAAGATTTCACGTCCTACAACTTACATACCTATGGTCAGTGATTGTTAACAACAAAATTCTCAACAATTCGTCAGAGAAGCAATTCGTCAAAGAAGCAATTTATCAAACACCTGAACGGCAACATCCAACAAACAATTCATCCGACCGAGAAGAATTGCCCATCATTACTTCCCCTTGAAGCTTCACACCAAGGGACCTCGGGCCTGTGCGAGCGGTTCATCTT
The DNA here is from genome assembly GCA_916181665.1 of Avena sativa. Lineage (NCBI taxonomy): Eukaryota > Viridiplantae > Streptophyta > Magnoliopsida > Poales > Poaceae > Avena > Avena sativa. The sequence goes on along the minus strand of OV702280.1, from coordinate 344,223,132 downwards.
GATCCGAAAATCATTGGTCAGGACGCCGGCGACAGGAGCTTAACTCTGAGAGATTCTGCCAAGGATGCATGCAACCAGAGCCTGCAACTTATTCCCATACTTGTGTCTTGAATTCGACCATTCATAGAACGGGAGAAAATCTTGGATATGTAAAGGTTGGAATAGATCGGGAAACCTGAGGCAGGAAGGAGACAAGGAGGAACATGAGCATGGGGTCACAGCGCCGGCACGAGGCGGAGACGAATCGGGGGTTGCATCAGATGTAGGGATGTATATATGCGCGCGTGCACACGGTTAAGGAGACGGACGAAGGAAGGACTGTCTATTAGCGCACAAAAAATGTGGACTATCTGTTTGCTCATGATTTGGACTCTCTATTTGAACGATCAATCAACGTATGCTGCGTGGTCGTGACAGTTTCATACGATCAAATCAACTCTCTATTTGAACGATCAATCTGTCTATGAGCAGATTTTAAACGTGACCGCCGTAGGCCCATAATAGTTGTATAGGGGATTACAATCTCATATGAACTTGAAAGGAAAAAAGGCTGCCGTGACCGATAAGCAGTCCTCTTTTATCGAGTCGCGCGTTTGCAGGTAAAGGAAAAGTTGGGCTTTTTTTTGGTAGAATTGTTTTTTTTGGCGGTGGTAACTTCTTTAATTTACGATTTGGTGGGAGGTTAAAAGGGTCCAAAAAAGTGTTGGACCGGGAGAAACACTTGGTGCTTTATTATTAACTAGGAAAGTTGCCCGTGCGTTGCACCGGGAGAAAAAACCCACGTCATGAATTTGTGTTGCGCTTGCTAGGGTTAGTTATTTTTATCTCCTTCTATATCTGATGGCTTCCTAATCTCTTCCCCCTTAGACCCACTGGCAGGCCACCGTGGAATCGAAACAGGCGTTATTATTTGTGGCTCAACCGTATCTCAACATGTACATCTTTGCTTGCTCACTGGCCATCTTCGTGGTCTCATTCGAGCCATTTTTGTTTCACTCATCTCTTGTAATTCTGCCCCATGCATAATTCAGAAGAGAGGAGATTAGAGTAGGTGCATGTGATATTTATTAGGCCCCTGCCCACCAACGAGCAGCTCCTTTACAAAATCTTGTGTGCTACTTCTCGTTGTTGCTTGCGTCCTGCAACACAGCCCGTCCACTTCTTTTTCGTGTCTGACTTGATTCTTCACGCCTCCTACCAATCCAAAAGACCACCAGATTCCATCGCAACCAACCACTGATCGCTCATCGAGTAAACGCCAGCTAGAAGATTCACAGATTCACTATCTGCTTTTTTCCTTGCAAATCGTTGCAGCATTTGGACTCCAGCATGTCTCCCTGCATTACCCCATGGAGTCAACGCCCGGTTCCACCTCATCCGGCTAGGTGCAGACAGCCGTCCCCGCAACTCCTTGCCAACGTCGGTTCTTCTCCTCTTGTGCATGAGCCAGATCGCCACCGACGCAGCACCATCCGACCAGCACCGGCCCGCCTCGGTGGCCCCATCGCCTTCCACCATCGGGTCAATGCGCCTTTTGCAATCTATATCTTCTACTCCCTTAGGTTCATATTAGTTGATTTAGATTAATCTAGATACAGATGTATCTAATAATTTTTAGTGTTATCTAGATAAATTTAAGTTAACTAATATAAATCGGAGGGAGTATCTCTGATCTGAGTATGAGCAAAGTACTATTATTACCAACTAATATGCATCATTTTCTAAAAAAAAAACTAACCTGCATCATAGACATTCTAAAAATAGTACTCCCTCCGGCCCATATTAATTGACTCAAATTTGTTTAGATTTAAATGAATCTAGACACTATTTAGTATATAGGTTTATCTAAATTTTAATAAATCAAAGTGAATTAATATGGATTGGAGGGAGTAATGCATCTCATTGGAAGAGACTATCAGGCTAAACGTACGTACCTTGAGAAATAATGTGCAGATAGCCACGTAGGCCATCTAATTTATTTTCGTGAAGGCTTGGACCATGTGGCAACAGTGCTTTGTGATCACGTTTAGCCTAAAAAGGTACCGTGATTAGTACGTGCCCCTATACATATGATTTATCCAAGTCTCAAGCTGGAGTTAGCTAAATTGAAAATCGTATGCTTGGTCAATTAATATCGAAACTGGAAGAGAATCAACAAAAAAATACACAGTTGGTATATATAGCTGATCAGTAGTTCAGTACGCACCTCTTGTTTTGTGTTGTCATTGGAGTGTCCTGCTCATTCTCGTTTACTCTCGTGTATGCATCTGTTCCAGTTGTAGCAATAATACGGTTGATGATGTCCAGCCCTGCACGTTCCATTACATATTAAGCAATTGATTGCGTCCATGATTAGCATCTAGACATCGACAATCTACCACCGATTTTGACATCAGCAGGCAGCGGCAGCCGGCAGGTTGCTTGAAGAGTTGATGACACGCTAGGCGGTCAATTAATATACGGCTGCAGCGGCAGCGTGCATGACGGCGGTGGAATACGGAGCTGTCCGCCTGTATGTTGTATGCATGAGGCAAGACCTGATTCATCGATCACTATATCCTGGATGGTTGCGTGGCCTAGGCATGAGACAAAATTGAAACCTAAGAACGCTCTAGAAGATCTGAATACGATGTCTACGGCGGCAGGGTGCGTGAGAACGATAGAATATAGCAGCGTCAGCCTTTTTTTCGAATTTAGGGGCACCGGGGGCTATTTATTTGACTTATGGATGACACGGTGGGTAATATAATCGGACTGATAGGGGTAAAGTCGTCCAAAAAAGTGTAGGTACTACAAGAAACACTCCTTCCTTTATTATTAGGTATAGCAAAAATGCCCGTGCTTTGCACCGGGAGAGAAAAATTACAAATCCAAATACATGTAATTTAATTGAAAATTTTCTAGACTATATCGAATTTCACTACTCAAGATCATATTTTGTTAAAAGAACAAAGCGAATTTCTCATCTAAATCCACCTAAAATTTCCGGTATAACAAAAGATAGTATATTTGTTGAACATCTAGAGAAAAAAATAGAGTAAACCTGCCACCGGACTAATTCGGTGGAGGTCACGCTTCGAGACTGGGTGGGCTGTGCCATGTCACGATTGTCCTCAATCTACTCGAAGTGTAGCAAACTTTCGTCGATCACCGCCTTCAGAGGTGCACAACCTCTACATTGTGAAGAGAAGTCACAAGATGATGAAGATACTCTTTTCTTTACCCATCTTGTACCTAGTGGATCAATCGAAGTACCGGAGGCAGGTATCTAAAGCAATCAGACTCACGGCAGTAGATGTAACTTGTCGATGTGTTCCTTGGAATGAACCAAACTAATAAAAGCGAAGAGTTTGTTTCGGGGACACACCAGAGTCCAACTCTGACTCCTTGTGCTACTGTTATGAATGACAACTCTTTCATGGAGGTTATTTCCTTTTTTTTTCCATATTGTTACCGGCATCAGAGCATTCCTACAATTAACTTACAAAGTTGATCATTCATTGGTAAAAAAGAGAAGTGGTACATGCTTCTGGTATTGACGGTCAAATTCCTTTACATCAGCCACACACAGTCTTCTACTCCTATATAAAAACATATTCAAAACGTCCCGGTGTAGTGATCAGATTTTTCGATAAAGACTGAAAACTGACAAATTTTTCTATTTAGAGAACAATATTGTCATGTTAGAAGTTGTTTTTATTGTGGTAGAAATTATCTCACTCCTAAACGTTTATCAATTTTGTCCATGTCCATTACCCCCATATGTGCAAGCTTAAATCTATCGTTGCGGAAGGTTCTACTGGTTCTAATGCATCATGTGTTTTCTTCACTAACTTGATCTGCAAAACTGCAATAACACTCTTATCTCTCTTAAGTTCTTTGAGTACATCAAGCATTGCCTAAACTTCTTCTATAGCTGTGCAGTCTTCTCCTCCAGGTTGAGGCATTGCTCATCTTCGGTCCCCACCATATATACACCGGTCATGTTTCTGCACACAAGAAATAGGAACAAACAAAGTTAATCAAAAAGAAACAACAATCAAATCTAATCACATCAAACAGTAGGACAACGAGTCTGCTCCTAACTAATTGAATGGTGAATTAAGCCCAAAGTACATCGCAGGTACATGGACACGGCATGTACTGTACAGGTACAGAAGTACTCTACAGAGGAGCAAAGCAACGGATAGCCATGCATGTGGAGAGGCCACACGAGTGCGCACACCGGTCAGATATCCTGCCTACTACCAGCCGGAGAGCCTCCCACTCCTCGACGGGAACAGTGGCGTCTCCATCCGCCCGCATGGCACATGCACAGCAGGCCGCCCTCACCAGATTGGGGGCCTATATACTGCCAGGTGCTCATGCCTCTGCTCGGTGGCGAGGCCGCAGGAGGAGAATGGGGAAGGACAGATCGACCTGGAGGGAGGAGAGGAGCGGGGAAGCGAGCGGTCCTTGTGGAGAGCGGCAGAGGAGAGCAAGGTTCGAAGGGAGTAGTTGCCGAGCATCGCAGGTAGGGATGGTGCGGGGCGGCGCGCGGAGTACGCCGGTGATTCCAGACCAATCGGGAGAGAGTGGTGCCATCCGTAGCCACGCGAGCGTCCGCCGCTGGAGCGCATCCGGGACATGCACTCTTGCAGCGCCAATACCTGGCGAGCTAGCTTGCCTTCCTGCGGCGCCATGGCCGCCGTGTGCGCCGGCGGCATCTCGGCAGTTGAGCATGGGAAGATGGCTGGAAGGGTCGCCCGCATGATGTGCTGATGGTTGCCGTATTGACCCACGAATCAGTTCGTCCCTTCGAATGAGGGAGGCAGGCTCGTTCGTTGCAGATCGATGGGTGACCCGTGGTCGGGGGTCGCTCGGGAAGGAGAGGTTAGAGTTTGGTACGGAAGATATTAACTTTTTTTTTTATATTTTTTTTCATTTACCGGTGGTCTTGGTGGGTAATTCATTTTCTGCTTAAAGGGTAAAACTGTCCAAAAAAGTGTAGGTACTACAAGAAACGCTACTTCCTTTATTATTAGGTATAGATTAGGTATAGATATAGATTTATATAGTCGGGTGCAAGGGAAAAAAAAAAAAAACAGCACACGGTAATAGCACCTTCCATTTGTCCAAACTTGTCCATATTTTATCCACAAATCACCATTGCTCCCTCAAATATGAGACAGAACGGTGCGTCCCATTTGTCCTTAGCATCTCCATCTCAGCACTTGTCCACTATTGTATTTAGGACGATGCTGAGCGTCCCCCGGACGATACAAGTTTTCTATCGTCCTGGTCTGTTGCTTGACACGTGTCTCGTTTTCTTCACAGATTCTGTTTTTGCTGCAAAACATCCCCTTTTTTGCTATATATGTCCTCGCTTTTGCTTCCGAAGCAAAAAAAAAACGGTTCGTTTTAGAAATAGAACGTCTTGCCGGAGACCTCGTCGGAGACCATGCAGCAAAAAAATTATGCTAATGTAGCAAAACCGACTTCGCCGGAGACATCGTCGGAAAAACTCGCTGGTGATTCTCGCCGAAGACCTTGTAGCAAAACCACAAGACGGTTGTAGCAACAAAGTTCTTCTAATGTAGCAAAAAACCTATTTCGCCGGAGACATCGCCAGAGAATTTAGCCGGAAGACCTCGTCGGAGAACTTGTAGCAAAAAATTTATGGTATTGTAGCAAAACAAAAAAACAGAGATAGCAAAAAAAATGTATCAATGTAGCAAAACCATTTTGATATGTAGCAAATTCCTATCCCAGCAATTCTCTAAAATACAAAAATCCAGAGTAGCAAAATCCATGGGCCTTCATAGCAACAACCAAAGCCTTTGGTGGCAAATCCACTCGTTGTCGGCAGCAAAAATCCATCGCAGTAGATAGCGTGCATAGGAGTGTCCTCGCCCGAGGTGTGAGAGAGGGAGCAGATGGACGGCTTCCGGCGAGGGCCATTGTAGCAGTGGTGCTTCGCCCTTGTAGCGGCACCTCCCTCCGCGTGTAGCAGTGCCTTCGTCGCCGGAGAAGCCACCGCCGTGTCTATAGCAAGGCCGCCGTGAAAAGTCGTCGCCATCGTCGGAGAAGACACCACCTTGCCTTTGTAGCATGGTCGTCATGCCTCCGTAGTAGAGACTCACGCCGCTTGTAGCAAAAAGGTGTTCTCGCTGTCGTCGGAGAAGACGTCCGCCATGCCGTTGTACCAAGGGCGCCATGCCTTATGTAGCAAGGCTGGTGGACGCTCATAGCAAAAAGATGGTGCCCTTGTAGCAGCGGCGTATGTAACACCCTCAGAATCTGCCCTATGCAAGTTTCAGCGATTCCCGCCAAACCCGCATAGAAACGATTCAAAGGTGTCCACCAGGCACTTGCGTGCGGGTCAAAAACGAAGTAATATTATTACACAATAGTCCACGATGGAACCCACAAAACAGATATATACAACAATGACTCCATGAGTCAAGAATACAGATATACAATACAATGATCCAAATCACCTTAAAAACGATACAACGTCCGACTACGGACAAGATGCAAATGTGGCTAAGAGCCCTGAAGAATACCAATGGCGTCCATAACCCTGCCCAGGCCAAGGCGGAAGGTTAACCCTGCTAACGACGTCGATCTCAAAACCTGCTTAACAAAAGGGGTGCCGACAAAGGGCGAAGGAAAAAGAGAGCGGTCAGTATTGAGGCCAGTACACGGCGAGACTAGAATTCGGCGGTCCTCGCCTACATAGGTATGGTGGACTGAAGCGGCAGCGCAGCATGCACTAAACAACCTATAGAGACTCAATACAACTGTCGGCTATCATATAGGGATAAGAAATACCTATTCGGATCCAACCTGAAACTATCATCAAGCATACCCATCCTGGTATTTCCCCCTCGAGACCAAACGAGGAAGTCAACCGAGGAACTCACACAGTTGGCAGTTTTATTTATTCAGTTATCGTTGCAACAATTACTAGTCAGGTATAGATAGTCATCCTGATATAATAAGCAATGAGCACTTTTAGTTAACCATTCCGTTATAGTTGCAACACTTACTAGTCAGATACAATTAGCATGAGATATCCCAAACCCAATAGTTGTTGGTACTTTTATTTAGCCATTCTGTTGTAGTGAAGCTGATTACTAGTCATATCGGATACAAGTCAAATTATAACAGTAAACTTTAGTGATAGTTGTCTATGATTGAGAACTGTGCTCCAAGTCGTCCATAACCGCGGACACGGCTTCTCGAAAAGATTTAACCCTGCAGGGGTGCACCAAAGTTTCCACACGCACCTACACCCTTGTTGTCAGATCAGGTAGGTACAAGATCACAAAGCATACACCCAACGGTATGTCGACGGGGTTTCGGACACGACGTTTCCCAGACCCAAAGCAAGCACATGGGGGCCACCCCACTAAGCTACCCGTAACGAAGTAGGCCGGTCTCCGAGACGGACTCAGGGTTTGTGACGACGGCTGTAAACGACTGGGAACCCGAAAGTGTGACTGGGCTTGTCGATACCGTGAAAACTTGGCACGGGGTTCCAAAACAGTACAAGCGCTCCATGCGCAATAGTAAATAAAGCAGTAAATCATGGCATAAGTACAGGATAGTAATAAAGCCCCAAACTACTTTGTGCCCCCCGGTACAATACTTTGAAATCAGGTACTAATCGATGGGGGTGCCCACACACCCCACCTGTGGTTAGCGCGCTCGATCTCGGAACAGGTGTCAAGAACTCGGGGTCCTACGGGACACCAGTGAGCGGTTAAAAACCAAATATTGTCTATTACCCACCGGTGCCTCTGCATTTACCTACTTCAATTTTAGTTATTAAACGATAATTAAAGCCATGATCATCTCCAACATTAAACATACGGCAATAATCCAACAACTGTGGTACTTGACGACACGCAATAGCACTTGAGCAAGCGACTACGACACAAGTCCAACTATCTACCAAACAACAGGTAATAGGATGTGTCCAAGGCAATATAAGGCTACAAGGGATTTTCCGGGTACGAAAACTAGAGCATCGCAACACAGATAGCAATAGATCAACAGGAGGAAATAAAAACTATAAAAGTAAAATAGGTAGAAAAGGGGGAGAATGCTCGCCTGAAAACATTACCGAAGGTTCATCCGAAGATCGGGTCGACACTCGCATCAACTCATCGGCCTAATCCGTGAAGAAGCAAAGCACTAGAAGAAACACCGGATGCACTATTTAATACTACGGCAGAAGATCGACATGATACATGTATGATGTATGGCATGGCAAAGATGCGATGCAATTAGGCAATATTAAGCGGAACCGGGGTCCCGACAATTAATTATTAACTTCATGTTGTTTAGATACCCCGCAATTTAAATGTTGTCTTGATAGGGCAAAATATGTCACAGGTTCAATGCACAAATTTAAATGGCACTAATATTAGACTAGAAAAGCCCACATATGGTTTCCATATTTAAATTAGGTGAATCTTTGAAATAGGCCCAAAGACCCACAATATGAATGCAAACATGAACAGTTTAATGTAACAAGTAGATATCATATATATAAAAAATAGGGTCCAAAGAAAGGGTCACACATAGGGGCTCGATGATCTTGGTTAGGGTTCGACGGGGTTCGGTCTTCGGATCTTCGGAATACGGGGCTTCGGGGTCTCGGCAGGGTTCGGTCTCCGAATCTGGAAGGAGGTCTTGTGGTTTTCCGTGAAGGAGATCTTGTGGTTTCCCGGGCTTCGATTGTCGAAGGTGTACTTGGTTTCGGGCATTAATGATTGTCGGAAGATCTTGTCGACAAGGACGATGACCTTGTCTGACTTCATCCTTGTACGCCGAGAAGATCTTGATTCACGGCAGCACATCAACACCAACTCATCATGCCAATCTATCACTACAACGTTGTATTCTCCTGTTGACCACAAAACCAACAATACCCCACTCTCCCTTTGTTTCCGGTAGCACACGGGAAACAAAAGCACAGAGCACATGTTGAAGACAGAGATGCGAGGCTTGGCAGGTGGCATAGAAGACGGTACCGCAGAGGCGGCGAGGATGGCGTCTGTCGGGGTCACGCACCGGAAAAAAAAACGACGCGAGGCTCGAGGCAGCGGAAGAGCGGGACGGTCATGGAGGACAGCGGCAGAGCTCGGTCCTGGCGACGTAGGCCGACGAGCTCACGGGGACATGCGACCCAGGGCGGTGGGGTACAGGAGATGGTCGGTGATGGCGCGCGTGAGGCCTGGTGGAGGCGGCCAGGGCGGTGGTTCTAAAGGGGATGAGGCGTCGCAGATGGCGGAGGGAGAGGGGACGGGTGCAGGCCGCGCTGCCTCCGGCGACAACCGGAGGAGCTCGGGACGGCGCGGACGACGGAGGGGCCGCATGAAGGGGCCCCTGGCAGCGGACGCGGCCGTGGGTAGCGGGCGACGACCTTGGACGGCATGGGGCTCCTGGCGGCCGGAGGCGGCGGAACCACGGCGAGGAGGAAGGAGGTCGATCATGGGGGTGTCGGGTTCGCGAGGTGGGGGGTGCGCGGTCGATCGCGAGACAGGAGCGGGGTCGGGAGCGGACGAGTGGGGCAGGGAGGTGGGGCCAGGGTGCAGGCGTTAGGCGGCTGCGCGCGTGTAACGCTGTTGTGTGTGTGTGCCGCTGTGGTGTACGTAGTTGGTAGGTGTAACACCCTCAGAATCGGACCTATGCAAGTTTTAGCGAAAACCCGCCGAACCCGCATAGAAACGATTTAAAGGTGCCCACCAGGCACTTTCATGCGGGTGGAAAACGAAGTAATAACATTACACAACAGTCCTCGATGGGACCCACAGAACAGATATGTATAACAGCGACTCCATGAGTCAAGAATACAGATATAATATACAAAGATCCAAATCACCTTGAAAATGACAGAGCGTCCGACTACGGACAAGATGCAAATGGGGCTAAGAGCCCTGAAGAATAACCAATGGCGTCCATAACCCTGCCTAGGCCAAGCCGGAAGGGTAACCCTGCTAACGACGTCGATCTCAAAACCTGATTAAACAAAAGGAGTGCCGACAAAGGGCAGAGGAAAAAGAGGAGCGTCAGTACTGAGGCCAGTACACGGCGAGACTAGAATTCGGCGGTCCTCGCCTACATAGGTATGGTGGACTGAAGCGGCAGCGGCAGCATGCACTGAACAACCTATAGAGACTCGATACATCTAGCGGCAATCAGAGAGGGGTAAGATAGTCCTATGCGGAACCAACCTGATACTACCACCAAACAAACCCATCCTGGTATTCCCCCTCGATACCAACCGAGAAAGTCAACCGAGGAACTCACACAGTTGGCAGTTTTATTTATTCAGTTATCGTTGCAGCAATTACTAGTCAGGTGTAGATATTCATCCTGATAAAGTAAGCAGTGGGTACTTTTAATTAACCATTCCGTTGTAGTTGCGACACTTACTAGTCAGATACAATTAGCATGAGATAACCCAAAACCCAGCAGTTGTTGGTACTTTTATTAAGTCATTCCGTTGTAGTTGCCATACTTACTAGTCAGGTATAAAGGTCGCAAGCGACACCCAAACAAGCAATTGTTGGCAGTTTTATTCATTCATTCCATTATAGTGAAGCTGATTACTAGTCATTATAAAGTCAAATTTATAGCACTACTTTAGTTATAGTTGTCTATGATCGATATACTGTGCTCCAAGTCGTCCATAACCGCGGACACGGCTTTCAGAAAGTTTTAACCCGGCCGGGGTGCACAAATAGCAACACACACACGCTCGACCTCGGAAAAACCAAATCAAAACCCAACGAGGCTTTCACGACAAAGCAATCACAGGATTCAGAAATATTTCAGGGGGCCACCCCTTGGAGTACACCCGCAACGAAGTAAGCTAGCTCCGAGACGGACCCGAGGTTTGGGTGGACGGCTGTGAACGACTGGGAACCCAAAACTGAGCTTGTCGACACCGCGGAATCGTGTCCCGATCCTAAACAGTACAGTGTGCTCCTCGCACAATCGTAAATAAAGCAGTAAAGCATGGCATAGGTACAGGATCGTAAATAAAACCTCAAACTAGTTTGTGGCCCCAAGAAATAAGACTGAATCAAGCTCTGGCTAAGGGGGGCCCATAATACCCCGTATGTGGATAGCGCGAATATTCAAGGAACAGGTATCAAGTACTCGGGGTCCTACGGGACACAAGTGGGCGGTCGGAAACCAAATGTTATCTATCACCCACCGATGCCTCTGCTTACTTACTTCAATTTTAGTTGTTAAACAGGAATTAAAGTGCATAATAAGTAAAGCCGTGATAATCTCCAACATCAAACATGCGGCATTACTCCAACAACTGTGGCACTTGACAACACGCAATAGCACTAGAGCAAGCGACTACGGCGCGCAAGTCTAACTATCTACCAAACAACAGGTAATAGGGTGTGTCCAAGGCAATATAAGGCTGCAGGGGATATCACGGTACGAAAACTAGAGCATCGCAACACAGATAGCAATAGATCAACAGGAGGGAATAAATACTATAAAAGTAAGATAGGTAGAAAGGGGGAGATGCTCGCCTGAAAACATTGTCGAAGGTTCATCCGAAGATCGGGGCGAAGCTCACATCAACTCAACGGCCTTATCCGCGAAGAAGCAAAACACTAGAAGAAACACCGGATGCAATATTTAATACTACGGCAAAAGATCGGCATGATGCATGCACGATGCATGACATGGCAAAGATGCGATGCAATTAGGTCATATTAAGCGGAACCGGGGTCCCGACAATTATTTAGGTGGTTCATGTTATTTAGCTATCCCGCAATTTAAATGCTGTTTGAACATGGCAAAATATGGCACCGGTTCGCTACACCAATTTAAATGAGGCCGATATGAGACTAGATTTGCCCGCATATGGGCCCCATATTTAATTATGAGGTGAATCGGCATAAGGCCCCCAAACCACAGACAAGTATGCATGCATGATCAATTAATATGCGACAAGTTGTATTATATTATAAAATAGGGTTTTCGGGAAGGGGTTCACAAATTAGGGTTCGACGAACTTGGGGTTCCGGGGTTCGGGGTTGGTCTCAGCGGGAACGTTCTCGGATAACGGGGCAGATCTTGTCGTGCTTCAGGTTCGGGAGCGGTTCTCGGCGAACTGGGGTAGATCTTGTCGCATCCGGGAAGCAGGACTTGGTTCGGCGCCGGGGGCGCATCGGACTCGCCCTGGTCGGTGTCGTTCTTGTCGTCGCGAAGATCTTGTCGGGGCCGCGTATCAGGTCGGCCTTGGCGTCCGGGATGAAGAACTTGGCGTTCTGCGTCGGTGTCCTTACCGTCTGGGTTCTCGAGCATCGCATCCGGGGAGGAGTGCTTGTCGTTCCATGGCGATCTTGGCGGCTCGGAGGGGTTCGAGGAATCGGAACGGTCTTCAAATTCCGTGAGGGAGATCATGGCGTCGGTGAGGTCGATCTTGTCGGTTCCACGGTTTCAGTTGTCGGTGTCGGACTCAGCTGGGCACCGGGGTTCATGAAGAAGATCTTGTCGCGCCCTGTCATCGATGCACTTGTCTAACTTGTAGCTCTTGTCCGTCGGGTGGTCCATTGACACATATCACCGTTTCCCATCAAAAGTCGGAGAACTAAAACACAGCCACCATCTTGGCACCATAATCGACAAATCCACCTCTGACTTTCTTTTGCGATCACCCCACAACACCCAAGCACCCCAAGAGGCAGAGAACGAAAGGGCAGGGACGGAGGAACGCGCCCAGGGATTCGAGGGGAAAACCACGGCGGTAGGGCGTCTCGAGGCCGCGGCTGCGTGGGCCCGCGAGGAGGCGGAGGAGCACCGCGGGCGCGGGGTTGCAGAGGCCGGGAGACGGGGCTCCGGCCGGAGGCGGGCGCAGAGGAAGCGAGCGGCAGGAAGACCGGGGCTCGGGCGACGGCGGTGAGGCAGCTCGGGACGGGGCCGGGCGAACGCGGGGCGGAGGCCGGCGGCTGGAGACGCGGCCGAGCGGGGAGGCGAGCTCGGGGAGCTCGGGGACGGCACGGTGGGGGAGGCGACGCCGGGGAGGAGCCGGCGAGCGGCGTCGGGGAAGAGGCGAGCGGCGGAGCTCGCGGTCGGGGTAGGCGGGGCGGGGAGGCGCGGACGGCGCGAGGCCAAAGCGGAGGAGGCGGCGGGGTTGCGCGGACAGGGGAGGATCTGCGGGGGGGTCCGGCGAGGCTGGGGCGGGCGCCTGGCCGGCGAAGCGAGGTGCGCAGAGGGGCGGCCGGACGCGAGCCGGTGCTGGAGGCCGGCGGAGGTTGAGGGAGGCGTCGGGTGGTGGAGGGGCGCCGGCAAGGTGCCCGCGAGGCGGAAGGGCGGCGGCGGCAGAGGTGGGGGAGGGTAGCCGGAGAGGGGGAGGAGGAAGGAGGCGCGGGGCCGCTGCGGCTAGAGGAGGAAGAAGGAGCTCGAGCAGCTCGCGTGGGGAGAGGGACGCGTGGGGGAGGAGAGAGGGGGAGCGGGCAGGTGGGGCCAGATGGGTGAGTGGCTTGTGTGTGTTGCGTGCGTGTGTGGGTGGGCTGGAGGGAGAGAGAGGAGAGAGAGGGGGGGGGGCCAGGTGGCAGATGGGGATTGGGGGGGATTTGGGGAGGGGCGACGTGGCGGCGTGGGACTGGTCCGGGTGAGGTGGCCGGAGGGTGTGGGTAGATAGGTTGGTAGAAAAGGGTTTGGGGTGGACCGTTTAAATTCCTGGGGGTGGTCGTTCGGGTCGAATCGGCCCGTTCGACTGCCCCCGCTAAAAATAATTAAATATTTTATTCGTTTTAAATGCACCGTTTGCAAACCGACAGCAGACAACAAAATAATCCGGAGACCCGGGGTTTGCATTTTGAAAACAATACGGGGCGTTTAGAAAATAAAGACAGGTTTTTCTGCAAATAGTTTTATGCAAGCAAATGCAAGATGATGACGATGCTCAAATGCAATGTGGCATGATGACATGAGCATGCGGTCATGATGATGCAATGCACAAAACAACGCGATTTTCTACTAGTGGTTTTGCGGGATGCCACAGTAGGTGGGTTGGTGGCTAATGTGGGTGGGGGAGATGAGAGGATGGCGGCGGCTGAGTGAGGGAGTGGTGGAGGCATGGGTTGGTCTAGGTATTAGGGTTAGGGTTTATAGGTGGGTTGTAGGTAGCCTTTGACTGGGCCTTGGGCCTAGTCATCTGGCTGCCTCCCCACAAAATTATTTATTTATTTTTATTTTAAAAAACTTTCGTAAATTGTTTTTAGATAAATAAAAGATTCGGTCGGACCGAGGGTTGATTTAAAATTGAAGGAGGGCTAGTTTAGAAAACAACATAGTCTTTTGCAAAATAGTTTTAAGCAAAAAATAATATGCATGATGATGTCATGATGATGCACAGAGATAAAAGACATACGGTTTCTAGTGGTGGTTTTACCCGGGGTGCTACAATTCGACACCACTAACAATGGATCTCGCCCTCGAGATCTGCCTCATGGTACCGGAAAGAAGGCCGACAGTCTGAATCTTCTCGCTTCGTGTAGGTCCTCGCGACACCACTAACAATGATTATTTCTCCATCTTGAAATCGGCGTGTCGGGGGGGTTAACCTCGGGTAGGTCAGGGACGGGGAAAGACAGAGGTACTATCCCCGTCTAGTTTCCGAATTACAGTCCAAGTCGGCCGAATCATGTATATGTCGGCCGATGAACGGAGGCAAGAAGCCCGCGTATATGTATCAAGTAGTTACCCGGCCGAGTTACTGAGAGAATCGGCCGGGTTACCCAAGTGATCTTGATGCAGGTGAAGAACGAGCCGAGTAACACAAGGTAAGGCCGAGTGATACGAAGCTTGCAGGAGAAGGAGAAGCCCAAGGTCAAACTATAGCTGCAGGCTAGAAGGAATCAGAGCAGAGCCAAGCACAAGAGACAAGGATGCACATCGTCAGAGGGGCAGAAGGAGGTCACGGAGGTGACAGTCCTGGAGCCCGAGGCACGCAGGAGGGGGCCACTGGAGCCTTGCCGTCATTAGAAGGGCGACAGGGAAAGGAGGCCGCCGAACTACTATTTTGGGACAAGCATATTCCACGAATATGCTTGCCTCGTCAGCCCTAAGGGCACCCAAGGGACTCCTTTATAAGGGGAGGCTTGGACCCTGAGGGAGGGATCGACTCTGGGAGGACCGTTAGGCTGACGAGATTCATCTGGTCCCTCTCTATACAGCTCAAAGAGCATTTGTAACCCTCCAAGAGAGAAATAAAGATCATGACTTTGGCAGCTTGAGTGAAGAGACAGTTGCATCTTCCCTCCCCAGATCCCACTAGCATCCATTGGCCCCATACTTTAGCCTACCCATGGCAACTGCCGTGCCGCCACCACGACAGTTGGCGCCCACCGTGGGGCCAGCAGCGGTGCTAGCTGGAGTTGTGATCCGGACGGGAAACTTCGTCAACACCGGCGAGCGCGTTGTTTCTGGCTTGGTCCAGAGACTTGGTCTCTGCGACTATGTCAGAGACAATGCAGGAAGCTTGAGGGGGAAAACTCCCCCGCGCAATGGAATCTTCATCGGCCTGGGCGAGCACAGAGTCTACATTGGCGTCGACATCACCGGCATTTATCCTCACCAGGTCGTTGTTGCAGGAGAGCCACCTCGAAACGCGGCGAGCCGTCCCTCAGGAGAGCATCATGCAGGCAGCGTCGAGGTGATGGTCGCAGCAGGAGCTCAAGCGGGAGCAGCAATAGCCGGGTCAAGCAGAGAACCCGCCGCAGGCGCACAAGGCGCACCCAAGCAGACCACACTGCAAACCACTGAGGTAATTCCGCCAGAGACAAACCCAACCGAGCTACATGACACCACCCCAAAGGCACCAAGAGTGAGAGGGCCACCTCTGGAAAGACCAGAGAACATTCTTCAAGCGACTATAGAAAACTTAACCACACCTGTAGCGCCGATACTTGATCCGGCAAATGCTCAGGCAGAGTTAGAAGAGACCAGGCAAAAGGTGCTGGTAGAAGCCAAAAAAGTATCAGCCCTGCGGGAATCCTTGAACAGGACCCTAAGGGAATATGCAAAAGCTAATAAGCTTGATATCGCACCCGAGCGGGTGGACGAACTGAGATTAAGAGGGAAGAACCTCATGAATGACATTAACAAAGAGCATGAAGCTCACAGAGCAGAATCAGGTGATTTGGGTTTGCCGAGGTACAGTACCCCGGCGAAAAACCTGAGAGCGGCAAATGCCGCAGCATTGGAGTTAGAGGGGTTAACCGGGGAAGCTCGGCAGAAACAACAAGAAAGAGTGAATGAGCTGGTGCGCATCGCAAATCAGCAAAATGAGGAAATACTCAGAACTAACCCGGCAAAACCGGCGGCTTCACGGATGGTACATTCGGCAGGGGCAGCACCTGCTTTATCCGCGGCAGCGGCATCTTCACCCGGAAACAACGCTCGAAAAGAGAAAGCAGTAACCTCTGGGAAGAGGAACAAGCAAATTGTTCCATATGACCCAGCAATAGCTGGAAAGGCAAATGAGAACAGAGGCAATGCAAGCCGAGGTAACAGTGGGGAGAGAAACCACGGTCATATGTTAAAGGACGGCGGCGGCCGAGGCAATGGGGATCTCGGCAGGAGAGAACCCGCAAGAGATAATCATGAAAACCAGACCCCGGCAGAAGTAAGGAGAGAAGTGCTGCCCAACCCGCAACCAAGACATGAGCTTCGGCAGGAAAGAGAAGTGAGGCCAGCTCGCCACAATCAGATGAATGAAAGGTACAATGATGGATATTCCGAGGTAGAATACGCAAACCAGGGTGGAAACAATCACTATGGGATACAGGATAGAATTCTGTACAGAGATTTGCCAGCGAATGATGCGAGAGTAAAGTTGGATCGGCTATACCGATCCGAGTTATTGGAAGAGCACGGTCCACCAGGTCCGACATGTTTTGGACCACGGATCATGGGCGAACCACCAGTGCCGAATTTTCAGTTAGCAAGAGGCACAAAAACGTACAACGGAAGTACCAAGCCACAAGACTGGTTGATTGATTATGCCACCACTGTGAAGATAGCGGGTGGCAACCTAAGATGGGCAGTGCGGTATGTCCCACAGATGTTGGAAGGCCCAGCCAGGGTATGGTTGAATAATCAACCAGCTGGCAGTATCAACAGCTGGTTAGATTTCGAAGAAATGTTCGTCAGCAACTTTACCAGCACATACAAGAGACCGAATAGACCACAACAGCTGGCCATGTGCAAACAGAGGCCGAATGAAACGGATAGAGTTTTTAACTCGATGGTGCAACCTGAGAAACTCATGTGAGGGAGTTATCGAATCACAAGTAATCGCTTGGTTCGCGCAAGGCTGCCGCTATGCCAGCGTTTTGTGGCAACGCCTGCAAAGAGATATGCCAACCACACTGGCAGAAACTATCAGAATAGCAGACTCCTATGCATTGGGCGACCCAACCCAACCGGAATTAATGTCGGCAGATCATCGTGAGCAACAGGACCAGTACGCGAGAGAATTGGCCGGGTCATCCAGGCGTGATTTCATAGGAAGAAGAAGAGAGGAGAGGCCGGATTATAGATATAATTAGGCCCAGGTGGCGGCAGTAGCACAAGATCAGCCGAGTCACGGAGCAACTCAACGACAGAAAAATGGACCTCAACAGTGGACATCAAGAAATGAGGGAAAAAGGCAATGGACCCCAGAGCAAAAGAAGCAATGGCAAGAGAGGCCAAAGTACACGTTCGAATCCATGTTAGATCAGCCGTGCAAATTTCACACATCAAACCCATCCAGACCAGCCAATCATACAACCCGCCAATGTGCCTGGATGAAAAATGTGATGGGGAACCCAGCAGGAGTTCAGGCTCCCCATCAGGTGCAACAGCAACGTCAGCCGCAATTAACTGGAGCAAATACACAGCAATTGATGTTACCGCCCCCTCCCCCTAGGTACGATAACTCGGATCGGAGGGATGCAGTACATCAAGTAATGAACCAGGGCCAGGACGGAAGGATGAATCCGGCAAATACCGGACGTAATGATTACAGGGAACATCACCATTCTTATTGTGTGTTCACAACAGAACAGCAAGACAAGCAAAGTGTGCAGCGCCGGCATATGGAAGTGAATGCAGTTGTGCCGGCAGTACCAAGATACCAGCCGTGGTCTGATCAAGAGGTGACCTGGAGCATGAAAGATCACCCCAGAATAATGCCGAGTCCAGGATCATATGCACTTGTGTTAGATCCAACGTTTGTTGGACCAAGCATCAATGTAAAGTTTTCAAAAGTACTCATCGACAATGGGAGCAGTATCAACATCATGTACAAAGACACCATGCATAAACTCGGAATATCGCAGAATATGCTGCAGTCCACGAGGACAACTTTCCATGGGATAGTGCTAGGGCTTTCATGTGAGCCCATCGGAAAAGTCCGAGTGGACGTGTTATTCGGTACAAGAGATAACTGCAGAGCAGAAAACTTAGAGTTTGAAGTGGTGGATCTGGAAAGTTGTTATCATGCTATACTCGGACGGCCCGCACTGGCCAAATTCATGAGCAGCTGTCATGTAGGTTATCTGAAGATGAAATTACCCGGACCACAAGGGGTGATAACAATTGCAGGGGATTACAAGAAGTCAATGGAGTGTGCTTCAGCCGGGTCAAATTTGGCCGAGTCATTAGTTATAGCAAGAGAAAAGAAAAGGATTCAGGAGGTAGCAGCCCTCGCTCAGTCAGCACAGTTGAACATGCCGGCACTGGCCAACCCTCATGGCAGTGTTTCTTTTCAGCCAACTAAAGAGACGAAGAAATTTCAGATTGATGAGCAATTCCCAGAGCGCACTGTTACAATCGGTGCGGGCCTTGACGCTAAATAGGAAGGCGAGCTCACCAACTTCCTCCGTGAGAATCGGGACATATTTGCATGGTCAACTCAAGATCTGCAAGGTGTTCCGAGGGAGTTGGCTGAGCACTTTTTAAACGTCAGGCCAGGAGCAAGGCCGGTGAAGCAACCTCTCCGCCGCTTCGCCGAAGACAGGAGAAAATTAATAGGGGATGAAATAGCTCGGCTGCTCGCGGCCGGGTTCATCATGGAGGTGCTATATCCGGATTGGCTATCAAATCCAGTGCTAGTAGAAAAGAAAAAAGATGACCCCAATGTAGCCATTGTGTGGCGAATGTGTATCGACTACACCAACCTGAACAAGGCGTGTCCGAAAGATCCTTTTCCATTGCCTAGAATAGACCAAGTCATTGACTCGACCGCTGGCTGTGAGCTGTTATCATTTGTAGACGCGTATTCTGGTTTCCACCAGATACCGTTAAATCCGGCCGATCAAATAAAGACTTCATTTATTACCCCGTACGGGGCTTATTGTTATCGCACAATGCCATTCGGCCTACGAAATGCAGGAGCAACATATCAAAGATGCATGCAAAAATGCTTACATGATCAAATAGGGAAAAATGTGCAAGTATATGTGGATGACGTAGTCATCAAAACTAAGGAGAGCAAAACCTTGCTAGAAGATATACGGCAAACTTTCGCGAACCTGAGAAGGTTCCGAATGAAGCTTAATCCAGAAAAATGCACATTTGGCGTGCCGGCAGGAAAACTACTCGGTTTCCTTGTGTCCAGCCGAGGTATCGAGGCTAATCCGACAAAAATAAGAGCAGTAGAAAGAATGGAATTGCCGAGATGTTTGAACGATGTACAAAAATTCACGGGCTGCCTGGCCTCGCTTAGTCGATTTGTATGTCGGCTAGGAGAAAAGGCGCTGCCACTCTATCAGCTGATGAGAAAGTCGGACAAATTTAGTTGGACCCCGCAGGCGGACCTTGCATTTCATGAGTTGAAAAAGATGCTTGTTACGGCACCCATTTTAGCTTCTCCATTATCGAAAGAACCTATGCTACTCTATGTGGCGGCTACCAACCGAGTAGTTAGTACTGTGGTCGTAGTGGAGCGACTTGAAGATGGTAAGTCAATTCAGAGGCCGGTGTACTATCTAAGTGAAGTATTATCCACTTCAAAGCAGAATTATCCGCACTATCAGAAGATGGCTTATGGGGTATATATGTCGGCAAAAAAGCTTAAGCATTACTTTGAAGAGCACCCCATCAAAGTAATCTGTGAGGCACCCATAGCCGACATATTGAACAACAAAGATGCAAGTGGCCGAATAGCAAAATGGGCGATCGAGTTATCACCGTATGCTCCACAATTTGATAGAACAAATGCAATCAAATCTCAGGCTGTCGCCGACTTTCTCGTAGACTGGGCCGAGGTGTAGTATGAGCCACCTTTGCCAGATCCAAATTACTGGACAATGCATTTTGATGGCTCCAAACTAAGGAATGGTTTGGGAGCAGGAATAGTGCTAACCTCGCCTAAAAAAGATCAATTGAAATATGTACTGCAAATACATTTTGCGGCGTCCAACAATGTAGATGAATATGAAGCGCTAGTCCATGGATTAAGAGTGGCAAAAGAAATTGGTATACGCCGAATCCTATGCTACGGTGACTCGGATTTATTAGTACAGCAAGTATCGGGCAGTTGGGACGCATTAGATGCTAATATGGCTTTATACAGATTCCACGTGCAAAAGATCAGTGGATACTTTGAAGGATGTGAATTCCACCACATACCACGAGCAGAAAATGACGCTGCCGACACATTGTCGAAATTGGGATCAACCCGGCAGTCAATTCCACCAGGTATTGCCTTGGAGCACCTCAGGAAACCATCGATAATCCCATCACCAGAATCCGAATCAATCTTTATCCCAGCAAGTTCTGCGGAAGATCACACGCCAATGGAGGTAGATCCGCAGAATGATTCGGGACCCCTAAAGAGGAGGACAGCCGAGGTAATCACAGTCAGGGAAAGAGCCGAGGTATATACGTCGGCAGAGGACATGGAGATAGACACTGAGATCACATCAGAAAAAGTAGCACCGATATGGGCGCAGCCCATACTTTCTTACCTAAAAGACGCGACGTTGCCGAGTAATGAGGTATTAGCTAGACAAACCGTAAGAAGAGCAAAAGCCTATACTATCATAAACAATGAGTTATATAAGAGAAGCGTCACAAACGTATTGCAGAAGTGCGTGAGTTCCGCAGAAGGTCAGGAAATCCTTCTAGACATACACCAAGGAGAATGTGGGCACCACGCCTCATCTCGCGCTTTGGTAGCCAAGGCATTTAGGCATGGATTTTACTGGCCAACGGCGTTAGAAGAGGCAAAAGAATTGGTTAAGAAATGCAATGGATATCAGAGATACGCTACCAGAATACATATGCCGTCGGCCGAGTTAAAAACAATACCCATCACTTGGCCATTTTCTGTATGGGGTTTAGATATGGTGGGACCATTCAAACCGGCGCGAGGAGGAATGACCCACATATTGGTTATGGTAGACAAATTCACAAAATGGATTGAAGTAAAACCGATTAAAAAGTGTGATGGGCACACAACAGTGAAATTTCTCAAGGATATCATCTTGAGATACGGGTACCCGCATAGTATTATTACGGATAATGGCACAAACTTTGCAGAAGGAGCTTTCGCTAGATTTTGCCGAGAGAAGCACATAAGGCTAGATATTGCCTCCGTGGCTCACCCAGCATCCAATGGACAAGTGGAAAGGTCTAATGGACTGGTGCTATCAGGAATAAAACCACGACTTGTTGAACCTTTGCAGAGGTCGGCAGGATGTTGGATCGAAGAAATCCCAGCCGTGTTATGGAGTCTTCGGACTACTCCAAATAGATCAACAGGATACACTCCATTCTTTCTGGTGTACGGGGCAGAGGCCGTACTCCCAGCCGACATAATATATGACTCGCCAAGAGTCGCTCAGTACACAACCTCAGAGACAAATGAGGTAGCTCGGCAAGATGCCGTAGACCTGTTGGAAGAAGCCAGAGAGTTGACATTATCACGATCGGCTATTTATCAACAGAACTTGCGGCGATATCACAGCAAGAAAGTGAATCCAAGAGTATTCAAAGAAGGAGATTTGGTCCTCCGACTAGTGCAACGCACGGCCGGCATGCATAAATTATCACCCCCATGGGAAGGACCGTTCATTGTGAGCAAAGCATTGCACAACGATGCATATTATCTAATCGACGCTCAGTCCCCTGGAGAGAACAAGGCAGACAAAACTGGTGAAGAAACGAAGCGCCCCTGGAATGTGGCTTTACTTCGGCCATTCTACTCATAGCATTATATCTTAAAGTCAAAATCCAATGATGTATTCGAACCTCGGCACCCAGAGCAGTGACTCGGGGACTGCCTTAGGTTATATTTATTTCGTATTATGTATTCGAACCTCGGCACCCAGAGCAGTGACTCGGGAATTGCCATATGTTATATTATTTCGTGTTATGTGTTTGGACCTCGGCACCCAGAGCCATGACTCGGGGACTGCCATATGTTATATTTATTTCGTTCGCGTTATGTGCTTGAACCTTGGCACCCAGAGCAGTGACTCGGGGACTGCCGTATGTTGTATTTCTTTCATGTTACGAATATAAACCTCGGCGCCCAGAGCAGTGACTCGGGGACTATCATATGATATATCAATTTCGTATTGATACCTAAACCTCGGCATCTAAAGCAGCGACTCGGGGACTACCGTATGCTACCTCAAACTTATGCCGAACGCACTCAATTTTATAATACCTCCGAAATCTGATTTATATATGGAAGTTTCGGACAGTAAACAACGATCCAGTGATTGTTACATACTTCCACAACGAAGTAGTTAACTCATGTTCAGAACAGATCAATATCATAGGTATTCAGCGCTCATGCCTGATAAGATCATAAAAAATAACGGCAAAGTTAAGCCCTAGAAGGTCAAGAAATTAAGGGCCAACGAAGCAAGAATTCGGATGAGCATCCACTTAACCAAATGTCACAACAGTACATGACAAAAGGAATTCAAATCATACGGAGAGGTCACAAAGTTTGCGCCTACATCATACGCCCGGCATACCAGGGATCGGAAACAACTTAGGCATTGTTCGTCGGAGAGGCAGCTACTTGCTCAGGTGCGGGGCACCCCGAGGTAGGAGGAACCTCGACTGAGGTCGCCTCGCCCTCCGCCGACCCAGGTGCAACTTCGGAGGTCCGGGGTTGTTCGGGAGCGTCAGTCCGTGCAGTAGAATGCCCGGTACCTTTGGAAGAGGACCGCGCATCGCCATTACTGTCCGAGCTTGAGCTAGAGCTATCAGGCGCGGCCGAATCATTTTCACCTCCCCCCTGCTCAGCTGAATCATCATCCGAGAGACCCTCAGCCACAACCTCTTGATCCGGGTCTGGGAGAAAATTCGGCCCTTCATTCCAAGTGTGCACGTCGGCGTACTCGACGAGTTGGAACGCCCGAGCTTGCCGAAGAGCAACAAAAGTGGGATCTTCAACCCAGCGGGAGCCAGTGCGCAAATTTCTCAGGATGTCAAGAGAGATGTCTTCATACCATGACATGATTACAGTAAGGGCCATGTCGGCACCAGCACGCCCAGCGGATTCTCTCCAAAGACTCAACTGCCTCTCAGATGCCATTAGCATTGTCACCAATAACTTGACTTCGTTGATATCAGGAGTCCCCGAGGTATTCGGCCAGAGTACGTGGTAAGCTCGGATAGCGGCCTGCACCAAGTCCCGGCCCATAATTTTCATCGGGACGACTGCGGCACCAACGGCAACCAAGTAGTCCTCCATTGAATATTCCGAATCAACGGTAACAGGTTCACCTCGGCGCGCGCGAGCTGCAAGGACCGCTTTAGAACTCACGGGCTTGGCCTCGGGGAAATGATCTGCGCAAAGCATGAACGTGTCAAAGGATAGTAGAGACAAAAAAGAAAAATATAATTCGGCCATGCCAAGTAGCTTACGATGAATGTAGCTCATCATTATCTGAAGATCTTTGGCCCAATCAGCCTTGCTCTTCTCAAAACGAGCAATTTCCTCGCTCAAACCCCGGGTTTTAAGTTCGGCAGCTTCAAGGAGTTCTTTGTTCTTCTGCAGATCCAGAGTCAGCCGATTCTTTTCCTTGGAAAATTCTTGGTCGACCTTCTCTAGTTCGGATTTCTGAGAGAGCTTAAGGGTATCCACTTCGGATCGCAGGCGAGCTATCTCATCGTCTTTTTCTTGCAGTTGCGCCGAATGAACTGCATTTTTGTTCTAAAAAATGCAGCATCACGTCAGGCATGGGCACGCAATCTTGATGTAACACTGCGAAGTCTTGCAGCTCGGCTTTACCACAGCCGAGCGCAATAAGGAACCTTAGCATATATATTAAGAAGGAGAAGGAGTAAAATAGAAAGGAAACTAACCTTCCAGGTTCTTGATCTTCTTTTGAAGGCGAATATTGAGGTTATTAATATTACCTGTTCAACAAGAAGTAAGCCGGCATTCCGTGGACGAATACATGAGAGTTGGGAATAAGGAAAAGGAACTATCGACATACCAGCCTTCTTCGCCACGGGCAGAACTTTCTCGTACTTCTCTTCCAGTTTGCGGTGCGAAAAAAGCAACCTCTGGAACTCGGCAGTTCGCCGGTCATGTGCAACCTGAGTAATGAGGCACAATGATACATCAACGAGTAAAAGTTAAACCAGATCCGAGTCAAGCAGAACTTAACTCAGATCTAGGTGGCTGGATATTCAAAGCTAAATTAGATCCGAATCAAGCAAAGCTTAATTCGGCTCTAAGTGGCTGGATATTCAAAGCTAAACCAGATCCGAGTCAAGCAGGACTAAACTCGGATCTAGATGGCTGGATATTCAAAGCTAAACTAGGTTCGAATAAAACACAACTAAACTCGGATCTAAACGGCCGGATTAACGAACCTTAGAAATAAAGTTAAGTCAAACTTCCAAGTATACAACAAGTTATTTCCTTGCAAGTTTCGGGGACTAGAGCATATGATAACATCTGAAGAATAATTTAAGACTCAGAGAAAAAATAATTACCTCATTCATCTTGTTGGTATCAATGATGAACTGGGCAGCATGGTCAAAACGGCCGCTGATGTCAGAAAGCTGAAAGGGCTGGTTGGTTGGATTACCCTCAAACTGATCAGCAGCATTCCAGTTGTTGGCGTATTCAACCAACGCTCCAAGGCTGTTCCCACTTGCTGTCCGAGTTAAAACTTTACCCCGGGCAGGCGGTCCGACCACGGCAGTCGCAGGGCTCTTATGAAGAGCAAGCTGGCTGCCGGAGGCCGAGGTAACGAGGACTTTAGGCGCAGCTCCCTTACGCAGCACGTCAGCGATACTCGGTTGAGAAGAGCCGGCAAGACCTTTCTGAGAAGAAGAAGTCTTGACGGCAATAGCTTTTTCCGCCTTAGAAGAGGCATCAGCAGGAAGTGGCGCCTCGGAAGTAGGGACGGAGTCCTTAGGAACAGCGGAGGATAAGGTCGCAGAGGGCGCCGGGATAACAACCTTTTCGGCCGAGGTCGGGATGGCCATAGAAACTGCCGAAGTAGATGGAGGCTCAGTAGCAGCGCCGGGGCCCATAGAAGGGGCGGCGGGCTCGACGAAAACTTCGGAGGGCCGGTTCGAATCCAGGGCAATGGAAGGGGTCTCAGGGACATCGTGACGGACAGGCGAAGTATTCGGAGCTAGAGGAGAAGCAGGACGAATAGGACTAGGAACCCTGATATCATCAGCGGGAGGAGGAGATGGCGGCCGAATCGGACGGCTAGTCATACTAGGACCGCCGGGTTTAACAAAAAGAGGAGCACTGCAAAAATAAGAAAGAAGATTCGTCAGTATGAGAAACAGAAAGAGAGAAACAAGAAATATAGGCAAAAGGACTTACCCGGCGACCCCAGGCATAGTCTTGCGCCTGGGAGGGTTCGGAGTGGATTTCTTCATTCGCTTCTTAGGAACCGCCTCCGAGGCACTAGCAGGAGCCCCGCGCTTCCCCGAGGTAACGGGAGGCCGGGAAGCAATAGGCTCGGCGTCGTGGACCTGACCGGCCGGATTAGCTGGGAAAGTAGAAGCCGGAAATGCATAAGAAATAGGCGTGGCGGCAACTACCTCAAGAATTTGGACCTCGTCCGAATCACCTTCCTCATCATGCGCTGAAGTTCTGCCGCGAGCTCGAGCCGGAGCAGGATCTGACTTAGGGACGAACTCCTCGGAGTCCGGCTCACCAGTATCCGGGGTACTCCTGTCTGCAGGCCAAGGGAGCTGCAGAACTTCGGCGTCCTCGTTTTTCTGCTCTGCGAACCTCTGCAAGACGAGGAGAAAGAGAATTAGATAAACCAGTTTCTAAAGACAGGGGAATAACAGAGCAATGCTGATTAAGCTTACCTCGGGTGGCGGACGATCGCGAGTGAATGGTTTTAATCCCCAAGACCAATCCTCAGGCATCTCAGTCTTGAAGATAGCTCGGACGTGCTTATAAATAAGGTAGTTATCTAGCTCCACGGTTGAGACTCGGTTAGGGTCAAGGGGACCACTCATGTAGCACAACTTGTGGGTCCGCTGCTGGAAGGGGCAGATCCGGCTACTAATGAAAGTTGCCATCAGGTCTTCGCCGCATAACCCGGCCCGGATCAACTCTTTAAGCCGAATCTCAAAGGCCTCGGCTAAGGCGTGAGTTTTCTCGGATTATAAAGCCAGTTCACTTTAGAAGGTGGGCCAATTGAGAATGGAGGGAGCCGAATCTTGTTTTCCGCCCCTCTGTTCTTGACGTAGAAAAATGACTTGTGCCACTTCTTGCACGACTCCAACCCAGTGACACGAGGGAACACGGATTTCCTCCGAGGTGTTATAGACGCCGCCCCACATTGGGTGAGCAACTTCTCGGAAGGGTGCAGAGATTTGTCAGGGACAACGTTTGAGCAGATCTGGAAGAACTTCGACCAGACATGTACTGACGGCCACAGGCCGAAGTAACCATCCGAAGCGGAGATGAAAGCAGAAAGAGAAGCTATGGCGTTCGCAGGAAGATGATGCGGCTGAAGGCCGAAGTAATCGAGGAATTCTCTAGCGAAATCGCTAAGAGGGAGACCGAAGCCGCGGGCGAAGTGAGACATGAAAACCACATACTCGCCCTCTCTGATGTCTGGAGAGGATTCGCTGCCGGGTAGACGGCAAGAAACCTCGGCAGGAATCCTTCGAGTCCGGATGAGCCATTCAATCTCACGGCGCGTGACTGAAGAGCCCTGCCACGAGCCTCGCTCGGGCCCGGAGCCAGCGTCGTCGTCCTCGACAAGAGCGCCGCTAAACGAACTAGACATACGTGCGCCGGAAAGATCGCCGGAGGAAAGACTGGCGGCGGAGGGGAGTTTAGAGCTGCAAGGCCCCGTCGGAACTTTGCGTGAAAACAATGGCGAAGGAACGGAAGAACCGTCGCCCGAGCACGAAAACGGAGCAGATGAATCTAGGGAAAGAACAGGGCAAGACGGCCAGAGAGGACTCACCGGCGACGGAGTCAAAGCCGCGGAGCGCGGGCAAGAAGAGTAGAACGGCGCGGCGGAATCTCCGCCGACGGAGGCTCTGGCTGGCGAGCGGCGGCGGAACCGCAAGAAAACGCGCCGGCGAAAGGAAGAAGGAGAACGGAGGCGAGCGATAAGGGGAAAGGTGAATCCCGCAAACACGGTTCCCCTCTTTATAGTCAAGCCATGAACAGGGAAGTGGGATCGTGGGTGTGGCAGTTATCCGTGTAGATCGTGGGTGCAGCACGAACGCACGACGGTGAGCGGAGCCACACCAACGGCCACACACGAAGAGGGGTCGTTACAATCCCCAAGGGGAACAGCACCCGAGGCGTCGCAGCGACGGCGCAGCAGGTGCAGAATTCACTGTAGACTTGTCAGTAAGCACTGTAGAGGGACCTAAAAACTAGAAGAACAATGATGGGATGACACGTAGGACATGGCGTACGAGGGAAGGAACGAGGAGACCTCGGACGAGGACATAACTCGGAGACAAGACTAAAGAATATAATGAAGCTGATATAACCCGGCCAAAGCTATTGACAGGGCCACACCAGCTTCGGGGACTAATGTCGGGGGGGTTAACCTCGGGTAGGTCAGGGACGGGGAAAGACAGAGGTACTATCCCCGTCTAGTTTCCGAGTTACAGTCCAAGTCGGCCGAATCATGTATATGTCGGCCGATGAACGGAGGCAAGAAGCCCGCGTATATGTATCAAGTAGTTACCCGGCCGAGTTACTGAGAGAATCGGCCGGGTTACCCAAGTGATCTTGATGCAGGTGAAGAACGAGCCGAGTAACACAAGGTAAGGCCGAGTGATACGAAGCTTGCAGGAGAAGGAGAAGCCCAAGGTCAAACTATAGCTGCAGGCTAGAAGGAATCAGAGCAGAGCCAAGCACAAGAGACAAGGATGCACATCGTCAGAGGGGCAGAAGGAGGTCACGGAGGTGACAGTCCTGGAGCCCGAGGCACGCAGGAGGGGGCCACTGGAGCCTTGCCGTCATTAGAAGGGCGACAGGGAAAGGAGGCCGCCGAACTACTATTTTGGGACAAGCATATTCCACGAATATGCTTGCCTCGTCAGCCCTAAGGGCACCCAAGGGACTCCTTTATAAGGGGAGGCTTGGACCCTGAGGGAGGGATCGACTCTGGGAGGACCGTTAGGCTGAGGAGATTCATCTGGTCCCTCTCTATACAGCTCAAAGAGCATTTGTAACCCTCCAAGAGAGAAATAAAGATCATGACTTTGGCAGCTTGAGTGAAGAGACAGTTGCATCTTCCCTCCCCAGATCCCACTAGCATCCATTGGCCCCATACTTTAGCCTACCCATGGCAACTGCCGTGCCGCCACCACGACACGGCGACATCACCAACAAGCGGTCGTTGATCATGTTCGTCGAGGGAACGCTCCAGATAACAACAGACGAAGTTAAAGGTAAGGCCACCTCTAACTTCCATGGAAGGAGTAAGAATTGCATCGATCCACCATTCAATGTACACAAGCAAATGATAAGAGTAGTGGTATGGTCGCGACTCCATCCCGCACTCAAAGCATTACTCCGTACACAAACAACGAACTATGCAACCAACTCTCAGAATTCAGACTGAAGATCTCGACAAGCAAGGTTCGGAAACAAAGGAGGGATGGAGATTTTCATCAGATCTGATGTAGATGACTTCGTTGTATTGGAAAACACCGGAGGATAGAAAGAAATTTTTTAGTGAACTTTCGGTCCACTGAAAGGTATAACAGATGAAAGATTCATCAGATAGCATGAATGTCGGATGTTGAAGCACCGTTACAAGAGGATGGAAGCGAAACCCTGAAGGTACAACGAAAACCCAACCACGAGAATACCTGGACTCGAAGAAAAGATAAGAGAGCAGATTCAAAACACGCAGAGGTAAGAGGAGAATAGCATAGGGGTAAGGAGTAAAAGCAGACCTAATCAGATCTAATCCAACCGATTTTTAAAATAGTTTTGACACTCTACGATGTCCGTCAGATAGGTTATCCTACAGGCTGGACCAGTGGGGTATCGTAACTGCTGAGCTCTGATACCACTCTGTAACACCCTCAGAATCGGCCCTATGCAAGTTTCAGCGATTCCCGCCAAACCCGCATAGAAACGATTCAAAGGTGCCCACCAGGCCCTTGCGTGCGGGTGGAAAACGAAGTAATATCATTACACAATAGTCCACGATGGAACCCACAAAACAGATATATACAACAATGACTCCATGAATCAAGAATAAGATATACAATACAATGATCCAAATCACCTTAAAAATGATACAACGTCCGACTACGGACAAGATGCAAATGGGGCTAAGAGCCCTGAAGAATACCAATGGCGCCCATAACCCTGCCCAGGCCAAGCCGGAAGGGTAACCCTGCTAACGACGTTGATCTCAAAACCTGCTTAACAAAAGGGGTGCCGACAAAGGGCGAAGGAAAAAGAGAGCGGTCAGTACTGAGGCCAGTACACGGCGAGACTAGAATTCGGCGGTCCTCGCCTACATAGTTATGGTGGACTGAAGCGGCAGCGCAGTATGCACTAAACAACCTATAGAGAATCAATACAACTGGCGGCTATCAGATAGGGATAAAAAATACCTATTCGGATCCAACCTGAAACTATCATCAAGCATACCCATCCTGATATTTCCCCCTTGAGACCAAACGAGGAAGTCAACCGAGGAACTCACATAGTTGACAGTTTTATTTATTCAGTTATCGTTGCAGCAATTACTAGTCAGGTATAGATAGTCATCCTGATATAATAAGCAGTGAGCACTTTTAGTTAAACATTCCGTTATAGTTGCAACACTTACTAGTCAGATACAATTATCATGAGATATCCCAAACCCAGCAGTTGTTGGTACTTTTATTTAGCCATTCTATTGTAGTGAAGCTGATTACTAGTCATATCGGATACAAGTCAAATTATAACAGTAAACTTTAGTGATAGTTGTCTATGATCAAGAACTGTGCTCCAAGTCGTCCATAACCGCGGACACGGCTTCTCGGAAAGATTTAACCCTGCAGGGGTGCACCAAAGTTTCCACACGCACCTACACCCTTGTTGTCAGATCAGGTAGGTACAAGATCACAAAACATACACCCAACGGTATGTCGACGGGGTTTCGGACACGCCGTTTACCAGACCCAAAGCAAGCACATGGGGGCCACCCCACTAAGCTACCCGTAACGAAGTCGGCTGGTCTCCGAGACGGACCCAGGGTTTATGACGACGGCTGTAAACGACTGGGAACCCGAAAGTGTGACTGGGCTTGTCGATACCGCGAAAACGTGGCACGGAGTTCCAAAATAGTACAAGCGCTGCACGCGCAATAGTAAATAAAGTAGTAAATCATGGCATAAGTACATGATAGTAATAAAGCCCCAAACTACTTTGTGGCCCCGGGTACAGTACTTTGAAATCAGGTACTAATCGATGGAGGTGCCCACACAGCCCACCTGTGGTTAGCGCGCTCGATCTCGGAACAGGTGTCAAGAACTCGGGGTCCTACGGGACACCAGTGAGCGGTCAAAAACCAAATATTGTCTATTACCCACCGGTGCCTCTGCATTTACCTACTTCAATTTTAGTTATTAAACGATAATTAAAGCCATGATCATCTCCAACATTAAACATACGGCAATACTCCAACAACTGTGGTACTTGACGACACGCAACAGCACTTGAGCAAGCGACTACGACACAAGTCCAACTATCTACCAAACAACAGGTAATAGGATGTGTCCAAGGCAATATAAGGCTGCAAGGGATTTCCCGGGTACGAAAACTAGAGCATCGCAACACAGATAGCAATAGATCAATAGGAGGAAATAAAAATTATAAAAGTAAAATAGGTAGAAAAGGGGGAGAATGCTCGCCTGAAAACATTGCCGAAGGTTCATCCGAAGATCGGGTTGACACTCACATCAACTCATCGGCCTAATCCGTGAAGAAGCAAAGTACTAGAAGAAACACCGGATGCACTATTTAATACTACGGCAGAAGATCGGCATGATGCATGTATGATGTATGGCATGGCAAAGATGCGATGCAATTAGGCAATATTAAGCAGAACCGGGGTCCCGAAAATTAATTATTAACTTCATGTTGTTTAGATACCCCGCAATTTAAATGTTGTCTTGATAGGGCAAAATATGTCACAGGTTCAATGCACAAATTTAAATGGCACTAATATTAGACTAGAAAAGCCCACATATGGTTTCCATATTTAAATTAGGTGAATCTTTGAAATAGGCCCAAACACCCATAATATGAATGCAAACATGAACAGTTTAATGTAACAAGTAGATATCATATATATAAAAAATAGGGTCCAAAGAAAGGGTCACACATAGGGGATCGACGATCTTGGTTAGGGTTCGACGGGGTTCGGTCTTCGGATCTTCGGAATACGGGGCTTCGGGGTCTCGGCAGGGTTCGGTCTCCGAATCTGGAAGGAGGTCTTGTGGTTTTCCGTGAAGGATATCTTGTGGTTTCCCGGGCTTCGATTGTCGAAGGTGTACTTGGTTTCGGGCATCAATGATTGTCGGAAGATCTTGTCGACAAGGACGATGACCTTGTCTGACTTCATCCTTGTACGCCGAGAAGATCTTGATTCACGGTAGCACATCAACACCAACTCATCATGCCAATGTATCACTACAACGTTGTATTCTCCTGTTGACCACAAAACCAACAATACCCCACTCTCCCTTTGTTTCCGGTAGCACACGGGAAACAAAAGCACAGAGCACATGTTGAAGACGGAGATGCGAGGCTTGGCAGGTGGCATAGAAGACGGTACCGCAGAGGCGGCGAGGATGGCGTCTGTCGGGGTCGCGCACCGGAAAAAAAACGACGCGAGGCTCGAGGCAGCGGAAGAGCGGGACGGTCATGGAGGACAGCGGCAGAGCTCGGTCCTGGCGACGTAGGCCGACGAGCTCGCGGGGACATGCGACCCAGGGCGGTGGGGTACAGGAGATGGTCGGTGACGGCGCGCGCGAGGCCTGGTGGAGGCGGCCAGGGCGATGGTTCTGAAGGGGATGAGGCGTCGCAGATGGCGGAGGGAGAGGGGACGGGCGCAGGCCGCGCTGTCTCCAGCGACAACCGGAGGAGCTCGGGACGGCGCGGACGGCGGAGGGGCCGCATGAAGGGGCCCCTGGCAGCGGACGCGGCCGCGGGTAGCGGGCGACGACCTTGGACGACATGGGGCTCCTGGCGGCCGGAGGCGGCGGAACCACGGCGAGGAGGAAGGAGATCGATCGTGGGGGTGTCGGGTTCGCGAGGTGGGGGGCGAGCAGTCGATCACGAGACAGGAGCGGGGTCGGAAACGGGCGAGTGGGGCAGGGAGGTGGGGCCAGGGTGCAGGCGGTAGGCGGCTGCGCGCGTGTAACGTTGTTGTGTGTGTGTGTGTGCCGCTGTGGTGTACGTAGTTGGTACTTGGTAGGTGGGTTGGTGGCTGCTGTGGGTGGGTGAGATGAGAGGATGGCGGCGGCTGGGTGAGGGAGTGGTGGAGGCAGGGGTTGGTCTAGGTATTAGGGTTAGGGTTTATAGGTTGGTTGTAGGTAGTCTTTGACTGGGCCTTGGGCTAGTCATCTGGCTGCCTCCCCACAAAATTATTTATTTATTTTTATTTTAAAAACACTTTCGTAAATTGTTTTTACACAAATAAAAAATTCGGTCGGACCGAGGGTTGATTTAAAATTGAAGGAGTGTTAGTTTAGAAAACAACATAGTCTTTTGCAAAATAGTTTTAAGCAAAAAATAATATGCATGATAATATCATGACGATGCACAGAGATAACAGACATACGATTTTTAGTGGTGGTTCTATCTGGGGTGCTACAACGTACAACGGAGAAGCCGCCGCCGTGCCTCGATAGCACCATCGTCCTGGTCTCGGAGCAGCGTGCTGCTGGCAGCACCTCGAGGGTTAATCCATGGTGGGGGAGAGGAAAAATCCATGGCGGAGATCGATGGGAGCAATTGGATGGGGCTGATGAAGGGTTTCCCGGTGGTTGGAGAGACACCGGTGACCCGCAGGTTGGTCGTGCATGGCTGGGTAGTGGCGGAGCAACGACCTGAGTCGGGACAGCAGCGGTGCATTGCCATGGAATTTTGGATCTCGCGGGACGGTGCTAGCTATGCAGAAACATAAGAAAAAGGAAAAGCTGGAGATAAGTGCAGATAAGACACGGGTCACGGTCCTGTCGCTGTCGCTTCATGTGAAGGACGTTGGCGACCCGGACGATACGTCGTCTGGGGATGGGAATCATTTTCCTTGTATTTAACATGAAAAAAAACCCGCATTATCATGACTACTAAACTAGCAACCTGAACATGATCCATACCAAACGAAACTTTGAATACCTAGTAGACCATTTCCAACTTTATAATGTGTTGTTCGTCTAATTCTCTACCATATCACATATACATTGTAAAAAACTTGAGAATACGAAGAAAATATATACTTAAGTTTTCTTTCTAGTGTTAAAAAACATATTTTCTCCATGATTTCATAAACATACTAGTTTATTTACTTATTTTTTTGAAAGAAGCATATATTAATATCAACAGATACCAATTACACCCAGCCTGTGCAACAACGCAGTGTCCTCGTGACATTACGGATGCACACAATAAAAAAAAATAAAAAAAATTATAAAAAAGAAAATCCCCGCTACAACAATCTATTCCTTCATCGCTCTCAGGTGCTCGCTTGAGGATCAACAAAGGATAGTGATGTCTACGCACTTCTATTCTTGTAGACCGTTGTTGGGCCTCCAAATGCAGAGGTTTGTAGAACAACAGCAAGTTTCCCTTAAGTGGATTACCCAAGGTCCATCGAACTCAGGGAGGAAATGGTCAAAGGTATCCCTCTCAAGCAACCCTGCAATGAAGATACAAGAAGTCTCTTGTGTCCCCAACACACCCAATACACTTGCCAGGTGTATAGGTGCACTAGTTTGGCGAAGAGATGGTAAAATACAAGTAGTATGGATGATTATAAGTGGTAATGATGCTAGAAAAGAGCTTCTGACAGGGTGGAAAATACTAAAGGCAAAAATAAATAAGGATGGAAGCAAGCAAACATGCAACAGATCTAGATGCAAATGGTGTTTCAATGTTTAGAAACAAGGTCTAGGGATCATACTTTCACTAGTGAACACTCTCAATAAATATATTCTCTTCATGATACTACCCTGAACTACTCTTCGGTTGGACACTCTAATCCATGGTAGGGCTACAAAAGCATACCTCAAAGTCCGCCTTCCCCATCTAGATAACCCCACACTGTCACCTTGAGCGCTAGATGGTTCCAACAAACACCACAATTTCATAGAGACATCCAACTCCAATATAACTCATGATAAATATGTATGAACTCTAGCCTAAGTGCCACCACGACATCATGCTGTCACTTTCACACACGTGGGGAGAGCAGAGATCTATTGAAGCACTTGAGTATTTATGTAGACTCTAGCCTAAGTGCCACCACAACATGCACGTTGTCACTTTCACACACATGGGGAGAGCCGGAGATCTATTAAAGTACTTGAGTAGCAGAGTAGATCTAGTTGATTACAAAGCTCATGACCACAATATGATCATGCATAGAGAGAGAGATGAACACATAGCTACCGGTAGAGCCCTTAGCCTCGAGGAAGAACTACTCCCTCCTCATCATGGGAATCAGCAATGGTGATGGAGATGGCGATGGAGATTAATGGAGATGGCTCCGGGGGCACTTCCCCGTCCTGGCAGGGTGCCAGAACAGAGACTTTTGTCCCCCGAATCTCCCCTTCGGTGGCGGCGGCGCTGCGGAACTTTTTGTGGATTTTTGCTGGACTATTTAGGGTTTTCTCCTCGGGGGCTTCTTATAGGCGAAGAGGGCAAGGTCGGTTGAGGCCCAGGAGGCCCACACCCTCTAGTGGCGCGCCTAGGGTGGGCCCGTGCCACCCTAGGGTGTAGCCACCCTGGTGCCCTACTCCGGCTCTGCTTCTATTTTCCGTATCATTCCGGAAAAAAATATGAAGATTGACTTTTGTCCCGTCCAATTCCGAGAATATTCATTTTAGTTTTACTGAAACCAAAAACAACAGAAAATAGGCAACTAGCACTGTGGCATCTTGTCAATAGGTTAGTTCCATAAAGTGTATAAAAATACCTCTAAGTGTAGACAAAACATAAGACAAATGATATAAAACAAGTATGGATCATTAAAAATTATAGATATGTTTACGACGTATCAGATAGCCGACAACTAACCTTCTTCGCCATCACCTATTTGGGGATGCCGATCCGGGATACCAGGATCCTTATCAGGGACTTGGAACCACTTGTGGGCCGAGTTCGTTCGAG
Organism: Avena sativa; assembly: GCA_916181665.1. Classification (NCBI taxonomy): domain Eukaryota; kingdom Viridiplantae; phylum Streptophyta; class Magnoliopsida; order Poales; family Poaceae; genus Avena; species Avena sativa. The sequence continues at coordinate 344,187,284 of OV702280.1, read as the reverse complement.
GTCCGAGTCTTGGTGTGGAAAATTCACATCAAAATGTAGCAAGATGGTCTTGATTGACTCTTGCCTGTCCAGCTTACCCATGTATATGATGGAGCTATACCTCCTTTAGGAAGGCGTGCATGGCTCTTTTGATAAGGAACTATCACACTTTTTCTAGCAGGATCCCAAGGGACATAAAAAATACCACATGGTCAAGTGGGTAGATATTTGTGCCCCCAAGGAACTTGGGGGCATAGGTATGCTAGCATCCCACCACTTCAATAAGGCCCTGATGCTCAAATGGGTTTGGCGTATCCTCAGAGACGATGGATACCTATGGCTAAAGCTAATCAAGGCCAAGTACTTGCGAGGACGTCCCCTCCTGGACTGTGACCGCCGGAACGGCTCCCAGTTCTGCCACTCCATCCAGGAGATCAAGCATGAGACCCGACGAGGGGTTACTGAAATGGATCGTATGGGCACCTAGAGGGGGGGTGAATAGGTGCTACCAAATTTTTAGTTCTTTTTCAATTTTAGGCTTGACACAAAGTAAATTCTCTAGATATGTAACTACGAGAATTTCCCTATATGCAAACCTAGCTACTAAGCACGTAAAGAGAGGAGCGAGGGAACCGTAGTGGAGCACGCGGAGACACAGGGATTTTTTTACCACAATTCCTTCCTTGTTAAGGGAAGTACATCTGCGTTGGAGGGGTGGGCGGTTCTAAGACCACCACGCCATAATAGGCCTCACCCTATTCTCCGATGGATCTCGCCACGAAAGGCCTGATCAACCTTCTCCACTATTGGAACCCTTCGAGGCGGGAACCAGTGCCTTTACAACGCTACCGGGGCACACACCCACAACTGAATTGGGGGCTCCCGAGATGAAAACAAGCTGTCACAAGAACAAGGTTTATCAATATAAACAAAAACAAGGATCTAGATATTTGCAAGAAATACTAGATCGGTGATTCTCCAAATGAATGGAGAAGAGATGAAGCGCTTGATTGCAGTTGATGAAGATCGAGTCCTCCTGCTTTGATTCCCCAAGGGACGGAGCCTTTGGGTGGATCTAGGTGGAGCCCTCTTGGATGAAGGTTACATATCAGGTCTTTTCTTTTTCGAATGAATCAAGAGTTCTGGACAGAGGGGGAAGACAGGCTTAAATACCCCCAGCCCAGAACAAGCCGTTGGAGAAGTTTGGGGGCGGATTATCCGCCCCCCTTTGGGTCAGACTATCCGCCCTGGGGAGAAAATCCGCCCCCAGGACGGAAACTCCGGGGAAAACTCCGCCCCCCATACAGAGAGCTACGCAGCCTTGACTTGAAGAAAAATCCCGAGGGGGCGGACTATCCTCCCTAGGGAGAAAATCCGCCCAAGGGTCGGAAAGTCCGAGAGAAACTCCGCCCCCCCATACAGAGAGCGACGCAGTCCTTGGTTTGAAGAAAATCCTCGAGGGGGCGGACTATCCGCCCCCCCAAAAAGCAGTTTCCTTCTCTTTTCAGTGTACGGATCTGCAGCACTTCAACACACGTTAAATAATCCTTGATATTGTTATCTAACACATAAAACACTAGGAATTATGAAATGTTCTTTCAATCTCCCCCTTTTGGTGTTAGATGACAATACTAGGATTTGCAAACGACTACCAATGACACCCTTAAATTAAATGAAAGAGGCTCCCCCTAGACGTGTGCATATTTAAAATTTTCCTTTGAAACACACATGCACACACTAGAGAAAACGCAACTTTCATAGCAAGGACAATTAAAACAAGATGAGTTAGTAGACAAGGTCATACCACCGGGATGTGAATATCGCCAAATAAACTAATGAGATTGTCCGGCTCCAAGCACATCCCACAAAATTGATGCATACATAAGATAATCCCATGATTCCATATGCCATCAAATAGAATGCCAGACTCCATAGATAAATCCAGAATTCCATGAGAGTAGGTTATAAATCCAGAATTCCATAGGATCATACATAATAAAGCACGACAGAGTCTTACATTAACCAAGCACAAATAGCAAATAAGTTCATGCTAAAGGGGCACAAGCATGCAAATAAAACGAAAAAATGGAAAAGCGAGTGCTTGCGCCTGACCCATGCAAATCCGTTGACCTAATATAACTACTTCTCCCCCTTTGGTATCAAAACGCCAAAAAGGAAGAAGAGCGATGCTAACGCCCCAGAAGATCACGCCTCCTCATCCTCGTCGTAGTCATCCTCGTCGTAGTTTCCAAAAAGGAGAGAAAAAGGCTTGGGTGTAGATTAACAAACTGTGATGGTACTACACACCCAAAGTTGCAAGAACAAATCGAACAAAAGCCAAAGTTGGGTGTGTTTTCCATAAGAACACGAAATATACAAGAACATCCAAAGAGAGCCGTTAGAAACCAATTCTTCTCAAGGAAGAGGGCAGTGGACGAAGCCACCATGTTGGAGCGCATGGCATGACACCGCGAAGATGTATCTTGAGTTCAAAACCAATGCTCATCGATGACCCACATATCACAAAATGATATTAAGAGAAATGATTTTTCTTGATTTCAGCATTATGGGGGGAGGGTTAGCCCAATCAATTAGGACCACACTCCCCCTATGTCTATGCCCACATCTAAACCAAATACATGAAAAAGGGCAAGTGAGTGTGCAAGGGTAGTCAAGCCAAGCTCCTTGAATCTATGATATTTAGCTCATTCCTCAAATAACAAAATCTTGCTTCATCAAGTGGCTTCGTGAAAATATCAGCAAGTTGGTTCTTCGTGCTCACAAAGGATAGGGCAATATCTCCATGAGCAACATGATCCCAAATAAAATGGTTGCGAATCTCAATATGTTTTGTTCTTGTATGCTGTACGGGATTGTAAGCAATTTTGATAGCACTTTCATTGTCACATAATAGAGGCACTTTGTCACAAATGACATCGTATTCCTTTAAAGTTTTCCTCATCCATAATAACTGTGTACAAGCACTTGCAACAGCAACATATTCAGCTTCGGCGGTTGAGAGTGAAATACAATTCTGTTTCTTTGAAGGCCAACAAACTAGAGACCTGCCCAAGAATTGACATGCACCAGAAGTTGATTTCCTATCGTCTTTGTCACCAGCCCAATCTTAATCAGTGTAACCACATAGAGAGAAACTTGAACCCTTGGGATACCATAACCCAAAATTCGGGGAATGAACCAAATATCTGAAGATTCGTTTGACCGCCACCAAGTGGCTTTCTTTAGGAGCGGCTTGGTACCTTGCACACACTCCTACACTTAACACGATATCGGGCCTAGATGCGCAAAGGTAAAGGAGAGAGCCGATCATGGATCGGTATACCTTTTGGTCCACGTATTTACCCTTGGGATTAAGCTCAAGATGACACTTTGTTTGCATTGGAGTAGCAACTCCATTGAGATCCGTCATCTTGAACCTTTTGAGCATGTCTTGGTGTACTTAGCTTGATTTATAAAGGTTCCCTCTCTAAGTTGTTTGATCTCGAATCCAAGAAAGAACCTCAATTCACCCATCATTGACATCTCAAACCTGTCAGTCATAAGATTTGAAAATTCATCGTTAAAAGCTTGGTTAGTAGAGCCAAAAATAATGTCATCTACATAAAGTTGGCATACAAAAATCTCCCCATTGACCTTATTAGTAAAAAGAGTGGGATCGATTTTCCCAACTTCGAATCCACGGTCTAACAAAAGCTCTTTAGGGTGCTCATACCACGCACGTGGGGCTTGTTTAAGGACATAGAGTGCCTTATCGAGTTTGTAGACATGGTTCGGAAATTTGGGGTCCTCAAAACCCGGGGGATGCTTGACATATACCAACTCATGTAGTGGAACATTAAGAAACGCACTCTTAACATCCATTTGCTGTAATTTAAAATTATGATGGGCGGCATAGGCAAGAAGGATACAAATGGACTCAAGACGAGCCACAAGAGCATAAGTCTCGCCAAAATCAATTCCTTCCACTTGAGAGAATCCTTGAGCCACGAGTCTTGCTTTATTCCTCACAACAATGCCATTTTCATCTTGTTTGTTCTTGAAAATCCACTTGGTGCCGATAACATTGCGGCAATCCTTGGGTTTCTCTACGAGCTTCCACACTTTGTTGCGCTCGAAGTTATTTAATTCTTCATGCATTGCAACAACCCAATCGGGATCTTCAAGAGCATCAAAGACCTTCTTTGGTTCAACCATGGAAATGTGAGCTTGATGATCACAGAAGCTTGCAAGTTCTCTTCTAGTAGACATCCTTCTTCGTAGATCACCAACAACCTTGTCAAGAGTGTGACCCCTTAGTTCAAGGTTCCGATCAACACGAGCCTTGCGACGAGCCTCAATGTCCTTATTATTTCTAGAAGGAGTTGATTCAATATGTGTATCCTTGTATTGTCCACTACCTTGCCCTTGATCTTGATCTGAGTTAACAACAGGAGCTTGCTGCTGAATTTGTTCTTCAGGACCGGATAATCCGCCCCTTGGTGGGGCCGGACTATCCGTCCTGGGAGATGAGGCACCATTTTCCTCTTCCTAAGAATGCCTGACAGAACTGGGAGATCCAGAGCCGGATAATCCGCCCTTGGGGGGCGGAGAATCCGGCCTGGGAACTTCTTGGTTGTTGCCTTCTTCTTCGGATCCCCTGGAACAAGTTGGAGTGCCAGGGGCGGATAGTCCGGCCTGGGACTACCATTTTGTCCAGGAGACTGATGATCTTCAGTGGGTTGTGGAGTCGGTGCAGAGTTGTCTCCAACAGTAGGAGCATGTTGATCTTGTGTAGATGAGGGCTCCACTTGAGTGGAGCATTGTCCTTCCCGATCCGCCACAAGGGGTTCCTCAATGGGGCGGAAAAATCCCACGCCCATTCTTCTTATGGCATCTTGGGGTATTTCGACATCTGCATCACAAACATCAACTTGCCCTACAAAGGAGCCGTTATTCTCATCAAACTCCACACTACAAGATTCTACAACAATCCTAGTGAGCTTGTTGTAGACTCTATAAGTGTGGGATTCGACACCGTAACCAACGAAAACACCTTCTAAAGCCTTGGACTCAAATTTAGACAAGCGGACACCTTTAATAAGAAAGAAACACTTACACCCGAATACCCTGAAGTATGAGATGTTGGGCTTGTTACCGGTAAGTATTTCATAAGGAGTCTTATCCAAAATATTTTGGAGGTAGAGCCGGTTCGACGAGTGACAAGTAGTGGATATGGCTTTTTTTCAGCCCAAAAATTGTAAGGAGACTTGAATTCAGCCAACATTGATCTTGCCATATCCATCAGAGTCCGGTTCTTCCTCTCGGCTACACCATTTTGTTGAGGGGTGTACGTAGTGGAATATTGATGTCTAATCCCCTCTTCACTTAGAAACTCATTCAAAGTGTAGTTCTTGAATTCGGAGCCGTTGTCACTTCTTATCGCCAAGATAGGAACATAGTGTTGACGTTGAACTTCATTGGCAAAGTCAATGACTGTTTCTTGAGTCTCACTCTTTAGCTTGAAGAAATAGACCCATGTATATCTTGAGTAATCATCGACAATAACCAAGCAATATTTCTTCCCACCAAGACTTGCATGAGAAGGAGGACCAAATAAATCCACATGAAGTAATTCCAAGATCCTCTTTGAAGACACAATAGTCTTCCTCTTCTAGGGAGAGTCATGCATTTTGCCTTCAACACAAGCCCCGCAAACACGATCTTTGGCAAAGGAGACATTGTATTTTAGTCCAAGGATGTGGCCACCCTTGTGGAGACTTTGCAAAGTTCTCATGTTGACATGGGATAAACGGCGATGCCATAACCAGCCCACGTCGGCCTTTCCGAATAGACACATCGTACCCGAAGTGGTTTTCCCCGAAAAGTCCACCACATACAGGTCATTTTCGATGTACCCAACGAAAGCGACCTTTAGAGACTTGCTCCACAAGAGTACCACCAAATCATCATCGATAAAAACAACAAAACCCATCTTGCCAAGGGCACGAACAGAAAGAAGATTATAACCGAGGGTCTCAACAAGCATGACGTCCACGAGAGAGATATCATGGGCAACCACAACCTTGCCAAGACCCAATACCTGAGATTTGGACTTATCACCGTAGGAGTCTGTAATATTATCATGATTTGGACGCATCTCCATGATGATCTCCTTGCTTCCGGTCATATGACTAGTGCATCCACTATCCAGCACCCATTTCGACCCACCGGAAGCATAGCCCTACAAGAGAATTACTTCTTGGTTTTAGGTACCCATTTTTCAATGGGTCCTTTCATGTTAGTAACAAGGGTCTTTGGAACCCAAATAGACCAAGCAATATATTCATCAAAGGTACCGACATAATAAGCATAAACATCGCCATAATCATCACAAAAGAGTTCATAATTAGGATTGTGAGACCCTGCAAAACCAATATTGTTAGTTTTGTCTTTTGTGACATTCTTCTCAGCGGTGCCTGTCTTAGATTGCCCATTCTTGGTCTTGTTCTTCTTGTTTTTCTTTTTCTTGGACTTGGTGACATATCCAAGTCCCTCTTTACCATGATTTGACCTTTGCTTTCCAAGAACTTCATCAAGAACACTCTTATCCTTGGGAGTGATGTCCTTGACCACTTCTTTTTCCACACTAGCATTTTCCTTGTGACTATATGTTGAATTGGATGTGCTAGGAACATCATACTTGGCCAATCGAATTTGGAGCTGATCATGTGACTCATTGAGAATGGAGAAATCGCTTTTGAATGCCTTGTGAGCGTTGTCAAGTTTATCCAATTCCTCGGAGATTCTATCATGAGCAACCCCAAAGTCAATCTTTTCCTTCTTTAACTTCTTTACTTTGGTGACCGCAATGTCACGTTCCTTAACCAGTTTAGCCACTATTTATTCATGTGACTCCTCAATGGATTCAAGCCTCTTCTTCTTCTTCTAGAGCATTTTTTAAGGATGCAATTTCCATCGGATCCTCCCTTTCAATCCTGCCCTTTTCTTCGAGGAGAGCTTCGTTTTGAGCCAACTGATCCATAAGAGCTTCAAAATGTACTTTGTTCTCACCTTGCAAGTTAGTATATAAATAATCCAAAGAAATAATCTCTTCTTTAACCTTAAGACTAGTAGGATCATCCATGTCAATAATAGCCTTAGGAAAAGAAGAGTTAGAAGTAGTTACCTCAGAGCTTCTTGCCATGAGACAAGTAGCATTCTTCTTGACGATGTTTTCGTTCGGAGAGTCGAAGAGAGATGTTGATGTAGATGTGGTGACTATAGCAGCCACCTCTTGAGAGCTATCGTCCTCATCCTCATCTTCACTTCCCGAAGAATATTCTTCTTGAGCCACTAGAAAAATCTTTGGTTGCTTCTTGAAAGGAGCATTCTTCTTTACAAACTGTTTCTTGCGTGGAGCCTTTGACTTGTCTTTGAAAATAATTCTTCCTCCATTATCTTCCCTACTTTGATATGGACACTCAGCTACAAAGTGCAGCCGGTCACCACAGTTGAAACATGTTCTCAGCTTGGGACCATTTTCCTTTCTTCCATAGGCTCCACTCTTGCGTTCTAGTTCAACTTTAGCCTTGGCTGGATCTTTCCAAAAGTTTCTAGCAAAAGAGCCAAGTATTGTCCGTGGATCCTTTTTATATCCTCGGGACAGTCCATACCTTCTATGGCATATTCATCATGATCAATCACACTAGTCTTCAAGGCCATGTTAACCCCCTTTTGCATCCCCATAGCTCGTGCACGAGCATCTTCAGCATTCTTGGTAGCCACCTTGAAAGCAGCCATTTTGCTGCATTACCTCATTGGAAGTCATGAGGTGGTAGTTATGCCTACCTTGGAGATTTTTCAAATCTGTGGGCTCAAATGGCATAAGAGCACTAACATACTTGCGCTTGATCCATGCATCATCAACATGAGCGTCACCATGGTTTCTGAAAGTTGTGGATATTGCCTTGAGTCTCCTATACATGTCCTCGTGGTCTTCTCCATCCAACATATAGAATCCTTCAGCTTCGTTGCTCAAAGCATCATATCTATTCCTTTTCATACTTTCATTTCCGATGAAGAGCTCGGTGAGAGCATCCCAAGCTTCCTTAGCTGTACTAAGATGCTAAATGTGTGGCATATCTTTGTCACCCACACCAAGCTGAGTCATGTGTAGAGCTGTAGCGTTGAGTTAGCTATCGACAACTTCTCTTCTTGTGAGATTGTTGGGGTTTCCAACATGAAGACCATTTTCGATGATCTTCCACAACTCAATGGAGGAACTGCACACATGAGATTTCATCAAAAATTGCCATTGAGTAAAAGTAGATGCTGAAAGTTTGGGTGGATCACCCCTATTATGTATATGTGGGTGAGGGATAGGTGGATCAGGAGAATACACATGAGACACCTCATTGTATCCATCCTTACCACTATCCTTTTTCGAGGAGGATCTCTTGCTAGTGTCATCACCAACCACTTCGTTATCTTTGGAATTGGTTTTACCCGTTTCCTTGGATTGCGGAGTGGTAGCCTCAGAGTTAGATGGAGGTGATGCTGCGGATGTGGAGAGACGCATTATCAATTGACGCATCTCTTCCATCTTAGCCTCCATTGAACTCACCAAGGTTGTTTCCAACGTCTTGAGATTGTTCATGGTGACTACCTCCGGAGCATCACTCCCATCTACCTTGCAACCCATACTTCTCTTAGGCGGTTAAGCTCGAAATAAGAGCCGGGGCTCTGATACCAATTGAAATGGATCGTATGGGCACCTAGAGGGGGGGGGGTGAATAGGTTCTACCAAATTTTTATTTCTTTTTCAATTTTAGGCTTGACACAAAGTAAATTCTCTAGATATGTAACTACGAGAATTTCCCTATATGCAAACCTAGCTACTAAGCACGTAAAGAGAGGAGCGAGGGAACCGTAGTGGAGCACGCAGAGACACAAGGATTTGTTTTACCGCAGTTCCTTCCTTGTTAAGGGAAGTATATCTACGTTGGAGGGGTGGGCGGTTCTAAGACCACCACGCCACAATAGGCCTCACCCTATTCTCCGATGGATCTCGCCACGAAAGGCCTGATCCACCTTCTCCACTATTGGAACCCTTCGAGGCGGGAACCGGTGCCTTTACAACGCTACCGAGGCACACACCCACAACTGAATTGGGGGCTCCCGAGATGACAACAAGCTGTCACAAGAACAAGGTTTATCAATATAAACAAAAACAAGGATCTAGATATTTGCAAGAAATACTAGATCGGTGATTCTCCAAATGAATGGAGAAGAGATGAAGCGCTTGATTGCAGTTGATGAAGATCGAGTCCTCCTCCTTTGATTCCCCAAGGGACGGAGCCTTTGGGTGGATCTAGGTGGAGCCCTCTTGGATGAAGGTTGCAAATCAGGTCTTTTCTTTTTCGAATGAATCAAGAGTTCTGGACAGAGGGGGAAGACAGGCTTAAATACCTCCTGCCCAGAACAAGCCGTTGGAGAAGTTTGGGGGCGGATTATCCGCTCCCCTTTGGGGCGGACTATCCGCCCTGGGGAGAAAATCCGCCCCCCAGGACGGAAACTCCGGGGAAAACTCTGCCCCCATACAGAGAGCGACGCAGCCTTGACTTGAAGAAAAATCCCGAGGGGGCGGATTATCTGCCCCCCTCAGGGGCGGACTATCCGCCCTAGGGAGAAAATCCGCCCAAGGGCCGGAAAGTCCGAGAGAAACTCCACCCCCCATACAGAGAGCGACGCAGTCCTTGGTTTGAAGAAAATCCTCGAGGGGGCGGACTATCCGCCCCCCCAAAAAGCAGTTTCCTTCCCTTTTCAGTGTACGGATCTGCAGCACTTTAACACACGTTAAATAATCCTTGATATTGTTATCTAACACATAAAACACTAGGGATTATGAAATGTTCTTTCAGTTACCTTCTCCATAGGGAATAGGGAGGGTACCATGTTTTGGCTAGACTCCTGGCTGCAAGAACGCCCCCTTCCGTAGGTGTACCCGAGCCTGTTTGCCATATGCCGTGAGCCATCGCTTCGGGTTGCCGCTGCAGCCCAAGGAGGGACTTGGAACATCTCGTTTCGTCGTACCTTTTGACATGGATATACCCTACGGGTGCATAACGCTGGTATACCCGGTCTAGCCCAAGGAAGGTCCATGTGAAGACTTGCTGCCTACGGATATTTCGGGTGGCCCAAACGCATTGCAAGTTCGGCTCCTTGGAGGACAAGCCTAGATGTAGATAGAATTTCAAAGGGTTCAACCCTAATCTGTAACCGACTCAACCTATCCCCGGGACCTGGCCTATCTATATAAAGGACAGGAGGGCACAGTGAGGAGGACCAACTCACCTCATACACACACCTCACGCCGGATTGCACCTGCGCACCCCCTGTAACCTTCGGTTCTGCCATAATCAAGAACAGACAATCAGGAGTAGGGTTTTCCTTCTGGTGGCCTGAACCTGGGTAAACCTCGCGTCCCCGTGTTGCTTGCCTGTTAAATGTCTCACGACTTCCAGTATCCCCATCTTCTCAAAAACCCAAGTCCATAACAATGGGCATTGACGAGTCAAACACTCGTCACCTTTGGCCCGGTGGAAACTGATGCATGGACATGGAGGGAGCTTAGGAAGGCTCTGCCTATCACGCTGGCGGATGCGCCTAACAGTGTGTCATGGTGGCTGACCCCATCAGGGTCTTTCATGGTCATCTCAACATATCGGGCCCTCTTTGGAGGGCCAAGCCTTCCATGGACTAATCCCAATTAGAATACGCCCCTCCCCCTCAAGACGAAGATTTTTGTGTGGCAACTATTGCACGATAGATTACCTTTCGGAGTCAAAGTGATTAAATGTTAGGGATCGGGGGACGGGTTATGTCCATTATGTGGGGTTCCTGAGACAGGAACTCACATAATGTTCACATGTCCTGCTGCCTGGTTCCTGTGGAACTTCACTAGAGAGGCATTGGGCCTGGATTGGCGAGCCCATGATCTCAGGGAATTCCTAAAAACATAGGAAAATCATGTAGGGGTTCGTAGCATGGAAAACAAAAATTTTCTATCGCATACAAACAAACAAGCCAAGATCTATCTACTAGATTGTAGCAACGAGTCGATGGAATAACTTACCCTCGAAGATTCCAAAGCAGTTAACGAGAGCAGATTCTCGTGGGTGATGTAGTCGTACTCTTTCCGATCTCAAGATCGCGTAGACGATCCTTCCGGCGCCACGTTCCGGCAGCGCTCCCGCAGTCGGTCACACGTTCGGTACTCGACGAAGACCTTCCTCTCCCTTGTTCCAGCAGGCAGCGGAGGTTGTAGCACTCTCCTCGTGATTCCGGCAGCACAACGGCGTGGTACCGGAAGTAGAGGGGAGATCCCGCAGGGCTTCGCCTTAAGCCGGAGCGAGTATGGTGGATTATGAGAGAGGCTATTAGTGGTCTAGTAATTAGACACACCAATTAGAAGGCTCTAAACCAATTAGAAGGCTCTAAACCGCTGGCTAAAGCAATTAGAAGCTCTAAACCAAAACGGCTCTAAACCGGAGGTAGAAGATAGGAACTTGTGTGTTCTAGGAGGGGAGCCCTGCCCCTCCTTTTATGGGTGGGGAGGCGCGGCCAGGGGAGGGGAGTCCCTCCCCAAGTCGGCCTTGGGCTGGGCGCCGGCTTGGAGGAGTGGGACTCCTCCTCCAAGTTGGTTCCAACTCCTCTTGCTTGTTTCCCACAGTTTCCTGTTTCCCACAGTTTCCTGTTTTAGCCGTTTGACTTTCAAACTGGCAATTTGACTTTCATGTTTTTGGAACAGCAAGAACACTTAGTACATGATGCAATCATTCAATGACACACTCATGTACCCTCCCCCCCGGAGTGCCGGACAATCCGGAACCTTCTAGAACATTCCCGATGAAAACACCGGAATTATTCCCGAACTCCGAAACGGGACTTTCCTTATATGAATCTTATTCTCCGGACCATTCCCGGATCACCTCGTGATATCCCGGATCCCATCCGAGACTCCGAACAACATTCGATCTCTTTCTCATAATACCATAACTACTCAAACAACGTCGAATCCTTAAGTGTGTCTCCCTACAGTTCGTGAATTATGCGGACATGATCGAGACACTTCTCCGATCAATAACCAATAGAGGAATCTGGAAATTCATATGGCTCCCACATATTTCTACGATTACTTTGCGATCGAATGAACCACTTACATACGATACCAATTTCCCTTTGTCTCACGATAGTTTACTTATCCGAGGTTATGATCGTCGGTATCTCTGCATACCTAGTTCAACCTCGTTACCGATAAGTACTCTTTTCTCGTTCCCGTGATATGTGATCCCTTGTGACCTAGTCACATGCTTGCAAGCTAATTGGATGACATTCCACCGAGAGGGCCCAGAGTATATCTATCCGTCATATGGATGGACAAATCCCACTCTTGATCCATGTGTTTCAACCAATACTTTCCGAACACTCAATGCCACCTTTATAGCCACCCAGTTACGGTGTGGTGTTTGATGTCATCAAAGCATCCATCCGGTAAAGGTGATATGCATGATCTCATGGTCGAAGGAATTAGGTTACTATGTATCAGAAAGCATATAGCAATTTGAACTATTGAAATGACTTGATCTTTATGCTACGCTTATCTATAGGAGTATGTCCATCACATCATTCTCCTAATGATATGATCCTGTTGTTAATAACATCTCTATGTTCATGATCAGGAAACCATGATCATATATTAACCAACAAGCTAGTTTAACAAGAGGCTTTACTAGGGACTCTTATTTTAGTTTACAAATCACACAAGTATTAATGTTTCCGGTTAATACAATTATAGCATGGTATGTAAACATTTATCATAAGTGTGAAGATATGATAATAACCACTTTATTATTGCCTCTTGGGCATATCTCCAACAGTCTCCCACTTGCACTAGAGTCAATAATCTAGTTTCAAACCTTTGTGTATTCAACACCTATGGCTTTCCGGTGTTGTATGTACACGATTGCTAGTGGTCAACTGATCTCCGGATCTGACACTTCCAGGTCCGTGTGTAATTGCATGTCTTTGCGTCTCTACGCATCACTCATTCTCTAATGAGATGGCTTTGTACAAATTTGGTCTTTCGGTGTGACCTTTAGCTCTTTGGGGTTAAAACATGTTGATAATATTGTCGCACAATATATCTTCATAGTATTATCCCACTGTGAACTACACCTAGTTTGATAACAAACTTCTTGACACAAATGCCCTCTTTTGCTGCTATAATAGCAGTCATATACTTAGCCTTTTGTTGTAGTATCTGTCACAATGTCTTAACTTTGGAAATCATCCAAATCCGTTATGGAACTCACTTTCCATTATATTGTGCCACCCTTAGTTTAGATTGAGATAAACTTAATTTGTACTTTGTGACAAAACTAGTATCAATGTAGTACTTTTACAATGAACTAACCATCTATTTGTCACTTCTACAAATATTATACTCTTAGTTCTTTCAAAAGATCATAAGAATATCCTTACTATTGTCCAATGATCATCTTACGAATCATTCTGGTATATGCTCACAACATTTAGAGCATAGGACATATCTGGATTTGTACATATCACAGTATGATTGATATAAATACTCTTTGTGATTTCATACATCAAGTATCAATCTATACTTGATTATTTGTTTCACTTTACCAAATGTCAATACACTTGAATATATCATCAACATTGAACTTATTCAATCCTTTCTGTGTGACAAGAACTTCTCTTGTAGTTTCTATATTGAACTCATTCAATATCTTGTCTATGTACTTCTGGCACAACCATATTAGCGTCTATTGATGCCAAATATTTGGGTTTTGCCTAAGTCTTTCATCGGGATGAAATTCTTAATATGTGTTAATAAAAGATACATTATTTCCAATCAACAATATGTCTTCCACATAATGTATTAGAAACATGTCTTAGCGCTCCCACTTAATTTCTTGCAAATGCAAGCATCTCCATCGTCTCTGATGAACTTTTAAACTCCTTTAACAGTTTCATCACAGTGAAGATTCCAACTCCGCTATGCTTACTTCAACTATTGAAGTTTGCATATGTTTTTAGCATCCCTTGAATTTTAACAAAACCCTTTGGACTGTGTCATGCACACGTCCTAGGTAACCCTTCTATTAGAAGAACTTGTTTTGTTTATTCAACTACCATATAATAAAATTATATGTAGTAGTTGCTACACTAATCCATCTAGACTAAATATCGCTATGAAAGATCAGATCTTGTCATAGTCAACTTTTGAACATTGTTGTGAACTCTTTCCCAACATGTCGACTATTTCATAGATGTGCAACATCCATGTCTGTTTATTTATAGATCCAAACACAACTGTAAGGTCTTACACCTTTCTCGAGGGTCCTTCAAGTTCAAAACTTGATTTCTCGTGTATGGAACTATCACGGATTTTATGGCTTCAAGCCATTTGACGGAGTCAGGGCCCATCATCGCTTCTTTGCATGTAGTCGGTTCATTATTCTCAAATAATGATTCAACCCTCAAATCTTGGTATTTGATTGTTTACCCGATCTACTTGTTTCAATAGGAACTTAGATCTCCGTGACCACAACCTTTGAGGCACGTGAGCCATGAGCATTGTTGCTGCCTCCGGAACACTTTTCGGCGCTGCGCAACTCTGCACATATAGCTAAGGTTCTTTTAACCTTATCAAAGTTCCATTGTCCTCCCACTTAACTTTTCACGAAAAATTCCTTCTCAAAGAAACTTGACGTTCTAAGCAACAAACACTTTTGTCTCCGGTGTTTATGGAGGAATACTTAACAGTTATACAAAGACAGGTTCATCCGACTTTGGTTGCACACATCTTTCTTATGCATAGCATACCAATGTTTTAAGAAAGGACTACTTGGGTTTTATCCCAAACCATAACTTTATATGGTGTCATTTCAACGGATTATGATGAAGCTCTTTTCAGTGGAAAAACGGTAATCTCTAAAGCTTTTAATCTTTAAAATACAATGGCAGTTTTATGAATTATACCTTTGATCTTACCATGTCAAACAAGGTTTAATTACATATCTCGAATCCTCCATACTCTTATGGTGTTTCAGGAAATGCAAATCCACGGAACGATTCCTTAAATCTTAGGTATTATGCTAAACTCTGCAACTCAAATATCTTCCTTTATGATCTTTATCATAAACTGTTTGTATTCTTGTTACAATGATTTTGCACTTCATCTTGAAAGTCTTTGAACTTTTCAAATATTTCACACTTCATCCTTATTAAGTAAATATTCATATATTCACTCAAATTTTTGGAGAAGGCATATGAAGTTGAAATCCACCGCTCTTGACTACACATAATGGACTTCGTACAACAATATGTACACATTCCAATAAGCTAGTCTTTCATTCCCTTTTGGCCTATAAACGAAGTTTCAATTATCTCTAGGAAAGTTTCACAAGCGTCATTTGATCAAAAATCAGAAGACTCCAAAATTCCATCCACATGGAGTTTCTTCATGTTTTCTTTCCATTATAATTTAAACGGCGATGTCACTTCCTAAGTGATCTTTCAATCAATTTGTCTTTCGACATTTTTAGCACTAGTTTTATGGATGTGATTTCTCCAACGAGATTTGTGAATCATCCATCTTTTATGGATTACAGCAATTATTTGAACAACCCTTTTGTTCTCATAATACCCGATAAAACAAATCTTGAAGGCAAGCTTTGATGTTTTAATGAGCAACACAATAACCCTTTATTTGTTCTCGATGAACATCATCACATATTCTTTTGCTAATTACTTAGTCCATTGTAGTTCATGAATTGTGTTGTTTCGTATGACGATTCATACCAACAAATTCAGTATCAAATACTTAAGAACCACATTGTTAAATAAGCAAAGAATATAGCCATAACACGTATATCATCTATATACTTAAACTGAACAATTCTAGTCTTTTCTTTTCTGCCATATACTTATGAGATTCTCTTTCAGTATTTCCTTTTCTGTTTGAAAGAATCTATCAACATTAATTAGTGGAGTCATTCATATGACACATAGTCCAAAGCGTGTATAGTTAAATACCAATGTCTTTGGACTTGCACTTTGAAGTAGATCACCATCATCAAATGTTTGGTGTTCTTTCAAATTCCTTTCTTTAGTAATCTCTTGGTGTAGTAAACATTTTACCTACATCAAATATTCACCCTTATCATGGAATTGTCCATGATCAAGCTACTGTTAGCTTGTAACGATGAATTTATGAGTATAATGTTGCTATCCAAAACCTTTTGGAGGATTAGGAAAACAAGTGTCTCCAACCTTTTGCAAATTCTCATCAAATATGAGAACATGACTTTAGCCATATTATACTCTATCATGTTGCAACCAAAACTTTGTTTCAGATATCACAATATCTTCCACACATCATGGTTTCTGAAACAACTCTTTCAGATCCTAGATAACCTTGATATTAAGAGAATCCTTTGAATATCAAGAATCATGGAGACAAACATGATACTTATATACTAACACTTGGAATTGTTACTCTTGATTTAATACTAATTATTAAACTTCATGGAGTAACCGGAACTTACTGAAAGTTTGCAATAGGACTTTTAAACTTTAGATTAACACTTAAAAACAATACGATACCAGTTCGTAAAGTAACTAACCAGAATTCTATAGTTCTATCATCTCAATTATAACTAAGCGCAAGGTGGTAAACGGATGCCAATGACTACAACAACTATGCAAATTCACTTTGATTTAGTTTATGATAAATTGAGTTCTAATTAATAATTAAATTAATCTAGGTGAACTCCCACTCAAAACAATATCCCTCACATTGTTTCAGTGATCACACGAACCAAATCCACCACATCAAAACCGATCATCACGAGAGTTGATATAGCTTCAATGGTGAACAATCAACATGTTCATCATATCTACTATATGACTCATGCTCTACCTTTCGGTAATCCGTGTTCCTGAGGCCATGTCTGTACATGCTAGGCTCGTCAAGATCAAACCTTAGCTACCGCATAAGCAAATCTAGCTTGCTTACGTTGTATACACTTGCGGAATCTAACACACCCGATCATCACGTGGTGCTTCGAAACAACAAGCATTAGCAACGGTGCATACTAAGGGTGAACACTTTCGAACTTGAAATTCATGTGCATGAGGGATCATCTTATAATGCTACCATCGTCTACTAAGCAATACAAGATGCATAAAGGATTAACATCACATGCAATTCATAATATGTGATATGATATGGCCTTTCTTCTTTGTGCTTCTGATCTCCATCTTCAAGCACGGACATGATCTCCATCATCACCGGCATTGCATCAAGGTCAATGACGCTTCTCCATGGTTGTCGTCCACCAGCTTCAACTATTACAACTACTTTGAATAGACACGTGGGTCTTAACATAAATTAAAGACAACCATATGGCTCCTGCCGGTTGCCAACTTACAATAAGGAACATTGCATACATCAAATATAATCACAATCATGGCCATATCACATCACTGCACACCCCTGCAAAACAAAGTTTAGACGCCTCTACTTTCTTTGCATATTTTACGTGGTTTGGGGCTTTCAATAAGTGTCGTTCTAACTTACGAACAAGAACCACAACATTGATACTATCATTGTTGATCACCCGTTGTAAATTGGATCTTAACTATGCTAGGAGAAACAGGCACCCGCAAAGCCACTTATGCAATACAAGTTGCATGTCAAGCGTGGAGCAAGTCTCATGAACGATGTCATGTAAGGTTAGCCCGGGCCGCTTCATCCCAACATACCGCAAGATGCAAAGTACACAAGAAGCAATCGACAATAAAAGCATCAACGCCCACAATGACCATTGTGTTCTACTCGTGCAACAGATCTACATATAGACACGGCTCTGATACCACTGTAGGGGTTCGTAGCATGGAAAACAAAAATTTTCTATCGCATACAAACAAACAAGCCAAGATCTATCTACTAGATTGTAGCAACGAGTCGATGGGATAACTTACCCTCGAAGATTCCAAAGCAGTTAACGAGAGCAGATTCTCGTGGGTGATGTAGTCGTACTCTTTCCGATCTCAAGATCGCGTAGACGATCCTTCCGGCGCCACGTTCCGGCAGCGCTCCCACAGTCGGTCACACGTTCGGTACTCGACGAAGACCTTCCTCTCCCTTGTTCCAGCAGGCAGCGGAGGTTGTAGCACTCTCCTCGTGATTCCGGCAGCACAACGACGTGGTACCGGAAGTAGAGGGGAGATCCCGCAGGGCTTCGCCTTAAGCCGGAGCGAGTATGGTGGATTATGAGAGAGGCTATTAGTGGTCTAGTAATTAGACACACCAATTAGAAGGCTCTAAACCAATTAGAAGGCTCTAAACCGCTGGCTAAAGCAATTAGAAGCTCTAAACCAAAACGGCTCTAAACCGGAGGTAGAAGATAGGAACTTGTGTGTTCTAGGAGGGGAGCCCTGCCCCTCCTTTTATGGGTGGGGAGGCGCGGCCAGGGGAGGGGAGTCCCTCCCCAAGTCGGCCTTGGGATGGGCGCCGGCTTGGAGGAGTGGGACTCCTCCTCCAAGTTGGTTCCAACTCCTCTTGCTTGTTTCCCACAGTTTCCTGTTTCCCACAGTTTCCTGTTTTAGCCGTTTGACTTTCAAACTGGCAATTTGACTTTCATGTTTTTGGAACAGCAAGAACACTTAGTACATGATGCAATCATTCAATGACACACTCATGTACCCTCCCCCCCGGAGTGCCGGACAATCCGGAACCTTCTAGAACATTCCCGATGAAAACACCGGAATTATTCCCGAACTCCGAAACGGGACTTTCCTTATATGAATCTTATTCTCCGGACCATTCCGGATCACCTCGTGATATCCCGGATCCCATCCGAGACTCCGAACAACATTCGGTCTCTTTCTCATAATACCATAACTACTCAAACAACGTCGAATCCTTAAGTGTGTCTCCCTACGGTTCGTGAATTATGCGGACATGATCGAGACACTTCTCCGATCAATAACCAATAGAGGAATCTGGAAATTCATATGGCTCCCACATATTTCTACGATTACTTTGCGATCGAATGAACTTCTTACATACGATACCAATTTCCCTTTGTCTCACGATAGTTTACTTATCCGAGGTTATGATCGTCGGTATCTCTGCATACCTAGTTCAACCTCGTTACCGATAAGTACTCTTTTCTCGTTCCCGTGATATGTGATCCCTTGTGACCTAGTCACATGCTTGCAAGCTAATTGGATGACATTCCACCGAGAGGGCCCAGAGTATATCTATCCGTCATATGGATGGACAAATCCCACTCTTGATCCATGTGTTTCAACCAATACTTTCCGAACACTCAATGCCACCTTTATAGCCACCCAGTTACGGTGTGGTGTTTGATGTCATCAAAGCATCCATCCGGTAAAGGTGATATGCATGATCTCATGGTCGAAGGAATTAGGTTACTATGTATCAGAAAGCATATAGCAATTTGAACTATTGAAATGACTTGATCTTTATGCTACGCTTATCTATAGGAGTATGTCCATCACATCATTCTCCTAATGATATGATCCTGTTGTTAATAACATCTCTATGTTCATGATCAGGAAACCATGATCATATATTAACCAACAAGCTAGTTTAACAAGAGGCTTTACTAGGGACTCTTATTTTAGTTTACAAATCACACAAGTATTAATGTTTCCGGTTAATACAATTATAGCATGGTATGTAAACATTTATCATAAGTGTGAAGATATGATAATAACCACTTTATTATTGCCTCTTGGGCATATCTCCAACAAATCATGCATGATAGGGCAGCCGCCTATTCTGGTTAGTGTTTGCCGTGTTATCCTGGTCACTTTGGAACATTCACAATAAGATGGTTACATAGAAGATACTACCTCGATGTGCTTCTGACTCGGTGTTCAAATTCTTGGTATCTTTGCAGCTATGGTTCCCGCTAGGTATATAGCGGGACAAGGCGTGACTGGACAAGATTCTTGGGTGTCTCCCAAAGGCGGCTCAGCGGCTACCCCCTAGTCCAGTGTAGCTATGCTTTTTCAGTATTTTCTCGCTTGGCGAGTGTGGCATTTGCTTCCTTTTGGGTCATTTTGTGTTGTGGCCCCAACAGACTTTATTTTCGTTGTTCTGAACTCTGTAACTTAGTGTGGATGGTTAGTTTATTATAAAGCAGGGCGAAAAGCTGATTCGAGTATAAATGTCTTATTTATCGTTTCTATTCTTCTCAAGCAAAAACTACTCCCTCCACATATTAAGGCTTAAATTTCAAGCCCTCACAGCGCTCCACGTCTTGAACCTCCACATTACCGTAGATGAGCTAATACTAGCCAATAAACTTGTGACACATGGCCCCAAGTGATATTAACTTTTCCGATGGTAAATTGCCCCACTTTCCGCTAAAATTACAAATTCAATGATATATTCATAAATAGTTTTTGTACAGCAGTAATTTTCCGATGGTGTGTAAATTTTAAACGACAATTCCCTAACGGTTTAACCCAACGGTGCATGAATGGTAAATTTTTATGGCAACTTTTCAACATACTAATTTAACCTCATGTCATTTTGCCGACGACAATTTGTTGGCAGTAACTTTGCCAGGAATTCTTTGACACTGGTATTTAACCATAATTCTTCTACATGGATCTTACCTATGATTTTTTTTATTTGTTAGTTCTTTGACCAGTACTTTTTTGACATCTTTCAGTTTATAATTTCCTGGCGATAGTTGCAGTATTTTTTACCCTTTTTATGCTTTGATATTATTTTTTGACACAACTTTTTGGCTGTCATTTCCCAACGGTATTTATCCTATAGTGATTCTTCGCCTCTTAGTACTTTCCCAATAGTAACTCAGCCAATGATATTTTTCCAATTCTTTGACAATAACATTTTACATAACTTCCCAGCTATAATTCTTTCCCGATATATACCCCATGGTAAATTTTCGATGATGAGTGCTTCTCCTACCGTAATTCATCGGTAGTAACTTAATTTTTGAGTTCCTTTTCTACTCCTTGGCAATAATTTTTTGACACACTTCCCAACTTATCACGATAACTATCCTTCAGCGATTCTTCTAGGGTAAGTAATTTTTGGCTGTAATTCGTCAGAACTAATTTGTTTTGTTTTCTAAATTCAACCACACTAATTCTACCGTCTGCTGCCTCATTTATCTAGAGAAACAACAATACTAATCTCCAATAGTATTTTTAACCAGCTATTCGACAATATTTTCTCATCACGGGCGCGACGTCGCCGCACCACATCACCTAGTAACCATTTATTAGGCCTCCACGTAGTTTAAGAAAGAAATTAACTATTTATTTGGTCAATAAAAAATGAGATGTAGGCCACAAAAGGTATACCATTGGATTCATATTCAAAATAAGCTTAAAATAGCATAATTTTTATGACATATAATTATTATTTTGTTGACTCAATTAATGGTTAAAGTTTTTCTTAAACTACATGAAGGCCTAAAAACCGGTATGGAGGGAGTAACTAAGGCAAC
Source organism: Avena sativa (assembly GCA_916181665.1). Taxonomy (NCBI): domain Eukaryota; kingdom Viridiplantae; phylum Streptophyta; class Magnoliopsida; order Poales; family Poaceae; genus Avena; species Avena sativa. Next base: position 344,165,694 of record OV702280.1, on the reverse strand, counting down.
TCAAAAATAAAGGAAACAACTTAGACACATATCTTCTATGAATTTGGTGAACACACATGTGACATAACAAACAACAACGCAGAAGAACACTTTATCGCGGATATTTTGCGGACAACATGAACTCTTCTTCTTGACTATATTGCCTGCTAACATCCACCGAGCATATGTTTTCTTTAGTGGATGAATATCTTCTTGTCAAATGTTTACCCTGATTTGTTTCTGCTAGAAAATCATCAAAAACAGGCTCCTTACGTGTTTGGAGGCCTTCAAGAGCCATCTCCACTTGCCTCATTGTAGGTCGCTCTTCTGCTATGGGCTTTATGCATAACACGGCTAGAGCAGCTACTTCTTCAACTTGGCTACCTCCCTCATCCATGACGTATGGATCTAGCATTTCAACCAATTTACAATCTCCAAGTAGTTTAAGGAAAAGAGCAACAAGACCATCACCGTTAGGAGATATATATGTAATGGGCATCTTTCTGGTAAGCAATTCAATAAGAATTACTCCAAAGCTATAAACGTCACTTTTTTCGGTTAGCCGGCCACTGTAATAGTATGTAGGATCTATATATCCTAATGTTCCTTGCACCAGTGTTGTTATACCTGTTTGGTCCATATGGATGTACCTCGAAGCTCCGAAGTCAGACACCTTTGGTGTCAAGGCATCATCCAGAAGTATATTGGCAGACTTGATATCTCTATGTATTACTGGGACAGAAATAGCTGAGTGAAGGTAAGCAAGAGCTTTGCCAATTTCTGCTGCAATCCTTAATCTGTCCTCCCAAGGTAATGATCTTTGTGGTTCCTTGTGAAGATAATCACAAAGGGTTCCATTTGAAATGAACTCATAAGCCAATAAAGGGACTTCTGTCTCAAGACAACATCCAATGAGCTTTACGATATTCCTATGGTTGATTTGTGAGAGTATGGCAACTTCATTTATAAACTCATTGATTTCTCTGTTAACCACAACATTTGACTTCTTGATGGCCACAACATGCAAGTCTGACAAAATTCCTTTATATACTGTACCATGCCCACCGCCGCCAAGCTTACGCGTTCGGTGGAAATTGTTGGTAGCCCTTTCTAGCTCCTTTAATGGAATGATCATTCTCTCTGCAATGTCCGACTTATGAGATACCAATTGTTGTAACAATTTCCCACGATTTTGATTGAAGAATCTTTGTTTCAACTTTTTAGCCTTGTCATGCCTAAGCTTTCGGATTATTATTTTTGATCCCAAAAACAAAATTAGAATAGCTGGACCACTAGAAATCGAAAGCCCAATAATTAAACCTGCAAAAAATCGTAGGAGAGAGAATTAGGGTTTCAGATGAAAAAACTAAACTTGGTGAAGGAAGACATGTGAGGTTTGCCGGATCAAGGGCTCATATTCTTACTATGAGGAAATAGATTGTCTTGTTTAGGGATTGTTTTGTAATAATATTTTGACATTCTGTTTTTCTTACAAAATTCCATTTTTTCTACATTATATATACTTATTATCTTTGTTGATGCACTATACTCCCCCCTTGTCATAGTATAGTGCATACTCCCTCCATACCTAGGCTTAAGGCATATAACTTTTTTAAAAAGTCAAGCCAAGTAAAGTTTGACCAAACTTTTAGAAAAAACCATCAAGAACTATTATATTATATAGATACCATGTGAAAATATGTTTCATAATATATGAAAGGGTATGGATTACGTATTGTGAATATTAATATTTTCTCTAAAAACTTGGTCAAACTTTAGTTAGTTTGACTTCTGAAAAATGTTATATGCCTTAAGCCTTGGGACGGAGGTAGTATAAGTCTTTTGAAAAGTCAAACACCATCAACTTCGACAAAGTTTATTTAGAAAATTATCTATAGCTACAATTCCAAATGTATACCATACAAAAATATATCATGATGAATCTAACACTATGTTTGGATGCATAGAATTGATGCTTGTAATTGAATTGAGTGGGAATTCCAAATAAAAGTTGGAAAGGAAATAACTACCAATTCAAATTTTATGATATTGATCTGATATTCTAGAGGTTGATATTTTTCCTACATACTTAGTAAATCTTTATATCATTTAACTTATAGAAAACCTTATAAGCACAACATTTTGGCAAGGTTGGAGTACCCTATTTTCATTAGGTCATGAGCTAATATACAGAGCTAACTCATGTGAGAATACTGATTGCATTTAATACGGCAAAAAGAAGATTGTAAAAAATGGCTGAGAATGGTCAATATATCTTCACCTTTTTTTTTGATTAACACCAAGACATTTCATATACGCAATGATATTGATGAAGTAAAAAAGTACTAGAAAATGTTGCTTACCCGTGTTTATGGACTTGACACAACCATTAGGTAGGGTCGCATTGCCTTTGGATCCTCGTGGGCACTTGCAGTCAAAAGATCCATTTGTGTTGGTACATTTGCCGAAGCATGGGTATGTTTCCGGTTGCTTGCACTCGTCGATATCTACATACGACAAGCAAGCATCAACCCAAGTCAATCATCTTGATGTATAGTTTTGTCTAGATGCAAAACCCACATGCACTTTGTCACGAGCATGGCCATCCAAATGTTGTCAATTTAACTGATTGTGTAATAAAAAAGATTTGCGATGCTCCAAACTAATAAGGTTTCACGATTATTGATAGGTTCACACATATAAAATGAGTTTGGGTACAAAATTAAAGAGGAGTTAAATCTTTACTCTTATAAGATTTCAGTTGATGGCGGCCAGTTATATATATAAGTTCTTGTGTACACGTCTACGGATTGTTTAACAAAAAGAGAACTTGTTGTCACTTGCGAGATATAAAACCTGTTGTGACACGAGTTACCAGATTTCAGAAACTCTGTGACAAATTTTTAGATTTAAGGGAAAAATGTGATACAAATTACCATTCTTACTTTCTCCTCTTTTGGCACATAGGCGATGCCATGTCGCATGATATGTCACAAGCCAACGAAACTTTGAAACTCTTGTCCCACGTGGCATCTAAGGAGACAACCCATATGGTAGAAAAGTGAGAAAGTTAAAAGTCATAATTTAAGTCTACTATGCAATGATTTACTAATATTTATGTTTGCTAATTATTTGGCTTAAATCTGATACTTCCTTCGTTCAAAAATAAGTGACTCGGTTTTTTTAGATTCGCATGTATCTACACGCTAAAACACGTCTAGATACCCACAAATCAAAGACAAATCAAAGTCACTTATTTTGAGACAGAGGGGTAACTTTTTATAGAGTTTCTTAAATTGGTAACTCGAGTCACAACAATTTTTATATCTGCTATATAGTGTCATTTACTCATTTTGGCATGCCCATGAAAGCTTGGCAAACCTGTCCGAATCAATTACATACTTATCATTCGAGTGAATAAGGGCAAATATGGATTTTATTTTATGCAAGAGAGAATAGGACTTCGGTTGTAAAAAGGCAGAGAAAATCTTCAAACAAAAACCAGCTTCAATGAAGAAATTTTGAAAAACTGATGATTATGCCTTTTTGGGAATTTTACTATTAATGATGTTTAATTGCACAAGTTATTGCCATAGAATATAATTTATGTATATCCGTGGATGGCTCGATATGAGCATATATTTTCCCATGGATATCTCCACAAGCGGACGACATCATGGCAGATCGATATGGGTATGGAGTATGGACATGGAGGCGCTTTGCCTCGACAAACCGCCTCATTGACAACTTTGTTTTTTTAGAAGCACAATGCACATATAGACGCTCATGTACACTCAAACCTCTAAATACGCGCACCCTATCCCATGAGCATCCCATAGATGCTTCACTGTTGTCAACACGTTGCCTACCATTAAAAGAAAGCGCATAAAATCCTGGAATAATCCAGGTAAATGCGAGTATGCATGTCAAATCTAGGACTTGAACCTAGGTGGACTGGCTCCACCACAAGGAACCTAATGAGCTAACCCACGCTCGATTCACCCCATTGACATCTTGACACAAACAAATACACAATCAATATTTACCTAGAAGGTTTTAGGGTGCCTAAACTCGCAAAAGCTTTGGCCCTCACACGCGATAAAGTATTTGACTTATTCTATGGAAATAGATGAGAGAGCTGCAAAACTTAATAACAAGCATGCTCTAAATGATGAACAAGACAAGCCAAGGTGGAATTGGTCGAGATCAGGTAAGTTCACCATCTAATCTATGTGCAAGCACTTATCCAGTAATGGAATATGTAGATCCTTCAGACACCTTTGGAAAGATAAAATTCCTTTAAAGATCATGATCTCGTTGTGGCTAAGTTGGGAGAAAACATTTGCAAGGAAAGATAATATGGAAAAGAAAACATGGATAGGGAATTCCACATGCTAGTTCGGCGAAGAAGAAGAGATGACTCATCATATGTTCTCCGAATGTGCAGTTGCCAAGTACGTTTCAGAAGTGGTTGAGAGAACAATCACAATAAACAATAGGTCGCAATAAACAATGGGTCTGGACTCTACTCTTGGTATTTTAGTGGATCCCTCAATGCCTGGAAATTGTGAAACATTGGGCAAGATGCCAATAAAATCTCCTACTGAACTAATTTTCTCTTGTATTATTATCAAAAATATTGGGAAAATATTTTTTTGGCGGGTAATATTGGGAAGATATTGACACTATGCGGTAACGTGAAGCATTAAGGGCTAGAGTGGATGCTTTGCAGAGGCCGGCAATGGTGGTTCTTCGAGCTATGTAGCTCGTTTGAGAGCTCTTGATCAAGTTGCTGAATCGAAAATATCATCGAAAATATGATGATATTTTTTGTTTTGGTTATGTTGCACGGGTGCTGGCACTTCTGCTATTTGCTTTATTATCCTTCTTGGTAGTGGAACCCGGCCCTTTCTTTTAGGGGTCATATGAAACAAAAAGTAAGAATTAATATATTTCCCTTTATCGACAAAGAAATTTTGCACACTGTATCAGTGTTACGTGATTAGTAAAGCGCTAGTTAAATCATTTACTCTTACCTGCACATCCATGTTGAAGATATGGATTGCCCTCGTAGCCTTGGCCGCACTTGCAGAAGTACCCCATCCCGTTGGTGGAATTCGCGCACGTGCTGTTGTTGCTCACGCAGGTGTATCCGGGCGCTATTCTCGCCTGGGGGCAAGACAAGGAGTTGCTGCCGTTGCGGATAGCCCAGTCGAGCCAAAGCGGCATTCTCCATGGCGAGTCCGGCGCCCTCCTCAGGTCGGCAGCCATGAAGGTGTAGTTCTTCTTCTCCACGATGAAGGCGTAATTGCAGGGGCTGAAGTCGATGCCCCCATGTGGCCATTCGCCGAACCTCATCCTTGTGTTGGTGAGGGCCTGCGGGATGTCGACGCGGCAGCAGCCGATGCCGGCGCAACTCCCATTCCGCGCGCTCCGGGCATTGTTGCAGTAGGCCACGCACCCGCTGAAGTAGGCCAATGATTCGTTATCCCTCCGCCCCAGCCTCCCCCTGCTGGCGTACATGAAGGTGCTACATCCCAGGACGTAGAGCTCGTTCTTGGTGTTGGAGACGCGGTACACGCCCGCCCGGTTGACGATCCCGCCGCTGAAGTTGCCGGTCTCTTTGCCGGCGTCGTCGAAGCACTGGTGCGCCACTCGCACCTCCACGAGGACCCGTGGGCGCGGCGTCAGCGTCAGGTTCAGCACGCGTGCGGGCTCGGGGGGTGCCAGACCTGGCCGGACGGCGAAGTCCGGCAAAAACAGCGCAAGGTGGCCGTCGGTCGTGTTACGGCAGTCTATCTCGAAGCCCGGGCGGAAGCAGCCGGCGCCGATGCCGAACGGGTAGGTGATGTCCACACCGCCGCATCGCCGCTGGCAGCTGTCAGAGTTCACCAAGGGGTTAGAGGCGTTGGCTAATGGCAATAGCAGCGCAGGTAGGAAGATCAATGCCATCCACGAAATGGTTGATGACATGCCCTCCACTTAGCGTAGCGCTCTGTTTTTGTGTATCTTTCTTTTGTGGTGGTTCCTCCGTACTTTTAAATAGGAGGCAGGTGACCGGCATTTGTATACACACGGCCATGGAAATTTCGCTATGGCCGGCCGTGTCTAGTCAATCAAGCAGACTAATTTGCTGCGATTGCCCCGTAGGCTACTGCCTCGTATATACGGACGATGCATGATTGAGTTTGGATAATATATCTGCAGCGATAATCCTACATCTACATCTACGAAAACAACCCTACGGAATAACCTTACGCGCTGACGTGCTGGCTAGCGTTTGGGAGTAATTTTTTTCTTTCTTTGAATGGTGGAGAACATGTTGATCAGGTGTGTCACGAGGTGGTTGTCCTTAAGGATTTTTTTTTAGAGAACAGCATGGGAAAAAACTTCTTTGCCGCGTCTTTGGACCTTTGCCATGTGACCAAGCGTCACCGAACACGGCAAAAAAATTCTTTGCCGAGTAATATGCATAAAAACAGGACAGGCATTAAGCACACGGCTTATTCTGAGAAAAATACAAGGCAAATAAAAACACACGACAAAATAATAAGAAAATACACAACAAAGATATACACAAGACAAAGTTCAGATAAAACACAAGTCAAAGAATCAATCACAACAAAACCCGCACACATGTGTACATCCTCTACACCTTTTATAAAGTCATTATGCCGGTTGAACTTTGCCGTGTGTATAAAAATTGGGCTCGGCTCCTCTACAGTCGCATTGTTACTGCACAAGTACTGTAATGTTTTAATCAACCATCCACTTTAATCTGATGGCTCTTCTTTTTTCCTGTTTAACGCTGCTATTAACTCGGAAAAAACAAGGCATTGGCGGTACAGACTCCGAAGACTCCATAGCTGACACATCGCAGGATGGTTGTCATCGGGCTCCTAGTAACGATCGGCCGGCAAGCTCAGGTATAGGCGTAGCCGCAGATACGTCCGCAGAGCTTGGGGTCGGGAGCTCGCCCGCCTCCGAGATGGGCTGCACAACTAAGGGTCGGCAACTAAACAATGTGTTGCTAGACGCAGCAATTGTTCGATCAACAGAAGCAGTATAATAATTGGTTGGCACCCGATCGGGAAATGCATGGAAGAAATCTCCGATCGACAACCCGATACACCAATTCCTGACGGGTTTCATCTGCGCGGCTGCGCCTTCGGCTGAGCTGACCGGCCGGCCGGCCGTCCGGCCAATCGTCGCCAGGAGCCTGAAGACCACCATCTAGCGGCACGTTATCTATGGAGTCCTCGGCATCTCTCTATCGCCGGTGCTTTGTTTTCTCCGAGTTGATAACAAAGTTAAGCGGGAGAAAGAAGAGCCATCGGATTGGAGCGGAGGCTGAGTAGGAGGTCGGCGCCAGCTTATCGCAGCAGGCGGGCGGGAATGAGCTTCAAGAAGGACAAGGACGCCTGGAGGCCGGAGATCAACATCGATCTGTCGCAGGTACACATTTCCATGGAAGATCTCCAGCAACTTTCCCCGATCCAAGCTCTGGCCTCGGGGGCACCTCCGATTCAAAGGCTCGGGGTCGTCCACGAAGGTCTCGCTGGGATAAAAGTAAATCGCCTCAAGCTGGAGCTCAGCTCCGATCTCCTCTGGGATTTAGTCTCAGTCGCCCTGGTGCTTCCATTTGGCTCCGTTCTCCAACAGCCATGGGCATGGGTGCGAGCAATGATGTGTGCAGGAGCTCTAGCGATGTTGTGGGAAGAAATCTGTTCTCCAGCCCTTCACCGTCTCGCAAATCAGAAGATTCTGGCTACGGAGACACTGCCGATTTCGACCCATGGCCTCTCTCGTCGAGCTCGCCTGCTTCAGAAGGCTCGGGTGATTCTCGCAGAGGCGCGTTCTCTCCTCCTAAGGAGCTTAGCGAGCCCTACGTGGCTCGCTATTCTCCTCATAATGCTTCTGGCCCCGGCGGACACCTCGATGCTCGATATGAGACTCAATCTGCAGCAGCTTCTTCAGGTAACGAGAACAATTTTCAGGTCTATCTGGCTCAGGAGGAATCTTCAGCGAATCAGGCGATGGCGCCAGCCTCAAAGGCGCCACGGGCGCCATGAAGGCCCTGGCCTGGAACTGCCAAGGGGTGGGCAAGACCCTTGGCAGTCCTAAACTTTGCCATCTTGCCCGGATGATAGCAGCAACTAAACCCCAGGTAACTTTCATTTCTGAAACAAAAAATGCCAAGTTTAATGCTTCTAACATTTGCTCCAGATTTAATATGAATGATTGTATTGTAGTTCCTTCTCAAAGGAAAGCTGGGGTCTCTGGATGATGTGGTCTGATGATGTTGATGTTGAACTGCACCTGAACTCTAGTAATCTAGTCCTAGCTTTAGTCTTGGATCGTGCCAAAAACCAGAAATTTGGCCTTGTCTGTATATATGGCGATCCTTACCACCGTACTACTAGCACCATCTGGCAGCAGGTTGCTCACTTTTTGTATTATAATAGCAACCTGCCCTTTATGTGTATTGGCGACATGAATGACCTTCTGTATGACTCGGATAAAAGTACTCCTAATGTAAATTATAATCGTATGTTTGCTTTTCGTTCTTTTGTTAAAAGTTGTGGTTTATTTGACATTGGTTTTACTGGGCCTGCTTACACCTGGACAAATCATCGTTTTTCCTCTGCACCTCTTTTTCAAAGACTAGATAGGTGTCTAGTAAACCATGAGTGGTGCTCTGTTTATCCAGTTTCTAATGTGTACAACATGCCCCTTATCCATACTTTCAGTGATCATGCACCCATTCTCCTCTCTACTGAAGGTAAACTCTCCAAACCTAGAAACTCCTTTAAATTTGAAAATTGGTGGCTTAGAGAGGAAGATTTTCAAAGCTATGCAAAAAGCTGCTGGAATAATTACTCTAATGCTTCTTTTGCTAAAAGAACTAACAATCTTGCCTCAAAGTTGAAAATTTGGTGCAGAAAGAAGAAACCTTTGCAGGAGGAGCTCAAGGAGCTGGAGACAGAAATTGAAAAGATTCAGTCCCTTCCCTTAATTCAACAGGACATCCAAAAAGAAGCAAGGCTGGTGGAAAGGTATGAACAAAATATTACTAAATTGAATGATGCAAATATGCAAAGGGCAAAAAAGATTTGGGTTAAGGATGGGGACAGAAACACTGCTTTTTTTCATAGAGCCATTGCCAAAAGAAGGAGGAGGAATATGATCTTGTCTATTAAAGATGAGCAAGATGTTACTCATCACATGCCTGATCAAATTGCTAACACCTTTGTGTCTTACTTTAGATCCATTTTCACCACTTCCAATGATAATAACTCCCTTGATTTTATCCACTCTGACCATAACATTCCAAATGATCCTGATTTCTCCATCCCTGAGAAAAATGAAGTACTGGAAGTTTTAAATGATATGAAAAGGAATGCTTCCCCTGGCCTGATGGTTTTAATGTTGAATTTTATCTTGCTACCTGGGACTGGATTGGGGATGATGTTACCTGTTTGGTTAGGAATTTCTTTATCACTGCTACTCTGCCTCATCATATCAGTGACACCCACATTGCCCTCATTCCTAAAAAGCTTATTCCTACTGTTCCTACTGATTACAGGCCCATTAGCCTCTGCAATGTTGTTTACAAAATAATCTCCAAATGCTTGGCCAACAGACTTAAGCCACATCTTCCAGACTACATTCACCCAGCTCAACAAGCTTTCATTGAAGGAAGAAGAATCAGTGATAATATCATCATTGCTCAAGAAATCACCCACTCTTTCAATCTGTCCTCTTGGAACTCGAAGGCTTTCATGCTTAAGATTGATCTGGCTAAAGCTTTTGATAGAATTGAGTGGGATTTTATTTGTAAAGCCCTGGCCAGGAAGAATCTGCATCCTCACTTTATTAAGATGGTTCATGCTTGCATTTCCTCTCCTGTTTTTTCTGTTATCATTAATGGCCAGGCTTATGCAAAATTTACTAGTTCCAGAGGTATAAGACAAGGATGCCCCTTATCCCCCTATTTGTTTATCCTTGGCATCAATGAACTCTCCATCATGATTTCTGAGGCCCTTTCAAATGCTGAGTTCTCTGGAATCTCTCTTGGTCCTCATTGCCCTCCAATTCACTCCTTGCTTTTTGCTGATGATCTCCTGGTCTGTGGGACTGCTTCTGTTCAAGAAGCTCGGGCTATCAAGGATATTCTTCTAAATTTTTGCAAGGTTTCTGGACAAACCCCAAACTGGTCGAAATCTGGTATCATTTTTAGCAAAAAGGTGGACCCAATCACTCTTTCTAATATCTCTCAGATCTTTCCTGTTACTACCATTGATCAAAATTTTACCCATCTGGGTCACCCTCTCATTTTGCCTGCTAGGAATAGGAGTGAAGCCTACAACTTTATAATCCAAAAATTTAAATCAAAACTCTCTACTTACAAGGCAAATTCTCTTTCCCATGCTGCCAGGTTGGAACTAATCAAGTCTGTTCTATCTTCTATACATGTCTATTACATGTCAAACCTTCTGTTTTCAAAAAAACTCCTCAAGAAACTTCAGGCCATTATGAGAGTTTTCTGGTGGACTGGTTCTTCCTCAGAACCCTCAAAAAAAGCCCTCTACTTAACTGCTTGGAATAACATTTGTGCTCCCAAATCTGAAGGGGGGCTGGGGTCAGAAATCTCCAAGCCACTAACATGAGCCTCATTCTTTCAGCTGCTTGGAGAATAGATGAGAAACCAAACTCTTTCATGCAAACCGTACTCAAAGCAAAATATTTTCCTGACTCTTCCATTTGGAGGGCCAGCAGGAATGTTCGTCTGCTTTTTGGTCCTCAATCTTAAAAGTAAGACATCTTCTCATCAATAACTCCTACTATCAAATATGCAGAGGCAATTCTTCTATCTGGAGCTCTCCCTGGTTTTCTGATTGGGAAACCATCTATGATAGCCTCATTATTCAACAAAAAGGTTTCAATTATCCTTCTACTATCAATCAACTTTGGCTTCCTAACTCTCAGACTTGGAACACTAATCTCATTAACAGTCTGTTCTCTGGTGAAGTTGTTCAGGCTATCAAAAGTACTAATATCATCCCTTCTGAGGAAGATGACATCCTCTGCTGGAAGCCAACCCCAAATGGAAAATGCAATCCCAAATCTACATACAAAACTTGTTTGTCTTGCCTTTTTATTTCAGGAACTCCTAGGCCAGAACAGGTTCAAGATTCAACTAAAGAGATTCTTAGGAAGGTCTGGAAATGCAATAAGATGATACCCAGAGTTAAAACCTTTGCTTGGAGATTGCTGAGAGGAACGCTAACCACTGGTGCTAGAGGATCCCAATTCTCTACTCACATTGACAAAGACTGCTGCAGGTGCAATATCCCTGAAACTGATGCTCATCTGTTTTTTCTTTGTCCTTTTGCTAAAGCTGCTTGGTTGCTTCCCCCCTGTTTTATTAAAAGTGAGATCTTATCAAACAGTACTGCAGATATTTCCCAAATCATTGTGAACCTGCTTAGACAGAACCACCCAACTGCAGATTTAAATTATGTCTTTACTTTTCTTTGGTGTGTCTGGAAAGCCAGGAACGATCAGCTGTTTTGCAGGAAAAAGACCAACCCTCAACAAGTGCCAATGCACACTGCAGCCCTTCTTAAGGATCTGGAGACTGAAGAGCTGATTAAATCCTCTCACCCTCCAAAAGTTCTGTTGGGGGTTTCTGTTCCAACTGATTTCTATTTTACAGGTCCAAAGGTCTACTTTGATGCAGCTTGGAGGAAGCAACATGGATCTTCGGCTGTCTCGGCTGGAATTGGCATTTACTTTTCTGAATCTTTACAGGATGAAGAAAGAACTGATGTTTTCATTCTTGCTTCCAAAGAAGATGTGCCTTCCCCTTTGCAGGCTGAAGCTCAGGCCATGGTCCTTGCTGCTAATGTTGCTGATGGTCTGAAACTCACAAGACCCATATTCTTCACAGACAATCTCTCTTTGGCAAAGGCAGCTACAGCTCAAGGGGCATCTGATAATAACATGATCTGGGAAATTAGAAGGCAAGCAATAGAATACCAGAAGCTTGCTCACCCTCTTCTAGGATCCATCTACCATATCAAAAGAGAAATTAATGGGGTAGCTCACAATTGTGCTCAACAGGCAAGAAGATCTATAGGATCTGAGCCTATCTGTTCCTGCAGGAACCCAGCTCATAACAACCAATTATGCCCAATCTTGGCTGCTATCGATACGATACGGCAAATTGGGCTTGTAATACTTGATGTACAATGTTTTTGAGCTGCAATATATTTGGGTGCGTCAGCGCCCATCCTCTGTTCAAAAAAAGATTGGAGCGGACGGTTGAGGTAAACGCTACAGTACATGTACAGTAATAACGGGACTGCAGAGGAGCCGAGCCCATAAAAAATAGACACGGGAGAGACTTGACTTTATCGTGTGTCTTGCCGTGTGTCTAGATTCATTCAACACATGGCAAAGACTATGTCTTCTCATTGGTTGGGTCTTCTCGTTGACTAGGAAATATTGAACACGGATCGATGACATAGCACACCCTCTCTTCTTATTCTAATTCTCCTCTCCATCTTATCCTCACTCTCTCTCTCCTATCCTTACGTTTTCATGGCAGCCGCCGCATGCACGCGCAGCTGCTCCCGTGCAGCTCGACGGACGGCCTTGCGGGCAAGCTCTACGACGGCACCCGGAGAAGGCGGCGGCAGCCAGCGGTTGCTTTAGAATATATATATCGGTTAGAGTTTCATATTGTAATCTAGGTTTATTTTTATTAGGTACTTTTAGTCTTCGAGTCTTTTAGTACTATATAAATAGTCCAAGGGCTCTTAATATAATTATCCAATATCAATACAATCAGTACTTTTATAAACTTCCATGGTGTCGTTTCTCGGCCTAGGCTTTAGCCACCATGGCTTCTGCCGCCCCCGCCCTTGGCGAGATCTATCTCTATGATTTCCGACGAAAGCCTGACATCTCTTAGCTAGTTTTTCTTCCAATCCCTAGATCGGTTTAGTAATTCTAGTAAATTTCTTTTTTGCCTATTAGATCTATCTTTTCTTTAACCACCAAAATCCATTATCCTTCTCGTCGATGCACTAATCCAGCAGATTCAGCTGGCCGTACTCACGAAGCTGAACACAAACATCTACTCCAACGGAAGTTCTGCACCTAGCTGCATGGCCAGGGCGCATGCGTGCATGTGCAAGGACTAACCATCTCTACTCCAAGCCTGGCTGGATCTGCTTTGACATGTATCTGCCCGTCCGCACCGTCAAATCTTCGCCAAGCCGATCTATACCAAGCCTTCAACTTCGATCTCGTGGCATGTCTACACGCCTTGATGTCTGCATCACTCGAGGTCATTATCGCCGACAACTATCTACACCAACAACATCGTCATATTATTGCCGCCACCACCGATTATGGTCATCATCAACGCCAATAAGTTCTTCATCACGAGCGACGTCGTGCTCATACAAACGGAAAATACGAGTCTAATTTTCGAAATCTACTACCTCTACGATTCAATCGCCATCAACAACTACCTCGTCGTCTTCGTCCACCACGACCTCGCCGCCAGATTCGCAGTCTAAATTTTTATTTTTGCACTAATCAAATTTCTTTGTGCAATTACTTCGTCTACTCGAACACATTGCCGGACAAATTCTATGCACCGACCGTTCAAGAAGACCTTATCTGCTTCTTTAAATCCGGCTCTGGCTCACATGGTTCGTGATGGTCCCTGTCTTCGCATGTCCGATATTGGCAACACCGACGCGTGCCTTCGTCCCCAGCGCGCTCCCGAGTTTGGCAAACTCGGCAAGGCGTGTCGCCTACCTCGACTACTCCGACTCCATCTATGTCTACCTCAACTACTACGGCGACTTCTCCAGGCTCAACGACGACATCGACCACAACACCACGACAACACCAACCTCATCAATTTCAGCAACGACAACGACATCACCAGTGACATCAACTACCACAACTACAACGCCCTCACTCCCGGCTACATCGACATCGGCAACAAGGGCTACCACCTCACCTCCGGCTTATGCTCCAGTCAGACCGTCCGCGTCACTACCGATCTGCGGGAGGTGTTAGAGTATATGTCGGTTAGGTTATATTAGGTAGTTTCATATTATAATCTAGGTGTATCTCTATTAGGTTTCTTAGTCCACAAGTCTTCTAGTACTATATAAGCAGTACTTCCACAATCTTTCAGTGGTGACTACAAGCAATAGCCCCTGCTCGTGCTGCTCTCTGGCCCTCTCCGCGTGGCACTTAGGCCCTGCCCGTCCTTGACGACGGCTACAACGGGCGTGCTTCACGACAACGACGACGGTCTTGAGGACGACGGCGGCAATGGGCTTGAAGATGACGACGATGACGGCGGCGGGCGTGCTTGACGACGGCGGCAATAGGCTTGTGGACGACGGCGGCAGGCTGAGGACGATGGCAACGACGATGGACTTGAAGACGACGACGCGCTTGAGGACGACGACGGCAGTAGACAATATTTTTTTATTTTGGAATTTAGCCTTTGCCGAGTGTGTTAGGAAACACACTGGCAAACATTGTCCTCCGTTTCCGTCCACTGACCGTGTTAAGTCCTTTACTGTGTCGAGCTACATGAAAAACATACGGCAAAGTCTTTGCCGTGACTATTTTGAAAGACACATGGTTTGCCGTCGCTGTCTGTGTTGACAGCCTTTGCCGTGTTTCCGCATAGTCTTTGTTGTGTATTTTACTCACATGGCAAAGAACATTGGGATTTCTATTTCCGTCCCCTTGGTTCGTTAGTTGTACTCAGTTTTTCCTAGCCGCTTAACTTTTCATCACTTTTCCCCTCGCTATGTTATGAAACCCTCGCAGGCTCTCGGATAGAGGGATGCCGTCAGGTCAAAGGCTTGACCGTTACATGCTGACTAGTGGGACCGTGTTGGGGCGGGGCGTGCGTTGAGCGTTATGTTACGTGGACTCGACTGTTACATGCTGACGGGTGGGGCCGTGTTGCGGGTCCTGCATACGTGGTGAAGGGTGGGGCCGTGTTGGGACGGGTCTTGCATACATGGTAAAGGGTAGGGCCACATAGAGACGCGTCAGACCGGCCATTCTCGCTCACCCAAAACATTCGCTTCCTCCGAGCCTTGCACATCTCCCACATCGCCTCTCCGCTGCTCGCCGTCGTGCCCTCCTACCTTATGTCTTCCTCGGCCCCAGAGCCGCCCCTCCCCTAGCCACGGAGCCTACTCTACCTCTGGCTCCGCTCCCGCCCACGCTAGATCTACCCCTTTCGTGGAATAGTATGCAATGCCGGCTGGTGTACCGGCCAACCTCGTCGTGCACAAAGAAGATTGGGTAGAATTGGAGGGATCTAACGCGTGGATTCCATCTGGGTAAGCATCGTTTCCCTTTGTGGATTGATTATATGCAGTATTTGAGCGCGAATCGCTGGTGCTCAACTAACTGCCTTGCATTTCGAATAGGATTGATCCAGTGCTGGCATTTGTTGGAGATATGCCCAAGAGGCAATACTAAAGTGGTTATTATTAAAACTTTGTGTTTATGATAAATGTTTGCATCCCATGCTATAATTGTATTAACCGGAAACATTAATACTTGTGTGTTTTGTAAACAATAAAAGAGTCCCTAGTAAGCCTCTTGTTAAACTAGCTCGTTGTTAATAGATGATCATGGTTTCCTCATCATGGACATTGGATGTTATTAATGACAAGGTGTAGATAACTAACCCTCGTAGATCCAAAGCGTTTAACAAGATCTAATCTATGAGATCGGTGCAACGAGTTTGTAGAGAACTAACCCTCGTATATCCAAATAGTTTAACGAGATTCGGATCTCATGGTTGATGTAGTCGATCTCAAGATCACGAAGACGATCCTTCCGACGCCACATTCGGGCAGCGCTTCCGCAGTCGGTCACACGTACGATAGTCGATGAAGACCTTCATCTCCTTTGTTCTAGCAGGGCAGCGAAGGTTGTAGATCTCCACAGAATCCCAACAACACGACAGTGTGATGTTGGTGGAGAATAGATTATTGCAGGGCTTCGCCTAAGACGGAGCAGTTGTATGGAGGGGAGAGGGATGCGCTTGGCAGCTAGGATTTTGGGTGAGGTAGTAGGGGGCGCCCCCACCCCTCCTTATATGGGTGGAAGGGCGGAGGCCAGGGTTCCTAGCCCTGGCCGAGTCCACCCCAACTCCTCTTGGATGGCGGCATAGGGAGGGAGAGGGAAACCTCTTCCCCCAAGGTTTCCTTTCCTTCCTCCACTAGGACTTTGAGTTTTCAAACTAGGATTTGACTATTCAAACTAGAGTTTGATTCTCTCTTCCTTGTCCTTGGCCGACT
Organism: Avena sativa; assembly: GCA_916181665.1. Classification (NCBI taxonomy): domain Eukaryota; kingdom Viridiplantae; phylum Streptophyta; class Magnoliopsida; order Poales; family Poaceae; genus Avena; species Avena sativa. The sequence goes on along the minus strand of OV702280.1, from coordinate 344,149,348 downwards.
TGACCTAGGTTCCATGCGCCTAGGCCAGTAGGGTATGGTTCATTCCAAGTACTCCCTCCCGGGGTGGTGGACCTTCCAGAACATTCTAGAAGCTTCTGGTCAAAACACCGAAAACATTTCCGAACCCCAGAAATTGACTTTCCTTATATGAATCTTATTCTCCGGACCATTCTGGATCTCCTCGTGATGTCCTGGATCCAATCCGAGACCCCGAACAACATCCGATATCCAGCTCATATTCCATATCTACTAAACAACACCGAATTCTTAAGTGTGTCTCCCTACGGTTCGTGAACTATGCAGACATGATCGAGACACCTCTCTGATCAATAACCATTAGAGGAATCTGGAAATCCATTATGGCTCCCACATATTTCTACGATGAATTTGTGATCAAATGAACCATTTACATATGATACCAATTTCCCTTTATCTCGCGGTACTTTACTTATCCGAGGTTTGATCGTTGGTATCTCTAATACCTAGTTCAACCTTGTTATAGATAAGTACTCTTTACTCGTTCCATGATATGTCATCCCTTGTGACCTAGTCACATGCTTGCAAGCCAATGGACGATATTCCACCGAGAGGGCCCAGAGTATATCTATCCGTCATATGGATGGACAAATCCCACTCTTGATCCATGTGCTTCAACACATACTTTCAGAATACTCAATGTCACCTATATAACCACCCAGTTACGAAGTGGTGTTTGATGTCATCAAAGTATCCATCGGGTGATGGTGATTAACATGATCTCATGGTTGAAGGATTTAGGTAACTATGTATTTGAAAGCTTATAGCAAACGAACTTGAAATGACTTGGTCTTATGCTATGCTTAACTATAGGAGTGTGTCCATCACATCATTCTCCTAATGATATGATCTTGTTATTAATGACATCCAATGTCCATGATCATCTATTAATCAACAAGCTAGTCTAAAAAGAAGCTTTACTAGGGACTCTTTTATGTTTACAAAACACACAAGTATTAATGTTTCCGGTTAATACAATACAATTATAGCATGGGATGCAAACATTCATCATAAACACAAAGATATAATAATAACAACTTTTATTATTGCCTCTTGGGCATATCTCCAACAGTCTCCCACTTGCACTAGAGTCAATAATCTAGATTACATTGTGATGTACCTAACACCCATGGCATTCTGGTGTTGGTCATGTTTTTCCCTAGGGAGAGGTTTAGTCAACTGATCTGCCACATTCAGATCTGTGTATACTTTGCAAATCTTTATGTCACCATCCTGGACATGCTCGCAAATATCATGAAAATGTATCTTGATATGCTTCCGCTTCTTGTGTGACCTTGGCTCCTGCGCATTGGCTATGGCACCCATGTTGTCATAGTAGATATCCATTGGGTCCAAATCACTAGGAACCACACCAAGCTCCATAATGAACTCCTTCATACATATCGCCTCTTGGGAAGCCTCCGAAGCAGCTATGTATTCTGATTCAATTGAATATCTTGCCAAATGCTTTGCTTAACACTCCTCCAGCTGAAAGGACTATATCTTCCCATGCTGTTTTTGGTGATAATGACAATCCCATTTGTGATCTAATTGTTCGCTTGAGTTTCAGGAAAAATGATGTTGATGTTTCCTTAAAACTGTGTGGATGCTCTCTTGGGATCTCATGAAGATGGTGGCCTTTAGTTTTCTCCTAGTTTCTCTCCTTTTGTTGTTTTAGGTCGTCGTACTATCAAGAGGGGGTCCATCTCGGAAGGTTGTGGGAAATCACTTGTTCTTGCACAAACCCATATGCACCGCCACAGCCATCCTACTATTCAGTGAGAGAGTGTGTTCCTGATCTGTTAAAGCCATCTTTGTTTGATCGGAACTTCCGGCCTGGCGCCGGAAGTTCCGCTCAGGTCTTTTCTGCGGGATGATCTGAGCTTTTTTCCCATCATAGTTCCGCTGGAACTTCCGGTGAGCTCCCAGAACTCTCTGTTTTGGTATGCTCTATTTGCCGGAAGTTCCACCGAAAGTTGCATCGGAACTTGTCCTGGAAGAAAGTTCCTGAGCGGAACTTCCGCCCAGCCATCGGAACTTCCGGTCAGACTTGGTTCGCGACCCAGAAGTTCCGCCCCTAGTTCCGCTCCAAGTTCCGCTGAAGGGTCAGTAACCTTCTGTTTGAAGTGTTCTATTTGCCGGAACTTGGGCCGGAACTTGCATCGGAAGTTCGCCGGAAGTTCTGGTGTGTTATGACCGGAACTTCCGGTCGAGTTTTTGGAGCGGGCGTTAACAGGCTGATGACCGTTGGAGCCATGCTGGGCGGAACTTCCGGCCTCTCACCGGAAGTTCCGGTGACGTCGCATGGGCTGTAGCGGTTCAGTGCTGAGGGGGCCTATTTAAGGCGCCCATCTTCTTCCTCCCACCCACTTCGAAAAATTTCCTCTCTCCTCCATTAATGCTTGAGCTTCACCTTACTAGATCTCTCTCTGTAGCCACTCAAATGACTTGATCTTTTGAGAGGTGAGGGAGGTGACCTAGATCTACACTTCCACCAAAGAATATTTGATTTCCCCCACCCATCCTTTGTGGATCTTGTTGCTCTTGGGTTTCTTGAAACCCTAGACAGTGTAGGGCATCCTCAGAGCTAAGGCTTGTGTTGTGAAGCTTCGAGGTGTCGTTGAGGGCCTCCAATTGAGTTGTGGAGCTCCCCCTCAACCTTGGTGTAAAGGTTTCGGTTGGCGCCTTCAAGGTCACCGATTAGTGGATTGTGAGGCCTCCTTTGTGGGGGAGCTCACCAGAGAAGAAGGTGAGTCCTTTGTGGCGCTCGGGTGACCTTGTGTGGCCCCGACACCTCTCCAATGTAGACGTAGCTCCTTGGGAGTGAACTACGGGAATTATATCTCCGTGTCCCCGCTCCGGTTACTTCGTTCCCTTCCTTTACTTCTTGCTCTTTACCGTTCTTGTGGGCTTTGTTAGTTATCTTGCATTTAGTTTGTTCACCTAGTTGCACATCTAGATAACTTTCCTTATCGTTAAGCCTAAAAGTGAGAAACAAATTAAAATTGGGTAGACGCCTATTCACCCCCCTCTAGTCGTATCAAGTCGGTACTTTCAATTGGTATCAGAGCCAAGGCTCTTATTTCGGGCTTTACCGCCTAAGAGACTATGGCCGACGATGGGGGTAGTGAAACCGAAAACCCCAAGAACTTTGCCACTATGGATGACCTCAAGCAATTGGAGTCATCCATGATGTCCAAGTTCGAGGAAATGATGACTATCTTGCAGTCTCTAAAGCCAAACCCCATGGTTGCTCTTGACACAGCCCAAACCACCGAGCTTCCTCCCACCATTACGGTGACCGCCCCCGGGGTGACTCCCGCGGCCGTCACCACTCGCTTGGGACTTGGTTTTGTTGCTCAAACTTCTACCAAGGTTCCAAGTGAGAACACCGAGGAGCTCGAGAACCCATCTTCCAAAGAGGAAAATGGAGGAAAGGACTACTCAGCAGTACCCCCACCGCCTAAGTACTCTCCAGATCCACCCATTCCCATGCCACACATCATTCCTCAAGGAGCACCACCTATGCTATATACTTCAAATTTAGCCAATTGGAAATATCTAATGCGCTCACATATTTCCAGCTCTTCTATTGAGTTAATGAAGATTGTGGAGGATGGATTCTCTCCATATGACCCAAAGAAGTTGACACGAGGTGAAGTGGTGGACAAGCAACTCAATGCCACAGCTTTGGGAATGATCCCAAAGGCTTTGACTCCAAAGGACTTTGCTCACATTCGCCAATTCGACACCGCCAAGGGAGCTTGGGATCAACTCACCGAGCTCTTTGTTGGGAATGCAAGCATCCAAAGCTCCAAGTTTGATGAAATCAACAACGAGTGCGATGGTTTCGCAATGCGAGATGATGAGACCCCCGAAGACATGTATAGGCGCCTCAAAGTCCTTTGTTCCACTATGAGGGATCTTGGGGCCACTTATGTTGATGACAAGTTCATGAAGAGTAAGTTCATTCAAGCTCTCCTTTAGTTTGAAGAACAAAAGCTCAACTCTATCAAGGGAAGAACCAACTTTCACCTAATGACCTCCCAAGAAGTCTTGAGTGAAGTAATTGCCATGACCATTGCCAAGAAGAATGCGGAGTCCGCTCGAGCTAGGGACATTGGGTCAACCAAAGTAAATCTTGCTTTGAAGGCCAAGGCTATTGAAGTTGATGATGATGATACATCAAGTGAGTGGTCTCAAGAGGATCTCAAGTGTGCCTTCAACGAACATCTTGCTCTCGCTTCAAGGGCCTTTTGGAACAAGTCCGGGCTCAAGTCAAGGTTAAGGGACAACTCAAGATTCAACTCACCCAACAAGTCTCCCAAGGTAAGGTCATGCTACAATTGCAATGACAAGAGTCACTTCGTGGCCAAGTGTCCCTTTGAGAACCGTGAAGACAATGGTGGTCGTCTCATTCGCAAGATCAAGTCAAGTCCTCCTCATCTCTTAACTAGAACTACGCCATCAAGAATGTCACCAACAAGGAACGAGCAATTGTGGTCCATGAAGAATACCTTTCGGGCACAGATGAAGAAGATGATGATGAAGTCCATGGTGGAGAGATTGTGGGAGTTGCTGCTATTTCCACTACCTCTACTCCACGTCTATCCCTCTTCGACTCGCCAAATGAAAATGTCATCTCCTCCAACCAAAAGTGTTTCATGGCCAAGGCCACCGAGGTAACATCGAAACCCACTCCTCAACCTATCTCTAGTGAGCCTTCCTATCTTGATCTTGTTGGTCTAGAGGTGAAGAAAGAGATGATTGACATGTGTGAATTTGTTGCTACCTTGGATGAAGAAACTAAAAATTTCTTTGAGTCCTTGCTTGCACAACTTGATAATGTTAGGGATGCTTTAGATGAAAAGGAAGAACTTCTTGACTTGCTAAGTAAAAAATTAAAGAGATGCCGCTGATGAAATTGCTTCTCTCACTCAAAGTCTTGAGGATGAACAAAACATGAGAATTAATCTTGAAGAAAGTGTGTCTAAGCTTGTAGATGATCATAACAACACCATGTGCTCTTTAATTAAAGAACATGATCATGCTCTTGCTTTGGTTAAGGTGCTTAAGAAAGAAAAGGTTGAGTTTGTGGTTGGTCATGATAGGACTCAAGAAGATCTTGAGAAACTCAAAGAGGAACACAAAGCCTTGGAGAGCAAATTCTCAAATCTTTTCGAAGCCCATGAACAGCTTCAAACTCAATTAACTTGCGAACATGCTAAGTCTTCCGTTGTGCAAATTATAGACTTGTCTAGCACTCCTAACCCTTGTTGCAAGCATGAGCATCTCATTGAGGAAGTCAAGGTGTTGAAGGATCAACTTGCCAAGACTAAGAAGAAGAAGAAGAGGAAGAACAAGAAGAAGAAAAAGAACAATGGCATGGCTCAAGGGCCTTCTAATGGCCTAACCCTCTTGCAAAGTGACAACTTTGCCGGAAAGAACAATCCCTCTTATATTCTTTGCAAATCGTATGATGGTCATGTCTATGCTAGATATGTGGGAACTTCTTACACGCATGATTATCATTGGGCTATTTGGGTGCCAAAGGCTCTTGTTACTAACAAAAGGGGACCCATTGCAAAATGGGTACCTAAAACTAAAGATTGATTTTCTTGTAGGACTATGCTTCCGGTGGATCAAAATGGGTGCTTGATAGTGGTGCCACGAGTCATATGACCGGAAGCAAGTCTATCATCTCGGAGATGAGGCCAAATATTGCCAACACCATGGTCTCGTACGGTGATAAAACAAGTTCTCAGGTTTTGGGTATTGGCAAAGTGGTGGTAACCCCGGATATATCCTTGGTTAACATCATGCTTGTCAAAACTCTTGGTTACAATTTACTCTCAGTTCATGCACTTGATCTTATGGGTCTTTCTTCTTTCTTTCATGTGCATTATGTGGTCCTCATGTGGAGCAAGTCTCTCAAGGTGGCCTTCGTAGGGTATGTAGAGCATGACTTGTATGTGGTGGACTTTTTAGGGACCACTACTCCTCATGCTCTATGTCTCTATGCTAAAGCCGATAAGGGCTGGTTGTGGCATCGCCGCCTAGCCCATGTTAACATGATAACTTTGCAAAGACTTCACTCCGAGGGCCACATCCTTGGGCTTAACGATGTTTCATTTGCCAAAGATCGTGTTTGCAGGGCTTGTATTGAAGGGAAGATGCATGAAACTCCTCACAAAGTGCTCAATCAAATCACCACGGAGAGATGTTTGGAGCTCTTGCATATGGACCTTTTTGGTCCACCCTCTCATGATAGTCTTGGAGGCAAGAAGTATTGTTTGGTTATTGTGGATGATTTCTCAAGATACACTTGGGTGTTCTTTTTCAAGTACAAGAGTGAGACTCAACAAACCGTCATCGATTTCGCTAATGAGGTTCAACGGAAACACAGTGCAACCATTCTCTCAATTCGAAGTGATAATGGCACCGAGTTCAAGAACTATACCTTGGATGAGTTTCTTAGTGATGAAGGAATCAAGCATCAATACTCCACTCCCTATACCCCTCAACAAAATGGAGTTCCCGAAAGGAAGAATCGCACTTTGATGGATGCGGCTCGGTCTATGCTAGCTGATTTCAAGTCTCCATATAACTTTTGGGCCGAGGCCATCTCCACTGCTTGCCATGCAACCAACCAGCTCTATCTCCGCAAGAAAAAGAACAAGACCCCCTATGAGCTCCTCACCGGGAAAAATCCAAATGTTAGCTACTTTCGGGTGTTTGGTTGCAAGTGCTACATTCTCAAGAAAGGAGTTCGGTTGTCCAAGTTTGAATCCAAGGCTCAAGAAGGAATTTTCGTTGGTTACTCAAATCAGTCCCATGCTTATAGAGTCTACAACAAAGCCAATGGAAGAGTTTAAGAGACGAGCAATGTGAAGTTTGATGAAAATCATGAGTCTCTTGTTAGGCAAGACGGTGTTTGTGATCCAAGTGATGAAATTCCTCCTAAGGCCATAAGAAGAATGGGTGTGGGTTTCCACCTCCCCATTGAGGATCCCCTTGTGGACGAAGGAGAAGAACCAAGTTCTACTCAAGTGGAGCCCTCACTTCCACAAGATCATCTTGCCCCTCAAGGACCTACTTTTTTGGCACAAGCTCTCTCAAGCTCTTCCGAAGCTTCCCATGCTCATGACTCTCCAAGCTCCGAAGATCAAGCTCTTCATCAACAACATCAACCTACCCACGATGGGGCTCCTTCTCAAGGCACCTCCCACGGTCAAGCTCTTCATCAACTACATCAAACTCCCCTAGATGGGGCTCCTCCTCAAGGTCACGGCTCTCCTCAAGGTCAAGCTCGTCAAGATCAAGAGCAAGTCAATGATTCTCCAGGCTCCACTCCAAATGATGACTCCCCCAAAGTGGAGATTGATGAAGATGATCCTCGTGTTCGTGCTTATAATCAAGGCGGCGGCTCAATTGGTGGCAATGACCAAGTGGTAGCTCAAGAATCTCGTGTTGAAGCACAAGCCCTCCGTCAAGCCTATCGTCTCGCCAAGCTCATTCGAGATGGACATATCCTTGATAATGTTTATGGAGATTTCAATAAAGGCTCCACTACTAGAAGGCAACTAGCTTCCTTTAGCTCTCACCATGCTTTTGTCTCTCTTGTGGAACCACAGAAAGTTCTCGAGGCTCTTAAAGATGATGATTGGCTTGATGCTATGAACAAAGAACTTCACAACTTCAAGAGGAACAATGTTTGGACATTGGTTGAGCGTCCCAAAGATTGTCAAAACATCATTGGAACCAAGTGGGTTTTCAAGAACAAGTGTGATGCGAATGGAATTGTCGTGCGCAACATGGCAAGGTTAGTTGCCCAAGGATACTCACAAGTTGAGGGAATCGACTACGGTGAGACTTATGCCCCCGTTGCTCGCCTTGAATCCATTCATATGCTTCTTGCTTTTGCTACTCATCATAACTTCAAGTTTCATCAAATGGATGTTAAGAGTGCTTTTCTTAATGGTCCTTTGAAAGAGTTGGTATACGTCAAGCAACCTCCGGGCTTTGAGGATCCACTTTTCCCGAACCATGTCTACAAGCTCAATAAGGCACTCTATGGTCTCAAACAAGCCCCACATGCGTGGTATGATTTCCTTAGGGAGCTCTTGTTATACCGTGGCTTCGAAGTGGGCCTCATTGATCCCACTCTTTTTACTAAGAAAGTTGGAGGCCACTTGTTCGTATGCCAAATCTATGTTGATGATATTATCTTTGGGTCTATTAACAAAACTTTTAATGAGGATTTTGCCAAGCTCATGACCGATCGCTTCGAGATGTCCATGATGGGGGAGTTGAATTTTTTCCTTGGGTTTGAAGTCAAGCAATTGAGGAAAGGGACTTTCATCAATCAAGCCAAATACATCCAAGACATGCTCAAGAAGTTCAAGTTTGATCAATTCAAAGGTGCCAAGACTCCCATGCCAACTAAGGTTAATCTTGATCTCGATCCCAAGGGTAAGGAGGTGGATCAAAAACTCTATCGCTCTATGATTGGTTCTTTGCTCTATCTTTGTGCATCCCGACCGGATATTATGTTGAGTGTGGGTATGTGTGCAAGATTTCAAGCCGCACCAAAAGAAAGCCACATGGTGGCGGTCAAGAGAATCTTTCGATATTTAGTTCATACCCAAAAATTTGGGCCGTGGTACCCCAAGGGTGCTAGCTTTGATCTTATTGGTTACACGGACTCGGATTGGGATGGTGACAAAGTGGGAAGAAAGTCAACCTCCGGAGCTTGTCGGTTTCTTGGAAGATCGTTGGTTTGTTGGTCCTCAAAGAAGCAAAACTGTGTGTCTATGTCCACTACCGAAGCTGAGTACATCTACGCCGCAAGTTGTTGTGCTCAATTGTTATGGATGAAGCAAACTTTGAAGGATCCTGGACTATCTTTTGACAAGGTGCCTCTTCTTTGTGACAATGAGAGTTCCATTGCCATTGCTCACAACCCCGTGCAACACAACCGGACTAAGCACATTGAAATTCGTCATCATTTCATTCGGGACCATGTTGCTAGAGGAGACATTTCTTTGGAGTATGTTCCCACCAAGGCAAATCTTGCAGATATTTTCACGAAGCCTCTTGATGAAGCAAGGTTCCGAGAGTTAAGGCATGAGCTAAATATCATTGATTCGAGCAATGTTGCTTGAGTATCTTGCACACCTACCCGTGTCTCAATGTGTATCTTGTTTGGATGTAGGCATGGATTTAGGGGGAGTGTAGTTCCTCTTATGAACAAATGATATCCCTATTATGCGCACATTAAAGTTTTCATACTCTATAGTCTCTAAAGGAGACCATTTGAGCTTCATATATCTTCGCGGTGTCAAGCCATTTACTCTTATATAAGGTGGCCTCGGCCACCGACCCGTTTTTTTTGTGTTTTTGATCTTTTTGTATTTTTCTTGGTTTTTGTTGGCTTTGATTCTTCACAGCTTGAGCTCTCTATCCTAAGCCTTTACTTTCCTCAATCCCTCTATATTCACTGCACAAGTTCTTCCTTGTTCTCTTCCAAACCTGAGAAAGTCTTTCTGGCCGTCACCGGAACTTCCGGTCAGCTGCCGGAACTTCCGGTCAACTCGTGGTTCGTCTGAACTACCTGCTGACCTGGAATTTTTCTAGCCTGACCCGGAACTTCCGGTCCCTGACTGGAACTTCCGGTGGTGTTCTCTGTCCTATATAAGGTGGGCCCTGGGGGAAAACGGGATCTTCCTTTTTCCCCCAAGACCCCTCTTCTATTCTGAGCAGCCGCCGACAAGGTCTCCTCCACGAAGGTGCTCCGACCCCTTCGCCTACGGCCACCCCTCCGCAGATCTGCTCCGTGGGAACCTTCCCCACCTTGATCCCCTGCCATGGACTCCGGAATTTGCCCTCAATTCCCTCCTTTCATGGAGATCTATCTCTCTCACCATTGCTTGAGTTAGGGCTCACCATGTCTAGGCTAGTTCTTTGGCTAGAACTTGTTGGGAGATCTTGGTAGGCCTAGGGTATCATGCTAGAGTAGATTGGTCCAATACATTCTTGGAAATTTCTGTACTTGTGGCTTGTAGATCTAGATCTAGTGAACTTCCTGCTTTGAACCGCCAGTTCGTGGTCTCACCGAAACTTCCGGTGAGCCACGACCGGAACTTTCGGTGGACCATTTTCACCGGAAGTTCCGGAGCTTCAGCGGAAGTTCCGACGACAATGCAATTTCTTCCTGACTGTATTTTTCCAATCTATTTCTTTTGTTTCTGTTTCCGAACTTGTGCACTTACCCCACCTTCCCTCCCTATTCTTGTGCTTTCTTCTCAGGGCAAAGTGGTTCCCGCAAAGGCAAGCGTGTCCGTCGACCATCCTCTGATATTCCTCCAGAGATCTATGAAGAAGATGTTGAGGTAGTGCGTCCAACCACTCAGACTAGCCGTCAGAAGGCTGCTGCTGTTCATCGTGCTGCTGCTGTTGAAGGGAAGAGGCCCGTTCTTGCCTCTCAGAAGACCACTGCTGCTGGGCCTGACAAATCCAAGGCCAAAATATCCAAATGGACTCAGAAGGCCTACTCTGAATTCAGGCGTATGGATCCCTACCTCATTCCTCGTGACCGTCTCTGCTTGGATTCTCTTTTCCACAACTGCCGTCAGGAACAAATCTTTGGTGAGATCTATGCAACGAAGACTAAGTTTGTGGTTGCCCCTCAAAAGTACATCAATGTGACTCACATGGAAGAGAAGCATGCATATTTTGGCGAGGCTCTAGATATTTGCCAGAGGTTTGGGCTGATTCCCCTCATGGAGCACCGTCAAAACTTTGATGAGGCAGCCATCGCTCAGTTTTATACTACCCTGTACCTGCACATGAGCTCCTCTAGTGAAGGTGTGATGAAGTGGATGACTAAGGGAGTGATTCTTACCGCCACTTAGTTCGAGTTTGCTGAGCTGCTTGGCTATCCCCTTGAGCCTGGCAGAGGGGAAAATGGTTGGCGTGTTCATACCGCCCAAACTGCTGATCTTGAGGTCCTAGAGCCTCTCTACATTGAAGGATGGGGGACTGTTGGTTATGTGAATCATCTGCTGCCAGTTTATGACATCATGCGTAGTGTGTACTTGAACACTATTTCTACCAAGGCTGGAAATTTTGATCAGTTTCATGCCTATCAGGTTGACCTCATGCACCAGACTTATCTCCGCCGTGACACTGACAGGCCAATGGATGTTATGCACTTTATCTACACAGAGATGTGGCAAGCTATTATTGACAAGCGCTCTTGCCCCTATGCTCCCTATATTCAGACTCTCATCAATCACAAGTGGCTTGAGGTGACTGGTACTCGTTATCCTGAAGACATCATCACCATTCATGAGGAGAAGAAGCTGCGTGTGAGTAAACACCAAATGCCTCGTTCTCAAGAAGAAAGGGAAGAAGCACTCCAGAAGACTCGAGATGAAGCTGGTGGTCCCTCCTCTGCTCCTGGTGGCTCTAGTGCTGGTGGACCTTCTCTCTAGAGGCAGCCGTCTTGGGGAAAGAAGCTGCTTGGGAAGGTGAAGAATACTTTCTGCTTTCTCCAGGACCGCGAGTATCAAGAGTATGTTGATCAGCGTCATAGTGTTCGGCTCCAGAAGGCCATCATGACTGCTCTCAACATTCCTAGATCCCTGGTCACTAGCTCTGTTACTGTTCCCAGGGATGATTGGATCCGTGACAACTGCCGTTGGTCTGTGGATGAGTCTGAGGAGGAGGTCACTGGTCCGCCGCCTATGTGGGAGTCTTGGGCCCTTGAGTCTGCTCCTCCTCCCTTTCATGGTTGGGGCGATTAGAGTGATCTTCTCTTCCTTTTTGGTGTCTCGATGCCAAAGGGGGAGAAAGATGTCTATTAGGTTGTCTATGGGATTTGCATGGGTTGAGTCGCGAGCCTGTTCTTGCCTTTGATCTTTTCTAGCTCGCAAACTCTCTAGTTTATTTGTGTGCTTGTGGACCTTTTATGTCTGTGAACTTATGTGTGCTTGTGGACCATATTATGTTTGAGACTATGTGGTATCTTATGCAATGTCATGTATGTGGTATTCTTGTTGTGATCTTATGGGCATATGCATATGGTGGTGGAGCCTCGTAGATCTTATTGTTATTATTACTCTTTTGTCTCCACCATAGTTGGTTGGTGCCTGGTATGATTTCTATCCTTTCTTGTACCTTGCCCTTGTGCCATCTTTGCATTGGAAGGGGGAGCCTCCTTGTATGTGTGCCAGTCTCTTCATCTTGCACACATATCTCTGGAAGTTCCGCTCAGGTATTTTCTGCGGGATGATCTGAGCTTTGTTCCGATCATAGTTCCGCTGGAACTTCAGGTGAGCTCCCAGAACTCTCTGTTTTGGTATGCTCTATTTTCTGGAAGTTCCACCGGAAGTTGCATCGAAACTTGTCCTAGCAGAAAGTTCCTGAGCGGAACTTCCGCCTAGCCACCGGAACTTCCGGTCAGACTTGGTTCGCGACCCAGAAGTTCCGCTCCTAGTTCCGCTCCAAGTTCCGCTGAAGGGTCAGTAACCTTCTGTTTGAAGTGTTCTATTTGCCAGAACTTGGGCCGAAACTTGCATCGGAAGTTCGCCGGAAGTTCCGGTGTGTTATGACCGGAACTTCCGGTCGATCTTTTGGAGCGGGCGTCAATGGGCTGATGACCGTTGGAGCCGTGCTGGGCGGAACTTACGGCCTCTCACCGGAAGTTCTGGTGAGGTCGCGTGGGCTGTAACGGTTCAGTGCGGAGGGGGCCTATTTAAGGCGCCCCTCTTCTTCCTCCCACCCACTTCGAAAAATTTCCTCTCTCCTCCATTAATGCTTGAGCTTCACCTTACTAGATCTCTCTATCTCTAGCCACTCAAATGACTTGATCTTTTGAGAGGTGAGGGAGGTGACCTAGATCTACACTTCCACCAAAGAAGATTTGATTTCCCCCACCCATCCTTTGTGGATCTTGTTGCTCTTGGGTTTCTTGAAACCCTAGACGGTGTAGGGCATCCTCGGAGCTAAGGCTTGTGTTGTGAAGCTTCGAGGTGTCGTTGAGGGCCTCCAATTGAGTTGTGGAGCTCCCCCTCAACCTTGGTGTAAAGGTTTTGGTTGGCGCCTTCAAGGTCACCGGTTAGTGGATTGTGAGGCCTCCTTTGTGGGGGAGCTCACCGGAGAAAAGGTGATGCCTTTGTGGCGCTCGGGTGACCTTGTGTGGCCCCGACACCTCTCCAACATAGACCTAGCTCCTTGGGAGTCAACTACGGGAATTATATCTCCGTGTCCCTGTTCCGGTTACTTCATTCCCTTCCTTTACTTCTTGCTCTTTACCATTCTTGTGGGCTTTGTTAGTTATCTTGCATTTAGGTTGTTCACCTAGTTGCACATCTAGATAACTTTCCTTCTCGTTAAGCCTAAAAGTGAGAAACAAATTAAAATTGGGTAGACGCCTATTCACCCCCTCTAGTCGTATCAAGTCGGTACTTTCACCAGCTCACTGTTGCACCATTCAAAATAAATATGTATCCAGATTGTGATTTAGAATCATATGGATCGGTGTTCCAACTAGCATCATTGTAACTGTATACAACAAGCTCTTCGTCACCTCCATAAGAAGAACCATATCCTTAGTCCTTCTTAAGTACTTTAGGATATTTTTGACCACTATCCAGTGATCTACTCCTGGATCACTTTGATATCTGCTAGTCAAACTAACATCATATGCAATATCCGGTCTTGTACACAGCATGACATACATGATAGAGCCTATGGCTGAGGCATAGGGAGTTTTATTCATTTTTTCTCTATCTTCTGCCATAACTGGACTTTAAGTTTTACTCATGGTTGTATTTGTCAACATGGGCAAGAATCCTTTCTTGCTTTCTTCCATTCCAAACCTCTTTAGAACCTTGTCCAAATATGTACTTTGTGAAATCGCTATTAAGCGTCTTGATCTATCTCTATAAATCTTGATGCCTAAAATGTATGCAGCTTCGCCAATATCCTTCATTGAAAAACTATTATTCAAATAGTCTTTGACACTTTTAAGAAGTTCTCTATCGTTCCCAATCAACAATATGTCATCTACATATAGTACTAGGAATGCTACAGAGATCCCACTCAATTTCTTGTAAATACAAGCTTCTCCATAAGTTTGTATAAATCCAAAGTTTTTGATCACCTTATCAAAACGTTGATTCCAGCTCCGGGTTGCTTGCTTCAATCCACGTTGAAGTTTGCATACCTTGTTAGCATATTTAGAATCGACAAAACCTTTGGGTTGTACCATATACAACTCTTCTTCAATGTCACCATTGAGGAATGCCGTTTTGACATCCATCTGCCATATCTCACAATCATAATATGCAACGATTGCTAACAAAATCCTCACAAACTTTAGCTTCGCTACCGGTGAGAAAGTCTCATCGTATTCAACTCCTTGAATTTGTCGAAAACCTTTCATGAAAAGTCGAGCTTTGTAGACGGTTACATTACCATCAACATCTGTTTTCTTCTTGAAAATCCATTTTTTCTCGACAACCTTTCGGCCATACGGTAAGTCCACCAATGTCCACACTTGGTTTTCGTACATGGATCCAATCTAAGATTTCATGGCTTCTTGCCATTTGTTGGAATCTGGGCTCATCATTGCTTCCTCATATGTCGCAGGGTCATTGGTGTTGTCCACCAACATGACATTCATAACAGGATCATACCAAACAGGAGTGGTACGAGTCCTCATCAACCTACGAGGTTCAGTAGTAACTTCGTTTGAAGTTTCATGATCATTATCATTATCTTCCTATCTTATGGGTGTAGGAGGCATAGGAACATTTTTCGGGGATGCGCTACTCTCAAATCCGAGAGAAGGTTCGACAACCTTGTCGAGTTCTACTTTCCTTCCAGTCACTTCTTTCGAGAGAAACTCCTTCTCGAAAAAGGATCCATTCTTGGCAACAAAGATTTTGCCTTCAGATCTATGATAGAAGGTATACCCAATTGTTCCTTTAGGGTATCCTATGAAGACGCATTTTTCCGCTTTGGGTTCAAGCTTGTCGGGCTGTAACTTCTTTACATAAGATTAGCAACCCCAAACTTTAAGGAACGACAATTTAGGTTTCTTACAAAACCATAATTCATATGGTGTCGTTTCAACGGATTTATACGGTGCCCTATTTAAAGTGAATGCGACTGTTTCTAATGCATAACCCTAAAATGATAACTGTAAATCAGTAAGAGACATGATATAACAAGCCATATCTAAGAGAGTTCGATTACGACGTTCGGACACACTATTACGTTGTGGTGTTCCCGGCGGTGTCAATTGTGAAAGTATTCCGCATTTCTTTAAATGATCGCCAAACTTGTAACTTAGATACTCACCTCCACGATTAGATCGCAGAAATTTAATCTTCTTGTTATGTTGATTCTCTACTTCACTTTAAAAGTCCTTAAACTTCTCAAAAGTTTCAGACTTATGTTTCATGAAATAGATATACCCATATCTACTCAAGTCATCCGTGAAAGTAAGAATATAATGATAACCACCACGTGATGCCACACTCATTGGGCCACACACACATCGGTATGTATGATAGATTTTCAATAAGTTCGTAGCTCACTCCATTATACCAGAGAATGGAGTCTTAGTCATTTTTTCCATCAGACATGCTTCACATCTTTCAAGTAATTCAAAATCAAGTGATTCAAGAAGTCCATCGAGATAGAGTTTTTCATACGCTTCACTCCAATGTGACCAAGACGATAGTGCCACATGTATGTAGAATTATCATTCCATTTCATTAGTTTAGCATCTATATTATGGACATGTGTATCACTAATATCGAGATTCAGTAAGAATAGACCATCTATCATAGGCGCATGAACATAAAATATATTACTCATATAAATCGAACAAACATTATTCTCGGACTTAAACAAGTAACCGTCTCGCAATAAACAATATCCAGATATAATGTTCGTGCTTAATGGAGGCACCAAATAATAATTATTTAAGTATAAAACTAATCCTGGCGGTAGATGAAGAGGGAGCGTGCCGACAACGATCACATCAACCTTGGAGCCATTTCCAACACGCATCATCACCTCGTCTCTTGCTAGTCTTCATTTATTCTGCAGCACCTATTTCGAGTTACAAATATGAGAAACCAAACCAGTATCAAATACCCAGGCACTACTACGATTACTAATGAGATACACATCAATAACATGTATATCGAATATACCTTTCTTCTTGATGTTGTCGTTCTTTAGATCTGCCATGTACTTGGGGCAATTCCGCTTCCAGTAACCTTCGCCCTTGCAGTAAAAGCACTCAGTATGAGGCTTAGGACCAGCCTTGGACTTCTTTGTAGGCGCGACAGCTTTCTTGCCGCCCTTCTTGAAGTTACCCTTTTTCTTAGGCTTGCCTTGCTTCTTGAAATTGGTGGTCTTATTGACCATCAACACTTGGTGCTCTTTCTTGACCTCCAATTCCACAGATTTCAGCATGGAGAAGAGTTCAAGTAACATCTTATCCATACGCTGCATGTTGTAGTTCATCACAAAGTTCTTGTAATTAGGTGGTAGTGATTGGAGGACACGATGAATCCCCAATGCATTAGGAATCGTTATTCTCAAATCTTGGAGTTTATTGGTGTGCCCACTAATGGAGTTGCCCTCTTCCATCTTACACTTACGGAACTTCTCGGAGGCCTCACAGCTTTCAATGGTCGCATGAGTCTCAAATATCATTTTGATCTCATGGACAATATCATGGGGGTCATAGTTCTCAAACCATTTCTGAAGCTCCGATTCCAAACCGTACAAGATGGCATGCTGAACTATGGAGTATTGATTCTTCCGAGTAAGGTAAACATTTTTCACCTCATTGATAGCATTAGTTGCAGGTGGCTCACCCAGTGGTGCATCCAGCACATAGGTCAATTGACCAGCATTGAGGATAATCCTCAAGTTGCTTCCATTGTTTTTCAACTTTTCTTTCTCTAGGAACACATTAAAATTGATGGTAGGGGACGCCATGATCTACAACATATTTACAAAGAGTTTAGACTAAGTTTATGATAAGTTGAGTTCATATTTAATTCTTAAATTAACTAGGTGAACTCCTACTCAAAACAATATCCCTCACATTGTTTTAGTGATCACACGAACCAAATTCACTACACCAAGTCCGATCATCACAAGAGATGATGTAGTTTCAAAGGCGAACAATCAACATGTTCATCATATCAATCATATGAATCATGCTTTACCTTTCGGTATTCCTTGTTCCGAGACCATGTCTGTAGATGCTAGGCTCGTCAAGGTTAACCTTAGTATCCACATGTGAAAATCTGGCTTGCACCCATTGTATGCACATGTAGAATCCATCACACCCGATCATCACGTGGTGCTTCGAAACGGCGAGTCTTATCAACGGTGCCTACTAAGGACAAACACTTTATTACTTGATATTTAGTGAGAGGGGTCATCTTATAATGCTACCATCACAATCTAAGCAATACAAGATGCATAAAAAGGATTAACATCACATGCAATTCATAATATGTGATATCATATGTCCTTTCTTCTTGTGCCTTTGATGTCCATCTTCAAGCACGAACATGATCTCCATCATCAACGGTGTGGACTCAAGGTCAATGGCGTAGCGTCATTATAGAGGTCCCAACCTTTATAAGGTAGAGATCCCCGTGTTTACAATGCTAGTCCCTGGATCAATAGCTATCATACACAGTTTAAGATGTAATATCAAGAAACAAAGGTCATAATACAACTTTATAACTAGGAATAAAATAATTCATTACATCTTACATAGCTCATTTGGCTATCTCATTACAATGCAGAAGAAATAACTATATAGCTGGAGTCCTTCATCTTCAAAGTGCCACAGGCAATCATGTTGGTTGTAGACTTGTAATCCTATTCAACACACTTCACTAACATCAAACAAACCTGCAACATAATAAGTTATAGCCACAAGGGTCAATACATTTGAATTGTATTGGCAAGTGATACTATGGTAGAGTAGTGGTATCTATCATCTATATGCATTTGGCTAAGTGGAGCTTAGGCTTGCTTTGCTCAAAATATAATTTCCTTATCATTTGAAAACACTAAGTTTTTGTTTGACAAAATAACCCAAGGAACAACCAATAGAATTGGTTAACCTTTAACCCTTATTCAACCACAAGTTTTTAACTTAGAAATTGTGATGAGGAGATCCTTGATAGCTTCCATGTCTTGATTATCAAATTGTCCATTGCGGGGGACACGGATAAGTACTTAGATTTACTCTCTCGAGAGGTTGTGCACTTTCCCCACAAGACTCGACATGCATCGAGACAAGATCTTTCAGAAGACTTCCCTTAGACCAAATGGACGCGCTCCAAACCTATCACCCCCTACCACCAACTGTCCATCCGGCTAAGTTATTGCAACCTATATGATCCAGGCAGAGCCCATATTGCCATGTGGCTGGACTTTAAGCTTCTCAACATTTGACATCTCAAATCTCTTTGTTCCCGGGTGGCTTTCCACAAGTGTGATACCAAGTTTTTCCCCAGTATACTGGACTTGTGATACACAAGTTTTTCTCCAGTATAGTGGACTTGTGTAACCACTCAACACAAACCTTTCATCCCATTCCACCAAGGTGATTCATTCACATAGTTGTTTTATTAAACAAAACACAAGTCATAGACTTAGAAATATTTCATAGAATGAATATAATCCACCCTTGTTTTCTACTACCTAGGCTAAGCATAATAGTAGAAAGAATATTAACTTAGGGAAACTTTTACTAAGGCATCATCTACTAGGATTTCCCATGGCATAGCATACTTAGTAAAAATTCCATGCAAGTCCTACTCAAAATATCACTAATGGATAGTGAAAATAATAGGACAAAATGTATGAAGCACCACTTGCCTTTTTAGTAGAGAATATAGGTTCACTCCTTGATCTTGCAATAGTCACACTCTTCAAATTTCACTACAATTCAATCAAGGCACAAATTCAAACTAGCATTCAAACAATTCACCACATAAAATAAAGAAAACAAAACAATGCATGCAAGCATGCAAACGATTGTTTTATTTGGAAAAGTGGTTCCTAATAGGCTATAAACATTTCAAAACACCTATTGGTCATTTATAGAAGTGACAAAAATAATTTGAAATCAAGTTAGTGAAAATGGGCCATTTAAATCATTTTTGTTTTGCTAGAAATGATTTAAATCAAAGGAATTATTTCTAATGTTTGACAAATATGTTTTTAAACACAAATGTTAGTGTTTATGGTCAAAGTGTTTTAAAAAAATCCATTTGCAAGGGGTTTCTCTCAAAAACCATTTTTAAATCAAAGCAACATTTTGTTTTACTAGAAATGCCTTTATTCAAGGAATAATTCCTTAGTGTCACAAAATATAATTTTAAATCCAAAAGTTGTTTTTTATGGTCAGTAGGTTCAAAACAAACCATTTGCAAAAGATTTTACCCTAAAATAATTTTTAGAATAAATTTTATACACAAAATAGAGCTAGTAATGTTTCCAAAAACATTCAATTTTCCAGAATCAAAATACTAAACTAAGGGCATGGTTGCAAAGTTCACATTTTTCTGAATCCAATGATATAAAATTTGCAAATTTTGGACGTGTGGATCTAAAGTCATGAATTTTACAACTAAACATCTAATATATCTATTTTCTGTTTTTAAACAACAGGCAGAGCCACGTGGCTGAATCTAATTGGTCCATACCGATTTGCACGGATCTACTAATACAGGCCGCAGGATTTTATTTAGATCGCATGGCACAGATCACTCTATACCTCTTCGTCTAATGATTCTATCGAGACCACTAGATCGACATCTAATGGCTCAGAGCGCTATGACCATGTACTGGCGGTGCTGGGGCAACGGCGAGCGGCGGCGCGCTCTATTAGCGACGTCCCGGCGTCTACAGGAAGCGAGGAAGGTAGCGAAGGGCATTACCAGACTCGCCGTGATGAGGAGATGCTCGAGGTGGTCGCCGTTAGTCAAGGGGCGCACAGTGTAGCCGTCAATTGCTCAACGGAGTTGGTCCAGGCGACGGGCGAGCTCGGCATCGTCGTTGGCAAGGCTGCACGACACGGGAAAGCAAAATAACTAGTGCGTTAGGTGCATGCAAGAGAGGAGAACATGCGTGCGTCAAAGAGAGGGGAAGGCGCGGTCGGAAACTACTAGTGGGGCTCGCCGAAGTTGTAGTAGACCGTGGCGACGCTTTGTCGTTGTCGTTGGCGATGCTCTAGGGCGTGCGCTAGCAAACGGAGCACAACAGTAGATGTGCCAGACGCTGGCGAGCAAGATCATGAGGGTTAGGGGCAGTGGGGCGGTGAGGTTTGGCCGGAATCAAACGGAAAGCTCACCGAAGGAGAGGAGATGTTGGGGAGAAATTCTCGTAGCCTGGTGGCGGAGAGGGAGGGGCAAGTGAGGGGAAAGGTAGAGGGGAGAGGGGCGCTTATGAGAGCATGGTCGCTGGAGGAATTCACGTGCGGCATTGATGGGAATTTAACTCGCGAAATCAAAGCAGAAACGGGCGACAGTGTTTGGGGCAGAATGGGTCTGCGGGTGGAGACGACGATCTGGCAGTGGGGTTGCGTTGTCAGCGAGTGAGTGGAGGGTTCGGTGGGGTCGGGTCGTCAGCGGGTGAGAGGGTAGGCGAGTGGGTAAGAAAATGTTTCGTGAGAGGTTGCCGGGTAGGCTGTGCTTGTTGGGCCTGAGGCCTTGCTGGGCTGGTTTTTCTTATTTTTTCTTTCTGATTCTTTTTCCTTTTTATTTTCTGATTTTTTGTTTTGACTTAAAACCTCATTTGAATTCAGATTTCTTTTCAAATATTTTTCTAAAATTTTAGTAGGTTTTAATAACGTTTATTAATGTATTTTAAAGACCATTTTAGAATAATTATTTTATTCATTTATGGTTTATTATTTATTTAAAATAGGCACTTGTCTTCATTTAAATAAGATTTTAAATATATTTTCAAACTTCTATTTGAATTCTAATTTTTACCAAACCTTTTTAATAGGTTTTATGTATTCATTAGTGCAAATAATTCACTTTGAATTATTTAAAATATTTTAATATGATTTAATGTTCATCTAAATTGGGCATTTGTCTTTATTCAAATAAAATCATATATGGTTTTAAACCCATATAAATTTTATTCAAATAATTATTTTTAAGTTAATTAGATAACTTTTAAATCCACTTTGGCAAATTCCAATTTGTTATTTTCTCATGATTTATTTAATCATTTTCATTAGGGATTTATCTCCATTTAAATAGAGTTGAATTTGGTTAATGCCCATATAATTTTATTTGAATATTCTTTATCCCTTTATTTTATTTGGATTATCTTTATTCCATTTGATTATGGATTTAATTCAAGTTTTAAATTGTCTTCTAAATAATTTTCTTGGAATTTATTATTTAGGCAATTTGTCTTTATTTAAATAAAATTGGATATTGTTCGATCCTTATGATTTCATTTAAATAATCTTTTACTCCTTTTTATTATTCAAGAACTTCCATTTGTTTATGGATTTGGCCAATATTTAATTTGACTTTTAAATATTTCTTATTTATTTCTTTCTTTCTTTGCCTTAGAAAATCCATATCTTTTTATCTATAGATCCAAAATTGGTGATTCCAATTTGTATGATTTTATTTAATATTTTTTACCCCTTTAAATCGTTTTAGGATTACTTTGCTCCAGATTTGGCATGGATTTTAGTTAGGAGCTTTATTAGCTTTGGAAATTATTTCCTTTTATCTTATTAAAAATCATAAGTTTTTATCTATGGCTCCAAATTAAATGAAACCAATTTCTATGGTTTTATAATATTTTTATTTATCAATCTTGATCATTTATAAATGTTTGTTGCTGAATTTTTATATGGATCAAATCCATAGTCTTAGAGAGATCTTGGAAATGATTTATTCCATTAGGGTTTAGGATTTTGGTTTGACTTTTCCAAATGTTTAAATTTCAAGATACATTCATTGATGAATGCTTTTCACTTGATTGAAATTTTGTTGAATTTCCTTTTCAATCAAATTTTATTCAAGTAGGGTTTTGATGTTTCCATTTAGAAACAAAAAGTTTCTTTTCACCCTAAATTTCAACAATTATTTCTTTTGTTTATTTATTTTTCACATTTCAAAATTTGGAAAATTTTGGGATGTGACAGGCTACCACCCTTAAAAGAAATCTCGTCCCGAGATTTGGGATGGCTAGGGGTTACAAGTTGGCTTCAAGACAACTAGGGTACTACCACCCTTAAAAGATTTTTGACTAGATTACATCTTGGCTTACTTGGGGTCTTGATGTATCTTCTCTGGACAATTGTTGGCATAATGTCCTTTGTCACCACACTTGAAACATGTGATAAGGTTGAGATCTTGAGGTGTCTTCTCTGGACAATATGATGCATAATGGCCTAGCTCTTTGTAGTGGTTGCACATCACTTGGATAATATCCTTCCTCATCTTGGGTTTCACTATCTTTTGTTTGTCTTCTTGGCTCTTCTTCTTCTTTGGTATCATTGCCTCTTGTTTATTTCCTTGGTTCTTCTTCTTTTCTGGACATTCACTGGCATAGTGTCCCATCTCTTTGCAAATGTAACATTGCACCTGGCTTTTGTCCTTCTTCTTCTTTTTGGGTCTCTCCAAATCTAGGAGTTCTTCTAGTTCATTTTCTTCATATCTCACCTCAAAGGTGGGAAATATTTCTCTCTTCTTGGGGCGGTCACTAGAGATATGACCTTCTCCACAAGAGTAGCAACACTTTGTGGTCACTTTGGATGTGCCTTTATGAGGCTTGGTTCTGACTTTGCCTTCATCCTTCTTGTTATAGGTTGTTCCCTTATGGAGGTTTCCAAACATTTGATGCATTCCGTCTTGTTTTGTTTGTTGAACTATAGGATAGATGGGGCATTGGATAGGGACATGATCATTTCCTTCACATAGGAAACAAGTCACTTGAGATGTGAGGCATTGTTTAGTTGGATGTTTCTCCTCATAATTAGGGCATGGTCCACATGCTCTTTGTAAGTGTGTTCCATGTCTCCACAAATATTGCAAGCTTGAGTTCCTTATATAATATCATCCTTGATATCATTGTTGTCATAATCTCCTTGGGAAAGGTTGTCTCTCATGTTGATCATTTGATAGGTCATCCCTTGCAACAATTGGGATTGGATTTCCAAAAACTTTTGTATGGTTGGGTCTAACTCATTGTTGTTGGCTAAAAACTGAGTTGTCACTTGATTCAACTGGGCTTGAGTTGCTAGTAGTTGTTCTCTCATGTGCATCTGTTGGTTGTTGTTGTCACCATTCTTGATGTTGGAGTTTCTTGGAGAAGTCATCTGTTTGGGTTGGATTGGGATTAGATTAGGCAAAATATTTCTATAGGAAGAGTTCTACTCACACACAACAATTCACACAAGCAATGTGCAATCAATCACAAACAAACATTCCACTCAAACAGCAAGGTTCAAGCACATTTTAGGCAACAAAATATTATTTCTACACCACATAAGTTGGTGTGATTGATCTAACTAAACACTAGTATGGTGGTCCAACTATGGTTATCACTTGAGATCATTCCATTCTTCTTAGTTGTTTATTCATGAATAAGATCATTGTATCTTTGGAAAAATTCTTGTATCTTGGTCACAAGGCTCAAAGGTGATGATGATTCTTCTAAGTTGTGTTTCCTTAGTCTTCCAAGTCTTGGGTATTATTCTTGTCTCACTTGTAGTCCTTAGTGATGTCCAAGTTGAAGTCCTTGGTGAAACTGAAGTTGAAGTCATTCGTGATGTTGAAGTCTTTGCTCATGTTGAAGTTTTTTCCCATCAAGTAGAAAAGGAAGAGATGTAGAATCAAAACAAAAGGTTGAGGAAAGAGTTTACAAGATTGTTTCTAAATAAGTTTTGAACAAATACAACTCCTATTTTTTCTAAGGGGTTTGTCCAATCCTAGGGTTACAGTCCTACAGGCAACACAGTGCTGTGATACCATCTGTAGAAGTCCCAACCTTTATAAGGTAGAGATACCTGTGTTTACAATGCTAGTCCCTGGATCAATAGCTAGCATCCACAGTTTAAGATGTAATATCAAGAAACAAAGGTCATAATACAACTTTATAACAAGGAATAAAATAATTCATTACATCTTACATAGCTCATTTGGCTATGTCATTACAATGCAGCAGAAATAACTATATAGCATGGAGTCCTTCATCTTCAAAGTGCCACAGGCAACCATGTTGGTTATAGACTTGTAATCCTATTCAACACACTTCACTAACATCAAACAAACCTGTAACATAATAAGTTACAGCCCCAAGGGTCAATACATTTGAATTGTATTGGCAAGTTATACTATGGTATAGTAGTGGTATCTATCATCTATATGCATTTGGCTAAGTGGAGCTTAGGCTTGCTTTGCTCAAAATATATTTTCCTTATCATTTTAAAACATTAAGTTTTTGTTTGACAAAATCACCCAAGGAACAACCAATAGAATTGGTTAACCTTAAACCCTTGTTCAACCACAAGTTTTTAACTTAGAAATTGGGATGAGGAGATCCTTGATAGCCTCCATGGCTTGATGCTCAAATTTTCCATTGTCGAGGACACGTCTAAGTACTTAGATTTACTCTCTCGAGAGGTGGTGCGGTTTCCCCACAAGACTCGATATGCATCAAGACAAGATCTTTCAGAAGCCTTCCCTTAGACAAAATGGACGTGCTCCAAACCTATCACCCCTACCACCAACTGTCCATCTGGCTAAGTTATTGCAACCTATATGATCCAAGCAGAGCCCATATTGCCATGTGGCTGCACTTGAAGCTTCTAAACATTTTACATCTCAAATCTCTTTGTTCCTGGGTGGCTTTCCCCAAGTGTGATACCAAGTTTTTCCCAAGTATACTGCACTTATGATACACAAGTTTTTCTCCTGTATAGTGGACTTGTGTAACCACTCAACACAAACCTTTCATTCCATTCCACCCAGATGATTCATTCACATAGTTGTTTTATTAAACAAAACACAAGTCATAGACTTAGAAATATTCCATAGCATGAATATAATCCACCCTTGTTTTCTACTAGCTAGGCTAAGCATAATAGTAGCAAGAATATTAACTTAGGGAAAATTTTACTAAGGCATCATCTACTAGGATTTCCCATGGCATAGCATACTTAGTAAAAATTCCATGCAAGTCCTACTCAAAATATCACTAATGCATAGTGAAAATAATAGGACAAAATGTATGAAGCACCACTTGCCTTTTTAGTAGAGAATATAGGTTCACTCCTTGATCTTGCAATAGTCACACTCTTCAAATTTCACTACAATTCAATGAAGGCACAATTTCAAACTAGCATTCAAACAATTCACCACATAAAATAAATAAAACAAAACAATGCATGCAAGCATGCAAAATATTGTTTTATTTGGAAAAGTGGTTCCTAATAGGCTATAAACATTTCAAAACACCTATTGGTCATTTATAGAAGTGACAAAAATCATTTGAAATCAAGTTAGTGAAAATCGGTCATTTAAATCATTTTTGTTTTGCTAGAAATGATTTAAATCAAAGGAATTATTTCTAATGTTTTCCAAATATATTTTTAAACACAAATGTTAGTGTTTATGGTCAAAGTGTTTAAAACAAATCCATTTGCAAGGGGTTTCTCTCAAAAACCATTTTTTAAATCAAAGCAACATTTTGTTTTACTAGAAATGCCTTTATTCAAGGAATAATTCCTTAGTGTCACAAAATATACTTTTAAATCCAAAAGTTGTTTTTTATGGTGAGTAGGTTCAAAACAAACCATTTGCAAAAGATTTTACCCTAAAATCATTTTTAGAATAAATTTTATACACAAAATAGAGCTAGTAATGTTTCTGCAAAAACATTCAATTTTCTAGAAGCAAAATACTAAACTAAGGTCATGGTTGCAAAGTTCACATTTTTCTGAATCCAGTGATATAAAATTTGCAAACTTTGGACGTGTGGATCTAATGTTATAAATTTTACAAATCTAAACATCTAATAGATCTATTTTCTATTTTTAAACAACAGGCAAGGCCACGTGGCTGAATCTAACTGGTCCATACCAGTTTGCACGGATCGACTAATACAGGCTGTAGGATTTTATTTAGATCGCATGGCACAGATTACTCTATACCTCTTCGTCTAATGATTCTATCGTGACCACTAGATCGACATCTAACGGCTCAGAGCGCTATGACCATGTACTGGAGGCGCTAGGGCAACGGCGAGCGGCGACGCGCTCTGTCAACGATGTCCCGGCGTCTACAAGAAGTGAGGAAGGTAGCGAAGGGCATTACCAGACTCGCCGTGATGAGGAGATACTCGAGGTGGCCGCCGTTAGTCAAGGGGCGCACATTGTAGCCTTCAATTGCTCATCAGAGTTGGTCCAGGCGACAGGCGAGCTCGGTGTCATCGTTGGCGAGGATGAACGACACAGGAAAGCAAAATAACTAGTGCGTCAGGCGCGCGCAAGAGATGAGAACATGCGTGTGTCAAAGAGAGGGGAAGGCGTGGTCAAAAACTACCAGTGGAGCTTGCTGGAGTTGTAGCAAACCGCGGCGACGCTCTGTCGTTGTCTTTGGCGATGCTCTAGGGCGTGCGCTGGCAAACGGGGTACGTCAGTAGATGCGCCAGACGATGGCGAGCAAGATCGTGAGGGTTAGGGGTAGTGGGGCGGTGAGGGTTAGCCAAAATCGGACGGAAAGCTCGCCGGAGCAGAGGAGATGTTGGCAAGAAATTCTCGCAGCCTTGTGGCGGAGAGGGAAGGGAAAGTGAGGGGAAAGGTAGAGGGGAGAGGTGCGCTTATGAGAGCATGGTCGCTGGAGGAATCAAAGCAGAAACGGGCGACACGGTTTGTGGAAGAATGGGTCTGCGGGTGGAGACGACGATCTGGCAGTGGGGCTGTGTTGTGAGCGAGTGAGTGGAGGGTTCGGCGGGGTCAGGTCGTCAGCGGGTGAGAGGGTAGGTGAGTGGGTAAGAAAACGTTTCACGAGAGGTTGCCGGGTGGGCTGTGCTTGTTGGGCCTGAGGCCTTGCTGGGTGGGCTGTTTTTTCTTAATTTTTTCTTTTTGATTCTTTTTTCCTTTTTCTTTTCTGATTTTTCTGTTTTGACTTCAAACCTCATTTGAATTCAAATTTCTTTTCAATTTTTTTTCTAAACTTTCAGTAGGTTTTAAGACCGTTTATTAATGTATTTTAAAGACCATTTTGGAATAATTATTTTATTCATTTATGGTTTATTATTTATTTAAAATAGGCACTTGTCTTCATTTAAATAATATTTTCAATATATATTCAAACTTATATTTGAATTCTAATTTTTACCAAACCTTTTTCAGTAGGTTTTATTTATTCATTAGTGCAAATAATTCACTTTGAATTATTTAAAATATTTTAATATGATTTAATGTTCATTGAAATTGGACATTTGTCTTTATTCAAATAAAATCATATATGGTTTTAAAACCATATAAATTTTATTCAAATAATTATTTTTAAGTTAATTAGATAACTTTTAAATCCACTTTGGCAAATTCTAATTTATTATTTTCTCATGATTTATTTAATTATTTTCATTAGGGATTTATCTCCATTTAAATAGAGTTGAATTTGGTTAATGCCCATATAATTTTATTTGAATATTCTTTATCCCTTTATTTTATTTGGATTATCTTTATTCCATTTGCTTATGGATTTAATTCAAGTTTTAAATTGTCTTCTAAATAATTTTCTTGGAATTTATTATTTAGGCAATTTGTCTTTATTTAAATAAAATGGATATTGTTCAATCCTTATGATTTTATTTAAATAGTCTTTTACTCCTTTTTATTATTCAATAACTTCCATTTGTTTATGGATTTGTCCAAGATTTAATTTGACTTTTAAATATTCCTTATTTATTTCTTTCTTTCTTTGCCTTAGAAAATCCATATCTTTTTATCTATAGATCCAAAATTGGTGATTCCAATTTGTATGATTTTATTTAATATTTGTTTACCTCTTTAAATCCTTGTAGGATTACTTTGCTCCAGATTTGGCATGGAGTTTAGTTAGGAGCTTTATTAGCTTTGAAATTTATTTCCTTTTAACTTATTAAAAATCATAAGTTTTTATCTATGGCTCCAAATTAAATGAAACCAATTTCTATGGTTTTATAATATTTTTATTTATTTATCAATCTTGATCATTTATAAATGTTTGTTGCTGAATTTTTATATGGATCAAATCCATAGTCTTAGAGAGATCTTGGAAATGATTTATTCCATTAGGGTCTAGGATTTTGGTTTGACTTTTCCAAATGTTTAAATTTCAAGATACATTCATTCATGAATGCTTTTCACTTGATTGAAAATTTGTTAAATTCCCTTTTCAATCAAATTTTGTTCAAGTAGGGTTTTGATGTTTCTATTTAGAAACAAAAATTTTCTTTTCACCCTAAATTGCAACAATTATTTCTTTTGTTTATTTATTTTTCACATTTCAAAATTTGGAAATTTTTGGGATTTGACAGTCATGGTTGTCCACCACCAACAACAACTATTACAACTACTTTGATCCATAGACACGCGGGTCTTAAACGAAATGTAAAGACAACCATAAGGCTCCTACCGGTTTCCAACTTACAATAAGGATCATTGCATACATCATATATAATCACAATCATGGCCATATCACATCACAACACAAGACCTGCAAAAACAAGTTGGACACCTCTAATATTCTTTGCATGTTTTACGTGGCTGGGGCTTTCGAATAAGAACCGTTCTAACTTACGAACATGAGCCACAACGTTGATACACGTATTGTCAAGTGCCCGTTGTAAATTGAATCTTCACTATGGTGGGAGAGACAAACACCCGCAAAGACACTTGTGCAATGCAAGTTGCACGTTGAGCGTGGAGCAAGTCTCATGTACGATGACATGTAAGGTTAGCCCGAGCCGCTTCATCCCACCATCCTGCAAGATGCAAAGTACACAAAAAGCAAACGACAACAAAAGCATCAACGCCCATAAAACCATTGTGTTCTACTCCTGCAACAGATCTACGCATAGAGACGGATCTGATACCACTGTAGGGGTTCGTAGCATGGAAAAGAAAAATTTTCTATCGCATGAACACACAAAAGGCAAGATCTAATCTACGATATCAGTGCAACGAGTTTGTAGAGAACTAACCCTCATAGATCCAAAGCATTTAACGAGATTCCAATCTCGTGGTTGATGTAGTCGATCACTTGCTGATCTTAAGATCACGAAGATGATCCTTCTGGCACCATGTTCCGGCAGCGCTTCTGCAGTCAGTCACATGTACGATAGTCGATGAAAACCTTCTTCTCCCTTGTTCCAACAGGGCAGTGGAGGTTGTAGATCTCCACGGAATCCCAATAGCACGACGGTGTGGTGATGGTGGTGGAGAAAAGATTACTGTAAGGCTTTGCCTAAGCTAGAGCAGTTGTATGGAGGAGAGAGGGAGGTGCCTGGCGGCTAGGGTTTTGGGTGAGGTAGTAGGGGGTGGCCCCACCCCTCCTTATATGGGTGCAGGGATGGCGGCCAGGGTTCCAATACCTGGCTGAGTCCACCCCAACTCCTCTTGGTCGGCGGCATAGGGAGGGATAGGGAAACCTCTTCCCTCAAGGTTTCCTTTCCTTCCTCCACTAGGACTTTGACTTTCAAACTAGTATTTGACTATTCAAACTAGAGTTTGATTCTCTCTTCCTTGTCCTTGGCCGACTTGACGAAGGGTTCCATGCACCTATACCATTAGGGTATGGTACATTCCACGTACCCCCTCTCATGGTGGTGGACCTTCCAAAACATTCTAGAAGCTTCCGGTCAAAACAACGAAAACATTTCCGAACCCCAGAAATTGACTTTCCTAATATGAATCTTATTCTCTGGACCATTCTGGATCTCCTCATGATGTCCTGGATCTAATTCGAGACTCCTAACAACATTCGTTATCCAACTCATATTCCATATCTACTAAACAACATCGAATCCTTAAGTGTATCTCCCTATGGTTCGTGAACTATGTAGACATGATCGAGACACCTCTCCGATCAATAACCATTAGAGGAATCTGGAAATACATTATGGCTCCCACATATTTCTATGACGACTTTGTGATCGAATGAACCATTTACATACGATACCAATTTCCCTTTGTCTCGCGTTACTTTACTTATCCGAGGTTTGATTGTCGATATCTCTAATACCTAGTTCAACCTCGCTACCGATAAGTACTCTTTGCTTGTTTTGTGATATGTCATCCCTTGTGACCTAGTCACATGCTTGAAATCCAATTGGACGACATTCCACCGAGAGGGCCCAGAGTATATCTATCCGTCATATGGATGGACCAATCCCACTCTTGATCCATGTGCTTCAACACATACTTTCAGAATACTCAATGCCACCTTTATAACCACCCAGTTACGAAGTGGTGTTTGATGTCATCAAAGTATCCATCCGGTGATGGTGATTAAAATGATCTCATGATAGAAGGATTTAGGTTACTATGTATTTGAAAGCTTATAGCAAACAAACTTGAAATGACTTAATCTTATGCTATGCTTAATTATAGGAGTGTGTCCATCATATCATTCTCCTAATGATATGATCTTGTTATTAATGGCATCCAATGTCCATGATCAGGAAACCATGATCATCTATTAATCAACAAGATAGTCTAACAAGAAGCTTTACTTGGGACTCTTTTATGTTTATAAAACACACAAGTATTAATGTTTCTGGTTAATACAATTATAGCATGGGATGCATGGTATGTCCAATTTGCATCACCATTCTATATCACAATTTTCCTCTATTCATTGATATATTTCTTATTAAGAGGTGTTACTTATGTATTTTCATCTATTTTTGCATGATTGATGATTCTTGGAGGATGAACTGCCGGAGTCAGGATTCCGATGGAAAAAAGGTGTTTTGATGCAATTTCACGGAGATCAGAAAAATACTAGAAAAACTACGGAAAATCATATTTTCCCAGAAGACAAAGAAAGCCAGAAGGGGAGGCGGAGATGGGCCATCCAGGGCCCACACCCCCAGGTGCGGGCCACCCCTAGGCCGCGCCTACAGTGGGTGTGGCCCACCTGGCCCACCTCTGGCTCCACCCTCTCGCCTATATCTTCTCATCGAAACCCTAAAACACAAGGAGCAACCATAGAAAGATTCTGCCACCTCTGCGTGGCGGAAAACACCGAGAGAGAAAGAGCTCTCCGGCAGACAGATTTCTGCCGGGGAAATTCCTTCCGGGAGAGGGGAGATCGTCGCCATCAACACCATCATCAAGCTAGACTTTATCGGGATCATCATCATCATCCACACCATCATATCCACTAGCACCATCATCACCACTCCACCCCGCTGTAACAATTGTGTTGAATACTTGCATAGTTCTTAGGGGAAACTTTCCCGGTGTTGATTACTATTGTAGTTGATGCTTGTGAGTGGAACCATTGGATTATTGTTTATGTTTAGATTGTTATCCATCACCATATCATATTTTATCTTGATCCATATGATGTCTTGTGAGTAGTTCGTTTAGTTCTTGATGACATGGGAGAAGTCATGTTGTTAGTAGTGGATTTGTGTTGAGATATTATTCAATGGTTTAGTATTTAATTTGTGGTGCTATTCTTCTAGTGGTGTCATGTGAACGTCGACTACATGATACTTCACCATTTATGGTCCTAGGGGAATGCATATTTGGCTACTAATTATGGGGTTGCCGGAGTGACAGAAACCTTAAACCCCCGTTAGGACACCATTGCACAAGGGAGCGTAGAATCTCAGAGTTTAAGGCATTGGTTAGGTTTATATCTTAATTTCTTTCCTGTAGTTGTGGATTCTTGCAGGGGGTTTAATCACAAGTATGTATTAGTCCAAGTAAGGTCGGTACATTAGCATAGGTTCACCCACACAACACTTACAACACCGAAGAAGACTACTCAGCTATTAGAAGCAAAAGCACTTGACAGAATTCCCATGTGTCCTCGAGAACGTTTGGTCCTTATAAGTATTTCCACCGGCTTGTCCTTTGCTAAGAAAGGATTGGGCCACTTGCTGCAATTGTTTGTTGTCTTTATTACTTGCACTTTATTTCTTTCCTTTATCAGAAAACCCCTAAAAATCCGTTTGCTAAGTATTTACAGAGATTTCCTGCTCCATACCACTAGTCAACACCTTCTGCTCCTCGTTGGGATCGACACTCCTATTTATCAAAAGTACTACGATACACCCCCTATACTTGTGGGTCATCAAGACTATTTTCTGGTGGCGTTGCCAGGGAGTGAAGCGCTATTGAAGAGTGGAACTAGTAAAGGAAACTTCTACTATGAGTATTGCTTTTATTTCTATTTGTTACTTTGTTTCCAGTATGGATAACCCACTTGGTTTTATGTTTGGGAAAACTACTACCAATGTTAGGGTAGTAGATGAACCACCACCTGTTGAGATAGATCCTTTTAAGATACCTACAAGTATTGTTGATCATGTTATGAATAATTATTATTTAGGGGATGGAACTGTCCACCCTGGTGATCATTTTATTTTTATCCATGAATTATGCGGGTTGTTTAAAGTGTGCATGTATCACAACTGTACAGGTGAAGAAGAAGTTACTCTCTATATCCTTGAAAGGGAGAGCTGAAGAATGGTATAAGCTGCTGAAGAATGGTTAATCCATGGAATGGGAGGAAATAGTACATCTCTTTTATTCTAAATTTTATCCTCCTAGTGAAATTCATAAGGATAGGAATCTGATATATAACTTTTGGCCTCATGATGGAGAGAGTACAGCTCAAGCTTGGGGGAGATTGAAGTTACTAATGCTTAAATGTCCTATTCATGAACTCCCTAACAATATTATTATCAATAACTTTTATGCTAGGCTTTCTCTTCATGATAAAGATTCACTAGATTCTTCTTGTGCTGGATCATTCACACGTATGAAGGAAGAAGCTAAATGGGATCTCCTAGACCATATTTAAGAGAACACTGAAGCTTGGGAGAATGACAAAGGGAGAAAGTCAGGTATAAATTATGATTATGAATGCATAAAATCTTTTATGGGAACTAATGACTTTCGTGATATTAGTAATGAGTATAGTCTTGATTCTCAAGTTCTTGCAAAATGTTTTAAGGCGTTTGCCTCTTATATCGAAATTACCAAAAAAGAGTGGGACAAGTACCATGCTCCTTATAAAGACATTGTTACCCATGTTCCCGCTAGCATAGAAGTTTGTACTGCTGATCCTATTTTGCCTGAACCTTATGTTGAGAAAATCCCTTTTCCTGCTAAGGTAAAGGAACAATCTATCATAGCTAATGTGGTTAGCAAAAGTACAAAGAAAACTATGGAACCCGATGAGCAAATAAATATTGAACTTGTGATAGCTATTGTGAAAGATCTTGTCACTAAAAATATAGAGGATGGGCACATTGTCTTCTGTGAAGACGCTTCTAATATTGTCTCTCATCCTAGAAAAGCTAGTGTGCCTGTGCTTTCTATTAGAATTGGTGATCATTTCTATTATGGTTTATGTGATATTGGTGCTAGTTCTAGTGCTATACCTTATGAGCTTTACAGGGAAATTATGCATGAAATTGGTCCTTGTGATCTTGAGGACATTGATGTGGTTATTCACCTTGCTAATAGAGAGACAATCTGTCCCATTGGCATTGTAAGAGATGTGGGGGTTCTTTGTGGTAAGTTTAAATATCCTGCTGATTTTCTAGTACTTGGTTCTGAAGCTAGTAAAACCTATCCTATTATCTTTGGTAGACCCTTCTTGAATAATTGTGGGGCTATCATAGATTGTAGGAAGAACAAAGTTTTGACTAAGTTTGATGGAGAGTCTTATGAGTTTAATTTTTCCAAATTTGCTAAAACTGCTTATGAAAATGAACTGCCTAATGAGGATTTCAGGGTTGAAAAACTTTCTGCTATTTCTCTTGCTCCTAACAATGCCTTGCATCAGTTTATGGAAGATCATGAAAGCGATGTCTTCATGAAGGAAAGAAATGAGATTGATGAGGTTTTCCTTCGTGATGGCGCTTCATTGAAGTGGGAGCTTCTTCTTCTTTGTTCCCGGCAACGACGCCAGAAAGTCTTGATGTGTGTTGATGCCCCGTTGGGAAACCCCAAGAGCAAGGTATGATGCAGCACAATAGCAAGTTTTCCCTCAGTAAGAAACCGAGGTTATCAGACCAGTAGGAGGAAGAAAACGTTTTAAAGGTGTTGCAAGCAACGTGGAAACCTGCAAAACACAAACTCAAGACTTTGCCCCAACTAACAGTGAGGTTGTCAATCTCACCGGTTGCTGTAACAAAGGATTAACTGTATGGTGTGGAAGGTGATGATGGTTTGCAGCAAGTAAACAGTAACAGTGGAAGATGTATCAATGGTAAAGATTGGACCGGGGTCCATAGTTCACTAGAGGTGTTCTCCTTAGATAAACAAACATGGCATGCTAGGTAAACAAATTACAGTAGGGAAATTGACAGGACTGAGCAAGGCATAACAATGCAATACTAGACATAAAGATCCTATGAGATTCGATTGGGAAATACAACAATATACATAGACTGCCATCCAACTGCATCTATGACTATAAGTCCACCTTTGGGTTATCATCCGAACCCCCTCCAGTATTAAGTTGCAAGCAACAGACAACTGCTTTAAGCAAAGTGTGTAAGGTAAACAATCCACTTGTTCCATGAACAAGAGACCGTTGTTTTCTCCCTAGTGGCAATAGCACATCTACAACTGTAGAGATTTCTGTCACTTCCCTTGATTAAGTAGAGGCATGAACCCACTATCGAGCATAAATACCCCCTCTTGGAGTCACTAGCAACTACTTGGCCAAGATAGCTACTAACAACGGAGAGCATGCAAGATCACGACCAACACAGACATGATAGAATCAATAAGACAAAACCATTAATCAATCTGACATAGTAATATCAATATCCATCGGACCCCCGCAAACAAAACATGCATGATTACAAATAGATGAGATCTCGATCATGAACGGAGCTCACAAGATCTAGACATGAAAGCACAAGGAGGAGAACAACCATCTAGCTACTACATGGACCCGTAGTCCAAGGTGGAACTATGCACGCTTCATACAGAAGGCTGGCATGATGAATAAGAAGGCCTCTGGGATGATATCCCCTCCGGCAGGGTGCCGGGAAGAGCTTCAGATCCCCCGATCTAGGGATGATGGTGGCGGCGACTACAAACGGTTTTGTGGAATATTGATCGGGTGCTTAGGGTTTAGGCATCGGGGGTTTCTTATAGGCGAAGAGGCGAGGCAGGGGGCCACCAGGGCGGCTACACCCCCAAGGTGCGGAGCTTCCTTAGAATATTGATTTTCTACCTTTATGGAACCGAAAACATAAGAAAATAAGCAACTAGCACTGTGGCATCTTGTTAATAGGTTAGTACCAGAAAACATATAAAACACCTCAAAGTGTGGACAAAGCAAAGTAGATTGTAACATCCCAAAAATCATAGTTTCAAAACTCATTCATATCATCTTTGCATCATTCATCCATTTAGGGATTTCTCAAAAATCATTTAGAAACAGAAGATGGATCTATGATTTCATGTGGGCATTTGATTCCAAAATGACCATCACACTTTGAATTGTGAAAGTTTAAATACTTGTTCACTTGCCTTCATGGTAGGAAAGTTTAGGTGAAGCTTTTAACCCAAGAATCAAAAATTAGAAATGGTTTCAAAACCCTATTTCAAATGTTTACAAACTAGAGCAAATCTCTGTTTACTTTGAAAACCAAGCTTGACCAAGCCTTGCAGGGTAAACACTTAGTTAGAATGAATATTTTTGAACCCACAAAACCTTGCAAAAGTTCCCAAAGCATTTGAATTCCAAAAGGATTTGAATTCATATCAAATTCATACCAGAAAATGAGTTTAGAAAAAGAAAAGGCTTAAACAATAGAAAAGGGTTGCGCGACCAGAATCGAGCCCAGCAACGAACCGAGCCCAACAAGCCCACCCAGGCATTTCTTTTCCTCCCCTCACGCGCGAGCGCACACACTGAGCCGCTGACAGCCAGACCCCACACTCACTTCGCGCACATCGCTGACGAGTGGACCCTAGACACGCTGTCATCGTCTTCCCCAAAACTCGCCCGCGACCACGTCGCAGCAGCAGTGACTGCCGGTGATGGCGCGGCTTAATTGGGCAATTAAACGCAGGCGTTTCCTGTCGAGGTACCGGCTATAAGATCCCCACCTCCCCACGATCATTTTCCCCCAGTCAATCGCACACTCACGCCCCCAGGCTGCCCCCGACTCGCTCAAAACCACCGCAGACAGAGCAACTCCGGCGACCGATTCAGGTGAGCCTCGAGCACCCCTTTCCCTCTGGTTTGTTCGAGACGCTTAGTAAACCTCCCGCGCACCTTTTAACCACAACAGAGCATCCTGTATTGCCCCAGGTCGACGTGTTCACTTGACGCCGTAAGCACCCGACGACCACCCCAACTCCGGCGAGCAATCTCAGTAAGTTTCGAGCGCCCCTTGCTTTCTTATTCACCCGAGCGTGTTCGCAGTTGTCCTGCGCATCATCTAAACCCATTGGTTCGTGCTCAGGCGACGCAGAACTTCGGCAACGACTCCGACAACACCCACCCGACGCCAGACGCAACTCCGACGAGATCTAGAGCCCATCTCCGAGCGCCCCTCCGCAAGCCAGTACCACGACGAGCTTCAGCAGCCTCCGGCGAACCTGGTAATGCTCCTCTCCCTCTCGCGGACGATGTAGAACGCCGGCGCCGCTGTAGTCAGACGCGCCGCCGCCAGTTAGCACCGCCAGCGCCGCCCGTTTCTGGCTTGATGATGTGGACCGTTGGATCTGCATCGCAACGCTAGGATAGATTCACTTAAACCGAAGAGGTACGCGATCTGAGCCGTGCAGCGTTAGTTCGATCCAACGGCACAGAAGGGTGATCCGGTGCGAACCGGTACGGGCGAATAAAAACATGACGCGTGGCTAGGTTAGATCTAAAAACAGATTTAAAAACCAGATTTAGTTTCAAACTTCAAATGCTTATAACTTTTGAATGCCACGTTGGATTTTTGCAAACTTTATACCGTTGGATTCAGTGAAACGAGGCCTTTCTGAATATCCAATTTGTTTAGCATATAGTAACAGTTAAAATGATTTTATTTGTGGAACAAGTTTTAGGCTATTTTAGGTATAGATTTCATTTGGTAAATTAAAATGGGGCCAAATAAGTTTAGTTGGCAAACTTGTGACATGTTAAGTTTCTGTAGTCATGAACATACTTGGTAGAATTTTCAAAACTCAACACTTGGTAGATTCTTGCATACATGCATTCACATTATTTTTGGTTGTATATATTTGTGTGTAATTGTATGCTATTATTTCTTGTGTAGATTTTACAAGTGATTGTGATTGTGAAGAGTGTTACTCTCCCCACTACCAAGGCAAGTGATATTTTCATGAATTTTCTATCCTAGGTTTTGTACTTGCATTAGATATTTTGCTAAAGAATTTGCATGATATTTTGCTTAGTGCTAAGATGGGAAATCCGAAGTAGAGTGAAATAGTAGAATTGCTAGGGAAATTTTCCTAAGATGAGTTACCATACTTTGCTTAGCCTAGCTTATAGTAAACAAGGGTGGTGAACATCTATTTAGTTTATGATAAAAAATATTCTAAGTCAAGTGACTTATATTTTCTTAATAAAACAACTAAGGCAAATGAACCTCCTGGGTGGAATGGAAAGATTGGGTTATGTTGAGTGGTTACACAAGGCCATGGACTTGGGTTGTGTATCTCACTTGTGGTATTCCACCCAGGCACAAAGGGATTTGGAGGCCAAGTGTTGAGAAAGCTTACAGTGCAACCACTTGGCAATATGGGCTCTGCCATGATCATATAGGTTGCTAGAACTTAGTCACTTGGACAGTTGGTGGTAGATGGGTTGATAGGTTGGAGCGCGTCCATTTGACTAAGGAAAAGCTTCTGAAAGGTCCTGTCTTGGGAAACCAAGTCTGGTGGGGAAAGTGCACAACCTCTGCAGATGGAAAACCTAAGTACTTAGCCTTGTCCAAGGAAATGGACACTTTGAGCATCAAGACATGGAAGCTACAAGAATCTCATCACTCCAACTTCTAAATAAAAATTGATGGGTGAACAAGGGTGAAGGACCTCAATGTCTATTGGTGGTTCCTTGGGAATGTTTTTGATAAAGAAAAACATAGTGTTTTCAACTAATAGGTAAAACCTATTTTCAAGCAAAGCAAGCCAAGCTACACTTAGCCAAAATGCATATAGTAATATAGTCCACTTAAAATATAATAAGGTATCACTTGCCAATACTATTCCAAAGTATTGACCCTCTGTGGCTGTAACTTGTGATGTTGCAGGTTACTCCGATGATGATTAGGAGTCATGAGTCTACACTCAACATGCTTGCCTGTGGCACATGAAGATGAAGACTTATGTTTATTTACTTATTCCTTAAAACTCTTGTATTAGGCCTATGGCCTTGAGTTGTAAAAGACTATATTTTATCTCTGGAATGAATGTAATAAACGACCTTTGTATATGTGTACTTCATCTTAAACTGTGGATGCTAGCATTGATCCAGGGACTAGCATTGCAATCACAGGGATCCTTTCCTTTATAAAGGGGGGGTCTAACAGATGGTATCAAAGCACTGTGTTGCCTGTAGGATTATGACCCTAGGATTGGAAAACCACTAAGGAAAAAGTTTTTCGACTACTTCTACACTTGTCTATTCTTCTCGTAAAACTTTTCTAATCTCTTCCAACTTCCTTTGTAGATGAACTCCATCAACGAAGCCGTGAAGAAGGGACCACTCATGACCATGACCTTGGAGTGTGAAACTGAGTTTCCCAATGTTCTCAAGGATCTCATGGAGGCAATGGATGCACATGGTGAAGCTGTGTACAAGGGCTTTCCAGTGATGGATGAAGGAGTGGAATATTGGTGGGTGCAACTTCACTTGTACAAAAACAAGGAAGACAACCACAAGGAAAGGGGATTCTGCATGTATACCAACACTACCATGCACACCACATTCTTTGAGTCAGCCAGGGATGCAGCTTGGAGGACTATCAAAGAACTAAGTGCTAGAGTCAAGTGCAGAATGCTCAACCTCCAAAAGGACTTGGAGAAAGAAAAGGAGATTACTCAAGAGTTGGAAGACACCAACCAAGAGATAAGAGGAGATGTTATAGACTTAGTGATAGAGTCAAGGGAGCAAGATTGGTGGATTGCCTCTAGGAACATTGTGTTTAATAATAGATCCCGTGAGATTGGATTGTAAGGACACTTCGTTAGCTGGACCACCACTTATCACCTTATTTTCCAAAATGATACCTTAAATAAGTTGGACCATGTTTGATGTAATGGATTGTGTATGCATGACATATGTGGTATTTGTGTTCCATGACTATGTATGAGATGGTTGTTTTTGTGTTCATCTTAAATAGTGTTGTTCTAACTTTTCAAATTTTATAAATAGATGCCTATTGCCGTCAGCACTGTTGAGGAGTTCCAGGTTACTCGTTTCGGACCCCGTATCGTTGAGCTTACCACTCTGCTCGATCTCCCTCTTCCTACCATCATGGTGTACCCACTCACCAAGTTCGAGAGGAAGGACCTCTGGGGCTTCAAGGTGAACCAGCCCGGACGCCAGACTGAGCCTACTACGGAGGCCATCGTCTTCAAGCTGATGCACGACGACAGGGAGAGAGGCATGGAGGTAGTCATGCAGGACCTGATAGGACGACTGTTAGGCCGTCACTCCCGACAGGTTAGGGGCACTCACTTCCACGCCTTCGGAAGGCGTGATGTAGATGGAGATTCTATCGACTTTGAGGACGACTCGAGGAGCACTGCAGAGCCGATACGTCTCTATCTTCAGGACTTAGAGACTCTTCTCAGGCACGTAGATACGGACAGGACGAACGTCATGCTTGGCAATGACGAGCTTCAGGTGCAGCTACGCGAGAAGGACAAGCTTTTCGCACAGCAGGATGAGATGATCAAGGAAATGGAGACGAAGTTTGAGGCTCAGGATCGCAAGTTCAAGAGTCAGGAGAAACGCGTCCAGGATAGGAACAAGAAAATCCGGGACATGACCGAGGAACTGAAGTCCAAGGACTTCGAGCTTGAGCAGCAGCAGATGGTTATTGAGAGGCTTCGCTCCCAGAAGAGGGCTCTCAAGGCCAAGGTCGATTCCTTGACTACTACGATTGAGGAGAACAAGACCGCGATGGAGAACGCAGGTCTTACCTTCATTGAGGAGGAGATTGACGCTGATGAGTAGACTTGACTACTTGTCTACCTTTCATATTCATACTTGTTATTGTGAACTTATTATTGGACCATCCGACATGTGGATGGCTTGCCACTTGTGTGTTTACCTCATGAGCTTGTTATGTGGTTGTTGAACTTCTATTCTTATGTTGCTTGTTATGTGTTTGCTTATGTTGTATTGTGCATGAAACATCTATGGGTATCTCATTCTTATCTATTTGAACAAACCACAGATGCCTCCCCGTCGCGCAAACCCCAACCCCAACAACATCACCCCGGAAATGCAACAAATGATGAATGCGCAAACACAGCTTATGCAAATGATGACAACATTCATCCAAAACCAGAATAACAACAACAACAACAACAACCCCAACAACAACAACAACAACAACAACAACAACAACCCTCCGGGTTTTGATATGCTCACCAGATTTCTGCGTCTGAGGCCAGCAAAGTTTTCGGGAACAACTGATCCCATGATAGCCAATGACTGGTTACGTTCTGTGAACAAAGACTTAGTGACCGTGGGCTGCACGGATGCTGAAAAGGTCAGGTTTGCAGCACATCTGTTGGAAGGACCAGCCGCCACATGGTGGGACAACTTCCAAAACACCACTCCTATTGATGAAGTGACTTGGGCTATCTTTGAAGATGGTTTTCGCACGGCTCATATCTCATCAGGGATAATGAGTCTGAAAAAGAAAGAGTTTCACAACCTGAAACAGCGCCACTACAGCGTGGCAGAATACATAGAAGAGTTCAAC
Source organism: Avena sativa (assembly GCA_916181665.1). NCBI lineage: Eukaryota > Viridiplantae > Streptophyta > Magnoliopsida > Poales > Poaceae > Avena > Avena sativa. The sequence goes on along the minus strand of OV702280.1, from coordinate 344,108,062 downwards.
AATCTGGCGCGCTATGCACCGGATGAGGTTGATACAGATGCCAAGAGAAAGGAAAGGTTCTTGGAGGGTCTGAATGATGAGCTGAACCTACAGTTGTCTGTGGCATATGTTCCAACTTATCAGTCGTTGTGTGACAAGGCTGCTATTTTAGAAAGTAAAATGAAGCAAGTCGAGAGTAGAAAGAGGAAACACTCCGACAAACACAGCTCGGGATCGTCTCACAAACGATCTCACTATGATGACAATGGTAGCTCAGGATCCCATAAACATGGGAAATTTAACAAGCACAACCGTCATGACAATAAACATCACCGCAGTCATGACAAGGACAAATACAAGAACCACAAGGGTGGACATAAGAGCCACTATGGTGGAAATGGTAATGGAAGTGGAGGCCAACCCCCTAAAAAGGACATCAGTCAGGTTGAATGCTTCAAATGCAAGAAGATGGGACACTATGCAAATGAGTGCCCCGAAAAGAAGGCGGAAGGACCTAACAAGCCGAATCCTTTCCAGAAAGGACAGGTTAACCACATCAATGTGGAGGAGGTCTATGAGGAACCTGATGCCGTGGCTGGTAAGTTCAGACTCAATTCAATTTCAGCATTTGTACTCTTTGATACCGGTGCATCTCATTCATTCATATCAAAGGCATTTGTGGATAGAAATGGGTTTGCATCAGAAAACATTGGGTGTCCAATAAAGGTTAGTTCTCCGGGGGGAGACATGATAGTAAGCCTTGGATGCCGGGATCTCATCATAGAGTTTGGTAAACATAAGTTTCCAGTAAGCCTGATAATCCTAGATTCCCAAGGACTAGATGTAATATTGGGAATGGATTGGATGGCTAAGTATGAAGGAGTATTAGATTGCGCAAATCGTACAGTTACACTCACAACCCCAGAAGGAAAACGAATAAAATTTAAGTCAAACTTTGAATCCAAAGGAAGTAAGCTGAATTCTCTTAAGGGGGTTAGCATGGACAGTGTACCAGTAGTATGTGAGTATCCGGATGTGTTTCCGGAAGAGCTACCAGGAATGCCACCGGATAGAGATGTGGAGTTTCTGATAGATTTGGTGCCAGGATCAGGACCAATAGCTAAGAGACCATACAAAATGTCTGTTGATGAATTGAAAGAACTCAAGAAACAGCTTGGAGAACAGTTACAGAAAGGGTTTATTCAACCAAGTTCTTCATCTTGGGGAGCCCCGGTATTGTTCGTGGAGAAGAAGGATAGAACACAAAGATTATGTATTGACTACCGTTCTCTCAACGAGGTTACCATCAAAAACAAATATCCTTTACCAAGAATCAACGACTTATTTGATCAGCTAGAAGGAGCATGTGTATTCTCGAAGATTGATCTTCGGTCAGGTTATTTTCAACTCAAGATACGAGAGCAAGACATACCAAAAACAGCATTCACCACAAGGTATGGATTGTATGAGTATACTGTGATGCCTTTTGGATTAACCAACGCTCCAACATACTTCATGAATATGATGAACAAGGTGTTCATGGAATTCCTTGACAAGTTCGTTGTCGTTTTCATCGATGACATCTTGGTTTACTCCAAGAGCAAGGAAGAGCATGAAAGACACTTACGCTTGATACTTGAGAAACTGAGGGAACATAAACTATATGCCAAATTCAGCAAGTGTGAGTTCTGGTTAGAGGAAGTTGGTTTCCTTGGTCATGTGATGACAAAAGATGGTGTGGCAGTTGATCCTGCTAAAGTTTCAGCTGTGACAGAATGGGAATCACCCAAGAATGTGAAGGAAGTTCGTAGTTTCCTCGGCTTAGCAGGTTACTACAGAAGGTTCATTGAAAATTTCTCGAAAGTTGCTAAGCCCATGACAGAATTGCTAAAGAAGGACAAGAAGTTTGCCTGGTCTGAAGGTTGCGAAGTCAGTTTTCAAGAATTGAAGAAGAGACTTGTAACAGCACCAGTTCTATGTCTGCCAGATTTGGAAAAGGATTTCCAAGTGTATTGTGATGCTTCTCATCAAGGTTTGGGTGCCGTACTTATGCAAGAGGGTAAAGTCGTAGCCTATGCTTCGAGACAACTCAAAACTCATGAAGTAAACTATCCTACTCATGATTTGGAGTTAGCCTCTGTCGTCCATGCACTCAAAACATGGAGACATTACCTTTTGGGAAAGCGTTGTGAAGTGTTCACCGATCATAAGAGTTTGAAGTATATCTTCACCCAGAAGGAAATCAACATGAGACAAAGAAGATGGCTAGAACTTATCAAGGATTACGACTTAAGTTTGCAATACCACCCCGGTAAAGCAAATGTAGTAGCGGATGCTCTAAGTCGTAAGACATTTGTAAATGGCCTTACGAAAGGGCAATTGCCAGATGACTTGTGTAAGCAATTCAAAGAACTCAGATTGGAGATTGTGCCAGAAGGACATCTCATGTCCTTAGATGTTCAACCCACTCTATTAGACAAGATCCGAGAAGTCCAGAAGACTGATGAGGAAATTGAAAAGATTAAGGTAAATATTGGTCTAGGGAAAGCTAAGAGTTTTCATGTTGACGAACAGGGTACTTTATGGCACGGGAAACGTATATGTGTTCCACAAGACCCAGAATTGCGGAAACTGATCTTACAGGAAGGTCACAACTCTCCGTATTCTATTCACCCGGGAAATACCAAGATGTACATGGACATGAAGGAAAGGTTTTGGTGGAACAATCTCAAAAGGGACATCGCCGAACATATTGCTTTGTGTGACGTGTGTAGCAGAGTCAAAGCGGAGCACCAGAAACCAGCAGGTTTGCTTCAACCACTGCCTATTCCTGAATGGAAGTGGGAAAATATTGGTATGGATTTCATTACCGGATTACCAAGGACCAGATCAGGGTATGATTCCATATGGGTAGTAGTGGATCGCCTAACAAAAGTGGCTCATTTTATACCAGTGAAGACAACTTATACAAGTGCCAAGTTAGCAAAAATTTATATGAGCAGGATTGTGTGCCTTCACGGTGTGCCAAAGAGTATTGTGTCAGATAGAGGAACCCAGTTCACATCTCACTTTTGGAGACAACTTCATGAATCCTTAGGAACGAGATTGGAGTTTAGCACTGCTTTTCATCCTCAAACGGATGGACAAACAGAAAGGACCAACCAAATTCTTGAGGACATGTTAAGAGCCTGTGCATTAGATTATGGAGCAAGTTGGGATGAAAGTTTGCCTTACGCGGAGTTCTCTTACAATAACAGCCATCAATCTAGTATTGGAATGGCACCGTTTGAGTTACTCTACGGAAGGAAATGTACCACCCCATTGTTATGGAATGGTGTGGGAGAAAGAAGCTTATTTGGACCTGATCTTATCAAGGACGCCGAAGAGAAAGTCCAATTGGTTAGGGACAGATTGAAGATAGCACAGTCCCGACAGAAAAGCTACGCGGATTCTAAGCATAGAGAAGTCACCTACGAAGTTGGGGATAGAGCTTATCTCAGGGTATCACCACTTCGTGGAGTGAAAAGATTTGGAGTCAAAGGAAAGTTGGCACCAAGATATGTTGGGCCATTCAAGATTCTAAGTCGCAAGGGAGAAGTGGCATATGAAGTTGAATTACCGGAATCTCTATCAGCAGTCCATAACGTATTTCATGTGAGTCAGCTTAAGAAATGTCACCCAGAAATGGAAGAGTCTTCTTTGAAGGATACCATACCTTTGGAAGAAGTTCAGCTAGAAAGTGATCTCACTTATGAGGAAAAGCCTGTCAAAATTCTAGAGACAGCAGAAAGAGTCACCAGGACCAAGACTATCAAGTTTTGTAAAGTGCAATGGAACCATCACTCCGAAGAGGAAGCAACATGGGAAAGAGAAGATGATCTTCGGAAAGACCACCCTCACCTATTTGCTAGCCAAACCGAATCTCGAGGGCGAGATTCATCTTAAGGGGGTTAGATTTGTAACATCCCAAAAATCATAGTTTCAAAACTCATTCATATCATCTTTGCATCATTCATCCATTTAGGGATTTCTCAAAAATCATTTAGAAACAGAAGATGGAGCTATGATTTCATGTGGGCATTTGATTCCAAAATGACCATCACACTTTGAATTGTGAAAGTTTAAATACTTGTTCACTTGCCTTCATGGTAGGAAAGTTTAGGTGAAGCTTTTAACCCAAGAATCAAAAATTAGAAATGGTTTCAAAACCCTATTTCAAATGTTTACAAACTAGAGCAAATCTCTGTTTACTTTGAAAACCAAGCTTGACCAAGCCTTGCAGGGTAAACACTTAGTTAGAATGAATATTTTTGAACCCACAAAACCTTGCAAAAGTTCCCAAAGCAGTTGAATTCCAAAAGGATTTGAATTCATATCAAATTCATACCAGAAAATGAGTTTATAAAAAGAAAAGGCTTAAACAATAGAAAAGGGCTGCGCGGCCAGAATCGAGCCCAGCAACGAACCGAGCCCAACAAGCCCACCCGGGCATTTCTTTTCCTCCCCTCACGCGCGAGCGCACACACTGAGCCGCTGACAACCAGACCCCACACTCACTTCGCGCACATCGCTGACGAGTGGACCCTAGACACGCTGTCATCGTCTTCCCCAAAACTCGCCCGCGACCACGTCGCAGCAGCAGTGACTGCCGGTGATGGCGCGGCTTAATTGGGAAATTAAACGCAGGCGTTTCCTGTCGAGGTACCGGCTATAAGATCCCCACCTCCCCACGATCATTTTCCCCCAGTCAATCGCACACTCACGCCCCCAGGCTGCCCCCGACTCGCTCAAAACCACCGCAGACAGAGCAACTCCGGCGACCGATTCAGGTGAGCCTCGAGCACCCCTTTCCCTCTGGTTTGTTCGAGACGCTTAGTAAACCTCCCGCACACCTTTTAACCACAACAGAGCATCCTGTATTGCCCCAGGTCGACGTGTTCACTTGACGCCGTAAGCACCCGACGACCACCCCAACTCCGGCGAGCAATCTCAGTAAGTTTCGAGCGCCCCTTGCTTTCTTATTCACCCGAGCGTGTTCGCAGTTGTCCTGCGCATCATCTAAACCCATTGGTTCGTGCTCAGGCGACGCAGAACTTCGGCAACGACTCCGACAACACCCACCCGACGCCAGACGCAACTCCGACGAGATCTAGAGCCCATCTCCGAGCGCCCCTCCGCAAGCCAGTACCACGACGAGCTTCAGCAGCCTCCGGCGAACCTGGTAATGCTCCTCTCCCTCTCGCGGACGATGTAGAACGCCGGCGCCGCTGTAGTCAGACGCGCCGCCGCCAGTTAGCACCGCCAGCGCCGCCCGTTTCTGGCTTGATGATGTGGACCGTTGGATCTGCATCGCAACGCTAGGATAGATTCACTTAAACCGAAGAGGTACGCGATCTGAGCCCTGCAACGTTAGTTCGATCCAACGGCACAGAAGGGTGATCCGGTGCGAACCGGTACGGGCGAATAAAAACATGACGCGTGGCTAGGTTAGATCTAAAAACAGATTTAAAAACTAGATTTAGTTTCAAACTTCAAATGCTTATAACTTTTGAATGCCACGTTGGATTTTTGCAAACTTTATACCGTTGGATTCAGTGAAACGAGGCCTTTCTGAATATCCAATTTGTTTATCATATAGTAACAGTTAAAATGATTTTATTTGTGGAACAAGTTTTAGGCTATTTTAGGTATAGATTTAATTTGGTAAATTAAAATGGGGCCAAATAAGTTTAGTTGGCAAACTTGTGACATGTTAAGTTTCTGTAGTCATGAACATACTTGGTAGAATTTTCAAAACTCAACACTTGGTAGATTCTTGCATACATGCATTCACATTATTTTTGGTTGTATATATTTGTGTGTAATTGTATGCTATTATTTCTTGTGTAGATTTTACAAGTGATTGTGATTGTGAAGAGTGCTACTCTCCCCACTACCAAGGCAAGTGATATTTTCATGAATTTTCTATCCTAGGTTTTGTACTTGCATTAGATATTTTGCTAAAGAATTTGCATGATATTTTGCTTAGTGCTAAGATGGGAAATCCTAAGTAGAGTGAAATAGTAGAATTGCTAGGGAAATTTTCCTAAGATGAGTTACCATACTTTGCTTAGCCTAGCTTATAGTAAACAAGGGTGGTGAACATCTATTTAGTTTATGATAAAAAATATTCTAAGTCAAGTGACTTATATTTTCTTAATAAAACAACTAAGGCAAATGAACCTCCTGGGTGGAATGGAAAGATTGGGTTATGTTGAGTGGTTACACAAGGCCATGGACTTGGGTTGTGTATCTCACTTGTGGTATGCCACCCAGGCACAAAGGGATTTGGAGGCCAAGTGTTGAGAAAGCTTACAGTGCAACCACTTGGCAATATGGGCTCTGCCATGATCATATAGGTTGCTAGAACTTAGTCACTTGGACAGTTGGTGGTAGATGGGTTGATAGGTTGGAGCGCGTCCATTTGACTAAGGAAAAGCTTCTGAAAGGTCCTGTCTTGGGAAACCAAGTCTGGTGGGGAAAGTGCACAACCTCTGCAGATGGAAAACCTAAGTACTTAGCCTTGTCCAAGGAAATGGACACTTTGAGCATCAAGACATGGAAGCTACAAGAATCTCATCACTCCAACTTCTAAATAAAAATTGATGGGTGAACAAGGGTGAAGGACCTCAATGTCTATTGGTGGTTCCTTGGGAATGTTTTTGATAAAGAAAAACATAGTGTTTTCAACTAATAGGTAAAACCTATTTTCAAGCAAAGCAAGCCAAGCTACACTTAGCCAAAATGCATATAGTAATATAGTCCACTTAAAATATAATAAGGTATCACTTGCCAATACTATTCCAAAGTATTGACCCTCTGTGGCTGTAACTTGTGATGTTGCAGGTTACTCCGATGATGATTAGGAGTCATGAGTCTACACTCAACATGCTTGCCTGTGGCACATGAAGATGAAGACTTATGTTTATTTACTTATTCCTTAAAACTCTTGTATTAGGCCTATGGCCTTGAGTTGTAAAAGACTATATTTTATCTCTGGAATGAATGTAATAAACGACCTTTGTATCTGTGTACTTCATCTTAAACTGTGGATGCTAGCATTGATCCAGGGACTAGCATTGCAATCACAGGGATCCTTTCCTTTATAAAGGGGGGGTCTAACATAGATACTAAACAAGCATGGAACATAAAAAATTATAGACACGTTTCCGACGTATCAAGCATCCCCAAGCTTAACTCCTGCTCGTCCTCGAGTAGGTAAGTGATAAAATAATAATTTTTGAGGTGACATGCACCATCAAAACCAAGATCAAACCATTTGCAAGCATTTAAAGCTAGGATCAAAGAACTCTAAACATGTGCATGAAAGATGGAGTTATAACAGTAAGACAAAGTAACTATGCATGCAACACGAAAGGCTACAAACAAAGATCATGAATAACATGCATTGAAAAATGTTTGTTTGTTTCACATACAGAAAACATAGCATAGTGGCATTCATCTTGTCCCTCATGGAGTAGCAAATAGATGCATATGACACCTTCAAATTTCATAAGAGTGACTAGATACAAATAGCACAAGAACAAGCAATATCAACAATATGCATCAATCAATAAGTTTTGGAACAGTGCACATAGAACTAAGAATGGAAATTATGCTCTCATAACTGGTGCCTAAAGGTATAAAGTGGGGACTCAATAATGGTAGAAGAAAGGCCCTTCATATAGGAAAGCAGGGATTGCAAGTTTCAAAAAGAGCTTCCAAAAATTATGGTACTTGTTAGCTTTCAGCCCTCATTGCCCCTATCATAAGCATCTTGAAGTGATTAAGGTTAAAGTGAACAAACTATGGAGTATATGCTTGACAAAGTATAAGTTGGCAATCTCATGTCCCTTGAAAACGAGGGCCGCACCTCATGCTACTCAACTTTAGTCACCTGTAAGTTCTTGTCATAGTAAGTACATGTGTATCATAGAGAACCGCCAACGGGGTACCCCTTGCACATGGTAAAGGAGCTTTCCCATAACCAAAATGACAAGGCAAGCAGACAATGAGCATCTCAGCAATATTTTTTATTTGCTATTTGCATAGGTTTTTATTGAGGATGATTCACAGATTGCTCATTATGGTGATGCTGCAAGTTTCCACCATGATTAAGCATGGCTTAGGCTAGCAGCCCAGGCGTTTCTCTAACACAAAATACATAACTCCATGGACTTACAAGCTCCCTTTTTATTTAACACTGGCGACATCCATAGACAAAAGAGCATGATATCAACCATGTACAAAGTACAAGTGCAATGTTGAAAACGTTACCCATGAAAACATGGTTCTGCTAATTCCAACGTATAAGTGCAAGCATATACAACATAGATGACACAATGGTTCAAGTTTATTAGGGGCAAGGAATATAAAGTGTGCCATCAAGTTCGTGAGAGCTTTAATCACTAAGTTTTCACATAACAAAATACTTTTTAATTGGAAGATAGATGAAAACAAGAATATACTTGGAATGGTGTAACACACCATGCATAGGAGTTTATAGTGGACACTTTGGAATAACTTGGTTTCTTGGGAGTTGTAAGCATGAGTAGAGCTTACTCATACAAGTGGAGGCTAGCAAAAGAGTGGGAGCAACCAACTAAGAGAGCAATAATGGCCATAAGCATGCAAAGCGACAAAACATTACTAATCAAAGCATAGAGGGGTACTACAAGTCAAGGACTAGATGATCATAGAGGCTATGGTGACTTGTTCATAGTCATAACATGGTGTGAGCATGTGCCAAGTCAACCCAAACAAAGCATCAAAGGAGAATACCACAATACTATGCTTTTGTATGCTAAAACAACGCATGATTCTTTCAAGGCACACTAATCAATCCCAATTGTTTCGAACAAGTCATGCTACAACAATAATCACTAATCATAAGGTCAAAACAACACCTAGCATGACATGCTAAAGTCTAAGTCACAGTCAATGCAAGCTCCTCTTGCATTTCAAGCAAGAACTTACTACTCCTTTCCAACACCAAGCAACTTATTTGCAAAACAACACAGCAAGAACGGGGTCCAAACTACTTTATTCAAGCAAACCAAACAACCTAAGCAAAGCAAACGAAAACTAAGACGCTCCAAGAACAACACAACAATGCATGAAACAATAAAAACGAAGTGTTTAGAAAGACCTGAGATTTTTATTGATGAAGAAGGGGATGCCTTGGGCATCCCCAATTTTTTCCATTCTTCATCTCATTACATCATTCTCTCTCCACACTTGAAAATTTTCCTTCATACAAAACTTCACACAATCTTCATTAGCAACATTAGTGTATTAAAAAGATAATAGACCCTTGGTTTTATCTTTAGAACATAAAAACTTTCACCAAAAATACAAACTACTGTAGCAACTCAAAAAGGAATCAATAAGAAGCAAATGCAAATAATGGCAGAAATCTGTCAAAACAGACCAGCAGGTAAAAACAGATTTTTTCAAAGACCTTCTGTTGATCAAATAAAAAAGTGTTGAACTAATGAAAGTTAGCTAACATACCGGGGGATTTATTCATAAATTTTCAGATCAATCCTACTTATAGAGACTCCTCTCTAAATTTTATCGTGGAGGACATAAATCTGCTTCAGGACAGCAACTCACCAAATCTTACTTCCCTCTCATTAGAGGTCATTCTTGGCACAAAAAGCAAACAAAAAGGATAAGAAGAGGTCATTACTTAAGTAATAACTTCCAAGACTCAGGAAAACTCTTGGGTTATCTCCCAACAAGTACCTTTCTTTAACGCCTTTAAGTTAGACACAAGAAGCAAGAAATCAAGTATTTTCAAATGAAGAAGCATTAACATCAAACCTTGCTTTGTCTGCAACTATGAAAGGTATCTCATCCAGATGAGTTTTGGAGGATCCCTTCTCATCTCTCTTTGGTTTATTACTTTCATAAAAAGGATTATTAGGAACAATCCAATCAAAATTCTTTTCAAAGGTTTCATGCATCCCAACAAGCTTAAAGGGTATGGGTATCTAAAATTCCTCTCTATGTTTGGTTTTATCTGAAGTACCCACAACATAAACACATGAGCCTAGCATATCAAAACGCTCAAAGACCTTTTTAGCTTCCTTAGCAACATCATGGAACTCTTTTAGTAAAGTTTCAAGAATAAATTCTCTCATTTTAGCATTCTTTTCTTATTTTAGTTTTAGGAACAAAATTTGTATCATGGGGTTAAGGCTAACAAACCTAGCCTCCAACATATGAACTAAAGAAGCTGCATCAATTTCATATTTAGGAGAAAGTTCTGCTATAGATTTATCCTTAATATCCTCATGCTTGCTAACATGATTAAAGAATTCTTCAATATTTTCCTTCCCAATTATAGAGCCACTACCTATCGAAAGGTCCTTCGGGGCGAACTTGGGGAACAACACGGTGATCTAGAGCAAGGTGGCAACTAGAGTAGGAACTAATTATTGTGTGTTTTTTATAAGAGAAAGCAGACCAAACTAAACTTTTTTTTTTGAGTTTTTTATAAAAAGAGGCAAACAAAACCAAGCAAAAGAAACTAAGCAAACTAAAAACAAAGTAAAGAGAAAGGTTGAGAAGGATTCCCCTTGTGAAGACGTCCTTAGCCTTCCTGGCAACGGCGCCAGAAAGTCTTGACGGGGAGGAAAAGGTTGAAGCTGTCCTATAGATTCCCCGACAACGATGCCAGAAATTCTTTGATGGCGCTTCGTTGACGTGGGAGCTTCTTCTTCTTTGTTCCCTGATATGTCGGAAACGTATCTATAATTGTTGATGCTCCATGCTTGTTTAGTATCTAATTTGCTTTGCTTTGTCTACATTTTGAGGTGATTTTATATCTTTTCTGGAACTAACCTATTAACAAGTTGCCACAGTGCCAGTTGCCCGTTTTCTTCTGTTTTTGGTTCCAGAAATGCAGAAAATCAATATTATCAGAATTGGACGGGACAAAAGCCAAAATCAATATTTTACCGTGGGCGACACGAAGTCCACAGAAAAGACGGAGAGGCGCCACATGGCGTCTAGACCCCCTAGGCACAGGTGAGCCCAAACCTCGCCTGGGTAGGGTTTGCCCCCCTGGTCGCCTCCCAGCCTCGCCTCTTTGCCTATAAGAAGCCCCTGATACAGAAACCCTAGGCACCCAATCAAAATGTAATGCCCGGAAATATTAAAAATTAGAAATTGATTGTTATTTTATTTTGTGCATCATCATGATATCATCATGCATATTTTATTCGCATTTTTTTACCGCAAACTATTTTGCTAAAAACTATTTTTGTTTTTCTAAAATATCCACGTGGTTTTATTAAACCCGTATTTCTTCTCTTATTTTAAATTAAAATAAAACAATATTTTTGGTCCGTTATAAGACCTCGAAAGTTTTTTTTTTACTAAAAATAAAATTAGGCTAAAAGCCCGTCTAAAGTTTTGGCCCAAAACTAGCTCCATCTAGTCTACTTTGGACTAGATAAATAGTCAATTTCTCTCTTTTTCCTCCCCAAACCCTAGCCCCCAAATGAGATCAATCTCTTCGCCACCGGGTGCAGTTCTTTTCCTCAGACTGAGCTTCATGTCTTCTTGTGCATGGTCCTATCCCGATTAACTTATGGCGCCCCCAAAATCCTCTCTCTAGAACATCTCTGATACTTCTTCTTTTTCCTTGGCCTTGATCCATACGTTGGAACAGTTCTTGCTGGCTCCACTCGATGCCCAAAGAAAATAATTCCAAAGCCACACTCCAGCATGCGCATACATCTACAAATCCTTGTCTACTTGGGCCTTGATCCCATGCGTGCACACCAGCTGAATATACCGTGTTGACGCATGCTTCTGTCCAAATCCAACAACGATCAGCGGGCAACAGCAGCTCCATCGCCTGCCCGTGCCCACCTTGCCTCTTCGACAGCAGCAGGGGTCGGCTGCTCCCGACCACCTCCCCTCGCCTCGTATGCAGCAAAGCCGGCACCGCCGGAAACAACAGTTGTAGCTCCACCCATGTTCTGCCTTGCGTCGCTAGCCAAGCTGCTCCCCTTGATTCCGTGCGCGTGCAGCTGCAAGCTGCCAACCAAGCAGCCCCATGTTATTCTTTATGTCGACCCACACCCATAAGGTGTTCGAGCCTATGCCTGAACTAGCTCAGTCTTGCCAAGGTTCACCGCACATCACTCTTTCTGCCAACAAGTGGTGTGTTGGCTCGTGTGCCTCCTGCAGCGCACAATGTTGGTTATCTTAGCAGGACATTTTTGACCACGTGCGAGCGATATCCGAAAATCCTCGCCAATATCTTTTACGTCAAGTTTCACCGTCCGGCGCCGACATCTCACGGCAAGATCTTCCCGTGTTAACTAATTTATCTACTTTGCTACTTCAACAACAATCTGAAGACCTCCTATCTGCCTCTCCGATCCAAACCGTGAGACCTCACCCTTAGACCTATTTTTACAAATTTTCATATATCTTGTATGCATCAAATTCGGTCATGTGTGCATTGCATATCTTGTGGTTTCAACTTATAAATAGAAACTCATCTATCAATTAGATCTGGAGACTTTAAATATGGAGACTATATGAGGGGTATTCTTGACTTATATTGGCTCTATTTAAATTTGTTTAGCGAACCGATGCCATGTTTTGCCTTATTAAACCAACATTTAAATTGCGAGATAGATAAACAACTGAAACCATATTATTTATTTTTTGGTATTCCGATTCCGCTTAACATTGCTAATTTAGATCGCATGTTGCCATGCCATGCCATGCATCATATCATAAACATGTCGGATCTTCCGCCGTATTATTAAATATCTCATCGGGTGTTTCTTTCTAGTACTTTGCTTCTTCTTGGATACGACGATGAGTCGATGTGAGATACGATAAGCCTCCGGCTACCCGACTTTGTTCCACAGGCGAGCATTCTCCCCCTTCTACCTATTTTGTATTTATACTCTTTACTTCCTTCCTTTGATCTATTGCTATCCTTACTGTCGATGCTATAGTACCGTTCCTTTATTTACCTGCTCCACTATATTGCCTTGGTTATCCTATTGCCTTGTTTGATTAGCTAGCATTTGTCCTTGTGAGTCGTAGGCATGCTTAGTATCGCTCTCATACAGGTGGAACATGATACTTGGATATTGATGGTGGTAATATAATTAAATTGGTGATGTTGGATATGGTTATGGTTTCACCTAATGATAAGGCCCCGGCAGGGACCACCTTTGGTAACTGCTTGAGCCGACCAAGGACCCGTTCGTTCTACGATACTGGGAACCCCCTCAACTACCGGCGCTATTCGTATATCCAGAGGTTACAAAATTGGTTTTCCATTTCGTGCATACGCATAATATGTCCTCGGACATGGGTGAGTTGATATGTCTTCGGACTTGATGTTTTGGTGGATTGCCATGGCTTGCATACATAAATCGCGGTACACGGTGTCGGCACCCACGGTGTGTACAAGTTACCCCGACATGCCCGATACACCAGTAGGCGCAAACACTGTGCCTTCCTTGAGAATCGTCGTACCTCTTGGTTGGTTCCCCACAGTAGGTGATGCCTCTGGATATGCGCGTAGTTATGGGACAGTTCTTGTTGTGAGATTCGGATGGCACGCGTAATATGTTGCCTGATGGGTTGAGCATGTGTTTGGGTATAGTAGTGCACCCCTGCAGGGTAAATCTTTTCGAGAAGCCGTGTGTCCACGGTTATGGGCGCCTCAGGAGTACAGTGTCATGATCATAGACAACGCCACTAATGTTTTGTCACATCCCAAGATTTTCCAAATCTTGTAATGTGAAAAATAAATGAATAAAATAAAACTTTGTTTGATTTTCAGGGCCAGAAGAAACTTTTTGAATACAATTGGAACTTCAAACCAATTTGGATCAAATAAATCCTAAAGGGATTTATAAAGATAAAACATTTAATAAAGGAAAATAAAATGTTTTAGATTACTATCTTGGATCTTTTAAATAAAAGGTTTTTGCTTTCAAAAGAAAAAGTGGATTTATAAATAAAGATTATTTTACAGAGCCAAATTAAACCTTGGCCAAGTATTTAAAATAAAATGTTTTGTTTTGATTAAAAATAGTAAAGGTTTATTTAAATAAAATAATAAGGAATTTATCCAAATTTTATTTAAATAAAAGGCTTTACCATTTTAATTAAAACATCAAAACTTATTGAATTATTTTAAATAAGTTTTCTAAGTATTTTATTTTCTTAATTAAAACCTACTGAAGTGTTTTGGTTTTATTTAGATTTCAAAATAAAGTTTTTAATAAAACAAATCCTATTTTGAATTAAATGAATAAGGTCTATTTTATTTAATTATTAATGGACCCTATAGCAAAAATGTTATTTTGTTTTAAACAAGCTTTCCAAGTATTCTTTACTTTCAATTAATACCTACTGATTTGGTTTTGAAAGTATTTGGATTTCAAAAGAAGATTTTATTAAATAAATCAAACCCTATGTGATTAAATAACTAAAGGTCCATTTTATTTAATTAATGAATGGATCCTAAAAATGAATAAAAATATTATTTTTATTATGGAATTTTGGATTATGCTACTGAACAGAACCAAGTTCAAAAGTTGTGAAGTGTGGTGTTTGTTTGAATTGATTTGGTTGATTGGATTGTTTGTTTGAAATTCAAATCAGTAAATAGAAATGGAAAAAGATAAATCAATCAGACAGAAAAAAAAGAACAAGTCGACCCAGCCCAGCCGGCCCAACTAACCCAGCAACAGCCCACCTCTCTTCCCCAGCGAACCGTTCTTTTCCACTCACACCCGCACCCACAGAATCAATGACAAGTGGACCCTCCCCCTCACTTCCTTTCTCGCTGACAAGCAGACCCCACATCCCCAGCCATCGTCTTCAACGAGACCCCGTCGCCCTGCCGTTGCAGTGAGATTACTCCGGCATTGATTACGCATGAAGGAGGCTTTGATTCCTCGCAATAACCATGCCCCTTTAAACGCCAGTGACTCCTCTCCACTTCCCCTCTGTTTCCCCATCTCAACATGCCCCCAGGCCGCGGAATTTTGCCCTACACTCCCTCTGCTCTGACGACGCTCCGGTGAAAATTCTGGCGACCCAACGCCGCCCCTTGCCTCGTCGACCTCGCACACATACTCCACGCATCCAGGCGCATATCCCCGTGCCATTCATTCATCCGCGAGTGCCCTGTAACCTCGGCTTCGTCGACACTAAGCGTGCGCTGCCGTCTGCCATTACTCCGTCAAGCACCCCAGGTGAACTCCGACCGCCCTAAGCTCTCTCAAGGATGCACGCATCTTCCCCAGGTCATTCCGCGTCTAACCATGCCTCCACTTTGTCTTAGCCCGGTCCTAAACAACGCCAGCAGCGACGCCTGAACGCATCCGACGCCAGGAGCAACTCCGGCGAGCCATTACTCTCACCTCCGTGCGCCCCTTCGCCAGCCAGTGCCTCCTTGAGCTTCCCCATGCGTCTGCGAACACGGTGAGCACATTCTTTTCCTCCCTCGCTTCCTGTAGCATCGACCCCGCCGTCGTCTGACCGTCGCCGCCGCGCGCAGCTGTCAAGCGCCGCCCGTCCTTGGCCTAGTTACTTTGAACCGTAGGATGAGAAACATCTGGCTAGGATTAGTTCTGATCGAAACGGTACGCGTCCATCTGTGCCGCATGTTTCCAGTTAGATCCAACGCACCCCGTAGCCGATCCAAGCGAACCGTTATTGCCCAATCAGGGACAGCCACGTGGCCAGTTTCTGTTTAAAATAGAATTTGAAAACAGATTTGTATGCAGATTTGAAAACCCTATAACTTTTGATCCACACGTCCAAATTTTGCAAATTTGGTATCATTGGAATCAGGGGAACAAACCCTAGCCAACCATGCCCTTAGTTTAGCAAATAGTATCTGTTAGCTTGTTTGAATTTGCAGAAACATTTGTATGCTTGTTAAGGATGTAAAAATTGTTTAAAAATGAATTTGGGGTTAAAATCTTTGGCAATTGGATTGATTTGAACCTACTGACCCTAGGAAACACTTTGTGGACTTAAAAATGTATTTGGTGAAATAAAATAATGATTCTTTGATTTAAAACCATTTCTAGTCAAATAGAAATGTGGTTTATTTATTAAAAATGGTTTTGGAAGAAAACCTTTGGAAAATGTTTTGTTTTAAAACTCTCTGACCACAAACACCAAGTTTTATAGTTTGAAAACATATTTGGTGAACCCTATAGATTAATGCCTTAGTAAAAATATTTCTACACCACATAAAATGATACTTTGTTTTGAAAATGGTTTTGAAGTGAAATCTTTTGCAAATGACTTTGCCACTTTACAAAATGACCAATAGGTGTTTCCAAAATGTCTATGACCCATTAGGAACCACTTTTCCAAATAAAACAAAGCTTGGCATGCTTGCATGCATTACTTTGACTTTATGATTTTGTGTGTTGTTTTGTTTTATTATTTTATGTGATGTTTTGCTTGTTTGGTAGATTGAGTTTGTGCCTTGCTTGATTGATTTGTAGTGACTTGAAGAGTGTGATTGTTGCAAGGACAAGGAGTGAACCTATACCATCTACCAAAAAGGCAAGTGATGCTTCATACTTTCTATCCCATTACTTTCTCTATGCATTAGTGATTTTTCTCTAAGTAAAACTTGCATGGATTTTGCTAAGTATAAACCTTGCTATAGTAAAACCTGTTGGAGATATGCCCAAGAGGCAATAATAAAGTGGTTATTATCATATCTTCACACTTATGATAAATGTTTACATACCATGCTATAATTGTATTAACCGGAAACATTAATACTTGTGAGATTTGTAAACTAAAATAAGAGTCCCTAGTAAAGCCTCTTGTTAAACTAGCTTGTTGGTTAATATATGATCATGGTTTCCTGATCATGAACATAGAGATGTTATTAACAACAGGATCATATCATTAGGAGAATGATGTGATGGACATACTCCTATAGATAAGCGTAGCATAAAGATCAAGTCATTTTAATAGTTCAATTGCTATATGCTTTCTGATACATAGTAACCTAATTCCTTCGACCATGAGATCATGCATATCACCTTTTCCGGATGGATGCTTTGATGTCATCAAACACCACACCGTAACAGGGTGGCTATAAAGGTGGCATTGAGTGTTCAGAAAGTATTGGTTGAAACACATGGATCAAGAGTGGGATTTGTCCATCCATATGACGGATAGATATACTCTGGGCCCTCTCGGTGGAATGTCATCCAATTAGCTTGCAAGCATGTGACTGGGTCACAAGGGATCACATATCACGGGAACGAGAAAAGAGTACTTATCGGTAACGAGGTTGAACTAGGTATGCAGAGATACCGACGATCATAACCTCGGATAAGTAAACTATCGTGAGACAAAGGGAAATTGGTATCGTATGTAAGTGGTTCATTCGATCGCAAAGTAATCGTAGAAATATGTGGGAGCCATATGAATTTCCAGATTCCTCTATTGGTTATTGTTACGAGAAGTGTCTCGATCATGTCCGCATAATTCACGAACCGTAGGGAGACACACTTAAGGATTCGACGTTGTTTTGAGTAGTTATGGTATTATGAGAAAGAGACCGAATGTTGTTCGGAGTCTCGGATGGGATCCGGGATATCACGAGGTGATCCGGAATGGTCCGGAGAATAAGATTCATATAAGGAAAGTCCCGTTTCGGAGTTCGGGAATGATTCCGGTGTTTTCATCGGGAATGTTCTAGAAGGTTCCGGATTGTCCGGCACTCCGGGGGGGGAGGGTACATGAATGCGTCATTGAATGATTGCATCATGTACTAAGTGTTCTTGCTGTTCCAAAAACATGAAAGTCAAATTGCCAGTTTGAAAGTCAAACGGCTAAAACAGGAAACTGTGGAAAACAGGAAACTGTGGGAAACAGGAAACTGTGGGAAACAAGCAAGAGGAGGTTGAAACCAACTTGGAGGAGGAGTTCCTCTCCTCCAAGCCGGCGCCAGCCCTAGGCCGAGTTGGGGAGGGACTCCCTCCCTCCCTGGCGCGCCTAGCCCCTCCACCTATAAAAGGAGGGGCAGGGCTCCTCCTTGAGACACACAAGTTTCTACCTCTAATCTCCGGTTTAGAGCCGTTTTGGTTTAGAGCTTCTAATTGCTTTAGACTGCGGTTTAGAGCCTTCTAATTGGTGTGTCTAATCTCTAGACCACTAATATCCCTCTCTCATAATCCACCATACTCGCTCCGGCTTAAGGCGAAGCCCTGCGGGATCTTCCCTCTACTTCCGGTACCACGCCGTTGTGCTGCCGGAATCGCGAGGAGAGTGCTACAACCTCCGCTGCCTACTGGAATAAGGGAGAGGAAGGTCTTCGTCGAGTACCGAACGTGTGACCGACTGCGGAAGAACTACCAAAACGCAGCGCCGGAAGGATCGTCTACGCGATCTTGAGATCGGAAAGAGTACGACTACATCACCCACGAGAATCTGCTCTCGTTAACCGCTTTGGAATCTTCGAGGGTAAGTTATTCCATCGACTCGTTGCTACAATCTAGTAGATAGATCTTGGCTTGTTTGTTTGTATGTGATAGAAATTTTTTGTTTTCCATGCTACGAACCCCTACAGTGGTATCAGAGCCGTGTCTATATGTAGATCTGTTGCACGAGTAGAACACAATGGTCATTGTGGGCGTTGATGCTTTTATTGTTGATTGCTTCTTGTGTACTTTGCATCTTGCAGTATGTTGGGATGAAGCGGCCCGGGCTAACCTTACATGACATCGTTCATGAGACTTGCTCCACGCTTGACATGCAACTTGTATTGCATAAGTGGCTTTGCGGGTGCCTGTTTCTCCTAGCATAGTTAAGATCCAATTTACAACGGGTGATTAACAATACTAGTATCAATGTTGTGGTTCTTGTTCGTAAGTTAGAACGACACTTATTGAAAGCCCCAAACCACGTAAAATATGCAAAGAAAGTAGAGGCGTCTAACTTTGTTTTGCAGGGGTGTGCAGTGATGTGATATGGCCATGATTGTGATTATATATGATGTATGCAATGTTCCTTATTGTAAGTTGGCAACCGGCAGGAGCCATATGGTTGTCTTTAATTTCTGTTAAGACCCGCGTGTCTATTCAAAGTAGTTGTAATAGTTGAAGCCGGTGGACGACAACCATGGAGAGGCGTCATTGACCTTGATGCAATGCCGGTGATGATGGAGATCATGTTCGTGCTGGAAGATGGAGATCGGAAGCACAAAGAAGAAAGGCCATATCATATCACATATTATGAATTGCATGTGATGTTAATCCTTTATGCATCTTGTATTGCTTAGTAGATGACGGTAGCATTATAAGATGATCCCTCATGCACATGAATTTCAAGTCATAATGTGTTCACCCTTAGTTAGCACCATTGCTAAAGCTTGTTGTTTCGAAGCACCACGTGATGATCGGGTGTGTTAGATTCTACAAGTGTATACAACGTGAGCAAGCCAGATTTGCTCATGCGGAAACTAAGGTTTGATCTTGACGAGCCTAGCATGTACAGACATGGCCTCAGGAACACGGATTACCGAAAGGTAGAGCATGAGTCATATAGTAGATATGATGAACATGTTGATTGTTCGCCATTGAAGCTATATCAACTCTCGTGATGATCGGTTTTGATGTGGTGGATTTGGTTCGTGTGATCACTAAAACAATGTGAGGGATATTGTTTTGAGTGGGAGTTCACCTAGATTAATTTAATTATTAATTAGAACTCAATTTATCATAAACTAAATCAAAGTGAATTTGCATAGTTGTTGTAGTCATTGGCATCCGTTTACCACCTTGCGCTTAGTTATAATTGAGATGATAGAACTATAGAATTCTGGTTAGTTACTTTACGAACTGGTATCGTATTGTTTTGAAGTGTTAATCTAAAGTTTAAAAGTCCTATTGCAAACTTTCAGTAAGTTCCGGTTACTCCATGAAGTTTAATAATTAGTATTAAATCAAGAGTAACAATTCGAAGTGTTAGTATATAAGTGTCATGTTTGTCTCCATAATTCTTGATATTCAAAGGATTCTCCTAATATCAAGGTTATCTAAGGATCTGAAAGAGTTGTTTCAGAAACCATGATGTGTGGAAGATATTGTGATATCTGAAACGAAGTTTTGGTTGCAACATGATTGAGTATAATATGGCAAAGTTCATGTTCTCATATTTTGATGAGAATTTGCAAAAGGTTGGAGACACTAGTTGTCCTAATCCTCCAAAAGGTTTTGGATAGCAACATTATACTTGTGATTCACCGTTACAAGCTAAAAGTAGCTTGATCATGGATAAATCCATAATGAGGGTGAATATTTGACGTAGGTAAAATGTTTACTACACCAAGAAGATTACTAAATAAAGGAATTTGAAAGAACACCAAACATTTGATGATGGTGATCTACTTCAAAGTGCAAGTCCAAAGACATTGGTATTTAACTATACATGTTTTGGACTATGTGTCATATGTATGACTCCACTATTGATATTGATAGATTCTTTCAAACAGAAAAGGAAATACTGAAAGAGAATCTCATAAATATATGGCAGAAAAGAAAAGACTAGAATTGTTCAGTTTAAGTATATAGATGATATACATGTTATGGATATATTCTTTGCTTATTAAACAATGTGGTTCTTAAGTATTTGATACTGAATTTGTTGGTGTGAATCGTCATACGAAACAACACAATTCATGAACTACAATGGCCTAAGTAACTAGCAAAAGAATATGTGATGATGTTCATCGAGAACAAATAAAGGGTTATTGTGTTGCTCGTTAAACATCAAAGCTTGCCTTCAAAGATTTGTTTTATCAGGTATTATGAGAACAAAAGGGTTGTTCAAATAATTGCCGTAATCCATAAAAGATGGATGATTCGCAAGTCTCGTTGGAGAGATCACATCCATAAAACTAGTGCTAAAGATGTCGAAAGACAAATTGATTGAAAGATCACTTAGGAAGTGACATCGCCGTTTAAATTATATTGGAAAGAAAACATGAAGAAACTCCATGTGGATGGAATTTTGGAGTCTTTTGATTTTTGATCAAATGACACTTGTGAAACTTTCCTAGAGATAATTGAAACTTCGTTCATAGGCCAAAAGGGAACGAAAGACTAGCTTATTGGAACTTGTACATATTGTTGTACGAAATCCATTATGTGTAGTCAAGAGCGATGGATTTCAACTTCATATGCTTTCTCCAAAATTTGAGTGAATATATGAATATTTACTTAATAAGGATGAAGTATGAAACATTTGAAAAGTTCGAAGACTTTCAAGATGAAGTGCAAAATCATTGTAACAAGAATATAAATAGTTTATGATAAGATCATAAAGGAAGATATTTGAGTTACAAGTTTAGCATAATACCTAAGATTTAAGGAACCGTTCCGTGGATTTGCATTTTCCCGAAACACCATAAGAGTATGGAGAGTTCGAGATATGTAATTAAACCTTGTTTGACATGGTAAGATCGAAGGTGTAATTCGTAAAACTGTCATTATATTTTAAAGATTAAAAGCTTTAGAGATTATCGTTTTTCCACTGAAAAGAGCTCCATCATAATCCGTTGAAATGACACCATATGTTATGGTTTGGGATAAAACCCAAGTTGTCCTTTCTTAAACATTGGTATGCTATGCATAAGAAAGATGTTTGCAACCAAAGTCGGATGAAACTGTCTTTGTTAAAATATTCCTCCATAACACCGGAGACAAAAGTGTTTGTCACTTAGAACGTCAAGTTTCTTTGAGAAGGAATTTTTCGTGAAAAGTTAAGTGGGAGGACAATAGAACTTTGATAAGGTTAAAAGAACCTTAGCTATATGTGCAGAGTTGCGCAGCGCCGAAAAGTGTTCCGGAGGCAGCAACAAAGCTCATGGCTCACATACCTCAAAGGTTGTGGTCACGGTGATCTAAGTTCCTATTGAAACAAGTAGATCGGGTAAACAATCAAATACCAAGATTTGAGGGTTGAATCATTATTTGAGAATAATGAACCGACTACATACAAAGAAGCGATGATGGGCCCTGACTCCGTCAAATGACTTGAAGCCATAAAATCCGTGATAGTTCCATACACGAGAAATCAAGTTTTGAACTTGAAGGACCCTCGAGAAAGGTGTAAGACCTTACAGTTGTGTCTGGATCTATAAAGAAATAGACATGGATGTTTTACATCTATGAAATAGTCGACATGTTGGGAAAGAGTTCACAAAATGTTCAAAGGTTGACTATGACGAGATTTGATCTTTCATAGTGATATTTAGTCTAGACGGATTAATGTAGCAACCACTACATATAATTTGTTATATGGTAGTTGAATAAACAAAACAAGTTCTTCTAATAGAATCATTACCTAGGACATGTGCATAACACGGTCCATAGGGTTTTGTTAATTCAAAAGGATGCTAAAAGCATATGCAACCTTCAATGGTTAAAGTGAGCATCGCGGAGTTGGAATCTTCACTGTGATGAAACTGTTAAAGGAGTTTAAAAGTTCATCAGAGACGATGGAGATGCTTGCATTTGCAAGAAATTAAGTGGGAGCGCTAAGACATGTTTCTAATACATTATGTGGAAGACATATTGTTGATTGGAAATAATGTATCTTTTATTAACACATATTAAGAATTTCATCCCGATGAAAGACTTAGGCAAAACCTAAATATTTGGCATCAATAGACGCTAATATGGTTGTGCCAGAAGTACATAGACGAGATATTGAATGAGTTCAATATAGAAACTACAAGAAAGGTTCTTGTGGCACAGAAAGGATTGAAAGAGTTCAATGTTGATGATATATTCAAGTGTATTGACATTTGGTAAAGTGAAACAAATAATCAAGTATAGATTGATACTTGATGTATGAAATCATAAAGAGTATTTATATCAATCATACTGTGATATGTACAAATCCAGATATGTCCTATGCTCTAAATGTTGTGAGCATATACTAGAATGATTCGTAAGATGATCATTGGACAATAGTAAGGATATTCTTATGATCTTTTGGAAGAACTAAGAGTATATTATTTGTAGAAGTGACAAATAGATGGTTAGTTCATTGTAAAAGTACTACATTGATACTAGCTTTGTCACAAAGTACAAATTAAGTTTATCTCAATCTAAACTAAGGGTGGCACAATATAATGGAAAGTGAGTTCCATAATGGATTTGGATGAGTTCCAAAGTTAAGACATTGTGATAGATACTACAACAAAAGGCTAAGTATATGACTGCTGTTTTAGCAGCAAAAGAGGGCATTTGTGTCAAGTAGTTTTTTATCAAACTAGGTGTAGTTCACAGTGGGATAATACTATGAAGATATATTGTGCGACAATATTATCAACATGTTTTAACCCCAAAGAGCTAAAGGTCACACCGAAAGACCAAATTTATACAAAGCCATCTCATTAGAGAATGAGTGATGCGTAGAGACGCAAAGACATGCAATTACACACGGACCTGAAAGTGTCAGATCCAGAGATCAGTTGACCACTAGCAATCATGTACATACAACACCGGAAAGCCATAGGTGTTGAATACACAAAGGTTTGAAACTAGATTATTGACTCTAGTGCAAGTGGGAGACTGTTGGAGATATGCCCAAGAGGCAATAATAAAGTGGTTATTATTATATCTTCACACTTATGATAAATGTTTACATACCATGCTATAATTGTATTAACCGGAAACATTAATACTTGTGTGATTTGTAAACTAAAATAAGAGTCCCTAGTAAAGCCTCTTGTTAAACTAGCTTGTTGGTTAATATATGATGATGGTTTCCTGATCATGAACATAGAGATGTTATTAACAACAGGATCATATCATTAGGAGAATGATGTGATGGACATACTCCTATAGATAAGCGTAGCATAAAGATCAAGTCATTTTAATAGTTCAATTGCTATATGCTTTCTGATACATAGTAACCTAATTCCTTCGACCATGAGATCATGCATATCACCTTTTCCGGATGGATGCTTTGATGTCATCAAACACCACACCGTAACAGGGTGGATATAAAGGTGGCATTGAGTATTCACAAAGTATTGGTTGAAACACATGGATCAAGAGTGGGATTTGTCCATCCATATGACGGATAGATATACTCTGGGCCCTCTCGGTGGAATGTCATCCAATTAGCTTGCAAGCATGTGACTGGGTCACAAGGGATCACATATCACGGGAACGAGAAAAGAGTACTTATCGGTAACGAGGTTGAACTAGGTATGCAGAGATACCGACGATCATAACCTCGGATAAGTAAACTATCGTGAGACAAAGGGAAATTGGTATCGTATGTAAGTGGTTCATTCGATCGCAAAGTAATCGTAGAAATATGTGGGAGCCATATGAATTTCCAGATTCCTCTATTGGTTATTGTTCGGAGAAGTGTCTCGATCATGTCCGCATAATTCACGAACCGTAGGGAGACACACTTAAGGATTCGACATTGTTTTGAGTAGTTATGGTATTATGAGAAAGAGACCGAATGTTGTTCGGAGTCTCGGATGGGATCCGGGATATCACGAGGTGATCCGGAATGGTCCGGAGAATAAGATTCATATAAGGAAAGTCCCGTTTCGGAGTTCGGGAATGATTCCGGTGTTTTCATCGGGAATGTTCTAGAAGGTTCCGGATTGTCCGGCACTCCGGGGGGGGGGAGGGTACATGAATGTGTCATTGAATGATTGCATCATGTACTAAGTGTTCTTGCTGTTCCAAAAACATGAAAGTCAAATTGCCAGTTTGAAAGTCAAACGGCTAAAACAGGAAACTATGGAAAACAGGAAACTGTGGGAAACAGGAAACTGTGGGAAACAAGCAAGAGGAGGTTGAAACCAACTTGGAGGAGGAGTTCCTCTCCTCCAAGCCGGCGCCAGCCCTAGGCCGAGTTGGGGAGGGACTCCCTCCCTCCCTGGCGCGCCTAGCCCCTCCACCTATAAAAGGAGGGGCAGGGCTCCTCCTTGAGACACACAAGTTTCTACCTCTAATCTCCGGTTTAGAGCCGTTTTGGTTTAGAGCTTCTAATTGCTTTAGCCTGCGGTTTAGAGCCTTCTAATTGGTGTGTCTAATCTCTAGACCACTAATAGCCCTCTCTCATAATCCACCATACTCGCTCCGGCTTAAGGCGAAGCCCTGCGGGATCTCCCCTCTACTTCCGGTACCACGCCGTTGTGCTGCCAGAATCGCGAGGAGAGTGCTACAACCTCCGCTGCCTGCTGGAATAAGGGAGAGGAAGGTCTTCGTCGAGTACCGAACGTGTGACCGACTGCGGAAGCGCTGCCGGAACGCAGCGCCGGAAGGATCGTCTACGCGATCTTGAGATCGGAAAGAGTACGACTACATCACCCACGAGAATCTGCTCTCGTTAACCGCTTTGGAATCTTCGAGGGTAAGTTATTCCATCGACTCGTTGCTACAATCTAGTAGATAGATCTTGGCTTGTTTGTTTGTATGTGATAGAATTTTTTTGTTTTCCATGCTACGAACCCCTACAAAACCTAGTAGATGAAACCTTAGTGGAAATCTTCCTAAGTTAAGATTCATATTACTATCAAGCTTAGCCTAGCTAATAGAAAACATGGGTGGAATATATATTCACACTATGGAAAAATTTCAAAGTCTGAGGACTTGTGTTTTGTTTAACAAAACAACTAAGTTAATGAATCACCTGGGTGGAATGGGACTTGCTTGGTGGTTTTTGGTTGAGTGGTTCACAAGGCCCATGTTTATGGTTTACCTTGTGTATCTCACTTGTGGATGGCCACCCAGGAACAAAGAGATTTGAGATGTCAAATGTTGAGAAGCTTCAAGTGCAACCACTTGGCAATATGGGCTCTGCCATGATCATATAGGTTGCAAGAACTTAGCCATATGGACAGTGGGTGGTAGTGTTTGATAGGTTGGAGCGCGTCCATTTTGGTCTAAGGGAAGGCTTCTGAAAGATCTTGTCTTGGGAAACCAAGTCTTGTGGGGAAAGTGCACCACCTCTGCAGAGTGTAAAATCTAAGTACTTAGCCATGTCCCTGGTAAAGGACAATTTGAGCATCAAGACATGGAAGCAATCAAGAATCTCATCAAATTTCTAAGTTAAATCTTGTGGTTTGAACAAGGGTTGTTTGGAATCTTCAATCTTTGATTGAGAGATGCCTTGGTTAAAGGATCTTCAAATCTTTGATTGAGAAAAATGATTTTTGCCAAGCAAAACTTAGTATTTTCAAATGTTAAGGAATAATCTATTTTGAGCAATGCAAGCCTTAACTCCACTTAGCCAAATGAATATAGATGATATACTCCACTATACTACCATAGTATCACTTGCCAATACAATTCAAATGTATTGACCCTTGTGGCTATAACTTGTAATGTTGCAGGTTTGATTGATTTTAGTGAAGATTGATTGATTAGGATTACAAAGTCTACAACCAACATCTGCCTGTGGCACTTTCAAGATGAAGGACCCCATGCTTATAGTTATTCCGCTGCAATGTAATGTAATAGCCAAATGAGCTATGTAATGATGTAATAAAATTTTGTTATTCCTGGTTATAAAGGTATAATATGACCTTTGTTTCTTGATATTACATCTTAATTGTGGATGCTAGCTATTGATCCAGGGACTAGCATTGTAAACACAGGGGGCTCTATCTTATTAAAGATTGGAACCTCTACAGATGGTATCAGAGCATTGTGTTGCCTGTAGAATTTGTAAACCTAGGATTGGACAAAACCCCTTAGAAAAATAGGAGTTATACTTGTTCCAAAAACTTATTACAAAAACACTTGTAAACTCTTTCCTCAACCATTTTGGTTTCAACTCTACTTCTCTTCTATTTCAACTTGATGGAAAAACCTACCCCATGACCAAAGACTTCACCATGTGCAAAGGACTACTTCAACTTATTCAACTCTAATGGCTTCAACATCTTCAGCATATTCACCAAGGACTTCCAACTTGGATACCACTAAGGACTACAAGTGAGACAAGGAAATCTTGCTCAAGATATGGAGACTAAGGACATGCAAAATTAGAAGGAGTTCACTTCACTTGAAGTATTGTGACCAAAAGTTTTTCCAAGGAAACCAAGATCTCATGCAAGAAGAATGAACCAAGAAGGAAGGAAAGATCACAAGTGAACCATATAGATGGACCACCATATTATAGTTAAGTCTAACACACCAACTTATGTGGTGTAACAAAAATATTTTTGGTTGCCTAAAAATATGCTTGAAACTTGTTGTTTGAGTGGAATGTTTGTTTGTGATTGCTTGCACATTGCTTGTGTGAATTGTGATGTGTGTGATTGGAATTATTCCCTTAGAAATATTTTGCCTATTCTAATCCCTACCCAACCCAAACAGATGACTACTCCAAGAAACTCCAACATCAAGGTTGATGACAACAACAACAACCAATAGGACAACATGAGAGAACTTATAACAACCCAAAACCAATTGAGCCAAGAGACAACTCAGCTTTTAGCCAACAACAATGGACTAGACCCAGCCATACAAAGGATTTTGAAACTTCAATCCCAATTGTTGCAAGGATTGGTTACTCAAGTGATCAACATGGGAGAAAACTTTTCCCAAAGAGCTAATGACAACAAGGATGACAAAGATGTTAATCTAGAAGGAATCCAAGCTAGCAATACTTGTAGAGACAAGGATCATGCATCCAAGGAGCATGAAGATCAATGCCCCAAGAAGAGAGAAAGATCTCCCACCTATGAAGAACATGAACTAGAAGAACTCCTAGCTTTGGAGAGACCCAAAAAGAAGATGAAATACAAAAGCCAGTTGCAATGTTACAATTGCAAAGAGATGGAACACTATGCCAGTGAATGCCCAGAAAAGAAGAAGAGCCAAGAAGACAAACAAAAGCTAGTGAAACCCAAGATGAGGAAGGATATTAGCCAAGTGATGTGCAAACACTGCAAGGAGTTAGGACATTATGCATCATATTGCCCAGAGAAGCCACCTCAAGACCTCAAACTTATAACATGTTTCAAATGCAAGGAACTAGGCCACTATGCAAACAATTGTCCAGAAAAGATGAAGAACAAGTTAAAAAAGTCTATGAAGGATCTCAACCTTGGCCCATGAGTCAAGTATGGAAACCAAGGACACCATGCAAATGTTTGCTTAGAGAAATTTTCCCCAGGATCCCAAGAAGGACAATATGTAATTTAGTTTGAAAATTTTTAAGGGTGGTAGTACCCTAATTGTTTTGAGCCAACTTGTAACCTCTAACCTCCCCAAATCTCGGGACGAGATTTATTTTAAGGGTGGTAGCCTGTCACATCCCAAGATTTTCCAAATCTTGTAATGTGAAAAATAAATGAATAAAATAAAACTTTGTTTGATTTTCAGGGCCAGAAGAAACTTTTTGAATACAATTGGAACTTCAAACCAATTTGGATCAAATAAATCCTAAAGGGATTTATAAAGATAAAACATTTAATAAAGGAAAATAAAATGTTTTAGATTACTATCTTGGATCTTTTAAATAAAAGGTTTTTGCTTTCAAAAGAAAAAGTGGATTTATAAATAAAGATTATTTTACAGAGCCAAATTAAACCTTGGCCAAGTATTTAAAATAAAATGTTTTGTTTTGATTAAAAATAGTAAAGGTTTATTTAAATAAAATAATAAGGAATTTATCCAAATTTTATTTAAATAAAAGGCTTTACCATTTTAATTAAAACATCAAAACTTATTGAATTATTTTAAATAAGTTTTCTAAGTATTTTATTTTCTTAATTAAAACCTACTGAAGTGTTTTGGTTTTATTTAGATTTCAAAATAAAGTTTTTAATAAAACAAATCCTATTTTGAATTAAATGAATAAGGTCTATTTTATTTAATTATTAATGGACCCTATAACAAAAATGTTATTTTGTTTTAAACAAGCTTTCCAAGTATTCTTTACTTTCAATTTATACCTACTGATTTGGTTTTGAAAGTATTTGGATTTCAAAAGAAGATTTTATTAAATAAATCAAACCCTATGTGATTAAATAACTAAAGGTCCATTTTATTTAATTAATGAATGGATCCTAAAAATGAATAAAAATATTATTTTTATTATGGAATTTTGGATTATGCTACTGAACAGAACCAAGTTCAAAAGTTGTGAAGTGTGGTGTATGTTTGAATTGATTTGGTTGATTGGATTGTTTGTTTGAAATTCAAATCAGTAAATAGAAATGGAAAAATATAAATCAATCAAACAGAAAAAAAAGAACAAGTCGACCCAGCCCAGCCGGCCCAACTAACCCAGCAACAGCCCACCTCTCTTCCCCAGCGAACCGTTCTTTTCCACTCACACCCGCACCCGCAGAATCAATGACAAGTAGACCCTCCCCCTCACTTCCTTTCTCGCTGACAAGCAGACCCCACATCCCCAGCCATCGTCTTCAACGAGACCCCGTCGCCCTGCCGTTGCAGTGAGATTACTCCGGCGTTGATTACGCATGAAGGAGGCTTTGATTCCTCGCAATAACCATGCCCCTTTAAACGCCAGTGACTCCTCTCCACTTCCCCTCTGTTTCCCCATCTCAACACGCCCCAGGCCGCGGAATTTTGCCCTACACTCCCTCTGCTCCGACGACGCTCCGGTGAAAATTCCGGCGACCCAACGCCGCCCTTGCCTCGTCGACCTCGCACACATACTCCACGCATCCAGGCGCATATCCCCGTGCCATTCATTCATCCGCGAGTGCCCTGTAACCTCGGCTTCGTCGACACTAAGCGTGCGCCGCCGTCTGCCATTACTCCGTCAAGCACCCCAGGTGAACTCCGACCGCCCTAAGCTCTCTCAAGGATGCACGCATCTTCCCCAGGTCATTCCGTGTCTAACCATGCCTCCACTTTGTCTTAGCCCGGTCCTAAACAACGCCAGCAGCGACGCCTGAACGCATCCGACGCCAGGAGCAACTCCGACGAGCCATTACTCTCACCTCCGTGCGCCCCTTCGCCAGCCAGTGCCTCCTTGAGCTTCCCTAGGCGTCTGCGAACACGGTGAGCACATTCTTTTCCTCCCTCTCTTCCTGTAGCATCGACCCCGCCGTCGTCTGACCGTCGCCGCCGCGCGTAGCTGTCAAGCGCCGCCCGTCCTTGGCCTAGTTACTTTGAACCGTAGGATGAGAAACATCTGGCTAGGATTAGATCTGATCGAAACGGTACACGTCCATCTGTGCCGCACGTTTCCAGTTAGATCCAACGCACCCCGTAGCCGATCCAAGCGAACCGTTATTGCCCAATCAGGGACAGCCACGTGGCCAGTTTCTGTTTAAAATAGAATTTGAAAACAGATTTGTATGCAGATTTGAAAACCCTATAACTTTTGATCCACACGTCCAAATTTTGCAAATTTGGTATCATTGGAATCAGGGGAACAAACCCTAGCCAACCATGCCCTTAGTTTAGCAAATAGTATCTGTTAGCTTGTTTGAATTTGCAGAAACATTTGTATGCTTGTTAAGGATGTAAAAATTGTTTAAAAATGAATTTGGGGTTAAAATCTTTGGAAATTGGATTGATTTGAACCTACTGACCCTAGGAAACACTTTGTGGACTCAAAAATGTATTTGGTGAAATAAAATAATGATTCTTTGATTTAAAACCATTTCTAGTCAAATAGAAATGTGGTTTATTTATTAAAAATGGTTTTGGAAGAAAACCTTTGGAAAATGTTTTGTTTTAAAACTCTCTGACCACAAACACCAAGTTTTATAGTTTGAAAACATATTTGGTGAACCCTATAGATTAATGCCTTAGTAAAAATATTTCTACACCACATAAAATGATACTTTGTTTTGAAAATGGTTTTGAAGTGAAGTCTTTTGCAAATGACTTTGCCACTTTACAAAATGACCAATAGGTGTTTCCAAAATGTCTATGACCCATTAGGAACCACTTTTCCAAATAAAACAAAGCTTGGCATGCTTGCATGCATTACTTTGACTTTATGATTTTGTGTGTTGTTTTGTTTTATTATTTTATGTGATGTTTTGCTTGTTTGGTAGATTGAGTTTGTGCCTTGCTTGATTGATTTGTAGTGACTTGAAGAGTGTCATTGTTGCAAGGACAAGGAGTGAACCTATACCCTCTACCAAAAAGGCAAGTGATGCTTCATACTTTCTATCCCATTACTTTCTCTATGCATTAGTGATTTTTCTCTAAGTAAAACTTGCATGGATTTTGCTAAGTATAAACCTTGCTATAGTAAAACCTAGTAGATGAAACCTTAGTGGGAATCTTCCTAAGTTAAGATTCCTATTACTATCAAGCTTAGCCTAGCTAATAGAAAACATGGGTGGAATATATATTCACACTATGGAAAAATTTCAAAGTCTGAGGACTTGTGTTTTGTTTAACAAAACAACTAAGTTAATGAATCACCTGGGTGGAATGGGACTTGCTTGGTGGTTTTTGGTTGAGTGGTTCACAAGGCCCATGTTTATGGTTTACCTTGTGTATCTCACTTGTGGATGGCCACGCAGGAACAAAGAGATTTGAGATGTCAAATGTTGAGAAGCTTCAAGTGCAACCACTTGGCAATATGGGCTCTGCCATGATCATATAGGTTGCAAGAACTTAGCCATATGGACAGTGGGTGGTAGTGTTTGATAGGTTGGAGCGTGTCCATTTTGGTCTAAGGGAAGGCTTCTGAAAGATCTTGTCTTGGGAAACCAAGTCTTGTGGGGAAAGTGCACCACCTCTGCAGAGTGTAAAATCTAAGTACTTAGCCATGTCCCTGGTAAAGGACAATTTGAGCATCAAGACATGGAAGCAATCAAGAATCTCATCAAATTTCTAAGTTAAATCTTGTGGTTTGAACAAGGGTTGTTTGGAATCTTCAATCTTTGATTGAGAGATGCCTTGGTTAAAGGATCTTCAAATCTTTGAAGATGAAGGACCCCATGCTTATAGTTATTCCGCTGCAATGTAATGTAATAGCCAAATGAGCTATGTAATGATGTAATAAAATTTTGTTATTCCTAGTTATAAAGGTATAATATGACCTTTGTTTCTTGATATTACATCTTAACTGTGGATGCTAGCTATTGATCCAGGGACTAGCATTGTAAACACAGGGGGCTCTATCTTATTAAAGATTGGAACCTCTACATGTTTTGCCTCTAATAATATGAGTAGTAATTAGCCTTACCAACTAAACACCTGCTTAACTAAAATTACCACCGTGTGTGTTCCGCAAGGGGACTTCCTCGACTGGTCTTCAAGGGGGAAATATTCGGATGGGATATGCAATGCACACATGACCAAATTTGATGCATACAAGATATATGAAAATTTGTAAAAATAGGTCTAAGGGTGAGGTCTAACGGTTTGGATCGGAGAGGCAGAGAGGAGGTCTTCAGATTGTTGTTGAAGTAGCAAAGTAGATAAATTAGTGAACACGGGAAGATCTTGTCGTGAGGTGTTGGCGCCGGACGGTGAAACTTGACGTAAAATATATTGGCGAGGATTTTCGGATATCGCTCGCACGCGGTCAAAAATGTCCTCCTAAGATAACCAACATTGTGCGCTGCAGGAGGCACACGAGCCAACACACCACTTGTTGGCAGAAAGAGTGATGTGAGGTGAACCTTGGCAAGACTGAGCTAGTTCAGGCATAGGCTCGAACACCTTATGAGTGTAGGTCGACATAAAGAATAACATGGGGCTGCTTGGTTGGCAGCTTGCAGCTGCACGCGCATGGAATCAAGGGGAGCAGCTTGGCTAGCGACGCAAGGCAGAACCTGGGTGGAGCTACAACTGTTGTTTCCGGCGGTGCCGGCTTCGCTGCACACGAGGCGAGGGGAGGTGGTCGGGAGCAGCCGACCCCTGCTGCTGTCGAAGAGGCAAGGTGGGCACATGGGTTTAATAAAACCACGTGGATATTTTAGAAAAACAAAAATAGTTTTTAGCAAAATAGTTTGCGGTAAAAAAATGCGAATAAAATATGCATGATGATGTCATGATGATGCACAAAATAAAATAACAATCAATTTATAATTTTTAATATTTCCAGGCATTACAAAAAACTCCACGAAACCTTGATACGTCGGAAACGTATCTATAATTTTTGATGTTCCATGCTTGTTAGTATCTACTTTGCTTTGCTTGTCTACACTTTGAGGTGCTTTTTACATGTTTTCTGGTACTAACCTATTAACAAGTTGCCACAGTGCCAGATGCCTGTTTTCTGCTATTTTTGGTTTCAGAAAAGTTAGTAAAGAAATATTCTCGGAATTGGACGGGACAAACGTTAAAGTCAATTACTTTCCGTGGGGAACAAGAAGTCCAGAGAGGATCCGGTGAGGCGGGCTAGGGCGCCCAGACCCCCTAGGCGCGGGTGTGCCCTGCCCCACGCCTGGGATGGGTGTGGGCCCCCTGGCCGCCGCCGCGGCCTCCCCCTTCGCCTATAAGAAGCCCCCCAATGCAAAAACCCTAAGCACCCGATCAAATCTCCATGAAACCATCAGTAGCCGCTGCCACCATCGTCCCAAGATCGGGGGGATCTGAAGTTCTTCCCAGCACCCTGCCGGAGGGGAGATCATCCCGGAGGCCTTCTCTCCGGTATGATGCGTGAGTAGTTCCACCTTGGACTATGGGTCCATGTAGTAGCTAGATGGTTGTATCTCCTCCTTTGTGCTTTCATGTATAGATCTTGTGAGCTCCGTTCATGATCAAGAACTAATCTATTTGTAATCATGCATGTTGTGTTTGCGGGGATCCGATGGATATTGAGATTATTATGTTGGTTCGATTAATGGTTTTTTCTTTATGATTCTATCATGTCTGTGTTGTTTGTGATCTTGCATGCTCTCCGTCGTTAGTATCTATCTTGGCCAAGTAGTTGCTAGTGACTCCAAGAGGGGGTATTTATGCTCGATAGTGGGTTCATGCCTCTAGTTTCCAAGGGAAGTGAAAATAATCTCTTCGGTTGTAGATGTCCTGTTGCTACTAGGGAGAAAACAACGGTATCTTGTGCATGGAACAAGTGGACTGCATACCTTACACACTTTGCTTAAAGCATTTGTTGTTGCTTGTAATTTAATACTGGAGGGGGTTCGGATGATAACCTGAAGGTGGACTTCTAGTCATAGATGCAGTTGGATAGAGGTCTATGTATATTGTTGTATTGCCCAATCGAATCTCATAGGATCTTTTTTATGGTATTGCATTGTTATGCCTTGCTCAGTTCATGTTAATTGCCCTGCTGTAATTTGTTTACCCTTCATGCCATGTTGTTTATCTAAGGAGAGCGCCTCTAGTGAACTATGTGTTGGAATTATGCTCTAGAGGCAATAATAAAGATGTTATTATTATAATTCTTGTTCATGATAAAGTTTATATTCCATGCTAGAATTGTATTAAGCGGAAACATTAATACTTGTGTGGTTTGTGAACAACACCGTGTCCCTGGTACGCCTCTAAGGACTAGCTCATTGATCAATGATGGTTAAGGTTTCCTAACCATAGACATGAGTTGTCAATTGATAATGAGATCATTTCATTGGAGAATGATATGATGGACAGACCCAAACTAAGCGAAGCAATTAGATCGTATCATCGTGTTCATCTTTGCGAAGCTTTTCCTATGTCAAATATTGTATTCCTTAGACCATGAGATAATACAACTCCCTGGTATCGGAAGAAAGCTTTGAGGTCATCAAACGTCATCCTATGAGAGGGTGATCATAAAGGTGTCTCTCAGGTGATCGGAAAGTATCTGTTGGGTTGTATGTATCGAGATGGGATTTGTCCCTCCCAAGTTGGAGAGATATACTTCGGGCCCACTCGGTAATCGATATCAACACCGCTTGCAAGCATGTGGTTAAGGAGTTAATCACAAAGTGATATCGGATTACGGAACGAGTAAAGTACTTACTGTGAACGAGATTGAACTAGGTATGACGGTACCGACGATCGAATCTCGGGCAAGTAAAATATCGCGAGACGAAGGGAATATATATATGGGATTGTTTGAATCCTGACATCGTGGTTCATCCGATATGATCATTGATGAATGTGTGGGAGTCAATATGGGTGCCCAGACCCCGTTGTTGATTATTGATAGAAGATCATGTCTGCATATTCTCGAACCCGCAGGGTCACACACTTAACGTGTCTCGACGCTAGGATAGATTGGATAATTGGTTTATGAATTTTTGTTCGGAGTCTTGGATGGGATCCGGGACATCACGAGAGGTTCCGGAATGGTCCGGAGAATAAGATTCATATAAGGCAGTGCAGTTTTTGGAGTTCGGAATTGTTCCGGGTTAATCGGTATTGTACCGGAAGCTTCTAGAACCTTCCGGAAGGGGACCAACATGGCCCCTCCTTCCGGGAGGGGGCATGGGCCTATGAGGGAGTGTCCTGGCCGCATTGGGCCATGGGCACAAGGCCCCATAGGGCCCAGCCGATCCTAGAGAGTTTAAATCGTTTAAACTAGAGATAGGGTTTCTAGAAGAGGGGAGAGTCCATGCCCCCCACTCCTTATCCTTTGGACTTGGGGGAGGGGCTAGGGCTGCGCCCCCCCTCTATATAAAGAGGGGTGGGGGCGCACCAACCCCCTACACCTTTCCTCCAAACCCTAGCCGCCTTGCTAGCTTTCCTCTCTCCCTCCCGACTGTTTGTAGGCGAAGCCCTGCTGCAGAAATTCTCCACCATATACACCACGCCGTCGTGTTGTAGATCCAATCTATCTCTCCACCATACTTGCTGGTCCGAGGAAGGAGGAGACGTCGAGGTGCTGCACGTGTGCATCTCACGGAGGCACCGCCACTTGTGGTGCTAGATCGGATCGGATCGCGAGGAGAAGAAGCGAGTACGACTACATCACCCACGTTCCGACGAACGTTCCGCTGTGCGAATCTTAAAGGATATGAATATCTAATCCAATCTCTCTCATTGATTGCATCTCCTAGATTAGATCTTGGCTTTTCCTCTGTTCGCATCCGTAGAAAATTTTGATTTACTATGCCGCGAAACCCTTCAGTGGTATCAGAGCTAGATCTATGCGTAGATGTGTTTCACGAGTAGAACGCAACATGGTTGTTGCGGGCGTTGATGTTTTCTGTTGCAAGCCTCTTGTTTGTGTTCTTCTTATGACGCGGGATAGTGAGATTGAAGCGGTCCAGGCCAACCTTACGCGACATCGTTCGCGAGACCGGCTCTGCACTTGACGTGTGGCTTGTTCCACACATGCGGCTGGTGGATGTCAGTTTCTCTCACTATAGTTGTCATGGGATTAACACCGGAGTTTGGCAACCATAATATCACCGTTGTGGCTTTCCGTAGGTAAGAATCGTTCTTAGCATCTACTCCCATAAGCCACGTAAAACATGCAACAACAAAGTAGAGGCGTCTAACTTGTTTTTGCAGGGAGTGTTTTCTGTGATATGGTATGGCCCAAGATGTGATGTGTATATTGTATGCGATGATCATGTTTTGTAATGTTTCACGACTTGCATGTCGATGAGTACACAACCGGCAGGAGCCATATGGTTGTCTTTATAATTGTGTATGACCTGCGAGTCAACTTCTTATACGCCATGTAATAGCTTTACTTTATCGCTAAGTAGTTATCAATAGTTGTAGTTGCTATTCGTGGTGGAGGAAATCATGGTGGAGTGATGGAGATCATGCCGGAACGCACAAGATGGAGATCATTGCGCGAGGATTGGCTATACCATGTCACATAAAGTTATATGCATGTGATGTTTATCCCTTTATGTATCTTATTATGCTTAGATCGCGACGGTAGCATTATAAGATGATTCCTCACTTAAAGATCAAGATAAAAACTGTGTTCTCCCCAAGTATGCACCGTTGCAAAAGTTCGTCGTGTCCAAGCATCACGTGATGATCGGGTGCTATAGACTCTACGCTCACATACAACGGGTGCAAGCCAGTTTTGCACACGCAGAAATACTTGGGTCTAGCTTGACGAGCCTAGCATGTACAGACATGGCCTCGGAACACAAGAACCGAAAGGTTAAGCATGAGTCATATGAGTGATATGATCTACACTTTGTTGTCCACCATTGAAACCACATCTCTTCTCGTGATGATCGGATTAGGAGTGGTGAATTTGGATCGTGTTCACTAAACAACTTGAGGGATGTTGAATTTAGTGGGAGCTCATCTAGTAATTTGATTAAATTGAACTATTTATCATGAACATAGTCTAAATTGTACTTGCAAATACTGTAGATCACATGGCCAAGTCCAACTTCAACTTCAACGTTTTTGCTGAGAAGGAAAAGCTTAGAAACAATGGGTCTAACTTCACCAATTGGTTCCGCAATCTAAGAATCATTCTGTCTGGCGGACAAAAGGACTATGTCCTTGGGAAAGCGTTAGGTGACCCCCCTGCTGCAACTGCGCCGGCTGATGAGAAAGCTGTCTATCAGTCGCGCAAAGATGATTATGGTGTGATTAAGAGCACCATGTTGTTTGCTATGGAACCGGAGCTTCAAAATCGTTTTTAAGAGTATCCCGGGCCCTTCGAGATTCTCGAGGAGCTGAAAACCATGTTTCAGACTCAGGCCCGTTCTGAGAGATATGAGATCTCCGAGAAGTTCTTTAACTGCAAGATGGAGGAAGGGAGTTCCGTTAGTGAGCACGCCATAAAGATGTCGGGCTACACTCAACGCCTTGAGCAACTGGAATGCACGATTCCAGAGGAGCTCAAGATTGACAGGGTTCTGCAATCACTCCCTCCCAGCTACAAAAGTTTTGTAGTAACTCATAATCAGATTAGCTCCACTGATACGATCACCGAGCTCTTCGCAAAGCTGAAGGCTGCGGAGGTGGACATCAAGAAGGATAATCATGTGTTGATGGTCAACAAGCCCTCCTTTAAGAAAGGTAAGGGAGCAAAGAAGCCCTTCAAGAAGGGCGGCGGCAAGCGCAATGCTCCTGCTGAGAAGAAGCTCAAGTCTGGTCCTAAGCCGGACACTAAGTGCTTCTATTGCAAGGACAAGGGTCACTGGAAGCGCAACTGTCCGAAGTACTTAGCGGACAAGAAGGCTGGCACCATCAAAGGTATATTTGATATACATGTTATTGATGTTTTCCTTACTAGCCCTCGTTGTAGTGCCTGGGTATTTGATACCGGTTCAGTTGCTAATATTTGTAACTCGAAACAGGAGCTACGGAATAGACGGCGGCTTGCGAGGGATGAGGTGACGATGCGCGTTGGCAACGGATCAAGAGTTGATGTGATGGCCGTCGGAACGCTCTCCTTAGTTTTACCTTCGGGATTAGTTTTAAACCTTAATAAGTGTTATTATGTGCCTGCGTTGAGCATGAACATTATTTCTGGATCGTGTTTATTGCAAGACGGTTATTCATTTAAATCGGAGAATAATGGTTGTTCTATTTATATGAGTAACATCTTTTATGGTCATGCACCTCTTGTAAATGGTTTATTTCTTCTAAATCTCGAAAGGGATGAAACACACATCCATAACATTGAGGCTAAGAGATGCAAAGTAGATAGTGATAATACTACTTATTTGTGGCACTGTCGTCTAGGTCATATTGGAGTAAAGCGCATGAAGAAACTCCATTCTGATGGACTTTTGGAGTCTCTTGATTTTGAATCATTTGACACATGCGAACCATGCCTCATGGGCAAGATGATCAAAACCCCGTTCTCCGGTATGATGGAGCGAGCAACGGACTTGTTGGAAATCATACATACCGATGTATGCGGACCGATGAGTGTTTCGACGCGCGGTGGATATCGCTATTTTCTCACTTTTACCGATGACTTAAGTAGATATGGGTATATCTATTTAATGAAACATAAATCTGAAACATTTGAAAAGTTCAAAGAATTTCAGAATGAAGTGGAGAACCATCGTAACAGAAAGATTAAGTTTCTACGATCCGATCGTGGAGGTGAATATTTGAGTTATGATTTTCTCACGCATCTTAAAGCAAGTGGAATCATTTCACAACTCACGCCACCCGGAACACCACAGCGCAATGGTGTGTCTGAACGCCGGAACCGAACCCTATTAGATATGGTCCGATCAATGATGTCTTTTACTGATTTGCCGTTATCATTTTGGGGTTATGCATTAGAAACCGTTGCATTCACTTTAAATAGGGCTCCATCTAAATCCGTTGAGACGACACCGTATGAACTGTGGTTTGGTGCTAAACCTAAGTTGTCGTTTCTTAAAGTTTGGGGATGCGAAGCTTACGTCAAGAAGTTGATGCCAGACAAGCTCGAACCCAAAGCGGAGAAATGCGTCTTCATAGGATACCCTAAGGAAACTATTGGGTATACCTTCTATCACAGAACCGAAGGCAAAGTGTTTGTCGCAAAGAACGGTTCCTTTCTTGAGAAGGAGTTTCTCTCGAAAGAAGTGAGTGGGAGGAAAGTAGAGCTTGACAAGGTTATTGAACCTTCTCTTGAATTGGAGAGTAGCGCAGCACCTGAAATTGTTCCAGTGCCGCCTGCACCAACAATAGAGGAAGCTAATGACAAGGATCATGAAGCTTCGGACGATGCTGCTACTGAACGTCGCAGGTCGACAAGGTCGCGTGCCCCTCCTGAGTGGTACGGCAACCCTGTCTTGACTGTCTTGTTAGTAGAAGACAGTGAACCTACGAACTATGAGGAAGCGATGATGAGCCCAGACTCTGAGAAATGGCTGGAAGCCATGAAATCCGAATTGGGATCCATGAGCGAAAACCAAGTATGGACTTTGGTGGACCCTCCTAGCGACCGAAAGGCCGTTGAGTGCAAATGGATCTTCAAGAAGAAAACGGACGCGGATGGTAATGTTACCGTCTATAAAGCACGGCTTGTCGCGAAAGGTTTTCGACAAGTTCAAGGTGTTGACTACGATGAGACTTTCTCTCCCGTAGCGATGTTTAAGTCCATTCGGATTTTATTAGCAATTGCTGCGTTTCATGATTATGAAATATGGCAGATGGATGTCAAGACTGCTTTCCTCAATGGCAACATTGATGAAGAGTTGTATATGATGCAACCCGAAGGTTTTGTCGATCCTAAGGATGCTGATAAAGTATGCAAACTTCAGCGTTCCATTTATGGACTGAAGCAAGCATCTCGGAGTTGGAACCTTTGTTTTGATCAAGTGATCAAGAGCTTTGGATTTGTTCCAAATTGCTACGAAGCTTGTATCTACAAGAAAGTGAGTGGGAGCTCGGTGACGTTTCTGGTACTATATGTGGATGACATATTGATTATTGGAAATGACATCAACATGCTTAACGATGTGAAGAGTTATTTGAACAAGTGTTTTTCAATAAAAGACCTAGGTGAAGCTGCTTATATATTGGGCATCAAAATCTATAGAGATAGACAAAGACGCCTGATAGCTTTAAGCCAGAGTACATACCTAGAAAAAGTTCTGAAAAGGTTCAGAATGGATAAGGCAAAGAAAGGTTCAGTGCCTATGTTGTCAGGTAAGATATTGAGCAAGGCTCAGTGTCCAGCTACGGTAAATGATAGGGAAGCTATGAGCAAAGTGCCTTATGCCTCGGCCATAGGTTCCATCATGTATGCCATGCTGTGTACTAGACCGGATGTGTCCAATGCTCTTAGTTTGACGAGCAGATATCAAAGTGATCCAGGAGTGGAACACTGGACAGCCGTGAAGAACATCCTAAAGTACCTGAATAGGACTAAAGAAATGTTCTTAGTCTATGGGGGTGATGAACAGCTTGTTGTAAAAGGTTACGTCGACGCTAGTTTTGACACCGACAAGGATGATTCCAAATCTCAGATAGGATACATTTATATTTTAAATGGAGGAGCTGTGAGCTGGAGAAGCTGCAAGCAAAGCGTGATCGCGGGATCTACAGTGGAAGCGGAATACATGGCTGCTGCAGAAGCGTCAAGTGAAGGAGTTTGGATCAGAAACTTCATCACTGAGCTTGGCGTGGTTCCAAGTGCATTGGACCCACTGGAGATATTGTGTGACAACACTGGCGCCATAGCACTCGCTAAGGAACCAAGATATCATCCAAAGACCAAGCATATCAACCGCAAGTTTCATATAATCCGAGATTATATAGCAGATGGAGATCTGAAGATTAGCAAAGTACATACGGATCTGAATGTCGCAGATCCATTGACTAAACCTCTTCCACGTGTAAAACATGATCAGCACCTTAGTGCCATGGGTGTGAGATTGTTGCCAGATGTAAACTAGATTATTGACTCTAGTGCAAGTGGGAGACTGTTGGAATTATGCTCTAGAGGCAATAATAAAGATGTTATTATTATAATTCTTGTTCATGATAAAGTTTATATTCCATGCTAGAATTGTATTAAGCGGAAACATTAATACTTGTGTGGTTTGTGAACAACACCGTGTCCCTGGTACGCCTCTAAGGACTAGCTCATTGATCAATGATGGTTAAGGTTTCCTAACCATAGACATGAGTTGTCAATTGATAATGAGATCATTTCATTGGAGAATGATATGATGGACAGACCCAAACTAAGCGAAGCAATTAGATCGTATCATCGTGTTCATCTTTGCGAAGCTTTTCCTATGTCAAATATTGTATTCCTTAGACCATGAGATAATACAACTCCCTGGTATCGGAAGAAAGCTTTGAGGTCTTCAAACGTCATCCTATGAGAGGGTGATCATAAAGGTGTCTCTCAGGTGATCGGAAAGTATCTGTTGGGTTGTATGTATCGAGATGGGATTTGTCCCTCCCAAGTCGGAGAGATATACTTCGGGACCACTCGGTAATCGATATCAACACCGCTTGCAAGCATGTGGTTAAGGAGTTAATCACAAAGTGATATCGGATTACGGAACGAGTAAAGTACTTGCTGTGAACGAGATTAAACTAGGTATGACGGTACCGACGATCGAATCTCGGGCAAGTAAAATATCGCGAGACGAAGGGAATATATATATGGGATTGTTTGAATCCTGACATCGTGGTTCATCCGATATGATCATTGATGAATGTGTGGGAGTCAATCTGGGTGCCCAGACCCCGCTGTTGATTATTGATAGAAGATCATGTCTGCATATTCTCGAACCCGCAGGGTCACACACTTAACGTGTCTCGACGCTAGGATAGATTGGATAATTGGTTTATGAATTTTTGTTCGGAGTCTCGGATGGGATCTGGGACATCACGAGAGGTTCCGGAATGGTCCGGAGAATAAGATTCATATAAGGCAGTGCAGTTTTTGGAGTTCGGAATTGTTCCGGGTTAATCGGTATTGTACCGGAAGCTTCTAGAACCTTCCAGAAGGGGACCAACGTGGCCCCACCTTCCGGGAGGGGGCATGGGCCTATGAGGGAGTGTCCTGGCCGCATTGGGCCAGGGGCACAAGGCCCCATAGGGCCCAGCCGATCCTAGAGAGTTTAAATCGTTTAAACTAGAGATAGGGTTTCTAGAAGAGGGGAGAGTCCATGCCCCCCACTCCTTATCCTTTGGGCTTGGGGGAGGGGCTAGGGCTGCGCCCCCCCTCTATATAAAGAGGGGTGGGGGCGCACCAACCCCCTACACCTTTCCTCCAAACCCTAGCCGCCTTGCTAGCTTTCCTCTCTCCCTCCCGACTGTTTGTAGGCGAAGCCCTGCTGCAGAAATTCTCCACCATATACACCACGCCGTCGTGTTGTAGATCCAATCTATCTCTCCACCATACTTGCTGGTCCGAGGAAGGAGGAGACGTCGAGGTGCTGCACGTGTGCATCTCACGGAGGCACCGCCACTTGTGGTGCTAGATCGGATCGGATCGCGAGGAGGAGAAGCGAGTACGACTACATCACCCACGTTCCGACGAACGTTCCGCTGTGCGAATCTTCAAGGGTATGAAGATCTAATCCAATCTCTCTTGTTGATTGCATCTCCTAGATTAGATCTTGGCTTTCCCTCTGTTCGCATCCGTAGAAAATTTTGATTTACTATGCCGCGAAACCCTTCACTATGGACCCCGATCCAATCTTTACCATTGATACATCTTCCAATGTTTACTTGCTGCAAACCATCATCACCTTCCACACCATACGTTTAATCCTTTGTTACAGCAAACCGGTGAGCTTGACAACCTCACTGATTTGTTGGGGCAAAGTCTTGAGTTTGCGTTGTGCAGGTTTCCACGTTGCTTGCAACACCTGTGTGACGCTTCCTTCCTCCTACTGGTTCTATAACCTTGGTTTCTTACTGAGGGAAAACTTGCTGTTGTGCTGCTTCACACCTT
The DNA here is from genome assembly GCA_916181665.1 of Avena sativa. Lineage (NCBI taxonomy): Eukaryota > Viridiplantae > Streptophyta > Magnoliopsida > Poales > Poaceae > Avena > Avena sativa. The sequence continues at coordinate 344,064,772 of OV702280.1, read as the reverse complement.
GCTCTTGGGGTTCCCAACGAAGCGCTCCTACATCAACTCAGCGCTGCATCAAGCTTTTCTGGCGCCGTTGCCAGGGAGGCTAAGGACGTCTTCATAAGGGGAGTCCTCCTCAACCTTTCTCTTTACTTTGTTTTTAGTTTTCTTAGTCTCTTTTGCTCAGTTTTGTTTGCCTCTCTTCAAAAACTCCAAAAAAATTAGTTTAGTTTGGTTTGCTTTCTTTATTAAAAAACACAAAAAAAAATTAGTTCCTGCTCTAGCTGCTGCTGCTGTTTTTGGCTTGCCCACCTTTGCCAAAATGAACTCTGCTGAGAACACCAAGTTGTGTGGCTTCACTAGCATAGAAAACAACGATTTCCTTAGCACTCCTATTGCTCCACCTGCTCCTGATGCTACCTTTTATGAAATTAAGCCTACATTGTTGAATCTTGTCATGCGAGAGCAATTTTCTGGTGCTAGTTCTGATGATGTTGCTGCCCATCTCAATAACTTTGTTGAACTTTGTGAGATGCAAAGTATAAGGATGTAGACGGAGATATTATTAAGCTCAAGTTGTTTCCTTTCTCCTTGAGAGAAAACGCTAAAGAATGGCTGCTATCCTTGCCTAGAAATAGTATTGATTCTTGGACTAAGTGCAAAGATGCTTTTATTGGAAAGTACTATCCTCCTGCTAAGATTATATCTATGAGAAGTGACATTATGAAATTTAAACAACTTGATAATGAACATGTTGCTCAAGCTTGGGAAAGAATGAAGTCTTTGGTTAAGAATTGTCCCACTCATGGACTCACTGCTTGGATGATTATCCAGACTTTTTATGTAGGGGTGGAATCGAGCCGAGAAGAGCCGGCTCGTGGCTCGGCTCGACCAGGCTCGTCAAAATTTGAGTCGAGCTGGTCTCGGCTTGGTGCTGCAAAATTTCTAAAATCCAGGCTCGTGGCTCGGCTTGGCAAGCTTTTGGCTCGGCTCGAAGGCTCGCGAGCCAGCCACAACATCCCAGCGTCTATGAAGACCAAGTGCCTCGTCTCCTCTCCCATCACGGCTTCGTCCCTTTCCGCTTGCTTGCTCAGGTCAACGCCGGCCGCCGCCACCTGCACCCACCTGACCACACCGCCCCATCTCACCTTCCCATGGAACCCCCTAGCTCCTGCTACTCGCAGACATGTTCTGTGTCTCCTGCTCCACTCGGTCCCCTTAGGTGCTCATGGCGCATAGTGTCTATGGTTAGCCCGCGCCGGCCGTCGGTTGCTCGTCTCCTGCTGCTCCTCTTTAGCGCTTACCCCTAGCTGCTTGTTGATGGATATGAGAATTACTAGGCAATTACTTTCGAATTTGGTTTACCCCATCTGATCCATGATGTAGTCGGTGATTGGGATTTGTATTGTGAGAGAAGAAAGTTCGTATGAAAGATTAGTACTTTCTCCGACCCATATTAGTTGACTTGGATTTGTCTAGATTTGGATGAATCTAGACACTATTTAGTATATAGATTTATCCAAATTTTGACAAATCTAAGTCAACTAATATGGGTCGGAGAGAGTAGCTCATGTCTGACAAGATATTAGTTATACGAAAGAATCACATGGAAGATTAAATTCAGGAGAGAGATGATTTGCTCGATGAGGAAGGAGAACATTAATTTTCTTTAGTGAGATCAAAGGCGTGGAGAATATGTCTTGTGGCTTGCCTCTATAGCATTGCAGGGCCAGAAATGATAGTGTCTTTACAACAACGGCACAACGGGAATTTATGTTGACAGGGCAACAAACGATCCCAGACTACTATAATCTAACTGGTAGTCAAATAGTGAAATTATATGGCATTGTTGTAATAGTAAGTAGATCAAAGTAATGAACGATGGCACACTACACTTTTAACATGTCACTGAGTTGCCTTTATATGATTGCCAACTATTGACTTTGATTATAAATTACGGAGTATTAGATTTTTAGTAAATGTCATGCAGGATTATAGTTATTGTGTTTGAGTGTCATTGTTACTATATATTTTTAGCAAAGATTATTGCGATTTCTTATTACATCGAGCCTTCGAGCTGGCTTGCAAGCTTCGTCGAGCGGGCTTGTCGAGCCTCGAGCCTTGGTTGGAAGGTTTAGGCTTGGCTTGTCCGACCTCCGAGCCGTGTCGAGCTCGAGCCAAGTCTTGTCGAGCCCGAACCGAGCCTCGAGCCTCGAGCTTCAAGTCCACCCCTATTTTTATGCAGGTTTGAACTTCTCTTCAAGAAACCTATTGGATTCAGCTGCTGGAGGTACCTTTATGGGCATCACTTTGGGTGCTACAACAAATCTCCTTGATAATATGATGGTTAATTACTCTGAATGGCACACTGAGAGAGCTCCACATGGTAAGAAGGTAAATTATGTTGAAGAAATCTCCTCTTTGAGTGATAAGATTGATGTTATTATGGATATGCTTGTTAATGGGAAAGATCCTTTAGATCCAAACAATGTTCCCTTAGCCTCTTTGGTTGCTCAAGAAGAGCAAGTTGATGTGAACTTCATTAGAAACAACAATTTCAACAACAATTCCTATAGAAATAATTTTGGTAGCAACAACAATTATATGCCTTATCCTTCTAATAATGGCACTTCCTATGGAAACTCCTACAACAATGCTAGAGTTGCTCCCTCTGAATTTGAGGTTATGCTCAAAGATTTTATTAGTAAACAAACTGCTTTCAACAAGACTGTGGAGGAAAAACTTTTAACTTTTGAGAAGAACATATCCTCTTTATCTGAAGCACAGTCCTCCTTGATTAATAAAATGGCTGCTAAACCTGAAACCATGGAAAGTACCTTTGCTGCTACTCATGTCATACAAGTTACTATTGATGAAAATGTTAGACTGTTAGCTCAACTTCATGCTAAGTGGGAAAGGGAAGCTGAAATTGATAGAAACAATAGTGTGTGCACCATCACTAGAATGGATACCACTAAGCCACAAGAAGTCCACAATCCTCCTCCTACAGTGCCTAAGTCTAATGAGTCTACTACTAGTGATCCTGTTTTTGCAAAAGCTTGCTAGAAGTCCTGATGCTAGTGATATGCATGTTGCTTTCAGTCAACACATTACAGATGCTCTTGTTAAGATTAAGGAAGAGAAGTTAAAACACAAAGCTTCTATTCCAAGGAAAGTAGAAGATAGTTGGGAGCCCATTATTAATGTGCAAGTGAATAACTTTGATCTCAAAGCTTCACATGATCTTGGTTCTAGTGTCTCTATTATGCCTAGGAAGATTTATGAAATGCTTGATTTTCCACCTTTGAAAGATTGTTATTTGGATGTCCCACTTGATGATAATGCTAAGAAGAAACTCATGGGGAATATTAATGATGTTATCATTATGGTTAAAAATTCTTATGTCCCTGTTGATTTCTATGTTTTGGATGTTGAATACAATGCTTCTTATCCTATTACCTTCGAAAGACCTTTTCTTAGAACTGTTGGTGCCATCATTGATATGAAAGAAGGCACCATTAAATATCAATTCCCATTCAAGAAAGGTATTGAACACTTCCCTATGAGGATATAGAAGTTGCTTTTTGCTCCTCCTTTGAAAGAAAGGTTTGATGTTAATGCTTCCTCATTTGAAAATCCTTGATTTCTTGCTTCTTGTGCCTAACTTAAAGGCGTTAAAGAAAAGTACTTGTTGGGAGATAACCCAAGAGTTTCCTTGAGTATTGGAAGTTATTACTTCCATAATGACCTCTCCGTATCCTTTTTGTTTGCTTTTTGTGCCAAAAATGACCTCTAATGAGAGGGAAGTAAGATTTGGGGAGTTGCTGTCCCGAAACAGATTTATTTCCTCCACTAAAATATTCGTGAGGAGTATCTGTAAGTCGGATTGAGCTGAAAATTTACGAATAAATCCCCCAGTATGTTTTATAACTTTCGTTAGTTCAACACTTTTTGATTTGATCAACAAAAGGTCTTCGAAAAAATCAGTTTTTACCTACTGGTCTGTTTTGACAAATTTCTGCCATTATTTGTATTTGCTTCTTATTGATTCCTTTTTGAGTTCTCTTTTGGGGAATTGATCTTTTTGAAAGAGTTGATATAGTAGCTTGTGTTTTAGTGAAAAGTTTTTCTGTTCCAAAGCTTATCCCAAAGGTCTATTATCTTTTGTAATACACTAATGTTGCTAATGAAGATTGTGTGAAGTTTTGTATGAAGGAAAAATTTCAGGTGTAAAGATAGAATGATGTAATAAGATGAAGAATGGACAAAATCTCAATCTTGGATATGCCACCCTGGTGTCACCCCAAGAAATATCCAAGAGGTACAAGCGTCAAAGCTTGGGGATGCCCAAGGCATCCCCTTCTTCATTAATAAAAAGCTCAGGTATGTCTAGACACTTCATTTTTTATTGTTTCATGCACTGTTGTGTTGTTCTTGGATCGTCTTAGTTTTCATTTGGTTTGATTAGTTGTTTAGTTTGCTTGAATAAATTAGTTTGGACACCCGTTCTTGCTGTGTTGTTTCAAATAAGTTGCTTGGTGTTGGAAAGGAGTAGGAAGTTCCTGCTTGAAAGTGCAAGAGGAGCTTGCATTGATTGTGACTTAGACTTTAGCATGACATGATAGGTGTTGTTTTGACCTTATGATTAGTGATTATTTCTATAGAATGTATTGTTCCAAACAATTGGGATTTCTTAGTGTGCCTTGAAGGAATCATGCATTGTTTTAGCATGCAAAAGCATAGTACTGTGGTATTCTCCTTTGATGCTTTGTTTGGGTTGACTTGGCACATGCTTACACCATATTGTCACTATGAACAAGTCACCATAGCCTCTATGATCATTTAGTCCTTGACTTGTAGTACCACTCTATGCTTTGATTAGTAATGTTTTGTTGCTCTGCATGATTATGGCCATTATTGCTCTCTTAGTTGGTTTCTCCCAGTCTTTTGCTAGCCTCCACTTGTATGAGTAAGTTATACTCATGCCTCCAACTCCCAAAAAACCAATTTATTCCAAAGTGTCCACTATAAATTCCTATGTATGGTGTGTTACACCATTCCAAGTATATTCTTGTTTTTAGCTATCTTCCAATTAAAACTATTTTGTTATGTGAAAACTTAGTGATTAAAGCTCTCACAAACTTGATGGAACAATTTATTATTCTTTGCCCCTAATAAACTTGAACCATTGTGTCATCTATGTTGCATATGTTTGCACTTGTACATTGGAATTAGCAGAACCATGCTGTCATGGGGAACGTTTTCAACATTTCACTTGTACTTTGTACATAGTTGATATCATGATCTTTTGTCTATGGATGTCACCGGTGTGAAATAAAGAGGGAGCTTGTAATTCCATGGAGTTATGTATTTTATGTTAGATAAACGGCTGTGCCGCTAGCCTAAGCCATGCCTAATCATGGTGGAAACTTGCAGCATCACCATAATGAGCTATCTATGAAGCATCCTCAATAAAAAGCTATGCACATAGTAAATAAAAAGATCGCTGAGATGCTCATTGTCTGCTTGCCTTGTCATTTTGGTTATGGTATAGCTCCTGTACCATGTGCAAGGGGTACCCCGTTAGCGGTTCTCTATGATACGCATGTACTTACTATGACAAGAACTACAAGAACTTACAGGTGACTAAAGTTGAGTAGCATGAGGTGTGGCCCTCGTATTCAAGGGACTTGAGATTGCCAACTTATACTTTGTCAAGCATATACTCCATAGTTTGTTCACTTTAACCTTAATCACTTCAAGATGCTTATGATAGTGGCAATGAGGGCTGAAAGCTAACAAGTACCATAATTTTTGGAAGCTCTTTTTGAAACTTGAAATCCCTGCTTCCCTTTGAGAAGGGCGTTTCTTCCATTATATTGAGTCTCCACCTTCTACCTTTAGGCACCATTAAGAGCGCATAGTTGCCATTCTATGTGCAGTGTCGCAAAACTTATTGACTAATGCATATTGTGATATTACTTGTTCTTGTGCTATTTGTATCTAGTCACTCTTATGAACTTTGAAGGTGTCCTATGCATCTATTTGCTACTCCATGAGGGACAAGTAGAATGCCACTATGCCATGTTTCTGTATGTGAAAGAAACAAACATTTTTCAATGCATGTTATTCATGATCTTTGTTTGTAGCCTTTCATATTGCATGCATAGTTACTTTGTCTTATTGTTAGAACTACATCTTTCATGCACATGTTTAGAGTTCTTTGATCCCAGCTTTCAATGCTTGCAAATGGTTTGATCTTGGTTTTGATGGTGCATGTCACCTAAAAAATTATTATTTTATCACTTACCTACTCGAGGACGAGCAGGAGTTAAGCTTGGGGATGCTTGATACGTCGGAAACGTTTCTATAATTTTTTATGCTCCATGCTTGTTTAGTATCTACTTTGCTTTGCTTTTTCTACACTTTGAGGTGTTTTTATATCTTTTCTGGAACTAACCTATTAACAAGTTGCCACAGTGCTAGTTGCCTGTTTTCTTCTGTTTTTGGTTCCAGAAAGGCAGAAAATAACCATTCTCGGAATGGATGGGACAAAATCCAAAGTCATTATTTTACCGTGGGCGACACGAAGTCCAGAGGAGAGATGGAGAGGCGCCACAGTGCGGCTATACCCCCTTGGAGTGGGTGGGCCCATCCCGCACCTGGGTAGGGTTTGGCCCGCACCTGGGTAGGGTTTGCCCCCCCTGGTCGCCTCCCAGCCTCGCCTCTTCGCCTATAAGAAGCCCCTGATACAGAAACCCTAGGCACCCGATCAAAACTCCATGAAACCTTCTGTAGTCGTCGCCACCGTCGTCCCTAGATCGGGGGGATCTGAATCTCTTCTCGGCACCCTGCCAAAGGAGAGATCATCCCGGAGGCCTTCTTCTTCATCATGCCAGCCTCCGGTATGAAGCATGAGTAGTTCCACCTTGGACTATGGGTCCATGTAGTAGCTATATGGTTGTATCTCCTCCTTGTGCTTTCATGTATAGATCTTCTGAGCTCCGTTCATGATCAAGATCTAATCTAGTTGGAATCATGCATGTTGTGTTTGCGGGGATCCGATGGATATTGAGATTACTATGTCAAATTGATTAATGGTTTTGTCTATTTGATACTATCATGTATGTGTTTTTTGTGATCTTGCATGCTCTCCGTTGTTAGTAGCTATCTTGGCCAAGTAGTTGCTAGTGACTCCAAGAGGGGGTATTTATGCTCGATAATGGGTTGATGCCTCTAGTTTTCAAGGGAAGTGACAATAATCTCTTCGGTTGTAGATGTGCTGTTGCTACTAGGGAGAAAACAACGGTCTCTTGTTCATGGAACATGTGGATTGTTTACCTTACACACTTTGCTTAAAGCAGTTGTATGTTTCTTGCAACTTAATACTGGAGGGGGTTCGGATGATAACCTGAAGGTGGACTTCTGGTCATAGATGCAGTTGGATGGTGGTCTATGTATCTTGTTGTATTGCCCAATCGAATCTCATAGGATCTTTATGACTAGTAATTGCATTGTTATGCCTTGCTCAGTTCCTGTCAATTGCCCTGTTGTAATTTGTTTACCCTTCATGCCATGTTGTTTATCTAAGAAGAGCACCTCTGCTGAACTATGGACCCCGGTCCGATATTTACCATCGATGCATCTTCCACGGTTACTTGTTTACTTGCTGCAAACCATTACTTTCCACACCATACGTTTAATCCTTTGTTACAACAAACCGGTGAGCTTGACAACCTCACTGATTCGTTGGGGAAAAGTCTTGAGTTTGTGTTGTGTAGGTCTCCGCATAGCTAGCAACACCTGTGTGACGTTTCCTCCTCCTTCTGGTTCGATAACCTCGGTTTCTTACTGAGGAAAAACTTGCTGCTCTGCTCATCACACCTTGCTCTTGGGGTTTCCAACAAAGTCCTCTCTGTCAGGCAACAAGCTTTTCTAGCGTCGTTGCCAGGGAACAAAGAAGAAGAAACTCCCACGTCAACGAGGCGCCATCAGCCCTCTCGGTGAAGTGTCATCCAATTGGCTTGCAAGCATGTGACTAGGTCACAAGGGATGTCATGTCACAGTACGAGTAAAGATTACTTATCGATAACAAGGTTGAACTAGGTATGGAGATACCGACGATCGAACCTCGGATAAGTAAAGTATTGCGTGACAAAGGAAATTGGTATCGTATGTTAATGGTTCATTCGATCATGAAGTCATCATTGAATATGTGGGAGACACTATGGATATCTAGGTCCCACTATTGGTTATTAATCAGAGAGGTGTCTCGATCATGTCGGCATAGTTCGCGAACCGTAGGGCGACAAACTTAAGGAATCGATGTTGTTTAAGTAGATATGGAATATGAGTTGGAGACCGAATGTTGTTCGAAGTCTCAGATTGTGATCCAGGACATCACGAGGAGATCCAGAATGGTCTGTGTTCGCACACGAACACGTCACCGTGTACCCTCTACGCCGAGTGCGTTACGTGGCAGCACGCGCCGAGGGAGGCTCGCCGGAAGCGCGATAAGTAAGTCAGTCCGGTGGGCACTTTTGAGACCCGAAACCCTGCTCGCCCGGGAGAGGCCCCTATCAGGGCGGCGCGGCGGCTATGGGATGCCCTAGGTCGGCCTGACCGCCCCTAGGACCTCGTGGATTCGCAGCCTCCAATCTTGAAGAACGATGAAGAACGAGAAGTAAGATATAAAGGGAGAGGGATAAAAGTTGATGAACAAGAAAAAGTAGTTGTTTTTGTTTGATTGGTGTTGGTTAAATCGGCCGTCACCCCTCGTGTATATAAGGAGCGGTTGTACTTTCCGTGCAAGAAATATGGTTGTATTTATGTCCAAAATCCTAGTTGGGGTCCAACTCGAACAAGCAAGCCCAAAATTTGCGTAATTGTTCGGTTAAAAACTTGCATATACCTTCCGGACCACTTTTGACATAGTAAACGATCTCAGATCAAAATATCGAAAAAGCAAAGTTGTTCGTCTCGAAAATATGAATAAGTTTCATGTTTTGCACTTTTTATTATAACCGATCTTCATGGATTTTCCCCCTTGTTTTCTATCAAACTCGAATTATGACCGAACGAATTTAACTCAATTTGGCCGTATTTTAAATATGAAGTTCGTATACTTGCTCGGCTGAAGATGGGTCCAAAATCAAAGTTGTTTGCCTCGAAAAACTGAACAACTTTCATATTTACCACTTTTTTATCCGAGTTGATCTTGACCGCTCAATCTTGGTCGTAACCAGATAAATTAGTCTAGCGGTTTTCAGACGAAGTTTTACCTTTTGTCCACGCCAAAGCTGAGAAAAGTCTGTGGTCTGGCGACCCCGGCCGTGCTAATTCGGTATTTGGCAGTATTTTGATTCTAACTTTTGCATACTAACTCGGATCAAGATGATTTAAAAACCAAAGTTGCTTGTTTTGACGAGACTCACAACTTTTATGTTTCGCCTTTTTTTCATTTGAGGTTATCTTGAACGATTCATAGTGGAAGCCTTCATATATCAGTCTTTGAGTCTTCTCTGAACACTAGCATAATCGGCTATTAAGCCTGATCATGACTTGAATTGATACCGTACCTCTTTGATGATGATTAGTAATGTTAGACCCCTCCTTTATAAAGGAAAGGATCCCTGTGATTGCAATGCTAGTCCCTGGATCATTGCTAGCATCCACAGTTTAAGATGAAGTACACAGATACAAAGGTCGTTTATTACAATCATTCCAGAGATAAATCATAGTCTTTTACAACTCAGGGCCAAAGGCCTAGTACAAGAGTTTATGGAACAAGTAAATAAACATAAGTCTTCATCTTCATGTGCCACAGGCAAGCATGTTGAGTGTAGACTCATGACTCCTATTCATCATCGGAGTAACCTGCAACATCACAAGTTACAGCCACAGAGGGTCAATACTTTGGAATAGTATTGGCAAGTGATACCTTAGTGTATTTTAGGTGGACTATAATACTATATGCATTTTTGGCTAAGTGTAGCTTGGCTTGCTTTGCTTGAAAATAGGTTTTACCTATTAGTTGAAAACACTGAGTTTTTCTTTGTCCAAACATTTCCAAAGAAACCACCAATAGACATTGGGGTCCTTCACCCTTGTTCACCCACAAATTTTTATTTAGAAGTTGGAGTGATGAGATTCTTGTAGCTTCCATGTCTTGATGCTCAAAAGTGTCCATTGCCTTGGACAAGGCTAAGTACTTAGGTTTTCCATCTGCAGAGGTTGTGCACTTTCCCCACCAGACTTGGTTTCCCAAGATAGGACCTTTCAGAAGCCTTTCCTTAGTCAATTGGACGCGCTCCAACCTATCATCCCATCTACCACCAACTGTCCAAATGACTAAGTTCTAGCAACCTATATGATCAAGGCAGAGCCCATATTGCCAAGTGGTTGCACTGTAAGCTTTCTCAACACTTGGCCTCCAAATCCCTTTGTGCCTGGGTGGCATACCACAAGTGAGATACACAACCCAAGTCCATGGCCTTGTGTAACCACTCAACATAACCCAAACATCCATTCCACCCAGGAGGTTCATTTGTCTTAGTTGTTTTATTAGAAAACATAAGTCTCTTGACTTAGAAATATTTCTATCATGATAAGTATAGATGTTCACCACCCTTGTTTGCTAAGTAGCTAGACTAAGCAGGTTATGATAACTTAACTTAGGAGAATTCCCTAGCAATTCTACTATTCTACTCTACTTAGGATTTCCCATCTTAGCACTAGGCAAAATAGCATGCAATACTTTAGCAAAATATCTAATGCTAGTACAAAACTTAGGATAGGAATATTCATGAAAATATCACTTGCCTTGGTAGTGGGGAGAGTAGCACTCTTCACAATCACAATCACTAGCAAAATCTACACAAGAAATTATAGCATACAATTACACACAATTATATACAACCAAAAATAATATGAATGCATGCATGCAAGAATTTACTAAGTGGTGATTTTTGAAAATTCTACCAAGTATGCTCATGTCTACAAAAACTTAACATGTCACAAATTTGCCAACTAAACTTATTTGGCACCAATATAATTTACCAAAATAAATCTATATCTAAAATAGCCTTAAACTTGTTCTACAAATAAAGTCTTTTTAATTGTTACTATTTGTTAAACAAATTGGATATTCAGAAAGGTCTTGTTTCACTGAATCCAACGGTATAAAGTTTGCAAAAATCTAACGTGGCAATCAAAAGTTATAAGCATTTGAATTTGGATCAAATTTCTGATTTAAATCTATTTTTAGATCTAACCCTAGCCACGCGTCGCGCTGTGATTGGCGCGTACCGCTTCGGTTGGATCGCGTTCTGCAGCCGCAGGATCTAAACAGATCGTGCGCTCCAGATCGCGTACCGCTTCGGGGTTAAGTGGATCTATCTTAGCGCTACGATACAGATCCAACGATCTAAAACAACAAGCCAAAATCTGGCGGCGCTTATCGACTGTGCGCGGCGGCGACGACCAAACGGTGGCGGCGCCGACGGTACAGATCGCTAGGTGGATGGGGGAGATGCTCACCGAGACCGCGAGGATGTGGGGATGCTCGACGTGTGATCAGCTCGGCAAGGGGCGCTCAGGGTTGCGGTAGATTTCTCGCCGGAGTTGGATCTGGCAACGGTGGTTCTGCTCGAGGTCGGAGGCGACGTTGTAGATCACTAGGATGCCAAAGGGAGGTGTGGTTAGATGCGGAAGATCACGGAGAACATGCGAGCGTGAACGACAAGGTTCGGGGCGGTCTGGACTTACCACTAGAGCTCGCCGGAGTTCGTGCAGAAGACGGTGGCGGCCAGTCGTCGACGTTGCCGAAGCTACGGGTCATGCGAAGGTAAACGGAGAGTGTCAGAAGGTGCACAGAGATTCACTGAACATGATAGCGTAAACGCGAGACCGAGGGAAACTCTAGGCTCACCGGAATTTGCCGGCGCAGTCGTCGGAGACGGCGGGGTTGCAGAGAGCAATGCGCGCAGCCTGGGGGCGTTCTGTGCTTGGGGTTTGGGGGGAAAGAGAGAGGGGGTAGAGGGGGTTTATATAGCTTGATCATGAGCGAGAATCACTCGGGCATTGATTCGAATTGACGCCGCAAATTAAACACAGAAAACGGCCGCGTTGATTTGGGGACGAACAGGTCGTGCGGGTGGAGACGATGCTGACGTGGAGGAGGCCCGCTTGTCAGCGATGTGTGCGAGGTGGAAGTGGGGTCTGCCTGTCAGCGGCTGAACGCTTGCGCTCGCGCGTGAGAGAAGTAAAGAAAGGTTCCCGGGTGGGCTTGCTGGGCTCGATTCGCTGCTGGGCCAGAAACCTGGCGCTCGGCCTTTTTCCTTTGTTTAAGTCTTTTTCTTTTCTAATTCTATTTTCTGAAATGATTTTTGATATGAATTCAAATCCTTTTGAATTCAAACAAAATTGGGGATCTTTGCAGGGTTCTGTGGTTTCAAATACAGTCATTTAACCAAGTGGTTACCTTGTAAGGGCCTAGTCAAGCTTGGGTTTTGAAACAAACAGAGACTTGTCTCTAGTTTGTGAATGATTGAGATAGGGTTTAGAAAATATTTCTAAATTGGAAACTTGGGTTAAAATGCTACACCTAATATTTCCAACAATGAAGGCAAGCAATCAAGTTCCTAAACAATCAAATTTCAAAGGGTGATGGCCAATTGAGTTGAATTTGCACACATGAAATCATAGCTCAAACTTTAGTCTCTAAATGACTTTGAGAAAAACCCTAAATGGATGAATGATGCAAGAATGATATGAATGAGTTTTGGAATATGAATTTAGGGATGTTACAAGTAATCCTTGTAGTGAACCTTTATGAGTGTTTCCCACCATTTTCCTTGATTAGACACGAGCCCAAAATGGGTGCCAACACATGCCCCCTATTTTCTGGTAGATCTTGTGTGCCAGAAAATAACTTGCCCCACTATTAGTCTAAGGACGATTTCAACACTCCATCGGCCAGTGGTTGTCTTAGGACGATAACTCTATATCGGCCATATGTGCTAAGGGCGATAAATATATATCGGCCATTTTATGTTCAGACTTGTTGCCATTTGGGTATAATATCTTCAAATAATTTGCATTGAGAACAACCACTTCATCTTGAATATCACAATTGTCTTTGAACAACTCTCACAATGATCCTCGCCTGGTCTTCATCTAAGTGCTCAAGAATAATATCACCAACAGTTCGGCAATAAAGATCATTACCTTAAAGAGTATTTAAAGAACACCTAAACTTTCATCTTCACCCTTTAGTTCAGATTTTCATATAATAAATAATAGATTTCCTTTGTTCTTCATCTTCACCTGCACTAGATATTTTATTAGTGACCGAAGGGGTGGTCTCCAATCCGGCCTTATCTATGTTGGCGAAACAAAGCATTGGCTCTTGTGGAATATGAAATATATCATGAATGACATGATAGCCAAATGTTTATTGAGCCAACTCATTTGTTCTTTAGTTTCATGTCTAGATATATGAGCAATGATAAATCAATCCAAGATGGAATTCATATCTAGACATGTATCAAGATAAATAACAAGTGATTCGTCGAAACTTTGGTAAAGCATGGACATTGTTGCACTACTCACAATGAATCACTAGAAGCCTCAATATTTGTAGCACCTATATCAATAAAATGTTCTAGCATGAATAGCAAAACTACAAATTCGGCCTGATTCGTTGTGCAAGATATTCTAAGCAGCATGAGACTTCATAAAATAATACCATAAGGAGATAAATAAACAATACCAACGCATTGGCTATTCCTTTTAAAATTGAACAGTCAAAATGTAATATCCATGGTACTAGAGAGACAAGATCAATATCAATATCATGCTCAGCATCTACGCCAATAATGAAATTAAAGAAAATTTGGCCTTTTCTAGATTTTAAAGATTTATAAGCCAAATTATCAACACATAAGCATAAGCACAATTACTAATGAATGCATACCTTGTCTCGGTCTCAGTAACACTAAGGACGATGTTAGAGCACCACATCGACCATAACTGGATAATGATCCGAGGGCGATAAAATAAATATCGGCCATATATATTTGCCCCAATGGGCATATATAATCCATCCACCAAAGTATGTATAGCCAAAGTAAACAAAATAAAAAAAATCTGATTATGTACTTCAAGTGTTCGGCCTCTTGGATTAGCAACAAATTGCAACTAATCAAATGAATAATTATTTGGCAATACCCTTTCATGATCTATAGAATTATGATGCATCCAAGGATCGAAATAAAACCATGGTGGGTAACCAATCATACCTTGGGATGAATTGCATGGCATAGGCATTAATGGTGAAGTATAATAATATGGATGATGTGTTGGCCGAAGTATTAGATAGTGATACCGAATTATTTGGCCCGATTTCTTATTGGCTTTATTCTTTTTGTTCTCCACTCTTGTTGCCCTTCTTATGACAGGATTTCGCACATCTAACTTGCCTTGAGGGTTTACTTTTGAACCACACCATGTTTATTTTCTTCAGCTCCCCGGCTCTAAAACGATACAGCTTCCTCTCTTGCCAATGTGATAAGCCGAGTGGGCATCTCGGTTGTGGTTTTGTTTCACACAATGGAATGACTTTGTTAATCTTGGGCACTTTAACATTGGCTTGTTTGGACTCGATGATTGGGACTTTGAAAGTTACTCGCTTCACTTCCTTTCCCTTAGTAGCCAATGTCAATTCGGCTGGCTTTTCATTATTTGGGGTCAACTCTGAAACAACACACTTGCGTCCATCCTTTTTTATTCGGTATACTTGCTTGACCACTTCTTTCTTTACCTATGAACTCCGGACCGATTATTTTCTATTGAAACGGTCTTTGACATGTGACAGCTGATCAATTGACCTTCTTGGAGCTGCATAATTTGGGTGAGATGATCTAGAATTAGATGGATAACGTGCCCATGAATCATACCCTTCCCATGATGGATATGAATAATAATTAGCATAGGGAGGTAGCCATGACATTGGCATTGGTGGCCCAAAAGGAGGATATGAATTTGATGCATTGAATTTCTCCTTTCGCTAATCCCTGTGTTTATACTTTTGCCTTGGGGGCGATCTTAATGTTTTTTCACTACTTGGCCAATAAGAACTTTTTGCTTCACTCTCCTTTTTATATTTCTCCAACAGCTGTGCGAAAGTGACTTTTGGTTTGCTACCTTTTTTCTTATTGCGGCCTTTGTATTTTTTAATTTTGCACACATCGATCTTCGAGTTTTGTTGTTGCCCCCTAGTGCTTGATGTCTTCATTGTATCTTTAATGGAACTCTCGCCTTCAAGAACATTTGTAATATGCTCTTCAACAATATCTTTTCTTGAAATCTTGATCCCATCATCTTCGTTGTGTACCTACTCATCATTATATGAATCGAACAGAGGTAGCTGATGCAATATATTTTGGCCATCAAGACCAATCGAAATAGATTGGTCATCAATTTGTGTTTCAGCAAATTTCAATCGTCCCTTATTAACAGCCGATTGTACCATTTGATGAACATGTTGCAACTCTCTATACTATGCTCGAATGAATCATGCAACTTGCAATACATTCGTACTTGTAATGATGGCCCGGCATTGTGATCAAGAATTATAACATAATCGATTTTCAACAACATATCAAAGATATGATCATACATGCTCAAACTGAATGTACACCTTTTATCTTCTAACCGATCTTGTTGGGAGAACAGCTTTGAAATTGAGCAACCGAATGGTTCATATTTTACACCACCCAATTCGGCTATGCATTGTTTTTTTGCGAAATGGCTATGCATTGTTTCATGTACTTATTTTCCAATGTCTTTGAATACACAGTTATACTAGCATCGGCTTTCCCAAAAGACAATAACCTTGTCTTTAGGTTTCTGAAACAAAAAATATTAAAACACATATGTCTCATTTGAGACCAAACGTTAGCAAAGTATGAAATAAACAAAGCTACCCATATAGATATAAAATGCAAATGAAACGATGGGGAAAACTTTGGTTGTAATTTGTTACTATCGGTCTCTCTAAATGGCATAATGTATTGACCGATATGTTCTTTAAAAACTATATTTGTAACAAATAAATTACCTCTCTCGATTGGTCTTTCATAGCTTATGAAAATTTTGCTAACAAATGTATTAATAATAAAGTCTTCACCACATCGGAATATAAGTAAATTATTTGCTAGATGTACCTCGTTGAAGACATTGGAAGAGTATGATGGTCGGATGTCCTTAACAATATCTTTCTCGGCCTCTAGATAATTCTCCAACGCCTTGTCTTCTTCCTTTTCTGGATTTTGTGCCTCTTCACTTTGATGCTCTTCATCAACCGAACATTGTTCGTCCATATCTTGTTGGTGTTGATGTTCACAAACTTCTTTGGCACAAAATTCATAGGGCAACATGTAAGCTCCTTTACATCCAGAAAAGTCAAGGACGATAGCTTTGCAAATATAGCCATGCTCTTAATCAACAAAGCTTGCTTCTTCTGATTTGGTAGATTCAACACATGTATTTTCTGATTCGGCTTTTTCAATAACTGAATTAACCATTCTAGTCGAATCATTTGTACCTTCATGGGTCTCAAAATTGCAAAGCTTATTCTTTTTGCCTCATTGCAATAGAGGGTCAACTTGATTGCTGCGTGGAGGAGATGAATTGATTCCTTCAACTTGAGTAGTATTGTCTTGATGGTCCTTTTCAATACTTGCAAGAAATTGCTGCAGTTCTTCTTCTTCAAGTTTTTTCTTATATGCTTCATGATCATCTTTCAGCTTCCTTTCCAGTGCATCAAACTCCTCATCACACTTTGTCACATCCCAAGATTTTCCAAATCTTGTAATGTGCAAAATAAATAAAATAAAATAATTTATTGTTGAAAATCAGGGTGAAAAGAAACTTTTGTTTTTAAATGGAAACTTAAAATCCCATCTTGAACAAACTTTAATTAAAGTTTGAATCCAACAAAAATCCAAATCAAGAGAAATGCATTCCTCTTAAATGCATCTAGAAATTTAAACACTTGGAAAATAAATCCAAACCCTAAACCCTAATGGAATAAAATCATTTCCAAGTTATTCCAAGCCTATGGATTTGATCCATATAAAAATTTGTCAACAAACATTTACAAATGATCAAGAAAGACAAATAGAAATATTATAAGACCATAGAAATTGGTTTTACTTAAATTGGAACCATAAATAAAATCTTATGAATTTAAATAAGATAAGGAAAAGTAATTTCCAAAGCTAATAAAGAATTTATCTAAATCCATACCAAATGGTGAGCAAATAATCCTAAATATATTTAAAAGTATAAAAAAATGATAAACAAGATTTTATAAATTGGAATCACCAAGTTTGGATCTATAAATAAATAGATATGGATTTTATAAGGTGAAGAAAGAAATATTAAATAAGGATTATTTAAAGACCAAATTAAATCTTGGCCTAATCCATTAAGAAAATGGAATGAATGTAATCCAAATCCAAATAAAAATAAAAGGATAAAGAATTTCCAAAATAAAATAAGATGACATTAACCATTCTATCCCTATTTTAAGAAATACAAATCTCTAATAAGAATGACCATTTAAATCATGAGAAAATGATATTTGGAATTTACCCAAGTGGAAGAAAAGTTGTTTAATTAACTTAAATAAAATAAAGCTTCCAAATAAAATTTAGGAAATCAAAACTATAATTAATTCCATTGGAATTAAAACAAATACCCAATTCAAATGATTTTTGAATCACATTAAATACCTTCCAAATAATTCAAAATGAGTTATTTTGACACCCTATTAAGTAAATAAAACTTACTGAAAGGTTTTGGAAGGATTTTAGAATTTAAATGGAAATTAAAAACTATATTAAATTTCATTTGATTAAATACAAGGACCTACTTTAAGTAATTAAAAAGGCACTAAAGGAGTAAAAGTTTTATTCCAAATTTGACTTCAGATTACAATACTAATCAATATTTAAATCTACACAAAATTTGGTAAAGGTGTGAATTCAAATGAGTGTTTGATTTGATTATTCAAAATCAAAACAGAATTAAAGAAATGGAAAAAGGAAAAACAAACAGAACAAAAAAATGCAAACAGACTCGACCCAGCCCAACTAGCCCAACAAGGCCCGGTCCAGCCCACCTCCCCCTCTCACCCGAACGAACCGTTTTCCACCAGAGAAAGAACCCGCTCAGTCGCCGACGCGTGGACCCCACCCCCACGCTTTCTCTCTCGCTGCCAGACGACCCCACCCTTCTCAGTCATCTTCTTCACCCGCGCGCCAACCTCGCCGACCGTTTCTGCTGGTTCTTAACTCGCATCAATACGCGTCAATGCCCCGCTTAAACCTCGCCGCGACCATGCACGATTAAACGCCTGCCCCTCCTCCCCATTTCCCCTCACTCGCCTCCCCCTCTCTGCCCCCAGGCTGCGCCAATTTCTTGCGGCATCACCTCTGTCTCCGACGACTTCCCCGGCCGATTCCGGCAGCCCCTCACCGCCCCTTGCCCCCTCGACCACACTCACTTGCTCCTCACTCCCTGGCGAACGTCCCCGTAGCTCCAGCTCGTCCCCGCGCGCTCCAGAGCCTCGACAACGACGACCACAGCACCACGCCGCTGTCTGTCACTGCTCCGACGAGCACTGCTGGTAAGACCTGACTGCCCCCTCATTCTCCTTCACACACGCATCATCGCCAGGACCGTGCGCATCTGACCATGTCTTCCACTTGTCCTAGAACGCGCTGTAACCTTGCCCCCGTCGACGTCTGACCGTACCCGACGCCAGGAGCACCTCCGGCGAAGAATTCCGACGACGCCCGAGCGCCCCTGCTACCCGAAGACCACCTTGAGCTTCACCATACCCCTGCGACCACTGTAAGCCCTTTCCCTTCCTCCTTTGCTTCCTGTATTCACCGCGTCGCCGTAGTCAGAGTCGCCGCCGCCAGTAGCCACCGCCAGCGCCGCCCATCTCTGGCTAGCGTGCCTAGCGCCGTCCGATCTTAATCGCATGGACACGATAGAAACTTAACTGAAGCGGTATGTTTGCTTCTGGGCCACACGATCTACTTTAGATACAACACGCCAGAGTAGCTGATCTGGACGAAACGGTATGGACGAATAATATCAAGACACGTGTCCCAGCTGGTTTGAATTAAAACAGATTTGATCTATTAGATGCTAGATTTTGTAAAATCTATAACTTTTGATCTATACGTCCAAATTTTGCAAATTTGATATCAATGGATTCAGCAAGACAAGCCCTAGCCAATAATGCAATTTTTTTAGTAAAAAGCTTCTGGTAAAATGTTTGTTTTTGCATAAACTTATGTATTCTTGTTTAGGTTATAAAATTTATTCCAAAATGTTTTTGAGGATAAAATCTTTGGAAAATGGTGTGTTTTGAACCTACTGACCATAGGAAACAAATTGTGGTTTCAAAAATGTATTTTGAGAAAAAAAGAATGAATCTTTGATTTAAACCATTTCTAGTCAAATAAAAATATGGTTTATTTATTAAAAATGGTTTAGGGAGAAAATCTTTGAGAAGTGTTTTGGAAATAAACTCTCTGACCCTAAACACAAGGTTATGTGGTTTGAAAACATATTTTGTGAAACCTATAGAATTTTTCCTTATTAAAAGCATTTCTTCACCACATAAAATAATGACTTGATCAAAAATGGTTGATGAAGTAAAATCTTATACAAATGATTTTGCCACTTTATAAAATGACTATTAGGTGTTTTTAAAAGTTTATGACCCATTAGAAACCACTTCTCCAAATAAAACAATCTTTAGCATGCTTGCATGCATTGTTTTGTTATTATTATTTTATGTGTTGAAATTGCTTGAATGGTAGTTTGAAATATTGTTTGCTTGATTGAATTGTAGTGACTTGAAGTGTGTGAGCATTGCAAAGATCAAGAAGTAAACTTATACTCTCTACCAAAAAGGCAAGTGATGCTTCATACTTTTGTCCCATTATTTTCACTATGCACTAGTGATGTTTCTAAGTAGGACTTGCATGGAATTTTGCTAAGTATAAACTATGCCATGGGAAATCCTAGTAGATGAAACCTTAGTAGAATTTTCCTAAGTTAAGATTCCTACTACTATCAAGCTTAGCTTAGCTAATAGAAAACAAGGGTGGAATATATATTCATGATATGGAAAAATTTCTAAGTCTGAGGACTTGAGTTTTGTTTAAAAAAACAACTAAGTGAATGAATCACCTGGGTGGAATGGAAGGAATGGTTTATGTTGAGTGGTTACACAAGGCCAGGGGACTGGTGAACCTTGTGTATCTCACTTGTGGATGGCCACCCAGGAACAAAGAGATTTGAGATGTCAAATGTTGAGAAGCTTCAAGTGCAACCACTTGGCAATATGGGCTCTGCCTGGATCACATAGGTTGCTAGAACTTAGCCATTTGGACAGTTGGTGGTAGTGGGAATGATAGGTTGGAGCACGTCCATTTGGTCTAAGGGAAGGCTTCTGAAAGGTCCTGTCTTGGTGAAAATCAAGTCTTGTGGGGAAAGTGCACCACCTCTCCAGAGTGAAAAAAAATCTAAGTACTAAGCCATGTCCCTGGCAAAGGACAATTTGAGCATCAAGACATGGAAGATATCAAGAATCTCATCATCTAAATTTCTAAGTTAAAAACTTGTGGTTGAACAAGGGTTTAAGGTTCACCAATTTCTATTGGTGGTTCCTTGGGTGATTTTTGTCAAAGCAAAAACTTAGTGTTTTCAAATGATAAGGAAAATCTATTTTGAGCAAAGCAAGCCTAAGCTCCACTTAGCCAAATGCATATAGATGATAGACTCCACTATGCTACCATAGTATCACTTGCCAATACAATTCAAATGTATTGACCCTTGTGGATGTAACTTGTTATGTTGCAGGTTTTGTTTGATATTAGTGAAGTAGGATTACAAGTCTACAACCAACATGTCTGCCTGTGGCACTTTGAAGATGAAGGACCCCATGCTTTTGTTATATTCTGCTGCATTGTAATGAGATAGCCAAATGAGCTATGTAAGATATAATAAATTATTTTATTCCTGGTTATAAAGTTGTATTATGACCTTTGTTTCTTGATATTACATCTTAACTGTGAATTCTAGCTATTGATCCAGGGACTAGCATTGTAAACACAGGGATCTCTACCTTATTAAAGGTTGGGAACCTTACAGATGGTATCAGAGCATTGTGTTACCTGTAGGATTGTAACCCTAGGATTGGACAAAACCCCTTAGAAAAATAGGAGTTGTATTTGTTCCAAAACTTATTTACAAACAATCTTGTAAACTCTTTCCTCAACCATTTTTGGTTTTGATTCTACATCTCTTCTATTTCAAACTTGATGGACAAGCCTACCCCATGGCCAAAGACTTCACCATGAGATAAGGACTTCATCAACTCTAATGACTTCAACATCTTCAACTCTAATGACTTCAACATCTTCAACATTTTCACCAAGGACTTCAACCTTGGATATCACTAAGGACTACAAGTGAGACAAGAAATGTTACTCAAGACTTGAGGACTAGGGAAACAGAACTTAGGAGGAACCATCATCACCTTTGAAGTTTTGTGACCAAGACACAAGAAATATTCTCCAAGAATACAAAGATCTTGTTCATGAAGAATCAACTAAGAAGGATGGAAAGATCTCAAGTGAACCATATAGATGGACCACCATATTTAGTTTATGTTAAACCCACCAACTTATGTGGTGTAACAAAAAAATATTTTTGGTTGCCTAAAAATATGCTTGAAACTTGTTGTTTGAGTGAAATGCTTGTTTGTGATTGCTTGCACATTGCTTGAGTGAATTGTGATGTGTGTGATTAGAATTATTCCCTCAGAAATATTTTGCCTATTCTAATCCCAAACCAACCCAAACAGATGACTTCTCTAAGAGACTCCAACATCAAGGATGGTGACAACAACAACAACCAAGAAGTCAACATGAGAGACCAACTGCTTGCAAGACAAACCCAGTTGAACCAAGTGACAGCTCAATTTATAGCCAACAACAATGAGTTAGACCCAACCATGCAAGAAGTTTTGAAAACTCAATCCCAATTGTTGCAAGGGTTGGCTACTCAAATGATCAACATGGGAGAAAACTCTTCCCAAGGATCTTATGACAACAAGGATGACAAAGATGTTATTCTAGAAGGAACCCAAGCTTGCAATATTTGTGGAGACAAGGATCACACTTCCAAAGAGCATGGAGATCAATGCCCCAATTGTGAAGAAAAACATCCAATTGACCAATGCCCCACATCCCAAGCTACTTGCTACCTATGTGAAGGAAACAATCATGTCCCTATCCAATGCCCCATCTATTCCATAGTTGAACAAAGGAAACAAGGTGGAGTGCAACAACTGATTGCAGACTACCATGAGAGAGCCAAGTCTACCAAGAAGGATGAAGACAAAGGAAAATCTCAGCTTGTACCTCCCAGCAACATGACTCAATTTAAAGGACCAAAGAAGAGGCATATGTATTATCCAAGGAGTAATAGAAGGTCAAGGAGACCAGGAACTGTTCCTACCTTTGATATAACATATGAAGAACATGAATTAGAAGCACTCCTAGCTTTGGAGAAACCCAAGAAAAAGAAGGACAAAAGCCATGTGCAATGTGGTCATTGCAAAGAAATGGGACACTATGCCAGTGAATGTCCAGAGAAGAAGTATAAGGAAATTATCCAAGTGTGGTGCAACAACTGCAAAGAGCTAGGCCATTATGTAGCAACTTGTCCATAGAAGATACGTGAAGAACTCAACCTTATCACATGTTACAATTGTGGTAACCAAGGACATTATGCAAGCAATTGTCCAGAAAAGATGAAGCACAAGATAAACAAACCTATGAAGGATCTCAGCCTTGTCACATGTTTCAAATGTGGAAACAAAGGACACTATGCAGATGTTTGCACAGAGAGATTTCAACAAGATCCCAAGCAATCCAAGATGTAATTTAGTTGGAAATTTTTTAAGGGTGGTAGTACCCTAGTTGCTTTGAGCCAACTTGTAACCCCTAGCCTCCCCAAATCTCGGGACAAGATTTATTTTAAGGGTGGTAGCCTATCACATCCCAAGATTTTCCAAATCTTGTAATGTGCAAAATAAATAAAATAAAATAATTTATTGTTGAAAATCAGGGTGAAAAGAAACTTTTGTTTTTAAATGGAAACTTAAAATCCCATCTTGAACAAACTTTAATTAAAGTTTGAATCCAACAAAAATCCAAATCAAGAGAAATGCATTCCTCTTAAATGCATCTGGAAATTTAAACACTTGGAAAATAAATCCAAACCCTAAACCCTAATGGAATAAAATCATTTCCAAGTTATTCCAAGCCTATGGATTTGATCCATATAAAAATTTGTCAACAAACATTTACAAATGATCAAGAAAGACAAATAGAAATATTATAAGACCATAGAAATTGGTTTTACTTAAATTGGCACCATAAATAAAATCTGATGAATTTAAATAAGATAAGGAAAAGTAATTTCCAAAGCTAATAAAGAATTTATCTAAATCCATACCAAATGGTGAGAAAATAATCCTAAATATATTTAAAAGGATAAACAAATGATAAACAAGATTTTATAAATTGGAATCACCAAGTTTGGATCTATAAATAAAAAGATATGGATTTTATAAGGTGAAGAAAGAAATATTAAATAAGGATTATTTAAAGACCAAATTAAATCTTGGCAATCCATTAAGCAAATGGAATGAATGTAATCCAAATCCAAATAAAAATAAAAGGATAAAGAATTTCCAAAATAAAATAAGATGACATTAACCATTCTATCCCTATTTTAAGAAAGACAAATCTCTAATAAGAATGACCATTTAAATCATGAGAAATGATATTTGGAATTTACCCAAGTGGAAGAAAAGTTGTTTAATTAACTTTAAAAAAATAAAGCTTCCAAATAAAATTTTGGAAATCAAAACTATAATTAATTCCATTGGAATTAAAACAAATACCCAATTCAAATGATTTTTGAATCACATTAAATACCTTCCAGATAATTCAAAATGAGTTATTTTGACACCCTATTAAGTAAATAAAACTTACTGAAAGGTTTTGGAAGGATTTTAGAATTTAAATGGAAATTAAAAACTTTATTAAATTTCATTTGATTAAATACAAGGACCTACTTTAAGTAATTAAAAAGGCACTAAAGGAGTAAAAGTTTTATTCCAAATTTGACTTCAGATTACAATACTAATCAATATTTAAATCTACACAAAATTTGGTAAAGGTGTGAATTCAAATGAGTGTTTGATTTGATTATTCAAAATCAAAACAGAATTAAAGAAATGGAAAAAGGAAAAACAAACAGAACAAAAAAATGCAAACAGACTCGACCCAGCCCAACTTGCCCAACAAGGCCCGGTCCAGCCCACCTCCCCCTCTCACCCGAACGAACCGTTTTCCACCAGAGAAAGAACCCGCTCAGTCGCCGACGCGTGGACCCCACCCCCACGCTTTCTCTCTCGCTGCCAGACGACCCCACCCTTCTCAGTCATCTTCTTCACCCGCGCGCCAACCTCGCCGACCGTTTCTGCTGGTTCTTAACTCGCATCAATACGCGTCAATGCCCCGCTTAAACCTCGCCGCGACCATGCACGATTAAACGCCTGACCCTCCTCCCCATTTCCCCTCACTCGCCTCCCCCTCTCTGCCCGCAGGCTGCGCCAAATTCTTGCGGCATCACCTCTGTCTCCGACGACTTCCCCGGCCGATTCCGGCAGCCCCTCACCGCCCCTTGCCCCCTCGACCACACTCACTTGCTCCTCACTCCCTTGCGAACCTCCCCGTAGCTCTATCTCGTTCCCGCGCGCTCCAGAGCCTCGACAACGACGAGCACTGCTGGTAAGACCTGACTGCCCCCTCATTCTCCTTCACACACGCATCATTGCCAAGACCGTGCGCATCTGACCATGTCTTCCACTTGTCCTAGCACGTGCTGTAACCTTGCCCCCGTCGACGTCTGACCGTACCCGACGCCAGGAGCACCTTCGGCGAAGAATTCCGACGACGCCCGAGCGCCCCTGCTACCCGAAGACCACCTTGAGCTTCACCATACCCCTGCGACCACTGTAAGCCCTTTCCCTTCCTCCTTTGCTTCCTGTATTCACCGCGTCGCCGTAGTCAGAGTCGCCGCCGCCAGTAGCCACCGCCAGCGCCGCCCATCTCTGGCTAGCGTGCCTAGCGCCGTCCGATCTTAATCGCATGGCCACGATAGAAACTTAACTGAAGTGGTATGTTTGCTTCTGGGCCACACGATCTACTTTAGATCCAACGCGCCATAGTAGCTGATCCGGACGAAACGGTATGGACGAATAATATCAAGACATGTGTCCCAGCTGGTTTGAATTAAAACAGATTTGATCTATTAGATGCTAGATTTTGTAAAATCTATAACTTTTGATCTATACGTCCAAATTTTTTTAGCCAATGGATTCAGCAAGACAAGCCCTAGCCAATCATGCAATTTTTTTAGTAAAAAGCTTCTGGTAAAATGTTTGTTTTTTCAGAAACTTATGTATGCTTGTTTAGGTTATAAAATTTATTCCAAAATGTTTTTGAGGATAAAATCTTTGGAAAATGGTGTGTTTTGAACCTACTGACCATAGGAAACAAATTGTGGTTTCAAAAATGTATTTGGAGAAACAAAAGAATGAATCCTTGATTTAAACCATTTCTAGTCAAATAAAAATATGGTTTATTTATTAAAAATGGTTTAGGGAGAAAATCTTTGAGAAATGTTTTGGAAATAAACTCTCTGACCCTAAACACAAGGTTATGTGGTTTGAAATCATATTTTGTGAAACCTATAGAATTTTGCCTTATTAAAAGCATTTCTTCACCACATAAAATAATGACTTGATCAAAAATGGTTGATGAAGTAAAATCTTATACAAATGATTTTGCCACTTTATAAAATGACCATTAGGTGTTTTTAAAAGTTTATGACCCATTAGAAACCACTTCTCCAAATAAAACAATCTTTAGCATGCTTGCATGCATTGTTTTGTTATTATTATTTTATGTGTTGAAATTGCTTGAAAGGTAGTTTGAAATATTGTTTGCTTGATTGAATTGTAGTGACTTGAAGTGTGTGAGCATTGCAAAGATCAAGAAGTGAACTTATTGTCAACACCCGGATTTTTCAATCCTAGATGCCTGTTATGCCATACATCGCAATCCCAGGATTACCATTTTTGCGAGACATAACAGAATTGGATACCATAGTACTTCATCCATTACAAACGATACATAAGTTCTTACACAAATGGGGATATCATGATCCAGTTCTTAATACAACATCAAGCAGCGGAATACGTAATATTAACGGTAGCGTAGGCGAAGCTCCATCTTCGGGGTCACAGGCAATGCTGACGATGGGAGATGATCCTAGTTGTCGTAACCTTCCTGGGGTCCATCTTCCAGGTACTCCTCTTCATAGTTTGTCCATGGGAATAGCCAGGGACAAAGCCATGAGTACTCTTTAAGTACTCGCAAACTAATACTAACAGGTAAGGGTTTTTTTGGATAATAGGACACTAGGCTCTAGGGTTGTTTTGCAAAAAGCCAGGTTTATCTCTACTAAGTTCCAAAGCTAGTCACAATTTTATAACTCCTAAGTGGGATCTTGTAATTCAGGTCACAACTCTGTTGTGGTTAAGTCAAAGTCTCAATTCATTTCACAAGTCATTTTGAAAAGTCTGACAGGGGAACAGTATGGCCACTCCAACTGTCCATAACCGCGGACGCGGCTATTCGAATAGTTTGACACTCTGCAGAGATTGTACACTTTCACCACAACATTCGATACATCCGTCAGGAACAAATCCTGAATTCACCATACTCAGTATGCGGATAATCAATCCTAACCTTTCAATTACACGCCCTAGTATAAGAACCTCTCCTGTGAGTTTGGCCTCCCAACCATGACCACTGTCATCTTGGGTACTGCACAGGTGGACAATCTTCACAAGGTAGCCTCAGCTCAGACCTTGGCCGGGAGGGAACTAATACTAAGGAATATAAGTTTCCAGTCAAGCCCTACCCAATATTCGGGTATTGTGGTTGTACGATAAAATTGGAATGGTATCGCATCCAGACAACCATCAGTTTTATAAAGGGCTAAGGCTCATGCCTCAACATTTTCATCACAAAAATCATCAAGTGTTTGGAAACACATGTCCAAAACATTTCAATAGAATGATCCATCATTCCAAGGTTTTCATAACCATTTTTCCTCCAAGTATTCCCATCTAAAAGTTGATCAAGTTTTATGCTTAGCACTAGCATCTACAGGTGGGGGTAGTACTAATTAGGGGTGGTAACTAGTGGAGTTTCATTAAGTCCAACCTTATATCTTAGGCTGATATCAAGGTTTCTAGCTTAGGCCAAATTTTATGCTCTTTATGCAACCTTCAGCATCTTTCCAAAATCTACCAGTCACTTAAGTAAACTCTAAGTAAGCTTTGATAAAGAAATAAAGTAAGAAGTTTGCACATAAAACTAGGATTTGGTTTATCAAGTGGGTATGATCACATATGCTTAAGGCATATAGTAGTCATATCACAAGTATGGGTTTGTGGCATCAGTAGGGTATCTGGCAAGGGTTAGCTTGCATCAATATGAGTATAAGCTTGCATAGGTATAGTATCTTGCAAGTGTTAGCTTGCACATTCACTAGTAGTATTAGGCTTGCCTTGTGCAGAGCAGTGGTTGAAGTTCTCCTCGGCTTCCTCTTCGTAGTATCCTCCTTTCTCCTCGTATCCTTGGTCGGTACTAGCGTCTATGAATAAATACGAGGTACACAATCACCAAACAATACTTAACTACTTGCAATCATCACACCCAAGGGTCCTATAGATGATCTAGCATCATCTCTAACATTACAAGGTTAAAGCTTGGTTTAAATCTTTTTATTTTTAGAAAAGTAATTTCTACTCATTGAAAAACTACTTAAGATTTAATATTCTCCAAACTAAACATGGGATCATGTTGACACATGTCATCACCACATATTGTAGTCCATGGGAATGTGATTTAAAGTGGTGTCACAATTTAATAAGGTTTTACCCTTTTATTTTAATTAATTAAAGTGGCTAGAAATGCTTATGTAGCATTCTTTTATTACTTGAACATTATTTCTGCAAGTAAACCTATATATATTTTTTATATTCTGAAAGGTATGGTTAAATGTGATTTTTGAGAGTTGGAATCAACTCAAAATCTTTTATGGTTTAAATTTGAAAAATGTTTGAATGCAGAAAAGCTTCTGCCTTGTTATTTTTACTATGGGTGATCTAGAGATCCAAATGACTTGAATCCAACAGGCTTGGATTAAGCATTCACAGACCTTTCCAACAAAATTGGTTTCATTCAAATTGGTGCACTGAATCAATCTGGGTTGATTTTTGAAGTTGGGTGCTGAAGTGTGTTTGAATTGAAATAGAAAAAGATTTAATTTGAATTGCTGGGCTGCGCGGGAAATTCTAACGGGCCGGCCTGCTAAGCGCAGTGCTCCCGCGGGCTGCTTAAGTGGGTGTCCCCACTCGTCAGTGACACGGGGCTGGGCGAAGCGGTATGGGGCAATGTGGATCGTTCGATCTAGTTCTAATCCAACGGCTAGGGGTCATCGTCGACGCGAGACAACTCCGGCGAGAACGAAACCTAGCGCGGCCAGTGAGGGGTGCTGGGGGCTCACAAGGGTACGGGCGAGGGTCGGCGAGGCGGGCGAACGACAAAGTCGACAACGGCGAACCTCCTGGTACCGGTGGCTTCTCCTGGGGCGGCTCCAATCGCTGGCTCCCTTCTTCTCCAGAGGCGGCGGGCTCCGGTGAAATTCCGGCGAGGTGGTGCTCGCCTTGCTCTGAGGACGGTGTGGCACAGTCAGTGAGGATAGGGGAGTGAGATGGTGTGAAGAAATCGTGCGAGGGTGGCCTCTATTTATAGTCGAGCGAGGGGACCGTCGGGGCGCACGGTGAGCTCGTTGGGGGTGACGTTACAGGAGGCTAATGGCATGGGCAAGGGTAGGGGACGGTGTTGTGTCTCCTGGCGATGCTCAACGACATGGTCGTGAGGCATGGGGCGGTGTGGTTTGGTCTGGAACGGCCGGTGCTCTGCGCGGCAGAGGCGGCGTCTTCGACGGCGGGAGGTGGATGTATGGCACGGGGCGGCAAACGGGGATGTCTGGCGGTCTCCTGGGTCGGTGGTGATCGTGTATGCACGCGGTGAGGGCGGCGTGCGGTCTGTGGACGCTGGTCGAGGGTGGCGCTCTGGCGCACGCTCGACATGGTCTGGGCGCGGCTTGTGCGCGTGGTCCAGGGCTTGGCTACGCTCGCGGCTGGGACAGGGAGTGGCGATGGACGGTGGGCTGCCTCCTAGACAAGGTTGGCACGGCTAGTTCTTCCTCTAGCTTGCTGTCCACAATGGGGTGACATTGGGGTGCTCGGTTGTTCACCATTGATGACAATGGCAAGCTCACAGTGGTGCTAGTGCCTGGCTAATCTTCCTAGATGATCTACTGAGTTGTGTGTGAGCTAACTAGGGAACAAGTTAGGCAAGAATCACTGCACACTATAGTGTTTGATGTTTTGTTTGATTTGTGTATGCAACCTATTTGATGAAATGGCCGCATGAAATCAAGTTTTGAATTTTGAAATGAATTTTGGTGGGTTTGCTAGATTGGTGCTGGTGAGTCTGCAGATGCTTGGGTTTTGAAAGTTGAGCTTGTTTGAGTGGGTTTTGGAAAAGTGGGATCTTCCCATATGATAAAGATTCAATTTTGAATTGTCATTTAAACTATGCATTTGAAAGTTTCTGGATGATCACAAAGTGGTCATTGATACTTTGTTATGAGTACATTCAAGGGGTGCAAAGATCCAGAAAAGTTTCTGTTAGGTTTTGAAAGTTTGGGACAGCCAAAGTAGGCATGGGAGTTAAATTGGTCAAAATGACCATTCACTTAATATATTTGTTTTGATTTACTTGTCTTTAGGAAAATGTGTGGGAAATGTTTTAGATGATGTTCATTTCACCTAAGAAACATTTTACAAGCAATGGATCACACAAACAAGGTGGTTTTTAAAGAAATTCAAAATCCATGCACACACATATACATGCATTCATGAGTTTATTTAGAAAAGTTTTTGTTAACCCTAATCTTTATGATTAGTGTTTGATGATCTAAGTTTGGTATTTTTGGGATGTTACACTTATACTCTCTACCAAAAAGGCAAGTGATGCTTCATACTTTTGTCCCATTATTTTCACTATGCACTAGTGATGTTTCTAAGTAGGACTTTCATGGAATTTTGCTAAGTATAAACTATGCCATGGGAAATCCTAGTAGATGAAACCTTTGTAGAATTTTCCTAAGTTAAGATTCCTACTACTATCAAGCTTAGCTTAGCTAATAGAAAACAAGGGTGGAATATATATTCATGCTATGGAAAAATTTCTAAGTCTGAGGACTTGAGTTTTGTTTAACAAAACAACTAAGTGAATGAATAACCTGGGTGGAATGGAAGGAATGGTTTATGTTGAGTGGTTACACAAGGCCAGGGGACTGGTGAACCTTGTGTATCTCACTTGTGGATGGCCACCCAGGAACAAAGAGATTTGAGATGTCAAATGTTGAGAAGCTTCAAGTGCAACCACTTGGCAATATGGGCTCTGCCTGGATCACATAGGTTGCTAGAACTTAGCAATTTGGACAGTTGGTGGTAGTGGGAATGATAGGTTGGAGCGCGTCCATTTGGTCTAAGGGAAGGCTTCTGAAAGGTCCTGTCTTGGTGAAAATCAAGTCTTGTGGGGAAAGTGCACCACCTCTCCAGAGTGAAAAAAAATCTAAGTACTTAGCCATGTTCCTGGCAACGGACAATTTGAGCATCAAGACATGGAAGCTATCAAGAATCTCATCATCCAAATTTCTAAGTTAAAAACTTGTGGTTGAACAAGGGTTTAAGGTTCACCAATTTCTATTGGTGGTTCCTTGGGTGATTTTTGTCAAAGCAAAAACTTAGTGTTTTCAAATGATAAGGAAAATCTATTTTGAGCAAAGCAAGACTAAGCTCCACTTAGCCAAATGCATATAGATGATAGACTCCACTATGCTACCATAGTATCACTTGCCAATACAATTCAAATGTATTGACCCTTCTGGCTGTAACTTGTTATGTTGTAGGTTTTGTTTGATATTAGTGAAGTAGGATTACAAGTCTACAACCAACATCTCTGCCTGTGGCACTTTGAAGATGAAGGACCCCATGCTTTTGTTATATTCTGCTGCATTGTAATGAGATAGCCAAATGAGCTATGTAAGATGTAATAAATTATTTTATTCCTGGTTATAAAGTTGTATTATGACCTTTGTTTCTTGATATTACATCTTAAATGTGAATGCTAGCTATTGATCCAGGGACTAGCATTGTAAACACAGGGATCTCTACCTTATTAAAGGTTGGGAACCTTACACACTTCTTCTTGAGTGTCTCGAATAACTAGAGATGTTCCTCTGATAAATCATCAAATGTAATGATATTATCGGTGTTAACCTTAGCTGCACATGATTTCCTGCCGATGCTTTTAGTTTATTTCGGCAATGTAGCGCCACCGAAACTTAGCAATTGAGAAGGGGAAAACCTGATCCTGTTTGCCTTACGCTCCTCTTCACGCTTCTTATTGTATGCCTCATAAGCTTGTATTGTAGCAAGATCATGGGGGCTCTCTTCTAGTTCTCGGTGAAGAGAATTGAGCTTCTTGAACTCAACTGCAAGTTTTTCCTTCCAGTCATTTGTTCCTGCATAAGAATGCCCCCCAATGCTTTTTGTATCTTTTGGCAATGAGGTATCATCGAAACTTTTCAATTGTGCAGGGACGTACCATACGCTATAGTACTAGATGAAGGCGCATTAGCTCCTACTGACTTTTCACTTATTCGGCTATAAACATTGTGATGTATCCTGACCTATGGTCGTTACCACATCAAGGTCTCAAACTTACGCCAAGTCATCATGGACTCCAAAGGTGAATCCGTTCCTCTATGCGAGCCCACTTCCTAACCTATTGAATGGTATACTACTTCATTCCCCATCCTATGACCATGATAGGTTCACACCGACGGGTACGGGGACGAGGGAGGAAGCCCGAGGACGCACGCCCGACAAGATGGAGGCTTGCAAGAGGAGACGCAAGAAGCTCCAGCTGGAATCGGCGCCAGGACCGGCGAACCGGAGGCACCGTCGGAATCTCTGGCGACAGCCCCGGCAAACCGGGCGCCCCGCCAGAATCCCCGGCACCAGGACCGGTCGACCGGATCCACAGCCGAAAGCACTCTCTGTATGCCATTTCGGTACGCGACCGAAATATCCGGCAATGACCGGAAATCTCGGCGCCAGATCCGACGCCAGATCCGGCGCCGCCGGACTTACCGCCGAAACTCCCCGTCTGCGCGCGGATCTGGGTTTGATGCCCTAGAATATTCCCTTTACTTACCCCTTTGCCTAGTTTATTCCCAAACTACCCCCTTGTTTAGTGGGTGGCCTATAAATAGAGCCCCCACCCCTCATGTACCCCTGAGGCATAGATGATAGACTAAAGACAACCCCCTTGTGTGGAATCTCTAGTTTTTCCTCATCCCCTTAACCAAGGGGACCGACTATCGTCACCAACCTCGATTGGACTTTGCATCACGCATCCATCGTTGAACAAGGCCTTGGAGTTCATTGTCTCGTCTCCAAGTTGTCAAGACCCTTCCCAAGGTGTTCTTCCCTCTCCGATGTGGATTTGAGGGAGCACGTTGACCGATCTTTCCTTGCGAGGATTCTATCGGACCGGTGGCCGCCGTTCGGGAGCAATCGGCCTTGTATCGTGTGAGTTTTGTGTGTGTTCATCGTGTTCTTCGCGAGGTGTGTGTTCGCTTCCGCTACCTTCTCCCTTTGTGCTCGCTTTCCCATCGATTTGACCACGAGATCCGTGAAGATCGGGCCACCCAAGAGGTTAACACCTCCATCATCTGGTATTAGCAGCTTTTGGTTGCAATGAATTTCTCATCGATTTGGTCTTTTCCCCATAAATTCGAAAATTTCACCAAAAATAGCCCCAATTCGTGTTTTGGATCGATCTGTGATTTGAGTGCAATTTGGTAGGTTTTGATCCATGGATTACTTGCTAAACTTGTTGATCTACCTCCCCCTACGTTCCCATGGCCTAATTCCTTGATTTCCCCCTCAGATCTGAAGTTTCCCATCGAGTTTTTCCGCAGAAAATCGAGTTTCACATTCCTGAACTCGTTCCGGCGCTAGATCCGGCAAACCGGAGCTCCCGCCAGAATTTCCGGTCAAAATTCCGGTCAAATCGGACCTACCGCCGGAATTTCTGGCAAGAATTCTGGTCCCGCTGACCTGGTCGCCAACATATTCAGCTCCTCACGGTTTTGAGCATAACTTTTGCATTCGAACTCGGATTTTGGTGTTCTTTAGCTCGTTTCGAAGAGGAGAAGGAGCTCTACATGATCATCCACGTTTTTCATGCTATCTACTCCATCCAGATTCCATGAGCAAGGAGGAATCCAACAATAAAGGGTGAAGATCGTCGACGAAAGGTATAAACATTCCGCGACTTCTCCCCACTTGCATTCCTTTGTGAACCCCACTATCTTTGCGAGCAACAAACACCTACTGAGACTAGTTCCTCTTATGATTGCTTGGGCTATGCATATTTGATACCTTGTAGATTCCGAGCAAACATTGTGAGCGCTATCTCATATAGTTATCTTGTATAGTTGTTGGCACAAGGAAGAGGCAAATGAAAAAGAAATAAAAAGAAATAGAGAAAAAAAATATAGAAAAATAAAAATAAAAATAAAAGAAAGAGATATACATGTGCCTCATAGAATAGGAAGTGCACGCTCGATGAACACCATATAGGTGGTACTTATTGTGCATATCTTGTAGCCCACCAATTTTGTGCAATCGAACGAGCGTCTCTCCTTGTACTTGTGTGACACGAGCTTATAGTCTTCGCTAGGTAATCATTTGGTTCTTAGCTCACTTTATCCGTCGCACAAGTCCCATTTATCCCACTGTGTGTTTCCTTATACATATTTCCTATCTTGTGGATTGACTTGTTTTGCTTTGTGATCATTGTGGTTCTTTACTTGCCATTACAACATCTTGATT
Source organism: Avena sativa (assembly GCA_916181665.1). NCBI lineage: Eukaryota > Viridiplantae > Streptophyta > Magnoliopsida > Poales > Poaceae > Avena > Avena sativa. Next base: position 344,030,514 of record OV702280.1, on the reverse strand, counting down.
TCGGATTGGTTCTTGACATGCCACTTTCCATACCTATCCACCATAGGCCTTGTGTGTGTTTTCTTGGTTAGTAGTTGGTTTTGGTGTTCCACGTGAACTTAACTTTGCTTGGTTTATTGCTCTCAAGTGTGGCCACTTGCACGATACGATCTTCCAAGGTAAAGTAAGGTTCGACGTTGTATCCCTAACACCCTCTACCACTTCCATATACAACACTTGGTCTTTTGAAGCATGTCTAGGGACTCCGGGACCGAGAATGATATCTATGAAGAATCCATGATGAGCCACCATGACTACGACTCCGCAAGTATAGAGGACATGACGGAGCACAACACCGACAAAGGATCCGCATGCTTTGAGGACCCGGAGCACTACACCTACGACGACTCCACATGCATGGAAGACATGGAGCTCTACGTCGACAATGGCTCCTCATGCATGGAGGATATGGAGCACTACACCGACAATGGCTCCACATGCTTGGGCGATATGGAGTACTACACCAATAATTACTCCCCAAGCATGGACGACTTCGAGTGTGACATCAACGACGCCTCGCCGAGCATGGAGGACACGGAGAACTTCATCGAGTTGGATGGCTCCTCCACGAGCCATGAAGAATTCCTCCACTGCGTGGAGATGGAAGCCTACTACGCCAAGCAAGAGGAGGCGCATCATCAAGAATCCATGACCTTCAAGGCCAAGCGTGCCACACCAAAGCGCACCACCTACTTCGATGATCCACCTCTAAGGCGTCAAGCGCCACCATCGACAAGGCATCAAGTGCCACCACCTAGATGGCGTCAAGCTCCACCATCTCCAAGGCGCCAAGCTCCATCACCTCTAAGGCGCCAAGCTCCACCTCCTATCCAAACAAGAGTGGCGTCCAAACATCATATACATCAAGAGGCGCCAAGAAACAAGAATCTTCATCGACAAACATCCTCTCATGAGCATCGCCACCATAAAGAGGATACAAGACATCGTCAAAGGCATCTTCGCCACCAAGACGAAGAATTCATGATGAGCACCAACCATAATGCTCAAGCAAGCTCAAGAAGGCACCACAAGCACAAGAAGAGTGCCAAGGCAAATGATCACCGTCGTGAGCGTCATGTGGATGACCAAGTGCTTCACCAACATCAACCATCGGCAAGGCACGCCAATGACCTCCGTCGCCACCATCATAGGGCACCTTCAACTACTCGTGCCACCACCACAATGGCACCAAGAGCAAGCCTTCCTCCACGCCATCAAGCTTCAACGCCTACGCTTGACTTCCACGACCTCGTGAACGAGTAAAATGTAGACCTCTACTTCGCCAAGTTGGATAGCATGAGCCTACCTCCACCACTACTATGAGATGGCCACAAGACGGTCGAGCATGGGATTTTCCCTTCGACTAAGGATGCGAGCGATGATGCCCATCTTATGGCATCCAACTTTGGAGGCGACAAGGTCAATAATGGTGAGCATGGGATTTTCCCTTCAGCAAAGGAGGTGCATGGAGTTGAGGAAACCGAGTCTATCCCCATATGCTTGAGTGATGATATGGTACCAATCCCATGTGAGTATGAGAGCCACTTAGCCCACTTGAGTGAGAACAAGAGTGAGATGAGTGACTCCACCTTATGTGATCAGATTGAGTGCTTCCACTTGGAGGGCATGGGCGATACTCCTAGTGAGTTGAGAGTGGTAGTTGATAGGTCAAGTGAGACCATTTCGATTTCTAACAACTTACCCTCTACCTCTAGTGTGTTCTCTTGTGTTGTGCTAGGTTCCATGGATGAAGAAGCGCCAAGCCATGAGGCAATGATGCCTCAATTGGATAATATGTACATGGTGCACGAAGATGATGCTATGCCGTGGCTACATCAAGAAAACGAAGTCGTCCACACGGAGGCCACTACTTCCACAACACCCACTTCATATGAGAGGTATGACCAAGGTAACAATAAGGGTGTTGATGATGCCATGATCCCACTAGTGTACATGATGAATTGTGAGGATATGCATGCTATGGATGATACTTGTGACATTACATATGCTTCATCCACATTCCCATGTGATGCTTTACCTTTGCATAATATTGATCATGTGGAATTGTTTGATTGCGATATCATTTCCATAAACATGCCATGCTATGCATCTTGTGTGTATCCTCCAATTGCTTTGGACTTGCCTTGTCATGCTAGTCATTCAATTTCTCCCGTTGCTTGCGATAAGATGAATGCTTGCTATTTCACTTGTTTTTCTTGCAATAATATTTATCATATGCGTTATAATGAGATGGCCCCCATAGCTTTCTCAATTTTTGGAGATTTTGATGATTGCCATGATAATCTTGTTCCCCACTTGCATACTCACCATGCATCTATTTCATACTTGATTGACATTAATGGTGATGTGCACAAGAAGAGATACGTCATGATGGATGATGTGTATCTCTACCATGCACACACGTTCTTCCTTTTACATATGATGTGTGTAGGTACCCGCACAAGAATGTCAACCTCGGTTGAGCACGAGTTGACAAAACGAGCTCTTGAGAGCATCCCACAAGTGAGTTCAAGATCGAACCCAGCTCTGATACATTTTGCATGCTTTGCATCTTTCATGTTGGCAAATTGCTCTTTCCTATGGTTTGCTTGCAAGCATGTTAATGGTATTATCTCCCCTTATAACAATCATGTTTCTTTGCTATTGGATTTTGATGCTTTGTGTGCTGCAACAAAATTGTTGAACAATTTCCCTTTCCGATGTTTTGTGTGCAACCATAATGCCATTAAGAGCATGTATTGTCATGAGAGCTTCCAAGAATCTCGTCTTGTTGTTGCAACAAACATAAGGACCACTTGCTCTTTCATTTGGTTTGTTTGCAAACATGTTACTTTGGCTTCCGCTTGGGATACTCATATTCCCATGATATTTGATATCGATGATTTGTGTGTGACATCCAACATGTCGAACAATTTCTCTTTCCAATGGTTGGTTGGCACACATAATGATGTTGTTTTGGATATTCCTCCTTTTGTGTTTTGCCAAATTCTCCTAGTTTCGCATCAAATATGTTGATCAAATTTCTATTCGATTGCTTTGAATGCCACAATAAGATGTTATATGGAGTTTTTGAGTTCCCACATTTGGATGATTTTGCAAAGATTTCCATGCACTTTGACCTTGCATATTCATCCCGTTTGCTATACTTGAGTTGTGATAATCGTGTTGTGAACAAGAATGGACATGCCACAAATGACATGCTCCTCTATCACACACAAACATATGTTGCTTGGTCTTTGTTGTATGAAGGCACAAATGCATACACGCCAACCTATATGGACCATGTGTTGACAAGAAGAAACGAAGAGAGTTACCTATGGCTACCCTTCATCGAGCTATCTCTACAAGCTAAGGTGACTTCCTTCTATTTGAGGACTCATGCAATAATCATCATGAATTGGCTACGCTTTGAGTGTTGCTTTGATTTTGGTGTGAGCTTTGTAGGATTCATGGAAGGTGAAGGAACATTGAAGTGTTGTCAAGTCAATCTTTCCGAGGACGACTATATGGTGAACCCTAGGATCATGAAGGTCTCTCGACCTCTTCTACTTTGTGATGAGCATGTAGAGTCGAGGACGAATCTTTTTGAAGGGGGGAGCTGATGTAGCCCGACCTACGGTCGTTACCACATCAAGGTCTCCAACTTACGCCAAGTGGTCATGGACTCCAAAGGTGAATCCGTTCCTCTATGCGAGCCCACTTCCTAACCTATTGAACGGTATACTACTTCATTCCCCATCCTATGACCATGATAGGTTCACACCGACGGGTACGGGGACGAGGGAGGAAGCCTGAGGACGCACGCCCGACAAGACGGAGGCTTGGAAGAGGAGACGCAAGAAGCTCCCGCTGGAATCGGCGCTAGGACCGGCGAACCGGAGCCACCGCCGGAATCTCGTCGACAGCCTCGGCGAACCGGGCGCCCCGCCGGAATCCTCGGCGCCAGGACCGGTCGACCGGACCCACGGCCGAAAGCACTCTCTGTATGCCGTTTCGGTGCACGACCAGAATATCCGTCGACGACCAGAAATCTCGGCGCCAGATCCGGCGCCGCCGGACTTACCGCCGGAACTCCCCGTCTACGTGCGGATCTGGGTTTGATGCTCTAGAATATTCCCTTTACTTACCCCTTTGCCTAGTTTATTCCCAAACTACCCCCTTGTTTAGTGGGTGGCCTATAAATAGAGCCCCCACCCCTCATGTACCCCTGAGGCATAGATGATAGACTAAAGACAACCCCCTTGTGTGGAATCTCTAGTTTTGCCTCATCCCCTTTACCAAGGGGACCAACTATCGTCACCAACCTCGATTGGATTTTACATCACGCATCCATCGTTGAACAAGGCCTTAGAGTTCATTGTCCCGTCTCCAAGTTGTCAAGACCCTCCCCAAGGTGTTCTTCCCTCTCCGATGTGGATTTGAGGGAGCACGTTGAACGATCTTTCCGTGCGAGGATTCTATCGGACCGGTGGCCGCCGTTCGGGAGCAATCGGCCTTGTATCATGTGAGTTTTGCGTGTGTTCATCGTGTTCTTCGCGAGGTGTGTGTTCGCTTCCGCTACCTTCTCCCTTTCTCCTCGCTTTCCCATCGATTTGACCACGAGATCCGTGAAGATCGGGCCACCCAAGAGGTTAAACCCTCCATCACATTGTAAAGGCGTGGAGCCGAATTATGAATATCACTAGTTACATATGGTGCTAAAACATTACTAACATAAGCTGTAGAATATGACAACTGAGAGTAATTGAGCAAATGACTAGTTGTAGCATGTCCAATTTTCCTATCCATCGGTATGTTTGAAGGTGAATCTAAAGATTGCAAGTTATTTTCCGATGAATATAAAGATGAAACACTTGGTTGCATGCCATTGAAATTTCTAAAATCAGGTGTTTCATACGGATTAATAGAATTCATCATGTTGTTCATCGGCATATGAATTTCTGGGGTTGCCGATGCATGAGAATTTGAATTTACATGTTGCAAGTTACTAAGATAAGTCGAAGCATGTAGGTTATTTTGCATCGGATTTTGCACATAGTATAAAACTAGGGCTAGCCGATACAGTATACATATCAAAAGATCTAGCAACATCCACATAAGAGTAATATGCATCTACGTAGGAAGATTGAAGATTCATGATACCGTTGTAGATTGCAGCTTCTTGATGACGCTCTCTTCGTAGCAAGAACGGGTTGGAGACCGTTCGAAGCTTCGTCCCCAGCGGAGTCGCTAAAAAGTGTGTTCGCACATGAACACGTCACCGTGTACCCTCGGTGCCGAGCGTGATGCGCGGCAGCACGCGCCGAGGGGGCTCACCGGAAGCGTGGTACGCAAGACAGTCCGGCGGACACTTTTGAGACCTGAAACCCCGCTCGCCCGGGAGGGACCCCATCAGGGCGGCGCGATGGCTATGGGATGCCCTAGGTCGGCCTGACCTCCCCTAGGACCTTGTGGATTCGCAGCCTCCAATCTTGAAGAACGACGAAGAACGAGAAATAAGATACAAAGGTAGAGGGATAAAAGTAGATGAACACGAAAAAGTAGTAGATGTGTTTGTTCGATTGGTGTTGGTTCAATCGGTCGTCACCCCTCATGTATATAAGGAGCGGTTGGACTTTCCGTGCAAGAAAGAGGGTTGGATTTACGTCCAAAACCCTAGTTGGGGTCCAACTCGAACAAGCAAACCCGAAATTTGCGTAACTGTTCGGTTAAAAACTTGCCTTTACCTTTCGGACCACATTTGAGATAGTAAATGATCTCGGATCAAAATATCGTAAAAAGCAAAGTTGTTCATCTCGAAAATATGAAGAACTTATATCTTTTGCACTTTTTCATATAACCTGATATTCATGTCTTTTCCCTTGTTTCGTATCAAACTCAGATTGTGACTGAACGAATTTAGCTCAATTCGGCCGTATTTTAAATATGGAGGTCGTATACTTGCTCGGCTGAAGATGGATCCAAAATCAAAGTTGTTCGCCTTGAAAAACTGAACAACTTTCATATTTACCACTTTTTTATCCAAGTTGATCTTGACCACTCATTCTTGGTCATAACCAGATAAGTTAGTCTAGCGGTTTTTAGACGAAGTTTTATCTTTTGTCCACGCCAAAGCTGAGAAAAGTCTATGGTCTAGCGACCCCGGCCGTGCTAATTCGGTCTTTCGCAGTATTTTGGCTCTAACTTTTGCATACTAACTCGGATCAAGATGATTCAAACCCAAAGTTGTTTGTTTTGACGAGGCGCACAACTTTTATGTTTGACATTTTTTAATTTGAGGTCATATTGAAGGAATCATAGTGGAAGCCTCCATATAACAGTCTCTGAGTCTTCTCTGAACACTAGCATAATCGGCTACTAAGCCTGATCATGGCTTGACTTAATACCCTACCTCTTTGATGATGATTAGTAATCCTCATAGTGGACCTTTATGAGTGTTTCTCACCATTTGCCTTGATTAGATACGAGCCCAAAACGGGTGCCAACAGTCCGGGGAATGAGATTCATATAATGAAAGTCATTTTCCGGGGTTTGGAAAAAGTTGTCGGTATTTGACCGGAGCTTCTAGAATGTTCTAGAAGGGGCCACTAGTGGGTCCACCACCCCGGGAAGGGGCAAATGGGTCGAGGGTGTGCTGCGGGGGCCTAGGGCCAGCCACACCAAAACCCAAGGGGCCCAACCGTCCAACCCCTATGGAAAGGGGCAAAACCCTAAAATAGGAAAGAGGGAAACTTGGGGGGTAAGTTTCCCCCCCTTCCCCCTCTTGGGCTGCCGGGTTGGAGGTGGACAAGGCCATGGCTGGGAACCCTGGTCGCACCCCCCATCTATATAAGAAGGGGTGGGATGGGTGCCTAGGCTTTTCCTGTCTCCTAACCCTAGCCGCAACCCTCCTTCCTCCTCCATCGACTGATCCGGCTTAGGCGAAGCCCTGCAGGCTTCTCTCTTCCACCACCACCATGTCGTTGTGTTGCTGGGATTCCGAGGGGATCTACTACCTCCGATACCCGCTGGAACGGGGAAAGGAAGGTCTTCATCGACTTCGTACGTGTGACAGAGTGCGGAAGCGCTGCCGGAACGCAGCGCCGGAAGGATCGTCATCGCGATCTTGAGATCAGCAAGTGATCGACGACATAAACCATGAGATCTAATCTCATTAAAACGCTTTAGATCTATGAGGGTTAGTTCTCTACAATCTCGTTGCACCGATCCCGTATATCGGATCTTGGCTTTTCCAGAGATTGGATATTGGTTTTATGCGTTCTTGCGGTAGAATTTTTTTTTGATGCAACGAACCCTATAGCATTTTGGTTGGCGGTTAGACTGGAAACTAGCATAATTCGTGGTTGTGAACAATATCTCTCTGGATTTTACTTCCCAGCGGTGGTTGCAATCTCCATAACTCTCAGAGATTTGATAGATAAAATCAATTATAAATTCCCCTGGAGCAGTGGCAATTCAGTTGATATGCAGGATTTCAACATTAGCGAGCAAAGATTGCTCCGACTAACTAGCGAAGATGGTCTGGTAATGCTTTTCTCTTTGAATGCTGCCAAACGTTTCGGTCGAATTCGTCTCCATGTGCAACCTAAAGTTGGTTAAATCTTCATCTGGTGGTCACGCATCATCAGGTGGTCGAGCATCATGTGTCTTTGTTGTCTCTGCTAATAGTGTGCTCCCCGTCGCTCCTTGTAGGTCCACAACAGTACCATCTGTTTGCACTGCGAGTGTAAGCCAAATCGCTCGTGTGGCCGATGTGGAGGACGAAGCAGAGCCTGACAAGGGAGCGCTTCCATTAGATGATGAGGATAAGTTGATGTATCCTGAATTGGTAGGTAGATTCAGTAAACATGCACTAGAGGATCAATACACAGAGGAAATTTCCCACAGTTCCAAATTTGATGACACTGATGACGAAGAGAACAAGGAGAACAATGACAGCCTTGTTGTAGCCGAGTATGATGGTGAGGACTTGCCAGTAATTGAGTGGGACAGAGACGATCCTAAGATTTCAAAAGGCACCGTATTTGAAATGATGCGGGACTGTCGTAATGCCCTTACTACCTATTGCATTCACACTAATAATAATTATGATGTTATTAAGAGTGAGCCAGGAAAGTTCATAGTGAAGTGCCCATACAGGAGGTGTAGGTGGAGGATGCATGCATACAATATGCTTGAGAGAAGTTTGGTTCAGGTATTACAACCAGTTGTGTATTTTAGATCATTGTGTAGAGTTTGTTAGTTGTACCTTACATTTTCATTATGTTTCAGATAAAAGTTAACCGGTTCGAACATTCTTGTCCACCTCAAGGGGGACAACCAAAGGGCAAAACAAAACTAGCAAAGACTAGGTGGTTGGCAGATATAATCATGGATTGGATGAGAGCAAACCCATCACTAGGTGCAACAGTGCTCATAAAAGAAGTTTATAAAAAGTTTAATATTACAGTACCTTGCATGAGGATGTTCTATGCAAAGGGAATGGCTCTTGAGAGGATCAATGGTCCATGGAATGAAAGTTTTCGGTTTCTTTACAACTTCAAAGCTAAAGTGTGGAGATGGCTAGTCCAGGTAGTGTTGTATAGATAGACAGGCATAAAGTTTAGTACAAAATAAGAGGGAAGAAATGGAAGAGTTCTTTAGAAGGGATTTTGTTTTTTTCAAAGCTTGCTTGCAAGGGCTTCTGGATGGTTGTAGGCCTTATTTGGTCGTGGGTGAAACAACTCTTCATGGCAGATTTAAAGGACAACTAGTAGCTGCTACTGCAGTTGATGGCCACAACTGGATGTTCCATGTTGCTTACGGAATTTTGGAGATTGAGTCAGAGAAAAGTTGGACTTGGTTTCTGGAGAATTTACGCAACCTTATAGGTCATCCACGAGGACTTACTATCCACACGGACGCTTTCAAAGGTTTGGAGAAAGCTGTAGAAGCAGTATTCCCCAGAATGGAACATAGGGAATGTATGCGACACTTAGTGCAGAATTTTACAAAGAAATTCAAGGGTAAAGTTTATACTGACAACCTATGGCCAGCTTCATACACATACAGTTTGAGTAAGCATCTGTATCATTTGGAAGTGTTGTATAAACAAAAACCTGCGGTGAAGGAGTACTTGGATGCATATCATGGAATGGTGTGGTCAAGAAACCGATTCAATGAAATTTGCAAGATAGACTATGTAACAAGTAATGTTGCAGAGAGTTTAATGCAAAGGACAAGTAACTGAAAGGGATTATGTTGTGGCAAATATTTGATAAGATTAGGCAGATGATCATGGTAAAGATCAATTTGCGTCAAATAATTGCATCGACAGTATATGCTGGCCATCTTATCCTCCCATCTTTGATTAAGGCTTTTCATGCCAGGGAAAAAAAATTGAAGATGAAATGCATTAGAAGAGGAATGGAGGCTGAGGTAATGTACACTGATAGTAAAGATAGGCAGTGGGGGTATCCAGTGAGTTTGGTTGATAGGACATGCCATCGCAGGCAATGGTAGCTCCGTGGGAAACCCTGCATAAATGCAATGTTTTTCATGGGTGTTCTAGGAGGTGAAGAGGGTGAAGTTGATCAGTACGTATCGGAGTATTTCTCCACTGCCAAATTTAGGGCAGCATATGCTCAGAATGTTCCAGCCTTGTTGGGAAAACACCAATGGATTGAAGTGGATCCAGGCTTCAAGCTATACCCTCCAGTTTTTACTGGACCAGCAGGTAGGCCAAGGAAGAATAGGATGAGAGCTAGTGCAGAGGGTGGTGCAGCACCTCGACGACATAAGTGCAAACATTATGGGATCCTAGGGCACATTTCTAGGCTTTGTAAAAATGCAGTGGGCCCAGCTTATGGAATGTATGATCAGGTGGGAGCTGCAAATGCAGATGAGAATGAAGTGTTTAAACGAGAGGAGAATGAAGCAATGGATACATTACAGATTGAACCAACGAATCGATAGGAGATTTAACCAAATGCAGAGGAGATTAAACCAAATGCAGGGGAGATTGAACCAATGTATCGAGAGGAGATTGAACCAAATGCAGAGGAGATTGAACTGAATGCAGGGGAGATTGAACCAGTCGATCGAGAGGAGATTGAACCAAATGCAGGGGAGATTATATCAACTACATGGGATATTGAAGTAGAGTTCAAACGTAAAGGAATTACACAAGTAGATATTGAAGAAATTGAGGCAAAGCTTTTTGAACCATATGAACTAGAGGATCGAAATGTGATTGAACCAATTGTATGACAGACCGAAGCACTTAATTAATTGGATGCAAGGAAAAAGAACAAAGGGAACAAACAGAAGAAGCTAATGGTGTACTCCGAGAATATTCCAGCTAGGATCACCAGGAGCAAGGTGTGAACCCAGCGAAAAACACTAGGAGCAAGAAAAAATGAATTTGAATTGTTAATTTGAATTTGTATGATGAATTTGAACTACTATCAATGTTTATATTGAATTCTAACTAGTGTGACGCTTCCAAGTTTGTATGTTGGATAATACCATAATGTATGTGTTATTTCAAGTTTCTATGGTCATGCACCTAGTTGCTTAGCACTACTCAGTTTTGCCCTCGACATGTGGTCAACACATGGGGTTTAGCTAGTTCATGGCTTAAACGTTGCCCAATTGATCCAAAATTTGGCACACTTGTGTATATTGGATTGATTTACCATATGAAATTGGAAATTTTGGATTAACTTGTAATCAGCCACATTTTTATTTTTCTAAGTGATTAAATTTAAAAAATGGTTTTAGGGTTATTTTAATTTTTTTAAATTCAAAACATAGTGCAACCTTCAAATGGAGTCTTGTTATGTTGCCTACAACCTAGCATGAATAATAAAGTAAAAGGAAATGAAGATAAATGGACTTATCCCCTAAACCACTTCTTAAACCCTTCTTGGAATGAGCTACTAGCTATGAAGATGCATGGCTTTCTACTCGATTGACCTCCAAAATAACCCATCCCAAAATATACTTTGTCTAAATGAGTCCAAATTTGGAACACTTGTGTATCTTTGAGTTCCAAACAATATAATATCAGCCAAGATGAATTATTTTATTGAAATAACACATTTTCCATTTTTATGCCAAAATCTTGAATTTCCCTTACTCGTTTTTTATATGAGTGCCCTTGTTTTCCTTAGCTCTACTCAGTTCCCCCCTCTAAAGTTTTCCTCACTTTTCCTCTCCCGCTAAAATTTTCCTCACTTTTCCCTCTCTCCTGAGTCAAACCCTCACAACACCTCAACTTGCGCTCAGTTTGGCTGCTGCGCTCTGATTGGTCGAGATGTATGTCACACGGATCTTGGCCAACCACCATTGGATACATCATGATCCGACGGGCTGGAGGTCTCTCTCTCCCGATGGGCATACCTACCTTGTATAGAGAGGAGATCCCGACAGGCTGGATGTCTCTCCCTCCCTTTCCCTGCCGCACGTATATAAGCCGCTTCAGTTTGGCTACGCTCTGATTGGTCGAGATGTATGTCACACGGATCTTGGCCAACCACCGTTGGATACATCATGATCCGACGGGCTGGAGGTGTCTCTCTCCCGATGGGTGCACCTACCATGTACGCAGAGGAGAGCCCGACAGGCTGGATGTCTCTCCCTCCCTTTCCCTATCGCATGTATACCAGCCGCATCTTCCTCCCCTCCTATCGACATACAGCGGCGCGATAGTCCGAACGGCATGCGGCGGTGCGGTTCTAAGTGTGGCGGTCAGAATGGCGTGCATCGGCACGGTTCTAAGTGTGGTGGTCTGAACGGCATGGTGGAGTGGACCTAAGCCTAGCGATCGGAACAGCTTGCGATGACGTAGATCTAAGCCCGGCGGTCGGAATGGAGTGCGGCAGCGCGGATATAAGCTTGGCGGTCGGAATGGTGTGCGAGCGTGAGGGTTAGAATGGCTTGCGGCGGTTCGGTTCCAAGCGTGGCAGCTGGAATGGCGTGCGGCGGTGAGGATCTAAGTGTCTGGAATTTTTGTCTCTGTCTGTCTCACTTTTGTTCACCCCCTCAGATCCATTGCTGATGAAAGACACCGAGGCGGCGGTGCCGACAGTGGTCATCGATGCAATGAAGATTGAAGCCATCATCCGGTGCAGATCAAGACCTCGTGAACTGATGCTATGGGAGGTAGGTTGTGGCCGCGGCTGGCATGTCAAGGTGCACTTCAACGGTGAAGGCCGGATATACCTCATGGCTGGATAGATGGGAGCACTTTTCCCATACTTCTTGGAGTACACATGCGGTGGGGAGGGAGGCTAGCTCACCGTCCACTTAATATTGGGACAAATTTGAGCCTAGTTTAAACCAAAATTATGCGACTTTAAATATATGTATGATTTGAATAAATTTGATACTCCCTCCGACCCATATTAGTTGACTTAGATTCATCTAAATATGGACGTATCTAGTCAAGTTTTAGTGCTAATATGACCCATATTAGTTGACTTAGACCGGTGGATATGCTCTAAAGCTGATTTATAAGTAGTAGTACTTGTTTTGACAATCTCTGGTTGGCTTGTATAAATTTGATCGAAATATGTATCATTTGAATCAAAACTGATACTCTCTCTGATTCATACTACTTGTCATTGAAATGGATGTATCTAGCACTAAAACATGTCTAGATACATCCATTTCAGTGACAAGTAGTAATATGGATTGGAGGATATGATCTAAAGCTGATTCATAAGTAGTACGCCATATGACCCAAATTAGTTGATTTAGATTTTTCTCGATTCAATTGTATCTAGATATGAATTAGTATTAGATTCATCTGTATCTTGACAAATTTGAGTCAACTAATTTGTATAGGAGGGAGTAGTACTTTCTTTGACAGATCGCCTCTTTGGAGAAGAAGAATGCGGCATCAAGAAGAACGGGGAATGGATGATGTCATCAACACTGCAAGTCTACATGGAAGCGACACAACGGTCATAACTGATAGGGCCCCTAGCTTGACCCTCTAGGCATTTGGCACGCCAACTATGAGCAGCTAGATCCAATGGCAGGCAACTCGGGCCTCGCAATGCATTCTCTTGACAACTTTAGGACCGCAAAGTGACTAAATTAGCAGGACCTCACAACCATCCATTGAATAACAATTCTATTATCTAAATTAGCTATCAATTCAACTAATGTTTACACATGCCACCTTCACCATAATCCCATATTGTAAGTGTTAGGACGGGGATGATAACTACTAAAACTGCCCACATGAATCTACTATTCTGCTCCCCCTTCACTTGAAGTTCATGTTTTAGATTTTCTACCACTTGATCAGATACAAAAAGATCAGTGATGACCCACAAGTATAGGAGGTGTATCGTAGTACTTTCGATAAATAGGAGTGTCAATACCAACGAAGAGCAGAAGGTGTTGACTAGTGGTATGGAGCAGGAAATCTCTGCAAATACTTAGCAAACGGATTTTAGGCGTTTTCTGATAAAGCAAAGAAATAAAGTGCAAGTAATAAAGACAACAAACAATTACAGCAAGTGGCCCAATCCTTTCTTAGCAAAGGACAATCTGGTGGAAATACTTATAAGGACCAAACGTTCTCGAGACACATGGGAATTCTGTCAAGTGCCTTCGCTTCAAATAGCTGAGTAGTCTTCTTTGGTGTTGTAAGTGTTGTGTGGGTGAACTTGTGCTAATGTACTGACCTTACTTGGACTAATACATACTTGTGATTAAACCCCCTGCAAGCATCTGTAACTACAGTAAAGCAATTAAGATATAAACCTAACCACAACCTTAAACTCTGAGATCCTACGCTCCCTTATGCAATGGTGTCCTAACGGGGGTTCAGGTTTCTGTCACTCCGGCAACCCCACAATTAGTAGCCAAATACACAATGCATTTCCCTAGGCCCATAAATGGTGAAGTATCATGTAGTCGATGTTCACATGACACCACTAGAAGAATAGCACCACAACTTAAATACTAAAACCATTGAATAATATCTCAACACAAATCCACTACTAATAACATGACTTCTCCCATGTCCTCAAGAACTAAATGAACTACTCACAAGACATCATATGGATCAAGATCAAAGATGATATGGTGATGGATAACAATCTGAACATAAACAATAATCCAATGGTTCCACTCACAAGCATCAACTACAATAGTAATCAATATTGGGAAACTTTCCCCTAAGAACTATGCAAGTATTCAACACAATTGTTACAACGGGATAGAGTGGTGATGATGGTGCTCGTGGAGATGATGGTGTGGATGATGATGATCCCGATGAAGTCTAGCTTGATGATGGTGTTGATGGCGATGATCTCCCCTCTTCGGGAAGGAATTTCTCCGGCAGAAATCTGTCTGCAAGAGAGATCTTTCTCTCTCGGTGTTTTCTGCCCCACAGAGGCGGCGGAATCTTTCTGTTGTCTCTCCCCGTGTATTAGGGTTTCGGGGAGAAGATATAGGCGAGAGGGCGGAGCCATAGGTGGGCCACACCCCCTGTAGGTGCGACCTAGGGGTGGCCCACGCCTGGGGGGTGTGGGCCCCATGTGGCCCATCTCCGCCTACCCTTCTGGCTTTCTTCGTCTTCTGGGAAAATATGATTTTCCGTAGTTTTTCTGGTATTTTTATGATCTTCGCCAAAATTGCATCAAAACACCTCTTTTTCCATCAGTATCCTGACTCCGACAGTTCATCCTCTAAGAATCATCAATCATGCAAAAACAGATGAAAAGACATAAGTAACACCCCTTAATAAAAAATATATCAATGAATAGAGGCAGATTATGATATAGAATGGTCATGCAAATTGGACGTATCAATCAGTCTCAAGTGTCAACATCTCTTTGCGAATAAGCTCCGAGTTCTTCTTTTCTTCCTCGATAGTGCGCTTCACCTCTAACATCAACAGGTTTTTCGGGCCAATTCATCACCTAAATTGTCAATCGTCTCCTCCAAATCCATCCTTTGGCTATACCACTAGGTTGATTCATCTTGGTATGCAATGTAGCATGGGTCATCGGCCTGCATAGCACACTATAACAATCCCAGAACAAACCCAATTAAAATCAGTCCGACAGGCCATGGCGGCACTTAAAATTCAACGGTATTACAAAGAGAAGGAGCTATCTGCACTTATGACATGGTGGGAGAAGGAGAATGTGGCCATGACATGATCGAATCCCCATCCTATCCGGTGTACTAGCTACCACCAGACATTGAAGACTAATTTACCCCTGCAATATCGAGAAAATTACGGGAACCAAATCGATTAGGGTGGGAGGAGTAGGAGCGAAGGTCTTATAAAGCATTACTAGCAATTGTTGCGACCGTTCGTCGAGCTATGGTGGCGGAACAAAATCCTGGTCATCGTGGGCAGCGAACGTGCCTGCGGTCGATACTGCCTCAATGTACAATGCGTGCGGACAAAACAGGTGCTAGAGCCTTGGTTGAGGTGCAGCGCGGCAGTCCGTCCGACGCCACCGTAGGACGGAGCCGCCGACGATGGCTGCTCTGTCCGCTAGTGGGATAGGAGCTGCTCGGTGCTGGGGGCTGGGAGAGAATGAGAGAGAGAGAGTCGATCTCAAGTGTGTCATACACAACCCCACCTATCAATGTTTGGGAGAATAGCTGCTCCGGGATTTTTGCATATTTTCCAATTTTGTATATCTGCCAAACTTTTTCTTTAAAATTTGCATATTTTCTACATGACCACCACATGTAAGTGACACACAAAATGGAAAATATGCAAGTTGCAAATAAAAAATGGCAAATATGCAAGTCACCCCTCCAACCCCACATGACAGCCCAAAAAATGGCCCCACATGACGGCCTCATCGTTCATTGGCTTTGATGGCCCCACAGAACATCCCCATTTGTCATTGGTGCATCGGCCACAAAATTAGGAAAAAAGCGGCCCACGAGTCAACGAGAGATGGATGGCTGGTCAGACATGTATCCTGGCCCCACCCGTCAGCATGTAACGGCCACAGCAGGACTCGCCCCAATACGGTCCCACCGGTCAGCATGTAACGGTCAAGCCTTTGACCTGATGGCATCCCTCCATCTGCTGCGAGAGTTTCATAACATAGCGAGGGGAAAAGTGAGAAAAAGTTAAGTGGTTGGGGGAAAACTGAGTACAACTAACGAATCAAGGGCACGAAAATAGAAATCACAAGAACATTTATCCTGTAATGCAACATCTATAGATGTAGCATTATATCAATCACGTAACAGATCATGATGAATATTTACAACAATGTTTGACTACCATGTCTAGAGTATCTAAACCGATTCTTAACACGCCAGTCGATCTGAACCGCTGAACACAACAAGGTTTTGATTGCGAGGATTATGCATCTCCAATTGTAGACTACATGTGTCCTAGACACGACACCCCAAAGGCCAATGAGACACATCAAAACGGTCTGGTACGCCGAGGTCATCCCCGCTCCACAGGGGACGTGCTCGGCGCCCGCACGCAACACGTTAATTTCACGACGGGTGGTGGGCTAGCACTATAAGTGGCACAATGACTGGTCTTCGCCATTAATTTTCGTCGCCACTAGTGGTCAGCTCGAATAATTGACGTGCTAGAGGCCACAGCGATTCGCCCCGTCGCCTGCATGCAGGCATGTATCTCGTTGTCGTTGCAATCATTGTCAATACTTGCGTAGCCCTCTCGACTGCCATCGGAGATAAAAGGTGCACACACACTATCCATCTCCGCACACTATCCTTGCCTCTCTCTCTCCCGCAAAACCCTAACCGCCTCTAGAGCACCACACCCACAACTCCATGTCGAGAAACAAATGCACCAGAGATGCTACCACGAATGGCTTTGTGCCACACAGCCTCACCATCGACCAGATGTGTGCACTGTATCAACCACGGTACCATGCCCTCCGTACTACCGTCTCCTAAACGGCAGCTAGAGGATGGTGCCAAACGGCATCAGCATCTTGTCGATGCCCAAGCCCCGCAGAAAGGCATGGTGGGATCAGATCCGCGAGCACTGGTGCAGGCTGTCACCGAAGGAGAACGCGTCCCCCTTATGGGCCACTGAAGACAACGGCGAGTGGTGGCTCAACGTCTTCCATACACGATGGAGGGAGGGCATGGAAGACCGCGATGGCCTCATCAGGCCACCAAGCCCTACAATATGGAGCGGATCCTGCAATGATGGGGCGTGTTGGGACGCACCCTAGATGCCATCATAGCACATCCGGATCGGCGGCCACCTCCTGAAGATGTCGTCACCACCGTGAGCGCCACCATGAGCGGCCATGTGGCTTCCAAGGGCTTCGACTATAACATCGGGACCCTCCTCGCGCTCAACGTCTTTCAGAGGGCCGGTCCTCCTCGTGTGCCTCCCCTACCCACCCCCAAAATGGAGGCGATAGAGGAGTTCACACTGTCGGCGAGGCGCAACACGGCGTGGGGACTCGTTGGCAGCGTGCCTTGCTCTGCGCTAGCCACGTACCTCCGCTAGCAGCAGCTCATGGCGATCATAAAGAGAGAAAAAAAGACCCTGTCGCGGTGCTAAACCACTCGCAACAGTATTAGTCTAAACACGATCCTAAGACAACACCTGGCCTACAAACGAGATTGTTCAAAAGCAGCACCTCCGAGGAAGGAACAATGCACAAGCGTTGTTGTTGCCCGATCGAAGATATTAGGTTTTTATCCTGAAGAAAGATCAAGATTTCAAAACAATGCCTCAGCAAGACTATTGCCTGGTACAACCAATGCTCCTTGTTGTGAGCGGTATAAAAACTAGAATTAATATTTTCGTGAAAACTTTCTCTGACAAACTCGTGCTCTTGCAGGCCATCAGATACAATTAATAAAGTCTAGACCTTGAGTTTTCACCCTGAAAATCATAGCTTGGTAGAGAACCACCAAAAAATGTAGTCCACATGTGTTTATGCTCCCAAT
Organism: Avena sativa; assembly: GCA_916181665.1. Taxonomy (NCBI): domain Eukaryota; kingdom Viridiplantae; phylum Streptophyta; class Magnoliopsida; order Poales; family Poaceae; genus Avena; species Avena sativa. Next base: position 344,012,529 of record OV702280.1, on the reverse strand, counting down.
TTCCAAGGTTACTCCTGCAAGTCATCAAAAACCCGACACACAGAAGAACATGTGTGTCATAGTTGACGAGGATCGATCTCGTCAATGCGCATTGTTATGAGCTTGGGTTTTGGAGAAGATGGGGGTGCTAGAGATCATGGAACGGTTAACAGACAAGCAACCAGGGGACACGAGATTTACAGAGGTTTAGGCCCCCGGAGGGAAAACCCTACTCTTGCTTGTCTGCTCTTGATTACGGCGGAACCGAAAGTTACAGGGGTGCGCGGATGTAATTTGGCGTGAAGATGTCTATGAAGTGGAAAAATATTGGCCTTCTCGCCATACCGTCCTGGCCTTTATATAGAGTTTAGGCAGGTCTCGGTCATAGAACAAGTCGGTTACAAGTTTTAGGGTTTGCCTCTTTGAGTATTCTATCTGTCCTAGTCTTGCTCTCCAAGGATCTGAAGATGTCGTGGGCTTGGGACACCGAAAATCTCCATGGGCCACGTATATTCTTGTGGGCCTTCCTTGGGCTGGACCAGTTATGGTAATGTCGTGTACCCATAGGGTATAACCATGTCAGTAGCCCCCGAGTGTTCAGTCGAAATCGTAGATTCGGCTGAGGACTCTTTAATCTTTCGGGTGCAGTTGTTTCTGTTCAGAAAAGGGTGTGTAGGGATTGTTGATGCGTGTGCCTGACTCTCCTGACGGATTAGGGTCATTTAACTGTCTTAGGACAAAACAACACGATCTTCTTCAGATTCAAGTCCCTGCACTCGAACCTGGGACAGATCCTGGCGTAATTCAACCCAGGAATTTTGCATTTGGAATGATATACCCCGTAATTCAGAAAAGGGTTGAGGTCTTATAGGAGTCGAATCCCAGTAATTTTCGAATGATATACCCAAGGCGTCCATCGGGATTTTCATCGCGCCTGTTAGCACAGATTTTTACTAGCAGAGCGCAGTCAGGTGCGATACCAGACCATCAGATGGTATATGTAGGTCTTATCTTTGCGTTGCAGACACATCATCCGAAATTTTATCACTGCGGAGGTGTTTCGGGTGGCCAAGGAGGATGTTACTCACTTTAGCGTTGATTGGGGCAAAGTTGCCAAAAAGTTTTTGCATTTGGATCCGAAGGATCATAGTCGAAGAATTCATAGGGTGCGCGACCAGCGCTCCCTATTGGAGTAGCTCCCGAGTGTCTGTTCGAGTCGTAGACTCGAGCAGAGACTTTAGCTCAGCCATTGTTAGCTTCAGGTCCGTAGGACACAATTTTTTCAGATGCTTGAATCAACCCTCCCTATGGGAGTAGCCTCCGAGTCCGTAGTGGAGTCATAGACTCGACATAGGACTCGAAGAATAGATCATTGTTGTAGTACCTTATTTGTGACTCGGGTGCGCGGCCAGCGCTCCTCATAGGAGTAGCCCCCGAGTATTTGCTTGAATCGTAGATTCGAGTGAGTAGTTTTGTCAGCCGAAGATTTCTAACCGTTGATAGTGTGGTTTTGATGACGTCAGTGCTGACGATCAGTGACCTCAAACGTCTGCGGCGCCAGAGGTGACATGACTGGACGAACCTGGGTCCCACTTTCTGACTTTGAGCTGACTGGTCACGCGCGACATGGCGAGAATTATGGCGTCTCCTCGATCTCCGTGCATAGTGGACGGCGTGCGAGCGACGGTTCGCTACTGTGTTGACACGTGGACGGTAGGATCTTATCCTGACGTTAGGGCTTCCAGATGAACGGTCCCTATTCATCATCTTCATTCTTATATCTGTGGGGAAAACTGTAATTTGTTTTCACCCTTAGCCATTTGCTTTTCACTGCCTCTAGTTCTTGAGCGTTTTCCTTTGCGCGCTAGACATTCTCCAATCGTTCTCCTCCTCTTTCTTGCGCGGACACCGCCGCCGTAGACGCGCCACAATGGTGAAATCGAAGAAGGCCTCCACCATAGCGGGCACCAGTGCTGCTGCCGATGGCAACAAGGGCACCGCCGCCGCCCGTGTCACTGAAGGTGGGTGGCGGTGCACGGAGACACGTGAGGGCGACCTGCGCAAGCTTCGTGAGCAGGGTTTAATTCCGCAGGATAAGGAGGCCGTCAAGATCCCCGGCGATGAGGTAACTCCCCGTCCACCCATAGGGTTTCAGGTGATGTTCGTCGCTTTCATTATTCGCAGGCTTTCTTTTCCAGTCCATGATTTTCTTCGTGGATTGTTGTTCTTCTATGGCATCCAACTCCACCATCTCTCGCCAAATTCACTTCTCCACATCGCATGCTTTGTTGCTTTTTGCGAGTGCTAGCTCGATATCGAGCCGCACTTTGGCCTCTTCCGGAAGCTCTATTCCGAGAAGAGGCAATCCGGCTTCGACGGAGTTTATACGATTAGCGGCTGCGTCATTTCTCTTCGATCTACTGTTCTTTTCTTCTCTTTTTCTATGTCGGAGTCCGTCCAATACTGGTGGAGGAAGTGGTTTTATATCCGCGACTCCACAGTGGACGGGCAAAGTTTCGGACTTGCGCCTTTCAACTCCACCCAAGAGATCTTGAAGAAGAGATCCTAGAAGAATCATATCCTGGAGGGCAAGGTGGAGGAGGTAGAGGAGCTCTACCATCGGGTGGAGGCCCTCCAGGTGGTTGCGGAGAAAGAGGTGAACGGTATGGACATCATCCACACCTTCCTCAAACGTCGGGTGCAGCCGCTCCAGGCGAGGGCGCATCCAATGTTCCTTTACACCGGCCGCCACAACCCGACGAGAGTTTCGGCTGAAGAGCTCTCCAAGGGGGACCTCAACAGAGTTCTTCGGCCACTGCTGAAGTATAAGTCTGATGAGGACCTTTCGGGGAAGTTGCTGACGCCCCCGTTCAGGGTCGTGAGACTAGTGCCGCGGGTGTAGATTTGTGACGTGCGCGTAGCGCCTTATTTTCGAGTGCTTTTCTTGTAATTGCTTGTATTGATCGTTGTGTCTTCATTGTGCAGGGGCTCAAGGTGGCTGGCATGGTGCCTCCGCTACCCGAGAGGTTTCCGATTGCACCAGAGAACGAAGTTGTGGACTCCGAGTCCGAGCTTCCGCTGGCAATCGCCAACTGAGGAAGCCCCCGAGGCGAGTGAGGGGCAGACCCAAAATCGGGCACGAAGCTCGAGCGAATCTTCGGATGCCTTGACTCCGCCGATGCCTAGGGACCCGTTGTTCCTTGTCCACCACAGCGGAGGTGACGGTGCTTCTTCCTCGCCTATCCCGGCCGTGCCTGTGCGGGCTGTGGCGCCGCAGCCGCCGGCCAAGAGGAAGAAGGAAGAGAAGAAAGGGAAGAGGGCGCTGTCCGTGTTTGATTTGAGCGACATGGACTCGTAAGTATCTTCAAATGCCTTTTGCTGCTTTCTTTTTGTCTTCTTGTTTTCTTGTTTTTGATTGGTGCTTTCCTTGCAGCCACTTCTCCGAGGGCGCTTTTAGTGAGGCCACTCAGGAAGCTGTGGGGGAGTCGAAACTGACGCCCCCTCCTTCTCAGACGGTGGCCACCTCTGGGACGTTGCTCCGAACCCTTCTCCGCAGGAGGCTCAAGTGATTGTCGCCCAGAAGACTGCACCGGGACCTTCGGAGTCTTCGTCTGAGCATGTAAGTTTTTGTCTCTCTTGTTGTGGGGGTAGGCCCCGAGCCTTATTTTTCGAATGATCTGCTGATCTTGCTTCATTTCTTGGGCACAGCCCCCGAGTCCTTTTTTGTGATGATTTGTTTATTTTTGCATCCCTTTGTGCATATAGCGCGAACCTGCTTGTGCAGCAGCACTTGGCGCTGGAGGCCAACCTGCGGCAGCTTCGTGGTACATGTTGAATTGATCCTGCTCTTTTTTCGCCTGCTTTCTAGCCTGTGTAACTCATGTATGTTCTTGTTGCTTTTGCGGATGAGAATAATACAGACCTCCGCGAGCTTGATGCTCTCACAAAGAGCCTTTGGCGAGCGGAGAAGAAAGTCGAGGATGCCGTTGGGGCAAAGGAGCACCTCGAGCGGGAGCTAGCTGACACAGATGCGGCCAAGGAGCGCCTGCAGCAGGAAGCCACGAATCGCGAGGAGCAGCTCTCCACTGCCGCGGCTTCGCGCGAGAAGGAGGTGGCCGAGAAGCTGATGGCTGCTGCCAAGGCTATTTCGGGTGAGTGATTTTGCCTGTCTTTTCTATTTCGAATGCTTTGTCTCCCTTCTCTTATTCGATTCCTATTTTGACTGTTGCTTTAGATGCATCGGGCATTGAGTTCAACCGCAGCGCCTTGGAGCACGAGAGTGCTCTGGAGGATGCCGCCGCGGCGGTCGAAGACCGCTGCAGTACTGCCGCTGGCTCCCTTGCCAAGGCCAAGGAGATTCTCGGGCGCTTATACAAGGAGCTCATTCCCAAGGGTGTCACCCTTGAGGATGTAGACTCGTTGGCGGATGCGCTGTCAGCGGAGGCGCCTGCGGCCTATAAGCGCAAGCAGAAGGGCATCGGCGCTTCCATGGGACTAGCCATGGCCATGGCGTCCAGGGCGGAGCTGGATCTTCATTAGGTCACCTCTTAGATGCCCACGGCCCCCGACGGTTCCGAGGTAGCCTTCGCTCTCTATGCTTCTCGCTGTAAGCGCTATGGGCCGAAGCTCATTGACCTGCTGGTGGAGTATGCGGCGAAGCAGCAGGAGGAGGTCAAAAGCAGACAATCTGGCTCCAAGGCCACTCAGGATGCGGCTGCTTAGGCTTCTTCACTGTAGTTGTAGGATAGTTGTTTTCTTCTTTTGTTGTAATCTTTTGACGAACAACTTCCGTGTGCCACGCAGTGGCCTTTTGTTGTATATGAATAATATTTCGAGCTGTTTCTCAATCATGTGTTGTTCATACTCTTGTCTGTTTTCCTTTAGGGACCTTCGATTGAGGACCCTGTCGATACTTCGTCTGCTTCGCGGCCGCGGCCATCCTTGGATGATGCCTCGCAGCTTGTTTTCCTTCGTGACCACATCCGCAGCCTTGAGAAGGAGATACTTGGCACCCGAGGTCATGCGGATGTGTGGAAGTCGACAGCGGAGCAAGCTACCATCAAGGAGGAGTATCTAATGGGGGATCTGCGGCAGTTGGCCGAGCAGATGCAATGTAAGTTTCTTCGAGCTGCTGCTCGTTTTTGGATGCGCCTGGCTGGCGAGTCATCTTGTTCTACATTGATTGCAGGTGCCAACCTTGTTCCGAAGGAGGAGAAGGAGCGCGTGGCGGTTCGGATTAACTGCTTGATCCAGTAGGATATGGAAGCTAGAGGCTTTTTCTGGATGGACCGCGACCATGCGACTGTATAGGATCATTCTCATCAGGTGTCGTGAGTGTTGAGGTAGGTGAATACTTTGTTGGCATCGATTTTGCATGTCATGTTTCCCCTTGATGAAGCGCCATCGACTCTCTGGGAGTTGCTGACGAAGTTTCGAGACGTGCGTCACGTCAGGGAATTGGTGGGCACCAGTTAGTTGCGAGGGTGAAGGCCGCCCTTTCCCTTGTGCGGCTGCATTGTCCTGATGTTAATCTTGCAGCTGTGGTGGCTGGGCCACCTCCACGTCCAGATGGTGGCCTATGGGACATGCGCCCGCATTACGCGACTGTTAGGCAGTATGCCGAAGAGATTGTAGATCTTTTTGAGCATCGTGCCCAGGTGATCCTTCAGCGTAGGTAGGTCCTGTAAAAAGATAGATGTAAAACTTGTATGTATTTCGACTGGGCGTGTTGTGCCCTTTGTTGTAAAGGTTAATTGTATTTAGCACTTGGTGCTTGGTTGTATGCATGCCCTTTTCGTTAGCCTAACGTGATCAGCTACTCAGGTGTTCATGCGTTATCCTCAGTCGACGAAGTCGTGAGGTGAGGGGGAGCCCCAGAGTGTGTTGTGATAGAAAAAATGTGAGGAAAAGGTAAATTTTCGGGCGAGACACTTAGCTTTATTCATATCGTAATGAGGAGGTACATTGTTCGGCTGAGTAGCCTTAGCTGACTAGCCTTATTGAAAGTAAACGGGGGGTAACTAGGGGTAGAAGCGTCGCAATTCTACGACGTTCCAAGGGTTGGAGTACGCGACTCCAGATTCCACGTGCTTGAGGAGGTAGGCGCCACCTGGGATGACTTCGGTGACGATGTAGGGTCCTTCCCAGGGTGACTTGAGCTTTTTCGGCCGCTCTTGTTTGAGTCGTAGGACTAGGTCTCCTTCGACGAAGGACCTCGGGCGCAGCCGGCGGCTATGGTAGTTGCGGAGGCTCTGCTGGTAGACCGCCGAGCGAGCCGCGGCGATGTCGCGTGCCTCGTCGAGTGTGTCGACGGCGTCTTCGAGTGCGCCCATTGATTCGGCTTCGCTGTAGGCGACGACCCGTGGGGCCTTATGGCGCACTTCTGCAGGTAGCACGGCTTCGGCTCCGTGTACCATGAATAAAGGTGTGTAGCCCGTTGAGCTGGTTGGCATTGTGCGCAGGCTCCAGAGGACAGAGGGTAGCTCTTCTGCCCAGGATCCCGCAAGCCGTTCGAGTGGGCTAAGGAGATGTTTCTTGATGCCACCGCCTACGAGGCCGTTGGCCTTTTCGACTTGCTCGTTTGCCTGCGGGTGCGCCACGGAGGCGTATGATATATTGATCCCGAGGCCTTCGCAGAAGTCTTGGAATTCTTTGGAGATGAAGTTCGACCCATTGTCCGTGATGATGCTGTGCGGCACGCCGAACCTGTAGACTATGGATTCGAAGAACTTCACGGCCGTTTTACCCTTTTGGTTGGTAACGGGCATGGCTTCGATCCACTTGGTGAACTTGTCGACTGCGACCAAGAGGTAGACGTGGCCTCCTTCGAGGACTTGGGCAGTTTGTCGATCATGTCGAGGCCCCACTGGGCGAAGGGCCAGGCTAGAGGTATGGGCCTGAGCTCCGATCCGGGTGCGTGCGGTTTATCTGCGAATCTCTGGCAACTGTTGCACCTTTGGACGATGTCCTTGGCATCGTTCATGGCCGTTGGCTAGTAGAACCAAGCACGTAGAGCTTTGCCGATGAGGGCGCGGTTGCCCGCATGATAGCCGCAGATGCCCTCGTGGATGTCTTGGAGGATAGATTTGCCGTCACCGATGGTGACACACCTTTGGAGTACACCCGAAATGCTGCGCTTATACAGCTCGCCATTGATGATGGTGAAAGCCTTGGACCAGCGAGATATGCGACGGGCATCTATCGGGTCATTAGGCAGTTCCTTGTTTATCAGGTACCGAAGGTATGGTTGCGTCCATGTTTCCTCGATTGCCATGACCTGCATCGGGTTGACCAACGCGACCTCTATGTTGAGTTTTTTGGGTCCTTCCCGTCCTTTGGGTAGCGCATCCCCCGAGTGCTCTGTTTCTTCGGGTGATCCCTTGGGGAATTTCCTTTTAATGGAGGGCACGCATATTTGTTCGAGGAACACACCTGGTGGCACCCATGCGCAGGTGGAGCCGATGTTGGTGAGTCTATCGGCTTCCTCGTTGCTTTCCCTTCCAACGTGCCGAAGCTCGGCCGTCGAAGTCTCCTTCGAGTGAGTTGTAGAGCGCGCGGTACACGATCATGTTGGCGGCGTGTGTGTCGCACTCGTTCATCATCTGCTGGACGACGAGGTTTGAGTCACCGTAGATGACGAGGCGGGTTGCGCCGCAGATCTTGGCCATCTTCATGCCGTGGATAAGGGCCTCGTATTCGGATTCGTTGTTGGAGGCTCGAAATTTCATCCGGAGGACGTATTTCATGTTGTCGCCCTGCGGGGACGTTAGTATGACCTCGACTACCGCTCCAACTTCGCGCTTGGATCTGTCAAAGTGCATCGTCCATGACGCGTCATATCTAGGGTATCTGGCAGCTATAGCTCCATCGAGTGGACAAGGAAGTCCGGGAGGACCTGAGATTTGATCGCGTGGCGCTTCTCGTAGACTAGGTCTAGAGGGGACAGTTCGATGCCCCATATGGCTATGCGTCCTGTAGCTTCCGGGTTGTTCAAGATGCTGTTTAGGGGTGCCTCATTGACGACCATCACTTGATGCTCCTGGAAGTAGTGACTCAGCTGACGGGCTATCATGAACACGCCGTAGGCGAGTTTTTGGTAGTGAGGGTACCTCTGTTTTGTTGGTGTCAATACCTCGCTGAGGTAGTATATTGGGCGTTGGACCCCATGGGTCTTGCCATCTTTAGGTCATTCGACCACGAGCACAGTGTTGACCACCTGATGCGTGGCTGCTATGTATAGCAACAGAGGCTCACGTTCCTTTGGTGTGACCAGGACGGGTGAGGTGGAGAGAAGCCTCTTCAAATCTTCTAATGCGTCGTCTGCTTCGGGTGTCCACTCGAATTTTTCAGCTTTGCGTAGCAGTTGGTAGAAAGGCAGGGCCTTTTCGCCCATGCGGCTGATGAATCTGCTCAACGCCGCGATGCGTCCAGCTAGCTGTTGGACACCTTTGAGGTTCTTCGGCTTCTCCATGGCCAGTATGGCCTAGATTTTCTTCGGGTTTGCCTCAATCCCTCGCTGGGAGATGAAGTAGCCAAGCAGTTGGCCGGATGGGACGCCGAAAGCGCACTTTTCTGGGATTAGCTTGATCATAGTGGTCAAGGTTGTCAAACGTCTCGCGGAGATCGTCGATCAGCGTCTTGGCCTCCCTTGTCTTGATGACTATGTCATCGACATAGACTTGTATGTTGCGGCCTATCTGGGTATTCAGGCATGCCTGCATGCACCGCTGGTACGTGGCACCTGCGTTCTTCAGCCCAAAGGGCATTGTGTTGTAGCAGAATACTACGAACGGTGTGATGAACGCCATTTTTTCCTGGTCTTCGGCCTTTAGTCGAATCTGATTGTACCCTGAGTAGGCATCAAGGAAGGATAGTTTCTCGCATCCTGCAGTCGAATCAATGATCTGATCGATCCGAGGGAGAGGGAAGTGGTCCTTCGGGCGGTGCTTGTTGAGCGATGTGAAGTCCACGCACATCCGTAGGATGTCCGTGTCCTTTTTAGGGACCAGCACAGTGTTGGCCAGCCACTCGCTTTCCTTGATCTCCCTAATGAAATCAGCATCAAGCAGTCTGTTGACTTCGACTCCGACGGCTTTGGCTCGCGGCTCGGACAATCGTCTGATGGATTGTTTGACGGGCTTGGCATCTAGAAATACGTTGAGTGCATGCTCGACGAATTCCCTGGGAACTCCTGGCATGTCCGCAGGGCACCAGGCGAAGATCTCCCAGCGCTCATGGAGGAATTCGACGAGCGCGCTTTCCTATGCGGGGCTGAGGTCATTGGCGATCAGCGCCGTCTTGGAGGTGTCTATCGGATGGACCTGCACCTTTTTCGTGTTGACTGTTGAGTCGAACGACATGTCAAGTGCATTTTGCCTTGAGACTAGGGGTGCCCCATTGTCTGTCACCTCTCGAAGCCGTTTTTAGGGTAAAACAGTAGGGGAAAACCCCACTGCAATTTTTATAGATCATAATGAGTTACATAAGTAAATATTTACAAGTCCAAGGCCACCTCAGAGAGGGAAATCATTACATGGCTAACTATCTCCTATCCAAATTGTTGTTGATCCAGGCTTTGAAATCCTGGAAGTACTTTTTCTTGATTCTGAACAGAACCCATCTTAATTCTTGAGAAACAATAGCCCTCCATTCATCAAGGTAAGCACGCTTGTTGTTAAATATTTCATTGTTTCTACAAATCCAAATGCCCCATGCCCCCAGTATAATAATTTCCATTGCAAAGGGGACTTTTAATCTGAGCTTTAAATCAGCCAAAGCCTCAAAGAGGGCTAAATCATTATATCTGACAGGGAAGATGTCATCCCAACATGCTTTTGCAAAAGGGCAGTCCCAAAATAAATGATTTAAGGTTTCCTCACTGATGCAACCAGAAAACACACAATTATATGAGGTCAGAGAAAATCTTTTTCTCTTCAAACGGTTTCTGGTGTTTAGTCTATCAATGATCAAAAGCCAGAAGAACTTGTGTTTTTGCTGGCAAGAAGACTTCCATAACCAGGAGAAATGAGGCTGAACTGCAAAATGCCCAGATAAGGATGAATAGGCCTTTTTAACAGAGAAAGAGTCACTTACCCAAATGTAGCTCCAATTGTCTAATTCTCTCTGAATCCCCTCACTGACAATGTGTTCCAGGCACTGATAGTCAGAATAAGCTTGCTGAGACAGAGGAAGAAAGAAATGGTCTTGCATGTTGGGTATCTGAATAAACTCACTGACAGAGATATGTGGATTTTTTGCAAAAGAGAGTAAGTGAGGAAACTTATGCTGCAGACATTCTTCCTTCCACATATCATACCAAAAGAGAGTGAACTTGCCATCTCCCACTGAGCATTTTGCAATTCCTTTGAAGATGTCAACTAGCTTCAGGTGAGCTTTCCACCAAAAGGATCCCTCTAAACCTCTTCCTGACAGTTTTCCATTGCTATAGTAAGTGTTCCAGACTAGATGTACCCAAGGAATATCTTTGTGGTTATAGAATTTATCCAAATTTTTCAAAAGAAGAGCCGAGTTTTGAATGTTAAGATCAAGAACACCCAAGCCTCCATGATACTTTGGTCTACAAACTTTGTTCCAGGCCACTAATGCTTGTCCTCTAGCTTGGACATTAGTGGTTTTTTTCCTCCACATGCATTGCCTCATGTACTTTATCAACTGATCTTTAATATTGACAGGAAATTCAAAGCAGCTCATATAATAAATGGAAAGGGAAGATAAGACAGATTTTACCAATTCTAGATTTCCCCCATAATTTAGGAAATCTGCAATACCACATAATCTTCTCTCCACTCTCTGAACAATAGGCAAAAAATGTTCCACTGCAGGCTTGTTGATGCTTAAAGGCAATCCAAGATAAGTGAAAGGTAATGATCCAGTAAGGCAGGAAATTGTATTAGAAAAATGCCTTAGTCTATCAGGATCCAAGTTGATTGGCATCATACTGGATTTAGAGTAATTAACCTTGAGGCCAGTGGATAGAGCAAAAGTATGAAGCAGAGCTTTAAGGCACATCAATTATTTTGAATCAGCTTTAAGGACCAATAAGGTGTCATCTGCATACTGAATTATAGGGAAATCTGGGCAGAAAACACCTTCTAAGGGAGGAGACAGAAGCCCAAGGCACATTGCTTTGTTGAGAATGGACCGAAGAAGATCAGCAGCAAGAACAAACAGAAGGGTTGATAAGGGATCCCCTTGCCTTACTCCTATTCTACAATAAAAAAATTCCCAGGCACTCCATTTAACAGTACAGCAGATGAAGCAGATCCAAAAATCAACTGAATCCAATTAATCCATTTCACACCAAAACCTTTGGCTTTGAGGATATTGATGATGGTGGAATGTTCAATTTTATCAAAAGCCTTTTCAAAGTCTAGCTTCAGAATTAAAATTTCTTCCTTGGACTTATGACACTGATAAAGGAACTCAAAGGCCCATCCTAAGCAGTCCTGAATAGATCTTTGCTTCAAGAATCCATTTGATTTTTGTGGACAAGCTTAAGAATAATTTTTTGAAGTCTGTTGGCAAGGAGTTTGGTTATAATCTTGAAGACACTGTTTAGCAGAGAAATAGGCCTGAAATCTGCAGGTGTCAGAGGAGCCTCATTTTTTGGAATAAGGGTGATAAAAGAAGCATTAATGCTTTCCAAAGAGGTCATGCCTTCAAAGAAATCCATTAGAAGTTATTTAACATCCTCCTTAATAATAGGCCAACAGTGCTTAATGAATTCATTATTAAAACCATCAGGGCCAGGGGACTTGTCATTAGGTAAATCCTTGATCACATCTTCAATTTCTATATCAGAAAATAGCTGTTCTAAAGCATCTCTGTCCTCATAGTTCAGACATTCACCTACCAACTCATTAAGATTAAAGTGCATGTCAGGCTTATCTGAAGTGCCCATTCTATCCTTAAAGGCATGCCAAAGGAGTTCAGCCTTACCAGAATGTGCATGAATCTCCTCATTGGATTCATTTTTGAGCATGGAGATGTAGTTATGTCTGAAACTGATGGTAGCTTTTGAGTGAAAATTTTTTGTGTTCTCATCACCCAACTTGACCCATTTGACCTTTCCTCTTTGCTTCCAATAAGCATTCTGATCTTGTAGCAGTGAGATTACAAGAGATTTCAGCAAGTCCCTAAGATTCCATTCCAGCACAGTAAGAGTTCTCATTTCTTCCAAGACATCCAAGAGATCAATAGTTGCATTGACATTACCAATTTGTGCTTTCAAACAAGGCAAATTTTTTGCCCAGATTTTCAGCCCTCTTCTGACATTTTTGAATTTAGCATTAATTCTCTTAGAAGAGTCAGGGAACCCAACTGGAATGTTCCAAGCATTTTGAACAATTGCTTTAAAATCACTGTGATGCATCCAGTAGTTCTCAAATCTGAAAACCTGGGAATTTGGAATCTTTGTGCCAATAGAGATGATACAAGGCAAATGGTCAGAGGTTGGCTTGGTGAGAGGGACAACAAAAGTTGAAGGATAGCTTTGTGTCCAGGAGGTAGAGGTAAAAAACCAGTCCAATCTCTCCAGAAGAGGTTCCTTTTGCATGTTACTCCAAGTGAACTTTCTACCTTTAAGGGGTAACTCGATGAGGCCCAGGTTGCAGATGGATTCATTAAAGAGGAGCATGTCATTCACATCTCCCCCTGCCTATTTCTGTTAGAAGGTTTTCTAGTGAAATTGAAATCACCCATAGTGAGCCAATCCATACCATCAGGCATATCAATATTGGCTAACAAGGCTCCTCTCGAAGCCTTGTTAGCTCCTCTTGCATGCCGAAAGACTGGGAGATTCTGTTGAAGTCCCTGTCGCAGTGGTCGGGCCGGGTGAAGCTCCCCTGGACCGTGATGACGCCTCTAGGTCCTGGCATCTTGAGCAGTAAGTACGCATAGTGCGGTACTGCCAGGAACCTTGCAAATGCCACGCGCCCGAGGATGGCATGGTATGGTGATGGCCAGTCCACCACTTTGAACTCGAGTCGCTCGCACCGAAAAATTTCGGGTTTGCCAAAGATGACGTCGAGCCATATTTTTCCCAGGAGAAATATGCCCTTCCCTAGGACTATGTCGTGGAACGTTGTGTCAGATTGTTCCAGGCTACACGGCAGGATCCGCATTGCTGCTAGTGTGTTGGTGAACATCAGGTTGATGTCGTTGTCGCCGTCCATGAAGATGCGGCTCATTTCAAACCCTCCGATCTGCGCCTCGAGCACCAGGGTAGCATATCCTGGGCGAGGGATCTGGCGGGGGTGATCCGAATGACTGAATGTGATGCAGGATTCCGAACGGCTGAGGTACTCAGGGATGGCGGATGGAGCGGTCACAACTAAGCTGACCTGGCGGGTGATCTTCTTCTGCACCCTGTTTGTTGGGCGCCCCTTTTGGATCATCAATGATCCTTTCAGCGCGGAGTACCCGTTTATGCCGTTCTACTGCGCGGGTGCGATCGGGTTATTTGAAGGTCCCACGGGTGGTGGTGGAGGAGCTCCGTGGGTGATGTCGCCTGGTGTAGGTGCGTGTCCGAACCCAGGGTTCGGGATCTGATGTCTCATCTGGGCCAAGCTCTAGCTGAGTTTTTGGAACTCGTAGCAGTCCTTGAGCATATGCTGGCCTTCTTTTTGCCATCCTGCTTGTCGATGTAGAAGTGGATGGTGCATGGGCCCGACAACTTGTCGTATGCCGAGGGTTCGTCGTCGCGTCCGCGGCGTTGCCATGTTTGCGTTGGGAGTCCTCCATCACGGAAGTTGTTTCCACGGTATCCGCCACTATTGTGGTTGCTTTCGTTGCGGCGGTCGGCGTAGCCAGCCGCGACCATGTCGGGTCCATCACGATCGTCGTAGACGCGCGATCTTCATTTGCTACGGCGTTCACGTCTGTGACCGTACTCATCCTCCTCATCTGAATGTGCTCGATAGAGGGAATCCTCGCCATCTTCCCACCTGTTGGCGATGTCCATGAGGTGGTCAAGTGTCTTGGGTTTGAAGCGCCCAAGTTCCTCCTTGAAGTCAGGGCGTTTGACACCGTCCTTGAAGGCGTCGATCATTCTCTCCTCCGAGATGTGTGCCGTGGAGTTTTTGATGTTGGTCCAGCACAGTATGTACGAGTGAATGGATTCGCCCGTACGCTGGGCACAGGCCCGAAGCTCCACGATCGAAGCTAGCCTTTTGCTGGTGTCTTTGAAGTTTCGGATGAAGTTGTATGCTAGCTCCTCCTAGTTTCGGATCGAGCCTGAGGATAGGCTACTGAGCCAGATCCGAGCTGTGCCTGTCAGCTGCAGCTGAAGGCACTACAGGGCAGTGCTTTTGTTTCCGTCGTGAAGCTTGACGGATGACAGGTGGTCATTGAGCGACGCCTTAGGGTCCTGCGTGCCGTCGAACTTCAGAGTGTCCGAAGGAAGCTTGAAGTTTCTCGGCATCCTTGTCCGCCGAATAGATCTGCTAAAGCATCGAGCTCCGTAGAGTTATCCTTCGTCATCATCCTCCTCGGATTCGGATGAGCACGCGCGTTTGGCACGTGCCTTGTCGACCTTGCTCTGAGCGAGGTCGCTTCGAGCGTCGTAGTCGGGGCTGCGACGTCGTGGGCTCTTGCATCGTCAAGGTAGGTCGTGCTCCTCCTCGTCGGATGAGGGTGTGGGGCTGCGGTTGAATCTGACCGCGGATTTCTTTTTCGGCTCCGCAGGAGTTTCATCGTGGAGCGCAGCTCCGATGAGTCCGAGTCCAGCTTGCGCGGACTTGTGCATGGATCTTTTCGGATCCCCCACCGGAGGTGGATGGGACGCGAGATATGTGGTGGCCTCTATGATCGCGGCTTGCAGCGTCTTTGGGGTGATGTTGCCGTTGGCGTCCATCTCCATGAAGGACGTGTTGAGGGTTCGAGTCACCTCGCGACGTGCAGCGGGATCCATGTTATCCGTGCGAGAGCGATGCTTGTTGGCTTGATTGCCGTGCAAGATGGAGCAGCCAGCGGCGCAGAGTGCAGCTCGCCGCGTGCTAGACTCCGAGGCCGCTTGCTTGCGTTTGTCAAGTACCTCTTGCATATTCACTTGCTTTTTGTGCTCTTCGATGAGGAGCAGATGGTATGCCATCAGTAGGTCCCGTGAGGCACCCACATGTAGGATCTTGTTGCCTGCCACGGCTTCGCGTGCCTGGTTCCATCCTTCCTCGCTGAGGTGGATTACTCGATTGGCATCGGTGTCTTCATCGTTGGGCGGGGGGTGGTTGCCTACTGTTTTCGCCGTTTCTACCCTGTGGGTTGGGCGGCGGCACGTGTGCACCCGAACCTGGTGGTTGTTGCTCCACGTTGCTTTGGATGACCATGCCGCATTGGTAGCATCCACGGATTGGATCGCTGCTGCCGCAGCTTTCGGATCCGGAACCGTAGGTCCCTTCATCCGACGGGGAATCGCACAGATCTGAGTTGCAGCTGCTGCTGTAGTATGACTCATCTATCGATGTTGACGTGTGTAGCACGCTGGGATGTGGGGCCCACGAGGCGGGCCTGATCGATTGCAGTGGCACTCACTCTAGGAGGCGGAGAGTGTCGGTCTGTCCCACCTGGAAGCAGAAGCTCCCGAACAGGATCTCGAGTCCATCGCCTACGGGCTCGAAGTCCTTCACGGTGGATGGCGAGTGAGCGGTGAAGTCGAAAGCGCCGAAGAGGAGATGGCTCTCCGTCACCGAGGAGTTGTGGATCGCTTTCGTCGGGACCGTCACGATCGCACAATCAGCGCCTCCGATTCCCACAGACAGCGCCAATTGACGAGGATCGATCTCGTCAATGCCCATTGTTATGAGCTTGGGTTTTGGAGAAGATGGGGGTGCTGGAGATCGCGAAACGGTTAACAGACAAGCAACCAGGGGACACGAGATTTACCCAGGTTCAGGCCCCCAGAGGGAAAACCCTACTCCTGCTTGTCTGCTCTTGATTACGGCGGAACCGAAAGTTACAGGGGTGCGCAGATGTAATATGGCATGAAGATGTGTATGCGGTGGAAAAAGATTGTCCTTCTCGCCGTACCCTCCTGGCCTTTATATAGAGTTTAGGCAGTTCTCGGGCATAGAACGAGTCGGTTACAAGTTTTAGGGTTTGCCCCTTTGAGTATTCTATCTGTCCTAGTCTTGCTCTCCAAGGATCCAAAGATGCCGTGGGCTTGGGTCACCCGAAAATCTCCATGGGCCGCGTATATTCTTGTGGGACTTCCTTAGACTGGACCAGGTATGCTAATGTCGTGTACCCGTAGGGAATAACCATGTCAATAGTCTTCATTGCAACATGGATCCTCTTGGACATTACGAACCTCGGATCGCAACTACCGTGACTTTCTCCACCTCCGTCAATATCATGGAAATATAGATTAAGATATTTTCCATGGCACCAACAAGAAGCAAATCTTCGTGCCTCGCCCAAACAAAGCCATTCTGGCTGAAGAAAAGGATGTGCACGACCGCATCAATTCTTCTCTAGAAATCTAGTATCCCTCTATGCCAAATTGCGAAAATCTCAGCGGGAAAGGCCGGAACTCGTGGACGACCAGATCGAGTAGGCCAACATGAAGCAGATCGACGCCAATAGTGCTCGAAGATCAGTAGGGCCAGACCACCTTCATTCGCAAGACCAGAAGGCCCCCTCACCGCCAGTCATCTCCCTGTCAGACTAATTGTAGAGCAAGACAACTCCGCATGACCGAACTGACCCCGAACATATCAGAGCAACACGACCACCACCAGCTCGCTTGCTCCTCCATGTCGTCCGTCAAAGGAGACCAGGCCGACCCAATCCCCCCACCGGACTGGATCCAGTAGACCCAAACCGGTCGAGGAAACGATGACCCGCGCCGCCCGTAGTCAACACCCGAGGGCACCACGACCCCGAGCTCGCCGCCGACGCAGGGTTATCTCCATGTCGCCGAGTGAGGCCATGCCCCTTCGAGCGCCGCTATCATAGGCCAACACCGCCTCACCCCTTGTTGAGAGCCACGCCCCCGCCAGAGAAGCCGTCTCGCGCCACCATCCGCCGAGCAAGGAGGAGAGGAAGTTTTGCCAGCGCCGATGCGACACAGGCTTTGCCTGGCGATGCCTTTTGACGACGGGGAGGAAGGGGAGAAACGGGAGGCGGACGACGTCAGGTGGCGGCTGGAAGAGGGCTCCCGGTCGCCCACAGAAGCGACACAAAAACCCAAAGACTTTCCGGGCACGTCCCAATAAGGGCTCTTCGAGCTACATGAGATCGATGTGCAAAAAACACCTTTAGATCAATGGTCGATCATCAGTGCAACCGGCTGGTGAAGATGCTAAGGTGTGCAAAACCATTATTCACTTGGGGGATGTAAGATCATTTCTGTAATATATACTTGCAATTTGGTTAGGTCGTAATAAAATAATATCTGGCCGGCCGGCTGGTGGACTAGTTTTAACTCTTTTAGGTAACTCAGCCGGCCGGTGGACTTAGTCTTTACTTTTCTAGAGAATTTAGCCTGCAGACACAACATTTTACCAGAACATAGACAAGAATTAGCGATGCTACACGGGGAAGATCCATGTGTTTTTTACTAGTAGGTAAGGTTGCCTGCATGTTTTGACATTGGATGGAGTGATGCCATGACGGGAGGTTCGGATAGTTCAACCACACATGACTTGACTAAGACTCAAACAACCCACCCTTGAGCTAAAAGTCTAGGACGTACGGAGTATGCATTAGTTTATGCTGATGATGATGCACGGGAGACGGTAACAGAAAAGTAGAAAACTCACGCTGAGGATAGGTTGGATATACTACGAATTACGAAGGCCGGCTAGACTTTGACAGCCTTAACGGATACTTCCTTTTGTTTCATAGCTTACGCTCATATTGTGAAGCAGAGAAAGTAACTGCCTAGATGTAAGACTAATGAGGCCATTCAGAATATGTGCGCTCTCAACGCACTGTCTTAGAGTAACTCTGGCAGTTTCCGTAAAAAGGCCAAACCATAAAATAACTGGTTTTTTTATTCCCACCAGAAAAAAATGTTTCTAGCAATCCTGTATATTTTTTAAAACCATAAAAAATATCCGGGGCACCGCAGATTCATCCCGCAAAGGGGTACTTCCACGGTTTTCATGAGTGAACCGAGCACGACCCCGCCTGCCCCCTTTTCCTCTCGCATGGCTTGGCGCGCTGAAGTTTCAGCTCGTGTATCCCCTCCCCTTCAGCTACAACCGTCGCCGCTAGCCCCTTCCCGCCAGTGTGTTTGGCCGCCCACCGTTCCCTATTGTCCGCGCCGCCGCACACGCTTCACTTTGACGCCTCCGCCGCCACATCCAACACCAGATCCAAAGGTAAAATACCTTCGATTCATTTGGATTTGGCCGTTCTTCTGCGACTCCGGCGATTTTACCCTCGATTTCTCTAGCTATTTTGCAAATGGGTTCACAGCTTCCCCTAGCGAGCTGTTCTTCGACGACCTGTTGTCCTCAGACAACTCGGACATGGAAGAGTTTCTCTTCGATGACGAGATCAAGCAACTGATTCTTATCCTCGCCGTCCGCAAGGAAGAGGGAAGGAGGAGGAAGAAGCGATGAGGCTCGACAGACGGCCACTTGTGCATCCCGCGCAACCGATCGCTAGGCCATGAGATGCTCATGCCCGATTATTTCACCGAGGTACCCGTATATCCCAGCCATATTTTCCGTCGCCGTTATTGAATGCGTCGCGTGCAGTTCGTGAAGATTGTAGAGGCTTGTGAGGCCAATTTTTATTTCTTTACCCGTCGGAGGAACACTGCCAGATTGATTGGTTTTATCGCCTATCAAAATATATCCGTAGCTCTGCATTGGCGAGGACACTACTCTCGAGTGTGTCTTCTGTCCGGTCTATCTCCGAGCTCCCAACGAAGAGGACATGAAGAGATTGATGGCACAAAATGAGAAAAGGGTGTCCGGGATGCTCGGTAGCATAGATTGTATGCATTGAAAATGAAAGAGTTGTCCCACGGCATGACATGGACAGTGCACCGGCAAGAGCCCTGATCCAAACACCGGCAAGTGACATGTATAATTTGGATTATATTTCTTGCATATGTGGTTTAATTTCATTATTATGTGAGATATATGTTGAATTGGAAGTGTTAAATTTATGGTTCCGCGCGGGCTCGCGCCGAACAGATCCCGCAAACAGAACCGTAAATCGTTTGTGGTTCCCGTTTGCGGGATTTGTTTGGCGTTTGTGGTTCCCTTTTGCGGTATCTATTCTGCGTGAGCCCGTGCGGAACCGGAATCGCGTTTTACAGTTATCCATATACTCGTTTTTACGGTTTTGTTAGAGTTGCTCTTAGACGGTGGTGAAATTTGAGAGACAGCCACGTCAAGATACTAAATGAGGATTTATTTTTAAAAAAAGCTCCTTGCATATCAACAAAATCTATTGTATTATATTAGATGTGCTACATGGTGCACAAGTGTTTTCCAAACTTGGTGTGTGATCAACAAATTGATTTCGCTGTCTAGGGAGGCATGCTAAAAGTCATTTCCCCAACAACATACAAGTTACCTATCTATTCTTTAATTATGATGCCGCATCAGTATTCTGCACAGGGCCATGGTAATCAAACTAAGAATAGGAGAAGCTCAAGAAATTTATCAATATGAAATACAGTAATTCTGTTGACATATAACTATAAAGCAGATCTAAGAGATCTAATGTAAAACAGATTCGAAATCACTAATTCTAACGGAACCCACGAAATTTCTTGCGGAATTTTGTAGCGATAACATTTTTATAATGAAGGTTTAGTCTAAGGTATAGTCGAATTGGACTGGGCTACTGGTGATACGAATTATCCATGTTATTGACTTGGACTAATTTTGAATATACTAAAAGACAATCCACACTCACCAAATATTGGTAATTATGTACTCCCTTGTCTAGATATATTTTTAAACTAAAGACAATCCACACTCACCAAAGACGTGGTTATGTTTATTTCACAAAGCTAAAAATATCTTATATTTTTAAACTAGGGAGTATGTCTCAAACATTTGGCTGGCTATAAGTCTAGTCACTTTTAAGTAACCATCTTTAAGTATGCACAACATATGGAGGAAAGAAAAAAATACACTTACTCCCTCCAGTTTAAAAAAATTAGTTTTAGATTAAATTTCAACCAGCACCACAACAAGTGTTTCGACCGAAGGGAGTAATTTATTACACTACACATGCTGACGGGCCGACCCAGTTGGCCCAATGGGTCACGAGACTGGAGGTAGTGCACAATTAGGGTGGTGTTGGGTTTGTGCAGGCAAACCTAGCCAACGGGCCGGTCCGGCACGGACACGACACAGGCCCGGTATGGCCTAAATGTGCCTGGCCTAGCACGGCCCGTCGTGGCCCGCCTAGCTCACGTGTCGTGTCAGGCCGGCATGGGGGCCTGGCCTCGAGGCCCAGACAGGGCACGGAGGCTTGGCGGACCGGCCCGTGGCACGTGAGGCACGTGCGATTTTTGTTGTTTTCTGTTGGCCCGTCGAATTCTCTCTTAATTAATGCCCAATATCTATTATAACACCAAGCGTTTATCGGTCTATTTGTTAAGGCGTGCGCGGAAGCAGGAGATCCGGTGTTCGACTCTCCTTGGCCACTTAAATTTGGGCAGCCCTACGCGTCACCCGGGGGATCTATGATTTTTATCCCCCGGGTCCCCAGCCAACCACGTGTCCTCTTTTTGGATTCAAAATCCCGCTTTTGCTATATTTGCCCCGCTTTTGCTACATTATAGCAAAAAACGGTTCAGTCCAGAAAATAGAAAAACAGACTGGATCTCGTCGGAGATTTCGCCGGAGACCTCGCCGGAGACCGTGTAGCAAAAATGTTGTGCTAATGTAGCAAACCCGACCTAACCGGAGACCTCGCCGGAGACTTTCACCGGAAGACTTCGTCGGAGACCATGTAGCAAAAGCTTTGCGCTAATGTAGCAAAACGATAAAACAGTTGTAGCAAATAAAATAGTTTATTGTAGCAAATCCAACCTCGTCGAAGATCTCGCCGGAGACCTCGCCGGAGATCTCGTAGCAAAATCTATATATTGATGTAGCGAAGCAATAAAACTTTTGTAGCAAAATCCAGCGCTACAGTAGCACTATCGGAGGTCTTCTAGTGCCACCACCGGCCGCATGTAGCAAATATGATGCCCGCTTGTAGCACCAACACTAGCCGCATGTAGAAAACCCCCCGACAGGCTTGTAGCACCACTGTCAGGCGCACATAGCGTCGCCATTGGCCCATGTAGCAACCCTCGACGCCGTACATAGCAGCGTCGCCGACTACATGTAGCAAGAGCCATTGTCGCTTGTAGCAGGTGTCGCCATCGCTTGTAGGAAGCGTTGCTGCCAGCCAGCATGTAGCACCACCGTCGCCTTGGGTAGCAAACCCCCCACGCCTTTGTAGCAAGCGTCTGTTGCAGAGCGGCACCCATAGTAGCAAGCTCCATTGGCAGCGGCCGCCGTAGTAGCAAGCGCTCGTCGCAGCGCGACCATCGTAGTATCAAGCTCCCTTGGCAGCGCGGCAGCGGTAGTAGCAAGCGCCCGTCGCAGCTTGGTCGTCATAGTAGCAAGCTCCCTTGGCAGCGCGGCCGCCGTAATAGCAAGGGCCCGTTGCAGCGCGGCCGTCGTAGTAGCAAGCTCCCCTCGCTGCGCGCCGGAGAGAGTCTGCTGGCGTCGTAGCAGCAAGCTCCCCGTCGTAGCAGCGCGCTCCAACAGCTAGTCCATGGAGAGAGTCTGCTGGCGCGCGTGGGGGGATGAGGTAAGCGGTGGCGGTGGTGCCGGCCGGGGGCGGTGCCTGCGGTGGTGCCGGCTGGCCGGCTAGGGGTGGCGTGGAGTTAGGATCGAGAGGAGCTAAGGTGAGGCAAATCTGAGAGCCTGTTGTGCTTTGAGTCAAAGTTGAGGAAATGGGAAGAGAAGAGGATAAGAAGGAGGGGACGGTGGTGGGACCCACCTCTCTATATCTCCGTTTCTTATGCCACGAGAAGGACGCGTGTAGCCCGCTCGAGCCGGGGGATCGCATTACAAAATCCCCCAGGGGAGAGGTATCATTTTCCCTTAAATTTCACATGCTTGGGGGCTTTCAAAAAAAATCACCTGCTGGAGGATTGACGTGTTGGCACGCCACGGGCCGGCACCGGCTTGTGCCGGGCTTTTTTTGCGGGTCCATGGGTTGGCACGCCAAAACGCGGCCCGTTAGCCAGGTTTGTGTGAAGGTCAGGCATACAAGGTCCGGGCCGGCTTCGATCCCCGGTTGCAGTTGCAGAACAGTAGAGATCTAGACGAACAGTACCTCATCGGAAGAGAAGAGAAAGGAGGACAGTCCCGGCGGTGCGTTCAGCTATTCCCCGCCGGCCGCCGCGCGCTCAGATGCAAATCCTCCGCTCTATTCTTTGTCTTTTACGCCCCCCTGGCGTCGCCACCTCTCGTGCCCTAATGCACAGCCTCTCCTTACCCTCGCGACCTCTGCTCTCTTTCATGGCCTCTCCTCCGTGTCACTGGTGGCCACCAGCGCTTGCGCGACGAGTTTTCCTACGCATGGGGGCTCCCAATCCACCTGTCCGTCGTTTTTCCCGGTACGTTGCTATGATGCTATACTTTGCGCCTTCAGTCTTCAGTTAGTTTGAAAATCTCTTAGTTAATCCCAGAGAACAAGGGCCGAAACAAGTAAAACAACTGTTGGATTTTGAGATTGGCCATTGATGCTTTTTTTTGTGTGATAGATCTCCTCATGGATCTCGGAACATGGCCATTACTAGTGGAGCAAAAGTTCACGAGTCTCGTAAACCAGACAGGAGATTGCTAATATCTTCTATCAAGGAACGTTCTGCCATCACCCTAGGCATGAAAAACATAAAGACAAGGGGCGCAACCAAGCAGTTCATTGCTTGTTATGGCGATAGCCGTCCTGCCAATGGTGAAGATGAGAGGACAACCAACATGAATGTCATTAATGGGGAGGAAGATGTTTGTAAAACAACCTTTGATGTTATAGCTGGCAAACACAATGCATCCAGGATTATTGTGGACATCTCTGGATGTGAGGAAGACACACGCGCAACCATGGGTCACAGGGGGGAATTCGCAGTCAGCGATTGTGACAAAGAAGATGCGACCACGGATAAGAAAAGGGGTGTGACTTTTGATGAACAGATGCATCCGCATTACCCCATCGATGATGTAATTTCTATGGATATGCTTCCGGAAAGTAGGCACCGTGATGGTTCTATATATAGGGCTACTCATATGTGGAAAAGATACTACAATATTGATGACCGCAATGAAAGTAAGTTATCAGTATCTCTTTTCCTATTTCTATTTGCTAGTAGCAAATTTTTAGGCAATAGGGTCAACTGATAATTCTCTGTTGACATCTTGAAGTAATTTTTTCTTTATT
Organism: Avena sativa; assembly: GCA_916181665.1. Lineage (NCBI taxonomy): Eukaryota > Viridiplantae > Streptophyta > Magnoliopsida > Poales > Poaceae > Avena > Avena sativa. The sequence continues at coordinate 343,989,123 of OV702280.1, read as the reverse complement.
TTGTTTAATTTTTTCTAGTCGATTGTCGGTGTATTGCCATAGATAAAAGGAAGTCACATTAAATGGTACTCAGGTTTTTTCTATGAAAGTAGGACACAACAAAGTGTCATGTCTTAAGAAAGTTGCAGCTTGGCTTGTTGGCAATCATCTTCGTCTTCGTTGGCCCCTCTGAATCAACTAACATTGGTGTCACTTTGTAAATATTTCTATTTGTGTTGTTTCTCATAAGTTTTATGTTGACAGTTTGTGTGGTGAGAGGTGGCATCATGCCCTATGCTACCTAATATGTTCATTACCTTTAGTTGTTTTCCTCCCATAGTTTTTTATTCTGGGCGTTAAATAAGTTTAGGTGCTCTTGACTTATGCAAATAGTCATGAAAAAAATATGAAATTACTTTATAACTAGGGTGTTATCTACCATTGGAAAATAAATCCACTTAAAAGAGGACTTTTAATAAGAGAAACAAAAGTTTTTTTAATGAAGGGTTTAAATGACCTGATTTAGTAATTCTTGGGGCAAAGTGAACCAATAAATAGTTAGGGGTTATGCAATATTTTCGGAGAATAATATGGTATTTTTTCTTATGGTCTTTGGTTTTTTTCTAAAAGAATTGTTTAGGTAGAAAAAATCCTGGTAAAAAGAAGAGATAGTTTCCCGTTAGATAAAAAGGAAAATATTGAATATGTCCATGGATATTTGTTAAAGAAAAAGCTTAGATTAAAGTAAAAGCATAGATTGTTTATGCAATATTTTCGGAGAATATTATGGTCTTTTTTCTTTATGGTCTTTGGGTTTTTTCTAAAAAATTGTTTAGGCAGAAAAAATCCTAGTAAAAAGAACCATAGATAGTTTCCCCTTAGATGAAAAGGGGAAATATTGAATATGTCCATGGAAGTCTTCGGCGCCATGTTTTACTTTTTGTATAGCAAATATTTATTTACCATATTATCCAAATTACATAATAACATGTATTTTTTTTGAAGCTCGGTTCGAGGCAACGATGTTATCAGATGCCACAACAAATTGCTTCATTCGTGATGGAATTTGTGCGAGGCATCCACCTTGTTGTATGTTACAAATTTTCTCATTAAAGTTGGCTAAACTTTATGTGGATGGCAGCTCGGTAGAGTTGTATGGATATGTAGCAGCACGAGATGGTCTAGATCCATTGCTTAATTATATTGTCAATGTTAGCAGGGATGATCCCATCGTCGTGGAGCAGGTGCACATCCATACTTATCTAGTACAATTGTATACAACCACTTGGTCTCTTTTCCATCATTAAAGATTCTTCCATGTGATTTATCTGTCCAAAAGTTGTAGAATAATACTTGGATTATAAGCCACTGTTATGACAAGTCTTATATTGTGAAGTGTTGATTTACTATGATAAGATATCTGAACTATGAAACTAAGTGAGTATTCCGTATTCCCCCAAAAAATCAAACATAATAGCTATGAACCCTTCATTGCTAATTTGCACGCCAGAAAAAAATTATGTACTTTCTTTCGTTTATTGGCATATGAAGATGCATAGAATGAATGGTTTCATCATTTTTTAACAAGCTTATGTATTTGAATAATTGGGATTAAAAAAATCAAATGAATAGCGGCAAGGGCGAGCCAGGTTTTAGACATGAAGGGGGTGAAGAAGATAATAAAGCACACAAAAGACAGAACCCAATAATACATCGGTTTTCCCTCTCTGACACTGTTATGCACTTTGCAACCATTCAATGTGATAAGTGACAAAGATCTTTGCCATCAATTGTATCCCGAAACTAAATATTGCTAAGTGAAACAACATAACAGAAGTATTTAGCTTTAGATATTTCTTTTTTTATTTGAATAGCTGCTAAACAATCATTTTGTAGGGTTCTCTGATCAACATGACTGGTCCTAAGAGAGGGATAGACTTGTGTGACAGTATTCTAATCGAATATGACATGAGGATCAAGACAGGTGAACAAGAAAAAGATGATCTACAACTAATCGATGGTGTATCGGCCATAAATGGCGTGCCCTTATGGGATCGTTGCACATTCACAAATCGCATCCATGGCGATTATGGCGCAGTTGACTTAACTGCATCATTTCTTCAACAAGCATTTGAGGCATCTGTAGAAGTTGTCGTTTCAGAAGTGCATAGCAGTTTCAATTTGTGTCTAGTTTGTTTTATCCGTGGGTTGAATGAGGAACTCCGACTCTTTGATGGCGCAATTGATGAGGCGCGCAGCTTAAAAAGGTCTGTGGTCGCTGTAATGGAAGATTCTTGGATGGATTTGAAGTTCAAGGTTGGTTCAGAGTCATCCATTTCAGCTGAACATTGGTGTTCCTTCAAAGCGGACAACCATGGGCATGCTACTCAAGAGATAAATACTGGTTTTGGGTTGATCTCAGTGAAGGTGATCTGGTCCACTTTGAATCTTTGATTGCTTGCTACGAGGCCTATTTCAGTGCATCCCAACCTTTGTAAAAAAAGGTATGCCTGAGTCAGCCAAGACCATCCAAGTTACTAGCAGTTTAAGAGGTTACTGATGGCACCGACTTTATCTTGTACATACACTGCATTTCAGTTCCTTAGCAGGTAGGTAACATCGAAATGGATGCAGTTAGGACGACTGAACGGTGTTAATGATTAGAAAGCAGCTAGTTGTAGAATAGGATAAGTGTTACATAATTAGCATTTTCTAATACTTACTAAAAAAATGTTGTAGATTTTGTCGCATGCATGCTAAAATGCATCTAGATACATCCATAACTAGATAATGGAGATGTAAGTTTGTATATTTGACAATTTTACAGTGTTGATGGAGTACTCCAAAGGTCCCAACATCAGTACTGTAGTATGCAAAGTTCCACAAAATAAATGTTGAGCTGCATTCAACTGTGTCGAAGACAAACAGAGAGCTATCTAGACACGAAATAAACCTTCTTGACAAGACAGAGTGGTTCATTCGTAAGAAAAGGATAAATCATTATCGTTGTGATACGAGCAGCATTCAGTAGCGCAGAAGGAAGCAGTAACGAGTACGACTAATTAATTAGCATTCCAAGAGAATGCATCATACTGTATTAATCATCATTCAGCGCAGAAGAAACAGTAACGAAGAGAATGAATCACATTAATCATTAGAATAACAAAGGACGGGTGATAATAGTGCGGCTGCAACAACATCCTAGCAGAATTCAGAACACTCGCATTATAGGAGTGCAACGGAGTTACGGAGCAATCGACAGATACGGACATACCGCCAGCCAGACCATGCATCGTCCATGGCAGAATTCTAGAAATGAAAATGCAGTGCTGACCGGAGCGGCGTTCACTACAGGAATGGGAAGCGTAGCCATCGTCCAGGCCAGCCCTGCCAAGCAGCCGTCGGCGTAAAATTGCCCTCGGCATATTCTATGCTACGCCGACGGCTGCCCTCTGCGTAGCATACGCCGACGGCTACCCTCGGCGTAGCTATTTTTTATTTTATCTCATTAAACTTTGAAAAATCATAACTAAATCATTCTAATTCGGAAAAATACAAATAATATATCAAAATTTGCAAAAAAATAAGACCTATCTATCTACACTCAAATATTACACATTTATAAATAAAAATTAAGTAAAATATAAAATATTATATATAGTTTAAAACGGGCATAAAAGATTCAAAAACGATCGAAACAATGCGAAACATTCGCGTGGTGTTATATTATGTGACATAGTTAGAAGGAAAAATATCAAACTTGGTATATTGATTATGTCTCAAAGAAACCTTCACAAAATGACCTATCTCATTCGAGGTTTCTTGACTTTCGGGTCAAATGACCAATGTTATGGCTAGAATCAAGGCATAGTTTATGATAATGTGCCCATATTGTGTATACACATACATCATGGGATGGCGAACAATGTTACAGGAGGAAGTTTTCCTTTTCGTCGCACCAAAAAGCCATTTCCCATTTTCCGAGCATAAAAAACGGCCGGTTTTGTAAAGCAACCACCAAATGGCTAATTCAAAATACTACCACCATATTTTATAAAAATACTATACCACCTTATACGGACAATGTACCAACAGGGGGATCCAAAACCTTTCCGTCCACCTTTGGTGAAAAAGACAAATTTCTGCCGAATCGGCAGGAAGTGGGTTAGATATGAACTACAGGTATATGATCCGATGCTCATGTTTTTTTACAAAAATCATTTTTAGGTTCAAAATATGCTATTTTATCAAAGATCTAATGAAAGTTTAGCGAGGCTCTGCCCTGAGCTAAGAATCTTTATGTCCGTCGTTCGACAAAGTTTGACGATAGTTTAAAACGGGCATAAAAAATCAAAAACGATCGAAACAATACGAAACCTTCGCGTGGTGTCATATTATGTGACATATTTATAAGGAAAAATAGCAAACTTGATATATTGATTATGTTTCAAAAAACCCTTCACAAAATGACCTATCTCATTTGAGGTTTCTTGGCTTTCGGGTCAAATGACCAATGTTATGGCTAGAATCAAGGCATAGTTTGTGATAATGTGCCCATATTATGCATACATATGCATCATGGGATGGCGAACAATGTTGCAGGAGGAAGTTTTCCTTTTCGTCGCACCAAAAAGCCATTTTCTATTTTTCGAGCATAAAAAACGGACGGTTTTGTGAAGCAACCACCAAATGGTTAATTCAAAATACTACCACCACATTTTACAAAAATACTATACCACCTTATATGGACAATGTCCCAACAGGGGGATCCGAAACCTTTCCGTCCACCTTTGGTGAAAAAGACAAATACATGCCGAATCGGTAGGAAGTGGATCAGATATGAACTCCAGGTACATGATCCGATGCTCATGTTTTTTTACAAAAATCATTTTTAGGTTCACAATATGCTATTTTATCAAAGATCTAATGAAAGTTTAGCGAGGCTCTGCCCCAAGTTAAGAATCTTTATGTCCGTCGTTCGACAAAGTTTGACGATAGTTTAAAACGGGCATAAAAAAATCAAAAACGATCGAAACAATGCGAAACCTTCGTGTGGTGTCATATTATGTAACATATTTATAAGGAAAAATAGCAAACTTGATATATTGATTATGTCTCAAAAAACCCTTCACAAAATGACCTATCTCATTTGAGGTTTCTTGGCTTTCGGGTCAAATGACCAATGTTATGGCTAGAATCAAGGCATAGTTTGTGATAATATGCCCATATTATGCATACACATGCATCATGGGATGGCGAACAATGTTGCAGGAGGAAGTTTTCCTTTTCGTCGCACCAAAAAGCCATTTTCTATTTTTCGAGCATAAAAAACGGACGGTTTTGTGAAGCAACCACCAAATGGCTAATTCAAAATACTACCACCACATTTTACAGAAATACTGTACCACCTTATATGGACAATGTCCCAACAGGGGGATCCTGTAACACCCTCAGAATCGGACCTATGCAAGTTTTAGCAAAAACCCGCCAAACCCGCATAGAAACGATTCAAAGGTGCCCACCAGGCACTTTCGTGCGGGTGGAAAACGAAGTAATAACATTACACAACAGTCCTCGATGGGACCCTCAGAACAGATATATACAACAGCGACTCAGAGAGTCAAAAATACAGATGTAATATACAAAGATCCAAATCACCTGGAAGACGATAGAGTGTCCGACTACGGACAAGATGCAAATGGGGCTAAGAGCCCTGAAGAATAACCAATGGCGTCCATAACCCTGCCCAGGCCAAGCCGGAAGGGTAACCCTGCTAACGACGTCGATCTCAAACCTGCTTAAACAAAAGGGGTGCCGACAAAGGGCGAAGGAAAAAGAGGAGCGTCAGTACTGAGGCCAGTACACGGCGAGGCTAGAATTCGGCGGTCCTCGCCTACATAGGTATGGTGGACTGAGCGGCAGCGGCAGCATGCACTAAACAACCTATAGAGACTCGATACAACTGGCGGCTATCAGAGAGGGGTGAGAAAGACCTATTCGATCCTACCTGATTCTAACACCAAACAAACCATCCTGGTATTTCCCCCTCGAGACCAAACGAGGAAGTCAACCGAGGAACTCACACGGTTGGCAGTTTTATTTATTCAGTTATCGTTGCAGTAGTTACTAGTCAGGTATAGATAATCATCCTGATAAAATAAACAGTGGGCCATTTTAGTTAAGCATTCTGTTGTAGTTGCCATACTTACTAATCAGATACAAGTAGCATGAGATAACCCAAAACCCAGCAGTTGTTGGTACTTTTATTCAGCCATTCCGTTGTAGTTGCAATACTTACTAGCCAGGTACAATGGTCGCAAGCGACACACCAAACAAGCAATTTTGGGCAGTATTAATTAGCCATTCCATTATAGTGAAGCTGATTACTAGTCATTATAAAGTCAAATTTATAGCAATAAACTTTAGTTATGCTTGTCTATGGTCGAGATACTGTGCTCCAAGTCGTCCATAACCGCGGACACGGCTTTCAGAAAGTTTTACCCGGCCGGGGTGCACCAATAGCAATACACACTCGATCAACCTCGGAAAAACCAAATCAAAACCCAACGAGGCTTTCACGACAAAGCAATCACAGGATTCAGAAATATTTCAGGGGGCCACCCCATTGAGTAGAACCGCAACGAAGTAAGCTAGCTCCGAGACGGACTCAAGGTTTGCGTCAATGGCTGTAAACGACTGGGAACCCGAAAGTGTGGCTGGGCTTGTCGATACCGCGAAAACACTCCGCTTACCTAAACAGTACAGTGTGCTCCTCGCACAATCGTAAATAAAGCAGTAGCATGGCATAAGTACAGGATAGTAAATAAAACCTCAAACTAGTTTGTGGCCCCAAGAAATAAGACTGAATCAAGCTCTGGCTCAGGGGGGTCCCATATACCTCCCGGATGTGGATAGCCCGATAAATCAAGGAACAGGTATCAAGTACTCGGGGTCCTACGGGACACAAGTGGGCGTTCGGAAACCAAATATTATCTATCACCCACCGATGCCTCTGCTTACTTCAATTTTAGTTGTTAAACAGGAATTAAAGTGAACGATAAGTAAAACCATGATCATCTCCAACATCAAACATGCGGCAAGGTTCCAACAACTGTGGCATTTGACGACACGCAATAGCACTTGAGCAAGCGGCTAAGACGCGCAGGTCCAACTATCTACCAAACAACAGGTAATAGGATGTGTCCAAGGCAATATAGGGCTGCACGGTATACCACAGGTACGGAAACTAAAGCATCGCAACACAGATAGCAATAGATCAACAGGAGGGAATAAAGACTATAAAAGTAAGATAGGTAGAAAGGGGGAGATGCTCGCCTGAAAACATTGTCGAAGGTTCAACCGAAGATCGGGGCGAAGCTCACATCAACTCAACGGCCTTATCCGCGAAGAACCAAAACACTAGAATAAACACCGGATGCAATATTTAATACAACGGCAGAAGATCGGCATGATGCATGTATGATGCATGACATGGCAAAGGTGCGGTGCAATTAGGTCAGGTTAAGCGGAACCAGGGTCCCGACAATTAATTAAATGGTTCATGTTACTTAGAACCCCCGCAATTTAAATGTTGTTATACATGGCAAAAGATCACACCGGTTCGCTACACAATTTAAATGAGGCCTATATAAGGCTAGATTTGCCCGCATATGGGCCCCATATTTAATTATGAGATGAATCGGCATAAGGCCCCCAACCACACAAATATGCATGCGAGTATGACAATTTAATATGCATCAATTTGTTATTACTTTTATAAAATAGGGCTCGAGAAAAGGGTCACACATCGGGGTTCGACGATCTTGGCTTCCGGGGGTTCGAGGTTCGGTCTCGGGGTTCAGGGTTCGACGGAACGGCGGGAGCGGAAGTAGTTCTTGGCGTTCGGGTAGATGAACTTGGCGTGGCGTCGGGGCGCATCGGATTCTCCTGGTCGCTGTCGTTCTTGTCGTCGTGCCGATCTTGTCGTCGATGGCGAACTTGAGTGGATCGGGTACCGGGGTCTTCGGATCCGTGAAGAAGATCTTGTCGCACGAGCGTCAATGCTTCCGGGAAGGAGAACTTGTCGGTCCACGGGGTCAGGCTTCGAAGCCAGGCAGGAGCTCTCGCCGTTCCGAGGAGAAGACCTTGTCGTCATATGTTGAGGTTGTCGGGTGTCGGTGCCGGACTCGGGTGTGGCGTCGATGGTTTACGTGGCCCGATGGTTTCAAGCTGGAGATTCCCGGGTGCCGCGGAGGAATTCTCGGGGTTCCGATGGAGATCTTGGCGACAGCTATCCTTGATGATCCTTGTCTGGTTTGTCGTTGCCACCGAGGAAGATCATGTCGGCCTAGCAGCTCGGAAGGTTCAGGGTTAAGACGCCGGGATCGGTCCTCGGATCGGGGCGTCGGGCTTCAATGTCGATGACGGACTTGACACGGCGTCGACCGTGGTCAAACATCTTGGCCAAACAGATGGCGGCTTCGCGACGACCTTGCCGATGAGGGAGTCCTTGTGGTGTCGTTCTGGGCCTCGGAGCTGGACGATACACGGGGAGCTTGCGTCGGTGTGGTCTTGGCGATTTCGTGTCGAAGGCCCGCGGAAGATCATGGTGTCTCGTGACGTGGTTCTTAGCGGGGCTCTTGGCTCAGGAACTGTATATAACAAGAATACAGGGGCACACATGCACTGTCCGCGCGGAGCAGGGGAGAACGGCCGGAGGCGGAGCTCGGTGGAGGGGGGCGCCGTGCCGCGGAGGCCAGACGAGGGAGGGGGACGGAGGCCGCGGCCGGAGCTGGCGGCGAGGGAGCTCGGGGCGGCGCGCTCAGGGCGGCCGCGCGCGCGGAAGACAGGGGGCCGGGCGACGCCGGCGGGGCTCGGCCCGGACGAGGGCGGCGGAAGGTAGCAAGGTGGCGGGGAGCGGGGCAACGCGGTCGGCGGCGGTGGCTTGGAGGACGCTCGCCGGCGCGGTGAGCACGGCCGGGGCCGGAGCGGAAGGCGGCGGGGATGCGCGGGGAAGGCGGAAGCGGAGCGGGACCGGCGGAGGCGGTGAGCAGAGGGCGCGGAGCCGGCGAGAGAGGGCGAGGCGCGGGCAGAGGGACCGGCGGCGAACGGCGGCGTCGGGGCGAGGGGCTGCGCGCGAACGCGTGCGAGGCGGGGGAGAGAGGGAGAGAGCGAGCGAGGCGGAGGCGGGGCTAGCAGAGAGGCGGCGGTGGTCGACGGGGAGGGGAGCGGCCACAGCGGCGAGCGCAGCGGGGAGGAGGGGTCGCCGGCGGCGAGGGGGAAGGGTGGAAGGCGAGGCTAGGGGGAGCGTGCGTGGTCGACGTGTGCGTGGCGTGCGTGTGTAGTGCGTGTTTGTGTGGTGGGGCCAGGGGGTGAGCTGTGAGGGTATGAGGGAGAGAGAGAGCTGAGAGAGAGGGAGTGGCTGGGCCAAGTGGCGAGCTGGGATTGGGTAGAGGGGAGGGGAGGGTGAGGTGGCGGTCACGAATTGGTCCGGGTGAGGTGGCCAGAGGGGTGGGTAGATAGGTTGGTAGCTTTAGGATTTAGAAGGGCGGGTTAGGTGGACCGATTATATTTCTGGGGTGGTCGTTCGGGTCATTCGGCCCGTTCGACTGCCCCACTAAAAAATAATGTAATATTTTATTTGTTTTAAACGGGCCGTTTGCAAACCGATAGCAGCCAAAACAAAATAATCCGGAGACCCGGGTTTTGCGTTTGAATTAAGATGGGGCGTTTGGAAAACAAATTAGGTTTTTCCGCAAATAGTTTTATGCAAGCAAATGCAAGATGATGACGATGCTCAAATGCAATGTGGCATGATGACATGAGCATGCGGTCATGATGATGCAATGCACAAAAACAACGCGATTTTCTAGTAGTGGTTTTGCGGGATGCCACAATTCGACACCACTAACAATGGATCTCGCCCTCGAGATCCGCCTCATGGTACCGGAAGGAAGGTCGGCGATCTGCGTCTTCTCGCTTCGTGTAGATCCTCGCGACACCACTAACAAGAGGTCGTTGTCCGTGATCGCCGAGAGAACACTCCGGAAAACAAAAGGTCGAAGGTAGAGGCATCAACAAATAAAGCCACCTCTAGCTTCGATAGAAAGAGGGAACCGATGCATTCTCATCCACTTCAATGTACACAAGCGAATAGAAGGGGTAGTCGGCATGGGGGCCAATCCATCACGCACCCAAACTATTACTCCGCACAATCAGTGGAAAAGCGTGCAACCATTCTCGGAATCAGACTGAAGATCTCGACAAGCGAGGTTCGGAACAAAGGAGTGATGCAGACTCTGCATCGGATCTGGCGTAGATGATGTCGTCGCGTCGGAAACACCGGAAGGCACAAACAAGGAACAAAGAATGATACCACAGCAGACGGATTCCTTAGGCAGCTTGAACACCGGATGGTAGAACACCGTTATCAGAGAAGGAAGCGAAACCCTGAAGGTACGACGGAAACCCAACCACGAGAATTCCTGGACTCGAAGAAAGAGAAGAGAGCGGATTCAAAACACGTAGAGGTAAGAGGAGAACAGCAGAGGGGTAAGGAGTAAAATCAGACCTAACCAGAACTATCCAACCGATTTTCAAAAATAGTTTTGACACTTCTACTTCGGCCGTTAGCTAGGTTATCCTACAGGCTGGACTTGTGGGGTATCGCAACTGCTGAGCTCTGATACCACTCTGTAACACCCTCAGAATCGGACCTATGCAAGTTTTAGCGAAAACCCGCCAAACCCGCATAGAAACGATTCAAAGGTGCCCACCAGGCACTTTCGTGCGGGTGGAAAACGAAGTAATAACATTACACAACAGTCCTCGATGGGACCCTCAGAACAGATATATACAACAGCGACTCAGAGAGTCAAAAATACAGATGTAATATACAAAGATCCAAATCACCTGGAAGACGATAGAGTGTCCGACTACGGACAAGATGCAAATGGGGCTAAGAGCCCTGAAGAATAACCAATGGCGTCCATAACCCTGCCCAGGCCAAGCCGGAAGGGTAACCCTGCTAACGACGTCGATCTCAAACCTGCTTAAACAAAAGGGGTGCCGACAAAGGGCGAAGGAAAAAGAGGAGCGTCAGTACTGAGGCCAGTACACGGCGAGGCTAGAATTCGGCGGTCCTCGCCTACATAGGTATGGTGGACTGAGCGGCAGCGGCAGCATGCACTAAACAACCTATAGAGACTCGATACAACTGGCGGCTATCAGAGAGGGGTGAGAAAGACCTATTCGATCCTACCTGATTCTAACACCAAACAAACCATCCTGGTATTTCCCCCTCGAGACCAAACGAGGAAGTCAACCGAGGAACTCACACGGTTGGCAGTTTTATTTATTCAGTTATCGTTGCAGTAGTTACTAGTCAAGTATAGATAATCATCCTGATAAAATAAACAGTGGGCCATTTTAGTTAAGCATTCTGTTGTAGTTGCCATACTTACTAATCAGATACAAGTAGCATGAGATAACCCAAAACCCAGCAGTTGTTGGTACTTTTATTCAGCCATTCCGTTGTAGTTGCAATACTTACTAGACAGGTACAATGGTCGCAAGCGACACACCAAACAAGCAATTTTGGGCAGTATTAATTAGCCATTCCATTATAGTGAAGCTGATTACTAGTCATTATAAAGTCAAATTTATAGCAATAAACTTTAGTTATGCTTGTCTATGGTCGAGATACTGTGCTCCAAGTCGTCCATAACCGCGGACACGGCTTTCAGAAAGTTTTACCCGGCCGGGGTGCACCAATAGCAATACACACTCGATCAACCTCGGAAAAACCAAATCAAAACCCAACGAGGCTTTCACGACAAAGCAATCACAGGATTCAGAAATATTTCAGGGGGCCACCCCATTGAGTAGAACCGCAACGAAGTAAGCTAGCTCCGAGACGGACTCAAGGTTTGCGTCAATGGCTGTAAACGACTGGGAACCCGAAAGTGTGGCTGGGCTTGTCGATACCGCGAAAACACTCCGCTTACCTAAACAGTACAGTGTGCTCCTCGCACAATCGTAAATAAAGCAGTAGCATGGCATAAGTACAGGATAGTAAATAAAACCTCAAACTAGTTTGTGGCCCCAAGAAATAAGACTGAATCAAGCTCTGGCTCAGGGGGGTCCCATATACCTCCCGGATGTGGATAGCGCGATAAATCAAGGAACAGGTATCAAGTACTCGGGGTCCTACGGGACACAAGTGGGCATTCGGAAACCAAATATTATCTATCACCCACCGATGCCTCTGCTTACTTCAATTTTAGTTGTTAAACAGGAATTAAAGTGAACGATAAGTAAAACCATGATCATCTCCAACATCAAACATGCGGCAAGGTTCCAACAACTGTGGCATTTGACGACACGCAACAGCACTTGAGCAAGCGGCTAAGACGCGCAGGTCCAACTATCTACCAAACAACAGGTAATAGGATGTGTCCAAGGCAATATAGGGTTGCACGGTATACCACAGGTACGGAAACTAAAGCATCGCAACACAGATAGCAATAGATCAACAGGAGGGAATAAAGACTATAAAAGTAAGATAGGTAGAAAGGGGGAGATGCTCGCCTGAAAACATTGTCGAAGGTTCAACCGAAGATCGGGGCGAAGCTCACATCAACTCAACGGCCTTATCCGCGAAGAACCAAAACACTAGAATAAACACCGGATGCAATATTTAATACAACGGCAGAAGATCGGTATGATGCATGTATGATGCATGACATGGCAAAGGTGCGGTGCAATTAGGTCAGGTTAAGCGGAACCAGGGTCCCGACAATTAATTAAATGGTTCATGTTACTTAGAACCCCCGCAATTAAATGTTGTTATAACATGGCAAAAGATCGCACCGGTTCGCTACACAATTTAAATGAGGCCTATATAAGGCTAGATTTGCCCGCATATGGGCCCCATATTTAATTATGAGATGAATCGGCATAAGGCCCCCAACCACACAAATATGCATGCGAGTATGACAATTTAATATGCATCAATTTGTTATTACTTTTATAAAATAGGGCTCGAGAAAAGGGTCACACATCGGGGTTCGACGATCTTGGCTTCCGGGGGTTCGAGGTTCGGTCTCGGGGTTCAGGGTTTGACGGAACGGCGGGAGCGGAAGTAGTTCTTGGCGTTCGGGTAGATGAACTTGGCGTGGCATCGGGGCGCATCGGATTCTCCTGGTCGCTGTCGTTCTTGTCGTCGTGCCGATCTTGTCGTCGATGGCGAACTTGAGTGGATCGGGTACCGGGGTCTTCGGATCCGTGAAGAAGATCTTGTCGCACGAGCGTCAATGCTTCCGGGAAGGAGAACTTGTCGGTCCACGGGGTCAGGCTTCGAAGCCAGGCAGGAGCTCTCGCCGTTCCGAGGAGAAGACCTTGTCGTCATATGTTGAGGTTGTCGGGTGTCGGTGCCGGACTCGGGTGTGGCGTCGATGGTTTACGTGGCCCGATGGTTTCAAGCTGGAGATTCCCGGGTGCCGCGGAGGAATTCTCGGGGTTCCGATGGAGATCTTGGCGACAGCTATCCTTGATGATCCTTGTCTGGTTTGTCGTTGCCACCGAGGAAGATCATGTCGGCCTAGCAGCTCGGAAGGTTCAGGGTTAAGACGCCGGGATCGGTCCTCGGATCGGGGCGTCGGGCTTCAATGTCGATGACGGACTTGACACGACGTCGACCGTGGTCAAACATCTTGGCCAAACAGATGGCGGCTTCGCGACGACCTTGCCGATGAGGGAGTCCTTGTGGTGTCGTTCTGGGCCTCGGAGCTGGACGATACACGGGGAGCTTGCGTCGGTGTGGTCTTGGCGATTCCGTGTCGAAGGCCCGCGGAAGATCATGGTGTCTCGTGACGTGGTTCTTAGCGGGGCTCTTGGCTCAGGAACTGTATATAACAAGAATACAGGGGCACACATGCACTGTCCGCGCGGAGCAGGGGAGAACGGCCGGAGGCGGAGCTCGGTGGAGGGGGGCGCCGTGCCGCGGAGGCCAGACGAGGGAGGGGGACGGAGGCCGCGGCCGGTGTGGCATCCCGCAAAAACCACTACTAGAAAATCGCGTTGAATTTGTGCATTGCATCGTCATCATCATGCATTGGTTGCATAAAACTATTTTCGCAAAGCCCGTTTTGTTCTCTAAAACGCCCCATCTTTATTCAAACATCAAAACCGGGTCCCCGGATTATTTTGTTTTGTCCGCTGTCGGATTGCAAAAGCGCTGGTTGAAATAAATAATTTAATTATATTATTTTAGCGGGACAGTCGAACGGGCCGATTGACCCGAACGACCGCCCCAGAAATTAAAACGGTCCAACCAGTCCCACCCATAATCCTAAACCTACCAAACTATCTACCCAACCCAGCCTCCACCTCACCCCACCCAATAGACCGCTGCCACCTCACCCTTTTTCCCCCCTCTGCCAATCCCAAACTGCCACGTGGCCACACCCCCTCCCTCACATGCACTCAGCACAACACCCCCTCTCCCACGCGTCCCCCAGGCCCCACACTGCCCGGGCCCCACCCCGCACCCGCACGCAGCCCCCCCCCCCCCCCGTTTCCACCTCCCCCAGACCGGCCTCTCCTCACACCGACCCACCCAACCCCCTGGGCCCACCCACGCGGCAGCGCCGCGTCAGCCGCACGCGTCCCCTGCCCCGCTCTCCCCTCCACACGCGCCCTGCCTCTCCCTCTCTTCTTCCCCGCCTCGCTCGCTCTCCCGCCGGCTCGCTCCTCCCCGCCCGGCCGCGCGCCGCCCGCAGTCCCTCCCCGGCCTCTCTCTCGCGCCCGGCGACCCCTCTCCCCCGAGCTCGCCGCGGCCCTCCGACCTCCACCGCGCCGTCCTCCGCCACCTCCGGCCTCCGTTCGCCAGCAGCCGCCTCCGCCAGCGCCGCCGCGACCTTCTCCACCCTCTGCGCCGTTCCCGCTCGCCACGGCTGCTTCCTCTCCGGCCGGCCCCGCTCCGCCCATCGCGGAACCACCCAGGCGCGCCTCCCCGCCTCAAGCCGCGCCCGCTCCGGTCACCGCGGGCCCCCGCCGCCGGCCCCTCCTCCGCGCGCGACGGACGCCGCCGCCGCCGCCCGCGCTCGAGCCGCCCCGCTCCGCCCGTCCTCGCCGCGGGTCCCCTCCGGCCAAGCTCGTCGGCGTCCGCCCCTTCCCCGCCATCGCCGGCCCGAGCTCGGCCCGACGCCGCTCCACCGTCCCTCCCGCTCAGGTCGCCGGCCCGGCCCCCGTCGTCCCATCTGCTCTCCTCGAGCCGGCCGCGACCCCCCCCTGCGCGTCTGCCTCCTCTGGCCCGGCCCGACCTCGCCGCTGCGACCGCCTCCCCGCCGCCGTTCCGGCACCGTCCTCCCAAGCTGGCCCTGTCTGCTCTTCGCTCGGTGTACGTGCGCGTTCTCTGTGAGCTCGTGTAAGGGAGCCATGGGGGTCTGTTTGTGTTCCCTGTGGGCCGTCCTGAGGCATCCAAGCTCGCCAACGACCATAGTCGCCGAGCCCGATGCCCGCCAAGCGCGCCCCAAAAACGACAACCATTACACCGCGGGATGCTGAGAATGCCAACATGGAACCGGAAACCGAACCTCGACACGTCAAGTTCTCCCTCCCGGACCCCGAAGGCCGGACCCGGCCCGACAAGTTCTTTCTCTCGGATCCGAGGACACCGAGACGTTGGACCCTCGAGTTCTCCCTCACGGACGCCAAGAACTGCCTCGGACGCCAAGACCGACCCGATACGCGAAGCCGACAAGTTCTTCTCGACGACAAGATCATCGACAGGGAACCCGAAGACCACATGTGTGACAAGCACTCCCTCGGGAACGTCAAGTACTTCACCCCGGACACCGAGGCCCCGATGCGACAAGTGCTGCATCCCGAACGCCATGACCGTCGACATGAACCGAAGACCCCGGACGCGACAAGAACTACCCCGATATCCGAGAACGATCCCGTCGAACCCTGGACCCCGAGACCAACCCCGAACCCCGGAACCCCAAGATCTGCCAACCCTAATGTGTGAACCTCTTATCCGAGAACCCTATTTTATAATATAATAACAACTTGATGCATAATAATTGTTCATGCATGCATGTCATATGGGTTGGGGGCCTTATGCCGATTCACCTAATAATTAAATATGGGGCCCATATGCGAGCAAATCTAGTCTCATATTGGCCTCATTTAAATTTGTGTAGCGAACCCGGTGCTATCTTCTACCATGTTAAACAACATTTAATTTGCGGGGTAGATAAATAACTTGAACCACCTAATTATTGTCGGGACCCCGGTTCCGCTTAATATGACCTAATTGCATCGCATCTTTGCCATGTCATTCATCATACATGCATCATGCCGATCTTCTGCCGTAATCTTAAATAGTGCATCCGGT
The DNA here is from genome assembly GCA_916181665.1 of Avena sativa. Classification (NCBI taxonomy): domain Eukaryota; kingdom Viridiplantae; phylum Streptophyta; class Magnoliopsida; order Poales; family Poaceae; genus Avena; species Avena sativa. The sequence goes on along the minus strand of OV702280.1, from coordinate 343,972,742 downwards.
GTTTATTCTAGTGTTTTGCTTCTTCGTGGATAAGGTCGATGAGTTGATGTGAGCTTCGCCCCGATCTTCGGATGAACCTTCGACAATGCTTTCAGGCGAGCATCTCCCCCTTTCTACCTATCTTACTTTTATAGTATTTATTCCCTCCTGTTGATCTATTGCTATCTGTGTTGCGATGCTCTAGTTTCCGTACCCGTGATATCCCTTGCAGCCTTATATTGCCTTGGACACATCCTATTACCTGTTGTTGGTAGATAGTTGGACCCGCGCGTCGTAGTCGCTTGCTCAAGTGCTGTTGCGTGTCGCCATGTACCACAGTTGTTGGAGAATTGCCGCATGTTGATGTTGGAGATGATCATAGTTTTACTTACCGTTCAATTTAATTTCTGTTTAACAACTAAAATTGAAGTAAGCAGAGGCATCGGTGGGTGATAGAAAATATTTGGTTTCCGAACGCCCACTTGTGTCCCGTAGGACCCCGAGTACTTGATACATGTTCCTTGATTTATCGCGCTATCCACATCCGGGAGGTATATGGGACCCCCCTTAGCCAGAGCTTGATTCAGTCTTATTTCTTGGGGCCACAAACTAGTTTGAGGTTTTATTTACGATCCTGTACTTATGCCATGCTACTTATGTATTTAAATTGTGCGAGGAGCACACTGTACTGTTTAGGAATTGTGACCCGTTTTCGCGGTATCGACACCCCGAGTTTTCGGGTTCCCAGTCGTTTACAGCCGGCCCCACAAACCTCGGGTCCGTCTCGAAGCTAGCTTACTTCGTTGCGGGTAAGACTCCAAGGGGTGGCCCCCTGAAATATTTCTAAATCCTGTGATTGCTTTGTCGTGAAAGCCTCGTTGGGTTTTGATTTGGTTTTTCCGAGGTTGATCGAGTGTGTGTTGCTATTGGTGCACCCCGGCCGGGTAAAACTTTCTGAAAGCCGTGTCCGCGGTTATGGACGACTTGGAGCACAGTATCTCGACCATAGACAAGCATAACTAAAGTTTATCGCTATAAATTTGACTATATAATGACTAGTAATCAGCTTTACTATAATGGAATGGCTAATTAATACTGCCCACAATTGCTTGCTTGTGTGGTCGCTTGCGACCATTGTACCTGACTAGTAAGTATTGCAACTACAACGGAATGGCTAAATAAAAGTACCAACATCTGCTGGGTTTTGGGTTATCTCATGCTAATTGTATCTGATTAGTAAGTGTCGCAACTATAACGGAATGATTAATTAAAAGTGCCCACTGCTTACTTTATCAGGACGATTACCTAAACCTGACTAGTAAAGTGCCGCAACTATAACTGAATAAGTAAAACTGCCAACTGTGTGAGTTCCTCGGTTGACTTCCTCGTTTGGTCTCGAGGGGGAAACGCCAGGATGGGTTTGTTTGATGATAGTATCAGGTTGGATCCGAATAGGTCTTCCTCACCCCTCTCTGATAGCCGCCAGTAGTATCGAGTCTCTATAGGTTGTTTAGTGCATGCTGCCGCTGCCGCTTCAGTCCACCATACCTTTGTAGGCGAGGATCGCCGAATTCTAGTCTCGCCGTGTACTGGCCTCAGTACTGACGCTCCTCTTTTTCCTTTGCCCTTTGTCGGCACCCCTTTTGTTTAAGCAGGTTTGAGTTCGACGCCGTTAGCAGGGTTACCCTTCCGGCTTGGCCTGGGCAGGGTTATGGACGCCATTGGTTATTCTTCAGGGCTCTTAGCCCCATTTGCATCTTGTCCGTAGTCGGACGCTCTATCATTTTCAAGGTGATTTGGATCTTTGTATTTTATATCTGTATTCTTGACCCATTGAGTCGCTGTTGTATATATCTGTTCTATGGGTCCCATCGAGGACTGTTGTGTAATGTTATTACTTCGTTTTCCACCCGCACGAAAGTGCCTGGTGGGCACCTTTGAATCGTTTCTATGCGGGTTTGGCGGGTTTTCGCTAAAACTTGCATAGGTCCGATTCTGAGGGTGTTACAGAGTGGTATGAGAGCTCAGCAGTTACGATACCCCACAAGTCCAGCCTGTAGGATAACCTAGCTAACGGCCGAAGTAGAGTGTCAAAACTATTTTTGTAAAAACGGTTGGATAGTTCTGATTAGGTCTGATTTTACTCCTTACCCCTCTGCTATTCTCCTCTTACCTCTACGTGTTTTGAATCCGCTCTTGTCCCTTTCTTCGAGTCCAGGAATTCTCGTGGTTGGGTCTCCGTCGTACCTTCAGGGTTTCGCTTCCTCCTCTGATAACGGTGTTCCACCATCCGGTGTTCGTGCTGCCTGAGGAATCCGTTTGCTGTGGTACCATTCTTTGTTCCTTGTTTGTGCCTTCCGGTGTTTTCCGACGCGACGACGTCATCTACGCCAGATTCGATGCAGAGTCTGTATCCCTCCTTTGTTTCCGAACCTCGCTTGTCGAGATCTTCAGTCTGATTCCGAGAGTTGGTTGCATAATCTGCCTATTCGTGTGCAGAGTAATGGTTTGAGTGCGGGATGGAGTAGCTACCATACCACTACTCGTATCATTCGCTCTTGTACGTCGAATCAGTGGATCCAGCAGTTTTACTCCGTCCACGGAAGCTAGAGGTGGCTTTATTTGTTGATACCTCTACCTTCGTCCTTTGTTTCTCCGGAGTGTTCTCTCGACGATCAGGAACAACGACCCTTTGTTGGTGGTGCCGCCGATCTCCAGATGAAGAAGGAACCCTCGTTAGTGGTGTCGCGAGGATCTACACGAAGCGAGAAGACGCAGATCACCGACCTTCTTTCCGGTACCATGAGGCGGATCTCGAGGGCGAGATCCCTTGTTAGTGGTGTCGAATTGTGGCATCCCGCAAAAACCACTACTAGAAAATCGCGTTGAATTTGTGCATTGCATCGTCATCATCATGCATTGGTTGCATAAAACTATTTTCGCAAAGCCCGTTTTGTTCTCTAAAACGCCCCATCTTTATTCAAACATCAAAACCGGGTCCCCGGATTATTTTGTTTTGTCCGCTGTCGGATTGCAAAAGCGCTGGTTGAAATAAATAATTTAATTATATTATTTTAGCGGGACAGTCGAACGGGCCGATTGACCCGAACGACCGCCCCAGAAATTAAAACGGTCCAACCAGTCCCACCCATAATCCTAAACCTACCAAACTATCTACCCAACCCAGCCTCCACCTCACCCCACCCAATAGACCGCTGCCACCTCACCCTTTTTCCCCCCTCTGCCAATCCCAAACTGCCACGTGGCCACACCCCCTCCCTCACATGCACTCAGCACAACACCCCCTCTCCCACGCGTCCCCCAGGCCCCACACTGCCCGGGCCCCACCCCGCACCCGCACGCAGCCCCCCCCCCGTTTCCACCTCCCCCAGACCGGCCTCTCCTCACACCGACCCACCCAACCCCCTGGGCCCACCCACGCGGCAGCGCCGCGTCAGCCGCACGCGTCCCCTGCCCCGCTCTCCCCTCCACACGCGCCCTGCCTCTCCCTCTCTTCTTCCCCGCCTCGCTCGCTCTCCCGCCGGCTCGCTCCTCCCCGCCCGGCCGCGCGCCGCCCGCAGTCCCTCCCCGGCCTCTCTCTCGCGCCCGGCGACCCCTCTCCCCCGAGCTCGCCGCGGCCCTCCGACCTCCACCGCGCCGTCCTCCGCCACCTCCGGCCTCCGTTCGCCAGCAGCCGCCTCCGCCAGCGCCGCCGCGACCTTCTCCACCCTCTGCGCCGTTCCCGCTCGCCACGGCTGCTTCCTCTCCGGCCGGCCCCGCTCCGCCCATCGCGGAACCACCCAGGCGCGCCTCCCCGCCTCAAGCCGCGCCCGCTCCGGTCACCGCGGGCCCCCGCCGCCGGCCCCTCCTCCGCGCGCGACGGACGCCGCCGCCGCCGCCCGCGCTCGAGCCGCCCCGCTCCGCCCGTCCTCGCCGCGGGTCCCCTCCGGCCAAGCTCGTCGGCGTCCGCCCCTTCCCCGCCATCGCCGGCCCGAGCTCGGCCCGACGCCGCTCCACCGTCCCTCCCGCTCAGGTCGCCGGCCCGGCCCCCGTCGTCCCATCTGCTCTCCTCGAGCCGGCCGCGACCCCCCCCTGCGCGTCTGCCTCCTCTGGCCCGGCCCGACCTCGCCGCTGCGACTGCCTCCCCGCCGCCGTTCCGGCACCGTCCTCCCAAGCTGGCCCTGTCTGCTCTTCGCTCGGTGTACGTGCGCGTTCTCTGTGAGCTCGTGTAAGGGAGCCATGGGGGTCTGTTTGTGTTCCCTGTGGGCCGTCCTGAGGCATCCAAGCTCGCCAACGACCATAGACGCCGAGCCCGATGCCCGCCAAGCGCGCCCCAAAAACGACAACCATTACACCGCGGGATGCTGAGAATGCCAACATGGAACCGGAAACCGAACCTCGACACGTCAAGTTCTCCCTCCCGGACCCCGAAGGCCGGACCCGGCCCGACAAGTTCTTTCTCTCGGATCCGAGGACACCGAGACGTTGGACCCTCGAGTTCTCCCTCACGGACGCCAAGAACTGCCTCGGACGCCAAGACCGACCCGATACGCGAACCCGACAAGTTCTTCTCGACGACAAGATCATCGACAGGGAACCCGAAGACCACATGTGTGACAAGCACTCCCTCGGGAACGTCAAGTACTTCACCCCGGACACCGAGGCCCCGATGCGACAAGTGCTGCATCCCGAACGCCATGACCGTCGACATGAACCGAAGACCCCGGACGCGACAAGAACTACCCCGATATCCGAGAACGATCCCGTCGAACCCTGGACCCCGAGACCAACCCCGAACCCCGGAACCCCAAGATCTGCCAACCCTAATGTGTGAACCTCTTATCCGAGAACCCTATTTTATAATATAATAACAACTTGATGCATAATAATTGTTCATGCATGCATGTCATATGGGTTGGGGGCCTTATGCCGATTCACCTAATAATTAAATATGGGGCCCATATGCGAGCAAATCTAGTCTCATATTGGCCTCATTTAAATTTGTGTAGCGAACCCGGTGCTATCTTCTACCATGTTAAACAACATTTAATTTGCGGGGTAGATAAATAACTTGAACCACCTAATTATTGTCGGGACCCCGGTTCCGCTTAATATGACCTAATTGCATCGCATCTTTGCCATGTCATTCATCATACATGCATCATGCCGATCTTCTGCCGTAATCTTAAATAGTGCATCCGGTGTTTATTCTAGTGTTTTGCTTCTTCGCGGATAAGGTCGATGAGTTGATGTGAGCTTCGCCCCGATCTTCGGATGAACCTTCGACAATGCTTTCAGGCGAGCATCTCCCCCTTTCTACCTATCTTACTTTTATAGTATTTATTCCCTCCTGTTGATCTATTGCTATCTGTGTTGCGATGCTCTAGTTTCCGTACCCGTGATATCCCTTGCAGCCTTATATTGCCTTGGACACATCCTATTACCTGTTGTTTGGTAGATAGTTGGACCCGCGCGTCGTAGTCGCTTGCTCAAGTGCTGTTGCGTGTCGCCATGTACCATAGTTGTTGGAGAATTGCCGCATGTTGATGTTGGAGATGATCATAGTTTTACTTACCGTTCAATTTAATTTCTGTTTAACAACTAAAATTGAAGTAAGCAGAGGCATCGGTGGGTGATAGAAAATATTTGGTTTCCGAACGCCCACTTGTGTCCCGTAGGACCCCGAGTACTTGATACATGTTCCTTGATTTATCGCGCTATCCACATCCGGGAGGTATATGGGACCCCTCTTAGCCAGAGCTTGATTCAGTCTTATTTCTTGGGGCCACAAACTAGTTTGAGGTTTTATTTACGATCCTGTACTTATGCCATGCTACTTATGTATTTAAATTGTGCGAGGAGCACACTGTACTGTTTAGGAATTGTGACCCGTTTTCGCGGTATCGACACCCCGAGTTTTCGGGTTCCCAGTCGTTTACAGCCGGCCCCACAAACCTCGGGTCCGTCTCGAAGCTAGCTTACTTCGTTGCGGGTAAGACTCCAAGGGGTGGCCCCCTGAAATATTTCTAAATCCTGTGATTGCTTTGTCGTGAAAGCCTCGTTGGGTTTTGATTTGGTTTTTCCGAGGTTGATCGAGTGTGTGTTGCTATTGGTGCACCCCGGCCGGGTAAAACTTTCTGAAAGCCGTGTCCGCGGTTATGGACGACTTGGAGCACAGTATCTCGACCATAGACAAGCATAACTAAAGTTTATCGCTATAAATTTGACTATATAATGACTAGTAATCAGCTTTACTATAATGGAATGGCTAATTAATACTGCCCACAATTGCTTGCTTGTGTGGTCGCTTGCGACCATTGTACCTGACTAGTAAGTATTGCAACTACAACGGAATGGCTAAATAAAAGTACCAACATCTGCTGGGTTTTGGGTTATCTCATGCTAATTGTATCTGATTAGTAAGTGTCGCAACTATAACGGAATGATTAATTAAAAGTGCCCACTGCTTACTTTATCAGGACGATTACCTAAACCTGACTAGTAAAGTGCCGCAACTATAACTGAATAAGTAAAACTGCCAACTGTGTGAGTTCCTCGGTTGACTTCCTCGTTTGGTCTCGAGGGGGAAACGCCAGGATGGGTTTGTTTGATGATAGTATCAGGTTGGATCCGAATAGGTCTTCCTCACCCCTCTCTGATAGCCGCCAGTAGTATCGAGTCTCTATAGGTTGTTTAGTGCATGCTGCCGCTGCCGCTTCAGTCCACCATACCTTTGTAGGCGAGGACCGCCGAATTCTAGTCTCGCCGTGTACTGGCCTCAGTACTGACGCTCCTCTTTTTCCTTTGCCCTTTGTCGGCACCCCTTTTGTTTAAGCAGGTTTGAGTTCGACGCCGTTAGCAGGGTTACCCTTCCGGCTTGGCCTGGGCAGGGTTATGGACGCCATTGGTTATTCTTCAGGGCTCTTAGCCCCATTTGCATCTTGTCCGTAGTCGGACGCTCTATCATTTTCAAGGTGATTTGGATCTTTGTATTTTATATCTGTATTCTTGACTCATTGAGTCGCTGTTGTATATATCTGTTCTATGGGTCCCATCGAGGACTGTTGTGTAATGTTATTACTTCGTTTTCCACTCGCACGAAAGTGCCTGGTGGGCACCTTTGAATCGTTTCTATGCGGGTTTGGCGGGTTTTCGCTAAAACTTGCATAGGTCCGATTCTGAGGGTGTTACAGCCGGAGCTGGCGGCGAGGGAGCTCGGGGCGGCGCGCTCAGGGCGGCCGCGCGCGCGGAAGACAGGGGGCCGGGCGACGCCGGCGGGGCTCGGCCCGGACGAGGGCGGCGGAAGGTAGCGAGGTGGCGGGGAGCGGGGCGACGCGGTCGGCGGCGGTGGCTTGGAGGACGCTCGCCGACGCGGTGAGCACGGCCGGGGCCGGAGCGGAAGGCGGCGGGGATGCGCGGGGAAGGCAGAGGCGGAGCGGGACCGGCGGAGGCGATGAGCGGAGGGCGCGGAGCCGGCGAGAGAGGGCGAGGCGCGGGCAGAGGGACCGGCGGCGAACGGCGGCGTCGGGGCGAGGGGCTGCGCACGGACGCGTGCGAGGCGGAGGAGAGAGGGAGAGAGCGAGCGAGGCGGAGGCGGGGCTAGCAGAGAGGCGGCGGTGGTCGACGGGGAGGGGAGCGGCCGCAGCGGCGAGCGCAGCGGGGAGGAGGGGTCGCCGGCGGCGAGGGGGAAGGGTGGAAGGCGGGGCTAGGGGGAGCGTGCGTGGTCGACGTGTGCGTGGCGTGCGTGTGTAGTGCGTGTTTGTGTGGTGGGGCCAGGGGGTGAGCTGTGAGGGTATGAGGGAGAGAGAGAGCTGAGAGAGAAGGAGTGGCTGGGCCAAGTGGCGAGCTGGGATTGGGTAGAGGGGAGGGGAGGGTGAGGTGGCGGTCACGGATTGGTCCGGGTGAGGTGGCCAGAGGGGTGGGTAGATAGGTTGGTAGCTTTAAGATTTAGAAGGGCGGGTTAGGTGGACCGATTATATTTCTGGGGTGGTCGTTCGGGTCATTCGGCCCGACTGCCCCACTAAAAAATAATGTAATATTTTATTTGTTTTAAACGGGCCGTTTGCAAACCGATAGCAGCCAAAATAAAATAATCCGGAGACCCGGGTTTTGCGTTTGAAGTAAGATGGGGCGTTTGGAAAACAAATTAGGTTTTTCCGCAAATAGTTTTATGCAAGCAAATGCAAGATGATGACGATGCTCAAATGCAGTGTGGCATGATGACATGAGCATGCGGTCATGATGATTCAATGCACAAAAACAACGCGATTTTCTAGTAGTGGTTTTGCGGGATGCCACAGATCCGAAACCTTTCCGTCCACCTTTGGTGAAAAAGACAAATTCCTGCCGAATCGGCAGGAAGTGGATCAGATATGAACTACAGGTACATGATCCGATGCTCATGTTTTTTTACAATAATTATTTTTAGGTTCACAATATGCTATTTTATCAAAGATTCAATGCAAGTTTTCCTTTTCATCGCACCAAAAAGGCATTTTTCATTATCCGAGCGCAAAAAAGAGATTTTCTAAAGCAACCACCAAATAGCTAATTCAAAAACGGAGGGTTTGTGATTAGTTAATATGGATATCATATTTGTATTCCTCTCATTTTTCTGATCAATTTAAACATATTATTTGTTGAATTTCGATTTACAGATTTAAAAATATTAATTATTCTATATTAAATAGGAAAATACAAAAAAATAAAATTATTATATTTTGAATTCAATAATATTTTTACTTATTCATTAATATTTACTTAAATAATGTTTGTAATTTCAAAAAATACAAACATGTGACATGATGATATAAGAGTTAATAAGATTGATATCATAGTATTGACACCAATGTATAAATTACTTTGCGGAAACGGATTCTGAAGGAACGAGGAAGTTAAGCGTGCTGAAGCTCGAGTAGTATTAGGATGGGTGACCTGCTGAGAAGTTTGACTAAGATTGGAATTTAATCAAATACTAAGTATAATTAGTGTTAAAAATGTTCAAAGTAGGAGATTAACAAGTGAAACAATTCAAAGAATAAAAAATTTGAGAAAAAAATAAAAAAAATATTATTTTTCAAAAATAAAAAAAAATCAAAAAAATAAATATTTTTGTAACCGGTCGGCAAAGCCCTCGGCGTAGCATACGCCGACGACATTTTGATACGCCGACGGCTTGACTATGCTCCGCCGAGAGAGATCTTTGCCGAGGAGGCTACGCCGAGGGCAGTCCTCGGCGTAGCATAGGCCGAGGGCATTTTGGCGTACGCCGACGGCCTTTTGCCCTCGGCGTAGCACGCGCGTACCGTAGTGGTTAGGGCAGCAGAACGGCGTAGGCCAACTCGGCCGCGACCCCTATGACGCTGATGGCAACAATGGCCTTCGTCGGAACCCTTAAGCCCGACTTCTCCCCTGCGGCGGCGCCATCGGAGGAGATCCGACGGAGAAGATCCGCTATCTCTGCGGCGATCGAGGCCGCGCGGCCGGCCCCCCGTTGGTGACTCCTGCAGCAGGACCTGCCTGGAGGCGTGGTTCGGGAACTTGGCCGAAGGAGAAAACCCCTTGATGCCATGCACGATGGCGGCGGCGGGAAAAGCGACGTCGCCTGCGGGCACGAGCACATTCACGACATCCAGATTCGACTTCGCCCAGCCGCCAGCCCCGATGTACAGGCGGCCGATCAGCGCGACGACGCGGCCGCTGACACGCGCGGCAGCGCGCTGGACCGCCTCGAGGGCCTCCGCGGCGGCGGAAGCGGAAACCACCTCGGGATACAGCACTGACAAGTAGCGTGAGGCGGCCTCCGCCGCTTCGATGATGGCCTCGAAAACTGCTACAGCCTCCTCACGTGCGGCCTTCCGCGCAGCCTCGACGGCTGCCACCCCGACTGCCGCCCCCATCGCATACAGATCAGCCTCGCTTAGCCCTAGCCTGCCAGCCATTGCTTGCCTCGGTGGTTGAGGGAGAGAACTCGAAAGATGGATAACGGGAATGCTCTGGACTCTGGTGAGTGATTTATAGCGAGCTGGAGATGCGCTGGTACGGTGGAGTGTGAATCCGATGCGTCCACGGGAAAACGAAGCGGCGCCGGACGATTAATTAGCGCTCCGTCGCATGGGAACTCGTGGTTGCATCCGCCGAAATATGGCTGCCAGGTCCCTCGAGTAGAGCAACGGGTGGGGTGCATGGCTGATGGCTCTGACTTCCGTCAGTTTAATTTGGTCACAATGCTGGTATTGGTGCATAGTACTCCCTCTGTTTCATATATTACTTTGCGCGTTACTGTTCATCACGCAAAACAAGGCGGCTTATTTCTCTCTCATTTTTCATCAAAAAAATTCTATGATTTTTGGAATGGATAGAGTAAATACGGATCTACACATTCCAAAAAACCGAGGAGCAAAAAATGAAAAATGAAAGAGAAATCAGTCACCTCGTTTTGTGTGCACTGTAGCACCGCGCAGGGTAATATGAAACAGAGGGAGTAGTGTTTAATAGTACAGAGAGTATGGTATCATCCATGGTCTAATAATATTTATTGATTGTAGAATCTAAATAAAAATTTGTCTTTAAGATTTATTCGATATTAATTATTCTAAATCTACATGCTACGCTATCTACCTATTTTCAAAGTGTTCGGCGCTTTGCTCAACAGACAGCGATGACGAGATGCTCATGGAGATATTGATAAAAGAGGGGGCTGATGCCGCCGCTTATAGAGAACAACATACGATGGTCTTGGGCTCTCTTATTCGTATCCGATAGCACCTCCTAGACGCTCCTCGGCGTGGTGGTGGTTCGAGGATGGGAAAACAGAGGAACAAGGACCGATATCGGCTAGCAGGTGCTATGTTGCTTGACATGGACTACTTCGGTAACAAGCAACAAATACGTCGAAAGACTTCCGCCACCGATTTAGGTGTTTGGCGTCCAGGATTACGTTGACTACTTCATGTGCAAAAAAGACTACTATGGGGTTTCTCGTTGGTTCATAAATGCATGGTTGCCCTATGATGTCTTGCGTATGGAGCTCCTCGAGATACAGAAGACGACTGTCTACGCATGTCTGAGACCACATGCGTTGAGAGCGTCCTTAGATTTTGCCGAGCAGTCATGGCGATATTTGGACCAACGTACTTTAGAAAACCAAATGAAGAAGATAAAAATCAGATTCTGGCACATAATGTAACTAGTGGAGCTCCTGGTATACTTGGTAGCATCAATTGGATGCACTAGGATTGAAAAAACTATCCATTTACTTGGCAAAGGCTATACAAAGATCATACCAGAGAGTGCAAATTGTGGCAGATCATGACCACTAGAGTTGCCACACCTTCTTTGGTCTGGAGGGAACTCACAATGCTATCAATGTGTTGTAGCACTCTCTAATGTTTGCTAGGCTAACTGAGGGTCATTCTTAGGCTGCTAACTATGAGATCAGTGGCCGCATGATGCATATAAAATGCATCTATGTGCTTTGTAATTTATTGTGCTATTTTTTTAATAATTAGTAATTTTATTATATTTATTGAGACTAACTTACTAATAATTGTAAAAGCATTCACAAATCGCATCCATGGCGATTTTGGCACAGTTGACTTAACCGCTGTTAGGAATAATAATCCCGATAGGACACGGAACGGTGTCGTGTGCGTGTGTGTTCCGAGTAGGACTAGTAGTCCAACACCTATTCATATTGACGTTGCATCGTCTTGCCGGGTATATATACACTCATGTAGTAGCCTTGTAAGACAATTGTGAGATTCAATACAACAGCAGGACCGAGAGGGCCCTGTAGCCATCAACATTGTTTTTCCCGTACGTACTCGTGTGAGTTGAGAGAGCTAGTTCTTTTGATCAGGCTAGATAGCTAGCTTGCTGATCGTTGTTAGCTGGTTCTTATACGTGCGCGCAACTCGCCGGAATACTTCATTGTCGTCACGCCGGACTGCACTCGGCATTTGGGGCTGGGCCAACAATTGGTATTAGAGCCTCGAGGAGGATCTCCTAGAAACGGGAGGTCATGACGGGCAAGGAGCAAGGCGAGTACTCCGGTGCGGCTGCGGGTGCATCAGTGTCGTCGCAGTACCCGCGGTATGATCACGGCAACTACACGACGTGGGCGAAACAGATGGAGTGGGCCATGGAGGGCAACGACATCTGGGAGGCTGTTGATCCCGACGGCGACGAGTTCAAGAAGGGCGCGTCGAAGTACCACAAGGACCGATAGGCACTCATGGCCATCGGCTCCGTGGTGCCGACGGACGTGATGCAGCACCTGATCTCGAAGGATTCTGCAAAGGCGGCGTGGGAGACACTCAAGACGTTGAATCTTGGGCACGAGCGCGTCCGCAGGGCGACCCTACAAACCTTTCAGAAGAAGTACGAGAACCTAGAGATGGAAGGAGATGAGACGCTGGACGCTTTTGCCTCGAGGGTAGCCACAATTGTCAACGGGATTCGCGCGCAAGGTGAGAAGCTGGAAGATATCTCAGTCGTAATGCGTTTCCTTCGCGCGGCGCCGACGCGGTACATATCTGTGGTTTTCGGCAATCAAGCAATGCGTTGATCTCACCACCCTCATGATGGATGACCTGGTTGGACGGTTCAAGGCGCATGACGAGCGGATGAAGATCACCTACGGCGACGCGAATCAAGATGAGCACCTCATGCTTACACGTGCCCAGTGGCAGGCAATGGTCGCCAAGGAGAGGAGCGATAAAGCATCTGGCAGTGGCAATGGTTCGGTCCCGGCGAAGAAGTCGGACAACAAGCCGAAGAATCCAAAAAAGAAATTCGATAAGAAGAATCTTCACTGCCATAAGTGCAATCAGCTCGGGCACTTCAAATCGGAGTGTCCTAACCGTTCAAAGGAGAAGGCTCTCATGGCGAAGGAAGGAGATGATGGACCGATGATTCTCATGCTCGAAGCTTGCGAGTTAATGAGCACCAAGGAATCAACTCCTCAGGAGTCCGCTACGGAGATCGTCACGCTCGTGGAAGAGAAGGTCTTCCCGCGGAGGATGCAGACGGCTCACGACGTTTGGTACCTCGACACAGGCGCTAGCAACCACATGACCGGCGACAAGGCTCAGTTTTCTGAGTTGAACCTCATGGTTGGAGGCTCCGTCCGATTCGGCGATGGGTCGAAGGTGGAGATTGCAGGACGAGGCACTGTCCTGTTTGAGTTGAAGGATGGAGGTCACAAGGTACTCACTGACGTGTACTATATTCCCAAGCTTAAGACCAACATTATCAGTCTTGGTCAGCTCGCGGAGCGTGGATGCAAGATCGTGTTGGAGGACGAGTTCCTGTGGGGATATGACCGCCAAAGGCAGCTCATCATGAAGGTGGAGAGGTCGAAGAATAGACTCTATATCCTCAATCTCAATCGGGCGGATCAAGTATGTTTGATGACAAGCATGGAAGACTCGGCGTGGAAGTGGCATGCATGCTACGGGCATCTAAATTTCCAAGCTCTACGACAACTTGGACAGAAGGAGATGGTACGTGGCTTACCGTGTGTTGATCATGTTGAGCAGGTGTGCGACGGTTGTCTCATTGGGAAGCAAAGGCGAGCCCCGTTTCCAAGGGAGGGACAATATCGAGCAAGTAAGGTTCTTGAGTTGGTGCATGGAGACTTATGCGGACCAATCACGCCGGCGACCCCCGCCGGGAACAAGTACTTTTTGCTCATCGTCGACGACTTCAGTAGATACATGTGGGTTGTGCTGCTGAAGAGTAAGGATCAAGCTTTGCAAGCGTTCAGGATTGTGAAGATGGCAGCCGAGGTGGAGTCCGAGGCAAAGTTGAAGGCCCTCCGTACCGATCGGGGTGAGGAGTTCAAATCCAATAAATTCAAGGAGTTTTGCGAAGCTCATGGGATCCGGCGGTATCTCACCGCACCATATTCACCGTAGCAAAACGGTGTTGTGGAAAGAAGGAACCAAACCGTGGTGGCCATGGCACGCACCATGATGAAGAGCAAAGGCATGCCAGGCAGGTTTTGGGGTGAGGCAGTTAGTACAGCTGTCTATTTGCTGAACAGGGCACCAACTAAGAGTGTAGTTGGTATGACGCCGTACGAAGCATGGTACGGGCGCAAGCCCTCGGTTGATCATCTTCGCACTTTCGGGTGCGTGGCGCATGTGAAGATGGTGACCGGGCATACTAGCAAGTTGGCGGATCGAAGTACTCCAATGGTCATGATCGGCTATGAATACGGTTCGAAGGTGTATCGCGCGTACAATCCAGTGAAAAAACAAGTGGTGGTGACACGCGACGTCGTCTTCGAGGAGGAGAAATCATGGAATTGGGGCTCTGTGGAACCGGTACAATCAATTTCTGATGAAATATTTATTGTAGTCTACAGTGATTCGCATGCAGATGATCAAGAAACGGCGTCCCGTGGCGTTACGGATTTAGTCGCTGGTTCAGAAGATGGAAGTCCGGAAGTGAGCAGCAGCAGCGCTACGCCTGGAGAGGTATCTCCGCGTGGGAGTCCCGGCACGAGCAGCAGCTCACGCGCTGCACCTGGAGGCTCGGCGTCGCCATCCAGTCCACGCGCGGACGAGAACCCTGGCGCAAGTGGCCCATCAGCTGCACACTCCCGTCCAGGAGGGACTAGCGGCAGTCCAAAAGTGGACGCGGGCGACGATGTCACGTCGCCAACATGCAGTATACCGACAGAAACTGCAGGAAATTCAGTAGACGCTGAAACAAGTACTACGTCAGCTTCCATGTCTCCTCCAAGTGCACGGGAAGAAAGGAGACAGCCACCTACTCCATAAAAATTCCGAAGTGTACTAGAGTTGTATCCGCCGGAGACCCTTCGTACAGCGCGTGCGCGAGGGAGAGGACAAGGTCGGTGTTTACTCACCGAGGAGCCGACGAAATTCAAGGATGCTAATATGGAGGAGTGTTGGTGTCGGGCTATGGATGAGGAGTTGGGGTCGATCCGCGACAACGATACATGGGAGCTTGTCGATCTACCCAACAATCACAAGGCCATAGGGCTCAAGTGGGTGTACAAGATCAAGAAGGATGCCAAAGGGAAGTTGGTGAAACACAAAGCTCGGCTAGTGGCCAAGGGATACGTGCAAGAGCAAGGTGTGGATTTCGAAGAAGTGTTTGCTCCCGTTGCAAGGATGGAATCGGTGAGATTACTTATTGCTCTCGCAGCTCAAGAATCTTGGAAATTGCATCACATGGATGTGAAATCCGCGTTTTTGAATGAGGAGTTAGAAGAAGAAGTTTATGTGAAGCAATCACCGGGATACATCAAAGAGGGAGAAGAACACAAGGTTTTGAAGCTACACAAGGTGTTGTACGGGCTACGGCAAGCCCCTCGGGCGTGGAACATCAAGCTTGATCGTACATTGATCTCTCTCGGATTCGAGAAGAGCCCACTGGAGCATGCGATGTATAAGCGAGGTAAAGGAAGGGATCATCTACTAGTTGGCATCTATGTTGATGATCTATTGATAACAGGAGAGGATGAGAAGGAGATTGCAAAGTTCAAGCTACAGATGAAGGAGTTATTCAAGATGAGTGATCTAGGCTTGTTGAGCTACTACCTTGGGATCGAGGTACATCAAAAGCTGGGTGCGATCACGCTATGCCAAGAGGCATATGCAAAGAAGATACTCGAGAAATGTGGCATGGAAGAGTGCAATCCAACTCATGTTCCGATGGAACCTCGTCTTAAACTGAGCAAAAGGAGTGAAGCACTTGCGGTTGATGCAACGGAGTATAGGAGTGTGGTCGGAAGTTTGAGGTATCTCATTAACACAAGACCCGACTTGGCTTATTCCGTTGGCTATGTGAGTCGCTTCATGGAAGCACCCACAATGGAGCATTGGACAGCCGTGAAACATATTCTCAGGTATATCAAAGGTACTACAAACTTTGGTATTGTCTACTTGAAAGAGAAGGAAGAGGTAAAGCTACTTGGCTACAGTGATAGCGACATGGCAGGAGATATTGACGACCGTAAGAGTACCTCGGGCATGGCATATTTCTTGGGAAGAAGCATAGTAAGTTGGCTATCACAAAAGCAAAAAGTGGTGGCACAGTCATCCTGTGAAGCTGAGTATATTGCGGCTGCAACTGCGGCGTGTCAAGGTGTGTGGCTAAGGAGTCTACTTGGTGATCTCACCAATCGGAAGGCGGAACAAGTGGTGCTCAATATTGACAACAAGTCTGCAATTTCATTGTGCAAGAATCCGGTGCATCATGACAGGAGTAAGCACATTGATACGAAGTATCACTACATACGGCAGTGTGTAGAGGAGAGCAAGATTGAAGTCAACTATATTTGCACCGATGATCAGCTTGCGGATATCCTAACTAAATCTTTGGGACGAGTGAAGTTTGCGGAGATGCGAGGAAGGATCGGCGTCCAAGCTGTGAAGTTAGGCACATCGTGCTTAGGGGGTGATTGTTAGGAATAATAATCCGGTAGGACACGGAACGGTGTCGTGTGTGTGTGTGTTCCGAGTAGGACTAGTAGTCCAACACCTATTCGTATTGACGTTGCATCGTCTTGCCGGGTATATATACACCCATGTAGTAGCCTTGTAAGACAATCGTGAGATTCAATACAACAGCAGGACCGAGAGGGTCCTGTAGCCATCAACATTGTTTTTCCCGTATGTACTCGTGTGAGTTGAGAGAGCTAGTTCTTTTGATCAGGCTAGATAGCTAGCTTGCTGATCGTTGTTAGCTGGTTTTTATACGTGTGCGCAACTCGCCGGAATACTTCGTTGTCGTCACGCCGAACTGTACTCGGCATTTGGGGCTGGGCCAACAACCGCTACATGTCTTGAACAACAATCAGTTGAGGCGTCTGTAGAAGTTGTCATTTCAGAAGTGCATAGCAGTTTCAATTTGTGTCTAATTTGTTTTATCTGTCGGTTGAATGAGGAACTCCGACTCCTTGATGGTGGCATTGGTGAGCCACGCGGCCTAAAAAGGTATGTGGTTGCTGTGCCTGTGATGGAGGGTTCTTGGATGGATTTGAAGTTCAAGGTAGGCGCAGAGTCGTCCAGCTCATTCAGAGCAGACACGCATGGACATGCAACTCAAGAGATAAATACTAGTACTGGTTTTGGGTTGATCTCGCTGAAGGTGACCTGGTCCACTTTGAATCTCTGATTGGTTGGCACTAGGCTTATTTCAGTGCATTGCATCCTTTGTGAAAAAGCTATGCCTGTGAGTCGTCCAAAATATCAAAGTTAGCAGTCTAAGAGTCCTAGATTCATGTTATTTGTATCTGGTACGTACACTAGCAAGTTTGCTGGCTAATTAGTATCCATTTCAGTATGCTGGCTACCCTAAACCTTTGCAAAGAGATATCAGGAAGCATCTAGGTCCTGAAAGTTCCCAAGCCACTCCAGGATGTGCTGAATCAGTTGATTTTCATGCTTTACTAGTAAGAGACAATATCCATAACGAGTACAATGTCAAATTGTAAATAATATTTTGAAATATTCAAGTTTTAGGAAACAAATTCCAAAGATAGATTTTACAAACAAACCCAAGAGACAAGAGGACTGAAAAAACCTGACGTCAAGACAATCGAACAACATTGACGGATTAGAAAACAGCTAACTTACAGGATTTCAACCAGTTATAAATTACTAGCATCTTCTAATACTATCAAGTCATGCATGTAACATGGCTGAAAATACTATTAAGTCTTACAACTTGAATGCAAAGTTGCAACAAAATGAAAAGGTTCTGCTGCATTCAGAGGTCCTATCTGAAATTGCATTCAACAGTCAAGACCACCGGCAATATCAAAAAAAAAAAAAAGAAGACCACCGGCAGGAAAGAAGAAAACGTAGGGATAAATCACTGTCGTCGTGTCCAGCCTCAGGTGAAATAAGAGCACTGCTCCATATTAATCATCGAATAAAAGTGTAGGGGGTAGGGTGGTAATAGTGTGGTTGCACCACCTTCAAGCTTCAACATAGTATGACATATCAGAACACTGATAGTAGGAAAGTTGCGTGACAGACCGGCAGTGCCGTTTAGGCCAGCAAAAGGGCGAAGACCAGCTGCGCCGCGACACAAATCACGCTGATGGCAATCTTCCCCGCCGTCAGAACCTTTAAGCCCAGCATCTCTATCGTCTCTGCGGCGCTCGAGGCCGCGCGCATACCCTTGGGTGAGCTTGAAGGCGCGTACTGTCCGAATGGCTGCTCCGGAAAGACATACTGAGACGATCGCTTGATGCCATCCACGATCTCCGCGACGAGAGAGGCAACACCACTCGCGCCGTTGAGCTCCGTCTTCGCGAAACTCGCCGCCATGATGCCGTGCACGTGGTCGATGAGCACGACGAGGCGGCTGACGACGCGGGAGGCTGTGCGCTTGACCGCGTCGCAGGCCTGGGCGACGACGCGCTTCGCCTCCTCGTAGCCATCGGCGGTGGCCGAAGAGACCGCGCGGTACATCGCTGACACGTAGCGGGACGCGGCCTCCGCCGCTTCGGTGATGGCCTCGAAAACTGCCTCAGCTGCCTCACGTGCTACCTTCTGCCCATGATCGACGGCTGCCGCCCCGATCGCCGCCCCCAGCGCCACCAACGCAACCTTGCCCACAACGCCTCCCATTGTTTCTCTCTGAATTTTACCTTGGAAGGAGTACAGGAGAATCAGAACAGCTCTGGTGCGGGATTTATAGCGAACCGGAGATGCGCTGATGGAATGCATCCATGGGAAAACGAAGCGGCGCCGGCCGGACGATTAATGAGCTCCGTCGCACGGGAACTCGTAGTTGCAACCAGCGCAACATGACTGCTAGGTCCCTCGAGTAGAGCAACGGGTGTAGGGTTGGGATGATACCACCTGATCGGATTTTGGATAAATAAAATATAGCGAGAAAAAAAGAATTGGTTACCGCGAAAAAAAATCACAGATCACTTATTATCATTGAGTTAGTGGGAGTCTTTATAAATCTTCAGGTCTCTCTAATGATTATTGATTAGAAAGAGTCTCGATCATGTCCACCCTATTCACGAACCCCGTAGAAAAACATAATTAAGGTTTGTCGACACATTTAAGTGGATAGAAAATGCAGACGAAAATACTGAACATCGTATTTTTTTTAGAAACACAATATAAACGTAGACGCTCACAATGCATACATATACTTATCCCTATGAACACACGCACACACCCTACCCCTATGAGCAACTCTGAGAGACTGAGCCGACAGGTCTTGAGGTTGACGAAGTCACCGCAGGCGCCTCGCTATCAACGGGAACGTCGCCTCCCACTGAAAGAATATTCCGCCTTTATGAGACACCAAAGTGTCAAACCTGAGGTTTAAACTCTGGTGGGTTGGGAATACCACTGGCCTCGTAATCATCCAACCATAGGTTGGTTCTCAGATATCGTAGGAATTATTCTAACAAATCTACAAATGGAATGATAGAGTCATACCATAATGCACTAGATAGTGATCAAGTGCAAGAACATTATATCACTTTATGCATTTGATGTTTGTTTGCATCTTATTTATGCTTATGTCTTGTTTTAGATCTTGGCAGTAGCATTATAAGATGATCCCTCTCACTAAATATCAAGATAAAAATATGTTATTCCTTTAGTATGCACTGTTAAGAAAGTTCGTCGTTTCGAAACACCATATAATGATCAGGTGTGATAGACTCTACGTTCGCATACAACGGGTGTAAGACAGTTTTACACACGCGAGTACTAAGGTTCTTACTTGGCGAGACTAGCATGCACAGACATGGCCTCAAAACACGAACGAAAAGGTAAAACATGAGTCATATAGTTGATATGATGTCCATATGATGCTCGGTTTTGAAGCTGCACCAACCCACATGATGATCGGTTTTGGTGTAGTAGATCTGGTTCATGTAATCACCAAAATGACTTGAGGTATATTGTTTTGAGTGGAAGTTCATTTAGTAATTTGGATAAATTTAAACTCAATTTATCATAGACTGAATCAAAGTGAATTTGCATAGTTCGTTGTAGTCACTGGCATTTGTTTACTACCTTGTGTTTAGCTATAATTGAGATAATAGAACTATACAATTATGGATTTTTACTTTAAGAACTGCTATCGTGTTGTTTCATGAGTGTCAATCTAAAGTTTAAAGTACTATTGCAAACTTTCAGCAAAACCTTACTTACTCCGTAAAATTCAGTAAGTAGTATTGAATCAAGAGTAACAGTTCCAACATTAGTATCTAAATTCATGCATGCTCCATGATCTTTTATATTCGAAAGTTGTTTCAGTATCAAGGTTATCTAGGAGTTGAAAGAATTGTTTCAGAAACCATCATACGTGAAAGATATTATGATATCTGAAATAGTGTTTGGTTGCAATATGATAGAATATAATTTAAGTAAGATACATGTTCTCATATTGTATGAGAATTTGCGAAGGTTGGAGACGCTAGGCGTCCTGATCTCCCAAAAAGTTTTTGGGAACTAACGATATACTAGTGATTCACCTTTATAAGCTATAGTAGCTTGATCATGAAAGTTGTCATGATAAGGATGGATAGAAGATGTAGGTAAAATGTTTAATACATTAAAAGGATTACTATAAGGAATGAAATTTGGAAGAGAGCCAAACATTTGATGATGGTGATGTACATCAAAAGTGCAAGTCCAAGGATATTAGTGTTTAACTAATGGGATTTGGACTATGTGTCATATGTATGGCACCATTATTGATGTTGATAGATTCTTTTAAAAGGAAATGAAATGCTGAAAGAGAATCTGGTAAATATTTGGCAGAAAGGGAAAAGACTGAAAATGTTCAGCTTAGGTATATAGATGATATACACGTTATAGGTGTATTCTTTGCTTGTTAAACAATGTGGTTCTTGGGTATTGGATACCGGTATTGGATACCAAATTTGTTGGTATAAAGTGTCATACAGAACAACATAATTCATGAACTGCAATGTCCTAAGTAACTGGCACAAGAATATGCGGTGATGTTTATCGGAAACAAATAAAGTGTTTTTGTGTTTCTCATTGACATCAAACTCAGCCTTCAAGATTTGTTTTAATAATTGTTAATTTGTTCTAGTATTATAAGAATAATGGTTAATTAAATAATTACCGCATTGCATAGAAGATGGATGGACTTTTACAAGTCATCGTAGAAATATGTGGGAGCCATTATGGATTTCCAGATCCCACTAATGGTTATTGATCGGAGAGGTGTCTCGATCATGTCTGCATAGTTCACGAACCGTAGGGAGACACACTTAAGAATTCGATGTTGTTTGAGTAGATATGGAATGTGAGTTGGAGACCAAATGTTGTTCGGAGTCTCGGATTGGATCCAGGACATCACGAGGAGATTCGGAATGGTCCGGAGAGTAAGATTCATAGAAGGAAAGTCAATTTCCAAGGTTTGGAAATGTTTTTGGTGTTTTGACCGAAAGCTTCTAGAATATTATGGATGGTCCACCGCCCGAGGAGGGCACTTGGGATGCGCCATACCCTAGTGGGGCTGGTGGCATCATGCCCTAGGCCAAATCGGCCAAGGACTAGGAAGAGAGAAACAAACTCTAGTTTGAAAAGTCAAATCCTAGTTCGAAAAGTTAAATCCTAGTAAGGGCGCCCCATAGACCCTCACCCCAAACCCTAGCCGCCGGCGCCTCCCCTCTCTCCTCCATACACTGCTCCGGCTTAGGCGAAGCCCTGCAGTAATACCTTCTCCTCCACCACCACCACCACATTGTCGTGCTATTGGGATTCCGAGGAGATCTACAACCTCTGCTGCCCTACTAGAACAAGAGAGAGGAAGGACTTCATTGACTACCATACGTGTGACCGATTGCGGAAGCGCTGCCAGAACATGGAGCCGAAAGGATCGTCTACACGATCTTGAGATCGGCAAGTGATCGACTACATCAACCACGAGATCTGAATCTCGTTAAACGCTTTGGATCTTCGAGGGTTAGTTCTCTACAATTTCGTTGCATCGACCTTATAAAATAGATCTTGGTTTTGTGTGTTACTGTGATGGAATATTTTTGTTTTCCATGTTGCGAACCCTACAGTGGTATCAAAGCTGGCTCTATTCGTAGATCTGTTGCACGAGTAGAACACAATAGTTTTATGGGCGTTGATGCTTTTGTTGTCGCTTACATTTTGTGTACTTTGCATCTTGCAGGATGGTGGGATGAAGCGGCCCGGGGGCTAACCTTACATGTCATCGTACATGAGACTTGCTCCACGCTCAACGTGCAACTTGCATTGCACAAGTGGATTTGTGGGTGTCTGTCTCTCCCACCATAGCGAAGATTCAATTTATAACGGATACCTGACAATATTTGTATCAATGTTGCTTTCATGATCGTAAGTTAGAACGGTTCTCACTCGAAAGCCCCAATCACGTAAAACATGGAAAGAAAATTAGAGGCGTCTAACTTGTTTTCATAGGGCTTGTGTTGCGATGTGATATGGCCATGATATGATTGTGATTTATATGATGTATGCAATGATCCTTATTGTAAGTTGGCAACCGGCATGAGCCTTATGATTGCCTTTAAATTTTGTTTAAGACCTGCATTTCTATCAGGGCCGGCTCTGGGGGATCGCCACCCTGGCAACGGCTAGGGGCCCATGGTCGGAGGGGCCAAAATTATGTAGTCATGTGTATATAGCGTACATCTTCTTTGCTTTAAAAATTAGTTTTGCAAAGTCCAATACGAATCGCTAGCAGCCCTGATCACTAGAAGGCGAGAAGGCGCAGGACGCGCACACACTAGTTACGTGCGACGCCACGCATCTGCTAGGATCACGTGTCCTGGGTGCGGCTCCCAAATCGCGATCTCCCTTCTCCCCACCTAGACGCGATGACTCTGCTTCTGACTCTTCGGCCAAAGACTAGGCCCTGTCTCAATCACACTAGCATAAGCAGGCCTTGATCGGCTGATTCTCAGACGGCACTCGGCAGACGACAAACAATGGCCGATCCCGATCCCCTAAATGGCTTGGCTACATGTTGTATTGAGAAGGATATCTTGCAGAAAATTGATCTTGAAATTATACTCAATGATTTTGCATCTAGAAATAACAACAAAAAGATTTTTTGTGAGACATTGAAGCAATATTACCATTAGAATTATTTCTTATTTGAGGTGATCAAACTAGCAACAAATACTACTTATTATATTTTGAGACTAAAATGTATGGTTGGATGTTAACTTTTATTTTAATAGTAATAGTAAATACATATATGATAATTTTTCTTGATATGTCTATATATACATTAGTCTTAGGGACTCATGCCGTTGACTTTACCTTGGGCCCTCGAAAACATAGAGTCGTCCCTGGTTTCTATTCATCAAAGTAGTTGTAGTAGTTGCTGTTGGTGGAGGAAAACCATGAAGAAGCGCCATTGACCTTGACGCCAAGCCGGTGATGATGGAGATCATGTTCGTGCTTTGGAGATGGAGATCAAATGCACAAGAAGAAATGTCAAATCATATCACATATTATGAATTGCATGTGATGTTAATCCTTTTATGCATCTTGTATTGCTTAGATTACGACGGTAGCATTATAAGATGATCCCTCTCACTAAATATCAAGTAATAAAGTGTTCATCCTTAGTAAGCACCGATGCTAATACTCGTCGTTTTGAAGCACCACGTGATGATCAGGTGTGATAGATTCTACGTGTGCATACAAAGGGTGCAAGCCAGATTTGCACATGCGGATACTAAGATTAACCTTGACGAGCCTAGCATGTATAGACATGGTCCCAGAACACGGAATACCGAAAGGTAAAGCATGAGTCATATGATTGATATGGTAAATATGTTGATTGTTCACCTTTGAAGCTACATCATCTCACATGATGATCGAACTTGGTGTAGTCGAGTTGGTTCGTGTGATCACTAAAACAATGTGAGGGATGTTGTTTTGAGTAGGAATTCACCTAGTTAATTTAAGTAGTAAATATGAACTCGATTTATCATAAAATTAGTCTAAACTCTTTGTAAATATGTTGTAGATCATGGAGGCTCCTACCATCAATTTTAATGTGTTCCTAGAGAAATAAAAGTTGAAAAACAATGGAAGCAACTTCGCGGACTAGTTCCACAACTTGAGGATTGTCCTCAATACTGGTCAGTTAACCTATGTGCTGGATGCACCGCTGGGTGATCTGCCCGCAGATAATACTACTAATGAGGTGAAAAATGTTTTCCTCATTCGGAAGAATCAATACTCCATAGTTCAGTGTGCCATCTTGTATGGTTTGGAATCGGAGCTTCAGAAGCGCTTTGAGAACCGCGACCCTCATGATATTGTCAATGAGCTCAAAATGATATTTGAGACTCACACGGGCATGGAAAGCTATGA
Organism: Avena sativa; assembly: GCA_916181665.1. Lineage (NCBI taxonomy): Eukaryota > Viridiplantae > Streptophyta > Magnoliopsida > Poales > Poaceae > Avena > Avena sativa. The sequence continues at coordinate 343,948,389 of OV702280.1, read as the reverse complement.
ATCTTTCGAGAAGTTCTTTAACTGCAAGATGGAAGAGGGCAACTTCGTTAGCGAGCATGTGCTTAAGATGTCTGGGCACGCGAATAAACTCGCATTTTCGGGAATAACGATTCCTAATGCGTTGGGTATTCTTCGTGTCCTCCAATCACTGCCACCTAGTTATAAGAACTTCGTGATGAACTACAACATGCAGCGCATGGATAAGTCGTTGCCTGAACTCTTCTTAATGTTGAAGTCTGCGGAAGTGGAGATCAAGAAAGAGCACCAAGTGTTGATGGCCAATAAGACCGCCAATTTCAAGAAGCAAGGCAAGCCTAAGAAGAAGGATAACTTCAAGAAGAGCGGAAAGAAAGCTACCATGCCTACCAAGAAGCCCAAGGCTAGTCCTAAGCCTGATACTGAGTGCTTTTACTGCAAGGGCGAAGGTCACTAGAAGCGGAATTGCCCCAAGTACCTGGCAGATCTTAAGAACGGCAAGATCAAGAAGAAAGGTATATTCGATATACATGTTATTGATGTGTATCTTACTAGTAGTCATAGTAGTGCCTGGGTATTTCATACTGGTTCTGTTTCTTATATTTGTAACTCGAAACATGTGTTGCAGAATAAGCAAAGACTAGCGAGAGATGAGGTGATGATGCACGTTGGAAAAGGCTCCAAGGTTGATGTGATCGTTGTCGGCACGCTCCCTCTTCATCTACCGTTGACATTAGTTTTAAGTCTAAATAATTGTTATTTGGTGCCTGCGTTAAATCATGAACATTATATCTGGATCTTGTTTGTTGCAAGACGGTTACTCGTTTAAGTCCGAGAATAATGGTTGTTCGATTTCTATGAGTAATATCTCTTATGGTCATGCACCTTTGATAGATGGTCTATTCTTATTAAATCTCGATAGTAGTGATACACATGTTCATAATATAGATGCTAAACGAATGAAATTGAATGATAATTACACATATATGTGGCACTGCTGTCTTGGTCACATTGGACTGAAGCGCATGAAGAAACTCCATTCTGATGGACTTCTTGAATCACTTGAAAGATGCGAAGCATGTCTGATGGGAAAAATGACTAAGACACCATTCTCTGGGATAATGGAGCGAGCTACAGACTTATTTGAGATCATACATACCGATATGTGCGGTCCAATGAGTGTGGCATCGCGCAGTGGATATCGTTATATTCTTACTTTCATGGATGACTTTAGTAGATATTGGTATATCTACTTTATGAAACATAAGTACGAAACTTTTGAGAAGTTTAAGGAATTCCAAAGTGAAGTAGAAAATCAACGTAACAAGAAGATCAAGTTTCCGCGATCTGATCATGGAGGTGAGTATCTAAGTTATGAGTTTGACATGCATTTGGAGAAATGCGGAATACTTTCACAGTTGACACCGCCGGGAACACCACAATGTAATGGTGTGTCCGAACGTCATAATCAAACTCTCTTAGATATGGTTCGTTCTATGATGTCTCTTACAGATTTACCGTTATCATTTTGGTTTTATTCATTAGAAACTGCCGCATTCACTTTAAATAGGGCACCATCTAAATCCGTTTAAACGACACCGTGTGAATTGTGGTTTGGGAAGAAACCTAAGTTGTCGTTCCTTAAAGTTTGGGGTTGCGAAGATTTGATACGTCGTAAACGTATCAAGCATTTTTGATGTTCCATGCTTGTTTAGTATCAACTTTGTTATGCTTTGTCTACACTTTGAGGTATTTTTATACATTTTCTAGGACTAACCTATTAACAAGATGCCGCAGTGCCAGTTGCCTTTTTTCTGCTGTTTTTGGTTTTAGAAAAGCTAGTAAGGAAATATTCTCAGAATTGGACGGGACAAAAGTCAAAGTCAATATTTCACCGAGGAGAACACACAGACCGAAGGGCGACCGGAGGGGCGCCACAGGGTGTCCACCCCCTACGTGCGGGCCCACCCTGTGTCGAGCCTGGGCAGGGTGTGGCCCCCTGGCCGCCCTCCTACCTCGCCTCTTCACCTATAAAAGCCCCCCGATGCCAAAACCCTAAGTACCCAATCAGATATCCACGAAATAGTCTGTAGCCGCCGCCACCATTGTCCCTAGATCGGGCGGATCTAAATCTCTTCTCGACACCCTGCTGGAGGGGAGAGATCACCCCGGAGGCCTTCTTCATCACCATGCCAGCCTCCGGTATGATGCGTGAGTAGTTGACCCTTGGACTATGGGTCCATACAGTAGCTAGATGGTTGTTTCTCCTCCTTTGTGCTATCATTTTTAGATCTTGCAAGCTCCGTTCATGATCAATATCATCTATTTGTAATCATACATGTTGTGTTTGTGGGGATACGATGGATATTGAGATTACTATGTCATCTTGATTATTGATTCTATCATGTCTTATTGATTATTTATTATATTATGTCTGTGTTGTTTGAGGTCTTGCATGCTCTCCATTTCTAGTAGCTATCTTGGCCAAGTAGATGCTAGTGACTCCAAGAGGGAGTATTTATGCTCGATAGTGGGTTCATGCCTCTATTGAATATGGGGAAGTGATAGAAATCTCTAAGGTTGTACATGTGCTGTTGCTACTAGGGAGAAAACAAAAATCTTTTGTTCATGGAACAATTGTGTTGTTTACTTTACACACATTGCTTAATGCAGTTATCCGCTGCTTGCAACTTAATACTAGAGGGGGTTTGGATGATAACCTGAAGGTGGATTACTAGTCATAGATGCAATTGGATGGCAGTCTATGTATATTGTTGTAATGCCCAATCAAATCTCATAAGATCATGAATGTCTAGTATTGCATTGTTATGCCTTGCACAGTCCTGTCAATTGCCCCGCTGTAATTTGTTTACCCAGCATGTTATGTTATTTATCTTAAGGAGAACACCTCTAGTGAACTGTGGACCCCGGTCCAATCTTTACCATTGTTACATCATCTACTGTTATTATTTACTTTCTGCAAGCAACCATTACCTTGCACACCATACTTTTAATCCTTTGTTTCAGCAAACCAGTGAGATTGACAACCTCGCTATAAGTTGGGGCAAAGTCTTGAGTTTGTGTTGTGCAGGATTCCAAGTTGCTAGCAACACCTTGGAGTTGTTTCCTTTCTCCTACTGTTTCGATGACCTTGGTTTCATAACTGAGGAAAAACTTGCTGATGTGCTCATCATACCTTCCTCTTGGGGTCTCCCAACGAAGCTCTACTACTGAGCCGCATCAAGATATTTTCTGGCGCCGTTGCCGGGGAGTTAAGGACGGCTTCACAAGGGGAGTCCTTCACAACCATTCTCTTTACTTTGTTTTTTTTGCTTACTTTCTTTTTCTTTGTTGTGCTTGCTTCTTTTTATCAAAAATTCCAAAAAAAAAATAGTTTCGTTTGGTTTGCTTTTTCTTATCAAAAACACAAAAAATTAGTTCTTCCTATAGTTGTCACCTTGCTCTAGCCCACCATGTTGATCCCTAAGTTCACCCTGAAAGACATTTCAATAGGTAGTGGATCTATAATTGGGAAACAAAACATTGAAGAATTCTTTAATCATATTAGGAAACATGAGGATATTGAGGATAGGTCCTTAGCAGAACTTGCTCCTAATTATGAAATTGCTGCTGCTTCTTTAGTTCACATGTTGGAGGCTAGGTTTGTTAACCTTAACCCCATGATGCAAATAATGTTTCTTAAACTTAAAGAAGTGGAGGATAGGGAAAAGAGAGATTTTATTCTAGAAACTTTGCTAAAGGAGTTCAATGATGTTGCTAAAGAAAACAAAAAGGTCTTTGATTGTTTTAATATGCTAGGATCATGTGTAGATGTTATAGGTACATTAGAAAAGTTTGACAAAACCAAACCTAATGGAGAGGAAATTAAAATACCCATACCTTTTAAACTTGTAGGAATGCATGAGGCCTTAGAAAAGAATTTTGATTGGATTGTTCCTAAAAATATGTTTGATGAAAGCAGTGAACCCAAGAGTGTTGAGAGAGGATGAGATACCTTGCCTAGTTGAATAAATTTTGAGTATTGATCTTAATGCTTCTTCATTTGAAAATGCTTGATTCTTGCTTCTTGTGCCTAACTTAAAGGCGTTAAAGAAAAGTACTTATTGGGAGATAACCCAATAGTTTTCTTGAGTCTTGGTAGTTATTACTTCTGTAATAACCTCTCCTTATACTTTTTATTTGATTTTTGTGCCAAGAATAACATCTAATGAGAGGGAAGTAAGATTTGGGGAAGTGTTGTCCCGAAGTAGATTTTGGTGCTTCATTGTAAAAATTCGTGAAACATCTCTGTATGTCGGATTGATCTGTAATTTTCTGAATAAATCCCCCAGGTTGTTATCTAACTTTCTTTAGTTCAACTCTTTTCAATTTGAGTAACAGAAGGTCTTCAAAAATCGGTTTTTACCTGCTGGTCTGTTTTAACAGATTTCTATCATTATTTGCATTTGCCTCTTTATCGATTTCTTTTTGGGTTCTCTTTGGGAAATTGAGCTTTTTGAAGAAATTTCTACAGTATCTTGTGTTTTTAATGAAAGTTTTGCTATTTTAAAACTAAACCCAAAGGTTTATTATTTTTGAATGCACTAATGTTGCTAATGAAGATTGTGTGAAGTTTTGTATGAAGGAAAATTTTCAGGTGTAGGGGAAGAATGATGTAATGAGATGAAGAATGGACAAAAGCTCAAGCTTGGGGATGCCGCCCTGTGTCACCCCAAGAAATATTCAAGAGATACAAGCGTCAAAGCTTGGGGATGCCCAAGGCATCCCCTTCTTCATCAATAAAAATATCAGGTCTCTTTCTAGACACTTCGCTTTTATTGTTTCGTGCACTATTGTGTTGTTCCTGGAGCGTCTTAGTTTTTGTTTGCTTAGTTTGCTTGAATAAAGTATTTGGACCCCCTATTTCGCTATGTTGTTTAAAATAAGTTGATTGGTGTTGGAAAGGAGTAGAAAGTTTCTTGTTTATAGTGATACAAAATAGAGCTTGTTTTGACTGTGGGCTTAGAATTTATCATGTCATGCTAGATTTTGTTTTGACCGTATGCTTAGTGATTATTGTTGTAGCATGACTTGTTCCAAACAATTTAGATTGCTTAACGTGCCTTGAAATAATCATGCGTTGTTTTAGTATACAAAAGCATAGTATTGTGGTATTCTCCTTTGATGCTTTGTTTGGGTTGATGATACGTCCAAAACATATCTACTTTCCCGAACACTTTTGCTATTGTTTCTCCTCTAAACTTGTGTGATTTGGATACAACTAACACGGCCTGACGCTATTTTTAGCAGAATTACCTTGGTGTCTAGTTTTTGTGCAGAAAATCACCTATCAGGAAAAGTCCCAGAAAATATGCCAAAAATCCTATTTCACCAGAAGATCCACGGAGCCATAATACGAGATGGAGGGGACCCCAGGGTGGCCCACACCCCCTGCCGCACAGGTGGTCCCACCCCGCGCTTGGGAGGGGTGTGGCCAGCCCAGGCACCCCCTCGGCCTCTCTCTTCGCCTATAAGATGCCTTCTGACCTAAAAACTCAGGGGGGGTCGACGTTTTACCAGAAAGAGTTCCGCTGCGCTGCCACCACCAGAAACCATGATTCGGATCCAGAAACTCCGTTCTGGCATCCTGCCGGGACGGGGAATTTAGGGAGGATCATCGCCATCGTCATCACCAACGCCTCTCCATCAACCATCAATGTTTCCCTCATCTATGAGTGAGTAATCCCCCGTTGTAGGCTATGGGGATGGCAGGGATTGGATGAGTTCTATCATGTAATCGAATAAGATTGTTAGGGCATGGTGCCTAGTATCTCTATTAGTGCTATTTGACTTTGTTGCAACTTGTTGTGCTTAATGCTTGTCACTAGGGCTCGAGTGCCATGATCTCAGATCTGAACTTATTATTGAATCATTATGATAGTATTGTTTATGATCTTATCTGCAAGTTATGTACACATATCATTGTCCGGATCCAAAGGCCCCGAAGTGACAGAAATTGGGACAGCCGGAGGGGATGGCTGTGATGTGAGGATGACATGTGTTCACGGAGTGTTAATGCTTTGCTCCAGCGCTCTATTAAAAGGAGCACCTTAATTGCCAGTAGTTCCCTTGAGGCCCCGCTGCCACGGGCTGGCAGGACAAAAGATGTTGTGTGAGTTCTCATTGCGAGCACGCATGACTATATATGGAGCACATGCCTATGATTGTTTAGTACTTGGATGCTTATTCTTATTTATCTGCAATTGCCCTAGATCTTGAAGTTACATGTTTATACTCTTCCATGCAACGCCCATCCATCCATCCCTATGCCTACCGCACTCATATCCTACTGTTTGCTGCTACTGTTACTATTGCTCCTGTTTTACTGTTGTTGTTGCTACTACAAACTGTTGCTACTGATAAACTTCTATAAGCAAGAACTATTTCCAGGTGCAGCTGAATTGACAACTCAGTTGTTAAGGCTTGCAAGTATTCTTTGGCTCCCCTTATGTCGAATCAATAAATTGGGTAATACTACCCTTGAAGACTGTTGCGATCCCCTATACATGTGGGTCATCAGTTGACTTGGCACATGCTCACACCATGTTATGACTATGAACCAGTCACCTTAGCCTCTATGATCATTTAGTTTTTGACTTGTGATACCACTTTATGCTTTGATTGATAATGTTTTGTCGCTCTGCATGATTATGGCCATTATTGCTCTCTTAGTTGGTCGCTCCCAGTATTTTGCTAGCCTCCACTTGTATTGAGTAATCTCTACTCATGCATCCAACTCCCAAGAAACCAAGTTATTCAAAAGAGTCCACTATAAATTCATATACATGGTGTGTTACACCATTCCAAGTATATTCTTGTTTTATCTATCTTCCAAATTAAACTTGTTCACAAACTTGATGGCACACTTTATTTTTCTTGCCCCTAATACACTTGAACCATTGTGTCATCTATGTTGTATTTGCTTGCACTTATAAGTCGGGAATTAGCTGAACCGTGCTGTCACGAAGAACGCTTTCAACACATGTAAATATCTACCTAGTTGATATCATGCTCTTTTGGTTATGGATGTCAGCGGTGTGAAATAAAAGGGGAGCTTGTAAGTTCATGGATTTATGTATGTGTGTTAGAGAAACGCCTAGGCTGCTAGCTTAAGCCATGCCTAATCATGGTGGAAACTTGCAGCATAACCATAGTGAGCAATCTATGAAGCATTCTTCTTATAAAAACGAGTGAGATATAAAAAATAGGAAAGAAGAAAAAAAAGCACCATTTTCCCATGGTAAATAAGGAGATTGCTAAGATGCTCATTGTCTACTGCCTTGTCATTTTGATATGGGATAGCTCCTGTATCATGGGGCAAGGGGTACCCCGTTGGCGGTTCTCTATGATACACATATACTTACAATAACAAGAACTTATCAGTAACTAAAGTTGAGTAGTATGAGGAACAACCCTCATACTCAAGGGACATGAGATTGCCAACTTATACTTTGTCAAGCATATACTCCATACTTTGTTCACTTTAACCTTAATCACTTGAAGATGCTTATGATGGGGGCAATGAGAGCTGAAAGCTAACAAGTACCATAATTTTTGGAAGCTCTTTATGAAACTTGAAATCCCTGCTTCCCTTTGAAGGGTCTTTCTTCCACTTTTATATTGATTCTCCACCTTATATCTTTATGCACCAACTAAGAGAGCATAGTTGTCATTCTTAGTTCTATGTGCATTGTCCCAAAACTTATTGATTGATTCATAATGTTGATATTGCTTGTTCTTGAACTATTTGTATTAGTCACCCTTATGAACATTGAAGGTGTCTTATGCATTTATGTTTTGCTACTCCATGAGGGACAAGCTGAATGCCACTATGCTATGTTTTCTATATGTGAAACAAACAAACGTCTTTCAATGCATTGTTATTCATGATCTTTGTTTGCATCCTTTCATGTTGCAGCATAGTTACTATGTATTATTGTTAGAACTTCATCTTTCATGCTCATGTTTAGAGTACTTTGATCCTAGATTTCAATGCTTGCAAATGGTTTGATCATGATTGTGATGGTGCATGTCACCTCAAAAATTAATCTTTTTATCACTTACCTACTCGAGGACGAGCATGAGTTAAGCTTGGGGAAGCTTGATACGTCGTAAACGTATCTATAATTTTTGATGATCCATGCTTGTTTAGTATCTAATTTGCTTTGCTTTGTCTACACTTTGAGGCGTTTTTATATCTTTTCTGGAACTAACCTATTAACAAGTCGCCACAGTGCCAGTTGCCTGTTTTCTTCTGTTTTTGGTTTCAGAAAAGCTAGTAAGGAAATATTCTCAGAATTGGACGGGACAAAAGCCAAAGTCAATATTTCATCGAGGAGAACACAAAGACCTAAGGGCGACCGGAGGGGCGCCACAGGGTGGCCGCACCCCCCCACACGCGGGACCACCCTGGGCCACGCCTGGGCATGGTGTGGGCCCCCTGGCCACCATCCTGCCTCGCCTCTTCGCTTATAAAATCCGGCCGATGCCAAAACCCTAAGTATCCCATCAGATCTCCACGAAACAGTCCGTAGCCGCCGCCACCATCGTTCCTAGGTCGGGGGGATCTGAAGCTCTTCCCAGCACCTTGCTGGAGGGGAGAGATCATCCCGGAGGCAATCTTCATCACCATGCCAGCTTCCGGTATGATGCGTGAGTAGTACACCCTTGGACTATGGGTCCATACAGTATCTAGATGGTTGTTTCTCCTCCTTTGTGCTATCATGTTTAGATCTTGTGAGCTCCGTTCATGATCAAGTATAGCATCCCGGGTAAAACCACTACTAGAAAATCGATTGGTGTTTCGTGCACCGTCATAATATCCTGCTCATGTCATCATGCCACATTGCATTTGAGCATCATATTAAAATTGTTGCATTATTGTTTGGATTGCATTGCATTTGTTCTTGTCCAATTATATCTTGTATTGTCATTGTTGCTATCACCACACATGTTTTGTTTCTCTCTCTATCTCTACCCTTTTGGTTTGCAAACTCTGTTCCCTCTTGTTTCATAGAAGGAACCATGTTTTAAATACAAATTATTTTGGAATATCTTTATCTCTATTTTTACCCTATTTCTTTTAATCTTGTAACATGCCCAAATTGTTTACATGGGCATCATCCTCGTATACGTTTTTACTTTCCCTCATTGCCTCTATTTAAAATATATCTAGTATCTCTGATTAAAATTCCCCACCAAAGATTCAAAGATTCAAAAGGTTTTTAAAATAAACAAACAGAAGGAAAATGTTTTACAAATAAAACTGGATTTAGAGAGAGCAGCCCGTAGCAGCACCTTCCAGCCGAGCCTTCCTCTCCTTCCTAGCCCAAGCCCACATACCCCTTCAAGATAGAAGCTCTCTCCTGTTTGTCTTCTTCTCCAACGTTGGCGTTGGCTGCTGTACGAACGTATCCGAAGCCGCCTGATCCTCACCTGCTCCCAATGAACGTCTCCCCTTCCTCTCACCTTCAGATAAAAACTCCCTGTGGCTGTCACATCAAACCCTAGCTCCCTCCATCTCAGCGCCGCCGTTCCCTATCTGTTTTCTATTTCTCCCGACCTAGGAACCATTGAGATCCCTTGTCTCGCCATGGCGCCACTGATTTCGACAACCCCGAGCCAAGTCGAAGCCACCAGGAGGTCCGCCTCGTCCTCCTCTTCGTCATGTCTGCGGTAATTGTTGTGTGGATCCTCGAGCTGACGACACGATCGCCGTTTCTCCTCTCCGGCCACCATGTTCCGGCGTCAATAACGGATTCCACGACTCTCCTACGACGTCTCCGACTCGGCTATGTCTTCCCGATGATCCACTCTACCTGCGCTAGCAGTCCAGTGGTTTGTCTCCTTCTCCGTGTTCCGTCGGGTCATGGTCTCGATGTCTATCTGACGCAAAGCCTCGACCTTTTGGCCTATTGTTGCTCTACGTAGCTGACAGTTTGGTATTCCTTGTCAGTTGCTTGGACATCATCAAGTATCCATGCATTTCAATCGTGACAAGATCCGATCATAGCTCAGGTCTGACTCTTAATCCTCAATTTGTTGGGCATCAGTTCAAATCATGTCGGGTACAAAACAACCCAAATTCTTTTGTTCAATTGTTCCATGTTCCTTGACAGCCAGCAGCATCATCCCAGCAGCTCCCCGTCCCAATTAGCCTCTGGCCCTGTGGTGAGAAATCTCCACGTGTTTGCTGTTTTTAGAAATTCCAAAATAAATATTAATCTTGCAAAATTCATAGCTAAATCTCTGTTCGTCCCAAAAATATGTGCTATGTATTGAATGTTCACAAAATTAAGTTGTACATAACTATGCCATTATCCTTCCTGGTTGCGTCGTTATGTTTAGTAGTAGATTGTAATATCACCTAATGGAGGACATAGGAGATACAAGGTAAATAATATAAATACTACTCCTATTCCATTTAAAATTTGTGTAAATCACCTTGTCCATGTGATGGGGATATGCCTACCGGGGTATACCTAGCAGGACGTTTCCTACTGGCCTAAGCCGTCAGCGAGTTGGCCTGCAGGACGGCGACCGGATCAAGACTTGGTGTGGACTCAGGCGACTGGAAGCTGGAGGCCCAGAAGCGTAGCTAGGCCCAGTCGGACTAGGTCGTGGAATCTCCGAATCCCTAACTAATTCGGTTATGATCTGTAAACCCTAGCGAGGTGAGCCTATATAAACCTCCCTAGGGTACGCACAAGGATACGTTCCATCATACACCCAAGCGACTCGTCGCCTAGCCGTCAAGCTCGCCCCATTGTAATCTCACCATAATACAATCTAGCAGGAGTAGATCTTTACCCTCTGGGGGGCCGAACCTGGGTAAACCCTTGTGTCTCCGCCCTCATCTCGCACCGCAGATGGCTGGCCGTCCTTGCCCCATGTTCTACTACTCGCTGCCGATTGCAGCGTCTGCCGTGGTCATTCCCACGACAGTGGCGCCCACCGTGGGGCCTGGCCGGTCAGGCCGGTGTTCTGCGGCGAGATCCAATCTGCCCATCAACGAGTCGATCGCCACCGGCCGCATGATCGCGATCGGCGAGATGCTCCAGATCTTGCCGAGCAGCTACGTCCCAGCGGCGCGACCGGTCACGCACATCGTGATCCTGCCGGTCGGCACGATCAGCCTCTTCGTCGGCCTCACCGACGTCATCGCCTCGGAGGACTCGGCTCGCATCCGCGAGTCGCCGCCACGCGACCGGCTCTCTGAGAGTCAGGTCCGCACGATTCACCGCCTCGCCTCCGAATACGACTCGGCCCACAGCAACGTGGCCAAAACAATTGCGCCCGCGAACGACGCGTCCCTCAACAACGATGCCGATTCGGCGACCCCGGCGTCACTAGCCGGATCCATCATCGCCGCATCGCCCGCGGGCTCCATCACCCATGTCTCCAACGTCGGAGATTTCGAGGATCCCTCCATCCTTGGGATCTTCCACTTCGACTCCGGGTCGGAGAACTCCGCCGACCTCCACGACGGAACCGGTCGCCACGCCGCGACCTACATGGCGACCGGCGCCGGCCCGCCGGAAGACCCCTTCTCCACGCCGATCCCACCAAACGCGACGGCAACGGAGGTCGAGGAACTCCGCCTGAAGCTGGCGGAGGCAGTCCACAAGGAGCAAGCCGAGCGCGGAAAATTTCGCCTCGAGCAGGCGACAGCGCAGGAGCCGTCGCGATATCACCAACTTTGAATCAGGTCGCGCCTGAACCCTGCCATCTAGGGGCGTGCCCTGAACTTCGACGACGAGAACGACCCGGACCGCATGGCCGAGCGCGTGATCTGCGAGAACGCGCCTCCAGAAGGAAGCACTCGACCCCCACCAGGGGCGACGGCCAATGGCGCACCACCACCACCCAACCGTGCTCCCCCAAGGGAAGGATCGTGGTCTCTTCGTGAGAGCGAGACGTGAACGGCCTCCCGCTGTTTTCCACCCCAATGGACAACGTCGTCGCAAGCCGAGCTGCGGTCGACAACATCCAAGTCACCGGTGAAGGCGCCCTGCAGATCCAGTACGCCAAGGCTCTGCTCGCCAAAGCTGTTGACCAACAAAACGCGGGCGCTGACTCACAGGGTCGGATGTACTCGCGCTCATCAGGCAGCAGGGCGGCCTTGAGCGGCCGCCCCTGGCGGCAAATACCCTCAACTGCCCACCACCCGAGCCCATGCAGCTCCAACACCGACACGCGAACGCGACACTCTCCACCAACGACCCACGGCCGGCGAACAACTTCGTCGCCGCCAATGGGCAGCCCGTCGACGCCCACACCCACATCATCAACAACCAGAGCTGGCGCGCACGCCAGCCCGAAGACCTGCGGCACACCCTCACCAACCGCCGCAACGGCGAACCAAGGGGATCGCTGAGCCGAGTGGGGCCCCCGTGCTTCGGACCGATGATCTGAGGTGAAAGATACCCGGCGAACTTCAAAGCGCCGAAGGAAATAGAGAAGTACGATCCCTCGTACGATCCGTCCGTGTGGCTGGACACCTACCTCATGGCGATGGGGATCGCCGGCCACACCGATCTACTCCCGCCCTCTACCTCCCCCTAATGATGGAGGGAGCGTGCAGGCAGTGGATTAACACCCTCCCCACGGATAGCATCGATTCCTGGGAGGAAATGTGCGACGCCTTCGTCAGGCACTTCGAGGGCTCATACACCCGCACCACCACCATCGAGGACCTGGAGCGATGCGTCCAGGGACCCCGCGAGTCGACCCGTAGTTGGGTCCAACGGTGGCAAGATCTGTGGTATAACGCGGCCGGAATCCACCCGGACACCGCGATACACTGCTTTAAGACCTCGTGCCGCTACGAGCCCCTGGTCGCCAAGCTCAAGCGAGTGTACAGAACACTCGACAACATCCCGGACCTCCTAGAGATTGCAAAGAAGTACACGAAGGAGGACCCAAACCAAGAAACCGACGACGAGTCGGGAGGACATCGTCGCACGAGCGGCCACGACAACGGGAGGCGACCCGAGTTGCGCTACAGCAACACTCGCCTCACCGGCAAGCGCCGCAGTGACGGGCGAGTCGATTTCGTCGCCAATGCCGGATACGCGCAGCGCGAGCCCAAGAGCTTCCGCCGCGACGGAGGACATCGCCGCGACGGTGGCAACTACAAGGCAAAGCCGAGGTTCGATCCCACGACCCTTCTTAACCAACCCTGTGTGTTTCATAGCAGGGAAGGAAAGCCCGCCACGCACACGACCGCCGACTGCCACTCTCTCAAGGAGATCAAGAAGGCATGACGCGCGCGGGAAGACCCTGACAACGACCCGCCAAACGGCAGAAAGTTTGGCAGCGTCGCCGGCTCGCTCCACACCTTCACAGGCTTCAACACGAAGCGCAAGAAGAAGGTCATCGCCCGCGCCATCGCTGTCAATGCGGTGTCCCAGATAGACTGTTGGAATTATGCCCTAGAGGCAATAATAAAGATGTTATTATTATAATTCTTGTTCATGATAATGTTTATATTCCATGCTAGAATTGTATTAAGCGGAAACTTTAATACTTGTGTGGTTTGTGAACAACACTGTGTCCCTAGTACGCCTCTAAGGACTAGCTCATTGATTAATGATGGTTAAGGTTTCCTAACCATGGACATGAGTTGTCAATTAATAATGAGATCATATCATTGGGAGAATGATATGGTGGACAAACCCAAACTAAGCGAAGCAATTAGATCGTGTCATCGTGTTCGTCTTTGCGAAGCTTTTCTTATGTCAAATATTGTATTCCTTAGACCATGAGATAATACAACTCCCTGGTATCGGAAGAAAGCTTCGAGGTCATAAAACGTCATCCTATGAGAGGGTGATCATAAAGGTGTCTCTCAGGTGATCGGAAAGTATCTGTTGGGTTGTATGTATCGAGATGGATTTGTCCCTCCCAAGTCGGAGAGATATACTTCGGGCCCACTCGGTAATCGATATCAACATCGCTTGCAAGAATTTGGTTAAGGAGTTAATCACAAAGTGATATCGGATTACAGAACGAGTAAAGTACTTGCTGTGAACGAGATTGAACTAGGTATGACGGTACCGACGATCGAATCTCGGGCAAGTAAAATATCGCGAGACGAAGGGAATATATATATGGGATTGATTGAATCCTGGCATCGTGGTTCATCCGATATGATCATCGATGAATGTGTGGGAGTCAATATGGGTTTCTAGACCCCGATGTTGATTATTGATAGAAGATCATGTCTGCATATTCTCGAACCCGCAGGGTCACACACTTAACGTGTCTCGACGCTAGGATAGATTGGATAATTGGTTTATGAGTTTTTGTTCGGAGTCTCGGATGGGATCCGGGACATCACGAGAGGTTCCGGAGTGGTCCGGAGAATAAGATTCATATAAGGCAGCGCAGTTTTTGGAGTTCGGAATTGTTCCGGGTTAATCGGTATTGTACCGGAAGCTTCTAGAACCTTCCGAAAGGGTACTAACGTGGCCCCACCTTCCGGGAGGGGGCATGGGCCTATGAGGGAGTGCCCTGGCCGCATTGGGCCAGGGGCACAAGGCCCCATAGGGCCCAGCCGGCCTAGAGAGGTTTAAACTCGAGATAGACCTTCTAGAAGGGGGGGTTTCCTTGCCCCCCACTCCTCCTCCTTGGGGCCGCCGGTTTGGGCTTGGGGGATGGGCTAGGGCTGCGCCCCCTCTATATAAAGAGGGGTGGGGGCGCACCACCCCCCTACACCTTCCCCTCCAACCCTAGCTGCCCTGCTGTCCTCCTCTCTCCCTCCCGACTGCTTGTAGGCGAAGCCCTGCTGCAGAAATTCTCCACCAATTGCACCGCACCGTCGCGTTGTAGATCCAACCCATCTCTCCACCATACTTGCTGGACCAAGGAAGGAGGAGACGTCGAGGTGCCGCACGTGTGCATCTCACGGAGGCATCGCCACTTGTGGTGCTAGATCGGATCGGATCGCGAGGAGGAGAAGCGAGTACGACTACATCACCCACGTTCCGACGAACGTTCCGCTGTGAGAATCTTCAAGGGTATGAAGATCTAATCCAATCTCTCTCGTTTTTTGCATCTCCTAGATTAGATCTTGGCTTCCCTCTGTTCGCATCCGTAGAAAATTTTGATTTACTATGCCGCGAAACCCTTCAGTGGTATCAGAGCTAGATCTATGCGTAGATGTGTTTCACGAGTAGAACGCAACATGGTTGTTGCGGGCGTTGATGTTTTCTGTTGCAAGCCTCTTGTTTGTGTTCTTCTTATGACGCGGGATAGTGAGATTGAAGCGGTCCAGGCCAACCTTACGCGACGTCGTTCGCGAGACCGGCTCCGCACTTGACGTGTGGCTTGTTCCACACATGCGGCTGGTGGATGTCAGTTTCTCTCACTATAGTTGTCATGGGATTAACACCGGAGTTTGGCAACCATAATATCACCGTTGTGGCTTTCCGTAGGTAAGAATCGTTCTTAGCATCTACTCCCACAAGCCACGTAAAACATGCAACAACAAAGTAGAGGCGTCTAACTTGTTTTTGCAGGGAGTGTTTTCTGTGATATGGTATGGCCCAAGATGTGATGTGTATAATGTATGCGATGATCATGTTTTGTAATGTTTCACGACTTGCATGTCGATGAGTACACAACCGGCAGGAGCCATATGGTTGTCTTTATAATTGTGTATGACCTGTGTGTCAACTTCTTATACGCCATGTAATAGTTTCACTTTATCGCTAAGTAGTTAGCAATAGTTGTAGTTGCTATTCGTGGTGGAGGCAATCATGGTGGAGTGATGGAGATCATGCCCCAGTTCCTCAACTGGTCTAAGCAACCAATCACCTGGAGCCACGAGGACCACTCGCCACGGATCGAGTATCCGGGCCGAGTCGCCCTAGTGGTCAAGCCCAAGGTGGGAGACTACTGTCTCCCAAAAACGCTGATGGACGACGGCAGCTCCATCAACATCATGTACCTGGACACCTTCAGGCGACTGCGGCTCCCGCGGTCGATGATCGAGATGACCTACACCACCTTCCACGGCATCGTCCCCGGTCGGAAGGCGTACCCGATCGGCAAGGTGACGCTGCCAGTCACCTTCGGCACACCAGCAAACTTCCGCACCGAGCGGATCGTCTTCGAGCTGGTGCCCTTCGACAGCCCCTACCACTGCGTCCTGGGGCGCCAGGCGTTCGCCAAGTTCATGGCAGCGCCCCACTACGCGTACAACGCGATGAAGATACCTGGGCCGTGTGGCATCATCACCATCCATGGCGACCCCGACATGGCCACAGAATGCAAGGCCAAAGGGTCCTAACTCGCTGACGCCGTCATCACGGCGGAGGCCAACCACGCCGAAGAGCTTGCCAAGTATGCAAGCGGGGTCAACTGCGACAACCCCACTATACTCAAGAACCCCAATTCGGAGGGTGGCAACTCCACCGCCTTCGAGGCAACGACGCACACCCGCACCGTCGAGCTGGTCCCAGGCGACTCCAGCCAGACGGTGACGATCGGGACGGGCATGAGCCTAGCATAGGAAGGCGCGCTCATCGATTTCCTCCATGAGAAGAGGGACATATTCGCATGGAAACCATCCGACATGCCTGGTGTACCGAGGGAACTCGCTGAGCACAAACTCAACGCCGACCCCAAAGTGCGACCCGTCAAGCAGTCGCTGCGGCCCTTCAATGAAGAGCTCCGCTGAGCCATCGCCGAGGAGGTGCAGTGTCTACTCGCTGCAGGCTTCATCCGGCCAATCAAGTACTCCAAGTGGCTGGCAAACCCAGTCCTGGTCGAGTAGAAAAATGGGACCTGGAGAATGTGTATCGATTACACAAACTTAAACAGCGCCTGCCCGAAGGACCAATTCGTCCTCCCGCAGATCGACCAAATCATCGATTCCACCACGTGCTCGGAGGCGCTATGCTTCCTCGATGCCTACTCTGGGTACAACCAGATCAAAATGGCCGTCGAGGACGAAGAGAAGACGGTGTTCATCACGCCATTCGGAGCCTTCTGCTACACTGCCATGACCTTCGGCCTCAAAAACGCCGGAGCGACCTACCAGCGGTGCATGAAGGAGTGCCTTGCGAGCCATATTGGCCGCAACATCCACGTCTACATTAACGACGTGGTGGTAAAATCCGCTCGCCAGGACGATCTACTCGCCGACCTGGCGGAAACATTTGCCAACCTGTGGAAGTACAAGTTAAAGCTAAACCTAGGAAAGTGCACCTTCGGTGTGCCAACCGGACAGCTACTGGGGTACGTCGTCTCCAAGCGCGGGATCAAGGCGAACCCCGCCAAAATCAACACGATCGTCCGACTCGGCAAACCCGAGTGCCTGCGCGATGTCCAGAAGCTGGCCGGGCGAGTCGCGGCTGTCGGTCGCTTCATCCCCCGGTTAGGCGAGAAGGCGATGCCCCTTTACCGCCTGATGCGCAAGAACCCCACCTTCCAGTGGGACAAGGAGGCAGACGATGTGCTCCACGCTCTCAAGGAGGTGCTACTCGCAGCACTGCTACTCGTCGCCCCCTTCGACAAGGAACCCATGTTGGTCCATGTCGCGGCTTTCGAACGCGTTGTCAGCACCGTCATGGTCGTCGAACGGCCAGAGGAAGGGAAGGAGCGCCCGGTGCAGCGACCCATGTACTACATCAGTGAAGTCCTCTCCGAGTCGCGCCAGCGCTACCCGCAATACCAGAAATTGGTATACGCGGTCTTCAGAGCACAGCGGCGACTGCCGCACTACTTCCAGGAGCACCCAATAACGGTCGTCTCCTCAGCACCGTTGCAGGACATCATCCGCGACCGCGAGGCGACCGGGCGAGTCGCCAAATGGGTCGTTGAGATCGGCGTCCACAACATCAAGTACGATCCGCGCAAGGCGATCAAATCGCAGGCTCTCGCAGACTTCCTCGCCGATTGGGAGGAGGCCCAGCAGCCAGAGAAGCTTCCATACCTCCACTACTGGAGCCTACACTTCGACGGATCCAAGAACACGGACGGCGCAGGGGCGGGGATCATGCTAACATCTCCGAAGGGCGACAAGCTCCGCTACGTCCTCTACCTCGACTTCACCCCCTGCACCAACAACATGGCCGAGTACGAGGCGCTACTCCACGACATGCGAGCAGCAAAATAAATGAACGTCAATCGCCTACGCTGATACTGAGACTCCGACCTCGTCGCCGGGTAGGTCGCCGGCACCTGCGACGCCGTCTCCCCCGCCATGGAGGCATACCGCCAAGCAGTGGACCAGCTGGGTGGACACTTCGCAGGCTACTCCGTCGAGTGGATCGATAGGCGGAAGAACGAGGAGACCGATGCACTCTCTCGCATCGTCTCGGCTTGACTCGCACCACCCGCCGGCGTCTTCCTCGACACCATCACCAAACCTTCCGTCCCCCCCCAAGGGAGATCAACATCGGAATCCCGCTGCAACCAGAAGCATCCCTAGTCGCACTAATCGCCGAGCCAAGCGACTGGACCGCGCCATACGTCGCCTACCTGGAGGGAGGCACCCTGCCCGCGGATGAAACGGAGGCCCGAATGATAGCACACCGCTGCAAATCCTTCGTCATCATCAACGGCGAACTCCACAAGCGCAGCGTGACCGGCGTGTTCCAACGCTGCGTTCAACCCGCTGAAGGACGCAAAATCCTCCGAGACATTCACTCCGGCGACTGCGGCCACCACGCCGGCACCCGCTCTCTAGTCGCAAAGGCTATGCGACACGACTTCTACTGGCTCACCACACACGCAGACGCTGTCGACATTGTCCAGCGGTGCGTCAGATGCCAGAAATACGCCAACCAGACCCACGTGTCGAGCTCGGCGCTCAAGCAATCCCCATCACCTGGCCGTCCGCCGTATGGGGCATAGACATGGTAGGCCCCTTCAAGAAGGCCCCCTCCGGCTTCACCCACCTCCTAGTCGCAGTCGACAAATTCACAAAATGGGTGAAGGCCAAGCCAGTCCGCAAGTGCGCCGGGAAGACCCCCACCAAGTTCCTACGCGCTCTTATCTATTGCTACGGGTTCCCAAACAGCATCATCACGGACAACGGCACCAACTTCGCCAAAGGATCCATGGCCGAGTTCTGCGAGGAACACCACATTCGACTCGACCTCGCCTCAGTCGCTCACCCAGAGTCCAATGGCCAGGCGGAACGCGCCAATCAGAGCATCCTCCATGGACTGAAGCCACGGCTACAAGTCCCACTCGAGCGCACCGCCGGGTGCTGGGTCGAGGAGCTACCCTCCTTCATCTGGGGCATCCGCACCTCCGTCAACAGGTCGACAGGATTCACCCCCTTCTTCATGGTTTACGGCACCAAGGCAGTCATGCAAACCGACCTCGAGCATGATTCACCAAGGGTGGTCAACTACACGGAGGCCGCAAACGAGCTCGCACGCCAAGACGGAGTCGACCAGCTCGACGAAGCACGCGACCTAGCTCGCTCCCGCACCGCCATCTACCAGCAAGGGCTCCGCCGCTACCATAGCCGGCGAGTAAGGACTCGCACTTTCCAGGAAGGCGACCTGGTGCTGCGTCTAATTCAAGACAAGAAAGGCATGCACAAGCTCTCACCCCCTTGGGAGGGACAATTCGCCATAGGGCGAGTTCTGGGCAACGACGCCTACTACCTCACCGACGTCCGAGGGGACGGAAAACTCGATGTCAAGTGGCCATGGAATGTAAACCTCTTACGGAAGTTCTACTCTTAGAACTCCAGATATGTACCCCTACCCGCTATGAAATAAAACATATCGGTTACCGCAAAATTGTGCCTACTCTCCGCGTCTTGTGCCACTCACACTCGTAATAACAGTGTTACGCTATTCGCAGAAGTCAACCTTTGGCAAAGCGACCGACACGGCCAAGTAGTGTGGTACGAGGGCACTGGGAAACCTTAGGCCTCATAACGTCCATGAAAAACGCTAACCCGGAGCCCCATTGGAGTCGCCTAGCTCGACTGGCTCCCCGAGCCAACACAACTGCACTCGCTCCCCACAGCGACCAAGTCCTCCGCATCCTTGGCGCAACGACTCGAACGACATAGTACCACTCTCGGGGACTGACACTCGGTCAAATACGAGCGACCAGGGAAAAACGCCAAGTATGAGAGCGTGCCTAGGACTCGCCGTGCGACTGATCCTCCGGATCAGGCAGGAGCAATGCGCTTACAATGACGCGCCTAGTCCTCACCTACCTTGGGCTTGCGACTAGAACGACCAAGTACCACGCTCGGGGACTCGGCAACCCGACCTCGTTCGCGCCCGGGAAAATGGTCAAGTAAAGAGCACCCCTGGGAGTCGCCATGCGACTGGCTCTCCGAGCTATGGCGAGTCGATCTTAACTCATTAAAAGTAAACAAACATATAACAACGAGGTGAACCCCATAAAAAGGGCGGACACGCTCGGGGACTCGCTCAATCAACATCCAAAATTGCAAAACGAATGACAAAATAACACGAGTTTCCTTTATAGCAGCACAAATTGTTCCACATACAAGGAAAGTTACATATTTATTCCGCACTAATGCCCAAGGGCACAACACTTTTACTCCGCAGGTTTTGATGCAGACGCTCCACCGTCCCTGCGACTGCGGATGAAGGGCACGTACGGGTTCGACGGATACATCGTCAGCTCGCCCGCCATCGCCGCACGGAATGACTGCTCGACCTTGAAGTCCCGATGCTTCGGTTCAGGATCATTGGGGGCGACAATTGTCTCCTGATAGGGGATGAGGTCGCCCATCGCCCAAACATGATCGGAGTACACCGCGGCCCGGTCCGTCAGCTTCAACACCTCGGCAATCTCCACCGAGCCCGTCGACGAGGGGTAGCCGCTCGTGACATCGTCGAGGTCGAAATCCTCCGGGAAGTGGGCAAGCCCAAGGCTGAGCGCCATCGCCGCCCCGCGCTGGAGGGCCGACCGCGTCATGAACTCGACGACCGACGAAGCCTTCTCCAGGTAGCGCCATACCTCGACAAGGTCGTTGGGGATCACCTCCGTGGGCGATATCAACTGAAGATATGCACAAAGGCAAGTCGCTGACAACGCGGCTGAGTCGACCAGGGTGGTCACACATTGCCGCGCGTCGTATGATCGTGCCTCTTCCGCGTCATCAATGATCCGACCTGCGGCACAGAAGCAAGCAGTGAGCAAACCATCGACATCACAATACAGTTGTTGCAGTCGGAGGGTAGTTGAAGGAAGGTTTAACAATTAGCGGTCGGCAGAGGTCCGTGATGAAGCTTTGAAGAGAATAAAAGTCATTCTGCAACCCAGCAATGAGCGCATCAGATACTTTCCGCTCTTTAGCAGCAGAAGAAACGGCAGCCTTGGCTTGTCCTTCCGCTGAGCTCTCTTCCGCCTTCGCCTCCTTGAGCTCACGCTCCAGGTCGGTGACCCGCTACTCGGCCGTGTTTAGAGTGGATTGATCCGCCGTCAAGTCACCCACCGGGACGAGGCCTTGGCGGGCTTCCTTCACCTCGGCCGCAACTGCTTGAAGCTCCTTGTTCGCCTCCTGGACAGTAACAAGCTCCTTCTCCAAGCGACACTTGGCAGCAAGCCGTTCGGATGACTCGCGTTGCAGGCCCTGCACGCAAATTACAGTGTCAACAACAAACAACTCCTAAGTACCCACCCGCTGAAATTCAGCGAACATGCACTCGGGGACTGGACAATGAAATTCCTAAGTGCCCACCCGCTGAAATTCAGCGACCAAACACTCGGGGACTGCAATGAAATTCCTAAGTGCCGACCCGCTGAAATTCAGTGACCAGGCACTCGGGGACTGGACAATGAAATTCCTCAGTGCCCACCCACTGAAATTCAACGACTAGGCACTCGGGGACTGGATAACACAAAAACATTAAGAATCCGACCACTCAAATTCAGTGGCCAGATCCACGGGGACTGGACATACCTGGATAGCAGCGCCTAGCATGCCATGAATCTCTAGCGCATCTACCGACGCAAGCACGACCGGCGTGTGGCGCCGTTCAACTTCCGTTTTGGCGGCCCCAGGAAGCTGGCTTGCCGGCACCGAGGCACTTGCTGTGGACGCCTTCTCCAGGAAGCGGGGGAAGGTAGCTGTAGCGGCCGCTGCACCACTTGGGATCGACTCGGCCACATCGGGTGAGCCTGCAGGCACCACATGCCGCGACTCGACACCCTCCTTGGCTTTCGAAGCCACTTCCGCTGCGGTTGGAGGATCGCTCGGAGCAACCGCCGGATCATTAGAGACCGTGACGACTTCGTCGCCTTTCGTCCTTTTGACGCCTTCGGCGGGAGCAGCGACCTCGTCGCCTTTCCTCTTCCGCGAGGAATCTGCTGGCACCTCGGTGGCGACTGGCAGAACCTTGGCCACAGAAGGATGGCCGATCGTTTTAACACCACTCCTGTGAAACAGTTTTATGAATAAGACAGTCCGATTAAAACGCAAATTAAGCAGATGATTAAAGGACAGAGCAGCACTCACTTGGCGACTGGAAGGAATCTAGACCGGTGCGGATGCTGGCCTGCTTCTCCAGTTCGGGCCCCAACTTCCGAGTGAGTCCTGTCTCGAATACATCATGCGCCCAAGATACTGATGGCTTCTTCGAAGATGAAGCCATGGCAGGAGCCTCCGTGGCAATCGCTACGGGAACCCCCCTTGGTGGCGAGGCCCCTGCGGTTGGAGCGGCCCCCAAGCTAACGACTGGGGCGAATGGTGGTGGAAACGATGCTAGCGGCGCCTCGTCCCTGGGGGCAGCAGCGCCTGTTGCCACGGTCGCATGTGCCGTTGCGTCCTCAGCCAAGCTGGTGGCGTCGGAGCTGTTCGTAGATCGGGATGGAGAAATCGGCTTCGCTGGCTTCGTCTTCTTCTTTGGTGGAGCTCTCTTCTTCTTCTTCGACGGCGTGGCCTCGCGATGTGAGGTGTGCTCGAGAAGCTCGTCGTCGTCATCGTAGTGGGGCTCGAGGCTCTTACTGGCTTTGAGCTCGCGCTGGTGCTGCCCGCGAGTTTTGCGAACCGTGGGGGAAGCAACTTCCACGGGCTCGTCGTCTTCATCGTCTCGTCGTCACCTCCGTCGCTCTCGGCGTTGCATTTGGTGGGCGATGACTCGCTTCCGTCCTCGACAGACGAGCTCGAGTTCTCATCGTCTGCGGGTGGAAGCCACCCTTCCACCACTTGAAACAACTGCAACAAGAACAAACAATGTTAGCACGGCCGCGAATGCACGAGCTGCGACTGCGAGTGCTAACGGAGTAACAGCTTACCGTTGGAGCTGGGCGCCTTGCAGTATAAGGGGCAACCCCAGCCTTCGCGTCGAGGTACACGGCCTGGGCAATTTTCTTCAGGGCCTGCGTATAATCGTTGAGTCTCCACTCAACGAGGCAGGACTTCGCCGGGTCGTCTTTACCCGTATATTCGTACATGTAGTGGTTGCGGCTGTCCAGGGGCACGAGCCGCCGCCCGAGCCAGCAGTTGTAGAGATTGATGGTCTGGAGGCCTTTCTTATTTAGGGCGCGAATGGTTTGTAACATTTCGTCAACAACCATCCCCTGATCCAGCAGGAGTTTGACGACCTGAAGCCGGCGCTGCTCGGGCCAGTCGGCGCAGTACCTTGGAAGCGCCACTTCGTCGCCTGGAGTCGACTCGGTGACGTAGAACCAATACTTCTTCCACTCGTTCGCCGCTTTGGCAGGCAGCATCAAATCGAAAAACGATGCCTTCGACTTCAGCTGGAACGTCAGGCCGCCCGGGGCTAGCATCGGGCCGCCTGTTTCTTCGTGGCTGATTCTCCCGTGGAACAGATCTTGCCACAGGGAGAAGTAGGGCCTGCAGCCCAGATATCACTCGCAGAACGCCACAAAAATGGCGAGCTGCTTGATGCTATGCGGTCCTAGATCCGATGGTTGGATTCCGTAGTAGGCACAGAAACGCCGGAAGAAGAGGGAAGTTGGGAAGCCCAGCCCCCGCTCCAGGTGGCTGGTGAAGCAGATGAACTCCCCCTCGTGCGGATCCGCAATCACTTCTCCGGCCGCGGGGATGCACCATCTACCGGCGTGGAGGATCCCTGCCTCCTCGAAATATGCTAGCAGCGCCTTAGTGCACTTGGATCTGCCCCACGGCTCAATGGAGGGGGCCATCGGCTGGAAGTTCGTGGAGGACGGAGCTCTCTGGATTGTTCTGATCGCTGAGCGGAATGGGGAAACAGACATATGCGAGATCGGAGGAAGTGGAGGAAGCGTTTTCCGGCTCGCCTTTCGTCCTTCTTATATAGCAGTTGCTACCCGCCATTTTCGGGAGCCGTTACTGCACGATAATTACGCCAATATTACCGTTGGATTACCCAACGACTAGTTTGACCACAATTGACGGTCCAACTTCATCTACTCGACTCGTTGCTTCCGGCGACTCGACGATTCGCCGACCCGATCACTATAACAGTGACTGAACACTCGCCGACCCGTTCGCCGAGTTGTGACACGATTGGTCGCCGTTAATGCGACTAAAAATGACTACTTCTTTCCTTTGTTTAGGAGTCCGCCGCCGATTCGACTAGGCGTCCGCATTGGACCCGCATACTCCGACTGCCATCACACGCCTGCGACAAATCAACGACGGACTCGGGGACTACTAATGGGGATATGCCTACCGGGGTATACCTAGCAGGACGTTTCCTACTGGCCTAAGCTGTCAGCGAGTGGGTCTGCAGGACGGCGACCGGATCAAGACTTGGTGTGGACTCAGGCGACTGGAAGCTGGAGGCCCAGAAGCGTAGCTAGGCCCAGTCGGACTAGTTCGTGGAATCTCCGAATCCCTAACTAATTCGGTTATGATCTGTAAACCCTAGCGAGGTGAGCCTATATAAACCTCCCTAGGGTACGCACAAGGATGCGTTCCATCATACAACCAAGCGACTCGCCGCCTAGTCGTCGAGCTCGTCCCATTGTACTCTCACCATAATACAATCTAGCAGGAGTAGGTCTTTACCCTCCGGGGGGCCGAACCTGGATAAACCCTTGTGTCTCCGCCCTCATCTCGCACCGCAGATGGCTGGCCGCCCTTGCCCCATGTTCTACTACTCGCTGCCGATTGCAGCGTTTTTCGTGGTCATTCCCACGACACCATGGGTATCATGCTAAGCACATTTAATTTTGGTGGTTTGGAGGCATTATGCCGATTCACCTTATAACTAAATATGGAGGCCACATGTGGACGATTCTAGTCTTACTTTAGCTCCATTTAAATTTGTGCATCGAACCGATATCATATTTTGCCTTGTTAAGACAACATTTAAATTGCAGGGTATCTAAACAACTAGAACCATATATCTAATTGTCGGGACCCCGGTTCTGCTTAATAATGCCTATCGCATCTTTGTCATGTCATACATCATACATGCATCATTCCCGATCTTCTGTCATAGTATTAAATAGTGCATCCGGTGTTTGTGCTAGTGCTTTGCTTGTTCACGGATTAGGCGGATGAGTTGATGTGAGTGTCGGCCCGATCTTCGGATGAACCTTCGACAATGTTTTCACACGAGTATTCTCTCTCTTTCTACCTATTTTACATTTCTAGTCTTTATTTCCTCCTGTTGATCTATTGCTATCTGTGTTACGATGCTATAGATTTTGTACCCCTTTATACTTCCCAGCAGCTTCTATATTGCCATGGACACCTCCTATTACCTGTTGTTTCGTAGATAGTCGGCCTTGCGAGTCGTAGTCGTTTGCTTAGGTGCTGCTTCGCGTCGTCGATGTTGCACTGTTGTTGGCTGGTTGGCACATGCTTAATGGTGGAGATGATCATGGCTTTAATTATTGTTTAATAACTAAAATTGAAAGTAGGTAAATAATGCAGAGGCACCGGTGGGTAATAGACAATATTTGGTTTTTAACCGCTCACCTGTGTCCCGTAGGACCCCGAGTTCTTGACACCTGTTCTGAGATCAAGCGCGCTAACCACAGGTGGGGTGTGTGGGCACCCCCATCGATCTAGTACCTAATTTCAAAGTACTGTACTAGGGGACACAAACTAGTTTAGGGATTTATTACTATCATGTACTTATGCCATGCTTTACTGCTTTATTTACGATTGCGCGTGGAGCGCCTGTACTGTTTAGGAACAAATGTGGAGTGTTTTCGCGGTATCAACAAGCCCAGTCACACTTTCGGGTTCCCAGTCATTTACAACCATTGACGCAAACCTCTGGGCCTGTTCTGGAGCCAGCCAACTTTGTTGCGAGTAGCTTAGTAGGGTGGCCCCCATGTGCTTGCTTTGGGTCTAGGAAACATCATGTCTGAAACCCCGTCGACATACCCTTGGGTGTATGTTTTGTGATCTTGTACCTATCTAATCTGACAACAAGGGTGTAGGTGCATGTGGAAACTTTGGTGCACCCTTCCAGGGTTAAATCTTTTCGAGAAGCCGTGTCGGCGGTTATGAACGACTTGGAGCACAGTTCTCGATCATAGACAACTATAACTAAAGTTGACCGTTATAATATGACTTGCATCTGATATGACTAGTAAGTTGGATAACCACCATGGAATGAATGAATAAAAGTGTGAGTTTCCTCGGATTGACTTTCTCGTTTGGTCTCGAGGGGGAAATACCAGGATGGGTATGTTTGGTGGTAGTATCAGGTTGTTCCGAATAGGTCTTTCTTATCCCTCTCTGATAGCCGACAGTTGTATCGAGTCTCTATAGGTTGTTTAGTGCATGTTGCGCTGCCGCTTCATTCCACCGTACCTATGTAGGCGAGGACCGCCGAATTCTAGTCTCGCCGTGTACTGGCCTCAATACTGACCGCTCTCTTTTTTCTTTGCCCTTTGTCGGCACCCCTTTTGTTTAAGCGGGTTCTGAGATCGACGTTGTTAGCAAGGTTACCCTTTCGGTTGGCCTGGGCAGGGTTATGGACGCCATTGGTTATTCTTCAGGGCTCTTAGCTCAATTTTCATCTTGTCCATACTCGGACACTATATCGTTTGCAAGGTGATTTGGATCTTTGTACTGTATATCTGTATTCTTGACTCATAGAGTCGTTGATGTATATATATGTTTTGTGTGTTCCATCATGGACTATTATGTAAAGATATTGCTTCGTTTTCCACCCACACGCAAGTGCCTGGTGGGAACCTTTGAATCGTTTCTATGCGGGTTTGGCGGGAATTGCTGAAACTCGCATAGGGACGATCCGAGGGTGTTACAGAGTGGTATCAGAGCTCAGCAGTTACGATACCCCACTGGCCCAGCCTGTAGGATAACCTAGCTAATGGAAGGTGTAGAGTGTAAAAACTATTTTAAAAATCGGTTGGATAGATCTGATTAGGTATGCTTTTACTTCTTACCCTCTGCTATTCTCCTCTTACCTCTGCGTGTTTTAAATCTGCTCTCTTCCCTTTTCTTCGAGTCCAGGAATTATCGTGGTTGGGTTTCCATCGTACCTTTAGGGTTTCGCTTCCGTCCTTTTTGTAACGGTGCAACAACATCCGGTCTTCATGCTATCTTATGAATCTTTCATCTGTTGTATCTTTCAGTGGACCCAAAAATCCACTAAATTTTTTCTTTGTATCACCCGGTGTTTTCCTGTACGACGACATCATCCGCATCATATCCGATGAAGAGCTTGTATCCCTCCTTGTTGACCAAACATCGCTTGTGAAGATCTTCAGTCTGAATTCTGAGAGTTGGCTGCATAATCCGTCTGTTCGTGTACAGAGTAATGCTTTGTGTACGGGATGGAGTCGCGACCATACCACTACTCTTATCATTCGCTTTTGCACATTGAATGATGTATTGATGCAATTTCACTCCTTCCATGGAAGTTAGAGGTAGCCTTACTTTTGAGATCTCTACCTTCATCTGTGTTTCGCCGAAGTGTTCTCTCGATGGCAGGAACAACGACACCTTGTTGGTGGTGTCGCTGATTCCGTGATGGAGTAAGAATCATTGTTAGTGGTGTCGCGAGGATTTACACTAAGCAAGAAGATTCAGATCGTCGGCCTTCTTAACAGTACCATGAGGCGGATCTCGAGGGCGAGATCTATTGTTAGTGGTGTCGAATTGTAGCATCTCGGGTAAAACCACTACTAGAAAATCGCTTGGTGTTTTGTGCATCATCATAATATCCTGCTCATGTCATCATGCCACATTGCATTTGAGCATCATATTAAAAATTTTGGATTATTGTTTGGATTGCATTGCATTTGTTCTTGTCCAATTATATCTTGTATTGTCATTGTTGCTATCACCACATATGTTTTGTTTCTCTCTCTATCTCTACCATTTTGGTTTGCAAACTCCGTTCCCTCTTGTTTAATAGAAGGAACCATATTTTAAATACAAATTATTTTGGAATATCTTTATCTCTATTTTTACCCTATTTATTTTAATCTTGTAACATGCCCAAATTGTTTACATGGGCATCATCCTCGTATACCTTTCTACTTTCCCTCATTGCCTCTATTTAAAATATATCTAGTATCTCTGATTAAAATTCCCCACCAAAGATGCAAAAGGTTTTTAAAATAAACAAACAAAAGGAAAATGTTTTTAAAGAGAGCAGCCCGCAGCAGCACCTTCCAGCCGAGCCTTCCTCTCTTTCCTAGCCCAAGCCCACATACCCCTTCAAGATAGAGGCTCTTTCCTGTTTGTCTTCTTCTCCAACATTGGCGTCGGCTGCTGTACGAACGTATCCGAAGCCGCTTGATCCTCACCTTCTCCCGATGAACGTCTCCTCTTCCTCTCAGCTTCAGATAAAAACTCCCTGTGGCTGTCACATCAAACCCTAGCTTCCTCCATCTCAGCGCCGCCGTTCCCTCTCTGTTTTCTATCTCTCCCGACCCAGGAACCATTAAGAGCCCTTGTCTCACCATGGCGCCACTGATTTCGACAACCCCGATCCAAGTCGAAGCCACCAGCAGGTCCGCCTCGTCCTCCTCTTCGTCCTGTCTGCAGGAATTGTTGTGAGGAGCCTCGAGCTGACGACACGATCGCCGTTTCTCCTCTGCGACCACCATGTTCCGGCGTCAATAACGGCGTCCACGACTCTCCTACGACGTCTCCGACTCGGCTACGCCTTCCCGGTGAGCCACTCTACCTGCGCTAGCAGTCCTGTGGTTTGTCTCCTGCTCCGTGTTCCGTCGGGTCATGGTCTCGATGTCTATCTGACGCAAAGCCTCGACCTTTTGACCTATTGTTGCTCTACGTAGCTGACAGTTTGGTATTCCTTGTCAGTTGCTTGGACAACATCGAGTATCCATGCATTTCAATCGTGACAAGATCCGATCGTAGCTCAGGTCTGACTCTTAATCCTCAATTTGCTGGGCATCAGTTCAAATAATGCCGGGTACAAAACAGCCCAAATTCTTTTGCTCAATTGTTCCATGTTACTCTGACAGCCAGCAGCAGCATCCCAGCAGATCCCGTCCCAGTTAGCCTATGGCCCCACCGATCAGGGCTACATCTCCTGTGGTGAGAAATCTCCACGTGTTTGCTGTTTTCAGAAATTCCAGAATAAGTATTAATCTTGCAAAATTTATAGCTAAATCTCTGTTCGTCCCAAAAATATGTTCTATGTATTGAATGTTCACAAAATTAAGTTGTACATAACAATGCCATTATCATTCCTGGTTGCATCGTTATGTTTAGTAGTACATTGTAATATCACCTAATGGAGGACATAGGAGAAACGAGGGAAATAATATAAATACTACTCCTATTCCATTTAAAATTTGTATAAATCACCTTGTCCATGGGTATCATGCTAAGAACATTTAATTTTTGTGGTTTGGAGGCATTATGCCGATTTATCTTATAACTAAATATGGAGGCCATATGCGGACGGTTCTAGTCTTACTATGGCTCCATTTAAATTTCTGCATCGAACCGATATCATATTTTGCCTTGTTAAGACAACTTTTAAATTGCAGGGTATCTAACCAACTACAACCATATATCTAATTGTCGGGACCCCGGTTCCGCTTAATAATGCCTAATTGCATCGCATCTTTGTCATGCCATACATCATACATGCATCATGCCCGATCTTCTGTCATAGTATTAAATAATTCATTCGGTGTTTGTGCTAGTGCTTTGCTTCTTCACGGATTAGGCCGATGAGTTGATGTGAGTATCGACCCGATCTTCGGATGAACCTTCGGCAATGTTTTCAGGCGAGCATTCTCCCTCTTTCTACCTGTTTTATATTTCTAGTCTTTATTTCCTCCTGTTGATCTATTGCTATCTGTGTTACGATGCTATAGATTTCGTACCCCTTTATACTTCCCAGCAGCCTCTATATTGCCATGGACACCTCCTATTACATGTTGTTTCATAGATAGTCAGCCTGCGAGTCGTAGTCGCTTGCTCAGGTGCTGCTTCGCATCGTCAATGTTCCACTGTTGTTGGGTGGTTGGCACATGCTTAATGGTGGAGATGATCATGGCTTTAATAATTTTTTAATAACTAAAATTGAAAGTAGGTAAATAATGCAGAGGCACCGGTGGGTAATAAACAATATTTGCTTTTTAACCGCCCACTGGTGTCCCGTAGGACCCCGAGTTCTTGACACCTGTTCCGAGATCGAGCGCGCTAACCACAGGTGGGGTGTGTGGGCACCCCCATCGATTTAGTACCTGATTTCAAAGTACTGTACTGGGGGCCACAAACTAGTTTGGGGATTTACTTGTGCCATGCTTTACTGTTTATTTACGATTGCGCGTGGAGCGCCTGTACTGTTTAGGAACAAATGCGGAGTGTTTTTGCGGTATCGACAAGGCCAGTCACACTTTCGGGTTCTCGTCTTTTACAGCCATTGACGCAAACCTCTGGGTCCGTTCCGGAGCCGGCCAACTTTGTTGCGGGTAGCTTAGTGGGGTGGCCCCCATGTGCTTGCTTTGGGTCTGGGAAACGTCGTGTCTGAAACCCTGTCGACATACCGTTGGTTGTATGTTTTATGATCTTGTACCTATTTGATCTGACAACAAGGGTCTAAGTGCGTGCGGAAACTTTGGTGCACCCCTGCAGGGTTAAATCTTTTCGAGAAGCCGTGTCCGCGGTTATGAATGACTTGGAGCACAGTTCTCGATCATAGACAACTATAACTAAAGTTGACCGTTATAATATGACTTGCATCTGATATGACTAGTAAGTTGGATAACCACCATGGAATGAATGAATAAAACTGCCAAAGGTGTGAGTTTCCTCGGATTGACTTCCTCATTTGGTCTCGAGGGGGAAATACCAGGATGAGTATGTTTGGTGGTAGTATCAGGTTGTTCCGAATAGGTGTTTCTTATCCCTCTCTGATAGCCGACAGTTGTATCGAGTCTCTATAGGTTGTTTAGTGCATGCTGCGCTGCCACTTCAGTCCACCATACCTATGTAGCCGAGGACCGCAGAATTCTATTCTCGCCGTGTACTGGCCTCAGTATTGACCGCTCTATTTTTCCTTTGCCCTTTGTCGGCACCCCTTTTGTTTAAGCAGGTTTTGAGATCGACGTCGTTAGCAGGGTTACCCTTTCGGCTTGGCCTGGGCAGGGTTATGGACGCCATTGGTTATTCTTCAGGGCTCTTAGCTCAATTTGCATCTTGTTCGTACTAGGATGCTATATCGTTTTCAAGGTGATTTGGATCTTTGTATTGTATATTTGTATTCTTGACTCACGGAGTCGTTGATGTCTATATATGTTTTGTGGGTTTCATCGTGGACTATTGTGTAAACATATTACTTCGTTTTCCACCCGCATGCAAGTGCCTGGTGGGCACCTTTGAATCATTTCTATGCGGGTTTGGCAGGAATTGCTGAAACTCGCATAGGGCCGATCCGAGGGTGTTGCATCAAGATCATCTATTTGTAATCATACATGTTGTGTTTGCGGGGATCCGATGGATATTGAGATTGCTATGTCAGATTGATTATTGATTCTATCATGTCTTATTGATTATTGATTCTATCATGTCTATGTTGTTTGAGATCTTGCATGCTCTCCGTTTCTGTTGATATCTTGGCCAAGTAGATGCTAGTGACGGGAGTATTTATGCTCGATAGTGGGTTCGTGCCTCTATTGAATCTGGGGAAGTGACATAAATCTCTAAGGTTGTAGATGTGTTGTTGCTACTAGGGAGAAAACAACAATATTTTGTTCATGGAACAATTGTATTGTTTACTTTACACACATTGCTTAATGTAGTTATCCGTTGCTTGCAACTTAATACTGGAGGGGGTTCGGATGATAACCTAAAGATGGATTACTAGTCATAGATGCAGTTGGATGGCGGTCTATGTATATTGTTGTAATGCCCAATCAAATCTTATAGGATCATGAATGTCTAGTATTGCATTGTTATGCCTTGCCCAGTCATGTCAATTGCCTCGCTGTAATTTGTTTACCTAGCATGTTATGTTATTTATCTTATGGAGAACATCTCTAGTGAACTTTGGACCCCGGTCCAACCTTTACCATTGTTACATCATCTACTGTTAGTGTTTACTTTCTGCAAGCAACCATTACCTTCCACACCATATGTTTAATCCTTTGTTTTCAACAAACCAGTGAGATTGACAACCTCACTGTAAGTTGGGGCAAAGTCTTGAGTTTGTGTTGTGCAGGATTCCAAGTTGCTAGCAACACCTTGGAGTTGTTTCCTTGCTCCTATTGTTTCGATAACCTTGGTTTCATAACTGAGGGAAAACTTGCTGCTGTGCTTATCATACCTTCCTCTTGGTGTCTCCCAACGAAGCTCTACTACTGAGCCGCATCAAGCTTATGTAAAGAAGTTACAGCTCGACAAGCTTGAACCCAAAGCGGAGAGATGCGTCTTCATAGGATACCCTAAAGAAACAATTGGGTATACCTTTTATCATAGATCCGAAGACAAAGTTTTCATTGCCAAGAATGGATCCTTTCTTGAGAAGGAGTTTCTCTCGAAATAAGTGACTGGAAGGGAAGTAGAACTCGACGAGGTTGTTGAACCTTCTCTCGGTTTTGACAGTACCATAGTGCCGGAAGATGTCCCGGTGCCGCCTGCACCAATAAGAGAGGAAGCTAATGATAATAATCATGAAACTTTGAACGAAGTTACTATCAAACCTTGTAGGTCGATGAAGGTTCGTACCACTGTAGATTGGTATGATCCTGTAATGAATGTCATGTTGGTGGACAACACCGACGATCCTGCAACATATGAGGAAGCAATGATGAGCCCATTTTCTAACAAATGGCATGAAGCCATGAAATCCAAGATTGGATCCATATACGAAAACCAACTGTGGACTTTGGTGGACTTACTGGATGGCCGCAAAGCTGTCGAGAACAAATGGATTTTTAAGAAGAAAACATATGCTGATGGTAATGTAACCGTCTATAAAGCTTGAATTGTCGCAAAAGGGTTCCAACAAATTCAAGGAGTTAACTACGATAGGACCTTCTCACCGATCTGGATGACTCTAAGTCTCAATCCGGATACGTATTTCTCATGAATGGTGGAGCGGTTAGTTGGAGGAGTTCCAAACAACCCATGGTGGCGGGATCAACAACGGAGGTCGAATATGTTGTTGTTTAGGAAGCGGCTCAGGAAGCAGTTTGGATGAAGGAGTTCATTACCAAACTAGGTGTGGTTGCGAGCGCGTTGGACCCAATGGTGATCTATTTTGACAACAATGGTGCCATATACAATGCCAAAGAACCAAGGTCTCACAAGAATTCGAAACATATTAAGCGCCGGTTTCACTCCATCTGCGAGGATGTCAAGGATGGAGATATAAAGATTTCTAAAGTACACACAGATATCAATGTAGAAGATCCGTTGACTAAAACTCTCCCTAGAGCAAAACATGATCAACACCAGAACTCCATGGGTGTTAAATTTATCACTATGTAACTAGATTATTGTCTCTAGTGCAAGTGGGAGACTGAAGGGAATATGCCCCGAGAGGCAATAATAAAGTGGTTATTATGTATATTCCAAGTATATGATAGATGTTTATTTTGCATGCTATAATTGTATTAATATGGAAACATTAATACATGTGTGTTTAATAAACAAACAAAAAGTTCCTAGTTATGCCTCTCTCATAAACTAGCTCGTTGATTAACAAGCTGATCAAGGTTTCCTGATCATGGACATTGGATGTTGTTAATAACAAGGTCACAACATTATTGGAATGGTGTGATGAACATTCATACGAAGTATAGCATTACGATTAAAGTCATTGAGTTTATATTGCTATAACAACATACGAAGTGATCCTAATCCTTAGACCATTAGATCATGTCAATCACTAACACTGGAAGAGTATGTTGATAACATCAAACATCACACCGTAACAAGGTGATTATAAAGATGGGTTCAGTACTATTAAAGTGTTATGTTGAGGCCCATGGATCGAGAGTGGAATTTGTTCATCCCGATGACGGATAGATATGCTCTGGGCCCTCTCGGTGATATCACATTGATTAGCTTGCAAGCAAGTGATTTGATCACTAGAATGTTATTTCACGGGAACGAGAAAAGAGTACATGTCAGTAACGAGATCAAACTAGGTATGGAGATACCGATGATCTAATCTCGGACATGTAATATATCTCGAAACAAAAGGATTGAGATATTAGCGTAAAAGGTTCTCGCGTCACAAGAAAGTCATCGTTGAATGTGTGGGAGTCAGTATGGATCTTCAGGTCCCGCTTCTGATTATTGATCTGAGAGGGGTCTCGATCATGTCCGTATTATTCGCGAACCGTAGGGTGACACACTTAAGAGACACCGACATCATTTGGAGCAAAAGTTTCATGCTGAAAAGAATAACAAGCGTAGGAATTTATTTCACTAGATACCAAAACGGGTTTTCGGGTGAAATTGTAGAAATTTTTTGCATGTGAAATGAAATACTAGAGAGGGGTTATATGTGAATGTTTGTCATTAAAGTAATTTACAAAATTCTGAATAAATAAACGGAGTTTTATTTAATGAGAGATTGCATTAAATTTGGTGGAAATTTAATGGGAATTTGAATGGGTTTTTTAGTGGAGAAAATTGAAGGGAATTTTATGAGTGGAGTGTCCACCCACATGAATGGAGGGAGGGCAAGGGGGCAGCCCCCATGCGCCGGCCACCCCCTTGGGGTTCCCCCCTCCTCCTATAAAAGGATCCCTCCTCCCTCTCTCTCTCACTCACACCTCCTCGTGAAGGATCTCTCTCCCCCTCTAGTATTTATCCCCCATGGTATCGGACTAGCGAGATAGTTCACGGTGGCTATTCGGAAAGAAAGAGTTGTGCTTCCGCTGCATCACTGGAGCGAGGAGGCGGAGTGTGTGCGAGCACGGATGCGCCGCTGATTTGCGGCGCTAGGACTTCCTCTCGATCCTGAGATCGGCAAGAGATCGTCTACAGCAACCACGAGTTCAACCTCGTTAAGCTTTGTCGGTCTTTAAGGGTATGATATCTACGGATCTATATCCGCCCGTTGCTTGTATCTAGTAGATAGATCTTGGTACATAGTTGTTCCCATCATAGGAAAAATTTGTTTTCTATGTTGCGAACCCTACGGTGGTATCAAAGCCGGATCTATGCGTAGATGCTTTGCACGGGTAGTACACATATGAGTATGTGGGCGATGATGATCATGTTATTTCTTCTTAGTTGTACTTTGGATATTGGTGGCATAGTGGGATGAAGCGGTTCGGACAAAATTTACATGTCCTCGCACATGAGACCCGTTCCACGCTTGACATGCAACTAGTTTTGCATAAGTGGCTAGCGGGTGTCTGTCTCTCCTACTATAGTCAATATCTAATTTGCAACAAGTTGTCAACAATTTGGTTATCCTCGTTGTGGTTCATGTTCGTAGGTAAGAACGGTTCTATATTCGAAAGCCCTAAGCCACGTAAAACATGCAATGGATAAATTAGAGGCGTCTAGTTTAGATTGTTGCTGGGCTAGTGTCATGATATGGTGATGTTGTAAGTAGAAGTATAAGTCGATACTCTTACAACACACATAACGTGTAAGTTCCGTAGGCCTTGGCCTTACACATAGAGGTATGATAGTGATCATACCATGATGCACTTGATGGAGATCAAGTGCAAGAACCATATCATTCCACTTATTAACATGTGATGTTTGATTGCATCTTATATTGCTTGTTTGGAGTTTTATTAGCATAATAAGATGATCCCTCATTTAGATATCAAGATAAGAATGTGTTCTTCCTTAAGTATGCACCGATTATGTTTCGTCGCTCCAAGACGTCACGTGATGATCGGGTGTTCTTGGATCCATGATCATATTTCGGGTGTAAGACAATTACACACGCGAATACTAAGGTTCTTACTTGGCGAGCCTAGCATGTACATACATGGCCTCGGAAAATGGACCGAAAGGTTAACCACGAGTCATATGGTAGATATGATGCCCATTTGATGCTCGCCTTTGAAGCTACACCGACTAACGTGATGATCAAACTTGGTGTAGTGGATTTGGTTCATGTAATCACCAAAAAGGCACGAGGGATGTCATTTTTGAGTGGGAGTTCATTCTTAATTTGGATTAGTTGAACTCAATCTATCATAAACTTAGTATAAACTTTACAAATTCTGTTGTAGATGGCACCACCTGCTTTTAATTTCAATGTGTTCATGGAGAAAGAGAAACTTGCAACGAACGGTAGCAACTTTACCGACTGGACCATGAATTTTAGGATTCTCCTCACTGCAGCACAAAAGCAATATGTGCTAGAAGCGCCGCTAGGCCCCCCACCACTTGATGATGCCCTTGATGAGGAAAAGAACGTCTTTCGGACTTGTCAGGAGGACCACAACTTAGTTCATTGCGGCATATTATATGGGCTAGATCTAGAACTTCGAAAGCATTTTGAAAACGGCAATGCATTTGATACAATGGGTGAATTGAAAATGATTTTCGACACACATGCTATTGTAGAGAGCTACAATGCTTTAGAAAAGTTCTTTAGCTGCATGATGGAAGAGAACAATTCCGTAAGTGAGCATGTACTCAAGATGTCGGGTTACGCCGATAAGCTTGTGTCCTTGGGAATAACGATTCCCATTGACTTAGGCATCCATCGTGTTCTCCAGTCTCTGCCACCTAGCTATAAGAGCTTTGAACTATAATATGCAAGGCATGAAGAAGTCTCTCCCCGAGCTTCTGTCAATGCTTAAAACTGGAGAAGTGGAGATCAAGAAAGAACATCAAGTGTTGATGATTAATAAGACCACTGGTTTCAAGAAATACAAGAAGGGTAAACTGAAGGGAAAGAAGGGCGGCAAACCAGTTGCCGTGCCTGAAAGGAAACCCCGAGTTGGCCCTAAGTGCTATTATTGCAAGGGGACTAGCCACTGGAAGTCCAACTGCCCCAAGTATTTGGCAGACAAGAAGGCCGGCAAGGCAAATGACGGTATATATGATATACATGTTATTGATGTGTAATTTACTAGTACTCGCAGTAGCACCTGGGTATTTGATACCGGTTGAGTTGCTAATATTTGTAACTCGAATCAGGGGCTGCGGAACAAGCGACCGCTAGCAAGGGGTGAGGTCAAGATGCGTGTCGGCAATGGATCAAGCGTTGATGTGATCGCCGTCGGAATGATACCTCTCCACTTACCATCAGGATTAGTTATAAACTTGAATAATTGTTATCTGGTACCAGCACTGAGCATGAACATTGTATCCGGATCATGTTTGATGCGCAGTGGTTATTCATTTAAATCTGAGAACAATGGTTGTTCTATTTATATGAATGAAATATTTTATGGTCATGCATCGATGATGAATGGTTTATTTCTGTTGGATCTCGATAATAATGTTACACATATTCATAATGTTGATGCTAAAAGGATTAAACTTAATGATGATATATTCGCATATATGTGGCACTACTGTCTAGGTCATATTGGCGTTAAACACATGAAGAAGATCCATTCAGATGGACTTTTGGGATCACTTGATTTTGAATAATTTGATACGTGTGAGGCATGCCTTATGGGAAAGATGACTAGAACGCTGTTTTCCGGTTCAATGGAACGAGCGACAGATTTATTGGAAATCATACATTCTGATGTATGTGGTCCAATGAGTGTGTCGGCACGAGGTGGATATTGTTATTTTGTTACTTTCACGGATGATTTGAGTAGATACGATTATATCTACTTGATGAAACACAAGTCTGAAACCTTTGAAAAGTTCAAGGAGTTTCAGAGTGAAGCAAAAAATCATCGTAATAAAAAGATCAAATTTCTACGGTCCGACCGTGAAGGTGAGTATCTAAGTTATGAGTTTAGCACTCATAAGAAAGAGTGTGGAATAGTTTCACAGCTCACACCAGCCGAAACACCACAGCAAAATGGTGTGTCGGGACATTGAAATCGTACTTTATTAGATATGGTTTGATCTATGATGTCTCTGATGGACTTGCCACTATCATTTTGGGGTTATGCACTAGAAACTGCTGCATTCACTTTAAATCGGGCACCATCTAAATCTGTTGAAAAGACACCGTATGAATTGTGGTTTGGAAACAAACCTAAGCTGTTATTTCTTAAAGTTTGGGGATGCGATGTTTATGTGAAGAAACTTCAACCGGATAAACTCGAACCCAAAGCGGAAAATGCGTCTTCATAGGATACCCTAAGGAAACTATTGGGTATTCCTTCTATCACAGATCCGAGGGCAAGGTTTTTGTTGCCAAGAATGGATGCTTTCTAGAGAAAGAGTTTCTCGCAAAAGGCGTGAGTAGTCGGAAGGTAGGACTCGAAGAGGTTGTAGAACCTTCTCTTCATAGTATGGCGAGTAGCATAGCATCAGAAGTAGTTCCGGAGTTGGCTTCACCAATTGAAGAGGGAACTAATGATAATGATCATGAAGTTCCAAAAGAGAATACTACCGAGCCTCGCAGGTCTAGCAGGAGGCGTACAGCTCCCGAGCTGTACGGAAATCCTATTATGAATTTCATGGTTGATGAAATTGAAGACCCTGTTGAAGGGTTTTGCAGCATAGTAAATCAAAAAAATTCTACGGTTGCAAACGGGAAATCCAAGATCTAATCTAGGAGATGCAAACAACAGGGGGATTAGATGAGATCTTCATACCCTTGAAGATTCGCACAGCGGAATGTTCGTCGGAACGTGGGTGATGTAGTCGTACTCGCTTCTCCTCCTCGCGATCCGATCCGATCTAACACCGCAAGTGGCGATGCCTCCGAGAGATGCACACGTGCGGCACCTCGACGTCTCCTCCTTCCTCGGTCCATAAAGTATGGTGGAGAGGCGGATTGGATCTACAACGCGATGGCGCGGTGCAAGTGGTGGAGAGTTTCTGCATATAGAGGGGGAGGGTGCGCCCCAGCCCTCTATATATAGAGGGGTGGGCGCCAGCCCTAGCCCCTCCCCCAAGCCCTAGGCCGGCGGCCAAGGAGGGAGGAGTGGGGGGCAAGTTCCCCCCTTCTAGAAGCTTTCCTAGGGTTTGCCCTAGATCTGGCCAGCTGGGCCCTATGGGTCCTTGTGCCCCTGGCCCAATGCGGCCAGGGCACTCCCTCATAGGCCCATGCCCCCTCCCGGCAGGTGGGGCCACGTTGGTCCCCCTCCGGAAGGTTCTAGAAGCTTCCGGTACAATACCGATGAACCCGAAACAATTCCGAACTCCAAAAACTGCATTGCCTTATATGAATCTTATTCTCCGGACCATTTCGGAACCTCTCGTGATGTCCCGGATCCCATCCGATACTCCAAACAAAAACTCATAAACCAATTGTCCAATCTATCCTAGCGTCGAGACACGTTAAGTGTGTGACCCTTCGGGTTCGAGAATATGCAGACATGATCTTCTATCAATAATCAACAGCGGGGTCTGGAAACCCATATTGACTCCCACACATTCATCGATGATCATATCGGATGAACCACGATGCCATGATTCAATCAATCCCATATATATATTCCCTTCGTCTCGTGATATTTTACTTGCCCGAGATTTGATCGTCGGTACCGTCATACCTAGTTCAATCTCGTTCACAGCAAGTACTTTACTCGTTCCGTAATCCGATATCACTTTGTTATTAACTCCTTAACCACATGCTTGCAAGCGGTGTTGATATCGATTATCGAGTGGGCCCGAAGTATATCTCTCCGACTTGGGAGGTACAAATCCCATTTCGATACATACAACCCAACAGGTACTTTCTGATCACCTGAGAGACACCTTTATGATCACCCTCTCATAGGATGACGTTTGATGACCTCAAAGCTTTCTTCCGATACCAGGGAGTTGTATTATCTCATGGTCTAAGGAATACAATATTTGATATAAGAAAAGCTTCGCAAAGATGAACACGATGACACGATCTAATTGCTTCGCTTAGTTTGGGTCCGTCCATCATATCATTCTCCCAATGATATGATCTCATTATTAATCGACAACTCATGTCTATGGTTAGGAAACCTTAACCATCATTAATCAATGAGCTAGTCCATAGAGGCATACTAGGGACACGGTGTTGTTCATAAACCACACAAGTATTAAAGTTTCCGCTTAATACAATTCTAGCATGGGATATAAACTTTATCATGAACAAGAATTATAATAATAACATCTTTATTATTGCCTCTAGGGCATAATTCCAACAGTCTCCCACTTGCACTAGAGTCAATAATCTAGTTTACATTTGGCAACAATCTCACACCCATGGCACTAAGGTGATGATCATGTTTTGTACGTGGAAGAGGGTTAGTCAATGGATCTGCGACATTCATATATGTATGTACTTTGATAA
This sequence comes from Avena sativa, assembly GCA_916181665.1. Classification (NCBI taxonomy): domain Eukaryota; kingdom Viridiplantae; phylum Streptophyta; class Magnoliopsida; order Poales; family Poaceae; genus Avena; species Avena sativa. The sequence goes on along the minus strand of OV702280.1, from coordinate 343,907,581 downwards.
TCTTCAGATCTCCATCTGCTATATAATCTCGGATTATATGAAACTTGCGGTTGATATGCTTGGTCTTTGGATGATATCTTGGTTCCTTAGCGAGTGCTATGGCGCCAGTGTTGTCACACAATATCTCCAGTGGGTCCAATGCACTTGGAACCACGCCAAGCTCAGTGATGAAGTTCCTGATCCAAACTCCTTCACTTGACGCTTCTGCAGCAGCCATGTATTCCGCTTCTACTGTAGATCCCGCGATCACGCTTTGCTTGCAGCTTCTCCAGCTCACAGCTCCTCCATTCAAAATATAAATGTATCTTGTCTGAGATTTAGAATAATCCTTATCGGTGTCGAAACTAGCGTCGACGTAACCCTTTACGACGAGCTGTTCATCACCTCCATAGACTAAGAACATTTATTTAGTCCTATTTAGGTACTTTAGGATGTTCTTCACGGCTGTCCAGTGTTTCACTCCTGGATCACTTTGATATCTGCTCGTCAAACTAAGAGTATTGGACACATCCGGTCTAGTACACAGCATGGCATACATTATAGAACCTATGGCCGAGGCATAAGGCACTTTGCTCATAGCTTCTCTATCATTTACCGTGGCTGGACACTGAGCCTTGCTCAATATCTTACCTGACAACATAGGCACTGAACCTTTCTTTGCCTTATCCATTCTGAACCTTTTCAGAACTTTGTCTAGGTATGTACTCTGGCTTAAAGCTATCAGGCGTCTTTTGTCTATCTCTATAGATTTTGATGCCCAATATATAAGCAGCTTCACCTCGGTCTTTCATTGAAAAACACTTGTTCAAATAACTCTTCACATCGTTAAGCATGTTAATGTCATTTCCAATAATCAATATGCCATCCACATATAGTACCAGAAATGTCACCGAGCTCCCACTCACTTTCTTGTAGATACAAGCTTCGTAGCAATTCGGAACAAATCCAAAGCTCTTGATCACTTGATCAAAACGAAGGTTCCAACTCTGAGATGCTTGCTTCAGTCCATAAATGGAACGCTGAAGTTTGCACACTTTATCAGCATCCTTAGGATCGACAAAACCTTCGGGTTGCATCATATACAACTCTTCATCAATGTTGCCATTGAGGAACGCAGTCTTGACATCCATCTGCCATATTTCATAATCATGAAACGCAACAATTGCTAATAAAATCCGAATGGACTTAAACATCGCTATGGGAGAGAAAGTCTCATCGTAGTCAACACCTTGAACTTGTCAAAAACCTTTCGCGACAAGCCGTGCTTTATAGATGGTAACATTACAATCCGCGTCCTTTTTCTTCTTGAAAATCCATTTGCACTCAACGGCCTTTCGGTCGCTAGGAGGGTCCACCAAAGTCCATACTTGGTTTTCGCTCATGGATCCCAATTCGGATTTCATGGCTTCTAGCCATTTCTCAGAGTCTGGGCTCATCATCGCTTCCTCATAGTTAGTAGGTTCACTGTCTTCTACCAACAAGACAGTCAAGACAGGGTTGCCGTACCACTCAGGAGGGGCACACGACATTGTCGACCTACGACGTTCAGTAGCAGCATCGTCCGAAGCTTCATGATCCTTGTCATTAGCTTCCTCTATTGTTGGTGCAGGCGGCACTGGAACAATTTCAGGTGCTGCGCTACTCTCCAACTCAAGAGAAGGTTCAACAACCTCGTCTAGCTCTACTTTCCTCCCACTCACTTCTTTCGAGAGAAACTCCTTCTCAAGAAAGGAACCGTTCTTTGCGACAAACACTTTGCCTTCGGTTCTGTGATAGAAGGTATACCCAATAGTTTCCTTAGGGTATCCTATGAAGACGCATTTCTCCGCTTTGGGTTTGAGCTTGTCCGGCATCAATTTCTAGACGTAAGCTTCGCATCCCCAAACTTTAAGAAACGACAACTTAGGTTTAGCACCAAACCACAGTTCATACGGTGTCGTCTCAACGGATTTAGATGGTGCCCTATTTAAAGTGAATGCAGCGGTTTCTAATGCATAACCCCAAAATTATAACGGCAAATCAGTAAGAGACATCATTGATCGGACCATATCTAATAGGGTTCGATTCCGGCGTTCAGACACACCATTGCGCTGTGGTGTTCCGGGTGGCGTGAGTTGCGAAACGATTCCGCTTGCTTTAAGATGCGTGAGAAAATCATAACTCAAATATTCACCTCCACGATCGGATCGTAGAAACTTAATCTTTCTGTTACGATGGTTCTCCACTTCATTCTGAAATTCCTTGAACTTTTCAAATGTTTCAGATTTATGTTTCACTAAATAGATATACCCATATCTACTTAAGTCATCGGTAAAAGTGAGAAAATAGTGATATCCACCGCGCGTCGAAACACTCATCGGTCCGCATACATCGGTATGTATGATTTCCAACAAGTCCGTTGCTCGCTCCATCATACCGGAGAACGGGGTTTTGATCATCTTGCCCATGAGGCATGGTTCGCATGTGTCAAATGATTCAAAATCAAGAGACTCCAAAAGTCCATCATAATGGAGTTTCTTCATGCGTTTTACACCAATATGACCTAGACGACAGTGCCACAAATAAGTAGTATTATCACTATCTACTTTGCATCTCTTAGCCTCAATGTTATGGATGTGTGTTTCATCCCTTTCGAGATTCAGAAGAAATAAACCATTCACAACAGGTGCATGACCATAAAAGATGTTACTCATATAAATAGAACAACCATTATTCTCCGATTTAAATGAATAACCGTCTTGCAATAAACACGATCCAGAAATAATGTTCATGCTCAACGCAGGCACATAATAACACTTATTAAGGTTTAAAACTAATCCCGAAGGTAAAACTAAGGAGAGCGTGCTGATGGCCATCGCATCAACTCTTGATCCGTTGCCAACGCGCATCGTCACCTCATCCCTCGCAAGCCGCCATCTATTCCGTAGCTCCTGTTTCGAGTTACAAATATTAGCAACTGAACCAGTATCAAATACCCAGGCACTACAACGAGGGCTAGTAAGGAAAACATCAATAACATGTCTATCAAATATACCTTTGATGGTGCCAGCCTTCTTGTCCGCTAAGTACTTCGGACAGTTGCGCTTCCAGTGACCCTTGTCCTTGCAATAGAAGCACTCAGTGTCCGGCTTGGGTCCAGACTTGATCTTCTTCTCAGCAGGGGCAACTTGTCGCCGCCTTTCTTGAAGGGCTTCTTTGCACCCTTACCTTTCTTGAAGGTGGGGGGCTTGTTGAACATCAACACATGATTATCCTTTTTGATGTCCACCTCCGCAGCCTTCAGCTTTGTGAAGAGCTCGGTGATCGTATCAGTGGAACCAATCTGATTATGAGTCACTACAAAACTTTTGTAGCTGGGAGGGAGTGATTGCAGAACCCTGTCAATCTTGAGCTCCTCTGGAATCTTGCAGTCTAGTTGCTCAAGGCGTTGAGTGTAGCCCGACATCTTTATGGCGTGCTCACTAACGGAACTCCCTTCCTCCATCTTGTAGTTAAAGAATTTATCAGAGATTTCATATCTCTCAGAACGGGCCTGAGTCTAAAACATAGTTTTCAGCTCCTCAAGAATCTCAAAGGCCCGGGATAGTCTTCAAAACGATTTTGAAGGTCCGATTCCATAGCAAACAACATGGTGCTCTTAATCACACCATAATCATCTTTGCGCGACTGATAGACAGCTTTCTCATCAGCCGGCGCATCTATAGCAGGGGCGTCACCTAGCGCATTCTCAAGGACATAGTCCTTTTGACCGCCAGAGAGAATGATTCTCAGATTGCGGAACCAGTTGGTGAAGTTAGACCCATTGTTTCTAAGATTTTCTTTCTCAGCGAAAACGTTGAAGTTGAAGTTGGACTTAGCCATTTGATCTACAATATTTGCAAGTACAAATTAGACTATGTTCATGATAACTAGTTCAAATTTTAATCAAATTACTAGATGAACTCCCACTAAATTCAACATCCCTCAAGTTGTTTAGTGAACATGATCCAAATTCACCACACCTAATCTGATCTTCACGAGAAGAGATGTGGTTTCAATGGTGGACAACGAATTGTCGGTCATATCATTCATATGACTCATGCTTAACCTTTCGGTTCATGTGTTCCGAGGCCATGTCTGTACATGCTAGGCTCGTCAAGTAAAACCCAAGTATTTCCGCGTGTGCAAAACTGGCGTGCAACCGTTGTATGTGAACGTAGAGTCTATAGCACCCGATCATCACGTGATGCTTGGACACGACGAACTTTCGCAACGGTGCATACATGGGGAGAACACAGTTTTTATCTTGATCTTTAAGTGAGGAATCATCTTATAATGCTACCGTCGCGATCTAAGCATAATAAGATACATAAAAGGATAAACATCACATGCATATAACTTTATGTGACATGGTATAGCCAATCTTCGCGCAATGATCTCCATCTTGTGCGTGCCGGCATGATCTCCATCACTCCACCATGATTGCCTCCACCACGAATAGCAACTACAACTATTGCTAACTACTTAGCGATAATTAAAGCTATTACCTTGCGTATAAGAAGTTGACACACAGGTCATACACAATTATAAAGACAACCATATGGCTCCTGCCGGTTGTGTACTCATCGACATGCAAGTCATGAAACATTACAAAACATGATCATTGCATACAACATACACATCACATCTTGGGCCATACCATATCACAGAAAACACTCCCTGCAAAAACAAGTTAGACGCCTCTACTTTGTTGTTGCATGTTTTACGTGGCTTATGGGAGTAGCAAGCTAAGAACGATTCTTACCTACGGAAAGCCACAACGGTGATATTATGGTTGCCAAACTCCGGTGTAAATCCCATGACAACTATAGTGAGAGAAACTGGCATCCACCAGCCGCATGTGTGGAACAAGTCACACGTCAAGTGCGGAGCCGGTCTCGCGAACGAGGTCGCGTAAGGTTGGCCTGGACCGCTTCGATCTCACTATCCCGCGTCATAAGAAGTACACAAACAAGAGGCTTGCAACTGAAAACATCAACGCCTGCAACAACCATGTTGCGTTCTACTCGTGAAACACATCTACGCATATATCTAGCTCTGATACCACTGAAGGGTTTTGCAACATAGTAAATCAAAAAAATTCTACGGATGCGAACGGGAAAGCCAAGATCTAATCTAGGAGATGCAAACAACGAGGGGGATTAGATGAGATCTTCATACCCTTGAAGATTCGCACGGCGGAACGTTCGTCGGAACGTGGGTGATGTAGTCGTACTCGCTTCTCCTCCTCGCGATCCAATCCGATCTAACACCGCAAGTGGCGATGCCTCCGAGAGATGCACACGTGCGGCACCTCGACGTCTCCTCCTTCCTAGGTCCAGAAAGTATGGTGGAGAGGCGGATTGTATCGACAACGCGACAGCACGGTGCAAGTGGTGGAGAGTTTCTGCAGCAGGGCTTCGCCTACGTGCGGTCGGGAGGGAGAGAGAGAGGAGGGCAGCAGGGCGGCTAGGTTTGTGGAGGAGGTGTGGGGGGAGGGTGCGCCCCAGCCCTCTATATATAGAGGGGTGGGCGCCAGCCCTAGCCCCTCCCCCAAGCCCTAGGCCGGCGGCCAAGGAGGGAGGAGTGAAGGGCAAGTCCCCCCCTTCTAGAAGCTTTCCTAGGGTTTGCCCTAGATCTGGCCGGCTGGGCCCTATGGGGCCTTGTGCCCCTGGACCAATGCGGCCAGGGAACTCCCTCATAGGCCCATGCCCCCTCCTGGCAGGTGGGGCCATGTTGGTTCCCCTCTGGAAGGTTCTAGAAGCTTCCGGTACAATACCGATTAACCCGAAACAATTCCGAACTCCAAAAACTGCATTGCCTTATATGAATCTTATTCTCCGGACCATTCCGGAACCTCTCGTGATGTCCCGGATCCCATCCGAGACTCCGAACAAAAACTCATAAACCAATTATCCATTCTATCCTAGCGTCGAGACACGTTAAGTGTGTGACCCTTCGGGTTCGAGAATATGCAGACATGATCTTCTATCAATAATCAACAGCGGGGTCTGGAAACCCATATTGACTCCCACACATTCATCTATGATCATATCGGATGAACCATGATGCCAGGATTCAATCAATCCCACATATATATTCCCTTCGTCTCGCGATATTTTACTTGCCCGAGATTTGATCGTCGGTACCGTCATACCTAGTTCAATCTCGTTCACAGCAAGTACTTTACTCGTTCCGTAATCCGATATCACTTTGTGATTAACTCCTTAACCACATGCTTGCAATCGGTGTTGATATCGATTACCGAGTGGGCCCGAAGTATATCTCTCCGACTTGGGAGGGACAAATCCCATCTCGATACATACAACCCAACAGGTACTTTCCGATCACCTGAGAGACACCTTTATGATCACCCTCTCATAGGATGACGTTTGATGACCTCAAAGCTTTCTTCCAATACCAGGGAGTTGTATTATCTCATGGTCTAAGGAATACAATATTTGACATAAGAAAAGCTTCGCAAAGATGAACACGATGACACGATCTAATTGCTTCGCTTAGTTTGGGTCTGTCCATCATATCATTCTCCCAATGATATGATCTCATTATTAATCGACAACTCATGTCTATGGTTAGGAAACCTTAACCATCATTAATCAATGAGCTAGTCCATAGAGGCATACTAGGGACACGGTGTTGTTCATAAACCACACAAGTATTAAAGTTTCTGCTTAATACAATTCTAGCATGGAATATAAACTTTATCATGAACAAGAATTATAAAAATAACATATTTATTATTGCCTCTAGGGCATAATTCCAACAGTCTCCCACTTGCACTAGAGTCAATAATCTAGTTTACATTTGGCAACAATCTCACACCCATGGCACTAAGGTGCTGATCATGTTTTGCACGTGGAAGAGGTTTAGTCAATGGATCTGCGACATTCAGATCTGTATGTACTTTGCTAATCTTCAGATCTCCATTTGCTATATAATCTCGGATTATATGAAACTTGCGGTTGATATGCTTGGTCTTTGGATGATATCTTGGTTCCTTAGCGAGTGCTATGGCGCCAGTGTTGTCACACAATATCTCCAGTGGGTCCAATGCACTTGGAACCACGCCAAGCTCAGTGATGAAGTTCCTGATCCAAACTCCTTCACTTGACGCTTCTGCAGCATCCATGTATTCCGCTTCTACTGTAGATCCCGCGATCATGCTTTGCTTGCAGCTTCTCCAGCTCATAGCTCCTCCATTCAAAATATAAACGTATCCTGTCTGAGATTTAGAATCATCCTTATCGCTGTCGAAACTAGCATCGACGTAACCCTTTACGACGAGTTGTTCATCACCTCCATAGACTAAGAACATTTCTTTAGTCCTATTTAGGTACTTTAGGATGTTCTTCATGGCTGTCCAGTGTTCCACTCCTAGATCACTTTGATATCTGCTCGTCAAACTAAGAGCATTGGACACATCCGGTCTAGTACACAGCATGGCATACATTATAGAACCTATGGCCGAGGCATAAGGCACTTTGCTCATAGCTTCTCTATCATTTACCGTGGCTGGACACTAAGCCTTGCTCAATATCTTACCTGACAACATAGGCACTGAACCTTTCTTTGCCTTATCCATTCTGAACCTTTTCAGAACTTTGTCTAGGTATGTACTCTGGCTTAAAGCTATCAGGCATCTTTGTCTATCTCTATAGATTTTGATGCCCAATATATAAGCAGCTTCACCTAGGTCTTTCATTGAAAAACACTTGTTCAAATAAATCTTCACATCGTTAAGCATGTTAATGTCATTTCCAATAATCAATATGTCATCCACATATAGTACCAGAAATGTCACCGAGCTCCCACTCACTTTCTTGTAGATACAAGCTTCGTAGCAATTCGGAACAAATCCAAAGCTCTTGATCACTTGATCAAAACGAAGGTTCCAACTCCGAGATGCTTGCTTCAGTCCATAAATGGAACGCTGAAGTTTGCACACTTTATCAGCATCCTTAGGATCGACAAAACCTTCGGGTTGCATCATATACAACTCTTCATCAATGTTGCCATTGAGGAACGCAGTCTTGACATCCATCTGCCATATTTCATAATCATGAAATGCAGCAATTGCTAATAAAATCCGAATGGACTTAAACATCGCTATGGGAGAGAAAGTCTCATCGTAGTCAACACCTTGAACTTGTCAAAAACCTTTCGCGACAAGCCGTGCTTTATAGACGGTAACATTACCATCCGCGTCCTTTTTCTTCTTGAAAATCCATTTGCACTCAACGGCCTTTCGGTCGCTAGGAGGGTCCACCAAAGTCCATACCTGGTTTTCGCTCATGGATCCCAATTCGGATTTCATGGCTTCTAGCCATTTCTCAGAGTCTGGGCTCATCATCGCTTCCTCATAGTTCGTAGGTTCACTGTCTTCTACCAACAAGACAGTCAAGACAGGGTTGCCGTACCACTCAGGAGGGGCACGCGACCTTGTCGACCTGCGACGTTCAGTAGCAGCATCGTCCGAAGCTTCATGATCCTTGTCATTAGCTTCCTCTATTGTTGGTGCAGGCGGCACTGGAACAATTTCAGGTGCTGCGCTACTCTCCAACTCAAGAGAAGGTTCAACAACCTCGTCTAGCTCTACTTTCCTCCCACTCACTTCTTTTGAGAGAAACTCCTTCTCAAGAAAGGAACCATTCTTTGCGACAAACACTTTGCCTTCGGTTCTGTGATAGAAGGTATACCCAATAGTTTCCTTAGGGTATCCTATGAAGACGCATTTCTCCGCTTTGGGTTCGAGCTGGTCCGGCATCAATTTATTGACGTAAGCTTCGCATCCCCAAACTTTAAGAAACGACAACTTAGGTTTAGCACCAAACCACAGTTCATACGGTGTCGTCTCAACGGATTTAGAAGGTGCCCTATTTAAAGTGAATGCAACGGTTTCTAATGCATAACCCCAAAATGATAATGGCAAATCAGTAAGACACATCATTGATCGGACCATATCTAATAGGGTTCGATTCCGGCGTTCAGACACACCATTGCGCTATGGTGTTTCGGGTGGCGTGAGTTGCGAAACGATTCCGCTTGCTTTAAGATGCGTGAGAAAATCATAACTCAAATATTCACCTCCACGATCGGATCGTAGAAATTTAATCTTTCTGTTACGATGGTTCTCCACTTCATTCTGAAATTCCTTGAACTTCTCAAATGTTTCAGATTTATGTTTCATTAAATAGATATACCCATATCTACTTAAGTCATCAGTAAAAGTGAGAAAATAGCGATATCCACCGCACGTCGAAACACTCATCGGTCCGCATACATCGGTATGTATGATTTCCAACAAGTCCGTTGCTCGCTCCATCATACCGGAGAACGGGGTTTTGATCATCTTGCCCATGAGGCATGGTTCGCATGTGTCAAATGATTCAAGATCAAGAGACTCCAAAAGTCCATCAGAATGGAGTTTCTTCATGCGTTTTACACCAATATGACCTAGACGACAGTGCCACAAATAAGTAGTATTATCACTATCTACTTTGCATCTCTTAGCCTCAATGTTATGGATGTGTGTTTCATCCCTTTCGAGATTCAGAAGAAATAAACCATTCACAGCAGGTGCATGACCATAAAAGATGTTACTCATATAAATAGAACAACCATTATTCTCCGATTTAAATGAATAACCGTCTTGCAATAAACACGATCCAAAAATAATGTTCATGCTCAACGCAGGCACATAATAACACTTATTAAGGTTTAAAACTAATCCCGAAGGTAAAACTAAGGAGAGCGTGCCGGCGGCCATCACATCAACTCTTGATCCGTTGCCAACGCGCATCGTCACCTCATTCCTCGCAAGCCGCCATCTATTCCGTAGCTCCTGTTTCGAGTTACAAATATTAGCAACTGAACCAGTATCAAATACCCAGGCACTACAACGAGGGCTAGTAAGGAAAACATCAATAACATGTATATCAAATATACCTTTGATGGTGCCAGCCTTCTTGTCCGCTAAGTACTTTGGACAGTTGCGCTTCCAGTGACCCTTGTCCTTGCAATAGAAGCACTCAGTGTCCGGCTTGGGTCCAGACTTGAGCTTCTTCTCAGCAGGGGCAACGCGCTTGTCGCCGCCTTTCTTGAAGGGCTTCTTTGCACCCTTACCTTTCTTGAAGGTGGGGGGGCTTATTGACCATCAACACATGATTATCCTTTTTGATGTCCACCTCCGTAGCCTTCAGCTTTGCGAAGAGCTCGGTGATCGTATCAGTGGAACCAATCTGATTATGAGTCACTACAAAACTTTTGTAGCTGGGAGGGAGTGATTGCAGAACCCTGTCAATCTTGAGCTCCTCTGGAATCTTGCAGTCTAGTTGCTCAAGGCGTTGAGTGTAGCCCGACATCTTTATGGCGTGCTCACTAACGGAACTCCCTTCCTCCATCTTGTAGTTAAAGAATTTCTCAGAGATCTCATATCTCTCAGAACGGGCCTGAGTCTGAAACATAGTTTTCAGCTCCTCAAGAATCTCAAAGGGCCCGGGATAGTCTTCAAAACGATTTTGAAGGTCCGATTCCATAGCAAACAACATGGTGCTCTTAATCACACCATAATCATTTTTGCGCGACTGATAGACAGCTTTCTCATCATCCGGCGCATCTACAGCAGGGGCGTCACCTAGCGCATTCTCAAGGACATAGTCCTTTTGACCGCCAGAGAGAATGATTCTCAGATTGCGGAACCAGTTGGTGAAGTTAGACCCATTGTTTCTAAGATTTTCTTTCTCAGCGAAAACGTTGAAGTTGAAGTTGGACTTAGCCATTTGATCTACAATATTTGCAAGTACAAATTAGACTATGTTCATGATAACTAGTTCAAATTTTAATCAAATTACTAGATGAACTCCCACTAAATTCAACATCCCTCAAGTTGTTTAGTGAACATGATCCAAATTCACCACACCTAATCTGATCTTCACGAGAAGAGATGTGGTTTCAATGGTCGACAACGAATTGTCGATCATATCATTCATATGACTCATGCTTAACCTTTCGGTTCATGTGTTCCGAGGCCATGTCTGTACATACTAGGCTCGTCAAGTAAAACCCAAGTATTTCCGCGTGTGCAAAACTGGCGTGCACCCGTTATATGTGAACGTAGAGTCTATAGCACCCGATCATCACGTGGTGCTTGGACACGACGAACTTTCGCAATGGTGCATACATGGGGAGAACACGGTTTTTATCTTGATCTTTAAGCGAGGAATCATCTTATAATGCTACCGTCGTGATCTAAGCATAATAAGATACATAAAAGGATAAACATCACATGCATATAACTTTAGGTGACATGGTATAGCCAATCTTCGCGTAATGATCTCCATCTTGTGCGTGCCGGCATGATCTCCATCACTCCACCATGATTGCCTCCACCACGAATAGCAACTACAACTATTGCTAACTACTTAGCGATAAGTAAAGCTATTACATGGCGTATAAGAAGTTGACACACAGGTCATACACAATTATAAAGACAACCATATGGCTCCTGCCGGTTGTGTACTCATCGACATGCATGTCATGAAACATTACAAAACATGATCATTGCATACAACATACACATCACATCTTGGGCCATACCATATCACAGAAAACACTCCCTGCAAAAACAAGTTAGACGCCTCTACTTTGTTGTTGCATGTTTTACGTGGCTTATGGAAGTAGGAAGCTAAGAACGATTATTACCTACGGAAAGCCACAACTGTGATATTATGGTTGCCAAACTCCGGTGTAAATCCCATGACAACTATAGTGAGAGAAACTGGCATCCACCAGCCGCATGTGTGGAACAAGCCACACGTCAAGTGCGGATCCGGTCTCGCGAACGAGGTCGCGTAAGGTTGGCCTGGACCGCTTCAATATCACTATCTCGCATCATAAGAAGTACACAAACAAGAGGCTTGCAACTGAAAACATCAATGCCCGCAACAACCATGTTGCGTTCTACTCGTGAAACACATCTACGCATAGATCTAGCTCTGATACCACTGAAGGTTTTCGCAGCATAGTAAATCAAAAAAATTCTACGGATGCGAACGGGAAAGCCAAGATCTAATCTAGGAGATGCAAACAACGAGGGGGATTAGATGAGATCTTCATATCCTTTAAGATTCGCACAGCGGAACGTTCTTCGGAACATGGGTGATGTAGTCGTACTCGCTTCTCCTCCTCGCGATCCGATCCGATCTAACACCGCAAGTGGCGATGCCTCCGAGAGATGCACACGTGCGACACTATAAGGTTCCCAACCTTTAATAAGGTAGAGATCCCTGTGTTTACAATGCTAGTCCCTGGATCAATAGCTAGCATCCACAGTTAAGATGTAATATCAAGAAACAAAGGTCATAATACAACTTTATAACCAGGAATAAAATAAATTATTACATCTTACATAGCTCATTTAGCTATCTCATTACAATGCAGCAGAATATAACAATAGCATGGGGTCCTTCATCTTCAAAGTGCCACAGGCAGACATGTTGGTTGTAGACTTGTAATCCTAATCATTAAACTTCACTAATATCAAACAAACCTGCAACATAACAAGTTACAGCCACAAGGGTCAATATATTTGAATTGTATTGGCAAGTGATACTATGGTAGTATAGTGGAGTCTATCATCTATATGCATTTGGCTAAGTGGAGCTTAGGCTTGCATTGCTCAAAATAGATTTTCCTTATCATTTGAAAACACTAAGTTTTGCTTGACAAAATCTTTCCCAAGGCATCTCCCAATAGAAATTGGTTATCCTTCAACCCTTGTTCAACCACAAGTTTTTAACTTAGAAATTGGGATGAGGAGATTCTTGATAGCTTCCATTTCTTGATGCTCAAATTGTCCTTTACCAGGGACATGGCTAAGTACTTAGATTTTACACTCTGCAGAGGTGGTGCACTTTCCCCACAAGACTTGGTTTCACCAAGACAAGATCTTTCAGAAGCCTTCCCTTAGACCAAAATGGACGCGCTCCAACCTATCAAACCCCTACCACCAACTGTCCATTTGGCTAAGTTATTGCAACCTATATGATCCAGGCAGAGCCCATAATGCCAAGTGGCTGCACTTGAAGATTCTCAACATTTGACATCTCAAATCTCTTTGTTCCTGGGTGGCCATCCACAAGTGAGATACACAAGGTAAACCATAGAAATGGGCCTTGTGAACCACTCAACACAAACCATTCCTTCCATTCCACCTAGGTGATTCATTCACTTAGTTGTTTTATTAAACAAAACTCAAGTCCTCAGACTTAGAAATTTTCCATAGCATGAATTTATATTCCACCCTTGCTTTCTACTAGCTAAGCTAAGCATGATAGTAGTAGGAATCTTAACTTAGGAAATTTCTACTAAGGTTTCATCTATTAGGATTTCCCATAGCATAGTTTATACTTAGCAAAATTCCATGCAAGTCCTACTTAGAAATATCACTAATGCATAGTGAAAATAATGGGACAAAAGTATGAAGCATCACTTGCCTTTTTGGTAGAGAATATAAGTTCACTCCTTGATCTTGAAATGTTCACACTCTTCAAATTTCACTACAATTCAATCAAGCAAGCAATATTTCAATCTACCATTCAAGCAAAATATCACATAAAATGATAGAAACAAAACAATGCATGCAAGCATGCCAAACTTTGTTTTATTTACAAAAGTGGTTTATAATATGTTATAAACATTATAAAACACTTATTGTTCATTTTATAAAGTGGCAAATCCATTTGCAAAAGATTCTATCTCTAAACCATTTTTTTAAACCAAATCATTATTTCATGTGGTTGAAAATGCTGTTAGCAAAGTAATAATATTTATAGGGTTGACCATATACATTTTCAAATCATAAAACTTGGTGTTTGGGCCAGAGAGTTTATTCCAAAACATTTTCCAAAGATTTTTCTCCCAAAAGCATTTTTAATAAATAAACATTATTTTTATTTGACTAGAAATGGTTTAAATTAAGAGTTTATTCTTTTGCTTCACCAAATACATTTTTGAAACCACAAAGTGATTCCTATGGTCAGTAGGTTCAAAACAAACCATTTGCCAAAGATTTTATCCCCAAAATTATTTTAGAACAATTTTTATATTCTAAACATGCATACACAAGTTTCTGCAAAAACAAACAATTTAACAGAAGCTTTTTACTAAACAAAGTGCATGGTTGGATAGGGCTTGTCTTGCTGAATCCATTGATATAAAATTTGAAAAATGTGGACCTGTGGTTTGAAAGTTATGAATTTTGCAAGTTTACTAATTCAATAGATCAAATTCTGTTTTAATTCAACACACTGGTCACGCGTCGCTTTCTTATTGGTGCGTACCGTTTCGCGCGGATCGGTCACTATGAGGCGTTAGATCTAAGTTGGGTCGAGCGGAACAGATCTATCCGTAATGGTTCAGTTAAGTCATCTATCGTATCCCTACGATCTGCATCTAACGGGTGGAGACGATCTGACCATACTCTGGCGGCGCTCAGCGGCAGCGCGCGACGGCGACGCTCGGCTAGCGGCGGAGCTAGCAAAATAGGAAGCAAGGAAGGTAGAGAGGTGGCTCACCGTGATCGCCGTGGCACGGGGATGCTCAACCTGCGCGCGTTGGTCGAAGGGGCGCACGAGGTTGATCGGAATTCCTCGCCGGAGATAGGGGTGGCGCCAGGAGTTTCTGCTTGTCGACGAGAAGGGGGCTTCGGTGCATGCCAGAGGGAGAGGAGATTATGATTAGACGTGGCGAATATGCATGCGTGAAAGAGAAAGGGAGGGGCGGTCTAGTTCTTACCCGAGGCTTCGCCGGAGAGGAAACAAACGGCAGCGGTGCTTGGTGTCGTCGTTGTCGAGGCTCTGGGGCACGCGCGAGCGAGCTAATGCCACTAGGAGGTGCGCCAGGGTCTGTGGAGCACGCGTGTGTGGTCGAGTGGGCGAGGGGCGGCAGGGTTCGGCCGTAATTGTCGCTGGAGTGTCGTCGGACAGAGGAGCTTCGAGGTAAAAATTCCGCGGCCTGGTGGCTCCTGTGGGGTGAGGTCTGGGAGAAAGGGAGAGGAGACGCAGGCGACTAAGTACGCGTCATCACGGGGTCGTTTAATGGCATCGTTACTGCGTATTAACGCGAGGAAACGGCGACAGAACGGCCGGGAAGGAAAGAGGGGGCGTGGTCACCGCGGGGAGGAAGAAGGTGAGGTGGCAGTGGGGTCCATTGTCAGCGTAAGGGAGAGAGGGGGAGTGGGTCCGGGCGTTCAGCGATTGAGTGGGTGAGTGTCTGAGTGAGAAGACGTTTCGGGGATAGAGGGGTGAGGTGGGATGCTGGGCCTTGTTGGGCTGGTCGGGCTGGGCTGCATCTATTCACACATTTTTTTTGTTCAGATTCTTTTTCTTTTTCCATTTCTTTAATTCTGTTTTGATTTTGAATAAGCAATTCAAACACTCATTTGAATTCAAACCTTTGCCATATTTTCTGAATAATCAAACACTATTTAATACCACATTCTGATGTCAAATTTAGAATAAAACTTTTATGCCTTAAGTGCCTTTTTAATTATTTAAAGTAGGTCCTTGTATTAATTCATTCAGGATTTAATAATGTTTTTTAAATTCCATTTGAATTCTAAATCCTTCCAAACCTTTCAGTAAGTTCTATTTACTCAATAGGGTGTAAAAAATAATTCATCTTGATTTATTTGGAAAGTATTTAATATGATTCATAAATCATTTGAATTGGGTATTTGTTTTAATTCCAATGGAATTTAAATATAGTTTTAATTCCCTAAAGTTTATTTGGAAGATTTCTTTAATCTTAATTAGGTTGAATTAAACCACTTTTATTTCACTTGGGTAAATTCCAAAATACTATTTTCTCATGCATTATATAATTATTCTTATTAAAGATTTGTCTTTATTAAAATAGGGATAGAATGGTTAATGTCATTTTATTTTATTTTGAAAATTCTTTATCCTTTTATTTTATTTGATTTGGATTATATTCATTCCATTTGCTTAATAGATTAGGCCAAGATTTATTTGGTCTTTCAAAAATTCTTTATTTAATATTTCTATCTTTGTCTTATAAAATTCATATCTTTTTATTTATAGATCCAAACTTGGTGATTCTATTTTGTGAAATCTTATTTAATATTTGTTTATCCTTTTAAATATATTTAGGATTATTTGCTCACCATTTGGTATGGATTTTAGATAAGGGCTTAATTAGCTTTGGGAATTCAATTCCTTATCTTATTAAATTCATAAGTTTTTATTTATGGTTCCAAATTAAGTGAATCCAATTCATATGGTTTTATAATATTTCTATTTGTCTTTCTTGATCATTTATAAATGTTTGATGATAAATTTTTATATGGATCAAATCCATAGGCTTGGAGATAACTTGGAAATGATTTTTATACCATTAGGGTTTAGGGTTTGGATTTATTTTCCAAGTGTTTAAATTTCCAGATGCATTTAATGAGGAGAGCATTTTATTTGATTTGAATTTTAGTTGGATTCAAACACTAACCAAAGTTTGTTCAATATGGGATTTTAAGTTTCCATTTAGAAACAAAAGTTTCTTTTTACCCTAAAATTCAACAATAATTTATTTGTTTATTTATTTTTCACATTACAAGATTGGAAAATCTTGGGATGTGACAGGCACCTCGACGTCTCCTCCTTCCTCGGTCCAAAAAGTATGGTGGAGAGGCGGATTGGATCTACAACGCGACAGCGCGGTGCAAGTGGTGGAGAGTTTCTGCAGCAGGGCTTCGCCTACGTGCAGTCGGGAGGGAGAGAGAGAGAGGAGGGCAGCAGGGCGGCCAGGGTTGTGGAGGAGGTGTGGAGGGAGGGTGTGCCCCAGCCCTCTATATATAGAGGGGTGGGAGCCAGTCCTAGCCCCTCCCCCAAGCCCTAGGCCGGCGGCCAAGGAGGGAGGAGTGGGGGGCAAGTTCCCCCCCCTCCTTCTAGAAGCTTTCCTAGGGTTTGCCCTAGATCTGGCCAGCTGGACCCTATGGGTCCTTGTGCCCCTGGCCCAATGCGGCCAGGGCACTCCCTCATAGGCCCATGCCCCCTCCCGGCAGGTGGGGCCACATTGGTCCCCCTCCGGAAGGTTCTAGAAGCTTCCGGTACAATACCGATTAACCCGAAACAATTCCGAACTCCAAAAATTGCATTGCCTTATATGAATCTTATTCTCCGGACCATTCCGGAACCTCTCGTGATGTCACGGATCCCATCCGAGACTCCGAACAAAAACTCATAAACCAATTATCCAATCTATCCTAGCGTCGAGACACGTTAAGTGTGTGACCCTTCGGGTTCGAGAATATGCAGACATGATCTTCTATCAATAATCAGCAGCGGGGTATGGAAACCCATATTGACTCCCACACATTCATCTATGATCATATCGGATGAACCACGATGCCAGGATTCAATCAATCCCATATATATATTCCCTTCGTCTCGCGATATTTTACTTGCCCGAGATTTGATCGTCGGTACCGTCATACCTAGTTCAATCTCGTTCACAGCAAGTACTTTACTCGTTCCGTAATCCGATATCAGTTTGTGATTAAATCCTTAACCACATGCTTGCAAGCGGTGTTGATATCGATTACCGAGTGGGCCCGAAGTATATCTCTCCGACTTGGGAGGGACAAATCCCATCTCGATACATACAACCCAACAGGTACTTTCCGATCACCTGAGAGACACCTTTATGATCACCCTCTCATAGGATGACGTTTGATGACCTCAAAGCTTTCTTCCGATACCAGGGAGTTGTATTATCTCATGGTCTAAGGAATACAATATTTGACATAAGAAAAGCTTCGCAAAGATGAACACGATGACACGATCTAATTGCTCCGCTTAGTTTGGGTTTGTCCATCATATCATTCTCCCAATGATATGATCTCATTATTAATCGACAACTCATGTCTATGGTTAGGAAACCTTAACCATCATTAATCAATGAGCTAGTCCATAGAGGCATACTAGGGACACGGTGTTGTTCATAAACCACACAAGTATTAAAGTTTCCGCTTAATACAATTCTAGCATGGAATATAAACTTTATCATGAACAAGAATTATAATAATAACATCTTTATTATTGCCTCTAGGGCATAATTCCAACACCTGTGATGTATGAAGAAGCGATGATGAGTTCCAACAAATGGTTATAAGCCATGAAATCCGAGATGGAATCCATGTACGAAAACCAGGTTTGGACCTTGGTGGACTTACCTCACGACCGAAAGGCCGTGGAGAATAAATGGATTTTCAAAAGGAAAATTGATGCTGATGGTAATGTAACCGTCTATGAAGCTCGACTTGTCGCAAAGGGGTTTCGACAAATTCAAGGAGTTGACTATGATGACACATTCTCTCCCGTAGCGATGCTAAAGTCAGTTAGGATTATGTTAGCAATTGCTGCATATTTTGACTATGAGATATGGCAGATGGATGTAAAAACTGCGTTCCTCAATGGCAATATTGAAGAAGAGTTGTATATGATACAACCAATGGGTTTTGTCGATCCTAAGGATGCTAACAAGGTATGCAAGCTTCAGCGATCCATCTATGGACTGAAGCAAGCATCCCGGAGTTGGAATCTCCGCTTTGATGAGGTGATCAAAGAGTTTGGATTTGTCCAAACTTATGGAGAGGCTTGTATTTACAAGAAAATGAGTGGGAGCAATGTGGCATTTCTGATATTATATGTGGATGACATATTATTGATCGGAAATGATATAGATCTTTTAAACAGTGTTAAAAGTTATGTAAATAGCAAATTTTAAATGAAGTACCTAGGTGAAGCGTCATACATATTAGGCATAAAGATCTATAGAGATAGATCAAGGCGCCTAATAGGGATATCACAAAGTACATACCTTGATAAGATTTTAAAGAAGTTTAAAATGGACGGAAGTAAGAAGGGGTTCTTACCTATGTTGCAAGGAAAGACATCGAGTAAGACTCAAAGTCCGGCTATGGCGGAAGAAAGAGAGTAATGGACAAAGTCCCCTATGCTTCAGCCATAGGCTCTATAATGTACACCATGCTATGTACAAGACCGGATGTGTTACATGCTATTAGTTTGACTAGTAGGTACCAATCGGATCCAGGATCGAAACACTGGATAGCGGTCAAGAATATCCTTAAGTACTTGTGAAGAACTAAGGATATGTTTCTTGTATACGGAGGTGAAGAAGAGCTCGTCGCTAAGTGTTATATCGACGCTATCTTTAACACCGATCCGGATGACTCTAAGTCTCACTCCGGATACGTATTTCTCATGAATGGTGAAGTGGTTAGTTGGAGGAGTTCCAAAAAACCCGTGGTGGCGGGATCAACAACGGAGGCCGAATATGTTGCTGCTTCAGAAGCGGCTCAAGAAGCAGTTTGGATGAAGGAGTTCATTACCGAACTAGGTGTGGTTGCGAGCGCGTTGGACCCAATGGTGATCTATTGTGACAACAATGGTGCCATAGCCAATGCCAAAGAACCAAGGTCTCACAATAATTCCAAGCATATTAAGCGCCGATTTCACTCCATCCGCGAGCATGTCAAGGATGGAGATATAAAGATTTGTAAAGTAGACACGGATCTCAATGTAGCAGATCCGTTGACTAAAACTCTCCCTAGAGCAAAACATGATCAACACCAGAACTCCATGGGTGTTAGATTTATCACTATGTAACTAGATTATTGTCTCTAGTGCAAGTGGGAGACTGAAGGGAATATGCCCTGAGAGGCAATAATAAAGTGGTTATTATGTATATTCCAAGTATATGATAGATGTTTATTTTGCATGCTATAATTGTATTAATACGGAAACATTAATACATGTGTATTTAATAAACAAACAGAAAGTTCCTAGTTATGATCTCTCATAAACTAGCTCGTTGATTAACAAGATGATCAAGGTTTCCTGATCATGGACATTGGATGTTGTTAATAATGAGGTCACAACATTATTGGAGTGGTGTGATAAACATTCATCTGAAGTATAGCATTACGATCAAAGTCATTGAGTTTATATTGCTATAACAACATACGAAGTGATCCTAATCCTTAGACCATGAGATCATGCCAATCACTAACACTGGAAGAGTATCTTGATAACATCAAACGTCACACCGTAACAGGGTGATTATAAAGATGGGCTCAGTACTATTAAAGTGTTATGTTGAGGCCCATGGATCGAGAGTGGAATTTGTTCATCCCGATGACGGATAGATATGCTCTGGGCCCTCTCGGTGATATCACATTGATTAGCTTGCAAGCAAGTGATTTGATCACTAGAATGTTATATCACGGGAACAAAAAAGAGTACTTGTCAGTAACGAGATCAAACTAGGTATGGAGATACCTATGATCGAATCTTGGACATGTAATATATCGTGAAACAAAAGGATTAAGATACTAGCGTAAAAGGTTCTCGCGATCACAAGAAAGTCATTGTTGAATGTGTGGGAGTCAGTATGGATCTCTAGGTCCCGCTTCTGATTATTGATCTGAGAGGGGTCTCGATCATGTCCGCATTATTCGCGAACCGTAGGGTGACACACTTAAGAGACACCGACACCATTTGGAGCAAAAGTTTCATGCTGAAAAAAATAACAAGCACCAGAATTTATTTCACTAGATACCGAAACGGGTTTTCGGGTGAAATTGCAGAAAGTGTTTTTGCATGTGAAATGAAATACTAGCAAGGGGTTATATGTGAATGTTTGTCATTAAAGTAATTGACAAAATTCTGAATAAATAAAAGGAGTTTTATTTAATGAGAGTTTGCATTAAATTTGGTGGAAATTTAACGGGAATTTGAGTGGGTTTTTGAGTGGAGAAAATTGAAGGGCATTTTGTGAGTGGAGTGTCCACCCACATGAATGGAGGGAGGGCAAGGGGCAGCCCCCATGCTCCGGACACCCCCTTGGGGTTCCCCCTCCTCCTATAAAAGGAGCCCCCTCATTCTCTCTCACTCACACCTCCTCGTGAAGGATCTCTCCCCCTCTAGTATTTATCCCCCATGGTCTCGTACTAGCGAGATACATGTTCCCGGTCGCTATTCATGAAGAAAGAGTTGTGCTTCCGTTGCATCGCTAGAGCGAGGAGGTGGAGGTTGCTCGATGCCTCAAACGTGTGTGTGAGCACGGATGCGCCTCTGATTTGCGGCGCTAGGACTTCATCTCGATCTTGAGATCGGCAAGATATCGTCTATATCAACTACAAGTTCAACCTCGTTAAGATTTGTCGGTCTTCAAGGGTATGATCTCTACGGATGTATATCCACCTGTTTCTTGTATCTAGTAAATAGATCTTGGTACATAGTTGTTCCCATCATAGGAAAAAAAATTCTATGCTGCGAACCGTACAACAATCTAGATACGTATTTACTTTGAAGGTGCAGCAATGAGCTGGAGGAGTGCTAAGTAAAGCGTTGTGGCAAGATCTTCAACTAAATCGGAATACATAGATGTTTCGAAGGCTTCACAAGAGGCGATATGGATGAAGGAGTTCATTAGGGAGCTTGGTGTGGTTCCTAGTGTGTTGGACTCAATGGCCATCTACTATGACAACATGGGTGCCATAGCCAATGCATAGGTCCAAGGTCACACAAGAAGTTGAAGCATATCAAGCTACGTTTTTATGCTATTCACGAGCATGTCCAAGATGGTGACATAAAGATTTGCAACGTACACACAGATCTGAATGAGGCAGATCCGTTGACTAAACCTCTCTCTAGGGAAAAACATGACCAACACCAGAACGCCATGGGTGTTAGGTACATCACAATGTAATCTAGATTATTTACTCTAGTGCAAGTGAGAGACTGTCGGAGATATGCCCAAGAGGCAATAATAAAATGGTTATTATTATATCTTTGTGTTTATGATAAATGTTTACATCCCATGCTATAATTGTATTAACCGGAAACATTAATAATTGTGTGTTTTGTAAACATAAAAGAGTCCCTAGAAAGCCTCTTGTTAAACTAGCTTGTTGATTAATAGATGATCATGGTTTCCTGATCATGGACATTAGATATTATTAATAACAAGGTCATATCATTAGGAGAATGATGTGATGGACACACTCCTATTGTTAGCGTAGCGTAAGATCAAAGTCATTTAGAGTTCGTTTGTTACAAGCTTTCAAATACATAATAACCTAATCCTCTGACCATGATATCATGTTAATCATCATCACCGAATGGATGCTTTGATGACATCAAACACCACTTCATAACTGGGTGGTTATAAAGGTGGCATTAGGTATTCTGAAAGTATGTGTTGAGGCACATGGATCAAGAGTGGGATTTTTTCATCTATATACGGATAGATATACTCTGGGCCCTATCGGTGGAATGTCATCCAATTGTCTTGCAAGCATGTGACTAGGTCACAAGGTATGTCATATCACGGAATGAGTAAAGAGTACTTATCGGTAATGAGGTTGAACTAGGTATAGAGATACCCACGATCAAACCTCGGATAAGTAAAATATCGTGCGACAAAGGGAATATGTATCGTATGTAAATGGTTCATTCGATCATGAAGTCATCGTAGAAATATGTGGGAGCCATTATAGATTTCCAGATCCCACTTATGGTTATTAATCGGAGAGGTGTATCGATCATGTCTGCATAGTTCACGAACCCTAGGGAGACACACTTAATGATTCGATGTTGTTTGAGTAGATATGGAATGTGAGTTGGAGACCAAATGTTGCTCGGAGTCTCGGATTGGATCCAGAACATCACCAAGAGATCCAGAATGGTCCAGAGAATAAGATTCATATAAGGAAAGTCAATTTCTGGGGTTCGGAAACGTTTTCGGTGTTTTGACCGGAAGCTTCTAGAATGTTCTGGAAGGTCCACCACCCCGGAGGGGGGCACTTGGGATGCGTCATACCCTAGTGAGGCTGGTGGCATCATGCCCTAGGCCAAGGACTAGGAAGAGAGAAACAAACTCTAGTTTGGAAAGTCAAATCCTAGTTAGGGAAGGAAAGGGAAACCTTGAGGGACAAGTCCTTCCTCTCCCGTTCCTTGCCGCCGGCCTAGAGGAGTTGGGGAAGGACTCGACCAGGGGTGGGAACCTTGGCCGTAGCCCCCACTCATATAAGGAGGGGTGAGGGTTGTGCCTCGCAGCCGCTGAAGAGCCGGCGTATTTCGAGCACGCTCTAGCTGACACAGCGTGGCAACGCGCCATGGAAGAGGAAATGGAGTCGATCCTCGACAACAAGACCTGGCAGCTGACAACTCTACCAGAAGGACACCGCGCAATTGGACTCAAGTGGGTGTTTAAGGTAAAAAGGACCCCGAGGGGCAGATCATCAAGCACAAGGATCGATTGGTGGCCAAGGGCTATGCGCAGTGCCAAGGTATTGACTTCGATGAAGTTTTTGCACCTATGGCGCGACTGGAGATGGTGAGATTGCTGCTGGTTGTGGCGGCACACTCAGGCTGGCAGGTTCATCACATGGACGTGAAGTCCGCGTTCCTCAACGGCGAACTTGTTGAAGAGGTGTACGTGCAGCAACCTCCTGGCTTCGTCAACAGCAGGCACGGTGGCCATGTCCTCAAGATCCATAAGGCCCTGTACAGCCTTCGACAAGCGCCGCGGACCTGGAACTCCAAGCTTGACAACAAGCTCAGACTGCTTGGTTTTGAACGGTGTCCACATGAGCACGCATTGTACCGGCGCAGCCAGGAGCACTCCTTTCTCCTGATTGGCGTCTATGTTGACGATCATATCATCACAAGCCCCTGCACCGACGCCATCCGCGAGTTCAAGGAGCAGATGCACGGTGTGTTTCGCATGAGCGACCTCGGACTCCTGAGCTACTACTTGGGGATCGAGGTCGATCAGCGCGATGGCGGCATCACGCTCTGTCAGGCCAGCTATGCGCACAAAATCCTCGAGGCAAAAGGAATGCAGGACTGCAACCCGTGCCACACCCCAATGGACACTCGTCTGAAGATTGGGAAGAGCAATGGTGGCGATCATGTCGATGCTACAATGTATCGCAGCATCATCGGCACTTTGCGATATTTGGTGAACTCCCGTCTTGATCTTGCATACGCGGTGGGTTTTGCTAGCCGGTTCATGGAAGCTCATGGTGTTCATCACTGGTCCCTTGTCAAACAGATACTCAGGTATGTCAGGGGTACTGTTGGTTTTGGCTGCCGTTGCTCAGGTTCCAGCCAGGAACTAGTGGGATACAATGACAGTGACTATGCGGGAGATGTAGATGATCAGAAGAGTACAGGTGGTACTGTATTTTTCTTGGGATCAAGCATCATCACTTGGAGCTCACAGAAGCAGAGGATAATTACACAATCATCGTGTGAAGCCGAGTACATCGTAGCTGCAACAGCTGCAAGTCAGGCTGTTTGGCTCAGCAGGCTGCTCGGTGAGATTCTTGGAAAGGAACCGAACAAGGTGAAGCTATGCGTGGATAACAAATATGCAATCGCCCTATGTAAGAATCCAGTTTTCCATGACCGTAGCAAGCACATAGACACTGGCCATCACTACATACACGAGTGCGTCGAGGAAGGGAAGATCGAGGTTGTCCACTCCGCACAAATGATCAGCTGGACGACATCCTCACCAAGGCTCTGGGTCGTGCCAAGTTCGTCGAGATGCGCCAGCGTCTTCGGGTTCTTGAGGTAAGACCAACACAGGATTAGGGGGTGAATTGAAGTCACAAACTTCAGTTAATCCTCTTGTCTGAAGAAACGCACACAGTTCATGTTTTGTTGTCTCTAAGTTCAGTTCAGGCTCTTGGCGACAGTCTGTTCTTTCAGTTTGCAAATAACTTGGGCAGCTGGTCCAGTCTGTTCGTCAGCTGTCCGTTGTAGTCCTAGTCAGTAGCTAGGTTAGTTAGTTAGTAATCTTCTCCACCGCTAAGGACGGATCATGGGATGGCATGGTCGAATCTGTCTTGGCGGTTATCGTGGACACTCTCACAGGTTGTGGGATGGCATGACGAATGACTCTGGGGCTGCCCGCAAGTTTAGGTGATTCAGTTAGCTTGTCCCTGGGAGAGTATAAGAGGAATAACAGAAACCAAAAAACGCTATAAGTTGTTGCACGCAGCACAAACATCTGATTCTCCACTGTCGTGTTCAGCCCAACCTCTCTCTCTCCCTCTAATCCCTGCAGATCTTAGTCGTTGGCAACGTCACTAATACCGCTATTGCTCGCTGCACAGTAAATGTGGTCAATTTCAGTTAACAACTTGACAATTGCCGTAGCAAGAAGGCAGGTTTCGGTTGACAAAGTGGATTTCTGCCAATGAAACATGGAAGATTCGACAGGATTGCTCTGAAAGCCCGACAAGATTAATCGCCGGTCCTCGAGCCTGGACCAGAGACGCGGTTGACATGGACTCACCATACGCGCTTAATTCCCCTCTCAGAAATCAACTCCGTTCTAAGACAGCTTTGCGTGTCATACTCTCAGTTACGTACAGTACACTGCAGTGCATGGCGCCAGTTAGTGGTATATAGTGCGCGCTTCCCTGTCGCCCATGCTCAATCGCTCGATGTGACCACGATACTTTAGTCCAGCCGGCACCCAAGCTCATGATCGACTTGCCTTGGATTAGATTTTAGAAAAACGGGTCGTGATTGAATGCGTGGCACTGTCACAGATCGCTGACAACATATTCGCATTCTCTCATTCCTTTGATCCGTGTGTCTGCAGTCACCTGCTAAACACATCTACGACACAGTCAACTAACAGGAAATGCCATAACGGTGCGCTCGCTGACAGTACTTGAATTAGTAATTAAAACGCAAACAGTAGAGTGCGGCCGAACACATGGTCGGCGTTTGTCTCATGCACGACTTAATTATGCCATCTCCGTCCAGAATGGACGGCCAGTGGCGCACCGGCTCCATTTCTTTGGGGAAAAGACTAGCAAGCAATCAACCGATCCCCCTACCTAATGTTCTAGTAATGCTAGGTGATTAGTGACAGTGGATTCCACTTGGCGATCAACTATATACATGGATCTGTTAGTGGTTAGCTTGTACCGGTGAATAACCTTGAGCAATCAGCGGATTTCTAGCCGTGATTGTGTTTGTGTATAGTATTGCACAAGAGGCCAGCGGCGAGGGAAAAAAATACAAAACTCGTGTTGTTTTGATAGGCTTGCCACAGGTATGACAAGTGGCGGCGCTAAGAGTTTCTCCAGCGGCGTCACAAATATGTGTTTTGACTGTTCCAAATAATATCTATTTGGGACGTTTTAACAAAAGTACGAATTGATAGGAGAGGATCATTTCAGCGGCATCCACGTCTTTGTTTTTGTTTTTTAGCGACACTTAAGATTTAAAACATATGGCCAAATCTCATACAAAATTAGGTCAGTACAATAAAATTGAAATTAAACACCAAAATTGAAACTAATCTAACCCTAAAACTAGTCAGAGTCGGAGTCAGAGTCAAGGAAAATGGCGCCGCCTAACAACAACATGCACACGACGACCATGTAGCATAGCATGTCCTCTGCATCGTTAGGCTCGTGTGTGATTTCAGGCATGGCCGACGGTGTCAGCGTTGGTTGTACTGTCTCGTTGGTGAACTCGGTTACCATGTCCTCCCATTGATGTCATTGTTGTCTTCTTTCTCCTCCTCCTCTTCCCCCTCCTCCTCCTCCTCCTTGGGTTCTGTCTTCACTGCCGACGGTTGCTACCCCTGCAAGGCGTCCATGTAGCATGTCTAGTATATGAGATAATCACGCTCTATCATAGGGAAGTCGTCGGCAACTCCTCTAGCTCCGGCTTGGTCTCTGATATGGCCGGTAATCCACTTGCCGTTGTGAACCTTTAGGTCCGAATTGGTGTGTGGCAGAATGGATCTGGCACGTGGCTGGCGGCTATAACGGATTCAACCATTTGGTTTGGCGCAACCCAACAAACAAGTCGTCGATTTGCCGGATTTCTTAACTTGGTTGGCACATGGTGGACTTGGTAGGCCCGACACACGGTCTTGTGCTCGTCTGCAAAGATGATGTCCTACTAGGTCGACACTGGCGTGTACTTAGGGTTCCACATGCCTTGCTAATAGAAAGGAGACGAAGTGGGGCTAGATAAAGGCTGCACTACGTGACATGGTTATACCCTACGGGTACACGACATTGGTATACCTGGTCCAGCCCAAGGAAGGTCCATGAAGATATACGCGGCCTGCGGGAACTTTCGGGTGGCCCAAGCCCATGACGCCTTTGGATCCTTGGAGAACAAGACTAGAGTAGATAGAATTTCAAAGGGGTAAACCCTAATCTGTAACCGACTCGACCTGATGCCCTAGAACTGCCTATCTATATAAAGGCTAGGAGGGCACGGCGAGGAGGTCATCTCAACTCACCGCATACACACCTCTCAAAGGATACGGATGTCGCCTAGAGGGGGGGGGGGTGAATAGGCGATTAAAACTTTTCCTAGAGTGGCTCAACAAAGGCGGAATAAAACTAGTGTTTACTTTGTTAAGCACAACCTAGAACAACTAAGGTTCACCTATGTGCACCAACAACTTATGCTAAGCAATACAAGCAACAAAGTGATAGCAAGATATATATTACTTCAAGCATGAAGGCTATCACAATGTAAAGTGCATAAGTAAAGAGCTCGGGTATAGAGATAACCGAGGCACGCGGGGACACCGAAATTTTACCGAGTTCCTCCCAACATGGAATACATCTCGTTTGGAGAGGGGGTGGTATCAAACCACCAACGCCACAAAAGGCCTCCCTTATTCTCTGATGAATCTCACCCCAACGGGATCGATCCACGCTTCCACTATCGGTGCACTTGTCGGTGGCAACCAGAACCTCTCACAAGGTTGGGGCACTTCTCCACAACTTAATTAGAGGCTCCCAACAAACGCCACAAAAGGCCTCAACAAATGCCGCCAAGACCACAAAACCGTCTAGGGTTCCAAGAACCCAAGAGGGACAAGCTCCAATGAGCAACTCAAACCAAATCCTCCGAGGAGAACTCAAACCAATGCACCAAATGCAAATGGCAAGAACACCACAAAGATGATCAAATCCCTCACTCTAAAGTTCCAACAAAGCTACTAAAGCTATTGGGGGAACAAGAGAGGAGGAATCAAAGAGAGACACAAAATCCCCCAAAATCTAGATCCCCAAAGATACACTCACAAAGAGATGAATCGGTTAGGTCAAAACATAGATCTAGATCACCTCCAACTACCCCTCAAATATATGCAAGAATCAATGGAGGGGTGTGTAGAAATCAAGCTCAAAGAGTAAGGCAAATGGGGGTAAAGCTTAGACAAAAGGAGGAGTGAGAAGCAACCCTAAACGAAAATGGACAAAAGACTTATATAGGGCTAGACAAAATATGGCCGTTAGGGTGTTTTTTCAGAACGGTCCGGTAGTACCGGATCGGACCGGTACTACCGCCCGATTACCAGCGCAAGGGGAAGTCAACGCATGCAAGAAGATGAGAGAGTAGCAGCAGGCAGCGATGCAAGTGACGCGGGGCTAGCGCGAGTTGTGCGCGCTCGCGAGCAAGCAGTAGTGCAACGCGGGTCAACGCGCGCATTCATGCGGAGGCGCGAGACGGCGAGTGGGGCCAGCACAGGAGCTGCGGGGCTGCTGCGGGTGCCATGTGCGCGCGGGCGAGCGAGGCAGCAGGCGGCAGCGAGCGAAGAAAATGGCGGCTTGTGCGTCGAAGCGAGCGAGCGCACGCGCGCGGGAGGGCAGATCTACGCGTCGGCGGCGCGCGCGAGAGGAGGGAGTGGGCCAGCGCGCGGCGAGGTGGCCCAGCACGCGGCGCATGGAGCAAGCGGGCTGGAGCGGGTAGGCTGGGCAGGAGCGCGGAGGTTAGTTGGATGGGCCGGCCGGTAGTACCGGCCCACCCGGCCGGTACTACCGGGCCGGTCCGGTAGGACTGGAAGTGGGTGCCGGGTGATACTGAAGATGGGCCGCGCGAGCCAGGCGCGTCCGGTACTGGGCCCGGTAGTACCGGACGGCCCAGAAAATCTGTTTTTTTCCTTTTTCTAATAGAATTAAATCGGCGAAAACTCAAACGGTCATAACTTTTGAACGGTAGCTCCGATTGACCCGATTCCAATTGCGTTGGAAAGAGGACGACAAAAGCTACTCTATAAAAAGTGAAAATATTGGTTATCACCAAGTGATAAAATATCAAGTAGAATAATGTGGATTACCTCACTTGGTGAAAACCGAAAAACCGCCAAGATCAAAATCGCAACAAGATACAAACGGAAGATCCGATTTTGATTAACAAGAGCTTGTTATGGAGATTACCACAAGCTCTAAATCCTCACATGGATAATACCAAATAGCAACCAAATATGATGATGCAAGTATGCAAAGGTTTGAGCTCTCTCCAAACGATGTGACCGAGTTACTCATTCGAGAGCCCCTCTTGATAGTACGGTTGTCTATCCTAAACCCGGTCTCCCACTAACAATATGAGACCGGCAAAAGGGAAAACCTATCAAGATTATACCTTTGCCTTGAGCATTCCACTTGAGCTCGATGTAGACGGTCTTGCCCTTCTCAAGATGGAACGCCTTTCTTAATTCCTCATCATCGACCTCGCATATTGAGCTTGCACAACATATCTTCTTTGCATTTCATCGACCTTGAAGCCAACACATGCTCCAAGCGATGCCAATGGACAAATCCTATAAGTATAACTTAATACACACATTAGTCCATAAAGATTGTCATTAATTACCAAAACCACACATGGGGCCCAACATGTTCTTTCAATCTCCCCCATTTTGGTAATTGATGACAATCCCTTTAAGAGGGTTTATATAAGGAATATTAATGAATAAAATGGTAATACCAATACCAAATACTACAAAAGTATGTGATATTGGTACCACCACCATATATAGAGCAAACTCCCCCACAATCTATGCATGTGTGATGAACTTGAACTTCATTACATATATTGCCAATCATTATCATTGGTGGAGTTTCCTCTATATATACCACATGCTAAGCAACAACAAAGATGCAAGAGAATGAGAGGAAAATGCTTAAGAAAAAACTCAATGCATAAACCAACTTCCCTTAAACCCTCTAAAACTTCTCCCCCATTGGCATCGATTTCCGAAATGGGTGATAAGTTCTAGAAGGCAAATATAATAATAATTTCTCCAAAGGTGTGCCTTCGCACATATCCAATGATGAATACTTGGGAGGGAGTAGAACTATATCGAGGACCCGAAGATTGCCAAAATAAATAAATTCAAATGATGCAAGCAATTACAAGGTCCCACAAACCAATTGAAAACAACAAATGAGTTCAAATGGAAACTACAAGATATTATGATATGAGCAAGAGAGTGCTTTAAATAACAAATAGAGAAGCTCCCCAAGATTTGTGCACTATTCAACATAAATGCATTAGAATACATTTGCACAAATATGGAATCCTTGCTCCCCCATAAGCATTTCAAGCACAACAAATGAGAGATCAAATAAATGCTTGAATAAAATAGAGAAGCTCCCCAAGATTTGTGTGCACTTTATAATCGTTGTATTTCAATACAAAAATGCACAAATATGGAATCCTCACTTTCCCATAAACATTTAAGGCACAATTAATGAGAAAGAAGTCAAATGAGCATTATTAAATGAATTAGATGAGCTTCCCAAAGATAATGCACCTATTATGATAATTGAATTTGGGATCAAGGTGCATAATCATGGAATCCTCACTCATCCAAATTCATTTAACAATAAAAGGCATGAGAGAACAAGTATGAGTGCCTGAGGATGCAAACAAGAGGAACAAGCACTCATAGGCAATTAAATTTGGAAGACACCGAATAATAAAAAGAAATATGCACACATAAAGGTGGTCTCCAAGGATTAAAAATGGAAAACATCAACTAAAATTATATCCTCATATGTGTATATGTCTCTAAATGGAAAACATCACAAAGACATATGCCAAAAAAGAAATATGCACACATAAAGAAGATTATACAAGAAAGCACATGAAAGGCAAAAATGAAGTCATAACATATATCAATAAGATTTTTGCTTCAAAGCATGGCCAAAGGCTCACATATGTCTTATTGTACATTAATGGACTTCAAACACCAACACACTACATATATCACAACTTTCACCAAGGGAAGAGGAGAAAGTTGGAATATATGGAGAAAGGCAACAAGTGTCACAAGAAAAAATTAACTAGCAAAATCTCACTATTGCACATGAGAGAATTTGAGGAAAAGATAGGCAATAAAATTGCTAGATTGACATATTTGGGATTGGAGGATCATATGCATGATTTTGTATAGTCCCAATTATATATACTCATCTCAACTTATACACATATACAATAGAGAGTTCTCTTAATACCATGGCTAGAGATACAACAATTACAAATACATGAATTCATGCCAGAAGGCAACCGACAAACGGTTGGAATCAAGATATATGAGCATGAGAAAGAGATACTTGTTACCGAGATATAATTGGTAGGATGTAGATGATATGAATTCATTGATCATCCTATAGCTGGCTTCCAATTTTCATTAATGCACCACTTCTTCAAGATTGAGAGACAAGCATCCAATATATCTCCAATGTACCTAAAACACATTTAAGTACAAAATGGTCCCCAAACTAATTGGGTTCAATGTAGTTAGTGCAACTACAATACATAGGAGAGACTCCACATAAATATGTGCATATTTATATGAAATTGAATTTCATGCACAACTTAGCCGATGGGATTTGGTGGAGTTTCCCCTATATATTGGATCAAAGAAAGTAAGCATGCCATAATATAAACATATAGTAAATATGCATGCATAAAGCTTTCAAGAACCAAAAAGAAGATACAATTTGAACAAAAACACCAAGTAAATCGAGATTGCACACACAAGGGTGTGACTCGACAAACGATGTCCAAATTATATCCAAGAACCAATTCAACACATGAAAGATCACAAATTCAACAAATGAACTAGGCTAAAACCAAAGGAGCAAAAGATAGACAGAAATAAAAATGCTCAAGGATTTATCTCATTCTAAAATGGTCAAATCATGAAACAAGTGAGACAAAACCAACTCCCAAAAAGAGCAAGGTTCCAACAAGAAACCAAACTCCCCAAACTTCTCATGATGGCACAAATACCAAAACAAAAAGATTGAGGTTCCAAGCACATAAAACCCGATATGGATCAAACAAAGAAGCATAAATGTGAGTGTTCTAAATAATATAGGAGATCTCCCCCATAGATAGTGCATTATATAGGATTTTTCTTTTGAATGCAAAATGCACACAAATGGGATCATCACTAGTACCTACAATAAATGAAACACAAGAGGGTACCAATAAAAATAAAAGGATCCAAAAGTAGCAAGGAATACATGGGAGCACACAATACATTTACTTGGCCAAAGATAGGACAAGATTTAAGCAAGGGCCAAAGTGAATATGATCAATAAAGTCTACCATAAATATGGTACTAATTGTCCAAGGACAAGAAGAATTGAGAATAATTTTCCCAAGGTAGCTTGCATGGATATCCAAGATCATAGTCACAACAAGAAGCATATAACAAAATATAAGAATTAAGAATGATACTTCGAACAAGATTCTTGGTAGCTTCCAATAGTCACACAATCACTACTGATTAGAGTAACTTGAAGAAAATGGGTTCCATGATGATATAGAGATCTAAATATGAGGAAACACATACCAAGAACCACTCTCATATACAAGATCCAAAATATGAGCAATGAAGGCAATTAAGTAAATTGGAACTTGTATGAGCACATGTGTCACATAGGAGCTAGATAATTATCAATATCAATTCTAAGTGACACAACCTCGAATATTCACATTTTCTAGGATTGTAATATGCACTAAGCATATGACTCCCCCATAATGTGATACTACCATAAAACCAACGCGAGGCAAAATAATACAAAGAGAGATAATTAATGGACATTATAAAACTCAAATTTCTCATGACAATTATACCACATAGAGACTAGACAATAATCCAATATAAATACTAGGTGGTATTACTCATGTACACACAATTTTAGGATTGTGGAATGCCCAAGCATAACACTCCCCCAAAATGGGATAATCCATTAATTTCTCACAAGAGCCAAATAAGATACCAAATATAACCAAGCAAGGCTCAAACATAAGAAACACACATACATGGTGTGCCACCTAATCATACACAAATATGCTTGATACCTCAAGATAATTAAGTGGATAACACAACATGTACAAACACATGGAAGATACACAACCAACTCATGCATAAGGGGGCGAGTAACTTTCAATGTAAAGAGTTTAGCATATGTTACCGCAAGGAGGAACATTGGAAATAAAATATAATCATGATAATCCAAATGGCTTGGCTTGACAATAATAATTGATGAAGATCCCTCAATTCTTCATAATGTAGCCAAGGCTCCAATGCCCTCCAACAAACACCTATTGATCAAGTTTTGGCTTGTTGGTTTCCAACCAAGTTGAGTCCTAAGAGGTTAGTCACAATAGGCTTGGTAACCCAAATGGATCTTTTCTTTACACCACATTGGGCACCAACAAATTTGGCAAACACATTGTCAATCTCATCCTTACAAAGAGAATAAGCATCATCAATAATGATAGGGTTGGATGAGGAGATACCGAGAGTGCATGAGGAAGAAATATGCCCCTTCTCACAGCATATGTAGCAAGTTCTACTCTTGCCATCTTTCTTCTTAGGTGAAGCCACAACTCGAGGAAGAGCTCGAGTAGTCCTCTTAGTAAGAGGCCCATTAATGACTTGAGGTGGAGCTTGAGGCCGCTTCCCTTGTTGCTTCACACTAAGAGGCTTTTTCTTCAATGGACAAGATCTAACATGGTGCCCTTCTTCCTTGCACTTGAAGCAAACAATGTTGGCCGGATTCTTGACTTGATCTTGGCCATTCTTCTTGTTGTCCTTGTGCTTCAACTTGATAGTGGACTTGTTCTTGACATTGGAGTTGAATCCAAGCCCACTCTTGTCATTGGGAGATTTTTGCACACTCAAGATTTTGTTGAGTGTGACCTTCCCTTGATGACCCTTTTTCTAGTCATTCTTCAAAGAAGTGACTTGAGCCTTGAGCTCTTTGATTTCCTCTACATGGTTAGTTTCAACAAAAGTACTAGAGGAAGTAGGTGCTACATTGTTAGAGCAATAAGGCATGGAATGTAATTCATCACGAGATATAGCATGGCTGTGAGAGGATGAATTACAAGGACTAGCACATGGCAATATAACATTTGGAGTAGATGTAGTGCTAATGTCCACATGAGGCCCACTAGATGTTACCTTTGACACGATGGCCTCATGAGCTAACTTTAGCCTACCATGGGAGACTAGAAGATCCTCATGCGAGCTCGAGAGCTTAACATGACTTTCTTCTAATTTCTCATAGTTGCTAGTTAGCAAAGCAAGTTGAGTCTTTAGCTCAACATTCTCCTTCAAAATAGATGCTTCACAAGAAATAGAGTTAGTAGCACAAGCATCATTATTATTAGCAAGAGGTGAGGGCAACTTGGCAAGCTCTTTTAAATATGAAGCTTTAAGTTGCTCATGTGACTCGGTGAGTTTGATGAGCTCCCTCTTAACGACCCGAGAGCCATTTTCGAGGTGTATAAAATCCTCAACAAGTTTAGCATAAGCAACTTCAAGTTCATCATTTTTAATCTTGAAGGAGTTAGCCAGCGCAAGTTCTCTATCATGGTATTCCTTTACTCTAGATAATTCTAGAGTAAAAGTCTCCTCAAGAGATTCTTTGGTGGTTTGTTCTTCTTCAAGGGAGTCCTTTAGTTGTGCAACTTCATTAGCATACTCATGCTCAAGTGCAAACTTTTCATCAATTAAGTTTTCTTGCTCCTCAATAAGATCATTGCCTTCTATGGCACAATTCAAGATTTCAAGAAAGTTGGAGGAAGGAATTTTATTTTTGAAGAGAGCGCTATAGACAACCTCTCCCATTTTCTTAATAGAGGTAATATCATACTTACCTCTATAATCATCATTATTATTCTCAACCTCATCATCATGATCATGAGATACAATGGGATTCAAAGAGGTTACCTTTGTTCCCTTAGCCATAAGGCATATGTGAGAACCGGAGGAAGGTGATGATGAGATTGCACTTGTAGCTCTCTTCAAGACCTTGTCTTGGCCCATAGAATCTTCATTTTCCTCTACATGGTTATCAACACAAGCACTAGAGGAAATAGAAGCATTTTTATCATGGCAACAAGACAACATGAGCATATCATCATGAGATTTATTCAAGTCATTTCTACATGATATGCAAGGACTATTAACACAAGCATGTGAGGAATTTTGAGTGCTAGAAGTGTTAAGGTCCAAAGATATATCATTGCAACTAGATAGATATGAGGGATTACAAATAGTGAACGCACTATCCATATTGCAATTTCTATCACCACTCACCATATCATTACCTTGTGAAAAGTCACATGTTGGTGAAGTGGTAGAGGATGAGAACTCATCTCGACCAGAAGTGGAAGCAACACAATCATCCTTAATAATGTTGGACACAACATATTTATCTTGAAGTTTTGTCCATAACTCATGAGCGCTCCAAAAAGGAATGATTGAAAAGGTAACTACATAGCTCAAGGCATTAACAAGCACATTAGAAGCTTGAGCATCGAGATATAAGTTTTTCTCATCCTCACTAGATAGATTTTTGAAATCCATTGGAGGAGAAAAACCTGTATCTACAATACGCTCCAAATTTGGGTCCATGTCCCGAAAATGAATAAGCATGCGATTTTTCCATATATCATAATTTGTGCCATCGAATGTGAATATGTCATTGTGCACTAATCATCTAGCCGACATTACTCTCAAGGCAGTGAAGCCTACAATGAGAGACCGGGCTCTAATACCAATTGAAAGGATACGGATGTCGCCTAGAGGGGGTGAATAGGCGATTAAAACTTTTCCTAGAGTGGCTCAACAAAGGCGGAATAAAACTAGTGTTTACTTTGTTAAGCACAACCTATAACAACTAAGGTTCACCTATGTGCACCAACAACTTATGCTAAGCAATACAAGCAACAAAGTGATAGCAAGATATATATTACTTCAAGCATGAAGGCTATCACAATGTAAAGTGCATAAGTAAAGAGCTCGGGTATAGAGATAACCGAGGCACGCAGGGACACCGAAATTTTACCGAGTTCCTCCCAACATGGAGTACGTCTCGTTTGGAGAGGGGGTGGTATCAAACCACCAACGCCACAAAAGGCCTCCCTTATTCTCCGGTGAATCTCACCCCAATGGGATCGATCCACGCTTCCACTATCGGTGCACTTGTTGGTGGCAACCGGAACCTCTCACAAGGTTGGGGCACTTCTCCACAACTTAATTGGAGGCTCCCAAAAAACGCCACAAAAGGCCTCAACAAATGCCACCAAGGCCACAATGCCACCAAGGCCACAAAACCGTCTAGGGTTCCAAGAACCCAAGAGAGACAAGCTCGAATGAGCAACTCAAACCAAATCCTCCGAGGAGAACTCAAACCAATGCACCAAATGCAAATGGCAAGAACACCACAAAGATGCTCAAATCCCTCTCTCTCAAGTTCCAACAAAGCTACTAAAGCTATTGGGGGAACAAGAGAGGAGGAATCAAAGATAGACACAAAATCCCCCAAAATCTAGATCCCCAAAGATACACTCACAAAGAGATGAATCGGTTAGGTCAAAACGTAGATCTAGATCACCTCCAACTACCCCTCAAATATATGCAAGAATCAATGGAGGGGTGTGTATAAATCAAGCTCAAAGAGTAAGGCAAATGGGGGCAAAGCTTAGACAAAAGGAGGAGTGAGAAGCAACCCTAAACGAAAATGGACAAAAGACTTATATAGGGCTAGACAAAATATGGCCGTTAGGGTGTTTGAAAGGATACGGATGTCTCCTAGAGGGGGGTGAATAGGCGATTAAAACTTTTCCTAGAGTGGCTCAACAAAGGCGGAATAAAACAAGTGTTTACTTTGTTAAGCACAACCTAGAACAACTAAGGTTCACCTATGTGCACCAACAACTTATGCTAAGCAATACAAGCAACAAAGTGATAGCAAGATATATATTACTTCAAGCACGAAGGCTATCACAATGTAAAGTGCATAAGTAAAGAGCTCGGGTATAGAGATAACCGAGGCACGCGGGGACACCGATATTTTACCGAGTTCCTCCCAAAATGGAGTATGTCTCGTTTGGAGAGGGGGTGGTATCAAACCACCAACGCCACAAAAGGCCTCCCTTATTCTCCGGTGAATCTCACCCCAACGGGATCGATCCACGGTTCCACTATCGGTGCACTTGTCGGTGGCAACCGGAACCTCTCACAAGGTTGGGGCACTTCTCCACAACTTAATTGGAGGCTCCCAACAAACGCCACAAAAGGCCTCAACAAATGCCACCAAGGCCACAAAACCGTCTAGGGTTCCAAGAACCCAAGAGGGACAAGCTCCAATGAGCAACTCAAACCAAATCCTCCGAGGAGAACACAAACCGATGCACCAAATGCAAATGGCAAGAACACCACAAAGGTGTTCAAATCCTTCTCTCCCAAATTCCACCAAAACTTCAAAAGCTTATGGGGGAATAAGAGAGGAAGAACAATGGAGGAAATCCACAAAAGACTCCAAGATCTAGATCCCAATATGTTCCCCTCACTTAGAGGAGAGATTGATTGGTGGGATTGTAGATCTGGATCTCCTCTTTCAAATCCCTCAAGAATATGCAAGAATCATCGGAGGGATTGAGAGAAAGCAAGCTCAAGAAGGTCAAAAATGGAGGGGAAAACTTGCAAGAACGGTTGAGGAACCATTGGGGAAGAAGGCCCCTTATATAGGTCCCTCCAAAATCCAACCGTTGTAGCCCAAAAACACGATTCCCGGTACTACCGGACTTTTTCCCGGTACTACCGGACTTTCCCGGCACTACCGGACATTTCCTGGGGTTCCTGGGGTTCCTGGGGCTCCAAACGCATTTTTTCTCTGCGCTCCCCGGTACCAAAATGCGGTACTACCGGACCCCGGTACTACCGGATCCTGGTCCGGTACTACCGGTCATCACAGAACGAAAACAGCCATAACTTTTGCATCCGGACTCCGATTTCGATGATCTTGGGATTTTTTCTAAGAGGACAACAACCTCTACAAGATAATGCAAAGAAACATCATAGTACAGCAAGGAAGGATAGATCCAAATGACGAAGTAAAAAACCTTCTGTCGCGCTAGGTACTAAAATGCGGTACTACCGCTTTTTGGTACCTAGCCCGGCAGTGGATTTTGGAAACTTTCCAAAACCTTCTGCCTCGCTAGGTACTAAAATGTGGTAGTACCGCATTTTAGTACCTAGGAGACCAGCAGATATTCAAACGGCTATAACTTTTGATTGGTAACTCCGATCGACCCGATTCCAATTGCGTTGGAAAGAGGACGACATGAGCTTCCCTATAAAAGGTGAAAGTATTGGTTATCACCAAGTGAGAATGTACCAAGTATAATAATGTGAGATACCTCACTTGGTGAGAAACCGAAAAACCGCATAGATCAAAATCGCAATAAGATATAAAAGAGGGATCCGATTTTGATGAACAAGAGCTTGTTATGGAGATTACCACAAGCTCTATATCCTCACATGGATAAGACCAAATAACAAACAAATACGATGATGCAAGTATGCAAAGGTTTGAGCTCTCTCCGAACGATGTGATCGAGTTACTCATTCGAGAGCCCCTCTTGATAGTACGGTTATCTATCCTAAACCCGATCTTCCACTAACAATATAAGACCGGCAAAAGGGAAAACCTATCAAGATTATACCTTTGCCTTGAGCATTCCACTTGAGCTCGATGTAGACGATCTTTCCCTACTCAAGATGGAACACCTTTCTTGATTCCTCATCATCGATCCATGATCACCGAGGATGGCAAGCATCAAACATGAGATCTTCTAAAGATTGCGCATTTTGAGCTTGCACAACATATCTTCTTCTCATTTCATCGACCTTGAAGCCGACACAAGCTCCAAGCGATGCCAATGGACAATTCCTACAAGTATAACTTAATACACACATTAGTCCATAAAGATTGTCATTAATTACCAAAACCACACATGGGGGCCCACATGTTCTTTCAATCTCCCCCATTTTAGTAATTGATGACAATCCCTTTAAGAGGGTTTATATAAGGAATTTTAATGAATCAAATGGTAACACCAATATAAAATACTACAAAAGTATGTGATATTCATACTACCACCATATATAGAGCAAACTCCCCCACAATCTATGCATGTGTGATGAACTTGAATTTCATTACATATATTGCCAATCATTATCATTGGTGGAGTTTCCTCTATATATACCACATGCTAAGCAACAACAAAGATGCAATAGCATGAAAGGCAAATGCTTTAAGAACAAACTCAATGCATAAACCAACTTCCCTTAAACCCTCTAAAACTTCTCCCCCATTGGCATCGATTGCCAAAATGGGTGACAAGCTCTAGAAGGCAAATATAATAATAATTCCTCCAAAGGAGTGCCTTCGCGCATATCCAATGATGAATACTTGGGAGGGAGTAGAACTATATCGAGGACCCGAAGATTGCCAAAATAAATAAAGTCAAATGATGCAAGCAATTACAAGGTCCGACAAACCAATTGAAAACAACAAATGAGTTCAAATGGAAACTACGAGATATTATGATATGAGAAAGAGAGTGCTTTAAATAATAAATAGAGAAGCCCCCCAAGATTTGTGCATAATTCAAAATAAATGCATTAGAATACATATTGCACAAATATGGAATCCTC
Organism: Avena sativa; assembly: GCA_916181665.1. Classification (NCBI taxonomy): domain Eukaryota; kingdom Viridiplantae; phylum Streptophyta; class Magnoliopsida; order Poales; family Poaceae; genus Avena; species Avena sativa. The sequence goes on along the minus strand of OV702280.1, from coordinate 343,867,627 downwards.
GCTCCCCCATAAGTATTTAAAACCCAACAAATGAAAGATCAAATAAATGCTTAAATAAAATAGAGAAGCTCCCCAAGATTTGTGCATACTTTAAAATCGCCGTATCTCAATACAAAAATGCACAAATATGGAATACTCACTCCTCCATAAACATTTTAAGGCACAAAAATGAGAAAGGAGACAAATGAGCATTCTTAAGTGAATTAGATTAGCTCCCCAAAGATAATGCACCAATTATGATAATTGCATTTGGGATCAAGGTGCATAATCATGGAATCCTCACTCATCCAAGTTCATTTAACAATACAAGGCATGAGAGAACAAATATGAGTGCCAAAATGTGCAAACAAGAGGAACAAGCACTCATAGTCAATTAAATTTGGAAGCCACAGAAGAATCAAAAGGAATAGAAAGGTGGTCTCCAAGGATTAAAGATCAACTAAAATTATCTTCTCATATGTGTATATGTCTCTAAGTTGAAAACATCACAAGTACATATGCCAACAAAGAAATATGCACACATAAAGAAGATATACAAGAAGCACATGGAAGCAAAAATGAAGTCATAACATATACCAATAAGATTTTTTGCTTCAAAGCACGGCCAAAGGCTTAAATATATCTTATTGTAGATTAATGATCTTCAAACACTAACACACTACATATATTACAACTATCACCAAGGGAAAAGGACAAAATTGGAATATATGGAGAAAGGCAACAAGTATCATAAGAGAAAATGGACTAGCAAAATCTCACTATTGCACATGAGAGAAGTTGAGGAAATGATAGGCAATAAAATTGCTAGATTGACATATTTGGGATTGGAGGATCATATGCATGATTTTGTATAGTCCCAATTATATGCACTCATCTCAACTTATACACATATACAATAGAGAGTCCTCTTAATACCATGGCTAGAGATACAACAATTAATACAAAATCAAAGAAACCATGCCAAGATGCAACCTACAAAAGGTTGGAAGCAATATAAATATGCATGATCAAGAGATACTTGTTACCGAGATATGATTGGTAGGATGTAGAGGATATGAATTCATTGATCATCCTATAGCTTGCCTCCAATTGTCATTAACGCACCACTTCTTCAAGATTGAGAGACAAGCATCCAATCTATATCCAATGTACCTAAAACACATTTAAGTACAAAATGATCCCCAAACTTATTGGGTCCAATGTAGTTAGTGCAACTACAATACATAGGAGAGACTCCACATAAATATGTGCATATTGATATGAAATTGGATTTCATGCACAACTTAGCCGATGGGATTTGGTGGAGTTTCCCCTATATATTGGATCAAAGAAAGCAAGCATGCCATAATATAGATATGTAGTAAATATGCATGCACAAGGATTCCAAGAACCAAAAATGAGATACAATTTGAACAAAAACACCAAGTAAACCAAGATGGCACACACAAGAGTGTGATAAGACAAGTGGTGTCCAAATTGTATCAAAGACCCAATTCAACACATGAAAGATCACAAGTTCAACAAATGAACTAGGCTAAGGCCAAAAGAGCAAAAATAGATAGAAATAAAAATGCTCAAGGATTTATCTCATTCTAAAATGGTCAAATCAAGAAACAAGGAACGAGACAAAACCAACTCCCAAAAAGAGCAAGGTTCCAACAAGAAACCAAACTCCCCAAACTTCACATGATGGCACAAAATACCAAAACGAAAAGATTGAGGTTCCAAGCACACAAAACCCGATATGGATCAAACAAAGAAGCATAAATATGAATGTTCTAAATAATATAGGAGAGCTCCCCCATGGATAGTGCATTATGTAGGATTTTCCTTTAGAATGCAAAATGCACACAAATGGGATCATCACTACTACATACATTAACTAAAACACAAGAGGATATCAATAAAATAAGAAGATCCAAAAGAAGCAAGGAATCTTGGAGACAACATAAAACATTTTCTTGGCCAAAGATAGGATAAAATTAAACAAAGGCCAAAGTGAATATGATCAACAAATTCTACCTTAAATTGAGTACTCATTGTCCAAGGACAAGAAATATTGGGAATAATTTTCCCTAGGTAGTTCATACGGATAGCCAAGATCATATACACACAACAAGAAGCATATAACTAAATATAAGAATTGAGCATGATACTTCAAACAAGATTCTTGGTAGCTTCCAATAGTTACACAATCACTAGTGATTAGAGTAACTTGAAGCAAATGGTTTCCATGCGAATATATATATCTAAATATGAGGAAACACATACCAAGAACCACTCTCATATACAAGATCCAAAATAAGATCAATAAAGTCATTCAAGCAAATTGGAAATTGTATGAGCAAATGTGTCACATAGGTGCTAGATAATTATCAATATCAATTCTAAGTGACACAACCTCGAATATCCACATTTTCTAGGATTTGTAATATGCACTAAGCATATGACTCCCCCATAATGTGATACTACCATAAAACCAACACGAGGCAAAATGATACAAATAGAGATAATTAATGGACATTATAAAACTTAAATTTCTCATGAGAATTGTACCACATAGAGGCTAGACAATAATCCAATATAAATACTAGGTGGTATTCCTCATGTACACACAATTTTAGGATTGTGGAATGCCCAAGCATACCACTCCCCCAAAATGGGATAATCCATTAATCTCTCAAAAAGAGCCAAATAAGATACCAAATATAATCAAGAAAGGCTCAAACACAAGAAACACACATACATGTTGTGCCACTTAATCATACACACATATGATTGATACCTCAAGATAATTAAGTGGAAAGCACAACTTGTACAAAAGCATGGAAGATACAAAACCAACACATGCACAAGGGGGCGAGTAACTTTCAATGAAATGCGTTAAGCATATGTTACCGCAAGGAGGAACATTGGAAATATAATAATAATAGGAGCAATATAAACCACATGACTTGGCTTGACAAATATAATAATGAAGATCCCTTAATTCTTCATGATGTAGCCAAGTCTCCAATGCCCTCCAAAACACACCTATTGATCAAGTTTTGGCTTGTTGGTCCCCATCCAAGTTGGGTCCTAAGAGGTTAGTCACAATAGGTTTGGCAACCCAAATGGTTCTTTTCTTGACACCACATTGAGCACCAACAAATTTGGCAAACACATTGCCAACCTCATCCTTACAAAGAGAATAAGAATCATCAATCAAGATAGTATGGGATGAGGAGTTACCAATAGTGCATGCGGAAGAAATGTGCCCCTTCTCACGGCATATGTAGCAAGTTCTAATCTTGCTATCTTTCTTCTTAGGTGAAGCCACACCTCGAGGAAGGGCTCGAGTAGTGCTCTTAGGAATATGCCCATTAATGACTTGAGGTGGAACTTGAGGGTGCTTCCCTTGATGCTTCACACTAAGAGGCTTTTTCTTCAATGGGCAAGATCTAACATGGTGCCCTTCTTCCTTGCACTTGAATCAAACAATGTTGGCCGGATTATTGACTTGATCTTGGCCATTCTTCTTGTCCTTGTGCTTCAACTTGATAGTGGATTTGTTCTTGACATTGGAGTTGAATCCAAGCCCACTTTTGTCATTGGGGGATTTTTGCACACTCAAGATTTTGTTGAGTGCGGCCTTCCCTTGATGACCCTTTTTCAAGTCATTCTTCAAAGAAGTGACTTGAGCCTTGAGCTCTTTGATTTCCTCTACATGGTTAGTTTCAACAAAAGTACTAGAGGAAGTAGATGCTACATTGTTAGAGCAACAAGGCATGGAATGTAATTCATCACGAGATATAACATGGTTGTGAGAGGATGAATTACAAGGACTAGCACATGGAAATATAACATTTGGAGTAGACATAGTGCTAATGTCCATATGAGGACCACTAGATGTTACCTTTGTCATGATGGACTCATGAGCTAACTTTATCCTACCATGGGAGACTAAAAGATCCTCATGCGAGCTCGAGAGCTTAACATGACTTTCTTCTAATTTCCCATAGTTGCTAGTTAGCAACGCAAGTTGAGCCTTTAGCTCAACATTCTCCTTCAAAATAGATGCTTCACAATAAATAGAGTTAATAGCACAAGCATCATTACTATTTGCAAGAGGTGATGGCAACTTGGCAAGCACTTTAGAATATGAAGCTTTAAGTTGCTCATGTGACTCGATGAGTTTGATGAGCTCACCCTTGATGACCCTAGAGACATTTTTGAGGTGCTCAAAATCCTCAAGGAGTTTAGCATAAGCACCTTCAAGTTCATCATTTTTAATCTTGAAGGAGTTTGCCACCGCAAGTTCTCTATCATGGTATTCCTTTACTCTAGATAATTCTAGAGTAAAAGTCTCCTCAAGAGATTCTTTGGTGGTTTGTTCTTCTTCAAGGGAGTCCTTTAGTTGTGCAACTTCATTAGCATACTCACGCTCAAGTGCAAACTTTTCATCAATTAAGTTTTCTTGCTCCTCAGTAAGATCATTGCCTTCTATGGCACAATTCAAGATTTCAAGAAAGTTGGAGGAAGCAATTTTATTTTTTGAAGAGGGCGCTATAGACAAGCTCTCCCATTTTCTTAATAGAGGTAATATCATACTTACCTCTATAATCATCATTATCATTCTCAACCTCATCATCATCATCATGAGATACAATGGGATTCAAAGAGGTTACCTTTGTTCCCTTAGCCATAAGGCATATGTGAGAACCATAGGAAGGTGATGATGAGATTGCACTTGTAGCTATCTTCAAGACCTTGTCTTGGCCCATAGAATCTTCATTTTCCTCTACATGGTTAGCAACACAAGCACTAGAGGAAATAGAAGCATTTTTATTATGGCAACAAGACAACATGAGCATATCATCATGAGATTTATTCAAGTCATTTCTACATGATATGCAAGGACTATTAACACAAGCATGTAAGGAATTTTGAGTTCTAGAAGTGTTAAGGTCCAAAGATAGATCATTGCAATTAAATAGAGATGAGGGATTACAAATAGTAAGCACACTATCCAAATTGCAATTTCTATCACCACTCACCATATCATTACCTTGTGAAAAGTCACATGTTGGTGAAGTGGTAGAGGATGGGAACTCATCTCGGCCGAAAGTGGAAGCAACACAATCATCCTCAATAATGTTGGACACAACATATTTATCTTGAAGTTTTGTCCATAACTCATGAGCGCTCCAAAAAGGAATGATTTACGAGGTAACTACATAGCTCAAAGCATTAACAAGCACATTAGAAGCTTGAGCATCGAGATATAAGTTTTTCTCATCCTCACAAGATAGATTTTTGAAATCCGTAGGAGGATAAAAACCTATATCTACAATAAGCTCCAAATTTGGGTCCATGTCCCAAAAATGAATGAGCATGCGATTTTTCCATATATCATAATTTGTGCCATCGAATGTGAACATGTCATTATGCACTAATCCTCTAGCCAACATCTTTACTCTCAAGGCGGTGAAGCCTAAAATGAGAGACCGGGCTCTGATACCAATTGAAAGGATACGGATGTCGCCTAGAGGGGGGTGAATAGGCGATTAAAATTTTTCCTAGAGTGGCTCAACAAAGGCGGAATAAAACTAGTGTTTACTTTGTTAAGCACAACCTAGAACAACTAAGGTTCACCTATGTGCACCAACAACTTATGCTAAGCAATACAAGTAACAAAGTGATAGCAAGATATATATTACTTCAAGCACGAAGGCTATCACAATGTAAAGTGCATAAGTAAAGAGCTCGGGTATAGAGATAACCGAGGCACGCGGGGACACCGATATTTTACCGACTTCCTCCAACATGGAGTACGTCTCGTTTGGATAGGGGGTGGTATCAAACCACCAACGCCACAAAAGGCCTCCCTTATTCTCTGGTGAATCTCACCCCAACGGGATCGATCCACGCTTCCACTATCGGTGCACTTGTCGGTGTCAACCGGAACCTCTCACAAGGTTGGGGCACTTCTCCACAACTTAATTGGAGGCTCCCAAAAAACGCCACAAAAGGCCTCAACAAATGCCACCAAGGCCACAATGCCACCAAGGCCACAAAACCTTCTAGGGTTCCAAGAACCCAAGAGGGACAAGCTCCAATGAGCAACTCAAACCAAATCCTCCGAGGAGAACACAAACCGATGCACCAAATGCAAATGGCAAGAACACCACAAAGGTGTTCAAATCCTTCTCTCCCAAATTCCACCAAAGCTACAAAAGCTTATGGGGGAATAAGAGAGGAAGAACAATGGAGGAAATCCACAAAAGACTCCAAGATCTAGATCCCAATATGTTCCCCTCACTTAGAGGAGAGATTGATTGGTGGGATTGTAGATCTAGATCCCGTCTTTCAAATCCCTCAAGAATATGCAAGAATCATCGGAGGGATTGAGAGAAAGAAAGCTCAAGAAGGTCAACAATGGAGGGGAAAACTTGCAAGAACGGTTGAGGAACCATTGGGGAAGAAGGCCCCTTATATAGGTCCCTCCAAAATCCAACCGTTGTAGCCCAAAAACGCGATTCCCGGTACTACCGGACTTTTTCCCGGTACTACCGGACTTTCCCAGCACTACCGGACATTTCCTGGGGTTCCTGGGGCTCCAAACGCATTTTTTCTCTGCGCTCCCTGGTACCAAAATGCGGTACTACCGGATCCTGGTCCGGTACTACCGGTCATCACAGAACGAAAACAACCATAACTTTTGCATCCGGACTCCGATTTCGATGATCTTGGGATCGTTTCGAAGAGGACAACAACCTCTACAAGATAATGCAAAGAAACATCATAGTCCAGCAAGGAAGTATAGATCCAAATGACAAAGTAAAAAACCTTCTGTCGCTCTAGGTACTAAAATGCGGTACTACCGCTTTTTGGTACCTAGCCCGGCAGTGGATTTTGGCAACTTTCCAAAACCTTCTGCCTCGCTAGGTACTAAAATGCGGTACTACCGCATTTTGGTACCTAGGAGACCAGCAGATATTCAAATGGCTATAACTTTTGATTAGTAACTCCGATCGACCCGATTCCAATTGCGTTGGAAAGAGGACGACATGAGCTTCTCTATAAAAGGTGAAAGTATTGGTTATCACCAAGTGAGAATGTACCAAGTATAATAATGTGAGTTACCTCACTTGGTGAGAAACCAAAAAACCGCATAGATCAAAATCGCAATAAGATATAAAAGGGGGATCCGATTTTGATGAACAAGAGCTTGTTATGGAGATTACCACAAGCTCTATATCCTCACATGGATAAGACCAAATAACAAAAAAATACGATGATGCAAGTATGCAAAGGTTTGAGCTCTCTCCGAACGTTGTGATCGAGTTACTCATTCGAGAGCCCCTCTTGATAGTACGGTTATCTATCCTAAACCCGGTCTTCCACTAACAATATAAGACCGGCAAAAGGGAAAACCTATCAAGATTATACCTTTGCCTTGAGCATTCCACTTGAGCTCGATGTAGACGATCTTTCCCTACTCAATATGGAACGCCTTTCTTGATTCCTCATCATCTATCCATGATCACCGAGGATGGCAAGCATCAAACATGAGATCTTCTAAAGATTGCGCATTTTGAGCTTGCACAACATATCTTCTTCTCATTTCATCGACCTTGAAGCCAACACAAGCTCCAAGCGATGCCAATGGGGACCCACAAGTATAACTTAATACACACATTAGTCCATAAAGATTGTCATTAATTACCAAAACCACACATGGGGGCCCACATGTTCTTTCAGTGTTTTTTCAGAATGGTCCGGTAGTACCGGATCAGACCGGTACTACTGCCCAATTACCAGCGCAAGGGGAAGTCAACGCATGCAAGCAGATGAGAGAGAAGCAGTAGGCAGCGATGCAAGTGACGTGGGGCTAGCGCGAGCTGTGCGCGCGCGCGAGCAAGCAGCAGTGCAACGCGGGTCAACGCGCGCATGCATGCAGGCGCGCGAGACGGCGAGTAGGGCCAGCACGGGAGCTGCGGAGCTGCTGCGGGTACCATGTGCGCGCGGGCGAGCGAGGCAGCAGGCGGCAGCGAGCGAAGCAAGCGGCGGCTTGTGCGTCGACTCGAGCGAGCGCACGCGTGCGGGAGGGCGGATCTACGCGTTGGCGGCGCGCGCTAGAGGAGGGAGTGGGCCAGTGCGCGGAAAGGTGGCCCAGCACGCGGCGCACGGAGCAAGCGGGCTGGAGCGGGGAGGTTGGCTGGGCAGGAGCGTGGAGGTTAGTTGGATGGGCCGGCCAGTAGTACCGGCCCACCCGGCCGGTACTACTGGGCCGGTCCGGTAGGACCGGAAGTGGGTGCCGGGTGATACTGAAGATGGGCCGCGCGATCCAGGAGCGTCCGGTACTAGGCCCGGTAGTTCCGGACGGCCCAGAAAATCTGCTTTTTCCTTTTTCTAATAGAATTAAATCGGCGAAAACTCAAACGGTCATAACTTTTGAACGGTAACTCCGATTGACCCGATTCCAATTGCGTTGGAAAGAGGACGACAAAAGCTACTCTATAAAAAGTGAAAATATTGGTTATCACCAAGTGATAAAATATCAAGTAGAATAATGTGGATTACCTCAGTTGGTGAAAACCAAAAAACCGCCAAGATCAAAATCGCAACAAGATACAAACGGAAGATCCGATTTTGATTAACAAGAGCTTGTTATGGAGATTACCACAAGCTCTAAATCCTCACATGGATAATACCAAATAGCAACCAAATATGATGATGCAAGTATGCAAAGGTTTGAGCTCTCTCCAAACGATGTGACCGAGTTACTCATTCGAGAGCCCCTCTTGATAGTACGGTTGTATATCCTAAACCCGGTCTCCCACTAACAATATGAGACCGGCAAAAGCGAAAACCTATCAAGATTATACCTTTGCCTTGAGCATTCCACTTGAGCTCGATGTAGACGGTCTTGCCCTTCTTAAGATGGAACACCTTTCTTAATTCCTCATCATCGACCTCGCATATTGAGCTTGCACAACATATCTTCTTTGCATTTCATCGACCTTGAAGCCAACACATGCTCCAAGCGATGCCAATGGACAAACCCTACAAGTATAACTTAATACACACATTAGTCCATAAAGATTGTCATTAATTACCAAAACCACACATGGGGCCCAACATGTTCTTTCAACCTCCATGCCAGATTGCATCTACGCACCCCTGTAACTTTCGGTTCCGCCGTAATCAAGAGCAGACAAGCAGGAGTAGGGTTTTCCCTCCGGGGGCCTGAACCTGGGTAAACTTCGTGTCCCCGTGTTGCTTGTTTGCTAACCGTTTCCCGATCTCCAGCATCCCCATCTTCTCCAAAACCCAAGTCCATAACAATGGGTATTGACGAGATCGAACCTCGTCACTACGGGGTTGGTGGGTCGCCAGCATTAATGTGTGATGTCTAGGTTCCTGCGATCAACAACCGGGTTATTGCAGTACTTGTAGAAGCAACTATTTATTAGAAAGTTTGTCCCATGGAAGCTTTGCAAACAGCAACAACACAACCCCCTAGCCACGTTGTCAATGAGGCCACGTTCGCACCAAAAACGGTGTTTGAAAATAGTCTACACTATAAATTGCTAGAATAGTAAACAAGAGAGATTTAAAGTAACTAGTGACAAAGTATATAACAAAAGTAAACTAAAGCAAGCGAGTATTTATGAAGTGTTGTGTGATATGATTGAGAGGTTCTCAAGGAGTGTAGGATTCACCACTAGCATGGGATAATTATGTAGGATTAGGATAATCTATATCTTTCATCATGATATGGGTGGAGAGAGCACAATAATAATATGTTCACTACAAGACTCGTGGGCAGTCGCTTTCTTGAATCAGGTAATCAGGTCATCTCTAAACAACCAAGGTGATGCCTTTGAGGAATCACTCATACAGACTCACAATTAAGGATTTTCCCATATATATTGTAATAAGCTTAGCGAGTCTCTCTTAATTTCCCTTTGACCGTGTAGGTTATAAGCCAATGCTTGTAGTCACAAAAGTAGCACTGAACATACTCACATACACGTCCAAAGAGTATCTCCCTCTCTTTAGTCCCGAAGACAAATTCCATGTGGCCGACCTCACATACCATATAAAGAGAGAGATCTAACACAATATTATAAATTAATAGATCAAAGAACAAAGTTATAGATCATCTTTATTTCAATGCATACTAATACTAGGGTTTCACCATATCTCCCCAAGAATAAGGCAACTACTCATACATGAAGGGGATCAACATCATGGTAATAGTATGGATGATATATAAAGGTACAATTGAATACAAGTGCAAATCCACAATAGAAATTGGATTACAACAAAGTAAACAAAGGGGATCGAAGTTGGAGACGTTATTGATAAAGATGATGATGAAGATCGATGTGTAGCCCTTCAAGATGCAAGTCTCCACTTCCTCTTGAGTGGCGTGGTGGTGGAGATCTTGTTTGCGGTGGCTATGGAGGCGGCGGAGCGACATGGATCCTCCCCTATGGAGTGGATGGACTCCCCTGGATTCTAGGTTTTCCCCTCTTTAAATATGCATTCTGGAGGTCGGTTTCACGAACCTACGGAGCTTGGGGCCAAATATGCCCATTTGGCCATCACAAATGTTGTTCCGTTTGACAAAACGATATCGTCGTAGGGTGCTACGACCATATGGTATGGACGGGTCTACCCATACCGCAGGTCATTAAACCGTCAGTACTCTGTAGTGTTTTGGCCACAATTTCTTCATATGGATTCCGATTGAGGTGTTCTTTGGATCGTTGGATTCGTATGGACAAGGGATACAACACCATGGCATTGGATCTTCATTTAGAGGTGATGGAAAATCCACTTTTTCCTCCCCTCAAATGGATAAGTCTGGTGCCTACAACTCCTCCATATTGCATCCGTTTGGCTCCTTTTGTCCATGAGTTTCCATATCACCCACACACAAGTCAAAGACAAGGAAAAAGTAATAAAATCCTAATAAAACAATTATTTGTGCAAAGTCCATGTGAAAATTAATGAGAAATATTAATCATACATAGTAGACATAGTTGTAGCTAGATATAGCATGTAATGAGTGATTATATGAATAATTTGTATGCTTAAGTATGCATCATATTTGCACTCATCAATGTGAAACATTTGGAAGTGACACATTGGGAAGAGGCGGACATGTTCGTGGCGCCGGGGAAGCGGTAGTGACAGTAGTAGCAGGTGGACTGGTGGGTGGGTAGTGGGGCATTAAGCTAGGATGGCAACTGTCTCTCTCGCCTCAAGAGATGGACCACCACTGATGGGTGGGCCTCCAACCAATGGGCATGTCCGAACTATTGGGCCATGTAGAGATAAATAAAAACTATTTTACACGGTTCTCTAAATGAGGAGATAGGCCATGGATTTACCACAAGACGTGCATGTGCGAAATTTGGTGTAGCATGTAGGGGCAGTGAAGACCGATCCCACAAATAGCTCATGTGGATCTACCATGAACTCCTTCGTATTCGGCATCACACATGCAACATATATACCGATATCCATACCTGTGGTAGGTGCACCGAGCAAGGACTGCTAGATCCCTTGCCAATGAAAGTGGAGAAACTCATGACTAGGTGAGGGAACTCTTCCCATTCCAATTATATACACCCTCTAGGTGGGCTCAATGCTTGAGGCCCATTTAGATTGTACCCAAAATGACCATATAGATCCAATTTACATGGTTTCCTTTCTTTAGGTGTGTGAACATGTAGGTTCATGATCACTTGGACACAGTTAGAGTCCCACTTACAACCGATCAGTCGGTAGTGGATCCTAGCAGAACTTGTCGACTACCAAGCATGACAAAAGTAATAAGAAAAAACTTTTTAATATGAATTTCGACCAACTCCCTTTGCCTCACGATATACATTATCAACCTATAGGTGAGTAGTTTTCATCATTTTAATAGCTTGACTCTCTTCTCGTACACGATATATGAATTACTAGACTAACTCTTAGTCCAGCTTCTCGGTTAACTCTTAACTGAGTCACACATGCCCATACTTCCAAATCACATCACTCCATATGGTATAGAGAACATCTCTCAATTACGGAGGGGAAAATCCCATCTTGGTTATCCACATCACACAGCTTGATTCATATTCGGTCTGAATGCTGGATTTATAATTGCCCTGTTATGGAATAACGTTTGACATAGCCTAACTCAGCTGATCCATAACTCGGATCATGCAATCACCTTATGTCTAAGGATTTTCTATTCATTGATACATATAAATGACAACTTGCTCGTTGTATCTCAATATGGGTCAGTCCGGCTCGCTAAACACTTTAGCCTAAGTCTGTGTAAGTCGGATTAGCATCACCATATCCATGAAAAGTGGAACCGAGCCATATTTCGGCTTGCATATTAGTCTAAGTTGTGTGTCGAGCACAACCTCGATGACTAAGGACTATCTAGTATGAAAAATATTAATGTGTAGTTCCACAACCTAATCACATATTCGATGATACATATAAAATTTCATACAAGGAAAACTTAATTAACTTTATTAATCCATTGGGAAATAATCATCCATGATTTCCTCTGGGGCATATTACCAACACGGCCGCCCTTAGCCAGTCTCAAAAATTGAGGAAGGATAAGTGGTGTCTGGGAAAAAAGAACACATCTAGACCTACAGTGTGGGAGGCCATTTTCTTATACGGCCCCCATTGGACTGATGGGACGCTGAGGTGGTCGATGAAGGTACTCTAATTTTATTAGCTAAATGGGAACTCTTTGTAGACTATGAACTTCGCTGGTACCCATAGCAGTTGCTATGGTAATATCTGGCACCCCACCCCAATGGATGCCCCAATAGGGATATTGGGATGCCATATCCAAAATAGGTTCTTAGTGGCACCCCAATAAACTGTCAGTATCATTTATGTCCCGATACCATGTTCGACACTCCCCGCGATGATCCTGACCCATCAGGACCATCTTGGGATTCACGTGCCACGCCAGATACCAACATGCATGTAAATCACAGGGCAATGACCCAACCATCCCCCACTCCCCGTCCTAGGTTGTCTTTCCCTTGTGCTCGCTTCTTCTCCCACCCCCGCAAATCGCCAGCGACACTGCTCGCTTCTTTGCAGACATCGTTTCCATGGCTAGCCACCAATGACGCGTGTCGCCTCACACTAGGCATTGCTTGGAAGTCGTCGGTTCTCGCCTTTGTCTAGAAGAAGTTGCTTCTACGATCTGCAGTCGAGTACCACATATTCTACTAATGGTATTACATGCCATCCGTGATATCCTCTTCCATCTCACTTGTGCCATTTCTTAACTCATCTTCGACTGCGGCTCGTGGACTCGCTTGCACACAGCTCCGTCCAAGACCACCTCACGCCCACCTCGCACACAATGTGTTTGTCTGTTTGCATAGGTATATTTTTCTAGATATGTTTCCTTGGTAAATTAGATGGTGTTTGCTTGTTTGATTCATAGACTATGGATATTGACAAGTAGTTGATGGTCAAACAATTGGTGCAAGTGGCAGGAGATGCCTCCGCCGATGATGAAGATCACTTGATTATCATATATTGTCTTCTTAATTTACTATCCCAGCTGCACATGTTCCCCAATGTGGTAGTTCTAGGGATGGGAAGAGGAAGAATAAGAATTTGCAAAGGATACATTGTGCTTTGATACTTTAGGCCAACTACTTCGCCGACAAGCCAACACATACGCCCAAAGACTTTTGGCGGCGCTTTAGGGTGTACAAGGAATTGTACGTGTGAATTATGTATAGTGTGAGGGACTACGATGACTACTTCACATGCAAGAAATACTGCACCATATATAGGTTGGTTTCTCATCAGTTCATAAGTGCACGACTGTCTTGAGGTGACTTGTTTATAGAGCTCCTCTAGAAACACAAAATGACTATCTATTCATATCTAAGTCCACATTCTTTGTGAGTGTGTGCAAGTTTTGTCGGGCGGTGATGGCATTATTTGGACTAATCTATTCGAGAGCACAAAATCCAGACACAACTCGGATCCTGACACAAAATGAAGCGAGGGGATTTTTTGGGATTCCTGGAGGTATCGATTGCATGCATTGGGATGGAAGAATTATCCATTTATCTTGAGAAGGGTTGTATAAAGGTCATACTGGAGAGTACAGTGTGGTAAATTGTGACGGATTATAACATGTGGATTTGGCACATTTTCTTTGTCATGGTGAGATCTCAGAATGACAAAAATATGGATTTCAGATGTTTGCTAGACTTGTTTAAGACCATGCTTTGGAAGTAAACTATGAGATCCATGGCTCCATACGCCAAAAGGTACTACCTAGCCGATGTGATTTATCCAAAATTATTGATATTTGTGAAGACAATCCTAACCTTTTACTGAGAAAAAAAACTTGATTTTCCTCATGCTAGGAGACTTCTAGGAAGGATACCAAGCGGACACTTGGTGTCCTTCAACCTCATTTTGCTATTATTCAGTACCTTGCTCTTACTTGGTCAACACCTCAGACGTGGAAAGTCATTGCTTGTCAGTTTATCATGCATAATATGATTATCGAGAATGGGTACATTGCTCCAATGTTTTATGATCAGTCGTATGATCATTGAAGCCCTGTTGTCGAAGATGATTACGACGTGTGGTTTCTCGCCATGCATCAAGAAATCCGTGAACAACAGATTCATCACTTACTAGAAGATCATCTATGTGGGTGCTTAGAAAAAACACAGTCTGAGCCAATCTTCAATTTATTTTATTTTTTGTATAAATTATTTTGTTTTTATGTTTAAATTGTTGAACACCGTGTGCCCAACGATTTCAATGACGCTTGTATGCTGTTGTTATTGGGGACAGGGGTGGAAATGCCATGAAGCTAGAGCTTGCTCGGTTTATCCACCTGAAATGGAGGGGGTTTGTAGGGATTTTAACTTAGATGGGATTTAATCCATGTCAATCCACTTCAACCCATTGTAAACCGAACAAGCCTCTTAGTGGTTTTTTCAGCAGGTATTAATTGTTTATCTGACGAGGTGTGCTTCGGTGCCTCCTTTCCTTAAACTTAAGTTTGCATGAACTAGTTTTCTTTTGATCCGTGGAAACAAATATCCAAGCTATATATACCTCCATATAGATGTACTCGGTCAAGCTGGGTACACTCTACGTTCTCACTAGTTGATCCCACCTCATGTTATTGTAATCTATGTCTTTACATGTAATGTTTTAAAATTTTGTTGTTGCTGCTATATACCTTCTTATTTTCGTCTAACGTGAGTATACATCTAAGAGAACCATACGGGATTTAGGTGGGTCCAAGGGTCTTCGAAACGAATCGGTATCGAGTTTTTGTTGTCAAAACTTAAAAAAAAAGGGACACCTAAGCAAAAGTGTTATCTGACACAAAATGAGAAGCAAACAACAAACATGTGAACCAAAGTGGTTTTTGCCACGCAGGTACGAATTGTTTATCTGACACAGACCGAGTAGTTTTTTCCCGGGAATTCTCGCAGAGTTAGGCACTACATGTAGTGTGAACTAAATCTGAAATTTGTCTTCGTGTGTTATGTATAGATTATTTTTCCAGGGGCAGGCAACGTGCTCCACGTCGCACGGCGATCTGGTGACGCCGTGAATCACACAAGCGGACTGATGAGTGTGTGCGTGAGTAGGGAAACAGAACGAGCCGGAGCAGGCGAACTGTGTGAGAGCAACTCTAACAAATTCTAAAAGAGAAAAAACCATAAAATAACTGTATTTTAAATGATTTTGGTGACAAAAAAGGCCCCGAATAAAAACACCAAAACAGTAAAAAGTTTTTGGGTATCCTGTTGATTCGGCCTCCCATGCGATATCTCCAGTTTTTCGACGCAGCCCGATGGTGCCCTGTATCCGCATCGGTGCGCTGAAGTTTTAGCTCGTGCGGTCCCTCCTATCGCCCCTGTCGCCTCCCGCTGCTTCCCCCTCGTGATTTCTGCCGCCGCATCCAACTTCCTGCCGCCGGAAGGTCGTTCCGCCGCTGTCGCCCCCATTCCGCATAGATTCGACCGCGTAGCTTGTAGATCGGTGCGACGGCAGAACTGCTCGATGTCACTGGCACCATGGATACGGGGCGGAGCTTGGATTCACTCTCGCCGGAGCTGTAGGGGACGATTCACCATCGCCTTCCGCCACCCTTCTGTCGTGCTTGTCGACGTCCCTGCCGGCGCCGAGCGGAGCTCGAATTGATCGCATCCCGTGCCGCCCCTTCCGAGCCGAAGGTAAAATCCTGCACCCCCTCGGTAGTCAATCAGTAGTTGTCAATGGAGCTTTGACATCCAGTTTCATTACATGTAGATAAGTTCGAGCTTGAGCCCACCCGCGCAATTCTTCTTCTTCGACGACTCGCGTAGTATCATAAAAGTTGTGTGATTCTCCACAACACGATCATTGAAGATGAGAGATACTTGGACTTGGAGCTATTATATCACAATGTTGGTAGAAACAAGAAATCCCAACCTCATCCAAATCTTTCATGATACCTACCGGCATACTGAAGATAGTGGCATTCATAGCCAGCTTCATAATGATCTCATTGAGCACCATTGACAGTTGCATGGGCACTAGTTCCATGTGTTCATTCATTTGATTTCCTATTCGTTCATGAGTGTTAAAACTATTGTTTGCATTCCGAACCATTGTGTGATGCTTGAAACATTCATAGTTTAGTTTATATTGTTGTCATATTAACATTCATACATATATTTATGTGAAATGACAGTTGTGAATTGCTGAAAATTAATCAACTCGTTTTTGTGGTTCCTCTTTGCAGGATATGTTCGGCGCGAGCCCGTGCGGTACCTTGAAAGTGTTTTACAAGGAAGAATGGACAAAACTGACCCAAATTCAGAACTATTTCACAAAATGAACTCTGGACTAAACTATTTCATGCGACTAACTCTTTTGGGTAGCGCCCAATAGCAAGATGTTATGCTCTACTTTGTAGCGCCTTGCTGAAAGGCGCTACACACCTGCTAGCGTGGCGGATGCGTGGCCCGGCTTAGCCCCACCCCGAGTCGTGTAACGTCTAGGCTCTAAGCTTGGCTGTGTAGCACCTAGACGCTATGCCCCTAAGTATAGCGACATTCTCTTAGGCGCTACACTTCGAGACATAGCCCCACGCGTGTGGCCTCCTCCCCACCCCGACCTAGTCACTCCCAACTCGTCCCATGCGCAAGGAAGAGCAGTAGGGCGGCGCCTCCGGTTCCCCTCTCTCCTCCCTCCCTCAAATCCCTTAGATCGGAAGCTTCATTTGGTGGATTCCGACCCCTCCTCAGTTGCTAGAGGTACCCTCCCTCATTTCCCTCCGTTTTCAACGATTGAAATCTTTCATTTTGTTGGGTTCATTGGCCAATGTTGGGTAGAATGATGTCTATGAAGCATTTATTTAGGTTTATGGTTGTTGGAATGTTAGGGTTAGGTTTATTGGAATGTTATGGTTAGGGTTAGGTTTATTGGAATGTTATGGTTAGGATTTTTGTTATGTAAGGTTGGGTGTTCTTGTTAGGTGTGGGTTTGGTAATGTGACTAGTATATTTTTGTTCATCTTGGCATGGGTAGTTAATGAACATATTCTCCTGTGTTAGGGATAGCGAGAATTGTTCATGTTCATCATGTGGACAAGGATGCCTTTTTGAAAGGCAACATAGAATCGGACCCAGATGAGCTAGACATGGTGTTTGAGCGTAGTCCCACTTACGCCGAGGTCTTGGAGCAAGTGAGGGTTGAATTGAAATGGATGGACCCAAGTGATGTTGTTGAGTTGGAGGGAAGACATAATGTGGATTTGGGAATGCATATCCGTTGGAAGACCATGTGTATCTACTCCGAGGCCCGTTGGGTTGCATACAAGTAGGTGGTGGCCGAATCATTAGAGAAGGCTCTTGATCTATTTGCCACCAAGAAGGTTGATAGTTCGTTGCCTTTGGACTTGAACCGTCTTGCTTCCCCATTGGATACTAGGAGTCCTCCACCCTTAAACCAAGAGCTATTGAGTGAACCTCCTTGGACCCAAACATTGTGCCCGATTTCAAAGGACTAAGACGAAGTGTTGGAAGAGGACAATGATGATTGTGGGCATGATGAGGATGATGTTGAGATTCACGAAAATAATGTTGGAGATTTGGATAAATATATCACACAAGAGAACATGGATCGTGACCTCCCGTATTCTCGAGGCTATGCATCGGACTCGGATGATGATGGTCCCAAAGAAGAAGTTGATGAGGAGGGGTTCACGGCTAGAGAGGCTGAAATCTATGATACCGTTTTGGGGAGGGACCATCAGGTGCCTTTATTTCGTGATCTTAGTCTCGCGGATGAAGCCACGGTTGATGTCGGCAAGGGCATAGTGCTTGGACCATGGACAAGTTCTTACCGAGATGAGAATCACGAGAATAATGGATTTTCTCGTGGATCAAGGTTTAAGAACTTGTTGGAATTTAAGCAATGGATAAAGGACTTATTGGTTAAGAATCATGGTCCGTACATGGTCATGCACTCAGACGTGAAGAAGAGTTACACGGTTAAGTGCGGGGAGGATGGATGTCCTTGGATTGTGCGTGCAAGACCATTCAAGGGAGGTCCCGATTGGCACATATCTAGTTATGTTCAACTCACATGTGCCAAGGCCTGATGGTGGATGAAAAGTATGTGAAGCCGCCGAACCCTAGCTAATATCACTGTCAAAGTTTGTTAGTGCCTTTAGCCACATCCACTGAGTGGTCCTACCTCCGATGTCAGCCAACAGAGTCCTAGAGAGGACATACCACACATACACACAAGCATGTATTTCGATCACCTCAACCTCGTCTAGATCCGTGCAATGCGCAAAATTCTCCATAATCCACGCATATGTCGCGCCTGCTGGGACTCTATCTTTACTCTTGTATTCAAGTTCTTTAGGAGCCATGCCAATAAGTAGCTGCATCTCATGGCGCCATCCGTTAGAATCTGTGTTCATACACAAAGGGTTCCCCACGATAGGAAGTCCAAAGTTCATGGAAACATCATGAAGAGTAGGGGTGATATCGCTGGTCCGGAGGTGGAAATGTGTCTCCGCCTCCACCGGTCACAAGTGCGATGATAGCAGCCGCGTTGAGGTTTGGCGTCGACCGGGTCACAAGCGTGGTGAAAGGAAGGAGGCCTAGCTGCTGGATGTACTAAGTGTACCGGTCGTTGTACGGCATGTCATTCGAGGACGCGCCATGAGACCGAATCTTGAGGGGTCGAAGCTTCTGCATACATACAAGTCAAAACATTATGCTTCTTTACAGGTCCAACACAATTGAATCAATAAAAAAATTAAAACAAACAAGTCCAACTATGATATTATTACCATATGCGTCTCCGCCATCAAGTATCCCCGGTGTTGAGTATCCTAATAATCCTCAAGTAGCCACACCATCCTACATATATATTCCAAACATCAAGAAATATGTGAGTGGTTCATCCTATGTGGCCATTGTTTCAATTTCTACAAGAAACTACAAATGATATGGGAGCATATTATTTGTCAGGAATATGACCCCGAGTACCCCAAAGTTGAGCTATCGAGAGATGGATCAGAGTGATAAACATTTATGTAAAACAGTATGAGGATAAAATACATGTATAAAAAAGGATATAAGGCATAATCGAATAAGATAAATGAAAAAAGGAAAAAGGCTGACTAGGCCGACTTAAGCCTAATTCGGCCTAGAGACAACCCTCCTGCACCAGACTTACCCCACCTAGGCCGACTCACTACTGAATCCCGGCTGGGCCACTACACCCAGCCGGCCCAAGCTAACCATCGCCCACTCCCCGACGCCTGCATCCTGCCTCGACCACTTTCATCGCCCACACCAGGCACTGCGTCGCCCGCCAGCATCGCCTACTCAAGCACCAGCTCACCTGGGTGGGCCGACTCTGGCTGATTCGGCCCACCACGGGCCACCTCCTCGCCTCCCGACCAGGTCAACATCGTCACCGCCAGTTTACCCCGGGTGGGCCAGCATCTCCTCCGACCCGGCCGGCCCACCATGGGTCATCGTCGCTCCAGCAGCAACCAATTCCAGGGCCACGGGTTTCCCCTGGGTGGGCTGACTATGGCGTGGCTCGGCCCATGCCTGGTCGGCTCCAGAAAACCACTTTCTCCCGCTTGGGCCGAATGAGGGGAGCCCCGGTTGGGCCTTCTCGCTACAGCTTCGCCCGAGACGAGTGAGGAATCCACTTGGGTTGAATGATGTTTGACTCGACTGTGTTGGGGATAATTCGGCTAGGCCTTATTCTCTTATCCGGTTGGGCCCTATTTCTCCCCAGTTCGAGTTAGCCTTTCCCCAGGCCGAATTTACTCTTCGCCCAGGCCCCAGGGCCAAGTTATATCTCCCCAGATGCCCCTTATTCACCTCCATATGCATCCCCGACCTCTACATCGACGCACCGTCAAGCCAGGTCAAGCCCCTCAAGCCACGTGCCAGTCTCGGGACGCCCCTGGCTCAGACTGGCACATGCCATATGGAATATGCCCTTGGCATCTCTTGGGATGCTAGGAAATATGCTAGGCATCTCAAGGAGAAGCTAGGGAATATGCCCAAGGGATAAGACCGACGACTCAAGATGCCAACAAGTACTACGAGACAATTGACAGCCTGACCAGACCCAAGCGTATGGGACAAGCCTTGTCCCCTGGGCTCCTCTTTATAAGGAGCACCATGGGAATCGTTCCTAGGAGAGGACCGAAGGGCTCCTCTCCACTTTGCTCATGTACGAGCACTTCTTATTCCTATGTATCCTCCAGAGAACGTCATTAGAGGCATAGAGAGAGCTCAACTCAAGGAGCACCAATGTAACCATAGCAACTATCCATGATATATGAGATCTAGATGCAGGAGTAGAGGTTTATTCTCACCAGGAGAGCCTCGAACCTAGGTATATCGTGTTCTTGTCATTGTTCTTCCGTATGTGGTCTTCACTTCATCATCCCTCCCTAGATTCCTTCATGTACATCGGCCACAACTTTATCCTACTCATGGCATATGCCGTAATACCACCACGATATTATTCATACATTTATACAAATCCATATGCAACCATCATATACAATGCAAATCAACAACACACTTGCATTCCCCAACAAATACAACTCATATACTACCAAGTAATCAAAAAACATGCACAAATCGGCCTAAATATGAATCCATCTAGACCTAGGATCCAAAAAAAATAAGACTACAATGTGAAAGATTTGTTGGATGAAAAATAGGGGATCGGAGGAGAATACCTTGAGGGAGAGATTGCGAAGCAAATCCATAGGCAAATTCTTCAGATCTGATGGTTTTTAGGAGGGGATTTGAGAGAAAGGGGAGAGAGGAACCGCCGGTGCCCCTCCCTGTCTTCTTCCTTGCGCCCGGGAGTGACTGGGTCGGGTGGGAAGGAGGCCGCGTGCGTGGGGTTATATCTCGAAATGTAGTGCCTAAGAAAAAGGTGCTACATTTAGGGGCATAGCGCCTAGGCGTTACACGTCCAGGCTTAGCGTCTAGGCGTTACTCGGCCCGGGGTAGGGCCACGCAGCCGTCACGCTGGAGGTGTGTAGCTCCTTTTAGCAAGGTGCTACACAGTAGAGCATACCGCCTTGTCGTTGGAAGCTACGCAAATGGTTAGTCACGTAAAATAGTTTGGCCCGGAGTTCATTTGGTAAAATAGTTTTGAATTTGGATCAGTTTTGTCCATTATACTATTTTACAAGGCCCTTTATATGCCAGTTTTGTCCATTATACTATTTTACAAGGCCCTTTATATGCCTTTTGAGTGGCCTTTTTAGGATATGCATTACTCCCTTCAATCTATATTATTTGTCGTTAAAATGGTTGTATCTAGCATCAAAACATATCTAATAATATGGATAGAAGGGAATAGAGTTTTTCTTTTTAAGACGCAGCACAACCATCGAGCTTGCGGAAGCAATCATGCATAGCAAAGCAAGTGAGCAACGGAAAAGGCTCTGTCCAATCTATCACTAGCGACTACCGTTGACCAGTTCCATCTAGCAACCCTACCCATGAGGGCAGCAGCAGAAGCTTTACCGGCAGCTGAGCTGAGCTGAGGAGACCTGAAAGTAGCGAGCAGAAGGAGATAGCTACCACTCGCCCGTGTCCTGTATAAATATCTCTCTCTTCCCTTCCCAGCTTCCTCCTGGTCGGCCAGCCAAGCCAGTCCCCGCTCCGCTCCGCCCCGCCCCTGTCTCCTCTCCTTCCCCGCACCACCGCCCGAGCAGCTGCTGACACGCCTCCCTCCCCGCGCGCCGGTCGTCACATGGACTACACGGGCTCCAGCTCCAAGGAGCTCTCTCCCACGCGGTAATCAGTCAATCAATCAATCGTTCGCTGCGGTTCCTCTCTCTTCTCCTGCGCGCGCGCATTCTAGGTTCCGCGGCTCGTGCCCGGTGCCGATGGCTGACACGGGTTGTGGCGCGTGCAGGGCGTGGTGGTCCAAGGAGACTGTGGCCGTGGTGACGGGCGCGAACCGGGGCATCGGCCACGCGCTGGCCGCGCGGCTCGCGGAGCACGGCCTCACCGTGGTGCTCACCGCGCGGGACGACGAGCGCGGGGAGGCCGCCGCCGCGCCGCTCCGCGACCGGGGGTTCCCCGTCGTCTACCGCCGCCTCGACGTCTCCGACCCCGCCTCCGTCTCCGTCTTCGCCGCCTGGCTCCGCGACACCCTCGGCGGCCTCGACATCCTGGTACGCGACGACGACTGACGACCAACTCCTCCCGTCCCCGGTAGCGCGGTATCTGCATCTTTCCCGAACCAAAGCAAAGTCAAATCTCCCTCCGGAGTCCGGACTACCACCACCAAAGTGATTCCGCCCCTTTTGCCATGGATCAGACATGGATATCCACCACGATTCCGCGCATCCTCATCTGTAGCGCTAGGAGAGAGAGGGAGAGATCAGCCCACCGTAGGAGTATATGCGCCCGCCTTCGCTTTGCTTCGGATCAGGACCAGCCCGCCGTTTTCACACCGCATTATTGCGCTCTCTGTCTCGGACGGGGCACGCAACAGGCCACGGCTCGCAGCGACCAACGGAATAAAAACGTCATGTCAAGCCTCACAAAACCCCAACCCGTGACCGGCGGCGCGGTGTGCGCAGCGCAGTCATGGCGTCCAACGACCCTTTTGCTTCGTCTTGCGGGCTCCTGCGCCGCCGGACGGCAGCGACCGGCCGGCAACCCGGTCCAAGAAACTCTGCTGGGTGACGACTCATGGCGTGGAATGTGGAAATATATTGATGGCCGGCACAGTACACACGTACTACCACCCAGTTGGGTTGGCCTTCGGACCAACCCGAGCACTCGACCTAGTCCATCAGATCTCGATAACCCGCACCACTCGCAACATTTTGCTCATGCATCGTTGACTAGGAGATAGTAACATGCGTGACCTACCATTAATTCTGTGATTAAGTCTAACGCGTCTAAGAGGAGAGAAGTTTTGAAAACGCATGGTTTTTATAAGACGCCCTTCAAACCGTGACGGAGGGAGTAGTAAGATCTTCATAGTCAGGTTTGTCAGCAGATATTCAGAGTTTCAGACACCTCTTCTTTCAACTGTTCAGAATTATGCT
Organism: Avena sativa; assembly: GCA_916181665.1. Lineage (NCBI taxonomy): Eukaryota > Viridiplantae > Streptophyta > Magnoliopsida > Poales > Poaceae > Avena > Avena sativa. The sequence continues at coordinate 343,843,986 of OV702280.1, read as the reverse complement.
TGGATTACCTTCCATTGAAATTTCACATGAAGTTACCGAACTGAAACCGATTCCTGGTCAAACGGATGCCTTGTCCTGAGCGAGCCGAGGATACTGTAATTCAGCTCTCTGTTCCTACATGCTGTATGTATGAGCAAGCAGACCGCGATGGTAGTCGTAATAACCCAAGTGGTGGTCCATAACAGAATGTATTCAATGATCCTTCACCCGCCCCACTCGAGCTGAATTAGGACTTCCAATGCCGCTTAATCATGTACTCCTACTCATCTTATGGATGCCCGTACGTCTGTTGGCCCATCTATGCCGTCAAGTCGTCATCTGATGTGGAAAACTTTCAAAAGTATTCTTCACTAAAGCGACACTACACCACTCAGGCAGTCACCGGTGCTGTTTCCATTTCTAGCTCTGACATTGAAGGCTTCAGGAAAAATGGAAAGCTGTTGCTAGCCAGTTGAAGCCTGCCTCTTAAATCGTTCCACGCTCATGTGCTAGGAACAGGACATGTCCTTCCTATGATGCTGGAATTAATTGTTGCGCTCCTGTTATTGAATGTAGGTGAACAACGCTGCCGTGTCCTTCAACGAGATCGACACCAACTCCGTGGAGCACGCCGAGACGGTCCTCCGGACGAACTTCTACGGGACCAAGCTGCTGACTGAGGCGCTCCTGCCTCTTTTCCGGCGATCGCCGGCCACCAGCCGGATCCTCAACATCAGCTCGCAGCTTGGCCTTCTTAACGTAAGTGCCCCGATGACACATCTTCTTTCAGATGTCATGAGGTAGTATTGCAAGATAATTGGCAGCATGTTGCGGACTCAACTAGTCAATACGACGACGCGGTGTGGATTATGAAGTGTGAATGCACGAGGCCAGCTACATATAGAGACAAGCAGTAGTAATAATAATTTTGAAGTACTATATCTTAAAGCTAGCACACTACATCAGCAGAGCGCTACCTTACAATACATTGCCCATTCATGCATACGATGCATATATGTCCAAATTAAGCCAATTTGAAATTCCAAAAGGTCTTTTCTTTCCTTATCGTTGGCAGAGCAAAAGGCGGAAAGCTACAAGTCGTTCTTCCCACAAAACTCCAAGTTCATTGTTTTCTTTAAAGAATCTCCGGTTGAGCATATAATAGAGAGCGGTTGGTGTCAATCCTGCCCACTAGTTGTATTTCCAGAGTAAAGAAATACTCCCTCTGTTTCATCAAAATATAAGATGTTTTAGGTTTGTGAAGAAAATGTATCTAGACTTCTTTTAATGTGTAGATTCACTCCAAACCTGACTTATTTTGAATCGGAGGGAGTACATCAAAGAGGGCCATCCTCTGTGTTTTTCCACCACACTCTTGGTTGAATAAGCTGGAAATTTTTATTTCCAACACGATCACATGGCGGTTGGGAACTTAATATTATGAAAAACATTAAATTCTGCCAGGAGCATGAACATGTAAGCATCTAGACATGTGCACGGGTTACGAACTAAATTCTCTAGGGGAGGCTAGGGACAGGGGACCTGAAACTGAAAGTTGCACACTTAGAAGCGAAGAGAGTGAGGTTTCTTATGTGCTTGATGCCTGATTTGTAGAGCCGACAAGTTAATTAGAATAGGGTATGAGCAAATCAGGTGCAAGGGCACTGTGAGGCAGCTAAAACAAGGCGGGATCTTTACAACAACCTATCTACACGGCGACTAATTTTGGAGAGACAGGAGCTAGTGCACCCACTGCATGCTCGTATATAGCCTCACCTAACATATAAAAGGAAACTTATGTCACACATGTATTTCTATACTCTATTGCTAGTTAGTTTGAACGAGTGCTTAGTGCGCTATTGTACTGATTTTAGTTAGCAATATGTCCAACAAAGTCTCTGTGTATCTTGACCATCCTCTGTTTTTTTCGCCACCCTCTTGGTTGAATAAGCTGGAAAATTTCATTTCCAACACAATCACAAGGCAGTTGGAAACTTAATATTATGAAAAACATTTAATTCTGTCAGGAGCATGCTCGGGTAAGAACTAGATTCTCCAGGGAAGGCAAGGTACCTGAAACTGAAAGTGGCGGTTTTGCACATTTAGAAGCGAAGAGAGTGAGGTTTGTTACGTGTTTGATGCCTGTTTTATAGAGCCTAAAAGCTAATTAAAATAGGATATGGGCAAGTCTAGTTGAAGTGAGACAGCTAAAACAAGGCAGGGACTTTACAACAACTTGTCTACATGGCGACTAATTTTGTAGATACAGGAGCTAGTGCACCCAGTGCATGCTCGTAGTCTCAACTAACATGGAAAATGGAAGTTTTGGTACAGATTTTCTCTACTCTACTCCCAAGCTGCACTAGCTTCTGTCTCTACAAAATTAGTCGCCGTGTACTTGCACAGTTGCACTCTTTCCCTAGCTGAACTTATGGACACACATACTGAAACTTCCAGCATGTGTAGTGCGCTATCTCACTACCTTCCATTCCCAATTATAAGACTTTTTTTTGAGTTTTGCTAGTTCAAAAAGAACTACCAAAGTCTGTAATATTGGGTAGTATGCAGTTAAGAACTATCTCACATACTGAAACTTAAGGACCATGGGTAGTATGCAGTTAGCAATATATCTAACAAAGTCTGTATCTTGACATTTGGTGCCGTATTTTATTCTTCAGAAGGTGAGGAGCCCATCGCTTCTGAGGCTGCTCCAGGACGAGGAGACCCTGACGGAGGCCAAGATCGAGGGCATGGTGTCGCAGTTCCTGACGCAGGTGAAGGACGGGACGTGGGAGGGGCAGGGGTGGCCCAAGGTGTGGACGGACTACGCCGTGTCCAAGCTGGCCCTGAACGCCTACACGCGCGTCCTGGCGCGGCGGCTGCAGTCCGGCGGCGAGCGGGTCAGCGTCAACTGCTTCTGCCCCGGGTTCACGAAGACGGACATGACCAAGGGGTGGGGCAAGCGCACCGCCGAGGAGGTGGCCGACCTCGGGGCCAGCCTCGCGCTGCTCCCGCCCGACAAGCTCCCCACCGGCACATTCTTCAAGTGGAGCACGCCGCAGCTCTACTCCAAGCTGTGAGAGGATTCAGTGCCTGCCGCGTGATCGATGCCAGAATCCTACGCACGCACGTAGCGATGTACGCGCGTGCGTGTCGTCCGTGATGGAGTAGAGTACATATGTTTGTTTTGGTTTAGCCACCATTGTTGTTGCTAGTTTGCTGCTACTACCTAGCCTGCATGCAGTAACAGACTGTCAGGTTTACGTGTTAAGGTGCTGATGGCCTGAGAGACCGAAACCATAGGACAGTACCAGCAATTAGTGTTCCAGTCAACTCATCTCTGGCCCTGACGAACCAATGCTTGTAAGTTTCAGGTGAATCTTCAGACCTGCGGAATGCCGACTGGCTTACCTTGCGCCAAGGCCGCAGCTTCTGCATTTTTCGTTTCTTTCTCACATGGATATTGAGCCATATATACCTTGCGAGAGAAAGGGGACATTCGTAAAGTTCGCATGATGATGTGTGTGTGGCGCCAGTAGGCCGTGCTACGCCATGACCCCTCATTTTTAGGAACATGATTAATAATCAAGAAATTATGTATTTTTTCATAGCATTGAAACAAAATCAAATCAAACCACATTAAATTTTCGAATCGAAGTTGAACCTACACTTTGAGAATCCAAACGATAAATTCTGGTGCAAAGAATTTCATAAATGAAATGAAAAACCAGAAAAGGCATTGTTCACATAAACCTTCCTTCTCCTTTCTCTTTATGTACTTCTCGGTTTTAGTTCAAAGCTTGCACAGGGGTTCATCATATTTCTAGAGTAAGTTGCTCGTTTTTTATGAAACAAAGGTCAAATAAGTTGGCAATATTACAAAATCATAGGGTTCTAGCAGCCACAAGTGATGTCCCGGGCTTAATGAGAGTGCATAACGAGCTAAGTTACGTGCTTCTTTATTCATCATCCTACCTTCATGGATAGAAGTTGCTTTCATAAACTCCAATGAATGTGATTTCACCTCCTTAGTGGTAGTTGCATAAGCTCCTCCGGTGTCCTTGGCAATGTCTCGGATCACTTCTTGGCAATCAGATGAAACAACAATCCTCTTGAAGGACAAGTGCTCGGCTAGCGCAAGCGCTTCCCAACATGCCAAAGCTTCAACTGTTGGAGGTCGACAACTCCTGGAAACACCATGGATGAATAGCCCAAATATTTCTCTTCTTGATCTCTAGCTACTACCGCTACATACCCTATCATATTGCTTTTTTAGACAGTCTCCTAGACTTTTATTGATCAATTTTTTTTTTACAGGTATAGTATTGTAATAAAGAACACCAAGAACATGTGTGTGAGCTTCAAAATTCGATGCTTTTCCCTTGTGGATAAAGCTAAGCTCCTGGAATTATGTAGCCTAAGTTCTGATCTCAGTAACAATCGACTCATATCTACACATGCTCCATTCCTTGATATCATCAATGAACTTCTTACAATTCAAAGCAATGACCATGACATTGGGCTAGGCCTCCAGCTAGAGAGCACAAAGTAGTCTGACCATTGGCTAAAAGAATCATCCAAGTATATATATAAGGGACAATTTCCAGGGCCGAGGTCATGGCCGTAGGTGCTACAAGCTACTTATGGACGAGCACTAGATGTTTGTACTAGTATTATTTGCACTTGCGACAATAAAAAGTGCCACATTTCAGAAACACCTTCAAGATATTTGTTAGACACATAATTTGTCCTATCCAACATATTTAAGGAGACTATACAAGGATGCAAACACATGAAATGCACTATATACAGCACATCTAATCTGTATGAATTAATCAATGAGAATTACCATTTTATCGTTGTAAAATATGTCCAACAATTTTCTTTATTAAAAAACTAGAATCCTTTCGTGGAAATACACCTCTAATTTAGCACAGATGTATGCATACATCACAATTTATACGCTCTCAAAATGAAAGTCTATGTAGAGCACTCATGAATTAAGAGTGTGAAAGAGTTGTCTAGATTGAATTTCTGTTATATTGACGTTCATCTCATTTCTTTCACAAACCATTAAATTGACACTTTCCCTCCAATAGAAATATGTTCATTTACAAGAACAACTAATTAGGCACTTTCTTATGAGAATGATGAACAATTAAAATAGCACATTGTGATTATAGTTTCATTGAAGTAGAAATACACCTATTTTGTTATAACATGGGATAAGATAAAAGGCCATATATTTAACAAAAGATGGTTTATAAAATATTTAAAAACAATGTATCTGGATGGTTCTACTCCACAAAAAATATTGTAATTCACGTCATGTGTACACACCATGAGTGATAAACAAACAAAAAATAGTCAGTATAAATAAGTTAGAACAATTTTATAGGTGGTTCGGTCCGTTCAACTCATGTTACAGGCTAATTATAGGACCTGTCATGATAAAAGAGGTACAAGCTTCATCATGCACATACTTTGTTAGAGTAAACAATTAATTTCCAACCTTCATCACGCACATATATTAAAGACCCATTTACTATGACAGTTTGAAAGCTGTTTGAGAGGCAAAATTTAGTATCCCACTTCTAGTTGAGAGATAGTTGGAACAATAAGTATTGCTCTTTTGGTACCATTAAGTGAGTGACAAGATGAGAAGTACACACATTCCTCCTATGTCACCTGCCACTTCTCGCCCGCACACGCGGCGTCTTTCGTGAATCGAGTTTAAGTTAGAATCTAGTTTTATGAAAGAATATTTGTTTGCATGGTTTACCAATTGTTTGGTAGGTGTACACGTGGCGATACATCAGGCTCGCCTCTCCTGGGCTATATGAGAGAGATATAACATATCTATTACTCGCTTGTTCTTAATTTCTCTATATCTCTCAACCAAGTTCCTTTGGCTGTGTTTCTCTCTAGCCTTCCCCATCCCGGTAACTACGCCCTGCACGGCCGTCCGAGAGAATAGGCCTCTGAAGCCTTGTTCGTTGTGATCCTACATAGTAGATAAATGATAAGGACTATCTCAGAGAGACGGCTCGCCTCCATCGGTCTGCTTACAAGATGGTTACATGTTTTCTTCCTCTACGAATCGGGCTACCGGTGAACTGAAAACCACCGTGATCGACATCAACAACAAAGTTGCTACGACGTTAACCTTCTTTGTCAACACGTATATGTTCCTCATCTCCTTGTATGCACTAGTATTGGGCATATGAAGATCCACTATATGTGCTTGGTGTGGTGTAGTTGCATATATGATTCTAGTTTTATTAATTATAACTTTGCGAAAAGTTGCTTAATAACTTAATACTTTTTTGAGGTATTAATAACTCGATACTCTTTTTTTGAGATCTAATAACTCAATACTTTTTTTAGGGGAATAACTCAATACTTAATACACACTAGCTAAATGCTCGTGCTTTGCTACGGATAAACAATATAAGATATGAGGATAGCGATTAAAAAATATAGTACTACACATTGTGTTTATCTAACACAATACATACATGCGCAGAAAATACAAAAATATATTTGTTTCATGGTAATCACTATCATTCTCTCCTATAGTATTTTTCCTCGTTACCATACGAGACAGATCGTAAAATACGACAAGAAGTAGCACAATGTTTTTCCTCTCCCATCTTTCTGCAAGCCCATGTCGATGCTACCTCAGGTATTGACGTTGTTACTTTATCGCCCTGGCCACCTCAAGTCACTTTGAGTAACTATTTTTTTTACGGAACAAGAAGGACGTGTGTATATGCATTAATAAATATAATATTTTCATGAATGTGTGCGTCTAGGAAGACATGCTCCGGATACTATGGCAAATGTTTGTGTCCTCCTCCTCTTTGGTAAACTTTAGTTACCTCTCTATCTGATCATATTTTCATTATTGAACTTCTTCTCAACTCCCACCAATGAAATTACCATAGTCAGCATTTGCTTCTCCTTTATCTCTCAATGTGTACATTTTCATTATATATTATCTATACACAACATACACCATTGAAAACAATATATGGTTAGAACTATAGTAGATTTCATGGCCCTCGTCCCTAATTTTTTTGAGATTGAATGGCTGCATTAATTAAACTTCAATGTCAAATTACAGAACTTACAAAAATAGGGGAAATACCCACCCATGTTTTAACTAACTTATTCATGTAGCCCTCCTTAGCCAAATTGTGAGCATTAGTGTTGCCCGAACGCCAAACATGTCTGATCGTCTATTCGTCGAACCCATGAAGAAGCTGTTTCACCTCATCAAGAAGGTGTCCATCCACCGACCTATCCTAGCTCGAGTCCTTTAGCTTTGAAACCACATGCATAATCCGATTCCAGCTCTAGTTTTTGCACCTTCATCTCCAGCGCCAATTTTACAGTACGCCTGCAATCTAGGAGCTCCGCCCGAGCAGGATTCGACACCAGAGGGAAAAATAGCAAGCCCCTGCAATAAAGGTGCCATGTTGGTCACGAATAATAGCCCCGCCATCTCCGTGTCCTTCCTTCTGGTAGAACGCTCCATCAGCATTGCCCTTGTGCCATCCGTTGGCCGGCGGGCGCAGCGCTCCGCCATCCGCTTGGTTTGTTTTGGCTGCGGTGAGTGCACCTCTTTCCACTCGATTGGTAGGGAAAGAACACGCCATGCAATGGACATTGGGTCGTCGATCATAGGGAGCTCACGCACATTATTCCTAGCCAGCCAGCCAGCCAGACCTGGTAAATAGCCATTAGCGCTAGCGTTAGCTCACCTTCGTCAAGTATCATGAACCAGTCGAGTAACCAGGATTGGAGGCCCCGTGGCATCCTAATATCACCTGGTGGATCCTTTAATTCCAAATTTGTCATAGACCGAAGATGCCTCCAAACTTGTTGTGGATGTTGACAAGCCCAAAACCGATGAACCAATGTTTCATCACGATCACAAGCAATACACTTGACCCCCTGTTTTATGTTTCTACATTGGAGTTCTTCTCCCACAATGAGTCCATTTTTCGCCAACCTCCAGCACTGAACCTTGACCTTGTTTGGAACCTGAGCCGACCAGAGTGATAGCTAGCCCTTATGCTCCACCAAATTTAAAGATGAGCTTGCTCGACCCTCCCCTTCTCTCTTAAGCTGTTGCTTGAGATGATACGCAGACCACACACTGAAAACCCCTTTTTTGTGTAATTCCAAGCCATGTAATCCTTTGTTCCAGCTCTACCAACGGGGACTTTCAAGATGTCAGTAACATCTGCATCGAAAAATGTTCCTTCAGCTTATGTTGATTCCATCCATCACCATTCGGTAATACTAACTACTTTACTTGCCCTAATGCCGGGGTGTTTGGCTTTGTCCCCAAGGGCCTTTTTAACAATGACCGAGGAATCCAATTGTCCTGCCACACCCGGACGTGCTCACCGCTGCCGACCTGTCACATAATGCCCCCCGTAGTAAGTCCCTACCATGCATAATTCTCTTCCAGGTGAAGGAAGCCCTCTTATGGCACTTTCGTGGCCAGCCTCCATGCTTGCTTTGCGAGCAACGCTTGGTTAAAATTAGCATAATCCCTGAAGCCCATACCTCCCCTTTGTTTTGCCTCGCACATCCGCTGCCAACTAATCCAATGAGTATTTCTCTTCTCCATGGTGTCGCCCCACCAGAAATCTGAGCCAATGGAGGCCAGCTGCCCACATTGGCCTTTGGTAAGCTGAAAACAGCCCATAGCGTATGTAGCACCCGCCTTAAAATGGATTTTATCAGTGTTTCCTTCCCAACTTTGGAGAGTCCTTGCCCCTTCCAGCCTGACACTTGATACGTCGGAAACATATCTATAATTTTTGATGTTCCATGCTTGTTTAGTATCTATTTTGCTTTGCTTTGTCTACACTTTGAGGTGTTTTTATATCTTTTCTGGAACTAACCTATTAACAAGTTGCCATGGTGCTAGTTGTCTGTTTTCTTCTGTTTTTGGTTCCAAAAAGGCAGAAAATCAATATTCTCGGAATTGGACGTGACAAAAGCCAAAGTCAATATTTTACCATGGGGGACACGAATCCATAAGACGAGACGGAGAGGCAAGCCAAAGCGACCAAAACCCCCTAGGCCGGCCAGGGGTGGGCCCACGCCTGGGCAGGGTGTGGCCCCCCTGGTTACCTCCCGGCCTCGCCTCTTCGCCTATAAGAAGCCCTCGATGCAGAAACCCTAGGCACCCGATCAAAACTCCACGAAACCGTCTATAGCCGCCGCCACCATCGTCCCTAGATCGAGGGGATCTGAAGTTCTTCCCGGCACCCTGCCGGAGGGGAGATCATCCTGGAGGCCTTCTTCTCCGGTATGATGCGTGAGTAATTCCACCTTAGACTATGAGTCCATGTAGTAGCTAGATGGTTGTATCTCCTCCTTGTGCTTTCATGTATAGATCTTGTGAGCTCCATTCATGATCAAGATCTAATCTATTTATAATCATGCATGTTGTGTTTGCGGGGATACGATGGATATTGAGATTACTATGTCAGATTGATTAATGGTTTTGTCTTAAGATTCTATCATGGCTGTGTTGTTTGTGATCTTGCATGCTATCTATTGTTAGTAGCTATCTTGGCCAAGTAGTTGCTAGTGACTCCAAGAGGGAGTATTTATGCTCGATAGTGGGTTCATGCCTCTAGTTTCCAAGGGAAGTGACAAAAATCTCTTCTGTTGTAGATGTGTTGTTGCTACTAGGAAGAAAACAACGGTCTCTTGTTTATGGAACAAGTGGATTGTTTACCTTACACACTTTGCTTAAAGCAGTTGTCTCTTGCTTGCAACTTAATACTGGAGGGGGTTCGGATGATAACCCAAAGGTGGACTTCTAGTCATAGATGCAGTTGGATGGCGGTCTATGTATCTTGTTGTATTGCCCAATCGAATTTCATAGGATCTTTTTGTCTATTATTGCATTGATTGCCTTGCTCGGTTCCTGTCAATTGCTCTGCTATAATTTGTTTACCCTTCATGCCATGTTGTTTATCTAAGGAGAGCACCTCTAGTGAACTATGGACCCCGGTCCAATCTTTACCATTGATACATCTTCTATTGTTACTTGTTTACTTGCTGCAAACCATTACCTTCTACACAATACGTTTAATCCTTTGTTACAACAAACTGTTGAGCTTGACAACCTCACTGTTCGTTGGGACAAAGTTTTGAGTTTGTGTTGTACAGATCTTCGCGTTGCTTGCAACACCTGTGTGCCGTTTCCTTCCTCCTTCTAGTTCGATAACCTCGATCTCTACTGAGGGAAGACTTGTTGTTGTGCTTATCACACCTTGCTCTTGGGGTTTCCAATGAAGTGCTCCACATCAAGAACCATCAACACTTTCCCCCTCGCCTTGTCGGGAAGGTCCTTAAACACCCTCGTCCCTAATGGTTATAAGGTAAGGCCCTTTATGACCGAGTAAAAACCTGTAGTAGTAAAATGTATAGTGAAAATGGCTTGTCTTCTTTGGGTTCTTTTTTTGTTTTCTTGTGTAACTTGTTTTAAAACCCTCTAATTGGGTTAAATGCCATATGGTCGCATGTGACGATCACATACGATCGTGCTTGTGACACCACTGAGTTGGTTCAATGTCAAAAAACTAAAGTTACTATTAGAGGGGTTGTTTTGGTGTAGAAAAATGCACAAATGGTACATCTGCAGTGTGTGCCAAATTTGTTGGAATTTGGTGAGTTTTGGGTTGTTGGCCCATTAGACAAATTCTGAAATTCTCTTTGGCCCACTTATATATGACAGCATATGGCTATGTAGTGGTGCTAAAGTTTAGTCCCACATTGCTAGTTGAAGGGGAGTTGGACTAACTTATATAGTAGAGTGTTGCACCACTCACTAAGGTGTGACAAGAAGAGTAGCCCTCGCGCACTCCTACTCTGACGCCACCCGCCTCGCCACGCCACGCCACGACGCGCGCGCGTCGCGGGTTGCGGGAATCTCGCCGAGCCGAGCTTTATTTTGCTTGTTGGGAAAACTAATTATGAGTCATTAATGGACGCGTTAATTACAGTCGTTTCCAGTTTTTATGGACGTGGACTATTACCGACACGGACGTGGGCTGAGCCCACGATCTCCCTAACCTGCATTATATAAGCGTATGCGCTAAACCTAATCGGTAAATCAATCCACACACGCTCCTATCTCCAGAACCTTGCGATGTCTCTCTCGTCTTCCCCATCTCGACTTGCAGCGTGCACCGCAAATCGGGACAGTACGCCTTCGGAACCCCGCCTCTCGTGAACCTGTACGGGTGAGGGGTGATCAGGTTTTTGGGGAGCGCTCAAGCACGACTACTGGAAACTACGACATCGTCCGACGACGATTTTCCGGACGACGACTTCTTCCCGGACGTCACCAATCTCTTCGACAACCTCAACATGGGCGACGCTGCTGCGACCGCTGCGGCTGCTATTCAGCCTACACTATATGTGATCATCAACTGCCTTTTTGAATTATGTTAGAGTTCTTTATTCTAGCGTTTGGTGTAGATGTGATGGGTTTATCTCCTATAGATGTAATCTGTTCATCTACTTTGTTGATCTGCATATTTAGTTTTAGTGCCATTTGTATGATCATGCTTTATCAATTTATTATCCGTATTAAATCATATGGATTATTGCTTATATTTCCAACAATCCAAAAACCTGATTATAGGCAACTGAATTCCACTGGTGTAGCCGCGGCTACTAGGCCGCCTCCTTTTGATGGCATGCACTATAAGAGATGGCACAAGAGAGCAGTTCTTTGGTTTGAAAACCTAAACTGCTATAGCGCCACTCTTGGCAAGCCTGAAGTAGATCTTTCTGCTGAGCAGGAAGTGAACTTTAAGAAATCCGATAACATGTTTATGGCGGCTTGTTCAGTGTTCTTGGGAACAACATTGTTGACCCTTATATGTCATTTGATAATGGCAAGGACGCGTGGGAAGCGCTCGAGGCCAAGTTTGGCGTCTCGGACGGTGGCACTGAGTTGTATGTCATTGAGCAATCCTATGACTATAGGATGGTTGATGAGCGCTCCGTCATTGAGCAAGCTCACGAGATACAATCACTTTCCAAAGAACTTGAGCAGTTCAAGTGTTCCTTACCGGACAAATTTGTGGCTGGTGGCATTATTTCCAAGCTTCCTCCTTCGTGGAGGAACTTTGCTACTTCTCTGAAACATAAGAGACAAGAGTTTTCCGTTACGAATCTCATTGGGTCTCTTCATGTGGAAGAGAAAGCGAGAGCAAAGGAAAAAACTGCTCGAGGACTTGAGGGAGGTTCTACTGCCAATTTAGTACAGAGGAAAAACTTCCAATCCCATAAGTTCAAGAATAAGAACAAAACTGAAGGAAAGGGGAAGTTTGATGGCAAGAACAAGGCCACACACTCAACCAACTTCAAGAAGAAAAATGATAAGAGGAAAGGATCTTGCCACGTTTGTGGTGATCCTGATCATTGGGCTCCTAGCTGCCCTAATCGCTTTGACAAGCGTCAACATAGAAATAGCGGCAAGGCCGCTAATGTTGTTATTAGCGATACTGATATGAAGGATGATGGGTACGGTATTTTACCTACTATCCTTTCAGTATGTCATTCTCCTGATTGGTGGATAGACATGGGTGCTAATACACATGTATGTTCTGATATTTTCATGTTTTCCTCTTATCAGGTCTCAAGGACCTCTTCTGTGCTGATGGGAAACGGCTCTCGTGCTTATGTTCATGGTGTTGGTACGGTAAATCTGAAGTTTACTTCGGGGAAGACCGTACAGCTGAAGAATGTGTAGCACGTTCCCTCCATCAATAAGAATCTCGTCAGCGGATCACTTTTATGTCGAGATGGCTTTAAGTTGGTTTTTGAGTCCAATCAAGTTGTAATTTCTAAGTATGTACAATTTGTTGGAAAGGGTTATGAGTGCGGAGGTCTGTTCCGCTTGTCTTTGTCAGACTCATGTACTAAAGTTATTAATCATGTTTGCAATGATAATGAGTCCAATGTTTGGCATTCACGACTCTGTCATATTAACTTTGGTTGCATGACGCGGCTAGCCAATATGAGTTTAATTCCGAAATTTACCACTGTCAAAGGTTCTAAGTGCCAAGTTTGTGTGCAAGCAAAGAAACCTCGCAAGTCTCAAACGGCTGTGGAACCGAGAAACTTAGCACCGCTGGAACTTATACATTCAGATCTTTGTGAGATGAATGGTGTGTTGACAAAAGGTGGAAAAAGATACTTCATGACATTGATTGATGACTCCACTAGATACTGCTATGTTTATCTTCTGAAATCTAAAGATGAAGCTTTGAACTACTTCAAAATCTATAAAGCTGAGGCAGAAAACCAACTTGATCTTAAAATCAAGCGGCTAAGGTCGGATCATGGTAGAGAGTACTTTTCAAACGAATTTGATTTATTCTGTATGGAACATGGTATTATACATGAGAGGACGTCTCCCTACTCACCTCAGTCAAATGGGGTGGCCGAAAGAAAGAACCGCACTCTAAATGATTTGGTTAACGCCATGTTAGATACATCGGGTCTTTCCAAGGAATGGTGGGGGGAGGCGCTAATGACCGCGTGTCATGTCCTAAACCGTGTTCCTATAAAGGATAAAACCATGACTCCATTTGAGGAATGGGAAAAGAAAAGGCTTAAACTCTCTTACTTACGAACTTGGGATTGTTTGGCGAAAGTCAATATTCCAATACCCAAGAAGCGAAAGCTTGGACCAAAAACCGTTGATTGTGTTTTTCTAGGATATGCTTTTCATAGCATTGGCTATAGATTTTTTATAGTAAAATATGAGGTATCCGACATGCATGTTCGTACAATTATGGAGTCGAATGATGCGACTTTCTTTGAGGACATCTTTCCTATGAAAGGTATGTCTAGCTCATCAAATCAGGAAATGACTAGTTCATCTAGTCAGGAATTTTCTATAATTCCTGAACCCACTATGCCGATAGAACACTCTGATGATCCTGTGGAGGATGACAATGAAGCTCCCAAAAGGAGCAAGAGACAAAGGACGGCAAAGTCATTTGGTGATGATTTCATTGTGTACCTTGTGGATGATACTCCCACTTCTATTTCAAAAGCCTATGCATCTCAAGATGTTGACTACTGGAAGGAAGCTGTCCGAAGCGAGATGGACTCCATCTTAGCTAATGGTACTTGGGAAATCACTGATCGTCCTTATGGGTGTAAACCTGTAGGATGTAAATGGGTGTTCAAGAAAAAGCTTAGACCTGATGGTACTATTGAAAAGTACAAGGCCCGTCTTGTGGCTAAGGGTTATACCCAAAAGGAAGGTGAAGACTTCTTCGATACCTACTCACCTGTAGCCAGATTGACCACTATTCGAGTACTACTTTCCTTGGCTGCCTCACATGGTCTTCTCGTTCATCAAATGGACGTTAAGACAGCTTTTCTAAATGGAGAGATAGATGAGGAAATTTATATGGAGCAGCCTGACGGATTTGTAGTAGATGGTCAAAAAGGAAAGGTGTGTAAGTTAGTGAAGTCTTTGTATGGTCTTAAGCAAGCTCCTAAGCAGTGGCATGAGAAGTTTGAAAGAACTTTAACTGCTGAAGGCTTTGTTGTAAATGAAGCTGACAAATGTGTGTACTATCGCCATGGTGGGGGCGAGGGAGTTATTATGTGTCTCTATGTTGATGACATATTGATATTCGGGACCAACCTCGCTGTTATCGAGGAGGTCAACGAGTTCCTATCTCGCTGCTTTGAGATGAAGGACTTGGGAGTGGCTGATGTAATATTAAACATCAAGCTACTAAAGGATGACAATGGTGGGATTACATTGCTTCAGTCTCACTATGTGGAAAAGATATTGAGTCGCTTCGGGTATAGCGACTGTAATTCTTCTCCAACGCCTTATGATTCGAGTGTGCTACTTCGAAAGAATCGAAGGACTGCTAAAGATCAATTGAGATATTCTCAAATTATTGGCTCGCTCATGTATTTAGCCAGCGCTACTAGACCTGAAATCTCCTTTGCTGTAAGCAAACTGAGTCAATTTGTGTCAAATCCTGGAGATGATCATTGGCATGCTCTTGAAAGAGTTTTGCGCTATTTGAAAGGCACTGCGAGTTATGGTATTCACTATACTGGGTATCCACGGGTACTTGAGGGTTATAGTGATTCAAACTGGATATCTGATGCTGATGAGATTAAGGCCACAAGTGGTTATTTGTTTACACTTGGTGGTGTCGCTGTTTCCTAGAAGTATTGCAAGCAGACCATCTTAACGAGGTCAACTATGGAAGCAGAACTCACAGCATTAGACACAACCACTGTTGAAGCAGAATGGCTTCGTGAGCTCTTGATGGACTTACCTGTGGTTGAAAAACTAATACCCGCCATCCCGATGAACTGTGATAATCAAACTGTGATCGTCAAAGTAAACAGTTCTAAGGATAATATGAAGTCATCAAGGCATGTGAAGAGGAGATTGAAATCTGTCAGGAAACTGAGAAACTCCGGAGTTATTGCGTTGGATTATATCCAAACATCTAAGAATCTAGCAGATCCCTTCACAAAGGGTTTATCAAGCAATGTGATAGATAATGCATCGAGGGAGATGGGTTTGAGACCCACGCTATGAATTGATCCCAGTGGCAACCCACTCTATGTGATCGGAGATCCCGTGAATTAGAGCTGGGAGAAAAGTTGTTGGTTAGCTGAGAGGAGAGTATTCCCATATTATATTTACATCTACATAAAGATGCAATACTCTCTTAATCTGCATGGCAGGTTGATATTTATCTTAATGTGTTCCAAGTGGCTTTTATAAGCGGAGATGTTGTCCTGCAGAACATCTCTTGAGGAACACACCTATATGAGTCTGACTGTCAAACGTCGCAGTCCGTAAGAGTTGGGTGCTCTCTAATAAACTCATGAAAGGCCCTGGAGTATGACGCATAAGCTCCAAACCGCGGGGAAGCCGACGGTAGCCCTGTATCGGTCTAGATTTTGTGTGAAACTAGCGCGCAGAAAACTTGTAGTTCAAGGCATAGTCCACTATTCAAGTTGCTAGCTAGTGTATCATGAAGTTTAACGTGGAAGTTCAAATTAACAGTCTCCACTACACACCGGTATATAAAACAATGTTCTGGAAGAAAAGTGATGTGATGTGCCAATGAGACTTTGTGGGGGATTGTTGAAATTTGGTGAGTTTTGGGTTGTTGGCCCATTAGACAAATTCTGAAATTCTCTTTGGCCCACTTATATATGACAGCATATGGCTGCGCAGTGGTGCTAAAGTTTAGTCCCACATTGCTAGTTGAAGGGGAGTTGGACCACCTTATATAGTAGAGTGTTGCACCACTCACTAAGGTGTGAAAAGAAGAGTAGCTCTCGTGCACTCCTCCTCCGACGCCGCCCGCCTCGCCTCGCCACGCCACGCCACGACGCGCGCGCGCCGCGGGTTGCGGGAATCTCGCCGAGCCAAGCTTTATTTTGCTGGTTGGAAAAACTAATTATGAGTCATTAACGGACGCGTTAATTGTAGCCGTTTCCAGTTTTTATGGACGTGGGCTGAGCCCACGATCTCCCTAACCTGCATTATATAAGCGTCTGCGCTAAACCTAATCGGTAAATCAATCCACACACGCGCCTATCTCCAGAACCTTGCGCCGCCGCTTTCGTCTTCCCCATCCCGGTTTGCGGCGTGCACCGCAGATCGGAACAGTAGGCCTCCGGAACCCCACCTCTTGTGAACCTGTACGGGTGAGGGGTGATCAGGTTTTGGGGGAGCTCTCAAGCGCGACTACTGGCAACTATGACGTCGTCCGATGACGAGTTCCCGGATGACGACTTCTTTTCGGACGTCACCAATCTGTTTGACAACCTCAACATGGGTGACGCTGCTGCGACCGCTGCGGCTGCTATTCATCCTACACTGTATGTGATCCTCAACTGCCTTTTTTGGATTATGCTAGAGTTCTTTGTTCTAGCGTTTGGTGTAGATGTGATAGGTTTATCTCCTATAGATGTAATCTGTTCATCTACTTTGTTGATCTGCATATTTGGTTTTAGTACCGTTTGTATGGTCATGCTTTATCAATTTACTATTCAGATTAAATCATATGGATTATTGCTTATATTTCCAACAAAATTCTACTTCAATTATTCTTCTCTAATTAATACCCCAATCATATGTAATTAAGATTATACTTCACGGGCCGTGTGAGAGCCATAATCAAAGCGAGAAATATGGGATTTTTCTCATATGGCCCTGCTTAATTAGAGAAAGATAATCAATTAGACATACTTATTTTTCTCTAATTAGTATTTAATCAACCTACCTACCTTGGTGTAATCGTTTCTCCCTTGAGTACATGCTCTACGTGACGTTTCATGTACGCATGCAAATGGCCCGTGAGGCATGCAAATGGCGGTTATACTACTTAGTTTTACGTATGCATGTAATGACCCGTTGATCTCCTGATTGCTTTTCTTATTTTTTTTATTTACTATACGATAGTGATCCTGTGATTGATTATTTTTTTATTACATTATATATTTCCTATTTGTTTTGTGGCATATGGTGATTTTTTAACTTCCTAAAATATTATTTAGTGGGCGGTGTAGATCCATCCAGTGTTTGTTAGACGTTTTGGATGGACCAAATCCTCCCAATGTTTGATGGGCAAAGTGAGCCACCAACTCGAATTTAATACTCTCTTCGACTCATATTAGTTGACATTGATTTGTCTAGATTTGATAAGTTTAGACAGTATTTAGTATATAGGTTTATTCAAATATTTACAAATCCAAGTAAACTAATATAAGTCAGAGGGAGTAAAGATGGTTTGAGGGGCATGAGTAACCGGTATTTAGCCCGTGGCGAAGGCGCCAAGCAAAACATGTGGGCCCGCAGCGGCGGCAGTTTTTTTAGCCTTCCCTGATTCCCGGGTGCAAAACAAGCCCACGGGCGTGTTTAATCAGCAGGCCCACGCTTAAAAAATCTAAGTACGGCAGACTACTATCCCTACTATTAATTCTAGGCCCGCTCTAGGTGAGAAAAGGTCGGGCTAGGCGTGAAAGCACGTGGGCCCGTGCCGGCGCTGCTACTACAGACTCTCGGCCAGTACCACCACCGATCGTCACTGTTGAGTGCTCAGAGAGACGATACCCGTAGCTTCGTCTGCTTTTTCCAGCCGAAAAGCTAGAAGGGGAATCAACGAACATCAATCATGCACGCCTACCCGTACTACTACAAACCTTTAGTCTAGTTTAGGGACGTGGTAGATTATGCAACGTAAGTAGTTCGTGCTTTCCCGTATGGCCGCCTGGAGGCCAATATTCTAGCCGTCGTCTGCCGAAACCGTACCGCATTAACATATGAGAGCTTGTCGATTGTGTGGTGATTGAGACGGACGGACGAACCTTTCCGGTGTCCAGAACGCCGATCTCCTCTCGAAATGGGGTCGTTCTGTTGGTGTTGGCGTGCGTGCTCGAGGCTGGGTTGCCGGTGTGTGCACGTACGCGGCGCGCGCATTGCATGAGCGGAGACGCCGGCGTGTTCTTTCGATGTCTGCGCGAGTTCTCGCCGGGCAAGGCACGCCGCGAGCACGCGCGTCGACGTGAACTTGCCACCGGCAAGTGTTCGTTCGGAGGAGTTTCCGAACGTTGTTTTCTTAAATTGGGCTGCCCGTACCTCCGCTGTACCTGTACCCAACGGTAGGCAGGGTTCATAGTACTCCGATGCCGATCACACGTACGCGCAGACGCATTCATTTACCACGACCGACTGAACCCAGCCGATTCAATGCTTGCACCAGGAGGCTCTGGCGGGGTAGCCGTTGCATGCGTCGGTTGCTGCTTCAGATCATTTGTCCCCAAGCTTTGCCCGCGGTGCAAAATGCAAGAATCGGAAGAACAGAACGACATAGGACGTCGACAATGCAGACAGAAACCTGCACTCGTACGCAGCAGCAAAACAACGTCACGCGCCGGCTGCTCCAGATTTGTTCGTGCGTGACATCGGTAACGACGACACAGGTGAGAAGGAAAAAAAGAAAACGACAAGGGGTGAGTGAGCGAGCGGAAAGCTTTCGAAACAGGGGAAGGAAGCTTCACGCCCTTGCTACGCTACTACTGAGCTGGCCGAGGAATGCTCTGTCCGTTTCCGCTCCCGTCGCGTCTCCGCCACCGCCACCGCCTCGTCATCGCACTCCTCCTCCTCCTCGGACTCCGCCAGGACCATCCGGCGCAGCGGGCTGGGGCCCAGGCGCCGGCGCTTGGAGGACGCCGCGTGCCGCCGCCGGATCACCTCCATCTGGCTCCGCCGCCGCGACGCCACCTCGTCCACCACCAGCCGCCGCATCAGGATGTCGTCCGTCAGCGACTTGCCCCGGAACACCGGCCGCCGCTCCACGGTGCCCCCCCTCTGCTGCGGCGGCTCGGCGCGCGGAGGCGGGGCCACCAGCGGGTTGCCGTTGCCGCCCCCGCACCCGGACGACGACGCCGACGACGCGCGAGGGTAGCTGTAGCTGCGGCGCGGGGCCGCCGCGTCCCCGGCCTGGAAGTAGAGCGACTGCTCGTTGTACGACGAGATGGGCGCGCACAGGCACACGCGCGTGAACGACGCCGCCACGTTCAGCGACGACGACTTGCGCAGCCTCCCCGGCCCAGAAGCCGGAGCCGCGCCACCCGCCTTGCCGCTGGGCGCGGACACCCCCGCCGCCGCGGCCGCCTTCGACGTCGCCGCTCCCGTCCCCGTCCCCGTCCCCGTCCCCGCGGGCTGCTTCCAGATGAGGAGCAGCAGCTCCACCGCGCGCTGGTACCACGGGGACTTCTTCGACAGCCCTCTCGGTCTCGCCGCGCCGCCCTCCTTCGACCTGCATGCATCACGTCAGTCGACACGATCGACCTCGCTCCCCGAAATTGTCACGGACACACACCAGCGGGATGTTGCGCACGTACCTTGCTTGCTGTGGGTTCTTGGCCATGTTTTGCTCCAAGAGGGAGTGGAGAAACATCTGGGCTGGCGCGCGCGCGGAAGAGAGAGAGAGAGAGAGAGAGAGAGAGAGAGAGAGAGAGAGAGAGAGAGAGAGAGAGAGAGAGAGGAGTCAAGCAGGGAACTGGAGTCACATCAGCCTGTCACATTCCTTCCTATTGGCATGCGAATGAGCATCCATGGCGTGTGAGGTAGTAGGTGCGTACCGGGACAGTTGGTTAAGTTGAAGCCTCGAGGGGGGCAGTTTGGTCCTTCGGTCTGTACTTGCGCAGCAGAGGATGGCATGTCAAAGTTCCCTGGAGGGAATGAGACCTTTTTTGGGAGGGGCCCTTCCAAAACTTAACTATGGAAACATGATGGAAGACCCAACCAAGCAGAGTAGCAGATGGTGGGGGAAAGAGAGCTGAAGATTTGATGATGGTATGTAGTATAGCATCCCACTGAGAAGTGTATGCGCAATGTGAAACGTATTTGATGTCCTCAGCCATAGGGATTCCATTGATTGACATGCTCTCTAGCTCTGAGCTCCGAGTGCTTAGCTTGGTCCAAGCAGGCTAAATGTTTGGTTGAAGGGATTGCAGATATTGATTTATGCAATTTAAAGTAGCTATTCACACATATGATATATAGACACCCTTATAAATGCTACCTTATACCATCTCGGTCGGATCGGTTGTTTGGGGAGCGCGGACTGGTTGTTTTGGGGGGCGTTAGCACGAGTGATCTCCTTTCGGCAAGCCTCTCCCCATCCCCGAAACCCAAAGACGACTCCTTAATGGGTTTTCAAACTTTTTTGAATTCTAATAAAAACACAAATACTTTAAACACACAATTCAACTCCTCGCAACATTACAAACATATAAAAATAGATACTCTATACAAATAAAATAAAATAAATTTCACTCTTGGGGAGGCGCCGCCCCTCTCCTTTGAGCCTCCACAAATGGACTATCAGATCATTTCTCGGTTGGTAATCTACAAACTCATCACGAATCTTCATATGCATGGGGATGTAGTCAACCAATCTGCTGGCACCTGGTGATCAGCATGTGCAAGAGGACCCTTGCACTCATACGAAAAAACATCATTCGACGGATGTTCGCGCTTACTCTCGGTGATTATATTATGCATGATTACGTAGGTATTTATCACCTCCCACATCTAATCTTAGGACCAAGTAAGAGAAGGAAATCGGACAAAGCAAATCGAGATTGGAGCCTGCCAAATGATCGATCGGCATCCTTCCTGCAACTCTCCTAATGCGAAGCAAAGTGAGACTTTGTTGTACCTAGACGTTTGGAGATTGTCTTCACAAATACCGGCCACTCTGGATAGATGTCATCGGTAAGGTTGTACCTTTTGATATATGAGTGGCCATTGATCTTATAGTTGCACTCTAGAGCATGACCTTCAACAAGTTCTGCAAACATGGGAGAGCGCTACAACAAGTTGATGTTATTGTGAGATCCCACCAAGCCAAATCCATAGGTCTTGATCTGCCACACCTTTAAATATCACACTGCTATATCCATGATGCCCTTCATACAAATCTTCCCAAGCAAAGGGACAGTTGTTCCAATACCACTACATGCAATTGATACTCCTAAGTATCCTAGAAAATCCTCTCGCTTCATTTTGTGCCATGGTCCTAGCAGTCTCTGCTTCGTTTGGTGCTCTCAAATAGTTAACCTCAAACACTTCGATCACCGCCTTGCAGAATTAGTACATGGCTTTAGTGGTTGTAGACTCATACATGCGCATGTACTCGTCTTTTGAATCTCCATGAGCTCCATATGCAAGCATCCTCATGGCAATCGTGCCTTTCTGAATTGAGGAGAGCCTACCATTCCCACGACGTCTTTCTTCAGCTTGAAATAGACCCTCACACCATGCACTAGGCGCATGAACAACTTCTTGTGGCAGTGTTGGAGAAGTAGTCGGTAGCCTCAACGTCTCGGAACAACATTCTTCAGCTCGTCGGCTTGCAGTTGTAGAAGATAGGCAAAGGATTGTCAAGTGTCCTCTTCATCGACATTGGCATCTACCTCCTCATCCATAATGCTTGGATCATCATTATGTCGTTGTTGTCCATAGTATATACTTCATACAAGAAGAAATCAATCACCTGCTCAGCGCGGCGGCGCGGAGAGGATCCTACCAAGACAAAAGGCTAAACACCTTGTGTGCGAGATAGGCGTGCATGATGCCACGAGTGCCTGGAAGACCCAATGGATGCCAGAGGAAATTTGGCAATGGTTGGCAACTCGGAGGGCGGGCTACGATGGTGACCTATCGGTGTCAAACGAGCGGTAGAGGCAATGGCGATTTGGCAGGGGTGTAGACAGGGAGAGAAACTTGGCAAGGGGAACCCGCATGTCTATATCTGACTTGGCAGGGCATGTGTGATGTAGCCCGACCTACGGTCGTTGCCACATCTTGGTCTCCAACTTACACCAAGTCGTCATGGACTCCAAAGGTGAATCTGTTCCTCTATGCGAGCCCCCTTCCTTCCCTATTGAATGGCATGCTACTTCATACTCCGTCACATATGCATGATAGGTTCACATTGACAAGTACGGAGGCAAGGGAGGAAGCCCGGAACATCAAGCCCGACAAGACGGAGGCTTGGAAGAGGAGGCGGAAGAAGACAGACTGCCAACCGCTCTCTGTCGCCAGCGGTACTACCGGACCTGGCGACCGGTACTACCGCCCGGCGGCACTACCGCCCTATGCTACCGCCAGCAACAGACGACACCAGCGCAAGCCAAATGCTCTCTGTCACCGGCGGTACTACCGGCCCCGGATCCGGTACTACCGGGCCACGGCACTACCGCCCCCTGCTACTGCCACCAACAGAAGGCTCCAGCGCAAGCTCCAGGACCGCAAGCGGTACTACCGGTCCCAGAGCGGTACTACCGGACCAAGCGGTACTACCGGTCCCAAGTCCGGTACTACCGCTCCTGGCAGTGCCTGCGCGCACTAGTGGGGCCACAGCCCATGTATCCCCCTTTACTTACCAAACCCTAGTTTTATTCCCAAACTACCCTTGTTTAGTGGTTGGCCTATAAATAGAGCCCCCACCCCTCATGTATCCCTTAGGCATAGATGATAGACTAAAGAAAACCCCCATTGTGGAATCTCTAGTTTTGCCTCATCCCCTTTACCAAGGGGACCGACTATCGTCACCAACCTCGATTGGACTTTGCATCACGCATCCATCGTTGAACAAGGCCTTGGGTTCTCGGTTTCTCGCCCCCAAGTCGTCAAGACCCTCCTCAAGGTGTTCTTCCCTCTCCGATGTGGATTTGAGGGAGCACGTTGACCGATCTTTCCTTGCGAGGATTCTATCGGACCGGTGGCCGCCGTTCGGGAGCAATCGGCCTTGTATCGTGTGAGTTTTGCGTGTGTTCATCGTGTTCTTCCCGAGGTGTGTGTTCGCTTCCGCTACCTTCTCCCTTTCCCCTCGCTTCCCCATCGATTTGACCACGAGATCCGTGAAGATCGGGCACCCAAGAGGTTAACCCCTCCATCATCTGGTATCAGCAGCTTTTGGTTGCCACGGATTTCTCATCGATTTGGTCTTTTCCCCATAAATTCGAAAATTTCACCAAAAATAGCCCCAATTCGTGTTTTGGATCGATCTGTGATTTGAGTGCGTTTTGGTAGGTTTTGATCCGTGGATTACTTGCTAAACTTGTTGATCTACCTTCCTTTGCGTTCTCATAGCCTAATTCCTTGATTTCCCCCGTCGATTTGGTGTTTTTCTTGAAGATTTTCCGCCCAAATCGCCCCAAGCTCGCGAAATCGCGTCAGATCTGGATTTCTCTGTCCCGAGCGGTACTACCGCCCCAAATCTACGGTACTACCGCCCAGCGGTACCAAAATCCGGTACTACCGCCCGAGACAGAAAGAAAACAGCAGATTCCAGATTTCAGCCTCTCACCGTTTTGAGCATATCTTTTGCATTCGAACTCGGATTTTGGTGTTCTTTAGCTCGTTTCGAAGAGGAGAAGGAGCTCTACATCATCATCCACGTTGTTCATGCTATCTACTCCATCCAAATTCCGTGAGCAAGGCGGAATCCAACAAGAAAGGGTGAAGATCGTCGACGAAAGGTATAAACGTTCCGCGACTTTTCCCCACTTGCATTCCTTTGTAAACCCCACTATCTTTGCGAGCAACAAACACCTATTGAGACTAGTTCCTCTTATGATTGCTTGGGCTATGCACATTTGATACCTTGTAGATTCCGAGCAAACATTGTGAGCGCTATCTCATATAGTTATCTTGTATAGTTGTTGGCACAAGGAAGAGGCAAGTGAAAAGAAAAAGAAAGAAAAAGAAAAAGAGAAAAAAAATAGAAAAATAAAAAGAAAAAGAAAAGAAAGAGATATACATGTGCCTCATATAATAGGAAGCGCAAGCTCGATGAACATCATATAGGTGGTACTTATTGTGCATATCTTGTAGCCCACGAATTTTGTGCAATCGAACTAGCGTCTCTCCTTGTACTTGTGTGACACGAGCTTATAGTCTTCGCTAGGTAATCATTTGGTTCTTAGCTCACTTTCTCCGTCGCACAAGTCCCATTTATCCCACCGTGTGTGTTTCCTTATACATATTTCCTATCTTGTGGATTAACTTGTTGGCTTTGTGATCATTGTGGTTCTTTACTTGCCATTACAACATCTTGATTTCGGATTTGTTCTTGACATGCCACTTTCCATACCTATCCACCATAGGCCTTGTGTGTGTGTGTTTTTTGGTTAGTAGTTGGTTTTGGTGTTCCGCGTGGACTTTACTTTGCTTGGTTTATTGCTCTCAAGTGTGGCCACTTGTACGATACGATCTTCCAAGGTAAAGTAAGGTTTGACGTTGTATCCCTAACTCCCACTACCACTTCCATATACACCGCTTGGTCTTGTGAATCATGTCTAGGGACTCCGGAACCAAGGATTATTTCTATGAAGAATCTACGATGAGCCACCATGCCTATGTCTCCACACGCATGGATAACATGATGGAGCACTACACCAACAATGGCTCCACATGCTTGGGTGACATGGAGTGCTACAACAACAACAACAACTCCCCAAGCATGGGCGACTTCAAGAACGACAACGACAAGCTCCTCAAGTCGCACCGGCCAAGACGGAGCCTACGCCTCGAGTGCGCCAAGGTCCGCCATGAAATGGACAAGTTCGAGAGCGACCTCCACAACTTCAAGAAGGACATGGACAACGACTTCGACAAAAACATGAGGATGGTCGCCAAGACTAATGATGCTTTGCGCTCATTAGAAAAACTTACAAGGAAGAGTGCCAAGGTCAAGGGCCATCGTCGTGAGCGTCATATGGATGACCAAGTGCGCCACCTACATCAACCATCGGCAAGGCACGCCAATGACCTCCGTCGACACCATCACAAGGCACCTTCAACTTCTTGTGCCACCACCAAAATGGCACCAAGAGCAAGCCTTCGTCCACGCCATCAAGCTTCAACGACTACGCTTGCATTTGAAGACCTCATGACCGAGGAAAATGAAGACCTCTACTTCGCCAAGTTGGATAGCATGAGCCTACCTCCACCACTACTACGCGATGGCCACGAGACGGCCGAGCATGGGATTTTCCCTTCGACCATGGAGGAGAGCAATGATGCCCATCTTATGGCATCCAACCTTGGAGGCGACAAGGTCAAGAATGGTGAGCATGGGATTTTCCCTTCACCAAAGGAGGCGCATGGAGTTGAGGAAACCGAGCCTACCCCCATATGCTTGAGTGATGATGTGGTACCAATCCCATGTGAGTATGAGAGCCACTTAGCCCACTTGAGTGAGAACAAGAGTGACATGAGTGACTCCACCTTATGTGAGATTGAGTGCTTCCACTTGGAGGGCATGAGTGATACTCCTAGTGAGTTGAGAGTGGTAGTTGATAGGTCAAGTGAGACCATTTCGATTTCTAACAACTTACCCTCTACCTATAGTGTGTTCTCTTGTGTTGTGCTAGGTTCCATGGAGGAAGACGCCCGAAGCTATGAAGCAATGATGCCTCGAATGGAGAAGATGTACATGGTGCACGAAGATGATGCGACGCCATGGCTACATGAAGAAGACGAAGTCGTCCACAAGGAGGCCACTACTTCCACAACACCCACTTCATATGAGAGGTATGCACAAGGTAACAATAAGGGTGTTGATGATGCCATGATCCCACTAGTGGACATGATGAATTATGAGGATATGCATGCTATGGATGATACTTGTGACATTACATATGCTTCATCCACATTCCCATGTGATGCTTTGCCTTTGCATACTATTGATCATGTGGAATTGTTTGATTGCGATATCATTGCCATAAACATGCCATGCTATGAATCTTGTGTGTATCCTCCAATTGCTATGGACATGCTTTGTCATGCTAGTCATTCAATTTTTCCCGTTGCTTGCCATAAGATGAATGCTTGCAACAATGTTGACCACATGCGTTATAATGAGATGGCCCCCATAGCTTTCTCAATTTTTGGAGATTTTGATGATTGCCATGATAAGCATGTTCCCCACTTGCATACTCACCATGCATCTATTTCATACTTAATTGACATTACTGGTGATGTGCACAAAAAGAGATACGTCATGATGGATGATGTGTATCTCTACCATGCACACACGTTCTTCCTTTTACATATGATGTGTGTAGGTACCCGCACGAGAATGTCAACCTCGGTTGAGCACGAGTTGACAAAAAGAGCTCTAGAGAGCATCCCACAAGTGAGTTCAAGATCGAACCCAGCTCTGATACCTTTTGCATGCTTTGCATCTTTCATGTTGGCAAATTGCTCTTTCATATGGTTTGATTGCAAGCATGTTGATGGTATTATCTCCCCTTGTGACATTCATGTTTCTTCGCTTTTAGATAATGATGCTTTGTGTGTTGCAACAAAAATGTTGAACAATTTACCTTCTCGATGTTTTGTGTGCAACCACAATTCCTTTAAGAACATGTATTGTCATGAGAGCTTCCAAGAATCTCGTCTTGTTGTTGCAACAAACATAAGGACCACTTGCTCTTTCATTTGGTTTGTTTGCAAACATAATACTTTTGTTTTGGATATGCTTCCTTGTGTGTTTTTGCCAAATTCTCCTATTCTTGCATCAAAGATGTTGTTTGAAATTTGGATCCAATGCTTTGAGTGCCCCACTTCTATGTTATATGGAGTTTTTGAGTTTCCACATTTGGATGATGTTCAAACGATTTCCATGCACATTGACCATGCATATGCATCCCGTTTGCTATACTTGAGTTGTGCTAATCGTGTTGTGAACAAGAATGGACATGCTACATTTGACATGCTCCTCTATCACGCACGAAAATATGTTGCTTGGTCTTTGTTGTATGAAGGTACAAGTGCATACATGTCAACCTCTATGGACAATATGTTGACAAGAAGAACCGAAGAGAGTTACCTATGGCTACCCTTCATCGAGCTATCTCTACAAGCTAAGGTGACTTCCTTCTACTTGAGGACTCATGTTATAATCTTGGTGAATTGGCTACGCTTTGAGTGTTGCTTTGCTTTTGTTGTGAGCTTTGTAGGCTTCAAGGAAGGTGAAGGAACATTGAAGTGTTGTCAAGTCACTCTTCCCGAGGACGACTATATGGTGAACCCCAGGATCAAGGATGTCCTTCGACCGCTTCTACTTTGTGATGAGCATGTAGAGTCGAGGACGACTCTTTTTGAAGGGGGGGAGCTGATGTAGCCCGACCTACGGTCGTTGCCACATCTTGGTCTCCAACTTACACCAAGTCGTCATGGACTCCAAAGGTGAATCCGTTCCTCTATGCGAGCCCCCTTCCTTCCCTATTGAATGGCATGCTACTTCATACTCCGTCACATATGCATGATAGGTTCACATTGACAAGTACGGAGGCAAGGGAGGAAGCCCGGAACATCAAGCCCGACAAGACGGAGGCTTGGAAGAGGAGGCGGAAGAAGACAGACTGCCAAACGCTCTCTGTCGCCAGCGGTACTACCGGACCTGGCGACCGGTACTACCGCCCGGCGGCACTACCGCCCTATGCTACCGCCAGCAACAGACGACACCAGCGCAAGCCAAATGCTCTCTGTCACCGGCGGTACTATCGGCCCCGGATCCGGTACTACCGGGCCACGGCACTACCGCCCCCTGCTACTGCCACCAACAGAAGGCTCCAGCGCAAGCTCCAGGACCACAAGCGGTACTACCGGTCCCAGAGCGGTACTACCGGACCAAGCGGTACTACCGGTCCCAAGTCCGGTACTACCGCTCCTGGCAGTGCCTGCGCGCACTAGTGGGGCCACAGCCCATGTATCCCCCTTTACTTACCAAACCCTAGTTTTATTCCCAAACTACCCTTGTTTAGTGGTTGGCCTATAAATAGAGCCCCCACCCCTCATGTATCCCTTAGGCATAGATGATAGACTAAAAAAAAACCCCATTGTGGAATCTCTAGTTTTGCCTCATCCCCTTTACCAAGGGGACCGACTATCGTCACCAACCTCGATTGGACTTTGCATCACGCATCCATCGTTGAACAAGGCCTTGGGTTCTCGGTTTCTCGCCCCCAAGTCGTCAAGACCCTCCTCAAGGTGTTCTTCCCTCTCCGATGTGGATTTGAGGGAGCACGTTGACCGATCTTTCCTTGCGAGGATTCTATCGGACCGGTGGCCGCCGTTCGGGAGCAATCGGCCTTGTATCGTGTGAGT
Source organism: Avena sativa (assembly GCA_916181665.1). Lineage (NCBI taxonomy): Eukaryota > Viridiplantae > Streptophyta > Magnoliopsida > Poales > Poaceae > Avena > Avena sativa. Next base: position 343,815,260 of record OV702280.1, on the reverse strand, counting down.
TTTGCGTGTGTTCATCGTGTTCTTCGCGAGGTGTGTGTTCGCTTCCGCTACCTTCTCCCTTTCCCCTCGCTTCCCCATCGATTTGACCACGAGATCCGTGAAGATCGGGCACCCAAGAGGTTAACCCCTCCATCAATGTGGCTTGTGCCCAACGCCCTTAGACGGTTCCCTGTGCCACGTGGGGGGGTTGGGCGTGTTGGGCAGCCTATTGGACCGCGCCAGACAAAACACCTCCTTGGGGGCACGGGTGGGCGTGATTTTGTGCCAGGCGTGCCCAATACCTCCTAGGTAACCCTTTAGGGCGCGTGGCTAGAGATGCTCTTAAGATCTAAAACCCGCGGCACTTTGAGCACTAGTCCCCTACTTTTTGAAAAAAATTAAAATTGTATTTTTAAGTCTCAAAAAATCAGGGGAAAAATATACAAGGTATTAAGGATGGCAATTTTATCCACGGATCTAAGTATCCAAAGATATCAGACCCGACGGGTAAAGGTACGGAGGACTAATTACGTCCACGAATTTCATGGGACAGATATCCGCTAATTCATGGGACGGGCATGGATAGTGGTTTCGCTCCATGGATATCCAACGAATACCCGGCTGAAACGTGAGACCCACATGTCAGCGAGACATTATTTTTTTACATGTACCATATTACTCACTAAAAAGCATAATGATCCAACTTCCAATCCCTAGGCCCAAAGGCCCACCTAAGTACTAACCCTAGATAATTACTTTTATTATCTCAATCCCTAATTCCCCATTCCATTTCCCTAATCACTCCCTAAGCATGGACAAGGCAACCGCCAGGGGAAGCAGCGGAGCGCCGGTGATGTCTCCCTGTCTTTAGCGGAGCGCCAGTGATGTCTCCCTGCCTTTAGCGGAGCGCCAGTGATGTCTCCCTGCCTTTAGCGGAGCGCCAGTGATGTCTCCGCCAGGGGAAGCAGCGGAGCGCCTGGGATTCTCGTAGGCCAGGCCACAACCTAGCCGACCGGCGACGTTGTCGCTCTTCCTGACACCCCTATTCCTCCTCCACTAGGAATCGCCGGCGACCGCCCCTCCTGCATTCATGCTCGTCTGCAAGAATAATCGGCGACTGTCCTGTCCTTAGCGACCTTCCCGACGGTAAGAATTCCCCCAATTTCCTACGTTCCTGTACTGGGCGACCTCCCTGTTTTCCCCTCACCCATACCTTGGTTTTCTAATTGAAGGGCTTGTCGCTGCTACTTCTGAGTAGACATCATGGTGCAGGTGGGAAAGAATGGACGCGTGTTATACTGAAATGCTGTCGAAATTGCTATAATGTCGCAGTTATGCTGAATATTGTTATGATTATGTATATAGCACGTAAACCAATGGATATCCATGAATACATGGATATCCGGTGGGTTTGGATCTAGGACGACATCCATGCCTATGGATATCTTCGTGAACGGGTTAGAGTAAGGTTTATGGATTTAGATTTGATATATCCATCCAAACCCGCTCTATCGCCATCCTTACGAGATATACACATCCACACATCCAGTATGGAAGCCAAAAAATTTGCAAAACAGAAGAAAGACAAATTTCAGCCAAGAATTAGAGTTTTTATTTCTATATATAGCTACACTTTTTTTATATATAGACCAGAATAGAACAGTTTTTTCACAGAAACTTTGTAGAAATATACAACATGTGTACATATCTTTTGATATCTTTCGAAATTTAAAGTACAATTCCTGAATCCTGATTATTATTTTTCAAAATCCGGTCACACGGGGTGCTCGGGTGCTGCACATCCTCATTCCCTCGATCGGGACGCAGTCTTCTTATGTGACAGAACGATCAAGTACAGTGGCGCCGCCCACAAGTGCATATACAATACATTATCGTGCGTCCATGATTTCGGGAGAGACCAAACCAACACACTCCGCGGAATTCCAGCGCTCGATAGCAACTCAACTCAAAAGATATGGAGTACTATACATATTCGGTCCCTCCCTAGCCTTTTTAACAAGCTTGATCGACACTGCTGTCTTCCTTTCCCTTTGTTGCATGTTAGCCATGCATCTCCGCGCGCCTTTCCCTTTAGCCATGATTCTTCCTCCCAAGCCATGGCGCCGGACGGATCAGCCACTGATTTTTAAACCCCAGCGGCGATGGGCCAAAGCGACACTGCGACGCTAGCTTTTCTGCATCGAGTGCATGATACCAGTATCATATACCCTGAGCTACCGGTAGACAGTCTAGTAAACAACCAACGGCCACTAAAATACTATACATGCCTACTGGGCTACGCTATATATAGCAGGTAGTTAAAGGCTCGCTCGCTTTAAGCCCTATTGTAATTAATCTCGCCGTGTCGGCCAAATCGACTGGGTACTTGGTACCAGAACGAGCTAATACACGGCTACAGTATGTGTACATGTCTCCGCATTTGTAGCCTGCGTCGATCTCTGCAAAGATTTCTTCACGTCCTCGTGTTGGAGATATACCTTGCTCCTAGCTAGCACTATATGGCTACTTTACATTGTTGGTACAGAAAAGCAAGAGAGGTCTGATTAAGCCATTTTGGTGTTCACATGTTCTACTTTGATTGCATAATAAATTCCTCCGTGTGTGTACAGATTTCAAATTGGAACGGTTGGGTGTGGAGCATCCATCGCCGATCTGGGTTTGCTTTTCTTCGATCAGCAAATTGACTTCGAAGTATGCACGAAGCAGATTAGTAAAAGCTAGATGTGTTTAGAGCTTAGCCCCCTAATGCCTAACTAAGAAGGTTGTAACCACTTCAAGTTCAATTACCGAGAGGAACGGCGTGCCCTTAGCGGACGTTGAGAGGTGAACAGGAGATAGGAAGGCCAAGCCTCACTGTTCCCTTTTATCTCTCAAACTAGACTTTTCTAGTATGATTTCTTGTAATTGGATCGATGAACCCCCTAGCTTTATCTTAAAATCTCTTGTAAACGATGTATCAAATGTTTGATGGGCTGCCAGTTTCAGACGCATTTTTTTTCCTTACCAAGGTACCTAAGGGGACTGGAAGGTTTTAATGAGATGGCATGATGTTTCGAAAAAAAAAAGACTTTCGCCCCGCTTTATAAATAAAGTCAAATTGCCAAACCGATACAAAGTGATGAGGAGTTTCTCTTACAAACAGATCAAAGATAAACTGTAAAGCCTAGGAAGCAACTAGCTTGCCACTGAAGACGACGAGGCTAAGGAGACCGGAGCTTCACGACAACGCCTCCAAGAAGGTAACGACGCCCCAAGCGCCGTCGCCGAGACCACAGGGGTCTATGGTTTTCACCAGGAACCCTACTGGGGTGAGAGTAGCCACAACAACGCCCCCAAGAGGGTCACGACACCGGCGGGCATCACCCTTGTTGGCGTCGAAGCACTGGGCTTTCGCCCGGAAAAACTCTCACCACCAGTGGTACCTCAGACCAGCATCACGCTTCGAGCCGAGATTCCAGCCGCGATCTGGGTACTACCACCACTAGGATCCCCCGAAGCCCGGTCCTTGCCACCCGCATGGACCAAAGAGAAGGGTCACCACCACTCCAACGCCGCCCCGCCGTCGAGACACACGTGCAGTCCACCTTCCGGGGCCGCCGCCCCGGCATCCACAAACTCGCGTCAAGGCTCCCACAAGCATCACACTGCAAAGCCACCGGGAAGGGCGCAGTATGGCAGCATCGGGTCAACAGGTGTCGGGCCACACAGCTGCCTAGGGGAGGGGAACCACCCTCCGTCACCATCACCATGGTGATTGCCATCCGGAGACGCAGCAGCAGTACCAAACATGCCTAGATCAGGCCTGGCCCGCCGGCCAGGCCCAGATCGGGCATGTCGGCTCTGACGCTGCGCTGCTGCAGCCAGGGAGCCCCGTTGTTGTCGACCTATGTGCCGCGCCTTCCTACCCCGTCGAAGCCGTGCGGCCAAGCCGTCATGCCCCGCCGGCGGAGGGCCTCAGATGCGACGTCATAGCAGCTCCGTCCCGCGCAGGTCACCGGCGAAGGCCGGAGCGCCCCAGCCAGAAACAGCGCCACCGCCGCGCCGTCCTGCAGCCACTCATCTGCCGCGCCGCCCTGCGACCCCGTGACTGTCATGCCACCGCTGGACGAGCTCGCCACCAACGCCATGCCGCACCGCCGCCAGCAGAGCCAACCCACGTGGCCCCCGGCACCGGGTAGAAGAAGACCCGCTACCGCTGGACCGCACGGACTTAGCCGGGCGGCGCTCGCCGACGGCGGCGGGGGGAGGATGGGAGGAGGAGGGAGAAGGCGGTGGGCGCTAGGGTTCGCGTCTCTGTCGCCCTCGCGGGGGGTGACGCGAGACGCAAGGTTTTTGTTTCTTCTTCAACAACTAATCAGTTGTTCCCTTCATGGAGTGGTACATGTACATACGATACTACACACATGCTCCATGGTGGAAATCAATAGATTAATAAGCACTAACCAACCTTCCCATGCAGCAAAAATAAAAAAGAAAAACTAACCAACCTTCGCATTTGTGCGATACGCAACCGGTCGGATTTGTTATATCGTCAGTGTCCCGATCGATCGCGGGGAGCCATGATGATATCGGTGTTGGATCGGAGGTGTAAAACAGTGGGAAATTAAAGGAGCGAAAGCTTATAGGCCATGAGAAAGGCGAGGGAAGAAAGTGGCCATGATCGCTTCTTAGGCTGGCTGGCTGGCTGGCTAAAGATGGAGGGATCACATCCATGATCCATCATACGGTTTCATGCCATCGCGCTTTAGCTTTAGAGAAGATCGACCAGGCTTGCCCCGCCTCGCCTTGCGTCGTCACGGAACATGCACGTCGCAAAAGAAAAGCAGATCATATTGGATGCCTGATATTATTGGACGATGCGATCCTGATCCGGGCCCCTCCCTGACGGACGGATCAGACCAGCGCTAAGCGAGTGCTACTAACGAACCTCGATCGATCGATCGATCGATCGGTGATCTTCGATAGATGGACCACGAGCTAAAGCTAGAGTCTCTCTTCTACCCGATGCAAATATCACTTCCGCTCGATCTGTTTCGGAAGCTTCCTGGTAAAAAAAACGAATCGGTTTCGGCCGTGTCGTCCTCGATCGTAATAAGACGGCATGCCATTGCCCATTGCTGAGCTTCCGTGTGGCTCTCTGTTCAGCTAGCTACTTAGATATTTCAGTGACCAGCTGCGTGTAGACTGACTGATTCGTTTCAGCTCAAACCTTCTGAACTCTCTAGTGTGCTCCTCTGTTCTGCCTGCGCAATAATCCGCCTCCGCCCTGCAGGCCGCAGCCTCGATCGCGAGTCCTGTAGACTGATTCGTTTCGATCTTAAGGCAGCTTTTGTAAGGGAAGGGAGCATCTGCTGCTGCATCTCTCGACCCGTTGTGTTCTTTGGATGCGAGAAAGAGCCCGCCCGAGACCCTCTGTGCCGGCGCAGTGGGAGAAAGAGCTTTGGCCGGCATGGCGCAGCCGGCCGGTCTCCAGGTCAAAAAGCCGGTCAGCGCAGGCGCACAGGAACGGTGCTCCAGTTGCCGGCACGTCGTCGGCATGGGCCTCCCTCCTTGCCGTCGAGGCTAATGGCTGGCTGGTCCATGCGTGCAGCGTGCGTCCGAAGAGGGGACAGCAGCGACAAACAAACCCCAGCCGGCCGTAGGTCCGAGGCAATCGAGTTCTCGCTCCCTGCCTAGCGTTAGCGTGCTCGCTCGCCATTCATAGGGCGTGCTTGCTTGGAGTTTCAGGGACGCCACGCCACGCCACCATCGGTCCTCCGTGCACGCGACACCAGCCGATTGTTCCGTGTGGGCTTGTACTAGCTCAGTCGACAGGCCGTGATTCTCGAGTCGGCCCGGTCCGCCTCGCGCGTGGGCCGTCCGCGCGCTTCCAACTAAAAAAGCCCAGCCTTTTCTCCTCCCAGCTTCATCCACAACACACTGGCGAAATGGATGGATTACCTCAGACATTCGCGCATCATGCTGATTTCACAGGCAGTAACGACGACACGAATCGCTTTCACGAGGATTGACATGGCAACCACCGATACGAGCCGCGGAGACGAGCGAGTAGCACGTCGCATCATCCCACGACGGCTTTCGCCTCTCCTGTTCCTCTCCCGGTTGGACTTGGATTTCAGTCGAGTACAAACGGTAGCTTTCCCGTCATCAAGAACTCTACCCGGCTGCTGCAGGAATCTGGGAACTAGCACTTGCGCCTCTGGCCGGGCAAGTCCAAAATGACAGTGCTGTCAGCCCGTCGCTGTTGGGAGATTTTTGGGTGAAATCACAAGATATCGCCTGTGAATCGCTTCGGAAATACAGGAACTAATAATTTTCCCTGGTCAGCATAGAGAAGCAGCTGCTCTGTGGAAAATCTATCCATGTGCAGCTGCAACAAGCAGAATAACTCTCAACCAGGCCCGCTAGGAAAGCTGGAGTTCTATAAAAATTATCCAAAAAGAGAATTCTGAAAAAGGTTTCATGTGCCCCGACACGACCAACCAACATCGAAAAGAGCATGTCAAAGAAAAAAACATCGAAAAGAGAATTTGGATTCCACAGCAAGTTCAGAAACACTGGTTTTCCTCCAGCATGCTTACACAGGCAGGAGCGGAGTTTTATCCATAGCAGCAGCAGCAGCAGCAGCCAGGGACCGAGAATCCTCATGGCAACACATTATTGCCATTGACCACTCTCGCGTCCTCCACGAGTGACATTGTTTCGGCGCAGGCACCAGCTCCGCCGGACGATCAACTACTAATACTAGTACACTTCCTGTTCAGGACTTCTCCCGTTGAAACCACTACATAACACCGCTACGAGCGTGTACAAAAAATACCAAACCCTACACCGCTACAGCACAGAGACTAGTACGCCTACCGCAACACGATACAGCCGAGGGTCGCCCAAAAGCAGAAACAATTTTTCACCGCGTCATGAATTATGCCCCGCCTGCTGCAAACAGGAGCTGCTCCCCGAGCTGCTGATGAGGCAAGGGAGGTCCCGCACCTGGAGCTTCACGTTGCGCGTGCCCATCGAGTCCATCACGTCCACGCACTCCTGCAGGTCCGACTCGTTCGCCATGATCACCCACTCCTCCTCGTCGTCCTTGTACTTCACCTGGAACACCCCCGTACACAGCTTGAACCTCTTGCCGATCTCGTCCAGCAGCCGGTACCAGCCCAGCGACGGCACGAACTTGAACCGCACCGTGTCTCCGTTGTACGTGGCCTTCACCGTCAGCGCGGGGCTGCTCTGGTCCGCGAGTGGACGTTGTGCTGGGTTCTTCTTGAAAGTGGGGTGGCTCGACGCGCTGCCGCTCGAGGAGTCCGTCATTCCAGAGGTGGAAGGATGGGTGTGCTCCCTGCCTTCGTGGTCGCCAAACATGGCGATATCTTCTTCTTGCAAGGACGGTGAGTTCCTTCCCACTGTTTGGTATTCCGTGGTCTCGGTGCTCAGGCGGACAGAGACCGAAGGATCGACGCAGCCTGGTTCCTTGTGCAGCAGAGAACCGGCAATACCACTGGGATATAATGGTCCTTGTGCGCCATAAGAAGCGTGATTACCGCTGCCACTATAGTTACTTGTCTGCATGTGAAATTCACTGCCTTCCCCTTTCTGTGCGTCAAGGAGCTGCAACTGGCAAGTTTCTCTTTCCCACCCCTCAGGTGACGAATACCCTTGTTCAGATTTTGGGCCGGATTTTTCGTCTGCAGATTTTCCAACGGACGGACTAGACAAAGCCTCGGGCGAAGGGAATGGCATTTTCTCTGGCAGAGAAGCTGCTGGAACAAGAGATCCAGAAGCAGGATCATACTGCAAAGAGCTGTCAACCCCATGGACAGAGTTAATAACAGTTTGGATCTTCTTTAATGAACGGTTGACCTTGTTTATCTTGCGAGATGGCCATCGTGAAATTCCATGTTGCCGGCATATCCGTTTCAAAGTTGTTGGACAAACTGCAACAGTATTAAGGCAAAATATTGCGTAAGTCAATTATAAACTACTCACGTTACCTAGATATCATACACAGTAAAGATTCCACTGAGAGATCAATTAATGATGCGATACTAGGGGGTAGGGGGGCTCACCGCCAAGGCTCTTTGCGGCGTCCTTTAGACTTCCAGAGAAGTATTTACGAAGAACATCAATACCAATATTCTTCTCAGCCGCACTGCGCTTTTTCTCTGCAAGTCTCGCTGAACTAGACTGTAAATGCAATGCAGAAGAAGCTTCTTTGTCAAGAGGACATCAATAACCCAGGTTTTCTTAATTCGAAGTTAAATGCATGTGTCAATGTGGATGGTCTAGGTTCTGCAAATTTAACCCACCCACTAACCACCGACTAAGAGCATGTCAACAAAGCTGAGTACTAACCAACCATGAATGTTTCCTCTAAAAGATGATCCTAAAAACTGTATCTCAACTGTACTTGATTCCCTGGTGTAACCCCATTCCCTAGGGCATGAACCCCTCTCTAGCCGTTGTACTTATCCATCGATAAATTTGAAGGCAATCACAGTAGGAGCCTGTCCCATTGTTTCCAGTCAAGAAAAAAAGGGAATTAAAAAGGGAGTTGCTACCAGACTATACTGTTTAGATCTTTCTTGAATAAAATCTGGGATTAGAATTATTGGCATTACACAATAGTCAAAACTACAAAATATAAGAAGTGTCCACCACTACTAACACAGAAACATAATAGTCAAAACTACAAAATGTAAGCAATGTCCACCACTACTAACACAGAAACATAATAGTCAAAACTACAAAATGTAAGCAATGGTCATGCAGCATGTCTCAGAAAAATATTTTAGCTCAAGTCATGCTAATTACAATTATTCATAAATCAGAAATAAGATAGTTGCATAGAATGTGATATACTCAAGTAGAAGTTATAGTATGAGCGCACCTGCTCAGCTGTGTCCCCTTGCTTATCAACCAAAGATAGATCCTGAAGTGCCTTTTCTGTGACTGGTTGATCACAATGTGAAGAACTTTCAGAGTGGCCAGTAGGCAAGCAACTTCCACTGGTTGTCTTATACATTACTGTAGTACAAGCATCAAGTTTATCAACCTCTGCTTCAGAAACTGTTCGCAAACTTTTGCATATTCTTTGCATTGTACTCGACAAGTTATTCAATAACATCTGTTGTTCTTCACTGCCTTTGCAGTTGACAGGGAGAAAGAATTCTAGTATGTAGTCATCATCACCAGTATATGTGCTCCTTAGCCGAATTGCAACAGCAGCAACCAGACCAAACTTACGAGCATGGTGTGCGAGTGGGTAATCCTTAATACTGTACTCTCTTATATTAGGAGAGAAGAACGGGAGATTGGACTTGAGTGCTCGTCCCACAATACCTTGCCCTTTCTCAAGATGACTTTCCGCACATGCATGAAAAAACCCTTGCATCTTTGTATCATTAACATAACAAGCTGATTTTTGGATGGAGAGCATCGCTTTTCCTGATTGTGAATCAAAGACACTCTTTTGTCCAACAACGTTATCGCCACGACTACAATTTGATGTAGGAACCCATGTAAGGGCCAAGGGAAGCATGTGTGCATGGCAAATAGCTCTTAGTACATCCAATATCTCAGTGAAGGCAGCTTTCTGATTTTCTGAATAGAACTGCAAGCAAAGAGACATCACATACATTAAATACCAGTAGGTAATGAAAAGCTAAAACAAGAACTTGCATCCAGCGCCCATGAGGCACAGCAGAAATGTAGCATAAATTATGTTAGAAGTGAAGAATGTCACCTTCTCATCACTGCACTCTTTTGTTGTGTTCAAGTTCACAGCCTACAGAAGAGTAATGGGGCAAGTATTAAATGTGACTGTAATGTAAAATGTGGATTATAATAACCACCATTAACGTGCACAGTGAAAAACTTCGGAACTTCACGGATTCAGCTCAGTGAATTACACTTAACTGCAAGCACAACTTCACGGATTCTCAGCTTGGAACTTAATTAGAGCTAAGTTAAAGTACTAAAGCAGGGAGGCGTAGGATTACTTTAGTTGACATGATCAGAAGATGTTTTAGCATATGAAGAAAAAGCATGATACCTAGAGTGACGTTTATAAAGAATGAAATATTTGGGCAATGAGCGGCATCATTTCGAAGGATTCCATGCTATGGAATGTGCTGTTTCCAATTAGAACATCTTGAGTATGTCTGCTTAAAAAAGTATCACTGTATCAACTAGACAAACATAGGTCATTGGTATCCTAGCATTTAGATTCACACACATATTTGTTCATGGCATCCATAAATGGTACCGATGGATGCAAGAATTTCCATCTATCCATCTGTTCATGTTCCCTTGTAATTATGACATTATAATAGAAAAGAGACTACCCTATACTATCAATGAGATAAAAGAAATAGCAGCTGGAAGTACACATGCTCCGTAAATTCACTTTTACTCAATGAAGTTAAGAAAACAAAGCACCCCCAGCTAAACAGAACCGATTAAAGGGAAAATAGGGGGGTGCGGGGACTTGCCTGCAATGCTTGACGAAGATTATCCATCTCTGCATCAAAATCAGGCTTCTCGTTTTTTGTGATAAGCTCAAGCACTGCGCAGCAATTTCCCTTGCTGGGGTCATAAATCGGCATTGCAAGTGATCCTCGGACATCATGGCGGACCGCATACTCCATCCTTAAATACTCTGGCTTGCTGTAGTAGAGAACATTTGAGGTCCATTCTGGAACACCAGAGATGAAGACCCTCCCTGGAAGACCTGGGTGCAGGCTAGTCTCCTCCTTGGCCGAGAACACGAAACTCCTGGATACTTCTCTGTACCCTGCCAGAGCCTGGTCAAGCAGAAATGGCTGCTCATATGTACTCAGCACAACATGTCCCTCCTGCTCCACAGGCATCCAGACCTGGGCAAGAACGCCACCGCCCAGCGACTGCCTGAACAAATTCAGAGCCATGAGCATCCTTTCAGGAAGTAAGTTGCCACCGACATGCCTTGGAACCATGCTAGTGCTTCCTTGCTGGAGATCACCATCCGACCCAAGCTCCCCTGAACTCTTGGCTACTTTTCCAGTTTCAGCCGGATTCGCCAACGTGACCAAATCCGTATGCCCAGGTCCACCGGAAAAGGCATCAAGCTGCATATCTTCACTGATACCAGATGCACGAGGCGACGAACCCAAGGATGACCACATCGCGAACATCTGGTGTGTAGACGAATCATTCAGTAAGGAGAAGAGCTGATCGGTCAGCGAAGGGCTGCTGCAGAGCTCAGAGTACCCATCAAAGTTCATCATGGTCGTGACGCCATACGGATCATCCGAAGGGCTGCCGATGCTTCCGCTGCATCCAGCACGGCTGGATTGCGCAGGCACGTCCATTGTTTTGCTCCCCCTCGATCGGTTCCAGATACTTCTCAACTCCTGTAATGACAACAAAGATTCCTGTGCACTTTGTTGGGCAAGAGATAAAGGGAAGCACTGTATTCTGTCAAAGCAGAATCTTGGTAGTATAGCACAAGGACTTATTTAGTACTAGGCAGTATCTGCACAGGAACTGCTTTTCTTCCAAATGGATTTGTACTGTTGATAGAGCGCCTAGGCACGCTCGAGGACTCGGAAGATCAGCAGTTCATCCACCAGCAACGGAACTCAAAAGGCCAGGCTTTGGGAGGGAAAGGTGAGCAAGTAACAGGGTAAAGCAGCGGCACAAGTCCTGTCTTTTGAGCACGAGACAGAAGCTACAACCGAACAGGAATCTGGGCAAGAGGTGACTCACTGATACCAGGAAAAATCCATCGTCTTCATCCAAAAACCCTCAACGATCTGAAATTAAGCACCTGGGCAATCAGAAACAGGCAAATTCTGAAAGATTTTCTCCAGCGTCGATCCTCTAGCCTGAAAACATCTTCGCCAAATCCGCCGCTGACCAAACAAAAATCAGTCCTTGGCTCAGAAGTAAGAACCTCCAATCCGAGCCGGCAGGAACTGCAGAAGAGCCAACCACCTCCAAGGTAGGCCCAATGACCAGACCAACCGGAAAAAGGCCCAGCAGCCTCCGGCGACGAAAGCGACAGCCTTGGACGGAATACACCAAGCGGCCGCCGCCTCTCCTGGGTGGAAGGCGGGGATAAGGATGATGGAAGGAAGTACGGTGTCGTAGACGGCAGGCAGATCTGAGGAAGTGGTGGGAGGGGAAGAATCGAAGGCCAGTCGCTGTGAGAGAGACCAACAGGGAGAGAAGGGGGTTGGATTGGATGATGGAAATTCCCAGAGCCCTGGTGCTGGCTTTGCGCCAGTTATTCTACTCCCGGCTGGGGATTCTTCCCGGCTCGGAGCGTCTTGTTTAAGCTCACGGATGCCATTTAAAATGTTTAATTATTAATTGGGTTGATTTTTTCTGGCCTCGGTTTCTCTTCCTCTGTTTTGGGAAAAAGAAGCGGTATACTGGTGCGAGACGTTGATACGGAACAAACTCCACACCCACAGCTGCAGCAAACTAGGCACGATGGGTGATATCGCTTTTGGGATCTAATTACGGATCAGGCCTTGTTCGGTTTGCAAGAGATTGGACGGGATTGTCATGGATCGAGGTGGATGAGGAGTGGTCAAATATTACTCGAAACAGTCTTTAATCCTGCTATATCGATCATCTGATATAACGTTTCGAACAATACTAGGGCGAAATAGCACAGACTAAACTCAAACCACAAAAACAAGAAGAATGAAAATAAAATAAAGCCAACATCGACGGTGCGACAAGAATGAAGGTAACTCGTCACCGTTGCGTCCACCGAGAAGTACCACCATACATCTAGCATTCCAAAGCGCCGTGTACCAAGCAACACCTCTAAAAGGGGGAGTGATGACAACAACACTGATGTCCAGACAAGTCCTAGGATTTCCCCCGATATGTCGCGTGGGGTATGAGAGAGATACACCCGACATCCTTCAAGAAGGACGGTGATACCCGCATGCATCACCTCGTCGGTGTCAAAAGAGACAAGGATTTCTCCCGACCTCTCAACAGAAACCCACCCGCGGAGACTTTCTAATGCTCCACCAAGCTTGCCGCCCACGTGCACGCGCCACCACGGTCTTGAGGTCGCCACTGCCGTCACACCGAGAGACACGGAACGAGGCCGGTAAGACCACGAGAGTGGGACGTTGATACGGAACAAACTCCACACTCCACAGCTGCAGCAAACTAGGCACGATGGTCGATGTGTCATAGTATCGCTTTTGGGGTTTAATTACGGATTAGTCCTTGTTCGGTTTCCAAGGGATTGGGCGAGGTTGAGGTGGAAGAGGAATAGTCAATATTCCCACTCTTTAATTCAAAGAATCTGCATACAAAATTTGAAAGATAGTAGTACTCTCTCCGTTCAAAAATAGATGTCTTATATTTGTCAAAATTTAGATGAACCATTATACTAAATAGTGTCTAGATTCATTTAAATTTTAACAAACCTGAGATATCTATTTTAAGATGGAGGGAGTATGATTATCAGAACTCATCGACAGATTATTGTATCTGTAGAATCATAATTCACAAGATTTTTCTTGCAAGTTATTTAATAGGAAAAAATTGGCAAAAATCCCACTCTTATTACAAAGAGGACTAAAAGTGATTAAAATTATAAATATATCAATGAACCGTCTAGCGACGAGTGCAACCACTAGCGCGAGCCAAATATGTGTCCCATACCCGCTCCTCTATCACAGGAGCTGGCCAAAACTTGTCGTAGTAGATCTTATTGTAATAGACAACGGGAAGTCAGCCCAAAAAACCAACGCCTAAAACAGTCAAAATTGTCCATGATACATCTATATAGACTAACCTAAACTTACCCTAAACACAAAAAAAAAACAAATCCTATGAGATCAGTCACACACATGGCTCCATATGCCCTCCACCGGTGCTAGACACACCACCAGAGTGAGGATAGAGTAGTAGAACCTTATTTTGCCTTAGGATATAGTCACCGTCTCACCACCCTAAAACGACATAAAAATAACTATCAGAGACGAAACAGACCAGTGATATGGCGACGAGGGGTACGGAACCTAATATGGGTTTCTTTGCCGCCGCCTTGATCACCTCCTGAGACACAACTCACACACCGTTAAAGCGTTGACTATTCATCCAGAGAAACATTCTAGTACTGGAGTATAGTTTTAATACTAGAAAGATTTTTTGGTGGGGATAATAGGAAAAAACGTTGACTATATCATTTCTAATGTGCAAGAAAAGTTCCATGCAAATTGTCCACAAAATATTAATACTACTAGGCCTTTCAAAATTTACTACTCTCTCATTTTCAATGCTCTTTTATGTGGTTAAGAGTCGTGTGCGATGCACTGCTACCTAATAAGTAGTTTGACCAACCACGATCCATCCTCTCTTCTTTGCCACTTGACATTATTTTTTGTTGCATAGCTCAATTACTCTTTGAAAAGAGGCATTACACAGCATTTCCAAGCGACCATGCGATTAGCCACGAGATCGCTCTCAAGACTCAAAGTGATTTCGACATCAAATGGCTTACTATGAACCTACGGGAGAGTACTTTTGAGGTAGTACGTACGAGCATATCTGACGTTGTTTAGTCAGCGAATGGTGCCAGTGCTTAAGAGAACATCTTCAGATTTGGGAAATCATATATAGCATTATTAGCGTTAGAATCTTGCTCTATTGCTCTGCATTATAGAGTGGGTGTGGGGTGACATACACAATCCTTGTTTGTTTTGTTGACCATAATTTTTTTTTTGAACTATACGGGAGAAGTGCATGTGATTAAATAGAAGAAGAAAAGCCTTGGAAACATAGTTTAAAAAACCGGACCAGTGACCGAACCGACGAGGCCCTCGGTTCACAGTTCACTGGCTAAACCGGCGGATCAAACCGGTTCACTTGCTGATTTATTAAAAATAAAGTAATGAGAGGAATGTATGATTTTGATTAGAAAAATAAAATATATTTAATCCATACATGAAGTGCTATGATAGAAACAAATCTTGGCCTAGTTGGTTAGCGCAACAATCGTCCACTGAGAGCACCGGTTCCCTTTTTTTTATTTAATAACCAGTGAACTGGTCCGGTTTTTAAAACTATGCTTGGAAGACGATCATTCACAACAAACTACGCTAGAACGGATGAATTGAGATTTCGTGCACGTGGACACCGGTAACCCTTTTAAAAAATTGAATATCATATTTCTGAAATCTAAAAAAATCTGAAAATAAACAGGGTTGTAGCCAGTGATGTATACCAAAAATGTGTAAACTATCAATTAGAAATAACTTGTATTTTGAGGTACACAAAAATGATAAAATTGTAAATATGAGTATTAGTAATTTCAAATCTGAAAATTCGAAATTTGTCACTTTTGTGTAGCTTGAAATACAAAACATTTCGAATTAAGGTTTTGCACGTTTATGGGATGCATCATTATCTATCTTTAAGATTTTATTTTATAATTTTTTGAAACATGTTTTAAAAAAAATTAATATGCAGAAAGCACTGGAGATTGGGTGTCAAAAACGGACTTTACAAGAACGGATGAAATAAAAAAACTAAAGGAAAAAATAACACAAGCGACGGCCAAAGGCACATCCACTAATGTAATTCAGAGCTATAGACTCTTCTGCATGCAGTATGAGACGACCTCCACTGATCCACTCGCCAAAGCCCATTGAAGAGCATCGGCCTTGATATAACCTGCTGGATAGGTTTGACCATGACAATTGCTGAATAATGAATTACTTCACCTGTTGGTCCGATAGGGTAAAATACTAGTATGACGAATCTTGGTACACCGGGGCCCTCTTTCTAAAATTTTGGAAAAAATGTGTTTGTAAGCTTTCCTGAATTCCGAAGAAATATAATCACACATGCAAACTGACTTGGAACTAAACTACACAATTTATGTAAATTAATATGTCATTAGCTAAATTGCGCAGAAATAAGAGTTCGGAAATCTACATGCTTAAGGTCTCATTTGGAACAAAAATTTGTAAATTAATATGCCATTAGCTAAATTGCGCAGAAATAAGGGTTCGTAGCATGGAAAACAAAAAAATTCTACCGCATACAAACAAACAAGCCAAGATCTATCTATTAGATTGTAGCAACGAGTCGATGGAATAACTCACTCTTGAAGATTTCAAAGTGTTTAACGAGAGCGGATTCTCGTGGGTGATGTAGTCGTACTCTTCCCGATCTCAAGATCGCGTAGACGATCCTTCCGGCGCTGCGTTCCGGCAGCGCTCCCGCAGTCGGTCACACGTTCGGTACTCGACGAAGACCTTCCTCTCCCTTGTTCCAGCAGGCAGCGGAGGTTGTAGCACTCTCCTCGCGATTCCGGCAGCACGACGGCGTGGTACCGGAAGTAGAGGGGAGATCTCGCAGGGCTTCGCCTTAAGACGGAGCGAGTATGGTGGACTATGAGAGAGCCTCGGTGACCTAGGGTTTAGACGCGCCAAGTAGAAGGGGCTAGGCCGGCGGCTAGGGCAACTAGAAGCCCCAACTCGGCGGCTTGGGAGAAACCCTAGGCGGAGGCTATGGTGGGCGGCGGCGGCTAGGGTTAGGGTTTAGAGGGGTGTGGTGTTGTGTCTTGGAGGGGCAGCCCTGCCCCTCCTTATATAGGTGGAGGGGGCGCGCCAAGGGGAGGGGAGTCCCTCCCCAACTCGGTCTCCAAGGGCCGGCGGTGGAGGGAGAGGAACTCCTCCCCAAGTAGGTTTCCTACTCTCCCTCCACCAAACAAAATAGCCGTTTGACTTTTTAAATTGGCGTTTGACTTTTCAAACTAGGATTTGATTTAACCCTTTATTTTGTTCAGCGATGACACCTAGTACATGATGCAACCATTCCAACTTGTTATGACACATTCATGTACCCTTCCTCTCCGGAGTGCCGGACATTCCGGAACCTTCTAGAACATTCCCGATGAAAACACCGGAACCATTCTCCAACCCCGAAACAGGACTTTTCTTATATGAATCTTATTCTCCGGACCATTCTGGATCTCCTCGTGATATCCCGGATCCCATCCGAGACTCCGAACAACATTCGGTCTCTTATTCATCATTCCAAAACTACTCAACAACGTCGAATCCTTAAGTGTGTCTCCCTACGGTTCGTGAATTATGCGGACATGATCGAGACACTTCTCCAAACAATAACCAATAGAGGAATCTGGAAATTCATATGGCTCCCACATATTTCTACGATTACTTTGCGATCGAATGAACCACTTACATACGATACCAATTTCCCTTTGTCTCACGATAGTTTACTTATCCGAGGTTTTGATCGTCGGTATCTCTGCATACCTAGTTCAACCTCGTTACTGATAAGTACTCTTTTTTCGTTCCCGTGATATGTGATCCCTTGTGAGCCAGTCACATGCTTGCAAGCTAATTGGATGACATTCCACCGAGAGGGCCAAGAGTATATCTATCCGTCATATGGATGGACAAATCCCACTCTTGATCCATGTGTCTCAACCAATACTTTCCGAACACTCAATGCTACCTTTATAGCCACCCAGTTACGGTGTGGTGTTTGATGTCATCAAAGCATCCTTCCGGTGAAGGTGATATGCATGATCTCATGGTCGAAGGAATTAGGTTATTATGTATCAGAAAGCATATAGCAATTGAACTATTAAAATTACTTGATCTTTATGCTACGCTTATCTATAGGAGTATGTCCATCATACCATTCTTCTAATGATATGATCTTGTTGTTAATAACATCTCAATGTTCATGATAGAGAAACCACAATCATTTATTAACCAACAAGCTAGTATTATGAAGAGGCTTTACTAGGGACTTCAATTTAAGTTTACAAATCACACAAGTATTAATGTTTCCTTGTTAATACTATTATAGCATGAATGTAAACATTTAGCATAAACACAAAGATATAATAATAACTACATTTATTATTGCCTCTAGGGCATATCTCCGACAGTTTGTCCAGGCTTTCAAAAGCCTCTAGGTCCGCGACTGACTGGAGCATACATGTGTCATTGTTGCCGCTTCTCCATGAGCAAGCGAACCGACTTTGACATCAACCGGTGGATGCACTCACTGCAATAGGGACATGGAGCCATAAGAATCGACAAACAACCGGCCACACACTGCGAGGCAAGCAACCTTGGATCCGTGGATGAGTTACGAAGGAGAACTATGCAAAGCTGGCACCGCGAAGGACACCAAGCTGGACTACATGTTGTTTGTCATCATTCTCGCACCAAGCTCCGGCTTCAATCCACAAACAGACCATGGCAAACCCACGGACACGTCAATGGGATGGCAATAGATACCCATGACTCATGTACCCGTCGGCTAAAAACTCATTAGAAGAATATAGGGAAAAATTATCTATAGGTATATAAATAGGAAAATTCCATACCCATCAGGTAGAGCAGGTACGTGATTAGGATTGTAAAACCCATACCCGCATACTAGATTGGTTTTACTGTGGCCGCCTTGATCGCCTCCCGAGGCACAACTCATGTACTTAAACGTTGACTATACATCTTAAGAAACATTATACTTCATATAGTTTTAATAGGAAAAACATATATCATTTCTACGGTGCAAGAAAAGTTCTATGCAAATTGCCCACAAAAAAAATACTACTACTAGTTCTTTCAAATTTTACTACTACTCTTTCATTTTCAATGTTCTTTTATGAGGTGTGTGCGATGCACTGCTACCTAATGAGTAGTTTGACCAACTACCCAAAGCCGTATAAAATTCCCACGCTCCATCCTCATCTCTTTGCCACTTGACATTTTCTGGTTAAAGAGCTCAATTACTATTAATGTCAAGTATTTAAAAGAGACATTACACATCATTTCTAAGCGACCGCATCCGTGCAGCTAGCCTCGAAATCGCTCTCAAGACCCAGACTTTTTCTCGGGACGGAGGGAGTAACACTGAACCCCCGGGAAAGTACTTTTGAGGTTGATGTACAGTACGTACGAGCATATCTAAAATCGGGTTTGTTTAGTCAGAGAATGACGCCGGTGCCTAAGAGAACATCTTCGGATTTGGGAAATCATATATAGCATTATTAGCGTGCGAATCTTGCTCTAGTGCTCGCTATTATGAAGTGGGTGTGGGGTGACGTACGCAATCCTTGTGTTGTTTTGTTGACCATGATATTCTTTTTGAATCATATAGGAAGAAATGTATATTTTTCGAATACTCGCAGGAGATCTACGTGTTTGTATTAAGCTCGAAAGAAGGACATAGTCCGATACAAGAGATGGTCTACCGTCCGTGCAGCTACATACAGGGCACAGGGTGTGGGAAGCAACACCGTGCCGGCGAAGCACACAAACTACGTACTCCGGAGTAGTTGCAAAGATGTAAAACCACCATTCATAGCAAATCACACCAGAACAGATGCAAACATAAAACTAGAGGAAAAACAACACACAGCGACGGCCAAAGCCACACACACTAATCTAATTCAGAGCCACAAACCCTCTGCATTCAGGATGAAACGATCTCCACTCACCGAAGCCATTGAAGAGCATCAGTCTTGATTTGCCTGATAACCTGCTTGACCATGATAATTGTTCACCTGTTGGTTCATATGTTGGGGAGGTGACCCCGGATAGGATCAAGACGGGGGAAGCTAAAAGGAGTTTCCCCGGTCTTATGCCGAGTTACTGTTTATATCGGCCGAATCATGTAAATGTCGGTCGAGATAAGCATGACCATGACGTTTACCAGAGGGGATGTACGTTATTCGGCCTTTGTACGAGTTAAGTCGGCCGGGCAAGTCCGAATAAGCCATAATGCAGGTGAAGGCCAAGCCGAGTTAAGCAAGGCAGGGCCGAATAACATGAAGCTTGCAGGAGAAGGAGGAGCCTAAAGTCAAACCCTAGCCTCGGGCTAGGAAGAATCTGAACAGAGCCAAGCGCAAAGGAAAAGGCGCAGAGCAGCAGAAGAGCAGAAGGAGGTCACGGAGGTGATAGTCCTGGAACCCGAGGCATGTAGGTGGGGCTCTCTGGAACTTTGCCGTCATTAGAAGGGGGACACGGAAAGGAGCTCGCCGAGTTACTATATTAGGACAAGCATATTCCTCGAATATGCTTGCCACGTCAGCCCTAGAGGATCCAAGGCACCCCTTTATAAGGAGAAGCTTGGACCCTTGAGGGGGGATCGGCTCATTCTATACCGTTAGGCCCGTAAAGTTCATCTTCTCTTCTTGCATACAACTCAAGGAGCACTTGTAGTCCAAGAAAGGAGAAATAAAGATCTGTATGTTAGTCATTCGCGTGTAGAAATAACTACATCTTCCCTCCCCAGATCCCACTAGCATCCATTGGCCCCATACTTTAGCCTACCTATGGCATCTGCTGTGCCACCACCACGACAGTTGGCGCCCACCGTGGGGCCAGCAGCGGTGCTAGCTGGAGTCATGATCCGGACGGTAAACTTCATCCACACTAGCGAGCGCGTTGTCTCTGGCTTAGTCCAGAGATTTGATCTCTGTGACTATGTCAGCGATAACGCAGGCAGCTTCAGGGGGAAAATTCCTCCACGCAATGGCGTCTTCATCAACTTGGGCATGCACCAGATCTACGTCGGCGTCGACACCTCCGGCGTTTATCCTCACCAAGTTATTGTTGCAGGAGAGCCCCCCCCCTAGCGCCGCAAACGGTCCGCGTGGAGAACGCCCCGTCGGCAGCGTCGAGGTGATGGTCGCAGCCGGGGTGCAGGCGGGAGTAGCAGGCGCCGGATCAAGCAAGGATCCGACGACGGGAGTACATGTGACCACAAAGCAGGCAGCTCCACCGCCCACCGAGGTAGATCCTTCGGTAGCCAACCCAGCCGAGGTGCAGGAGACGACCCCGAAGGCACCAAGGGTAAGATGGCCACCTCTGGAAAGACCAGAAAATATTCTCCAGGCAACTATAGATAATATGACTACGCCTGTAGCGCCAATACTTGATCCAGCTAATGCTCAGGCAGAATTACAAGAAACCGGGCAAAAGGTACTGGTAGAGGCAAAAAAAGGTGTCGGCATTGCGGGAGTCCTTAAACAGGACCCTGCGAGAATATGCTAAGGCAAATAAGCTGGATGTCGCCCCCGAGCGGGTTGATGAATTAAGATTGAGAGGGAAGAACCTCATGGATGATATCAATAAAGAGCATGAGACTCATAAGGCAGATTCAGTCGATCTAGGCTTGCCGAGGTATAGCACCCCGGCAAAGAACCTAAGGGCGGCAAATGCCGCTGCACTAGAGTTAGAAGGACTGACCGGCGAAGCCCGACAGAAACAGCAAGAAAGAGTGTGTTGGAGATATGCCCAAGAGGCAATAATAAAGTGGTTATTATCATATCTTCATACTTATGATAAATGTTTACATACCATGCTATAATTATATTAACAGGAAACATTAATACTTGTGTGATTTGTAAACATAAAAGAGTCCCTAGAAAAGTCTCTTGTTAAACTAGCTTGTTGGTTAATATATGATCATGGTTTCCTGATCATGAACATAGAGATGTTATTAACAACAGGGTCATATCATTAGGAGAATGATGTGATGGACATACTCCTATAGTTAAGCGTAGCATAAAGATCAAGTCATTTAATATAGTTCATTTGCTATAAGCTTTCTGATACATAGTAACCTAATTCCTTCGACCATGAGATCATGTTAATCACCATCACCGGAAGGATGCTTTGATGACATCAAACACCACACCGTAACTTGGTGGCTATAAAGGTGGCATTGAGTGTTTGGAAAGTATGGGTTGAGGCACATGGATCAAGAGTGGGATTTGTCCATCCATATGACGGATAGATATACTTTGGGCCCTCTCGGTGGAATGTCATCCAATTAGCTTGCAAGCATGTGACTGGCTCACAAGGGATCACATATCACGGGAACGAGAAAAGAGTAATTATCAGTAACGAGGTTGAACTAGGTATGCAGAGATACCGACGATCAAAACCTCGGATAAGTAAACTATCGTGAGACAAAGGG
The DNA here is from genome assembly GCA_916181665.1 of Avena sativa. Classification (NCBI taxonomy): domain Eukaryota; kingdom Viridiplantae; phylum Streptophyta; class Magnoliopsida; order Poales; family Poaceae; genus Avena; species Avena sativa. Next base: position 343,793,264 of record OV702280.1, on the reverse strand, counting down.
AAATTGGTATCGTATGTAAGTGGTTCATTCGATCGCAAAGTAATCGTTGAAATATGTGGGAGCCATATGAATTTCCAGATTACTCTATTGGTTATTGTTCGGAGAAGTGTCTCGATCATGTCCGCATAATTCACGAACCATAGGGAGACACACTTAAGGATTCGATGTTGTTGAGTAGTTATGGAATGATGAGTAAGAGACCGAATATTGTTCGGAGTCTCGGATGGGATCCGGGATATCACGAGGAGATCCGGAATGGTCCGGAGAATAAGATTCATATAAGGAAAGTCCTGTTTCGGAGTTGGGGAATGGTTCCGGTGTTTTCATCGGGAATGTTCTAGAAGGTTCAGGAATGTCCGGCACTCCGAAGGGGAAGGGTACATGAATGTGTCATACCAAGTTGGAATGACTGCATCATGTACTAGGTGTCATCGCTGTACAAAATAAAGGGTTTAATCAAATCCTAGTTTGAAAAGTCAAACGCCAATTTGAAAAGTCAAACGGCTATTTTGGAAAGTGGAGAAGAAGTGGGAAACCGAGTTGGGGAGGAGTTCCTCCTCCACCACCGGCCCACTAGGGATCCGAGTTGGGGAGGGACTCCCCTTGGCCGGCGCCTCCCTCCACCTATATAAGGAGGGGCAGGGCTCCCCTCCTAGACACACAAGTTGCCTCCCTCTAAACCTAAACCCTAGCCACAGCCTAGGGATTTCTCCCAAGCCGCCGAGTTAGAGCTTCTAATTGCCCTAGCCGCCGGTTTAGCCCCTTCTAATTGGTGTGTCTAAACCCTAGATCACCAAGGCTCTCTCATAGTCCACCATACTCGCTCCGGCTTAAGGCGAAGCCCTGCGAGATCTCCCCTCTACTTCCGGTACCACGCCGTCGTGCTGCCGGAATCGCGAGGAGAGTGCTACAACCTCCGCTGCCTGCTGGAACAAGGGAGAGGAAGGTCTTCGTCGAGTACCGAACGTGTGACCGACTGCGGAAGCGCTGCCGGAACGCAGCGCTGGAAGGATCGTCTACGTGATCTTGAGATCGGCAAGTGTACGACTACATCACCCACGAGAATCTGCTCTCGTTAACCGTTTTGGAATCTTCGAGGGTGAGTTCCTCTATCGACTCGTTGCTACAATCTAGTAGATAGATCTTGGCTTGTTTGTTTGTATGCGGTAGAAAATTTTGTTTTCCATGCTACGAACCCCTACAGTGGTATTAGAGTCGTGTCTATATGTAGATCTGTTGCACGAGTAGAACACAATGGTCATTGTGGGCGTTGATGCTTTTGTTGTCGATTGCTTCTTGTGTACTTTGCATCTTGCGGGATGGTGGGATGAAGCGGCCCGGGCTAACCTTACATGACATCTTTCATGAGACTTGCTCCACGCTTGACATGCAACTTGTATTGCATAAGTGGCTTTGCGGGTGCCTGTTTCTCCCAACATAGTTAAGATTCAATTTACAACGGGTGATTGACAATACTAGTATCAATGTTGTGGTTCTTATTCGTAAGTTAGAACGGCACTTATTGAAAGCCCCAAACCACGTAAAACATGCAAAGAAAATTAGAGGCGTCTAACTTTGTTTTGCAGGGGTGTGCTGTGATGTGATATGGCCATGATTGTGATTATATTTGATGTATGCAACGTTCCTTATTGTAAGTTGGCAACCGGCAGGAGCCATATGGTTGTCTTTAAATTCTGTTAAGACCCGCGTGTCTATTCAGAGTAGTTGTAATAGTTGATGCTGGTGGAAGACAACCATGAAGTGGCGCGATTGACCTTGACGCCACACCGGTGATGATGGAGATCATGTTCATGCTTGAAGATGGAGATCGGAAGCACAAGAAGAAAGGCCATATCATATCACATATTATGAATTGCATGTGATGTTAATCCTTTTCTGCATCTTGTATTGCTTAGTTCACGACGGTAGCATTATAAGATGATCCCTCAAGCTCACAATTTCAAGTCTTAAAGTGTTCATCCTTAGTAAGCACCGTTGCTAAAGCTCGTTGTTTCGAAGCACCACGTGATGATTGGGTGTGTTAGATTCTGCGAGTGTATACAACGTGAGCAAGCCAGATTTGCTCATGCGGAAGCTAAGGTTTGATCTTGACGAGCCTAACATGTACAGACATGGTCTCGGAACACGGATCACCGAAAGGTAAAGCATGAGTCATATAGTAGATATGATGAACATGATGATTGTTCGCCATTGAAGCTACATCAACTCTCGTGATGATCGGTTTTGATGTGGTGGATTTTGTTCGTGTGATCACTAAAACAATGTGAGGGATATTGTTTTGAGTGGGAGTTCAATGGAAATATGATTAAAAGTTGAACACTATTTATCATAAATTAAATCAAAGTGAATTTGCATAGTTGTTGTAGTCATTGGCATCCGTTTACCACCTTGCACTTAGTTATAATTGAGATGATAGAACCATAGAATTCTGGTTAGTTACTTTATGAACTGGTATCGTATTGTTTTTGAAGTGTTAATCTAAAGTTTAAAAGTCCTATTGCAAACTTTCAGTAAGTTCCGGTTACTCCATGAAGATTAATAATTGGTATTAAATCAAGAGTAACAATTCCAATGTTAGTATATAAGTATCATGTTTGTCTCCATGATTCTTGATATTCAAAGGATTGTCTTAATATCAAGGTTATCTTGGATCTGAAAGAGTTGTTTCAGAAACCATGATGTGTGGAAGATATTGTGATATCTGAAACGAAGTTTTGGTTGCAACATGATAGAGTATAATATGGCAAAAGTCATGTTCTCATATTTGATGAGAATTTGCAAAAGGTTGGAGACACTAGTTGTCCTAATCCTCCAAAAGGTTTTGGAGAGCAACATTATATCGCGATTCACCGTTACAAGCTAAAAGTAGCTTGATCATGGATAAATCCATGATGAGGGTGAATATTTGATGTAGGTAAAATGTTTACTACACCAAGAGATTACTAAAGAAAGGAATTTGAAAGAACACCAAACATTTGATAATGGTGATCTACTTCAAAGTGCAAGTCCAAAGACATTGGTATTTAACTATACACGCTTTGGACTATGTGTCATATGTATGACTCCACTATTGATGTTGATAGATTCTTTCAAACAGAAAAGGAAATACTGAAAGAGAATCTCATAAATATATGGCAGAAAAGAAAAGACTAGAATTGTTCAGTTTAAGTATATAGATGATATACATGTTATGGCTATATTCTTTGCTTATTAAACAATGTGGTTCTTAAGTATTTGATACTGAATTTGTTGGTGTGAATCGTCATACGAAACAACACAATTCATGAACTACAATGGCCTAAGTAACTAGCAAAAGAATATGTGATGATGTTCATCGAGAACAAATAAAGGGTTATTGTGTTTCTCGTTAAACATCAAAGCTTGCCTTCAAAATTTGTTTTATCAGGTATTATGAGAACAAAAGGGTTGTTCAAATAATTGCCGTAATCCATAAAAGATGGATGATTCACAAATCTCGTTGGAGAAATCACATCCATAAAACTAGTGCTAAAAATGTCGAAAGATAAATTGATTGAAAGATCGCTTAGGAAGTGACATCGCTGTTTAAATTATATTGGAAAGAAAACATGAAGAAACTCCATGTGGATGGAATTTTGGAGTCTTTGATTTTTTATCACATGACGCTTGTGAAACTTTCCTAGAGATAATTAAAACTTCGTTCATAGGCCAAAAAGGAACGAATGACTAGCTTATTGGAACTTGTACATATTGTTGTATGAAGTCCATTATGTGTAGTCAAGAGCGATGGATTTCAACTTCATATGCTTTCTCCGGAAATTTGAGTGAATATATGAATATTTACTAAATAAGGATGAAGTATGAAACATTTGAAAAAGTTCAAAGACTTTCAAGATGAAGTGCAAAATCATTGTAACTAGAATATAAATAGTTTATGATAAGATCATAAAGGAAGATATTTGAGTTACAAGTTTAGCATAATACCTAAGATTTAAGGAATCGTTCCGTGGATTTGCATTTTTCCCGAAACACCATAAGAGTATGGAGCGTTCGAGATATGTAATTAAACCTTGTTTGACATGGTAAGATCGAAGGCGTAAATCATAAAACTGCCATTATATTTTAAAGATTAAAAGCTATAGAGACTACCGTTTTTCCACTGAAAAGAGCTCCATCATAATCCGTTGAATTGACACCATATAAAGTTATGGTTTGGGATAAAACCCAAGTAGTCCTTTCTTAAAAATTGGTATGTTATGCATAAGAAAGATGTTTGCAACCAAAGTCAGATGAACCTGTCTTTGTTAAGTATTCCTCCATAACACCGGAGACAAAAGTGTTTGTCGCTTAGAACGTCAAGTTTCTTTGAGAAGGAATTTTTCGTGAAAAGTTGAGTGGAAGGACAATAGAACTTTGATAAGGTTAAAAGAACCTTAGCTATATGTGCAAAGTTGCGCAGTGCCGAAAAGTGTTCCGGAGGCAGCGACAATGCTCATGGCTCACGTGCCTCAAAGGTTGTGGTCACGGAGAACTAAGTTCCTATTGAACCAAGTAGGTCGAGTAAACAATCAAATACCAAGATTTGAGGGTTGAATCATTATTTGAGAATAATGAATGGACTACATGCAAAGAAGCGATGATGGGCCCTGACTCCGTAAAATGGCTTGAAGCCATAAAATCCGTGATAGTTCCATACACGAGAGATCAAGTTTTGAACTTGAAGGACCCTCGAGAAAGGTGTAAGACCTTACAGTTGTGTTTGGATCTATAAAGAAACAGACATGGATGTTTCGCATCTATGAAATGGTCGACATGTTGGGAAAGAGTTCACAACAATGTTCAAGGGTTGACTATGACAAGATTTGATCTTTCATAGCGATATTTAGTCTAGACGGATTAATGTAGCAACCACGACATATAATTTTGTTATGTGTTGGATAAACAAAAACAAGTTCTTCTAATAGAAGGGTTACCTAGGACGTGTGCATGACACGGTCCAAAGGGTTTTTGTTAATTGAAAGGATGCTAAAAACATATGCAAACTTCAATAGTTGAAGTAAGCATAGCGGAGTTAGAATCTTCACTATGATGAAACTGTTAAAAGAGTTTAATTTCATCAGAGACAATGAAGATGCTTGCATTTGCAAGAAATTAAGTGGGAGCGCTAAGACATATTTCTAATACATTATGTGGAGGACATATTGTTGATTAGGAAAAGATGTATCTTTTATTAACACATATTAAGAATTTCATCCCGATGAAAGACTTAGGCAAAACCCAAATATTTGGCATCAATAGACGCTAATATGGTTGTGCCGAAAGTACATAGATGATGTGTTGAATGAGTTCAATATAGAAACTACAAGAAAGGTTCTTGTCACAGAAAAAGGATTGAATGAGTTCAATATTGATGATATATTCAAGTGTATTGACACTGGGTAAGTGAAACAAAGATTCAAGTATAGATTGATACTTGATGTATGAAATCACAAAGAGTATTTATATCAATCATACTGTGATATGTACAAATCCAGATATGTCCTATACTCTAAATGTTATGAGCATATACCAGAATGATTCATAAGTTGATAATTGGACAATAGTAAGGATATTCTTATGATCTTTTGGAAGAACTAAGAGTATATTATTTGTAGAAGTGACAAATAGATGGTTAGTTCATTGTAAAAGTACTACATTGATACTAGTTTTGTCACAAAGTACAAATTAAGTTTATCTCAATCTAAACTAAGGGTGGCACAATAAAATGGAAAGTAAGTTCCATAATGGATTTGGATGAGTTCCAAAGTTAAGACATTGTGACAGATACTACAACAAAAGGCTAAGTATATGACTGCTATAATAGCAGCTAAAGAGGGCATTTGTGTCAAGTAGTTTGTTATCAAACTAGGTGTAGTTCACAGCGGGATAATACTATGAAGATATATTGTACGACAATATTATCAACATGTTTTAACCCCAAAGAACTAAAGGTCTCACCAAAGGACCAAAATTATACAAAGCCATCTCATTAGAGAATGAGTGATGCATAGAGACGCAAAGACATGCAATTACACACGGACCTGGAAGTGTCAGATCTAGAGATCAGTTGACCACTAGCAATCGTGTACATACAACACCGTAAAGCCATAGGTGTTGAATACACAAAGGTTTGAAACTAGATTATTGACTCTAGTGCAAGTGGGAGAATGTTGGAGATATGCCCAAGAGGCAATAATAAAGTGGTTATTATCATATCTTCATACTTATGATAAATGTTTACATACCATGCTATAATTGTATTAACAGGAAACATTAATACTTGTGTGATTTGTAAACATAAAAGAGTCCCTAGAAAAGTCTCTTGTTAAACTAGCTTGTTGGTTAATATATGATCATGGTTTCCTGATCATGAACATAGAGATGTTATTAACAACAGGGTTATATCATTAGGAGAATGATGTGATGGACATACTCCTATAGTTAAGCGTAGCATAAAGATCAAGTCATTTAATATAGTTCATTTGCTATAAGCTTTCTGATACATAGTAACCTAATTCCTTCGACCATGAGATCATGTTAATCACCATCACCGGAAGGATGCTTTGATGACATCAAACACCACACCGTAACTGGGTGGCTATAAAGGTGGCATTGAGTGTTTGGAAAGTATGGGTTGAGGCACATGGATCAAGAGTGGGATTTGTCCATCCATATGACGAATAGATATACTCTGGGCCCTCTTGGTGGAATGTCATCTAATTAGCTTGCAAGCATGTGACTGGCTCACAAGGGATCACATATCACGGGAACGAGAAAAGAGTAATTATCAGTAACGAGGTTGAACTAGGTATGCAGAGATACCGACGATCAAAACCTCGGATAAGTAAACTATCGTGAGACAAAGGGATATTGGTATCGTATGTAAGTGGTTCATTCAATCGCAAAGTAATCGTTGAAATATGTGGGAGCCATATGAATTTCCAGATTCCTCTATTGGTTATTGTTCGGAGAAGTGTCTCGATCATGTCCGCATAATTCACGAACCGTAGGGAGACACACTTAAGGATTCGATGTTGTTGAGTAGTTATGGAATGATGAGTAAGAGACCGAATGTTGTTCGGAGTCTCGGATGGGATCCGGGATATCACGAGGATATCCGGAATGGTCCAGAGAATAAGATTCATATAAGGAAAGTCATGTTTCGGAGTTGGGGAATGGTTCCGGTGTTTTCATCAGGAATGTTCTAGAAGGTTCCGGAATGTCCGGCACTCTGAAGGGGAAGGGTACATGAATGTGTCATACCAAGTTGGAATGACTGCATCATGTACTAGGTGTCATCGCTGTACAAAATAAAGGGTTTAATCAAATCCTAGTTTGAAAAGTCAAACGCCAATTTGAAAAGTCAAACGGCTATTTTGGAAAGTGGAGAAGAAGTGGGAAACCGAGTTGGGGAGGGACTCCCTCCCCTTGGCCGGCGCCTCCCTCCACCTATATAAGGAGGGGCAGGGCTCCCCTCCTAGACACACAAGTTGCCTCCCTCTAAACCTAAACCCTAGCCACAGCCTAGGGATTTCTCCCAAGCCGCCGAGTTAGAGCTTCTAATTGCCCTAGCCGCCGGTTTAGCCCCTTATAATTGGTGAGTCTAAACCCTAGATCACCAAGGCTCTCTCATAGTCCACCATACTCGCTCCGGCTTAAGGCGAAGCCCTGCGAGATCTCCCCTCTACTTCTGGTACCACGCCGTCGTGCTGTCGGAATCGCGAGGAGAGTGCTACAACCTCCGCTGCCTGCTGGAACAAGGGAGAGGAAGGTCTTCGTCGAGTACCGAACGTGTGACCGACTGCGGAAGCGCTGCCGGAACGCAGCGCTGGAAGGATCGTCTACGCGATCTTGAGATCGGCAAGTGTACGACTACATCACCCACGAGAATCTGCTCTCGTTAACCGCTTTGGAATCTTCGAGGGTGAGTTCCTCTATCGACTCGTTGCTACAATCTAGTAGATAGATCTTGGCTTGTTTGTTTGTATGCGGTAGAAAATTTTGTTTTCCATGCTACGAACCCCTACAGAGTGAATGAGCTGGTGCGCATTGCGAACCAGCAGAATGAAGAAATGCTTAGGGCAGACCCGGCAAGGCCTGGCACCTCACATATGGTTCATTCAGTTGGTGCAGCACTTGCCCTATCTGTGGCAGCAGCATCCTCACCCGGAAAAAATGCACAAAAAGACAGAGCAGTAACTTCGGGAAAAAGAAATAAGCAAATTGTTCCGTATGATCCGGCAGTAGCCGGAAAAGCAAATGAAAACAGAGGAAATAGGAGCCGAGGTAACAGTGGCGAAAGAAATACCGGCCGTGCCAGCAAAGGCGATGGAAGCCGAGGTAATGGAGACCCCGGAAGAGGAAATCATGAGAACAATGACCCGGCGGAAAGGAGGAGAGACCTACCGCATAATCCTCAGCCAAGGAATGAACCTCGCCAAGATCGAGAAGCGAGACCGGCTCACCATAATCAGGCAAATGAGAGGCACAATGATGGTTACTCAGATATGGAGTATGCAGGGCACGGTGGGAATAACAATTATGGAATACAGGAAAGAATCATCTACAGAAACTTGCTGTCGAATGACGCAAGATCAAAACTGGATATTTTGTATCGGTCCGAGTTGTTAGAGGATCAAGGTCCGCCGGATCCGGCATGTTTCGGACCCCGGATCATGGGCGAGCCGCCTGTGCCGTATTTTCAGCTGGCGAGGGGCACGAAAACATACAATGGGAGCACCAAACCACAAGACTGGTTAATTGACTATGCCACTGCAGTAAAAATAGCTGGCGGATACTTGCGATGGGCAGTAATATATGTCCCGCAAATGCTGGAAGGACCGGCCAGAGTGTGGTTGAATAATCTGCCAGCGGGCAGTATCAAATGGTGGCTAGATTTTGAAGAGATGTTTGTCAACAACTTTACCAGCACTTACAAGAGACCAAATAGGCCGCAGCAGCTTGCAATGTGCAAGCAAAGGCCGAATGAGACAGACAGAGAATTCTTGACTCGATGGTGTAACCTCAGGAATTCGTGCGAGGGAGTTATAGAATCACAAGCGATAGCTTGGTTCGCTCAAGGATGTCATTATGCCAGTGTCTTGTGGCAGCGACTGCAAAGAGATATGCCAACCACCTTGGCAGAAACCATCAGGATAGCGGATTTGTATGCATTGGGAGATCCGACTCAACCAGAGCTGATGTCGGCAGACCATCGGGAGCATCAAGATCAATATGCAAGAGATGCGGCCGGATCATCGAGGCGCATTGAGTTCAGAGGTAGAAGAAGAGAGGAAAGACCGGATTACATATATGCCTCCAATCAGGTGGCAGCGGTAGTGCAAGATCAGCCGAGTCGCGGAAACAGTCAGGGGCAGAAGAATGGTCCTCAGTAATGGACACCAAGGAATGAAGGGAAGAGACAGTGGACACCAAAACAGAGGAAGCAATGGCAGGAAAGGCCGAAGTACACGTTTGAGTCCATGTTGGATCAACCGTGTAAGTTTCACACTCCAAACCCGGCCAAGCCGGCCAATCATACAACTCGGCGATGCGCTTGGATGAAAAATGCAATGGGGAACCCGGTGGGCATGCAAGCACCTTCCCATCAGGCACATCAGTAGCAGCAGCCGCAGTTAACTGGGGCAAATACACAGCAACTAATGTTACTGTAGGGTTCGCAGCATAGAAAACAAAAAATTTCCTACGATGGGAACAACTATGTACCAAGATCTATCTACTAGATACAAACAACGGGCGGATGTATATTCGTAGAGAACATACCCTTGAAGACCTACAAAGCTTAACGAGTCCAAACTCGTGGTTGATGTAGACGATCTCTTGCCGATCTCAAGATCGAGAGGAAGTCCTAGCGCCGCAAAACAGCAGCGCATCCGTGCTCGCACACACGTACGAGGCACCGAGCAACCTCCGCCTCCTCGCTCCAGCGATGCAGCGGAAGCACAACTCTTTCTTGCCGAATAGCCACCGGGAACATGTATCTCGCTAGTCCGAGACCATGGGGAATAAATTCTAGAGGGGGAGAGAGATCCTTCACGAGGAGGTGTAAGAGACAAGTGAGGAGGGGGGCTCCTTTTATAGGAGGAGGGGGGCACCCAAGGGGGTGGCTGCCGGCCATGGGGGTTGCCCCCTCCCCTCCTTCATTCATGTGGGTGGACACTCCACTCACAAAATGCCCTTTAAATTCCCTCCACTCAAAAGTCCACTCAAATTCCCATTAAATTTCCACCAAATTTAATGCAAACTCTCATTAAATAAAACTCTTTTATCTTATTCAGAATTTTGTCAATTACTTTAATGACAAACATTCACAAATAACCCCTTGCTAGAATTCCATTTCACATGCATAACCACTTTATGCAATTTCACCTGAAAACCTGTTTCGGTATCTAGTGAAATAAATTCTTGCGCTTGTTTATTCTTTCGGCATGAAAATTTTGCTCCAATTGGATGTCTGTGTCTCTTAAGTGTGTCACCCTACGGTTCGTGAATAATGCAGACATGATCGAGACCCCTCTCGGATCAATAATCAGAAGCGGGATCTGGAGACCCATACTGACTCCCACACATTCAACGATGACTTTCTTGTGATCGTCGGAACCTTTTTACGCTAGTATCTTAATCCTTTTGTTTCGCGATATATTACATGTCCAAGATTCGATCATCGGTATCTCCATACCTAGTTTGATCTCGTTACCGACATGCAATCTTTTCTCGTTCCCGTGATATAACATTCTAGTGATCAAATCACTTGCTTGCAAGCTAATCAATGTGATATCACCGAGAGGGCCCAGAGTATATCTATCCGTCATCGGGATGAACAAATTCCACTCTCGATCCATGAGCCTCGACATAACACTTTATTAGTTCTGAATCCATCTTTATAATCACCCTGTTACGGTGTGACGTTTGATGTTATCAAGAAACTCTTCCGGTGTTAGTGATTGACATGATCTCATGGTCTAAGGATTAGGATCACTTCGTAAGTTGTTATAGCAATATAAACTCAATGACTTTGATCGTAATGCTATACTTCGGATGAATGTTCATCACACCATTACACTAATGTTGTGACCCCGTTATTAACAACATCCAATGTCCATGATCAGGAAACCTTGATCATCTTGTTAATCAACGAGCTAGTTTATGAGAGAGGCATAACTAGGAACTTTCTGTTTGTTTATTAAACACACATGTATTAACGTTTCCGTATTAATACAATTATAGCATGCAAAATAAACATTTATCATAAACAAGGAATACGATAATAACCACTTTATTATTGCCTCTCGGGCATATTCCCTTCAGTCTCCCACTTGCACTAAAGACAATAATCTAGTTTGAGAACTTTGCGTATTGAACACTTATGGCTTTCTGGTGTTCCATATACGCAACTGCAAGTGGTTAACATAATCTACGGATCTGATGCTTTCAGGTCCGTGTGTATTTGCATGTCTTTGCGTCTCCACGCATCACTCATTCTCTAATGAGATGGCGTTGTATAAATTTGGTCTTTTGGTGAGACCTTTAGTTCCTTGGGGTTAAAACATGTCGATACTATTGTCGTACAATATATCTTTAGTGTTAGCCCGTTGCGAACCACACCTTAGTTTGATAACAAACTACTTGACACAAATGCCCTCCTTTTCTGCTACTATAGTAGGCATATACTTAGCCTTTTTGTTGTAGTATTCGTTACAATGTCTTAACTATGGATTTCATCCAAATCCATCATGGAATCTCCTTTCCATTACATTGTGCCACCCATAGTTTAAATTGAGATAAACTTAATTTGTATCTTGTGACAAAACTAGTGTCAATGTAACTCTTTACAATGAATTATTTGTAATTGTTTGTCACCTCTACACAAATATATTCTTAGTTCTTTCCAAAAGATCATAAGAATATTCTTACTATTGTCCAATGATCATTTTATGATTCATTCCGGTATATGCTCATAACACTTAGAGCATAGGACATATCTGGATATGTACATATCATGGTATGATTGATCAAAACATTCTTGTGATTTTACTCATCAAGTGTCAAAGCACTTGAATCTTGTTTCACTTATCAAGTGTCGATACACTTGAATCTTGATTCAATTCCTTTCCATGCGACAAGAACCGTTTCTTGTCATTTCTATATTGAACTCCTTCAATATCTCATATATGTACGTTTGACACAACCATATTAGCGTCACAGTATATCCACTATAGACATTCATGCTAAAGATTCGGGTTTTGCCTAAGTCTTTCATCGAAATAAAATTCTTAACCTTTGTCAATAAAAGATACATCATTTCTAATCAACAAGATGTCCTTCACATAATGTATTAGAAATATGTCTCAGCGCTCCCACTTAATTTCTTGCAAATGCAAGCATCTTCATCGTCTCCTGATGAAAACTCTTTTTCATCACGGTGAAGATTCCAACTCCGCGATGCTTACTTCAACCGTTGAAGTTTGCATGCCCTTTTTAGCATCCTTTGAATTAACAAAACCCTTTGGATCGTGTCATGTACACGTCCTAGGTAACCATTCTATTAGAAGACCTTTGTTTTGTTTATTCATATACCATATAACAAATTATATGTAGTGGTTGCTACTTTAATCCGTTCAGACTAAATATCGCTATGAAAGATCAAATCTTGTCATAGTCAACTCCTTGAACATTGTCGTAAAATACTTTACGACATGTCGACTATTTCATAGATGTGAAACATCCATGTCTGTTTCTTTATAGATCCAAATACGACCGATAGGTTTTTACACCTTTCCGGAGGGTCTTCCAAGTCCAAAACTTGATTTCTCGTGTATGGAACTATCACGGATTTTATGGCTTCAAGCCATTTGACGGAGTCAGGGCCCATCATCACTTATTTGCATATAGTCGGTTTATCATTGTCAAACAATAATGATTTACTCTCAAATCTTAGTATTTGATTGTTTATTCGACCGACTTGGTTCAATAGGAACTTAGATCTCCGTGACCGCAACATTTTAGGCACATAAGCTATGAGCATTATGGCAGCCTTCGGAACGATTTCCGGCGCTGCGCAACTCAGCACATATAGCTAAGGTTCATTAACCTTATCAAAGTTCTATTGTCCTCCCACTTAACATTTATGAAAAATTCCTTCTTCAAGAAACTTCACGTTTCAAGCGACAAACCCTTTTGTCCTTGATGTTATTGAGGAATAACCAATTGTTATTCAAAATAACCTACAAAGACATGCTCATCCGACTTCGGTTGTAAACATCTTAATTATGTTTAGCATATCAAAATTTAAGAAATGACAACTTGGGTTTTACCCCAAACCATAACTTCCATGGTGTCATTTCAACGGATCAAGATGGAGCTCTTTTCAGTGTAAAAGCGGTAGTCTCTAAAGCTTTAATCTTTTAAAACATAATGGCAGTTTTATAAATAACACCTTTGATCCAACCATGTCAAACAAGGTTTCCTTACAAATCTCAAAACATTCCATATTCCTATGGTGTTTCAGGAGATGTAAATCTAGGTGTTTTGCTAAAATTGTAACTCAAATAAATCCCTTTTATGATAAAATCATAATTCATTTATGTTCTTGTTACACTTGTAACTCAAACAAATCCCTTATGATAAAATCATAAACCATTTATTTTCTTGTTACAATGATTTTCCACTTCATCTTGAAAGTCTTTGAACATTTTCAAATATTTCACACTTCTTTCTCATTAAGTGAATTATTCACTCAATTTCCGGAGAAAGTATATGAAGTTGAAACCCATCGCTTATGACTACACATAATGGACTACATACATCGATATGTATAAATTCCAATATTTTAGTCGCTCGTTCTTCTTTGGCCTTTGAACGAAGTTTTAATTATCACGTGGAAAGTCTCACAAGCGTCGCTTGATCAAATCAAAGACTCCAAAAATCCATGAATATGGAGATTCTTCATGTTTTCTTTCCAATATAATTTAAATAGCGATGTCACTTCGTAAGTGATCTTCCAATCATTTGTCTTGCGACATTTTAGCATTAGGTTTTATGGATGTGATTTCTCCAACTAGATTTGTAAATCATCCATCTTATATGGAATACGGTAATTATTTGAACAACCTTTGTTCTCATAATACCTGATTTAAATAACAATTATTAAAACAAATCTTGAAGTCAAGCTTTGATGTCAACGAGAAATACAAACAACGGTTTGTTTGTTTTCGATGAACATCATCACATATTCTCTTGCTAGTTACTTAGGCCATTGTAGTTCATGAATTGCGTCGTTCTGTATGACATTTCATACCAACCAATTCGGTATCCAATACCCAAGAACCACATTGTTTAACAAGCAAAGAATACAACCATAACATGTATATCATCTATATACCTAAATTGGACATTTCCAATCTATTCTTTTCTGCCAAATATATTTTATAGATTCTCTTTCAGCATTTCCTTTTCCTTTTTAAAAGAATCTATCAACATCAAAAGTGGCGCCATATACATGACACATAGTCCAAAGCGTGTATATTCAAATAATAATACCTTTGGACTTGCACTTTGAAGTAGATCACCATCATCAAATGATCGGCGTTCTTTCAAAATCCATTCTTTAGTAATATTTTAGTATAGTAAACACTTTACATACATCTTCTATTCATCCTTATCATGACGACTTTCATGATAAACCTACTGTAGCTTATAAAGGCGAATCATGAGTATAACATTACTTTCCAAAACCCTTTTGGATGATTATGATGTCTAGCATCTCCAACCTTCGTAAATTCTCATCCAATATGAGAACATATATTATACTCTATCATATTGTAACCAAAACATTGTTTCAGATATCGTTATATCTGCCACACATGATGGTTTCTGAAACAATTCTTTCAGCTCCTAGATAAACTTGATATTAAAACAATCAAGAATCATGGAGGCAAACATGATACTTAAGATACTAACACTGGAATTGTTACTCTCGATTTAATACCAACTATTAAATTTCACGGAGTAAATAGAGTTTGCTGAAAGTTTGCAATAGGACTTTAAACTTTAGATTGACACTCAACTCAATATGATACCAGTTCGTAAAGTATATATCCAGGATTCTATAGTTCTATTATCTCAATTACAACTATGCATAAGGTGGTGAACGAATGCCAATGACTACAACAAATTATGCAAATTCACTTTGATTTAATTTATGATAAATTGAGTTATACTAATCCAAATTATAAATGAACTCCCACTCAAAAACGACATCCCTCGTGTCTTTTTGGTGATTACATGAACCAAATCCACTACACCAAGTCCGATCATCACGTGAGTCGGTGTAGCTTCAAAGGCGAGCATCCATATGGTCATCATATCAAAACATATGACTCATGCTTAACCTTTCGGTCCGTGTTCCGAGGCCATGTCTGTACATGCTAGGCTCGCCAAGTAAGAACCTTAGTATTCGCGTGTGTAACTGTCTTACACCCGAGATATGCTCATGGATTCAAGTACACCCGATCATCACGTGATGTCTTGAAGCGATGAAACATTGTCGGTGCATACTTAAGGAAGAACACATTCTTATCTTGATATATAAATGAGGGATCATCTTATTATGCTAATAAAACGCCAAACAAGCAATATAAGATGTAATCAAAACATCACATGTTTATTAGTGAAATGATATGGTTCCCGCATATGATCTCCATCATGTGCACCGTGGTATGATCTCTATCATACGTTTATGTGTAAGACCAAGGTCTATGGAACTTACACGCTATGTGTGTTGTAAGAGTATCATCTCATACTTCTACTTACAACATCACCATATCATATCACTAGCCCATCAACAATCTAAACTAGACGTCTCTAATTTATCCATTGCAAATTTTACGTGGCTTAGGGCTTTCGAAGATTGAACCGTTCTTACCTACGAACATGAACCACAACGAGGATAACCAAATTGTTGACAACTCGTTGCAAATTAGATATTGACTATAGTAGGAGAGACAGACACCCGCTAGCCACTTATGCAAAACTAGTTGCATGTCAAGTGTGGAACAGGTCTCATGTGCGAGGACATGTAAAGTTTGTCCGGCCGCTTCATCCCACTATGCCACCAATATCCAAAGTACAACTAAGAAGCAATAAAATCATCATCATCGCCCACATACTCATATGTGTACTACCCGTGCAAAGTATCTACGCATAGATCCGGCTCTGATACCACTGTAGGGTTCGCAGCATAGAAAACAAAAATTTTCCTACGATGGGAACAACTATGTACCAAGATCTATCTACTAGATACAAACAACGGGCAGATGTATATTCGTAGAGAACATACCTTTGAAGACCTACAAAGCTTAACGAGTCCAAACTCGTGGTTGATGTAGACGATCTCTTGCCGATCTCAAGATCGAGAGGAAGTCCTAGCGCCGCAAAACAGCAGCGCATCCGTGCTCGCACACACGTACGAGGCACCGACCAACCTCCGCCTCCTCGCTCCAGCAATGCAGCGGAAGCACAACTCTTTCTTGCCGAATAGCCACCGGGAACATGTATCTCGCTAGTCCGAGACCATGGGGAATAAATTCTAGAGGGGGAGAGAGATCCTTCACGAGGAGGTGTAAGAGACAAGTGAGGAGGGGGGCTCCTTTTATAGGAGGAGGGGGGCACCCAAGGGGGTGGCCGCCGGCCATGGGGGCTGCCCCCTCCCCTCCTTCATTCATGTGGGTGGACACTCCACTCACAAAATTCCCTTTAAATTCCCTCCACTCAAAAGTCCACTCAAACTCCCATTAAATTTCCACCAAATTTAATGCAAACTCTCATTAAATAAAACTCTTTTATTTTATTCAGAATTTTGTCAATTACTTTAATGACAAACATTCACAAATAACCCCTTGCTAGAATTC
The DNA here is from genome assembly GCA_916181665.1 of Avena sativa. Taxonomy (NCBI): domain Eukaryota; kingdom Viridiplantae; phylum Streptophyta; class Magnoliopsida; order Poales; family Poaceae; genus Avena; species Avena sativa. The sequence goes on along the minus strand of OV702280.1, from coordinate 343,776,297 downwards.
CATTTCACATGCATAACCACTTTATGCAATTTCACCCGAAAACCTGTTTCGGTATCTAGTGAAATAAATTCCTGCGCTTGTTTATTCTTTCGGCATGAAAATTTTGCTCCAATTGGATGTCGGTGTCTCTTAAGTGTGTCACCCTACGGTTCGTGAATAATGCAGACATGATCGAGACCCCTCTCGGATCAATAATCAGAAGCGGGATCTGGAGACCCATACTGACTCCCACACATTCAACGATGACTTTCTTGTGATCGTCGAAACCTTTTTACGCTAGTATCTTAATCCTTTTGTTTCGCGATATACTACATGTCCGAGATTCGATCATCGGTATCTCCATACCTAGTTTGATCTCGTTACCGACATGCACTCTTTTCTCGTTCCCGTGATATAACATTCTAGTGATCAAATCACTTGCTTGCAAGCTAATCAATGTGATATCACCGAGAGGGCCCAGAGTATATCTATCCGTCATCGGGATGAACAAATTCCACTCTCTATCCATGAGCCTCAACATAACACTTTATTAGTTCTGAATCCATCTTTATAATCACCCTGTTACGGTGTGACGTTTGATGTTATCAAGAAACTCTTCCGGTGTTAGTGATTGACATGATCTCATGGTCTAAGGATTAGGATCACTTCGTAAGTTGTTATAGCAATATAAACTCAATGACTTTGATCGTAATGCTATACTTCAGATGAATGTTCATCACACCATTACACTAATGTTGTGACCCCGTTATTAACAACATCCAATGTCCATGATCAGGAAACCTTGATCATCTTGTTAATAAACGAGCTAGTTTATGAGAGAGGCATAACTAGGAACTTTCTGTTTGTTTATTAAACACACATGTATTAACGTTTCCGTATTAATACAATTATAGCATGCAAAATAAACATTTATCATAAACAAGGAATACGATAATAACCACTTTATTATTGCCTCTCGGGCATATTCCCTTCAGTTACCCCCTCCTCCCCCGAGGTATGATAACTCAGACCAGAGAGATGAAGTGCATCAGGTGATAAATCAGGGTCAGGATGGAAGAACAAACCCCAGAAATAATGGACGCAATGATTACAGGGAACATCATCAATCATACTACGTGTTCACAACAGAATAGTAAGACAGGCAAAGTGTACAGCGCCGGCATATGAAAGTGAATGCAGTTATGCCGGCAGTACCAAGATATGTGCCTTGGTCAGATCAAGAAGTAACTTGGAGCATAAAGGATCATCCCAAATGAATGCCGAATCTGGGGTCGTACGCACTCGTATTAGATGCGACATTCGTCGGACCTAGTATTAATGTTAAATTTTCAAAAGTACTCATTGACAATGGGAGCAGTATCAATATCATGTACAAAGATACAATGCATAAACTCGGGATATCGCAGAATATGCTGCAATCCACAAGAACCACATTTCATGGAATAGTGCCTGGACTTTCATGCTAACCCATTGGGAAGGTTCGAGTAGATGTTTTATTCGTCACAAGGGATAACTGCAGAGCAGAAATTTGGAGTTTGAGGTGGTGGACCTAGAAAGTTGCTATCATGCTTTACTCGGTCGGCCAGCATTGGCCAAATTCATGAGCAGCTGCCACATAACTTACTTGAAAATGAAGCTACCCGGACCTCAAGGGGTGATAACAATAGCAGGAGATTATAGGAAGTCGATGGAATGTGCCTCGGCCGGATCAAACCTGGCCGAGTCATTGGTGATCGCAAGAGAAAAAAGAAGGATACAAGAGGTAGCGGCTCTCGCTCAGTCGGCGCAACTGAATATGCCGGCATTGGCCAACCCATATGGAAGCGTTTCTTTCCAGCCGACTAAAGAAACAAAAAAGGTCCAGATAGATGAGCAGTTCCCAGAACGCACCATCACCATTGGTGCCGGCCTAGATGCCAAATAGGAAGGCGGGCTCACCAACTTCCTCCGTGAGAATCGGGACATCTTTGCATGGTAAACTCAAGACCTGCAAGGTGTGCCGAGGGAGTTGGCTAAGCACTCTCTGCATGTAAGGCCAGGAGCAAGGCCGGTGAAGCAACCTCTCCGCCGCTTCGCCGAAGACAGGAGAAAAATAATAGGGGATGAGATAGCTTGGCTCCTTGCGGCCGGGTTCATCATGGAAGTGTTTTATCCGGATTGGCTATCAAACCCGGTGTCAGTAGAAAAGAAAAAGGATGATCCAAATGTAGCCATAGTATGGCTAATGTGCATTGATTACACGAACCTGAACAAGGTGTGTCCCAAAGATCCTTTTCCTTTACCTAGAATAGACCAATTCATTTATTCGACCGCTGGTTGTGAGCTGTTATCATTTGTAGACGCGAATTCTGGTTTTCACGAGATACTGTTAAATCCGGCTGATCAAATAAAGACTGCGTTTATTACCCCGTACGGGGCTTATTGCTATCGCACCATGCCATTCGGCCTGCGTAACGCAGGGGCAACGTACGAGAGATATATGCAAAAATGTCTGCATGACCAGATAGGAAAAATGTACAGGTATATGTAGATGATGTGGTTATCAAAACCAAAGAGAGCAAAATGCTACTGGATGATATTCGGCAGACATTCACGAACTTGAGAAGGTTCCGAATGAAGCTTAACCCAGAAAAATGCACCTTCGGTGTACCAGCTGGAAAACTACTCAGTTTTCTCGTATCTAGCCAAGGTATAGAGGCCAACCCAACTAAGATAAGAGCGGTAGAAAGGATGGAATTGCCGAGATGTCTAAATGACGTACAGAAGTTCACGGGTTGCCTGGCCTCGCTTAGCCGATTTGTATGCCGGCTGGGAGAGAAGGCACTACCACTATATCAACTGATGAAAAAATCTGATAAGTTCATTTGGACACCACAAGCAGATAATGCATTCCATGAACTGAAGAAGATGTTGGTCACAGCACCAATCCTGGCCTCTCCATTGTCAAAAGAGCATATGTTACTTTACATAGCCGCCACAAACAGAGTAGTAAGTGCTATGATCGTGGTGGAACGAATTGAAGATGATAAATCAGTACAAAGACCGGTATATTACCTAAGCGAGGTACTATCAGCCTCAAAGCAAAATTACCCACATTATCAGAAGATGGCATATGGAGTATACATGTCGGCAAAGAAACTTAAACATTACTTCGAAGAGCACCCGATCAAAGTGATCTGTGAAGCTGTTGGAGATATGCCCAAGAGGCAATAATAAAGTGGTTATTATCATATCTTCACACTTATGATAAATGTTTACATACCATGCTATAATTGTATTAACCGGAAACATTAATACTTGTGTGATTTGTAAACTAAAAATAAGAGTCCCTAGTAAAGCCTCTAGTTAAACTAGCTTGTTGGTTAATATATGATCATGGTTTCCTGATCATGAACATAGAGATGATATTAACAACATGATCATATCGTTAGGTGAATGATGTGATGGACATACTCCTATAGATAAGCGTAGCATAAAGATCAAGTCATTTCAATAGTTCAATTGCTATATGCTTTCTGATACATAGTAACCTAATTCCTTCGACCATGAGATCATGCATATCACCTTTACCGGATGGATGCTTTGATGACATCAAACACCACACCGTAACTGGGTGGCTATAAAGGTGGCATTGAGTGTTCGGAAAGTATTGGTTGAAACACATGGATCAAGAGTGGGATTTGTCCATCCATATGACGGATAGATATACTCTGGGCCCTCTCGGTGAAATGTCATCCAATTAGCTTGCAAGCATGTGACTGGCTCACAAGGGATCAAATATCACGGGAACGAGAAAAGAGTACTTATCGGTAACGAGGTTGAACTAGGTATGCAGAGATACCGACGATCATAATCTCGGATAAGTAAACTATCGTGAGACAAAGGGAAATTGGTATCGTATGTAAGTGGTTCATTCGATCGCAAAGTAATCGTAGAAGTATGTGGGAGCCATATGAATTTCTAGATTCCTCTATTGGTTATTGTTCGGAGAAGTGTCTCGATCATGTCCGCATAATTCACGAACCGTAGGGAGACACACTTAAGGATTCGACGTTGTTTGAGTAGTTATGGTATTATGAGAAAGAGACCGAATATTGTTCGGAGTCTCGGATGGGATCCGGGATATCACGAGGTGATCCGGAATGGTCCGGAGAATAAGATTCATATAAGGAAAGTCCCGTTTCGGAGTTCGGGAATGATTCCGGTGTTTTCATCAGGAATGTTCTAGAAGGGTCTGGATTGTCCGGCACTCCGGGGGGGGAGGGTACATGAGTGTGTCATTTAATGATTGCATCATGTACTAAGTGTTGTTGCTGTTCCAAAAACATGAAAGTCAAATTGCCAGTTTGAAAGTCAAACGGCTAAAACAGGAAACTGTGGAAAACAGGAAACTGTGGGAAACAGGAAACTGTGGGAAACAAGCAAGAGGAGGTTGAAACCAACTTGGAGGAGGAGTTCCTCTCCTCCTTGGCCGGCGCCCAGCCATAGGCCGAGTTGGGGAGGGACTCCCTCCCTCCCTGGCGCGCCTAGCCCCTCCACCTATAAAAGGAGGGGCAGGGCTCCTCCTTGAGACACACAAGTTTCCACCTCTAATCTCCGGTTTAGAGCCGTTCTGGTTTAGAGCTTCTAATTGCTTTAGCCTACGGTTTAGAGCCTTCTAATTGGTGTGTCTAATCTCTAGACCACTAATAGCTCTCTCTCATAATCCACCATACTCGCTCCGGCTTAAGGCGAAGCCCTGCGGGATCTCCCCTCTACTTCCGGTACCACGCCGTTGTGCTGCCGGAATCGCGAGGAGAGTGCTACAACCTCCGCTGCCTGCTGGAACAAGGGAGAGGAAGGTCTTCGTCGAGTACCGAACGTGTGACCGACTGCGGGAGCGCTGCCGGAACGCAGCGCCGGAAGGATCGTCTACGCGATCTTGAGATCGGAAAGAGTACGACTACATCACCCACGAGAATCTGCTCTCGTTAACCGCTTTGGAATCTTCGAGGGTAAGTTCCCCTATCAACTCGTTGCTACAATCTAGTAGATAGATCTTGGCTTGTTTGTTTGTATGCGATAGAAATTTTTTGTTTTCCATGCTACGAACCCCTACAGTGGTATCAGAGCCGTGTCTATATGTAGATCTGTTGCACGAGTAGAACACAATGGTCATTGTGGGCGTTGATGCTTTTATTGTCGATTGCTTCTTGTGTACTTTGCATCTTGCGGTATGTTGGGATGAAGCGGCCCGGGCTAACCTTACATGACATCGTTCATGAGACTTGCTCCACGCTTGACATGCAACTTGTATTGCATAAGTGGCTTTGCGGGTGCCTGTTTCTCCTAGCATAGTTAAGATCCAATTTACAACGGGTAATCAACAATGCTAGTATCGATGTTGTGGTTCATGTTCGTAAGTTAGAACGACACTTATTGAAAGCCCCAAACCACGTAAAACATGCAAAGAAAGTAGAGGCGCCTAACTTTGTTTTGCAGGGGTGTGCAGTGATGTGATATGGCCATGATTGTGATTATATTTGATGTATGCAATGTTCCTTATTGTAAGTTGGCAACCGGCAGGAGCCATATGGTTGTCTTTAATTTATGTTAAGACCCGCGTGTCTATTCAAAGTAGTTGTAATAGTTGAAGCCGGTGGACGACAACCATGGAGTAGCGTCATTGACCTTGATGCAATGCCGGTGATGATGGAGATCATGTTCGTGCTTGAAGATGGATATCGGAAGCACAAAGAAGAAAGGCCATATCATATCACATATTATGAATTGCATGTGATGTTAATCCTTTATGCATCTTGTATTGCTTAGTAGACGACGGTAGCATTATAAGATGATCCCTCAAGCACATAATTTCAAGTTCTAAAGTGTTCACCCTTAGTATGCACCGTTGCTAATGCTTGTTGTTTCGAAGCACCACGTGATGATCGGGTGTGTTAGATTCCGCAAGTGTATACAACGTAAGCAAGCCAGATTTGCTTATGCGGTAGCTAAGGTTTGATCTTGACGAGCCTAGCATGTACAGACATGGTCTCAGGAACACGGATCACCGAAAGGTAAAGCATGAATCATATAGTAGATATGATGAACATGACGATTGTTCGCCATTGAAACTATACCAACTCTCGTGATGATCGGTTTTGATATGGTGGATTTGGTTCGTTTGATCACTAAAACAATGTGAGAGATGTTGTTTTGAGTGGGAGTTCACCTAGATTAATTTAATTATTAATTAGAACTCAATTTATCATAAACTAAATCAAAGTGAATTTGCATAGTTGTTGTAGTCATTGGCATCCGTTTACCACCTTGCGCTTAGTTATAATTGAGATGATAGAACTATAGAATTCTGGTTAGTTACTTTACGAACTGGTATCGTATTGTTTTTAAGTGTTAATCTAAAGTTTAAAAGTCCTATTGCAAACTTTCAGTAAGTTCCGGTTACTTCATGAAGTTTAATAATTAGTATTAAATCAAGAGTAAAAATTCCAAGTGTTAGTATCATGTTTGTATCCATGATTCTTGATATTCAAAGGATTGTCTTAATATCAAGGTTATCTAGGATCTGAAAGAGTTGTTTCAGATACCATGATGTGTGGAAGATATTGTGATATCTGAAACGAAGTTTTGGTTGCAACATGATAGAGTATAATATGGCAAAAGTAATGTTCTCATATTTGATGAGAATTTGCAAAAGGTTGGAGACACTTGTTGTCCTAATCCTCCAAAAGGTTTTGGATAGCAACATTATACTCATAATTCATCGTTATAAGCTAAAAGTAGCTTGATCATGGATAATTCCATGATAAGGGTGAATATTTGATGTAGGTAAAATATTTACTACACCAAGAGATTACTAAAGAAAGGAATTTGAAAGAACACCAAACATTTGATGATGGTGATCTACTTCAAAGTGCAAGACCAAAGACATTGGTATTTAATTATACACGTTTTGGACTATGTGTCATATGTATGACTCCACTGTTGATGTTGATAGATTCTTTCAAACAGAAAAGGAAATACTGAAAGAGAATCTCATAAATATATGGCAGAAAAGAAAAGACTAGAATTGTTCAGTTTAAGTATATAGATGATATACATGTTATGGCTATATTCTTTGCTTATTAAACAATGTGGTTCTTAAGTATTTGATACTGAATTTGTTGGTGTGAATCGTCATACGAAACAACACAATTCATGAACTACAATGGCCTAAGTAATTAGCAAAAGAATATGTGATGATGTTCATCGAGAACAAATAAAGGGTTATTGTGTTGCTCGTTAAACATCAAAGCTTGCCTTCAAAGATTTGTTTTATCAGGTATTATGAGAACAAAAGGGTTGTTCAAATAATTGCCGTAATTCATAAAAGATGGATGATTCACAAATCTCGTTGGAGAAATCACATCCATAAAACTAGTGCTCAAATGTCGAAAGACAAATTGATTGAAAGATCACTTAGGAAGTGACATCGCCGTTTAAATTATATTGGAAAGATAACATGAAGAAACTCCATGTGGATGGAATTTTGGAGTCTTTTGATTTTTGATCAAATGACGCTTATGAAACTTTCCTAGAGATAATTAAAACTTCGTTCATAGGCCAAAAAGGAACGAATGACTAGCTTACTGGAACTTGTACATATTATTGTATGAAGTCCATTATGTATAGTCAAGAGCGATGGATTTCAACTTCATATGCTTTCTCCGAAAATTTGAGTGAATATATGAATATTTACTTAATAAGGATGAAGTGTGAAATATTTGAAGAGTTCAAAAGACTTTCAAGATGAAGTGCAAAACCATTGTAACAAGAATATAAATAGTTTATGATAAAGATCATAAAGGAAGATATTTGAGTTACAAGTTTAGCATAATACCTAAGATTTAAGGAATCGTTCCGTGGATTTGCATTTCCCGAAACACCATAAGAGTATGGAACGTTCGAGGTATGTAATTAAACCTTGTTTGACATGGTTAGATCAAAGGTATAATTCATAAAACTGCTATTATATTTTAAAGATTAAAAGCTTTAGAGATTACCGTTTTTCCACTGAAAAGAGCTCCATCATAATCCGTTGAAATGACACCATATAAGGTTATGGTTTGGGATAAAACCCAAGTTGTCCTTTCTTAAACATTGGTATGCTATGCATAAGAAAGATGTTTGCAACCAAAGTCGGATGAACCTGTCTTTGTATGTTATTTCGAATAACTGTTAAGTACTCCTCCATAACATCGGAGACAAAAGTGTTTGTCACTTAAAATGTCAAGTTTCTTTGAGAAGGAATTTTTCGTGAAAAGTTAAGTGGGAGGACAATAGAAACTTTGATAAGGTTAAAAGAACCTTAGCTGTATGTGCAGAGTTGCGCAGCACCGAAAAGTGTTCCGGAGGCAGCAACAAAGCTCATGGCTCACGTACCTCAAAGGTTGTGGTCACGGAGATCCAAGTTCCTATTGAAACAAGTAGGTCGGATGAACAATCAAATACCAAGATTTGAGGGTTGAATCATTATTTGAGAATAATGAACCAACTACATGCAAAGAAGCGATGATGGGCCCTGACTCCGTAAAATGGCTTGAAGCCATAAAATCCGTGGTAGTTCCATATACGAGAGATCAAGATTTGAACTTGAAAGACCCTCTGGGAAGGTACAAGACCTTACAGTCGTATTTGGATCTATAAAGAAATAGACATGGATGTTTCACATCTATGAAATAGTTGACATGTTGGGAAAGAGTTCACAACAATGTTCAAAGGTTGACTATGACAAGATTTGATCTGTCATAGTGATATTTAGTCTAGACGGATTAATGTAGCAACCACTACATATAATTTGTTATATGGTAGTTGAATAAACAAAACAAGTTCTTCTAATAGAATCGTTACCTAGGACATGTGCATAACACGGTCCATAGGGTTTTGTTAATTCAAAGGATGCTAAAAGCATATGCAAACTTCAATGGTTAAAGTGAGCATCGCGGAGTTGGAATCTTCACTATGATGAAACTGTTAAAAGAGTTTTTTTTTCATCAGAGACAATGAAGATGCTTGCGTTTGCAAGAAATTAAGTGGGAGCGCTAAGACATTTTTCTAATACATTATGTGGAGGACATATTGTTGATTAGAAAAGATGTATCTTTTATTAACACATATTAAGAATTTCATCCCGATGAAAGACTTAGGCAAAACCCAAATATTTGGCATCAATAGACGCTAATATGGTTGTGCCAGAAGTACATAGACAAGATATTGAATGAGTTCAATATAGAACTACAAGAGAGGTTCTTGTCGCACAGAAAGGATTGAATGAGTTCAATGTTGATGATATATTCAAGTGTATTGACATTTGGTAAAGTGAAACAAATAATCAAGTATAGATTGATACTTGATGTATGAAATCACAAAGAGTATTTATGTCAATCATACTGTGATATGTACAAATCCAGATATGTCCTATGCTCTAAATGTTGTGAGCATATACCAGAATGATTCGTAAGATGATCATTGGACAATAGTAAGGATATTCTTATGATCTTTTGGAAGAACTAAGAGTATAATATTTGTAGAAGTGACAAATAGATGGTTAGTTCATTGTAAAAGTACTACATTGATACTAGTTTTGTCACAAAGTACAAATTAAGTTTATCTCAATCTAAACTAAGGGTGGCACAATATAATGGAAAGTGAGTTCCATAATGGATTTGGATGAGTTCCAAAGTTAAGACATTGTGACAGATACTACAACAAAAGGCTAAGTATATGACTGCTATTTTAGCAGCAAAAGAGGGCATTTGTGTCAAGTAGTTTGTTATCAAACTAGGTGTAGTTCACAGTGGGATAATACTATGAAGATATATTGTACGACAATATTATCAACATGTTTTAACCCCAAAGAACTAAAGGTCACACCAAAGGACCAAATTTGTACGAAGCCATCTCATTAGAGAATGAGTGATGAGTAGAGACGCAAAGACATGCAATTACACACGGACCTGGAAGTGTCAGATCCGGAGATCAGTTGACCACTAGCAATCGTGTACATACAACACCGGAAAGCCATAGGTGTTGAATACACAAAGGTTTGAAACTAGATTATTGACTCTAGTGCAAGTGGGAGACTGTTGGAGATATGCCCAAGAGGCAATAATAAAGTGGTTATTATCATATCTTCACACTTATGATAAATGTTTACATACCATGCTATAATTGTATTAACCGGAAACATTAATACTTGTGTGATTTGTAAACTAAAAATAAGAGTCCCTAGTAAAGCCTCTTGTTAAACTAGCTTGTTGGTTAATATATGATCATGGTTTCCTGATCATGAACATAGAGATGTTATTAACAACAGGATCATATCGTTAGGTGAATGATGTGATGGACATACTCCTATAGATAAGCGTAGCATAAAGATCAAGTCATTTCAATAGTTCAATTGCTATATGCTTTCTGATACATAGTAACCTAATTCCTTCGACCATGAGATCATGCATATCACCTTTACCGGATGGATGCTTTGATGACATCAAACACCACACCGTAACTGGGTGGCTATAAAGGTGGCATTGAGTGTTCGGAAAGTATTGGTTGAAACACATGGATCAAGAGTGGGATTTGTCCATCCATATGACGGATAGATATACTCTGGGCCCTCTCGGTGAAATGTCATCCAATTAGCTTGCAAGCATGTGACTGGCTCACAAGGGATCACATATCATGGGAACGAGAAAAGAGTACTTATCGGTAACGAGGTTGAACTAGGTATGCAGAGATACCGATGATCATAATCTCGGATAAGTAAACTATCGTGAGACAAAGGGAAATTGGTATCGTATGTAAGTGGTTCATTCGATCGCAAAGTAATCGTAGAAGTATGTGGGAGCCATATGAATTTCCAGATTCCTCTATTGGTTATTGTTCGGAGAAGTGTCTCGATCATGTCCGCATAATTCACGAACCGTAGGGAGACACACTTAAGGATTCGACGTTGTTTGAGTAGTTATGGTATTATGAGAAAGAGACCGAATGTTGTTCGGAGTCTCGGATGGGATCCGGGATATCACGAGGTGATCCGGAGAATAAGATTCATATAAGGAAAGTCCCGTTTCGGAGTTCGGGAATGATTCCGGTGTTTTCATCAGGAATGTTCTAGAAGGGTCTGGATTGTCCGGCACTCCGGGGGGGAGGGTACATGAGTGTGTCATTTAATGATTGCATCATGTACTAAGTGTTGTTGCTGTTCCAAAAACATGAAAGTCAAATTGCCAGTTTGAAAGTCAAACGGCTAAAACAGGAAACTGTGGAAAACAGGAAACTGTGGGAAACAGGAAACTGTGGGAAACAAGCAAGAGGAGGTTGAAACCAACTTGGAGGAGGAGTTCCTCTCCTCCTTGGCCGGCGCCCAGCCCTAGGCCGAGTTGGGGAGGGACTCCCTCCCTCCCTGGCGCGCCTAGCCCCTCCACCTATAAAAGGAGGGGCAGGGCTCCTCCTTGAGACACACAAGTTTCCACCTCTAATCTCCGGTTTAGAGCCGTTCTGGTTTAGAGCTTCTAATTGCTTTAGCCTGCGGTTTAGAGCCTTCTAATTGGTGTGTCTAATCTCTAGACCACTAATAGCCCTCTCTCATAATCCACCATACTCGCTCCGGCTTAAGGCGAAGCCCTGCGGGATCTCCCCTCTACTTCCGGTACCACGCCGTTGTGCTGCCGGAATCGCGAGGAGAGTGCTACAACCTCCGCTGCCTGCTGGAACAAGGGAGAGGAAGGTCTTCGTCGAGTACCGAACGTGTGACCGACTGCGGGAGCGCTGCCGGAACGCAGCGCCGGAAGGATCGTCTACGCGATCTTGAGATCGGAAAGAGTACGACTACATCACCCACGAGAATCTGCTCTCGTTAACCGCTTTGGAATCTTCGAGGGTAAGTTCCCCTATCAACTCGTTGCTACAATCTAGTAGATAGATCTTGGCTTGTTTGTTTGTATGCGATAGAAATTTTTTGTTTTCCATGCTACGAACCCCTACAGAAGCGCCCATAGCCGACATATTGAGCAACAAAGATGCAAGCGGCCGAATAGAAAAATGGGCAATTGAATTGTCACCTTATGCTCCGCAATTCGATAGGCGAGATGCAATCAAATCTCAGGCTGTGGCAGACTTCTTTGTGGATTGGGCCGAGGTATAATATGAGCCACCGTTACCAGATCCGAATTATTGGATAATGCACTTCGAAGGTTCCAAGCTGAGGAATGGCTTGGGGGTAGGGATGGTGTTAACCTCGCCAAAAAGAGATCAGTTGAAATATGTGCTACAAATATATTTTGCCGCATCAAACAATGTAGCCGAGTACGAAGCACTCGTCCATGGATTGAAGGTGGCAAAAGAGATTGGGATACGCCGAATCTTATGCTACGGAGATTCAGATCTAGTAGTACAATAATTATCAGGCAATTGGGATGCGCTAGATGCCAATATGGCCTTATATAGATTCCATGTGCAAAAACTCAGTGGATACTTCGATGGATGTGAATTTCATCATATACCTCGGGCAGAAAATGACGCTGCGGACACGCTGTCAAAACTCGGATCAACCAGGCAATCAATTCCCCCGGGTATCGCCCTAGAGCACTTGAGAAAACCATCAATAACACCATCACCAGAGTCCGAATCCATCTTTATTCCGGCGAAATCAAAAGAAGATAGTATGCCGATGGAAATTGACAAAGAATGTAACCCGGAGTTTCCGAAAGTGAACCCGGCCGATGCACGGATGGATATGGAAAAATATGAGGTGGTTATGTCGGCGGAAAATATGGAAATAGACAGTGAGATTATCCTAGAGAAAATCATGCCAACATAGGCACAACCCATATTTTCCTTCCTTAAGGATGCGACTTTGCCGAATAACGAGGTACTGGCTAGACAGACAGTGAGAAGATCTAAAGCTATTACAATCATAAACAATGAGCTGTATAAAAGGAGCGTCACAAGCGTGCTACAAAGATGTGTGGATTCGGCGGAAGGCCAGGAGATTCTCCTAGATATACATCAAGGAGAATGTGGGCATCACGCCTCGTCCAGAGCTTTAGTGGCCAAAGCATTCAGGCATGGATTTTATTGGCCAACAGCTTCGAAAGAGGCCAAAGACTTGGTGGAAAAATGTAATGGTTGCCAGAGATATGCCAGCAAGATACATATGCCATCGTCCGAGTTAAAAACGATACCAATTACTTGGCCGTTTTCTGTATGGTGCTTAGATATGGTGGGACCATTCAAGCCGACCCGGGGCGGGATGACCCACATTTTAGTCATGGTCGACAAATTCACAAAGTGGATTGAAGTGAAACCAATAAAAAAATGTGATGGACCCACAGCAGTAAAATTCCTCAAAGATATTATCTTGAGATATGGTTACCCACACAGTGTTATTACAGACAATGACACAAACTTTGCTGAAGGGGCCTTTGCTAGATTCTGTCAAGAAAAATACATAAGACTAGATGTCGCCTCGGTGGCTCACCCAACATCTAATGGGCAAGTAGAAAGATCTAATGGACTGGTATTGTCCGGAATAAAACCCCGAATCGTCGAACCACTGCAAAGGTCGGCAGGGTGTTGGATCGAGGAACTACCAGCAGTACTATGGAACCTCAGAACTACCCTAAACAGGTCAACAGGGTATACCCTATTTTTTCTGGTATATGGAGCAAAAGCCGTGCTTCCAGCCGACATAATACATGACTCGCCAAGAGTTACCCAGTATACAACCGCTGAGGTAAATGAGGTAGCTCGGCAAGATGATGTCGATCTGCTAGAAGAAGCCAGGGAGTTGGCACTATCAATATCAGCTATTTATCAGCAAGACTTACGACGATATCACAGCAAGAAAGTCAATCCAAGAGTGTTTAAAGAAGGATATTTGGTTCTTCGGCTAGTGCAACGCATATCCGGCATGCACAAACTATCGCCCCCTTGGGAGGGACCATTCATCGTGAGCAAAGCATTGCATAATGATGCATATTACCTAATTGATTCTCAGTCACCAGAAAAGAACAAGGCAACCAAAGCCGACGAAGAATCGAAAAGACCATGGAACATAGCTTTACTTCGTCCATTTTACTCGTAGGAGTCATCTATGATATGTTGTAATGTGACGCTTCAGGTCAAAGTATCGACTATGTATTAAACCTCGTCACCTTGAGCAGTGACTCGGGGATTGCCCTATGTTATTTCTCATTTTGGGTTATGTATTAAACCTCGGCACCTTGAGCAGTGACTCGGGGACTGCCCTATATTATTTCTCATTTTGGGTTATGTATTAAACCTCGGCACCTTGAGCAGTGACTCGGGGACTGCCCTATGTTATTTCTCATTTTGGGTTATGTACTAAACCTCGACACTTTGAGTTATGCACTTTGAGCAGTGACACGGGGACTGCCCAACGTTATTTTTTATTCCTGAATTATATGTTAAGTTTCAGAACCTCGAGCAGGGAACTCGGGGACTATAACATATTATCCCTTATCTCGAATTAGGCATTAAAACCTCGATTTCTAGCGCACTGACTAGGGAATGGCCCCATGATGGTCACCTGTTACAAAAATGGGTATTAAACTTCGGCACCCCGAACGATAGGTCAAAAGCTACCTTGAACGATATTATTTCTCTTTCCCCAAATATGGGCTTCGAGATTTATAGCTCGGATAGAGCTCAAGAACACAATGGTTGAGCCGTCGAATTTATAAAGGCCAGGCAATATTAAACGCTTAAGGTGGGTCAAATGAAAACACACAATCCGAACTTATGAGATTGAAGACCACCAAAGCAAAGATTTAAACCAACAAGATCTGTTTAGACAGACTAATAACGATCACCATCATACGTGCCTCGGCGGCAAAAGGCAAAAGAGGTTCATACCACATAGAAAGTCGGACAATTGTTTCACACACATCACACGCCCGTCATACCGGGGATAAGAAATAACTTAAAGTTTTTTGAACCTAAGGGGCAGCGACTTGGTCAGGCACTAGGCGCTCCGAGGTAGACGACACCTCGGCAGAAGTTACTTCACCCTCCACAGAACCAATAGCAACTTCGGGGGAAGCCCGGGGCTGCTGAGAAACGTTAGGTTGAGCTTGAGAGTGCCTAGTCCCTTTGGAGGATGATCGCGCATCGCCCTCCCCATCCGAGCTGGCGCTGGAATCACCAGAGTTGTCCGAGTCTCCCTCACCCTCGTCCGGATCGGCCAAACTATTATCAGAGGCATCTTCGACTTCGACGTCATCCGCTGGGTTGGAAAGAAAACTCGGCCCTTCAATCCAGTTATGCACATCAGCATACTCAACAAGCTGGAAGGCACGAGCTTGTCGGTGAGTGACGAATTCTGGATCCTCAACCCAACGGGAGCCAGTGCACAAGTTTATCAAGGTATCGAGCGAAATATCCTCGTACCAAGACATAATGACTGTGAGCGCCATATCAGCACCAGCACGTCCAGCGGATTCCCTCCAGAGATTTAATTGGTTCTGGGATGCCATCAATCTTTCCACCAATATCTTGATCTCATCGATATAAGGAGTTCCAGAAGTATTCGGCCAGAGAACATGGTAGGCCCGAATGGCTGCCTGCACCAAATCCCTGCCCATAATCTTCATCGGACCAACGACAGCGCCAACGGCAACCAAGAAGTCTTCCATCGAGTATTCCGGGCTCGCATCTGCGGGGACACCTCGGCGCACGCGGGCATTAATCACCGCTCTAGAGCTCACGGGTTTAGCTTCCGGAAAATGGTCTACGCAGAATAAAAGTATATCAGTCAAAAGTAAGAAATAGAAGAAGATAACTCGACCACGGTCAGAGACTTACGGTGAATATAGCTCAGCATTTTCTGAAGATCTTGAGCCCAATCAACCTTGGTCTTCTCAAAGCGAGTGATTTCCTCGCTCATCGTCCGTGTCTTAAGTTCGGCAGCCTCGAGGAGTTCTTTATCCTTCTGCAATTGCAGACTTAGCCGATTTTTCTCTTCGGAGAACTCCTGATCAACTTTCTCTAACTCAGATTTCTGAGAAAGCTTGAGGGACTCCACCTCGGCGCGCAAGCGAATTATCTCGTCGTCTTTCTCTTTCAGCTACGCCGAATGAGTAGCGGCTTGTTCTAAAAAAATGCAGCATCATATCAGGCATGGGTATGCATTCTTGATGTGGCGCTGCAAGAGTTTGTAACTCGGCTATACCAAAGCCGGAAGGTTATAAGAAACCTGGGATAAATCTCGAACGGGAATCAGTAAAGAGAAAGAATAACTAACCTTCTAGGGCCTTGACTTTCTTCTCAAGACGGATATTAAGATTGTTGATATTACCTGTTTACCAGCAAAATGAGCTAACACCTCAAGTCGAAAATATTAAGAGCTTTAGGGACAATACAAAAGTTTGTTAAATTACCAGCTTTCTTCACCACGGGAACAATTTTCTCATACTTCTCTTGCAATTTCTTGTGTGCGAAAAGCAGCCTTTGGAATTCGGCGGTCCGCCGATCATGAGCAACCTAAGCGACAAAATAAATTGCAATGAGATATTCGTAGCTAAGACAGATCTGAATCAAGCAAAGGCTTAACTCGGATCTAGGTGGCTGGATATTCGAAGCTAAAACAGATCCGAATCAAGCAAAGCTTAACTCGGATCTAGGTGGCTAGCTATTCGAAGCTAAAACAGATCTGAATCAAGCAAAACTTAACTCGGATCTAGGTGGCTGGATATTCGAAGCTAAAACAGATCCGAATCAAGCAAAGCTTAACTCGAATCTAGGTGGCTGGATATTAAAAGCTAAACAGATCTGAATCAAGCAAAGCTTAACTCGAATCTAGGTGGCTGGATATTCAAAGCTAAGACAAATCCAAATCAAGCAAAGCTTAACTCGGATCTAGGTGGTTGGATATTCGAACACTAAGACGGATCCGAATCAGGCAAAAACTAATAAAGCTTCCAAACGAATAACAAGTTATTCGGTTGCAAGCTTCGGGGACTAGAGTATATATAATATCATTCGAATAACTAATCAAATGTCAATAAAAACAATTACCGCGTTCATCTTATCGCTGTCAAGCACGATCTTGGCAGCCAGATGCAAGCGACTGCTGATGTCGGAGAGTTGAAATGGCTGACTGCTTGGATTGCCCTCGAGCTGATCAGCAGCGTTCCAATTATTGGCATATTCAACCAAGGAGCCGAGTCTTTTCCCACTCTCAGTACGAGTCAGGACTTTACCTCGGACGCGTTGTGTAACCACCGCCGCCGCGGGACTCTTGTGGAGAGTGAGCTGAGTATCAGCGGCCGGGGTGACAACGGTCTTAGCAGAGGAAACCCCCTTGCGGAGCGCATCAGCAATCGTAGGTTGAGAAGAGCTAGCAAGTCCTTTCTGAGATGAGGGAAGTTTGGTGACGACGACCTTCTTAGCCTTAGAAGAGGCGTCGGCAGGAGCCCTTACCTTGGCACTAGGAGTGGCGTCCTTGAAAACAGGAGGAACTATAGTTTCTGAGGCGCCGAGATGGTGACATCCTCGGCTGGAGTTGGAGTTGTGGTTGAAACTGCACGGGCCAAAGGAGTCTCGGGGGAAACTCCGGGGTTCACGATGGGGGCAGCGGGTTCGGTAGGAGGATCTACTGTCCGTGTTACGTTGGCATCAGCAACGGAAACCACGGGTGCATCTTGCCGAGGTAATGTTTGACTCGGAGCAGGAGGAGATTCCACGCGAGCGGGACTAGGAACTCTGGTATCTTCAGGAGGCGGAGGAGAAGGCAGCCGAGTACTATGACTCGTCATGCTTGGACCACTGGGCTTAACAGAAAGAGGAGCGCTGCAAAAGCACAGAAATGTCAAATCAAAAGAAGAAAAAAGAGAAACAAGAAATACAAATGAAAATGAGCGTACCCAGTAAGTCCGGGCATAGTTTTACGGTTCGGAAGGTGCTGGGATGACTTTTTAGTTCACTTCTTGGGAGCGACTTCGGAGGCACTTGTTGGAGCAGCACGCTTCCGCGAGGTAGCAGGAGGTTGGGAGGCGAGAGGCTTGGCGTCGTGCACCTGACCGGCCTGATTAGCTGGGGAAGTAGAAGCCGGAAATGCATAAGAGATATGCATTGCGGCGACTACCTAAAAAATTTGGACGTCGTCCGAATCATCTTCCTCCCCGTGAGCCGAGGTCTTGCCACGGGCGCGAGCCGGAGCGAGGTCCGACTTGGGAATGAACTCCTCCGAGTCAGGCTCCCCGCTATTCGGGGTGTTCCGATCTGCGGTCCACGGGAGGGCCAGAACCTCGGCATCTTCAATCTTCTGCTCTGCAAATCTCTGCAAGAAAAGAGACAAAAAGGAATTAGCAAAAGGAATCACAAACGCAATTGGGGGGCAAAACATAAATGTGTGAACTTACCTCGGGAGGGGGATTCCCACGGGTGAAAGGCTTCAGTCCCCAGGTCCAATCCTCCGGCATCTTCGTCTTAAAGATAGCTCGGACATGCTTGAAAATAAGATAATTAGCAAGCTCAGCCGTTGAGACACGGTTGGGATCAAGGGGACCGCTCATATAACAGAGCTTGTGCGTGCGTTGCTGAAAAGGGCAGATCCGACTGCTGAGGAAGGTGGTCATCAGATCCTCGCCACGTAACCCGGCGCGGATCAGCTCCTTCAGCCGAATCTCAAAGGCCTCGGCCAAAGCATGGCTCTTCCTGGGATTATAAGTCCAATTCTTCTTGGAAGGGGGCCAATGGAGAAAGCAGGGAGCCGAATCTTGTCTTCCTTCCCAGAATTCTTGACATAGAAAAACGATCTATGCCATTTCTTACATGACTCGAGACCAGCAACGCGAGGAAACTCGGATTTCCTCCGAGGTGTGATGGACGGGGCTCCACACTGGGTAAGCAATTTCTCGGAAGGATGAAGGGATTTGTCTGGAACGACATTGGATCGGATCTGGAAGAACTTGGACCATACATGAACAGACGGCCAGAGGCCAAAGTATCCTTCCGAGGCCGAGATAAAAGCGGATAGAGAAGCAATGGCATTAGCCGGAAGATGATGCGGCTGCAGGCCGAAGTAATCGAGGAATTCCCTAGCAAAATCGCTAAGGGGAAGACCAAACTCGCGAGCGAAATGGGACATAAAAACGACGTACTCACCTTCGTTAAGAACGGGAGAAGATTCGCTGCCGGGTAAGCGACAGGCTACCTCGGCAGGAATCCGGCGAGTTCTAATTAACCACTCAACCTCTCGGCGGGTAACGGTGGAACCTTGCCAGGAGCCCCGCTCCGGACCAGACGCTGCATCGTCATCCTCGATGAGCGTGCCGCTAACGGAGCTTGACATAGGGTCGCCGAAGGAGTCCACGGAAGAGGAACTAGTGGCGGAGCAAAGCCTAGAGGTGCAAGGCCCCGTCGTGGTCCTAGGCGAAAACGGCGGTGGAGCGAAAAAGGAACCGCCGCGGGGAACCTAGAGAGCGGCAGACGCGTCTAGAGAAAAATCTAGGCAATGAGACCACAGAGAAACTCACCGGCGACGGCGCCGGAGCAAGCGTACGGGGACGAGGTCGACGGAGCAGAGGAATTAGGGCCTCGCCGTCGAAGATTCCGACGAGCGCGCGGCCGCAGAAGCACGAACAGGCGCAAGGGCGAAAGAAGGAAGAAGGGCAACGGTGAGCGAAGGAGGGAAGTAAATCCTCTAGCCCCGTGCCCCTCTTTATAACCGCGTGGCCTTGGCGGTAGTGGGATCGTGCGTGCGAGCACTAACCGTGTAGATCGTGTATGCGGCGTAACCGCTCGCGGCTGACTGGAGCCACACCGACGACCACACGACGCAGGAGAGGATCAGGCCTCCTGACCGATGCGGTGTGCGAGGCATCGCAGTGCCGACGCGACAGGCGCAGTAATCACTGTAGCGTTGTCAGCGGGAACTGTAGAGGAGCAAAAAACTAGAGAAATAATGATGAGTGTTACACGTAGGATGAGGCGTACACAAGAAGCTACACAGATACCTCGAATAGGAGAGAGTAACTCGGAAATGAGGAGAAATGAGTATTGGGAAACTGATGTGGCCCGGCCGAGGTACGGACGGGACCACACCAGCTTCGGGGACTAATGTTGGGGAGGTGACCCCGGATAGGGTCAAGACGGGGGAAGCCAAAAGGAGTTTCCCCGGTCTTATGCCGAGTTACTGTTTATATCGGCCGAATCATGTAAAGGTCGGCCGAGATGAGCATGACCATGACGTTTACCAGAGGGGTTGTACGTTATTTGGCCTTCGTACGAGTTAAGTCGGCCGGACAAGTCCGAATAAGCCATAATGCATGTGAAGACCGAGCCGAGTTAAGCGAGGCAGGGTCGAATAACATGAAGCTTGCAGGAGAAGGAGGAGCCTAAAGTCAAACCCTAGCCTCGGGCTAGGAAGAATCTGAACAGAGCCAAGCGCAAAGGACAAGGCGCAGAGCAGCAGAAGAGCAGAAGGAGGTCACGGAGGTGACAGTCCTGGAACCCGAGGCATGTAGGTGGGGCTCTCTGGAACTTTGCCGTCATTAGAAGGGGGACACGGAAAGGAGCTCGCCGAGTTACTATATTGGGACAAGCATATTCCTCGAATATGCTTGCCACGTCAGTCCTAGAGGAGCCAAGGCACCCTTTTATAAGGAGAAGCTTGGACCCTTGAGGGGGGATCGGCTCATTCTACACCGTTAGGCCCGTAAAGTTCATCTTCTCTTCTTGCATACAGTTCAAGGAGCACTTGTAGTCCAAGAAAGGAGAAATAAAGATCCGTATGTTAGTCATTCGCGTGTAGAAATAACTACATCTTCCCTTCCTAGATCCCACTAGCATCCATTGGCCTCATACTTTAGCCTACTCATGGCATCTGCCGTGCCACCACAACGGCATCATATTAGGCACTAAGGTCCGATGTGGTAATATACTACTCTGTCTGACGGAAATAAGTTGGTTCGATTTTTCTAGATTCGCACGCATTCTGATGTGGATTTAGATAGATTCAGGTCACTTTTATTTCCGACCGAAGGATATAATGAATCTTTGTACATCAGGGCCCTCTTTCCAAAACATAGTAAAAATGTGTTTGTAAGCGTTGCTGAATTCTGACACATGTAGATTGAGTTGGAACTAAACAATACAACTTTTGTACTCCCTCATAGATACATCCAAATGTAAACAAACTTAAGACATTTATTTTGAGACGGAAGGAGTAGTAAAAATAACATGACCATTAGCTAAGTTGCACAAAATATAAGAGTGCTATAATAATATAAAATCCCATCTTAATACGTGCTGCTTTTAGAAAATCTACTACATGCTTAATTAAGACCTTGTTTGGAACAACGAAAAATCATATGGCACCCGTTTCCCTTCTCACGCTGCGTCTCCCACATTGACACTTGAGAATCTCTCGCTCTCGCGCGTCAAGGTCACCACCGTTCCTTCTTCCCTGACGGCCGCCTAGGCTTGGCGCTGTGGCTGGGCAGCTGGAACGCATCGTGGATTTCACGACACGACGAGATGCTCGGCGCGTTTGGACAAGAACGGCTGGATTCCGCCGGGGCCACGCGAAGATCTCCTCGCCCCCCGCACGCCAGCTACCTCCCAAAAGGCTGGGGGGCGTCCACGTCGTACGGGCACAAAGGCAAGGTGGCGCACGAGGTGACGAGGGGAGGCTCCGGCTAGCTAGTGCGGAACCTGTTCGCACAGGACACGCTCACGCAGCTGGGGGCGCCGCTCCTTGGTTTTTCCTGTACGGCGGGAGTATGCACGCTTGCTGCGTTGCTGATTAAAACGAATGTCGTCTCGTCTCAGAGAGAGAAAAATGAAAATTATAGTCTCACGGGTTCAACGAATGTGGCCCAAGAAACTGATGCGGCTGCCAGTGCCAGCCATGGCCTCCTCCGCCGTCCTTGGGAATTTCCAGCGTCGAGGCTTGACTGGACGACTGCCACGTACTAGTAGTACGTTGCGCCTGCTGCATGGAGGCCATGTGTGCTCGCTTCGCCGAAACCTTTTGAGACCTTCTGGACGACGGGCGCGCACTCGAGTACGCGGCGTAGGTGGTGGGGCGGCGGTCAGGGTGGTCGGAAACGGCCGCGTACGGCTCCCGGAATCTGCAGACGCCGGCGGTTGTTGCATAGCCAGGCCGGTGTTTTGATGACTTCTTCTTGCATTGGTCCGTGCGCTCCTTAATTTGGAGTTTTGGACCCGGCGATATGATCGTGCCGAGGATTCGTCTGTGAGCAACGGTACAGAAAGACTGCAAGATTGTCCACACAACGCACACTTCTCATTATGCGATCAGGGTATAAATACAACAGACTCAGGATCGTGTCACGCACGGATCCGATCGTGGCGTGAGAATCGTTCACGCCTGGAGACTAGGCCTACTCGGTTACACAGTTTGTACAAGTTACAACGGTTACATGTCACGTATACACACATCCTTCAACAGCCCTCCGCAGACTGAACGTCGGGATCGACGATGTTCAGGCTGGACCTGAATTCAGCGAAGATCGGCGATGGCAACCCCTTGGTGAAGATATCTGCGAACTGCAACAACGAGGGGACGTGAAGAACTTTAGCTTCGCCCCGTGCCACTCGATCCCGAACAAAATGTAAGTCGATCTCCACATGTTTTGTTCGCTGATGCTGGACTGGGTTCGTCGACAGATACATGGCAGAGACATTGTCGCAATACACGATGGTGGTTCGGGTGGGTGGCCGATGGAGCTCGAGAAGGAGTTGCCGCATCCAACATGACTCAGCAATGCAATTGGCGACCGCACGGTACTCAGCTTCGGCGCTTGAGCGAGACACGGTAGGCTGCCGTTTGGAGGACCAAGAGACCAAGTTCTGACCGAGAAAAACACAGAAGCCGGATGTGGATTTGCGGGTATCAGGGCAGCCCGCCCAATCAGCATCATTGTACGCGGTCAGCTCATGAGTGGGAGAGCGATAGAGCTGGAGGCCAAAGTGCGATGTGCCGCGAAGGTATCACAAGACACGTTTAATGAGCTGGTAATGAGATGTCTGGGGTGCGTGCATGAACAAGCATATTTGTTGGACTGCGTAGGATATGTCTGGGCGGGTTAAGGTGAGGTATTGGAGTGCCCCGGCTAGACTCCGGTAAAGAGACGCGTCGTGGAAAGGAACACCGTCATTGACAGACAACTTGGCGCGTGTATCGATGGGGGTGGAGATGGGGTTGCAAGTCACCATATTGGCACGTTCCAAAATTTCGAGTGCGTACTGTTGTTGTGAGAGAAACAGACCGGAACTGTTGCGGTGAACATTGACGCCGAGGAAGTGGTGTAATTCGCCCAAATCGGACATGGAAAATTCTCGTTGGAGGGAGGAAATAACGGACCGAAGAAGGGAGGTGGTGTTGGCGGTTAAAATAATATCATCCACAATGTGGGAGCCGTTGTGGAGAATAAAAAGGGAGGAATCACTTTTGGATGCGACAAAGCCAAGAGACAAGAGAAACGTGGTGAATCGGTGAAACCAGGTGCGAGGAGCCTGTTTAAGCCCATACAAAGATTTGTTAAGACGACAAACGTGGTTGGGAAAGTTGGAGTCCGAAAAACCAGAGGGTTGGTGGCAAAACACGGTTTCCTGGAGACGACCGTGCAAAAAGGCATTTTTCACATCGAGTTGGTTGATGGCCCACCCATGAGAAGTAGCTAGAGAGAGTACCACTCGAATAGTAGTCGGTTTGACGACCGGGCTAAATGTCTCGTCATAGTCGACCCCAGCTTGTTGCGTGAATCCACGAAGCACCCATCTCACCTTGTACCGTGCTAGAGAGCCGTCAGGGTTGGTCTTGTGCCGAAATATCCACTTCCCCGTGACCACGTTTACACCTGCAGGACAAGGTACCAACGACCAAATGTCATTCCGCAACAAGGCATTATATTCATCAAGCATCGCGTGTTGCCAATTTGGGTCTTTAAGGGCTTGTTTATATGAGGAGGGGATGGGAGAGATGGCGGTAGTGGAGGAAGTAAGATTGAACAATTCTCTAGGCATGAAATAACCGCCCTTAGCTCTGGTGTGCATTCTGTGTGCATTTTCGGGTGGATTTACCCGGACGGCATGGGCTGGCAGCGTGGGTCGAGCTGGCGGCTAGGGAGTGGTGGGCGGCGAGTCGTGGTGGGGTACGGAGCTGCTGGTGCTGGCGAAGGGAGTAAATGTGGGCTCTGGCGACGCGTTTTCTGCGGGCGACAGGACAGGGGATCCGATCGGTGGAGATCCCGGGGTGGATGCGGGTGCAAGCTCAGGTGCTGGCGCAGGCGCAGGGGGTGCGCGGGTGATGCGGATCCCGAAGGGGATCTGGGCAGGATCTGGTGTGGCCAGGGGCGGTGTGGGATCTGGTGTGCCTGACGAGACGGAAAAATAGGGGAAACAAGATTCATCAAAGGTAACGTGACAGGAGACGATGACGCGTCGGGTGCTGAGGTCAAAACACCGATATCCCTTCTGTTCGCGCGGGTAGCCGATGAAGACACAACGTGTCGACCGCAGGGCTAGTTTATGCGGTGTGGTGGCGTAGAGATTAGGGTAGCAGAGGCAGCCGAAAGTACGGAGGTGGTTGTAGCTAGGGTACTGGCCGAATAAGGAAAAATGTGGGGTGGCGTGTTTGATGGCACTGGACGGACGCAGGTTGAGGAGGTGAGTGGAGGTGTGGAGGGCTTCGACCCAAAATGGTGGGGGCATATTGGCTTGGACGAGGAGGGTGCGTACTACGTCATTAGTGGTTCGGATCATACGTTCGGCCTTCCCATTCTGGGGGGAGGTGTGAGGGCAAGTGAGGCGAAAAGAAATACCATTAGCGGAGAAGAAGGAGCGCAAGTCGTGGTTAATAAATTCCCCACCGTTATCACATTGAACACACCGGATAACAACATTAAATTGAGAAGAAAATTTCTTATTTGACACTACATTCCAATATGTTTCCTTATTTGACACCGAAGCTATTTCATTTCTCTATGTGACCACTCATGATTTTTTTTGCCTTATATGACACTTTCGGTTTTTCTTTTTCCAGTTGGACCCAAATGGCCCTGGTTCAATCGTTTGACTCGTTTCTATATATCGCGCGACCAAATTCTTTGCTGGTGTTCGACCGTGCAGCCTGATCACTCAAGCACGTGCGGGGCCGTGTATTGTTTTTTTTTTCTAGGTGCGGAGCAGCGCATGCGTACGTACCCATAAAACAAATAGTACTTGCTAGCTCCTATAACCGTATGTGTATATAGTATGTATACGGGAGCAACCGC
This sequence comes from Avena sativa, assembly GCA_916181665.1. Taxonomy (NCBI): domain Eukaryota; kingdom Viridiplantae; phylum Streptophyta; class Magnoliopsida; order Poales; family Poaceae; genus Avena; species Avena sativa. Next base: position 343,750,993 of record OV702280.1, on the reverse strand, counting down.
CTCATATTCAGAGGATCATATCAAGCTGAAGCGCTCGTATGTTCAAAGGCTATTGCCGTTGCTACTGCTAGGGGAAATGGGAAGTATACATATTGAAGCTGATGCGTAGATTCTCATCAATGTGTTGCAGAGCAGGTATTTTGATCTGACGACGAAGGGAATAATCTAACAACACAATAGAGTATTTATCCGTTTGAATTTTTTCAGTTATTTTTTCATATTGTCCTCGTGAGTGTAATAAGTTGACACATGGCATCAAATTATGGCGCAGGTTCATCACATGTGTTGAATTGTTGGTTGCATCACCGTACAACAATATTTCTTATAATTTTGCCATATTATGTACCAGGGGCAAAAACATCTTTGTACGTCCCTAGTTAACCCCGTTAGCACTCAAAATACACTAAAGTGTCACAACAACAAAAATTCAGAACTGGCCAAATAAGGAAGTAAAAAGTTTTTAGTGTCAAATAAGAAATCATATTGAGAAGTAGTATCAAATAAAGAATTTTCTCTAAATTGAGTCTTAACGAAAGCGAAGAATCGTTGGAGGGTGAGAGAGGTGGAGGATTTTTGTTTGAGAGGAACATCCAAAACAACAAGGTAGTATTTATAACCAGAATAGCTTGACACGGGTGAGGTCCAAAGATCACAATGGATAAGCTGAAAAGGAGCTGTAGTAAAACTAGAGGAGGAAAAGAAAGCTAGTCTAGGTTGGCGGCCTAATTGACATGCCTCACAAAGAGGGGAAATTTTGCTGCCTTTATTACATGGTTGCAAGAAATCAGAAGTTATTTTGGAAAGATTTTCATTGCTAGGGTGGCCAAGACGACGATGCCACAGGTCACGCGTGGTGATCCCCACGGCTATTGGACCTCAGAAGAAGACGCCCCGTTGCCAAATCCTTCACAAAAAAGCCAAACGGGTCAAAGGCAACAACACACCAATTATCAGTAGTAAATTTTCGGACAGAGATCAAATTCTTGATGACGGCAGGGGAAACGAGGACGTGATTAAGGGAGAAGGGATGGGAAGACAGGGTTTTGGAGCCGACAGAATAAATGGGGAGGGTTGACCCATTGCCAACAACGATGCTACGAGAAGTAATGCCCGAGGGGGAATGAAACGAGTCGAGGATACCTGAGTTGTTGGTGATGTGCGTAGTGGCCCCGGAGTCCATGATCCACTCCGGGACAGGGTGCGGTGTAGTGTTGCTGGGGGCGCTCTGGAACATGGCGGAGTAGTCGTAGGAGGGCGGCGCAGGTGCGGTATACATGGGCTGCATCGGCGGCACCCCGTTGGAGGAGAACATCACAGGATACGCCTGTGATGGCATGCCGGGGCGGGGTCCGAGAACGCCGGCGGAGTTGGGCGCCACCCAGTGAGGGCGCTGCTGCTGATGTTGTGGTGCGTAGGGGGCACCGCCGTACCCCTGCTGCTGCTGATAGCCCTGGTTGCCGTAGCCAGGGTTGTATCCGCCGCGGCCGCCATAATCGCCGCGGCCACGACCGCGTCCACGACCGTTGCGGCCGCCGCGATCGCCGCCGCCGTTGTACCCTCCGCGGTTGAAGTTGCCGTTGTAGCCGCCACCGTGATGCTGCCCGTAGCCCTGGGCGCCGCCACCGCGTCCCTGCTGCTGTTGGCCATATCCACCGCGCCCGCCCGTGGGGCAGGCTCGGGCCGGATGGCCAGGTTCGCCGCAGGTGTAGCAGTTGCCGAAGAAGCGGAACGCGTCGTTGCCGCCATTGGCGGCGTTGACGTTGAGGATCTGCGGTGGTGCAGCCTTCTCCTTGGACTTGAGCTTGACCTCGGCGAGTTGCAGCCTCGACTGGGCCTGCATGAACGTTGGGAACGGCTTTGTCGACTCCAGGAGCTCACCTTGATTTTTGTACTTTTCGCTGAGGCCGTCGATGAGGCGCATCGTGAGCTTTTTGTCCGAGACGGGGGCGCCAACGTCCCCCATCTGGTCGGCGACGCTCTTGAGGGCGCGGCAGTAGGCGACAATGGACATGTCGCCTTGGGAGATGCTCTAGAACTCCTTGTCGAGGAAGATCTCACGTCCTTCCGTGTTCTCCGTGAAGAAGTGCTGCAGCTTCTGCCAGGCGATGAAGGCCGTGCTGTCCTCCACCAGGATCACGTCCTGGAGCTCGTCGGAGATGGTGGTGTAGATCCACAGCACGATGTCGACGTCCGTGGAGCGCCACTCGTCGGTGGCGAGATGCGGCGAGGTCTCCTCCTCGACGTGCTCGTGTGCATTGTACTTGGAGAGGACGAACAAGAACAAGTTTCTCCATTTGTGGTAGTTGTCGGTGGATGCGTCGAGGCGGAATTTGATGTATTTGGTGATGTCAACACCATTTGTGGTGGGAGGAGATGGCAGAAGCTGGACATTGGCAAGTTGGGATGAGAGGGGAAGAGCATCGGAGACGTCGTCCTCGATCTGCGAGGAGGTCTGGGAGTGCTGAGCAGATTCAGTGGCCATGGGAGAGAGAAGAGAGGGCAGGCTCTGATACCAAGAAAGACTGCAAGATTGCCCACACAACGCACACTTCTCATTATGCGATCAGGGTATAAATACAACAAACTCAGGATCGTGCCACGCACGGATCCGATCGTGGCGTGAGAATCGTTCACGCCCTGGAGACTAGGCCTACTCGGTTACACAGTTTGTACAAATTACAACGGTTACATGTCACGTATACACACATCCTTCAACAGGTACGACCACCGTGAGTGTCATTTTCCAAGCTAACACAAAATAGCAGAAGGAACATTCGATCGAGCTTATGGCCCGGCGTTTCATCCCTTCTCGGTTTCCAGGAGTGATTCATCTCAATCAACTTGAGAACCGGGGGTCGATTTGTTGGTTTTTTTAGCTGTGGAACGCACTCGGGCTGCCCACCTGTGCGTGAGTCCTGCTGGTGCTTACTCCTTTCTGTCAGCATTGCCGTCAAGGGCAGTTAGAAAAAATGCTGTCAGGGACTAGTTAAGGGCATGTGCAATTGTTTAGACAAGGGCCGTCTATAATACCATGCCATGTCACATCTAGACAGTGACTATAGACACTTCTTCCAATGAACTGCCTGTTTAGTTGTCTGTACAAGCCTTAAAAATCGGAGGAGAAAAACTGAAAATAAATCAGCACGATTTAATTTGAACGTCAATCTGGATTCACCCCGGAAGAAATAACTGCCAGTTTCTAGACGCCCCGTACAACGGGAGATCAGCCATCGTTGGGTAGCGATTCTGCAGATCAGACTGCTCGTTTCCCACTATTTACTTCCCTCTACCTAGGCATATTTTGTACGTGGTCAGCTTTATAGACAGCTGACTTATACACGCCCTTAGAACATGTACATTAGTTTAGACGCTGGCCGTCTGCACCATCTCCCCACGTCAGCTATAGACAATCTAGGAGACACCACGTACAATACTCTATGTTTAGGCTGTCTGTAACAATCAAACTGCTTCATACAACGGGAGGAGTCCTACCGACCCAAGATACAAGCGACGCCCTGTGCAATGGGAGAAGTCGTCGGTAAGCAGCGATTTTCACGGCAATAGACCGTCTATAAATTTAAAGACGGGTTGTGCAGTTTTCAGTTTTATCTCTCCTTCACATCGTCTATTTTCCTACGTGGTATTTGTTATAGACAGCTGACTAGATATCGCTGTACATGCCCTTAGTTCTTAGCTGGTCACGTTTTGCAGTACTCCCTCCTTCCTCCGTCCATAAATAACTGATCTGGATTTGACCAGATTCAAATATCTATACGTATTTTAGTATATAGATAAATCCAAATTTGGACAAACTCAAGTCAGTACAAAGGGTATAGTAAAAGCGTTTTGCATCTTTCTAATTTGCTCTAATGAGTACTCCCTCTAATTCGAATTGTTAGATGTTGCGGGTTTGTCTAGATACACACGCGTCACTGTATAATACATGCAATTCTAGACAAATCTACACAATTTAATTCAGGACGAAAAGAATATGTGTTATGGTGATAATATACTGTAAGTGGTTGTATTTTAAACGGTTTTGCATTTCCCATGTGCACCATTGTAAGGCCTTACAACGAAGGATTTATTTGCACATTCTTATAGGAGTAAGTAAAACTTAAAAAACAACTATCACAATGTATTTTTTAGATGTTCTTTTTTAGAGATGTTGCAATGATTTTAAGCTCGTGCATGCATGTGATTAGAGTAGCTAAGATGCAACGTGCTAAGAAATCCCCTACTGTGATATCGATCAGAATTGTCTAGAAAAGACAAAGAATACATAGCTACCGATTGTCAATTCTGAAATATCTACGATGCGCTATATAATTATCTTCTTTCGCTCATGTTCAAGAGACAATGGGCGTGGGGTGGCCCGACCCACCACCTGCCTCCAGCCATTGTTGTCACCGCTCTTGTTCTCAACATTTTGAGAAAACGTGTGAATATGTGAGAGATACAGAGAGTGTTGGAATCAACATTTTCTCCTATTTCTCCTACATGGAGATTTTTCAGCTGGTCGCGTTTCTTCCTCATAAGAGTATATATATATATATCGACGCGGATTTGCTACACACGGGCATAGTTGCGCATAGGCTTAGGACCGTTGGATAAAGAGATCACATACACTACTAGTTTAGATGGTAATGACTGGCTCTTAAAAGTAGTAACGGTCCCTAACGGCGTTTGCAGCACCGCGTGTGTGTACATGCATGCAATGCCTAGGGGCTCGTGAAAACCCTAGAAATTTTAGCTCGCTGTTTGGCAAAGAAACTTTTAGCATCTAAAATGGAAAGATAAGTCAACAAGGCTTAAAATGAGTTCTACATAGTATGCAAACTCTAGTGAAGGTTTGTGGTACTATGCAAACCCTAAATTTTCATCTAAGTGGTTTAGTGTCTTGTTTTTTTGGCGGGAGAGAGTTACTTGTCGCGCGCATCCCTCCACATTTTTTTGTAAAACAATAACCGGTCCATAATAGCGATGTAAAACAATAGCTTGTGATTAGAGAAAGCAATGGTACGTACCAAACAAAAGTGCACGAGGAGGGATGAGGTAGAGGGAAGAAAGCAATAACCGGTTCCACCTAGTTTTTCAAATGAGCAAGAAAAGTTGAAGAGAGACTAAATAAGTTAGGGTTGACTAAATAAGTTAGGGTTTCTCAGCATGTTGTTCGTTAGGGTTTGCCTCACCTAAACAAAATTAGATAAGCTTTGTTTTGCATGTTGTTCGTTAGGGTTTGCCTCACCTAAACGAAATTAGATAAGCTTTGTTTTGCATGTTGCTCGTTAGGGTTTGCCTCATGCAAACGAAATTAGACAAGCTTTGTTTTGCAGTTTGCTCGTTAGGGTTTGCCTCATGCAAACGAAATTAGACAAGCTTTGTTTTGTATGTTGCTCGTTAGGGTTTGCCTCATGCAAACGAAATTAGACAAGCTTTGTTTTGCATGTTGCTCGTTAGGGTTTGTCTCATGCAAACAAAATTAGACAAGCTTTGTTTTGCTAGGGCTTCATGCATGCATGCCAAAGGAACACTAACGGCGTTAGTTCTTAGACAAATCCTGAGTCTGGATACATGTGCTCCCTATATCAAAAGAGGATAGAATCAACGGTGGATAGGCTATGCGCAGCTATGCCCGTGTTTAGCAGGCTATATATATACACACACACATATATATATATATACATATATATATATATATATAGAGAGAGAGAGAGAGAGAGAGAGAGAGAGAGAGACTCGATTCGATGAAAGGGTATTTGGAGTTTACATAATGCAGATTTGCAGCACCCGAGCTACAGAGCTCTCTATATTTGAATATTTTGTAATTTTTATTTTGAAGTTTCAAAAAATGCGAAATTTTTCTCAGGGATACATATACACATTCCGAATATCCGTGTCAAAATTTGCTAGAAATATCGTTTTATTTTGGGTTATAGAGAAAGCAAATTTCTGACAGTATATAGTACAAAAAATATGCCGGAAGTTTCTCTTCTTTGTATTTTCCAAAATACAAAGTATTCTTTTGAAAAATCTACCGGCCCTTCAGAATGTATGTATGTATTCACATTTATTTTCTTCAGATTTTCGTGAGCCCGGAAGTGTGTTTTTCAAAAATTTCAAATACCGGGAGGCATGGGGCTTAGGAGCTGATGGCGTTTTCGCTATGATAGTTGCTAAACAATTTTCGCAAAAAAGTTGCTAAACAAGCAAGAAGATTGTTAGTCCTTTTGTTAATACCACTTAGAAGATACCCATCGCATGTGACGCATGCCATTGAGTCATATGTGCCGCTTTCTCAAGCCTTTCATACACTTAGGGTGTGTTCAGTTCGGAAACGAAGTGGAATGGAATCTCATGGTTCCATTCCACTGGAATGGGTTGGTTTCGTTCTTGTGTTTGGTTAGGACAAAAAATGTGTAATGGAATGGTTATATCCTATGTTCGGTTGGGCTAAAAAAAGTGGAATGAAATGGTTCCGTTTTATGTTTGGGTGCATTTAGCAAAAAAGATGGCAAGAGAATAGAGAGAGTGAGAACATTTGGGTGAATTTAGCGTAGATGAACTGGGAGATTCCACCAATTTGGTGGAATGAGTGCATATTGGATCTAAAGAGAATATTCTCTTTTGAGGAACCACCTCATTCCATTCCATTTCTCAACTGAACACTAGAACGGCTCTCAAGTGTGGAACCATTCCATTCCATTCCACTTCGTGACACCAACTCAACACACCCTTACACTAATGTGAGAAAGTTGTGTCGCTTCCACCTAGCTTTTGTTGAACTCACTTTTCTTCTCCTTCCTTACAAGTCCGTAGTCATTATTGAGATGGGCCTTGAGGACCTGAATGCTCTCTCTATTTTTTTTTCGATGACCTAGTTGTAATAGTTGAGGTGATGCTTGTTATTTTGACATCTTTCTTGTACCTCTTTGTAAGTTCTATGCCCACTGTTGATGGATAAAGCCGCCTTCGGGTCCTTCTGGACCTGCTCCGTTCAAAAAAGAACTTTACCTTTCTTTCTCTTTGTGTCTGTTGAGGATTTGTGAAAGAGGGCAAAGAGTCGACCGAAGAAAATGAAAGAAAGCCAAAGGTGTTGACCGATAAACAACTATGCCAAAGGAGATGGCCCACTTGTAAAAGGAGATGAGTACTTAAGTCACTTAATTCCCAAGGAGTGTGGTGATTCCCTTCGGTTGTAAATATAGAGAAGGAAGAATTGTGAAGTGGAGGTGCGAAATCATATGGAGAAGAACACACGGGAGCATGGTAGGAGACGAGACGGATGCTCTCAAAGAACAATGGGAGACGTGTTAGGCCTTCCACAGTGTATACTTTTACTGATGCACAAATTGTCTCCGAGGCATCGAGTGCCGGTGCCCTACGCTTCCCAGCCAATCCCTTAAACTTTTTTCAGGGAATCGAAGCAACCAGGTGCTCCACACAAAACCATGAAGAATAGGTGAGGAAGTAGATGGATTTGTTGTGAGGAGCAATGGGTTTTTCTCTAGTCTTGTGGAAAATATTGAATCATATTGTGTTGTATTGCATTGACCATTGTGGGGGTTTATATAGAGTTACACAGGGGTATGTGGAGACTTGGAGTACAAGTTGTAGAGTCCTAGTCTATCTCTAGCCATACATGTATACGTACTCTAACATCCCCCCTCAGTCGGAGCGGGAGTGAAGCGGACGCTTGCGACTGGATTTGAAATCTTGCGCTTTCGTCGTCTTTACCTTCTTGTCATCATCACCTGCGTGGACATGATCATGGCTGGCACCTAGGGCAGTGACTGTGTCCCCTTCTAGTGCCTCTCTTCCCTCCCGCAGTCACAGCGGGAGTGGCGTAGACGGAAGTAATGACGCGGACGCTGTTGACTGGAGCTCTTGAGTTGCTATAGATGTTGTTCTTGATATCGATGTCGAGGTAGCCGATCGTGATGTAGCCATGGTCAAGATGGGTGTGGTTGATGTCATAGTCGGCGTATGTTGTGTGTCCGCCATTGCTGGAGGCGCAAAAAATTGCACGGGTTTTTATTGTTATTGTTGACGAAGCTGCAGTTGTGGACGTTTTGCACCTTGTAGAGGTACCATCGGGGCGTCTCTTGGACGTTGTCATAAGTGAGACCACTGGTTTTGCCAAGACCGTAGGAACCCACCAAGAACACAAGGTTTTGTTAGAACCATATGCGCGTTCATAGGGGCGTCACCATTGTGATGTCGGTTTGTTGTTGCAGTCGTCGGGGTCATGGACGCGGCGATGCCGTCGTCGTGCCTTGCAGTTATACTGTCAGAGGGCATTGTAGTTGTATGTCCATCATGTGGACGGGTATAGCGGCGGCGATGTGTCGACGAAGATGTTGATAAAGACCACATAGATGTAGACCTTGGCGATATATGTAGGCGATGACGGAGTAGGCGTGTCGGCGATAATCGTCGCTCAAAGGCGTCCCTTGTGGCAGCGATGATGTCTGATACGTCCAAAACGTATCTACTTTCTTGAACACTTTGTTATTGTTTCTCCTATAAACTTGTGTGATTTGGATACAATTAACACGGATTGACACTGTTTTCAGCAGAATTACCTTGGTGTCTAGTTTTTGTGTAGAAAATCAACTATCAGGAAAAATCCCGGAAAATATGCCAAAAATTATATTTCACCAGAAGATCCATGGAGCCAGAAGACGAGACAGAGAAGGGGCCTGGTGGCCCACACCCCTGCCAGGCACGGGTCCTCCTCTGGCCGTGCCTAGGGGGTGCAGCCACCCCAGGCACCCCCTCTGCCTCCCTCTACGCCTATAAGTTGCCTTTCGACCTAAAAAACGAGGGGGGTTCGATAGTTTCCAGAAAGAGTTCCGCTACGCCGCCGCCACCAGAAACCAAGATTCGGATCCAGAAACTCCGTTCTGGCACCCTGCCGGGACGGGAAATTTGGAGAGGATCATCACCATCATTATTACCAACGCATCTCCATCAACCATCCATGTTTCCCTCATCCATGAGTGAGTAATCCCCTGCTGTAGGCTTGGGGATGGTAGGGATTGGATGAGTTATATCATGTAATCGAATATGATTGTTAGGGCATAGTGCCTAGTATTTCTATTAGTGCTATTTGACTTTGTTGCAACTTGTTGTGCTTAATGCTTGTCACTAGGGCCCGAGTGCCATGATCTCAGATCTAAACTTATTATTGAATCATTATGATAGTATTGTTTGTGATCTTATCTGCAAGTTATGTACACATATCATTGTCCGGGTCCAAAGGCCCCAAAGTGACAATAATTGGGACAACCGGAGGGGTTGGCTGTGGTGTGAGGATCACATGTGTTCACGGAGTGTTAATGCTTTGCTCCGGTGCTCTATTAAAAGGAGCACCTTAATTTCCAGTAGTTCCCTAGAGGACCCGCTGCCACGAGCTGGCTGGACAGAAAATGTTGTGCAAGTTTTCATTGCGAGCACCTATGACTATATATGGAGAACATGCCTAGGATTGTTTAGTACTTGGATTCTTGTTATTATTTATCTGCAATGCCCTAGATCTTAAAGTTACATGTTTAGACTCGTCCATGCAACTCCCGTCCATCCATCCCTATGCCTACCGCACTAGAATCCCATTGTTTACTGTTACTGTTACTATTGCTCTTGTTCTACTATTGTTGTTGCTATTACCAAACTTTTGCTACTGATAAACTTATGTGAGCAAGAACTATTTCCAGGTGCAGCTGAATTGACAACTCAGTTGTTAAGGCTTGTAAGTATTCTTTGGCTCCCCTTGTGTTGAATCAATAAATTGGGTAATACTACCCCGCGAAGACTGTTGCGATCCCCTACACTTGTGGGTCATCAAGACTATTTTCTGGCGCCGATGTCGGGGAGCATAGCTTTATTTGTAAGTTCACTTAGATCTATTATTGTTCACTGCTACTCCTTTCATCATGGGGAAGACTCGTGATGGAAAGTTCTCTATTTTACCATCCACTACAAGAAGAGGTACAATCCTAAATACCTCTGCTGCTCTTGATTCACCTTCTGTTATAAGTAAGCTTGTTACACCACCACCACATACTCATGCTACACACACTGCTACTACTGCTGAGTCTGAAACTGCTTTTGATACTCATGATGTTACTTCTACTATGCTTGATGCAAGTGGTTCATTAGGTCCTTTTCTAGATGCTACTATGGCTAGTCTAGGAAATACCGAAACTCCTAGTGAAGTCACTGTTACACCTGTTAGCTCACCTGAGTCTAGAGAGTTATGATATTAATGATGGTTACATTGAGTTCACTAATGAATTTGTTGAAGAGTGCTGAAACACACATGGTACTAGTGCTATTAAGAGTCTCCTTGCTAGACGCGCCATTATTCCTAAGTTGTCATATGATCCTAAGTTTGTCACTTCTCTCATAGATATTAAAGATAAAGATTATGATTTCTCTCTTGATTTATCCTATTTGGATATTGTTGAGAAAGAAACTTTCTGTGGGACTGAAAATGAAAGTGTTGTGGCTCATATTAATGAGCTTTCTACTATGAGTGCTTTATTCTCTGATGATTTTAAAATGCACAAGTACTTCGTTACTAAGATCTTCCCCTTTTCACTGAAAGGAGAAGCTAGGGCTTGGTTTAATAGATTACCTCCTGGTTCCATTGATAGTCCTGATTGTTTGATTGCTTCTTTCTTTCAGAAATATTTTCCTCCTAGTGCTAGACATGCTGCTTTGCAGAGACTTTTTGATTTTAAACAGGGAGAAGAAGAGAAATTGCCTGAGTCATGGACAAGGTTCTGTGCCTTGATTCATGCACATCCTGGATGTCCATTACTAAAAATGATCTTCTTGATATTTATTATAATGGACTAACTGATGATTGTAGGACATACCTAGATAGCTTTGCTGATTGTGTTTTCAGGAAAAGAACACCTACGGATGCTGAAGAATTAATGGCTAAAATAAGCAAGAATTATGATGATTGGACTTCAATTGAGCTAAATACACCTGAGCCTATTACTCCTGAACCAGCTATGCCTGAACCAGTTCCAATACAAACAACAAAGAAGATGGGAGTAATTGCATTAAATGATGAAGTGATGAAGAAATCTAAGAAATGTCTAAAGGAGAAAGGTAATAGAGCTGAAGATGTGAAGAATCTACCTCCTATAAAAGAATTATGTAAGCCAATTCCCCACCCATCTACTACTGAGGTACACTCTCGCCAACACTTTGATGAAGGTGATATTCCTTATGGTAAGCCTCCTGATCAATGTTCAGAGGAACTTGACATTTTTATTGTTAAGCAAGGTAATTTTAATAAATAAGTTCGGAATCATTTATTGGAAAACTCTAGATCTATCAATGAGTTGAAAGATATTGTGGAAATAAATTCTAATGATATTAAAATGCTTTGTAAACACTTTCAAATGGTTCAAACCCAACTTGATCAACTTGCTAAGGTACAAAATGATATGCTAGTTAATGCCTCAGGAGATAAACATGCTTATGGAATTAGAACTAGGAGTGGTATGGCCACTCAAGATCCTTTATATCCTGAAGGACACCCTAAAAGAATAGAGCAGGATTCCCATCAAGGTGAAGATAGTGGTAGTCCCCATAAGAGAAAGAAAAAGAAACATAGAATAGTTGAGGAACCACTTGAACCTGTTGTAGATCCTAATAGTATATCTGTCTTTGATGCTGAAACTGAGAGTGGTAATGATAAAAATGATGCTCCTGAGGAGGAAGTTGTGGAAGAACCTGAGAAGCACACTAAGAACACTAGGTACACTAAGGAATATTTTATTGCTAATAAACATGGCAAAGAGAGAGAACCTTGGGTGCAGAAACCTATGCCTTTTCCAGGTAAGAAACACAAGTCAAAGGAGGAAGAACACTACAACAAGTTTTGTGAGCGCATGAAGCTTTTATTTTTGCAAATTCCTTTGACTGATGCTATTAAGTTGCCTCCTTATTCAAAGTATATGAAGGATATTGTCTCTAATAAAAGGAAGATTCCTAATGAGGAGATTTCTACTTTTCTTGCTAATTACTCCTTCAATGGTAAGGTTCCAAAGAAACTTGGTGATCCAGGTATAGCAACTATTCCTTGCTCTATTAAGAATAATTATGTTAGACTGCTTTATGTGTTTGGGGAGCTGAAGTTAGTGTTATTCCTTTTTCTCTCTATAAGAGACTCCAGCTAGAAAAGTTGATACCAACTGATATATCTTTGCAAATGGCTGATAAGTCAACTACTATTCCTGTTGGTATATGTGAGGATGTTCCTGTTCAAGTGGCTCATAATTGCTTGGTTCTAACTGATTTTGTTGTGCTTGAAATGCCTGAAGATGATAATATGTCTATTATTCTTGGGAGACCTTCGCTTAACACTGAGGTGCTGTCATCAATTGTAATCATGAAAAGTAACATTCAATATTAATGACAAAGAGCACACTGTCTATTTCCCCAAGAAGGTTGGTAAGAGCTATTGCTTGAATTCCATTGAAAATGTTGAGAGCATCAAGGTTGGAGAAATATATTGTCCCATTCCACAAGAAAATTTTGAAAGTATTATGATTCGGACTATTGCTATCAAGCTTGAGGTAACATAATCACTTGGTGGAATACAAAGTTTTGTGTCATATAAGATTGTTTGGTAACAAGACTTGATCAACCTTTTTAACAAAATAATTTTAATAAACAAATAATGTTTTTAGTGTGGTTATTCTTGTCTTCTTTTACTTTTTCTCCTTCCTAGTCTTTGTTTTTGCTCTTGTTAGCTAGTTGTTTGCTTGTTAGAGTGTCTTAGAGCTGCTCTAGTTTGGTTTTTGTTTGCTTTTGCTTCTTCTAAAAAAATTGTTTATGCGAGAAAATCAATTTTCATATCCTGAAAATTGGCCAAAAATAAAGTTTTCCGAAAAATCCCAAAAAAATCAAAATAATTTTTTCCTCGAAAAAAGGGGCAGAGGGACACCTGGAGTGACCCAGGGGGCCACCCCAGGCCACCACACCCATGGTAGGCGCGGCCTACCTAGGGGTGGCTCCTAGGGGGGTTTGGCCCACCTAGGCCCCTACAGGCTGCCTCCTCAAAGTCACTTTCTTTCTCTCTCCCAAAAAACACCGGAAAACTTTCTCTAGATCGAGTTCTTGCTGTTATTGCTCGCGATTTTCGATCTCCTTGTTCAGCCCATCTCAAGTGCTGATTTTTGGAGGGTTTGCTCCTTGGTATGTGCCTCCTCCACTTGTCCAATTAGATTTGTGATTGGTAGATTGTATCTTGAGTATTTTGCTGCTATAGGTGTCAGGTTGTTTGAGCTTGCATGCTTGTTCTATGCTTAGAAATTTCATTTTGATGCATGTGTAGCCCTCTAGCAAGTTCCTATAGTAGTTGCTCATCATTTATCAATTTAGAAATCACTTGGTTTGATGTTTGTCTAAAAAATTCAGAATTAAAGAAAGGTCATGGACAACCACACATTTGGTGAAATATTTGAGAGTGATGCACCTAGAAGGGCAAGGCTTCCAAGGTTATCTACCAGTACTAGACCCTCATACAATGAGGATCTCATTACTCCACGATTTGGTGACGAGGGAGATGAAGGGGATGCACACCCCTCCACCTTTCCTTGCCAAACTTTCTTGTGGGCTGCTGGGATTCTTGATGATTTTATGACCTTGGTTTGGAGGGCTGGACTAACAAGTTACATGCAAGATGAGAGCGCGCTATATGCTTTGCTCACTAAAACATTTGTGGAGAGCTTTTCTTTTACTAACAACGTGTTCAAGCCAGATGTGTCTTTCAAAATTTATGGCAGGGCTCATTCTATGACTTTGAAGCAATTTTGTAAGGCCCTAGGACTTGGTACAACTAGGTCAGCAAAGAAGATTCCAGCTCAACCCACTGATTTGTTGGAGCTTTACCAAGGAATAACCAATGATGATGATGGCAGAGCTCAGTGAGGAAAGATTAAGAATATTCAACTCCCAGCCATCACGTATTTTGCCTACTATATTGCCACCAGTGTTCTTGGTAGGGAGAACACTAGTAATATTTCCAACTATCAATTGGCCTTCTTAGCTGCTGCGCTCAACAATGAAGCTAAGTATAATCTTGGTTCTCTCATTGCTCGTCGCTTAGCTGCTAAGGGACCCATTTATGGGGGAATTATTGCTACTCGTGTTGTTGCTGCCTTGAACATTGTTGTTGATCCACATGATACAGTTTTGGCTCCTCAGAGGCTTGATCTTGTTGCCATGAAGGCGCACCACTTTGTCACCACTGGCTCTACCCTTGAGAACTTGGTTTATAGAATATTGTTTATTGACGGGGAAGAGAGAGAGATCCCTCTACCCCAAACCACCTTGTTCAGTATTTCTCAGGGACCTTTGTCACGCTCAAAGGAGGAGATGGATGACAAGCTGCGCTTTCTTAACTTCCATGGGCATTATCAAGAGGAAGCACCATCATACAACCCCTCTGTGTATTACACAGGGGAGGCCTCGAGATCATACCTGTACGAGGGAGCTTCCTCGACATACTATGGAGGTGCATCTTCTTGGGCACCATGGGATTGAGCCCCACTTAGGCCAAAAGCCTAAGCTTGGGGGGAGGTATACCGACATCACACTCATATATATCATGTTTCGTCGGTTCTTTGTATATTTATTGTTTTGCTTTCTTTTTGGTTTTTGTTGCTTCTTTCTCAAAACACAAAAATATCAAAAATATTTTCGTTGTTTCTGTTGGTTTGTTTGTTTGCCTTTTGGTTTTGGTTTGCCTTAAAATAAAAATCCCAAAAGATGTTGCTTTGTGTGTTTCTTTTGCTTTGTTTGCCTCTTGTTTGCTTGTTTCTAAAAAAATCGAAAACACCAAAAATATTTGTTGTTCTTCTTTGGTTTTGTGAGTTCTTTGCAGGGTTCAGCCGTCCTCAGTGGATTTTGGTTTCATGTTATCATTCAAGTCACACAAGTGAAGAGCAATAATGAAGATTAAAACAACTCGAGGAGTGGTAAGAGGCTGGTAACGAACTCTATTTGTTTTCATTTTTGTACATATACTCTTCATTGTGAGCATGCTTAGCCTGTTTGTATAAGGTGTATGTTATTATGGATGCTTAGTAGTTCTTGCTTGCTTGCGATTAGCTCCAGCTTGCTAATAGTTTGTAGCATGTCATATGAATGTTTGCTTGCATTGTTTTATTCATACTTTGGTATGATATTGTGGTATCCTCCTCTGACTGTTCATGTGAATCGACTTGGCACATGCTCACGCATGCGTATGACTAAACAATAGTCAGTAAGCCTCGATGATTTATTTTGCCTCAGAGTTCTAGTATCATTTTCATGCCATAATTAGTCTTGTTTTGTTGCAAGCATGATTATGACAGTTATTGCTCTCTCGTTTCTCTCTCTCTCTCTCTCTCTCTTGCTAGCCTTCACTTGCACTGAGTATGAGCCCTACCTGTGCTTCCAACTCCCCAAAACCAATATTGCCAGCAGTGTCCACCATACCTACCTATTAGCATCATTTGTTATTTCAGTGCATATTCTATATGCCATGTTTTCTTCCAAAATAAAATGTTTGTCTGTTTTGAGAAAGTTAGTTAGTAAAGCTCTCACGAACTTGATGGCACACTTTATTCCGTGCACTTAATAATTCTGAACCATTGTGGCATGTCCATGAAAGTTATATGCTTGCAAATTATATGCTGGGAGTCAGCAGAACCATGCTGTCACGGGGAACGCTTTCAACACTTTATGGATATCTCATCCAGTTGATACCTTACTCTTTTGTTTGCGGATGTCGACGATGTGAAATAAAAGGGGAGCTTGTGAGTTTATGGAGTCTATACATCGTGTTAGAGAAATGCCTGGACCGCTAGCCTAAGCCATGCCTAATCATGGTGGAAACTTGCAGCATCACCATAATGAGCATTTATGAAGCATCCTCAATAAAAAGCTATACACATAGTAAATAAAAAGATCGCCGAGATGCTCATTATCTTCTTGCCTTGTCATTTTGATCACGGGATAACTCCTGTATCATGTGCAAGGGGTACCCCGTTGGCGGTTCTCTATGATATGCATGTATTTACAATGACAAGAACTTACAGGTAACTAAAGTTCAGTAGCATGCGGAGCGACCCTCGTACTCAAGGGACTTGGGATTTCCAGTTTATGGTCTGTCAAGCATATGATTCAGAGTGGACCTCACTTTCACCTTAACCACATGAAGATGCCTATGATAGGGGCGATGAGAGCTCAAAGCTAATGAGTACCCTTCCTTTAGCATTTGGAAGCCTTTCAAACTTTTCACAACCTTATTGAGTCACCACTTATTCTATGAGCACCTTATTGAGAGCATAGTTGTCATTCTTGTGTTTGTCTCAAAACTTGGTTAATTATGTCATGACTTTGATGCTTGTATCCCTGATATCTTTATCTCTAGTCTTCACTTGAACTTCAGAGGTGCCTTGGCATTCATATTGTGCTCTTCAAACAAAGTCAAGCGATATACCACTATCATATCTTACTATGAGCACTACAATGTTGCTTATGTTTATGTTTCTTGCTACTTATTATTATTGAGTTGGTTTCTCTTCATGACTTGTAATGACTATTGAGTAGACTTAGTTGCATACCCTTTATTATGAATGGTTTAAGCATTTAATCCTGTGCTGAGAATATTTACAACATATGAAAAATGTGTTCGTGAAAGTTCTTTTATCGCACTCAGTTTTCAACTGAATTGCTTGAGGACAAGCAATAAACTAAGCTTGGGAGGAGTTGATACGTCCAAAATGTATTTACTTTCTCGAACACTTTGCTATTGTTTCTCCTCTAAACTTGTGTGATTTGGATACAACTAACACGGACTGACGCTGTTTTCAGC
Organism: Avena sativa; assembly: GCA_916181665.1. NCBI lineage: Eukaryota > Viridiplantae > Streptophyta > Magnoliopsida > Poales > Poaceae > Avena > Avena sativa. Next base: position 343,734,105 of record OV702280.1, on the reverse strand, counting down.
AGAATTACCTTGGTGTCTAGTTTTTGTGTAAAAAATCAACTATCAGGAAAAATCCCGAAAAATATGTCAAAAATTATATTTCACCAGAAGATCCACGGAGCCAGAAGACGAGACGGAAAAGGGGTCTGGGGGTCCCACACCCCTTCTAGGCACGGGCCCTCCTCTGGCCGCGCCTAGGGGCTGCAGCCACCCCAGGCACCCCCTCTGCCTCCCTCTGCGCCTATAAGTTGCCTTTCGACCTAAAAACCGAGGGGGTTCGATAGTTTTCTAGAAAGAGTTCCGCTACGCCGCCGCCACCAGAAACCAAGATTCGGATCCAGAAACTCTGTTCTGGCACCCTGCCGGGACGAGGAATTTGGAGAGGATCATCACCATCGTCATCACCAACGCATCTCCATCAACCATCCATGTTTCCCTCATCGATGAGTGAGTAATCCCCCGCTGTAGGCTTAAGGATGGTAGGGATTGGATGAGTTCTATCATGTAATCGAATATGATTGTTAGAGCATAGTGCCTAGTATCTCTATTAGTGCTATTTGACTTTGTTGCAACTTGTTGTGCTTAATTCTTGTCACTAGGGCCCGAGTGCCATGATATCAGATCTGAACTTATTACTGGATCATTATGATAGTATTGTTTGTGATCTTATCTGCAAGTTGTGTACACATATCATTGTCCGGATCTAAAGACCCCAAAGTGATAATAATTGGGACAACCGGAGGGGATGGCTGTGGTGTGAGGATCATATGTGTTCACGGAGTGTTAATGCTTTGCTCTGGTGCTCTATTAAAAAGAGCACCTTAAGTATCAGTAGTTCCCTAGAGGCCCCGCTGCCACGGGCTGGCTGGAGATATTGTGCAAGTTCTCATTGCGAGCACGTATGACTATATATGGAGCACATTCTTAGGATTGTTTAGTACTTGGATGCTTGTTATTATTTATCTGCAATGCCCTAGATCTTGAAGTTACATGTTTAGACTCGTCCATGCAACGTTTGTCCATCCATCTCTATTCCTACCGCACTCGAATCCCATTGTTTACTGTTACTATTATTATTACTCTTGTTCTACTGTTGCTGTTGCTACTACCAAACTGTTGCTACTGATAAATTTCTGTGAGCAGGACTATTTCCAGGTGCAGCTGAATTGACAACTCAGTTGTTAAGGTTTGCAAGTATTCTTTGACTCCCCTTTTGTTCCCGTGGAGACTGTTGTGATCCCCTACACTTGTGGGTCATCAATGTTAAAGCCTTGGTGTCAGAGAAGTCGGCATAGTAGTGTTTCACACCGGTCTGACGTGTGGATGATGTCGATATCGCTTCTCCGTGGATGTGCTCGACGAAGATCTTGGCTTATACCCTGGCGTAGTCGTACAACTTGACGTAGATGTTCGAATCAATATAGTCCGACTTGATGCAGTGTAGATCTTAGCTCGATGTAGACGATGTTTTCTAGAGCATGGTGTGTAGTCCATGTACTCGACTTGGTGGAGATCGCGCTAGCGCGTATCATAGAGTTGATGAAGACCCACGGACACTCCCTGGGTCCTGAGTTGCGAGCGTGGCGTGTCGTGGATGTGTAGGCTTGGTGTCTCCGTGCACACAGAATTGATGTTGACTGTCTCTAGGTTGTTTCATGTCGCAGCACGGTGCATCTACTAGCACATAGCATAAGTATATGAGTACATGCATACCTTAGTTTTGCTCCGTGCATCTCGTGTAGATGCTTCAGCCGGACGGCGCGTGTACACCGGCTCCGGTTCCGCTTCAAAAGACGTGGCCAACAGATCAGATCGAAAAGCTGCTAGATGAAACGTGTGGCTGCTGCTAGATGGTGCCCTGCCGTTTGTCGTCGAGGCAGATCTTGTGGATCCGTAGCTTGTGCGCTGCCGTGAGCACGGATTTTCACCGACGAAGTAGTATCGTGGATCTTGAATATTTAGGGATTTTATTTGGCTAAACTTAATCTAATCTAGAAAATTGAAATTGGATCTAATCTAATATAAAAACCCGATCTAATCTTTGATTTTGATCGGGTGCCGCGCCTCCGAGGTGTAATCTTCCCGGGGGCGGCGCGTTGCATAAGTGATGGAAGAACCTAGGATCAGTGTCGTGAGGCTAACCGCTCTGATACCATGTGAAAAATATTGAATTCCTAAATATTGTGTTGTATTGCATTGACCATTGTGAGGGTTTATATAGAGTTATACGGGGTAGGTGGAGACTTGGAGTACAACTTGTAGAGTCCTAGTCTATCTCTAGCCATACATGTATACGTACTCTAACAAGTCTTGCAGAGGAGAAAGACAAGGAAAGAAGGATTGGTGGGGCAGTTGGGTTTTGTGGTCCCACTCCTTTATTTACGGGCATCAACAGTTTTGATAAACATTGTCTGGAAATTTCCTAGGTGGCAAACTTTTCAGGCTTTGGGCATCGACAACGCTGTGGAAGGCCTTAGAGCAAGAACAATAGTATAGGTAGCAGCTGGCTATAAGAAGTTGTCATGTCACCAAAAGTTAGCTTTGTATAATAGTGTTGGCTCTAAGGTTGGTTATTACTACTTAGTACTACTTGTCATTTTTTCTCTTTCTCTTCCATCTTATTTAATAACTACCTAGGAGCACATGTAAAGCTGGCTCTTGCATGAGAGAAAGTATAATAAGGTACAGTCACCTGTCTATAAGGGATAAAATATTTTAGTTTTGGTGATGTGGATACTGGAGGAGAGATAAGAGAAGAAAGAATATAAGCGAGCTATAAGTTAATAGCCGGCTCTAGCATACGCCAGTTTGTGTAAGTAAAATGTGACCCACATATTAATTAAGTATTATAATTTTGTAGCTAACTATTGTACAAGTGGACTATAGGGCTGGCTATAGATTTTTTAAGCATTCCCAATACCTTTTATTAATCAATGTTTAAATGTACAATATTGGTATCAGGGGAATCTAACAGCCACACTTGGCGCCCATGTTCCAGATACACGGAAGAACGAGCTAAATTACGAGCATGAGTATTAGAGGCTCTCATGTCATGACTAAAGCCAACTATTACGAACTCGTTCCTTCGATGATGAATTTCTCTAACAATGGAATAGAAGCTGCTCATAGACGAGTCCCGGATGGAGTTGATGACTTCAAGACAATCAGATGCCACTTGAATTTGTTGCAGAGTAAGATCAACAGCTAGCGATAAACCCTCCCGACAAGCAATAGCTTCTAAGGTTGCTGCTTCAGGATATACCTGGTACCGCCAGTACCCAAGCACCCAAATAGACGCCTGTGTCGTTCCTGCAAACAGCTGCAACAACTCCTTTCGACACAACAGCGTCAACATTGATTTTCATATGACCTGTTGGGGGTGCTATCCAAATAGCTGTAGGTATATTGCTAAAAAAAAGATGTAGGTGTAGACTGTGTTATCTTCGGCCTGATTACCTTTGTGGTTTGAGCAATCTCCAATTCTGATAAGTAGTTCGTAATGAACCATAAATAGACAAAGGATTCTGAAATATTCCTTTATGAATTGCCTTTCATCGCGCACTCCAAATAGCCCATAGGGCGACTACAACTTTGGTTAACTGTTCATGCGACAAGGTCTCAATGAGGAAGAATATCCAATCTTTGGCATTACCACACTGATTTATACTGATATGCTCCGTAAGATCCTCATCCATAAGAGCCCACACACACACCTTGTGGTAGTACAGTTAAGAAGAGAGTGACGACAGTCGTCATTCACAGCAGCACAAAAAGGACATCCAGGCATTTACGACATATTTCGGTGATGACGTACATACTTAGTCGGCAAATACTGATGAGTCAAGCGCCATAGAAAAACACATACCTTCCTGAAAACTTTTGTCTTCCACATGGAAGTCCACAATTTATGTTCAGTGCTCGACGCTGAGCTAACTGGCCTGCCTTCTAGCCAACCTTCATGAACTTTCTTCGTAGATACTAGCAATTTATAAACCAACCGATCAGTAGGGAAGCCATATTTCTATAGATGAAGGGCTCCTTTGATTCATGGGATAGGAAAAATGTAGGAATAGGAAATTCAAAGGATTGAGAGTCATGACTAGTTGAATCCTATGGAAAGAACAAATGTCTTTGATTGTGGTAAAGGAATTTCTCCAACCTCATATTTTTTTCCTATGGATTTTACACTACCAGATTCCTATGGGATTTTTCCCTATAGGATATGATTCTTTGAATCAAACAATCATTGTAGGAAAATTTTCATAGAATTCCATTCCTACAAAAATCCTTTCACAATCCTATGAATCAAAGGAGACCGAATGCTACTTTCTTAAGCCAATAGCCGACTATGTTATTAAACTTGCTCCGAGAGCCTACTCTTCTTTTCTTTGTGTTATCTCTTTCATATAGACTAAAATAACATGTCAGCAGGCTTATAGCCCATTATTATTCTTGTTCTTAGAGAGCGCTCACTGATTACTCCAATTATGGATACCCTGAAAAAAAAAAGGCCTTATACACTTGTAACACTTCGAACAACGACAACATAATCCCCAGACCGATTGAAAAGGTCTCGAAAAAAAAGGAAAACCCTTCTTTATTCCCCACATCCACAATTCCCACACTCGTATGCTCGTAGCGGGAAGAAGAGAGACAGGGGTTCCCCAGCACCAGCTCAGAGGAAGCAGCTTCTCGAAGTGAGCAAAATTATTCGCGCCAATTGGGAGGCATGGGAGCTAACGGCCACCCCCCGCCTGCGAGCGCCGCCGCGCAGAACGGGTCCCACTCCAGCGGCGGCGGCGGCGGCGGCGGAGGAGGAGGCGGGGGAGGGGGAGGAAACCCTAGCTCCGGCGGCACGGCGGCGGCGCTCCGGCACGACCCGGGCCTGTCGCGGGAGTGGACGCCGGAGGAGCAGGCCATCCTCGACGAGCTGCTCGTCAAGTGAGTCTCTAATTTACGCGGGTTTTGTGCTTTAGGCAATTCGGATGTGCTGGAGGGTTTGAGTTCTTACTTGGGACATTTGTGGCTTAATTGTTGATAATTTTGAGTAATTAGGTAGACTACGAGTTGCCACTGCCTCCTTTTGAGTTCAGATTTAATCAATCTGTTCTTCGCTCAGATTCACATGCGAAATGCTTCTTCCTTCAATCGTAGTGGTATTTGGACAAACAAGTAATTTCCTGGATTATATACTTTCCACCATTTATCCTCTGTCCATTTAAATTTGCTCTATTCTTCCACACTTGTATATAACGCATATCCTCCTTATAGCTGTATAGTGTGGCAGCCCCTATCCAAAAGACAACGAGATGCCTTGTTGTCATCAAAATGACAGCAGAATTAAGATTACATCTGGGATTGCAAGTAGTATCATTTATTGTTTCAACAACATTGAGAGGGGCTCTAGGAATCTGTTAACTGCATGCACCATATCTTTTGCACCTTACAGTTCCATTGATGTACCTTGGTATTTGCTCTCAGATATGCATCTGATGCACCTGTTATCCGGTATGCCAAAATAGCCATGAAGTTGCCAGAGAAAACAGTTCGAGATGTGGCCTTGAGGTGTAGATGGATGAATGTGAGTACCATAGGCTTGGGGATGCATCTTTGGCATTCATATTATCATGGCACCCGGTCTCTTCACTAGGTTTCAACAATGATTTGATGTTATGCATTCAATCTGCAGAAAAAAGAGAGTGGTAAGAGAAAGAAAGAGGACCACAACTCGTCGAAGAAAAGCAAGGACAAAAAGGTTTTGCAATATTTCTCTTGTATCCTCTCATTTCCATGACTGTTATAATGTCGGTTTTATCCCCATTTCATAAAAATGACTGTTATAATGCGACTCAAAAAACGATGCTGTCGCAAGTTGGGAAATTTCAGCATCTAGTTGCACATAGTCTGGCAAGTCATTGAGTGGTTCCTCAACTTGACTACTTTTTATAGTGACGTTTTCCAAAGGAAGAAGTCAAGATCATCTGTTCTAAAACTCGAGCATATTAGATCTACTACTCCCTCTGTCCCAAATTAGATGTCTCAGATTTGTCTAGATTCACATGCATCCCAAATTAGATGGCCATCTTTCTGAGCTTGAACAGAACTCTTACTGGTTTCAGTTCGTCAGAAAACGTCCGGGACATAAGCTACACAGGGCAGCAATTTATGCTTGAAGATGAAATGACAAGATACACCATATTTTAAGGGATTAGTTTCATTTTAAACGCAACCTGAACGTTGTTTTATTAATTTTCATCCCAAAAGTCAGAGAATATGCCATGTTAAATAAAGGACAGACCCAGCCAGTGCTAGAAGCTCCCACACTGGGTGGGGTCTGGGGAAGGATTATAGAGGCAAGCCTTACCCCTGCAAAGTGCAATTCAGAGAGGCTGCGTCGAACCCAGAACCTCTTGGCACAAGTGGGGAGTATTTCACCACTGCGCCAGGCCTGTCCTTCAGAATATGCCATGTTAACCTGCATATATTGAAGAATTTATTACTTCTTTGCAACCTATCCACTTGGGATTTTGGTAGATCTACAATTTTATCTCTGTGTGGCCAATTTATCTTCTGTAACTGGAACATGCGCTGTTATTTTCTACAGCTGGTATGAGATAACATTAAGTCCATTTACAATTTCCTCTTATATTATGCGTATCTGCAAGAAAATCATGCGGATACTGGTGTCTGACTTCTTTTAAGGGTGAGGGTAATAGCTCATCCAACAACCTTAGATTTTTGTTTTATTACACTGGTCTTTCTGCTCAATTGTTTCATGGCTGTGTCCTGTGTGCCTGCCCACCCAAGCCCATCAGGCGGACTGCGCAGGAGAGCACTAGGCATTACTTAGGTCCTGGCAAGGGCTGTGGGCCTGTGGCATTGCCAGCAGTACATTTTCTCAGTTGGGATGAATTAGATTTGTATTTCATGTTAGGACGTTAGATATAAGGCATGCTAGTCAGTTAGATGCATCTTTATGTTTGGATTGATGGGATATGATCATATTTTTGCTATATACATTAGATACCCTAGTTATGTGGCAGCTATATAAGTACAGCACAGTTATCCTTTTCATAAGCAAGCAATAGACAAAATTTCTTTACACCAAAGATAAGCAAAACAAATTTGTCTCCTCATTTTTCACTGCCCGTGTGGTGGTGCTGCCATCATCTCGATCAGGCCTCAGGGCCTTTAGCCAGACACACACACACATAACAGTTTTGTGTGTGATTTGTAGCTAATGCACCTCGTTTAAATTCGAATAAGCTATAAACTGACGTCCATCCACTGCCGCAGGAGAAGGTTGCAGATTCTTCTTCGAAACCACCCGTTCATATAGCTGGAAGGCCTAGTGTTCCTCCATACCCCCTCCCAGCACTTCCCATGGATGATGACGAAATTTCATCCAAAGGTACTTCATAATGATGTTTTCTCAGTTTGTTCCCATATGTTCAATTGAACTCTTTTGGTTTGGTCCATATGTTTATCCAATGTCTTGTGTCATATGTGTTCTTTGCTGATGTCTCAACATCATTGGAGATCAGTTGTCAGAATCTTGGTCACATAAGAGTCTCATTTCTTAGAGACAGATCCGTTCATTTGATAATAAAAATGTGTTTTGTCACTTGTTGGTGATAATCATTTCCATTCCACCACTATGCTTTCATCAAGCTTATTTTTGGTTATTTCTTCTCCTTGATAGTGGGTGTTTAGAGAATAACCTTGTTAAGGATGCTCACAAATGCAACTATTTTGCATGTGCATTTCCAAATGAGAAGTCAAAAAAAAAAATTGGGAATAGATCTATGCAAGCATTTATTGCTCATAACAGTGGGTGTTTAGAGAATAACCTGGGTAAGGAGTACTATGTGCATGATACATCTTATTTTGGAAAAGTACTTAGCTACGGGAAAATTTTGTTTCAGGAATATAACTTGCAGTATCTTGGCAATCCAACGGAACATGAGGAGTTACTGAAATGATTTTAATTGTCCATTATAGGAGAGTAACTACAATTATTGAGTCAATTAATGCTGAATTCGCAAGAGTTCAACTTAATACGTCGGCAGTTGAGTAAGGTTAGATGAATAATTCAGATTGACTGGATGCGACAAACTCGTATATCGGTATAGAATATACATATGCATTTTTCTCTTCATGAGTAGTTTTCTAGAGGTTTCCAGTATCATGAATATTGTATTGTTGACCTAGACACCAAGTTGCTGAGTTCCTCACTTCTATTGCCTTTTTGTAGCAATTGGAGGTCCAACAGGAGAACTCCTCGAAAATAATGCCCAGGTTTTGAGTCAAATTTCAACAAATCTTGGCACCATGCAGGTATCTTTTTAAAGTTCAAGAATGATCTTTTGGTGATGATTGCGGACGAACTTCTATTTTATTTTTTCCCTATGTTTTAAAATTCTGTGAATTTCTATCATTTTCTGTTGTTACACCAAGTTCGTCATATTGTTTTTATTTACTTGTTCTTGATTTTTTTTCTCAGATACAAGATAACATCTCTCTGCTGTGCCAAACCCGAGATAACATACTCAGGGTGTTGAAAGAGTATGCTTTCAATCCCTTGCCTTGCTGAATTCTGAAATTTTTGAAGTGGTGAATCCATGGATTTGATTCAACCCTTTTTGTTATTAATTTCTAATTAGTACTCCCTCCGGACTCTGGTCCATAATAAGTGTGGTTGATTTAGTACAAAATTAGCGACACTTATTATGGATCGGAGGGAGTACTATCCTTTTTAGAACTTTTTATCAGTACTCAGTAGGCACAGTGGAATTTGCTTCATATAAGGAAAACATAAATGTTGTCTTTAGAGTCTGTCATGTCTGCTCCCATTCCATTAGCACATTACTTGTGGGCATGTGGCCATGTAAGTTCTTCAGGACAGTTCGTAGTCTAGTCATCACGGTAGATGAACTACTATTGATAGTGCGTGGAATTCAAGAACACAAAGTTCCATCTGCCCTTGTGCTCTTCATAGTCAAAAAGTGACTTAGAATGCTGGTATCCTCCAAGTATGCCAGTAACTCTTTGTCATACCTAATCTACCTTTCATTTGCATAAAGTTCTTTGTCATGATTTTTTTAAACGGTTCTAAGATTCAAGCAGCCATTACTCTTGTTTCCTTCCGAGAATATGCTGAGTTCCATTCACAGAGAAGTCAAGTTATAATTGCTCGTGCAACATGCTTGCAGGATGAACGACGCTCCAGAGATCATGAAGCAGATGCCGCCGCTGCCCGTGAAGATAAATGAGGAGCTCGTCAACTCGATACTCCCCAGGCCGACTGTACCTATGCAGTAGTAGTGATAGCGAATGGAACATATCTTCTGTAGTCTCAAGAGTCTCCTTAGATAGGCAGCTAAAACAATAAGGAAAGTGTCAGTTCCTGGTCCTAGTTCGTTCGTTTTAGGCCCTTTCTCGTCCTTTTTATTTGCAACATGTTCCGGGTAGATGTCGATCTTCCGACTGTAACTGACTTTAGGCTGTTGGAACATGTACCGGTCTACCAAGTCCAAGTGTTGCTACTACTGCGGTCATGGGCTTCCATTCCAGCGCTGGCATTCTTTGTACTAATCTGTTAGCCTGATATATGAACCTGGAATGTGAGTTCGCCTTCTTCCACCAGCCTCAACGTGCCAGCTCCAGCTTTGCGGCTTTGCCCCAGTGATCTTCTCCAAGTTTACCCAGGATCCGGCCATAACAACAGAGGAGGCGCTTGAGCTAAGTTCTCCGTGGTGCTCACCATTGTCGTCAGCTTTTCTTCTCCTGCTGAGAACAGGATACACCACTGAGCAGGTTTTTTTTCGAAAAGGGGAACCGTGCCATGGAGTATGATTAAAGAAACCATTATTTCTCAGAAGCCACGACACCCATAGAATGACTGCGTGGACAGCATTTCCCACTCTGTACTTGTCATCGGACCACAATCTAGTGATGTTTTCCAGACAAGGAGGGGAAAGCTCAATGCCAGTCATTTTTTGCACATTGCAAAATCTTTTTAGCAACTACATATTCACAGTTTCATTGCAAAAAGGAAAAGAAATGAATTTTATGAGGAAGATTTATATCCCATACTGAAGGTACGTCAACAGGCACAACACCCCTGAAAATAATGACAGTATATAAAGATTTAACAGTACAAATGCCTTTGCTATCAAATTTCCACAGAATGCTATCCTACTCGGCACCGAGGTGTAGAGATTGAGCAATCTGAAGGATTTCATACCATTGCAACATCAGTTTCTGATCAAAGTATCTCCTAAAAGTGACTTCGAGCTGTTCCCCATCCCAAATATCAAGATGGAGACTTGGAATGGAGATTGTACCCACATTGAGCCATGTCAAATTCTCCATTCCAAACACATCTTCACCGGGTTTTATGGATGTGGTTAACGATGCTTGGAATGGAGATTGTACCCACGTTGATCCATGTCAAATTCTCTTCCATAAGCTTAATACAGTCGGGAAAAGGTTCCGTTGATGTAGCAAGTCCCTCTTTTCCAAAGGAAAAGTAGAGCTTCAAATGGCCTTGGAGATCATCCTACGCTTCGATGTCGCCCAAGAAAAAAGAGCTCTTAGTAGTGAAGAGACATTAGATCAAGGCTAAAGACAAGAGTCATTGATTTGGCGCCTCATGAAAAGACAAGAAAAAAGGCAAGCGTCAAGAATCACCAACCTTAAGGAAGGGGATGCAAACACGAGATATTTTCATCTCCTACAAGGCAAAAAAAAAATTACATACATCGTCTAAAGCACAACAACAAATGGCGCATAGAGCATAATTAAAAGAAATCCTTCATCCATGGGCACTTCAAGAACATCATAAAGAAGGGACCTCCATGCTCCATAAAATTCAATTGGTCTTCGATTCCAATGCCTCAATGTGATCTTAGTGATCTAGATTTGCCTTTCAGGGAAGAGGAGGTCAAGGCTGCAATGGAAAATACCGCAAATGATAAAGCACCAGACCGGATGGGTTTACAGGGGCATTCCTTAAATATTGTTGGAACAATATCAAGGCGGACATGGTGGTTGTTCATAATTTCTCAACTCCACACACCAACAACCTTCATTGGCTCAACTCCACAAATATTGCTCCCATCCAAACAAAGGAAGGGGCTAAAGAGGTGTCCGATTTTAGGTGCATAAGCCTAAGCTATGCGATTGCCAAACTCATTTGAATATGATAGTCACGCGCCTAGCCCCTCACATGAACAAGCTCGTCTCCAATGCCCAAAGTGCTTTTATCAAGAAGAGAAGCATTCGTGACAATTTTTTATATGTCCAAAACCTTGCAAGGAAGCTTCAAAAATCAAGAACGTCGGCGTTTCTATTCAATCTTGATATCAAGAAAGGTTGTGGTTCCATCCGTTGGGACTATTGATGGATGTACTTCAACATTGTGCTTTCCCTAGCAAACTTTGTGATTGGATCTCTGTGCTCCTCTCTTCATCCTCATCTAGAGTCATCCTCAATGGTGTCGCTAGGGATCCTATTAAGCATTGTAGGGGGTAGGAGCAAGGTGACTCCCTCCCACCACTTCTTTTTGTCTTGGGCATCGACCCCCTACATCACATTCTATGCAAGGCCACCGAGCAAGGCCTCCTTCATAAGATTCATGAAAGAGTTCCTACGATTCACACCTCCCTCTATGTCGATGATGCCGATATCTTCACGACCCATAACAAGGACCGGTCTTGCTACCAAATTATGCAAAGATTCAAGTGGCTCCCATTCATTGTGATGACATCAACCTCGATAGTATCCTTCAAGCTATCCTAACATCTCGAACAACCTTTCCCATGAAATACCTTAGTCTTCCCTTGTCTGTAAGGCGCCTCAAGCGATTCCACTTTCAACTATTGGAAGACAAATTTTGTCGCCAAGCTCATTCCTCGGTTAGGAAAGATGTCACCATGGCTAGCCGATCTACTCTTGTCAAAGCGGTGCTCACTACTATAGTCATTTACTTCATCATCGTCCTTGATGTTCCAGTGGAGGTGCTCATAAAAAATGATAGCATAAGGAGAGCTTTTCTTTGGGAGGCTTGTGACTAGCTCTCCATGGGTAAATGAAAACTTAATTGGGAAGCAGCGTGCAAGTCTAAGGATATGGGAAGTCTTGTAATTCTAAATCTCATAAAGTTATCTTTGGTACTTTGCATGCGATGGCTAGGGCATGAATGGGATGAGGCTCCTAAGCCATGGGTTGGGCTAGGGATCCCTTGCATCCCTTAAAATCATGAACCTTTTGCGGTGGCCACGAAAGTGACCATTGGCAATAGGAAGAAGGCACTCTTTTGGGAGGCTTCATGGCTAAATGGGATAAGACCCAAAGACATTGCCCCGCTTATCTTTGAGGTCTCAAAAAGAAGAAATACGTGGTCAACAAAGCCCTTCCAAACGATGTTTAGGTATCCCAAATCAACACCGACGAGTCATCACTTTTGATCACACTGTACAATTTTCCAATCTTTGGGAAATGTTTGACACCGTCCACCTTGACAACACCACATATGAGATTTTATGAAAGTTCAATAGTGAAGGATGCTACTCATCTAGCTCGGCCTATATGATGCAATTCTTAGGTGCCACTTCCTCATCCATCCATTGCTTGTTTAGAAACCTTGGGCCCCTCCAATGTGCAAAATCTTCGCTTAGTTGATCTTACAAAATAGAGTTTGGACAACATATAGACTTAACATAAGAGGATGACAAAATAGCGTTTTTGCGAACTTTGTAACCAAGCCCAAGACTCGGCCGTCGTTAGCCTCCTTTCCCAATGTCGTTTTACTACTAGAGTGTGGTGTAATTTGAAGAGTTGTCTTGGTCTCCAAGATATAAACCCAAGAGAATGGAGCGTCATGCAAAATATCAAAGATTGGTAGATGGAGGTAATCTATAAAAGAGGGCCAAAAATCGAAGAGGTGCGGTTAGCAATGTAATACCATGCAAAATATCAAGAAAGGCCATGGCTTTCCTTGCTATGTACCATGATTGTGTCAAAAATCGAAGAGGTGCGGTTATGGTGCCTAGCTGATGGCATTGAGTAATGTAATACCGCGAGACTGAGCCTTTTGTGCTTTGTTTTCTTGGCATTTTTTTGCCAAGAATCGGTTTGTATGACTTCATTTTTTCTTTCTCTACGATTGAAAATAACAAATCTTTTGCCTTGTTGAAAAAAAGTAGCATAGATAGGAACATTCCCCATCCACCTACCAAGTTGTTTCGTGATTTGTCTACAAGAGGTTGCAGATCTTCCTTTCTACTCCCTCCATTTCATTGTTTTAGCTTTGCGAAAGATAATATATCTAGACGCCTTTTAATATATAAGTTTAGAAATGTTTACTCCGAATGTATACATTAAAGAGTGTCTAGATATATTATCTTCATAAACGTAAAGAATCTTACGTTTTAAAACAGAGGGAAATACATTGATCACTTGTCATAGAATGCTGTTACCAGTTCGTCGAAACTTAAGCTAAAACCTGACGAGTCATGTCATCTTTCAGTAATTCCTGTAAAATTTCATGTTCAGCTGACGTGACGCAACACCCGAGGCCGAGGGAGGTCCCCTGTAGCCAAAGAGTCGAGAACCATCTGGATCGGAGGTTCCCAAGGCAGCAGCCGAGTTAAATACACTAACAGTCCTTGTACTTGTTGAGCTGACTTGATTTAGTATTTATACTTGGAATTTGCTAATTTTTGCCCGTGTACTTATGAACTAAGCTCGATTTAGTCCTAATCCATGTTTGGTATCAAAATTGCGCCGGTTCGGACGCCACGTGGACCGGAATCTTGCAGAACACCCTCTCGTATTTAGAATGTCTTTTTCACTAACAGATATTTGAACATACCCCTTTCACATCAGCTCCGTTATGTAGAGCGCCCCACGCCATCGCGGATCTTTTCAGATGAGAGAGTTCTATTCAAGGAAGGACAAAAAGAAGGTCTCGACGGTGGTGGAGGCGACGGGCAGTGACAGAGGCGGCGATTGTTGAAACAGAAGGTGAAGCGACATATTTACAACGGAAGGTTAACTAATGGTATCAGGGTAACACGGGAGGGGCTAACTGTAAACTTTCAGTCCATATTAACTCCAAGTGGGACACACCTCCATGTGGCATCCGAGTAAGCGCAATTTTAACACGAAACATTGATTAGAACTAAATCAAACCCAATTTACGAGTATACGTTCAGTAAATTCTAAGTATAGGGATCAAATCAAGCCAGTCTAACGAATACATGGATCGATAGCGTATTTAACTCGCAGCAGCCCAGCAGGGTTCGAATTCCAGTCCAGCCTAGGGCGCAGTGGCCGAGCCAGCCAACACGACGATGCGGCATGCCGCCGCATTGGTCGCTCCTTGCCCCACCTCGTCTCCTTTTCTTCCCTTCCCTTTCCCGAGTCAATGCCTCGGTCAAAGCTCCGCGCGAGCATGTCTTCCTCCTGCCCCTCCTGAGCTACGGCCTCCCTCGCCCCCGTCTGCTCCTCCTGTCTCCCTGCCCCCTCCTCCGCCACTAGCGTCGACTTTCTTCCCTCTCCCCGCCAGCGCACGCAACCGCATTCCCATCCCCCGTCGCAGATCTCCCCATCATGGACGCCCCACCCGCCTCCGCCTCCACCTCCGCCGCGGGATCGGACGCCGCCGCGACGCCGGAGGACTCGCCTCCCCGCCGCGCGGCGAGGCACCGCCGCGCGCAGTCGGAGATCCTCCTCGGGGCCACCGCCCTCCCGGACGACCTCGCCTTCGAGGCCGCGGACCTGGGCGTCGTCGGGGAGGCCGGCGGCGGCGACGACGAGGACGAGGACGAGTACGAGGACTACGAGGAGGGCGCCTCCGGCGGCAGCGGCGGCGGCGGGGGCAGCCGGATGTTCCAGATGTTCCTCGAGGCCGGCGGCAGGCTCGCGGAGCCGCTGGAGACCGCGCCGTACCCGCCGCCGCTGCCCGCGCGCCCGCGCCACCAGCACAGCATGTCCATGGACGGCTCCACCTCCTTCGCTTCCGCCGCCTCCGCCGGGCTGGGCGGGAGGGCCGGCGCCGACGCCAAGAAGGCCATCTCCGACGCCAAGCTCGCGGAGCTCGCGCTCGTTGACCCCAAGCGCGCCAAGAGGTGAGCTCAATTGAACTAACCGACCTCCCCTCGCTTTGTTGCTATTCTCGGCCTCGTTAGGGATTTTGCCGAATACTACACATAGATTTGCGGCGGTTGACAGGGACACCTTGTAGGGCGTGTAAAACTGATTTTCAAGGAAATTTGCTTTTTCCAAAACGGGTCACGGATACATGTGTGTGAAAGGGGAGAAAGTTGTGGAATCTGGAATCATACGATTTACCGCGCAGTAATCATAGGAGATCTTTACTGCACTTTTAGGCCTCATGATGATTGGCCCTAAATACTCCTCTGCCTATTAAGAGAAGAAATGTACTACGAGGAAACTATTAAGAGCCTGTATATGTAGTTTCAGTACAGCTATAGTAATAGCTTAGTACAAAACGCATAGTGGTGCCAACGAAAAAATCAAATTAGTTCTTTGTATTCTTTTCAATCTTACCTAATACTATAGTGTGATATGCATTTTAAAATACTCTCGCGTGTCGATGGTGACGTAGGTTAGTACTTCATTTTCCGGCAATAAGAAGGAACCAGCCCTTATAATTGATTCACTAGTTAATTAAGTATCTCTATATGTCAATATGTTGTAGTAGGATTCATTGTCAGTAGAAATTTTATGTTTGAACATTTTTGCATTACCTTTGTTGGACGGCGGCCACATGATAGCAGAGTTTTACCGCTGTAATTTATTAATAGCCTTTTGCTCCATGGTAATTTAGTTCAAACATTGTATCTGCAAGTTAGTCTGATCATCTCATGAGAACAACTTCACAGTGTTGTTCTTTGCTAGAACAATCTAGATACATCTTGCTTGGTAATTTGATATGATTCAAATTGTTTTGTTCCACTTATGTGGTGCCATTGATTGTGTGCACCTTTTGGGATTTGTGCTTGTTACTTAGGTTAATTTCTGTTACCTTTTATTTTGTCGAAACTTAATAGGATTATGGCCAACCGCCAGTCAGCCGCTAGGTCAAAAGAAAGAAAGATGCGCTACATCGCGGAGCTCGAGAGAAAAGTACAGTGTCTCCAAACAGAAGCAACTACACTGTCAGCTCAGTTGTCCATGTTGCAGGTTAGTTATTGAGTTTTACCTTAAGTTAAATTCTTGCTCATTGATATGCGTTAGAACCTGGGTATGGAAGTTGGTTTGGCTGAAAATTTCTGCTCAATCACTGGAATGGCCCACACAAATAGTAAACCTTTTGGTATTTCAATGCATGCCTATGCTATGTATCCGTTTAATTAGAATTCCAACAGTTGTCACTTTCTGTTTGTTCAGTTGTCGAATGTTTTGCCAATTTCATCTTGTAAGTAGCTTTTACGTGTGCACATGGTTACTAAATTTGTGGGTTAGTCAGCATGCCAATATATATTCGTACATCTAACTAGTCCTTTTACTACAAAGTGCATGTCATGGGAATAACTTCTAAATATGGCGCAACCCCTATTCTGACAATATTGATAAGTTGTATTTTTTTATCTGTTTGTTCGAGCAGTCATCCATTATGTTACTTCTGCATGTTGCTTACATTTGACATATTATTACCAGATGTAAATGAACATTTCATTCTTTTTGTATGCTACAGATACATATTGCTAATACTCACCCTGTTCCAAAAAAAAATGAAGTTCCAGGTTTTGTCCTAAGTCAAACGTCTTTATGTTTGACCGAAATTATAAGAAAGTTTTGTCAATATCTATAACGTCAAAACGTTATAATACGAAAGTATATTGTATGATGAATGCAGTAGAACTAAATTGGTGTGGTAGATGTTGATGTATTTTTCTAGAAACTTGGTTAAACTTAAGATAGTTTGACTTAGGACAAACCCAGAACTTCAGTTTAGTTTGAACAGAGGGAATACATTGCATATTTTGTAGTTTTTCAGTCGAATTGTTTCAGGTTTTCCACAAGTGGTGAGTCTAATCTCTTATTATCTGTATGATACAGAGAGATACCACTGGTTTGACAAACGAGAATGGTGATCTGAAGCTGCGGGTGCAAACAATGGAGCAGCAGGTCAGGCTGCAGGATGGTAAGGATTTTTTTGCATCACAAGTTTGAGGCCAACAAAAAGATATTTACTTCATACCACGCTCATGTTCTTCCATGGCTGCAAATTACTCGGTGATGTTATACATTCTACATGTCTGCTTACTCTCACGCAGAAAACTCTTGAGTTTGTATTCTCTTGGATTTTGTCGTGATTTTCTTGTTCTTCTAGAGATTCTACCGCTATTACCTGTCTCCTCGTAATTCCAAATGGCAAAGTTAAATCGTGTTAGCATTTTGGCTATACTAACTGTGTTTCCCTACCATCTCTGTTAGCAATATTGCAAGTTTGTAACCCGTTCCTTGTCTGCATGCAGCACTGAACGACAGACTTCGGGACGAGGTTCAGCAGCTGAAGATCGCAACAGGACAGGTTAACTCCAACAGTGGGAAAATGGGGAAGTTCGGCATGCCCTCGTACGGATCAGCGGATTCGCAGAGCTACCAGCGTAGTAGCCAGATGCAGTCTCTCCTGGCGGCCCAACAGCTTCAGCAGCTCCAGATCCACTCCCAGCAGCACCAGCAACCTCAGATGCATCTGCAGCAGCAACACCACCTTGGCACTACTGTCCGACAGCAGCAGCTACGGCAGGAAGCGTTGCCATTTCCGGGAGACCTGAAGATGAAAGGAATTGCCATGACATCCCATGTGCAGAACGCTGGCGCGTTTGATGGCCACGCGCGGCACGAACCGTGAGGACTGGCGCAGGTACATTGTGTCAGTTGTCAGGAGTAATAATTGGTAGTGTCGAGTGACAGACTCGTGCGTAGGCTAGTGCAGTGTGTAGGTAGATGCATGCCTAGATGTCTGCAGCCTCTAGAATGTAGTACCTAGTACTGTAGACCCCCCATTCAGTTGCGAGTTTGTTGCAGAACTGATGAAACAAGCTGAGGTACTTTTTGCCTTGTGGAGCGTTTCCATCTGGGATTAACCATAAGTTCGTGTCCGGAACCTTTCCAGGATATGGTGAAATGACAGACTGGTAGTGCAACTGTCTCAGTGTTCTGGCAGCTGAATGTTCCTTTTTTTTGGTTGCCTACATGAGGCTGAAGTAGCTATACTAGCTTGGCGTATGTGCGAGCTAAAGCCAATAAGGGCATCTTCACCGGGTCTACGGTCCGAGTGTGGGACGTGCTAATTCAGGCTTTCAGTCGGACTGATCCATCCGTGATTCAGGTGGCTGGATAGGTCTGTTGGGACACACAATACAATGAGCCTTCTTTTCCAAAAAGCGCCGGTGGCTCGACCCAAACGGACCGTTTGGGTAGAAATAAAATTCCTGTTCTAAGGTAAACCTTTTCTGTTTGCTGAAAAAGCACATCTTAAATTTTGCCGTGCACGTGTCCTGTAATGACCTATGGGGGCGGCGCAGCAAGATCGGATGATTGATGGCCTGCATTTGCTGGTTTCCAGGACATGTTTGCCTGTGTCCTCTCGGTGGAAAAAGAAGATCAAGACGTGGAGCTGAAGACTGATACTACATGCCATTAAAGAAGCAGCTGTGTGATGACTCAGCAAGCAGTAGCATGATCGATCGATGCAGAGTGAAAGGGGGATGAAAACTCGAGCAATCTACCAACCAAAAGGTACAGAACGCGGTAATAAGAAGAAGAACAAACACCATGTATCAATGTACAAATATGAATCAGAGCGTCCAGCTAAATTAAGCTTAGCAGCAGCAGTCGCTCCAGCTCGTCCTCCCCCGTATCCTATACCCCAAAAGAATTTTACAAGAGAGATTCTCAAATCAAATTCGCGGCCCACCGACCAAAATGTGTCTGGGTGTCATTTAGTAGCTGGTCGCGGGACACGAGCGTGCGTGTCCAATTAATTTGTTCAGAACGGAACGGCTCTTTCTCTATGGATGTGGTCAGTCTTCGTCCTCGTAGTAGCGCTTGAACTCGAATGCGGCGACGGCCATGACCCAGACGGCGACGAAGACGGCGTAGGAGACGATGTAGGCGCTGACCTCCTTGGCGATGGTGAGGCCGAGGAAGACGTTGGCGATTGCCAGCAGGATGGCCGCGCGGCCGACGTTGTGGTGGTACCAGTTCCAGAACCGGCGCACCTTGGACATCTTGTCCGGCCGCGCCAGCACCGCCGTCACCTGTGAATGAGACGCAGCAGCAACAAACAACATGGTGAGCACGCCGTTCTTCTGTCGGCAACCAGAACATGAACGTGGCAGCAATCACGGTATGCATTGTCTATACTATCAGGAGTTGTGTGGTTTGGTCTCTAGAGTCAACGAATCCAAGCAATCTATATGTAGTCTCATGGCAAGAAATCAGGGGGGATGTGAATACTATTACAGTTAACTAGCCAGATTATTCAGTCAACTACTACCAGGAATGAACCTGCAAAACACGTACTACTACTAGTATGTTGTTGTTCCAGGCTTGTGCTCCACATGATATATGCCACTCTGCCAACTCAAATGATATGCACGCACATGTAGCCAGCTGCCAGCCAAGGAGCCGAAATCGGATTCTACCAATTTCGTCAACATTTCTAACCTACTTCTTTCTTTCTCCCCACCTTTGTTATATAAATAATTTAAGTTAAATCTATCTAAGCAGAGTGAAAGAATGGTTTTCCCTTTAATTTTGCTGTGGGTTGCTTCTTTCTCTTACCTGCAGAGATGCCGTGGAGAGTATGGTGATGCCGATGGCCTTGTGCACGAAGATGTTGTTGAGCCCGTCACTGTTGAGGCGGAAACCGAGGATGACCGCGGCGATGCCGAGGAGGAAGCCGACCCCCTGGACGGCCATGTGGGCGTAGAACCAGTAGGGGTCCTGCCGCCGGAAGTAGCGCGCCACCATCATGCCCATGGGCAGCAGCACGCCCCACCCCATCATCGACAGCAGCCCGTGCCACCTCTTGGCCGGGAACCCCGCGTCGCTCGATGCGCCGCCGCCCTCAGAGAGCGTCGCTGAACAAACAGATCATAAGAAAAACCCTCGGTAGCAGAAACCAGAGCGCGTCAAGATGGATGAATGGTGTGTACCGGACGCGTAGTTGAAGCCGCGCGCGCCCATGTCCCGGTGCTGCTGCAGCATGAAGTCGGGGGAGTTTGGGAGGTTTCCCTCGTAGCCGACGGCGTAGATGAGGTACGGCTGCGGGTGGTCGGTGCTGAGCTGGAAGGCGAGGTAGAGCCTGCCGGAGCTGGAGATGGTGGCGGTCCTGTTCCTGACGAGGGTGAGCTTGCCGTCGTCCGGGGCCACCGCCTCGGGGCTCCTGCCCTGGAGGTAGTACTCCTTGGCGACGGCCTTGCCGCCCGAGTTGGAGGACCAGCCGACCATGGCGCTGCTCCCCACCATGCCGCCCTTGCCCGAGAACCCCACGGCCACCCAGGATCTCTTGTCCGGCGCCGACAGCACGAAGCTCCACTGGTTCGGCGCCGTGTTCTTGTACTGCAGGTGACGGCAGACAGAGCGGTCATTTTCGATGTGAATCTGTTGCTACTTGGTTACTATAAGAATTTCAGACTGCAGAAATGCAGTGACAACGGCATGGTAGATACTGCAAGAAGGAACAATTGCTAGTAGTTGCCGACGGAGAGGTAGTAGTGAAGAAAGGTTACCCTGAGGATGAAGTCCTCCTGCTTCCAGAGGGTGATGCAGTGGAAGGCGGAGGTGTCGAAGGGGACGAGGCGCGCGACGGCGAGGTTCCCGGCGCAGGAGTCCGACTTCTGGTGGCTCGCTTGGAAGCAGGAGCCGAGCAGGCAGAACAGCAGCAGCAGCCGCACGGAGCCCGCCATTGGTGCCCGCGCCTCTCTGCGCGTCAGTGTACTCTCGATTCTTCTTGCGGAGCCTTTCCTGCGGCTCGTCCTTCACGTTTGGGTGTCTCTGCTGGATTTGGCACCGCGGTGGAGTAGATGGATGCAGAGGAGGAGGAGGGAGGTCGGGGACAAGATTGGCGGTGCCTGGATGGAAGGGAGGGAGGGAGGAAATGGCCAAGGTCCGGTGCTGGGGGCAGTCTGTTTGGCAGGTCAGAGGATGGCGCTCCAATGGGAATCCCCGAATCGAGTACCGTTGTCCCTCGGTGTATGTCCAATACATATATCCTCCTCCCTTCCTCGGGTTGCGGTGTCGACGGTCCTTGCGATACATATATACCGTGATGATGTGCTGGTGGTTAAGGTTTACCGTCAGTGTCAGAGGGGCGCACATGGATGGCAGATCGGCAGCGATCCTTGTGCTACCACCGCAATTTGGAGCTGATTCCCCACTTGATGATGATGATTAGTACGTAGGAGAAAACACGGACCGACATACGTTTACCAATGTTATTACAGAGTCTCCTGTCAGAAGTCTTAACCTGGCAATGGCATGCACATCTCCAGTAAGTAGTACAATGTGGCGGTCAGCGTGCTCCACCGAGACAGTACTGTGGAGTAGTAAATCTCAAGCATGGCCACGTTCACCCACACACCATTACCTACTACCACGCTCCAAATTAACCCAATCAGAAAGCCGTTGCTTGTTACTGAAATGGCCATGATGAGCAATGGAACACGGCGATCCATGGAGAGACGCCAAGCCAAGCCAGCGCGTCGTCGCTTGTCCTGTAGAGGCGTGGGTACGCGAGCAGAGACAAACCGAGAGGGCGACTCGACCCGTACGTCTGTCTATGTATGTATGCATACAGCATGTGTGCATCCAATCAGTGAGCCCCCGCTAGGCAGTGCTGAGCTTGCAAGGGGAAAGCCGGAAAGGGAGAAAGAGGCGGATCGATCCGACCACGGCGGATGGGGCCCTGCGGTGCCAGCCCCCGGCGGTGGCGCGGTGCGGTGGCACGGGGAGAGAGAGGTGGAGGGTGGGGCCAGGTGATTATTATTGCGCAACGGGGAACAGCTCACGGTTTAGCTGCACGGATCCGGTTAAAGAAAGGTGCCGGGCCGGGGTGCTGCACATGGAGATGGAGGAGCTATTTGCCAGTTTGCACACACGCACCGATCCATCATCGGTTTCGAAGGGAGCGTCCGTCGCTAGCCTTTCCCTGGGGCAGAGCGGACCGGCGGTAGTGGCGCGCGAGTCGGAAGCATGACCTGAATCTTCCTGGTCGAGCCCTCGATGATGACCCAGGATCTTCATAACATTAATTCAGTTAGGATTTGTTTCAGGTCTTTTAATGCTACTCCATAACAAGCGTGTACTATTTGATGCAAAGACCGGCCAAATTTGCTACTACTGCATTACTGCAAACACCGGCATTGCAGCTCGAGAGTGAGCGGTGGTATGTCGGGGCGACGGCCCCGGAAGGTGGTAGTCTTGGTTGGCCGTGTGGGGCGCGGCGGAAAGTCGGAGCGGCGGCTTCGACCAATCTCCGACAACTTTGAGGACATCTCACCTTTTGTCGTGTGGGCGATGATGTATTGATGTGGCTCTCGACGTTGATCGTCGGCCTGTCGGTAGCCACTTCTGGCGCATGGTCTTGTGGATATTGACGTCCTCATCTTTGTGGAAGCGTCCCGGGTCTACTCATCCCATAGCAGGCACATCGCTGCCAAATCACCTCCATCGTCGACAGCTCACACACGAACCATAAGTTTGTTCCCTAATCCCTAATTTTCTCTCTCTCTCTCTCTCACGCATTCGTGCCGCTTCCAACACCACAGTGCGGTTAAGTGATACGCGACGCCGGAGAAGCTGCAAGCAAGCGTGATCGCGGGATCTACAACAGAAGCGGAATACATGGCTGCTTCAGAAGCGTCAAGTGAAGGAGTTTGGATCAGGAACTTCATCACTGAGCTTGGTGTGGTTTCAAGTTCCTTGGACCCACTGGAGATATTATGCGACAACACTGGTGCCATAGCACTGCCTAAGGAACCAAGATATCATCCAAAGACCAAGCACATCAACCGCCGTTTTCATATAATTCGAGATTATATAGCAGATGGAGATCCGAAGATTAGCAAAATACATACGGATCTGAATGTCGCAGATCCGTTGACTAAATCTCTTCCACGAGCAAAACATGATCAGCACCTTAATGCCATGGGTGTTAGATTGTTGCCAGATGTAAACTAGATTATTGACTCTAGTGCAAGTGGAAGACTGTTGGAATTATGCCCCAGAGGCAATAATAAAGATGTTATTATTATAATTCTTGTTCATGATAAAGTTTATACTCCATGCTAGAATTGTATTAAGCGGAAACTTTGATACTTGTGTGGTTTATGAACAACACTGTGTCCCTAGTACGCCTCTATGGACTAGCTCATTGATTAATGATGGTTAAGGTTTCCTAACCATAGACATGAGTTGTCGATTAATAATGAGATCATGTCATTAGGAGAATGATATGATGGATAGACCCAAATTAAGCAGAGCAATTAGATCGTGTCATCATGTTCATCTTTGCGAAGCTTTTTCTTATGTCAAGTATTGTATTCCTTAGACCATGAGATAATACAACTTCCTGGTATCGGAAGAAAGCTTTGAGGTCATCAAACGTCATCCTATGTGAGGATGATCATAAAGGTGTCTCTCAGGTGATCGGAAAGTACTTGTTGGGTTGTATGTATCGAGATGGAATTTGTCCCTCCCGAGTCGGAGATATATACTTCGGGCCCACTCGGTAATCGATATCAACACCGCTTGCAAGCACATGGTTAAGGAGTTTATCACAAAGTGATATCGGATTACGAAACGAGTAAAGTACTTGCTATGAACGAGATTGAACTAGGTATGCCGATACCAACGATCGAATCTCGGGCAAGTAAAATATCGCGAGACGAAGGGAATACATATATGGGATTAATTGAATCCTGGCATCGTGGTTCATCCGATATGATCATTGATGAATATGTGGGAGTCAATATGGGTTTCCAGACCCCGCTGTTGATTATTGATAGAAGATCATGTCTGCATATTCTCGAACCCGTAGGGTCACACACTTAACGTGCTTCGACGCTAGGATAGAATGGATAATTGGTTTATGAGCTTTTGTTCGGAGTCTCGGATGAGATCCAGGACATCACGAGAGGTCCCGGAATGGTCCGGAGACTAAGATTCATATAAAGGAAAGCAATTTTTGGATTTCGGAATCATTTCGGAGTGTTCGGTATTGTACCGGAAGGTTCTAGAAGGTTCCAGAGTGGGACCAACGTGGGCCCACTTGTCGGGGGCCTGCGTTGGCCTAAGGGGGAGTGTCCTGGCCGCATTGGGCCAGGGGCACAAGGCCCCAAAGGCCCAGCCGGCCAGCCTAGGGGAAACCCTAGGGGAGATCTTCTAGAAGGAGGGGGGAAACTTGCCCCCCACTCCAACCCTTGGGGCCGCCGCCCTAGGGCTTGTAGGAGGGGCCAAGGGGGGCGGACAACCCCCTATATAAGGTGGGCACGGGCGCACCCCTCCCCCTACTCCTCAAACCCTAGCCGTCCTACTGCTGCCCTCCACCTCTCTCTCTCTGCCGACTGCGTGTAGGCGAAGCCCTGCTGCAGAAATTCTCCACCATAAGCACCACGCCGTCGTGTTGTAGATCCAATCTATTTCTCCACCCCACTTGCTGGACTAAGGAAGGAGGAGACATCGCGGCACCATACATGTGCATCTCTCGGAGGCGCCGTCACTTGCGGCGTTGGATCAGATCGGATCGCGAGAAGGAGAAGGCTAGTTCGACTACATCACCCACGTTCTGTTGAACGTTTCTGCTGTGCGATTTCTTCAAGGGTATAAAGATCTCATCTATGTCTCTCGTTGATTGCATCTCCTAGATTAGATCTTGGCTTTCTCGTTTGCATCCGTAGAATTTTTTTGATTTACTATGCTGCGAAACCCTTCAACATCCACAAAAATCATTGCAAGCAATGATTTGATTTAGTGAGTATAATCTCAGACAACACACCACAGCACAGCCAGGGTGAACAGCAAGCAAACCAAGAACACACCACAGCACAGCCAGGGTGAACAGCAAGCAAACCAAGAACAACAGCCAGAACCAACCACCCAGATCAACCCAAACATCACCAGGATGGTGACATAAGGAGGGGGATGGATCTGGTGGACAACAAGGTCAAGCCCAGGAGCTAGGAGGAGCAGGCAAGCTCAAGAGCAAGCTCAGGAGCCCAGCAAAAGCAGATCAAGATCCAGATCAAGATCAAGATCATCAATCTACTACATCCACATCAGAATCTGTGGTGAGCCTCACATAACCATCACATGCTTTCATCAGAATATCTAAACAAAAGCATGTGTTGCTTTATGTAATGATCTCTCAATATGCACCCAAGAGGGGTGAATCTATCCTAGAGATCTCAAGTATAAGGATAAGAAATCAAGCTCAACCACAAACACTAAACCCTCAGACCAGCATCACTTGGTTCAGTATTATTTTTGCAACTTAGATCATTTTCATTTGATCCTAACAGATCAGGGCACATCTCTCAGAGAGAGAGAGAGAGTAGCACCTCTAAATCTACAAGTTTCAAACAAACTATTGCCCAACTAACTAGGAATTACATCCTACAGCCTCAGACCAACATCATAGGCAGAATACAGTGGTATCACAAGGACAAGTTCTTAATGAGCTAAAACCAATATTTACTTAGCTTCCATAGATAAAAGGAGACAACCACTACATATCATTTTCCTGAAGCCAAGTTCCAGGAATCAACTTTAAATTCATTTATACATCCACAGAAATCATTGCAAGCAATGATTTGATTCAGTGAGTATAATCTCAGACAAGCCAACATTATAATTGCAGAAAGCAACTACTGTCAGTATAAGCAATCTGACAGTAGAGTAAACTCTTAGATCAACAACATAATCCAATCAAGAATTTCATTGATATACTAGCATGGATCATGGTGGATTACCACTAGAATTAATCTGACAGGCAACTAGTATCATCAAAGCCACTATCAACCATTAACCACAACAGACAATCATTTCCCATGATCAGATATGAACCATACTAGATCTTAAGAATCATAGGTATGAACCCTAATTAGAGCAAGAACTCTAATCCAGAGATAAACTCAACCAGCACATAGTCACTCGACATGAAAGCCACTAGATACACATGGAGAATCATGGCAGTAGCATGGACAAACACCACAAAGATAACTTACCCGAGGTCCTCGCTGATGAATCGAAGAGGAAGCAGAGGGGCCGACGCACCGCGGCGGCACAGGGAGCACCCAGAGGAGGCTGCAACCTGCACCTGCCACGGCGGCGGCCGCAGCAGCGCACGAGACCAGCACACCACCGCAGGCGGGATCGCGGCGGCGGCGACAACATCTTTTCCGAACCCTAGGGTTTGGGAATGGGGTGGAACTGACCACGGGGAAGCCCCAGGGTCAAATCCAAGTGGATAGAATGAACGAGCGTCCCCAACTCGCACCATGGCGGCGGCCAGAACGGCCGACGACAGCGAAAATCGACGGTGGCGGCATCGCCGGCCACGGGGGCGAGTCAGAGGAGGAGGAGATAAGGTCGAGAGAGAGAGGAGGCAGAGTGGGCTGGGTGGGCCAAAACCCTTCGGGGTAGTCATTTGACCCTGCCCTATTGGGCCACCGTGGCCCAATAAGCCCAAGGGGTCAGCCCAGGTTATTTAATAAATCTTTTATTAATTGGAAAATACCAAAATACCCCTGACCTCAATAAAATTATAGAAAATAAAATAATTGTCCAAAAATTATAAATAAAATATTTTTGGATTCACAATAATTCACTCTGTTCAATTATAATAAAATATAAATTCTGGAACACTTAAATTTTTATAAGAATTGTGTAATTTAAATATTCCTTATGGAATTTTACAAAATTATTGAAAGGTGGTAAAAATAAATAAAAATCACTTTCATTATGTATTAATATTATAGTATTTTTGAAAAATACTAAATAAATATTTGATAATAAATTTTAAAGTATAATTAATAATTCCTAAAAGAATTATTAAATCAATAAAAGTCAAATAAAGGGAAATAAAATAAAATAACTCGATACATGTTATAAATATTAAAAAGAAATATTTATAAATCCTTTATTACTCAAAAAGGAACTTTTGGGGTAAATGCATATAAATTTAAATAATGCATTACATTACTTGCATAATCATTTTGCTTCTTTAAATATTGTCCTTACCGGGCAATAATGATGTTTTGTAGAACTAGAAGCTCAAGGTCCAGTGCAAGCATCAAACTTCACTACCTTGCCATCACAAGGCAAGTTCATCACTTGCTCATGTCCTTTGAAGAGTCTTTATCAAAGTATTTGCAAATTGTGTGTTATCATATATGCTATAAAAGAAAGAAAATATTATTTTCCCAAATAAAGAAATTATAGATACCATCCTAAGTGGTGATATGATGGAGCAATAGAACTTAGAGTTCTAATTGCAACAATAATGATCAAGTAGGAACTTAATAACCCCTGACATCAGTGATTCTAGCGCCGTATATTACGCATTAGCCATGAGATTTGGAATGGGACAGAGAAGTCAGATGTATCTTCTTCCTCTCGCATGAAGCCGGATGTGCAGGTCGTGGCTGTTATCCTGGTAGCGTGCATATTAATTGGTAATTCGTAGAGGATATGTAGCATATGGGTGGGAACCCTCAACGTCCCACGATAGTTCTGGCATCTAACGGTTTGTACAAACCATTGCCGTAATTCATTATGTGGGCATGGTGTACACCAAGGAGGCATGCGAGGTCGCGAAGGGGGCAGTGATTGGCTTGGACCAACTACTAGGCCCCACATCATGGAATTGTGGACGGGAAAGTACGCCCGGTTGTGCAACAAGGAGTTGATCTCTCATGGGTAAAGTAACGCACCTCTGCAGAGTGTAAGAACTATAACTTGTTACTCCATGTTCCGTGAAGGAGCTACGAACGCGGCAGGAAAGGAACTCCATGAAAGTTCTGGTCAACCTGTGAAGGATTATTGTCATAGTTTTTCGGAATAAAATCAACCTTTGAAGAAAGATTTACAAAAGATGCATAGTGCCAAGGATTTATAATCGTAGGTGGTAGTTGGAGCATCAAACTTCCCACCTTGCATATAATGAACTTGTTGGGTAACGATGTTACTCATCCTTTCCTTTGATCCCTTGCTTAGACTCTGAGGATCCCGAAGACGTGCCAATGTATGCAGCCGAATGCCAAGAAGACGTGTTCTATGAGGAACCTGATCTATTCGGAGGAGTTGAAGGCGTGGACTACGAGATCCGCTATGGTGTTGATGAGAACGAGTCCACTTAATTGTCTAGTTAGTAGTAACTAATGGAGCCGAGCGACATAAACTCTACAGAATAAGCTGTTGAGCCCCACTCCTAGACGGAGTTGCTACTTTTAAATTTCCGCTGAACACTTTATATTTTGGTTTGTAAGTTGGATCTTTTGGAAGTCTTGAACTTCCGGTATTGTAATAATAATAATGTGTACTTTTGTAATATGGACCCGCAATGTTTCTGCTGTACCACTCTGAGGGGTGTGATATTTACGGAACGGTGTTCTGTGGATGTCATGTCAACGACTATAGTGTACTTCACATGCAGTGGTATGCTGGGTCACCACAGTTGGTATCAGAGCAAATTTCTTTGACCTTAGGTTGGAAACCTAGTAAAGGGTATTACCTGTAGGAGATTTGGCAACGATAAAGAATTCTCTAAAAGTAATATAATGGGTATTCAAATGTGAATATTCCATTATATTTTTTAGTGCGATAATTCTTTGTTATGATGCAATACGCCATTGGATACTAATCAAAATTATTTTCCTGATATACAGAGATATGACACCAAAGTTTCCAAAACAGACTTTGGTAAGGAAAGAGGAGACTCTTGATGATTATCAAGGATCATTTACAGATCAACTTCGTCAACTTTTAAAACTCTTTAATTATCCCACTAGAATTCCAGTGAACACTATCACTTATATAGATGGTCGGATGTTATACAAGTATCGTGTGAGTATACAACTTCCAGAGAAGCTTGGATTATATCACGATCTACCCATAGGAGAAGGTAGGAGTCATTTAGCAGCTTATCATGTTGCTGTTGTGGAGGCGATAGCTAATATACGGGAGCAGAAAACCAAGGAGCTAGAAGGTAGCACATTCTCTGTGATACCTCATGATTATATAGACTCAGAGCCTATACCGGATCATCTTACTTTGGTTAATAAGCATCCTAAGTTAGCTTCCAAGTTTATGGATAGATATCGGACACTCGTTGCGTCTTTTTATAAGACTCATCAAGTGATTGTCGAAGACAAAAATGACATGCTAGAGGATCTAACTGATCCAGAAAGGAGGAAGCAGTTAACATTCCAGCTAGAGAAAGAAGCAGGTAGTAGTGCAACACCTATCTTTAAGGATATACCTATAGATCCAGAATCTTTTATACCATATCCATATTCACCAAGACCTGAACCTACACATGATCCTACTATAGATATGCGGTATGCAGTACCACATGGCTCAGAGGATGGTTCTGACTTAGAACTTCCTATTGAGAACTCGGATGGATGGAGAATGGGATCATGTAATGGATCTCATGAACACCAGATGTCCACAGATGGTTCTGACAGAAATGTTGGACAATCTAGTTGGATGGGTGCAAGGATGAATCCTAATAATAGAAGTAGAAATACCATGTCAATAGATGATCAGGATGAAGAAGAAGATCCTGAGGAGAGAGTGTTTGAATCATCAACATCTTCTCAAAACCCAGGGAATATACATTATCCAGTATTCAATTATCTTGTTCAAGAGAGCACCTGGGGAGCAGCAGGATCTGCGTATCCTGTTGACAACTCTAGAGATGAAGCTCAGGAGATGCAGGCTGAAGATAATGTTGAATATGTTTCTGAAGACTTTTCAGCTGAGCTGGAGGGAGTCAATGCGCTCAGGTTGAGTAATGACTCAAGTCCCGACACTTCAGATACAGAGTATGTTCCTTCTGGAAGGCCATTTGTTCCACAAACTGTGCGACGGACAACACGTCATCACGGTTGGACATCAGGCATGTATGATGAGCGTAGTTACTACTAGAAAGAGAATAGTAGTTAACAGTATCAAGCACGGTGTATTGTACTTTAAGGAATAAGGTAGTGAAATGAATACGGTAGTTGTGTGAATATACCTATATGGTATATGTTGTAATGACTTTGTATCATTATGATATTATGTATAAATATGTGAAATGCATATTTGGATTTTCTTTGGATCTTCATTCTGTGACTAGTTCTGTGCGTAAAGTCGAGCTCAGAACACATGTGCATGATGTAATTATGAGTATTCACGTTATGATGCAGGACTAGGGGGTCATGGATACGGGTGTAGAAATGGAAACTGAGCAGTAGCGGATGGAACGCGAGGCCAAGGAAAAGGCCGATGCCGATGCAGCAAATCAAGGAGCATTACCACCACCACCAATGAGGCCGTTAATGGAGCAGAACTTCATGCAATGCATGCAAATGATGCAAGAGAACCAGAACAAGTTCATGGAAGAGTTGCTGGGGCGAGCAAATCAGAGGGCACCTGAAGGAGGAGGAGTGAGTTTATCTGATTTCCAGAATGCAAGACCGTTACCTTTTGCCTCAGCTCCTGAACCAATGGATGTAGAAGATTGGCTATCAGATACTGAAAGGAAGCTGAAAGTTGTAGATTGCAATGATGAGGAAAAATTGAGGTATGCAACTCATCTGCTGACTGGACCTGCATCATTTTGGTGGGAAAATCAGTTAGCCATGCAACAACCAGGTAGGGAGTTTACCTGGGAGGAGTTCAAGCAGAGATTCCGTGAATATCATGTTCCGGAGAGTGTGATGGAATTGAAGCGGAGAGAATTTGAGGAGCTTCAGCAAGGATATACTAGTGTCATGAAGTACATCGGGGAGTTTAGCCAACTGTCTCGTTATGCTGAGGAGGATGTTAACACTAAAGAGAAGCGGAAGAAGCGTTTCTTGCATGGATTAAATCCGTTTGTGAGGATGCAGCTAAGGTTAGCCAATAAGCAAACTTATCAGCAGTTGTTGGATGCAGCCATTACTTTTGAAGATGACTACAAGAATGTCCAAGAGGATCGGAGGAAGAGAGCCAAGAAGGAAACCAAGCGAATTCAGGCAAGCAAACCTAAACCTAATCTGGAGTTCAAACCTCGGAATAGGAATTATGGCAACAACAACAACAATAACAAGGGAAGTATTGGAAATCAATCTAATCCGAGAAGGAATGTTATATGTAACAACTGTGGAATTCCAGGGCATTTCCAGAGGGAATGCAAAAAGCCTGTAGTGATTTGTTGTGGTTGTGGCCAGAAGGGGCATATCAAGCCAGATTGTCCGAGTAAACCACCGGGAGGATGGCCTACCAAGGGAGGAGGACAAGCCAGTGGAGGAAATGGACAACCCAATAAAGGAGGAAACAATGGCAAGAACAATAATGGCAAGAGAAACCGACCTACCGGAAAACTGAACTGTGCAATCCTCGAGGAGGTGGATAATTCGGAGCATGCAGTGATAGGTACGCTCAATATCCTTACCAATCCCGACAAAGTTCTATTGATACTGGTGCAACTACTTCATTCATTTCTGAAGAATTTTGTGATAAGTTCAGGATTAGGAGGGCAATGTTAGAACGTCCTATGACCGTAGTTACGGCAGGAGGGAATGTGATTGTACGCCACATAAAACAAGATCAGGTTATCTTGATCTGTGGCTATACATATTTCGCAGACCTTTATGTGATTCCTTTGAAGGGAATTGCAGTAGTGCTGGGGATGGATTGGATGATGGAACACGGACCTCAGATTAATTGTGAGGAGAAAACTGTCTCAATCAAAACTCCAAGTGGAGCAAGGATAGTTTACCAGGCAAATAAACACAGTCATATCATGGTGGATTTGCAGTTGAATTCAATGAAAGAAGTTAAATTAGAAGAGATCCCTATAGTTAATGAATTCCAATATGTTTTTCCAACATAGTTACCGGGAATGCCACCAGACCGGGTGATAGAGTTCACAATTGACCTAATACATGGTACAACACCAATATCTCAGGAACCATATAAAATGGGACCCAAGGAGTTGAAAGAACTCAAGGAGCAAATTGATGAGTTAGCAAGAAAAGGATTTATACAGGAAAGTGTATCTCCATGGGGAACACCAGTAATCTTTGTGGATAAAAGAGATGGTGGAAGACGGATGTGTGGTGATTATAGAAATCTGAACAACGTGACTATCAAGAATAAGTATCCTTTACCAAGAATTCAAGATTTATTTGATCAAGTGAAAGGAAATGGAGTATTTTCAAAGATCGATTTAAGATCTAGATACCATCAAATCAAAATCAAGCCGGAAGATGTTCCCAAAACAGCATTTGTCTCAAGGTATGGACACCATGAGTATCTGGTAGTATCATTTGGTTTGACTAATGCACCGGCAATATTCATGAATCTGATGAACAAGATTTTCATGCCATATTTGGATAAGTTTGTCATCGTCTTTATTGATGATATTCTGATATATTCCAAGGATAAGGAAGAGCATGTTGACCATTTGAGAATAGCATTGCAGACTTTAAGAGAACATAAGCTTTATGCTAAGTTCAGTAAGTGTGAGTTCTGGTTAGATGAGGTAGAATTCCTCGGTCATGTGATCAGTAAGGATGGGATTGCTGTGAATCCATCTAAAGTTCAGTCGGTACTTGAATGGACTGCATCGACCAATGTGAAGCAAATTCGAGGTTTCTTAGGAATGGCTGGTTATTATCGGAGATTCATTGAAGGTTTCTCCAAAATAGCCGGACTAATGACCAAGTTATTAAGGAATAATACACCATTCAAGTGGGATGAGAAGTGTGAAGCAAGTTTCCAAGAGTTGAAGACTAGATTAACCACATCACCAATCTTAGCAGTTCCTGAGACAGGGAAGGACTTCACTATATATTGTGATGCATCTAAAGAAGGTTTGGGTTGTTTATTAATGCAAGATCGGAAAGTGATTGCTTATGGTTCAAGACAATTGAAACCACATGAAGTCAACTATCCAACCCATGATTTAGAGTTAGCAGCAGTAGTCTTTGCGCTGAAAGGATGGAGGCATTTTGTTTATGGAGCCAGATGTGAGTTATACAATGATCATAAAAGTCTCAAGTACTTCTTCACTCAAAAGGAATTGAACATGAGGCAGAAACGTTGGTTGTAATTAATCAAGGATTATGATTTAACAATCAATTACACCCCAGGGAAAGCAAATGTTGTAGCAGATGCTTTAAGCGGAAAGAGTGCAGATAGTCAGCCAAGCAATAGAGAGTTACCAAAAGAGTTACAAATGGACTTGGAAAGGTTAGAACTTCAATTCATCAGAACAGAGGTTCTTGGAGGATTAGCTACTATGCAGGTAGTTGTAGAGCAGGACAGTGATCTTAAGCAAGAAATTTTTAGACGACAAGAAGAGGATCCTTTTATCGCTGAGGAAATTCGGAGGATATTTCAAGGGCAAAAGTCAGTTTTTCGCCTTGGAAATTATGGATCTTTATGGTTACAAGATCGTCTATGCGTTCCAGATGTGACTGAGATCAGAAATGTCATACTCAAAGAAGCACATGATACCCCATATTCTATACATCCAGGGAGTACCGAGATGTATATGGATTTGAAAGAACTATTCTGGTGGAATAACATGAAAAGGGATATTGCTAAATATGTATCTGAATGCCATACTTGTCAAAGGGTGAAAGCTGAACATCAAAATCCAGCAGGACCATTACAACCCTTAGACATTCCTGAATGGAAATGGAAGGAAATAGGCATGGATTTTATCACAGGATT
The DNA here is from genome assembly GCA_916181665.1 of Avena sativa. Taxonomy (NCBI): domain Eukaryota; kingdom Viridiplantae; phylum Streptophyta; class Magnoliopsida; order Poales; family Poaceae; genus Avena; species Avena sativa. Next base: position 343,700,151 of record OV702280.1, on the reverse strand, counting down.
ACCTATGACACCAAAAAGGAAGGATATGATATGGGTAATAGTGGACAGACTTACTAAGAGTGCACATTTTATTCCAGTGAATCAAAAGGATAATGCCGAGAAGTTAGTTGAAGTATATGTTAAAGAGACAGTAAGTAAGCATGGAGTACCCAAAAAGATCGTAACTAATAGGGGATCAGTGTTTACTTCAGCATTTTGGAAGCAATTGCATGAAGCACTTGGTTCAAAGTTAGATTTCAGCACGACATATCATCCTGAGACAGGAGGTCAAACTAAAAGAACTAATCAAATACTAGAAGACATGTTGAGAGCTTGTGCACTAGATTTTGGAGGAACATGGGAAGATCACCTACCTTTGGCAGAATTTTCTTATAACAATAGCTATCAGAGTAGTCTGAAGGCAGCTCCATATGAGATTCTGTATGGAAGGAAGTGTAGATCACCAATATGTTGGTATGAACCTAGAAGCAACAAAGAATTTGCACTAGATTATATCAAGGAGAGACAAGACATCATTGATAAGATCAGGGATAGACTGAAAATAGCCCAGAGTAGGCAGAAAAGTTATGCGGATCAAAGCTGAAGATCATGACATCCAGAAGTAGGAGAGATGGTCTATTTGAAAGTAAGTCCAATGAAAGGAGTAAAAAGATTCGAAGTTAAAGGGAAATTGAGCCCAAGATACATCAGACCATTCAAGATACTAAGTCAAAATAGAACTATAGCTTATGCTTTAGAGTTACCATCAATACTGGCTCAAGTGCATAATGTTTTCCATGTGTCACAACTTCATAAATGTTTGAAAGTTCCAGATGATGCAATAACACATCAAGAGATAGAACTACAAGCAGACCTGACTTATATTGAAAAGCCTTGTAAGATTCTAGAGGAAAACTGGAAAAGATTGAGGAACAGAGCAATCAAATATTGCAAGGTACAATGGGAACATCACCCTGAGAGAGAAGCCACATGGGAGAAGGAAGAGGATTTAAGAAAAACTTATCCAGAACTATTCAGGTACATCTCCACAAACTTCGGGACGAAGTTTAATTTAAGGGGGGAAGTGTGTAACATCCCAGCATATAGGACCTAACGAAGGGTAGATTTAGGAATATGTATTGTTGCATGCATTCATTTGAGAAAATATGGGTAAAATTTTCGCCAAATAAAAACCTTGAGTGATCAATGTTTCTTTCTTACTTTGAGAGTAGGTTTAGTCTTAAAGTAGGATTGCTATAAACTTTGATATGATATTAAAGGAATTATGTGTGTTTTGAAATGAGTTTGGATTTGTAAAACTGAAGTGTTTTATAATTTAAATAATTTTGATATAAGATTTGAATCCTAAATTAATTAAGCAAATGGTATTATAACTTAAATCTTATCTAAAAACAATATTGTATATGAAATTCATTTTATATACATAAATAAGTTACAAAGAATGCACTTACTGAAGTTATTCAAAACTTCACAATTTACAAAAAGAATAAAGAAAAAGAATATTCTTTATTAATAAATATATAATCTTTATTACAAATGACCCAAATAAAGATTACAAGTATTATAAAAGAAAAATTACAAAAGATTAAGAAAATTACATTCATCTATCTACTAACTATCCTATATCTAAAACTACACTAAATCATCATCTTTATCTTTGTACCTGCAAAACAGAGAATAAATAAGAAAACAAAACAAGATTAGTGTTAGTATATTTCTCTCAGATATGTCAGTGAGATGCACTTGACAATCTCATCATTTAGAAATGTTAAAAAGGGGCAAGTTTCACCAAACTGAAAGATCTCATCTTTCATAAATTCAAGCCAAAATGCAAATGACAGCCAAAAGGGACCAATTCACCAGCCAAGGTGAAAATAGATTGGTAATAATAAGTTCAAATTTTCTGAACCTATCCACATGTGCATAGCAGGCATACAAGCTGCACGCACATAAGCATGCAATGGGTGTGATGTCAACCTCACAATGCACAACCAATATCACAAAACCACAGAACAGCCGTGGGGAAGCACATCAGTGCATCACTCCACTACACAACACACCACAACACAGCCAGGGTGAACAACAAGCAAACCAAGAACAGGAGCCAAAACCAACCACCCAGATCAACCCAAACATCACCAGGATGGTGACATAAGGAGGGGGATGGATCTGGTGGACAGCAAGGTCAAGCCCAGGAGGTAGGAGGAGCAGGCAAGCTCAAGAGCAAGCTCAGGAGCCCAGCAAAAGCATATCAAGATCCAGATAAAGATTAAGATCATCAATCTACTACATCCACATCAGAATCTGTGGTGAGCCTCACAAAACCATCACATGCTTTCATCAAAATATCTAAACAAAAGCATGTGTTGCTTTATGTAATGATCTCTCAATATGCACCCAAGAGGGGTGAATCTATCCTAGAGATATAAAGTATGAGGATAAGAAATCAAGCTCAACCACAAACACTAAACCCTCAGACCAGCATCACTGGGTTTAGTATTATTTTTGCAACTTAGATCATTTTCATTTGATCCTAACAGATCAGGGCACATCTCTCAAAGAGAGAGTAGCACCTCTAAATCTACAAGTTTCAAACAAACTATTGCCCAACTAACTAGGAATTACATCCTAGAGCCTCAGACCAACATCATAGGCAGAATACAGTGGTATCACAAGGACAAGTTCTTAATGATCTAAAACCAATCTTTACTTAGCTTCCACAGATAAAAGGAGACAACCACTACATATCATTTTCCTGAAGCCAAGTGCTAGGAATCAACTTTAAATTCATTTATACATCTGTTGGAATTATGCCCTAGAGGCAATAATAAAGATGTTATTATTATAATTCTTGTTCATGATAAAGTTTATACTCCATGCTAGAATTGTATTAAGCGGAAACTTTGATACTTGTGTGGTTTATGAACAACACCGTGTCCCTAGTACGCCTCTATGGACTAGCTCATTGATTAATGATGGTTAAGGTTTCCTAACCATAGATATGAGTTGTCGATTAATAATGAGATCATTTCATTAGGGGAATGATATGATGGACATACCCAAATTAAGTAGAGAATTAGATCGTGTCATCGTGTTCATCTTTGCAAAGCTTTTTCTTATGTCAAGTATTGTATTCCTTAGACCATGAGATAATACAACTCCCTGGTATCGGAAGAAAGCTTTGAGGTCATCAAACGTCATCCTATGTGAGGGTGATCATAAAGGTGTCTCTCAGGTGATCGGAAAGTACTTGTTGGGTTGTATGTATCAAGATGGAATTTGTCCCTCCCGAGTCGGAGAGATATACTTCGGGCCCACTCGGTAATCGATATCAACACCGCTTGCAAGCACGTGGTTAAGGAGTTAATCACAAAGTGATATCGGATTACGGAACGAGTAAAGTACTTGCTATGAACAAGATTGAACTAGGTATGCCGATACCAACGATCGAATCCCGGGCAAGTAAAATATCGCGAGACGAAGGGAATACATATATGGGATTAATTGAATCCTGGCATCATGGTTCATTCGATATGATCATCGATGAATATGTGGGAGTCAATATGGGTTTCTAGACCCCGTTGTTGATTATTGATAGAAGATCATGTCTGCATATTCTCGAACCCGTAGGGTCACATACTTAACGTGCTTCGACGCTAGGATAGAATGGATAGTTGGTTTATGAGTTTTTGTTCGGAGTCTCGGATGAGATCTAGGACATCACGAGAGGTTCCGGAATGGTCCGGAGAATAAGATTCATATAAAGGAAAGCAATTTTTGGATTTCGGAGTGTTTGGTATTGTACCGGAAGGTTCTAGAAGGTTCCGGAGTGGGACCAACGTGGGCCCACTTGTCGGGGGCCTGTGTGGGCCTAAGGGGGAGTGTCCTGGCTGCATTGGGCTAGGGGCGCAAGGCCCAGCCGGCCAACCTAGGGGAAACCCTAGGAGAGATCTTCTAGAAGGAGGGGGGAAACTTGCCCCCCACTCCAACCCTTGGGGCCGCCGCCCTAGGGCTTGGAGGAGGGGCCAAGGGGGCCGGATAACCCCCTATATAAGGTGGGCAGGGGCGCACCCCTCCCCCTACTCCTCCAACCCTAGCCGTCCTACTGCTGCCCTCCACCTCTCTCTCTCCCGACTGCGTGTAGGCGAAGCCCTGCTGCAGAAATTCTCCACCATAAGCACCACGCCGTCGTGTTGTAGATCCAATCTATTTCTCCACCCCACTTGCTGGACCAAGGAAGGAGGAGACTTCGCGACACCGTACGTGTGCATCTCTCGGAGGCACCATCACTTGTGGCGTTGGATCGGATCGGATCGCGAGGAGGAGAAGGTTAGTTCGACTACATCACCCATGTTCTGTTGAACGTTTCTGCTGTGCGATTTCTTCAAGGGTATGAAGATCTCATCTCTCTCTCTCGTTGATTACATCTCCTAGATTAGATCTTGGCTTTCTCGTTCGCATCCGTAGAATTTTTTTGATTTACTATGCTGCGAAACCCTTCAGTGGAATCAGAGCTAGATCTATGCTTAGATGTGTTTCACGAGTAGAACGCAACATGCTTGTTGCGGGCGTTGATAGTTTCTGTTGCAAGCCTCTTGTTGTGTATCTCTTATGGCGTGGAATAGTGAGATCGAAGCGGTCTAGGACAACTTTACGCGACCTCGTTCGCGAGACCGGCTCCGCACTTGACGTGTGGCTTGATCCACACATGCGGCTAGTGGATGCCAGTTTCTCTCACTATAGTAGTCATGGGATTTACACCGGATGTTAGCAACCATAATATCACCGTTGTGGCTTTCCGTAGGTAAGAATCGTTCTTAGCTTGTTACTCCCATAAGCCACGTAAAACATGCAACAACAAAGTAGAGGCGTCTAACTTGTTTTTGCAGGGAGTGTTTTGTGATATGGTATGGCTCAAGATATGATGTGTATGATGTATGCAATGATCATGTTTTGTAATAGTTCACGACTTGCATGTCGATGAGTTCACAACCGGCAGGAGCCATATGGTTGTCTTTATAATTATGTATGACATGTGTGTCAACTTCTTATACGCCATGTAATAGCTTTACTTTATCACTAAGTAGTTAGCAATAGTTGTAGTTGCTATTCGTGGTGGAGGCAATCATGATGGAGTGATGGAGATCATGCTGGCGCGCACAAGATGGAGATCATTGCGTGGAGATTGGCTATACCATGTCACATAAAATTATATGCATGTGATGTTTATCCTTTTATGTATCTTATTATGCTTAGATCGCGACGGTAGCATTATAAGATGATTCCTCACTTAAAGATCAAGAAAAAATTGTGTTCTCCCCATGTATGCACTGTTGCGAAAGTTCGTCGTGTTCAAGAACCTCGTGATGATCGGGTGCTATAAACTCTACGTTCACATACAATGGGTGCAAGCCAGTTTTGCACATGCGGAAATACTTGGGTTTGACTTGATGAGCCTAGCATGTACAGACATGGCCTCGGAACACACAAACCGAAAGGTTAAACATGAGTCATATGAATGATATGATCGACACTTTGTTGTCCACCATTGAAACCACATCTCTTGTCGTGAAGATCGGATTAGGTGTGATGAAGTTGGATCATGTTCACTAAAAAACTTGAGGGATGTTGAATTTAGTGGGAGTTCATCTAGTAATTTGATTAAGTTGAACTAGTTATCATGAACATAGTCTAAATTGTACTTGCAAATTTTGTAGATCAAATGGCTAAGTACAACTTCAACTTCAATGTTTTTGCTGAGAAAGAAAAGCTTAAGAACAATGGGTCTAACTTCACCAACTAGTTCTGAAATCTGAGAATCATTCTCGCTGGCGGACAAAAGGACTATGTACTAGAGAAAGCGCTAGGTGATGCCCCTGCTATTGATGCGCCGGCTGATGAAAAAGTTGTTTATCAGTCGCCCAAAGATGATTATGGAGTGATTAAGAGTACCATGTTGTTTTCTATGGAACCGGACCTTCAAAATCGTTTTGAGGAGTTCGCCGGGCCCTTTGAGATTCTTGAGGAACTAAAAACCATGTTTCAGACTCAGGCCCGTTCTAAGAGATATGCGATCTCTGAGAAGTTCTTTAACTGCAAGATGGAGGAAGGGAGTTCCATTAGTGAGCACGCCATTAAGATGTCGGGCTACATTCAACGTCTTGAGCAACTGGACTGCAAGATTCCAGAAGAGCTCAAGATTGACAGAGTTCTGCAATCACTCCCTCCTAGCTATAAAGGTTTTGTAGTTACTCACAGTAAAATTGGTTCCACTGATATGATCACTGAGCTCTTCGCTAAGCTGAAAGCTGCGGAGGTGGATATCAAGAAAGATAATCATGTGTTGATGGTCAACAAGGCCCCTAGCTTTAAGAAAGGTAAGGGTGCAAGGAAATCCTTCAAGAAAGGCAGCGGCAAGCGCGTTGCCCCTGCTGAGAAGAAGCTCAAGTCTGGACCTAAGTCGGACACTGAGTGCTTCTATTGCAAGGACAAGGGTCACTGGAAGCGCAACTGTCTGAAGTACTTAGCGGACAAGAAGGCTGGCACCATTAAAGGTATATTTGATATACATGTTATTGATGTTTACCTTACTAGTGCTCGTTGTAGTCCCTGGGTATTTGATACTGGTTCAGTTGCTAATATTTGTAACTCAAAACATGAGCTACGAAATAGACGGCGGCTACCAAGGGATGAGGTGACGATGCGCGTTGGCAATGGATCAAAAGTTGATGTGATGTACGTCGGCACGCTCTCCTTAGTTTTACCTTCGGGATTAGTTTTAAACCTTAATAAGTGTTATTATGTGCCTGCGTTAAGCATGAACATTATATCTAGATCATGTTTATTGCAAGACGGTTATTCATTTAAATCGGAGAATAATGGTTGTTCTATTTATATGAATAACATCTTTTATGGTCATGCACCTGTTGTGAATGGTTTATTTCTTCTGAATCTCGAAAGCAATGAAACGCACACCCATAACATTGAGGCTAAGAGATGCAAAGTAGATAGTGATAATCCAACTTAGTTGTGGCACTGCCGTCTAGGTCATATTGGTGTAAAACGCGTGAAGAAACTCCATTCTGAAGGACTTTTGGAGTCTCTTGATTTTGAATCAGTTGACACGTGCGAGCCGTGCCTCATGGGCAAGATGATCAAAACCCCGTTCTCCGGTATGATGGAGTGAGCAACGGACTTATTGGAAATCATACATACCGATGTATGCGGACCAATGAGTGTTTCGACGCGCGGTGGATATCGCTATTTTCTCACTTTTACTGATGACTTTAGTAGATATGGGTATATCTATTTAATGAAACATAAATCTGAATTATTTGAAAAGTTCAAAGAATTTCAGAACGAAGTGGAAAACCATCGTAACAGGAAAATTAAATTTCCGCGATCCGATCGTGGAGGTGAATATTTGAGTTATGATTTTCTCACGCATCTTAAAGCAACTGGAATCGTTTCGCAACTCACACCACCTGGAACACCACAGCGCAATGGTGTGTCTGAACGCCGGAATCGAACTCTATTAGATATGGTGCGATCAATGATGTCTCTTACAGATTTGCCGTTATCATTTTGGGGTTATGCATTAGAAACCGCTGCATTCACTTTAAATAGGGCACCATCTAAATCCATTGAGACGACACCGTATGAACTATGGTTTGGTGCTAAACCTAAGTTGTCGTTTCTTAAATTTTGGGGATGCGAAGCTTACGTCATGAAGTTGATGCCGGACAAGCTCGAACCCAACACGGAGAAATGCGTCTTCATAGGATACCCTAAGGAAACGATTGGGTATACCTTCTACCACAGATCCGAAGGCAAAGTGTTTGTTGCAAAGAACGGATCCTTTCTTGAGAAGGAGTTTCTCTCGAAAGAAGTGAGTGGGAGGAAGGTAGATCTAGACGAGGTTATTGAACCTTCTCTCGAGTTGGAGAGTAGCGCAACACCTGGAATTGTTCCAGTGCCGTCTGCACCAACAAGAGAGGAAGATAATGACGAGGATCATGAAACTTCCAACGATGCTACTACTAAAATTCGCAGGCCGATAAGGTCACGTGCCACTCCTGAATGGTACGGCAACCCTGTCTTACCCGTCTTGTTGTTAGACAACAGTGAACCTGCGAACTATGAGGAAGCAATGATGAGCCCAGACTCTGAGAAATGGCTAGAGGCCATGAAATCCGAATTGGGATCCATGAGAGAAAACCAAGTATGGACTTTGGTGGACCCTCCTAGCGACCGTAAGGTCGTTGAGTGCAAATGGATTTTCAAGAAGAAAACGGACGCGGATGGTAATGTTACTGTCTATAAAGCTCGGCTTGTCGCAAAAGGTTTTCGACAAGTTCAAGGTGTTGACTACGATGAGACTTTCTCTCCCGTAGCGATTTTTAAGTCCATTCGGATTTTATTAGCAATTGCTGCATTTCATGATTATGAAATATGGCAGATGAATGTCAAGACCGCGTTCCTCAATGGCAACATTGATGAAGAGTTGTATATGATGCAGCCCGAAGGTTTTGTCGATCCTAAGATGCTAATAAGGTGTGCAAACTTCAGCGTTCCATTTGTATATGATCGGAAAATACTTGTTGGGTTGTATGTATCGAGATGGAATTTGTCCCTCCCGAGTCGGAGAGATATACTTCGGGCCCACTCGGTAATCGATATCAACACCGCTTGCAAGCATGTGGTTAAGGAGTTAATCACAAAGTGATATCAGATTACGGAACGAGTAAAGTACTTGCTATGAACGAGATTGAACTAGGTACGCCGATACCAACGATCGAATCTCGGGCAAGTAAAATATCGCGAGACGAAGGGAATACATATATGGGATTAATTGAATCCTGGCATCGTGGTTCATCCGATATGATCATCGATGAATATGTGGGAGTCTATATGGGTTTCCAGACCCCGTTGTTGATTATTGATAGAAGATCATGTCTGCATATTCTCGAACCCGTAGGGTCACACACTTAACGTGCTTCGACGCTAGGATAGAATGGATAATTGGTTTATGAGTTTTTGTTCGGAGTCTCGAATGAGATCCAGGACATCACGAGAGGTTCCGGAATGGTCCGGAGAATAAGATTCATATAAAGTAAAGCAGTTTTTCGATTTCATAATCATTTCGGAGTGTTCGGTATTGTACCGGAAGGTTCTAGAAGGTTCCAGATTGGGACCAACGTGGGCCCACTTGTCGGGGGCCTGCGTGGGCCTAAGGGGGAGTGCCCTGGCCGCATTGGGCCAGGGGTACAAGGCCCCAAAGGCCCAGCCGGCCAGCCTAGGGGAAACCCTAGGGGAGATCTTCTAGAAGGAGGAGGGAAACTTGCCCCCCACTCCAACCCTTGGGGCCGCCGCCCTAGGGCTTGGAGGAGGGGCCAAGGGGACTGGACAGCCCCCTATATAAGGTGGGCAGTGGCGCACCCGTCCCCTACTCCTCCAACCCTAGCCGTCCTAATGCTGCCCTCCACCTCTCTCTCTCTCTCTCCCGACTGCGTGTAGGCGAAGCCCTGCTGCAGAAATTCTCCACCATAAGCACCACATCGTCGTGTTGTAGATCCAAACTATTTCTCCACCCCACTTGCTGGACCAAGGAAGTAGGAGACTTCACGGCACTGTACGTGTGCATCTCTCGGAGGCGCCGTCACTTGCGGCGTTGGATCGGATCGGATCGCGAGGAGGAGAAGGCTAGTTCGACTACTGTTGAAGATATGCCCTAGAGGCAATAATAAATATAGTTATTATTATATCTTTGTGTTTATGATAAATGTTTACATTCATGCTAATAATAGTATTAACAAGGAAACATTAATACTTGTGTGATTTGTAAACCTAATTTGAAGTCCCTAGTAAAGCCTCTTCATAATACTAGCTTGTTGGTTAATAAATGATTGTGGTTTCCCTATCATGAACATTGAGATGCTATTAACAACAAGATCTTATCGTTAGGAGAATGATATGATGGACATACTCCTATAGATAAGCGTAGCATAAAGATCAAGTCATTTTAATAGTTCAATTGCTATATGCTTTCTGATACATAGTAACCTAATTCCTTCGAGATCATGCATATCACCATCACCGGAAGGATGCTTTGATGACATCAAACACCACACCGTAACTGGGTGGCTATAAAGGTGGCATTGAGTGTTCGGAAAGTATTCGTTGAGACACATGGATCAAGAGTGGGATTTGTCCATCCATATGACGGATAGATATACTCTGGGCCCTCTCGGTGGAATATCATCCAATTGGCTTGCAAGCATGTGACTGGCTCACAAGGGATCACATGTCACATGAACGAGAAAAGAGTACTTATCAGTAACGAGGTTGAACTAGGTATACAGAGATACCGACGATCAAAATCTCGGATAAGTAAACTATCATGAGACAAAGGGAAATTGGTATCGTATGTAAGTGGTTCATTCGATCGCAAAGTAATCGTAGAAATATGTGGGAGCCATATGAATTTCCAGATTCCTCTATTGGTTATTGGTCGGAGAAGTGTCTCGATCATGTCCGCATAATTCACGAACCGTAGGGAGACACACTTAAGGATTCGACGTTGTTTGAGTAGTTATGGAATGATGAGTAAGAGACCGAATGTTGTTCGGAGTCTCGGATGGGATCCGGGATATCACGAGGAGATCCAGAATGGTCCGGAGAATAAGATTCATATAAGGAAAGTCCTGTTTCGGGGTTGGAGAGTGGTTCCGGTGTTTTCATCGGGAATGTTCTAGAAGGTTCCGGAATGTCCGGCACTCCGGAGAGGAAGGGTACATGAATGTGTCATAACAAGTTGGAATGGTTGCATCATGTACTAGGTGTCATCGCTGAACAAAATAAAGGGTTAAATCAAATCCTAGTTTGAAAAGTCAAACGCCAATTTGAAAAGTCAAACGACTATTTTGTTTGGTGGAGGGAGAGTAGGAAACCTACTTGGGGAGGAAGTCCCTCTCCCTCCACCGCGGGCCTTGGAAGCCGAGTTGGGGAGGGACTCCCCTCCCCTTGGCACACCCCCTCCACCTATATAAGGAGGGGCAGGGCTGTCCCTCCAAGACACACACCTAGCCCCTCTAAACCCTAACCCTAGCCGCCGCCGCCCACCATAGCCGCCGCCGCCCTAGGGTTTCTCCCAAGCCGCCGAGTTGGGGCTTCTAGTTGCCCTAGCCGCCGACCTAGCCCCTTCTACTTGGTGTGTCTAAACCCTAGATCACCGAGGCTCTCTCATAGACCACCATACTCGCTCCGGCTTAAGGCGAAGCCCTGCGAGATCTCCCCTCTACTTCCGGTACCACGCCGTCGTGCTGCCGGAATCGCGAGGAGAGTGCTACAACCTCCGCTGCCTGCTGGAACAAGGGAGAGGAAGGTCTTCGTCGAGTACCGAACGTGTGACCGACTGCGGAAGCATTGCCGGAACACAGCGCCGGAAGGATCGTCTACGCGATCTTGAGATCGGGAAGAGTACGACTACATCACCCACGAGAATCCGCTCTCGTTAAACACTTTGGAATCTTCGAGGGTGAGTTATTCTATCGACTCGTTGCTACAATCTAGTAGATATATCTTGGCTTGTTTGTTTGTATGCGGTCGAATTTTTTTGTTTTCCATGCTACGAACCCCTACAGTGGTATCAGAGCCGTGTCTATATGTAGATCTGTTGCACGAGTAGAACACAATGGTCATTGTGGGCGGTGGTGCTTTTATTATCAATTTCTTCTTGTGTACTTTGCATCTTGCGGTATGATGGGATGAAGCGGCCCGGGCTAACCTTACATGACATCGTTCATGAGACTTGCTCCACGCTCAACATGCAACTTGTATTGCATAAGTGGCTTTGCGGGTGTCTGTCTCTCCCATTATAGTATAGATCCAATTTACAACAGGCACTTGATAGTTCAAACATCAACGTTGTGGTTCTTGTTCGTAAGTTATATCGACACTTACTGAAAGCCCCAAACCACGTAAAACATGCAAAGAAATTAGAGGCGTCTAACTTTGTTTTGCAGGGGTGTGCTGTGATGTGATATGGCCATGATTGTGATTATATTTGATGTATGCAATGTTCCTTATTGTAAGTTGGCAAGCGGCAGGAGCCATATGGTTATCTTTAATTTATGTTAAGACCCGCATGTCTATTCAAAGTAGTTGTAATAGTTGAAGCCGGTGGACGACAACCATGGAGCAGCGTCATTGACCTTGATGCAATGCCGGTGATGATGGAGATCATGTTCGTGCTTGAAGATGGAGATCGGAAGCACAAAGAAGAAAGGCCATATCATATCACATATTATGAATTGCATGTGATGGTAATCCTTTATGCATCTTGTATTGCTTAGTTAACGACGGTAGCATTATAAGATGATCCCTCTTGCACATGAATTTCAAGTTCTATAGTGTTCATCCTTAGTGAGCACCGTTGCTAAAGCTTGTTGTTTCGAAGCACCACATGATGATTGGATGTGTTAGATTCTGCAAGTGTATACAACGTGAGCAAGCCAGATTTGCTTATGCGGAAGCTAAGGTTTGATCTTGACGAGCCTAGCATGTACATACATGATCTCGGAACATGGATCACCGAAAGGTAAAGCATGAATCATATAGTAGATATGATGAACATGTCGATTGTTCACCATTGAAGCTACATCAACTCTCGTGATGATCGGTGTTGATGTGGTGGATTTGCTTCGTGTGATCACTAAAACAATGTGAGGGATATTGTTTTGAGTGGGAGTTCACCTAGATTAATTTAACTATTAATTAGAACTCAATTTGTCATAAACTTAGTCTAAACTATTGCAAATATGTTGTAGATCAATGGCGCCCCCTACCATCAATTTTAATGCGTTCCTAGAGAAAGAAAAGTTGAAAAACAATGGAAGCAACTTCGCGGATTGGTTCCGCAATTTGAGGATTGTCCTCAATGCTGGTAATTTGACCTATGTGTTGGATGCACCGCTGGGTGACCCGCCTGTAGCTGATGCTACCGATGAAGTAAAGAATGTTTACCTCGCTCGGAAGAATCAGTACTCCACAGTTCAGTGTGCTATCTTGTATGGTTTAAAATCGAAGCTTCAGAAAAGGTTTGAGAATTCAGACCCACATGATATTGTCCGTGAACTCAAACTGATTTTTGAGACTCACACGGCAGTTGAGAGCTATGAGGCTTCTGAAAAGTTCTTTAACTGCAAGATGGAAGAGGGCAGCTCCATCAGTGAGCATGTGCTTAAGATGTCTGGGCACACAAACAAACTTCAAAGCTTGGGTATAGTGATTCCTAATGCTTTGTGGATTCACCGTGTCCTCCAATCACTACCACCAAGTTACAAGAACTTTGTGATGAACTACAATATGCAAAGCATGAACAAGCAGTTGCCAGAACTCTTCTCCATGTTAAAATCTACAGAAATGGAGATCAAGAAAGAGCACCAAGTGTTGATGGTCAATAAGTCCACCAAATTCAAGAAAGGCAAGTCTAAGCAAAAGGTACACTTCAAGAAGGGTGGTAGGAAAGTTACCGCACCGACGAAGAAGACCAAGGCTGGACCTAAGCCTGATACAGAGTGCTTTTACTGCAATGGAGAAGGTCACTGGAAGCAGAATTGCCCAAAGTACTTGGCGGATTTGAAGAACGGCAACATCAAGAAGAAAGGTATATCCGATATACATGTTATTGATGTGTATCTCACTAGTACTCGTAGTAGTGCCTGGGTATTTGATACTGGTTCGGTTGCTCATATTTGTAACTCGAAACAGGTGCTGCAGAATAAACGGAAGCTAGCGAAGAACGAGGTGACGATGCGCGTGGGAAACGGATCAAAGGTTGATGTGATCACGGTCGGCACGCTACCTCTTATTCTACCATCGGGATTAGTTTTATACTTAAATAATTGTTATTTGGTGCCTACGTTAAGCATGAACATTATATCGGGATCTTGTTTATTGCGAGACGGTTACTTGTTTAAGTCCGAGAATAATGGTTGTTCGATTTATATGAGTAATATGTTTTATGCACATGCACCTTTGATAGATGGTCTATTCTTATTGAATCTCGATAGTGGAAATACACATATTAATAACATTGAAGCTAAACGTTTGAAATCGAGCGATAACTCGACCTATATGTGGCACTGTCGTCTTGGTCACATTGGATTGAAGCGTATGAAGAAACTCCATTCCGATGGACTTCTTGAATCACTTGATTTCGAATCACTTGAAAGATGCGAAGCATGTCTGATGGGTAAAATGACTAAGACTCCATTTTCTGGTATGATGGAGCGAGCTACGGACTTATTGGAAATCATACATACCGATGTGTGTGGTCCAATGAGTGTAGCATCGCGCGGTGGTTATCGTTATGTTCTTACCTTCACGGATGACTTGAGTAGATATGGGTATATCTATTTCATGAAACATAAGTCCGAAACTTTCGAGAAGTTTAAGGAATTTCAAAGTGAGGTTGAGAATCAATGTAACAAGAAGATTAAATTTCTACGATCTGATCGTGGAGGTGAATATCTAAGTTACGAGTTTGGCGAGCATTTGAAGAAATGCGGAATACTTTCACAATTGACACCGCCGGGAACACCACAGCGTAATGGTGTGTCCGAACATCGTAATCAAACTCTCTTAGATATGGTTCATTCTATGATGTCACTTACAGATTTACCGCTATCATTTTGGGGTTATGCATTAGAAACAGCCGCATTCACTTTAAATAGGGCACCATCTAAATCCGTTGAAACGACACCGTATGAATTATGGTTTGGAAGAAACCTAAATTGTCGTTCCTTCAAGTTTGGGGATGCGAAGCCTATGTAAAGAAGTTACAGCCGGACAAGCTTGAACCCAAAGCGGAAAAAATGCGTCTTCATAGGATACCCAAAGGAAACTATTGGGTATACCTTCTATCATAGATCCGAAGGCAAAATCTTCGTTGCCAAGAATGGATCCTTTCTAGAGAAGGAATTTCTCTCGAAAGAAGTGACTAGAAGGAAAGTAGAACTCGACGAGGTTGTCGAACCTTCTCTCGAACTTGTGAGTAGCGCAGCACCGGAAGAAGTTCCTGTGGTGCCTGCACCAATAAGAGAGGAAGCTAATGATGATGATCATGAAACTTCGGTTGTAGTTGCTACAGAGCCTCGCAGGTCAACGAGAACTCGTACCACTCCTGATTGGTATGATCCCGTTATGAGTGTCATGTTGGTGGACAACACCGATGACCCTGCGACATATGATGAAGCGATGATGAGCCCAGATTACAATAAATGGCAAGAAGCCATGAAATCCGAGATTGGATCCATGTACGAAAACCAAGTATGGACTTTGGTGGAATTACCGGATGGCCGGAAGGCTGTCGAGAATAAATGGATTTTCAAGAAGAAAACAAATGCTGATGGTAATATTACTATCTATAAAGCTCGACTTGTCACAAAAGGGTTTCGACAAATTCAAGGAGTTGACTACGATGAGACTTTCTCACCTGTAGCGAAGCTAAAGTCCGTGAGTATTATGTTAGCAATCGCTGCATATTATGATTATGAGATATGGCAGATGGATGTCAAAACAGCGTTCCAATGGAGACATTGATGAAGAGTTGTATATGATGCAACCCAAAGGTTTTGTCGATCCTAAAGATGCTAACAAGGTATGCAAACTTCAACGGTCCATATATGGATTGAAGCAAGCATCCCGAAGTTGGAATCAATGTTTTGATAAGGTGATCAAAAGTTTTGGTTTTATACAAACTTATGGAGAAGCTTGTATTTACAAGAAAGTGAGTGGGAGCTCTGTAGCATTCTTAATACTATATGTAGATGACATATTGTTGATTGGAAATGATGTAGACCTTCTTAATAGTGTCAAGGAATATTTGAATAATAGTTTTTCAATGAAAGATCTTGGCAAAGAAGCTTACATATTAGGCATAAAGATTTATAGAGATAGATCGAGACGCCTAATATCATTGTCACAAAGTACATATTTGGACAAAGTTCTAAAGAGGTTTGGAATGGTAGATAGCAAGAAAGGGTTCTTGCCCATGTTGCCCAATACGACCTTGAGTAAAACTCAAAGTCCAACAATGACAGAAGATAGAGAAAGGATGAGTAAAACTCCCTATGCCTCAGCCATAGGATCTCTAATGTATGCCATGCTATGTACTAGACCCGACATTGCATATGCTGTTAGTTTGACTAGCAGATATCAAAGTGATACAGGAGTGGATCATTGGACAGCGGTCAAAAACATCCTTAAGTACTTGAGAAGAACTAAGGATATGGTTCTTTCTTATGGAGGTGATGAACAACTCGTTGTTAATGGTTACACCGATGCTAGTTGGAAGACGGATACAGATGATTCTAAATCACAATCTGGATACGTATTTACTTTGAATGGTGCATCAGTTAGCTGGAGGAGTGCAAAGCAAAGCGTTGTGGCGAGATCTTCAACTGAATCGGAATACATGGCTGCTTCGGAGGCTTCGCAAGAAGCGATATGGATGAAAGAGTTCATTACAGAGCTCGGTGTGGTTCCAAGTGCGCTGGACCCAATGTCTATCTACTGTGATAACATGGGCGCCATAGCCAATGCTCAAGAACCAATGGCACACAAGAAGCTGAAGCACATCAAGCTACGTTTCCACGCTATTCGAGAACATGTCCAAGATGGTGACATAAAGATTTGCAAAGTACACACAGATCTGAATGTGGCGGATCCGTTGACTAAACCTCTCCCGAGGGCAAAACATGACCAACACCAAACTGCCATGGGTGTTCGGTATATTACCATGTAATCTAGATTAGTTGACTCTAGTGCAAGTGGGAGACTGTTGGAGATATGCCCTAGAGGCAATAATAAATATAGTTATTATTATATCTTTGTGTTTATGATAAATGTTTACATTCATGCTAATAATAGTATTAACAAGGAAACATTAATACTTGTGTGATTTGTAAACCTAATTTGAAGTCCCTAGTAAAGCCTCTTCATAATACTAGCTTGTTGGTTAATAAATGATTGTGGTTTCCCTATCATGAACATTGAGATGTTATCAACAACAAGATCATATCGTTAGGAGAATGATATGATGGACATACTCCTATAGATAAGCGTAGCATAAAGATCAAGTCATTTTAATAGTTCAATTGCTATATGCTTTCTGATACATAGTAACCTAATTCCTTCGACCATGAGATCATGCATATCACCATCACCGGAAGGATGCTTTTATGACATCAAACACCACACCGTAACTGGGTGGCTATAAAGGTGGCATTGAGTGTTCGGAAAGTATTGGTTGAGACACATGGATCAAGAGTGGGATTTGTCCATCCATATGACTGATAGATATACTCTGGGCCCTCTCGGTGGAATATCATCCAATTGGCTTGCAAGCATGTGACTGGCTCACAAGGGATCACATGTCACATGAACGAGAAAAGAGTACTTATCAGTAACGAGGTTGAACTAGGTATGCAGAGATACCGACGATCAAAACCTCGGATAAGTAAACTATCGTGAGACAAAGGGAAATTGGTATCGTATGTAAGTGGTTCATTCGATCGCAAAGTAATCGTAGAAATATGTGGGAGCCATATGAATTTCCAGATTCCTCTATTGGTTATTGTTCGGAGAAGTGTCTCGATCATGTCCGCATAATTCACGAACCGTAGGGAGACACACTTAAGGATTCGACGTTGTTTGAGTAGTTATGGAATGATGAGTAAGAGACCGAATGTTTTTCGGAGTCTCGGACGGGATCCGGGATATCACGAGGAGATCTAGAATGGTCCGGAGAATAAGATTCATATAAGGAAAGTCCTGTTTCGCGGTTGGAGAATGGTTCCGGTGTTTTCATCGGGAATGTTCTAGAAGGTTCCGGAATGTCCGGCACTCCGGAGAGGAAGGGTACATGAATGTGTCATAACAAGTTGGAATGGTTGCATCATGTACTAGGTGTCATCGCTGAACAAAATAAAGGGTTAAATCAAATCCTAGTTTGAAAAGTCAAACGCCAATTTGAAAAGTCAAACGGCTATTTTGTTTGGTGGAGGAAGAGTAGGAAACCTACCTGGGGAGGAAGTCCCTCTCCCTCCACCGCCGGCCTTGGAAGCCGAGTTGGGGAGGGACTCCCCTCCCCTTGGCGCGCCCCCTCCACCTATATAAGGAGGGGCAGGGCTGTCCCTCCAAGACACACACCAAGCCCCTCTAAACCCTAACCCTAGCCGCCGCCCACCATAGCCGCCGCCCTAGGGTTTCTCCCAAGCCGCCGAGTTGGGGCTTCTAGTTTCCCTATCCGCCGGCCTAGCCCCTTCTACTTGGTGTGTCTAAACCCTAGATCACCGAGGCTCTCTCATAGTCCACCATACTCGCTCCGGCTTAAGGCGAAGCCCTACGAGATCTCCCCTCTACTTCCGGTACCACGCCGTCGTGCTGCCGGAATCGCGAGGAGAGTGCTACAACCTCCGCTGCCTGCTGGAACAAGGGAGAGGAAGGTCTTCGTCGAGTACCGAACGTGTGACCGACTGCGGAAGCGCTGCCGGAATGCAGCGCCAGAAGGATCGTCTACGCGATCTTGAGATAGGGAAGAGTACGACTACATTACCCGCGAGAATCCGCTCTCGTTAAACACTTTGGAATCTTCGAGGGTGAGTTATTCTATCGACTCGTTGCTACAATCTAGTAGATAGATCTTGGCTTGTTTGTTTGCATGCGGTAGAATTTTTTTGTTTTCCATGCTACGAACCCCTACAACTACATCCCCACGTTCTGTTGTACGTTTCTGCTGTGCGATTTCTTCAAGGGTATGAAGATCTCATCTATTTCTCTCGTTGATTGCATCTCCTAGATTAGATCTTGGTTTTCTCGTTCGCATCCGTAGAATTTTTTTGATTTACTATGCTGCGAAACCCTTCAACATCCACAGAAATCATTGCAAGCAATGATTTGATTCAGTGAGTATTATCTCAGACAACACACCACAGAACAGCCAGGGTGAACAGCAAGCAAACCAAGAACACACCACAACACAGCCAGGGTGAACATCAAGCAAACCAAGAACAGCAGCCAAAACCAACCACCCAGATCAACCCAAACATCACCAGGATGGTGACATAAGGAGGGGGATGGATCTGGTGGACAGCAAGGTCAAGCCCAGGAGCTAGGAGGAGTAGGCAAGCTCAAAAGCAAGCTCAGGAGCCCATCAAAAGCAGATCAAGATCCAGATCCAGATCCAGATCAAGATCAAGATCATTAATCTACTACATCCACATCAGAATCTATGGTGAGCCTCACAAAACCATCACATGCTTTCATCAGAATATCTAAACAAAAGCATGTGTTGCTTTATGTAATGATCTCTCAATATGCACCCAAGAGGGGTGAATCTATCCTAGAGATCTCAAGTATAAGGATAAGAAATCAAGCTCAACCACAAACACTAAACCCTCAGACCAGTATCACTGGGTTCAGTATTATTTTTGCAACTTAGATCATTTTCATTTGATCCTAACAGATTAGGGCACATCTCTCAGAGATAGAGAGTAGCACCTCTAAATCTACAAGTTTCAAACAAACTATTGCCCAACTAACTAGGAATTACATCCTAGAGCCTCAGACCAACATCATAGGCAGAATACAGTGGTATCACAAGGACAACTTCTTAATGAGCTAAAACCAATCTTTACTTAGCTTCCACACATAAAAGGAGACAACCACTACATATCATTTTCCTGAAGCCAATTGCGAGGAATCAACTTTAAATTCATTTATACATCCACAGAAATCATTGCAAGCAATGATTTGATTCACTGAGTATAATTGCAGAAAGCAACTACTGTCAGTATAAGCAATCTGACAGTAGAGTAAACTCTTAAATCAACAACATAATCCAATCAATAATTTCATTGATACACTAGCATGGATCATGGTGGATTACCACTAGAATTAATCTGACAGGCAACTAGTATCATCAAAGCCATTATCAACCATTAACCACAACAGAGAATCATTTCCCATGATCAGATATGAACCATACTAGATCTTAAGCATCATAGGTATGAACCCTAATTAGAGCAAGAACTCTAATCCAGAGATAAACTCAACCAGCACATAGTCACTCGACATGAAAGCCACTAGATACACAGGGAAAATCATGGCAGTACCATGGACAAACACCACAAAGATAACTTACCCGAGGTCCTCGCTGATGAATCGAAGAGGAAGCAGAGAGGCCGACGCACCGCGGCGGCACATGGAGCACCCAGAGGGGCGCTGCAACCTGCACCTGCCACGTCGGCGTCCGCAACAGCGCACGAGACCAGCACACCACCGCAGGGTTCGGGAATGGGGTGGATCTGACCACGGGGAAGCCCTAGGGTCAAATCCAAGTGGATAGAACGAACGAGCGTCGTCGACAACCCCAACTCGCACCACGACGGCGGCCAGAACGGCCGACGACGGCGAGAATCGACGGTGGCGGCATCGCCGGCCACGGGGGCGAGTTAGAGGAGGAGGAGATAAGGTCGAGAGAGGGAGGAGGCAGAGTGGGCTGGGTGGGCCAAAACCCTTCGAGGTAGTCATTTGACCCTGCCCTATTGGGCCACCGTGGCCCAATAAGCCCAAGGGGTCAGCCCAGGTTATTTAATAAATCTTTTTATTAATTGGAAAAGACCAAAATACCCCTGACCTTAATAAAATTATAGAAAATAAAATAATAGTCCAAAAATTATAAATAAAACATTTTTGGATTCACAATAATTCACTCTGTTCAAATATAATAAAATATAAATTCTTGAACACTTAAATTTTTATAAGAATTGTGTAATTTAAATATTCCTTATGGAATTTTACAAAATTATTGAAAGGTGGTAAAAATAAATAAAAATCACTTTCATTATGTATTAATATTATAGTATTTTTAAAAAATACTAAATAAATATTTGATAATAAATTTTAAAGTATAATTAATAATTCCTAAAAGAATTATTAAATCAATAAAAGTCAAATAAAGGGAAATAAAATAAAATAACTCGATACATGTTATAAATATTAAAAAGAAATATTTATAAATCCTTTATTACTCAAAAAGGAACTTTTGGGGTAAATGCATATAAATTTAAATAATGCATTGCATTACTTGCATAATCATTTTGCTTCTTTAAATATTGTCCTTACCGGGCAATAATGATGTTTTGTAGAACTAGAAGCTCAAGGTCTAGTGCAAGCATCAGACTTCACTACCTTGCCATCACAAGGCAAGTTCATCACTTGCTCATGTCCTTTGAAGAGTCTTTATCAAAGTATTTGCAAATTGTGTGTTATCATATATGCTATAAAAGAAAGAAAATATTATTTTCCCAAATAAAGAAATTATAGATACCATCCTAAATGGTGATATGATGGAGCAATAGAACTTAGAGTTCTAATTGCAACAATAATGATCAAGTAGGAACTTAATAACCCCTGACATCAGTGATTCTAGCGCCGTATATTACGCATTAGCCATGAGATTTGGAATGGGACAGAGAAGTCAGATGTATCTTCTTCTTCTTGCATGAAGCCGGATGTGCAGGTCGTGGCTGTTATCCTGGTAGCGTGCATATTAATTGGTAATTCGTAGAGGATATGTAGCATATGGGTGGGAACCCTCAACGTCCCATGATAGTTCTGGCATCTAACGGTTTGTACAAACCATTGCCGTAATTCATTATGTGGGCATGGTGTACACCAAGGAGGCATGCGAGGTCGCGAAGGGGGCAGTGATTGTCTTGGACCAACTACTAGGCCCCACATCATGGAATTGTGGACGGGAAAGTACGCTCGGTTGTGCAACAAGGAGTTGATCTCTCATGGGTAAAGTAACACACCTCTGCAGAGTGTAAGAACTATAACTTGTTACTCCATGTTCCGTGAAGGAGCTACGAACGCGGCAGGAAAGGAACTCCATGAAAGTTCTGGTCAACCTGTGAAGGATGATTGTCATAGTTTTTCGTGAATAAAATCAACCTTTGAAGAAAGATTTACAAAAGATGCATAGTGCCAAGGATTTATAATCCGAGGTGGTAGTTAGAGCATCAAACTTCCCACCTTGCATATAATGAACTTGTTGGGTAACGATGTTACTCATCCTTTCCTTTGATCCCTTGCTTAGACTCTGAGGATCCCGAAGACGTGCCAATGTATGCAGCCAAATGCCAAGAAGACGTGTTCTATGAGGAACCTGATCTATTCGGAGGAGTTGAAGGCGTGGACTACGAGATCCGCTATGGTGTTGATGAGAACGAGTCCACTTAAGTGTCTAGTTAGTAGTAACTAATGGAGCCGAGCGGCATAAACTCTATAGAATAAGCTGTTGAGCCCCACTCCTAGACAGAGTTGCTACTTTTAAATTTCCGCTGAACACTTTATATTTTGGTTTGTAAGTTGGATCTTTTGGAAGTCTTGAACTTCTGGTATTATAATAATAATAATAATAATGTGTACTTTTGTAATATGGACCCGCAATGTTTCTGCTGTACAACTCTAAGGGATGTGATATTTACGGAACGGTGTTCTGTGGATGTCATGTCAACGACTATAGTGTACTACACATGCAGTGGTATGCTGGGTCACCGCAGAAGTACTTCCTTCGTAAAAAGTGAGATGTCGCAGATCTGCCTAGATTCATGTGTACCTATACATATGAATCTAGATGAATCTTCGACGCCCTTTTTAAACCAAGGTAGTAAGTAGGATTTTTCGAAAGGAAGGCAACATCTTTGCCTTATTTTTTAATTCAGAAGGAAGTGCCTACAGTAGTTAATTTGAGGGAAACCGGATGAAAACCAATACAAAAGGCCAAGGCCACCCACGAAACATGGCCACAGACACCCTTGCCGACAACTCATCGGAGACGACAAATGACACCAACCATACAATACAAACACAAACAACCGTGGCTCGCTCTGTCAAACTAGCCGATCCCACGCCACTGCCGAAGAGAAGAAGTCGTGATCGGGCGACGAACCGCGACGACCGAGTGGAGAATGGCGTGGTCTTCTGGTCGTTCTTCTGCTCCTGGCTTCCGCGAAGTTGACAGAAGAAGCAGGCGGGCATAATCAAGGTCACCTGTGTTGTATCAGGAGAACGTGATGGCGTTTGAGCCAGTGAGGTTGTGTCAGTACAATCCGCGCAGTAAGGCTCCTAGGTGCATATCGTGGAGTGCTTAGAACCCTGGAAGGAGGTACTACCCCTGCGTTGGTGCCGTGGTGATCTTTGTTTTTTTTGTGATTATTGTTTCCTTGACCTCTCTGATTCATATTGTTTTTGGAAATTTGAACATAATGGGTCTGGATGTGGTTATGTTGAATGGCATGATCCCCTTTGCCTATGTTTTGGAGTGAATTGATTGGTGATTTGCATGATAAAGTGTGGAGGCCGCAGGGTGAATAAACCTTCATTCGTCAGTTTGAGGAAGGCGAAAGTGAAGCAATGCTCTAGGCTATGCAATATCAGCTTAAAGAGTAGAACGCAAAGCTAGTTGCTATCAAGGGGTAATATGAGAATGTAGTGTTCATTTTCATTATGTTTGTGTTAGGTTTAGTGTCAGTGAAGATTTTTATTTAGTGAAGTTGTATGGTGAAATTGTGAGTGTGATGAAGTAGTCCATAGTGTGCTGTAGACCGAGGCCGACACTTTGATGTAGCACCACCATCCATGGCCTCCACTCCTGCCTCCACCTCCCCTGACCATGGAGCCACCCTGCCGAACCGACTAATCTGAAGGACTAAGAACTCGAAGGTGACTCCTCCAAGAAGGCCGCAATATCGTCGTTTGCTCTAGATGGAGCTTAGGTTCTCACCTGGTGATGTTGGCCCCACTCGAGTCGATTGGGATCGAAAACTCCACAACAACGCCTACACGAAGAAGGATGACTGAAGTCAGTGCAAGGCTTTCTTATGGATAGCGACCCAACCGTGAAGCAAGAGAGTCATCAAGTCGGGTAACTTGCCTCTGCCACCACCGACCACCAGTATCCACAAATACACCTTCTCCAACACAACACTGTGACCACTCGGGCATAGATAGGGCCCGCCACACCCGCGCGCCACCAACCAAATGGGGATTTGTTACATAGGCGTTCTTTTTTTGCTACACAGCTATGTTCAAAACGTTGCATTTTTTACAACTTTTACGCGCCACATGATAATGTTGCAACGATGTTGCATAAGCCCAAACAAAATGTATCTTGCCCTTGGGATATTTTTGCTGCATCAGTCAAACGTCTTAGATTTGTTCTTTTAAGGGGACCTGACAGTGCGGCTAATTCCTAGGGCTGGCCTAAGTAAATCAATTAATTAAGATGAATTTGACGTGTACCTACCTACCTATAGTATTTTTTCAAAAGTTAAATTTGACGTGCCACCTACCTGTCGTGCGCAAGTTCTCTTTCGTCCTACTACTTGCCATTTTTCCTATTTTATCAGACCTGACACATATATGGAAATGAGATCCGTACCTAAACTAAGCCGCTTTCACTCGCTTACCTGTGTGCACGATTAATATCAGCCGCGGCATTTTGTCGGTCCAACAACTAGCTAGCTTCGTCATAAAACTTATGAGTTGGATATATCTGGATTCATATATAAACTGTTTATTTTCTTAAACTCCGTCCAGTTTTCCCATGTTTGTTTTCTCCACCGACACCGGTGGCTATCATCATCACAAGCCATCGTGGCGAAGTGTTCAGATCGTTCGCGAACCATGCCAATGTTTCGAGTGTTATGTTTTATACTGTCTGATTACGTTTCTCCTTCTTAATTAACGCGTCCTGCTTGGTCACCTGTCTTGGTGTTGCATGTTTCAGACGTAGTTTTCTCGTGGTGAATTCTAACTTGATTACTAGTTTGGTTGGTTCAGCTCAACAGGTTGCCGTTGTAGATTAGTGATGCCAGTCGATCGCAGTCATTCACTGATAACGCAACGAAAATGCCGTACAAAACCAGCAATATAAGCACTGCCCTTTTCAACTCTGTCGGTACGCTCTGCTGATACTGATTACACGACTGGTGACATTGCACATGGAGAATGTCAAAGAATCTGATAAAAAATGTATGCCCAAGTTTCCGTGATTGGCAGAGAAATGTAGGGTCCGCCATGTCAACAGAAATTTCTTTTCAAAACTTGGGAAATCAGAGATCACAATCCATGCACGGTATGGAGCGAAAGGCTTTAGGGCACTCACGGTGTGTAGCCAAATCTAATTTCAAATTGACCTTTTGGCTTTTAAAACTAGTTCCCTACATTATGGAAGTAGTTCCAAATAGAGGAAAACTGGGAAACGGGCGCACAAAGGTGTTCCGATGCTAAATTCTGCCCATGCAATATTTTATGGTATCTCTCTTATTAAAAGCATTCTTGTGCATGCATTGTGCTAAGCAAAGCAAGCACTTTGTGGCATGCACGATCGATGGTGAGAAAGAGATGGTGAGAAAGAATGACTATTTTTTACTCAGTGGTGGGACCATGTAGAACAGACATTTGGAACTACTACACTGTGGTACTCTAGCCAAATTTCATGCGATAGCCAAATTCTACTTTTTTGCCCATTTAGCGATGACAACGCTGTGGCTACCCTCAGAGATCATAATCCATGCACGGTTGGTACGGAGCGAAAGGTCTCTTTAGGCAAGACCAACGCATAGCTTACTGCCCTATCAGAGACTGTCAGAGCCACCTAGTTTGGGATGCCAGCATGTTAAGAAAAAGGGGGCCCGAGGGTGACAGGAGATGGGGTCCTCATTTAAAAGAAAGAAAAAATAAAGCAGAGAAGGAAAAGGGTGGTGCTACGCGTCCTCTAGGGATCAAAATTTCCGATCCCCGGTCCTCCTGCTGACACGTGTCCTTCTAATCCCGCATTTGCTACACTAAATCTCGCTTTTGCTACATAATACCCAGATTTTCTACACTGTAGCAAAAACGGTTCATGCAAAAACAGAACAAAACACACAACCCTAGCCGGAGACCGCACCAGAAAACTCGTCGGAGACTTTGTAGCAAAAAAAGTACTAATGTAGCAAAACCGACTTCGCCGGAAAATATAATCTGAGACTCGCCAAAAAAACCTCGCTAGAAACCTTGTAGCAAAAAAATTACGCTATTGTAGCAAAATCACAGAAGGGTGGTAGCAAACAAAATATGCTATTGTAGCAAAAAAAAAAAGATTTCGCGAAAGACATCGCCGAAGACCTTTTACCAAAAAATTTGCTCCCTAGCAAAACGACTTCTCCGAAGACTATCGTTGATCATCTTGTAGCAAAAGCTTTACAATATTATAGCAAAAACACACAACAGTTGGAGCAATAAAAATATATATGTAGCAAATCCCGTGGCCGAAGCAAGAAAATTCCCAACATGAAATCCGCCACTTCGTCTGTAGCAAATCCATCGGCCGTTGGTAGCAATGACGATGTCCGTCGGTAGCTAAAACATCGACCGTCTGTAGCAAAATCTCTCGGGGTGCCACATCGAAGCAGTGTTCCTCGCTAGTGGTCGGAACAGCGGGGCGACGACCCGTGCTCGCCATCTCGCTGCGTCGGTGCTCCACTTTTGGGGCAGCCAGCTCTGGCCGGCAAGACGGGAAGAG
Organism: Avena sativa; assembly: GCA_916181665.1. NCBI lineage: Eukaryota > Viridiplantae > Streptophyta > Magnoliopsida > Poales > Poaceae > Avena > Avena sativa. The sequence continues at coordinate 343,673,513 of OV702280.1, read as the reverse complement.
GCGAGCTCCTGCGGTGCTGTGGTGCTGGGCACGAGCGGGCGCCACGTGGTCCGGCCGCACGCGAGCTCCGGCAACGCACTGTTGGAGATATGCCCTAGAGGCAATAATAAATGTAATTATTATTATATCTGTGTGTTTATGATAAATGTTTACATTCATGCTATAACAGTATTAACCGGAAACATTAATACTTGTGTGATTTGTAAACTAAATTAGAGTCCCTAGTAAAACCTCTTTAATAATACTAGCTTCTTGGTTAATAGATGGTCGTGGTTTCTTGATCATGAACATTGAGATGTTATTAACAACGAGATCATATCATTAGGAGAATGGTATGATGGACATACTCCTATAGATAAGCGTAGCATAAAGGTCAAGTCATTTTAATAGTTCGTTTGCTATAAGCTTTCTGATACATAGTAACATAATTCCTTCGACCATGAGATCATGCTAATCACCATCACCGGAAGGATGCTTTTATGACATCAAACACCACACCGTAACTGGGTGGCTATAAAGGTGGCATTGAGTATTCGGAAAGTATGGGTTGATGCACATGGATCAAGAGTGGGATTTGTCCATCCATATGACGAATAGATATACTCTGGGCCCTCTAGGTGGAATGTCATCCAATTGGCTTGCAAGCATGTGACTGGCTCACAAGGGATCACATATCACGGGAACAAGAAAAGAGTACTTATCAACAACGAGGTTGAACTAGGTATGCAGAGATACCGACGATCAAAACCTCGGATAAGTAAACTATCGTGAGACAAAGGGAAATTGGTATCGTATGTAAGTGCTTCATTCGATTGCAAAGTAATCATAGAAATATGTGGGAGCCATATGAATTTCCAGATTCCTCTATTGGTTATTGATCGGAGAAGTGTTTCGGTCATGTCCGCATAATTCACGAACCGTAGGGAGACACACTTAAGGATTCGATGTTGTTGTGTAGTTATGGAATGATGAGTAAGAGACCAAATGTTGTTCGGAGTCTCGGATGGGATCCGGTATATCACGAGGAGATCTGGAATGGTCCGGAGAATAACATTCATATAAGGAAAGTCCTATTTCGGAGTTCGGAAATGATTTCGGTGTTTTCACCGAGAATGTTCTAGAAGGGTCTGGAAGGTCCGGCACTCCGGAAGGGGAAGAGTACATGAATGTGTCATGACAATGTGGAATGGTGTAACACCCTCGGAATCGACCCTATGCAAGTTTCAGCGCTTCCCGCCAAAACCGCATAGAAACGATTCAAAGGTGCCCACCAGGCACTTGCGTGCGGGTGGAAAACAAAGTAATATCATTACACAATAGTCCTCGATGGAACCCACAAAACATATAGACAACAGCGACTCAATGAGTCAAGAATAAGGATATACAAGACAAAGATCCAAATCACCTTTAAAACGATACAGCGTCCGAGTACGGACAAGATGCAAATTGGGCTAAGTGCCCTGAAGAATAACCAATGGCGTCCATAACCCTGCCCAGGCCAAGCCGGAAGGGTAACCCTACTAACGACGTCGATCTCAGAACCTGCTAAAAACAAAAGGGGTGCCGACAAAGGGCAAAGGAAAAAGAGAGCGGTCAGTACTGAGGCCAGTAAACGGCGAGACTAGAATTCGGCGGTCCTCGCCTACATAGGTATGGTGGACTGAAGCGGCAGCGCAACATGCACTAAACAACCTATAGAGACTCAATACAGCTGGCGGCTATCAGATAGGGATAAGAAATACCTATTCTGATCCAACCTGAAACTATCACCAAGCATACCCATCCTGGTATTTCCCCCTCGAGACCAAACGAGGAAGTCAACCGAAGAACTCACACAGTTGGCAGTTTTATTCATTTTGTTATAGTTGCGGCAATTACTAGTCAGAGATAGATAGCATGAGTCATCCTGATATAATAAGCAGTGGGCAGTTTTAGTTAACCATTCCGTTGTAGTTGTAGTACTTACTAGTCAGATACATATAGCATGAGGCATCCCAAAACCCAGCAGTTGTTGGTACTTTTATTTAGCCATTCCGTTGTAGTTGCATTACTTACTAGTCAGATATAATGGTAACAGGTGACAACTCAAACCAGCAATTGTTGGCACTTTTATTTAGCCATTCCATTATAGTGAAGCTGATTACTAGTCATTATAAAGTCAAATTTATGGCACTATTTTAGTTATAGTTGTCTATGATCGAGATACTGTGCTCCAAGTCGTCCATAACCGCGAACACGGCTTTCAGAAAGTTTTACCCTGCAGGGGGCACAAATAGCAACACACGCACGATCAACCTCGGGAAAAACCAAATAAAAACCCAACGAGGCATCACGACAGAGCAATTGCAAGATTCATATAAATTTCACGGGGCCACCCCACCAAGCTACCCGCGACAAAGTTGGCCGGCTCCGAGACGGACCCAGAGGTTTGTGCCAATGGCTGTAAATGACTGGGAACCCGAAAATGTGACTGGGCTTGTCGATACCGCGAAAACATTCCACATTTGTTCCTAAACAGTACAGGCGCTCCACGCGCAATCGTAAATAAAGCAGTAAAGCATGGCATAAGTACAGGATAGTAATAAAGCCCCAAACTACTTTGTGGCCCCAAGAAATAAGATATGACTCAAGCTCTGGCTAGGGGGATTCATGGTCCCACATGCGGATAGTGCGAATATTCAAAGAACAGGTATCAAGTACTCGGGGTCCTACGGGACACAAGTGGACGGTTAAAAACCAAATAACATCTATTGCCCACCTGTGCCTCTGCATTATTTACCTACTTCAATTTTAGTTATTAAACGGTAATTAAAGCCATGATCATCTCCAACATTAAACATGCGGCATTACTCCAACAACTGTGGTACTTGACAACATGCAACAACACTTGAGCAAGCGACTACGACACGCAAGTCCAACTATCTACCAAACAACAGGTAATAGGATGTGTCCAAGGCAATATAAGGCTGCAAGGGATACCACGGGTACGAAAACTAGAGCATCGTAACACAGATAGCAATAGATCAACAGGAGGAAGTAAAGACTAGAAATGTAAAATGGGTAGAAAGGGGGAGAATTGCTCGCCTGAACAACATTGCCGAAGGTTCATCCGAAGATCGGGTCGACTCTCGCATCAACTCATCGGCCTAATCCGTGAAGAAGCAAAGCACTAGAAGAAACACCGGATGCACTATTTAATACTACGACAAAAGACCAGGCATGATGCATGTATGATGTATGACATGACAAAGATGCGATGCGATTAGACAATGTTAAGCGGAACCGGGGTCCCGACAATTAATTATTAAGTTCATGTTGTTTAGATACCCTGCAATTTAAATATTGCATTAACAAGACAAAAGATAGCACCGGTTTGCTACACAAATTTAAATAGAGACAATATAAGGCTAGAAACGCCCGCATATGGTCTCCATATTTAATTATAAGGTGAATCGGCATAATGCCCCCAAACCAGAACCATATGTATGCAAGCATGAACATTTATATGCAACAGGTAGATATTATATATTATAATAATATGGGCCTCGGAAAAGGGGTCACACATTGGGGTCGAAGATCTTGGGGTCCGAAGATGTTTGAGGGATCGGGCTTGGTCTCGCCAGGATCGGTCTTCGGGGTCTCGACACCTTCGGTTCCAAGTGGCCGGCTTTGGCATCCGGGAATTCTGCAGGTTCGTGACGTCGTCTGTGAAGGAGAACTTGGGAGTCCGGCCTCGGTTGTCGGAAGCGGACTTGGTTCCGGTGTCAGGATGGCTCATCGAACTCGAGTAGGAGAACTTAATGCCCTTCTCGCTGAACTTGTCCGACAGGAGGTATCTAAAGTAGACCGGTAGCCGAAGATAGCCTCACTCGAGAATGCTGCTCGGCACACTGTCGCCATACTCATCAGATCAAAACCAACATGATACAACCATCGTATGCTTGTAACCAAGGTAGTGCTAGCAGCAACAAATGCTTGTGCTAACATGCCCGCACGCGTGTGGAGTCACATGAGGCAGAACATACACATGCTCTTGGATCACATGGAGCTGGATCTGCCCACCGGAAAGAGCAGGACACGCATGGGAGGAGGGTGCCGACGAAGACCGGCGATTGCCACGGGGTTCGCACGAGCGGGATGCGGAGGACGCGGCACAACGGTGCCACGACTCGGTGATGCGGGCTCGCGCGTGGCTCCGGCGAGAGGGCGCAGGAAGGAGATGAGGGAATCCGCGGCGGCGGGCCAGCGGACGGAGGCGAGCCGGGCGGTGGTAGGGTCGGTGACGAGGGGCACGGGCCGGCCGAAGATGCGGAGCTTGGGAAACCGACGACGAGGGGCTACGGACGGTGGCGCCACAGACAGAAGCGGGGAGGAGAAAGGGGAGGCGTGCCTGGCCGGAGAGGTCGGCCAGAGGAGGCGGTCGGCGGCGCAGTGACGGGAGTTGGGGAACGAAGAGCGGGGCGAGAGGGTCGGGGCTTCGCGAGCAGTTGGGGGTCACGCGGTCGATAGGTGGGGTCTCGATCGGGAGGGGAGCGGGGTCGGGGTGGGCGTGTGGTGCGCTGAGTGGGTGGGGTGGTTTCGACCGTTGTGTGGTGTGCGTGCTGTGTGTGTTGCATGTGTGGGGCTGCTGGGTCGTGTCGGGTTGTGAGGAGAGTGGGGTGGCGGCGGGATGGCGGCTGAGTGGAGGGAGTAGGGTTAGGGTTTGGAGAGGTCTAGGGTTAGGGTATGGTCTGATTGGGTTCAGCCGGCTGGGCCTTTTGCGCCTGGCCGGTTTAGTTCTAGAATTAGGTTTACTATTTTGTAAAATATTTATTTGTTTTGTTTTGTTTTAAATCTTTTTAGCAAATACTTTTTAGTCAAATAGTTTAGCAGATAATTATGAGACTTTGTTTCGAAATAAAAGAAGGGTAATTTTAGAAAACAAAAATAGGCTTTTAGAAAATAGTTTTAGATAAATCACGCATGATGACATGACAATGCACAAAGTATTACTTAACACGCGTTTTTTTAGTAGTGGATTTGCCTGGGGTGCTACAAATGGTTACATCATGTACTAGGTCACTTGGCTTGGCAATATGAAGAGAGAAATCAAATTCAAGTTTGAAAGTCAAACGCCAATTTGAAAAGTCAAATCCGAACATTGCTTGGTGGAGGGAGAGTAGGAAACCTACCTAGGGTAGGAGTCCCACTCCCTCCATCCGCCGGCCATGAAGAGAAGTTGAGGGAGGACTCCCTCCTCCCCAAACCGCCTCCCCCCACCTATATAAGGAGGGGTAGGGCGCACCCCTACCCCTCACACCTCAAACCCTAGCTCCAGGCGCCACCACCCCAAGTGCTGCCGTCGCCGCCTAGGGCTCCTCCAAGTCGCCGACTAGGGTTTCCCCAAACCCTAGCCGCCGGCCAAGCCACCCCCTTGGTGCCCTCTAAACCGTAGATCGCCAAGGCCCTCTCTTATTACACCATACTCGCTCCGGCTTAGGCGAAGCCCTGCGGGATCTTCCCTCTACTTCCAACACCATGCCGTCGTGCTGCCGGAATCACAAGGAGAGTGCTACAACCTCCGCTGCCTGCTGGAACAAGGGAGAGGAAGGTCTTCATCGAGTACCGAACGTGTGACCGACTGCGGAAGCGCTGCCGGAACGCAGCGCCGGAAGGATCATCTACGCGATCTTGAGATCGGCAAGTGTACGACTACATCACCCACGAGAATCTGCTCTCGTTAACCACTTTGGAATATTCGAGGGTGAGTGCTTCTATCGACTCGTTGCTACAATCTAGTAGATAGATCTTGGCTTGTTTGTGTGCATGCGGTAGAATTTTTTTGTTTTCATGCTACGAACCCCTACAGTGGTATCAGAGCCGTGTCTATATGTAGATCCGTTGCACGAGTAGAACACAATGGTCATTGTGGGCGGTGGTGCTTTTATTATAAATTGCTTTTTGTGTACTTTGCATCTTGCGGTATGATGGGATGAAGCGGCCTGGGCTAACCTTACATGACATCGTTCATGAGGCTTGCTCCACGCTTAACATGCAACTTGTATTTCATAAGTGGCTTTGTGGTTGTCTGTCTCTCCCATCATAATATAGATTCAATTTACAACGGGCACTTGATAGTTCAAGCATCAACGTTGTGGGTCTTGTCCGTAAGTTAGAACGACACTTATTGAAAGCCCCAAACCACGTAAAATATGCAAAGAAAATTAGAGGCGTCTAACTTTGTTTTGCAGGGGTGTGCTGTGATGTGATATGGCCATGATTGTGATTATATATGATGTATGCAATGTTCCTTATTGTAAGTTGGCAACCGGCAAGAGCCATATGGTTGTACTTTAAATTCCGTTAAGACCTGCGTGTCTATTCAAAGTAGTTGTAATAGTTGAAGCTGGTGGAAGACAATCATGAAACGGCGCCACTGACCTTGATGCCATACCGGTGATGATGGAGATCATGTTTGTGCTTGAAGCTGAAGATCGGAAGCACAAGAAGAAAGGCCATATCATATCACATATTATGAATTACATGTGATGTTAATCCTTTTATGCATCTTGTATTGCTTAGTTAACGAAGGTAGCATTATAAGATGATCCCTCAAGCACAAAATTTCAAGTTTTAAAGTGTTCATCCTTAGTAAGCACCGTTGCTAAAGCTCGTTGTTTCGAAGCACCACGTGATGATCGGGTGTGCTAGATTCTGCGAATGTATACAACATGAGCAAGCCAGATTTGCTCATGCGGAAGCTAAGGTTTGATGTTCATGAGCCTAGCATGTACAGATATGGTCTCGGAACACGGATAACCGAAAGGTAAAGCATGAATCATATAGTAGATATGATGAACATGTTGATTGTTCGCCATTGAAGCTACGTCAACTCTCGTGATGATCGGTTTTGATGTGGTGGATTTGGTTCATGTGATCACTAAAACAATGTGAGGGATATTGTTTTGAGTGGGAGTTCACCTAGATTAATTTAACTATTAATTAGAACTCAATTTGTCATAAACTTAGTCTAAACTATTGCAAATATGTTGTAGATCAATGGCGGCCCCTACCATCAATTTTAATGCGTTCCTAGAGAAAGAAAAGTTGAAAAACAATGGAAGTAACTTCGCGGATTGGTTCCACAATTTGAAGATTGTCCTCAATGCTGGTAATTTGACCTATGTGCTGGATGCACTGCTGGGTGACCCGCCTGCAGCTACTGCTACTGATGAAGTAAAGAATGTTTACCTCACTCGGAAGAATCAATACTCCACAGTTCAGTGTGCTATCTTGTATGGTTTGGAATCGGAGCTTCAGAAAAGGTTTGAGAACCATGACCCACAGGATATTGTCCGTGAACTCAAAATGATATTTGAGGCTCATGCGGCAGTTGAGAGTTATGAGGCTTCTGAAAAGTTCTTTAACTGCAAGATGGAAGAGGGCAGCTCCGTCAGTGAGCACGTGCTTAAGATGTCAGGGCATGCAAATAAACTCCAAAGTTTGGGTATAGTGATTCCTAATTCTTTGGGGATTCACCAAGTTACAAGAACTTTGTGATGAACTATAATATGCAAAACATGGACAAGACATTGCCAGAACTCTTCTCCATGTTGAAATCTGCAGAAGTGGAGATTAAGAAAGAGCACCAAGTGTTGTTGGTCAATAAGACCACCAAATTCAAGAATCAAGGCAAGTCTAAGCGAAAGGGAAACTTCAAGAAGGGTGGTAAGAAAGTTGCCGCACCGGCGAAGAAAACCAAGGCTGGGCCTAAGCCTGATACTGAGTGCTTTTACTGCCAGGGAGAAGGTCACTGGAAGCAAAATTGCCCAAAGTACTTGGCGGATTTGAAGAACGACAACATCAAGAAGAAAGGTATATCCGATATACATGTTATTGATGTGTATCTCACTAGTACTCGTAGTAGTGCCTGGGTATTTGATACTGGTTCGGTTGCTCATATTTGTAACTCGAAACAGGTGCTGCAGAATAAACGGAAGCTAGCGAAGAACGAGGTGACGATGCGCGATGGAAATGGATCAAAGGTTGATGTGATCGCGGTCGACACGCTACCTCTTCATCTACCATCGGGATTGGTTTTATACTTAAATAATTGTTATTTGGTGTCTGCGTTGAGCATGAACATTATATCGGGATCATGTTTATTGCGAGACGGTTACTTGTTTAAGTCTGAAAATAATGGTTTTTCGATTTATATGAGTAATATGTTTTATGCACATGCACCTTTGATAGATGGTCTATTCTTATTGAATCTCGATTCTGGAAATACACACATTAATAACATTGAAGCTAAACACTTGAAATTGAGCGATAACTCGACCTATATGTGGCATTGTCTTCTTGGTCATATTAGAGTGAAGCGTATGAAGAAACTCCATTCCGATGGACTTCTTGAATCACTTGATTTTGAATCACTTGAAAGATGCGAAGCATGTCTGGTGGGTAAAATGACTAAGACTCCATTTTCTGGTATGATGGAGCGAGCTACGGACTTATTGGAAATCATATATACCGATGTCTGTGTCCCAATGAGTGTAGCATCGTGCGGTGGTTATCGTTATGTTCCCATCTTCACGGATGACTTGAGTAGATATGGGTATATCTATTTCATGAAACATAAGTCCGAAACTTTCGAGAAGTTTAAGGAATTTCAAAGTGAGGTAGAGAATCAACGTAACAAGAAGATTAAATTTCTACGATCTGATCATGGAGGTGAATATCTAAGTTACGAGTTTGGCGAGCATTTGAAGAAATGCGGAATACTTTCACAATTGAAACCGCCGGGAACACCACAACGTAATGGTGTGTCCGAACGTCGTAATCGAACTCTCTTAGATATGGTTCGTTCTATGATGTCACTTACAGATTTACCGCTATCATTTTGGGGTTATGCATTAGAAAAGGACGCATTCACTTTAAATAGGGCACCATCTAAATCCGTTGAGACGACACCGTATGAATTATGGTTTGGGAAGAAACCTAAATTGTCGTTCCTTAAAGTTTGGGGTTGCGAAGCCTATGTAAAGAAGTTACAGACGGACAAGCTTGAACCCAAAGCGGAAAAATGCGTCTTCATAGGATACCCGAAGGAAACTATTGGGTATACCTTCTATCATAGATTCGAAGGCAAAATCTTCGTTGGTAAGAATGTATCCTTTCTAGAGAAGGAATTTCTCTCGAAAGAAGTGACTGGAAGGAAAGTAGAACTCGACGAGGTTGTCGAACCTTCTCTCGAAATTGCGAGTAGCGCAGCACCGGAAGAAGTTCCTGTGGTGCCTACACCAATAAGAGAGGAAGCTAATGATGATGATCATGAAACTTCGGTTGTAGTTGCTACAGAGCCTCGCAGGTCAACGAGAACTCGTACCACTCCTGATTGGTATGATCCCGTTATGAGTGTCATGTTGGTGGACAACACCGATGACCCTGCGACATATGAGGAAGCGATGACGAGCCTAGATTCAATAAATGGCAAGAATCCATGAAATCCGAGATTGGATCCATGTACAAAAACCAAGTATGGACTTTGGTGGACTTACCGGATGGCCAGAAGGCTGTCGAGAACAAATGGATTTTCAAGAAGAAAACAGATGTTGATGGTAATCTTACTGTCTATAAAGCTCGACTTGTCACAAAAGGGTTTCAACAAATTCAAGGAGTTGACTACGATGAGACTTTATCACCTGTAGCGAAGCTAAAGTCTGTGAGGATTATGTTAGCAATCGCTGCATATTATGATTATGAGATATGGCAGATGGATGTCAAAACGGCGTTCCTCAATGGAGACATTGATGAAGAGTTGTATATGATGCAACCCAAAGGTTTTGTCGATCCTAAAGATGCTAACAAGGTATGCAAACTTCAACGGTCCACATATGGATTGAAGCAAGCATCCCGAAGTTGGAATCAACGTTTTGATAAGGTAATCAAAATCTTTGGTTTTATACAAACTTATGGAGAAGCTTGTATTTACAAGAAAGTGAGTGGGAGCTCTGTACATTCTTAATACTATATGTAGATGACATATTGTTGATTGGGAATGATGTAGACCTTCTTAATAGTGTCAAGGATTATTTGAATAATAGTTTTTCAATGAAAGATCTTGGCGAAGAAGCTTACATATTAGGCATAAAGATTTATAGAGATAGATCGAGACGCCTAATATCATTGTCACGGAGTACATATTTGGACAAAGTTCTAAAGAGGTTTGGAATGGAAGATAGCAAGAAAGGGTTCTTGCCCATGTTTCCCAATACGACCTTGAGTAAAACTCAAAGTCCTGCAACGGCAGAAGATAGAGAAAGGATGAGTAAGACTCCCTATGCCTCAGCCATAGGATCTCTTATGTATGCCATGCTATGTACTAGACCCGACATTGCATATGCTGTTAGTTTTTCTAGCAGATATCAAAGTGATCCAGGAGTGGATCATTGGACAGCGGTCAAAAACATCCTTAAGTACTTGAGAAGAACTAAGGATATGGTTCTTTCTTATGGAGGTGATGAACAACTCGTTGTTAATGGTTACACCGACTCTAGTTGGAACACCGATCCGGATGATTCTAAATCTCAATCTGGATACGTATTTACTTTGAATGGTGCAGCAGTTAGCTGGAGGAGTGCAAAGCAAAGCGTTGTGGCGAGATCTTCAACTGAATCGGAATACATAGCTGCTTCGGAGGCTTCACAAGAGGCAATATGGATGAAAGAGTTCATTATAGAGCTCGGTGTGGTTCCAAGTGCGTTGGACCCAATGTCTATCTACTGTGATAACATGGGCGCCATAGCCAATGCGCAAGAACCAAGGTCACATAAGAAGCTGAAGCATATCAAGCTACGTTTTCACGCTATTCGAGAACATGTCCAAGATGGTGACATAAAGATTTGCGAAGTACACACAGATCTGAATGTGGCGGATCCGTTGACTAAACCTCTCCCGAGGGAAAAACATGACCAGCACCAAACCGCCATGGGTGTTCAGTATATTACCATGTAGTCTAGATTAGTTGACTCTAGTGCAAGTGGGAGACTGTTGGAGATATGCCCTAGAGGCAATAATAAATGTAGTTATTATTATATCTTTGTGTTTATGATAAATGTTTACATTCATCCTATAACAGTATTAACCGGAAACATTAATACTTGTGTGATTTGTAAACTAAATTAGAGTCCCTAGTAAAGCCTCTTTAATAATACTAGCTTGTTGGTTAATAGATGATCGTGGTTTCTCGATCATGAACATTGAGATGTTATTAACAACGAGATCATATCATTAGGAGAATGGTATGATGGACATACTCCTATAGATAAGCGTAGCATAAAGATCAAGTCATTTTAATAGTTCGTTTGCTATAACCTTTCTGATACATAGTAACCTAATTCCTTTGACCATGAGATCATGCTAATCACCATCACCGGAAGGATGATTTGATGACATCAAACACCACACCGTAACTTGGTGGCTATAAAGGTGGCATTGAGTATTCGTAAAGTATGGGTTGAGGCACATGGATCAAGAGTGGGATTTGTCCATCCATATGACAGATAGATATACTCTGGGCCCTCTCGGTGGAATGTCATCCAATTGGCTTGCAAGCATGTGACTGGATCACAAGGGATCACCTATCACGGGAACGAGAAAAGAGTACTTATCAGTAACAAGGTTGAACTAGGTATGCAGATATACCGACGATCAAAACATCGGATAAGTAAACTATCGTGAGACAAAGGGAAATTGGTATCGTATGTAAGTGGTTCATTTGATCGCAAAGTAATCGTAGAAATATGTGGGAGCCATATGAATTTCCAGATTCCTCTATTGGTTATTGATCGGAGAAGTGTCTCGGTCATGTCCGCATAATACACGAACCGTAGGGAGACACACTTAAGGATTCGATGTTGTTGTGTAGTTATGGAATGATGAGTAAGAGACCGAATGTTGTTCGGAGTCTCGGATGGGATCCGGGATATCATGAGGAGATCCGGAATGGTTCGGAGAACAAGATTCATATAAGGCAAGTCCTGTTCCGGAGTTCGGAAATGATTTCGGTGTTTTCACCGAGAATGTTCTAGAAGGGTCTGGAAGGTCCGGCACTCCGGAAGGCGAAGGTGTTGGAGATATGCCCAAGAGGCAATAATAAAGTGGTTATTATCATATCTTCACACTTATGATAAATGTTTACATACCATGCTATAATTGTATTAACCAGAAACATTAATACTTGTGTGATTTGTAAACTAAAATAAGAGTCCCTAGTAAAGCCTCTTGTTAAACTAGCTTGTTGGTTAATATATGATCATTGTTTCCTGATCATGAACATAGAGATGTTATTCACAACAGGATCATATCATTAGTAGAATGATGTGATGGACATACTCCTATAGATAAGCGTAGCATAAAGATCAAGTCATTTCAATAGTTCAATTGCTATATGCTTTCTGATACATAGTAACCTAATTCCTTCGACCATGAGATCATGCATATCACCTTTACCGGATGGATGCTTTGATGACATCAAACACCACACCGTAACTGGGTGGCTATAAAGGTGGCATTGAGTGTTCGGAAAGTATTGGTTGAAACACATGGATCAAGAGTGGGATTTGTCCATCCATATGACGGATAGATATACTCTGGGCCCTCTCGGTGGAATGTCATCCAATTGGCTTGCAAGCATGTGACTGGCTCACAAGGGATCACATATCACGGGAACGAGAAAAGAGTACTTATCGGTAACGAGGTTGAACTAGGTATGCAGAGATACCGACGATCATAACCTCGGATAAGTAAACTATCGTGAGACAAAGGGAAATTGGTATCGTATGTAAGTGGTTCATTCGATCGCAAAGTAATCGTAGAAATATGTGGGAGCCATATGAATTTCCAGATTCCTCTATTGGTTATTGTTCGGAGAAGTGTCTCGATCATGTCCGCATAATTCACGAACCGTAGGGAGACACACTTAAGGATTCAACGTTGTTTTGAGTAGTTATGGTATTATGAGAAAGAGACCGAATGTTGTTCGGAGTCTCGGATGGGATCCGGGATATCATGAGGTGATCCGGAATGGTCCGGAGAATAATATTCATATAAGGAAAGTCCCGTTTCGGAGTTCGGGAATGATTCCGGTGTTTTCATCGGGAATGTTCTAGAAGGTTCCGGATTGTCCGGCACTCCGGGGGGGGGGGGTGGGAAGGTACATGAATGTGTCATTGAATGATTGCATCATGTACTAAGTGTTCTTGCTGTTCCAAAACTTGAAAGTCAAACTGCCAGTTTGAAAGTCAAACGGCTAAAACAGGAAACTGTGGGAAACAGGAAACTGTGGGAAACAAGCAAGAGGAGGTTGAAACCAAATTGGAGGAGGAGTTCCTCTCCTCCAAGCCGGAGGCCAGCCCTAGGCCGAGTTGGGGAGGGACTCCCCTCCCTCCCTGGCGCGCCTATCCCCTCCACCTATAAAAGGAGGGGCAGGGCCTCCTCCTTGAGACACACAAGTTTCTACCTCTAATCTCCGGTTTAGAGCCGTTCTGGTTTAGAGCTTCTAATTGCTTTAGCCTGCGGTTTAGAGCCTTCTAATTGGTGTGTCTAATCTCTAGACCACTAATATCCCTCTCTCATAATCCACCATACTCGCTCCGGCTTAAGGCGAAGCCCTGCGGGATCTCCCCTCTACTTCCGGTACCACGCCGTTGTGCTGCCGGAATCGCGAGGAGAGTGCTACAACCTCCGCTGCCTGCTGGAACAAGGGAGAGGAAGGTCTTCGTCGAGTACCGAACGTGTGACCGACTGCGGTAGCGCTGCCGGAACGTGGTGCCGGAAGGATCGTCTACGCGATCTTGAGATCGGAAAGAGTACGACTACATCACCCACGAGAATCTGCTCTCGTTAACCGCTTTGGAATCTTCGAGGGTAAGTTATTCCATCGACTCGTTGCTACAATCTAGTAGATAGATCTTGGCTTGTTTGTTTGTATGCGATAGAAAATTTTTGTTTTCCATGCTACGAACCCCTACAGTGGTATCAGAGCCGTGTCTATATGTAGATCTGTTGCACGAGTAGAACACAATGGTCATTGTGGGCGTTGATGCTTTTATTGTCGATTGCTTCTTGTGTACTTTGCATCTTGCGGTATGTTGGGATGAAGCGGCCCGGGCTAACCTTACATGACATCGTTCATGAGACTTGCTCCACGCTTGACATGCAACTTGTATTGCATAAGTGGCTTTGCGGGTGCCTGTTTCTCCTAGCATAGTTAAGATCCAATTTACAACGGGTGATTAACAATACTAGTATCAATGTTGTGGTTCTTGTTCGTAAGTTAGAACGACACTTATTGAAAGCCCCAAACCACGTAAAATATGCAAAGAAAGTAGAGGCGTCTAACTTTGTTTTGCAGGGGTGTGCTGTGATGTGATATGGCCATGATTGTGATTATATATGATGTATGCAATGTTCCTTATTGTAAGTTGGCAACCGGTAGGAGCCATATGGTTGTCTTTAATTTCTGTTAAGACCCGCGTGTCTATTCAAAGTAGTTGTAATAGTTGAAGCCGGTGGACGACAACCATGGAGCAGCGTCATTGACCTTGATGCAATGCCGATGATGATGGAGATCATGTTCGTGCTTGAAGATGGATATCGGAAGCACAAAGAAGAAAGGCCATATCATATCACATATTATTGAATTGCATGTGATGTTAATCCTTTATACATCTTGTATTGCTTAGTAGACGACGGTAGCATTATAAGATGATCCCTCATGCACATGAATTTCAAGTCATAAAGTGTTCACCCTTAGTTAGCACCGTTGCTAAAGCTTGTTGTTTCGAAGCACCACGTGATGATCGGGTGTGTTAGATTCTGCAAGTGTATACAACGTGAGTAAGCCAGATTTGCTCATGCAGAAACTATGGTTTGATCTTGACGAGCCTAGCATGTACAGACATGGCCTCAGGAACACGGATTACCGAAAGGTAGAGCATGAGTCATATAGTAGATATGATGAACATGTTGATTGTTCGCCATTGAAGCTATATCAACTCTCGTGATGATCGGTTTTGATGTGGTGGATTTGGTTCGTGTGATCACTAAAACAATGTGAGGGATATTGTTTTGAGTGGGAGTTCACCAAGATTAATTTAATTATTAATTAGAACTCAATTTATCATAAACTAAATCAAAGTGAATTTGCATAGTTGTTGTAGTCATTGGCATCCGTTTACCACCTTGCGCTTAGTTATAATTGAGATGATAGAACTACAGAATTCTGGTTAGATACTTTACGAACTGGTATCGTATTATTTTAAGTGTTAATCTAAAGTTTAAAAGTCCTATTGCAAACTTTCAGTAAGTTCCGGTTACTCCATGAAGTTTAATAATTAGTATTAAATCAAGAGTAACAATTCCAAGTGTTAGTATATAAGTATCATGTTTGTATCCATGATTCTTGATATTCAAAGGATTGTCTTAATATCAAGGTTATCTAGGATCTGAAAGAGTTGTTTCAGAAACCATGATGTGTGGAAGATATTGTGATATCTGAAACGAAGTTTTGGTTGCAACATGATAGAGTATAATATGGCTAAAGTCATGTTCTCATATTTGATGAGAATTTGCAAAAGGTTGGAGACACTTGTTGTCCTAATCCTCCAAAAGGTTTTGGATAGCAACATTATACTCATAATTCATCGTTATAAGCTAAAAGTAGCTTGATCATGGACGATTCCATGATAAGGGTGAATATTTGATGTAGGTAAAATGTTTACTACACCAAGAGATTACTAAAGAAAGGAATTTGAAAGAACACCAAATATTTGATGATGGTGATCTACTTCAAAGTGCAAGTCCAAAGACATTGGTATTTAATTATACACGCTTTGGACTATATGTCATATGTATGACTCCACTATTGATGTTGATAGATTCTTTCAAACAGAAAAGGAAATATTGAAAGAAAATCTCATAAGTATATGGCAGAAAGGAAAAGACTAGAATTGTTCAGCTTAAGTATATAGATGATATACATGTTATGGCTATATTCTTTGCTTATTAAACAATGTGGTTCTCAAGTATTTGATACTGAATTTGTTGGTGTAAATCGTCATACGAAACAACACAATTCATGAACTACAATGGCCTAAGTAACTAGCAAAAGAATATGTGATGATGTTCATTGAGAACAAATAAAGGGTTATTGTGTTGCTCGTTAAACATCAAAGCTTACCTTCAAGATTTGTTTTATCAGGTATTATGAGAACAAAAGGGTTGTTCATAATTGCCGTAATCCATAAAAGATGGATGATTCACAAATCTCGTTGGATAAATCACATCCATAAAACTAGTGCTAAAAATGTCGAAAGACAAATTGATTGAAATATCCCTTAGGAAGTGATATCGCCGTTTAAATTATATTGGAAAGAAAACATGAAGAAACTCCATGTGGATGGAATTTTGGAGTCTTTTGATTTTTGATCAAATGATGCTTGTGAAACTTTCCTAGAGATAATTAAAACTTCGTTCATAGGCCAAAAGGGAACGAATGACTAGCTTATTGGAACTTGTACATATTGTTGTACGAAATCCATTATGTGTAGTCAAGAGCGATGGATTTCAACTTCATATGCTTTCTCCGAAAAATTTGAGTGAATATATGAATATTTACTTAATAAGGATGAAGTGTGAAATATTTGAAAAGTTCAAAGATTTTAAGATGAAGTGCAAAATCATTGTAACAAGAATATAAATAGTTTATGATAAGATCATAAAGGAAGATATTTGAGTTACAAGTTTAGCATAATACCTAAGATTTAAGGAATCGTTCCGTGGATTTGCATTTCCCAAAACACCATAAGGGTATGGAGCGTTCGAGGTATGTAATTAAACCTTGTTTGACATGGTAAGATCAAAGGTATAATTCATAAAACTGCCATTGTATTTTAAAGATTAAAAGCTTTAGAGATTACCGTTTTTCCACTGAAAAGAGCTCCATCATAATCCGTTGAAATGACACCATATGTTATGGTTTGGGATAAAACCCAAGTTGTCCTTTCTTAAACATTGGTATGCTACGCATAAGAAAGATGTTTGCAACAAAAGTCGGATGAACCTGTCTTTGTATAACTGTTAAGTATTCCTCCATAAACACCGGAGACAAAAGTGTTTGTTGCTTAGAACGTCAAGTTTCTTTGAGAAGGAATTTTTCGTGAAAAGTTAAGTGGGAGGACAATAGAACTTTGATAAGGTTAAAAGAACCTTAGCTATATGTGCAGAGTTGCGCAGCGCCGAAAAGTGTTCCGGAGGCAGCAACAATGCTCATGGCTCACGTACCTCAAAGGTTGTGGTCACGGAGATCTAAGTTCCTATTGAAACAAGTAGGTCGGATGAACAATCAAATACCAAGATTTGAGAGTTAAATCATTATTTGACAATAATGATCCGACTACGTGCAAAGAAGCAATGATGAGCCCTGACTCCGTCAAATGGCTTGAAGCCATAAAATCCGTGATAGTTCCATACACGAGAAATCAAGTTTTGAACTTGAAGGACCCTCGAGAAAGGTGTAAGACCTTACAGTTGTGTCTGGATCTATAAAGAAATAGACATGGATGTTTTACATCTATGAAATAGTCGACATGTTGGGAAAGAGTTCACAAAATGTTCAAAGGTTGACTATGACAAGATTTGATCTTTCATAGTGATATTTAGTCTAGACGGATTAATGTAGCAACCACTACATATAATTTGTTATATGGTAGTTGAATAAACAAAACAAGTTCTTCTAATAGAATCTTTACCAAGGACATGTGCATAACACGGTCCATAGGGTTTTGTTAATTCAAAAGGATGCTAAAAGTATATGAAAACTTCAATGGTTAAAGTGAGCATCGCGGAGTTGGAATCTTCACTGTGATGAAACTGTTAAAGGAGTTTAAAAGTTCATCAGAGACGATGGAGATGCTTGCATTTGCAAGAAATTAAGTGGGAGCGCTAAGACATATTTCTAATACATTATGTGGAGGACATATTGTTGATTAGAAATGATGTATCTTTTATTAACACATATTAAGAATTTCATCCCGATGAAAGACTTAGGCAAAACCCAAATATTTGGCATCAATAAACGCTAATATGGTTGTGCCAGAAGTACATAGACAAGATATTGAATGAGTTCAATATAGAAACTACAAGAGAGGTTCTTGTCACACAGAAAGGATTGAATGAGTTCGATGTTGATGATATATTCAAGTGTATTGACACTTGGTAAGTGAAACAAGGATTCAAGTATAGATTGATACTTGATGTATGAAATCACAAAGAGTATTTATGTCAATCATACTGTGATATGTACAAATCCAGATATGTCCTATGCTCTAAATGTTGTGAGCATATACCAGAATGATTCGTAAGATGATCATTGGACAATAGTAAGGATATTCTTATGATCTTTTGGAAGAACTAAGAGTATAATATTTGTAGAAGTGACAAATAGATGGTTAGTTCATTGTAAAAGTACTACATTGATACTAGTTTTGTCACAAAGTACAAATTAAGTTTATCTCAATCTAAACTAAGGGTGGCACAATATAATGGAAAGTGAGTTCCATAATGGATTTGGATGAGTTCCAAAGTTAAGACATTGTGACAGATACTACAACAAAAGGCTAAGTATATGACTGCTATTTTAGCATCAAAAGAGGGCATTTGTGTCAAGTAGTTTGTTATCAAACGAGGTGTAGTTCACAGTGGGATAATACTATGAAGATATATTGTGCGACAATATTATCAACATGTTTTAACCCCAAAGAGCTAAAGGTCACACCGAAAGACCAAATTTATACAAAGCCATCTCATTAGAGAATGAGTGATGCGTAGAGACGCAAAGACATGCAATTACACACGGACCTAGAAGTGTCAGATCCGGAGATCAGTTGACCACTAGCAATCGTGTACATACAACACCGGAAAGCCATAGGTGTTGAATACACAAAGGTTTGAAACTAGATTATTGACTCTAGTGCAAGTGGGAGACTGTTGGAGATATGCCCAAGAGGCAATAATAAAGTGGTTATTATCATATCTTCACACTTATGATAAATGTTTACATACCATGCTATAATTGTATTAACCGGAAACATTAATACTTGTGTGATTTGTAAACTAAAATAAGAGTCCCTAGTAAAGCCTCTTGTTAAACTAGCTTGTTGGTTAATATATGATCATTGTTTCCTGATCATGAACATAGAGATGTTATTCATAACAGGATCATATCATTAGTAGAATGATGTGATGGACATACTCCTATAGATAAGCGTAGCATAAAGATCAAGTCATTTCAATAGTTCAATTGCTATATGCTTTCTGATACATAGTAACCTAATTCCTTCGACCATGAGATCATGCATATCACCTTTACCGGATGGATTCTTTGATGACATCAAACACCACACCGTAACTGGGTGGCTATAAAGGTGGCATTGAGTGTTCGGAAAGTATTGGTTGAAACACATGGATCAAGAGTGGGATTTGTCCATCCATATGACGGATAGATATACTCTGGGCCCTCTCGGTGGAATGTCATCCAATTGGCTTGCAAGCATGTGACTGGCTCACAAGGGATCACATATCACGGGAACGAGAAAAGAGTACTTATCGGTAACGAGGTTGAACTAGGTATGCAAAGATACCGACGATCATAACCTCGGATAAGTAAACTATCGTGAGACAAAGGGAAATATGTATCGTATGTAAGTGGTTCATTCGATCGCAAAGTAATCGTAGAAATATGTGGGAGCCATATGAATTTCCAGATTCCTCTATTGGTTATTGTTCGGAGAAGTGTCTCGATCATGTCCGCATAATTCACGAACCGTAGGGAGACACACTTAAGGATTCGACGTTGTTTTGAGTAGTTATGGTATTATGAGAAAGAGACCGAATGTTGTTCGGAGTCTCGGGTGGGATCCGGGATATCACGAGGTGATCCGGAATGGTCCGGAGAATAAGATTCATATAAGGAAAGTCCCGTTTCGGAGTTCGGGAATGATTCCGGTGTTTTCATCGGGAATGTTCTAGAAGGTTCCGGATTGTCCGGCACTCCGGGGGGGGGGGGGGAAGGTACATGAATGTGTCATTGAATGATTGCATCATGTACTAAGTGTTCTCGCTGTTCCAAAACTTGAAAGTCAAACTGCCAGTTTGAAAGTCAAACGGCTAAAACAGGAAACTGTGGAAAACAGGAAACTGTGGGAAACAGGAAACTGTGGGAAACAAGCAAGAGGAGGTTGAAACCAACTTGGAGGAGGAGTTCCTCTCCTCCAAGCCGGCGGCCAGCCCTAGGACGAGTTGGGGAGGGACTCCCCTCCCTCCCTGGCGCGCCTAGCCCCTCCACCTATAAAAGGAGGGGCAGGGCCTCCTCCTTGAGACACACAAGTTTCTACCTCTAATCTCCGGTTTAGAGCCGTTCTGGTTTAGAGCTTCTAATTGCTTTAGCCTGCGGTTTAGAGCCTTCTAATTGGTGTGTCTAATCTCTAGACCACTAATATCCCTCTCTCATAATCCACCATACTCGCTCCGGCTTAAGGCGAAGCCCTGCGGGATCTCCCCTCTACTTCCGGTACCACGCCGTTGTGCTGCCGGAATCGCGAGGAGAGTGCTACAACCTCCGCTGCCTGCTGGAACAAGGGAGAGGAAGGTCTTCGTCGAGTACCGAACGTGTGACCGACTGCGGGAGCGCTGCCGGAACGTGGCGCCGGAAGGATCGTCTACGCGATCTTGAGATCGGAAAGAGTACGACTACATCACCCACGAGAATCTGCTCTCGTTAACCGCTTTGGAATCTTCGAGGGTAAGTTATTCCATCGACTCGTTGCTACAATCTAGTAGATAGATCTTGGCTTGTTTGTTTGTATGCGATAGAAATTTTTTGTTTTCCATGCTACGAACCCCTACAGAAGGGTACATGAATGTGTCATGAAAATGTGGAATGGTTACATCATGTACTAGGTCACTTGGCTGGGCAATATGAAGATACAAATCAAATTCAAGTTTGAAAGTCAAACGCCAATTTGAAAAGTCAAATCCGAACATTGCTTGGTGAAGGGAGAGTAGGAAACCTACCTAGGCTAGGAGTCCCACTCCCTCCACCCGCCGGCCATGAAGAGCAGTTGAGGGAGGACTCCCTCCTTCCAAAACCGCCTCCCCCACCTATATAAGGAGGGTTAGGGCGCACCCCTACCCCTCACACCTCAAACCCTAGCTCCAGGCGCCACCACCCCAAGTGCTGCCGCTGCCGTCTAGGGCTCCTCCAAGTCGCCGACTAGGGTTTCCCCAAACCCTAGCCGCCGGCCAAGCCACCCCTTGGTGCCCTCTAAACCGTAGATCGCCAAGGCCCTCTCTTATTCCACCATACTCACTCCGGCTTAGGCGAAGCCCTGCGGGATCTTCCCTCTACTTCCGACACCACGCCGTCGTGCTGCCGGAATCACGAGGAGAGTGCTACAACCTCCGCTGCCTGTTGGAACAAGGGAGAGGAAGGTCTTCATCAAGTACCGAACGTGTGACCGACTACGGAAGCGCTGCCGGAACACAGCGACAGAAGGATCGTCTACGCGATCTTGAGATCGGCAAGTGTACGACTACATCACTCACGAGAATCTGCTCTCGTTAACCGCTTTGGAATCTTCGAGGGTGAGTGCTTCTATCGACTCGTTGCTACAATCTAGTAGATAGATCTTGGCTTGTTTGTGTGCATGCGGTAGAATTTTTTTGTTTTCCATGCTACGAACCCCTACACGCACGACGAACTGCAGCCAACGCGTGGTGATGCAAGGCAAGGAGAATACCAGCGATGGGGATCAAATCACATCTGGAGTTGATGGCGGCTGTGGAGTTGCAGAGCGAGGGAGGTGGGCGGAGGTCTTCGGGACTGAGGCGTACATGAGCGGAGAGGAAGGGAGGCGTATGTCTTGGGCGGCGCTTTAGTGGGAGGTGCAGGGGCGCGGGCGGCAGCAGGGATGGAGCGCAGGCGGCGACAAGGGAGGAGTACGACCGCTCGTCGAATAGATAAGACGGTTGGAGGATATTATTTAGTGCCAGACCCACCATCGCGTTGTGTGCGGGAGGAGAGCAACACGTACGTGGCCAGCGACCCGGGGGATCGGAAGTTTGCCATCCCCCGGCTGATGGGTATCATTTTCCAAAGAAATAGAAAGAGGGAGAAGGACTAGCATTGGCCTAAGATGTCTGATTAGCTCACGCCAGAAGTTTTTTTTGAACTGTAATGGATCCGAAGACCCGAGAAGCTGCTTAATTAACAAAGCGGTGGGTACATTTTACAAGAAAGCACCTAGAGAAGGTGCTAGGTAGAAGCAGTACTGGAACTATTGCAAAGAACACCCTCGAACTAAAAGTAAAAAAGCAATCAGGTCCACGGGTTTCTTCTCCACTGCAGACAACGAGCTCCTTCCGCCGGCCTCCAGAGCGTCGTCGGGGACAAACCACTTGGCAGCACCTAGGAGGGAACTCCGACGAGTAGCTCCTGACAGGGCCTCCGTCTTGGAGGTTAGAGATTGCGCAAACACAACGCAAATCGGTAGCCCTTCGACCATCATAGGAAGCGGCTCCATGGCCTTCATCGCCATTCTTGAGCCACTGCGATTTTACCTCGGGGGGAGCAGCCAAAGAAAGTCGACAGAGACTCACCGTCCACTAGGGGCCACCACCTCGGTGGAACCATCTAGACAGTTTGCCTGCCATCCACCTACAACGCTTCTCCATCAAGACGACCTTCCCAACAGGAAATATCCAGGTCCATCGGAAAGTAAGAAAGCATGGAGGGCCCCTGAACGCCAACCCTATCCTCGCCGCCAGAACCGGCCATAGGGAACGCATCTATAGCCTTCCAGGAACCGCACCGCTCCCCCTCGCCGCCTCGGCCGGCCAGGAGAGCCACCACACCAACAACACCTCACACCGATGGAAAAAATTGGCTTTGTTGACAGAGCGGTCCTCCACACCATCCATCACAGCTGCAAGGATATAGATGTCACCTAGAGGGAGAGTGAATAGGCGATTAAAACTTTTCCGAGAGTGGATCAACAAAGGAGGAGTAAAACTAACGTTTACTTTGTTAAGCACAAAATTAGAACAACTAGGGTTCACCTATGTGCACCAACAACTTATGATAAGCAATACAAGAAACAATGTGATAGCAAGATATAGATTACTTCAAGCACGAAGGCTATCACATTGTAAAGTGCATAAGTAAAGACCTTGGGTATAGAGATAACCGAGGCACGCGGGGACAACGATATTTTACGAGTTCCTCCCAACATGGAGTACATCTCGTTTGGAGAGGGGGTGGTATCAAACCACCAATGCTACAAAAGGCATCTCTTGTTCTCCGGTGAATCTCACCCCAACGAGATCGATCCACACTTCCACTATCGGTGCACTTGTCGGTGGCAATCCGGAACCTCTCACAAGGTTGGGGCACTTCTCCACAACTTAATTGGAGGCTCCCAACAAACAAGCTCGGGGAAGCTCCACAAATTAATTGGACGCCCCAAGTAATCAACAAACCTGCAAAACAACCAAACCGTCTAGGGTTTCAAGAACCCAAGAGTAAAAAGCTTCTCAACTTACACTCAATCGAATCCTTACCGAGAACTCAAACCGATGCACCAAATGCAATGGCAAGAACACAAGAAGTGCTCAAATCCTTCTCTCCCAAATTCCACCAAAGCTACAAAAGCTTATGGGGGAATAATAGAGGAAGAACAATGGAGGAAATCCAAAAAGGACTCCAAGATCTAGATCCTAAGATGTTCCCCTTACTTAGAGGAGAGATTGATTGGTGGGGTTGTAGATCTAGATCTCCTCTTTCAAATCCCTCAAGAATATGCATGAATCATAGGAGGGATTGAAGAGAATCAAGCTCAAGAAGGTCAAAAATGGAGGGAAAAACTTGCAAGAATGGTTGAGGGACCATTGGGGAAGAAGGCCCCTTAAATAGGCCCTCCCAAAATCCAACCGTTGCAACCCAAAAACACGATTCCAGGTACTAACGGACTTTCCCGACACTACCGGACATTCCCTAGGGTTCCTGGGGCTCCAAACGCATTTTTCTCTATGCTCCTCGGTACCAAAATGCGGTACTACCGGATTCTGGTTCGGTACTACTGGTTATCCTAGAACGAAAACGGCCATAACTTTTGCATTCGGACTTCGATTTCGATGATCTTGGGCTCGTTTAGAAGAGGACAACAAGCTCTACAAGATCATACAGAAAAACATCATATTACGTTAAGGGAGGATAGAACCAAATGACCAAAGGTTTAACCTCTCTCTAAAATACAAGCCGGTAAGACCTTTAACATCGAAAACGTAATAGAAAATGCATGTGAACTCTGTTTTCGATGAACTAGAGATTGTCATGGATATTAACACAAGCTCTAAATCCTCACATGAGTAAAAAACAAATAATGGAAGGTTTTAGCTATCTCTAAAAGACAAACCGGTAAAACCTCTAATATCTAAAACGCAAATAGATAATGCATATGAAATCCGTTTTCGATGAACTAGAGCTTATTATGAATATTACAACAAGCTACAGAACCTCACATGGATAAGATCCAAATAACAACAAAGAAAGGATGATGCTAAGTACGCAAAGGTTTAAGCTCTCTTCGAAAGATATGATCGAGTTACTCACTTGAGATCCCCTCTTGATAGTACGGTTATCTATACTATAAACCGGTCTCTCCAACTAACACCACGAGACCGCTAAGAAAGAAACCCTATCAAGATCATACCTTTGCCTTGAGCATATTCCACTTGATCTTAATGTAGATAATCTTGTCCTTCTCAAGATGGAACAACTTTCTTGATTGCTCTTGCATGCACTCGCTCGGTGAAGACTTGCAAGTTGCTCCCCCATACAACATGGGGAAACCTTAACTTTGACATTGTCTTCATAGATCCATGATCATAGAGGATGGCAAGCTTCAAGCATGACATCTTCTAGATATGGCACATCTTTAGCTTGCACAACATTTCTTCTAATTATCATTTCATCGACCTTGAAGTCAACACATGCTCCAAGCGATGCCAATGGACAAATCCTACAAGTGCAACTTAATACACACATTAGTCCATAAAGATTGTCATTAATTACCAAAACCACACATGGGGGCCCACGTGTTCTTTCAATCTCCCCCATTTTGGTAATTGATGACAATCCCTTTAAGAGGGTTTATATAAGGAATTTTAATGGATAAAATGGTAACACCAATATCAAATAATACATAAGTATGCGATATTGGTGCCACCACCATATATAGAGCAAACTCCCCCATAATCTATGCATGTGTAATGAACTTGAATTTCATTGCATATATTGCCAATCATTATTATTGCTGGAGTTTCCTCTATATATACCACATGCTAAGCAACAACAAAGATGCAAGAGCATGGAAGGAAAATTCTTAAGAACAAACTCAAAGCATGAACCACTTCCCTTAAACCCTCTAAAACTTCTCCCCCATTGGCATCGATTGACGAAATGGGTGACAAGTTCTAGAAGGCCAATATAGTGATAATTCCTACAAAGGTGTGCATTCGCACATATTCAATGATAAATACTTGGGAGGAAGTAGAACTATATCGAGGATCTAAAGATTGCCAAAGGAATAAAATAGACGACACATCAACAAACGATTCAAGCAATCACAAGATCCGACAAATCAATTGAAAACAACAAATGAGTCCAAATGGAAACAACAAGATATTATGATACGAGTAAACGAGTGTTTTAAATAACCAATAGAGAAGCTCCCCAAGATTGGTGCACAATTTAAAATAAATGCATTAGAATACATAATGCACAAATATGGAATCCTTGCTCCCCCCATAAGTATTTAAAACACAACAAATGAAAGATCAAATAAATGCTTAAATTAAATTGACAAGCTTCCAAAGATTTGTGCATACTTTAAAATAGTTGCATTTCAATACAAATTGCACAAATATGGAATACTCACTCCCCCATAAACATTTAAGACACAATAAATGAGAAAGAAGTCAAATGATCATTATTAAATGAATTAGATGAGCTCCCCAAAGATAATGCACCAATTATGATAATTGAATTTGGGAACAAAGTGCATAATCATGGAATCCTCACTCATACAAATTCATTTAATAATACAAGGCATGAGAGAAAAATATGAGTGTCCAAAGATGCAAACAAGAGGAACAAGCACTCATAGGCAAGTAAATTTGGAAGCCACCAAAGAGTCAAAAAGGAATAAAAGGTGGTATTCCAAGGAATAAAATCTCAACTAAAATTATCTTCACGTATGTGTGTATGTTTATAAATGGATAACATCACATAGACATATGCCCATAAAGAAACAAGCACATACACGAAAGATATACAATAAAGCATATGAAAGCAAAAAGTGAAGTCATAACATATACCAATAAGATTTTTGCTTCAAAGCATGGCCAAAGGCCCACATACATCTTATTGTACAATAATGAACTTCAAACACCAACACACCCCATACATTACAACTATCACCAAGGGAAAAGGAGAAAGTTGGAATATATGGAGAAAGGCAACAAGTATCACAAGGAGAAATCAAGTAGCAAAATCTCACTATTGCACATGAGAGAAGTTGAGGAAAAGATAGGCAATAAAATTGGTAGATTGACATATTTGGGATTGGTGGATCATATGCATGATTTTGTGTAGTCCCAATTATATGCACTCATCTCAACTTATACACATTTACAATAGAGATTTCTCTTAAAACCATGGCTAGAAATAGAACAATAAATACAAAAACAAAAATTCATGCCAAGATGCAACCTACAAAAGGTTGGAAGCAAGATAAATATGCATGAGCAAGAGATACTTGTTATCGAGATATAATTGGTAGGATGTTGAAGATATGATCTTGTTGATCATCCTATAGCTTGCCTCCAATTTTCATGAACACACCACTTCTTCAAGATTGAGAGACAAGCATCCAATATATCTCCAATGTACCTAAAACACATTTAAGTACAAAATGGTCCCCAAACCTATTGAATCCAAAGTAGTTAGATAAACTACAATACATAGGAGAGACTCCACATAAATATGTGCATATTGATATGAAATTGAATTTCATGCACAACTTAGCCAATGGGGTTTGGTAGAGTTTCCCCTATATATTGGATCAATGAAAGCAAGCATGCCATAATATAAAAACATGTAGTAAATATGCATGCACAAGGCTTTCAAGAGCCAAAGGAGATACAATTTGAAAAAAACACCATGTAAACCGAGATGATACACACAAGAGTGTGACACGACAAACGGTGTCCAAATTGTATCAAAAAACCAATTCAACACATGAAAGATCATAAGTTCAAAAATGAATTAGGCGAAAGCCAAAGAACAAAATATAGATAAAAATACAAATGCTCAAGGATATATCTTATTCTAGAATGGTCAAACGTGAAATAAGAAATGAGACAAAACCAATTCCCAAAAAGAGTAAGGTTCCAATAGGTAGACCAAACTCTCCAAACTTTTCATGATGGCACAAAATACCAAAACGAAAAGATCGAACTTCCAAGCACATAAAACTCGATATGGATCAAACAAAGAAGCATAAATATGAGTGTTCTAAATAATATAGGAGAGCTCCCCCATGGATAGTGCATTATGTAGGGTCTTCCTTTTGAATGCAAAATGCACACAAATGAAATCATCACTACTACCTACATTAATAAAACACAATAGGATACCAATAAAAATAAAAGGATCCAAAAGTAGCAAGGAATACATGGGAGCACACAAAACATTTACTTTGCCAAAGATAGGACAAGATTAAGCAAAGGCCAATATGATGAATAAATTCTACCATAAATCGAGTACTCATTGTCCAAGGACAATAAATTTTGGGGATAATTTTACCAAGGTAGCTTGCATGGATATTCAAGATCATAGTCACAACAAGAAGCATATAACAAAATATAATAATTAAGCTTGATGCATTGAAAGAGGTTCTTGGTAGCTTCCAATAGTCACACAATCACTAGTGATTAGAGAAACTTGAAGTAAGTGGTTTCCATGAGGATATAGATATCTAAATATGAGGAAATACATACCAAGAAACACTCTCACATACAAGATCCAAAATATGATCAAGAAAGGCATTCAAGCAAATTGGAACTTGTATGAGAAAATGTGTCACATAGGCGCTAGATAATTATTAATATCAATTCTAAGTGACACAACCTCAAATATTCACATTCTCTAGGATTGTAATATGCACTAAGCATATGACTCCCCCATAGTGTGATACTACCATAAAACCAACACGAGGCAACAGATCCAAATAGATATAATTAATGGACATTATAGAACTTAAATTTCTCATGAGAAACATACCACAAAGTGACTTGCTAATATTGCAATATCAATACTAGGTGGTATTCCTCATGTACACACATTTTTAGGATTGTGGAATGCCCAAGCATAACACCCCCCAAAATGGGATAGTCCATTATTCTCTCACAAGAGCCAAATAAGATGCCAAATATAACCAATAAAGGCTCAAACACAAGAAACACACATACATGGTGTGCCACCTAATCATACACAAAAATGTGCTTGATTCCTCAAGATAATTAAGTGGAAATAACAACATGTACAAGAGCATGGAAGATACAAAACCAATACATGCACAAGGGGGCGAGTAACTTTCAATGTAATGAGTTAAGAATATGTTACCGCAAGGAGGAACATTGGATATATAATATAAGCATGATAATTCAAAAGGCTTGGCTTGACACAAATAATTGATGAAGGTCCCTCAATTCTTCATGATGTAGCCTAATCTCCAACACCCTCCAAAAACACCTATTGATCAAGTTTTGGCTTATTGGTCCCAAACCAAGTTGGGTCCTAAGAGGTTAGTCACAATAGGCTTGGCAACCCAAATGTTTCTTTTCTTGAACCCACATTGAGCACCAACAAATTTGGCAAACACATTGCCAACCCCATCCTTACAAAGAGAATAAGCATCATTAATAATGATAGGGTTGGATGAGGAGATACCAATAGTGCATGAGGAAGAAATATGCCCTTTCTTCCGGCAAATGTAGCAAGTTCTTATCTTGCCATCTTTATTTTTGTATGAAGCAACAACTTGAGGAAGAGCTTGAGTCTTCCTGGGAGGAGGCCCATCTCTAACAAGATGTAGAGCTTGAGGCCGCTTCCCTTGTTGATTCTTGCCAAGGGACTTCTTCTTTAATGGGCAATGTTTGACATGATGCCCTTCTTCCTTGCACTTGAAGCAAACAATGTTGGCCGGATTCTTGACTTATTCTTGGCCATTATTCTTGTTGCCCTTGTGCTTCAACTTGATATTGGACGTGTTCTTGGTATTGGAGTTGAATCCAAGACCACTCTTGTCATTGGGGGATTTTTGCGCACTCAAGATGTTGCCGAGTGTGGCCTTCCCTTTGTGACCCTTTTTCAAGTCATTCTTCAAAGAGGTTACTTGAGCCTTGAGCTCTTTAATTTCCTCTACATGGTTAGCATGAATAACAATACTAGAGGAAGTCGATGCTACATTGTTAGAGCAACAAGGCATGGAATGTAATTCATCATGAGATATAGCATGGTTGTGAGAGGATGAATTACAAGGACTAGCACATGGCAATATAACATTTGGAGTATATATAGTGCTAATGTCCACATGAGGCCCACTAGATGTTACCTTTGACGCGATGGCCTCATGAGCTAACTTTAGCCTAACATGGGAGACTAGAAGACCATCACGCGAGATTGAGAGCTTGACATGACTTTCTTCTAATTTCCCATAGTTGCTAGTTAGCAAAGCAAGTTGAGCCTTTAGCTCAACATTCTCCTTCAAAATAGATGCTTCACAAGAAATAGAGTTAGTAGCACAAGCATCATCATTATTAGCAAGAGGTGAGGGCAACTTGGCAAGATCTTTTGAATATGAAGCTTTAAGTTGCTCATGCGACTCGGTGAGTTTGATGAGCTCCCTCTTAACGACCCGAGAGCCATTTTCAAGGTGCTTAAATCCTCAACAAGTTTAGCATAAGAAACTTCAAGTTCATCATTTTTAATATTGAAGGAGTTTGCCACCGCAAGTTCTCTATCATGGTATTCCTTTATTCTAGATAATTCTAGAGTAAAAGTCTCCTCAAGAGATTCTTTGGTGGTTTTTTCTTTTTCAAGGGAGTCCTTTAGTTGTGCAATTTGATCAACATACTTACGCTCAAACGCAAACTTTTGAGAAATAATGTTTTCTTGCTCATCAATAAGATCATTGCCTTCTATATCATAAGTCAAGATTTCAACAAAGTTGGAGGAAGCAATTTTATTTTTATAGAGAGCGCAATAGACAACCTCTCCCATATTTTTAATAGAGGTAATATCATAATTAACTTTATGATCATCATTATTAATATTATCAACATCATCATCATCACAAGAGGTATTGGGTTCCAAAGTAGGAGTTACCTTTGAATCCCTAGCCATAAGGCATAGGTGGGTACCGGAAGAAGGTGAAGATGAGATTTAATTTGTAGCACCATCCGAAACCTTGTCTTGGTCCATAGAATCTTCGGTTTCCTCTACATGGTTAACAACACAAGCACTAGAGGAAATAGACGCATTTTTATCATGGCAACAAGACAACACAAGCATATCATCATGAGATTTATTCAAGCCATTACTACATGATGTGCAAGGACTATCAACACTATCATGTAAGGAGTTAGTAGTGCTCAAAGTGTTAAAGTATGAAGTTAGATCATTGCAACAAGATAGGGATGAAGGATTACAAATAGTAAGCACACTATCCACATTGCAATTTCTATCACCACTCATCGTATCATTACCTTGTGAAAAATCACATGTTGGTGAAGTGGTAGAAGATGAGAGTTCATCTCGACCGGAAGTGGAAGCAACACAATCATCCTCAATAATGTTGGACTTGCTATATTTATCTTAAAGATTGGTCCATATCTCATGAGCACTCGAATAAGGCATGATAGAAGAAAGAACTACATTGCTCACAACTTGTAAAAGAATTTTAGTAGCTAGAGCATCTATACAAGAGTTCAACTTCTCCTCTAAAGATTTGTTTTGGGGATCCGTAGGAGAAGAGAAACCCATATATAGAGTTCCCTCGATAATTGGGTGAATTTTTCGAAATAAATCAAGCATGCGAGAATTCCATATATCATAATTTGTGCCATCGAATATGAACAAGTTATTGTGCACTAATCCCCTAGCCGACATCTTTACTCTCAAGGCGGTGAAGCCTAAAATGAGAGACCGGGCTCTGATAGCAATTGAAAGGATACATATGTCGCCTAGAGGGAGGGGGTGAATAGGCGATTAATTTTTTTTCGAGAGTGTCTCAACAAAGGCGGAATAAAACTAACGTTTACTTTGTTAAGCACAAAATTAGAACAACTAGGGTTCACCTATGTGCACCAACAACTTATGATAAGCAATACAAGCAACAATGTGATAGCAAGAATAGATTACTTCAAGCACGAAGGCTATCACAATGTAAAGTGCATAAGTAAAGATCTCGGGCATAGAGATAACCGAGGCACGCGGGGACAACGATATTTTTACCGAGTTCCTCCCAACATGGAGTATGTCTCGCTTGGAGAGGGGATGGTATCAAACCACCAACGCCACAAAAGGCCTCCCTTGTTCTCCGGTGAATCTCACCCCAACGGGATCGATCCACACTTCCACTATCGGTGCACTTGTCGGTGGCAATCCGGAACCTCTCACAAGGTTGGGGCACTTCTCCACAACTTAATTGGAGGCTCCCAACAAACAAGCTCGGGGAAGCTCCACAACTTAATTGGACGCCCCAAGTAATCAACAAACCTGCAAAACAACCAAACCGTCTAGGGTTCCAAGAACCCAAGAGTAAAAAGCTTCTCAACTTTCACTCAATCTAATCCTCACCGAGAACTCAAACCGATGCACCAAATGCAATGGCAAGAACACAAGAAGTGCTCAAATCCTTCTCTCCCAAATTCCACCAAAGCTACAAAAGCTTATGGGGGAATAAGAGAGGAAGAAAAATGGAGGAAATCCAAAAAGAACTCCAAGATCTAGATCCTAAGATGTTCCCCTTACTTAGAGGAGAGATTGATTGGTGGGGTTGTAGATCTAGATCTCCTCTTTCAAATCCCTCAAGAATATGCACGAATCATAGGAGGGATTGAGGGGAAGCAAGCTCAATAAGGTCAACAATGGAGGGGAAAACTTGCAAGAATGGTTGAGGAACCATTGGAGAAGAAGGCCCCTTAAATAGCCCCCCCCCCCCCCCCCAAAATCCAACCTTTGCAGCCCAAAATTGCGATTCCCGGTACTATCAGACTTTTTCCCGGTACTACTGGACTTTCCCGGCACTACCGGACTTTTTCCGGTACTACCAGACTTTCCCGACACTACCGGACATTCCTTGGGGTTCCTGGGGCTCCAAACACATTTTTCTCTGTGCTCCCCGGTACCAAAATGCGGTACTACCGGACCCCGGTACTACCGGATTCTAGTTCGGTACTACCGGTTATCCCAGAACGAAAATAACCATAACTTTTGCATCCGGACTCCAATTTCGATGATCTTGCGCTCGTTTCGAAGAGGACAACAAGATCTACAATATAATATAGAAAAAAATCATAGTACAGAAAGGGAGGATAGAACCAAATGACGAAAGGTTTAACCTCTCTCAAAAATACAAGCCGGTAAAATCTCTAACATAAAAAACATAATAGAAAATACATTTGAACTCCATTTTCGATGAACTAGATATTGTCATGGAGATTAACACAAGCTATAAATCCTCACATGAGTAAGAACCAAATAATGGAAGGTTTTACCTATCTCTAAAAGACAAACCGGTAAAACCTCCAATATGTAAAACGCAAATAGATAATGCATATGAAATCCGCTTTCGATGAATTAGACCTTATTATGAATATTACTAAAATCTCTAGAACCTCACATGGATAAGATCCAAATAACAACAAAGAAAGGATGATGCTAAGTATGCAAAGGTTTGAGCTCTCTTCGAAAGTTATGATCGAGTTACTCACTTGAGAGCCCCTTTTGATAGTACGGTTATCTATCCTATAAACCGGTCTCCCCAACTAACACTACGAGACCGGTAAGAAAGAAACCCCATTAAGATAATACCTTTGCCTTGCGCATATTCCACTTGATCTTGATGTAGACGATCTTGTTCTTCTCAAGATGGAACACCTTTCTTGATTGCTCTTGCATGCACTCGCTTGATGAAGACTTGCAAGTTGCTCCCCCATACAACATGGGGAAACCTTTACTTTAACATTGTCTTCATAGATCCATGATCATCGAGGATGGCAAGCTTCAAGCATAAGATCTTTTAGATATGGCACATCTTTAGCTTGCACAACATTTCTTCTAATTATCATTTCATCAACCTTGAAGCCAACACATGCTCCAAGCGATACCAATGGACAAATCCTACAAATGCAACTTAATACACACATTAGTCCATAAAGGTTGTCATTAATTACCAAAACCACATATGGGGGGCCCACATGTTCTTTCAACAGCACTTGGCTCCGACCGTCGGAGCACCACCGCGAAGAGTAGAGGGAGAAGACAAATCCAGATCCAGCCGAAAGGATTCGTAAGCTTCCTCTCTTGGGCACATCGCCCACGCACGACATAGAGCCGAACCCTACATCTACGACCACTACAAGAACCTACAACTACGTCGGCGCCATCCTCTCGCCGCCACTCACCGGCTAATCCGGCGAGGGAGGCATGATAGGGGCCCGGGAAGAGGAAGGGGACTGTGGCATCCCGCAAAACCACTACTAGAAAATCGCGTTGAATTTGTGCATTGCATCGTTATCATCATGCATTGTTTGCATAAAACTATTTTCGCAAAGCCCGTTTTGTTTTATAAAACGCCCCATCTTTAATCAAATATCAAACCCCGGGTCCCCGGATGATTTTTGTTTGTCTGCTGTCGGTTTGCAAACGGTGTTTGTAAAACAAATAAAAATATTTATTATTTTAGCGGGGGCAGTCGAACGGGCCGTTTCGACCCGAACGACCACCCCCAGGAATTTACAAACGGTCCACCCTAATTCCTAAACCTACCAAACTACCTACCCAGCCCCCCTCCTCCACCTCACCCGGACCAATCCGTGACCGCCACCTCACCCCTCTCCTCCCCTAAACCTATCAAACTCTGCCACCTAGCCCACCCCCACTCCCTCTTCCTTTAAACCCACACAACCCACACACGCACACACACTCTGCCACCCGGGTCCCACCACCGACGCGCCCCTGCCCACACAGCCACAGCAACCCACAGCCTCCCTACCCTCTTCCCCTCCAACCACCGACGCCCGGGCCCCACAACGACCTGCCCCGCGGCCCCAAACCCCGGACCCAGTCCACCCCACCCCGCGTCACCCCTCCGGCCCACCTGCGTCTCTCCCTCTCTCCTCCCCCGCGAACCTCTCTTCCCCCGACGCATCTCTCTCCTCTCTGCCGCTCGCACCGACCACCCTGCCCCGAGCTCCCTCGCCGCCTCTCTCGCCCGCCGGCGCCCCCGCTCCGCCAACCGCTCGCGCGCCGCCGGTCACCCCTCCCGCCGGCCGCGCCGTCGCCACCTCCGGTCGCCAACCGCCGTGCGTCGCCGGCCTCGCCCCGCTCCCGCTCGGGCTCGCCGCCGCGTCGGCCTCCACCGCGTCCGCTCCGGCCCGAGCACCAACCGCCGACCCGAGCCCTCCTCTCCTCCGCGTCGCTCCCGCTCGCCTCCTCCCGCCGGCCGTCTCGAGCCCTCCCCGTCGATCCCCTCCGCGCGTCCGCTCCGGCCCGAGCACCGACCGCCGCCCGTCGCCGCTCTTCCGGCCGCCTCTGCCCCGCGTCGCCTCGGCCGTCCCGCTGCCCTGCGTCGTCCGCCGGCCTCTGCCTCCGCCGCCCGAGCTCGCCAGCAGCCGCGGTCCACGCCTCTGCCGACTCGGCTCCTGTCCCGTGTCCGGGGCGTCAACCTCGAGCGTTGCCCCCAAGAGCGCCGCAGAGCTTCTCCTCCTGCCGACAAGTTCGACCCTGCACGCGACCACTTTTTCCAACTTCAGTTGCTGTTCTGGGCTGTACCTGAGTTCATGTTCTGGAGATACAAAGCTGTTGGGTTTTGGAGGCCGTGGTGTCATTCTCAATGATGTTACGTTGGATTCGCTACACAGACTCGAAGGCCCCAACTCCGAAACCCCGAAGACCGACCCCGGTGTTGAAGACCGAACCCCAAGATCTGCCTCACGGGACCGAACCCCGGAAAACCCCGATGCTTTCGACACGGAACACCATGATCTCCTACACCGAACCCTCGAGGCCGACGACACGGATACACCGAGCTCTCCATCAAGGACACCAAGACCGTCGACATGGAATCAAATGACGCCGAGCACTTCGTCGCGGAACGCCAAGTTCTGCATCCCGAACGCCAGGACCGACCCGATACGTGGACCCGACAAGATCTTCGCGACGACAAGATCGGCACCGACCAGGGCGAGACCGATGCGCCCCCGACGCCAACCAAGTTCTGCTCCTCGGTTGCGACAAGACCTCCTCCCCGTACCGATCCCGATCCCGTCGAACCCTGGACCCTGAGACCAACCCCGAACCCCGGAACCTCAAGTTCGTCGAGACCCCTAATGTGTGAACCCCTTCCCGGAACCCTATTTTATAATATAATAACAACTTGTTGCATATTTAATTGTCATTCTCGCATGCATATCATTGGTTTGGGGGCCTTATGCCGATTCACCTCATAATTAAATATGGGGCCCATATGCGGGCAAATCTAGCCTTATATTGGCCTCATTTAAACTTGTGTAGCGAACCCGTATTATCTTTTGCCATGTAAAATAACATTTAAATTGCGGGGGTTTCTAAATAACTCGAACCATATAATCAAGTGTCGGGACCCCGGTTCCGCTTAATATGACCTAATCGCATTGCACCTTTGCCATGCCATGCATCATACATGCATCATGCCGGTCTTCTGCCGTTGTATTAAATATTGCATCCGGTGTTTCTTCTAGTGTTTTGCTTCTTCGCGGATTGGGCCGTTGAGTTGATGTGAGCTTCGCCCCGATCTTCGGTTGAACCTTCGGCAATGTTTTTCAGGCGAGCATCTCCCCCTTTCTACCTATCTTACTTCTATAGTATTTATTCCCTCCTGTTGATCTATTGCTATCTGTGTTGCGATGCTCTAGTTTCCGTACCCTTAATATCCCTTGCAGCCATATATTGCCTTGGACACATCCTATTACTTGTTGTTTGGTAGATAGTTGGACTTGCGTGTCGTAGTCGCTTGCTCAAGTGCTGTTGCGTGTCGACCAGTGCCACAGTTGTTGATGTATTGCCGCATGTTGATGTTGGAGATGATCATAGTTTTACTTATCGTTCACTTTAATTCCTGTTTAACAACTAAAATTGAAGTAAGCAGAGGCATCGGTGGGTGATAGAAAATATTTGGTTTCCGAACGCCCACTTGTGTCCCGTAGGACCCCGAGTACTTGATACCTGTTCCTTGATTTATCGCGCTATCCACATCCGGGAGGTATATGGGACCCCCCTGAGCCAGAGCTTGATTCAGTCTTATTTCTTGGGGCCACAAACTAGTTTGAGGTTTTATTTACGATCCTGTACTTATGCCATGCTTTACTGCTTTATTTAAATTGTGCGACAGATAGCACCTGTACTGTTTAGGAATTGTGACCCGTTTTTGCGGTATCGACACCCCGAGTTTTCGGGTTCCCAGTCGTTTACAGCCGGCCCCACAAACCTCGGGTCCGTCTCGGAGCTAGCTTACTTCGTTGCGGGTGTACTCCAAGGGGTGGCCCCCTGAAATATTTCTGAATCCTGTGATTGCTTTGTCGTGAAGGCCTCGTTGGGTTTTGATTTGGTTTTTCCGAGGTTGATCGAGTGTGTGTTGCTATTGGTGCACCCCGGCCGGGTAAAACTTTCTGAAAGCCGTGTCCGCGGTTATGGACGACTTGGAGCACAGTATCTCGACCATAGACAAGCATAACTAAAGTTTATTGCTATAAATTTGACTTTATAATGACTAGTAATCAGCTTCACTATAATGGAATGGCTAATTAATACTGCCCACAATTGCTTGTTTGGAGTGTCGCTTGCAACCATTGTACCTGACTAGTAAGTATGACAACTACCACGGAATGGCTAAATAAAAGTGCCAACAACTGCTGGGTTTTTGGGTTATCTCATGCTAATTGTATCTGATTAGTAATTGTTGCAACTACCACGGAATGGTTAACTAAAAGTGCCCACTGCTTACTTTATCAGAACGATTATCTAAACCTGACTAGTAAAGTGCCGCAACTATAACTGAATAAGTAAAACTGCCAACTGCGTGAGTTCCTCGGTTGACTTCCTCGTTTGGTCTCGAGGGGGGGAAACACCAGGATGGGTTTGTTTGGTGTTAGCTTCAGGTTGGATCCGGATAGGTCATTCTTATCCCTCTCTGATAACCGCCAGTTGGATCGAGTCTCTATAGGTTGTTTAGTGCATGCTGCCGCTGCCGCTTCAGTCCACCATACCTATGTAGGCGAGGACCGCCGAATTCTAGTCTCGCCGTGTACTGGCCTCAGTACTGACGCTCCTCTTTTTCCTTTGCCCTTTGCCGGCACCCCTTTTGTTTAAGCAGGTTTGAGATCGACGCCGTTAGCAGGGTTACCCTTCCGGCTTGGCCTGGGCAGGGTTATGGACGCCATTGGTTATTTCTTCAGGGCTCTTAGCCCCATTTGCATCTTGTCCGTAGACGGACGCTCTTTCATTTTCAAGGTGATTTGGATCTGCTGTATATATATCTGTATTCTTGACTCATCGAGTCGCTGTTATATATATCTGTTCTGTGGGTCCCATCGAGGACTGTTGTGTAATGTTATTACTTCGTTTTCCACCCGCACGAAAGTGCCTGGTGGGCACCTTTGAATCGTTTCTATGCGGGTTTGGCGGGTTTCGCTAAAACTTGCATAGGGTCGATTCTGAGGGTGTTACAGAGTGGTATCAGAGCTCAGCAGTTGCGATACCCCACAAGTCCAGCCTGTAGGATAACCTAGCTAACGGCCGAAGTAGAGTGTCAAAACTATTTTGCAAAACCGGTTGGATAGTTCTGATTAGGTCTGATTTTACTCCTTACCCCTCTGCTGTTCTCCTCTTACCCCTACGTGTTTGAATCCGCTCTCGTCTTTTTCTTCGAGTCCAGGAATTCTCGTGGTTGGGTTTCCGTCGTACCTTCAGGGTTTCGCTTCCTTCTTTGATAACGGTGTTGCTACATCAGGTCTTCGTGCTATCCGAGGAATCCTTTATCTCTGGTACCATCCTTTGTTCCTTGTTTGTGCCTTCCGGTGTTTTCCGACGCGACGACATCCTCTATGCCAGATCTGATGCAGAGTCTGCATCCCTCCTTTGTTTTCCGAACCTCGCTTGTCGAGATCTTCAGTCTGATTCCGAGAATGGTTGCACGCTTTTCTACTGATTGTGCAGAGTAATAGTTTGGGTGCGTGATGGATTGGCCCCCATGCCGACTACCCCTTCTATTTGCTTTTGTACATTGAAGTGGATGAGAATGCATCGGTTCCCTCTTCCTATCGAAGCTAGAGGTGGCTTTATTTGTTGATACCTTTACCTTCGACCTTTTGTCCCCGGAATGTTCTCTCGACGATCACGGACAACGACCTCTTGTTAGTGGTGTCGCGAAGATCTACACGGAGCGAGAAGATTCAGATCGCCGACCCTCCTTCCGGTACCATGAGGCGGATCTCGAGGGCGAGATCCATTGTTAGTGGTGTCGAATTGTGGCATCCCGCAAAACCACTACTAGAAAATCGCGTTGAATTTGTGCATTGCATCGTTATCATCATGCATTGTTTGCATAAAACTATTTTCGCAAAGCCCGTTTTGTTTTATAAAACGCCCCATCTTTAATCAAATATCAAACCCCGGGTCCCCGGATGATTTTTGTTTGTCTGCTGTCGGTTTGCAAACGGTGTTTGTAAAACAAATAAAAATATTTATTATTTTAGCGGGGGCAGTCGAACGGGCCGTTTCGACCCGAACGACCACCCCCAGGAATTTACAAACGGTCCACCCTAATTCCTAAACCTACCAAACTACCTACCCAGCCCCCCTCCTCCACCTCACCCGGACCAATCCGTGACCGCCACCTCACCCCTCTCCTCCCCTAAACCTATCAAACTCTGCCACCTAGCCCACCCCCACTCCCTCTTCCTTTAAACCCACACAACCCACACACGCACACACACTCTGCCACCCGGGTCCCACCACCGACGCGCCCCTGCCCACACAGCCACAGCAACCCACAGCCTCCCTACCCTCTTCCCCTCCAACCACCGACGCCCGGGCCCCACAACGACCTGCCCCGCGGCCCCAAACCCCGGACCCAGTCCACCCCACCCCGCGTCACCCCTCCGGCCCACCTGCGTCTCTCCCTCTCTCCTCCCCCGTGAACCTCTCTTCCCCCGACGCATCTCTCTCCTCTCTGCCGCTCGCACCGACCACCCTGCCCCGAGCTCCCTCGCCGCCTCTCTCGCCCGCCGGCGCCCCCGCTCTGCCAACCGCTCGCGCGCCGCCAGTCACCCCTCCCGCCGGCCGCGCCGTCGCCACCTCCGGTCGCCAACCGCCGTGCGTCGCCGGCCTCGCCCCGCTCCCGCTCGGGCTCGCCGCCGCGTCGGCCTCCACCGCGTCCGCTCCGGCCCGAGCACCAACCGCCGACCCGAGCCCTCCTCTCCTCCGCGTCGCTCCCGCTCGCCTCCTCCCGCCGGCCGTCTCGAGCCCTCCCCGTCGATCCCCTCCGCGCGTCCGCTCCGGCCCGAGCACCGACCGCCGCCCGTCGCCGCTCTTCCGGCCGCCTCTGCCCCGCGTCGCCTCGGCCGTCCCGCTGCCCTGCGTCGTCCGCCGGCCTCTGCCTCCGCCGCCCGAGCTCGCCAGCAGCCGCGGTCCACGCCTCTGCCGACTCGGCTCCTGTCCCGTGTCCGGGGCGTCAACCTCGAGCGTTGCCCCCAAGAGCGCCGCAGAGCTTCTCCTCCTGCCGACAAGTTCGACCCTGCACGCGACCCCTTTTTCCAACTTCAGTTGCTGTTCTGGGCTGTACCTGAGTTCATGTTCTGGAGATACAAAGCTGTTGGGTTTTGGAGGCCGTGGTGTCATTCTCAATGATGTTACGTTGGATTCGCTACACAGACTCGAAGGCCCCAACTCCGAAACCCCGAAGACCGACCCCGGTGTTGAAGACCGAACCCCAAGATCTGCCTCACGGGACCGAACCCCGGAAAACCCCGATGCTTTCGACACGGAACACCATGATCTCCTACACCGAACCCTCGAGGCCGACGACACGGATACACCGAGCTCTCCATCAAGGACACCAAGACCGTCGACATGGAATCAAATGACGCCGAGCACTTCGTCGCGGAACGCCAAGTTCTGCATCCCGAACGCCAGGACCGACCCGATACGTGGACCCGACAAGATCTTCGCGACGACAAGATCGGCACCGACCAGGGCGAGACCGATGCGCCCCCTACGCCAACCAAGTTCTGCTCCTCGGTTGCGACAAGACCTCCTCCCCGTACCGATCCCGATCCCGTCGAACCCTGGACCCTGAGACCAACCCCGAACCCCGGAACCTCAAGTTCGTCGAGACCCCTAATGTGTGAACCCCTTCCCGGAACCCTATTTTATAATATAATAACAACTTGTTGCATATTTAATTGTCATTCTCGCATGCATATCATTGGTTTGGGGGCCTTATGCCGATTCACCTCATAATTAAATATGGGGCCCATATGCGGGCAAATCTAGCCTTATATTGGCCTCATTTAAACTTGTGTAGCGAACCCGTATTATCTTTTGCCATGTAAAATAACATTTAAATTGCGGGGGTTTCTAAATAACTCGAACCATATAATCAAGTGTCGGGACCCCGGTTCCGCTTAATATGACCTAATCGCATTGCACCTTTGCCATGCCATGCATCATACATGCATCATGCCGGTCTTCTGCCGTTGTATTAAATATTGCATCCGGTGTTTCTTCTAGTGTTTTGCTTCTTCGCGGATTGGGCCGTTGAGTTGATGTGAGCTTCGCCCCGATCTTCGGTTGAACCTTCGGCAATGTTTTTCAGGCGAGCATCTCCCCCTTTCTACCTATCTTACTTCTATAGTATTTATTCCCTCCTGTTGATCTATTGCTATCTGTGTTGCGATGCTCTAGTTTCCGTACCCTTAATATCCCTTGCAGCCATATATTGCCTTGGACACATCCTATTACTTGTTGTTTGGTAGATAGTTGGACTTGCGTGTCGTAGTCGCTTGCTCAAGTGCTGTTGCGTGTCGACCAGTGCCACAGTTGTTGATGTATTGCCGCATGTTGATGTTGGAGATGATCATAGTTTTACTTATCGTTCACTTTAATTCCTGTTTAACAACTAAAATTGAAGTAAGCAGAGGCATCGGTGGGTGATAGAAAATATTTGGTTTCCGAACGCCCACTTGTGTCCCGTAGGACCCCGAGTACTTGATACCTGTTCCTTGATTTATCGCGCTATCCACATCCGGGAGGTATATGGGACCCCCCTGAGCCAGAGCTTGATTCAGTCTTATTTCTTGGGGCCACAA
The DNA here is from genome assembly GCA_916181665.1 of Avena sativa. Taxonomy (NCBI): domain Eukaryota; kingdom Viridiplantae; phylum Streptophyta; class Magnoliopsida; order Poales; family Poaceae; genus Avena; species Avena sativa. The sequence goes on along the minus strand of OV702280.1, from coordinate 343,631,723 downwards.
ACTAGTTTGAGGTTTTATTTACGATCCTGTACTTATGCCATGCTTTACTGCTTTATTTAAATTGTGCGACAGATAGCACCTGTACTGTTTAGGAATTGTGACCCGTTTTCGCGGTATCGACACCCCGAGTTTTCGGGTTCCCAGTCGTTTACAGCCGGCCCCACAAACCTCGGGTCCGTCTCGGAGCTAGCTTACTTCGTTGCGGGTGTACTCCAAGGGGTGGCCCCCTGAAATATTTCTGAATCCTGTGATTGCTTTGTCGTGAAGGCCTCGTTGGGTTTTGATTTGGTTTTTCCGAGGTTGATCGAGTGTGTGTTGCTATTGGTGCACCCCGGCCGGGTAAAACTTTCTGAAAGCCGTGTCCGCGGTTATGGACGACTTGGAGCACAGTATCTCGACCATAGACAAGCATAACTAAAGTTTATTGCTATAAATTTGACTTTATAATGACTAGTAATCAGCTTCACTATAATGGAATGGCTAATTAATACTGCCCACAATTGCTTGTTTGGAGTGTCGCTTGCAACCATTGTACCTGACTAGTAAGTATGACAACTACCACGGAATGGCTAAATAAAAGTGCCAACAACTGCTGGGTTTTTGGGTTATCTCATGCTAATTGTATCTGATTAGTAATTGTTGCAACTACCACGGAATGGTTAACTAAAAGTGCCCACTGCTTACTTTATCAGAACGATTATCTAAACCTGACTAGTAAAGTGCCGCAACTATAACTGAATAAGTAAAACTGCCAACTGCGTGAGTTCCTCGGTTGACTTCCTCGTTTGGTCTCGAGGGGGGGAAACACCAGGATGGGTTTGTTTGGTGTTAGCTTCAGGTTGGATCCGGATAGGTCATTCTTATCCCTCTCTGATAACCGCCAGTTGGATCGAGTCTCTATAGGTTGTTTAGTGCATGCTGCCGCTGCCGCTTCAGTCCACCATACCTATGTAGGCGAGGACCGCCGAATTCTAGTCTCGCCGTGTACTGGCCTCAGTACTGACGCTCCTCTTTTTCCTTTGCCCTTTGCCGGCACCCCTTTTGTTTAAGCAGGTTTGAGATCGACGCCGTTAGCAGGGTTACCCTTCCGGCTTGGCCTGGGCAGGGTTATGGACGCCATTGGTTATTTCTTCAGGGCTCTTAGCCCCATTTGCATCTTGTCCGTAGACGGACGCTCTTTCATTTTCAAGGTGATTTGGATCTGCTGTATATATATCTGTATTCTTGACTCATCGAGTCGCTGTTATATATATCTGTTCTGTGGGTCCCATTGAGGACTGTTGTGTAATGTTATTACTTCGTTTTCCACCCGCACGAAAGTGCCTGGTGGGCACCTTTGAATCGTTTCTATGCGGGTTTCGCTAAAACTTGCATAGGGTCGATTCTGAGGGTGTTACAGGGACTCTCAAGGGGGAACCGCTCTAACTTGCCTCTCGTTTCGTGCGGGTTTGTGGGAGGCTCGTCTAAGCAACTTGCATTCTCTCATGCCAAAATTTATCTGGTGCGTTGGGCATAGACGAAATTTAACTGTGGCCTTGAGATAATTGCATCTGACACCAGCTTACGTGGCATTTGTTGTATAAAACACAGAAAAAATCGTTTTTATACCTAGCACAGTTTGTGGCTTAATTTTGTGTACCTGGCGATGGTTTCTGCTCTAGTGGGTTGGTCCTTTATGGTCTTAGCACGACAACTTCCCGTCTGTTTACTATAACAAGCTCTACTATGACAAGTTTTGCCTGGCTCCGAAGATAGAGGGGCGAGGACAGCAGCGCGACTTTGGCTCGCGATAGTGTTTATAGTCGTCGCTAGGTGGTCCAATGACCTATTTGTAATTTTTAATATTTTTAGGCCGTTTTGTAATGTTGTTGATGATTATTAATAGATCGGTGATATTTTGCAAAAAAAAAGTTATCTAGCTGGTCGTGCTTGTTGTTATGCTTGCAACATAACATTCAAAACATAAATATTTTAAATAAATATATTATCAAAATATCTTCTTTCACACACACACCAAAAAATTACCAAAATAAATATTTACCAGTATTTTCATGTCTCTTAAAAACATACAAATACATATACATGTGTAGTATGTACGACCAAATTTGCACCAAAATATATTTTTACATAAGACATAAAAAATATTGAAATAACATGAGATCTTTTTTTGCCTTTTTAGATACATGATTTTGTGATTTTTTTTATATAGCCTATAATGTACGTATTATGTACCAAAGCTTCTACGTAGTCGACATGCTTTAAAATAGTAAGTTAAGCCGTTTATTTGGGCTAGGTGCAAATAGTTAAGTAGCTAAAAAACCTTATTTCTATATTTTATGCAACAAATGTTACAAGTACTTATGTTAGCTGCAATTTTCTCTGTCATATAAGATGTTAACAAGGCTAAGCTGTTAATTTAGGCTGGGTGCAAAAAATTAACCTGTGCTAACTGCAAAAATAGTTTGTTTCCATGTTTTATGCAATAAACACCACAAAGGACGGTGGTGGTGGCCTCCCAGTCTTGTGTTGACGTGGCTGTCATATATTAATATCACGAGATACCAACTACACCCGACTTATGCAACAACACATTACCCTAGTCGAAAAATAAAGAAAAGAATTACATTAAAAAAAGTCCCTCTATAGTGATCAGTTTCTTAAAACCGCGGACCAAACAGCACCAGAAATCCAATAACTCCAAAAGCGATGCCTCCAAGAAGGAACAGTGCTCAAGCGTCTTCATCCCCCTGATCAAAGACCATATGTTTTCGCCCTGAAGAAAGACCGCGCTCGCAAAACGATGCCTTCAACAAGGCACAACCAGTTAAGGCCAGACCTTGGATTTTCAGCCTGGAGGTTTAGACATTGAATTCCTCCTGTTTTGCCCCCACTTCTCAATTTCGCTGCTCCAAGTCGCAAAACACCAAGCCAGAATCCCTACACCACCAGGACTCAAACTTTCATTGTCAGTCTTCAGTTCCCGTCTTCCACGTCATTCTCCGCGTTTGACTTCACCATGGAACCAAGGCATGTCCCATGATGGCAACAGACTGCTGAGCTTCACAACACACGCTCTGAAACCAAACGGCCAGCAAAAAACATGGTTGCACACGACCAAAACACAGTCTGCACCGGCAAACTCTAGGCATGTTGTCCATTTGGACTTCACCGACGGAGTCTTCCGAAACTCGGCAGGCCACCTAAGACCAATGACGACCGGCGACAGGCAGTTCATCATCACGGCGAGAGAGAAATCTAAGGACCAACACTTTTATTCAAAGCCGCGCTAGTAGCCCCCACGCCACCGTCTGACAGCGGAGAAGAAGATGAACTCGAGATGCCAAAATAGAGGCAGAAAGACACATGGCCGGCTGGCACCGCACAATACCAAGATCGGGGCCTAGATCGGGTCCAGAACGGCCCGCCCTGCCTCTACCGCTGCGCTGCCGCCAGCACAACGCCGCGTCGCTGCCCGCGCCCGTCCTCCATCCGCTCCTCCGCGAGAGATCCAAGACCCGCCAAAACCGTAGCCCACCTCCCATGGAGATCAGCCGCATGGGCCCTCTCCTGCCCTCCGCCTTCAGCGAGAAGGGCATCGCCACTGCCACCGGCAGCGGCCTAGCAGGGCAGGTGGAGAGACTAGGAGGCGGCGGTTGGGGTCTCCGGAATCACCTGAGCGGTGGACGACCTGGGAGGGATCCTATTTTCGTGAAGCGGGGGGCGAGCGAGGACCACGTGGTTGTACCGAAACCACCGCTTGCTACTGCTTCCTGTGTAGGTGCCCATATTTCTCATTTCACGCATCCTCAGTGGAGAACGCAGAAAGCCTGCGGAAAGACATATTGTTCTGATCGGCCAATGTGAGCAAAAGGGGATCACTGAAACCGGAAATAGAAGGGGCCTTTTCCAGTTTTCACACTGCTTCCTTTCCTTCTGTTTCCCCACTGGTAGGTTACGTAGATTCTTCTTACCTCATTGAGCCGCGCATATGAAATACGTACGAACCATAAACAGTGCATATCAGTATAGGCTCGTGGAGGCCACACGCCCCTACTCCGTTGACATACTAGCAGTGTTACTGTTACAACAGTATCGTATGTAGCATACCCCAACGACGAATGAACAGGGACACTTTGCATGTTCCAGCAGCCGCAGCTAGCTGAAGCCTGAAAGTGTAGTAGTGCACTAGAGGGGAATCCGGAGGAGAGACAGAAATTCACAAGGGCGTGTTTAGTTGGTCTGATTGCCGTTTATCGTACCTGACTAAAAGAAATAAGCCTATTTGGTGCCTCGTGGCGTGCCGTGGATTTGGCCCGCACGGTTCTTAAAGCACCTTTCATCCTGGCTTCGGAGGAACGCCAAAATTGAGCGTTTTCACCGAGACAGGCCCTGGTGAGCGCAAAGGGAGGAACGACGTGCGCGGGGAGGCAGCGGGGAGATGGCGAGAGCCAAAAGAATCGCAGCGCCGGATGGCGCAAAAAGTAGGCTCATCTCCCTCTTATACTGCCGCCTCCCGCAGGAAGAAAAATCCCTCCCTATTTTCCTCTTGTGCGGCGGTTTTGGCGGCAGCGGCAATTTAGATCTCCGGCAACAGCTGCTAAGCACACTCCAGCACCGGCCGGCGCCTACGGCCTGACTCCGGCATCTGTTGGCTCACAAATCTGTGGCGCCGACTACTCCCCCGTGTTCTTCTCCGCCTGCGGCAGGTCCTCGGCAGCCACTAGCATGAAGGTAACAACCATGACTCCTCTCTTTACCAAGGTAGTTAGCTCAACATTAGGGTAGTCCGTGCACCGTGTTTACGCATTGCCACTCTGTTTAGGGTCACCAACTAAAGCTTATGATCCAGGCAGCTGCTCTAGTCGATGTGATTCAGGCATGGATGTTCCTGGTCTACCGAAGAGCGGCTGCTAGGCTAACAGGCTGGCCTTGAAGTATGGTCCCCTGATGCAGCGCGATAAAGAGAGGATGGCAAATCCGAACTATATCTACAACAACAATTATGTGGAGGCTATCGCCATCCTCAGGATGAGAAGAGCCCCATTTAACAATCTTGTGCAGACTTTCAGGTCTAGGGGGCTGCTCAATGACATCATCAACTGCTGTATCGAAGAGCAGGTGGCTCTGTTTCTTTATGTTCTAGGCCATAACCAGAGATTCCGAGTGAAAGGGCATTTATTGTCATAATCACTTTTGGTGTTCGTTAACAACAAGTAGATCATTTTACAGTTTGTCACTGTCCACATTTTGGTATTATGATAGATGAACAACACCCCCACTCTTGGGAAAAGACCACATTCATATGCCAATGTTCTGGAAACTCTAGACCGGAGTCTCCGGTGTGGTCCGGAGTTTCCGGTTCTGGCTCCGATGGTGCCTCCCAGGATCTGGCTGGGACATTCTGTCTGGGGGTCCGGAGCCTGCACCGGAGGTTACTCCGGAGTCTCCGGACTTTGTTCAGTCCGGAGTCTCCGGTGTTGGACGACCGGAGTCTCCGGTGTTGCTGGGGCAGGATTGGTCTGGGTCAGTCATATGGGCAGTCCGGAGGCTGGTCCGGAGATTGGCCGGAGTCTCCGGTCTGACTTTTCTACAACGGTCAGAAAACAGTTCGTGGAGGGGGCTGCCTATAAAAAGGGACCCTTATCTTCTTCCTCCAGTTGCTCGAGCTTCTCAAGAACACCAACCCCATTAGAGCCACCAAATCTACAAGATCTCTTCATCCAACCATCCAAAGTCATTGATCTTTGGAGAATCGAAGGAGGAGGCCTTGATTTACATCTTCACCAAGAGAGATCTTCATTTCCCCCTCATTCACTTGAGGGCCCCCAAGCTCTAGTGTTTCATTGGAACCAACCCTAACTTTGATTTGGTTCTTACAAGCTTGTGTTTGATTTGTCTTGATAGCTTGCTTGTATTTGGGAGCCTCCAATTCAGTTGTGGATGTGTGCCCCGAACTTGTTGTAAAGGTGCCGGCTTCCACCTTGAAGGTTGCCGATATAGTGGAAGGTGAATCGAGACCGTTGGGGTGAGGTTCATCGGAGAACAAGGGAGGCCTCTCGTGGCATTGGTGGTTTGAAACCACCCCCTCTCCAAACGTAGGCGTACTTCCCCTCAAAAGGAAGGAACTACGGAAAACAAATCCTTGTGTCTCCGCATCCACTCCTTTGGTTACTTTTATCCTTTACCACACTTTACTTACTTGTTACTGCTTAGTGTTGTGTTTGCTTGTGCTTGATAGACATATAGGTAAATTCACCATAGTTGCATATTCTAGAGAATTTACCTTTCTTGTCAAACCCTAATTTGAAAAAGAGTAAAATTTGAAGTAGCACCTATTCACCCCCCTCTAGGTGCCCATACGATCCTTTCAATTGGTATCAGAGCCTCGGCTCTTTATTTGGGCTTTACCGCCTAAGAGAATATGGGTAGCCAAGAAGGGGATGGTGGTAGTGAGCCGACCCCGGTGACCATGGAAGATCTCAGAAACTTGGAAACAAGATTGAGCTCTTCCTTGGTCAACGAAGTCAAGAAGATGCTTGAGCAACTTCTTAAAGACAAAGATGGCTCATCACCCCCATCTCCTCAAGAGGATCTACCATCCGTTGTACCTAAAGGGAATACTTCGGTATCCCCCGAGGGTATGGTGGTGGGGGGGTAAACTTGATGGGGGGGAAGGGTGAGCACCGTGATTCTTGGTACTCTCCCGATCCTCTCGTCCCTCACCCTCATGTGTACAATAGAGGTGACCCACCTAAGCTAGAAGAGTCTGCTACTTTTGCTCAATGGCAATCACTAATGAGAACTCATGTGCGCAGCTCTTGCATTGAACTATGGAACATCATCGAGCATGGACTCTTTATTGGGGATCCAAACAACTTGACAAGAAGAGAGGTTGTCAATAGTCAACTCAATGCCACTGCTTTGCATATGATTCAACAAGGATTGGGAACAAAGGATTACCCACACATTGAGCTCTTTAGCATTGCCAAGGAAGCTTGGGATGCTCTCACTGTGTTGTTTGTTCGAAATGAGAGTATGAGGAGGAACCGATATGATGCTCTAAGCAATGAAGTCGAAGGCTTCTACATGAAAGAAGGTGAAGATCATGAAGACATGTACCGAAGGCTCAAGACCACCGCCACCGCTTTTAGAAATGTGGGTGCCTCACATGTGGATGATGCATGGATAAAAAGGAAATATGTGAGTGCACTCATGCCTTTTGAGCCCACCGACTTGAAGAGTCTACAAGGAAGACACAACTACCATCTCATGACCTCAAATGAAGTTATGCAAGATATGGCCGCTTTCAAGGTTGCCACCAAGAATTCCAAAGATGCCTCTGCTCGTGCCCTTGGTATGAGCAATGTTGTCAATGTTGATTTGAAGGCCAAAGTTGTGGATCATGGGGATGAAGATGATAGTGATGAAGGGCTCTCCATGGACCACCCCGATGAAGTCAAGATTGCTCATAGTCAATATATGGCCTTCTATGCTAAGAACTTTTGGAAGAACCCCGCCAAGGCCAAGATGGAAATGCAAAGAAAAAGCAACCCAAATGGGAAAAGAGAAAATACAACGAGATTGAGAACTTGCTTCAATTGTGGTGACCGCTATCATTTTGTAGAAAGTTGTCCCTATGAGAAGAGAGAAGATCATGGGGGTAAGCTTGTGTTGAAGAAGACTCTCAAGGCACCTTACAAGAAACCTTGCATCAAGAAGAATCCCATCAACAAGAAGTTGGGAGAAATTGTCTTGATCACTCATGAAGAATACTCCTCCGACAATGAAGATGATGAAGATGAGGAAGAGGAAACTTCTCATGGTGTGGCTGCTCTAGCCACCATATCTACTCCGACATTCTCACTCTTCGATTCTCCAAATGAGAACTCTCCCACCAAGAACGTCACTTGCCTTATGGCAAGAGGAACGGAGGTATCCTCATCATCCTGCTCTACTCCCTTAGATAATGATGAAATTGATGATGAGATGTCTCTTGATGTTAAAAAGGAATTAATTGCCTTTGATGAGTTTATGACTAACCTAGAAGGAGATGCTAAGTTACATTTTGGAAACATCCTAGATCAACTTTCACATACTTAAGAGCTTCTAGATGTAAGATGTAAACTTGGAAATGAACACATGATTGAGCTAGAGGCTTTAAACAATGCTCTAAAAGAGGAACAAGAAACCAGATTGTCACTTGAATTAAAACTTGAAGGGCTTGATGAGGCCAATGACATTATTGTTAACAAACTCATCAAAGAGCGTGATCATGCTATTACTAAATACAAAAGTGCTAAAAAGGACAAGATTGAGTTTGGTGTGGTTCATGAAAAACTTGCCAAGAACTTTAGGTTGCTTAACAAGGCCCACAAGGCTTTGGAGAGTGAACTCTTGTCACTCACAAAGTCCCATGAAACGCTTCAAAATCAATTGGCCAGTATTCCTTCACCTAGTAACTTCATTCCATCTAGTGGTACAACTATTCTTGAAGAGAATGCTAGGTTGAAGGGGGAGCTTGCTAAGGCCACATTTCCACAAGGCAACAAGTCCATTGATGATCTTTTGAGTAAGCAAAGGCCTAGTGGTGATAAAGGGGGCATTGGATTTGTCTCCAATTCTAAGAAGAAGAAGAACAACAACAAGAAGAAGGCCAAGCCCACACAAGAAACTAACAAGGACATTGTGGGTAGTAAGACCACAAGTGGTAAAAATATGTCTCATGATGACTTTGCGGGTAGTGCTAACCCTCACTATGTTCTAATGCGTGATTATTATGGAGATGTGTATGCACAATATGTTGGCCCATTTGATGGTTATATTGCTTGGTCTATTTGCGTTCCCAAGACCCTTGTTGCTAACAAAAGAGGACCCATTGAAAAATGGATACCTAAAAATTAGCTTGATCTTTTGTAGACTTATGCTTCCGGACGGTCAAAGTGGGTGCTTGATAGTGGTTGCACAAGTCATATGACCGGAAGCTCATCTATTGTCAAGGACTTAAAGCCAAATGATGATCAAATCACCGTGACTTATGCCGACAAGTAAAAATCTAAGGTATTGGGTTTTGGCAAAGTTGTGGTTGCTCACGACATTACACTCGTGAACGTCATGCTTGTTGAGACCCTTGGGTACAATTTACTTTCAGTCTGTGCTCTTGGAAAGATGGGTTTTTCCGTCTTTTTACATAATGATCTTGTGGTCCTCATGTGGAGCAAGTCTCTCAAGGTCGCTTTCGTTGGGTATGTCGAACATGACTTGTATGTGGTGGACTTTTCAGGGCAAGCCACTACAAGTGCGATGTGCTTATTCGGAAAGGCCGATGTGGGTTGGTTATGGCATCGCCGACTGGCCCATGTCAATATGAGAACTTTGCAAAGTCTCCACAAGGAGGGCCATATTGTTGGACTAAAATAAAATGTTTCCTTTGCCAAAGATCGTGTTTGCAGGGCATGTGTTCTAGGGAAGATGCATGATGCTCCTCACAAGCCTAAGAACCGCATCAAGTCCACCAAGATCTTGGAGCTCCTCCACGTGGACCTCTTTGGTCCTCCATCTCATGCAAGTCTTGGTGGGAAGAAATATTGCTTGGTGATTGTTGATGACTTTACAAGATACTCTTGGGTTTATTTCTTCAAATTGAAGAGTGAGACTCAAAAGACCTTCATCGACTTCATCAATTTGGTCCAAAGGCAATACAATGTTCCCGTGTTGATCATTAGGAGTGACAACGACACCGAGTTCAAGAACTACACCTTGAATGATTTCCTTAGTGATGAGGGGATTAAACATCAATATTCCGCTGCATACACCCCTCAACAAAATGGCGTGGCCGAAAGGAAGAACCGGACTCTTATTGAGATGGCTAGGACCATGTTGGCGGAGTTTAAATCTCCATACAACTTTTGGGCCGAAGCCATTTCCACTGCTTGCCATGCTTCAAACTGGCTCTACCTCCGCAAAGAAATCAACAAGACTCCATATGAAATTCTTACCGGTAACAAGCCCAACATATCTTACTTCTGGGTGTTCGGTTGTAAGTGTTTCTATCTCATAAAAGGTGTTCGTTTGTCTAAAGTCGAGTCTAAAGCATTAGAGGGTATTTTTGTTGGCTATGGTCTCGAATCTCACACTTATAGAATCTATGATAAGCTCTCCGGAGTCGTCATAGAATCTTGTAGTGTGACCTTCGAAGAATATGATGGTCCCCAAGGGGGGCGTGTTGATGCTTGTGATGCAGATGATGAAATGCCTCAGGATGCCATAGGAAGAATGGGTGTGGGATATATCTGCCCCGTTGAGGAACCCCTTATGGCGGATCGAGAAGAACTATGCTCCACTCAAGTGGAGCCCTCCTCTTCACAACCTCAACATGCTCCATCCACCTAAGAGGACATTGACTCAAGCCAAAGACAAGATGTGGACCCTCAACATGGTGATCAAAGTGACAACTCTAGTCAAAGGGAGCTTGGTCCATTCGACGGATTGTCAAGTGGTGCCAAGTCAATTTCTCAAGGAAGATCCGTACAAGCTGCTTTGAGACAAGCTCAAATTGACGCTAGAAGAGCACTTGATCAAGACCAAGGTCAATCTTTGCCTCCCAATGTAGAGGATGATTCCAATGATGATCAAGGTCAAGATGATGGTCAAGACGAGGATCAAAATGATGAAGAGGGTCCCCTAAGAAACAACACGGAGATCCACGCTTGTTGCGAAGCTAGAAAGGAAAGAATATTGGAATTAAGAGACCACTCTCTACAAAATGATGTTGGTGATCTAAGGAAAGGTATTTCCACAAGAGCACAATTGAAGAGGTTCAGTGAACACCAAGCACACATCTCCACGATTGAACCAAAGAAAGTGTGGGAAGCACTTGAAGATTCGGATTGGTTAGAAGCTATGCACAAAGAACTCAACAACTTTGAGAGAAACAAAGTATGGAAGTTAGTAGAGAAGCCAAAGGATTGCCGCAATGTTATTGGAACAAAGTGGATATTTAAGAACAAGCAAGATGAGCATGGAATCATAGTAAGGAACAAGGCTAGATTGGTTGCACAAGGGTTCTCTCAAATTGAAGGCATTGACTATGGAGAGACATATGCACCCGTGGCTCGCCTTGAGTCCATTCGTATCCTTCTTGCTTATGCGGCACATCATAACTTCAAGTTGCAACAAATGGATGTAGAAAGTGCATTTCTTTATGGTCCACTAAATGAATTGGTATATGTTAAGAAACCCCGGTATTTGAGGACCCCAACTTCCCAAACCATGTCTACAAACTTGATAAGGCGCTCTATGGGCTCAAGCAAGCCCCACGCACGTGGTATGAGCACCTTAGAGAGCTCTTGTTTGACCGTGGATTTGAGGTTGGGAAAATCGATCCCACTCTTTTTACTAAGAAAGTCAATGGGGAGCTTTTTGTATGCCAAATATATGTTGATGATATTATCTTTGGCTCTTCTAACAAAGATTTTAATGATGAATTCTCAAAGCTTATGACTAGTAGGTTCCGGATGTCTTTGATGGGGGAGTTGAGATTATTTCTTGGTTTTGAGATCAAGCAAGTTAGAGGAGGGACATTCTTCAATCAATCCAAGTATACTCAAGATATGCTCAAGAGATTCAAAATGCAAGAATTAAATGGAGCTCCTACTCCCATGGCTACAAAGACTCATCTAGATCAAAATCCAAATTGTAAAGATGTGGATCAAAAGGTATACCGGTCTATGATTGGTTCTTTGCTTTACCTTTGTGCATCTAGACCTGATATTGTGTTGAGTGTAGGTGTGTGTGCAAGATATCAAGCGGCTCCTAAAGAAAGCCATTTAATGGCGGTCAAGAGAATCTTTCGATATTTGGTTCATACCCCATTTTATGGTCTTTGGTATCCTCGAGGCTCAACATTTTCTCTTTGTGGATACACGAATTCGGATTGGGCGGGTGACAAGGATGATAGAAAATCAACATCCGGGGCTTGCCAATTCCTTGGTAGGTCCTTGGTATGTTGGTCTTCCAAGAAGCAAAATTGTATATCTCTCTCCACCGCCAAAGTCGAGTATGTGGCAGCTTCTAGTGCTTGCACCCAATTGCTATGGATGAGGCAAACTTTAAAGGAATACGATGTCCATTGTGACAAAGTGCCTCTTCTATGTGACAATGAAAGTGCCATCAAGATTGCCTACAACCCGGTGGATCACACAAGGACAAAGCATATTGAGATTCGCCATCACTTCATTAGAGATCATGTTGCTCGAGGTGATATTGATCTATCATATGTATCAACCAAAGATTAACTTGCCGATATCTTCACGAAGCCACTTGATGAAGCAAGGTTTTTCTACTTGAGGAATGAACTAAATGTCGTAGATTCAAGGAGCTTGACTTGATATTCTTGCACTCTCACCTATGTTTCATATCATATTTGGTTTAGGTGTAGGCATGGATATAGGGGGAGTGCGATCCTAATTGATTGGATCATCCCTCCCCCCATTATGCCCAAGGCAATCAAAATCATTCCTCTTAATATCATTTAGTGATATGTGAGCTTAATGATGAGTTTTGGTAATGGACCCAAGATATATCTTCGTGGTGCCAAGCCAAGTATACTCAAATATGGTGCCCTAGGCCACCGCCCTCTCTTATTTGAGAGGTTGGCACTTACTCATGTTTGTCATTTGCTTGATTCTAGTCTCTTGGAGCTTTTCTGAACATTTTTTGAAACCCTATGCCTCTTGTTGGTTCTTCACAGTTTGATGTCTCAACCCAAGCCCTATACCTATCTTAAAAACCATCTATCTCTCATATATGTCCCCAAACACTTTTCCTGGAACTTTTGGTCGAGGAGGACCGGAGTCTCCGGTGTACAAACACCGGAGTCTCCGGTGTAGGCCGGAGTCTCCGGTCCAGACGGTTTATGTCACTTAAAGAAGGGGGGTCGGGGTGAACTGGGACATCAGTTCACCATTCTTCACCCCATCCCCTACCTCCAACCCCGTCGCCCGCTCTTCCAAAAATCCTCCCCGGAGTTCAAGAAGCCCCCGGGATCCGACGTGCCGCCGGCCAATCTTCCCCTCTCCTCCATTGGGTCATTCCCACCGGAGGAATTGATCCCATGGACAGATCTGGTACCTCTCCTCTATTTTTCTCCTAGGGTTCATCTCTAGATGTTTTTTTGAGGATTGTTGTTGATTTGTCCATTGGAATCACTTGTTTGCGTGCACTCTAGTACTTTAGCCTTATTGCATTGCCCGATCTACTAGATTCACCCTCACCAGCATCTTCCCATCTCATACCCGAGCCTCTTGACCGGAGATTCCGAACCTAGGTCCGGAGACTCCGGTCTGAGCAGGAGACTCCGGTATCAGGTGCGGAGACTCCAGTGTTGGGTGAATCAAAATAGTCCAGAAATGCATCAAAGCTCTTGTACTGCATCTTTGGGACATATATACTCATCTCCATGCTATCTCCCTCACTGTTGTTCACAGGTGATGGTTCTAGTCATCCTCGTCGTACCAAGGCCAAGTCCCAAAGGGGCAATCCTCGCTATGATGAAGCTCAGGGTCAGTTTATCGTGCCTCCGTCCAACCGGAAACAGCGGGCACGTGATGCAGCTTACATGAAGAGGGATCAGGAGAGGGCTGAACGGGAGGACCGTGCCAAGAGGGCCAAGTATGACAACCTGCAGACCTTAGCCAAAATGTCTAAAGAGGAGTACTGTGAGCTGAGAAAGACAGATTTCTATGCACTGCCTCGTACCAGTGAGGACCCTCGTTACTGAAGGAAAGAACAGGCTGTGTTCATGAAGGATGGTATGGTGTACTCACCAGATCACCTGTCTGCCCTCAGAAGTTCATGAGTGTTGAGCAAATGAGCCAGAGCCCTTACTTCAATGATGTCCTGTGGATCTGTGAGAATCTGGGTCTCTACAACTTGATGGAGATGCGTGAAGACTACAATGTCCATCTTGTCCAGCAGTTCTATGCCACAGTTGTGTTTGGGTCTGATCTTGACCGGACCATGGTGTGGATGACTGGCACCACTCGCTGCACGACTACATTTTATGACTTTGCCAATGTCATCTTTGAGACCTTTCATGGAGTATCTACTCCTGTGGGACTGCGCATGCACTCAGCTGCTTTGGGTGAGAACAAGTTGAAGCTGGCACCTCTGTATGATGATGGTGTTGTGGGGGGTTCCAAGGGACTCAAGATCCTCTACAACCTTATGTTGAGGATCTTCCGTCACACTATTGCACCAAGTGCTGGAAATGATGATGCAATTAGGGGTGGGCTTGTCAACCTCTTGTACCATACTCACTGGATCTTCAATGCTGGACCTGAGGCAGATGCTGCACCTATTGACGTGATGGACTTCATTTTCGAGGAGATGTTCCATGCCATTCTTTACAAGAAGTATCCTCCATATGCACCCTTGGTTATGAGGCTCATCAACTCCCAGGAGCATGATTCTCCATATGGCATACCACCGCACCTCACCGAGCACACTCTGGTTTCACTGCAGCAGAAGGGGCATATGGGTCCTGCTCCGAGGCATCGCTATGGGGATGATGATGAGGAGATTGAGACGGAGAGGGCTCCCTCTCCACCTAGAGTTTGGAGGAAGAATGCCTCCAATGCCCCTATGCCTACTATGACTCGAGACTATGTGCATGAGCGGGTCAAGAAGGCCAGCTTTTGGGAGAGGACCCTTTGTTGCATGAATGTCGACATACGCAAGCAGCAGCATGCATCCTACCAAAGCAACCGCCGCATTGAGAAGATCCTCAAAGAGATCAAGGAACAGGGTGCTGAGGATAATGAGGAAGGTGAAGATGAATACAATGATGAGCATGGGGCTCAGCAGTCCACAGAGTCTGATCATACACTCTCATTTGGGGCATGGAATGCCCAAGAGGATAGTCTGGTGGATTGGAAGATGTTTGCTGATGTCACCTCAGGTTTTGGGTACCAGGGTACTTACTCTTCTCGCCCTCACGGCAAAGGGCCCGCTTTCCCTGAAGACGATGATGATGACTATGATCAGGATGATGGTGACCAGGAGGAGGATAAGGATGCCGAGGATGACGATGACTACTGTAGCACCCCGGTTAAATCCACTACTAGAAAACCGCTGTTATTTTTGTTATGTGCATCATCGTGACATCATCATGCATTTATTTGTCTAAAACAATTTCCCAAAAGCTTATTTTGTTTTCTAGAGATTTCCCCTCTTTGTTCAAATCGAAACCCTAGATCTGTTCGGATCTTTTATTTGTCTAAAACCTTTTTTTGCAAATGTTTTATTTTAAAAGAAAAGAAAATAAATAATATAAATACTTTGTTAGGGGGAGGCAGTCCATCCAGTTAGGCCCAAAGGCCCAACTAGACAGACCACCTGCTACCCCATATATAAAACCCTAACCCCAGATATCTAGACCAAACCCTAAACCTAATCCCCAAATCCCTCACTCCCTCACCCGCCGCCGGCACACACACCCCAGCGCCACACACGCGCGTAGCTGGCAACCGTCTAGCCGCTCCACACCTGCCCAGATCCCCGCGTGTCGAATGCGGTCAGCCATCCAACCACCCACCGGGCACTCAATCACGACCCTGCCTCTCTCTCGCACCGCAGGCGCCCACCGCATGGGTCCCACTTGACCCCGACCGAACCCACGCTTCCCACAATCTCGCGTCCTCCCGCAGACCCTGCTCTCTCTGTTCTTCGCGAGAACCCCACCTCTGCATCGATCCCAGCCCCCTCCTGTCGTCGCCTCTGCTTGGCCACGCGTGCGTCGCGCCGCCCAGCGTCCCCATCGCCTCGCACCGCCCTGAAACCACGCAGTAGCGTCGCGCCCCGCCGGCCTCTGCCCGGGCTTATCCTTCCCAAGATCTGGCACCCGCGGTCCGTCCTCGCGCAGGCCCGGACCCGACGTCGTCTCCCCGCCGTCCTCTGTGCCCCCCATGCACCGATGACGCAAGCAAGCTCCCCCGCCAGGCCCGTACCCTACTCGCCACCGAGCTCGCCGTCCTCCCATGCGTCCCCGCCATCGGCCTCTGCACCTTCACCTCTCGCCGCCAGTTCCCCCGCTGCCGTACGTCACCGCGCGAGCGACCCCGCGTCCTGTCCGCCCCTCGTCGCCCTACAGTGCCGCCGGGATCGACCTTGCCCTGGGCTCGGTCACCCTGCTGCACGTGCCGACCAGGACAGCCTCAAGCCCGCGTGTGAGCCCTGCGAGCGTTCCTCCGCAATCCCCTGTTGCCGTCTCTTTGTGCTTGTGTTGCTGACCGAAAGCCTCTTGTTTTTGCCTCAGTGTACCGCGAGCACACGTGTGTAATCTTTGTGTCTGTGAGTTCTGCGGGTGTCGTGTACTCGTGGCCCGGACAAGAGTTCACGACGCCAAGATTTGCCAAGATCGTCTACATGGAATCCGAAGCCCGATCCAAGACCGATCCCGGCGTCCGAGACCCCGAGACCGAACCCGAACCATAGCACGCCAAGATCGTCGATCCCCAATGTGTGACCTCTTTCGCCGAGACCCTATTTTATAAATGACATATATACTTGTTGCATATTAAATTGTCATGCTTGCATACATATTGTGTGGTTGGGGTCCTTATGCCAATTCACCTCATAATTAAATATGGGGCCATATGCGGGCTTTTTCTAGTCCTATATTAGCCCATTTAAATTTGTGAAGCTAACCGGTGCCATGTTTTGCCTTGTTAATACAACATTTAAAATGTGGGGTATTTAAACAACATGAACCTAATAATTAATTTGTTGGAATTATGCCCTAGAGGCAATAATAAAGATGTTATTATTATAATTCTTGTTCATGATAATGTTTATATTCCATGCTAGAATTGTATTAAGCGGAAACTTTAATACTTGTGTGGTTTGTGAACAACACCGTGTCCCTAGTACGCCTCTAAGGACTAGCTCATTGATTAATGATGGTTAAGGTTTCATAACCATGGACATGAGTTGTCAATTAATAATGAGATCATATCATTGGGAGAATGATATGGTGGACAGACCCAAACTAAGAGAAGCAATTAGATCGTGTCATCGTGTTCGTCTTTGCGAAGCTTTTCTTATGTCAAATATTGTATTCCTTAGACCATGATATAATACAACTCCCTGGTATCGGAAGAAAGCTTTGAGGTCATCAAACGTCATCCTATGAGAGGGTGATCATAAAGGTGTCTCTCAGGTGATCGGAAAGTATCTGTTGGGTTGTATGTATCGAGATGGGATTTGTCCCTCCCAAGTCGGAGAGATATACTTCGGGCCCACTCGGTAATCGATATCAACACCGCTTGCAAGCATGTGGTTAAGGAGTTAATCATAAAGTGATATCGGACTACGGAACGAGTAAAGTACTTGTTGTGAACGAGATTGAACTAGGTATGACGGTACCGACGATCGAATCTCGGGCAAGTAAAATATCGCGAGATGAAGGGAATATATATATGGGATTGATTGAATCCTGGCATCGTGGTTCATCCGATATGATCATTGATGAATGTGTGGGAGTCAATATGGGTTTCTAGACCCCGATGTTGATTATTGATAGAAGATCATGTCTGCATATTCTCGAACCCGCAGGGTCACACACTTAACGTGTCTCGACGCTAGGATAGATTGGATAATTGGTTTATGAGTTTTTGTTCGGAGTCTCGGATGGGATCCAGGACATCACGAGAGGTTCCGGAGTGGTCCGGAGAATAAGATTCATATAAGGTAGTGCAGTTTTTGGAGTTCGGAATTGTTTCGGGTTAATCAGTATTGTACTGGAAGCTTCTAGAACCTTCTGGAAGGGGACCAACGTGGCCCCACCTTCCGGGAGGGGGCATGGGCCTATGAGGGAGTGCCCTGGCCGCATTGGGCCAGGGGCACAAGGCCCCATAGGGCCCAGCCGGCCTAAGAGGGTTTAAACCCTAGATAGACCTTCTAGAAGGGGGGGTTTCCTTGCCCCCCACTCTTCCTCCTTTGGGGCCGCCGGTTTGGCTTGGGGGAGGGGGCTAGGTTTGCAGCCGCCCACCCCTCTATATAAAGAGGGCTGGGGGCGCACCACCCCCCACACACCTTCCCCTCCAAGAGCTAGCCGTCCTGTTGCCCTCCTCTCTCCCTCCCGACTGTTTGTAGGCGAAGCCCTGCTGCAGAAATTCTCCACCATATACACCACGCCGTCGTGTTGTAGATCCAATCCGTCTCTCCACCATACTTTCTGGACCGAGGAAGGAGGAGACGTCGAGGTGCTGCACGTGTGCATCTCACGGAGGCACCGCCACTTGTGGTGCTAGATCGGATCGGATCGCGAGGAGGAGAAGCGAGTACGACTACATCACCCACGTTCCGACGAACGTTCCGCTGTGCGAATCTTCAAGGGTATGAAGATCTAATCCAATCTCTCTCGTTGTTTGCATCTCCTAGATTAGATCTTGGCTTTCCCTCTGTTCGCATCCGTAGAAAATTTTGATTTACTATGCCGCGAAACCCTTCAGTGGTATCAGAGCTAGATCTATGCGTAGATGTGTTTCACGAGTAGAACGCAACATGGTTGTTGCGGGCGTTGATGTTTTCTGTTGCAAGCCTCTTGTTTGTGTTCTTCTTATGACGCGGGATAGTGATATTGAAGCGGTCCAGGCCAACCTTACGCGACGTCGTTCGCGAGACCGGCTCCGCACTTGACGTGTGGCTTGTTCCACACATGCGGCTGGTGGATGTCAGTTTCTCTCACTATAGTTGTCATGGGATTAACACCGGAGTTTGGCAACCATAATATCACTGTTGTGGCTTTTCGTAGGTAAGAATCGTTCTTAGCATCTACTCCCATAAGCCACGTAAAACATGCAACAACAAAGTAGAGGCGTCTAACTTGTTTTTGTAGGGGGGTGTTTTCTGTGATATGGTATGGCCCAAGATGTGATGTGTATAATGTATGCGATGATCATTTTTTGTAATGTTTCACGACTTGCATGTCGATGAGTACACAACCGGCAGGAGCCATATGGTTGTCTTTATAATTGTGTATGACCTGTGTGTCAACTTCTTATGCGCCATGTAATAGTTTCACTTTATCGCTAAGTAGTTAGCAATAGTTGTAGTTGCTATTCGTGGTGGAGGCAATCATGGTGGAGTGATGGATATCATGCCGGAGCGCACAAGATGGAGATCATTGCGCGAAGATTGGCTATACCATGTCACATTAAAGTTATATGCATGTGATGTTTATCCTTTTATGTATCTTATTATGCTTAGATCGCGACGGTAGCATTATAAGATGATTCCTCACTTAAAGATCAAGATAAAAACTGTGTTCTCCCCGAGTATGCACCGTTGCAAAAGTTCGTCGTGTCCAAGCATCACGTGATGATCGGGTGCTATAGACTCTACGCTCACATACAACGGGTGCAAGCCAGTTTTGCACACGTGGAAATACTTGGGTCTAACTTGACGAGCCTAGCATGTGCACACATGGCCTCGGAACACATGAACCGAAAGGTTAAGCATGAGTCATATGAATGATATGATCGACACTTCGCTGTCCACCATTGAAACCACATCTCTTCTCGTGAAGATCGGATTAGGTGTGGTGAATTTGGATCGTGTTCACTAAACAACTTGAGGGATGTTGAATTTAGTGGGAGTTCATCTAGTAATTTGATTAGAAGTTGAACTAGTTATCATGAACATAGTCTAATTTGTACTTGCAAATATTGTAGATCAAATGGCTAAGTCCAACTTCAACTTCAACGTTTTTGCTGAGAAGGAAAAGCTTAGAAACAATGGGTCTAACTTCACCAATTGGTTCCGCAATCTAAGAATCATTCTCTCTGGCGGTCAAAAGGACTATGTCCTTGGGAAAGCGTTAGGTGACCCCCCTGCTGCAACTACGCCGGCTGATGAGAAAGCTGTCTATCAGTCGCGCAAAGATGATTATGGTGTGATTAAGAGCACCATGTTGTTTGCTATGGAACCGGAACTTCAAAATCGTTTTGAAGACTATCCCGGGCCCTTTGAGATTCTCGAAGAGCTTAAAACCATGTTTCAGACTCAGGCCCGTTCTGAGAGATATGAGATCTCTGAGAAGTTCTTTAACTGCAAGATGGAGGAAGGGAGTTCCGTTAGTGAGCACGCCATTAAGATGACGGGCTACACTCAACGCCTTGAGCAGCTGGAATGCACGATTCTAGAGGAGCTCAAGATTGACAGAGTTCTGCAATCACTCCCTCCCAGCTACAAAAGTTTTGTAGTGACTCACAATCAGATTGGTTCCACTGATACGATCACCGAGCTCTTCGCAAAGCTGAAGGCCGCGGAAGTGGACATCAAAAAGGATAATCATGTGTTGATGGTCAACAAGCCCACCTTTAAGAAAGGTAAGGGAGCAAAGAAGCCCTTCAAGAAGGGCGGCGGCAAGCGCACTGCCCCTGCTGAGAAGAAGCTCAAGTCTGGTCCTAAGCCAGACACTGAGTGCTTCTATTGCAAGGACAAGGGTCACTGGAAGCGCAACTGTCCGAAGTACTTAGCGGACAAGAAGGCTGGCACCATCAAAGGTATATTTGATATACATGTTATTGATGTTTTCCTTACTAGCCCTCGTTGTAGTGCCTGGGTATTTGATACCGGTTCAGTTGCTAATATTTGTAACTCGAAACAGGAGCTACAGAATAGACGGCGGCTTGCGAGGGATGAGGTGACGATGCGCGTTGGCAATGGATCAAGAGTTGATGTGATGGACGCCGGCACGCTCTCCTTAGTTTTACCTTCGGGATTAGTTTTAAACCTTAATAAGTGTTATTATGTGCCTGCGTTGAGCATGAACATTATTTCTGGATCGTGTTTATTGCAAGACGGTTATTCATTTAAATCGGAGAATAATGGTTGTTCTATTTATATGAGTAACATCTTTTATGGTCATGCACCTCTTGTGAATGGTTTATTTCTTCTAAATCTCGAAAGGGATGAAACACACATCCATAACATTGAGGCTAAGAGATGCAAAGTAGATAGTGATAATACTACTTATTTGTGGCACTGTCGTCTAGGTCATATTGGTGTAAAGCGCATGAAGAAACTCCATTCTGATGGACTTTTGGAGTCTCTTGATTTTGAATCATTTGCATGCGAACCATGCCTCATGGGCAAGATGATAAAAACCCCGTTCTCCGGTATGATGGAGCGAGCAACGGACTTGTTGGAAATCATACATACCGATGTATGCGGACCGATGAGTGTTTCGACGCGCGGTGGATATCGCTATTTTCTCACTTTTACCGATGACTTAAGTAGATATGGGTATATTTATTTAATGAAACATAAATCTGAAACGTTTGAAAAGTTCAAAGAATTTCAGAATAAAGTGGAGAACCATCGTAACAGAAAGATTAAGTTTCTACGATCCGATCGTGGAGGTGAATATTTGAGTTATGATTTTCTCACGCATCTTAAAGCAAGCGGAATCGTTTCGCAACTCACGCCACCCGGAACACCAGCGCAATGGTGTGTCTGAACGCCAGAATCGAACCCTATTAGATATGGTCCGATCAATGATGTCTCTTACTGATTTGCCGTTATCATTTTGGGGTTATGCATTAGAAACCGCTGCATTCACTTTAAATAGGGCTCCATCTAAATCCGTTGAGACGACACCGTATGAACTGTGGTTTGGTGCTAAACCTAAGTTGTCGTTTCTTAAAGTTTGGGGATGCGAAGCTTACGTCAAGAAGTTGATGCCGGACAAGCTCGAACCCAAAGCGGAGAAATGCGTCTTCATAGGATACCCTAAGGAAACTATTGGGTATACCTTCTATCACAGAACCGAAGGCAAAGTGTTTGTCACAAAGAACGGTTCCTTTCTTGAGAAGGAGTTTCTCTCGAAAGAAGTGAGTGGGAGGAAAGTAGAGCTAGACGAGGTTATTGAACCTTCTCTTGAAATGGAGAGTTGTGCAGCACCTGAAATTGTTCCAGTGCCGCCTGCACCAACAATGGAGGAAGCTAATGACAAGGATCATGAAGCTTCGGACGATGCTGCTACTGAACGTCGCAGGTCGACAAGGTCGCGTGCCCCTCCTGAGTGGTATGGCAACCCTGTCTTGACTGTCTTGCTAGTAGAAGACAGTGAACCTACGAGCTATGAGGAAGCAATGATGAGCCCAGACTCTGAGAAATGGCTAGAAGCCATGAAATCCGAATTGGGATCCATGAGCGAAAACCAAGTATGGACTTTGGTGGACCCTCCTAGCGACCGAAAGGCCGTTGAGTGCAAATGTATCTTCAATAAGAAAACGGACGCGGATGGTAATGTTACCGTCTATAAAGCACGGCTTGTCGCGAAAGGTTTTCGACAGGTTCAAGGTGTTGACTACGATGAGACTTTCTCTCCTGTAGCGATGTTTAAGTCCATTCGGATTTTATTAGCAATTGCTGCGTTTCATGATTATGAAATATGGCAGATGGATGTCAAGACTGCTTTCCTCAATGGCAACATTGAGGAAGAGTTGTATATGATGCAACCCGAAGGTTTTGTCGATCCTAAGGATGCTAGTAAAGTATGCAAACTTCAGCGTTCCATTTATGGACTGAAGCAAGCATCTCGGAGTTGGAACCTTCGTTTTGATCAAGTGATCAAGAGCTTTGGATTTGTTCCAAATTGCTACGAAGCTTGCATCTACAAGAAAGTGAGTGGGAGCTCGGTGACGTTTCTAGTACTATATGTGGATGACATATTGATTATTGGAAATGACATCAACATGCTTAACGATGTGAAGAGTTATTTGAACAAGTGTTTTTCAATGAAAGACCTAGGTGAAGCTGCTTATATATTGGGCATCAAAATCTATAGAGATAGACAAAGACGCCTGATAGCTTTAAGCCAGAGTACATACCTAGACAAAGTTCTGAAAAGGTTCAGAATGGATAAGGCAAAGAAAGGTTCAGTGCCTATGTTGTCAGGTAAGATATTGAGCAAGGCTCAGTGTCCAGCTACGGTAAATGATAGGGAAGCTATGAGCAAAGTGCCTTATGCCTCGGCCATAGGTTCGATCATGTATGCCATGCTGTGTACTAGACCGGATGTGTCCAATGCTCTTAGTTTGACGAGCAGGTATCAAAGTGATCCAGGAGTGGAACACTGGACAGCCGTGAAGAACATCCTAAAGTACCTAAATAGAACTAAAGAAATGTTCTTAATCTATGGGGGTGATGAACAGCTCGTCATAAAAGGTTACGTCGACGCTAGTTTCGACACCGACAAGGATGATTCTAAATCTCAGACAGGATACGTGGATATTTTGAATGGAGGAGCTGTGAGCTGGAGAAGCTGCAAGCAAAGCATGATCGCGGGATCTATAGTAGAAGCGAAATACATGGCTGCTGCAGAAGCGTCAAGTGAAGGAGTTTGGATCAGGAACTTCATCACTGAGCTTGGCATGGTTCCAAGTGCATTGCACCCACTGGAGATATTGTGTGACAACACTGGCGCCATAGCACTCGCTAAGGAACCAAGATATCATCCAAAGACCAAGCATATCAACCGCAAGTTTCATATAATCCGAGATTATATAGCAGATGGAGATCTGAAGATTAGCAAAGTACATACAGATCTGAATGTCGCAGATCCATTGACTAAACCTCTTCCACGTGTAAAACATGATCAGCACCTCAGTGCCATGGGTGTGAGATTGTTGCCAGATGTAAACTAGATTATTGACTCTAGTGCAAGTGGGAGACTGTTGGAATTATGCCCTAGAGGCAATAATAAAGATGTTATTATTATAATTCTTGTTCATGATAATGTTTATATTCCATGCTAAAATTGTATTAAGCGGAAACTTTAATACTTGTGTGGTTTGTGAACAACACCGTGTCCCTAGTACGCCTCTAAGGACTAGCTCATTGATTAATGATGGTTAAGGTTTCCTAACCATGGACATGAGTTGTCAATTAATAATGAGATCATATCATTGGGAGAATGATATGGTGGACAGACCCAAACTAAGCGAAGCAATTAGATCGTGTTCGTCTTTGCGAAGCTTTTTTTATGTCAAATATTGTATTCCTTAGACCATGAGATAATACAACTCCCTGGTATCGGAAGAAAGCTTTGAGGTCATCAAACGTCATCCTATGAGAGGGTGATCATAAAGGTGTCTCTCAGGTGATCGGAAAGTATCTGTTGGGTTGTATGTATCGAGATGGGATTTGTCCCTCCCAAGACGGAGAGATATACTTCGGGCCCACTCGGTAATCGATATCAACACCGCTTGCAAGCATGTGGTTAAGGAGTTAATCACAAAGTGATATCGGATTACGGAACGAGTAAAGTACTTGTTGTGAACGAGATTGAACTAGGTATGACGGTACCGACGATCGAATCTCGGGCAAGTAAAATATCGCGAGACGAAGGGAATATATATATATATGGGATTGATTGAATCCTGGCATCGTGGTTCATCCGATATGATCATCGATGAATGTGTGGGAGTCAATATGGGTTTCTAGACCCCGCTGTTGATTATTGATAGAAGATCATGTCTGCATATTCTCAAACCCGCAGGGTCACACACTTAACGTGTCTCGACGCTGGGATAGATTGGATAATTGGTTTATGAGTTTTTGTTCGGAGTCTCAGATGGGATCCAGGACATCACGAGAGGTTCCGGAGTGGTCCGGAGAATAAGATTCATATAAGGTAGTGCAGTTTTTGGAGTTCGGAATTGTTCCGGGTTAATCGGTATTGTACCGGAAGCTTCTAGAACCTTCCGGAAGGGGACCAACGTGGCCCCACCTTCCGGGAGGGGGCATGGGCCTATGAGGGAGTGCCCTGGACGCATTGGGCCAGGGGCACAAGGCCCCATAGGGCCCAGCCGGCCTAAGAGGGTTTAAACCCTAGATAGACCTTCTAGAAGGGGGGTTTCCTTGCCCCCCACTCTTCCTCCTATGGGGCCGCCGGTTTGGCTTGGGGGAGGGGGATAGGGTTGCAGCCGCCCACCCCTCTATATAAAGAGGGCTGGGGGCGCACCACCCCACACACACCTTCCCCTCCAAGAGCTAGCCGTCCTGCTGCCCTCCTCTCTCCCTCCCGACTGTTTGTAGGCGAAGCCCTGTTGCAGAAATTCTCCACCATATACACCACGCCGTCGTGTTGTAGATCCAATATGTCTCTCCACCATACTTTCTGGACCGAGGAAGGAGGAGACGTCGAGGTGCTACACGTGTGCATCTCACGGAGGCACCGCCACTTGTGGTGCTAGATCGGATCGGATCGCGAGGAGGAGAAGCGAGTACGACTACATCACCCACGTTCCGACGAACGTTCCGCTGTGCGAATCTTCAAGGGTATGAAGATCTAATCCAATCTCTCTCGTTGTTTGCATCTCCTAGATTAGATCTTGGCTTTCCCTCTGTTCGCATCCGTAGAAAATTTTGATTTACTATGCCGCGAAACCCATCATAATTGTCGGGGCCCCGGTTCCATTTAATATTGTCTAATTGCATCGCATCCTTGCCATGCCATACATCATACATGCATCATGCTCTATCTTTTGCCATAGTATTAAATAGTGCATCCGGTGTTTCTTCTAATACTTTGCTTCTTCACGGATTAGGACGACGAGTTGATGCGAGTGTCGACCCGATCATCGGATGAACCTTCGGCAGTGTTTTCAGGCGAACAATCTCCCCCTTTCTACCTATCTTACTTTTATAGTATTTATTCCCTCCTATTATCTATTGCTATCTATGTTGCGATGCTCTAGTTTTCGTACCCGTGATATCCCTTGCAGCCTCATATTGCCTTGGACACATCCTATTACCTGATGTTTGGTAGATAGTTGGACTTGTGTGTCGTAGTCGCTTGCTCAAGTGTTGTTGCGTGTCGTCAAGTACCACAGTTGTTGGAGTATTGCCGTATGTTTAATGTTGGAGTTGATCATGGCTTTAATAACTAAAATTGAAGTAGGTAAATGCAGAGGCACCAGTGGGTAATAGACAATATTTGGTTTTTAACCGCTCACTGGTGTCCCGTAGGACCCCGAGTTCTTGACACCTGTTTCGAGATCGAGCGCGCTAACCACAGGTGGGGTGTGTGGGCACCCCCATCGATTAGTACCTGATTTCAAAGTACTGTACCGGGGGCCACAAAGTAGTTTGGGGCTTTATTACTATCCTGTACTTATGCCATGCTTTACTACTTTATTTACGATTGCACGTGGAGCGCCTGTACTGTTTTGGAACCAACGTGGAATGTTTTCGCGGTATCGACAAGCCCAGTCACACTTTCGGGTTCCCAGTCGTTTACAGCCATTGTCACAAACCTCTGGGTCCGTCTCGGAGACCGGCCGACTTTGTTGCGGGTAGCTTAGTGGGGTGGCCCCCATGTGCTTGCTTTGGGTCTGGGAAACGTCGTGTCTGAAACCCCGTCGACATACCATTGGGTGTATGTTTTGTGATCTTGTACCTACCTGATCTGACAACAAGGGTGTAGGTGCGTGTGGAAACTTTGGTGCACCCCTGCAGGGTTAAATCTTTTCGAGAAGCCGTGTCCGCGGTTATGGACGACTTGGAGCACAGTTCTCAATCATAGACAACTATAACTAAAGTTTACTGTTATAATTTGACTTGTATCCGATATGACTAGTAATCAGCTTCACTACAACGAAATGGCTAAATAAAAGTACCAACAACTGCTGGGTTTAGGATATCTCATGCTAATCGTATCTGACTAGTAAGTGTCGCAACTACAACGGAATGGTTAACTAAAACTGCCCACTGCTTATTATATCAGGATGACTATCTATACCTGACTAGTAATTGCTGCAACGATAACTGAATAAATAAAACTGCCAACTGTGTGAGTTCCTCGGTTGACTTCCTCGTTTGGTCTCTAGGGGGAAATACCAGGATGGGTATGCTTGGTGATAGTTTCAGGTTGGATCCGAATAGGTCTTTCTTATCCCTATCTGATAGTCGCCAGTTGTATTGAGTCTATATAGGTTGTTTAGTGCATGTTGTGCTGCCGCTTCAGTCCACCATACCTATGTAGGCGAGGACCGCCGAATTCTAGTCTCGCTGTGTACTGGCCTCAGTACTGACCGCTCTCGTTTTCCTTTGTCGTTTGTCAGCACCCTTTTGTTTTTAGCAGGTTTTGAGATCGATGTCGTTAGCAGGGTTACCCTTCTGGCTTGTCCTGGGCAGGGTTATGGACGCCATTGGTTATTCTTCAGGGCTCTTAGCTCAATTTGCATCTTGTCCATACTCGGACGCTGTATTGTTTTCAAGGTGATTTGGATCTTTGTACTGTAAATCTGTATTCTTGACTCTTTGAGTCGCTGTTGTATATATATGTTTTGTGGGTTCCATCGAGGACTATTGTGTAATGATATTACTTCGTTTTCCACCCGCACGCAAGTGCCTGGTGGGCACTTTTGAATCGTTTCTATGCGGGTTTGGCGGGAAGCGCTGAAACTTGCATAGGGCCGATTCTGAGGGTGTTACAGAGTGGTATCAGAGCTCAGCAGTTACGATACCCATCGGTCCAGCCTGTAGGATAACCTAGCTAACGACCGATGTAGAGTGTAAAAACTATTTTTGGAAAATCGGTTGGATAGATCTGATTAGGTCTGCTTTTATTTCTTACTCCTCTGCTATTCTCCTCTTATCTCGATGTGTTTTGAATCTTCTCCCTATCTTTTCTTCGAGTCCAGGATTTCTCGTGGTTGGGTTTCCGTCGTACCTTTAGGGTTTCGCTTCCATCCTATTGTAACGGTGCTTCAACATTCGGCATTCATGCTATCTGATGAATCTTTCCTCTGTTGTGTCTTTTAGTGGATCAAAAATTCACTAAATTTTTTCTTTCTATCCTCCGGTGTTATCCGATATGACGAAGTCATCTGCATCAGATCTGATGAGAATCTCCATCCCTCCTTTGTTTCCGAACCTCGCTTGTTGAGATCTTCAGTCTGATTCTAAGAGTTGGTTGCATAATTCTCCTATTCATGTGCAGAGTAATGCTTTGGGTGCGCGATGGACTGATCACCATCTGACTACTCTTATCATTCGCTCTTGTACATTGAGTCGGTGGATCGATGCAATTATACTCATTTCGTGGAAGTTAGAGGTGGCCTTATAATTGTGAGACCTCGACCTTCATCTTTGTTTCTCCGGAGTGTTCTCTCGACCGGCGGGAGAATCGACCCTTGTTGGTGGTGTCGCCGATTTCAAGATGGAGAAAGAATCATTGTTAGTGGTGTCGCGATGATCTACATGAAGCGAGAAGATTCAGACCGCCGGCCTTCTTCCCCGTACTAGGAGGCGGATCTCGAGGGCGAGATCCATTGTTAGTGGTGTCGAATTGTAGCACCCCGGTTAAATCCACTACTAGAAAACCGCTGTTATTTTTGTTATGTGCATCATCATGACATCATCATGCATTTATTTGTCTAAAACAATTTCCCAAAAGCCTATTTTGTTTTCTAGAGATTTCCCCTCTTTGTTCAAATCGAAACCCTAGATCCGTTCGGATCTTTTATTTGTCTAAAACCTTTTTTGCAAATGTTTTATTTTAAAAGAAAAGAAAATAAATAATATAAATATTTTGTTAGGGGGAGGCAGTCCATCCAGTTAGGCCCAAAGGCCCAACTAGACAGACCACCTGCTACCCCATATATAAAACCCTAACCCTAGATATCTAGACCAAACCCTAAACCTAATCCCCAAATCCCTCACTCCCCCACCCGCCGCCGGCACACACACACCCCAGCGCCACACACGCGCGTAGCTGGCAACCGTCTAGCCGCTCCACACCTGCCCAGATCCCCGCGCGCCGTATGCGGTCAGCCATCCAACCACCCATCGGGCACTCAATCACGACCCTGCCTCTCTCTCGCAAAGCAGGCGCCCACCGCATGGGTCCCACCTGACCCCGACCGAACCCACGCTTCCCACAATCTCGCGTCCTCCCGCAGACCCCGCTCTCTCTGTTCTTCGCGAGAACCCCACCTCTGCATCGATCCCAGCCCCCTCCTGTCGTCGCCTCTGCTTGGCCGCGCGTGCGCCGCGCCGCCCAGCGTTCCCATCGCCTCGCGCCGCCCTGAAACCATGCAGTAGAGCCGCGCCCCGCCGGCCTCTGCCCGGGCTTCTCCTTCCCAAGATCTGGTGCCCGCGGTCCGTCCTCGCGCAGGCCCGGACCCGACGTCGTCTCCCCGCCGTCCTCTGTGCCCCCCATGCACCGATGACGCGAGCAAGCTCCGCCGCCAGGCCCGTACCCCGCTCGCCGCCGAGCTCGCCGTCCTCCCATGCGTCCCCGCCATCGGCCTCTGCACCTTCACCTCTCGCCGCCAGTTCCCCCGCTTCCGTGCGTCACCCCGCGAGCGACCCCGTGTCCTGTCCGCCCCTCGTCGCCCTACAGTGCCGCCGGGATCGACCTCGCCCCGGGCTCGGTCACCCTGCTGCACGTGCCGACCAGGACAGCCTCAAGCCCGCGCGTGAGCCCTACGAGCGTTCCTCCGCAATCCCCTATTGTCGTCTCTTTGTGCTTGTGTTGCTAACCGAAAGCCTCTTGTTTTTGCCTCAGTGTACCGCGAGCACACGTGTGTAATCTTTGTGTCTGTGAGTTCTGCGGGTGTCGTGTACTCATGGCCCGGACAAGAGTTCACGATGCCAAGATTCGCCAAGATCGTCTACATGGAATCCGAAGCCCGATCCAAGACCGATCCCGGCGTCCGAGACCCCGAGACCGAACCCGAACCATAGCACGCCAAGATCGTCGATCCCCAATGTGTGACCTCTTTCACCGAGACCCTATTTTATAAATGACATATATACTTGTTGCATATTAAATTGTCATGCTTGCATACATATTGTGTGGTTGGGGGCCTTATGCCAATTCACCTCATAATTAAATATGGGGCCATATGCGGGATTTTTCTAGTCCTATATTAGCCCATTTAAATTTGTGTAGCTAACCGGTGCCATGTTTTGCCTTGTTAATACAACATTTAAAATGTGGGGTATTTAAACAACATGAACCTAATAATTAATTTTCGGGGGCCCGGTTCCATTTAATATTGTCTAATTGCATCGCATCCTTTACATGCCATACATCATACATGCATCATGCTCGATCTTTTGCCGTAGTATTAAATAGTGCATCCGGTGTTTCTTCTAGTACTTTGCTTCTTCACGGATTAGGACGACGAGTTGATGCGAGTGTCGACCCGATCTTCGGATGAACCTTCGGCAGTGTTTTCAGGCGAGCAATCTCCCCCTTTGTACCTATCTTACTTTTATAGTATTTATTCCCTCCTGTTGATCTATTGCTATCTGTGTTACGATGCTCTAGTTTTCGTACCCATGATATCCCTTGCAGCCTCATATTGCCTTGGACACATCCTATTACCTGTTGTTTGGTAGATAGTTGGACTTGTGTGTCGTAGTCGCTTGCTCAAGTGCTGTTGCGTGTCGTCAAGTACCACAATTGTTGGAGTATTGCCGTATGTTTAATGTTGGAGTTGATCATGGCTTTAATTATCGTTTAATAACTAAAATTGAAGTAGGTAAATGCAGAGGCACCGGTGGGTAATAGACAATATTTGGTTTTTAACCGCTCACTGGTGTCCCGTAGGACCCCGAGTTCTTGACACCTGTTTCGAGATCGAGCGCGCTAACCACAGGTGGGGTGTGTGGGCACCCCCATCGATTAGTACCTGATTTCAAAGTACTGTACCGGGGGCCACAAAGTAGTTTGGGGCTTTATTACTATCCTGTACTTATGCCATGCTTTACTGCTTTATTTACGATTGCGAGTGGAGCGCCTGTACTGTTTTGGAACCAACGTGGAATGTTTTTGCGGTATCGACAAGCCCAGTCACACTTTCGGGTTCCTAGTCGTTTACAGCCATTGTCACAAACCTCTGAGTCCGTCTCGGAGACCGGCCGACTTCGTTGCGGGTAGCTTAGTGGGGTGGCCCCCATGTGCTTGCTTTGGGTCTGGGAAACATCATGTCCGAAACCCCGTCGACATACCATTGGGTGTATGTTTTGTGATCTTGTACCTACCTGATCTGACAACAAGGGTGTAGGTGCGTGTGGAAACTTTGGTGCACCCCTGCAGGGTTAAATCTTTTCGAGAAGCCGTGTCCGCGGTTATGGACGACTTGGAGCACAGTTCTCGATCATAACAACTATAACTAAAGTTTACTGTTATAATTTGACTTGTATCCGATATGACTAGTAATCAGCTTCACTACAACGGAATGGCTAAATAAAAGTACCAACAACTGCTGGGTTTGGGATAACTCATGCTAATCGTATCTGACTAGTAAGTGTTGCAACTACAACGGAATGGTTAACTAAAACTGCCCACTGCTTATTATATCAGGATGACTATCTATACCTGACTAGTAATTGCTGCAACGATAACTGAATAAATAAAACTGCCAACTGTGTGAGTTCCTCGGTTGACTTCCTCGTTTGTTCTCGAGGGGGAAATACCAGGATGGGTATGCTTGGTGATAGTTTTAGGTTGGATCCGAATAGGTCTTTCTTATCCCTATCTGATAGTCGCCAGTTGTATTGAGTCTCTATAGGTTGTTTAGTGCATGTTGCGCTGCCGCTTCAGTCCACCATACCTATGTAGGCGAGGACCGCCGAATTCTAGTCTCGCCATGTACTGGCCTCGGTACTGACTGCTCTCGTTTTCCTTTGCCCTTTGTCGGCACCCTTTTGTTTTTAGCAGGTTTTGAGATCGACGTCGTTAGCAGGGTTACCCTTCCGGCTTGGCCTGGGCAGGGTTATGGACGCCATTGGTTATTCTTCAGGGCTCTTAGCTCAATTTGCATCTTGTCCGTACTCGGACACTGTATTGTTTTCAAGGTGATTTGGATCTTTGTACTGTAAATCTGTATTCTTGACTCTTTGAGTCACTGTTGTATATATATATATATGTTTTGTGGGTTCCATCGAGGACTATTGTTTAATGATATTACTTCGTTTTCCACCCGCACGCAAGTGCCTGGTGGGCACCTTTGAATCGTTTCTATGCGGGTTTGGCGGGAAGCGCTGAAACTTGCATAGGGCCGATTCTGAGGGTGTTACAACTACTGAGCGGTTGGGGGCGCTAGTGTAGGTCTTTTCCCTTTTTCGGTGTTTCGATGCAAAAGGGGGAGAAGACATTCTCATCGGTTTGCATGGACTTGGGATTTGGGATTTGCGACTATCTGCCCTTATTTGACTTTTATTTGCCATTTTCAAACCTGAACTTTATGTGTGTTATCCGTTGTTCATGTGCTTGTGCGACTATGACTATGTGCTTGTGTGCACCATCTATTGTAACTCATGTGATACTTATGTGTGCTATCGTTGATACTATCCATCTTACATGTTTTACTTAATTATCTTGCTGCACATAGTCAGGGGGAGCCACATTTATATGTTATTCCATGCAAATCATTTGTTGTCATCGAACACCAAAAAGGGGGAGATTGAAAGGGCATTTATTGTCATAATCACTTTTGGTGTTCGTTAACAACAAGTAGATCATTTTTACAGTTTGTCACTGTCCACATGTTGGTATTATGATAGATGAACAACACCCTCACTCTTGGGAAAAGACCACATTCATATGCCAATGTTCTGGAAACTCCAGACCGGAGTCTCCGGTCTGACAAGACCGGAGTCTCCGGTGTGGTCCGGAGTTTCCGGTTCTGGCTTCAGTGGTGCCTCCCAGGATCTGGCTGGGACATTCTGTCTGGGGGTCCGGAGCCTGCACCGGAGGTTACTCCGGAGTCTCCGAACTTTGTTCAGTCCGGAGTCTCCGGTGTTGGAAGACCGGAGTCTTCGGTCTTGCTGGGGCAGGATTGGTCTGGGTCAGTCATATGGGCAGTCCGGAGGCTGGTCCGGAGATTGGCCGGAGTCAGAAAACGGTCAGAAAACGGTTCGTGGAGGGGGCTGCCTATAAAAAGGGACCCTTATCTTCTTCCTCCAGTTGCTTGAGCTGCTCAAGAACACCAACCCCATTAGAGCCACCAAATCTACAAGATATCTTCATCCAACCATCCAAAGTCATTGATCTTTGGAGAATCGAAGGAGGAGGACTTGATTTACATCTTCACCAATAGAGATCTTCATTTCCCCCTCATTCACTTGAGGGCCCCCAAGCTCTAGTGTTTCATTGGAAACCCTAACTTTGATTTGGTTCTTACAAGCTTGTCTTTGATTTGTCCTGACAGCTTGCTTGTATTTGGGAGCCTCCAATTCAGTTGTGGATGTGTGCCCCGAACTTGTTGTAAAGGTGCCAGCTTCCACCTTGAAGGTTGCCGATATAGTGGAAGGTGAATTGAGCCCGTTGGGGTGAGGTTCATCGGAGAACAAGGGAGGCCTCTCGTGGCATTGGTGGTTTGAAACCACCCCCTCTCCAAACGTAGACGTACTTCCCCTCAAAAGGAAGGAACTACAGGAAACAAATCCTTGTGTCTCCGCGTCCACTCCATTGGTTACTTCTATCCTTTACCACACTTTACTTACTTGTTACTGCTTAGTGTTGTGTTTGCTTGTGCTTGATAGACATATAGGTAAATTCACCATAGTTGCATATTCTAGAGAATTTACCTTTCTTGTCAAACCCTAATTTGAAAAAGAGTAAAATTTGAAGTAGCACCTATTCACCCCCCTCTAGGTGCCCATACGATCCTTTCAATTGGTATTAGAGCCTCGGCTCTTTATTTGGGCTTTACCGCCTAAGAGAATATGGGTAGCCAAGAAGGGGATGGTGGTAGTGAGCCGACCCCGGTGACCATGGAAGGTCTCAGAAACAAGATCGAGATCTTCCTTGGTCAACGAAGTCAAGAAGATGCTTGAGCAACTTCTTAAAGACAAAGATGGCTCATCACCCCCATCTCCTCAAGAGGATCTACATATCCATAGTACCTAAAGGGAATACTTCGGTATCCCCCGAGGGTATGGTGGTGGGGGGTAAACTAGACAACGCTAATTCCTCCACACAACTTGATGGGGGGAAGGGTAAGCACCGTGATTCTTGGTACTCTCCCGATCCTCCCGTCCCTCACCCTCATGTGTACAATAGAGGTGACCCACCTAGGCTAGAAGAGTCTACTACTTTTGCTCAATGGCAATCACTAATGAGAACTCATGTGCGCAGCTCTTGCATTGAACTATGGAACATCATCGAGCATGGACTCTTTATTGGGGATCCAAACAACTTGACAAGAAGAGAGGTTGTCAATAGTCAACTCAATGCCACTGCTTTGCATATGATTCAACAAGGATTGGGAACAAAGGATTACCCACACATTGAGCACTTTAGCATTGCCAAGGAAGCTTGGGATGCTCTTACTGTGTTGTTTGTTGGAAATGAGAGTATGAGGAGGAACCGATATGATGCTCTAAGCAATGAAGCCGAAGGCTTCTACATGAAAGAAGGTGAAGATCATGAAGACATGTACCGAAGGCTCAAGACCACCGCCACCGCTTTTAGAAATGTGGATGCCTCACATGTGGATGATGCATGGATAAAAAGGAAATATGTGAGTGCACTCATGCATTTTGAGCCCACCGACTTGAAGAGTCTACAAGGAAGACACAACTACCATCTCATGACCTCAAATGAAGTTATGCAAGAGATGGCCGCTTTCAAGGTTGCCGCCAAGAATGCCAAAGATGCCTGTGCTCGTGCCCTTGGTATGAGAAATGTTGTCAATGTTGCTTTGAAGGCCAAAGTTGTGGATCATGGGGATGAAGATGATAGTGATGAAGGGCTCTCCATGGACCACCCCGATGAAGTCAAGATTGCTCATAGTCAATATATGGCCTTCTATGCTAAGAACTTTTGGAAGAATCCCGCCAAGGCCAAGATGGAAATGCAAAGAAAAAGCAACCCAAATGGGAAAAGAGAAAATACAACGAGATTGAGAACTTGCTTCAATTGTGGTGACCGCTATCACTTTGTAGCAAGTTGTCCCTATGAGAAGAGAGAAGATCATGGGGGTAAGCTTGTGTTGAAGAAGACTCTCAAAGCACCTTACAAGAAACCTTTCATCAAGAAGAATCCCATCAACAAGAAGTCGGGAGAAATTGTCTTGATCACTCATGAAGAATACTCCTCCGACAATGAAGATGAGGAAGAGGAAACTTCTCATGGTGTGGCTGCTCTAGCCACCATATCTACTCCGACATTCTCACTCTTCGATTCTCCAAATGAGAACTCTCCCACCAAGAACGTCACTTGCCTTATGGCAAGAGGAACGGAGGTATCCTCATCATCCTACTCTACTCCCTTAGATAATGATGAAATTGATGATGAGATGTCTCTTGATGTTAAAAAGGAATTAATTGCCTTTGATGAGTTTATGACTAACCTAGAAGGAGATGCTAAGTTACATTTTGGAAACATCCTAGATCAACTTTCACATACTTAAGAGCTTCTAGATGTAAGATGTAAACTTGGACATGAACACATGATTGAGCTAGAGGCTTTAAACAATGCTCTAGAAGAAGAACAAGAAACTAGGTTGTCACTTGAATTAAAACTTGAAGGGCTTGATGAGGCCAATGACATTATTGTTAACAAACTCATCAAAGAGCATGATCATGCTATTACTAAATACAAAAGTGCTAAAAAGGACAAGATTGAGTTTAGTGTGGTTCATGAAAAACTTGCCACTCTTCGCTGCTCATCAAAGAACGTGATCATGCTATTACTAAATACATTATTGCCTTACAAGGTACCATCTCAACGAGTTCTCTGCTAGGAACTACCCAAGGACCGCGGAAGAACTTTTCAATCTTAGGCGCTCTAGCCTTAGAGTCACGATTAAGAGGGTCTTCGCTGCTCTGAAGAACAGGTTTAAAATCCTTGATTAGAAGCCTTTCCACTCTTTCCCACCCAAGTTAAGCTTGTTGCATTTTGCACAACTGGATCCTGCAATTTGGCGCCGATGAGTACCTCCCGGAGGAGTAAGATGTCACCTGACGACAATAACACTGACGGTGGTCATGGTGTTGCCCATAACGATTGTGGAAGAGCAGGAGACAACAGTGGAAGCTCGACATGTGGGCGACAAGAGGCAACTACAAGATCTGAAGAAAATGACAAAGCTGGTTTGTTGAAGTGCTGTCATTGTGTTCCGTAAACAACCCTGATGTGGGTGGGTGTAAAACATTCGTTCATACTAGCTAGATAATATTATGGTGAACTGTCATTTGCTAGTAGCTAGGTAACATTATCGTGAACTCATATTTGCTAGTAGCTAGGGTGGTAATTTGGTACTGCGAGTTTCATTTGCCGCTTACTTGAAACTGCTAGTTCAGTTTTCCTACGTGCTGTTATATGGTAACATCACTAGCTGTGAGAAGTGATGATCACATCACTATGGCATGAGCAACCAAACATGCAGAAATTTGCATCAAACGACATACAATCAATTATCTTGGCAACCAAACAACTTGCCAAAATTGCATGAAAACTAGATATGGACAACCAAATGAACTGCCTAACTTAACGCAAGTACAATCTTCCCGCATGCAGCATCTACTGGACCAAATGGGAAAAACGAGAAATCTGGACCCAAACAACCAAACACACCCTAAATCAAATGATGGCGCACAAGACACAGCATACGGGGAAGGTAACATATTCCATTTCGGTGCAGGCTCGGCCCGTGGAACATCCACCAATACGAGGACGGAGCATCTATGCTATACAAAGTGTTCGACGCTGGCAAATTAAACAGAGAGGGTCTCTGAGACAGACAGAGCGAGATGGCTACGGGAGGAGGGAGAGGGGCGGAGACAGCAAGGGGAGCCGTAGCATGTGGCGGCAACGAAGACCGGAGAATGGAAGAGGCCAGCGACAACGCCGTCGGTCTCGCAAGTGGCGAGTGGGGGAGTGAGCGAATTACTACACGCCCATGTGATGTGCACCGTGTCCCTGCACTCCACTACACCAGCCAGCCAACAACCACTACGGGGCAGCGGCGGATTAGCTAGCTGGAACAAACAGCTGATATATTCCTCCAGCGCGGCCCGGACTGCCTGTGCCGGTGCCGGTGTTTGCTTTGGCTCGCCGTCCATACCACTATGGTAGGGTTCTCTCAAAGATTTTGGGGCTTTTCCCTGAAAGAAGGTTGCCGTTTGTTTCCGCTTGGATATACAGCTCTTGATTCGCACCTTTATTAGCTCTCGGTGGGTGCTTCTACAGCTAGCAGCACCTCCGCAACAAATGTAGTGGAGTACGTGTATGTGCACGCACGTGTGCCGCCAATGCCATGTTAAGAAGGGCCTCCAAGCCTAGCCAAGCTGTCTGTAGCACTTCAGAGCCTACCAGGCCAGACCAGGCCCCGCCGGAGAATGTGGCAGCAAAGCTTGGACAGCTTCAGAGTTAGTACATGCCACTTGCCGTTTGCGGAATTCTGAACCTCCTTCCATTTCTATGAACCTCCTTTCAATTCTGAACGCAACATATACCCGAATAGCTAAGCGCCTAAAGCTCATGCCCGATGCGATTTACAAAGATCTCCAGACCACTACGGAGTACCTTCGTCATTCTTTCATCACTGATCAAACTGCATTCCGGTCTGATCCGGTTTCTAACATCTGGACGGAAGCATCCGATCGAGCAACGAGAACACGAACAGCAGACGCGCAACTGCATTTTATTTCCACTCACCACATACAGCGTGCAGATTTACAACTTACTAACAAAGCCTAGTCCAAGCTGAGGTAAACGGCGGTGGCGACGCCGGCGGCGTAGACGGCGACCAGCCTCCCGACGGCCCCGGCGCCGGCGAGGGACACGAGGCCCACCCCGACGATCCCCGCGGCGCCGGCAGGGGCGCGGACGAGCGCCGCCTCGGCCGCGCCGGACAGCACGGCCTCCCTGAACAGCCCGACGGCGAACTCCCCGAACTGAGCCCGCGAGAGCTCGCCGGCGCCTTCCAGTCCGGCGGCGCGCAGCGCGGAGTCCACGCGGACGCGCGGCGGCGGCGAGGGCACCCAGCGGCGGACGAGCGGGAGGGAGGCCCGGAGGGACGAGTGGAGGTGCTCCGACGCGTCCGCGAGCTGGTAGGGCCGGACGCCGGGGAAGGCGCGCTGGGCGTCCGCGAGGCAGCGGTCGAAGGCGGCGTCGCAGGCGTCGGCGAACGCCGGCGCTCGCCGGAGCGCCGCGTCCACGCGCTTCGAGGGGCTCAGGCCCATCTTTGGTGGATTGGATTTGGGTGGGGTGATGGTGATGCGAGCGTGGGCTTTGGAGTTGATTCCATAAGGGGTACCGCGGCTATTTTGCTAGTGATTGGGCTGCGGCGTCATCTATCTGGATTTATCTGGTAGGCATCGTTCGGCATGTCGGATGGTGTATGAAGGCCTATTCAAATCCACTGAGCCAGGCCGAATTAGGCGCGAGCACTACGGCCCAGTGTTTTTGGCTCCTTTTGGCTGTCTTCGCACAGCTGTCTGCAAAACCGGTTCTAAAATATTGGTAAGGTTTTAAAATAGCTGTGGCTAAGCTAATTTAGAATCCTCACGAAATTAGATAAAGCCAAATTAGACGCCAGGACTATATCTGGCTTATCGCAAATTTGCAATGAATGCAAGGTATACTTGCTCACAGCCTCTTCCTTCCATCAACACTAGTTTTCTCCCATTTTTTATTTCTTTCTTTTCGTTTTATTTTTTTCCTTTGGCTTTTGGGAACCCATGAACATTTTCCTAGAACCCAGGGCTTTTGGGAAGTCGTGAACACTTTTGTATGAAATATAAACGTCCTTTTCAAGCCATATGAACATATTTTAAATGCAAGAACGCATTTTTATAGAGCTACATGGACACTTATTTCGACATAGCTGAATCTTTTCTCCGAACCAATGTAGTCTGGTCATAGTGCTAAGTAACTTACACTAGTAGAATGCACATGTTATCAGTTTATGTTACTATCTTCATAGTGTATCGTGTTTTGTAAAGACTAATTAATTAGGTTATAGACTCATATCATATGGTTTTGGTATGTGTGATGTTATGATAACTAGTTAAGTTATTATCTTCTTCTCTTTTTTGTTAATTATCCTGTCATGTTATCAATTTGCTTACTTGGCGTTGCATATACATGCATGTTACTAGTTAAGTTACTCCAACTATGACTAGCCTAA
The DNA here is from genome assembly GCA_916181665.1 of Avena sativa. NCBI lineage: Eukaryota > Viridiplantae > Streptophyta > Magnoliopsida > Poales > Poaceae > Avena > Avena sativa. The sequence goes on along the minus strand of OV702280.1, from coordinate 343,592,559 downwards.
CATATATGAATAATTTTTGTGATAATGTATTTTTCATATATGTAAACTTTTTTCATGTTTAAAAAAATATTTGGTAATTAATATATTGATTAGATAAAATAAATAAATTAAATTTATTTCATGAGATCGATAAAAATTTACTATTCCTATTGGTGGGTGGACCAGAGCTGTTAATGGATGATCAGTGGGTGATCGACCATAAGCGACATATAATAATCCGCTCGTTTATTGTGAGAAAAACCGAGTGGTTGCTCAAAGTGCACCCCACGGCCAGCCCAATACATGATTTAACTTTTTTTTCTATATTCTATATCTTACTTTTTCTTTCAAAATATTTATTGTTTTTTAAATTCAAGATTTTTAATGAGATAGATGAACATCTATTACCATTTTAAATTTATGTTTTCTACTTTTGATTTTTTTTATATTTTTTAGATGATCAACACTTTCTTGAACACATACAAACTTTTTTCACATGCAACAATATTTTTTAAAATACATGATTTTTTCTTAAAACACATGAACATATTCCAAAGACAGATGTACATTTTTATTGTATGTGAACTTTTTTCATTACACAAATACTTTTATTAATGTAAATGGATGTTTATTTTGAAATGCTTGACTATTTGATTTAATGCAGGTGGTAATTTTTCAGAAGACATGAACGATTTTCTTCTTATTAAGATGATTGTGTATAGAATTAGTGACATAAATTCATTTTCCAAATTTTATAAATGCATGTTAAATGGGCTAGGCAAAGTGCTGGTTCATATCAGGTTCATGCCACTAGCTAGAAACGACAAAGCCGACCCACTAGCTAACTAGACTCGTTTTAAGCTTTGTATAAGAAAACCGTGTGTAAACATTTTGCTTTTTCTCTTTAGAGATGTTTAGGGTTGTAAAAAAGATGGAAGTGGAAAATCATATAATGGTCTTTCACATTCATGTTCTCACTGCTGAAATCATACAATGGTCTTTTACATTCATGCTCCCATTGCTGAAATTAGAACGGATTTGGAAATGAACCACACGCCCTGTATCGAATATGAACACTCAGAAAATATCATTTTGGAAATATTGGATCCTCTTTGAACTAAGGGCTCCTTTGATTCACAGGATTTCCAAATGATTTGTGTAGGAATGATAATACCATGGACACAATTTCCCCGGAAAATTAAGAATCAATCGAGAACCCCCACGGCTACATGTATGAAAAGTACAACACGATGGCTGAATACATATATTTCATTTTTTGGGATGTCTCGCCATAGTTCGACACATAGTGAGGCAGAGGCTTCTACTAGAGCTAGCTAGTTCATCGATCACATGACCGACAGGCATGTAGTAGCTCGTATAGAAATGCATAGGGTCAATGGACGGCTCGTGATCAGGCCATCAAGGCATGTGATACAGTACGACGTAGGTCAGTTAATTCCGGTACTCCATGGCGTCGTTGAGGCAGGAGGCGCGAGATCGCGGGCTCTTGTGCTTGGAGCCGGCCGGCCGCTGCATGGCCTGAAAACCATGAGCGCCCACGACGGTGGATGTTGGGGATGGTAAACAAGTCCGATGCCGATGCGTCCGGACGAAACTTCCGTTGCCGCCTAAATATCCGAGAGCTCTGAATGCAACGGCCAACGGCCGGGTGAGTTCTACTCTCTAGCTCCGTAGTATTCCTTCCGTCCTAAATTAGGTTGTAATAAGATTTTATTAAAGTCTAATTGTATAATGTTTGACCAAGTAGTTTGATACAACTATAAACTTATACGGTATCAAATTAATATTATTAAAATTGTCTTAAAATATATTTTTATAATATATACATTTTGTATCACATATATTTATATTATTTTTATATTTATGGTTAAATTTTATAAAGTTTAAGTTGCACGCAAAATTATGCGAAACATAATATGGAATGGAGGGAGTAACTTGTTACCTGTGCAAGTTTTCCATTTGTTGATCAATCATTAGGTTGATAACCATATGTACATGTGTTTGGGGACGCAATGTGAGTGTATGTCTACATGAGACTTGATTTGTAACATATTTCACGTTTTTTATGAAATTTCACCAATCTATTAATAATTATCAAAAACAGTATAAAGAGTACTAAAATTAATAAAAAATACAAATAGGTCACTGGATCAACTATCGACAACTACACAAACACTAGAGGATAGGACGAGAAGGGTCTTATTCCGATCTCAGGACGTAGCTGATATCTCAACATTCTGAAAAAGACACTGAAAACAGTCTAAAAGACATGAAGACCTCCCGCCAGCGAGAGGCCGTGGTCCGACATGCCTCCAAGGCCCTAAGGCCGTCAGAGATAGGACGGACCAGTGGCGTCACGGGTGGAGGAAAGGAATCCTATATTGGTTTTAGCTGCCATCGCCTCTCTCTATTCTCCAGTACCGGTTAAGACCATAATTCTTTCTTAACATATTTCATGTTAAGTTATCCAATTATCTAAGCACGAAAAAACTAACATGTATTCTAGCTTTAGTCTAGAAATGCAAGTGAGTCACCATTTTGAGTTAAAAAATGAGCTAACGTTTCAAAAATGATAAGGCCATTGGAAAAATTAGTTTATTTTTAAACTAAAGAGTCTAGATGGTACCTTAATGGTGAGCCAACTGTGCATCTCTATTCAGTGCAGAAATGGATTGGAGTAATGTTATAATAGTGTCGAATATGTGTATAGGCTACAGTTGGACTTGGACTGTGCGGTAGGGTTAGGTGTTGTTATATGTTGATCCAAATTCTATAAAGTATATGCCAACTTCTGACGAGTGGAGCGAGGCCCGTCGTCGGGAGGCTTGGGCCAACTTCTAACTGTACGGATCGTCGAAGACCTAGATTTTCACCGATATATAAACCCCTTGTAAGCCGCCGGTTGGGATGAGTTGCATCTGTGAAATCCCCGGTGTTTGTAAACACTCCTCGATATAGTGAAGTTTCGCTGGCTGGCGCCCGTGGTTTTTTCCTCTCTTTGTTGGAGAGGTTTTTCCACGTTAAATATGTGTCCCCTTGCTGTGATTTTGTTTTTCGTTTTTCGTTATCTTCTTGTCGCAATTGTAACAGGTGTTTGAGTCGGACACTTGTAACCTGGCCTATTATATAAAGACACCGGGAGTAGCCAAAATAGACTAGACGCAAGACAGGTTAGACACAAGATCGAGTTTCGGGACGGTCCGGTGCCCATGGCAGGCGCGCTAGACCGGCGTGGCGTTTTGTAGATCTGATGTGTCTGTATACCGTGACGGACTTGTCGTCGACGGTATTCTGATTATAGTACCAGGGGAGGAGCGCCCGTAAAGCATACCCCGCGGATGTAGGCTTTGCCGAACTGCATTACCAAACATCGTCTTCTCCGTCTACTTTCTGCAATGATCTAATCGCGTATAATGCTACCAAGTGGTATCAGAGCCATTAGGTTACAAGATCACATTCATGGTGCGGATGATCGTAGAGGAAGGCAAGTCGATGGAGGTTCTGGTGGGTGGCGGGCTTCTGTCGAGCGGAGGACGGAGCGGAGCGACATCGATACGCGTTGTTGATGACGGCGGAACACCATCAACAAAGGACGACATTGATCGCGGGCGTGACGACGCGAGGCGGCCATGTCGTCGAAGCAGATCCGATTGGTAGGCACCGTCGGTTGGATAGCTTGGGACGCAAGTTGGGGGAGATCGTACCGACTGAGGCGGCGCAACATGGTTCGAGCAGTCATACTGGCTGGTTCAACCGGAGAGGCCGAATCGACGAAATGAGACCAGGTGCAATATGACAAGGACCCGACATGTTCTGATGTCGTGACAGTTATGGTCTCTGAGGCACGTAAACAGACGTGCGGGTGTGGACTCTAAGATTCAGAATATCTGGTGGAGTCCAACACGGTTTCAATTCGACACGGCGTGGACCGACTCTATTATGATGTACACACGGAACAAGGAAGGCCGATTTGGATGACGCAAGGCGTGGCTTGGAGCTTAGGAAAGAGAGTCACGTACGGTTCGGTTTGAAAGTGGAGATGGATCCGAACTATCTCGAGGTCAATAAAAGGAGGGCTGAGGAGGCAACGGAGAGCTCACAAGTTGCTTTGCCCTAAGTTCGAGCACGGAATTTCGGAGGCGAGGTGGCGCACGCGAGAAGGCTTTGCTGAACCGAAGGAGAAGCTCTGATCGGTTGGATCATCCTGACCTAAACGATCTGATCGGTTGCTATTCATGGGAGAGCAGCGGGAGGACGCGGTGTCTTCCACCAGGTTCGAGGTGACAAAGTTCGATGGTACGGGCAACTTCCCTCTTTGGTAATCGAGGGTCAAGGATTTGCTGGGGCAGCAGGGACTCCTGAGGACAATCAAGACTGATGCGGTGAAGCCTGCAAAGTTGGACGCTGATGACTGGGCTGAGATGCAAATCAGGACTGCCAGTACTATACGGATGAGCCTAGCTGATCAGGTCTTGTACCATGTGATGAACGAGGAGTCGCCGAGTGCAATCTAAAAGACGTTGGAGGATCAGTTTCTGGATAAGACTGCGCCCAATAAGTTGTATCTGAAGCAGGAACTGTACGGGATGAGGATGCAAGAAGGGGCGAACCTTACTGAACACATCAATACCTTCAACCGTGTGGTCTTGGATCTGGAGAGGATTGGGTCCAAGGTGGAGGACGAGGACAAGGCTTTGCTCATGCTTGTTTCATTGACAAAATCCTACAAGAGTTTGATGGTTGCCCTGACATACGGCAAGTCAAGCATCACTTCAAGCGAGGTACAAACTGCGCTGTTATCATATGATCAACGTGAAAAAAAGACTTCCGAAGAAAGTACTTTCGCTGGTGCTAGTGATGGACAAGGGCTGGTGGTCAAGGGCAATCATGGTGGGAAGGGCAATAAAAAGAAGGGAAAGCCACATTGTCATCATTGAAGGAGTGAGGTCATATCGGGAGGTTTTGTCCAACATATAAGGCTGATGGAGTTGCAAATATTGCTGCTAAATCTGCAGCTGATTCTGATAGTGAAGTTCTTGCTTTGGTAAGCGAATTGTTCGATGAGGTGTGGATGTTGGATTCAGGAAGCTCTTATCATGTGACGTCTAACAAGGAGTTGTTCTCTACCCACAAGCTTGGTGATTTTGGAGCTGTCTATCAAGTCGATGGTGCGCCTCAGCGCATCATGGGCATGGGAGATATCAAGATCAAGTCTAAAGATGGTGGTGAAATGGTGCTCCGGGATGTTAGATATGTATCGAGGGCTTGCAAGAATCTAATCTCACTGGGAGAACTCCATGACAACGGTTATACCTATCGTGTTGACAGAGACAAGTTGTCTATGCGGATCAAGAAGAACAAGAAGCTGGTGCTGAAGGGCAGAAGGACTAGGAATAAACTGTACAGGGTGCGTGTGAGCATCGTTCCAGGTGGAGCTGAAGAGAAGCACGGTGAGGCGGCATGATCAGCTGGGGTGCGGACGACGGCTCATGCAAGTGAGCAACAAGAAAACCAAGTTCAACATACACTGAGGTGTTCGCGCAAAGACGACGGTTCCATTGGCAACATATTCGCCAAAGATGGAGATTGTTGTAATAGTGACGAATATGTGTATAGACTACAGTTGGACTTGGACTGTGCGGTAGGGTTAGGTGTTTGAGTCGGACACTTGTAACTTGGCCTATTATATAAAGGCACCGGGAGTAGTCAAAATAGACTAGACGCAAGACAGGTTAGACACAAGGTCGAGTTTCGGGACGGTCCGGTGCCCGTGGCAGGCGTGCCGGACTGGCGTGGCGTTTTATAGATCTGATGTGTCTATATACCGTGACGGACTTGTCGTCGACGGTACTCTGATTATAGTACCAGGGGAGGAGCGCCCGTAAAGCATGCCCCGCAGATGTAGGCTTTGCCGAACTACGTTATCAAACGTCGTCTCCTCTGTCTACTTTCTGCAATGATCTAATCGCGTATAATGCTAACAAGTAACGTTGATACTCTTTTTCCACACAGGTGCTGGCTCAGCAAGTAAGGAAAGAATATAGTATATTCACTGGGAAATTTGTCACATGTAGAAAAAAAAAAATGATTTGCAAGGTTATATTGTCACGACGAATCTAATGATCTAGTAGTATTTTATTTAACATGAGTTTCTGAACCTATGTATCTAATTCTAAATATAAAACATGAGCTCTTTGAAGCTCAACTAATACATATCTACGGTGTAGCCTAACTGAAACTGTACTGAGCTAGATCTTTGACATGTCTGTTTTATAGTACTACTACTACTATTAGAGTTCAGTTCAAGGACAGTTTAACTTGTACTGCCACATGAACTTTGTCCAATATGCAGGACGGCCGGCATGCCCACGTACTCCTAGCTACTAGCTAGGTATAGCTAAGTAGCTCAAGGCCTAGTGATGCATACTGTCCCCTCCATGAAAAGTCGAGCGATCTGCCTCGTAGTTCGCCTTTCCGCAATTAAGGGCAAACTCGCAGCTTGAAGATTCGTTGCCTGCAAGCAACTAACCACGCCACGGAGCAGCAAGGGATGGACGCCCTTGCACAAGAGACAAGCTAAATTCTACGTGCAACGCTGCAAGGCCGGTGCAACAGCCGGCCTATATATAGAGCTACCCCACCGGCCAAACCAGATCCCACTATACCAACCTGAAATTAGCAGCACGAACTGGTCGATCGACCGGTGGACGGTGGTAGGAGTAGCTAGCTAGTGTGCATCTTCAACCTCTCGTCTCGCACCGGGCGTCGGCGGTCGATGTCGCGGAGAGAGATCCTCGTGGTGTGCTTGCTCCTGGTGGTGGCTATGTCATCCAGCACCATCCTGACCGCCGTCCACGCCGCGAGGAGGCTGCCGCCGGAGGAGCATTACCACGGCGCCACCGCCGCCCACGCGTCGACGCTGCTGCATGTGCGGGCGAGGTCGCTGATCGCCACGTGGATGGCGCAGCTCACGGCAGGGCCGAGCCCTAAGGGCCCCGGCCACTAGCTAGAAACGACAAAGCTAGCCGGCCGAGAGCGCATCCCTCTACGTACTTAAATTTTTACTCTTTCCATGCATCAGTATATGTAGTACGTTACTCTTTTGATCGGTACGCGCGTACGAACAATAATACGGAGCATTCCATGCATGCCTCCACCCGGCGATGGATCATGCATTGTGACTATGTGAGGATCTTCTCAAGCGTCTGAATTATGATGATATATATTTTTCTAACCAGTTTTTTTTTCCTATTTTGCTCTTTTGGCCATCCTTCTCTAAGATTTAATTTCCGGCCTATTTTTTCCATAGTAAAAATATAAAATAAGCTCAACGCATAATTGCTCAGAACCGTACTTGTGGGAGATGTGTTCGTGCGTACACACCAAGAATGCGAGTGAATGGACTCCAATTTGGACTATCAGCGCACTTTTAAGAACCCAACGCACTGGACTATGCCTCAGATCATCTATAGCAGACACAGTAAAAGTGCAGAATCAGAAAAATAACCATCACTATTCAATTTCGCGTAATAAAAGTGGTCAGAACAGACGTCCCAAAATCGCTCGAACCGAATTATTTTAGACCCGCGAGAAAAACCCCCGTGGAACCACAAATCCCCAAGTTTCGAGCCCGACCCGGAGCCAACCTGGGAACCACGGGATGCTTGGCTGGACGGAAGTTTCAGCGTGTTCCCCTCGCTTCCGTGTCCACCCGTCGCCGCCGCCCGCCGGGCGCCGCTGTCGCCTCCGGCCCCAACAGATAAATTCCGCCCACCGACAAGGCCTCCGCCACTCGAAGGTCATGTTCCCAACCCTCGCTATGACATAAATGTTGGGGTTCGTAGCATGGAAAACAAAAAATTTCTACCGCATGCACAAAAACAAGCCAAGATCTATCTACTAGATTGTAGCAACGAGTCGATAGAAGAACTCACCCTCGAAGATTCCAAAGCGGTTAACGAGAGCAGATTCTCGTGGGTGATGTAGTCGTACACTTGCCGATCTCAAGATCGCGTAGACGATCCTTCCGGCGCTGCGTTCCGGCAGCGCTTCCACAGTCGGTCACACATTCGGTACTCGATGAAGACCTTCCTCTCCCTTGTTCCAGCAGGCAGCGGAGGTTGTAGTTCTCCCTCGTGATTCCGGCAGCACGACGGCGTGGTGTCGAAAGTAGAGGGAAGATCCCGCAGGGTTTCGCCTAAGCCGGATGCGGGTTATGGTGGATTAGGGTTTCCCAGAAAACTAGGGTTTAGAGATCCGGGAGGAGGAGGTGTCGGCGATGGCTAGGGCGACGGCGACGGACCGGCGGCGGCGCAAGGCGCGGCAAGGCGGCGCTGGCGGCAGCGGCGCTGGGCAGCGGTGGCTCGTGGAGAGGGCTTGGAACTTGTGTGTTTGGGGCAGCCCTCCCCCTCTATTTATGAGAGGGAGGGGCAGCCTTGGGAGGGGTGGATTTGAATCCAAACCCAAACCCAAGTTGGATTGAGAGAAGGACATGTTTCTTCTCCCACTAGGAAACCATTGTTCCAGTTTGACTTTTCAAACTTCCCGTTTGACTTTCAATTTATAGCTTTATTTCTCTCTTGCATATGCCAACACCAAGTGACCTTGGACATGATCCAATCATTCCACTTACCCATGACACATTCATGGACCATTCTCCTTTCGGACCGGTGAACCTCTAGACCCTTCTAGAACCTCTCCGATGAAATCATCGGAAACTTTCCCGAACTCCGAAATAGGACTTTCCTTATATGAATCTTATTCTCCGGACCATTCCGGATCTCCTCGTGATATCCCGGATCCCATTCGAGACTCCGAACAACATTCGGTATCCCTACTAACATTTCATATCTACTAAACAACATCGAATCCTTAAGTGTGTCTCCCTACGGTTCGTGAATTATGCAGACATGACCGAGACACTTCTCCGATCAATAACCAATAGAGGAATCTGAAAATTCATATGGCTCCCACATATTTATACGATTACTTTGCGATCGAATGAACCACTTACATATGATACCAATTTCTCTTTGTCTCACGATAGTTTACTTATCCGAGGTTTTGATCGTCGGTATCTCTGCATACCTAGTTCAACCTCGTTACCGATAAGTACTCTTTATCGTTCCCGTGGTATGTGATCCCTTGTGAGCCAGTCACATGCTTGCAAGATAATTGGATGACATTCCACCGAGAGGGCCCAGAGTATATCTATCCGTCATATGGATGGACAAATCCCACTCTTGATCCATGTGCCTCAACCCATACTTTCCAAACACTCAATGCCACCTTTATAGCCACCCAGTTACGGTGCGGTGTTTGATGTCATCAAAGCATCCTTCCGGTGATGGTGATTAACATGATCTCATGTTCGAAGGAATTAGGTTACTATGTATCAGAAAGCTTACATCAATTGAACTATTAAAATGACTTGATCTTTATGCTACGCTTATCTATAGGAGTATGTCCATCATACCATTCTCCTAATGATATGATCTTGTTGTTAACAACATCTCAATGTTCATGATCGGGAAACCACGATCATCTATTAACCAACAAGCTAGTATTATAAAGAGGCTTTACTAGGGACTCTATTTTAGTTTACAAATCACACAAGTATTAATGTTTCCGGTTAATACTGTTATAGCATGAATGTAAACATTTATCATAAACACAAATATATAATAATAACTACATTTATTATTGCCTCTAGGGCATATCTCCAACAGTCTCCCACTTGCACTAGAGTCAACTAATCTAGATTACATGGTAATATACCGAACACCCATGGCGGTTTAGTGCTGGTCATGTTTTGCCCTCGGGAGAGGTTTAGTCAACGGATCCGCCACATTCAGATATGTGTGTACTTTGCAAATCTTTATGTCACCATCTTGGACATGCTCTCGAATAGTGTGAAAACGTAGCTTTATGTGCTTCAGCTTCTTGTGTGACCTTGGTTCTTGCGCATTGGCTATGGCGCCCATGTTATCACAATAGATAGACATTGGGTCCAGCGCACTTGGAACCACACCGAGCTCTGTAATGAATTCCTTCATCCATATTGCCTCTTGTGAAGCCTCCGAAGCAGTGATGTATTCCGATTCAGTTGAAGATCTCGCCACAACGCTTTGCTTTGCACTCCTCCAGCTAACTACTGCACCATTCAAAGTAAATACGTATCCAGATTGAGATTTAGAATCATCTGGATCGGTGTTCCAACTAGCGTCGGTGTAAGCATTAACAACGAGCTGTTCATCACCTCCATAAGAAAGGACCATATCCTTAGTTCTTCTCAAGTACTTAAGGATGTTTTTGACCGCTGTCCAATGATCCACTCCTAGATCACTTTGATATTTGCTAGTCAAACGAACAACATATGTAATGTCGGGTCTAGTACATAGCATGGAATACATAAGATATCCTATGGCTGAGGCATAGGGAGTTTTACTCATCCTTTCTCTATCTTCTGCCGTTGCAGGACTTTGAGTTTTACTCAAGGTCGTATTGGGCAACATGGGCAAGAACCCTTTCTTGTTATCTTCCATTCCAAACCTCTTTAGAACTTTGTCCAAATATGTACTTTGTGACAATGATATCAGGCGTCTCGATCTATCTCTATAAATCTTTATGCCTAATATGTCATCTACATCATTCCCATATATGGACCGTTGAAGTTTGCATACCTTTTAGCATCTTTAGGATCGACAAAACCTTTGGGTTGCATCATATACAGCTCTTCATCAATGTCTCCATTGAGGAACGCTGTTTTGACATCCATCTGCCATATCTCATAATCATAATATGCAGCGATTGCTAATATAATCCTCACAGACTTTAGCTTTGCTACTGGTGAGAAAGTCTCATCGTAGTCAACTCCTTGAATTTGTCGAAACCCTTTTGCGACAAGTCGAGCTTTATAGACAGTAACATTACCATTACCATCAGCATCTGTTTTCTTCTTGAAAATCCATTTGTTCTCGACAGCCTTCCAGCCATCTGGTAAGTCCACCAAATTCCATACTTGGTTTTCGTACATGGATCCAATCTCGGATTTCATGGCTTCTTGCCATTTATTGGAATCTGGGCTGATCATCGCTTCCTCATATGTCGCAGGGTCATCGGTGTTGTCCACCAACATGACACTCATAACGGGATCATACCAATCAGGAGTGGTACGAGTTCTCGTCGACCTGCGAGGTTCCATAGTAACTTCAACCGAAGTTTCATGATCATCATCATTAGCTTCCTCTCTTATTGGTGTAGGTGCCACAGGAACTACTTTCGGTGCTGCGCTACTCGCAAGTTCGAGAGAAGGTTCAACAACCTCGTCAAGTTCTATATTCCTTCCAGTCACTTCTTTCGAGAGAAATTCCTTCTCTAGAAAGGATCCATTCTTAGCAACGAGGATTTTGACCTCGGATCTATGATAGAAGGTATACCCAATAGTTTCCTTCGGGTATCCTATGAAGACGCATTTTTCCGCTTTGGGTTCAAGCTTGTCCGGCTGTAACTTCTTTACATAAGCTTCGCAACCCCAAACTTTAAGGAACGACAATTTAGGTTTCTTCCCAAACCATAATTCATACGGTGTCGTTTCAACGGATTTAGATGGTGCCCTATTTAAAGTGAATGCGGCTGTTTCTAATGCATAACCCCAGAATGATAGCGGTAAATCTGTAAGTGACATCATAGAACGAACCATATCTAAGAGAGTTCGATTACGAAGTTCGGACACACCATTACGTTGTGGTGTTCCCGGCGGTGTCAATTGTGAAAGTATTCCGCATTTCTTCAAATGCTCGCCAAACTCGTAACTTAGATATTCACCTCCACGATCAGATCGTAGAAATTTAATCTTCTTGTTACGTTGATTCTCTACCTCACTTTGAAATTCCTTAAACTTCTCAAAAGTTTCGGACTTATGTTTCATGAAATAGATATACCCATATCTACTCAAGTCATCCGTGAAGGTAAGAACATAACGATAACCACCGCACGATGCTACACTCATTGGACCACACACATCGGTATGTATGATTTCCAATAAGTCCGTAGCTCGCTCCATCATACCAGAAAATGGAGTCTTAGTCATTTTACCCATTAGACATGCTTCGCATCTTTCAAGTGATTCGAAATCAAGTGATTCAAAAAGTCCATCGGAATGGAGTGTCTTCATATGCTTCGGTCCAATGTGACCAAGACGACAGTGCCACATATAGGTCGAGTTATCGCTCAATTTCAAACGTTTAGCTTCAGTGTTATTAATGTGTGTATTACTACAATCGAGATTCAATAAGAATAGACCATCTATCAAAGGTGCATGTGCATAAACATATTACTCATATAAATCAAACAACCATTATTCTCGGACTTAAACAAGTAACCGTCTCGCAATAAACATGATCCAGATATAATGTTCATGCTCAACGCAGGCACCAAATAACAATTATTTAAGTATAAAACTAATCCCGATGGTAGATGAAGAGGTAGCGTGCCGACCGCGATCACATCAACCTTTGATCCATTTCCAACGCGCGTCGTCACCTCGTTCTTCGCTAGCTTCCGTTTATTCTGCAGTACCTGTTTCGAGTTACAAATATGAGCAACCGAACCAGTATCAAATACCCAGGCACTACTGCGAGTACTAGTGAGATACACATCAATAACATGTATATTGGATATACCTTTCTTCTTGATGTTTCCGTTCTTCAAATCCGCCAAGTACTTTGGGCAATTCCGCTTCCAGTGACCTTCTCCCTTGCAGTAAAAGCACTCAGTATCAGGCTTAGGCCCAGCCTTGGTCTTCTTCGCCAACACGGTAACTTTCTTACCGCCCTTTTTGAAGTTTCCCTTTTTCTTAGACTTGCCTTGCTTCTTTAATTTGGTGGTCTTATTGACCAACAACACTTGGTGCTCTTTCTTGATCTCCACTTCTGCAGATTTCAACATGGAGAAGAGTTCTGGAAACGTCTTGTCCATGTTTTGCATATTGTAGTTCATCACAAAGTTCTTGTAACTTGGTGGTAGTGATTGGAGGACACGGTGAATCCCCAAAGAGTTAGGAATCACTATACCCAAACTTTGGAGCTTGTTTGCGTGCCCAGACATCTTAAGCACATGCTCACTGACGGAGCTGCCCTCTTCCATCTTGCAGTTAAAGAACTTTTCAGAAGCCTCATAAATCTCAACTGCCGCATGAGCCTCAAATATCATTTTGAGTTCACGGACAATATCATGTGGGTCATGGTTCTCAAACCTTTTCTAAAGCTCCGATTCCAAACCATACAAGATAGCACATTGAACTATGGAGTACTGATTCTTCTGAGTGAGGTAAACATTTTTTACTTCATCGGTAGCAGTAGATGTAGGCGGGTCACCCAGCGGTGCATCCAGCACATAGGTCAAATTACCAGCATTGAGGACAATCCTCAAATTTCCGAACCAATCCGCGAAGTTGCTTTCATTGTTTTTCAACTTTTCTTTCTCTAGGAACGCATTAAAATTGATGGTAGGGGGCGCCATTGATCTACAACATATTTGCAATAGTTTAGACTAAGTTTATGACAAATTGAGTTCTAATTAATAGTTAAATTAATCTAGGTGAACTCCCACTCAAAACAATATCCCTCACATTGTTTTAGTGATCACACGAACCAAATCCACCACATCAAAACCGATCATCACGAGAGTTGATGTAACTTCAATGGCGAACAATCAACATGTTCATCATATCTACTATATGCCTCATGCTTTACCTTTCAGTGATCCATGTTCCGAGACCATGTGTGTACATGCTAGGCTCATCAAGGTCAAACCCTAGCTTCCGCATGAGCAAATCTTGCTTGCTCACGTTGTATACACTCGCAGAATCTAACACACCCGATCATCACGTGGTGCTTCGAAACAATGAGATTTAGCAACGATGCTTACTAAGGATGAACACTTTAAAACTTGAAATTTGTGTGCTTGAGGGATCATCTTATAATGCTACCGTTGTTAACTAAGCAATACAAGATGCATAAAGGATTAACATCACATGCAATTCATAATATGTGATATGATATGGCCTTTCTTCTTGTGCTTCCGATCTCCATCTTCAAGCACGAACATGATCTCCATCATCACCGGTATGGCGTCAAGGTCAATGGCGTCGTTTCATGGTTGTCGTCCACCAGCTTCAACTATTACAACTACTTTGAATATACACACATGCCTTAACGGAATTTAAAGACAACCATATGGCTCCTGCCGGTTGCCAACTTACAATAAGGAACATTGCATACATCAAATATAATCACAATCATGGTCATATCACATCACAGCACACCCCTGCAAAACAAAGTTAGACGCCTCTAATTTTCTTTGCAAATTTTACGTGGTTTGGTCCTTTCAATAAGTGTCGTTCTAACTTACGAACAAAAACCACAACGTTGATGCTTGAACTATCAAGTGTCCGTTGTAAATTGGATCTATACTATGATGGGAGAGACAGGAACCCGCAAAGCCACTTATGCAATACAAGTTGCATGTTGAGCGTGGAGCAAGTCTCATGAACGATGTCATGTAAGGTTAGCCCGAGCCGCTTCATCACATCATACCGCAAGATGCAAAGTACACAAAAAGCAACTGATAATAAAAGCACCACCGCCCACAATGACCATTGTGTTCTACTCGTGCAATAGATCTACATATAGAAATGGCTCTGATACGACTATTGGGGTTCGTAGCATGGAAAACAAAAAAATTCTACCGCATGCACACAAACAAGCCAAGATCTATCTACTAGATTGTAGCAACGAGTCGATAGAAGAACTCACCCTCGAAGATTCCAAAGCGGTTAACGAGAGCAGATTCTCGTGGGTGATGTAGTCGTACACTTGCCGATCTCAAGATCGCGTAGACGATCCTTCCGGCGCTGCGTTCCAGCAGCGCTTCTAAAGGGAATATGCCCTGAGAGGCAATAATAAAGTGTTTATTATGTGTATTCCAAGTATATGATAGATGTTTATTTTGCATGCTATAATTGTATTAATACGAAAACATTAATACATGTGTGTTTAATAAACAAACAGAAAGTTCCTAGTTATGCCTCCCTCATAAACTAGCTCATTGATTAACAAGATGATCAAGGTTTCCTGATCTTGGACATTGGATGTTGTTAATAACGGGATCACAACATTAGTGTAATGGTGTGATGAACATTCATCCAAAGTATAGCATTACGATCAAAGTCATTGAGTTTATATTGCTATAACAACTTACGAAGTGATCCTAATCCTTAGACCATGAGATCATGTCAATCACTAACACCGGAAGAGTTTCTTGATAACATCAAACGTCACACCGTAACAAGGTGATTATAAAGATGGATTCAGAACTAATAAAGTGTTATGTTGAGGCTCATGGATCGAGAGTTGAATTTGTTCATCCCGATGACGGATAGATATACTCTGGGCCCTCTCGGTGATATCACATTGATTAGCTTACAAGCAAGTGATTTGATCACTAGAATGTTATATCACGGGAACGAGAAAAGAGTGCATGTCAGTAACGAGATCAAACTAGGTATGGGGATACCGATGATCGAATCTCGGACATGTAATATATCGTGAAACAAAGGGATTAAGATACTAGCGTAAAAGGTTCCGACGATCACAAGAAAGTCATCGTTGAATGTGTGGGAGTCAGTATGGGTCTCCAGATCCCGCTTCTGATTATTGATCTGAGAGGGGTCTCGATCATGTCCGCATTATTCACGAACCATATGGTGACACACTTAATAGACACCAACATCCAATTGGAGCAAAAGTTTCATGCCGAAAGAATGAACAAGCGCAGGAATTTATTTCACTAGATACCGAAACAGGTTTTCGAGTGAAATTGCATAAAGTGGTTATGCATGTGAAATAGAATTCTAGCAAGGGGTTATTTGTGAATGTTTATCATTAAAGTAATTGACAAAATTCTGAATAAAATAAAAGAGTTTTATTTAATGAGAGTTTGCATTAAATTTGGTGGAAATTTAATGGCATGTTTGAGTGAGATTTTGAGTGGAGGGAATTTAAAGGAATTTTGTGAGTGGAGTGTCCACCCACATGAAGAGGGGAGGGCAAGGGGGCAGCCCCATGCTCCGGCCATCCCCTTGGGGTTCCCCCTCCTCCTATAAAAGGCACCCCTCTCCTCACCTCTCACTCACACCTCCTCGTGAAGGATCTCTCTCCCCCTCTAGAATTTATTCCCCATGGTCTCGGACTAGCGAGATACATGTTCCCGGTGGCTATTCGGCAAGAAAGAGTTGTATTTCCGCTGCATCGCTAGAGCGAGGAGGCGGAGGTTGCTCGGTGCCTCGAACGTGTGTGCGAGCACGGATGCGCTGCTGATTTGTGGCGCTAGGACTTCCTCTCGATCTTGAGATCGGCAAGAGATCGTCTACATCAACCACAAGTTGAACTCGTTAAGCTTTGTCGGTCTTCAAGGGTATGTTCTCTACGGATATACATCCGCCCGTTGTTTGTATCTAATAGATATATCTTGGTACATAGTTCATATCGTAGGAAATTTTTTTGTTTTCTATGCTGCGAACCCTACAGTGGTATCAGAGCCGGATCTATGCGTAGATGCTTTACACGGGTAGTACACATATGAGTATGTGGGCGATGATGATCATGTTGTTGCTCCTTTGTTGTAATTTTGGATATTGGTGGCATAGTGGGATGAAGCGGCCCGGACAAACTTTACATGTCCTCGCACATGAGACCTGTTCCACACTTGACATGCAACTAGTTTGCATAAGTGGCTAGCGGGTGTCTGTCTCTCCTACTATAGTCAATATCTATTTTGCAAATGAGTTGTCAAAAATTTGGTTATCCTCGTTGTGGTTCATGTTCGTAGGTAAGAACGGCTCTATCTCGAAAGCCCTAAGCCACGTAAAACTTGCAATGGATAAATTAGAGGCGTCTAGTTTAGATTGTTGCTGGGCTAGTGTTATGATATGGTAGTGTTGTAAGTAAAAGTATGAGATGATACTCTTACAACACACATAGCGTGTAAACTCCATAGACCTTGGATTTACACATATAGGTATGATAGTGATCATACCACGATTCACATGATAGAGATCATCTGCGGGAACCATAACATTTCACTAATAAACATGTGATGTTTGATAGCATCTTATATTGCTTGTTTAGCGCTTTGTTAGCATAATAAGATGATACCTCATTTAAATATCAAGATAATAATGTGTTCTTCCTTTAGTATGCACCGATTATGTTTCATCGCTCCAAGACATCACGTGATGATCGGGTGTTCTTAGATCCACGACCATATTTCGGGTGTAAAACAGTTACACACGCGAATACTAAGGTTCTAACTTGGCGAGCCTAGCATGTACAGACATGGCCTCGGAACACGGACCGAAAGGTTAAGCATGAGTCATATAGTTGATATGATGCCCATTTGATGCTCGCCTTTGAAGCTATACCGACTCACGTGATGATCGGACTTGGTATAGTGGATTTGGTTCATGTAATCACCAAAAAGGCACGAGGGATGTCGTTTTTGAGTGGGAGTTCATTCATAATATGGATTAGTTTAACTCAATCTATCATACACTTAGTCTAAACTTTACAAAATCTGTTGTAGATGGCACCACCTGCTTTTAATTTCAATGTGTTCATGGAGAAAGAGAAACTAGCAACGAACGGTAGCAACTTTACCGAATGGGCCATGAATTTGAGGATTCTCCTCTCTGCTGCACAAAAGCAATACGTGCTAGAAGCGCCACTAGGCCCCCCACCTTTTGAGGATGCCCCTGACGAGGAGAAGAATGTCTATCAGACTCGTCAGGAGGACCACAACTTAGTTCATTGCGGCATATTGTATGGGTTAGAGCCGGAACTTCGAAAGCGTTTTGAAAACGGCAATGCATTTGATACAATGGGTGAGTTGAAAATGATTTTTGACACACATGCTGCTGTAGAGAGCTACAACGCTTCAGAAAAGTTCTTTAGTTGCATGATGGAAGAGCACAGCTCCGTTAGTGAGCATGTACTCAAGATGTCGGGTTACACCGATAAGCTTGTGTCCTTGGGAATAACGATTCCCATTGACTTAGGCATCCATCGTGTTCTGCAGTCTCTGCCATCTAGCTATAAGAGCTTTGTGATGAACTATAATATGCAAGGCATGAAGAAGTCTCTCCCCGAGCTTCTGTCAATGCTTAAACCTGCAGAAGTGGAGATCAAAAAGGAACATCAAGTGTTGATGATCAATAGGAACACTGGTTTCAAGAAAGACAAGAAGGGAAAACGGAAGGGTAGTAAGGGCGGCAAGCCTGTTGCCGTGCCTGAAAAGAAACCCCGAGTTGGACCTAAGTCTGATACCGAGTGCTACTATTGTAAGGGGACTGGCCACTGGAAGCGCAACTGCCCCAAGTATTTGGCAGACAAGAAGGCCGTCAAGGCAAACAAGGGTATATATGATATACATGTTATTGATGTGTACTTGACTAGTGCTCGCAGTAGCACCTGGGTATTTGATACCGGTTCAGTTGCTAATATTTGTAACTCGAATCAGGGGCTGCGGAACAAGCGACCTCTAGCAAGGGGTGAGGTCAATATGCGTGTCGGCAATAGATCAAGCGTTGATCTGATTGCCGTCGGAACGCTGCCTCTCCACTTGCCGTCAGGATTAGTTATAAACTTGAATAATTGTTATCTGGTGCCTGCACTGAGCATGAACATTGTATCTGGATCGTGTTTGATGCGAAGTGGTTATTCATTTAAATCCGATAACAATGGTTGTTCCATTTATATGAATGAAATCTTTTATGGTCATGCACAGATGATGAATGGTTTATTTCTATTAGATCTCGATGATAATGTTACACATATTCATAATGTTGATGCTAAAAGGATTAAACTTAATGATGATATATCCGCATATATGTGGCACTACCATCTAGGTCATATTGGCGTTAAACGCATGAAGAATCTCCATTCGGATGGACTTTTGGAATCACTTGATTTGGAATCATTTGATACATGTGAGCCATGCCTTATGGGCAAGATGACTAGAACGCCGTTTTCCGGTTCAATGGAACGGGCGACAGATTTATTGGAAATCATACATTCTGATGTATGTGGTCCAATGAGTGTGTCGGCGCGAGGTGGATATCATTATTTTGTTACTTTCACGGATGATTTGAGTAGATATGGTTATATCTACTTGATGAAACACAAGTCTGAAACCTTTGAAAAGTTCAAGGAATTTCAGAATGAAGTGGGAAATCATCGTAATAGAAAGATCAAATTTCTACGGTCCGACCGTGGAGGTGAGTATCTAAGTTACGAGTTTATCACTCACATGAAAGAGTGTGGAATTGTTTCACAACTCACGCCTACCGGAACACCACAGCGAAATGGTGTGTCGGAACGTCATAATCGTACTTTATTAGATATGGTTCGATCTATGATGTCTCTGACGGACTTGCCGTTGTCATTTTGGGGTTATGCACTAGAAACTGCAGCATTCACTTTAAATCGGGCACCATCTAAATCCGTTGAAAAGACACCATATGAATTGTGGTTTGGAAACAAACCTAAGCTGTCTTTTCTTAAAGTTTGGGGATGCGATATTTATGTGAAGAAACTTCAACCGGATAAACTCGAACCCAAAGCGGAAAAATGCGTCTTCATAGGTTACCCTAAGGAAACTATTGGGTATTCCTTCTATCACAGATCCGAGGGCAAGGTTTTTGTTGCCAAGAATGGATCCTTTCTAGAGAAAGAGTTTCTCGCGAAAGGTGTGAGTAGTCGAAAGGTAGAACTCGAAGAGGTTATTGAACCTTCTCTTCAAAGTATGGCGAGTAGCGCAGCGCCGGAAGTTGTTCTGGAGTTGGCTCCACCTGTTGAAGAGGGAACTAATGATAATGATCATGAAACTCCGAAAGAGAGTACTACCAAACCTCGTAGGTCAAGCAGGACGCGTGCAGCTCCCGAGCTGTACGGAAATCCTGTCATGAATTTCATGGTTGATGAAAATGATGACCCTACGACGTATGAAGAAGCGATGATGAGCCCGGATTCCAAAAAATGGTTAGAAGCCATGAAATCCGAGATGGAATCCATGTATGAAAATCAAGTTTGGAACTTGGTGGAATTACCTCACGACCGAAAGGCCGTGGAGAACAAATGGATTTTCAAAAGGAAAACTGATGCTGATGGTAATGTGACCGTTTATAAAGCTCGACTTGTCGCAAAGGGGTTTCGACAAATTCAAGGAGTTGACTACGATGAGACATTCTCTCCCGTAGCGATGCTAAAGTCAGTTAGGATTATGTTAGCAATTGCTGCATATTTCGATTACGAGATATGGCAGATGGATGTCAAAACCGCGTTTCTCAATGGTAATATTGAAGAAGAGTTGTATATGATACAACCAAAGGGTTTTGTCGATCCTAAGGATGCTAACAAGGTGTGCAAGCTTCAGCGATCCATCTATGGATTGAAGCAAGCATCACGAAGTTGGAATCTCCGCTTTGATGAGGTGATCAAAGAGTTTGGATTTGTCCAAACTTATGGAGAAGCTTGTATTTACAAGAAAGTGAGTGGGAGCAATGTGGCATTTCTGATATTATATGTGGATGACATATTATTGATCGGAAATGATATAGATCTTTTAAACAGTGTTAAAAGTTATCTAAACAGCAAATTTTCAATGAAGGACCTAGGTGAAGCGTCATACATATTAGGCATAAAGATCTACAGAGATAGATCTAGGCGCCTAATAGGGCTATCGCAAAGTACATACCTTGATAAGATTTTAAAGAAGCTTAAAATGGACGGAAGTAAGAAGGGGTTCTTACCTATGTTGCAAGGCAAGACATTGAGTAAGACTCAAAGTCCGGCTTCGGCGGAATAAAAAGATATAATGGACAAAGTCCCCTATGCTTCAGCCATAGGCTCTATAATGTACGCCATGCTATGTACAAGACCGGATGTGGCACATGCTATTAGTTTGACTAGTAGGTACCAATCAGATCCAGGTTCGGAACACTCGATAGCGGTCAAGAATATCCTTAAGTACTTACGAAGAACTAAGGATATGTTTCTTGTATACGGAGGTGAAGAAGAGCTCGTCGCTAAGTGTTATGTTGACTCTAGCTTTGACACCGATCCGGATGACTCTAAGTCTCAATCCGGACACGTATTTCTCATGAATGGCGGAGCGGTTAGTTGGAGGAGCTCCAAACAACCTGTGGTAGCGGGATCAACAACGGAGGCCGAATATGTTGCTGCTTCAGAAGCGGCTCAGGAAGCAGTTTGGATGAAGGAGTTCATATCCGAACTAGGAGTGGTTGCAAACGCGTTGGACCCAATGGTGATCTATTGTGAAAACAATGGTGCCATTGCCAATGCCAAAGATGTAGGGTTTTGTAGCATGGAAAACAAAAAATTTCTACCGCATACAAACAAACAAGCCAAGATCTATCTACTAGATTGTAGCAACGAGTCGATAGAATAACTCACCCTCGAAGATTCCAAAGTGTTTAACGAGAGCGAATTCTCGTGGGTGATGTAGTCTTACTCTTGCCGATCTCAAGATCGCGTAGACGATCCTTTCGGCGCTGCGTTCCGGCAGCGCTTCCGCAGTCGGTCACACGTTCGGTACTCGACGAATACCTTCCTCTCCCTTGTTCCAGCAGGCAGCGGAGGTTGTAGCACTCTCCTCGCGATTCCGGCAGCGCAACGGCGTGGTACCGGAAGTAGAGGGGAGATCTCGCAGGGCTTCGCCTTAAGCCGGAGCGAGTATGGTGGACTATGAGAGAGAGACTCGGCGATCTAGGGTTTAGACGCACCAAGGAGGATCAAGGCCGGCGGCTAGGGTTTGCCCTAGGCGGCGGCGGCGAGTTGCCCTAGGCGGCGGCAGCAGGAGGTGGCGGCGTCGGGGCTAGGGTTTGCGGGGCGTGGAGGTGTGTGCTTGGAGGGGCAGCCCTGCCCCTCCTTATATAGGTGGAGGGGGCGCGCCAGGGGAGGGGAGTCCCTCCCCAACTCGGATCCCAAGTGGGCCGGCGGTGGAGGGAGGGAACTCCTCCCCAAGTAGGTTTCCTACTTCCCCTCCACCTCACAAAATAGCCATTTGACTTTTCAAATTGGCGTTTGACTTTTCAAACTAGGATTTGATTAAACCCTTTATTTTGTTCAGCGATGACACTTAGTACATGATGCAATTATTCCAACTTGATATGACACATTCATGTACCCTTCCCCTCTGGAGTGCCGGACATTCCGGAACCTTCTAGAACATTCCCGATGAAAACACCGGAACCATTCTCCAACCCCGAAACAGGACTTTCCTTATATGAATCTTATTCTCCGGACCATTCCAGATCTCCTCGTGATATCCCGGATCCCATCCGAGACTCCGAACAACATTCGGTCTCTTACTTATCATTCCATAACTACTCAAACAACGTCGAATCCTTAAGTGTGTCTCCCTACGGTTCGTGAATTATGCGGACATGATCGAGACACTTCTCCGAACAATAACCAATAGAGGAATCTGGAAATTAATATGGCTCACACATATTTCTACGATTACTTTGCGATCGAATGAACCACTTACATACGATACCAATTTCCCTTCGTCTCACGATAGTTTACTTATCTGAGGTTATGATCGTCGGTATCTCTGCATACCTAGTTCAACCTCATTACTGACAAGTACTCTTTTATCGTTTCCGTGATATGTGATCCCTTGTGAGCCAGTCACATGCTTGCAAGCTAATTGGATGACATTCCACCGAAAGGGCCCAGAGTATATCTATCCGGCATATGGATGGACAAATCCCACTCTTGATCCATGTGTCTCAACCAATACTTTCCGAACACTCAATGCCACCTTTATAGCCACCCAGTTACGGTGTGGTGTTTGATGTCATCAAAGTATCCTTCCGGTGAAGGTGATATGCATGATCTCATGGTCGAAGGAATTAGGTTACTATGTATCAGAAAGCATATAGCAATTGAACTATTAAAATGACTTGATCTTTATGCTACGCTTATCTATAGAAGTATGTCCACCATATCATTCTCCTAACGATATGATCTTGTTGTTAATAACATCTCAATATTCATGATAGGGAAACCACAATCATTTATTAACCAACAAGCTAGTATTATAAAGAGGCTTTACTAGGGACTCTATTTTAGTTTACAAATCACACAAGTATTAATGTTTCCTTGTTAATACTATTATAGCATGAATGTAAACATTTATCATAAACACAAAGATATAATAATAACTATATTTATTATTGCCTCTAGGGCATATCTCCAACAAAAGAGCCAAGGTCTCACAAGGATTCCAAGCATATTAAGCGCCGGTTTCAATCCATCCGCGAGCATGTCAAGGATGGAGATATAAAGATTTGTATAGTACATACGGATCTCAATGTAGCAGATCCATTGACTAAAACTCTCCCTAGAGCAAAACATGATCAACACCAAAACTCAATGGGTGTTAGATTTATCACTATGTAACTAGATTATTGTCTCTAGTGCAAGTGGGAGACTGAAGGGAATATGCCCTGAGAGGCAATAATAAAGTGTTTATTATGTGTATTCCAAGTATATGATAAATATTTATTTTGCATGCTATAATTGTATTAATACGGAAACATTAATACATGTGTGTTTAATAAACAAACAGAAAGTTCCTAGTTATGCCTCTCTCATAAACTAGCTCGTTGATTAACAAGATGATCAAGGTTTCCTGATCATGGACATTGGATGTTGTTAATAACGGGATCACAACATTAGTGTAATGGTGTGATAAACATTCATCCAAAGTATAGCATTACGATCAAAGTCATTGAGTTTATATTGCTATAATAACTTATGAAGTGATCCTAGTCCTTAGACCATGAGATCATGTCAATCACTAACACCGGAAGAGTTTCTTGATAACATCAAACGTCACACCGTAACATGGTGATTATAAAGATGGATTCAGAACTAATAAAGTGTTATGTTGAGGCTCATGGATCGAGAGTGGAATTTGTTCATCCCGATGACGGATAGATATACTCTGGACCATCTCGGTGATATCACATTGATTAGCTTGCAAGCAAGTGATTTGATCACTAGAATGTTATATCACGGGAACGAGAAAAGAGTGCATGTCAGTAACGAGATCAAACTAGGTATGGAGATACCGATGATCGAATCTCGGACATGTAATATATCATGAAACAAAGGGATTAAGATACTAGCGTAAAAGGTTCCGACGATCACAAGAAAGTCATCGTTGAATGTGTGGGAGTCAGTATGGGTCTCCAGATCCCGCTTCTGATTATTGATCCGAGAGGGGTCTCGATCATGTCCGCATTATTCACGAACTGTAGGGTGACACACTTAAGAGACACCGACATCCAATTGGAGCAAAAGTTTCATGCCGAAAGAATGAACAAGCGCAGGAATTTATTTCACTAGATATCGAAACAGGTTTTTGGGTGAAATTGCATAAAGTGGTTATGCATGTGTAGAATTCTAGAAAGGGGTTATTTGTGAATGTTTGTCATTGAAGTAATTGACAAATTTTGAATAAAATAAAAGAGTTTTATTTAATGAGAGTTTGCATTAAATTTGGTGGAAATTTAATGGCATGTTTGAGTGGGATTTTGAGTGGAGGGAATTTAAAGGAATTTTGTGAGTGGAGTGTCCACCCACATGAAGAGGGGAGGGCAAGGGGGCAGCCCCATGCGCCGGCCACCCCCTTGGGGTTCCCCCCTCCTCCTATAAAAGGCACCCCTCTCCTCACTTCTCACTCACACCTCCTCGTGAAGGATCTTTCTCCCCCTCTAGAATTTATTCCCCATGGTCTCGGACTAGCGAGATACATGTTCCCGGTGGCTATTCGGCAAGAAAGAGTTGTGCTTCCGCTGCATCACTGGAGCGAGGAGGCGGAGGTTGCTCGGTGCCTCAAACGTGTGTGCGAGCACGGATGCGCTGCTGATTTGCGGCGATAGGACTTCCTCTCGATCTTGAGATCGGCAAGAGATCATCTACATCAACCACGAGTTGAACTCGTTAAGCTTTGTCGGTCTTCAAGGGTATTTTCTCTATGGATATACATCCGCCCGTTGTTTGTATCTAATAGATAGATCTTGGTACATAGTTCACATCGTAGGAAATTTTTTGTTTTCTATGCTGCGAACCCTACAGCTTCCGCAGTCGGTCACACTTTCGGTACTTGATGAAGACCTTCCTCTCCCTTGTTCCAGCAGTCAGCGGAGGTTGTAGTTCTCCCTCGTGATTCTGGCAACATGACGGCGTGGTGTCGGAAGTAGAGGGAAGATCCCACAGGGCTTCGCCTAAGCCGGATGCGAGTTATGGTGGATTAGGGTTTCCCGGAAAACTAGGGTTTAGAGATCCGGGAGGAGGAGGAGGAGGTGTCGACGGCGGCTAGGGCGGCGGCGACGGACCGGCGGCGGCGCGCGGCGGCGCTGGCGATGGGCGGCGACAGCTCGTGGAGAGGGCTTGGAACTTGTGTGTTTGGGGCAGCCCTCCCCCTCTATTTATGAGAGGGAGGGGTAGCCTTGGGAGGGGTGGGTTTGAATCCAAACCCAAACCCAAGTTGGATTGAGAGAAGGACTTGTTTCTTCTCCCACTAGGAAACCATTGTTCCAGTTTGACTTTTCAAACTTCCCGTTTGACTTTCAATTTAGAGCTTTATTTCTCTCTTGCATATGCCAACACCAAGTGACCTTGGACATGATCCAATCATTCCACTTACCCATGACACATTCATGGACCATTCTCCTTTCGGACCGGTGAACCTTCTAGACCCTTCTAGAACCTCTCCGATGAAATCATCGGAAACTTTCTCGAACTCCGAAATAGGACTTTCCATATATGAATCTTATTCTCCGGATCATTCCGGATCTCCTCGTGATATCCCGGATCCCATTCAAGACTCCGAACAACATTCGGTATCCCTACTAACATTCCATATCTACTAAACAACATCGAATCCTTAAGTGTGTCTCCCTACGGTTCGTGAATTATGCGGACATGACCGAGACACTTCTCCGATCAATAACCAATAGAGGAATCTGGAAATTCATGGCTCCCACATATTTCTACGATTACTTTGCGATCGAATGAACCACTTACATACGATACCAATTTCCCTTTGTCTAACGATAGTTTAGTTATCCGAGGTTTTGATCGTCGGTATCTCTGTATACCTAGTTCAACCTTGTTACCGATAAGTACTCTTTTCTCGTTCCCGTGGTATGTGATCCCTTGTGAGCCAGTCACATGCTTGCAAGCTAATTGGATGACATTCTACCGAGAGGGCCCAGAGTATATCTATTTGTCATATGGATGGACAAATCCCACACTTGATCCATGTGCCTCAACCCATACTTTCGAACACTCAATGCCACCTTTATAGCCACCCAGTTACGGTGCGGTGTTTGATGTCATCAAAGCATCCTTCCGGTGATGGTGATTAACATGATCTCATGGTCGAAGGAATTAGGTTGCTATGTATCAGAAAGCTTACATCAATTGAACTATTAAAATGACTTGATCTTTATGCTACGCTTATCTATAGGAGTATGTCCATCATACCATTCTCCTAATGATATGATCTTGTTGTTAACAACATCTCAATGTTCATGATCGGGAAACCACGATCATCTATTAACCAACAAGCTAGTATTATAAAGAGGCTTTACTAGGGACTCTATTTTAGTTTACAAATCACACAAGTATTAATGTTTCCGGTTGATACTGTTATAGTATGAATGTAAACATTTATCATAAACACAAAGATATAATAATAACTACATTTATTATTGCCTCTAGGGCATATCTCCAACAATAATTTGATCCGGTACGGAGCTCTAACTTGAGGCGGAAACATAGTTGCAGTTCATTGATTCAACCACGAGTTCTTCCTAAACAAAGCTAACATCCTACATAAATCTAGTTCATTGATTCAACCACTGGTCAACAATTTCATTTCCTCCGAGCCGCCGACTTCCTCCTCGTCGTCGAATGGAACCTCCATGATTTCCGCATTGTTCGCGAGACGGAGGACCTCTTCGAGGCGAGCGGCGGCGATGACGGTGTACTTGGTCCGTCCAGGGATGGACCAGAACCCCTCCCGCCCTTCTCGGTTGCGGAGCTTCCTCTCCTTCTTGAACAGCGCCGGCCAGTACGGGCTGTCCGTCGCGTACCGGGGCAGCGCCCTCTTCCACGCGGGCATCTGGCGGCGGCGCGCCGAGATGTTGCTCTCCATCTCGGCTCGGCCCGGGAGCGGAGCTACCGACACCCCCGTATAGCTGATGCGCCATCCGTAGGGCACCGTCGCGGCCGACGGCGCGACGATGTCGAAGTGCGTGAACATCACCGCCTCGTAGAAGTTCAGCGTGGGCACCTCCATGGCGGCGCAGTGGAGATTGGAGAGGGAGGGGATGGATGGGGATGAAGGCTTCGGCGCCTCTTATTTGTACATGAATTCGACGAAGCTACGGGCATAATATAAATCGAGTATTCCCTTTTCTGGTTCGTGTTTGTGGTTTCTGTTCCGTCCCATCGCGCGCGGCATGAAAAAACACGAGAAACCCGACCTAGAAACATGTTTTCTGGTCCACACTTTTACGGTGTCTCCTAAAGATGCTCTCAGTCCACTCTCACTTTGTATTATAAGAGCGACTCTTCTGTGCTTGAAAAGTTCCTCGTCCGTCGGTTCTAGGTGCATCAGATCGCTCAATATGGATTGGTACCTCCCAAGCATGGTTGAATTGCATTATAACATCATTTTAATCTCATAACTAGAATGGAGTTTAAGCGGTATCACAAGGGTTATAAAATTAACTTCTGTGGATTTGTTGTTTGTGCTTAGCTTTTCAGGATCCATTGTTTGCTCGCGTGGGTTTTCCGTGGTTCGTATTCCACTACTAGACTAAGTTGGAGTAACGACTTTCTAGAATTAGACATTATAATTAGTTTCCCTGAAGTGTTTGTCACACGTTAGATTCCATTCCCGTCATAAAACATGGGTTGTACATTGACCGGCATTTTTAAATCGGTTTTGCTAGAAATCATGCGTCTGAATTTTAGTTATGTCTCAATCGAGTTACACATGAGTTGCAATTAGATTAACCGAGAATTTAATAAGTTGTAACCTAGTTGCAACTCAGAATTGGTACAAATTTTATCTGTTGCAACTGCGATGCAACTAAGAATTAGCATAAAATAGTAGCGACTTGAACATAACTAAAAATCAGACGCCTGGAATCTATGCTTTCCCTTTTTTAATATGTTGTTTTATGTGATTCTATATCGCTTAACCCGCATATTGCTTGACTAGGTCTTGGTCTAAACCCATTTCATAGCGGATCAAGATGGCCATCATACAAACTTACATACTTGAGCTGACTTTTTAAATCCATCCATGGTATTAGAATATTAAATTACACACGCCCCGAATAATTTAGTACTTCCTACGTCTCAAAATAAATGTCTTAGATTTGTCAAAATTTGAATGAATCTAGACACTATTTTGTATATAGAATCATTCAAATATTAAAAAATCTAACACATCTATTTTGGGATGGTGGGAGATTTTATTTGGTTTTGTCTAACACTTTTATTGCTGTTTTTGTACATAGGGGCAAAGGACCACCAATACCTTTGGTGGGCAAGAAATAGTAGAGGCCAAAAGTTCTATTCAAGAGAAAACCCAAATTACCCTTAAGGGAAGGAAAATAAATAAATACACACTAGTCTTATTTGGCCCATGCACTTGGTCCATGGAGGGGTTGCTGATATGCCCAAAGCTTATCTATGCCTTTTGAAGTTTATATATTGTTGCCTTATTATTTTTCATGATTATGCTGTTTCTTTTATAATTTATCATGATTATTGGAATTTTCTCTCAAATCCTGTTTATTTTGTGATTTAATTTAGCAAGGAAGAAAATCATGCCGCGTATTGTAAACTTTCAAGAAATGATAAAAAATGGGCAAAAATCATAGAACAATTATTATTGAAGGCGAAGTGGACTAGGATGGGATGCATTCAAGAGTTTTCACGAGTGGCAAACTGGTGGGCTAAGTGCGGCTTGCCCTCCCCGCTCTCCCAAGCTGTTCTGAGGGGGCCTATGCTCCCTCATTTGGCCACCACCTCTCTCCCTTGGCTGTTTTTTCCCGGGAGTATGCAGTCCGCGGCATTGAGGCTCTAGAACTTGATTTGCAATATAAATCAATCACACACCTAGCCAGTAGTGTTGTGCCAATGGCTAATGAAGCACATTATACATCTAAATAGAATTTACTAGTAACTAAGGAGAAATAGATAAATGAGCAAAAATAACAAGTTATATTTCATAATTTAGTGAGAAAGGTTAAAAGGTGTAACTTAAAACAAAAAGAAGAAGGAATATATAAACATTACATTCTTAGTTATGTTGATGCATCCACACTAAAAAGGGGAAAATTAACAACAAGAAATTCCCAAGACCTTTTTTGTGGATTGCTCCGGAGCTAGCCCATCACTGTCGCTCAACGTTTTTTTAGCTAAGGAAGATTGTAGACATGGAGGAAGATGCGATCCTTAGAACATCCAACACCGTATACCCTCTCGGCACAATATGTTAATAAGAAAATCATGATAATTACTTGATATGCTTTATAGTATGTAGAATCGAACTCTACTACCTCATGAACATTTTGTTTAGATACGCAAGTACATGCATTTGTATAGATATACATAAACATTTATTCATACTCGTATGAACATATTTGTTATACTCCCTCCATTTGGAAATATAAGATGTTTTAGATTTGTAAATGAGATGTATCTATACACCTTTTAGTGTCTAGATTCATTTAAACCTATACACTAAAAGATGTCTAGATACATCTCCTTCATAAACCTAAAACATCTTATATTTCTAAACGGAGGGAGTACATATAAATAATTTTCCAACACATGAACATTTATTTTGGATATGCATGAACACTTACATAGATACATGTGAACACTTATTCATATTTGAATGCAACTCTTTCAGCCATGACCATTTTTTTACAATAGACATTTATTTTGGAGTATAATTTTTACGGTTTTGCTAATTCTCAGGCGCCTGAAACTTAACTAAGTCTCAATCGTCTAATACACCGTCGGATCTCTTTGCTTTATGATCTATGCAAATCTAGGTGCGTTGTTGTTTGGGCTGCTGTCCTCCGCCCGTTGATGTTTGGGCTGTGTTGCCCACGCTTGCGTGCACTTTGCTTTTTTTTGTCTTTTTGCGTTCTCGTACTTTGCTTTTTTTTTGTGAGCCATTTTATGTGGATTGTAATCGATATAACCTGTCACCAATCGGTTCACATTTTTAATACGGAATATGGAGAATGTGAGGTGGACGTGGGCGTGAGTTTTTTCTTTTGTGGTTGTTTCCTTTTTGCCAACAGTTATTTGATTATTTTTCTTCAGGTGAAATTGAGATTAGCTTAAGTGTTTTGTGGGATTTTAGTTAATTCTCAGTCATCTAATACACTGTTAGATCTTTTTTGCTTTATGATTAGTGCAAACCACTTTGTTTTTCATATTGTGCGTGGCGCGAGAGTTTATTTTGTTGCCGTGTGCGCGTGCGCGCGCGCGTTTCTCCTAGGCTACCGTGCACGCTAGTTTTTTCTGGGCTTTCTTTCTTGGGCTTTTTATGTTTATTTACGAGCTGTTTATTTATGTTGATTTTTCCGTTTTTTATGGGCTGTTTTTTCCCTATTTGTTTACCGGCATTTATATTGTTTTTTCTCTACAAATGAATTTTAAGTTTAGCTTAATTGTTTTAATTGGTTGTTCAATCGAGTCTCATTTGAGTTTAATTTTTTTTATTTGTTGATTGTATTTTCTTTTTTCTAATTGTTTTTTCCTCTCCAAATTGTGTAGTTGCCATTGTTTTACTAGACTAATTTAACTTGTACTAGTAACATGTACTCCCTTTTTTGCTTTTTCATAATATAAGATATTTTTAGCTTTTTAAATGTGTAGTTTTTAAAGTAAACCTACACACTAAAAGGGTTTAGACAAAAAAAAATAGAAGCGAATTGCCACTTCATCGTAGCTAATCTTTTTGTTGGGTTTTTTCCTTTCTCTTCGAGCCAGGTATATCTTTGTTGTTGATTTTTTAAATCTAGATGCAATTTTTTGTTGAAAGGAAGTTGTCACTGAGCCCCCACCGTGAGCCAGATAAAACTAGGACCCTCGTCGAGGGCCATTTGCAACTTGCGTGCAATTGAGCTCCGTCGGGGAAGCCCCGTCGAGGGGGGCATTTGTCTGAGCCCCCGTCTAGGGGGGCCAGTTGCAACAGGCTTATATCTGAGCTCCGTCGAGGGACAGTTGCAACATGCTTGTAACTGAGCTTCACCGGGAGAGCCCCGTCGAGGTCCAGTTGTTTGAGCCCCTGGCGAGGGAAGCCAGTTGTGACTTGCTTGAAATTGAGCTCCCGGCGAGGGGAAGGGGCATTTGTAACTTGCTTGTAATTGAGCCCTCGTTGAGGTCCAGTTTGAAACTTGATTGCAACTGAGGGACCCCGTCGGCTGGGCCAGTTTACAACTTGCTTGTAACTGACCTCTGCTAGGGGGCAGTTGCAACATGCTTGTAACTGACCTCCACTGGGGGAACCCCGTCGAGGTCCAGTTGTCTGAGCCCCTAGCGAGGGAGGCTAGTTGCAACTTGTTTGTAACTGAGCTCCTGGCGAGGGGGGCGCATTTGCAACTTGATTGTAATTGATCCCCCGAGCGAGGGATAGTTGCAACATGCTTGTAACTGAACTTCTCCGCGGGAGCCCCGTCAAGGTCCAGTTGTTTGAGCCCCTGGCGAGGGAGGCCAGTTGCGACTTTCTTGTAATTGAGCTCCCAGCAAGGGAGGAGGGGCATTTGCAACTTGCTTGTAACTGACCTCCTCCAGGGAAACCTCGTCGAGGACCAGTTGTTTGAGCCCCCATCGAGGGAGGCCAGTTGCGACCTGCTTGTAACTGAGCTCCCGCCGAGGGGACGGGGCACATTTGTAACTTGCTTGTAATTGATCCCTCGCGCGAGGGCCGGTTGCAACATGCTTGTAACTGAGCTCTGCCGGGGAGCCCCGTCGAGGTCCAGTTGTTTGATCACCTGGCGAGGGAGGCCAGTTATGACTTGCTTGTAATTGAGCTCCCGACGAGGGAGGAGGGGGGCATTTGCAACTTGCTTGTAATTGAGCCCCCACTGAGGGCCAGTTTGAAACTTGATTGCAAATGAGGGACCCCGTCGGCGGGCTAGTTGCAAGTTGCTTGTAACTGAGCTCCGCCGGGGGAGGCAGTCACAACTTGATTCTTACTGAGCTCTGCTCCTAGTTGCAACTTGATTGTAACTGAGCACCCCGTCGGTGTGGAAGGGGGGCCAGTCGCAACTTGATTGTAACTGAGCTCCTAGCAGATCCAGTTGCAAGTTGCTTGTTACTAGGGCCTCGTCGAGGGGGGACGCGATGGCAATTGCATCTTGACTACAACCAGGGAAAGGGGAACCCCCGTCGGAGGGCCAGTCACAACTTGATTGTAACTGAGCTCTGTTCCGAGTTGCAACTTGATTGTAACTGAGCACCCGTCGGTGTGGAAGGGGGCCAGTTGCAACTTGATTGTAACTGATCACCTGTCACTGTGGAAGGGGGGCCAGTCGCAACTTGATTGTAACTGAGCTCCTAGCGGGTCCCAGTTTGCAAGTTGCTTGTTACTAGGGCCTCGTCGAGGGGGGACGGGGTGGCAGTTGCATCTTGACTGCAACCGGGGGAAGGGGACCCCCGTCGGAGGGCCAGTCGCAACTTGATTGTAACTGAGCTCTGCTCCGAGCTGTAACTTGATTGTAACTGAGCACCCGTCGGTGTGGAAGGGGGCCGGTCGCACCTTGATTGTAATTGAGCATCTGTCGATGTGGAAGGGGAGGGGGGCAGTCTCTGTTAGGAATAGACAAGTTGTATTCCTCTGGGGGCCAAAGGCCACAATACATAGTACAGGTACAGGTGCAAATATGCAGGAAGCCCCCTAACATATGGGGAAAATACAATATACTAATATATACATCTAACACCTCCCGCAAACTCATGGTGGATCCACAACACTGAGTTTGGAGAGTAAGAAATCATGCTGCGCTCTGGTCTGTGCCTTCGTAAAGAAATCCGCCAACTGTAAATCTGAAGGCACATACTGAAGCGCAACAACCTAAGCCTGCACCTGGGCACGTGTATAGAAAGCATCAACACCAATATGCTTGGTAAGCTCATGCTTGACCGGATCACGTGCAACACTAATAGCACCTGTACTGTCAGACAAAACCAGAGTGGGTGTGGTAATAGAGACCCCAAAATTCGTAAGTAACCACCGTAACCAGGTCACCTCAGCAGTCAACAAGGCCATAGCACGCAACTCAGCCTCAACACTTGAACGAGAAACCGCTGTTTGTTTCTTTGTCTTCCTATCAATGAGCGAACCACCAATAAACACACATTAAGCAGAAAGTGAACGGCGATCCGAAGGATCACTCGCCCACGTAGCGTCCGAATAGCACTGAAGCTGGAGAGAGCTGGAACAAGGAAAGAAAAGGCGACGAGTGATCGTACCCCGAAGATAACGAAGAACAAGGAGATGACTATAGTGAACGGTGGTAGGAGCAGAAACAAACTGACTCAGAATATGAACAGGATAAGAGATGTCAGGACAAGTGACAGCAAGATAAACAAGACTCCCAACAAGATGACGATAACACGTCGGATCAGGAAGAGGATCACCATCAGTAGGTTGAAGCTTGACATTAAGCTCCATAGGGGTATCAACAGTACGCTCATCCCCAAGAGCAGCACGAGCAAGAAGATCCTGAATATACTTTTCCTGGGAGATGTAAAAGCCATCAGAAGTGGAGGAGACCTCAATCCCAAGAAAATATCGAAGAGTACCAAGATCAGTAATAAGAAACTGATCACGAAGACGAGCCTTAACAAAGGCGATATACTCAGGATCATCACCAGTAATGATCATATCATCAACATAGAGAAGAAGAAGAGTGCGTCCACGAGGAGAAGTGTGAACAAACAGTGCTAGATCATGAGCACTAGGGGAGAAACCAGCAGCAGTCACTACAGAAGCGAAGCGCTCAAACCAGGCATGGGGGGCTGTTTGAGGCCATAAAGAGAACGTCGAAGATGACAAACCATCCCCTCGGGAACAGAATACCCAGGAGGAGGCTGCATATAAACCTCCTCACTCAACTCACCATTGAGAAAGGCATTCTAAACATCAAGCTGAGACACAGACCAGTGACGAACAGAAGCAACAGCCAGAAGAGTATGCACAGTGGTCATATGAGCCACAGGAGCAAAGGTCTCATCATAGTCACGACCATGCTCCTGCTGAAAACCACGAGCTACAAGACGCGCTTTATAGTGCTCAAGAGATCCATCAGAGCGGGTCTTAATCTTATAGACCCACTTACACGTGATAGGACGAACACCGGGAGGGGGAGAAACAAGATCCCAGGTGCTAGTGCGCTCAAGTGCAGCAATCTCCTCAGCCATGGCCAACTGCCATTCAGGATGATGCTCAGCATCCCGATAAGAAGTCGGCTCGGAGGCAACAGAAAGACCATACTGACTAGGAGAGTAACGGTTGGGGGCACGACGCTGACGAACAGGACGAGTAGAGGGAAGCTCATCAGAAGAAGACGACTCAGGAGACGACGATGAAGAAGAAGGAATAGCAGAGGAAGACTCCGGAGAACGAGGAGAACTAGACGGAGCAGAGGAGGACGGTGTAGAAGAAGAGACATCAGGGGTAGAAGATCCGGAAGGAGGCACAATGGGAGTAGAAGGAGATGTGTCAGGAAAGAGAAGAAAAGAGATATCTTCCACCGGTTAGGTACCAGCGGTGGTACGAGGATAGAAAGGGCGCGTCTCATCAAAAGTAACATCACGAGAGATATGCATCCGACGACCAACGGGGTCCCAACAGCGATAGCCCTTATGCTCATTACTGTATCCAAGAAAAACACACTCAACAGACTGAGCGGTCAGTTTGGTGCGTTCGCGAGGAGCAAGAAGAACATAGCAAACACAACCAAACAAGCGAAGCATGGAGTAGTCTGGAGACTGTCCAGATAGGCGCTTAAGAGGGATACCACCCTGCAGAGCAGCAGAAGGCTGAATGTTGATGAGGTAGGCGGACGTAGCAACAGCCTCAGCCCAGAAATGCGGCGGAAGAGAAGAAGCAATCATCATGGCACGAATGGTATCAATAAGATGACGATGCTTACGCTCAGCAACGCCATTCTGGGGATGGGCGCCAGGACAGGAGAACTGAGCAAGAGTGCCCTTCTCAGCAAGGACACCTCGCAACATCTGGGAGATATACTCACCAGCAGAATCAGCACGAAACACACAAATGGGGGTAGAATATTGAGTACGGACCATGGCCGCAAAACGCTGATATATGGAGAGCACCTCACTACGAGAGCGCATAAAATACAACCAAGTGTACCGAGAAAAATCATCGATGAATAAAATATAGTAGCGATGGCCCCCTTTCGAAGCAAAAGGAGCCGGATCCCAAACATCTGAATGAACTAAATCAAAAGGTCGCTGAGATACAAACGCGCTAGTAGGATAGGGAAGCGGAATCTGTTTACCCAACCTACAGCCCTGACAATGTAAAGACCCATCTCCTGAGACAGACCCCAGAAGACCATGATGAACTAATGACGACAGGCGAGAGTCACAAAGGTGACCAAGACGATGATGCCACTGCTGAAAGGAGCTGGTAGCAGAGGCGACGACCGAAGAAGAACTGGAAGATGAAGTGGCAGCAGAAGGAACACGAAGCCAGTCTAACTCGCAAAGTCCTGAAGAGTCACGGCTGCGAGGGCCAGCTCCAACCAGGGCCTGCGTGCGACGGTCCTGGACAACACAAGAATCAGCATCAAGAATGACGCGACAACCAGAGTCAGTAAGCTGGCTAGCAGAGAACAGATTCATCTTAAGAAGAGGGACATGAGAAATATCAGGAACAGAAAAGGAAGAAGTAGAGAGGGTGCCCCGACTAGAAACAGGGAGAGAGATACCATCAGCTGTGAAAACACGGACAGGAGAAGGGAGAGAACGAAGAGCGGACAGAAAAGAAGACCCAGAGGTCATATGAAAATAAGCTCCAGAATCCAGATACCATGGGGACGTACCTGACTGTGTAGAAGGTGGTGGTCTCACAGGGCCAGAAGAATCAGTCACAGAACCAGCAGTGCCTGTCGAAGAAGAGCCTGTAAGCAGCAAGCAGACCGCGAAGAATCCTGATAATGTCCTGATCAGAGAGAGCAATTGCTGAAGATCCAGAAGGAGCTGACTGCCCACGAGCCTGGTGCTGCTGATGTTAACTGGGATCCCGTGTATAACAGGTGGCCCAGATTTGACCATCCTTGTTACACTAAGAGCAGTGATGAAGAGAACCACAACGACCCTGACCACGAGCCTGCTGGTGCTGACTCTGGCCCTGAAACTGCTGGTGCTGACTCTGACCCTGACCTGGAGGAGTGGGTAGTATCGGCGGCGGCACAGAGGACCGCGGCTGAGTCGAGGGAACAGACGGCATAGGAGGACCACTGGTAGGAAGCACAGATGGAACCGCAAGAAGACCAGCACCACGAAGACGGGTCTCCTCAGCCCGAAGCTCAGACAACACCTCAGAGAGCGGAACACGACCACGAGCATTCAGCTGAGCACGCCGGGGCTCAAACCCCTGGCGGAGCCGAGACAGAAACTCATAGGTGCGGTGAAACTCCAAATCCGAGCGCACAATCTGGCAACACGAGCATGTGCCACAAACAGCAGTACGAAGAGAATCAAGCTGATGCCAGATAGCAGCACTCTGAATATAGAACTCATCAATAGTAGAATCACCCTGCTGGAGAGCATGCTCCTAGCGAACCACAGACAGGTAAAGAGCATCCCCAGACGGCTGATAGCGCTGACAAAGATGAGCCCACTGGGCGGCAACAGTAGGGAGACTCATGAACTCAGCAGCATACTGGGGCAGAACACTGGAGGTGAGAACAACAGCAGCACGAGCATCCTCATCAACCCACTGAGTGTAAGCAGTCAGCGCGTGTTGATAGGCCTAGAGATTAGAAGAGTACTGCTTGAACTTCAGGTCATAAGCAGCAACAACACTATCATCAGCACTCTGAGCAGCATCCTTGGCCTCCTGAGAAGCATCAGCACCGAGAACAATCAGCGTCGGTGGAAGAGGAGCCAAAGGAGTAGGGGGCACGACGGACAGGAGACCTCGCCGGAGAGCACACCCCAAAGACGGAGACCGCGCATGTGAATGCGCATAAAGGCAGCGAAATCAGGGTAATTCGCGCCATCAAAAACCACCGGGCAGCAAGGAATCGCAACATAAGCCGATGAAGAAAACATATCTTTTATTTTTAGACACAAATCAGATCTGGTCTGTGCGGAACGGGCGCACGCGCTGCTGCGGGGCAGGGCGGTGCAGCAGTAGAGGCACGGGCGCAGGAGGGCGGTGCAGCAGTAGAGACAGTGGTGGCGGGGCCCGATTGTAGGAGGGTAAGGCGGATGCGGGTGTGGATGATTTGTAGACGACAGGTGTATGTGTGTATATGTGAAGGACAGAATCTGGGAAGAGGAAGAGGACAAAGCTTTGGCGGGGCCCGATTGGTAATGGGAGATATGCAGGAGGGTAAGGCGGATGCGGGTGTGGATGGTTTGTAGACGGCAGGTGTATGTGTGTAGATGTGAAGGACGGAATCTGGGAAGAGGACCACGTCTTGGGAAGAGGAAGAGGACAATGCTTTGCGGTCAGAACGGAAACAGGCGGAGGCCGGGGCGAGCTGACGGCGGCGGCGATTACAATCAGAGTACCGGTGCGCACACAAACCCTAAAACCTGCTCTGATACCATGTTAGGAATAGACAAGTTGTATTCCTCTGGGGGCCAAAGGCCACAATATATAGTACATGTACATGTGCAAATATGCAGGAAGCCCCCTAACATATGGGGAAAATACAATATACAAATATATACATCTAACAGTCGCAACTTGATTGTAAATGATCTCCTAGCGGGTCCTAGTTGCAAGTTGCTTGTTACTAGAGCCTCGTCGAGGCAGGGAGGGGGTGGCAGTTGCATCTTGACTACAACCGGGGGAAGGGGGACCCCCGTCGAAGGGCCAGTCGCAACTTGATTGTAACTGAGATCTGCTCCTAGTTGCAACTTGATTGTAACTGAGCACCTATCGGTGTGGAAGGGGGCAAGTCGCAATTTTATTGTAACTGAGCACTTGTCGGTGTGGAAGAGGGTCCCATTCGCAACTTGATTGTAACTGAGCTCCTGTCGGTGTGGAAGGGGGGACAGTCGCAACTTGATTGTAACTGAGCTCCTAGCGGGTCCCAGTTGCAATTTGCTTGTTACTAGGGCCTCGTCCAGGGGGGGCGGGGTGGCAGTTGCATCTTGACTACAACCGGGGAAAGGGGAACCCCCACCAGAGGGCCAGTCGCAACTGGATTGTAACTGAGCTCTGCTCCGAGTTGCAACTTGATTGTAACTGAGCACCCCGTCGGTGTGGAAGGGGGTCAGTTGCAACTGTTGGAATTATGCCCTAGAGGCAATAATAAAGATGTTATTGTTATAATTCTTGTTCATGATAATGTTTATATACCATGCTAGAATTGTATTAAGCGGAAACTTTGATACTTGTGTGGTTTATGAACAACACCGTGTCCCTAGTACGCCTCTATGGACTAGCTCATTGATTAATGATGGTTAAGGTTTCCTAACCATAGACATGAGTTGTCAATTAATAATGAGATCATGTCATTAGGAGAATGATATGATGGACAGACCCAAATCAAGCAGAGCAATTAGATCGTGTCATCGTGTTCATCTTTGCGAAGCTTTTTCTTATGTCAAATATTGTATTCCTTAGACCATGAGATAATGCAACTCCCTAGTATCGGAAGAAAGCTTTGAGGTCGTCAAACGTCATCCTATGTGAGGGTGATCATAAATGTGTCTCTCAGGTGATCGGAAAGTACTTGTTGGGTTGTATGTATCGAGATGGGATTTGTCCCTCCCAAGTCAGAGAGATATACTTCGGGCCCACTCGATAATCGATATCAACACCGCTTGCAAGCACGTGGTTAAGGAGTTGATCACAAAGTGATATCGGATTACGGAACGAGTAAAGTACTTGCCGTGAACGAGATTGAACTAGGTATGCCGATACCGACGATCGAATCTCGGGCAAGTAAAATATCGCGTGACGAAGGGAATATATATGGGATTAATTGAATCCTGGCATCGTGGTTCATTCGATATGATCATCAATGAATATGTGGGAGTCAATATGGGTTTCTAGATCCCGCTGTTGATTATTGATAGAAGATCATGTCTACATATTCTCGAACCCGTAGGGTCACACACTTAACGTGCCTCGACGCTAGGATATAATGGATAATTGGTTTGTGAGTTTTTTCGGAGTCTCGGATGAGATCCAGGACATCACGAGAGGTTCCAGAATGGTCCGGATAATAAGATTCATATAATGGAAAGCAGATTTTGGATTTCAGAATCGTTTCGGAGTGTTCGGTATTGTACCGGAAGGTTCTAGAAGCTTCCGGAGTGGGACCAACGTGGCCTCAGTTGTCAGAGGGGTGCATGGGCCTACGAGGGAATGCTCTGGCCGCATTGGGCCAGGGACACAAGGCCCCATAGGCCCAGCCGGCCAAAACCCTAGGGGAAAACCCTAGGAAACCTTCTAGAAGGGGGGGAAGACTTGCCCCCCAATCCACCCTTGGGTCCGCCGCCCTAGGGCTTGGAGGAGGGGTCAAGGGGGCCGGCCAGCCCCCTATATAAGGTAGGTAGGGGGCGCACCCTCCCCTCACCCAAAACCCTAGCCGTCAGCTGCTGCCCTACCTCTCCCTCTCTCCCGACTGCGTGTAGGCGAAGCCCTGCTGCAGAAACTCTCCACCATAGCACCACGCCATCGTGTTGTAGATCCAATCTATCTCTCCACCCCACTTGCTGGACGGAGGAAGGAGGAGACGTCGCGGCACCGTACGTGTGCATCTCTCGGAGGCGCCGCCACTTGCGGCGTAGGATCGGATTGGATCGGATCGCGAGGAGGAGACGACGAGTACGACTACACCAACCACGTTCTGTTGAACGTTTCCGCTGTGCAATTTCTTCAAGGTTGTAGTTGCTATTCGTGGCAGAGGCAATCATGGTGGAGTGATGGAGATCATGCGGGCGCGCACAAGATGGAGATCATTGCGCGAAGATTGGCTATGCCATGTCACAAAAAAAATTATATGCATGTGATGTTTATCCTTTTATGTATCTTATTATGCTTAGATCGCGACGGTAGCATTATAAGATGATCCCTCACTTAAAGATCAAGATAAAATTGTGTTCTCCCCAT
Source organism: Avena sativa (assembly GCA_916181665.1). Lineage (NCBI taxonomy): Eukaryota > Viridiplantae > Streptophyta > Magnoliopsida > Poales > Poaceae > Avena > Avena sativa. The sequence continues at coordinate 343,552,032 of OV702280.1, read as the reverse complement.
GTATGCACCGTTGCGAAAGTTCGTCATGTTCAAGCATCTCGTGATGATCGGGTGCTATAAACTCTACGTTCACATACAACGGGTGCAAGATAGTTTTGCACACGCGGAAATACTTGGGTTTGACTTGACGAGCCTAGCATGTACATACATGGCCTCGGAACACACGAACCGAAAGGTTAAGCTGTTGGAGATATGCCCAAGAGGCAATAATAAAGTGGTTATTATCATATCTTCACACTTATGATAAATGTTTACATACCATGCTATAACTGTATTAACCGGAAACATTAATACTTGTGTGATTTGTAAACTAAAATAAGAGTCCCTAGTAAAGCCTCTTGTTAAACTAGCTTGTTGGTTAATATATGATCATGGTTTCCTGATCATGAACATAGAGATGTTATTAACAACAGGATCATATCATTAGGAGAATGATGTGATGGACATACTCCTATAGTTAAGCGTAGCATAAAGATCAAGTCATTTAATATAGTTCATTTGCTATAAGCTTTCTGATACATAGTAACCTAATTCCTTCGACCATGAGATCATGCATATCACCTTTACCGGATGGATGCTTTGATGACATCAAACACCACACCGTAACTGGGTGGCTATAAAGGTGGCATTGAGTGTTCGGAAAGTATTGGTTGAAACACATGGATCAAGAGTGGGATTTGTCCATCCATATGACGGATAGATATACTCTGGGCCCTCTCGGTGAAATGTCATCCAATTAGCTTGCAAGCATGTGACTGGCTCACAAGGGATCACATATCACGGGAACGAGAAAAGAGTACTTATCAGTAACGAGGTTGAACTAGGTATGCAGAGATACCGACGATCATAACCTCGGATAAGTAAACTATCATGAGACAAAGGGAAATTGGTATCGTATGTAAGTGGTTCATTCGATCGCAAAGTAATCGTAGAAATATGTGGGAGCCATATGAATTTCCAGATTCCTCTATTGGTTATTGTTCGGAGAAGTGTCTCGATCATGTCCGCATAATTCACGAACCGTAGGGAGACACACTTAAGGATTCGACGTTGTTTGAGTAGTTATGGTATTATGAGAAAGAGACCGAATGTTGTTCGGAGTCTCGGATGGGATCCGGGATATCACGAGGTGATCCGGAATGGTCCGGAGAATAAGATTCATATAAGGAAAGTCCCGTTTCGGAGTTCGGAAATGATTCCGGTGTTTTCATCGGGAATGTTCTAGAAGGTTCCGGATTGTCCGGCACTCCGGGGGGGGGGGGAGGGTACATGAATGTGTCATTGCATATTGGAATGATTGCATCATGTACTAAGTGTTCTCGCTGTTCCAAATAAAGGATTAAATTGAATCCCAAACAGAAAAGTCAAACGGCCAGTTTGAAAGTCAAACGGCTAAAACAGGAAACTGTGGGAAACAAGCAAGAGGTGGTTGGAACCGACTTGGGGGAGGAGTCCCTCCAAGCCGGCGCGCCAACCAAGGCCGACTTGGGGAGGGACTCCCCTCCCCTTGGCCGCCCCTCCCACCTATAAAAGGAGGGACAGGGCCTCCTCCTCTAGACACACAAGTTCCTATCCTCTAATCTCCGGTTTAGAGCCGTTTTGGTTTAGAGCTTCTAATTGCTCTAGCCTTCGGTTTAGAGCCTTCTAATTGGTGTGTCTAAACCCTAGACCACTAATAGCTCTCTCTCATACTCCACCATACTCGCTCCGGCTTAAGGCGAAGCCCTGCGGGATCTCCCCTCTACTTCCGGTACCACGCTGTTGTGCTGCCGGAATCGCGAGGAGAGTGCTACAACCTCAGCTGCCTGCTGGAACAAGGAAGAGGAAGGTCTTAGTCGAGTACCGAACGTGTGACCGACTGCGGGAGCGCTGCCGGAACATGGCGCCGGAAGGATCGTCTACGCGATCTTGAGATCGGAAAGAGTACGAATACATCACCCACGAGAATCTGCTCTCGTTAACCGCTTTGGAATCTTCGAGGGTAAGTTATTCCATCGACTCGTTGCTACAATCTAGTAGATAGATCTTGGCTTGTTTGTTTGTATGCGATAGAAATTTTTTGTTTTCCATGCTACGAACCCCTACAGTGGTATCAGAGCCGTGTCTATATGTAGATCTGTTGCACGAGTAGAACACAATGGTCATTGTGGGCGTTGATGCTTTTATTGTCGATTGCTTCTTGTGTACTTTGCATCTTGCGGTATGTTGGGATGAAGCGGCCCGGGATAACCTTACATGACATCGTTCATGAGACTTGCTCCACGCTTGACATGCAACTTGTATTGCATAAGTGGCTTTGCGGGTGCCTGTTTCTCCTAGCATAGTTAAGATCCAATTTACAACGGGTGATTAACAATACTAGTATCAATGTTGTGGTTCATGTTCGTAAGTTAGAACGACACTTATTGAAAGCCCCAAACCACGTAAAACATGCAACGAAAGTAGAGGCGTCTAACGTTGTTTTGCAGGGGTGTGCAGTGATGTGATATGGCCATGATTGTGATTATATTTGATGTATGCAATGTTCCTTATTGTAAGTTGGCAACCGGCAGGAGCCATATGGTTGTCTTTAATTTATGTTAAGACCCGCGTGTCTATTCAAAGTAGTTGTAATAGTTGAAGCCGGTGGACGACAACCATGGAGAAGCGTCATTGACCTTGATGCAATGCCGGTAATGATGGAGATCATGTTCGTGCTTGAAGATGGAGATCGGAAGCACAAAGAAGAAATGCCATATCATATCACATATTATGAATTGCATGTGATGTTAATCCTTTATGCATCTTGTATTGCTTAGTAGACGACGGTAGCATTATAAGATGATCCCTCATGCACATGAATTTCAAGTCACAAAGTGTTCACCCTTAGTTAGCACCGTTGCTAAAGCTTGTTGTTTCGAAGCACCACGTGATGATCGGGTGTGTTAGATTCCGCAAGTGTATACAACGTAAGCAAGCCAGATTTGCTTATGCGGAAGCTAAGGTTTGATCTTGACGAGCCTAGCATGTACAGACATGGCCTCAGGAACACGGATTACCGAAAGGTAGAGCATGAGTCATATAGTAGATATGATGAACATGTTGATTGTTCGCCATTGAAGCTATATCAACTCTCGTGATGATCGGTTTTGATGTGGTGGATTTGGTTCGTGTGATCACTAAAACAATGTGAGGGATATTGTTTTGAGTGGGAGTTCACCAAGATTATTTTAATTATTAATTAGAACTCAATTTATCATAAACTAAATCAAAGTGAATTTGCATAGTTGTTGTAGTCATTGGCATCCATTTACCACCTTGCGCTTAGTTATAATTGAGATGATAGAACTATAGAATTCTGGTTAGATACTTTACGAACTGGTATCGTATTGTTTTGAAGTGTTAATCTAAAGTTTAAAAGTCCTATTGCAAACTTTCAGTAAGTTCCGGTTACTCCATGAAGTTTAATAATTAGTATTAAATCAAGAGTAACAATTCCAAGTGTTAGTATATAAGTATCATGTTTGTCTCCATGATTCTTGATATTCAAAGGATTCTCTTAATATCAAGGTTATCTAGGATCTGAAAGAGTTGTTTCAGAAACCATGATGTGTGGAAGATATTGTGATATCTGAAACGAAGTTTTGGTTACAACATGATAGAGTATAATATGGCAAAGTTCATGTTCTCATATTTTGATGAGAATTTGCAAAAGGTTGGAGACACTTGTTGTCCTAATCCTCCAAAAGGTTTTGGATAGCAACATTATACTCATAATTCATCGTTATAAGCTAAAAGTAGCTTGATCATGGACGATTCCATGATAAGGGTGAATATTTGATGTAGGTAAAATGTTTACTACACCAAGAGATTACTAAAGAAAGGAATTTGGAAGAACACCAAACATTTGATGATGGTGATCTACTTCAAAGTGCAAGTCCAAAGACATTGGTATTTAATTATACACGCTTTGGATTATGTGTCATATGTATGACTCCACTATTGATGTTGATAGATTCTTTCAAACAGAAAGGGAAATACTGAAAGAGAATCTCATAAATATATGGCAGAAAAGAAAAGACTGGAATTGTTCAGTTTAAGTATATAGATGTTATACATGTTATGGCTATATTCTTTGCTTATTAAACAATGTGGTTCTTAAGTATTTGATACTGAATTTGTTGGTGTGAATCGTCATACGAAACAACACAATTCATGAACTACAATGGCCTAAGTAACTAGCAAAAGAATATGTGATGATGTTCATCGAGAACAAATAAAAGGTTATTGTGTTGCTCGTTAAACATCAAAGCTTGCCTTCAAAGATTTCTTTTATCAGGTATTATGAGAACAAAAGGGTTGTTCAAATAATTGCCGGATTCGCAAATCTCGTTGGAGACATCACATCCATAAAACTAGTGCTAAAGATGTCGAAAGACAAATTGATTGAAAGATCACTTAGGAAGTGACATCGCCGTTTAAATTATACTGGAAAGAAAACATGAAGAAACTCCATGTGGATGGAATTTTGGAGTCTTTTGATTTTTGATCAAATGACACTTGTGAAACTTTCCTAGAGATAATTAAAACTTCGTTCATAGGCCAAAAGGGAACAAATGACTAGCTTATTGGAACTTGTACATATTGTTGTACGAAATCCATTATGTGTAGTCAAGAGCGATGGATTTCAACTTCATATGCTTTCTCCAAAAATTTGAGTGAATATATGAATATTTACTTAATAAGGATGAAGTGTGAAATATTTGAAGAGTTCAAAGACTTTCAAGATGAAGTGCAAAATCATTTTAACAAGAATATAAATAGTTTATGATAAGATCATAAAGGAAGATATTTGAGTTACAAGTTTAGCATAATACCTAAGATTTAAGGAATCGTTCCGTGGATTTGCATTTCCCGAAACACCATAAGGGTATGGAGCGTTCGAGGTATGTAATTAAACCTTGTTTGACATGGTAAGATCAAAGGTATAATTCATAAAACTGCCATTATATTTTAAAGATTAAAAACTTTAGAGATTACCGTTTTTTCCACTGAAAAAAGAGCTTCATCATAATCCATTGAAATGACACCATATAAGGTTATGGTTTGGGATAAAACCCAAGTAGTCCTTTCTTAAAACATTGGTATGCTATGCATAAGAAAGATGTGTGCAACCAAAGTCGGATGAACCTGTCTTTGTATAACTGTTAAGTATTCCTCCATAAACACCGGAGACAAAAGTGTTTGTTGCTTAGAACGTCAAGTTTCTTTGAGAAGGAATTTTTCGTGAAAAGTTAAGTGGGAGGACAATAGAACTTTGATAAGGTTAAAAGAACCTTAGCTATATGTGCAAAGTTGCGCAGCGCCGAAAAGTGTTCCGGAGTTAGCAAACAATGCTCATGGCTCGCGTACTTCAAAGGTTGTGGTCACGGAGATCCAAGTTCCTATTGAAACAAGTAGGTCGGATGAACAATCAAATACCAAGATTTGAGGGTTGAATCATTATTTGAGAATAATGAACCGACTACATGCAAAGAAGCGATGATGGGCCCTGACTCCGTAAAATGGCTTGAATCCATAAAATCCGTGATAGTTCCATATACGAGAGATCAAGATTTGAACTTGAAAGACCCTCTGGGAAGGTACAAGACCTTACAGTCGTATTTGGATCTATAAAGAAATAGACATGGATGTTTTACATCTATGAAATAGTCGACATGTTGGGAAAGAGTTCACAAAGTGTTCAAAGGTTGACTATGACAAGATTTGATCTTTCATAGTGATATTTAGTCTAGACGGATTAATGTAGCAACCACTACATATAATTTGTTATATGGTAGTTTAATAAACAAAACAAGTTCTTCTAATAGAATCGTTACCTAGGACATGTACATAACACGGTCCATAGGGTTTTGTTAATTCAAAGGATGCTAAAAGCATATGCAAACTTCAATGGTTAAAGTGAGCATCGCGGAGTTGGAATCTTCACTGTGATGAAACTGTTAAAGGAGTTTAAAAGTTCATTAGAGACGATGAAGATGCTTGCATTTGCAAGAAATTAAGTGGGAGCACTAAGACATGTTTCTAATACATTATGTGGAAGACATATTGTTGATTGGAAATAATGTATCTTTTATTAACACATATTAAGAATTTCATCCCGATGAAAGACTTAGGCAAAACCCAAATATTTGGCATCAATAGACGCTAATATGGTTGTGCCAGAAGTACATAGACAAGATATTGAATGAGTTCAATATAGAAACTACAAGAAAAAGGTTCTTGTCGCACAGAAAGGATTGAATGAGTTCAATGTTAATGATATATTCAAGTGTATTGACATTTGGTAAAGTGAAACAAATAATCAAGTATAGATCGATACTTGATGTATGAAATCACAAAGAGTATTTATATCAATCATACTGTGATATGTACAAATCCAGATATGTCCTATGCTCTAAATGTTGTGAGCATATACCAGAATGATTCGTAAGATGATCATTGGACAATAGTAAGGATATTCTTATGATCTTTTGGAAGAACTAAGAGTATAATATTTGTAGAAGTGACAAATAGATGGTTAGTTCATTGTAAAAGTACTACATTGATACTAGTTTTGTCACAAAGTACAAATTAAGTTTATCTCAATCTAAACTAAGGGTGGCACAATATAATGGAAAGTGAGTTCCATAATGGATTTGGATGAGTTCCAAAGTTAAGACATTGTGACAGATACTACAACAAGAGGCTAAGTATATGACTGCTATAATAGCAGCTAAAGAGGGCATTTGTTTCAAGTAGTTTGTTATCAAACTAGGTGTAGTTCACAGCGGGATAATACTATGAAGATATATTGTACGACAATATTATCAACATGTTTTAACCCCAAAAGAACTAAAGGTCACACCAAAGGACCAAATTTGTACGAAGCCATCTCATTAGAGAATGAGTGATGCGTAGAGACGCAAAGACATGCAATTACACACGGACCTGGAAGTGTCAGATCCGGAGATCAGTTGACCACTAGCAATCGTGTACATACAACACCGGAAAGCCATAGGTGTTGAATACACAAAGATTTGAAACTAGATTATTGACTCTAGTGCAAGTGGGAGACTGTTGGAGATATGCCCAAGAGGCAATAATAAAGTGGTTATTATCATATCTTCACACTTATGATAAATGTTTACATACCATGCTATAACTGTATTAACCGGAAACATTAATACTTGTGTGATTTGTAAACTAAAATAAGAGTCCCTAGTAAAGCCTCTTGTTAAACTAGCTTGTTGGTTAATATATGATCATGGTTTCCTGATCATGAACATAGAGATGTTATTAACAACAGGATCATATCATTAGGAGAATGATGTGATGGACATACTCCTATAGTTAAGCGTAGCATAAAGATCAAGTCATTTAATATAGTTCATTTGCTATAAGCTTTCTGATACATAGTAACCTAATTACTTCGACCATGAGATCATGCATATCACCTTTACCGGATGGATGCTTTGATGACATCAAACACCACACCGTAACTGGGTGGCTATAAAGGTGGCATTGAGTGTTCGGAAAGTATTGGTTGAAACACATGGATCAAGAGTGGGATTTGTCCATCCATATGACGGATAGATATACTCTGGGCCCTCTCGGTGAAATGTCATCCAATTAGCTTGCAAGCATGTGACTGGCTCACAAGGGATCACATATCACGGGAACGAGAAAAGAGTACTTATCAGTAACGAGGTTGAACTAGGTATGCAGAGATACCGACGATCATAACCTCGGATAAGTAAACTATCGTGAGACAAAGGGAAATTGGTATCGTATGTAAGTGGTTCATTCGATCGCAAAGTAATCGTATAAATATGTGGGAGCCATATGAATTTCCAGATTCCTCTATTGGTTATTGTTCGGAGAAGTGTCTCGATCATGTCCGCATAATTCACGAACCGTAGGGAGACACACTTAAGGATTCGACGTTGTTTGAGTAGTTATGGTATTATGAGAAAGAGACCGAATGTTGTTCGGAGTCTAGGATGGGATACGGGATATCACGAGGTGATCCGGAATGGTCCGGAGAATAAGATTCATATAAGGAAAGTCCCGTTTCGGAGTTCGGAAATGATTTCGGTGTTTTCATCGGGAATGTTCTAGAAGGTTCCGGATTGTCCGGCACTCCGGGGGGGGGGGGGGGAGGGTACATGAATGTGTAATTGCATATTGGAATGATTGCATCATGTACTAAGTGTTCTCTCTGCTCCAAATAAAGGATTAAATTGAATCCCAAACAGAAAAGTCAAACGGCCAGTTTGAAAGTCAAACGGCTAAAACAGGAAACTGTGGGAAACAAGCAAGAGGTGGTTGGAACCGACTTGGGGGAGGAGTCCCTCCAAGCCGGCGCGCCAACCAAGGCCGACTTGGGGAGGGACTCCCCTCCCCTTGGCCGCCCCTCCCACCTATAAAAGGAGGGGCATGGCCTCCTCCTCTAGACACACAAGTTCCTATCCTCTAATCTCCGGTTTAGAGCAGTTTTGGTTTAGAGCTTCTAATTGCTCTAGCCTTCGGTTTAGAGCCTTCTAATTGGTGTGTCTAAACCCTAGACCACTAATAGCTCTCTCTCATACTCCACCATACTCGCTCCGGCTTAAGGCGAAGCCCTGCGGGATCTCCCCTCTACTTCCGGTACCACGCCGTTGTGCTGCCGGAATCGCGAGGAGAGTGCTACAACCTCCGCTGCCTGCTGGAACAAGGGAGAGGAAGGTCTTCGTCGAGTACCGAACGTGTGACCGACTGCGGGAGCGCTGCCGGAACGTGGCGCCGGAAGGATCGTCTACGCGATCTTGAGATCGGAAAGAGTACGACTACATCACCCACGAGAATCTGCTCTCGTTAACCGCTTTGGAATCTTCGAGGGTAAGTTATTCCATCGACTCGTTGCTACAATCTAGTAGATAGATCTTGGCTTGTTTGTTTGTATGCGATAGAAAATTTTTGTTTTCCATGCTACGAACCCCTACATAAGCATGAGTCATATGAATGATATGATCGACACTTTGTTATTCACCATTGAAACCACATCTCTTCTCGTGAAGATCGGATTAGGTGTGGTGAATTTGGATCGTGTTCACTAAACAACTTGAGGGATGTTGAATTTAGTGGGAGTTCATCTAGTAATTTGATTAAGTTGAACTAGTTATCATGAACATAGTCTAAATTGTACTTGCAAATTTTGTAGATCAAATGGCTAAGTCCAACTTCAACTTCAACGTTTTTGCTGAGAAAGAAAAGCTTAAGAACAATGGGTCTAACTTCACCAACTAGTTCTGCAATCTCAGAATCATTCTCGCTGGCGGACAAAAGGACTATGTCCTTGAGAAAGCGCTAGGTGACGCCCCTGCTATAGATGCGCCGGCTGATGAAAAAGCTGTTTATCAGTCGCGCAAAGATGATTATGGAGTGATTAAGAGTACCATGTTGTTTTCTATGGAATCGGACCTTCAAAATCGTTTTGAGGAGTTCGCCGGGCCCTTTGAGATACTTGAGGAACTGGAAACCATGTTTCAGACTCAGGCCCGCTCTGAGATATATGAGATCTCTGATAAGTTCTTTAACTGCAAGATGGAGGAAGGGAGTTCCGTTAGTGAGCACGCCATTAAGATGTCGGGCTACACTCAACGCCTTGAGCAACTGGACTGCAAGATTCCAGAAGAGCTCAAGATTGACAGAGTTCTGCAATCACTCCCTCCTAGCTACAAAGGTTTTATAGTTACTCACAATCAGATTGGTTCCACTGATACGATCACTGAGCTCTTCGCTAAGCTAAAAGCTGCGGAGGTGGATATCAAGAAAGATAATCATGTGTTGATGGTCAACAAGCCCCCTAGCTTCAAGAAAGGTAAGGGTGCAAAGAAGTCCTTCAAGAAAGGCAGCGGCAAGCGCGTTGCCCATGCTGAGAAGAAGCTCAAGTCTGGACCTAAGCCAGACACTGAGTGCTTCTATTGCAAGGACAAGGGTCACTGGAAGCATAACTGTCCGAAGTACTTAGCGGACAAGAAGGTTGGCACCATTAAAGGTATATTTGATATACATGTTATTGATGTTTACCTTACTAGCGCTTGTTGTAGTGCCTGGGTATTTGATACTGGTTCAGTTGCTAATATTTGTAACTCGAAACAGGAACTACGGAATAGACGGCGGCTAGCAAGGGATGAGGTGACGATGCGCGTTGACAACGGATCAAGAGTTTATGTGATGGCCGTCGGCACACTCTCCTTAGTTTTACCTTCGGGATTAGTTTTAAACCTTAATAAGTGTTATTATGTGCCTGCGTTGAGCATGAACATTATATCTGGATTGTGTTTATTGCAAGACGGTTATTCATTTAAATCGGAGAATAATGGTTGTTCTATTTATATGAGTAACATCTTTTATGGTCATGCACCTGCTATGAATGGTTTATTTCTTCTGAATCTCGAAAGCAATGAAACACACATCCATAACATTGAGGCTAAGAGATGCAAAGTAGATAGTGATAATTCGACTTATTTGTGGCACCGTCGTCTAGGTCATATTAGTATAAAACGCATGAAGAAACTCCATTCTGATGGACTTTTGAAGTCTCTTGATTTTGAATCATTTGATACGTGCGAGCCGTGCCTCATGGGCAAGATGATCAAAACCCCGTTCTCCGGAATGATGGAGCGAGCAATGGACTTGTTGGAAATCATACATACCGATGTATGCGGACCAATGAGTGTTTCGACGCGCGGTGGATATCGCTATTTTCTCACTCTTACTGATGACTTAAGTAGATATGGGTATATCTATTTTATGAAACATAAATCTGAAACATTTAAAAAGTTTAAAGAATTTCAGAACGAAGTGGAAAACCATCGTAACATGAAAATTAAATTTCTACGATCCGATCGTGGAGGTGAATATTTGAGTTATGATTTTCTCACGCATCTTAAAGCAAGCGGAATCGTTTTGCAACTCACGCCACCCGGAACACCACAGCGCAATGGTGTGTCTGAACGCTGGAATCGAACTCTATTAGACATGGTGCGATCGATGATGTCTCTTACAGATTTGCCGTTATCATTTTGGGGTTATGCATTAGAAACCGCTGCATTCACTTTAAATAGGGCACCATCTAACTCCGTTGAGACGACACCGTATGAACTGTGGTTTGGTGCTAAACCTAAGTTGTCGTTTCTTAAAGTTTGGGGATGCGAAGCTTACGTCAAGAAGTTGATGCCGGACAAGCTCGAACCCAAAGCGGAGAAATGCGTCTTCATAGGATACCCTAAGTAAATGATTGGGTATACCTTCTACCACAGATCCGAAGGCAAAGTGTTTGTTGCAAAGAACGGATCCTTTCTTGAGAAGGAGTTTCTCTCGAAAGAAGTGAGTGGGAGGAAGGTAGAGCTAGACGAGGTTGTTGAACCTTCTCTCGAGTTGGAGAGTAGCGCAGCTCCTGAAATTGTTCCAGTGCCGTCTGCACCAACAAGAGAGGAAGCTAATGACGAGGATCATGAAACTTCGAACGATGCTACTGATGAACGTCGCAGGTCGACAAGGTCGCGTGCCCCTCCTGAGTGGTACGGCAACCCTGTCTTAACTGTCTTGTTAGTAGACAACAGTGTACCTGCGAACTATGAGAAAGCAATGATGAGCCCAGACTCTGAGAAATGGCTAGAGGCCATGCAATCCGAATTGGGATCCATGAGCGAAAACCAAGTATGGACTTTGGTGGACCCTCCTAGCGACCATAAGACCGTTGAGTGCAAATGGATTTTCAAGAAGAAAACGGACGCGGATGGTAATGTTGATGTCTATAAAGGTCGACTTGTCGCGAAAGGTTTTTGACAAGTTCAAGGTGTTGACTACGATGAGACTTTCTCTCCCGTAGCGATGTTTAAGTCCATTCGGATTTTATTAGCAATTGCTGTTTCATGATTATGAAATATGGCAGATGGATGTCAAGACTACGTTCCTCAATGGCAACATTGATGAAGAGTTGTATATGATGCAGCCCGACGGTTTTGTCGATCCTAAGGATGCTGATAAGGTGTGAAAACTTCAGCGTTCCATTTATGGACCGAAGCAAGCATCTCGGAGTTGGAACCTTCATTTTGATCAAGTGATCAAGAGCTTTGGATTTGTTCCAAATTGCTACGAAGCTTGTATCTACAAGAAAGTGAGTGGGAGCTTAGTGACATTTTTAGTACTATATGTGGATGACATATTGATTATTGGAAATGACATTGGTATGCTTAACGATGTGAAGAGTTATTTGAATAAATGTTTTTCAATGAAAGACCTAGGAGAAGCTGCTTATATATTAGGCATCAAAATCTATAGAGATAGACAAAGACGCCTAATAGCTTTAAGCCAAAGTATATACCTAGACAAAGTTCTGAAAAGGTTCAGAATGGATAAAGCAAAGAAAGGTTCATTTCCCATGTTGTCAGGTAAGATATTGAGCAAGGCTCAGTGTCCAGCTACGGTAAACGATAGAGAAACTATGAGCAAAGTGCCATATGCCTCGGCCATAGGTTCTATCATGTATGCAATGCTGTGTACTAGATCGGATGTGTCCAATGCTCTTAGTTTGATGAGCAGATACCAAAGTGATCCGGGAGTGGAACACTGGACAGCCGTAAAGAACATCCTAAAGTATTTAAATAGGACTAAAGAAATGTTCTTGGTTTATGGAGGTGATGAGCAGCTCGTTGTAAAAGGTTACGTCGATGCCAGTTTTGACACCGACCCGGATGATTCTAAATCTCAGACAGAATACGTTTATATTTTGAATGAAGGAGCTGTGAGCTGGAGAAGCTGCAAGCAAAGCGTGATCGCGGGATCTACAGTAGAATCGGAATACATGGCTGCTGTAGAAGCGTCAAGTGAAGGAGTTTTGATCAGGAACTTCATCACTGAGCTTGGTGTGGTTCCAAGTGTCTTGGACCCACTGGAGATATTGTGCGACAGCACTGGCGCCATAGCACTGGCTAAGGAACCAAGATATCATCCAAAGACCAAACACATCAACCGCCGGTTTCATATAATTCAAGATTATATAACAGATGGAGATCTGAAGATTAGCAAAGTACATACGGATCTAAATATCACTGATCCGTTGACTAAACCTCTTCCACGAGCAAAACATGATCAACACCTGAATGCCATGGGTGTTAGGTTGTTGCTAGATCTAAACTAAATTATTGACTCTAGTGCAAGTGGGAGACTGTTGGAATTATGCCCTAGAGGCAATAATAAAGATGTTATTGTTATAATTCTTGTTCATTATAAAGTTTATATACCACGCTAGAATTGTATTAAGCGGAAACTTTGATACTTGTGTGGTTTATGAACAACACCGTGTCCCTAGTACGCCTCTATGGACTAGCTCATTGATTAATGATGGTTAAGGTTTCCTAACCACAGACATGAGTTGTCAATTAATAATGAGATCATGTCATTAGGAAAATGATATGATGGACAAACCCAAATCAAGCAGAGCAATTAGATCGTGTCATCGTGTTCATCTTTGCGAAGCTTTTTTTTATGTCAAATATTGTATTCCTTAGACCATGAGATAATGCAACTCCCTAGTATCGGAAGAAAGCTTTGAGGTCATCAAACGTCATCCTATGTGAGGGTGATCATAAAGGTGTCTCTCAGGTGATCGAAAAGTACTTGTTGGGTTGTATGTATCGAGATGGGATTTGTCCCTTCCAAGTCAGAGAGATATACTTCGGGCCCACTCGGTAATCGATATCAACACCGCTTGCAAGCACGTGGTTAAGGAGTTGATCACAAAGTGATATCGGATTACGGAACGAGTAAAGTACTTGCCGTGAACGAGATTGAACTAGGTATGCCGATACCGACGATCGAATCTCGGGCAAGTAAAATATCGCGTGACGAAGGGAATATATATATGGGATTAATTGAATCCCGGCATCGTGGTTCATCCGATATGATCATCGATGAATATGTGGGAGTCAATATGGGTTTCCAGATCCCGCTGTTGATTATTGATAGAAGATCATGTCTGCATATTCTCGAACCCGTAGGGTCACACACTTAACGTGCCTTGACGCTAGGATAGAATGGATAATTGGTTTGTGAATTTTTGTTCGGAGTCTCGGATGAGATCCAGGACATCACGAGAGGTTCCGGAATGGTCCGGAGAATAAGATTCATATAATGGAAAGCGGTTTTTGGATTTCGGAATCGTTTCGGAGTGTTCGGTATTGTACCGGAAGGTTCTAGAAGCTTCCGGAGTGGGACCAACGTGGCCCCACTTGTAGGAGGGGTGCGTGGGCCTATGAGGGAATGCCCTGGCCGCATTGGGCTAGGGGCACAAGGCCCCATAGGCCCAGCCGGCCAAAACCCTAGGGAAACCCTAGGAAACCTTCTAGAAGGGGGGATGACTTGCCCCCCACTCCACCCTTGGGGCCGCCACCCTAGGGCTTGGAGGAGGGGCAAGGGGGGCGGATAGCCCCCTATATAAGGTGGGCAGGGGGAGCATCCTCCCCTCACCCGAAACCCTAGCCGTCAGCTGCTGCCCTACCTCTCTCTCTCTCTCCCCCGACTGTGTGTAGGCGAAACCCTGCTGCAGAAACTCTCCACCATAGCACCACGCCATCGTGTTGTAGATCTAATCTATCTCTCCACCCCACTTGCTGGACCGAGGAAGGAGGAGACGTCGCGGCACCGTGTGTGCATCTCTCGGAGGCGCTGCCACTTGCGGCGTAGGATCGGATCGGATCGCGAGAAGGAGACGGCGAGTACGACTACACCAACCACGTTCTGTTGAACGTTTTCGCTGTGCGATTTCTTCAAGGGTATGAAGATCTCATCTATCCCTCTCGTTGATTGCATCTCCTAGATTATATCTTGGCTTTCCCGTTCGCATCCGTAGAATTTTTTTGATTTACTATGCTGCGAAACCCTTTAGTAACTTGATTGTAACTGAGGACCTATCGGTGTGGAAGGGGGGGGGCAGTCGCAACTTGATTGTAACTGAGCTCCTAGTAGGTCCCAGTTGCAAGTTGTTTGTTACTAGGGCCTCGTCGAGGGAGGGAGGGATGGCAGTTGCATCTTGACTGCAACCGGGGGAAGGGGGACCCCCGTCAGAGGGCCAGTCGCAACTTGATTGTAACTGAGCTCTGCTCCTAGTTGCAACTTGATTATAATTGAGCACCCATCGGTGTGGAAGGGGGGCAGTCGCAATTTGATTGTAACTGAGCACTTGTCGGTGTGGAAGGGGGCAGTTGCAACTTAATTGTAAATGAGATCCTAGCGGGTCCTAGTTGCAAGTTGCTTGTTACTAGGGCCTCGTCGAGGGTGGGAGGTGGCAGTTGTATCTTGATTGTAACTGGGCACCTGGGAGACCCCGTTGAAGGGCTAGTCGCAACTTGAATGCAACCGGGAGACCTTGTTGGCAAACAGTTTGCAACTGTCGGCATGACGAGTCCGATCACAATTATATTTGTAAAATTAGATGATTTTTTTGTTTGATTTTAACTACCGGTGGCCCTCGTCATCGCCAAAATTGTTTGGTATAATGTTTTTTGTCTCTTTTTTTCTCTAATTTGTTTTATTGTTTTGACAGTTTGTCCATCGCCATTGTCGAAATTGTTTTTCCATTTTTCTTATTAGACTTTAGTCATACAAAGAAAAGTAAGGAAAGTGGAAAATATAATGATTTTTCCTTTTTTGTTTCATATATTTATTTATTTAATAAGACAATTTTCATTATAGAACTATTTTTATGCAAATATTATGTGTGGGACCAAAATTTCATTGTCCTTTTTAGGACAACATGCCTAGTATATCGGGTGCTACTTAGCCGAAGAGATAATGTAAAAGAAATTTCAAAAACACGGTTGCGGTGAGGGGGCGGGGCGTATTTACAACTTGCTTGTAATTGAGCTCCGCTGGGAGCCAGTTGCAACATGCTTGTAACTGAGCTTCGCCGGGGAGCCCTGTCGAGGTCCAAATGTTTGAGCCCCCCTAGCGAGAGAGGCCAATTGCAACTTGCTTGTAATTGAGCTCCCGGCGAGCGAGGAGGGCGCATTTGCAATTTGCTTGTAATTAAGCTCCGCCGGGGAACCCCGTCGAGGTCGAGTTGTCTGAGCCCTTGGCGAGGGAGGCCAGTTGCGATCTGCTTGTAATTGAGCTCCCGACGAGGGGGACGCATTTGCAACTTGCTTGTAACTGAGCCCCGCCTGGAGCCAATTGCAACGTGCTTGTATGTGAGCTCCGCCTAGGGAGTCCCCTAGCGAGGGAGTGCAATTGCGACTTGCTTTGTAATTGAGCTGCTGGCAAGGAGAAGAGGGCATTTGCAACTTGTTTGTAACTTGTAAATTTACTCCATTTGTAACTTGTTTGTAATTTTCTCGTTTGTATTTTTCAGTTGAATCAACCCAGTGGCAACTAGGATGCAACTGATCTATGACCAAGACCCTTTTCTGCAACGTGATTTTGGTAACTTAACCCTGTTGCAAGCCTTGCAATAGAGCCCATTTTTTGTTTTGTATATTTTTACAATTTAAACCAAATAAGTTATAACTATCTTGATTATTGATCAGTTGTTCAATAAGTTAACAAAGGTACACACGAAGCCTAGTGATTATTGGTCGGTTGTTCAATGCAAAAAAAATAAAAAAAAATGACAAGTCAGCCCAAAAACAGAGGCTCATGGACCATGGAAAGGGGTACGTACCTTTCAGACTGCAGAGTTCATGTCTGGCAAGATATGACCGATGTTTTCCAAAAGAAAAAAACAAGAAATGATTGGTACGGACAAAGCAATAACTGGAGAAAAAAAAGAACACTGACGTATCGACCGAGACCTCAGTCGCCTGAGCCGTAGACAGTCCGTAATTTTTAATATTTACAAAAGAAAGGGGAATACCTCTAAATGGACCACGCCCAATGTAGCCCATCTAGGGAGTTCTTTAAGCGATGGAGAGTCGGCTAACCAATGTTCCCCTCCTCCCCGATCGCCCACATTCAGAATTAGCCCGCTAGTAAATTTGTACCGACAGAGATAATTTGACGTCAATTTCATTTCGTCTTTACAGCTCACCTATTTGGAAGACGAGGAAGAGATACACCCAAAGACATCACGCACATTCAGAACCCATCGTGGAGACACCGACCGCACAAAGAAGAGATACACGCACATTCAGACTCTAGCGTGGAGACACCAACCGCACAAACTAATGGCCTCCAAAACCGACGTACTACAAAAAGACCTTTCTCTACAAACGCAGCCGGCGGGGAGCTGGCTTGCGCACTCCGACGAGCTTGACGTCATCTAGGACGGGTCCGCAGAGCGTGGCGTCGGATTTCAACAGATGGTCGGAGCTCTGGAACACCACGCGCGTCGTGTTGGCGATGGCCGTGAACTCGAGCACGGCGGGCTTGGAGCCGCCCGTGCCAAGGGACTCGTACCGCACCTTCAGGCTCTCCCGCGCCGCGTACGCCTCCACGGCCAGGGACCCGACGCACCCGTTGGCGGCGTCTCCGACGGAGAACGACAGCCTGTACGACCACCCGGCCACGGTGGGCACCTCCTGCAGCAGCGCGCACTCCCTGCCGGCCACCAGCTCCACGGCGCGCTCGCCGCGTGGCACCTTGTGGTGCGGCGCGTCCACGTACTTGACCACCTTGGTGTCCGACATGATGTTCCACCCCGGCAGCGGCGAGTGCACGTCCTCCAGGATCGGCGGCACCAGCACGCCCCACGGCGTGTCCGGGAAGATGTACGGCCCCTGCTCGAAGTCCCCGTTCCTCAGCATGTTACCCTTGGTGCGGTAAGGAGGGTAGAGGGTCTTGATGGCGACGGCGATGATGAGGGGGCCGCACGCGGGGTCCTCCTCGACGCCGGTGTTGTGGATGCTCAGCGTCACGGTGGTGTGCCTGGCCTTGAAGGCCCAGGAGTAGGAGTCCCAGCCGGTGCTGGTGTACACGGTCTGGATCGGGAGCACGCCGAACTCCGGGTCGACGGACACGTTGAGCTTCTCGGCCTGGGCGCACGACCGCGCCGCCACGAAGGTGACGGAGTAGTACGTCTTGCGGGTGACGTTGATCAGCTGCCGGATGGTGGCGTCGTTGCCCAGCCGCACGGCGGACGCGCCCTCCGGCAGCGTCAGGATCATGTCCTCCTCCTTGTGCCCCGGCTCGATGTACTCCACGAACCCGGAGATCTCCCAGGACGGTATCGCGTTGCGCCCCGTCACCACCACGCCCTTCATCCCGGACTTGTCAGGCCTTTGGGCGAAGTTTCCGTTGGGTAATAGCCCTGCGCGCACAAACATTGTCCAATTGTCAGAATTCTTTTGCCAAGATGAATAATTGTCACATTCAGACATGTTCAAACTTCGAAATGAGGTCCATCCAATCCAAATTACTTAACTCATATTTGTCTAGATACGTATTTAGACACATTTTACTGTTAGAGATACATACATATCTAAACGAAACCGAGTCCATTGATTTGCATAGGAGGAAGTACTATTATCTTTGACACAATGAACAAGATAAGTGCATAAATAAAATTGATATGCACATATGTTTTGCTTTCTATTTTGTTCAGTGGCATAAAATGGATATCTAATATAGCTGCCAAAAATTCGCAAAAAAATAGAGCTGCCAAAAAAATAGTATCAATAAGACCGGAGTATATTCTTTATATTTAAGCCAAGAAACACAATAAGAAGAAACCGGTGACATGAAATCTAAAAGCACACCGTTTCAGGTGACAAGATTAAAAAGTGGAAATAAATGCAAAAAAAAGACACAATAACAAGAAAGTTCATTCATAAATTACAAAAACACAAATTGAAAATGTGCAACTTGCGTATATCTAAAGTGCAACCGACAAAGTGAAGTATTAGAACCAAAATAAATTATCTTCTAGTAGTGTAATTTTTTAACATTTAATGGTCACATTGCATATTCAAATACACTAGTTGCTCATTTTTCAAATGTGCAACTTGTGTAGTGCAGCTGACTTCTTTTCTTCAAAAAAAAAAAATGATACAAGCACAATGTGCATTGCAAATACAATGGTGCCCATATTTAAAATTTGTCATCGGTATAGATTAAAAGTGTAACCTCGGAGAAAAACAAAAGATTTTTATTTGAAAATCAGTTAACTGCGGAGGATTTTTTTCAGAGTCGACTCGTGGGAAAGAAAGTTCTACTCAACTGAAACTGATCAGCACATTTAGCGCAAGGCGTGACTGAAGAGTGACCTAGACTAAAACAGGATCCCACTACAATGCGGAAGCAAACTTCCAGTTATACAGACGATCTGAATAAAGAGTGATCTTGGACCTAAAAGAGATATTGCACTATAATGCCGAACAATGCATGACACGTTCACATATTCGGATATAATACCGCTCAACAGGGAGTATCAAACCTACATTGCCCGAATGCCCGTGAACTATGCACTGCAAGAAACGCCAACTTCGATTTCGTGGGGCATACTTACAACTGTACCGATTTGAAGTGGAATGAAATTTTCGAATCCTAGGGAGCACTGTATTTGCATATATATTAGTGTCCGAGTACTTACCTTCGGTGACGGCGAAAACCGCTGGCGCGGCCACGCCAACAAGGAGCAAGAACAGCGCCACGCAAGGCATGCTGTTCGCCATGGTCGATCTCCCACTCCCTTCTCTCGAGCTGTATTGGGGATTTGGAGTAGAGGAGGAACAGACAAGTTGAGCTGCGGCGATGCGGACCATGTATGTGGCTTATAAGCAGTGCCCGGAGCTGGTCAACGAGGCGCAGCCAAGCAGGGCAAATCAGGCCACCTGCGACCTGCCGGGCGGGGCGCCGTGAGATACGCCGGGAGGGCACGAGCGGAACGGAGAGGGACAGCGGGCATCTCTCGTTTTTGAGGCGACGCAGATGGTAGCCGGGCGCGCGCCTCGCCTGCTGTGCTCCGCTGTTCCAGAGCGTGTGTTCACGTGGCATTCTGCTTCGTCCGATGCGTAAGGAAGATTCGGCTTCCAGGGATCCAGTCTCGGCACCCCCGCAGTACCCAAGCCTCCGCCGGTAGCCGGTAGCGTCGGCACTCGGCACTGAACCTGGGGTCGAGCCAGTGTGCCGTTGCGACCAACGGCGCCCGCTACGCACATGTTTGGTGAGTCGGTGCGTCGTCGGTGCCGCGACTCCTGCCGGTCACCGCAGCGTCGATCGGCGTCGCACAGAATTGACAAGGCATCTTGTTCGTACAACCCGTCGATTCCCTTGGCCTACCGTTCTGACCGTCCAATAACATTTTTAACTTCGATCGGTCGCATCGCACCTCCCCTTCTCTCCTGCTCCAACTCCAACTCCAATACTCAATGTACATACGAACTCCAACGCATCGCAAGTCAACACCATGCTGTCCTAGAGAGTCTCTCAAACCTTAAACTCCACCTAGCTAGCTGATGCCGAAACCTCACAAAACGGGGAGGCGAACTACTCCGCCGTAAGCACACGTCAGGAAGCCTCTCGTTCTCTCCCGACCCCTCTCTCCCTTGTTCTTCCAGCCCGTGTTGCCGGGCTCTCCTGGAGCTCTCTCCGCCGGCGACGCCGGTGTGAGGGGGCGAAGGGGGGGGGGGGGGGGGGGGGCCCGGGGTAGTTAGGTTAGGTAGGTGTTTTGGCCTTGTGCCGGTAGTGGGCTATGTGCCCGTTGTGGAGTGCGGCGTCGGTGTCTTCTGCAGCCAGATCTGGCGTCTCTTGGGGTTCCTCGTCGGTGTTTCTTCCATCCTTGGTGGATGGGCGTCGGCGGCGGTGAGCTTCGCCTCCTCCAATAAAGCTGCCTTGGTTGTTGCGGGTCTTCATCGATGGCAAGTTTGGTGCCCCTCTCTGGCCGGCCGTGGTGGCGGGGGGAATGGGGCCGTTCTTGTCGTTCGACTGATGGTTGGTGCAACCTCGAGTTACTCCGCGGTGCAGGTGAGCGGCGCCGGGAGGTCTCTTCTCCTTCCCTCTCCTCTGGCTTCAGTGGATGAAGTCTGTGTGGCGAGGGGAAGTGTTGGAGGCTCGTTCAGATCGCTCTGTTGGTCTTCTGCTTCGTCTTCGACTTCTGCTTCTTCGCTTCTCCGTTGGCCGGCCGTGGTGGCGAGGAACGGGCTGGGAAGTAAGCTGCAGCTGTTGATGTTCCAGAAGATGGTTGAAGCTGCGCCTTTTAGAGCTTCTTCGTAGTGGCTCTCTAGCAGTGATTCTGCGGGGCCACTGCCTGTTCTGGCCGAAGGGCGGCCGAGGGTCCAAACCTCCATTGGAGGCCCTGCTCGAAGCTTGAAGCCAGAGCTCGACGACTTGGCACTGACAAGTGGTTCGTCCCCGTCGCTGTCAAGAAGGCTGGCGGCTTGCTTCTTCTCCGGTTCGGAAGGCGTAACGAGCAAGAGACCACGACCTCGCCATGGCTGGAGGTCACCGGAGACTGGTGGCGGAGGTCCCCGAGGACTTGATTGCTTTCTTTGTTTTAGTCCTAGGGTGCTTTTTGTAAGTGTTAGGCCCTTCTCTGTTTTGTCTAGCCTGGCTAGAGTTCTTAATGCTGAGGGCCTAACCGTAATTTGTACCTGCCACGTTTTTTAATTGCAGCTTCTCGGGTCCTCTGGACCTTTTACCGTTCAAAAAAAAGCTAGCTGATGCCGATGTCTGTCCACACCCCAACGAGCGAAAAGCATCTACGCCGGGCGTCCCGTCCAATAAGCTGTCTCGCTTTGACGCCAGCACACGCTTTGGTGCAACAGCATCTCTCAACATAGTTTTTGTCTATTTTTCTCAAGTGAAAATTTTATTTTACCTAAAAAAGCATCCATATTTTTTTACCTAAATATTAACTAGTTTCTCGTACAACGGTTCAAACAAATTACACCTAAATTTAGATAAACAACTGTTTCTCTTTGAGCAGCATATGCTCAACAAGTTCCAACCAAAAACATATCGTTTATCACATATTTGCTCGACCATCTTCATCTTTTTTTTTTCGTATGACTTGCTCGGAAGACAAACAACACGTATTTCAGCCTCTTGTTCTCCTTGTTTTGTTGTTTCCTTTCCTCGTCCCATTTCTTCTTCTCCTCTAGCAGCCGATTCGTCTTCTTCTCTATCTTGGCCAACTCATTCTGGGCTGGCTCTCATAGTTTTCCAATTTTGCCATATTTGGTTTCGACACATGACTTTAGTGGCATCCATCTCTTTCTTCACATCTGCTACTAAACTGGTGCATTTCTTGTTCACCTTTATTGATTCGATCTTCAAATAAATTACTAAAGAACTCAACATTATGAATTTGTTTTCATTTCTAGCACTGTTGTTAGTTTCATACATGCCCCCACAAGCTAAATAGTGCAAGTTATAGTGGCAGAGGTTATTCAGGATCACCCCTACATACAAAGCCATAATTTATGACATCCCACAAATTTAACGTTTGAGCAAATCATCACACTGCTAATCCATTGCATATTTTTTAGCAATGTAGCACATTACTTACATCCTATTGTGAACATGCATAGAACTGCCAAAATAGTTTATGTCCCTTCGAAAGCGATGGCTTTATCTAGCACATGCATGTGGATTTGATAAAGCTCGTCCGAATCGACATCAACAGTAATCTCGCTCCATACTGGGACGACAATCGTTTTAGGGACATAGTCCATCTCTAATGTTGCGTCCTGATTCATGGACAATCAAGTGTCAATGATTTGCTTTGGCAGCAGAGACTCCTACAGACAATCAAAGATGATGCTATGAAGCCTTCCAAGATAGATGCTCAAGACTTGGCAGGGCTGCAAATCAGAGCAGCTGGAACAATAAGGTTGAGCCTAGTTGATCAGGTTACGTATCATGTGATGAACGGGTAGTCAGTGAAATGTGGAAGATGTTGGAAGCTTAGTTCCTAGAGAGGACCGCACCCAATAAGTTGTTTCTCAAGCAGGAGTTTTATGGCCTCAAGATGCAAGAGGTGTATACCTTTACCTTACTGATGTGATCTCAGACTCGACACATATTGAGGTCAAGGTAGAGGACGAGGACATGTCCTTACTTATGCTTACTTCATTGCCTAATTCCTAGAAGGGATTGGTTGTTACTTTTCTAGTGTAGCTAATGCTCAGGGCTCTTCAAGTAATAAAATTCCCTATATCGAAAAAAGCTAATGCTTAGGGGCTGATGGTCAGAAATAATCAAAGTGAAAAATCTGGCAAGAAGAGAAAAGGGAGAGAAAGATCCATAGTTAATTCTAAGGAGTAGGGTCATAACAAGAAGCATTGTCCACAATGGATAAAGACATATGGAGCTACAAACGCTGCTATAAATTCTGCATCTGATTCAGATAGTGAAGTTTTGTCCATAATAAGCGAATTGTTCAATGAAGTGTGGTGTTGGATTCAGGAAGCTCTTATTATGTGATGTCTAACAAGGAGTGGTTCTCAACCTACAATGCAAGCCTGTGATTTTGGAGTTGTCTATCAAGTCGATGGCGCGTCTCAACGCATTATGGGCATATATCAAGATGAAGTCTCGAGATGGTGATGCACTAGTACTTCCAGATTTTAGTTATGTGCCAAGGGCTCGAAAGAATCTAATTTCACTTGGGTAACTCCATGAAAAATGCTATGTCTACCGTGTGGACATGGACAAGCTGACCATGAGAGTCAAGAAAGGCAAGACGCTGGTGTTAAAGGGTATAAGAACTAATAATTACCTATGCAAGGTGCATATGAGCATCATTCGAGGTGGATCTGAAGATGAACAAGATGTGTCGACATGATCAGTCGGGGAAACAAAGTCTGATGAGGTTTTGGATGCCAGGTCATGCAAGTCAGCAACAAGAAAACCCAATTTTAACATACACAGGTGTTCGGGCAAAGACGACAGCTTCAAGTTGGTGACATATTTGTCAAGGTGGAAATTATTCGCGTTCGGTCGAATATGTGTATACAGTGGCGACACCGGGAGAAGGGGGTTGGGTGAGGAGGGGTGGAGTTTTTTTTTCATGGGAGACCATAAATAAGAAATTTACATGTTGTCTAGGCCATGGGCCTGATATTCTAAGTGTAATAAAAAAAGGCACAATAGAAAGGCATGTGCGAGAAACAAGGCATGGCCAAAAAATCCCTACTTCATCGTCTCCAACTCCAATCCCTAGTGATCTTGACTCTGCTTGACCCTGTCCTCTCTCTCAAACTCTGCCATGCCTCATATTCCAATCCCTAGAGCTACAACCTATAGAGGCAGAGATTGAGGTTTAGGTCGAGCCGCCGAGGTCCAAGATGGTATGGATGCCGAGTATAAAGCGACATGGATCAAGGTCGAGGTCCCAGCGACATCACTTGCAGCGATGACGACAGGGATGGGAGCTAGCGCATCAGCGAAATGCAAAAGGACACGTGAGGAATCCAACAAGCAGCCCCCACTGCCAATAGGAAGTTCAAATCCCTCCCCTATTTCTGTACTTTATCTTCATGTTGTTAGAATATAATTTTAGTACTCACTCTCATCCATAATAAGAAACGAACACTTATTATGAATTAGAGGGAGTATCTAAATTCATGTTGTAGGAAACTCATGAAGCATGTGGTTATGAAATGTTTAATCTTACAAATGTGATTGGTGATCCCAATATTCGGAGACAAATCGATGAATATGGTACACCAGGAATTAGGGATGACATGAGAGTAACATACTTGTCGAGGGGTCGTCATTTGATAGGCCATAGTTTTGCAAAACAAAATTTGGAGCATATTGCAGTCATTTCTTAATGCATGGTATACCAAATATATTGTAGGTATCTTGTGGAATATTGATAATATATAATGATATGGTGACATCGAACTGAGCAACCCAAATGCTAGGGTTCCATGCTAGTAGTTTCAAGTCTTTTGTATGTCTTTTCATGGTTTTGTGGATATTCTTCATGCATTATGAAAACTGAATCTCTACGAACCATTTTTGTTGCTGTTGTTGTATATACATTCTTTTGTGCCTTAAAAAATTACACCTTATATGCTCACCCTGCTCATCACAATCCTGGATCTTCTACTTTGTTTATAAGCGATAGTTTAATGCGGTAGTTTAGTTGTTGAAGTCAAACACTTGTAATCTAGCTTACTATATAAAGGTACCATGAGTAGCCAAAAAGAGACTAGAGGCAAATTATAAGTTAGACACAAGATCGATTTCAGGGACAGTCCTGCACCCATAGCAAGGGATACCTGACTGGCATGGCATCATAGATCTTATGTGTTTGTGGATCTCATGAGGCTTGTCGTCAGTGGTACTATATTATAACACATGGGGACGAGTGTCTTTAAACCTGCCCGTAGATTTAGACATTTATTGTTGAACCGCATGACCAAACATCATCTCACGTCTACGAGCGCGTTTGGTAGTCTGCATCCAAATTTTGGCATGACCTAGCAGTGCTAAGGTGGGATTGGCCAGCCGATAACACGGATTGGGACAACATCCACAGCTTGTTTGGTAACCTGGATCGCATGATTTGAACCGAAGTTGGAGCCCGCTTCATTTCCTTTTTTCTAGTAGATGTAGCCAACATTTGTTTGGTTGTATCTTGTTGCCCTCTCATTGTACATACAAAGAATACACACTCACAACTTTCAAATATGGTGAGATTATCGCATATAAACCATGAAGACACATGAACATAACAGGCAACTAACACAACAAATTCATAGATAAAGGGATTAGTTCTTAATCAGACGCATCCCATGCCACCTGACCGGTGATTCATGTCAGGGGTACACACCCCTGACCCAAAAGGACTGGTTCAGATCCTACATATAGTGCAAACTAATGGCTAATATGTACATCAAGTCCATCTACGTCCTATTCACCTCGCAGCATAGGAAGATCATTACACCAACATGTCGCAGGTGATCAGCTCCTGCGTGCTGCTGAAAGCCTGAAGAGAGTGATCTTGAATCCCTCTGCTTGTTGATGAACTTGAAGGCTAGGACGTCGCTCACCCACAACTTGAGCTTCTTGATGAACTCCCTCCACCGTTTTAGGAAGTAGGCCTCTCCCACATACATCTCTAGCTATACACTATACTCGAAGAAGGTGTATGTCTTTAGCATTATAGTGCAGACTTGACGCTTAATCTGTAGCATCTTCACCACCACCGGCTTCATGACAGGGGGAGATGTAGAGAAGACATGTCCGCAACTTTGATCTGAACATAGAAGCGGTGAGGGAGGTCGTTTACCGGGTGGTGCCCAATCCGGGGACAACGGCCTTGCAATGAGTCCTTTTCCTTGGCAACAACAACATCAAACAAACGAAATAGGTTGGGTCTTGCCTGCGCATCGTCCATATCTGTTAGGAAGTCCTCATACCCTAGCATTGGAACGACTGTGTTCCTGTAGAGCGTGTTCTAGTCCTATTTGGCTACCTTGCCATGGACTTCTAATTAGTCGGCAGCAAAAAAATGATAATAACATGATGATCAAGACAAGGTGTTCATAAATTCAAACAATACACAAGCAATGGACTTTTAGTACTAAATATTGATCAGTGACATGTGTATGGCAAACAATGACAACCAAAACAAGCACTGGACATTCACATATGTAGACAATAGACAAACAACTAACAAATAAAAGAAGTTACTGACAAGGAAACTATAAAGAAAAGTAGTAATGAACATTGACCAGTGACATGTGTAGCCAACAAATCTAGATCATAGACAAGCAACGAATAAAGAAAAAATTACTCATAAGGTAGCTAAAATAATTTTGTAGTACTAACTCAAGGCAAACAATGACAACCAAAATCTAGACGCAGATTGAAGTACTAATCAATGTTGACATACATGTGAAGGATTCATGATGCATGCCAATCAAACAAGTAACAAGTGTTATCAATCATGCTAATGAAATTGAGGACGATCGTAAAAACCCTTACCTGAGACAAACCAATAGATGGTCTTGTCTCTTGGTGGCCAGCTAATGAAGATGGCAGCTCAGAAGATGCACTCGTTCTGGCTTCGGCGTGGGCCAGAGAAGGCGTGGTCGCCCTGACCAGTCCCGATGACACGACGGCTGCTCTAGGAGCCTCAAATCCAGGCCGGCTGATGGTGGCTCAGATCAATGTAGAGCTTCGTTGGGAGTCCCCAAGAGGAAGGTGTGATGAGCACAATAGGAAGTCTTCCCTTAGTAAGAAACCAAGGTTATCGAACCAGTAGGGTGAAGGAAACGACTCAAAGGTGTTGATAGCAAATTGGAAATCTGCACAACACAAACTCAAGACTTTGACCCAACAAACAGTAAGGTTGTCAATCTCACCGGTTTGCTGAAAACAAAGGGTTAACTGTATGGTGTGGAAGGTAATAGTGGTTTGCAGAACAGTGGAAGATGTATCAATGATAAAGATTGGACCGGGATCCATAGTTTACTAGAGGTGTTCTCCTTAAGATAAACAAACATGGCATGATGGGTAAACAAATTACAACAGGGCAATTGACAGGACTGAGCAAGGCATAACAATGCAATACTAGACATTCATGATCTTATGAGATTCGATTGGACAATACAATAAGATACATAGACCGTCATCCAACTGCACCTACGACTAGTAATCCACCTTCAGGTTATCATTCGAACCCCCTCCAATATTAAGTTGCAAGCAATGGATAACTGCTTTAAGCAAAGTGTGTAAGGTACACAATCCACTTGTTCCATGAACAAGAGACCGTTGTTTTCTCCTAGTAGCAACATCACATCTACAACCTTAGATATTTCTATCACTTCCCTTAGATTAAATAGAGGCATGCACCTGCTATCGAGCATAAATACCCCCTCTTGGAGTCACTAGCATATACTTGGCCAAGATAGCTACTAGAAACGGAGAGCATGCAAGATCACAAACAACACAGACATGATAGAATCAATAAGACAAAACCATTAATCAATCTGACATAGTAATCTCAATATCCATCAAATCCCCGCAAACACAACATGCATGATTACAAATAGATGATCTTGATCATGAACGGAGCTCACAAGATCTAAACATGGTAGCACAAAGGAGGAGATACAACCATCTAGCTACTACATGGACCCGTAGTCTAAGGTGGAACTACTCATGCTTCATACCGGAGGCTGGCATGATGAAGAAGAAGGCCTCCGGGATGATCTCCCCTCCGATAGGGTGCCGGGAAGAGATTCAGATCCCCCCAATCTAGAGATGATTGTGGCGGCGGCTACAGACTGTTTCGTGGAAGATTGATCGGGTCCTTAGGGTTTTGGTATAGGGGGGACTTTATAGGCGAAGAGGCGAGGCAGGGGCAGCCAGGGCGACCGCACCCCCCAGGCACGGGCTAGGGCTAGCCACGGTGCTAGGGGGTGTGTCCCCCTGGTGGCTCCCCTCCGTCTCGTATTCTGGCTCCATGTTTCCCACGATAAAATATTGACTTTGACTTTTGTCCCGTCCAATTCCGAGAATATTGATTTTCTGCCTTTTTTGGAACCAAAAAGAGCAGAAAACAGGCAACTGGCACTGTGGCATCTTGTTAATAGGTTAGTCCAGAAAAACATATAAAAACACCTCAAAGTGTAGTCAAAGTAAAGCAAAGAAGGTGGAGATTCAATATAATAGTGGAAGAAAGGCCCTTCATAAAAGGGAAGCAGGGATTTCAAGTCTCAAAAATAGCTTCCAAAAATTATGGTACGTGTTAGCTTTTAGCCCTCATTGCCCTATCATAAGCATCTTGAAGTGATTAAGGTTAAAGTGAACAAACTATGTGTAGGGGTTCGTAGCATGGAAAACAAAAAAATTCTATCGCATACAAACAAACAAGCCAAGATCTATCTACTGGATTGTAGCAACGAGTCGATGCAATAACTTACCCTCGAAGATTCCAAAGTATTTAACGAGAGCGGATTCTCGTGGGTGATGTAGTCGTACTCTTCCCGATCTCAAGATCGTGTAGACGATCCTTCCGGCGCTGCGTTCCGGCAGCGCTCCCGCAGTCGGTCACACGTTCGGTACTCGACGAAGACCTTCCTCTCCCTTGTTCCAGCAGGCAGCGGAGGTTGTAGCACTCTCCTCGTGATTCCGGCAGCACAACGGCGTGGTACCGGAAGTAGAGGGAAGATCCCGCAGGGCTTCGCCTTAAGCCGGAGCGAGTATGGTGGAGTATGAGAGAGGGATATTAGTGGTCTAGGGATTAGACACACCAATTAGAAGGCTCTAAACCGAAGGCTAGGGCAATTAGAATCTCTAAACCAAAACGGCTCTAAACCGGAGATTAGAGGATAGGAACTTGTGTGTCTTGAGGAGGAGGCCCTGCCCCTCCTCTTATAGGTGGGAGGTGCGGCCAAGGGGAGGGGAGTCCCTCCCCAAGTCGGCCTTGGGTGGCGCGCCGGCTTGGAGAGGAGACTCCTCCCCCAAGTCGGTTCCAACCACCTCTTGCTTGTTTCCCACAGTTTCCTGTTTTAGCCGTTTGACTTTCAAACTGGCCATTTGACTTTTCTGTTTTAGGATTCAATTTAATCCTTTATTTGGAACAGCAAGAACACTTAGTACATGATGCAATCATTCCAATATGTAATGACACATTCATGTACCCCTCCCCCCTCCCGGAGTGCCGGACATTCCGGAACCTTCTAGAACATTCACCGGAATCATTTCCGAACTCCGAAACGGGACTTTCCTTATATGAATCTTATTCTCCGGACCATTCCGGATCACCTCGTGATATCCCGGATCCCATCCAAGACTCCGAACAACATTCGGTCTCTTTCTCATAATACCATAACTACTCAAACAACGTCGAATCCTTAAGTGTGTCTCCCTACGGTTCGTGAATTATGCGGACATGATCGAGACACTTCTCCGAACAATAACCAATAGAGGAATCTGGAAATTCATATGGCTCCCACATATTTCTACGATTACTTTGCAATCGAATGAACCACTTACATACGATACCAATTTCCCTTTGCCTCACGATAGTTTACTTATCCGAGGTTATGATCGTCGGTATCTCTGCATACCTAGTTCAACCTCGTTACTGATAAGTACTCTTTTCTCGTTCCCGTGATATGTGATCCCTTGTGAGCCAGTCACATGCTTGCAAGCTAATTGTATGACATTCCACCGAGAGGGCCCAGAGTATATCTATCCGTCATATGGATGGACAAATCCCACTCTTGATCCATGTGTCTCAACCAATACTTTCCGAACACTCAATGCCACCTTTATAGCCACCCAGTTACGGTGTGGTGTTTGATGTCATCAAAGCATCCATCCGGTAAAGGTGATATGCATGATCTCATGGTCGAAGGAATTAGGTTACTATGTATCAGAAAGCATATAGCAATTGAACTATTGAAATGACTTGATCTTTATGCTACGCTTATCTATAGGAGTATGTCCACCATATCATTCTCCTAACGATATGATCTTGTTGTTGATAACATCTCAATGTTCATGATAGGGAAACCACAATCATTTATCAACCAACAAGCTAGTGAAGTATAGAGGCTATACTAGGGACTTCAAATTAAGTTTACAAATCACACAAGTATTAATGTTTCCTTGTTAATACTATTATAGCATGAATGTAAACATTTATCATAAACACAAAGATATAATAATAACTATATTTATTATTGCCTCTAGGGCATATCTCCAACAGTCTCCCACTTGCACTAGAGTCATCTAATCTAGATTACATGGTAATATACCGAACACCCATGGCAGTTTGGTGTTGGTCATGTTTTGCCCTCGGGAGAGGTTTAGTCAACGGATCCGCCACATTCAGATCTGTGTGTACTTTGCAAATCTTTATATCCCCATCCTGAATATGTTCTCGAATAGCGTGAAAACGTAGCTTGATATGCTTCAGCTTCTTGTGTGACCTTGGTTCTTGCGCATTGGCTATGGCACCCATGTTATCACAGTAGATAGACATTGGGTCCAGCGCACTAGGAACCACACCCAGCTCTGTAATGAACTCTTTCATCCATATCGCTTCTTGTGAAGCCTCCGAAGCAGCCATGTATTCCGATTCAGTTGAAGATCTCGCCACAACGCTTTGCTTTGCACTCCTCCAGCTAACTGCTGCACCATTCAAAATAAATACGTATCCGGATTGTGATTTAGAATCATCCGGATCGGTGTTCCAACTAGCATCGGTGTAACCATTAACAACGAGCTGTTCATCACCTCCATAAGAAAGAACCATATCTTTAGTTCTTCTCAAGTACTTAAGGATGTTTTTGACCGCTGTCCAATGATCCACTCCTGGATCACTTTGATATCTGCTAGTTAAACTAACAGCATATGCAATGTCGGGTCTAGTACATAGCATGGCATACATTAGAGATCCTATGGCTGAGGCATAGGGAGTCTTACTCATCCTTTCTCTATCTTCTGCCGATGTCGGACTTTGAGTTTTACTCAAGGTCGTATTGGGCAACATGGGCAAGAACCCTTTCTTGCTTTCTTCCATTCCAAACCTCTTTAGAACTTTGTCCAAATATGTACTCTGTGACAATGATATTTGGCGTTTCGATCTATCTCTATAAATCTTTATGCCTAATATGTAAGCTGCTTCGCCAAGATCCTTCATTGAAAAACTATTATTCAAATATTCTTTGACACTATTAAGAAGGTCTACATCATTCCCAATCAACAATATGTCATCCACATATAGTATTAAGAATGCTACAGAGCTCCCACTCACTTTCTTGTAAATACAAGCTTCTCCATAAGTTTGTATAAAACCAAAACTTTTGATTACCTTATCAAAACGTTGATTCCAACTTCGGGATGCTTGCTTCAATCCATAAATGGACCGTTGAAGTTTGCATACCTTGTTAGCATCTTTAGGATCGACAAAACCTTTGGGTTGCATCATATACAACTCTTCATCAATATCTCCATTGAGGAATGCTGTTTTGACATCCATCTGCCATATCTCATAATCATAATATGCAGCGATTGCTAACATAATCCTCACAGACTTTAGCTTCGCTACCGTTGAGAAAGTCTCATCGTAGTCAACTCCTTGAATTTGTCGAAACCCTTTTGCGACAAGTCGAGCTTTATAGACAGTAACATTACCATCAGCATCTGTTTTTTTCTTGAAAATCCATTTGTTCTCGACAGCCTTCCGGCCATCCGGTAAGTCCACCAAAGTCCATACTTGGTTTTCGTACATGGATCCAATCTCGGATTTCATGGCTTCTTGCCATTTATTGGAATCTGGGCTCATCATCGCTTCCTCATATGTCTTGGGGTCATCGGTGTTATCCACCAACATGACACTCATAACGGGATCATACCAATCTGGAGTGGTACGAGTTCTCGTTGACCTCCGAGGCTCTGTAGCAACTTCAACCAAAGTTTCATGATCACCATCATTAGCTTCCTCTCTAATTGGTGCAGGCACCACAGGAACTTCTTCCGGTGCTGCGCTACTCGCAATTTCGAGAGAAGGTTCGACAACCTCGTCGAGTTCTACTTTCCTTCCAGTCACTTCTTTCGAGAGAAATTCCTTCTCTAGAAAGGATCCATTCTTGGCAACGAAGATTTTGCCTTCGGATCTATGATAGAAGGTATACCCAATAGTTTCCTTCGGGTATCCTATGAAGACGCATTTTTCCGCTTTGGGTTCAAGCTTGTCCGGCTGTAACTTCTTTACATAGGCTTCGCATCCCCAAACTTTAAGGAACGACAATTTAGGTTTCTTTCCAAACCATAATTCATACGGTGTCATTTCAACGGATTTAGACGGTGCCCTATTTAAAGTGAATGCGGCTGTTTCTAATGCATAACCCCAAAATGATAGCGGTAAATCTGTAAGTGACATCATAGAACGAACCATATCTAAGAGAGTTCGATTACGACGTTAGGACACACCATTACGCTCTGGTGTTCCCGGCGGTGTCAATTGTGAAAGTATTCCGCATTTCTTCAAATGCTCGCCAAACTCGTAACTTAGATATTCACCTCCACGATCAGAACGTAGAAATTTAATCTTCTTGTTACGTTGATTCTCTACCTCACTTTGAAACTCCTTAAACTTCTCAAAAGTTTCGGATTTATGTTTCATGAAATAGATATACCCATATCTACTTAAGTCATCCGTGAAGGTAAGAACATAACGATAACCACCGCGCGATGCTACACTCATTGGACCACACACATCGGTATGTATGATTTCCAATAAGTCCGTAGCTCGCTCCATCATACCAGAAAATGGAGTCTTAGTCATTTTTCCCATCAGACATGCTTCGCATCTTTCAAGTGATTCAAAATCAAGTGATTCAAGAAGTCCATCGGAATGGAGTTTCTTCATACGTTTCACTCCAATGTGACCAAGACGACAGTGCCACATATAGGTCGAATTATCGCTTGATTTCAAACGTTTAGCCTCAATGTTGTTGATATGTGTATTTCCACTATCGAGATTCAATAAGAATAGACCATCTATCAAAGGTGCATGTGCATAAAACATATTACTCATATAAATCGAACAACCATTATTCTCTGACTTAAACAAGTAACCGTCTCGCAATAAACAAGATCCCGATATAATGTTCATGCTCAACGCAGGCACCAAATAACAATTATTTAAGTATAAAACTCATCCCGATGGTAAATGAAGGGGTAGCGTGCCGACCGTGATCACATCAACCTTTGATCCGTTTCCCACGCGCATCGTCACCTCGTTTTTCGCTAGCTTCCGTTTATTCTGCAGCACCTGTTTCGAGTTACAAATATGAGCAACCGAACCAGTATCAAATACCCAGGCACTACTACGAGTACTAGTGAGATACACATCAATAACATGTATATCAGATATACCTTTCTTCTTGATGTTGCCGTTCTTCAAATCCGCCAAGTACTTTGGGCAATTCCGCTTCCAGTGACCTTCTCCCTTGCAGTAAAAGCACTCAGTATCAGGCTTGGGTCCAGCCTTGGTCTTCTTCGCCGGCGTGGTAACTTTCTTACCACCCTTCTTGAAGTTTCCCTTTTGCTTAGACTTGCCTTTCTTGAATTTGGTGGTCTTATTGACCAACAACACTTGGTGCTCTTTCTTGATCTCCACTTCTGCAGATTTCAACATGGCAAAGAGTTCTGGCAACGTCTTGTTCATGTTCTGCATGTTGTAGTTCATCACAAAGTTCTTGTAACTTGGTGGTAGTGATTGGAGGACACGGTAAATCCCCAAAGCATTAGGAATCACAATACCCAAGCTTTGAAGTTTGTTTGCGTGCCCAGACATCTTAAGCACATGCTCACTGACGGAGCTGCCCTCTTCCATCTTGCAGTTAAAGAACTTTTCAGAAGCCTCATAGCTTTCAATTGCCGCATGAGTCTCAAAAATCAGTTTGAGATCCTCGACAATATCATATGGGTCTGAATCCTCAAACCTTTTCTGAAGCTCCGATTCCAAACCATACAAGATAGCACACTGAACTATGGAGTACTGATTCTTCTGAGCGAGGTAAACATTCTTTACTTCATCGGGAGCATCATCTGCAGGTGGGTCACCCAGCGGTGCATCCAGCACATAGGTCAAATTACCAGCTGTGAGGACAATCCTCAAATTGCGGAACCAATCCGCGAAGTTGCTTCCATTGTTTTTCAACTTTTCTTTCTCTAGGAACGCATTAAAATTGATGGTAGGGGCTGCCATTGATCTACAACATATTTGCAATAGTTTAGACTAAGTTTATGACAAATTGAGTTCAAATTAATGAATGAAATTAAACTAGGTGAACTCCCACTCAAAACAACATCCCTCACATTGTTTTAGTGATCACACGAACCAAATCCACCATATCAACACCGATCATCACGAGAGTTGATATAGTTTCAATGGCGAACAATCGACATGTTCATCATATCTACTATATGATTCATGCTTTACCTTTCGGTGATCCGTGTTCCGAGACCATGTCTGTACATGCTAGGCTCGTCAAGATCAAACCTTAGTTTCCGCATGAGCAAATCTGGCTTGCTCACGTTGTATACACTTGCAGAATCTAACACACCCGATCATCACGTGGTGCTTCGAAACAACAAGCTTTAGCAACGGTGCTAACTAAGGGTGAACACTTTATGACTTGAAATTGATGTGCATGAGGGATCATCTTATAATGCTACCGTCGTCTACTAAGCAATACAAGATGCATAAAGGATTAACATCACATGCAATTCAATATATATGTGATATGATATGGCCTTTCTTCTTCGTGCTTTCGATCTCTATATTCAACCATGAACATGATCTCCATCATCACCGGCATTGCATCAAGGTCAATGACGCTTCTCCATGGTTGTCATCCACCGGCTTCAACTATTACAACTACTTTGAATAGACACGCGGGTCTTAACATAAATTAAAGACAACCATATGGCTCCTGCCGGTTGCCAACTTATAATAAGGAACATTGCATACATCAAATATAATCACAATCATGGCCATATCACATCACTGCACACCCCTGCAAAACAAAGTTAGACGCCTCTACTTTCTTTGCATATTTTACGTGGTTTGGGGCTTTCAATAAGTGTCGTTCTAACTTACGAACATGAACCACAACATTGATACTAGTATTGTTAATCACCCGTTGTAAATTGGATCTTAACTATGCTAGGAGAAACAGGCACCCGCAAAGCCACTTATGCAATACAAGTTGCATGTCAAGCGTGGAGCAAGTCTCATGAACGATGTCATGTAAGGTTAGCCCGGGCCGCTTCATCCCAACATACCGCAAGATGCAAAGTACACAAGAAGCAATCGACAATAAAAGCATCAACGCCCACAATGACCATTGTGTTCTACTCGTGCAACAGATCTACATATAGACACGGCTCTGATACCACTGTAGGGGTTCGTAGCATGGAAAACAAAAAAATTCTATCGCATACAAACAAACAAGCCAAGATCTATCTACTAGATTGTAGCAACGAGTCGATGGAATAACTTACCCTCGAAGATTCCAAAGTATTTAACGAGAGCGGATTCTCGTGGGTGATGTAGTCGTACTCTTCCCGATCTCAAGATCGTGTAGACGATCCTTCCGGCGCTGCGTTCCGGCAGCGCTCCCGCAGTCGGTCACACGTTCGGTACTCGACGAAGACCTTCCTCTCCCTTGTTCCAGCAGGCAGCGGAGGTTGTAGCACTCTCCTCGTGATTCCGGCAGCACAACGGCGTGGTACCGGAAGTAGAGGGAAGATCCCGCAGGGCTTCGCCTTAAGCCGGAGCGAGTATGGTG
Organism: Avena sativa; assembly: GCA_916181665.1. NCBI lineage: Eukaryota > Viridiplantae > Streptophyta > Magnoliopsida > Poales > Poaceae > Avena > Avena sativa. Next base: position 343,515,763 of record OV702280.1, on the reverse strand, counting down.
GAGTATGAGAGAGGGCTATTAGTGGTCTAGGGATTAGACACACCAATTAGAAGGCTCTAAACCGAAGGCTAGGGCAATTAGAAGCTCTAAACCAAAACGGCTCTAAACCGGAGATTAGAGGATAGGAACTTGTGTGTCTTGAGGAGGAGGCCCTGCCCCTCCTCTTATAGGTGGGAGGTGCGGCCAAGGGGAGGGGAGTCCCTCCCCAATTCGGCCTTGGGTGGCGCGCCGGCTTGGAGAGGAGACTCCTCCCCCAAGTCGGTTCCAACCACCTCTTGCTTGTTTCCCACAGTTTCCTGTTTTAGCCGTTTGACTTTCAAACTGGCCATTTGACTTTTCTGTTTTAGGATTCAATTTAATCCTTTATTTGGAACAGCAAGAACACTTAGTACATGATGCAATCATTCCAATATGTAATGACACATTCATGTACCCCTCCCCCTCCCGGAGTGCCGGACATTCCGAAACCTTCTAGAACATTCACCGGAATCATTTCCGAACTCCGAAACGGGACTTTCCTTATATGAATCTTATTCTCCGGACCATTCCGGATCACCTCGTGATATCCTGGATCCCATCCGAGACTCCGAACAACAGTCGGTCTCTTTCTCATAATACCATAACTACTCAAATAACGTCGAATCCTTAAGTGTGTCTCCCTACGGTTCGTGAATTATGCGGACATGATCGAGACACTTCTCCGAACAATAACCAATAGAGGAATCTGGAAATTCATATGGCTCCCACATATTTCTACGATTACTTTGCGATCGAATGAACCACTTACATACGATACCAATTTCCCTTTGTCTCACGATAGTTTACTTATCCGAGGTTATGATCGTCGGTATCTCTCCATACCTAGTTCAACCTCGTTACTGATAAGTACTCTTTTCTCGTTCCCGTGATATGTGATCCCTTGTGATCCAGTCACATGCTTGCAAGCTAATTGGATGACATTCCACCGAGAGGGCCCAGAGTATATCTATCCGTCATATGGATGGACAAATCCCACTCTTGATCCATGTGTCTCAACCAATACTTTCCGAACACTCAATGCCACCTTTATAGCCACCCAGTTATGGTGTGGTGTTTGATGTCATCAAAGCATCCATCCGGTAAAGGTGATATGCATGATCTCATGGTCGAAGGAATTAGGTTACTATGTATCAGAAAGCATATAGCAATTGAACTATTGAAATGACTTGATCTTTATGCTACGCTTATCTATAGGAGTATGTCCACCATATCATTCTCCTAATGATATGATCTTGTTGTTGATAACATCTCAATGTTCATGATAGGGAAACCACAATCATTTATCAACCAACAAGCTAGTGAAGTATAGAGGCTATACTAGGGACTTCAAATTAAGTTTACAAATCACACAAGTATTAATGTTTCCTTGTTAATACTATTATAGCATGAATGTAAACATTTATCATAAACACAAAGATATAATAATAACTATATTTATTATTGCCTCTAGGGCATATCTCCAACACTATGGAGTATATGCTTGACAAAGTATAAGTTGGCAATCTCATTTCCCTTGCATATGAGGGCCGCTCCTCATGCTACTCAAGTTTAGTTACTTGCAAGTTCTTGTCATAGTAAGTACATGTGTATCATAGAGAACCGCCAACGGGGTACCCCTTGCACATGATACATGAGCTATCCCATAATAAAAATGACAAGGCAAGCAGACAATGAGCATCTCAGCAATCTTCTTATTTACCATGGGAAAATGGTGCTTTTTTCTCTCTTTCCTCTTTTCTCATATTTTTTTTCTTTTTCTCAATGTCCTTTTCTATCTCTTTTTTATAAGAACATGCTTCATAGATTACTAATTATGGTGATGCTGCAAGTTTCCACCATGATTACGCATGGCTTAGGCTAGCGGCCCAAGCGTTTCTCTAACACACATACACCATGGACTTACATGCTCCCCTTTCATTTCACACCGACGACATCCATAGACAAAAGAGCATGATATCAACTGGGTACAATGTACAAGTGCAATGTTGAAAGTGTTCCCCATGACAGCATGGTTCTGCTAATCCCAACGTATAAGTGTAAGCATATACAACATAGATGACACAATGGTTCAAGTTTATTAGGGCAAGAAAAATAAAGTGTGCCATCAAGTTTGTGAGAGCTTTAATCACTAAGTTTTCACATAACAAAGAGACTTTTTAATCGGAAGATAGATAAAAACAAGAATACACTTGGAATGGTGTAACACACCATGCATAGGAATTTATAGTGGACACTTTGGAATAACTTGGTTTCTTGGGAGTTGGATGCAGGAGTAGAGCTTACTCATACAAGTGGAGGCTATCAAAAGACTGAGAGCGATCAACTAAGAGAGCAATAATGGCCATAATCATGCAGAGCGACAAAACATTACTAATCAAAGCATAAAGTGGTACTACAAGTCAAGGACTAAATGATCATAGAGGCTATGGTGACTTGTTCATAGTCATAACATGGTGTGAGCATGTGCCAAGTCAACCCAAACAAAGCATCAAAGGAGAATACCCACAATACTATGCTTTTATATGCTAAAACAACGCATGATTCTTTCAAGGCACATTAAGCAATCTCAATTATTTGGAACAAGTCATGCTACAGCAATAATCACTAATCATAAGGTCAAAACAACATCTAGCATGACATGATAAAGTCTAAGTCAAAGCAAACTCCTCTTGTACTATTCAAGCAAGAACTTTCTACTCCTCTCCAACACCAATCAACTTATTTGAAACAACACAACGAGAACGGAGGTTCAAACTACTTTATTCAAGCAAACTAAGCAAACAAAAACAAAAACTAAGACGCTCCAAGAACAACACAACAGTGCATGAAACAATAAAAATGAAGTGTCTAGAAAGACCTGAGATTTTTATTGATGAAGAAGGGGATGCCTTGGGCATCCCCAAGCTTTGACGCTTGTACCTCTTGAATATTTCTTGGGGTGACACGGTGTGGAATACCCAAGCTTGAGATTTTGTCCTTTCTTCATCTCATTACATCATTCTTTCTCTACACCTGAAAATTTTCCTTCATACAAAACTTCACACAATCTTCATTAGCAGCATCAGTTCATTCAAAAGATAATATACCTTTGTGTTTAGTTTCAAAACAGCAAAACTTTCACTAAAGACACAAGCTAATGTAGAAATTCCCTCAAAAATCTCAATTTCCCAAAACAACCCCAAAAGGAATCAATAAGAAGTAAATGCAAATACTGGCAGAAATCTGTCAAAATAGACCAGTAGATATAAATCGATTTTTTTCGAAGACCTTATGTTGCTCAAATAAAAAAGTGTTGAACTAACTAAAGTTAGCTAACAACCTGGGGGATTTACTCAGAAAATTACAGCTCAATCCGACTTACATAGAGTTTTCAAAAATATTTATAGTGGAGCACAAAAATCTGTTTTGGGACAGCAACTCCCCAAATCTTACTTCCCTCTCATTAGAGGTTATTCTTGGAAAAAAAAGCAAATAAAAAGGATAAGGAGAGTTCATTACAGAGGTTATAAATTCCAAGACTCAAGAAAACTTTTGGGTTATCTCCCAATAAGTACTTTTCTTTAACACCTTTAAGTTAGACTTGATAGTTTGAGAAGATGCTCACATAAGAAATATGAATTGAAGTAAAAGAGAGCATCAAGAAGCAAATTCAAAACACATTTAAGTCTAACCCACTTCCTATGCATGGTAATCTTGTACCCAAATAAATTCACAAAGAACAAAGTTACAAGCATAGGAAGATAAAACAAGAGTAACTTCAAAACTTTCAACACATAGAGAGGTGTTTCAGTACCATGAAAACTTCTACAACCATATTTTTCTCTCTCATAATAATTTTAAGTAGCCTCATGAATAAACTCAACAATATAACTATCACATAAAGCATGCTTTTCATGATCTACAAACACATAATTTTTATCAAGCTCAAAAATAGTGGGATTAAAACCTTCAAACCCACTTTTAACAATTTTATAACAAGATGATTGATCATTCAATATAGTACCATCATCTAGAGCTTTATCATAAACATTTTATAAGCAAAACTCTCTAGTACCATGCATTTCGAAGTTAGGCACAAATATAGGATTATAATAGATAGCATGAGCATAACTATTATCACAAGTTTTACCCATAACTATTATCACAAGGACCCACAGGAACATAACATTCATCCTCCTTTGGTAAGCATGGGGGGCAATCAAATAATGTAAGGGATAAAGAGTTACTCTGATTTGAAGGTATGCATGGGTAGCTAATCCATTTATCCTCCTTTTGTTCATCACTCTCCTCCTCTTTTTCATCTAATGAGCTTCTAGTTTCAGCAATTTCTTCTTCCATAGGCTCCTGCAAGGCATTAGTCTCTTCCATTTGTGGAAAGCATATATTAAAATATTCAATAATATATCCATTTTCTTCCTTGTAATTATCAAAGCAAAATTTAAGTATATCATAACCTCATATTCGTAAGGTGAATCATCAGTATTTTCAAGCAAACTAGCAAGTTCAAATGCACCCTTGAAAGCAATAAATTCTTCAATTTGTTCCACATCATAAAAGTCATAATTTCCTTTAACATAATAAGATATGGTAACATTATAATTATACTCACATTGAAAAGGTAGGTGTTTATACCTCCTACAGTAACAAGATTTATTAAAACAATAAGTAACATTATAAGTAGAGCACACCTCTCTAGCAATAGTATTCAATTTATCAATTTGTTCCCATAAGTGTTTCCCTTTTTGTGAAAAACGGTACTCCTTATAATAATTCTTTTGTTCTTCCGTGAACCCACCTTGCCAATAAGAACTAGTTTCAAAGAAACCATCCATTGATAGAAAGCATGACCAAGCAAGGCAATAACAGACCAACAACTAGAGTAAGAACTAATTTTTTTGTGTTTTTGATAAGAGAAAGCAAACCAAACGAAACTTTTTTGTGATTTTTGATAAAAAGAGGCAAACAAAACCAAGCAAAAGAAACTAAGTAAAACAAAAACAAAGTAAAGAGAAATGTTGTGAAGGACTCCCCATGTGAAGACATCCTTAGCCTCCCCGGCAACGGCGCTAGAAAATCTTGATGATGGCTAAGATCAATGTAGAGCTTCGTTGGGAGTCCCCAAGAGGAAGGTTTGATGAGCACAACAGCAAGTCTTCCCTCAGTAAGAAACCAAGGTTATCGAACCAGTAGGAGGAAGGAAACGACTCAAAGGTGTTGCTAGCAACTTGGAAACCTGCATAACACAAACTCAAGAGTTTTCCCCAACGAACAGTGAGGTTGTCAATCTCACCGGTTTGCTGAAAATAAAGGGTTAACTGTATGGTGTGGAAGGTAATAGTGGTTTGTAGAAAGTAAACATGAACAGTGGAAGATGTATCGATAAAGATTGGACCGGGGTCCATAGTTCACTAGAGGTGTTCTCCTTAAGATAAACAAACATGGCATGCTGGGTAAACAAATTACAGCAGGGCAATTGACAGGACTGAGCAAGGCATAACAATGCAATACTAGACATTCATGATCCTATGAGATTTGATTGGGCAATACAACAAGATACATAGACCGCCAACCAACTGCATCTATGACTAGTAAGCCACCTTCAGGTTATCATCTGAACCCTCTCCAGTATTAAGTTGCAAGCAACGGATAACTGCTTTAAGAAAAATGTGTAAGGTAAACAATCCACTTGTTCCATGAACAAGAGACCGTTGTTTTCTCCCTTGTAGCAACATCACATCTACAACCTTAGAGATTTCTGTAACTTCCCTTAGATTAAATAGAGGCATGAACCCAATATCAAGCATAAATACCCCCTCTTGGAGTCACTAGCATCTACTTGGCCAAGATAGCTACTAGAAACGAAGAACATGCAAGATCACAAACAAGACAAACATGATAAAATCAATAAGACAAAACCATTAATCAATATAACATAGTATCTCAATATCCATTGGATCCCCGCAAACACAACATGCATGATTACAAATAGATGATCTTGATCATGAACGGAGCTCACAAGCTCTAAAAATGGTAGCACAAAGGAGGACATACAACCATCTAGCTACTACGTGGACCTGTAGTCCAAGGTGGAACTACTCACGCTTCATACCGAAGGCTGACATGATGAAAAAGAAGGCCTCTGGGATGATCTCCCCTCCGGAAGGGTGCCGGGAAGAGCTTCAGATCCCCCGATCTAGGGACGATGGTGGCGGCAGCTACAGACTGTTTCGTGGAAGATTGATCGGGTCCTTGGGGTTTTGGTATCGGGGGGGTCTTTATAGGCGAAGAGGCGAGGCAGGGGGCAGCCAGGGAGGCCACCCCCAGGCGCGGGCTAGGGATAGCCGCGTGGCCAGGGGTGTGGCCCCCTGGTGGCTCCCATTCATCTCGTATTCTGGCTCTGTGTTACCCACGGTAAAATATTGACTTTGGCTTTTATCCCGTCCAATTCCGAGAATATTGATTTTCTGCCTTTTCTGGAACAAAAAACATAAGAAAACAAGGAACTGGCACTATGGCATCTTGTTAATAGGTTAGTCCAAAAAAACATATAAAAACACCTCAAAGTATAGACAAAGTAAAGCAAAGTAGATACTAAACAAGCATGGAACATAAAAAATTATAGATACATTTTCAATGTATCACCGGCAGAATGGGTAGGCCACTCTATCGGCACGGGGCCGAAGCCCGGTGGGTAAGACAAGTCCCGCCCCAATACGGGTCTAAATCACGACGGGTATCCATCTCTTGGATTGACCCCTCCGACCCCATGACGATGGCGGTGTAGCCCTTTTTCGCATCCACGATCAGCACATGGACGAACCCTGTCTGGACGGGGAAACCCCCAAATCGATCCCCATCAAAGCCATCGCAGCCACTGCCGTCCTTGTGAACACTGCGTGAGAGCGATGGGAAACCGGCGATGACCTCCTCAAAGAGGGCACAAATTCGGGGTCAACTTGGGTGGCCATGCTCCTCATTCCCCCGGCCTCCTAGTTGGCGATGGCGCAGGATAGATCGGCCGCGGGGCACGACCTTGCAGGCTTGGATGCTGGCCGGATGCCACGACGGAGGAAGAGAGGAGGCCATCAGTCTCCTCGATGGGAGAGAGAGAGAGAGGCCGTTGAGGGTGGCGATAGTAGAGTGATAGAGTGGGGATGGAGTTATTGACGTGTATCCCGCCCTTCCCCACTCGTGCAATGGTTGGGTGGTGGAAACCGAGTATGTGCTTGGCCGGACTAGCTCGACAGAAACGGTCGATTCGACCGTTATCCCTGGCCTACCTCTGGGCTGATTTAGAAACCATGGCAGAGGGCCTACAGGGAACCAAACGACATGTTTATGTTGTGTGCGTCTAGGCCGAAGCTCCTGCATGCTATCAAACACATTCTGTATTTTGTGTGTGTGTTATATATATGCTAACAAGGGCTACTGCGAGTGGTCGTGCTGCGGTGGCGGACTCGACGACCAGATTTTAAGTCCATCGGGAACAAACTATACAATTGGGGAGTGCTAGGCATCCCCCAGAAGGTATTTCCCTCGGATCCCCCCGCCTCCCCTTGCTGACACATGTTCCCCAAAAGTTCCGAAATTCCGCTTTTGCTACAAATATACCCGCCTTTGCTACAACAAGTCCCGCTTTTGCTACATATAGCAAAAAAGATTCGTCTTAAAAATCGAGACTTCGTCGGAGACTTTGTAGAAAAAAATTATGCTAATGTAGCAAACCTGATCTCGCCGGAGACTCACCAGAGACTTTCGCGGAGACCTCGCCGCAAACCTTGTAGCAAAAAATGCGCTACTGTAGCAAAATATAGAATGGGTGTAGCAAAAACATTATGATAATGTAGCAAAACTGTGTAGAAAAAAAATTCTGGTGAACTGCTATAGCAGCAGTGCCCTGCCTTTGTAGAAGCATCATCGTGCTATGGTAGTGGCGTCAACCTACCATTGTAGCGGCGTCACTCACCTGTTGTAGCAGCACCTCCCAGCCGTGGTAGCAACACCGCCGTGTTTTTTTAGCAGAGATGTCATGCTATTTGAGCACCATTGTTGTACTATCATAGCACCACGGCTCATATGCGTTTTAACTGCCCTCGAGCGGGGCATTAGCAGCGCCACCACCAGTAGCAACGTCTCCCTACAGCGTTATGTAGACGCGAAGGACGGGGGAGGGTGATGACCTGCTGGACGAGGAAACTGCTATCCTCAATGCCGTTGGGGCAGCGCGGCGCTAGATGCTGGCGATGCAAGCTACAGGGGCGGGCAGCGCACGACGCGAGATGCAGAGACGGGAGGTGCACGAGGCGTGAGATACCGGCGGGGGCGGGCGGCGCGGCGGCGTGGAGGCGCGAGATGCCGGCGGCGTGGAGTCGCACTAGCTGCATGCGGCGCGAGCTGGGGGAAGGGGGGCGGCGCGGGCTGTAGGTGCGCAACGGTTCCGTGCAAGGTAGAAGAAAAGGAAAGGATAGAAAAGAAGATCGGTGGGGCCAACACTGACACACGGCGTGAGCAAGACCGGGGGATCGTATCGTTGATCCCTTGGAGGTATTGTATCGTTTTCCTAAAATTCTGAGCAAAAAAATCTTTTTACCTTAATACTGTTGAAGTGTATAAGTGGATTGTACTAGCCCTTTCCATCAGTTCGGACTTTTGGTTGCGTTGGCTAGTGCATGAAGCTTAACATGGTATCAGAGCCTAAGGTCTCGAGTTCGAGTCCTGGCTTTCGCAATTTACCTAAAATTGCTGTTGACCCCTCTGTGTCCACGTATAGGCCTCTTGAGTCATACGTGAGTTTTGCGCGCCGTCGCTCTCTTCCGGTTGCACGTGCTGACTTCTCCCCGTCACACGTGAGAGGGGGTGTTGAAGTGTATAAGTGGATTGTACTAGCCCTTTCCATCAGTTCGGACTTTTGGTTGCGTTGGCTAGTGCATGAAGTTTAACAAATACTCTTCCTAATAAGCTAAGGGAATATATTGCCACCAGCTGCCTCTCCTATTAGAATCTTTTCGTTTGAACACTCTCAGACAGAGTACAATTTGAAGCTCCACATAGTGTACAATTGTACATGACCTAGTTATCTAGGTAATTAGACAGCTGAGAAATAGCGAAAACAAAATTACACATCACTCTAAAATCGTCGTCAGTTGCAAATTTTCATCTTACCTCGCGGCAAAGGCACACTTTTGCACTTTGCAAATTTCGTACATGCTACAGCACTTGAATTTTTAGAGGCCGTTGCTCCCTAAACCTGAAAGAGTTCACCCTGTTAACCGGCGTGCTGAGTGGTTGCGAACGCTGACGAGAGACACGTCGTCCACGACCGGTCCGCAGAGCGTCCCGTCAGGCTTCATGTGGTAGTTCATGCTCTGGAGCACCACGCGCGTGAGGTTCCCGACCGCCACGAAATCGAGCTGGCCACGCTTGAAGCCGCCCACGCCCTGCGACTCGTACTGCACCTGCAGACTCGCCCGCGCCGCGTACGCCTGGACGACCATAGAGGCCACGCACCCGTCGGCGGCGTCCCCGACGTAGAACGTCATCCTGTACGAGCGCCCGGGCACGGTCGCCACCTCCTGCACCAGCGCCGTCTCCCTCCCGGCCACCAGCTCCACGGCCCGCGCGCCCTGCGGCACCCTGTGGTGCGGCGCGTCCACGTACTTGACGACCTTCGTGTCCGACAGGATCATCCACCCCGGCAGCGGCGAGAAGTCGTCCTCGTCCATGGGCGGCACCAGCACGCCCCACGTCGAGCCCGGGAAGATGTACGGCCCCTCCTCGAAGTCCCCATTCCTCAACATGTTACCTGCGCGCACGAGGTGGGCAACAATGGCTAATCAGATCGTGCTTCTGTGGACAAATCAAGATTTCGGGAGGATCAATTGATCTTACTCTTAGTGTGGCGGGGACGACTGAGCGTCTTGATAGCGACCGAGTCGATGAGGGGGCCACACGCCGGGTCCTCCTCGACGCCGGGGTTGTGGATGGTGAGCCACACGGCGGTGTGCTTGGCCTTGAAGGCCCAGGCGTAGGAATCCCAGCCGCTGGTGGTGTAGACGGTCTGGATCGGGAGCAGGCCGGAGTCGTAGACGACCGAGACGTTGAGCTTCTCGGCCTGGGCGCAGGTGCGCGCCGCGCTGAAGGTGATGGAGTACTCGGTACGCCGCGCCACGCTTATCTTCTGCCGGATGGCGGCGTCGTTGCCCAGCCGCACGGCGCACGCGCCCTCCGGCACCGGCAGCATCATTCCCCGCTGCTTCTGTCCGGACCCGATGTACTCCACGAACCCGGAGATCTCCCACCGCGGTATCGAGTAGCGACCCGTCACGACGGTGCCCTTCAGATCGGACTTGCCCGGCCTTTCCTCGAAGTTGCCGTTCGGTAATAGGCCTACACACAAGCAAGACATATTGGTCATATAAGATGGCAAAGTAATTCTCACATCTAGGATCATCAATCACGCTTAAGCAGGCACTCTGTTCAGTTAACAGCAGATATTGTCCTGTTCTTGTACAGTGAACTGTACAGTGCATGTTTAATTTAGCCTTCAAATGAAAATTTTCAACAGTGAAAGTCAAGACATCCTATCTTATCATGATGTTTACATGTTGAATGTTTGGAAAACCCATTTTAGTCCCATGATCCATAAAATTATTTTGCTGTCAGATTTCCCTCTGTTCGTTAATTGGCTTTTTGAAACGGAGGCCCCTCTGTTCATATCTTGGACTACACGTTTATTGATTATTTTGCATATTCAAATCTCAAGAGATAAACCACATTTCTAGGATTCCATTCTCGTAGATCGCATCTAGGAGGGAATAAGTCAACGCTGGCATTTTGAGGCATTGTGCCACTGTGAGATGATGAAGCATACGGATGCATAACTGAAACTAGAAGAGTTCTGTTCTCTATCTGAGTAGCTGCTCCTTGGGTTTACAGTTAAGTTTGTTGTCTTAATGCTGGGCACGGCTAGCTACTCTGATGTGTATTGCTATTATATGCTTATTACTATGGCCAATCTAAGCAAGACACTTCATTTGGCAGAATAAAAAACTATACTACTAGTCCAAGTTTTGACAGCGGTCTCTGAAGAACAACATGCACAATATGCGAACTGTGGACACAGAAACTAACAACACCAAGAAGAACAGCAAGCCTATCAATGTTAAGTAGCGAAGGACTAGTTTGTAAGACCTCACCGTCGGTTACTGCCGAAACCGCTCGAGCAGCCAAGCCGAGGAGCAGGAGCAGCGCCATGCATCGCGTCCCCTTCGCCATGATCCCAGCTGACCAGCTCCCTTTCTATGCCCCGTGATTGAGCTCTCTGCTCGTGGACTCTTAAGTGTGGAGCTTGAAAATGGGTATGGATCGAGAGAAGAGTGCGGAGCAAAGCAGCACCGTCGCTCCAATTAGAAATGCAATGACAACTTGGCAACACATGACGCCGGTCGAGATGCGTACGCCGGGTTCCAGGGCACGAGAAGGACATACGTAATTTTGCATCCTGTCCACCTGGGGTTCCGTTCTGTTTCGTTGCTTCTAAGCTTCTTCGGTCTCTCAGCTCTGCCTCGGTGCTGACAAAGTAGCAGGTTAGAGCATCTCTAACAAATAGTACTCCCTCCCATTCATAATATATACTACTACCTTCGATTTTCAACGAATAACGCGCGTCCGCATTTCAAGATGTATTTTTGACCAAAAAGTTAGGTAACAAAATCTGGATTATATTGCACATAATTAGTACCATTTGATTTGTATTGAAAAAATACTGTATGATGATGCTAATTTTAAACCAACAATGTTTATACATTTTGATTAATTCTTGGTCAAAGAAAAAACACAAAACTATTTGTTGAAATGTTTTATCATTTGTGAAACGAGTGTATCTAGGCGTTTTTTAGTATGTGGTTCACTCCAAACCTAGATACTAAAAAATATCTAGATACATTTGTTACACAAAAGGTAAAACATCTTATATTTTAAAAAGGGGGAGTATGTATTTATATAAATAGAGGTGACGATGTAAAATCTAATGTTTAAAATAGCATGCTAAAAAACAAATACAAGATATAGCCAAGAAATAAAGGATTTTAGAAATAGATATAATCTAGAAATGGCAGAACAATACCTACACAACCACATAAAAATAGTTCTCCAATTGTTTAGACGTCTAACATAACTACATACTCACTCCGTCCGCAAATAAGTGTACATCTAGCATTGTCCTATGTCAAAGTTAGTAAAGTTTGACTAACTTTATAGAAAAACGTAATAATATTTATGACACAAAATTGATATCAATAGATATATTTTCAAATTTAGTTTCATAATATGTCAATAACATGTAATTTATGTTGTTATATTTTTTTCAACGAATAACGCGCATCCGCATTTCAAGATGTATTTTGACCAAAAATTAGGCAACAAAATCTGGATCATATTGCACATAATTGGTATCACTGGATTGTATTAAAAAAATACTTTCTGATGATGCTAATTTTAAACCAACAATTTTTATACATTTTGATTAATTCTTGGTCAAAGAAAAAACACAAAACGAGGACATTTTATTCATTGAAACAAAGTACGTAAGATATTTTATATTTTGTGAAACGAGTGTATCTAAACGTTTTTAGTATGTAATTCACTCTGAACCTAGACACTAAAAAAATATCTAGTTACATTTGTAAGGCTTGAAGATGAATAAGAAGCAAAGAAATCCCATAGAAAGGGGTGCACGGAGTCGGTCAAGTTCATCTCCATCAAGTACTCTTCACCCAAGCGTAATAAAGCTAACTGAACTGATGCAGGAACTCGTCAGAAGACTATGACACACACTTCTACAACAAAGTAGATTACCATGAATGCGCGCATGAGCGTGAATCCCCAAGAAGATTAGGAGTTCAGCCTTCTGGACATTCCCGTAATCCTGCATGTTCCAAAAACTGAACATCGCCTTCACAAGATAGAGAAGGATCAGAAGGAAGAACTCATCCATCGGGAAATTGTGCGCACGCGCCTCTTAGATCTTGAAAGCAAGAAGAAACTCAATGACGTGCTAAGCAGGGTCGTTGAAGGGATGTTTCGCTTGTGTTCAGATCTATAGAAGAGTCTTCATTGCATATCTTTCCTCAAGGAGACAAACAAGAAACTTCGTGTGTCTGTCACCAACAATACTCCTTCACCTTGAAGAACGTCACAATATCAAATAATCTCAAGGGATTATTTGATCCCACCGGCTTGATCCCAAGCTTGGAGGAGATCTAGAAAACCTCTATCTTCCAGTTTTAACATGTCTACTTTATTGCACGCATGTTAGGTTTTTATTCAAGAGTTTTGCATTAGTTGCATCATCTTCAATATCCCCTTTGTTCAAGAGAAGAATTATATCCGTTGAGTTTTGAGACTTTATGATATTTGAAGTTATCTTTTGATTTATGATTATTATATTAGATGACTGAACTAGGTTGAGTGTTATGATACTTGTACAACTGTTATGATTTCAGGGTCTTCCACACCGATAAAAGTATTGATTAAATTATGAGAAGTAAAATCTTGGTAGCGTATTATAGTCACAGTTTTGGGTCATAAAAGACATAAAAAGTAGTGAGCATGATCAAGTATCCATGTTATATATATAAAAAAGAGAAAGGAGGAAGAGATAAAAGATTCATCTATCAATAAAATTTCAAGGAAAAAATAAAAGTACAAGCTTCAAAATAGAAAAAGAAAAAGAATGACCATGAATCTTCATTACTAAAATCAAGTGCTCAACCAATTTAACTTTATGATTATATAATATGTTCAATCACTAATAGCTTCTTATAATTTAATTGATACAAAAAGGTGTGAAAGCCTCTAAGTCATGTGATGTGTAAAGGTGTGATAAAGTCCCAATGTAACTCTACATCTGATATTGTACTTATGTTTCAATTTTTTGCTTCATTTTTGTAACAACTCATGCCTCATAAACATGACGATCTTGTTCTTAGCCACCATCTTGCTCGAGGACGAGCAATAGTCCAGCTTGTTGGGGGAGTTGATGAGTCCAAAATTGAAGCATATTTACCTCTTATTTTTTTATAAGTAGAGTAGGGTTTTTAGTATTTTACTGCGTTTACGCGCACCTTTTATCCTTGTTTCAATAGGATTCCAAATTACTAAGTCTCATATGAACATATCAATTGAGACTATCATATTATGTTGTAATATGATATTTTTAAGTGATAAAAATCATTTAATTGATTTATCTTCGCACCCGGAGGAATTGCTAGCGCGGGGGAGGACTGTAACTACCTCGGTGAATTACGCTCCTAGTTACAAGTCTGGATGAGCGGAAATGGTTGAAATAGTACGGTGGGGCCCAAATGCCACTCACAGGTAGACCTTTCGGCCGTCCCAACCATTCCCAAACATCGAGACAAGAACGGGCGGCGTAATCGGCAGGCGAAGGGATCAACTACATACACAAATGAGTATGTATGCAAGCCACCATACAACAGTACATCAGAGCCATTCCATCTAAAAGAAAGGAAATATAGCAACGCCATACGGCAAGATTCAAATGTCCTAGATAGATATAATAATTTAGGATATCTCCTCATACATCAAACATCAGAGTATCAGGCGGAAGCGGCAAACAAGATCCGAGTACGGATAAGAAGCAAATCAGCATAAGATGCCCCATAAATAAGCACATCCCGCCCACAGATCTCACGGATCCCCGTTCCCGGAATCTCTACACCGAACGATCGTTGCCCACATCGTCCGCCTCCTCCAACCAGTATCCATCTTGTGAGTGTACCTGTTCATCTGAATCAAATAATTTATCGTGTGAGACCCTAAGGGTACTCAACAAGTCTTTATGCCTCTAAAGGGGACACAACCTGGGGTGACGCAATTGCAGCAAAAGATAAACCCTAGCAGTCCTATAGAAACTCGCTAACCATCCGCCTAACCAAAGATAGACGGATGTCCGTGAATTAGTGACAACAGTTATAACAGTAATATCATCAGATCCATCCTCCTCCTCGCTTACCAACGAGGAAGCGGACGAACAACCCCCATCCGTTGGCAATTTTATTAACCATTCCATGAGTGTTGCACTATTTACTAGTCAGTTACTTAGTCAAATTAAAAGCGGTACTTTAGTTATGCTTGTCTATGATCGAGAAACTGTGCTCCAAGTCGTCCATAACCGCGGACACGGATTTCAGAAAGTTTTACCCTGCAGGGGTGCACAAATAGCAACACACACTCGATCAACCTCGGAAAAACCAAATCAAAACCCAACGAGGCATTCATGACAAAGCAATCGCAGGATTCAGAAATATTTCAGGGGGCCACCCCATTGAGTACACCCGCAACGAAGTTAGCTGACTCCGAGATGGACTCAAGGTTTGCGCCAGTGGCTGTAAACGACTGGGAACCCGAAAATGTGACTGGGCTTGTCGATACCGCGAAAACACTCCGCTTACCTAAACAGTACAGGTGCTCCTCGCACAATCATAAATAAAGCAGTAAATCATGGCATAAGTACAGGATAGTAAGTAAAACCTCAAACTAGTTTGTGGCCCCAAGAAATAAGATTGAATCAAGCTCTGGCTCAGGGGGGTCCCATAAGCCTCCCGGATGTGGATAGCGCGAATATTCAAGGAACAGGAATCAAGTACTCGGGGTCCTACGGGACACAAGTGAGCAGGAAAAACCAAATAGCAGATATTGCTCACTGGTGCCACTTTCATTAGTTATCCCATTACTACTCAGGTTAAGTTGTTTAGGTACCTCGTTATCCATCAGACACTCACATACCCTACACATGCTGTTCTACGACTCGCATGGCTCAAACAACTCCTGTAGTAATGGCTCATGGGATGGAGGAACAAGCTTCGGTGGGGTTTAAAAGTAAAGGCTATGCAATACTTGGGATTCAGTTTAATGCAATCGCGACTCAATGATGCAAGAATAAGATAGAGGCAATAGGTACTGTATGTATGCAAGCATGTGGTAGTGCTTGCCTGGCAGCTCAGTTGAAGCGAGAGAAGGATCTGGGTAGTGCTCCTGGGTCTCTTGATATATTCCCTGCTTAGTGTCTATTCGAAGAAGAACCAAACAAACAAGGGCCAACATAAATAAAGTGCACAAGCATAGGAATAAAATGCGACAAGCAAACAATCATGCCATGATGAATGATGCACAAATTGCATGGCAATAATGTAGCATGGCATGGGTGAGGTGTAGAATACAAGAATAAATCATTTTATTGAGTTTTGGCCACATTTTATCCTCATATTAGTTGCTGTATATATTATATTTATATGATGCATGCTGCAAAACAGAACATAGACTGCATAAACAGAAAGGTCTCGTCGAGCTGATCATTTTAGACATATCATTTGTTAAATTTGGAGTTATAAAACAAAAGTTATTAATTAATTAAGAAAAGGGCATTTTATTGTAATTTAATTCAACTTGAAATTTTAAGTGTTCCAAATATATTTTGGATGGCATATTTGAAATCCTCACATTTTTCTGATCTAAAAACATATATCATTTGTATTATTTGGATTTGTATTTTAAAAGTTATTATAAATCTGATTTGATTTTGAATTTGAATTAAATTTGAAAAGATTTGAATTAAAACCGAAAACAGAAAAGCTTTTCCTACTCAGGCAGACCTAGCCACTGCCGCTGACAGGTGGGGCCAGGTCGACTGGGCCCAAGACGCGCACAGAAAAGGGGGGGGGGACTGCGGGTTGATGGAACCAAGTGCCGGGAGCCTTTTTGCAAAATGGCAACAGCCACAGACAGGTGGGTCCGGAGGGGTCGCGGGTTGAGGAAACGAAAAGGAAGGGGTTTTCTGTAAAACGGCGCCGCGTACTGTGGATCTTCCCTGAACTTTCTGACGATAGACGGCGTTCGACAGGCGGGGCGCGACGCAGGGTTCGAACCCGCAACCTCGCGTGCGCGCGCGGCGGCGGCTACCGCTGCGGCTCGAAGGGGTTGTTGGTAGGTTGCTGTGGCGCGGCTAGGTAAGGTGCTTGGTGGCGTAGGAACTGGCTGACGCCGACGAGCCCGACGCACAGACGGCGCTCGACGAAAGGGACGGCGGAGCTAGACGGTGACGGTGAGGCGGACCATGTCAGGGGAGACGGGAGGCTCACCGCGAGGTTGTTGCCGGTGGTGGTTCGGGCGGAGGCGCCGGCGATCGTCGACGAGGCAGGGGCCGAGCGTAGCTAGGGTTCCGTCGGGGCGGCGTCGGCCTGGGGGCTTCTGGTCCTGCTCCTCCTCGCTGGGGCGTACGGAGTTGTTGCAGAGGACCTCCTCGTCCTCCTTGATCACCTCCAACACGCCGCCGGCTTGCAATGAGTAGATGGGGAAGAGGCCGACGGTGAGGTCGTCGGGGGTAGACGGTGGTGGAGAGGGAGAAGGGAGGCGAGGGCAGGGCCCTAGGGGGTGGATCTGGCGAGGCAGAGAGGGAGAGAGGGAGTAGATAAGGACGGGGGAAGGGTAGGGTGCCGTGGGGGAGTGGGGCAGAGAAAGGTGGCTTCGGGTGCCACCTTTCCTCCTCCTCACGTGGTCGAGCTGGGAGGCAGGGGCAGGCGAGGCTGCCAGGTGGGCCAGGGAGTGAGGGAGCTCGGGGTGGGGCTATCCCAGCAGGGAGAGAAGAGAGAGGGTAGGAGGCATGGAGCTAGGGTAGGAGGGAGGCTCGGGCTAGGGTTGTAGCTAGGGTTGGGTGGGAAGAGAGAGGGGTAGATGGTCCAGGGTGGGGCCTGCAGGGCAGAGAGAGAGAGAGAGGAAGGGTGTGGCATGGAGCTAAGTTAGGAGGGGGCTCGGGTTAGGTTAGATGAACTAGGGTTTAGGAGAGAGGGGGGTATGGCTCGGGTTAGGTGAGAGGTGAGATGAGAGGGAGAGGGAGAGGGAGGTGACCATGAACAAGCACAAGGGTTTTGGTTTAGGCAAGACCAAACTAGATCAAACAAAACAAAAAGAAGGAAGATGAATAGATGAGAGAGGGGTGGTTAGGATTGGCTTAGAGCTAGGATTTGGATACTTGCATGTATCTAGCTAGATCAAGCAAAAGAATGAGAGGGAGAGAGGTGAGAGGATGATCCACTCAAAGAATTTCAAATAAAATCCAAATGACTTAGATGTGGTGGTTCTTGCATGGCCCATGCAAATTAATAAATGCCTTGGTTAAATTCTTGTGAAAACAATATTAATAACATGGCATTATTCTCATGCATCCCCAAATGTGGAGTAAAGGCCAAGCAAAAGAATTTGTAGATTTGGATCCATCCTATCTCCCATGAGCTAGGTTAAATACCAAAGAGAATAAAATACAAGCTCATGGATAATGGAATGGTAGAATTATAAAGTGGTGAAAGAAGGGGTGGTGGAGTCAATAAAAGATATGACCCAACTCAACTTGGGCATTTAAACAATATATCAAGCACCAAATACAATATCAAGAGGCAAATACAATTTACAATGCATATGAGAGAAGAACCAAATCAAAAAGGTGTTTTATATGATGCTCAAATGTAAGGTGGCATGATGACATGAGCATGACATAATGATGATGCAACAATTGTATATATGAAGTAGCCATTATATTACTAACCCAAGTAGCATTACAGTTGTTAGACAATTGGGATGCTACAACTCTCCCCCACTAAACAGGAATCTCGCCCCGAGATTCTAGGAAGAAGAAGAAGACTCAAAGAGGGTAGGATAGTTGGCACGGAGTTCATCCTCACGCTCCCAAGTGGCTTCATCAACAGAATGGTGCGACCACTGCACCTTGCAGAACTTGATGGACTTGTTGCGAGTCCTTCTTTCTGCGATCTCGAGGATTTTTGTGGGGTGTTCTTGATAAGACAGATCGTCTTGGAGATTGATTAGCTCATGATCCACGGTCCTGCCGGGATCTTTGAAGCACTTCTTGAGTTGAGAGATGTGGAAAACATCATGGACCTTGAGTTTTTCCGGGAGCTCAAGAGCATAAGCAACTTCTCCTCTTCTTCCACGAATTTTGAAAGGACCGATGTATCTAGGAGCCAGCTTTCCTTTGATACCAAAACGGTGCGTGCCTTTCATGGGAGTGACACGAAGGTAAACGAGATCACCAGGGACATACACCATGTCCGTGTGCTTCCTGTCATAATTGCTCTTCTGGCGACTTTGAGCAATCTTCAGATTTTCAAGAATGATATGCACCTTCTCCTCCGCTTGAGTTACAATGTCAGGGCCAAACCATATTCTTTCTCCTGCACCTGACCAACCAATCGGAGTTCTGCATTTGCGGCCATAGAGAGCCTCAAATGGTGCCATCTTCAGACTTTTCTGGAAGCTGTTGTTGTAAGAGAATTCAGCATAAGGAAGACATTCTTCCCACTTCATGCCAAAAGAGATGACGCAAGCACGAAGCATATCCTCCAGAATCTGATTGATCCTTTCAACTTGTCCTTGCGACTGAGGGTGGTTGTGCTGAAGTTCAACTTTGTTCCCAAAGCATTTTGGAAACTTTCCCAGAACTTGGAAGTGAAGATGCTCCCACGGTCTGAACTGATCTCAAGCGGAACCCCATACAGAGAGACAATTCTGTTGATATAGAGCTCAGCCAACTGAATTCCAGAAATTGTTTCCTTGACGGGGAAGAAGTGAGCCACTTTAGAAAGCCTGTCAATGACAACAAAGATTGCATTGTTGCCCTTCTGCGACCTTGGAAAACCAGTGATGAAGTCCATCTCTACTTTCTCCCATTTCCATTCTGGGGGTTTCAATGGCTGTAGAAGACTGAAAGGTTTCTGATGGACAGCTTTCACTCTGCGGCAGACATCACACTCCGAGACATACTTGGCACAATATCGTTTCAATCCCGGCCACCAATATTGTGTTTTCAAGTCCATGTACATCTTTGTGCTGCCGGGGTGGATAGAAAGAACAGAATCATGCGCCTCCTTGAGAACTTGCTCTCTCAAACCCGGGTAGTTCGGAACAAACATCCGGTGTTCAAAGAAAAGCGTGCCTTGATCATCGACGTGGAAAGACTCATACTTCGGAAGCTGAAGTTTGGAGATGATCTTTTTGGTCTGCGGATCACCAAGCTGACGAGAGCGAACCTTTTCTTCCAAGAGAGGAGTAGCCAGAAGGTTCAGGAGATGCCCTTGTTCCACAATTTCAAGGTTGAGCTGACGGAATTCCTCGCACAAGAGAGGCTGCTGTTCTTCCATCATGAGGTTGTTGACATAAGCTTTGCGGCTGAGAGCATCGGCCATGACATTAGCTTTGCCCGGAGTGTAGTTGATGGTCAAATCAAAATCATTGATTGCTTCAATCCATCTCCTCTGCCGAAGGTTGAGATCAGGCTGAGTGAAGATATACTTCAGACTCTTGTGATCAGAAAAGATTTCACAACGGTTGCCAAGCAAGTAGTGTCTCCATAGCTTCAAAGCAAAGACAACTGCTGCGAGCTCGAGGTCATGTGTAGGATAGTTGATCTCATGCGTCTTCAACTGTCGAGAGGCATAAGCAACAACTTGTTTTTCTTGCATAAGGACCGCACCCAATCCTTGCAAAGAGGCGTCGCAGAATATCTGGAAAGGCTTAGATGTGTCCGGAGGAACCAAGACTGGTGTGGAAGTGAGCTTCTCTTTGAGTGTCTCAAAGCTTGCTTGACATGCAGGAGTCCAAAGGTATTTCTTGCCTTTCTTGAGGAGGTCGGTAAGAGGCTTCGCTATCTTCGAAAAGTTCTGAACGAAGCGACGGCAATAACTGGCCAAACCAAGGAAACTCCGCACTTCTTTGACATTAACAGGAGGAAGCCATTCAACAATTGTCTTCACAGTTTCTGGATTGACTGCAATGCCCTTAGAAGAGATGACGTGACCAAGATAGGTTACTTGAGGCAGCCAAAACTCACACTTGGAGAACTTTGCATACAAGCGGTTCTCACGAAGCTTGTTTAGGACACACCGAAGGTGTTCTTCATGCTCTCCCTTTGACTTTGAATAGACTAGGATGTCATCCAGATAGACCACAACGAACTTATCAAGATACTCCATGAAAACCGAGTTCATAAGCCTCGAGAAGGTAGCAGGTGCGTTGGTGAGACCGAAAGACATGACCGTGTACTCATACAGGTCATAGCGGGTGGTGAAAGCTGTTTTAGGAACATCTTCCTTGCGAATCTTGATTTGGTGATAACCACTTCTCAAGTCAAGCTTAGAGAACACCACAGCTCCAGCTAGCTGATCGAAGAGATCATTAATCCGCGGAAGGGGATATTTATTCTTGATGGTTTTAGCATTGAGAGCCCGATAGTCAACACAAAGTCTATCAGTCCTGTCCCGCTTCTTCACAAAGATTGTTGGGCTACCCCAAGAAGAAGTACTGTGTTGAATGAAACCCAACTTCTCTTGTTCATCAAGCTGACGTTTGAGTTCAGCCAACTCAGTAGGACCCATTTTATAAGGCCGCTTGGAGATAGGAGCCGTTCCAGGTTCAAGCTCAATTACAAACTCAACCTCACGATCCGGAGGCATACCCGGCAACTCTTCAGGAAAGACATCTGGGAACTGACAGACCACCGGAACACTCTGAATAGCTTCCATAGCATCATCATTCAGAGCCGCCAAAGAGAAAAGCTGGATAGCAGGAGTCAGACTTGGAGAAAAGACTATATGGCCTTCAGGAATCTTCAGAGAAACTGAGCGTTCAGCACAATCTATCACAGCTGCATTTGCTGTCAACCAATCCATGCCCAAGATGACATCAATGTCAGAATTGCCCAGAACAATTAAGGACGCCGAGAACGAAGAGCCACCAATCTCAATTTGATTGCCATGGCTGATTTTAGAAGCTGCCATCTTTGCTCCAGGAGAAAGGACCATTAACCGTTTAAGGAGAGGATCCAACGCTAACCCATTCTCATTTGCAAACTTGATAGAAACAAAAGAATGCGATGCACCAGAATCAAACAAAACTCGTGCAGGGACTGAGTTAACGGGAAGCATACCCATCACAACTCCAGATGCATGCTCAGCTTGAGCGGCGTTGACACAGTTGGCACGAGCAACAGTAGACCCGGGCTTGGTGTTGATGTTGAGAGCCCGAGGTGGTGGTGCACGAACCAAAGGAGAGCTTGCCGCAGATCTTGGAGGGGGTGGAGGAAGAGCTTTGTTTTTCAACGGACAGTTCCAGTTTTGATGCCCAGAGTCTCCACACGTGAAACAAGCACCAGGTGTACGTGGAGCAACGTAGCCAGGGACTCCGCCAGGCGCTCCAGGGTAGTGGTGGTTGTAGCCCCTGGGAGCAGCAGTGAGGAAGTTTGGTGGCCTTGCCGCGTAGCTTGCAGGTCTTGGTGGAGCCGGGAGCGACGGTGGGGTGTTAGGAACCCAGACACGACGCTTAGAAGGTGCTGACATAGCTGAAGGGCTTGCTGCATCACGGTTGTGTTTCTTTGACTCCTCAAACACTTGCCTACTTGCTTCCTCCTGCAGAGCTGTATGCTGAAGTTCCAGAAAAGACGCTGGCCTTGCATGTGTGATTGCATATTTAATCGACGCATTGAGCCCTTGCCGGAACCTCTTTTGCTTCTTCTTGTCATCGGAGATCTCATCGCCACCATAACGAGAAAGATTCATGAAGTTCCTGATGTAGGTATTGACATTGTCATTTCCCTGCTTGAGGTTGAGAAACACTTCCTTCATCCTTTCCATGAAAATTTCTGACAGATACTGCTCTTTGAACGCTCCAGTAAACTGTTCCCAAGTAGGCTGAAAACCAATACAGTTTGCCTTCAGGTAATTCTCCCACCAGAGAGCTGCATCTCCCTTCAGAAGGTGAGTAGCACACTTTACCCATTCTTGCTCAGGAACATCAGCAGTCTCCAGTAACCTTGACATCTCACGCAACCAATCATCAGCATCAAGTGGTTGATCAGAAACATCAAATTGGCGTGGATTGAACTTCAGGAAGCTTTTGATGTCTCCTCGCTTGGTAGGTGGAGGTAGCGGGGCAAACTCATTCATCCGAACACTTTCTTCAAAACGCTGCTGGTTCTGCTGCATTGCTGCCAAGGCATTGGCGATGTTTGACAACGCGGACCCCAGTTCAGGTGGTATGTCCTCATCAGAACGGCGTGGTGGAGCCATCCTGTGATTGATATAAAACACAAGTCAGTACTATAATGGAGAATAATAATAATCCAAAATAGTACCAAGATGGAATTAACCAAGATTAAAGGATACAATTTACTAAGATGATATTAAAATATCAACAAAGTTCAAAGCACCTAGAAGATATTAAGCATATCGCACACGACTGAAAAGGAGTGTGGTACACAGATATATCAAAGAAAAAAAATCCACAATTTTCGGCATTAAAATACCAATAGATGCGCAAAATCACTTAACGAATCAAGATTAGTGACTCTACCAATTCAATATACAAGAGCGAATGATAAGAGTAGTGGTATGGTCGCGACTCCATCCCGCACTCAAATCATTACTCCGCACATGAATAAGTAGAACACATATCCTAACCCCTTCTTCTCACGATGAACCTAAAGATTAGTAACTACGGAAACGAACACCCCAAACAAGATAACGTCGGATAACAAAGAGTAAGACAGATCGCGGCGATATACAACGAATCAGATAGATCGCGCCGGTTTGCAAAAGCCTGTCGGTATGGAATGTACCAACAGTTGATAACCAAAAGGCCGATTGTGATAACAACTTGGATGCAACAGATAGACAAGGAATTACACACACACACACACACACACAACCTATGGTACTACGGAAACCCAGAACACGTGAATCCTAGTTTGAACTTTAAGAAGAGGATTGAAAACGTTACATTTCCTTACCAGAAATGGGTGGGTGGGTTGGTAAGAAGAAAAGTGGAAGCAGTCCTACTCTCGCGTTTTGTTTTTCCCTAGTATACATAACTACCAAAAATATTTGCTAGACTGACAACGACCATTTGGCTGAGACCCTGAAGGGCGGGATGGCTCTGATACCAATTGTAACTACCTCGGTGAATTACGCTCCTAGTTACAAGCCTGGATGAGCGGAAATGGTTGAAATAGTACGGTGGGGCCCAAATGCCACTCACAGGTAGACCTTTCGGCCGTCCCAACCATTCCCAAACATCGAGACAAGAACGGGCGGCGTAATCGGCAGGCGAAGGGATCAACTACATACACAAATGAGTATGTATGCAAGCCACCATACAACAGTACATCAGAGCCATTCCATCTAAAAGAAAGGAAATATAGCAACGCCATACGGCAAGATTCAAATGTCCTAGATAGATATAATAGTTTAGGATATCTCCTCATACATCAAACATCAGAGTATCAGGCGGAAGCGGCAAACAAGATCCGAGTACGGATAAGAAGCAAATCGGCATAAGATGCCCCATAAATAAGCACATCCCGCCCACAGATCTCACGGATCCCCGTTCCCGGAATCTCTACACCGAACGATCGTTGCCCACATCGTCCGCCTCCTCCACCCAGTATCCATCTTGTGAGTGTACCTGTTCATCTGAATCAAATAATTTATCGTGTGAGACCCTAAGGGTACTCAGCAAGTCTTTATGCCTCTAAAGGGGACACAACCTGGGGTGACGCAATTGCAGCAAAAGATAAACCCTAGCAGTCCTATAGAAACTCGCTAACCATCCACCTAACCAAAGATAGACGGATGTCCGTGAATTAGTGACAACAGTTATAACAGTAATATCATCAGATCCATCCTCCTCCTCGCTTACCAACGAGGAAGCGGACGAACAACCCCCATCCGTTGGCAATTTTATTAACCATTCCATGAGTGTTGCACTATTTACTAGTCAGTTACTTAGTCAAATTAAAAGCGGTACTTTAGTTATGCTTGTCTATGATCGAGAAACTGTGCTCCAAGTCGTCCATAACCGCGGACACGGCTTTCAGAAAGTTTTACCCTGCAGGGGTGCACAAATAGCAACACACACTCGATCAACCTCGGAAAAACCAAATCAAAACCCAACGAGGCATTCATGACAAAGCAATCGCAGGATTCAGAAATATTTCAGGGGGCCACCCCATTGAGTACACCCGCAACGAAGTTAGCTGACTCCGAGACGGACTCAAGGTTTGCGCCAGTGGCTATAAACGACTGGGAACCCGAAAATGTGACTGGGCTTGTCGATACCGCGAAAACACTTCGCTTACCTAAACAGTACAGGTGCTCCTCGCACAATCATAAATAAAGCAGTAAATCATGGCATAAGTACAGGATAGTAAGTAAAACCTCAAACTAGTTTGTGGCCCCAAGAAATAAGACTGAATCAAGCTCTGGCTCAGGGGGGGTCCCATAAGCCTCCCGGATGTGGATAGCGCGAATATTCAAGGAACAGGAATAAAGTACTCGGGGTCCTACGGGACACAAGTGAGCAGGAAAAACCAAATAGCAGATATTGCTCACCGGTGCCACTTTCATTAGTTATCCCATTACTACTCAGGTTAAGTTGTTTAGGTACCTCGTTATCCATCAGACACTCACATACCCTACACATGCTGTTCTACGACTCGCATGGCTCAAACAACTCCTGTAGTAATGGCTCATGGGATGGAGGAACAAGCTTCGGTGGGGTTTAAAAGTAAAGGCTATGCAATACTTGGGATTCAGTTTAATGCAATCGCGACTCAATGATGCAAGAATAAGATAGAGGCAATAGGTACTGTATGTATGCAAGCATGTGGTAGTGCTTGCCCGGCAGCTCAGTTGAAGCGAGAGAAGGATCTGGGTAGTGCTCCTGGGTCTCTTGATATATCCCCTGCTCAGTGTCTATTCGAAGAAGAACCAAACAAACAAGGGCCAACATAAATAAAGTGCACAAGCATAGGAATAAAATGCGACAAGCAAACAATCATGCCATGATGAATGATGCACAAGTTGCATGGCAATAATGTAGCATGGCATGGGTGAGGTGTAGAATACAAGAATAAATCATTTTATTGAGTTTTGGCCACATTTTATCCTCATATTAGTTGCTGTATACATTATATTTATATGATGCATGCTGCAAAACAGAACATGGACTGCATAAACAGAAAGGTCTCGTCGAGCTGATCATTTTAGACATATCATTTGTTAAATTTGGAGTTATAAAACAAAAGTTATTAATTAATTAAGAAAAGGGCATTTTATTGTAATTTAATTCAACTTGAAATTTTAAGTGTTCCAAATATATTTTGGATGGCATATTTGAAATCCTCACATTTTTCTGATCTAAAAACATATATCATTTGTATTATTTGGATTTGTATTTTAAAAGTTATTATAAATCTGATTTGAATTTTGAATTTGAATTAAATTTGAAAAGATTTGAATTAAAACCGAAAACAGAAAAGCTTTTCCTACTCAGGCAGACCTAGCCACTGCCGCTGACAGGTGGGGCCAGGTCGACTGGGCCCAACACGCGCACAGAAAAGGGGGGGGGACTGCGGGTTGATGGAACCAAGTGCCGGGAGCCTTTTTGTAAAATGGCAACAGCCACAGACAGGTGGGTCCGGAGGGGTCGCGGGTTGAGGAAACAAAAAGGAAGGGGTTTTCTGTAAAACGGTGCCGCGTACTGTGGATCTTCCCTGAACTTTCTGACGACAGACGGCGTTCGACAGGCGGGGCGCGACGCAGGGTTCGAACCCGCGACCTCGCGTGCGCGCGCGGCGGCGGCTACCGCTGCGGCTCGAAGGGGTTGTTGGTAGGTTGCTGTGGTGCGGCTAGGTAAGGTGCTTGGTGGCGTAGGAACTGGCTGAAGCCGATGAGCCCGACGCACAGACGGCGCTCGACGAAAGGGACGGCGGCGCTAGACGGTGACGGTGAGGCGGACCATGTCAGGGGAGACGGGAGGCTCACCGCGAGATTGTTGCCGGTGGTGGTTCGGGTGGAGGCGCCGGCGATCGTCGACGAGGCAGGGGCCGAGCTGTGGCGCCCCGCAAAACCACTACTAGAAAATGGCGTTGAATTTAGTGCATTGCATCATCATGACCGCATGCTCATGTCATCATGCCACTTGCATTTAAGCATCGTCATCATCTTGCATTTGCTTGCATAAAACTATTCTCGGAAAAACCTATTTTGTTTTCTAAACGCCCCGTCTTTGTTCAAACATAAAAACCCGGGTCTCCGGATTACTTTGCTTTGTCTAACCACGGTTTGCAAAAGTCCCGTTTGTAAATAATAAAATAGTTATTTTATTTTTAGGGGCAGCCGAACCGGGCCGATCCGACCCAGTTGGCCACCCCTAGTACAAAACCAACGGTCCACCTAAAACCTAGACCTTTTCCTACCTAAACCTAGTCTACCCAACCCCCTCCACCTCACCCCGTCCAATCCCCTTCCTCCACCTCACCTTTCCCTCCACCTCATCACACCCACCGCCACCTCACCAATCCTCTCTCTCACCCCCACTCCCTCTCTCTCACACAGCCCCCACCTATCCCCTCTCTCCCCCCGACAGCCCGGACCCACCCTCTCCCTGGCCCCACCCCACCCAGCGCACCCGCTTGCCAGCTCCCCACCTCCTTGTCCTCGGGTCCCACTCCCCACTCGGCCCCGCTCCTCCCACCTACCGCCTGGCCCCACCACTCCCTCCTCTCCCCCCCACGCTCCCACACCGCACCCACCAACCCCCTGCTCGTCCCCGAGCCGCGCCCGTCCCCGCCGCCAAGTCCGGCCGGTCCCGCCGCTCGCCTTCTTCCCCGCCTTCCGGCGCCGCCACCTCTGCTCGATGCGCCGCCGCGGGAGGCCCCCCTGTTTCCGAGCACACCGCCCCGCCAGCGTCCGCCCGGCGCCGTCGCCTCCTCCCCAGGGCGCCATCGCCGCCTGGGGCTCCCTCCTCCTCAACCTCCCCGGCGCTCCTCACCGCGAGCACCCCGCCACCCCTGGCCCTCCTCTCCCTCAGCCGCGAGCCCACCCCGACTGCGACCCCGCCTCGCTGCTCGCCTCCCCCACCGCGTCGGCCACCCTCGGCAGCTCCCCGCCGCCTCGCGGACTCCCTCCGACCGGCCTCCTCCCGCGTCCCCGCCTCGCCGCCGGGTCCTCCTCTCCTCCTCACCGCCGGCGCGTCCTCCGCCCCGACCCCCTCTTCCTCCCCTCCGGCGCTCTCTCCAGCTCGACCCCGCCTCCGGCGTCCTGCGCGCGTCCTCCGGCCTCGAGCCCCGGCGCCCTCCTCCGCTGGCCGTGGTCCCCGCTTCCTCAACCTCCGGCGCTGCCCCGCGAGCGCCTCTGTCCGCCGCCGCCAGGCCCGCCCCCTCGCCGTCGACCTTCCGTCGACCTTGCCTGCTCGCGTCGCCGGCCAGGCCCCCTCCTCCGTTCTGCCCCTGCCGGCCCATCACCGCCGGAGCCCTGCCCGCTCCCCCCAGCGACACACCCGCACGTGCCGCTGCCGCTTCAGTCTGGCGCCGTCACGGAGTCCGGACGTGTGCACCGCCCTGCGCGACCCGGGCCCTCCGTACGTCACCGAGCCTGCCAGCGTTGCCGCGCGTCTGCCGGGTCGTCTCCGCAACGCCGGCCAAGCTCCTCTGAACCATGCGTCACCAATGCTCGTGTATGAGCATAGTAACCACCAAGATCGACCCCGACCCGATAGAGCCCGAGCGAGCCCGATGAACCATCGATGACCCTCGAAGAACCACCGACAAGGGTATCAAACGCCATGCTCTGCTTCATGAATCCTCATGAACTCCGACGCGGAACCAAGTTCACTACGAGCAACCAAAGCCGGAGCCTTCAAGGTTGTCGGTGGAAACCCAGAGGATCCCCGGACGCCAAGACCGTTGACATGGATACCGAAGGACGCCGAGCGCCAAGCACTTCCTCTCGGACGCCGAGACCCGGAACACCAAGATCTCCGCCGTTGAACGACACGACCCGACGACCGCGGACCCGACAAGATCTTCTCGACGACAAGATCGACCGCTTGGAACCAAGATCTCCGGCACGTCACGACAAGTTCTCCATCTTGTATCCGAGGCCGATCCCGTCGAACCCTGAACCCTGAGACCGACCCCGAACCCCTCGAACCCCAAGATCGCCGAACCCTAATGTGTGCCCCTTTTCTCGAGCCCTATTTTATAAATGTAATATAAATTGTTGCATATTAAATTGTCATATTCGCATGCATATTGTCATGTGGTTTGGGGGGCCTTATGCCGATTCACTTCATAATTAAATATGGGGCCCATATGCGGGCAAATCTAGTCTTATATTGGCCTCATTTAAATTGGTGTAGCGAACCGGTGCTATATTTTGCCATGTTCAAACAACATTTAATTTGCGGGGTAGATAAATAACATGAATCATCTAATTAATTGTCGGGACCCCGGGTTCCGCTTAATATTGCCTAATTGTATCGCACCTTGCCATGTCATACATCATGCATGCATCATGCCTGATTTTCTACCGTAGTATTAAACAGTGCATCCGGTGTTTCTTCTAGTGTTTTGCTTCTTCGCGGATAAGGCCGTTGAGTTGATGTGAGCTTTGCCCCGATCTTCGGATGAACCTTCGGCAATGTTTATCAGGCGAGCATCTTCCCCTTTCTACCTATCTTACTTTTATAGTATTTATTCCCTCCTGTTGATCTATTGCTATCTGTGTTGCGTTGCTCTAGCTTTCGTACCCGTGATATCCCTTGCAGCCTTATATTGCCTTGGACACCTCCTATTACCTGTTGTTTGGTAGATAGTTGGACCTGCGCGTCGTAGTCGCTTGCTCAAGTGCTGCTGCGTGTCGTCAAGTACCACAGTTGTTGGAGGATTGCCGCATGTTTAATGTTGGAGATGATCATGGCTTTATTCATCGTTCACTCTAATTATTGTTTAATAACTAAAATTGAAGTAGGTAAGTAGAGGCACAGGTGGGCAATAGATGTTATTTGGTTGTTAACCGTCCACTTGTGTCCCGTAGGACCCTGAGTACTTGATACCTGTTCCTTGAATATTCGCGCTATCCACATACGGGGGAATTATGGGACCCCCCTGAGCCAGAGCTTGATTCATTCTTATTTCTTGGGGCCACAAACTAGTTTGAGGTTTTATTTACTATCCTGTACTTATGCCATGCTTTACTGCTTAATTTACGATTGTGCGAGGAGCACCTGTACTGTTTAGGTAAGCGGAGTGTTTTCGCGGTATCGACAAGCCCAGTTTTGGGTTCCCAGTCGTTTACAGCCATTGACGCAAACCTTGAGTCCGTCTCGGAGTCATCTAACTTCGTTGCGGGTGTACTCAACGGGGTGGCCCCTTGAAATAATTCTAAATCCTGTGATTGCTTTGTCGTGAAAGCCTCATTGGGTTTTGATTTGGTTTTTCCGAGGTTGATCGAGTGTGTGTTGCTATTTGTGCACCCCTGCAGGGTAAAACTTTCTGAAAGCCGTGTCCGCGGTTATGGACGACTTGGAACACAGTATCTCGATCATAGACAACTATAACTAAAGTAGTGCTATAAATTTGACTCTATAATGACTAGTAATCAGCTTCACTATAACGGAATGGCTAAATAAAACTTCCCACAATTGCTTGTTTGGGTTGTCGCTTGCGACCATTGTACCTGACTCGTAAGTATTGCAACTACAACGGAATGGCTAAATAAAAGTACCAACAACTGCTGGGTTTTTGGGGTTATCTCATGCTATTTGTATCTGATTAGTAAGTGTTGCAACTATAACGGAATGGTTAACTAAAAGTGCCCACTGCTTATTTTATCAGGATGACTATCTATACTTGACTAGTAATTGCTGCAATGATAACTGAATAAATAAAACTGCCAACGGTGTGAGTTCCTCGGTTGACTTCCTCGTTTGGTCTCGAGGGGGAAATACCAGGATGGGTATGCTTGGTGGTAGTATCAGGTTGGTTCTGAATAGGTCTTTCTTGCCCCTCTCTGATAGCCGACAGTTGTATCGAGTCTCTATATGTTATTTAGTGCATGCTGCCGCTGCCGCTCAGTCCACCATACCTATGTAGGCGAGGACCGCCGAATTCTAGCCTCGCCGTGTACTGGCCTCAGTACTGACGCTCCTCTTTTTCCTTTGCCCTTTGTCGGCACCCCTTTTGTTTAAGCAGGTTTTGCGATCGACGTCGTTAGCAGGGTTACCCTTCCGGCTTGTCCTGGGCAGGGTTATGGACGCCATTGGTTATTCTTCAGGGCTCTTAGCCCCATTTGCATCTTTTCCGTAGTCGGACGCTCTATCGATTTCAAGGTGATTTGGATCTTTGTATATTATATCTGTATTCTTGACTCTTTGAGTCGCTGTTGTATATATATCTGTTCTGTGGGTCCCATCGAGGACTGTTGTGTAATGTTATTACTTCGTTTTCCACCCGCACGAAAGTGCCTGGTGGGCACCTTTGAATCGTTTCTATGCGGGTTTGGCGAGTTTCGCTAAAACTTGCATAGGGCCAATTCTGAGGGTGTTACACGAGCGTAGCTAGGGTTCCGTCCGGGCAGCGTTGGCCTGGGGGCTTCTGGTCCTGCTCCTCCTCGCTGGGGCGTACGGAGCTGTTGCAGAGGACCTCCTTGTCCTCCTTGATCACCTCCAACACGCCGCCGGCTTGCAACGAGTAGATGGGGAAGAGGCCGACGGTGAGGTCATCGGGGGTAGACGATGGTGGAGAGGGAGAAGGGAGGCGAGGGCAGGGCCCTGGGGGGTGGATCTGGCGAGGCAGAGAGGGGGAGAGGGAGTAGGTAAGGACGGGGGAAGGGGAGGGTGCCGTGGGGGAGTGGGGCAGAGAAAGGTGGCTTCGGGTGCCACCTTTCCTCCTCCTCACGTGGTCGAGCTGGGAGGCAGGGCAGGGCAGGGGCAGGCGAGGCTGCCAGGTGGGCCAGGGAGTGAGGGAGCTCGGGGTGGGGCTAGCCCAGCAGGGAGAGAAGAGAGAGGGTAGGAGGCATGGAGCTAGGGTAGGAGGGAGGCTCGGGCTAGGGTTGTAGCTAGGGTTGGGTGGGAAGAGAGAGGGGTAGATGGTCCAGGGTGGGGCCTGCAGGGCAGAGAGAGAGAGAGGAAGGGTGTGGCATGGAGCTAAGTTAGGAGGGGGCTTGGGTTAGGTTAGATGAACTAGGGTGTAGGAGAGAGGGGGGGTATGGCTCGGGTTAGGTGAGAGGTGAGATGAGAGGGAGAGGGAGAGGGAGGTGACCATGAACAAGCACAAGGGTTTTGGTTTAGGCAAGACCAAACTAGATCAAACAAAACAAAAAGAAGGAAGATGAATAGATGAGAGAGGGGTGGTTAGGATTGGATTAGAGCTAGGATTTGGATACTTGCATGTATCTAGCTAGATCAAGCAAAAGAAGGAGAGGGAGAGAGGTGAGAGGATGATCCACTCAAAGAATTTCAAATAAAATCCAAATGACTTAGATGTGGTGGTTCTTGCATGGCCCATGCAAATTAATAAATGCCTTGGTTAAATTCTTGTGAAAACAATATTAATAACATGGCATTATTCTCATGCATCCCCAAATGTGGAGTAAAGGCCAAGCAAAAGAATTTGTAGATTTGGATCCATCCTATCTCCCATGAGCTAGGTTAAATACCAAAGAGAATAAAATACAAGCTCATGGATAATGGAATGGTGGAATTATAAAGTGGTGAAAGAAGGGGTGGTGGAGTCAATAAAAGATATGCCCCCAACTCAACTTGGGCATTTAAACAATATATCAAGCACCAAATACAATATCAAGAGGCAAATACAATTTACAATGCATATGAGAGAAGAACCAAATCAAAAAGGTGTTTTATATGATGCTCAAATGCAAGGTGGCATGATGA
The DNA here is from genome assembly GCA_916181665.1 of Avena sativa. Taxonomy (NCBI): domain Eukaryota; kingdom Viridiplantae; phylum Streptophyta; class Magnoliopsida; order Poales; family Poaceae; genus Avena; species Avena sativa. The sequence goes on along the minus strand of OV702280.1, from coordinate 343,482,907 downwards.
CATGAGCATGACATAATGATGATGCAACAATTGTATATATGAAGTAGCCATTATATTACTAACCCAAGTAGCATTACAGTTGTTAGACAATTGGGATGCTACAAGGACACATGGCACATAACGACCACTGGTACGGGCGGATCCCGCTCGTACCGCCCGCTCGTGTCTCGTCAATACTTCCACCTCGCGAAGACGGATCTGAGATCCGATAGTCACAGAAACCTCCAACCACGAAAAACCACACCAGAAAGGGATTTGGAGGAGGAACTTGGAGAAGGGCAAATCTTTACTGCTTCACAGATCATTGGAGGGCAACGCTTCATACCCTTCATCATCAACCGCTGCATCACCATCACCATTACTACCCCTATCCTCCATACATTAGATCCTGTTGTAATTCCAGATTCAATTGTGATTTGCACTAGATTCGTTCCTATACTTTCTTCTATCCATTTGATTATGATGATGTTGTTGATTTCTTTCATGTGTGAGTAGTTTCCTTCATTCTTGGGGAGATGGAGAAACCCTAGCATTATTATGAAATGAAATAAAGATGATCTAGTACTTATGTCTATGATCTACTGATCTATGATGTGTGTTTGATATCTCTCTTTAGATGATATGTGTAGTCGATCACATATCATTTTCCTTCGGGTATTTAGACGTGTTTGGAAGTGTGTCTGGAGCTATTGTGACTAGAAGCATGGGCGGACGCAGGGGCTGGCCGGACGGGCCGCGGCCCACCCAGAATTTTGGGATTTTTTTGACCCCTAATTATCTCATCTCGAGCGAGCGGAACGAGTGGTGCTGGCCGGCTCGTCTGTACGCGAGGGAAGGACGGGAGGGGCCAGAAGACGGACGGCCGATGGCGAGCCGCGCGGCGAGACCAACCACCGACGGCGGGCGGGCGGCGCTTCCTCCTCGGCGCATCCCCTCCTCCGACAGCGCCTCCTCCTCGACCCCCCACTCCTCCTCCGCTTGCCCCTCTGGCCCCGCCGCGGCTGCCCTCCGCCATCCCGCCGGTCCTCCCCTCCGGCGCTCTCCGGCGAGGACTGCGCGCCACTGCTGGCCGAGTGGCCGGTCGACTGGACTCCGGCCGCCTCCCCTGCGCGCCACTGCTGTATGCTGGCCGAGTGGCTGCATCGACTGGGACTCTGGGAGAGGCAGAGGCACAGGCTGCATCTAGGTATAAATTGGGCCTTTTTTTTATTCAATTTCAAATTGGTTTGCTACACCAAATTTGTATGATGTCTAAGCCACTAAATTGTCGAATTTGATTCCTAAAGTAATTGTCTACAATTTTATGCCATATTGTTAATATGTTTTATTTGGTAATTGTAGAATTGGATATGAAGAGGTAAAACCACATTGCGACACTTTTCAAGAAACATGAAGCAAATAAGATTGCACCTTCTTTATCACCGTTGGTGGTACATGATGAACAAATTGAAGATGTTGGGCTTTGGTTGACATGTCTTGATTCCACACCTCCGATCCAATCCGATACCGATATTGAGGAAGATGCAATACCACATCCACCATCACCCCAACAACCTTCTACAAGGTCATATGATTCTCATTTCCTTCCATATGATTAGGGAGAAAGGATTACTATTTCAAAATATAATGCTAATGATCAAGATGATGTTCGGAGAGGATATATATTGAAAGGTGCATGCCAACCATATGAGCACTCTTTCCCAACCAGAAAAATACAGGGTAAAAATCGACACTTCAACCCCGTTTGGTTTCTTAGGTACAATTGGCTTGAATATAGTATTGGAAAGGATGCCGCGTTTTTCTTTGTATGCTACTTGTTCAAAGCAAGATCAAATGGAGGGCCTAGGGGTGATCCCTTTGTTAGAGATGGTTTTAGAGATTGGAAAAGACCCGAAGCATTTAGGAAACATGTGGGTGGTGTTAGTAGCATTCACAACGAAGCTTATGAGAAGTATAACTTATTTGTTGCACCCAACACCAAAATTGATAATGTTCTTGTGAGGGTGTCTAACAAGGATCTACTTCTTTACAAGACAAGGCTAACTCATTCTATTAGATGCTTGAGGTTTCTTTTGAATCAAGGATTGGCATTCCGTGGACATGATGAGAGTGAAGAATCAAGCAACCGGGGGAATTTTATTAAACTTCTCAAATGGCTTGCTAAAAATAATGAAGAAGTTGATAAGGTTGTTTTGAAGAATGCTCCGGGAAATTGTATCTTGAATAGTCCTAGGATACAACATGACATTATTGAATGTTGTGCGGTGGAAACTACAAGACTAATTATTGAAGATCTTGATTGTGACCACTATGCAATTCTAGCCGATGAGTCTAGTGATGTTTCTCACAAAGAACAACTTGCTCTTTGCTTGCGTTATGTTGATAAATTGGGAAGAATATGTGAGAGGTTACTTGGAGTAGTTCATGTTTCCGATACTACTTCATTGTCACTTAAGGATGCAATTTTATCCTTGCTAAAAGATCATCATTTGAGTCCCACTCAAATTCGTGGACAAGGATATGATGGGGCTAGCAACATGAAGGGTGAGATTAAGGGGTTGAAAACATTGATCATGAAAGAGTCACCATCTTCTTATTATACCCATTGCTTTGCACATCAACTCCAATTGGTTATTATTGCGGTGGCAAAAGACAATGAAGCATGTGTTTGGTTTTTTGATCATGTTTCTTACTTGCTCAATATTATTGGAGTTTCTTGCAAGCGTCATGACATGATTCGAGATGTTAGAGCTCAAAAGGTTTTGGAAGCACTTGAAATTGGCGAAATTGAAAATGGAAGTGGATTAAATCAAGAAATGGGTTTGTCTAGACCCGGTGATACTCGGTGGGGTTCTCATTTTAAAACCATTCTACACATTGTTGACATGTATCCCACAATTATTGAAGTGCTTGTTAGGATTGGGAAAGATCCTTCACAAAAGAGTGAGTGGACAAGAATACGTGGAGTTGCCGCGGCTTTCGAATCATTTGACTTTGTTTTCAATCTTCACTTGATGCTTGTTATTCTTGGCTATACAAATGACTTGTCTCAATCCTTGCAAAAGAGGGATCAAGATATTGTTAATGCAATGGCACTTGTTAGATTGGCAAAGGATCAAATGCAACGTATGAGGTCTCAAGGATGGGAGGAATTTCTTGCAAAGGTGACATTGTTTTGCAACAAACATGGTATTGAAATTGCTTCACCGGAAGATAATTATGTGGCTCATGGAAGATCACGTCGGTATTATGAAGTACAAACAAATGATGATCGCTATAGAAGAGAAGTGTATCTTGGTGTTGTTGACCAAATTATTCAAGAGCTTGACAACCGGTTTGATGAGGTTAACATGGAGTTGCTTATTTGCATATCGGCTTTGAATCCCGTGAATTCATTTGCTTCTTTTGATAAAGAAAAGGTAATGAAACTTGCCAAATTTTACCCCGATGACATAACAAGTGTTTATTTGATGAGACTTGAATTTCAACTTGATACTTTTATTGAAGATATGAGAAGAGATGATAGGTTCAAATGTGTAAATCATCTTGGTGAGCTCTCTATTAAGCTTGTTGAAACAAAAAAGCATCTTGTTTATGATATAGTCTACTTGCTTCTCAAATTGATATTGATCTTACCCGTGGCAACCGCTAGTGTTGAAAGGGTATTTTCTGCAATGAGTCTTGTGAAGAACAAGTTGAGAAATAGCATGGGTGATGATCTTTTGAACTATTGCTTAGTGATATTTATTGGGCGAGATGTGTTCTTAAAGGTAAGTGAAGAAGATATAGTTGACACTTTTATGACAATGCGAGAACGTAGAGTTCCCAAATAGCTATCTTGATGTCATGTAACTATTATGTTATATTGTAAGACTCACTTGATATTTTGGACTATTTGTATTGAAATGATGAACTAGAATGTTGTGAATCAATTATCTACTTATTATTCGTTTGGCATTTTTTCATCGCACAAGTTCTAGTGTTGAAATTTTTTTTTGAAGCGTGCCCACCCCGCATTTCTTTGCTGCGTCCGCCACTGACTAGAAGCACCGGTTAGCAACCTGCACGATCGAAGGAGGAATAAAGAGATATTCACTAAGCTAATTATGATATCCACGGGAAGACCCTTAATTGCGGTCGTTTGTATGGGTGATTGCTCTCAGCCATCGCAGTGGTTATTTAGAGATGACCTCATTCTTGTATCAACAAAATGGCTTCCTACGAGCCTTATAGTGAACATCTTATTATAAAGCTCTCTTCATACATGTCATGACATAAGAAATATGTTATCCTAATTATGACTAATTACAACATGCTAGTGGTGTATCCTAGATCATATCCCCGAGAACACTTCATCCTTATTTAGTTTAACCACCATTCCAAATGCTTCCATCGCTTGTTTTATTTACTTTTCCGCATTCAACCAAACACCTTTCAAACACCCTTTACTTAAAATCAAAGGCAGCTTACAAGTAGCCTTTGGTAGACAGTGATGAGGAGTATAAAGACCTTAACCAAATAGCTCTCCGTGGGTTCGATACTCTTATTTCGAAACTAGCTACTATCGATCTGTGCACTTGCATCCATCACCCCTCGACACACTAACGTATCTAGTACTCCCTCTGCCTCAAAACATAAGGCATCTAAGGACCGGTGAAAAGTCAAATCTTACTAACTTTGACCAAATATTTAGGAAAAAATATGTATATCTACGTTATGGAATGAACATATTAAGAAAATATACTTTGTGATAAATCAATTGATATTGATTTGGTATTGTAAATATTTTATATTTCTGTGTATAATCTTGGTCAAACTTAGAAAATATTAACTTTTGACTAAACCTTAGACGTCTTATATATTGGGACGGACGGAGTAGATTCCATGAGTTACCAAGTTCGAACGTTTCATTTGGAATGCATGGAAAATGTTTTGTAAAAAAAGTGCATAGCATAATAGGTAGGACGTGACCGGAATCGGGAAAGGCATGACCTTCGTAGTAATCTTGCTTCCCACGCACATCCATATTAAGGACCGGGTTCAAGACTTGAGCGTTAGGCTTTGGAACATGATCCGTTATAGCAAAAAAAAACTTTAAGGCGTGACTCATGGTATTACCGAAAGTAAGGTAAAGGTCTTGGTCAAGCATACCCTCTATCGTACGTGTGGGTAGAGTTGGACACCTTTGCATGGTTAAATCGAAAAGCCATATCCATATTTTCATACGACTTAGTAATGAATTTTGATCGTTATTGAGAAAATTAACCTAATCGTAAAACTTGGTAATCAAAGTGCGTTTAGGATTGCTTCCTACGGGTTGACCAAAGAGGTGATTCTAGTTGACAGGTTCAGCTGATTATGATTAAGATTAGATGGATGTCGATTGATGTTCAATAAAATTAGAGAGACCACCCTCTTATCCCCTTTTAAATGCCCGATTAGATGAGCTTCCTACTCCTACTTAATTTATAAAGAAAGATTGCTTTACGCAAATGCAAAAAGATTTTTTTTCAAACCTAAGCACCTAGCTAACTGGTTATCTTCGCCTAGAATCTATGGATCAGGATGTCACCCTTATGTTTTAGACCTCTTAGTCCATTTATTAACTTTGCTATGTATATTTTTCTTTCGTTGATTGATATATACGGTTAGTGACCTCGACCTGTTTGTAATATTTTGTTTTTTGCTCTGTTATGAGCTAGTATTACTTTTTGCGATAACTGCCGTGTTACCGATTCTCTTATCGTAAGGGCTCTGAGTTTTAAGTTAGAGCTGTCTCAGACGAAAATCTGACATTTGTTTAGCCCCGGGTTGTCGCACCCGTCTCCCTTGCTGCAAAGGTCCATGATCTGGTCATGCATCTAAAAAAAGTCCCTGGTCATGCCATTTCGCACCATCGGCCTGCAGAATAGGAGTATCTACAAGGTTGCGTTCCAAAAGAACGGCCTGGAAATGCAACGATACACCCCTAACTCACTTAATTGACACATCTGCATATGAATTTGGTCCAGTCACGTTCTCCTAAACACGCTCAACAAAACGGATTAGGACCCCTCTTTAGCAAAGAACATATATAAATGTTCATCCGAAACAATATAATGGGCCATGCGTTACTCTAGTATACTGTCTGAATTACTCTAGCAATGCATTACTAGTGTACTGTCTGAATTCTCTAAAGCAACCGGCGAGCATGCCTCTCCGCAGAGACGAGCGAGGCGTCGTCGACGACGGGCCCACAGAGTGTGCCGTCGGGCTTCATGTTGTAGTAAGCGCTGACGAAGACCACCCTCGTCCGGTCCTCGGTAGCCGTGAAGTCGAGCACGCCGCGCTTGTACCCGCCAGTGCCACTGGATTCGTAGGGGACCTTGACGCGCCCGCTCGCCGCGTACGCCTCGACGGCCAGGGACCCCTCGCACCCGTCGGCTCCGTCCCCGACCGAGAACTCCATCCTGTACGCCCGCCCCGGCACGGTGCCCACTTCCTGCACGAGCGCGCTCTCCGCGCCGGACACCAGCTCGACGGCCCGGGCGCCCCGCGGCACGGCGTAGTGCGCCGCGTCCACGTACTTGACGGACTTGGTCGTCGAAAGGATCATCCACGGGTGCAGCGGGGAGTAGCCGTCCTCGTCCATGGGCGGCACCAGCACACCCCACGCCGTGTTGGGGAAGATGTACGGGCCCTCCTCGAAGTCCCCATTAGCCAGCATGTTGTCTGCGTTGCGTTGAGGCGGCAGGAGAGTCCTGACGGCAAAGGCGTCGAGGAGGGGTCCACATGCCGCGTCCTCGTCGGTGACGCCGGGGTTACGGACGACGAGCGACACGACGCCGTCCTTGGCCTGGAACGCCCACGAGTAGGAGTCCCAGCCGCTGCTGGTGTACACCGTCTGGATCGGGAGCTCGTCGGAGTCGGGCGCGACCGTCACGTCCAGCTTCGCGGCCTGCGCGCAGGTGCGGGCCGCGCTGAAGGTGACGGAGTAGTGCGTTCCCGGCGTCACGCTGAGCTGCTGCTGGACGGAGGCCCCGTTGCCCAGCCGCACGGCGTAGGCGCCCTCCGGGACCGGCAGGACCATGTCCCCCTGGTTTTGGCCCGAGATGATGTACTCCACGCTCCCGGCGATCTCCCAGCACGGTATCGCGTAGCGCCCCGTCACCCTCGTCCCGTTCATCTCGGACTTGCTCGGCGCTTGCTCGAAGTTGCCATTCGGCAGAAGGCCTGAGCGGAGAGTAGAACCATGACATGGCTTGATTATTTAGCTTGTGAGACCCGAGCGAGAGTGCACCAGAAATGAAATATGTACTTATAACACAGTTTGCAAGCTCTACTGCTTAGAAGAAAAAAAAGGTTTCGAAGCTCTCACCATCGGTGATGGCCGAAGCCCCTCGAGCAGCCATGCAAACGAGCAGGAACATCGCGATGCAACGGGAACCTTGCACCATCTCTGTATAGCTTCTCATCTGCAGTCTCACGGCACAGGAAGACAGGAAGTGATCAAGTGACGCACTTTGAACACTCGATTATACAGTATGATCAGAGTTTCAGGAAGTGTACGCACTACTCCAGTGGTGTGCCTCCAGTTATAGATGAGATTTCGTGCTCATTGATTAAGGGTATCGAGGCAGAAGTTATTTCCAAGTTGACCACTGCGTTGTCGATCGGCAGGATCGAGACAACTATAGCAAGCATCGAAATGCCACGGGATGGGCCGCTCTGCCCTCGTTTGCTCGCAATCGGTGACATCAGCCCCAATGAGCTTGCAAAGGGTTACAATCTTTTTTCCAAATCTTGTAGGGCGTGTTTGCTTCCGCCCACCCCATGAAGGCCTTTCTCGCACCCGACGGTAAAAATTGAGCCCGTTTGATGGCCTTAGTCGTAACCTGATTTTGTACAATAATACTTGTTTTAAAGCAGGCTAAAAGTTAGTTCACTGAAAACGTTTAAATCAAGCGTTTCTATGGGGACAGTACCTGGCGAGCCAAGGCTCAGCACGACAAGTGCACGTGTGGGGCGTGGCGCATTGAGAACTCGCGTCATAAATCCTCTCACCGCTCACTCACCATTCTCCACTATCCTCACCGACAACCGAACCTTCTTCTCTTTCCACTCACCGTCACCGGTTCATCTACCGCCGGCAGATCGAAGATCACCGCAAGGGCCGAAGACGGTGGTAGATCGACAACGACCGTTGTGCTTTCTTCTGTCGCCAGGGCATCCTCGTATAATCCATTCATTGAGAAACATGCCATTTGAAAACACACCATTCATTGAAAAACAATAGTAGATTTGGATACACGAGGCCTTTCCGAAACCGTTGGTTCTTTGATTTCCGACCCGACGCAGTTCATAAAGTGAACCCAAGCATGTCTCATCAAATCCCACATCTGACACTTCACCAACCAGATGAGAGAGAAGTTGACCATCTACTGTGGCATGCAACTCCTTCTCTATTGATGAAGTCTCAGAAAAACCCGAGACTTTAGGAGTAACCGTTAAACGGTCAACCTTCATGTGTCTCAAAACAGAACTAGACAAATTTATTTCATTTATAGAATTACCCAAGCTAACACCAACATTGGAAAGCTTATTAACAATTAAAGGAGTAGAAAACGAAAGGAAGAATTTCGAGGAGTTCTTAGTACCCTGCGAGTCGAGATTCTTCTCAGCCTTTCTGCGCATAGCCTTTCCCAAGGAGTCTTCGTCAGTGGCCGACGCCCCAAGGGCATCCAGACCATGGCGAGTACTCCTACGAGATGGTGTCCCGACCGCCGCAGCATTGATAGCTACTGCCGCAACATCAGAGGAAGCGACCAACCCCTCTCTGGGTCAGTCCTCCCCTAGTGTGACGCCCCTCCTGGGCCTGAGCAGCGGCGATGTCGGTGAAGTCTTCCTGGTCCAGAGAGCCCCGCAGCCCGCCAGAGCACAACCCCTCCTGAGCCAGTCCAGCAGGCTCCTCCGATGGCCCCGCGTATCTGGTCACAGACGGACCAACATCCACAACAGTCCCCGGCGCTAGGGCCTCCGAAGCCAGCGGTGGCCCTTCCTGCCGGGCCACGGCACAAGGTCCTCTGAAGCCAGCGGCCTCCAAAGTCAGCAGCCCCTCCTGGGACGGCAAGTCACCGCCCTGGGCTGGCAGCACCTCCCGTCTGTCCGCACACGTGACCTTACCCTGTCCTTGAGCAGGGTACACCGTCTTCACCTGCTCCATTGTCGGCAACAGACATTGCACGTATAGCTTTGCACCACAGCCATCGGAGGACGACCCCATCGATGGAGCAGCAGCCCGAGCAATTATTCTACTGAACATATTCGGTCTTCCCCGCACCGGAGAGGCCTCCAGTAGAGTAGGAGGCAGGCCTGATTCGCTGCCAGCCGCATTCAGAGCCACCTGCAATTGTGACTGAGTAATCCTAGGCGATGGCGACAACGAACCCCCTTGTAGTGGAGAATCAACAGGTAGAGCATCCAACAGTTCTTTGCCGCGGGGAGTGGTGGGATTGGCGTTAAATGGAGTTACTGCCACCACCTGTAAAGTAGTCTGCCTAGAAGTGGACGGTGTAGTCGCAGATCCAACTGACTGATCATTGGACTTCCCATCCAACGTCGCTGGAACCACCAGTTCTGACGTATCCATAGCATCCTCACCATTGTTTCCAGCACCATCATCTTCTGAATCATCCTTATTCCTCCTCCATAAGTTTGGCGAGAAATCTAGTTCCGGCACATATCCCTCTGGCTCCATCCGAAAACGCAGCTCATAGCCCTTGAGATCAACCACAACATCGGAAGTAAGGTAATAGCCCATAGAATCACGCTTCTCCTTAAACACCGCTAAATCAAACATGGCAACAAAAATATGGACCACTCCCCTCCGCCTCAGACTTAGAAGATCCACATCCAGAGTTTTTCCCATGAGTGAACCCACCACCCACAAGCCAAGGAAGGAGCGCAAAGAATGGGGGCCCCCCTCGACATATAACCAGACCTTCTCCAGCTCACATTTGTGAGGCACCTCCTGCGTCTTATAAGGAGTAACAGACAGCTGGGTCTTACCAAGAGGCGTAGAAAATTGACTCCCATCCACTCTGTCCAAATCTTCAGCACTAGGAAAACTGACTAAAAAAGCATTATCCCCATAACTGAGAGCCTCCCACTTCCACTGAGACCGGACAGGGCACCTCCGTTCAATATGTTTTGCACCACCTCCGATGTGACAGCTTCACCGGACACCTGAACCAGAGCAATAGGAGTCTTACTAGGCCCCTCAACCTTGCGAACCACAGAATCCGGAACTTGTGCAAACAAAGTCAGATTATGCCCCACTCCAGTCATAGATGCAACAAGAAACGGTGGAGGGTACACAAAAGGCTGCTGCCCCACCAAATTTGGTTGTTGCTGAAACTGATGCTGAAGTTGAGGTTGTTGAACCTGCGGCTGCGGTTGACTCAGAACCTGTTTCTTCTTCTTCTTATGTGTGGCATCCCGCAAAACCACTACTAGAAAATCGCGTTGAATTTGTGCATTGCATCGTCATCATCATGCATTGTTTGCATAAAACTATTTTCGCAAAGCCCGTTTTGTTTTCTAAAACGCCCCATCTTTATTCAAACATCAAAACCGGGTCAACGGATTATTTTTGTTTGTCTGCTACCGGTTTGCCAATGGCCTGTTTGCAATAAATAAAATCTTTAATTATTTTAATGGGGCAGTCGAACGGGCCGAATGACCCGAACGACCACCCCAGAAAATATAATCGGTCCACCTAAAAATCCTACATCTACCCAATCTAACCTACCCAACCCCCTCCACCTCACCCCACCTATCACAGGCTGCCACCTCACCTTGGCCATCCCCCCACCAACCACACTCTGCCACCTCATCCTCCCTCCCTCAGCTTTTCCCCACCTCACCCAGCAGCCCCCCTGGCGCACACCACACGCACGCACACTGCCGCCTGGGACCCACTCTCCACTAACCACTCCCACCCCACGCGCCAGTCAACCCTCCACCCTGGCCCACCCCTCTGGCCCCACCTGCCCCGTCGCCCCCGCTCTCTCTCTCTTCTCCCTCTCTCTTCCACGCGTGCCTCCCTTCTCTCTAGCTCTCCCTGGCGCCGACCCCGCCTCGCCGGTCCTCTTCCTCCGGCCCCCTCGCGCGCCGCCAGCCCTCCGTCGCGCTCCCTCCTCCCTCCGCCGCCTCCCCGTCTGCCGCGCCTCCGCCGGAGCGCCGCCCGTCTGCCGCGCCTCCGCCGCCTCCGCCCCGCTTCCGCGGCTCACCCCGCCGGCGACCGCTCCCTCGGCCGCTCTCCGCCTTCCGAGCCACCGCTCGCCCTGAGCTCCGCCGGCGCCGGCCCGCCTCCGAGCCGCGGCCGCTGCCGCTTCCCCCTCCGCCCCTACCGGCGACACCGAACCTCGCCGGCGCGTCTCCCGCCTCGACTCCGTCGGCCGTCCGCGACCTCTGCCCTTCCCCTTAGGCTCTTCGTCGCCAGCGACTGGCCGCGCCCGAGCCGGCCGTCGTCCCGCTGGACCACCGCCCCCTGCATCCCCGCGTTCCCCCGAGTCCCGGCGCCTCCACCGCTCCTCCCCCTGCCGCGGCGTCGCCCTGCTCAACCGCCGCCCGGCCCGTCCGTCCTCGCCGTCCCCGTCGGCTCCGCCCAACCTCCGCGCCGCCGGTCCTCGCCCCGGCGCCACCTCGGCCCCCTCTGCCTCTCGAGCCCGGTCGGCGAGCTCCTCGGCATCGCCATCGACCTCTCCGTCGGCAACCTCCTCTGCACCGTCGCTCGTGCGGGACAGCGCCGCCACCTACGCCTATCCGTTGCCGTCATCCTCCTGCCGTCTGGCGCTGCGTCCGGGCCCGTGCGCCCCTGTTTTGCCTCTGTGTACCACAAGCACCTTGTTTGCTGGCATTGTTGCCCTGTTGTGGACCAGGTTTTTCCCCAATCTGTGGATATGTTGATATCCAAGGCGAGCGTTTTGCCGCAGAACGACACGACCTTGCATGAGATAAAGTGATGCATGTCTGATGCGGCAAGGCCTCCCGTTGACAAGAAACCCGAGTCCGACCCCGACAACCGAAAACGCGGAACCGACAAGGTCGCCTACCAGGACGCCCGTGCGACAAGATCTACTCCACGGATCCCAAGTGCAGCCGCTCCCGAAGACCGATCACGGATCCGGTGGCCGAGACCCTGAACGCGAAGGTCCTCTTCACGCAACGCCCAGTACGCCGACATGGAACCGACCAGTTCGTCGAGAACCGCTCCCGGACCCGATGACCGCCAAGATCGCCTACTCGGGACGACAAGTTCTTCACCCCGAACGCCAAGACCGATGCGATGGCGCGGACCCGACAAGACCCTCGCAATGGCAAGACCGACCCCGTGGGACCCGACAAGATCTTTGCGACGACAAGAACAGCATCGACCCGGAAGAATCCGACGCGCCCCGACACCGACCCAAGTCCTGCTTCCCGGACGCGACAAGAACTACCCCCGGTATCCGAGAACGATCCCGGAGCCCGAGAACGTCCCGTCGAACCCTGGACCCTGAGACCGACCCTGAACCCTGGAACCCCAAGTTCGTCGAGACCCCCCTAATGTGTGACCTCTTATCCGAGAACTCTATTTTATAATATAATAACAACTTGTCGCATAATAATTGTCTCGCATGCATACATTCATGTGGTTTGGGGGCCTTATGCCGATTCACCTCTAATTAAATATGGGGCCCATATGCGGGCAAAGCCAGTCGTATATTGGCCTCATTTAAACTTGTGTAGCGAACCCGTATTATCTTTTGCCATGTAAAACAACATTTAATTGCGGGGTAGCTAAACAACTTGGACCATTTAATTAAATTGTCGGGACCCCGGTTCCACTTAACATTGACTAATTGCATCGCACCTTTGCCATGCCATACATCATACATGCATCATGCCCGATCTTTTGTCGTAGTATTAAATAGTGCATCCGGTGTTTCTTCTAGTGTTTTGCTTCTTCGCGGATGAGACCGTTGAGTTGATGTGAGCTTCGCCCCGATCTTCGGTTGAACCTTCGACAATGTTTTCAGGCGAGCATCTCCCCCTTTCTACCTATCTTACTTTTATAGTATTTATTCCCTCCTGTTGATCTATTGCTATCTGTGTTACGATGCTTTAGTTTCCGTACCTGTGATATACCGTGCAGCCCTATATTTGCCTTGGACACATCCTATTACCTGTTGTTTGGTAGATAGTTGGACTTGCGCGTCGTAGTCGCTTGCTCAAGTGCTGTTGCGTGTCGTCAAGTGCCAAAGTTGTTGATGTATTGCCGCATGTTGATGTTGGATATGATCATGGTTTTACTTATCGTTCACTTTAATTCCTGTATAACAACTAAAATTGAAATAAGCAGAGGCATCGGTGGGTGATAGACAATATTTGGTTTCCGAACGCCCACTTGTGTCCCGTAGGACCCCGAGTACTTGATACCTGTTGCTTGATTTATCGCGCTATCCACATCCGGGAGGTATATGGGACCCCCCTTAGCCAGAGCTTGATTCAGTCTTATTTCTTGGGGCCACAAACTAGTTTGAGGTTTTATTTACGATCCTGTACTTATGACATGCTTTACTGCTTTATTTACGATTGTGCGATGGATAGCACACTGTACTGTTTAGGTAAGCGGAATGTTTTTGCGGTATCGACAAGCCCCGTTTGGGGTTCCCAGTCGTTTACAGCCATTGTCGCAGACCTTGAGTCCGTCTCGGAGCTAGATTACTTCGTTGCGGGTCTACTCAATGGGGTGGCCCCCTGAAATATTTCTGAATCCTGTGATTGCTTTGTCGTGAAGGCCTCGTTGGGTTTTGATTTAGTTTTTCCGAGGTTGATCGAGTGTGTGTTGCTATTGGTGCACCCCGGCCGGGTAAAACTTTCTGAAAGCCGTGTCCGCGGTTATGGACGACTTGGAGCACAGTATCTCGACCATAGACAAGCATAACTAAAGTTTATCGCTATAAATTTGACTTTATAATGACTAGTAATCAGCTCCACTATAATGGAATGGCTAATTAATACTGCCCACAATTGCTTGTTTGGAGTGTCGCTTGCGACCATTGTACCTGACTAGTAAGTATTGCAACCACAACGGAATGGCTGAATAAAAGTATCAACTACTGCTGGGTTTTGGGTTTATCTCATGCTATCTGTATCTGATTAGTAATTATTGCAACTACCACGGAATGATTAACTAAAAGTGCCCACTGCTTATTTTATCAGGATGATTATCTATACCTGACTAGTAATTGCTGCAACGATAACCGAATAAATAAAATTGCCAACTGTGTGAGTTCCTCGGTTGACTTCCTCGTTTGGTCTCGAGGGGGAAACACCAGGATGGGTTTGTTTGATGGTAGTATCAGGTTGGATCCGAATAGGTCTTTCTTACCCCTCTCTGATAGCCGCCCGTTGTATCGAGTCTCTATAGGTTGTTTAGTGCATGCTGCCGCTGCCGCTTCAGTCCACCATACCTTTGTAGGCGAGGACCGCCGAATTCTAGTCTCGTCGTGTACTGGCCTCAGTACTGACGCTCCTTCTTTTTCCTTTGCCCTTTGTCGGCACCCCTTTTGTTTAAGCAGGTTTTGAGATCGACGTCGTTAGCAGGGTTACCCTTCCGGCTTGGCCTGGGCAGAGTTATGGACGCCATTGGTTATTCTTCAGGGCTCTTAGCCCCATTTGCATCTTGTCCGTAGTCGGACGCCGTATCATTTTCAAGGTGATTTGGATCTTTGTACCGTATATCTGTATTCTTGACTCTTTGAGTCGCTGTTGTATATATCTGTTCTGTGGGTCCCATCGAGGACTGTTGTGTAATGTTATTACTTCGTTTTCCACCCGCACGAAAGTGCCTGGTGGGCACCTTTGAATCGTTTCTATGCGGGTTTGGCGGGTTTCGCTAAAACTTGCATAGGTCCGATTCTGAGGGTGTTACATTATGCTTCGGTGCAGCTGCCGCCGAAGCCGACGCTCCAGCAGCAAAGTGGTGCGCAGTGGGAGCTGTCCCCATGGGTTGTCCACCAGGAAACACCCCACCTTGCAACCCTCCTGCAAACGAAGCATGTGCAAAGGGCTGACCCCGATACGGAGCCTGAAGAGGCTGAAGCTATGCAGCCTGGGACACCGTGAGGTAAGCCGCAAGAGGTCGGAACTGAATCCCCGGTGGGAACGGTCAAGGAAACGGCATTCCGGCGGCACGGACGCAGGCGCTTGACCGGCAAAGACCCCAGGGCCCGAAGGAACAGCAGGTTGAGCAGGCACCACAGCCGGAGGTGGAACGTTCAAGGCTGGACCACGCGGCGGTTGCACCGCCGCCAGCCACCTAGGGTTACCGGAGCTTTGCCCCGTCATGGCAGCAAGAGGGGATTTCAGCACCTCAGCAAAATATCGCCCTTGCTGCACCGAAGAGGGAGAGGACTTGATGAAGGCAGAGGACGGACTAGGCGAAGACGACGAATACGACGAGGATCCAGGAGATGCAAAAGACGGGACCAGCGGCGATGTCGATCGATCCTGATTTAGGGTTCCCCTGAACCAGGCCAAACGTAGCCTATTAGCTATCCCAGTCCACGAGAAAACCAAGGCGGCGTCCGACTCGGTTCGGTCAGTAGCCCGGTCCACCACGGCCTCCACATCAGCGTGCTCAACCACCTCAGCACCCACGTCAGTCCTCATCGCAGATGTATCTGCTAGCGTAGCCTTCGCCTTCTCCAGTGCCGCCACCAGAAAACGCCCCAACACCGAGATGCGCCTAGGAGGCAGGGGTCCCTTCCAGGCCTTCATCCTAGGCCCCGCCAAAAGTTGCACTCCATGTTGCAAGGGCAATGGATATGAAGATCTCCTTCTTCCGAGCCATGGAGTCTTCACCATTGGTGGAGAGAGCGAACCTGATGCCTCTCCGACCGACCCTTTCTCCCAGAACCGCGAGGTAGAGGTTGGAAAACCGATATCTTCCCAGAATTCCTGCCGCACCTCATCATCGGACTTACGCCGCTGCTGCACCACGGTCGTCCAGCCAAGCTGCCCATCAGCATCTTCCAACGCCTCAAGAGCCTCACGTGACGCCAAGGCATCCCCGCAGTCTGAACCCGAGTCTGACCCCAAGCACTGAAACCACGACCCCGAGGAGCAGCTGGCCGGTGAAGCGAGAGATCCTGCCGGCGAAGAGAGCGGCCCAACACACGATGCTAGGGTTAGCCACCGCCTTCCCATTCTTAGAGTTAGCCAGCTTCTAACATCCTCTAGTGAACTCGAATTGTGCCAACTTTTGTCGAGATTTCAACTTTGATGACCAATCTAAACTCATGGGGGATACTTCCATGTTGTGGCCAATGGCAAGCATAAGAAGAAACTTATTCACTCGCTAATCCAGGATGAAGGTACTATTGAGGGACAGGAGCATTTAAAAACTTATATTACAAATCCTTGTTTGGGGCACCGACGGAATATTCCTTTCCGTTGGATGAGTCCCAAATTGCGGATATTCCTCAGGTTTCCGCTGAGGAAAATAGCTTCTTAACTGCCTCTTATACAGAGGAAGAGGTTAAGAAAGCTGTTTTCCAAATAGAACACAACAAGGCGCCAGGACCTGATGGCTTCCCAGCGGAATTCCACCAAAAGTTCTGGGATGTCATCAAGGAGGACTTGATGCCTTTGTTTGAGTTTTTAAAAGGCGGCCAGTTAGACATATTTAGGATTAATTTTGGCAACATAATTTTACTTCCTAAGGTTAATAATACAGAACGCATACAACAATATCGCCCTATCTGCCTTCTTAACGTTAGTTTTAATTGTTTTACAAAAGTTGCCACGATTAGACTAAATTCTGCAGCTGATCATGTTGTAAGCCCATCCCAAACTGCTTTTATGCAAGGACGAAACATCTTAGACGGTGTAGTAATTCTGCATAAAACAATCCATGAACTACACACACAAAATTTGAACGGTGTATTGTTCAAGATTGATTTTGAAAAGGCTTATGATAAAGTTAATTGGTCGTTCCTTCAGCAAACACTCCGTATGAAAGGATTCTCAGAGGAGTGGCGTGCTCTCATACAATCCTTTGTGTCTGGTGGTAGTGTTGCCATAAATGTTAACGATGACACTGGAAAATACTTCTAGACCAAAAAGGGGTTAAGACAAGGGGATCCATTATCGCCTATATTATTTAATATAGTGGCTGATATGTTGGCCATCCTCATTGAGAGAGCTAAGGCTGATGGCCAAATTGAAGGATTAGTTGCCTATCTGGTGGATGGTGGTCTATCTATTATTCAATACGCTGACGATACCATCTTATTTACGGAACATGATCTAGAGAAAGCCAAGAATCTGAAATTAATTTTATCAGTATTTGAGCAACTCTCGGGATTAAAGATTAACTTCCATAAGAGTGATCTGTATTGTTTTGGCGAGGCTAAAAACGAGGCCCATCTTTATGTTGATTTATTCGGCTATGGCCAGCGGCATTTTCCAATCAACTATCTGGGAATACTGATTCATTATCGGCGACTCACGATTGCTGAATGGAAACTCGTTGAGGAAAGACTCCAAAAATGCCTTAATAGTTGGAAAGGTAATTTGCTATCCCTTGGCGGAAGACTTGTACTCATAAATTCAGTACTCACCAATATGGTACTATATATGATCTCGTTTTCCAAATGCCAAAAGGTGTCTTGAAGAAAGTGGATTATTTCTGATCAAGATTTTTTTGGCAAGGGGATAGTGAGAAAAAGAAATATCGATTGGCCAGATAGAATGTGGTTTGCCGACCGAAAGAATATGGTGGACTTGGTATTCATGACTTGCAAGACAAAAACACCACGCTTCTGGGTAAATGTCTTTTCAAGCTAATCACAGAAGAATGTGTCTGGCAAACCATTTTATGGAGGAAATATGTTGGCTCCAGAGCTGTGTCTCAAGTGGTTTGAAAACCCGGTGATTCACACTTCTGGGCTGGACTAATGGCATCCAAACAACACTTCTTCTGTTTTGGTGTTTTCAATATTAAGAATGGATCACAGATTAGATTCTGGGAAAATAAGTGGCTTGGCCAAAGTTCTCTCCGGGAACAATATCCAGCTCTATATTCGATTGTTAGACATAAAGGAGATACTCTTTCCACTATATTGGAATCCAATCCTCCTAATATATCTTTTATAAGAAGTCTCTTAGGCCCTAGACTAGTATCTTGGAACAATCTTTTATTAAGATTAGCAAAGGTGTCTGAGGGTATTGACGAGTTTAAATGGAATTTGGTACAGAATGGAAAATTTACTGTCGATTCTATGTATAGAGTTTTGATCCAACCTAATATTCCAGTTGATGATAACTGTAAAATTTGGAAGATGAAAATACCCCTTGAAACGAAGATATTCACTTGGTATCTCCGTAAAGGAGTCATTCTTACGAAGGATAATCTTGTCAAGAGGAATTGGCATGGAAGTATACAATGCGTGTTTTGTCACCATAATGAGACAATCAAACGTTTATTCTTCCATTGTAAATTTTCTCGAGCTATATGGTCAATCATCCATATAGCCTCTGGTTTATCTCCTCCTCGTTCGGTTGTCAATGTTTTTGGTAACTGGTTGCATGGGATTGAGGATAAATTTGGGACATTGTTTAGGGTGGGAGCACTTGCCATTATTTGGTCGCTTTGGCTATGTAGAAACGACAGGATTTTCAATGAAATCTTTTCCTCTACTCTGCAGGTTATCTATCGAGCCACGGCTATCCTCCGATCATGGACTACTCTTCAGCGTATGGAGCTTCACGATTTATTGGTGGAGGGGTGTACGCGATTGGAGGACAAAGCGAGGGATATTTTCTCCCGACATGGATGGCAGCGTGACATGCGGCTAGATACGACATAGTTAGAGCAAGGATTTAGCATTCTTTTTACTGTAATTTTCGTAACTTGGTTTGGTTATTTGTCGTGTGATTGATCGGCTGTGTGCATCTTAGCTATGCAGAGGCCGGGTGTAAATATTGCTATAAGTAATAAAGCGTCCATTTCCAAAAAAAAAATCCTCGTCTACGACGCCATCTTCCTCGGCATATCCCGTGCTCCGGATCTCCATCAATGGAGGTAAGGCTTCAAATCCCCTCTCTCTCTCTCTCTCTCTCTCTCTCTCTCTCTCTCTCTCTCTCTCTCTCTCTCTCTCTCTCTCTCTCTCTCTCTCTCTCTCTCTTCTTGCACTGTAGATCTGTAGTTTAGAGCGCAGTTTCGTATGTAGCATTGAATGCACGCTAGATTTGTATAGATTTGGTTTAGTTTTAGATCAGTTTGTTAGATTTTCTTCATTTCTGGTCTTTTGCTATATTTGGTGTGTCGGTAATTAGAAGATCTATAGTTGCATTGCTTCGATCTATGGTTTGAAGTCGCTCGATTTAGTCAGACTCTTGGTTTAGGTTTTCTGGGTTGGAAAATTTAGGGATTTTCACTGTTCATGTTAGGTTTTGAGGCTAATGATTAATTCTCGTTTTGTGTCCAAGATGGCAATGGGTTGCATGAAAGCACGCCTATTATGATTGAACTTGGACACACAATGCCTAATATGAGGCACAATTTGTGTTTCATGCTTAATTCTAGCCAATGATTAAATATGTACTACCATGTGATCGGGGATGATTCTATACAACCTTGAATCATTCAAAACAAAACATTGTTCTGCATTATTCTTGGTTGTACAAAGTCATCTCCCAGGACTTGGTGTGGGCATCACATATGAGGCTCCAATATCTCGTTACATAGCTAATAATGAAATACAGTACATCTGCATCGCACAACTGATGCGATTGGAACCGATGGTATGTACAATACAATTTCTTGTACATATCCTATGGATTCCGGTCACACTAGCTCTGCGGATTGTGTGCTAATTGGTGCTATTATTGTGTTAGTACGGAGCTGAATTTTGTGTCTTGGGTTATTAGCACATTGTGTCTTGTGCACGATGACTAAAATATGTCTGATCACGACAATGTATGTTTTTTTGTCAGTCATGCAAGCTAGTGATGGGAGGTGCTCTCCCCAACCATGGCAAAGCATGCTTGACGGATCCTGGCGAAAGTAGTGCCGCCAAGAGGCCGAGGGGTATGCGATCCAAGGTTGGGCACTTACATGAGCAGGTAGGTCCAACCCATTTTGCCAAGCCAGTCATGGCACCTGGTCTAGACTTCCTCCCAATTCCAGATGACTTCAGACCCTATATTGGCATTGTCGTCCTAAAGTAACCAACACTGGATGCGGCTGGATGGTGAAGCTCAAGGATGTGAATAACAGGGTTTGCCTTGATCAAGGGTGGCCTAGCTTCGCCATTTCCCACCAGATCAAGATCGGGTACTTTTTAACTTTCTAGATGCCAAAGGGCAACATGTTCAAGATCACCATCTTTAACTATACTATGACTAAAGTGATCAAGAAATGCTCGGAGCATGATCCAACCTTTGCTATCATTGACGATTAAAAGTTTTAGGTCACCTGCTTATGTTGATTATTGGTGTCTTGTACTAAGTATGAGTATGCTTTGAACTTGATCGTACCATCCTGGTGTCGTACTACTATATATCGCAATATGGTTAAATATGCTTTAGGTCTTATATGTTTATTGTGATTTTAGTCTTATCTGGTTTAGGCTTACTTGTGCATATAGGGCTAATAAGCTCACCACCCGATAAAAGAGGTTATCACATCACACGATCAGCCCGCAACCAAACACATTGTTTCATTTCTCCCAATCCTAATACAACCCACCAAACGATGAGTCCCATTTCTACCAGCCTCCCAAACAGTGTCAATCGGACTTTTACCAATGAAAAAAAACCGTCCGAGCAAGCAAACACGCACGTAGCATTCGTGCACGACCCTCTTTTCCCCATGCAATGTATGAGGGCACGCCTAGTTGCTACTGCCAATATAGAAACAACCCACATCAGAAATCGGCCAGAGAGTTTATGCTCCTGTGGACCCAACTTGGCTAGGAGGTTGAGAAAAACCTGAACTAAACTACCACATGATTTCTATAACTTGAATAATAACCCAACGACGCGCGAATAACTACCAAAATATACCTAGCTTCAAAAAAGATACATATGTTCACGGCCGGATACCAGGGGACATAACCTTAAGAAAACGTCCAAAGTCACTAAAATTTTCATGGTTGACCATATATTGAGTTGTTATGATATGTGCGGAAAATAGGACTAACACATATATTGAGTTCATTTATCTATCATAAAAATTCATAAAAAATAGAAAAAAGCAAGTTTAATGTATTTCTAACCTGTGGAAATTTGATTGTTTTCATAGTTCTTCGGATGCTCTCCATAATATATTCTCCACAACTAACTTGTAGCTATCTACATTTGTTGCAAATGTTTTTGCAATTTGAACTTGTTTTGGCTCTAACGTGGGTATGACTTCTTGTGGAAAAATAAAAGAAGAACATGACCATTAGAAATGCTACCAACCCATGTTGTATCAAAATATCAAAAATCAACACATATATGTGTCACCATCATAAGATGAAGCTTCAAACTAATTGCTCGCAGGGTTGTGGGGAAAAAGTGCACATTGCAAAACAAATTATATTTCCGTACAATTTGTCACCAATGAAATGATAATGTTGTGAGTGTATGCGCAATTCGTGCCTATGTTATGAAAATTTTAGTGCTAGTATTACATACACTAAAGAAACCATGTTGTTTTCACCTGAGTTGCCACTAAGTAAATCTTAGAGTTGCTTCCCACATTTGTCGTTGACTTCAAAAAACGTATACACATCATACTCGTTTCCAATGAGGATTTAACAAAAAGTAATTACATAATTAAACCATTGCCATAAGGAGCTAGCATGATGCATCGACAAAATATGACATTTAGTGTGCCAAAGAATCAAAACAACCATGTTAAATTCATGGCGGTGCATCAATTTTATCAATTGAAGTGATCATATTTGAACAGAAATAAAGTTATCAAGGCTAGGTAAAATATAGCACTTTAATCTAAAATTTACTATGTGATACATAACGGGGAAAAGAGGCTTTCGCACAACATAGAAAATTACCATGGTGACAAGGTCATGGTTCCATGGAGGCCCACCAGTCATGAAGAAAATCACTTGGTAGGGGCTCCTCTTCCCAAGGACTACTGCGCTTGACTAGGACCCGCTCAACGACCATCTTGGAGTGTAAGCCACATAGAGGATTCTACATGAGACCATTATAACCGACCCGTATCAGATCTAGGAATATTTTGTCAGGGTTCCATACAATTTACCAAACCATATATGGGCATATCTTGTTAGGGTTCCATACAATTCATGTTCTTCGAGCTAGTTCATGTCGCAGGTCTTAAATCGTCTTAAATCGATCGAATGTCTTGGTCTTGAGGCAACATAATATTTCCGTGTTTGCACATTCCGCTTGATTGCACGAATGCACGACAGGGGAATTCAGATCTTGGTGTCTATATCCTCTCAATAGGCGGCGAAGGTGCTACTTTTGAATTGTGTGCCATTGTTAGTGATGATGCCATTTGTCACACCAAATCGGCACACAATCCCTTGAATGAACTTGACAACTACTTGTGTTATGATTTCTCGTACTGGTTCCATCTCCTGCCATTTGGTGATTTTGTAAATGGCGAAAAGAGGTAATCGTAGTCTCCAATGGACCACTGGCAGTGCCCAATGATGTCCAGCCCCTAGACAATGAACGGCTAGGAGAAGGGACGGGGATGGTTTGCAGTCCTTGAGCTAGATGATTGATGTTCTTGGCATGGAATTGACATGGGTCACATGTTTGACCTGATATTCAACATCAACAAGAGAAGTGGGTCAGTAGAAACCTTTTCGGTAAACTTTTCCCACCAACGCGCGAGAGGCCACATGGCTGGAGCATGTTCCTTTGTGAATTTCCGCCAAGAGCTTGCACCCCTTGTCATGAGAAATGCATCAAAGCCTAAAACTATTTTCCAGCCGTCGATAGAGATCCCCGTCTACCAGGACATACATCTCTACTTGACAGGCTACATGGTAAGCTTATTTATCCTCTTCTGGGAGTATAAGGTCTTGGAGGTACTCGAGCAGCTCAAGTACCCACTATGGAGTTTACCCCCCATGGCCGTGAATATGTACTTGCTGGGGAGCAAATCCTCTTTGGGGAGTTCCTCATCGGGGTTCCCTGGGACATGGCTCCCCGCTAACGATGATGAAATGCCCTTTTTGGGGCTGCAGGAAACCTTGATCCCCTAGTGACGATGTCGAGGCCTTGTCGCTAGAGCAGGGAATTGCTTGCATCATGAGCTTGGCGAGTGTAGCGGAGGGATGAGTGAGTTTATTGATGAAGATTTCTAGCAGGACCAGGACTTTCAGGGTGGCTATGTTGGACAACTTGTGGACGAAGGAGTTCATGGTACGGGGCACATGCTTCATCTGCAAGCCATCAAAGTAGTGTTCCATATTTCTCACCTCCTCCACACATGCTGCCATCTGCAAGGAATCATATTCCCTAACCACTTTCTTGATCACCAGCTGGGAGGAAACCAACACCCTTGTTGCAATTTGGGTGATCGGCAACGCCGAAGGTGTTTCAGATTAGAGACCACCTGATCCTGGTGCAAGACCACTTTTATAGGCTGGACAATGGTTGCTTCTCGGTAGAGGAGTTTGAATTTTGCATATGAGGAGAGTGAAGATGCTCCCCCGTGATTGAGCTACGTCAAGGGCCTCCCAATAATAACACACCTCCTACTCCTCCCCACAAATGTGTCTTTCCTGCCACAATTGTCGTTGTTGTTACACCCTCGGGGAGGGTTCTCATGTGTCATGACCTCTGCAGCCTTTGCCGCATCCTCCCCATCTATTGCCGTGTACATGGGTGCGGTAACGTGCCAGTTCTTGATGTTGGCTAGAAAATCCACAAGCTCCACCAGGTTGGCGACCCAGGAGTTTATGTGGGGTCTATCCCTGACCGTGTCTGTCAGGAAGTGCAGCGGTGCACGTGCGGGTGTGAGCGAGTCGCATGGACTGTGGAAGCCTAATGGCCATGGATTTGGTTGCTACCTGGCAGTGCAAGTGCGGCCACCCTAGGAGTCATCGACTCCCTGGGGAGAGCGAGAGTTCCCGTTACACGACGTTGATAGGCGCGGGGCTCCGAGGCGTGACTAGGATGTTCCGTCGCATGGCCGTTGGAGCACTCAAGCTCCGTGGCGCCACAGTTTGCACGTGGTAGGTCTGAGGGATGTCCTTGGGGATGCCCACCTGATGTATGGTGAGGGTGCATCGACTCGTAGCCTATGGAGTTTGCGCGGTCTGGGTGGTTGTGAGACGTTCACCAAGCCCCCTAGTGCTAGCCTGGAGGGTACCCGCCTGATATCATGTCGCGAGACGAGTGTGGGTGTCCACAACGCTCTCCTCTACCGACACTCTTGTGATGTTTGCGGGCGATCTGTTCCCGTTCGGTCACCACCATCGAAACTCGGCTTCTTTCCTCGCTTAGCCATGCTGACCGATGTTGGTGAAGACGATGTCGAATATGAAGTAGTCTGGAACGCCTGCGCATCCTACCTGGTGTGCTAGATGGCACGTGTCGCTACACGAATATCAGGGATCCGAGACACCACCTTTTTGATTTGGTAGAGGGTGCAACACCGACCAGAAAATTACTTGAACACGACGTAGAGCACATGTGTTATTTTACCCAGTTCAAGCCACTTGGAAGCGTAATACCCTACGTCCGACTAGATGGTATATCAGTGGTGAGAGCAGAGGTTATGAGGGTGAACTCTCCTTACCGGGGTCAGGCCTATCCAAGGAGAGATTGAGCTACTGCAGTCTCGCTATGCTTCATCTCTCAACAAGAAGTCAACTAGAGTTGAACTAGATCAAACCGAATGGAACATGCCCTTTTCTAGGAATCCATGGGGCCTCGCCTTTTATACATGTAAGGGGATACCACAATGGCTACACAACGGTGGCACCAGATACACACATTGTACTATACACCTAGCGAGGGTCTTTGCAGAGAGTTGTCCATCATGCCTTCTTGTCTCCGTCAGGTAATCATTATGCTTGTTTGCCTGCTTGCATGGATGCTACCCCTACGTCCAGATGTTGATGTCCATATTCTTGGTCCATGGAGGAAGCGTTGGCGCGTCGGGATATGAAGGCCAAATTTATGATGCGTCGTCGTCCGGGGCCATGGATGCTTCCTTCTTGGGGCAAGCTGGTGCATTGCCGAGGCTCACTCGGTGTTGTTTCACGGAGAGTAAAGATTCTCAAAGTTGTTGTTGATGAATGAGTTCATGATGAACATGGCCTTGGAATAGATGCTGATGTCGGGGGGTACCTAGTTTAGCAACTTGAACATGTAAATCTCGTATGGTTACTCGTGTCTTGTACAAGATCCACCATCAAGGTGCCTAAACATGCACACTCCTCTTGCTCTTCACAGGGAAGGAACTGTCGTGGCCCACGGTTCATGGTCCTGTGGGAACCCTAGTCTTCACAGGATGACACCTACCGATAGTATCAAGGGCATGAGGATGGGGGGTCCCCAAAGGAGGAAAAGAGGGGGACAAATGATGAACGTGAGAATGGCGAGATGGGTTGAGGTGAGTCATTTGTTTCTAGGGAGATCGATTGTTTTCTCCTTGAAACTAGTCAGTAAATGTAATCATTATCCAAAAAATATTGAGTCCGGTGTTTTTTTCCCCAACAATTTATTTAATATAAATTTCAACCAAATTGAAATTTGAATTTAGCTTGAATATAGTCTTTAACTGAGACAAAAATATTTTTCGGCACGTGCCAAAATTATCATCTACCTTCTCATAATCATCGTCCAATTTCGCCTAAATTCCAAGCATCGCTCAACAGAGCCATTTTTTTTTACTTCCTAGGTCCCACAAAGTAAAATGGGAAACGCAAAAAAAGGAACCACATTCCAGCCCAGGAGCAACACGGCCAGACGGGCATGACCCGGCGTCAGCTTCTGCAATGCGCGCGTTACCGGCGAGCATGCGTCCGCGGAACGCAGACAAGCGAGACGTGGTCGACGACGGGCCCGCAGAGCGTGCCGGTACCGTCGGACGTCATGTGGTAGCCCGTGCTGTAGAACACCACTCGCGTGCGGTTATGTTGCGCCGTGAAGTCGAGCGCGTCGCGCTTGAACCCGCCCGTGCCCGCCGAGTTGTACCCCACGCTCTTGCTCCCGCCCGCCGTGGCTACCTGCACGGACATGGGCGACGCGGCGCACAGGTCGGCGGCGTCGCCGATCGAGAACTCCAGCCTGCACGCGCTCCCGGGCACGGTGTCCACCTCCTGCACCAGCGCGACCTCCAGGCCGGCCACCAGCTCCACGGCGCGGGTGCCGTGCGGCACCCGGAAGTGCTCCGCGTCGATGTACTTGACGACCTTGGAGGACGCCATGACCATCCACCCCGGCAGCGGCGACACGTGGTCCTCGTTCAGCGGCGGCACCAGGACCCCCCACGGGGAGCCCTTGGCGATGTATGGCCCCTCCTCGAAGTCACCGTTCTTCAGCAAGTTACCTGCTCGGATTAGGAACATACATATCGTGACTCAACAAATTTCACAACGAGTCACAAGACAAGATGTTGGAGTCACAACGAGTCTTACCGTGGGTGGCGTGAGGAGGGTTGAGTGTTCTGATGGCCACATTGTCGATGATGGGGCCACAGGCGGGGTCGTCGATCTGGTCATCCCCATGGTGGATGACGAAGGACACGACGCCCCGCGTGGCCTTGAAGGCCCAGGAGTAGGAGTCCCAGCCGCTGCTGGTGTACACGGTCTGGATGGGGAGCTCGCCGGGCGGGTCGCCGGGGACGATGGACACGTTGAGCTTCTCGTCCTGGGCGCAGGTGCGGGCGGCGCTGAAGGTGATGGAGTAGTACTTGCCTCGCGTCACGCTCAGCTGCTGCCGGATGGTGGACTCGGTGCCCAGCCGCATGGCGTGCGATCCGTCCGGCACCGTCAGAACCATGTCGCCCTCCTTGGTCCCGGACTTGATGTGCTCCACGAAGCCGGTGACCGTCCAGTAGGGGATCGCGTGCGCGCCCAGCACCCTCGACCCGTTCATCTGGGACTTGTGCGGCGGGTACTCGAAGTTCCCGTTCAGCAGCGGACCTGCGGTTAATTGCATCTCAGACTGTCAGTCAGGACCTTGTTTTCACTAGTGGTTTTTCTGAACCAGGAGCATCTACTACATTACTACACCCCACGCGATGAGATTCCGCGGGTAGTAGTAATCTAGTCCAAGACGCATTCAGCTTATCTCACATGACGAGATTTCCTGTCGAGGTGAGAACGCAGACCCACATTATCATGGAACTGACATGTCAACGCCTGCTTCCAGAACCGTTACACTGCATCTCTCATATGAAAAACCCATATACGGTAGTATATTTTTAAACATGGCAAAATATTTGCCATTTAATTTGATTAAGAGAGAAAGAAAACTTAGTGGTAGCACAAGGCCGGAGCCAAAATAAAACTTCAAAAGAGACAGCAGCACTATCTAGCAAATGTTGCGCTGCATTTCACAGCAGTGGGCAGTGGCACTATCTAGCTTCACAAACAGCTAGCTATCTGAAGATCAGTGAGAACAATGGGGATGCGACAACCGAACTGAGCCCCCATTGCTTTCCACAGCGTGAACTAGTGACGGCAGACCGACCTACCAACGAACTAATTAACCATGCAAGGAGAAGGAGTAGCAGTAGTAGTCGAGAGGCTCTCACCGTCTCGGACTGAAGCAGCAGCTCGAGCAGCCGCGCAGACGAGCACCAAGAACAGCGCGCCATTGAGCCCCATCTCCGGCTCACCGTCCCTATCGACGTCGCTCTCCTCTCTCCGCCTGGGACTGGATCGAACGGTACTGTCTGAGTTATTTTGTTTTGGACACTGGCACGGAGTCAGTTAGTAACTGGGAAGGTGCCATCGGGTCCGGCACCACATTTATAGGCCGACCAGTGAGGCTCGAGCCTATTTGGGGGCCGTCGAACGCGGCGCATCGTCGCACTCGCCTCCGGCCGCTGATTCGATCGGTGGTTCATCAGGTTCTTGATCCGCTGGACACGCGTTTTGCCGTTGCCTGCCGCGATCGCCTTGGTGTAAGAGCATGCAACCACGTGAATTTGTACATTGCGGACTGAACTCTTTTTTGTTTTGTTTTTGCGAAGGTTCCTCTGCTCGCGCGGTCGGGCGGCGCTGTCATTGGCTTGGCCGGCAGGGGGTGGCGACTGGGGATGGCACACCTGCCCGTTGACCTGCACGCACGAGAGGCGAGGCTGGCAGAGTGGCAGTGGCAGCAAGAGCCAAGCATCTCGCCTGAGCTGAGCTGGGGGGAAATGGCACGCAAGGGCCGTTCTGCCCTTGTCATGACCAAGCAGCACAGGGCCGGCCGGACATGATCTGGGGGCTCCAAGGAAATACTTCGGCCTTTCGACCTGCTACCTGGCTGGAGGCGGACGAAGGCCAGTGCCCTGTCACAGTGCGACAAAGTGATACATGTGACAAGTCCAAGTATGTTACATTTAATACGAGCGCTATGGTATAGTACACCATTTGTTTCGTATCTTTCTGTAAATGCCACCATAGAGTATGTTAGATTTAATACGAGCGCTATGGTATAGTACACCATCTGTTTCGTATCTTTCTGTAAACGCCACCATAAGGGCTCTTCTTATGTCTATATAACGCGTACCCCGAGCCCCTAAAAGGTCATCGGTTTCTCTCAATCAACATGGTATCGGAGCGCTGATCATTTGCGCGCCCATGCTGACTACTATAGCCACCAGACGACGATAGTTACTGCCTTGACGGCGAGTTGCTGCATTGGCTGAGGAAGAAAAAGAACCAACTCCTTGACCAGTTTCAGAGAGCATTTTTTGACGGTAGTCGTAGGTTGTGAGCTGCAAACTCAAGTCATTGAGAGAAGTGCTTGGGTTAGCATTCACCAAAGCAACAAGGGCATTGCATTCACCATCAAGACCATTAAGGATATATTCTTTTAGTTCTTCATCACACTACAGGAAATAATTGCTACGCCGACGGCCGGCTGCCGTCAGCACAGGCTGTGCTGACGGTGGCCGTCGGCGTAGCTCCCTCGGCGTACGTCCTCGTCGGCACAGCTCCGTGGCCGTCGGCATAGCCCCTCCCCCTCGGCGTACGTCCTCGTCGGCACAACTCTATGGCCGTCGGCATAGCCCCTCCCCCTCGGCACATCGTCTTCCAGCGGGTCCCGCGTGTCAGCCAACGGCCGTCTTGGCTAACGGTTCAGCCTGGAGCTACGCCGACGGCTTGGGCACAGGAATGGAGCTACGCCGACGGCCTGGCCGTCGGCATAGCCTAAAATATTTTTTTTATTTTTTTATTTTTTTTAAATCTTTTAATTATTTGACTTCTTAATCTCCCGCTTTAATCATTTTAACACTATTTATAGTTAATAATTAATTAAATTGCAGTCTTAGTCAAAGTTTCCGTTCGATCACCCATTCTAGCACTACTCCAGCTCTAGCACGCTTAACTTCCTCGTTTCTTCAGAATCTCTTCCCGCAAAGCAATTCACTCATTGTTGTCAATACTATGATATAATTCCTATTAACTCTTATATCATCATGTCATATGGTTGTATTTTTTAAAATTACAAGCAATTATTTAAGTAAACAACAATGAATAAGTAAAAATATTATTGAATTCAAAAAAAAATATAATGATTTTATTTTTTTTGTATTTTTTATTTAATATGGAATAATTAATATCTTTAAATCTGTACATCGTAATTCGGCAAATAATATGTCTAAATTGATTAGAAAAATGAGAGGAATCCAAATATGATATCAATATCAACTTATCACAAACTATGCCGTGATTTTTATCATAATTTCATTTGCCCGTTTAAAACGGCACGCATAAAGATTCTTAGCTCGAGACTGAGACTCGCTAAACTTGAAGTGGATCTACGATGAAACAACATATTTTGAACCTAAAAATGATTTTTGTAAAAAATCATGAGCATCCGATCATGTACCTGTAGTTCATATCTCACTTACTTCCTACCGATTCGGTAAGAATTTGTCTTTTTCACCAGGGATAGAAGGAAATGTTTGAGATCCCCGTGTTATGAAATTATCCATATAAGGTGGTCTAGTATTTTTGAAAAATGTGACGGTAGTATTTTGAATTAGCCATTTGGTGGTTGCTTCACAAAACCGTCCGTTTTTTGCACTCGGAAAATGGAAAATGGCTTTTTGCTGCGACGAAAAGAAAAACTTCCTCCTGAATCATTGTTCGCCATCTCATGATGCACACTTATGCATAATATGGACACATTATCACAAACTATGCATTCATTCTAGCCATAACATTGGTCATTTGACCCGAAAGTCAAGAAACATCGAACGAGATAGGTCATTTTGTAAAGCTTTTTTGAGACATAATCAATATACCAAGTTTGATATTTTCCTTCTAACTATGTCACATAATATGACACCACGCGAAGGTTTCATGTTGTTTGGATCGTTTTTGAATTTATAATGCCCGTTTTAAACCATCGTTATACTTTGTCGAAGGGTGGGCATGAAGATTCTTAGCTCGGGGCTGAGACTCGCTAAACTTGAAGTGGATCTATGATGAAACAACATATTTTAAACCTAAAAATGATTTTTGTAAAAAATCATAAGCATCCGATCATGTACCTGTAGTTCATATCTGACCCACTTCCTACCGGTTCGGCAGGAATTTGTCTTTTTCACCAGGGATAGACGGAAATGTTTGAGATCCCCCTGTTATGAAATTATCCATGTAAGGTGGTCTAGTATTTTTTAAAAATGTGACGATAGTATTTTGAATTAGACATTTGGTGGTTGCTTCACAAAATCGTCCGTTTTTTGCACTCGGAAAATGGAAAACGGCTTTTTGGTGCAACGAAAAGGTAAACTTCATTCTGAATCATTGTTCGCCATCTCATGATGCACACTTATGCATAATATGGACACATTATCACAAACTATACATTCATTCTAGCCATAATATTGGTCATTTGACCCGAAAGACAAGAAACCTCGAACGAGATAGGTCATTTTGTGAAGGTTTTTTTGAGACATAATCAATATACCAAGTTTGATATTTTTCCTTCTAACTATGTCACATAATATGACACCACGCGAAGGTTTCATGTTGTTTGGATCGTTTTTGAATTTATAATGCCCGTTTTAAACCATCGTTATACTTTGTCGAAGGGTTGGCATGAAGATTCTTAGCTCGGGGCTGAGACTCGCTAAACTTGAAGTGGATCTATGATGAAACAACATATTTTGAACCTAAAAATGATTTTTGTAAAAAATCATGAGCATCCGATCATGTACCTGTAGTTCATATCTGACCTAATTCCTACAGATTCGGCAGGAATTTGTCTTTTTCACCAGGGATAGACGGAAATGTTTGAGATCCTCCTGTTATGAAATTATCCATGTAAGGTGGTCTAGTATTTTTGAAAAATGTGACGATAGTATTTTGAATTAGCCATTTGGTGGTTGCTTCACAAAACCGTCCGTTTTTTGCACTCGGAAAATGGAAAACGGCTTTTTGGTGCGACGAAAAGGAAAACTTCTCCTGAATCATTGTTCGCCATCTCATGATGCACACTTATGCATAATATGGACACATTATCACAAACTATACATTCATTCTAGCCATAATATTGGTCATTTGACCCGAAAGTCAAGAAACCTCGAACGAGATAAGTCATTTTGTGAAGGTTTTTTTGAGACATAATCAATATATCAAGTTTGATATTTTTCCTTCTAACTATGTCACATAATATGACACCACGCGAAGGTTTCATGATGTTTGAATCGTTTTTGAATTTATAATGCCCGTTTTAAACCATCGTTATACTTTGTCGAAGGGTGGGCATGAAGATTCTTAGCTCGGGGCTGAGACTCGCTAAACTTGAAGTGGATCTATGATGAAACAACATATTTTTAACCTAAAAATGATTTTTAAAAAAAATCATGAGCATCCGATCATGTACCTGTAGTTCAGATCTGACCTACTTCCTACCGATTCGGCAGGAATTTGTCTTTTTCACCAGGGATAGACGGAAATGTTTGAGATCCCCCTGTTATGAAATTATCCATGTAAGGTGGTCTAGTATTTTTGAAAAATGTGACGATAGTATTTTGAATTAGCCATTTGGTGGTTGCTTCACAAAACCGTCCGTTTTTTGCACTCGGAAAATGGAAAACGACATTTTGGTGCGACGAAAAGGAAAACTTCATCCTGAATCATTGTTCGCCATCTCATGATGCACACTTATGCATAATATGGACACATTATCACAAACTATGCATTCATTCTAGCCATAACATTGGTCATTTGACCCGAAAGTCAAGAAACCTCGAACGAGATAGGTCATTTTGTGAAGGTTTTTTTGAGACATAATCAATATACCAAGTTTGATATTTTTCCTTATAACTATGTCATATAATATGACACCACGCGAAGGTTTCATGTTGTTTGGATCGTTTTTGAATTTATAATGCCCGTTTTAAACCATCGTTATACTTTGTCGAAGGGTGGGCATGAAGATTCTTAGCTCGGGGCTGAGACTCGCTAAACTTGAAGTGGATCTATGATGAAACAACATATTTTGAACCTAAAAATGATTTTTGTAAATAATCATGAGCATCCGATCATGTACCTTTAGTTCATATCTGACCTACTTCCTACCGATTCGGCAGGAATTTGTCTTTTTCACCAGGGATAGAAGGAAATGTTTGAGATCCTCCTGTTATGAAATTATCCATGTAAGGTGGTCTAGTATTTTTGAAAAATGTGACGGTAGTATTTTGAATTAGCCATTTGGTGGTTGCTTCACAAAACCGTCCGTTTTTTGCACTCGGAAAATGGAAAACGGCTTTTTGGTGCGACGAAAAGAAAACTTCCTCCTGAATCATTGTTCGCCATCTCATGATGCACACTTATGCATAATATGGACATATTATCACAAACTATGCATTCATTCTAGCCATAACATTTGTCATTTGACCCAAAGTCAAGAAACCTCGAACGAGATAGGTCATTTTGAGAAGGTTTTTTTGAGACATAATCATACCAAGTTTGATATTTTTCTTTCTAAATATGTCACATAATATGACACCACGCGGAGGTTTCATGTTGTTTGGATCGTTTTTGAATTTATAATGCCCGTTTTAAACCATCGTTATACATTGTTGAAGGGTGGGCATGAAGATTCTTAGATCGGGGCTGAGACTCGCTAAAATTGAAGTGGATATATGATGAAACAACATATTTTGAACCTAAAAATGATTTTTGTAAAAAATCATGAGCATCCGATCATGTACCTGTAGTTCATATCTGACCCACTTCCTACCGATTCAGCAGGAATTTGTCTTTTTCACCAGGGATAGACGGAAATGGTTGAGATCCCCCTGTTATGAAATTATCCATGTAAGGTGGTCTAGTATTTTTGAAAAATGTGACGGTAGCATTTTGAATTAGCCATTTGGTGGTTGCTTCACAAAACCGTCCGTTTTTTGCAGTCGGAAAATGGAAAACGGCTTTTTGGTGCGACGGAAAGGAAAACTTCCTCCTGAAACATTGTTCGCCATCACATGATGCACATTTATGCACAATATCGACACATTATCACAAACTATGCCTTCATTCTAGCCATAACATTGGTCATTTGACCCGAAAGCCAAGAAACCTGGAACGAGATAGGTCATTTTGTGAAGGTTTTTTTGAGACATAATCAATATACCAAGTTTGATATTTTTCCTACTAACTATGTCACATAATGTGACACCACGCGAAGGTTTCACATTGTTTGGATCGTTTTTGAATTTATAATGCCCGTTTTAAACCATCGTTATACTTTGTCGAAGGGCAGGCATGAATATTCTTAGCTCGGGGCTGAGACTCGCTAAACTTGAAGTGGATCTATGATGAAACAACATATTTTGAACCTAAAAATTATTTTTTTTAAAAATCATGAGCATTCGATCATGTACCTGTAGTTCATATCTGACCCACTTCCTACCGATTCGGCAGGAATTTGTCTTTTTCATCAGGAATAGACGGAAATGTTTGAGATCCCCCTGTTATGACATTATCCATGTAAGGTGGTCTAGTATTTTTGAAAAATGTGACGGTAGCATTTTGAATTAGCCATTTGGTGGTTGCTTCACAAAACCGTCCGTTTTTTGCACTCGAAAAATAGAAAACGGCTTTTTGGTGCGACGAAAAGGAAAACTTCCTCATGAAACATTGTTCGCCATCACATGATGCACAGTTATACACAATATCGACACATTATCACAAAATATGCCTTCATTCTAGCCATAACATTGGTCATTTGACCCGAAAGCCAAGAAACCTCGAACGAGATAGGTCATTTTGTGAAGTTTTTTTTGAGACATAATCAATATACCAAGTTTGATATTTTTCCTTCTAACTATGTCACATAATATGACACCACGCGAAGGTTTCGTATTGTTTGGATCGTTTTTGAATTTATAATGCCCATTTTAAACTATATATAATGTTTTATATTTTACTTAATTTTTGTTTATAAATGTGTAATATTTGAGTGTAGATAGATAGATTTTTCTCTGCAAATTTTGATATATTATTTGTATTTTTCTGAATTAGAATGATTTAGTTATGATTTTTCAAAAAATAATGAAAAAGGAAAAAAATCTAGAGGCCTATGCTGACGGCCTGGCCGTCGGCACAGACCAATTTTTTTTTCAAAGAGCTGTGCCGACGGCCAGGCCGTCGGCACAGCTTGGCTGCCTAACGCCGTTTCCGTCATCGTGTCTAAATTGGGGCTACGCCGAGGGCCACCGTCGGCACAGACCTCGCTACTACGCCGACGACCACACTACGCCGAGGGCTACCCTCGGCACCGTCATCTACGCCGACGGCCGGGCTGGTCGGCTGGCCAGGGAAGGCAGCTACGCCGACGGCCCCGACCTTTGGCCGTCGGCGCCTTAGTTCTTTCCTGTAGTGTCATTGATCATGCGACCCGCCGCAACAAGTTCTGATGCAATTTACCATCCATCTTAGAGATGTATGTAGCAGCAGTAAGATCATGCTTCTTTGTGTTTGCGAGGGCTCCACGGAGCATAAATATCCTGGACTTGGATCGCGCAGAAAACATATCCTCCACAGAAACCCACACATCAGATGCATGTTTAAGGGTAGCGTGGCTTCCTAACCAAAATGCTGATGTGGCATTTCAATTAAGAAAGAGAGAAAGAGGATGTTGTTGTATCTTAGCTAAGGTTGGTCCTAGTGCTAGTATCATAAGGTGTATTATGCATGCCAACTTGGCAAAAATCTGATGTGGCGTCATAATTAATGAAGAAAGAGATGGTTAGTGTATCATATCTAGATATCGTATCATAGCACGTAAATCTAGAAATCATAATGACAAGTAAATATTGTACACACATTTTACATAGAGATTCTACAAATTAATAAATATACCATGTAACATCCCAAAATACTAAGCTTGGATCATCAAATTCTAATCATAAAAATTAGGGTTAACAAAAACTTTTCTAAATGAAATCATGAATGCATGCATATGTGTATGCATGGATTTTGAAATCCTTTAAAACCACCTTGTTTGTTTGTTTCATTGCTTGTAAAGTGTTTCTTAGGTGAAATAAACATCATCTAAAACATTTCCCACACTTTTCCTAAAGACAAGTAAATCAAAACACATATATGAAATGAATGGTCATTTTGGCCAATTTAACTCCCAAGCCTACTTTGGCTGTCCCAAACATTCAGAACCTAACAGAAACTTTTCTGGATCTTTGCACCCCTTAAATGTACTCATAACAAGGTATCAAGGCCCACTTTGTGATCATCCAGAAACTTTCAAATGCATAGTTTAAATGACAATTCAAAATTGAATCTTTATCATATGGGAAGATCCCACTTTTTTAAAAACCACTCAAACAAACTCAACTTTCAAAACCCAAGCATCTGCAAACTCACCAGCACCAATCTAGCAAACCCACCAAAAATATTTTCAAAATTCAAAACTTTCATGCGGCCATTTGATCAAACAGGTTGCAGACACAAATCAAACAAACATCAAACACTATTGTGAGCAGTGATTCTGGCCTAACTTGTTCCCTAGTTAGCTCACACACAGCTCAGTAGATCATCTAGGAAGTTTAACTAAGGACTAGCACCCCTGTGAGCTTGCCATGGCCATCAATGGTGAACAGCCGAACACCCCCTTGTCACCCCATTATGGACAGCAGGCTAGAGGAAGAACTAGCCGTGCCAACCTTGTCTGGGAGGCAGCCCACCGTCCACCGCCACTACCTGTCCCAGCCGCAAGCATTGCCAAGCCCTGGACCACGCGCACAAGCCGCGCCCAGACCGCCAGAGACCATGCCGAGCATGCGCCAGAGCACGACCCTCGACCGAAGCCCACAGACCGCGCGCCGCCCTTGCCGCGTGCATACACAATCCCCACCGACCCAGGAGACCTCCAGACATCCCCGTTTGCCGCCCCGTGCCGCACAGCCACCGCCCGCCGTCGAAGACGCCGCCTCTGCCGCGTAGAGCACCGCCCGTTCCAGACCAAACCACACCACCCCATGCCTCAAGACCATGTCGTTGAGCATCGCCAGGAGACACCGCACCATCCCCTACCCTTGTCCATGCCATTAGCCGCCTGTAACATCGCCCCCGACGAGCTCACCATGAGCCCCGATGGTCCCCTCGCTCGACTATAAATAGAGGCCACCCCCGCACGATTTCTTCACACCATCTCACTCCCCTCTCCTCACTGATCGTGCCACACCGTTCTCAGAGCAAGGCAAGCACCACCCCGCCGGAATTTCACCGGAGCCTGCCGCCTCTAGAGAAGAAGGGAGCCAGCGATTGGAGCCGCCCCAGGAGAAGCCACTAGTACCAGGAGGTTCGCCGTCGTCGACTTCGTCGTTCGCCCGCCTCGCCGACCCTCGCCAGTACCCCGGTGAGCCCCTAGCACCCCTCACTGGCCGCGTTAGGTTTCGTTCTCGCCGGAGTTGTCTCGTGTCGACGATGACTCCCAACCGTTAGATTAGAACTAGATCGAACGATCCACGTCGCCCCATACTGCTTTGCCCAGCGCCGTGTCACTGACGAGTGGGGACACCCACTGAAGCAGCCCGCGGGAGCACTGCACTTAGCAGGCCGGCCCAGTAACTTTTCCCGCGCAGCCCAGTTATTCAAATTAAACCTTTTTCTATTTCAATTCAAACACACTTCTGTACCCAACTTCAAAAATCAACCCAGATCGATTCAGTGCACCAAATTGAATGAAACCAATTTTATTGGAAAGGTCTGTGAATGCTGAATCCAAGCCAGTTGGATTCAAGTCATTTGGATCTATAGATCACCCATGGTAAAAATAACAAGGCAGAAGCTTTTCTGCATTCAAACATTTTTCAAATTTAAACCATAATAGCTTTTGAGTTGATTCAAACTCTCAAAAATCACATTTAACCATACCTTTCAGAATATATAAAAATATATAGGTTTACTTGCAGAAATAATGTTCAAGTAATAAAAGAATGCTACATAAGCATTTCTAGCCACTTTAATTAATTAAAATAAAAGGGTAAAACCTTATTAAATTGTGACACCACTTTAAATCACATTCCCATGGACTACAATATGTGGTGATGACATGTGTCAACATGATCCCATGTTGGGTTTGGAGAATATTAAATCTTAAGTAGTTTTTCAATGAGTAGAAATTACTTTTCTAAAAATAAAAGGAATTAAATCAAGCCTTAACCTTGTAATGTTAGAGATGATGCTAGGTCATCCATAGGACCCTTGTGTGTGATGATTGCAAGTAGTTGAGTATTGTTTGGTGATTGTGTACCTCGTATTTATTCATAGACACTAGTACCGACCAAGGATACGAGGAGGAAGGAGGATACTACGAAGAAGAAGCCGAGGAGAACTTCAACCACTTCTCTGCACAAGGCAAGCTAGTAACTATGCAAGCCTAATACTACTAGTGAATGTGCAAGCTTATACTGATATTGATGCAAGCTGATACTATACCTATGCAAGCTAACACTTGCAAGATACCCTACTGATGCAACAAACCCATACTTGTTCTATGACTACTATATGCCTTAAGCATATGTGATCATACCCACTTGATAAACCAATCCTAGTTTTATGTGCAAGTTTCTTACTTTATTTCTTTATCAAAGCTTACTTAGAGTTTACCTAAGATATTGGTAGATACTAGAAAGATATGTGAAGGTTGCATAAAGAGCATAAAATTTGGCCTAAGTTAGAAACCTTGATATCAGCCTAAGATATAAGGTTGGACTTAGTTGAAACCCCACTAGTTTACCACCCCTCATCAGTACTACCCCCCCACCTGTAGATGCTAGTGCTAAGCATAAAACTTGATCAACTTTAGATGGGAATTACTTGGTGGAAAAATGGTTATGAAAACCTTGGAATGATGGATCATTCTATTGAAATGTTTTGGAGATATGTTTCCGAACACCTGATGATTTTGGTGATGAAAATGTTAAGGCATGAGCCTTAGCCCTTTATAAAACCGATGGTTGTCTGGATGCGATACCATTCCAATTTTATCGTACAACCACAATACCCGAATATTGGGTAGGGCTTGACTGGAAACTTATATTCCTTAGTATTAGTTCCCTCACGGCCAAGGTCTGAGCTAAGGCTACCTTGTGAAGATTGTCCACCTGTGCAGTACCCAAGATGACAGTTGGTCATGGTTGGGAGGCCAAACTCACAGGAGAGGTGCTTATACTAGGGCGTGTAATTGAAAGGTTAGGATTGATTATCCGCATACTGAGTATGGTGAATTCAGGATTTGTTCCTGACGGATGTATCGAATGTTGTGGTGAAAGTGTACAATCTCTGCAGAGTGTCAAACTATTCGAATATCCACATCCGCGGTTATGGACAGTTGGAGTGGCCATACTGTTCCCCCGTCAGACTTTTCAAAATGACCTGTGAAATGAATTGAGATTTTGACTTGACCACAACAGAGTTGTGATATGAAATACAAGTTCCTAGTTAGGAGTTATAAAATTGTGACTAGCTTTAGAACTTAGTAGAGATAAATCTGGCTTTTGCAAAACAACCCTAGAGCCTAGTGTCCTATTATCAAAAAAACCCCTTTACCTATTAGTATTAGTTTGCGAGTACTTAAAGAGTACTCATGGCTTTGTCCCTGGCTTTTCCGATGGCCAGACTATGAAGAGGAGTACCTGGAAGATGGACCCCAGGAAGGTTATGGCAACTAGGATCATCTACCATCGTCAGCATTGCCTGTGACCCCGAAGATGGAGCTTCGCCTATGCTACCGTTATTATTACGTATTCCGCTGCTTGATGTTGTATTAAGAACTGGATCATGAGATCCCTATTTGTGTAAGAACTTATGTATCGTTTGTAATGGATGATGTACTATGGTATCCAATTCTGTTATGTCTCGCAAAAATGGTAATCCTGGGATTGCGATGTATGGCATAACAGGCATCAAGGATTGAAAAATCCGAGTGTTGACATACCACTACTATGATACTACTACATGATACAATGCACTAGAGACATAGTATCATACACTAGTATCATATATATGATACTAATATTATGATACTCCCACTATGACCAGCCTAAGATACACCTCTTGCACATAATCATAGGCAAAAAAAGTTAATAGTACAATCAAATGCATACATGAGAGAAAAATATTAAATTAAGATACAACCTATAAAATACAATCCATTTGAGAGGTCGTCTCTTAGACATTTATAACTACTATAATAGCGTGCTAAGATACACTTCGTTATGAAAGACCTAGGAACATGCGCAAGAACCTCCGAGGACAGAGATTTCAGTAACCACCCAAGAACAAATTGATCCCGAGAAATCCACGATGCATAGGCTGGATTGGGGACAGTTTGTCTGACGTTGTTTTCTCCTTCAACCTCCAGAATCTTTGGCGGGCACGCGTCGAAACCTTCGAGCAGTTCCATGACCATCGCGCCACGGAGGGCAGGAAGAACCTGCGCCTGCCAGAACAGATGATTTTCTCCCATCAGTTTCTCCGTCGGCGGGGCGCGGGGCGGCCGGAAGCGACGCCACCAATGGGGACGAAGAGCTCGCCATGGGAGAGTGGGAAGGGAGAGAATTGATTATTGGCTTGGTGAATTTTGGTAGAGGCCGATCGTTAGAGATCGGAGATTTGATTTTGGATCAGAATCGACAGCGCCAGGAGAGGAAGAGGCTAGTTTGAACCAAAAACTTAGTTTCCAAACCAAAGAAAACAAATATTTACAAAAAATTATTCTCATCCTTATCTCTTTGATTCTTTCATAAAAATTCATGTTTCTCAAAAACTCTTGCAAAATACATAAAATTTTGACACACTTGATCACTCTGCTAATCTACTCATCCTCTATTTTTATAGATGGACGTGAAGTACAACAAGTTTTACCAACTTGGGAATGGAGGAGACCTTATCTTTGAGAGGGATCTGGATCAGCTTTCGGAACTTCTGGAGCGTCCGCACCCCGAGTTCTTTGGAGCTTAGCTCAATGATCAAGGAGGGGAAGATCTGCAGTGGCTAATTGTTGCAAGTCTCCGAGGAAAGATTAAACCTCCCACTGCGGAGGGAATTCAGTTTACCTTGAGGGAAAACAACTGGCTCGATGGCCTTGCTAGAGCAATGCAGGAAGCTCTTTCCCGTCTATGTGGGCAGAGCATCAATCAGATCAAGGGTACTCGCTTTGAGTTTTGCCCAAGGCGTGATGCAAATGGACAACCACTGGAAGCCCCATACCACCCCGAGCTGAAGACTCAATTGGACCACCTTAGCTTCATGATGTATGATCGTCAGCAGGAGTTGGACAACTGCCGTGACTATTGCAACCACAAGTCTGCCATCATCAAGACGAAGGATCAGACCATAGCCATGCTAGCAAAGGATCGCAAGTCTCGCCGCCGTCAACTCGACAAGAAGGAGCGCATTATTGCCCGTCTTCGCCACCACATCTCATCTCTGGAGGAGACCATCCACGAGAGAGACATGCAGTTGGAGGAAAGGGAGAATGCCAGAGAGGATCTTCGTGGAGACCCTTACTCCTATCTCAGCGATGACGATGATTTTCTAGAGGATCAGGCCATGGACTTCTTCACCGATGAGGATTATTTTGCCTTCATCGATGATGATGAAGATGATGAAGCCACAGACTCCGAGGAGTAGTAGCACTAAGCACTAGCGTAGTGAGTAGTAGTCGGTCCCACTATATCGTAGATTCCAGAATGGTTCTTAAAACCATCTGTTTTTCTTTGTTGTGGTGTGTGTTGTACTGTGTGTTATGAATGAATGAATGAAAAAGCAAGTTGCTAGAAAAACCTGAGTCAAACTCGAAAAACTTTTCAAAGACCCAAAACCTTAGAAATTTCCCTCTTTTCTCATGATCTATATCAATCTTCAGATGCCACGTGGAGGAAGTGGTTCAGCCCTGGACCTGATGTTGCAGATCCTGCAAATGTTGACTTCTGACCGTGAAGCTGAAAGAGCGAAACGTCAAGCCAACCTAGCCACTCTGCAACAGATAGCCAACTAGCCTACAACAACCAAGGCCACGGAAATCAGGACAACCATGGATCTAAGCTCAAGAATTTCCAGAATACCAACCCACCCGTTTTCACCAAGTCAGAAGAACCCCTAGATGCCGATGATTGGCTGCAAACCATGGAAAACAACCTAGAAGTCGCCGGAGTGGAAGCCAACGAGAAAGTCCTGTTTGCCACCCATTATCTAGCCAGAGATGCCAGGGCATGGTGGAACAGTGTTCGCGCAATGACCGGAGGCCAGATGATGACCTGGGAGGAATTCAAGGTCAAGTTTAGCAGAACCCATGTGCCACCAGGTTTGATCAAGAGAATGAGAGACGAGTTCAGAGAGCTGAAGCAAGGAAGGATGACTATAGTGGAATACCGTGACAAAATTTTGTCATTAGCTAGGTATGCCCCGGACGAGATAGACACCGAAGCCAAGAAGAAGGAAAGATTCCTGAATGGTCTGCATGACGATATGCAGACAGTGTTAGTCAATATCCCCTTTGCTGATATTGAAGCCCTTGTCGACTCTGCTATCCAAATGGAAGGAAAGATCAACCAAGCCAATGAGAACCGCAAGCGCCGCATGATGCATCAACCAGGAACCCATCAGACCCCAAAGTATCGCCCCAACCCATCTCCAGGATTTGCCCCAAGAACCAACAGACCCCCTATGACCCGTCCTACCTACCCCAACCGTGGAAACCCTAGACCCGGAGGAAATCACAACAACCCCGGCAACTCTAGCAATTTCACCCGTGCCCCACCCAAGTTCAACACCAACAATGCTACCGCCAACACCAACACTGCCCCGAGGACTGGAAGCAATGCTGTGCCTGTCGCAGCCAAGGACAAGTCACAAGTGACCTGTTATGACTGTGGAAATAAAGGCCACTATTCCAACGAGTGCCCCAACAAGAAGAATGCTACAGCCCCTAATGCCAATGCCCCAGCTCAGCAGCAGCGTCGTGTCCAGCCCGGAAGAAGATTTGCCCCAGGGAATTAACTCAACCGCAATGGCCGTCTTTTTCTCATGCATTCTTAAGAAGCTCAGGAAGCGCCAGACGTCGTGCTGGGTATGTTTTCTGTTAATTTAGTACTTGCAAGAGTGTTGTTTGACTCTGGTGCCTCGCATTCATTTGTCACCGAAGAATTTGCCTGCACTAGTAAAATTCAACCAACCAAACTGAAGCATGTTATGATTGTGCAAATTCCCGGATCAACCACCAAGGCTAGGAAAATTTGCAAAGCCGTCCCTATCCGAATCCATGGCATAGATTTTTATGCTAATCTAATAGTACTCGGAACTAAAGGTTTGGAAGTAGTACTAGGAATGGATTGGATGTCCAAACATAAGGGATTGATTGACTGTGCTAAGAAAGCCATCACCATGACCAGTACCACCGGAATATCAGTCGAGCATATATCCGAAACCTTACCTCGCCAATTCAAGTGTAACAAGAGTCTAGCCCAACCTACCATTGACCAAGTCCGGATAGTCTGTGAATACCCCGATGTATTTCCAGATGTTTTGCCCGGTATGCCCCTAGATCGGGATATCGAGTTTATCATCGAACTAATCCCCGGAACAGGACCCATAGCCCAGAGACCCTATAGTATGAACCCGTCGGAACTAGCAGAACTGAAGAAGCAACTGGATTCCATGCTAGAAATTGGATTGATTCAACCAAGTGCGTCACCATGGAGATCACCTGTCTTATTTGTGGACAAGAAAGATGGAGGTAACCGTTTGTGTACGGATTATAGGAAGTTAAATGATGTCACCATCAAGAACAAGTACCCCTTGCCCAAGATATAAGATTTGTTTGATCAGTTGACCGGTGCCCAGGTGTTTTCTAAGATTGATCTTAGAACTGGCTATCATCAACTCAAAATTCGTGCAGAGGATATTCCAAAGACTGCCTTTACCACCAGATATGGATTGTACGAGTATACCGTCATGTCTTTTGGATTAACCAATGCCCCCGCTTATTT
This sequence comes from Avena sativa, assembly GCA_916181665.1. Lineage (NCBI taxonomy): Eukaryota > Viridiplantae > Streptophyta > Magnoliopsida > Poales > Poaceae > Avena > Avena sativa. The sequence continues at coordinate 343,439,190 of OV702280.1, read as the reverse complement.
CATGAACCTCATGAATAAGATTTTTATGGACTTCCTGGATAAGTTTTTCATTGTTTTCATCGATGACATTCTGATTTATTCCAAATCAGAAGAAGAACATGAGCTACACCTAAGGACCATTCTTGGAACCCTTAGAGAGCATCAGTTGTATGCCAAGTTTAGCAAATGTGAATTCTGGTTACAGGAAGTAGGATTCCTCGGTCACATTGTATCAGCCGAAGGAATTGCCGTTGACCCTGCCAAAGTGAAAGAGGTAGAAGATTGGCAAGCCCCAACCACTCAAACCCAAGTTCGTGCTTTTCTCGGATTGGCGGGATATTACCGCAAATTCGTAGAAGGATTCTCGAGTATTGCCCGACCCATGACCCAATTGCTGAAGAAGGACAAGAAGTTTGAATGGACCGACAAATGTGAAGCGAGTTTTCAAGAACTCAAGAGGAGATTGATTTCAGCCCCAATCTTGATCATGCCGGATATCACGAAACCCTTCGATGTGTATTGTAACGCATCCAAGGTTGATCTCGGATGTGTGCTAATGCAAGAAGGCAAAGTTATATCTTATCTAAATCGACAATTGAAGCAACATGAGCAAAACTATCCAACCCATGACCTCGAACTCGCAGCAGTAGTCCTAGCCCTGAACACATGGAGACATTACCTAATGGGAAATCGTTGTGAGATTTATTCGGATCACAAGAGCCTAAAGTATATACTCAATCAGAAGGAGTTGAATATGAGGCAGAGAAGATGGATTGAGCTAATCAAGGATTATGACCTGGACATTCACTATCACCCTGGTAAAGCCAACGTGGTAGCCGATGCCCTTAGCAGATTGCCGTGCCGCTTGAACTCCATGATTTTGAAGGAGCAACCAAGTTTGCACAAGGAGATGGAAGATTTTCGAATGGAATTAGTAAGTGAAGGATTTTTGGCTAGCATAGAACTTCAGCCCACTTTGATCAGTCAGATTAAAGAGGCACAGAAGGGAAATGCCAGTATCGACGAAATCAAGCGTCGTATCGGTATAGGCAAAGTACCCGGATTCACCGAGGACGAAGAAGGAGTTCTGTGGTACAAAGGACGCCTTTGTGTACCAGCAGATTCGGAGTTGAAAGAAGTTATCTTGAAGGAGGCTCACAATACTCTTTATTCTATGCATCCCGGAGGAACTAAGATGTATCAAGATTTGAAAGAGCAATTTTGGTGGCATAAGATGAAGAGAGAAATCGGAAGCTATATCGCCAAGTGTGATATATGTCAGCGAGTCAAGGCAGGACATCAAAGACCCGCTGGATTGTTGCAACCTTTGCAAATTTCGGAATGGAAATGGGATTCTGTAGGAATGGACTTTATCACTGGACTACCTACTTCTAGTAGGGGAAATGACTCTATTTGGGTCATAGTGGACAGATTGTCCAAAGTCGCCCATTTCTTGCCCGTAAAAACCACCTATCAGAGTTCGAAGCTAGCGGAGTTGTACATCGCTAGAATCGTCAGTTTGCACGGAGTCCCCAAGAACATAGTATCGGATCGAGGAACTCAGTTTACCTCGAGATTCTGGAAGAAAGTCCAAGAAGGTTTAGGAACCCGCCTAGATTTCAGTACCGCGTATCACCCTCAGACCGATGGACAAACGGAGCGAGTAAATCAAATACTCGAAGATATGCTTAGAGCATGTGTGCTAGAATATGGATCCAAGTGGGAAGAATGTCTGCCGTTTGCAGAATTTTCCTACAACAATAGTTACCAAGCCAGTTTGCAAATGGCCTCCTTTGAATTCATGTACGGAAGGAAGTGTCGCACCCCTTTGAACTGGTCGGAAGTAGGAGAGAGTCAGATTTTCGGACCCGACATCCTCCGAGAAGCAGTAGAGAAGGTTCACAAGATTCGTGAGCACCTCAAGACCGCCCAATCCCGACAGAAGAGTTATGCCGACAAGAGACGTCGAGACCTCGCCTTCAATATAGGAGATTTTGTTTATCTGAAAGTGTCGCCATTGAAGGGAATGCAACGTTTCCAACTCAAAGGAAAGTTAGCCCCTAGATATATCGGACCTTTCAAAATTCTGAACCGTCGAGGAGAAGTATCATATCAATTGGAACTACCTGAAGAGATGTCAGCTATGCACAATGTGTTCCATATCTCGTTACTTCGCAAATGTCTCGAAGTCCCCGAGAAGACCGAAGTGTTCAAGAATATCGATCACCGGACCATAGAGATCAACGATGACCTGACCTATCCCGAAATACCCATCCGCATTTTGGAAGAAGCTTTTCGAACTACCCGGACCCGAAGCATCAAGTTTCTCAAGATTCAGTGGAGCAACCACACAGAAGAGGAAGCTACCTGGGAGCGCGAAGATCACATCAGGACGGAGTTTCCCGATCTCTTCAAATCCTAGGTAATCTTTTCGTCCTTTTTCAAATCTCGGGACGAGATTTTGTTTAAGGGGGGAAGGTTTGTAACATCCCAAAAATACTAAGCTTGGATCATCAAATTCTAATCATCAAAATTAGGGTTAACAAAAACTTTCTAAATGAAATCATGAATGCATGCATATGTGTATACATGTATTTTGAAATCCTTTAAAACCACCTTGTTTGTTTGTTTCATTGCTTGTAAAGTGTTTCTTAGGTGAAATAAACATCATCTAAAACATTTCCCACACTTTTCCTAAAGACAAGTAAATCAAAACACATATATGAAATGAATGGTCATTTTGGCCAATTTAACTCCCATGCCTACTTTGGCTGTCTCAAACTTTCAAAACCTAACAGAAACTTTTCTGGATCTTTGCACCCCTTGAATGTACTCATAACAAGGTATCAAGGCCCACTTTGTGATCATCCAGAAACTTTCAAATGCATAGTTTAAATGACAATTCAAAATTGAATCTTTATCATATGGGAAGATCCCACTTTTTTAAAAACCACTCAAACAAACTCAACTTTCAAAACCCAAGCATCTGCAGACTCACCAGCACCAATCTAGAAAACCCACCAAAAATCTTTTCAAAATTCAAAACTTTCATGCGGCCATTTGATCAAACAGGTTGCAGACACAAATCAAACAAACATCAAACACTATTGTGAGCAGTGATTCTGGCCTAACTTGTTCCCTAGTTAGCTCACACACAGCTCAATAGATCATCTAGGAAGTTTAACTAAGGACTAGCACCCCTGTGAGCTTGCCATTGCCATCAATGGTGAACAGCCGAACACCCCCTTGTCACCCCATTATGGACAGCAGGCTAGAGGAAGAACTAGCCGTGCCAACCTTGTCTGGGAGGCAGCCCACCGTCCACCGCCACTACCTGTCCCAGCCGCAAGCGTTGCCAAGCCCTGGACCACGCGCACAAGCCGCGCCCAGACTGCCAGAGACCATGCCGAGCATGCGCCAGAGCACGACCCTCGACCGAAGCCCACAGACCGCGCGCCGCCCTTGCCGCGTGCATACACAATCCCCACCGACCCAGGAGACCGCCAAACATACCCGTTTTCCGCCCCGTGCCGTATATCCACCGCCCGCCGTCGAAGACGCCGCCTCTGCCGCGCAGAGCACCGCTCGTTCCAGACCAAACCACACCGCCCCATGCCTCGAGACCATGTCGTTGAGCATCGCCAGGAGACACCGCACCGTCCCCTACCCTTGCCCATGCCATTAGCCGCCTGTAACATCGCCCCCGACGAGCTCACCGTGCGCCCCGACGGTCCCCTCGCTCGACTATAAATAGAGGCCACCCCCGCATGATTTCTTCACACCATCTCACTCCCCTCTCCTCACTGATCGTGCCACACCGTTCTCAGAGCAAGGCAAGCACCACCCCGTCGGAATTTCACCGGAGCCCACCGCCTCTGGAGAAGAAGGGAGCCAGCGATTGGAGCCGCCCCAGGAGAAGCCACCGGTACCAGGAGGTTCGTCGTCGTCGACTTCGTCGTTCGCCCGCCTCGCCGACCCTTGCCAGTACCCCGGTGATCCCCTAGCACCCCTCACTGGCCGCGTTAGGTTTCGTTCTCGCTGGAGTTGTCTCGTGTCGACGATGACTCCCAGCCGTTAGATTAGAACTAGATCGAACGATCCACGTCGCCCCATACCGCTTCGCCCAGCCCCGTGTCACTGACGAGTGGGGACACCCAATTAAGCAGCCCACGAGAGCACTGCGCTTAGCAGGCCGTCTCAGTAACTTTTCCCGCGTAGCCCAGTTATTCAAATTAAACCTTTTTCTATTTCAATTCAAACACACTTCTGTACCCAACTTCAAAAATCAACCCAGATCGATTCAGTGCACCAAATTGAATGAAACCAATTTTGTTGGAAAGGTCTGTGAATGCTGAATCCAAGCCCGTTGGATTCAAGTCATTTGGATCTATAGATCACCCATGGTAAAAATAACAAGGCAGAAGCTTTTCTGCATTCAAACATTTTTCAAATTTAAACCATAATAGCTTTTGAGTTGATTCCAACTCTCAAAAATCACATTTAACCATACCTTTCAGAATATATAAAATATATAGGTTTACTTGCAGAAATAATGTTCAAGTAATAAAAGAATGCTACATAAGCATTTCTAGCCACTTTAATTAATTAAAATAAAAGGGTAAAAACTTATTAAATTGTGACACCACTTTAAATCACATTCCCATGGACTACAATATGTGGTGATGACATGTGGCAACATGATCCAATGTTGGGTTTGGAGAATATTAAATCTTAAGTAGTTTTTCAATGAGTAGAAATTACTTTTCTAAAAATAAAAGGAATTAAATCAAGCCTTAACCTTGTAATGTTAGAGATGATGCTAGGTCATCCATAGGACCCTTGTGTGTGATGATTGCAAGTAGTTGAGTATTGTTTGGTGATTGTGTACCTCGTATTTATTCATAGACGCTAGTACCGACCAAGGATACGAGGAGGAAGGAGGATACTACGAAGAAGAAGCCGAGGAGAACTTCAACCACTGCTCTGCACAAGGCAAGCTAGTAACTATGCAAGCCTAATACTACTAGTGAATGTGCAAGCTTATACTGATATTGATGCAAGCTGATACTATACCTATGCAAGCTAACACTTGCAAGATACCCTACTGATGCAACAAACCCATACTTGTTCTACGACTACTATATGCCTTAAGCATATGTGATCATACCCACTTGATAAACCAATCCTAGTTTTATGTGCAAGCTTCTTACTTTATTTCTTTATCAAAGCTTACTTAGAGTTTACCTAAGATATTGGTAGATACTAGAAAGATATGTGAAGGTTGCATAAAGAGCATAAAATTTGGCCTAAGTTAGAAACCTTGATATCAGCCTAAGATATAAGGTTGGACTTAGTTGAAACCCCACTAGTTTACCACCCCTCATCAGTACTACCCCCCACCTGTAGATGCTAGTGCTAAGCATAAAACTTGATCAACTTTAGATGGGAATTACTTGGTGGAAAAATGGTTATGAAAACCTTGGAATGATGGATCATTCTATTGAAATTTTTTGGAGATGTGTTTCCGAACACCTGATGATTTTGGTGATGAAAATGTTAAGGCATGAGCCTTAGCCCTTTATAAAACCGATGGTTGTCTGGATGCGATACCATTCCAATTTTATCGTACAACCACAATACCCGAATATTGGGTAGGGCTTGACTAGAAACTTATATTCCTTAGTATTAGTTCCCTCACGGCCAAGGTCTGAGCTGAGGCTACCTTGTGAAGATTGTCCACCTGTGCAGTATCCAAGATGACAGTTGGTCATGGTTGGGAGGCCAAACTCACAGGAGAGGTGCTTATACTAGGGCGTGTAATTGAAAGGTTAGGATTGATTATCCGCATACTGAGTATGGTGAATTCAGGATTTGTTCCTGACGGATGTATCGAATGTTGTGGTGAAAGTGTACAATCTCTGCAGAGTGTCAAACTATTCGAATAGCCGCGTCCGCGGTTATGGACAGTTGGAGTGGCCATACTGTTCCCCCGTCAGACTTTTCAAAATAACTTGTGAAATGGATTGAGATTTTGACTTGACCACAACAGAGTTGTGATATGAAATACAAATTCCCAGTTAGGAGTTATAAAATTGTGACTAGCTTTAGAACTTAGTAGATAAATCTGGCTTTTGGGAAACAACCCTAGAGCCTAGTGTCCTATTATCCAAAACCCCCTTTACCTATTAGTATTAGTTTGCGAGTACTTAAAGAGTACTCATGGCTTTGTCCCTGGCTATTCCCATGGCCAGACTATGAAGAGGAGTACCTGGAAGATGGACCCCAAGAAGGTTACGACAACTAGGATCATCCCCCATCGTCAGCATTGCCTGTGACTTTGAAGATGGAGCTTCGCCTACGCCACCGTTATTATTACGTATTCCGCTGCTTGATGTTGTATTAAGAACTGGATCATGAGATCCCTATTTGTGTAAGAACTTATGTATCGTTTGTAATGGATGATGTACTATGGTATCCAATTCTGTTATGTCTCGCAAAAATGGTAATCCTGGGATTGCGATGTATGGCATAACAGGCATCTAGGATTGAAAAATCCGGGTGTTGACATACCACTACTATGATACTACTATATGATACAATGCACTAGAGACATAGTATCATACACTAGTATCATATATATGATACTAATAATATGATACTCCCACTATGACCAGCCTAAGATACACCTCTTGCACATAATCATAGGCAAAAAAAGTTAATAGTACAATCAAATGCATACATGAGAGAAAAATATTAAATTAAGATACAACCTATAAAATACAATCCATTTGAGAGGTCGTCTCTTAGACATTTATAACTACTATAATAGCGTGCTAAGATACACTTCGTTATGAAAGACCTAGGAACATGCGCAAGAACCTCCGAGGACAGAGATTTCAGTAACCACCCAAGAACAAATTGATCCCGAGAAATCCACGATGCATAGGCTGGATTGGGGACAGTTTGCCTAACGTTGTTTTCTCCTTCAACCTCCAGAATCTTTGGCGGGCACGCATCGAAACCTTCGAGCAGTTCCATGACCATCGCGCCACGGAGGGCAGGAAGAACCTGCGCCTGCCAGAACAGATGATTTTATCCCATCAGTTTCTCTGTCGGCGGGGCGCGGGGCGGCCGGAAGCGACGCCACCAATGGGGACGAAGAGCTCGCCATGGGAGAGTGGGAAGGGAGAGAATTGATTATTGGCTTGGTGAATTTTGGTAGAGGCCGATCGTTAGAGATCGGAGATTTGATTTTGGATCAGAATCGACAGCGCTAGGAGAGGAAGAGGCTAGCCCACCTGTTCGTATTAAATCTAACAAAATAGTCAAACCAGCGGTGTTTCTATGATTTTGGGACCCCAATGCGAAATACAAAAAAAGTATCCCTAATTTTTGAAAATTTCATAAGTATAACTAAAGTTTAATTTGTACTTGATGAAAACAATAAGTGTTGGTACTACTTTGTAGCATAGTACAATATTTAGAAATACACAAAATACTATTCCAGGGTTAGTTGATCTTGACGTTAGTTTATTTCTAGACCAATAATCCATGGCAAATTATTTTGTGAACGACACAACGGGGGCGAACTGCCCACCTGCATATTTCATTAAGAAAAAGAGGCGAAAAACGCCCAAAAACTTTTACAAGACGGGGGGGGGGGGGGGGGGGAGGAGCATCAACTCAAGGGGAATTACAAGGGCGCGGCGCACCACCACTCTACACTCTCAAAGCTAACACGCGAAGGGACCCGAGCCCGCCATAGTCGCAGATGTTGACGACTTGCTCGAGGATCGCCGGAAGGGGGATATGGACGGTGTTGAAGACCATCCGGTTCCTGGTTTTCTAAAACACCCATGAGGCATGAGGTGACGGTGCTCCACGGCGGCACGCCCCAGGAGGGGTTGCTTGCTTGCAGCGAGACCCAGGTTGCTTCGGCAGTGGTGGGGAGGGCGCATCGACGAGGCCCAAGCGCGCGCCGCCAGAGCAGCCGTAGGCGGGAGCAGGTGAAGAATAGGTGGGCGAGAATCTCCGGTTGGCGCGGGCAGAACGTACACACGTTAGTGTCCAAGCACCCGATGTGTCATAGGAAGGTGCGGGTCTGGGTATTGCCATGGCGGAGGACCCAAACGAACGCCTTGACCTTGAGTGGCGTGTGCCCAGCCCAATTCAGGTCGTGAAGGGGAGGGCCGCAGCCGAAGTACTTCAACATCCTATACACGGCCCCGACACTGAACTGATGGGCATCACCCCACGCTAGAGACTGTTTGTCGTCCGAAGTGGAGGAGCGCGCGAGGAGGTGATCGAGAGCACCGTGAAGCACACGAAGCTCCACCCTAGCACGGTCGGTCACCCTGTCGTGCGTATAGTGCACAAGGTCCCGATCCGCTAGCGCGTCGAAAACGGAGCCGATAGCGTGGATCATGTGGGAATATGCCACCTACAGCAGGGCGGTCGAGAATGCACCAAGAAAGGTCCAATTGTCTCCCTAGATATCCACGGAACGGTCGTGTCCCACACACACAGAAGTGATTGCCCGATACAAGGGTAGAAGCGACAAGAACCTGCCAAGCGGGGGTCAGGGGGGCAAGGCACGCACACATGTAGTTCGCACGGACCCATTCGGCCCATGGGGTGCGCTGCCCAGAGAGGACGACATGAAGTTTCTTGAGTAGGAGGCACGTATTATGAAAAGCAAGGTCAACAATACCTAGCCCACCCCCCGAGCGGAGCCAGCACACCACATCCCATGACACCTGGCACGAGCCACCTGAGCAGGACGTCATGGCACTCCATAGCATTGCCACGCCGGGAGCGATCCATCTTCGCAATTGTCCCCTTAGATAGTTGCGCCACTGACATCGCATAAGTGGGGAGTGAAGGGTTTCGTAGCATAGTAAATCAAAAAAAAATCTACGGATGCGAACGGCAAAGCCAAGATCTAATCTAGGAGATGCAAACAACGAGGGGGGATAGATGAGATCTTCATACCCTTGAATATTTGCACAGCGGAACGTTCAACGGAACGTGGTTGATGTAGTCGTACTAGCTTCTCCTCGCGATCCGATCCGATCCAACACCGCAAGTGGCGATGCCTCCGAGAGATGCACACGTACGGAACCTCGATGTCTCCTCCTTCCTCGGTCCATCAAGTGGGGTGGAGAGATAGATTGGATCTACAACACGACGACGTGGTGCAAAGGTAGAGAGTTTCTGCCGCAGGGCTTCGCCTACGCGCAGTCGGGAGAGAGAGAGAGGGAGGGCAAAAGTATGGCGGCTAGGGTTGAAGGAGTGGGGGAGGAGGGCTGCGCCCCTGCCCTCTATATATAGGGGGCTGGCGGGCCCCCTTGGCCCCTCCTCCAAGCCCTAGGGCGGCGGCTCCAAGGGTTGGAGTGGGGGGCAAGTTTTCCCCCTCCTTCTAGAAGGTTTCCCTAGGGTTTCCCTAGGGTTTTGGCCGGCTGGGCCTATGGGGCGACGTTGGCAAGCACTTCCTCTTAGGCCCACGCCCCCTCCCGACAAGTGGGGCGACGTTGGCCCACTCTGGAAGGTTCTAGAAGCTTCTGGTACAATACCAAACAATCCGAAACAATTCCGAAATCCAAAAACTGCTTTCCCTTATATGAATCTTATTCTCCGAACCATTCCGGAACCTCTCGTGACGTCCTGGACCTCATCCGAGACTCCGAACAAAAACTCATAAACCAATTATCCATTCTATCCTAGCGTCAAGGCACGTTAAGTGTGTGACCCTACGGGTTCGATAATATGCAGACATGATCTTCTATCAATAATCAACAGCGGGGTCTGGAAACCCATATTGACTCCCACATATTCATCGATGATCATATCGGATGAACCACGATGCTAGGATTCAATTAATCCCATATATATTCCCTTCGTCACGCGATATTTTACTTGCCCGAGATTCGATCGTTGGCATCGGCATACCTAGTTCAATCTCGTTCACAACAAGTACTTGACTCGTTCCATAATCCGATATCACTTTGTGATTAACTCCTTAACCACGTGCTTGCAAGCGGTGTTGATATCGATTACCGAGTGGGCCCGAAGTATATCTCTCCGACTTGGGAGGGACAAATCCCATCTCGATACATACAACCCAACAAGTACTTTTCGATCACCCGAGAGACACCTTTATGATCACCCTCTCATAGGATGACGTTTGATGACCTCAAAGCTTTCTTCCGATACCAGGGAGTTGCATTATCTCATGGTCTAAGGAATACAATATTTGACATAAGAAAAAGCTTTGCAAAGATGAACACGATGACACGATCTAATTGCTCTGCTTGATTTGGGTCTGTCCATCATATCATTCTCCCAATGACATGACCTCATTATTAATTGACAACTCATGTCTATGGTTAGGAAACCTTAACCATCATTAATCAATGAGCTAGTCCATAGAGGCGTACTAGGGACACGGTGTTGTTCATAAACCACACAAGTATCAAAGTTTCCGCTTAATACAATTCTAGCATGGAATATAAACTTTATCATGAACAAGAATTATAATAATAACATCTTTATTATTGCCGCTAGGGCATAATTCCAACAGTCTCCCACTTGCACTAGAGTCAATAATCTAGTTTACATCTGGCAACAATCTAACACCCATGGAACTAAGGTGTTGATCATGTTTTGCTCGTGGAAGAGGTTTAGTCAACGGATCTGCGACATTTAGATCCGTATGTACTTTGATAATCTTCAGATCTGCATCTGTTATATAATCTCGAATTATATGAAACTTGCCGTTGATATGCTTGGTCTTTGGATGATATCTTGGTTCCTTAGCCAGTGCTATGGCGCCAGTGTTGTCACACAATATCTCCAGTGGGTCCAAGGCACTTGGAACCACACCAAGCTCAGTGATGAAGTTCTTGATCCAAACTCCTTCACTTGACGCTTCTGCAGCAACCATGTATTCCGCTTCTACTATAGATGCCACGATCACGCTTTGCTTGCAGCTTCTCCAGCTCACAGCTCCTCCATTCAAAATATAAACGTATCCTGTCTGAGATTTAGAATCATCCTTGTCGGTGTCGAAACTAGCGTCGACGTAACCTTTTACGATGAGCTGTTCATCACCTCCATAGACTAAGAACATTTCTTTAGTTCTATTTAAATACTTTAGGATGTTCTTCACGGCTGTCCAGTGTTCCACTCCTGGATAACTTTGGTATCTGCTCGTCAAACTAAGAGCATTGGACACATCCGGTCTAGTACATAGCATGGCATACATGATAGATCCTATGGACGATGCATAAGGCACTTTGCTCATAGCTTCTTTATCGTTTACCATAGCTGGACACTGAGCCCTGCTCAATATCTTACCTGACAACATAGGCACTAAACCTTTCTTTGCCTTATCCATTCTGAACCTTTTCAGAACTTTGTCTAGGTATGTACTTTGGCTTAAAGCTATGAGGCGTCTTTGTCTATCTCTATAGATTTTGATGCCCAATATATAAGCAGCTTCCCCTAGGTCTTTCATTGAAAAACATTTGTTCAAATAACTCTTCACATCGTTAAGCATGTCAATGTCATTTCCAATAATCAATATGTCATTCACATATAGTACCAAAAATGTCACTGAGCTCCCACTCACTTTCTTGTAGATACAAGCTTCGTAGCAATTTGGAACAAATCCAAAGCTCTTGATCACTTGATCAAAACAAAGGTTCCAACTCCGAGATGCTTGATTCAGTCCATAAATGGAACGCTGAAGTTTGCACACCTTATCAGCATCCTTAGGATCGACAAAACCTTCGGGTTGCATCATATACAACTCTTCATCAATGTTGCCATTAAGGAACGCAGTCTTGGCATCCATCTGCCATATTTCATAATCATGAAATGCAGCAATTGCTAATAAAATCCGAATGGACTTAAACATCGCTACGGGAGAGAAAGTCTCATCGTAGTCAACACCTTGAACTTGTCGAAAACCTTTCGCCACAAGCCGTGCTTTATAGACAGTAACATTACCATCCGCGTCCGTTTTCTTATTGAAAATCCATTTGCACTCAACGGCCTTTCGGTCGCTACGAGGGTCCACCAAAGTCCATACTTGGTTTTCGCTCATGGATCCCAATTCGGATTTCATGGCCTCTAGCCATTTCTCAGAGTCTGGGCTCATCATTGCTTCCTCATAGTTCGCAGGTTCACTGTTGTCTACTAACAAGACAGTTAAGATAGGGTTGACGTACCACTCACGAGGGGCACGCGACCTTGTCGACCTGTGACGTTCAGTAGTAGCATCGTCCGAAGCTTCATGATCCTTGTCATTAGCTTCCTCTATTGTTGGTGCAGACGTCACTGGAACAATTTCAGGTGCTGCACTACTCTCCAACTCAAGAGAAGGTTCAATAACCTCGTCTAGCTCTACTTTCCTCCCACTCACTTCTTTCGAGAGAAACTCCTTCTCAAGAAAGGATCTGTTCTTTGCAACAAACACTTTGCCTTCGGATCTGTGATAGAAGGTATACCCAATAGTTTCCTTAGGGTATCCTATGAAGACGCATTTCTCCGCTTTGGGTTCGAGCTTGTCCGACATCAACTTCTTGACGTAAGCCTCGCATCCCCAAACTTTAAGAAACGACAACTTAGGTTTAGCACCAAACCACAGTTCATACGGTGTTGTCTCAACGGATTTAGATGGTGCCCTATTTAAAGTGAATGCAGCGGTTTCTAATGCATAACCCCAAAATGATAACGACAAATCTGTAAGAGACATCATTGATCGCACCATATCTAATAGAGTTCGATTCCGGCGTTCAGACACACCATTGCGCTGTGGTGTTCCGGGTGGCGTGAGTTGCGAAACGATTCCGCTTGCTTTAAGATGCGTGAGAAAATCATAACTCAAATATTCACCTCCACGATCGGATCGTAGAAATTTAATTTTCCTATTACGATGGTTTTCCACTTCGTTCTGAAATTCCTTGAACTTTTCAAATGTTTCAGATTTATGTTTCATTAAATAGATATACCCATATCTACTTAAGTCATCAGTAAAAGTGAGAAAATAGCGATAACCACCACGCGTCGAAACACTCATTGGTCCGCATACATCGGTATGTATGATTTCCAACAAGTCCGTTGCTCGCTCCATTATTCCGGAGAACGGGGGTTTGATCATCTTGCCCATGAGGCATGGTTCGCACGTGTCAAATGATTCAAAATCAAGAGACTCCAAAAGTCCATCATAATGGAGTTTCTTCATGCGTTTTACACCAATATGACCTAGACGACAGTGCCACAAATAAGTCGTATTATCACTATCTACCTTGCATCTCTTAGCCTCAATGTTATGGATGTGTGTTTCATTGCTTTTGAGATTCAGAAGAAATAAACCATTCATAGCAGGTGCATGACCATAAAAGATGTTACTCATATAAATAGAACAACCATTATTCTCCGATTTAAATGAATAACCGTCTTGCAATAAACACGATACAGATATGATGTTCATTCTCAACGTAGGCACATAATAACATTTATTGATGTTTAAAACTAATCCTGAAGGTAAAACTAAGGAGAGCGTGCCGACGGCCATCACATCAACTCTTGATCCATTGCCAACGCGCATCGTCACCTCATCCCTCGCTAGCCGCCGTCTATTCCGTAGCTCCTGTTTCGAGTTACAAATATTAGCAACTGAACCAGTATCAAATACCCAGGCACTACAACAAGGGCTAGTAAGGAAAACATCAATAACATGTATATCAAATATACCTTTGATGGTGCCAGCCTTCTTGTCCGCTAAGTACTTCGGACAGTTGCGCTTCCAATGACCCTTGTCCTTGCAATAGAAGCACTCAGTGTCTGGCTTAGGTCCAGACTTGAGCTTCTTCTCAGCAGGGGAAACACGCTTGCCGCCGCCTTTCTTGAAGGGCTTCTTTGCACCCTTACCTTTCTTAAAGCTGGGGGGCTTGTTGACCATCAACACATGATTATCTTTCTTGATGTCCACCTCCGCAGCTTTCAGCTTAGCGAAGAGCTCAATGATCGTATCAGTGGAACCAATCTGATTATGAGTAACTATAAAACCTTTGTAGATAGGAGGGAGTGATTGCAGAACTCTGTCAATCTTGAGCTCCTCTGGAATCTTGCAGTCCAGTTGCTCAAGGCGTTGAGTGTAGCCCGACATCTTAATGGCGTGCTCACTAACGGAACTCCCTTCCTCCATCTTGCAGTTAAAGAATTTCTCAGAGATCTCATATCTCTCAGAATGGGCCTGAGTCTGAAACATAGTTTTCAGTTCCTCAAGAATCTCAAAGGGCCTGGGGAACTCCTCAAAACGATTTTGAAGGTCCGATTCCATAGCAAACAACATGGTGCTCTTAATCACACCATAATCATCCTTGCGCGACTGATAAACAGCTTTCTCATCAGCCGGCACATCTACAGCAGGGGCGTCGCCTAGCGCTTTCTCAAGGACATAGTCCTTTTGTCCGCCAGAGAGAATGATTCTCAGATTGCGGAACCAGTTGGTGAAGTTAGACCCATTGATCTTAAGCTTTTCTTTCTTAGCAAAAACGTTGAAGTTGAAGTTGGACTTAGCCATTTGATCTACAAAATTTGCAAGTACAATTTAGACTATGTTCATGATAACTAGTTCAACTTAATCAAATTACTAGATGAACTCCCACTAAATTCAACATCCCTCAAGTTGTTTAGTGAACATGATCCAAATTCACCACACCTAATCCGATCTTCACGAGAAGAGATGTGGTTTCAATGGTGGACAACAAAGTGTCGATCATATCATTCATATGACTCATGCTTAACCTTTCGGTTCGTGTGTTCCGAGGCCATGTCTGTACATGCTAGGCTCGTCAAGTCAAACCCAAGTATTTCTGCGTGTGCAAAACTGGCTTGCACCCGTTGTATGTGAACGTAGAGTTTATAGCACCCCATCATCACGTGATGCTTGAACACGACGAATTTCGCAACGGTGCATACATGGGGACAACATAGTTTTATCTTGATCTTTAAGTGAGGAATCATCTTATAATGCTACCGTCGCGATCTAAGCATAATAAGATACATAAAAGGATAAACATCACATGCATATAATTTTATGTGAGATGGTATAGCCAATCTCCGCGCAATGATATCCATCTTGTGCGTGCCAGCATGATCTCCATCACTCCACCATGATTGCCTCCACCACGAATAGCAACTACAACTATTGATAACTACTTAGCGATAAAGTAAAGCTATTACATGGCGTATAAGAAGTTGACACACAGGTCATACAAGGTTATAAAGACAACCATATGGATCGTGCCGGTTGTGTACTCATCGACATGCAAGTCGTGAAACATTAAAAAACATGATCATTGCATACAACATACACATCACATCTTGGGCCATACCATATCACATAAACACTCCCTGCAAAAACAAGTTAGACGCCTCTACTTTGTTGTTGCATGTTTTGCGTGGCTTATGGGAGTAACAAGCTAAGAACGATTCTTACCTACGGAAAGCCACAACGGTGATATTATGGTTGCCAACATCCGGTGTAAATCCCATGACAACTATAGTGAGAGAAACTGGCATCCACCAGCCGCATGTGTGGAACAAGCCACACGTCAAGTGCGGAGCCGGTCTCGCGAACGAGGTCGCGTAAAGTTGGCCTGGACCGCTTCGATCTCACTATCCCGCGTCATAAGAAGTACACAAACAAGAGGCTTGCAACATAAAACATCAACGCCCGCAACAAGCATGTTGCGTTCTACTCGTGAAACACATCTACGCATAGATCTAGCTCTGATACCACTGAAGGGTTTCGTAGCATAGTAAATCAAAAAAAATTCTACGGATGCGAACGGGAAAGCCAAGATCTAATCTAGGAGATGCAAACAACGAGGGGATAGATGAGATCTTCATACCCTTGAAGATTCGCACAGCGGAACGTTCAACGGAACGTGGTTGATGTAGTCGTACTAGCTTCTCCTCCTCGCGATCCGATCCGATCCAACACCGCAAGTGGCTATGCCTCCGAGAGATGCACACGTACGGCACCTCGACGTCTCCTCCTTCCTCGGTCTAGCAAGTGGGGTGGAGAGATAGATTGGATCTACAACACGACGGCGTGGTGCAAAGGTGGAGAGTTTCTGCAGCAGGGCTTCGCCTACGCGCAGTCGGGAGAGAGAGAGGGAGGGCAGCAGTATGGCGGCTAGGGTTGAAGGAGTGGGGGAGGAGGGATGCGCCCCTGCCCTCTATATATAGGGGGATGTCCGGCCCCCTTGGCCCCTCCTCCAAGCCCTAGGGCGGCAGCCCCAAGGGTTGGAGTGGGGGGCAAGTTTTCCCCCTCCTTCTAGAAGGTTTCCCTAGGGTTTCCCTAGGGTTTTGGCCGATTGGGCCTATGGGGCGTTGTGCCCCTGGCCCAATTCAGCCAGGGCACTCCCTCGTAGGCCCACGCCCCCTCCCGACAAGTGGGGCCACGTTGGTCCCACTCCGGAAGGTTCTAGAAGCTTCCGGTACAATACCGAACAATCCAAAACAATTCTGAAATCCAAAAACTGCTTTCCCTTATAGAATCTTATTCTCCGGACCATTCCGAAACCTCTCGTGACGTCCTGGATATCATCCGAGACTCCGATCAAAAACTCATAAACCAATTATCCATTCTATCCTAGCGTCGAGGCACGTTAAGTGTGTGACCCTACGGGTTCGAGAATATGCAGACATGATCTTCTATCAATAATCAACAGTGGGGTATGGAAACCCATATTGACTCCCACATATTCATCGATGATCATATCGGATGAACCACGATGCTAGAATTCAATTAAACCCATATATATATTCCCTTCGTCACGCGATATTTTACTTGCCCGAGATTCGATCGTTGACATCGGCATACCTAGTTCAATCTCGTTCACAGCAAGTACTTTACTCGTTCCGTAATCCGATATCACTTTGTGATTAACTCCTTAACCACGTGCTTGCAAGAGGTGTTGATATCGATTACCGAGTGGGCCCGAAGTATATCTCTCTGACTTGGGAGGGAAAAATCCCATCTCGATACATACAACCCAACAAGTACTTTCCGATCACCTGAGAGACACCTTTATGATCACCCTCTCATAGGATGACGTTTGATGACCTCAAAGCTTTGTTCCGATACCAGGGAGTTGCATTATCTCATGGTCTAAGGAATACAATATTTGACATAAGAAAAAGCTTCGCAAATATGAACACGATGATACGATCTAATTGCTCTGCTTGATTTGGGTATGTCCATCATATCATTCTCCCAATGACATGACCTCATTATTAATTGACAACTCATGTCTATGGTTAGGAAACCTTAACCATCATTAATCAATGAGCTAGTACATAGAGGCGTACTAGGGACACGGTGTTGTTCATATACCACACAAGTATCAAAGTTTCCGCTTAATACAATTCTAGCATGGAATATAAACTTTATCATGAACAAGAATTATAATAATAACATCTTTATTATTGCCTCTAGGGCATAATTCCAATAGGGAGCGCCGACAGAACAGATGTAGAGAGCGTCAACCTAGCACCAAGCAAGGTGGGGCGGATCTACCAAGGAGGGATGCAACGCTCAATTTTCCCGGCAAAGGTAGTCTAGGGCAGAAGCAGGCAGCTTGTGACCCGACAGCAGGAGCCCCTGGTACGTCTGCGGGAATGAGGAAATTGGGCACCCCGAGCTGGCAGACAGATAGGCGACATCCACAGCAGGCACGCCGATAGGCACTTTTGTGATAGTTGATGGCGAGCCCCGTCACATCCGAGAACTCCCGAAGTATGTCTCGCAAGCGGCAGAGCTGGCCGGGTTCAGCGCGCACCTAGAGCAGCGTGTCATCAGCGTACTGCACCACAGGGTACGAGAGATCATCCTCAAGGGGGGGGGGGGGGAGGAGGAGCCGATGTTCGTCCGTATCCTTCAGGATCATATGGCGCAGGAGGTCGGCAATTATTAGGAATAAGTACGGCGAAAGGGGATCCCCTGGCGCAGCCCATTCCCGCAGTTGATCCAACGCCCCGGAACCCCATTGAGCAGCACAGTGGCTTTGCCGGTTTCCACGAGGATGCGGATCCAGGTACACCACCGTTCACCGAATCCACGCGTCCAGAGGATCGCACCGAGGGCATCTCAGTTCACTAAGTCAAAGGCCTTTTTGATGTCTAAATTATCATCTTGATGTTAGTTTATTGCTTGAATTTTGTGTTCAAAACAAAAGAATCATACCAGAGTTTATGTGATCGTGCATACTCTAACACACCTTTGTACACGAATTGCTTCGGAGGTGGTGAAATGGATCATACAAAAATTTCTAAGAGGTCCGTTTGGTATTCATCATTTGAGCATGGAGTCATGAAATTTATTTTGCAATTTTATTCCTATGCTATTTGGTTGGTACAGAATTGGCCGTCATTTTATTTGGCAAATCGATCAAAATATCTCTATGCTTAAACCTGATTCCTATCTTAGACCCGTTATTTTCAAATTCCAATGACAGTCAAACATGTGGATGTTTTTGGAATCATAATATAAACAAAATGAATCAATGTGTTTATTTTATTTCTACTAAATAGAATGAATACCTAGGTGCCAAACGACCTCTAACATCAAAGAACCAAAATCACCGGGGTAGTGTTTTGGCTCGTGGGTGTAAATGAATCTATTGTAAAAAATAAATAAAAAGTTAAAACTCTAAAAGTAAATTTTATGTGTACATCCGAATATTTCGTGTTCGCACATAATCTTTAGTAAAAAAAGAACATTTCATGTGTTCCGTGTAAAAAAAGAAAAGACAAAAATATCAAGAATAATAGTCTTGGAGCATCTGGATTTTATCTTTTTGCACGGGACACAACAAATGTTCTTTTTCAGAAAACTCGTGTGCAAACATAACATGTCCAGATGTATATGTGAATATTTTTTTCTAATTATTTTAACATTTTTAAATATGTTTTTAAACAATAAGTTTATGTGTATCCATGAGCAAAACACTACCCTGAGGTTTCCCCTGGAGCAGATGACCCTTCATGTAGCCTATGCGATGGCCTAGTGCCTCTAAGCCTACGTCGCTATATCCCTTCCGCCTTCGCTGCTCTTTATTCTTTTGGCTATAAATTTTGGTGTTTGCCATCTCGAAGAGCACACATCCTCCTCACACCTCCATTCCCCAACCACCAAGTTTCCTCGGTGACAAGAAGAATAGTTCGGCAGTAGTGATGGTCGAGCGCTATCCCGGCGACCCTATAACGGCGAACGGCTTCGGCCACCGCTCTCTGTAGCCATGGAAAGCATGGATTCTCCACTACGCCGGCTACCCGGCACTGCTGGACTTCCGATGCTCGTCGACATGGAGGCTCAGCGCGGGCGGCGTGCCCGTATGATACGTCGGAAACGTATCTATAATTTTTTATTTTCCATGCTTGTTAGTATCTACTTTACTTTGCTTTGTCCATACTTTGAGGTGCTTTTTACATGTTTTCTGGTACTAACCTATTAACAAGTTGCCACAGTGCCAGTTGCATGTTTTCTGCTGTTTTTGTTTTTAGAAAAGCTAGTAAAGAAATATTCTCGGAATTGGACGGGACAAACGCCAAAGTCAATAACTTCCGTGGGGAACAAGAAGTCCAGAGGGGAGACAAAGAAGCAAACTAGGGCGGACAGACCCCCCTAGGCGCGGCCAGGGGTGGGCCCGCGCCTGGGTGGGGTGTGGGCCCCCTGGTCGCCTCCTCGGCCTTCCCCTTCGCCTATAAGAATCCCCTGATGCCTAAACCCGAAGCACCCGATCAAATCTCTACGAAACCATCTGTAGCCGCCGCCACTATCTTCCCTAGATCGGGGGGATCTGAAGTTCTTCCCGGCACCCTATCGGAGGGGAGATCATCCCAGAGGCCTTCTTCTCCGGTATGATGCGTGAGTAGTTCCACCTTGGACTATGGGTCCATGTAGTAGTTAGGTGATTGTATCTCCTCCTTTGTGCTTTCATGTATAGATCTTGTGAGCCCGTTCATGATCAAGATCTAATCTATCTGTAATCATGCATGTTGTGTTTGTGGGGATCCGATGGATATTAAGATTATTATGTTGGTTTGATTAATGGTTTTGTCTTTACGATTCTATCATGTCTGTGTTGTTTGTGATCTGCATGCTCTCCGTTGTTAGTGTCTATCTTGGCCAAGTAGTTGCTAGTGACTCCAAGAGGGAGTATAAATGCTCGATAGTGGGTTCATGCCTCTAGTTTCCAAGGGAAGTGACAATAATCTCTTCGGTTGTAGATTTGTTGTTGCTACTAGCAAGAAAACAACGGTCTCTTGTTCATGGAACATGTGGACTGTTTATCTTACACACTTTGCTTAAAGTAGTTGTCTGTTGCTTGCAACTTAATACTGGAGGGGGTTCGGATGAGAACCTGAAGGTGGACTTCTAGTCATAGATGCAGTTGGATGGCGGTCTATGTATATTGTTGTATTGCCCAATAGAATCTCATAGGATCTTTCTGACTAGTATTGCATTGTTATGCCTTGCTCAGTTCCTGTCAGTTGTCCTGCTGTAATTTGTTTACCCTTCATGCTATGTTGTTTATCTAAGGAGAGCATCTCTAGTGAACTATGGACCCCGGTCCAATCTTTACATTTGATACATCTTCCACTGTTACCTGTTTACTTGCTGCAAACCATTACCTTCCACACCATACGTTTAATTTTTTGTTACGGCAAACCGGTGAGCTTGACATCCTCACTGTCTAGTTGGGGCAAAGTCTTGAGTTTGTTTTGTGAAGGTCTCCGCGTTGCTTGCAACACCTGTGTGACGTTTCCTTCCTCCTACTGGTTTGATAACCTTGGTTTCTTACTGAGGGAAAACTGCTGCTGTGCTGCTTCACACCTTCCTCTTGGGGTTCCCAACGAAGTGCTAAACCAGCACCATCAATACTATTTCTGGCGCCGTTGCCGGGGAGGCTAAGGAAGTCTTCACAAGGGGAGTCCTCCACTTCCTTTCTTTTTACTTTGTTTTTAGTTTGGTTTGTTTCTTTTTGGTTTTGTTTGACTCTTTCCAAAAAACACAAAAAAATTAGTTCATGCTCTAGTTGCTACCATGTCTGGTTTTGGACCAACCTTTATTTCACCTATGGAAGAGATCTCCACTTTTAAGCAAAAAAGTGAAGAGTGTTTTAAAGAAGCTTGGTCTAGAATCTCCGCTTTACAAAGGGAAATTGAGCCTAAGATGAGTCTTAGCTTGGTTATTGATAGTTTCTACCACGATATTGCTCTTCGTTATAGATATGCTTTGGATGCTGTGGCTGAGAAAGATATTTTTCTATGTACTGAGGATGAAGCTTTTGATGCCATAAAAAAATGATTATGATTTATGGTACACCTGTCAAGTCTGATTCCTCCTTCACAAATATTTTTGCTAGGTTGAACACTCTTGAGACCGGTATTGCTGCTATAAATAGTTGCTATCACACGCTTAGGGCTTACTGAAGGAGGAGAGGAAGGTGTGAAGCACCATGATTATGTTCCAATAAATTCTGAGCCTTCAAAGTGGTTTCCCACAATCAAAGTCTCTATAAATACTACACTTTTTGATGCTCGTTGTGATATCATGTCTGAATTTTGCCTCATGCCTAAAGATATTTATGATCCTTGAGTCTTTGGGGGCTTACTGAAGGAGGAGAGGAAATCTCTCTTACTAACAATGCCACTCTTTTACCCATTGGAATAGCTGAAGGTGTCTTTACAAAAATCTCAGGGAACACTTCTTGATTTGAGCAACAGAAGATTTTAGAAAAAATCGTTTTCTGCCTGCTGGTCTGTTTTGATAGATTTCTGCCATTATTTACATTTGGTTCTTATTGATTCCTTTTTGAGTTCTCTTTTGGGGAATTGATTTTTTTGAAGGAGTTACTATAGTAGCTTGTGTTTTTAGTGAAAAGTATTGCTTTTCCAAAGCTTTGCCAGAGGTCTAATATCTTTTGAATAAACTAATGTTGCTAATGAAGATTGTGTGAAGTTTTGTATGAAGGAAAAATTTCAGGTGTAGAGAGAGAATGATGCAATGAGATGAAGAATGGACAAAAGCTCAAGCTTGGGGATGCCACCATGGTGTAACACCAAGAAATATCCAAGAGGTACAAGCGTCAAAGCTTGGGGATGCCCAAGGCATCCCCTTTCTTCATCAATAAGAAGCTCAGGTCTGTCTAGACACTTCACTTTTATTGTTTCATGCACAGTTGTGTTGTTCTTGGAGCGTCTTAGTTTTAGTTTGCTTTGCTTAGTTTGTTTAGTTTGCTTGAGTAGTTTGGACCCCCGCTTTCGTTGTGTTGTTACAAATAAGTTTGCTTGGTGTTGGAAAGGAGTAGAAAGTTCTTGCTTGGAAGTGCAAGAGGATCTTGCATTGACTGTGATTTAGACTTTATCATGCCATGCTAGGTGTTGTTTTGACCTTATGCTTAGTAGTTATTGCTTTAGCATGGCTTGCTTCAAGTCATTGGGATTGCTTAGTGTGTCTTGAAGAAATTATGTGTTGTTTTAGCATGCAAAAGCATAGTATTGTGGTATTCTCCTGTGAGGTTTGTTTGGGTTGACTTGGCACATGCTCACACCATGTTATGACTATGAACAAGTCACCATAGCCTCTATGATCATTTATTCCTTAACTTGTAGTACCATTCTATGCTTTGATTAGTAATGTTTTGTTGCTCTGCATGATTATGGCCACTATTGCTCTCTTATTTGGTTGCTCCCAGTCTTTTGCTAGCCTCCACCTGTATGAGTAAGCTCTACTCATGCTTCCAACTTCCAAGAAACCAAGTTATTCCAAAGTGTCCACTATAAACTCCTATGCATGGTGTGTTACACCATTCCAAGTATATTCTTGTTTTCATCTATCTTCCAATTAAAAACTATTTTGTTATGTGAAAACTTAGTGATTAAAGCCCTCACGAACTTGATGGCACACTTTATATTCTTTGTCCCTAATAAACTTGAACCATCGTGTCTCTATGTTGTATATGCTTGCACTTATACGTTGGAATTAGCAGAACTATGTTGGCATGTGGAACGTTTTCAACATTGCACTTGTACTCTGTACTCAGTTGATATCATGCTCTTTTGTCTATGGATGTCACCGGTGTGAAATAAAGAGGGAACTTGTAAGTCCATGGAGTTTGTATTCTGTGTTAGAGAAACGCCTGGGCCGCTAGCATAAGCCATGCCTAATCATGGTAGAAACTTGCAGCATCACCATAGTGAGCTATCTATGAAGCATCCTCAATAAAAAGCTATGCATATAGTAAATAAAAAGCTATGCATATAGTAAATAAAAAGATCGCTGAGATGTTCATTTTCTGCTTGCCTTGTCATTTTGGTTATGGGAAAGCTCCTGTACCATGTGTAAGGGGTAACCCGTTGGCGGTTCTCAATGATATGCAAATACTTACAATGACAAGGACTTACCTAGGCCTAAAGTTGAGTAGCATGAGGTGTGGCCCTCATATTCAAGGGACTTGAGATTGCCAACTGATAATTTGTCAAGCATATACTCCATAGTTTGTTCACTTTAACCTTAATCACTTCAATATGCTTATGATAGGGGAAATGAGGGCTGAAAGCTAACAAGTACCATAATTTTGGAAGCTCCTTTTGAAACTTGAAATCCCTGCTTCCTTTACAAAAGGCATTTCTTCCACCACTATTGAGTCACTACCTTTTACCTTTAGGCACCATTAAGAGAGCATAGTTGCCATTCTTAGTTCTATGTGCAGTGTCCCAAAGCTTATTGATTGATGCATATTGTGATATTACTTGTTCTTATGCTACTTGTTTCTAGTCACCCTTGTGAACTTTGAAGGTGTCATATGCATCTATTTGCTACTCTATGAGAGACAAGCTGTTTACCACTATGCTTTGTTTTCTGTATGTGAAACAAACAAACGTTTTTCAATGCATGTTATCCATGATCTTTGTTTGTATCTTGTCTTGTTGCAACAATAGTTGCTCTCTCTTACTATTAGAACTCCATTCTTTCATGTTAATGTTTAGAGTTCTTTGATCCCAGCTTTCAATGCTTGCAAATGGTTAGATCTTTATTGTGAGGGTGCATGCCATCTCAAAAATTATTCTTTTTATCACTTACCTACTCGAGGACGAGCAGGAGTTAAGCTTGGGGATGCTTGATACATCGGAAACGTATCTATAATTTTTGATGTTCCATGCTTGTTAGTATCTACTTTGCTTTGAGTTGTCCACACTTTGAGGTTCTTTTTACATGTTTTCTGGTACTAACCTATTAACAAGTTGCCACAGTGCCAGTTGTATGTTTTCTGCTGTTTTTGGTTTCAGAAAAGCTAGTAAAGAAATATTCTCGGAATTGCACGGGACAAACGCCAAAGTCAATAACTTTCCATGGGGAACAAGAAGTCCTGAGGGGAGATGGATAAGCAAACTAGGGCGGCCAGACCCCCTCGGCGCAGCCAGGGGTGGGCCCACGCCTGGGTGGGGTGTGGGCCCCCTGTTCGCCTCCTCGGTCTCCCCCTTCGCCTATAAGAAGCCCCCGATGCCTAAACCTTATGCACGCGATCAAATCTCCACGAAACCGTCTGTAGCCGCCACCACCATCGTCCCTAGATCGGGGGGGGGGGATCTGAAGTTCTTCCCGACACCCTGCCGGAGGGGAGATCATCCCGGAGGCCTTCTTCTCCGGTATGATGCGTGAGTAGTTCCACCTTGGACTATGGGTCAATGTAGTAGCTAGATGGTTGTATCTCCTCCTTTGTGCTTTCATGTATAGATCTTGTGAGCTCCGTTCATGATCAAGATCTAATATATTTGTAATCATGCATGTTGTGTTTGTGGGGATCCGATGGATATTGAGATTATTATGTTGGTTTGATTAATGGTTTTGTATTTATGAGTCTATCATGTGTGTGTTGTTTGTGATCTTGCATGCTCTCCGTTGTTAGTGGCTATCTTGGCCAAGTAGTTGCTAGCGACTCCAAGAGGGAGTATTGATGCTCGATAGTGGGTTCATGCCTATAGTTTCCAACGGAAGTGACAATAATCTCTTAAGTTGTAAATGTGGTGTTGCTACTAGGGAGAAAACAACGGTCTCTTGTTCATGGAACATGTGGACTATTTACCTTACACACTTTGCTTAAAGCAGTTGTCTGTTGCTTGCAACTTAATACAAGAGAGGGTTCGGATGATAACCTGAAGGTGGAATTCTAGTCATAGATGCAGTTCGATGGCGGTCTATGTATATTGTTGTATTGCCTAATCGAATCTCATAGGATCTTTCTGACTAGTATTGCATTGTTATGCCTTGCTCAGTTCCTATCAATTGCCCTGCTGTAATTTGTTTACCCTTCATGCTATGTTGTTTATCTAAGGAGAGCACCTGTAGTGAACTATGGACCCCGGTTCAATCTTTACCATTGATACATCTTCCACTGTTACTTGTTTACTTGCTGCAACCATTACCTTCCACACCATATGTTTAATCCTTTGTTACAGCAAACCGGTGAGCTTGACAACCTCACTGTCTAGTTGGGGCAAAGTATTGAGTTCGTGTTGTGCAGGTCTCCCGCGTTGCTTGCAACACCTGTGTGACGTTTCCTTCCTCCTACTGGTTCGATAACCTTGGTTTCTTACTGAGGGAAAACTGCTGTTGTGCTGCTTCACACCTTCCTCTTGGGGTTACCAACGAAGTGATAAACCAGCACCATCACCGTGTCACCGGTGCCGTAGGGGCACGAGCTTGTCGAGGAGATCTAGGCGGCCATCGCCACCATGGAAGATCCAGAGCTCATCGAGGACCCTAGCAACCTCATACACTGGGAGAAATTCTTTGCCGAGTGTTGGAACCAACAACTGGCCGGCCACGAGGGAGGAGGCGCGTCGTCGGCGAGGAACAACGCTGTAGGACTACATCGGTGGTGGAACGCGTCAGGCCGCATGCACGCTAACATCATTGCCGGGGATAGCCCGAGGTTGGGCTATCCTCCACGCTCGCCCATGCCGGCCACCCGGTGCCATGCGACGGCTAGAGGATGGGGGCATTTCTTCCTCGTCCTCAGTGTCGGCGTCACCCTCATCCAGTTCGGTGCTAGCACAATTGTTGTGTGCCATGGCACCAATATGCCCGGTGAAGTGGGAGGTTGAGTCGCTGGTGCGCTCGCCACCGTGGATGCTCTCTCGCGACCTCGTCATCGACGAGCTCTGTGCATCATCACCGTCGAGTGGCCATCTTTGGCTAGCGAGGCCGAAGCTATGCATGCTGAAGGTCAGGCTGGCGGACTAGGAGGTCCCTGTCGACGAGGATGCCTCCGTCTTGAAGATGGCGATGGAGCGCTCCATCAATGACGTGCCTCCGATGCATGCCCCCAACCCCTGCGCCTGATCCAAGGAAGACTGGCAGCGGGAGGAAGCCAAACGCCTCCGCTGTCTACACTAGCAGGACATGCGCGGTGTTCGCTCGCATCGCGCCTACCAAGGAGCAGCACTCATCATCCTAGATGACAACGAGTAAGAGGAGGTAGGGCCCTTATCGCAGCCATGGCACTATGGCGATGCCGGCCAGGGCATCTCCCGGCCACCGCAGCCACTGATGAATGCAAATGCATAGATTGATTGTAGCTAGTTTCGAAATAAGAGTATCAAACCCATAGAGAGCTATTTGGTTAAGGTCTTTATGCCCCACATTACTGTCTACTAAAGTATACTTGTAAGATGCCTTTGATTTGGAGTAAAGGGTGTTTGAAAGGTTTTTGGTTGAATGCACAAAAGTAAATAAAACAAGTAAAAGAAAGCATGTAACAAAAGCGTTGAAAACGCTGTTGAAATTCAATAAGCCTAAGGCGTTCTAGGGGATGTAAGATACACCACTAGCATATTGTAATTACTCATAATTAGGATAACCTATTTCTTGTATCATGACATACCTAGAGAGAGTTCCATAATAATATGTTCACTACAAGGCTCGTGGGCAGTCGCTTTATTGAGATAGGTAATGAGGTCATCTCTAAATAACCACTTCAATGCATTATAGCAGTAACTCATACAAACCACCACAATTAAGGGTTTCTCCATGGATATCGTAATTAGCTTAGTGAATCTATCTTTATTTCTCCTTTGACCGTACATGTTATAAGCCAATGCTTATAGTCACAAAAGTAACACTAGACATACTACCATACACATTCTAAGGATATCACCCTCTCTCCCGGAGGTAAATGGTATGTGGCTGACTACACATACCATCTAAAGAGAGAGATCAAACACAACATCATAAATCAATAGATCATGGAAACTAGTAATAGATCATCTTTATTTTATTTCATAATAGTGTTAGACTCCATCTCCCCAAGAACAAAGGGAACTAATCACACATGGAAGCAATCAACAACATCATCATAATCAAATGAATGGTATTTCGAGGCTAGAAGTTTCTGTAATATCAGATCTCAGATCCATCTTCGCGTGGTGAGAGTATTTGATGAGGAGGACGCTGCCACATATTGGACACCTGTCACATCCCAAAATTTTCCAAATTTTGAAATGTGAAAAATAAATAAACAAAATAAATAATTGTTGAAATTTAGGGTGAAAAGAAACTTTTTGTTTCTAAATGGAAACATAAAAACCCTGCTTGAACAAACTTTGAATACAAGGGAATCCACCAAATTTCAATCAAGTGAAATGCATTCATCAATCAATGTATCTAGAAATTTAAACACTTGGAAAAGTAAACCAAAACCCTAAAACCCTAATGGAAGAAAATCATTTCCATGCTCTGTCCAAGACTATGGATTTGATCCATATAAAAATTCAGCAACAAACATTTTTAAATGATAAATAAAAATATTCTAAAAACATAGAAATTAGTTTCATTCAATTTGGAACGATGGATGAAAACTTATGAATTTAATAAGTTAAAAGGAAATAATTTCCAAAGCTAATAAAGGTCCTATCTAAAAATCCATACCAAATCTTGAGCAAATTAATCCTAAAAGGATTTGAAAGGATAAACAAATATTAAATAAAATTATACAAATTGGAATCACCAATTTTGGAACCATAAATAAAAAGATATGGATTTTATAAGACAAAGGGAGAAATAAATAAATAAGGAATATTTAAAAGCCAAATTATATCTTGGCCAAATCCATAAACAAATAAAATGAAAGATTATTGAATAATAAATAAGGGTAAAAGATTATTTAAATAAAATCATAAGGATTGAACAATATTCAATTTTATTTAAATAAAGACAATTTGCCTAAATAATAAATCCCAATAAAATTATTTAAAAGTCAATTTAAAACCTTGAATTAAATCCATATGCAAATGGAATAAAGATAATCCAATTAAAATAAAGGGATAAAGAATATTCAAATAAAAGTATATGGGATTAAACCATATTCAATTTATTTAAATGAAGACAAAACCCCTAATAAAAATGATTAAATAAATCATGGGAAAAATAAATGAAATTACCAAAGTGGACTAAAAGTTATATAATTGACTTAAAAAGAATAAAGGAATTATTTGAGGAAATAATATGGATTGGAACCATATTTAAATTTTATTTAAAATAAAGACAAATGTATAAATTAAATAAATAACAAACCATATGAGAAAGTAATATTCTAAAAATGAATTATTTAAATACATTAATAAACAGATAAAACTTATTGAAAGTTTGGAAAAAGTTTTGAAAAGATTTGATGAATAAATCTGATTTCAAATGAGAGTTTAAATTCAAAGCAGAAATTAGAAAAGGAAAAGGAAAAAATAAAACAGAATAAAAAAAGGGAAAGAACCAGCCCAACAGAACCCTAGCCCATATGGCCCAGCAAAGCCCACCTCCCTCTCCCTCCCCGAATCGTTTTTCTCACCAGAAACCACACCCGCTCAGTCACTGATCGCCTGATCCCACGTGCAATCCCTCACCCCGCTGACCAACCGGTCCCACTGCCAAGTCATCTTCTTCCCCACCCGTGACTCATTCTTCCTCCTCCTTCGCCGTTTCCTGCCGTTTAATCCTCGCATAAATTCATTTTATTGCTGCGTTGATTCCATCCTGCAACCACGCCCTCATAATCGCCCATGTCTCCCCTCTATTTCCCCTCGCTCGCCATCCTCTCACTGCCCTTAGGCTGCCTCAATTTCTCGCCAAACGTGCCACTGCCCCGAGGACACTCCGGCAATGATTCCGGCCATTACTCACCTCCCCTAGCTCCCTGGAACCTACGAGCCTACACCCCATCCCCGTACGCATCTACCAGTAACCCCCGCTCAGCCGCGCGTGCCCCACATCGTCGACAACGTCTTCGACTGAGCGTCGCCACCGTCTGCCACTTCTCCGACGAGCTCCCTTGGTAAAGTCCGATCGAGCCTCCCCCTCTCCTGGATGTACCTATACTCGCCTCTTCCGTGCGAATCTAACACCACTAATTTTGTGTCCTAGCGCGCCTCGTAACCTCGCCATCGACGACGCCAGAGCACCCGCGTCGTCAGCAAAATCTCCGGCGAGCAATCCTCGACGCCACCGTGCGGCCCCTGCCCAACGGCGGCCACCTTGAAAACCACGACAACCCTACGAGCATGGTGAGCCTCTCCATTCTTTCTCTCGCTTCCTAAATTCACCAGAGCACCGTTAGCAGAGCGTCGCTGCCACGCCGCCGTCGTCGAGCGCCGCCAGTTCCTGGTCATAGCATTGTAGCCGTTAGATCTTGATCGAAGGCGTGAGATTAGAACTTAACCGAAGGGGTATGCACCGATCTGTGCTGCACGATTTTGATTAGATCCAACACACTGTATTTCTCGATCCAAACAAACCGGTACCGTCCAGTAATAACAAGACACGTGGCCTGCCTGATCTTTTAAAAACACAAACTATCCTATTAGATGTTTGAATTTGTAAATTCCATAACTTTTGATCCACACGTCCAAAATTTGTAAATTTTATATAATTGGAATCAGGAAAAAGAATACTTTGCAACCATGCCCTTACTTTAGTATTTTGCTTATGTAAAATTGGTTGTTTTTGTAGAAACATGTTTAGGCTTATTTTGTGTATAAAATTTATTTTAAAAATGATTTTTGAGTAAAATCTTTTGCAAATGGTTTGTTTTGAACCTACTGACCATAACAACCAACTTGTAGATTTAAAAGTATATTTTGTGATACTAAGGAATAAATCTTTGAATAAAAGCATTTCTAGTTAAATAAAAATGTTGATTATGGTTTAAAAATGCTTTTTGAGTAAAACCATTGGAAAATGGTTTGCTTTAAACTCTCTAACCTTAAATACCAAGTTTGAGGATTTAAAAATATATTTGATGAACCGTAGTAAATTATTACTTTGATTAAAGGCATTTGTAGTAAAATAAAAATGGTGCTTGATTTAAAAATGATTTTTGAGTGTAACCTTTTGTAAATAAATTTGTTTTAAAACACTTTGACCATAAACATTAATATTGGTGTTTAAAAACATTTTGGCTAAACATTAGAAATTATTCCTTTGATTAAAATCATTGCTAGCAAAACAAAAATGGTTTATATAGCCCATTTTCACTAACTTAATTTCAAATGGTTTTGCCACTTTTATAAATGACCAATAGGTGTTTTAAAATGTTTATAACCTATTAGGAACCACTTTTCCAATAAAAAATCTTTTTCATGCTTGCATGCATTGTTTTGTTTTCTTTATTTATGTGGTGAATTGTTTGAATGTTAGTTTTGAAAATGTGCCTTGCTTGATTGAATTTTAGTGAACTTTGAAGAGTGTGACCATTTCAAGATCAAGGAGTGAATCTATATTCTCTACTAAAAAGGCAAGTGGCGCTTCATACTTTTGTCCTATTATTTTGACCATGCATTAGTGATATTTCTAAGTAGGACTTGCATGAATTTTCTAAGTGTTAACTATGCCATGGGAAATCCTAGTAGTTGATGCCTTAGTAGAATTTTCCCTAAGTTAAGATTCCTACTACTATCATGCTTAGCCTAGCTAGTAGCAAACAAGGGTGGTTTATATACATATGCTATGGAAATTTTGCTAAGTATTTTGACTTATGTTTTTGCTTAATAAAACTACTAAGTGAATGAATCACCTGGGTGGAATGGTGCGAATGGGTTATGTTGATGGTTACACAGGGCCCCATATTTATGGCCTACCCTTGTATATGTCACTTGTGGAAAGCCACCTAGGAACAAAGAGATTTAAGATGTCAAATGTTGAGAAGCTTCAAGTGCATCCACTTGGCAATATGGACTCTACCTGGATCATATAGGTTGCATTAACTTAGCCAAATGGACAGTTGGTGGTAGGGGTGATAGGTTTGGAGCGCGTCCATTTTGGTCTAAGGTAAGTCTTCTGAAAGATCTTGTCTCGATGCATGTCGAGTCTTGTGGGGAAAGTGTGATGGGCCACGCGGAGATAAAACAAAACTTTTTCCTCTAACGTGGTGATCCCAAGATCTAGCTGAGGTAGAAGGCCACGAGGTTTACCACTAGACGCGCGGTTGCGGATTACTGATGAAGCGCGTCAGTTGATGCAGTGCAGTCCTCACGATCCGATCGTCCTGGTGCTGATCGCACAACACCTCTGCTGGTATCCACACGTACAAGGAGGAGCGCCGGCGGCGAACTGCTAGGTTCGTTACGGCGGCTGGACTGATGTGGAGCTAGGGTTTCCAACACATGGAATGACCTAACCGAACAACGATTAACCTTTCTGGGTTACAGTGCTCCACTATATATAGGGAGTGAACGTGGGATCGGCTCGCGCGACCCATTCACTAAAGCCCATATAACACTAGTCACCGTGAGTCCAACTCACTAACTCAGTCCTAATCTGGTTTAGGTCCGACCCAACCAGATTACAGATTCGGATCCAATCCGAACTTGCTCCCGCTCTTAAGTGTGTGACCCCGCAGGCTCATGGCTACTTGGACACGATGAGAGTCCGACTCACAATCGATCAATCGACATCGGCTCCTAGCAGAACATGCCGATTCCCAAGTACCAAAGAGTCATGACGACTTGCCTTTCCAATGCGACTTACGTCCGAGTCCCTTTTGCCTCACGATATACCTTGTCAGACTATAGGCGAATATATGTCATCCCTTAAATAGTCCGACTCTCTTCTCGATCCGAGATAAGTGATTCACCCGACTAACTCTTAGCCGATCGCCTCGGTTAACACTTAACCGAGTCGTGCATGGCCATGCTTTCCGAATCATATCTCACGAGAGGGCCCAGAGAATATCTCTCCGAGTGGAGGGGCAAAATCCCGTCTTGGTTATTCACATCACGCAGCTTGATTCTCAGTCGACCCGAACTCTGCCTTTATAACTGCCTAGTTACGGATCAGCGTTTGACAGAACCTAAGTCGGTGATCCTCAACTCGGACTATGCAACAACCTCAGGTCTAAGGATTACATTGATTGAGATATACAAATGACAACTAGTTCGTTGTACCTCAATATGGGTCAATCCGACTCGCTAAACTCTTTAGCCGAATCTGTGTAAGTTGGAATAGCATCTCCATGCCCATGACAAGTGGAACCGAGTCATCAAGCCAACTTTCACATTGGTCTAAATTGTGTGTCCAGCACAATCTCAATGACCAAGGATATTTAGTACAAACAACATGAATGCATAGTTCCACAACTGAATCACATATTCAATGATACACATCAGATGTTTATACAAGGACTACTTAATAACTTTATGAATACAATGGGAAATATCATCATACATGATTGCCTCTAGGGCATATTCCCAACAGTCTCCCACTTGCACTAGAGTCAATCTTCCGACATCACATGTCTAGGCATCTAATGCCCATGGCTCTCAGGTGCGCCTCATGCTTCGGCTGGGGTAACGGCTTTGTCAACGGATCCGCAATATTTGCATCCGTGTGTACCTTGCATAACTTGATATCACCCTGATCCACGAACTGGCGAATTAGATGGTACCGCATGAGTATGTGCTTGTTCTTCTGGTGTTGTCTAGGTTCCTTGGCTTGTGCAATAGCACCATTGTTGTCACAATACACGTCCAACGGATTGGACGAGCCCTGAACCACACCAAGATCCATGAGGAAATTCCTCATCCAAACAGCTTCCTTTGCTGCCTCCGAGGCGGCAATATACTCAGCCTCTGTTGTAGACGCAGACACAGTCTCTTGCTTGGAACTTTTCCAGCTCACAGCACCTCCGTTTATAATAAACACGTATCCGGATTGCGAGCGAGAATCATCAGAGTCGGTGAGATAACTCGCATCCGTGTAACCCTTTACACTGAGTTCATCTTCACCACCATAAACCAAGAACATATCCTTAGTCCTTCTCAAGTACTTTAGGATATTTTTAGCCGCTGTCCAGTGGATCTCTCCAGGATCAGCCTGGTATCTGCTCACAACACTTAGAGCATAGGAAACATCCGGCCTAGTACAAATCATGGCGTACATGATGGATCCAACTGCAGAAGCATATGGAATCGCACTCATCCGACTTCGCTCATCAGTTGTCGAAGGACACTGAGTCTTGCTAAGTTTTACACCATGGGACATCGGTAAGAACCCCTTCTTAGACGATTCCATGTTGAACTTCTTCAACACTTTGTCCAAATAAGTACTCTGACTCAATCCAATGAGCCTCCTTGATCTATCTCTATAGATCCGGATTCCGAGGATGTATGTTGCCTCACCCAAGTCTTTCATTGAGAAACTCCTTTCTAATGATTCCTTGGTTTCTTGCAACATCTGGACATCATTTCCAATCAGTAATATGTCATCCACATATAAGATTAGAAAATTTACTTTGTTCCCACTAAACTTCTTGTACAAACAAGAATCATGATCACTCTTGATGAAGCCAAACGATTTGACTACCTCATCAAAGCGAATATTCCAACTCCGAGATGCTTGCTTCAACCCATAAATGGATTTCTGAAGTTTGCATACCTTGTCAGCATTAGCCGGATCGACAAAACCCTCGGGCTATATCATATACACGTCCTCGGTTAAATTTCCGTTAAGGAAAGCCGTTTTGACATCCATCTACCATATCTCGTAGTCGAAATAGGCTGCTATAGCTAACATGATCCGAACTGATTTAAGCATCGCTACGGGCGAGAAAGTCTCGTCGTAATCAACTCCTTGAACTTGTCGGAACCCCTTCGCGACAAGGCGTGCTTTATAGATTGAAACATTTCCATCCATATCAGTTTTCTTCTTAAAGACCCATTTGCACTCGACGGGTCTTGCACCGTCTGGCAGATCAACCAAGTTCCAAACTTGATTTTCATCCATGGACTTTATCTCGGATCTCATGGCTCCAAGCCATGACTCGGAATCAAATCCCACCATCGCTTCCGAATAATTTGTCGGCTCATCACTGTCTAACAGTAACACATCACGAACACTTCATAATCTTACCGATCTTCGTAGTACAGGTGCGGCTATCGGCTCAGCTGCCACGACCGGCTCAACCTCCAAGGTTTTTGCCGACTCGCTACTAGCCGATTCCTCTCGAATTTCTTCGAGTTGCACCGTGCTCCCACTTACTCCCCGACTGAGAAACTCTTTCTCAAGGAAGACACCGTTCCGAGCGACAAACACTTTGCCCTCTTCTCGGTTGTAGAAGTAGTAACCCAAGGTTTCCCTCGGATA
This sequence comes from Avena sativa, assembly GCA_916181665.1. Lineage (NCBI taxonomy): Eukaryota > Viridiplantae > Streptophyta > Magnoliopsida > Poales > Poaceae > Avena > Avena sativa. Next base: position 343,404,500 of record OV702280.1, on the reverse strand, counting down.
CCCCACGAAAATACACTTATCCGACTTGGCTGTAAGCTTGTCCGACTGAAGTCGCTTGACAAATGCTTCACAACCCCAAATCTTAAGAAAGGACAAACTTGGCTTTTTGCCTGTCCACATCTCATGCGGTGTCTTCTCTACCGACTTTGATGGTACTTTGTTTAGTGTGAACGCCGCTGTTTCTAGACAATAACCCCAAAATGATAAAGGCAGATCTGTCCGACTCATCATTGATCGTACCATGTCCAACAAGGTCCGATTCCGCCTTTCCGAAACACCATTCCTTTGTGGCGTTCCTGGCGGAGTAAGTTGAGGAACTATTCCACAACTTTTCAGATGGTCATCAAACTCATGGCTCATGTACTCGCCTCCTCGGTCCGACCGAAGAAACTTTATTTTCTTGCCGAGTTGATTCTGTGCTTCATTCTGGAATTCTTTGAACTTTTCAAAGGCTTCCGACTTATGTTTCATCAAGTAGATATATCCATACCTACTCAAATCATCAGTGAAGGTAATGAAGTACTCATAACCACCCCTGGCTGTCGTGCTCATTGGTCCACATACATCACTATGTACTAGTCCCAACAAGTCGGACGCCCTTTCGCAACTCTTTGCAAAAGGTGTCTTGGTCATTTTGCCGAGTAGGCAAGATTCGCATGTCTCGAACGACTCCAAGTCGAACGAAGTTAGGAGTCCATCATCATGGAGCTTCTTCATGCGTTTCCAACTTATATGACCAAGCCGATAGTGCCAAAATAAGTCATATTCAGATCATTTGGTTTCAACCTTTTAACATTTATGTTATAAACCGACTCACCATCAAGATTCAAAATAAATAACCCGTCCTGGATGGGTGCAAAGCCGTGAAACATATCATTCAAATACAAAGAACAACCATTATTCTTGATATTCGACTCATAGCCTTGCCTCATCAAACATGAAGCAGAAATAATGTTTAGACTGAGCACTGGAACATAATAACAATTATTTAGTTCCATAATGAATCCGGAAGGTAAATGAAGTTGCATCGTGCCGACTTCCAACGCAGCAACTCTTGCTTTGTTGCCGACTCGAATATCAACCTCGCCTCTTGCTACGCTCCTAGTTCTTACCAGTCCCTGCAACGAGTTGCAGATGTGAATAACTGATCCGGTATCATATACCCAAGAACTATTAGGTGCATCAGCAAGATATATGTCTATAACATTGCAAACAAGTGTACCTGAGTCGGAAGTCATACCTCCACTCTTGGCTTTATCGGCCAAGTACTTGCTGCAGTTCCTCTTCCAGTGGCCATCCGCCTTGCAGTAGAAGCAAGTGGATCCGGCTGAAGGAGATGGTTTAGTCCCTGAGGAAGCGCTTGGGACCGGGTCCTGAGCCTGCTTTCCTCCTGACTTAGCCTTCTTCTTAGTCCAAGAACTTTTCTTGAACTTAGCCTTATTCTGCACCATCAACACTTGACTGGTGCCCTTCTTGAGATCCGCCTCTGCCTGCTTGAGCATCCCATGCAATTCAGTGAGCTTCTTATCCATACCATGCATGTGGTAGTTCGAAATGAACTGCCCATATGCACTAGGAAGAGAGTTCAGAATTATATCCGTAGCGAACTCTTCGCTAATGGGGTAGCCAAGCCTCTCTAGAGACTGCACGTAACCAACCATTTTGATCACATGCGGACTCAGTGGATCACCATCCTTAAGCTTGCAACTCAGCAAAGCCTGAGAGACTTGATACCTCTCAGTCTTCGCCTGAGCCTGGAACATACTTTTGAGGCTTTCGATCATATCGTAGGCCTCAACATGCTCGAACTGCTTTTGCAAGTCCGGTTCCATGTGAGCAAGCATAAGACAGCTAATATCCGTGGACTCATCCTTAGCCCGACGGTAGGCATTGGTGGTTGCGACAGTCGCATTCTCATTCGGCTCATCTGGAAGTGGGTTGTCTAGGACATGGTCCTTCTTTTCTTGTTTGAGAACAATTCTCAGATTTCGATACCAGTTGGTAAAATTAGTGTCGTTCAGTTTATCTTTCTCAAGAATGGTTCTCAACGCAAAACCGGATATCTGAGAGTGACTGCTACTTGGTGCCATGATCTACAACAGAAAATATGCAAAACACTTAAGACATGTATTCATAAAAGAGCAAGCATATTAAACATTTTAATATTTTATGCTCCCACTAGAACCAACACCCCTCCGATGGTTACTTAGTGATTCAGGATCCTAAATAAGCAAGTCGGCTAGTGAGCTTTAGCATCACCGCTAGCCGCCAAGTGATCTAGGTAGACAACTCCTTGTCAATCGCATCTTATGCGACTCCTGTTGGACGGGTGGCATCACATGCCCCGGCTCCCATCCGACCTTTCCCCGAGTCCCACAACCCTTGTGATAGACCCGTCTAGCTTACCGAGTATTTCTGCAGTAAGAGTCCGACTCGAACACACCTAGTCGGAAAGAATTGGCAGCACCTCAATTTTATGAGCCCACTACCAAAAATGTCCGACTTGTGATGGTGCAAACACTGGAGGGAAAATCGACTAGACCTTCTTTGAGGGATTAAATTTTACCGACTATCTAATAGAGGTAAAACAGAGACATAACAATAACACAAAATAAAGCAATTATAATGTGAAATGGTATGGCTCTCTTCATGGCGATCTCCATCTCCACAAAGCCTGTAATCCGACCCGTGCCAACTCTTGTCACTTGTCGTCTTACTCCATGTCGCCGACATGTACAACGCCTTGCAAGCCTTCCGGGTTCTCCAAACAGCTACACTAGCTTAGTAAAGTAAATTACATAGAGAATCCGACACGCAGGTCGTTATACAATAAAATGACAGCACCTAGGCTCCAGCCAGCTGACATAAACCGTGATTCGCAGATCACGTATGGATTACACACATACATCACATGCACATGAACCATACCATTCACAACTTCCTGCAAAAACAAGTTATGCATAGATACAATATCTACCGGCGTTGTGAAACTCGCAACGACATCTAAGGCGCTACGACAGGGCGAAGCCGGCGGTCCCGCTAGCCGGATAGCGGGCGGGGATCGAAGGGGCAGCGCCCCTCGCGGGTGCGGGTAGCGCCCGACGATTTTTCCGAAAACGTAGATCTCATCTACGATCCGAACATGGATTCCGACCATCGTTCCGATTCGATCAAACTCTTTGATCTTCGATCACTGCTTCTGGATTTACGTGTCACAGTCTACCCCGATGGCGGAAGCCGACCGGTAGGGGTATGTCGTTCCACGACCTCAGCAGTATGATCACGGAAATCAGATCTACCATTCCCCGAGTACAGTTGATCCAATCAACCTCGTACAAAACCGATCTATCTCATAGATCGACCACCAAACAGCACATAGATCTCATCTACGTCCTACCGCATATCACATATGCGAGATCTCGAGCCTAAAACCAGAAGCTATCGCTCTGATACCACTGATGGGCCACGCGGAGATAAAACAAAACTTTTTCCTCTAACGTGGTGATCCCAAGATCTAGCTGAGGTAGAAGGCCACGAGGTTTACCACTAGACGCGCGGTTGCGGATTACTGATGAAGCGCGTTAGTTGATGTAGTGCAGTCCTCACGATCCGATCGTCCTGGTGCTGATCGCACAGCACCTCTGCTGGTATCCACACGTACAAGGAGGAGCGCCGGCGGCGAACTGCTAGGTTCGTTACGGCGGCTGGACTGATGTGGAGCTAGGGTTTCCAACACATGGAATGACCTAACCGAACAACGATTAACCTTTCTGGGTTACAGTGCTCCACTATATATAGGGAGTGAACGTGGGATCGGCTCGCGCGACCCATTCACTAAAGCCCATATAACACTAGTCACCGTGAGTCCAACTCACTAACTCAGTCCTAATCTGGTTTAGGTCCGACCCAACCAGATTAAAGATTCGGATCCAATCCGAACTTGCTCCCGCTCTTAAGTGTGTGACCCCGCGGGCTCATGGCTACTTGGACACGATGAGAGTCCGACTCACAATCGATCAATCGGCATCGGCTCCTAGCAGAACATGCCGATTCCCAAGTACCAAAGAGTCATGACGACTTGCCTTTCCAATGCGACTTACGTCCGAGTCCCTTTTGCCTCACGATATACCTTGTCAGACTATAGGCGAATATATGTCATCCCTTAAATAGTCCGACTCTCTTCTCGATCCGAGATAAGTGATTCACCCGACTAACTCTTAGCCGATCGCCTCGGTTAACACTTAACCGAGTCGTGCATGGCCATGCTTTCCGAATCATATCTCACGAGAGGGCCCAGAGAATATCTCTCCGAGTGGAGGGGCAAAATCCCATCTTGGTTATTCACATCACGCAGCTTGATTCTCAGTCGACCCGAACTCTGCCTTTATAACTGCCCAGTTACGGATCAGCGTTTGAAAGAACCTAAGTCGGTGATCCTCAACTCGGACTATGCAACAACCTCAGGTCTAAGGATTACATTGATTGAGATATACAAATGACAACTAGTTCGTTGTACCTCAATATGGGTCAATCCGACTCGCTAAACTCTTTAGCCGAATCTGCGTAAGTTGGAATAGCATCTCCATGCCCATGACAAGTGGAACCGAGTCATCAAGCCAACTTTCACATTGGTCTAAATTGTGTGTCCAGCACAATCTCAATGACCAAGGATATTTAGTACAAACAACATGAATGCATAGTTCCACAACTGAATCACATATTCAATGATACACATCAGATGTTTATACAAGGACTACTTAATAACTTTATGAATACAATGGGAAATATCATCATACATGATTGCCTCTAGGGCATATTCCCAACAAAGTGCACCACCTCTCGAGAGAGTAAACTCTAAGTACTTAGCCGTGTCCCCGGCAATGGACAATTTTAGCATGAAGACATGGATGCTATCAAGGATCTCGTCATCCCAATTTCTAAGTTAAAAACTTGTGGATGAACAAGGGTAAAGGTTCACCAATGTCTATTGGTGGTTCCTTGGGAGTTTTTGTCAAAAAAATACTTAGTGTTTTCAACTGATAGGTAAAATCTATTTTGAGCAAAGCAAGCCTAAGCTCCACTTAGCCAAATACATATAGATGATAGACTCCACTATACTACCATAGTATCACTTGCCAATACAATTCAAATGTATTGACCCTTGTGGCTGTAACTTATTATGTTGCATGTTTGTTTGGTGTTAGTGAAGTGTGTTGAATAGGATTACAAGTCTACAACCAACATGATTGCCTGTGGCACTTTGAAGATGAAGGACTCCATGCTATATAGTTATTTCTGCTGCATTATAATGAGTTAGCCAAATGAGCTATTTAAGATGTAATGAATTATTTTATTCCTGGTTATAAAGTTGTATTATGACCTTTGTTTCTTGATATTACATCTTAAACTGTGGATGATAGCTATTGATCCAGGGACTAGCATTGTAAACACAGGAATCTCTACCTTATCAGGTTGGGACCTCTACAAATCCGCCCGTACCAGTGGTTGTTAAGCTCCCTGAAGTCTCCCTCTGGGTTTGCCAATTTCCCAGGTGCGAGGAAAAATCAATTAAATGACATTTATCACTTAGAAATATCATATTACTACATAATATGACAGTCCAAATTGAGATGGTCATAAGAGAATTAGTAATTCAGTATCCTATTGAAACAAGGAAAACGGTGCGCGTGAGCATAGTAAAATACCAAAAAAATCCTACTCTACTTGTGCAAAAACAAAAGGTAAAAAATTCTTTAATTTTGGACTCATCAACTTCCCCAAGCTAGACTCTTGCTCGTCCCCGAGCAAGATGGTGGCTTATCGACACAGTCATCATGTTCATGAGACACGAGTCGTTACAATAAATGAGGCAAAAATTGAGACACAATTACAATGTCGGATATAGAATGGCATCGTGAGTTATATCACACCCTCACACATCACATGACTTAGAGGCTTCCACACCTTTTGTATCAATATGTTATAAGAAGTTTTAAGGGTTAAGCATATTATAGAATCATCAATTTCAATTAGTGAGAACTTAATTCGAGTAATGAATAATTCATGATCATTTCTTAGTTACTTATTCAATCTTGTACCCTTTTTTCCTTGAAATTCTTTGATAGCTGAGTACTTTTCTTTTTCATTCAAAAAAATCACGTGATCATGTTTAATACTCTTTATGGATGTTATAGACTCAAACTTCTGACAATGACATGCTATCAAGATTTCCTTCTCATAATTAATCAATACTTTGTTGGTGTGTGTAACATCCCAAAAATATAGAACAAGGATCATCAAACTCTAATCACTAAAATTAGGGTTAACAAAAACTTTGATTAATTAAAATCATATGATTAGTCTAAATAGCAAGAAATGATTTGACAAATGCATGAATGGAGTTGTGTGATTAGTCTAAATAGCAAGAAACGGGTTAAAGGTGAAAACAACATCATATAAAAGATTTCCATGCAGAAAAAATCAAAAGAAAATAAAAAACAAAGCAAATAAAGAAAATGGACATTTTTGCCAATCTTGCTCACCAGGTCACTTTGAGTGTTTCTAGTCCAAGATTTCAAACAAAAACTTTCCCAATTCTTTTCACCCCTTGATAGAACTAGTAAAAGTGAATTAGGCCCACCTTTCAAACTTGCAGAAACATTTGGCAACCCCATTTAAATCACAATTAAAAATTGAATGTTATTCATATGTGAAGATCATCCATTTGCAAAATCCAACCAAACCAATGCCCCTTTACTAATCCAACCAACCAGATACTCCCTAGCATGTGCCTAGCAAACCCACAAAGTTTGAATTCAAAATTCAAATTTAAAGTTCTTGCGGCCATTTCATCAAACACCTTGCAGATTCAAATCAAACAAACAACAAACACTATAGTGTGCAGTAAAATTGGCCTAACTTGTTCCCTCTCTGGTTGCAACCAGCCCTTAGTAGATCATCTAGCCTCTATAACTATCTTTAGCACCACTGTGACCAAGCCTAGCCATCAATGGTGAGCATGCCAAGAGCAAACTTGCCACCCCATTGTCGCCAGCGAGCTAAAGGCCGCACTAGCCTCGCCTACCTTGTCTAGGACATGCAGCACCGTCCACCGCCACTCTTTGTCCCAGCCCCGAGCAATGCCAGCCCCTGGACCACACGACACGCCCATGCCAAACCTCTCTGTGACCATGACAAGAGCGCGCCCGTGCGCCACGCTCGACCAGCACGCACAGACCACGTGTCGCCCTCGCCGCTTGCAGGGATGATCACCAGCACCCCAGAACCCCGTTAGACATGCCCGTTTGCCGCCGCGCGGACCACGCGTGCTGTGCGCCATCAAAACCTCCGTCGGACCCGCCTAGAGTGTCGAAACATTTCGACCGATCAGCACCACCCCACGCCTCGCCACCACGCCGTTGAGCTTCGCCAGGGAGCTTAGGACCGCCCCCTACCGTCGCCCATGCCAATAGCTGCCTGCGCCATCGACCATGACAAGCTCAGCCCACGCCCGTTGGTCCCCTCTCTCCACTATAAATAGAGGCCTCCACCGCTCGTTTTCGACACACCAGTTCACTCCGCTCTCACCCAGAACCACCCCACCTCACTCCCGAAGCAAGGCGAGTAGCGCATCGCCGGAATTTGGCCGGAGCCCGCCGCTATTGGGGAAGAAGGGAGCCGTCGATTGGAGCCGCCCCAGGAGGAGCTGCCGGTACCAGGAGAACCGCCGTCGTCGACTTCATCGTTTTCCCCCGTCACCGACCCTCGCCTGAGCCCCGGTGAGCCTCCCACGACCCCCACCTACCGCGTTAGGGTTCTGTCTCGCCTGCGCTGCTCGACGTGGACGATGAACCATAGCCGTTCGATTAGAACTAGATCCCACGGTCCACATTGCCCCGTACCGCTTCGCCCCTCCCCGTCTCACTGATGTGTGGGGACAGTCACTTAACCAGCCCGCGTACGCGCTGTGTGTAATGGTCCGGCCCAGTAAAATATCCCGCGCGACCCAACAATTCAAATTACGCTTTATTCTTTTAATTTCAAACACAATTTTGTACCTATATTAAAAAATCAACCTAGCTCCATTCACTGAACCAAAATGTATGAAACCAATTTTGTTAGAAAGGTACTGAAATGCTTAATCCAAGCCCGTTGGATTCAAATCATTTGGATCTGTGGATCAAGCATGGTAAAAATAAAAAGGCAGAAGCTTTTCTGCATTCAAACATTTTTCAAAATTCAACCATAAAAGCTTTTGAGTTGATTCCAACTCTCAAAAATCACATTTGATCATACCTTTCAGAATATATAAAAACATATGGGTTTACTTGCAGAAATAATGTTCAAGTAATAAAAGAATGCCACATAGGTATTTCTAGTCACTTTATTTAATTAAAATAAAAAGGTAAACCTTATTAAATTGTGACACTACTTTAAATCACATTCCCATGTACTGAAATATGTGGTGATGACATGTGTCAACATGATCCCATGTTTGAGTTGGAGAATATTAAATCTTAAGTAGTTTTTCAATGAGTAGAAATTACTTTTCTCAAATTAAAATAAATAAGACAAATGCTTTAATCCTTGTGATGTTAGTGATGATGCTAGATCATCTATAGTGCACCTTTGTGTGATGATTGAAAATAGTTAAGTATTGTTTGGTGATTGTGTACCTCGTATTTATTTATAGACGTTAGTACCGACCAAGGATACGAGGAGGAAGGAGGATACTATGAGGAAGAAGCCGAGGAGAACTTCAACCACTCCTCTGCACAAGGCAAGCTATTAACTGAGCAAGCTAACACTTGCAGGATACCCTACTTTAGCAAGCTTATACTTGAAACCTTGCAAGCTAATACTTGCTTGTTACCATGACAACTACAAGCCTTAAGCATATGTGATCATACCCACTTGATAACCCAATCCTAGTTTTACTTGCAATCTTTATACTTTATTTCTTTATCAAAGCTTTCTCTTAAAATTTACATAGTGAATTGTAGATTCTAGAAAGATAACTAAAGGCAGCATAAAGAGCATAAAATTTGGCCTAACTTAGATAATCTTGATGTCATCCTAAGGCATGAGATTGAACTTAGTAAATCCCCACTTATTCACTACCCCTCATTAATCTTTACTCCCACTTGTAGATGCTAGTGCTAAGTATAAAACTTGATCAACTTTAGATGGGAATAATTAGTGAAAATGGTTATGAAAACCTTAGAATGATGAGTCATTCTACTAAAATGTTTTGACATGTGTTTCCGAACACCATATGATTTTGATGATGAAAATGTTGAGGCATGAGCCTTAACCCTTTATAAAACTGATGGTTGTCTGGATGCGATACCATTCCAATTTTACCGTACAACCACAATACCCAAAAATTGGGAAGGGCTTGATCGGAATTTTATATACTTTAGTATGGGTTCCCTCGTGGCCAAGGTCTGAGCTGAGGCTACCTTGTGAAGATTGTCCACCTGTTCAGTACCCAAGATGACAGTTGGTCATGGTTGGGAGGCCAAACTCACAGGATAGGTGCCTATACTAGGGCATGTAATTGAAAGGTTAGGATTGATTATCCGCATACTGAGTATGGTGAATTCGGGATTTTTCCTGACGGATGTATCAAATGTTGTGGTGAAAGTGTACAATCTCTGCAGAGTGTCAAACTATTAGAATACCATGTCCGCGGTTATGGACAGTTGGAGTGGCCATACTGTTCCCCCGTCAGATGTTTTCAAAATGACTTGTGAAATGATTTGTGACTTTGACTTGACCACAATAGAGTTGTGATATGAAATGCAAGTTCCCACTTAGGTGTTATAAAAATTTCAACTAGTTTTCTTTTCTTCTGAACTTAGTAGAGGTAAATCTGGATTTTTGCAAAACAACCCTAGAGCTTAGTATCCTACTACAATAACCCCCTTAACTTATTAGTATTAGTTTGTGAGTACTTAAAGAGTACTCATGGCTTTGTCCCTGGCTATTCCCGTGGCCAGACTATGAAGAGGAGTATCCGGATGATGAAACGCAGGAAGGTTGCGACAACTAGGATCATCTCCCATCGTCAGCATTGCCTATGACCCCGAAGGTGGAGCTTCGCCTACGGCATCGTTACTATTACGTTATTCCACTGCTTGAGTTGTATTAAGAACTGGATCATGAGATCCTTATTTGCGTAAGACCTTATGCATGGTTTGTAATGGATGATGTACTATGATATCCAAATCTGTTATGTCTCGCAAAAATGGTAATCCTGGGATTGCGATGTATGGCATAATAGGCATCTGGGATTAAAAAACTGGGTGTTGACATGTTGGTATCAGAGCTATCCTGATATAGGAGACCCTAGTTAGAATGGACGTTTGAATCAAAAACGTAGTTTCAAAACCGAAGGAAGTGAGTATTTACAAAAACTTATTCCCATTCTTATCACTTGGATTCTTTCATCAAAATGTCATGTTCCTCAAAAATTCTTGCAAAATACATAAAATTTGACACACTTGATCACTCTACGAACATACTCATCCTATATTCTTATAGATGGACGTGAAGTACAACAAGTTTTATCAGTTGGGGAATGGAGGAGACCTCATCTTTGAGCGTGAATTGGACCAGCTTTCAGAACTTCTAGAGCATTCGCACCCCGAGTTCTTCGGAGCTCAACTCAATGATCAGGAAGGAGAAGATCTGTAGTGGCTAGTTATTGCAAGTCTCCGAGGAAAGATTGAACCTCCCACTGCCGAGGGAATTCAGTTCACCTTAAGAGAAAACAACTGGCTCGATGGACTGGCCAGGGCCATGCAAGAAGCTCTTGCCCGTCTGTGTGGGCAGAGTACCAATCAGATCAAGGGTACCCGATTTGATTTCTACCCAAGGCGTGATGTTATGGGACAGCCACTGGAGGCCCCTGATCATCCCGAGCTGAAGAGTCAAGTGGACCACCTCAGCTTCATGATGTACGATCGTCAGAAGGAGTTAGACAATGCCCGTGCCTACGCCAACCACAAGTATGCCGTCGCCAAGAAGAAGGATCAGACCCTCGCCATGTTAGTGAAGGATCGCAAGTCTTGTCGCCGTCAGCTCGACAAGAAGGAGCGCATCATTGCCCGTCTTCGCCACCGGATCACGGATTTGGAGGAGACCATCCACGAGAGAGACATGCAGTTGGAGGAAAGGGAGAATGCCGGAGAAGACCTTCGTGGAGATCCCTACTCCTATCTCAGCGATGATAATGACTTTCTGGAGGATCAGGTCATGGACTTCTTCACCGATGAGGATGATTCGCCTTCATCGATGATGATGATGATGATGATGATGATGAGTACACTGACTCCAAGGAGTAGTAGCACTTGAGCACTAGCGTTAGTGAATTGTATTCGGTCCCACTGTATCATAGTTTCTAGAATGGTTCTTAAAACCATCTGTTTTCCTTTGCTGTGGTGTGTGTTTGTATCGTGTGCTATGAATGAATGAATGAAAAGCAAGTTGCTAGAAAAATCTAAGTCAAACTTTAAAAACTTTTCAACAACCTCTGAACCTTAGAAATTTCCCTCTTTTCTCATGATTTATCTCAATCTTCAGATGCCTCGCGGAGGAAGCGGTTCATCCCCGGACCCGATGTTGCAGATCTTGCAAATGTTGGTTTCTGACCATGAAGCTAAAAGAGCCGAATGTCAAGCGAACCTAGACACCCTTCAACACATAGCTCAGATGGCCAACACCAATCAAGGCTAAGGAAATTAGGACAACCATGGATCTAAGCTCAAGAATTTCCAGAACACTAATGCACCTGTTTTCACTAAGTCAGAGGAACCCCTAGATGCAGATGATTGGCTGCAAACAATGGAGAACAATCTGGAAGTCACAGGAGTGTAAGCGAACGAGAAAGTTCTGTTCGCCACCCACTATCTAGCCGGAGATGCAAGAGCATGGTGGAACAACGTTCGTGGAAAGATCAGAGGTCAGATGATGACTTGGGATGAATTCAAAGTCAAGTTCAGCAGAACCCATGTGCCACCAGGTTTAATCAAGAGGATGAGGGATGAATTCAGAGAACTGAAGCAAGGGAGGATGACCGTAGTGGAATACCGTGACAAATTCTTGTCATTAGCTAGGTATGCCCCGTATGAGATCGACACTGAAGCCAAGAAGAAAGAGAGATTCCTGAATAGTCTACACGATGAGATGCAGACGGTGTTGATCAATATCCCCTTTGCTGATATTGAAGCACTAGTCGACTCTGCCATTCATATGGAAGGAAAGATCAACAAAGCCAATGAGAACCGCAAGCTCCGCATGATGCATCAACCAGGAACCCACCATACCCCAAAGTATCGCCCCAACCCATCTCCAGGATTTGCCCTAAGAAACAACATACCCCCGATGAACCGTCCGACCTATCCCAACCGTGGAAACCCAAGGCCCGGAGGAAGCCACAACAACCCCGACAACTCTAGCAAACTGTGCACCATCCAAGTTCAACAACAACAATGCCGCCACCAACCCCAATACAGCCCCAAGGACCAGAAGCAATGTTGTTCCTGTTGCAGCAAAGGACAAATCGCAAGTGACTTGTTATGAATGAGGAACCAAGGATCACTAGTCCAATGAGTTCCCCAAGAAGAATGCCACAGCCCCCAATGCAAATGCCCCAGCTCAGCAGCAGCGTCATGTTCAGCCCAGAAGAAGGTTTGCCCCAGGGAATTCGCTCAACCGCAACGGCCGTCTTTTTCTCATGCATGCTGAAGAAGCCCAGGAAGCGCCAGACGTCGTGCTGGGTATGTTTTCCGTTAACTCAGTACTTTCAAGAGTGTTGTTTGATTCTGGAGCATCGCACTCATTTGTCACTGAAGAATTTGCATGCATTAGTAAGATTCAACCAACCAAATTGAAGCATGTTATGATTGTTCAAATCCCCGGTTCAACCACCAAAGCTAGGCAAATTTGCAAAGCCGTCCCTATCCGAATCCATGGCATAGATTTTTATGCTAATCTAATAGTACTCGGAACTAAAGGTTTGGAAGTAGTAATAGTAATGGATTGGATGTCCAAACACAAAGGATTAATTGACTGTGCCAAGAAATCCATAACCATGACCAATACAGCCAGAGTATCATTCGAGCATGTATCTGAAACCTTACGTCGTCAATTCAAGTGCAACAAGAGTATAGCCCAACCTACCATTGACCAAGTCCGGATAGTCTGTAAATACCCCGATGTATTTCCAGATGTTTTGCCCGGTATGCCCCCAGATTGGGATATCGAGTTTATCATTGAACTAATCCCTAGAACCGGAACCATAGCCTAGAGACCATATAGTATGAACCCGTCTGAGCTAGCAGAACTGAAGAAACAACTGGATGCCATGCTGGAAATTGGATTGATTTAACCAAGTGCGTCACCATGGAGATCACCTGTTTTGTTCGTGGATAAGAAAGGTGGAGGTAACCGTTTGTGTACAGATTATCGGAAGTTGAATGATGTCACTATCAAAAACAAGTACCCGTTGCCGAAGATCAAAGATTTGTTTGACCAGTTGACTGGTGCCAAGGTGTTTTCTAAGATTGATCTTAGAACTGGCTATCATCAACTCAAGATTCGCGCAGAGGATATTCCAAAGACTGCCTTTACCACCAGATATGGATTATACGAGTATACTGTCATGTCTTTTGGATTAACCAATGCCCCCGCTTATTTCATGAACCTCATGAATAAGATTTTTATGGACTTCCTGGATAAGTTTGTCGTTGTTTTCATTGATGACATTCTGATTTATTCCAAATGAAAAGAAGAACTTGAGCTACACCTAAGGACCTATCTTGGAACCCTTAGAGAGCATCAGTTGTATGCCAAGTTTAGCAAATGTGAATTCTGGTTACAGGAGGTAGGATTCCTCGGCCATATTGTATCAGCCGGAGGAATTGTCGTTGACCCTGCAAAGGTGAAATATGTCGAAGATTGGCAAACCCTAACCACTCAAACCCAAGTTCGTGCCTTTCTCGGATTAGCAGGATACTATCGCAAGTTCGTAGAAGGATTCTCGAGTATCGCTAGACCCATGACCCAATTGCTGAAGAAGGACAAGAAGTTTGAATGGACGGACAAATGTGAAGCGAGTTTTCAAGAACTCAAGAGGATATTGATTTCAGCCCCCATCTTGATCATGCCAGATATCACCAAGCTCTTTGACGTGTATTGTGACGCATCCAAGATCGGTCTCGGATGTGTGATAATGCAAGAAGGCAAAGTTATATCTTATCTATCCCGACAACTAAAGTAGAATGAACAAAACTACCCAACCCATGACCTCAAACTCGCAGCCGTAGTTCTAGCCCTGAAGACATGGAGGCATTACCTGATGGGAAACCGTTGTGAGATTTATTCAGACCACAAGAGCCTAAAGTATATATTCACTCAGAAGGAGCTGAATATGAGACAGAGAAGATGGATTGAGCTAATCAAGGATTACGACCTGGACATTCACTATCACCCCGGTAAAGCCAATGTGGTAGCAGATGCCCTTAGCAGATTGCCGTGCCGCTTGAACTCCATGATTTTGAAGGAGCAACCAAGTTTGCACAAAGAGATGGAAGCTTTCCGAATGGAATTAGTGAGTGAAGGATTTTTGGATAGCATAGAACTTCAACCCACTTTGGTCAGCTAGATCAAAGAGGCGCAGAAAGGAAATGCTAGTATCGACGGAATCAAGCGTCGTATCGGTACAGGCAAAGTACCCGGATTCACCGAAGATGAAGAAGGAGTTCTGTGGTACAAAGGACGTCTTTGTGTACCAGCAGATTCGGAATTGAAAGAAGTGATTTTGAAAGAGGCCCATGATACTCTTTATTCTATCCACCCCGGAGGAACGAAGATGTATCAGGATTTGAAGGAACAATTCTGGTGGCATAAGATGAAGAGAGAAATCGGAAGCTATATCGCCAAGTGTGATATATGTCAGAGAGTAAAGGCGGGTCATCAAAGACCCGCTGGACTGTTGCAACCTCTACAGATTTCGGAATGGAAATGGGATTCAGTTGGAATGGACTTTATCACTGGATTGCCTACTTCTAGTAGGGGAAATGACTCTATCTGGGTCATAGTTGATAGATTGTCCAAAGTAGCCCATTTATTACCAGTCAAGACCACATACCAGAGTTTGAAGCTAGCAGAGTTATACATCGCTAGAATCTTCAGTTTGCATGGAGTCCCCAAGAACATCGTATCGGATCGAGGAACTCAGTTTACCTCGAGATTCTGAAAGAAAGTCCAACAAGGTTTAGGAACCCGACTAGATTTCAGCACAGCGTATCACCCTCAGACCGATGGACAAACAAAACGAGTAAATCATATACTCGAAGATATGTTGAGACCATGTGTACTGGAGTATGGATCTAAATGGGAAGACTGTCTGACTTTCACAGAATTTTCTTACAACAACAGTTACCAAGCAAGTCTGCAAATGGCCCCATTCGAATTCATGTATGGAAGAAAGTGTCGCACCCCTTTGAACTGGTTGGAAGTAGGAGAGAGTCGGATTTTCGGACCTGACATCCTACGAGAAGCAGAAGAGAAAGTTCAAAAGATTCGGGAGCACCTCAAGACCGCCCAGTCAAGACAGAAGAGTTACGCCGACAAGAGACATCGAGACCTCACTTTTAATATCGGAGATTTCGTGTACCTTAAAGTGTCGTCGTTGAAAGGAATGCAGCGTTTCCACCTGAAAGGAAAGTTAGCCCCCAGATATATCGGACCCTTCCAGATTCTGAATCGTCGAGGGGAAGTATCATATCAATTGGAACTGCCAGAAGAAATGTCAACCGTGCACAATGTGGTCCATATATCGTTACTTTGCAAATTCCTCGAAGTTCTAGAGAAGTCCAAAGTTTTCAAGAACATTGATCACCAGACCATAGAAATCATCGATGACCTGAACTATCCCGAAGTACCCATCCGTATTTTGGAAGAAACTTTCAGGACCACCCGAACCCGAAGCATCAAATTTCTCAAGATTCAGTGGAGCAACCACACTGAAGAAGAAGCTACCTGGGAGCTCGAAGATCACATCAAGACGGAGTTTCCCGATCTCTTTAAATCCTAGGTAATATTTTCTGTCCTTTTTCAAATCTCGGGACGAGATTTTGTTTAAGGGGGGAAGGTTTGTAACATACCAAAAATATGTAACAAGGATCATTAAACTCTAATCACTAAAATTAGGGTTAACAAAAACTTTGATTAATTAAAATCATATGAATGCATGTGTGAATGAAATGATTTGACAAATGCATGAATGGACTTGTGTGATTAGTCTAAATAGCAAGAAATGGTTTAAAGGTGAAAACAACATCATATAAAACATTTCCATGAAGAAACAAATCAAAAGAAAATAAAAAACAAAGCAAATAAAGCAAGTGGTCATTTTTGCCAATCTTGCTCACTAGGTCACTTTGGGTGTTTCTAGTCCAAGATTTCAAACATAAACTTTTCCCAATTCTTTTCACCCCTTGATAGAACTAGTAAAAGTGAATCAAGGCCCACCTTTCAAACTTGCAGAAACATTTGGCAACCCCAATTAAATCACAATTCAAAATTGAATGTTATTCATATGTGAAGATCATCCATTTTCAAAACCCAACCAAACCAATGCCCCTTGACTAATCCAACCAACCAGATACTCCCTAGCATGTGCCTAGCAAACCCACAAAGTTTGAATTCAAAATTCAAATTTAAAGTTCTTGCGGCCATTTCATCAAACACCTTGCAGATTCAAATCAAATAAACAACAAACACTATAGTGTGCAGTAAAATTGGCCTTACTTGTTCCCTCTCTGGTTTCAACCAGCCCTTAGTAGATCATCTAGCCCCTTTAACTATCTTTAGCACCACTGTGAGCAAGCCTAGCCATCAATGGTGAGCATGCCGAGAGCAAACTTGCCAACCCATTGTCGCCAGCGAGCTAGAGGTCGCACTAGCCTCGCCAACCTTGTCTGGGACATGCAGCACTGTCCACCTCCACTCTTTGTCCCACCCCCGAGCAATGCCAGCCCCTGGACCACACGACACGCCCATGCCAAACCTCTCTGCGACCATGCTAAGAGTGCGCCCGTGCGCCACGCTCGACCAGCACCCACAGATCACGCGCCGCGCTCGCCGCTTGCAGGGATGAGCACCAGCACCCCAGCATCCCAGCACCCCGCCAGACATGCCCGTTCTCCGCCGCGCGGACCACGCGCGCTATGCGCCATCAAAACCTCCGTCGGACCCGCCCAGAGCGTCGAAACGTTTCGACCGATCAGCACCACCCCACGCCTGGCCACCACGCCATTTAGCTTCGCTAGGGAGCGTAGCACCGCCCCCTACCGTCGCCCATTCCAATAGCTCCCTATGCCGTCGACCACGACGAGCTCAGCCCACGCCCGTCGGTCCCCTCTCTCCACTATAAATAGAGGCCTCCACCAGTCGTTTTCGACACACCAGTTCACTCCCCTCTCACCCAGAACCACCCCACCTCCCTCCCGGAGCAAGGCGAGGAGGGCATGGCCGGAATTTGGCCATAGCCCACCGCTGCTGGAGAAGAAGGGAGCCGTCGATTGGAGCCGCCCCAGGAGGAGCTGCAGGTACCAGGAGAACCGCCGTTGTCGACTTCGTCGTTCGCCCCGTCACCGACCCTCGCCTGAGCCCCGATGGGCCTCCCACGACCCCCACCTGCCGCGTTAGGGTTCTGTCTCGACGGCGCTGCCAGACGTGGACGATGAACCGTAGCCGTTCGATTAGAACTAGATCCCACAGTCCACATTGCCTTGTACCGCTTAGCCCCTCCCCGTCTCACTGAAGCGCGGGGACAGTCACTTAACCAGCCCGCGTACGCGCTGTGTGTAATGGGCTGGCCCAGTAAAACATCCCGCGCAACCCAACAATTCAAATTAAGCTTTATTCTTTTAATTTCAGACACAATTATGTACCTATATTCAAAAATCAACCTAGCTCCATTCACTGAACCAAAATGCATGAAACCAATTTTGTTAGAAAGGTACTGAAATGCTTAATCCGAGCCCGTTGGATTCAAATCATTTGGATCTGTGGATCAACCATGGTAAAAATAAAAAGGCAGAAGCTTTTCTACATTCAAATATTTTTCAAAATTCAACCATAAAAGCTTTTGAGTTGATTCCAACTCTCAAAAATCACATTTGATCATACCTTTCAGAATATATAAAAACATATGGGTTTACTTGTAGAAATAATGTTCAAGTAATAAAAGAATGCCACATAGGTATTTCTAGTCACTTTATTTAATTAAAATAAAAAGGTTAAACCTTATTAAATTGTGACACCACTTTAAATCACATTCCCATGTACTGAAATATGTGGTGATGACATGTGTCAACATGATCCCATGTTTGAGTTGGCGAATATTAAATCTTAAGTAGTTTTTCAATGAGTAGAAATTACTTTTCTCAAATTAAAATAAATAAGACAAATGCGTTAATCCTTGTGATGTTAGTGATGATGCTAGATCATATATAGTGCACCTTTGTGTGATGATTGAAAATAGTTAAGTATTGTTTGGTGATTATGTACCTCGTATTTATTTATAGATGCTAGTACCGACCAAGGATACGAGGAGGAAGGACGATACTACGAGGAAGAAGCCGAGGAGAACTTCAACCACTGCTCTGCACAAGGCAAGCTATTAACTGAGCAAGCTAACTCTTGCAAGATACCCTACTTTAGCAAGCTTATACTTGAAACCTTGCAAGCTAATACTTGCTTGTTACCATGACAACTACAAGCCTTAAGCATATGTGATCATACCCACTTGATAACCCAATCCTAGTTTTACTTGCAAGCTTTATACTTTATACTAAAGGTAGCATAAAGAGCATAAAATTTGGCCTAAGTTAGATAATCTTGATGTCATCCTAAGGCATGAGATTGAACTTAGTAAATCCCCACTTATTCACTACCCCTCATTAATATTTACTCCCACTTGAAGATGCTAGTGCTAAGCATAAAACTTGATCAACTTTAGATGGGAATACTTGGTGAAAATGGTTATGAAAATCTTAGAATGATGAGTCATTCTACTGAAATGTTTTGACATGTGTTTCCGAACACCATATGATTTTGATGATGAAAATGTTGAGGCATGAGCCTTAACCCTTTATAAAACTGATGGTTGTCTGGATGCGATACCATTTCAATTTTACCGTACAACCACAATACCAGAAAATTGGGTAGGGATTGACCGGAAATTTATATACTTTAGTATGAGTTCCCTCACGGCCAAGGTCTGAGCCGAGGCTACCTTGTGAAGATTTTCCACCTGTGCAGTACCCAAGATGACAGTTGGTCATGGTTGGGAGGCCAAACTCACAGGAGAGGTGCCTATACTAGGGCATGTAATTGAAAGGTTAGGATTGATTATCCGCATACTGAGTATGGTGAATTCAGGATTTGTTCCTGACGGATGTATCGAATGTTGTGGTGAAAGTGTATAATCTCTGTAGAGTGTCAAACTATTCGAATAGCCGCGTCCGCGGTTATGGATAGTTGGAGTGGCCATACTGTTCCCCCGTCAGATGCTTTAAAAATGACTTGTGAAATGATTTGTGACTTTGACTTGACCACAGCAGAGCTGTGATATGAAATGCAAGTTCCCACTTAGGTGTTATAAAAATTTCAACTAATTTTCTTTGCTTCTGTACTTAGTAGAGGTAAATCTAGCTTTTTGCAAAATAACCCTAGAGCTTAGTATCCTACTACAAAAACCCCCTCAACTTATTAGTATTAGTTTGCGAGTACTTAAAGAGTACTCATGGCTTTGTCCTTGGCTATTCCCGTGGCCAGACTATGAAGAGGAGTATCCGGATGACGGACCGCGGGAAGGTTACGACAACTAGGATCATCTCCCATCGTCAACATTGCCTGTGACTCCGAAGATGGAGCTTCGCCTCCGCTATCGTTACTATTAAAAATCCGGGTGTTGACAGTGTGGAAGACCCTAAAATCATAACAGTGGTACAGATATCATAGCACTCTTACTAATTCATACATCTAATACAATAATCATGGATAAAAAAATTACTTTGAATATCATAAAGTCTCAAAACTCAACATATATAATTCTTTCCTTGAACCAAAGAAGTTTAAAGATGATGCAACTAATGTAAATAATGGAATTAAAAACCTAACATGCATGCAGGAAAGTAAACATGCTAAAACTTGAAGATAGATTACAAGGTGTTATAGATCTCCCCAAGATTGGGATCAAGCCAGTGAGATCAAATAATCCCTTGTGATTATTCGATACCATGACGCTCTTTAGGGTGAAGGCAGGGTGTTGGAGACAACTACACAAAGCTTCTTGTTTGTCTCCTCAAGGGCAGATATTTGGAGAAGGAACTTCTGCAGATCTGAGCGCATAGAATACATAGCATCAGCAACCTTATCTTATATTTCATTAAGTCCCTTCTTGCCCTCAAGATCCAATAGGCATTTGCGCATGACTTTGCGATGGAGCAGTTCTTCCTTATGGTCTTTATCTATCTTGCGAATACGCTGCTCGGTCTCTGGGACTTGTGCGGCAACCGAAACGTCCAGGAGGTTGAACCCCTAGTCAATCTGTGGCTTCACGCTCATTCTTGAATTCATGGTGATCTTCTTTGGTGAAGATGTGTGTGCCGTAGTATCCTGGTAGGTTAATGCATCAACTCGATTAGCCTTCTTACGCTTCAGTGAAGAGTAGTTGGTGACGATGAGCTTGAGTGATTCTGTGCATCCCTTCCCATGGGGCTTTATTGCTTCTTCATCTTCAGGCTTCACCATGGCAAGGTAATATAGCTTCATCCATCCTCTCTTCGTTTTCTCTATGAAGGTCTCGGACTCCTCCTCATCATCATCTTAGGGTCGTAGGCGTACCTCTTGTTCTTCAGGCTTAGGCCTTGCACTTCACAATCATTGACTTAAATGGAGGAGGTCTGAAAACTATGTCATGAAGGAGCCATGAGGCCTAAAGTCTTAGGCCTTGCGCTTCAAGGTTCTTTGAAGGATTTCTTTCAAGCCAATACAATCAGTATGAACTCTTACTTTTGAAGAAATTATGTAAGATCTAAACTTAACATAAGAGAGAAACAACAGCAAAATGTTCCGTTTCTGCCATGGGGTAATTCTTTTGAGTGTCGTTTAAAGTACGACTAGCATGATGAATGATATTGAGTTCATCACCATCATACTGGCAAATGATTACTCCCAAAACTTCATAACTAGCCTCAAAAAATAGATTAAAAGGTTTCTTCCAATTAGGTGGCTTGATAATAGGAGCATCAAGAAGGGCTTGCTTTAATATGCTGAAATCAGTAAGACAATTTTTATCAAAATTAAACGTAACATCTTTTTGTAAAAGGTTAGTTAATGGTCTAGCAGTCTTAGAGAGGTTCTTAATAAACCTTGTATAAATCCATCATGACCCAATAAACTCCTTATACCATTTACATCACGAGGAGGGGAAGCATTTCTATCACCTCAATTTTCACCTTATCAACTTCTATGTCTTTGCCTGAAATTTTATGACAAAGTATTATACCTTCTTGAACCATGAAGTGACATTTCTCCCAATTCAAGACTAGGTTACTATCTTCGCATCTCTGCAAAACATTATGGAGATTATGAAGACAATGATTAAATGAAGTTCCATAGACTAAAAAATCATTCATGAACACTTCCATGATATTTTCAACATAATCAGCAAATATGGTAGTCATACACCTTTCAAAAAGTGGAAGGAGCATTGCAAAGACCAAAAGAAATACGGAGATAAGCATATAAGCCAAAAAGGACAAATGAAGGTTGTGTTTAGTTGGTCATCGGGACAAACAGCTATTTGAGAAAAACCAGAATAACCGTCTAAGTAGAAAAAATGAGAGTGCATAGCATGCCTCTCTAAAGTTTGATCTATAAATGGTAAAGGGTAATGATCAATACACATCCTATGACCAATAATAGTTCAAGTTGGGACCATATCATTATATTCATTTTGAACGATAGTGAACCCACCTTTCTTAAGAACACAATGCACATGACTTACCCAATCGCTTTCCTTCACATGGAAGATTATTCCTGCATCTAATAAGCGTATTACCTCTTTTCTTACTTCTTCTTTCATCTGAGGTTTAAGTAATCTTTGAAAATTTGCAACCGGCTGGGCTCCTTCTTCTATAAATATTCTATGGGTGGCTATCATGGGGCAAAGAAGAAATTCACCATAAAAGAGATAAACATGAAAATATATAAAGTCTTCTTCTAGTGTATACTATGGATATCAAATTGTAACATTATATGTTTTATAATAAAAAAAGCAAGCTACATTCTACTAGTTTGAGTGTACGTCTATGCCCAAACCTATCAAATAAATCAATAACTCAATAATTAGTTAACCATTAAATAATTCGTAAAACATTCTGGTATATATAATCCACAATTGATTCGAGAAAACAATTTATATTAGATAGGATAATGAAACTAGCAATTCTAGTAGCCAACATGCAATGTATTTGAAATCATACCTTAGCGCGATCAATTCACGAAATGGGCATGACGTGTGGTGGCACATGTCGTATTTGATAGTTTCTGGACTTATGGGAGTTGTGTTTTATGCCTTTGCTAATTGGTAATCACAGACACAACAATGCCTGGATAAAAAATCCCGATCCTGGTGATGGCACTCAACCAATGACACCCTGACCCTAAGTAGGCGCCACCATGGTGGAAGCTAAGAAGGGAGAAATGAGCCTCCTAAATTGTCGAGGGAAACAGAGTAGAGAACAAATTCAGATGCGTCCCATGGATCAGTTGATCGATCTTTGGTCTTGCCGATTCTTCAATAGGTATGTATTATCCCTCGATGGATAATTTTTTGGGCTTGGCCCATAAAATCTTCAGCAAAGATCACATTGCACACATTGGTATAGGCTGGAAAGAGCATTACAATTAGAAATATATTAGCAAAACTAGTACTGATTGCCCCTGTCATGACACCCCTAGGGATTAGGGCTAGACAAATCCTAGACCTTCATATAAACATAAGCCTAACCTAATCTCGGAAGCATACAGAGAGAGTCGGTAACACAATGGTGATCCTACAACACAATATTATTACAACAAGCTCATAACTGAGCGAAGAACCAAAATATTACAAGCAAAGGTCACTGACCACAAACATCAAACAACAGAACGCAAATTATGCTATTAAGTATGGAAAACTTAACTAATGGCCTAAGAGGCCTAAAGCATAATGATGACGTTCAATCCATAGATTCCAGGCTGCTGACCGGGAACCCCAAGCTACTCGTTGATGTCGATGCCATAAAGAACTCTTCTTCTATGGTAACACTTACTCTGTTGTAAAAGTGTCAACGAAGCAAGGGTCAGTACAGGGTGTACTCCGCAAGACTTATGGCTGGTGGAGTTATTTTGCATAAAGCCATCTTTGTTTGTAAGACAAGAGGGAGAATAATCTCGACTAATCAAAATATTTTAAAAGGGGATAAGAGAGCGGTATCTCTAGCATTGATCCACTCTTGATATCCACCGAATCTTTAATAGCTGAACCTACCAACTAGGATCACCCCCTCGTACCCTTGAGGAAGCATCCTTAAGCACACATTGATCTGCAAAGTTTTCGATTAGGTTAAAGTTCTCTATGATCTTAGAATCCATTCCCAAGTCGTCCATAACTGCGGACGCGACTTTTCGAACAGATTAATACCCTGTAGGGGTGTAGAACTTTACCCACAACCGATTCTTAATGCCAACGTTATTAGCCCTCTTCCTTGGAAGGCCGACAGAGACTGGTTGACCACGATCTTTACCTTGCTTTCGCCGAGACCATGAGTCACACACGAAGGAGATGCCGCTATAACGGTTCGAGTCCCGAAGCCGGTCCCTAGCGATGTGAACAGGGGTTGAGATTACGGAGAACGGGCCTCTCCCATTACCTGCCACGCTTACCTACATGTATGAATGCACCTCCTTCACCTCCTTTGAGAATAACCAGAATGGATATGTCGAATGGAAAGCCTGAACTATGTGACTAATGGAATCTACTAGGCAGGTTTCCAGGCCCCCCGTGTGGTTGTACGCTCATCTTGGTTCAAGAGGCAAGACCTCATGTCCTAGTGGTGGCAAATATGGGACTCCAAAAACCATAACCCACTGTGGCCTCCCATATAAGCCTTAGCATGTTTAACTTTCATCTCTGATCATACCACATTATCCTGTCAAACTAGGTTCATTCGTAGCTCTGATTCATAAACCGGATGGACCAGTGGTAACAGCTAAGCTTGGCTAAGCATAACAGATGTAACAGCTCTAGCAACGCTTCACAAGACAAACCCTAATTATGCTAGGAGCAGTGGATCAGGAAATATAGGCTACAAAGGAAACATGCATCAGATATGATTACTCTATGTATCAATAAAGACTTTGGAATCGCATGCACATGGCAATAATTGAAATACTTTGAAAGCATAGGATTCATATCATGTGTGGGGCTACGCTTGCCTTTGCCTGTTGATACCCAGGTATAGATCTTCATACACCTGGTACTTGACTTGGTTACAGTTGGTCAAGTATTGATCTTCGGTCTTTGATGGTATTGATCTCGTTCTTTGATGCGCTGGCAGGGAGCGCTTCGTTGGAAACCCCAAGAGCAAGGTGTGAAGCAACACAACAGCAAGTCTTCCCTTAGTAGAGACCGAGGTTATCGAACCAGAAGGAGTAAGGAAATGTCACACAGGTGTTGGAAACAACGTGGAGACCTGCACAACACAAACTCAAGACTTTTTCCCAACGAATCATTGACATTGTCAAGCTCATCGGTTTGCTGTAACAAAGGATTAAATGTATGGTGTGAAAGGTAATGGTTTGCAGCAAGTAAACAAGTAACAGTGGAGGATGTATTGATGGTAAATATTGAACCGGGGTCCATAGTTCACTAGAGGCGCTCTCCTTAGATAAACAACATGGCATGAACGGTAAACAAATTACAGCAGGGCAATTGACAGGAACTGAGCAAGTCATAACAATTCAATTACTAGTCAGAAAGATCCTATGAGGTTGATTAGGCAATACAACAAGATACATAGACCATCATCCAGCTGCATCTATGACTAGAAGTCCACCTTCAGGTTATCATCCGAACCCCCTCCAGTATTAAATTACAAGCAACAGACAACTGCTTTAAGAAAAGTGTGTAAGGTAAACAGTCCACATGTTCCATGAAAAAGAGACCGTTGTTTTCTCCCTAGTAGCAACAGCACATCTACAACCGAAGAGATTATTGTCACTTCCCTTGGAAACTAGAGGCATGAACCCACTATCGAGCATAAATACTGTAACATCCCAAAAATATTAAACTAGAATCATCAAACTCTAATCACCAAATTTAGGATTAACAAAAACTTTTCCAATTAAAATATGAAAGCATTCATATGAGTATGCATTAAAATTTGGATTCTTTTGAATTGCCATGATTATGTGTTTCTTTGCTTGTAAAATGATTCTTAGGTGAAATAAACATCATCTAAACAATTCCCAAATTTTTCCCAAAGAGAAATAAATCAAAACAAACAAATTAAGTGAATGGTCACTTTGGCCAAATTAACTCCCATTCCTACTTTGGCTATCTCTAACTTTTAGAACTTAACAGAAACTTGTTTGGATCTTTGCACCCCTTGATAGTCCTCATAACAAGGTATCAAGGCCCACTTTGTGATCATCCAGAAACATTCAAATGCATAGTTTAAATGACAGTTTAAAATTGAATCTATTTCATATGGGAAGATCCCACTTTTTTAAAAACCCCTCAAACCAACTCAATTTTCAAAACCCAAGCATCTACAGACTCACCAACACATGCCTAGCACACCCACCAAAAATCTTTTCAAAATTCAAAACTTGAATTCATGCGGCCATTTCATCTAACACCTTGTAGATACAAATCAAACAAAATCAAAACACTATAGTGTGCAGTGATTCTGGCCTAACTTGTTCCCTCTCTGGACACCACTAGCCTTAGTAGATCATCTAACAACCTTAACTAATCACTAGCCCCACTATAAGCTTGCCAATATCATCAATGGTGAACATGCCGAGAGCACCCATGTCACCCCAGTGTGGACATCAGGCTAGAGGATGAACTAGCCGTGTCAACCTTGTCTGGGAGGTAGCCCATGCCTCACCGCCCCCTCTCGACCAGCCTTGCCTCGCAGATATTAACCAGAACCGCCAGGAACGCCGTGCCCGTGCCGCTGTCGACCATGCCGACGCGCACCGCAGAGCACGCTCCGTTCCCACGCAACCCGACCACCTCGATCCCTCGCCACCCACAAGCATGCTCCCCCCGTCCCAGGAGACCGCCAGACATGCCCATTTCACCGCCCGTGCCCCGTAGCCACCGCTCTCCGCAGAGTTCGCCGCCTCTGCCTCGCAGAGCATCGTGCGTTCCCGACCATTTGACACCGTCCCTACACTCGCATTAAAGCCCTAGAGCATCACCAGGAGACCACCGATCGATCGCCACCCTCGGGCATGCCTCTAGCTGCCCGTAGCCGTGTCGCCACCGTCGCCTGCCCATCCTGTTCGGTCTCACCGTCGAGCCTATAAAAGGAGGCTAGCCCCAGCCGAATTGAGCACACCATCTCACTCTCCTCACCTCACTGATTGTTCCACCCCGTAGCCGGAGCAAGGCGAGCAGCGCATCGCCGGAATTGCGCTGGAGCAGGCCGCCTCTAGAGAAGAAGGGCGCCGTCGATTTCGTCCACCCAGGAGGAGCTGCTGGTACCAGGAGGTTCGCAGTCGTCGACTTCATCGTTCGCCCGCAACGCCAACCCTCGCCTAAGCCCCGGTGAGCCTCCCACGACCCACACCTGACGCGTTAGGTTTCTGTCTCGCTGGAGCCGCCCGACATGGACGATGAGTATCAGCCGTTCGATTAGACTTAGATCGTGCGGATGAGATTGCCCCGTACCGCTTCGCGTTTAAAGAGTCACTGACCATTAGACCCCCCTTGTAAGTTGCGGCCCGTGCCGCGGAGTGACACTGGGCCGGCCCATTAGCAGTTCCCGCGCAGCCCAGTCGTTTGAATTTAACTTTTTTCCATTTGAATTCAAACCTAGTTCTGTACCTAATTTCAAAAATCAACCCAGCTCGATTCACTGAACCAAATTGAATAAAACCAATTTTGTTAGAAAGGTTTTGAAATGATTAATCCAAGCCCGTTGGATTCAAATCATTTGGATCTACTAATCAACCTTGGTAAAAATAACAAGTCAGAAGCTTTTTAGCATTCAAACATTTTTCAAATTTCAACCATAATAGCTTTTGAGTTGATCCCAACTCTCAAAAATCACACTTGATCATACCTTTCAGAATATATAAAAACATATGAATTTACTTACAGAAATAATGTTCAAGTAATAAAAGAATGCCACATAGGCATTTCTAGTCACTTTATTTAATTAAAAATAAAAGGTTAAACCTTATTAAATCGTGACACCACTTTAAATCACATTCCCATGTACTGAAATATGTGGTGATGACATGTGTCAACATGATCCCATGTCTGAGTTGGAGAATATTAAATCTTAAGTAGTTTTTCAATGAGTAGAAATTACTTTTCTAAAAATAAAAGAAATAATCTTGTAATATTAGTGATGATGCTAGATCATCTATAGAACCCCTTTGTGTGATGATTGCAAGTAGTTAAGTATTGTTTGGTGATTGTGTACCTCGTATATATTCATATACGCTAGTACCGACCAAGGATACGAGGAGGAAGGAGGATTCTACGAAGAAGAAGCCGAGGAGAACTTCAACCACTGCTCTGCACAAGGCAAGCCTAATACTACTAGTTGATTGAGCAAGCTAGAACTTGCAAGATACTCTACTCATGCAAGCCAATACCTGCAAGCTATTAACTTAGGAAGCTTATAATGATACCTATGCAAGCAAATACTTGCTTGTTACCATGCCAACTATATGCCTTAAGCATATGTGATCATACCCACTTGATAACCCCAATCCTAGTTTTACTTGCAAGCTTTCTACTTTATTTCTTTATCAAAGCTATTACTTAGAGTTTACTTAAGTAAATTGTAGATACTAGAAAGATAATTGAAGGTTGCATAAAGAGCATAAAACTTGGCCTAAGCTAGATAATCCTTATGTCATCCTAAGGCATGAGATCGTACTTAGTTGAAACTCCCCTAGTTTACCACCCTCATTAGTACTTACCCACACTTGTAGATGCTAGTGCTAAGCATAAAACTTGATCAACTTTAGATGGGAATACTGGGTGGAAAATGGTTATGAAAACCTTGGAATGATGTATCATTCTATTGAGATGTTTTGACATGAGTTTCCGAACACCATATGATTTGGATGATGAAAATGTTGAGGCATGAGCCTTAGCCCTTTATAAAACTGATGGCTGTCTGGATGCGATACCATTCCAATTTTACCGTACAACCACAATACCCGAAAATTGGGTAGGGCTTGACTGGAAACTTATATACCTTAGTATTGCTTCCCTCATGGCCAAGGTCTGAGCTGAGGCTACCTTGTGAAGATTGTCCACCTGTGCAATACCCAAGATGACAGTTGGTCATGGTTGGGAGGCCAAACTCACAGGAGAGGTGCTTATACTAGGGCGTGTAATTGAAAGGTTAGGATTGATTATCCGCATACTGAGTATGGTGAATTCAGGATTTGTTCCTGACGGATGTATCGAATGTTGTGGTGAAAGTGTATAATCTCTGCGGAGTGTCAAACTATTCGAATAGCCGCGTCCGCGGTTATGGACAGTTGGAGTGGCCATACTGTTCCCCCGTCAGATGTTTTGAAAATGACTTATGAAATAAATTGAGACTTTGACTTGACCACAACAGAGTTGTGATATGAAATACAAGTTCCCACTTAGGTGTTCTAAAATTTCAACTAGCTTTCTTAGTTTCTAAACTTAGTAGAGGTAAATCTGGCTTTTTGCAAAACAACCCTAGAGCTTAGTGTCCTACTACAAAAACCCCTTCACTTGTTAGTATTAGTTTGCGAGTACTTAAAGAGTACTCATGGCTTTGTCCCTGGCTATTCCCATGGCCAGACTATGAAGAGGAGTACCTGGAGGATGGACCCCAGGAAGGTTACGACAACTAGGATCATCTCCCATCGTCAGCATTGCCTGTGACCCCGAAGATGGAGCTTCGCCTACGCTACCGTTATTATTACGTATTTCCGCTGCTTGAGTTGTATTAAGAACTGAATCATGAGATCCTTATTTGTGTAAGACCTTATGTATGGTTTGTAATGGATGATGTACTGTGGTATCCAAATCTGTTATGACTAGCAAAAATGGTAATCCTGGGATTGCGATGTATGGCATAACAGGCATCTGGGATTAAAAATCCGGGTGTTGACAAATACTCCCTCTTGGAGTCACTAGCAACTACTTGGCCAAGATAACCAGTAGCAACGGAGAGCATGCAAGATCACAAACAACACAGACATGATAGAATCATAAATACAAAACCATTAATCAAACCAACATAATAATCTCAATATCCATCAGATCCCCGCAAAAACAACATGCATGATTACAAATATATTAGATCTTGATCATGAACGGAGCTCACAAGATCTATACATGAAAGCACAAGGAGGAGATACAACCATCTAGCTACTACATCGACCCATAGTCCAAGGTGGAAATACTCACGAATCATACAGGAGAGAAGACCTCCCTCAAGAACAGTGCCAGTTAACATCATAAACAAGCAATTGGCACTGTGGCAACTTGTTAATAGGTTAGTCCAGAAAAACATATCAAAACACCTCAAAGTAAAGACAAAGCTAAGCAAAGTAGATAATAAACAAGCATGAAGCATCAAAAATTATAGATA
This sequence comes from Avena sativa, assembly GCA_916181665.1. NCBI lineage: Eukaryota > Viridiplantae > Streptophyta > Magnoliopsida > Poales > Poaceae > Avena > Avena sativa. Next base: position 343,374,546 of record OV702280.1, on the reverse strand, counting down.
CGTTTATGATGTATCACATATCCTTGAGGGAGGACGAGCCATAGGAGGGCCTAGCCACCCCTCATCCCTCTCTGGATCCGCCTCTAAGGATAGGTTTACCAACGTCTTTAGCTTTTGCCTTTCCTTCCACAAATTGCGAATTTTCGGTATCTAGCTCTATCACGTTGCAATGTGCGAACATGGTAAGGATATTTTTCTTAGTTGGTTCACCTGTCTCCTTCATACTTACTTGATTATTTTTTCTTGCTTGGGCCTCTCCTTATAACTTTTTAAGAATATTATCTCTTCTTCTAGATGTTCTTCGATTTGTTGAGCCATCATATGTTTCCTCGCCGTTCTTGTGAAAGTAAGGGGTTCAACATAAGGGGTAACTCCTTCAATGGCTCTGCACGAGCTACAATTTATGTCTCAACAACACCCACATGCTCAGGTGGTGGAGTGTACTATAGCCAATCTTTCTTAGGAGCTTCAATATGTTCTGTAAAGGACTGAAGGATTTTCTAAATAATATCATCATCAAGTTGAAGTCCATTAGCAGTTTCCTTTACCTTATCGGATTATTTATAGGCATTGAGACAATCATATTTAATTTCTATCCCTCCTTCGCTGCCTAAATCAAATCCCCAAGTTTCTCTATTGTGACGAATTTGTTATAGGAGTTACCAAGTTGTGGTCATAGTTAAGTCCATAAAAGAACCTCCGAAATTAGTGTCAAGATCATGTTTAATTTATTTACTAAGTCCCCCATAGAAAATGTGTAAAACATACCATTCAGGTAAATAATGATGGGGACATTTATTAAGGATGGATTTATACCTTTTGAAGGCCCTTACCAAACCTTCACCTGGGCAGTTTTGAAGTTCGTGATCCCTTGTTACTTCAGCAGTCTTTACTTTGGGAAAGAATCAAAATACAAATTCTCCTATAAGCTTTTACCAAGTATCAATTTTCTATGTATGGCATATTCTATACCTGGCTAAATAGTTTAAGTTTCAATTCATCATCAGAATAGCCTCTTAATTTAAGCGTCCAACATAACTCGATAAAATGCATTAAATGTGTGTAAGGATCCTCATCCGGATCATCTCCTGCAATTTTTTCTCTTTAAAAATATAGATAAAGAAAGGGTTAAACTCGTATTCTAGTTTGTTCCCACTCGAGAATTCCTTAAATGAGTCCTCTACTGAAATTCTCGAGGTATTTAGTTGCATCGAGGTGATTCATCAGTCTGAGTGCAGTCATGGTGCTTACCTGAAACTTTTAAACAACTTTAGCAAAACAATTAGTAGAATAAGCAACTAAGAACAAAGATCAAAAGCGCTTAGCTCCCTGGCAATGGCGCCAAAAAATAGCTTGATGACTCCTGATGGCGCCTAAGTTGATGTAGGAGCGCTTCGTTGGAAACCCCAAGAGCAAGGTGTGAAGCAGCACAGCAGCAAGTCATCCCTCAGTAGAGACCGAGGTTATCGAACCATAAGGAGGAAGGAAACGTCACACAGGTGTTGCAAGCAACGCGGATACCTGCACAACACAAACTCAAGACTTTGCCCCAATGAATCAGTGAGGTTGTCAAGCTCACCGGTTTGTTGTAACAAAAGATTAAACATATGGTGTGGAAGGTAATGGTTTGCAGCAAGTAAACAAGTAGTAGTGGAGGATGTATTGATGGTAAAGATTGGACCGGGGTCCATAGTTCACTAGAGGTGCTCTCCTTAGATAAACAACATGGCATGAAGGGTAAACAAATTACAACAGGGCAATTGACAGGAACTGAGCAATGCATAACAATGCAAATCCTATGAGATTCGATTGGGCAATACAACAAGATACATAGACCGCCATCCAACTGCATCTATGACTAGAAGTCCACCTTCAGGTTATCATCTGAACCCCCTCTAGTATTAAGTTGCAAGCAACAGACAACTTCTTTAAGCAAAGTATGTAAGGTAAACAGTCCACATGTTCCATGAACAAGATACCGTTGTTTTCTCCCTAGTAGCAACAACACATATACAACCGAAGAGATTATTGTCACTTCCCTTGGAAACTAGAGGAATGCACCCACTATCGAGCATAAATACCCCCTCTTGGAGTCACTAGCAACTATTTGGCTAAGATAGCTACTAACAACGGAGAGAATGCAAGATCACAAACAACATAGACATGATAGAATCATAAAGACAAAGCCATTAATCAAACCAACATAATAATCTCAATATCCATCAAATCCCCGCAAACACAACATGCATGATCACAAATAGATTAGATCTTGATCATGAACAGAGCTCACAAGATCTATACATGAAAGCACAAAGGAGTAGATACAACCATGTAGCTACTACATGGACCCATAGTCCAAGGTGGAACTACTCACGCATCATACCGGAGAGAAGGCCTCCGGGATGATCTCCCCTCCGGTAGGGTGCCAGGAAGAACTTCAGATCCCCCTCGATCTAGGGACGATGGTGGCGGCGGCTACAGACGGTTTCGTGGATATTTGATCAGGTACTCAGGGTTTCTGCATTGGGGGCTTCTTATAGGCAAAGTGGGAGGCCGAGGCGGCGGCCAGGGTAGGCAAACCCTAGCCAGGCGCGTGCTAGGTCCCACCCATGCCTAGGGTGGGTCTGGCCCCCCTAGCTAGCCCCTCTGGCTCCCCTCTGGTCTTCTTGTTCCCTATAGAAAGTAATTGACTTTAATGTTTGTCCTATCCAATTCTGAGAATATTTCTTTACTAACTTTTCTAAAACCAAAAACAGCAGAAAACAGGCATCTGGCACTATTGCAACTTGTTAGTAGGTTAGTACCAGAAAACATGTAAAACACACCTCAAAGTGTGGAAAAGTAAAGCAAAGTAGATACTAAACAAGCATGGATCATCAAAACTTATAGATGCGTTTCCGACGTATCAACATCCCCAAGCTTAACTCCTGCTCGTCCTCGAGTAGGTAAGTGATAAACAGAATAATTTTTGAGGTCACATGCACCCTCACAATAAAGATCCAACTATTTGCAAGCATTGAAAACCGGGATCAAAGAACTCTAAACATGTGCATGAAAGAATGGAGTTCTAACAGTAGGACATAGTAACTATGCATGCAACATGGCAAGCTACAAACAATGATCATGAATAACATGCATTGAAAAACGTTTGTTTGTTTCACATACAAAAAACATAGCATATTGGTAATCAGCTTGTCCCTCATAGAGTATAAATATAGATGCATAGGACACCTGCAAAGTTCACAAGGGTGACTAGAAACAAGTAGCACAAGAACAAGTAATATCACAATATGCATCAATTAATAAACTTTGGAACACTGCACACAGAATGAAAACTATGCTCTCTTAATGGTGCCTAAACATAGAAGGTGGAGACTCAAATAATGGTGGAAGAAAGGCCTTTTTGTAAAGGAAGAAGGGATTACAAGTTTCAAAAAGAGCTTCCAAAAATTATAGTACTTATTAGATTTCATCCCTCATTGCCCCTATCATAAGCATCTTGAAGTGGTTAAGGTTAAAGTGGCAAATCTAGAGTATATGCTTGACGAAGTATAAGTTCGCAATCTCAAGTACCTTGAATACAAGGGCCACACCTCATGCATACTCAACTTTGCTCCCAAGCAAGTTCTTGTCATTGTAAGTATTTGCATATCATTGAGAGCCGCCAACGGGGTACCCCTTGCACATGGTACAGAAGCTTTCCCATAACCAAAATGACAAGGCAAGCAGATAATGAGCATCTCAGCAATCTTTTTATTTAGCATATGCATAGCTTTTTATTGAGGATGCTTCATAGATAGCTCACTATGGTGGTGCTACAAGTTTGCACCATGATTAGGCATGGCTTAGGCTAGCGGCCCAGGCGTTTCTCTAGCACAGAATACAAACTCCATGGACTTACAAGTTCCCACTTCATTTCACAGCGGTAACATCCATAGACAAAAGAGCATGATATCAACGGAGTACAAAAGTACAAGTGCAATGTTGAAAACGTTCCCCGTGATAGCACGGTTCTGCTAATCCCAACTTATAAGTGCAAGCATATACAACAAAGTTGTCACAATGGTTCAAGTTTATTAGGGGCAAAGAAAAAATGTGCCATCAAGTTCGTGAGGGCTTTAATCACTAAGTTTTCACATAACAAAATAGTTTTTAATTGGAAGGTAGTTGAAACCAAGAATATACTTGGAATGGTGTAACACACCATGCATAGGAGTTTATAGTGGACACTTTGGAATAACTTGGTTTCTTGGGAGTTGGAAGCATGAGTAGAACTTACTCATACAAGTGGAGGCTAGCAAAAGACTGGGAGCAACCAACTAAGAGAGCATAATGGCCATAATCATGCAATGCAACAAAGCATACTAATCAAAGAAAAGAGTGGTACTACAAGTCAAGGACTAAATGATCATAGAGGCTAATGGTGACTTGTCATAGTCATAACATGGTGTAAGCATGTGCCAAGTCAACCCAAGCAAATCATCAAAGGAGAATACCACAATACTATGCTTTTGCATGCTAAAACCTGATAAGGTAGAGATCCCTGTGTTTACAATGCTAGTCCTTGGATCAATAGCTAGCATCCACAGTTTAATATGTAATATCAAGAAACAAAGGTCATAATACAACTTTATAACCAGGAATAAAATAATTCATTACATCTTACATAGCTCATTTGGCTATCTCATTACAATGCAGCAGAAATAACTATATAGCATGGAGTCCTTCATCTTCAAAGTGCCACAGGCAATCATGTTGGTTGTAGAATTGTAATCCTATTCAACACACTTCACTAACATCAAACAAACCTACAACATAATAAGTTATAGCCACAAGGGTCAATACATTTGAATTGTATTGGCAAGTGATACTATGGTAGAGTAGTGGTATCTATCATCTATATGCATTTGGCTAAGTGGAGCTTAGGCTTGCTTTGATCAAAATAGATTTTACTTATCATTTGAAAACACTAAGTTTTTGTTTGTCAAATCACCCAAGGAACAACCAATAAAATTGGTTAACCTTTAACCCTTGTTCACCCACAAGTTTTTTAACTTAGAAATTGGGATGAGGAGATCCTTGATAGCTTCCATTTCTTGATGCTCAAATTGCCCATTGTCGGGGACACCGCTAAGTACTTAGATTTTACTCTCTCGAGAGGTGGTGCACTTTCCCCCCACAAGACTCAACATGCATCGAGACAAGATCTTTCAGAAGCGTTCCCTTGGACCAAAATGGACGCGTTCCAAACCTATCACCCCTACCACCTTCTGTCCATCTGGCTAAGTTATTGCAACCGATATGATCCAGGCATAGCCCATAATTCCATGTGGCTGTACTTGAAGCTTCTCAACATTTGACATCTCAAATCTCTTTGTTATCAGGTGGCATTCCACAAGTGAGATACAGAAGGTAGGCCATGAAAATGGGGGCCTGGTAACTACTCAACAAAAATCCATCCAAGCAATTACCATTCCACCCAGGTGATTCATTCACTTAGTAGTTTTATTAAGCCAAAACATAAGTCAAAAGACTTAGCAAAATTTCCATAGCATGAATATAATCCACCCTTGTTTTCTACTAGCTAGGCTAAGCATGATAGTAGTAGGAATCTTAACTTAGGGAAAATTCTACTAAGGCATCATCTACTAGGATTTCCCATGGCATAGTTAACACATAGAAAATTTCATGCAAGTACTACTTAGAAATATCAATAATGTATAGTCAAAATATTAGGACAAAATGTATGAAGCACAACTTGCCTCTTTGGTAGAGAAACTAAGTTCACTCCTTGATCTTGCAATTTTCACACTCTTCAAAGTTCACTACAATTCAATCAAGCAAGGCACAATTCAAACTAGCATTCAAACAATTCATCACATAAAATAAAGAAAACAAAACAATGCATGCAAGCATGCAAAAGATTGTTTTATTGATAAAGTGGTTTCTACTAGGCTATAAACATTTTAAAACACCTATTGGTCATTTATAAAAGTGGCAAAGCCATTTGAAATTAAGTTAGTGAAAATGGCCATTTAAATCATTTTTGTTTTGCTAGAAAAGGATTTAAATCAACGTAATAATTTCTAGTGTTAGCCGAATATATTTTTGAACACCAATGTTAGTGTTTATGGTCAAGTTGTTTAAATCAAATCAATTTTAAAAAGGTTTCACCCAAAAACCATTTTTAAATCAAAGGAAAATTTTACTACAAATACCTTTAATCAAAGTAATAATTTTCTAGGGTTAATCAAATACCTTTTTAAATCCAAAACTTTAGTGTTTAGGGACAGAGTGTTTAAATCAAACCATTTGCAAAAGGTTTTACTAAAAAATTATTTTTAAAACATAATCAAAATTTTTTGTTTTACTAGAATTTCTTTTATTCAAGGAATAATTCCTTAGTGTCACAAAATATACTTTTAAATCCAAAAGTTTGTGTTTTTGGTCAGCAGGTTCAAAACAAAACATTTGCAAAAGATTTTACTCAAAAATCATTTCTTGAATAATTTTTATACTCAAAATAGGCCTAGAAATGTTTCTGTAAAAACAACCAATTTCCAGAAGCTAAAAACTAAACAAAGGGCATGGTTGTAAATTTTGCATTTCTCTGAATCCAGTGATATAAAATTTGTAAATTTTGGACGTGCAGATTAAAATTTATAGATTTTACAAATTTGATCAATCTAATTCATTTTCTGGATTTTTAACAGACAGACTCAGGCCACGTGGTTGTTTCCTACTGGATGGTACCGGTTCATTTGAATTAAGCTATACTGTCCGCAAGATCTTATTTAAATTGCCCGGCACAGATCATCGCATACCCCTTCGATTAAGTGATCTATCGCATCCATAGGCTCTGCATCTAACGGACGCAATCGATCTGGCCAGAAACAGGCGGCGCTGCGACGACTGTGCGGCAGCGGCGCTCAGGCGATGCTGGTTCTAGGAAGCAAAGGAGAGAAGGGGCATGCTCACCAGATTCGCCGAAGCGTGTTGATGCTCAACGTCGTCTTTGTAGGGACATGGGCGCACGAGGTTGGTGTAGATTGCTCGCCGGAGTTCGTATCTGTGTCGGGTGAGTATAGTCGTCGATGGAGGCGAGGGTACAAATCGTGCTAAGACAAAAAGACAGTTCCGTTAGACGCGTAGGAGCTTGGCGAGCGCAGTAGAATCATTCAGAGGGGAAGGGGAGGCCAGGTATTACCGGAGAAACTCGCCGGAGTTGAGGCAGTGGACAGCGACGCTCAGAGGTAGACCGAGGCGAGCTCCTGGGGCACGCGCGGGCGAGTGGGAGGCACTGGCAGGTGCGTGAGGTGATGGCGAGCACACTCGTGGAGTCCAGGGGGCAAGGGGAGGGTCGACATTGTCGGAATTCGCCGATGAGCTCGTCGGTGCAGAGTAGGTGATGGTGAACAATTCAGGAAGCCTAGGGGCGGAGTCGGTGTGGAGTATGAGGGGAAAGAGAGAGAAGACGTGGGCGCTTAAGATAGCAAAGTCGCTAGCGGGATTAACTAAGACATCAACGCGAATTTAACCACGGCAGAAATGGTAGCAAGGTTAGGGGCGAGGTCAGCGGGAGGTTGATGACGATGACGGGGCGATGGTGGGGTCACGGAGTCAGCGAGGTGGAGGGTTGCGCGTGGGGTCGCGGAATCAGTGACTGCGCGGGTGCGTTTGCGGGTGAGAGAAACGATTCGGGGAGGGGGAGAGAGTGGGTTTGTTGGGCCAGATTGGGCTGGACTGGGTTCTGCTGGGCTTGTTTGCTTTCTCTATTTTTTTCTTCCTGAAACCTTTTTCTTTTTCTGTTTTCATTTTCTATTTTGGTTTTATTCAAATGATTTCAAACCCTCATTTGAATTCAAGCTTTTCCCAACTTTCAGTATGTCTTAATACTATTTAATAATGTATTTTAAAGTCCATTTTATAATCTTTTCTTATATTTCCTTAGGGTTTATTATTTATTTTAAATAGAAATTTTGTCTTTATTAAATAGGATTTTAAATATGGTACCAATCCATATTATTTTATTCAAATGACTTAAATTTCTGTTTTAAATTCAAATTTTTTATCAAACCTTTTTGAGTAGGTTTTATTTATTCATTAGTGCAAATAATTCACTTTGAATTATTTAAAATAATTTAATAAGATTTAATATTCATTTAAATTGGAAATTGTCTTTATTAAATATGGTTTTATACCCATATAAATTTTATTCAAATAATTCTTTTATTCCTTTTAAGTTAATTAGATAACTTTTATTCCTCTTGGACAAATTCCAATTTATTATTTTCTCATGATTTAATTAACCATTTACTTTAGGGATTTTGTCTCCATTCAAATAGAATTGAATTTGGTTAATGCCATATAATTTTAATTGAATAATATTTATCCCTTTATTTTATTTAAACTATCTTTATTCCATTTGCTTATGGATTTAATTCAAGATTTAAATTGTCTTCTAAATAATTTTATTCGGTTTATTATTTAGATTAGGGAAATTGTCTTTATTTAAATAATATTAAATATGGTTCAAAGCCCATATAGTTTTATTTAAATAACCTTTTATTTCTTTTTATTATTCAATAAACTTTTATTTGTTTATGGACTTGGCCAAGATTTAATTTGGCTTTTAAATATTCCTTATTTCTTTCTTTCTTTCTTTATCTTATAAAATCCATATCTTTTTATTTATAGATCCAAACTTGGTGATTCAAATTTTTATGATTTTATTTGATATTTGTTTACCTTTTTAAATCCTTTTAGGATTACTTTGCTCAAGATTTAGCATGGATTTTAGTTAGGAGCTTTATTAGCTTTGGAAATTATTTCCTTTTTAACTTATTAAATTCATAAGTTTTTATACATGGCTCAAAAATAAGTGAAACCAATTTCTATGATCTTATAATATTTTTGTTTATCATTTTGATCATTTATAAATGTTTGTTGCTAGATTTTTATATGGATCAAATCCATAGTCTTAGGGAGATATTTGAAATGATTTTCTTTCATTAGAGTTTTAAGGGTTTTGGTTTAACTTTTCCAAATGTTTAAATTTCAAGATACATTCATTGATGAATGCATTTCACTTGATTGAAATTTTGTTGGATTCCCTTTTATTCAAATTTTGTTCAAGTAGGGTTTTGATGTTTCCATTTAGAAACAAAAAGTTTCTTTTCACCCTAAATTTCAACAATTATTTATTTTGTTTATTTATTTTTCACATTTCAAAATTTAGAAAATTTTGGGATGTGACAGGCTACCACCCTTAAAATAAATCTCGACCCGAGATTTGGGAAGGCTAGACGTTACAAGTTGTTTTCAATACAACTAGGGTACTACCACCTTTAAAAGATTTTCAACTAGATTACATCTTGGCTTACTTGGGGTATTGATGTAGCTTCTCTGGACAGTTGTTTGCATAATGTCCTTGATTTTCACACTTGAAACATGTGACAAGGCTGAGATCCTTCACAGGTTTGCTTGTCTTGTACTTTTTCTTTTCTGGACAATGTGGTGCATAATAGCCTGGCTTTTTGCACTTATTGCACATCACTTGGCTAATATCCTTCTTCTCCTTTGGTATCATTGCCTCTTGTTTGTTTCCTTGGTTCTTCTTCTTTTCTGGACATTCACTGGAATAGTGTCCCATCTCTTTGCAATTGTAACATTGCACCTGGCTTTTGTCCTTCTTCTTCTTTTTGGGTCTCTCCAAAGCTAGGAGTTCTTCTAGTTCATGTTCTTCATATCTCACCTCAAAGGTGGGAAATATTTCTCTCTTATTGTGGAAGTCACTAGAGATATGACCTTCTTCTCCAGAAGAGTAGCAACACTTGGTGGTCACTTAGGATGTGGCCTTATGAGGCATGGTTCTGACTTTGTTTTTATCCTTCTTGGTATAAGTTGTTCCCTTATGGAGGTTTCTAAACATTTGAATCATTCCATCTTGTTTCATTTGTTGAACTATAGGATAGATGGGGCATTGGATAGGGACATGATCATTTCCTTCACATAGGAAACAAGTCACTTGAGATGTGGGGCATTGTTTGGTTGGATGTTTCTCTTCACAATTAGGGAATTGGTCCACATGCTCTTTATAATTGTGTTCTATGTCTCCACAAATATTGCAAGCTTGAGTGCCTTCCATAGTATCATCCTTGACATCATTGTTGTCACAATCTCCTTGGGACAGGTTGTCTCTCATGTTGATCATTTGGTTGGTCATCCTTTGCAACAATTGGGATTGGGTTTCCAAAAACTCTTGCATGGTTGGGTCTATCCCATTGTTGTTAGCTAAAAACTGAGTTCTCACTTGATTCAACTGGGCTTGGGTTGCTAGAAGTTGTTCTCTCATGTGCATCTCTTGGTTGTGGTTGTCACCATTCTTGATGTTGGAGTTTCTTGGAGAAGTCATCTATTTGGGTTGGATTGGGATTAGAATAGGCAAAATATTTCTAGAGAAAGAATTCTACTCACACACAACAATTCACACAAGCAATGTGCAAGCAATCACAATCAAACATTCCAATCAAACAACAAAGTTCAAGCACATTTTTAGGCAAAAAAATATTTTTCCTACACCACATAAGTTGGTGGGATCAATATATGATCTAAGCTAAACACTAGTATGGTGGTCTAACTATAACACTACTAGGAAAACGGCTATAGGTAATCAGCACATCCGTGGCTCACATGGTTGAAGTGCCCCACGGCTAAAACAGGCGTGGCTCACCTGTGGGCAGTGCCCTACTAATAACTATAACAACCGTGGCGCACATGACTATAGTGCGCCACAGATGTGTGTGGGCCAGGGCCCTGTTGGCCACACGCCAAACATCTGTGGCGCACTATAGTCATGTGCGCCACGGTTGTTAGGGTCATCTGTGGCGCACGTGTGCCTGGTGCGCTACGCCTGAGCGCATGCCCACGTCTGCTCTGAAACGGCCACAAACTTCTGTGGCGCACTCGGCCTAGTGCGCCACAGGGAGTAGGAGCATCTGTGGCGCACATGGTGTAGTGCGCCACAGATGTTTGTACTCCCTGTGGCGCACTAGGGCCGTGTGCGCCACGGATGTGTCGATTCTTTTAGGACAGCACTTTATGTGCACATGTGTGCCCACACATCCACCACCCACACTTCACTTTCCCCTTCTTCTTCCTCCTTAGATCTAGTCGAGATCTTCTCCTTCCCACCTCAATTTCTCCATACATTCACCATTTTTAGCATGTAAAACTTGCTTTGGATGTTACATAAGTAATAGAGGAGGTCTCCGGTCTCTCATCTATCCGTCTCCGGTCGACGCGCGCACCTCTCCTTTCCATCTTTCTCGCGATCGGTCTCTCATCTCGGTAAGTTGTCCATGTAAGGATGTGTTCATGTGTATATGGATGATGCATGTGCTCATATGTATGTAGATGATCGATGCTCATGATGTGTGTATGTGTGGAGAGGATCGATGGTCATATGTGTGTGTATATGGAGAGTATCGATGATGCTCATGCATGTGTGTATGGAGAGGATAATGATATGTTCATGTGTGTATGGATCGGTCTCTCTCTCTCTCTTGTGTTTGTATGTGAACAAGTTGCCATTTGTTTTTCCAAAATGTTGATTCATTTCCATTTTGGCAAGACTTTGGCATTTCGCAAAGGTCCTAATTTTAGGATAGGTCATGCCGAAATTTTCTATCGACCATTGCATGCATGCATTCATTATGTGGTTCTAATAGACTTCAAAATTGTACCGTGTACATCGTGCAGGCAAAAATGGTCCGCATAATGAGCGAAGGCATTGTGGCTAGATTTTTGAAATGTGCGACGGCCGACATGATACGAAATAACAAGACAGATATAAGATGTCCGTGCAGAAGATGCAAACTCAACTGGGTGATCGACCCAGATTCCGGGAATCTGCAGGCGCATCTGCTCCGCCATGGTTTCATGGATGGATACACTCGTTGGATAAGCGATGGCGTAGATGATGGAGACGGTGAAGAAGGTGGCCAACATGACGATGATCATCATCACGGCGAGAACGGGCGAGATGATGAAGAGGCTCCTGGAGATGGTGAAGGTGCGGAAGCAGACCGGGATGATGATGATCTAGATGCCGGAGGAGCAGACGACGATGGAACAACGTCAGGCTGGGTGCGGGACCCTTATGTGCAAGAGCTGCTTCTCAAGCAGACGAGTAACGCCAGGGCTGCCGCTAGAGAGAAAGCCAAGCTTGCGCAACTTGAGAAAGACGCGGTTACTCCATTGTATGAAGGATGCAGGCCCGATGATACCCGGTTGAATGTAACGCTCAAGGCTATGGAGACGAAGGCAAAGCACAAATTGAGCGACGCAAGCTTCGACGATATGATGGCATTCTGGCACGATCGTCTCCCGGAGGGGAACACATGTCCAACTAGTATCGAGGATGCCAAGAAAATCGTCTGTCCTCTCGATCTACCGCACGTTAGATATCACGTATGCATCAATGATTGCATCATTTATCGGGGCGAGGACGCGGAGAAAACCACATGTCCGGTGTGCGGCGTGAGTCGATACAAGAAAGGGAAGAAAGCACCTCGAAAAGTGGTATGGTACTTTCCTATCACCCCTTGTCTGCAGCGCTATTTCGCGGACCCTAAGGAAGCGAAGCTCATGCGATGGCATGCGGAAAGGAAGAAGCCAGGAGATGATGATGACCCCAAAAAGGATGAGCTGCTGACGCACCCTTCAGATGCTAGCCAGTGGAAAGCATTGGACCTCGAATTCCCAGAATTCGGTGGAGATTCGAGGAACATCAGGCTTGGTGCGAGCACCGATGGACTCAATCCGTTCGGTAGCCAGAGTAGCACGCACAGCACTTGGCCCGTGTTTGTATGGATGTACAACCTCCCTCCATGGTTGTGCATGAAGAAGAAGTACATACAAATGAGTATGCTAATTCAAGGGCCGAAACAACCTGGTACCGACATCAATCTGTATCTCGGGCTGTTGAAAGAGGAGCTAGCCACGTTATGGGAATCTGGAGCCAATACTTACGACGCCGTCGCACAAGATTATTTCACTATGAGAGCCGCGTTGGTCACTACGGTGCAAGACTATCCAGGTTGCGGGTATATCTCGGGGCAGGTTATCCAAGGATTCTGCGCATGCGTTAGGTGCATGGATAACACAAGCTATCTCCAACTAGAGAAAGATCCAGGGTCATCGAAAACCGTGTTCATGGCGCACCGGAGGTGGCTCGGCAAGAATGATCCATGGAGAAAACGTGGAGACCTGTTCGATGGCAAATCAGAGACCCGAGGAATCCCAGAGCGTAGGAGCAGCGAAGAAGTGGAAGAGTAGCTGAAAAACTGGAAAGATTGTCCTAAGCCTGGAAAGAAGCGAAAGAGGCAGCAACAAGACAAGCCGCTGATGAAGGTATGGAAAACAAGGTCTGTTTTCTGGGAGTTGCCATACTGGAAGTTTCTCCGCACGCCTCATAGCCTCTACATCATGCATATCACGAAAAACGTGTGCGAGAGTCTGGTCGCCACCATAATCAACATGCCAGATAGGACGAAAGATGGTCCGAAAGCAAGGCACGACCTGATATGCTTGGGTATCCGGAAGGAGATTCACGGAGGACGCACTACTCCTGATGATCAGGAAGATGACGATGATCATGAGTCGGAGACAACACAAGGTCGTCGGAAGGGTAAAAAGTTCAAGAAGAACGAATATTACTGCCCTCCTTCTTGCTTCACTCTAAGCCAGGATGAGATCAAACAGTTTTTCAAGTGCCTTCTAGGAGTCAAATTTCCGATCGGCTACGCGGGCAAGATAAGCAGATACCTAGACGAGGCGATGCAGAGGTTCAGTGGCATGAAGTCTCACGACTGTGCCGTGCTAATGACGCAGGTACTTCCGGTCGCACTAAGAGGGATAATGGACGAGCACGTCCGTGAAACGTTATTTGGCCTATGCAAGTTTTTCGACGTCATCTCTAGGAAGTCGATTGGCTTGAATCAGCTCGGAAGGCTACAGGAGGAGATCGTGGTGATACTATGTGAGCTTGAGGTCTACTTACCACCCGCATTCTTCGACATTATGGTGCATCTGCTGGTCCATGTCGTGGAGGACATCGTACAACTCGGGCCGATGTTTCTCCGCAGCATGATGGCGTTCGAAAGGATGAACGGACACATCAAAGGATACGTTCGCAACAGGTCCCGTCCAGATGGAAGCATAGCCAAGGGCTTTCTGGCCGAAGAGTGCATCTCTTTCTTCACGAATTATCTAGACATCGAGAACCCTGTCAGTCTTCCCGTCAACAGACACCTTGGCAAGCTCGACGGATCTGGTCACCGAGAGGGTCGTCGCATACTGCATGCAGACTTCAATTTTCGACGCGCAGACTTTGATCGAGCAAACCTCGTCGCGCTACAGCATTTAGAACTGGTCGATCCTTGGGTACAGAAGCACAAAAGGTTAATCGAGAAGAAGTATAGTGACCGGGGCATACAGAGGACGCAGGGAGAAATAATCAAAGATCACAACTCAGATTTCACGCGTTGGTTTAGGCAGACGCTCATTGATAATCCCCCGCGCTCGCATTCTTCTGACACGGAAAAGATCATATTCACCTTGTCGCAGGGACTGATGCAAAACCTGGTGACCTATCAGGCGTATGATATCAACGGCTACACATTCTACACGGAGGAAAAGGACAACAAGTGTGATTATCAGAACTCAGGCGTAACGTCGGAATTCTACACCGATGACAACGTGAAGGAAAGATTCTACGGAAGAATCGAGGAGATCTGGGAGCTCGACTACTGTGGAGAAAAGGTGCCGATGTTCCGTGTCAGATGGGCAAAGAGCGTCGAAAGAGAAGACCGGTATTTCACAACCATGGTTATACCCGAAGCAGCCAAATCCAAGGCCGCCGGTGCAAACGTGGCCGCGAAAAATGAACCGTGGGTACTGGCTACCAAAGTGGACCAATGTTTTTTCATTACCGACCCGACAAAGCCTAGCCGTGTTGTCGTGAGGAGAGGAAAAAGAAACATCATCGGAATGGATGGAGTCGCCAACGAGCAAGACTTCGACCAGTACGGCGATCCAAAGATTGAAGATGACGACGACTACGATGCAGCAACATACATCACAAGAAGAAAAAGGACAACCCTACCCAAAAAAGGTAGCCCGTTCGAAAGAAGAAACATTAAAGTGCCGGGGCTAAATTATTCAACCGTGACAAAGAAGGGAAAAAAGATTGTAAAACGCTAGCTCAAAAAATATTGTAAACGCGTGGTCAAAAAAGATTGTAATATTCATGAACAAAGTATTATGAAATTTAGTTATACTTTAAATCATATTTTTGGGCATTTTTGGAATATTATTACTTTTGGGCATTTTTGGAATATTTAAAAGTATTTTAAAATCAAAATAAAACTTCTATGGCATATATCACCACTTTTGGGCATTTTTTGGAATATTTAAAAGTGTTTTTAAAATCAAAACAAAAAATTGGGGCACCAGGATTCGAACCTGGGTGCTCTCAGGTTTAGAATAGAGTAGTGGGCAGAACCAGTGGGATAGGCTAGTATAGTTGTTAGCTAGTGGGTCTGTAGTTCTCTTATCCAGTAGTTAGAAGCCGATAGGCGTAGCGCACTAGCCCGTAGTGCGCTACAGATATCCGTAGCGCACTATGCCCAAGTGCGCTATGCCTAACTGGCTTTATGCACTCGATCGAGCCGCCTCTCTCATCCCCATCGCTCCATCTCAGCCCGAGCCCCCTCTCTCATCCCCATCGACGCGCCGCCGCCGCATCCCATCTGCATCAACACGCGCCCGCCAGGAGGAGGTGGAGGAGGAGCGTCGCCCGCGCGCCAGCCAGCTGCAGGACGAGGAGCGCCGCCCACGTGCCAGCCAGGAGGAGCGTCGCCCGCGCACCAGCCAGGAGGAGGTGGAGGTGGAGCGTCGCCAGCCAGGAGGAGGTGGAGGAGGAGCGTCGCCCGCTCGCTCGCCTCGCCAGTGGACTCGACCGTCTACAGCCCTGCCTCGCCAGCCACCTCACCCGCAGGCTCGTCCTCGTCCTCGTCTCAGAGAGGTGAGTCTTCTCCCCTCTCTCCATCTCCCCCCTCTCTCCATCTCACCCGCGGGCATTGATTTAGAATTAGATTTAGGTTTAGGTTGACAGTGAGGTTTAGGTTGATTTAGGATTAGGTTGACAGTGAGGTTTAGGTTGATTTAGGATTAGATTTAGGTTTAGGTTTAGGTTTAGGTTTAGGTTGACAGGTAGTAGCAGTAGCTTGATTTAGGTTGATTTAGCAGTAGATTTAGTGCTGATTTAGCCAGTGCTGATTTAGCCAGTAGCTTGATTTAGGTTGATTTAGCAGTAGATTTAGCAGTAGATTTAGCCAGTGCAACCTATGCCAATCATGCCAGTGCAAGTTCTGTTAATAAATCAGTGATATTTTTTTCTCATAGTGATCTATGCCAGTGCAAGTTCTGTTAATAAATCAGTCAATCATGCCAGTGCAACCTATGCCAGTGCTCACCTCAGTTACCTGCATCACTTCTCACTCTTCTCATGCAATGCAGCAGTAGATTAATATAGGACTAGATATGTGCAGTAGATGGCCAATGTCCTTATCATGGTGATAACAGTCATGAATTTTTTTAACCCAAGCACTAGATTAATATAGCACTAGATATGTGCAGTAGATTAATATAGCACTAGATTAATATGGCATTGATGTCCTTATCATGGTGATAACAGATATGTGCAGTAGATTAATATAGCACTAGATGGTCATATATTCTTTAACCCAAGCATGAAATAAAACATCACTCATGCATCAAGTCCAGTAACTTCTTGCAAGTCCAGTAGATGAATATAGCAGTAAGATGGTCATATTTTATCAAGTCCAGTAATAATAGACAGAGAGCCTGAGCCATTGGTTGATCAGATTAGGAAAAACTTGTGGACTATGTAAGTGTTGAATGCATCTGCCGGTGGACTGTGTAAGTGTTGATCAGATCAGACAGAGAACCTTTGTAACCTGTGGACTGTGTTGGTGTCAAGTTAGATGTAGTTGCTGTCAAGTTAGATGTCTGCATTGCACCTGTAGTTGCTGTCAAGTTGCTGTCAAGTTAGATGTCTGCATTGCACCTGTAGTTGCTGTCAAGTTAGATGTAGTTGATGTCAAGTTAGATGCCTGCATTGCACCTGTAGTTGCTATCAAATTAAAACAAGTCTGCATTGCACCTGTAGTTGCTGTCAAGTTAGATGTCGAGCTTGTGCTTGCCAAGGTGAACTGAATTGAACTGTGTATACTTGTCATTTGCTATTATTTGCTGTCATTTGTTCACAGAACTAAAAATTATGTTGCTGTCATTTTCTTGCTAAACTTGTGCTTGTTATGGTGTATGGTGTATTCTCATTTTCTTATTGCAAGCAAATGACAGCAAGGATTGTTGTTATTGTTGTAGCACTTGAAATTATTCTTGTGCTTGTATGAAGCACTTTATTATGTCCCGTATGCAGGTTCTTGTATGAAATGAGTCCTGATTTTTGCCGAAATGTTGATTAACTTCCGTTTCGGCAGAAATCGGGCACTCCTAGTTTAAGAAAATTAGCAAAGGTCATGCCGGATTTTTCCGTGCATTTAACCAATTATTTGTTTTTTATTAGTGCAAAGATGTGTGACAACAACGAGGCTGGATGTTCTAAGCGCATCAGCGCTGAAGGAGAACTCAGACCTCCGAATAAACAATTGACATTCTGGGAGGCGGCCCAGCGTCTAGAAGACGATGAAGAATACCATCCTTCGGAGAGCGAGGATGATGAGATGGAAGACGCGGAGGAAGAAGCCGAAGGAACGGCAGACGATGAAACCACTGATGGCGGCGAGGGCACAGGGAGTGGTAGCAACCCTCCTAAGAAGAAGAAGCCGAAGGACCGGCGCCCGAACACGGTCGGCACGGTCAGGGAGGAAATTACCGAAGTGAGCCCATCAGGGGTTCCTTTGGAGCCCGCCCTTGTCGTCAAAGGGTACGGTGGGCAAGTGGCGGCGATCACCCGGACAACCATCTCGATCAACACCGAGAATCTCCGGCATAAAGATAATGGCCACTTGCGCACACTCCTCTTCGAGAAGCTGCACGCAAGATACAAGTTCCCCGCTAAGTATCAGAACACAAATTATCATGGGAACGAAGTAAACAAATCCGCCCTCACAAAGATGAGCACCGCCCTGGCCAGCTGGAGAACCCGGATAAAGAAGAAGATCTATAAAGAAGGCAAAAGTCTCGAGGAGATCCAGAAGATTGACCCGCAGATCATCGAAGATCAGTTCCGGGAGTTCAAGGAGAGGTGTGAATCCGAAAGAGCCCTGGCCAATAGTAATCGGGGAAAGGTGCTGCAGGCGATGAATATAGGTCATCACCATCTCGGATCTAGTGGATACAGAACCGCGGAGGCCAAATGGAATAAGGAGGACGAAGAGTATAGATCCAAGGGGATAGAAAACCCCTTCGCTAAATTCGAACCCGGGCAGGTTCGAAACTTCATCAGGGCCCGTTACCATGTGGACCCAAAAACCAAACAACTCACCGCGGATCCTGCGGTGAAGGAATTCGAGGAAATTGTGGTAAGTATAATCTAATTACCGCGGATCAACACGATTGCAATCTAATCGATGATCTAAATGATTCACTGTTACTTCTTCTGCAGGAGGAGGAAATTGTTGCTAGTCATGGATCCCAGGGTTCCTCATCCCAGGGGTCGACGGCGGCCACCCGGTGGGATAACCCTTTTAACAGGGCGATGAACCGGGCCAAGAAAATAGAGCCGGTTACGAAGAAGCCGTCGTCGGCTGGCCGTCTGGCCGGCCTCGGGGGTAAGAATTGGGTGGATCATTTTGGTCCACCGCCGAGGACGCATGTGGCGCCGTCGGGAAGGAGCGAGGAGGAAAACAGAGAGGTTCAAGAACTTAAGGCACAAGTGGCGCGGATCCCGCAGATCGTCCAAGACAACCTGGCAATCACCCTTACGTCCTTCCTGCCTACCTTGGTGGAGTCAATAGCGAACTGGAGTGCGGGTGGTCGAGTAGGGCCGTGCCCGATTCCAAGCATGGTCAGCAACCACTCGAACAACGCGGCGCCGACGAATCAGGCGAACTACGTGTTCGTGACTCCGCCCGCTAGCACCGCGGCGCCGCAAGTGTTGGTGACTCCCCCTGCCATCACCGCGGCACCGGAGTACATGTTGGTGCCCCCCCTGCCATCGTCGCGGCGGCACCGGAGCTCCAAGCACCCGTCGGTAGGGAGAATACACCGGCGGCCAGCACCGCGCCATCAAGCAGCCCTTCCGTCTCTTGCACGCCCGTCGCCGTATGCGGTGCATCGACATTAGCCGATCTCGACGCCATCACGGTAAACAAATTGCTTTAATTACCGCCTTTCATGCCATCTATATATTACTCTTGTGGCATCTCGCTCTGACGACGCCGTACATGTTTTCTGCAGACGGATGTTCCTTGCACTCTCTTATGCTACGTGAACAACGAGCTAAGGGATGTTGCCAAGGGTACCATCGTTCAACCCTTGCAGCGCACGTTCCACTCAAAACCGATGCCAGATAGCGTGCACAGGGTTAAAATTAGTCGGGTGCTAAGGGGCTGCGACGACCTGGAACCTCCCATTCAACCCCCAGGAGCGGATGAAGAAGAGTCGTCTGTCCTCAGAAGTTGCTTCGGCTTGTTCTTGCTATGGCCAAAGAGCATGATCCGTTTGGGGACGGCGGGGGCCATCACGCCACAGACAACAGCACCGCCTGTCGTGCCAGCGACAAGCGGTGGCAAGGCCCCCTTACCGCCCTCGCCGTCACCTCCACGCGGTGGGTCGGATGATCATGTTGATGATATGCACATGGCGCAGGATCCGGCCGAGGACTTCGAAGACTGGAATGATCACTTCTTCAGCACTCAGTTTGGCAACGAAGAAGACCTAGCTGGTGGCCCCACAGAGAAAGCCACTATCACCAAGCGTCTGTTTGGTTCTCAGGAGACGCCTCCAGCTTGCGCCTTTACAGAGCCAACTGATACAACCAACCGACCCTTTATTCTAAGCCCTGACACACTACATAGGGCGGCCGGTGCTCAGACTGCGGTGCCTGCCCGCTCTCCAAAAGGAAAAAAGGGCAGGAAAAGAAAATCTAGCAGCTCGAGCCAGCCGGTGGCGTCAACAACTGCGAATCCGATCAGGTTTCGGGACGGGCCACCAAGACCCGAGGGTATTATGTGGAGGATTCATGTGGCGGGTGAGCCCATGCTACCTAAGAATTTGCGGAAGCTCTCCAGTTCGGAACTGCAGAGTGTGCATGACGGCGTGCTGACGATAGAGAGACGCCTTCTATCGGAGAAAGATCCCTCGCACCCGGTATTCGTGGTTAAGGTGCCACCAGGCTTGGGCTTCGTCGACACTGCCCCCGCGGATCTGTTCTTCCTGCGGTTCGAGGACATCTTCAATATGTTCCACCTATACCCGCTGCACTATACCATGGTCCGTCTCTTTTCTCTCAGCCTGGCCACGCAGATCATTAGAGAGAACACACCGGGCATCCCTATAGTGGACCCCTACTACATGCGTGACGGCTGCTTGGGTTCCCCCGCCGAACGACGTATCGTGGCCTCGTACCTAAAAAGAATCCTCGTGGCGAACAAGACAAAGGAATACATTCTCGTGCCTTACTTTCCCGAGTAAGTCGTTATTCAGTCGCCACCGTCGATTGGCTTTATTAGATCATCATCATTCTTTTTTCAACACATTCCATTTGAATTTTTTGCGCAGAGATGAACACTGCACGCTCATCTCCTTATCGCCGAAGCATTCCCACGCCACGTATTTCGACTCGGGGAGTCTAGAAAAGAAGAAAAACTACGACAAGATCAAGGAAGTTCTGGATGATGCTCTCACTGGCTTTGCCTCGACGGAAGGCACCAGCTTCGTGCGTAAGAAGGTCAAGTTCGGCAGGCACGTCTTCAACCACGTAACAGAGTTCCCCTGCGTGAAGCAGCCGGAAAACAGTAAGAAGGAAGCCTACTACGCACTCCACCACATGAGGGCGTTCCTACTTGACCAGCAGAATTCTACGCTGCCAGATCATCTCAAACAGTGGGCCGAAGCAAAGGCCAAGATCAATGATTCGGATATTAGACAAGAGATGTATCGCATCCAGCAGCAGTTTGGGGCAATCATCTTTCGTGATGTCATGACTTCGGGGGGGATCTTCTACGGAGGAAATATCCCGAATAACCGTGACATAGAAGATCGCCTAGAGATGCAGGGTGACTATAGGAAGTTCATGACGAGGCAGGGCGTCCTCCCGTTCCCTAAGCCGAGCCAGAAGGCTTGATGTTGGCCTAGTTGTAGTTGCAAACTATAGATGACCTTTGTGTGTGTGTGGACGACAAGTGTACTTATCTTATTAGGTTTATGAATCACCGCTTACTTATTTTGCTTATTATTATTATATATCAATCAATGCTTGGTTTTTTTGCTTACTCTTTGGTTCTCGGACGACAAGTGTGAGTTATTTTTGTCTTTTTCGAGAATATGCCGATGATTGAAATGTCATGGCACAATATATATGTGAATGTGCTATGACGGGATTGTTAGCCTTGTGATATGCACAAGTCCAGGAATTGTGCATCCTACTTGGCTAACAGTCCCGTCATAAGCATATTCCTGTGTCCAACGACCTAGCTAGTTATATATGAGGCATTCTTTTCGAGTTATTTTTGTCTTTTTTGAGAATATGCCGATGATTGAAATGTCGTGGCACAATATATATGTGAATGTGCTATGACGGGATTGTTAGCCTTGTGATATGCACAAGTCCAGGAATTGTGCATCCTACTTGGCTAACAGTCCCGTCATAAGCATATTCCTGTGTCCAACAACCTAGTTATATATGAGGCATGCTTTTCGAGTTATTTTTGTCTTTTTCGAGAATATGCCGATGATTGAAATGTCGTGGCACAATATATATGTGAATGTGCTATGACGGGATTGTTAGCCTTGTGATATGCACAAGTCCAGGAATTGTGCATCCTACTTGGCTAACAGTCCCGTCATAAGCATATTCCTGTGTCCAACGACCTAGCTAGTTATATATGAGGCATTCTTTTCGAGTTATTTTTGTCTTTTTTGAGAATATGCCGATGATTGAAATGTCGTGGCACAATATATATGTGAATGTGCTATGACGGGATTGTTAGCCTTGTGATATGCACAAGTCCAGGAATTGTGCATCCTACTTGGCTAACAGTCCCGTCATAAGCATATTCCTGTGTCCAACGACCTAGCTAGTTATATATGAGGCATGCTTTTTGAGTTTGCTCTTTTTGATTTAAGAGTACTTTCTATAAGTGTATCTTCATATGCGACTTTAATTATACATGTTTTTTCAATCACCGGTTAGTTATTATTGTCAACTTGTAGATGACGTGGTACGTCGTGTACAAGGGACGGGTTCCCGGAGTCTACGATGATTGGGAAGACTGCCGGAGACAGGTGCACCGTTTCAGCGGCAATAGCTACAAAGGGTACAACACTATGGCGGAGGCGGAAGATAGATACACGCGCTATCTAGCGGGAGTTAGGACAAGGAACCGGATGAAGACCTACACCTTCGTCGCGGCGGTGATCATGCTTATCTTCTTTGGTTATTTATCCCGCGTTTGTGTCTAGCTAGCTAGTTTAGATGTCTAGGCGAGCTTCCGAGCTCTAACTTGTTCGATCGACACATGTATTCGCATGTCACCAACTACTACTTTGTAACATGATCAAAACAATGTAACTTGGACTATGTATTCATGTATGAGACTTATCTATATGTATTTGTTTCAATCTTGTTTTTCATATTGAGTATTTATATATATAATTGTATATCTTGTATCTGTGTGTGTATATCTGCTGTAATATTGTATATAATCTGTATTGCATATAATCTGGCTTGGAAATTAAAAAAAAACAAAAAATACATCTGTGGCGCACATGGTCTACCTTCTGTGGCGCACTACACCTAAAGCGCACCATGGATGTTTAGTGGCGCACTAGGTAGTGCGCCACAGAAGATCCAAGGGGTAGCGCACCACGCGAAACTTCTGTGGCGCACTAGTAGGTGCGCTACGCCTATCTCTACACAACCGTGGCGCACTAGGCAGTGCGCCACGGCTGAGAGATAGCCGTAGCGCAAGGCCCGTGGCGCACTACAGGTGCGCCACGGATGGTCCTTTTAGGTGCGCCACAGACGACCATTTTCCTAGTAGTGTAAGATTCACTTGAGATCAATCCATTCTTCTTAATTGTTTCTTAAGATCATGCTTTCCTTGGAAAAAGTCTTGCATCTTGCTCACAAAGATTCAAAGGTGATGATGGTTCCTTCTAGGTTGTGTTTCCTTAGTCTCCAAGTCTTGAGTAATATTCCTTGTCTCACTTGTAGTCCTTAGTGATGTCCAAGTTGAAGTCATTGATGAAACTAAAGTTAATGTCTTTGGTGATGTTGACGTCATTGGTGATGGTGAAGTCTTTGCTCATGGTGGAGGCTTTGTACATCAAGTTTGAAAAGGGAGAAATGTAGAATCAAAACCAAAAAGGTTGAGAAAAGAGTTTACAAGATTGTTTGTAAATAATTTTGAAGAAATACAACTCCTATTTTTCTAAGGGGTTTTGTCCAATCCTAGGGTTAAAATCCTACAGGCAACACAGTGCTCTGATACCATCTGTAGAGGTCCCAACCTGATAAGGTAGAGATCCCTATGTTTACAATGCTAGTCCCTGGATTAATAGCTAGCATCCACAGTTTAAGATGTAATATCAAGAAACAAAGGTCATAATAAAACTTTATAACCAGGAATAAAATAATTCATTACATCTTACATAGCTCATTTGGCTATCTCATTACAATGCAGCAGAAATAACTATATAGCATGGAGTCCTTCATCTTCAAAGTGCCACATGCAATCATGTTGGTTGTAGACTTGTAATCCTTTTCAACACACTTCACTAACATCAAGCAAACCTGCAACATAATAAGTTACAACCACAAGGGTCAATACATTTGAATTCTATTGGCAAGTGATACTATGGTAGAGTAGTGGTATCTATCATCTATATGCATTTGGATAAGTGGATCTTAGGCTTGCTTTGCTCAAAATATATTTTCCTTATAAGTTGAAAACACTAAGTTTTTGTTTGTCAAATCACCCAAGGAACAACCAATAAAATTGGTTAACCTTTAACCCTTGTTCACCCACAAGTTTTTTAACTTAGAAATTGGGATGAGGAGATCCTTGATAGCTTCCATGTCTTGATGCTCAAATTGTCCATTGCCGGGGACACGACTAAGTACTTAGATTTTACTCTCTCGAGAGGTGGTGCACTTTCCCCACAAGACTCGACATGCATCGAGACAAGATCTTTCAGAAGCGTTCCCTTAGACCAAAATGGACGCGTTCCAAACCTATCACCCCTACCACCTTCTATCCATCTGGATAAGTTATTGCAACCTATATGATCCAGGCAGAGCCCATAATGCCATGTGACTACACTTGAAGCTTCTAAACATTTGATATCTCAAATCTCTTTGTTCCTGGGTGGCATTCCACAAGCGAGATACATAGGGTAGGCCATGAAAATGGGGCCCTGGTATCCATGTAACAAAAATCCATCCAAGCAATTAGTATTCCACCTAGGTGATTCATTCACTTAGTAGTTTTATTAAGCCAAAATATAAGTCAAAAGACTTAGAAAAATTTCCATAGCATGAATGTAATACACCATTGTTTTCTACTAGCTAGACTAAGCATGATAGTATTAGGAATCTTAACTTAGGAAAATTCTACTAAGGCATCATCTACTAGGATTTCCCATGGCATAGTTAACACATAGCAAATTTCATGCAAGTCCTACTTAGAAATATCACTAATGCATAGTCAAAATATTAGGACAAAATGTATGAAGCACCACTTGCCTTTTTGGTATAGAAACTAAGTTCACTCCTTAATCTTGCAATTGTCACACTCTTCAAAGTTCACTACAATTCAATCAAGCAAGGCACAATTCCAACTAGCATTCAAACAATTCATCACATAAAATAAAGAAAACAAAACAATGCATGCAATCATGCAAAATATTTTTTTATTGATAAAGTGGTTTCTACTAGGCTATAAACTTTTTCAAACACCTATAGGTCATTTATAAAAGTGGCAAAGCCATTTGAAATTAGGTTAGTGAAAATGGCCTTTTAAATCATTTTGTTTTGATAGAAAATGATTTAAATCAACATAATAATTTCTAGTGTTTGCCGAATATATTTTTGAACACCAATGTTAGTGTTTATGGTCAAGTTGTTTAAATCAAATCAATTTTCAAAAGGTTTCACCCAAAAACCATTTTTAAATCAAAGCAACATTTTACTAGAAATACCTTTAATGAAAGTAATAATTTTCTAGGGTTAATCAAATACATTTTTAAATCTAAAACTTTAGTGTTTAGGGTCAGAGAGTTTAAATCAAACCATTTGCAAAAGGTTTTACTCAAAAATTATTTTTAAAACATAATCAACAATTTTTGGTTTACTAGAATTGCTTTTATTCAAGGAATAATTCCTTAGTGTCACAAACTATACTTTTAAATCCAAAAGTTTGTGTTTCTGGTCAGTTTGTTCAAAACAAAACATTTGCAAAAGAGTTTACTCAAAAATCATTTCTAGAATAATTTTCATACTCAAAAAAGGCCTAGAAATGTTTCTGTAAAAACAATCATTTTTTCAGAAGAAAAATACTAAAAAGGGCATGGTTGCAAAGTTTGCATTTTTCTGAATCCAGTGATATAAAATTTGTAAATTTTGGACGCGTGGATTAAAAGTTATAGATTTTACAAGTTTGATCAATCTAATTCATTTTTTGGATTTTTAACAGACCGACTCAGGCCACGTGGCTGTTTCCTACTGGCTGGTACCGGTTTGTTTGGATTGAGCTATACTGGCCACATGATCTTATTTAATCGCACGGCATAGATCACCGCATACCCCATCGATTAAGTGATCTATCGCATCCACAGGATCTGCATCTAGCAGACGCAATCGATTTGGCCAGAAACGGGCGGCGCTGCGATGGCTGCGCGGTGGCGGCGCTCAGGCGATGCTGGTACGGTGGTTCTAGGAAGCAAAGGAGAGAAGGGGGATGCTCACCAGATTATCTGAAGAGTGTAGATGCTCAACGTCTTCTTTGCCGGGATAGGGGCGCACGAGGTTGGTGTAGATTGCTTGCCGGAGTTCATGTCTGCGTCGGGTGAGTACATTCGTCGACGGAGGCGAGGGTACAAATCGTGCTAAGACAAACAAACAGTTCCGTTAGACGCGTAGGAGCTTGGCGAGCGCAGTAGCTGTCGTGGTATTGCCGACGAGTATGCCATGGAGGGGTCTTCACAGTGCGTGTGTAGAGATGTGGGGGAAGGCGGACGGTTGACGGGTACGAGGTAACACAGCTTACCGAGGTTCAGATCCCACGACGGTGGCGGAATCCTACTCCTTCTATAAATCACTATAAGGGCAATACGCCGAGTTACAGGGATTGGTTCGCTGTGCGAGGTTGTGTGAATCGATGCCCTAAAGGCTCCCATAGGCCCGACATATATAGTCGCTAGGTCCTATGGTTATAGGGAAAAGTCCTATCCGGACAGGTTATAGAGTCCTACACCGTCTATTACTAGTCTTGTGTATCTTGCACTCCAAGGCTCCGGGTACGTTGGTGACTCCACCGTAGCCTTCCTTTATCCGGCATGGGCCTCCCTTCTGGATCCATCTAACTGGGCCGCCCAGCAGGCCATAGGCCATGCTACCGACTATGGGCCACCCGGGTTATCCGGATAAGTGACATGCTGTGAGCATACCCATATAGCATATCCCCAACAGTAGCCCCCAGAGAACTCCGAGATCTTGCACCGTCTTGCCTCTTCAGATGAACGCTCCGTCTAGTTGGATGTCGGCAAATCGTCAAGCAATATCTTGTAGTCCTCCCAAAGAACCCTGCAAAACTTTCTCCGTCTTAAACTTGTAAGCCGGAAAAATGTTGAGTCTTCCATTGTACTCTTCCATAGTCGGATTGAATCCGTCTATGTCGGAATCTTCAATGTGACGGCTCATGTACCCATGTCAGCTAGGACGACGTAGGCTTAGGTCAACGACGTCTCGTAACTCACACATGCAGAGAACACAATCATATCCAATTTTCCCGCGCGAGCGATATGAACCGTTGGCGGCGACGGTTGGAGACATGGCGAAATTTCTGCGCACGTTCGCGAACACGTCGTCTACGCGGCAACCGTCCGATCAAGATGCACGAATCTTGATGCCGAGGATGATAAATAGTAACCGTGGGGAAATCTTCACTTTTTACCTCATTATTCTCGCATCATCTTCTTCCTCC
Organism: Avena sativa; assembly: GCA_916181665.1. Lineage (NCBI taxonomy): Eukaryota > Viridiplantae > Streptophyta > Magnoliopsida > Poales > Poaceae > Avena > Avena sativa. The sequence goes on along the minus strand of OV702280.1, from coordinate 343,347,070 downwards.
AGCCGCGCGTCTCCTCGAGCTCTCCACAAGAAACCTCGAGAAAACCCTAGCTCCCATCTGCTCCAGTCGCACCCAACCTTCACCCCATGGCTAGCAGCAGCACCTCCCCATCAATGGCGGCGTAGAGAGAAGTAACGGCGAAGCCGGCGAGCTCCGTTGTCGTGCCCCCAGAGGGCTTGGTCATCCCTGCATCGGCGGTGATGGGTTCCACCGGCGGCGACCAAAATTTGGCGGCGCTAGAGCCAGTGGAGCAGGAGCCAGATTCGCACAAGGGCGACTGGCACGTCTCGGACATCACCGACCGCGATATCCAAGAGATGGTCGCCGAAGGCTACCTCCCCTCGACGGAGGGGCTTGCCTGGCGGGCGGCGCCGGCCGGCGAGGTCACACCTTCTCCCAAGCCGAATAAAAGGTGTACCTAAAATCTCAGCTGGTACACGGCGTTTCCCTGCCTATCACCCACTTCTTCCTCTCTGTCTTAAACCACTATAGGGTCCAACCCAATAACCTTTCCCCCAATAGTATCTTAGTGCTTAGCAACTTCGCGGCACTTTGCGAGGGATACCTAGGGATAAGGCCTAGGTTAGACCTTTTGTGTACTTCTTCACCGTCAAACGTGAAGCCGGACATAGTAAGGAGGAGCTTAGGAACTGCGGCACCATAACCTTCAAGATTCGACCTCGGGCCGGCGGTTCCCTGACATCGTCGGCCACGAGTCCTGCAAGAATTGGCAGCGGACGTACTTTTACGGCCCCGACATTCCTCTGGCGGGCCGAGAAGTAACGTACCCGGACTTCGTGGACGGAGCCGCCGCTGAAGTTTCCACATGGAGATCCCAAGCCTCCCTTCCCTTCGACCTCGACGCTTCTCGCACTATAAGGCGGATCGAATGGTTTGTAGAGACGGGTTTGACCGGCTTGGACCTAGCCATGTTCTGGTTCATCAGGCGAATCCAACCTCTGCAGCACCGTGCGAAGTACATGCACGAGTATACCAGCGAGAGAAGGGATAGCCTCCGCATCTCCGTGGACAACTTCTCGAGCGACTCCGTCAAGCTCCGCCTTAAGGACATCGTCAAGGTGAAGGATAAGAAGCGTGGCTTCACCATCACCTACGACATGTTCGTAGAAGGCAAGTTCCCAAAGGTAGGTTTTTATTTTCCATGTATGACATATACTCCAGTCCTTCCGTCTTGCAAATGTCATTTTGTCTAACACGGTGATTTCTTACTTAACAGCTTATCGATCTAGAGGAGGGAAACCTGGCTGCCCAAATCTACGATCCATAGATGAAGGAAGTCACGGTCGTGTCCGACGACGAAGTCCCGTTAGCGCGAAAGCGGAAGAGCTCCACCTCTGACGCTGCCGACGGAGGCAAGAAGAAGAAGACGAAGGGTGGAGCCTCCAAAAAGACTACCGCCACCCTGGAGGCGGAAAAGAGAAGAACCACCGGGATTTTTGCCAAAGCACCCCCATTAGTGTAAGCTTCTCATTCTCCGACATTGTTTATTTATCTGTCTTGCTCCTGTTCTTATGCATTTCGTACGTTTCAGGAAGAAAGCCATGACCAGCCTCAAGAAGACCTCCAAGACACCGGGGGCTTCTTGAAATATCAAAGATATGCTGCATCGCGACGCCTCCCCCGCCATCGCCTCTGCTACTCCTGCCGTCAAACCCTCGTCTGCCCCGACAAGCTCACAAGCTAAGGAGGCATCATGCCCTTCCGCCATGGAAGTGGATTCTGGCGCCTCTACCGAACTTGCGGTTGTCGGCGAGCAGGCAACGCAGGAGAGCACCGCTCAACAAATGGCTGAAGCTCCGGCTAGGGATGCCATCGGTGGCGGCAAGGCGGTGGTGGAAGCCGGTACTTCTGCCAAAGGCGGCGCCCTTGCTCCCGAGAAAACCTTTGAGTTCCCAAAGATAGTCTACCCCGCGCTTACGCCGAGTAGCACATCTGTGGTTCCTGGAGCAGCACCGACATCTCCGACGTGTGGTCTTGAGGAGCTCCTCCGACAAGCAGAAATATTGTGAGGAAATAGTATTTACTTTGGCAAGATGCTAGCCGAGAGCGCTACAAACCTCAAGATCATCGCACTTGTAAGTTTACTTTGCCTTTTGCATTTCATATGAGTATCCCACTGTAGCCCTCGAGGATGTAGATGGAAAACCATAGGTTTTGCATCTATATGCTCTAAGAGTGACTAAGTTAGAAAAACTCTCATTGTAGCCCCCAAGCATTTAGATGGAATGAACTATTCCGACTAGATGCTTTAAGAGTAGCATACGCAGTGTTTATAATTTTTCAATACTATAGCCCCCAAGCCTCTAGTTGTAACTGAATTAGTTCTGACTAGATGCTTAAAGAAAAGCTAAGAAGATTCCGAGTTAAAAACTTTATACTGTAGCCCCCAAGCTTCTAATCGAGAACTGAATTAGCTCCGACTAGATGCTTAAAGAAAAGCTAAGCATACTGCTAAGTAAAAACTCTCGCTGTAGCCCCTGAGCGTCTAGGTGGAAAGTTTCCGACTAGGTGCTCCAAGTTGACTAAACTCTCGCTGTAGCCCCCAAGTTTAACTTTTTTCTTTTTTCTACAGAACGAGAATGCTCGGAGAGGCATGGCCAACGACAAGTACCAGAAGATGCGCGCAGATCTCGAAGCCGAAAAGGGTAAAACTGCCATCTTGAAGGAACAGATCATCAAAAACAAGAGTCTGTTTTCTTTTTGCGCATTCCGTCTTGTTTTTGTGCCTATATTCTCCGAGTACTCACTGTGTACTTTGCTTTCTCCGACTTTGCAGAACATGTTGCCAAGGCCAAGGACATTGTCTAGCAGCTGGACAGCGAGAACAAGATCCTTAAAAGGAGAGAGAAGACATGCTAAAAATGCATGAAGAATCAATGAAGGCCTTGCAGGACTCCGCCGCCGAGGAAATCAACCTCTTGAAGGAGGAGATAGCGATCTTGAAAGATCAAAAGCGTGCTGTCGATGAGCAGAATCACCGCCATGGCGAGGCGTACAAGCTCCTCCAACAAGAGAAACAATCCTTGGCGGACACCCTCTGGCAAGCCGAGGCCAGCATCTTCAGTAAGATTTCTCCGCCTTGTATTTCTGTAGTCTGGATACTTTGAGTTGTTGAACTCATGCGTTCCTTGTCGGAATTTGCAGCTCCTATGGGTTTAACCAGATCGCCTCCTCCAGCCAAGGAATGCATGGTTCTTGCCGGTAACTTCATCAACACCGCCATCACCCAAGCCAAAGAGATTGCCAAGCCCCTCCAGATACACATCAAGGCCTCGGACTCCGTGGCGAAGTACTCGGAGATTCTGCGCCGAGCCCCCGAGCGCATCACAAGCTGGAAAGCTTCATGTGCATGGGCTGGCACAAGGATGGCGCTGTCAATGGTGAAGGCACACTACAAAGGTGCCGACATCGATACGGTGACCTCTGGTATCCCTGACGTTGATGATGACGACAAAGAGATTGATCATGAAACCATCTTGTCGTCACTCGCGGGTTATGATACCAGAGTTGCCGAGTTGGTGGACATCGACGTCTTCGTGCCCATGAACACCATCGACAGCGTCAACCAAGACTCCTCTGAGTCCCACCACAGTGCCGACGTTTAGGGTGATTCTCCGGCTGGTGACGATGCTGCTTCCAAGTCTCCTGCACCAAAGGAATGAAAAGCAACTTTGTAATACTTGTTTCACCTTTGGTGTATGCATGGAAAAAATTTGATGATGTAACTTAAGGCGGAAAACAATGCTTGTTATTTCCTGCTACTTAAGAACTAGTTTCCAGCATGTATATATTTTTTAAGCAAGTGCTGGCTTATCCATTACTTTGGTTCTTATGCTTGACTTTTCGTGAGTCGTAAGACTCATTTTTGAAACCATGCGCTCAGGTGATGATGCCCAATGGCACCGTCAATAACCTGAGCACAAAATCACCGACAATAAGTGCCAAAAGTCACTACTCCAGAATCCACATAAAAACGACAAAGAACGTGTAGACCAGAAAACTTAAGCTAACGCCCGTAGGTGGAATTTTCACAAGTGCAAATGCAAGACTTGTGCATAAAGGTTTTACATGATCCAAAAATGAACACTAAAGGAGGTAAAAGACTCAGAAATATGAGTGAACCAGAGAGCTTTATTTCATTGATCATATAAGAGATACACAAAAAAATGCTAAGTGTAAAAAGGACGTAGCTGTGCTATGTTCCATGGCCGATCAAGCTCCGGGTAATCATCATCCAGGTCACGTCGCTTACGCTTATGATCCTCGTTGGGTCTATCCTTTAGTTCACGATTGTCAACAAGGTAGTAAGATCCATTGAGTAACGCCTTGCTTATGATGAACGGTCCTTCCCATGGCGGGTATAATTTGTGTGACTTCTTCTGCTTAAGTCGGAGCACCAACTACCCTTCTTTAAACGAGCGATGCCGAACGCGGCGACTATGGTAGCTACATAGCTTCTGCTGGTAGATGGAAGATCTTTGGCATGCCAAAACGCGCTCCTCCTCGAGAAGGTCCACATCTAGGAGTCTGGATTCTTCAGAGTCATCCTCGTCGTAGGCGGCAACTCTTGGTGCATCATGAAGGATGTTGGAAGGCAAGATGGCTTCTGCTCCATGTACCATGAAATAAGGGGTGTAGCCGGTGGATCTGTTGGGTGTAGTTCGTAAACTCCACAGCACAGATGGAAATTCTTCTGCCCAGGCTCCAGCTGCTCTATGTAGCAGAGCCTCAAGACGTGGCTTGATTCCCTGCAGAATTAATCCATTGGCTCGCTCAACCTGACCATTGGATTGTGGGTGTGCCACATATGCAAGGTCAAGTCGGATGGCTTTCTCCCAGCAATATGCCTCCACTTCTCCGAGTGATAAATTGCTGCCGTTGTCGGTGATAATGCTATGTGGGAGACCAAATGTCACCACTAGATCCCGGACGAACCCGAGGGCAGTTGCCCCATCGAGATTTCTAATGGGTTTATCTTCTATCCATTTAGTGAATTTGTCAACTGCTACAAGCAGATGCCTAAACCCACAAGGTGCCGTCTGTAATGGTCCCACCATGTCCAGCCCCCAGACCGCAAACGGCCAAGTTATTGGTATTGTTCGCAGTTCTTCAGCAGGAATATGTGGTTGTCGAGCATAATAATGGCATCCCATGCATGTCTCAACCAGCTTGTCAGCGTCCGCCTTCGCGGTCACCCAGTAGAATCCTTGCCGAAAGGCTTTCGCAACCAACTATCGAGAAGCGGCGTGATGCCCGCAATCTCCGAGATGGATTTCACGTAGGATTTCCATACCTTCCAGCTGGGAAACACACTTTAGGTATACACCAGTAGTTCTCCTTTTGTAGAGTTGCCCAATGATTATGGTATAACCCTTTGCTCTCCGTACTATTTGCCGTCTTTTGACTTTGTCGTCGGGCCAAGTTCCGTGTTCTAGGTATTCCATGAACGGTTTTGTCCAATCCGGAGGGACCTTAGTCACCATGTTGACAAAAGAGTCGGCTCTATCCGGGTTGTCGATGTCGGCTCCCTTCACGGATGGTGTGCACAGGTTCTCTAGGAAAACTCCTGGCGGAATTCGCTTGTGCCCTGATCCAAGCTTATACAGCAGATCAGCCGCCTCGTTTTGTTCCCTAGGTACATACTTGACTTCGTAGCCCAAGAAGCTCTTGGCTATCTCGTCCACTTCGTCTCGATATGCCGCCATCATAAGGTTACGCGCATTCCAGGTGCCAGCCACCTGCTGGGCAACCAAGTCGGAATCTCCACAGCAAACTATGCGGTTGATGCCAATATCCTTGGCTACACGCAGTCCGTGAATGAGTGCTTCATACTCTGCCATGTTGTTTGTAGCCTCGAAGTGGATCTGCAGAACATAGTGTAGCTTGTCTCCTGATGGTGACTGTAGCAATACACCAGCCCCCGAGCCGTTGAGCAGCTTTGATCTGTCAAAGTGCATCACCCAGTACTCTCGTTCTGGCAACGGAGTAGCATCTGGCATCTCCGTCCAATCTGCAACAAAATCCGCCAAGGCTTGTGACTTGATAGCGTCGCGTCTCTTGTAGGTGATCTCGAAGGCAGCGAGTTCAATGCCCCACCTTGCGACCCTTCCTGTAGCGCTGCTGTTATTGATGATGTCGGACAGTGGAGTCTTGCTCACCACTGTGATTGGGTGCTCCTGAAAGTAATGCCTCAACTTCCGAGAAGCAAGGAATACTCCATAAGCTATCTTTTGGTAGTGCGGGTAACGTTGCTTGGACTCCGTCAAGACCTTGCTCACATAGTAAACTGGTCGCTTAACTCCGTGCTCATAGCCAGGTTCCTTCCGCTCTACCACGACGATGATGCTGATAACCCTGTTGGTTGCCGCCATGTAAATTAACAGGGGCTCACCAGGCTCGGGTGCTACAAGGATGGGCGCTGAGGAAAGAATCTCCTTGAGCTGCTTCAATGCTGCATCTGCTTCGTCCATCCATGTGAATTTGTCCGCCTTCTTCAGCAACTTGTACAACGGCAGCGCCTTCTCTCCAAGTCGGCTGACGAACCGACTAACTGCTGCAACACAACCCGTTAGTCGTTGAATGTCCTTTAGGCATGTCGGACGGTTTATGTTTAAGATGGCCTTGATTTTCTCCGGGTTGACCTCGATTCCGTGTTGGGAAACGATGAAGCCCAACAATTTTCCGGCTGGAACCCCGAAGACGCACTTCTTAGGGTTAAGCATCATGTTGTATTTCTGGAGATTATCAAAGGTTTCTTTTAAGTCGAAGATTAAGTCGTTTGACTTTTTAGACATCACCGCGATATCGTCCACATAAGCGTGAACGTTCTGACCAATTTGGTCGTGGAGGCAACGTTGCATTGTCCGCTGGTAAGTAGCACCTGCGTTTTTCAGCCCAAAGGGCATCGTGACATAGCAAAATGTGCCGTATGGGGTAGTGAACGAAGTGGCCAATTGGTCCGACTTCCTCATCTTGATCTAGTGTTATCCTGAGTTTGCATCAAGAAAACACAAAAGTTCCGAGCCATCCGTCGAGTCAATGACTTGGTCAATGCGAGCAAAGCAAACGGATCTTTGGGACATGCTTTGTTCAAGCCGGTGTAATCAACGCACATTCTTAATTCATTGGTTCCCTTTTTGGGGACAAGTACAGGATTGGCCACCCATCGAGTGTGAAGGACTTCTCGGATAACTCTAGCCTTAAGTAATCTAGCAATCTCTTTGCCAATGGCGCGTCTCTTCTCATCTCCAAAGAGTCGTAGAGGTTGTTTCACTGGTTTACATTTTGGGTCAATGTTTAAGCTATGCTCGGCAAGTTCCCTAGGTACACCTTTCATGTGGGCAGGTTGCCAGGCAAAGATGTCCCTATTCTCACGGAGGAACTCGACGAGCGCGCTTTCCTATTTGGGATCCAGGTTCGTCCCAATGGCGGTGACCTTGGAGGCATCGCCTACCACAAGTTCCACCGGCTTGGTATCGATGGCGGCCTTGAATGCTGGAGCGGAGTCGGAGATCTGCTTCTTCGACGCGGGCATCTCTGAGTCATCGACCTTGCTCTGGATCTCCTTGAATTCTTCGATGTAGAGGACAGCTTCTGCAACGGCTGCTTCGTTGATTTCGCAGTCCCTTGCCTTGGTAAAGCTTCCGGATACGATGATGATGCCGTTTGGTCCGGGTATCTTGAGTTTGTTGTAGACGAAGCATGGTTTGTCCATGAACGTATGGAATATGTCGCGGCCGAATATGACGTGGTACATGCTCTTGAAGGGGACCACCTCAAAGGTCATGCGTTCTTGGCGGTAATTATTAACATCGCCAAAGGAAACCTGAAGTGTAATGCACCCAAGGGACCGAGCCTCCCGACCAGGAACTACGCCGTGGAAGATGGTGTTGGTCCGCCTTAGGTTTGCCTCCGTCAAGTTCATCTTTTGCAATGTATCCAGGCACATGATGTTGATGCTGCTTGCACTATCCACCATACACTTCGTGAACTCCACGCCGTCAATCAAAGGGTTGATGACCATGGCGTACTGGTTCTCCGTGGGTATAAGGTCTGGTCCGTCCTGTCCCAAGTTATTGGAACCTCCGACCACCGCAGGTACTGGGGAACCGGGGGGAGAGTAGCCATCAGGATCCTCAGAGAGGTCTTCTGTTGTCGGACGGTGGGGGTGCCAAGGAAAGTGTGGTAGACTGGGGCCTTCTTTGTGAAGGGGTTCTTGCCCTTGTCGTCGCTCTTGGCGGCGTGCTTGGGGTCAACGTCCTCATCCATGTCACCTGAATCCTTGGACTCCTCCTCCTTCTTCTTCCCCTTTCCCTTGCCTCGCGGTCTGTTCTTCTGACTTCGCTTGTAGCCGGACTCCGGGTCTTCCTTGAGGTCGTTGACAAACTTGCAGTGTCGATTGGTATGGGTGGCCTTGCCGTTGGCGTCGAGGTGTATGAGGCACGGCATATCGCAGTACTCCTCGTAGGTTTGGGGAACGCGGAGCGACGCCTAGGTGGTTTCACTTCCTCGCTGCTGCCCACGACCAACTCCCCTTCCTCGGCCATGTTGTCCGCCTTCTCCTCATCCTGAAAAAGTCATAGCGACCATGTCGGTAGATTGCTTTTCTTCTAGGGCGGTTTTCCGCTTTATACTCCTGTTCCTACGAGCTTGAGTTGGAACGGCTGTTGCCGGCAAGGAGCCACGAGCATCGTTGTCGGCAGCTGCGAACTCACTAGCTAACTGAATCATCTAGTTCAAGTCAAGCTGGTGATTATCCTGCAAGTGCTTCAGCTTATGTCGGAGCAGCGTGCCCCTTTCCAACCCATCTATAAAGGCGGCCATGGCGGTCTGAGCGTGCACTCCTGCGCAGGAATTCTTCATGTCCAGCCAGCGGGAGAGGTAGGCGTGAGATGTCTCGTATTTCTCTTGCACGCACCGCTGTAGATCGCCCACGGTGCAGGGACGCTTGTATGTACCCTCAAAGTTTTTGGTGAACGCTTCTTGCATGTCCAGCCATTTGTCGATAGATTTCTCCGGCAATTCGTCGATCCATTGACGGGTCGTGCCTGCCAACATTAATGGGAGGTACTTGACGGCAACGTTGGGGTTGCCTCCGGCAATCTCCACCGCGTTGCCATAGTCCTGCAACCATGTGGCTGGTTTGGCAGTGCCATCATAGGGCTTGATGGTCTTGTCAATCCAGAAACCTTTGGGATAAGTCGCGGACCGTATTGCAGGTCTAAAGCAACGTGGTCCTAGGTATGGTCCTTCCCGGGCCTCGTGGATCTCATCGATTCGCGAACGCGCATCGTATGGCTCCGGGTTCTTCTTTTTGTCAACAGGGGATGGGCTGCGTGAACGACGCGGGCCCCCTCCGCCGTGGTGACTGCTTGGTGGTAACGGAGATGGAGGTGGCGGTGGGTTAGCGTTCTTGCTGTTAACCTCCTGCGACGCCTCACGCCTGTCACGGTTGCTTGTCGGATGCGCAGGGTCATGGCGTGACCTGCTCTTGTGTCCTTGGTTGCGCTCTCCGTCATGACGGGTCTGCTCCGCGTTGTCGCAGATGACGATGCCGAACTGCTTTGGTGGGGGCATATCCATACGGTGGTGAGCCTTGTAATCTTCGCGATGTCGGGGACATCGGGGCGGTGGCGATGGGCGACGATGTCGGGCCTTTTCTCCTTGGTCGGAGGATATGGGGATGGCATCCTTCCTGTTGCGCGCATCCCTCCGTCTTCGCTCTGATGAACCCGTCTGGGACCCGACATCAAGAGGAGATCTGTCCCTTGGCGGCTTGTGCTGGCTAGATTGGCAGAGCGCTGGGTCAGACTACTAGATAAAACCTTAGGCGAGGCGCATATGATATGCGCCTCTAACTTTGAGCCTCGCATATTTTTTATGCGAGGCGCATATGATATGCGCCTCCTATACTTCACATATGCGAGGCGCATATCGATATGTGCCTCCTATATATTATAGGAGGTGCATATCGATATGCGCCTTGCATATGTGAATTATAGGAGGCGCATATCGATATGCGCCTCCCATATGTGAAGTATAGGAGGAACATATCATATGTGCCTCCTATAGTATATGCGCCTCGCGTATGTTTCACAATGCGCCTCGTATATTTATAGTATATGCGCCTCCTATAGTGTCCTATATGTTCCTCCTATAATATTTTCGAAATTCAAGTTTTACAGACCACTATAAATAACAGTATACAGATATTCAAATATACAATATAGTCCAGAATACAATATAAACAACACAGAATTTTTCAGAAACTTGCAATTTGCCAAAGCATAATAGAACCAACATGAATACAATACATTACACATAAATCATGACATACAAGTTCATACATCAACTGTTTGTGCCACAAGTTCACACCTCCGAGTACAAGTTCACAATCACATTACAATTCCAACGACGAAGCTCTACCTAGATGAAGTAGAGCACATAACCTACCATGAAGAGCAACAAGGTGGTGATCACGAGGAAGTTCCTCCACTTCTTCCTTCCATGCCTCCTCCACTTCTCTTCCGCCACCTCTCTACACTCATAGCCTTGGTAGTTGTTGCCCGAGAAGTTGTTCACTTGCTTCTGGCAGTCTTTCCACTCCTCGTACACACCTGGAACCCGACCGATGTACACGACATAACACTTCTTCGCCATCTCCTACACATAATAAATATGATATTACTTATGTTAGTGGAAATCATTAGCTAGCAGTTCACAAGATAGAATCATGCATATATATGGGTGCAACAAAATGTAAGAAATCACGTTCTAATCATCGGCATTTCGAAGAAAGGCCAAAAAAGCAAACCAAGAATGAGTTGGATTAGTACATCATACTTAGGTTGGGCACGGAAATAATAATGCTCGTTGTTAGATCTTGTGCGTCAAGTAGAATATATGCCCAAATTACTAGTCTACTTGGCACACCAGATCCGCCACAACATGTTCTAATCATCGACATTTCGAAGAAAGACAAAGAAAGCAAACCACAAGTAGGGAAGCAATGAAGAATGAAAAGCAACAAGCACTTAAAATAGTTCGTAACACAAATAACTAGCTAGTGTCTCTCACAATAAAGTTCAACGGTTTACGAAACATACTCTAGAGGTTTAGCTAGGCAAGTTTAACATAGTGATAAGAGGTTACAACACGAGTTTGGAACTAACAGCTAGGTACCCAGGCAATGCAATCATGAAGTCTTCTTCGGCTCTTGAGTCGGCTTTGGGGGGGCATTGATGAAGCCCGACCGAGTTTTCGCCATCTGCATGAACATCCTGCGGTCACCCTGCTGCGCTAAACGTTCTTCTATCTCCCTGTTGGACAGTGTATAGCCGCCGTAGAAGGTGCCCCTGGATTTTATAACTCCCTGGTACATGATTGCCGCGATCTCCTCCTGGATGTTGAAGAAGTGTTGCCTGAGGTTGCGAGCCTGTATACATGCAAGCTTTTCAGCCCAACTCATGAGGTCAGATGGCAGCGTTTTGGTCTCCATGTCATTGAAGAACGCCTTCATGTGGTAAAGGGCGTAGAAGGCATCCTTCCCGCTGCCAGACGGCTGCTTGACGCAGGCGAACTTCGTCATGTGGCGGAACACGTGCGCGCCGAACTTCACATGTGGCCTTGCCGGTTTGACGCCTCCTGCTGCGACGTAGCCGGTGAGAGCGCCATCAAGAATTTTCTTGATATTGGTGTAGTTTTTTCGGATCGCACTGTTTGAGTCGAGGTACAAGGCTGTTGAGTGTTTCAAATTCAAGCTTAAGAGCATGCAGCCTGTCCGATCATCCTCCGTGATGGGATGGTAGGGAAGGAGAATCACATCCTTGTCCGAGTATGTTTGAAGGAAGTTTGAGAGGTAGTCGGTCGCCAGCTCTATGGCCTCAGCATCTTTCAGGACGGCGTCACGCATGAAGTAGGGATCCACTATGTGGATGCCCGGGATCTTGTCTCTGGTGATCTCCATGGCCATATTGAGGGAGAACGGCCGGACTAGGGTATTGTGCAGTCGAAACCCGTTCAACATGTCAAAGAGGTCGGTATGCCGCACGTAGAAGATATCCCCGGGGGGTACACTGACGAAGCACGGCATATGAGAAGGCACCTTAGCCTTGAAAACGAGGTATGACTGATCGTTGTCGCGAATGCGGCGCTCCTCAATTATGAGACAGGCATAATGAATACTACGCATATGCGAGCCTGCGACCTCGAGCATCGATTTACACATCATCGGTACACCTGCCATGTGCTGTTGATTCCTGGCTTGCCCCACAGCGCCGTCCCGGAAAAGAGGATTTGGATCCTGGCCCCGATCACCCTTAGGCTTCCTTTTGCGACCCTTCTTGCTCTTTACGGCTTCGGCCACCACGTTTACCTCACCAACCGTCTTATGGAGGGTGCCAGGGCTGATCAAAGGAACTACTGGCCTTGGAGGCTCGGTGAAGGGGGCAGGTGGAGGCGTCTCCTGACTAGTTGGGAAGAGGCGCACCTTGCATGGGGGTTTCGCCGATGCTGGTTGGGTCTCAGCAACTTGGTGTGTGCCTGATGGTGCCGGCTCATACAAATCAGAAAACCTTGTGTTAACAAACTGGTCACCGAAGTTCGGGTCAATTTCTCCATCATCATCGGGATTCTGTGCCATGTTGTCCAAGTCTCCCATCTCGAAGTCTTCGTCATGTGCTGGTTGTGCTGCCTCTAGGGTGATGTTGAGCTGGTCCTCCGTCCTCAAACGGATCTGGCTCTTCGGCCATAGGTACAAGTAGCCGAAGCCGATATTGAGGACCGCTGCCATATCCTCATCATCCCATCCTTGAGGTTGAGAGGGAGGTTCCACTTGCTCGTAGCCCAAAAGCACCATACTGTATCTGACCCTCATCATGTCGGGTGGCATTGTGACATTGTGCATTTTGCGGTTCTCCGGTTGAACAATAGTACCCTTGGCAACATCCATCAACTGGCCGCCCACCCAGTGCATTAGAGTGCAAGGAGTGTCTCCCTGCGAAAGATCGACATGTAGGCCGGGCGTTAGAAAAACGGAGATCAAGTCATAGGTGTGGTTAAGCCTCCCAACTCTCGCTTTAATTGTTAGTTACCTTGAGGGCATCAAACTCGGCCAATGTCGAGGCACCGACACCGACAGGCTTGACCGCGCAGGTGGCGGAGTGGCTGCCTGATGGCACGGTGGTGCGGGCCGGCGCCTTCGCCGCAGCGGGCAAGTTAAGATCCGGAGCTAGAGGAGTCTCCAACACCACCAGCCCCACTAGAGGAGTCACCAACGCCTCCGGCCGTGCCACGTTGTCCGATTGGGCGCTGTCGAGGTTGGGAACCGGTGGCGGACCCCGTTTACCACCCTTCTGCCACTTGTTGTACTTTTCCATGTAGACGGGAAGGATGGTGTTGAGCTTCTCGTTCACTTGTGAATGGACTTGTGACTAGACTTGTGTCTGGACTTGTTCTTGGAACTTTGTCTCGGCAGTCCACACAGCCTTGTTCACGGCATCTTGGACTATATTTGGAAAGGCTTCCACCTGTTCCCTTAGGAGTTTTACCTCGGCGCTTTCAGCCTTCTTGCCCTTCCGCTCCGGGGTGCCATAGTACTCTGACCATGGTATGCCGCCAAAGCCGACCACACGACCAGCCGACGGGGCCGCCAGGGGATCGACACTCTTGGTCCGGTTCAGTGCCCTGTTAAAAGTGGTGTCCCACTTGGCAACAGGCGGCAGCGCTGACCCTTGGGACGAGGAGCTCCTACACTCCTCGTCCTGCGCACAAGGAACGCGAAGCATTTGATCAGAAAACTGGACTTCATTGATTAATCATGAACGCAATTAATCGACTTGGATGCAAACTACTTACATATTTTTGCATGAAATCCATCACCCTCGGAGCAAAGGGGCCGGCGGGCTCTGAAGAATAATCAGAACTCCCTTTCGGCTTGGCAAACCGGGCCCTGACGAAGTTCTTTGCCTGCTCCTCCTTTATGGCGTCAAAGGGAGGTGTCAACCCCTTTGCACGAGCATCAGCGTCCTCCTTATCCCATTTGGGCCTCGCGGCTCTATAACCGCCGGCGCCGAGATGGTGGGTACCAATGTTCAGGGCTCTCATATCCTTGCCCTTCTTACTCCTGGCCTTGCCCAAGGCGGAGTTACATATTGCCTTGAACACATTGTAGTCTTCTTCCTTGACCAGAGGCTCCTTCTTGATGAGCTCCAAATAACTTAGTTTCTCCTCGAAAATCAGATTCTTCACCCGAGCCTTCCAATTCGACAAGGCCTTGGTCATCCTCCTGAGGGCATACTTGTTCACCGGATTCCCTTTGAGATTGTCATTATCATACTTGTTTTCCTCATCACCCGGGAACGCATATCTTGCGTGCAGCTTCCAGAAAAGCTAGATGAGGAAACCCTTGTTCTCTTCGGCTTTCAGGTTCTCCATGTTGATCGTGACGGTGTTCCGGAGGATTGCCGCGAGCTGGTTAGAGTAACCCCCGACAAAATCTTTTGGCTCCAAAGGCGCACCTTTAGGGCTCACGCTTGTGATGATGGACCTTTTGATGTTGACCATGATCGGGGTCCGATCCTTCCGAGACTTCTTCGATGCGCTACCACCGTTCGTAGTAGCTTCACCGCCGCCATCAGTGGTAGTGGCGTCGCCATTGGCGTCCCCCATCTCCTCATCGCCCGACGAGGTATCCTCGTCCTACTCCATCTCGTCGTCCCGCAGAACAAATTCCTGGTCCTCTAGGGATTACATCTCCGCTTGCTGCTCCCAAAAGGGCTTGCTCGAAGGGCCCGGCTCCGCCGACATTTCTAAACACACAAATAAATGAAACTAAGAAGCACAAAAATTCACATAAAATTATGGCATGAACTTTGCTAATTTTCTATGACTAGGAGTGCCAGAAATTCGCCGGAACGGAAATGAATCAACATTCCGGCAAAACATTGGCAACTCAAAAAGAAAAACCTGCACAAAAAAGCCTAAATAGGCACAAACACATCCATTTTGCTGCCAGCATACATAAACGCGGCCATTTTTCCCATATATCCACACACTTGCTGCCAGCATACACAAATTCTGGAAAGCATACACAACTTGCTGCCAGCAGCATACAAGAAATCTGGACAGCATACACCACATATATGATTCATGTGCTCACCGAGGGTGCCGACCGAGCACCTGTAGCGTAGGCTTGAGGAAGTGGTCGCAGGTGTACGCGGTGGTGCTTGCCTCCTCCTTTTTGGGCAAAAAACCTGAAAGCGAAATAGAGCTAATTAAGCTATACATAAACAGGAATGCAAAAACAATGTTTAAATTAAGCTCCAGATTTGGTATGCAAAAACAATGCATAAACATGAATGCTTAACCTCTGGTATGTGATTGCATATCGACCCTTGTATAGCAATATTCTATTTTTTCCTTTGTGTTGTTTGAAAAAACACTGAGATTGAGGTCTGGCAATAGACGAGTATGTGTACTTAGTACCTTGTTTGGATTCATTGGATCTAGAACTGAGCAGGACACGGGGTGCTTTGATGCTTAATCGGTGATTAATGGAGTGCTAATTTGCCTGTGCCTGGAAAGCTTATACTGAAATCGTTGTAGTCTGGTATCAGATTATTCGAAATGGTAACATCAAGAAACTGCTGTAGTCACTAGAACTTGGGAATTATAGTCTAAAAACCAGTTCACTAAACTGTCACTAATTTGCTTCAGTTAGGACTTGGGAATTTTTATGAACTGTTGTAGTCTTGTAGATATAAGTAAAATTAGCTGAATGGAAACTATATGGAGTATTTATATTGTGCCAGTTGGACTTATCATCTGTGTGCAGATGCTTCTAAGGTGTCTAAAACTAGTTGGTTGTTGGGGAAAATCATTCCACAAGTGATATTGAAATGATTGGTTTTGAAACAACTGTCCTTGGTTGAGATGATTCATTTCTTCAATTTAATACCATTTTCTGCTACTACTCCATCTTTCTCGTTCTATCTTCGTCGTGCTCTAGCTCCATCAGTGGTTATAAGTATCATCATATTCTCAACTTGGTTGGATTGATCAATGATGTTGCAATGGTAGATCCTATAGCATTGTAGTTCTTGTACATGTGTTTTCTCATGTTACCTATATGTTCTTTTAGCATTGTAGTTATGTAGAATGTTTGGTCATGTTACATGCATGCAAATCAATGGGGATGCTTGTGCATAGGTAGTCTGCTAATTTGTGCTATGTTCTACTCCATCTTTCATTTCATACTTGTTGTACCTCTTTGATTCCTTATTTTCATAGCTAGATCTTTGAAACCGAACTTGTATTTTAAAATTTTTAGTTCATACTTGTTGTACCAGCTGGTTTGTTGAGAGAGGCAGAGTAGCTACTATTGTTGTTACTGGTAATAAACACATAAAATCTTACAACCTTCAGTATTTTAGTCATTAGAGCAACCACCGTGCCATGTGTTTACTCGAGCATGCCTCCTTCTCGGCGAGGATGAAGGGAGAAAGGGGAGCGGCGCTCACCTTTTCTGCTACTACTACTATAGTACGAGGGGTAAGGGAGAAGGGGGAGCGGCGCTCACCTTGGGGTGCTCGGCGAGGACGGATGTGAGGTTGCAGGTCCTCCACAAGCGCAGCAGCAACAGCAGGTCCTCCATGAGGCGGGGCGGCGGCGAGCTCCTCCTTCACGGGGAGGGCGGCATCGGGCTCCTCCTCCACGGGACAGGCGGATCGCCAGCGAGGTGTTCTCCTCCTGTGGTTGGTCGCAGAAATATCAGGGAGATGGAAGAGGGGTAGGAGGAAGGGGATGGAGAGGGAAATGGGTTCGGGGCTCACCTCTCGATGATGGTGGACGACGGGCTGCTCCGGGCGCGGACGGCCGGCGGCAGGAAGGGCTGCTGCGAGCGCAGACGGCGGGCTGCTCCGGGCGCGGCCGGCCGGCGGCAGGAAGGGCTGCTGCGAGCGCAGACGGCGGGGGCGGCGGCTTCGATCTGTACTGCGCGCGTGCGTGAGATGTGAGACGGCGGCAGAAAGGTCGTGTAGCTAGCTGTGTGGCTTCGATCTATACCAGATTATGCGAGGCGCATATCGCAAAGTGCGCCTCGTATAATATTATGCGAGGCGCATCTGGTCTGAATGCGCCTCGTATAATATACAGTCCTAGATAAATAGGGCAGTGCGCAAGTTTCTGTCAACAAACACACAGCGGCCCAATCGTAACATGCCTTGTCCTATTTCACTGGCCACCCAGGTTCGAATCCTAAGGTTAACAATTTTTTGGAAAAAATTTTAAAGGCCATTTTTCATGTAAAAGCATTGTCCAAACACAATATGAACTATAAAATATACTACAAATATTTTAAATATTCAAATATTGCTAAAACAACAAAAGTGAGTATTCTCAATGAATGTGTCTTGTCGATACATAATATTCTCAATGCAATATTATTATAACACACACATAATGAAAATTAAGAATGTTTTGATACATAATAGTAGGCCACAGACATGACGGTTCTTGACAATGGTCGTAGCGCGCTAGCATTTCTTGACAATGGTCGTCTTCTTGCCCTTCTTTGTCGCGGTTGCATAGGTTAGGTCCGGGACATCTTCACTACTTCTCTTGAACGAAAGTCCTTTCTTAGGTAGGGTTGTGGTGTACGGTGTTTGGTTGCCATACCCGTCTTCTATCTTCGGGTCACCGTTCTGGTCAAAGTCTTGCTCGTTGGCGACTTTGTCCATTCCGATAATGTTCCTTTTGCCTCTCCCGACGACAACCCGGCTAGGCTTTGACAGGTCTTTGATGTACCAGCATTGGTTGACTTTGCTAGCCAAAACCCAAGGCTCATTTCTTGCGGGTGCGTTCGCGCTGGTGGTCTTTGACGGCATAACCATGGTGGTGAAATACCGGTCTTCTTTCTCGACGCTCTTGGCCCACCTGACACGGAACATTGGCACCTTCTCTATAACATAGTCGAGCTCCCAAATCTCCTCTATCCTTCCGTAGTATTTTTCCGGGATGTTGCCAGTGTAGAATATCCCCGTTACCCCTGAGTTCTGGTAATCACAGTTATTGTCTTTTTCCTCTGTGTAGAACGTGTATCTGTTGATATCGTAAGCCTGATAGGTCATTAGGTTGTGCGAGGCGCCCTGTGACAATGAGAATATGAGTTTATATTCCTCTGAGTGCTCGCCCTACGGTGGATTAGCTATGACCTTCTCCCTGAACCACCGCGTGAAACCGGAGTTGTGCTCCTTGATAACATCTTCCTCCCTCGGGACCTGGCGCCCCCGATCAGCGTAATTCTTCTTGATAAACTCTTTGTGCTCATGTATATATGGATCAACCACTTGTAGGTGTTGCAGCGCGACCAGGTTTGCTCTTTCAAAGTCCTTGGTTCGGCCCTCCATGTCGACATGCTTTGCACGCTGACCCTCGTGGTGACCCCATCCAGCGAGCCTCCCGAGGTGCTTGTTGAATGAAATACCAAGAGGGGTCTCGGTTTGTAGAAAGTTCGAGCAGAAAGAGATGCACTCTTCGGCTAGGAAGCCGTTTGCTATGCTTCCATCTGGACGGGACTTGTTCTTAACGTATCCCTTGATGTGTCCATTGAGCATTTCGAACGGCATCATGCTTCGCATAAACGCAGGACCGAGCTGGACGATATCCTCCACGACATGGAGAAGCAGATGAAGCATGATGTCGAAGAAAGCGAGGGGGGGGGAAATAGATCTCAAGCTCGCACATTATCACCACGATCTCGTCATGTAGCCTCGTGAGCTGCTTAATGCCTATCGACTTCCGAGAGATGACGTCAAAAAAGTTGCAGAGGCCAAACAGTGTTTCACAGATGTGCTTTTCCATTATACCTCGGATCGCGACCGGGAGTACCTGCGTCATTAGCACGGCGACATCATGAGACTTCATCCTGCTTGAGCGCTGCTTCGCCTCGTCTAGCCATCTGCTTATCTTCCCCGCGTAGCCGTTCGGAAATTTGACTCCGAGGAGGCACTTCATAAACTATATGGCCTCCTTCTTACTCAGAGTGAAGCATGAGGCCTTGAGCTTGACCTCTCCCTTCTTAACCTTTTTCCCCTTGCGACGACGGCTATTCTGTGTTTCTGTCTCCTCCTCCTCTTCCTCCTCCTCATCATCGCTAGGTGGTGGTTGAAGTTCATCCCTGATGCCCATATGCTTCAAGTCGTCCCTTGCCTTCGGCCCATCTTTGGTCTTGTCGGTGTTAAGGAGGGTGGCAAGCAGACTCTCGCCCACGTTCTTCGTGATATGCATGAGATCAAGGCTATGAGGCACGCGGAGGATCTTCCAGTATGGCAAGTCCCAGAAAACAGACCTCGCATTCCATACCTTCAGCAACGGCTCTGGCTTCTTCTGGGTCTTTCCTGGCGCAGGGCACTCCTTCCAGTTGTTCAACAGCTTGTAGATTTCCGCGCCACTCCTCTGGTGCGGGATTCCTCGGAGCTCGATCGTCCCATCGAACAGATGTCCTAGCTTTCTCCATGCGTGATTCTTGGGAAGCCACCTCCGAGCCCCAAGGAACACGGTTTTCCCGGACCAGGGATCTTTCTATAGCTGGCGGTACGTTGTATTATCCTTGCACCTAACGCACCCATAAAATCCTTGGACCACCTGCCCCGAGAAGTATCCGTAACCGAGATAGTCTTGCACCGTCGTGATCACCGCCGCTCTCATGTCAAAGTAGTCTTGTATCGAGGCGTCCCATGTACGGGATCCTTCTTCCCATAACGTGGCCAACTCCTCTTTCAACAACGTGAGATAGAGATTGATGTCTGTACTGGGTTGTTTTGGCCCTTGAACGAGCATACTCATGGTTACGTACTTCTTCTTCATGCACAACACTACTAGAGAAAAGGCTATAGGAGACATGCTTATGCGAGGCACATTTAGACCATATGTGCCTCCTATAAAATAGGCGAGGCACACTCCTTCTCCATGCGCCTCTAGTATAAAAATAGGCGAGGCGCATATGATAAGAATGCGCCTCCTATAATCCTTGTACGGACAGAATCTAGCAGCCCCATATTATGCGAGGCGCATTCTAGTCATATGTGCCTCCTATATATCAGATAGGCGAGGTGCATATGGACAGAATGCGCCTCGCATAATCTGTGTGGGCCCGCGTGTTGGTAGGTGCACGAATATGCGAGGCGCATATGGCTATATGCGCCTCCTATATTAGATAATATGCGAGGCGCATATGGTCATATGCGCCTCAAGTAACTCCTGCGGGCCCGGGCGGTGGTAGGTGGCCGCATATGCGAGGCGCATATTGCTATATGCGCCTCCTATAGTTTGATCTATAGGAGGCACATATTGTGCAATATGCGCCTCGCATAACCTGGCACCACTTTTTTCCAGCTTTTTGCACATGGAGGCAACTACCACCCCACTCACTAGTGTCACTTCTTCCTCCTCCACCAAGACAAATCTGGTCGCCCCCCTCCTCCTCCGCACCTCATTTCCCCCATTGATTCACCATAGAAGCTTGCTCATCCATTGGTTGACACCCATATGTAAGTGAAGTCTCTTGCTCCTCTAGATCTATAACATGTCCATTTACTTCTCCTCCGGCTCTCTTGCGCAAGTCGTTGTTGGAGGAAGCGTGAAGGCGTTGCTTGCATGTATGCGCGTTGTCGGAGACACCGACTATATGATTGTGTTGTGGTGCTACTTTTTGTGCAGGGATTTCATTTGAGATTCCAATGTTTCGCCGGAATGTCGATTTATTTCTTTTCCGGCGAATTTCTGGCACTCGCGGATGTCCTCTTTTTAGGGGAGGTCATGCAAAAATTTTCCGGCGATCCACGTCCATATATGCTCTAATTATTCTCTTGCTCTTTGTACCATGCAGGCGGCCATGGTCCGACCACTGATCAACAAAGCCCGCGTGGATAGGTGGATGACATGCGCGAGGGCCGACATGGAACATGCAAACAAGACAGAGATAAGATGTCCATGTCGGGACTGCAAGCTGATGTATCTGATAAGGCATGATTCCGGAATGCTGGAGTTGCACCTGCTTCGACATAGTTTCATGGATGGCTACACTCGATGGATACGTGATGACGAATATGATGATGAGGATGTCAATAATGGTGAAGATCAAGATGCCAGTGATGATCATGAAGATCAAGACGCCAGTCACGATCACAAAGATCAGGGTGGTGGCACTGGACATGGACACGAAGATGATCAAGGTGGCGTCGGGCATGGACACGAAGATGATCAAGGTGGTGCCGACCATGATTCGAGCTGGTTGCGAGACCCTCATGTCCAAGATCTGCTTCTCAAGGAGACGAGTAACGCCAGAGCCGCCGGTAGAGAGAAGGCTAAACTGGAGCAAATGGAGAAAGACGCGGTCACTCCATTGTTTGACGGATGCAACGACGGGGATACCCGTCTAAATGTAACGCTTAGGGCTCTGGAGATGAAGGCGAAACACAAAATGACCGACGAATGTTTCGACGACAACATTGTATTCTGGCACGATATTCTTCCCAAGAAGGGGAACACATGTCCGACTAGTATCGCTGAGGCGAAGAAAGTCGTGTGCCCTCTCAATCTACCGCACGTGAAATACCACGTCTGCATAAATGATTGCATCATCTACCGGGGCGAGGACGCGGAGAAGACCACGTGTCCGGTGTGCAAGACCTCTCGATACAAGAGAGGGACCAACAAAGCTCCTAGGAAGGTGGTGTGGTACTTTCCTCTAACTCCTCGTTTGCAGCGGTATTTCGTAGACCCTAAGGAAACATGGCTCATGCGCTGGCACGCGGAAAGAAAGAGGCCGGAAGAAGATGATCCGGAGAAGGAGGAAATGTTGAGGCACCCTTCGGATGCTTGCCAGTGGAAGGCGTTGGACCTACAATATTACCAACATTTAGGGAAAGAGTCAAGGAACCTCAGGCTGGGCGTGAGCACTGACGGACTCAATCTGTTTGGAAGCCAGAGCAGCACACACAACACCTGGCCCGTGTTTGTATGGATCTACAACCTCCCCCCTGGTTGTGCATGAAGAAGAAGTACGTAACCATGAGTATGCTCGTTCAAGGGACAAAACAACCTGGTACAGACATCAATCTGTATCTCACGTTGTTGAAAGAGGAGTTGGCCACGTTATGGGAAGAAGGAGCCCGTACATGGGACGCCTCGAGACAAGAGTACTTTGACATGAGAGCGGTGGTGATCACGACGGTGCAAGACTATCCCGGTTACGGATACTTCTCGGGGCAGATTGTCCAAGGATTCTATGGGTGTGTTAGGTGCAAGGATAATACAACGTACCGCCATCTACAGAAAGATCCCGGGTCCGGGAAAACCGTGTTCCTTGGGGCTCGGAGGTGGCTTCCCAAGAATCACGCCTGGAGAAAGCTAGGACATCTGTTCGATGGGACGATCGAGCTCCGAGGAATCCCACACCAGAAGAGTGGTGCTGAAATCTACAAGCTGTTGAATAACTGGAAGGAGTGCCCCGCGCCAGGAAAGACCTAGAAGAAGCCAGATCCGTTGCTGAAGGTATGGAAGGCGAGGTCTGTTTTCTGGGACTTGCCATACTGGAAGATCCTCCGCGTGCCTCATAGCCTTGATCTCATGCATATCACGAAGAACGTGGGCGAGAGTCTGCTTGCCACCCTCCTTAACACCGACAAGACCAAAGATGGGCCGAAGGCAAAGAACGACTTGAAGCATATGGGCATCAAGGATGAACTTCAACCACCACCTAGCGATGATGAGGAGGAGGACGAGGTGGAGGAGACAGAAACACAGAATAGCCGTCGTCACAAGGGGAAAAAGGTTAAGAAGGGAGAGGTCAAGCTCAAGGCCTCATGCTTCACTCTGAGTAAGAAGGAGGCCATACAGTTTATGAAGTGCCTCCTCGGAGTCAAATTTCCGAACGGCTACGCGGGGAAGATAAGCAGATGGCTAGACGAGGCGAAGCAGCGCTTCAGCGGGATGAAGTCTCACGACGTCACCGTGCTAATGACGCAGGTACTCCCGGTCGCGATCCGAGGTATAATGGACAAGCACATCCGTGAAACACTGTTTGGCCTCTGCAACTTTTTTGACGTCATCTCTCGGAAGTCGATAGGCATTAAGCAGCTCACGAGGCTACAGGACGAGATCATGGTGATAATGTGCGAGCTCGAGATCTATTCCCCCCCCCCGCTTTCTTCGACATCATGCTTCATCTGCTTCTCCATGTCGTGGAGGATATCGTCCAGCTCGGTACTGCGTTTCTGCGAAGCATGATGCCGTTTGAAAGGCTCAATGGACACATCAAGGGATAGGTTAAGAACAAGTCCCGTCCAGATGGAAGCATAGCAAACGGCTTCCTGGCCGAAGAGTGCATCTCTTTCTGCTCGAACTTTCTACAAACCGAGACCCCTCTTGGTATGCCATTCAACAAGCACCTCGGGAGGCTCGCTGGATGGGGTCACCGCGAGGGTCGACGTTCAAAGCATGTCGACATGGAGGGCCAAACCAAGGACTTTGAAAGAGCAAACCTGGTCGCGCTGCAACACCTGCAGGTGGTTGATCCATACATACATGAGCACAAAGAGTTTATCAAGAAAAATTACGCTGATCAGGGGCGCCAGGTCCCGAGGGAGGAAGATGTTATCAAGGAGCACAACTCCGGTTTCACACGGTGGTTTAGGGAGAAGGTCATAGCTAATACACCGCAGGGTGAGTACTCGGAGGAAGATAAACTCATATTCTCATTGTCACAGGGCGCCTCGCACAACCTCATGACCTATCAGGCTTACGATATCAACGGATACACGTTTTACACAGAGGAAAAAGACAATAACTGTGATTACCAAAACTCAGGGGTAACAGGGATATTCTACACCGGCGACATCCCGGAAAGATACTACGGAAGGATCGAGGAGATTTGGGAGCTCGACTATGTTACGGAGAAGGTGCCGATGTTCCGTGTCAGGTGGGCCAAGAGCGTCGAGAAAGAAGACCGATATTTCAGCATGATGGTTATACCGTCAAAGACCACCAGCGCGAACGCACTCGCAAGAAATGAGCCTTGGGTTTTGGCTAGCAAAGTCGACCAATGCTGGTACATCAAAGACCCGTCAAAGCCTAGCCGGGTTGTCGTCAGAAGAGGCAAAAGGAACATTATCGGAATGGACGGAGTCGCCAACGAGCAAGACTTTGACCAGAACGGCGACCCGAAGATAGAAAATGGGTATGGCAACCAAACACCGTACACCACAACCCTACCTAAGAAAGGACTTCCGTTCAAGAGAAGTAGTAAAGACGTCCCGGACCT
Organism: Avena sativa; assembly: GCA_916181665.1. Taxonomy (NCBI): domain Eukaryota; kingdom Viridiplantae; phylum Streptophyta; class Magnoliopsida; order Poales; family Poaceae; genus Avena; species Avena sativa. Next base: position 343,322,730 of record OV702280.1, on the reverse strand, counting down.
AACCTATGCAACCGCGACAAAGAAGGGCAAGAAGGCGACCATTGTCAAGAAACGCTAGCGCGCTCCGACCATTATCAAGAACCGTCGTGTGTGTGGCCTACTATTATGTATCAAAACATTCTTAATTTTCATTATGTGTGTGTTATAATAATATTGCATTGAGAATATTATGTATCGACAAGACACATTCATTGAGAATACTCACTTTTGTTGTTTTAGCAATATTTGAATATTTAAATGTAGTATATTTTATAGTTCATATTGTGTTTGGACAATGCTTTTACATGAAAAATGGCCTTTAAAAAAAAATTCCACAAAATTTTTAACCTTAGGATTCGAACCTGGGTGGCCAGCAATGAAATAGGACAAGGCATGTACTACCACTAGGCTGCTGTGTGTTTGTTGATAGAAACCTGCGCACTGCCCTATTTGTCTAGGATTGCATATTATGCGAGGCGCATTTAGCCGAGATGCGCCTCGCGTAATATTATACGAGGCGCACTTTGCGATATGCGCCTCGCATAACCGGCACACATCGATCAAGTCACACAGTGCTAGTACTACAGCTAGTACACGACTTCACATATCTCAGATAGATCGAAGCTGTCGCCGCCGTGGAGGAGGAGCCCGACGCCGCCCCATGGAGGAGGAGCCCGACGCCGCCGTCCCCGTGAAGGAGGAGCTCACCGCCGCCCCGTGGAGGAGGAGCCCGACGCCGCCGTCCCCGTGAAGGAGGAGCTCGCCGCCGCCCCATGGAGGAGGAGCCCGACGCCGCCGTCCTCGTGAAGGAGGAGCCCACCGCCGCCGCTCCGTGAAGGAGGAGCCCGACGCCGGCTTTGGAAATCCCTCTCTCCGGTGAGTCCCCGCCCCCCACCCACCCACGCCTCTTCCCCTCTCCTCCCCTTCTAGGGTTTCTCAGCCGCTGCCGGTGTCCACCTCCGCCCTTCCCTGGCTTGGGCGATGGTGGCCGCCAGATGCTTGGTGTGTGCTTGTCCCTTATATTGATTTCTCTTTGGTTTTGATAATTTGTTTAGCATGATCTGAGTGCTCATCTCAAGTTGCATGGTCATTTGGCTTACGCAAACAGAGAAAGAATGGCTGAAAGACAATAAAGGAACGAATGTGTTCTGCAGCTTTCTCTGTGTCATTGTGTGTGTAATCCTCAAGTGTTAGTAAGCAACTGAAATCATTCTGCAGCTTTCTCTTGTCATGTTGGTTATGTGAGCTACGTATTTCGTAATGCTGGATGACTTGTGGATGTATCAATCTGGTTAAATCGAGTGGAGGCCGCGGCGGCGTACGTGTTGCCCTGTCAATATTCAGACTTGAACTATCAATATTCAGTACTCCTTGTGTTTCTGAATTTTGGGCATAGAAGTTCAGGTTCTAGGAGTGAAAAAAATACTGCTGATTGCTAATTGCTGATTGTTGGGGGTTACTCTAACTAGCTCGCGGCAATCCTCCGGAACACCGTCACGATCAACATGGAGAACCTGAAGGCCGAAGAGAACAAGGGTTTCCTCATCCAGCTTTTCCAGAAGCTGCACACAAGATACGCGTTCCCGGGTGATAAGGAAAACAAGTATAATAATGACAATCTCAAAGGGAATCCGGTGAACAAGTATGCCCTCTGGAGGATGACCAAGGCCTTGTCAAATTGTAAGGCTCGGGTGAAGAATCTGATTTTCGAGGAGAAGCTAAGTTATCCAGAGCTCGTCAAGAAGGAGCCTCTGGTCAAGGAAGAAGACTACAATGCGTTCAAGGCCAGATGTAACTCCACCTTGGGCAAGGCCAGGACTGAGAAGGGCAAGAATATGAGATCCCGAAACATTGGTACCCACCATCTCCGCTCCGTCGGTTATAGATCCACGAGGCCCAAATGGGATAAGGAGGACGCCGACGCTCGTTCAAAGGGGTTGACACGTCCCTTTGACGACATAAAGGAGGAGCAGGCAAAGAACTTCGTCAGGGCCCGGTTTGCCCCGCCAAAAGGGGGTTCTGATTATTCTTCGGAGCCCGCCAGCCCCTTTGCTCCGAGGGTGAAGGACTTCATGCAAAAATATGTAAGTAGTTTGCATGCAAGTCGATTAATTGCATTCATGATTAATCAATGAAGTCCAGTTTTCTGATCAAATGCTTCGCATTCCTTGTGCGCAGGACGAGGAGTGTAGGAGCTCCTCATCCCAGGGGTCAGCGCCACCACCTGTCGCCAAGTGGGACACCACTTTTAATAGGGCGCTGAACCGGACCAAGAGTGTCGATCCCCTGGCGGCCCCATCGGCTGGTCGTGTGGTCGGCTTTGGCGGCATATCATGGTCCGGGTACTATGGCACCCCGGAGCGGAAGGGCAAGAAGGCCGAAAGCGCCAAGCTAAAACTCCTAAGGGAACAGGTGGACGCCTTTCCAAATATAGTCCAAGATGTCGTGAACAAGGCTGTGTCAGCTGCCGAGACAAAGTTCCAAGAACAAGTCCAGACACAAGTCCAGTCACAAGTCCATTCACAAGTGAACGAGAAGCTCAACACCATCCTTCCCGTCTACATGGAAAAGTACAACAAGTGGCAGAAGGGTGGTAAACGGGGGCCGCCACCGGTTCCCAACCTCAACAGCACCCAATCGGACAATGTGGCACGGCCGGAGGCGTTGGTGACTCCTCCAGCAGAGCCGGTGGTGGTGGAGATTCCTCTAGCTCCGGAGCTTAACTTGCCCACTGCGGCGAAGGCGCCGGCCCGCACCACCGTGCCATCAGGCAGCCACTCCGCCACTTGCATGGTCAAGCCTGTCGGCGTCGGTGCCTCGACATTGGCCGAGTTTGACGCCCTCAATGTAACTAACTAATTAAAGCGAGAGTTGGGAGGCTCAACCACACCGATGACTTGATCTCTGTTTTTCTAACGCTCGGCCTACATGTCGATCTTTCGCAGGGAGACACTCCTTGCACTCTAATGCACTGGGTGGGCGGCCAGTTGATGGATGTTGCCAAGGGTACTATTGTTCAACCAGAGAACCGCAAAATGCACAATGTCACAATGCCACCTGACATGATGAGGGTCAAATACAGTATGGTGCTTCCGGGCTACGAGCAAGTGGAACCTCCCTCTCAACCTCAAGGATGGGATGATGAGGACACGGCAGCGGTCCTCAATACCGGCTTTGGCTACTTGTACCTATGGCCGAAGAGCCAGATCCGTTTGGGGACAGAGGACCAGCTCAACATCACCCTATAGGCAGCACAACCAGCACATGATGAAGACTTCGAGATGGGAGACTTGGACAACATGGCACAGAATCCCGATGATGATGAAGAAATTTACCCGAACTACGGTGACCAGTTTGTTAACACAAGGTTTTCTGATTTGTATGAGTCGGGACCATCAGGCACACATCAAGTTGCCGAGACCCAACCAGCACCAGCGAAACCCCCTTGCAAGGTGTGTCTCTTCCCAACTAGTCAGGAGACGCCGCCACCTGTCCCCTTCACCGAGCCTCCAAGGCCAGTAGTTCCTTTGATCAGCCCCGGCACCCTCCATAAGACGGTCGGTGAGGTGAACGCAGTGGCCGAAGCCGTAAAGAGCAAGAAGGGTCGCAAAAGGAAGCCTAAGGGTGATCGGGGCCAGGATCCAAATCCTCTTTTCCGGGATGGCGCTGTGGGGCAAGCCAGGAATCAGCAGCACGTGGCAGGTGTACTGATGATGTGTAAATCGATGCTCGAGGTCGCAGGCTCGCATATGCGTAGTATTAATTATGGATGTCTCACAATTGAGCAGTGCCGCATTCGCGACAATGATCAGTCGTACCTCGTTTTCAAGGCTAAGGTGCCTTCTCATATGCCGTGCTTCGTCACTGTACCCCCCGGGGATATCTTCTACGCGCGGCATACCGACCTGTTTGACATGTTGAACGGGTTTCCACTGCAAAATACCCTGGTCCGGCTGTTCTCCCTCAATATGGCCATGGAGATCACCAGAGACAAGATCCTGGGCATCCAGATAGTGGATCCCTACTTCATGCGTGACGCCGTCCTGAAAGATGCTGAGGCCATAGATCTGGCGACCGACTACCTCTCAAACTTCCTACAAACATACTCGGACAAGGATGTGATTCTCCTTCCCTACCATCCCATCACGGAGGATGATCGGACAGGCTGTGTGCTCATAAGCTTGAATTTGAAACACTCAACAGCCTTGTACCTCGACTCAAACAGTGCGATCCAAAAAAACTACACCAATATCAAGAAAATTCTTGATGGCGCTCTCACCGGCTACGTCGCAGCGGGAGGCGTCAAACCGGCATGGCCACATGTAAAGTTCGGCGCGCACGTGTTCCGCCACATGACGAAGTTTGCCTGCGTCAAGCAGCCGCCTGGCAGTGGGAAGGATGCCTTCTACGCCATTTACCACATGAAGGCGTTCTTCAATGACATGGAGACCAAAACGCTGCCATCTGACCTCGTGAAGTGGACTGAAAAGCTTGCATGCATACAGGCTCGCAACCTCAGGCAACACTTCTTCAACATCCAGGAGGAGATCGCGACAATCGTGTACCAGAGAGTCATAAAAACCGGAGGCACCTTCTACGGCGGCTATACACCGTCCAACAGGGAGATAGACGAACGCTTAGCGCAGCAGGGTGACGGCAGGATGTTCATGCAAATGGCGAAAACTCGGTCGGGCTTCATCAATGCCCCCCCAAAGCCGACTCAAGAGCCGAAGAAGACTTCATGATTGCATTGCCTGGGTACCTAGCTGTTAGTTCCGAACTCGTGTTGTAACCTCTTATCACTATGTTAAACTTGCCTAGCAAAACCTCTAGAATATGTTTCGTCAACCGTTGAACTTGATTGTGAGAGACACTAGCTAGTTATTTGTGTTACGAACTATTTTAAGTGCTTGTTGCTTTTCATTTGTCATTGCTTCCCTACTTTCTTGTGGTTTGCTTTCTTTGTCTTTCTTCGAAATGCCGATGATTAGAACGTGTTGTGGTGTCACGTGTATGACTATGCCGCTGTTCGATCTTGTGTGCCAATTAGACTAGTAATTTGGGCATATACTCTACTTGCCGCACAAGATCGAACAGCGAGCATTGTTATTTCCGTGCCCAATCTAAGTATGAGGCACTAATCCAAGTCATTCTTGGTTTGCTTTTTTTGGTCTTTCTTCGAAATGCCGATGATTAGAACGTGATTTCTTACATTTTGTTGCACCCATATATATATATATATGCATGATTCTATCTTGTGAACTGCTAGCTATTGCTTTCCACTGACATAAGTAATATCATCTTTATTATGTGTAGGAGATGCCGAGGTGTTATGTCGTGTACGTCGGTCGGGTTCCAGGTGTGTACGAGGAGTGAAAGACTGCCAGAAGCTAGTGAACAACTTCTCGGGCAACAACTACCAAGGCTATGAGAGTAGAGAGGTGGCAGAAGAGAAGTGGAGGAGGCATGGAAGGAAGAAGTGGAGGAACTTCCTCGTGATCACCACCTTGTTGCTCTTCATGGTAGGTTATGTGTTCTACTTCATCTAGGTATAGCTACGTCGTTGGAGTTGTAATGTGATTGTGAACTTGTACTCGAAGGTGTAATGTGATTGTGAACTTGTACTCGGAGGTGTGAACTTGTGGCACAAAAACTTGATGTATGAACTTGTATGTCATGATTGATGTGTAATGTATTGTATTCATGTTGGTTCTATTATTCTTTGGCAAATTGCAAGTTTCTGAAAAATTCTGTGCTCTTTATACTGTATTCTGGACTATATTGTATATTTGAATATCTGTATATTATTATTTATAGTGGTCTATAAAACTTGAATTTCGAAAATATTACCGGAGGCGCATATAGGATACTATAGGAGGCGCATATACTATAAATATACGAGGCGCATTGTAAAACATATGCGAGGCGCATATGATATGCGCCTCCTATAATTCACATATGCGAGGCGCATATCGATATGCGCCTCGCATATGTGAAGTATAGGAGGCGCATATCATATGCGCCTCACATAAAAAATACCCGAGGCTTGAAGCTAGAGGCGCATATGATATGCGCCTCGGATAGGCTTTTAGGTGTGCCTCGCATAGGCTTTTCTCTAGCAGTGCAACCAGGGGGGAGGTTGTAGATCCATACAAACACGGGCCAGGTGCTGTGTGTGCTGCTCTGGCTTCCAAACGGATTGAGTTCGTCAGTGCTCACGCCCATCCTGAGGTTCCTTGACTCTTTCCCGAAAGGTTGGTAATATTGGAGGTCCAACGCCTTTCACTGGCAAGCATCCGAAGGGTGCCTCAACATTTCCTCCTTCTCCGGATCATCGTCTTCTAGCCTCTTTCTTTCCGCGTGCCAGCGCATGAGCTGTGCTTCCTTAGGGTCTGCGAAATACCGTTGCAAACGAGGAGTTAGAGGAAAGTACCACACCACCTTCCTAGGAGCTTTCTTGGTCCCTCTCTTGTATCGAGAGGTCTTGCACACCGGACATGTGGTCTTCTCCGTGTCCTCGCCCCGGTAGATGATGCAATCATTTATGTAGACGTGGTATTTCACGTGCGGTAGATTGAGAGGGCACACGACTTTCTTCGCCTCAGCGATACTAGTCGGACATGTGTTCCCCTGCTTGGGAAGAATATCGTGCCAGAATCCAATGTTGTCGTCGAAACATTCGTCGGTCATTTTGGGTTTCGCCTTCATCTCCAGAGCCCTGAGCGTTACATTTAGACGGGTATCCCCATTGTTGCATCCGTCAAACAATGGAGTGACCGCATCTTTCTCCATTTGCTCCAGTTTAGCTTTCTCTCTACCGGCAGCTCTGGCGTTACTCGTCTCCTTGAGAAGCAGATCTTGGAAATGAGGGTCTCGCAACCAGCTCGAATCATGGTCGGCACCTTGATCTTCGTGTTCATGACCGGCGCCACCTTGATCATCTTCGTGTCCATGCCCGACGCGACCTTGATCATCTTCGTGTCCATGTCCAGTGCCACCCTGATCTTCGTGATCGTGACTGGCGTCTTGATCTTCGTGATCATCACTGGCATCTTGATCTTCACCATTATTGACATCCTCATCATCATATTCGTCATCACGTATCCATCGAGTGTAGCCATCCATGAAACTGCGTCGAAGCAGGTGCGACTCCAGCATTCCGGAATCGTGCCTTATCAGATACATCAGCTTGCAGTCCCGACATGGACATCTTATCTCTGTCTTGTTTGCACGTTCCATGTCGGCCCTCGTGCATGTCATCCACGTATCCACGCGGGCTTTGTTGATCAGTGGTCGGACCATGGCCGCCTGCGTGGTACAAAGAGTAAGAGAATAATTAGAGCATATATGGACGTGGATCACCAGAAAAATTCGGCATGACCTGCCCAAAAAAGAGGACATCCACGAGTGCCAGAAATTCGCCAAAAAAGAAATAAATCGACATTCCGGCGAAACATTAGCTTCTCAAATGAAATCCCTGCACAAAAAGTAGCACCACAACACAATCATATAGTCGGTGTCTCCGACAACACGCATACATGCAAGCAACGCCTTCACGCTTCCTCCAACGACGACTTGCGCAAGAGAGCTGGAGGAGAAGTAAATGGACATGTTGTAGATCTAGAGGAGAAAGAGACTTCACTTACATATGGGTGTCAACCAATGGAGGTTGAGCAAGCTTCTATGGTGAATCAATGGGGGAAATGAGGTGGGGAGGAGGAGGGGGGCGACCAGATTTGTCTTGGTGTAGGAGGAGGAAGAAGTGACACAAGTGAGTGGTGTGGTAGTTGGCTCCATGTGAAAAAAGCTGGAAAAAGTGGTGCCAGGTTATAGGAGGCGCATATTGCACAATATGTGCCTCCTATAATTCAAACTATAGGAGGCGCATATAGAAATATGCGCCTCGCCTATGCGGCCACCTACCTCCGCCCGGGCCCGCAGGAGTTACTTGAGGCACATATGACCATATGCGCCTCGCATATTATCAAATATAGGAGGCGCATATAACCATATGTGCCTCGCATATTCGTGCACCTACCAACACGCGGCCCCACACAGATTATGCGAGGCGTATTCTGCCCGTATGTGCCTCGCCTATCTGATATATAGGAGGCGCATATGACTAGAATGCGCCTCGCATAATCTGGGGCTGCTAGATTTCATCCGTACAGGGATTATAGGAGGCGCATTCTTATCATATGCGCCTCGCCTATTTTTATACTAGAGGCGCATGGAGAAGGAGTGCTCCTCACCTATTTTATAGGAGGCGCATATGGTATAAATGTGCCTCCTATAAGCATGTCTCCTATAGCCTTTTCTCTAGTAGTAGACTCAAGCCTCTGAGAGGTGGCCTTTTCCTGTTGCTTCACCGCCTTGTCCACTAGGTCATAGACCTGTTCCACTGCCTCAGGCGATCTATCCTGCTCCAGAAGGGTCTTGGTGACGGCGAGGTAAAGGAGTGGGGTGGGCATCACGTGCTTGCCTTCACTGTCAATGTATGGTTTGGATTGTGCGGGCTTCTAGGGAGCCCATCCTAGGTTGCGCCGTACACCAGGATCGTTGATGACGCGAGCCGGAGCTTTCTTAGCCTTCTGCTGCTGCAGTAAGGTCTTGTACTCGGCCTCCATTGCTCTAGCTTTCTCTATGGACTTCTGTGCGTTGACCAGATCTCGATCTAGTTTAGCGCCTTGCTCCGCGATGGCTTGCGCTTCCTCCAGCAGCTGCTGGCGCTTCTCATCAAGTTGGGACACGTTCCGGATATGAGCAACGGTCAGTGGCTCGACGAGAAGATTGTCGTACATCACTCTATCAGCTGGAGTAACTTGGGCTGCTGCAGACATAGATGCTCGAGGCGGCAAGTTTGCGGTGTTGTTGTTGCTCGACCGGTGCCGAGTTCCTACGGCTGCTGCACTGGGTTAGACGGAGGAGGCATGACTTTTGCGCAATCATCGTCAGCAGCAATAAGCGGCCCCTTCCCCTTTTCTAGCGCCGTGGGCGGAGCTCGTCCGGGTTGATCTTCATCCATCGCCGTCCCGATGGTGACGAACACTTCTCAGGACGTGACGGCATTGTTAGCTTCCTCGTCGCGTGTGTACTCCTCCTCCATCTCCTGCATGGCGGAGTCTAGTTCCTCTGGACTGAAATCTATCTCCTCTGAATCTGCACTGAAGTCGGCATAAAGCGCGCAATGACAGAGTCAGAGGGTGCCATGACTTCCTCGATGACGGGCAGTGGAGGTGCAAAAACATCTATGATGACTGGAGGCGGTGGCGCAGCTGCGATGATGGCAGCCGGAGGCGATGGTTGTGGTGGCTAAATCGGAGGGTCTCCGACAATGAGCGCAAGTGTTGTATGAGCTGCCGCTTTGGCCTCCGCGTAGTTGTTGACAGTGTTCACCATGCCTCCGAAGGTAAGGCGTCCTGACGCCTACTGCCGTCTTAGAGAATGTCGGAGAAGCGTGCCATGGTCCAGTCCTTCCTCAAAGTGATACATAGCATCCTCATTGGGGTAGTGGGCCAGATCGGCTCGTATACGGAGCCACCTGGCCAGGTAATCGCGGGGGTTTTCGCCCTCTCTCTGAACGCAGCGCGCCAGATCGAAGATAGTAACCATGCCAACGAACTTGGATCTCTGCTGTCCAGACGCACGGACGAAGCCAGCGGATTTGAAGTGATCTTCCACCTTTATATCCTGCACAGGGGCGGTTTGGGTGGGCCTTGAAATTTTCCGATCTTTGCCGGAAAACTCCAAAGAGAGATCCGGCATCGATCCTTCCGCGAATGTATCCTGCCCGTAGGCGGTGCATGCGGGTATTGGTGCTCCTCCGACTCCCGGGGAACTAGTGCCTGAGTCGGTTTCGCCGATGAAGAGGTGGATGTCTCTGATAGGAACGCTCAAACACCACGTAGGGTTCATCTTCGCCGGGATCCAGAACTCGTCAGGGGGGACGATCGGAACGTTGCCGGAGAAGAGAGCGGACCGATGGCTACAGTTTTGCCGATTCCCGCGAAGATCTTGGTCCTCGCCCGCTAAAGAGCCTGAAGTGCATCTTGCCCCACGGTGGGCGCCAACTATCGTGGTATTGCCGACGAGTACGCCATGGAGGGGTCCTCACAGTGCGTGTTTAGAGATGTGGGGGAAGGCGGACGGTTGACGGGTACGAGGTAACACAGCTTACCCAGGTTCAGATCCCACAACGGTGGCGGAATCCTACTCCTGCTATAAATCACTATAAGGGCAATACGCCGAGTTATAGGGATTGGTTCGCTGTGCGAGGTTGTGTGAATCGATGCCCTAAAGGCTCCCATAGGCTCTACTTATATAGTCGCCAGGTCCTAAGGTTACAGGGAAAAGTCCTAGGCGGACAGGTTATAGAGTCCTACACCGTCTATTACTAGTCTTGGGTATCTTGCACTCCAAGGCTCCGAGTACATTGGTGACTCCACCGTAGCCTTCGTTTATCCGGCATGGACCTCCCTTCTGGATCCATCTAACTGGGCCGTCCAGCAGGCCATAGGCCATGCTACCGACTATGGGCCACCCGGGTTATCCGGATAAGTGACATGCTATGAGGATACCCATATAGCATCATTCAGAAGGGAAGGGGAGGCCAGGTATTACCGTAGAAACTCGCTGGAGTTGAGGTAGTGAACGGCGACGCTCATAGGTAGACCGAGGCGATCTCCTGGGGCACGCGCGGGCGAGAGGTGGTGGAGAGCATGCTCGTGGAGTCCAGGGGCATGGGAAGGGTCGATGTTGCCGGAATTCGCAGATGAGCTCGTCGGAGTAGAGGAGGTGATGGTGAACAATTCGGGCAGCCTAGGGGCGGAGAGGGTGTGGAGTCTGAGGGTAAAGAGAGAGAAGACATGGGCGCTTAAGATAGCGAGGTCGCTGGCGGGATTAACTGAGCCATCAACACGAATTTACGCGGATTTAACCATGGAAGAAACGGTAGCAAGGTTAGGGGCGAGGTCAGCGGGAGGTTGATGACGATGACGGGGCGATGGTGGGTCACAGAGTCAGCGAGGTGGAGGGTTGCGTGTGGGGTCGCAGAATCAGTGAATGCGCGGGTGCGTTTGCGGGTGAGAAAAACGATTCAGGGAGGGGGAGAGAGTGGGTTTGCTAGGCCAGATTGGGCTGGATTGGGTTCTGCTGGGCTGGTTTGCTTTCTGTATTTTATTCTTCCTAAAACCTTTTTCTTTTTCTGTTTTCATTTTCTGTTTTGGTTTTATTCAAATGATTTCAAACCCTCATTTGAATTCAAACTTTTCCCAACTTTCAGTATGTTTTAATACTATTTAATAATGTATTTTAAAGTCCATTTTATAATCTTTTCTTATATTTCCTTAGGGTTTATTATTTATTTTAAATAGACATTTTGTCTTTATTAAATAGGATTTTAAATATGGTACAAATCCATATTATTTTATTCAAATGACTTAAATTTATGTTTTAAATTCAAATGTTTTATCAAACTTTTTTCAGTAGGTTTTATTTATTCATTAGTGCAAATAATTCACTTTGAATTTTTAAAATAATATAATAAGATTTGATATTCATTTAAATTGGCATTTTTCTTTATTAAATATGGTTTTATACCCATATAAATTTTATTCAAATAATTATTTTATTCCTTTTAAGCTAATTAGATAACTTTTATTCCTCTTGGCCAAATTCCAATTTATTATTTTCTCATGATTTAATTAACCATTTACTTTAGGGATTTTGTCTCCATTCAAATAGAATTGAATTTGGTTAATGCCATATAATTTTAATTGAATAATCTTTATCCCTTTATTTCATTTGAACTATCTTTATTCCATTTGCTTATGGATTTAATTCAAGACTTAAATTGTCTTCTAAATAATTTTATTGGGTTTTATTATTTAGATTAGGCAAATTGTCTTTATTTAAATAAGATTAAATATGGTTCAAAGCCCATATAGTTTTATTTAAATAACCTTTTATTTATTTTTATTATTCAATAAACTTTTATTTGTTTATGGATTTGGCCAAGATTTAATTTGGCTCTTAAATATTCCTTATTTATTTATTTCTTTATCTTATAAAATCCATATCTTTTTATTTATAGATCCAAACTTGGTGATTCCAATTTGTATGATTTTATTTGATATTTGTTTAACTTTTTAAATCCTTTTAGGATTACTTTGCTCAAGATTTGGCATGGATTTTAGTTAGGAGCTTTATTAGCTTTGGAAATTATTTCCTTTTTAACTTATTAAATTCATAAGTTTTTATCCATGGCTACAAAATAAGTGAAACCAATTTCTATGATCTTATAATATTTTTGTTTATCATTTTGATCATGTATAAATGTTTGTTGCTAGATTTTTATATGGATCAAATCCATAGTCTTAGGGAGATCTTTGAAATGATTTTCTTTCATTAGAGTTTTAAGGGTTTTGGTTTAACTTTTCCAAATGTTTAAATTTCAAGATACATTCATTAATGAATGCATTTCACTTGATTGAAATTTTGTTGGATTCCCTTTTATTCAAATTTTGTTCAAGTAGGGTTTTGATGTTTCCATTTAGAAACAAAAAGTTTCTTTTCACCCTAAATTTCAACCAATTATTTATTTTGTTTATTTATTTTTCACATTTCAAATTTTGGAAAATTTTGGGATGTGACATGGCACAAAAAAGCAAACAAAAAGGATAAGGAGAGGTCATTACTAAAGTAATAACTTCCAAGAGTCAAGGAAACTCCTGGGTTATCTCCCAACAAGTACTTTTCTTTAACGCCTTTAAGTTAGGCAAAAGAAGCAAGAAGAATCAAGTGTTTTCGAATGAACAAGCATTAATATCCATACTTGCAGAGTCTTCAACTATGAAAGGTATCTCATCCAAATGTGTTTTGGAGGATCCCTTCTTATCTCTCTTTGGTCTACTACTTTCATCAAAAATATTTTCAGGAGCAATCCAATCAAAATTCTTTTCAAAGGATTCATGCATTCCAACAGGGGGTTCCTTTTATAGGAGAGGGGGCACCCCAAGGGGGTGTCCGGCGCATGGGGGCTGCCCCCTTGACCTCCCCTCATTCATGTGGGTGGACACTCCACTCACAAAAATCTCTTCAATTCCCTCCACTCAAAATCCCACTCAAAATTGCTATTAAATTTCCACCAAATTTAATGCAAACTCTCATTAAATAAAACCCCTTTTATTTATTCAGATTTTTGTCAATTACTTTAATGACAACCATTCACATATAAACACTTGCTAGTATTTCATTTCACATGCAAAAACACTTTCTATAATTTCACCCGAAAACCTGTTTCGGTATCTAGTGAAATAAATTCCTGTGCTTGTTATTCTTTCCGGCATGAAACTTTTGCCCCAATTGGATCTCAGTGTCCCTTACGTGTGCCACCCTACGGTTCGCGAATAATGCAGACATGATCGAGACCCTTCTCCGATCAATAATCAGAAGCGGGACCTGGAGATCCATACTAACTCCCACACATTCAACGATGACTTTCCTATGATCGTCGGAACCTTTTACGCTAGTATCTTAATCCCTCTGTTTCACGATATATTACATGTCCGAGATTCGATCATCGGTATCTCCATACCTAGTTTGATCTCGTTACTGACATGCACTCTTTTCTCATTCCCGTGATATAACATTCTAGTGATCAAATCACTTGCTTGCAAGCTAACCAATGTGATATCACCGAGAGGGCCCAGAGTATATCTATCCATCATCGGGATGAACAAATTTCACTCTTGATCCATGATCCTCAACATAACACTTTAGTAGTTCTGAAGCCATCTTTATAATCACCCAATTACGGTTTGATGTTTGATGTCATAAAGAAACTCTTCCGGTGTTAGTGATTGACAAGATCTCATGGTCTAAGGATTAGGATCACTTCGTAAGTTGTTATAGCAATATAAACTCAATGACTTTTATCGTAATGCTATACTTCGGATGAATTTTCATCACATCATTACACTAATGTTGTGATCTCGTTATTAACAACATCCAATGTCTATGATCAGGAAACCTTGATCATCTTGTTAATCAACGAGCTAGTTTATGAGAGAGGCATAACTAGGAACTTTTTGTTTGCTTATTAAACACACATGTATTAACGTTTCCGTATTAATACAATTATATCATGCGAAATAAACATCTATCATATACTTGGAATACACATAATAAACACTTTATTATTGCCTCTTAGGGCATATTCCCTTCAGTCTCCCACTTGCACTAGAGACAATAATCTAGTTACAAAGTGATGTATCTAACACCCATGGAGTTCTGGTGTTGATCATGTTTTGATCTAGGGAGAGTTTTAGTCAACGGATCTGCTACATTGAGATCCGTATGTACAAATCTTTATATCTCCACCCTTGACATGTTCATGGAACCGGCGCTTAATATGCTTGGAATACTTGTGAGACCTTGGTTCTTTGGCATTGGCAATGGCACCATTGTTGTCACAATAGATCACCATTGGGTCCAACGCTCTTGCAATCACACCTAGTTCAGATATGAACTCCTTCATCCAAACTGCTTCCTGAGCTGCTTCCGAAGTAGCAACATATTCGGCCTCCGTTGTTGATCCCACCACCACAGGTTGTTTGGAGCTCCTCCAACTAACCGCTCCGCCATTCATGAGAAATACGTATCCGGATTGAGACATAGAGTCATCCGGATCGGTGTAAAAGCTAGCATCGACATAACACATAGCGACGAGCTCTTCTTCACCTCCGTATACAAGAAACATACCCTTAGTTCTTCGCAAGTACTTAAGGATGTTCTTGACCTCTTTCCAGTGTTCCGAACCTGGATCTAATTGGTACCTACTAGTCAAACTAATAGCATGTGCCACATCCGGTCTTGTACATAGCATGGCGTACATTATAGAGCCTATGTATGAAGCATAGGGAACTTTGTCCATTATCTCTCTTTCTTCTGCCGTAGCCGGACTTTGAGTCTTACTCAATGTCGTGCCTTGCAACATAGGTAAGAACCCCTTCTTACTTTCGTCCATTTCAAACTTCTTTAAAATCTTATCAAGGTATGTACTTTGCGATAGCCCTATTAGGCGCCTAGATCTATCTCTATAGATCTTTATGCCTAATATGTATGACGCTTCACCTAGGTCCTTCATTGAAAATTTGTAGTTTAGATAACTTTTAACACTGTTTAAAAGATCTATATCATTTCTGATCAATAATATGTCATCCACATATAATATCAGAAATGCCACATTGCTCCCACTCACTTTCTTTTAAATATAAGCTTATCCATAAGTTTGGAAAAATCCAAACTCTTTGATCACCTCATCAAAGCAGAGATTCCAACTTCGTGATGCTTGCTTCAATCCATAAATGGATCGCTAAAGCTTGCACACCTTGTTAGCATCCTTAGGATCGATAAAACCCTTTGGTTGTATCATATACAACTCTTATTCAACATTACCATTGAGAAACGCAGTTTTGACATCCATCTGCCATATCACATAATCGAAATATGCAGCAATTGCTAACATAATCCTAACTGATTTTAGCATCGCTACGGGAGAGAATGTCTCATCATAGTCAACTCCTTGAATTTGTCGAAACCCCTCTGCGACAAGTTGTAACACCCCAGTTCTAGCTAATTGTATATTAGGGTTTTGATTGTGCATTGCATGAGCATCATATTTGAAATTGTGCATTGAAGAAATATACAAAACCCTAAACCCTAGTTTCCTCTCTCTCTCAAAACAATTCAAAATGGTTTGAATTTCAAAAAGTATCAAAATATTTGGAGCCCAACCTGAGTAAAAGGGGGCCCATAGTATTTTAGATATTTTATAAACTCCCTGGTATTCTTGAAATACTCAAAACAGAAATGAATTTAAAAATATACAAACATAAATGCAAAACAGAAAAATAAAAGGGATTTGCAAAATAAAAACCAAGTCCTACCTATCTGGGCCGCAGCCCAACCTCTCCCTCTCTTCTATCCTGCCGCTCGCGCAGCACCTAGCAGCCCAGCTGCAGCCCACCGAAGCCCATGTCGCGTACCGCTTCGCCCTCATCGTCTTCGTCGACGACGGGAAGCTGCTCGCTGTCGCCGCTGCAGCCGCCCGATGCCGCCGGCTGCGCCACGATCCTCGCCGCCGCCTGGAGGAAGGATAAGACCGCCGAGAATGCCTCCCTCTCCCTTATCCTCTCACTCCCCCTAGCACTCTCTCCCTTTCTTCCCACGAGGTCCCGAAACCCTAGCCGGCCAGGCGCTGCTCGTCGTCGTCGCTCACGGCCTCCCCTCGCCATTTCGAGGCCGCCTTGAGCTCCTCCTTGCAGCCCTGATTCTTCTGGTCAAAGGACGCAGGCTTGGGAGCTCCCCGCTCGCCGGAATCGATGTTTTCTCCCAGAGCCTGACGACCTCCGCCGCTCGATTCACCGCCGCTCCGGCCACCGCCTTGCCTCGCCGTCAACACCAACCGCTTAGGGGTGAGCCTCTAGTGCTCATGCACCCTTCCACTCGTCCCCTCTCCTCTTGTTTCGTCTCGCCACCGTGGATCTCTGAGCGCCACCGTAGTTGTGCTCGTCGCTGGCGAGTTCCTCGACCAAATGGTCCAGCGCCGCTAGGTTTTGGCTCCTCGCACTCGCGCGCATCCAGCAACCCCATCCTCGCTTGTCCGCGCGCCCTCCTCCGCCGTCTGCCATCGTCGTCTGGCCCGTTGGCCGGCGAGCCGACGTGGCGCCCGTGTGGCGTCCACATGGTGCCTGCGTGGCCCTGGTCCCACTAGTCATCCTCTAGGGCTAGCTCCTGCCCCGATGACAGATGCCCATGTCCCCCTTTGCTTGCGTGGCTACTAAGGTGGCTCCGGGCCCCTCTGTCAGCCACTGTGGCTAGTTGTTACTGTGGTGTAAAAGGTTTAATCATTTGATTTAATAATTTCAGAATTTGAATAAAACTTGTAAAATTCATAACTTATTATTTATAAGTCAGAAAAATATAAATAATATATCAAAATGTTCAGAAAAATGAGAACTATCTATTTAAGCTATAATCATGCATTGTTAATCAACTTTCATGACAAGTTTAATTAGAAGAACAAATGCACCCCTCTCATATGTTTCGGAGTTTTCCCGATCAGGGTTTATACCACTCGAAACCCTGATTAATTTGTCAAGCATGTTTTAGGGTTTCAATTCAATGCAATTCAACTTGTCATATCATCACCATTGCTTGAGAATTGCATCGATGCCATGTGTTGATTGTTTCCCTCTCTTTTCGGTGTTTTGGTTCTTCCCGGTAGAATACGAGATCGAGATCGAGATCGAAGACCGAGGACAACACCATAGAAGATCGAAGATCGTCGAACAATACTTGACCAACTATACTAGGTCAAGTACAAGTCTCCCGAAGATCTGCTTATTGGTTATCAACGGGCAAAGGCAAGCATAGCCCTACCATGATATAATCCTATGATTTCGAAAGCATTTCAATTCCTGCCATGATGCATACCATTCTACTGTGGTATTTTATCAATAGATAGAGTATCCTATCTATTGCATACTTCCTTGAGCTTATATTACATGATCCACAGCTCCTAGCATAACTAGGTTTGGCTTGTGTGCACTGCTAGAGCTCTTATTTGTGTCTCCTTAGCCCTGCATAGCTTTCAGTTCTGGTCCATCCAGATGATGTATCAGATGCAGATAATCTGGTATGACAGGAGAACGTGATGAGATGAGATAGGTGATATGAGATTAAACATGCTAAGGCTTGTATGGGAGGCCGCGGTGGGATGTGGTTTTTATAGTCCCATGCTCTCCACCACTAGGAACTGAGTTCTTGCCTTTGGAACCGAGACGAGCGTACAGCCACACGGGTCTTGGGAACCCCGCGCCAGATTAACTTGCCTAGTAGATTCCATGAGTCACATAGTTCGGGCGTTCCATTTGACATATGCATAGAAAACCGTTTGAAAGATTTGCCGGGTGCAGGTGCATTCATAACAGGTAGGTATGCGTGGACCGGGTTGCTTGGGGTCGATGGAGACCCTGTTAACCACCCTCGCCTCACATCTTTAAGTACCGGCTTCGGGATTTGACCCGTTACGGCGGAACCATACTTATTGCGTGACTCATGGTCTCGGCGAAATCAAGGTAAAGGTCCTGTCTAACCACCCTCTGTCGGCCTTCCAAGGAAGAGGGCTCATCTAGTGGCATTAAGAGAAGGTTAGTACGTGTGGGTAAAGTTGTACACCCCTGTAGGGTAATAATATTTTCAAAAAGCCATGTTCACGGTTATGAACGCTTGGTGACCAGATTCTAAGATCATAGAGAACTATAACCAAATCGTAAAACTTCGCTGATCAACATGTGCTTAAGGATGCTTCCTCATGGGTACGATGGGGTGATCCTAGTTCAGGAGATGATGGTGATTCAGTGGATATCAAAAGATGATGATCAGTACTTTGGAGACGTCGCTCTCTTATCCCCTTTTAAAATACTCTGATTAGACGATCTTCTTCTCTCTCTTGTTTTATAAACAAAAGTGGCTTTATGCAAAACAACTCCACCAGCCATAAGTATTGCGGAGTACACCCTGTACTCACCCTTGCTTTGTTGATACTTTTGGCAGAGTAAGTGTTCCCCTGAAGACGAGTTCCGTACTACATCGACATCGACGAGTAGCTTGGGGTTCCCGGCTGGCAGCCTGGAATCTGTGGGCTGGGATGTCATCGTTATGCTTCAGGCCTCTTAGGCCATTTGTTAAGTTTGCTATACCTAATAGCATAATTTTCCTTTCGTTGTTAAATGTTTGTGGTCAGTGACCTCTGATTGTAATAATTTGGTTCTCTGCTCAGCTATGAGCTTGCTATAATAATTTTTGTGTCGTAGGGTCACGACCATGTTACCGATTCTTCACTGGATATTCTCGAGCTCAAGGTTAAGCTTATTTCAGATGGATGTCTAGGATTTGTTTAGCCCTGATCCCGAGGGTGTCACAGGTTTTGGTATCAGCCCAAGCTTGTAATATATGTAATTAGTACCTAAGTATTGCATGCATGTGTTAAACTCAATAAAATATTGCATGTGATCAAGTGTGTGAACCAAAGAACAAGTGCAAAGCCTAAACCCTAGTCTTTCCCCCTCTTTTTGGAATCCATTCAATATGGTGTTTGAATTTTGAAAAGTACAAAAATAGTGGAGCCCAAATAGTGTCAAAGGGCCCCACATTGTTTTCATTATATTTACAATGTCATGGTATTTTGAAATATCTAAAATAGTATCCAAAATCATTATATAAAAGAGAGAAAAGGAATGTAGGAAATAGAAAAAAAGATCTGTCTAAAAAAAATAAGCAATCCAGCGCCTCTGGGCCGTGGCCCAAGTCCCTCTCTTCTCTCTGCCGCTCGCGTCCAGTAGCCACCAGCCGCAGCCGGCCCACGCGCAGCCCAGCGCGGCTGAGTACCGCTTCGCCGCCCTTTCGTCGTCTTCCTCCTCGGGAGGAAGCAGCTGGGTGTCGCCGGTGCCTCCGTCGATCCCCGCCGCCTCCTTCTGGCCATCCGTCGAGCCCCGAGCGAGGATAAGAATGGCGCGGCCACGTCCCCGTCGCCCTCATCCACTCTCCCCCTCTCCAGCGACCCCTCACTCTCGTTCCCCTCGCGGACCCGAAACCCTAGCTCCGACGATCCCGCCGACCCCGACCTCCTCGTGCCCTGCCGATGACGCCATAAGCTTCTCTGTGCTTCGAAGATCATCCCTGCAGAAGGAATCGAGACAGGGCGCTATGAATCGACCGCTTCGGGTCATCTTCTCCACCTCAGGTCGCCGTCTCCGTCGATGTTGCCGACGCCGCTCGACCTCCCCTTGCCCCAACGAACCCTCTGCACGCTTCCCGGTGAGCTAGTGGTTCCCCTGGACCCCCTCTTTTCCCTTCTCTTGCTCTGTATCTAGCTGTTGTCGTGTGCCGCCGTCGACCGCCACAGGAGCTCGCTGTTGGAGGTGCTCCGGTGGCCAATAAATAGAGGCACCGCCGCTATTAGGTTCGTCTCGCAGCGCTGGTTCGAGCAGCCCTAGTCGCACGCCGTAGTTCGCCCTCCTCCACCGTCTGCCACCGTCGTCTGGCCCATTGGCCGGCGAGCCAACGTGGCTCCTGCATGGCTTGCTTGCGTGGACTGACCCCACCCGTCAGCATCTCTGGCTAGAACCACCCCCAGTGAAAAATGTCTCTGACCCCGCCTGGCCAACGTTGTTGCTGAGGTGGCCAGAGGCCCACCTGTATGTGACTGTGGCTAGCCCGTCCTGCGGTGTAAAAAGTTTAAGTTTCTTTTATTTCCCGAAAAGTGTAATAAAAGGGTTTAATAATTTCAGAAATTGTTTTAAATATTGTAAATTCAATAACTTTTAATTTATAAGTCAGAAAAATACAAATAATATATCAAAATGTTCAGAAAAATGAGAACTATCTAGTAGAGCTATAATCATGAATTTTTAAGCAACTTGAATGACAAGTTTAATTAGAAGAACAAAATAACCCCTCACAAGTGATTCTGGAGTTTCAATGGTTAGGGTTTTCACCCCTCGGAACCCCGTTTAAGCTGTCAAGCATGCCTCAGGGTTTCATTTAAATGAAATTCAACTTGTCATATCATCATCCTTGTTTGAGCATTGCATCGATGCCATGTCTTGATTGTTGCCTTTCTTTCCGGTATTGGTTCTTCGCGATAGGATCCGAACCCGAAGCTGAAGTCAACAACATTGAAGATCCGTACCTGTCTACTGACGGACAAGGCAAGCGTATCCTCTCATTCTGAACCTATGTTTTATAAAGTATATTACTTTCTCGCTATGATGCACACGATTCCAATGTGGTCTTTTGTCAGTAGTTAGTGTTACCTATCTGCTGCATAGTTTCCCTGTTGTAGCCTTATACTCCTGATCCACTAATCCTAGCATACCTAGGTCTGTGCGGCTACTGGCTGCTGGACACGAGCGGCAGAGAGAAGAGAGGGAGTTGGGCCATGGCCCAGAGGCGCTGGATTGCTTATTTTCTTTTTTAGACAGATCTTTTTTTCTATTTCCTAAATTCCCTTTCTCTCTTTTATATAATGATTTTGGATACTGTTTTAGATATTTCAAAATACCAGGACTTTGTAAATGTAATGAAAACAATGTGGGGCCCTTTGACACTATTTGGGCTCCACTGTTTTGTACTTTTCAAAATTCAAACACCATATTGAATGGATTCCAAAAAGAGGGGGAAAGACTAGGGTTTAGGGTTTGCACTTGTTCTTTGGTTCACACACTTGATCACATGCAATATTTTATTGAGTTTAACACATGCATGCAATACTTAGGAACTAATTACATATATTACAAGCTTGGGCTATTACAGCTCTACCCCCCTTACAAGAATCTCGACCCGAGATTCCTAAGTTTTAGAGAAGAAGGCAGGGTACTCAGATCGTAGACGATCTTCTCGTTCCCATATTGCTTCATCCTCAGATTGATGAGACCACTGAACTTTCAGGAACTTGATGTTTTGGCGATGAGTTTTGTGCTCGGCTTCATCAAGGATACGAACAGGATACTCATGATAAGTCAGATTCTTTTGGAGATCAAGAGTTTGGTGATCAACACCACAGATAGGATCTTTGAAGCAACGCTTTAGTTGAGACACATGAAAGACGTCATGCACCTCAGGGAAGTTTACAGGCAACTCCAACTTATATGCGAGGTTACCTTGCCTGGACAGAACGCGAAAAGGACCAACGTAGAGAGGAGCTAGTTTGCCTTTGATACCGAAACGATGGACACCCTTCAGAGGAGTGACCCGGAGATAAGCTTGATCACCAACTTCATATTCAAAATGTTGATGGTGACGATCATGATAGCTTTTCTGGCGAGACTGAGCAGTTTTCAAACGATCTCGAACGATACGCACTTGATCTTCTACTTCCTGGATCATATCCGGACCAAAGAACTTTCTTTCGCCGGTTTCTAACCAGTTCAAAGGAGTACGACAGGTTCTTCCATATAAGAATTGGAAAGGTGCCTGTAAGGGTCCCAACCTTTAAATAAGGTAGAGTCCCCTGTGTTTACAATGCTAGTCCCTGGATCAATAGCTAGCATCCACAGTTAAGATGTAATATCAAGAAACAAAGGTCATAATATAACTTTATAACCAGGAATAACATAATTTTATTACATCTTACATAGCTCATTTGGCTATTACATTACATTGCAGCACAAAATCTATAAGCATGGGTCCTTCATCTTCAAAGTGCCACAGGAAAACATGTTGGTTGTAGACTTTGTAATCCTAATCATTCAATCTTCACTTAAAATCAAACAAACCTGCAACATTACAAGTTACAGCCACAAGGGTCAATACATTTGAATTGTATTGGCAAGTTTCACTACTATGTAGAATATAAGCGGATCCTATCATTACATGCATTTTTAGCTAAGTAGGGTTTGAGGCTCATTTGCAGAAGCAATAATTTATCTATCTTTTCAAATTGGTTTTGATCCTTTTGTCAAATCTCTTTATCAAAATCCCTTGAACTCCTTGGTAAATCCCCAAGTGTTCCAAGTCCTTTTCAAAAAAATATCTTGAGCTCCTTGGTACCCCCAAGTGCATCAAGTTTTATTAAAATCTCTTGAGCTCCTTGGTACCCCCAAGTGCATCAAGTTTTATCAAAATCTCTTGAGCTCCTTGGTACCCCCAAGTGCATCAAGTCTTTTGTTGTCACTTAAAAGTTTTTCTTTTAGAAATTGGAATGTCGAGATTTCCCATAGCTTCAAGCTTTAGTTGCTCAGTATTGTCCATAACCGGGGACACGGCTAAGTACTTAGATTTTATTATCTTCTGCAGAAGTTGTACACTTTAGCCACATGTCACACTCTCATCTTGTTGCCACCAGTGGCCGCTGGATTGGTACTCACCAAGATGGAGTACTGGCAGATTGAGAATGTGACGAAGTCTTTCAAGAGGGTCCTCCCATACACCATTGCTAGCTTGTCTTCAGTACCCATGTAGGATTCCAAGTTCCTCATTTTCAGTAACCTGAAGACAATGCATGGGTCTTCCCAATGTAGTTGACTAAGCCAGAGCCATAAGTAGCATGTGGTTGTACACGAAAGCCACAATTGGAGAAACATGTTCAATCTCTAAGTTCCTGGGTGGTTTTATTTTGGAGCACAACACAAAGAGATTGCCATAGACATGGTTCCTTTTGTTTCCACCTTCTCCAAAACTCAAAGTATGCTTGTCCACCCAGGTGGTTCATTGAGTCCTTGTTTTATTATATAAAAACACAAGTCCTTTTCTCAACTTCATAAAATCTCACATGTATCTCTTTTCAAAATATAGCATGGCTAAGCATGTAACAACTACATTGTTTTCACTAAGGAATATATAAGGTATCCTATTAGGATTTAGCATAGCATAAGTATAGAAATTCTTTTCATGCATGTTACAAAAATCCACTAAGTGTAATGAAAATAGTAGGACTTGGATGATAGTGTCAGTTGCCTTTTTGGTAGGGAATGCTGGTTCACTTCTTGATCTTGCTAGATTCACACTTTTCTAACTTCACTAAAAATCAATCAAGCAAACACCATATCAACTAGCATTCCAACCAAATAATCAAACAAACAAAACATCACACACATAAAATCATAGGAACTAAGTCATGCATGCAAGCATGCATAAGATAGTTTTATTTACAAAGGTGGTCTCCACTAGGTTCTAAACTTTTTAAGGTTCAAAGTGGTCATTTTCTAAAGTGGCAAAGTCATTTGCAAAAGGGTTTTGTCTATAAACCATTTTTAAATCCTTTCATTATTTTATGTGGTGGAAAATGTTTTTAGCAAGGCAACAACTTTATGTTGTTCACCAAATAAGTTCTTAATTCCCAAAACTTGGTGTTTAGGTCAGTAGGTTTGATCCAAATCATTTTCCCAAAGTTTTTATTCTAAAAATCATTTTCATAGCAAAATCGTTATTTTTATTTAGCTAGAAATGGGCTAAATCAATTAATCCATCCTAATATTTACCAAAATCATTTTTAAATCCACAAGTTGGTTCCTAGGGTCAGTAGGTTTACAACAAACCAATTTGCAAAGGTTTCAACCTCAAAATCAATTTGGAATAATTTTTCTAACCTAAACAAGCATACAAATGTTTCTGCAAAAACAAACAATCTAACATATACTTTTTACTAAACACATTGCATGGTTGGCTAGGGCTTGTTCTACTGATTCCATTGATATCAAGTTTGTAATTTTTGGACGTGTGGATCAAAAGTTATACCAATTACAAATTTGCATTCTAATCAGATCCAAAATCTGTTTTAAATCGAATTCAGTCCACGTGGCTATTTCTGATTGGACAATAACGGTTCGCGTGGATCAACAGATACAGGCCGTTGGATTAAAAGAGATCTGTGCGGCTCTGATCCTACGATACCCCTTCGATTAGTCAATCTATCGCAACGCTTGGATCTAAATCCTACGGTCCACAGCAACTCGACCAGGAACTGGCGGCGCTGCGCGGTGGCAGACGACGGCGACGGTCAGGCGGTGGCGCAATAGCAACTACAAGAAGCAAAGAACGAAGTGGGGATGCTCACCGTGATCGCAAGGACGTGGTGATGCTCGAGGCATGGTCGGTTGGTCGAGGGGCGCGCTGGCGTGGAAGTAATCGCTCGTCGGAGTGGGGAACGGTGTCGGGCGGCTCTGGTCGTGGTCGGAGGCGATGCTGTGGTTCACCCCGAAGCAAAACGAGGATGCGGTTAGATGCGCAAGATCAAGGCGAAGCTGCGTGCGTGAAGGAGAGGGTGCGGGGTGGTCGGTTCTTACCAGGGAACTTCGCCGGAGAGAGGCAGACGCGGCAGCGCGATCAGTGGTTGTCGAAGCCGACGCTCAGGGGCGCCCGTGGTTGAACGGAGGGCATAGGGGGAAACGTCAGAGGTTGGGGAGGGTGCCCGTGTGTTGGGAAGGTGATGGGAGGCAGTTGTTCGCCGGAATTGACTGGAGTTGCTCGTCGGAGCTGTGGCTGTGCTGCTTCGATTCAGGGCAGCCTAGGGGCAGAGAGGGGGAGCTATCTGGGGGAAAAGAGAGAGGGAACGCAGGCGGTTAAATGGGTGTGGTTACTGGAAGGAATCAAGGGCGTATTCATCGCTTATTCAACGCCGGCGTAAATGGCAGCAACGGCAGGGCGTCGTCTGCGCGAGGAAGAAGGAGTGAGCTGGCTGCGTGGGTCCTTGCTGTCAGCGAGGGAGTGTGGGGGAAGAAGGGGCCACTGGTCAGTCACTCTGCGGGTATGTGTTCAGGTGCGAAACGTTTTCTTCGGGAGAGAGAGGGAGTGGGCTAACTGGGATTGTTGGGCCTATTGGGTTGGGTCCGGTCTGTTTTCATTTTATTTCTTTCTGAATGTTTTATTCTTTTCCAATTCTGTTTTCTGTTTTGAATTTCAAACAACATTCAAACATTCAATTCACATCAAACTTTCACCAAACTTTGTATTGAGTTTTGGTTCTGTTTAACATAAACCAAAGTCCCATAAATAAAATAATATTTTTATTTTAGGGTCCATTATTAATTAAATAAATAGACCTTGTTTATTAATCAAAATAGGATTTGATTTATTTAAAATCCCATTTGAAATTTAAATATTTTCAGAATCAAATCAGTAGGTTTTATTTGAAAACATAAAATACTTGGAAAACTTGTTTTAAATAAATAAGTTTTGATGTTTAATTAAAATAGCAAAACCTTTATTTTTAATAAACTTGGATATTAAATCCTTTTTATTTTATTTAAATAAACCTTTACTATTTTCATCAAATAGAAATATTTTATTTCAAAGACTTGGCCAAGTTTTAATTTGGCTTATTTATATAATCCTTATTTAAATTTCTACCTTTTCATTTGAAAATAAATATTTTTACTAAAAGATTCAAAATAGTAATTCCAAATATTTTCCTTTATTAAATGTTTATCTTTTTAAATCCCTTTAGGATTTATCTTAATCAAAATAGGTTTGAAGGTTCCCTTTTGAATTCAAAAAGTTTCTTCTCACCCTGAAAATCAATAAAGTTTTATTTTATTCATTTATTTTTTTCACATTACAAGATTTGGAAAATCTTGGGATGTGACAGGCTACCACCGTTAAAATAAATCTCGTCCCGAGATTTGGGAAGGCTAGGGTTACAAGTTGGCTCAAAAGCATCTAGGGTACTACCACCCTTAAAAATTTCAAACAAAATTACATATTGGCCTTCTTGGGATCCTAGGGAAACTTCTCTGGGCAAACATCTGCATAGTGTCCTTTGTTTCCACTCTTGACTCATGGGCCAAGGTTGAGATCCTTCATAGGCTTGTTTAACTTGTTCTTCATCTTTTCTGGACAATTGCTTGCATAATGTCCTGGTTCTTTGCAATTGAAACAGTTGATATCTTTGAGTTCTTTACGTGTCTCTTGTGGACAAGTTGCTGCATAATGGCCTAGCTCTTTGCAGTTGTTGCACCACACTTGGCCAATTTCCTTATACTTCTGGTTCTCTGGGCATTCACTGGAATAGTGTCCCATTTCTTTACAACGATGACATTGCACATGGCTTTTGTCCTTCTTTTTCTTTTTGGGCTTCTCCAAAGCTAGGAGTGCATCTAGTTCATGTTGTTCATATGTTATCTGATAGGTAGGAATGTCTACATGTTTCTTGGACCTTCTATTGCTCTTTGGATAATTCATATGCCCTTTCTTTGGTCCTTTGAATTGGGTTGTTTTGCTTGGAGGTATAAGTGGACCTTTTCCTTTGTCATCAACCTTCTTGGTAGACTTGGATCCTTCTTGATTGTTTGCAATCATTTGTTGCACTCCACCTTGTTTCTTTTGTTCAACTATGGAATAGATGGTGCATTGGATAGGAACATGGTTGTTTCCTTCACATAGGTAGCAAGTAGCTTGAGAGGTGGGACATTGGCCTACTGGATGTTTCTCTTCACAGTTGGGGCATTGATCTCCATGCTCCTTGGAAGTGTGATCCTTGTCTCCACAAATAATGCAAGCTGGGGCTCCATCTAGAATAACATTTCTGTCATCCTTGTTGTTACAAACTCTTTTGGAATAGTTGTCTTCCATGTTGATCATTTGATCTGTCACCTTAAGCATCAATTGGGCTTAAGTTTCCAAAAATCCTTGCAGGGTTGGATCTTCCCCACTGGTGTTGGCTATGAATTGAGCTGTTATTTGGTTCAACTGGTTTTGGGTTGCTATGAGCTCTTTCATGTTGTCCCCTTGGTTGGTGTTGGTGTCATCAACCTTGATGTTGGAGTCTCTTGGAGTAGTCATCTGTTTGGGTGGAATGGAGATTAGAATAGACAAAATATTTCTAAGGAAATAATCCTAATCACACACATCACTATTCACACAAGCAATGTGCAAGCATTCACAAACAACTTTTCACTCAAACAACAAAGTTCAAGCACATACTTGGGCAACAAAATATTTTTGTTACACCACATAAGTTGGTGTGTTTGTCTTAACTAAAATATGGTAGTCCATCTACATGGTTCACTTGTGATCTTTCCATCCTTCTTGGTTGATTCCTTCTTGCATGAGATCATGGTTTCCTTGAGAAAAACTCTTGGTTACAATACCTCAAGTGAGGTGAACTCCTTCTAATTTTTGCATTTCCTTAGTCTCCATATCTTGAGCAAGATTTCCTTGTCTCACTTGTAGTCCTTAGTGGTATCCAAGATTGAAATCCTTGGTGAAAATGCTGAAGATGTTGAAGTCATTAGAGTAGAAGATGTTGAAGTCATTAGAGTTGATGAAGTCCTTTGCACATGGTGTAGTCTTGGGCCATGGGGTAGGTTTTTCCATCAAGTTGAAATAGAAGAGATGTAGAGTTGAAACCAAAATGGTTGAGGAAAGAGTTTACAAGTTTGTTTGTAAATAAATTTGGAACAAATACAACTCCTATTTTCCTAAGGGTTTTTGTCCAATCCTAGGTTTACAAATCCTACAGGAAACACAATGCTCTGATACCATCTGTAAGGGTCCCAACCTTTAAATAAGGTAGAGTCCCTTGTGTTTACAATGCTAGTCCCTGGATCAATAGCTAGCATCCACAGTTAAGATGTAATATCAAGAAACAAAGGTCATAATATAACTTTATAACCAGGAATAACATAATTTTATTACATCTTACATAGCTCATTTGGCTATTACATTACATTGCAGCACAAAATCTATAAGCATGGGTCCTTCATCTTCAAAGTGCCATAGGCAAACATGTTGGTTGTAGACTTTGTAATCCTAATCATTCAATCTTCACTTAAAATCAAACAAACCTGCAACATTACAAGTTACAGCCACAAGGGTCAATACATTTGAATTGTATTGGCAAGTTTCACTACTATGTAGAATATAAGTGGATCCTATCATTACATGCATTTTTGGCTAAGTAGGGTTTGAGGCTCATTTGCAGAAGCAATAATTTATCCTATCTTTTCAAATTGGTTTTGATCCCTTTGTCAAATCTCTTTATCAAAATCCCTTGAACTCCTTGGTAAATCCCCAAGTGTTCAAGTCCTTGTCAAAAAAATCTATTGAGCTCCTTGGTACCCCCAAGTGCATCAAGTTTTATTAAAATCTCTTGAGCTCCTTGGTACCCCCAAGTGCATCAAGTTTTATAAAAATCTCTTGAGCTCCTTGGTACCCCCAAGTGCATCAAGTCTTTTGTGGTCACTTAAAAGTTTTTCTTTTAGAAATTGGAATGTCGAGATTTCCCATAGCTTCAAGCTTTAGTTGCTCAGTATTGTCCATAACCGGGGACACGGCTAAGTACTTAGCTTTTATTATCTTCTGCAGAAGTTGTACACTTTACCCACATGTCACACTCTCATCTTGTTGCCACCAGTGGCCGCTGGATTGGTACTCACCAAGATGGAGTACTGGCAGATTGAGAATGTGACGAAGTCTTTCTAGAGGGTCCTCCCATACACCATTGCTAGCTTGTCTTCAGTACCCATGTAGGATTCCAAGTTCCTCATTTTCAGTAACCTGAAGACAATGCATGGGTCTTCCCAATGTAGTTGACTAAGCCAGAGCCATAAGTAGCATGTGGTTGTACACGAAAGCCACAATTGGAGAAACATGTTCAATCTCTAAGTTCCTGGGTGGTTTTATTTTGGAGCACAACACAAAAAGATTGCCATAGACATGGTTCCTTTTGTTGCCACCTTCTCCAAAACTCAAAGTATCCTTGTCCACCCAGGTGGTTCATTGAGTCCTTGTTTTATTATATAAAAACACAAGTCCTTTTCTCAACTTCATAAAATCTCACATGTATCTCTTTTCAAAATATAGCATGGCTAAGCATGTAACAACTACATTGTTTTCACTAAGGAATATATAAGGTATCCTATTATGATTTAGCATAGCATAAGTATAGAAATTCTTTTCATGCATGTTACAAAAATCCACTAAGTGTAATGAAAATAGTAGGACTTGGATGATAGTGTCACTTGCCTTTTTGGTAGGGAATGCTGGTTCACTTCTTGATCTTGCTAGATTCACACTTTTCTAACTTCACTAAAAATCAATCAAGCAAACACCATATCAACTAGCATTCCAACCAAATAATCAAACAAACAAAACATCACACACATAAAATCATAGGAACTAAGTCATGCATGCAAGCATGCATAAGATAGTTTTATTTGCAAAGGTGGTCTCCACTAGGTTCTAAACTTTGTAAGGTTCAAAGTGGTCATTTTCTAAAGTGGCAAAGTCATTTGCAAAAGGGTTTTGTCTATAAACCATTTTTAAATCCTTTCATTATTTTATGTGGTGGAAAATGTTTTTAGCAAGGCAACAACTTTATGTTGTTCACCAAATAAGTTGTTAATTCCCAAAACTTGGTGTTTAGGTCAGTAGGTTTGATCCAAATCATTTTCCCAAAGTTTTTATTCTAAAAATCATTTTCATAGCAAAATCATTATTTTTATTTGGCTAGAAATGGGCTAAATCAATTAATCCATCCTAATATTTACCAAAATCATTTTTAAATCCACAAGTTGGTTCCTAGGGTCAGTAGGTTTACAACAAACCAATTTGCAAAGGTTTCAACCTCAAAATCAATTTGGAATAATTTTTCTAACCTAAACAAGCATACAAATGTTTCTGCAAAAACAAACAATCTAACAGATACTTTTTACTAAACACATTGCATGGTTGGCTAGGGCTTGTTCCACTGATTCCATTGATATCAAGTTTGTAATTTTTGGACGTGTGGATCAAAAGTTATACCAATTACAAATTTGCATTCTAATCAGATCCAAAATCTGTTTTAAATCGAATCCAGACCACGTGGCTATTTCTGATTGGACAATAACGGTTCGCGTGGATCAACAGATACAGGCCGTTGGATTAAAAGAGATCTGTGCGGCTCTGATCCTACGATACCCCTTCGATTAGTCAATCTATCGCAACGCTTGGATCTAAATCCTACGGTCCACAGCAACTCGACCAGGAACAGGCGGCGCTGCGCGGCGGCAGACGTCGGCGACGGTCAGGCGGTGGAGCTACGGCAACTACAGGAAGCAAAGAACAAAGTGGGGATGCTCACCGTGATTGCAAGGACGTGGTGATGCTCGAGGCCTGGTCGGTTGGTCGAGGGGCGCATTGGCGTGGAAGTAATCGCTCGCCAGAGTGGGGAACGGTGTCGGGCGGCTCTGGTCGTGGTCGGAGGCGATGCTGTGGTTCATCCCGAAGCAAAACGAGGATGCGGTTAGATGCGCAAGATCAAGGCGAAGCTGCGTGCGTGAAGGAGAGGGTGCGGGGTGGTCGGTTCTTACCAGGGAACTTCGCCGGAGAGAGGCAGACGCGGCGGCACGGTCAGTGGTTGTCGAAGTCGACGCTCAGGGGCGCCCGCGGTTGAACGGAGGGCACATGGGGAAACGTCAGAGGTTGGGGAGGGTGCCCGTGTGGTTGGGAAGGTGAGGGGCGGCAGTGGTTCGCCGGAATTGACTGGAGTTGCTCGTCGGAGCTGTGGTGGTGCTGCTTCGATTCAGGGCAGCCTAGGGGAAGAGAGGGGGAGCTATTTGGGGGAAAAGAGAGAGGGAACGTAGGCGGTTAAATGGGTGTGGTTACTGGAAGGAATCAAGGGCGTATTCATCGCGTATTCAACGCCGGCATAAATGGCAGCAACGGAAAGGCGTCGTCTGCGCGAGGAAGAAGGAGTGAGCTGGCTGCGTGGGTCCTTGCTGTCAGCGAGGGAGTGTGGGGGAAGAAGGGGCCACTGGTCAGTCACTCTGCGGGTATGTGTTCAGGTGCGAAACGTTTTCTTCGGGAGAGAGGGAGTGGGCTAACTGGGCTTGTTGGGCCTATTGGGTTGGGTCCGGTCTGTTTTCATTTTTTTCTTTCTGAATGTTTTATTCTTTTCCAATTCTATTTTCTGTTTTGAATTTCAAACAACATTCAAACATTCAATTCACATCAAACTTTCACCAAACATTGTATTGAGTTCTGGTTCTGTTTAACATAAACCAAAGTCCCATAAATAAAATAATATTTTTATTTTAGGGTCCATTATTAATTAAATAAATAGACCTTGTTTATTAATCAAAATAGGATTTGATTTATTTAAAATCCCATTTGAAATTTAAATATTTTCACAATCAAATCAGTAGGTTTTATTTGAAAACATAAAATACTTGGAAAACTTGTTTTAAATAAATAAGTTTTGATGTTTAATTAAAATAGCAAAACCTTTATTTTTAATAAACTTGGATATTAAATCCTTTTTATTTTATTTAAATAAACCTTTACTATTTTCATCAAATAGAAATATTTTATTTCAAAGACTTGGCTAAGTTTTAATTTGGCTTATTTATATAATCCTTATTTAAATTTCTACCTTTTCATTTGAAAATAAATCTTTTTACTAAAAGAATCAAAATAGTAATTCCAAATATTTTCCTTTATTAAATGTTTATCGTTTTAAATCCCTTTAGGATTTATCTTAATCAAAATAGGTTTGAAGGTTCCCTTTTGAATTCAAAAAGTTTCTTCTCACCCTGAAAATCAACAAAGTTTTATTTTATTCATTTATTTTTTTCACATTACAAGATTTGGAAAATCTTGGGATGTGACAGTGCCATTTCTATACTGGACTGATAACTGTTGTTGTAGGAGAATTCAGCAAAAGTAAGGCATTTCTCCCAGTTCTTGCCAAAAGATATGACACACGCTCTAAGCATGCCTTCAAGGATTTGATTCACTCTTTCGGTTTGACCACCGGTGCTAGGATGATAGGTTGTGCTGAAGGAGAGGCGAGTTCCCATAGCAGCTTGGAAGGTTGTCCAGAACCTTGAGGTGAACAAACTCCCTCGGTTAGAGACGATTTTCTTTGGAATCCCATGAAGAACAACTATTCGAGAGATGTATAGATCTGCTAACTGACTAGCATTGATATTCTCACGAACAGGTAGAAAGTGAGCAACCTTGGACAGATAGTCAACGATTACCCAGATGGCATCATTTCCTTTCTGAGTCTTGGGAAAGCCAGTGCTGAAATCCATACCAACATCATCCCATTTCCACTCGGGTATCTTATGTGGTTGCAGGAGACCAGCGGGTCTTTGGTGCTCAGCTTTGACGCAACGACAAATGCCACATTCAGCAACGAAACGAGCGATATCCTTCTTCATACCAGACCACTAGAATCTTTGACGAAGATCCCGATACATCTTGGTACCTCCAGGGTGGATAGAAAGAGGTGATTCATGTGACTCTTGGAGAATTAAGCCATCAATTTTGTTCTCTTTGGCACTACCAGATGGTCACCAAAGTAAACAGTACCTTGTTTATCAATAGAGAAACACTTAGCAACTCCGCTAGCAATGTTCCCTTTGATCTCAGCAATTTCAGAGTCATGTTTCTGAGCAAGCTTGATGTCATCCTCTATAGAGGACTTCACTTCAAGAGTAGAAAGGAATCCACGAGGAACTACTTCAAGATTCAATCGAGCAAATTCCTCATGAAGAGAAGGTTGAGATTGTATGATCATCAGGGTGTTGCAATAAGATTTACGGCTCAGCGCATTAGCAACGACATTGGCTTTGCCAGGTTGATAGTTGAGACCCAAATCATAGTCCTTGATGAGTTCCAACCATCTTCTTTGCCTGAGATTCAAATCAGGTTGTGTGAAAAGATACTTCAGACTCTGATGATCCGAGTATAACTCGCAACGACTACCGAGAAGGTAATGTCGCCATTGCTTAAGAGCATGAACAACAGCTGCAAGATCAAGATCATGAGTTGGGTAGTTGTTCTCATGTGGTTTTAGCTGACGGGAGGCATAAGCCACCACATGCCCATCTTGCATTAGCACACATCCGAGACCTTGGTGAGAAGCATCGCAGAAGACTACAAAGTCTTTGCTAGTGTTTGGGAGAACTAACACCGGTGTAGTGGTTAACTTGGTTTTTAACATCTGGAAACTTTATTCAGCCTTATCAGACCATTTGAACTTCTTATCTTTCTTAAGAAGATCAGTCATTGGCTTTGCAATCCTAGAGAAGTTCTCGATGAATCGACGGTAATAACTAGCCATCCCGAGAAAGCTTCGGACATCCTTGACGGATTTAGGAGACTCCTAGTCAAGGATAGTTTCGACCTTGTCGGGGATAACATCAACTCCTTGAGAAGAAACCACATGACCAAGGAATACGAGCTCTTGTAACCAGAACTCACATTTGGAAAACTTTGCATAGAGACGATGTTCTCGAAGTTTTATTAACACCAAACGAAGATGTTCGGCGTGCTCTTCTTCAGTCTTGGAATAGACCAGAATATCATCGATGTAAACCATGACGAACTTGTCAAGATACTCCATGAAGACAGAGTTCATGAGCCGCATGAAAGTGGCTGGAGCATTGGTAAGACCAAAGGACATGACTGTATACTCGTAAAGACCATAATGAGTGGTGAAAGTAGTCTTTGGAATATCTTCCTTACGGATCTTTATCTGGTGATACCCTGACCTTAAATCCATTTTGGAAAAGATAGTGGCGCCACTTAACTGATCAAAGAGATCGTTGATCCTAGGGAGAGGATACTTGTTCTTGATAGTCACAGCATTGAGTGGGCGATAATCCACAACCAGACGCGGTATGTTGGTATCCCGCTTCTTGACAAAAATGGTAAGACATCCCCAAGAATATGTGCTGGGCTGAATGTATTCTTTTCCTTCTAACTCCTCTAATTTCTTCTTCAACTCCAAAATCTCTAACGGAGGTAGAACTTCAAGAGCATACAACTCTGCTTCAGGAATATAAACAGCTGAAGGAGATAGTGACCCTATGGTCCAATACTTGACTGTTATGCATGCAGGACTAGTCAGAGTCACAGACTTGGTTGTACAATAAAGAATAGCTTGATAACGGGTCAACCAGTCCATGCCCAAAATGATGTCAATATTTAGTTGACTTGAGGGCGATCAAAGAAGTGGGGAAAAGTTGAAATGCAACTTCGATTAGATTCCCATGACTAAACATGTTGGAACACCACCTAGAACCAGGAGACTGAGCTAGCAGAGGAACAGATAACCCCTCAAAACTTATCTCATGCATTTGAGCAAAATCTTGTGAGAGGAATGAATGCGATGCTCCAGAATCAAACAAAACTTTAGCTGGAATTTGATTGATACGAAGCGTACCCATGATGACGCTTGGATCTTCCTGAGCCTCCTCAGCAGAGATATGGTTCAGGCGACCTTTTCCAGCACCTTGGTACTTATCATTCTTCTTTGATGGTTGTGTCTTCTCAGCAGCACTCTTTTGAGGATAGTCTCTTGCATAATGGCCATGCTGGAGACAATTGAAACATATGAGGCCTGATCCAGTACCAGCAGCAGGATAATTTGATCCACCAGCATTGTTTGGAGTAGCATTCGGACGAGGTGCATATCCATAAGCCCTTGGAGTATAAGGAACACGTGGCACAACACTTTAAGGCATGAAGACACGACGCTTCTTATTACCAGAACCAG
This sequence comes from Avena sativa, assembly GCA_916181665.1. Lineage (NCBI taxonomy): Eukaryota > Viridiplantae > Streptophyta > Magnoliopsida > Poales > Poaceae > Avena > Avena sativa. Next base: position 343,287,701 of record OV702280.1, on the reverse strand, counting down.
CCTTGTTGTACCCCTCCTGAGGATGCTTACGATTTTCTTCATACTCCACCTTTCCACTCTCGGCTTTCATAGCCTTATTAACAAGACCTTTTAAATTAACAAAGTCCATGAGATGGATATCACGACGAACCTCAGGATCGAGTCCCTTGCGGAACAGAACTTGCTTCTTAGCATCAGTGGAGACCTCTTCAGTAGCATAGCAGGCAAGACGATTGAAGTTGCGCTGGTAATCACACACGGAACCAGTGCCCTGCTTCAGCTTGAGGAACTCCTCCCTATTTTGATCCATCAAACCCTCCGGAATATGATAATCTTGAAAGGCTTCAGTGAACTCTTGCCATGTAACAACATGTTGAGCTTCTTGCATAGCCAAGAAATTTTCCCACCAGGAATTAGCTGCTCCCTCCAGATGATAGGCAGCAAAGGTCTGTTGGAGATATGCCCTAGAGGTAATAATAAATGTAGTTATTATTATATATCTTTGTGTTTATGATAAATGTTTACATTCATGCTATAATAGTATTAACAAGGAAACCATTAATACTTGTGTGATTTGTAAACTTAATTTGAAGTCCCTAGTATGGCCTCTATATTTCACTAGCTTGTTGGTTGATTGATGATGTGGTTTCTTTGTCATGAACATTGAGATGTTATCAACAACAAGATCATATCGTTAGGAGAATGATATGGTGGACATACTCCTATAGACAAGCGTAGCATAAAGATCAAGTCATTTCAATAGTTCAATTGCTATATGCTTTCTGATACATAGTAACCTAATTCCTTCGACCATGAGATCATGCATATTGCCTTTACTGGATGGATGCTTTGATGTCATCAAACACCACACCGTAACAGGGTGGCTATAAAAGTGGCATTGGGTGTTCGGAAAGTATTGGTTGAAACACATGGATCAAGAGTGGGATTTGTCCATCCACATGACGGATAGATATTCTCTGGGCCCTCTCGGTGAAATGTCATCCAATTAGCTTGCAAGCATGTGACTTGGTCACAAGGGATCACATATCACGGGAACGAGAAAAGAGTACTTATCAGTAACGAGGTTGAACTAGGTATGCAGAGATACCGACGATCATGACCTCGGATAAGTAACATATCGTGAGACAAAGGGAAATTGGTATCGTATGTAAGTGGTTCATTCGATCGCAAAGTAATCGTAGAAATATGTGGGAGCCATATGAATTTCCAGATTCCTCTATTGGTTATTGTTCGGAGAAGTGTCTCGATCATGTCCGCATAATTCACGAACCGTAGGGAGACACACTTAAGGATTCGACGTTGTTTGAGTAGTTATGGTATTATGAGAAAGAGACCGAATGTTGTTCGGAGTCTCGGATGGGATCCGGGATATCACGAGGTGATCCGGAATGGTCCGGAGAATAAGATTCATATAAGGAAAGTCCCATTTCGGAGTTGGGGAATGGTTCCGGTGTTTTCATCGGGAACATTCTAGAAGGTCCCGGAATGTCCGGCACTCCGGGGGGGGAAGGGGTACATGAATGTGTCATTGCAAGATGGAATGATTGCATCATGTACTAAGTGTTCTCGCTGTCCAAAATAAAGGGTTTATTTAATTCCTAAATTGGAAAAGTCAAACGGCTAGTTTGAAAGTCAAACTGCCAGTTTTGGAAAGTGGGAAGAGGAGGAGAAGAGGAGACCGACTTGGGGAAGGAGTCCCCAAGCCGGCGGCCAGCCCTAGGCCGAGTTGGGGAGGGACTCCCTCCCTCCCCTAGCGCGCCAGCCCTCCCACCTATAAAGGGAGGGGCAGGGCTCCCCTCCCAAAACACACAAGTTCCTATCCTCTAAACTAGAAACTAGACCTAGACCCCGGTTTAGAGCTGTTTCGGTTTAGAGCCTTCTAATTGGTTTAGAGCCCTCTAATTGGTGTGTCTAATTACTAGACCACTAATAGCCTCTCTCATAAGCTCCACCATACTCGCACCGGCTTAAGGCGAAGCCCTGCGGGATCTCCCCTCTACCTCCGGTACCACGCCGTTGTGCTGCCGGAATCGCGAGGAGAGTGCTACAACCTCCGCTGCCTGCTGGAACAAGGGAGAGGAAGGTCTTCGTCGAGTACCGAACGTGTGACCGACTGCGGGAGCGCTGCGGGAACGCGGCGCCGGAAGGATCGTCTACGCGATCTTGAGATCGGAAAGAGTACGACTACATCACCCACGAGAATCTGCTCTCGTTAAACACTTTGGAATCTTCGAGGGTGAGTTATTCCATCGACTCGTTGCTACAATCTAGTAGATAGATCTTGGCTTGTTTGTTTGTATGCGATAGAAAATTTTTGTTTTCCATGCTACGAACCCCTACAGTGGTATCAGAGCCGTGTCTATATGTAGATCTGTTGCACGAGTAGAACACAATGGTCATTGTGGGCGTTGATGCTTTTATTGTAGATTGCTTTTTGTGTACTTTGCATCTTGCGGTATGTTGGGATGAAGCGGCCCGGGCTAACCTTACATGACATCGTTCATGAGACTTGCTCCACGCTTGACATGCAACTCGTTTTGCATAAGTGGCTTTGCGGGTGCCTGTTTCTCCTAGCATAGTAAAGATCCAATTTACAACGGGTGATCAACAATGCTAGTATCAATGTTGTGGTTCTTGTTCGTAAGTTAGAACGACACTTATGGAAAGCCCCAAACCACGTAAAATATGCAAAGAAAGTAGAAGCGTCTAACTTTGTTTTGCAGGGGTGTGCAGTGATGTGATATGGCCATGATTGTGATTATATTTGATGTATGCAATGATCCTTATTGTAAGTTGGCAACCGGCAGGAGCCATATGGTTGTCTTTAATTTCTGTTAAGGCCTGCGTGTCTATTCAAAATAGTTGTAATAGTTGAAGTTGGCGGACGACAACCATGAAGAAGCGTCATTGACCTTGATGCTATGCCGGTGATGATGGAGATCATGTTCGTGCTTGAAGATGGAGATCGGAAGCACAAAGAAGAAAGGCCATATCATATCACATATTATGAATTGCATGTGATGTTAATCCTTTATGCATCTTGTATTGCTTAGTAGACGACGGTAGCATTATAAGATGATCCCTCATGCACATAAATTTCAAGTTCTAAAAGTGTTCACCCTTAGTATGCACCGTTGCCAAAGCTTGCTGCTTCGAAGCACCACGTGATGATCGGGTGTCTTTGATTCCGCGGGTGACTACAACGTAAGCAAGCCAGATTTGCTTATGCGGAAGCTAAGGTTTGATCTTGACGAGCCTAGCATGTACAGACATGGCCTCAGGAACACGGATCGCCGAAAGGCAAAGCATGAATCATATAGTAGATATGATGAACATGATGATTGTTCGCCATTAAAACTATATCAGCTCTCGTGATGATCGGTGTTGATGTAGTGGATTTGGTTCGTGTGATCACTAAAACAATGTGAGGGATGTTGTTTTGAGTGGGAGTTCACCTAGTTTAATTTCATTAATTAATTTGAACTCAATTTGTCATAAACTTAGTCTAAACTATTGCAAATATGTTGTAGATCAATGGCAGCCCCTACCATCAATTTTAATGCGTTCCTAGAGAAAGAAAAGTTGAAAAACAATGGAAGCAACTTCGCGGATTGGTTCCGCAATTTGAGGATTGTCCTCACAGCTGGTAATTTGACCTATGTGCTGGATGCACCGCTAGGTGACCCACCTGCAGCTGATGCTACCGATGAAGTAAAGAATGTTTACCTCGCTCGGAAGAATCAGTACTCCATAGTTCAGTGTGCTATCTTGTATGGTTTAGAATCGGAGCTTCAGAAAAGGTTTGAAGAGTCAGATCCATATGATATTGTCGAGGATCTCAAATTAATCTTTGAGACTCATGCGGCAATTGAAAGTTATGAAGCTTCTGAAAAGTTCTTTAACTGCAAGATGGAAGAGGGTAGCTCCGTCAGTGAGCATGTGCTTAAAATGTCTGGGCACGCAAATAAACTTCAAAGTTTGGGTATAGTGATTCCTAATACTTTGGGAGTTTACCGCATCCTCCAATCACTACCACCAAGTTACAAGAACTTTGTGATGAACTACAACATGCAGAACATGAACAAAGAGTTGCCAGAACTATTTGCTATGTTAAAATCTGCAGAAGTGGAGATCAAGAAAGAGCACCAAGTGTTGATGGTCAATAAGACCACCAAATTCAAGAAAGGCAAGTCTAAGGGACACTTCAAGAAGGGTGGTAAGAAAGTTACCACGCCGACGAAGAGGACCAAGGCTGGACCCAAGCCTGATACTGAGTGCTTTTACTGCAAGGGAGAAGGTCACTGGAAGCGGAATTGCCCAAGGTACTTGGCGGATTTGAAGAACGGCAACATCAAGAAGAAAGGTATATCTGATATACATGTTATTGATGTGTATCTCACTAGTACTCGTAGTAGTGCCTGGGTATTTGATACTGGTTCGGTTGCTCATATTTGTAACTCGAAACAGGAGCTGCAGAATAAACGGAAGCTAGTGAAGAACGAGGTGACGATGCGCGTGGGAAACGGATCAAAGGTTGATGTGATCGCGGTCGGCACACTACCTCTTCATCTACCATCGGGATTAGTTTTATACTTAAATAATTGTTATTTGGTGCCTGCGTTGAGCATGAACATTATATCGGGATCTTGTTTATTGCGAGACGGTTACTTGTTTAAATCCGAGAATAATGGTTGTTCGATTTATATGAGTAATATGTTTTATGCACATGCACCTTTGATAGATGGTCTATTCATATTGAATCTCGATAGTAGAAATACACATATTAATAACATTGAGGCTAAACGTTTGAAATCAAGCGATAATTTGACCTATATGTGGCACTGTCGTCTTGGTCACATTGGAGTGAAGCGTATGAAGAAACTCCATTCCGATGGACTTCTTGAATCACTTGATTTTGAATCACTTGAAAGATGCGAAGCATGTCTGATGGGTAAAATGACTAAGACTCCATTTTCTGGTATGATGGAGCGAGCTACAGACTTATTGGAAATCATACATACCGATGTGTGTGGTCCAATGAGTGTAGCATCGCGCAGTGGTTATCGTTATGTTCTTACCTTCACGGATGACTTGAGTAGATATGGGTATATCTATTTTATGAAACATAAGTCCGAAACTTTCGAGAAGTTTAAGGAGTTTCAAAGTGAGGTAGAGAATCAACGTAACAAGAAGATTAAATTTCTACGATCTGATCGTGGAGGTGAATATCTAAGTTACGAGTTTGGCGAGCATTTGAAGAAATGTGGAATACTTTCGCAGTTGACACCGCCGGGAACACCACAGCGTAATGGTGTGTCTGAACGTCGTAATCGAACTCTCTTAGATATGGTTCGTTCTATGATGTCACTTACAGATTTGCCACTATCATTTTGGGGTTATGCATTAGAAACAGCCGCATTCACTTTAAATAGGGCACCGTCTAAATCCGTTGAAACGACACCGTATGAATTATGGTTTGGGAAGAAACCTAAATTGTCGTTCCTTAAAGTTTGGGGATGCGAAGCCTATGTAAAGAAGTTACAGCCGGACAAGCTTGAACCCAAAGCGGAAAAATGCGTCTTCATAGGATACCCGAAGGAAACTGTTGGGTATACCTTCTATCATAGATCCGAAGGCAAAATCTTCGTTGCTAAGAATGGATCCTTTCTAGAGAAGGAATTTCTCTCGAAAGAAGTGACTGGAAGGAAAGTAGAACTCGACGAGGTTGTTGAACCTTCTCTCGAAATTGCGAGTAGCGCAGCACCGGAAGAAGTTCCTGTGGTGCCTGCACCAATAAGAGAGGAAGCTAATGATGGTGATCATGAAACTTCGGTTGAAGTTACTACAGAGCCTCGGAGGTCAACGAGAACTCGTACCACTCCAGATTGGTATGATTCCGTTATGAATGTCATGTTGGTGGACAACACCGATAACCCCGAGACATATGAGGAAGCGATGATGAGCCCAGATTCCAATAAATGGCAAGAAGCCATGAAATCCGAGATTGGATCCATGTACGAAAACCAAGTATGGACTTTGGTGGACTTACCGGATGGCCGGAAGGCTGTCGAGAACAAATGGATTTTCAAGAAGAAAACAGATGCTGATGGTAATGTTACTGTCTATAAAGCTCGACTTGTCGCAAAAGGGTTTCGACAAATTCAAGGAGTTGACTACGATGAGACTTTCTCACCGGTAGCGAAGCTAAAGTCTGTGAGGATTATGTTAGCAATCGCTGCATATTATGATTATGAGATATGGCAGATGGATGTCAAAACAGCATTCCTCAATGGAGACATTGATGAAGAGTTGTATATGATACAACCCAAAGGTTTTGTCGATCCTAAAGATGCTAACAAGGTATGCAAGCTTCAACGGTCCATCTATGGATTGAAGCAAGCATCCCGAAGTTGGAATCAACGTTTTGATAAGGTAATCAAAAGTTTTGGTTTTATACAAACTTATGGAGAAGCTTGTATTTACAAGAAAGTGAGTGGGAGCTCTGTAGCATTCTTGATACTGTATGTGGATGACATATTGTTGATTGGGAATGATGTAGACCTTCTTAATAGTGTCAAAGAGTATTTGAATAATAGTTTTTCAATGAAGGATCTTGGCGAAGCAGCTTACATATTAGGCATAAAGATTTATAGAGATAGATCGAAACGCCAAATATCATTGTCACAAAGTACATATTTGGACAAAGTTCTAAAGAGGTTTGGAATGGAAGATAGCAAGAAAGGGTTCTTGCCCATGTTGCCCAATACGACCTTGAGTAAAACTCAAAGTCCGACATCGGCAGAAGATAGAGAAAAGATGAGTAAGACTCCCTATGCCTCAGCCATAGGATCTCTAATGTATGCCATGCTATGTACTAGACCCGACATCGCATATGCTGTTAGTCTAACTAGCAGATATCAAAGTGATCCAGGAGTGGATCATTGGACAGCGGTCAAAAACATCCTTAAGTACTTGAGAAGAACTAAGGATATGGTTCTTTCTTATGGAGGTGATGAACAGCTCGTTGTTAATGGTTACACCGATGCTAGTTGGAACACCGATCCGGATGATTCTAAATCACAATCTGGATACGTATTTATTTTGAATGGTGCAGCAGTTAGCTGGAGGAGTGCAAAGCAAAGCGTTGTGGCGAGATCTTCAACTGAATCGGAATACATGGCTGCTTCGGAGGCTTCACAAGAAGCGATATGGATGAAAGAGTTCATTACAGAGCTGGGTGTGGTTCCAAGTGCGCTGGACCCAATGTCTATCTACTGTGATAACATGGGCGCCATAGCCAATGCGCAAGAACCAAGGTCACACAAGAAGCTGAAGCATATCAAGCTGCGTTTCCACGCTATTCGAGAACATATCCAGGATGGGGATATAAAGATTTGCAAAGTACACACAGATCTGAATGTGGCGGATCCGTTGACTAAACCTCTCCCGAGGGCAAAACATGACCAACACCAAACTGCCATGGGTGTTCGGTATATTACCATGTAATCTAGATTAGATGACTCTAGTGCAAGTGGGAGACTGTTGGAGATATGCCCTAGAGGTAATAATAAATGTAGTTATTATTATATATCTTTGTGTTTATGATAAATGTTTACATTCATGCTATAATAGTATTAACAAGGAAACCATTAATACTTGTGTGATTTGTAAACTTAATTTGAAGTCCCTAGTATGGCCTCTATATTTCACTAGCTTGTTGGTTGATTGATGATGTGGTTTCTTTGTCATGAACATTGAGATGTTATCAACAACAAGATCATATCGTTAGGAGAATGATATGGTGGACATACTCCTATAGACAAGCGTAGCATAAAGATCAAGTCATTTCAATAGTTCAATTGCTATATGCTTTCTGATACATAGTAACCTAATTCCTTCGACCATGAGATCATGCATATTGCCTTTACTGGATGGATGCTTTGATGTCATCAAACACCACACCGTAACAGGGTGGCTATAAAAGTGGCATTGGGTGTTCGGAAAGTATTGGTTGAAACACATGGATCAAGAGTGGGATTTGTCCATCCACATGACGGATAGATATTCTCTGGGCCCTCTCGGTGAAATGTCATCCAATTAGCTTGCAAGCATGTGACTTGGTCACAAGGGATCACATATCACGGGAACGAGAAAAGAGTACTTATCAGTAACGAGGTTGAACTAGGTATGCAGAGATACCGACGATCATGACCTCGGATAAGTAACATATCGTGAGACAAAGGGAAATTGGTATCGTATGTAAGTGGTTCATTCGATCGCAAAGTAATCGTAGAAATATGTGGGAGCCATATGAATTTCCAGATTCCTCTATTGGTTATTGTTCGGAGAAGTGTCTCGATCATGTCCGCATAATTCACGAACCGTAGGGAGACACACTTAAGGATTCGACGTTGTTTGAGTAGTTATGGTATTATGAGAAAGAGACCGAATGTTGTTCGGAGTCTCGGATGGGATCCGGGATATCACGAGGTGATCCGGAATGGTCCGGAGAATAAGATTCATATAAGGAAAGTCCCATTTCGGAGTTGGGGAATGGTTCCGGTGTTTTCATCGGGAACATTCTAGAAGGTCCCGGAATGTCCGGCACTCCGGGGGGGGAAGGGGTACATGAATGTGTCATTGCAAGATGGAATGATTGCATCATGTACTAAGTGTTCTCGCTGTCCAAAATAAAGGGTTTATTTAATTCCTAAATTGGAAAAGTCAAACGGCTAGTTTGAAAGTCAAACTGCCAGTTTTGGAAAGTGGGAAGAGGAGGAGAAGAGGAGACCGACTTGGGGAAGGAGTCCCCAAGCCGGCGGCCAGCCCTAGGCCGAGTTGGGGAGGGACTCCCTCCCTCCCCTAGCGCGCCAGCCCTCCCACCTATAAAGGGAGGGGCAGGGCTCCCCTCCCAAAACACACAAGTTCCTATCCTCTAAACTAGAAACTAGACCTAGACCCCGGTTTAGAGCTGTTTCGGTTTAGAGCCTTCTAATTGGTTTAGAGCCCTCTAATTGGTGTGTCTAATTACTAGACCACTAATAGCCTCTCTCATAAGCTCCACCATACTCGCACCGGCTTAAGGCGAAGCCCTGCGGGATCTCCCCTCTACCTCCGGTACCACGCCGTTGTGCTGCCGGAATCGCGAGGAGAGTGCTACAACCTCCGCTGCCTGCTGGAACAAGGGAGAGGAAGGTCTTCGTCGAGTACCGAACGTGTGACCGACTGCGGGAGCGCTGCGGGAACGCGGCGCCGGAAGGATCGTCTACGCGATCTTGAGATCGGAAAGAGTACGACTACATCACCCACGAGAATCTGCTCTCGTTAAACACTTTGGAATCTTCGAGGGTGAGTTATTCCATCGACTCGTTGCTACAATCTAGTAGATAGATCTTGGCTTGTTTGTTTGTATGCGATAGAAAATTTTTGTTTTCCATGCTACGAACCCCTACAAGGTCACCCAATTAGCTTGAGCAACATGACCAACCTTAAGTTTGCGCTCCATGGTGCGAAGCGAGTAGTCCGCATCAAGTGGCTCGGTGGAATAGCTGAAAACTGGCGAAGTAAGACGTGTGAAGTCCTTGATACCAACTTGATTGTTCTGGCGTTGAGCAGTGTTGCGCTCAATCCTTTGAAGGAGCCTCATGTTGTCAGCACGGTTGGTTTTGTACATGGCCATGAGTTGAACCATGGATGGTGGTGGAGGAAGGTTGGAAGATTCACCCTCATTTGCAGCAGCACGTGCATGAGCACGAGTACGGGCACGAGAGTTGTCACCCATCCTCAAAGAACAAAGAAAAGATTAGACAAAAGATTCAAAGGAACAAGACGGAAAGATGAACAAAGAGTACTTGATATAAATGTATCATCTTATCAAGCATGGTAGTATCAAAGCATACTAATGTATACAATAACCAGCTGACTTATAAACCATGACAATGGATTGCTAAGATGTTACACATCAAGCAAAATGATACATCTTGGAACTCTGAGAATAGCAACCAAGTACGGAGTACTTTAGAAAAACAACCCCCAAACCACGATCCTAAAAGTTTTGAGATATGAGGTAAGGAATGAAAACCTTTTCAAACCAAATAAGGTAAGAGAAACTCCAGCATCAGAAACGCACCGGAGAAGGAGTAAAAAGAATCCTAGTCAGCGTTTCTGCAAATAGTTTTAACTTTCAAATAGTTTTGTCAACTTCTAGACTCAACATCGACCAATACAAGGGTTTCCTACAGGCAGTCCGGCTCTGATACCAAAACCTGTAGCACCCTTCGGGGTTAGGTTTAAACTAACCTCAGATCTCCATCTAAGATAAGTTCAACTCCCAAAAACAGAAGATCACAGTATGATTCGGTAACATTACAGAACACAGGGATTCGACAGCATAAGTTTAAACTCTTAGCAGAGTGAGATATTAGAGTTATTACAAACTAGAGGTCATAGACCCAACATTACATCACATAGCGAAAGCTAATTATGTTGTACTACACAACAACTTAGCAAAAGGCCTAAGAGGCCATTAACAAAAGCGACGTCCATCCCATAGTCCTTAGGCTGCTACCTAGGACCCCCAACTACTCGTCGATATCAACGTAGAAGCCACCTTCAGTTGCAACCAGATCCTCTATAGAAAAACAACAATCGCACAAAACTGAGTACGAGAATGTACTCCGCAAGTCTTAGATAACCTAGTATCTACATGCTCTGGCTAGAAAGATTTCTCTAGATTTTCTTTTGCGTAAAGCAATATTTATTTGTAAACAAGAGAGAGAAGAGGCTCGTCTACTCAGAATCTTTTAAAAGGGATAAGATGGCGACTTCTTCATCTTCTTCATCACATCTTGATAACCACCAGCTTCATCAGAACCTCCTATCTAAGATCACCCCCTCAACCCGGAGGAAGCATCCTTAAGCACACATGGATCAGCAAGTTTTATAGTGGTTAATGCTATCTATGATCTTAAGTCCGGTCGCCAAGTCGTTCATAACCGTGAACACGGCTTTTCGAAAAGATTTAACCCTGAAGGGGTGTACAACTTTACCCACACGCACCAACCGACTCTTAATGCCAAATTATTAGCCCTCTTCCTTGGAAGGCCGACAGAGGGTGGTTGACCACGACCTTTACCTTGCTTTCGCCGAGACAATGAGTCACGCAATAAGTATGATTCCGTCGTAACGGGTCAAATCCCGAAGCTGGTACTTAAAGATGTGAGGCGAGGTTGGTTTACCAGGGGCGCTATCTACCCCAAAAAACCCGGTCCACGCTTCCCTACCTGTTATGATGCACCTCCATCAACTCCTCTTTCGAAAAACGTTTTCAATGCGTATGCCAAATGGAAATCCTGAACTATGTGACTCATGGAATCTACTAGGCAAGTTAGTTAGTCGAGGGGTTGTCCAGGCCCCGTGTGGCTGTACGCTCGTCTTGGTTCCAAAGGTAAGAACTCAGTTCCTAGTGGTGGCGAGCATGAGACTACAAAAACCACACCCAACGTGGCCTCCCATACAAGTCTTAGCATGATTAGTTAACTCCTTCGATGATGTCACAACCTCCTACCTTTCTAGATTCTCTGGCACCTCTGATTCATCATTCGGATAGATCAGACATTGATACTATGCATGGCTAAGCTGTCGATCTCAGAAGCTCTAGCAACGCTCATATGCCAGACCTAGGTATGCTAGGAGCAGTGGATCAGGAGTATAAGGCTACAACAAGGAAACTATGCAGCAGATAGGTAACACAAACTACTGACAAAAGACCACATTGGAATCGTGTGCATCATAGCGATAAAGTAATATATTTATAAAACATAGGTTCAGAATGAGAGGCTACGCTTGCCTTGTCCGTCAGTAGACAGGTACGGATCTTCGGTGTTGTTGACTTCAGCTTTGGGTTGGGATCCTATCGCGAAGAACCAATACCGGAAAGAAAGGCAACAATCAAGACATGGCATCGATGCAATGCTCAAACAAGGATGATGATATGACAAGTTGAATTGCATTGAAATGAAACCCTAAGGCATGCTTGACAGCTTAAACGGGGTTCCGAGGGGTGAAAACCCTAACTCGGGGAAACTCCGGAATCACCTGTGAGGGGTTTTTTGTTCTTTAATTAAACTTGTCATGTAAGTTGCTTAACAATGCATGATTATAGATCTATTAGATAGTTCTCATTTTTCTAAACATTTTGATATATTATTTGTATTTTTCTGACTTATAAATTAAAAGTTATTGAATTTACAATATTCAAAACAATTTCTGAAATTATTAAACACTTTTATTACACTTTTCTGGAAATAAAAGAAACTGAAACTTTTTACACCGCAAGACGGGCTAGCCACAGTCACAGACAAGTGGGCCTCTGGACACCTCAGCAACCACATTGGCCAGGCAGGGTCAGAGACATTTTTCACTGGGGATGGTTCTAGCCAGAGAGGCTGACGGGTGGGGCCGGTCCACGCAAGAAAGCCACGTGAGCGCCGCGCAGGAGCCACGTTGGCTCGCCGGCCAACGGGCCAGACAACGGTGGCAGACGGCGGAGGAGGGCGAACTACAGCGTGCGACTAGGGCTGCTCGAACCAGCACTACGAAATGAACCTAATAGCGGTGGCGCCTCCGTTTATTGGTCACCGGAGCACCTCACACAAAACCTGTAGCACCCCCCGGGGTTAGGGTTAAACTAACCTCAGATCACCATCTTCATATTCAACATGTTGATGGTGACGATCATGATAGCCTTTCTGGCGAGACTGAGAAGTTTTCAAATGATCTCGAATGATACGCACTTGATCTTCTGCTTCCTGGATCATATCCGGACCAAACAACTTTCTTTCGCCGGTTTCTGACCAGTTCCAAGGAGTACGACAGGTTCTTCCATATAAGAATTGGAAAGGTTCCATTTCTATACTGGACTGATAACTGTTGTTGTAGGAGAATTCAGCAAAATGAAGGCATTTCTCCCAGTTCTTGCCAAAAGATATGACACACGCTCTAAGCATTTCTTCAAGGATTTGATTCACTCTTTCAGTTTGACCACCGGTGCTAGGATGATAGGCTATGCTGAAGGAGAGGCGAGTTCCCATAGCAGCTTGGAAGGTTGTCTAGAACCTTGAGGTGAACAAACTCCCTCGGTCAGAGACGATTTTCTTTGGAATCCCATGAAGAACAACTATTCGAGAGATGTATAGATCTGCTAACTGACTAGCATTGATATTCTCACGAACAGGTAGAAAGTGAGCAACCTTGGACAGATAGTCAACGATTACCCAGATGGCATCATTTCCTTTCTGAGTCTTGGGAAGGCCAGTGATGAAATCCATACCAACTTCATCCCATTTCCACTTGGGTATCTTATGTGGTTGCAGGAGACCAGCTGGTCTTTGGTGCTCAGCTTTGACGCGACGACAAACGTCACATTCAGCAACAAAACGAGCGATATCTTGCTTCATGCCAGACCACCAAAATCTTTGACGAAGATCCCGATACATCTTGGTACCTCCAGGGTGGATAGAAAGAGGTGATTCATGAGCCTCTTGGAGAATTAAATCCCTCAATTTTGTTCTCTTCGGCACTACCAGACGGTTACCAAAGTAGACAGTACCTTGATTATCAATAGAGAAACACTTAGCAACTCCGCTAGCAATGTTCCCTTTAATCTCAGCAATTTCAGAATCATATTTCTGAGGAAGCTTGATTGCATCCTCTATATAAGACTTCACTTCAAGGGTAGAAAGGAATCCACGAGGAACTACTTCAAGATTCAATCGAGCAAATTCCTCATGAAGAGAAGGTTGTGCTTGTTTGATCATCAGGGTGTTGCAATAAGATTTACGGCTCAGCGCATCAGCAACGACATTGGCTTTGCCAGGTTGATAGTTGAGACCCAAATCATAGTCCTTGATGAGTTACAACCATCTTCTTTGCCTGATATTCAAATCAGGTTGTGTGAAAAGATACTTCAGACTCTGATGATCCGAGTATAACTCGCAACGACTACCGAGAAGGTAATGTCGCCATTGCTTAAGAGCATGAACAACAGCTGCAAGCTCAAGATCATGAGTTGGGTAGTTGTTCTTATGTGGTTTCAGCTGACGGGAGGCATAAGCCACTACATGCCAATCTTGCATCAACACACATCCGAGACCTTGATGGGAAGCATCGCAGAAGACTACAAAGTCTTTGCTAGTGTCTGGGAGAACTAACACTGGTGCAGTGGTTAACTTGGTTTTCAACATCTAGAAACTTTCTTCAGCCTTATCAGACCATTCGAACTTCTTATCTTCCTTAAGAAGATCAGTCATCGGCTTTGCAATCCTAGAGAAGTTCTCGATAAATCGACGGTAATTACCAGCCATCCCGAGAAAACTTCGGACATCCTTTACGGATTTAGGAGACTCCCAGTCGAGGATATTTTGGACCTTATCGGGAATAACAGCAACACCTTGAGCGGAAACAACATTACCAAGGAATACGAGGTCTTGTAACCAGAACTCACATTTGGAAAACTTGGCATAGAGTCGATGTTCTCGGAGTTTGGTTAACACCAAACGAAGATGTTCAGCATGTTCTTCTTCAGTCTTGGAATAAACCAAAATATCATCGATGTAGACCACGACGAACTTGTCAAGATACTCCATGAATACAGAGTTCATAAGCCGCATGAAAGTGGCGGGAGCATTGGTAAGACCAAAGGACATGACTATATACTCGTAAAGACCATAACGAGTGGTGAAAGCAGTCTTTGGAATGTCTTCCTTACGGATCTTCATCTGGTGATACCCTGACCTTAAATCCATTTTGGAAAAGACAGTGGCACCACTTAACTGATCAAATAGATCGTTGATCCTAGGGATAGGATACTTGTTCTTGATAGTCACAGCATTGAGTGGGCGATAATCCACAACCAGACGCGGTATATTGGTATCCCGCTTCTTGACAAAGATGGTAGGACATCCCCAAGAAGATGTACTGGGCTGAATGTGTCCTTTTCCTTCTAACTCCTCTAATTGCCTCTTCAACTCCACAAGCTCATGAGGAGGCATACGATAGGGTCTTTTGGAAACAGGAGCAGTTCCAGGAATCAACTCTATGACAAACTCCACACTTCGATTAGGTGGCATGCCAGGCAACTCCTCAGGAAAGACATCAGGGAACTCACTAACCACGGAAAAGTCTTGGATCTCTAACGGAGGTAGAACTTCAAGAGCATACAACTCTGCTTCAGGAATAGAAACAACTGAAGGAGATAGTGACCCTACGGTCCAATACTTGACTGTTATGCCAGCAGGACTAGTCAGAGTCACAGACTTGGTTGTACAATCGAGAGTAGCTTGATAACGGATCAACCAGTCCATGCCCAAAATAATGTCAATATCAGTTGACTTGAGGGCGATCAAAGAAGTGGGGAAAAGTTCAAATGCAACTTCGATTAGATTCCCATGACTAACCATGGTGGAACACCACCTAGAACCAGGAGACTGAACTAGCAGAGGAACAGATAACCCCTCAAAACTTATCCCATGCATTTGAGCAAAAGATTGTGACAGGAATGAATGCGATGCTCCAGAATCAAACAAAACTTTAGCTGGAATTTGATTGATACGAAGCGTACCCATAATGACGCTTGGATCTTCCTGAGCCTCCTCAGCAGAGATATGATTCAGGCGTCCTTTTCCAGCACCTGTATACTTATCATTCTTCCTTGGTGGTTGTGCCTTCTCACTAGCACCCTTTTGAGGACACTCCTTTGCATAGTGGCCAGGCTGGCGACAATTAAAGCATATAAAACCTGATGCATTGCCAGCAGGAGGGTAGTTTGATCCACCAGCATTGTTTGAGGTAGCATTCGGACGAGGTGCATACCCAGATGTCCTTGGAGTATAAGGAACACGTGGCACAACACTGTAAGGCACGAAGACATGACGCTTCTTATTATCAGAACCAGCCTTATTGTACCCCTCCTGAGGACGCTTACGAGTTTCTTCATACTCCACCTTTCCACTCTCGGCTTTCATAGCCTTATTAACAAGACCTTGGAAATTAACAAAGTCCATGAGATGGAGATCACGACGAACCTCAGGATCCAGTCCGTTGCGGAACAGAGTTTGCTTCTTAGCATCAGTGGAGACCTCTTCAGAAGCATAGCAGGCAAGATGATTGAAGTTGCGCTGGTAATCACTCAAGGAACCAGTGCCCTGCTTTAGCTTGAGGAACTCCTCCCTCTTTTGATCCATCAGACCATCCGGAATATGATATGCTCGGAAGGCTTCAGTAAAATCTTGCCATGTAACAACATGTTGAGCTTCTTGCATAGCCAAGAAATTTTCCCACCAGGATTTAGCTGCTCCCTCCAGATGATAGGCAACAAAATTCACCCAATCAGCTTGAGCAACATGACCAACCTGAAGTTTGCGCTCCATGGTGCGAAGCTAATAGTCCGCATCAAGTGGCTCAGTGGATAGCTGAAAACTGGCGGAGTGAGACGTGTGAAGTCCTTGATTCCAACTTGATTGTTCTAGCATTGAGAGGTGTTGCGCTCAATCCTTTCAAGGAGACTCATGTTGTCAGTACGGTTGGTTTCGTACATGGCCATGAGTTGAACCATGGACGGTGGTGGATGAAGGTTGGAAGATTCACCCTCATTTGCGGCACCCCGAGCATGAGCACGGGTACGGGCACGAGAGGTATCACCCATCCTGAAAAAACAAAAGGAGATTAGACAAAGGATTCAAAGAAACAAGACGGAAAGATGAACAAAGAGTACTTGATTTAAAGGTATCATCTTATCAACCGTGGTAGTATCAAAGCATACTAATGTATACACTAACCAGCTGACTTACAAACCATGACAATGGAGTGCTAAGATGTTACACACTAAGCAAAACTGAGATATCTTAGAACTCTGAGAATAGCAACCAAGTATGGATTACTTTTTAGAGAAACAACCCCAAAACCACGATCCTAAATTTTTTGAGATATGAGGTAAGGAATGAAAACCTTTTCAAACCAAATAAGGTAAGAGAAAGTCCAGCATTAGAAACACACCGGAGAAGGAGTAAAAAGAATCCTAGTCAGAGTTTCTGCAAATAGTTTTAACTTTCAAATAGTTTTGTCAACTTATAGACTCAAGATCGGCCAATAAAAGGGTTTCCTACAGGCAGTCCGACTCTGATACCAAAACCTGTAGCACCCTCCGGGGTTAGGGTTAAACTAACCTCAGATTACCATCTAAGATAAGTTCAACTCCCAAACACGGAAGATCACAGTATGATTCGGTAACATTACAGAACACAAGGATTCGACAGCATAAGTTTAAACTCTTAGCAGAGTGAGATATTAGAGTTATTACAAACCAGAGGTCATAGACCCAACATTACATCACACAGCAAAAGCAAATTATGTTGTACTACACAATAACTTAGCAAAAGGCCTAAGAGGCCATTAACAAAAGCGACATCCATCCCATAGTCCTCAGGCTGCTACCTGGGACCCCCAACTACTCGTCGATGTCAACATAGAAGCCACCTTCAGTTGTAATCAGATCCTCTATAGAAAAACAACAATGGCACAAAACTGAGTACGAGAATGTACTCCGCAAGACTTAGATAACCTAGTATCTACATGCTCTGGCTAGAAAGGCTTTCTCTGGATTTTCTTTTGCGTAAAGCAATATTCATTTGTAAACAAGAGAGAGAAGAGGCTCGTCTACTCAGAATCTTTTAAAAGGGATAAGATGGCGACTTCTTCATCTTATTCATCACATCTTGATAACCACCAGCTTCATCAGAACCTCCTATCTAAGATCACCCCCCAACCCGGAGGAAGCATCCTTAAGCACACATGGATCAGCAAGTTTTATAGTGGTTAATGCTATCTATGATCTTAAGTCCGGTCGCCAAGTCGTTCATAACCGTGAACACGGCTTTTCGAAAAGATTTAACCCTGCAGGAGTGTACAACTTTACCCACACGCACCAACCGACTCTTAATGCCAAATTATTAGCCCTCTTCCTTGGAAGGCCGGCAGAGGGTGGTTGACCACGACCTTTACATTGCTTTCGCCGAGACAATGAGTCACGCAATAAGTATGATTCCGTCATAACGGGTCAAATCCTGAAGCCGGTACTTAAAGATGTGAGGCGAGGTTGGTTTACCAGGGGCACTATCTACCCCAAGAAACCCGGTCCACGCTTCCCTACCTGTTATGATGCACCTCCATCACCTCCTCTTTCGAAAAACGTTTTCAATGCGTATGCCAAATGGAAATCCTGAACTATGTGACTCATGGAATCTATTAGGCAAGTTAGTTAGTCGAGGGGTTGTCCAGGCCCCGCGTGGCTGTACGCTCGTCTTGGTTCCGAAGGTAAGAACTCAGTTCCTAGTGGTGGCGAGCATGGGACTACAAAAACCACACCCAACGTGGCCTCCCATACAAGCCTTAGCATGATTAGTTAACTCCTTCGATGATGTCACGACCTCCTACCTTTCTAGATTCTCCGGCTGACATGGTTATACCTTACGGGTACGTGGCCTCAGCATACCTGGTCCAGCCCAAGGAAGGCCCACAGCAGATGTACGCTGGCTCATGAAGATTTTCGGGTGGCCAAGGCCCATGACGCCTTCGGATCCTTAGAGAGCAAGACTAGCGTAGATAGGAAATTCAAAGGGGTAAAACCCTAGAACTTGTAACCGACTAGGACTATGCCCGGGACCTGCCTAAGTCTATATAAAGGCCAGGAGGGCACGACCTAGATCTCTCGACTCATACTTTCGCATACGCACCACCACGCCAGATCGAATCTGCGCACCCCTGTAACCTTCGGTTCCGCTGTAATCAAGAGCAGACAAGCAGGAGTAAGGTTTTCCCTCCGGGGGCCTGAACCTGGGTAAATCTCGTGTCCCCTGGTTGCTTGTCTGTTAACCGTTCCACGATCTCCAGCATCCCCATCTTCTCCAAAACCCAAGTCCATAACAATGGGCATTGATGAGATCAAACCTCGTCAATTGGCGCCGTCTGTGGGAATCGGGGCTGCTGATTGTGCGATCGTGACGGTCCTGACCCGATCGATCTACAACTCTGCGGCGACGGAGAGTCACCTCCTCTTCGGTGCTTTTGACTTCACCGCCCACTCGCTGGCCACCATGAAGGACTTCGAGCCCGTAGGCGATGGACTCGAAATCCTGTTCGGGAGTTTCTGCTTCCAGGTGGGGCGGACTGGCACCCTCCGTCTCCCTGAGAGGGTGCCCCTACCATCAATCAGGCCCGCTTCATGGGCCCCACACCCCGTGCTACGCACAACATCATCAGCAGATGATTCCTATGACAGCAGCAGATGCAACTCCGATCTGTGTGATCCGCCATCGGATGCAGGGACCTACGGTTCCGGATCTGAGAGCTACGGCAGCAGCAGACCGATCTACAAGCGCTACCAATGCGCCACAGTCATCCAGGAGCAGCAAACGCCTAACCCGCCGCCCAACACGAACCCCAACCCGCAGGACAGAAACGGCGGAAACGGCGGGAACAGAAGAAGCCAGTCCCCCCCACCCGAAGGGTAAAACAACGGCCACGTCATCCAACTTAGCAAAGAAGGATGGGTCCAGGCACGCCGCGCCGTAGCAGGCGACATAGTCCTGCCTGTAGACTCCCCACGTGAACTGCTGATGGCATACCACTACCTCCTCATCGAGGAGCATAAGAAGCAAGTCAAGATGCAGGAAACACTTGACAAACGCAAGCAAGCAGCCTCTGAGTCCAGCGCGCGACGAGCTGCGCTCTCCGCCATGGCCCCCGGCTCTAGCACGAACGGAAACCAGGGAAACAAGAACCGCTCGCGGGTGGATAACATGGATCCCAAGGAGCGCCATGATGTGACCCGAACTCTCCACACATCGTTCATGGAGATGGATGCCGACGGCAACATCATCCCGAAGACACCGCAAGCTGCGATCATGGCAGCCACTGCGTATCTCGCGGCCCACCAACCTCCGGAAGGGGACCCGAAAAGATCCATGCATAAGTCCGCACTCACCGGACTCGGACTTGTCGGAGCTGCGCTCCACGAAGACGCTCCTACGGAGCCGAAGAAGAAAGCTCCGGCCAGCGCGACCGGAGCCCCACCCCTTGATCCGAAGAGGAAGAGGAACACGACCTTCCTCGAAGGAAGAAGAGCTCGCGTCGCCATAAACGCGACTACGACGCCAGAGACGCGCTCACACAGCTCAAAATCGACAAAGCACGAGCCAAACGTGCATGCTCGTCTAAATCCGAGATGGACGAAGACGAAGGAGAACTCTGCGGAGCTCGATGCTTCAGCAGATCTGTTCGACGAACACAGATGCCACGCAATTTCAAGCTTCCTTCGGATACTCCGAAGTTCAACGGCACGCAAGATCCAAAAGCCTGGCTCAGTGACCATCTGTCATCCGTCAAGCTGCACGGCGGTAGCAAAGAAACCGCCATGCAATGCCTTCAGCTGCAGCTGACAGGCACGGCGCGGGTCTGGCTCAGCAGCCTATCATCAGGGTCCATCCGAAGCTAGGAGGAGCTAGCTTATAGCTTCATCCGAAATTTCAAGGGCACCAGCAAGAGGCCCGCCTCAATCGAAAAGTTGCGAGCATGCACTCAGAAAACGGGCGAAACTATTCGCTCGTACATACTACGCTGGTCTAACACCAAGAACTCCGCAGCACACATCTTCGAAGAGAGGGCCATCGACGCCTTAACGGACGGCGTCAAACGCCTAGACTTCAAGGAGGAACTCGGGTGCGTCAAGCCCAAAACACTCGACCACCTCATGGACATCGCCAACAGGTGGGCCGACAGCGAAGATTGCATTCACCGAGCACAATCATATGAAGAGGACGACTACGGCCGAAGACGGGAACGCCGCAGCAAGAGGAGATCGCGCGTCTACGAGGACCGCGACGGACCCGACATGGTCGCGGCTGGCTACGCCGACCGTCGCAATGACAACAGTCGCAATAGCGGAGGATATCGCGGAGGAAACTTCCGCGATGGAGGACGCCCAGCGCAGTCGTGGCAACGCCGCGACCGCGATAACGGACCCTCAGCGTACGAAAAGCTTTCGGGACCATGCACCATCCACTTCTACATCGACAAGCAAGATGGCAAAAAGAAGGCGAGCCACATGCTCAAGGACTGCCACGAGTTCCAAAAGCTCAGCGAAAGCATGGTGCAAATGAGGCAACAAGCCCCAATCCCTGCATTCGGAAACGCACCTGCACAAGGTGAAATAGCACATGGAGCCCCTCCACCGCCACCTATCGGAGGCCCGAACCAACCAGTCGCACCCGCACAGAACAACGCTGGGAATGGGTACCCCCCACCGAAAGGAGCACTGATGATGATCCAGAAGGGACGCCCCACGAATAGGGTGTAGAAGAAAATCACTCGACAAATCAACCTAGCCGTGGCAACCCCACCTGCCATCCCTGAGTACCTCAGCGGATCGGAGTCCTGCATCACATTCACTCATGCGGATCACCCTTGCCAGATCCCTCGCCCAGGTCATGCTGCCCTGGTGCTGGAGGCGCAGATCGGAGGTTTCGAGATGAGTCGCATCTTCATGAACGGCGGCAGCGGCATCAACCTAATGTTCGCAAGCACTCTAGCGGCAATGCGGATCCCGCAATGCAGCCTGGAACAGTCAGACACAACGTTCCACGACATCGTTCCAGGGAAGGGCATATTCCCCCAGGGCAAAATAGGGCTCGACGTCATCTTCGGGAAGCCGGACAACTTCCGACAGGAGCGACTCGAATTTGAAGTGGTGGAATGGCCGTCACAATACCACGCCATACTTGGGCGTGTAGCACAAGGTTCCTGGCTGTCCCACACTACGCATACCTGCTACTCAAGATGCCAGGGCCGAAGGGCGTCATCACAGTCCATGGGAGCTTCACCCGATCGGACCAGTGCGACAGGGATTTCAACAAAATCTCCAAGTCTTTCGGCATGCAAGACGAGCTTGTAAGGCTCCGTGAGGTGACGGACAATGGGGCACCCCCAGTCACAAGGCAAAACGCACCCGACATGTCTTTCGACTCCACCATCAACACAAAGAAGGTGCAGGTCCATCCGACGGATGCCTCCAAGAGGGCGCTGATCGCCAACAACCTCAGCCCCGCATAGGAAGGCACGCTCGTCGAATTCCTCCGTGAGCGCTGGGAAATCTTTGCCTGGTGTCCTGCGGACATGCCAGGAGTTCCCAGGGAATTCACCGAGCATGCACTCAATGTCTTTCCAGACACCAAGCCAGTCAAGCAGTCCATCCGGAGACTGTCCGAGCCGCGAGCCGAAGCCATCGGCAAGGAAATCAATAGACTACTCGCTGCTGACTTCATCAGGGAAATCAAGGAAAGCGAGTGGCTTACGAATACAATGATGGTCCCAAAGAAGGACACGGACATCCTGCGGATGTGCGTGGACTTCACGTCACTAAACAAGCATTTCCCAAAGGACCACTTCCCTCTTCCTCGGATCGATCAGATCATCGATTCGACTGCAGGATGTGAGAAACTCTCCTTCCTCGATGCCTACTCAGGCTATAACCAGATTCGACTCAAGGTCGAAGATCAGGAGAAAACGGCGTTTATCACACCGTTCGGAGTATTCTGTTACAACACAATGCCTTTCGGGCTAAAGAACGCAGGTGCCACGTACCAGCGATGCATGCAGGCCTGCCTCAAGGACCAGATCGGTCGCAACGTCCAAGTCTACGTTGAAGACATAGTCATAAAAACCAGGGAGGCAAGGACACTTATCGACGATCTCCGCGAGACGTTCGACAACCTTGATCGCTACGGGATCAAGCTCAACCCCGAAAAATGCGCCTTCGGCGTCCCATCGGGTCAGCTGCTTGGGTTCTTCATCTCTCAGCGAGGGATCGAGGCAAACCCGAAGAAAATCAGAGCCATCATGGCGATGGAGAAGCCGAAAAACCTCAAAGGCGTCCAGTAGCTCGCAGGACGAATAGCGGCGCTAAGAAGATTCATCAGCCGCATGGGCGAGAAGGCCCTGCCATTCTACCAGCTACTACGCAAGGCAGACAAGTTTGAGTGGACACCAAAAGCCAACGATGCATTCGAAAGCCTCAAGCGGCTCCTCTCCACCTCGCCCATCTTGGTCACGCCAAAGGAGCGCGAGCCTCTGCTGCTGTACATAGAAGCCACACACCAAGTGGTCAACACCGTGCTCGTGGTCAAACGACCCGAAGAAGGAAAGACCCACGGGGTCCAGCGCCCAATCTACTACCTCAGCAAGGTACTGACACCAACAAAGCAGAGGTACCCTCACTACCAGAAGCTCGCCTACGGCGTGTTCATGACGGCTCGACGGCTGAGCCATTACTTCCAGGAGCACCAAGTGATGGTCGTCAACGAAGCACCCCTGAACAGCATCCTGAATAATCCAGAGGCCACAGGACGCGTGGCCCTGTGGGGCATCGAGCTGTCACCCTTGGACATCGTCTACGAGAAACGACTCGCAATCAAATCTCAAGTCCTTCCGGACTTCCTGGTACATTGGATGGAGCTGCAGCTGCCAGACACCCCAGATATGTCGCAGTAATGGACGATGCACTTCGACGGCTCCAAGCGAGAAGCTAGAGTAGGAGCGGGGGTCATACTGACCTCCCCGCAAGGCGACACGATGAATTACGTCCTTCGGATGAAATTCCGAGCTTCTAATAATGAGGCCGAATACGAAGCCCTCATCCACGGCATGAGGATGGCAAAGATATGCGGCGCAACGCGCCTGGTCATCTACGATGACTCCAACCTCGTCGTCCAGCAGACGATGAATGGGTGCGACGCACACGCCGAAAACATGATCGCGTACCGCGCGCTCTACAACGCACTCGAAGGAGAATTCGACGGCAGCGAGCTTCAGCATGTTGGAAGAGAAAGCAACGAGGAAGCCGACAGACTCGCCAACATCGGCTCCACCTGCGCAAAAGTGCCACCAGGTGTGTTCCTCGAACAGATCTGTGTGCCATCCATCAAGCGAAAATTCCCCAAGGGATCACCCGAAGAAGCAGAACATTCGGGGGCTACGCTGCCCGAAGGACATG
The DNA here is from genome assembly GCA_916181665.1 of Avena sativa. NCBI lineage: Eukaryota > Viridiplantae > Streptophyta > Magnoliopsida > Poales > Poaceae > Avena > Avena sativa. Next base: position 343,263,601 of record OV702280.1, on the reverse strand, counting down.
AAGGACCCGAGAAACTGGACACAGAAGTCTCCATGGTAAACCTAATGCAGGTCATGGCAGTCGAAGAAACTTGGACGCGGCCATACCTCCAGTTCTTGTTAAATGGAGAACTGCCTGACAGCCCGACAGATGCCCGGCGCATATCTCGTCGGTCAAAAGCCTTCACCACCATCAATGGCGAGCTGTACAAGCGCAGTATTACGGGTGTACTACAAAGGTGTGTCACCATCGGTGACGCGAAAGCCATCCTCCAAGACATCCACGAGGGCATCTGCGGCCATCATGCAGGCAGCCGCTCCCTAGTCGCCAAAGCTCTACGGGCCGGATTCTACTGGACAACGGCCATGAGCGACGCAAAGGACATCGTCCGAAGATGCAATGGATGCCAACGGTTTGCCGACAAACCGCACGCACCCGGGTCAGAGCTCAAACCCATACCTATAGCTTGGCCTTTTGCTCAATGGGGCCTCGACATGATCGGCAAACTGCCAAAGTCCTCGAAAGGGGGACACGTTTACCTCCTGGTCGCAGTCGACAAATTCACCAAGTGGATCGAGGCCATGCCCATCACCAACCAAAAGGGCAAAACTGCCGTCAAGTTCTTCGAGTCCATTGTCTACAGGTTCGGCGTACCGCATAGCATCATCACCGATAACGGATCGAACTTTATCTCCAAGAAATTCCAGGACTTCTGCGAAGGCCTTGGGATCAACATCACGTACGCCTCAGTGGCACACCCCCAAACGAACGGGCAAGTGGAAAAGGCCAACGGCCTAATCGGCGCTGGCATCAAGAAGCGCCTCATGAGTCCACTCGAACGGAAAGCAGGAGCCTGGACGAAAGAGCTACCATCCGTCCTATGGAGCTTACGGACCACGCCAAACAGCTCCACAGGCTACACACCGTTCTTCATGGTGCACGGAGCTGAAGCCGTGCTACCAGCCGAAGTACGCCACCAGGCCCCCTGGGTCGTCGCTTACAGCGAAGCCGAATCCATGGCTGCACTCGAAGATGTCGTCAACACACTCGACGAAGCAAGAGACATAGCAGCAGCTCAATCAGCGGTGTATCAGCAGAGTCTCCGCAACTACCACAGCCGCCGGCTGTGCCCAAGGTCCTTCGTCGAAGGAGACCTCGTCTTGTGACTCAAGCAAGAGCGACCGACGAAATTCGAGTCACCATGGTAAGGACCCTACGTCATCACCGAAGTCATCCCAGGTGGCGCCTACTGCCTCAAGCACGTGGAGTCTGGAGTCGCATACTCCAACCCATGGATCATCTCGCACTTGCGATGATTCTACCCCTAGCTACCTACCCCCTTTACTTTCAATAAGGCTTTCAACCAAGGCTATTCAGCCGAACAATGTACTCCCTCCATTACGATATAAATAAAGCTAAGTTTCTTGCCCCAAACTCCAGTTCATTATTTGCAACTCTACTTTACGCTGCAAACGCACTCGGGGGCTCCCCCACCTCACGATTTCGTCGACTGAGGATCACGCGTGTACACCTGGGTAGCTGACAACGTCAGGCAAACGAAAAGGACATGTACTCAAACAAAGCACTGCGTTCTTACAGCAAAAAAAAAATCTTTACAACAGAGGGCACAACACGCCCAGTCGAAATATACAAATTTTACATCTATCTATTTTACAGGTACTACCTATTCTGAAGAATAACCTGAGCACGCTGCTCAAACAAATCTACGACCTGTTCGGCATACTGCCTTACAGCTGCGTAATGCGGACGCATGTCCCACTCATCACCGTCCGGCCGAGGAGGTGGCCCAGCTGCCACAGCAGCCAAATCCACATCAGGCCGGTGCAGCCTCACAAGAGACAAACCAGCCTTCACTCCTGCGACGAGCTATTGCCGCACCAACTCCTTGACATTGCTCACGTTCCGAAACTTCGACAGAATACCCGCAAGGCTCGTCGGTACGGCATCCAAAGGAAACATGACGTGCAACACCGAGGCAAGCGACGTCTGCACTTGGCGAAGCACTCGCGAAACCTGGTGCACACGATCCTGCACCGTCGCCAGAACCATGGCACGGTCACGATCCATCCAGAAAAAGCCACCAGCTTCCATGTCCTGTTGAGTCAAGCAATTGACCCAAACAGCGACACGCTCCTTCTCTTCCCTCGGAGCAAGGTTCGCACCTGCGACAATTGCATAAAGTAAGAGCAAGGCCAGCAGGCTCATCCGAAAAACTGAGCTACAGCTCGAAACAAAGAACAACTTACATTGAAGCTGCTCGGACAGCCGAACAAGTTCCGCCATCAAATACTCCTCCCTGGTTGCACCACGATCCGCCTTGGACTTCCAAACATCGGCATGACCTCGCAACCCGAGCAACTCCCTCTCCAGACTACGCACACGATCCCGAAGAAAAGCGAGTTGCGAGGAATCATCCAAATATGGTCGCAGTGGCACTGCGGACAAGGTGTCAACAGGGTCAGCACCCGAAGGAACCTAGAGCAGCAGACAAAGAAAGGGACACAAACATTCAGACAATGGTAGAGCACAACTCAGGCGAATTCATTCAACACATAAAAGCCAATACGTGGCACAAGAATTGTGTTCATCAAAATATTTACAGCAAAAGAAGACTACAAATTATCCTACGTCTACAACACCTAAGACGCGGCACCCTGAGTCGCCTCGGAGCCGGACTGCCTAGCTTTGGCCCCGCCCTGCTGCCGCAGCGCATACTCAGACAACAAATCAATGAGCTTTGGCCCATATCGCTTGCAGCGAGCAGAGTAGCCAGCAAAAGCTACCTCGGATCCATCTGCGGTCGTCGACATCCGGGAGGTGATCTGAGGCAAGTCGAGCTCCGCTCCAGCCGCCAAAGCCATCGCCAGCCCGACGGACGCGCCGATCCCCTTCTGCTTGCGCTTGTACGCCGCAGGCGCTTCGGCTAACAAAGCCTACGCCAGAGCATCCACATCATCCAGGGCCGCGCCCTTAGGGACAAGCTCCTTGTAGAAGCGGCCAAGGACCTCCTTTGCCTTGGCAAGGGAACCGACGACGGTGCTGCAACGATCTTCGACCGCTGCAGTAGCATCATCTAGAGCACTCCCGTGCTCCAGAGCGCCCTGGTCAAACTCGATGCCTGCGGCATCTGAGACAAAAAGAAAGGGACATGACGAAAAGCAACGCAGAAGAAGACAGGAAACACGAAGAAATAAGCACAAATACAACACTTACCCGAAACAGCCTTGGCAGCAGCCATGAGCTTGCCCGCCACCTCTTTCTCACGAGAAGCCGCAACAGTGTCCAGTTGCTCCTCACGGTCCGCGGCCTCCTGCTGCAGACGCTCCTTCGCTTCGGCTGCCTTAGTTAGCTCTAGCTCGAGGCGTTCCTTCGCACCAACGGGGCGGCCTTCTTCTCCGACTGACCAAGGCTCTTCTTGAGAGCGTCGACTTCACGGAGAGAAGTATTATGCTCCACTGCATTCAAAACAATCAAACGTCAGAGAGAAGGAGCAGAATAAATGAAAGAAGCACCAACAGCAAACAGGTACCTTGAAGCTGCCGAAGGTTTGCCTCCAACACCAGGCGCTCCTGCACCAGTCGCTTGGCTTCCTGCACAAAAGGCTGCAGAAAAATAAACAGTAGTAAGAAAAAGGACTCGGGGGCTACGCCCAAACAAAGGAATAAAAACAAAATTCTCACACGAAGACACTCGGGGGCTCCCCCCGTGGCACGAAGCAAAGGTACTCACATGCTCGGATAGCGACTCCGAAGACCCGCTGGCAAAATTCTAAGGCGCAACCACCTGCACCTCTTGCACAGGAGGATTCGGAGCGGCGCCCCCTGAAGTCGCCACCGTCTGAGAAGGAGGAGACGCAATTTTCGACTCCCCCATCATCTCCCGTGCACCATCACTAGAGGAGTCGCGGGAGGAATGCCTGCATACGAAGCAATCAGCACAAGTGCAAAATCAAGAAACTTACGAGCCCAACGAGCTCAGGTCGAAGACAGGAGGAGTCCTTCGGGCTCTCTTCTCTTCCTTTTTCTCCTCTTTCTTCTCCTCCTTCTTTTCTTCCTTCTTCCGCTTCGCCGGCAGGTGCGGTGCCACAGCCCGCACAGGAATGGCGGGAATGGGAGAGGAAGAATCTCCATGACCATCGCTATGACGCTCAAGGCCCAGAGGATTACTGGGAGTCGGAGGAGTCGATGCATCCGAAGACTCGCTGGAGCTCCGTGATCGTTTTCGTGTATGGTCCTCACTCGACTCGTCGGCATCTTCGGCCGGAGATCGCGCTGAAGGAAGTTCGGACACGGACTCCACCATTTCATTATCCGGGGCATTCGGATACTTTTCAGGCAATGGCGGTACCATGCCCGGTACCTTGAAGCTCTGCCACAACAGAAGGAACTTTGTTAGCAAACAAAGGAAATAAATACGCAGTCGACAAAAAAGCGCTACGCACACAAATCTACACCTGTGGAACAGCCAACGCCGAAGAAAACGGTGGAGTCAGCGACTTCCCCGGGATTTTCTCTCCGGCCTTGAACTTCAGCAGCGCGCGAAGGGTCTTGTCAAGATCCTCCTCGGAGACTTTCTCAGCGGAAACCCTCGTCGGATCACTGCGCCCAGAATAAAGAAACATCGGGTGCGCCCTCGCTTGGAGAGGCTGCACCCGACGCTCAAGAAACGTCCGGATGATGTCCACGCCATTCACTTCCTTCTCCAGAATTAGCTGGAGATCCTCCACCCGACGGTAAAGGGCCTCTATTTCCGCCACCTCGCCATCCAAGATTTTGTTTTTCCAAGACCTTTTTGGCTCAATCATTTGGGAAGGGTCAAAAGGAACAAGACCAAAATCTTGCCCAGGCACTACGGAGTCGCGGATGTAAAACCATCGCCTCCGCCAGTACTGGACGGATTCGGACATGGAAAAATAAAAGAAAAGAAGATTGGGACTAAGAGAGATGATGCAACCCCCAATGGGATAAACACCATCCGAACCAGACTGCCTCTTCACGGAATAAAGTTTCCGGAAGAGGCCAAAGTGCGGCTCAATGCCGAGCCAGCACTCGCAAAAAGTGATGAAGCAAGCAATGTGGAGAAGAGAGTTGGGTGAAAAATGATGAAGTTGGATGCCATAGAGAAAGAGCAGCCCACGGAGAAAGTTGTGGACTGGAAAGGAAAACCCACGCATAACGAAGGCAAGAAACATAACTCGATACCCAGCTAGGGGATGGGGGATTACCTCGTTGCCGGGGAGTCTGACGGCCTCCCTATCTTGTGGGATCAGACCTTGCTCGCGAAGCTTGCGGAGATCGCTCTCCCGCGTCTCTGATCGCCGCCAGCCGCCGTCGGTGACACGAGTAGCGGTGGCGCCTTTCTTTCCTCCGGCGGCGCTGGTACCAACGGCAGATGACGATTTCTTCGGCTTCCCCATTGCGCTACGGCGGCGCCGGCGGTGAAAACGCAGAAAGGAAGATGGAAATGTGGAAGGAAATCCTAGCGTGCAAGAATCGCTAGAGCACAAGGAGGTAGTGAAAACAAGAACTGATGCGGTGAAAACAAACTGCGATTTTCCCCAATGATTATAACGACAAAGACGACGCACGGCAGCCATCCATCCAGAAGACCTAACGCCAACGGCAGATCTGACCATACACGTGTCAGCATCACAACGAACCGTCGTTACCACGCCGTCCACTACACGCGGAAATCGAGGAGACGCCGTAATTATCTCCACGCCGTGCGTGACCGGTCAATTCAAGGTCAGCAAGTGGGGCCCACGTTCGTCCAGTCAAGTCATCTCTGGCGTAGCAGATGCTTGAGGTCATTGATCGTCAGCACTGATGTCATCAAAAGCTATACTAGCACCAACTACAATTCTTCGGCTCCACAGCTAAGAGTACTCACTCGAATCTTCAATTCGACTAAATACTCAGGGGCCACTCCTATCAGGAGCGCTGGCCGTGCACCCGAAAGATGAATAAAGACAAAATAATTCTTTGAGTCCTACGTCGAGTCTACGACTCCACTACGGACTCGGGGGCTACTCCCATAGGGAGGATGGATTTAAGCATCCGAATTTTTTTGTGTCCTACGGACTTACCAACTGTACAATGTTTTGAGCTAAAGTCTCCGCTCGAGTCTATGACTCGAACAGACACTCGGGGGCTACTCCCATAGGGAGCGCTGGTCGCGCACCCTATGAAATCTTCGACTGCGATCTTTCGAATCAGCACGCAAAAACTTTTCAGCAACTCTGCCCCAACAAAGCGCCTAGTGAGCAAAGGTCTCCTTGGCCACCCGAAACACCTCCGAGGTGACAAACATTGGGATGATGTGTCTACGACACAAAGATAAGACCTACAGATATCATCTGATGGCCTGGCAACGTACACGACTACGCTCTGCTAGTAAAAACCCGTGCTAACAGGTGCGATGAAAAATCCCGACGGACGCGTTGGGTACATCAATTAAATTCACTGGAATTCCACTCCTGTAAGTCCTCCATGGCCTGTGTCGAATTACGCCAGCATATGTTCCAGTTTCGAGTTGAGGGACTCGAATCTGAGGAAGATCGTGTTGTTTCGTCCTAAGACAGTTAACTGACCCTGATCCGTCGGGTGAGTCAGGCAAACGCATCAACAATCCCTACACACATACTGTTGAAACATATAGTCACACCCGAAAGATTGAAGAGTCCTCAGCCGAATCTGCGATTCGACTGATCACACGGGGGGCTACTGACATGGTTATATCTTACGGGTACGTGGCCTCAGCATACCTGGTCCAGCCCAAGGAAGGCCCACAGCAGATGTACGCTGGCCCATGAAGATTTTCGGGTGGCCAAGGCCCATGACGCCTTCGGATCCTTGGAGAGAAAGACTAGCGTAGATAGGAAATTCAAAGGGGTAAAACCCTAGAACTTGTAACCGACTAGGATTATGCCCGGGACCTGCCTAAGTCTATATAAAGGCCAGGAGGGCACGACCTAGATCTCTCGACTCATACTTTCGCATACGCACCACCACGCCAGATCGAATCTGCGCACCCCTGTAACCTTCGGTTCCGCCGTAATCAAGAGCAGACAAGCAGGAGTAGGGTTTTCCCTCCGGGGGCCTGAACCTGGGTAAATCTCGTGTCCCCTGGTTGCTTGTCTGTTAACCGTTCCATGATCTCCAGCATCCCCATCTTCTCCAAAACCCAAGTCCATAACAATGGGCATTTATGAGATCAAACCTCGTCACCGGCACCTCTGATTCATCGTTCGGATAGATTAGGCATTGATACTATGCATGGCTAAGCTATCAATATCAGAAGCTCTAGCAACGCTCATATGCCAGACCTAGGTATGCTAGGAGCAGTGGATCAGGAGTATAAGGCTACAACAGGGAAACTATGCAGCAGATAGGTAACACTAACTACTGACAAAAGACCACATTGGAATCGTGTGCATCATAGCGAGAAAGTAATATACTTTATAAAACATAGGTTCATAATGATAGGCTATGCTTGCCTTGTTCGTCAGTAGATAGGTACGGATCTTTGGTGTTGTTGACTTCAGCTTCGGGTTCGGATCCTATCGCGAAGAACCAATACCGGAAAGAAAGGCAACCATCAAGACATGGCATCGATGCAATGCTCAAACAAGCATGATGATATGACAAGTTGAATTGCATTAAAATAAAACCCTAAGGCATGCTTGATAGCTTAAATGAGGTTCCAAGGGGTGAAAACCCTAACTCGGAGAAACTCCGAAAACACATGAGAGGGGTTACTATGTTGTTCTAATTAAACTTGTCATTAAAGTTGCTGAACAATGCATGATTATAGGTTAGTTAGATAGTTCTCATTTTTCTGAACATTTTGATATATTATTTGTATTTTTCTGACTTATAATGAATTAGTTATTGAATTTACAATATTCAAAACAATTTATGAAATTATTAAACCCTTTTATTACACTTTTCTGGAAATAAAAGAAACTGAAACTTTTTACACCGCGGGACGGGCTAGCCACAGACACAGACAGGTGGGCCCATGGCCACCTCAGCAGCTACACACGTGAAAATGCTCAGGGGCAATTTTCACCGGGGTTGGCTCTAGCTAGAGGGGCTGACTGGTGGGGTCTGGGCTACGCAGGCAAGCCACGCGAGCGCCATGCGCCCTCGCCAAAGAACGACCAGACGGCGGCATCTGGCGGCGCTAGGATGCAAACGGGGACATGCGGAACGGCTCGTTCGAATCAGCGCACGGAGACAAACCTAACTACGGCGGTGCCTCCATCTCTTGGTCACCGGAGCTTGGTCAACGGCGATGAACAGCGGCGGTGTTCTCTGATCTACGGCGCGGGCGCGACACAGAGGGCTAGAGGGGAAAAGGAGGGTGCCTTGAGCACCAGGAGCTCACCCCAAGGAGATTGGTGACGACGGCGAGGCGAGGAGGTGACCGGAGCAACGGCGAGGCGTGTGACTGAGCACGTCGGAGTCGGAGAGGAAGCGGTCGATGGCGACGAATCACGGTGCCCCTCGTCTATTCCTTCTACAGGAGGATGAAGCGGAGCGAGGCGAAGCTCGTGGCGGTGTCGGATGGGCTCGGGGAGGCCGGCAACGGCGGCTAGCCGGCGGCCATGGCGGCTAAGTTTCGATCTGTTGCTGTGCAGAGAGGGAGAGAGAGAGGGGAAAGTGAGGTCTAGGGGAAGAGGAGCACGGCGCAGACGGTCTTATCCTCGCGAGCGTCGGCGACACGCATCGCAACGACGAGGCGGCATCGGGCGGCCGCGGCGGCGACAGCGAGCTGCCTGCCGTCAGCGGGGAAGACGACAGGGGAGCGGGCGAAGCGGTACTGGGATGCTAGCGGGCTGGCGTGGGCCGGGTGCTGGGCTGCGGGAGAGGGAGAAAGGGGAGAGGTTTGCTGGGCTGCGGCCTAGTTCTCTCTCCTGACCATTTTTTTAGACAGATCTTTTTTTCTATTTCCTAAATTCCTTTTCTCTCTTTTATATAATGATTTTGGATAAGTGTGTGAACCAAAGTACAAATGAAAAACAATAAACCCTAGTCCTCCCCCCTTCTCTCTTTGAAACTACCTTCAAATGGTGTTTAAATTTTGAAAGGTACAACATAATTGGAGCCCAAAAGGAATAAAAGGGCCCCACAATGTTTTACATATTTTACAAAAGCCACTGGTATTTCTGAAATACCGAAAACATATTTGAAATTAAAAATACAAAACAGAAATCAAAATCAGAAAAAGGTTTTCTAAAAAAAATGGTCAGGAGAGAGAACTAGGCCGCAGCCTAGCAAACCTCTCTCCTCTCTCCCTCTCCCGCAGCCCAGCACCCGGCCCACGCCAGCCTGCTAGCAGCCCGGTACCGCTTCGCTCGCTCCCCTGTCGTCTTCCCCGCTGACAGCAGGCAGCTCGCTGTCGCCGCTGCGGCCACCCGATGCCACCTCGTCGTTCCAATACGCGCCGCCGATGCTCGCGAGGATAAGACCGTCTGCGTCGTGCTCCTCTTTCCCTGGACCTCACTTTCCCCTCTCTCTCTTCCTCTCTGCACAGCGACAAACCGAAACCTAGCCGCCATGGCCGCCGGCTATCCACCGTTGCCGGCCTCCCCGAGCACATCCCACACAGCCACGAGCTTCGCCTCGCTCCGCTTTGTATTCCTATAGAAGGAATCGACGAGGGGCGCTAGGATTCATCGCCATCGACCGCTTCCTCTCCGACTCTGACGTGCTCAGTCACACGCCTCGCCGTTGCTCCGGTCACTGCCTCGCCTCGCCGTCGTCACCAATCTCCTTGGGGTGAGATCCGGGTGCTCAAGGCACCCTCCTTTTCCCCTCTAGCCCTCTGTGTCGCGCCCGCGTCGTAGATCAGAGAACATCGCTGCTGTTCGTCGTCGTTGACCAAGCTCCGGTGACCAGGAGTTGGAGGCGCCGCCGTAGTTAGGTTTGTCTCTGTGCGCTGAGATCGAAGATCGACGAACAATACTTGACCAAATATAACTAGGTCAAGTACAAGGCTCCCGAAGATCTGCTTATTGGTTATCAATGGGCAAAGGAAAGCATAGCCCCACCATGATATAATCCTATGATTTCGAAAGCATTTCAATTCCTGCCATGATGCATACCATTCTACTGTGGTCTTTTATCGATAGATAGAGTATCCTATCTATTGCATACTTCCTTGAGCTTATATTACCCGATCCACGGCTCCTAGCATAACTAGGTTTGTCTTGTGTGCACTGCTAGAGCTCTTATTTGTGTCTGCTTAGCCATGCATAGCTTTCAGTTCTGGTCCATCCATATGATGTATCAGATGCAGATAATCTAGTATTGTCGTGGGAATGACCACGGCAGATGCTGCAATAAGCAACGAGTAGTAGAACATAGGGCAAGGGCGGCCAGCCATCTGCGGTGCGAGATGAGGGCGGAGACACAGGGTTTTACCCAGGTTCGGCCCCCCGGAGGGTAAAGACCTACTCCTGCTAGATTGTATTATGATGGAAGTACAATGGGGCAAGCTCGACGGCTAGGCGGCGAGTCGCTTGGGTGGATGATGGAACGTATCCTCTACACGCCCTCTAGGGAGGTTTATATAGACTCACCCCCCTAGGGTTTACATATCTCAACCGAATCAGTTAAGGTTTCGACAATCGTTTAACCTAATCCGACTGGGCCTATCTACTCTCCTGGGCCTTCAGCTTCCAGTCGCTTGAATCTACGCCAGGTCTTGATCCAGTCGCCGTCCTGCAGGCCCACTCGCCAGTTCCTGGGCCGGTCGGAAACGTCTTGCTGGGTATAACCCCGGTAGGCATATCCCCATCAGTAGTCCCCGAGGCCGTCGTTGATTGGTCGCAGGTGTTCGTTGGCAGTCGGAGTATACGGGTCCAATGCGGACGCCCAGTCGAATCGGCGGCGGACTCCTGAATAAAGGAAAAAATAGTTATTCTAGACACAATGACAGTGGTCAGTCGGGTCGCAGCTCGGCGAACGGGTCGGCGAAATGCTCAGTCACTGTTGTAGTGATCAGGTCGGCGAGTCAAATGGACGAAGTTGGACCGTTAGACGAGGTCAAACTAGCCATTGGGGTAATCCAACGGTAACTTTCGGCGTAATCACCGCGTAGTAACGGCTCCCGAAATTGACGGGTAGCAACCGCTATATAAGGGAAATGGTTGGCGATCGGGAAGACACTCCTTCGTCTTTCCTCCGATTTCGCCCACCTCTGTTTTCCCCTGCATCGCAATCCAATCGATCCAGAAACCTTCGACCTCCGCGAACCTTTCATCCAATGGCCACCGCCACCGAACCATGGGGCAGGTCCAAGTGCACCAGGGCGCTACTCGCATCCTTCGAGGAGGCCGGGATCCTGCGCACCGGCAGGTGGCGCATCCCCGTGGCCGGAGAGGTGACTCCGGATCCGCGCGAGGGAGATTTTGTTTGCTTCACTAGCCATCTGGAACGGGGGCTGGGGTTCCCCATGTCTCTCTTCTTCCGGCGCTTCTGCGCCTTCTACGGGATCAAGCCGTCGGACCTGGGCCCGCACAGCATAGAGCAGCTCGCCATTTTCGTGGTGTTCTGCGAGTGCTACCTGGGTTGCATGTCCTACTTCCCCCTGTGGCAAGATCTGTTCCACGGGAGGATCAGTCGTGAAGAATCAGGCGGCCCAATGCTGGCGGCGGGTGGCCTGACGTTCCAGTTGAAGTCGAAGGCCTCCTTCTTCGACCTGATGCTGCCTGCCAAGGCGGCAAGCGAGTGGAAGAAGTCCTGGTTCTACGTCACCGACGCGACTCCAGACGGCGAGGTAGCAATCCCAAGGTACTCCACCGATCGGCCCGAACCGCGCCGACTCCAGGTCGGTAAGCTCCCAGTAGACCAGCGGATGGTCGTGGATGAGATGCTTCAAACCATCCGCGGCCTGAAGAAGAAGGGCCTTCAAACCATCAACTTGTACAACTGTTGGCCCTGGCCCGCCGCGACCATTACATGTACGAGTACACGGGCAGGAAAGACTCGACGAAGTCCTACCTTGCCGAGTGGAAACTCGAAGACTACGTTCTGGCGTTGAAGAAGATCACCCAGGCAGCATACCTGGACGCGAAGGCTGGGGTTGCCCCCTACACCGCAAAGCATCCAGCTCTGACGGTAAGTCGTTGTTTTCACTATCATTCGTAGTCGCAGTTGATGCTGTCACAGTTATATTGATATTATCTCGTGCCTACTGCAGTTATTTCAAGTGGTGGAAGGGTGGTTCCCACCTGCGGACGACGAGAACTCGAGCTCGTCCGTCCAGGACGAGGGTGATTCGCCTCCTGCCAAGGGCGGCGTCGGGAGCGACGTGAGTGATGACGACGACGATGATGACGAGCCCAGGGAAGAGGCCGCCCCGATGGTTCGCAAGACTCGCGGGAAACATCAGCGCGATCTCGAGGCGAGCAGAAGCCTCGAACGTCACGATGACGACGACGACGAGCTTCTCGAGCACACCTCACGTCGTGAAGCTACACCGTCAAAAAAGAAGAAGAAGAAGGAAGTAAAGGCTCCACCAAGGATGAAGACGAAGCCGGCGAAACAGGCATCTCCGCCTCGTTCGGCGAGTAGTTCCGACGCCACCAGCTTGGCCAGGGATGAAGCGCCGCAGACGACAGCAGCACCGGATGACACTTTCGCCCTGAGTGAGGTACCTCTGGCCTTGCTTCCCCCCTTATTCGCCCCAGTCTCTGGGTTGGGGGTTGCTCCAGCCGCAGCAGCTTCGCCTCCCAGGAGAGCTCCTGCCGAAGTCATTTCGGAGGCTCCTGTCGCGGCCTCGTCGTCGAAGAGGCCTTCCGTGTCTTGGGCGCATGGCGTTTTGGAGATGGGCCTCAGTCAGAAACTGGGCCCCAAACTGGAGAAGACGGCCAGCATCCGCACGGGGCTGCGGTTCATCCCAGTCGCCAAGTAAGTTTTGTTCACCTGCCTTGCCTTTCGTTGTACTCGGACCATTTTGCTCATGTAATCAATTCGCAGGGCTGGAATTAAAAAGATAGGCCACCCGTCCGTGGCCAAGGTGCCGCCAGTCGCCGCCGAGGAGGACCCCTCACGGAAGAGGAAGGCTGATGAGGTCGCTGCCCCCGCAGACAGTGCCAAGAAGGCCAAGGGCGATGATGTCGTCACGGTGTCTGACGACATGACGGTTGCTCCGAGTGGTCCTGCGACGGAGGCGGCCTTGAAGACCAAGGAGGATGTTTCCTCGCCTGGGATGGCCGAGCCGGCTTCTCTTGGTGCTGGAGCATCTACCGCGACCTTCCCCCGCTTCATGGCCAAAGCGGCTACAGCGAGTGGTACAACGCCATTGAGCCGCGTACCTGGGGTCGCCAAAACGGAGGTCGAGCAGCGTCGCGGGCACACTCCGGCTCTTCTCGCATCTGTGGACGCGCTACAGCTCCATGGCATGCTGGGCGCAGCCATCCAGGTATGTCCAGTCCCCGAGGATCGGGCCACTGAATTTCAGTGGTCAGATTCTTTTGGTGTTTGTTTTTATTTGTAGCACCTAGTCCCCGAGTGTCCAGTCGCTGAATTTCAGCGGGTGGGCACTTAGGATTTTTGATCTCCAGTCCCCGAGTGTCCAGTCGTTGAACTTCAGCGGGTGGGCACTTTAGGATTTTTGATCTCCAGTCCCCGAGTATCCAGTCGCTGAATTTCAGCGGGTGGGCACTTAGGATTTCGTTGTTGTTAACTGTTTGATTTGTGCACAGGGCTTGCAGCATGAATCAGCCGACCGGCTTGCTGCAAAGTGTCGCGCGGAGAAGGAACTTGTTGCCATCCAATAGGCAAACAAGGGATTCCAGGCGATCGCTGCGAAGGCAGAAGAAGTCCGCCAGGGCCTTGTCCGGGCGAGTGAACTGACGGCGGCTCAATCTGCGTTGAGTTCGGCTCAGAAGCGCATCGCCGACCTTGAGCGCGAGCTTAAGGAAGCGAAGGCGGAGGCGAGTTCAGCGGATGGGCGAGCCAGGGCTGCTGTTACGGCTGCCGCTGAAGAGCGTAAGGTCTCTGACGCCCTCGTTGCAAGGCTACAAGACGACTTCTCCTCTCTTCAAAGCCTCATCACGGGCCTCTGTCGTCCTTTGATTGGTAAGTTTGCCTGCCTCTGCCTGTAGTAGCTACTTTGTGAAATCGTCGTTGTACTTACTTCCGACCCCTGTCCGTAAGTCGGATTATCGACAGTTCGGAGGAGGCGCAGTCGTATGACGCGCAGCAGTGTGTGGCCACTTTGGTCGACTCGGCCACGTTGTCTGCGGCTTGCATTCGAGCGTATCTTCAGGATATGTCGCCCACGGAAGTGATTCCCAGCGATCTCGTCGAAGTATGGCGGTATCTCGAGAAGGTGCCGTCAGTCGTCGAGTTCATGACGCGGTCGGCATTCCAGCGCGGGGCGGCAACGGCGCTTAGCCTTGGGCTTGCCCACTTCCCGGAGGACTTCGACCTTGACGATGTGACGAGTGGCTATCCCTCATCGACGGGCTCGGTGGAGATTGCCGAGGTGCTGAAGCTGACGGACTGGGCCGCGGTATACTCCGATCGCATCTGGGCGATGGGCGACCTCCTCCCTTATCAGGAGATGACTGTCGCGCCCAATGATCCCGAGCCGCCGCACCGGGACTTCAAGGTCGAGCAACCCTTCCGTGCGGCGATGGCGGGTGAGTTGACGATGTACCCGTCGAACCCGTACACTCCCTTCATTCGCAACCGCAAGGGTGGCGGCGAGTCGACGTCGAAGCCTGCGGAATAGAAACATTGTGCCCTGGGGAGTTAGTAGTAACTTGGCCATTGGGCTCAACTTGTATTTTGTAACGACTTTGTTCTGCTGTAATGGAATTTCGTGTTATTTTGTGAATTGTCTTGCGATTTCGATTGCTGATTGGACGAGTCCCCGAGCGCGTCCGCCCTTTTCATGGGGTTTACCTCGTTTGTTATGTGTTTGTGGTTTTGAACATTTTGTCAGTTGTTTTGTTATTGAGGTCGACTCGCCCGAGCTTGGAAAGCCAGTCGCAGGGCGACTCCCATGAGTGCTCTTTACTTGACCATTTTCCCTTACGTGAACAAGGTCGGGTAGATGAGTCCCCGAGCGTGGTACTTGGTGGTTCTAGTCGCAGCTCTAGGGTGGGTGAGGACTGGGCGCGTTAGAGTGAGCGCATCACTCCTGCCTGACCCGCGGGTCAGTCGCATGGCGAGTCCTGGGCACGCTCTCGTACTTGGTGTTTTTCCCTAGTCGCTCGTGCTGAACTGGTCGCCAGTCCCCGAGCGTGGTACTTGGCCGTTCGAGTCGCTGTGTCGAGGATGCGGAGGATCATGGTCGTTGTGAGGAGCGAAGGCAGTTGTCTTGGCTCGTTAAGCCAGTCGAGCTAGGCGACTCCAATGGGGCTCCGGGTAGGCGTTTTTCGTGGACGTTACGAGTCCTGGGGTAACCCAGTGCCCCCGTAACGCACTACTTGGCCGTGCCGGTCGCTGTACCAGAGGTTGACTTCTGCAGTTAGCTTGACGCTGTTATTACGAGTGCGAGTGGCACAAGACACGGAGAGTAGACGCAATTTGCGGTAACCAATATGTTTTATTTCATAGCTAGTGGAGGGTACATGTGTGGAGTTCTAGGAGTAGAACTTCCGTAGGAGGTTTACATTCCACGGTCGCTTGACGTCGAGTTTCCCGTCTCCGCGGACGTTGGTGAGGTAGTAGGCGTCGTGGCCGAGGCGCAATGGCCAATGGTCCCTCCCAAGGGGGGGAAAGCTTGTGCATGCCCTTCTTGTCCTGGATGAGGCGAAGCACCAGGTCGCCTTCCTGGAAAGTGCGAGTCCTCACTCGCCGGCTATGGTAGCGGCGGAGTCCTTGCTGGTAGATGGCAGTGCAGGAGCGAGATAGGTCGCGTGCCTCGTCGAGTTGATCGACTCCGTCCTAGCGTGCGAGTTTGTTTGCAGCCTCCGTGTAGTGAACAACCCTTGGCGAGTCGTGCTCTAGGTCGGTGGGCATGACTGCCTCGATGTCGTATACCATGAAGAAGGGGGTGAATCCTGTTGGCCTGTTGACAGAGGTGTGGATGCCCCAGATGACGGAGGGTAGCTCCTCGACCCAGCACCCGACGGTGCGTTTGAGTGGTACTTGGAGCCGTGGCTTCAGGCTATGGAGGATGCTCTGGTTGGCCCGTTCTGCCTGGCCGTTGGACTCCGGGTGGGCGACTGAGGCAAGGTCGAGTCGGATGTGGTGCTCTTCGCAAAACTCGGCCATGGCTCCTTTGGCGAAGTTGGTGTCGTTGTCCATGATGATGCTGTTTGGGAACCCGTAGCGATATATGAGCTCGCGTAGGAACTTGGTGGCGGTCTTCCCGTTGCATTTCCGGACTGGCTTGGCCTCCACCCACTTTGTGAATTTGTCGACCGCGACCAGGAGGTGAGTGAAGCCGGAGGGGGCCTTTTTGAAAGGGCCTACCATGTCCATACCCCACACGGCGAACGGCCAGGTGATGGGGATTTTCTTGAGCGCCGAGCTCGGCACGTGGGTCTGGTTGGCGTACTTCTGGCACCCGGCGCACCGCTAGACGATGTCGATAGCGTCTGCGTGTGCGGTGGGCCAGTAGAAACCATGTCGCATAGCCTTTGCGACGAGAGAGCGGGCGCCGGCGTGGTGGCCGCAGTCGCCGGAGTGGATGTCGTGGAGGATTTTGCGTCCTTCAGCGGGTTGGACGCAGCGCTAGAACACGCCGGTCACGCTACGCTTGTGGAGCTCGCCGTCGATGATGACGAAGGATTTGCAGCGACACGCTATCATCCGGGCGTCTATTTCATCTGCTGGTAAGGTGCCTCCCTCCAGGTAGGCGATGTACGGTGTAGTCTAGTCTTCTGGCTCGGCGATGAGTGCGACCAGGGCTGCCTCTGGTTGCAGCGGGACTCCGATGTCGATCTCCCTTGGGGGAGAGACGCAAGGCTTGGTGATGGTGTAGAGGAAGATGCCGGCGGGTGGTGCGAGTCGAGCCGAGCCAATACGAGAGAGTGCGTCAGCCTCTTCGTTTTTCCGCCTGTCGATCCACTCAACGGAATAGCCTGCGAAGTGTCCACCCAGCTTGTCCACTGCTTGGCGGTATGCCGCCATGGTGGGGGAGACGGTGTCGCAGGTACCAGCGACCTGCCCAGCGATGAGGTCGGAGTCTCCGTAGCAGCGTAGGCGGTTGACATTCATATCCTTGGCGTCTCGCATGCCATGGAGTAGTGCCTCGTACTCGGCCATGTTTTTGGTGCAGGGGGTGAAGTCGAGGCAGAGGACGTAGCGGAGCTTGTCGCCCTTCGGGGAATTCAGCATGATCCCTGCTCCTGCGCCGTATGCATTCTTGGAGCCGTCGAAGTGCAGGCTCCAATAGTGGAGGTACGGCAGCTTTTTCGGCTACTGGGCCTCTTCCCAGTCGGCGATGAAGTCCGCAAGAGCCTGCGACTTGATCGCTTTGCGTGGCTCATACTTGATGTTGTGGACGCCGATTTCGACGGCCCACTTGGCGACTCGCCCGGTCGCCTCGCGGTTGCGGATTATGTCCTGCAATGGTGCTGAGGAGACGACCGTGATCGGGTGCTCCTGGAAGTAGTGTGGCAGTCACCGCTGTGCTCTGAAGACCGCGTATACCAGTTTCTGGTATTGCGGGTATCGCTGGCGCGACTCGGTGAGGACCTCGCTGATATTGTACACCGGTCGCTGTACTGGGCGTTCCTTTCCTTCCTCTGGCCACTCGACGACCATGACGGCGCTGATGACGCGCTCGGAAGCCGTGACGTAGACCAGCATGGGTTCTTTGTCGACGGGGGCGGCGAGTAGCGGTGCTGCGAGTAGCACCTGCTTGAGGTCGCGGAGCGCGTCGTCCGCCTGCTTGTCCCACTGGAAGGTGGGGTTCTTGCGCATCAGGCGGTATAGGGGCATCGCCTTTTCGCCCAATCGGGGGATGAAGCGACTGAGAGCCGCGACTCGCCCGGCCAGCTTATGGACGTCGCGCAGGCACTTGGGTTTGCCGAGTCGAGCGATCGTGTCGATCTTGGTGGGGTTCGCCTCGATCCCGCGCTTGGAAACGACGTATCCCAGTAGTTGCCCTGCTGGTACACCGTAGGTGCATTTGCCTGGGTTTACCTTTATCTTGTATTTCCGCAGGTTGGCGAATGTTTCCGCCAGGTCGGCAAGTAGGTCGCTCTGGAGAGCGGACTTCACTACCACATCGTCGATGTAGACGTGGATATTGCGGCCAATTTGGCTCGCAAGGCACTCCTACATGCCCCGCTGGTAGGTTGCCCCGGCGTTCTTGAGGCCGAAGGTCATGGCGGTGTAGCAGAAGGCTCCGAATGGCGTGATGAACGCCGTCTTTTCTTCGTCCTCGACAGCCATTTTGATCTGCTTGTACCAAGAGTAGGCGTCGAGGAAACACAGCGACTCCGAGCCCGTGGTGGAATCGATTATTTGGTCGATCCGCGGGAGGACGAATTGCTCCATCGGGCAGGCGCTGTTTAAATTTGTGTAATCGATACACATCCTCCAGGTCCCATTTTTATTCTCGACCAGGACTGGGTTTGCCAGCCACTTGGAGTATTTTATTGGCCGGATGAAGCCTGCAGCGAATAGACGCTGCACCTCCTTGGCGATGGCTCGGCGGC
Source organism: Avena sativa (assembly GCA_916181665.1). NCBI lineage: Eukaryota > Viridiplantae > Streptophyta > Magnoliopsida > Poales > Poaceae > Avena > Avena sativa. Next base: position 343,244,967 of record OV702280.1, on the reverse strand, counting down.
GCTCTTCATTGAAGGGCCGCAGCGACTGCTTGACAGGTCGCACTTTGGGGTCGGCGTTGAGTTTGTGCTCAGCGAGTTCCCTAGGGACACCAGGCATGTCAGAGGGCTTCCATGCGAAGATGTCCCTGTTCTCTCGGAGGAACTCGATGAGCGCGCCTTCCTATGCTGGTCTCATGCCCTTCCCGATTGTCACCGTCTGGCTGGAGTCGCCTGGGACCAGCTCGACGGTGCGGGTGTGCGTCGTTGCCTCGAAGGCTGAGGTGTTTCCGCCCTCCGAGTTGGGCTTCTTGAGTATGGTGGGGTCGTCGTTGTTGACCCCGCTCGCGTACTTGGCGAGCTCGTCGGCGTGGTTGGCCTCTGCCGCGATGACGGCGTTGGCGAGTTCGGCTCCTTTGGCCTCGCACTCGGCGGCCATGTCGGTGTCGCCGTGGATGGTGATGACGCCGCGCGGCCCGGGGAGCTTCATCGCGTTGTAAACGTAGTGGGGCGCTGCCATGAACTTAGCGAACGCCTGGCGCCCCAAGACGCAGTGGTAGGGGCTGTCGAAGGGCACCATCTCGAAGACGATCCGCTCGGTGCGGAAGTTTGCCGGTGTGCCGAAGGTGACTGGCAGCGTGACCTTGCCGATCGGGTACGCCTTCCGACCGGGGACGATGCCATGGAACGTGGTGTAGGTCGTCTCGACCATCGACTGCAGGAGCCGCAGTCGCCTGAAGGTGTCCAGGTACAGGATGTTGATGGAGCTGCCGCCATCCATCAATGTCTTGGGGAGCCAGTAGTCTCCCACCTTGGGCTTGACTACCAGGGCGACTCGGCCTGGGTACTCAATGCGCGGCGAGTGGTCCTGGCGGCTCCAAGTGATTTGTTGCTCCGACCAGTTGAGGAACTGGGGAACGTCCACCTGGGCCACCGCGTTGACGGCGACGACACGGGCGATGACCTTCTTCTCGTGCTTCGTGTTGAAGCCTGTGAAGGTGTGGAGCGAGCCGGCCATGCTGCCGAATTTTCCGCCGTTTAGCGGGTTGTTGTCGGGGTCCTCCCGCGCTCGTCGTGCCTTCTCGATCTCCTTGAAAGAGTGGCAGTCAGCGGTCGTGTGCGTGGCGGGCTTCCCTTCCCTGCTGTGAAACGCACAAGGTTGGTTGAGGAGGACCGCGGGGTCGAACCTTGGTTTCGCCTTGTAGTTGCCGCCGTCGCGGCGTTGCCCCCCGTCGCGGCGGAAGCTCTTGGGGTCGCGTTGCGCGTGCCCAGCGTTGGCGATGAAGTCGACTCGCCCGTCACTGCGGCACTTGCCGGTGAGGCGAGTGTTGCTGTAGCGTAGGTCAGACCGTCGTCCGTTGTCGTTGCCGTTCATGCGGCGTTGACCTCCCGACTCGCCGTAGGTTTCTTGGTTTGGGTCTTCCTCCGCGTATCTTTTGGCGATCTCAAGGAGGTCCGGTATGTTGTCGAGTGTGCGGTATGCTCGTTTGAGCTTGGCGACCAAGGGCTCGTAGCGGCACAAGGTCTTGAAGCAGTGGATCGCGGTGTCCGGGTGGATGCCGACCGCGTTGTACCATAGTTCTTGCCACCGTTGGACCCAGCTGCGGGTCGACTCGCGGGGTCCCTGGACGCATCGTTCTAGGTCCTCGATGGTGGTGGCGCAGGTGTATGAACCCTCGAAGTGCCTGACGAAGGCATCGCGCATCTCTTCCCAGGAGTCGATGCTATCCGGGGGGAGAGTGTTGATGCACTGCCTGAACGCTCCCTCCATCATCAGGGGGAGGTAGCGGGCGGCTAGCAGGTCGGTGTGGCCGGCGATCCCCATCGCCATGAGGTAGGTGTCCAGCCACACGGAGGGGTCGTACGAAGGGTCGTACTTCTCTATTTCCTTCGGCGCTTTGAAGTTTGCCGGGTATTTTTCGCCTCAGATCATCGGTCCGAAGCATCGAGGCCCGAGTCGGCTTAGAGACCCCATCGGCTCGCCGTCGCGGCGATTGGTTAGGGTGTGTCGCATGTCGTCGGGCTGGCGTGCGCGCCAGCTCTGGTTGTTGATGATGTGGGTGTGAGTGTCGACGGGCTGACCGTTGGCGGCGACAAAGTTGGTCGCTGGCCTGGGGTCGTTGGTGGAGAGTGCCGCGTTCGTGGGTCGGTGTTGGAGCTGCACTTGTTCGGGTGGCGGGCAGTTGAGGGTGTTTGCCGCCAATGGACGGTCGCTTGAGGCCGCTCTGCTGCCTGATGAACGCGAGTACATCCGGCCTTGTGAGTCGACGCCTGCGTTTTGTTGCTCGACCGCCTTTGCGAGCAGGGCCTTGACGTACTGGATCTGTAGGGCGCCGTCACTGATGGCCGTGATGTTGTCGGCCGCTGCTCGGCCCGCCACGAGGTTGTCCATCGGGGTGGAGAACAGTGGTAGGCCGTTCGCGTCTCACTCCCGTGAGGAGACCACGATCCGCGGCTAGTCCCTGGGGGTGCGCGGTTGGGTGGAGGTGGGGCGCCATTCGCTGTAGACCCAGGTGGGGTTCAAGCGCGACCTGATTCGCTGCTGGTGGTAACGTGATAGCTCGTGCGCCGTCACCTGCTCTAGGCGAAATTTTCCGCGCTCGGCTTGCTCCTTGCGGACTGCTTCTGCCAGCTTCAGGAGGAGTTCCTCGACCTCCGTTGCCATTGCGTTGGGAGGGATCGGTGTGGAGAAGGGATCCTCCGGCGGGTCGGTGCCAGTCGCCATGTAGGTCGCAGCGTGGCGACCGGTCCCGTCGCGGAGATCGGCGGAGTTTTCCGATCCGGAGTCGAAGTCGAAGATCCCAAGGATGGAGGTATCCTCGAAGTCTCCAACGTTGGAGACCTGGGTGATGGAGCCCGCGGGTGAAGCCGCGATGATGGATCCGGCGAGTGACGCCGGGGTTGCCGAGTCGGCTTCGTCGTTGAGGGCCGCGTCTTTCGCGGCTGCGGTGGTTTCGGCCACGTCGCTGTGGGCCGAGTTGTACTCGGAGGCGAGGCGGTGGATCGTGCGGACCTGGCTCTCGGAGAGCCGGTCGCGTGGCGGCGACTCGCGGATGCGAGCCGAGTCCTCCGAGACGATGACGTCGGTGAGGCCGACGAAGAGGCTGATCGTGCCGACTGGCAAGATCATGCTATGCGTGACGGTTCGCGCCGCCGGGACGTAGCTACTCGGCAAGATCTGGAGCATCTCGCCGATCGCTATCATGCGGCCGGTGGCGCCTGACTCGTTTATGGGCAGATTGGATCTCGCCGCAGAACACCGGCCAGACCGGCCAGGCCCCACGGTGGGCGCCACTGTGGGGGGAATGACCACGGCAGATGCTGCAATCGACAGCGAGTAGTAGAACATAGGGCAAGGGCGGCCAGCCATCTGCGGTGCGAGATGAGGGTGGAGACTACAGGGTTTTACCCAGGTTCGGCCCCCGGAGGGTAAAGACCTACTCCTGCTAGATTTTATTATGATGGAAGTACAATGGGGCGAGCTCGACGGCTAGGCGGCGAGGCGCTTGGGTGGATGATGGAACGTATCCTCTACACGCCCTCTAGGGAGGTTTATATAGACTCACCCCCCTAGGGTTTACATATCTCAACCAAATCAGTTAAGGTTTCGGCAATCGTTTAACCTAATCCGACTGGGCCTATCTACTCTCCTGGGCCTTCAGCTTCCAGACGCTTGAATCTATGCCAGGTCTTGATCCAGTCGCCGTCCTGCAGGCCCACTCGCTAGTTCCTGGGCCGGTCGGAAACGTCCTGCTGGGTATACCCCGGTAGGCATATCCCTATCAAGTATGACAGGAGAACATGATGAGATGAGATCAGCGATATGAGATTAAACATGCTAAGGCTTGTATGGGAGGCCACGCTGGGATGTGGTTTTTCTAGTCCCATGCTCGCCACCACTAGAAACTGAGTTCTTGCCTTTGGAACCGAGACGAGCGTACAGCCACACGGGGCTTGGGAACCCCTCGCATGATTAACTTGCCTAGTAGATTCCATGAGTCACATAGTTCGGGCGTTCCATTCGACATATGCATAGAAAACTATTTGAAAGATTTGCCGGGTGCAGGTGCATTCATAACAGGTAGGAAAGCGTGGACCGGGTAGCTTGGGGTCGATGGAGCCCCTGTTAACCAACCTCGCCTCACATATTTAAGTACCGGCTTCGGGATTTGACCCGTTACGGCGGAACCATACTTATTACGTGACTCATGGTCTCGGCGAAAGCAAGGTAAAGGTCGTGTCTAACCACCCTCTGTCGGCCTTCCAAGGAAGAGGGGTCATCTAGTGGCATTAAGAGAAGGTTAGTACGTGTGGGTAAAGTTGTACACCCATGCAGGGTGATAATATTTTCGAAAAGCCATGTTCACGGTTATGAACGCTTGGTGACCAGATTCTAAGATCATAGAGAACTATAACCAAATCGTAAAACATGGCTGATCAACGTGTGCTTAAGGATGCTTCCTCATGGGTATGAGGGGGTGATCCTAGTTCAGGAGATGATGGTGATTCGGTGGATATAAAAAGATGATGATCAGTACTTTGGAGACGTCGCTCTCTTATCCCCTTTTAAAATACTCTAATTAGACGAGCTTCTTCTCTCTCTTGTTTTATAAACAAAAGTGGATTTATGCAAAACAACTCCACCAGCCATAAGTCTTGCGGAGTACACCCTGTACTCACCCTTGCTTTGTTGATACTTTTGGCAGAGTAAGTGTTCCCCTGAAGACGAGTTCCGTACTACTTCGACATCGACGAGTAGCTTGGGTTTCCCGGTCGGCAGCCTGGAATCTGTGGGCTGGGACGTCATCGTTATGCTTCAGTCCTCTTAGGCCATTTGTTAAGTTTGCTATACCTAATAGCATAATTTGCCTTCCATTGTTTGATGTTTGTGGTCAGTGACCTCTGCTTGTAATCATTTGGTTCTCTGCTCAGTTATGAGCTTGCTGTAATAATTTTTGTGTCATAGGGTCACTTCCATGTTACCGATTCTTCACTGGATATTCTCGAGCTCAAGGTTAAGCTTATTTCGGATGGATGTCTGGGATTTGTTTAGCCCTAATCCCGGGGGTGTCCCAGGTTTTGGTATCAGATAAGTACCGACCGTAGGAAAACCTTGCTATTGGTTGATGTTTAGTCTAGTGATTGTGAAAAATATTTTGAAAGCTGAAAAGTATTTGCGAAAACTCTAGTATGCTTCTTTTCTTCTTATCCAGTTTCGCTCTAACTCTGGGTCATCTCATCTTGTGTTGACTTTGGAAAAGTTTTGATATCTCTTCTAGTCTTTCAAAGCTTAGGTGCCTTCTTGGCATGTCGTTTCTCAACCTGTTGACCTAGTGTTGAGTTCTCAGAGTTGTGTGTGTTGTGAATTCCTTGTTCCCTTTGCTCTGTTTCATCTGATAGATTCCTTCTATCATGATCTCTCTATCTTTTGGACCCACAATATTATATTGTTGGATCTTCAGTTTTCTGTTCTAGGCTTCGAGGTTTCCTTTCGCCTCGTGTGCCTCCTTTTTGTTTGTTGGGTGCTTCAGAAGTCGTTTCTTCTCTTAGAAGCTACCTTGTGATTACTAACTTGCAGTGTACGCTATGTCACTCAAGAAGTAGTTACTCCTTTCTCTGGTTTTAACCCTTGGATTTGAACCTAAGATCCCGGATTGTGCTGGATTCTAGTGTCGTGAATATGGTACATGACGCTGATCTTTAACCCAAGACCCATTCCTTTGACCCCTATCGTTAATGTTCATACATTACCTCAGGATGGCTGGTACTACAGATTCTAGCCTTCAAGCTTGTGGTTTTTGTCGCGATTGAATTGCGACAATAAAGGACTTCCCCTACCACATGTTATGGCAGATGTTCTTTACTAGAACCAAATAGATCACGACAAGAGTACTCCTCGTGAGTCTCGCATCTATACTCGTGACTATGCCACACCTTCTCCCTTCCTTGCATTGGTTTTTGGAAGATTGTTAATCTATGCATTCACATATCGGGATTCTAACCTGAGCATGTTCCTTCCCCCTTGTTGTGTTCTGACCTTTGCCTACCAGTTGGTAGCCAAGTAATAAATGTGCATCAGAGTCTTCCGATGCAAGATACTCTTGTGGTCTGTCAAGACAAACCATTTCAAGATGTCAGGAGAAACAAACTCCAATACCTCGTCATATCTATGATTAGGTCAAAGTGTTGTAACCCACAGATTAAGAGGCATTGAGTGTCTCCCATCTGTTCTACCTTAAAATATCACACTCTTATATACTAAGAGGTCATGTTAAGTTTCATGACCCCTTAATGAAGTGATGCTTTCACACATATTACGCACCCTCCCTCGAGCTTTCGCGCTCGTGAGTGATGCGTGTGTGTAATAATGTGGCCATCTGAGATTCTAGCAATTCTTATTGTTTGAACTCTAAGGACATTTGAGTCATTCTTAGCGCAATTGGTTAACCCCGTCACTAAGCAAAGGATGATTGTTCTACCAAGTACGTCATTCTGGTGTACTATCTTCAGTCAAAGAGTTAGGCATGTGCCGAAGCTCTGAGACTATGTCTTCTTGACTTACCAAGCAAGTTCCCTCTCGAACTAAGTGACATATCGGTGGTTCGTGATATTGTAGAAGTCTTTCTAGAAGTATCGCCTTGTTGCCACATGACCGTGTTGTCAAGTTCTTGAGCAAGCAAGTTCTCTGAACTGCACCTTTCTCCAAGGATCTGTATTGGATACCCCTGAACAAGTTTGTTGAGCTTAAACAACAACTTGGAGAGTTGTAAGACAAAAGTTCTATCCGACCCAGTTCCTTCGTAATGGTATGTCTAGTTTTGCTTGTGTTGAAGAAAGATAGTATCTCCTTCGTGTATACGTTATCTTCCCCCACCTTTGATTTGATTTGGGTTATCGTCAAATCAAACTCAGTTCCAAGGATTATCTTGATGATGTTTATGCTTGTGATGTTTCACTGAAGTACATCTTCATGTCTTTGGTCTGACCAACAGTTATGCTTTGTTCATGAGAAATATGAGTCCATCTTAATGGAGTGCCTTGATAAGTTTCTTGTTGAGCCCATCGATGACATCCTTATCTTCTCCATGCTAGACACGATTCATATGGAACATTTGGCATTAATGCTGGAAACCTTCGAGAACCATCTTCGAGTCATTTTGAAGTATAAGTTCTGGATGTTAGAAGTGACCTCTCTAGTTCATGTGCAAATGTTGAAAGATGTCGCCATGGATTCGAGAAGAGTTATCTCGATACATGTGTATTTTATTGTTAGTACTTTATGTGTGTGCAGTTGTCCCTAGACAAGTTGCTAATCCATGGGTATAGCAATCTAGCTCATATCCTGGAGCTTTACACTGTAGTTACTATCTTGAGAATCTAGTGACTTTACCTCCGTGTAAATGTTACAAACTATCTATTCAGACATGCTGAGTCTGAAGTATAATACCACTTAACCAAAGTTGAATCTCAAGCAGCAATGATGGTTGGTGCTCCTCAAGGTTTTGACATAGGTCTCTTTGTAAATCTGGCAAGAATGATGTAATGGTTGACACATTTAGCCGGAAAGACCTTTTGTCATATTCTCTTGATCCAGCAATATCAACCACTCTTCATAAGGCTTCTTCTATGATTTATTATAGGAGTCGTGCTCATGGTTTCCTTTGTCTACGAAGTCCGACCTTTACTTGATGATTGATTTCTCGAACATCAAGGAGAACATTTGAAGTAGTGTTGCTGAATGTCTCTCGGTCAATCCTCTAGACTCTTTTATGTTGGCAATCGTTGTTGTGCCAAGTAATTGAAGTCTAAGAATGAAGTTTCTTTCTTCTCGTGTCATCAGGAATCTTCTTTACTAATCATCTTAGTGGTGTAAAGTGATATCATGATCTTGGCAAAGATTTTGATATACCTGGATGAATAAAGAGTTACCTTCGTTTTCTCAACCATGTTTTAAGAGTGACTATGATTTTGGTAATTAGAAGTTCCTCTTGCTACATGTTCCTTGCGACTCTTGTGAGTCCTCTCCACAAAACACCTTTCTGTCTTGACCTTCTGTTGGATGAAAAAGTGACCTTTCTGTGTCAAAAGTAGTTCAACAGCTTGGTTTTGTTGATCCATATCTCTGCAACCTAATATCTCTACTTAAGACATTTAGTAGAGGTTCCTCATCGAAGTCTGTGTCATGTTCTTCCTATTGAAGCCTTTCTCTTCAGAAGCTTAAACCCTTCTGAGTTCCATGGTCTCAATCCTTATGAAGACCATCTATCTAACAACTCGAAACCATCTCCTCTTGTATCCTCCGTTACCTTGATGTGTTTCATGTCGTCATCTCAGAGTTGTTTCTGAACACTCCATCCATGAGTTGATCATGAGATACTCTATGTGTTGTTAGTGTGTTTCCCTTTTATCTTTGGAGTGACCCTGTTTCTTTCTCTCTCTGTTTCTCTTCCTACCTTTGGAATCTCGGGTCGAGATTCTCGTAAGGGGGATATAGATGTAACACCCCAGTTCTAGCTAATTGTATATTAGGGTTTTGATTGTGCATTGCATGAGCATCATATTTGAAATTGTGCATTGAATAAATATACAAAACCCTAAACCCTAGTTTCCTCTCTCTCTCTCTCAAAACAATTCAAAATGGTTTGAATTTTAAAAAGTATCAAAATATTTGGATCCCAACATGAGTAAAAGGGGCCCCATAGTATTTTAGATATTTTATAAACTCCCTGGTATTCTTGAAATACTCAAAACAGAAATGAATTTGAAAATATACAAACAGAAATGCAAAACAGAAAAAGAAAAGCGATTTGCAAAATAAAAACCAAGTCCTACCTATCTGGGCCGCAGCCCAACCTCTCCCTCTCTTCTCTCCTGCCGCTCGCGCAACACCTAGCATCCCACTGAATCCCGCGCCGTGTACCGTTTCGCCCTCGTCGTCTTCGTCGATGATGGGAAGCTACTCGTTGTCGCTGCTGCAGCCGCCCGATGCCGTCGGTCGTGCCGCGATCCCTGCCGCCGCCTGGAGGCAGGATAAGACCGCCGAGAACGCCTCCCTCTGCCTTATCCTCTCACTCCCCCCCCCCAGCGCTCTCTCCCTTTCTTCCCACGAGGTCCCGAAACCCTAGCCGACCAGGCACCGCTCGTCGTCATCGCTCCCAGCCTCCCCTCGTTGTTCCGAGGCTGCCTTGAGCTCCGCCTTGCAGCCCTGATTCTTCTGGTCAAAGGACGCAGGCTTGGGAGCTCCCCGCTCGCCGGAATCGATGTTTTCTCCCAGAGCCTGACGACCTCCGCCGCTCGATTCACCGCTGCTCCGGCCACCGCCTCACCTCGCCGTCAACACCAACCGCTTAGGGGTGAGCCTCTGGTGCTCAGGCACCCTTCCACTCGTCCCCTCTCCTCTTGTTTCTTCTCGCCACCGTGGAGCTCTGAGCGCCACCGCAGTTGTGCTCGTCGCCAGCGAATTCCTCGACCAAGTCCAGCGCCGCCAGTTTTTGGCTCCTCGCACTCGCGCGCATCCAGCAACCCCATCCTCGCTTGTCCGCGCGCCCTCCTCCGCCGTCTGCCGTCTTCGTCTGGCCCGTTGGCCGGCGAGCCGACGTGGTGCCTGCGTGGCCCTGGTCCCACCAGTCAGCCTCTAGGGCTAGCTCCTGCCCCGGTGACAGATGCCCCTGTTCCCCCTTTGCTTGTGTGGCTGTTGAGGTGGCTCCGGGCCCCTCTATCAGCCACTATGGCTAGCTGTTGCTGTGGTGTAAAAGGTTTAATCGTTTGATTTAATAATTTCAGAATTTGAATAAAACTTGTAAAATTCATAACTTATTATTTATAAGTCAGAAAATATAAATAATATATCAAAATGTTCAGAAAAATGAGAAATATCTATTTAAGCTATAATCATGCATTGTTAATCAACTTTCATGACAAGTTTAATTAGAAGAACAAATGCATCCCTCTCATATGTTCTGGAGTTTTCCAGAATCAGGGTTTATACCCCTCGGAAGCCCGATTAATTTGTCAAGCATGTTTTAGGGTTTCAATTCAATGCAATTCAACTTGTCATATCATCATCATTGCTTGAGCATTGCATCGATGCCATGTGTTGATTGTTTCCCTCTCTTTACGGTGTTTTGGTTCTTCCCGGTAGAATACGAGATCGAGATCGAGATCAAAGACCGAGGACAACACCATAGAAGATCGAAGATCGATGAAGAATACTTGACCAACTATAACTAGGTCAAGTACAAGGCTCTCGAAGGTCTGCTTATTGGTTATCAACGGGCAAAGGCAAGCATAGCCCCACCATGATATAATCCTATGATTTCGAAAGCATTTCAATTCCTGCCATGATGCATACCATTCTACTAGGGTCTTTTATCGATAGATAGAGTATCCTATCTATTGCATACTTCCTTGAGCTTATATTACCTGATCCACAGCTCCTAGCATAACTAGGTTTGGCTTGTGTGCACTGCTAGAGCTCTTATTTGTGTCTACTTAGCCATCCATAGCTTTCAGTTCTGGTCCATCCAGATGATGTATCAGATGCATATAATCTAGTATGACAGGAGAACGTGATGAGATGAGATCAGTGATATGAGATTAAACATGCTAAGGCTTATATGGGAGGCCACGGTGGGATGTGGTTTTTCTAGTCCCATGCTCGCCACCACTAGGAATTGAGTTATTTCCTTTGGAACCGAGACGAGTGTACAGCCACATGGGGCTTGGGAACCCCACGCCTGATTAACTTGCCCAGTAGATTCCATGAGTCACATAGTTCGGGCGCTCCATTCGACATATTCATAGAAAACCGTTTGAAAGATTTGCCTGGTGCAGGTGCATTCATAACAGGTAGGTAAGTGTGCACCGGGTTTCTTGGGGTCGATGGAGCCCCTGTTAACCAACCTCGCCTCACATCTTTAAGTACCAGCTTCGGGATTTGACCCATTACGGCGGAACCATACTTATTGCGTGACTCATGGTCTCGGCGAAAGCAAGGTAAATGCCGTGTCTAACCACCCTCTGCCGTCCTTCCAAGGAAGAGGGCTCATCTAGTGGCATTAAGAGAAGGTTAGTACATGTTGGTAAAGTTGTACACCCCTGCAGGGTAATAATCTTTTCGAAAATCTATGTTCACGGTTATGAACGCTTGGTGACCAGATTCTAAGATCATAGAGAACTATAACCAAATCGTAAAACTTGGCTGATCAACGTGTGCTTAAGGATGCTTCCTCATGGGTACGAGGGGGTGATCCTAGTTCAGGAGATGATGGTGATTTGGTGGATATCAAAATATGATGATCAATACTTTGGAGACGTCGCTCTCTTATCCCCTTTTAAAATACTCTGATTAGATGAGCTTCTTCTCTCTCTTGTTTTATAAACAAAAGTGGCTTTATGCAAAACAACTCCACCAGCCATAAGTCTTGCGGAGTACACCCTGTACTAACCCTTGCTTTGTTGATACTTTTGGCAGAGTAAGTGTTCCCCTGAAGACGAGTTCCGTACTACATCGACATCGACGAGTAGCTTGGGGTTCCCGGCCGGCAGCCTGGAATCTATGGGCTGGGACGTCATTGTTATGCTTCAGGCCTCTTAGGCCATTTGTTAAGTTTGCTATACCTAATAGCATAATTTGCCTTCTTTTGTTTGATGTTTGTGGTCAGTGACCTCTGCTTGTAATAATTTGGTTCTCTGCTCAGTTATGAGCTTGCTGTAATAATTTTTGTGTCGTAGGGTCACTGCCATGTTACTGATTCTTCACTGGATATTCTCGAGCTCAAGGTTAAGCTTATTTCGGATGGATGTCTGGGATTTGTTTAGCCCTGATCCCGGGGATTTCACACAAGTAGAGCTTTATAGACGGTCACATTACCATCAGCATCAGTTTTCCTTTTGAAAATCCATTTATTCTCCACGGCCTTACGGTCGTGAGGTAAGTCCACCAAGTTCCAAACTTGATTTTCATCCATGGATTCCATCTCGGATTTCATGGCTTCTAACCATTTGTTGGAATCCGGGCTCATCATTACTTCTTCATATGTCATAGGGTCATCATTTTCATCAACCATGAAATTCATGATAGGATTTCCGTAAAGCTCGGGAGTTGCACGCGTCCTGCTAGACCTACAAGGTTCGGTAGTAATCTCTTTCGGAGTTTCATGATCATTATCATTAGTTCCCTCTTCAATTGGTGAAGCCAACTCCGGAACGACTTCCGGCGCTGTGCTACTCGCCATACTTTGAAGAGAAGGTTCAATAACCTCTTCGAGTTCTACTTTCCGACTACTCACACCTTTCGTGAGAAACTCTTTCTCTAGAAAGGATCCATTATTGGCAACAAAAACCTTGCCCTCATATCTGTGATAGAAGGAATACCCAATAGGTTCCTTAGGGTATCCTATGAAGACGCATTTTTCCGCTTTGGGTTCGAGTTTATCCGGTTGAAGTTTCTTCACATAAACATCGCATCTCCAAACTTTAAGAAATGACAGCTTAGGTTTGTTTCCAAACCATAATTCATACGGTGTCTTTTCAACGGATTTAGATGGTGCCCGATTTAAAGTGAATGCAGCAGTTTCTAGTGCATAACCCCAAAATGACAATGGCAAGTCCGTCAGAGACATCATAGATCGAACCATATCCAATAAAGTACGATTACGATGTTCCAACACACCATTTCGTTGTGGTGTTCCGGTAGGTGTGAGTTGTGAAACAATTCCACACTCTTTCATGTGAGTGCTAAACTCGTAACTTAGATACTCACCTTCACGGTCGGACCATAAAAATTTGATCTTTCTATTACGATAATTTTCCACTTCATTCTGAAATTCCTTGAACTTTTCAAAGGTTTCAGACTTGTGTTTCATCAAGTAGATATAACCGTATCTACTTAAATCATCCATGAAAGTAACAAAATAAAGATATCCAACTCGCGCCGACACACTCATTGGACCACATACATCAGAATGTATGATTTCCAATAAATCTGTCACTTGTTCCATTGAACCAGAAAACAACGTTCTAGTCATCTTGCCCATAAGGCATGGCTCACATGTATCAAATGATTCAAATCAAGTGATTCCAAAAGTCCATTCGAATGGATCTTTTTCATGCGTTTAACGCCAATATGACCTAGATGGCAGTGCCACATATATGCGGATATATCATCATTAAGTTTAATCCTTTTAGCATCAACATTCTGAATATGTGTAACACTATTATCGAGATCCAATAGAAATAAAACATTCATCATCGGTGCATGACCATAAAAGATTTCATTCATATAAATAGAACAACCATTGTTCTCGGATTTAAATGAATAACCACTTCGCATCAAACACGATCCAGATACAATGTTCATGCTCAATGCTGGCACCAGATAACAATTATTCAAGTTTATTACTAATCCCGATAGTAAGTGGAGAGGCAGCGTTCTGATGGCGATCACATCAACGCTTGATCCATTGCTAACACGCATCTTGACATCACCCCTTGCTAGCGGTCGCTTGTTCCGCAGCCCCTGATTCGAGTTACAAATATTAGCAACTGAACCGGTATCAAATACCCAGGTGCTACTACGAGCACTAGTCAAGTACACATCAATAACATGTATATCATATACCTTTGTTTGCCTTGCCGGCCTTCTTGTCTGCCAAATACTTGGGGCAGTTGAGCTTCCAGTGGCCAGTACCCTTACAATAGTAGCACTCGGTATCAGACTTAGGTCCAACTCGGGGTTTCTTTTTAGGCACAGCAACCGACTTGCCGCCCTTACTTCCCTTCCGTTTTCCCTTCTTGTCTTTCTTGAAACCAGTGTTCTTATTGATCATCAAAACTTGATGTTCCTTCTTGATCTCCACTTCTGCAGTTTTAAGCATTGATAGAAGATCGGGGAGAGACTTCTTCATGCCTTTCATATTATAGTTCATCACAAAGCTCTTATAGCTAGGTGGTAGAGACTGCAGAACATGATGGATGCTAAGTCAATGGGAATCGTTATTCCCAAGGACACAAGCTTATCGGCGTAACTCGACATCTTGTGTACATGCTCACTTACAGAGCTGTGCTCTTCCATCATGCAGCTAAAGAACTTTTCTAAAGCATTATAGCTCTCTACAGCAGCATGTGTGTCGAAAATCATTTTCAACTCACCCATTGTATCAAATGCATTGCCGTTTTCTAAAAGCTTTCGAAGTTCTGGCTGTATCCCATACAATATGCCGCAATGAACTAAGTTGTGCTCCTCCTGACGAGTCTGATAGACATTATTCTCCTTGTCAGGGGCATCATCGAAAGGTGGGGGGCCTAGCGGCGCTTCTAGCACATATTGCTTTTGTGTAGCAGAGAGGAGAATCCTCAAATTCATGGTCCATTCGGTAAAGTTGCTACCGTTCGTTGCAAGTTTCTCTTTCTCCATGAACACATTGAAATTAAAAGCAGGTGGTGCCATCTACAACAGAATTTGTAAAGTTTAGACTAAGTTTATGATAGATTGAGTTCATCTAATCCACATTACGAATGAACTCTCACTCAAAAACGACATCCCTCGTGCCTTTTTGGTGATTACATGAACCAAATCCACTACACCAAGTCCGATCATCACGTGAGTCGGTGTAGCTTCAAAGGCGAGCATCAAATGGGCATCATATCTACTATATGACTCATGCTTAACCTTTCGGTCCGTGTTCCGAGGCCATGTCTGTACATGCTAGGCTCGCCAAGTTAGAACCTTAGTATTCGCATGTGTAACTGTCTTACACCCGAAATATGGTCGCGAATCCAAGAACACCCAATCATCACGTGATGTCTTGGAGCGACGAAAACATAATCGGTGCATACTTAAGGAAGAACACATTATATCTTGATATTTAAATGAGGGATCATCTTATTATGCTAATAAAACGCCAAACAAGCAATATAAGATGCTATCAAACATCACATGTTTATAAGTGGAATGATATGGTTTCCGCATATGATCTCCATCATGTGCACCGTGATATGATCACTATCATACCTCTATGTGTAAGGCCAAGGTCTATGGATCTTACACGTTATGTGTATTATAAGAGTATCATCTCATACTTCTACTTACAACATTACCATATCATAACACTAGACCAGCAACAATCTAAACTAGACGCCTCTAATTTATCTATTGCAAGTTTTACGTGGCTTAGGGATTTCAAAGATAGAACCGTTCATACCTACGAACATGAACCACAACGAGGATAACCAAATTGTTGACAACTCATTGCAAATTATATATTGACTATAGTAGGAGAGACAGACACCCGCTAGGCACTTATGCAAACTAGTTGCTTGTCAAGCGTGGAACAGGTCTCATGTGCGAGGACATGTAAAGTTTGTCCGGGCCACTTCATCCCACTATACCACCAATATCTAAAATACAACTAAGAAGCAACAACATTATCATCATCGCCCACATATTGATATGTGTACTACCCATGTAAAGCATCCACGCATAGATCCGGCTCTCATACCACTGTAGGGTTCGCAGCATAGAAAACAAAAATTTTCCTACGATGGGAACTATGTACCAAGATCTATCTAGTAGATACAAACAACGGGCAGATGTATATCCATAGAGAACATACCCTTGAAGACCGACAAAGCTTAACGAGTTAAACTCGTGGTTGATGTAGACAATCTCTTGCCGATCTCAAGATCGAGAGGAAGTCCTAGCGCCGCAAAACAGCAGCGCATCCGTGCTCGCACACACGTACAAGACACCGAGCAACCTCCGCCTCCTCGCTCCAGCGATGCAGCGGAATCACAAATCTTTCTTGCCGAATAGCCACCGGGAACATGTATCTCGCTAGTCTGGGACCATGGGGGATAAATTCTTGAGGGGGAGAGAGATCCTTCACGAGGAGGTGTGAGTGAGAAGTGAGGAGGGGGTGCCTTTTATAGGAGAGGGGGAACCCCAAGGGGGTGGCCGGCGCATGGGGGCTGCCCCCTTGCCCTCCCCTCATTCATGTGGGTGGACACTCCACTCACAAAAATCTCTTCAATTCCCTCCACTCAAAATTGCTATTAAATTTCCACCAAATTTAATACAAACTCTCATTAAAAAAACTCCTTTTATTTATTCAGAATTTTTTCAATTACTTTAATGAAAAACATTCACATATAAACCCTTGCTAGTATTTCATTTAACATGCAAAAACACTTTCTGCAATTTCACCCGAAAACCTGTTTTGGTATCTAGTGAAATAAATTCATGCGCTTGTTATTCTTTCCGGCATGAAACTTTTGCTCCAATCGGATGTCAGTGTCCCTTAAGTGTGCCACCCTACGGTTCGCAAATAATGCGGACATGATCGAGACCCTTCTCCGATCAATAATCAGAAGAGGGACCTGGAGATCCATACTGACTCCCACACATTCAACGGTGACTTTCCTGTGATCGTCGGAACCTTTTACGCTAGTATCTTAATCCCTTTATTTCATGATATATTACACGTCCGATATTTGATCATCGGTATATCCTTACCTAGCTTTATCTCGTTACTGACATGCACTCTTTTCTTGTTCCCTTGATATAACATTCTAGTGATCAAATCACTTGCTTGCAAGCTAACTAATGTGATATCACCGAGAGGGCCCAGAGTATATCTATCCGTCATCGGGGTGAACAAATTCCACTCTTGATCCATGAGCCTCAACATAACACTTTAGTAGTTCTGAAGCCATCTTTATAATCACCTAGTTACGGTGTGACGTTTGGTGTCATCAAGAAACTCTTCCGGTGTTAGTGATTGACATGATCTCATGGTCCAAGGATTAGGATCACTTCGTAAGTTGTTATAGCAATATAAACTCAATGACTTTGATCGTAATGCTATACTTTGGATGAATGTTCATCACATCATTACACTAATGTTGTGATCTTGTTATTAACAACATCCAATGTCTATGATCAGGAAACTGTGCTCATCTTGTTAATCAACGAGCTAGTTTATGAGAGAGGCATAACTAGGAGCTTTCTGTTTGTTTATTAAACACACATGTATTAATGTTTCCGTATTAATACAATTATAGCATGCAAATAAACATCTATCATATACTTGGAATATACATAATAAACACTTTATTATTGCCTCGTAGGGCATATTCCCTTCATATGGGTATCTTAAATTCTTCTCTAGGCTTAGTTTTATCAGAAATACCCACAACATCTACACTTGAACCTATCATATTGAAACGCTCAAAGACCTTTTTGGCTTCCCTAGCAACATCATGGAATTCATTAAATAGAGTTTCAAGGATGAATTCCCTCTTTTCAGCATTCTTTTCTTCTTTTAGTTTTAGGAACAATAATTGTATGAAGGGGTTAAGGCTAACAAACCTAGCCTCCAGCATATGAACTAAAGAAGTTGCATCAATCTCATAATTAGGAGCAAGTTCAGCTATAGATTTTTCCTCAATATCCTCATGCTTGCTAACATGATTAAAGAATTCTTCAATATTATCTTTCCCAATTATGTAGCCACTACCTATTGCAAGATCTTTCTGGGTGAACTTGGGAAGCAACATGGTGGGCTAGAGCAAGGTGGCAACTAGAGTAGGAACTAATGTTTTTGTGTTTTTGAATAAAGAAAGCAAACCAAACTAGACTAATTTTTTGGGGTTTTTTGGAAAGAGGCAAACAAAACCAAGCAAAATAAACAAAGCAAACTAAAAACAAAGTAAAGAGAATGAAAGTGAAGGACTCCCCTTGTCAAGACGTCCTTAGCCTCCCCGGCAACGGCGCCAGAAAACTTGTTGATGGCGCCTAAGTTGATGTAGGACCGCTTCGTTGGAAACCCCAAGAGCAAGGTGTGAAGCAGTACAGCAGCAAGTCTTTCCTTAGTAGAGACCGAGGTTATCAAACCAGAAGGAGGAAGGAAACGTCACACAGGTGTTGCAAGCAACGCGGAAACCTGCACAACACAAACTCAAGTTGCCCCAACGAATCAGTGAGGTTGTCAAGCTCACCGGTTTGTTGTAACAAAGGATTAAACGTATGGTGTGAAAGGTAATGGTTTGTAGCAAGTAAACAAGTAACAGTGGAGGATGTATTGATGGTAAAGATTGGACCGGGGTCCATAGTTCACTAGAGGTGCTCTCCTTAGGTAAACAACATGGCATGAAGAGTAAACAAATTACAGCAGGGCAATTGACAGGAACTGAGCAAGGCATAACAATGCAATTACTAGTCAGAAAGATCCTATGAGATTCAATTGGGCAATACAATAAGATACATAGACCGCCATCCAACTGCATCTATGACTAAAAGTCCACCTTCAGGTTATCATCCGAACCCCCTCCAGTATTAAGTTGCAAGCAATAGACAACTGCTTTAAGCAAAGTGTGTAAGGTAAACAGTCCACATGTTCCATGAACAAGAGACCGTTGTTTTCTCCCTAGTAGCAACAACACGTCTACAACCGAAGAGATTATTGTAACTTCCCTTGGAAACTAGAGGCATGAACCCACTATCGAGCATAAATACCCCCTCTTGGAGTTACTAGAAACTACTTGGCCAAGATAGCTACTAACAACGGAGAGCATGCAAGATCACAAACAACACAGACATGATAGAATCATAAAGACAAAACCATTAATCAAACCAATATAATAATCTCAATATACATCGGATCCCCGTAAACACAACATGCATGATTACAAATAGATTAGATCTTGATCGTGAACGGAGCCACAAGATCTATACATGAAAGCACAAAGGAGGAGATACAACCATCTAGCTACTACATGGACCCATAGTCCAAGGTGGAACTACTCACGCATCATACCGGACAGAAGGCCTCCGGGATGATCTCCCCTCCGACAGGGTGCCGGGAAGAACTTCATATCCCCCCGATCTAGGGATGATGGTGGAGGCGGCTACAGATGGTTTCATGGATATTTGATCGGGTACTCAGGGTTTCTGCATCAGGGGCTTCTTATAGGCAAAGGGGGAGGCCGAGGCGGCGACCAGGGTAGGCAAACCCTAGCCAGATGCAAGCTAGGGCCCACCCGCGCCTAGGGTGGGTTTGCCCCCCCTGGCTGGCCCCTCTGGCTCCCCTCTGGTCTTCTTGTTCCCCACGGAAATTAATTGACTTTGACGTTTGTCCCGTCCAATTCTGAGAATATTTCTTTACTAACTTTTTTGAAACCAAAAACAGCAAAAAACAGGCATCTGGCAATGTTGCAACTTGTTAGTAGGTTAGTACCAGAAAACATGTAAAAAGCACCTCAAAGTTTGGACAAGTAAAGCAAAGTAGATACTAAACAAGCATGGAGCATCAAAAATTATAGATACGTTTTCGACGTATCAACTCCAAGTGCACAAATCGATTGTAGATGGTTTCGAAATAAGAGTATTGAGCCCATAGAGAGCTATTTGGTTAAGGTCTTTATGCCCCTCGTCACTATCAACCAAAGGATACTTGTAAGCTGCCTTTGATTTTGAGTAAAGGGTGTTTGAAAGGTTTTTGGTTGAATGCAGAAAAGTAAATAAAACAAGTAAAAGAAAGCACGTAACAAAAGCATTGGAAACGGTGTTGGGACTCAATAAGGCTAAAACATTCTCGGGGATATAGGATACACCACTATCATATTGTAATTAATCATAATTAGGATAACCTAATTCTTGTGTCATTAAATGTGTGGTGAGAGTTCCATAATAAGATGTTCACTACGAGACTAATGTGCAGTCGCTTTCTTGAGCCAGGTAATGAGGTCATCTCTAAATAACCACTGTGATGACTAAGAGCAGTAACGCATACGGACCACCACAATTAAGGGTTTTCCCATAGATATCATTATTATCTTAGTAAATTTCTCTTTACTAATCCTTGACCGTGCAGGTTATAAGACAAAGCTTGTAGTCATAAAAGTGACACTTGAAATACTCCCATACACGTCCTAAGAATATCACCATCTCTTTAGTCCTGGAGGCAAATGATATGTGGCCGACTACACATACCATCTAAATAGAGAGACCAAACACAATATCATAAATCAATATATCATATACACAAGTAATATATCATGTTTATTTCATTTGATAATAGTGCTAGGGTTTCTCCGTCTCTCCAAGAACAAAGGTAACTACTCACACATGAAAGCAATCAACAACATCATCATAATCAAATGGATGGATAAAAGTTCGGGGATGAATATATTGCAAACCACAATTGAATTTGGAATTACAACAATATCTAATGTATGGAAAATGGAAGTAGCAATGGTGATGGAGATGCATTGGTTGATGATGACGGGGATGATGCGATGTCCTCCAATGATCCATGAAGCTGCAAGGATTTTTCCCTTCTCTAAGTTCCTCCTCTAGATCCCTCTCTGGTGTGGTATTTCAAGGCTGTAAGTTTTTGTGAATGTCGGATCTCAAATCTGTATTCACGTGGTGAGAGTATTTGACAGGCGGACGCGCTGCCACATGGTACGGGTGGGAGGTACGGGAAATCTCCGCCATTCAATGACATGTATTCACGTGGGAGGTACGGGAAATCTCCGCCACATGGTGCCAGTGGTCATTAAGCTCCCTAGAGCCTCCCTTTGCGTTTTATAATTTCCTAGGTGCGAGAAAAAATCGATTAAATGACATGTATAACATAGAACTATCATATTACTACATACTATGACAATCCCAATTGATATGTTTATAACATACTTAGTAATTCAGGATCGTGTTAAAACAAGGACAAAAGGTGCATACGAGCGCAGTAAAATATCAAAAATCCTACTCTTCTTGTGCAAAAATAAAAGGTAAAAATGCTTCAATTTTGGACTCATAAACTTCCCCAAGCTACACTCTTGCTCATCTTCAAGCAAGATGGTGGCTTATGGACAAGGTCATCATGTTCATGAGGCACAATTTGCTACAATAAATGAGGCAACAATTGAGACAAAATTATAATATTGGATATAGAATTGCATCGTGAGTTATATCACACCCTCACACATCACACGAGTTAGAGGCTTCCACACCTTTTATATCAATATGTTATAAGAAGTTTTAAGGGTTAAGCATATCATAGAATCATCAAGTTCAATTAGTTGAGCACTTAATTCGAGTACTGAATAATTCATGATCATTGCTTGAGTTACCTCTTCAATCTTGTACCATTTTTTGCCATGAAATTCTTTGATAGATGAGTCCTTTTATTTTCCATTCAACAGAATCACGTGATCATGTTTAATACTTTGTATGGCTCTTATAGACTCAAACTTATGACTATAACATTCTATCAAGTTTTCCTTCTCATGATTTATCAATACTTTGTTGGAGTGAAAGACCCTAAAATCATAACAGTGGTACAAGTATCATAGCACTCATCCTAATTCATACATCTAATACAATAATGGGATTTCTATTTTCGTGCCCTTGGTTTGGTAGTTGTACTCACTTTTCCCCGGCCGCTTAAATTTACCTCACTTTTTCCCTCGCTATGTTATAAAACCCTCGCAGGCGCTTGGACGGAGGGATGCCGTCAGGTCAAAGGCTTGACCGTTACATGCCAACCGGTGGGACCGCGTTGGGGCGGGTCCTTGTGTGGCCGTTACATGCTGAAAAGTGGGGCCGCATTAAGTTGGTTCCCGTAGTGGACACCTCTCTCCAATTATCCAGATCAGCATGGGACCCACAGCTTATCCACGTTAGCATCGGACCCACAGATTTTCTACGTGAGCCATCCCTGCGCCCGCACCCATGCCATTGCCTCCCCTTTCTTCTTCTTCTCCGGCGATGATAGCCCTTTGTCGAGCTTCACTTCGGCCTCCTATTCGTCCTGGCCCCAGTGTGGCGCCATCCCGTTGAACTGTATGAAGGATCACAATGGCAACCGTGCATAGAGAAGGTTAGATCTCGCACCAAAATGTTTCAATTAGACGGCGCCGATGAGTCGTTCCGACGATTTAATTGTTTTATCAAGTTAATGTCTCGGCTGCAATTAAGTGAAAGAGTGTTTATAATTAAAAAACAGGGAGATGGATATATAAGAAATAAAAAAATGACACGACTCTTGAACACTTTCAAATTAAAAATATTATACAACTCTTAATGTAAAAGAGTGTTTATAATTGACACAACTCTTGAACACTTTCAAATTAAAAAAATTATACATCTCTTAATGTAAAAGAGTGTTTATAATTGACATAACTCTTAAACACTTTCAAATTAAAAAAACTATACATCTGTTAATGTAAAAGAGTGTTTATAATTGACACAACTCTTGAACACTTCCAAATTAAAAAAGTTATACAACTCTTAATGTAAAAGAGTGTTTATAATTGACACAACTCTTGAACACTTTAAAATTTTAAAAAATAGACAACTCTTGATATAAAAGAGTGTTTATAATTGACACAACTCTTGAACACTTCCAAATTTAAAAAATTATACAACTCTTGATGTAAAAGAGTGTTTATAATTAACACAACCCTTGAACACTTTCAAATTAAAAACATTATACAACTCTTGATGTAAAATAGTGTTTATAATTGACACAACTCTTGAACACTTTCAAATTTAAAAAAATTATACAACTCTTGATGTAAAAGAGTGTTTATAATTGACACAACTCTTGAACACTTTCAAATTAAAAAAAACAAATCTTAATGTTTAAGAGTTTTTATAATTGACACAACTCTTGAACACTTTCAAATTACAATTTGTACATGATAATGTTGTCCTAAGAAAATCTTGAGAGTTTACCATTTTTAGAGCATGAAAAGTGATCCCTAAACTAAAATCTTTATGCCTCGTGCATATACGAAAATTATACACCTTTGAACTCTTTAAAATCGCACTTAGGAAATGATAATGTTGTGCTAATAAAATCCTGATCATTTATAATTTTCATGGAGTGAAATATAATGCATAAACTTGCGTATACGAAAAATATAAACCTTTGAACACTGTGAAATCGCACTTAATACGTGATAATGATGTGCTAACAAAATTATGAGAGATTGTCATTTTATCCCCATTTTCATAGAGGGCAATGTAATGCATAAAATTGCATATACGAAATCGCACTTAGGACATGATAAAGTTGTGCTAAGAAAATCTTGAGAGATTATCATTTTCATAGAATGTAATGCATAAACTTGCATATGACAAAAATTATACACCTTTGAACTCTTTGAAATTGCACTTAGGACATGATAATGTTGTGCTAATAAAATCCTAATCATTTATCATTTTCATGGAGTGAAATATAATGCATAGCTTGCATATAGGAAAATTATAAACCTTTGAACACTTTCCCTTCAAATTATATTCAAAATCATTTGTTTATGAAGTTAAAGTACCAGTGGCAAACTAGTTATTTTGCATGGATAGAGGGGTGCCCCCAATGGATATAGGGGTTATCATGTCCGCTAGATCACAGAGGATCGACAGTTGGTGGGCATGATCCGCGTGATAGCTGGCTCGACCAATCAGAGTGTAGCAGCCAAGATGAGCAATGGTGTGAGAGTTTGTGACTAAGAGAGAGGGAAAAACTGAGTAGAATATAAAAACCAAGGGCAAAATTGAGTATAACTTTAAAAACAAGGGCAAAACTAACAAAAGGATTGAAATTGAAAATAGAAAGAGATTTAAAAATGAAAAATGCTTCTTTTATACAATAAAATGCATCTTGGCATACATCAAACTATTTGCAATTCAAATATACATTAGTTTGACAATTATTGCCTCATTCAGACAAACTATGTTTTGGATAGGATGTTATGGGAAGATGCTTGAGTAGAAAACCATGAACCTTCATAGACAGTAGGTGATTTGGGAAGTGGTGATTTACGTTAAAACTTGATTTATATTCATTTGTTATGGTGGCGGGTCACATAATAAGACTCTCTGGGTAGATGTCACTATGTTTTGATATTTTTAAATTTGTTGTCCATAAAATGACTCAATTAGCTAGCTAAATACAATTCGTTGACTCTTTGTTGACCGGCCACCAGAGGGTAAAAGTGAATATATTGCACACGACAGTGTTAGTACTAGAGGGAAAAATTGAGTATAACCAAACTACCAGTGTTACACTCGCGGGTATAACTGAGAACAACTAAGTGGGAAATGTTAGACATGAGGGGATAACTAAGCACAACTCAATGGCCAAGGTTAGACAAGGTACGCATGTCACGGTGCACGGGGCGCTAGCGGACACATGTGGCCGTGCACGGTGTAGTAGCGTACATGGTGCATGGTGGTGCAACGAAACGTATCCTCCATTCACCTTTATAGAGGCCTCCTCACTCTCACTCATCACTCGCTCACTCACTCACGCAACCATCTCCACTATCCCATCACCTTCTGCAAACCCCCAAGAAACACCCAACCACGTCGGTAATGGAGAAGAACGGCGCGGTGGCCATCGTCGCCTCCAAGGCCACCGGCGAGGAGGCCCACGTCCCCGTACATGCCCCATCAAGGCATCGAAGGCAGCATCCGTCCCCGTCCAGACCCCCGTCCTCGCTTCCGTCGTAGCCCCCGGCGAGGAGACCCCCGCCGGTCTCGGGCAGATCATGCATGGCTAGGACCCCTATTAGGAGCAGGAGGAGCACATCAGGCCGGAGAACCCCTACAACACCATCCTCGCCGACCCATGGTCGGAGGTAACTAGGGTTTTCTCCCCTTCTTTTGTTCTCCCCCCATTCCCATTGTTGGATGCTAGATCATGTGTTGTTAGGGTTCGGCTGTTCGTATTTTCAACCGTTGGATGATAGGTATTTTTACAGTAGCTAATCCTCTTGTGTTAGATATCGTATTTCGATGAATGCCCCTGTCCGTATTTCAAACCTATTTTATTGTTCCTCTGAGTTGTAGTTAAGGGATTCCCTAGTTAGTACTAGCATCGATCTGTAGTTGGGATCAGTATCCAATTTGGTTAGAGATTTGGGGATTGGGGAATAATCAGGGGATCTCAATCGGTTAATTTATGCAAGTAAACAATCCCGATAATCACGGTATCTCAATCATGTCCTTATTGCACTCTACTGTTTTTTCCAACAGGTGCATAGCAACGACGTCTGCAGCGACGATGAGTCCATGGACACCAAAGCTTGTCTGGTGCTGAGGAAGCTGAAGTCCGTCCATTACAACAACTTCTTTGCCGACGACATCTATAGGTGCCCCTTTTGCACCAGGAGCCTCACCACCAACTTCAACACCCTTGTGAAGCATGCCGACGACGTGAAGACTTGTGGCCTGTCAAAGAATGTCCACACCTTTAGAGCCAAGCACCAGACGCTCAGTTTTTACCTCCGCAACCTCCAGAAGGTGGCCATTGAGAAGGGTCGCATGCCCCCGATCAAGCCCAAGGCGTCCAAGGTCAAGGGACTAGGAAATAAGAAGTGGAGGATGCGCCAGATGGAGGAGGCAGAGGCCCTACTAGCGAAGGCCATGAGGGGCCACTAATCTTGTGCTGTCGCTGTTGTAAAGCAGCTTCATTTGAATTGTTGTCTGTGTTGAACTTGTCCGCCACTACTGCTGAGCAGCCTAATTGTCGAACCTCGTTTAAGTATCGTACTATATTTATATCCTATATTAGTTGATTTATCTATATCTGCTCTGTTTATATATCGTATATTAACATTTTTATCTACATCTGCTCTATTTACTAAATATATTTATGGTGCTGGTTAGATTTGCTGCTCTAGGTTTGCTATCAGATTAGGAAAAAACGAGGGCCAGAAGGAACCATGAATGAAGAGACAAGCTGGTCTAGATTCACACCTTTTTTGGCAAAAAAACACAACTGTTAGCGACATAAAGGGAAAAAAGCTCTATTAAAAAGGCCAATCAGAAAAATAACAAAAAAGAAATATTTAATTTAGGCAACAGGGCGCACGTAACTACCAAACGCACCCCACATGGTCCCACACCACGTCCCCCAAAACGCGTATCCAACAAGTCGACCCCACGCAGTCCAACATGGCACGGTCCCACACATCAGCATAACGCGTACCTCACCAAGTGGCCCCAGGTGGTCCCACTTGTCAGCACGTAACGGCGAGGATCCACGATGGGACCCCTCAGAACGCGGCCCCACTTGTCAGCACGTAACGACATGGCTGACGGATGTTGGCACTTTGTTGATATGGGAGTTTCTTCTTCTTCGTTCCCCGGCAACGGCGCCAGAAAACTTGTTGATAGCGCATGGTAGGCGATTTATTGGAATACCTCAAGAGCAAGGTGTGATAAGCACAACAACAAGTTTTCCCTCAGTAAGAGACCGAGGTTATCGAACTAGTAGGAGGAAGGAAACGACTCAAAGGTGTTGCTAGCAACTTGGAGACCTGCACAACACAAACTCAAGACTTTGTGCCAATGAATAGTGAGCTTGTCAATCTCACCGGTTTGCTGTAACAAAGGATTAACCGTATGGTGTGGAAGGAAATAGTAGCTTTGCAGAAAAGTAAACAGTGGAAGATGTATCAATGGTAAAGATTGGACCGGGGTCCATAGTTCACTAGAGGTGTTCTCCTTAGATAAACAAACATGGTATGCAGGGTAAACAAATTACTGCAGGGCAATTGACAGGACAAAGCAAGGCATAACAATGCAATACTAGACATTCATGATCCTATGAGATTCGATTGCGCAATACAACAAGATACATAGACCGCCATCCAACTGCATCTATGACTAGTAATCCATATTCAGGCAATCATCTGAACCCCCTCCAGTATTAATTTGCAAGCAACAGATCACTGCTTTAAGCAAAGTGTGTAAGGTAAACAATCCACTTGTTCCATGAACAAGAGACCGTTGTTTTCTCCCTAGTGGCAACAACACAACTACTACCTTAGAGGTTTCTGTCACTTCCCTTAGGTTAAATTGAGGCATGAACCCACTATCGAGCATAAGTACCCCCTCTCGGAGTCACTAGCATCTACTTGGCCAAGATAGCTACTAGAAACAGAGAGCATGCAAGATCACAAACAACACAGACATGATAGAATCATAAATACAAAACCATTAATCAATTTGACATAGTAATCTCAATATCCATCGGATCCCCACAGACACAACATTCATGATTAAAAATATATATGATCTTGATCATGAACGGAGCTCACAAGATCTAAACATGGTAGCACAAAGGAGGAGATACAACCATCTAGCTACTACATGGACCCGTAGTCTAAGGTGGAACTTCTCACACTTCATACCAGAGAAGAAGGATTCCAGGATGATCTCCCCTCCTGTAGGGTGTCGGGAAGAGCTTGAGATCCCCTCGATCTAGGGACGATAGTGGCGGCGGCTACGGACTGTTTCGTGGAATATTGATCGGGTACTTAGGGTTTCTACATCGGGAGACTTTATAGGCGAAAAGGCGAGGCAGGGGGCGGCCAGGATGGTCACACCCCCTGGCATGGCTAGGGCTAGGCCGCGCCGCCAGGGGGTGTGCCCCCCTAGTGCCTCCCCTCTGTCTCGTACTCTGGCTCCATGTTCCCCACGATAAAATATTGAATTTGGCTTTCGTCCCGCGTCCAATTCCGAGAATATTGATTTTCTGTCTTTTCTGGAACCAAAAACAGAAAAAAAAAATCAGGCAACTGGCACTATGGCATCTTGTTAATAGGTTAGTCTAGAAAAACATATAAAAGCACCTCAAAGTAAAGACAAAACAAAGCAAATTAGATAATAAACAAGCATGGATCATAAAAAATTATAGATATGTTTATGACGTATCAATGGACAACGAGTTTCACACGGTGTGAGAGTTTTGTACAAGGAGATGGGCAAAATTGAGGAAAAGTTAAGCAGCTGGGGAAAACTGACTACAACTAACGAACTAGTGGCACGAAAATAGAAATCCCTACAATAATCATGGATAAAAAATTACTTCGAATATCATAATGTCTCAAAACTTTATGGATATAATTCTTTCCTTGAAACAAAGGAGTTTGAAGATGATGCAAATAATGCAAATTCTAGAATTAAAAATCTAACATGCATGCATGAAAGTAAACACGCTAAAGCTGGAAGATAGATTACAAAGTGTTATAAATCTCCCCAAGCTAGGGATCAAGCCGGTGGGATCAAATAATCCATCGTGATTTTTCGATATCATGACGTTCTTCAGGGTGAAGGAAGGGTGTTGGAGACAACTGCACGAAGCTTCTTGTTTGTCTCCTCAAGGGCAGATATGCGGCGAAGGCACTTTTGCAGATCTGAGCGCATTGAATACATAGCATCGGCAACCTTACCCAACATTTCATTGAGTTCCTTCTTTCCTTCAAGATCTAGCAGTCGTTTGCGCACGACTTTGTGATGGATGAGTTCTTCTGTCTGGTCTTTCTCTATCTTGCGAAGATGATGCTCGATCTCCAGGACTTGTACAACAACCGAAACGTCTAGGAGGTTGAAACCCTAGTCACCCTGTGGCTTCACGCTCATTCATGCGTTCATGCAACAACTTGATTAGCCTCATCGACTTTAATGGAGGAGTTATGAAAACTATCCCATGAAGGAGCCATGAGGCCTAAAGGTTTTTCTTTGCATGGAACTTGGTAGCGCATCGAAGAGATTGGATCTGTTCATAAAAGAGGGAGGAAAACCTTCGGAAAGGCTTATGAAGGGTTAGAAATAGGGAAAATCTCATAGTAGAAGAAAATGGGTCGGCCAAGAAAAGAATCCCAACAAAATTAGGAAGGAAATAGGAGAGAATGAAGAATTGAAGGCAGTAACGATCACTGGTATGGGCGGGTGCCCGTATGGTGCGCCCTTACCGTACTTCCTTCTAAAAGTTACCCGAACGAAGCCGATACAAACTTTACCGACTAGGTGGTACGGCGGGACCCACATGTACGGTCCGCACGTGCCGGCAGTTACCGATCCTTCCACGTCAGTGTCTCACTTCCTTTATTTGAAGCGAATACGGAAGAAACGAAACAAGAGGAAGAAAAGTCGAGAACTTAATGACCACTGGTACGGACGTATGCGCCCGTACGTCCTAGTCGTACCGAATTTGGAAAATCGAACGAAAAAGTAGCTTGGGATACTAAGAGTTTAACGACCATGGTATGGACTGGTATATACCATCCGCCCATACTAGGTTTGAAAAACTGGCAATGAACTCAGAAAATCACAAGGACTTAAAAAATGCGGATGAAAATGGCAAAACAACAATTAAAGCACAAATAAGTCAAGACTTTGATTACCTTGTAGTAATGAGTTTACTTAGATACCTTTTTCGCCCTTTAATTAACTTATTCTTCCCTTTGAATAAAATACTTTAAAATTTAAACTAAACATTATAGTTTACAACAATATAAAGAACATGTGATCCGCACATTGTTTACACAATCAAATTACATGAAATAAAATGATAAATTAAGGAAGAGGACTAGACGTTCCCCACAAATGTCCACATACTAGATTTTATGGTGCGCCTTAGCGCACGATCCCGTGAGTCTCGCACATGTTCAGCGGTAATGAAAATAATTGTTTAGTAGCCAAGGATTAGCTTAGCATCTTTGGGATAGTTTTTCAAGCGAAATACATTTTTTGTTCAACTCCGATAACTAATTAGCAAGCTCTTATTTTAGACATCTTCAATTACCACTGACAATGTATACATACAGAAAGTAGGGGAATTAACAGGTAGAATAAGATGAAATAGACAGATAGCTAATCGGACAGTTAAAGTCGACACAAGTTTGGCAAACATAGAACCACATATCTTAACATGAGATCTTTAGCCAGAACAAATATATCCGAATATGCGTCATATGTACGAGTAGGTACTTTATTACACCCGATTTAAACAGAGGTGAGAAGCTAGTAAGAGGCAGCAGGTGGACATTGCTTACTTCGAGCCGTAGTCATCTGAATCATAAAGATGCCCATCGGAATCGAAGTCATTGATGTCAAACTTAAGATGACGTGTATCTGAATCATAACATCCAGAAGATTCTACATTTTCGGTACCATCCTTATTATTTAGATTTGTTTCAGTAGATTTGATGTTGTTGATCATCTCCACGGAATGGCGAGTAGTGGCGACCCAGCCGAGCCAACTTTCTGAATACTGTCGGTACACGCGAGAACTTTTTCAATGTAGACATCAGAAGCATCCACAAGTTCTTCCAACTGCTGACTCTTCTTTATAACTTCTTCATCCAGGTTATTTATCCTGCAAAGGAGGCCCCTATTTTTTCTCTTGTGGTACTCCAACGTGTCGTGCTGGCTTTCCTTGGGAACTTTTTTTTCAACAGTTGCCATTTACCCGATGGCTTTACTCGCAACATTATCAAGCGCAGCTTTCAAAGATTCCTCTGGGTAACCCTGGAGCGAGTGAGGAGCAGGTGATGTTTGTAGGTAATGCATTGACGGATAGAATCTCACTTCGGTTTCGTAACATCCATAGGAAATAGGCTCGCTCTTGTATTGAAGGGCGGTTCTTCCGGTTGGCTGCAGTGCCAAAAAATTTTTTGCTGGTAATAATATGAGAGAAAAGCGGCATTGAAAAATCCTCAAAATATACCGCTTTCAGACTGAAGTTACGTAAATAGCACTGCTACAATTTCAAACAGCTTATTATTTGTACACTCTAGCGAAGCGACAGGACCAAGCAATACACAAGGCAATTCATAAGATTGTAAAGTGAAAGGAAGAAATAAAATAAGCCTGGCCTTGTTTCTATGTTCCGTAGATAAAACCTGACGGAAAGGACATATCGACCAAACAACCAATAGTGTCTGAAGAAACCTGTTGGTTCAGGTGTGCTAATAAGAACATAGCGACAGTAAATCAGAAATATACATAAGTTGTTTTTTCCTAAGCTATCAACTGGCGATATAGAAAAGTAACCTACGGAAGCATGGTCCAAAAGCTTCTGCACTAAGCTAATAACAGTGAAGGGCAGAAGCATAGGCTAGGCAAGGCGTGCAGAAAAACTGCTGCACGAGGTATTTAGTTTATAGGTACACGACACTACAAAAGAAAGGAACAGAACCCCGGGTTCCACGACGCGTAGATAATAAGTAAGCAGGCATCGTCGTTCTGTGTCACCTAGAGGCGGTTCTCCTGAAAAATCACCAAGAAACAACCAATGGTTAAATCTGAATACACGCATACTACGCGGTAGAATGAATTAAGCACATGGAAAGTATTTCAAATATTGTACTCCCTCCGACCCATATTAGTTGACTCAAATTTGTCTAAATTTGGATGAATCTAGACACTATTTAGATGTAGGTTCATCCAAATTTTGATAAATCCAAGTCAACTAACATGGGTCGGAGGGAGTACCTGATTCAGGGTTTCTTATTTTTAGAGCTGGAATCTGGTTGAGTCCAAATAATTAACATGAGATCGGCATCACCATTAACCCAAGGAAACGTGATGCACGTTCATAACATAACAAAGTTGTATCACTACAAAAAGCAGTAGCAGAAATGGTAACTTTGCAAAACTAACTAACCAACATAGCAATGGTTGTAGATAACAATTGCAGCATATACCAAACGTAAATAAATCACAAGGACAACACAAACCGAGTATACCATTCTAAGCTGCACTCTTTGAACAAAGGAAGGAACCAAACACTGGCCGTAGTAGACATAGTTCATTATCTCTAACAAAAAGAGGCTATATGTTCTGTAACAGCAGATTCATATAACTAAAGACACTGTGTTAATCTTGCAGAAAAAGCAGCTAAGGACGAATCTCTCTGTGTACCTAACAAATAAAACATACAAGAAGAGACGGAAGACTAACTTGTTTATATTTTTCCGGCACATCTGCGGTAGATATCGGAGACGATGAACCTGGAGGATCAACCACGGGCAAACCAATCTGACACAGCGAAAAAATCCTTATAAGGAATTAGGAGAAAAATAATTTCCAAAGAAAATGCACGGCGAGTGGTTGTTTAACTACCTCTTCAGTCTGAACATGAGGAGGTACCCCTAGGATATTTGCTAATCCTTCATCACCTGACAGCTCACAGAACAAAGCCCTTTTGACAGATGAATTGGTACGCTCCTTGATATCACTGAACAAAATGACCGAGCATGCTGAAAACAATCTAACTAACTCTATAAATAGATGAAGTACGAGCCCTGGCCTGATTAAACGTATAGTCTTAGTAGGTTTGGTAACTGATCTCAGGTGTCTATGGGATCAGAACCAATCTATATATACATGATAAAAAACAGTTAGTTCTAGGCTAAAGGAGGGACAACTAAATAGAGGCAATAACCAAGGATTGGATGGTGAAATAGATGTAACAAGCAGGAATTCTGGAAAAAGTAGATATATCAGCAGATAATGGAGTATCAGAAAGGACTATGGTCGTCTAGAGAGTGAACAAATAAACAATGTAAGGTAAAACAGCTATAGATAAATTATCATAACAATGTAAGGTAAAACAGCAGACAGCAGCAAGAGCCAAACTGAAACAAAGGAAGGTAACAATTACCACGGAGATCAACCAACTAAAAGAAACTCTGAACAAAACCAAATAAAGTGCAGCAATAAAAGAGTAGTGCTAAACTACACAGAGACATGAAGAACGAATAAGGAACTACTCTCAATGCCAAAAGCGCCTTGGCACACGATCCCGTTGAACTTGTGGCTATTTACGCTTTGTATAATGGCAACGAAATCAATGTAAACAATATCACATTACAGGATTTACAAAATGTAATTTTAGGATAACATTATCATAACAGTGGTAAATGACAATCCTGAAATTTTAAAAAATATAAGAAATAATGCCACACTTTATCATAATTCACACAATATTTTGGAAGTAAAACAAATGACTGTCTAAAAGTCTGTATTCTATCAAACTGAATTCCTCTCTTTTTCTGACTTAATGCGTGGTGATTAAACTGTAGTTAGGAGAGGCTGAGGGAGCTTTTCTCCTAATTATAATAACAGTGGTTCAGGTGATATGAACAATGTGTGCCGGATAATCATGGTAATGGATGTTTCTGCAAATGCATGATCTGAGAGTAGTATATTTTAATTATTTGTTCTCTTTTCAGCCCATAATTATTGGCAAGTGGCGTTCTCCAAAGTGTGAAGTTTTCCTAATAGATTACAGATTCATAGCAGCTTAATATAGGAAAGGTTAGAAACAACCTGGACTCAAAAGAAATGGAGTGTCTTCACCAGCATCTCTCCTTAGGGTTAGTTCCTGGAGTAGACACTGTTCCTCAGTAGACTTACTGGCGTTTGCAATGACATTCTTTTTGTTTCAGTTCAACAGCAAGTGGTCAGATACATCAGAGAAGGTTAATTATGTCATTGAATTGCATTCCACCAGCTGCAAGCAAGTGGTCGGAGTCTTACTGTTTTCAAAATTACAAACTTTAGGTCATTGATGTAGTTGAATCGCTTGCAACCACACAAGATATAACAACTTAGACCACCAGAAAACTATGTACACCACGACGCTAAAACATGAGCTACAAAATTACATCTACGGTTACAGGAAGCAACCTTAAACCCTAAAAATCTAGTGAATGACTGAAACTTGGCTTCACTATGGATTCCATGCTGCGTCGAGTTAATATGACAAGCTGAAGGGCAGTCTTTAGAACTGTAGCATTTGTTTTAATAATGATACAACCCATACCTGCTGTAGTGGAGAAGGCAATCGCTTGGAGATAAGCAATGGTTTCATCTTTAAGGGGGTCAACGGATCATGGAGATGACCCATGTCAGCGCTGCAGACGTTGTGGTCCGAGTCCCTGATGCACACCCACATCCACCCATACTTGTCGAAACACAAAAGGATCCATCGATGCTGATCTTCAGGATGTCGACAGGTAGTTTCAACAATTGCAGTTGGGACCTGTAGAACATACTGACTACAAAAGGGATGAACACGGTCTTTAGAGGCCATTCCACAATCAATAGGAAATGAACAAATATCTATGAAGGGAAAAAACAGCTACAACTAAAGTCAAGATAAATCTATCTTGCCACCTGACCCCTGCATTCTGCACCAGTAAACCGTGGCAGACCTACTTTTTCATAGAATGAGTTGTTGTGAAAGCCATTTTGAAGGCGGTTGTGATGGCTACATCTTGGGAAGACAACTCTCACAAGAAACAATGGCAAAAGACAACTCTCACAAAAAAACAGTATATAATTCTACTTTACTAAAAGTAATGACAACCAGAACAATGGTAGCCAATAAACATATTCTACCCGGCAGATTGTAACAATAGAGCTCAGAAAAGGATTCTATATACGAACTGATACATAAGCAACATAACACGATATATTTTGTGCTAACCTCATCAAGTGACTTTTCAAACTATAGATTTATGCTTTCAGCATGTGTACGCATCACAAGAACCCATATACAGGGAGTGGTTACTCTCACATCCAAATATATTCAAGCATGTATTATGATAATAACAAAATCAAATCAGCATGTCTTATGATAATAAAAAAATCAAATCAGCATGTGCACATGATATTAGAGTTTTAACCTGTTGACTGAAAATGTTGCACGTTGGAGCCTTCCATTCTAAGACCTAAATAAAGGGTAAAATGAGTAACATAACTCAATTAGCACCACAAGAGCAACATAGCAGGGGATAAAATTTCACCTCTCGAGTCTGAAGTTCGAGTTCTTTGATGGCTGCAGCACCAAAAAACACTTGCTTCTTGGTATGTGCTGACAACCATCCTTGATACCTACCAAATTGACCATCAAAAGATTGCCATGGATTCATTTGGTCGGTTCATCAGCCCACCAGCACAAGTATGTAGAGGAGGAGGCACGAGAAGACCGAGCGAACTTCCTGCCGAGTGCCAAGAAGAAGGTAGCAGTGAGGTGGAGGACCTGCAAACGAAGTTTGGTATTTTACGAATAGTAGTATGATGGTATATTGCATAGTTAAAAACCCTAAACAACGAGTACAAACAGTAATATTTTTCAAAAGAAAGCAAGTCCTTATTTACTTACTACCATTGTAAGTAGATGTATAGGGGAATTTTGTGATGTTAGGCCTAAACACCAGGACGAGAAACAAACATGAGTAGAAAAAAATAACATGTACTTGTTGGCTCAATATGCTCTATTTAATCAGTAGTAGGATGAATGTACCGAGTTTGTCTGTGTCTAAAAATGAGGAATTTTTATCTTACCTCATCTATTGGCACGGGTCTAGCTGATTTGAACCTGGTTGCAGAATCCATAATCAGATCACCATTTTTACCAAGCCAATCAGATCTCCCTAGACATAAAAAGAAGGCGCATAAATCTAAAAAAAGCACGAGCATCTAAGAATTTGTAGCAAGGCATCCAGACGGAGAAAACAAACACATACTTGATTTGGGCACTTCCCTTATGGAGAATGGTGTCAGTGTGTGCATGGCCAACCTGAGCCCTGTAGAACTAAAATCAGGAGAAATTAGTACAAGCATAACTCAGACTGAATTAGCAAGGATAAATGTCGGAAACCTAAAATCCAACTCACCTAACTGCCTAAGAGCAGACGATCTGCATTATAAGCTAAAATCCATTTATTTGTTTGACTCGATTGCAGAAAATGGAAAATAATAGTAAATGACCTGCATAACGGAGGGAAGATATCCATATCAAATAGTAGAAGAGAAATAACAATTTTCATATCTATGCTGCATTTTTACCAAATATCTATTGCATATAAATTTCTATGCACCCGCCACTTCTCTAAAGAATGTGTTTTCTCTAACCGAGTCAAACTCTTGTATTAAGACCTTCAGGTTGCAAATGAAACTTCAAAGCTGCAAAACATCACACAAATGACTACATCAATCTGCATCATATATCTTCCAGTATGATCAGTCATCAAACTAAAAATTTATTTTGATGCCAAATGCCGAAGTTTTGAAAGAGAACACGAACCTCTAATATCAGGCTGAGGTAGAGCTCAGCAATAAAGTCTCCACATGTTCGATATACAGATTGAGGTGACCACAAACTGAAACCATTAACAAAGTTTGATAAGCAGGGACTAATTACTTACTTCAAACTGTATGTTGAGCTATCCATCTTTGGTGATTTGAAAAATTGGAACTCATTATTATGCTAGCAAAGCATATACTAAAAAATACAACAAAGCATGAAGGTCCTGACCTCTAAACTCTTGCCTCAATGATGTAAATCAGATGAAAAATGTGCACTGTGAAAGAAATAAATCCACGCTCTAAATCAAACCCAATGAAAGATGATAGGATATAGCCTCGGTAAGTTTATATGAACAGAAATCGGCTGCCAAATTGCACTGATGAGCACAACCATATTGATCCATGCATCTAAGTAGTACACTCTTATCCATATGAAGTGGAGAACTCGAGAAATTTTAGCGAAAAGTCCATCCAGATTCCACTACAACAAATAGCCTTATCATGCCCCTTTTATACAAAGTATATCCCAGCATATATACTCTTGATTTTTCTTTAAATTATATAATCATAAAGAAAAGCACCAGAATCTTTTTCTTGCGACAACATGGATTAAGCACTAATCATCCAAAATGGTAGCCTTCAAGAAAACTACATTCAGTTAAGTAATGAAGCATGTCACATAGTTTCAGAGAAGTGGTAACCCACATGAACTAAAGATTTCTCTCTCAACAATGATGACTAAACATATGCATATCCTGTATAACCGCACAATAGCACATAGTAAGAGAAAATAAAATTTAAGTACATATTGTATCAAAATAATATTCCAGATCTTGATGAATGACGAACAAGGACTGCCAGCACTAAACCAGTACAAACCCTATGAGTTACTTGGGAAAAAATGAAACGATCTAGAATAGCAGATTACATGTATACCTTTCGCTGTCCACATCCTTGTCCAGCGAGATGGAAGGCATCTGCACATATTCTCCGTCAAACGAGCAGGTAACCAGAGAGATGGAGAGAGATTGAACCAGCGCTTTCGGAGTACTCCATGTACCTCACTGGCGGCTCCATGGAGGGCTTCCTCCTCTGCCTCCTCGCATGCTGATTCGATGCAGGGAGCACGTGGGGGTGGGCATCAGCCAAGGGAGGGCTCCTGGAGGCGAGGCGGCGGCCAGTGAAGGGCGCCTGCTAGGTGTGGCCGGCAGGGAGGAGGAGGGGTGCGACCGGAGTGAGGAGGAGGAGGAGGGGTGCGACTGGAGGGAGGGAGGGAGGAGGAGGAGGACGACGAGTGGGGAGAGGAGAGGAGGAGGAGGAGGAGGAAGGATGAAGGTGCAGGTGGAGGCGAGGGAAGTGGAGGACGCCGGCGGCTGCAAGCGGGAGGACAAGGGACAAGGGAGGCGCGAGCACGGCTAGGGTTTTCCAACACGGGTGTGCCGCCATGCGTTTTGTAGTCTGCTCGGTAAAACAATCTACGGCTCAGACCGGTTTAGAAAGCTAATCGGAAGGCCTAAAAATTCTGATTTACCTGAGAGCTCCTTGACCCCTCACCAATTACATCTTTAGATGGTCAAGCAAATTATTTTGGAGGTTGTAGAGTTGTCGAATCACGGATCGCATAATGCACATACAGAAAATGATCAAACCAAGTTGGTGGACTAGGCTCGGGTGCAACCAATTCTTTCTGAAATTTCCACCCTTGGTCATGTATGTCTTCATCACGCTCCTCTTCGACGATGATCACACAAGCAGTCATCATCTCCCACAATTGTTTCTTACTTCATGTTTTAGTAGGGCGCAGCACAACAACCCAAGAGATTGGAGCACACCAAATGTCCGCTCCACATCCTTTCTAGTGGCCTATTGTTCCTTTGCATACCTCTTGTATTTTTTATTCTGTCGGCTTGCGAATGGTCTTTATAAATGTAGACGAAGCAGGATAAGTACCATAATCTAGATAGTTTCCCTTCTTGTATGGGTGGCAATTGACCAAAAAGTTGACGGGTGAGCATTGTTGTCCGCAAGCCTATGAAACACACAAGATCTTTAAATGACACAAATGTCATTATGGTAAACAGCCATGCCAAAGAATGAGTGACAAATCTAGAGATCATATGATGCAACGGCCTCAAGTATAATCGTGCACCCTCTAACATGTCCTTGATATTAACCCTGCCAGGCAACACTACAAAAACACTCCCATGCACGACCCTTTTTGGGCGTCACAAGCGAAAAGTATCTGCAAAAGTTGGTTATCTGGCAGACGACCAATTGCAACACACTGGTGGAAAATAGGCCTCTAGTCCCGGGCCACAACGGGCTCTAGTCCCGGTTTTGGGCCCGGGACTGCGAAAACGGGACTAGAGCCCCCCCCTCTAGTCCCGGCTCGCAACGGTCCGCGTCTGATAATAACCACGTGGCTGTTTCAGCGCCGCGGGGGGCGGAAACCCTCTAGTCCCAGGCTGTAACACCACCCGGGACTAAAAGGTTTCCTGCCGCGGCAGAGAAACACCACATTTCTCTGCCGCGGCAGAGATTGTGTATTTCCTTTTTTTTGCCATTTTGTTCCTTTTTCGTTTTTTGTTTCACTATAACAAACATATATTTCAGTATACATATTATACGCTACTACATACACACTACACGTCGATGCATTTATATAATTAATCGATCC
Source organism: Avena sativa (assembly GCA_916181665.1). NCBI lineage: Eukaryota > Viridiplantae > Streptophyta > Magnoliopsida > Poales > Poaceae > Avena > Avena sativa. The sequence goes on along the minus strand of OV702280.1, from coordinate 343,206,418 downwards.
CTTGCAAGCATACATATAATCAATCATATCAAAAGGAAGAAATGTTTTGAAATTACATGGTCATTGATGAATATATATATCATATGAGCTACATGGAGAGGACTAAGGCAAATCGAGTTCCACGTCATCCGCATAATGCTCTCCATGTACATCAAGGACTTCCTTCATCATAAATCCCGCCAGCTCCTCTTGGATTGCTCTTATGCGTTGGTCTGGCTCTAGTTTCTCTCGCAAATCATAAATATAATGTGTGTCAACTTTCCGCTCACTGGTCAACTCGCGGATGTACTCGCAGACGTAGTATCCACATAAATGAGTTCCCGGTGGTTGCTGTAAACTCTTCGCCATTTTATAAGTTAGCTCCTCTTTGAATGGACCTGGTATTTTCTGTCTGAACCGTGTCCAACACCTGCTCGGCAAAGAAAATGAACAAAGAAGTTATTAGTTACTTGATATCAGGAAATGAATGAAAGAGGACGATATAATGCGATAATGATTAAAATTACTTATGGAGCATTGCTTTCATGTCGCTCCACTGCTCTTGGTCCCAACTTAATGAGTCGTGGACTTCAACTAGGGAGTTGTCAACTTGAATGTTTAGCAAGATCCAGTGGAATCTGCGGACATTTACATAAGCATACATGCATAGATCATCCAGTAAGCAAAAATAAAATGTATACAAGATATAAACACTCACTTGAAGTTGTAAGGAAATAGTATTTCCTTAACAAAATTATGCTCGGTTAAGAACCTGGACAGGTCTTCCTCCACGTCTTTGGGGTGATTCTTTAACGTATATTCATTAATGATACATGGGTCAATGAACCCAACGTCGTATCTTCTAGCTCTTTTGCATTCAAGCATCTTCATTCTGCGGTTAATGATAAGGTCAGGAACAAAGTCAACACAAAATTCAATGACCTCCTCTGTTCCATAGCCCTTGGAGATGCTTCCTTCTGGCCTAGCACGGTTACGCACATATTTCTTTAAGATTTCCATGAACCTCTCAAAGGGAAACATATTGTATAGAAATACAGGACCGAGAATGGAAATCTCTTCGACTAGGTGAACCAGCAGGTGCGTCATAATATTGAAGAAGGATGGTGGGAACACCAACTCAAAACTGACAAGACATTGGACCACATCATTCTGTAACCGTGGTAGATCTTCAGGATTGATTATCTTCTGAGAGATTGCATTGAGAAATGCACATAGCTTCACAATGGGTACTCGAACATTATCTGGTAGAAGCCCCCTCAATGCAATCGGAACGCATTTGCGTCATAATCACGTGGCAGTCATGAGACTTTAGGTTTTGGAACTTTTTTTTCTGCCATATTTATTATCCCATTTATATTCGACGAGAAGCCAGACGGGACCTTAATACTGCTTTGGCATTCAAAAAATATTTCCTTCTCTTGTTTGGTAAGAGCGTAGCTGGCATGACCTTGAAACCATTCTGGATGCAGGCCATCTGGGTCTTTCATACGTTGATGGTCCTTTCGTGCTTCCGGTGTACCTTTTGTCTTCCCATACACGCCCAAGAAGCCTAGCAGGTTCACGCAAAGATTCTTTGCCACATGCATCACATCGATTGCAGAGCGGACCTCTAAGAATTTCCAATATGGTAGCTCCCAAAATATAGATTTCTTCTTCCACATGGGTGTGTGTCCTTCAGTGTCTTTCAGAACAGATTTTCCTTCAGGACCCTTTCCAAAGGTTACCAGTTGATCCAAATCTTTGACCATATCAAATATATCAGCACTAGTACGCTCCTTAGGCTTCGTCTGGTGACATGCCAGACCGTTGAAATGCTTGCCTTTCTTTCTTAAGGGATGCTTGGCCAAAAGAAATTGACGATGCTCATTGTATACATTCTTCTTACAATGTTCCAAATATATAATTTCAGTCTCATCTAAACAGTGTGTGCATGCATTGTATCCCTTGTTTGACTGTCCTGAAAGGTTACTAAGAGCAGGCCAATCATTGATTGTTACGAAAAGCAATGCTCGGAGGTTAAATTCTTCCTGCTTGTGCTCATCCCACACGCGTATCCCGGGTTCGTGCCACAACTGTAAAAGTTCTTCCACTAATGGCCTTAGGTACACATCAATGTCGTTGCCGGGTTGCTTCGAACCTTGGATCAACACTGGCATCATAATGAACTTCCGCTTCATGCACAACCAAGGAGGAAGGTTATAGATGCATGGAGTCACGGGCCAGGTGCTGTGACTGGAGCTCTGCTCCCCAAAGGGATTCATGCCATCTGTACTTAGACCAAACCTTAAACTCCTTGCGTCATCTGCAAAGTTCGGGTACTTTCTGTCGATTTTTCTCCATTGCGACCCATCAGCGGGGTGTCTCAACATCCCATCTGACTTACATTCCTCTTTATGCCATCGCACCAACTTGGCGTGCTCTTTGTTTCTGAATAAGCGTTTCAACCATGGTATTATAGAAGCATACCACATCACCTTCGCAGGAACCCTCTTCCGGGGGGGCTCGCCCTCAACGTCACTAGGGTCATCTCGTCTAATCTTATACCGAAGTGAAGTGCATACCGGGCATGCATCTAAATTCTCATACTCCTCACCGCGGTAGAGGATGCAGTCATTAGGGCATGCATGTATCTTCTGAACCTCTAAACCTAAAGGACAGACAACCTTCTTTGCTTCGTACGTACTGGCGGGCAATATGTTATCTGTTGGAAGCATATTCTTCATCATTTTCAGCAACTTTTCAAATGAGGAGTCAGGTATAGCACACTCAGCCTTCCATCGCAGCAATTTCAGTGTGCTGCCCAGGTTTTTCAGACCATTTTCGCAATTTGGGTACAACAAATTTTTGTGATCCTCTAGCATGTGATTGAACTTCTCCCTATCCTTTTCAGTTTGACAATCTCTTCGTGCATCGGCAATGGTCCGACCAAGATCATCAGCGGGTTCATCATGTGTCTCTTCTTCATCCTCCCCTTAAGCATTCCCCATGGAAGTATCTCCGACCAAGAAACCATGATAGTTGTCATCCTCCTCCTCTTCTTCATTGTCTTTCATTATAACCCTTCTCTCTCCGTGTTTGGTCCAACAATTATAACTGGGCATGAAGCCGGACTTCAACAGGTGGCTGTGAAGGGTTTTTGAGTCAGAGTAATCCTTCTGATTCCTACATCCATTACATGGACATAATACAAAACCATTGTGCTTGTTTGCATCAGCAACACGGATGAATTCATGCACGCCATTAATGAAATCGCCAGAGCGTCGGTCAGTACCGTACATCCATTCCCGGACCATCTGCATTATAGTAAAAGTATATCAAAAACCATTACACAACATGATAAAATTATTACAAGTTATATTGAGAGCTTCTAGAGCATTAATTTTGAATTTTGAAAAATTTACATGCACCAATTTGTGAATTGGAGAAAACAATCAACATGATAAATGTGGAGTTTTTTTATTATTGTTCTATCAGTGAAAACCTCATTCCATTCTAAGCTCTGAAACTCTAAAATTACACATTTCAATTTTCAGTAACTATGTGCCTAATCAAAATTTGGTACACATATATATCAAAATCCTTCTAGCTACTTCTAGAGCATGCATGCATTTGATCCATATATCTATACTTCTAAAGCATTATAGAGCTAAAGTAGCAATAAGAGATGAAAGAATGAAGTTCTAACCTTTTAAAGCTTTGGATTTAGGTGTTGCAAACTAAATCTTGACAAATCTTGAGAAAAAAATGGCATGAACTCTCTTGCTTTTTTGAGAAAAATGGCCACCATATGCTTTAGGGCAGCTGGCCAGGGAGTTGTATATATAGTGATAGACAATTAGTCCCGGCCCGTGATACGACCCGGGACTAATAGTCCCCGAAAAGAGTTGTTGCCCCGCTCCAGCTTATTAGTCCCGGGCCGTATTACGGACCGAGACTAATGCTCTGGTCCGGCCCGGGACTAGTGCTTATGGCCATTTCTAGCCGTTGGAGGCCTCACGGACCGGGACTAGTGCTAGCACTAGTCGCGGTTCGTGACGGGCCGGGACTGGTGACGTTGCTCTGATCGAACCGAAGGCCTATTTTCCAGTAGTGACACTTTTTTCGCGGCGACCACTTATGCGCCATAAAAGACACGATACCGACACATGTATGTGCCATGGTAGGTGGCACGCAATGCTTTATCATGTCACGCTTGGGGAACAGAAGCATTGACCGTTGTGCCATCGATTCTAAGCGTCGCTAAATATATTAGGGCTCGATCGGCTTGTACTGCTAAATTCTAAGATTGTCAATAAAAATATTTGTTTTTGTTAATACTAAGATGCGCTGGAGACTTTTTTATGAAAGTAGGTAAAAAACTAGGAGTTAGCCGAGTCGCTGACTAATTGGACTCGCCAAATATACCCACCGGGATAAGTCTCGACTATTGGCCTTTGAGGAAGCGAGGTAGAGAGTTCTATTTCATTTGCTCAAGGACCTATAAAATAAACCATATCCCCCTATCCCTCACAACAAGCTTTCATTGAAGGTTGGCACAAGTATTCCAAATCTTTCTCACTTCAGTGACTTTGCACTCAACGGCTCTCTCACTAAGAAAAGGGAGAACACACGGAAAAAAATGACGACCTTCCAGCACACCTGCAATGAGGGGTAATGACCGGCCGTCAGTTTCTAAATTACGTTATCGAAGCAACCGGCGAGCATGCGGCTGTGGGACGCAGACGAGCGAGACGTTGTCGACGACAGGCCCGCAGAGCGTGCCGGTGCCGTCGGACGTCATGTGGTAGCCCGCGCTGTAGAACACCACCCGTGTGCGGTTATGTTGCGCCGTGAAGTCGAGCTTGTCGCGTGCGAACCCGCCCATGCCTGTCGAGTTGTACGCCACGCTCTTGCTCCCGCCCGCCGTGGCTACCTGCACGATCATGGGCGACGCTGCGCACCTGTCGTCGGCGTCCCCGAGCGAGAACTCCATCCTGCACGTGCTCCCGGGCACGGTGTCCACCTCCTGCACCAGCGCGACCTCCAGGCCGGCCACCAGCTCCACTGCGCGGGAGCCATGCGGCACCCGAAAGTGCTCCGAGTCAATGTACTTGACGACCTTGGAGTCCGACATGATCATCCACCCCGGCAGCGGCGAGGCGTCGTCTTCGTCCATCGGCGGCACAAGGACCCCACACGAGGAACCCGGGGTGATGTACGGCCCCTCCTCAAAGTCCCCGTTCTTCAGCATGTTACTGGAAGTACCGTGAGGAGGGTCGTTGAGTGTTCTGATGGCGACGGCATCGATGATGGGGCCGCACGCGGGGTCGTCAACCTGGTCGTCCCCATGGTGGATGACGAAAGACACCACGTCCTGCGTGGCCTTGAAGGCCCAGGAGTAGGAGTCCCAGCCGCTGCTGGTGTACACCGTCTGGATCGGGAGCTCGCCGGGCGGGTCGCCGGGGACGATCGACACGTTCAGCTTCTCGGACTGCGCGCAGGTGCGCGCCGCGCTGAAGGAGACGGAGTAGTACTTGCCTCGCGTCACGCGGAGCTCGTGCTGGACGGAGGACTCGATGCCCAGCCGCACCGCGTGCTTTCCCTCCGGCACCGCCAGGACCATGTCGCCCTGCATCGCCCCCGACTCGATGTACTCCACGAACCCGGTGACCGTCCAGTACGGGATCGCGTGCGCCCCCATCACCCTCGTGCCGTTCATGTGGCACCTGTTGGGCTTGTGCTCGAAGTTCCCGTTCAGCAGCGGGCCTGAGGTTTTGCATGACAGAACGTATGAAACTATGAATAACTTTTTGCGCTTGTGTACACCAAGAGGTTTGCATTACGTACTGTTATTTCTTAATCACCTTTGACAACTACTGTATTCTAGTTAGCTTGATGAGATAGTGCAGGGTAGTGAACTAGTCGAACACTACCCTAAAAAAAGATAAATTAGTCGAACACACGCATTTCAGTGGTCTGCTTATTATCTAACATGACCAGATTTCCTAATTGCTATCCACGTTAGGACGCAGGCCCAATCTGAATCTCCATGGCATCTTATCATGGATAGAACTAACATGTCAAAGCCCTCATTTTGGCTGTTTAGTTTTAATGCAACGGATGTCGTGATCCTTTTATCTTGATGGCACTGGCACTGATGAAGGCACTGAAGGAGCAAATACCACTAGCTAGGAAATGCTACACTGCATCTCAGAACAACAGCACACTACCTAGCTTCCCTGTAGCTACTAAAGATGGGTGAGAACAATGGGGAATGCATGCAGAGTTAAGTACGAGAAACAGTATGCTCTCACCGTCTCCACCCGAAGCAGCAGCAGCTCCAGCTCGAGCAGCCGCGCAGAAGAGCAAGAACAATGCCCCATTGAGTACCATCTCCGGCTAAACCCGGCCGGCCCCCTCGACCAAGAGCTTATCGACGTATAGCTCTCCCTGCTTTCAAACTGGATGGAACAGAGCTCTGTAGCTTGCTTACTTTACCTGGCGGAATTACTTATAATTAACTGGGAATGTGCCATCCGGCTCCACTTTTTATAGGCCGATCGCTGAGCGCTGAGCGGTCACGTGTACTTATGCTGCCTTCCATAGATTGCGCGGGTGGAACTCGAGGCGCGAAGGTTCCTCTATTCGCATGGTCGGGCGGCGCGAAGCGGGTGACGACTGGCCCATGAGACCTCGCCTGTTCTGGGACCGGGGACGGCACACCTGCCGACCTCGGGAAAGGCTGGCTGGCATTGCAGCTCCAACGCCTCCCGGTAAACGGAACATGCAGGCCCGAATCTGTCCAGCGACGCAACCTCGGACCGGTATGTTTCGGCGAAAAAGGCCCAAAATTGAAAACTGGGTTTGTGGGGCCACGGACAGCCTGCGCATGCGTACGGTGTCCTCACCGGACCCGCCGGGTAGAGACCCATCTCGTCCACTCGGACCATCAATCCCTAGCACACTCCCCTTCCTTGGCTGCGCCCCCATTCAAGCCTCCTGGAGCTACTTCGGCCGCGACTGATCTTCCACCACAGCTGCTCCTGTCGTGGGCATAACCATGGCAGTCGCTACCAGGGGTAGAGATTGAGTTGAAGGAGGGAAAGAGCGGGTCGCCATCCGCAGATCGAGATTGGGAGCGAGACATATGGTTTACCCAGATTCGGCCCCCCTAGGGTAACAACCTACTTCCTGCTTGCTTGTATTGATGGCGGATGAGTTACAAGGTGGGTGAACTCTACGGAAGGGCGGCAAGTCGGTAGCTAATAGCTCGTGAGTAAAAAGGGAATCCTAGGAAGGCTTATATAGGGGTGTCCCGCTAGGGTTTTACAGGATCTCAACGAATCGGTAAAGGTTTTGGGGGTTGCCGAGCTTCATCGCCTGCTGGACGTGGCCATCCAGGTAATCCCAGTCCCTGAGCGCTCGGTCGCAAAATTTTGGCGATTGGGCGCTTAGAACTTGTGTTCCCCAATCTTCGAGGATCAAGTCACCAAGTAGTTGGCGGGTCAGGTCTTGAGATATATTTTTACTGACAATGGCCTTTCTTTTCTGCAGACCGAGGCGGCCGACTGACAGTCTGTGCTGCAGCAGGTGGAGAAGGAGCTGGCCGCGGCGCAAGAGGAAGCGTGGCGGCTAAAAGCTTCAGTTGGTGAGTGTTTATACCGGAGTCACTTGTAGTCGTGCATGATGATCATGGTGCTGATGGCTGCTTTAATATCTAGAGAACGAAGCCGCCAAACTGGCGAAGGCTCGCGAGGGCTATGTACCAGTCGCGGAGCTAAATTTGGTGAAGGCGGCATTGGCCGTGGCAGAAGAAAAGGCGAAGGTGGTAGTCGCGTCCGTGAACTCGGATCGCGTCACATCTGATTCCGTGATTACGGACCTGCAGGCCAACTTCTCCAAATTGGAGAAGCATGTTAAGGAGAGTTGCCACCCCCTCCTTGGTGAGTATTTTTCCTGTACTTCTTAGTAATAGGGGATTCCTCGAGCGGGTCTAGTCCCCGAGTGGGTCAAAGCGACTGTAGCATTGTGTTTGATGTGGCTTGACTTTTGTAGATGTTTTAGGTCAGGGTGACTAGTCTGTGCGGAACTTCACCGTGGAACAGTGCATGAACACGGTGCTGAATGCCACCTCGGAGTCGTCGTCAAGTGTTCGCCAGAGCATAACCTCGACTGAGGTTGTGCCCACACGTTTCATGGATGTGTGGCACTATCTGGAACCGGATCCTGCCGAAGTTGGCTGGATGGCATGGTCCTCCTTCCGTCGCGGGGCGACTGCAGCGTTGAGCCTTGGGCTCACCCACTTCCTAAGGACTTCGACCTGGATGACGTGACGAGTGGGTACTCTTCGACGACTGGGGCGGTGGAGGCTTCTGACGTTGTCGCACTGCAAGCGAAGGTGGCTCCATATGCAGAGCGGGTGCTGGTTATGAATCATCTGTTGATGTATCAAGCGACACAACTAACGCCAGTAACACTGACCCGGAACACCGGGACTTCCCATCGGATCATCCCTTCCGGTGGGAGAGGGAGAAGGCTTTTTCCATGTACCCGATGAAGCCTGTCAAGGTGGCCAAGTCACCGAGCGATGCTTTGCGTTCAAAAACCTGCAAAGTAGGAGGACTAACCATATAATAGGGTTAGTACCGACTGGCTTGTGTAAAGTCTTTTGACTTTGTATGAATGAATTTTGTGTGCATATATGTGGTGGCAATCTCGTGTTTGTTTGTTGTGTTCGAGTTTTGAATTTGTGAATTAGGTTCGTTGGGGGTATCTAGTCCCCGAGCACGTTTTGGTTATTTTTGCACACGCGTGACTAACAATTGTATGTTTGTGCGAGCTGTTTGAGTATCCCTTGGTCGACTTGCCATGGATCGGGGAGCCAGTCGCGTGGCGACCCCAAAGGACCTGTTGTACTTGGCGTTTTTCCATGGAATCATACGGGTTCATTCTCGACGAGTCCCCGAGCGTGGTACATGGCCTTTAGAAGCGTTGATCCTAAGGTAGGAAGGACATGTGCTGCGCTATTTGTTTGTAGCCCGTCATCCCTCATGGCTCGTGGAGCCAGTCGATAGGCGACCCGTGACGAGCTCTGTACTTGGTGTTTTCGCAAGGCGCGTGCGGGTCCGTGTCGTTATGAGTCACCAGGCATGCTACTTAACCGTTCGATTCGCTGCATCTGACGAGGGGAGACATGGTGTTGTGAGAAGCATGATTGTTCGTCTTGGCCCGGTGGGCCAGTCGAGCGAGGCGACTCCGATGGGGGCTCTCGCTCGGCGTTTTTCATGGACAACGCAAGCCTCGTGAAGTCGCACTTCCAAGGGTTAACGACCGGTATTGTACACATACAATTTACGAGTGCGATTTGCACACGACGAGGAGAGTAGACACGATTTGCAAAATAGTTGCTTTATTCATTGGAGGGAGGTTACACAATTTTTGTTACAAGGTTGGGCATGGAGTGTAAGACTTGCGCCTAGTACAGAGCGTGCTAGGGGTTTTGATACCTTCGATCCAGATTATGGATGTAGTATAGCTATTTTTCCCTAGTAGACGTAGGTTATCGAATCCTCAGGAAGCAGAAATCGTAGTAAAGTTACTTTAATGGACCTTCGGGATTTTTCGAATTCTTTTTATGTTTTATCGAAACAAGAGTTTGCGATCTTTTGTTGTTTTCGATGATGGAGAGAGAGGGCCTATGGAATTCGGTTTCAGCTGTAGCTGTGCAAAACAACTGATGAGAATAAAAGATAATAATAAAATATGCATGTAATTGTTAGAGCAAGATAATTATATGTGGGTAATTATATGTGGGCAGTGCATTTATAATTGCTATTGCCTCCGCAAATTCTTATAGCAATAACCTACTAGTCTCATCCATTGAAGAAAAAGAACTAATGATGCATAGTAATGTTACCGTTAATCCCAAGTAAATCCCTCATATACAGCCATATTACCCTTTCTATCACTAGGGTTCCCATCCTACAGATTAGTCATTACTCATACTCCCTATACCTGGATCAATCCTTGGGGTCTTGGGTACCTCACAAGTCCTTAGATTGAGGCAAGAGAGGGTACAATAATAATCATGTCATACAAACTAATACGTGGTCCTATCTATGATAAATAACATGCACAAAGCTACATGGCTAGGCCGAAGCCCTCATCCCAAGGAGAATTACTCACACATAAAAATGAAATCAACATTCATAAACATTGTAGTGAAAATCATGAGATTGATAGTAATAGTCTTACAATGTCGCCAATTAGAGATGAGATCTACTATTACAAGTGGTGGAATATGGCTATGATAGAGGAGAAGGGTTTGGAGATTAGATCGAGATCTATCCCTCCGACGGTGTGGTTTCTGATGGCTTGGTGTAATCTGGTGGAGTCGGGGGCGGCCTTTCTCGTCACCCGAGGCCTCTTTATATAGGGGTCCCTTCATGAAAGTTGTTCTGTTTGACCTAGCGGTGCCAGTGGCAACTATACGGCCGGAACTATACTGCCAGAATTTTATTCCCGCCGTATAGTTGGTCGTTAAAGCTTCTACCTCCTCTTCACGACCCCTGGTTTCTTTGGGTTGATGGAAATCTCGTATATTTGTCTTTAATGTTGTGATTCCCATCATCAAACGTCGTTATATGCGCAGAAAAAAATAGAAAGAAAGGATTGCATACCCCTTTGATCATTAGGCATTAGTGGCAGGGTTTAGAGAGATATTCCATCAAAAGTGTGAATAATATCTAGTTTAAATGCGGATGTGGATGGCTATGTTTCACAGCCATCAACCTCCCCAAGCTTAAACTTGATCGTCGTCGAGCAAGAAAACCAAAATCAAAAAGGAACTCAGTATTTAAACTAAAATAACGAGATGATGATCTTACTCATGATTGGTAGTCTCATGTTTCCTCCGCTTTATTAATCTAGAAAACTTCAGCATATATAGAGTAATGGCAAGCATATCATACGGGTTTTAATAAATCCTTATAGTGTAGCTAGATTATTGTTAGCATGGATGATTCAAATGAGTAAACTCTATTTCATGTTATGTAATCAACTGATAAGCTTGCGTTTAAGCAATAAATTATAATCATGTAAAATTGAGAGTGTGAGAGTTTGTCATGAGAAGCATATACACTAAAGTATCTCAATTCTCCCACATAAATAAGTCAAGACTTTTCAAGCACTACTTTTCTATTCATTGTCCTTCAAGAATTTTAGTTCTTAAGTAATTGAGAGCATGCCAAAAAATTTAATTAATTTATCGGGCTGCGATGGACACTCGTGGCATCACCAAGATTTTTTTTCCTTTTGGATAATGATTACTCATATCAGCCAGAGGAGTGATTCCATCATAAACACAGCTACACTAGAATGCCAAGAATCTTACCCATTATAGCATTGCTTCTACATATGTTTAATCAAGTTGTAGAGGGAGTGTCCCAACCTTTAAACAATATAAGGTGGAGTCCCCTGTGTTTACAATGCTAGTCCCTGGATCAATAGCTAGCATCCACAGTTAAGATGTAATATCAAGAAACAAAGGTCATAATATAACTTTATAACCAGGAATAAAGTAATTTTATTACATCTTACATAGCTCATTTGGCTATTACAATACATTGCAGCGGAATAACTATAGTCATGGGGTCCTTCATCTTCAAAGTTCCACAGGCAAACATGTTGGTTGTAGACTTTGTAATCCTAATCAATCAATCAATCTTCTCTAAATCAATCAAACCTGCAACATTACAAGTTACAGCCACAAGGGTCAATACATTTGAATTGTATTGGCAAGTTTCACTATTATATAGAATATGAGTGGATCCTATCATTACATGCATATTTGGCTAGGTAGAGTTTTTGGGCTCATTTGCATAAGGCAAAATTTATCCTATCTTTTCAAAATGGTTTTGGTCCTTTGTCAAATCTCCTTTTCAAAATTCCTTGAACTCCTTGGTAAAAAATCAAGTGTTCAAGTCCTTGTCAAAATCCCTTGAGCTCCTTGGTAACCCCAAGTGCATCAATCTTTATCAAAATCTCTTGAGCTCCTTGGTAACCCCAAGTGCATCAAGTTTTGTCAAAATCTCTTGAGCTCCTTGGTAACCCCAAGTGCATCAAGTTTGGTCAAAATCTCTTGAGCTCCTTGGTACCCCCAAGTGCATCAAGTCTTTAAAAGTTTTCTTTTAGAAATTAGAATGTCGAGATTTCCCATAGCTTAAAACTTTAGTTGCTTAGTATTGTCCATAACCGGGGACACGCCTAAGTACTTAGATTCTATTATCTTCTGCAGAAGTTGTACACTTTACCCACATGTCACAATCCCATCTTATTGCCACCAGTGGCCACTGGATTAGTGCTCACCAAGATGGAGTACCGGCAGATTGAGAATGTGACGAAGTCTTTCCAAAGGGTCCTCCCATACACCATTGCTAGCTTGTCTTCAAGTACCCATGTAGGATTCCAGGTCCTCATGTACAGTAGCCTGGAGACAATGCATGGGTCTTCCCAATGTAGTTGACTAAGCCAGAGCCATAATAGCATGTGGTTGCACACGAAAGGCACAATTGGAGAAACATGTTCAATCTCTAAGTTTCCTGGGTGGATTCCTTTGGAGCACAACACAAAGAGATTGCCATGGACATGGTTCCTTTTTTTGCCACCTTCTCCAAAACTCAAAGTATCCTTGGACACCCAGGTGGTTCATTGAGTCCTTGTTTTATTATGTAAAACACAAGTCCTTTTCTCAACTTCATAAAATCTCAACATGTATCTCTTTTCAAAATAAAGCATGGCTAAGCATATAACAACTACAATATTTTCACTAAGGAGTGTATAGGGAATCCTATTAGGATTAAGCATAGCATAAGTATAGAAATTCTTTTCATGCATGTTTTCAAAATCCACTAAGTATAATGAAAATAGTAGGACTTTAGATGATAGTGTCACTTGCCTTTTTGGTAGGGAATGTTGGTTCACTTCTTGATCTTGATAGTCTCACACTTTTCTAACTTCACTACAATCAATCAAGCAAACACAATATCAACTAGCATTCCAAACCAATAATCAATCAAACAATTTCACACACATAAAACAATGGGATCTAGATCATGCATGTAAGCATGCAAGAGATGGTTCTATTTGCAAAGGTGGTCTGCACTAGGGTTCTAACTTTGTAAGGTTCAAGGTGGTCATTTTCCAAAGTGGCAAAGTCATTTGCAAAAAGGGTTTTGTCCATAAACCATTTTTAAATCCATTCAACATTTTATGTGGTGGAAAATATTTTTATCAAAGCAACAATCTTAAGTTGTTCACTAAATAAGTTGTTGTTTCTCAAAACTTGGTGTTTAGGGTCAGTAGGTTTGGTCCAAAACATTTTCCCAAAGTTTTTACTCCAAAAACATTTTCATATCAAAATCATTCTTTTTATTTGGCTAGAAATGGGCTAAATCAATTAATCCATCCTAAATTTCACCAAATTCATTTTTAACTCCTTGGGTTGGTTCCTAGGGTCAGTAAGTTCACCACAAACTAATTTGCCAAGGTTTCAACCCCAAAAACATTTTTGAAACACTTTCCTAATCTAAACAAGCATACAAAAGTTTCTGCAAAAACAAACAAACTAACAGATACTATTTGCTAAACAAATTCTATGGTTGGCTAGGGCTTGTTCCACTGATTCCAACGATATAAAGTTTGTAAATTTTGGACGTGTGTATCAAAAGTTACATGAGTTTCAAATCTTCAAACAAATCTGTTTTCAAATTTCTGTTTTTAAACAAAACTGGCCACGCGTCGCTTTCTTATTGGACGGTACCGGTTCGGGTGGATCGTGTGCTGTAGGCCGTTAGATCAAAAGGGAATCGTGTGGAATAGGATCTATCTTACCCTTTTGATAAGTCAATCATTCGCGTGCCTCGGATCTGGATCGAACGGATGCTAATGTCTGGCCAAGAACTGGCGGCGCAATGACGGTGGCGCGCGGCGGCGGTGCCCTGGCTACGGCGTAACGGCGAGAACAGGAAGCGAGAGGAGTAGAGGAGATGCTCACCAGAACCGCGGGGACGTGGTGATGCTAGGCGTGTGGTCGGTGTGGCAAGGGGCGCTCGGGGTTTGCAGTAATTCCTCGCCGGAGTTTGCAACGGCGTCTGGCGGCTCTGGTTGACGACGGGGCGATGCTGTAGTTCACCCCAAGGTAAAAGGACGGCACGGTTAGACGCGGACTGAACTGGAGATGATGTGAGCTTCAATAGGAAGGCTAGGGACGGTCGAGGATTACCGGAGGAGCTCGGCGGAGACGAGATAGATGGCGGCGACGCTCTGTGTCGTGCTTGTCGACGCTAGGGGACGCGCGCGGGCGAGTGGAGCACACGGGCAGGTGCGCCTGGGTTTGGGGAGTGTGTCTGTGTACTTGGGGGGGCACGGGGTGGAGAGGCTCGGCCGGAATCGAGGGGAGATGGTGGTCGGAGCTGTGGTGTTGCGAGCTCAAATTGAGGCAGCCTCGGGGCAGAGAGGGAGTGGCGTGTGAGGGGAAAGGAGGAGGAGACGCTGGCGTTTAATAGCGTGCAATCACGGCGAGGTTAAGGCGCGACATCAATGCGTATTCAACGCCGGCGTAATTGGCAGCAACGGCAGGGCGTCGTCAGCGCGAGGAGGAAGAAGATGTGCTGGCTGCGTGGGTCCCTGCTGTCAGCGAGGAATGAGAGGGAGAAGAGGGCCACCAGTCAGCGTCTGTTCGGGTTAGATACTGAGTGCGAAACGTTTTCTTCGGGGAGGGGAAGCTGGGCTGGTTCTGGGCTTGGCAACTGGGCTGTGTCCAGATTCCATTTTTTTCTTCCTGAAACCTTTTTCTTTTTCCAAATCTAATTTCCGTTTTGAAATTCAAACAAACAAACAATACTCAAGTCAATTCAAACAATCACCAAACTTTGTAATGAGTTTTTGGTTCTGTTTATCAACATAAACCAAATCCCAAAATAAAATAATATTTTTATTCTTTTTAGGATCCATTCATTAATTAAATAAAATGGACCTTTAGTTATTTAATCAAATAGGGTTTCATTTTAATAAAATCTCCATTTGAAATCCAAATATTTTCAAAACAAATCAGTAGGTTTTATTTGGAAATGGAAAACTTGTTTTAAAATAAAATAACATTTTATTTTAGGGTCCAATAACAATTAAATGAATAGACCTTATTCTGTTTTATTAAAATCTTTATTTTGAAATCTAAAATAAAACCAAAACACTTCAGTAGGTTTTATTTGAGAATATAAAATACTTGGAAAACTTATTTAAAATAATTTAATAAGTTTTGATGTTTTAATTAAAATGATAAAACCTTTTATTTAAATAAAATTGGATATTAAATCCTTATTATTTTATTTAAATAAACCTTTACTATTTTTTATCAAAACAAAACATTTTATTTCAAAAACATTGGCCAAGGTTTAATTTGGCCTTATAAAATAATCTTTATTTATAAATCCACCTTTTCTTTTGAAAACCAAATCCTTTTATTAAAAGATCCAAAATAGTAATTTTTAAATATTTTATTTTCCTTTATTAAAGGTTTATCTTTTTAAATCCCTTTAGGATTTTTTTTATTTGATCCAAATTGGTTTGAAGATTTCCAAATGGATTCAAAAAGTTTCATCTCACTCTGAAAATAAAACAAAGTTTTATTTTATTCATTTATTTTTCACATTACAAGATTTGGAAAATCTTGGGATGTGACAGGCTACCACCCTTAAAATAAATCTCGTCCTGAGATTTGGGAAGGCTAGGGTTACAAGTAGTGATCAAAACAACTAGGGTACTACCACCCTTAAAAAGTTCCAAACAAAAATTACATATTGGCCTCCTTGGGATCCTGGGAAAACTTCTCTAAGCAACCATCTGCATTGTGTCCTTTGTTTCCATACTTGACTCGTGGGCCAAGGTTAAGTTTCTCCATAGGCTTGTTCAACTTGTTCTTCATCTTTTCTGGACAGTTGCTTGCATAATGTCCTGGGTTCTTGCAGTTGAAACAGTGGATGTCCTTGAGTTCTTTACGTGGATCTTGTGGACAAGTTGCTACATAGTGGCCTAGCTCTTTGCAGTTGTTGCACACTACTTGGCCAATCTCTTTATTCTTCGGGTTCTCTGGGCATTCACCAGAGTAGTGTCCCATTTCCTTACATTTATGACATTGCACATGGCTCTTGTCCTTCTTTTGCTTCTTGGGTTTCTTTGGTCCTTTGAATTGAGTTGTTTTGTTTGGAGGTAAGGTAGACTTGAATCCTTCTTGTTTCCTTTGTTCCACAATGGAATAGATGGGGCATTGGATAGGAACATGATTGTTTCCTTCACATAGGTAGCAAGTAGCTTGAGAAGTGGGGCATTGTCCAACAGGATGTTTCTCTTCACAGTTGGGGCATTGATCTCCATGCTCCTTGGAAGTATGATCCTTGTCTCCACAAATAATGCAAGCTAGGGCTCCATCTAGAATAACATTTCTGTCATCCTTGTTGTCACTAACTCTTTTGGAATAGCTTTCTTCCATTTTGATCATTTGATCAGTCACCTTAAGCATCAGTTGGCCTTGAGTTTCCAAAAATCCTTGTAGCTTTGGATCTTCTCCACTGGTGTTGGCTATGAAATGAGCTGTCACTTGGTTCAACTGGTTCTGGGTTGCTATGATCTCTTTCATGCTGTCCTTTTGGTTGGTGTTGGTGTCATCAACCTTGATGTTGGAGTCTCTTGGAGTAGTCATCTGTTTTGGTTGAAGGGATATTAGAATAGGCAAGATATTTCTAAGGAACCAATTCTAATCACACACATCACAATTTCAAGCAATGTGCAAGCATTCACAACCAACATTTCACTCAAACAACAAAGTTCAAGCACATACTTAGGCAACAAAATATTTTTGTTACACCACAAAAGTTGGTGTGTTTGACTTAACTAGAATATGGTGGTCCATCTATATGGTTCACTTGTGATCTTCCATCCTTCTCTGGTTGATTCTTCTTGCATGAAGTCATGGTTTCCTTGAGAAAAACTCTTTGGTCACAAAGTTTCAAGTGATGTAGGCTCCTTCTAACTTTTGCATTCCCTCAGTCTCTAAATCTTGAGCAAGATTTCCTTGTCTCACTTGTAGTCCTTAGTGATATCCAAGTTGGAAGTCCTTGGTGAATATGCTGAAGATGTTGAAGTCATTAGAGTTGAAGAAGTTGAAGTCATTAGAGTTGAAGAAGTTGAAGAAGTCTATTGCATATGGTGTGGTCTTTGGTCATGGGTTAGGTTTTCCCATCAAGTTGAAGTAGAAGAGATGTAGATTTGAAACCAAAATGGTTGAGGAAAGAGTTTACAAGTGTTGTTGTAAATAAGTTTTTGGAACAAGTGCAACTCCTATTTTCTAAGGGTTTTTGTCCAAATCCTAGGTTTACAAATCCTACAGGCAACACAATGCTCTGATACCATCTGTAGAGGGAGTGTCCCAACCTTTAAACAATATAAGGTGGAGTCCCCTGTGTTTACAATGCTAGTCCCTGGATCAATAACTAGCATCCACAGTTAAGATGTAATATCAAGAAACAAAGGTCATAATATAACTTTATAACCAGGAATAAAGTAATTTTATTACATCTTACATAGCTCATTTGGCTATTACAATACATTGCAGCGGAATAACTATAGTCATGGGGTCCTTCATCTTCAAAGTGCCACAGGCAAACATTTTGGTTTTAGACTTTGTAATCCTAATCAATCAATCAATCTTCTCTAAATCAATCAAACCTGCAACATTACAAGTTACAGCCACAAGGGTCAATACATTTGAATTGTATTGGCAAGTTTCACTATTATGTAGAATATGCGTGGATCCTATCATTACATGCATATTTGGCTAGGTAGAGTTTTTGGGCTCATTTGCATAAGGCAAAATTTATCCTATCTTTTCAAAATGGTTTTGGTCCTTTGTCAAATCTCCTTTTCAAAATTCCTTGAACTCCTTGGTAAAAACTCAAGTGTTCAAGTCCTTGTCAAAATCCCTTGAGCTCCTTGGTAACCCCAAGTGCATCAATCTTTATCAAAATCTCTTGAGCTCCTTGGTAACCCCAAGTGCATCAAGTTTTGTCAAAATCTCTTGAGATCCTTGGTAACCCCAAGTGCATCAAGTTTTGTCAAAATCTCTTGAGCTCCTTGGTACCCCCAAGTGCATCAAGTCTTTAAAAGTTTTCTTTTAGAAATTAGAATGTCGAGATTTCCCATAGCTTCAAACTTTAGTTGCTTAGTATTGTCCATAACCGGGGACACGGCTAAGTACTTAGATTCTATTATCTTCTGCAGAAGTTGTACACTTTACCCACATGTCACAATCCCATCTTATTGCCACCAGTGGCCACTGGATTAGTGCTCACCAAGATGGAGTACCGGCAGATTGAGAATGTGACGAAGTCTTTCCAAAGGATCCTCCCATACACCATTGCTAGCTTGTCTTCAAGTACCCATGTAGGATTCCAGGTCCTCATGTACAGTAGCCTGGAGACAATGCATGGGTCTTCCCAATGTAGTTGACTAAGCCAGAGCCATAATAGCATGTGGTTGCACACGAAAGGCACAATTGGAGAAACATGTTCAATCTCTAAGTTTCCTGGGTGGATTCCTTTGGGGCACAACACAAAGAGATTGCCATAGACATGGTTCCTTTTTTTGCCACCTTCTCCAAAACTCAAAGTATCCTTGGCCACCCAGGTGGTTCATTGAGTCCTTGTTTTATTATGTAAAACACAAGTCCTTTTCTCAACTTCATAAAATCTCAACATGTATCTCTTTTCAAAATAAAGCATGGCTAAGCATATAACGACTACAATATTTTCACTAAGGAGTGTATAGGGAATCCTATTAGGATTAAGCATAGCATAAGTATAGAAATTCTTTTCATGCATGTTTTCAAAATCCACTAAGTATAATGAAAATAGTAGGACTTTAGATGATAGTGTCACTTGCCTTTTTGATAGGGAATGTTGGTTCACTTCTTGATCTTTCTAGTCTCACACTTTTCTAACTTCACTACAATCAATCAAGCAAACACAATATCAACTAGCATTCCAAACCAATAATCAATCAAACAATTTCACACACATAAAACAATGGGATCTAGATCATGCATGTAAGCATGCAAGAGATGGTTCTATTTTCAAAGGTGGTCTCCACTAGGCTTCTAACTTTGTAAGGTTCAAGGTGGTCATTTTCCAAAGTGGCAAAGTCATTTGCAAAAAGGGTTTTGTCCATAAACCATTTTTAAATCCATTCATCATTTTATGTGGTGGAAAATATTTTTATCAAAGCAACAATCTTAAGTTGTTCACTAAATAAGTTGTTGTTTCTCAAAACTTGGTGTTTAGGGTCAGTAGGTTTGGTCCAAAACATTTTCCCAAAGTTTTTACTCCAAAAACATTTTCATATCAAAATCATTCTTTTTATTTGGCTAGAAATGGGCTAAATCAATTAATCCATCCTAAATTTCACCAAATTCATTTTTAACTCCTTGGGTTGGTTCCTAGTGTCAGTAAGTTCACCACAAACTAATTTGCCAAGGTTTCAACCCCAAAAACATTTTTGAAACACTTTCCTAATCTAAACAAGCATACAAAAGTTTCTGCAAAAACAAACAAACTAACAGATACTATTTGCTAAACAAATTCTATGGTTGGCTAGGGCTTGTTCCACTGATTCCAACGATATAAAGTTTGTAAATTTTGGACGTGTGGATCAAAAGTTACATGAGTTTCAAATCTTCAAACAAATCTGTTTTCAAATTTCTGTTTTTAAACAAAACTGGCCACGCGTCGCTTTCTTATTGGACGGTACCGGTTCGGGTGGATCGCGTGCTGTAGGCCGTTAGATCAAAAGGGAATCGTGTGGCACAGGATCTATCTTACCCTTTCGATAAGTCAATCATTCGCGTGCCTCGGATCTGGATCGAACGGCTGCTAATGTCTGGCCAAGAACTGGCGGCGCGACGACAGTGGCGCGCGACGGCGGTGCCCTGGCTACGGCGTAACAGCGAGAACAGGAAGCGAGAGGAGTAGGGGAGATGCTCACCAGAATCGCGGGGACGTGGTGATGCTAGGCGTGTGGTCGGTGTGGCAAGGGGTGCTCGGGTTCTGCAGTAATTACTCGCCAGAGTTTGCAACGGCGTCTGGCGGCTCTGGTTGACGACGGGGCGATGCTGTAGTTCACCCCAAGGTAAAAGGACGACACGGTTAGACGCGGACTGAACTGGAGATGATGTGAGCTTCAATAGGAAGGCTAGGGGCGGTCGAGGATTACCGGAGGAGCTCGACGGAGACGAGACAGACTGCGGCGACGCTCTGTGTCGTGCTTGTCGACGCTAGGGGACGCGCGCGGGCGAGTGGAGCACACGGGCAGGTGCGCCTAGGTTTGGGGAGTGTGTCTGTGTACTTGGGGGGCACGGGGTGGAGAGACTCGGTCGGAATCGAGGGGAGACGGTGGTCGGAGCTGTGGCGTTGCGAGCTCAAATTGAGGCAGCCTCGGGGCAGAGAGGGAGTGGCGTGTGAGGGGAAAGGAGGAGGAGACGCTGGCGTTTAATAGCGTGCAGTCACGGCGAGGTTAAGGCGTGGCATCACTGCGTATTCAACGCCGACGTAATTGGCAGCAACGGCAGGGCGTCGTCAGCGCGAGGAGGAAGAAGATGTGCTGGCTGCGTGGGTCCCTGCTGTCAGCGAGGAATGAGAGGGAGAAGAGGGCCACCAGTCAGCGTCTGTTCGGGTTAGATACTGAGTGCGAAACGTTTTCTTCGGGGAGGGGAAGCTGGGCTGGTTCTGGGCTTCTTGGGCTTGGCAACTGGGTTGTGTCCAGATTCCATTTTTTTCTTCCTGAAACCTTTTTCTTTTTCCAAATCTAATTTCCGTTTTGAAATTCAAACAAACAAACAATACTCAAGTCAATTCAAACAACCACCAAACTTTGTAATGATTTTTTGGTTCTGTTTATCAACATAAACCAAATCCCAAAATAAAATAATATTTTTATTCTTTTTAGGATCCATTCATTAATTAAATAAAATGGACCTTTAGTTATTTAATCAAATAGGGTTTCATTTTAATAAAATCTCCATTTGAAATCCAAATATTTTCAAAACAAATCAGTAGGTTTTATTTGGAAATGGAAAACTTGTTTTAAAATAAAATAACATTTTATTTTAGGGTCCAATAACAATTAAATGAATAGACCTTATTCTGTTTTATTAAAATCTTTATTTTGAAATCTAAAATAAAACCAAAACACTTCAATAGGTTTTATTTGAGAATATAAAATACTTGGAAAACTTATTTAAAATAATTTAATAAGTTTTGATGTTTTAATTAAAATGATAAAACCTTTTATTTAAATAAAGTTGGATATTAAATCCTTATTATTTTATTTAAATAAACCTTTACTATTTTTTTATCAAAACAAAACATTTTATTTCAAAAACATTGGCCAAGGTTTAATTTGGCCTTATAAAATAATCTTTATTTATAAATCCACCTTTTCTTTTGAAAACCAAATCCTTTTATTAAAAGATCCAAAATAGTAATTTTTAAATATTTTATTTTCCTTTATTAAAGGTTTATCTTTTTAAATCCCTTTAGGATTTTTTTTATTTGATCCAAATTGGTTTGAAGATTTCCAAATGGATTCAAAAAGTTTCTTCTCACTCTGAAAATCAAACAAAGTTTTATTTTATTCATTTATTTTTCACATTACAAGATTTGGAAAATCTTGGGATGTGACACAAGTCATGGCCAAAATCTAGGAGTTTCCTGCATGAAGATCGTTCGTAGGCTAGTGGAGTTGTTGGAATCCCATGAAGTTTGACACGCATAAAGCTATATCATTCTTATGATTTACAAGTCAAACTTTGGCATGCTCAGAAGAACCGCTAAAAATTCATTCAATTGAACAAATCCTTTCAAAGAGAGCTATCAAGTCAACCATTATTTTCTATGGTGTCGAGTGTCTATAGGAATAAGCTTTCAAGACTAAATACTACAACACCCAAGCCTTCAATTGTGAGACTTTTTCTTATTACACAGGTTTAGCAAATTTTTAGGCAAGAATTGGTTAACTACAAGAGATGGAACAAAACGTACTCAACTGAATACCCATGCAAACAAAATTTTACTCCAATAAAAAGACTCACTCCACCAATATAATATCTTAACATTTACTACTAACTAGTATGGGTTTCTCAAACTTCAAAAGTGGGGAGTCATAAGGCATACCTCTCATGATGGGTTCCACTTCTCTCTTCCCTTTTGATTCGTTTCTTGGAAACTCGAAGTCAATCACTCTCAAGAAAATATGTGAGGGCCAGGAGGAGAATAGAAAGAAGAAAGAGGGAAAATAAAGATAAATGGACAAATCCTTTTGTTGTTTTTAAGAGAGGGAATTGAAGAATAGAAAATTGGCGGCAAAACTCGGCTTTAAAATCTCGAAAACAAATAAAAATAACTAAAGATGAATTGTTGGTAAAACCAAAACGAGTGCTTATAAACTCAAATTAAAAGCATAAACTCGAAATAAATAAAAACAAATGAACGCCAAATAAAGATAATGATGAAACTTCCCCAAGCTTAGGCTTTTGCAAGCCCTTCAAATCATTGTGGAGGCGGGAAAAAGTTGTAACTCCAGTTCGCAAATTGAGTTGATAAGTTACTAGTGGTTTCTCGAAGGTTCATGGAGAGATTATGAATCTCCTCCATAGTTCCTCCAAGTTCTTGGAAGTCTTGATATGTAGTGAACCGGTTTGGTGGCTGCTCCTCTTGATTAGGAACTTCTTGCTCCTCTTCTTGGTCCTCATCCGAAATCTCCTCCTCGGGTTGGTGTTGTTCAACCTGCACATCATATAGCAAACATCCTTCCTCGATAGAGAAAATACCATTAGGCAAAGAAGCGAGGTAGAGGCGCCCAACTCCTACAATATGCAAGTAATAACCACCACCTATCCTAGTGAGCATTCCACAAGCTTTTAAAGTAGAGAAACAAACACGTCGCTCACCTAGCAATGGTTGCAACTCACCTAGGTAGATGCCCAAGGCAATGGAAAGCACGGTGATGACGCCTCCACATGTGATTGGTCCTTCGCTTTGGGAGGATTGGTGCTCCAGGTAGCGCACAAGAATTGCGCCCAAGTTGAGTGACAAGTTGATGTTGTTGATAGTAGCTTTTGCAAGGACCAAGATGTCCTCCTCATTGAGTCTTGTAAACTCATTTATTGCTTGAAAGGTGTTAGCAATAACATAGAACAAATAGCGAATAGCAAGATGCTGAATATTCTTCCCCTTGTTGACTCTAGAAGTGAAACTCATTCTATTATAATAATGATCTGGGGGAGGGTACATGTCAGCAAAAGATGCACGTAAAGCATCAACACCATTGTTTCGTAAACCAAAACAATTGCACCAATTATCAAGTGATAAAGAATAATTGTTGTTCATAAGTCGGGAAATCATGTCCTCTCCATGCCATGTTTTAACGATGCTTTTCAAAGAACTTAAAAATTTAAGAGTTAATCAGCGATAAGTGGGCACATCTTGGAATACAAAGTTTTATAGGACAACTCTATGGAAAAATAAATTGAAGTCATTAGAAATACTGAGTTGATTCAATATAATGGGACAAGCCCACTTGGTTGTCTTCACTTCTCGGTTCTTGATCCTGTTAAAGTGATCATGACAAGGCTCATCCCTAAACTGTATCCCCATGCATTCCTGAGATGCAACCCGAGAAGAACTAGCTGCGGCACGAGCACGAGTTTGGATCCTTGTGTTCATCATCTAAAATAATAATAAAAGACAAAAATAAAACTTTTTGATCCAATAGTAGTAAGCAAAACATATTCCTCATCATAGCACACTAAAGAATCTCCTCAAAATAATAATCTAGGCAAGAGAAACATGGCAATTAGTTCATAGTAGGTCTCACCCTAGATTGATAATGAAAATAGATCAGAGATGAATTTACAAAAAGTAATTGGAGGATCAGAGGAGAAACATACCATAGATCACTTGTGTGCGAGGAAATCGAACGAAATTGAGTAGAGATGAAGATCTCTTGAGGTTTTGAGAGAGTTTGGAGGTAAAAGAGAGAAAAAGGATTGAAGTTTTGGTGTTGGGGGTACCTTCTCGTGGCATTTTTGTGGTCGGACAGAACTATACGGCCGAAACATTTTGTTCCCGCTGTATAGTTGGTCTGACGGCAAAATTCTAGGGTTTCTTCCTGGCGGCGATATCTATACAGCTGGATTTTTATCCCCGCCGTATAGTTGGTCATTAAACCTTCTGTACCTAGGAAAGAAATTTTGAAGATGGCATTGATAACTATACGGTCGCAACTATACGGCTCGAATTTTTATTCCCGCCATATAGTTGGTCTTAAACCTTCTGTACTCGCCAAATTTTTTTATTTTCTTCGAGAATCCTTTCTTAACCTGAAACTTAGCGAAACACCGTGTTTTTGACAAAAAATGAAAGTCTAAATTGCCAACCAACATAAACTTTTAACATGTATAAAATACCACCGAACTTCTCCTCCTCAACTAGAATTTTCTAGCACTCTTTATTCAACATGAAACTTAAACTAAAAATTAAAAACTTATCCAAAACTTTATTTCATACGGGTTGCCTCCCATGAAGGGATCTTTTATGGTTAATATCTTGACCTTGATGTTGCTCACTTGGGCCAAATGAGTGGAACACCCACTCCAAAATAGTTGGCCTTCAAAGTGACGGCCTCCTTCTCATCATGCTTGGCTTTCTTCTTCCTGGGGAAATCAATAACAAAAGGATTACGCAAAGGCAATTAAAGCTTCACGTTCCCTTCATGCAGATTAATCAAAGACTTAATAGTTCTTAAGAATGGACAGCCTAATATAATAGGAGCAGTAGCATCTTTA
The DNA here is from genome assembly GCA_916181665.1 of Avena sativa. NCBI lineage: Eukaryota > Viridiplantae > Streptophyta > Magnoliopsida > Poales > Poaceae > Avena > Avena sativa. Next base: position 343,181,490 of record OV702280.1, on the reverse strand, counting down.
GGCATGTCAACAATAACAAAATCAATAAGAGCAGGACAGCCTTTAATGTATATTAAAGTATTCTCCTTAATTACTATAGCTTGTTTATAGGTGATGGCTACAAGTGCACATATCGTTTGTAGCTAGTTTCGAAGTTAAGATGTCGATCCCATAGGGAGCCCAAAGGTAAGTGTTTATAGGTGGAGTCTCTATCACACCCGAAATTGTCACAGTTATTCGAGTGAATTGACTGCAAGTGTTGGAATAAGAATAGAGTTTGGATTAAACGGAAGTATTTAAATAAAACTAAAATGTAAACTTCAGAAATAAAAAGCATAAAAGTAAAGAACAATTTTGCTGTTGTTTTCTTCAGATGACGAAGTAGGCGCGGGGAGACTCAGTTCATGGTGATAGTGAATGTGCCAGGTGGATGAGTGATAAGTGTAACACTGATAATCTTATAAGTTTGCGTGTAGGCAAGAAACCCATAATTAGCCGGAAATCCTCTTGGTAGATTTCATCCCAACTTCAATAATCCTACTAGCCTGTTTACCACAACCATGGTCAGTCACTAGATGATTAAGATCCTTCAGGTTTCTTAGCAATTAAGCTCCTTGGATCGGACGAATGCAATAATCTTGGTGGCTCCTCGTGATCCTCGAGTCAAAATAGTTTCCCATTTATATTCCTGTGTCACTCGGCAGTCGCCAGTCTGCTAGCGAATAAGATTCTATCTATGTAGAACAAAGCATCATGTTGTCTGGGTCCTTAATTGGACAATAGGCATTAAGCATCCCACAGATAGTCAAGCACACATAATATTGTAATTAAAATCAACCAAAAACTTAATGGAAATTATATAGGAACATCACATCTTACCAATCCCCTACATCTCCCAGGCCCAAGGGAACTTACTCACACATGAGAGAAGAAAGCATCATCGATATAATTAAATAAAGGGAGTTCTTATTGATATTACCGTGGAGATCCACAATATGAAATAAAAATAAATCCAACACAATTCAAGATGGGAAGAACAATATCAAACCCTAGTCTTGCAAGGTGGAGATCTCTCTCTTTCTCTCAAGTAAAATTAATGGCTATGGAGGTGTAGTGGCTGTAGATCGAAGATCATGGAGCGAGATGAAGAATGTCTTCCCCTTCTTCTCTGGATCTCTTCTTTCACTCTTCCAGATGTGATGGCAGCTCGTGTGTTCTATTTTCGTCCTCAGCCTCTTCACGGAAGTTGTCCCTTTTAATAAGACGAAGGAGATGGCAACTATATGACCGGAGAAATATTCCCGTTGTATAGTTGCTCGTTAAAGCTTCAGTAAACTCCCTGAAGGGAATATGCCTTGAGAGGCAATAATAAAGTTTTTATTATGTATATTCCAAGTATATGATAGATGTTTATTTTGCATGCTATAATTTTATTATTACGGAAACGTTAATACATGTGTGTTTAATAAACAAATGGAAAGTTCCTAGTTATGCCTCTCTCATAAACTAGCTCGTTGATTAACAAGATGATCAAGGTTTCCTGATCATGGACATTGGATGTTGTTAATAACGAGGTCACAACATTATTGGAATGATGTGATGAACATTCATCCAAAGTATAGAATTATGATCAAAGCCATTGTGTTTATATTGATATAACATCATACGAAGTAATCCTAATCCTTAGACCATGAGATCATGTCAATCACTAACACTAGAAGAATATCTTGATAACATCAAACGTCACACCATAACAGGGTGACTATAAAGATGTGTTCAGTGCTACGAAGGTGTTATGTAGAGGCTCATGGATCAAGAGTGGAATTTGTCCACCCCGATGACGGATAGATATACTCTGGGCCCTCTCGGTGATATCACATTAGTTAGTGATGTCTATGCATGTTTCTATTCTTGTAGACAGTGTTGGGCCTCCAAGTGCAAAGGTTTGTAGAAGAGGAGCAAGTTTCCCTTAAGTGGATCACCCAAGGTTTATCGAACTCAGGGAGGAAGAGGTCAAAGATATTCCTCTCAAGCAACCCTGCAATTAAGATACAAAAAGTCTCTTGTGTCCCCAACACACCCAATACACTTGTCAGGTGTATAGGTGCACTAGTTCGGCAAAGATATAGTGAAATACAAGTAATATGGATGATTATAAGTGGTAATTGCGATCTGAAATAAAAATGGCAGCAAGCAAACATGTAGCAGGACTGGTTGTAAATAGTGTTTTAATGCTTAGAAACAAGGCCTAGGGATCATACTTTCACTAGTGGACACTCTCAACAATGATACCATAATTGAACACATAAATATCTTCTCTTCACTATGCTACACTGAACTACTCTCCGGTTGGATAACAAACACCAATTCAACGCATAGGGCTATAAAAGCACACCTTAAAGTTCGCATTCCCCATCTAGGTAACCCCACACTGTCACCTTGAGCGCTAGATGGTTCCAGACAAACACCACAATTTCATAGAGACATCCAACTCAAATTATAAATCATGATAAGTATTTTTGTAATCTTTAGCCAAAGAGCCACACACGGTGCGCACACTGTCACCTTCACACACGTGGGACAAAGTGTCTCCGGAGATCACATTAATAAAAGCACTTGATTAGCATAATATACTAAGAGTAGCATCTACTTATTCAACTAGATTACAAAGCTCATGATCACAATAAGATCACACCATGGAGAGAGAGATGAACACATAGCTACCAGTAGAGCCCTTAGCCTCGGGGGAGGACTACTCCCTCCTCATCATGGGAGTCAAAAACGGTGATGGAGATGGCAGTGGAGTCGATGGAGATGGCTCCGGGGGCAATTTCCCGTCCCGGTAGGGTTCCGGAACAGAGACTTCTGTCCCTCGAATCTCGTCTTCGATGGCGGCGGCGCTACGAAACTTTTTGTGGAATTCTGATCTGGTACTTAGGGTTTTCTCGGGGAGGCGTATATATAGGCGGAGAGGCGAGGTCGGTGCAGGATCGAGGGGGCCACACCCTAGGGCGGCGCGCCCCCTGGCCGCGCCTGCACAAGGTGTGGCCGCCCTGGGGTGCGCCTCTACCTCTCCTACGGACTTCGTCTCCATCTTTGAAAAATAGGAAGGTTGGATTTTGCGTCGTCCAATTCCAAGAATATTTCTTTACTAGTTTTTTCTAAAACACAAAAACAACGGAAAACAGGAAACTCGCTCTGTGACACTTGTTAATATGTTAGTTCCAGAAAATGCATATAAATGCCACAAAGTGTATACAAAAACATAAGATAATTGGTGCAAAACAGGCATCGAGCATCAAAAATTATAGATACGTTTGCAACGTATCAACATCCCCAAGATTAAGTCCTGCTCGTCCTCGAGTAGGTAAGTGATAAAAAGAATAATTTTTGAGGTGACATGCACCAACACAACCTTGATCAAGGTATTGCAAAGCATTGATAGCTGGGATCAAAGTACTCTAAACATAATGAAAGATATATTTTTGACAATAAGACATAGCAACTATGTTGCAACATGAAAGGCAACACAAACAGAAGATCATGAATAATGCTTTGGAAGACATTTGTTTGTTTCACATATAGAAAACATAGCAAGAGTGGTATTCAACATGTCCTTCATGGAATATCAAAACATTAATGCATATGACACCTTTAAAGTTCATAAGGGTGACTAGATACAAATAATTTAAGAACAAGCAATACCAGAATTATGAATCAATCAACAAGTTTTGGGAAAATGCACATTGAACTCAGAATGAAAACTATGATCTCTTAACTGGTGCATAAAGATAGAAGATGGAGACTCAACATAAAAGTAAAATAGAAAGGCCCTTCGTAGAGGGAAGTAGGGATTAAATGGTTTTATAAAGCTTCCAAAAATTATGGTACTTATTAGCTTTGAGTTCTCATTGCCCCTATCATAAGCATCTTGAAGTGATTAAGGTTAAAGTGAGGGAAAATATGAGTTATATGCTTGAAAACTCACAAGTTGAAAATCTCATGCCCCTTGAGTACGAGTGTCGAGACCTCATGCTACTCAACTTTGGTCCCAGGTAAGATCTTGTCATTGTAAGTATGTGTATCATAGAGAACCGCCAACGGGGTACCCCTTGCCCCATGACACAGGAGCTATCCCATATCAAAATGACAACGCAACATACAATGAGCATCTCAGCGATCCTTTTATTTACCATGAGAATAGTTTTTTATTGAAGATGCTTCATAGAGTTCTCATTATGGTTATGCTGCAAGTTTCCACCATGATTAGGCATGGCTTAGGCTGGCCGCCCAGGTGTTTCTCTAACACATATATAAACTCCACGAACTTACAAGCTCCCAACTCATTTCACACCGACGGCATCCATAAACAAAAGAACATGATATCAACTAAACAGAAATAAGTGCAATGTTGAAAGCGTGACCAAGGACATCATGGTTTTGCTAACTCCCAACTTACAATTTGCAAGCATATAATCATCATAAGATAGTCACAATGGTCCAGGTTTATTAAGTGCAAAAATAAAATGTTCCATCAAGTTCGTCAGAGCTTTACTAACTAATTTTCTCATTACAAAAATTTAATTTAGAAGAAGGATAAAATAAACAATTTACTTGAATAGCAAATGATGCTATTAGGTAGATATGGTGGACACAAATGGCAAACTTTGGTTGAAGGGAGTTGGATGCACGATGTCACATCCCAAATTTTTCCAAATTTTGAAATGTGAAAATAAATAAACAAAAGAAATAATTGTTGAAATTTAGGGTGAAAAGAAATTTTTTGTTTCTAAATGGAAACATCAAAATCCTTTTTGAACAAAATTTGAATGAAAAAGGAATCCAACAAAATTTCAATCAAGTGAAATGCATTCATCAATCAATGTATCTTAAAATTTAAACTTGGGAAAATAAACCAAAACCCTAATGGAAGAAAATCATCTCCAAGATCTCTCTAAGACTATGGATTTGTTCCATATAAAAATTTAGCAAAAAGAATTTATAAATGATCAAAAATGATAAACAAAAATATTATAAAACCATATAAATTGGTTTCATTTAATTTGGAGCCATGGATAAAAACTTATGAATGTAACTAGATAAAAGGAAAATAATTTCCAAGGCTAATAAAGCTCCTATCTAAAATCCATACAAAATAATGAGCAAAGTAATCCTAAAAGGATTTGAAAAGATAAACAAATATTAAATAAAATTATAAAAATTGGAATCACCAATTTTGGATCTATAAAAAAAGATTTGGATTTTATAAGACAAAGAAAGAAAGAAATAATTAAGGAATATTTAAAAGCCAAATTAAATCTTGGCCAAATCCATAAACAAATGGAATGAAAGTTTATTGAATAATAAAAAGGAGTAAAAGATTATTTAAATAAAATCATAAGGATTGAACAATATCCAATTTTCTTTAAATAAAGACAAATGCCCAAAATAAATAAATATAAAATCATATTAAAATATATGAAAATAATTCAAAGTGAATTATTTAAACACACTAATGAATAAATAAAACCTACTGAAAAAGGTTTGGCAAAAAAATTTGAATTCAAATAGAAGTTTGTAAACATATTTAAAATCTTATTTAAATAAAGACAAATGTCAAATTTAAATAAAATAATAATAAACCATAAAGAGAATAAAAGAAATATTCCAAAATGGACTTTGGAATATATTAATAAATAGTATTAAAACCTATGAAAGTTGGGAAAAAGATTTAAAAAGAAATCTGAATTCAAATGAGGTTTGAATTCAAAACATAAAAATCAAAAAAGAAAAAAGAATTAGAAAAGAAAAAAAATGAAAAGACCCAGCCCAACTGACCCCAGCCTAACTAACCTGGCCCAGGCCCAACAGCCAGCCCACCTCTCTCTCCCCGCGAGAATTCTTTTCTTACCCGCGCGTCTACCCCTCACATCGCTGACACCTCGACCCCACCATACCCCCCTCTCATTCACTAACGACGCGACCCCACCGCCAGCACATCATCGTCATCCCCACGACCTGTTCCTCCCGAGCGTTTCTGCGTTGAATTCACGATGTTAAATTCACGTTGATGGCTCAGCGATTCTCGCTGCGACCATGCTTGTTAAAGGCGCCTTCCTCTCCTCTACCTTCCCCCTCACTCACCAACCCCTCTCTGCCACCAGGCTGCTGCAATCGCAAGCCCGAACCCCACTGTCTCCGGCGAGCCTTCGTCCAAATTCCGGCAACATCAGCCACCCCAATTGCCCCTGGTTCTCACTAGCTTGCTCCCCATATACCTACGCATCTCCCAATACCTCCCACTCGCCCGCGCAAGCCCCAGAATCTTGGCTTCATCTTCAACAGAGCGTCGCCGTCGACTACATCCACTCCAGCGACCTTTCCATGTAAGCCCCGTCCTCCCTTCTCTCTCTGGATGGAACTCCTGCCCTCTCTGTTTCTTAGCGCGTCTAAAGCACCCCTTGTTTTTCTTTGGAGTGCACCGTAGCCTTGTCACCGACGACACCAGAGCTCGCCCGTCGCCTGGACCAACTCCGACGAGCAATTGTCGTCAACCTCGTGCGCCCCCTGCCCACCGACGACCATGTTGAGCATCAACAACGCGCTACTAACCTGGTGAGCATCTCCTCGATCCCTCTCTCTCGCTTCCTGGAATAGCCATAACGACTCAGCCCGAGTGCCGCCGCCGCTCATCGTCGAGTCGTGCCGCCCATCTATGGTTGGCAAGATCTAAACCGTTAGATGCTAATCTAGAGGCTAGGATAGAATAACTAATCGAAGGGGTATCGTGTGATGTGTGCTGTGTGATTTCCTTTAGATCCAACGCTCTGTATGATTCGATCCACCCGAACTGGTATGCGCCAGTAAGAAAGTGACGCGTGGCACATGTTTTGTTTTAAAAACAAAAACTTTTCTATTAGATGAATGATTTGTAAAATTCATAACTATTGTTCTGCTTGGCCAAATTTTGCAAATTTTATATAAATGGATTCACAAAAATGTGAACTTTGAAACCATGCCCTTAGTTTAGTATTTTGCCTCTGAAAAATTAAAAGTTTTTGCAGAAACATTTGTAGGTCTATTCTGGTTATAAAATTTATTCTAAAAATGGTTTTAGGGTAAAATATTTTTTAAATGGTTTGTTTTGAACCCTGACCATAAAAACCAAATTTTGGATTTAAAAAATATATTGTGTGACACAAAGGAATTATTCCTTGAATAAAAAGCTTTTCTAGTAAAATAAAAATGGTGCTTGATTTAAAAAAATGATTTTTGAGTGGAACCTTTTGAAAATGGATTTGTTTTAAACACTTTGACCATAAACACTAACATTTGTGTTTAAAAATATATTTGGCTAACAATACAAAATATTACTTTGATTTAAATCATTCTAACAAAACAAAGATGATTTAAAGTGGCCATTTTCACTAACTTAATTTTAAATGGTTTTGCCACTTCTATAAATGACCAATAGGTGTTTTAAAATGTTTATAACTTATTAGAAATCACTTTTCCAAATAAAACAATATTTTGCATGCTTACATGCATTGTTTTGTTTTCTTTATTTTATGTGATGAATTGTTGAATGCTAGTTTGAATATTTGCTTGCTTTATTGAATTGTATTGAACTTTGAGGAGTGTGACCATTGCAAGATCAATGAGTGAACTTAGTTTCTCTACCAAAAGGCAAGTGGTGCTTCATACATTTTGTCCTATTATTTTCACTATGCATTAGTGATATTTTGAGTAGGACTTGCATGGAATTTTTACTAAGTATGCTATGCCATGGGAAATCCTAGTAGATGATGCCTTAGTAAAATTTTCCCTAAGTTAAGACTCTTGCTACTATTATTCTTAGCCTAGCTAGTAGAAAACAAGGGTGGATTTTATTCATGTTATGGAAATATTTCTAAGTCTATGACTTGTGTTTTGTTTAATAAAACAACTATGTGAATGAATCACCTAGGTGGAATGGTATGAATGGGATATGTTGAGTGGTTACACAAGGACCAGTGACTGGCAATCTTGTGTATCACACTTGTGGAAAGCCACCCAGGAACAAAGAGATTTGAGATGTCAAATGTTGAGAAGCTTCAAGTGCAACCACATGGTATATGGGCTCTGCCAGGATCACATAGGTTGCAATAACTTAGCCAGATGGACAGAAGGTGGTAGGGGGTGATAGGTTTGGAACACGTCCATTTGGTCTAAGGGAAGGCTTCTGAAAGATCTTGTCTCGATGCATGTCGAGTCTTGTGGGGAAAGTGCACCACCTCTCTAGAGAGTAAAATCTAAGTACTTAGACGTGTCCCCGACAATGGACAATTTGAGCATCAAGACATGGAAGCTATCAAGGATCTCCTCATCCCAATTTCTAAGTTAAAAACTTGTGGTTGAACAATGGTAAAGGTTAACCAATTCCTATTGGTTGTTCCTTAGGTGATTTGACAAACAAAACTTAGAGTTTTCAACTTATAAGGAAAACCTTATTTTGAGCAAAGCAAGCCTAAGATCCACTTATCCAAATGCATATAGATGATAGATACCACTATTCTACCATAGTATCACTTGCCAATACAATTCGAATGTATTGACCCTTGTGGCTGTAACTTATTATGTTGCAGGTTTGTTTGATGTTAGTGAAGTGTGTTGTATAGGATTACAAGTCTACAACCAACATGATTGCCTGTGGAACTTTGAAGATGAAGTACTCCATGCTATATAGTTATTTCTGCTACATTGTAATGAGATAGCCAAATGAGCTATGTAAGATGTAATGAATTATTTTATTCCTGGTTATAAAGTTGTACTATGACTTTTGTTTCTTGATATTACATTTTAAACTGTGGATGCTAGCTATTGATCCAGGGAATAGCATTGTAAACATAGGGATTTCTACCTTATAAAGGTTGGGACCTCTACACATGAGTAGAGCTCATACTTAGTACATGTGGAGGCTAGCAAAAGACTGGGAGCAACCAACTAAGAGATCAATAATGTCCATAATCATGCAGAGCAACAAAACATTATTAATCAAAGCATAAAGTGATATCACAAGTCAAAAACTAAATGATCATTGAAGCTAAGGTGACTGGTTCATAGTCATAACATGGTGTAAGCATGTGCCAAGTCAACCCAAATAAAGCATCAAAGGAGAATACCACAATATTATGCTTTTGTATGCTAAAACAACACATGATTATTTCGTGGCACATTAAGCAATCTCAATTGTTTGAAACTAGTCATGATACAACAATAATCACTAAGCATATGGTCAAAGCAACATCTAACATGACATGATAAAGTCTAAGCCACAGTCAAAACAAGCTTCTTTTTGTACCACCATAAGCATGAAACATTCTAATCTTTTCCAACACCAATCAACTTATTTGAAACAACTCACAAATATAATAATCAATAAAGACCAGAGAGCTTGTCTGTAAGACCCCACCTTTATAAGGTAAAGGATCCCTGTGATTGCAATGCTAGTCCATGGATCAAATGCTAGCATCCATAGTTTAAGATGAAGTACACAGATACAAAGGTCTTTATTACATCGTCATTCCAGAGAATAACATAGTCTTTTACAACTCCATAGCCAAAGGCTAGTACAAGAGTTCATAACATAAGTAAAATAAAATAAAGTCTTCATCTTCATGTGCCACGGGCAAGAATGTTGAGTGTAGACTCATAACCCTAATCCTCATCAGAGTACCCTACAACATCATAAGTTACGGCCACAGTGGGTCAATACATTGGAATAGTATTGGCAATTGATACCATAGTAGAATAGTAGTTTCTAACTTCTATATGAATTTGGGTAAGTGTAGCTTAGGCTTGCTTTGCTCAAAATAGGTTTTTCCTATTAGTTGAAAACACTAAGTTTTTGTTTATCAAAACTCCCAAGGAACCACCAATGAATATTGAGGAACCTTTAACCCTTGTTCAACCACAAGTTTTTAACTTAGAAATTGGGATGAGGAGATCCTTGATAGCTTCAATGTCTTGATGCTCAAATTGTCCATTGCCGGGGAAACGACTAAGTACTTAGATTTTTCCTTCTCGAGAGGTGATGCACTTTCCCCACAAGACTCGACATGCATCCAGACAAGATCTTTCATAAGCCTTCCCTTAGACAAAATGGACGCGTTCCAACCTATCACACCCTACCACCTTCTGTCCATCTGGCTAAGTTATTGCAACCTATATGATCCAGGCAGATCCCATATGCCATGTGGTTGCACTACAAGCTTCTAAACACTAAGTATCTCAAATCCCTTTGTTCCTGGGTGGCTTTACACAAGTGATATACACAAGGGAGGCCATAAAAATGGGCCCTGGGTAAGCTCTCAACATAACACATTCTTTCCATTCCACCTAGGTGATTCATTCACTTAGTTGTTTTATTAAGCAAAAACATAAGTCAAAAGATTTAGTAAATTTCCCATAGCATGTGTATATAATCCACCGTTGTTTACTAATAGCTAGGCTAAGCATAATATCAAAAAGTATCTTAACTTAGAGAATAATTCTACCAAGACTACAACTACTAGGATTTCCCATGGCATAGCATATAGATACTTAGCAAAATTTCATGCAAGCCCTATACAAAATATCACTAGTGCATAGTCAAAATAATGGGACAAATACATGAAGCACCACTTTCCTTGGTATTTGGGGGAGTAGCAACAATCTTCACAATCACAATCACCACTAGCACCAAAATCTACACATAAAATAATAGCACCAAATTCACATTCCAATATTCAAGCAAAAATATTATGAATGCATGCAAATGCCATGTGATGATTTTTCTATACTAAACTAGACAAGTCAAACAGTACTGAACACAAAACCAATTAAATATAGTCTAAATAAACTTAATTTGGCCTTATAAACATTTTCAAAATAATTTATATAGTCAAAATAAGCCTATATTTGTTTCTGCACAAAATTCCATTATACAGAAACAAAATACAAAAATAAGCCCATAGTAGTGTAGTATTTATTTTTCTGAATCCAATGATATCTTATTTGCATTTTTGGATAAACAGAACAAAAAATATGAATTTTACAAGTTTGAAACTCTATTAGATATAAAACAGATTTGAAAACAAATCCCCAGACACGTGGTTGTGTCTGATTGGACGATACTGACGAGGTTTAATCTCATCAATGCCCATTGTTATGGACTTGGGTTTTGGAGAAGATGGGGATGCTGGAGATCGTGGCACGGTTAACAGACAAGCAACCAGGGGACACGAGATTTACCCAGGTTCAGGCCCCCGGAGGGAAAACCCTACTCCTGGTTGTCTGCTCTTGATTACGGCGGAACCAAAGGTTACAGGGTGCGCAGATTCGATCTGGCGTGGATGCGTGTGCGAAAGTATGAGTCGAGTTCTAAATCTATTGTGGGATGCCCCCTCGTTGGACCCTCCTAGCCTTTATATATGGGGAGGTTAGGTCTCAGGTACCGACACGAGTAGGTTACAAGTTGTATTCAAACTCTAGTCTTAAGATTTCCTTGTCTTGTACGCTTGAGAGTCCGTGTCCACATGGGCTTCATATCAGCCAAACCGTCATAGGCGTCATGGACCCTGGCAGATCGTCGAGTGGGCCTTCCGTCGGGCTGGACCAGGTAGGCTAACATCGGGTACCCGTAGGGTATAATCATGTCAGTAGCCCCCGAGTGTTCAGTCGAATCGTAGATTCGGCTGAGGACTCTTCAATCTTTCGGGTGCAGCTATCTCTGTTTCCTAGAGAATGATTTGAGTGTGTAGGGATTGTTGATGCGTGTGCCTGACTCTCCCGACGGATCAGGATCAGTTAACTGTCTTAGGATAAAACAAACACGATCTTTTTCAAATTCGAGTCCCTCGACTCGAACCCGGAACAGATGTTGGAGTAATTCGACTCAGGCCGTTGAGGGCTTACATGAGTAGAATCCTAGTGGTTTTAAACGATGTACCCAACGCGTCCGTCAGGATTTTTCATCGCGCCTGTTGGCACGGATTCTTACTAGCAGAGCGCAGTCGTGTGCGTTACCAGGCCATCAGATGGTATCTGTAGGTCTTATATTTGCGTCGCAGACACAGCATCCGAATGTTTATCACCACGGAGGTGTTTCAGGTGACCAAGGAGAACGTTGCTCACTTAGCGTCAATTAGGGCAGAGTTGCCGAAAAGTTTTGCATGCTGATCCGAAGGATCGCACTCGAAGAATTCATAGGGTGCGCGACCAGCGCTCCCTATGGGAGTAGCCCCCGAGTGTCTGTTCGAGTCATAGACTCGAGCTGAGACTTTAATTCAGTCGTTGTTCGGCTTCCGGTCCATAGGACACAAATTTTTCGGATGCTTGAATCCATCCTTCCTATGGGAGTAGCCCCCGAGTCCATAGTGGAGTCGCAGACTCGACGTAGGACTCGAAGAAATAGTTTAGCGGTGTAGTACCTTTAATCATACTTCGGGTGCGCGGCCAGCGCTCCTGATAGGAGTAGCCCCCGAGTCCTTAGTCGAATCGTTGATTCGAGTGAGGAATCAAAGCGTGCCACTCGAAGATCTTCTATATGCGCGATCAGCGCTCCAGTTTGGAGTAGCCCCCGAGTCCTTAGTCGAATCGTTGATTTGAGTGAGGAATCGAAGCGTGCCACTCGAAGATCTTCTATATGCGCGATCAGCGCTCCAGTTTGGAGTAGCCCCCGAGTGTCTGGCGGAGTCGTAGACTCGGGCAGAGACTTGAGTCTTGTATCGTGGAGTTGTAGTCGGCAATCTCGTGGGCGTACCGCTGACCCGGAAGTACATCGGGTGCGCGACCAGCGCTCCTGATAGGAGTTGCCCACGAGTATCTATTCGAGTCGCAGACTCGAGTGGATACTCATGTGAGGAGAAACCACTGACCCGGAAGTACATCGAGTCAGCGTCTCATGCATAAGGAGCCAAGAATCGATGATGCAGTCGGAGTTGACGTGGCGGAGTTGCGGCGTTTAGCCGGAAGGACTCGACGTTGCGGATGAAGTCGACGTTGTTGCTTCTATCGGGTGCGCGACCAGCGCTGCGCCTTTGTAGCATCAAGCGATGCGACCATCTGAGGAGGGACTCGACTCGGGTCTTGAGTTTATGGCGTAGCCAGTTATTTCGTCGACTCCTGTTGGAGGACTAGATAGAATAGCTCGGCACAGTCGGCGTCTTTGTAAGCTGCATAAAACATGAATAATTGTGAAGTACTTATATCTTGTAAGGAATATTTGCCTTTTGGCTTGTATAGCAAGATTTTGGTGCCGATCGAGCGACACTTTTGCACTGTATGCTAGGCCTTTTCGTTAGCCTGATTACCCTTAGTCTCAGTACCTTGCCGAGGCACTCGGAGTTCAAGGATTCGACGATCAGGCAGAATTAGCTACTCGGGCTGTCGCGTTCGAGGTGCTCGAGTGCGTGGAGCCGATGGCACATTAGGTTACTCGAAGAAGGCGCAGCCCCCGAGTGTTTCGAGTGCGATTAAAGTAAGAAAGAAATTAACTCTGAGTAGAGAACTTAGCTCTGTTTGTTGTTGACGAGGTGAAACGGGTCGCGAGAGCCAAGGCAACCGGCGGGTTGCGGACGACAATGCACCCTGCGGGTCGTGGGAGTCGAAGTCGATATCGACTCGTCGGAGTCGAAGGACGTGGCGGGTCACCGAAGTCGAAAGAGCCCCGAGCCGTGGTCACTAAAGCCGATGAGGCCAGTTTCCACAATCGAAGATCGCGGCAGGTCGCCGCATCCGAAAGATGCAGCGGGTTACCGCAGCCGAAGGCCGCAGCGGGTTGCCGATGCCGAGGGAGCCTCCAAGTCGTCGGAGCCGAAGATCATAGCGCATCGCCAGGGCCGAGGGATCCGAAGGATCCAATACGACTGCGGTCGAAGACTGCAGCGGGTCGTCGGTGTTGAAGACTCGTCGGGTCACGCGAAGGAGTTGCCGCAGCCCCGGGTGTAGAACCGATGTAGCGCACGGAATTGACGGAGCGGTGACCACTGAAGATCGGGATTTTTGTTTGAAAGGAGCTCGACGTGACAGTCGTGATGGTCGTAGAAGCCGATACAACCAATCGGTCAGACGGAATTGAGCAATAGCAGGTTGGTGCGGCGTCTGGTATAGAGTCTGATGAAAATATTTGTTTTCTCGCGCTTCCCTTGCTTCTTTCACATGAGGACTTATGTCGGATCTTGACCAACGTGGTGTAGCAAGTAATTTTGCTTCAATGTGTTGATTGATGCATGTACGTCTCCGAGGTGAAGACCAATCTGAATTGAAATATTTGTTGTGAAGTTGGTCAACTTTGCGTCTTGATTTTCCTTCTTGAACTAGGTAGTAAACTCTCTCATGGCTGATGCTTTTCCTTGAACTCGGTGCTCAACTAGTATTGTGTTCTCGGGACTAGCACCTTTCGCTGCTTTTAGGCTATTTTGGCCGATAGCCTGATTCCATGCAAACGTAGCTATTCTGTTTGATCACGGACTCACTAACAAGGACATTTATCCTGTGGATTTTTCGGGTCCGACACCAATTCTTTATGCCACACGCCGCTGGCTATGGCACGTTTCCGATCTCGTCGATTCCTCGTAGAATTGCTAAGCAGTCCATGCGCTGCCACAACCCGTCTAGTTGTCTGACTGGGAGAGCTGTGTGTCGATGACAAATCTTGCGAGTTAGGCGGTAACGGATGACACAGCTGGAAACGATCCACTCGTTGAAGGTGGTTTCGAGGGATCTCAAGATAATGGCGTGGGAGCCAAAGTAGATCTATTCTTCGGTAGTCGTCGAATTGTAAATCGCATGTGATGGGACCGTCACGATCGCATAATCAGCATCCCCGTTCCCCACGGTCGGTGCCAATTGACGAGGTTTAATCTCATCAATGCCCATTGTTATGGACTTGGGTTTTGGAGAAGATGGGGATGCTGGAGATCGTGGCACGGTTAACAGACAAGCAACCAGGGGACACGAGATTTACCCAGGTTCAGGCCTCCGGAGGGAAAACCCTACTCCTGCTTGTCTGCTCTTGATTACGGCGAAACCGAAGGTTACAGGGTGCGCAGATTCGATCTGGCGTGGATGCGTGTGCGAAAGTATGAGTCGAGTTCTAAATCTATTGTGGGATGCCCCCTCGTTGCACCCTCCTAGCCTTTATATATGGGGAGGCTAGGTCTCAGGTACCGACACGAGTAGGTTACAAGTTGTATTCAAACTCTAGTCTTGAGATTTCCTTGCCTTGTACGCTTGAGAGTCCGTGTCCACATGGGCTTCATATCAGCCGAACCGTCATAGGCGTCATGGACCCTGGCAGATCGTCGAGTGGGCCTTCCGTCGGGCTGGACCAGGTAGGCTAACATCGGGTACCCGTAGGGTATAACCATGTCAGATACCGCTTCGCGTGGATCGGCTAACGTGGAGCATTGGATCTAAGTCAGATCCAGTGGCCCAGATCTAAAGTTACCGCTTCGCGCTAGGATATAATCTCAGCCCTATGATTTAGATCTGACGGCACTAGCTCAAACGACCAAAGCCTGGCGGCGCTGGCAATGGCGGCGCTTTGCCAATGATGTTCCGACAGCTATAGAGTTGGTTGGGGGCTATGGTTTGGCTTACCAGACTCGCGAGGTTGCGCTGAAGCTCAAGGTGTCCTTGGCGTGGACGGGGGCGTGTTGTGGTGGCCGGAGGAGCTCGTTGGAAACCTAGATGGCGTCGGGCACGGCTTGACGACGATGTTCCCGGCCTCCCTAAGACAAACTAACAACATCAGCGTGTGCGCAAGGACAAAGCGGTCATCATCATTTGATCCAGAGGTTGGGGGTGGTCACACCTTACCAGAATTCCTCGCCGGAGACGAGCGTGGCATCGGGTGCTCTCGGTGGTTATCGAAGACGGTGACCTGGGTCAGTATAGGACGACCCAAAGGTAGGGTTAGATGCGCAAGAACCAGAGGATCACACTCGTGTGGTCAAGAGGAAAAGGCGCATGCTAAACTCACCGGAATAGTTCACCGGAGAGCGTCGGGCAGCGGCGTTACACCTCGAAATTCTAGTAGCCGGGTGGCGGAGGTAGTGTGCTGAGTGAGGGGAAAGACTCGTGGTGCGGAGGGACTTAAGTAGGCAGCGTCTCGACAAGAAATGCCTACGAAATCAAGGGCATTTACGCCGCGCCATCAACGGAGCAACGACAGCAGCGACGAGGTCTACGGGGCGTGATTAGGGGACGATGATGACTTGGCATGTGGGGCCAGCGCCTCAGTGACTATGGGTAGGGTTGCGCACGTGAGAGAGAGAAGAGAGGGGGAGGTGGCCGGGTGGGCTTAGTGGGATGCTTCTGCTGCTGGGCTGAATAGGTGGCGCCGGCCCTTTTCCTTTCTTCTCTCTTTTTATTTTTCTATTTTGATTTTCAAGAATCAAATTCAAACAAATTCAAATGGATTTGAATTCAAAAATCCTCTAGGTTTTTGTAGTGTAACCTTGTGATCTGTGAACACTTCACATCGTTTTCCCAAAAGATATTGTCTCCATGTTTTGAGTGCATGGACAACAAAGGCTAACTCTAAGTCATGAGTAGGATAATTCAATTCATGAGTTTTGAGTTGTCTCGGGGCATAAGACACAACTTTCCCTTCTTGCATCAAAACTCCACCCAATCCTTGGTGAGATGCATCACAATAGACTTGGAAATCTTTCTCCAAATCTGGCAGACATAAGACCGGTGCTGACACTAGTCTCTTCTTCAGTTCTTGGAAACTGAGTTCACATCCTTTAGTCTAGTCAAACTTCTTGTCTTTCTTAAGTAACTCCGTCATCGGATTAGCTACCTTTGAGAAATTCTCAATGAATCTTCTATAGTATCCTGCCAAGCCGAGGAAACTACGAACTTCTTTCACTGACTTAGGAGATTCCCACTCAGTTATAGCTAACACTTTTGCGGGATCGACAGCTACACCATCTCCCGACACAATATGTCCGAGAAATCCCACTTCATTCAACCAGAATTCACACTTGCTAAATTTGGCATATAGCTTGTGGTCCCTAAGCTTCTCAAGTATCAAACGCAAATGCTCTTCGTGCTCTTCTTTGCTCTTGGAGTATATCAACATGTCGTCGATGAACACGACAAAAAACTTGTCAAGAAACTCCATGAACACTTTGTTCATCATGTTCATGAAATAGTCTGGTGCATTTGTGAAACCAAATGGCATCACGGTGTACTCATACAACCCATACCTAGTGGTGAAAGCAATATTAGGTATGTCTTGCTCTATAATCTTTAGCTGAAAATAGCCTGATCGGAGATCAATCTTTGAGAACACACGGGCTCCTTCTAGCTGATCAAACATGTCGTTGATTCTAACCTTTGACTTCTATCTTTCTTCTCAAAAAACAGAACTGGTGCACCCCAAGACGAAGAACTTGGTTGAATAAATCCTTTCTGTAACTATTCTCCAAGTTGTTTCTTGAGTTCTTTCAACTCATCAACTGACATCTTGTAGGGTCTCTTTGCTATTGGTCCAGATCCTGGCAGCAAGTCAATCAGAAACTCTACATCTCTATCTTGTGGCATTCCAGGCAATTCCTCTGTAAACACATCCGAATACTCTCTCACAATTAGCACACTGTCTATGCTAACCCCCTTAAGAGAATTTAACTTACTCCCTTTAGATTCAAAATTAGACTTGAACCTAATCTATTTCTTATCCGGGGTAGTGAGTGTGACAGTAGGATTGGCGCAATCTAGTACTCCTTCATACTTAGTCATCCAATCCATGCCTAGAATAACATCCAATCCTTGGGAATCTAGGATTATCAAACTAACTGGAAACTTATACTTTCCAAATCCTATCACTAGATCATGACATCCAAGGTTCACTATCATCTCTCCACCGGGAGAGCTTACTTTTATAGGACACCCAATAGTTTCAGTTGGAAGTCCATTTTTATCAACAAATGCTCTTGATATGAATGAATGCTATGCGCCAGTATAAAAAAGAACACGTGCTGGAAAAGAATTGAGCTTGAACTTACCAGCCACAGCATCAGACTCTTCATATATTTCTTCCACATTGATGTGGTTCACTTGTCCCTTCTGGAAAGGGTTGGGCTTGTTGGCTCCTTCAACTTTCTTTTCTGGGCACTCATTAGCATAGTGCCCCATCTTCTTACACTTGAAACACTCAACCTGACTGAGATTTTTCTTTATAGGTTGACTTCCATTACCACTTCCACTGTGGTGGCTCTTGTGTCCACTCTTGTGGTTCTTATACTTGTCATTATCATGACTGCGATGATGCTTATTGTCATGATGACGGTTGTGGTTGTGGCGGATGTTGTATTTATCATGCTTGTGGAATCCAGAACTTCCACTATCATCATTATGGGAACGTTTGTGAGACGAACCCGAGCTATGCTTATCAAAGTTATGCTTCCTCTTCCTGTCCTCAACCTGTTTCATCTTGTTTTCCAAGATGGTGGCCTTGTCACAGAGTGATTGATATGTTGGGACATAGGCAATAGATAGCTGCAGGTTCAATTCATCATTCAATCCTTCGAAGAACTTATCCTTCCTCTTAGCATCAGTATCAACTTCATTCGGTGCATAGCGCCAGATTGTTGAACTCCTCAATGTACTCAGCCACACTGCGGTGATGCTGTTTCAGATTGTGGAACTCTTTCTTCTTCAAGTTCATCACTCTGGATGAGATGTGAGCTATACGGAACCCATCTTCAAAAATAGCCCAAGTCACATCCTCAAGGGGAGTGGCGATCTGCAAATTGTCCCACCATGTTGCTGCTGGTCCTTCGAGAAGATGTGCTACAAACCGGACTTTTTCCTTGTTGCTGCTGCCAACAGTGACTAAGTCCTTGTTCACCAAACGTAACCAGTCACTGGCTACCATTGGATCAGTGGTTCCCGAGAACTTTGCAGGCCTCACTCTCAGAAATATGGTGAGCATGTCAAATGCTGGAGGATTGTTCTGATTGTTGTTGTTATTGTTTGTTTTGTTATTGTTGTTCTGATTCTTATTTTGCATGAACTACGTCATCATCTGCATCAGTTGAGCTTGAGTTGTCATCAACTGCTGCATCTTGGGAGTGATGTTATTGTTGTTGTTTTGGTTGGGATTGGCACAACAGGGAGGCATCTGTGGTTTCAATAAGGATAAGAATGAGATACCCATAGATGCTTAACATGCACAATACATCACATAGAAACAATCACAATAACTAAGCTCAAAATAAACAACAGGTTTTGAAAATGCAAACACACAATAGCAAGCCATCCACATGTTGGATGGTCATTGCGACTCAATAATCAAAGTATGATAGATAAAAGATAGTCGAGTAGTCTACACTACTCCTCCATGTCGACCTCCACGTCAACAAGTGTAAGTCCGGTTGACTCCATGGCTGTCTTGTACTCCTCGACATTGGTGGTCAAGGCCTCGACCTTCGCATGGAGAGCTCTCTTCTGTGAGCGTAGTCTCTCGATCACTCCCTGCTGGTTCTCGAGCTCGAAGTCCTTGGCCTCTATCTCAGCCTTCATCTCCCTGGTCTTCTTGTTCCTGTCTTGGAATCTTTTATCCTGATTCTTGAACTTCTTGTCCTGGATCTCGAATCTGGCCTCCATCTCCTTGACGATCTTGTCTTGCTCCGCGAAGAGCTTATCCTTCTCCCTCAACTAAACCTGGAGTCATTGCTAAGCATGACGTTGGTCCTCTCCATGTCGAGGTGTCTAATAAGACCCTCTAGGTCCTGAAGGTACAGACGAACTGGCTCAATCGTCTCTCTAGTAGCATCATCGTACTCTACAGCCTCACCCTACTCGTCACGTCTCCTGAATGGGTGAAAGTAGAGGCCTCTAAGATCGGTGGAGTGCCTCCCAACCAGACGTCCAAGTAACTCCTGCATGACTACATCTAAGCCCTTCTCCTTGTCATCATGCATCATCTTGAAGGTGATCTCCTCCGTGGGTGGCTCCGCCTGGCGTCCCGGCTGTGTGACTCTGAAGCCCCAAAGGTCCTTCCTCTCAAACTTGGTGAGCTGGAGTGTCGTGATACTAGGAAGTGGAAGGTTGAGCACACTAGTGAGCTCCACAAGACGAGAACCAAAACGAGTTCCCTTGAACTCCTCGGCAGTGCTGATAACAATGTTAGGCATCTACTGTATAATATAGATAAAGGTTAGAATCAATACAATTAGAAAAAATCACAAGACAACAAAAACACAAGCGCACTTTTAACAATAAACACACAAGTCATGGCATACAAAAATCCAATACAAACTTTAAGGTCCAAATATAAATTAGACAAATTTTTGTGAGAAAAACGACAAGTGTGGTGGTCCAACTAATGGAGTACATTATAATTCCCACTCATTTGTCAAATTATCTAACAGGGCATCCCTAGAGGCAAACTGTCGATCTTGATCACAAGATTCCAATGTTAAGTCTATGATGTCTTCTCTTAAACGTTGGTTAGCAGTCTCTAAGTCTTGGGTACGCTTCTTCTCTTCTCTAAGGTCATTTTGAGTGTTGAGCATTCTACACCTGAGTCTGTCACCAAGCTCCTTGATGGCATTCCAAGCTGCATTCCTTGCAGAGTCAAAGAATGACTTGTGCATTTCTGAGTTGGTGACCATGCAGAATCCCGACTCCTTGTGGTTATCTTCCTTGTTTTTATACAAGTGAAGTTGCACCCACCAGTATTCTTCTCCTTCATCCATCACGGGAAATCCCTTGTACACTGTTGCTCCATGTATCCCCATGGTAACCATAAGGTTCTTGAGTGCTTTGGGAAACTCTGTCTCACACTCCAAAGTCATAGTCATGAGTGGTCCCTTCCTCACGGCTTCGTTGATGGAGTTCATCTACAATGAAGATGAGAAAGAAGATTAGAAAAGTTTACGAGAAGAAAAAGACAAGTGTGGAGTTTTTGCAAAGAGTTGTATTTTTCCTTAGTGGTTTTTCTTAGTCTAATCCATCCTAGGGTCATAATCCTACATGCAACACAGTGCTCTCATACCATCTGTAAAACCCCACCTTTATAAGGTAAAGGATCCATGTGATTGCAATGCTAGTCCATGGATCAAATGCTAGCATCCACAGTTTAAGATGAAGTACACAGATACAAAGGTCTTTATTACATCGTCATTCCAGAGATAACATAGTCTTTTACAACTCCATAGCCAAATGCTAGTACAAGAGTTCATAACATAAGTAAAATAAAGTAAAGTCTTCATCTTCATGTGCCACAGGCAAGCATGTTGAGTGTAGACTCATAACCCTAATCCTCATCAGAGTACCCTACAACATCATAAGTTACAGCCACAGTGGGTGACGAGGTTTGATCTCATCAATGCCCATTGTTATGGACTTGGGTTTTGGAGAAGATGGGGATGCTGGAGATCGCGGAACGGTTAGCAAACAAGCAATACGGGACACGAGGTTTACCCAGGTTCAGGCCCCCGGAGGGAAAACCCTACGCCTGCTTGTCTGCTCTTTGATTACGGCAGAACCGGTGATTACGGGGGTGCGCAGATGCGATCTGGCATGAAGGTGCGTATGCGGAAGTATGAGAGAGATTGTAAGAGAGATCTAGATCTGTAGATCTATTGTGGTCTAGTCTATCGAGGGTGCCCTCCTCGTTGGCCCCTCCTAGCCTTTATATATGGGGAGGCTAGGTCTCAGGTACCGATACGAGTAGGTTACAAGTTGTATTCAAACTCTAGTCTTGAGCTTTCCTTGTCTTGTGCGCTTGGGAGTCTATGTCCATATGGGCTTCATAGCAGCCGAACCGTCATAGGCGTCATGGACCCTGGTAGGTCGTCGAGTGGGCCTTTCGTCGGGCTGGACCAGGTATGCTAACATCGGGTACCCGTAGGGTATAACCATGTCAGTAGCCCCCGAGTGTTCAGTCGAATCGTAGATAAGGACTCTTCAATCTTTCGGGTGCAACTCTGTCTTTCAAGAGAATGCGTAGGGATTGTTGATGCGTGTGCCTGACTCTCCCGACGAATCAGGGTCAGTTAACTGTCTTAGGACAAAACAACACGATCTTCTTCAGGTTCGAGTCCCTCGACTCAAACCCGGAACATATGCTGGCGTAATTCGAGTCAGGCCGCGGAGGACTTACAGGAGTGGAATTCCAGTGAATTTAAATGATGTACCCAACGCGTCTGTCGGGATTTTTCATCGCGCATGTTGGCACGGATTCTTACCGGCAGAGCGCAGTCATGTGCGTTACTAGGCCATCAGATGATATCTGTAGGTCTTATCTTTGTGTCACAGACACAACATCCGAATGTTTATCACCGCGGAGTGTTTCGGGTGGCCAAGGAGGACGTTGCTCACTTAGCGTTAAATGGGGAAGAGTTGCCGAAATTTTTTGCATGTTGATTCGAAGGATCGCAGTCGAAGAATTCATAGGGTGCGCGACCAGCGCTCCCTATGGGAGTAGCCCCCGAGTGTCTGTTCGAGTCGTAGACTCGAGCAGAGACTTTGATTCAGCCGCTGTTCAGCTTCAGGTCCGTAGGACCCAAATTTTTCGGATACTTGAATCCACGCTCCCTATGGGAGTAGCCCCCGAGTCCGTAGTGGAGTCGAAGACTCGACGTAGGACTCGAAGAAAATAGGTCATTGGCGTAGTACGCTATTCATGCTTCGAGTGTGCGGCCAGCGCTCCTGATAGGAGTAGCCCCCGAGTGTCTAGTCGAGTCGCAGACTCGAGTGGAGACTCATGCAAGGAGAAACCACTGACCCGGAAGTGCATCGAGTCAGCGTCTCATGCATAAGGAGCAAAGAATCGATGATGCAGTCGGAGTTGACGTGGTGGAGTAGTGCGGCGTTTAGCCGGAAGGACTCGACGTTGCGAATGAAGTCGACGCCATTTCTTCTGTCGGGTGCGCGGCCAGAGCCACTCTTGTCGATGATTGATGTGGTCATCTGAGGAATGCTTCGACTCGGGTCTTGGCGTCTGTTGACGTGACTAGCGCTGGTCGACTCCGTTGGAGGACCCGATAGAATAGCTCGATGTAGTTGACATCCTTGTAAGCTGCAGAAAACATAAAAAGTTGTGAAGTACTTGTATCTTGTAAAGAATATTTGTCTGTCGGCTTGTATAGTAAGATTCTGGTGCCGATCGAGTCGACACTTTTGCACTGTATGCTAGGCCTTTTCGTTAGCCTGATTACCCTTAGTCTCAGTACCTTGCCAAGGCACTCGGAGTTTAAGGATTCGACGATCAGGCAGAATCAGCTACTCGGGCTGTCGCGTATGAGGTGCTCGAGTGCGTGGAGCCGATGGCACATTAGGTTACTCGAAGAGGGCGCAGCCCCCGAGTGTTTCGAGTGCGAGTTAAAGATAAAAGAAATCAGCTCTAAGTAGAGGAAAACTTAGCTTTATTGGTAGTTGTCATGGACGAATTTGATGCGGTAGGGGGTCACGCGGCGGACGTAGTCGACGCGGCAAACCACAGTCATAGCATCGACAGGTTCCTGGGGTCGATGGCGGCAACGAGTTCTGCATCCGAAGATTTTTGTAATCGATGACCGCACCGGGTCACCACATCCGAAGGATGTATCGGGTCATCGCAGTCGAAAACCGCATTGGGTCGCCGATGTCGAGGGAGCCCCCGAGTCGTGGTTGCTGAAGCTGATGTAGCTAGTTGCCACAATCGAAGATTGTGTCGAGTCTCCGCATCCGAAGGATGCAGTGGCTCGCCGAATCTGAAGACCGTGGTTGGTCGTCGAGGCCGAGGAAGCCCCCGAGTGTAGATTCAGTGTGGTCGAGGCGGCGTTCGAGAGCCGTTGCGGCGGACCGGAGTCAACGCGACAACAGGTCGCCGAGGCCTATGGTGGCAGCAGGTCGAAGCAGTTTGCCGTAACCGGAGATTTGTAGCGGGTTGCACGTCAGAGTCGGCGCAATCCCGGACGAATGTGACGGCGGATCCGACGTGGAGGCTGAGGTCGATGTGACGAACTGGTCGTCTTCATGACTTTGGTACTTCTTTTCTTTCGACTGACCTGATCGAAATACTTTTTTCTTTAATTTTCTTGCTTCTTCACACAAGGTCTCGTGGACAGCATGCATTGACTTGTACTAGTTTTTGGTCTTGCCCAGCGTGGAGTATGTTGATTGATGCCTGTACGTTTCCGAAGTGGAGACCAATTTGAACTAAAACCGGCTAATCACTTTTTTCTTCTTTTGTCTTTTGTCTTTTGTGCTTCATCGATTGACAGGATCAGGGACTTTTCCTTTTTCTTTGTCACCACGTGATGTAGCAGTACGGACTCCACCCGTGGTTCTTCTGGTTTCTTTTTTAATTTAATGCGTAGCAATTTGACCATGGCAATCCAGCAGATCGCCGGACGCGGAACACAATACTTTGTCGAGTGGCGACTACATAACACGCCCGACGACGAGTCGTTCGTGCACACACGATAAAGACGGGACATGCTGTGGCCGATTTGTTGATGATGAAGCTGAGCATGCCGACATAGACGAATTGATCAGATGCGATCCGGCCATCGTTGACAGCGAGGGATCCAGTCTGGATGATGACGCATGGAATCCGAAGTAGATCTGTTCTCCGGTAGTCGTCGAGTTGTAGATTGTTGAATCGTAGATCACGGATGATGGAACCGTCACGACCGCACAATCAGCGCCCCCAGTTCCCACAGACGGCGCCAATTGACGAGGTTTGATCTCATCAATGCCCATTGTTATGGACTTGAGTTTTGGAGAAGATGGGGATGCTGGAGATCGCGGAACGGTTAGCAAACAAGCAATACGGGACACGAGGTTTACCCAGGTTCAGGCCCCCGGAGGGAAAACCCTACTCCTGCTTGTCTGCTCTTTGATTACGGCGGAACCGGTGATTACATGGGTGCGCAGATGCGATCTGGCATGAAGGTGCGTATGCGGAAGTATGTGAGAGATTGTAAGAGAGATCTAGATCTGTAGATCTATTGTGGTCTAGTCTATCGGGGGTGCCCTCCTCGTTGGCCCCTCCTAGCCTTTATATATGGGGAGGCTAGGTCTCAGGTACCGATACGAGTAGGTTACAAGTTGTATTCAAAATCTAGTCTTGAGCTTTCCTTGTCTTGTGCGTTTGGGAGTCCGTGTCCATATGGGCTTCATAGCAGCCGAACCGTCATAGGCGTCATGGACCCTGGTAGGTCGTCGAGTGGGCCTTCCGTCGGGATGGACCAGATATGCTAACATCGGGTATTGGCAAGTGATACCATAGTAGAATAGTAGTTTCTAACTTTTATATGAATTTGAGTAAGTGTAGCTTAGGCTTGCATTGCTCAAAATAGGTTTTCCTATCAGTTGAAAACACTGAGTTTTTGTTTATCAAAACTCCCAAGGAACCACCAATGAATATTGAGGAACCTTTAACCCTTGTTCAACCACAAGTTTTTAACTTATAAATTGGGATGAGGAGATCCTTGATAGCTTCAATGTATTGATGCTCAAATTGTCCATTCCCGGGGACACGGCTAAGTACTTAGATTTTTCCTTCTCGAGAGGTAGTGCACTTTCCCCACAAGACTCGATAGGCATCGAGATAAGATCTTTTAGAAGCCTTCCCTTAGACCAAATGAATGCATTCCAACCTATCACCCCCTACCACCTTCTGTCCATCTGGCTAAGTTATTGCAACCTATATGATCCAGGCAGAGCCCATATGCCATGTGGCTGCACTAGAAGCTTCTAAACACTAAGTATCTCAAATCCCTTTGTTCCTGGGTGGCTTTCCACAAGTGAGATACACTAGGGAGTCCATAAAAATGGGCCCTGGGTAACCACTCAACATAACCCATTCTTTCCATTCCACCCAGGTGATTCATTCACTTAGTTGTTTTATTAAGCAAAAACATAAGTCAAAAGACTTAGTAAAATTTCCATAGCATGTGTATATAATCCACCCTTATTTACTAATAGTTAGGCTAAGCATGATATCAACAAGTATCTTAACTTAGAGAATAATTCTACCAAGACTACAACTACTAGGATTTCCCATGGCATAGCATATAGATACTTAGCAAAATTTCATGCAAGCCCTATACAAAATATCACTAGTGCATAGTCAAAATAATGGGACAAATACATGAAGCACCACTTTCCTTAGTAGTTGGTGGAGTAGCAACAATCTTCACAATCACAATCACCACTAGCACCAAAATCTACACATAAAATAATAGCACCAAATTCACATTCCAATATTTAAGCAAAAATATTATGAATGCATGCAAATGCAATGTGATGATTTTTCTAAACTAAACAAGACAAGTCAAATAGTACTGAACACAAAACCAATTAAATATAGTCTAAATAAACTTAATTTGACCTTATAAACATTTTCAAAATAATTTATATAGTCAAAATAAGCCTATATTTGTTTCTTTCCAAAATTCTGGCTTTACAGAAACAAAATACAAAAATAATCCCACATTAGTGTAGGAATTATTTTCCTGAATCCAATGATATCTTATTTGCATTTTTTGGATAAACAGAACAAAAATATGAATTTTACAAGTTTGAAACTGTATTAGATATAAAATAGATTTTAAAACAAATCCCCAGACACGTGGCTGTGTCTGATTGGATGATACCGCTTCACGCGCGCGGATCGGATAACGTGGAGCGTTGGATCTAAGTCAGATCCAGTGGCCCAGATCTAAAGATATCGCTTCGCGCTAGGATCTAATCTCAGCCCTACGATTCAGATCTGACGGTGCTAGCTCAAACGACCAAAGCCTGGCGGCGCTGGCGACGGCGGAGCGGCGGCGGCGCTCTGCCGGTGATGTTCCGGCGTATACAGAGGGGGTTGGGGGCTGTGGTTTGGCTTACCAGACTCTTGAGGTTGCGCTGAAGGTCAAGGTGTCCTTGGCGTGGACGGGGGCATGCTGTGGTGGCCGGAGGAGCTCGTTGGAAACCTAGCTGGCATCGGGCACAGCTTGACGGCGATGACGACGACGTTCCCGGCCTACCTAAGACAAACAAACGACATCAGCGTGTGCGCAAGTACAAAGAGGTCATCGTTGTTTGATCCAGAGGTTGGGGGGTGGTCACACCTTACCAGAATTCCTCGCCGGAGATGAGCGTGGCGTCTGGTGCTCTCGGTGGTTGTCGAAGACGGCGACCTGGGTCAGTATAGGACAAACCAACGGTAGGGTTAGATGCGCAAAAACCAGAGAATCACGCTCGTGTGGTCGAGAGGCAAAGGCGCGTGCTAAACTCATCGGAATAGTTCGTCGGAGAGCGTCGGGCAGCGGCGTTGCAGCTCGAAATTCTAGCAGCCTGGTGGCGGAGAGAGTGTGCTGAGTGAGGGGAAAGACTCGTGGTACGGAGGGGCGTAAGTAGGCAGCGGCTTGACAAGAAACGCCTGCGAAATCAAGGGCATTTACGCCGCGCCATCAACGAAGCAACGGCAGCGGCGACGAGGTCTGCGGGGCGTGATTTGGGGACGATGATGACATGGCGTGTGGGGCCAGCGCGTCAGTGACTGCGGGTAGGGCTGCGCGTGTGAGAGAGAGAAGAGAGGGGGAGGTGGCCGGGTGGGCTTAGTGGGTTGCTTCTGCTGCTGGGCTGAATAGGTGGCGCCGGCCCTTTTCCTTTTCTTCTCTCTTTTTCTTTTTCTATTTTGATTTTCAGGAATCAAATTCAAACCAAATTCAAATGGATTTGAATTCAAAAATCCTCTAGGTTTTTGTAGTGTAACCTTTGCACCTAATTGTGTATAAAACACTACTGTTTAGTCAAATGCACTTTGACACTTTGGAAATAAAATAAAACCTTGCATTATTGATATATAGATAATAGGCATATAAATGGTTTTATTTTGAATTTGGTTTGAAAATTTTTATTCAAGCCAAGGATGCTATGAATGAATGAAATGCAATGTTTTACAAATCATGATTTTTGGGATGTTACATTGTCTCACCTAGCTACAGAGAAGAACTAAAAAGTTTTAAGCAAAAAGAAGAAGAAAACTAAAGCTAAACGCAATGCTAGCAAAAGAGAACACTCGTATAACAATAAGAGTGAAAACTAGAGTGTTCTAAAAAAAATGAAGAACGGGGTGTGACTTCTCCAAAATAGGTGTGATGGGGTCCAACCAACTTATTGTAGCAAACAAAGCAAAACAAAACTAAAAACAAAAACAAATACGCTCCAAGAACAACACATAGTTCATGAAGCAATTAAAATATAGTGTCTTGAAAGAAAACTTGAGATTTTTATCGATGAAGAAGGGGATGCCTTGGGCATGCCCAAGCTTTGACGCTTGTACCTCTTGAATATTTCTTTGGGTGACACGGGTGTCATCCCCAAGCTTGAGCTTTTGTCCATACTTCATCTCATCACATCTTCTATCCCTACACTTGAAAACTTCCTTCATATAAAACTTCACACAATCTTCATTAGCAACATTAGTGTATGCAAGATAATAAACCTGTGGGTTTAGTTTCAACTCAAGTAAATCATCCATTAAAACATAAGGTACTATAGCAACTTCTTTTAAAAGCTCTTCCGATCAAAAGAACTAAAAAAGAAAGAGATCAGGAGGTAAAAGCAAATAGTGGCAGAAATCTGTTAAAATAGAACATTAGGTAAAGATCGATTTTTTGAAGATCTTCTATTACTCAAATCGAAAAGTGCAAAACTAATGAAAGTTAGATAATAACCTGGGGCATGCGCACAAAATATTGCAGATCAATACGACATTCTGGGGTTTTTCACGATTTTTTACAGCGAAGCACATAAATCTGTTTGGGGACAACAACTTCCCCAAATATTACTTCCCTCTCATTAGAGGATATTCTTGGCACAAAAACCAAACAAAAAGGATAAGCAGAGGTTATTATAGAGGCGATAACTTCAAAGACTCAACAAAAGAAAAAAATTACTGAAATAAAAATTGGGTTATCTCCCAAAAGTGATTTTCTTTAACGCCTTTCAGCTAGGCATGATAATTTTTATGCTGCTCACATAAGAAATATGAATTGAATTAAAAGAGAGCATCAATAAGAAAATATAAAACAAATTTAAGTCTAACCCACTTCCTATGAAAAATAATCTTGTAAAGAAACAAGTCATGAAAGCACAAAGCAACAAGCATAGAAAAGCAAAACAAGTGCAACTTCAAAATTTCATAAAGAGGGGAAACTTAATATTGTTGAGATACATAAACCATGTTTCCCTCTCTCATAATAACTTTTAGTAGCATCATGAATAAAATTAACAATATAACTATCACATAAAACATTCTTACCATGAGCCACATGCATATAAGAATTATTACTCTCCACATAAAGAGTCATTCTTATTAATTAGGCTAGTCATAGTGGGAAGTAACTTGGACTAGTGTCATGCATATGACACTAGTCTAAGTTACCACCTTCATAGTGGGTAGTAACTTATGTCTAGTAACATGCAAGGTCATATTTATTAGCTTGTAGACTCATCTTTCTTTGGAGTGTGTGATGTTATGGTAATATAGCTAGTTACCACAAGCCTCTTTTTCATCATTTAATGACATGCCACATCATCAAACTTCCTAGTTGGCACTGCATGTAGATGCATGTTACCACCTTAGTTACTCCCACTATGACTAGCCTTATAATAGGAGCAAATTCAACAAAATAGCTATCATTATTATTCTCATCACCATGATCATCAAATATATGAGGCATATTGTAATCATAGTTAATTTTCTACTCAATAGTAGGTGGACTAAAAATATCATATTCATCATTGTAATCATCATATATTGGAGGTATAGTATCATCATAGCAAATTTTCTCCTCTAAAGCTGGGGAACTAAAAATATCATAAAAACTAGCTTCCCCAAGCTTAGACTTTTCCATAGCATTAGCAATAATGGTGTTCAAAGAATTCATACTAATAACATTGATATTAGCATGTAAATAAAGTTCCATAGGTTTTTAAATTTTCTCTTCAAACACTTCATGTCCTAACTCAAGATAAATACTATAAAGCTCTCTCAATTTTTTGTTGTTTTCCATTAAGCCTAACTAGTGAAAATAAAAACAAGAAACAAAAAGATATAATTGCAGAATCTAAAGGAAATAACTTCTAGCACTCACACACTAGAAACAGTACTAGAATATAGCTTAGTAGCCAGAGGATGTGAGTACCTTTTACCTTACCTCCCCGGCAACGGCGCCAGAAAAGAGCTTGATGTCTACGCGTGCTTCTATTCTTGTAGACAGTGTTGGGCCTCCAAGTGCAGAGGTTTGTAGAACAACAACAAGTTTCCCTTAAGTGGATCACCCAAGGTTTATCGAACTCAGGGAGGAAGAGGTCAAAGATATCCCTCTCAAGCAACCCTGCAATTAAGATACAAGAAGTATCTTGTGTCCCCAACACACCCAATACACTTTTCAGGTGTATAGGTGCACTAGTTCAGCAAAGAGATAGTGAAATACAAGTAATATGGATGATTATAAGTAGTAATTGCAATATGAAATAAAAATGGCAGCAAGCAAACATGTAGCAGCACTGGTTGTAAACGGTGTTTTAATGCTTAGAAACAAGGCCTAGGGATCATACTTTCACTAGTGGACACTCTCAACAATGATAGCATAATGGAACAAATAAATATCTTCTCTTCACTATGCTACCTTGAACTACTCTCCGGTTGGATAACGAACACCAATTCACCGTGTAGGGCTATAAAAGCACACATTAAAGTTCCCATTCCCCATCTAGGTAACCCCACACTGTCACCTTGAGGCTAGATGGTTCCAGACAAACACCACAATTTCATATAGACATCCAACTCAAATTATAAATCATGATAAGTATTTCTGTAATCTTTAGCCTAAGAGCCACACGCGGTGCACACACTGTCACCTTCACAGACGTGTGACAAGGTGTCTCCGGAGATCACATTAATAAAAGCACTTGATTAGCATAATAGACAAAGAGTAGCATCTACTTATTCAACTAGATTACAAAGCTCATGATCACAATAAGATCACACCATCAAGAGATATGAACACATAGCTACCGATAGAGCCCTTAGCCTCGGGGGATAACTACTCCCTCCTCATCATGGGAGTCAGCAATGGCGATGGAGATGGCGGTGGAGTCGATGGATATGGCTTCGGGGGCAATTCCCCGTCACATGCCGGAACAGAGACTTCTGTCTCCCAAATATCGTCTTCGGTGGCGGTGGCACTGCGGAACTTTTCGTGGAATTCTGATCTGGTACTTAGGGTTTTCTAGGGGAGGCGTATATATAGGCGGAGAGGCGAGGTCGGTGGAGGCTCGAGGGGGCACACCCTATGGCAGCGCGCCCCCCTGGCCGCGCCTAGACCAGGTGTGGCTGCCCTGGGGTGCGCCTCCCCCTCTCCTCCAAACTCCGTCTTTGTCTCTGAAAAATAGGAAGGTTGGATTTTGTTTCTTCCAATCCCGAGAATATTTCTTTACTAGTTTTTCTGAAAAAACAGCATTAAACATGAAACTAGCTCTGTGGCATTTGTTAATATG
Source organism: Avena sativa (assembly GCA_916181665.1). NCBI lineage: Eukaryota > Viridiplantae > Streptophyta > Magnoliopsida > Poales > Poaceae > Avena > Avena sativa. Next base: position 343,149,984 of record OV702280.1, on the reverse strand, counting down.
TTAGTTCCAGAAAATGCATAAAAATTCCACAAAGTGTATAAAAACATAAGATAGTTAGTGCAAAACAGGCATGGAGCATCAAAAATTATAAATACGTTTGCGACGTATTAGTTAGCTTGCAAGCAAGTGATGTGATCACTAGAATGTTATATCACGGGAACGAGAAACAAGTACATGTCAAAAACGAGATCAAACTAGGTATGGAGATACCGATAATCGAATCTCGGACATGTAATATATCGCAAGACAAAGGGATTGAGATACTAGCGTATAAGGTTCTCACGATCACAAGAAGTCATCATTGAATGTGTGGGAGTCAGTATGGATCTCCAGGTCCTGCTTCTGATTATTGATCTGAGAGGGGTCTTGATCATGTCCACATTATTTGAACCATAGGATGACACACTTAAGAGACACCGACACCATTTGAAACAAATAGTTTCTAGACGAAAAGATTTACAAAGCGCGGGAATTATTTCACTAGACACCGGAATTGTTTCGGGTGAAATTGCTAAAAGTGTTTCTGCATGTGGAATAGATTACTTGCAAGGGGTTTTATGTGAATGTTTTTTTATTAATGTAATTGAAAAAATCTGAATAAATAAATAAAATGAGTTTTATTTAAAGAGAGATTGCATTAAATTTGGTGGAAATTTAATGGGACTTTTGAGTGGGATTTTGAGTGGAGAAATGGAGGGTCATCTTTATGTGAGTGGAGCTCCCTCCACATGAATGAGGAAGAGGAGGGGGCACCACCCTCCATGGTGCGCCAGCCATGGGGAGGGGCTGACCCCCCTCCTCCTATAAAAGGACCCCCTCTCCCTGTCTCACACTCACACCTCCTCGTGAAGGATCTCTCTCCCCCTCTAGTTTATTCCGCATGGTCTCAGACTAGCGAGATACATGTTCCAAGGGGCTTTTCATTTGGAAAGAGTTGTTGCTTCCGCTGCATCGCTGGATCAAGGAGGCGGAGGTTTCTCGGTGGCTTGAACGTGTGTGCAAGCACGGATGAGCCGCTGATTTGCGGCCCTAGGACTTCTTCTCGATCTTGAGATCGTGAAGCGTTCTTCTACATCATCCAATATTACAACCTCGTTAAACATTATCGTTCTACAAGGGTATGTTCTCTATGGATGTATATCCACCCGTTGCTTGTATCTAATATATAGATCTTGGTACATAGTTGTTCCCATCGTAGGAATTTTTTTGTTTTCTATGCTGCGAACCCTACACTCCCCTGGATTGCTTCCAAAAAGAGACTTTCTTGTTTTCGTCTAAATATTGTGTTTTTTGCTGTTAAATCCCTCCGTTGATGTTCAGAACGTAAAACACAAATTAAAAACCAAGTTTTCTTTGCTACGGAAGTATTAGCGTTAGCTAAAGCTAGAAAACCATCAAATCCAAATAAAACCACCGATAGAAACCATCAAAAATGTGTCGAATCTCACAGCTACCAACTCCCCCAAGTTTAGATGTTGCTCATCCTTGAGTGACAAGGAAATAAGAAAGGATAGTGGAGATTTGAGACTTAAATAAAAGAACTTACAAGCTCAATTTGGTGTCAAATTCTTTTCTTCAAAATTCTTGCAACCTTAAACATGATCATACAGGTATTCAAAAGATGGCACTGAGTTCACTTCCTAACCATGTATATCTTGCTAGAAAATAAATCATATGCCCAAGCTAGTGTCAAAATTTTAGCTAGGAAAGTGAAAGAAATCTTTTTGGTTTCTCTCTTATGTAGAGATGAAAACTTTTTTGCTCTTGTTCATTTAATTAATTAAGAGTACTCAGGTTGGCACCAAAATCATTTAATTGAAGAACAACACATCTAATCTCACGTCAAAATGTCAAGACTCTCAAAGCACCTTTTTCCTTTCCTTGTTTTTCAAAAACTTCAACTCTTTCATAGAGAAATCATGCCACTGTTCTTAACATGTTAATTGGGACTGTGTTGCACACTCGTGACCATGCCAATAGATAGTTGGTGAGCAATAGTGGATTTGAAGAGTACTACAACTTCACTTGGAACGTAAAACCACAAGGAGACTAAAATTTTACCCGTCATAGCGTTGCTGCTATAGATGTTTACATAACTCAATAGCCGAAATTAAGTGGTTTCCCACATTTAGATCATTCGTTGGCCAGCAGAGTTAATAGTTCCCCGTGGAGTACGACAGTGTTGTAGTGACACGCATAAAGCAATATCCTACTATAATTATTAGAAAAAGAAGTGGCATAATCTCTACTACTTCGAAGTATCGATTTTATCAAACAATTTCATTCAAGGGTGTTATCGAGTCTATTTACATTAATCTCAATGGGGTTGAGTAGTTTCTAAAATCAAATCCTTTGGGCTAAACATGGACTCAAGTCATCTCTTGGATGCCTTTTCTTGTTGTAAAAATGTTGGAAATATTTTAACCAAGTTCATTGCTCATTGTTTGAAAGCTAAAAGAGGATGCTGGCAAGGGAATATAATTTATAGGATAACAAACTAGGTGGGCATGACTCAAGTGCAAGCGAGTAAATAATTGTAGGATCAATTTAAAGTTGTAGAAGGGATGGTGAAAGGAATGTGATATCTCCTCTTGCTTGCTTCGTTCTCGTACTTGAGTCGAATCCCCTCTATATTTCCCTATTGCCAAGTCACCTGCAATTGAGCAATCTTCGAGAAAAACAAAGAAACAAATTGCAATGAAAGTTACACTAATTTTTTTTGTGTTTTTGGTTTTAAGAATGCAAACTGAAAGTAAACATGCTATTCTTGTAAAAGAAAACAAATCAAAAGAAGAAATACAAATATGAATGCAAGTTTTCAGGTTTTCAAAACCTCCCCCAAGCTTAGGCTGTTGCCATGCTTAATTGTTGCCGTCATTTGGCTGCGAGTGCTGATGCTACTGGTAGTAGTCAGGGAAGTAGGTCATGAAGTTACTAAAGTTGTGAGTTAAGGCACTCACATCTTCACTTACTCCATGCAGAGTCTGGTCGAACTCCCCAATGCGCTAGTTGAGCTGCAGAAAATCTTGGTAGGGGACATTGTTGAACCCCTGCTGTTGTTGCTGGTTGGGCCATTGGTCCCAAGGTTGCTCCTGCTGTTGCTGTCCCTCCCAAGAAGGGTTGTATTCCTGCTGCTCCTGCTGCTCCTGCTCATCCTGCTGCCCTCCTTCTTCCTCTTCCTCGGAGTCAGGATAGAGTTCCTCCATGATCTCGGTCACTTAATCCTTGGTGAGGATCCAGTTGTCCCTTCCCTGAATCTCGAAGGCTTGCGGGCAAGGAAATGGCACTTGATCATCCTGCACAACATCAAGATAACCAAATTGATAGGCTCGGAGCCTCATGTTAGCTCGGTAAACACTGAGGAAGCCACATGCAGTTATATACTTGACATCCATAAGTATGGAGCCATCTACAGGTTGCGCAATAGGAATTTCAATTCCAAGATCTTGGACTAGGTGGGTTACCAATCCACCGATGTGAATATCACCTTACTTTTTGTTGCTATGGTGGCGGAGGTGCTGGAGGAATAGAGCTGCTGGAGTGGGACTCTGCGGTGCATTAGGGAAGAGCGCCTTGGTGATCATGGCCATGTCTGCATTGGCCATAGAGTCGGTATATCCTCTTTCTAACAAAGTGTTAGCAAGAAAAAAAGCGAAGTAACGGATGGTTGGGTTCTGAATAGTGGACAGCTTTTGGTAGAAGTCCCTGTCACCATTAACAGAAATAACCTCCCAAGTTACTCCACTTGAGACACTATACAAGTTTGTAACAGTTGATTCCATAAGCCTCACAAAATTATTGAAAAGAAATTTGATATTGCCGCTGGTTAACAGTGAAATTTACCATGGATGCATTACCTTTCTCCTTATAGTCGTTGCGAAGAAGGAGGCGAGGAACTCATGGGTGAGCCCAACGTAGGTGCAGTGGCTTGCATTGGCGATGTTAGAGGGCCCTGCATTTGCACACAAGTATTCGGAGTCTGCCCAAAACCCTGCTGAGTTGAGAAAGCCGTCATCGGCCCATCGTGTGGGCAGCACCTTGCTCTTGTGAAAAATGCTACCGAGCTTGTTCACCTTGATGCACTAAGAAATTTCAACATAAAACCTTAGGCATATAGTTTCTACATGATATATCAATGATTCTACATGGAGGAATTCAATCCTAATGTGAGAAATTAAAATAGAAAATCAATCAAGCTTGAGTTCATCCATTAATTCAATTAGAAGATTTCAACCATGGAATTATGAAAATAAAGCATGGATAGGGAGAAGAACATACCGATCTGTTGATTTCCCCACTCAAATGAACGAAATCCATGAAGAATTGAGAGTTCTAGAGAGGTTTTGAGACTTTTTGTAACATCCTAGTATTTAGGAACTAACGAAGGGTAGATTTAGGAATTTGGAATGTTGCATGCAATTATCTGTGAAAATGTGGGTAAATTTTTCGCCAAATAAAAACCTAAAGTGATCAAGGTTTCTTTCATACTTTAAGATTAGTTTTAGTCTTAAAGGATGATTGTTATAGATTTTGAAATGATCTTTGTGGAATTATGTGTTTTGGGAAAAAGAAATTTGAATTTAAAACTTGAATGTTTGAATTTATAATTCAAAAGGATTTTGAATAATGTTTGAATCTTGATTTAATTAAGAGTTAACCAATATAACTCAAATTTTATCTAAGTAAAGCAATTAAGAATATGAATATCTATTTCATATTTTCATTCATTAAATAAGTTACAAAAATGTAACTTATAATAGTCATCCACACTTTTTAGAAGAGTAAATAAATAAAGAATAATACTTATTTATTGATAATAGTATAATCTTTATTACAAAATAATAAAATGAAGATTACAAAAGAATAGAACTAAAATTACAAAAGAATAAAGAAGATTACATTGGACTATTCTATAAAGAAAACCTAAACTAAAATCTTCATCTTCAAATCTGTACCTGCAAAACAAACATAAATAAAAAAATAAAGAAGGTTAGGGTTAGTATTGTTTTACTCTCAGAATTGATAGTGAAGTGCACTGTTCACTTTTTCATCATTGAGTAATTTAAAGGGGCAAGTTTCACCAATATGAAAGAATATATCTTTTATAATTCTAAGCCATAAGTCAAATGACAGCAAGGAGGGGAAAGTTTCACCAGCCATGTAAAAGTAACCAGATAACAGTCAATCTCAAATTCAGAGCATATCCACAAGTGCGCAGCAAGCACATAGGCAGGACACACACCAGATTGCATGGTGTGTGCTGTCAGCCTCACAACAACAGCTCAACAACACAAAACCATCAACACAGCCGTGGGCAAGCACCACAACCTCATCTTCTTGTTCATACACATCAAACATCAGCAGCCTAGCTACATCCAAACCTGCCAAACTAAACCACAAACCAGATCCTCTCAGAACTCACCAAGATGTTGACATAAGGAGGGGGTGAATCTGGTGGACAACAAGGTCAAGACCAAGCTATTAGGAACCAGAAGGTGGATAGCAAGATCAAGGACCAGTTCCAGAAGCTGTAAGTAGTAGGGAAAACAACAAGAGAAGGACCAAATCAAGCTAGCAAGATCAGGCTACCAGATCAACAAGTTGGAACCACAACAGCAACAACAGTTGTGGTGAGTTATATAAAATCCTCACGTGATCTGTTATCATATCAAATAATCATGTGTTGTTTTATATCTAACCTCTCAGTATTCATCCAAGTGGGATGAATCCATCCTAGAAGGTTTTAAAAAAATTAAAGTCATAATCACAAGATCAACATACCAGTATAACCAGGATCTCAGGCCAACATCATTGATCCTGGTTACAAAAGCCAAATCCTATACTTCAATATATCCCAAAGGAAAGATTATGAAATATGGGCACACCTCTTAAAAGAGTAGCACCTCAGTATCCATAAATCCTATGGATCCATGCAAAATCATTAACACACCCATTGTTTTCCAATTATGTTTCAATAATTAGCAGCTGGTAATTCTACCAGAATATCTCTATCAGGGACAGCCATTAGGAAACTAGTTCCTATGCCTCAAACCAACATCATAGGCAGGAGAATTCAAAGAAGCTTTCATTTTATCTTGCCAGTATTAATCACAAGCACTTTCAGAGCTAAGCTTAGGAATGACCAATCACTTGTGTGCCAGTTTATAATGGTATCACAAGGACAAGTTCTAATAAGCTAATTCCAATCTTTACTTAGATTTCACAAGTAAAAAAGGGGCAAGCCACTAAATATCATCTTCCTGAAGCCAAATGCCAGGAATCATCATCAAACTCATCTATACATCTACATAAATCATTAACATGTAATGATTATATTCAGTATGCATATTCTCATACAAGCCAACCATTATAATTGCAGTAAGAAATTACTGATAGAACTATTGACAGTATAAACATCTTGATAGTGGAAAGTTCTCAGATCAAGAACATTTCCATGTAGGGATTTTGTAGAAACACTAACATTGGATCATAGTAAATTACCACTGGAATAAGCCTAACAAGCCACTAGTATCACCAAAGACAACTACAAATAATAATCCACATCAAACAGTCATTCATCATGCTCAAGGATTATCACCACTAGATCCAAATCATCATAAGATATGATCAACAGAGGGATATGAACCCTAATCATAATAAGAACCCTAATTAGGATATGAACCCTAATCAGAACGCAGGCACTAGGCAAGGGTAGCCACTAGATGCACACAGAGAGATTCATGATGATAGGATGAACTAAGATCCAAAGAGGCAACTTACCCGGGGTCCTCGCTGACGAATTGAAGAGGAAGCAGAAGGGCCGACGTGCTCGCGGCGGCACGGGGAGCACCCAGAGGGCGCTGCAACCCGCACCAGCCACGGCGGCGGCCACCGCAGCACACTAACAGCGCACACCACCACAGGAGGGTCCATGGCGGCGGTGGCAGCACCCAACCCAAAACCTAGGGTTCGGGAACATGAACCTGGCCATAGGGGAGCTTCGGAATCAAATCCAGTTGGACAGGAGGAAAGGGCATAGTCGACAACCTCCTCCTACACCACAGCAGCGACCAGAACGGTCCACGCCAGTGGGAATTGTCGGGGTCAACATCACCGACCATGGGGTCGGGGATGGAGGAGGAGAGGAGTGAGCTTGAGGGTGAGAGACAGCGAGTGGGTGGGCTAAGTTAGGCCAAAACTCTTCGGGGTGACTGTTTTGACTATGTCTCATGGGCCACAAGGGCCCAATAAGAATAAGCCAGCCCAAAAACCTTTAAGGCCTGTTTTAATAAATAGAAAAAGACCAAAATTCCCCTAAACTTAATTAAACTCTAGAAAATAAAATAAAAGTCCAAAAACTATAAATAAAATATTTTTGGATCATAATAATCCACACTATCCAAATAAATTAAGAAATAAAATTTTAGACATATAAATTTTATTAAGAATTTTGTAAATTATATAATCCTTATGGAATTTTACAAAATTATTGAAAGGTGATAAAATTAAATAAAAATCACTTTCATCATATATTAATATAAATAAATATTTAATAACAATTTTTGACATTTAAGTAATAATTCTTGAAAGAATTATTAAAACAATAAAAATCAAATAAAAAGGGAAATAAAATAAAAGAATACAATATTCTATTATAAATATTAAAGAATTAATATTTATATAAATCCTTTATTATTAAAAAGAATTTTTATAATAATGGGGAAAATGCATATCAAGTTAAAAGATGCATTACATTACTTTGCATAATCATTTTGCTTCTTTAAATATTGTCCTTACCGGGCAATAATGATGTTTTTGTAGACATAGAAGCTCAAGGTCCAGTGCAAGCATCAGACTTCACTACCTTGCCATCACAAGGCAAGTTCATCACTTGCTCATATCCTTTGAAGAGTCTTTATCAAAGTATTTGCAAATTGTGTGTTATCATATACTCTAAAATAAAGAAAATATTAATTTCACAAATAAAAAAATCATAGATATCATCCTAAGTGATGATATAATGGAGCAATAGAACTTAGGATTCTATTTGCAACAATGATGATCAATTAGGGACTTAATAACCCCTGACATCAGTGATTCTAGCGCCGTATATTACATGTTAACCATGAGATTTGGAATGGGACAGAGAAGTCAGTTGTATCTTCTTCCTCTCGCATGAAGCCGGATGTGCAGGTCGTGGCTGTTATCCTCATAGCGTGCATATTAATTGGTAATTCATAGAGGATATGCAGCATATGGGTGGGAACCCTCATCGTCCCACGATAGTTCTGGCATCTAACGGTTTGTACAAACCATTGCCGTAATTCATTATGTGGGCATGGTGTACACCAAGGAGGCATGCGAGGTCGCGAAGGGGGCAGTGATTGGCTTGGACCAACTACTGGCCCCCATATCATGGAATTGTGGACGGGCAAGTACGCCCGGTTGTGCAACAAGGAGTTGATCTCTCATGGGTAAAGTAACGCACCTTTGTAGAGTGTAAGAATTGTAACTTGTTACTCCCTGTTCCGGGAAGGAGCTACGAACGCGGCAGGAAAGGAACTCCACGAAAGTTCTGGTCAACCTGTGAAGGCTGATTGTCATAGATTTTTTTTATAATAAAATCGATCTTTGAAGAAAGATTTACAAAAAATGCATAGTGCCAAGGACTTATAGTCTGAGGTGGTAGTTAGAGCATCAAACTTCCCACCTTTCATATAATGAACTTGTTGGGTAACGCTGTTACTCATCCTTTCCTTTGATCCCTTGCTTAGACTCTGAGGATCCCGAAGACGTGCCAATGTATGCAGTTGAATGTCAAGAAGATGTGTTCTATGAGGAGCCTGACCTGTCAGGAGGTGTTGAAGGAGTGGATTACGAAATCCGCTATGGTGTCGACGATAACGAATCCAACTAAGTACCCTAGTTAGTAGTAACCAATGAAGCCGAGAAGAATGAACTCTATATAATAAGCTGCTAAGCTCAACTCCTAGTCGGAGTTGCTACTTTTAAATTCCACTGAAACACTTTATATTTTGGTTTGTAAGTTGAACCTTTTGAAGTCTTGAACTTATGGTATTGTAATAATAATAATGTGTGAATGTTTTTAATTTGGACCCGCAATGTTTCTGTTGTACCACTCTGAGGGATGTGATATTTACAGAACGGTGTTCTATGAGTATCATTTCAACGACTATAGTGTACTACACATGCAGTGGTATGCTGGGTCACCGCACTTTTGGAGAGAGAGTTTGAGAGAAATAATGAGAGGAGGAAGAACCCTAACCTGCCCCAACTTGTTTAAGTGGTCATGGCAAACTATACGGCGGGAGATATACGGTCGGGTTAAGTAGCTCCCACCGTATACTTGTGGCGACGGCGAGGCTTAGGGTATTCCAACACCAGATCACAACTATACGGCCGGACCAAATGGTCTCGCCGTATAGTTTGTTGTAAAACCTTCTATATCCGAACCCCAAGTTTTGAGAATTTTGTCGATAACTATATGGCTGCAACTATACGGCCAGAATAAATATTCCCGCCGTATAGTTGGTCGTTACAACTCCTGGAACATGATTTTTCACCCAAATTTTTGGAGATGCGCTTTTTTATTTGAACAATGTGATTAGGATAGTTTCTACATATAAAACTCAAACTTTATTTTCTACACTAAATCTATGCTCATTCAGTCGATATTTCTACTACTATTTTACAGCTGCATTTTTACGGGCGCGCTTCCGCAATAATGTCTGTGAAGAAGTTGTAGGAATGCGATGAACTTTTAATTATTTAACTCTAATTTATTGATATGATGGGTTGACTCCCATTAAGCATTTTATTAAGAACGATTGAATATTTCAACCCCTTATCTGTTCTCGAATCCTTACCTTTGGTTGCCCTTTATCAAAGGCACTTACCACATGAACTCGTCTTGCCGGTGGGACATACCTTTCTCCTACTTATAGTTTCTTTGGAAAATACTAGATTATTTTAGCATCATAAACATTGAAGATTATTTTCCCTTCAGCACAGTCAACTGACGCTCCTCCAGTGCAAAGAAAAGGTCTTCCAAGTATTATGGATAATTTTTCAGCCTTTGGCATTTCAAGAATAATAAAGTCAGTGGGGATAACATGCTCATCTATTCTAAGTATAACATCCTCAGTCATACCAACAGGTTGTTTAGTGGATTTGTCAGCCATCTGTAAAGTGATATGTAACATCCCTAAAATCATAATTTCAAAGTTTTCATATCATTCATGCATGCATATAGATTTGAGATCAATTTCAAACTCATTTCAGAAAAACAGAAGCACATGGTGCTATGATTTTATGTGAGCAAGCTAAAATCAAATGGCCATCCCCATTTGAGAGTTTGTATGTTTTAAACCTAGATTGCTTGTCTCCTTTGTTGAATGGATTGAGTGTGGAAATTTAAACCAAATTCTACAAAATGGAAATAGTTTCAAAAACCCTTTTTCAAACTTTTTGCAAATCAGATGCAAGCCTCTGATATTTTGTTCTCCAAGTTTGACCAAGCCCATGTAAAGAAACCACATGGGTTATGACCTATTTTTGAGACCATTACACCACTACAAAACCTCAAGAAGATTTGAATTCAAATGGAACTTGAATTCATTTGAAAACCAATTCAGAAAATCGAAACAGAAAAAGAAAAGGAGTAAAACAAAAGAAAAGGGCCAGGCGCCACCAATCTGGCCCAGCATCAGAACAGGCCCAGCTAGCCCACCCGGGTCATTCCTCTCTCTCTCGCACGCGCCAGCGCACCCAGACAGACGCTGACGACCAGACCCCACCTCCCCTTCGCGCGTTTCGCTGACGAGCGGGCCCTCTCCACGTCGCCCACGTCTTCCCCAAATCGCGCCCGCAGACCACGTCGCCGCTGCAGTGAAGCCGGTAATGGCGCGGCGTAATTAGCCTTGATGCCGCAGACGTTTCCTGTCGCGCTTGGGCCTATTTAAACCCCTCTGCCCCGCGAGCATTTTCCCCCACTCTCCTCGCTCACTCTGCCACCAGGCTGCGCGCATTTGTCTTCGAAGCCCCGCAGTACCGACGACTCCGGTGACCGATTCCGGTGAGCCTCGACCGCCCCCCTTTCTCTGGTTCAAACGACGATGCTCAGCATGATCTCGTGCACCTGCTGACACCTTTCTTTTGCCTGCTCGTGACCCAGGTCGTCGTTTCCATTCTCGACCGCAACCACCTGTGCCGCCGCTTGACTCCGGCGACCAATTGAGGTAAAACCCGAGCGCCCCTTGCCCCCTCTTTCATACGAGTTTGTTCGCTTGCGTCTTGTGCACCCCCTGACCCCTCTGGTTTGTGCTAGGGCGACGTCAAACCTCGCCAGTGACCTCATCTGCAAGCAACAGACGACGCCGCAACTCCGACGAGCCCCTGAGACCGTGCCAGTGCGCCCCTTCGCAAATCAACGCCACGTTGAGCTTCAGCACGCCACCGCGGTTCTGGTAAGACCCTCCCCCCTCTCGCGCGCGACCTAGAACGCCAGCGCCGCCACTGTCAGACACGCCGCCGCCAGTCGCCGCCGCTAGCGCCGCTCGTGTTTGGTCAGAACGATTAGGAGCGTTAGATGCAGATCCTGCGGCTGAGATTAGAACGTGAGCGAAGAGGTAAGCGCGCATCTGAGCCGCCAGATCTTACTTAGATCCTACGGCCCGCAGAGCTTGATCCGGCCGAACCGGTACGCGCCAATAGAAACATGACGCGTGGCTAGGGTTAGATTCAAAAACAGAATTCAAATCAGATTTAGATCCAAATTTCAATTGGCGATAACTTTTGATTCCCACGTTAGATTTTTGCAAACTTTATACCGTTGGAATCAGGGAGACAAGCCCTTTCTGAATCTGCAATGTGTTTAACAAAAAGTTTTTGTTAAAATGACTTTTTATGCAGAAACTTGTTTAGGACTATTTTGAGTATGGATTTTGTTTAGTAAATTGTTTTAGTGCTAAATAAGTTTAGTTAGCAAGTTTTTGACTTGATTATGTTTCTGTATCATGCACTTGCTTGGTGGAGTTTTCAAAAATCATCACTTAGCATTTCTCTTGCATGCATGCATTCATATTTTTGTTTGTATATGAATTGTGTATAATTTTGTGCTACAAATTTTTGTGTAGACTTTGCTAGTGACTGTGATTGTGAAGAGTGCTCCTCTCCCCATTACCAAGGCAAGTGGTACTTCATGACTATTTTCATCCCTATATTTTGTATAAGCATTAGAAATATTTTGCTAAGTCTTGCATGTTACTTTTGCCAAATTCTATGTTGGGAAATCCTAAGTAGTTGTAGAATTGTAGAATTGCTAGGAATTTTCCTATGTTAAGTTACTATGCCATTCTTAGCCTAGCTAGTAGCAAACAAGGGTTGGTAAAGTATATACATGCTATGATGAAAATATTTCTAAGTCTTTGGACTTATCTTTTCCTAATAAAACAACTAAGTCAATGAACCTCCTGGGTGGAATGGGACTTGAATGGTGGTTTTTGGTTGAGTGGTTACACAAGGCCCATGGACATGGTTTACCTTGTGTATCACACTTGTGGTATGCCACCCAGGCACAAAGGGATTTGGAGGCCAAGTGTTGAGAAGCTTATAGTGCAACCACTTGGCAATATGGGCTCTGCCTTGATCATATAGGTTGCTAGAACTTAGCCTTTTGGACAGTTGGTGGTAGTGGGAATGATAGGTTGGAGCGCGTCCATTTGGCTAAGGGAAGGCTTCTGAAAGGTCCTGTCTTGGGAAACCAAGTCTGGTGGGGAAAGTGCACAACCTCTGCAGATGGAAAATCTAAGTACTTAGCCAAGTCCATGGCAATGGACAATTTGAGCATCAAGACATGGAAGCTATCAAGAATCTCATCACTCCAACTTCTAAGTAAAAATTTGTGGGTGAACAAGGGTGAAGGACCCCAATGTCTATTGGAGGTTTCTTGGGAAAGTTTTTGACAAAGAAAAACTTAGTGATTTCAACTTATAGGAAAAACCTATTTTGAGCAAAGCAGGCCAAGCTGCACTTAGCCAAAATGCATATAGTAATATAGTCCACTTAAAATTTACTAAGGTATCACTTGCCAATACTATTCCAAAGTATTGACCCACTGTGGCTGTAACTTGTGATGTTGTAGGTTACTCCGATGATGATTAGGTGTCATGAGTCTACACTCAACATGCTTGCCTGTGGCACATGAAGATGAAGACATATGTTTATTTACTTATTCCAAAACTCTTGTATTAGGCCTGTGGCCCTGAGTTGTAAAAGACTATGTTTTATCTCTGGAATGGATGTAATAAATGACCTTTGTATCTGTGTACTTCATCTTAAACTGTGGATGCTAGCAATGATCCAGGGACTAGCATTGCAATCACAGGGATCCTTTTCCTTTACAAAGGAGGGATCTTACATGATAGAAGTGGGGGAATATTCTCCTAATCCTAACCTTTTATAGAGGGAGTATGGCATTACACTAACTCCTGCACCTAAATCACACAAGGCATTATGAATATCAGTTTTGCCTATTGAACATGAAATAGTTGGTATCCCGGGATCTCATGACTTAGACAATAGCCTCCCATTAGCAGGGTAACTAGTTACCATGGCGACGGTTTCAGTTATATATTTTCTTGTATTAAGACTATCATGGAGAAATTTAGAATAAGAAGGCACTTTTATTGCATCCGCAAATGGAATTTCTAGACGAAGATCACCTAATGCCTTTTTAAAAGAATCATAAATTACCTCATCTGGTGCTTTCTTTTTGCGGTCTAGATATGGAAGTTCCTTACTCTTATCTTTTACCTTTTGTGGAGGATCAGGCTCTTTAGTTGCTTTATTTGGTTATTGCTTATCATTTTTCTTATTTTCTATTGCAACAACCTTGTCTTCTTTGCTTGTGTCTTCTTCCTCTCTCAGATCAATAGTCTCTGCATCAGAGTTATAATTGTCATCTTGTGCATCATTCTGCTTCTCCAAGGATTGATCTTGTGTGTCTTGAGCAGTCTCATCTTGAGGATCCACCAATGTATCAACTTCTTAGCTTGCTTTGAGAAAGGACTTTTCCTTTCGATCTTTTTTAGCTTCATATTCTTTTGGTCCTTTAACAACTACACCTCTTCTTGTAACAACATTAGTAGAAACAGGAATATTCATATCATATTGAAGAAAAATTTGATAACCAGATGCTATTTGTTCACATTGAGTTTCAATCATACTAAGGTACTTGTGAAATAATTTTATTTCTTGACCAATTTCCTCATAATTTTCTATGAGTTCGGACAAAATCTTTTTGTGTCTTTGAAATTGCTTATGCAAGCTATTGTAAGATTTGGCATGTCAATGTTTCAATTCTTGAAAAACTTTTCTAGTTTCATCCTCTTCAGTAAAAACTTGTAACAAATCTACTTTGTTTTACTTAACAAGTTCAGAAGGTATACCTTTTTTTCATGGTTTTACGTACTTTAGGCATAAGATCAGGATTTATACGAAGTATTCCCTTTTCCGGCTTAGTGCCAAAATCAGGATTATATAAATAATCATTCTTAGCCCTAGTAGATATCAATTCCAAGCATGCTTTAACAGTTAAAGTATTAACGATCCTCCTGCCGATGAATCTAGCAACTCTCTGCATTGGGTATTAAGACCGTGGTAAAATAAGTGGCAAACAGTTGAATCAGAATAACCATGATTAGGAATAATATTAATCATTCCAAAGAATCTTTCCTAGGATTGTGGGTAATTTTATCCCATGTCCTGACTAAAGTTGCCTATATTCTTTCCAATTTTTGTTATCTTTGTAAAAGAATTAAACCTGTTTATGCAATGTAGTTTTCCCAAAATTTAATATAATGGCAAGGGAGAGAATATAGCCAGTCTAGAGTTTTACCTTTGAGATACCAACGAAATAGTTTTAGACGAGAAAATTCTCTAGGCAAACCTTTTGGTCCAAGTGATATTATCACATCGTCAAACTCTCTAAGATGTCTTCCTGGGTCTTCATCTTCCCTTCCATTGAAAGCTTTTTCCTGCAAAATTTTGATAATCTCACCATCAAATCGATATTCTCTAACTCTAGGATTAGGAAATTCTATTGGTTGTTTAAGAAAAGCAGAATTTGGAGCATTGTATTCTCTGAGAGTCTTCTCAGGTTTCTTGGGAGTTGTCCTATGAATGGACATGATTTCCATGAAGTCACTTAGGTTATCAACTTCAACTTTATTCGACCTCAAAAGTTTTTCAATAATTTCCTCGCGCCTTTGAGTAGGTACGCGATCAAGATAATCTGGTAAATAAGCCCTACCAGAGCGTGTAGACCCTTTGTCTCCTAGGAAGACCATCTTGTAATATTAACACCTAAAATATCAAGAGACAAAACACTTAGCACTTAGCTCCCCGGCAACGACGCCATAAAATAGCCTGATGGCTGCAAGTGCACATATCATTTGTAGCTAGTTTCGAAGTTAAGATGTCGATCCCATAGGGATCCCAAAGGTAAGTGTTTATAGGTGGAGTCTCTATCACACCCGAAGTTGTCACAGGTCTTCGATTGAATTGACTTTAAGTGTTGGAACAAGAATAGAGTTTGGATTAAATGAAAGTATTTAAATAAAACTAAAATGTAAACTTCAGAAATAAAAAGCATAAAAGTAGATAACGATTTGTTTGTTGTTTTCTGCAAATGACGAAGTAGGCATGGGGAGATTCAGTTCATGGTGATAGTGAATGTGCCAGGTGGATGAGTCATAAGTGTAACAATTATAATCTTATAAGTATGCGTGTAGGCGAGCAACCCATAATTAGCCGGAACTCCTCTTGGCATATTTCATCCCAACTGCAATAATCCTACTTGCCTGTTTACCACAACCATGGTCAGTCACTAGACGATTAAGATCCTTCATGTTTCTTAGCAATTAAGATCCTTGGATCGGACTAATGCAATAAGCCCAGTGGATCCTCGTGATCCTCGAGTCAAACTAGTTTCCCATTTATATCCCTGTTTCACTCGGGGGTTGTCGGTCTGCTAGCGAACAAGATTCTATCTATGTATAAGAAAGCATCATGTTGTCTGGGCCCTTAATTGGACAACAGGAATTAAGCATTCCACGGATAGTCAAGCACACATAATATAGTAATTAAAATCAACCACAAACTTAATGGAAATTATATAAGCACATCACATCTCACCAATCCCCTACATCTCCCACGCCCAAGGGAACTTACTCACACATGAGAGAAGAAAGCATCGTCGATATAATTAAATAAAGGGAGTTCTTCTTGATATTACCGTGGAGATCCACAATAAGAAATAGAAATAAATCCAACACACAATTCAAGATGGGAAGAACAATCTCAAACCCTAGTCTTGCAAGGTGGAGATCTCTCTCTCTCTCAAGTACAAGTAATGGCTATGGAGGTGTGGTGGCTGGAGATCGAAGATAATGGAGCAAGATGAAGAACATCTTCCCCTTCTTTTATGCATCTCTTATTTATCTCTTCTGGATGAGTTAGCGGCTCGTGTGTTCTATTTTTGTCCTCGGCCTCTTCACAAAAATTATCCCTTTTAATAAGATGAAGGATATGGCAGCTATACGGCGGGAACTATACGACCAAAGAAATATTCCCGCCGTATAGCTGCTTGTTAAAGCTTCAGTAAAATCCCTTGGATTGCTTCCAAAAAGAGACTTTCTTCTTTTTGTCTGGATATTGCGTTTTTGCTGTTAAATCCCTCTTTTGATGTTCAGAACCTGAAACACACATTAATAACCAAGTTTTATTTGCTACTGAAGTATTAGCGTTAGGTAAAGCTAGAAAACCATAAAATCTAAACGAAAACCATCGATAGAAACCATAAAAAATGTGTCGAATCTCCCATCTATCAATAGGTAGAATCTGCTAGATTTAATTTTAACTCGGTGATTTCAAAAGAGCCAAGATTTAACTTATAAAAAAGACCTTTTTGGAATTCTTGAAACACTTGCACCTAAATCACAAAGTACATTATCTCATTAGTCCCAATTTTAATTTTAATAGTATGCTCAAATATATCATCAATCTTAACAGGTAGTTTTTCAGCAATTTTCTTATATTCTTCCTCGAGCCCACGTACCTTTATTGCTACCTGATTAACGAAGTGTTGATACATGGCTTCCTCATTTCCTTCACTTACGGAATCTTGGTATTGATCATTTTCACGAGATCTTCAACCATGTAATTTGGTGAAGGGGCATTGCTGTAGTCAAGGTCTTCAAGCTCCCCCCTTTGGATTCTTACCATTTTGAGGTCTTCAGCTAGATTGGGCTCATCTTTACCTGCAAATTTAGCTAGAACGAGAGTTTGACTCTTGGTTATCTTACCTAGATGTGCCTCAACAATCTTTGTTCTTTCTTGGAGGGCTTGCAAATCATTCCTCCAACTCACAGCTTGGTTAGACAATTTCCAATCATATTATCATGATTCTCCATTATCTTAACTATGATATTGTTTTGCTCATTTTGTGATTCCATAAAGGAGTTAAGAGTTCCTTGGAGACTACCATTACTTATCCCTTATTATTATTAGAGTTACCTGCAAGACTAGAATAATATTTCTAGAAAATAGGAATTATAGTTCTTCTTCCAAGAAGGGTTATAATCATTATGAGCTATCAAGTATATTTCTTCAATAGTTGATTCTGGGATAGTTCTTACCTGGGTTTCCTTACCTTTCACGGCTAATATGAGCTCATCCATCTTAGCATTGAGTTCTTCATTTTCCTGAGGTGTGACGGGGTTCACCTTCTTTGTGTTTGATCTATCCACATGCCATTGGGCATGGTTGTCTTGCATATTGTCTAGCAGTTGCTTTGCTGCGGTAATTTGTTTGCCCATAAATGTTCCTCCAACTGTAGTATCAAGCATATACTTAGACACATCGTTAAGAGCATTATAAAATAAATGGGGAATTAACCAATCTTCCATCCCGTGGCTGGTAAAGTTCCTCATGCATTCTTTCGTTCTCTACCATGCAAGCGCTAGTGTCTCATGCTCTTCCTGTCTAAAATCAGTAATATTAGATCTTAGTTGCATAGTCTTTGCAGATGGGAAAATTTTTAGTCAAAAATAAAGTACATTCCACCCATGATGCAATAATATTTCTAGGCAAATATAGCAACCATTCTTTTTCTCTTCCTCTAAGAGAGAAAGGAAATAAGCGCAATATGACCGCATCAGGGTCAACATCTTTAATGCGCATCATATCACATATTTCAGTGAAAGTGTGCAAGGGCATACCTGTGTCCTCAACAGCAGAGCCTCCAAATTGATTCTGTTGAACCAAACTTAAATAGTGGGGCTTAATTTCATAGTCCTCAGTAGTAATTGCTGGCTGGGTAATAGGAGTACACAAATAATCATTATTGGGAGTTACAAAATCCCCAAGCTTATTTTCAGCCATATTTCCTATGTTTTTAGGTTTTCTTTTAAACAAAAACTTATGATAGTGAAAATAAGAATTTAAAGACTAACTATTCTTTTGGTTTTTCAAATAAAGACTGAAAGCAAAATAACAAAATTAAAAAAAATTAAAACTAGCAAGGTTCCTACCAACCTTATCAGGGTAGCTAATGCTTCCTCGACAATGGTGCCAGAAACAGGGTTGTGATACGTTGAAAACGTATCTATAATTTTTGATGTTCCATGCTTGTTTAGTATATACTTTGCTTTGATTTGTCTTTACTTTGAGGTGTTTTTATATGTTTTTCTAGACTAACCTATTAACAAGATGCCACAGTGCCAAGTGCCTATTTTCTTCTGTTTTTGGTTCCAGAAAAGGCATAAAATCAATATTCTCGGAATTGGATGGGACAAAAGCCAAAGTAAATATTTTACCATGGGGAACACTGAGCCAGAACACGAGACGGAGGGGAGCCACACCCCCTGGCCGTCCTGGGGGGTGCGGCCGCCCTGGGTGCCCCTGCCTCGCCTCTTCTCCTATAAGAAGCCCCCGATACCAAAACCCTAAGGACCCGATCAATCTTCCACGAAACAGTATGTAGCCGCCACCACCGTCGTCCCTAGATCGAGGGGATCTGAAGCTCTTCCCGGCACCCTGCTGGAGGGGAGATCATCCTGGAGGCCTTCTTCATCACCATGCCAACCTCCGGTATGATGCGTGAGTAGTTCCACCTTGGACTACGGGTCCATGTAGTAGCTAGATGGTTGTATCTCCTCCTTTGTGCTACCATGTTTAGATCTTGTGAGCTCCGTTCATGATCAAGATCATCTATTTGTAATCATGCATGTTGTTTGCGGGTATTCGATGGATATTGAGATTACTATGTCAGATTGATTAATGGTTTTGTCTTATTGATTCTATCATGTCTGTGTTGTTTGTGATCTTGCATGCTCTCCGTTTCTAGTATCTATCTTGGCCAAGTAGATGCTAGTGACTCCAAGAGGGAGTATTTATGCTCGATAGTGGGTTCATGCCTCTATATAATCGAAGGGAAGTGATAGAAATATCTATGGTTGTAGATGTGTTGCTGCTACTAGGGGGAAAACAACGGTCTCTTGTTCATGGAATAAGTGGATTGTTTACCTTACACACTTTGCTTAAAGAAGTAATCTGCAACTTAATACTGGAGTGGGTTCGGATGATAACCTGAAGGTGGATTACTAGTCATAGATGCAGTTGGATGGCAGTCTATGAATCTTGTTGCATTGCCCAATCAAATCTCATAGGATCATGAATGTCTAGTATTGCATTTTTATGCCTTGCTCAGTCATGTCAATTGCCCTACTGTAATTTGTTTACCCAGCATGCCATGTTTGTTTATCTTAAGGAGAACACCTCTAGTGAACTATGGACCCCCAGTCCAATCTTTACCATTGATACATCTTCCACTATTACTGTTTACTTTTTGTAAACCACTATTACCTTCCACACCTACAGTTAATATTTTGTTTTCAGCAAACTGGTGAGATTGACAACCTCACTGTTCGTTGGGGCAAAGTCTTGAGTTTGTGTTGTGCAGGTTTCCAAGTTCCTAGCAACACCTTTGAGTCGTTTCCTTCCTACTACTGGTTCAATAACCTTGGTTTCTTACTGAGGGAAAACTTGATGGTGTGCTCATCACACCTTCCTCTTGGGGAATCCCAACAAAGCTCAACAATCAGCTGATCCACCATCAGGTTGATACCTTCGATCCGGATTATGAATATAGTATAGCTCTTTTTTCCCTAGTAGACCTAGGTTATCGAATCATTAGGAAGCAAAAATCTTAGTAAAGTTACTTTAACGGACCTTCGGGAGTTTTAGAAATCCTTTTGTTTTTTCGAGTTTGCGATCTTTTTGTTGTTATCGATGATGGAGAGAGACTGCCTGGGGCTTTTGGTTTCACCTGTAGCTGTGCAAAAGATTTGATGGGAATAAAAGATAATAATAAAGTATGCATGTAATTGTTAGAGAAAGATAATTATATGTGGGCAGTGCATCCATAATTGCTATTGCCTCTGCAACCGTTTATAGCAATAACCTACTAGTCTCATCCATAGAAGAAAGAGAACTAATGATATGCATAGTGATTTCACCATTAATCCCATGTAAATCCCTCACATACAGCCGTACTAACCTTTCTGTCACTGGGGTTCCCATCCTGCAGATTAGTTATTACTTACACTCCCTATACCTGGATCAGTCCTTGAGGTATTGGGTACCTGACAATTACTTATATTGAGGCAAGAGAGGGTACAATAATAATCATGTCATACTAACTAATACATGATCCCATCTATGATAAATAACATGGACAAAGCTACATGGCTAGGCCAAAGCCCTTATCCCAAGGAGAATTACTCACACATAGAGATGAAATCAACAATCCTAAGCATTGTAATGGAAATTATGAGATTGATAGTAATAGTCTTACAATGTCGCCAAGATGACATCTACTATTACAAGTGGTGGAATATGTCTATGGTGGAGGAGAAGGGTTTGGAGATTAGATCTAGATCTATCCCTCCGGTGGTGTGGTTTCTGATGGCTTGGTGTAATCTGGTGGAGTTAGGGCGGCCTTTTCTCATCGCCCGAGGCCTCTTTATATAGGGTTCCCTTCATGAAAGTTGTTCTGTTTGACCTAGCAATGTCGGTGGCAACTATACGGCTGGAATTTTATTCCCATCGTATAGTTGGTCGTTAAAGCTTCTGTCTCCTCTTCACGACCCCTGGTTTCTTTGGGTTGTTGGAAATATCGTATCTTTGACTTTAATGTTGTGATTCCCATCAATAAACGTCATTATCTATGCAAGGAAAAATAGAAAGAAAGGATTAGCCGCTATCGCGTTGTATTGCGGTCGTGGACCATTGGTGGAGATGGAGGGGTTGTAACCACCAGTTGTCATGGCTCTAGGGGCGGGCAGTTTGCCACGTTGGCCACTGTCTGTTTGCCTGGGCGACTGGACAACGCCGCTCTGCTGTTGGTGGACCGGGAGTAAACCTGACCCTAGGAGTCTCAGCCCGCGTTCTGCTGCTCGACCTCTTTGGCGTGCAGGGCTTGGGCGTACTTGATCTGGATGATGCCTTCACCCGTGGGGTTTAGGTTTACGACCGCGGCCTGACTCATGATGACGTTGTCCATCGAAGTCGAATATAGGGGAGGCCGTTAGCGTCATATTCTCGTGGCGCGATGCTAACCCGAGGTTGTTCCGAAGGGGACGTTCTATTGGGTGGCGCGGGAGCTCCGTTCGTGGTCGACTCAGCGGGTGAACGACTGCTCCCCGGTGGTGCGTTGTTGCAGGCCTCGCGATTGGCTGGCCGCGCATGGTCATTCTCATCGTTGAAGTTGAGGACTCGCCCCTGTGAGGCAAGGTGAAGTCGCCGTGTAACCTGGTTCCTATGGTACATCAAGAGCTATTGTGTTGTTTCCTGCTCGAGGCAGAAATTTTCGCGCTCGGTCTTCTCTTTCTCCTTGGCCTCGTTCAAGGCCAAGCAGTGCCGCTCGATCTCGTCGGCATTTGCATTGGGTGGGAGGGAGTGGTGAAACGATCCACCGGTGGTTCAGTGTCATTCGCCATGTAGATGGCATGATGGACGATGGGCAGGCCTCGTCTGGAGACTCTGACCCGAAATTGTAGTCAATGAGTTGGAGGATCGAATCGTCCTCGTAGTTCTCGGTGTTGGAAACCTTGGTGATGGAGCTGGCCTTGGACACGGGGGCATCGAGCTCTATGACCGGCGTGGGTGCCGCTGAGTCGGCGTCGTCACAAAGGGTGTCCCTGCTCACGACCAAGCCGTCCTCGATCGAATCATACTTGGAGGCGAGCAGGGAGATCGACTGGATCTGCTCCTCCAAGAGTAGATCGCGCGGGGCGATCCGGTGCTGGTGGAAAATGCGGTGGGATCCATCGGATCGATGGCATTGGTGAAGACGATGAAGAGGTTGATGGAGCCGACTGGTATTACGATAGCATGCGTGACTGGTCGTGAGGCCGAGACATAGCTAATTGGCAGGATCTGGAGAAATATGCCGGTGGCAATAATGTGGCCGGTGGCGAAGGGTCAACGAGTTGGATTAAAGGGTCTCGCCGCAGATCAGAGGCTTGACTCACCAAGCCCCACGGTGGGCGCCACTGTCGTGGGAATAGACACGGCAGTCGCTACCAGGGTAGCGATTGAGTCGAAGGAGGGCAAGAGCGATTCACCATCTGCGGATCAAGATTGGCAGGGAGACACATGGTTTACCCAGGTTCTGCCCCTCGTAAGGTAAATACCTACTTCCTACTTTCTTGTATTGATGGAGGATGAGTTACAAGGTGGGCGAACTGGGCGTAAGGGTGACGAGTCACTTGGATGGGGGAGCTCATAGCTCCTGAGTACAAAGGGAACCCTAGGGAGGCTTATATAGGGGTGACCCGCTAGGGGTTTACAGGATCTCAACAGAATCAATAAAGGTTTTAGGGGTTTGACCTAATCCGACGGGGCCTAACTACGGTCTTGGGCCTTCGCGTCTAGTCGTCGGTCTTCTCTGAAGCCTCCTTTCTAGTCGCCACTAGCGCTGGCCCACTCGACATTGGGCCAGTCGCTTCCTACCTTCGTGGATACCCTGATTGGCATATCCCCATCATCCCTCGAAATCCTCCAGCAAAGTTACTGGCCTCGTCAGCGTGAAGAAAGAATTGATGGATGAGCAATGGAGTGAGGAGACGAGGAAGAGGACCGACCGTAGAGAGAAGTCCTGGAGTTTCATTGTCTCTGCCCAAGCTCCCCAGGAAAGGGCCACCGCCCTTGAACACACCGCAGCCGTCTAGGCAAAGGCCAACACCGAGGCCCTCGCCGTGCAGACCGCCACCTTGCTTATGATAAAGGAGCATCATCTAGCTGCCTTTGGCGCGACCGAAGCAAGCTTGACCTCATTCACGAACAAGCCACCGCTTGTCGATGCGGCCTTCTTTGGGCAAGTCACGGCCATGCCAGAGCTCGTCGGTGAGTCCTCACCGGCTATTCATGGCATTGACCTAAACACGTGTGAGACCCTAGAGCATGGTTCAATAGGATTGATAGAAAACCCATACCAACAAGTTGCAACTTCTTTTCTGGAAGCTCATTCGAAAATAACTCTAAGGTTAAGCGTGCTTGGCCTAGAGCAATTCTAGGATGGGTGACCGACCAGGAAGTGGGTACCGGGTACGCACGAGTGAGGACAAAGTGCAGAGAAAAGACTAGTGTTGGTCTGTGGGGTTAGTCTATAGATCCTATTGAGCTGCCAGAAGTGACAGCCGTCGGTCCGGAGTGACCGGGGGTGTTACAAGTTGGTATCAGAGCCGACCCTCGCTGTTACATGGGAGTGTGCGGGTCAGTGGAAGACATGTGTAGCATGGCGCGTGTAGCCCGGAGTGGACACGGCATGGCAATGTGCCGGCACTGGACGCACAGACGTGTGCCAAGAGGGGATGTTCCTGGCTTGTGGTTGATCGACAAGGACGTCGATCTTCTAAGGGTAGGTGTATGTGATACCCTGGTGCATGGCTCAATAGGATTGATAGGAAACCCATACCAACAAGTTGCAACTTCTTTTCCGGAAGCTCATTCGAAAAGAACTCTAAGGTTAAGCGTGCTTGGCCTAGAGTAATTCTAGGATGGGTGACCGACTGGAAAGCGGGTACCGGGTGCGCACGAGTGTCGTGGTGGTGGCACGGCAGATGCCATGGGTAGGCTTAAGTTGGGGGCCGAATGGGTGCTTGTGGTCACCGGGGAGGGAGTGCACGGTCGAGCCATGCACGAAGAACAAGAACTCTCCAGACTTATCAAATCGATTGATAACCCAAAGATTACAAGTTCTCCATGAGCTGTATAAGCTAGAGTACACAGCACTAGTTCCC
Organism: Avena sativa; assembly: GCA_916181665.1. Taxonomy (NCBI): domain Eukaryota; kingdom Viridiplantae; phylum Streptophyta; class Magnoliopsida; order Poales; family Poaceae; genus Avena; species Avena sativa. The sequence goes on along the minus strand of OV702280.1, from coordinate 343,125,601 downwards.
TACTTGGTCCAACCTCCCTCTACTTCTGCTATGCGCCCCCTTATATAGGCAGTGCTAGCTAGCTAATACCCCTTTGGGTTCTAGGGTTTACTGTTTGGATCTTGGTCCCTACCATGTGGGCCGGGTCATGGGCTTGCTCTAAGACCAGTGGCCCAGTCCATAAAGCTTGACAGCTAACGATCTTCTGGTACGCTGCTTCTTGTTCTTTTTGGCGTCATGATGTTACTTTGTACGTCAGTGTATGCTTTGGGCGTCACCCGGCTCCTTTTGTGTCACCCGGCGTCGCCCTTCTCTTTTGACCATGCGTTACCATGGTCCCTCCTGAACATTACTCGGAAAGGTGCCACGCGTCCTCCTTGACTCGGCCCTTCCTCGGTCGACTCGGCTCGTTGGTTCCTGCAAGGGTTACAGCTTTGTCCTATGCGGGCCGACATAGTTTGTATGTCGGATTTCATGCTTATCTTACCCAGCCGTTCTTATCCGACCTAGTTCTTTCCTTACTCGGAGACAACCCAGCTGCGCTATGGTTCCCCTCTCGTGACCCTACCGGGGGTTATCCCCCCGACATTAGTCCCCGAAACTGGTGAGGTCTAGCAGTTCAAGCTGTTAGGCGTCTCCAGGTTCCTTTTGTGTGAATGGAACTTAGTTTTTTTGTCTTTATCTGTCGCAATTTCGCACCTTGCCGGGTCAGTCTGACAATTTCCGGGTCGACTCTTTGACTTCTTGGCTCATTCTTTCTTCGAGCCGAGTTACTTTGGCCAATTTCGAGTCATTTTCGGCGCGCTTCAGTCACTGACAGTAGGTAATCGTGATTACTTGCCTCAATTTTTGTTCCAAGCTATGGCGGCACAGTGATGGCTACGCAGTTATTCCCTGTCACTGTGGAAATCCCATCGACCTGTGCCTCTTGTCCTTCTAGTCATGACGTGGAACGGGATTTTTCGTGTATCTTTGGCTACGTGGAGCTTCCTGACTGGCTTTCCCGGCCTGGTACACGGCCACACGCTGGTCGAACGGCACAGATAGATCCCACGACCGGGGTTTTTACTGTCCTTAAGTAGGGGTTGGGGGTTTCCATTTCCCCCACGCCCGTTCAGTTTTCCCTTGGCCTTTCTTCTTCCTCGCGCCCGCAAAATCGAACTGCCCCCTTTGTGGTTCCTTCTTCCTCCTGTTCTTGTGTTGCGATTGCCCCTTTCTTCTTTCCATTCCAGCACGGGTCCACGCTGCTCCAAGCATCTTCCAACCGCGGAGGAGACTGACTCTGCTGATCTCATGGATGCACGCGACGGCGCTGATGGTGCTGAGGAGCAGGAGATTCCCGCCGGCGAGCGCGGGGGATGGGAAGGCTCGGAGGTCTCCACCGAAGAGGTGGAGTGGCACCGCTCCACCAGACGCATTCCGCTGCAAGTGGATTGCCGTCTCCCCTCCGGTGAGATTTCTCCTAAACCTCAAGCTGGCGAGCGTGTGGTTTTCCTTTCTCATTTTGAACGCGGTTTCGCTCTTCCTGTGAGCACCTTCTTCTCCTTGTTTCTTTCCACCTTCCATCTGCAGACCCACCATCTTCTTGCCAATGCGATTGGCTCTCTTTCTTGCTTCATCTCTGCTTGCGAAGCCTACCTTGGGATTTGGCCTACAGTTCTTCTGTGGGCCAAGTATTTTAGATTTAGGGTTCAAGTTGTTCCCCAGCCCGGTGCTTCCCGTGCCGAGAAGAAGCTGACTCGGTGCGGTGCTGCTAGCATCACGCCCAGGAGAGACTCCATCCTTCCTTGGGTTGCTGGGCTTGATTCTTGCAAGAAGTGGCATAGAACCTTTTTCTATGTCAAAAATAGCGGGTCCACTGATAACATCCGGATCCCCCTTTCTCGGATGAGGTCCCCAACAAGAAGCACTGGCAGCTTGACCCGCGCGACCAAGACGCTGCGATAAACGAGGCTAACGCAATCTTGGAAAGGTTGCTTTCGCCAGATGAAAACTTTCATCTTGCCGACTCTGACCTCATGTGCACCTTTGTCTCACGCCGGGTAAGCCCCATCCAAGCGAGGAGCCACAATATGTGCTTCATGAGTGGCTCTCACGATCCCACTCAGCATTCCACTAAGGAGCTCACCCATGACTCCATTGCCCGCCGAGTAAGATCAATCTTTAAATTGAACTTGGCGGATGATTGGGCTTGGAGTTGCCCACCGTTTAGCCGGGTCAGGCATGTCCCCTGGGTAAGTTTTTTGAATCACTTTCTCACCGAGTAGGCTTTAGCTCTTTTGCCACTCTTAGTTTAGTTTTTAGTTTCTCATTCTGTTTGTCCTCCGCAGAATCTCCTTCACCAGGTTGATGACAGTACTGTCCCTCCTGCTGGTTATCATGGGGACCTCTCCGACTTGTATGAGGTCGAGTATGACCTGGAGTGCTTCATGCCCATCCCGCACACTGCGGCTGCTTCAGCTTCGGGTAAGAGTCAATCTCGCAATCCCTTACAAGATTGGTCTGACGATGATGAGGATGATGATTGTACGCTTTTGGAGGTATATGCCTTGTGACCTTAATCTCTTTGCTTATCCGAGTAAGCCCGTTATTTACTTATGCAGCTGGCCAGGTACATGACGCTCCTCCTCTCGCCGTGGGCGGAGTTGACAAGATCCCTGTCGCTAAGCCGAAGCGACATGGAGCCTCCTCCAGCACTCAGCCGGCCAAGAAGAACAAGCCCACTCCAGCAGCTCCTGCTGCCTCTGCTGCTTCCAGCCTGGGTGAGACTCGCCAAGCTGCTGGGCGCCAAGTCATCCGTGACCCGGTTGTCACCGGGTAAGCTTTTTGTACTCTGCTTTCTCCGTTCTTTTATTTTTTGGCACTGACGTTCTCTTATATGTGTGTCTCGTTGTTTTCAGTGCCACACCCTTGACGGCGAGCCAGGATGCTTCTAGCATTGCCTCGCCGCTTAGGCCGCGCCTCCTCCAGCTGACTCGGCGGCGCCGAGTCCTGTCCGGGTTGAGGATCACACTGTTGAGGCTCACGCTTCTCAGTGTTAGTTAGACCGGGTGGGTCATTTGGCTAGCGCCCCTGGCGCTGGCCAGGAAAAACTTCCCGATCTTGGTGCTCGTGAATCTGGTGCCGAGAAACCTTCTGCCACTAGTTCCTCTGGCACCAGCCCTCAAGCTGATGTGAATGAACAACTTCCTGATCTTGGAGCCAGCAAAACTGCTGAACCCAGTCAGGCGGCTCCACGTTCTTCTCCAAATCCTTCTGCACGCTCTCCAATTCTGTCAAAGGGCCAGACCCAGCCCAAAGCTTCTGGCTCTACTCGCCCCTCATCTGGCAAATCCACTTCCTCCAAGAAAACAATGCTAGTCTGCGCTCCGGGTTCTGCTCCTCAGATCCGGCCTCCAACGTTGGTGACAATGATCGCTTCAACGGGTAAGGGGGACGAATCCGCGGCTGCCGGGTCAGGTGACGGCTCCAGGGATGTTATTCTCCATACTTCTGCTGCTGCGACCATGCCAATGTGGGAACCTCCCTGAAAACGGGTCAAATTCTCACTCGGACGCTTAGTGGGAAAAGCCTTGGTTCGGCTAAGCCTTATGCCGTGGCATGGAATGCAGCCGGCGAGCAAGAGGTCAGCACCCGTGCCGGCAAGAAGCTGAAGCTGGGCCCCAAGGCCGTCTCCGACATGACCCAGCAGGCCATCACTTTGATGGCCCGCGCCGACGAGGTGAACGAGGTAAAGTAACTTCTTACTCTTTTGTATTATTGAGTATTTCCTTTTTACATATCACCTAGTCCCCGAGGTTACGACCGAGTAAGGCACTTACTTGGTCGTAAGCTCTTGTTAATCACTTTGGTCTTTGAATCCCAAACTTGCATGTTAGAGCTTTGATCCCTAGCTCTCGAGGTTACTGTTGAGTAAGAAACTTACTCGGTTGTAAACTCTTAAGCTCTTTGATTTCTTTATGCCAAACTCATGTTATAGCTTCAATCCCTAGCCCTCGAGGTTACTTTCGAGTGAGGAACTTACTCGGCTGTAAGCTCGTAAGTTCTTTGATTTCCTTATGCCAAACTCATGTGTTAGAGCTTCAATCCCTAGCCTCGAGGTTACTGTTGAGTAAGAAACTTACTCGGCTGTAAACTCTTAAGCCTTTTGATTCGGCCGGCTGCTTGACTTGACTCTTCCTTATTGTCTGTCTTCTTTGATTAGCTCACGCATAATGAGCGCACCAAAGTGCACCAAGCTCTCGTTCTGGCACATCGCAAGCTCGAACTTGCATATGAGAAGCTACAGACTGATACCCACGGCCAAGGTAATATCCTTATCCGTCTTTTTTCTTTTCAACGTTCTTTTCTTTGGTTCATTATCTCAATCCTTCCTCGTTCTTTTTTCGCAGCCTCCGCTCAATCTACCATCGAGGCTCTTCACTCGCAGATCAGCGAGACCGAGAGTAAGTTCTTTGTCTCATCGTTGTAATAACTGAAATTTTCTGTTGGTGCTGACAAATAACTTGTTCCAAATAAACAGAGAAGCACCAAGCTAAACTCCATAAGGAGCGAGATGAGGTGACTTGGCTGAAGAAGCTGATGGCCGAGACGGAGCAGAAACACTTGGCCGAGGTGAAGGGGCTAAGGGAGGAGCTTTCCGAGAAGAACGAGCAATAGGCTGCCAGCACTAAGAAGACCAAGAAGTTGCTCGACGAGGCCGAGTCATTGGTCGAGTCTATGAACTTCGATACCCTCCAATCCAAGACCAAAACTTGGCATAGCAAGTTTGCCACCATCAATTTCTTTCTCGGTAGTGAATTCTTACTCTTTGCACACTGTACGAGTCCTTTCTGGACCTCTTCCATCTGCCATTGTTATTTGCTAACTTTCTCTTTTTGCTTGCAGAGAATTTTCCTGAGGCCAACATGTTTGCCATTCGAGCCATGAAGAAAATGAGGGCCGAAGCTGGTGCTCCTGCTGACGGCGAGGTATCCATGGAGGAGCTCCTCGAAGCGGTGTCTGAACGGGTCAGGACCCTCAAGTATTGCGGTGTGGACTTGACCAAGTCGGCTATCCATGTGTTTCGCATGCTCTGGCCGGATGAATACCCACCCAAACTCATCGAGCCACTTGCCGAGAGACTGCTCCTTACTGAAGACCGGCTGGATCAATGGCGTGAGTCAGCCGGCCGAGCTGCAGCGGACAAGGCTCTCTCCTTCATGCTTTCATGGTACGAGGACATCAACCTTGATGTTCTTGGTCGCATAAGGGGGGATGGCAAATGGATGAATGACCCAGAGCTGATCAAGAAGTGCCAGGAGTGAGCTTATGCCATGATCGAGTACACCATGGTGCACGCTTGGTGTGAAGGGCCCAGCTTCCTCGACCTTGGAGACCCGCTCGTTGAAGTTGCTGATGAGGAGGGTGGCGACAGCGAAGCAACCGAGTCAGATGATCCGGATGACCCAGCCACAGATGCCCCTCACCCGTCCGATGCTCCAAGCACTACACCTGGCTCCGAGAGTGCTCCTCCGAGTTCTTCCGCTCCTTAGGCTAAGCAATACTCGAACTTTTATCAGATCCCCGGTATGCCGGGTACATATGTATTATACATTGCACTTTTAAGTTTGATTATGTGCCTTTTGATAAGCTTTATATGTTTGCATTATGCTCTAAGTGCGAATCATTCAAGGGCAAGCCCCCGAGTTTCATTTTGCCTTGTCACCTTTCCTTGCCTTTGGCCCTTGTCTACCTTTTTCGGTGTTCGACATTAGGGTCTCAAAGTACGAACGAAATAGTTAGCAGGTATGAAACTTGGATAACTTGGCCGAGATTACTCGACACGTAGTATAACACGACCTACAAAGAGTTAGGAAAAAAACTAAATCCGACTCGCGTTTCTCCTTTGCCTTTATCCGGCGTTCGTGTTTACCCGTCTTACATATTTTTCTCTTGCTTGCCATGAATCCGTGTTTTCGGACAACAGCATAGTCGAAGAGTTGATTTCGTCCGAGTAAACACTACTTGTTCTGAGATAATTTTCGGGTATCATGCCAGCCGACGTAGAATAATTGAAATGGAAAACTTAACGGATAGTCCCCGAGTCAGTTTTTCGAATCATACCATTTTATTATTAGCACATAGACGGCAAACACGTCCGACATATGAGAGTTCGAGTGATACATGCACTGCTTCTCCTAATTATAGAAGTGACGAAGTAGTGCCACATTCCATGGACTTTTGGTTTCATCTCCTGACCTGTCCGCCTTGTTCTTTTGCTCTTCACGAGCATCTATGAGATAGTAGGAATCATTGTGCAATGCTTTTCTTACAATGAATGGACCTTCCCATGGAGGTGATAATTTATGCATTCCCGCTGTGCGCTGCACCAGCCTTAGCACCATATCTCCTTCTCAAAAAACGCGAGGTTGCACTTTCCGACTATGGTAGCGTCGAAGATTTTGTTGATATATAGCGGATCTGGATAGTACCAGTTCCCTTGCTTCTTCGAGTAAGTCTAATCCATCTTCTCAAGCCTCTTTTACCTCGGCTTTCGAGTATTTCCTCCTTGGCGAGTCATATTCTATGTCGGCAGGCAAAACTTCTTCAGCCCCATATATGAGGAAAAATGGCGTATAAACAGTTGACCGATTCGGAGTTGTTCTTAGGCTCCACAGTACTGAGGGTAGTTCCTCTATCCAACAACCAGGTGATCTCTGGAGTGGTTCCATTAAGCGGGGTTTTATCCCTGACAGAACTAACCCATTAGCTCGTTCAACTTGTCCATTTGATTCTGGATGGGCGACTGGTGCTACATCGAGTCTTATTCGGTGTTTCCCACAGAAGCGAGCAAAAGCTCCTTCGGCAAAGTTCATGCCATTTTCAGTGATCACACTGTGTGGGAAACCGTATATGAGGATTATATCCCTTAAGAATGTGACAGCTGTTTTACCGTCCAATTTCTTGATTGGTTTCACTTCTATCCACTTGGTGAACTTATCAATCATGACCAAGATATGAGTCATGCCTCCCCTTGCTGGTTTGAATGGTCCTACCATATCTAGGAACCATACTGCAAAAGTCCAAGTGATTGGTATAGTCTTCAATTCAGACGCTGGTAAATGCGACTTGGACGCATAGTGTTGACAACCATTGCATCTTCCGACTAAATCTTGCGCTTGTGCCAATGCGCTTGGCCAGTAGAATCCATGTCGGAATGCCTTGGCCACCAATGCTCTTGACGATGCATGGTGTCCGCACTCTCCTTGATGGATATCCAATAAGATCTCCTGGCCTTTCTCTGGGCTGATACAACGCTGCAGTACACTTGTCACACTTTGCTTGTAGAGTTCCTTGTTGATTATGGTGTACGCTTTTGCTCTTCGTGCTGTTTGCCTTGCCAATGTTTCATCACTCGGCAAGGTCCCATCTTTCAAATAGTTGAATATTGGTTGTGCCCACGTTGGTATTAGTGGTTCTGGGTCTGCTTCAACATCAATATCCATTGGTTCCGCCGACATATGCTCTGCCGACATGACCTGATGAGTCCCCGAGTGTGATTCGGTGATCCCTGAATTGAACGGATCAGTCCCTGAGTGAATCGAACCTACCCCTGAGTCGATGTCCATTGGCACTGCCTCTGATTCCTGACTCGCTGGGATGACCCTAATTGATTCTGACTCTCGTGATGGCTTGATCGATGGCTTCCTGAGATGCTCCAGCGCTACCCCTGGTGCTATTGCTTGCCTAGATGATCCTAGTTTGGATAGTACATCTGCTGCCTCATTTTCTGCTCTAGGAATGTGATGAAATTCACAACTGTCAAAATATCCCGAAATTTGTTGCACGTGGAAACGATATAATGCCATGTTTGCGTCCAGCGCATCCCAATGTCCAGACACTTGCTGAACCACCAAATCCGAATCGCCAAAACACATGATCCTTTTGATACCAATTTCCTTGGCTACTTTAATGCCATGGACAAGTGCTTCATACTCGGCAACGTTGTTAGAAGCAACAAAATGAATCTGCAACACGTACCTCAGTTGATCCCTCTTTGGAGATGTGAGCACTATCCCGGCGTCCAGACCCATTTTCGTCTTGGACCCATCAAAATGCATTTTCCAGTAATTCAGATCTGGCAGTGGTGGTTCGTACTACATTTCCATCCATTCTACAAAGAAATCTGCAATAGCTTGAGATTTTATTGCATCTCACCTATCATATTGTAGAGTGTATGGTGCCAGTTCGATGGCCCATTTGGTGACTCGGCCGCTGGCATCTTTGCTGCACAATATATCCGAGATAGGTGCCTCGCATATTACCCGGATTGGGTGTTCTTGAAAATAATGTTTCAGCTTCTTTACTGCCATATATACCCCATATGTCATCTTCTGATAATGCGGGTAATTTAGTTTCAAGACAGAGAGCACTTCGCTCAAGTAATACACCGTTCTTTGGACTGATTTGCCCCCTTCTTCACGTTCAACCACTATTACTGCACTTACAACTCTGTTGGTTGCGGCGACATAGAGCAACATTGGCTCCTTGGATAATGGTGATGCTAATATTGGTGCTGTTGCCAACATTTTCTGTAATTCATGGAAAGCGCTATCAGCTTGCTGTGTCCATGTGAATTTGTCTGATTTCTTCATCAGCTGATATAGTGGTAGGGCTTTTTCACCTAGCCGACTAACAAACCTGCTCAACGAAGCCAGGCATCCAGTAAACTTTTGGACATCATTGAGGGTTTTTGGCAATTCCATTCTTTCGATGGCCCTGATCTTTGTTGGGTTGGCTTCAATTCCTCGGCTAGATACAAGGAATCCGAGTAACTTGCCAGCCGGGACACCAAATGTACATTTTTCTGGGTTAAGCTTCATCCGTAATCTTCTCAAGTTTGCGAATGTTTGACGCAAGTCCTCAATTAGAGAATGACTTTTTTTGGTTTTTATTACCACATCATCAACGTATACTTGAACATTTTTGTCCAATTGATCTTGCAAGCATTTTTGCATGCATCTTTGATATGTTGCGCCTGCATTTCTCAATCCGAATGGCATGGTGCGATAGCAATAAGCCCCGTACGGGGTGATAAAAGCTGTCTTTATTTGATCATTTGGATTCAGTGGTATCTGATGGAATCCTGAATACGCATCCACAAATGACAACAACTCACACCTAGCAGTAGAATCTATGACTTGATCGATCCGAGGCAGAGGAAATGGATCTTTTGGACATGCCTTATTGAGGTTCGTGTAATCAATACACATGCGCCATACCACTGCCACGTTCGGGTCATCTTTTTTCTTCTCAACCAAGACTGGATTTGACAACCAGTCCGGGTGCAGTACTTCCATGATGAATCCAGCAGGTAAAAGTCTGGAAATCTCGGCAACTATTACTTTCCTCCTATCTTCAGCGAAGCGGCGGAGGGGTTGCTTCACCGGCTTGGCATCTGGTATTACATGAAGAGAGTGCTCAGCCAGCTCCCTCGGAACTCCTTGCAGATCTTGAGTGGACCATGCAAAGATGTCCCGATTCTCATGGAGGAAGCTGGTGAGCGCGCTTTCCTATTTGTCTGTAAGGCCAGCCCCAATGGTAACTGTGCGCTCTGGGAAAGTTTCATCCACCTACACCTTCTTGGTTTCCTTGGTAGCTTGAAATGACACACTGCCATGCAGGTTGGTGAGTGCCGACATGGACACTTGTGCTGCTTTGGCCAATGCTGCCACTTCCAACATCTGACTTTTCTCCTGTGCTATGACGAGTGACTCAGCCAGTGAAGATATGGTTGAGGCACAAGCAATAGATCTTTTGTAGTCCCCTTCAACTGTGATCACCCCACATGGGCCTGGAAGCTTCATCTTCAAATAAGCGATGTGAGGAGTAGCCATGAACTTTTCCATAGACGGCCTGCCGAGTAAGGCATGATATGAGCTGACCAAATCTACCACCTCGAACTCTATAGCTTCAGTGCGACAATTTTCTCTGTTGCCGAATAAGACGTCGACCCAGATCTTGCCAATTGTCTCACAGGACAATCCTGGCACAATACCGTGGAAAGTTGTCTTAGTCGGCTCCAGCATATTCATGGTAATGCCTAACTTGAGCATGGTATCCTTGTACATGATGTTGATGCTACTGCCATCATCGATCAATACCTTTGAAAATTCAAGTTGATATCTGGGACATGAATGTCGGATCAAAACCAGAGCGTATCCTCTAGGGGTTGGCATGATCTTGGGGTGATCTTTTATAATCCAAGTTATTTCTTGCTTAGACCAATGCATGTACTTGGGGATTGCCGGCATCGTGGCATTCACTTCCATCATTCGTCGCTGCTAGATCTTCTTGTCATTTGGCTCTGTGACAAAGACAACATAGCTCTGGTGATGTTCTCTGTACTCATTTCTGGTTCCGTGGCTGACATGAGCATCTTCACCTCTTGGATTGTGCACCTGGTGCACAGCTTCTCTTCTTTCTTGATTCTGATACCTCGGCTGCCTGTTTTCATATCTGTTATCTGCTCCCACTTCCTGAGCATTTCCTCCTGTAAGTGGTGGAGGGGGAGGTGGTGGAAGCTGCTTATTCGGTGAGTCCGCTCTATCTCCTTTTCTGAAACCAAGTGCATTGCCTCGTCGTGTGATTGGCTGGTTTACTCGCACTAGGCGTGTGAAAATTACACGGCTGATCCAGCATCATCTCATAGGTGTATTTTTGTCGGTCCTGATACTGCTTCCTCTGATCGTATGGCCTTTTGCCGTCATTCTTTGGCACCCATTGTTGTTGTCCATTTCTCCTTTGACGCTGACTGCTTCTAGCATCTAGATGATCCTGACTCACAGCCGCAACCTGAGTCGAACCATACCTGTAATCTGGTCTTTCGTCTCTTCTCTTGCTTTTGTATTCGGATCTTTCCTGGCGCCTTTGCGACCCGACAGCATCATAGATCTGAGTCTCAGTCATTCTGTCTACCGACATGAGTAGCGGCTGAGTCGGATCTCCTAACGCATGCGAGTCGGTTATTCTTATCGTCTCTTCCAGGCTTGCCGGCATATCTCTTTGTAGCCTTTGCCACAGCACACTTCCATGTCTACATCCTTGTGCAAACCATGCGATTGCTTGTGACTCGATTACCCCTTCATAAGAATTTCGCATCGTACACCACCTTGTGAGTAATTCCCTGTCTGTCTCATTCGGTCTTTGCTTGCACATTGCCAGTTGTTGTGGGTGATTCGGCCTCTTGTAAATGCTCGTGAAATTGCTCACGAAAGCATCGTGAAAATCGATCCAACTGTTAATGCTTCCGGGTGGCAAATTGTTCAACCATACCCGAGCTGGTCCTTCCAGCATCTGCGGCACGTAACGTACTGCCCATCTCAAGTTTCCCTGCGCGATCTTCACTGCGGTTCCATAATCTATGAGCCAGTCCTCTGGCTTTGTGCTTCCATCATAGGTTTTTGTCCCTCTGGCCAGCTGGAAATTTGGCACCGGTGGCTCCTTCAAGATCCTTGGGCCAAAGCACGGTGGACCCTGCGGACCTTGCGATTCAATTATCTCTGCTATTTTTATGCGGTCAAGCTTCAGCCTTGCATCATCCGGCTGAAGGTTCCTGCCTCCGAATCTTTCTCCCATTGCTTGATATGCATGATCTGGAAGTTCATACCCGTCATTTACCATAGCCGAGTAACCATCATTATACTTATTCGTGTTCGGGTCAGCAGGCTGTTGAACCGCTTTTCCCGCGCTTTGCTGTCTTCTTTCCGGCTGAGCTGGTGCGTTATTCGGAGCTGGATTTCCTCCTCCTGCTGAGTGAGTTCCGTGCCTGGCATGAGGCGCAAAATTTTGCCCTCTGTTGTCATTTCTTTTCCCAACTTTTTCCTGATTTTCATTTCCTTGGGGATTATTTCTTTTTGCCCCTTGCGCATGCGCCGGGTTTCCTTGAACCACTGCCGGATCATAGGTGACCATCTGCTTGTTTATTCTAGAATCCACACTTTTTTCTTTTCTTGGCCTAGGCGCCACTCCGGGTGAGGATGTTGTGTTCCCAACCGATCTTGCCGGGACAGTAGTTGTCGAGTGAACCAGCTGTGACCTCCCTTCTATACCCGGATTTTCTCTGTAATATGCCTCATTCAGCATGCTGGATGCTTTTACTAGTTCATTGACTCGTTCTTGATACCTTTTCTTTGCTTCCCCCTCCAAGTGGGGTAATTCTGCCATTGCTGCTTCTGCTGCTCGCAGATTAGCTGCTGCTGTGTTATATGTTGGACGCATGGCTGTCTCGTTGCTGTTCTCTGGTGTTATCTTCGATGTCACATCTGCCAGCTCTTCGTTGAGGTTCCTTCCTCTCAATATTGTTGCATCAAGCCAGGTCTTCACGCCCTTGACTCGATTTGCCGAGTTAAGCTCTCGGATGGTGATATCCACGTCCTGCTGTAACTGTGCTAGCTCTTTGGCTTTCTCCAGGACTTTTATCCTGGCTTCCTCCAACTCGGCTTGCACACGTGCTGGGTCAGTTGCATGTACCACTGGCTCTGCCAACTTGTCTATCGCTTCCTGCAGCTCCTTAGCCCTCTTGCTCCTAGCTATGTTCTCTGGTTTTTCCAGCGGCGCCTTTGCTGTTCTTGTAGCCCTTGGCGTTTCCTCATGATTTCCTCCTTATGCGTTCTCATTCACTATTGGAACTACTGGCGGATCTGCGGGGTTTGGGGCTGTCATCATTACCTCCATGGAGACGAGTTGGTGTGGTTTCCCAGCGACAGGAGCCGTTGGAGGATCTGGCGCCAAGACGACGCGCTCAGGATATGTGCGCTCCATGCGCACCGTGACGTAGACCTGGTTCTCGCCGAACTTGATGAAGCGACCACCTCTAGGGAATGTCTTGGTCCTGAAGCAGCCCGCATTGTCGCTGACGAAGTTGAGCACTCCAAACCTCTGGATGAGGCCGGAGTAGACGCGCTCGCCGGTCTTGGCGATGATGTTGCCCGTCCGGATGAAGACTCCATCAAGCACCTGCTTCTGCCCCACGGTGGGCACCAACTGTCGTGGTGGTGGCACGACAGATGCCATGGGTAGGCTTAAGGTGGGGGCTGAATGGGTGCTTGTGGTCACCTGGGAGGGAGTGCACGGTCGAGCCATGCATGAAGAACAAGAAGAACTCTCCAGACTTAGCAATTCGATTGATACCCCAAATATTACAAGTGCTCCTTGAGCTTTATAAGCTAGAGTACACAGCACTAGTTCCCTACTTGGTCCAACCTCCCTCTACTTCTGCTATGCGCCCCCTTATATAGGCAGTGCTAGCTAGCTAATACCCCTTTGGGTTCTAGGGTTTACTATTTGGATCTTGGTCCCTACCATGTGGGCCAGGTCATGGGCTTGCTCTAAGCCCAGTGGCTCGGTCAATAAAGCTTGACAGCTAACGATCTTCTGGTACGCTGCTTCTTGTTCTTTTTGGCGTCATGCTGTTACTTTGTACGTCAGCGTATGCTTTGGGCGTCACCCGGATCCTTTTGTGTCACCCGGCGCCGCCCTTCTCTTTTGACCATGCTTTACCATGGTCCCTCCTGAACCTTACTCGGAAAGGTGCCACACGTCCTCCTTGACTTGGCCCTTCCTCGGTCGACTCGGCTCGTTGGTTCCTGCAAGGGTTACAGCTTTGTCCTATGTGGGCCGACATAGTTTGTATGTTGGCTTTCATGCTTATCTTACCTGTCCGTTCTTACCCGGCCTAGTTCTTTCTTTACTCGGACCCAACCCATCTGCGCTATGTTTCCCCTCTCGTGACCCTACCGGGGGTTATCCCCCCGACAACAAGTGAGGACAAAGTGCGTAGAAAAGACTAGTGTTGGTCTGTGGGGTTAGTCTAGAGATCCTATTGAGCTGCCAGAAGTGATAGCCGTCGGTCCGGAGTGACCGGGGGTGTTACAACACGACACCTGTCAGCGTGATACGTCGTAAACGTATCTAAATTTTTTGATGCTCCATGCTTGTTTTGTACCAACTTTGAGGCATTTTTATACATTTTCTGGAACTAACCTATTGACAACATGCCGCAGTGCCAATTGCCTGTTTTCTATTGTTTTTGGTTTCAAAAAAGCTAGTAAAGAAATATTCTCGGAATTAGACGAAATAAAAGCCGAAGTCAATATTTTTCCTGGCACAACACGGAGACCGAAGGGGAGACGAAGAAGAGCCACGAGGCGGCCACACCATAGGGTGGCGCGGGCCTACCCTAGGCCGCTCCAGCCCATGGTGTGGACCCCTCGAGGCTCCACCGACCTTGCCCTTTCGCCTATATATATGTCTCCTCGGGACATAAACCCTAATGCGGGCAGAAATTCACGAAAAGGTCCACAACGTCGCTGCCATTGAAGAGGAGATTCGAGGGGACAGAAGTCTCTGTTCCGGCACCCTGCTGGGACGAGGAATTGCCCCTGGTGCCATCTCCATCAACTCCACCACCATCTCTATCGCCGTTGCTGATTCCCATGATGAGGAGGGAGTAGATCTTCCTCGAGGATAAGGGCTCTACCGGTAGTTATGTGTTCATCTCTCTCTCTCTCTCTCTCTCTCTCTCTCTCTCTCTCTCTCTATGCGTGATCTTATTGTGATCATGAGCTTTGTAATCAAGTAGATTTACTATGCTACTCAAGTTCTTTAAATGTAATCTCAGGTTATCCCCACGTGTGTGAAGGTGACAGTGTGCATACCGTGTGGCACTTAGGCTAAAGATTACATAAATACTTATGTAATCTATGAAACCGTGGTGTTTGTTGGAACCATCTAGCGCTCAAGGTGATAGTGTGGGGTTATCTAGATGGGATATGCGAACTTTAAGGAGTGCTTTTGTAGCCCTACCATACATTAGAGTTGTCCAATCAGAGAGTAGTTCAGAGTAGAATAATGAAGAGAATATATTTATATGAGAGTGTCACTAGTGAAAGTAAGATCCCTAGGCCTTGCTTCTAAGCATTGAAACACCGTTTACAACTAGTCCTGCTACTTGTTTGCTTGTTTCCATCTTTATTTCAGACTACCTTTAGTCTCTTCCTCCCCGTCAAGCTCTTTTCTGGCTTTGTTGTCTTACAATCACCCATATTACTTGTATTTCACTATATCTTCGCCGAACTAGTGCACCTATACACCTGACAAGTGTATTGGGTGTGTTGGGGACACAAGAGACTTCTTCTATCTTGATTGCAGGGTTGCTTGATAGGGATACCTTTGACCACTTCCTCCCTGAGTTCGATAAACCTTGGGTAATCCAGTTAAGGGAAACTTGTTGCTATTCTACAAATCTCTACACTTGGAGGCCCAACACTGTCTACAAGAATAGAAGCGTGTGTAGACATCACAGCAGCGGCTCTTCATGCAGCAGCAAGACCGCGAGGACCATCCCTATCAACAGCATGCCCGATCCTAGCAAGTTGTTTGCTGATATGCCATCCCCAACTTCGACACAGGTATCAACCTATGTCCCTGGTCCCTGGTCTTTCTCAGAGTGCATGATCCAATGATACACTCATGCCTTGCAGGATCATCCCAGTCCTGGACTTGGTACCCAAGAAGATGCTATCTCTATTGACCAAGAGCCTTTGTTTGGGGACGAACTAGTCTGACAAACAAAAGGCGATATCCGAAGGACCATATCATACACATCTCAAAAGGACGAGATGCTTTGTAAGCATGGATGGAAATTGGGCAAGATCCAATAACTGGTGCCGAACAAAAGGGTGGGGCATTTTGGAACCGAATATGGAAGTACTTCCATGAGCAAAAACATTTCCGTGAGCATCCGTTTGAGAGTGCTCACTACAAGAACTCTCTTACAAAGTAGTGGGAATTAATCTATGAATAATGCACAAAGTTTTGTGCTTCTTATGACCATGTGAAGTCAAGGCTCGTGGGCGGCATTGGCATTGGAGACATGGTATGTTGCTACATAACCATATGTTTTCATTCATACGAGCATACATGTTGTAGCATTCAAACTTGAACTGGTTAGTTTAGGTGTGGAAAGTATTGGAGCACTTAAATACTTGCCATGAGATGAAAACTTTCACATTGTGATGGGGATGTGCCTACCGGGGTATACCCAGCAGGACGTTTCCGACTGGCCCAAGAACTGGCGAGTGGGCCTGCAAGACGGCGACTGGATCGAAGCCCGGCGTGGATCCAAGCGACTGGAAGCTGAAGGCCCAGGCGAGTAGATAGGCCCAGTCGGATTAGGTTAAACAAGTACCGAAGCCTTAACTGATTCGGTTGAGATATGTAAACCCTAGGGGAGGTGAGCCTATATAAACCTCCCTGCGGGGCGTGTAGAGATACGTTCCATCATACACCCAAGCGACTCGCCGCCTAGCCACCGAGCTCGCCCTTTGTACCACCTTCGTAATACAATCTAGAAGGAGTAGGTCTTTACCCTCCGGGGGGCCGAACCTGGGTAAATCCTTGTGTCTCCGCCCTCATCTCGCACCGCAGATGGCTGGCCACCCTTGCCCCTCGTTCTACTACTCGCTGCCGATTGCAGCATCTGCCGTGACCATTCCCATGACAGTGGCGCCCACCGTGGGGCCTGGCCGGTCTGGACGGTGTTCTGCGGCGAGATCCAATCTTCCCATCAACGAGACGGTCGCCACCGGCCGCATGATAGCGTTCGGCGAGATGCTCCAAATCTTGCCGAGCAGCTACATCCCGGCGGCGCGACCCGTCACGCATAGCGTGATCCTGCCGGTCGGCACGATCAACCTTTTCATCGGCCTCACCGACGTCATCGTCTCGGAGGACTCGGCTCGCATCCGCGAGTCGCCGCCACGCGATCGGCTCTCCGAGAGCCAGATCCGCACGATCCATCGCCTCGCCTCCGAGTACAACCCGGCCCATAGCAACGTGGCCGAAAACTCAGCAGCCGCAGAAGACGCGGCCCTCAACGACAATGCCGACTCGGCGACCCCGGCGTCACTCGCCGGATCCATCACCGCGGCTTCACCCGCGGGCTCCATCACCCAGGTCTCCAACATGGGAGACTTCGAGGACCCCTCCATCCTCGGGATCTTCGACTTCGACTCCGGGCCGGAAAACTCCCCCGACCTCCGCGACGGAACTGGTCGCCACGCCGTGACTTACATGGCGACCGGCACCGAGCCGCCGGAGGACCCCTTCTCCACCCCAATCCCTCCTAACGCCACGGCGACGGAGGTCGAGGAACTCCGCCTGAAACTGGCGGAGGCAGTGCGCAAGGAGCAAGCCGAGCGCGAAAAATTTCGCCTCGAGCAGGTGACAGCGCAGGAGCTATCGCGCTACCACTAGCAGCGGATCAGGTCGCGCCTGAACCCCACCGTTAAGGGGCGCGCCCTGAACTTCGACGACGAAAACGACCCGGCCCGCGTGGCCGAGCGCGCGATCTGCGAGAACGCGCCACCAGGAGGAAGCGCCCGGCCCCCGCCAGGGTCGACGGCGATGGGAGCCCCACCTCCACCCAACTGCACACCTCCCAGGGACCAGCCGCGGATAGTAGTCTCCTCACGGGAGCGAGACGCAAACGGCCTCCCACTGTTCTCCACCCCGATGGACAACCTCGTGGCGGGCCGAGTAGCAGCCGATAACATCACGGCCACCGGCGACGGCGCCCTATAGATCCAGTACGTCAGGGCCCTGCTCGCAAAGGCCGTCGAGCAGCAAAACGCGGGCGCCGACTCGTAGGGTCGAGTGTACTCGCGTTCTTAGGGAAGCAGAGCGGCCTCAAGCGGCCGCCCAATGGCGGCAAACACCCTCAACTGCCCGCCACCAGAGCCACTGCAGCTCCAACAACGACCTGCGAATGCGGCACTCTCCACCAATGACCCCAGACCAGCGACCAACTTCGTCGCCGCCAACGGTCAACCCATCGACGCCCGCACCCACATCATCAACAACCAAAGCTGGCGCGCACGCCAGCCCGACGACCTGCGACACACCCTAACCAATCGCCGCGACGGCGAGCCCATGGGGTCGCTCAATCGACTCGGCCCCAAGTGCTTCGAACCAATGATCCGAGGCGAGAAGTACCCGCCAAACTTCAAGGCGCCAAAGGAGATAGAAAAGTACGACCCCGCCGTCTGGATCGATACATACCTCATGGCGATGGGGATCGCAGGCCACACCGACCTGCTAGCCGCCCATTACCTCCCCCTGATGATGGAGGGGACATGCAGGCAGTGGATCAACACCCTCGCCTAGGACAGTATCGACTCCTGGGAGGAGGTGCGCGACGCCTTCGTCAGGCACTTCGAGTGCTCCTACACCCGCGCCACCACCATCGAGGACCTGGAGCGATGCGTCCAGGGACCCCGCGAGTTGACCCGCAACTGGGTCCAACGGTGGCAAGAACTCTGGTACAATGCGGTCGGCATCCACCCGGACACCACGATCCATTGCTTCAAGACCTCGTGCCGCTACGAGCCCCTGGTCGCCAAGCTCAAACGACACTCTCGCACATTCGACAACATACCGGAAACCGACGACGGGGTCGGGAGGTCAACGCCGCACGAGCGGCAACGACAGCGGATGACGGTCCGACCTACGCTACAGCAACACTCGCCTCACCGGCAAGCGCCGCAGTGACGGGCGAGTCGACTTCGTCGCCAACGCCGGGCACGCACAACGCGAGCCCAAGAGCTTCCGCCGCGACGGAGGACAACGCTGCGACGGCGGCAACTACAAGGCCAAGCCAAGGTTCGACCCTGCGGCCCTCCTTAACCAACCTTGTGCGTTTCATAGCAGGGAAGGGAAGCCCGCAACACACACAACCACCGACTGCCACACCCTCAGGGAGATCGAGAAGGCACGGCGAGCACGGGAGGACCCCGACAACGACCCGCCAAACGGCGGAAAATTCGGCAAAGTGGCCGGCTCGCTCCACACCTTCACAGGCTTCAACACGAAGCGCGAGAAGAAGGTCATCGCCCGCGCCGTCGCCGTCAACGTGGTGGATCAGGTGGAAGTTCCCCAGTTCCTCAACTGGCCGGATCAGCCCATCACCTGGAGTCGCCAGGACCACTCGCCACGTATTCACTACAAGGAATGTGTTATTCTATGACCTTCTAATAGTGACCGTGAACAAAATCGTCATAGAGTTATGACGATTTTGCATGAGATGGTCGTAAGCAGTTCAAGAGGACCTATACCCTGGAAAATTACGACGATTTTGCCAAAAATCGTCATAGTTACTTTAGATGAAATCGTCATAATTTGATGGAAGCAGCCTATGGTGTTACTTGTAGCTCACTATGACGATTTTAAATCGTCATATTGTCCAAATTAGCATAAATTGACATGAGTTGTCTGCCACCTCATCATTTACGCCTACGTGTCATTTTTATGCGTCAATTTTTGGCTATGTGACAATCCACGTGTCTGCTTTAGAGCGTTGCCAATTAAGCAGGAAAAAAAGGAGGTGCGGGGTTCGAACCCGCAACCAATTTCTCTATCCCACTAAGGAGGACTAGAACCACTGAGCCACGATGGCATTTGTGCTTTCATCCCACGCTACAAATTTATGAATATGGCCATGTTCAGTTGAGCATTGTCAATTAATAGAGCAAAAAGGGGTGGAACGGGGGTTCGAACCCGCAACGCCCAGCTAGGTCCGATGGTGGTTAACCACCAGGCCACTAGTCAGTTTGTGTCAAGGAATGGAGCTCGCCCTTTTTAAACAACGTTTTCTTTGTTGGGCCTGGGCCAAGGAGACACGAGGCCTCCTGTTTTTCTCCACCTATTTTTTTATCTTTTCCTTATACGACTGATGGGCTTGTGGTTTGTTGGGCTCGCATTTTCTTTTAGTTGGTGGTCCAGTTTTAGTCCTAGGTCGATGTGTTGGTCTATTCAGAAAGTTTTTTTCTTTTTCCTATTTTGTTAATTCTTTTGTATCTTTTTCAATAAAAATCCAAAATAATTGATTTTTGGCTCTAAATTTTTATAAAAATCAGTAGATCCTCTTAGGGTGTTAATTATGAATATTTATTTATTTTAAAATAGTGGATTTCATTTGGTGGTTGCTTCACAATATGCCCCGTTTTATGTACTCGGGAAATGGAAAATGCTTTTCTTGTGCGACGAAAAGAAAAAATTTGTCTCAAAATGCATTGGATCTCTAAAGAAATAGCATATTGTGAGTCTAAAAATAATTTTTGCCAAAAATCATGAGCATCGGATCATGTACCTGTAGTTCAAACCGGACCCACTTCCTACCGATTCGGTAGGAATTTGTCTTTTTCGCCAGGGGTGAACGGAAAGGTTTGAGATACCCCGGTTGGGACATTGTCCATTTAAGGTGGTCTAATATTTTTACAAAATGTGGTGGTACCATTCTAAAACTGTCGTTTGGTGGTTGCTTCACAAAACACCCCATTTTTGGGCGCTCGGAAAATGGAAAATGGATTTTCCGTGCGTCGAAAAGGAAAACTTTCTCCTGCAACATTGTTCTCCATGCCATGATACATATGTGTGAACAATATGGGCACATTATCATAAACTATGCCCTGATTCTAGCCATAACATTGGTCATTTGACCCGAAAGCCACGAAACCTCGAACATGATAGGTCATTTTGTGAATGGTTTTTGAGACATACTCAATTTAGCAAGTTTGGTATTTTTACTTGCAATTATGTCACATAATAAGACACCACGCGAAGGATTTGCGTTGATCGGACCGTTTTTTATTTTTTTATGCCCGTTTCAAACTATGGTCAAAACCGCGGACACGAAGGTTCTTAGCTCGGGGCTGAGCCTCGCTGAACTTTCGTTGGATCCCTGAAGAAACATGATATTGTGAGTCTAAAAATAATTTTTGCCAAAAATCATGAGCATCGGATCATGTACCTGTAGTTCAAACCGGACCCACTTCCTACCGATTCAGCAGGAATTTGTCTTTTTCGCCAAGGGTGAACGGAAAGGTTTGAGATACCCCGGTTGGGACATTGTCCATGTAAGGTGGTCTAATATTTCTACAAAATGTGGCGATACCATTCTAAAACTGTCATTTGGTGGTTGCTTCACAAAACGCCCCGTTTTTTGCGTTCGAAAAATAGAAAATGGATTTTCCGTGCGTCGAAAAGGAAAACTTTCTCCTGCAACATTGTTCTCCATACCATGATACATATGTGTGCATAATACGGGCACATTATCACAAACTATGCCCTGATTCTAGCCATAACATTGGTCATTTGACCCGAAAGCCACGAAACCTCGAACATGATAGGTCATTTTGTGAAGGGTTTTTCGAGACATACTCAATTTACCAAGTTTGGTATTTTTCCTTGCAAATATGTCACATAATAAGACACCACGCGAAGGATTTGCGTTGATCGGACCGTTTTTTATTTTTTATTCCCGTTTCAAACTATGGTCAAAACGGCGAGCACGAAGGTTCTTAGCTAGGGGCTGAGCCTCGCTGAACTTGCGTTGGATCTCTGAAGAAACATGATATTGTGAGCCTAAAAATGATTTTTTCCAAAAATCATGAGCATCGGATCATGTACCTGTAGTTCAAACCGGACCCACTTCCTACCGATTCGGCAGGAATTTGTCTTTTTGGCCAGGGGTGAACGGAAAGGTTTGAGATACCCCAGTTGGGACATTGTCCATGTAAGGTGGTCTAATATTTCTACAAAATGTGGCGATACCATTCTAAAACTGTCATTTGGTGGTTGCTTCACAAAACGCCCCGTTTTTTGCGTTCGGAAAATAGAAAATGGATTTTCCGTGCGTCGAAAAGGAAAACTTTCTCCTGCAACATTGTTCTCCATACCATGATACATATGTGTGCATAATACGGGCACATTATCACAAACTATGCCCTGATTCTAGCCATAACATTGGTCATTTGACCCGAAAGCCACGAAACCTCGAACATGATAGGTCATTTTGTGAAGGGTTTTTCGAGACATACTCAATTTACCAAGTTTGGTATTTTTCCTTGCAAATATGTCACATAATAAGACACCACGCGAAGGATTTGCGTTGATCGGACCGTTTTTTATTTTTTATTCCCGTTTCAAACTATGGTCAAAACGGCGAGCACGAAGGTTCTTAGCTAGGAGCTGAGCCTCGCTGAACTTGCGTTGGATCTCTGAAGAAACATGATATTGTGAGCCTAAAAATGATTTTTTTCCAAAAATCATGAGCATCGGATCATGTACCTGTAGTTCAAACCGGACCCACTTCCTACCGATTCGGCAGGAATTTGTCTTTTTCGCCAGGGGTGAACGGAAAGGTTTGAGATACCCCGGTTGGGACATTGTCCATGTAAGGTGGTCTAATATTTCTACAAAATGTGGCGATACCATTCTAAAACTGTCATTTGGTGGTTGCTTCACAAAACGCCCCGTTTTTTGCGTTCGGAAAATAGAAAATGGATTTTCCGTGCGTCGAAAAGGAAAACTTTCTCCTGCAACATTGTTCTCCATACCATGATACATATGTGTGCATAATACGGGCACATTATCACAAACTATGCCCTGATTCTAGCCATAACATTGGTCATTTGACCCGAAAGCCACGAAACCTCGAACATGATAGGTCATTTTGTGATGGGTTTTTCGAGACATACTCAATTTACCAAGTTTGGTATTTTTCCTTGCAAATATGTCACATAATAAGACACCACACGAAGGATTTGCGTTGATCGGACCGTTTTTTATTTTTTTATGCCCGTTTCAAACTATGGTCAAAACCGCGGACACGAAGGTTCTTAGCTCGGGGCTAAGCCTCGCTAAACTTGCATTGGATCTATGATGAAACAGCATATTGTGAGTCTAAAAATGATTTTTACCAAAAATCATGAGCATCGGATCATGTACCTGTAGTTCAAACCGGACCCACTTCCTACCTATTCGGCAGGAATTTGTCTTTTTTGCCAGGGGTGAACGGAAAGGTTTGAGATACCCCGGTTCGGAGATTGTCCATGTAAGGTGGTCTAATATTTTTACAAAATGTGGTGGTACCATTCTAAAACTGTCATTTGGTGGTTGCTTCACAAAACGCCCTGTTTTTTGTGCTCGGAAAATGGAAAATGGTCAAAACGGCAGGCATGATCTGGTCCACATGCAATATATCCGGTGTTTCTAGGCATGCAATATATCCGGTGCATGCAAACAATGGAAAATTTAACGTGCATGCAATATATCACAATTCAAACAATGGTCAAAACGGCAGGCATGAATGTTCTTAGCTAGGTCGTTTGCAACCAATCAGATCGCAGTAAACAATCTCCCATGGATCCTCCATCTTGGCATGATCTGGTCCGTTCAACACCCATCCAACGCGTAGTGGATCACTAGAAGAAGCACACTCACGCCCATCCAACGCACGCACGCGACCGACCATACCCTGCCTCCAAAGTCCAAACCCTAGCGCCCTCCTTCATCCATGCCTCCGCCGCCACTTCCTTCCTGTCCAGCCGCCGTTCCTCCCACCTCTCACGCGTCTCTATCCACTCTCCTCGCCTCGCGGTCGTGCTAGGCCGGCCTCCAGTTCCCCTAGTGCTCCCAGGAGAGACCGCCGGGCCTCACCAACCCTAGCCCGCACCCGCAGACCGCTCTCTCCACTCCTTTCCTCTCCTCTCACCCACCCGCCGCCTCCACCCCATCTAGATCGAGGCGCCACGCTTCTCGTCCTCGCCGTGCTTCGATCCGCCCCGACCTGCTCTGCCGAATCAAGCCTTCCGTCGTCGTTCGTGCAGCCGCCATGTCCTCCGCTACCGCCGTCGCCCCCTCCATCGCGGCCCCGATCGGGCACTTCGTGCTCATCAAGATCCGCCCGGAGGCCGCGTCCTCGGGCGCCGACGCCGCCATGGTCTCCTCGCTCCAGGCGCTCTCCACGCTCGTCCCGGTAGTCTCCTACATAAACGCGGGCCCCGTGCTCCGTCTCCGCTCCCGGGCCGCCGAGGCGCCGGGCCCTGTGCTCCGCCTCCGTCCCCCGTCGCCCCAGGCTCCGCCATGCGCCTCACCCTGGAGACGGAAGGGCTAGAAGTCGCGCAGCTCATGGAGAAGGTGGCCGCGGATGACATGTCACTCAGCATCGTCAACCTCGAGGTCCTCTCCAAGGCCGGAACCCCACAGGACCGAATCAACGCCGGTACGCTGCAGCTCCCTTTTCCTCTCTCTCCCCTGTTCCTCGCTCACCTAGGAGTATTAGCTAGCTTGCTTAGCTGCTGACGCCTTTGTTGTTGTGTGCTGATTGCTCGCAGCCAGGATCATGCCCGTCGTCAAGAACAAGCACCTGCTGCTCTGCACGCTCCTCATCGGAAACTCCCTCGCCATGGAGGTATGCTTCGTGTACACACCCGCCTGTCCAATCATCTATTTCCCCTGATTCATGGAGGTTGTTGTGGGCTCGACTGCTGTAATCTATCACCCCAGCTAGCTACCTGATTTGGTGCATGTAATCTGTCGCAGATCATGCCGCAGGCCATCTGGTCGTGCTACGGCCTCAACATGGGGGCCAAGGCCACGCCCATAGTCCGGGTACTCCTCTTCCTCTTCTTCCGCCGTGCGCCTCACCCTGGCGATGGAAGGGCTGGAAGGTTGAGCTTCTGAGGTGTTCCATGTTTAGGTTTGGTTTGAGTGTGTTGGCCTTCCTGTTGCTTGCTTGGTTAGGTATAATTACTGGGTACAGTTAGTGTGTTGCCTATTTAGTGTGTTGCTTGTAAAAGATAATGATATACTATTATCATGTAGAGGTCAAAATTGGTAATGTTTTTTAGTTTCAGGTTGGTCTAATGTACAGAATTAATACATGACCTTGTTGCTGTCCTCTTGGAGCTTATACTCATGTTCCTGGTATATGCTCAGTTTGGTTCTTGCACTATTATTTAGATAAGATAGTACTGATCTATCATTTTAGCTGATTACCATGCTTCACTTAGCACTATATTGTGGTACACATGTTTGGTAAAAATAAGTAGTCGTGCAAGTCAGATATCACTTTTGCTGTCACTTTTGTAGAAGATTACTGACCCCATGAACCCATGTTCAACTTGTGTGGTTTTGGTCTTTGAACCAATACCCATTGATCTATTCATGTCTTCTTTTGCTTTTAGTTTATCAAAATGAATGCCTCTCTGTTACACTCTGATTCTTTTTGCTCTCTCTCTCTTGCTTGTTAGTTCCAATGGGACATGGTGTGTCTACATACTGGACTGCTGAAATGACCAACACAGTATGCTGGAATGCTGGACTGGCTCGAGTATGGTAATGTGCTGTCATACTTCATGATTTCTTACACAGGGATCCAGCCCTCGGATATGTGCATGTTTGTTTTGCCTGAGTAGATAGCATAAAATGGGTACACTATAGATAGCATAAACATGTCACTTGCTGAAGATCTTTATTCTATTTGTTCTATCATGCTCATGTAAGGTAGACATGTTATGTTGGAGCTATAAATTACTTTTCCTGATCCTAAATTTGGCTTGCTGTAATCTACAATGTCTCAATATTTGTGATTTGTTCCCTGATTGTCACAGGTTTCTTAGCACAGTGTTGGAATCAAGTCTGTACTTTCACCAATTTCTTCTTGGTCACATTACTGTAGTTGATGTAGGCATGTATATGCCAGTGTAGGATGTTGTTTTATTAGGTGATGTGTTCTAAGTCTGGAACATCGGCGTGATTATATAGAGCCGCAGTCCTGCATGATTTTCGAAGCTATTGTGCTTAATGTCAGTTTTCCAAAGCTAATGTGCTACTCTGGTTTCTACTTTGTTTGTATGTTGTTGTTTTGAATTTGTGGTGGGTTCTTACAACTGTATCCACTGGTTTAAATTCTGCCACCTCCATAGCTTTAGATTGAATAGTTGATGTTGTACATGCTTATTTTTGCGTTTGCTCTTATGCCGATGGTATTCATTTATATGCCTAACCTTTTGCTTACTATTTTGTTTGAGTTGCAGGAGAAGGCTCGCTAGTCTTCACAACACCAAGGCTGAGAGTACATCGACGAGAACATCAAGGCCACAAGCTGAAGTTCCTGAAGAAGTTCGAGAGTATCATCAGAGTAGCTAGCGTTTATACTTTATGAGAGTTTTGTTTGTAGATTTGGGGTGTCCAAGATTTTTTGGTTGAACTAGTAGTGATGTGAACTAGAGTGGAATTTCACGTGTTCAATCTGTTCGACTGTCATATTGTTGTAATGAATTGATTTTGACATTTATTTAAATATTGTCATGCTTTTATCTCACGTTAGATTGTTATATTGGATATTAATTAATTAGCTATATGAAGAATCTAAAAACTAGAGCCCAATTTCTATAGGAAACTAACAATTGAGACCCATTTGATAAAAAGGCCGAAATTAGAAAATGATTGGATTGTAAGAAGGCCAAGGCCTAGAAAATAAATAAGGCTTAAATATTAAAAACTGCCAAAATTACTGGGCTGAGCCCATATAAGCGACCAAATTGGACTGGGCTGAATTCGATTTAAGACAGTTTAATTTCGTCATAATTTTGCCACGTAGGATGGGCCACGTAGGATCTGACTTGGCCAGGCTAGATGGCCCGTGACGATATTGGATCGTCATAGATGTTATGACGATCCAATATCGTCATAGAAGGTTATGACGATTTTACCAAAAACGTCGTTATAGTTCATTTGCGACGCTCAGCTTTCGACGATCTCAAAATCGTCATAAAATCGTCATAAATAGACTACTATGACGATTTTGTGACGAAAATGGAGGGTCATATATAGCCAGATTCCTTGTAGTGATTGAGTACCCAGGCCGAGTCGCCCTGGTGGTCAAGCCTAAGGTCGGCGACTACTGGCTCCCCAAGACATTGATGGACGGCGGCAGCTCCATCAACATCCTGTACCTGGACACCTTCAGGCGGCTGCGGCTCCCGCAGTCGATGATCGAGACAACCCACACCACGTTCCATGGCATCGTCCCTGGTCGGAAGGCGTACCCGATCGGCAAGGTCACGCTGCCAGTCACCTTCGGCACGCCAACAAACTTCCGCACCGAGGGGATCGTTTTCGAGCTGGTGCCCTTCGACAGCCCCTACCACTGCATCCTAGGGCGCCAGGCATTCGCCAAGTTCATGGCAGCGCCACACTACGCGTACAACGCGATGAAGCTCCCCGGGCCGTGCGGCGTCATCACCATCAACAGCGACCCCGACATGGCCGCCGAGTGCGAGGCCAAAGGAGCCGAACTCGCCGATGCCGTCATCGCGGCAGAAACCAACCACGCCGATGAGCTCGCCAAGTACGCGAGCGGGGTCAACAACGACAACCCCACCATACTCAAGAAGCCCAACTATGAGGGCACAAACACCTCAACCTTCGAGGCAACGACGCACACCCGCACCGTCGAGCTTGTCCCAGGCGACTCCAGCCAGACGGTGACGATCGGGACGGGCATGAGCCCAGCCTAGGAAGGCGCGCTCATCGAGTTCCTCCGTGAGAACAGGGACGTCTTCGCATGGAAGCCCTCTGACATGCCTGGTGTCCCTAGGGAGCTCGCTGAGCACAAGCTAAACGCCGACCCCAAAGTGCGACCCGTCAAACAGTCGCTGCGGCCCTTCAATGAAGAGCGTCGCCGAGCCATCGCCGAGGAGGTGCAGCGTCTACTCGCTGCAGGCTTCATCCGGCCAATCAAGTACTCCAAGTGGCTGGCAAACCCAGTCCTGGTCGAGAAGAAGAACGGGACCTGGAGGATGTGTATCGACTACACAAACTTGAACAGCGCCTGCCCAAAGGAGCAGTTCGTCCTCCCGTGGATCGACCAAATAATCGATTCCACCGCGGGCTAGGAGTCGCTATGTTTTCTCGACGCCTACTCCGGGTACAACTAGATCAAAATGGCTGTCGAGGACGAGGAGAAGACGGCGTTCATCACGCCATTCAGAGCCTTCTGCTACACCGCCATGACCTTCGGCCTCAAGAACGCCGGGGCGACCTACCAGCGGTGCATGCAAGAGTGCCTCGCGAGCCAAATTGGCCGCAACATCCACGTCTACATCGATGACGTGGTCGTGAAGTCCGCTCGCCAGGGCGACCTACTCGCCGACCTGGCGGAAACATTCGCCAACTTGAGAAAATACAAGATAAAGCTTAACCCAGGCAAATGCACCTTCGGTGTACCAGCAGGACAACTACAGGGGTACGTCGTCTCCAAGCGAGGGATCGAGGCGAACCCCACCAAGATCGACACGATCTCCTGACTCGGCAAACCCGAGTGCCTACGCGACGTCCAGAAGCTGGCCGGGCGAGTAGCGGCTCTCAGTTGCTTCATCCCTCGCCTGGGTGAAAAGGCGATTCCCCTATACCGCCTGATGCGCAAGAACCCCACCTTCCAGTGGGACAAGGAGGCGGATTGTAGAGGTTCCAATCTTTAATAAGATAGAGCCCCCTGTGTTTACAATGCTAGTCCCTGGATCAATAGCTAGCATCCACAGTTAAGATGTAATATCAAGATACAAAGGTCATAACATAACTTTATAACCAGGAATAACATAATTTTATTACATCATACATAGCTCATTTGGCTATTACATTACATTGCAGCGGAATAACTATAGTCATGGGGTCCTTCATCTTCAAAGTGCCACAGGCAGATGTTGGTTGTAGACTTTGTAATCCTAATCAAACAATCTTCACTAAAATCAATCAAGACCTGCAACATTACAAGTTACAGCCACAAGGGTCAATACATTTGAATTGTATTGGCAAGATTCACTAATATGTATATTGTGAGTGGATCCTATCAATACATGCATATTTGGCTAAGTAGAGTTTAAGGCTCTTTTGCATAAAGCAAAATTTATCCTATCTTTTCAAAATGGTTTTGGTCCTTTGTCAAATCTCCTTTTTCCAAGTTCCTTGAACTCCTTGGTAGAAACTCAAGTGTTCAAGTCCTTGTCAAAAATCCCTTGAGCTACTTGGTAACCCCAAGTGCAACAAGTTTTATAAAAATCTCATGAGTTCCTTGGTAACCCCAAGTGTTCATGTTTTCAACAAAATCTCTTGAGTTCCTTGGTAACCCCAAGTACATCAAGCTTTAAGCAAAATCTCTTGAGCACCTTGGTAACCCCAAGTGCATCAAGCTTAACAAAATCTCTTTGAATTCCTTGGTACCCCCAAGTGCATCAAGTTTTTATTTTAGAAGTTGGAATGTCGAGATCTCCCATAGTTCAAACTTTAGTTGCTCAGTATTGTCCATAACCGGGGACACGGCTAAGTACTTAGATTTTATTAACTTCTGCAGAAGGAGTACACTTTACCCACATGTCACAATCCCATCCTTTTGCCACCAGTGGCCTACTGGATTAGTGCTCACCAAGATGGAGTACTGGCAGATTGAGAATGTGACGAAGTCTCTCCAAAGGGTCCTCCCATACACCATTGCTAGCTTGCCTTCAGCACCCATGAAGCATTCCAGATCCCCATGTCCAGTTAACTGAAGACAGTGCATGGGTCTTCCCAATGTAGTTGACTAAGCCAGAGCCATAATAGCATGTGGTTGCACACGAAAGCCACAATTGGAGAAACATGTTCAATCTCTAAGTTTCCTAGGTGGTTTTCTTTTGGAGAACAACACAAAGTGATTCCCATAAACATGGTTCCTTTTGTTGACACCTTCTCCAAAACTTAAAGTATCCTCCACCTAGGTGGTTCATTGAGTCCTTGTTTTATTATGTAAAACACAAGTCCTTTTCTCAACCTTTGTAAAATCTCCACATGTATCTCTTTTCAAAATATAGCATGGCTAAGCATGTACAACTACTAAGTTATTTCTAAGGAATGTATAGGGTATCCTATTAGGATTTAGCATAGCATAAGTATAAATCATTTTCATGCATGTTTCAAAATCCACTAAGTATAATGAAAATAGTAGGACTTTTGATGATAGTGTCACTTGCCTTTTTGGTAGGGAATGATGGTTCACTCCTTGATCTTGCTAGTCTCACACTTCTCTAACTTCACTACAAGTCAATCAAGCAAACACACAAAATCAACTAACCATTCCAAATCAAAGTCAAACAAACAATTTCACACACACAAAGTAATGGATTCTAAGTCATGCATGGGAACATGTTTAAGATGGTTTTATTTGCAAGGATGGTCTCCACTAGGCTTCTAAACTTTGTAAGGTCCAAATTGGTCATTTACCAAAATGGCAAAGTCATTTGCAAAAAGGGTTTTGTCCATAAACCATTTTCAAATCCTTTCATCATGTTATGTGGTGAAAAGCATTTCTTCCAATGCCACAACCTTAAGTGGTTTCACCAAACAAGTTGTTGTTTCTCAAAACTTGGTGTTTATGGTCAGTAGGTTTGGTCCAAAACATTTTCTCCAAAGTTTTACTCAAAATCATTTTCATAAACAAAACAATAGTTTTATTTAGCTAGAAATGGAATAAACCAATTAATCCCTTCTAAACTTTTCCAAATCCATTTTCCAAATCATGGGTTGGTTCCTAGGGTCAGTAAGTTCACAACAAACCATTTTGCAAAAGTTTTAATCCAAAAATCATTTTAAACAATTTTTCAAATCTAAACAAGCACACAAAAGAATCTGCAAAAACAAGTAAATTAACAGATACTATTTGCTAAACCAAGGGCATGGTTGGCTAGGGCTTGCTCTCCTGAATCCAACGACATAAAATTTGAAATTTTTGGACGTGTGGATCCAAAGTTACAAGGGTTTGAAAATTATATCTCAATCAGATTTCAAATTTGTTTTTAAACAGACCTGGCCACGCGTCACGTTCTGGTTGGGTGGTACCGTTTCGGCCGGATCACGCGCTGTAGCCATTGGATCTAATCAGATCGTGCGGCACAGGACGCGTACCTCTTCGCGGTTAAGTGATCTAATCCTGCTCGCTCACTCTAGATCCTACGGTACTGATTCGTTTGACCAAAAGTGAGCGGCGCCGACGGTGGCTAGCGGCGGCGACGGTCAGGCAGTGGCGGCGCTGGTGAAACAGGACGCTAGAAGAGAGGGAAGTATGCTCACCGTGATCGTAGGGATACGGAGATGCTCAACGTATGGTCGGCTCGGCAAGGGGCGCACGGGGTCTGCAGTAATTGCTCGCCGGAGTAAAGAACGGCGTCGGGTGGTTCTGTCCACGGTCGAAGGCGACGTTGTAGATCGCCCTAGGACAAGACAGGGGCATGGTTAAGTGCGGGAGGTCACGGAGAAGACACGTGCATGAACGAGAAGGCGCGGGGCGGTCGGAATCTACTTGGGTGCTTGTCGGAGTTGAAGACAGACGCGACGGCGTTCGGAAGCTTGTCGTAGCCGGTGTTCTGGGACGCCCGTGGTCGAATGGGTGGTACGGGGAGGAGTGTCTGGGAGTGGGGAGTCTGCTAGCGTGCTCAGGGAGGCAAGGGGTGGTGGAACTTTGTCGGAATCGTCACCGAGGTGTCGTCGGAACAGAGGGAGTGCTGGGCCAAATTGTGGCAGCCTCGGGGCGGAGAAGGAGTGGCGACAAAGGGGAAAGGAGGAGAAGACGCAGGCGCTTAATAGCGTGCAGTCACGGCGAGGTTTAAGGCGCGTCATCAATGCGTATTCAAGCCGCGACATCAACGGCAGAAACGGCCGGCGCGGTCGTCGCGAGGAAGAAGGAGGAGTGGGAAACTGGGGTCTGCTGGTCAGTGGGAAAAGAGTGAGGGAAGGGTCCACCGGTCAGTCTCTTTGCGGGTCTGTTAATAGGTGTGAACCGTTTTCTTTCGGGAAGGAGAGCTGGGCTGGTTCTGGGCTTCTTGGGCTGGCTTAGTTGGGTCAGGTCCAAATCTTATTTTTTTTCTGTTTTGAACCTTTTTCTTTTTCCAATACTATTTTCTGTTTTGAAAATCCAAACAATCAAATCACACTTAAATCAATTCAAACAATCAACAAACTTTTGCAACTATGAATTTGGTTCTGTTTTGTCACATAACCAGAATTCCAAAATATAATAATAATTTTTATTCTTTTTAGGATCCATTCTTTAATTAAATAAAATGGATCTTAGTTATTTAATAAAATAGGGTTTGATTTAATTAATAAAATCTCCATTTGAAATCCAAATATTTTCAAACCCAAATCAGTAGGTTTTATTTGGAAATAATGAATACTTGGAAACTTGTTTAAACCAAATAACCTTTTATTTTAGGGTCCATTATTAATTAAATATAATAGACTTTCATTATTAAATCAAATAGGATTTGTTTTATTAAGATATTTATTTTGAAAAATAAAGTCAAAACACTTCAGTAGGTTTTATTTGAGAATATAAAATATTTGGAAAACTTATTTAAAATAATTTAATAAGTTTGATGTTTCATTTGAAATGGTAAAACCTTTTATTTAAATAAAATTGGATATTAAATCCTTATTAATTTATTTAAATAAACCTTTGCTAATTTTTATCCAAAATAAAATGTTTTATTTCCAAAGTTTGGCCAAGGTTTAATTTGGCTTTATAAAATAATCTTTATTTATGAATTCCCCTTTTCTTTTTAAAACCAAATCTTTTATTAAAAGATCCAAAATAATAATTCCAAAATATTTTTGTTTCCTTTAATAAATGTTTATCCTTATAAATCCCTTTTAGGATTTATTTGATTCAAATTGATTTGAAGTTCCAATTAAATTTCAAAAAGTTTCTTCTGGCCCTGAAAATCAAACAAAGTTTTATTTTATTCATTTATTTTTCACATTACAAGATTTGGAAAATCTTGGGATGTGACAGGCTACCACCCTTAAAATAAATCTCGTCCCAAGATTTGGGAAGGATAGGGTTACAGCAGGTTCAAAATAACTAGGGTACTACCACCCTTAAAATTTTCAAACAAAGATTACATATTGTCCTTCTTGGGATCCTGGAAAAACTTCTCTAAACAAACTTTTGCATTGTGTCCTTTGTTTCCATACTTGACTCATGGGCCAAGGTTGAGTTTCTCCATAGGCTTGTTCAACTTGTTCTTCATCTTTTCTGGACAGTTGCTTGCATAATGTCCTGGTTCCTTGCAATTGAAACAGTGGATGTCCTTGAGTTCTTTACGTGGCTCTTGTGGACAAGTTGCTACATAATGGCCTAGCTCTCTGCAGTTGTTGCACACTACTTGGCCAATCTCTTTATTCTTCGGGTTCTTTGGGCATTCACCAGAATAGTGTCCCATTTCCTTACACTGATGACATTGCACTTGGCTTTTGTCTATCTTTTGCTTCTTGGTTTTGTTTGATCCTTTGAATTGGGTTGTCTTGTTTGGAGGTATAAGTGGTCCTTTTACTTTGCCATCAACATTCTTGGCATACTTGGATCCTTCTTGTTTCCTTTGTTCAACAATGGCATAGATGGGGCATTGGATAGGAACATGATTGTTTCCTTCACACAAATAACAAGTAGCTTGAGAGGTGGGACATTGTCCAACGGGATGATTTTCTTCACAGTTAGGGCATTGACCTTCATGCTCCTTGGAAGTATGATCCTTGTCTCCACAAATAATGCAAGCTGGTGCTCCATCTAGAACAATATTTCTGTCATCCTTGTTGTCATAGACTCTTTTGGGATAGCTTTCTTCCATGTTGATCATTTGATTAGTTATCTTAAGCATCAGTTGGGCTTGTTCCTCCAAAAACTTTTGCAGTGTTGGATCTTTATCACTATTGTTGGCTATGAACTGAGCTATCAGTTGGTTTAACTGGTTCTGGGTTGCTATGAGCTCTTTCATGCTGTCCTCTTGGTTGGTGTTGGTGTCATCAACCTTGATGTTGGAGTCTCTTAGTGTAGTCATCTGTTTGGGTTGAAGGGAGATTAGAATAGGCAGGATATTTCTAAGGACTCAATTCTAATCACACACCTCACAATTCACACAAGAAATGTGCATGCAATCACAAACCAAAAATTTCACTCAAACAAGGTTCAAGCACATACGTAGTCAACAAAATATTTTTGTTACACCACATAAATTGGTGGTTTTGTCTTAACTAAAATATGGTGGTCCATCTATATGGTTCACTTGTGGTCTTTCCTTCCTTTATGATTCTTCTTGTATGAGATCATGGTTTCCTTGAGATAAGCTCTTAGTTGCAAGACTTCAAAGTTGTTGATGGCTCCTTCTTATTTTGCATTCCCTCAGTTTCTAATTCTTGAGTAAGACTTCCTTGTTTCACTTGTAGTCCTTAGTGGTTTCCAAGTTGGAAGTCCTTGGGGAATATGCTGAAGATGTTGAAGTCATTAGAGTTGAAGAAGTTGAAGTCATTAGAGTTGAAGAAGTTGAAGAAGTCCTTTGCACATGGTGTAGTCTTTGGCCATGGGTAGGTTTTCCATCAAGTTAAAATAGTAGAGAAGTAGAGTTGAAACCAAAATAGTTGAGGAAAGAGTTTACAAGTGTTTTTGTAAATAAGTTTTTGGAACAAAAGTAACTCCTATTTTTCTAAGGGTTTTTGTCCAGTCCTAGGTTTACAAATCCTACAGGCAACACAATGCTCTGATACCATCTATAGAGGTTTCAATCTTTAATAAGATAGAGCCCCCTGTGTTTACAATGCTAGTCCCTGAATCAATAGCTAGCATCCACAGTTAAGATGTAATATCAAGATACAAAGGTCATAACATAACTTTATAACCAGGAATAACATAATTTTATTACATCATACATAGCTCATTTGGCTATTACATTACATTGCAGCGGAATAACTATAGTCATGGGGTCCTTCATCTTCAAAGTGCCACAGGCAGATGTTGGTTGTAGACTTTGTAATCCTAATCAAACAATCTTCACTAAAATCAATCAAGACCTGCAACATTACAAGTTACAGCCACAAGGGTCAATACATTTGAATTGTATTGGCAAGATTCACTAATATGTATATTGTGAGTGGATCCTATCAATACATGCATATTTGGCTAAGTAGAGTTTAAGGCTCTTTTGCATAAAGCAAAATTTATCCTATCTTTTCAAAATGGTTTTGGTCCTTTGTCAAATCTCCTTTTTCCAAGTTCCTTGAACTCCTTGGTAGAAACTCAAGTGTTCAAGTCCTTGTCAAAAATCACTTGAGCTACTTGGTAACCCCAAGTGCAACAAGTTTTATAAAAATCTCATGAGTTCCTTGGTAACCCCAAGTGTTCATGTTTTCAACAAAATCTCTTGAGTTCCTTGGTAACCCCAAGTACATCAAGCTTTAAGCAAAATCTCTTGAGCACCTTGGTAACCCCAAGTGCATCAAACTTAAAAAAATCTCTTTGAATTCCTTGGTACCCCCAAGTGCATCAAGTTTTTATTTTAGAAGTTGGAATGTCGAGATCTCCCATAGTTCAAACTTTAGTTGCTCAGTATTGTCCATAACCGGGGACACGGCTAAGTACTTAGATTTTATTAACTTCTGCAGAAGGAGTACACTTTACCCACATGTCACAATCCCATCCTTTTGCCACCAGTGGCCTACTGGATTAGTGCTCACCAAGATGGAGTACTGGCAGATTGAGAATGTGACGAAGTCTTTCCAAAGGGTCCTCCCATACACCATTGC
Source organism: Avena sativa (assembly GCA_916181665.1). Lineage (NCBI taxonomy): Eukaryota > Viridiplantae > Streptophyta > Magnoliopsida > Poales > Poaceae > Avena > Avena sativa. The sequence goes on along the minus strand of OV702280.1, from coordinate 343,090,132 downwards.
TAGCTTGCCTTTAGCACCCATGAAGCATTCCAGATCCCCATGTCCAGTTAACTGAAGAGAGTGCATGGGTCTTCCCAATGTAGTTGACTAAGCCAGAGCCATAATAGCATGTGGTTGCACACGAAAGCCACAATTGGAGAAACATGTTCAATCTCTAAGTTTCCTAGGTGGTTTTCTTTTGGAGCACAACACAAAGTGATTCCCATAAACAGGGTTCCTTTTGTTGCCACCTTCTCCAAAACTTAAAGTATCCTCCACCTAGGTGGTTCATTGAGTCCTTGTTTTATTATGTAAAACACAAGTCCTTTTCTCAGCCTTTGTAAAATCTCCACATGTATATCTTTTCAAAATATAGCATGGCAAAGCATGTACAACTACTAAGTTCTTTATAAGGAATGTATAGGGTATTCTATTAGGATTTAGCATAGCATAAGTATAAATCATTTTCATGCATGTTTCAAAATCCACTAAGTATAATGAAAATAGTAGGACTTTTGATGATAGTGTCACTTGACTTTTTGGTAGGGAATGATGGTTCACTCCTTGATATTGCTAGTCTCACACTTCTCTAACTTCACTACAAGTCAATCAAGCAAACACACAAAATCAACTAACCATTCCAAATCAAAGTCAAACAAACAATTTCACACACACAAAGTAATGGATTCTAAGTCATGCATGGGAACATGTTTAAGATGGTTTTATTTGCAAGGATGGTCTCCACTTGGCTTATAAACTTTGTAAGGTCCAAATTGGTCATTTACAAAAATGGCAAAGTCATTTGCAAAAAGGGTTTTGTCCATAAACCATTTTCAAATCCTTTCGTCATGTTATGTGGTGAAAAGCATTTCTTCCAATGCCACAACCTTAAGTGGTTTCACCAAACAAGTTGTTGTTTCTCAAAACTTGGTGTTTATGGTCAGTAGGTTTGGTCCAAAACATTTTCTCCAAAGTTTTACTCAAAATCATTTTCATAAACAAAACAATAGTTTTATTTAGCTAGAAATGGAATAAACCAATTAATCCCTTCTAAACTTTTCCAAATCCATTTTCCAAATCATGGGTTGGTTCCTAGGGTCAGTAAGTTCACAACAAACCATTTTGCAAAAGTTTTAATCCAAAAATCATTTTTAAACAATTTTCCAAATCTAAACAAGCACACAAAAGAATCTGTAAAAACAAGTAAATTAACAGATACTATTTGCTAAACCAAGGGCATGGTTGGCTAGGGCTTGCTCTCCTGAATCCAACGACATAAATTTGAAATTTTTGGACGTGTGGATCCAAAGTTACAAGGGTTTGAAAATCATATCTCAATCAGATTTCAAATCTGATTTTAAACAGACCTGGCCACGCGTCACGTTCTGGTTGGGTGGTACCGTTTCGACCGGATCACGCGATGTAGCCATTGGATCTAATCAGATCGTGCGTCACATGACGCATACCTCTTCGCGGTTAAGTGATCTAATCCTGCTCGGTCACTCTAGATCCTACGGTACTGATTTGTTTGACCAAAAGTGAGCGGCGCCGACGGTGGCTAGCGGCAGCGACGGTCAGGCAGTGGCGGCGCTGGTGAAACAGGAAGCTAGAAGAGAGGGGAGGATGCTCACCGTGATCGCAGGGATACGGAGATGCTCAACGTATGGTCGGCTCGACAAGGGGCGCATGGGGTCTGCAGTAATTGCTCGCCGGAGTAAAGAACGGCGTCGGGTGGTTCTGTCCACGGTCGAAGGCGACGTTGTAGATCGCCCTAGGACAAGACAGGGGCATGGTTAAGTGCGGGAGGTCACGGAGAAGACACGTGCATGAACGAGAAGGCGCGGGGCGGTCGGAATCTACCTGGGTGCTTGCTGGAGTTGAAGACAGACGCGGCGGCGTTCGGAAGCTTGTCGTAGCCGGTGTTCTGGGACGCCCGCGTTCGAATGGGTGGTACGGGGAGGAGTGTCTGGGAGTGGGGAGTCTGCTAGCGTGCTCAGGGAGGCAAGGGGTGGTGGAACTTGGCCGGAATCGTCACCGAGGTGTCGTCGGAACAGAGGGAGTGCTGGGCCGAATTGTGGCAGCCTCGGGGCGGAGAAGGAGTGGCGACAGAGGGGAAAGGAGGAGAAGACGCAGGCGCTTAATAGCATGCAGTCACGGCGAGGTTTAAGGCGCGGCATCAATGCGTATTCAAGCCGCTACATCAACGGCAGAAACGGCCGGCGCGGTCGTCGCGAGGAAGGAGGAGTGGGAAAGTGGGGTCTGCTGGTCAGTGGGAAAAGAGTGAGGGAAGGGTCCACCGGTCAGTCTCTTTGCGGGTCTGTTAATAGGTGTGAACCGTTTTCTTTCGGGAAGGAGAGCTGGGCTGGTTCTGGGCTTCTTGGGCTGGCCTAGTTGGGTCAGGTCCAAATCTTTTTTTTTTTTTTGAACCTTTTTCTTTTTCCAATACTATTTTCTGTTTTGAAAATCCAAACAATCAAATCACACTTAAATCAATTCAAACAATCAACAAACTTTTGCAACTATGAATTTGGTTCTGTTTTGTCACATAACCAGAATTCCAAAATATAATTATAATTTTTATTCTTTTTAGGATCCATTCTTTAATTAAATAAAATCGATCTTTGTTATTTAATAAAATAGGGTTTGATTTAATTAATAAAATCTCCATTTGAAATCCAAATATTTTCAAACCCAAATCAGTAGGTTTTATTTGGAAATAATGAATACTTGGAAACTTGTTTAAACCAAATAACCTTTTATTTTAGGGTCCATTATTAATTAAATATAATAGACTTTCATTATTAAATCAAATAGGATTTGTTTTATTAAGATATTTATTTTGAAAAATAAAGTCAAAACACTTCAGTAGGTTTTATTTGAGAATATAAAATATTTTTGAAAACTTATTTAAAATAATTTAATAAGTTTGATGTTTCATTTGAAATGGTAAAACCTTTTATTTAAATAAAATTGGATATTAAATCCTTATTAATTTATTTAAATAAACCTTTGCTAATTTTTATCCAAAATAAAATGTTTTAGATCCAAAGTTTGGCCAAGGTTTAATTTGGCTTTATAAAATAATCTTTATTTATGAATTCCCCTTTTCTTTTGAAAACCAAATCTTTTATTAAAAGATCCAAAATAATAATTCCAAAATATTTTTGTTTCCTTTAATAAATGTTTATCCTTATAAATCCCTTTTAGGATTTATTTGATTCAAATTGATTTGAAGTTCCAATTAAATTTCAAAAAGTTTCTTCTGGCCCTAAAAATGAAACAAAGTTTTATTTTATTCATTTATTTTTCACATTACAAGATTTGGAAAATCTTGGGATGTGACAAGGATGACGCGCTTCGTGACCTCAAGAAGGTGCTACTCGCCGCACCGCTACTCGCCGCCCCCGCCGACAAAGAACCCATGCTCGTTTACGTCGCGGCTTCCGAGCGCGTCGTCAGCGTCGTCATGGTCGTCAAGCGACCGGAGGAAGGAAAGGATCGCCCAGTATAGCGACCGATGTACTACATCAGCGAGGTCATCACCGAGTCGCGCCAGCGGTACCCGCAGTACCAGAAGCTGGTATATGCGGTCTTCAGAGCTCAGCGGCGCCTGCCGCACTACTTCCAGGAGCACCCGATCACGGTTGTCTCCTCAGCACCATTGCAGGACATCATCCGCAACCTAGAGGCGACCGGGCGGGTCGCCAAGTGGCCCGTCAAGATCGGCGTCCACAACATCAAATACGAGCCACGAAAAACGATCAAGTCGCAGGCCCTAGAGGACTTCATCGCCGATTGGGAAGAGGCCCAGCAGCTAGAGAAGCTGCCATACCTCCATTACTGGAGCCTGCACTTCGACGGCTCCAAGAACGCGGACGGCACAGGCACAGGGATCGTGCTAACGTCACCAAAGGGCGACAAGCTCCGCTACGTCCTCTGCCTCGACTTCACACCCTGCACCAACAACATGGCCGAGTACGAGGCCTTACTCCACGGCATGCGAGCTGCCAGGGAGATGAATGTCAACCGCCTACGCTGCTACGGAGACTCCGACCTCGTCGCTGGGCAAGTCGCTGGCACCTGCGACGCCATCTCCCCCACCATGGCGGCGTACCGCCAAGCAGTGGACAAGCTGGGCGGTCACTTCGCAGGCTACTCCGTCGAGTGGATCGACAGGCGGAAGAACGAGGAGGCCGACGCACTCTCTCGCATTGGGTCGGCTCGACTCGCACCACCCGACGGCGTCTTCCTAGACACAATCACCAAGCCATCAGTCTCTCCCCCGAGGGAGATCGACATCAGAGTCCCGTTACAACCGGAGGCAGCCCTGGTCGCACTCGTCACCGAGCCAGACGACTGGACCAAGCCCTACGTCGCCTACCTGGAGACCGGCGCCTTGCCGGCAGACGAGACGGACGCTCGGATGATCGCACGCCGATGCAAGTCCTACACCATCATCGACGGCGAGCTCCACAAGCGCAGCGTCACCGGCGTGTTCCAACGCTGCATCCAACCCACCGAAGGACGCAAGATCCTCCATGACATCCACTTCGGCGACTGCGGCCACCATGCCGGCGCCCGCTCTCTGGTTGCCAAGGCTATGCGGCATGGCTTTTACTGGCCCACCGCACACGCCGATGCCGTCGACATTGTCCAGCGGTGCGCCGGGTGCCAGAAGTACGCCAACCAGACGCACGTGCCGAGCTCAGCGCTCAAAACAATCCCCATCACCTGGCCATTCGCCGTGTGGGGCATGGACATGGTAGGCCCCTTCAAAAAGGCTCCCTCCGGCTACATCCACCTCCTGGTCGCGGTCGACAAATTCACAAAGTGGGTGGAGGCCAAGCCAGTCCGGAAATGCGACGGGAAGACCGCCACTAAATTCCTACGTGAGCTCATATATCGCTACGGGTTCCCAAACAGCATCATCACGGACAACGGCACCAACTTCGCCAAAGGAGCCATGGCCGAATTCTGCGAAAAACACCACATCCAGCTCGAACTCGCGTCAGTCACCCACCCGGAATCCAACGGCCAGGCGGAACGGGCCAATCAAAGCATCCTCCACGGCCTGAAGCCGCGACTCCAAGTACCACTCGAGCGCACCGCCGGGTGCTGGGTCGAGGAGCTACCCTCAGTCATCTAGGGCATCCGCACCTCGGTCAACAGGTCGACAGGATTCACCCCCTTCTTCATGGTGTACGGCGCCGAGGCAGTCATGCCCACCGACCTTGAGCACGACTCGCCGCGGGTTGTCCACTACACGGAGGCTGCGAACGAACTCGCACGACAGGATGGAGTCGATCAACTCGACGAGGCACGCGACCTAGCTCGCTCGCGCACCGCCATCTACCAACAAGGACTCCGCCGCTACCACAGCCGGCGGGTGAAAACGCGCACCTTCCAAGAAGGCGACCTGGTGCTGCGCCTCATCCAGGACAAAAAGGGCAGGCACAAGCTCTCCCCCCCCCATGGGAGGGACCATTCGCCATCGGGCGCGTACTCGGCAACGACGCCTACTACCTCATCGACGTCCGCGGGGACGGCGAACTCGACGTCAAGCGAACATGGAATGTAAACCTCCTACGGAAGTTCTATTCCTAGAACTCCACATATATACTCTCCAGTTGCTATGAAATAAAAATAATCAGTTACCGCAAATTGCGCTTACTCTCCGTGTCTTGTGCCACTCGCACTCGTAATAACAGCGTCAAGCTAACCGCAGAAGTCAACCTTTGGTAACGCGATCGGCACAGCTAAGTAGTGCGATGCAAGAGCACTGGGTCAACTCAGGTTTTGCATCGTCCACAAAAAACGCCTACTCGGAGCCCCATTGGAGTCGCCTAGCCCGACTGGCTCTACGACCCAAGACAACTGCCTTCACTTCTCACAGCGACCACGATCCTCCGCATCCTCGACATAGCGACTCGAACGGCCACGTACCACGCTCGGGGACTGATGACCAGTTCAGCGCGAGCGGTTCGGGAAAATGCAAAGTATGAGAGCATGCCCAGGACTCGCCATGCGACTGACCCAACGGGCCAGGCAGGAGTGATGCGCTCAAACCAACGCGCCAAGTCCTCACCCACCCTCGAGTCGCGCCTAGAACAACCAAGTACCACGCTCGGGGACTCGGCCACCCGACCTCGTTCGCGCAAGGGAAAACGGTGAAGTATAGAGCTCTCAAGGGAGTCGCCTTGCGACTGGCTCTTCGAGTCCGGGCGAGTCGACCACAATAACAAAACATTCAAAAACCACAAACACATCACATACGAGGTAAACCCCACAAAAGGGCGGACGCGCCCGGGGACTCGTTCAAACCTCAATCGGAAAACACATGACAAGTCACAAAACAAACATGATATCACATTACTAGCATGTTGCAATTGTCTCAGCATACAAAATATGCCCAAACGGCAGGTCTGCTACTAACACCCCATGGTAAACTATCCTATTCTGCAGGCTTCGACGACGACTCGCCAGCACCCTTGCGATTGCGGATGAACGGCGTGTACGGGTTTGACGGGTACGTCGTCAGCTCACCCGCCATAGCCGCGCGGAAGGGCTGCTCGACCTTGAAGTCCCGGTGCTGCGGCTCGGGGTCGTTGGGTGCAACGACCGTCTCCTGGTATGGAAGGAGGTCGCCCATTGCCCAGACACGCTCGGAGTACATCACGGCGCGGTCCGTCAACTTGAGCACCTCAGAGAGCTCCACCGCGCCAGTCGACGACGGGTATCGACTCGTCACGTCGTCGAGGTCGAAGTCCTCCGGGAAGTGAGCAAGACCAAGGCTAAGCGTCGTCGCTACTCCACGCCGGAACGCCGATCGCGTCATGAACTCAACGACCGAGGGCGCCTTCTCCAAGTACTTCCACACCTCGACAAGGTCGCTAGGAATTACTTCCGTGGGCGATATCTCCTGGAGGTAGGCTCGGATGCATGTCGCCGACAACGTCGCCGAGTCGACGAGCGTGGCCACACATTGCCGCTCGTCGAACGAGTTCGCCTCTTCCGCGCTATCAAGGATGCGACCTGCGAATAGAAGATAACGGTGAGTACGTCGGACATCACAAAAAGGCACGTGCTATTGGCGGGGGCAGGTACACTCACCAATCAAGGGGTGGGAGAGATCCGTGATGAAACGTTGAAGCGAAGTATAGTCGTCCTGAAGCCCAGCAACAAGGGCGTCGGACACTTTACGATCCTCTGCGGCGGCAGTAATGGCAGCCTTGGCTCGCCATCCGCCGAGCTCGCTTCCTCCTTCGCCTCCCTCAGCTCTCGCTCGAGATCGGCGATCCGCTTCTCAGCCGAGCTCAATGCCGATTGAGCCACTGCCAATTCACCCGCTGGGACAAGTCCCTGGCAAGCCTCCTTCTCCTTCGCGGCAACTGCCTGAAGCTCCTTATTCGCCTCTTGGACGGCGGCTAGTTCCTCTCCGCGCGGTGTTTAGCCGCCAATCGGTCGGCTGACTCACATTGCAGACCCTGCACATAACTCAAACAGTCAACCAGCAAGAAATCCTAAGTGCCCACCCGCTGAAATTCAGCGAGTGCGCACTCGGGGACTGGCAATCAAGAAATCCTAAGTGCCCACCCGCTGAAATTCAGCAAGTGCGCACTCGGGGACTGGCAATCAAGAAATCCTAAGTGCCCACCCGCTGAAATTCAGCGAGTGCGCACTCGGGGACTGGCAATCAAGAAATCCTAAGTGCCCACCCGCTGAAATTCAGCGAGTGCGCACTCGGGGACTGGCAATCAAGAAATCCTAAGTGCCCACCCGCTGAAATTCAGCAAGTGCGCACTCGGGGACTGGCAATCAAGAAATCCTAAGTGCCCACCCACTGAAATTCAGCGAGTGCGCACTCGGGGACTGGCAATCAAGACACTAAAAGGATCAGACCGCTGCAACCCACCGGCCTGATCCTCGGGGACTGGACATACCTGGATGGCTGCGCCGAGCATGCCGTGAAGTTGTAGCGCATCCACGGATGCGAGGAGAGCCGGCGTATGCCCATGACGCTGATCGACCTCCGTGTCGGCGACCCCAGGTGCACAGCTCGAGGGCGAGGTCCCACTCGCTGTAGCCGATCTGACCATGAAGCGTGGGAACATGGCGATGGAGGCACCAGCACCAAAGGAGACCGGCTCGGTCACCCCAAGCGAGGGAGCACCCTCCTTCATGGGTACGGCCGCCTCCACTGCGGGTTCATTCGGCGCAATCGTCGTGTCGTCGGAGATCGTGACGACTTCGTCACCCTTGGCCTTCTTGGCGCTATCCGCAGGGACGACGACTTCGTCCGCCTTCCTCTTCCGGGAGGGATCCTCTTCGCTGACGACGGGTGGCACCTTAGCCACAGTCAGGTGGCCTATCTTGTTCGTTCCGGTCCTATAAATTGATCCTGTGAGCAAGACAATTCAAGCTGCTATGAAACGCACAAAAAAGGTGAGCAAACTCACTTGGCGACTGGAATGAAGCGTAGCCCCGTGCGGAGGCCAGCCGGCTTCTCCAGTTCGGGGCCCAGTCGGCGGCTGAGGCCCATCTCCAGGACGTCACGTGCCCAGTACACGGACGGCTTCTTCGTCGTCGAGGCTGCAGCGGGAGCCTCTAGGACATCTTCGACAGGAGCTTCCTTGCGAGGTGAAGCCGCCGCGGCCAGAGCGGCCCCTAGCCCAGAGACTGGGGCGAATGGCGGAGGCATCGAGGCCAGTGGTACCTCGACAGTGGCCGTGTCCAGCGCGGCTGCCGTCGGCGGCGCCTCGTCCTTGGCTGGGCTAGGGGCGTCGGAGCTGCTCGCCGAGTACGGTGGCGAGGCCGGCCTCATCGGCTTCGTCTTCTTCTTCGGAGGGGCCTTCGCCTCCTTCTCCTTATTCTTTTTCGTCTTCTTCGACGGAGTAGCTTGGCGGCGCGAGGTGGTCTCCGGAAGTTCGTCCTCGTCATAGTGACGGTCGAGGATTTTACTCGCCTCAAGCTCACGCTAATGCTGCCCACGGGTCTTGCGGACCAGCGGGGCGACCTCCTCTTCGGATTCATCGTCACCGTCGCTCTCGTCGCTCTCGGCGTCGCCCTTGGCGGGAGGCGACTCGCCCATATCCCGGACGGACGAGCTCGAGTTCTCGTTGTCTGAAGGCGGGATCCATCCTTCCACCACTTGGAATAGCTGCAATGAACACAAAATGAAATTAGAATGACCGCGACTGCGAATGATGCGACGTGACTTACCGTTGGGGCTGGATGCTTCGCGGTGTAGGGGCGACCCCAGCCTTTGCGTCCAGGTACACCGCCTGGGTGATTTTCTTCAGTGCTGAGGTGTAGTCCTCGAGCTTCCACTCGGCGAGGCAGGACTTCGTCGAGTCCTCCCGGCCCGTGTACTGGTACATGTAGTGGTCGCGCCGAGCCAGAGGGACGAGCCGCCGCCCGAGCCAGCAGTTGTATAGGTTGATCGTTTGGAGGCCCTTCTTCTTCAGACCACGGATGGTTTGAAGCATCTCGTCCACGACCATCCGCTGGTCGTTGCGGAGCTTGCCGACCTGAAGTCGGCGCGGTTCGGACCGGTTGGCAGAGTATCGTGGGAGTCACCTCGGAGACGTAGAACCAAGATTTCTTCCAGTCGCTCGCCGCTTTGGCGGGTAGCATCAAGTCAAAGAACGAAGCCTTCGACTTGAGCTGGAATGTCAGGCCGCCCACGGCGAGCATAGGGCCGCCCGCTTCCTCACGGCTGATCCGTCCATGGAACAGATCTTGCCATAGAGGGAAGTAGGGCCGACAGCCCAGGTAGCACTTGCAGAACACCACGAAGATGGTGAGCTGCTCGATGCTGTGTGGACCCAGGTCCGACGGTTGGATTCCGTAGTAGGCGCAGAAGCGCCGGAAGAACAAGGACGTAGGGAATCCCAGCCCCCGTTCTAGGTGGCTGGTGAAACAGATGAACTCTCCCTCGCGCGGGTTCGGAGTCAGATCTCCGGCCGCGGGGATGCGCCAACAGCCGGCGCGCAGAATCCCGTCCTCCTCGAAGGACGCCAGTTGCGCCCTCGTACACTTAGATCTACCCCAAGGCTCGGTGGAGAGGGCCATGGCGGAAGGATCTGTGGGGGGTCGGAGGATTTCGGGTCGGCTGGATCGCGATGCAAAGGAAGACGAGAGTGCGTGCAGTCGGAGGAAATGGCGAGAAGATGGTTCTCTGATCGCCTGCCATTCCCCTTATATAGCGGTTGTTACCCGCCAAATCAGGGAGCCGTTACTACGCGGTGATTACGCCAAAAGTTACCGTTGGATTACCCCAACGGCTAGTTTGACTATGCTTAACGGTCCAACTTCAGCCACTCGGCTCGCCGACCCGATCACTATGACAGTGTTTCGCCGACTCGCCTCGCCAAAGCTGCGATCAGGATGACTAGTTTTCTCCTTTATACATGAGCCCGCCAACGATTCGACTGGATGTCTACTCTGAAGCCATATACTCCGACTGCCAGCAGCCACCTACGCCCAATCGACGACAGCCTCGGGGACTACTGATGGGGATGTGCCTACCGGGGTATACCCAGCAGGACGTTTCCGACTGGCCCAAGAACTGGCGAGTGGGCCTGCAAGACGGCGACTGGATCGAAGCCCGGCGTGAATCCAAGCGACTGGAAGCTGAAGGCCCAGGCGAGTAGATAGGCCCAGTCGGATTAGGTTAAACAAGTACCGAAGCCTCAACTGATTCGGTTGAGATATGTAAACCCTAGGGGAGGTGAGCCTATATAAACCTCCCTGCGGGGCGTGTAGAGATACGTTCCATCATACACCCAAGCGACTCGCCGCCTAGCCGCCGAGCTCGCCCTTTGTACCACCTTCGTAATACAATCTAGCAGGAGTAGGTCTTTACCCTCCGGGGGGCCGAACCTGGGTAAATCCTTGTGTCTCCGCCCTCATCTCGCACCGCAGATGGCTGGTCGCCCTTGCCCCTCGTTCTACTACTCGCTGCCGATTGCAGCATCTGCCGTGACCATTCCCACGACACATTGGCGCATTGTTGGACAAAGCTCAAAGATTGCAAAAATGGAAAGAGCTATATGCGGGAAGTGCAAAGGAAGGAGGCGCCGGAATCATCATCAACGAGGAAGGGCTGGCTGCCAAAAGGCTGAGAGGAAGGACAAATTCCAAGCTAGATGTCAAGCGTGAAGCTTCGAAAATTTCCATTCGAGAGATGTTGAAAGAGTTGATTACCGAGAAGGAGGTGTCCTCATACAAGAGTGAAGAGAGGAAACGCAAGGAAAGGGAAGATGCAGGGAAGAACTACTATGAGATGCAAACGAAGCATCTCGAAATACAAGAGATCAATGCCCAGTCTAGAGAAAGGAAGGTATAACTCAAGAAAAAGGAATTCGATCTGTCCATACTCGCCTAAAAAATCAGGTCATGACTACGGATCTCACCGACATGGACCAAATTCAACGGGGTTGGTTCAACAGGAAGAGGAAGTTGATCTACGAGCGAGATGTATATATTGCTAACTATTATCGAAGCAACTAGGTGCTTCGATGCCCAAAGTCATCTACGAATGCAATATTAATATTATCAAACTATCAACTGCGGTCGTCATTCCGATTTCAACTAGTACCTCGCTTTGTTCTACTGTTCCTGTCTCGGTTGTCTTCCTCGCCAGCTAGCTCGAGCAGAATGGATATGAAAATGAGAAAGAGCACTACCTGACCCCCCCCCTCGACGATGCATCGTATACCCATCGCTGCGGAGCGTAGAAGCAACAGGACGACCTGGCCGTAGGGTGGCGCGAGATCCAAGGCATCAGCGTCTAAGAGGGGCTCCTCAAATTGCTGGATTCACTGCTCCATTCTGAGTACATCGACTAGGGCTGTTTTGTTTAGTGGCTATCCAGTGGATGACAAGGGATATCCAAAAAAAATTTGGTTATCCAGTGTTTGGTTTAAAGGGTAAAGGGGATATGGATAACCACTTTTGGTTCAAAATAATGATTGAGCATATCCCACAAAAGAGTTGGATGAGCTCAACCATCTTTGGATAGCTCCTCCAAAATGTTTTCTTGTTCGTTCACTCTTTCACTTTTTGACTGGCTACCCCTAAACACTTTTTATCTCACTTTAGCCAAACAAAAAAAATAGCTACCCATAACCAACTGCTTAGAGATATAATCATCCCCTAAATGACATCCTCTAAAACAGCCTCTAAATCGCAGGGAATCCACCGCCTAGTGTGTATATTGTGGTGGACCCTGTTTTTTCTTACAGCCATCACACACGTTGACCGGTGGCTCAATTATTTTTGAGGGCACCGAGACAAATGAGGCACTAGTGTAGAGCGGCCCATGTGTCCCAGTTGGTCAGGGCCTTTAGTCCTGGTTCCCCAATCGGGACGGGGCAATCGGGACTAAAGCCCCAACCTTTAGTATCGGTTGCCCCACCAACCGGGACAAAACAGCGTACACGTGGCCGCTGCTCCGCGCGAGGGGGGGGAGCAACCGTCCCGTTTCGTAACACGAACCGGGACAAATAACCCTCTGCCGCGGCAGAGATTTGGCACATTTCTCTGCCGCGGCAGAGATTTGGCACATTTCTCTGTCGCGGCAGAGATTTCATTGTGGCACCTTTTTTTGCCGCGACAGCATTTTGGCCACTTTTTGTGCCGCGGCAGAGAATTCATTTATGTTGTTTTATTTTTTTTATTTTGTGTTTTGCACTCATCAATGAAGGAACCATTATATTACACAAGATCATCATGACGATATAGATCCAAGTGTCGAATATATTACATTCGATACACGGATTTCGTGCACTACATACAAAATTAGCTCTTTGTACAATCCCTATTGCCTATACACACCTGCATAGTATTCTCCTTTTGGGTCTAGGACTTCTGCATCCAAGAATCCCGCCAATTCCTCCTGAATTGCTCGTACGTGATCCTTTAGCAGAAGACCGTCCCGTAGACATTCGAGCTGATTTAAAAAAGGAGTCAACCTATATGAATGAAACTAAAGACAATTTGATGATAATAAAAAACTATAGAAATTGTTTATGTACGTGGAGTTGGTCTAAATTTCTGCCCTTCTCACAGCATGTCTGACGGATGAACTCGCAAACATATTATCCACTTAAATTGTTCCCTGGTCTTCTTTGAGGGATTAAATTTTACCAACTATCTAATAGAGGTAAAACAGAGACATAACAATAACACAAAATAAAGCAATTATAATGTGAAATGGTATGGCTCTCTTCATGGCGATCTCCATCTCCACAAAGCCTGTAATCCGACCCGTGCCAACTCTTGTCACTTGCCGTCTTACTCCATGTCGCCGACATGTACAACGCCTTGCATGCCTTCCGGGTTCTCCAAATAGCTACACTAGCTTAGTAAAGTAAATTACATAGAGAATCCGACACGCAGGTCGTTATACAATAAAATGACAGCATCTAGGCTCCAGCCGGCTGACATAAACCGTGATTCGCAGACCACGTATGGATTACACACATACATCACATGCACATGAACCATACCATTCACAACTTCCTGCAAAAACAAGTTATGCATAGATACAATATCTACCAGCGTTGTGAAACTCGCAACGACATCTAAGGCGCTACGACAGGGCGAAGCCGGTGGTCCCGCTTCGATCCGGACATGGATTCCGACCATCGTTCCGATTCGATCAAACTCTTTGATCTTCGATCACCGCTTCTGGATTTACGTGTCACGGTCTACCCCGATGGAGGAAGCCGACCGGTAGGGGTATGTCGTTCCACGACCTTAGCAATATGATCACGGAAATCGGATCTACCATTCCCCGAGCACTGTTGATCCAATCAACTTCGTACAAAACCGATCTATATCATAGATCGACCACCAAACAGCATATAGATCTCATCTACATCCTACCGCATATCACATATGCGAGATCTCGAGCCTAAAACCAGAAGCTATTGCTCTGATACCACTGATGGGCCACGCAGAGATAAAACAAAATTTTCCTCTAACGTGGTGATCCCAAGATCTAGCTGAGGTAGAAGGCCACAAAGTTTACCACTAGACGCGCGGTTGCGGATTACTGATGAAGTGCGTCAGTTGATGCAGTGCAGTCCTCGCGATCCGATCGTCCTGGTGCTGATCGCACAACACCTCTGCTGGTATCCACACGTACAAGGAGGAGCGCCGGCGGCGAACTGCTAGGTTCGTTACGGCGGCAGGACTGCTGTGGAGCTAGGGTTTCCAACACATGGAATGACCTAACCGAACAACGATTAACCTTTCTGGGTTACGGTGCTCCACTATATATAGGGAGTGAACGTGGGCTCTGCTCGCGCGACCCATTCACTAAAGCCCATATAACACTAGTCACCGTGAGTCCAACTCACTAACTCAGTCCTAATCTGGTTTAGGTCCAACCCAACCAGATTACAGATTCGGATCCAATCCGAACTTGCTCCCGCTCTTAAGTGCGTGACCCCGCAGGCTCATGTCTACTTGGACATGATTGGAGTCCGACTCTCAATCGATCAGTCGGTAGCGGCTCCTAGCAGAACGTGCCGACTCCCAAGTACCAAAGAGTCATGATGACTTGCCTTTCCAATGCGACTTACGTCCGAGTCCCTTTTGCCTCACGATATACCTTGTCAGACTATAGGCGAATATATGTCATCCCTTAAATAGTCCGGCTCTCTTCTCGATCCGAGATAAGTGATTCACCCGACTAACTCTTAGTCGATTGCCTCGGTTAACACTTAACCGAGTCGTGCATGGCCATGCTTTCCGAATCATATCTCACGAGAGGGCCCAGAGAATATCTCTCCGAGTGGAGGGGCAAAATCCCATCTTGGTTATTCACATCACGCAGCTTGATTCTCAGTCGACCCGAACCCTGCCTTTATAACTGCCCAGTTACGGATCAGCGTTTGACAGAACCTAACTCGGTGATCCTCAACTCGGACTATGCAACAACCTCAGGTCTAAGGATTACATTGATTGAGATATACAAATGACAGCTAGTTCGTTGTACCTCAATATGGGTCAATCCGACTCGCTAAACTCTTTAGCCTAGTCTATGTAAGTTGGAATAGCATCTCCATGCCCATGACAAGTGGAACCGAGTCATCAAGCCAACTTTCACATTGGTCTAAGTTGTGTGTCCAGCACAACCTCAATGACCAAGGATATTTAGTACAAACAACATGAATGCATAGTTCCACAACCGAATCACATATTCAATGATACACATTAGATGTTTATACAAGGACTACTTAATATCTTTATGAATACAATGGGAAATCTCATCATACATGATTGCCTTTAGGGCATATTCCCAACAGTACGACCCTTCTTACGACCCCTCCGTGTGGCTGGACACCTACCTCATGGCGATGGGGATCGCTGGCCACACCGACCTGCTAGCCGCCCGCTACCTCCCCCTGATGATGGAGGGAGCTTGCAGGCAGTGGATCAACACTCCCCCCGGATAGCATCGATTTTTGGGAAGAGATGCGCGACGCCTTCGTCAGGCACTTCGAGGGTTCCTACACCCGCGCCACCACCATCGAGGACCTGGAACGATGCGTCCAGGGATCCCGCGAGTCGACCCGAAGCTGGGTCCAACGGTGGCAAGAACTATGGTACAACGCGGTCGGCATCCACCCGGACACCGCGATCCACTGCTTCAAGACCTCGTGCCGCTACGAGCCCTTGGTCGCCAAGCTCAAACGAGCATACCGCACACTCGACAACATACCGGACCACCTTGAGATCGCCAAAATATACGCGGAGGAAGACCCAAACCCGGAAACCGACGACGAGTCAGGTGGTCAACGCCGCACAAACGGCAACGACAACGGACGATGGTCCGACCTACGCTACAGCAACACTCACCTCATCGGCAAGCGCCGCAGTGACGGGCGAGTCGACTTTGTCGCCAACGCTGGGCACGCGCAGCGCGAGCCCAAGAGCTTCCGCCGCGACGGAGGGCAACGCCGCGACAGCGGCAACTACAAGGCGAAACCAAGGTTCGACCCTGCGGCCCTCCTTAACCAACCTTGTGCGTTTCACAGCAGGGAAGGGAATCCCGCCACGCACACGACCGCCGACTGCCACTCTCTCAAGGAGATCGAGAAGGCACGGCGAGCGCGGGAGGACCCTGACAACAACCCGCCAAATGGCGGAAAATTCGGCAGCGTGGCCGGCTCGCTCCACACTTTCACAGGCTTCAACACGAAGTGCGAGAAGAAGGTCATCGCCCGTGCCGTCGCTGTCAACGCGGTGGCCCAGGTGGACGTTCCCCAGTTCCTCAACTGGTCGGAGCAACCCATCACCTGGAGCCGCCAGGACCACTCGCCACGCATCGAGTACCCAGGTCGAGTCGCCCTGGTGGTCAAGCCCAAGGTGGGAGACTACTGGCTCCCCAAGACATTGATGGACGGCGGCAACTCCATCAACATCTTGTACCTGGACACCTTCAAGCGACTGCGGCTCCCGCAGTCGATGGTCGAGACGACCTACACAACGTTCCACGGCATCGTCCCCGGTCGGAAGGCGTACCCGATCGGCAAGGTCATGCTGCCAGTCACCTTCGGCACACCAGCAAACTTCCGCACCGAGCGGATCGTCTTCGAGCTGGTGCCCTTCGACAGCCCCTACCACTGCGTCATGGGGCGCCAGGCGTTCGCCAAGTTCATGGCGGCGCCCCACTACGCGTACAACGCGATGAAGCTCCCCGGACCGCCGACATGGCCGCCGAGTGCGAGGCCAAAGGAGCCAAACTCACCGACGCCGTCATCGCGGCTGAGGCCAACCACGCCGACAAGCTCGCCAAGTACGCGAGCGGGGTCAACAACGACGACCCCACTATACTCAAGAAGCCTAACTCGGAAGGCGATAACACCTCAGCCTTTGAGGCAACGACGCACACCCGCACCGTCGAGCTGGTCCCAGGCGACTCCAGCCAAATGGTGACGATCGGGACGGGCATGAGCCTAGCATAGGAAGGCGCGCTCATCGAGTTCCTCCGTGAGAACAGGGACATCTTTGCATGGAAGCCCTCTGACATGCCCGGTGTCCCTAGGGAACTTGCTGAGCACAAACTCAACACCGACCCCAAAGCGCGACCTGTCAAGCAGTCTCTGCGGCCCTTCAATGAAGAGCGCCATCGAGCCATCGCCGAGGAGGTGCAGTGTCTACTCGCTGCAGGCTTCATCCGGCCAATCAAATACTCCAAGTGGTTGGCAAACCCAGTCCTGGTCGAGAAGAAAAATGGGACCTGGAGGATGTGTATCAACTACACAAACTTAAACAGCACCTGCCCGAAGGAGCAATTCGTCCTCCCGCGGATCGACCAAATAATCGATTCCACCGCGGGCTCGGAGTCGCTGTGTTTCCTCGACGCCTACTCTGGGTACAACCAGATCAAAATGGCTGTCGAGGACGAGGAAAAGACGGCGTTCATCACGCCATTCGGAGCCTTCTGCTACACCGCCATGACCTTCGGCCTCAAGAACGCCGGGGCGATCTACCAGCGGTGCATGCAGGAATGCCTTGCGAGCCAAATTGGCCGCAATATCCACGTCTACATCGACGACGTGGTAGTGAAGTCCGCTCGCCAGAGCGACCTACTCGCCGACCTGGTGGAAACATTCGCCAACCTGTGGAAATATAAGATAAAGCTAAACGCAGGCAAATGCACCTTCGGCGTACCAGTAGGGCAACTACTGGGCTACGTCGTCTCCAAGCACGGGATCGAGGCGAACCCCACCAAGATCGACACGATCGCTCGACTCGGCAAACCCGAGTGCCTGCGCGACGTCCAGAAGCTGGCCGGGCGAGTCGCGGCTCTCAGTCGCTTCATCCCCCGATTAGGCGAAAAGGCGATGCCCCTATACCGCCTGATGCGCAAGCACCCCACCTTCCAGTGGGACAAGGAGGCGGACGACGCGCTCCACGACCTCAAGAAGGTGCTACTCGCAGCACCGCTACTCGCCGCCCCCGTCGACAAAGAACCCATGCTGGTCTACGACGCGGCGTCCGAGCGCGTCGTCAGCGCCGTCATGGTCGTCGAGCAGCCAGAGGAAGGAAAGGAACGCCCAGTACATCGACCGGTGTACTATATCAGCGAGGTCATCACCGAGTCGCGCCAGCGATACCCGCAATACCAGAAACTGGTATACACGGTCTTCAGAGCACAACGGCGACTGCCGCACTACTTCCAGGAGCACCCGATCACGGTCGTCTCCTCAGCACCGTTGCAGGACATCATCCGCAACCGTGAGGTGACCGGGCGAGTCGCCAAGTGGGCCGTCGAAATCGGCGTCCACAACATCAAGTATGAGCCACGCAAAGCGATCAAGTCGCAGGCTCTCGCGGACTTCATCGCCGACTGGGAGGAGGCCCAGCAGCCGGAAAAGCTGTCGTACCTCCACTATTGGAGCCTGCACTTCGACGGCTCCAAGAATGCAGACGGCGCAGGAGCAGGGATCGTGTTGACTTCCCCGAAAGGCGACAAGCTCCGCTACGTCCTCTGCCTCGACTTCACCCCCTGCACCAACAACATGGCCGAGTACGAGGCACTACTCCACCGCATGCGAGCTGCCAAGGAAATGAATGTTAACCGCCTACGTTGCTACGGAGACTCCGACCTCGTCGATGGGCAAGTTGCTAGCACCTGCGACGCCGTCTCCCCCACCATGGCGGCATACCGCCAAGCAGTGGACAAGCTGGGCGGACACTTCGCGGGCTACTCCATCGAATGGATTGACAGGCGGAAGAACAAGGAGGCCGACGCACTCTCTCGCATCGGCTCGGCTCGACTCGCACCACCCGCCGGCGTCTTCCTCGACACGATCACCAAGCCGTCCGTCTCTCCCCCAAGGGAGATCGACATCGGAGTCCCGCTGCAACCACAGGCAGCCCTGGTTGCACTCATCACCGAGCCAGAAGACTGGACTGGGCCGTACATCGCCTACCTGGAGGGAGGCACCTTGCCAGCAGACGAGACAGACGCCCGGATGATAGCACGCCGCTGCAAATCCTTCGTCATCATCGACGGCGAGCTCCACAAACGCAGCGTGACCGGCGTGTTCCAACGCTGCGTCCAACCTGCTGAAGGACGCAAAATCAAGTCAATTTCGGGCCACCAAACCCTGCAACTGAGGTAAAGGCCCTATGGAGTAAAGGGAAGCGTGTACGTTGTCACACTCCCCGCCCTCCAAAGGTGCCTAGAGGACGGGCCTCCACGACATCCACTCCGGCGACTGCGGTCACCACGCCGGCGCCCGCTCTCTGGTCGCAAAGGCTATCCGAAACGGCTTCTACTGGGCCACCGCACACGCCGACACCGTCGACATTGTCCAGCGGTGCGCCGGGTGCCGGAAGTACGCCAACCAGACCCACGTGCCGAGCTCGGCGCTCAAGACAATCCCCATCACCTGGTCGTTCGCCGTGTGGGGTATGGACATGGTAGGCCCTTTCAAAAAGGCCCCCTCCAGCTTCACCCACCTCCTGGTCGCGGTTCATAAATTCACAAAGTGGGTGGAGGCCAAGCCAGTCCGGAAATGCGACCGGAAGACCGCCACCAAGTTCCTACGCGAGCTCATATATCGATACGGGTTCCCCAATAGCATCATCACGGACAATGGCACCAACTTCGCCAAAGGAGCCATGGCCGAGTTCTGCGAAGAACATCACATCCGACTCGACCTCGCCTCAGTCGCCCACCCGGAGTCCAACGGCCAGGCGGAACGGGCCAACCAGTGCATCCTCCATGGCCTGAAGCCACGGCTCCAAGTACCACTCGAGCGCACCGCCGGGTGCTGGGTCGAGGAGCTACCCTCCGTCATCTGGGGCATCCGCACCTCGGTCAACAGGTCGAAAGGGTTTACCCCCTTCTTCATGGTGT
Organism: Avena sativa; assembly: GCA_916181665.1. Taxonomy (NCBI): domain Eukaryota; kingdom Viridiplantae; phylum Streptophyta; class Magnoliopsida; order Poales; family Poaceae; genus Avena; species Avena sativa. Next base: position 343,070,268 of record OV702280.1, on the reverse strand, counting down.
ATGGCGCCGAGGCACTCATGCCCACCGACCTAGAGCACGACTCGCCAAGGGTCGTCCACTACACGGAGGCTGCGAACGAACTCGCACGCCAGGATGGAGTCGATCAACTCGACGAGGCACGTGACCTAGCTCGCTCCCGCACTGCCATCTACCAGCAAGGACTCCGCCGCTACCATAGCCGGCGGGTGAGGACTCGCACCTTCCAGGAAGGCTACCTGGTGCTACGCCTCATCCAGGACAAGAAGGGCATGCACAAGCTCTCCCCCCCCCCCCCCCCCCGTGGGAGGGACCATTCACCATCGGGCGAGTACTCGGCAACGACGCCTACTACCTCACCGACGTCCGTGGAGATGGGAAACTCGACGTCAAGCGACCGTGGAATGTAAACCTCCTACGGAAGTTCTACTCCTAGAACTCCATACATATACTCTCCACTAGCTATGAAATAAAATATATCGGTTACCGCAAATTGCGTCTACTCTCCGTGTCTTGTGCCACTCGCACTCGTAATAACAGCGTCAATCTAACTGCAGAAGTCAACCTCTGGTACAGCGATCGGCACGGCCAAGTAGTGCGTTACGAGGGCACTGGGTTACCCCAGGACTCGCTACGTCCACGAAAAACGCCTACCCGGAGCCCCATTGGAGTGGCCTAGCTCGACTGGCTTAACGAGCCAAGACAACTGCCTTCGCTCCTCACAGTGACCACGATCCTCCGCATCCTCGACACAGTGACTCGAACGGCCAAATACCATGCTCGGGGACTAACGACCAGTCAAGCACGAGCGGCTAGGGAAAAACGCAAAGTACGAGAGCGTGCCCAGGACTCGCCATGCGACTGACCCTATGGGCCAGGCAGGAGTGATGCGCTCACTCTGACGCGCCCAGTCCTCACCCACCCTAGAGCCGCGACTAGAACCACCAAGTACCACGCTCGGGGACTGGACTACCCGACCTCGTTCGCACAAGGGAAAACGGTGAAGTAAAGAGCACTCATGGGAGTTGCCCGGCGACTGGCTTTCCAAGCTCGAGCGAGTCGACCTCAATAACAAAACAACCGACAAAACGCTCGAAAACACAAACACATAAGAAACAAGGTAAACCCCATAAAAAGGGCGGACGCGCTCGGGGACTCGTTCAATCATCAAACACAATCGCAAGACAACTCACAAAATAAACGCGAAATCCCATTATAGCAGACCAAAGTCGTTACAAAATGCAAGTTGCGCCCAATGGCCGAACTGCTACTAACGCCACAGGGCACAATGTTTTATTCCGCAGGCTTCGATGACGACTCGCCGCCACCTTTGCGGATGCGAATGAAGGGAGTGTACGGGTTCGATGGGTGCGTCGTCAGCTCACCCGCCATCGCCGCACAGAAGGGTTGCTCGATCTTGAAGTCCCAGTGCGGTGGCTCGGGATCGTTGGGCGCGACGATCTTCTCCTGATAAGGAAGGAGGTCACCCATCGCCCAGACACGATCGGAGTATACCGCGGCACGGTCCGTCAGCTTCAGCACCTCGGCAATCTCCACCGAGCCCGTCGACGATGGGTAGCCACTCGTCATGTCGTCCAGATCGAAATCCTCCGGGAAGTGGGCGAGCCCAAGGCTAAGCGCCGTTGCCGCCTCGCGTCGAAACGCCGAACGCGTCATGAACTCGACGACTGACGGCGCCTTCTCCAGATACCGCCACACTTCGACGAGGTCGCTGGGAATCACTTCCGTGGGCGACATCTCCTGAAGATACGCCCGAATGCAAGCCGCAGACAACGTGGCCGAGTCGACCAGAGTGGCCACACACTACCGCGCATCGTACGACTGCGCCTCTTCCGAGTTGTCGATAATCCGACCTGTGGACAGAGGGTGGCAGTGAGTACAACAAAGATCACGCAATGCAGCTACTACAGGCAGAGGCAGGCACACTTACAAATCAAAGGACGGCAGAGACCCGTGATGAAGCTTTGAAGAGAGGAGTAGTCGTCTTGTAGCCCAGCAACGAGGGCGTCAGAGACCTTCCGCTCTTCAGCGGCGGTCGTAACAGCAGCCTTGGCTCGCCCATCCGCTAAACTCGCCTCCTCCTTCGCTTCCTTAAGCTCGCGCTCAAGATTGGCGATCCGCTTCTCAACTCAACGCAGATTGAGCCGCCGTCAGTTCACTCGCCGGGACAAGGCCCTGGCGGACCTCCTCTGCCTTCGCAGCAGTCGCCTGGAGTCCCTTATTCGCCTCTTGGACGGCAACAAGTTCCTTCTCCGCGCGACACTTCGCAGCAAGCCGGTCGGCTGATTCACGCTGCAAGCCCTGTGCACAAGTCAAACAGTTAACAACAATGGAATCCTAAGTGCCCACCCGCTGAAATTCAGCGACTAGACACTCGGGGACTGGAGATCAAAAATCCTAAGTGCCCACTCACTGAAATTCAGCGACTGGACACTCGGGACTGGAGATCAAAAATCCTAAGTGCCCACCCGCTGAAATTCAGCGATTGTGCACTCGGGGACTGGGTGCTAGAAATAAAAACAAAACACCAAAAGAATCTGACCACTGAAATTCAGTGGCCCGATCCTCGGGGACTGGACATACCTGGATGGCTGCGCCAAGCATGCCATGGATGTGTAGCGCGTCCACGGATGCGAGAAGAACCGGAGTGTGCCCGCGACGCTGCTTGATCTCCGTTTCGACGACCCCAGGTACGCGGCTCGATGGCGTGGTACCACTCGCCGTAGCCACTCTGGCCATGAAGCGGGGGAAGGTCGCGGTGGATGCGCCGGCACAAAAGAGGCCGGCTCGGCCACCCCAGGCGAGGAAGCACCCTCCTTGATCTTCAAGGCCGCTTCCATCGCAGGATCACTCGAAGCAATCGTCGTGTCGTCAGACACCGTGACGACATCGTCGCCCTTGGCCTTCTTGGCACTATCTGCGGGGGCAGCGACCTCATCAGCCTTCCTCTTCCGAGAGGGGTCCTCCTCGGCGACGACTGGCGACACTTTGGCCACGGACTGGTGGCCTATCTTTTTAACTCCAGTCCTGCGAATTGGTTACATGAGCAAAATGGTCCGAGTACAATGAAAAGCAAGTCAGGTGAACAAAACTCACTTGGCGACTGGTATGAACCGTAGCCCTGTGCGGATGCTGGCCGGCTTCTCCAGTTCGGGGCCCAGTTTCCGACTGAGGCCCATCTCCAAAACGTCATGCGCCCAAGACACGGAAGGCCTCTTCGTTGACGAGGCTGCGACAGGAGCCTCCGAAACGATTTCGGCAGGAGCTCTCCTAGGAGGCGAACCTGCCGCGGCTGGAGCATCCCCCAACCCAGAAACTGGGGCGAATGGGGGGAAGCGAGGCGAGAGGTACCTCACTCAGGGCGGCAGTGGCATCCGGTGCTGCCGTCGTCTGCAGCGCTTCATCCCTGGCCAGGCTGGTGGCGTCGAAACTACTCGCGTACGAGGCGGAGATGCCTGTTTCGCCGGCTTCGTCTTCCTCTTCGGTGGGGCCTTCACTTCCTTCTTCTTCAGGCCGCAGATTGTTTGAAGCATCTCATCCACGACCATCCGCTGGTCTACTGGGAGCTTGCCGACTTGGAGTCGGCGCGGTTCGGGCCGGTCGGCGGAGTACCTTGGGATCGCCACCTCGGCGTCTGGAGTCGCCTCGGTGACGTAAAACCAGGACTTCTTCCACTCGCTCGCCGCCTTGGCAGGTAGCATCAGGTCAAAGAAGGAGGCCTTCGACTTCAACTGAAATGTTAGGCCACCCGCAGCAAGCATTGGGCCGCCTGCTTCTTCGCGACTGATCCTCCCGTGGAACAGATCTTTCCATAGGGGGAAGTAGGGCCTGTAGCCCAGGTAGCACTCGCAGAACGCCACGAAAATGGCGAGCTGCTCGATGCTGTGCGGGCCCAGGTCCGACGGCTGGATCCCGTAGAAAGCGCAAAAGCGCCGGAAGAAGAGAGATGTGGGGAACCCCAGCCCCCGTTCCAGATGGCTGGTGAAGCAAACAAATTCTCCCTCACGCGGATCCGGAGTCACCTCTCCGGTCGCGGGGATGCGCCACCTGCCGGCGCGCAGGATCCCGGCCTCCTCGAAGGATGCCAGTAGCGCTCTTGTGCACTTGGACCTGCCCCATGGTTCGGCGGAGGGGGCCATTGGCGGAAAGGTTCATGGAGGTCGGGGGATTTTGGATCGATTGGATCGCGATGCGGAGGAAAACGGATATGGGCGAAATCGGAGGAAATGACGAAGGAGTGGTTCCCCGATCGCCTACCATTTCCTTTATATAGCGGTTGTTACCCGCCAATTACGGGAGCCGTTGCTACGCAGTGATTACGCCAAAGTTACCGTTGGATTACCCCAACGTCTAGTTTTGACTGCGTCTGACGGTCCAACTTCATCCATTCGACTCGCCGACCCGATCACTACAACAGTGACTAAATATTTCGTCGACCCGTTCGCCGAGCTGTGACCTGATTAATCGTTGTCATTGCGACCAGAATAACTAGTTTTTTCCTTTATTCAGGAGCCCGCCACCGATTCGACTGGGCGTCCGCATTGGACTCGCATGCTCCGACTGCCAACGAACACCTACGACCAATCGACGACGGCCTCGGGGACTACTGATGGGGATATGCCTACCGGGGTATACCTAGCAGGACGTTTCCGACTGGCCCAGGAACTGGCGAGTGGGCCTGCAGGACGGCGACTGGATCAAGTCCTGGCGTGGATCCAAGCGACTGGAAGCTGAAGGCCGAGGAGAGTAGATAGGCCCAGTCGGATTAAGTTAAACGATTGCCGAAGCCTTAACTGATTCGGTTGAGATATGTAAACCCTAGGGGGTGAGTCTATATAAACCTCCCTATAGGGCGTGTAGAGGATACGTTCCATCATCCACCCAAGCGACTCGCCGCCTAGCCGTCGAGCTCGCCCCATTGTACTTCCATCATAATACAATCTAGCAGGAGTAGGTCTTTACCCTCCGGGGGGGCCAAACCTGGGTAAAACCCTGTGTCTCCGCCCTCATCTCGCACCGCAGATGGCTGGCTGCCCTTGCTCCATGTTCTACTACTCGTTGTCGATTGCAGCATCTGCCGTGGTCATTCCCACGACAACAATGGAGGCCAATCCTACATATATGTAGTGAGAAATGGCGGGAAGAAAACTGCGGGAAGAAATTGCGGGAAAAGAAATGGCGGAAAGAGAACTGGCGGGAATAAAACTGCGGGAAGAAAAGGTGGGAAGAAAAATGGCGGGAAGAAATGGCGGGAAAACTTCCTCCTGCAACATTGTTCTCCATCCCAATGTCCACATGGATGCATAATATGGGCACAGCATCACAAACTATGTCGCGATTCAGCACATAACATCGGTTATTTGGACCGAAAGCCATGAAACCCTGAACATGATAGGTCATTTTGTGAAGGTTTTTTCGAGACATGATCAATATACCAAGTCTGGTATTTTTCCTTGAAACTATGTCACATAATATGACATCATGCGAAGGATAGACATTGTTCAGACTTTTTTTGAATTTCTTATGCCCGTTTTGAATTTTTCCCTTTTCGAACTATGGTCGAACCGGCGTGCATGAAGATAGGGGACGAGCATCGTTAGAACTTGCATTGGATATCTGAAGAAACCACATATTGCGAGTCTAAAAATGATTTTTTTCAAAAAATCACGGGCGTTAGATCATGTACCTGTAGTACAAACCGGACCCACTTCCTACCGATTCGGCAGACATTTGTCCTTTTTACACGGGATGGACGGAAAAGTTTGAGATGTCCCGTTTGGAAGATAGTCCAGGTAAGGTGGTCTAGTATTTTAGAAAAATGGGACGATAACATTCTAAAACAGCATTTTTGTGGTTGCTTCACAAACGATCCGTTTTTTGCGCTCGGAAAATGGAAAATGGCTTTTCCGTGCGACAAAAAGGAAAACTTCCTCCTGCAACATTGTTCTCCATCCCAATGTCCACATGCATGCATAATATGGGCACAGCATCACAAACTATGCCACGATTCAGCACATAACATCGGTCATTTGGACCGAAAGCCATGAAACCTCGAATATGATGGTCATTTTGTGAAGGTTTTTTCGAGACATGATCAATATACCAAGTCTGGTATTTTTCCTTGCAACTATGTCACATAATATGACACCACGCGAAGGATTTACATTGTTCGGACTTTTTTTGGATTTCTTATGCCCGTTTTGAATTTTTCCCTTTTCGAACTATGGTCGAACCGACGTGCATGAAGATAGGGGAAGAGCATCATTAGAACTTGCATTAGATCTCTGAATAAACCACATATTGCGAGTCTAAAAATGATATTTTCAAAAAATTACGGGCGTTAGATCATGTACCTGTAATACAAACCAGACCCACTTCCTACCGATTCGGCAGACATTTGTCCTTTTTACCTGGGATGGACGGAAAGGTTTGAGATGTCCCGGTTGGGAGATAGTCCATGTAAGGTGGTCTAGTATTTTAGAAAAATGGGACGGTAGCATTCTGAAATAGCATTTTGGTGGTTGCTTTATAAAACGACCCGTTTTTTGCGCTCGTAAAATGGAAAATGGCTTTTCCGTGCGACGAAAAGGAAAACTTCCTCCTGCAACATTTTTCTCCATCCCAATGTCCACATGCATGCATAATATGGGCACAGCATCACAAAATATGCCACGATTCAGCACATAACATCGGTCATTTTGACCAAAAGCCATGAAACCTCGAAAATGATAGGTCATTTTGTGAAGGTTTTTTGAGACATGATCAATATACCAAGTCTGGTATTTTTCCTTGAAACTATGTCACATAATATGACACCATGTGAAGGATAGACATTGTTCGGACTTTTTTTGAATTTCTTATGCCCGTTTTGAATTTTTCCCTTTTCGAACTATGGTTGAACCGGCGTGCATGAAGATAGGAGACGAGCATCGTTAGAACTTGCATTGGATCTCTGAAGAAACCACATATTGCGAGTATAAAAATGATTTTTTCAAAAAATCACGGGCGTTAGATCATGTACTTGTAGTACAAACCGGACCCACTTCCTACCGATTCGGCAGACATTTGTCCTTTTTATCCAGGATGGACGGAAAGGTTTGAGATGTCCCGGTTGGGAGATAGTCCATGTCAGGTGGTCTAGTATTTTAGAAAAATGGGACGATAGCATTCTGAAACAGTATTTTGGTGTTTGCTTCATAAAATGACCCGTTTTTGTGCTCGGAAAATGGAAAATGGCTTTTCCGTGCGACGAAAAGGAAAACTTCCTCCTGCAACATTGTTCTCCATCCCAATGTCCACATGCATGCATATTATGGGCACAACATCACAAACTATCCCGCGATTCAGCACATAACATCGGTCATTTGGATCGAAAGCCATGAAACCTCGAACATGATAGGTCATTTTATGAAGGGTTTTTTGAGACATGATCAATATACCAAGTCTGGTATTTTTCCTTGAAACTATGTCACATAATATGACACCACGCGAAGGATTTACATTGTTCGGACTTTTTTTGAATTTCTTATGCCTATTTTGAATTTTTCCCTTTTCGAACTATGGTCGAACCGGCGTGCATGAAGATAGGGGATGAGCATCGTTAGAACTTGCATTGGATATCCGAAGAAACCACATATTTCGAGTCTAAAAATGATTTATTCAAAAAATCACGGGCGTTATATCATGTACCTATAGTACAAACCGGACCCACTTCCTACCGATTCGGCAGACATTTGTCCTTTTTACCCAGGATGGACGGAAAGGTTTGAGATGTCCCGGTTGGGAGATAGTCCATGTAATCTGGTCTAGTCTTTTTGAAAATTGGGACGGTAGCATTCTGAAATAGCATTTTGGTGGTTGCTTCACAAAACGACCCATTTTTTGCGCTCGGAAGATGGAAAATGGCTTTTCCGTGCAACGAAAAGGAAAACTTCCTCCTGCAACATTTTTCTCTATCCCAATGTCCACATGCATGCATAATATGGGCACAGAATCACAAACTATGCCGTGATTCAGCACATAACATCGGTCATTTGGACCGAAAGTCATAAAACCTCGAACATGATAGGTCATTTTGTGAAGGTTTTTTCTAGACATGATCAATATACCAAGTCTGGTATTTTTCTTTGCAGATAGGGCAGACATTTTTCCTTTTTAGCCGGGATCTTTAAATAGAGGGAAAGACCTATAAATAGAGGGAAAGGGTTCATCTTTAGTCTCGGTTGGAGGGATTTTGGCAGGCTGGGCCAGGAAGCACTAATGATAGGGGTGAGTGTCGACATTATGTCGTGCAGCTTGTACCTTGTTCCGGATGGTGTCACCAACCGGTACTAAAGATGAACCTTTAGTTCCGGTTGGAGACACCAACCGGGACAAAACACGAGTCAGCACTAATAATAAGGGTGAGTGTCGACATCATGTCGTGAGTGTCGACACTATGCCGAGCTGCTTGTACTATAAATAGGCATCCTTGTGAGTCCAGTCCTCCAGCCAGATTGAGGCATCTCCAAGATGGTTTTTGAGAGCAGGGACACCACTACGACCAGTTTCAGGGAGATGCCATCGGATCCCAGTCCTCCGGCATCTCCAACAAACTGGTCATAGAAGCACTCACTAATATGTGAAATTAGTTAGCTCCCAGGCGTATTGACCTAGTTAGAGAAGTTACAAGCTGCAATATGGTGTGCGAGAGCAGGGACACCACTACGACCAGTGTGGCATCCCGCAAAACCACTGCTAGAAAATCGCGTTGTTTTTGTGCATTGCATCGTCATGACCGCATGCTCATGTCATCATGCCACATTGCATTTGAGCATCGTCATCATCTTGCATTTGCTTGCATAAAACTATTTTCGGAAAAACCTATTTTTGTTTTCTAAACGCCCCGTCTTTGTTCAAACGCAAAACCCGGGTCTCCGGAATATTTTGTTTGTCTAACCACAGATTTCAAACGCCCCGTTTCAATTAAATAAAATGTTTAATTATTTTTAGGGGGCAGCCGTACCGGGCCGATCCGACCCAGTCGGCCACCCCCAGTACAAAAACCTGCCTGCCTAATCCCTTTTCTACCTAGTCCTAACCTACCCAGCCACTCCCAGCCCTCCACCTCACCTCCCAAGTCCACCTCACCCCCTGGACCCCAATCCCCACCCACCTTGCCACCTCATCAATCCCAGCCCAAACCCTCACTCCCTCCCCCGCCGGACACACGCACTCACACCACGCACGCAACACACACCACGCACACAGCACGCACTCACCCACCCGCGCCTGCCCAACCCCCTCTCTCTCTTTCCCTGGGCCCCACCCCGCGTGGACCCGGCCCCGCGCGACCCACCTCCTCCCTCGCGTCCCCTCTCCCTCACCGCGTCTTCCCCACCCGCGCCGTGTCGACCCCGCCTCGCCGCCAGCTCGCCCTCCCCGGCAGGCCAATCTCTCGGCCCTCCTCTCCTCCTCGCCCCACCGTCCTCCGCCGGCCTCTGTCCGCCGCCGCCTTGCAGGCTCTCCCCCGGACGCCGCCTCCTCTGGCCGTGGCCGAGCACGCACCGCGCGTCCCGTCCACCTCCGCCGTCGCGAGCCCTGCTCCGTCCCGTCCACCGCCGCCGGCGCCGCCCTGGGACGTCCTCCACCAGTAGCTCCTCTTCCCCCGAGCGGACGCCGCGCCTCCTCCGCCCCTGCTGCTCGCCGCCTTGGCTGCCCCGCGTCGACCCCAGGCCTCCTTCCTCGCTGGCCGTTGCCGCCGGCCCCGCGCCACCTCGTCCGTCAGGCCGGCGCCGCCGCGCACCAAGGGCGCCCTGACGTTCTCTGGCTCGCTCGCGCCCGCGTCGTCCCTGCTCCGACCCGTCGGCCTCCGCCTCCTTCCAGCGCGTAGGCGCCGCTGACCGCCCTGCTGCATGCCTTCTGTTTGTTTTGCGTGTGCCCGTGTTTTTGGCTGCGAGATAGCGGAGCGTTTTGTGTTCTGAGGGTTTGACCCCGTGTGACCAAGAACGACTCCGTCAAGATCTTCTCGAAGCTGAAACCACAAGATCGTCTTCCCGTAGCCGGAAACCCCGAAGCCGATCCCGGTGATTCGAAGGCCACACCAAGACCTTCCTGGAGACCGAAGACCGTACCAACCGGTGGCACTCGACGAACCTCCGGCAAGATCTTCGACATGGACAAGATCTACCGCTGACCCGACCAAGATCTGAAGGCCGATCCCGCCGATGCCAAGCGCTGCAACGACATCGAACCGTCAAGTCAAGTTCATCCGCGGACAAGACCGACAATTGCACATGATAACCCAAGAGCGACATGAGGCCCCGACAAGATCTGCTTCATGGATCCAAGACCGATCCGGGACGCCAAGTACTCCCCTCGGACGCCGAGACCCGAACCTGAAGAACGCCAAGATCGACACCGACCAAGACGGACCCGATGTGCCCCGACACCAAACCAAGTCCTGCTTCCCGGATGCGACAAGATCTACTCTGTTGACCTAGAACGATCCCGCCGAGACCGATCCCGTCGAACCCTGAACCCTGAGACCGAACCCCGAACCCCCCCCCCCCCCCCCCCCGAAACCAAGATCTTCGACCCTAATGTGTGACCCCTTTCTCGAGCCCTATTTTTATAAATGTAATATAAAACTTGTTGCATATTAATTGTCATATTCGCATGCATATTGTCATGTGGTTTGGGGGCCTTATGCCGATTCACTTCATAATTAAATATGGGGCCCATATGCGGGCAAATCTAGTCTTATATTGGCCTCATTTAAATTGGTGTAGCGAACTGGTGCTATATTTTGCCATGTTCAAACAACATTTAAATTGCGGGGTAGTTAAACAACTTGAACCATTTAATTAATTGTCGGGACCCCGGTTCCACTTAATATTGCCTAAATTGCATCGCATGCTTGCCATGTCATACATCATACATGCATCATGCCCTTTATTTTGCCGGTATTAAATAGTGCATCCGGTGTTTATTCTAGTGATTTGGTTCTTCGCGGATAAGGCCGTTGAGTTGATGTGAGCGTCGCCCCGATCTTCGGCTGAACCTTCGGCAATGTTTTTCAGGCGAGCATCTCCCCCCTTTCTACCTATCTTACTTTTATAGTATTTATTCCCTCCTATTGATCTATTGCTATTCTGTGTTGCGATGCTCTAGTTTTCGTACCCGTGAAATCCCTTGCAGCCTTATATTGCCTTGGACACATCCTATTACCTGTTGTTTGGTAGATAGTTGGACTTGCGCGTCGTAGTCGCTTGCTCAAGTGCTGTTGCGTGTCGTCAAGTACCACAGTTGTTGGAGTATTGCCGCATGTTTAATGTTGGAGATGATCATGGCTTTCATTATTGTTTACTTTAATTACTGTTTAACAACTAAAATTGAAGTAGGTAAGCAGAGGCACAGGTGGGCAATAAATGTTATTTGGTTGTTACCCGTCCACTTGTGTCCCGTAGGACCCCGAGTACTTGATACCTGTTCCTTGAATATTCGCGCTATCCATATACGGGGGAATTATGGGACCCCCCTGAGCCAGAGCTTGATCCATTCTTATTTCTTGGGGCCACAAACTAGTTTGAGGTTTTATTTACGATCCTGTACTTATGCCATGCTTTACTGCTTTATTTACGATTGTGCGAGGAGCACCTGTACTGTTTAGGTAAGCGGAGTGTTTTCGCGGTATCGACAAGCCCAGTTTTGGGTTCCCAGTCGTTTACAGCCATTGACGCAAACCTTGAGTCCGTCTCGGAGTCAGCTAACTTTGTTGCGGGTGTACTCAATGGGGTGGCCCCCTGAAATATTTCTGAATCTTGTGATTGCTTTGTCGTGAAAGCCTCGTTGGGTTTTGATTTGGTTTTTCTGAGGTTGATCGAGTGTGTGTTGCTATTTGTGCACCCCTGTAGGGTAAAACTTTCTGAAAGCCGTGTCCGCGGTGATGGACGACTTGGAGCACGGTATCTCGATCATAGACAACTATAACTAAAGTAGTGCTATAAATTTGTCTTTATAATGACTAGTAATCAGCTTCACTATAATGGAATGGCTAAATAAAACTGCAAACAATTGCTTGCTTGGGTTGTCGCTTGCGACCATTGTATCTGACTAGTAAGTATTGCAACTACAACGGAATGGCTAAATAAAAGTACCAACAACTGCTGGGTTTTGGGTTATCTCATGCTATTTGTATCTGATTAGTAAGTGTTGCAACTATAACGGAATGGTTAACTAAAAGTGCCCACTGCTTATTTTATCAGGATGACTATCTAGACCTGACTAGTAATTGCTGCAACTATAACTGAATAAATAAAACTGCCAACTGTGTGAGTTCCTCGGTTGACTTCCTCGTTTGGTCTCGAGGGGGAAATACCAGGATGGGCATGTTTGGTGGTAGCATCAGGTTGGTTCCGAATAGGTCTTTCTTATCCCTCTCTGATAGCCGACAGTTATATCGAGTCTCTATAGGTTGTTTAGTGCCTGTTGCCGCTGCCGCTTCAGTCCACCATACCTATGTAGGCGAGGACCGCCGAATTCTAGCCTCGCCGTGTACTGGCCTCAGTACTGACCGCTCTCTCTTTTTCCTTTGCCCTTTGCCGGCACCCCTTTTGTTTAAGCAGGTTTTGAGATCGACGTCGTTAGCAGGGTTACCCTTCCGGCTTGGCCTGGGCAGGGTTATGGACGCCATTGGTTATTCTTCAGGGCTCTTAGCTCAATTTGCATCTTGTCCGTACTCGGACGCTATATCGTTTTAAAGGTGATTTGGATCTTTGTATTGTATATCTGTATTCTTGACTCTTTGAGTCGCCGTTGTATATATCTGTTCTATGGGTCCCATCGAGGACTGTTGTGTAATGTTATTACTTCGTTTTCCACCCGCACGAAAGTGCCTGGTGGGCACCTTTGAATCATTTCTATGCGGGTTGGCGGGTTTCGCTAAAACTTGCATAGGGCCGATTCTGAGGGTGTTACAACCAGTTTGAGGGAGATGCCGCCGAAGCCCAGTCCTCCGGCATCTCCAACAAACTGGTCATAGAGGCACTCCCTAATATGTGACCACGCGCGTTTGGAGATCAGATCTTAATGGTAAGTACGAATCAGGACAACTTCTTCATAGTTCGGGAAAGTCGTTCTACGAATCGGGACTAAAGGCCCCCTTTAGTCCCGGTCCAGCCACAAAACGGGACTAACACTCAAGACATTTATTAATATTAAAAACCAAGACTACAAAATCGGGACTAAAGGCCCCCCTATATATATTCCCGGTCAAGCCACAAACCGAGACTAACACTCAATACATTTATTAAACTTAGAAAATTGCAAACATCATAAAATATCCTTCACCATACGAGCTATCATGTATCATGGCATTTAGGTTCACAATATGCAGCCGACCGGCCAGACATGAACTAGAGGTACACAATATAAGCATGAACTTCTTGGTGTATGTCCTTCCTTATGATCGCTTCAGACGTAACCATGGAGCATCTTCTTTACTTAACGGAATGCTTGGGTCAGTTTTCACTGTGAAGGGAGGAATCATCAAACTTATTATAATCTTTTGACATGTCTGTCTTGTCCTTGATTCCCATGATGTTTCTTTTCCCTGAAAGAACTATGTGACGCTTTGTCTCATCATATGATGTATTCGTTTGCATATTTTTTCTTTTTTTCGGTCTGGAGGACATGTCCTTCACATAGAAAACCTAAGACACATCATTGGCTAGGACGAATGGTTCATCTCTATAACCAAGATTGTTGAGATCCATTGTTGTCATTCCGTACAACTGGTCTATCTTTACCCCTTCCCCATTCAGGTCGACCCATTTACAGTGAAACAAAGGGACCTTAAAAGAGACTCCATAGTCAAGTTCCCATATCTCCTCTATGTAACCATAGTATGTGTCCTTTTTCCCATTCTCGTCCGTTCCATCAAAGCGGACACCACTATTTTGGTTGGTGCTCTTTTTATCTTGGGCGATCGTGTAGAATGTATTCTCATTTATTTCGCACCCTTGGAAATTCAATATAGTAGAAGATGGTGACGCGGCCAACAAGTATAGCTGATCTCCAACAGTGGTGTCATTCAAGAGATGTGTCCGCATCCAACCACCGAAAGACTTCATGTGTTCATCTGTAATCCATGAGTCAGGCTTCCCCGGGTTTTTGGAGCGTACAATATTCTTGTGTTCCTCGATATACAGAGCTGCCAAGGTGGAATTATGTAGAACTATGTAGTGTGCTTTAGTGAAAGAATCCCCGTCCATACATATCATTACTTTCTTTCCCAGTGTGCCTTTTCCACTTAGTCTTCCCTCATGTCGTGAGTCAGGAATACCAATCGGCTTAAGTTTAGGAACAAATTCAACACAAAACTCAATGACCTCCTCTGTTCCATATCCCTTGGAGATGCTTCATTCTGGTCTAGCACGGTTATGAACATATTTCTTTAAGACTCCCATGAACCTCTGAAAGGGGAACATATTGTGAAGAAATACAGGACCTAGAATGGCAATCTCTTCCACTAGGTGAACCAGGAGATGCGTCATAATATTGAAGAAGGATGGTGGGAACACCAACTCAAAACTAACAAGACATTGTACCACATCCTTCTGTAACCTTGGCAGAATAACTGGATTGATTACCTTCTGAGATATTGCATTAAGGAATGCACACAGCTTCACAATGGATACTCGAACATTTTCCGGTAGAAGCCCTCTCAATGCAATCGGAAGCAACTGTGTCATAATCACGTGATAGTCATGAGACTTCAGGTTTTGGAACTTTTTCTCTGCCATATTTATTATCCCCTTTATATTAGATGAGAAGCCAAACGGCACCTTGATACTGTAAAGGACTTCAAAAAAGATTTACTTCTCTGCTTTGGTAAGAGCATAGCTGGCACGACTTAAGTGATGCCCTTTATCCGTCTTATTCTGTGTACACATGTTCTTTGGGTCTTTCATAATTTGCTGGTCCTCCCGTGCTTCTGGTGTGTCTTTTGTCTTCCCATACACGCCTAGGAATCCTAGCAGGTTCACGCAAAGATTCTTCGTCACGTGCATCACATCGATAGAAGAGCGGACACGTAGGAATTTCCAATATGGCAGCTCCCAAAATATAGATTTCTTCTTCCACATGGGTGCGTGTCCTGTAGCGATGTCATTCAGAACTGATTGACCGCCGGGACCCTTTCCAAAGATTACTTCTATGTCTTTGACCATACCAAATACATCATCACCAACAGGGAGTTCAGGCTTCTTCCGGTGATCTGCCTCACCTTTGAAATGCTTGCCTTTCTTTCTTACGGGATGATTGGTCGGAAGAAATCGTCGATTCGCCAGGTACACAACCTTCTTGCGTTTATACAAATATCTATCCTCAGTCTTATCTAAACAGTGCGTGCATGCCTTATATCCCTTGTTTCTCTATCCTGAAAGGTTACTAAGAGCGGGCCAATCATTGATGGTTACGAAAAGCAACCCTCGTAGGTCAAATGGCTCCTGTTTGTTCTCATCCCACGCATATACACCTGGTTTGCCCCACAACTGTAAGAGTTTTTCAACTAATGGCCTTAGGTACACATCGATGTCGTTGCCCGGTTGCTTCGGGCCTTGGATGAGCACTGGCATCATAATGAACTTACGCTTCATGCACAACCAAGGAGGAAGGTTGTAGATACATAGAGTCTTGGGCCAGGTGCTGTGACTGCAGCTCTGCTCCCCAAAAGGATTCATGCCATCCGTACTTAGACCAAACCATAAGTTCCTTGCGTCACCTGCAAAGTCTGGGAAGTCTCTCTCAATTTTTCTCCACTGTGACCCATCAGCAGGGTGTCTCAACTTCCTGTGTTTCTTACGGTCTTCTTTGTTCCATCACAACAACCTGGCATGCTCTTTGTTTCTGAACATGCGTTTCAACCTTGGTATTATTGGAGCATACCACATAACCTTAGCAGGAACCCTCTTCCAGAGGAGCTCTCCCTCAACATCACCAGGGTCATCTCGTCTGATCTTATACCGCAATGCATTGCATATCATGCATTTATCTAAATTCTCATACTCCTTACCGTGGTAGAGGATGCAGTCATTAATGCATGCATGCATGTATCTTGTACATATCTATTCCTAGAGGGCAGAGAGTCTTGTTTGCTTCGTACTTACTCTCGGGAAGTTCGTTATGTTTTGGAAACTTTGGCTTCATTATTTTCAGCATCTTTTCAAATGAGGAGTCAGTTAGACCACACTCTGCCTTCTATCGCAGCAATTCCAGTGTGGTACCGAGCTTTGTGCTGCCATCTTCACAATTTGGGTACAACAATTTTTTGTGATCTTCTAACATGCCCTCTAACTTCAACTTCTCCTTTTGTGTTTCACAGTCTCACTTTGCATCAGAAATTACCCTACCAAGTTCATCAGCGGGCTCATCGGATGCCCGTTCTTCACCTCCTTCCTCTTCATTGTCTTCCATTGCAGTATCACTGTATTCAGGAAACATATGATGATAGTTGTTATCATCTCCTTATTCTTCACTATCTTCCATCATAACCCCTCTTTCCCCGTGCTTGGTCCAGCAATTATAGTTGGGCATGAAACCTTTCATAACCAGGTGACCGCGAATGATTTTCGAGGAAGAGTACTCCTTGTTGTTCCGACATTGAACACATGGACAACGTATAAAACCATTCTCTTTGTTTGCCGTAGCCACATCGATAAATTTATCCACGCCTTTAATGTACCCGGGTACACGCCGGTCACCGTACATCCATTCCCGACCATTCATCTGCATCATATAATTAAGTTTATCAAAAACGGAACATCATAAATAGTGAAATGACCAATTCACATCGACACATGCATTGTATCAATGACAGAGAAAAGATAAGATTGCTAACCTCGATCGAGGGAAATAAAGAGGAGAAAGCTCAAGTGCGTCTCGGGCACCTCCTATATTTTTGTTCTGTGAGAAATTAAACGAGATCATTCACTCAAACATTTCATCAAACACCTTGAATGCATGCATAGAAAAAAAATAAACTAGCACACCTCTCACACCTTCCACCAAGAAAAAACAGAGGGGAGGCAAAGGACTGGGGCGTCGTATTTATAGAGGGCGGGATCATACGTCCCGGTTTGTACTAAAGGTGTGTGACAAGCCACGTGTCTGGCGTCCAATCTTTAGGGACGCATTACCCCTCACGAACCGGGACGCATATGCCTCCGGCCACCGTGCCAGCTTGAACCGGGATACGTGCCAGCATTAGTCTCGATTCGTGGCGCAACTGAGACTAATGCTGTTGGGAGGCGGAATGGATAACTTGTTTTCTACTAGCGAGGTGGTGACCTTTTGAGGTTTTCGGGGTATCGACCATATTGTGGAAGGTCCGAGGAGCCACCCACAAGTATTCCAAGCACTCCTCACTGTCGCTAAGAAAAGGAAAAACACACGCACACAAAAAAGGGCCTTCCAGCACACCTGGAATTAAAAAGGGGTAATGACCGGCCGTCAGTTTCTAAATTGCGTTATCGAAGCAACCGGCGAGCATGCGGTTGTGGGACGCAGACAAGCGAGACGTGGTCGATGACGGGCCCGCAGAGCGTGCCGGTGCCGTCGGACGTCATGTGGTAGCCCGTGCTGTAGAACACCACTCGCGTGCGGTTATGTTGCGCCGTGAAGTCGAGCGCGTCGCGCTTGAACCCGCCCGTGCCCGCCGAGTTGTACTCCACGCTCTTGCTCCCTCCCGCCGTGGCTACCTGCACGGACATAGGCGACGCCGCGCACCGGTCGGCGGCGTCCCCGACCGAGAACTCCAGCCTGCACGAGCTTCCGGGCACGGTGTCCACCTCCTGGACCAGCGCGACCTCCAGGCCGGCCACCAGCTCCACAGCGCGGGTTCCGTGCGGCACCCGGAAGTGCTCCGCGTCGATGTACTTGACGACCTTGGTGTCCGACATGATCATCCACCCCGGCAGCGGCGAGACGTCGTCTTCGTCCATCGGCGGCACAAGGACCCCCCACGGGGAGCCCGGGGTGATGTACGGCCCCTCCTCGAAGTCCCCGTTCTTCAGCAAGTTACCGGAGGTGTCCCGAGGAGGGTCGTTGAGTGTTCTGATGGCGACGGCGTCGATGATGGGGCCACAGGCGGGGTCGTCAACCTGGTTGTCCCCATGGTGTACGACGAACGACACCACGTCCTGCGCCGCCTGGAACGCCCAGGAGTAGGAGTCCCAGCCGCTGCTGGTGTACACCGTCTGGATCGGGAGCTCGCCGGGCGGGTCGCCGGGGACGATGGACACGTTCACCTTCTCGGACTGGGCGCAGGTGCGCGCCCCGCTGAAGGTGACGGAGTAGTACTTGCCTCGCGTCACGCGAAGCTCGTGCCGGACGGAGGACTCGGTGCCCAGCCGCACGGCGTGCTTTCCCTCCGGCACCGCCAGGACCATGTCGCCCTGCATCGTCCCGGACTCGATGTACTCCACGAACCCGGTGACCGTCCAGTACGGGATGGCGTGCGCCCCCATCACCCTCGTGCCGTTCATCTGGCACCTGTTGGGCTTGCGCTCGAAGTTCCCGTTCAGCAGCGGGCCTGAGGTTTGCATGACAGGCATTTCAGTGTTGTCCTATATATCCACGTTAGAACGCAGACCCCATTGAAGGAGTAAATACTATAGTGGGAAATGCTACATTGCATGTCACAACAGCAGCACACTACCTAGCTTCCCTGTCTGTAGCTATCAAAGATTGGTGAGAACAATGGGGATGCATGCAGTGTTAACTAGAGGTGGCACACCGACGTAAATTTCAATGCAACGAGAAACAGTATAGGCTCTCACCGTCTCCACCCGAAGCAGCAGCAGCAGCAGCCGCGCAGAAGAGCAAGAACAACGCCCCATTCAGCACCATCGCCCCCTCAATCCCGAGCTTAATTAGCTCTCCCTGCTGCTTTCAAAGTCGATGGAACAAAGCTCTGTGGATTACTTATTATAACCTGGCGGAGTTACTACTTAAGTTGGAAGACGCCATCCTGCTCCGCTTTTATAGGCCGACCGCTGAGCGATGAGGCGTCAGTGTAACATAGATCGCGGGTGGTCACGTGTGCTTGTGCTGCGTTCCTTCCATAGATTAGATTGCGGGTGGAACTCGAGGCGCGAAGGTTCCTGTATTCGCATGGTCGGGCGGCGCGAAGCGGGTGACGACTGGCCCATGCGACCTCGCCTGCTCTCGGACTGGGGACGGCACACCTGCCGACCTCACCAAAGGTTTGATGGCATAGTAGCAGTGGAACTGAGAGCCAGGAATCTCGCCTGAACCATCTCCAAACGGAGGCATGTAGCCATTTTGACCAATTTGATCTGTTTGCAGGTCGGAGGACAGCCGCTCTGTTCTGGTCCGTGCAGCCAAGTAGCCAACGATGCCGATCAGTGGCCAGTTTCGCATTTTCATCCATTTTAGCTATATATATCACACATTTGTACATATTAAAAATAGTTTAAAATTTAAACTAAACATCTTAGTTTACAACAAAATAAAGAATATGTGATCCGCACGTTGTTTACACAATCAAATTACATTAAATAAAATGATAAATCGAGGAAGATGACTGGCCGTTCCCCGCAAATGCCCACTTATGGTCAAGCAAATCATTTTGAAGGTTGTTGAGAATTCCCGGATCACGGATCTCATAATGCACCTAAAGAAAATGCCCAAACGAAGTTGGTGGACCAGGCTCGGGTGCAATCAATTCTTTCTGAAATTTGTAACCTTGGTCATGTATGTCTTCATCACGCTCCTCTTCGACAATGATCACACAAGCAGTTACCACCTTTCATATTTATTTCTTACTCCATGTTCTAGCAGGGTGCAGCATAATAGCTCCACGAGATTGGAGTAACCAAATGTCCGCTCCACATCCTTCCTAGTGGCCTATTGTTCCTTTCTAGACCTCGTATTTTTCTTTTATCGGCTTGTGAATGGTTTTTACAAATATAGACAAAGCAGAATAGATACCTTCATCTAGATAGTTTCACTTCTTGTATGGGTGGAAATTGATCAAAAAGTTGACCGGGGGAGCATTGCCTTCCGCAACCCCTAGGAAACACAAGAAACCTTTGAATGACACATATGTCATTGTGGTAACCAGTCATGCCAAATAATGAGTGTCAAATTTAGAGATCACGTGATGCAACGGCCACAAGTATGACCGTGAACCCTCTAACATGTCCTTTATATTGGCCATGTCACACACTGCAAAAGCCCCGTGCACGGCACTTTTTTAGGAATCACAAGCGAGGAGTACCTGCAAAAGTTGATTACCTGATAGATGATCAATTGAAACTCTTTTTCCGCGACGACCACTTATACGCCGTGAAAGACACGATATCGGCACATGTATGTGTTGTGATAGGTGGCATGTAATAGTGACGCTTTTTAATGTCACGCTTGGGGAACGGAGGCATTCACCGTTGCGCCATCCATTCTAAGTGTCGCTAAATATGGGCAAATGGTCAAACACGTGTCAGTGACTGGTGCCAGCTCATTAGGGCTCAATCATCTTGTACTGCTAAATTCTAAGCTTATCAATAAAAATATTTGTTTTTATTAATATTACAATGCGCTAGGAACTTTTTTATGTAATTAGGTGAAAACGAATAATCGAGAGTTAACCGAGTTGCCTACTAATTAGACTCACCGAATATACCCACCGGAGTGGGTCTCTATGGCTTATGGGCCTTTGAGTAGGTGAGGCACAAAGTTATGTCTCACTTGAGCGGCCTATAAAGCAAATCTTATCCCTTCCATCGTTTTCCTATATATAATACATGGAACACTTGTCCTCTAACCACAATTCGTACTCCCTCTCTCCCTTTTGAACCCTAGATCTCGCAATAACACAAATCTCATCTCTCTCTCTCTAGTATCCACTAGAGTTGATTACTAACTCAAGATCCCATATCTCCCTGCTGGTGTGCAATACTAATCCCAAAGATTTCATCATCTGTTCCAGCAAGTAGTGACTAAGAAAAGGTGTTATAGGTTGGCGTCAGGCGGTATCGTGCCGCTCGATATGCTCATTCTGTGTCGGAGGCTTCTACTGCTGTTATCATTCTACAGGCCTCTTCTTGATCCCTTCTAAATGTTTCATTTGTCTTGCTATCTCTTTGTTAATCGATTTTATTGCTTTTTCATATCGGCTGCAAAAAGGCTGGCTACTAGATCCGCTCGGATGAGTCTGGCTACTACATCCGCTACGAGAAAACCGACTGCTAGATCTGCTCACATGAGGTTGGCTGCTAGGTATGCTGTGAGAGGAGGCCAGATTCTAGATCCGCTCGGATGACGTCGTGCGTATCGGTAGCAGGTTATTTGTATCACGAAGATATTGTAACCCGGATCTTGTAAGTACACAAAATTTGGAATTTTTCCATAAGATCCTTTTTCTGAATTTTATGTCATTAACTTTTGTAAAGCTTGTGTACCAATCATGGTAGAAAAATGTGTCGCACCTTATCGTTACACGACACTAAAATTATGCTGTTTTCTGTAATATAAGGCACATCAAGTGTGGTGCCGCGCTAGTGCTATCTTGGGAGATCACGATGTGCCATGAGAAAAATAGCGCCGCATATGCACGTTTTTTGAAATAGTTATTTTTGGCCGCTTTTTTTTTCGCACTAGCACGAGCGTGATGATCAGGCGTGTGTATCAGCATTTAAAACCACTGAGCGTCGTCCATTTTGTAGTGAAAATGGAAAGTTCTTGCACTCCTAGTGCTTCCAATCATACTTGAAACCATCTGACCTTATTGAACGCCAACATACATTCAGTGTCGGCAGCATTTGGTGGTCTGAAGAATTCTCCACCAAATACCTCCACAGCTGCTTTGTAGAACTTGTACATTAACTCTAGGCAGGTGGACTCGCTCGTGCGCATGTACTCGTCGACAAGATCAGCGGCTACACCATAAACAAGCATGCAGATAGCCGCAGTATATTCCTGGTAAGAAGTGAAGCTGAGCTTAACAGTGGCATCTTTCATCAATGTCAAGTAGTCATCATGAGCCCTCACTTCATTGACATTTGAAATCGTCACCAGAAAATAGTCGTACCATACAACGGGTTGGTGCAATGGAAGTATTCCCGGCACAATTGCTTGCTTGTGCCCGACATCTCAGTTACGGTCTAGTGCGACTATGTGGACCTTTACTGAGCCACGATACTTGGGATGCATGGTCTCATTGTGATCATGGCTGAGCATAGTTGCGGACATCTAAATGTCATTGTCATTTTCGGATGGGTCGGGTCATGACTTAATGAAAGTCTTGAATTAATACCCGTCTAAACTACCGGCCCTGGTCTATCCTCACCGGGCAAATGGTCGAACATGTCATTTATGGACGCAAAAAAGGCTGAGTTTGAGGTCCTATTTGGCAAGACCTTCCTGTCCTGGATGGTTCTCATATCACAAATGGCCGCCTGAGATCCCAGAGCAACGGCATGGCTGGATCTAGGACATGGCACCGATCGAGCAAGAAAGGTCGCGACCGATGATGACTGCACCGCATTGGGTATTTCCACGCCAGTACATAGGGCCAAAATACGATGGAACTAAGCCTAGACGGCGTCTGGTACCATCAAGATAAACGGGTCCCGGCAGTGGCCAATCTGGTGTGGGTGGAACCGCAGCAGCGACACAAGTGTGGGAGGAGGGTGTCGAACTAGGGAGAAGGAAGGAGACGAAGATGTGTGGCTGATTGGTGGGCCTCAGTGGGACAAGGTGAGGACACGCTCGGACAAATGGTTGTTCGTCCCACCACAAACCCGACCCAAAATTGTGCCGGAGATGTGCCAAAATGGACCGTTCCGGGACGCGTGCTATTTTTGCGAGTCGCCATTCGGTCGTCTCCTCGGTCAGGATGGATAGGATTGGACGTGGGGCGGTTTCTTTGCGGACTGCTGTCGGAGATGCCCTAAGACGGGAGGAAATGGCGCGACATTGCCCTTCTCTTCCCTTGTCCACCTCTCTGCTAGGAGTCCATATGGACAGAACAACTCGGAAAGCAGACAGGAGATTGAGACATCTTTATCCTAAATGGCCCTTTTTGGCTCAGTTTTTTCATACATTTGGCCACTGAGAAAACTTATTCCTAGTTATGGCCCCTGGAATGATGCTATTTGAGCTGACTAGACTGAAGCCCATGAATCGCCAGTTGAATTGGCTAGACTAAAATGACTTAGCCGTTTTTGCCCAAAAAACAGGTAGGTGACGCTATTCTGGTGGGCTAGACTATAAGATCCTAGAGCATTTGAGAAGGCGCGATGGTCTCGTGGAGGCTGCGCCTTGCTTCGTCGGTGTCTTGGCGGCTCTTGAGGGCCGCCGTGGGTGGCATGCTGGTTGGGGCTCGGTGGCCCGGGCTGGCGGTGCAGGTCTGTGGCGGAGGTGTGCCATGGATTGAGGTCGGCGGCGCGGCGGCGTCGCTTTGGGTAGGCGAGGCGTCGGTCCCGGCGTCTCGTGGTCGGTGGCAGGCGGGCATGAGGAGCTCCCCTGCTATGCGAGGAGGCCGGAGCGGCGGCTCCGGAGCGAGGTGGTGTGGTTGCTTGGCCTGGCCGCGTGGGTGGTGGGACAGGCTGCTTTTGGCGTGGGCATCGCCTCTCACTGGTGGCCGTGCTTTGTCGAGCGGCATGGGATGTCTTGCCTGACTTGGTCGGTGCCGACAGCGGCGGCGTCTGAGGGCGCCGTTTTCCCTCTTGGGGGCGCTGTCGTGGAGACCCGACCCCCCTGCGTTCCTCATTCCGAGGTGAAAACCTTAATCTGGCTTGCCAGATTGGATGACGGCGGCGTCTGTTGGACGTCGTCACCTCGCTGGAGGCGTCATTTTTGGAATGTAGGAAACTTTTCTCGGGATTGCTTGTGCTACTGGCTGTGTCGATGTCTTCGGGTTCTGTTGGCGTGCGAGTGCCGCTGGCGGGTCTGTTGCGGCCTGCCTCTCGCCATGAAGCCTGAGAGGCCTAGCCGTTTCCTTCGGCTCTGACTTCCTCTCCGGGGACGTGGACCAGGCGTTTCGTGGCGCCTGCTACTGCCGTTGTGCTTGTGTCGATCGGCGGTGCTCCAGACCTAGTCGAGCTAGGTAGTGTGGCCTTCTCTTGGTTTTGCCGGTTTTTCCTTAAAACTGTGCCGCTTGGGGCTTTTTTTGGTCTGGTTCCCCTTTTGTTCGGACCCATGTGTATATACGTCTGTATCGGGTTTCGGCCGGTTTCCCTTTCCAAACCGGCCAAGTCTCTTCTTCTAATAGAAAAGGCAGAGCTCCTGCTGGTTGCTCAAAAAAAAAATGATTTAAGAGCCTCTAGATCAAATTGGTGGGACTGAAACGACTTAGAAAAGTTTTAGCACTCGGATGATCGTGTATCATCATCTCAGATGGTGTGACTTACACTTCGATCTAGCTAAACTAAATGGCGTTACCATAGAGGACCATAACTAGCAATAAGTTTTCTGAAGGGCCATGTTTAGGAATAAGTGTGGTAAAGGGCCATTTAGACAAAAAGACTCAGAGATTGGTCACTGATCTCAAACTCAACTCAGGAAAGATGACCCCTGACGGCTGACGAAGACTAGTGCCACGACACACGTTGACACATAGTAAGGTCATCAAGTGTGTATATTGTAGGATCTAGCAACAAATTTCACGTACCTCACTACAAAACATAATAGCATCTATGATTTCCAAGTTGTGTAGTCAGAATGAAACAAAGGACTTTTGGTCTTCTGCCGTATTTGGGGATGTTTCCATGTGAAATGTGTAACATTGACGATTATGACATGAATATAAATAAACTGTTGAGTTTTTCTTGCGAGAGCATCTCTCTCCACGCACCTCAAACGGTGTCCGACAACAGCATCAAATGGATAGTATGGTGGGGTGTGTTGCCACTAATGCCCAGCTACGTCCCCATACGATCCTCTAAGTAGGCTTTGTCCACCGTTTTTTTAGCATTTTGGAATCAAAACACAAAAAATCTCGATCATAATTTAAAATATCGAGCAATTTAGTAGTATGGCTGCATATGACAATACATAATGCATCATGAAAATCAATTGGAAGAAGGTTCCTCGACCATGGCCACTGGCTCTTTTGTCACTGGTGGTGTTGGAGTCGCTATTACCGGTGCCTGTCGGATGCCCATTTATTGCAAAATGGTAGCGTGAATTATCAAATACGCTCCCTTCACCTCCTCGTCCATGTTTGACATGTCAATCATCAACAAAGTGAAGTCTTCTTTTCTTTTCTTCACCGCAACTTTCCCTGTCTCAAGCTCGGTCTTATTGACTTTCTTATCCATTATAACGATCCACCTTGCATCAACCTCTTGCCTCCTCAAGGCCGAGATCGATGAGACCTCGACGAGGGATTTGTCTACGGACGATTGCACCCTCTCTGATGATGCCGCCACGGAAATGGCTTCCTTTTCCTTCTTGTTGCCAACGGGGTCATACCTTTGAGGATGTCGAGGGCACATCAATATCAATGATACTATCGTGGGAACCCTTCTTGAGTTGCTTCCGCATGACCTTCCATTTCTCGAGATTTTTGAGCTTCACGTAGAAATGCATAAACTTGAATGGATTCTCCTTGTTTCACACTTTATATACTTCTAGCGCCTTTACCAACTGAGAAAAAAGGTGCAAAAAGCCGAGGTCAATTTATACCTTAAGTCAATTTTAGCACTTTCATGCCGCTCTCTGATCTTGTGCAACTATTATCAAGAAACCACCGAATTAGTTCACCGAGTGTTGTTGATATAGACTTTTGTCTCCTCTTCATGTGGATAATGGCGCACTCGTGGTTGAAATCTTGCTTCCATCAAATTCAATTTTGATTCTCTTCCAATAGGCACCACTAGTTTAATTGGTACTGGTGATGGGATCAAGCAACACAAACACTCGAGAATCACATAAGCATTTATCCTCGAAGTATGTCCACAAGGGTCCTCGTAACCTACACTCCGCTTGGCCTTTCCTTTCTTCCCCTCCTCATATTTTCCATGCTCCTCCTCGTTCTCTTCATCTCCCTCTACCTTTTCCTCTTCGTCTTCTTCAAATGCATGTTGTGTGGTGCCGGCGGACTCATTGATCATACCGTTCATGGAAGAGACCCCATGTTCTATCTATGCACGTAAACATAAGGTCTACGTAAGACTGCGGGTCATTGTATGCACAAAAAATAAAATACTAGTGTTCACATACCACATACATGCCCGGGCCACCGGGTTATATTCTGTCAAACACGTGGTGAGCGTCTGGGCCAGGAGCGCCGAACAAGCTGTGGCCCGTGAACTCACTAGCAGCATGGTACCTTTGGGCCTAATAGTCCATTGACAAACCCTCATATGTATCTTTAAGGTCGATGGTGCTACCATACACACCATGGTGATATCGGTGATGATTGGGGAAAACACCTAGTTCAAGTTGAAACCACCATTCACCCTCTCAATGTAAGGGGGAGGGGGGTTGCGACTGCGCCTTCTTGGAAAGTATCCCGGGGTCGATGGCCACCCATTCCTCTAATAGAAAGATGATGTGGTTCTCCCTTGACTTCCGTCGACCCCGGAAGTGATAGTGCCCATTTTGAGCCCTTGGGTTACCACAAGGTTCACTGTCGCCATGGTCACCTTCTTCTTCATGGCATGGCACCACCCATTGCGTTCCTCAGTGACATACCTCATTGAGATGTAGTCAGCCGCCCACACCAATTATGTCATCTCCACTGTCTTAACCTTCGGCATCGTCTTGTTGCGAGCCTTGACAAAGGTCCCCTTCAGCCCTTGCTGAGTCCCTTTGCCTTTGGTGCCTTCATTGGTGATTGTGTGGGTTGGGAGAACGGGGTGCCCAGCAACAATGGCGTGGGATGGGGAGGTAAATAGGATAAATAGGAAATGAGAAATGAAATGTAAGAACTGAAAAGGAGCCAAATAGGGTTCATATATTCCACTGTCGGGGTTGGCCTGCTCCTACGTGGCTTGTGTCCGGTGCACCCGCAAGGCTCCATGTGGATTAGGACGTCATGGGAGCGCCAGACACAATTCAACTTTGGAGGTCACAACTGACAAGGGAATGCCCAACAGGGTAGGCCAAGCAAGCGAGTCGGTGAATCGGAGGTAGCTCATGGCCTGCCTAGGATTGCCTACAAAAAATAGTGGGCCAAACTTGAAAGCCCAAGTGGACTCTTATTGACAGACACCATGAGTCCCATCAGAGGCACACATATCTCAGAGTCCCAAACCAACTCGAATTCATCTTGTAAACAGATAGTTTTTTATAATGGAAATATATTAATATCAGAATGATACAATATCAAAAAAAATCAGAACAATACTAATTACACTCAGTTTCTGTAACAGCATGGCGTCAAAACCTAGTCAAGACATCACAGATACACTCAACTATAAGAGAAACAAAAAATAACAAGTAAAAAAGAACAATGTGAGCAAATGATCCTAATATAAAACAGTACGTGTGAAACGGCCGCACTCCTCCCGAATCCTCCCGGGTCGCCTCGTGCGGGGCGGCTCCGGAGGCCCCCAAAACCCTAGAAAAAGCGGCACCGCCACCTCCTCTCCCCTGGCCGCCGCCGTCGGCGGCACCAGCGGTGGCGGCCGCGCCTGGCCGTCGAAGGCGGCGGGCGAGGGAGGCTCTCTCCCGACGGGGCCCTTTCGCGCGGAGGCGGGTCGTCACAGGGGGAGTGAGGGTGGAGCTTGGGAGGCGGCGAACCCTAGAAGGGATGGCAGCGGCGGTGCGGGGAAGGTGGCTCGGCAGCGCGAGGCAGCATGGAGGGCGGCGAGGTCTGTCCGGAGTGCTGGCGCGCAGCGGCCGCCCGTCCCTCATGTGGCTTGTTCTTTCCTCCAGGGCGGCGGAGTGGGGCGATCTGGTGGAAGAGGTGCCGACGATTGGATTCCGTTGGAAGACCTAGATCAGCTCTCTAACCCTAATTGCCTGCTCGATCCGTTCTCCGGAAACCGGCCAGCGGTGTGGGGATCGCTGTGTTGGATCTAATAATGGTGGTGGTCCTTTGGTTTCTGTTGCACGAAGACGAAGATCTTCTTGATATCTTCCCTCGTTGATCCGATCTGGAGAGGCGGGTTCCGGAAGGCTCCGTCGGCGAACTCCCATGGGTGTATCATGCCTAGAGATTGCTGGATCAGAAGGTATTCGGTCGTGCGCACCTTGTTTTTCTGGCCGTTTGGTTTCAGCGGGAGCGTTGCGAAGCTCTATTGTTTGTTCCCACCGAGTGTCATTCTTAGAGCCATGGTGAAGTCAGATGCGGAGAATGTCAGTAAAGAGGAAATTTGAGGGTAGCGATGGTGATTTTTGTTCCTGTGGCGATAGAGATCTGGTTGCGTGATCTGGGACTCGTTGCAGCGGTTGTTGGTGCGGGAAGACAACACAGGGGAGTTTCTAGTCTTATCTTGCAGGGTGAAAATCCAAGGTCTGGCCTTAGCTGGTTGTGCCTGGCAATGACCTTGTTGAAGGCATTGTTTTGTGAGCAAGGACTTTCTCCAGGGTGAAAACTTATGACCTTTGGTTGGGCAACGACGACGCTTGAGCACTGTTTTCTTTTTGAAGGCGTTGTTATTGGAGTGAAGGACTACTAGTGTTGTTCTGATGGTGTCACTGTCGTTTTTTTGAGGATTAGTTCTCTGTAGCGGGACTTTTCTTTTTTGTAATTTTTTTCTTTTTTCTGAGATGTGTGCATTCGTAGAGCCGCTAGGGAATGCGTTGTTGCAATGGCTGGGTGTAATTGATATTAATATATACTCTTTTCTTAAAAAAAGAACAATGTCCTGCCAAAGAAATCACCAGCTCGCAACTGTATATTGCAATATATGAATCTCCAGGCTCACAATCGGTGGCGAACACAGGTTTGACATAGACATAGTCACGCTAGCAAAGCCGTATTCACACGATGGATTGTGAAGCAGCATCTTCTCCTCTTGCGTTGTGCACTCCTAGAGCCAACTGCTCGCGTGCATGGTCTTGATATGGACATTCCCATGTGACCAAAATTATAGCGACCAAAGGCTCTTTGACAACCTAACATATTCATTTCCCATTTTTGCCAGCACTTAACGCCAAACTCAACTTGAGCCATGGAGATATTTATTTAGCATTTCATGCGCGGGAATACACTTTTCGTGGTCGACATGTCGATGGTGCTAATGAAAGGCTATATTTTGTGTCGCCTAGGCACACATCAATCACATCACCAATGTCATGTCCTACTGTGGTTTGGACATGCTTGCTAGCGTAGGACCATAGGCCGCTACGCGCTAGTAGCAGCATATCCTTCAGGCCTAGGTGCCCTCCTGATTGGGCAGGTGGAGCAGACACAAATTGGATCCTCTTCATGCCAAGGATTCTCTGACTAATGCATGGATGACTGGGCCAGATCCCAAGTGTTGGTCGGTGATTTTGGATGCTCTCCATGCTAGTGACTCTATGTACTTCCAATCGAGCACAGCAAACTTGGCCAGATCCAAGGCACGACCAGATGCACGACAACAATGAATTAGATCGAAGAAAATCTTGTGAGGTGGAAAAGGAAAAACTATTAAGGAGGATGAAGGAGAAAAACAACAAAGATTCTATCGGCGTCATCCGCCGTTGGATGGCCATATCCGGCGGCGACGAGGTGAACTATGGTGGCGGGGGAGGGCATCTAAGCTGGTGGCGGCAGGGAACTCCGAAGCGTATAAGGCGACCCGAGAGGCTATGGAATTCAATAAATTGTTCTGCCCGGATATGGCATACACGCAAGTGATCAGCGGGAGCGTGGTGCATGTGCAGACATGCACGCCAAGATCGTGACTGTTGGCGTGGCACAACAGACTCGGAATGGCCTAGTGCCGCTAAGTCAGAGTTGACTCTCAAACAAGGTTTTGGTTACCAACCCATTTACCACGGTTACCGACCGATAACCCATTTAACCCCCCCCCCCCCCCCCCCCCCCGCGTAAATGGGCCTCTCGGGCAAATAATTTTGGCGCTTTTTGAACTCGGGATGATTACATGGCTCAGTCGAAACCCTATCTATCATGAGCTCCCGATCCCATGTTTGACCATGTATCCCTCGTCTTGCTCCCTTCATGTCTCGTTCTCTCCTCTATAGGCGGTGGCGGTTTCACCTCCCACACGGCCACACCTCCGGCGGGTGGCGGTGGTTTCGTCTCCCACAACAAGAAGTCGGCGGCGGTCGTGGTTTCTCCCACAGCTTCGGCGGTGGTGGTCGAATCCTAGATCTCTGGAGGCGGCGATGGGTTCGTCCACCTTCGTGGCTACGTCTCCCACCACAACAAGCCGACGACGGTTCAGGGCGATGCGGATGACGTGCCTGCGCCTGTGCCGCGGTAAGATGGTGGTGGTCTCGCTGACCACACACGGCCGTCCTTGTCAGTGTCACGGCCATTGACGACAGTGATGCAAACCCGCTAGCGTAGGTACCTCTCTTCCTAATCCTTGCCTAAACCTCGTCATGAGCAACACTGGTGCAGAGAAGATCAGTAGAAAGGAAACCAAATCGAAGGGTGTTGTAGTCATCACTGCTATGGAGGGGACAAGGAGCATGCTTGTCTCCATTTGCCGGGGCAAAGCTAATGCGGTAGGTGATGTTGGTCCGGGAAGGGGCAACACGGCTCCTTCCACTAGCAGGGGAAACACGGGCATCTCCGTCAGCAGGGAAACACGATGGCCTCCATTGATAGGGGAAAAACCGGCGCCTCCTCCGCCCAAGCTGCGGAATCACTAGCTATTAGGGCCAGTGTGAGTGGCTTTGCAGCCGACATAGCCGGAGATCATCTCCCGAGCAGAGGCTTGGAGGTACTACTGTCGGTGACAAGTCCTGCCATTGGTAATGAAGAAAGCATTCTTTATAGTTCTTAAATTAAAATACTGTGATGTTTTAGTTCAAGCAATGTTCTTTGTAGTTCAAGCAATGTTCTTTTTAGTTCAACCAATGTTCAATATTGTTATGTTTTAGTTAGCATTTGTACAACTTGTTACCCAAAGTACCAAACAACCATTGGCATAGAATTTGAACTTATTTTATGATGTGGCAATTGCAATCTCAAAATATAATTAATTATTAGATTGAGTGATTGAAATACTAGATAGTGGATACTATGTACCCAAGTTATATATTTTTTATAGTTTCTCCTTTGCACCTTGTAGTATGTGATAGTGGAATTTGAATTCCATGGTGATGGTAATACTCACTGCCTATTTATGTATTTTGTATTGAAATTGAAGGTCATGTAGGAGATATCAATAATATTTGGTGCCATGGTAATCCAGTACGAGGAAATGCATGGACTTGTGGATACTGTGGTGTTACAAGGCACGTTGGTGGTGCAACTCGATTCAAGGATCATCTTGCTAGATTAAGTTGTAATTTCTAATCTTGCTTGATTGTGCCCCATCATGTAGCGAGGGTGTTTAGGGAGATAATTCCACAAGGCATGGTTTTTAGGAGGAGGAAGAAGGAAGCAAAGATAAGAGTCCAAGAGGAGGTTAATTTTGAAAACAATCTCGACACGATGATATCGATGTCACGATAAGGAGAACCATCCAAGCACGCATTGATCACAATAGGTAATTTTATTTTGGCATTGCTATCTATAATATTGCAATTGTC
The DNA here is from genome assembly GCA_916181665.1 of Avena sativa. Lineage (NCBI taxonomy): Eukaryota > Viridiplantae > Streptophyta > Magnoliopsida > Poales > Poaceae > Avena > Avena sativa. The sequence goes on along the minus strand of OV702280.1, from coordinate 343,038,606 downwards.
ATTTTATTTTATATAAATTTCTGATTTGAGTTCTTGCAATGAGGTTGTGAGTTGTTTGATCACACTCCATGTGAATGAATGTTCCCATGATATTTTTCTAGTAACAGTGTGTCTATTTTTCATGGATGTGAAGAACATGTGTTGCAGTGTATTGGGTTGCTTGCCTATATATTTTAGCTGCCATTTTTACCTAAGACAATTCTGCAAATCTTGAAGCTTTTATTGACAATTATTTGCAAATTACTTGTGACAACAATGAAGCTGGTTATAGCAATGCTCATGGAACCAATGCGTTGGGCCAAACAAATAAGTTTAAAGGCTACTTTGATAAGGAGTTAGCATATGCCAAGACTAGGAAGCAACAAACTCTATAAGTCTACATTAAGAAGTCTGAGTATGTAGAGAGGCTTGGGAAGGCTTGGTATAAATGTTTTCATGACAATGACAATCTAGGGCACAAGGCCAACTGTCCATAATTCATTGGTGCATTGAAATTGACACACGGTCTTGGAAAATGTGTTGTTTCCCTTAAAGGTTCAGAGATTGATGTTATCTATCTGTATTCCAACTATGAAGAACTACAAGAATATGTGTCAAAGTTCAAGGATGATTGGGCCACACATGGCATAAATCTTAATACAGATTCATGGACTGGCCCTATAAGAATGAGTATAACAAACTTCATGATCTTCTCCAACTGGCGTATGTACTTCCACAAATCAGTCAATGCCATGGGAAACAATCAGAATTCTCAGTTCGTATATGGGCACATCAAAGAGGTGATTGTCCGTGAGATAGGTATAGCAAATATTGTTCAGCTTGTAACTGGCAATGGGTCCAAATTCAAGAAAGCATGTCTTGACCTCGTGGAAGAGTATCCACACATCTCATGACAGCCATGTGCAGCTCACGCAATCAACTTAATGCTAAAAGATATTGGATGCTTCCCTGAGATAGATATTGTGGTCAGAAATGCTAAGAGGATCTGCAGGTTCTTGTACAACCACTCTATCTTGCATGTTGAGATGTATCAAAAAATTGGTGGTGAGTTAGTTCGACCTAACTCCACCAGATTTGGAACCGTCTTCATGTTCCTAGAGAGTTTCTAGGACAAACAAGAGCATTTGAAAGTGTGGATGACATCCCCGGAGTGGCAAAATAGCTCATGATGTAGCGAGGAAGACTATGACTACACATATGATTGCTTGACAAATAGGAGATGGCAAGAAAAATTGAAGTGGGTGCTTGATGTCGTTAAACCACTATACATTGTGCTAAGGTATATATTTCTTAACTTGTTTTTATATTATGCCTAGGTATGCATGATAGTTTGTTCATTGCATATATATATATATATATATATATATATATATATATATATATATATATATATATATATATATATATATTTCTTACATTCTTACCTTATTTTTATATCGTGCTAATGTATGATTGATAGTTTGATCATTGCACATATATATTTCTTACCTTCTTTTCATATTGTGCCTAGATATGCAGATTCACAGACGATTGGCACTCTCTCTTGATTTTATGCCAAAGTTGATGGCTGCTAGGAAGGAGTTGTGTAGCCTTTTTCCGAAAGGATCTGTAGAGCATGAAAAGTACTTAAAGGTGGTGGATAAAAGGATTGAAAATCTATGCAAGAACAATTTAATAGTTGCAGGTAAGATTGTATGACATCTTTGCTGTCCAAAATATGTAAACTTCTAATTTTGGTATTGCTAGTACAATTTATGCCATCCTTGCTGTCTAAAAATATGTAACTTATATTTTGGTATTGCTAGTAGAATTTTATGCCATTCTTGTTGTCCAAAATATGTAAATTCTAGTTTTGGCATTGCTAGTACAATTCTATATATGCCATCCTTGCTGTCCAAAATATGCAACTTCTAGTTTTGGCATTGCTAGTACAATTTGTGTGTCCTTGCTGTCCAAAAGTATTTTGCATTGCTAATAAGTTTTTCATCCTCTACAGCAACGGCTCTCGATCCTAGAGGGCACTATAAATTCAACTTTGCTAAGAAGCTAACCTATGTAAATTAACTCTCTAGTGCACTTAAGAAGATGGCATCTTAATCCGAATACATTAAATTAATTCCACAAATGGCCAAGTACATCGACTATAGAGGCTCCTTTGATTCATTTTTGTCTCGTGAGGCAGCCCTGAATTTGTCCCCAACTGAGTGGTGGTTGACATTTGTAGGAGAAAATGAGCTTCTTCAAAAATATGCTCTTCGAATTGTGTCGCAGTGTGTATCATCAAGTGGTTGTGAGAGAAATTGGAGCATGTTTGCCTTGATTCATACAATAGTGAGGAACCGTCTTAGCTTTGAGAAGATACACAAAATAGTATTCTACCACTACAATCTACCGATGCAGATTCGTCAAATTCTTGATGAAGCTATAGATAAAGAAGTTGATACATGTGCGATGTTGATGGATAGCTCCCTATTTGATAGTGAGATCCCAACCTACGGATAGTGAGAGCCTATGATGGACGAATATGATGGTTTCAACCAGTAAACACCTGCTCCGACTGTCGTTGAAGTGGTACAGAAAAGGGTAAAAAGGAAGAGGTTTGTAGCAGATTTGGATGATCAGGATGAGGATGGGGATGAATATGAGTATGAGGATGAAGAAGAGGAAGAGGAGGAAGTTGTGGAAGAAGTGGATGATGATACTCACACCAGTGTTGAGGGCGAAGGTGACTACATTGTTCTATAGCTTACTTTTGATTTTTTTTATGTGATTCATCATTAGTGCTATTATGTGAAGTTTTGTAGATGATGATTGTGCCGAGTTGCCTCTCTGTGCTTTGTGCAAGTCAACTAGGAAGAAAAAGAAGATCCTCAAGGTGTTAGCAAGCCTGTGCGACAAACAAGGTAATAGTTGTTGTTGTTTTAGTTCACTTGACTAAGCTGACATAGATATCAATCATATGTATTGTTGTTCCAGTTTTATTACATAAAGGTATTCAAACATTTAGACCGTGTGTTTTTGCCTACATCACGACATTAATTAGTTCTTGTGTTGTTTCATTAGAGTATAAGTTTCATTAATATGCATGTAATTTGTGCATTTATCTCATCCATATTATGCAACTTGACTATTAGATGCTAGTAGAAGCTGGGAAGTTTGAAGAACTGGAAGTGTTCCCTTGAACAAGACTATTCACTTGATTTTGTGGTGGTTGCTGCGTATCGCATTGGACAGTTGGAAATATCTTTTTGTAGTGGATCCAATTAAATCCAGTTTGTTGTAGTGCCTATGGACTCATTCATGAACTGTGCACTATTTATGTGTTCAAACTATGGACTGTAATCTATTTATATGGATCACTATATGGATCACTTGCTGTTGGAGATTATATTTATAATGCTAGACTGTAATCTATTTATATGGATCACTTGCTATTGGAGATGATAATAATTTATAATGTTGGACTGTAATCTATTTATTTGGATTGCTTGATGTTGGAGATGATAATTTATAATGCTGGACTGTAATCAATTTATTTGGATTACTTGCTGTTGGAGATGATATTTATGATCCTTGGATATGTTAATTGTTGTACCATGTGTATATAATCTGTCGATTGTAGGTTTAGAGGGAAAATGTTGTCAATTTGTTTTAAAAAATGCATGTTAAATACAATCTTTTGTAATTTTGGGAAAATAGACGGTTACCGCTCGATAACCAGGCGGTAACCTTGAGGTTACCGTATGTTTAAAAAAAGGTCGTTTCTATATTCAAAATCTGTTTAAAAATTTCATCTGGTAAATTCCGGTAACCAACCGGTAACCATGTTTACCAGAAATATCGAGCCCCCCCCCCCCCCCCCCCTCTCCCACACACACATGTTAAAAAAATCCAATCCGGTAGCCAAATACTTGCTCTCGAACACAAATGTGCAAACGCGGGTTTTTAAGTTGGGTTTTGTATCGAAAAAGTTATGGAGGTTTTAGGTTTACAAACAGATTAAAATACATACATACGTGGAATTGGCCACTGTAAAATCTCAGGATGCAATAGTACTTTTGTGTCATAAAATGAACTGAGAGAGAAGGTTGACCCATATACGCTATCGTCTGGTTCATGAAATGGTAGGAGTATTTTATACTTCGTGGAAAGACAACTTTACATGTACGTAGCGTACGTTCAAGGTGGCAATTGGTTTTTCTCGTACCAATCAGTGTAAAAAATATAAAATTAAATGAAACTTGACAAAACTTACAATCTCAAAGAACGAAACTTAGTTAAAACGAATGGTCCGTATCAAAGTTGGGCAGCCAAGATGGTCACTGCCACTACTCTCAACCTACCTACTAACGCATTAGCGCAGCAACCGGCGAGCCGGCGGCTGCGATACACAGACTAGCGAGATGTTGTCGACGACGGGCCCGCAGCGGGTGCCGCTGTTGTCGGACTTGGTGTGGTAGGCCGAGCTGCTAAGCGCCAGCAGCGTCTTGCTTCGGGTCGGCGTGAAGACGAGCGACGCGCGCGTGCTCCCGCCCGTCCCTGCCGAGTTGTACACCACGGTCGTGGTGCCGTCCGCCGTGGACGCCTGCACGCGCATGGGCTGTTCGTCCTTGGCTACGCACCCGTTCGCGGCGTCCCCGACCGACAGCTCCAGCGTGCAGGAGCTCCCGGGCACCGTGTCCACCTCCTGGACCAGCGCGGCCTCCCCGCCGGCGACCAGCTCCACGGCGTAGGAGCCGTGCGGCACCGCGAAGCGCGGGGAGTTTATGTACTTGACGACCTTGGAATACGACATGACCTTCCACTCGGACAGCGGCGAGACTTCATGCCCGTCCCTCCCCGGCGCCAGCACCCCGTATGGTGATTCCGGGGCGATGTACGGCCCCTGCTCGAAGTCACCGTTCCTGATCAAGTTATCTGCACGTACAAAACATAGGTACAGCCATGTGATGTGATGTGATGTACGTAGACCTGACAACATATATGTCAGAAAGATCATGAGGCCGGCTGTGCCTTACCGGCGGTGGCCTGAGGAGGGTAGATCGTCTTGATGGCGACGGAGTCGATAATGGGGCCGCAGGCGGGGTCGTCCTCGTGGATGGGGTTATGGATGACCAGCGAGACGACGCTGCCCGTGGCCTGGAACGCCCAGCAGTAGGAGTCCCAGCCGCTGCTGGTGTACACCGTCTGGATGGAGATGCCGTCGGGCGCGCCGCCCGGGACGACGGACACGTTGACCTTCTCGTTCTGGGCGCAGGTGCGCGCCGCGCTGAAGGTGACGGAGTACTGCGTGCCCGGCGTCACGGAGAGCTGCTGCTGGATGTGGGCGTCGTCGCCCAGCCGCACGGCGTGCTTGCCCTCCGGCACCGCCAGCACCATGTCGCCCTGCTTCTGCCCGGACTCGATGTACTCCACGTGGCCCCACACCTTCCACCGCGGGATCGCGTCGTCCCGTGTGACCAACGTGCCGTCCATCTTGGATCTGTCCGGCGACTCCTCGAAGTTGCCATTCGGCAGCGGGCCTGCAACGGATAACGTGACGTACGTGTTAGCTAGGCACAACATATACTACTCCCTCCAATCCTAAATAAGTGTCGTTATTTTGAACTAGATCGGAGGTAGTACTTGTATTAGTATCATAAACCAAGAGAATGTGTACGTGATAGAGTAGAGGCCTAGAAGCTGCCATTCCATCGGCTGATAGATCATGATACACTACGATCGAGGCGGCCGTTGGAAATTTTCTAGTGCTACGAGTTACGAGATCAAGAAAGCATGTATCTAGATCTCATCTCACGTGACGATGAGATTCTGCACTACCAATGCACCACGTAGTCGTATCCCAGTTGTCTGAACTACACATCCATTAATTGACCCTTTCGCACGTGAGAAGAAGGGAGTAGTAGATCAGAGCTTAGCCCTGATTGGATTTCTTTCTGCGTCGCCCTATGGCGGAACTAGCACCAACAGTTAACTCTGGCAAGTGGCATTTTTGGGAGAAGCGACGCAAACAGCCTGAATTTCAGTAAATCTAAGTCTAACTATCACTGTACACAAGTATATCTGATGTGTAGCTCTCACCATCGTCGGCCGAAGCAGCTCGAACACCAGCGCAGACGACCAAGAAGAACAACACGAGGCGACCTCCTCCACCCACCATCATCGACTCACCTCCTCGAGCTTCTACCTGGTACCTCGAACTCTACCCGGTCTTGGGAACTCTGGAATATTACTCCACACTCTCGAGCTTCTACCTGGGACAGTGCTTACCTGGGAAGTCACTCTTCTTCTCCACTTATATAGGGAACCTGGGGACGCGTCCGCCCTGATCGATCGATCGATCAGTGCGCGCGGTGCGGGCCGGGGAACGCGCCGGGTCGTCGCGTGGGCACGAGGCCACGAGACGGCCTGCACCGCCCTCCTCCTGATGCATGATTCGAGATCGGTTCGAGTCAGCGCAACGGCCCTGCTGCGTGCGGTCATGTGGACATCTGCGGGGCCGTTGGAATGAAAGGATTCCGATGTCCCCTGGATCTGCCAGGCGCGCGGCCAGCGTACGTGTTCGTCGGTGTCATACATAACTCCCGTGAAGAATAGCATGAATGGGTGGTCCATGAGCTCTATCGATCAGGTCAGCTCTCTGTTTGTGCCTACCTGTACGTACTTGATCAGGTTTTCTGTGTTCCGCGGGGTAGCTTGACCAGGTAGTTCACATGGATTTGATTTTCAAAAGTGGCATCGTTTACGTGTTGTCGCAGTTTCAGGCTGCCCATAAGGATAGGTTTTGAAAACGCAGATGACAGTGGTTGAATTAGGGGCGGGACACAGAGCTCGAGGCTTGTGGCTCGGCTCCAAGGTTGGATCAAGCATAAACCTTGCTATCAAGACTCAAAAGCTCGGCAAGGGTGAAACTCGCAAGCCGACTGGAAGGCACAATGAAATAGAAAAATCTGTCATAAACTTTGCTAAACAATTCACAATTATAAACAACAATTGAACATGTATACATCGCTATCATAGCATATAAGTCACACCAAATACCAATAACAATAGCACATATCACAAATTCACAACACAAGTATAATATGTCACAAATACATGCACTTATTTATCGTAGCTCAGTCAAGGACATCTCTTGACATGAAATTCAACACGGGTGAGAGATCTAAGTTTTATAACTATGAAGTTCAAAAAGAATATTTCACTTCAAAATCTATAAAGTCAAGTGACCCATAGCTTGACCAGGTAGTTCACATGGATTTGATTTTCAAGGAGTGGCATCATTTACGACTTGCCGCAGTTTCAGGCTACCTGTATAGGTTTTGAAAACACATGCTAGTGGCTGAATTAGGGGTGGACACAAAGTTGGAGGCTCGAACAAGGCTTTGGCTCGGGGTCGGAGATTGGACAAGCCAAATCTAGACCTTAAGGCTGGTCATAGTGGAGAGTAACTTAGAGTAGTAACATGGAGTATGTTATTAGTCTAAGTTACTATCTTCATAGTGCAAAATAACATAGGTATGGTATCATGCAAAGCCTCATTTATTATAATATAGACTTATTTTGTCTAAAAATGTGTGATGTTATGGTAACATAGCTAGTTACCACAAGCCTCTCTCTCATCATTTAATTGCATGTCATCTCATCTAAATGATTAGTTGGCAATACATGTAGGACTACTCCTTCCGTCCGCAAATAAGTGTACTTCTAGCCTTGTCTTTGTTAGATTGATCTCAATCGTGACCGAGCCCAACGGCTCGATCACACCCCTTGACCGCGTCCTGATCGGGGACGCCCAACCTCCCGGTTGGTGGGCCCCTGTCACATGCGCGTATATAAAGAGGTGGGGTCATTGGCACAACGTACGAGGTTCATCGTGTGCCATCCCCACGCCCTTCCGATCGGAGGCTCGCGCAGAGTGATGGGAAGCGCCACCGACGCCGCCACCACTGCCCACGCTCATGCCGTCGCCCTCCCCATTGCAACCGGCTCGGGCTATTCGAGCTCCACCGGTGCAGGTAGTCTCTCCCCCTCTCACCAATCTCTTCCTCTCTCAGTACATGCTCAAGATCGATAGAGGCTACTATGATCATCTAGACTAGAAGATCCAAAGTATAATCTTTAACATTGGTATCAGAGCAACGTTTTTCTAGTCCTAGATTGTTCGGTAGAAAAAGGAAATCAAATCCCCAAAATAAAAACCAAAAGAAAATCCCCAAATTCAGAACCCTAACCCTAACAGAGAGAAAGGGGAAAGGGGAAAAGGGCACTCACCGGCTCGCCGGCAAAGCTGCGCCGCCGTTATGGCCGCGCCGCTCCTCTCGATCCAAGTCCGCATCGGCAAGCCGAGGGACTGGAAGAAGAGCACGGGCAGAGGAGGGGGCCGCGCCTCCGCTGCTGCCGAAGGAAAGATCCCCTTCGGGGGCAAAGGGCGAGCCACCCAGCCGCCGTCGTACACCACCCTGAACCTCCACCCACAGGGACAGTGGAGGGGGGCGCCGGGAGGGAGGGGGCGCCGCCGCGCCTCTCTCTCTCTCTCTCTCTCTCGCTTGCGGGCTGCTTCGGGTGGAAAAGAGAGGAAAGAAATAGAGAGGGGAGGTGGAGAAGGCTACGCCAGCCGCCTCTGTGCCCCGCCTCGGTGGCTCCAGCCGCCGCCACGAGCGGAACAGAGGGGAGAGGCGCGCGGGTGGGAGCGAGTGAGGCTAGGGTTTTCGAGAGGAGACTGGTCGGGGTCGGTTTTGATCTCGCGAAAACGGCGCACGGCCGTCAGATCTTCATCGTGCGGCCAGGAGCAAGCGGCGACTGGAGCTGGTGGGCTGTGGGCCGCCGGGCTCGCCGAGCTGGGCCGCACGGTCGCGGGCGAGCGCCAGGCCGCAAAGGAACGCGCCGAGCGGCGCGTAAACCAGCGAGTTGGGCCAGGCTGAAAGGCTGCACAGCGCCGCGCTGCGCGACAAATAGCAAGGCAGTCCGCTGGGCCGTGACAGAACACAGTTTTAGTGATTCTTGTTCAAAATTTTTGGCAAATTCACTCAGTTTTTCTCTATTCAAATTATTCCAACGAAAAAAATTTAGAAAATATGAAAAGTGACAGAAATTTTTCTGTAAAGTATAAAAGATCATGAATTTTGTATTCCTATTCCGCTGCAAATAGTTAAAGGCAATTGCTTAAATGCAATAAAGTGATATTAAAATGTGATTGTGATTATGTTATTATATAACCAACGTTATTAATAGCATGATCATGATTAGTTATGTAAATAGTTAAAAAGTATTTATTAAAGGTTTAAAGTGTATTAAATTTCAAAAGTATGTTAAAGTAGTTATTGAAACAATTATGGTTCTGTTATTTTATGACCAACGTTATTAATAACATGATCATGCTTTGTTGCAATAATATGTGCATTTATCTCTATTATCTGCCCAACGGTGATATAGATTTAATTGCATAAATAATTGTATGTTTTAATTTATACCAACGTTGAATTAATGCATGCAATTGTTGTTATGGTTACACATCATTGTGGTTTTAAAGAAGGAAAGATGATGATGTTGCATGGCATGAAAAGAAAAGGACCATGCTCTATTGGATATGGCATATACCTTAGAGAACCAAAAGATGTTTAATACCAACAAAAGTTGCATTTTTTTTAAGAACACAATTGAGAACGCTAATGCGGGCTCAATTGCAAAGTGTGCTTCCGCATGGGAGTTTATAGAAAAGATAAAGAGCTAGTTCACTGGTTCTTCAAAAGACATATGCCCCACCTGCTGAAACAGCCGGTGACAGAAAGGTACAATGGAGGTGCACATGGCATAAGAAACTCCGGATGAGCAACATGGCAGCTAAGCTTAAACCCATGGATGCCGATTTGGAGCTAAAGGCTGCACCCCTTGTTCACTTGGTGATGGCTTCACTGCCTCAACATTTTGACACCGTTGTCAATTATAGCATGTCCCCAGAAAATGGGACATAGAAAAGACTAAAAGCCTTCATTACACAGAAACTTGATAAGTGTATCTCGTGCTTGGACAAATATTCGTATGAGTGCTATTTTGGACATGGAAAATGTGCCATTTGGTTTAAAGATATTTGTGTGGGTGTTGCTACCCTACATGACAAGCTATATTTATTATCCTTGCATGAGAAAGTGTTTTCTGTGTGTGATGTGAGCAAACAAGTTCCGTTGTCGAACAAACAACAAAAGAAAAGAAAGCGAACTCTTGACTCATCAAAGTTATGTCACTACAGATTAGGCCATATTTCGAGGGGAAGAATAGAAAGCCTCGTTAAAAATGATATTCTTTCTCCGTTAGAGTTCTCAGACATAGAACAATGCATAGATTGCATTAAAAAAAAGTATGTAAAACAAATTAAAAAGGGTGCAAACCGAAGCATAGCTACACTAGAAATAATCCACACGGATATTTGTGGACTGTTTCCGGTGAAAAGTGTGGATGGCTATGATTTATTCATAACATTCACGGATGATCACTCCCGGTATGGTTATATTTATCCAATTAAAGAAAGATCTGAAGCATTGGATAAATTTAAAATTTTCAAAGCTGAAGTAGAAAATCAGCATGATAAAAGAATTAAGATAGTTCGGTCCGATCGTGGGGGGGGAGTACTACGGTCGGCATAATCCATATGGTCAAGTACCAGGACCCTTTGCAAGGTTCCTGCAGAAAAATGGAATAGTCGCCCAGTATTCTATGCCGGGCGAACCTCAGCAAAACGGGGTAGCTGAAAGGCGTAACCGTACCCTTATGGATATGGTGCGCAGCATGATGAGCTACTCCACCCTTCCATTGGGATTGTGGATGGAGGCGCTTAAAACTGCCATTCACATTCTCAACAGAGTACCAAGTAAGTCGGTGCCCAAAACACCGTATGAATTGTGGACAGGCAGAGTCCCCTCTCTGCATCACTTGAGGGTCAGGGGGAGCCCAACTGAGGCAAAAGTTTTCAATCCAAACATTGCAAAGTTAGACCCCAAAATAGTATCTTGCCACTTTATTGGCTATCCAGATAAGTCAAAAGGCTATCGGTTCTACTGTCCTGATAGATACACAAAGTTTGTAGAAACGAGACATACAGTCTTTTTGGAGGACGACTTGATGAGGGGGAGCACGGTAGCTAGGGAAATTGATCTTGAGGAGAAGAGGGTGCGTCCACCTAATCCGATGACTCAGGAGCCATTTTTCTCGCTACCTGTTGTGCCACCATCTACAACCCCTGAGGTTGTGGTGCCGGCACCTGTTGTGACTCCACACGTGACAACAATGGGCGAAAGTTCGGAACCTGTCCATCAGGATCCACCTGAACCCACTGTTGAGCACGAAAGGGAGCCAGAACAGCCACCTACTGTAAATGTGTCTGAACCCGAGGCAAGAAATGAGCAAGAGTCTGATGAACTCAGAAGGTCTAAAAGAGAACGAAGACCAGCCATTTCCAAAGAAATTTACGAAGTCTACAATGTAGTTCATATGGAGGGCGATCCTACCTCATATGAAGAAGCCATGAGTAGCCCTCACTCAGCCAAGTGGGTGGAGGCAATGGAAGATGAAATGAAATCAATGAGTTCCAACATTGTTTGGGACTTAGAGGAAATTCCTAAAGGAGCCAAAACAGTAGGATGCAAATGGGTCTACAAAACAAAGTATGACTCCAATGGGAATGTAGAAAAGTACAAAGCTAGACTTGTGGCAAAAGGCTTTACGCAAAGAGAAGGCGTAGATTACAATGAGACTTTTTCTTCGGTCTCATGTAAGGACTTCTTCAGAATCATCATGGCACTAGTTGCACATTTTGATTTAGAGTTGCATCAAATGGATGTTAAGACGGCATTTCTAAATGGAGATTTAGAAGAAAATGTTTACATGAAACAACCCAAGGGTTTTTTCATGGAGAGGAAGGAACATATGGGATGCCGCCTAAAGAAATCCATTTATGGGTTAAAGCAAGCCTCTAGGCAGTGGTATTTAAAGTTTAATGATACCATTAAAAGATTTGGATTCAAAGAAAATGTTGAGGACAACTGCATTTATGCAAAGTTCAAAAGTGGGAAATATATTTTCCTAATTCTGTATGTGGATGACATTCTGCTTGCCAGCAGTGATGTTAGTCTACTACTAGAGACAAAGAAGTTCTTGTCATCAAATTTTGACATGAAAGACCTTGGTGAAGCCTCTTATGTTTTGGGCATAGAAATTCACCGAGACAGAAAGAATGGAGTGTTAGGACTGTCGCAGAAAGCGTATTGTGAAAAGATTTTAAAGAAATACAATATGCATGCGAGTAATTCAACACCTACTCCCATAGTCAAGGGCGATAGTTTTGGGAAATCCCAATGTCCAAAGAATCAATATGAGATCGATCAAATAAAGTCAGTACCATATGCTTCGGCTGTTAGAAGCTTACAGTATGCACAAGTGTGCACTCGCCCTGACTTAGCTTTTATCACCGGGGTACTCGGTAGATATCAAGAGAATCCAGGCATAGAGCACTGGAAGATGGTAAATAAAGCTTTGCGTTATGTGCAAGGCACAAAAGGCCTCATGCTAACATATAGAAGATCTGATTCCCTAGAGATAAAAGGGTATTCAGATGCGGATTTTGCGGGAGATAAAGATGACAGAAAGTCCACGACAGGGTATGTCTTTACTCTCGCAGAAGGTGCTATTTCGTGGAGAAGCGCCAAACAGTCGATAGTTGCATCATCTATGATGTATGCAGAATTTATAGCATGTTATGAGGCCATGGGACAGGCGTTATGGTTAAAGAAATTTTTGCCCGACTTGAAAGTGGTTGACTGCATCAGCAGGCCACTAAAGATGTACTGTGACAACGAGCCCGCAGTATTCTATGCTCACAACAACAAGTCGAGTAATGCTACAAAGTCTATAGATATAAAGTATTATGTTGTGAAGGACAAAGTCCAGGATCAAACTATAAGACTCGAGCATATAAGGACAAAGGATATGCTTGCGGATCCGCTAACGAAAGGCTTACCACCCAATTTGTTCAAGGAACACATAGCGGCATGGGTTTAACGGGAAGCCTATGATTCCTGGACTATAGAGGCCCTAAAGTAACAAGATTTGTTTCAAAATAGAAAGGTATATAGTGGCTGTCTGATTCTCTCGGCAATTGAGCTGAGACGATGAAACATGCTCTATGTATCGATCTGTGATGAAATAAGTAAAGTATAAAGTTAAAAGTAAAGTTGAGATCAAGGGGGAGAATGTTAGATTGATCTCAATCGTGACCGAGCCCAACGGCTCGATCACACCCCTTGACCGCGTCCTGATCGGGGACGCCCAACCTCCCGGTTGGTGGGCCCCTGTCACATGCGCGTATATAAAGAGGTGGGGTCATTGGCACAACGTACGAGGTTCATCGTGTGCCATCCCCACTCCCTTCCGATTGGGGGCTCGCGCAGAGTGATGGGAAGCGCCACCGACGCCGCCACCACTGCCCACGCTCATGCCGTCGCCCTCCCCATGGCAACCGGCTCGGGCTATTCGAGCTCCACCGGTGCAGGTACTCTCCCCCTCTCACCAATCTCTTCCTCTCTCAGTACATGCTCAAGATCGATAGAGGCTACTGTGATCATCTAGACTAGAAGATCCAAAGTATAATCTTTAACAGTCTTAAGTCAAACTTTACTATGTTTGACTAACTTTTTAGAACAACGTACCAACATTTATGACACTAAATTGATACTATTAGATTTATTTTTAAATCTAGTTTCATAATATGTCAATTTAATATAATATATGTTTTTATATTTCCCTATAAAATTGGTCAAATTTGGTTATCTTTGATTTAGGCAAAAGCTAGATGTACACTTATTGCGGACGGAGGGAGTATGTTACTAACCAAGTTACTCCCACTATGACTAGCCTAAGACTCGATAAGACAGATCGGTGAAACTCGCAAGCCGACTTGAAGGCTCGATGAAAGTAAAAATCTCGTCATAAACTTTGATAAAAAATGTAAATAATTCACAATTATAAACAACAATTGAACATGCATACATCCCTATCATAGGATATAAGTCACACCGAGTATCGATAACAATAACAATAGCACATATCATAAGTTCACAACACAAGTATATGTGATTAGTCCAGTGGAGAGTATCATATGTCACAAATACATGCACTTATTTGTCGTAGTTCAATCGACATCTCTTGCCATGAAATTCAACACATATGAGCTCTAAGCTTTATAACTATGAAGTTCAAAAAAAAATTCACTTCAAAATCTATAAAGTCAAGTGACCCACAAGTTGGTGATGTCGTGAAGAAATTCATAGAAAAACTTTACTAAGAAATTAACGACCCAAAATTAATTTCTTCGCGAAAGAGATTTTGAAGTGAAATTTTCGTGGGTCATTTCTTTCTCTTTTTACATGAAAAACTGAGTACCGAGTTTTATAACAAAGAAATGTCGTTCATGAAAAACTCATCATAAATCTGTAAAGGTGTGGTGTTCTGGCACTTGGGTGCATATGCTCTCTTATCGCATTTTGAAATGTCAAAGGATCCAAAAAAACGGCGCATACATCTCCACGTTCTAAGTGTGCACAAAGTCGTTCATGAAAAATCAACTTTTTGTGTGGTATGTATAGAAAAGCCAAAACTTGGTGCTAAAATAAAACTCTTCATGGGAAAAAATTCTTTTTTTTTTGAGCAATCGGCGGGAGCACTGTCTTTTTATTAAGGTAGAGGGAATGCTCCAAAAAAATGTACAAGGAGGTGGTGCATGCAAAGGTTCATGTCAGAAACAAAAACCCAAGCAACGGAAGGAGAAAGAAAAGAAAAACAACTAGTCTAATCTGGTTCCGCACGAATTGCCACTTCACCTGTCGCGAAAGCCCTAACACATTGCCTGATGTCTTCCTTGGCAATCTCCACGACCTCGATGTAGGTTAGGCGTTTGCCCGTAAATATTCTCCAATTTCTTTCTTTCCAAGCGTTCTAGAGAACGTAGAGCAGATGCCCACTGATTCTTCGTTGCTCCTTTGCAGGGTGGTCAGCAATGAGGCTAACCACCAATCCGAGACTGAGGGCATTCCCAGGCCCAGTGCAACACCACCATTGTTGTCCCCGAGCTGGGCAAGGCTCCAGACTGCAGCGGTGAATTGGCAGTCTTTTAGCAGGTGGTCGATCGTCTCGTTGGCACTTAAGCAAAGCGCGCAGATTGGATCATGGTCCCAACCACGCGTTGCCAAGTTGTCGTCCGTAAGCAGCTTTTCATGCATGGCAAGCCAAGCAAAAAGCTTGCACTTCGGTTCCACGTGTGCTTCCCAAATTTTCTCCGTCTTGAACTTAGGGTGACTCTTGTTAAATTGAGCGAGTTAGGCGGAGTTGGCGATGTAGTTGCCATCCTCGGTTAAGGTCCATCTAACATTGTCGTCTTGGTTCTCCACCAAGATCGTGGCATGAACGGCCTCCAAGAGGCGGAGGTATTGAGTGAGATGTACTGGAGTGCTCAAGCGTGCTATGGACCTGATCCAGTTGTTGTCGTTAATCTCCTTAGCCATCGAATGGTTCTTCCTGGTCGCGATTTTGTAGAGGTCAGGCGCAAGGAAGCAGATGGGGCCGTGATCGGACCAATTTTCATGCCAAAAGGAGGCGGTCTCTCCGTTGCCAATCGTGATCTTCGTAGTAGCTTTGAACAGTGCCATGTCCTTTTTGTCACAGGGAAGCTTAGAGCCAGCTCAGGTGCGCTGGGGTCCGTCCATTGGAGCCATGGCCATCGGAGTCCAAGGGCACGGCCCTAGCGCTTCAAATCAGGCATGCCGAGACCGCCAAGATTCTTGGGCCTGCAAATGGTCGTCCAACTGGCCAAGGCCTTTCCCTTGGCGGCGTGCTCCCCCTCGTCGCCAGCCCAAAGTATATTAATTTCTTCGCGAAACTTTACGTGAGCATATAAAATATGAAGAAGCACATGCGGATACTTTTTTTGATTTGTTTAAACACCACGCCACCACGCACGCGGCCACGCATCGCAACACACGGCAGCCCAACAGCCACACATCGCACACACACATCAGCCACGCACCCATCACGCAACGCACGCGGGCGACCCAATTCCTTAGCCCCGCATCCTCACCAACCCCGTGCGAGACCGGAAAAGTCCCCGCCGCCACCGCCGCTCCCCTTTCCAGGGCCCAATCCCAACCACCGCCGCCACCATGCTCCTCTTCCCCGGCGTAGTGCCGCCCGCAGGCCTCCGTCCTCCTCGTCCACCAGCAAGCACCGCCCTCTTCCCCGGCGTTGTGTCGACCTTATCCTCCACCTCCCGGAGCTTCCTCCCTGGCAGAGCGCGTGCACCAGCCTCCTGGCCGCCGTCAACCTTCGTCGACCTTATCCTCCACCTCCCGAAGCTTCCTTCCTGGCAGAGCGCGCCCCCTGCCAACGTCTTGCGAGAGCCCGGCCCGTCTGATGGCATATATTGCTCTCTCTCCCTCTTGTTCCACCTCCTCTCCCACTTGATCCAATTCATTAGATCTCAAATTGATGCTTCTTGTTATTCTAGAGCTGGCCGATTCCTATCAATTTGTGAGGGTATATAAATCGGTAGAACTTGGTTCAAGGAAGCGAGGCGGGACTATTCTCTAGGAAATATCCATATTGCTCTCTCGTTTAGAGGTAAAAGTCGGAAATTGATTGTCTTGCACGAGGCCCACGAGAGAAAGCCCAACAGCGCCGATGCCAGCGATCGATAAAAGACCGGCACTCAGTCGATTTCGGAAGCGGCCTTGACGAAAGAAAAAATGATCTGTGAATTACAGGTGGCACAGTAGGTAATTATTTGTGGCTTTGGAGGGTAAAGTCGTCCAAAAAAAGTGTTGGACCGGAAGAAACATTTCGTGCTTTATTATTATTAGATATAGATTTAAAACATGTGTCAGAGGGGTGCGTCTGGAGTACTAGAAGTACATAGACTGGGCTTGGGAAAGTCATGCGGCCTATCAACACGAGACATGGGCTTTGACCGACACTATTAAGAGAGGAGGAAAAAGTGAAAGTTCTGGATCAATGATAATAAAAAAGGAAAAATGAATTTTCAGATCATAGAAAAATGGCAAGTTATAAGAAGCAATGTACTCCACATATTTAGAAAAATATCAAGATTCATATATCAATATTTGAGGCTCTAAAATATATCAGCTCGGGTTGTAGCTGCCCATGCCCAACTCCGTTGCACGTCCCTTAACGCATTCCTCATTCTTGTGGACAAAAAAATCGTTCCCATTCAAATAGACAAAAACTTGGAAAAAAGCACCCGCGTCCGCACCACCATCGAACACGCGCCCTCGTCCGCTATCTTCCCAGATCCAGCAGGACGGCTGGAGTCTAGGATGAAGTGTGCCCTCCTATCGCCCAACTGCTATCACTCCTTGGGCCCCTCGGCAGAAACGACACGAGGCAATGGTTGGGTGGGAGGATCACTAGTCGTGCGCGTGGGAGGGTCCAGAAGGTCGCACGTTGGATAGAGTTTGCGTATGACAATGGAAGTCTCTTAGAGCACGTATAAGGGCATGTATAGTACTCCATCCGTTTAGAAATATAAGATGTTTTAAGTTTGTGAAGTAGATATATCTAGACATCTTTTAGTGTATAGGTTCAAATAAATCTAGACACTAAAAGGTGTCTAGATACATTTCATTCACAAACCTAAAACATCTTATATTTCCAAACAGAGGGAATAGTTTAGACACCGGCCGTCTGTATCATCTCTCCACATAAGCTACAGACAACCCAGGAGGCACCACGTACAGCAGGAAGTCTATTTAGGCAGTCTATAATAATCAAACCGCTTTGGAAAACATTAATCAACTGAAAAGCTATATTTATAGTCTGTCGTGTGCAGGCACTGCCTGATCACTCTCGCTCAATGCATATTTCAACACACCGCACAAGGAAGCAAGTACTAGTGGATTCCCTTGGCTTGTATGAAAAAAAAATGCAGCGGTATGAATTCTTGACAAAGATGAGTTTTACACATATGCCTCTCGATTGAACAGAAGTGAGCTAAATAAAATGAAATGTTACAAATAATACAACTAGTAATCAAATTAAAATAAACTTGTTCCTACGGAATTATTACATATGGGTATCTTAAATGGAGAAATGAAAAATATATATTTATTGAAAAGAAAAATAACCCAAAATAATTATTCAGTCGCTGAATTTTTGCCAGATATGCTCGACCAAATCCTCCTTGAATTTCTTATGCGTCGACCGAGCACGGATAGAGGAATTCCTTCCTAGCACATCCGCGAAGCAGATATTAGGTCCACAATTAACCTCCGGCGGTAGAACGAAAGATCCTTTAGGATTCTCGTTCAAGTCCAGAGGGATGTTAATCATTTCTCCCTCATCTTCAACAATCATATTATGTAGAATTATACATGCTTCTATGATATTACCCACGGAAGAACGTTTTCACAGCGTGCCGGACGTCGCACAATGTTAAAACGAGATTGCAGTACTCCAAATGCTCGTTCAACATCTTTCCTTGCCCCTTCTTGATGGCGTGCAAACAGCTTGTCCATGTCGGTCTGAGGGAGCGGTATAGTCTTCACAAATACCGCCCATTCTGGATAAATTCCATCTGCAAGGTACTAACCCCGATCATATTGACTTCCATTCACACTAAAATGTACCCGCGGAGCTTCTCCTTTCAAATCCTTTATAAATAAAGATGACTTATTAAGCACGTTAATATCATTATTTGACCCAGCCACACCGAAATAAGCATACGCTCACAAGAAAAAACTGTATAAGTCTCTCTTAAGAAATGGTATTTCATTTTATTCACAGGTTGTGTGCCAAGCTTAGAAATTTGTACAATCACTATCCTATATATACCAGACTCAAGGCTTGCTCTTCTCCAATTTCAGCAACTAGTTAACTGAACGAATAATCTCCAGCCAAACTTGGTAGAAGAACAAATTCTGATACCTAGAAATCAATAGTGTCACTAGTAACCTCTAAACGTTGTTACTAGTACAATTCAGATTTATTTCTTACAGCTGTCTAGAGCTCCAGTAATTAGTCAGGATCATATTCTAAATACAGATATGTGAAGTAATTATTTAAGTTCTTTACCCTTAACTACATGTCCCTAGAAACATTCAAACAAGAATAAATCAAGAAAAGGGAGTGGATTGGAACACAGTCATAGCAAGCAGTAAATCCCCTCCAAACCTCAACAAGAATAAGTGTGATTTCAGATTCACTTAGGACGTGCAGAAATTTATAATATGGTACTGTCCAAATCGAGGTTCTAAGAAGAACAAATCGTACCAATCCATGGTCGGGGAGAAGAAATCATAGGCAGCGGCCGCGGGATTCCATGGCTGCTTGTCCGCCGCCGGAGCTTGAATCGACGAAACATCCACGCCGGGGCGGGGAACGGCGGCTGCATGCTCGGTGGTAGTGACCTGCGGAAGCTCCTGTGCCGCCGCCGCCGGCGGCTGCTGTGCAGAGACCCGCGACGATTTGCGCACCATCCTTGAAGCTCTGCAAAAAAGCTACCATGCCACACAGAGCACCAATAAATATGGTTCAGTTTTGGAGAGCGTGGTGGAGAAAGAGGAGGAGAACGAGCAGTCGTGAAGAAGAGGAAGTGGCTCGCTCTGATTTCCTTCGCGCGTGAGGGAAATTTTCGCGGGAAAGGGGAATGAGTTCTTCCGCGCCAGACGAGATCCCACCGACCCACGATGCAAGCGACGCCCTGTACAACAGGAGAGAGTCCGTCGATAAGCGCCGATTTTCACGGGAATAGACCGTCTTTAATTTTACAGACAGGCTGTGCTGTTTTACGTTTTATCTCTCTTTCACATCATCTATTTTCCTACGTGTTCTTTGCTACAGACGGCTGACTAGATATCACTGTACATGTCCTAAGAGCAAGTTCAATAATAAAGTCTATTGCTGGCTATAAGCCACCGCCACATCATCTATAGTTAGCCCAATAGCCAACACGTATAATAGTTAGTTATGAATAAGTACTACTTTATTTAGTTAAGACGCACCTTACACTCACACAAAGTGCCTAGAAGCACGTGCTATAGCTAGCTCTTACATGAAAGCCCACTAGTATTCTCTCTCCTCTTCTCTCTCCTCCACCTCATCTCAAATATATTATTTAAAATCTTATAGCCTGCTTATATAAATTTATTTTATTGTACTTGCTCTAATAAAACATAGTCAGCTAGCTATAGTACTTGACATGTCATCAAAATCCTAATTGGAAAAGAGAGAAAAGAGGCGAGAGGGGAGCCGGTGCTTCAGCAATCGCCCGGCTACAGGGAGTTAGAGCATCTCCACTCGCCTACCCAGGACACCGGTCCAGACGCCGAATTTCGGTCCGGATGCCGAAAATCGGCTCAGTCGCGTACCCAGGGAGTTTTCGTCCGGATTTCGGCGTGTTTTGGTCCGGCCTACCCAGGCCGTACCCAGGATCCAGGGTATGCCCTGGGAACGCCGGACTCAGCGAAAACGGGCGTGGGCCAGCTCTGTCGGCGAGAGAAGGCACCACTCCCGCCAATTCGCCGAGCTCCCGCCCTTTTCTTCCCCCTCCCGCCCTTTTCTTCCCCTCCCGCCTTTCTTCCCCATTCCCCCACCCCCGACGCTCCGCCGATCACCCCGCCCCACATGCCGCCCAAGAGTTTCGTCCAACCCAGATCGATCATCGGCGAGGTTCCGGCGGAGAAGAAGGAAGCCGAGAGCGTCGCCGACCAAGCCGGAGGGCATGTCCTGGGCCGAGTGGGAGAAGAGGGAGCACACCAGGCAGATCTCGTCGGCCGAGCGGAAGGACAGGAAGGAGAGGGCGAAGCTCCGGCAACAGCAAGCGGAGGAGGAGAAGGCGATGGTGAAGGCGGCGGCGGAAGAACATGCGATGGTGAAGGCGAAGCAGGCGGCGGAGACGCGTTCGGCGTTGATGGCCGCGCCGTACCCACCACACCGGGGGAGCCAGGCTAGCGTCAGCTCACCCGCTGGCTTCTCGCCGATCTCTCCGGCCAGCTTCCAGGAGGGCTAGGCGGCTGCTCGGCAGAGGTATTCCTCGTCGCCTGAGTTCGACGACAGCTTCAACCCCAATGTGCTCTTCCCCTGCCTGGCGCCGCGCCCTCCTTCGGCCTTCGGCGTCGACATCAACATCCCCTACTCCGCCTCTCCGGCGTATGCAAGCCCCGCTCTGTGCCGCGGACCACTGCCCTTCGGCGGAAGCTCGGCGCCCTTCGGCGAGGCCGACGCGCGCAACCTGTTCGGCGGAATGCCGGGCGCCCTTCCGGCCGGCATGACGGCCGAGGCGTACATGGAGGACCTGATCGCAACAGGCTCGGCGACGAACCACCCCTCCTTCTTCACGGAAGAGCAGACCCGGGCCGACGCCGAGCACGGCATCGAGTCCCAGGACCTCGCCGACATCGATGCCGAGGAGACCCAGGCCGAGCAGACGCAGCCAGAGGACGCCGATACTGAGGCGAAAGGCAAGAAGGGGAAGAAGAAGCCGGGCACTTCGGCAGATGCTCGGGTCAAATGGACCGTGGCCGAGGACACCTGCCTCGCCGAAGCTTGGAAGACGGTGAGCATGGATCTGGTCACCGGTGCGAACCAAAATTCCGAAAATTATTGGCGGCGCGTGAAGGCAGCATTCGACGAGCGAAGCATGTGCGACCAAAAGTATTGCAAGATCCACATGGAGCGAGGGGACAAGGCATTAACCAACCACTGGGCGATCATCCAAACTGCGTGCAACAAGTGGCATAGATGCGTGGAAGAAGTCGACCGCACACAAGCCAGTGGGGAGAACATTAACAACAAGGTACTCGCGAACACTATCTTTGTCGTGCACTCTCTTCCATTTTGACAAACTTGACACCCTTCCATTTTGCAGCCGCGTCATGCACTTGCTCTGTTTCGAGAGGACATGAAGATGGAGTTCAAGTTCCATCATGTCTTCGAGAAAATGAGCATTGCGAGAAGTGGCGGGACACTCGCCTGAGTCTCTCCAAGAGCAAGGACGGCGTCTACAACCCCGAGGCCCCGGCCGCTGCTGCCAGCGAAGGAAGACCTGAGCTCGGCCACAAGAAGGCGAAGATGCTCAAGGCCGCCGGACCTCCCGCCGAGCGTCTCTAGGCTTCGATCGAGAAATGCCTCGCCGACACGAGGGCGCAGGCCGAGAAGAGGGCTAAGAAAAGCGAGGAGTGCTGGAAGAATTTGATCGAGACATAAGGGGAAAAGATGGCCCTCATCAAGGCCAACCTCGCCAAGAAGAAAGCCAGCCTCGCCGAAAAGAAGGCCAACTACGCCGCCAAGAAGCGCCACACGGACCTCAAGTTCCTCATGGGCGGCGAGGACACGTCGAAGATGAGCTCACCGGTCAAGGCCTGGTATATGGCGCAACGTCAGGCCATCCTGGAGGGCATGATCACGGCTTCCCCTTCCTCTGCGCCGAACGTGCCTGCGCCGAACGCTACCACGCCGAGCTCTGCTTCGACTTCCTCCAACCCGGGGGCCTTCACCAGCGAGATGGACGAAAATGCCACGTCAGCCATGCCGCAGGAGCCCATCCCCATCGACGACTGAGAGTTGTTTCCCCTGTTATGTAATAACAATATGTCACCGAACTTGTAGGCGTATCTGTCGAACACCTTGTGGCCGAGCACTCGCCGGCGGGAACGATAAAGATTCAGATATATAGCCATTTTGTGTTCGCCTAGGTACTCGGCCTGGGTAGCCGAGTGGGAAACTGGGCGTACCCAGGCCGAAAACTTGCGCCGTCCGGCCGAAAAAAGGTCCGGATTTCGGCCTGGGTTCGGCCAACGAGTGGAGGTGCTCTTAAACGAGGAAAAGTAAGTTGCATGCGATCTTGGCCCAATAGATGCATGTATTAAATAATTAAATTCTAATTAAAGCTCACTTAATAGCCGGTCTAATAGCTAGTCTATTGTACTAGTGGGCTTTTATGATGGTGTTAGGTGACATGGCATGTCTTTACAGCCAACAGTTGGCTCTGTTATTAAACTTGCTCTTAGCGGTGTATTCTAGGCAAAATGCTGATGTGGTATGTATTTAAGTAAGAGAGAGAGGGTTGTTGTATCTTAGCTACTACACCCCTTGCACGGAACCATAGGCAAAACTAATGACTAGCTCCAATCCCATGTCTACATGTCACAAAATTTATTAAATATAGAAACAACTCTTAAGAAACAGCTCATTGTAAAGGTTGTATCTTAATTATTTATTATGCCTATGATAACGTGCTAAGATACGGTGCATTGTGAAAGGCCTAAATTAGGAAACCTGGGCAGCGTCTGCCACGGCGACACTTAGCGCATTTCCACGGGGCCGATCCATCCGACAAATCTAAATGGTTTGTTTGGTCGGGTCGCGGTTGCTTTTGGGTCAGGGTCTTGTCTGGCCGACCGCGTTTAGTGGTGCGACTTATTTGTCCATGCTTGGTCATTGTCAACGCCGGCGTATTTCCAGCGTCTTTCCGCTGCCACGCTATCTTCCGCCTTTCTTTGCCGCCGCTTCCCGCCAGTTCTGGGCGTTTCCCGTCGTGTCCAGACGCAGCAATAAAAAGGGGAGGTCGCCGAGTATCTTCAATCAGACCCGCACCACCCGCTGCACAAGACCACCATGCATGGGTCTCAGCGGCGTCCTGACGAGCTCCATGGCAACCCGACGCCGACAAAGAAGAGGTGACCGAGCGGCCGATAACGTCGTGGTGGCCGAACCCGTTGGTGGCACCTGACGTGTTGCTGCCTCGGATTCTGGGACGCCCGCATATATTCCATATCCCACTACAGTTGCGGAGCTCTCACTTTGACTACAACAGGACCACCGGCGAGCGTTTCTCGTTGGAGGTGATGAACCACGTCTTTCTGTCGGAGCACCGGCGGCGTCTAGCACGCAGAGAAGTGCGTGACGACATTCGAGAAGAATTACGAACCAATCCCGATGACGCGTACCCGCGTGCCCACCTTCCCCAAGTCGAAGAAGAGCCGCAGACGCAGGAAGCGATCTACCGCTCTCTCAGCGAAGAATAGGGTCTTATCGACCCGCCGGCGTCGCCAGCGCCAGTGCCATAGGCGGCGCATAGCTAGGATGGTGTTGTAATATATTTGGTAGTCGAATAAAACTTTTCATTGCAAATGGACAGTGCCCACATTGCTACATCTTACAAGGTGAATGCAAATGGCCTAGCCTACTTGTCAAAGTCAGAGTGGTAGCAGCGATGGCACATGGTGTCGTCGAAGATGCTGACAGCGAGCATTGCTTTGCCATCATACTTGAAGACGACGATGTTTCCCGCTTCGATCTGGTGTGTGTGGACGAAGCACTCCTAGCCGTCACAGAGATACATCTGGACGAGGTGGTCGAACATCAAATCCACCATGTACCTGGTGGTTTTGAAACCGTTTGCATGCAGAAATACAAGATGGGGCGATGGATCGGCGAACAACGACGTGAATTTGCGAGGGAGGAGCAGCCTGTCAGGCTCCATGCCGAAGTGGATGGCCACGGCGAACTGGATGCCTGGGTCGACCTTGTCGGGCGACGACGTCATTGAGGGAGAGCGTGGTGGCGCGCTGCTTTGGCCGTGTCCTCTGCATCCGCGCCTCCCTTGAAGTCCATGGCCGACACGCCCTCCCCTCGATCCATTGCCACCGGCCATGGCTAGCTACCGGTAGTGGAGAACAGAAAGGAGAAGGATGAGAGTGTGGTGTGGTGTGGTGTGGGGGATGACGGCCGCGGGCAGCCAGTTTAAAAGGACCGGTAACGAATGTCGGCGCGGAGGCCGAAGAGACGAAATTGAAGTGTTCAGTCAGTCAGTGCATCGTCTCATCGCCATTGATGGCATAGGCTGTCGTCGGTCAGCCTTTCGCCAGCATCTCTGAATCACTGCCGCGGTTGTGTCTGAATCAGTGCCGCTACGCACAGCTGAATCAATGCCGCTGTGGCTGACGGGTGGGCCAGCGGCACCAGCGGGTGATACGTGGGAAACGTATCTATAATTTTTGATGATCCATGCTTGTTTAGTATCTACTTTGCTTTACTTGTCCACACTTTGAGGTGCTTTTTACATGTTTTCTAGTACTAACCTATTAACAAGTTTCAACAGTGCCAGTTTTCTGCTGTTTTTGGTTTCAGAAAAGTTAGTAAAGAAATATTCTCGGAATTGGACGCGATGAAGGACAAAGTCAATAACTTTCCGTGGGGAACAAGAAGTCCAAAGGGGAGCCCGGAAGGCCAGCCAGGGGGGCCAGACCCACCCTACGCGCGGGTGGGACCTAGCCCGCGCCTGGCTAGGGTTTGGGCATCCTGGCCGCCTCCCGGTCTCGCCCCTTCTCCTATAAGAAGCCCCCGATGCAGAAACCCTGGGTACCCGATCAGAAATCCACGAATCCGTCTATAGCCACCGCCACCATCGTCCCTAGATGGGGGGATCTGAAGCTCTTCCCGGCACCCTGCCGAGGGGAGATCATCCCGGAGGCCTTCTCTACGGTATGATTCGTGAGTAGTTCCACCTTGGACTATGGGTCCATGTAGTAGCTAGATGGTTGTATCTCCTCCTTTGTGCTTTCATGTATAGATGTTGTGAGCTCCGTTCATGATCAAGATCTAATCTATTTGTAATCATGCATGCTGTGTTTGCGGGGATCCGATGAATATTGAGATTATTATATTGGTTTGATTAATGGTTTTGTCTTTATGATTCTATCATGTCTGTGTTGTTTGTGATCTTGCATGCTCTCCGTTGCTAGTGGTTATCTTGGCCAAGTAGTTGCTAGTGACTCCAAGAGGGAGCATTTATGCTCGATAGTGGGTTCATGCCTCTAGTTTCCAAGGGAAGTGACAATAATATCTTCGATTGTAGATGTGTTGTTGCTACTAGGGACAAAACAATGGTCCCTTGTTCATATAACATGTGGACTGTTTACCTTACACACTTTTCTTAAAGAAGTTGTCTGTTGCTTGCAACTTAATACTAGAGGGGGTTCGGATGATAACCTGAAGGTGGACTTCTAGTCATAGATGCAGTTGGATGACGGTCTATGTATATTGTTGTATTGCCCAATCAACCTCATAGGATCTTTCTGGCTAGTAATTGCCTTGTTATGCCTTGCTCAGTTCCTGTCAATTGCCCCACTGTAATTTGTTTATCCTTCTTGCCATGTTGTTTATCTAAGAAGAGCACCTCTAGTGAAATATGGACCCCGGTCCAATCTTTACCATTGATACATCTTCCACTATTACTTGTTTACTTGCTGCAAACCATTACCTTCCATACCATACGTTTAATCCTTTGTTACAGCAAACCGGTGAGCTTGACAACCTCACTGATTCATTGGGGCAAAGTCTTGAGTTTGTGTTGTGCAGGTCTCCATGTTGCCAGCAACACCTTTGAGACGTTTCCTTCCTCCTTCATTTTCGATAACCTCGGTCTCTATTGAGGGAAACTTGTTGTTGTGCTCATCACACCTTGCTCTTGGGGTTCCAACGAAGTGTCCCACGTCAAACACTTGGTGCATGCATCAAGATTTCTGGCGCCGTTGCCGGGGAGGCTAAGGACGTCTTCACTAGGGGAGTCCTTCACTTCCTTTCTCTTTACTTTGTTTATTGTTTGCTTTGTTTCTTTTGTTTCTCTTGCTTGGTTTTGTTTGCCTCTTTTCAAAAAACCCAAAAAATAGTCTAGTTTTGTTTGCTTGCCTTATTCGAAAACACAAAAAAATTAGTTCCTGCTCTAGTTGCCACCTTGATCTAGCTCACCATGTTGCTTCCCCAGTTCGCTCTAAAAAAAACCTTGCAATAGGTAGTGGCTCCATAATTGGGAAAGATAATATTGAAGAATTATTTAATTATGTTAGCAAGCATGAGGATATTGAGGACAAATCTATAGCAGAACTTGCTCCTAATTATGAGATTGCTGCAGCTTAATTGGTTCATATGTTGGAGGCTAAGTTTGTTAGCCTTAACCCCTTCATACAATTCTTATTCCTAAAACTAAAAATAAGAGAAGAATGTTGAAAAAAAGGAATTCATCCTTGAAACTTTATCAAAAGAATTCCATGATGTTGCTAGGGAAGCCAAAAAAGTTTTTGAATGTTTCAATATGCTAGGTTCAAGTGTAGATGTTGTGAGTATTTCTGATAAAACTAAGCCTAGGAAGGAATTCAATATACTCATACCCTTTAAGCTGGTTGGAATGCATGAAGCCTTTGAAAATAACTTCGATTGGATTGCCCCTGAAAATCTTTTTGATGAAGGTAGTAGACCAAAGAGAGATGATAAAGGATCCTACAAAACCCATTTGGATGAGATACCTTTCATAATTGAATATTTTGCAAGTATGAATGTTAATGCTGCTTCATTTGAAAATACTTGATTCTTCTTGCTTCGTGTGCCTAACTTAAAGGCGTTAAAGAAAAGTACTTGTTGGGAGATAACCCAAGAGTTTCCTTGAGTCTTGGAAGTTATTACTTCTATAATGACCTCTCCTTATCCTTTTTGTTTGCTTTTTGTGCCAAGAATGACCTCTAATGAGAGGGAAGTAAGATTTGGGGAGTTGCTGTCCCGAAACAGATTTCTGTCCTCCACCAAAAACAATCGTGAGGAGGCTCTGTAACTCGGATTTAGATCAAACTTTATGAATAAATCCCCCAGTATGTTGGATAACTTTCGTTAGTTCAACACTTTTTCATTTGAGCAACAAAAGATGTTTGAAAAAATTCATTTCTACCTGCTGTTCTTGATAGATTTCTGCCATTATTTGCATTTGCTTCTTATTGATTCCTTTTTTAGCTCTCTTCAGGTAAATTGAGTTTATTTGAAGGAGTTACTATAGTAGATTGTGTTTTTAGTGAAAATCCTTGCTGTTCCAAAGCTTTGCCAGTGGTCTAATATCTTTTAAATAAGCTAATGTTGCTAATGAAGATTGTGTGAAGTTTTGTATGAAGGAAAAATTTCAGGTGTAGAGAGAGAATGATGCAATGAGATGAAAAATGGACAAAGGATCAAGCTTGGGGATGTCACCATGGTGTCACCCCAAGAAATATCCAACAGGCATAAGCGTCAAAGCTTGGGGATGCCCAAGGCATCCCCTTCTTCATCAATAAAAAGCTCAGGTCTATCTAGACACTTCATTTTTATTGTTTCATGCACAGTTGTGTTGTTATTGGAGCGTCTTAGTTTTCGTTTGCTTTGATTAGTTTGTTTAGTTTGATTTAGTAGTTTGGACCCCCGTTCTTGCTGTGTTGTTTTGCAAATAAGTTTGCTTGGTGTTTGGAAAGGAGTAGTAAGTTCTTGCTTGAAGTGCAAGAGGAGCTTGCATTGACCGTGACTTAGATTTTAGCATGGCATGCTAGGTGTTGTTTTAGCATTATTCTTAGTGATTATTGCTGTAGCATGTCTTGTTCTAAACAATTGGGATTGCTTAGTGTGCCTTGAAGAAATTATGTGTTGTTTTATCATGCAAAATCATAGTACTGTGGTATTCTCCTTTGATGTTTTGCTTGGGTTGACTTGGCACATGCTCACACCATGTTATGACTATGATAAGTCACCATTAGCCTCTATGATCATTTAGTCCTTGACTTGTAGTACCACTCTTTGCTTTGATTAGTTTGCTTTGTTGCATTGCATAATTTTGGCCATTATTGATCTCTTAGTTGGTTGCTCCCAGCCTTTTGCTAGCCTCCACTTGTATGAGTAAGCTCTACTCATGTTTCCAACTTCCAAGAGACCAAGTTATTCAAGTGTCCACTATAAACTCCTATGCATGGTGTGTTACACCATTCCAAGTATATTCTTGTTTTCATCTACCTTCCAATTAAAAACTATTTTGTGATGTGAAAACTTAGGGATTAAAGCCCTCACGAACTTGATGGCACACTTTATTCTTTGCCCCTAATAAACTTGAACCATTGTGACAACTTTGTTGTATATTCTTGCACTTATAAGTTGGAATTAGCAGAACCGTGCTGTCACGGAGAACGTTTTCAACATTGCACTTGTACCTTGTTATACTCAATTGATATCATGTTCTTTTGTCTATGGATGTCACTGGTGTGAAATAAAGAGGGAACTTGTAAGTTCATGGAGTTTGTATCCTGTGTTAGAGAAACGCCGGCCGCTAGCCTAAGTCATTCCTAATCATGGTGGAAACTTGCAGCATCACCATAGTGACATCTATGAAGCATTCTTCTTATAAAAAAAGAGACACATTGAGAAAAGAAGAAAGAGAGAAAAAAGCACCATATTCCCATGGTACATAAGAAGAATTACTGAGATGCTCATTGTCTGCTTGCCTTGTCATTTTAGTTATAGGAAAGCTCATGTACCATGTGCAAGGGGTACCCCGTTGGCGGTTCTCAATGATATGCAAATACTTACAGTGACAAGAACTTACCTGGACCCAAAGTTGAGTATGCATGAGGTGTGGCCCTCATATTCAAGGGGCATGAGATTTCAACTTATACTTCGTCAAGCATATACTCCAGCTTTGCCACTTTAACCTTAACCACTTCAAGATGCTTATGATAGGGGCAATGAGGGCTGAAAGCTAGCAAATACCATAATTTTTGGAAGCTCTTTTTGAAACTTGTAATCCCTGCTTCCTTTAAAAAAGGCCTTTCTTCCACCATTATTTGAGTCTCCACCTTCTACCTTTAGGCACCATTAAGAGAACATAGTTGTCATTATGTGTGCGGTGTTCCAAAGCTTATTAATTGATGCATATTGTGTTATTACTTGCTCTTGTGATATTTGTTTCTAGTCACCCTTGTGAACTTTGCAGGTGTCCTTTGCATTATATTGCTACTCTATGAGGGACAAGCTGATTGCCACTATGCTATGTTTTCTGCATATGAAACAAACAAACGTTTTTCAATGCATATTATTCAAGATCTTTGTTTGTAGCTTGCCATGTTGCATGCATAGTTACTATGTCCTATTGTTAGAACTCCATCTTTCATGCACATGTTTAGAGTTCTTTCATCCCAGCTTTTAATGCTTGCAAATGGTTGGATCTTTATTGTGAGGGTGCATGTCACCTAAAAAAATTATTATTTTATCACTTACCTACTCGAGGACGAGCAGGAGTTAAGCTTGGGGATGCTGATACGTTGGAAACGTATCTGTAATTTTTGATGCTCCATGATTGTTTAGTATCTACTTTGCTTTACTTGTCCACACTTTGAGGTGCTTTTTACATGTTTTCTGGTACTAACCTATTAACAAGTTGCAACAGTGCCAGACGCCTGTTTTCTGCTGTTTTTGGTTTCAGAAAATTTAGTAAAGAAATATTCTCGAAATTAGACAGGATGAAGGACAAAGTCAATAACTTTCCGTGGGGAACAAGAAGTACAGAGGGGAGCCCGGAAGGCCAGCCAGGGGGGCGAGACCCATCCTAGGCATGGGTGGGCCCTAGCCCGTGCCTGGCTAGGGTTTGGGCACCCTGGCCGCCTCCCGGTCTCGCCCCTTCGCCTATAGGAAGCCCCCGATGCAGAAACCCTGAGTACCTGATCAGAAATCCATGAAACCGTCTGTAGCCGCCGCCACCATCGTCCCTAGATCTTGCATGCTCTCTGTTGCTAGTGGTTATCTTGGCCAAGTAGTTGCTAGTGACTCCAAGAGGGAGTATTTATGCTCGATAGTGGGTTCATGCCTCTAGTTTTCAAGGGAAGTGACAATAATCTCTTCGGTTGTAGATGTGATGTTGCTACTAGGGAGAAAACAACGGTCTCTTGTTCATAGAACATGTGGACTGTTTACCTTACACACTTTGCTTAAAGCAGTTGTCTGTTGCTTGCAACTTAATACTGGAGGGGGTTCGGATTGATAACCTGAAGGTGGACTTCTAGTTATAGATGAAGTTGGATGACGGTCTATGTATATTGTTGTATTTCCCAATCAACCTCATAGGATCTTTCTGGCTAGTAATTGCATTGTTATGCCTTGCTCAGTTCCTGTCAATTGCCTCACTGTAATTTGTTTACCCTTCTTGCCATGTTGTTTATCTAAGGAGAGCACCTCTAGTGAACTATGGACCCTAGTCCAATCTTTACCATTGATACATCTTCCACTGTTACTTGTCTACTTGCTGCAAACCACTACCTTCCACACCATACGTTTAATCTTTTGTTATAGCAAATCGGTGAGCTTGACAACCTCATTGATTCGTTGGGGCAAAGTCTTGAGTTTGTGTTGTGCAGGTCTCCATGTTGCCAGCAACACCTTTGAGACGTTTCCTTCCTCCTTCGGATTCGATAACCTCGGTCTCTACTAAGGGAAACTTGCTGTTGTGCTCATCACACCTTGCTCTTGGGGTTCCAACGAAGTGTCCCACGTCAAACACTGGGTGCACGCATCAGCGGGCAGGACACGCCTTGCGTCCGGGCCGATGCTACCGTTTTCCAGATTTGGTGCATGGATGGGTCGAACCGGAAGCGTTCGTCCAGATGGGTCATGCTGCTGGGGCACCGCTCATGTCCCGCGCGTTCGGACGTGCTCAGATGAGTTGGGTTGACCCGGTGGAGATAGCCCTTAGTAGTGCACATCGCGTGGTGGAGTTGGAGTTGGAGGCAATGACAGTGGGTGAACATCATTGTATAGTATAGAAAGGCAGATCTATTGATGCACAAATGTTAAAACGTAAAACTTACAACATAAAAGTTATGTGAAAATGGTAAGGTGAAGATGCTCCTCAAAGGAAATATTACCGGTCGACTGTGCGAGAGGAATTTGACAAAATTTATCCAAAAATGGTAGAAACATGAACACGGAATAGAACTCTAAAACATCAATGAAACTAGAAACCAATCGCAGGAATAAAATCACAATGTTGATGAGCATCTTTTTCATATAGAGCTTATCTCAAACCGGAGCACCGCTATGTAAATTAGAAGGGACTATGTGAAGTAGATTATAAAGCCAAAAGATTAGCTACCTTGCATGCACTCACCATGAGGAGGCCTTTTTGCGCTAGCTAGGGCCTGCATGTGTAAAGAATTGACCGATTCAGACATTAGTCCTCATGCACGCCCTATGGTTTTTCAAGAACCATGTTGTGCAAAGATCTTTTATCATGGGCTAACAAACAGCTGGAGAAAGGTTAAAAAGTTGACTCCATGGGGCCGCTTTGAGTTTTCATGGGCAACCAAACACGCCTTATATTTGTTGCATGTGTTTGGTGGTATCCATGCGAGTGTGACTAAGTGTTATTGTGAAATACAAAATAGGTGCTAACACAAAACCTAAATATCCAACACCACATGTAAGGACATACCTAGCATAAGATTGACGTTCTTCTCTCACATACACATAAGTTCCACAAGGTTCTCCTTATACCTTTGGACATAATCCTTACTTTTGTTGTGTCTGACTCGTTGTCTCTTCCAAGTTTATTTCAATCCCTTGTGGTTGTTTTTTTGTTTAGAGGAGGCGGTAAATAGGCGAGTTAAATCAATTATAATTTTGGCTCTAATAAATACATAATAAAATTAGGCGTTTAATTTATCAAGCACAAAACCTAAATATGGTGGGTTCGACTATGTGCACCAATAACTTATACTAAGGGAGACAAGCAATAAGGTGATATCAACATAAATTACTTTAAGCTCGAAGGTTATCACAATATAAAGTTTATAACTAAATATCTCATGCATAGAGATAACTTAGGTACGTGGAAACGACGATGTCCCGAAGTTCACACCCTTGCGTATGCTACTCCCCCTTGGAGCGATATGGAGGCACAAGGCACCCGAAACACCACAATGGCCTGCTGTATTCTCGCCAAGCCTTTCCACCAAAAGGGAAGTCTTTGATCCACTATGGGACCCTTGAGAGCGATCACCTAACCCGTATAGGCTTGGGGAAACTCCACAAAAAATGGAGGCTCCCAAAAAATCACCACCAAGGCCTTAAGCTTGACGAATCTCTCCAACTTAATTGGAGGCTCCTAGAAATCCAACGCCAAAATGGCTACAAAACCATCTAGGGTTCCAAGAACCCGAGAGGCACAAGCTCTGGGAACAAGCACCGGGAGTAACAAGCTCTGAGTTCTAAGAACCCAAGAGTAACAAGCTCACTTGTTTCACCAACCTATTCTCTATAGAGAACTCAAACCAATGCACCTAATGCAATGGCAACTCCTTCACTCCCAAATTCCACCAAAGATATAAAATCTATTAGGGGAATAAGAGAAAGAACACAAGAGATAAAGCACAAAAGTCTCCAAGATTTTCTACACAAAGAAGGGATTTGGTTTGGTAGGTTTGTAGCTCTATCTTCCCTTAGAAATATTCAAGAAAGATTGGAGAAGGAGGATTTCTTGAATGTCAACAATGAAGGAGGAGAGAATGAAGGAGAACCAACCAAACTTTAGGGAAAAAGGGCACCTCTTTAAGGGAAAAAAGTGACTGTTTGAGGCATTCCCGTGCCTGGCTGGTACTACTATCCACTGGGTGTTAGTGTTGGAGATATGCCCAAGAGGCAATAATAAAGAGGTTATTATCATATCTTCATGCTTATGATAAATGTTTACATACCATGCTATAATTGTATTAACCGGAAACATTAATACTTGTGTGATTTGTAAACATAAAAGAGTCCCTAGTAAGGCCTCTTATTAAACTAGCTTGTTGGTTAATATATGATCATGGTTTCCTGATCATGAACATTGAGATGTTATTAACAAGAGGATCATATCATTAGGAGAATGGTATGATGGACATACTCCTATAGTTAAGCATAGCATAAAGATCAAGACATTTAATATAGTTCAGTTGCTATAAGCTTTCAGATACATAGTAACCTAAATCCTTTGACCATGAGATCATGCTAATCACCATCACCGGATGGATGCTATGATGACATCAAACACCCCACCGTAACTCGGTAGCTATAAAGGTGGCATTGAGTGTTCTGAAAGTATGTGTTGAGGCACATGGATAAAGAGTGGGATTTTTTCATCCATATGACAGATAGATATACTCTAGGCCCTCTCGGTGGAATGTCATCCAATTAGCTTGCAAGCATGTGAATGGGTCACAAGGGATCACTGACATGGCTATACCCCGCGGGTACACGACTTCAGCATACCTAGTCCAGCCCAAGGAAGGCCCACGACAAATATACGTCGGCCCATGAAGACTTTCGGGTGGCCAGGGCCCATGACGCCTTAGGATCCTTGGAGAGCAAGACTAGAGTAGATAGAAAATTCAAAGGGGTAAACCCTAAAACCTGTAACCGACTCAGTCTGTGCCTGGGACCTGCCTAACTCTATATAAAGGCTAGGAGGGCACGACCTAGATCTCTGACCTCATACTTTTCGCATAGACACCTCCATGCCAGATTGCATCTGCGCACCCCTGTAATCATCGGTTCCGCCGTAATCAAGAGCAGACAAGCAGGAGTAGGGTTTTCCCTCCGGGGGCCTGAACCTGGGTAAACCTCGTGTCCCGTGTTGTTTGTTTGCTAACCGTTCCGTGATCTCCAACATCCCCATCTTCTCCAAAACCCAAGTCCATAACAATGGGCATTGACGAGATCAAACCTCGTCAATTGGTGCTGTCTGTGGGAACTGGGGACGCTGATTGTGCGATCGTGACGGTCCCAACCCGAGCGATCTACAACTCTGCGGCGACGGAGAGTCACCTACTCTTCGGTGCTTTTGACTTCACCGCCCACTCACCGGCCACCTGAAGGACTTCGAGCCCGTAGGCGACGGACTCGAGATCCTATTCGGGAGTTTCTGCTTCCAGGTGGGGCAAACCGGCACCCTCCGCCTCCCAGAGCGGGTGCCCCTACCATCAATCAGGCCCGCTTCATGGGTCCCACACCCTGTGCTACGCACATCATCATCAAAAGATGAGTCCTACGACAGCAGCAGCTGCAACTCCGATCTGTGCGATCCGCCATCGGATGAAGGGACCTACGGTTCCGGATCCGAAAGCTGCGGCAGCAGCGGACCAATCTACGAGCGCTACCAATGCGCCGTATTCATCTAGAGCGACGCAGATCAGCAAGTGCCCAACCCGCCACCTAACCCGCAGGACCGAAACAGCGAGAACAGAAGAAGCCACCCCCCACCCGAAGGGGACAACGCCGGCCAGGTCATCCGCCTTAGCAAAGAAGGATGGGACCAGGCACGCGCCGCCGTGGCGGGTAGCATGATCCTGCCTACAGATGCCTCACGGGACCTGCTGATGGCATACCACTTGGTCCTGATCGAGGAGCACAAGAAACATGTCAAGATGCAAGAGGTGCTTGACAAACGCAAGCAAGCAGCCTCGGAGTCCAGCGCGCGACGAGCTACGCTGTCCGCCATGGGCATCGACTCCAGCTCGAACGGCAACCACGGCAACAAACACCGCTCCTGGACAGAGAACATGGACCCCAAGGAGCGCTGTGAGGTGACCCGAACCCTCCACGCATCCTTCATGGAGATGGATGCCGACGTCAACATCATCCCGAAGACGCCGCAAGCTGCGATCATGGCAGCCACCGCATACCTCCCGTCCCACCCACCTCTGGAGGGGGACCCGAAAAGAGCCATGCACAAGTCCGCACTCACCGGACTCGGACTTGTCGGAGCTGCGCTCCATCAAGAATCTCCTACGGAGCCAAAGAAGAAAGCTACGGTCAGGTTCAACCGCAGCCCCACTCCTTCATCCGAAGAAGAGGACCATGACCTTCCTCGAAGGCACAAGAGCTCACGCCATCGCAACCGCGATTACGACGCCAGAGACGCGCTCACACAACACAAAATCGACAAAGCACGAGCCAAGCGCGCATGCTCGTCTGAATCCGAGATGGACGAAGACGAAGGAGAACTCTGCGGGGCCTGGTGCTTCAGCAGATCTGTCCGACGGACACGGATGCCACGAAATTTCAAGCTTCCTTCGGATACTCCGAAGTTCAACGGCACACAGGACCCCAAGGCGTGGCTCAGCGACCACCTGTCATCCGTCAAGCTGCACGGTGGAAACAAGGAAACCGCCATGCAATGCCTTCAGCTGCAGCTGACAGGCGCATCTCGGATCTGGCTTAGCAGCCTATCTTCAGGATCCATCCGAAGCTGGGAGGACCTGGCTTACAGTTTCATCCGAAACTTCAAAGGCACCAGCAAGAGGCTCACCTTGATCGAGGAGTTCCGAGCCTGCACTCAACGAACGGACGAATCCATTCGCTCGTACATACTGCGCTGGTCCAACACCAAGAACTCCACGGCACACGTCTCCGAAGAAAGGGCCATCGACGCCTTCAAGGACGGCGTCAAGCGCCAGGACTTCAAGGAGGAACTTGGGCGTGTCAAGCCCAAGACGCTCGACCACCTCATGGACATCGCTAATAGGTGGGCCGACGGCGAAGACTCCGTCCACCGGGCACAATCGGAGGAAGAGGATGACTACGGCCGATGACGGGAGCGCCGTAGCAAGAGGAGATCATGCGTCTACGACGATCGCGATGGACCCGACATGGTCGCGGCTGGCTACACCGACCGCCGCAACGACGCCAACCGCAACAGCGGCGGATACCGCGGAGGCAACTTCCGCGATGGAGGACGCCCAGCATAGTCGTGGCAGCGCCGCGGCCGTGACGAAGGACCCTCAGCATATGAAAAACTGTCGGGTCCATGCACCATCCACTTCTACATCGACAAGCAGGATGGTAAGAAGAAGGAAAGCCACATGCTCAAGGAATGCCACGAGTTCCAGAAGCTCAGCGAAAGCATGGTTCAGATGAGGCAACAAGCTCCACCCCCTGGATTTGGGAACGCACCTGCACCAGGAGAGATAGCACATGGAGCTCCTCCACCGCCACCTGTAGGAGGCCCGAACCAACTAGTCGCACTAGCACAGAACAACGTTGGGCACGGGTATCCCCTGCCGAAAGGAGCACTGATGATCCAGAAGGGGCGCCCAAAGAATAGGGTGCGGAAGAAAATCACCCGCCAGATCAACCTGGTCGTGACAGCTCCACCCACCATCACTGAGTACCTCAGCGGATCGGGGTCCTGCATCACATTCAGCCGTTCGGATCACCCTTGCCAGGTCCCTCGCCCAGGTCATACTGCCCTGGTGCTGGAGGCGCAGATCAGAGGTTTCGAGATGAGCCGCGTCTTCATGGACGGCGGCAGCGGCATCAACCTGATGTTTGCAAGCACTCTAGTAGCAATGAGGATCCCGCTGTGCAGCCTAGAACAGTCAGACACAATGTTCCATGGCATCGTCCCAGGAAAGGGCATATTCCCCCTGGGAAAGATATGGCTCGACGTCATCTTCGGCAAACCGGATAACTTCCGATGCGAGCGGCTTGAGTTCGAAGTGGTGGACTGGCCATCATAATACCACGCCATCCTCGGGCGTGTAGCATTCGCAAGGTTCCTGGCAATACCACACTACGTGTACCTGCTACTAAAGATGCTAGGACCCAGAGGAGTCATCACGGTCCACGGGAGCTTCACCCGATCGGACCACTGCGACAGGGACTTCAACAGAATCTCCCAGTCATTCGGCATGCAAGAGGAGCTCGTAAGGCTCCGCGAGGTGACGGACAATGGGGCACCCCCAGTCGCAAAGAAAAACACACCTGATATGTCCTTCGACCCCACCGTCAACACAAAGAAGGTGCAGGTGCACCCAACGGATGCCTCCAAGACGACGCTGATCACCAACGATCTCAGCCCCGCATAGGAAAGCGCGCTCGTCGAATTCCTCCGTGAGCGCTGGGAAATCTTCGCCTAGTGTCCTGTGGACATGCCAGGAGTTCCCAGGGAATTTGCCGAGCACGCAGTCAACGTCTTTCCAGACACCAAGCCGGTCAAGCAGTCCATCCGTAGACTGTCTGAGCCCCAGGCCGAAGCCATAGGGATTGAAGTCAACATACTACTCACTGCAAACTTCATCAGGGAGATTAAGGAAAGCGATTGGCTCGCCAATACTGTGATGATCCCCAAAAAGGACACGGACATCCTGCGGATGTGCGTGGACTTCACATCGCTGAACAAGCATTGCCCAAAGGACCATTTCCCTCTCCCTCGGATCGATCAGATCACCGATTCGACTGCAGGATGCGAGAATCTCTCCTTCCTCGACGCCTACTCAGGCTACAACCAGATTCGACTCAAAGTCGAAGATCAGGAGAAAACGGCGTTCATCACGCCGTTCGGGGTGTTCTGCTACAACACAATGCCCTTCGGGCTAAAGAACATAGGTGCCACGTACCAGCGGTGCATGCAGGCATGCCTAAAGGACCAGATCGGTCGCAACGTCCAAGTCTATGTCGACGACATAGTCATCAAAACCAGGGAGGCGAGAACACTCATCGACGATCTCCGCAAGACGTTCGATAATCTCGACCTCTACAGGATCAAGCTTAACCCCGAAAAGTGCGCCTTCGGCGTCCCATCGGGTCAGCTGCTTGGTTACTTCATCTCCCAGCGAGGGATCGAGGCGAACCCGAAGAAAATACGGGCCATCATGGCCATGGAGAAGCCGAAAAACCTCAAAGGTGTCCAGCAACTTGCAGGACAAATAGCGGCATTAAGCAGATTCATCAGCCGCATGGGCGAGAAAGCACTGCCCTTCTACCAGCTGCCGCGCAAAGCCGACAAATTCGAGTGGACGCCTGAGGCGGATGACACATTCGAAGATCTAAAGCGGCTGCTCTCTACCTCCCCTGTCTTGGTCACGCCAAAGGAGCGCGAACCCCTACTGCTGTACATAGCAGCTACACACCAGGTGGTGAGCACCGTACTAGTGGTCGAGCGACCCGAAGAAGGCAAGACCCATGGGGTCCAACGCCCAATCTACTACCTCAGCGAGGTATTGACGCCAACAAAGCAGAGGTACCCTCACTACTAGAAACTCGCCTACGGCGTGTTCATGACGGCTCGTCGGCTGAGCCATTACTTCCAGGAGCACCAGGTGATGGTCGTCAACGAGGCACCCCTGAACAGCATCTTGAACAATCCGGAGGATACAGGACGCGTGGCCCTGTGGGGCATCGAGCTGTCACCCCTAGACATCGTCTATGAGAAGCGACTCGCAATCAAGTCTCAGGCCCTCCCGGACTTCCTTGTACACTGGATGGAGCTGCAGCTGCCAGACACCCCAGACATGTCGCAGTCATGGAAGATGCATTTCGACGGCTCCAAGCATGAAGCTGGAGCGGGAGCCGGGGTCATACTGACCTCCCCGTAGGGCGACACGATGAAGTACGTCCTTCGTTTGAAATTCCGAGCTTCCAACAACGAGGTCGAATACGAAGCCCTCATCCATGGCATGGTGATGGCAAAGATCTGCGGCGCAACGCGCCTGGTCATCTACGGTGACTCCAACCTCGTCGTCCAGCAGACGATGAATGAATGCGACGCACACGCCAAAAACATGATCGCGTACCGCGCACTCTACGAGCTTCGGCACGTTGGAAGAGAAAGCAACGAGGAGGCCGACAGACTCGCCAACATCGGCTCCACCTGCGCACGGGTTCCACCAGGTGTGTTCCTCGAACAGATCTGCGTGCCATCCATCAAGCGGAAATTCCCCAAGGGATCACCCGAAGAAAAAGAGCACTCGGGGGCTGCGCCACCCGAAGGACAAGAAGGACCCGCAAATCTGGATACAGAGGTCGCCGTGGTCAACCTAATGCAGGTCATGGCAGTCAAAGAAACTTGGACACGGCCATACCTCCAGTACCTAATAGACGGAGAACTGCCTGATAGCCCGACGGATGCCCGACACATATCTCGCCGGTCCAAAGCCTTCACCATCATCAATGGCGAGCTGTACAAGCGCAGCATTTCGGGTGTACTACAAAGGTGCGTCACCATCGGCGACGGAAAAACCATCCTCCAAGACATCCACGAGGGCATCTGCGGCCATCCTGCAGGCATCTGCTCCCTTGTCGCCAAAGCTCTCCGAGCTGGATTCTACTGGCCAACGGCCATGACCGACGCCAAGGACATCGTCCGAAGATGCAACGGGTTCCAAAGGTTCGCCGACAAACCGCACGCACCTGGGTCAGAGCTCAGGCCCATACCTTTAGCCTGGCCTTTCGCCCACTGGGGCCTCGACATGATCGGCAAATTGCCCAGGTCCTCGAAAGGAGGACACGTCTACCTCCTGGTCGCAGTTGACAAAATCACCAAGTGGATTGAGGCCATGCCGGTCACTAACCAAAAGGGCAAAACCGCCTCAAGTTCTTTGAATCCATTGTCTACAGGTTCGGCGTGCCGCATAGCATCATCACCGACAATGGATCGAACTTCATCTCCAAAGAATTCCAGGACTTCTGTGAAGGCCTCGGAATCAACATCACATATGCCTCAGTGGCGCACCCGCAAACAAACGGGCAGGTGGAGAAGGCCAATGGCCTAATCGGCGCCGGCATTAAGAAACGCCTCATGAGCCCACTCGAGCGACTCGCCGGAGCCTGGACAAAAGAGCTACCCTCCGTCCTATGGAGCCTGCGTACCACGCCAAATAGCTCCACCGGCTACACGCCGTTCTTCATGGTGCACGGAGCCGAAGCCGTGCTACCAGCCGAAGTACGCCACCAGACCCCTCGGGTCGTCGCTTATAGCGAAGCCGAATCCACGGCTGCACTCGAAGACGCCGTCGACACACTCGACGAGGCGCGAGACATAGCAGCAGCCCGATCAGCGGTGTATCAGCAGAACCTCCGCAACTACCACAGCCGACGGCTACGCCCAAGGTCCTTCGTCGAAGGAGACCTAGTCTTGCGACTCAAGCAAGAACGACCGAAGAAATTCGAGTCGCCATGGGAAGGACCCTACATCGTCACCGAGGCCATCCCAGGTGGCGCCTATCGCCTCAAGCACGTGGAGTCTGGAGTCGCATACTCCAACCCGTGGAACGTCGCACAACTGCGACGATTCTACCCCTAGCTACCTCCTTCTTTACTTTCGATAAGATTATTCAGCCAAGGCTACTCAGCCGAACAATGTACCTCCTCCATTACGATATGAATAAAGCTAAGTGTCTCGCCCCAAAATTTTGTTCACTACTCGCATTTTTACTCCATACTACAAACGCACTCGGGGGCTCCCCCCACCTCATGACTTCGTCGACTAAGGAAAACACGTGTACACCTGAGTAGCTGACCACGTCAGGCTAACGAAAAGGGCACGCATACGAACAAAGCATTACGTACTAGCACAACAACCAAACCTTTATAACCAAGGGCAAAACACGCCCAGTCAAATATATACAAATTTTACATCTCTCTCTTTTACAGGTACTACCTACTCTGAAGAATAACCTGAGCACGCTGCTCAAACAGATCTATGATCTCTTCGGCATACTGCCTTACAGCCGCGTAATGCGGTCGCATATCCCACACACCACCATCTGGCCGAAGGGGTGGCCCAGCCGCTACAGCGGACAGATCTACATCAGCACGATGCAACCGCACGAGGGAGAGCGCAGCCTTCACCCCTGCGACGAGCTGATGCCGCACCAATTCCTTGACATGATGAATGTTTTGAAACTTCGACAGTAGACCAGAGAGAGTCGACGGTGCATCATCCAACGGAAACATCACATGCAGAACCGACGCGAGTGACGTCTTCACCTAACGAAGCACCCGTGATACTTGGTGAACGCGATCTTGCACCATCGCAAGGACCATAGCACGGTCACGATCCATCCAGAAGAACCCGCCGGCTTCCATGTCCTGTTGAGTCAAGCAATTGACTCGAACAACAACACGCTCCTTCTCCCCCCTTGGAGCAAGGTTAGCACCTGCAATACTTGCAAAAAAGTAAGATGCAAGGCCAGCAGGCGCATCCGAAGAAATGGGCAACA
The DNA here is from genome assembly GCA_916181665.1 of Avena sativa. Classification (NCBI taxonomy): domain Eukaryota; kingdom Viridiplantae; phylum Streptophyta; class Magnoliopsida; order Poales; family Poaceae; genus Avena; species Avena sativa. The sequence continues at coordinate 342,996,742 of OV702280.1, read as the reverse complement.
ACTCTAAAAACTTACACTGAAGCTGCTCGGATAATCGAAGCAACTCCGCCATCAAGTACTCCTCTCTGGCAGCACCTCGATCAGCTTTGGACTTCCAAACTTCAGGATGGCCATGCACCCCAAGCAACTCTTTCTCGAGGCTACGGACACGATCTCGAAGAAACGCAAGCTACGACGCATCATCCAAGGATGGCCGCAGCCGCACTGCAGGTGAAGTGTCAACGGGATCAGCACCCAAAGGACCCTAGATTAACAGAAAGAAAGTACATGAACAAGCAGCCGAAGGAGCACGAAATTCAGCACATTTATTAAAGTGCAGCAAAAGCCACCATGTGGCACAAGGATTGTTCATCAAAGTATTTACAACAAAAGAAGCTACAACTATCCTATAACTACAGCGCCTACAAAGCTGCACCCTGAGTAGCCTCGGAGCCGGATTGCCTCGCCTTGGCTTCCCCCTGCTGCCTTAGCGCGTACTCGGCTAGCAGATCAATCAGATTCGGCCCATAACGCTTACAACGAGCAGCATAGGTGGCGAAGGCTACCTCGGATCCATCAGCAGTCGTCGGCATCCGGGAAGTGACCTTGGGAAGGTCCAGCTCCGCTCCAGCCGCCAAGGCCATTGCCAGCCCGACGGATGTGCCGATGCCCTTCTGCTTGCACTTGTACGCCGCAGGTGCTTCGGCTGATAGCGCCTCCGCCAGGGCATCAACGTCTTCGAGGGCCACGCCCTTGGGGACAAGCTCCTTCTAGAAGCGCCCAAGGACCTCCTTGGCCTTGGCAAGCGAGTTGACGACGGTGCTGCAGCGATCTTCGACCGTTGCAGTAGCATCATCCAGAGCACTCCCGTGCTCCAGAGCACCGCGATCAAACTCAATGCCCGCGGCATCTAAAGAAAACAAATGAAGCAGAATGAATAAAAGCACTGCAAAAGAAAGACTAGAACATCCAAAAGAAGAAGGCAGTGATGCTCACCCGAAACAGCCTTGGCAGCCGCCATAAGCTTGCCGGCCACTTCTCTCTCGCGCGAAGCCGTGGCCCTGGCGAGCTGCTCCTCATGGTCGGTAGCCTCCTGATACAGGCGCTCCTTCGCCTCAGCCGCGTTGGCTAACTCCAGCTTGAGGCGCTCCCTTGCACCAACGGCGACCTCAGCCTTTTTCTCCGCTTGACCAAGGCTCTTTTTGAGAGCATCAATCTCACGAAGAGAGGCATTGTGATCCTCTGCAGCAAGCAATACAAATGTCGTATCGAAGGACAAAATGCAAGAAGAAACAAAAGACCAAGGCATAACAATACCTTGAAGTTGTTTGAGGCTGGCCTCCAACGTCAGGTGCTGCTGCACCAGTTGGTTGGCACCCTGCACAAAAGGCTGAAAACAAGAACCACCAGTAAAAGAAGGGCCCGGGGCTACGCCCAAAAAGAATGAGCAGAAGCAAGTCATGCATAGGTAAAATGCTCAGGGGCTCCCCCTCGAGATACGAAAAACAAGCAACAAACTACCCTACAGATGCCCGGGGGCTCCCCCCCGAGGTGGGAAAGAAAAGCAGATCATTCGAAAAAGGCTCAGGGACTCCCCCCGTGGCAGACAGCAGAATACTTACATGATTCGACGGTGAATCCGAAGGTCCGCTTGCAGCCTTCTGAGGCGCAACCACCCGAACCTCCTGTGGAGAAGGATCTGGAGCAGTGCCTTCAAAGCTGGCCACCGTCTGAGGATGAGGAAGCACGACCTTCGACTCCCCCATCATCTCCCGAGCACCATCACTGGAGGATTCGTTGGAAGAATGGCTGCACCAGGACAAGTTAGCACACGAACAAAGTAAACAGGCAAGAAAAGGTAATACAAGACTAAGAAAAACTTACGAGTCAAGGTCGCTCAAGTCGAAGACGGGAGGGGTCCTCTGGACCTTCTTCTCCTCTTTCTTCTTTTCCTTCTTCTCTTCCTTCTTTTCTTCCTTCTTCCGCTTCGCCGGCGGGTGCGGTGCCACATCCCGCACGGGAACGACAGGAATCGGAGAGGAAGAGCCTCCATGCCCATCACTGTGACGTTCAAGCCACAACGGATTCCTCAGAGTCGGCGGAGTCGAGGCATCCGGAGACTCGTTGGAGCTCCGTGTGCTCTTGCGAGTGTGGTCCTCGCTCGACTCGTTGGCCTCTTCAGTCGGAGAGCGCGCCGATGGCAGCTCGGACATGGAATCCACCACTTCATTGTCTGGCGCAGTCGGAAACAATTCGTGAAGCGGTGGCGACATGCCCGGCACTTTGAACTCCTGCACAAGAGAAGAAAATTTGTTAGAAAACAAGTGCAAGTACAATGCAGTCAAAAATAGCGCTACGCGCACGGATCTACACTTGTGGAACAGGAAGCGAAGCAGAGAATGGAGAAGTCAGCGACTTCCCCGGGATATCCTCTCCAGCCTTGAACTTCAGCAGCGGACGAAGGGCCCCGTCGAGATCTCCCTTGGAGAATTTCTCAGACGAAACCCTAGTCAGATCACGACGGCCAGTATAAAGGAACATCGGGTGCGCCCTAGCCTGGAGTGGCTGCACCCGACGCTTAAGAAAAGTGCGGATGATATCCACACCGTTCACCTCCTTCTCCGAAATCAGCTGGAGATCCTCCACTCGATGATAGATAGCCTCTATCTCCACTACCTCGCCATCCAAGATCTGGTTTTTCCAGGACCTCTTCGGCTCGATCTTTTGGGAGGGGTCGAATGGAGCAAGACCAAATTCCTACCTAGCCACTGTGGAGTCGCGGATATAAAACCATCGCCTCCGCCAGTACTGGACAGATTTGGACATGGAAAAAGAGAAGAAAAGCAGATTGGGTTTGAGGGAGATGATGCAACCCCCAATGGGATATACACCATCCGAACCATATTGCCTCTTCATGGAATAGAGTTTCCGAAAGAGGCCAAAGTGCAGCTCGATACCAAGCCAACACTCGCAGAAAGTGATAAAACAAGCAATGTGAAGAAGAGAATTGGGGGAAAGATGATGCAGTTGGACGGCGTAAAGAAAAAGCAGTCCACGAAGAAAGTCGTGGACTGGGAAGGAAAAGCCGCGAAGAACGAAGGCAAGGAACATAACCCGAAACCCAGCGGGGGGGTGGGGGATTACCTAGTTGCCTGGGAGTTTGACGACCTCCCTATCCTGCGGGATCAAGCCCCGCTCACGAAGCTTGCGGAGATCACTCCCCCACGTCTCCGATCGCCGCCAGCCATCGTCGGTGACACGGGTAGTGGCAGCACTCTTCTTGCCTCCAGCAGCGCTGGTACCAACCGCAGAGAAGACTTCTTCGGCTTACCCATTGCGGTACGACGGCGCCGACGGTGAGAACGTAGGATGGAAGAAGGAAATATCCGAGGATATTCCAGCGCGCAGCAAGAACTCTCAGAGAACAAGGGAGCAGTGAAACGAGAATGGTTGCGGTGAAAACAAACTAATGTTTTCCCCCAATGATTATAAAGACGAAGACGATGCACGACAACCGTCCATCGAGAATACCTAACGCCAACGGCAGGATCTGGCCATACACGTGTCAGCATCGCAACGAACCGTCGCTAACACGTCGTCCACTACGCGTGGAAATCGAGGCGACGCCGTAATTATCTCCACGCCGCGCGTGACCGGTCAATTCAAGGTCAGAAGGTGGGACCCATGTTCGTCCAGTCAAGTCATCTCTGGCGCAGCAGACGCTTGAGGTCCCCGATCGTCAGCACTGACGTCATCAAAAGCTATACTAGCAAAAGTCATCATTCTTCGGCTTCAAAGCTAAGAGTACTCACTCGAATCTACGATTCGATTAATTACTCGGGGGCTACTCCTATCAGGAGCGCTGGCCGCGTACCCGAAAAATGAACAACATATTACAGCACTGAACTGTTTCTTCGAGTCCTACATCGAATCTACGACTCCACTACGGACTTGGGGGCTACTCCCATAGGGAGGATGGATTTAAGCATCCGAAAAAAAAATTGTGTCCTACGGACCTGACACTGAACAACGACTGAATTAAAGTCTCCGCTCGAGTCTACGACTCGAACAAACACTCGGGGGCTACTCCCATAGGGACCGCTGGTCGCGCACCCTATGAATATTCAGATCAGTACGCAAAAACTTTTCGGCAACTCTGCCCCAATTAAACGCTAAGTGAGCAATATTCTCCTTGGCCACCCGAAACGCCTCCCCGGTGATACGAATTCGGATGCTGTGTCTACGACACAAAGATAAGACCTACAGATATCATCTGATGGCCTGGTAACGCACATGACTGCGCTCTCCTAGTATAAACCCGTGCCAACAGGCGCGATGAAAAATCCCGATGGACGCGTTGGGTACATCATTTAAATTCACTGGAATTCCACTCCTGTAAGTCCTCCGCGGCCTGAGTCGAATTACGCCAGCATATGTTCCGGGTTCGAGTCGACGGACTCGAACCTGAATAAGATCGTGTTGTTTTGTCCTAGGACAGTTAACTAACCCTGATCCGTCGGGAGAGTCAGGCACACCCATCAACAATCCCTACACATTCTCTTGAAAGACAGAGTTGCACCTGAAGGATTGAAGAGTCCTCAGCCGAATCTACGATTCGACTGAACACTCGGGGGCTACTGACATGGTTATACCCCGCGGGTACACGACTTCAGCATACCTAGTCCAGCCCAAGGAAGGCCCACGACAAATATACGTCGGCCCATGAAGACTTTCGGGTGGCCAGGGCCCATGACGCCTTCGGATCCTTGGAGAGCAAGAATAGAGTAGATAGAAAATTCAAAGGGGTAAACCCTAAAACCTGTAACCGACTCGGTCTATGCCTGGGACTTGCCTAACTCTATATAAAGGCTAGGAGGGCACGACCTAGATCTCTGACCTCATACTTTTTGCTTAGACACCTCCACGCCAGATTGCATCTGCGCACCCCTATAATCATCGGTTTCGCCGTAATCAAGAGCAGACAAGCAGGAGTAGGGTTTTCCCTCCGGGGGCCTGAACCTGGGTAAACCTCGTGTCCCGTGTTGCTTGTTTGCTAACCGTTCCGCAATCTCCAGCATCCCCATCTTCTCCAAAACCCAAGTCCATAACAATGGGCATTGACGAGATAAACCTCGTCAATCACATATCATAGGAACAAGAAAAGAGTACTTATTGGTAATGAGGTTGAACTAGGTATGCAGAGATACCGACGATCAAACCTCGGATAAGTAAACTATCGCTAGTCAAAGGGAAATTGGTATCGTATGTAAGTGGTTCATTCAATCGCAAAGTAATCATAGAAATATGTGGGAGCCATATGAATTTCTAGATTCCTCTATTGGTTATTGATCAGAGAAGTGTCTCGGTCATGTCCGCATAATTCACGAACCGTAGGGAGACACACTTAAGGATTCGATGTTGTTTAGTAGATATGGAATGTAAATAGGGAGACCAAATGTTGTTCGGAGTCTCGGATGGGATCCGGGATATCACGAGGAGATCCGAAATGGTCCGGAGAATAATATTCATATAAGGAAAGTCCAATTCCGGAGTTCGGGAATGATTCCGATGATTTCATCGGAGAGGTTCTAGAAGGGTCTAGAAGGTTCACCGGACCGGAAGGGGAAGGGAACATATGAATGTGTCATGGATAAGTGGAATGATTGTATCATGTGCTAGTTCACTTGGTTGGGCATTACAAAGAAAGAAATAAAGCTCCAAATTGAAAGTCAAAAGGCAAGTTTGAAAAGTCAAACTGGGACAATGTTTCCTAGTGGAGGAAGGAAAGAATCCTTCTTTCCCTCGACCACAAGCCAACAAGGAGAGGGAGTTGGGGAAGGATTCAAACTCCCCTCTCCCAAGCTTCCCTCCCTCTCATAAATAGAGGGGAGGGGGTGCCCCAAGAGACACACACAACCAGCCCCTCCCTACACCACCGCCGCCCCGCCACCGCCGCCCCGCGCCGCCGCCTCGTGTCGTCGCCGTATCGTCGCCACCGCCGGTTCGTCACCACCGCCCTATCCGCCACCGACTCCACCTCCTCCTCTCCGGCCTTCTAAACCCTAGATCGCCGGAAACCCTAGATCCACCATAACCAGCTCTGGCTTAGGCGAAGCCCTGCAGGATTTTCCCTCTACCTCCGACACCACGCCATTGTGCTTCCGGAATCGCGAGGGGATAACTACAACCTCTGGTGACTGTTGGAACAAGCGGTATGAAGGTCTTCATCGAGTACCGAACTTGTGACCGACTGTGGAAACACTGCCGAAACACAACGCCGGAAGGATCGTCTACGCGATCTTGAGATCGGCAAGTGTACGACTACATCACCCACGAGAATCTGCTCTCGTTAACCGCTTTGGAATATTCAAGGGTGAGTACTCTAATCGACTCGTTGCTACAATCTAGTAGATAGATCTTGGCTTGTTTGTGTGCATGCGGTAGAATTTTTTTGTTTTCCATGCTACGAACCCCTACAGTGGTATCAGAGCCGTGTCTATATGTAGATCTGTTGCACGAGTAGAACACAATGGTCATTGCGGGCATTGATGCTTTTGTTGTCGATTGATTCTTGTGTACTTTGCATCTTGTGGGATGGTGGGATGAAGCGGCCCGGGATAACCTTACATGACATCATTCATGAGACTTGCTCCACGCTTGACATGCAACTTGTATTGCATAAGTGGCTTTGCGGGTGCCTGTTTCTCCCAACATAGTGAAGATTCAATTTACAACGGGTAATTGACAATACTAGTATCAATGTTGTGGTTCTTGTTCATAAGTTAGAACGACACTTATTGAAAGCCCCAAACCACGTAAAACATGCAAAGAAAATTAGAGGCATCTAACTTTGTTTTGCAGGGGTGTGTTGTGATGTAATATGGCCATGATTATGATTATATATGATGTATGCAATGTTCCTTATTGTAAGTCGGCAACTGGAAGGAGCCATATGGTTGTCTTTTAATTCCGTCAAGACCTGCGTGTCTATTCAAAGTAGTTGTAATAATTGATGCTGGTGGACGACAACCATAAAGCTGCGCCATTGACCTTGACGCCATACCGGTGATGATGGAGATCATGTTCGTGCTTGAAGATGGAGATCGGAAGCCCAAGAAGAAAGGCCATATCATATCACATATTATGAATTGCATGTGATGTTAATCCTTTTATGCATCTTGTATTGCTTAGTTCGCGACGGTAGCATTATAAGATGATCCCTCTAGCACAAAATATCAAGTTATAAAGTGTTCATCCTTAGTTAGCACCCTTGCTAAAGCTCGTTGTTTCGAAGCACCACGTGATGATCGGGTGTGTTAGATTTTGCGAGTGTATACAACATGAGCAAGCCAGATTTGCTCATGCGGAAGCTAAGGTTTGATCTTGACGAGCCTAGCATGTACAGACATGGTCTCGAAATACGGAATACCAAAAGGTAAAGCATGAGTCATATAGATGATATAATGAACATGATGATTGTTCTCCTTTGAAATTATATCATGTCACGTGATGATCGGACTTGGTGTAGTGAATTTGGTTCGTGTGATCACTAACAATGTGAGGGATATTGTTTTGAGTGGGAGTTCAACATCAATATGATTAAAAGTTGAACACTACTTATCATAAATTAAATCAAAGTGAATTTGCATAGTTGTTGTAGTCATTGGCATCCATTTACCACCTTGCACTTAGTTATAATTGAGATAATATAACTATATAATTCTGGTTAATTACTTTACAAACTGGTATCGTATTGTTTTGAAGTGTTAATCTAAAGTTTAAAAGTCCTATTGCAAAATTTCAGTAAGTTTCGGTTACTCCATGAAGTTTAATAATTGGTATTAAATCAAGAGTAACAACTCCAGTGTTAGTATATAAGTAACATGTTTATCTGCATGATTCTTGATATTCAAAAGATTGTTTTAATATCAAGGTTATCTAGGAACATCATATGTGGAAGATATTACGATATCTGAAACGATGTTTTTGATTATAACATGATAGAGTATAATATGGCAAAGTTGATGTTCTCATATTTGATGGGAATTTTCAAAAGGTTGGAGACGCTAGTCGTCCTAATCCTCCAAAAGGTTTTGGAGAAAAACATTATACTCGCGATTCACCGTTATAAGATAAAGCAGCTTGATCATGAATAATTCCATGATAAGGATGAATATTTGATGTAGATAAAATGTTTACTACACCAAGAGATTACTAAAGAATGGAATTTGAAAGAACACCCAACATTTGATGATGGTGATCTACTTCAAAGTGCAAGTCCAAAGACATTGGTATTTAACTATACATGCTTTGGACTATGTGTCATGTGTATGGATCCACTATTGATGTTGATAGATTCTTTCAAACATAAAAGGAAATACTAAAAGAGAATCTCATAAATATATGGCAAAAAAGAATAGACCAAAATTTTTCAGATTAGGTATATAGAGGATATAAGTGTTATGGTTGTATTCTTTGCTTGTTAAATAATGTGGTTCTTAAGTATTAGATACTGAATTTGTTGGTGTGAATCGTCATACGAAATAACACAATTCATGAACTACAATGGCCTAAGTAACCAGCAAAAGAATATGTGATGATGTTTATCGAGAACAAATAAAGGGTTATTGTGTTGCTCGTTGAAATCAAAGCTTGCCTTCAAGATTTGTTTTATCAGGTATTATGAGAACAAAAGGGTTTTTCAAATAATCGTCGTAATCCATAAAATATGGATGATTTACAAATCTCGTTGGAGAAATCACATCCATAAAACTAGTGCTAAAAATGTCGAAAGAAAAATTGATTGAAAGATCACTTAAGAAGTGACATCGTTGTTTAAATTATATTGGAAAAAAACTTGAAGAAACCCCATACTTGATGGAATTTTGGAGTCTTTTGATTTTTGATCAAATGTCGCTTGTGAAACTTTCCTAGAGATAATTAAAACTCCATTCATAGGCCAAAGGGAACGAACAACTATCTTATTGGAACTTGTACATATTGTTATGAAGTCCATTATGTGTAGTCAAGAGCGATGGATTTCAACTTCATTTGCTTTCTTCGAAAATTTGAGTGAATATATGAATATTTACTTAATAAGGATGAAGTGTGGAACATCTGAAAAGTTTAAAGACTTTCAAGATGAAGTGCAAAATCAATGTAACAAGAAAATAAAGAATTTATGATAGGATCATAAAGGAAGATATTTGAGTTAAAAATTTAGCATAACACCTTAGATTTGAGGAATCGTTCCATGGATTTACATTTCCCGAAACACCATAAGAGTATGGAGTGTTTGAGATATGTAATAAAACCTTTTTTGACATGGTAAGATCAAATGTGTAATTTATAAAACTGCCATTATATTTTAAAGATTAAAGCTTTAGAGACTACCGTTTTTCTACTAAAAAGAGCTCCATTATAATCCGTTGAAATGACACCATATAAAGTTATGGTTTGGGATAAAACCCAAGTTGTCCTTTCTTAAACATTGGTATTCTATGCATAAGAAAGATGTTTGCAACCAAAATCGGATGAACATATCTTTGTATGTTATTTCGAATAATCATTGAGTATTCCTCCATAACACCAAAGTCAAAAATGTTTGTCGCTTAGAACGTCCAGTTCCTTTGAGAAAGGAATTTTTCGTGAAAAGTTAAGTGGGAGGACAATAGAAATTTGATAAGGTTAAAAGAACCTTAGCTATATGTGGAAAGTTGCGCAACGCCGAAAGTGTTCCGGAGGCAGCAACAATGCTCATGGCTCACATGCCTCAAAGGTTGTGGTTACGGAGTTCTAAGTTCCTATTGAACCAAGTAGGTCGGATAAACAATCAAATACCAAGATTTGAGGGTTGAATCATTATTTGACAATAATGAACTGACTACATGCAAAGAAGCGATGATGGGCCCTGACTCCGTCAAATGGCTTGGAGCCATAAAATCCTTGATAGTTCCATACACGAGAGATCAAGCTTTGAACTTGAAAAACCCTCTAGAAAGGTGTAAAACCTTACAGTCATGTTTGGATCTATAAATAAATAGACATGGATGTTTTGCATCTATGAAATAGTCCACATGTTGGGAAAGAGTTCACAACAATGTTCAAAGGTTGACTATGACAAGATTTGATCTTTCATAGCGATGTTTAGTCTAGACGGATTAATGTAGCAACCACTACATATAATTTTGTTATGTGGTAGTTGAATAAACAAAACAAGTTCTTCTAATAGAATTTTACCTAGTACATGTGCATAACACGATCCTTAGAGTTTTGTTAATTCAAAGGATGTTAACAGCGTATGCAAAATACAATGGTTGAAGTGAGCATCGCGGAGTTGGAATCTTCAACATGATGAAACTGTTAAAAGAGTTTAAATTCATCAGAGACGATGAAGATGCTTGCATTTGCAAGAAATTAAGTGGGAGCGCTAAGACATATTTCTAATACATTATGTGGAAGACATATTGTTGATTGGAAATGATGTATCTTTTATTAACACATGTTAAGAATTTCATCTCGATGAAAGATTTAGGCAAAACCCGAATGTTTGGCATCAATAATTATCTATATAGATAGATTGAGACGCTAATATGGTTGTGCCAAATATACATAGATGAGATATTGAATGAGTTCAATATGGAAATGACAAGAAAGGTTCTTGCCACATAGAAAGGATGAAATACAAATTCAAGTGTATTGACACTTGGTAAGTGAAACAAAGATTTAAGTATAGATTGATACTTGATGATTGAAATCACAAAGAGAGTTTATCAATCAAACTGTGATATGTACACATGTAGATATGTCTTGTACTCCAAATGTTATGAGCATATACCAGAATGATTCATAAAATGATCATTGTATGATAGTAAGGATATTCTTATGATCTTCTGGAAGAACTAAGAATATATTATTTTGTAGAAGTGACAAATAGATGGTTAGTTCATTGTAAAAGTACTACATTGATACTAGTTTTGTCACAAAGTACAAATCAAGTTTATCTCAATCTAAACTAAGGGTGGCACAATATATTGGAAAGTAAGTTCCATAATGGATTTGGATGAGTTCCAAAGTTAATACATTGTGATAGATACTACAACAAAAGGCTAAGTATATGACTGCTATTATAGCATCAAAAGAGGGCATTTGTGTTAAGTAGTTTGTTATCAAACTAGGTGTGGTTCACAGCGGGATAGTACCATGAAGATATATTGTACGACAATATTATCAACATGTTTTAACCCAATGAACCAAAGGTCTCATCAAAGGATCAAATTTATACACAGCCATCTCATTAGAGAATGAGTGATGCGTAGAGAGCAAAGACATGCAATTACACACGGACCTAAAAGAGTTGGATCAGATCCTCAGTTGACCACTAGCAATCGTGTAAATACAACACCAGAAAGCTATAGGTGTTGAATGCACAAAGTTTTGAAACTAGATTATTGTCTCTAGTGCAAGTGGGAGACTGTTGTAGATGCCCAAGAGGCAATAATAAAGAGGTTATTATCATATCTTCATGCTTATGGTAAATGTTTACATACCATGCTATAATTGTATTAACCGGAAACATTAATACTTGTGTGATTTGTAAACATAAAAGAGTCCCTAGTAAAGCCTCTTGTTAAACTAGCTTGTTGGTAATATATGATCATGGTTTCCTGATCATGAACATTGAGATGTTATTAACAACAAGATCATATCATTAGGAGAATGGTATGATGGACATACTCCTATAGTTAAGCATATCATAAAGATCAAGTCATTTAATATAGTTCAGTTGCTATAAGCTTTCAGATACATAGTAACCTAAATCCTTCGACCATGAGATCATGCTGATCACCATCACCGGATGGATTCTTTGATGACATCAAACACCACACCGTAACTGGGTGGCTATAAAGGTGACATTGAGTGTTCGGAAAGTATCTGTTGAGGCACATGGATCAAGAGTGGGATTTGTCCATCCATATGACAGATAGATATACTCTAGGCCCTCTCGGTGGAATTTCATCCAATTATCTTGCAAGCATGTTACTGGGTCACAAGGGATCACATATCACTAGAACGAGAAAAGAGTACTTATCGGTAATGAGGTTGAACTAGGTATGCAGAGATACCGATGATCAAACCTCGAATAAGTAATTTATCGCGAGACAAAGGGAAATTGGTATCGTATGTAAGTGGTTCATTTGATCACAAAGTAATCGTAGAAATATGTGGGAGCCATATGAATTTCCATATTCCTCTATTGGTTATTGATCGGAGAAGTGTCTCAGTCATGTCCGCGTAATTCACGAACCGTAGGGAGACACACTTAAGGATTCTATATTGTTTAGTAGATATGGAATGTAAGTAGGGAGACCGAATATTGTTCGGAGTCTCGGATGGGATCCAGGATATCACGGGGAGATCCGGAATGGTCCGGAGAATAAGATTCATATAAGAAAAGTCCAATTCCGGAGTTCAGGAATGATTCTGATGATTTCATCGGAGAGGTTCTAGAAGGGTCTAGAAGGTTCACCGGACCGGAAGGGGAAGGGAACATGAATGTGTCATGGATAAGTAGAATGATTGGATCATGTCCTAGGTCACTTGGTTGGGCATTAGCAAGAAAGAAATAAAGCTCCAAATTGAAAGTCAAAATGTAAGTTTGAAAAATCAAACTGGGACAATGTTTCCTAGTGGAGGAAGGAAAGAATCCTTCTTTCCCTCCACCACAAGCCAACAAGGAGAGGGAGTTGGGGAAGGATTCAAACTCCCCTCTCCCAAGCTTCCCTTCCTCTCATAAATAGAGGGGAGGGGTGCCCCAAGAGACACACAACCAGCCCCTCCCCACACCACCGTCGCCGCGCCGCCGCCTCGCGTCACCGTCGAATCATCGCAGCCGCCCTAGCCGCTGCCGACTCCACCTCCTCCTCTCCGGCCTTCTAAACCCTAGATCGCTGGAAACCCTAGATCCACTATAACCTGCTCCGGCTTAGGCGAAACCCTGCAGGATTTTCCCTCTACCTCCGACACCATGCCTTCGTGCTGCCGGAATCGCGAGGGGATAACTACAACCTCCGCTGCCTGCTGGAACAAGGGAGAGGAAGGTCTTCATTGAGTACCGAACGTGTGACTGACTGCGGAAGCGCTGCCGGAACACGGCGCCGGAAGGATCGTCTACACGATCTTGATATCGGCAAGTGTACGACTACATCACCCACGAGAATCTTCTCTCGTTAACCGCTTTGGAATCTTCAAGGGTGAGTACTCTAATCTACTCGTTGCTACAATCTAGTAGATAGATCTTGGCTTGTTTGTGTGCATGCGGTAGATTTTTTGTTTTCCATGCTAAGAACCCCTACAGTTAGTACAGGCCGCACGGCACCAACAGTTCTTCAACCGTGGATGTGAGATGGTAGTACTAGCCGGAAGTACCGCCCGGCCCATGCTAGAACTTCTGGCGGTCCACTTCTGGCCAAGTACCGATAAAATAAAACCTCAAGACAAAAAGTTACTAAACACCATGCCCATTTTATTGAAACTGAACTGGTACTATGAGCGCCAAAAAGAATGAGCGGTAGTGCCATTGCTTCAGCGGTACTACCTGTCAGGTCATAAATGAAGAAACTAAAATTGTGATAACTCGAGCATCCGAACTCTGAATGGGATGAAACCAATTTTGTTGGAAATTTAATGACATATAAAATACAACAAAAGGGATACAATACCAATGAGAGAGGTGTGAAACATTCCTAAGATAAGAATTGGAAAAACATCCAACATCAAAACTCAATAATATATTCATTGGATATCCGTTTTTGATGAACTAGATCTTGGTATGAGGATAACCAGAATCTCTAAAATCTCACATGGATAAGATACAAATAACAACCAATAAATATGATGCCAAGGATGCAAAGGTTTCAGCTCTCCACGAGGATGTGATCAAGATACTCACTTGAGATCCCCTCTTGATAGTACAGTTGTTTATCCTATAATCCGGTCTTCCAACTAAGAACACGAAATTGGTAAAAGAGAAAACTTGTTAAGATCATACGTTTTACTTGCAGATTCCACTTGATATTGATGAAGAATTTACTGTCCTTCTCAAGTTGGAACACCTTTCTTGATTGGTCTTACTTGTGCTTGCTCAATGAAGACTTGCGAAATGCTCCCCCATGCTCATATGGAAGAGACTCTTCTCTAGTCATGTCCCCATATATACATGGTCAACATAAGGATGTCAAGCTTCAAGAATATGATATTCTCGAGATGGGTTTTTGTAATCTTGCACTTCATATCTTCTTTGTTTGTTGATTCTTTCAAATCCACTCTTTGCAATTTGTCTTGATTAACCTTAAATCTTCTTTGCAACGACCATTGTTCGGATCACACCTTGAATATCTCCTAGGTCATTTTTTCACTCAAACTTGGAGCCAACATATGGTTCAAGTATTGCCTATGGACAATCACTACAAGTATAACTCAATGCAAATATTAGTCCATAGAGATTGTCATTAATTATCAAACCACATAGGGGGTACACATTTCTTTAACCCGTGCTGGTATGTTGAAGTGCATCCCTTCTACCACGCCTATGTTGTCCTCCAAGCGTCTTTATAGTTTAGATGGCGATGTTCTTTCCGCTGAGGAGGCTACCTTGTATCGTAGTATTGTTGGGGGGTTAGTATCTCACAGTGACACGCCCTGATCTGTCATTTGTTGTCAATAAGATGTGTCAGTATATTCATGAGCCTCGCATACCTCACTGGTCAGCCATCAAGGACATTCTTCGCTGTGTGAGTTTTACTATTGATAGCGGTCTTCAGTTGTAGTCCTCCTCCTCTACACCTCTTTCTACATTCTCAAATGCTATGGGTTGATTGTATGGATGATTAGTGATCCACAAGGGGATATGCTAAATTTTATGGAGATAATATGATCGCCTAGAGTGCTCCTAAGCATTCCAAAGTTTTTAGGTCGAGTACAGAATCTGAGTATAAGACTTTGCTAACATTGCGTCAAAGCTTGTCTAGGTGCAGTCATTGTTGCAGGAGCTTGGTGTTACACAAGCTCAACCTGTAGTGCTATGGTGTGACAACATCGGTGCAACATGTATGTCTTCAAACCCAGTCTTTCATGTAAGAACGAAACATATTGAAGTTGACTTCCATTTTATTTGTGAGCGTGTTTCTCAGAAGCAGTTTCAGATTTGGTTTATCTGCTCTAAAGATCAAGTTGCTATATTTTCACCAAACCACTCCCATTTCTATTATATGAGAATTGTGATGCAATACCAATCTTCTTTTCCCAACCACCTTGGTTGTAGATAACTTTAACAACTGTCTCGAGACAACTCCATCCCCAAACCATATGCTCGTGTTACGTGTCTCGAGACAACTCCATCCCCAAACCATATGCTCGTGTTACGTCTTCGGGGGAAGATATGACCAGTTGTGGAGCAAACAATGCGTAACCATACCAATAACCTGTAAAAAATGAGCATTTTCAACTTTGTTAAAAACATTTTCATTTCGACAATTCGAGATGGCCCAAATCAAAGCACAAATGCCAATGCAAATATGTGCTTAGTTTGTTTATATATACCATTCAACTAATTTTCGAACATATTCGTTACGCTGGTCGAAGACGATATATTAAAAGTATAATGCACTAGTCTCCAAACATGACGAAAAGACTTTTCTACATGATGCCACCTCTACCGTCAAGATGCCTATGCTGAGCACACACAAAACGAACACGAAAATATAAAAAGTACACACCATGTGAAAGTAAGGAGGACTCCTTTCAGTGGTTGGAAGGCCACTTGAAATGAGGGAGGATCAGTGTAGATGGAGTGGAGGACTCCAGGGTTTTGGAGCGAGTTGTTCGTGAGCGTTGCTTCTGCGTATGTGCTATCTGTATCTCTGTCTCTCCCTTCTAATCCCACTTTTGTTTTGGGAGTGCCTAATAAGAATCAGCTAAGGCTATGAAAATCTAAAAATTAGTTCATATATGTATAAGAAAATATTCATGGCCATATAGTAATAATTTGTTCATGTCATGCAAAAAACATGTACTTGTTTCAGAGTTCCTTTTTTGCACGGATCTCAGAGGATTTATCAGTTTTCAGCGTCGAATGAGACTTAATAAATTCTCAGTCTACTGAAAAATTAACAAAAATGTGTTTATTTTTCTTTAAACTGTCGAATGACCCAGTATTTCCACATTGCGCAGTAGGTTCCAAAATTTTCGTAGGTCCATTATTGTCCTAGTGGCCACGCAAGTCTTCCTTTGTAGACTGATCACGGAGTCATACTAGTGTTGTTTACTGAACCCGAAGGGCATCAATTGATTCGCAGAATCCAGATCCAGACTGACGGAATTGACTCACCAGTCAGCACAATACACGTACCAGCCGGGTAAAGGCAGCACTGATCGAAGTGGGACACTCACGCCGACGAGCAACTGCGTCTCAATTTTCCAAATTCCGGTATGGTGCCACAGCAATTGCAAGGACGTACAGGGTACGTCGTGCGCGCGACACTAAGCGTAGAAAGGGGACAGCAAGTACAAGAAAAGTCCTGGTAGATGATGCGCGTGATTTCTTGACCAATTATGCTTGGCCGCTTGGGGTTCTGATCCAATCGAATCGTTGACGCCGAAACTAAGTCGTCGCCAAGATCAGCGTCCACTGTCTATATAAGCCGCTCGCCACCACCTTGACATGCAGAGCCACCTGTCTAGTAACCATAACAAGCAGAGCAGCAAGAAACAGACCTTACTAGTAATTCGATATGGCGAACTCGCCCATGGCGATGTTCGCGTTCTTGACGCTCGGCCTAGCGGCGCTGCTCCTCTCCGCCGCAGGCCCGGCGGAGGCGCAGAACTGCGGCTGCCGGTCGAACGAGTGCTGCAGCCAGTACGGTTACTGCGGCACCACCAGCGCCTACTGTGGAAAAGGGTGTCAGGCTGGCCCGTGCTCGGGGAGCGGCGGCGGCGGGACCGGCGTTTCTGTGGAGAGCGTCGTCACCGCGGCGTTCTTCAACGGCATCAAGTCCCAGGCCGGCAGCACGTGCGCCGGCAAGAGCTTCTACACGCGCCAGTCGTTCCTGGACGGTGCCAAGGCGAACCCAAACTTCGGGAAAGGCAGCTCCAAGGACGACTCCAAGAGGGAGATAGCCGCCTTCTTCGCCCACGTCACCCACGAGACCGGACGTAAGTTTGTTCGTTCAGCCATGGATGGATGCAGCACTGTTCATGCATAACTAAGCCGATGTCTAACCCACGATTCTGGATACAGATTTCTGCTACATCGAGGAGATCAGCGGGGCGAGCAAGGACTACTGCGACGAGAAGAACACGCAGTGGCCGTGCTACCAGGGGAAGGGGTACTACGGCCGCGGGCCGCTGCAGCTGTCGTGGAACTACAACTACGGGCCGGCGGGGAAGAGCGTCGGCTTCGACGGGCTGAAGAACCCGGAGAAGGTGGCGCAGGATCCCGTGGTGGAGTTCAAGGCGGCGCTATGGTTCTGGATGAACAACGTGCACCAGGTCATGTCGCGGGGGTTCGGCGCCACGACCAGGGCCATCAACGGCGGGGAGTGCGGCGGCGGGAACTCTGCCGCGGTGAACGCGCGGGCGGGATACTACAGGGACTACTGCAAGAAGTTCGGGGTCGACCCCGGGAACAGCCTCACTTGCTAGGTGTCCATGAACTTATGAGTGGACATGTGCGTGCACTTATGTGTGGATCATAAGATGTTCGGCGTGTGCATAACGTACACGTCTTAAGCAGTTAAGCTGTCTAAGCTAAATAAAAATAAAAAAGCGACACTGTTTTCTGGAAAACAGCGATGTTATGCGATATGGTCTAGATATCCCTATATACTCCCTCCGTTTTTAATAGAATCGCGTTCTAAGATTTATTGAGGTCAAACTTTGTCAACTTTGACCAAAACATAGAAAAAATATCAATATTCAAGATATTAAATATATATATTATGGAAATATACTTTATAACGATTCCAATACTATATGTTTTATATTTTAGATATTTTTATGCTTTGCTAAATATTTGATCAAATTTTAAAAAGTTTGACTTTGTTTAAACCTAGAACACGATCTAATTGTAAACGAAAAAATACTGGCATAGTAAAATCCGGAGTACAACAAAATTCTTGACACCACGTAGGCCTAGGTAGAAAAAGGAATATAGCCCAAAGTGATAGAAAGGAAATAATGGGCACTTCAAGCGGGAGTAGAAAATCCCAGGTTGGTGTGTGTAGTAAAGGGACGTCGTCTTTTCTGGCTAGTGTTTAACGCGATGTCCTCGTTCTTATGGAACATTCGTAATAAGATCATTAGTGGAAAACATGTCTTCGGTTTGATCTGAACAAAGCCAGCAGTACCGGTCTGTCACGCACTACGACTAGTGCTAGCACTAGTCCCGGACCGTGAGGCCTCCAACGGCTAGAAATGGCCGTAGACACTAGTCCCGGGCCGGACCAGATCTCTAGTCCCGGTCCGTAATACGGCCCGGGACTAATAACCTGGAGCGGGCCAGCTACTCTTTTCGTGGACTATTAGTCCCGGGTCGTATCACGGCCCGAGACTAGTTGTCCATCAGTATATATACAACTTCTTGCCACCTGCCCTAAACCATATGGTGGCCATTTTACTCAAAGAACACTAGTGCAGACCCCCCCCTTTAACTCCGGTTGGGAGGGCCCTCTAACAGCGGTTCTACAACCGCTGTTGAGGGTTCGGTGTTAGAGGGGGGGCCCCTTTAACACCGGTTCTTATACGAACCGGTGTTAAAGGGTGGCGCACGTGGGGCTGCCGCAGGCCTTAGCCCCCCCCTTTAACACCGGTTCGGGGCTGGAACCGGTGTTAAAGGTTCTTCTGCCGTGGCAGAGATTTAGGCCGTTTTCCTGCCGCGGCGGAGTTCTGCCGCGGCAGGAAAACGGCCTAAATCTCTGCCACGGCAGAGTTCTGCCTCTGTCCCGTTCTGGGCGTATTTCTGCTGGAGGGGGGAGGAGGGGGAATCGATCAGGAACGGTATACACATACATCGTCATCGATACATACGAGTACATGAATAATTAAGCGACTATTATTATACACAAACATCGTCATCGACACATACATCGTCATCGGCACATACATCGTCATCGTTCATTTTGGTGGATATCTAAAGAGTTCTCCGCCAGGCGTGACGACCTCATCAAGTATGAACCCCGCCAATTCCTCTTGAATGGCTCGTATGCGTTCAAATGGTAGAAGTTAGTCCCGCATCCGTTCGATCTGAATATATATGAAGAATGGGTCGTCAATATATATATAAGAATAAAACTCAACACAACTGATGGTAATAAAATAATGTTGTGGACTTTGTTTACTTACTTTAAGTTGTTCTAGTGCGGCTTGGCCTGTCGCACATATCGTGTTGCGAATGAACTCGCAAACATAGTACCCACATAATTTATTGCCGTGTCCCTGATACACGCACTTTACGAGAATAGAGAGTTCAATCAAAATAATAATCAATAAAGCATGATATAATAGAATTGGAAGCAGAATCAAAGAGATACGCGGACCTAGCTAGCTAGTATTACTTACATTTTGGTCTACAAATTTTAGTTCTTCTGACCATTCACCCACGGCCCTGCCCGTGAACCTTTTCCAAACCCTGTCCGGCAAAGAAAATGGATAAAGGAGTAATTAATTACTTGTTGTCACGAAAGTTGCCGATCTAGTGCGATAATATGATTGAAATTACCTCTGTAGCATCTATCTAAAGTCTGCCCATATCTCTTTTTCTTTTCGTAACAAGTCCATGACAAGGAATTTTCCTGAGTCGGGTTGAATGACTAGCAGAATAAAGTGGAACCTACGCACGCATAACTCATCATCAGTTACACTTAACATCGAGTAAGCCGAAATAGAATGTGTACAAGAGAGAGGGTAACAGTACTCACGAGAAGTTATAAGGCAATAGTATTTCCCTTTTGGTTTGTTGTCTCAGTAAAGACCTTAGCAAGTAATCTTCTGTTTGCCCGGGTTTGGTTCTTACCACTTCTTCATGAACTCTATTTGGGTCAATGAACCCAATGTCAAAAGGGCCTCCTTTCCTGCATTCCATAACCTTTTTCCTGCATAATAGTATATACATATATGGTGAGCATATATATATACGCATGCAATTAATGAAGTGAATGAGATGAGGTATAAATTACAGAAATAGTACTTACACACAATAAAGGCTGATGACATCTTTGTCGAGTTCCTTCTGATTGAATAGAAAATGCAAGTCTTGAATGTTGAAGTCGATCCCGTCATCTCCGCAGAAGAAAATCTCATCTCTTATATGCGCCGTGATCCATTCTTCCTTTCTCGTCTTGCAGAAATCAAGGTACCACTTGTGCAATTTTCGCATCTTTGTTGGTAGATTCTTGAGCTCCTCTTTCTTGACGAGATTCTTCCCATACTTCCATGGCTGTATGGGGTTGGCATCGCATTTGGGCAAGTTGTCTCCCATGATGTTCAAGTATGCAATGTAACTCATCCCCATCTCATTGGCCTTTCTTTGTAGCTCTGCCTCATAATCATTTACGGGAGGAGCGTCCCGTGTGTCGAACATTTGGAGCGGGGCGCATGATTGGTTTTCCTGCTCTCCGAGCATGGGAACTGCTTTCTGGGGTGCCTCACGACTGCTACTTTCAGTATCCCTACGGCGCCTTGCATCCGCCTTCAAAATATGGCGCTCGTAGTCCGACACAAGTGGGGTTTCAGGTTTCAAAAGATTTTTGTAAAACTTCTCCACCACCGCCGGATCTATTTTATCCTTTGGCTCGGCCCGTCTAGGTGCAAAGAATTTCTTGACCTCTTCTTCCGAGATCCTATTGGTCTCCTCGTCGCTGCGATTCCACGGTAAAACCGGCAATGGCTTGGCGGAAGGCTGCGAGACGTAGTTTTTTGAACTCTTTGGCGTACGGTTTCCCGCGGATTTCTTTGTGGCAGTGCTAGCGATGCTCTTTGTGGCAGTGCTCTTCCGCTTACGCTGAGGAGATGGCTGAAGCACCGGAGATGGCTGACAGGCCGGAGATAGCTGGCGCACCGGAGATGGCTGAAGCGCCGGAGATGGCTGCCGCGCAGGAGATAGCTGAAGCGGCTCAGACTGCTGACGCTGCAGAGACGGCGGGGATTCCAGTGGCCTCCAATTTGGAAGCACGATGTGTTCCTTCTTCCAAAGAATGGTTGTTTTCACTGCAAATTTGAGTTGAGTTTCCCTTTCACCTGTAGCATGGTCAAGTTGTGCTTCCTCATATTCCTTCACAACCTCATCCACCCCGACAATAGCATAGCCATCTGGAATCGGTCGGTAGTGGTAAGTTCCACCAGCTACAGGAGGTAAGGCATAGCCGACAGCCACCTTAATGGATAAGCCCATTAATCTCACATGCAGCTCAGCGTGTTCGCTCTCCGTGATCTCATCCACGGGGTATCGAGGACCCGCCATTGCAAGCGTGGGCTGCACGTTCTCCGTGGAAGCCACGCTGCTTTTCCGCGCAGAGTCTGGGCCGCCGGCAGCTTCAATGCAGGCTCTTCGTGCCGCTGAGATGGGCCGGTAGCTTGATGGCTCTGTTGTGCATTCACTTGCGCCTGCAGCGCCGCAAGTGCATGTTCTATCTGTGTCATCCGCTCTGTACGCTCTTTTTCTTTTCTGCCGCGCCATCTGTAAGAGTCGCTCCACTCGGCAAACCCATCCTTCCACGTCATACCCCCTGTGCCTCGTGCATGTCCAGGGTGTTCTTTTTTACCGATGGCGCGTGTGAGCTGGTCATTCTCTCTGCCGGGATGGAAGGTCCTGGCGGATGTTTCCTCGTATGCCGTGATGAGTTCAGTGACGGGTTTGGCAAGGAGGGTTGGGAAGATACACAATCCTGTTTCTGGGTCCAACCTTGCCCCGATTCCGTAGAACTAAGTCTTTGCACGTAGGTCCCACCCATATGTCTGGGGTCTGATCCCTCTAGCGCGCAGGGCCTTCTCAACTTCCTCCCACTTAGGCCTCTGAGATATGTAG
This sequence comes from Avena sativa, assembly GCA_916181665.1. NCBI lineage: Eukaryota > Viridiplantae > Streptophyta > Magnoliopsida > Poales > Poaceae > Avena > Avena sativa. The sequence continues at coordinate 342,974,685 of OV702280.1, read as the reverse complement.
CCACCTGACCCCGTCCTCTGGTGATATTCCTTCTTCTGGGCATTAAGCGTATTGGTTTCTGACCTCTTTTTAGCTATAGCACTTTTTTTATATGTCACAAATTCGGGCCAGTGAGGTCTTATCTTCGCATAATATGCGTCTTCAAAATCTGGAGTCTCGCCAGTTTTGAAAAATTTGTTCAATTTTGTCTTCCAGTTCCGAAAAGCGTCATCCATCTTCTTTAGAGTCCACTCTTTGACCTTTTCCTTTATAACCGGGTTGTTTTCATCCTCCTCTGGCGGAAGGGTGAAATTTACCAACAACGAATTCCAAAGCGTTTCTTTGGATCTTTCATCGACAAAGGTACCGTTGCCCTTCTTTGGCTTATTCCAATTTTCAATTATGATTGGGATTTGGTCCCTAACAAGAACTCCAGCCTGACGTACAAATTTGTCTGCGGCCTTCTTGGGCTCCATCGGCCTGCCATCAACACGGACTGCTTCGATCATGAACTTTGCACGATCTTTCAACCGATGGCTCGCGCCTCGCTTGCTCTTTTTCGTAGAAGAAGATGGTTGCTGGCTGGTCGATCCAGAGGGCTAAAAGAAGAAATAAGCGTTAATTAATACATGTAGAAGAAGATTGTTGGTGGAAGTCAGCAGAGGCTTAATCAATGCATATACCTCGCCGGACTTTGTAATCACTAAATTGCGTTCCCCGTAGTCTTCATCTTCTCCATGACTACTTAAGCTGTCATCATGTCCCTCCAAATTCAGATATTGTGAGGTGTCCTCATCAATAATGTTCTCCATTATTTCTTCTTCTTCAAGGTTTCTACTAAGTGGATCCATAGTTTCTAAAACAATAATATTATCTAGAGTAAGAGTGTAAACATTCAAGTGGACTTGGATTCATACACAAATATACATATTATTCATACAAAAATACACAAATAAATACACAAATGAAATTAATACCCTAAGGATGCTTGATCATTTTAAACGAGTTCCGAGGGGTCCAAACCCTAATCAGGATGAGTCAGAGCTCCACAACGACACCCCCAAGAGGGTAACGTTGGCAGGATGCAAGTTTGTATACAAGTGGGGTGGGTTTGCAGACAATTATTTAGTCTCAGACAGCTACACCTACACGCAGTCCAATTTGTATACAAGTTTTAATCTATGCATGTAGTACAATTTATATTAGCCGGTGAAACTATGTTGCCCGTGAACCCGCCCCGCTTGACACCCTATCTATACTACTACTCCCTCCATAATTACATGCCATCTTAGTTTCGAGTTTCCTGATTTTGACCATCAAGTTCACCACCAACACTAAGTAAACAATATTATCGATGTTACAACATCAGAAACTTTACTCAAATATGAATACACGACTATATCTTTTATACATCACACATATTCCCCACATTGTTCACCAAATGATGGTCAATATTTGTGGACGGATGGAGCTACACCTATAACAAAAACCTGTAACAAAGACCTGTAACAAAGTTTCTTTCTATTCATCTTGTTTTAATGTCATTTCTCTATGTCATTGCTTCCACTGAGTGCCGTCGACGACTGCTGGACGCAGAGGCGTGGACGGCGGCTCCGACGGCGAGGGCGAGGGCGGCGGCTCCGACGGCGAGGGCTGGACGCGGCGCCGGCGCGGCTGCTCTCTGCTCTCTGCTCTCTGCGCGCGGATGCATTATAAAATAATTTGCATTTTAAATTATTTGCATTTTAAATTATTTTTTGGAATATTATAAAATAATTTGCATTTTTGGAATTTACTTAAACAATTTTATTAATTAGAAAACATTTATTGAAATGTTTTTATCACTTACAGATAGGTCCCACATGTCAGGTATTTTCTTCACTGAAATAATTACAGAAATAATAAAAGAAAAAGAAAAGGATTATTGAATCACGCTGACGTCAGCAATGGAGCTCCTCTCAGGTCGATCTTGCTCCCGTCGATCTGCTACACGCGGGGACTTGTGGTTGGGCTGGTTGGAAAGAGGAGGTCGAGGCGGACCTAGTAGTGGCGGCGCCTCCCCTTTTTGGTCGCCGGAGAACAGAGAACGAGGAGGAACTGCGCCGGTCGGCGGCGGTTACACGATGCGGAGGCGATATAGAGCGTGAGGGAGGAAGAGAAGATGTGCCTAAGCACCAGAGGCTCACCAGGAAGCCGATGGTGGGGTCGACGAGGCCGGGGAAGGTCGGGGTTGCCGGCAGTGTCGATGGCGAGCGACGGACAGAGGTGGAGGTGACAGGGTTGATGCCGACGATTCAGGGCACCCACTGCCGATTCCTCCCTCACGCTCCGAGGGCGGTGGCGGTGGAGGTGGCTTCTCTCTGCTCCGATGGGCGGTGGCGGTGGCGGTGGCTTCTCTCTGCTCCGATGGCGCGCACGCGGTGGCGGTCTTGGCACGCGCGAGGGCGAGGGCGGCTCCGACGGCAAGGGCGAGGGCGGCGGCTCCGACGGCGAGGGCTGGACGCGGCGCCGCCGCGGCTGCTCTCTGCTCTCTGCGTGCGGCGGCGGGCGGTTCGATCTGGCTCTGGGGGGAAGAAAGGAAGGGGAAGGCGCATTTAATACCCCCCTTTAACACCGGTTCGAGGCTGGAACCGGTGTTAAAGGGGGGGATTCGTTTCGCGCGCGCATTTATTAACACCCCCCCTTTAACACCGGTTCCAGACACGAACCGGTGTTAAAAGGGGGGTGCGCGTGCGAAACGAAATAAATGCGCCCCCCCCTTTAACACCCATCTAAAAAGGAATCTAACCCTATTTTATTAGAGCAAATCATATTTTAATGCCGCATCTTTTGTATTAACATTTTTGAATTGATTGGATATTTAAATGCCGCATCTTTTGTATACACTTGAATCTGACCAAGCCTCACTCAACTTGCATTGTTTTTTTGATAAAATAGCATATTGTGAACCTAAATGATTTTTGTAAAAAATCATGAGCATCGTATCATGTACCTGTAGTTCATATCTGACCCACTTCCTACCGATTCGGCAGGAATTTGTCTTTTTCACCAGAGGTGGACGGAAAGGTTTCAGATCCCCCTGTTGGTACATTGTGCATATAAGGTGGTCTAGTATTTTTGTAAAATGTGTTGGTGGTTTTTTGAATTAGCCATTTGGTGGTTGCTTCACAAAACCGTCCGTTTTTTATGCTCGGAAAATGGAAAATGCCTTTTTGGTGCGATAAAAAGGAAAACTTCCTCTTGCAACATTGTTTGCCATGCCATGATGCACATGTATGCACAATATGGCCATATTATCACAAACTATGCCTTGATTCTAGCCATAACATTGGTCATTTGACCCGAAAGCCAAGAAACCTCGAATGAGATAGGTCATTTTGTGAAGGTTTTTTTGAGACATAATCAATATACCAAGTTTGAGATTTTTCCTTCTAACTTTGTCACATAATATAACACCACGCGAAGGTTTCGCACTATTTCGATCTTTTTTTATTTTTTTATCCCTGTTTTAAACTATCGACAAACTTTGTCGAACAACGGGCATGATGATTCTTAGCTCGGGGCCAAGCCTCGCTCAACTTGCATTGTTTTTTTTTGATAAAATAGCATATTGTGAACCTAAAAATGATTTTTGTAAAAAATCATGAGCATCATATCATGTACCTGTAGTTCATATCTGACCCACTTCCTACCGATTCGGCAGGAATTTGTCTTTTTCACCAGAGGTGGACGGAAAGGTTTCAGATCCCCATGTTGGTACATTGTCCATATAAGGTGGTCTAGTATTTTTGTAAAATGTGTTGGTGGTTTTTTGAATTAGCCATTTGGTGGTTGCTTCACAAAACCGTCCATTTTTTATGCTCGGAAAATGGAAAATGCCTTTTTGGTGCGATAAAAAGGAAAACTTCCTCTTGCAACATTGTTTGCCATGCCATGATGCACATGTATGCACAATATGGCCATATTATCACAAACTATGCCTTAATTCTAGCCATAACATTGGTCATTTGACCCGAAAGCCAAGAAACCTCGAATGAGAATGCAACTAATAGTAAGTTACATAAAGCCGAACTGGAACTAAAAATTAAGATACATAAAAGAACTGAAAATTAAGATACATGGCCAGATTAAGTAACAATCGGCCGAACTTGTTTCGGAATGTTGGAGTGATTCAGTCATGCTCCTGCCTACACCTGTAATACTCGCCACTGTAGTCGTCGTACTCGCCGCCGCCGTCATCGCTGTCGTCGTCGGGGTCGCCGTAATTGAACCTTGAAGGCTGAGTACGCGTGGGCTGGACTTGAGGGTAGCGCAGACGGGGGTTAGAGTCAGTGGCAGTGTCATAGGCCATGACGCTCTGGAGAGTCCGACCGCGCCACCATAGCCGACGGCCGGCCTCGTTGAAGTTAGGAGGAGGTGGGCCGTCCTCCTCGTGCCTGGCGAGCGCCGTCTCACGCCGATCCACGAAGAAGGCTTCCCAAGTAGGGAAATAGTCGGGATGCCATCTGGGATTCCTCCGCTGCTCCGGCGTGAGCTCGAAGTAGTAGTGGTTCATGATGGCCATCCGGCGCGCCACACCTAGAGGGACTGGAGGAACCGGCACGCCTCCGACGCTCAGCATCCAGCCGATGGGGACACAGTAGCCCGGCGGGCAGGGGTAGTTTGAGGCGCAAAGCGCCTCCGCCTCCCTGGGGGTTAGTGCTACGATGGAAGCCATGGGAAAGAGTGATGAGGTTGCAGATATGAGTCTAGAGATGTGCAATGACAGTGGAGGCCAACCCTACATATATATATAGTGAACTGGCGGGAAGAACTAGAGGGAAGAACTGGCAGGAAGAAAAATGGCGGGAATAAAAATGGCGGGAAAAAATGGCAGCACTAATGATAGGGGTGAGTGTCGACATTATGTCATGCGGCGTGTACCTTGTCCCGGATGGTGTCACCAACCGGGACTAAAGATGAACCTTTAGTCCCGGTTGGAGACACCAACCGGGACAAAACACGAGTCAGCACTAATAATAGGGGTGAGTGTCGACATTATGTCGTGCGGCGTGTACCTTGTCCCAGATGGTGTCACCAACCGGGACTAAAGATGAACCTTTAGTCCCGGTTGGAGACACCAACCGGGACTAAACAAGAGTCAACACTAATAATAGGGGTGAGTGTTGACATTATGTCGTGCGGCGTGTACCTTGTCCCGGATGGTGTCACCAATCGGGACTAAAGATGAACCTTTATTCCCGGTTGGAGAACCAACCGGGACTAAAGATGAACCTTTAGTCCCGGTTGGAGACACCAACCGGGACAAAACACGAGTCAGCACTAATAATAGGGGTGAGTGTCGACATTATTTCGTAAGTGTCGACACTATGTCGAGCTGCTTGTACTATAAATAGGCATCCTTGTGAGTCCAGTCCTCCAGCCAGCTTGAGGCATCTCCAAGATGGTTTTCAAGAGCAGGGACACCACTACGGCCAGTTTCAGGGAGATGCCAACGGAGCCCAGTCCTCCGGCATCTCCGAGAAACTGGTCATAGAGGCACTCCCTAATATGTGAAATTAGTTAGCTCCCAGGTGTATTGATCTAGTTAGAGAAGTTACAAAGCTGCAAGATGGTTTTTGAGAGCAGGGACACCACTACGGCCAGTTTCAGGGAGATGCCGACGGAGCCCAGTCTTCCGGCATCTCCAAGAAACTGGTCATAGAGGCACTCCCTAATATGTGACCGCGCGCGTTTGGAGATCAGATCTTAATGGTAAGTACGAATCGGGACAACTTCTTCTCATAGTCCCGGTCCATCCACAAAACAAGACTAACACTCAAGACATGTATTAATATTAAAAACATGAACTAGACTTACATAATATGAGCATGAACTTCTTGGCATATGTCCTTCCTTATGATTGCTTCAGACGTAACCATGGAGCATCTTCTTTACTTAACGGAATGCTTGGGTCAGTTTTCACTGTGAAGGGCGGAATTTCATCAAACTTATTATAATCTTCTAACATGTCTGTCTTGTCCTCGATTCCCACGATGTTTCTTTTCCCTGAAAGAACTATGTGACGCTTTGGCTCATCATATGATGTATTCGTTTGCATATTTTTTCTTTTTTTGGTCTGGAGGACATGTCCTTCACATAGAAAACCTGAGCCACATCATTGGCTAGGACGAATGGTTCGTCTAAGTTCTTGTCTACCTTCATAAGATTGTTGAGATCCACCGTTGTCATTCCGTACTTCTTGTCTACCTCAACCCCTCCTCCTGTTAGCTTGACCCATTTGCATCGAAACAAGGGGACCTTAAAATTAGGTCCATAGTCAAGTTCCCATATCTCCTCTATGAACCCATAATACGTGGTCTTCTGCCCATTGTCTTCTGCTGCATCGAAGCGGACACCACTATTGGTTGGTGCTCTTTTTATCTTGGCCTATCGTGTAAAATGTATTCCCATTCATCTCGTACCCTTGGAAAGTACATACAGTCGAAGATGGTGTCCTGGCCAACAAGTATAGCTGATCCCCAACAGTGGTGTTATTCGTGAGAAGTCTTTGCAGCCAGCCGCCAAAACTCGCCATGTGTTCACTTATAATCCATTCATCAGACTGTCCCGGGTGTTTGAGGCGTATTAAATTCTTGTGTTCATTGATATACGGGGCAACCAAGATAGATCTTTGTAAAACCGTGTAGTGTGCTTGATTGAGAGAATGACCGTCCCTACATATCATTGCTTTACATCCTAGGGTGCCTTTTCCACGCAGTCTCCCCTCATGTCGTGATTCTCGAACACCAATCGCCTTAAGGTTAGGAATAAAATCAACACAGAACTCAATGACCTCCTCTGTTACATAGCCCTTGGAGATGCTTCCTTCTGGCCTAGCACGATTATGAACATATTTCTTTAAGACTCCCATGTACCTCTCAAAGAGGAACATATTGTGTAGAAATACAGGACTGAGAATGGCAATCTCTTCTACTAGGTGAACCAGGAGATGCGTCATAATATTGAAGAAGGATGGTGGGAACACCAACTCAAAGCTGACAAGACATTGGGCCACATCTGTTTGTAACCATGGTAGGCTTCTGGATCGATTACCTTCTGAGATATTGCATTGAGGAATGCACATAGCTTCACAATGGGTACTCGAACATTTTCAGGTAGAAGCCCCCTCAATGCAATCGGAAGCAATTGTGTCATAATCACGTAGCAGTCATGAGACTTTAGGTTTTGGAATTTTTTCTCTGCCATATTTATTATTCCCTTTATATTCGACGAGAAGCCAGACGGGACCTTGATACCGCTCAGACATTCAAAAAAGATTTCCTTCTCTGCTTTGGTAAGAGCGTAGCTGGCAGGAGTTAAGTGGCATCGTTTACCCTTCTCGTTCTCAGGATGCATAGGCTCTTCAGGGGCGTTCAGACGTTGCTGGTCCTGCCGTGCTTCCGGTGTATCTTTTGTCTTCCCATACACTCCTAGAAAGCCTAGCAGGTTCACGCAAACATTCTTCATCACGTGCATCACGTCGATTGAAGAGCGGACCTCTAAGACTTTCCAATAGGGTAGGTCCCAAAATATAGATTGCTTCTTCCACATGGGCGCGTGTCCGGCATCGTCATTCGGAACAGATAGACTGCCAGGACCTTTTCCAAAGATTACTTCTAGGTCCTTGACCATACCAAATACCTCCTCACCGGTACGGAGGACAGGCTTCCTCCGGGGTTCTGCCAGACGTTTGAAATGCTTGCCTTTCTTTCTTACTGGATGCAGGTTCGGAAGAAATCGGCGATACCCTAGATACACAACCTTCTTACATTTATCCAAATATACTTTCAGTCTCATCTAAACAGTGTGTGCATGCATTGTATCCCTTGTTTGTCTGCCCTGAAATGTTACTAAGAGCAGGCCAATCATTGATGGTTACGAAAAGCAATGCTCGTAGGTCAAATGGCTCCCCTTTGTGCTCATCCCACATACGTACACCTGGTTTGGCCCACAGCTGTAAAAGTTCTTCAACTAATGGCCTTAGGTACACATCAATGTCGTTGCCGGGTTGCCTCGGGCCTTGGATGAGCACTGGCATCATAATGAACTTCCTCTTCATACACAACTAAGGAGGAAGGTTATAGATACATAGAGTCATAGGCCAGGTGCTGTGACTGCAGCTCTGCTCACCAAAAGGATTCATGCCATCTGTACTTAGACCAAACCTTAAGTTCCTTGCGTCACGTGCGAAGTCCGGGTACTCTCGCTCGACTTTTCTCCACTGTGACCCATCAGCGGGGTGTCTCAACATCGCGTCTTTCTTACGGTCTTCCATGTGCCATCGCAACAACTTGGCATGCTCTTTATTTCTGAAGAGACGTTTTAACCGTGGTATTATAGGAGCATACCACATAACCTTGTCGGGAACCTTCTTCCTAGGGGCCTCGCCCTCAACATCACCAGGATCGTCTCGTCTGATCTTATACCGCAGTGCAGTGCATACCGGGCATGCATCCAAATTCTCGTACTTCTCACCGCGGTAGAGGATGCAGTCATTAATGCAGGCATGTATCTTCTGCACGTCTAATCCTAGAGGGAAGACAACCTTCTTTGCTTGGTATGTACTGTCGGACAACTCATTATTTCTTGGAAGAAGATTCTTCATTTTTACCAACAACTTTGAAAATGCGCTGTCAGTCACACCGTTCTCTGCCTTCCATTGCAGCAAATCCAGTGTGGTACCTAGCTTTTTGTGGCCATCTTCGCAAGTTGGATACAACAATGTTTTGTGATCCTTTAACATCTGCTCCAGCTTCTCCTTCTCCTTTTCAGTTTCACATTCTTCCTTTGCATCAGTAATGGCCCGACCAAGATCGTCATCAGCGGGCCCATCTGCTCCCTCTTGATCTTCATTATCTACCCCCGTTGCAGTATCATCATATTCAGGATACATATTATGATAGTTGTCATCATCCTCTTCTTCTTCGTTGTCTTCCATCACAACCCCTTTTTCTCCATGCTTGGTCCAACAATTATAGCTGGGCATGAAACCGGATCGAAGCAGGTGGGCGTGAATGGTTCTGGTATTTGAGTAGTCTTTCTTGTTCTGACAGTGAACACACGGACAGCACATAAAACCATTGTGACCATGGTTTGCATTAGCCACAACGATGAAATTTTGGAGGCCCGTAATGTACTCGGAAGTGCGGCGGTCACCGTACATCCATTGCCGGTTCATCTGCATTAATATGTAGTATATATCAAAAATTAATAGGGAGATGACTATTTATATATGTAGTACATCAATGACACATGAAAGGATAGTTGCCGACCTCGACCGAGACGGAAAGAGCAACGAGAAAACTTATTTTGAGCTCTCGGGCATTTCACCGAACACCTCTTGTGCATATGAAAAAAACACAAACGAGCACTCTTCACACCCTCTTGCTAGGCTCCAAAATGAGATAGTGAAAAAATGGAAGAGTGGGGTGTGTGTGGGCTGCGGTGGTGTCTTATATAGCCCCCCCTTTAACACCGGTTCATGCCACGAACCGGTGTTAAAGGGGGGGATGCGCGGGCCACTGTTGCAGGGTCCTTTAACACCGGTTCGTGGCACGAACCGGTGTTAAAGGGGGATCCTTTTTTGCCGCAGGGGCCATGCTGGTACGCCCCCCCCATTAACACCGGTTCGTAGAAGAACCGGTGTTAAAGCCCTTTTTCTGGATCAACAAAAGGCCTCGTTTCCACTAGTGGAAGCAAGCCGAGTTCATGCCATTTTTTCTCAAGATTTGCCAAGATTTAGTTTGCAACCCCTAAATCCAAAGTTTTAAAAGGTTAAAACTTCATTCTTTCATCTCTTATTGCTACTTTAGCTCTATAATTCTCTAGAATTATAGAGATATGGATCAATGCATGCATGCTCTAGAAGTAGAAGGATTTTGATATGTGTGACAAAATTTGATTAGGCACATAGTTACTGAAAATTTAAATGTGTAATTTTAGAGTTTCAAAGCTTAGAATGGAATGAGGTTTTCACTGATAGAACAATAATAAAAACTCCACATTTATCATGTTAATTGTTTTCTCCAATTCATAAATTGGTGCATGTAATTTTTTCAAAATTCAAAATTAATGCTCTAGAAGCTCTCAATAAAACTTGTAATAATTTTATCATGTTGTGTAATGGTTTTTGATATACTTTTACTATAATGCAGATGGTCCGGGAATGGGTGTACGGTACCGACCGACGCTCTGGCGAGTTCATTAATGGCGTGCATGAATTCATCTGTGTTGCTGATGCAAACAAGCGCAATGGTTTTGTATTTTGTCCATGTAGTGGATGTAGGAATCAGAAGGATTACTATAACTCAAAAACCCTTCACAACCACCTGTTGAAGTCCGGCTTCATGCCCAAATATAATTGTTGGACCAAGCATGGAGAGAGATGGGTTATAATGGTAGACAATAAAGAAGAGGAGGAGGATGACAACTATCATGGTTTCCCTGAGTATGGAGATACTTCCATGGGGGATGCTGAAGGGGAGGATAAAGAAGAGACACATGATGAACCCACTGATGATCTTGGTCGGACCATTGCCGATGCATGAAGAGACTATAAAAATGAAAAAGGAGAGGGAGAAGTTCAATCACATGTTAGAGGATCACAAAAGTTGTTGTACCCAAATTGCGAAAATGGTCTGAAAAAGCTGGGAAGCACACTGGAATTGTTGCGATGGAAGGCTAAGTGTGCTATACCTGACTCCCCATTTGAAAAGTTGCTGAAAATGTTGAAGAATATGCTTCCAAAAGATAACGTATTGCCCGCCAGTACGTACGAAGCAAAGAAGGTTGCCTGCCCTCTAGGTTTAGAGGTTCAGAAGATACATGCATGCCCTAATGACTGCATCCTCTACCGTGGTGAGGAGTACGAGAATTTGGATGCATGCCCGGTATGCACTACACTTCGGTATAAGATCATACGAGATGACTCTGGTGACGTTGAGGGCGAGTCCCCCGAAAGAGGGTTCCTGCCAAGGTGATGTGGTATGCTCCTATAATACCACAGTTGAAACGCTTATTCAGAAACAAAGAACACCCCAAGTTGTTGTGATGTCATAAATAGGAACGTAAGTCAGACGAGATGCTGAGACACCCCGCTGATGGGTCGCAATGGAGAAAAATCAATAGAAAGTATTCGGACTTTGCAGATGATGCAAGGAGTTTAAAGTTTGGTCTAAGTACATATGGCATGAATCCTTTTGGGGAGCAGAGCTCCAGTCACAACACCTGGCCCATGACTATATGCATCTATAACCTTCCTCCTTGGTTGTGCATGAAGAGGAAGTTCATTATGATGCCAGTGTTGATCCAAGGTCCGAAGCAACCCGGCAACGACATTGATGTGTACCTAAAGCCATTAGTTGAAGAACGTTTACAGTTGTGGCACGAACCCGGCATACGCGTATGGGATGAGCACAAGCAGGAAGAATTTGACCTCCGAGCGTTGATTTTCGTAACTTAATGATTGGCTTTCTCTTAGTAACCTTTCAAGACAATCAAACAAGGGATACAATGCATGCACGCACTGTTTAGATGAGACTGAAAGTATATATTTGAAACATTGTAAGAAGAATGTGTAGAATGGGCATCGTCGATTTCTTTTGGCCAAGCATCCCTTAAGAAAGAAATGCAAGCATTTCAACGGTCTGGCACGTCACCAGACGAAGCCTAAGGAGCGTAATGGTTCTGATATATTTGATATGGTCAAATATTTGGATCAAATAGTAACCTTTGGAAAGGGTCCTGACGGAAAATCTGTTCCGAAGGATGCTGACGGACACGCACCCATGTGGAAGAAGAAATCTACATTTTGGGAGCTACCATATTGGAAATTCTTAGAGGTCCACTCTGCAATCGATGTGATGCATGTGATGAAGAATCTTTGCGTGAACCTGCTAGGCTTCTTGGGCGTGTATGGGAAGACAAAATATACACCGGAAGCACGAGAGGACCATCAACATATGAAAGACCCATATGGCCTGCATCTAGAATGGTTCCAAGTTCATGCCAGCTACGCTCTTATCAAACAAGAGAAGGAAATATTTTTTGAATACCTGAGCAGTATTAAGGTCCGGTCTGGCTTCTCGTCGAATATAAAGACAATAATAAATATGGCAGAAAAAAGTTCCAAACCCTAAAGTCTCATGACTGCCACGTGATTATGACGCAAATGCTTCCGATTGCATTGAGGGGGCTTCTACCGGATAATGTTCAAGTACCCATTGACTCACATTATATTTATGGTTTGCGGGAGAAAATAGAGCCAGACCAGCGCATACGAGCAATTCAAGAGGAGATGGCGGGATTTATGATGAAGGAAGTCCTTGATATACATGGAGAGCATTATGCGGATAACGTGGAACTCGATATGCCTTAGTGATCTCCATGTAGTTGATATGATATATATATCATCAATGACCATGTAATTTCAAAACATTTCTTCCTTTTGATATGATTGATTATATGTATGCTTGCAAGGGATCGGTTATTTATATAGATGCATCAACGTGTACCGTGTATGTAGTAGCGTAGAATATGTGTACTGAAATATATGTTTGAAATTATAGTGCAACACAAAATGAAAAAGGAACGAAATGGCAAAAAAAGGAAATACACAATCTCTGTCGCGGCAGAGCAACACACAATTCTCTACCGCGGCAGGAAACCGTATAGTCACGGGTGGTGTTACAGCCCGGGACTAGAGGGTTTCCGCTCCCGCCTTGCTGAAACAACCATGTGGCTGTTGTCAGTCACGGGCCGTAGCGAGCCGGGACTAGAGGGGGGGGGTCCTCTAGTCCCGTTTTGGCAGTCTCGGGCCCAAAACCGGGACTAGAGCCAGTTGCGGCCCAGGACTGGAGGCATGTTTTCCACCAGTGGATGGTTATTGAGACGATCCTACCATGGTGTGCCTCTGACTCGGTTTTAAAATTCCTGGCATCCTTGCAGCTCTGGTACCTGCTTTATAGACAGTGGGACAAGGCGAGGCCGGACTGTTGGAGATATGCCCAAGAGGCAATAATAAAGTGGTTATTATCATGTCTTCACACTTATGATAAATGTTTACATACCATGCTATAATTGTATTAACCGGAAACATTAATACTTGTGTGATTTGTAAACTAAAATAAGAGTCCCTAGTAAAGCCTCTTGTTAAACTAGCTTGTTGGTTAATATATGATCATGGTTTCCTGATCATGAACATAGAGATGTTATTAACAACAGGATCATATCATTAGGAGAATGATGTGATGGACATACTCCTATAGATAAGCGTAGCACAAAGATCAAGTCATTTCAATAGTTCAATTGCTATATGCTTTCTGATACATAGTAACCTAATTCCTTCGACCATGAGATCATGCATATCACCTTTTCCGGATGGATGCTTTGATGTCATCAAACACCACACCGTAACAGGGTGGCTATAAAGATGGCATTGAGTGTTCAGAAAGTATTGGTTGAAACACATGGATCAAGAGTGGGATTTGTCCATCCATATGACGGATAGATATACTCTGGGCCCTCTCGGTGAAATGTCATCCAATTAGCTTGCAAGCATGTGACTGGCTCCCAAGGGATCACATATCACGGGAACGAGAAAAGAGTACTTATCAGTAACGAGGTTGAACTAGGTATGCAGAGATACCGACGATCATAACCTCAGATAAGTAAACTATCGTGAGACAAAGGGAAATTGGTATCGTATGTAAGTGGTTCATTCGATCGCAAAGTAATCGTAGAAATATGTGGGAGCCATATGAATTTCCAGATTCCTCTATTGGTTATTGTTCGGAGAAGTGTCTCGATCATGTCCGCATAATTCACGAACCGTAGGGAGATACACATAAGGATTCGACGTTGTTTGAGTAGTTATGGTATTATGAGAAAGAGACCGAATGTTGTTCGGAGTCTTGGATGGGATCCGGGATATCACGAGGTGATCCGGAATGGTCCGGAGAATAAGATTCATATAAGGAAAGTCCCGTTTCGGAGTTCGGGAATGATTCCGGTGTTTTCATCGGGAATGTTCTAGAAGGTTCCGGATTGTCCGGCACTCCGGGGGGGGGGGGGGGGAGGGTACATGAATCTGTCATTACACATTGAATGATTGCATCATGTACTAAGTGTTCTTGCTGTTCCAAATAAAGGATTAAATTGAATCCTAAAACAGAAAAGTCAAATGGCCAGTTTAAAAGTCAAACGGCTAAAACAGGAAACTGTGGGAAACAAGCAAGAGGTGGTTGGAACCGACTTTGGGGAGGAGTCCCTCCAAGCCGGCGCGCCAACCAAGGCCGACTTGGGGAGGGACTCCCCTCCCCTTGGCCGCCCCTCCCACCTATAAAAGGAGGGGCGGGGCCTCCTCCTCTAGACACACAAGTTCCTATCCTCTAATCTCCGGTTTAGAGCCGTTTTGGTTTAGAGCTTCTAATTGCTCTAGCCTGCGGTTTAGAGCCTTCTAATTGGTGTGTCTAATCCCTATACCACTAATAGCTCTCTCTCATACTCCACCATACTCGCTCCGGCTTAAGGCGAAGCCCTGCGGGATCTCCCCTCTACTTCCGGTACCACGCCGTTGTGCTGCCGGAATCGCGAGGAGAGTGCTACAACCTCCGCTGCCTGCTGGAACAAGGGAGAGGAAGGTCTTCGTCGAGTACCGAACGTGTGACCGACTGCGGAAGCGCTGCCGGAACACAGTGCCGGAAGGATCGTCTACGCGATCTTGAGATCAGAAAGAGTACGACTACATCACCCACGAGAATCTGCTCTCGTTAACCGCTTTGGAATCTTTGAGGGTAAGTTATTCCATCGACTCGTTGCTACAATCTAGTAGATAGATCTTGGCTTGTTTGTTTGTATGCGATAGAAAATTTTTGTTTTCCATGCTACGAACCCCTACACGGACAAGATTCTTCGGTGACTCTTGGAGGCGGCTTCCCATATAGCTTTTCCTATTTTTTGGTGTTCTCTCGCTTGGCGAGGTGGTCTTTGTTTCTCGTTGGGTCGTCTTGTGTTGTGGCCTCAGCAGTTGCTATGTTGTCGTTCCGAACCTTGTAATTATTGTGGATGATTGCTTTATTTATAAAACGGGTCGAAAACCTGATTCGAGAGTATGTATCTGATGGCTTGCACATCTTATGTGAGCCTGTTGGGAACCCAAGAGCAGGGTGTGAAGCAGTACAACAACAAGTTTTCCCTCTGTAAGAAACCGAGGTTATCGAACCAGTAGGAGGAAGGAAACGTCACACAGGTGTTGCTAGCAACGTGGAGACCTGCACAACACAAACTCAAGACTTTGCCCCCAACGAATCAGCGAGGTTGTCAAGCTCACCGGTTTGTTGTAACAAAGGATTAAATGTATGGTGTGGAAAGTAATGGTTTGTAGCAAGTAAACAAGTAACAGTGGAAGATGTATCGATGGTAAAGATTGGACCAGGGTCCATAGTTCACTAGAGGTGCTCTCCTTAGATAAACAACATGGCATGAAGGGTAAACAAATTACAGCAGGGCAATTGACAGGAACTGAGCAAGGCATAACAATGCAATTACTAGTCAGAAAGATCCTATGAGATTCGATTGGGAAATACAACAAGATACATAGACCGCCATCCAACTGCATCTATGACTAGAAGTCCACCTTCAGGTTATCATCTGAACCCCCTCCAGTATTAAGTTGCAAGCAACAAACAGCTGCTTTAAGCAAAGTGTGTAAGGTAAACAGTCCACATGTTCCATGAACAAGAGACCGTTGTTTTCTCCCTAGTAGCAACAACACATCTACAACTGAAGAGATTATTGTCACTTCCCTTGGAAACTAGAGGCATGAACCCACTATCGAGCATAAATACCCCCTCTTGAGTCACTAGCAACTACTTGGCCAAGATAGCTACTAACAACGAAGAACATGCAAGATCACAAACAACATAGACATGATAAAATCATAAAGAAAAAACCATTAATCAAACCAACATAATAATCTCAATATCCATCGGATCCCCGCAAACACAACATGCATGATTAAAAATAGATTAGATCTTGATCATGAACGGAGCTCACAAGATCTATACATGAAAGCGCAAAGGAGGAGATACAACCATCTAGCTACTACATGGACCCATAGTCCAAGGTGGAACTACTCACGCATCATACCGGAGAGAAGGCCTGCGAGATGATCTCCCTTCTGGTAGGGTGCCGGGAAGAACTTCAGACCCCCCCCGATCTAGGGACGATGGCGGCGGTGGCTACAGACGGTTTCATGGATATTTGATCGGGTACTCAGGGTTTCTACATCGGGGGATTCTTATAGGTGAAGGGTGATACGCCCAATTTGCATCACCATTTTATATCATAATTTATCTCTATTCATTGATATTTGTCTTACTATGAGGTATTACTTATGGCTTTTCATCTGTTTATGCATGTTGGATGATTCTTGGAGGATGGACTGCCGGAGTCTGGATTCTGATGGAAAAGAAGGCGTTTCGGTGCAATTTCGCGAAGATCGGAAAAATACCAGAAAAATATGAAAACATATTATTTTACCTGAGGACAAAGGAAGCCAGAAGGAGGAGCGAAGGGGGGCCATAGGGGGCCCACACACCCCTAGGCGCGGGCCCACTTGAGGCCGCGCCTAGGGAAGGTGTGGCCCACCTGCCTGGCCTCCGACTCTCCCCCTTCGCCTATTTCTTCCCTACGGAACCCTAATCCTCGAGGAGCGACCACAGATAGATTTCCACCGCCTCTGGGGGGCGGAAAACACCGAGAGATAAAGATCTCTCCGGTAGACAGATTTCTGCCAGGGGAATTCCTTCCAGAGAGGGGAAACCGTCGCCATTAATACCATCATCAAGCTAGGCTTCATCATGATCATCATCATCATCATCCACACCATCATCTCCACCAGCACCATCATCACCACTCCATCCCGCTGTAACAATTGTGTTGGATATTGCTTTAGTTCTTAGGGGAAACTTTCCCGGTGTTAATTACTATTGTAGTTGATGCTTGTGAGTGGAACCATTGGATTATTGTTTATGTTCAGTTTGTTATCCATTATCATATCATATTTGATCTTGGTCCATATGATGTCTTGTGAGTAGTTCGTTTAGTTCTTGAGGACATGGGAGAAGTCATGTTGTTAGTAGTGGATCTGTGATGAGTTATTATTCAATGGTTTAGTATTTAAGTTGTGGTGCTATTCTTCTAGTGGTGTCATGTGAACATCGACTACATGATACTTCACCATTTATGGGCCTAGGGGAATGCATTGTGTATTTGGCTACTAATCGCGGGGTTGTCGGAGTGACAGAAACCTGAACCACCGTTAGGACACCTTTGCACAAGGGAGCATAGAATCTCAGAGTTTAAGGCTGTGGTTAGATTTATATCTTAATTACTTTCCTGTAGTTACGGATGTTTGCAGGGGGTTTAATCACAAGTATTTATTAGTCCTAGGAAGGGCGGTATGTTAGCACAAGTTCACCCACACAACACTTACAAACACCAGAGAAGAGTACTCAGCTATTTGAGGTGAAAGCACTTGTCAGTATTCCCATGTGTCCTCGAGAACGTTTGGTCCTTATAAGTATTTCCACCGGTGTTGGGGATATGCTATATGGGTATCCTCATAGCATGTCCTCTATCCGGATAACCCGGGTGTCCCACAGTTGGTAGCAAGGCCCATGGCCTGCTGGGCGGCCCAGTTAGATGGATCCAGAAGGGAGGCCCATGCCGGATAAAGGAAGGCTACGGTGGAGTCACCGACGTACCCGGAGCCTTGGAGTACAAGACACGCAAGACTAGTAATAGACGGTGTAGGACTCTGTAACCTGTCCGTCTAGGACTTTTCCCTGTAACCCTAGGACCTGGCGACTATTTAAGTTGGGCCTATGGGAGCCTTTGGGGCACAATCATAGACGACCAAGTAGCAATTAGCACACACCTCGCACAACGAACCTATCTCTATAACTCGGCGTATTGCCATTATAGTGATTTATAGCAGGAGTAGGATTCCGCCACCGTTGTGGGTTCTGAACCTGGGTAACCTGTGTTACCTCGTACCCGTCAACCGTCCGCCTTCCCCCACGTCTCTAAACATGCACTTTGAGTACCCCTACATGGCGTACTCGTCGGCAATACCATGACAGTTGGCACCCACCGTGGGGCTACGAGCGCTTCAGGCTCTCCAGCAGGCGAGGACCAAGATCTTCGCGGGAATCGGCAAAACCGTAGCCATCGGTCGCGTTCTTTTCTCCGGCAACGCCACGATCGTCCCTCCCGACGAGTTTTAGGTCTCGGCGAAGACGAACCCTACGCGGTGTTCGATCGTTCCTATCGGAGACATCCACCTCTTCTTTGGAGAAACCGACTCGGGCACTAGTTCCCTGGGAGTCGGAGGAGCATCAAGGCCCGCACGGACCGCCTACGGGCAGGATATGTTCGTGGAAGGATCAATGTCGGATCTCTCTTCGGAGTTTTCCGACAAAGATCGGAAAAATTCAAGGACCACCCAAACTGCCCCTCTGCAGGATATAACGGTGGAAGATCACTGCAAGTCCGCCGGCTTCGTCCGTGCGTCTGGAGAGCAGAGATCCAAGTTCGTCGGCGTGGTTACCATCTTCGATCTGGCGCGTTGCATTCAGAGAGAGGGCCAAAACCCCCGCAATTACCTTGCCAGGTGGCTCCGTATACAAGCCGACCTGGCCCACTACCCCAACGATGATGCTATGTATCACTTTGTGGAAGGACTGGACCAGGGAACGCTTCTCTGGCATTCTCTAAGGCGGCAGCAGGCTTCAGGGCGTCTCACCTTTGAAAGCATGGTGAAGAACGTCAACAACTACGCGGAGGCCGAAGAGGCAGCTCAGGCGGATCTCGTGCTCATTGGCGGAGCGCCGCCGCCTCAGCAGCCGCCTCCACCACCTCCAGCCGCCATCGCCGCAGCTGCGCCACCACCTCCAGTCATCATCGCTGATGGGAATATGCCTACCGGGGTATACCCAGCAGGACGTTTCCGACTGGCCCAAGACTCGGCGAGTGGGCCTGCAGAACGGCGAGTGGATCGAAGTCCAGCAAGGAACCGAGCGACTGGAAGCTGAAGGCCCAGGCGAGTAGATAGGCCCAGTCGGGTTAGGTTAAACGACTACCGAAGCTTTAACCGAATCAGTTGAGATATGTAAACCCTAGGGGAGGTGATCCTATATAAACCTCCCTATAGGGTGAGTAGAGACACGTTCCCAGATACACCCAAGCGACTCGCTGCCTAGCCGCCGAGCTCGCCCATTGTAACACCGTGATAATACAATCTAGCAGGAGTAGGTCTTTACCCTCCGGGGGGGCGAACCTGGGTAAAACCCTGTGTCTTTGCCCTCATCTCACACCGCAGATGGCTGGCCGCCCTTGCCCCTCGTTCTACTACTCGCTGCCAATTGCAGCATCTGCCGTGACCATTCCCACGACAGTGGCGCCCACCGTGGGGCCTGGCCGGTCTGGCCGATGTTCTGCGGCGAGATCCAATCTGCCCATCAACGAGACGGTCGCCACCGGCCGCATGATAGCGATCGGCGAGATGCTCCAAATCTTGCCGAGTAGCTACGTCTCGGCGGCGCGACCTGTCACGCACAGCGTGATCCTGCTGATCGGCACGATTAGCCTCTTCGTCAGCATCACCGACGTCATCGTCTCGGAGGATTCGGCTCGCATCCGCGAGTCGCCGCCACGCGATCGGCTCTCCGAGAGCCAGATCCGCACGATCCATCGCCTCGCCTCCGAGTACAACTCAGCCCACAGCAACGTGGCCGGGAATTCAGCGGCCGCAGAGGATGCGGCCCTCACCGACGACGCCGACTCGGCGACCCCGGCGTCACTTGCCGGATCCATCACCGCGGCTTCGTCCGCGGGCTCCATCGCCCAGGTCTCCAACGCGGGAGACTTCTAGGATCCCTCCATCCTCGGGATCTTCGAGTTCGACTCCGGATCAGAGAACTCCGGCGACCCCCACGACGGAACCGGTCGCCACACCGCGACCTACATGGCGACCGGCACCGATCCGCCGGAGGACCCGTTCTCCACCCCAATCCCTCCTAACGCCACGGCAACGGAGGTCGAGGAACTCCGCCTGAAACTGGCGGAGGCGATACGCAAAGAGCAAGCCGAGCGCGAAAAATTTCGCCTCGAGCAGGTGACGGCGCAGGAGCTGTCACGCTACCACCAGCAGCGGATCAGGTCACGCCTGAACCCCACCGTTCAGGGGCGTGCCCTGAACTTCGACGACGAAAACGACCCGGCCCGCGTGGCCGAGCGCGCGATCTGCGAGAACGCGCCACCAGGAGGAAGTTCCCGGCCCCCGCCAGGATCAACTGCAATGGGCGCCCCACCTCCACCCAACCGCACCCCTCCCAGGGACCAGCCGCGGATAGTAGTCTCCTCACGGGAGCGAGACGCAAACGGCCTCCCACTATTCTCCACCCCGATGGACAACCTCGTGGCAGGCCGAGCAGCAGCCGACAGCATCACGGCCACCGGCAACGGCTCCCTGCAGATCGAATACGTCAAGGCCTTGCTCGCGAAGGCCGTCGAGCAGCAACGAGCGGGCGCCGACTCGCAAGGACGAGTATACTCGCGTTCCTCAGGAAGCAGAGCGGCCTCCAGCGGCCGCCCAGCGGCGGCAAACACCCTCAACTGCCCGCCACCAGAGCCACTGCAGCTCCAATACCGACCCGCGAACGCGGCACTCTCCACCAACGACCCCAGGCCGGCAACCAACCTTGTCGCCGCCAACGGGCAACCCATCGACGCCCGCACCCACATCATCAACAACCAAAGCTGGCGCGCACGCCAGCCCGACGACCTGCGACATACCCTAACCAATCGCCGAGACGGCGAGCCCATGGGGTCGCTCAGTCGACTCGGGCCCAAGTGCTTCGGACCAATGATCCGAGGCGAGAAGTATCCGCCAAACTTCAAGGAGCCAAAAGAAATAGAAAAGTACGACTCCTCGTACGACCCCGCTGTATGGCTCGACACATACCTCATGGCGATGGGGATCGCGGGCCACACTGACCTGCTCGCCGCCCGTTACCTCCCCCTGATGATGGAGGGGACGTGCAGGCAGTGGATCAACACTCTCCCCCAGGACAGTATCGACTCCTGGGAGGAAATGCGCGACGCCTTCGTCAAACACTTCGAGTGCTCCTACACCCGCGCCACCACTATTGAGGACCTGGAACGGTGCGTCCAGGGACCCCGCGAGTCGACCCGCAACTGGGTCCAACGGTGGCAAGAGCTTTGGTACAACGCGGTCGGCATCGACCTGGACACCGCGATCCATTGCTTCAAGACCTCGTGCCGCTACGAGCCCCTAGTCGCCAAGCTCAAGCGACACTCCCGCACACTCGTGAACATCCCCGACCTCCTCGATATCGCCAAATGGTACGCCGAGGAAGATCCAAACCAGGAAACTGACGACGAGTCAGGAGGTCAACGCCGCACGGGCGGCAACGACGGCGGACGCCGATCCGACCTATGCTACAGCGGCACTCGCCTCACCGGCAAGCGCCGCAGTGACGGGCGAGTCGACTTCGTCGCCAACGCCAGGCACGCGCAGCGCGAGCCCAAGAGCTTTCGCCGCGACGGAGGACAACGCCGCGACGGCGGCAACTACAAGAATAAACCAAGGTTCGACCCCGCGGCCCTCCTTAACCAACCATGTGCGTTCCATAGCAGGGAAAGGAAGCCCGCAACGCACACCACCGCCGACTGCCACACCCTCAGGGAAATCGAGAAGGCACGGCGAGCGCGGGAGGACCCCGACAACGACCCGCCAAACGGCGGCAAATTCGGCAAAGTGGCCGGCTCGCTCCACACCTTCACAGGCTTCAACACGAAGCACGAGAAGAAGGTCATCGCCCGCGCCGTCGCCGTCAACGCGGTGGCCCAGATAGACGTCCCCCAGTTCCTAAACTGGTCGGAGCAGCCCATCACCTGGAGCCGCCAAGACCACTCGCCACGCATCGAGTACCCAGGACGAGTCGCCCTGGTGGTCAAGCCCAAGGTTGGCGACTACTGGCTCCCCAAGACACTGATGGACGGCGGCAGCTCCATCAACATCCTCTACCTCGAAACCTTCAGGCGGCTGCGGCTCCCGCAGTCAATGATCGAGACGACTCACACCACATTCCACGGCATCGTCCCCGGTCGGAAGGCGTACCCGATCGGCAAGGTCACGCTGCCAGTAACCTTCGGCACACCGGCAAACTTCCGCACCGAGCGGATCGTCTTCGAGCTGGTGCCCTTCGACAGCCCCTACCACTGCGTCCTGGGGCGCCAGGCGTTCGCTAAATTCATGGCAGCCCCACTACGCGTACAACGCGATGAAGCTCCCCGGGCCGTGCGGCGTCATCACCATCCACGGCGACCCCGATATGGCGGCCGAGTGCGAGGCCAAAGGAGCCGAGCTCGCCGATGCCGTCATCGCGGAGGAAACCAACCACGCCGATGAGCTCGCCAAGTACGCAAGCGGGGTCAACAACGACGACCCCACCATACTCAAGAAACCCAACTCAGAGGGCGCAACCACTTCGACCTTCGAGGCCACGACGCACACCCGCACCGTCGAGCTGGTCCCAGGCGACTCCAGCCAGACGGTGACAATTGGGACGGGCATGAGTCCCGCATGGGAAGGCGCGCTCATCGAGTTCCTCCGTGAGAACAGGGACATCTTCGCATGGAAGCCCTCCGACATGCCCGGTGTTCCCAAGGAGCTCGCTGAGCACAAGCTAAACGCCGACCCCAAAGTGCGACCTGTCAAGCAGTCGCTGCGGCCCTTCAATGAAGAACGCCGTCGAGCAATCGCCGAGGAGGTGCAGCGTCTACTCGCCGCCGGCTTCATCCGGCCAATCAAATACTCCAAGTGGCTGGCAAACCCAGTCCTGGTCGAAAAGAAGAACGGGACCTGGAGAATGTGTATCGACTACACAAACTTGAACGGCGCCTGCCCAAAGGAGCAGTTCGTCCTCCCGCGGATCGACCAGATAATCGATTCAACCGCGGGCTCAGAGTCGCTTTGTTTTCTCGACGCCTACTCTGGGTACAACCAGATCAAAATGGCTGTCAAAGACGAAGAGAAGACGGTGTTCATCACGCCATTCGGAGCTTTTTGCTACACCGCCATGACCTTCGGCCTCAAGAACGCCGGGGCGACCTACCAGCGGTGCATGCAAGAATGCCTCGTGAGCCAAATTGGCCGCAACATCCACGTCTACATCGATGACGTGGTCGTGAAATCAGCTCGCCAAGGCGACCTACTCGCCGACCTGACGGAAACATTCGCCAACTTGCGAAGATATAAGATAAAGCTCAACCCAGGCAAATGCACCTTCGGTGTACCCGCCGGACAACTACTGGGGTACGTCGTTTCCAAACGAGGGATCGAGGCGAACCCCACGAAGATCGACACGATCGCCCGGCTCGGCAAACCCGAGTGCCTGCGCGACGTCCAGAAGTTGGCCGGGCGAGTAGCGGCTCTCAGTCGCTTCATCCCCCGCCTGGGCGAAAAGGCGATGCCCCTATACCGCCTGATGCGCAAGAACCCCACCTTCCAGTGGGACAAGGAGGCGGACGACGCGCTCCGCGACCTCAAGAAGGTGCTACTCGTTGCACCACTACTCGCCGCCCCCGCCGACAAAGAACCCATGCTGGTTTACGTCGCGGCGTCCGAGCGCGTCGTCAGCGCCGTGATGGTCGTCGAGCGACCAGAGGAAGGAAAGGAGCGCCCGGTCCAGCGGCCGGTGTACTACATCAGCGAGGTCCTCACCGAGTCGCGCCAGCGGTACCCACAGTACCAAAAGCTAGTATACACGGTCTTCAGAGCTCAGCGGCGCCTGCCGCACTACTTCCAGGAGCACCCGATCACGGTCGTCTCCTCAGCACCACTGCAAGACATCATCCGCAATCGCGAGGCGACCGGGCGGGTCGCCAAGTGGGCCGTCGAGATCGGCGTCCACAACATCAAATACGAGCCACGAAAGGCGATCAAGTCACAGGCACTGGCAGACTTCATCGCCGACTGGGAGGAGGCCCAGCAACCAGAGAAGCTGCCGTACCTCCATTACTGGAGCCTGCACTTCGACGGCTCCAAGAACGCGGACGGTGCAGGCGCAGGGATAGTGCTGACTTCACCAAAGGGCGACAAGCTCCGCTACATCCTCTGCCTCGACTTCACGCCCTGTACCAACAACATGGCTGAGTACGAGGCCCTACTCCACGGCATGCGAGCCGCCAAGGAGATGAACGTCAATCGCCTCCGCTGCTACGGAGATTCCGACCTTGTCGCGGGGCAAGTCGCCGGCACCTGCGACGCCGTCTCCCCTACCATGGCGGTGTACCGCCAAGCGGTGGACAAGTTGGGCGGCCACTTCACCGGCTACTCTGTCGAGTGGATCGACAGGCGAAAGAATGAGGAGGCCGACGCACTCTCCCGCATCGGGTCGGCTCGACTCGCACCACCCGCCGGCGTTTTCCTCGACACGATTACCAAGCCATCAGTCTCTCCCCCGAGGGAGATCGACATCGGGGTCCCACTCCAACCAGAGGCAGCCTTGGTTGCACTCGTCAACGAGCCAGACGACTGGACCAAGCCCTACATCGCCTACCTGGAAGCCGGCACCCTGCCGGCAGACGAGACAGACGCTCGAATGATCGCTCGTCGATGCAAGTCCTACACCATCATCGACGGCGAGCTCCACAAGCGCAGCGTCACCGGCGTGTTCCAACGCTGCGTCCAACCAACTGAAGGACGCAAAATCCTCCACGACATTCACTCCGGTGACTGCGGCCACCACGCCGCCGCTCGCTCCCTGGTCGCCAAGGCTATGCGACATGGCTTCTACTGGCCCACCGCACACGCCGACGCTGTCGATATCGTCCAGCGATGCGCCGGGTGCCAGAAGTACGCCAATCAGACGCACGTACCAAGCTCGGCGCTCAAAACAATCCCCATCACCTGGCCATTCGCTGTGTGGGGCATGGACATGGTAGGCCCCTTCAAGAAGCCCCCCTCCGGCTACACCCACCTGCTAGTCGCCGTCGACAAATTCACGAAGTGGGTGGAGGCCAAGCCAGTCCGGAAATGCGACGGGAAGACTGCCACTAAATTCCTACGCGAGCTCATATATCGCTACGGGTTCCCAAAAAGCATCATCACGGACAACGGCACCAACTTCTCCAAGGGAGCCATGGCCGATTTCTGCGAAGAGCATCATATCCGGCTCGACCTCGCGTCAGTCGCCCACCCGGAATCCAACGGCCAGGCGGAACGGGCCAACCAAAGCATCCTCCACGGCCTGAAGCCGCGGCTACAAGTACCACTCGAGCGCACCGCCGGGTGCTGGGTCGAGGAGTTGCCCTCTGTCATCTGGGGGATCCGCACCTCAGTCAACAGATCGACGGGATTCACTCCCTTCTTCATGGTCTACGGTGCCGAAGCAATCATGCCCACCGAACTCGAACACGACTCGCCGCGAGTCGTCCACTATACAGAGGCCGCAAACGAGCTTGCCCGCCAAGACGGGATCGACCAAATAGATGAAGCGCGCGACCTCGCTTGGTCACGCACTGCCATCTACCAGCAAGGACTCCGCCGCTACCACAGCCGGCGGGTGAAAGCTCGCACCTTCCAGGAAGGCGACCTGGTGTTACGCCTCATCCAGGACAAGAAGGGCATGCACAAGCTCTCCCCTCCGTGGGAAGGCCCATTCGCTATCGGGCGCGTACTTGGCAACAACGCCTACTACCTCATCGACGTCCGCGGGGACGGCGAACTCGACGTCAAGCGACCATGGAATGTAAACCTCCTACGGAAGTTCTACTCCTAGAACCCCACACATGTATCCTCCAGTCGCTATGAAATAAAAAGAAACGGTTACCGCAAATTGCGCCTACTCTCCATGACTTGTGCCACTCGCACTCGTAATAACAGCGTTAAGCTAACTGCAGAAGTCAACCTTTGGTACAGCGATCGGAACGGCTAAGTAGTGCGGTGTAAGAGCACTGAATCACCTCAGGTCTTGCATCGTCCACGAAAAACGTCCACCCGGAGCCCCATTGGAGTCGCCTAGCTCGACTGGTTCTACGAGCCAAGACAACTGCCCTCGCTTCTCACAGCGACCTTGGTCCTCCGCATCCTCGGCATAGCGACTCGAATAGCTAAGTACCACGCTCGGGGACTGAAGACCAGTTCGTCGCGAGTGGCCAGGGAAAACGCCAAGTAAGAGAGCATGCCCAGGACTCGCCACGCGACTGACCCCACAGGCCAGGCAGGAGTGACGCGCTCACACCAACACGCTAAATCCTCAACCACCCTCGAGTCGCGCCTAGAACAACCAAGTACCACGCTCGGGGACTCGGCCACCCGACCTCGTTCGCGCAAGGGAAAACGGTAAAGTATAGAGCACTCATGGGAGTCGCCTTGCGACTGGCTCTCCGAGCTCGGGCGAGTCGACCAAAACAACAAAACACATGATAACAACACATTTATCATATACGAGGTAAACCCCACAAAAGGGCGGACGCGCTCGGGGACTCGTTCAAAATCAATCAAAAGCACACAAACAAATACCAAAATAGACACGACGTCTCATTCAATCGCATATTGCATTGTTTCATGTTACAAAATATGCCCGCGTGGCAGAACTGCTGCTCACGCCACAAGGCAAACTACCCTACTCTGCAGGCTTCGATGACGACTCGCCAACATCCCGGCGATTGCGGATGAACGCCGTGTACGGGTTTGATGGATACGTCGTCAGTTCACCCGCCATCGCCGCGCGAAAAGGTTGCTCGACCTTGAAGTCACGATGCGGCGGCTCGGGGTCGTTCGGCGCGACAACCGTCTCCTGGTACGGTAGGAGGTCGCCCATTGCCCAGACACGTTCCGAGTACGAGGCGTCACGTTCTTGCAACTTGAGGACCTCGGACAGCTCCACCGCGCCAGTCGACGATGGATACCCACTCGTCACATCGTCAATGTCAAAATCTTCGGGGAAGTGGGCGAGTCCAAGGCTCAGTGTCGTCGACGCTCCACGCCGAAACGCCGACCGCGTCATGAACTCAACGACCGCGGGCGCCTTCTCCAAATACTTCCACACCTCAATGAGGTCGCTGGGAATCACCTCCGTGGGCGATATTTCTTGGAGGTAGGCGCGGATGCACGTTGCCGACAACGTCGCCGAATCGACGAGCATGCTTACGCACTGCCTCGCGTCGAGCGAGCTCGCCTCTCCTTCGCTATCAATGATGCGACCTGCGAGTAGAAGACAATGATGAGTACGACGGACACCACAAAAGCCACAACCACTAGAAAGGGAAGATGTACTCACCAAGCAACGGGCGGGCGAGTCCCGTGATGAAGCACTGAAGCGACGTGTGGTCGTCCTGAAGCCCAGCAATAAGGACTTCCGACACCTTGCGATCCTCCTCAGCGGCCGCAATGGCGGCCTTAGCTCGCCCGTCAGCCGAGCTCGCTTCTTCTCTCGCCTCCCGCATTTCGCGCTCGAGGTCGGCGATCCGCTGTTCAGCGGCACCCAGAGCAGATCGCGCCGCCACCAACTCACCAGCGGGGACAAGCCCTTGGCGAGCTTCCTCTGCCTTCACAGCAACAGCCTGAAGCCCTTTGTTCGCCTCCTGGACGATGGCCAGCTCCCTCTCTGCGCGCTGTTTCGCGGTCAATCGGTCCGCTGACTCAAGCTGCAGACCCTGCACGTCACCAAAAGGTTAATCAAAGAAAAATTCCTAAGTGCCCACCCGCTGAAATTCAGCGCGTGCGCACTCGGGGACTGGCGGTCAAGAAATTCCTAAGTGCCTACCCGCTAAAATTTAGCGCGTGCGCACTCGGGGACTGGATGCGACAACCAAAAAAAATGAGAAATTGTAAGAATCAGGCCGCTGCAAAGCACCGACCTGATCCTCGGGGACTGGATGTACCTGGATGGCCGCGCCAAGCATGTCGTGGAGTTGTACCGCGTCCATGGACGCGAGAAGTGCCGGCGTGTGCCCGCGACGTTGGTCGACTTCAGCGTCGGCGGTCCCAGGAGCGTGGCTCGAGGGCGCAGGCCCACTCGCCGTGGCCGCCTTGGTCACGAAGCGCGGAAAGGTAGCGATAGAGGCACCCGCTCTGAGAGAGGTCACCTCCGCCGTTCCAACCAAGGAAGCACCCTCCTTCGTAGACGCGGCTGCCTCCATCACGGGCCCGGCTGGTGCGATCGTTGTATCATCAGAGACAGTGACGGTGTCGCCGCCCTTGGCCTTCTTACTACCATCCGCCGAGGCGACGACCTCGTCCGCCTTCCTCTTGCGGGAAGGATCCTCATCGCTAGCGGCGGAGGGCACCTTAGCCACGGTCGGGTGGCCCATCCTTTTCACTCCGGTCCTACGCATCAATCGAATCAATAAAAACAATTGAAATAGTTATGAAAAATAAGGAAGGATGAGCGCACTCACTTGGCGACTGGGATGAAACGTAGCCCCGTACGGAGGCCGGCCGGTTTTTCCAGTTCAGGGCCCAGTCGGCGACTGAGCCCTAGCTCCAGGACGTCGCGTTCCCAAGACACGGACGGTTTCTTCGTCGTTGAGGCCGCAGCTGGCGCCTCTGGGACATCCTCGGCGGGAGCCTCCTTGCGAGGCGAAGCCGCTATAGCCGGAGCCTCCTTGCGAGGTGAAGCCGTCGCAGCCGGAGCCTCCCCCAGCCCAGAGACTGGGGCGAATGGCGGAGGCATTGAAGCCAGCGGCACTTCCACGGTCGCTGCATCCAGCACGGTTGTCGCTGACGGCGCGCCGTCACCGGCTGGGCTGGGAGCGTCGGAGCTGCTCGCCGAGTGCGGCGGCAAGGCCGTCTTCGACGGCTTCGTCTTCTTCTTCGGGGGGGCCCTTGCCTCCCTTTCCTTCTTCTTCTTCTTTGACGGAGTGGCTTGACGGCGCGAGGTGGTCTCTGGGAGCTCGTCGTCGTCATCATGACGCTCGAGGCTTCTGCTTGCCTCGATCTCGCGCTGTCGTTGCCCGCGGGTCTTTCGGACCAGCGGGGCGACCTCCTCTTCGGACTCGTCCTCGTCGTCCTCGTTGCCCCTGGCAGGCAGCGACTCGCCTATGTCCTGGGCGGATGGGCCCGAGCTCTCATCGTCCGAAGGTGGGAGCCACCCTTCCGCCACTTGGAATAGCTGCAACGAATATAGAACGGAATCAGAATTACCGCGACTGCATAAACTGCGACTGCGAGCAAGGTAGAGTAATTACCGTTGGAGCCGGACGCTTCGCGGTGTAGGGGCGACCCCAGCCTGCGCATCCAGGTACACCGCCTAGGTAATCTTCTTCAACGCTGGGAGATAATCCTCCACCTTCCACTCGTCGAGGCAGGCCTTCGTCGAGTCTCCCCGGCCCGTGTACTGGTACATGTAGTGGTCGCGCTGGGCGAGTGGAACATGCCGCCGCCCAAGCCAGCAATTGTACAAGTTTATCGTCTGAAGGCCCTTCTTTTTCAGACCACGGATGGTCTGGAGCATCTCGTCAACGACCATCCGCTGGTCGTCGGGGAGCTTGCCAACTTGGAGATGGCGCGGCTCGGAACGATTAGCGGAGTACCGCGGGATCGCCACCTCGCCCTCCGGGGTCGCCTCGGCCACGTAGAACCACGACTTCTTCCAGTCGCTCGCTGCCTTGGCGGGTAGCATCAGATCAAAGAAAGAAGCTTTGGACTTGAGCTGGAACGTCAAGCCGCCCGCGGCTAGCATTGGGCCGCCTGCCTCCTCGCGGCTGATCCGTCCGTGGAACAGATCTTGCCACAAGGGAAAGTAGGGCCGGCAGCCCAACTAGCATTCGCAGAACGCCACGAAGATGGCGAGCTGCTCGATGCTGTGGGGACCCAGATCTGAAGGCTGGATCCCGTAGTAGGCGCAGAAGCGCCGGAAGAACAGGGACGTAGGAAACCCTAGCCCCCGCTCGAGATGACTGGTGAAACAGACGAATTCCCTCTCTCGCGGGTTTGGGGTCGTTTCTCCGGCTGTGGGGATACGCCAACAACCGGCTCGCAGGATCCCGGCCTCCTCGAAAGAGGCCAGCTGCGCCCTCGTGCACTTGGATCTGCCCCACGGCTCGGTGGAAAGGGCCATGGCCGAGAGATTGGTTGGAGATCGGAGGATTTCGGGTCGGCTGGATCGCGGTGCGAAGGAAGGAAAATGCGCACACTCGGAAGAAGTGGTGAGGAGTTGGCTCTACGATTGCCTGCCATTCCTCTTATATAGCGGGTGTTACCCGCCAAATCAGGGAGCCGTTACCACGCGGTGATTACGCCGAAAGTTACCGTTGGATTACCCCAACGGCTAGTTTGACCACGCCTGACGGTCCAACTACGGCCATTCGGCTCGCCGACCCAATCACTAAGACAGTGTTTTCGCCGATCCGACTCGCCGAAGCTGCGACCTGGATCATTGGTTGTCTCCTTTATACAGGAGCCCGCCGACGATTCGACTGGATGCCTACTCTGAAGCCGTATACTCTGACTGCCAGCAGCCACCTACGCCTAATCGACGACGGCCTCGGGGACTACTGATGGGGATATGCCTACCGGGGTATACCCAGCAGGACGTTTCCGACTGGCCCAAGACCCAGCGAGTGGGCCTGCAGAACGGCGAGTGGATCGAAGCCCACCAAGGAACCGAGTGACTGGAAGCTGAAGGCCCAGGCGAGTAGATAGGCCCAGTCGGGTTAGGTTAAACGACTACCGAAGCTTTAACCGAATCGGTTGAGATATGTAAACCCTAGGGGAGGTGAGCCTATATAAACCTCCCTATAGGGTGAGTAGAGACACGTTCCCAGATACACCCAAGTGACTCGCTGCCTAGCCGCCGAGCTCGCCCATTGTAACACCGTGATAATACAATCTAGCAGGAGTAGGTCTTTACCCTCCGGGGGGCCGAACCTGGGTAAAACCCTGTGTCTTTGCCCTCATCTCGCACCGCAGATGGCTGGCCGCCCTTGCCCCTCGTTCTACTACTCGCTGCCAATTGCAGCATCTGCCGTGACCATTCCCACGACAATCGCACCTATTGCACCTCTACCCCCCATCATCGAGGAAGTCCTGGCACCCTCCGACTCTGTGATTGACGCGCTTTACGCCGACTGTAGTGCAGACTCAGAGGAGATAGATTTCAGTCCAGAGGAACTAGACTCCGCCATGCAGGAGATGGAGGAGGAGTACACGCGTGACGAGCAAGACAACAATGTCGTAATGTATCGAGAGGTGTTCGTCACCATTGGGATGGCGATGGATGAAGATCAACCCGGACGAGCTCCGCCTACAGCGCTGGAGAAGGGGAAGGGCCACTTATTGTTGCTGACGATGCTCGCGCAAAGGTGATGCCTCCTCCTCCTCCTCATAATCCAGTGCAGCAGCCGCAGGAACTCGGCACCGGCCCGAGCAACAACAACACCACAAACTTGCCGCCTCTGGCATCTACATCGGCTGCTGCCCAAGTTACTCCAGCTGATAGAGTGATGTACGGCAATCTCCTCGTTGAGCCACTGACCGTAGCTCATATCTGGAACGTGACTCATCTTGACAAGAAGCGCCAGCAACTGCTGGAGGAAGCGCAGGCCATCGCGGAGCAAGGTGCTAAGCTAGATCAAGATCTGGTCAACGCGTAGAAGTCCATAAAGAAAGCTAGAGAAACGGAGGCCGAGTACAAGACTCTACTGCAGCAGCAGAAGGCCAAGAAAGCTCCGGCTCGCGTCATCAACGATCCTGGTGTACGGCGAAACCTAGGATGGGCTCCCACGAAGCCGGCACAGGCCAAGCCATACATTGACAGTGAAGGCAAACAGGTGATGCCCACTCCACTCCTCAACCTCACCATCGCCAAGACCCTTCTGGAGCAGGATAGATCGCCCGAGGTAGTGGAACAGGTCTATGACCTAGTGGCCAAGGCGGTGAAACAGCAGGAAAAGGCCACCTCTCAGAGGCTGGAGTCTGACCCAGCGTTTTGCCGATCTAGCCAACACAAGCCGCCAAGGGATAGATCTCCTCTTGATGTCGGTTCGCAGACGGGTTCATCAGAACGAAGACGGAGGGATGCGCGCAACAGGAAGGATGCTATCCCCATATCCTCTGACCACGGAGAAAAGGCCCGACCTCGTCGCCCATCGCCACCGCCCCGATCCCCCGACATCGCGAAGACCCCAAGGCTCACCATCGTACGGATATGCCCCCGCCAAGGCAGTGCGGCATCATCATCCGCGACAACGCGGAGCAGACCCGTCATGACGGAGAGTGCAACCAAGGACACAAGAGCAGGTCCCGCCATGACCCTCCGCGTCCGGCAAGCAATCGTGACAAGCGTGAGGCGTCGCAGGAGGGTAATATCAAGAAGGCTAACCCACCGCCACCTTCGCCTCTGTCGCCACCTAGCAGTCACCATGGCGGAGGGGGGCCCGCGTTGTTCACGCAGGCCATCCCCTGTTGACAAGAAGAAGAAAAACCCGGAGCCATACGACGCTCGTTCGCGGATTGATAAGATCCACGAGGCCCGGGAAGGACCATACCTGGGATCACGTTGCTTTGGACCTGCGATACGGTCCGCAACTTACCCCAAAGGTTTCCGGATTGACAAGACCATCAAGCCCTATGACGGCACCGCCAAGCCAGCCACATGGTTGCAGGACTACGACAACGCGGTGGAGATTGCCGGAGGTAACCCCAATGTTGCCGTCAAGTACCTCCCTTTGATGTTGGCGGGCACGGCCCGTCAATGGATTGATGACTTGCCGGAGAAATCCATCTGCAATTGGTTGGACATGCAAGAAGCGTTCACCAAGAACTTCGAGGTTACGTATAAGCGTCCCTGCACTGTTGGCAATCTACAGCGGTGCGTGCAAGAGAAAGACGAGACATCTCGTGCCTACCTCTCCCGCTGGCTGGATATGAAAAATTCCTGCGCAGGAGTACACGCTCAGACTACCATGGTCGCCTTCATCGATGGGTTGGAAAGGGGCACGTTGCTCCGACATAAGCTAAAGCGCTTGCAGGAAAATCACCAGCTTGACTTGAACCAGATGATTCAGTTGGCTAGTGAGTTCGTAGCTGCCGACGATGATGCTCGCGACTCTCTACTGACAACGGTCGTTCCAACTCAAGGTCGGAGGAACAGCAGCACAAAGCGGAAAACCGCTCCAGAAGAAAAGCAATCTCCCGACATGGTCACCATGACCTTTGCAGGACGAGGTGATGGTGGACAACGTGGCCGAGGACGGGGAGCTGGTCGTGGGCAGCAGCGAGGAAGTGAAACTACCTCGGCACCACTCCGTGTTCCCCAAACCTACGAAGAGTACCGCGATATGTCGTGCCTCGTACACCTCGATGTCAACGTCAAAGACACCCATACCAATCGACACTGCAAGTTCGTTAACGACCTCAAGGAAGACCCGGAGTCCGGCTACAAGCAAAGTCGAAAGAACAAACCGCGAGGAAAGGGCAAGGGGAAGAAGAAGGAGGAGGAGTCCAAGGATTCAAGTGATATGGATGAGGATGTTGACCCCAAGCACGCCGCCAAAAGCGACGACAAGGGCAAGAACCCCTTCGTGAAGAAGGCGCCAGTGTACCAATCTTTCCTTGGCGCCCCCACCGTCCGACAACAGAAGACCTCTTTAAGGATACTGATGGCTACTCTACCCACAGTTCCCCAGTACTTGCGCTGGTCGGAGGTTCCAATTACTTGGGACAGGACGGATCACCCAGACCTTATTCCTACAGAGAACCAATACGCCATGGTCATCAACCCCTTGATTGACAACGTGGAGTTCACCAAGTGTATGGTGGATAGTGGAAGCAGCATCAACATCATGTACTTGGATATAGTGCAGAAGATGAACTTGACGGAGGCAAACCTAAGGCGGGCCAACACCATCTTCCACGGCGTAGTTCCTGGTCGGGAGGCTCGGTCCCTTGGGTGCATCACACTTTAGGTTGCCTTTGGCGATGTTAATAATTACCGCCAAGAGCGCATGACCTTTGAGGTAGTCCCCTTCAAGAGCGTGTACCACGTCATATTCGGCCGCGACATATTCCACACCTTCATGGCCAAGCCATTCTTTGTCTACAACAAACTCAAGATACCCGGACCAAACGGTGTCATCACCGTATCCGGAAGCTTTACCAAGGCAAGGGACTGTGAGATTAATGAAGCAGCCTTCGCGGAAGCTGTCCTCTATAGCGAAGAATTCAAAAAGATCTAGAGCAATGTCGATGACTCAGAGATGCCTGCGTCGAAGAAGAAGATCTCCCACTCCGCTCCTGCGTTCAAGGCCGCCATCAAGACCAAGCCGGTGGAACTTGTGGTAGGCGATGCCTCCAAGACCACCGCCATTGGGACGAACCTGGATCCCAAATAACAAAGCGCGCTCGTCGAGTTCCTCCGTGAGAATAGGGACATCTTTGCCTGGCAACCTGCCGACATGAAAGGTGTACCTAGGGAACTTGCCAAGCACAGCTTAAACATTGATCCAAAATGCAAACCAGTGAAACAACCTCTACGACGCTTCGGAGACGAGAAGAGACGCGCCATTGGCAAAGTGATAGCTAGGTTACTTAAGGCTAGATTTATTCGAGAAGTCCTTCACACCCTATGGGTGGCCAATCCTGTACTTGTCACCAAAAAGGGAACCAAAGAATTAAGAATGTGTGTTGATTACACCAGCTTGAACAAAGCATGTCCCAAAGATCCGTTTGCTTTGCCTCGCATTGACCAAGTCATTGACTCGACGGCTGGCTCGGAACTTTTGTGTTTTCTCGATGCATACTCAGGATGCCACCAGATCAAGATGAGGAAGTCGGACCAATTGACCACTTCGTTCACTACCCCATACGGCATGTTTTGCTATGTTACGATGCCCTTTGGGCTAAAAAATGCGGGTGCTACGTACCAGCGGACAATGCAACGTTGCCTTCACGACCAAATTGGTCGGAACATTCACGCCTATGTGGACGACATAGCGGTGATGTCTAAAAATTCAAATGACTTAATCTCCGACTTAAAAGAAACCTTTGATAATCTCCGGAAATACCACATGATGCTTAACCCTAAGAAGTGCGTCTTCGGGGTTCCAGCCGGCAAATTGTTGGGCTTCATCGTTTCCCAGCGTGGAATCGAGGTCAACCCGGAGAAAATCAAGGCCATCTTAAACATAAACCGGTGACATGCCTAAAAGACATTCAACGACTAACAGGTTGTGTTGCAGCAGTTAGTCGGTTCGTCAGCCGACTTGGAGAGAAGGCCCTGCCGTTGTACAAGTTGCTGAAGAAGGTGGACAAATTCACGTGGACGGATGAAGCAGATGCAGCATTGAAGCAGCTCAAGGAGATTCTTTCCTCTACGCCCATCCTTGCAGCACCCGAGCCTGGAGAGCCCCTGTTAATCTACATGGCGGCAACCAACCAGGTAATCAGCATCGTCGTCGTGGTAGAGCGGAAGGAACCAGGCTACAAGCATGGAGTTCAACGACCAGTTTACTATGTAAGAGAGGTCTTGACAGAGTCCAAGCAGCGTTACCCGCACTACCATAAGATAGCTTATGTAGTATTCCTTGCTTCTCGGAAGCTGAGGCACTACTTTCAGGAGCACCCAATCACAGTGGTGAGCAAAACTCCACTGTCCGACATTATAAACAACAGCGACGCTACAGGAAGGGTCTCGAAGTGGGGCATTGAACTTGCCGCCTTCGTGATCACCTACAAGAGACGCGACGCTATCAAGTCACAAGCCTTGGCGGATTTTATTGCGGATTGGACGGAGATGTTAGATGCTACTCCGTTGCCGGAAACAGAGTATTGGGTGATGCACTTTGACGGATCAAATCTACTCAACGGCTCGGGGGCTGGTGTATTGCTACATTCACCAACTGGCGACAAGCTACACTACGTTCTGCAAATCCACTTCGAGGCTACGAACAACATGGCGGAGTATGAAACACTCATTCACAGACTACGCGTACCCAATGATATTGGCATCAAGCGCATAGTTTGCTGTGGAGAATCTGACTTGGTTGCCCAGCAGGTGGCTGGCACCTGGAATGCGCGGAACCCTATGATGGCATATCGAGACGAAGTGGACGAGATAGCCAAGAGCTTCTTGGGCTACGAAGTCAAGTATGTACCTAGGGAGAAAAACGAGGTGGCTGATCTGCTATCTAAGCTCGGATCATGATGCAAACGAATTCCGCCCAGAGTTTTCCTAGAGCATCTACGAACACCATCTGTGAAGGGAGCCGACATCGACAACCCGGATAGAGCTAACTCTTTCGTCCATATGGTGGCAAAAGTCCCTCTGGATTGGACAAAACCGTTCATGGAATATCTCGAACACGGAACTTTGCCCGACGACAAGGTCGAAAGACGGCAAATAGTATGATGAGCAAAGGGTTGTACCATAATCAATGGACAACTCTACAAAAGGAGCACTACTGGTGTATGCCTAAAGTGTGTTTCCCAGCTAGAAGGTATTGAAATCCTACGTGAAATCCATCTCGGAGATTGCGGGCATCACGCCGCTCCTCGATCGTTGGTCACGAAAGCTTTCCGGCAAGGATTCTACTGGCTGAACGCGAAGGCGGACGCCGACAAGCTGGTTGAGACATGCATGGCTGTCCGACAACCACATGTTCCCGCTGAAGAATTGCGAACAATACCAATAACTTGGTCGTTTGCAGTCTGG
This sequence comes from Avena sativa, assembly GCA_916181665.1. Lineage (NCBI taxonomy): Eukaryota > Viridiplantae > Streptophyta > Magnoliopsida > Poales > Poaceae > Avena > Avena sativa. The sequence continues at coordinate 342,937,921 of OV702280.1, read as the reverse complement.
GGGCTAGACATGGTGGGACCGTTGCAAACGACACCATGAGGGTTTACGCATCTACTAGTGGCAGTTGATAAATTCACTAAATGGATAGAAGCAAAAACCCATTAGAAAGCTTGATGGGGCAACTGCCCTCAGGTTTTTCCGGGATCTAGTGGTGAGATTTGGTCTCCCACATAGCATTATCACCGACAACGACAGCAACTTGTCACTCGGAGAAGTGGAGGCTTATTGTTGGGAGAAGGGCATCCGACTTGACCTTGCATCAGTGGCACATCCACAATCCAACGGTCAGGTCGAGCAAGCTAATGGATTAATTCTGCAGGGAATCAAGCCACGTCTTGAGGCACCGCTACATAGAGCAGCTGGAGCCTGGGCGGAAGAATTGCCATCTGTGTTGTGGAGTTTACGAACTACACCCAACAGATCCACCGACTACACCCCTTATTTCATGGTATATGGAGCAGAAGCCATCCTACATTCCGACATACTTCACGATGCGCCAAGGGTTGCCGCCTACGACGAAGATGACGCTGAAGAATCTAGACGCCTAGATGTGGACCTTCTCGAGGAGGAGCGCGTTTTGGCATGCCAAAGATCCATCATCTACCAGCAGAAGCTACGCAGCTACCATAGTCATCGCGTTCGGCATCGCTCGTTTAAAGAGGGGGATTTGGTGCTCCGACTTAAGCAGAAGAAGTCACACAAATTATCCCCGCCATGGGAAGGACCATTCATCATAAGCAAGGCGCTACTCAATGGGTCTTACTACCTCGTTGACAATCGTGAACTGAAGGATAGACCCAACGAGTATCATAAGCGTAAGTGACGTGACCTGGATGATGACTACCCGGAGCTTGATCGGCCATGAAACATAGCACAGCTACGTACTTTTTACACTTAGCATTTTTTATCTAATTGTGTACCTCTTATATGATCAATGAAATAAAGCTCTCTGGTTCACTCATATTTCTGAGTCTTTTACCTCCTTTAGTGTTCATTTTTGGATCATATAAAACCTTTATGCACAAGCTTTGCAATTGCACTTGTGAAAATTCCGCCTACAGGCGTTAGCTTAAGTTTTCTGTCTACACATTCTTTGTCGTTTTTATGTGGATTCTGGAGTAGTGACTTTCGGCACTTATTGTCGGCGATTTTGTGTTTAGGTTATTAATGGTGCCATTGGGCATCATCGCCTGAGCGCATGGTTCCGACAACGAGTCTTCCGACTCACGAAAATTCAAGCATAAGAACCAAAGTAATGGATAAGCCAACACTTGCTTAAAAAAATATATACATGCTGGAACTAGTTCTTAAGTAGCAGGACATACATCATTGTTTTCTGCCTTAAGTTAATACATAGTTTTTTCCGCATACGCATCAAAGATGAAACAAATATTACAAGTTTTTTTTCATTCCTTTGGCGCAGGCGACTTGGAAGCAACGTCATCGGCAGCAGGAGAATCACCCTCGAAGTCGGCAGTGTGAAGAGACTCGGAGGAGCTTTGGTTGCCGCCATCGATGGTATTCATCGGCATGAAGACGTTGACATCGACTAACTCGGCAACTCTGGTGTCATAACCTGCGAGTGACAACAAGATGGACTCATGGTTTATCTCCTTGCCATCGTCATCTACGTCGGGAATGCCAGAGGTTACCGTGTCGATGTCGGCATCTTCGTAGTGTGCCTTTACCATGGACAGCGCCATCCTTGCATCGGCCCGTGCACATGAAGCTTTCCAGCTTGTGATACGCTCGGGGGATCGGTGCAGGATCTTCGAGAACTTCGCCACAAAGTCCGATGCCTTGATGTTGATCTGGAGGGGCTTGGCAATCTCTTTGGCTTGCGTGATGGCGGTGTTGATGAAGTTTTCGGCAAGAACCATGCATTCCTTTGCTGGAGGAGGCGACCGGGTTAAACCCATATGAGCTGCAAATTCCGACAAGGATCACATGAGTTCAAAAATTCAAAGTATCCAGCTTATAGAAATCCAAGACGGAGAATAACTTACTGAAGATGCTAGCCTTAGCTTGCCAGAGGGTATCCGCCATCGAGTCCCGTTCTTGTCGGAGGAGTTTGTACACTTAATGATGGCGTTGATTTTGCTCATCAGCAGCTTTCTTCTGCTCTTTCAAGATAGCGATTTCCTCCTTCAAGCGGTCCATCTCCTCGGTGGCGGAGTCCTGCAAGGCTTTCATTGACTCCTCATGCATTTTCAGCATGTCCTTCCTCTCCTGCTTAAGGATATTGTTCTCGCTATCCAGCTCTTGAATGTGCTTGGATTGCTCGACAATGTCCTTAGCCTTGGCAATGGTTTCTGCAAGTCGGAGAAAGCAAAGTACACAGTGAGTACTCGGAGAATACACAAGTTTAAGTCGGAATACAGAAAAGAAAGGAAAAACAGACGCTTGCTCTTGATGATCTGTTCCTTCAAGACGACAGTTTTACCCTTTTTGGCTTCCAAATCCGCGCGCATCTTCTGGTACTTGTCGTTGGCCATGCCCCTCCAAGCATTCTCGTTCTGTGGAAAAAAGAACAATTAAATGTTGTTTGTCTACTTGGAGCATCTAGACGGAAAATTTCCACCTAGACGCTCGGGGGATACAGCGAGAGTTTTTAACTTAGCAATATGCTTAGTCTTTCTTTAAGCATCTAGTCGGAACTAATTCAGTTTTTGATTAGAATCTTGGGGGCTACAGTATAAAGTTTTTAACTCGGATGTATGCTTATCTTTTCTTTAAGCATCTAGTCGGAACTAATTCAGTTACAACTAGAGGCTTGGGGGGCTACAGTATTGAAATTTATAAACACTATGTATGCTACTCTTAAAGGATCTAGTTGGAATAATTCATTCCACCTATATGCTTGGGGGCTACAGTGAGAAGTTTTCTACTTTAGTCACTCTTAGAGCATTCAGACGCAAAGACCTATGGTTTTCCGTCTAAATCCTCGGGGGCTACAGTGGGATACTCATATGAAATAAAAGGAACATAAAACTTACAAGTGCAATGATCTTGAGGTTGGTAGCACTCTCGGCCAGCAGCTTGCCAAAGGATATACTGTTTCCTTGCATGACCTCTGCTTGTCGGAGGAGCTCCTCTAGACCGCACGTCGGAGATGTCGGTGCCGCACCAGGAACCAGAGCAGTGCTACCCGGTGTAAGTACCGGATAGACTATCTTAGGATACTCTATGGTTTTCTTGGGCGCGAGGGCACCGCCTTCGGCAGAAGTACCAGCTTCCACCACCGCCATACCGCTACCGATGGCATCCTTGTCCGGAGCTTCAGCCATTTGGTGTGCGGCACTCTCCTGTGTTGCCTGCTCGCCGACGACAGCAATCTCGGTAGAAGCACCTGAGTCCACTTCCACGGCGGAAGGGCCAGATGCTTCCTTAGCTTGTGAGCTTGTCGGCGCGGATGAGGGCTTACGATGGGAGTGACAGGGGCGATGGCGGGAGATGCGTCGCGATGCAGCATATCCTTGATGGTTCTAGAAGCCCCCGATGTTTTGGAGGTCTTTTTAAAGCTGGTCGTGGCTTTCTTCCTGAAACGTGCAAAATGCATAAGTACGAGAATAAGACAGACAAATAGACAATGTCGGAGAGAAAGAAGCTTACACAAGTGGGGGTGCTTTGGCAAAGGGGATCCCTGTAGTATTTCTTTTCTCTGCCTCCAGGGCGGCGGTAGTCTTTTTGGAGGCTCCACCCTCCGTCTTCTTCTTCTTCTTGCCTCCGTCAGCAGCGTCAGAGGTGGAGCTCTTCCGCTTTCGCGACAACGGAACATCGTCGTCGAACATGATCGTGACTTCCTTCATCTTCGGATCATAGATTAACAGCCATGCTATCCTCCTCTAGATCGCTAAGCTATTAAGTGAGAATTCACCGTGTTAGATGAGATGGAAATGGCTAGACGGAAGAACTGGAGTATATGTCATACACGGAAGATATGCAGTTACCTTTGGGCACTTGCTCTCTACGAACATGTCATAGGTGATGGTGAAGCCACGCTTCTTGTCCTTCACCTTGACGATGTCCTTGAGGCGAAGCTTGATGGAGTCGCTCGAGAAGTTGTCAACGGAGATGCGGAGGCTATCCCTTCTATCGTTGGTATACTCGTGCATCAGCTTCGTGCAGTGCTGCAGAGGCTGGATTCTCCTGATGAACCAGCACATGGCTAGGTCCAAGCCGGTCAAACCCGTCTCTACGAACCATTCTATCCACCTTATTGCGCGGGAAGCTTCGATGTCGGAGGTAAGGGAGGCCTGGGATCTCCATGTCGAGGCTTCGGCGGCGGCTCCATCGACGAAGTCCGGGTACGTTACTTCTCGGTTAGCCAGAGGGATATCTTGACCATAGAAGTAAGTACGCTGCCAGTTCTTACAAGACTCGTGACCGACGATGTCAGGGAACCGTCGGCCAGGACGGATCTTGAAGCTAATGGTGCCGCAATTTCTAAGTTCATCCTTGCTGGCCCCGGCTTCGCGCTTGACGGTGAAGAAATACACAAAGAGATCTAGCCTAGGCCTAATCCCTAGGTAACCCTCGCAAAGCGCCGTGTAATTGCTAAGCGCTAGGATACTGTTGGGAGAAAGGTTTTGGGGTTGTACTCGGTAGTGGTTCAAGACGGCAAGGAAGAAGTTAGAGATGGGCAGGGAAATGCTGCGTACCAATTGTGCTTTGGGGTACACCTTTTCTCCGGCTTAGGGAGAAGGTGTGACCTCGCCGACCGGCATCGCCCTCCAGGCGAGCCCCTCCGTCGCAGGGAGGTAGCCTTCAACGATCAGCTCCTTGATGTCGCGGTCCGTTATGTCCGAATCGCGGCAATCGCCTTTGTGGGAATCATTGTCCTCCTCCAGCAGCTCCAGCGCCGCTAGAATGTGGTCACCGCCGGTGGTCTCGACCACCGCAGAGACGGGGATGACCATACCCTCTGGGGGCACGACGACGGAGCTTGTCGGCTTCGCCGCGGCTTCGCCCGACGCTGCCATCGAGGGAGAAGAGCTGCTGCTGGTCATTGTGCGTGTTTGGAGGAGACTGACGAGATTGGGAGTTAGGGTTTTTCGCGGGTTGCGCGGAGAGCTCGAGGGGGCGCTCGCTGGAGGAAGAAGATGATGTGAGGAGAGAATGAGGTGAAAAGTAAATATTTTCACCGCGGTTACTATTTATGATCTCCAGCATCGAGATTCGTGCAGCTTGATCGGACGGTTGCCGCGTAGACAACGTGTGTGCGGACGTGCGCGGAAATTTCGCCACGTCCCAACCGTCACCTCCAACGGTTCGTATCGCTCGCGCGGGAAAAGTGGACATGATTGCGTTCTCTGCATGTGTGAGTTACGAGGCGTCGCTGGCCTATGTCTGCGTCACCCTAGCTGTCATAGGCAGATGAGCCATCACATCAGAAGATTCCGGCATGGACAGATCCAGTCTGGCTATGGAAGAGTACGATGGAAGATTCAGTAATTATCTGACTTACAAATTAAAGACGGAGAAAACCTTGCAGGGTTCTTTGGGAGGACTACAAGATAATGCTTGACGATTTGCCGACATCCATCTAGACGGAGCATTCCACATGAAGAGGCAATACGGCGCAAGATCTCGGAGTTCTCCGGGGGCTACTGTTGGGGATATGCTATATGGGTATCCTCATAGCATGTCCTCTATCCGGATAACCAGGGTGGCCCACAGTTGGTAGCAAGGCCCATGGCCTGCTGGGCGGCCCAGTTATATGGATCCAGAAGGGAGGCCCATGCCGGATAAAGGAAGGCTACGGTGGAGTCACCGACGTACCCGAAGCCTTGGAGTATAAGACACACAAGACTAGTAATAGATGGTGTAGGAATCTATAACCTGTCCGGCTAGGACTTTTCCCTGTAACCCTAGGACCTGGCGAGTATATAAGTCGGGCCTATGGGAGCCTTTGGGGCACAATCATAGACGACCAAGTAGCGATTAAAACACACCTCGCACAGCGAACCTATCTTTGTAACTCGGCATATTGCCATTATAGTGATTTATAGCAGGAGTAGGATTCCGCCACCATTATGGGTACTGAACCTGGGTAAGCCGTGTTACCTCATACCCGTCAACCGTCCGCCTTCGCCCACGTCTCTAAACACGCACTGTGAGGACCCCTCCATGGCATAATCGTCGGCAATACCACGACAACTGGCTTGTCCTTTGCTAAGAAAGGATTGGGCCACTTGCTTTGTTTGTTCGTTACTTCTGTTACTTGATCTTTGTTTTATTTCCTTGTCAGAAAACCACTAAAAATCCGTTTGCGAAGTATTGACAGGGATTTCCTGCTCCACACCACTATTCAGCACCTTCTGCTCCTTGTTGGGATCGACACTCCTATTTATCAAAAGTACTACGATACACCCCCTATACTTGTGGGTCATCAAGACTATTTTCTAGCGTTGTTGTCGGGGAGTGAAGCGCTATTGAAGAGTGGAACTGGAAAGGGAAACTTTCACTGCAAGTATTGCTTTTGTTACTGCTTGTTACTTTGTTTCCAATATGGATAACCCACTTGGTTTTCTGTTTGGGAAAACTACTACCACTGCTAGGGTAGTAGATGAACCACCACCTATTGAGATAGATCCTTTTAATATACCTACAAGTATTGTTAATCGTGTTATGGATAATTATTATTTTGGGGATGGAACTGTGCATCCTGGTGATCACTTTCTTTTTATCCATGAATTATGCGGTTTTTTAAGTGTGCAGGTATCACAACTAAACAGGTGAAGAATAAGTTACTCTCCATATCCTTGAAAGGGAGAGCTGAAGAATGGTATAAGCTGCTGAAGAATGGACAATCCATGGAATGGGAGGAGATGTCATCTCTCTTTTACTCTAAATTTTATCCTCCCAGTGAGATTTATAAGGATAGAAATCTTATATATAACTTTTGGCCTCTTGATGGAGAGAGTACAACTCAATCTTGGGGGAGATTGAAGTTACTAATGCTTAAATGTCCTATTCATGAACTCCCTAACAATATTATTCTCAATAACTTTTATGCTAGGTTTTCTCTTCATGATAAAGATTTACTAGATGCTTCTTGTGCTGGATCATTCACACGTATGAAGGAAGAAGCTAAATGGGATTTACTAGACCGTATTCAAGAGAACACTGAAGCTTGGGAGAATGACAAAGGAAGAAAGTCAGGTATAAACTATGATTATGAATGCATTAAATCCTTTATGGGAACTAATAGCTTCCGTGATATTAGAAATGAGTTTGGTCTTGATTCCCAGAGTATTGCCAGCTATTTTAAGGCATTTGCCTCTTACATTGAAATTTCCAAGAAGAAGTGGAATAAGTACCATGCTCCATATAAAGATGTTGTTAGTCATGCTCCTGTTAGAAGTACTCAAGTTTGTACTACTAATCATATTGTGCTTGAACCCCATGTTGATAAAATGCCTTTCCCAGCTAAGGTAAAGGAGTATTCTATGATTATTAGTGCAAATAAAAAAGGTACAATGAAAATTGTGGAGCCTGGTAAGCATTTGAGTGATGAACCTGTGGTAGCTATTGTGAAAGACACTGTCACTAGAAATATAGAGGATGAGCACATTGTCTTCTGTGAAGACGCTTCTAATATTATCTCTCATCCTGGTAAGGTTAGAAAAGCTAGTGTCCCTGTGCTTTCTGTTAAAATTGGTGAACATTGCTACTATGGTTTATGTGATATTGGTGCTAGTTCTAGTGTTATTCCTTATGAGTTTTACAAGGAAATTATGCATGAGATTGGTCCTTGTGAGCTTGAGGACATTGATGTGGTCATTCACCTTGCTAACAAGGAGACCATTTGCCCCATTGGCATTGTAAGATATGTGGAGGTTCTCTGTGTTAATATTAAGTATCCTGCTGATTTTCTAGTGCTTAATTCAGCAACTAGCAAAACTTGTCTTATCATTTTTGGTAGACCTTTCTTGAATACTTGTGGATCTATTATTGATTGTAAGAAGGAAAAAGTTTTAACTAAGTTTGATGGAGATTCTTATGAGTTTAACTTTTCCAAATTTGCTAAAGCTCCTTATGAAAATAGCTTGCCTAATAAAGATTTTAGGATGGAACAACTTGCTTCTATTGATCCAGTCTATGACCTTGGACCTCTTTTTGATGACTGCAAGTATGCTTATTCTAATGATAAAGTTTTTTCCAGTGATAGTTATATTGTCAACTTTATTCAGAGTGTTACGGAAAGTTATTATGAGAGAGGGAAACATGGTTTTATGCATCTCAATGATGTTAAGTTTCCCCGTTTTATGTTGAAAGCTTTAAAGTTACATATGTTTTGTCTTCCTATGCTTGTGACCTTTTGTTTCAACAATTCATTTTCTCATGATACCCCCATGCATAGGAAGTGGTTTAGACTCAAGTGTGTTGTTTATTTGCTTCTTGATGCTCTTTTTCACTCCAGATACATATATCCTATGTGAGCATCTTTGGAAGTTTCAAGCCTAACTTAAAGGCATTAAAGAAAAGTACTTCTTGCGAGATAACCCAAGATTTTTGTCGAGTCTTGGAAGTTATTACCTCAATAATAACCGCTCCTTATCCTTTTGTTTTGGTTTTTGGGTTAAGTTCAACTACTTTTGTGAAGTATAGGAGTTGTGAAAAGTGGCTGCCCTGGGACAGATTATTGTGCTATATTGTAAAAATTCGTGAGGAAGCTCAGTACTTCGGATTGAGCTGCATTTTTCTGAGCTTGTTCTCCAGGTTGTTACCCAATTTTCAGTTCTGCACTTTTTTATTTGAGTAATAGAAGGTCGTCAAAAAAATCAATCTTTACCTGCTGGTCTGTTTTGATAGATTTCTTCCATCCTTTGCATTAGCCTCTTATAGAAGCTTTTGTTTTGATGGGTTTTCAGTTTAAGTGTGATATTAAAGGTTATTGTTTTCGCTTATACTAATGTTGTCATTGAGTTTGTGCAAAAAATTTGTATGAAGGAAATTCTCGGGAGAAAGAGAGAAGGAATCTGCAGAGTTCGTCTTTGAATAGGTAAAAGTGGTGAAAACAGAAGGTTCGTGGAACCCCAATATTTTTATATTTTTGATGTTTTTAATACATAAGGGAAGTTACGAGACGAAACTGAAGAGGAAACGAAGAACGGGGTGGACAAACCCACCCCAGGCGCGGGCCCCTGCCTGGCCACGCCTGAGGGGGGTGTTCCCCCCTCGAACTCCATCTCCGCCTCATTTCCATGTCAAAATCTTCCTTATGCATTGAAAATTCGTAATATATAACCCCCCGGATCCCCTGAGGTTCGTGCTTCGTGTTTTTGTTTCGATCTATTTCTGTCAGGAAATCTTCTCAAGTTTAGAGCACCATGGCCTCCGCCGACGACAAAGGAAAGAAGCCTGAGGAAGAAGAACCTAAAGTCCCCAAGGAGGAGGAGACTTCAGTTGGATATGAAGGTGACATGGAGGAGGACAATAATACGGACACCCGCTCTACCGTCGCAAGCATTGGTTTGGTGGCACGGCCTACCAAGCTTAAGAGGACAGCACAGATGTCTACAGGAGGGAAACCTCCACGTCTCTTCTACAATCCATAGTCATCTCGTCCACGTATCAAGAGACCCTTCCATACACTTATACGTGAATATCAATATCAACATGTGCCCCAAGGGAATTTTCCCTCGGTTTGTGATATGCGTCGTTCTAACAATGCAGAGAAGGATCATGCTAAGGATGAAGAGTGGGGAAAGAATAACAAAAACTAGGATTCTTGGACTGACATGATCATGAACCGTATAGAGCAAAACTCGGAGCTAATCCGTACTCTTACTTTTGAGTTCGAGGAGTTGAAGAAACTTATTGAGGAGCTTATCAAGAGAACACCACCACCACCGAAGGAGTAATTCGTCATCAGGTTTGGCATCCCCTTAGCTTGTTCCAAGCTTGGGGGAGTGTCGCGGTATCACCACCATTATCTTTTATCTTTTACCTTTTTAATGTATTCATATCTGTGGTAGAGAGGTTATCTTATAGTTTGGTTTGCATGTGTAAGTATCTCTCCTCTAGTTGATTATCTATGTATCCCTTGGTGTGAGTGCCTTTATTGGATTATTAGTAAGAAATCTCATCTTTTACTTTCTGCACTTCTTATTTTTAGTTTGCAATATCCATTATATGATGTATCTTGTTGTTTAGAATTGGCACCACTTTGGGAGCATCAAGTGGATCTAAATTGGTTTTGGCAAACCGAGTTCTGGTCAGTGGCATTAGTTTGAAAGAAAAAGAAAAAAAGAAAAAGCTTACAGGTATTTGGTATCATTTGTTTTCTTTCTTGTTGGCTCATAAGCATAGTATTCTTTATTTAAGATCTTTTACATCTTCAAGGAAGATTGCATGTTTGGCTTTATTACTTGTATGTTTGCTTGTTTCTTTCAACTCTCTTGCCTGCTACCCAGCCTTGCTAGCCAAAAACCTGTTTTGAGAAGGCATACTTATCATGTTTGCAAATCCCTTTGAACCAAACTTTTGCCACTTGTGTCCACCATATCTACCTAGTAGCTTTTGCTATTCCAAGCAAATTCTCAAGCTTCATCTACCTTCCAAATTAAAAAGTATTTTTTCATGAGAAAACTAGTTAGTAAAGCTCTCACGAACTTGATGGCACACCTTATTTACTTGCCCCTAATAGACTTGAACCATTGTGAACATCGAAGTTGTATATGCTTGCATCTATACGTTGGAATTAGCAGAACCGTGCTGTCACGGGGAACGTTTTCAACATTGCACTTGTACTCTGTACATAGTTGATATCGTGCTCTTTTGTCTATGGATGTCAACGGTGTGAAATAAAGAGGGAACTTGTAAGTCCATGGAGTTTGTATTCTGTGTTAGAGAAATGCCTGGCCGCTAGCCTAAGCCATGCTTAATCATGGTGGAAACTTGCAGCATCACCATAGTGAGTCATCTATGAAGCATCCTCAATAAAAAGCTATACACATAGTAAATAAAAAGATCACTGACATGCTCATTTTCTGCTTGCCTTGTCATTTTGGTTATGGGAAAGCTCTTGTACCATGTGCAAGGGGTACCCCGTTGGCGCTTCTCAATGATATGCAAATACTTACAATGACAAGAACTTGCCTGGGACCAAAGTTGAGTATGCATGAGGAATGGCCCTCATATTCAAGGGACATGAGATTGCCAACTCATATTTCGTAAAGCATATACTCCATCTTTGTTCACTTTAACCTTAACCATCTCAAGATGCTTATGATAGGGGCAATGAGGGCTAAAAGCTAGTAAGTACCATAATATTTTGGAAGCTCTTTATGACTTGTAATCCCTGCTACCCTCTAAGAAGGGACCTTTCTCCCAGTTACCAGTTTGAGTCGGTAAACCTACTTCCTCTCTATCTCCAGCAAGCTTTTGAGTTGTTGTGTTCCAAGCATTCATATGGTGATTTATTCAATCATGTTCTTTATCTTCCTTGTTTGCACAAAACTCTTATCTATTGAGTATTACTTTGAAAGCCTTCACTTGTGAAAAACCTTTTTGAGCAAAGTGTGCTCCTATTTTGAAACTTCTACAAAAAGCTTTTGTGAAACTGTTTGCTAGGTGTTCTCTGACCAAGAACAAGTTTGCCAATTCCAATTATGATTTATCTTTATGCATCTCTATTGTGACTTTTGTACTTTGTTGCAAGCTAAGTTATAATGGTGAGTTGCTTTCTTCTATGAGTTGTGCAATGGTAAGTGTGATGCTTCTTGTTCGTATTCTTTTATCGACACTTCACTCCATAAACCTGTGGACATGTTTACTGAGCTCAGTATTCGCTTGGGGACAAGCGAAGTCTAAGCTTGGGGGAGTTGATACGCCCAATTTGCATCACCATTCTATATCATAATTTACATCTATTCATTGATATTTGTATTATTATGAGGTATTACTTATGCATTTTCATCTGTTTATGCATGTTGAAAGATTCTTGGAGGATGGACCGCCGGAGTCTGGATTCTGATGGAAAAGAAGGCATTTCGGTGCAATTTCGTGAAGATCAGAAAAATACCAGAAAAATATGGAAACATATTATTTTACCTGAGGACGAAGGAAGCCAAAAGGAGGAGCGAAGGGGGGCCGTAGGGGGCCCACACCCCCTAGGCGCGGGCCCACCTAAGGTCGCGCCTAGGGCAGGTGTGGCCCACCTGCCCGGCCTTCGACTCTCCTCCTTCTCCTATATCTTCCCTGCGGAACCCTAATCCTCGAGGAGCGACCGCATATAGATTTCCGCCGCCTCTGGGGGCAGAAAACACCGAGAGATAAAGATCTCTCCGACAGATAGATTTCTGCTTGGGGAATTCCTTCCCGGAGAGGGGAGACCGTCGCCATCAACACCATCGTCAATCTAGGCTTCATCAGGATCATCATCATCCACACCATCATCTCCACCAGCACCATCATCACCACTCCATCCCGCTATAACAATTGTGTTGGATATTGCTTTAGTTCTTAGGGGAAACTTTCCCGGTGTTAATTACTATTGTAGTTGATGCTTTTGAGTGGAACCATTGGATTATTGTTTACGTTCAGATTGTTATCCATTATCATATCATCTTTGATCTTGGTCCATATGATGTCTTGTGAGTAGTTCGTTTAGTTCTTGAGGACATGGGAGAAGTCATGTTGTTAGTAGTGGATCTGTGATGAGTTATTATTCAATGGTTTAGTATTTAAGTTGTGGTGCTATTCTTCTAGTGGTGTCATGTGAACGTCGACTACATGATACTTAACCATTTATGGGCCTAGGAATGCATTGTGTATTTGGCTACTAATCGCGGGGTTGCCGGAGTGACAGAAACCTGAACCCCCGTTAGGACACCTTTGCACAAGGGAGCGTAGGATCTCAGAGTTTATGGTTGTGGTTAGATTTGTATCTTAATTACTTTCCTGTAGTTACGGATGTTTGTAGGGGGTTTAATCACAAGTATGTATTAGTCCTAGGAAGGGCGGTATGTTAGCACAGGTTCACCCACACAACACTTACAAACACCAGAGAAGAGTACTCAACTATTTGAAGTGAAAGCACTTGACAGTATTCCCATGTGTCCTCGAGAACGTTTGGTCCTTATAAGTATTTCCACCGTCTTGTCATTTTCTAAGAGTGGATGGGGCCACTTGCTCCGTTTGTTCGTTACTTCTGTTACTTGCTCTTTGTTTTGTTGCCTTGTCAGAAAACCACAAAAAATCGTTTGTTAAGTATTCACAGGGATTTCCTGCTCCACACCACTATTCAGCACCTTCTACTCCTCGTTGGGATCGACACTCCTATTTATCGAAAGTACTATGATACACCCCCTATACTTGTGGGTCATCAAAGGGGGAGGCCGAGGCGGTGTCCAGGGGCGCTAAACCCTAGCCAGGCACGGGCCCACCTGTGGCCGTGCCTGGGGTGGGTCTGACCGCCATGTCCGGCCTCTCCGGCTCTCCTCTGGACTTCTTGTTCCCCACGGAAAGTAATTGACTTTGACGTTTGTCCCGTCCAATTCTGAGAATATTTCTTTACTAACTTTTCTGAAACCAAAAACAACAAAAAATAGGCATCTGGCACTGTTGCAACTTGTTAATAGGTTAATACCAGAAAACATGTAAAAAGCACCTCAAAGTGTAGACAAGTAAAGCAAAGTAGATACAAAACAAGCATGGAGCATAAAAAATTATAGATACGTTTCCCCCGTATCAACATCCCCAATCTTAACTCCTGCTCGTCCTCGAGTAGGTAAGTGATGAAAAGAATAATTTTTGAGGTGACATGCACCCTCACAATAAATATCCAACCATTTGCAAGCATTGAAAACTGGGATCAAAGAACTCTAAACATGTGCATGAAATAATGGAGTTCTAATGATAGGACATAGTAACTATGCATGCAACATGAAAGGCTACAAACAAAGATCATGAATAACATGCATTAAAAAATGTTTGTTTGTTTCACATACAGAAAACATAGCATAGTGGCAATCAGCTTGTCCCTCATAGAGTAGCAATATAGATGCATAGGACACCTGCAAAGTTCACAAGGGTGACTAGAAACAAATAGCACAAGAACAAGTAATAACACAATATGCATCAATTAATAAGCTTTGGAACACTGCACACAGAATGACAACTATGCTCTCTTAATGGTGCCTAAAGGTAGAAGGTGGAGACTCAAATAATGGTGGAAAGAAGGCCTTTTTGTAAAATAAGCAGGGATTACAAGTTTCAAAAGGAGCTTCCAAAAATTAAGGTACTTGTTAGCTTCCAGCCCTCATTGCCCCTATCATAAGCATCTTGAAGTGGTTAAGGTTAAAGTGGCATAGGTGGAGTATATGCTTGACGAAGTATAAGCTGGCAATCTCAAGTCCCTTGAATGCGAGGGCCACATCTCATGCATACTCAACTTTGGGTCCAAGTAAGTTCATGTCATTGTAAGTATTTGCATATCATTGAGAACCGCCAATGGGGTACCCCTTGCACATGGTACAGGAGCTTTCCCATAACCAAAATTACAAGGCAGGCAGACAATGAGCATCTCGGCAATCTTTTTATTTACCATATGCATAGCTTTCTATTGAGGATGCTTCATAGATAGCTCACTATGGTTATGCTGCAAGTTTCCACCATGATTAGGCATGGCTTAGGCTAGCGGACCAGGAGTTTCTCTAACACAGGATACAAACTCCATGGACTTACAAGTTCCCTCTTTATTTCACACCGGTGACATCCATAGACAAAAGAGAATAATATCAACTGAGTACAAAGTACAAGTGCAATGTTGAAAAAGTTTCCCGTGACAGCACGGTTTTGCTAATTCCAACTTATAAGTGCAAGCATATACAACAAATTTGTCACAATGGTCCAATTTTATTAGGGGCAAAGAATATAAAGTGTGTCATCAAGTTCGTGAGGGCTTTAATCACTAAGTTTTCACATAACAAAATAGTTTTTAATTGGAAGATAGATGAAAACAAGAATATACTTGGAATGGTGTAACACACCATGCATAGGAGTTTATAGTGTACACTTTGGAATAACTTGGTTTCTTGGGGGTTGGAAGCATGAGTAGAACTTACTCATACAAGTGGAGGCTAGCAAAAGACTGGGAGCAACCAACTAAGAGAGCATAATGGCCATAATCATGCAGAGCAACAAAGCATACTAATCAAAGCAAAGAGTGGTACTAAAAGTCAAGGACTAAATGATCATAGAGGCTAATAGTGACTTGTGAGAGTCATAACATGGTGTAAGCATGTGCAAAGTCAAACCAAGCAAAGCATCAAAGGAGAATACCACAATACTATGCTTTTGCATGCTAAAACAACGCATAATTTCTTCAAGGCACACTAAGAAATCCCAATTGTTTGGAACAAGACATGCTACAGCAATAATCACTAAGCATAATGCTAAAACAACACCTAGCATGTCATGTTAAAGTCTAAGTCGCAGTCAATGCAAGCTCCTCTTGCACTTCAAGCAAGAACTTACTACTCCTTTCCAACACCAAGCAACTTATTTGCTAAACTACACAGCGAGAATGGGGGTCAAAACTACTTTATTCAAGCAAACTCAACAACCTAAGCAAAGAAAATGAAAACTAAGACACTCCAAGAACAACACAACTGTGCATGAAACAATAAAAACGAAGTGTCTAGACAGACCTAAGCTTTTTATTGATGAAGAAGGGGATACCTTGGGCATCCCCAAGCTTTGACGCTTGTACCTCTTGGATATTTCTCGGGGTGACACCATGGTGGAATCCCCAAGCTTGAGCTTTTGTCCATTCTTCATCTCATTGCATCATTCTCTCTCTACACCTGAAATTTTTTCTTCATACAAAACTTCACACAATCTTCATTAGCAACATTAGTGTATTCAAAAGATATTAGACCTCTTGGAAAATCTTTGGAACATCAAGACTTTTCACTAAAAACACGAGCTACTGTAGAAACTCCTTCAAAAAGCTCAACTCACCCAAAGAGAACTCAAAATGGATCAATAAGAAGCAAATGCAAATAATGGCAGAAATCTGTCAAAACAGACCAGCAGGTAGAAACCGATTTTTTCGAACATCTTCTGTTGTTCAAATCAAAAAGTGTTGAACTAACGAAAGTTATCTAACATACTGGGGGGTTGATTCGTAAATTTTGAGCTCAATCATAGTTACAGAGACTCCTAATTTTTATGGTGGTGGATAGAAATCTGTTTCGGGACAGCAACTCCACAAATCTTACTTCCCTCTCATTAGAGGTCATTCTTGGCACAAAAAGCAAACAAAAAGGATAAGGAGATGTCATTACTGAAGTAATAACTTCCAAGACTCAAATAAACTCTTGGGTTATCTCCCAACAAGTACTTTTCTTTAACGCCTTTAAGTTAGGCACAAGAAGCAAGAAGAATCAAGTATTTTCAAATGAAGAAGCATTAATATCAATACTTGCAAAGTCTTCAACTATTAAAGGTATCTCATCCAAATGGGTTTGGGGGGATCCCTTCTCATCTCTCTTTGGTCTACTACTTTCATAAAAAATATTTTCAGGAGCAATCCAATCAAAATTCTTTTCAAAGGCCTCATGCATTCCAACAAGCTTAAAGGGTATGGGTATCTTAAATTCTTCTCTAGGCTTAGTTTCATCACAAATAGCCACAACATCTACGCTTGAGCCTAGCATATTGAAACGCTCAAAGACCTTTTTGGCTTCCCTAGCAACATCATGAAATTCTTTTGATAAGGTTTCAAGGATGAATTCCCTCTTTTCAGCATTCTTTTCTTCTTTTAGTTTTAGGACCAAGAATTGTATGAAGGGGTTAAGGCTAACTTACCTAGCCTCCAACATATGAACTAAAGAAGATAAATAAATTTTATAATTAGGAGCAAGCTCTTCTATAGAGATATCCTCAATATCATCATGCTTGCTAACATAATTAAAGAACTCTTCAATATTATATTTCCCAGTTATGGAGCCACTACCTATTGCAAGATCTTTCAGGGCGAACTTGGGGAGCAACATGGTGAGGTAGAGCAAGGTGGAAACTAGAGCAGGGACTAATTTTTTTGTGTTTTTGAATAAAGCAAGCAAACCAAGATAAACTAGTTTTTTTGGGTTTTTTGAAAAGAGGCAAACAAAACCAAGCAAAAGAAACAAAGCAGACTAAAAACAAAGTAAAGAGAAAGGAAGTGAAGGACTCCCCTTATGAAGACGTCCTTAGCCTCCCTGGCAACAGCGCTAGAAAAGCTTGATGGCTTGCACAGCTTATGTGAGCTTGTTGGGAACCCCAAGAGCAGGGTGTGAAGCAGTACAACAGCAAGTTTTTCCTCAGTAAGAAACCGAGGTTATCAAACCAGTAGGAGGAAGGAAACATCACAAAGGTGTTGCTGGCAACGTGGAGACCTGCACAATACAAACTCAAGACTTTGCCCCCAACGAATCAGTGAGGTTGTCAAGCTCACCGGTTTGCTATAACAAAGGATTAAACATATGGTGTGGAAGGTAATGGTTTGCATCAAGTAAACAAGTAACAGTGGAAGATGTATCAATGGTAAATATTGGACTGGGGTCCATAGTTCACTAGAGATGCTCTCCTTAGATAAACAACATGGCATGAAGGGTAAACAAATTACAGTAGGGCAATTGACAGGAACTGAGCAAGGCATAACAATGCAATTACTAGTTAGAAAGATCCTATGAGATTCGATTGGGCAATACAACAAGATACATAGACTGCCATCCAACTGCATCTATGACTAGAAGTCCACCTTTAGGTTATCATCCGAACCCCCTCCAGTATTAAGTTGCAAGCAATATATAACTGCTTTAAGCAAAGTGTGTAAGGTAAACAGTCCACATGTTCCATGAACAAGAGACCATTGTTTTCTCCCTAGTAGCAACAACACATCTACAACCGAAGAGATTATTGTCACTTCCCTTGTAAACTAGAGGCATGAACCCACTATCGAGCATAAATACCCCCTCTTGGAGTCACTAGCAACTACTTGGCCAAGATAGATACTAACAACAGAAAGTATGAAAGATCACAAACAACACAGACATGATAGAATCATAAGGCAAAACCATTAATCAAACCAACATAATAATCTCAATATCCATCGGATCCCCGCAAACACAACATGCATGATTACAAATAGATTAGATCTTGAGCATGAACGGAGCTCACAAGATCTATACATGAAAGCACAAAGGAGGATATACATGTTGGAGATAGGCCCTAGAGGCAATAATAAAAGAGGTTATTATTATATCTTTGTGTTTATGTTAAATGTTTACATTCATGCTATAATGGTATTAACCAGAAACATTAATACTTGTGTGATTTGTAAACTAAATTAGAGTCCCTGGTAAAGCCTCTTTGTAATACTAGCTTGTTGATTAATAGATGATCATGGTTTCTCGATCATGAACATTGAGATGTTATTAATAACAAGATCATATCATTAGGAGAATGGTATGATGGACATACTCCTATAGATAAGCGTAGCATCAAGATCAAGTCATTTCAATAGTTCGTTTGCTATAAGATTTCTGATACATAGTAACCTAATTCCTTCGACCATGAGATCATGTTAATCACCATAACCGGAAGGATGCTTTGATGACATCAAACACCACACCGTAACTGGGTGGCTATAAAGGTGGCATTGAGTGTTCGGAAAGTATGGGTTGAGGCACATGGATCAAGAGTGGGATTTGTCCATTCATATGACAGATAGATATACTCTGGGCCCTCTCGGTGGAATGGCATCCAATTAGCTTGCAAGCATGTGACTGCCTCACAAGGGATCACATATCACGGGAACAAGTAAAGAGTACTTATCGGTAACGAGGTTGAACTAGGTATGCAGAGATACCGACGATCAAAACCTCGGATAAGTAAACTATCGTGAGACAAAGGGAAATTGGTATCATATGTAAGTGGTTCATTAGATCGCAAAGTAATCGTAGAAATATGTGGGAACCATATGAATTTCCAGATTCCTCTATTGGTTATTGATCGAAAAAGTGTCTCGGTCATGTCCGCATAATTCACGAATCGTAGGGAGACACACTTAAGGATTCGATGTTGTTTAGTAGATATGGAATGTTAGTAGGGATACCGAATGTTGTTCGGAGTCTCGGATGGGATCTGGGATATCACGAGGAGATCCGGAATGATCCGAAGAATAAGATTCATATAAGTAAAGTCCTATTTCGGAGTTCGGGAAAGTTTCCGATGTTTTCATCGGAGAGGTTCTAGAAGGGTCTAGAAGGTTCACCGGTCCGGAAGGAGAATGGTCCATGAATGTGTCATGGGTATGTGGAAATATTGGATCATATCCTAGGTCACTTGGTGTTGGCATTTGCAAGAGAGAATTAAAGCTCTAAATTGAAGTCAAACGGGAAGTTTGAAAAGTCAAACTGGAACAATGGTTTCCTAGTGGAAGAAGAAACATGTCCTTCTCTCAATCCAACTTGGGTTTGGGTTTGGATTCAAACCCACCCCTCCCAAGGATGCCCCTCCCTCTCATAAATAGAGGGGGAGGGATGCCCCAACACCACAAGCCCTAGCCTCTCTCCACGAGCCGCCACCGCCGGTCCGTCGCCGCTTCCCTAGCCGCCGCCGACACCTCCTCCTCCCGGTCATCTAAACCCTAGATCTCCGGGAAACCCAAATCCACCATAACTCACACCGGCTTAGGCGAAGCCCTGCGGGATCTTCCCTCTACCTCCAACACCACGCCGTCGTGCTGCCGGAATCGCGAGGGGAGAACTACAACCTCCGCTGCCTGCTGGAACAAGGGATAGGAAGGTCTTCATCGAGTACCGAACGTGTGACCGACTGTGGAAGCGCTGCCGGAACGCAATGCCGGAAGGATCGTCTACGCGATCTTGAGATTGGCAAGTGTACGACTACATCACCCACGAGAATCTGCTCTCGTTAACCGCTTTGGAATCTTCGAGGGTGAGTGCTTCTATCGACTCGTTGCTACAATCTAGTAGATAGATCTTGGCTTGTTTGTGTGCATGCGGTAGAATTTTTTTGTTTTCCATGCTAGGAACCCCTACAGTGGTATCAGAGCCGTGTCTATATGTAGATCTGTTGCACGAGTAGAACACAATGGTCATTGTGGGGGTGGTGCTTTTATTATCAATTGCTTTTTGTGTACTTTGCATCTTGCGGTATGATGGGATGAAGCGGCCCGGGCTAACCTTACATGACATCGTTCATGAGACTTGCTCCATGCTCAACATGCAACTAGTATTGCATAAGTGGCTTTGCGGGTGTCTGTCTCTCCCATCATAGTATAGATTCAATTTACAACGGGCACCTGATAGTTCAAGCATCAATGTTGTGGTTCTTGTTCGTAAGTTAGAACGACACTTATTGAAAGCCCCAAACCATGTAAAATATGCAAAGAAAATTAGAGGCGTCTAACTTTGTTTTGCAGGGGTGTGCTGTAATGTGATATGGCCATGATTGTGATTATATATGATGTATGCAATGTTCCTTATTGTAAGTTGGCAACCGGCAGGAGCCATATGGTTGTTTTTTAAATTCCGTTAAGACCTGCGTGTCTATTCAAAGTAGTTGTAATAGTTGAAGCTGGTGGACGACAACCATGAAACGGCGCAATTGACCTTGACGCCATACCGGTGATGATGGAGATCATGTTCGTGCTTGAAGATGGAGATCGGAAGCACAAGAAGAAAGGCCATATCATATCACATATTATGAATTGCATGTGATGTTAATCCTTTATGCATCTTGTATTGCTTAGTTTGCGACGGTAGCATTATAAGATGATCCCTCATGCACAAAATTTCAAGTTTTAAAGTGTTCATCCTTAGTAAGCACCATTGCTAAAGCTCGTTATTTCGAAGCACCACGTGATGATCTGGTGTGTTAGATTCTGCGAGTATATACAACATGAGCAAGCCAGATTGGCTCATGCCGAAGCTAAGGTTTGATCTTGACGAGCCTAGCATGTACAAATATGGTCTCGGAACACGGATCACCGAAAGGTAAAGCATGAGTCATATAGTAGATATGATGAACATGTTGATTGTTCGCCATTGAAGCTACATCAACTCTCGTGATGATCGGTTTTGATGTGGTGGATTTGGTTCGTGTCATCACTAAAACAATTTGAGGGATATTGTTTTGAGTGGGAGTTCACCTAGATTAATTTAACTATTAATTAGAACTCAATGGCGGCCCCTACCATCAATTTTAATGCGTTCCTAGAGAAAGAAAAGTTGAAAAACAATGGAAGCAACTTCGCGGATTAGTTCCGCAATTTGAGGATTGTCCTCAATGCTGGTAATTTGACCTATGTGCTGGATGCACCGCTGGGTGACCTGCCTGTAGCTACTGCTACCGATGAGGTAAAGAATGTTTTCCTCGCTCGGAAGAATCAGTACTCCATAGTTCAGTGTGCTATCTTGTATGGTTTGGAATGGAGCTTCAGAAAAGGTTTGAGAACCATGACCCACATGATATTGTCCGTGAACTCAAAATGATATTTGAGGCTCACGCGGCAGTTGAGAGTTATGAGGCTTCTGAAAAGTTCTTTAACTGCAAGATGGAAGAGGGAAGCTCCGTCAGTGAGCACGTGCTTAAGATGTCTGGGCACGCACGCAAGCTTCAAAGCTTGGGTATAGTGATTCCTAATGCTTTGGGGATTCACCATGTCCTCCAATCACTACCACCAAGTTACAAGAACTTTGTGATGAACTACAATATGCAAAACATGGACAAGTCGTTGCCAGAACTCTTCTCCATGTTGAAATCTGCAGAAGTGGAGATCAAGAAAGAGCACCAAGTGTTGTTGGTCAACAAGACCACCAAATTCAAGAAGCAAGGCAAGTCTAAGAAAAAGGGAAACTTCAAGAAGGGCGGTAAGAAAGTTACCGCGCCGACGAAGAAGACCAAGGCTGCGCCTAAGCCTGATATTGAGTGCTTTTACTGCAAGGGAGAAGGTCACTGGAAGCGGAATTGCCCAAAGTACTTGGCGGATTTGAAGAGCGGCAACATAAAAAAGAAAGGTATATCTGATATACATGTTATTGATGTGTATCTCACTAGTAATCGTAGTAGTGCCTGGGTATTTCATATTGGTTCGGTTGCTCATATTTGTAACTCGAAACAGGTGCTGCAGAATAAACGGAAGCTAGCGAAGAACGAGGTGACGATGCGCGTAGGAAATGGATCAAATGTTGATGTGATCGCGGTCGGAACACTACCTCTTCATCTACCATCGGGATTAGTTTTATACTTACATAATTGTTATTTGGTGCCTGCATTGAGCATAAACATTATATCTGGATCATGTTTATTGCGAGACGGTTACTTGTTTAAGTCCGAGAATAATGGTTGTTCGATTTATATGAGTAATGTGTTTTATGCACATGAACCTTTGATAGATGGTCTATTCTTATTTAATCTCGATTGTGGAAATACACACATTAAAAACATTGAAGCCAAACGTTTGAAATTGAGCGATAACTCGACCTATATGTGGCACTGTCATCTTGGTCATATTAGAGTGAAATGTATGAAGAAACTCCATTCCGATGGACTTCTTGAATCACTTGATTTCGAATCACTTGAAAGATGCGAAGCATGTCTGATGGGTAAAATGACTAAGACTCCATTTTCTGGTATGACGGAGCGAGCTACGGACTTATTGGAAATCATACATACCTATGTGTGTGGCCCAATGAGTGTAGCATCGCGTGATGGTTATCGTTATGTTCTTACCTTCACAGATGACTTGAGTAGATATGGGTATATCTATTTCATAAAACATAAGTCCGAAACTTTCGAGAAGTTTAAGGAATTTCAAAGTGAGGTAGAGAATCAACGTAACAAGAAGATTAAATTTCTACGATCTGATCGTGGAGGTGAATATCTAAGTTACGAGTTTGGCAAGCATTTGAAGAAATGCGGAATACTTTCACAATTGACACCGCCGGGAACACCACAGCGTAATGGTGTGTCCGAACGTCGTAATAGAACTCTCTTAGATATGGTTCGTTCTATGATGTCACTTACAGATTTACCGCTATTGTTTTGGGGTTATGCATTAGAAACAGCCGCATTCACTTTAAATAGGGCACCGTCTAAATCCGTTGAAATGACACCGTATGAATTATGGTTTGGGAAGAAACCTAAATTGTCGTTCCTTAAAGTTTGGGGTTGCGAAGCTTATGTAAACAAGTTACAGCCAGAAAAGCTTGAACCCAAAGCGGAAAAATGCGTCTTCATAGGATACCTGAAGGAAACTATTGGGTATACCTTCTATCATAGATCCAAATGAAAAATCTTTGTTGCCAAGAATGGATCCTTTCTAGAGAAGGAATTTCTCTCGAAAGAAGTGACTGGAAGGAAAGTAGAACTCGACGAGGTTGTTGAACCTTATCTCGAACTTGCGAGTAGCGCAGCACCGGAAGTAGTTCCTGTGGCACCTACACCAATAAGAGAGGAAGCTAATGATGTTGATCATGAAACTTCGGTTGAAGTTGCTACGGAACCTCGCAGGTCGACGAGAACTCGTACCACTCCTGATTGGTATGATCCCGTTATGAGTGTCATGTTAGTGGACAACACCGATGACCCTGCGACATATGAGGAAGCGACGATGAGCCCAGATTCCAATAAATGTCAAGATGCCATGAAATCCGAGATTGGATCCATGTACAAAAACCAAGTATGGACTTTGGTGGACTTACCGGATGGCCGAAAGGCTGTCGAGAACAAATGGATTTTCAAGAAGAAAACAGATGCTGATGGTAATGTTACTGTCTATAAAGCTCGACTTGTCGCAAAAGGGTTTTGACAAATTCAAGGAGTTGACTACAATGAGACTTTCTCACCAGTAGCGAAGCTAAAGTCTGTGAGGTTTATGTTAGAAATCGCTGCATATTATGATTATTAGATATGGCAGATAGATGTCAAAACGGCGTTCCTCAATGGAGACATTGATGAAGAGTTGTATATGATGCAACCCAAAGGTTTTGTCGATCCTAAAGATGCTAACAAGGTATGCAAACTTCAACGATCCATATATGGAGTGAAGCAAGCATCCCGAAGTTTGAATCAACGTTTTGATAAGGTAATCAAAAGCTTTGGTTTTATACAAACTTATGGAGAAGCTTGTATTTACAAGAAAGTGAGTGGGAGCTCTGTAGCATTCTTAATACTATATGTATATGGCATATTGTTGATTGGGAATGATGTAGACCTTCTTAATAGTGTCAAGGATTATTTGAATAATAGTTTTTCAATGAAAGATCTTGGCAAAGCAGCTTACATATTAGGCATAAAGATTTATAGAGATAGATCGAGACGCCTAATATCATTGTCACATAGTACATATTTGGACAAAGTTCTAAAGAGGTTTGGAATGGAAGACAACAAGAAAGGGTTCTTGCCCATGTTGCCCAATACGACCTTGAGTAAAACTCAAAGTCCTCCAATGGCAGAAGATAGAGAAAGGATGAGTAAGACTCCCTATGCCTCAGCCATAGGATCTCTTATGTATGCCATGCTATGTACTAGACCCGCCATTGCATATGATGTTAGTTTGACTAGCAGATATCAAAGTGATCCAGGAGTGGATCATTGGACAGCGGTCAAAAACATCCTTAAGTACTTGAGAATAACTAAGGATATGGTTCTTTCTTATGGAGGTGATGAACAACTCGTTGTTAATGGTTACACCGATGCTAGTTGGAACACTGATCCGGATGATTCTAAATCTCAATCTGGATACGTATTTACTTTGAATGGTGCAGCAGTTAGCTGGAGGAGTGCAAAGCAAAGCGTTGTGGCGAGATCTTCAACTGAATCGGAATACATAGATGCTTCGGAGGATTCACAGGAGGCGATATGGATGAAGGAGTTCATTACAGAGCTTGGTGTGGTTCCAAGTGCGCTGGACCCAATGTCTATCTATTGTGATAACATGGGCGCCATAGCCAATG
Source organism: Avena sativa (assembly GCA_916181665.1). NCBI lineage: Eukaryota > Viridiplantae > Streptophyta > Magnoliopsida > Poales > Poaceae > Avena > Avena sativa. Next base: position 342,912,941 of record OV702280.1, on the reverse strand, counting down.
CGCAAGAACCAAGGTCACACAAGAAGCTGAAGAACTTCAAGCTACGTTTTCACGCTATTCGAGAGAATGTACAAGATGGAGACAAAAAGATTTGCAAAGTACACACAGATCTGAATGTGGCGGATCCGTTGAATAAACCTCTCCCGAGGGCAAAACATGACCAGCACCAAACCTCCATGGGTGTTCGATATATTACCATGTATTCTAGATTAGTTGACTCTAGTGCAAGTGGGAGACTATTGGAGATATGCCCTAGAGGCAATAATAAAAGTGGTTATTATTATATCTTTGTGTTTATGATAAATGTTTACATTCATGCTATAATGGTATTAACCAGAAACATTAATACTTGTGTGATTTGTAAACTAAATTAGAGTCCCTGGTAAAGCCTCTTTGTAATACTAGCTTGTTGATTAATAGATGATCGTGGTTTCTCGATCATGAACATTGAGATGTTATTAAGAACAAGATCATATCATTAGGATAATGGAATGATGGACATACTCCTATAGATAAGCGTAGCATCAAGATCAAGTCATTTCAATAGTTCGTTTTCTATAAGCTTTTTGATACATAGTAACCTAATTCCTTCGACCATGAGATCATGTTAATCACCATCATCGGAAGGATGCTTTGATGACATCAAACACCACACCATAACTGGGTGGCTATAAAGGTGGCATTGAGTGTTCGGAAAGTATGGGTTGGGGCACATGGATCAAGAGTGGGATTTGTCCATCCATATGACGGATAGATATACTCTAGGCCCTCTCGGTGGCATGTTATCGAATTAGCTTGCAAGCATGTGACTGGCTCACAAGGGATCACATATCACGGGAACGAGAAAAGAGTACTTATCGGTAACGAGGTTGAACTAGGTATGCAGAGATACCGACGATCAAAACCTCGGATAAGTAAACTATCCTGAGACAAAGGGAAATTGGTATCGTATGTAAGTGGTTCATTCGATCGCAAAGTAATCGTAGAAATATGTGGGAACCATATGAATTTCCAGATTCCTCTATTGGTTATTGATTGGAGAAGTGTCTCGGTCATGTCCGCATAATTCACGAACCGTAGGGAGACACACTTAAGGATTCGATGTTGTTTAGTAGATATGGAATGTTAGTAGGGATACCGAATGTTGTTCGGAGTCTCGGGTGGGATCCGGGATATCACGAGGAGATCCGGAATGATCCGAAGAATAAGATTCATATAAGTAAAGTCCTATTTCAGAGTTCGGGAAAGTTTCCGATGTTTTCATCGGAGAGGTTCTAGAAGGGTCTAGAAGGTTCACCGGTCCGGAAGTAGAATGGTCCATGAATGTGTCATGGGTATGTGGAAATATTGGATCATATCCTAGGTCACTTGGTGTTGGCATTTGCAAGAGAGAATTAAAGCTCTAAATTGAAAGTCAAACGGGCAGTTTGAAAAGTCAAACTGGAACAATGATTTCCTAGTGGAAGAAGAAACAAGTCCTTCTCTCAATCCAACTTGGGTTTGGGTTTGGATTCAAACCCACCCCTCCCAAGGCTGCCCCTCCCTCTCATAAATAGAGGGGGAGGGCTGCCCCAACACCACAAGCCCTAGCCTCTCTCCACGAGCCGCCGCCGACCCGCCGCCGCCAGCGCCGCCGCCGCCCTAGCCACCGCCGACACCTCCTCCTCCTCCCGGTCATCTAAACCCTAGATCTCCGGAAAACCCTAATCCACCATAACTCGCACCGGCTTAGGTGAAGCCCTGCGGGATCTTTCCTCTACCTCCGACACCACACCGTCGTGCTGCCGGAATCGCGAGGGGAGAACTACAACCTCCGCTGCCTGCTGGAACAAGGGAGAGGAAGGTCTTCATCGAGTACCGAATGTGTGACCGACTGCGGAAGCGCTGCCGGAACGCAGCGCCGGATGGATCGTCTACGCGATCTTGAGATCGGCAAGTGTACGACTACATCACCCACGAGAATCTGCTCTCGTTAACCGCTTTGGAATCTTCGATGGTGAGTGCTTCTATCGACCTTTTGCTACAATATAGTAGATAGATCTTGGCTTGTTTGTGTGCCTGTGGTAGAATTTTTTTGTTTTCCATGCTACGAACCCCTACAATACAACCATCTAGCTACTACATGGACCCATAGTCCAAGGTGGAACTACTCATGTATCATACCGGAGAGATGGCCTCCGGGATGATATCCCCTCCGGCAGGGTGTAGGGAAGAACTTCAGATCCCCCCGATCTAGGGACGATGGCGGCGGCAGCTACAGACGGTTTCGTCGATATTTGATCGGATACTCAGGGTTTCTGCATTGGGGGCTTCTTATAGGCGAAGGGGGAGGCCGAGGCGGTGGCCAGGGGCGCCAAACCCTAGCCAGGCGTGGGCCCACCTGTGGCCGCGCCTTGGGTGGGTCTGGCCGCCCTGTCCGACCTCTCCGGATCCCCTCTGGACTTCTTGTTTCCCACGGAAAGTAATTAACTTTGACGTTTGTCCCGTCCAATTCCGAGAATATTTCTTTACTAACTTTTCTAAAACCAAAAACAGCAGAAAACAGGCATCTGGCACTGTTGCAACTTGTTAATAGGTTACTACCAGAAAACATGTAAAAAGCGCCTCAAAGTGTAGACAAGTAAAGCAAAGTAGATACAAAATAAGCATGGAGCATCAAAAATTATAGATACATTTCCGACGTATCAGTATCATGCACACAACCCCATACACGGTATGGGCCAGATCCGTTCAACATTCTTTCTCCTTTTTACCGTGTTTTATGTTTTATGTTTTTTACTTTTTAATACAAATTTCCAATAAATGTTCAGATTTGAAATTGTTTTAGATTTAAAAATTGTTCATATACTAAAAATATTCACATTAAAATGTTTATTTAAGAAAAATATTTAAATTTGTGATTGTTCAATTTTAAAATGGTCATATACATTTATTCATCAAATTTTAAATTGACGGAAAGAAGAATTTCCCTCAATTTAAAAGCAGAATAAGTGTGTATTCTCCTTTTAAATTAACGGAAAGGAGAATTTAAAATGGTCAATTTTAAATTGATGAAAAGTAGAATACACTTTTTCGATCACCCTCTTGATCTTAGGGCCTATTTGATTCAAAGGATTTCCAAATGAATTCTATAGAATTCCAATCCATACAAATTTTGCCTACACAGTGTGTTTGTTTTAAAGGAATAAATCTTAAAAAATTCCTATACATTGCTTTTCTACACTACAATTCTATAGGATTTTTAACAAGAGGTGAGACCTCGTGGACAAATTCCTATGATTCTATGACAACTATTGTAGGGGTTCGTAGCATGGAAAACAAAAATTTTCTATCGCATACAAACAAACAAGCCAAGATCTATCTACTAGATTGTAGCAACGAGTCGATGGAATAACTCACCCTCGAAGATTCCAAAGTGTTTAACGAGAGCAGATTCTCGTGGGTGATGTAGTCGTACTCTTTCCGATCTCAAGATCGCGTAGACGATCCTTCCGGCGCCGCGTTCCCGCAGCGCTCCCGCAGTCGGTCACACGTTCGGTACTCGACGAAGACCTTCCTCTCCCTTGTTCCAGCAGGCAGCGGAGGTTGTAGCACTCTCCTCGCGATTCCGGCAGCACAACGGCGTGGTACCGGAGGTAGAGGGGAGATCCCGCAGGGCTTCGCCTTAAGCCGGTGCGAGTATGGTGGAGCTTATGAGAGAGGCTATTAGTGGTCTAGTAATTAGACACACCAATTAGAGGGCTCTAAACCAATTAGAAGGCTCTAAACCGAAACAGCTCTAAACCGGGGTCTAGGTCTAGTTTCTAGTTTAGAGGATAGGAACTTGTGTGTCTTGTGTCTAGAGGAGGAGGCCTTGGCCCTCCTTTTATAGGTGGGAAGGCACGGCCAGGGGAGGGGAGTCCCTCCCCAAGTCGGCCTTGGTTGGTGCGCCGGCTTGGGGAGGAGACTCCTCCCTCAAGTCGGTTTCCAACTCCTCCTCTTATCCCACTTCCCAAAATTGGCAGTTTGACTTTCAAATTAGCCGTTTGACTTTTCCAATTTAGGAATTAAATAAACCCTTTATTTTGGACAGCGAGAACACCTAGTACATGATGCAATCATTCCATCTTGCAATGACACATTCATGTACCCCTTCCCCCCCGGAGTGCCGGACATTCCGGGACCTTCTAGAATGTTCCCGATGAAAACACCGGAACCATTCCCCAACTCCGAAATGGGACTTTCCTTATATGAATCTTATTCTCCGGACCATTCCGGATCACCTCGTGATATCCCGGATCCCATCCGAGACTCCGAACAACATTCGGTCTCTTTCTCATAATACCATAACTACTCAAACAACGTCGAATCCTTAAGTGTGTCTCCCTACGGTTCGTGAATTATGCGGACATGATCGAGACACTTCTCCGAACAATAACCAATAGAGGAATCTGGAAATTCATATGGCTCCCACATATTTCTACGATTACTTTGCGATCGAATGAACCACTTACATACGATACCAATTTCCCTTTGTCTCACGATATGTTACTTATCCGAGGTCATGATCGTCGGTATCTCTGCATACCTAGTTCAACCTCGTTACTGATAAGTACTCTTTTCTCGTTCCCGTGATATGTGATCCCTTGTGACCAAGTCACATGCTTGCAAGCTAATTGGATGACATTTCACCGAGAGGGCCCAGAGAATATCTATCCGTCATGTGGATGGACAAATCCCACTCTTGATCCATGTGTTTCAACCAATACTTTCCGAACACCCAATGCCACTTTTATAGCCACCCTGTTACGGTGTGGTGTTTGATGACATCAAAGCATCCATCCAGTAAAGGCAATATGCATGATCTCATGGTCGAAGGAATTAGGTTACTATGTATCAGAAAGCATATAGCAATTGAACTATTGAAATGACTTGATCTTTATGCTACGCTTGTCTATAGGAGTATGTCCACCATATCATTCTCCTAACGATATGATCTTGTTGTTGATAACATCTCAATGTTCATGACAAAGAAACCACATCATCAATCAACCAACAAGCTAGTGAAGTATAGAGGCCATACTAGGGACTTCAAATTAAGTTTACAAATCACACAAGTATTAATGGTTTCCTTGTTAATACTATTATAGCATGAATGTAAACATTTATCATAAACACAAAGATATATAATAATAACTACATTTATTATTACCTCTAGGGCATATCTCCAACAGTCTCCCACTTGCACTAGAGTCATCTAATCTAGATTACATGGTAATATACCGAACACCCATGGCAGTTTGGTGTTGGTCATGTTTTGCCCTCGGGAGAGGTTTAGTCAACGGATCCGCCACATTCAGATCTGTGTGTACTTTGCAAATCTTTATATCCCCATCCTGGATATGTTCTCGAATAGCGTGGAAACGTAGCTTGATATGCTTCAGCTTCTTGTGTGACCTTGGTTCTTGCGCATTGGCTATGGCGCCCATGTTATCACAGTAGATAGACATTGGGTCCAGCGCACTTGGAACCACACCCAGCTCTGTAATGAACTCTTTCATCCATATCGCTTCTTGTGAAGCCTCCGAAGCAGCCATGTATTCCGATTCAGTTGAAGATCTCGCCACAACGCTTTGCTTTGCACTCCTCCAGCTAACTGCTGCACCATTCAAAATAAATACGTATCCAGATTGTGATTTAGAATCATCCGGATCGGTGTTCCAACTAGCATCGGTGTAACCATTAACAACGAGCTGTTCATCACCTCCATAAGAAAGAACCATATCCTTAGTTCTTCTCAAGTACTTAAGGATGTTTTTGACCGCTGTCCAATGATCCACTCCTGGATCACTTTGATATCTGCTAGTTAGACTAACAGCATATGCGATGTCGGGTCTAGTACATAGCATGGCATACATTAGAGATCCTATGGCTGAGGCATAGGGAGTCTTACTCATCTTTTCTCTATCTTCTGCCGATGTCGGACTTTGAGTTTTACTCAAGGTCGTATTGGGCAACATGGGCAAGAACCCTTTCTTGCTATCTTCCATTCCAAACCTCTTTAGAACTTTGTCCAAATATGTACTTTGTGACAATGATATTTGGCGTTTCGATCTATCTCTATAAATCTTTATGCCTAATATGTAAGCTGCTTCGCCAAGATCCTTCATTGAAAAACTATTATTCAAATACTCTTTGACACTATTAAGAAGGTCTACATCATTCCCAATCAACAATATGTCATCCACATACAGTATCAAGAATGCTACAGAGCTCCCACTCACTTTCTTGTAAATACAAGCTTCTCCATAAGTTTGTATAAAACCAAAACTTTTGATTACCTTATCAAAACGTTGATTCCAACTTCGGGATGCTTGCTTCAATCCATAGATGGACCGTTGAAGTTTGCATACCTTGTTAGCATCTTTAGGATCGACAAAACCTTTGGGTTGTATCATATACAACTCTTCATCAATGTCTCCATTGAGGAATGCTGTTTTGACATCCATCTGCCATATCTCATAATCATAATATGCAGCGATTGCTAACATAATCCTCACAGACTTTAGCTTCGCTACCGGTGAGAAAGTCTCATCGTAGTCAACTCCTTGAATTTGTCGAAACCCTTTTGCGACAAGTCGAGCTTTATAGACAGTAACATTACCATCAGCATCTGTTTTCTTCTTGAAAATCCATTTGTTCTCGACAGCCTTCCGGCCATCCGGTAAGTCCACCAAAGTCCATACTTGGTTTTCGTACATGGATTCAATCTCGGATTTCATGGCTTCTTGCCATTTATTGGAATCTGGGCTCATCATCGCTTCCTCATATGTCTCGGGGTTATCGGTGTTGTCCACCAACATGACATTCATAACGGAATCATACCAATCTGGAGTGGTACGAGTTCTCGTTGACCTCCGAGGTTCTGTAGCAACTTCGACCGAAGTTTCATGATCACTATCATTAGCTTCCTCTCTTATTGGTGCAGGCACCACAGGAACTTCTTCCGGTGCTGCGCTACTCGCAATTTCGAGAGAAGGTTCGACAACCTCGTCGAGTTCTACTTTCCTTCCAGTCACTTCTTTCGAGAGAAATTCCTTCTCTAGAAAGGATCCATTCTTAGCAACGAAGATTTTGCCTTCGGATCTATGATAGAAGGTATACCCAACAGTTTCCTTCGGGTATCCTATGAAGACGCATTTTTCCGCTTTGGGTTCAAGCTTGTCCGGCTGTAACTTCTTTACATAGGCTTCGCATCCCCAAACTTTAAGGAACGACAATTTAGGTTTCTTCCCAAACCATAATTCATACGGTGTCGTTTCAACGGATTTAGACGGTGCCCTATTTAAAGTGAATGCGGCTGTTTCTAATGCATAACCCCAAAATGATAGTGGCAAATCTGTAAGTGACATCATAGAACGAACCATATCTAAGAGAGTTCGATTACGACGTTCAGACACACCATTACGCTGTGGTGTTCCCGGCGGTGTCAACTGCGAAAGTATTCCACATTTCTTCAAATGCTCGCCAAACTCGTAACTTAGATATTCACCTCCACGATCAGAACGTAGAAATTTAATCTTCTTGTTACGTTGATTCTCTACCTCACTTTGAAACTCTTTAAACTTCTCGAAAGTTTCGGACTTATGTTTCATGAAATAGATATACCCATATCTACTCAAGTCATCCGTGAAGGTAAGAACATAACGATAACCACTGCGCGATGCTACACTCATTGGACCACACACATCGGTATGTATGATTTCCAATAAGTCTGTAGCTCGCTCCATCATACCAGAAAATGGAGTCTTAGTCATTTTACCCATCAGACATGCTTCGCATCTTTCAAGTGATTCAAAATCAAGTGATTCAAGAAGTCCATCGGAATGGAGTTTCTTCATACGCTTCACTCCAATGTGACCAAGACGACAGTGCCACATATAGGTCAAATTATCGCTTGATTTCAAACGTTTAGCCTCAATGTTATTAATATGTGTATTTCTACTATCGAGATTCAATATGAATAGACCATCTATCAAAGGTGCATGTGCATAAAACATATTACTCATATAAATCGAACAACCATTATTCTCGGATTCAAACAAGTAACCGTCTCGCAATAAACAAGATCCCGATATAATGTTCATGCTCAACGCAGGCACCAAATAACAATTATTTAAGTATAAAACTAATCCCGATGGTAGATGAAGAGGTAGTGTGCCGACCGCGATCACATCAACCTTTGATCCGTTTCCCACGCGCATCGTCACCTCGTTCTTCACTAGCTTCCGTTTATTCTGCAGCTCCTGTTTCGAGTTACAAATATGAGCAACCGAACCAGTATCAAATACCCAGGCACTACTACGAATACTAGTGAGATACACATCAATAACATGTATATCAAATATACCTTTCTTCTTGATGTTGCCGTTCTTCAAATCCGCCAAGTACTTTGGGCAATTCCGCTTCCAGTGACCTTCTCCCTTGCAGTAAAAGCACTCAGTTTCAGGCTTAGGTCCAGCCTTGGTCTTCTTCGTTGGCATGGTAACTTTCTTACCACCCTTCTTGAAGTGTCCCTTTTGCTTAGACTTGCCTTTCTTGAATTTGGTGGTCTTATTGACCATCAACACTTGGTGCTCTTTCTTGATCTCCACTTCTGCAGATTTTAACATAGCAAATAGTTCTGGCAACTCTTTGTTCATGTTCTGCATGTTGTAGTTCATCACAAAGTTCTTGTAACTTGGTGGTAGTGATTGGAGGATGCGGTAAACTCCCAAAGTATTAGGAATCACTATACCCAAACTTTGAAGTTTATTTGCGTGCCCAGACATCTTAAGCACATGCTCACTGACGGAGCTACCCTCTTCCATCTTGCAGTTAAAGAACTTTTCAGAAGCTTCATAACTTTCAATTGCCGCATGAGTCTCAAAGATTAATTTGAGATCCTCGACAATATCATATGGATCTGACTCTTCAAACCTTTTCTGAAGCTCCGATTCTAAACCATACAAGATAGCACACTGAACTATGGAGTACTGATTCTTCCGAGCGAGGTAAACATTCTTTACTTCATCGGTAGCATCAGCTGCAGGTGGGTCACCTAGCGGTGCATCCAGCACATAGGTCAAATTACCAGCTGTGAGGACAATCCTCAAATTGCGGAACCAATCCGCGAAGTTGCTTCCATTGTTTTTTCAACTTTTCTTTCTCTAGGAACGCATTAAAATTGATGGTAGGGGCTGCCATTGATCTACAACATATTTGCAATAGTTTAGACTAAGTTTATGACAAATTGAGTTCAAATTAATTAATGAAATTAAACTAGGTGAACTCCCACTCAAAACAACATCCCTCACATTGTTTTAGTGATCACACGAACCAAATCCACTACATCAACACCGATCATCACGAGAGCTGATATAGTTTTAATGGCGAACAATCATCATGTTCATCATATCTACTATATGATTCATGCTTTGCCTTTCGGCGATCCGTGTTCCTGAGGCCATGTCTGTACATGCTAGGCTCGTCAAGATCAAACCTTAGCTTCCGCATAAGCAAATCTGGCTTGCTTACGTTGTAGTCACCCGCGGAATCAAAGACACCCGATCATCACGTGGTGCTTCGAAGCAGCAAGCTTTGGCAACGGTGCATACTAAGGGTGAACACTTTTAGAACTTGAAATTTATGTGCATGAGGGATCATCTTATAATGCTACCGTCGTCTACTAAGCAATACAAGATGCATAAAGGATTAACATCACATGCAATTCATAATATGTGATATGATATGGCCTTTCTTCTTTGTGCTTCCGATCTCCATCTTCAAGCACGAACATGATCTCCATTATCACCGGCATAGCATCAAGGTCAATGACGCTTCTTCATGGTTGTCGTCCGCCAACTTCAACTATTACAACTATTTTGAATAGACACGCAGGCCTTAACAGAAATTAAAGACAACCATATGGCTCCTGCCGGTTGCCAACTTACAATAAGGATCATTGCATACATCAAATATAATCACAATCATGGCCATATCACATCACTGCACACCCCTGCAAAACAAAGTTAGACGCTTCTACTTTCTTTGCATATTTTACGTGGTTTGGGGCTTTCCATAAGTGTCGTTCTAACTTACGAACAAGAACCACAACATTGATACTAGCATTGTTGATCACCCGTTGTAAATTGGATCTTTACTATGCTAGGAGAAACAGGCACCCGCAAAGCCACTTATGCAAAACGAGTTGCATGTCAAGCGTGGAGCAAGTCTCATGAACGATGTCATGTAAGGTTAGCCCGGGCCGCTTCATCCCAACATACCGCAAGATGCAAAGTACACAAAAAGCAATCTACAATAAAAGCATCAACGCCCACAATGACCATTGTGTTCTACTCGTGCAACAGATCTACATATAGACACGGCTCTGATACCACTGTAGGGGTTCGTAGCATGGAAAACAAAAATTTTCTATCGCATACAAACAAACAAGCCAAGATCTATCTACTAGATTGTAGCAACGAGTCGATGGAATAACTCACCCTCGAAGATTCCAAAGTGTTTAACGAGAGCAGATTCTCGTGGGTGATGTAGTCGTACTCTTTCCGATCTCAAGATCGCGTAGACGATCCTTCCGGCGCCGCGTTCCCGCAGCGCTCCCGCAGTCGGTCACACGTTCGGTACTCGACGAAGACCTTCCTCTCCCTTGTTCCAGCAGGCAGCGGAGGTTGTAGCACTCTCCTCGCGATTCCGGCAGCACAACGGCGTGGTACCGGAGGTAGAGGGGAGATCCCGCAGGGCTTCGCCTTAAGCCGGTGCGAGTATGGTGGAGCTTATGAGAGAGGCTATTAGTGGTCTAGTAATTAGACACACCAATTAGAGGGCTCTAAACCAATTAGAAGGCTCTAAACCGAAACAGCTCTAAACCGGGGTCTAGGTCTAGTTTCTAGTTTAGAGGATAGGAACTTGTGTGTCTTGTGTCTAGAGGAGGAGGCCTTGGCCCTCCTTTTATAGGTGGGAAGGCACGGCCAGGGGAGGGGAGTCCCTCCCCAAGTCGGCCTTGGTTGGTGCGCCGGCTTGGGGAGGAGACTCCTCCCTCAAGTCGGTTTCCAACTCCTCCTCTTATCCCACTTCCCAAAATTGGCAGTTTGACTTTCAAATTAGCCGTTTGACTTTTCCAATTTAGGAATTAAATAAACCCTTTATTTTGGACAGCGAGAACACCTAGTACATGATGCAATCATTCCATCTTGCAATGACACATTCATGTACCCCTTCCCCCCCGGAGTGCCGGACATTCCGGGACCTTCTAGAATGTTCCCGATGAAAACACCGGAACCATTCCCCAACTCCGAAATGGGACTTTCCTTATATGAATCTTATTCTCCGGACCATTCCGGATCACCTCGTGATATCCCGGATCCCATCCGAGACTCCGAACAACATTCGGTCTCTTTCTCATAATACCATAACTACTCAAACAACGTCGAATCCTTAAGTGTGTCTCCCTACGGTTCGTGAATTATGCGGACATGATCGAGACACTTCTCCGAACAATAACCAATAGAGGAATCTGGAAATTCATATGGCTCCCACATATTTCTACGATTACTTTGCGATCGAATGAACCACTTACATACGATACCAATTTCCCTTTGTCTCACGATATGTTACTTATCCGAGGTCATGATCGTCGGTATCTCTGCATACCTAGTTCAACCTCGTTACTGATAAGTACTCTTTTCTCGTTCCCGTGATATGTGATCCCTTGTGACCAAGTCACATGCTTGCAAGCTAATTGGATGACATTTCACCGAGAGGGCCCAGAGAATATCTATCCGTCATGTGGATGGACAAATCCCACTCTTGATCCATGTGTTTCAACCAATACTTTCCGAACACCCAATGCCACTTTTATAGCCACCCTGTTACGGTGTGGTGTTTGATGACATCAAAGCATCCATCCAGTAAAGGCAATATGCATGATCTCATGGTCGAAGGAATTAGGTTACTATGTATCAGAAAGCATATAGCAATTGAACTATTGAAATGACTTGATCTTTATGCTACGCTTGTCTATAGGAGTATGTCCACCATATCATTCTCCTAACGATATGATCTTGTTGTTGATAACATCTCAATGTTCATGACAAAGAAACCACATCATCAATCAACCAACAAGCTAGTGAAGTATAGAGGCCATACTAGGGACTTCAAATTAAGTTTACAAATCACACAAGTATTAATGGTTTCCTTGTTAATACTATTATAGCATGAATGTAAACATTTATCATAAACACAAAGATATATAATAATAACTACATTTATTATTACCTCTAGGGCATATCTCCAACAACTATACCATGTACTTAAACCCTACAAAATTTTCCATGTTTTTCCTACGGTGCAATCAAACAACTTATTTTACTGATTCCTACATTTTTTGTTCATATAGGATTTGATTTGAGTGTCATGCCATTTTGTTCCTGCATTTTTCCTATTCCCATATTTCATAAATCCTTTGAATCAAACAAGCCCTTAAGGATTCCATTTCACGGTAGTCGAAAAATCTTATGGAGGACATTTGATTAGTGGCACGACACAGAAATTCGTCGCCACTGGTATTTACGCAAAATACTAATCCTCACTAGTAGTTACCTAAAATACTAGTATTTTTTTTCAAATTCTAGCTATAAAGCATGGAAAGAAAGGAAAGAAGACTGACCCAATCTCTACAAAAAGAAATAAAAGATAACTTATCGGTCCGAAGGACCGAGAGAGTGCATTAACTTTCAGTGGTGGCAACACATTTTATAAAGAGGACCCCATAAAATGGATAATTACGACTAGGCCTTGCTATATGCATCTAGGACCTGGGATCTACCACATAAAACACGATCAGGCTTGACCCCCACTTCCACCATGCCGACGAAGCTTGTTTTCCTAAACCACGACCACACCCAGGGACTAGACCACTTGGGTCGTTGTAGCAGGAGCCAAGCAAGACATGATTGGAAGGCCTACAAAACAGGAGGTAGATTTCGCCCTTGATCTGGCCATCACAAGCCAATGGACAAGAAGGGAGTGGCCGCATTTCGGCCGAAGAAGTCGATGGTGTGGTCGCCGCCAAAAGAGCACTCCCAGGGACTGTGTCGCTCCATGGGCGGCTGCTGAAAGCTGCACAAGAACCCCACTTAAACACCTTGTCACAGCCCCAGTTGAATCCCCACCAGATCCAGATCCAGACTCATCCAAAAAGTTCCCACACAAGCAGCTCTCCTCGACACCATTACAGAAAGATTTGGCGTCGAATCTTCCAGAGCTGGAGCAACCATGGGCTTATTCTTCATGGAGGGAGAGGAAGACACCCTGCTCACATTCGGCTTTTCCCACCAGATCAGCTGCATTCCAAGCCACGAAGCACCGCCCGAGAGCCTCGACCACCAGAAACTCCATCGACATGGCGCCAGACTAGGACACAACCCAAACCCTAACCCTACACGGCCTACCACTACGCCTATCTACAAGGGGCCTGGCCTCCCCTCCCTCGTCCCCTACGGCCAGTGAGGCTGTCAGAGAAGAAGGGGAGAATAGTCGGGGGAGAAGAGGAGACTCTCAACAGGGAGAGGGGATGAGAGAGACAAAACACAAGGCTGAGGTATGCATAGTAGATAGGTGTGCATGATGTCGACGTGGGCTACTTGAAGACGGGAAAGAAGACACTGCAAGAGAAAGCGAGCATGAGGGTGGCATCAATTCCTACCGAGGACCATTTGGGTCTTAGTTTTCCAAATTTTCGCATAACTGCCATGTGGCAATTCAGATCTAGAAAACAGTTGTTAATTTTATTTTTTCTCTATTTTGAACAGTTCGTAGAAGTTGGTCCACACCAAGTACAAGGACGTGGGAGACTAAGGGTGGAAAGTAGACCTAGGTGGCTACTAAGTGCAAGGACAGCATAGCGCAAGAAAAGTCTTCACATATGAGCCGCGTGAATTTTTGACCAGGTACAGTTGAACGTTGACGCCGAAAGTCGTCTGTCACTCGTCACCTCCACTGTCTATATAAACAGCTCGCCACCACCTCGACATGTACAGCCGCCTAGTCAACAAGCAGCGCCCCAACAGATTGAGATAGACCTTATTACTAGTAATTCGATATGACGAACTCGCCCATGGCGATGTTCACGACGTTCTTAGCTCTCGGCCTAGCGGCACTACTACTCTCCGCCGCAGGCCCGGCGGAGGCGCAGAACTGCGGCTGCCGGTCGAACGAGTGCTGCAGCCAGGATGGTTACTGCGGCACCTCTAGCGCCTACTGTGGAAAAGGGTGTCAAGCGGGGGCGTGTTCGGTGATCGGCGGGATCGGCGTTCCCGTCGAGAGCCTCGTCACCGCGGCGTTCTTCGACGGCGTCAAGTCGCAGGCCGGCAACGGGTGCGCCGGCAAGAGCTTCTACACGCGCCAGTCGTTCCTGGACGGCGTCCGGGCGAACCCAAACTTCGGGAAAGGCCGCTCCAAGGACGACTCGAGGAGGGAGATAGCCGCCTTCTTCGCACACGTCACCTACGATACCAGACGTAAGTCCACTCTTCACCCGCGAATGAATGGAGCATTGCAATGTAATAAATCTATAAATCCGTCCACAGATTTTTGCTACATCGAGGAGATCAACGGGACGAACCAGGACTACTGCGACGAAAGGGAGACGGAGTGGCCGTGCTACGCGGGGAAGGCGTACTACGGGCGCGGGCCGCTGCAGCTGTCGTGGAACTACAACTACGGGCCGGCGGGGATCAGCGTCGGCTTCGACGGGCTGAGGAACCCGCAGAAGGTGGCGCAGGACCCCGTGGTGGCGTTCAAGGCGGCGCTATGGTTCTGGATGAACAACGTGCACCCGGTCTTGCCGCAGGGGTTCGGCGCCACGACCATGGCCATCCGCGGCCTCATCGAGTGCGACGGCGAGAACTCCGCCGCGGTGAACGCGCGGGCGAGCTACTACAAGGACTACTGCAAGAAGTTCGGCGTCGACCCTGGGAACAACCTCACTTGCTGAGTGCTGGGTCGGAAATGTGCATGCATTACGCATGGATGGTGTGTGTGGACAATAAATGTCGTCTTATTAAGCTGCCTGAGCAAGAAATAAAAGGGCGGTGATGTGCACTGTGGTCTACATAGACCGCAGTAAAATATGGAGTACAACAAATTCTAAAGCTTGGTATCCTCGATCTGAATTTGTATTGCTAGGGCTCTCAGACTAGGGCTTGTTTGATTCAAAGAATTTGTAAAACACAGGAATGGGAAAATTGTAGGAATAGAATGGCATGAGACTTAGAATCCTACAGGAATAAAAAATGCAGGAATCGATAAGATAAGCTGTTTGATTGCACCGTAGGAAAAAACATAGGAAATTTTATATGGTTTAAGTACATGTCATAGTTATCATAGACACATAGGATTTTTTCCAAGAGGTCTCACCTCTTGTTAGAAATCCTATAGGATTATAGTGTAGGAAAGCAATGCATAGGAATTTTGTAGGATTTAGTCCTTTGAATCAAACACATTCTATTGGAAAAATCCTATGGATTGGAATCCTATAGAATTCCTTTGAAAATCCTTTGAATCAAACATGCCCTAAGATGGTTGCGGATGGAGTGGATGACTCCGGAAAAGCATTGGGTGGGCTTGGAAACGTCTAACGACGACATTGATAGACAGCTCTTTAACGATGCAACAAAGTTAGCAATGGAGATTGGAAGAAAGCTTCTTTCTGAAATTTCTCTTGGCTAAATGGAAACTCCCCTAGGTCTATGGCGCCCCTGATTTTTGCTACTTCAAAAAGTAAGAGAAGGTTTGTGCACGAGGCCTTGCTGAACTACCAATGGTCAGAGCTTCACCGCCCAGCACCTTGCCCAATACATCACCCTCTGAGAGCTTTTGCAGAATACTGAGCTCACTCCTGGAATTGAGGACTCAATCATTTGGATCCTAACGTCCTCTAGAATGTATACTTCAGCCTCTGCTTACAAAGCTCAGTTCCTGGGTTTCATTCCCTGTTCTTTTGACAAGCTAGTTTGGAAAGTTTGGGCGCCACCCAAGTGTTGTTTCTTGTCCTGGTTGGCAGTACAGAATAGGCTTTAGACCTCAGACCGCCTGGCAAAAAGGGGATGGCCTTGCCAGCCGGCATATCCGCTTTGCTCCTGCCATGGGGAGACTGCTAGGCACATCCTTTTTGAGTGTCGATATTCCAAAAGGGTCTGGAGAGCTGCTGCCTCCTGGCTTGGTTGCCCTTCATTAGTCCAATGCATTGGTTTCGACTGGCCTACGGTCCTCTAGTATTTGGGAGACAGCCACGCAGACGCCTTCGGCTTGCCCTCAGGGATTGAAATCAGCGGTCACACTTATCACTTGGGACATTTGGAAGAAGAGGAATGCTAGAGTTCAATAACAAGTATGCAACGCCTGCGGTTATCATCCAAAAAATCAAGGACGAGAGCAAAAATTGGTTTTTAGCCGGTGCAAAACATCTTTAGGAGATTACAAGCTAGGTTGTTGTATCTCCCGCATGGGTTTTTTTTACTTTGGCTTAGGCCACATCCATTTGCTCCTACTTTATTAATGTAAGGCAAAACTTTTTGCCTCGTTTTAAAAAAAAAAATCTTTCGTACTTTCCTCTTTTAGGTTTTATAGGATAATAATAATAACCCTCCGCTTCACTAATATAATATACTTTACATATTTCAAAGTGGACTATATTTTTTTAAATAAGTGAATCTAGACATTAAAACTTAAATGCATACATGCGTGTCAGAGAAAAGCTTACGAAGAGTATCTGTTTTTAGTTAAACTTGCATGACACTGAGACGCCACATAGGCCCATAGTAAGAAGAAGGAACATAGCCCAAAATGATAGAAGAGAAACAATGGGCACTCCTATATAATTATCGTTTCAAAAAAAAACTATATGTATCGTTTCAAGTGACGCCAAATTGACATGTTGCCTGGAAGGACTCCTAAATGGGTCGTATTTGGCCCGGCCCATTGATAGGTAGGTTTTCATTTTTATAATCTTATAAAAACTATATGTATTTTTTATAAATTTAATTGTATACCACAAAAATGTATATTGTTATAAAAAGAATTCGTGAAACCTAGGGAAAGCATCAGCCTTACTGCATTTAAACCAGCGGCGAGGCTCCCGATAGGACGAGGTATGGCGCCCTAAAATTTTCTACACCAGCACACATACATATACTCCGTATCGATTGAATTGTTAGAGCCAAAGAAAAATAGACTAAAGAAACTAGGCCTCATGGGCCGTGTTATCATGGGCCTTAGAGCATCTCCATTCGCCTACCCACGAGGCCGATTCAGACGCCGAGTTTTGGTCCGGACGCCGAAACTCGGCCCATTCTTGTACCCAAGGACTTGTTTTCGGCCGGATTTCGGCCATATTTGAGTCCGGACTACCCAGGCCGAACCCAGGTTTTTGGGTACGCCCTGGGGACGCCGGACTCAGCGATATCGGCGAAAAAAATCAAAGCGACGTGTGGACCCGCCAAGTCAATAATGGAAGCCGAGTCGTCGTCATCCTCGAAACCACGCGGCGACCGCCGGCAATAACTGCCCGTCGCGTCGACCACGCGTCGCCGATTTACGGCCCACCGTCGCCGCCTCGGCTCCCGCGTCGGACCGGCGGTCACTAAGTTCCCGCCGTTTCCACTTTTCCCGGCCTCGCCGCTACACCCCTCCCGCCATTTTTCCGGCCTATATAAAGCCGTACATCTCGCCGTCTCTCTTCACAGTTCCTCACACCACCACAACTCCGGCGAACTTCGGACATTCGCACCTTGCTTCCTCGCCAACTCCGCCGAGAAGCCATGGCCGGCCGCCGTACGCTGTCTCCGTGGGAAGCCCGGCTCCTCCGGGAGGCGCGCTATACGGCCCCGCCGGACACTCGCCTCCCCCGAGGCTGGACACTCAGCGCCGGCGGGATCCCTGTTCCGTCGGTGCCTGACAGGCAGGACCTCGCCGGAGAGATCCAGGCGGCTATCGCCGCCATGGAAGACCCAGACCTCGCCGGAGAGATCCAGGCCGCTATCGAGGCCATGCAAGACCCGGATCTCGAGGATCAAGGCAACTTGGTCTTCTGGAGGCAGTTTTTCGCCGACAGGCGCCTCGAGGAACTCGCCCGACACGACGGACCGCCGGGCTCGCCGCCGTCGCCACGTAACAATATGGCTTACCGCCGCCGCTGGTGGAGCGTTTCAGGGCGGACTCTCGCCGGAGTCATGGCGCACATCGAGGTCGGTAACAACCCCCGCCTCGGCCTATAGTTGCGGCGTCCGGCGGCGACCACGGCGGCGTCCTTTCCTAGTTAAACCGATGTACTATGTTCCCCTCGCCTAATTTAATGAAATTCCGCCTATATTCGCTCATATTCGCCGAGTTTAAGTGAATTTAGCCAAACCTGAAAACGCGGCCTGGATACGCGTACCCAGATCGAAAACGCGATTCGTCCGGCCGAAAATCGGTGGGTAGATGCTTACACGCAGGGATTGCTTACGTGTTTTCTGGGAACTGGCCAACTCGTGAACTGCTTACCGATCGCGATCCACAGAACACAGAACGAACGAGAGAACATAGGCGGCGTGACCTCACGGCGATCGGCAGATCAGGATCTAGATCGAAGGAAGCCAGACAGGGTACTGACGACGGAGGAGGTATCGCCATCTCAGTCACTCGCCAGGTGCCATGTGTGCCGAACACCGAACTGCATCACACTTCTCTTGAGGTCTCGGCATCTCAAAAATCTTGGGCTTGACTTTTAACGAGATCGAAGATGAATAGAAAGGAGAAGGGTCCAGCAAAGTGGAGAAAGGTACATTCTGTCTGAATGTTTGTATTTGGGTAGAACATTAGTGTTTATTTAATGAATTTATTTATCAATTGTGAATTGCAGATTTGACAAGGTATTTCATGCCACTTTCTAGAGGAAGCAACTCTAAACCAATCATACATGAGAGTGAAAATGTTACAGATCTTATTGTACATCAAAAGCAAGAGCAAGAAGTGGAAAAGGAGATAGAAAATTCTAGCGCCACCGGATAAGTTGAAGAACATATTTAAGATTCAGCCAAAAGCTGTTGTCGAAGAGAATGTTATGTTCAAAAATATGAAGGTATAACTCATTTTGGTCTAGATGACATCAAATTTGATCTAGCACTTCGCATTCCAATTGATAAATTTCACCTTATTATTAGAGATGATGTTATATTTGATTACCTATAGAAGAGTTTCGTCCGACCAAAAAAAAATCGTCCTTCGCCACTGATTTAAACATAAGAACTTCGGTTTGTTAGGCTCCCACCCAGACGCCTAGCTGCCCAACCATGTCGGTGTGAATACGTTTTTTCGATCACCCTCTTGATCTCCATGGATCCATCTTCAGGTCTTTTTTTTTAATAAAAATTAATCTCACGGAGATATCAATTACATAGCCTCTATAACAATATAGTGCCCTAATGGTTTATGGATGCACACAATTTAAAAAATAGGAAAGAAAAGTCTTGCTACAGTGATCTATTCCTTTTAGCGGCAGTACTAACACCATCAAAACAATACCAAAAATCCAACTGCTCCAATAGCGACGCCTCCAAAAGGAAACAACGCACAAGCACCGCCGTCTCCCGATCATAGATCATAGATTTTCACCCTGAAGAAAGTTCTTGCTCATAAAACAATGTCTTCAACAAGGCCATTGTCAGACACAATCAATTAATACCACACTTAGGTTTTTTCCTGAAAGGCAAGACTATGAACTTCTCATGTGTTGTTCCTCCCACTTTCAATACCACTACTACGAGTCACGAATCACCAATCAAGTTTCTCATCGCCACAAAGACTCGAATCACCATTGCTAGTCCTCAGATCTCGGCTTCTATGATATTCTTCGTCTCTGACTTCACCATGAAACATGAAAGACGTGTCCCATGATGGGAACAGACAACAGATCGAACTTCAAAACCATCCCTCTAAAACCAAATGGTCAGAGAAACATGGGTAACATGACTGAATTTCATTTGATCTAGCAATCTCCTTTAACGAAAGAAATAACCCACCTTAGATACCATAAGAATATAGTACTCCCATGATTCATAGTAAGTGTCACTTATTTAGTACAAAGTTGTACTAAATCAAAGATTGGGGGAGTATTTTGCTTTAATTAACATTTATTGGTAGGTGCACACACATTTTTTACATATGGATAGAACTAAGCCTTGCATTGCTCCTAGGAGGGTGGCTCGGGAGGAACCCTAGAGCCACCTCCACTCCCTTCCCCTCCACCCCCACTCCACCTGTTGCCTCCGAAGGATGCCCCCGGCCAAAGGCGCATGGATAACGGCGGTGGCCAGCTCTAACCCCCTAGCTCGACTAGTGGTGGCAGGGGCCTTATCTTCCTCGTGTGACGAGATCTACGGTTGGAGCTTCCCGACGGCCCTGGAAGGCGTGACTCATCCAGCGAAGATGGACGCCTAGTTGATTGTCCTAGACTTCTTTGGCGACTTTGAAAGATTTTGTGGCTGCGAGGGCGGCATGGTGGCTGGTTCGGGGGACTCGGTGCGGCTCTGCTCCTCATATCCGCATGGCTAGGGTGGTGGCGGAGTACCCACTGAGATCTCCTGCTTGTTGTTGGGAGCTAACATACGGTCGTGTGGGGGCCTGCCGATCTGTTGGAGATATGCCCTAGAGGCAATAATAAATGTAGTTATTATTATATCTTTGTGTTTATGATAAATGTTTACATTCATGCTATAATAGTATTAACAAGGAAACATTGATACTTGTGTGATTTGTAAACTAAAATAAGAGTTCCTAGTAAAGCCTCTATATATAATACTAGCTTGTTGGTTAATAGATGATTGTGGTTTCCCTATCATGAACATTGAGATGTTATTAACAACAAGATCATATCATTAGGAGAATGATATGGTGGACATACTCCTATAGATAAGCATAGCATAAAGATCAAGTCATTTCAATAGTTCAATTGCTATATGCTTTCTGATACATAGTAACCTAATTCCTTCGACCATGAGATCATGCATATCACCTTTACCGGATGGATGCTTTGATGACATCAAACACCACACCGTAACTGGGTGGCTATAAAGGTGGCATTGAGTGTTCGGAAAGTATTGGTTGAGACACATGGATCAAGAGTGGGATTTGTCCATCCATATGACGGATAGATATACTCTGGGCCCTCTCGGTGGAATGTCATCCAATTAGCTTGCAAGCATGTGACTGGCTCACAAGGGATCACATATCATGGGAACAAGAAAAGAGTACTTATCGGTAACGAGGTTGAACTAGGTATGCAGAGATACCGACGATCATAACCTCGGATAAGTAAACTATCGTGAGACAAAGGGAAATTGGTATCGTATGTAAGTGGTTCATTCGATCGCAAAGTAATCGTAGAAATATGTGAGAGCCATATGAATTTCTAGATTCCTCTATTGGTTATTGTTCGGAGAAGTGTCTCGATCATGTCCGCATAATTCACGAACCGTAGGGAGACACACTTAAGGATTCGACGTTGTCTGAGTAGTTATGGTATGATGAGAAAGAGACCGAATGTTGTTCGGAGTCTCGGATGGGATCCGGGATATAACGAGGAGATCCGGAATGGTCCGGAGAATAAGATTCATATAAGGAAAGTCCCGTTTCGGAGTTGGGGAATGGTTCCGGTGTTTTCATCGGGAATGTTCTAGAAGGTTCCGGAATGTCCGGCACTCCAGAGGGGAAGGGGTACATGAATGTGTCATTACAAGTTGGAATGATTGCATCATGTACTAAGTGTCATCGCTGTCCAAAATAAAGGGATTATTCAAATCCTAGTTTGAAAAGTCAAACGGCTAGTTTGAAAAGTCAAACGGCAATTTTTGGAAAGAGGAGGAGAGGTGGAAACCGAGTTGGGGAGGAGTTCCCTCCTCCAACCGGCGGCCCACCTCCAAACCGAGTTGGGGAGGGAGGGGAGTACCTTGGCCGGCCGGCCCCTCCACCTATAAAAGGAGGGGCAGGGCTCCCTCCTAGACACACAACTCCTACTCCTCCAAACCCTAGCCCCAAGCCGCCGCCGCCTCCAAGCCGCCGCCGGCCCCTAGGGCACCAACTCGCCGCCGCCTAGCTAAACCCTAGCCGCCGGCTTGTCCCCTCCTTGGAGTGTCTAAACCCTAGAACACCGAGGACTCTCTCATACTCCACCATACTCGCTCCGGCTTAAGGCGAAGCCCTGCGAGATCTCCCCTCTACTTCCGGTACCACGCCGTTGTGCTGCCAGAATCGCGAGGAGAGTGCTACAACCTCCACTGCCTGCTGGAACAAGGGAGAGGAAGGTCTTCGTCGAGTACCGAACGTGTGATCGACTGCGGGAGCGCTGCCAGAACGCAGCGCCGGAAGGATCGTCTACGCGATCTTGAGATCGGGAAGAGTACGACTACATCACCCACGAGAATCTGCTCTCGTTAAACACTTTGGAATCTTCCAGGGTGAGTTATTCTATCGACTCGTTGCTACAATCTAGTAGATAGATCTTGGCTTGTTTGTTTGTATGCGATAGAAATTTTTTGTTTTCCATGCTACGAAACCCTACAGTGGTATCAGAGTCGTGTCTATATGTAGATCTGTTGCACGAGTAGAACACAATGGTCATTGTGGGCGTTGATGCTTTTATTGTCGATTGCTTCTTGTGTACTTTGCATCTTGCGGTATGTTGGGATGAAGCGGCCCGGGCTAACCTTACATGAAATCGTTCATGAGACTTGCTCCACGCTTGACATGCAACTTGTATTGCATAAGTGGCTTTGCGGGTGCCTGTTTCTCCTAGCATAGTTAAGATCCAATTTACAACGGGTGATTAACAATACTAGTATCAATGTTGTGGTTCTTGTTCGTAAGTTAGAACGACACTTATTGAAAGCCCCAAACCACGTAAAATATGCAAAGAAATTAGAGGCGTCTAACTTTGTTTTGCAGGGGTGTGCTGTGATGTGATATGGCCATGATTGTGATTATATTTGATGTATGCAATGTTCCTTATTGTAAGTTGGCAACCGGCAGGAGCCATATGGTTGTCTTTAATTTATGTTAAGACCCGCGTGTCTATTCAAAGTAGTTGTAATAGTTGAAGCCGGTGGACGACAACCATGGAGAAGCGTCATTGACCTTGATGCAATGCCGGTGATGATGGAGATCATGTCCGTGCTAGAAGATGGAGATCGGAAGCACAAAGAAGAAAGGCCATATCATATCACATATTATGAATTGCATGTGATGTTAATCCTTTATGCATCTTGTATTGCTTAGTAGACGACGGTAGCATTATAAGATGATCCCTCATGCACATGAATTTCAAGTCATAAGGTGTTCACCCTCAGTTAGCACCGTTGCTAAAGCTTGTTGTTTCGAAGCACCACGTGATGATCGGGTGTGTTAGATTCCGCAAGTGTATACAACGTGAGCAAGCCAGATTTGCTCATGCGGAAACTAAGGTTTGATCTTGACAAGCCTAGCATGTACAGACATGGACTCGGAACACGGATCACCGAAAGGTAAAGCATGAATCATATAGTAGATATGATGAACATGTCGATTGTTCGCCATTGAAACTATATCAACTCTCGTGATGATCGGTGTTGATGTAGTGGATTTGGTTCGTGTGATCACTAAAACAATGTGAGAGATATTGTTTTGAGTGGGAGTTCACCTACATTAATTTTATTATTAATTTGAACTCAATTTGTCATAAACTTAGTCTAAACTATTGCAAATATGTTGTAGATCAATGGCAGCCCCTACCATCAATTTTAATGCGTTCCTAGAGAAAGAAAAGTTGAAAAACAATGGAAGCAACTTCGCGGATTGGTTCCGCAATTTGAGGATTGTCCTCACAGCTGGTAATTTGACCTATGTGCTGGATGCACCGCTGGGTGACCCACCTGCAGCTGATGCTCCCGATGAAGTAAAGAATGTTTACCTCACTCGGAAGACTCAGTACTCCACAGTTCAGTGTGCTATCTTGTATGGTTTAGAATCGGAGCTTCAGAAAAGGTTTGAGAATTCAGACCCATATGATATTGTCGAGGATCTCAAATTGATCTTTGACACTCATGCGGCAATTGAAAGCTATGAGGCTTCTGAAAAGTTCTTTAACTGCAAGATGGAAGAGGGCAGCTCTGTCAGTGAGCATGTGCTTAAGATGTCTGGGCACGCAAACAAACTTCAAAGCTTGGGTATTGTGATTCCTAATGCTTTGGGGATTTACCGTGTCCTCCAATCACTACCACCAAGTTACAAGAACTTTGTGATGAACTACAACATGCAAAACATGAACAAGACGTTGCCAGAACTCTTTGCCATGTTGAAATCTGCAGAAGTGGAGATCAAGAAAGAGCACCAAGTGTTGTTGGTCAATAAGACCACCAAATTCAAGAAAGGCAAGTCTAAGCAGAAGGGACACTTCAAGAAGGGTGGTAAGAAAGTTACCACGCCGACAAAGAAGACCAAGGCTGGACCTAAGCCTGATACTGAGTGCTTTTACTGCAAGGGAGAAGGTCACTGGAAGCGGAATTGCCCAAAGTACTTGGCGGATTTGAAGAACGGCAACATCAAGAAGAAAGGTATATCTGATATACATGTTATTGATGTGTATCTCACTAGTACTCGTAGTAGTGCCTGGGTATTTGATACTGGTTCGGTTGCTCATATTTGTAACTCGAAACAGGTGTTGCGGAATAAACGGAAGCTAGCGAAGAACGAGGTGACGATGCGCGTGGGAAACGGATCAAAGGTTGATGTGATCGCGGTCGGCACGCTACCCCTTCATCTACCATCGGGATTAGTTTTATACTTAAATAATTGTTATTTGGTGCCTGCGTTGAGCATGAACATTATATCGGGATCTTGTTTATTGCGAGACGGTTACTTGTTTAAATCCGAGAATAATGGTTGTTCGATTTATATGAGTAATATGTTTTATGCACATGCACCTTTGATAGATGGTCTATTCTTATTGAATCTCAATAGTGGAAATACACATATAAATAACATTGAGGCTAAACGTTTGAAATCGAGCGATAACTCGACCTATATGTGGCATTGTCGTCTTGGTCACATTGGAGTGAAACGTATGAAGAAACTCCATTCCGATGGACTTCTTGAATCACTTGATAGATGCGAAGCATGTCTGATGGGTAAAATGACTAAGACTCCATTTTCTGGTATGATGGAGCGAGCTACGGACTTATTAGAAATCATACATACCGATGTGTGTGGTCCAATGAGTGTAGCATCACGCGGTGGTTATCGTTATGTTCTTACCTTCACGGATGACTTGAGTAGATATGGGTATATCTATTTCATGAAACATAAGTCCGAAACTTTCGAGAAGTTTAAGGAATTTCAAAGTGAGGTAGAGAATCAACGTAACAAGAAGATTAAATTTCTACGTTCTGATCGTGGAGGTGAATATCTAAGTTACGAGTTTGGCGAGCATTTGAAGAAATGCGGAATACTTTCGCAGTTGACACCGCCGGGAACACCACAGCGTAATGGTGTGTCCGAACGTCGTAATCGAACTCTCTTAGATATGGTTCGTTCTATGATGTCACTTACAGATTTACCGCTATCATTTTGGGGTTATGCATTAGAAACAGCCGCATTCACTTTAAATAGGGCACCATCCAAATCCGTTGAAACGACACCGTATGAATTATGGTTTGGGAAGAAACCTAGATTGTCGTTCCTTAAAGTTTGGGGATGCGAAGCCTATGTAAAGAAGTTACAGCCGGACAAGCTAGAACCCAAAGCGGAAAAATGCGTCTTCATAGGATACCCGAAGGAAACTATTGGGTATACCTTCTATCATAGATCCGAAGGCAAAATCTTCGTTGCCAAGAATGGATCCTTTCTAGAGAAGGAATTTCTCTCGAAAGAAGTGACTGGAAGGAAAGTAGAACTCGACGAGGTTGTCGAACCTTCTCTCGAAATTGTGAGTAGCGCAGCACCGGAAGAAGTTCCAGTGGTGCCTGCACCAATTAGAGAGGAAGCTAATGATGGTGATCATGAAACTTCGGTTGAAGTTGCTACAGAGCCTCGGAGGTCAACGAGAACTCGTACCATTCCAGATTGGTATGATCCCGTTATGAGTGTCATGTTGGTGGACAACACCGATGACCCCGAGACATATGAGGAAGCGATGATGAGCCCAGATTCCAATAAATGGCAAGAAGCCATGAAATCCAAGATTGGATCCATGTACGAAAACCAAGTATGGACTTTGGTGGACTTACCGGATGGCCGGAAGGCTGTCAAGAATAAATGGATTTTCAAGAAGAAAACAGATGCTGATGGTAATGTTACTGTCTATAAAGCTCGACTTGTTGCAAAAGGGTTTCGACAAATTCAAGGAGTTGACTACGATGAGACTTTCTCACCAGTAGCGAAGCTAAAGTCTGTGAGGATTATGTTAGCAATCGCTGCATTTTATGATTATGAGATATGGCAGATGGATGTAAAAACAACATTCCTCAATGGAGACATTGATGAAGAGTTGTATATGATGCAACCCAAAGGTTTTGTCGATCCTAAAGATGCTAACAAGGTGTGCAAACTTCAAAGGTCCATCTATGGATTGAAGCAAGCATCCCGAAGTTGGAATCAACGTTTTGATAAGGTGATCAAAAGTTTTGGTTTTATACAAACTTATGGAGAAGCTTGTATTTACAAGAAAGTGAGTGGGAGCTCTGTAGCATTCTTAATACTATATGTAGATGACATATTGTTGATTGGGAATGATGTAGACCTTCTTAATAGTGTCAAGGAATATTTGAATAATAGTTTTTCAATGAAGGATCTTGGCGAAGCAGCTTACATATTAGGCATAAAGATTTATAGAGATAGATCGAAACGCCAAATATCATTGTCACAAAGTACATATTTGGACAAAGTTCTAAAGAGGTTTGGAATGGAAGAAAGCAAGAAAGGGTTCTTGCCCATGTTGCCCAATACGACCTTGAGTAAAACTCAAAGTCCGACATCGGCAGAAGATAGAGAAAGGATGAGTAAGACTCCCTATGCCTCAGCCATAGGATCTCTAATGTATGCCATGCTATATACTAGACCCGACATTGCATATGCTGTTAGTTTAACTAGCAGATATCAAAGTGATCCAGGAGTGGATCATTGGACAGCGGTCAAAAACATCCTTAAGTACTTAAGAAGAACTAAGGATATGGTTCTTTCTTATGGAGGTGATGAACAGCTCGTTGTTAATGGTTACACCGATGCTAGTTGGAACACCGATCCGGATGATTCTAAATCACAATCTGGATATGTATTTATTTTGAATGGTGCAGCAGTTAGATGGAGGAGTGCAAAGCAAAGCGTTGTGGCGAGATCTTCAACTGAATCAGAATACATGGCTGCTTCGGAGGCTTCACAAGAAGCGATATGGATGAAAGAGTTCATTACAGAGCTGGGTGTGGTTCCTAGTGCGCTGGACCCAATGTCTATCTACTGTGATAACATGGGCGCCATAGCCAATGCGCAAGAACCAAGGTCACACAAGAAGCTGAAGCATATCAAGCTACGTTTTCACGCTATTCGAGAACATATCCAAGATGGGGATATAAAGATTTGCAAAGTACATACAGATCTGAATGTGGCGGATCCGTTGACTAAACCTCTCCCGAGGACAAAACATGACCAGCACCAAACTGCCATGGGTGTTCGGTATATTACCATGTAATCTAGATTAGATGACTCTAGTGCAAGTGGGAGACTGTTGGAGATATGCCCTAGAGGCAATAATAAATGTAGTTATTATTATATCTTTGTGTTTATGATAAATGTTTACATTCATGCTATAATAGTATTAACAAGGAAACATTGATACTTGTGTGATTTGTAAACTAAAATAAGAGTTCCTAGTAAAGCCTCTATATATAATACTAGCTTGTTGGTTAATAGATGATTGTGGTTTCCCTATCATGAACATTGAGATGTTATTAACAACAAGATCATATCATTAGGAGAATGATATGGTGGACATACTCCTATAGATAAGCGTAGCATAAAGATCAAGTCATTTCAATAGTTCAATTGCTATATGCTTTCTGATACATAGTAACCTAATTCCTTAGACCATGAGATCATGCATATCACCTTTACCGGATGGATGCTTTGATGACATCAAACACCACACCGTAACTGGGTGGCTATAAAGGTGGCATTGAGTGTTCGGAAAGTATTGGTTGAGACACATGGATCAAGAGTGGGATTTGTCCATCCATATGACGGATAGATATACTCTGGGCCCTCTCGGTGGAATGTCATCCAATTAGCTTGCAAGCATGTGACTGGCTCACAAGGGATCACATATCACGGGAACGAGAAAAGAGTACTTATCGGTAACGAGGTTGAACTAGGTATGCAGAGATACCGACGATCATAACCTCGGATAAGTAAACTATCGTGAGACAAAGGGAAATTGGTATCGTATGTAAGTGGTTCATTCGATCGCAAAGTAAACGTAGAAATATGTGGGAGCCATATGAATTTCCAGATTCCTCTATTGGTTATTGTTCGGAGAAGTGTCTCGATCATGTCCGCATAATTCACGAACCGTAGGGAGACACACTTAAGGATTCGACGTTGTTTGAGTAGTTATGGTATGATGAGAAAGAGACCGAATGTTGTTCGGAGTCTCGGATGGGATCCGGGATATCACGAGGAGATCCGGAATGGTCCGGAGAATAAGATTCATATAAGGAAAGTCCCGTTTCGGAGTTGGGGAATGGTTCCGGTGTTTTCATCGGGAATGTTCTAGAAGGTTCCGGAATGTCCGGCACTCCGGAGGGGAAGGGGTACATGAATGTGTCATTACATGTTGGAATGATTGCATCATGTTCTAAGTGTCATCGCTGTCCAAAATAAAGGGATTATTCAAATCGTAGTTTGAAAAGTCAAACGGCTAGTTTGAAAAGTCAAACGACAATTTTTGGAAAGAGGAGGAGAGGTGGAAACCGAGTTGGGGAGGAGTTCCCTCCTCCAACCGGCGGCCCACCTCCAAGCCGAGTTGGGGAGGGACTCCCCTCCCTCCCCTTGGCCGGCCGGCCCCTCCACCTATAAAAGGAGGGGCAGGGTGTTGGAGATATGCCCTAGAGGCAATAATAAATGTAGTTATTATTATATCTTTGTGTTTATGATAAATGTTTACATTCATGCTATAATAGTATTAACAAGGAAACATTAATACTTGTGTGATTTGTAAACTTAATTTGAAGTCCCTAGTATAGCCTCTATACTTCACTAGCTTGTTGGTTGATAAATGATTGTGGTTTCCCTATCATGAACATTGAGATGTTATCAACAACAAGATCATATCATTAGGAGAATGATATGGTGGACATACTCCTATAGATAAGCGTAGCATAAAGATCAAGTCATTTCAATAGTTCAATTGTTGTATGCTTTCTGATACATAGTAACCTAATTCCTTCGACCATGAGATCATGCATATCACCTTTACCGGATGGATGCTTTGATGACATCAAACACCACACCGTAACTGGGTGGCTATAAAGGTGGCATTGAGTGTTCGGAAAGTATTGGTTGAGACACATGGATCAAGAGTGGGATTTGTCCATCCATATGACGGATAGATATTCTCTGGGCCCTCTCGGTGAAATGTCATCCAATTAGCTTGCAAGCATGTGAATGGCTCACAAGGGATCACATATCACGGGAACGAGAAAAGAGTACTTATCAGTAACGAGGTTGAACTAGGTATGCAGAGATACCGACGATCATAACCTCGGATAAGTAACATATCGTGAGACAAAGGGAAATTGGTATCGTATGTAAGTGGTTCATTCGATCGCAAAGTAATCGTAGAAGTATGTGGGAGCCATATGAATTTCCAGATTCCTCTATTGGTTATTGTTCGGAGAAGTGTCTCGATCATGTCCGCATAATTCACGAACCGTAGGGAGACACACTTAAGGATTCGACGTTGTTTTGAGTAGTTATGGTATTATGAGAAAGAGACCGAATGTTGTTCGGAGTCTCGGATGGGATCCGGGATATCACGAGGTGATCCGGAATGGTCCGAAGAATAAGATTCATATAAGGAAAGTCCCGTTTCAGAGTTCGGAAATGATTCCGGTGAATGTTCTAGAAGGTTCCGGAATGTCCGGCACTCCGGGAGGGGGGAGGGGTACATGAATGTGTCATTACATATTGGAATGATTGCATCATGTACTAAGTGTTCTTGCTGTTCCAAATAAAGGGTTAAATTGAATCCTAAAACAGAAAAGTCAAATGTCCAGTTTGAAAGTCAAACGGCTAAAACAAGAAACTGTGGGAAACAAGCAAGAGGAGTTGGGAACCGACTTGGGGGAGGAGTCTCCTCCCCAAGCCGGCGCGCCAACCAAGGCCGACTTGGGGAGGGACTCCCCTCCCCTTGGCCGCGCCTCCCACCCATAAAAGGAGGGGCAGGGCCTCCTCCTCTAGACACACAAGTTCCTATCCTCTAATCTCCGGTTTAGAGCCGTTTTGGTTTAGAGCTTCTAATTGCCCTAGCCTTCGGTTTAGAGCCTTCTAATTGGTGTGTCTAATCCCTAGACCACTAATAGCCCTCTCTCATACTCCACCATACTCGCTCCGGCTTAAGGCGAAGCCCTGCGGGATCTCCCCTCTACTTCCGGTACCACGCCGTTGTGCTGCCGGAATCACGAGGAGAGTGCTACAACCTCCGCTGCCTACTGGAACAAGGGAGAGGAAGGTCTTCGTCGAGTACCGAACGTGTGACCGACTGCGGGAGCGCTGCCGGAACGCAGCGCCGGAAGGATCGTCTACACGATCTTGAGATCGGGAAGAGTACGACTACATCACCCACGAGAATCCGCTCTCGTTAAACACTTTGGAATCTTCGAGGGTAAGTTATTCCATCGACTCGTTGCTACAATCTAGTAGATAGATCTTGGCTTGTTTGTTTGTATGCGATAGAAAATTTTTGTTTTCCATGCTACGAACCCCTACACAGGGCTCCCTCCTAGACACACAACTCCTACTCCTCCAAACCCTAGCCCCAAGCCGCCGCCGCCTCCAAGCCGCCGCCGGCCCCTAGGGCACCAACTCGCCGCCGCCTAGCTAAACCCTAGCCGCCGGCTTGTCCCCTCCTTGGTGTGTCTAAACCCTAGAACACCAAGGACTCTCTCATACTCCACCATACTCGCTCCGGCTTAAGGCGAAGCCCTGCGAGATCTCCCCTCTACTTCCGGTACCACGCCGTTGTGCTGCCGGAATCGCGAGGAGAGTGCTACAACCTCCGCTGCCTGCTGGAACAAGGGAGAGGAAGGTCTTCGTCGAGTATAGAACGTGTGACCGACTGCGGGAGCGCTGCCGGAACGCAGCGCCGGAAGGATCGTCTACGCGATCTTGAGATCGGGAAGAGTATGACTACATCACCCACGAGAATCTGCTCTCGTTAAACACTTTGGAATCTTCGAGGGTGATTTATTCTATCGACTCGTTGCTACAATCTAGTAGATAGATCTTGGCTTGTTTGTTTGTATGCGATAGAAATTTTTTGTTTTCCATGCTATGAAACCCTACACGATCTGCCTAATAAAGGAGGCAGTTCTACGGTTCTTCTCGCGCCAAGACAGTGTTCTTCTTGATGCTTGCCCTCATTGATCTGGCCGATGACGAGTTCCAGAAGGCTCCACCAAAGACCTCCATTGGGATACTGATGCATGTAGATTGCTGAATCGGATGAGATTCGGTCATGTGCACCCATAATTCTTGTCGTGCGGCTTGGGGAGGGAATGACACGAAGCTTCGTTGTCTGTTCTCATCATGGATATGCCGGTGTTTTGATTTTCATGATAAAGACAGTGGCAGAGAATGCCATGCAGCTGAGGTCTAGTAATGGTGGACCAAGTCTTCGAGGCGATGAGGACTTTACTTAGTGTTTCTTGACTTGTAACAGCGATATCGGCAAGCGGGAGAGACATCACAAGAGGATTATAGAGTCTGATCTTTGAGGGTGAAAATCAAAGATGTGATCTTAATTGGTTGTGTCTGGAAATGATCTTGTTAAGGGTATTATTTTAAGAGCGATGCCTTTCTCCAGAGTTAAAATCTAAGATCTTTGATCAAACAACGACGATGCGTGTGCACCGTTTCCTTCTTAGAGGTGTCGCTTTTAAAGAATTTGGACTCCAGTTATTGTCTTGGCAGTGGTTTGTGTTGTAGTTACAACGTTTTGATCACTATAGGATCTTTTGCTTTTTGTTTTTCTTCTTTTTGTTGTAGGGCAGCGTGTATCTGTAATGTCTTTAGAATATTTCATTGTTGCAGAAGCCGGATATAATTGATATCTACTTGATATTAATTGTGGAAAGTAAAGGTGCACCACATTTGATATTTCTTCTAATGAAACGAATATGTCCAGAAGGTCGCACCAAAAGAAAAATAACTAGTATACTACCAAAAAAATTGCAAGGTAGTAACCGATTACGGAATAGGTCCTCCAAAAAGAGATACTTATCGGCGGCCGTCGTTCGGGACCGGAAGGTCATCACTGTATCAAAAATCACCGAAACGAATATAAAATGGATACGATACGAAAACAAACATTTGTCGGAGTATAATAGTGGCATAATATCTTGCTCGGTACACCAAAAAGAACACATAACATATCAGGAATATCGCACAACTTTTACTAACGACAACTAAACATGAAGTAACATATATAGTTTAACAGATCGACAAGCGCATAAGTTCATATAGAAAATTTCACATAGACCCTAAGATACTCATTTGATTACTATGCAGCATGTGATGGTTTCATGTATCATGTAGACCCTGTATATATTATCTGGCCCGACAAGAGCAAAAAAAATCACCGACGTAAGGTAATATTTTATACATGGACTGACTGGTTATATTTTTGAAAAGTTTCAGTATTTTTCATTTGGATTTTACTTACCATTTTTGTTTCCACTAGAAATGGCTCCCTCGTCGTTTAGAATATTCTGTTTCCATTTCTTTTTCGCAAATTATTCTTTCCGATTTATTTTTAGCTCTTCATTTCCCTTTTTTCGAAAACGAGTGAAAAATTTCTTCATCATTTTCAACCCTACTACATCCTTCCTGTTGTCCATCATATGTCCTGATATATAAACCCTCTCTCCTAAGCCGAACATCGAACTCAAGCAGCACAAGCACATGCAGGCCCACACAGACACCTAATTTTTTTCCCAGCCACCGACCAAGCACAGATGGCCAAGCTGGCGATGCCGCTCGCGACGATTTTGCTGGATGTGCTCTTCCAGACTTCCAGTGCGCCGCCGGTCCAGCAGCTGCACATAACTGCAACTGCCCACCGGACATGTGTTGCAGCCAGTGGGGCTACTGTGGCACGGCTAGGGTGTCAAGCAGGACGGGTTGCAGCACAACTTTTTCACTAATCCTTTTCTAATTTTACTAACTTTTAAGACTCTCTTTTGCCTATATTTTGTTTTGCGGGTTGTTATGCGGGTGCCGCTTGCCACCCTAGGCACGGCCCCGACTACTGTGGCACCGGGTGCCAGTCTGTGGACCGTGCACGGCCACCGGGATCGGAAGGCGTCCGGCGATGAGACCACGGGGAGCAAGAGCAACCACACCCCCTAGGCACGTATGGTAGCATATGTACTCCTAGGCATGAAGGCTGAAGTGATGATCAGATGATCCTGTGATCTATAGTTTTGTGTGATCAAATAAGTCAAATTAAGGTTAATTTAGAGGCTGTTGATAACAGCCATTGGATGCCCTGGTCAGGGCATCCTGATTCTCCTAGTGCAGGTGCTATAAAAGGGGCTCTAGGGTTTTGAGGTGAACACAACCATATACACAGAGCTGTGCTCTCTCTCTATTCCTCTGCTCACTGATTAAGCTAGCACCTAAAGCACTAGAAAGATCCATTCAAAACTACTTTAACTAGATTCAGGTGAAGTGGATATAAAGAAGGCCATGGCTGGACCTTCAGATCAAGGTACACAACTCTGATCTCTTTATCCGTGGCTTAATCTTCAGCTAGATGATCCTAAGGACCTCACAGATCCCAGTTATATAACATCGAGTTTCATTGAACGCTCTATTTCATACAAAGTCATACTACTCACTCCGTCCCAAAATAAATGTCTCAAATTTGTTAAAATTTGGATGAATCTAAACACTATTTAGTATATAGATTCATCCAAAATTTGAAAAACCTAAGACATCTATTCTGGGACGGAGGGAGTACAACAGTTTTGCAAAATTGTGATGAACCATTAACAATAAAGGAGAACATGAATAGCTTCTACTGGAGTAACCAGTGCTGAAACATGATCGAGACAACAGCTTAGTGATAACATATATATCATATATACTTGTCCCTGGATATTACTTCGCAACGAAGAAATCCATGGAACACACTGCATACTATTGCGAAATCCAGCTTCTGGCATGGAGGATGGGGGATGAATCCGACCAATCCGCACATGACAGCAGAATGCAGGCTTGCACATTACTTTGCAAACTTGACTAATCCATGACATGGTGAATCACACACCCTTCTGTTTACCGAAGTAACATACCGAGCATATGTGATGATTCAAGGTGAAACCAGATCAACCATTGGCTCAACGCCTACCGTTGGCGTAGCGATGCGTTGATTGTGCCGGTACACATACTTCTTCGCCCAGTACAGGTAGTTGAAGAAGCCAAGCAATCCGACTACAGCCACAACCCAGTAGAACCAGTCAAGGTGGCTGCTGTTCAAGGTTGTGCCCTCGAGCCAGCCTGGCTGGTGGCCATGCCTTGTTGCCCTGTTCACGGCATCCACCAGAAATGTGGCCATCAATGACGCGAGCCCTAGATCGCACCAGAACAATGCCGTGCCAATTGACTTCATTCCCTGTGGCGCTTCACTGTTGAAGAACTCCAGGAGCCCGGTGAACGATGTTACGTCTGACATACCAAGCAGCAAGAACTGAGGTGCGAGCCAGAAAATGGACATCTGCACAACAGATTCCTTTCTCTTTCTCTCAACAACCGCTGCAATGACCGAGGCAAGTATCATGGCAGCGAAGCCTATACCTATGCGCTGCAAATGGGTGATGCCACCAATGTAGCCTGTGCGCCTTCGCAAGAATCGCACGATGAATTGATCATAGATGGCAAGCATTAGCATCTGGAATATTATGGGAATGACGAAGAGCGTCGCTGGTTCAACATGGATCTTGCCCAGCCTTGTGTTTGTCATGCCACCTTGCTGCACGGTGAATGTGAAGAGGATAATGTTCGATATATATCCAATCACGGAGCTTATGAAGATAGGAAGAAATCGGAGCACAATCTTTGTCTCCTCCACTTTCGTAGCACTGCACACTGACCAGGCTCCATTCTTACCACGGTTGATGCAAGCTTTGTTGAGAAATCTGGCAAAGATGCGTGAAATAGTTTATAATAGGGAACAGTACTAAAACTCTACAGTGTACTCTTTATGGCACAGAAGAAAGAATAAGTTTTATTTCAGCGAGTCTTACTTCAGACTATTTGTTTGAGAGGGTGCATCAACAAAACCTGTCCCCGCCTCAGCATTGATTTTCTGTGCTTCTTCCAGATTTTCAGGAGCTTCAAGCTTCATGTTCCTGAATGTAACCACAAGAACCTGGGAGAGGCAATATTGAAGTCAAACAATAGTTCTAACATATTTGTTGGGAACTGTGATGACATTTTACGTTTTGAGCCAGGAACTAGCACAACCTGCAGTATTCGGGTTAGAGGACTTCCTTCTGGTACTTGGTTACGGTAGAAAGGGAGACCAGCAGTAACTATGAGCAATCCGAGAATAATTAGGGCGGCACATAAGCCAAGTCCGATATCCCACCCTTTGTAGTTTTCGAGCCACACTATGAGAATCAGACCTACAAAACCTCCAAAGGAGATTCCAAAGGTATACCAGTTAAAGAAGCTGGACTGCTGGCGAGACTCAGTGGGATCTTCATGGTCAAATTGATCGGCTCCAAGGGAGGACAAGCAAGAACGTATGCAACCATCACCAAATGCACTCATATACAAGCCTATGTACAGTAAGGCAGAGTTCCTGCCGTGGACCTCTTTGCAGTTGTTAAGCTCCGCTTCAACATTGCAAGGTGGTGGATGGAGGGAGGGTAAGTGGGCTTGTAGTGCGAGCAATCCGTATCCCTGCACAAATGCATGTTTGATTAGACTCTACAATAAAGTCACATATTTAGTTTCCTACAGAAGGTGCATCAAATAGCTGTTAGCTAGGGTACAATTCCATGGCAAAAAAACAGAGAAAAAATCCATTGTCATTTGATTAAGGACTACAACATGACAAGTTACCTCATTCCTCAAAAAAAAAGACAAGTTATAAGGAAGTTTTAAGTTTCAGAATCGGGTCAGTATGCTAGAGACACATCGCTGTTTTAGTTTGTGTATTTAGATCCCATTCTCACCTCAGCACACCCCTTATAATTTCTTACACCCAAAAAAGGACTGTTTCTTATGGCGTCAGTTAGATGCCAAGCTAAGTGGTTGCATGACATTTCATCATTTTTTTTGAACAATTGTAGTGATTGATTTTGTTAACAAAATTGGGTTTCTAAGGGTACCTTTTAAGATTTAAAGTTTCTTTGCAAATGTACTTCCGAAACTCAGGCACCCGTTTCTTCAAAGTTGGTGAGACCACATGACAATAATTACAATAAAAAAAATTCAAATTTATGATACTCTGGTTAGTCATTGTTAGCACTTATCTAAGGGCAGTTTTTATGATAATATGATTTATATTCATATTTTTAACTGATATAGCCGTTTGTCTTTAAAAAATAATTGATAAAAACACACAGGTAATATTGCCCTCTCTATAATTGGCAGGTTCTAGTTTAAAAAAGCAGAAGATGTAAATTAGAAAAGAATATTTCTCATGGATCATGAGAGAATTAGAAATCACGTAGATAACTGAACAGATGAAGATGCATATTACCAGAAACATAAATGGACCGAAGAGAAGTATAGTTCGAGAGCGAGTAATATAGGAGTCCGAGAGGAAAGCTCCTATCATTGCAAACCCAGATGTGGCACCAAAAAAATTAGCGGCTGTAGTTACAGAGCCTGAAATCCCCATATGCATTGTTCCGTGGAGATAAGTAACCATATTCAGCACATTTGGGACTATAACCACGTTTGTTACCACAGTCAGAACTGCAAGGGGAAACAACACACAAAAATGCTTCAATGTTTTAAACTCTGAAGCTTACAGTGAGATATTGCATGCCGCATTTGTAACAATGCATGCAAATAAGGACTCAGTGTGTAGTGACTTAATTACCATACAAAAACCATGCTGCTCTGACTCCGCCGTGCACCTCTTTATTGATGGTGTTTCCCCTCCAATCCACAAAGACTCCAAGTGCCATGGCGCTTCTTCTTTTTCCCCCTGCTTACTGCTTGTCTGTCTACCGGTGGCATGCCTCACACTAAGAGGGGTATATATTAGCAGGCAGATATTCATATTCAAAGGAGTGATAGCATCAGCAGGATCGATCAAAGATTCTTGACTATTTCATGCTACTTGCTACTTCCTACGAACTCAAATTCGGTATTACAAAAGGCATTCAGTAACATCAAAGTAGAAAAAGAGGCAAGTGAGACTACAAGTCCACAAGTACCAAACACTAGGATATATTGCTATCAGTGTGTGCCATCATCCTGAGAACAACATTTTGTAAGTTAGCTCATAATCCATTAATTGTTTCTAGCTCAAGTCCTTTTTATGAGATAATTTACTTCCTAGTGCACATTAATCGACTTATGAATTGGAAAGCTCATGTCTAGAACAAACATGATAACAACATAAATAATACTCAAAAGTACAAAAAAATTATTTACTTTTTCTCAACCACACATCATATTAGAAGAAGAATTCTGAGAAGCGCCACAACTATAAGGACACACAAAACAAACAAAACTGCATGCAGATGCCAAAAACAAAAACCTAGGCGGCTAACTAGACCAACCAGCAGAAAGAAAACAAGCTATGCTAAACTACAGGGAGGATTAAAGAATCTGGCTGCCATGAATGTGGCGTCATCCTCCTCAGAAATAAATTTACCAATCAACCAGTGCTCAGCACGTTGGTTCGTAAGGAAAAAAACCATAATTCATATGTTTGAAAATTTAGGACATAGCTTGACTGACGAAGTTTGAACTTCGAACATAAATTACTGGTACACCATTGAGTTAAAAGTTACAAAACGCCAAAATCGTTAAAAGTAGTTTTTCTTCTTGAACATGCATCAAAATGTGTGTCATTTTGTACTAGGTGGAGCACGTCCAAATGACGGGAAGCTATAGCAAACAGACAAAATCAACATGCAAACGAAAGAAAAAAGACAGCAAAGAAATAAGAACTAACTAACTAGCTAAGTAAGAATCAAAACGTACTTCCACATATGAGTTCAACGGGTACCAGTTTTTTGTAACATACTAACATTATTGGATCAATTGTTGGTCAGAAGCTCGACCTTGGATAGTCAAATTACACCCTGTATTTCCAAACAAAGAGAGCATTTTTTTATGGTTAATCACAAGAAGATGTAATTAATACATTTGCTAGAAAGGAATATTAAGGTGATAAGAAATAAAGTCCAAATCCAAACATCGCCACCACACCAGAGTAGGGAAGTGAGTGAACTGCAATCAGTATTAATACTCACTGGTTGGCTATTGATTAATTCTGCTTCCAATCTGTTAACGAACAACATCAAATCTCTTTCCAGCGGACAAAGGGAGAAAATGGACCCCGTGGTATAATCCCATCCTACACATGGTTTATATTCTTATCCAAGTGTCCCGCTCTCTTGTGATGTTATGGTGTATTGCTGATATCCTGAATACAGTGGCTCAACATTTGCACAACACAATGTTGGCATGCATACTACTGGAATGTATTTACTTGTGACTTGTAAGACCTGAAGGCTAAGAATAAAAGCATACAGTTTTCGGGATTTTGTTCATTTTTCTATTGTTAAATGACATGGCCCAACAGTCTGCCATTTTGCCTGACCAAGAAGAGTCGCTCATGGACTGGTGGCGCAAAGCAATGCATGACACTCCCAAACAGCTCCGGAGCGCCCTAACATCAACAGCCCTCCTAATCCCCTGGATGATTTGGAAGCACCAGAATGGCTGCGTCTTTAACAGCGCCCAACCGTCCGTATCCTCCCTGACTGCAAAGATCAAGGAAGAGATTAGCTTGTGGGCTAGAGCAGGGGCAAAAGGGTTACGGGTTGTGCTGCCATCCACTTGGGATGTGCACTGATTTTCAGTTTGTACCTCTGTAAACTCGCCTCCTAGCGAGACTGTAACCTTAACTCTACCTATTCAATGAAATTGACCTTTGCGTTTTCTCAAAAAAGAAAAAAACAGTCTCTGCCATTTTCACGAACCATGCGTATGATTGTTTTGGAGGGACCAGACATGCAGATGCTCTTGCAACTCCATAAAGGATCCACGTGCAGAAAGTATCCAACAGAGGACAGGTACTACTTCCCAAGAGCAGAAAGTATACAACAAAAGAGACATAAGTAGGCTCCATTTGCTCCATTAAAAACCCCTCACGTAGTCATAGACTGACTAATCTCACAATGATTGGTATGGTGAGACCAGTTTTCCACCAAACAAGGTTTAAAAAAACTAGTGTCACCTTCCATGTAAATTGCAATGAAGAGGCTATATGCATCAACAGAAGAGACATAAGTAGGCTCCATTTGCTCCATTAAAAACACATCACGTAGTCATATACTGACTAATCTCACAATGATTGGTATGGTGAGACCAGTTTCCATCAAACAAGGTTAAAAAAAACTAGTGTCACCTTCCGTGTAAATTGCAATGAAGAGGCTATATGCATCGACCGATGCAGAGGCCGGGGCTTCCCCCTTCTCGAAAAACATAAGATTAATTCAAATTTCAGACATTCTTCAGATTAATTTTCTACCTTGTGTTGGACAAAGAATCAAAATTAATACTTCCACCTTACTTAGTTGAAACTTGAATACCCAGGCGTAAAGGTACATCAAGTAGTATTCCAATGTTTAAGACCAATGTTTAAGAGACATTACCTAATTAATTTTCATACTATCGAACAAATTAAACTGTAATAATAGTCCACCAATGTTTAAGACCTAAGCCCCAAAGGTGGTCAAGCTCATTGAGCAAAAATTTGAAACGAAGTCAAAGGGAATGGACACAAAGATTAAGAAATACATTAGACGTATCGATGTAAACTGCATACAACCAGACAAAATCACCCAAACCCTCCAAACGGCTAATTACTAAAAGGGTCAGTGCTGTTGTCCGAAAGAAACGAAAAGGATAAATAGCTGCCGTCCTTGCTAAACGTCAGGAACTCATGGTCTAGTTTAAAGAGGAATCGTAATCTGCGTGAAGTAAGATCTCGCAAAGATATCCCTGCACTCATCTGGGGGCTGGCCGGCTGCGGCAAGTATTCCACCTCGGCCTGATGGAGAACCTTCGGACGCGTGCCTGAGTAACGGGATCCCAACGGGCGCCGAGGGCCCGAGGCGGGCGATGAGGCCATGGCCGAGTACGGGGAAAGAATGAGGTCCGGAAGAGGAAGGGGACGACGGTTCGTCGTCGGCAGAGCCAGAGACGGGATACACTTTCTTCCCCCGGCTTTTCCGGTTGCTTTCTGATGTTGTTTGGGAGTAACCAGAAAGTTTTTAATATGAGTACCACTGCTCCTTCATTTAAAAAAATTAAATAAAAATTGTATAGCTTCTAAAAATATCTGAAAAAATTCTAGACATAATCAACGTTGTTTTCCACAAGTATGTAAAATTACGATGCGCTTTTACAAAACTCTTTGTATTGTGGGCTACACAAAAATTACAAATCTAATAAAATTTGGAGATTTAAAAACATACCTGTACAGATCTACACTTTGTCATTTTTGTACAACTTAGAGTACAATGTATTTGAAATTGATATTTTACACGTTTATGGAATTAATCACGGGCTACATCCGAATTTTTTTAAACTCACAAATATGATTAGAATTCTTTAAAAATACTAGGAACACGGGAGCCAAAAATCTCAACTCATGTTACTCCCAAAAAAACTTTCTGATGTTGCTCTCGAAAATCTTTTTTCTGTTTATTTCTTGATTTTGGACTATTTTTTAGAATATTAACAACAGAACTTCTATAAATCCATTGACCGACAATAAAATGGTCTACGGACCCACACTGCTCGATTTATCGAAGGAAAACTAGGAAAAAATGAATAAAAGCAATCCACACCTGGCTAGAATAGGTTAAAACACCACAAAACAAACAAGACACATGTACAATAGAATACAGACACACAATTGCGCACTTGAGTATCGCACTGCTTCCATAGTACACTCCAAAAAACGTTGTATCGACATGATCTCACATGAGCATTTTTGCCAGCCTTGACAACGCCGAAGAGGGAAGGCATGCCCGGAAGAGGAGGGCATATGTCGCTCTGAACCATCAAGAATGAATAACATGGCTCATCTAATGCTTCTTGCATTAGCGAGTGCTCCTACTGCCCTCCACTGCCTCACGAGCAACGAGTCCCTTTGAACGGATTCATCTCCAAAACGATGCCCCACATGGGAGCTGAGCAAAGCTGCTATCGCTGCCATCGTCTGATCTAGGAGAGACCATGTTGTTTCTCGAATTGTGCATGTGGATAGATATGGCGAACACTTGCTGGGCACCAAGTTGGGAGGAAGGGCACACCACACAAGTAGGCAACTATGAATATGTCGACTCGATTGAATCCTAGGGATTTTCTCCTAAGCCATCCTCTAGTCGTTGGAACCTCGCTGATTGTCTCTGTGACCATGCCCAATGTCGGCATTGCCATGACCGGTGCGCCCAAGGTGCTCGACATCATGCATCAAGAGGTGAATTTCATTTGCTTCCAGTTGTTTTTATTATAATTTGGTTTGATTTGTGTATGATAATTGAGTGAAACTGAATATGTTTAGCCCAAAAATGTGTAAACTTGTAATTTTTGTGAGTTGTGTTATGTAGTGGTGCTCAAGATTTATTTGTTCAAATAAGAAAGTATACCATCAACATTGATAATATCTAGTTACCAAATCCATTTGAGGTTGTCGACAAGGACGTTTTTGAGGTTCATGATCCAACCACATCGAAGAAAGGCCTAAGACAACCAAATTACTAAAGACAAGAAGATGAGACTCTAGTGTGTGCATGGAGAGTTTGAGCCTTGATCCAATCCAAGAAAATTGACAAAGCACTAACGCACCTTGCAAAGCATTCATGGTCGTTATATGTGTGACTACAAGTGTAACTTCGTCAATATACTTCTTGTGACGTTGTTGGTGTATGATTTGGTATTTGTAAGAACATGAAGAGTTTATCCAAGTGATGTGCCCTATCAAGATCAAGTGATTGGTTTCCAATTGTTGTAGCAAATTCTACATTTGATAACCTCTTTGATCATTATATGTATCACGTGCTCAATATGATAAAACAACATTTATTAGGAGTTGCACAAGTAGAAACAAGACAACAAGAAAATTCATTTTGGCATGCTACGATTCTATACCCTATCAAGAACAATGAGAAGTGAAGGAGAAGTTGAGTTCCATCAAAGAAGCAAAAGTCAAGAAATTACTCTGTCCAAAATCTGTTGATGTACAAGGTATTGGTGCTGAAGGATATGATGAGGGGAGAATTATCACTTTGTGCTCAGTGAATCCAATGAAGACGATGCCTCTAGTGGAATACAAGAGAAAAAGAGGTTGAAGAGGGGATGAGGAGATGCAGTGATGACCAACAAAATGGGACAAGAGTAGGAAATCATTTTCATGGACACTGCTATCCTTGATGAACAAAAGAGAGCATATGCGGAAGTAATGCTTACACATATCTTGGTCTTAAAGAAGGATAGGTTTATGGGCGGCAAGATGGTCATCAATGTTGATGTGTGAATTTCTATGTTTTAGCATTTTGGGTGAACTTTCAGTTTGAATATACAATTTTACGTATCGAAATGTTGTTGAATTTTTGTGCAGATAAGAAATTTAAATTATTGTGATGTCAAATATTAGTTTATATGTTTTTCATATGTACTATAGGAGATAAATAGAGGGAATGTATGATGGCGCCCAGTACTTGTCGTGGAACGCTTCGTTGGAAACCCCAAGAGCAAGGTATAGAGCAGCACAGCAATAAGTTTCCCTCAGTAAGAAATCGAGGTTATCGAACCAGTAGGAGTAAGGAAATGTCACACAGATGTTGCTAGCAACGCGGAGACCTGCACAACACAAACTCAAGACTTTGCCCCAATGAATCAGTGAGGTTTTCAAGGTCACCGGTTTGCTGTAACAAAGGATTAAACGTATGGTGTGAAAGGTAATGGTGGTTTGCAGCAAGTAAACAGTAACAGTGGAAGATGTATCAATGGTAAAGATTGGACTGGGGTCCATAGTTCACTAGAGGTGCTCTCCTTCAATAAACAACATGGCATAAAGGGTAAACAAATTACAGCGGGGCAATTGACAGGAACTGAGCAAGGCATAACAATGCAATTACTAGTCAGAAAGATCCTATGAGGTTGATTGGGCAATACAACAATATACATAGACCGCCATCCAATTACATCTATGACTAGAAGTCCACCTTCAGATTATCATCCGAACCCCCTCCAGTATTAAGTTGCAAGCAACAGACAACTGCTTTAAGCAAAGTGTGGAAGGTAAGCAGTCCACATGTTCTATGAACAAGAGACCATTGTTTTCTCCCTATTAGCAACATCACATCTACAACCCAAGAGATTATTGTCACTGCCCTTCGAAACTAGAGGCATGAACCCACTATCGAGCATAAATACCCCCTCTTGAAGTCACTAGCAACTACTTGGCCAAGATAGCTACTAACAACGGAGAGCATGCAAGATCACAAACAACACAGACATGATAGAATCATAAAGACAAAACCATTAATCAAACCAACATAATAATCTCAATATCCATCGGATCCCCGCAAACATAACATGCATGATTACAAATAGATTAGATCTTGATCATGAACGCACTACTAGAAAAATAGCTATAGATAGATAGACCATGCGCCACAAAAGTTGTCCAGTGGCGCATTTCATCAAATGCGCCACATAAGTCTTCACACTTCTATGGCGCATATGTCCACATGCGCCATAGAAGTTGGAACTTCTTTGGCGCATATGTCCACATGCGCCATAGAAGACATATGCGCCACAGAAAGCTCGGGTGGACCCTACCACAGAATCTCATTGACTGTACTCTGACCAACATTCTGTGGTGCATATGACCATATGCGCCACAGAAGTTCATCTTCTGTGGCGCATATAGAGGCATGCGCCATAGAAGTTGGAGTACGAAAAACAGATTCTACCCCCCTGTGGATCGTCTTTTTAGCCTTGCAAAAATAATAGAAAATAAAAAACACTTCAAAAAATAAAATCCTTTCACATAGTG
The DNA here is from genome assembly GCA_916181665.1 of Avena sativa. NCBI lineage: Eukaryota > Viridiplantae > Streptophyta > Magnoliopsida > Poales > Poaceae > Avena > Avena sativa. The sequence goes on along the minus strand of OV702280.1, from coordinate 342,868,297 downwards.
ATAGGTAATATGGTCTAGTTTGTAGGAAAATTAACAAACATGCATTTCGACTTTTTATGCAAAAAAAGTTTATGCCACGGTAAAACGGTCGTACTTTTGAATACAATGTCGTAAAAATACGTATAATATACCAAAATGACGAGAACGAGATTATTTAGATTTTCAAAATTCGAAAAGAATAAAAAGTTATGGCCAAAAGATCGTTTTTTCCTGCAAAAAAATAAAAAAGGAGGACAAACTTCTGTGGCGCATTTCTTCCATATGCGCCACAGAAGTCTTGGCCAAAATTCGAAATTTGAATCCCGCCCCTTCTCCCTCTCTTATACTCTTCCACTCCTCCACCCTTCCCCTCCTCACCTTCTTCTCTGATTCTCCTCACCTTCTCCTCCTCCTCCTCCTCCTCCACCCCGGTGAGCTTCTCCTCCTCTTCATCCACCCCGGTGAGCTTATCCTCCTCCACCACCACCCTCCCGGTGAGATCCTCCCTCCTCCACTCCGGTGAGCCCTTCCCTCCTCCACCCCGGTGAGCTCCTCCTCCTCCCACCTCCCTCCTCCTCCACCCCGGCGAGCTCCTCCTCTTCCCACCTCCCTCCTCCTCCACCCCGGCGACCTTCTCCTCATCCTTCTCCTCCTCCTCCTCCGGTGGCCTCCTCCTCTCCTCCACCGCCGACCTCCACCAGCGACATCCTTCTCTCCTCCATCGGCGAACCCTACCTCCAGCCAGATCTGGCCGGGTTTTTTTTTTGAAATTTGAAAAAACTTCTGTGGCGCATATTGGAAAAATGCGCCACAGAAGTTTGAGATCTGGTTCGGGACTTATGTGGCGCATTTTGGCAATACGCGCCACAGAATTTTTTCAGACTTCTGTGGCGCATTTCAATATGCGCCACAAACTGCACTTTAGTGGAGAGATAACAGTGGCGTATCCCATATGCGCCACAGAAGTCCCAAAATGGTGCGCCACTGATGGGCCTTTTCCTAGTAGTGACAGAGCTCACAACATCTATACATGAAAGCACAAAGGAGGAGATACAACCATCTAGCTACTACATGGACCCATAGTCCAAGGTGAAATGGATCGTATGGGCACCTAGAGGGGGGGTGAATAGGTGCTACTCAATTTTTAGTTCTTTTTCAATTTTAGGCTTGGCATAAAGTAAATTCTCTAGATATGCAACTACGATAATTTCCCTATATGCAACCCTAGCTACTAAGCACGTAAAGAGAGGATCGAGGGAACCATAGTGGAGCACGTGGAGACACAGGGATTTGATTTACCGCAGTTCCTTCCTTGTTAAGGGAAGTGCATCTGTGTTGGAGGGATGGGCGGTTCTAAGACCACCACGCCACAATAGGCCTCACTCTATTCTCCGATGGATCTCGCCACGGAAGGCCTGATTCACCTTCTCCACTATTGGTACCCTTCGAGGCGGGAGCCGGTGCCTTTACAACTCTACCGGGGCACACACCCACAACTGAATTGGGGGCTCCCGTAATGACAACAAGCTGTCACAAGAACAAGGATTATCAATATAATCAAAAGCAAGGATCTAGATATTTGTAAGAAATACTAGATCAGAGATTCTCCAAACGAATGGAGATGAGATGAAGCGCTTGATTGTTGTTGTTGAAGATCGAGTCCTCCTCCTTCGATTCCCCAAGGGACGGGGCCTTTGGGTGGATCTAGGTGGAGCTCTCTTGGATAAAGGTTGCAGATCAGATCTTGACTTTTTTGAATGAACCAAGAGGTCTGGCAGGAGAGGGAAGGCAGACTTAAATACCCCTGCCCAGATCTAGCTGTTGAAGAATTTTAGGGGTGGATTATCCGCCCCCCACTAGGGGCGGATTATCCGCCCTGGGGAAAACTCCGCCCCCAGGACGGAAACTCCAGGGGAAAATCCTCCCCCATACAGAGAGCGACGCAGGTCCATACTTGGCAAAATTCCTCCAGGGGCGAATTATCCGCCCCCCTCCAGGGGCGGACTATCCGGCCTAGGGGAAAACTCCGCCCCCGAGCCGGAAAGTCCGGGGGGAAATCCGCCCCCATACAAAGAGCGATGCAGGTCCAAACTTGGCGAAAATCCTCGAGGGGCGGATTATCCGCACCCCTCCAGGGGCGGACTATCCACCCTTGCCAGAAAATCAGGCCGATTCTCCGCCCCCTCTTTGGGGGTTGCGCCCTTCTGGATATGGGGTGGGCGGATTATCCGCCCATGGTAGGGGCGGATTATTCGCCCCCCAAAAGCAGTTCCCTTTTCCTTTTTCAATGTAAAGATCTGCAACACTTCAACACATATTAAATAATCCTTGATATTGTTATCTAACACACAAAACACTAGGCATTATGAAATGTTCTTTCAATCTCCCCCTTTTTGGTGTTAGATGACAATACCAGGATTTGCAAAGAGACCTACTAACGACACCTTAAACTAAATGAAAGAGGCTCCCCCTAGATGTGTGCATATTTATAATTTGCATTTGAAAACAAATGCACACACTAGAGAGTACACAACTTTCATAGCAAAGACAATAAAAACAAGGTGAGTTAGGAAACAAGGTCATACCACCAGGATGTGAATATAGACAAATAAAATAATGAGATTGTCAGGCTCCAAGCACATCCCACAATATTGATGCATACACTAGATAATCCCATGATTCCATATGCCATCAAATAGACTCCATAGATAAATCTAGAATTCCATGAGAGTAGATCCACAATATAAATCCAGAATTCCGTAAGACCATACAGAGTAAAGCACGACAGAGTCTTACATAAACCAAGCACAAATAACAAGTAAGTTCATGCTAAAAGGGCACAATCAAGCAAATAAACAACTGAAAAATAGACAAGTGCTTGCGCCCGACCCATGCAAATCCGCGAGACCTAATAGAACTACTTCTCCCCCTTTGGCATCGAAATGCCAAAAAGGAAGAAGATCGATGCTAACGCCCCAGAAGATCACGCCTCCTCATCCTCGTCGTAGTCATCCCCGTCCCCTTCCTCTTCATCATACTCTTCATCATCGTCATCAGCTGGAGGAGGAGGAGCCCTTGGAGGTGGAGGAAACAGGCAACTCTCGAGCTCTCCATAGTTGATCCCTGAAGTGTTCCACTGAGCATATGGTTCCAGAGCAGTAGGAGGAGGTGGATTGCCAGTGGCACCAGATACATGATGAAGGATGAGCTGCTGAGTGTGTGCCATCTCATGGCTCCTCCGGTATTCCTCATACTGGCCCTTGTGTGTATCTATGCCCATGCAAAGGATGTTCCGTTGGAACCAATTGAGCTGCTTGACCTCGCATGCCATTGGGGGCACCGCGGAACGACGACCACTAGCCCTTGCATCACGCATGAATGACTCAGAAGCAGAGGATGGGTGATGGGTCTTCTGAGATTTGTTGTAGATTTTCTTGGGCCTATGAACACCATCCAAATTAGTGCCAAAGTCCTCAAGGGGCAACATATGCTTGATGAGCATCATAATGAAAGGAGCATATGGGATAGAGAGCATGTTGATCATAGCATCCATCATCTCATGATATATGTAGTCCATGACATCCAGTTTGTAACCTGTAGCTAAACCAGAATTAGTGGCACACTCGTGAGCAAATGCAAGGAGAGGAACCAGGTGACCACGGATCTTGTCATTGTTGCCCCCACTGGGAGATATGCTTTCCCTGAAAAGACCAACAAGGGAGACATACAAAGGAGAGAGTCCAGAGAAAGTGCCAGTAATACCATCAGATGTCAGACATGGAGCGAGCACAATGTCCTTGGATGGCTTGAGTGGAGAAATGATGCGGTGGCCAGAAGGAGTGTCACGGCCATGGAAAGCATACCCAAGAACCTGCCCAAAAATGTGGAAGTTCGACTGAATCATTGTTGTCCCGGTCATCCACTTCATGGTACGACGCTCATCACCGCAAATCACAAGTGTCGAGAAAAACTGCCTCACCACGGAGGAATCATAGTTGCATTGGAGAGTCATAAGGTGGTGAAGCCCCATCTTGTTAGCCACATCCAAAGCTTCAAGGAGCCTTGCCTCGGATTGGGCCTCAGTCATATTGATGGTACGCATTGGGCAAAGCTTGAGAGTGGCATACACATCATCATAAATAGCCCGAAAGTGTGCATTCCAAAACATCGAGTCCTCTGGAGGACCATCACTGTCAGCCTCATCATAGTAATCGGTTTGGCTAATGGAGGCATATTGAATACTGTCCATAGCCTTGTAGTCGAGCCGCGAATGTTTGCCCTTGCGAGATGCAGTCCTCTTGGTTTTCTTTGCTGCCTCTGCCATCCGTTCAACCTCTCTTGCTGCTCTGCGAACTTCTGTTTCGTCAATGAACGTCCCTTCAGCAATGGGCCTGATATAACGGGCACGGGGACAACGAGTGAAGGTCTTAGTAGCCTTGGAACCACCTGTGAAAAGCATGAGAGGGATAGCATGGAGATAAGCACACACACAAGTCCAGGAGAAATGTTAGAAATAGTAGAAAAGCAATCCATGAGCCAAGGATATGCATTGCGGAAATCAGAACCAAACCAGACCAGATTTTAATCTACAAGCCGGATTATTTGGCCCTGGCAGGGGCGGATAATCCGCCCTTGCAGAAAAATTCTGGAATGGCCCAGATTTACCAAGGCAAAACAGATCTGGCACTAGGGTTGCAATACTACTGATTCTAACAAGTAAGGGAAGCACATAGGATCTTCTACAACGAGATTTCCACAAAAAAAATGAATATCATACAAAAGGAGAGAGATGAGGGAGTTACCCTCACTCATTGGAGGAAAATCGCGGAGGATAAGATACCTGGAGGCGAGGGGAAAAAGATCCGGGGAGGGCCCAGAGAATCCGGTGGTCAAATCGACTCCGGGGAGGGGCAGAAGCTCCGGCGGCGGCTAGGGGCAGAGCTAGGGTTGGGGGAGGGCTGGCTGCTCTGTTTGAGCCTGGCCTCCCCGACCCAGCCCTTAAGATGCAGAATTCGCCCGGGGCGTATAATCTGCCCCCCTCTGAATTTTCTGTAAAGACAGATTCAGGCCGGAGCATCCTTGCAAAACCCCTCGATGGTGTATAGAGGACTTGTGTGCAACAATAGATGGTTCAAGGAGGGAAAGAAGGCTTGGGTTTAGAGCAACAAACTGAGATGGTACTACACACCCAAAGTTGCAAGAACAAATCAAACAAAAGCCAAAGTTGGGTGTGTTTTCCATAAGAACAAGAGATATGCAAGAAAATCCAAAGAGAGCCATTAGAAACCAACTCTTCTCAAGGAATAGAGCGGTGGCCGAAGCCACCATGTTGGAGCGCATGTCATGACACCACGAAGATGTATCTTGAGTTCAAAACCAATGCTCATCAATAACCCACATATCACAAAATGATGTTAAGGGAAATGATTTTGTCTTGCTTTCGGCATTATGGGGGGAGGGTTAGCCCAATAAATTAGGACCACACTCCCCCTATGTTTATGCCCGCATCTAAACCAAATACATGAAAAAGAGTAAGTGAGTGTGCAAGGGTAGTCAAGCCAAGCTCCTTCAATCTATGATATTTAGCTCATTCCTCAAATAACAAAATATTGCTTCATCAAGAGGCTTCGTGAAAATATCAGCAAGTTGGTTCTTCGTGCTCACAAAGGATAGTGCAATATCGGCATGAGCAACATGATCCCGAATGAAATGATTGCGAATCTCAATATGTTTTGTTCTTGTATGCTGCACTGGATTGTAAGCAATTTTGATAGCACTTCCATTGTCACATAAAAAAGGCATTTTGTCACAATTGACACCATATTCCTTTAAAGTTTGCCTCATCCATAATAATTGTGTACAAGCACTTGCAGCAGCAACATATTCAGCTTCGGGAGTTGAGAGTGATATGCAATTCTGTTTCTTTGAAGACCAACACACTAGAGACCTGACCAAGAATTGACATGCACCAGAAGTTGATTTGCGATCATCTTTGTCACCAGCCCAGTCTGAATCAGTGTAACCACATAGAGAGAAACTTGAACCTTTGGGATACCATAACCCAAAATTTGAGGAATGAACCAAATATCTGAAGATTCGTTTGATCGCCACTAAGTGGATTTCTTTAGGAGCGTCTTGGTACCTTGCACACACTCCTACACTTAACACGATATCGGGCCTAGATGCGCAAAGGTAAAGGAGAGAGCTGATCATGGATCGGTATACCTTTTGGTTCACGTCTTTACCCTTGGGATTAAGCTCAAGATGACACTTTGTTTGCATTGGAGTAGCAACGCCATTGAGATCTGTCATCTTGAACCTCTTGATCATGTCTTGGATGAACTTAGCTTGATGAATAAAAGTTCCCTCTCTAAGTTGTTTGATCTCGAATCCAAGAAAGAACCTCAACTCACCCATCATAGACATATCAAACCTGTCAGTCATAAGCTTTGAAAATTCATCGTTAAAAGCTTGGTTAGTAGAGCCAAAAATAATGTCGTATACATATAGTTGGCATACAAAAAGCTCCCCATTAACCTTCTTAGTAAAAAGAGTGGGATCGATTTCCCCAACTTCGAATCCACGGTCTAACAAAAGCTCTTTAAGGTGCTCATACCACGCACGTGGGGCTTGTTTAAGGCCATAGAGCGCCTTATCGAGTTTGTAGACATGGTTCGGAAATTTGGGGTCCTCAAAACCCCGGGGTTGCTTGACGTATACCAACTCATGTAGTGGACCATTAAGAAATGCACTCTTAACATCCATTTGATATAATTTAAAATTATGATGAGCGGCATATGCAAGAAGGATACAGATGGACTCAAGACGTGCCACAGGAGCATAAGTCTCGCCAAAATCAATTCCTTCCACTTGAGAGAATCCTTGAGCCACAAGTCTTGCTTTGTTCCTCACAACAATGCCATTTTCATCTTGTTTGTTCTTGAAAATCCACTTGGTGCCGATAACATTGCGGCAATCTTTTGGTTTCTCAACAAGCTTCCAAAATTCGTTGCGCTCGAAGTTATTTAATTCTTCATGCATTGCAACTACCCAATCGGGATCTTCAAGAGCATCAAAGACATTCTTTGGTTCAACCATAGAAATGTGAGCTTGATGATCACATAAGCTTGCAAGTTCTATTCTAGTAGACACCCTTCTTCGTAGATCACCGACAACCTTGTCAAGAGTGTGACTCCTTATGTCAAGGTTCCGATCAGCACAAGCCTTGCGACGAGCCTCAATGTCCTTATTGTTTCTAGAAGGAGTTGACTCAACATTTGTATCCGTGTCTTGTCCACTACCTTGCCCTTGATCTTGATCTGAGTTGACGACAGGAGCTTGCTGCTGAGCATGTTCTTCAGGGCCGGATAATCCGCCCCTTGGTGGGGCCGGACTATCCGTCCTGGGAGATGTGGCTACAACTTCCTCTTCCTGAGAGTGCCTGACAGAGCTGGGAGATCCAGGGCCGGATAATCCGCCCTCGAGGGCCGGAGAATACGGCTTGCAGTCTTCTTGGTTGTTCTCTTCTTCTGATCCCCTGAGACGAGTTGGAGTGCCAGGGATTGTCCGCCCCTTGGAGGGGGCGGATAGTCCAGCCTGGGACTACCATTTTGTCCAGGAGACTGATGAGCTTCAGAAAGTTGTGGTGTTGGTGTAGAGTTTTCTCCAACAGTAGGAGATTGTTGATCTTGTGTAGATGAGGGCTCCACTTGAGTGGAGCATTGTCCTTCCCGATCCACCACAAGGGGTTCCTCAATGGGGCGGAAAAACCCCACGCCCATTCTTCTTATGTCATCTTGGGGTATTTCAACATCTGCATCACAAACATCAACTTGCCCCGCATAGGAGCCGTTATTTTCATCGAACTCCACACTACAAGATTCTACAACAGTCCCGGTGAGCTTGTTGTAGACTCTATAAGTGTGGGATTCAGCACCGTAACCAACAAAAATACCTTCTAAAGCCTTGGACTCAAATTTAGACAAGCGGACACCTTTGATAATAAAGAAACACTTACACCCAAATACCCTGAAGTATGAGATGTTGGGCTTGTTACCGGTAAGTATTTCATACGGAGTCTTGTCCAACATTTTCCGGAGGTAGAGCCGGTTAGATGAGTGACAAGCGGTGGATATGGCTTCAGCCCAAAAATTGTAAGGAGACTTGAATTCAGCCAATATTGATCTTTCCATATCCATCAAAGTGCGGTTCTTCCTCTCGGCTACACCATTTTGTTGAGGGGTGTACGCAGCGGAATATTGATGTCTTATCCCCTCTTCACTTAGAAACTCATTCAAAGTGTAGTTCTTGAATTCGGAGCCGTTGTCACTTCTTATTGCCAAGATAGGAACATTGTGTTGACGTTGAACTTCATTGGCAAAGTCAATGACCGTTTGTTGAGTCTCACTCTTTAGCTTGAAGAAATAGACCCATGTATATCTTGAGTAATCATCGACAATGACCAAGCAATATTTCTTCCCACCAAGACTGGCATGAGATGGAGGACCAAATAAATCCACATGAAGTAATTCCAAGATTCTCTTTGAAGACACAATAGTCTTCCTCTTGTGGGGAGAGTCATGCATTTTGCCTTCAATACAAGCCCTGCAAACACAATCTTTGGCAAAGGAGACATTGTCTTTTAGTCCAAGGATGTGGCCACCCTTGTGGAGACTTTGCAAAGTTCTCATGTTGATATGGGCTAAACGGCGATTCCATAACCAGCCCACGTCGTCCTTTCCAAATAGGCACATCGGACCCGAAGTGGTTTTCCCCGAAAAGTCCACCACATACAGGTCATTTTCGACGTACCTAGCGAAAGCGACCTTTAGAGACTTTCTACACAAGAGTACCACCAAATCATCATCAATAAAAACAGCAAAACCCATCTTGCCAAGGGCACGAATAGAAAGAAGGTTGTAACTGAGGGTCTCAACAAGCATGACATCCACGAGAGAGATATCGTGGGCAACCACAACCTTGCCAAGACCCAATACCCGAGATTTAGACTTATCACCATAGGAGACTGTAATATTATCATGATTGGGACGCATCTCCGTGATGATATCCTTTCTTCCGGTCATATGACTAGTGCATCCACTATCCAGCACCCATTTCGACCCACCGGAAGCATAGCCCTGCAAAAGAATTACTTCTTGGTTTTAGGTACCCATTTTTCAATGGGTCCTCTCATGTTAGTAACAAGGGTCTTTGGAACCCAAATAGACCAAGCAACATATTCATCAAAAGGACCGACATAATAAGCATAAACATTGCCATAATAATCACAAAAGAGTTAATAATTTGGATTGTGAGACCCTACAAAACCAATATTGTTAGTTTTGTCTTTTGTGACATTCTTCTCAGTGGTGCTTGTCTTTGATTGTACATTCTTGGTATTGTTCTTCTTGGACTTGGTGACATACCCAAGTCCCTCTTTACCAAGATTTGACGTTTTCTTGCCAAGAACCTCATCAAGAACACCCTTATCTTTGGGAGTGATGTCCTTGACAAATTATTCTTCCACACTAGCATTTTCCCTATGAATATATGTTGACTTGGATGTGCTAGGAACATCATACTTGGCCAATCGAATTTGGAGCTGATCATGTGACTCATTGAGAATGGAGAAATCGCTTTTCAACGCCTTGTGAGCGATGTCAAGTTTCTCCAATTCCTCGGAGAGTCTATCATGAGCAGCCCCAAAGTCAATATTTTCCTTCTTTAACTTCTTTGCTTTGGCGACTGCATTGTCACGTTCCTTAACAAGCTTAGCCACTATTTCTTCATGTGACTCCTCAATGGACTCAAGCCTCTCTTCAAGAGAAACCCGATCCTCTTCTTCTACTTCTAGAGCATTTTTTAAGGATGCAATGGCCAGCTGGTCCATAAGAGCCTCAAAACGTATTTTGTGCTCACCTTGCAAGTTAGTGAAGAAATAGTCCAAAGAAATAATCTCTTCTTTAACCTTAAGACTAGTAGGATCATCCATGTCAATCATAGCCTTAGGAAAAGGAGAGTTAGAAGTAGTTACCTCAGAACTTATTGCCATGAGACAAGTAGCATTCTTGTTGATGACGTTTTCGTTCGGAGAGTCGAAGAGTGATGTTGATGTAGATGTGGTGACTATAGCAGCCACCTCTTGAGAGCTATCATCCTCGTCCTCATCTTCACTTCCCAAAGAATATTCTTCTTGAGCCACTAGAACAATATTTGGTTGCTTATTGAAAGGAGCATTCTTCTTTACAAACGGTTTCTTGCGTGGAGCCTTTGACTTGTCTTTGGAAATAAATCTTACTCCATTATCTTCCCTACTTTGATATGGACACTCAGCTACAAAGTGCAGCCGGTATCCATAGTTGAAACATGTTCTTAGCTTCGGACCATTTTCCTTTCTTCCATAAGCTCCACTCTTGCGTTCTAGTTCAGCTTTAGCCTTGGCCGGGTCTTTCCAAAAGTTTTTAGCATAAAGAGCCAGGTATTGTCCGTGGATCCTTTTTATATCCTCGGGACAGTCCATACCTTCTATGGCATATTCATCATGATCAATCACACTAGTCTTCAAGGCCATGTTGACCCCCTTTTGCATCTCCATAGCTCGTGGATGTCATAAGGTGGTAGTTATGCCTACCTTGGAGACTTTTCAAATCTGTGGGCTCAAATGGCATAAGAGCACTGACATACTTGCGCTTGATCCATGCATCATCAACGTGAGAGGCACCATGATTCCTGAAGGTGGTGGCTATTGCCTTGAATCTCCTATACATGTCCTCGTGGTTTTATCCATCCAACATATAAAATCCTTCAGCTTCATTGCTCAAAGCATCATATCTATTCCTTCTCATACTTTCATTTCCGATGAAGAGCTCGGTGAGAGCATTCCAAGCTTCCTTAGTTGTACTAAGATGCTGAATGTGTGGCATGTCTTTGTCACCCACACCAAGTTGTATCATGTGTAGAGCTGTAGCGTTGAGTTGACTATCAACAACCTCTCTTCTTGTTAGATTGTTGGGAACTCCAACATGAAGACCATTCTCGATAATTTTCCACAACTCAATGGAGGAACTGCACACATGAGACTTCATCAAAAATTGCCATTGAATGAAAGTAGATGCTGAAAGTTTGGGTGGATCACCCCTATTATGTATATGTGGGTGAGGGATAGGTGGATCAGGAGAATACACATGGGAAACCTCATTGTATCCTTCCTTACCACTATCCTTTTTCGAGGAGGAGCTCTTGCTAGTGCCATCACCAACCACTTAGGTACCTTTGGAATCGGTTTTACCCGTTTCCTTGGATTGCGGAGTGGTAGCCTCAGAGTTAGATGGAGGTGATGTTGCGGATGTGGAGAGACGCATTATCAATTGACACATCTCTTCCATCTTAGCCTCCATTGAACTCACCAAGGTTGTTTCCAACGTCTTGAGATCGTTCATGGTGAATACCTCCGGAGCATCACTCCCATCTCCCTTGGAACCCATACTTCTCTTAGGCGGTTAAGCCCGAATTAAGAGCCGGGGCTCTGATACCAATTGAAATGGATCATATGGGCACCTAAAGGGGGGGGGGGGGTGAATAGGTTCTACTGAATTTTTAGTTCTTTTTCAATTTTAGGCTTGGCATAAAGTAAATTCTCTAGATATGCAACTACGATAATTTCCCTATATGCAACCTAGCTACTAAGCACGTAAAGAGAGGATCGAGAGAACCGTAGTGGAGCACGCGGAGACACAGGGATTTGTTTTACCGCAGTTCCTTCCTTGTTAAGGGAAGTACATCTACGTTTGAGGGGTGAGTGGTTCTAAGACCACCACGCCACAATAGGCCTCACCCTATTCTCTGATGGATCTCGCCATGAAAGGCCTGATCCACCTTCTCCACTATTGGTACCCTTCGAGGCGGGAACCGGTGCCTTTACAACTCTACCGGGGCACACACCCACAACTGAATTGGGGGCTCCCGTAATGACAACAAGCTATCACAAGAACAAGGATGATCAATATAATCAAAAGCAAGTATCTAGATATTTGTAAGAAATACTAGATCGGAGATTCTCCAAACGAATGGAGAGGAGATGAAGCGCTTGATTGCAGTTGTTGAAGATCGAGTCCTCCTCCTTCGTTTCCCCAAGGGACGGGGCCTTTGGGTGGATCTAGGTGGAGATCTCTTGGATGAAGGTTGCAGATTAGATCTTGAATTTTTCGAATGAACCAAGAGGTCTGGCAGGAGGGGGAAGGCAGGCTTAAATACCCCCTGCCCAGATCTGGCCGTTGAAGAATTTTAGGGGCAGATTATCCGCCCTAGGAGAAAACTCCGCCCCCTGGACGGAAACTCCGGGGGGAAATCCGCCCCCATACAGAGAGCGACGCAGGTCCAGACTTGGAGAAATTCCTTTAGGGGCGGATTATCCGCCCCCCTCTAGGGGCGGACTATCCGGCCTAGGGGAAAACTCCGCCCCCAAGCCGGAAAGTCCCAGGGGAAAATCCGCCCCCATACAGAGAGCGACGTAGGTCCAGACTTGACGAAAATCCTCGAGGGGCGGATTATCCGCCCCCCAGGGGCGGACTATCCGCCCTTGACGAAAAATCCGGCCGATTCTCCGCCCCCTCTCTGGGGGTTGCGCCCTTCTGGATATGGGGTGGGGCGGATTATCCGCCCCTGGTAGGGGTGGATTATCCGCCCCCCCAAAAGCAGTTCCCTTTTCCTTTTTCAATGTAAAGATCTACAGCACTTCAACACACATTAAATAATCCTTGATATTGTTATCTAACACACAAAACACTAGGGATTATGAAATGTTCTTTCACAAGGTGGAACTACTCACGCATCATACCGGAGAGAAGGCCTCCGGGATGATCTCCCCTCCGGCAGGGTGCCGGAAAGAACTTCAGATCCCTCTGATCTAGGGACGATGGTGGCGGCGGCTACAGACAGTTTCGTGGATTTCTGATCGGGTACTCAAGGTTTGTGCATCGAGGGCTTCTTATAGGCGAATGGGAAGACCGAGGAGGCGGCCAGGGCCACCAAACCCTAGCCAGACGCGGGCCCACCTGTGGCCGCGCCGGGAGGGTTTGGCCCCTCTGGATGGCCCCTCCGGCTCTCCTCTGGACTTCTTGTTCCCCACGGAAAGTAATTGACTTTGACGTTTTTCCCGTCCTATTTCGAGAATATTTCTTTACTAACTTTTGTGAAACCAAAAACAGCAGAAAACAGGCATCTGACACTGTTGCAACTTCTTAGTAGGTTAGTAGCAGAAAACATGTAAAAAGCACCTCAAAGTATAGACAAGTAAAGCAAAGTATAGGCATGTTCACTTAGAAGTGTTTGATATTTTTGATAAAATATACTTCCTCCGACCCATATTAGTTGACTCAACTTTATCTAGATTCATATGTATCTAGTTAAGTATCTAGTCTAGATGCAACCGTATCTAGATAAAGTTGAGTCAACTTATATGAGTTGGAGAGAGTAATAATAAATCCATTGTATTCATTTTTATATTCAATTTATTTACTTTATTATAAGAATTACTCTAAAACAATTTCCATTTCCGTGAAGAGATGGTACATGAATATTAAATGGCATCAATGTAACTAAAAAGAAGAATAAATATAAATATAGCATAAAAATAAGGAATATAAGATCACAATTTGGAAAAAAGATGGAAATACAGGAAAGCAAGAATTAGAACCGAAAAAAGAAAGAAACACATTTTTTTTGGTTGGGGTTTAGGAGCCACCAGGCCGGCAGGGCCCATACCACACTGGCCGAGCTCCCCTCTCCTCCCTCGCCGCCGTCAACACCCTCGTCCTCGCGACGAACCATCCCCATCGAGCCTCGCCAACGAATCCTCTCCCATTCCGCACTGGTTCCCCCGGCTCTCTACTGTCTCCGCACAGCGGGAAGGCGCTCTCCACCTATGGCCATGGCAGACGGCGCGACGGAGGTGGCGGAGGCGCGTGTGGCGATCCGCCCCACATTGTCCGGCACGTCCAGTCCCCGCGTGATTCTCCGGAGACTCACCGCGGTAAGGTTTTGTTGCTCCACACCTGAAATGCTATATCTTTTTTGCTTCCGAGCACAGCATTTCGTGATTAATGTGGCTTTTCACGCCGATGAGGTCTCCAGCGAGTAATGACTTTGGGTACATCAGCAACTAGAGAGAAATTTTCCCATCAGCGAGATTCCACATTCATGCTTGTCCAATCTGTGGATGACTGGTGTGGTGCCGCATTTGTTTCCCACCGAAAGAAAACGTAGCTACATGTCTGCATCTAGAGAGACAGAGAGAACACCACTACATCAGTATGACACATTCTATAGATAATTTTTGCTCTCTAGCTACTATTGATCGACGGATATTACAGTATTTCTCTGGTAAAATCTGCATAGCCTAGACGGACTAACTAACTCAAATTCATTAAGATCCATTGGTCTCTATGAACTAACCTATCACCTACGCATCTCACTATATGTAGGCCTGTGGCTAGTTAGTTCCTGATCTGTTGCCGGCTAATCCGTCAGCACTGCTCCGTTTTCTGTTGGCATATCTCCTTGCCCAGAAAGCATAGTTGATCAGTGCCACCAGCTCGAAGGCTGCCAGTACCAAAAAGAAACGATCAAGTCGTGTCCTGTTGAAGTTTGTTCCGTCCAACCAACCTCTTCCACTGTCTCCATGCCTTGTTGCTCTGTTCACTAGATGTAGGAAGGCGCATGCCAGCAAGGCTGCTATTCCAGCAATAATGGATTGCATGTCTGGCGCTAACAGCTTCATTTCCGGAGATGATTCACTCTTTATGAACTCAATCAGTCCACTGAAGCATGCTGCATCCGCGATGCTTAGCAGGAAGAATTGCATCACCAGCCAGAACACGGACATCGGGACACCTACTGCTGTTGATGTTAGTCCATGCTGTTCTGCGATTGTCAGTCTTCTTGTTTCCACTAATGTGGCGAGGCATGCTGCTGCTACCCCGCACACGGAGCCAGCACCAATACGCTGCAGTGGGGTGATTCCGTGCGTGTGGCCTCTGAATCTTCTTAGGCTTAGGCATGGTGTCAATATCTGCCTGTAGCATGGTTCCATAAACATGTGAATTGTTGTTGGGATTGCGATGAGAGAGGCAGAGGATATCTGGATCGTGCCTATCCCCCTGTCCATTGTGCTGCCGACTTGTATGGTTAGCGTCCTTAGCAGCGTGAATGGAAGGTAGATCAGCAAGCAGCTGATGAAGATTGGAAGCATTCGGATGATGACCTTTGTTAACTCCTCGTCTCGAGTGCTGCTGCAGCATTAACAAGGATTGTTTTCTCCATCAGATGTATTCGAGATTTGTCCAAGAATATGCTAGAAAGGTTATACTGCTTAAGATAGTATAGTATCAAGATATAGCTATGTCTGACCCACAGCGGTTTGATTCTTTATATTTTCCATATCCTAGAGATGCAACTCTCATATTGTATTTTCAGCAATATACATACAGTAGCAGTCTGCTAAAAAAAGTAGGGTTTCAGAAATATTTGATCACTATAAGGAAGTAAGGAACTTACCGAGTGATCTCGATGTCAGATTTTCCTTCCGCATCAACACACTCTGCTCTGCCAATCTCTTGCAGATCGATAACATCTACGGTGGCAGCCTGCCTCTTCTTTGATAAAGGGACAAGAACCTGGAGAGGATAGCTTGAAAGTTGAGAACCATTTACATGTTCAGTTTTTCTTGTTTTATGTTGATAGATTTACATCCAGATTTAGTTTATATTAATTCCTTTATTGTTTGATGATTAATTAATATGCTAGTTGGGATATGGCATTGCGGCCTTTTAGGATAAAAAGAATGAAAGATTGAGTAATACAGTGCATTGTGATTAAGCAAAACTTTAATCAACCCTGTAAATCTTTGTCTACTAGTCTATAATTGTGTTCCACCAAGTTCACTTGGAGATTAAAAGGTGAAACTGGACTAACTGCATACTAGAACCTTCATAATTAACATGCATACTGAATTATACTGGCAAATGCATGCGCTATGTGATAAGTCCCTATATGAACTTTTACCTGCAATATTCTCCTTAAAGGACTTCTGTTAGGCTTCTTTGTTATATAGAAAGGCAGTCCACTGGCTGCCACAAACAGCCCTAGAAGTACAATAACTGCAGATATAATAAAGCCAATGGTCCATCCCAAATTGTTCTCGATCCATACTAAGAATATCAATCCCATGAGCGCTCCAAGGGAGTTTGCAAACTTGAGCCAGCTCAAAAACGTAACCTTGAGCTGTGTTTCATTCGTTTCATCATTGCTGAACTGATCTCCACCGAGGAATGGTATGCATGCGAGCATGCAGCCTTCTCCAACGGCAAACAGTAATAAGCACAAGAAAAGTAGTGTTAAGTTCCAACCTTGAGCTGCCTCACAATTGTTTGGTTCCTTGTTTATCTCACAATCTAGCGGATGTAGTGAAGGCAGGTATGCCTGCAATCCTAGCAACATATAACCCTGTGTTGTTGAACAAAAAAGTTCATAATTAGAATATTGTCATCTACTTTTCAACCTCAAAAATATAATAATCGAAACACAGTTACTATCATGTACTCCCTCCGTTCCAAAGTATAAGATGTTTTGGCCTTTTTCTGAAACACATGTATCTAGACAACCTACACACAAAAAGTGTCTAGATACATGTGCTTTAAAAAATGGCTAAAACATCTTATATTTTAGAACTGAGGGAGTATATGGGGACATGATCATACACTGATACGCATGGCCGAAGTTATCCTAGTTGTCAGTGCATTGGTTAATCAAGGAAAATTTGACCAGTCACTGAAGCAAAATACTATAATTCCGTTGGTGCTTGCTCTTGTGTTTATTGTTAGAATAGATTACTAAATCATATCCTGTCTTTTACAATAACTGCTGTAGTCGGTTGCCAAAAGAAGGAACTTAATTCTAGATGCTATGCTTCACTATAACAGCTCTACCTTAACCTAGCAGCCAAAACAGAAACATGACAAGCCTGAGACAGACTTAAAATTTCATGATGTATTTGGTAGCACTAAAATAGTTAAGATATTTTAAAAACTGTGACTCCAGCTGTAGGTTTATTGGCTTCAGGAATTTAAGGGCGAAGAAGAATTACCAGGACCGTGAAGGGACTGAATACAAATATAGTTGTGGTTCGCTGGATATATGCACAAGAGATGTAGTTCATCAGGACAGTAAAGAATGACACGGCTCCGACCAGATAGGTGATCAAAGTTGACGATGTCACAATATCCAGATGCAGTGTCCCATGGAAATAAGCCACAAGACTTAAGTTTGCGCTGCTAGGGCAGCTTCGCAGCATTACCAAAACTGCAAATTAACATAAAATTCAGTTCCAACAGTTTGTTCGGTTCTGGTTCAAAATGTAGGCAACACTATGGATCAGCAAGAGAGCAACAAATGAATTTGAAAGGTTCGTCCAAACCATATAGTTCACCCAGTTTACCAAGCTGAGAACATTGCCGTGCAAAAGAGTTATTGTTCATAAACAGTAGCTTACCTTATCCAATCGAGCCCAGACTTAGCTTGTCCAGAAATTGAGTTGCTAGTAAAACCATCTTGAGTTTTTTTTCTCGCAAATGTCTTATCAACGAGATATGTTGTCTAGAGTAATTTTCCTCATGCAGCACACACCTTGTTCAAGCAAAGAGTTATTATTCATGTGGCGCCGAGTCAAAATTAAAGCGTCAAACTTGTACCTCTACGGCTCTACCAGAAGCCAACGTATGTAGAAGGTTGTTGCACTTGAACGGATGATATGTACCCAATACTTTGAGAGATGTGGCGTGTTTTGGTTTTATTTCAATATTTGTGATAAGAAAGTAGTATGTGCCTTCTGTTGTTGCATTCCACTAAGTATAAAATCTTTTCCTTTTCTTCTTTTTATTTTTTGGGAATCACATTTTCTCTTGGTCATGATGAACTAGCATTTGGCTGGCTCTAAAACTTTGTCCATATTTCTTCTTTAAGACTTGAGTCATGAATTATTTGTCCCTTGTGAGATTTTATTTGATATTCTATTATGTTTTGGCAGTTGTCTCTTTTATTGGCTGTAGACTTCCCGATGTATATATTTTACCTGTCACTGTGTAGTTAGAAATATTTCTAACTAGCTTTTGATTATGTATTATCATCTGAATCATCTGTGCAGTTAGAAATATTCTATTGTGGGAGCTTGCTTCTGATGATGTATTATCAATTTCTTTATGAAGAAGTAGCAGAGGAGAATCAAGTCAGTTATTATGTACAGTAGGTGTAAAGATCAATAGAAGATTTTGAATGAATTTAATATCGTTTGCATTGAGTTTAATATCCTGACCTAGAGTGCTGTCATTTTGCATGTCCTAAAGTTCCGAGCGCAATCGAACAGCTACATACAATGTCTATTTATGTTTGAAGATCTACCACTTGTAAGTAAAAAACACTTTGTGCTTCATGACAAACTGAATGGTTACAATTCAAAAGGACAATCACGCGGCCATAAACCTTGTATAATTTTTCCGAAGAATATTGCAATGCATACCTTCGTTCTGAGAAATATTGTTTTTTCACTGACTTTTTGTAATCTTCATGATTTCATCAAACACAAGTACCTCTTTGTAGGTACTTAACTAGATTGCTGAACTATATGTGTAGTAGATATTAGCTGAATACCGTGCATTGCAGCGGAAAGAAAAAGTTATTGAGCATGTTGCTTCAGAAAACAAGAGATGTTTAGAGACATTTCAGACATATGTATGTAGCTAGCCTACCTGGAGAATTTATCAACCATCGTGAGTATGCTGATGCATGTTTTGCAGTTTGTTTGCTAGAAAACAACCTTCCTTTTTTATACGTGTTTCCAAAACTTTGCTGGTTACTTCTTTCTTTTGTAAATAGAAATGAATCACAACTTCACTTTGTAATCTTAGACAATACTAGTTTGTTTTCTTTCTTTCTTACTACCTTCCTTTTCTGTGGTGAGATGGGAGAGAGACTGTATAGTTCATAGATAGAGAAATACTCGGCAACCACTCTCATCATACCTGGCCATGAACATTGTACGTTCTATTTCCAACATGTAATCACGTGGAGCTGATCAAGTACGAGAGACGACACAAACGAGAAGCATGAAAACCATTAAAAAAAATTCTAGGAACAAGTTAATTCGATGCTTATTGCAGAATGAGAAGAACCAAATGAAAACCTTCGCAAACGTGATCAATAGCACAACCATATCTCTAGCGATACTTCTTATATGGAACATGTACAACCAAGCAAAGTTCCATACGTGGTAAGAAGAAATAATAAACCCTTCAAGTTCCATATGTGGTATATGCAGACAAAGGTATAGTGTTAGGTGCTCACCGTAGAGAAAGAGTGTGGCCTTCATGCCACCATGCTTCCTTGCATCCACAGCATTCCCTCTCCAATCCACAACTCCAGCTTCAATTTCCATATGTAACTAAGAAGTATATGGTCCTCAATATTAGCCCGGGCTAATTAATCAGCTAGAGCATATACTCCAGCTGAAACTAGTTCTAATCCTATCTCTCTCACTCTTTCAGGCACTCCATCCATGGATGCTAGCTAGCTCATATATATGAAGTTACAAACACATGATCGAGCAGTGCTCCTTAATTAGAGAGGCACGCAAACAGAAGGAAAGCAGCCTGCATCTCCGGAAGTCAAGTGACCGGGCGCCTGATTAATTAAGCTCGCTAAACTCACGCGGTCGTGTATGCACGTTTTCTCCAGGTGACGCCGCGTATAGACCCCGCGCGTGCGGGGCAAGGTGATTACTTAGTTTTGTGGGTCGCCTGCTGTCATTTTGTGATTTCGGTGAGATCTTGTACCTAGACATTGTGATCACCCACATCGATCAGTGCATCAGTAATGCAAGTAATCAAATATTGAGAACTGACAACTGTGTAGGCACCATCGATGATAGATGGGTTACGACATGGTTCAGTTTTTTTTAGAGCCAACTTCCATGATACAATTATGCAATTCTCTTTAGCGCACATGGGATATTTGACTACCTTTTGTTTGGACTTTCCTGGCACATGATGCTCCTTCATTTAACAATGTTTTTTGTGCATCGCGGCTGGTGATATTCTGATTCAACTAATGTATTATTAGTTTTAGTATTTTGCTAGTTTGATCCTGTTTGCTCACTGCTGTCATGATACTATATTTTGTACAGCAACAATAGTTTTGCTTAGTCCTTGAAGATTCATGAGATCATCAGAATATCCTCCCTGATAGGTAAACTAGGGCAAGAAGGATATGTACTCGTGATATACCAGCATGCAAGGCTTCCTATTTTGTTATAGTGAAATCCACCTTTTATGTCTTATTACTTGTGTATTTTTTGTGACACCAATTGCGCCATCTAGTGAAAATTCGTCCTGGTTACTCCAATTAACAAACTTTGGAGTTTAATAACCTCAACATACTTAATCGAAAATAAAATCATATAAACAATCTACACCATTACATTGAGATAAAACAACATTAAACAAAGGTCCTAGATGATTTGCACCTACTTTTCATGTTAAAGGAATGCAACATTCAATTGTCCCTTGTATAGAATCAGTACACATGGCACGAAAACTGCAAATGGTGTCCGTGAGAATGTGAGTGTGAGATAAGAGACCCATTAAGGTCAAGTAAAAAATGAATTTTGCCTCATTGGTCTTAGAGAAAATAAAGGAAGATAGAGAATTACATATTTTTTTACTCAATATAGAAAGGGACTTCTTAGAGGAAAGCGGTCATTGTCATGAACTGGTTTTGATTTTAAAACATAGTTGAGAGATTGAGAAGGTATAGATTGCATCAACTACTAAATAATGTGCGGCTCCACTACCCTATCATCAATGTATTTTCTTTCATTCACTATGTCACATTTGTTTTATCTACCATTCTTGATTTTAGTGGATTTCTACCCTCATCTTTCCAACAACCTTGGTTGCAATTGCCGAACTTTACCCGCCTCTCCTTTTCTTCCGTATTTATCTTTTCTGAAGCACCTATCTATGAGCAGGCAATGCTACTCTCTACTTATTCTTACTTCTCTAACCTAAAGGGTGGTTGCATCGTCAAGTTCATGGAAAGAACTTCCACACCTACTACTTCATGACCTACAAAAAAATTAATTAAAAAATTTGGCGTGATGACAATTTACTTAGAATGATAAGGATATAACATAAATAGGAAAATGTATATTACGTGGACACAAGCGGAAATTGTTGCTTGAATGGATTTGGATGTACAAGCAAACATAATATGCTTAGTATGAGAAACGCTAGCAATAGGGAGGAAGACATGGTACTAAAATAAAAAACATGTGATATGCGTCATAATGCATTTTAATATCACAAAATATTTTTCAATTATAGAAAAAACTTTCAATAATGAATATGAAATAACTAAAAATCAACTAAAGACACTTGTTAAATTCCTTTCATCATTAACAAAATAATATGCAAATGTAAAATGATGATGTATCACACCTCAACCAAGAAGTTCATCTACTTTTGCCTTCCTAAGAACTTCAGAACAAAATGTTTCCATTATTCCAAACCAACCATTTTGACTATAAAGAAATAAATTGACGGGATTTTTAATGGTAGTGTCTAGGAAATAGAAAACCAAGACACTCCAAGTCAAATAAGTATATAATATTGCAAAAATAGGGATTTAAATTTCTCAAACCGGGAGGGGTTAATGTAGTAGTGGGTATCCCGGAGTATCCCCAAGCTTATGGTCTTTTCCATTCTTCATCATGTTCGGGCCTCCACATGCTTAGGATTTTCACCATTTTCACCTTTGACTAACTTATATCCTGGAATAAAAACTTCACACAAAACACTCTACCGGCAATATTTAAAATTTTAAAGTCAACCATATGGTATCTAACACCACTATCATAAGTAAACAAGATGGTACCACCTCCATACCAGTTTATTGGGATAACACGGAGTTCAAGAAAAATTGACAATAAATTTTTTCAATAAAACATGAACTATATTAGATTCATATTTAAAAGACCATTCTAATGATATAGTTTTTGTGACATATGATTCATATTTTATTGGTCAAATTTGTATTCAAACATTTTTTTAGAACTCCGTGTTAGTCTAATAAACCGGTATGGAGGAAGTATCAAACACCAGTATTGAACTCAACAGCATATTGAAAGCCAAAATGCCACTTTTAGCAAAGAATATATCTAACACCATTATCAAACTCAGCGATAAATTTGATAAATAAAAAATTGTGCCACTACAATGGGTAACATCCAAAAAATAATTTAAGAACCAAAACAAACAAATTGAAGCCAAAAAACCAATTTTACGACAACAACACATAATCAGTCTTGTCTCATATATCGCACCATAAAGAACACTTTTGAAAGCATATTTGGACTTGTCAAAATATCTAAAAATTGGAGTAGGCATAGGACATATTGATGCTCAACCAATAGGATTTTTTTAGCTTCTCTAAAATGTAAATAAATTGACAATGAATAGGAAACAAGATAGAAATATCAACTCCAAATAATAGAACATAAAATAAACCTCTAAGGCTAAACTTGTCACTTTATTTTTGAAGAAAGGAGAAAAAACATTTAAGCCTCTAAAACAAGGGCAAAGAAGTCATCAAATAACATTTAAGACTCAACCTCTTCCTATGCATAGGCATTTTATAAGCAAACGGGGTGTGTTGGAAAGAAATAATAAAGTAGAGCAAGATAGAAAATAGAATTTTGAATATTTTAGCAAATAGAGAGGACATTTAAAACACCAAAGTAACATTATCCTTACATCCCTATCTCAAAACTATTTCAAATAGTGGAATTGAACTCTAAGATATACCCACAAAAAGATGCAACTTTTTGAAAATAGAGAAAATCTTTAGAACTATCAAGGCAAACAAATAAACACTTTCCCACTCAGAACATTTGCAGGAATTAATAACAAGTCGACATCATAGTTTCTTCTAGACTTATCATAGACACGGTCCAATTGCAACCCACATAAATAGTCCTCAACATGAGCATACTTATCTACGGTAAAGTTGGAAAAGTTCAATAAAATAGGGATACCATATGAAATAAGACCAATATCATCACAATAAAGTGACTACCTTTGATCTAGCTTATGATGTGGTAATAGCTCTTCTTCCCTAAAGACCTAGGAATTATCAAATCTAGGAAGTGATTATGCTCAGAAAGGTGCTTTCTTCAAGTCTTTGTAACATAATCATTTTTGTATCCTAGACCAACCCAAAAAGATTATAGTGGTTATCAATATAAAAGAAATAGGCTAGCATTATTAACCCCTCATGGTGAACTTGCGGTGGTAGGATGACACCCACTTTTGATGTGGTGGTAGGTTAACACCATACTGGTAGGATGGACTTGTGATGATACTTTTTTGGTAATGTTTCATGCATGTTGATGTTGGTTACTGATATGGTGTGATCTTGTGATGCTTGTTATCATGGTCATGAATGGTTGTTATGATGATCTTGTGATACTGGTGTTGACATGTTGTTCTTGTGTCTTATAGATGAACTGATATGTGGTGTACATAGGGATACTTCCAGTAGTCTACAGTTCTTTGCGGAGGTGCCATGAACAAGTGACTAGTTTCAAGAACAATTTCTACAAAAGATTTGACACCAGGGAGGATGCATAGGAGGATTACTTCAAGTTCGTGGTCCAAGAGAAGACCAATAAAGTTGTAGGCAAAGGAGCAAATTGTGTCCGACTAAGTACACTCAAATACATTATAATCATTGTCCATTTTATTGTGATCGTGAAGCTCTCATTTTCTAATTGCTTTGTATGATCATTTGCATATAACATGCAATGACACAGTGCTACAGTTGAGCTCATAATCTCTCCACATTGGATGCAAGATAACCACATTAGGTCTCATGTGGGCTACCAAACACCACCAATTTGCATCATCCGAACCAAAATGACACACCTGCAGCCTACCAAACAATGAGGGTGGTAGTTGCTTCCCTACAGCAGCCTACAAAACATGTGACACAAGGCTGCATTTACCCTGACAAACCCCAACTGGACATGTCTTCAAAATCAGGTGCAAACCTTGCATGCTACCAAACACGCCCACAATCTCGTAACCTGAAGTTACTGCCCGAAGAGTGCAATTTTAGCAGAATTACACTCTCCAATCAATGTATTATATATAGAGAGTGAGGACAAAAATGGTTGGATGTCGATTCAAATGCTCATATAGAAGATGTTTGGGATTTAAGGAAATACTAGACACAATAGAAATAGATAGCATCATGGCTTCTACCAAAGTAACTAATGTTGAAAGATATGAAAATTGGACAGTTCACACATGTAACATATTCATCCCTCGATTTCAATTTGTCACGGAGAAGTATCGATGTTACACAGTGGCCTAACCTATTTCTTTTGGCTAGTACCTAGGACATCAGAATACAATTAATCAGCACACGGCAGCAGAACACCAGTACATGCTTGTGTATTCCTTTGCACACTTGACCAATCCATGGCATGGTCAATCAGAAATTCCCTTTCTTGAAGCAAAAAACCATGAAAGTTGCAAATGTGATATTTCAAGGCAAATCCTGATCAACTGATTGCTCAGGCATGCGTGGATTGTGCTGGTACACATACTTCTTCGCCCAGTATAGGTAGTTCAAGAAGCCAAGCAGCCCGACAACAGCCACAACCCAGTAGAACAGATCAAGATGACTGTTGTTCAAGCTTGTACCCTCGAGCCAGCCGCCCTGGTGACCATGCCTTGTCACGCTGTTCACAACATCCACCAGGAATGTGGCCATCAACGACGCAAACCCTACCTCACACCAGAACAGTGCCGTGGCAATTGACTTCATGCCCCGTGGCGCCTCACTGTTAAAGAACTCAAGGAGTCCGGTGAACGATGTCACGTCTGACACACCAAGCAGGAGGAACTGAGGTGTAAGCCAGAACAGGGACATCTGCACTACAGCTTCCTTCCTCTTCTTTTCAACAACCGCAGCGATGACCGAGGCAAGTATCATGGAGGCGAAGCCTATACCGATGCGCTGCAGATGAGTGATGCCACCGATGTAGCCTGTGCGTTTACGCACGAATGGCACAATGAACCGATCATAGACGGGAAGCATTATCATCTGGAATGTGATGGGGATGATAAAGAGAGTCGCAGGGGAAACGTGGACCTTGCCCAGACTTGTGTTGGTCATGCCACCTTGCTGCACAGTGAATATGAAGACGACAGTGTTTGATACATATGCGATCATGGAGCTGAAGAAGAGAGGAAGCACGCGGAGCACGATCTTTGTCTCCTCCACCTTCTTTGCAGTGCAAACTTCCCAATCTCCATCCTTGCCACGGTCGATGCAGGCTTTGTCAAGGAACCTGTCGAGAATCATGAAAGATGGTATTAGGCAACACAACTAAACACTCTCTAGTCTCTACTCTCTTCGACCAGTAGCCCGCTCAGAAGATGGTAACATTTGACCGGAATCTTACTTCAGACTTTTTGTTTGAGAGATTACTTCAACTGAGCTTGTCCTAGTCCTAGTCCCAATAATGCTTTCATGTGCTTCCAGCTTCTCAGGAAGTTCAAGTTTCATGTTCTTGCATGCAACCACAAGAACCTGGGAGAGGAAGAGATGGTAGTTATTCAGAAAGCATTTGTTCATAATTTATATGCATCTTATGTTTCAAGTATTAAGCCAAGAAAGAGCACAAAACCTGCAAGATTCGAGTTAGAGGGCTTCCTTCTGGCACTTGGTTGCGGTAGAACGGCAGACCAGCAGCAACAACAAGCAATCCAAAAAGAATTAGGATTGCACACACCCCAAGTCCGATGTCCCACCCCTTGTAGTTCTCAAGCCACACAATGAAAATTAGCCCTATAAATCCTCCAAGGGAGATCCCAAAGGTATACCAGTTAAAGAAGCTGGACTTCTGGCGGGACTCGGAAGGATCTTTATGATCAAATTGGTCAGCTCCGAGGGAGGGCATGCATGAGCGAATAAAACCATCGCCAAATGCATTGATATACAAGGCTGCGTACAGCAAGGTAGCGTTCCAGCCATAGACCTCTTTGCAGCTGCTTAGGTCCGCTTCAATATTACAAGATGCAGGATGAAGTGACGGTAAGTGTGCTTGTAGCGCAAGCAATCCATAGCCCTGCACATATGAATGTTTGATCATACTATCATAAATAGTTGCCCAGAAAGTCAGCTAGTGGACATTTGACTAACAACTCCACAAACCAGTTACGATTTCCTACAGGCAAACATTGTGAAGGGTGTTAATTTAAGTCTTAACAGGACAAGAAAAATAAAGAGATCAGTATTAGCCTTTCTACACCAGTCACGTTCTTTCACATCCAAATCAGATGGATCCTATGGTCAAAGGATATGCAAGAGTAGGTTCCTATCCTTGTCAGTACTGAGCTGTATTAAGACATGACAAGTTATAAGTCAAAGTTAGAAGCACACCATTGTTAAAGTTTTTCTTTCTTCAATTGCAATAAATTCGTATATCTTTCCTAGATAGGGATACTTGAAGTACATCCTCAACTAACCATGCTCCCTAAAATCATGTAAACCCACAATCATTTTATATGTATCAGGACTGACCTACTGCTTTGGAGTACTTCTGAGACACAAACTGTCATCTGTTTTCTTTGGTGAAATCACAGCAGAATTAGAAAAACACAAGAGAAAATCAAACTTACAAAAATCAGCATGGATTTTTCATATTCAGAGTTTTTTAGCAGTGACCTGAGGATACTAAGTTTTCCTATTCACTTCTTCATTTCACAGAGCTGTGTATGTTTCAAATATATCTAATAAAGCTGCAAAGTGTCATCGCCTATAGCCTTTCTCTATTGTTAGCAGGTTCTCATCTTAGTGAACAGCATGAGCTTTTGCAAAAAAAAAAGTAAACAGCATGAATATATGTAGATAACACAAGAATGTTTTCCTTGTAACATGATAGGAATCCTATAAATAACTGAAAGACAAGCAGGCGCATTACCAGAAACATCAATGGACCAAAGAGGAGTATAGTTGTCGAGCGCATGATGTAAGAGTCTGAGAGGAAAGCTCCTATTAATGCAAACCCGCATGTGGCACCAACAAGATTAGTGACAGTAGTTGCAGAGTCTGAGACCCCCATATGCATCGTTCCATGGAGATAAGTAACCAGATTCAGCAGATTTGGGACAATAACCATGTTCATTACCACGGTCACAACTGTAAGGAGAAACAAGGTACAAAAATGCTTTAATATTTCGAACTTAGAGCAGAAGCTTGAAAAACAAGGAAACTATCTGCAAAGCAGGGACTCACATATCGGACTTACCATACATAAACCATGCTGCTCTGACTCCTCCATGCACCTCTCTGTTGACAGGGTTTCCCCTCCAGGCCACAAAGCCCCCAATTGTCATGGTGCTTCTTCCTCTTGATTTCCTTCTTGGTTCCCGTTGCGTCCCAAAACTGTGAGGGGTATAAATAAGCAGGTGGATAATACATATTCAACGGAGTGATGACAGCAACTTTGATCATCAAAGACTGTTGCCTATTTTGTGCCATTATATTATTGCAAGCACTAGTACCAACTACAATTATTGCTACTTCCGAGTGACTGAACTTGGACATACAACAAGTATTCTAACATTAAAGAAAAAGAAACAGGGATAAGGACAATGATCGAGTATAAAAGTCTGCAAGGACCAACAAATAGCATGTATTGCTACCAGCGCATCATTCTGAGAAGAATATTTGGAATGCTAGCTATCTGTTAATAGCGTTAGTTCATAATTAACAATTAGTTTGAACTGTTTCTTCCGGTAGATCTTTTGAGCACTGGGTGATGAATTGTTTTGTTGTGGTTTTGAGTTTTGATATTAGAACCCAGAATAAGGTGCTTTCAGACCTGAGCATTTTGTTCATAACTAAAGACACACTACTTCTAAGGAAATTATCTTATCAAAAGACTGTTCGAAACAATTAATGAATTAAGAGCTAGAGAGGTACATAAGCAGAAACGTGAAAATCTAGTTCCAAATCAACCATCACCATCAGCCATCAAAGAATTGAAAATCCATACACCTGCAATCAATATCTGAGAACTGAAGGCTAACAGTCCTGTGGTTCTTAATCATAATTCTCCTGTTAAAGTACAGTACATAGTGCAAGCACCTCAGCTAATTTCACAAAATCGGTCATCGGGTTGGAGGGACAAGGTTCTCATCTCACATTGCTAGCCTACTTGCCCAATATAAGTAGTTCAAGTAGTTAGGCTTCATGTGCAGACTGTGTCCAACAGAAGAGACAGAAGTAGGTTCCACTTGCTCCCTTAACAAACCCCTCAGACAGTCATAGACAGACTAATGTCACAACTTTGGTAAGACCAATGAAAAAAAAGATCCAGATTCCCACCGAAATTTGAAGAATCCATACTATCTACTCCCTCCGGCCCATATTAATAGACTCAAATTTGTCTTGATTTGAATGAATCTAGACACTATTTAGTATATAGGTTCATCCAAATTTTGATAAATCAAAGTCAATTAATATGGATCGGAGGGAGTACAAGATTTTCTTGAGTACATGATGTTCAAAATATAGTATCAAAAGCCACAACCAATCATAATATGCTCAAAGGATATTAACCCTCCTTGCCTGGTGAACTTCCTCCATCTCAAGTCTCAACTATAGAACAGGACCTTAATTAATTGCCAGGCCACTGATTTAGCACATGATTTAGCACAGATGACAAAGCTAGTAATGTCTCCTGTGCCGACATCCTGGCATTTTGGCCAGCGTTGCTCCTCCTCTCCACCACCGGCCCTGCGGTCGCAAGAATTGCAACTGCCCACCACACTTGTAATGCAGCCTGCAGCCGGTGGAGTTACTGCGGCACGAGTCCCTGACAATAAGAGGGGTATATATTAGCAGGTCAAAAGACATTCACTAATGTCAGAAAAGATCAGAGACATGTACACAACCACCGGTACTAACAAAAAGATATTACTATCAGTGTACCATCATACGAGAGCGGCATTTTGCAACTTAGGTCCTATTCGTTGACTGTGTCAATCACAAGTCCTTTTGATAAGCTAAATTCCTTCAAAGTCGTCTGAAAGCAACATGATAACTAATTATATAGAAACTCAGAAGTACAGCAAAATAAATTATAGACGAGTGCTAAACACATTGGTCCATAGGACAAAAGGTACTCCCTCTGTTGCACAATATAAGCCTTTTTGACAAGCTGTTTTAGTTTGCTAAAAAGACTTATATTGTGGAACGGAGGTAGTATAATCTATTCGGAAATGTAGGACATAATTTGACCGTCCAAGATTGAACTTTACCTGTAAAATCTTTGTACTATAACTTCTTGCACACAATTTTGCAAATAGTTACAAAACCACAATCATAACAAGGTGCGTACGAATACGAATCCAATGGTACCAAGATTGTGCAACACAACCCACAGATTATTAGATTAAATTTTGATCAGAGCTTGAACTTGGGGAATCGAACGCCATGCAGAACTACAACTGCTCACCGGACTTGTGCTGTAGCCAGTGGGGTCACTGTGGTACTACTGCACCGTGAGCCTGCCTCAACACTCCCAAGCCTGAAGTGGTGAACTTGTAACCAGTTTCCGAAACACAAGGGATGATCCGAGTTTAACCGATAAAATAAGATGAGAAATGAATTGCAGGAGTAAAGCAAAGACACCATGTAAGGTATATGACTAATAAGCATGGAAGGTGAATGATATATACACTTCTTACAGGAGTGACCAATGTTGAGATATGACCAGGATGACAACTCGACTGTTACTTTGCCAAGAACTATCCTGGTTAGACAGTGTTATGGCAAAAGTCGTTTATTTCGGTGATTTCAAAAATGGAGTATCAAGGATTAGCCCAACCAATAAGCATGTGTGAGCAGAAAAATGGTACAGGCTTATACATTGCTTTGCAAATGGACTAATAATGTCCTGGTGACATTATTCTCCTTTTCCTGAAATGATCAAAGTGAATCCTGAACGGCAGATGTCTCAACGACACGCGGATTGTGCTGGTACACATACTTCTTCGCCCAGTACAGGTAGTTGAAGAAGCCAAGCAAACTGACAACAGCCACAACCCAATAGAACAGTTCAAGATGGCTGTTGTCCAAACTTGTACCATCGAGCCAGCCCCCCTGGTGCCCACGCCTTGTGGCTCTGTTCACAATTTCCACCAGCAATGTGGCCATCAATGACGCAAGCCCCAGATCACACCAGAACAATGCAGTGGTAATAGACTTCATGCCACGTGGTGCCTCACTGTTGAAGAACTCGAGGAGCCCAGTGAATGATGTCACATCTGACACACCAAGCAGGACAACCTGAGGTGCAAGCCAGAACATGGACATCTGCACTACAGCTTCCTTTCTCTTCCTCTCAACAATCGCTGCGATGACCGGTGCAAGTATCATGGAGGCGAAGCCCACACCAATTCGTTGCAAATGAGTGATGCCACTGACATAGCCTGTGTGTCTACGCAAGAATGGCACAATGAACTGGCCATAGACAGCAAGCATTATCATCTGGAATGTGTAGGGGATGATAAAAAGTGTCGCAGGGGAAACATTGATCTTGCCCAGCATTGTGTTGGTCATGCCACCCTGCTGCACAGTGAATGTGAAGAGGATAACGTTTGAAATATATCCAATCATGGAGCTGATGAATAGAGGAAGCACATGGAACACAATCTTCGTCTCCTCCACCTTCATCACACTGCAAACTGACCAGGGGCCAGCGTTGCCATGGTTGATGCAAGCTTTATTGAGGAATCTGGCACGAAGCATGAAAATAATTTATAATAGCGAAAACTATTAAAACTCTACACTCTAGAGTGTCTATTTTCGATGCCACTTGATAAGTGGTCCACATAGAAGTGCAAAAAATCGTATTAATTCACTGAATCTTACTTCAGACTACTTGTTTGAGAGAATGCGTCAACATAACTTGTCCTCGTCCCAGTACAGCTTTCCTGTGCTTCTTCCAGTTTCTCGGGAAGTTCAAGCTTCCTGTTCCTGAATGCAACCACAAGAACCTGGGGGAGACAAGATTGTAGTCAACTAATGTGTGTAACACATTTTCTGAGAATTGGGATGGTATCTTATGTAAATTAAGACAGGCAGTATGTAGCACAACCTGCAATATTGGAGTTAGAGGACTTCCTTCTGGTACTTGGTTGCGGTAGAAAGGGAGACCAGCAGCAACAATGAGCAATCCGAGCAGAATTAGGATGGCACACACCCCAAATCCGATATCCCACCCTTTGTAGTTCTCAAGCCACACTACGAGAATCAGCCCTACACAAGCTCCAAAGGACATTCCAAAGGTATACCAATTAAAGAAGCTGGACTGTTGACGAGACTCAGAGGGGTCTTCATGGTCAAATTGATCTGCTCCGAGGGATGGCAAACAGACAGAGATAAATCCATCACCAAATGCATTCATGTACAAGGCTGTGTATAGTAAGATAGCATTCCACCCGTGGACCTCTCTGCAATCGTTTAGCTCTGCTTCAATGTTGCAAGGTGGTGGACGGAGTGAGGGAAGGTAGGCTTGCAGTGCGAGCAATCCATATCCCTATAGAAGGTGCATAAAAGAGCTGTCAGGCAGTGTACATTTGATTAAGCGTACAGCTCAACACAACAAAAAACGAGAAAACACCAAAAGACAAAAGGAAAGAAAGGCAAAAGCTATAGCTGAAGGCAAGAATAGAACAGAAGCTACAGCGGCCAGGCTAGGCTGTCCAGACCCGCCGCTTCCTACTCAGGAGTCTGCTTCAGTGGTGATGGTGTCTATTAAGTTTAATGCACCAACCAGTAGAACCTACAAGTGCTTGAAAGAGGGCTATGGAGAAGTACTTCAGCTAAGCAGTTAACAGTTTTCCTCAACGTTAGTGAGGCCACGTCTCAATTAGGAGAAATCACAATAAAAGAAAATCAAACTTATGATAAATTCTGCATCAATTGTATAATCATTTTAGCAATGATCCGAGGGAAGCAAGATATTAGGATTTCATATTCACTCCTTTAACAGGCATAACTGCTTATATTTACAAAATAAGTGATAAAGCCGCAACAGGTATTACCGCCCCTCTCAATTGCTGGCACAGCTTATCATTATAAAAAGCAAGAGCAGACGTAAGTAACATAATAATAATTCCCCTGGATCATAATAGAAAATAAGAAATCATGTACATAACTGAACTGAGGAAGATGCATATTACCAGAAACATAAATGGACCAAAGATGAGCATTGTTCTAGAGCGGGTAATGTAGGAGTCGGAGAGGAAAGCTCCTATCATTGCAAACCCACATGTGGCACCAAAAAAGTTAGAGACCGTAGTTGCAGAGCCCGAGACCCCCATATGCATTGTTCCATGGAGGTAAGTAACAAGATTCAGCGGGTTTGGGATAATAACCACATTGGCTACCACAGTCAGAACTGCAAGGAGGATACATACAAAAATGGTTCAAAGTTTTGAACTCTAGCAGAAGCTTGAAAATGGAAGCGAGATATTGCATGCCCGCATACAAAAACCATGCAAAATAGGATACGGAACTTACCATACAAAAACCATGCAGCTCTGACTCCCCCATGCACGTCTTTACTGATGGGGCTTCCCCTCCAGTTCACAAAGCCTCCAGGTGCCATGGTGCTTCTCATTCCTCCTGATCACACTGTCTAGCTGCCACCCATAACATCCTTGACAAGGAGAGGGGTATAAATCAGCAGGTGATATTCACATTCAAACAAAGGGTGACAACCATGGTTTTTAAGGCGTAAGGGAAAAGAGAGGGGAGAGACACAGGAATCTTGATAGGCAGAGGAAAAGGAGAGAATCTCGTCTCTTCTCTGTCTGCCCTCCCTACTCCTGTTTCTGATTTCCCGTGGCTTCTTGCTCTCTTGTGTATGCCGTGCTGCTGCTACTTCTGCTGCTGTGTCTTGTAGTAGTAGTAGCTGCTGGCTTTGTCTGTTAGCTGATTAAGTAGTAGCAGCTTGCTGGCCCCTGTTAGATGTTGGCATTTGGAGGTTAGCTGATTAAAATAGTTTCTGCTACCCTTTGGAGGTTAGCTGCATGTTGGTTAGTTGATTAAAATTGCATATGGCATCGCCTCTTTATGCTTTAAGTGCCTAAGCGGTGAAAAGGTTCCGGGCGCCTTACTGCCTTAAAAACCCATGACAACATCGACAGGACTATTTCCTATTTAATGCCATTGTTACCAACTATCAAAATTACTTTGACTTCCATTGCACCAACTATTAACTAACTTGATTCCCATCATTACTATATCCTACTGACCCAAATTTGGGCATTACAAAAGACATTCAGTAATGTTGAAGTAGATTAGGTATATAATATGCGATGGGACTATTGAAGTCCACAGGTACCAACCACTAGCAGATATTGGTATCAGTGTGTCATCAGGATGGGAGCGACATTTTGTAAGTTAGCTTCTAATTATTAATTGTTCCAAGAACAGGCCATTTAATAAGCTAACCTCCTTCAAAGTATTGCACCTTATGAACTTGAAGGATCGCATCTAAAAGCGACATGACAACTATATTTATAGGAACGCGGAAGTAGAACAACATAATTTTTTGATCAGTGCTCAATACATTGAGCCATAAGCCGAAAACCATACTCCTGTTTGGGAATGTAGGGCGCAATTTGGCTGTTCAAGTTTAAATTCTGAGGTGCAAATTTTCTGTACACTATTTTGTTAGTAGTTAAAAAATCAAAATCATAAGTAATAAGGTGTTTTGAATAGGAATTCAACGGTTTCAAGTTTGCGTTTATGTATTGTTGTACTGATTGCTGGAAGTGCTTGAACTTGGACAGTCAAAACTACGCCATATGTTTAGGGGATATTTTCTAACTTTTATTCATTATATAACATAATTAATAGATCAGCGATTTACCAGAAACTAGAGTCACATTAAGGTAACAAGAAAAAGTTGAAATCAAATATCTTCATTGGCTATACCAGATTAGAGAAGTCAAAAAGAATGGCTGTCAGTATTATTTCCTGGTAAATTTTTGATTAAATCATTTTCTAGACTGGTACCATCCCCATACCGTTTTCATTCCTACCTAAGAATACAGCTCCCTTGTGAGGTATGGTGTATAGCTGGATGCTGATGTCCTGATTCCAGTGAATCAGTACTTGCAGATCACATTGTAATATGCTTGCTACAAAAATGTAATTTGCATGTGACCTGTGACAGTTGATTATTGTAGGCTAAGAAGAAAGGCTTACATTTTTTTGTGTTCTTATCCACTTCGCTCCTGTTGGACATACCATAACCGCCTCGGCCATTTGCAAGAGCCTTGTTAAACATCAGTTTGGAGGGGCCAGGTATGCAGGTGCTCTTCTGCTTAATATTTTATTTGCAAATGCAAATGAATTCCCACCAAAATAGGCAAACAGGGTAGCACCATCTTCCATAATATGCGCGAAAATAAGCCTGTAATATTGGAGAGCCATGCACATAATATGAGCATTTCTCTCAGAGTGGAACATCTGTTGTAACATTTTTCTGAACAACGAGATGCCAAGAACAGAAGGATGTCATCGACAATCAAAAAGCATAGGACTCGAACCATCTGAATTCTGAAGAATGGTCTCCTCCTTGGCCTGGGTTATGGTACAGGAAACTCACAGCCAATGGAAATTCCATCAATCCCTCCCTAATTTCTTCAGACACTACAGACACAAAAATAAGAATGTGCATTAAAAAAGTCACAGTATGATTCCTACTATTCCTGAAACAGGCACAAAGAACAGATGTAAAGGAATACCTAATTATCAAACCATTGACGGCTGATCTGTCAGGGATGCATGTCTAGTGTGAAGAATCACTACAGGGGGCTACATGAAGTGAAGCTTATAAAGATAACCTCCTGCATTCTTCTGGGCCACCTCAATCTGCGCTCGAAGGGGAGAATGTCAGAGCCTCGGAGGCGGGGGGCCGAAGGCCCGAGAGGCTGGCGCTGTTGTGCTCCACTGAGTCCCTTCATTGCCCCTGCCGCAGCCAACGGCGATCCGTCGCCGCGGTCCGCGTCCCACTCCTTAATCTCGTGGCCATCGGGCGCAGCTTCTGCCCGTGCGTGTCCACGATACGGCGCTTGAGAACTGCGATTAGAGGAAGTTTATGGCTCACTCACTAGAACCGCTAGTAATTACCTTAAGCAAGACGTTCCGTAAGTGTGGAGTGAGGTGAAGAGTGAGATTGGATTGGCGAAAGAGAGGAAAGGGAGGAAGAACATGCTGACGGGTGGGACCCACCGTAAGTGTGACTCATAAAATGGTCCTGGCATATAGCCATATAGGCCTTTCTTTTGAGATGTACCTGGCATATACGCCTTGGTACTAGAAGTTTCAGACTTTCTCGGTGGACGTACAATACAGTGATATCAGTCTTCATTTATGCTCGTCACATTGGATTTTTACATAGTTGGAAAAGAGAGAAATAAGAGAGAGGAGTTTGTCTTTCCTTAGCTAAAAGATGATCTCTTAGAAATAAGAGAAAACTATTTTCTCTATTATACCATATATGTCTTTCCTTAGCCAACCAATTTATTACTAAAAATAGTTAATTCATATTAATTGCTAAAGATAGCAATAAGAGATAATGCATTGTACAAGTTGTATATTGTGTCTTCTCTAAATGAGGTGAAGAGCTAAGAAAAAACATGCCTTCTTTAGTATTGCCCTAACACAATCTATTAGACAGGAGTAGTGTATTGAGTATTGTAGAACATACACTAGATTTTGGAAAATTCTATAGAAAAAATGAGGATAGAACCGTCCCAATACACTTGAACTAAATAGGATTTTAGAAAGAAGTGGGTATTTGGGGTTTGATTGGGATAATCCCCTCAAATGTCTAAAATTTACACTTAGTATTGTTGTTATAATTTTTCTAAAATGTTATAAAAATTATATTGAAAGTAACATCGGAACCCCCAAAATGGAGCCCAAGCTCTATGGAGCCTTTTAAAAGAATGAAACTAATATGTAAAATTTCAAAAAAAAAACATAAAAAATCTTAGATATAGATAATATTGTACTTTAGCAATGTTCAAATTCTCAACTCCAAATACTTTACATTCGGCGCTACACAAGAATGACCAAATATGATAGATTTGAGAGGTTTAAAATTTTGCATAGTTCAATACTTTAAATATCAGATTTTGTCATTTTCTCGTAGCCCCGAATATATCGCATTTTTAATTGAGAACTTTTATGATGGTAAATACAACATTAACTACGTCTAGTTATTTTTTTCAGATTTTTTAATCTTAAAAATAGGTTTTCTGATTTTTTTCAAAATATGGCTCCATAGAAGCCAAGCTCCATTTGTCCATGCCCGAGTAACAGAGACTAGTATCATGCATAGTCCATATTAGTAGCTAATAGTGCAGGGAATCATAATATCTAAAATGTTGCATATGCATGTAGAGTCTCTATTTCTTGTTTAATGATGTGTCATGTTGCTTGGCAATATAGTGAGAGGCCAAACCTCCATGTCATGAAATATATAACCTCTATTAAGCATCTCGATATTTTAATCCTCCTACCATTTTTTAGGAACACGGTATAACGCATACGCTCTTAAATCGTACACTCACTCGTATGAATGCACGCAAGCATGTCCTACCTATGATAATCTCAGAGAGACTAACCGGAAAATCTTGAGGTTGCCAGATTCACCATAGGCTTCTTACTACTAATGGGCACTCCACCCACCACCAAAAGAACATTAACGGTTCGATATTGAAATAAAATCAAGTAAATATAAGCACCATGCCAAGTCTAAGGCTTGAACATTAGTGGATCAGTTCCACAATAAGGAATCTAAACACCATAGCTAAGCTCAATTCGCTATCATAAATTCTTGTGCCTACTTTAAGGATTGCTCACTTCGCGCAAGGGTTGGGACTTTATGGTCTGATTTCATTCCCCTCCATCTGAGAGAGCACCGTCTTTCCTAGAGATATTCATTTTCTACTATTGGAGAGGTTTGACATCTCCTAGCTGGATAGGCGTCGCCTGAGAGCTTCCAATCCAGGGAAAAAGCCTCGAGCAGGTTTGTGAAGGTTTAGGGATCACTTCAAGATCGACCACAAGTGATTGACAAAGTTCCGAGAAACTTGAGCTCAAGGAGAAGAAGGAAAAGTATGTGGAAGATATAGGTTTGTTGCCAACAACTTGAACTTGTCTTCGCATCTCTTGCACTTCTTTGTTTGCATCTTGTTGCTAGATTGAGTTTAATTTCATGTTGCTTTGGCATTTAATTAGTTTCTCTAATTGGAAGTTTTTTTTTATAATCTTATGTTCATCCCCTTCAGAAGATAAACCTCGAGTCTTGTGAAGCATATACTTCCTTATCTTCAAGGAACGACGGACATGGGTTTATATTGTTCTGATATATACGAGATAAATAGTTAGTTTTGCAGATATCTGTCTAATCCCACACAATGACTGATCAAACCTGATATGGTTTCATGTATGTGGTGCATCTAGCTTATGGGGTTCAATGTAGCAAACTATTGCTACAACTTCAGCTAACCATGCAGAGGATATTGGCAATCCATGAAGCGAGCAAAGAATCTGTATGGTTGAGTATGTTCGCATTGTACTCGTAAAGAGTGTGACTTACAATTCGACAAAGTACCTACAATCATAAATGAGGGAAATATGGCTTGACTAACTCAACTCAAAGATGGATACATCAAAGGATATAGAATGAAGCATATCTTACCAAAGTTTTTGTGTACTCAAGATCTTCAAAAGGACGGTGCCATAACAGTTCAACAAATTCGCTCAAGTGAGAATCTAGAACTATCCACGGTGTTGGACTACGACGAGTCAGTACTATTAAGTAATACTAGCAGGATGCCCGTGCGTTGCTACGGAATCCAAGATCTGAAAAATAACAATGAAAATATCATTTTTTCCTTCAAAATTACTGATAGCTATAATTGTCTAATACAACTGGCTTGCCCCTTCTAGCCAATGATTTCCTCTCATTCCAGCCCTTGTAGCCAAGGATTTCCTCATCTAACTTCAACTCCAATGCACCTCTTCTCATCCTTCCTTCAACTCCAATGCACCTCTTCTCATCTTCCCTTTAGATTGTCCCTCTTCGGTCGCTTGTCAGTCATGATAGATTTGGCGATAGATACAGATACAGACACGGTCATCTCAACTCAATAGCAGATATTAAGGAGTCCATGTGAACATACATTTTCATAAAAAAGAGAGAATGTGAACATCCAACACATATAACTTTTGGTCTCACGTGCTCGGTATACCCCATTGAGAGAGTAGTAAATTTTCAATGTTAGGCCAAGAAATTATTCTGTAACAATGAAATACTAAATGCCAACATTCTTTTTTTACACATATAGAATGGACCTGCAATAGTTTGTTTTTAATCTAGTTCCTATCTCTAGCTAATATTTGTGAATGTCAACAGAATTGCACCATCACTGTGCAGTTGCTGATCAGTTTTTCCTTGATTGACTTTGTGTAAATAAAATAAAATCCATGTAGTTTTTGTGAGAAAGAACTGCTACCATTAGCTTTTCTGTTGGTAGGTATCCTTTTGACCGTGATCAAAGTTAATCGAACTGTTTTCATTACACAACAACTTGGTCAAATAGCTGGTATTGCCTTGATTTTCTTGTAGAACACATCGAAATGTCTGCGGATAGAACAACTTCCTCAAGCCCTCCTGTACATGCATGCCAAAGAAAAATCAAGTAAAATATGATTAGCGACCACAGATAGTAACACATATTTGCATACATGTTTTAAAGTCAGAAATCCGGAAAATGAGTACTATAAGACATGAATTTGTGCGTTCGAAATAACCTGTCGCGCCCCTATGTCAAATAAAATGAAGCTACAATTCAATCAAATACATGATATGTTGATGCCAATCAACATTTGAACATACACATAGCAATACAGAGAGACACACACAACAATAGGTACTTAAGATATCAGTTATAACCATGTATACTTACAGAAAGCCTTGGTTATGTCTTAGGCTATTTGATACCACCAAACAGTAAACAAAGCAAGTAGACACACGATCTTTTTTATCAACCCAATATATACATATGCGGGAGACTAAGGAACTCAAAGGCTATGGGCTCACCTCTTAGATCATCCTGGAGGTTCAGGATTCATCTTCCTAGTGCATTGGTCTGATTCAGCCGGTGAACTGTCGACAAACTTATTCTCCAATCTGGCACCATGGTCAAAGAGTATCCAGCTAATTAAATTTTCCTAGTATCTTAATGTTATCTTACATGGAGATTTCTAGAAAAGTTGCCCCGCTTGTTTAGCCCACAGATACCTGAACTTTGAACGAGACCGTAGATACTGGAGTGTGCATGCTGGTCGCAATTACTGAATCAACAGTGAGTCAGCCGTGAGCGACGTGTAGGCCGAGTGACACCCGCCTCTGCATTTGAATTTTGACCATCCATGTAAAAAATCTGTGCACGTACACAAAGACAGAGCCAGACATAGTTACACAGAGTATGTTTACGCCAACAGATTCATTTCTAAGGTTTCAGATCGCTCTTAATTTTACCTCTGTTAATGCTAGGCATAGAACACGTAAATTCTCACTCTTTTTACCTTGAAGCACCACATGCTGTTCCACCTGCTAGAGCAAGCGAGAAATTGAAAATCAGTCCAACCCAACTAAGAATGCCGATGGCTCAGAAACAGCACCTACGACCTGGAGAGTCTTGGATACACGCCGAATGGCATCAAGAACCTGCTAGGACGGAGGAAGGTCCTTGGCACGGCGGCGGCACCCGTCGATTTAATCACCGTGGCAGTGGATCTGGGACTAAAAGCGGGGCATCAACACGGGCTAGCTGAGGAAAGCCAGGGAGGCATATACGGCGGTTCAGCCGCCGTCACGGGCTGCAGCGTGGCCTGTGGTCTGCCTCGATCCGTCCGGCACCATCGACGCGAAGGCCATCCCACCAGGGAGCTAGTGTTCGCCCAAGGCGGCGCGATTTGAAGAGCGGGAGGGCTTCGTCCGCGGGGGCTTCAACAGGGAGACCACGCCGGAGCTGCGCGAGATGCCGGGGCATGGGTGGCCGGCTAGGTGCGGGGGCATGTCGGCGTGGCTGTGCTGGAGTGGATTTGGGATTTGGGAGTTGAGATTGGGTCAAACCTGAGTTTGTGCCTGTGGCGACAATGAGGCAACACGGATGGGGCGCCATGAAGAGGACCATGCCCGATGCGGTCGGCACGCGCGGAGTAGGCTGGGTGTTGCGCTTGCGTTGCAGGGGAGAACGGCGGGCGCGCGCGGAGTAGGACGGAGGCGCCACATCCCCTTCCGAGGCATAGGGTCCATCCAGTAGCAGCGTTGGCGCTCACGGGGAGGCGACGCACGCGCGAAGCGGTGGAGGCGAGCTAGAGCTTTCCGGGGCGGTAGACGACGGGGACACGGAGAGGGGCGCCGGTGGCGGCACTGCCTGCGGGGGAGGGGCTCGGGCCAGCGTCGCGAGGCTTCGGGAGAGAGAGAGAGAAGTAGGTTGACCAACTTGGCGGTGGCAGTGCTTGTAATATGTCCGAAAAGCCAGGGGCAAAAGCGTCTTTTCAAGGCAGACGGAAATTCAGAAAGAGTGACGAACGGTCCC
Organism: Avena sativa; assembly: GCA_916181665.1. Taxonomy (NCBI): domain Eukaryota; kingdom Viridiplantae; phylum Streptophyta; class Magnoliopsida; order Poales; family Poaceae; genus Avena; species Avena sativa. The sequence continues at coordinate 342,827,498 of OV702280.1, read as the reverse complement.
AATCTATACTATTAAAAAGATTGGGACCGTTCGTCACCCTAGGAAATTTCCGTCTGTCAGGATTTGACGATTTTGCCCTCTATCGTTTCAGGGTAATTACCCACTGTGCCACCGTCTACGTGAAACTGGACGGTTCCGTGGAAAAGAAAAGGATTTCTCCAATCCATCGTGCAGTCGGGAACGTGGATGTGCGCGAAGACGCTGCCAAAAGACGAGAAGAATTGCGGGGGTGGATCTCGCCGGCCCTGGTAGGGAGCAGGTGGGGGTGCAGACCAACGCGGATGTGGTCGATACGAAATCTCCATGGCTTTTCTCCACCACCGCAGCCCGCGCGTGCAGCAACGCCTCCTTGCCGGTGCCCTCGACCTCGCCTTCCTCCTGCCACCGTCCATCTCCGGCTTGGGGGGAGGGGCGATGAGCCGCGGGTGGGAAGTGGCGGCTCATCGGGGATGTCTAGGGTTGGGATTCTTTACCGCGGGCGGAGGTCATTGGACGGACATCCATGGCGAGTCCGTACATTGCTCACCATTGCTCACCAGGAATCGAGCGGCTGACAGATGTGACGGTGGTCCTATTCTCTTTGAGCGCCAGATTTGGGAGATAAAATATAGGATTTGGTGTGGAGTTGGCTGATTTTGGTGAAATTGGTTGTTCTTGGCCATGGAAATTTGAAGATCAGGATTTGGTGTGGGGATGGCTGATTTGGGTGAAATTAGTTGTTCTAGGCCATAGAAATTTAAGGATATGCATCGGGAGTGAAGGGAAAATGTAGAGGAGAGAGAGAGGCGGAGAAAGGATTTGCCCGTAGGGAGCTCGCTGAGCCGCACCACGCTGCTGCTGGAGTACGGCAAGCTTCCGCACGCTGAGGCAGTAGGCGTCGAGCGTGTGCAGCGCAATGACGCCGGTGAAGCGGAGTAGCATGACGTGCCGCTGCAGCTTCCTACAATAGTACAATTGCGCCTGAAATATCACCGACCCCTCGCTCTATTCTTTGCCACAGGTCGGGGACGCACGGAGGCAAGGACGACGGGTAACAGCGAGGCATGGCGGTGAGGAACCGACTGAAGGCGAGCTCTGTGGAGACGCGCGGAGAGAGGCGGCGGCAGAGCAGCCCAGCTACCGGCGGCCCACGGCGAGGAGGCAACAGCCAGAGCTCGCGAGGAGGACCAAGACCTTTCCATTCGTCTATCTCAAGGTCACGAATCTTAATCCAAATTAGTTTTATCTGAATCACAATTAACCTGACGGACAGCTCTGCAAATACCATTTAGTAATTGGGCCGGAGGTTTTATCCTCTATGTTGATGATGGTCTTTGGCAAGTCTGAAAGGAAGGCAATGGCGGAATTTTTAGGCAAAGCAGCGTTCATTTTTTCTGATTTCAAGTTCGGAGAGAGAGCTTATTGGATGGTAATCACCTAATTATAATCTGGTTTACACCCACGTAGAGTTTACATGGTTATGGTTTTTGTTTCTTTTTCTTTTTCTAGACACTCTCTGTAGGTTTTCTTGTAAACCTGGAGCCATCTCTTAAAAATAATACTCCCTTCGTTCCAAAATAGATGTCTCAGATTTATCAAAATTTAGATGAATCTAGACACTGTTTAGTATATAGGTTCATCTAAATTTTAACAACTTTGAGACATCTATTTTGAAACGGAGAGAGTACAATGAAAAACAGAGTTGTTGTATTTCATCAAAAATGCCTGGGCAACACTTTAATATGAATGGTATGGAATGACAAAGGCGTGGTGGGTGGTGCCGTGCCTAGGTGACTTCTCGCTGCCGCACCTGTTAGTTTTAGATGGCTGGACGCTGTCGATATCCAGATGAAGATTTAAACTATTGGCCAATATATAGCAATTAGACGTTGCTAACAATTTATGGCCTTTTAATAGGACAAACAAAGCACGTGTAATACTTTTTTCTTACTATAATTGCATGCTTATTTAAAATCCGCAGAGCGGAACCGAGGATGGTGAAGCAAAAAAGGTAATTATAGAGGATAAATAAAAGAGGACCAAACTATTTTTATTGGACAAAACTAGCAATTACCTGCTCCGATAAAAAACAAAAGATATGCGTGTTGTCTATCCTTTTATTTCAAAAAATTCCGTTTGAAAACGTGGCGCATTGATATGTAATGTGATTATGTAGATATCTAACAATGCTAACTTTGGGCGAAATATTTTTGAGATGTTAAATATGTTGCGCTATGATTAGCACCTTCTCAATGTGCAAAGTAAAATGCGTCCCAAAAAAGAGAAAATGTATAGTTGTTACATTTGGAAAGATATCCATACTCAACATCACTACTAAAAGCTATGAGAAGATATTTTTCATTTACATCAACCAAAATCTTTATGTCATACTTATCCTTAAATGTATATGGAGAACGTGAAACGACCAGGAAGCACATATGTATCGGGAAAGCACAACTGAACTTACTGCTGCTACAGTTTTTCAGCCGTTGCAACGCACGGGCATTCAGCTAGTCTTTTTAATAGTATAGATTATCGTCGTGAGGTGTGAACATGTTGACATCCAAGGGGGAGTGTTATGAAAACTATATTTATGTGGATACCCATAACCTGTATTTCATCAAATCTATAACCTCTGTAGGCATCAATAATGTAACTCTCCTAGCATAAATTCTTGAAACTCTTCTGAATGAATGATCCCCTGGTGTATGGCTATATATGAAGATCTTGTATGCATTGGGGACAATAAGAAACAAGATTATTTGGTTTTTATCTTTCACTCTTCTACATTTGTTATACCACACCGTGATAGTCAACAAGTAGTCCTAGTTTGTAACAATTGCAAGTACCGACCACACCTGTTACTACTTCCGAGTGATTGAACATTGGACATTACAACAGAGATTTTTCCTCTGGCGATTTCACAAATGGAGGATCAAGGGTTAACCCCACCAATAAGTACGTGAGAGTAGAACACTGGTACGGGCTTATACATAACTTTGAAAACAGGAACAAGACATGTCCCGGTGAATCAAACATATTTCTCCTTCTTCTGAAATATATAGAAACCCATGGATATGCAATATCTCAAAGACTCAAAGCGAATCCTGATCAGCAGATGTCTCAACGATGCGTGGATTGTGCTGGTATACATACTTCTTGGCCCAGTACAGGTAGTTGAAGAAGCTAAGAAATCCGAGAACAGCCAGAACCCAGTAGAACAGGTCAAGATGGCTGCTGTTCAAGGTTGTACCCTCGAGCCAGCCTCCCTTGTGCCCATGCCTTGTGGCGCTGTTTACGATTTCCACCAGCAGTGTGGCCATCAATGACGCGAGCCCTAGCTCACACCAGAACAATGCAGTGGCAATAGACTTCATTCCGCGTGGCGCCTCACTGTTGAAGAACTCGAGGAGCCCTGTGAATGATGTCACGTCTGCCACGCCAAGCAGGAAGAACTGAGGTGCAAGCCAGAACAGGGACATCTGCACCAGAGCTTCCTTCCTCTTCTTCTCCACAATCGCTGCGATGATTGACGCAAGTAACATGGAGGCAAAGCCTATGCCGATGCGCTGCAAATGAGTGACTCCGCCAACATAGCCCGTGCGTCTACGCAAGAATGGCACAAGGAACTGGTCATAGACAGCTAGCATTACCAATTGGAATGTGGTGGGGATGATAAAGAGTGTTGCTGGGGAAACATGGATCTTTCCCAGCCTTGTGTTCGTCATGCCACCTTGCTGCACGGTGAATGTGAAGAGGATAACATTTGATATATAACCAATCATGGAGCTGACGAAGAGGGGAAGCATACGAAGCACAATCTTTGTCTCCTCCACCATTGTCGCACTGCAAACTGACCAGGCTCCATTTTCGCCACGGTTGATGCAAGCTTTATCGAGGAATCTGGCAAGATGCATTAAAGAATCTATAATAGTGAACAGTACTAAAACTCTGTATAGTCTACTCTCTATGCAAACTTGATAAGTATTAAGTAGTACACACAGAAGTCACAAAATGGCAGTATGTCGCTGAATCTTACTTCAGACTATTTGTTTGAGAGAGTGCGTCAACAGAACATGTCCTTCCCCTAGTACAGCTTTCTTGTGCTTCTTCCAGTTTCTTAGGAAGTTCAAGCTTCCTGTTCCTGAATGCAACCACAAGAACCTGGTAGAAGCAAGATTGCATTTAACTTATGTTTCCAACAAATTTGATGAGAATTGGGATGGTGTCTTATGTTTTAAGCCAGGAAGAATGTAGCACAACCTGCAGTATTCGGGTTAGAGGACTTCCTTCTGGTACTTGGTTGCGGTAGAAAGGGATACCAGCAGCAACTACGAGCAATCCAAGAAGAATTAGGATGGCGCACACCCCGAGTCCGATATCCCACCCTTTGTAGTTCTCGAGCCACACGATGAAAATGAGCCCTATAAAACCTCCAGAGGAGATTCCGAAGGTATACCAGTTAAAGAAGCTGGACTGTTGGCGGGACTCAGAGGGATCTTCATGGTCAAATTGGTCTGCTCCGAGGGATGGCAAGCAAACACGGATAAAACCATCACCAAATGCAGTCATATACAAGGCTGTATACAATAAGGTAGCATTCCATCCATGGACCTCTTTGCAGTTTTTTAGCTCTGTTTCAATGTTGCAAGGTTGTGGATGGAGTGAGGGAAGGTAGGCTTGCAGTGCAAGTAATCCGTATCCCTACACAAATGCATGTTTGATTATACTACAATAGCATTACATATATACTTTCCTATAGAAGGTGCATAAGAAGCTGTCAGCCATTGTAGATTTGATTGAGAATTTAATGCTACAATTTAAACCTGTTCTAAATCATGGACATCCTTACAACGAAATTTTAGGAGCTGAGAAAACTATAGCATAATGTATAATTTTTTTCATGAAAACGTCGTAAGGAGTGTTTACATAAGGCTTTATTAGTTCAGAACAAAGAAGATGTCAATTCTAACAGTTTACACCAAAAAGTATCCCTACATATCCACTTTAAGTTGATATTATGGTCAAGGATATGCCCGAGTATTCTTTGTCATACAAGTCATAAGTCAGTTCTGGAGAACCGAGTCACCCGGTTAGCTAGCGGTATGTGTGTTCATTCAGCCCACCTGGGTTTTGAAGCCTCGCCTTCCCGTGGTGCCTCACGGTTGTTTTTCTCAATAGAAATTCCACATGTGCTAGTTATCTGTTGATCGAGATTTTTTAATTATAAGGCAGTTTTAAGGTTTATCATTTGCTCATTATGTTAGAGGCGCATCACTGTTTTAGTTAAATATTTTTAAAATTCTATTTTCACCTCACCCCTTATAATTTTGTATATCCATGTACTTTAGCTACAGAAAAATATTTCAGCTAAGCAAGAGTAAACCGCCAGGTTTGATGCAGTTATAGCCGATTGGGGACGATGAAAGAAACAGGGGAAATAAGGTAGAGCTAACAGATGGAACCCATGTCCAGCTCAGCGTGCCTCCACATGGGCTTCCGAGTCAGGGCTGACAGACGGGTTCCACTGATAAAAAAAGCTGTCAAAGCTTCATCAGACGGCTACAGCCTACATGTGCTATTTCAAAGTCATGCTTCTCAACTTAAAAGTATTTGAAATTTCTAGAAGTGGTGGTAAACCATAATAGCTGCCACAAATGTGGTGGTTTAATGGTTTCATAGAATTGACTCTAGCTAAGCAGATAACAGTTTTCATCAGTTGGGAGAATTACAATAACAGTAACTCAAACTTATGATAAATTTTCTGAAGTGTGTAACCATGTTTAGCACAGATTTGAGGGCAGTGAGATAGTATATTCACTCCTTTAACTGGCACAGTCCCTATGTTCCGTAAAAAAGGTGTATAAATTTTGTCCAAAGCCAAACCACGTAAAGTTTGATCAAACCTTTACACATAACTATCAACATGTACAATGTCAGATCAATCTTATTGAGGAAATTACAAAAAACCACCACAATTGGGGTCACTATAACAGAAAACCGCCACAATTCAGATTCGTGACAAAAAACCACCACAATTGAGGAAAAAACCATCACAATTGGGGCAAAAAACCACCACAATTAGGTCTATTGTGGTGGTTTTTTGTCACGAATCTGAATTGTGGTGGTTTTCTGTTATAGTGACCCCAATTGTGGTGGTTTTTTGTAATTTTCTCAATCTTATTAGATACATTATTAATATATATATTTGTATTGTATCTATATAGTATTATAATTGATGATATTTTTTTCTACTCCCTCCATCTGAAAATAGATGTCGGAAATTTGTCTAAATTTGGGACGGAGGGAGTATAAAATTACTCAAACTTTACATGGTTTGACTTCAGCTTCTTTTCAGTGACTGAGGTAGTAGCTGATTATGTTTGAATAATTGATAAATCCGCAAAGGTATTATTGACAATCTCTTTTGTTGATACAACTTCTCATTAGAAAAAGCAAGAGAAGATGTAAGTAAGTAAATAGTAGTTCCTCGTAACAGAAAATCAAAAATTATGTACATAAATGAAGAGAGAAAGATTCATATTACCAGAAACATAAATGGACCAAAAAGGAGCATAGTTCTAGAGCGAGTAATGTAGGAGTCGGAGAGGAAAGCTCCTATCAGTGCAAACCCGGATGTGGCACCAAAAAAATTTGTGGCTGTAGTTGCAGAGGCCGAGATCCCCATATGCATTGTTCCATGGAGATAGGTGATCAGATTCAGAAGGTTTGGGATAATAACCACGTTGGTTACCACAGTCAGAACTGCAAGGGGGATGCATACAAAAATGCTTCAATGTTTGGACTCAGAACAGAAGCTTGAAAAATAGGAACAGTTAGATATTGCATGCCCATCTATACGTAAAAATGCCGGCAAAGTAGGATTCAGCTATCATGACTTACCATACAAAAACCATGCTGCTCTGACTCCACCATGGACCTCTTTATTGATGTCATTTCCCCTCCAATCCACAAAGCCTCTAGGTGCCATGGTGCTTATTCCTCCTGATCACTGCCTGGCTGCCTGCCTGTAGCATGACTACAAGAGGGGTATATATCAGCAGGTGATATTCATATTGAAAGGAGTGACAACATCAACGAGATTAATCAAAGATTTTTGCCTACTTAACGCCACTGTTACCAACTATGCAGATTAATTTGACTTCCATTGTACCAACTACAAACACTAATTTAACATCCATTGTCAGTATCCCTACTGGCTCAAATTTGTTGAAGTAGAAAAAAAAATATTAGGTGCATGTAAAATGAGGCTATTGAATTCTACAAGTAGCAACAACTAGCAGATATTGCTATCAGTGTGCCATCATCCTGACAGCGACATTTTGCAAGTTAGCTCCTAGTTCAATGATTGCTTTGTCCTTCTGACGCTTCCTTCAAAGTAGTGCACCTTAACTTATGAACTGCTAAGCCTGCGTCTGAAAGCAACATGACAATTATTTATATAAAAATCTCAGAAGTGGAGATAAAATATTCACTGATCAGTGCTCAATAAATCGAGTCATAAATCGAAACCATACCCCCTCTGTTCGGAAATGCAGGGCATAATTTAACTGTCCAAGCTTGAACTTGAGTGTAATTTTTCGTACGTTATTTTGTTAGTAGTTGCAAAATTAGTCATGAAAAGTGATGTATCCACAAATCCAATGGTATCAATTTTGTGTTTATATTATTGTATTGATGATTGCTGGTCAAAGGTTGAACTTGGACAGTCAAACTAAGCCATATATTTCCAATCAGAGGGAGTATTTTATTTCATGAGCTAACATAATTAATAGATTTACTGGTTTACTAGAAACTAGGCACATACAGGTAATATGAAAATAATAGTTAAATTCAAATATCTAGAGCAGAGAAGTAGAAGAACTGCAATCAATATTACTTGCTGATTAGCCAGTGATTAAAAATCCTCTTCCAAACTGCTAACGAAGAATGACATATCTCTTTACAGCACACACGCAGGGGAGATATGAGCTTTTTGGTATATTTACCATTCCTATATCATCTTCACTCCTATCCAAGTATCCAGCTCCCGTGTGAGGTTATGGGGTATTCCTGATTCCAGTGGATCAATACTTGCAGACCACGGTGTTCCATGCCTACTACAAGAATGCGTTTTCTAGTGACATATGAGAATTGAAGGCTAGGCTTACAGTATTTGTGTTCATTTTGCTCTTACTGTAAATACTGCGATCACCTCTGCCATTTTCACGAGCCTTGCCAATCATCTATTTGGAGGGACCAGACATTTAGATGCTCTTCTAACTCCATATTGTACTTCCCAAAGGATGACTGATGTGCTAAATTTGTCAGCGATGCATGTCTAGTGGAGGCTTACATGAAGTAAAGCGTGTAAAGAGTACCTCCTGCATTCTCCCGGGGCAATATTCTCTCAGCGGTTTGCGTGCACCTCCACCTCAATTTAGGATCGAAGGGGGGGATGTAGGAGCCGCGGAGGCGGGGGGATTGGCCGCCGGGCCGGCGCCGAGGGGCCGAGGCTGGCGCTGAGTGTGTTCCACGGAGTCCCTTCATCGCCTCTGCCGCAGCCAAAGGCGGCGGCGCCTCCTGGAGCCGCAGCCGCGGCGGTCCGCAATCCTTCGTCTCGTGGCCCTCAGACGCAGCTTCTGCCCGTGCCCTACCAGCCGTGCAAAGGGGGAAGAGGAGGAGAGGAAGAAGAAGAAGACGCTGACAGGTCAGACCCACTTGTAAGTGTGATGAGATCTCAGGGCGTGACTGATTAATTGGTCCCACATGGCATAATAAACTGGACTTCCCACCGGCGCCGCCGCCGTCACCCCGCCCTCGCCTCCCCCTCCTCCGCACCAATTGCCCCAACCCACCACCCTCTCACGCGCACTGGCCGGTGGCCGCCCACCTCCTTTACAGTTTCAGGTGCAGATAGCGGCGGCGGAGGCGCGTGCGGTGATCCTCCCCGCATTGTCTTCGCCGGACACTCGCCTCGGTAGGTCTTCCAGCTCCACATCTGAACTGCTTTATCCCTTTTACTTCCGACAACCGCGTGTGAGTGCCAGGACGCTGAAGTATCCAGAGGGAAGCTGCGACGATAGCGACTTCATGCTTCACCGATCTCTCGATTACTTAGTTTTTTTGAGGCGAGTTGAGGTGACACTTTTTTTACTTTCGCTGAAAGAGAGCATAGCTGCATGCCTGCATCTAGACTCTAAAGAGAACATCTGCGTGAATGTCACACGACCACTTCTGCTTGATCAAAATTGTAAGATTTCTCTATTTACAATCCATATATATGCAGCATTGGCAGACTACTAGAGCAAAATTTCATAAAAAAAAATTGCTCTCTATAACCTATGTATCTCGGCATCTCGCATTGTGTGGCTATTTAGTTGCAGAGCTGTCGGCACTGCTATTTGTAACCTAATTTGCTGAGGTAATGCAATGACTAATAGGATCTTGTCTAATCTCATGAGCACGACTTGATCTATGCGGAAATTAGGTGTAGTATAAAGAAACTCCGTATATGAAACAGAGTCTGAAATCGTTGAAGGAGATGAAGAAGTGTAATCATTCAGACCACCGGAAACTTGTCGGATTGATGGTTGTTCTTCACGCAGCGCCTCCATTTTGTTTTTGTAGTGAATTTCGAAAGGAAGTTCTTCCCTAAGTGATACAGTGATCGTTAGGTACTAGGTCTGCCCCGGTCCCCCCCTTATAAATATTGTGCTGCCTTTGACTGCGGGACCAACCATACTAGCGAAATTTGCCCCCAATCATGGTCGCTTAGCTAATCACCACTTAGTTAGGCTTAACCATGTAGTATTAATTAATGGGCGGGCCAGCTTTTTACTTAATGGCTTCGACATTTTAACCGGTTGATCACTTAAAAATCTAACATTCTCCCAGTTAATGAAATGGTTAACATCAACAATTCATGCTTCAACAAAGCACTAAACCAAGGTAATGTATTCACACTGGAACCACATTATCTATAACATAGTACTCCATGTCAACATGGATTATTATTTAATTATGGTCAAGAGAATTCGTATGTGCATGTAGCTATACTCTTTACATATGTCCTTGTTTATTTCTTGATCATCATGTGCACTTAGTGACTGAAACAAACTCTTTGGTTGTTTAGATCAAAATTCAAATCTCGTCAACATAATTACCCCCCAAATCATAGACTTGTAGTTGATCTTAAGTGGACCATACTGCACCATAATGAAGTGAACCAGAAAACCATCTCCATATACATCTACTTAATTTTGTGGCCATATCATTCGTAGTTATTATATGTTTTCTAACCGGATTCCACCATCATACTTAGTTGTGAGCATCTGCATGATCAATGTGACAGCATAAACTTTTGTGGATCTTCGAATTGCTCCTCCACTAACACCAGGTAAGTCCTATTGTGCTCTTCATGATCATGAGGGACATGTGATTGGAACACTACCATTTCTCCTTATTGACCTCATAAACCTTAGTTTTCTCAGTAAGGTTTCATTATCAGAGGACAGAGGAATGGGAGTTTTTCCCATATTAATTACTTATTGCATGAATTAACATAGCTTAGGCACGAACGTCGATTGGCGAATTGATTCATATAATTATATCCAACACCATTATAATGCCAAATGTAAACTAATTTTCCAAGATAATGCAATGGACTAATACGTGATTGTTAATTATGATATCCATGTTATTTATGTTTTTATATTCAGCTTTGAACCCATCGGATATTTGAACATCTCATTGGGGCATGCACATACAAATTTCTGACCATAGTTAAATACTAATCCATGCTAAGATGAAGTATTGTGCTATAGATAATGGGTTTAATGATTATGATGTTGATGTGAATGCATTACCTTGGTATGGATCTTTGTCGAAGAAAGGATTGATGATGTTAACCATTTGGTCAAGTGGGAGAATGTTAGATTTTTAAGTGATCAAATGTTTAAAATGCTAAAAGCACATTAAGTAAAAGCTGATCCATTAATTAATATGAGACTTGGCCCAGCTAAGTGCCTCTGATTGGGGGCAATCGCCACTTAATTAGGCTTGATCCCGTATTGATTAATGGGCCAGCTTTTACTTGATGGGATTTCGGCATTTGAACTGTTTGATCACTTCAAACGCTAACAAACTCCAAAAAAAAAACTTGAAATTTAACACTCTATTGCTTGTTGGCATATCTCCTCGTGCAGAAAAGCATAGTTGATCCAGGCTACCAGCTCAAGGGCTGCCTGAAATTTGTTTTGACTTCCATCCAACCAACCTCTTCTGCTGTCCTCGTGCCTTACCTCTTTGTAGCTACTATAGATCGACGGATATTATAGGACTTCACTGTTACATTCTGTATAAAATAGGCAGACTAACTAAAACAAATTCATCAACATCCTTGGTCTCTATGAACTATCCTATCACCTATGCACTGCTATGTTGCTTGTTGGTATATCTCCTCGCCCAGAAAGCATAGTTGATCAGTGCCACCAGCTCGAAGGCTGCCAGTAACAAGAAGAAACGATCGAGGTGTGTCCTGTTGAAATCTGCTCCATCCAGCCATCCTCTTATGTTATCTCCATGCCTCGTCACTCTGTTTACTAGCTGTATGAAGGCACATGCCAACCAGGCTGCTATTCCAGCAAGAATGGATTGTACTGCCGGTGCTATCAGCTCCATTTGTGGAGAGGCCTCGCTCTTTATGAAATCGATCAGTCCACTGAAGGATGCTACATCCATGATGCTTAGCAGGAAGAATTGCATCACCAGCCAGAACACGGACATCGGGACAGCTGCTCCTGTCAATGTTAGCCCATGTTGTTCTGCGACTGACAGTCTTCTTGTTTCCACTAATGCGGCAACACATGCTGCCGCTATCCCGCATGCGGAGCCAGCACCTATACGCTGCAGTGGTGTGATTCCATGTGTATGGCCTGTGAATCTTTTTAGCAGTGGTGTCAACATACGCCGGTAGCATGGTTGCATAAGCATGTGAAATGCTGTTGGGATTGCGATGAGAGAGGCAGAGGAAATATTGGTCGCTCCCATCCTTCTATCCATCGTGCTGCCTACTTGTATGGTTAGTGTCATTAGCAGCGTGAAAGGCAGGTAGATGAGCAAGCAGCTGATGAAGATTGGAAGCATCAAGATGAGGACATTTGTTTCTTCTTCAACTTGAGTGGTGCTGCAGAATGAACATGGATTGTTATCTCTATCACATGTACTCGAGAATGTGTAAAAACATCATAGTCAATACACTATCATGGATCATGCTATTGATATGTCTGACAAAAAGAATCGTTTTTTTTGATATTTCCATTTCATAGAAATGCAACTCTCCCACAGTTTTTCAGAAATATAATGCAGTAGCAATTTGCTGAACGAAAGTATAGGTAACTTACCTAATGATCTTTCTGTCGGATTTATCTTGTCCATCAACACAATCGGCTGTGCTGGTTTCTTGCAGCTCAATATCATCTACAATGGCAGCCTGCCTCTTCTTTGATGAAGTAACATCCTGGTGAGGTACCAACGATGACTTCAGAACAATTTTGTTTTCAGGTTTCCTTATTTTATCTTGATAGATATACCACATGAGATTGTTTACATATTAAATTTTTGTTAGTTTCATATATGGAAAAAAAAATGTTTTGATTCCTTCATTGCTTTAGGAATAATAAGCAGTCTGTAAGGATATGACATACTGACTTTCGGGATGAAGCATCAAAGAACAAGCAATGTAATGCACTGTAAAAAATGTATGCAACCCTTGGACAGGACCTTTAGTCTAAGCTTGTGTTCAACCAAGTTCAGTTTGTATTTAACATGCTGGATCCTTTATAATTATCATGCATAATGAATTATAATAACATATCTACGTGTCATGTGAACCTTTACCTGCAATATTCTAGTCAGATGGCTTCCATTAGGTTTGTGTGTTTTGTAGAAAGGCAGTCCACTGGCTGCCACAAACAGCCCTACAAGTACAACGAGTGCCGATACCATAAAGCCAATGCCCCAGCCCAAATTGTTTTCGATCCAGACTAAGAATACCAATCCGATGAGCGCTCCAAGGGAGTTTGCAAACTTTAGCCAACTCAAGAACCTACCCTTGAGCTGGCTTTCTTTTGGATCATCATTACTGAACTGATCTCCACCAAGGAGTGGTACACAGGAGCGCATGCAACCTTCTCCAATGGCAAACACTAATAAGCTCACGTAGAGCAGTGTTAAGTTCCAGCCTTCAGCTGGTTCACAGTTGTTTGGTTCTTTGTTTATCTCACAATCCAGAGGATGGAGTGAAGGCAAGTGTGCCTGCAAAGCTAGCAACATATATCCCTGCATTATTTGAAAAGAAAATGTTTAGAATTCAAAATGTTGGCATGTACTTCCCCAATCTGAAAAGTGTAAATAATTCATATCCATTAATATTATGTGCGGATGTTTGGAGCTCGGGCTACATGTAGCCCATTTTTTGAACAATTCGAAAACAGCAGTTCAAAGTTTTAAAAAATCTGAAAAAACAATTCTAGATGTAGAAAATAATGTACTCTACCAACCTGAACAACTCACAGCCAGAAATACCCAGAATTTTAAGATACAGAAAAATGACAAAATCTGACATATAAAGTAGTGAACAGTGCACAAATTCAATCCTCCAAAATCTGTCAGATTTTGTCATTTTTGTTACGCCTAGAATAAAGGGTATTTCGGGTTGAGTTTTTCAAGTTGGTAGAGTACATCATTATCTACATCAAGAAAAAATCAGAATTTTTTGAAACTTTCAACTGGTGTTTTCGAATTTTGAAAAAACCGAGCTCCATGTAGCTCGAGCTCTAGAAGGGTTTTTTGATATTTTTTGAACAGAGGTTTTTTGATATGGGAGCATCATAATACACAGATAGAAATGGCCTAAAATCCTAAATTGCCCAAGTTGTTGACAGATTGCTCAACCTAAGGGCCGTAACTCTCTTGAATTTGATCAGTTACTGAAACAAAGAACTATCAATCATTTGGTGCATGCTGTTGTGTTTATTGTTGGAATAGATTACAAATTATATTGCTAATATTATAAACAACTTCTGTAATTAGGCACAAAAAAGGAACGTAATTCTTAATGATATGCTTCGCTACAGCAGTTCTATTCTACCTGGTAACCAAAAAAGAACTTGGCAAAAAAGTATAGATGTACTTGATAGCAGGACCTTCATAGTGAAGAAAAATACTGCAACTTTATCATTATGATTAATTGACATTTGTCTCAACAGGAATTCAACGGGAGAGGAGAATTACCAGGACCACAGTTGGGCCGAATACAAATATGGCAGTGGTTCGCTGGATATATGCACTGGAGATAAAGTTCATCAGGGCAGCAAAGAATGAAATGGCACCGACCAGATAGGTAATCAGAGCTGACGAGGTCACAATATCCAGATGCAGTGTCCCACGGAAATAGGCCACAAGACTGAAGTTGGCGCTGCTGGGGCAACTTCGTAACACCATTAGAACTGCAAATGAACATGAAATTCAGTTCCAACAATTTGATAGATTCGGCTCCAAGATGCATGTAGCTCTGTTATTCCAGTATCAGGAAGAGAGGAACAAATCATATTTATCAGGTTAGGCTAAGCGATGGAATCTTTTGTGAAGTTGGAACTTTTTGTAAGCTCGGAGACCCAGTTTCTTAGTAGCTCAATACAAAAAAAAGAGTGATCTCTAGGAGGAACTATATATCATTTTAAGTAAGGTAGACCTGAGATTCGAACCCAGGATGGCTAGCCCACCATCCATGGTGCTAACAAGACCCTGGGTGAGCGAAAAATGGTTAGCTCCATGGAGACTTTTTTAAAAAATTTGGAAAAACTTGATTTCAAAGTAAACTATATTTCAAAGTTTCAGAAAATTCGAAAAAATACCTAGATGTAGTAAACTATATACACTACGAGCTTGCAAATTTTAATGTGAAATGGTTTATATTTTAGGCTCAGAAAAAAAAGAATATTATACAAATGGTAATGGTTTTATGTACACAGCCATAAACAAGGTATACTTATGCAACGATGTATCACAATGCAATTGTATTTTTTTTTTCAAAAAAGGGTATATATTAATATTAGGATGATACCAGTTACACTCTGACCTCTGAAACAACATGATATCAAGAGTCGATAATGCACACGATACTTGTCATCGGTCGACGTCTTGCCTTATAACAAATAAACATACGCGTTACATTTCTTAACCGAGGTTACTAAGCACATTTCCAGGCACATATATGCTACAGTACGCCTTGCGGATCCTTAGCCTCATCTGTTGCGTCACAATTATAATGGCAAGACTCACGCTAGGTAATTAAGAAAACTCTATAGAAGACACACAAATACTGGCAAATAATGCACCGGATCAGGTCCAAAAAAATGCACCAGATGACTCACTACTACATGGCCGTGAACACTCTGTTTTATCACCAAGACACCAATATAGTACTCCCACCCTCTAGAAATAACTGATTTGGTTTTGTTTAGATTCGAACGTATCTAGACGCATTTTAGTGTATAGATACATTCGAATTTAGCCAAATCCAAGTCAGTTATTTCTGGACGGAGGGAGTATAACTCAGTGGAGATGATAGAAAATAGATACAAAAGAAAGAGTGATGCATAAAAAAACAAGCATGAAAAATCTACTCCAAATAACACGCCCATGGTACACGTCTCAAGCTAGGGCTGCTGCGAAAACACACATGGAACACTTGAGCCAATCAAGCCAAATAGGTAGAGAGATCAAACACAAAAGCATAGATACATGGCAGAAGTAGTTGCTCACCGTAGAGGAAGAGCGTTGCCTTGATGCCACTGCCACCATGCTTCTTCTTTCCAGCATCCACAGCCACAGCATTCCCTCTCCGATCTACATACCCAGCTTCAACCTCCATAACTAATTATGCTGCTCAATTAGCCCAAGCAAACCTAGAATCGGCTCTCTCTTCTCTCCTATGCACGCAATGGCAAGGGGCACAAACTCCTCCTGGATGGCTAGCTCCTTTATATACACATAACCCATGAGCTAGCAGTGTTTTCTTGGAGGCAGAAAACAAGCGAGAACTCCGGAAGTCTCAGGCACTCATGTCATGTGTGGCGACCGGCCGGGCTTAAATGTGTCTCCCGTTTCTCGAGGCACACGGTGACGCCGCGCGGCGGGGACGTGGCTGGGTGATTAGTTTTATCGTGTGCCGCACGCCGCCGAGATCATGTCGATCCTGCCAAACAAGCGTTTACCCTGGGGATTGTCCTCTAGCTAGTTCCAGTTAAGATGGAGAGCCACAGCTTGCAGCCATTATCGATCTCTCGCTACCTTTCTCATCAGATCCTTCCAGTTTGGGCTTTGCCTAACTGTACTGCTGGTGTTTCTGTCAAGATGTACTATATAATATGCAGAAATGCGAGAGCAAATCTGTATACTATTTATAGCTAGCTTGATGCAGATACATCTTTCCTATTCTTTCCAAAGGTCTTTTGCAAGTACTAGTAGCACAGTGTTGATGAAGAGATTGTTAATTAAGCATTGACGTGCACTTAATGCAATGCAGGGCGTGTGTCCTTTTACAGCTGTATGCACAGGAGCAGATCAGGTGGCATCGTAAAATCAAGGAAGTTCTTTAACACAAGGGATTAGGCATATGCCAGTTGACCATCTTCTGATGCTAGTAGTATATGCAGATAACTAGATCTCCCAGCTGGTGCACTTAATTAACAATGCTTTGTGTTGTGTAAAGCCTATTTCGAGGAATTAACAATGCTTTGTGTTGTGCGCCAGATAGTATATAAAACAGTTTGCCAGTTCATTCTACTTCGAACGGCGATTAGTTACTTGTCACGTATCAGATTCATAGATCACCTGACAACAAAAGATATGCGGAATTAAAATAACAACCACGAAATCCATCTCTCTCTTTCTCGAGCAACCCGCGGGAGCACTCCAACTCAACTTATATCGGAATAAATAGAGTTTGTTGTAAATATGCAGAAAACCCAGGTGAGGTTGTTTACCACATTGTGACATGCGGACTACTACTCCCTACATACCGGTTTATTGAGCTAACACGGAGTCCAAGAAATATATTTAACTAAAATTTTGACCAACAAAATATGAATCATATGTCACATAAATTATATCATTGGAAAGAGCTTTTAAATATCAACCCAATGGTATAATTTTTATGACATATAACTCATGTTTTATTAATAAATTTTATGATCATTTTTTTTCTTAAACTCCATGTTAGCCCAATAAACTAGTATAGAGGTTGTAGCATAAATGGAAAGCATGAGAGTAGTGGAAGTACATGTCCGCCATGGCCCGACCCACCATCTCACCATAGGTTTGCCTCCTCCCGCATTGAGAACCCAATGGTTCCTCTCCTTTCAGATGTTCTAAGTGGTGCGTGTGAGATAGGCATTATGTTGGTGGGCCCATATGTCCAAAGGGGGCGCTGGTAACTTGTCCCATGATCGATTTGTGTTTGTGTGATGGTACTATCAATGGTGGCAGTCGGAGGCCAAGGTGTACATTAACTCATTCAACACCTCATGGAAAAGGGTAAATATTTGCATAGAAAACCAGGTGAGGTTGTTTACCACATCACGGCATGCAGATTACTACCATAAAAGGAGATTGCTAGACTAGTGAAAGTACATGTGATGACCCACAAGTATAGGGGATCGCAACAGTCTTCGCGGGTAGTATTACCCAATTTATTGATTCGACACAAGAGGAGCCAAAGAATACTTGCAAGCCTTAACAACTGAGTTGTCAATTCAGCTGCACCTAAAAATAGTTCTTGCTCACAGAAGTTTATCAGTAGCAACAGCAAAGCAATAGCAACAGCAAAACAGGAGCAATAGTAACAGTAACAGTAAACAGTGAGATTCGAGTGCGGTAGGCATAGGGATGGATGAACGGGTGTTGCATGGACGAGTCTAAACATGTAACTTAAAGATCTATGGCATTGCAGATAAATAATAACAAGCATCCAAGTACTAAACAATCCTAGACATGTGCTCCAAATATAGTCATACGTGCTCGCAATGAGAACTTGCACAACATCTTCTGTCCTGCCAGCCCGTGGCAGCGGGGCCTCTAGGAAACTACTGGCAATTAAGGTGCTCCTTTTAATAGAGCACCGGAGCAAAGCATTAACACTCTGTGAACACATGTTATCCTCACACCACAGCCATCCCCTCCGGTTGTCCCAATTATTATCACTTCAGGGCGTTTGGATCCGGACAATAATATGTGTACACAACTTGCAGATAAGATCACAAAAAATACTATCATAATGATTCAATAATAAGTTCAAATCTGAGATCATGGAACTCGGGCCCTAGTGACAAGCATTAAGCACAACAAGTTGCAACAAAGTCAAATAGCACTAATAGAGATACTAGGCACTATGCCCTAACAATCTTATTCGATTACATGATAGAACCCATCCAATCCCTACCATCCCCAAGCCTACAGGGGGATTACTCACTCATGGATGAGGTAAACATCGATGGTTGATGGAGAGGCGTTGGTGATGACGATGGCGATGATCCTCTCCAAATTCCCCGCCCCAGCAGGGTGCCAGAACGGAGTTTCTGGATCCGGAACTTGGTTTCTGATGGTGGCAGCGGATCGGAACTCTTCTCTGGAAAACGTCGACCCCCCCTCTGTTTTTAGCTCAAAGGGTAACTTATAGGCCAGAGGGAGCCCGAGGGGGTGCCTGGGGTGCCCGCAGCCCCCTAGGCGCAGGGCAGGGCCCACCCGCGCCTGGCAGGGGTGTGGGCTCCCAAGGCCTCCACTCCGTTTCGTCTTCTGGCTCCGTGGATCTTCTGGTGAAATATATTTTTTGGCATATTTTCCGGGATTTTTCCTGATAGTTTATTTTCTGCACAAAAACTAGACACCAAGGTAATTCTGCTGAAAACAACGCCAGCCCGTGTTAGTTGTATCCAAATCACACAAGTTTAGAGGAGAAACAATAGCAAAAGTGTTTGGAAAAGTAGATACGTTTTGTATTTATCAACTCCCCTCAAGCTTAGCTTATTGCTTGTCCTCAAGCAATTCAGTTAAAAACTGAGTGCGATAAAAGAACTTTCACGAACACATTTGCTTCATATGATGTATATATTCTCAGCACAGGAGTAGATGCTTAAACCATTCATAATAATAAGTAGCATGAAACATAAACATAAGCAACATTGCAATGCTCATAATAAGGTATGATAAAGTGGTATCTCGCTTGCCTTTGTTTGTAGAGCACAATATAAATGCCAAGGCATCTCTGAAGTTCAAGTGAAGAATAGAAGTAAAGACATAAGAGATACAAGCATCAAAGTCATGACATAATTAACCAAGTTTTGAGACAAACACAAGAATGACAACTATGCTCTCAAGAAGGTGCTCATAGAATAAGTGATGACTCATCATGGAAGTGAAAAGGTTTTGAAGAGTTTGAAAGGCTTCCAAATGCTGAAAGGAAGATACTCATTAGCTTTGAGCTCTCATTGCCCCTATCTTTTTTTTAACCTTTAACAGGCGTTGTCATTTTGGGGTTATGCACTAGAAACTGTTGCTTTCACTTTAAATCGGGCACCATCTAAATCCGTTGAAAAGACACCGTATGAATTGTGGTTTGGAAACAAACCTAAGCTGTCATTTCTTAAAGTTTGGGGATGCGATGTTTATGTGAAGAAACTTCAACCGGATAAACTCAAACCCAAAGCGGAAAAATGCGTCTTCATAGGATACCCTAAGGAAACTATTGGGTATTCCTTCTATCACACATCCGAGGGCAAAGTTTTTGTTGCCAAGAATGGATCCTTTCTAGAGAAAGAGTTTCTCGCGAAAGGTGTGAGTAGTCGGAAGGTAGAACTCGAAGAGGTTATTGAACCTTCTCTCCAAAGTATGGCGAGTAGCGCAGCGCCGGAAGTCGTTCCGGAGTTGGCTCCACCAGTTGAAGAGGGAACTAATGATAATGATCATGAAACTCCGAAAGAGAATACTACCAAACCTCGCAGGTCTAGCAGGACGCGTGCAGCTCCCGAGCTGTATGGAAATCCTGTCATGAATTTCATGGTTGATGAAAATGATGACCCTGCGACGTATGAAGAAGTGATGATGAGCCCGGATTCCAACAAATGGTTAGAAGCCATGAAATTCGAGATGGAATCCATGTATGAAAATCAAGTTTGGAACTTGGTGGAATTACCTCACGACCGAAAGGCCGTGGAGAACAAATGGATTTTCAAAAGGAAAACTGATACTGATGGCAATGTGACCGTCTATAAATCTCGACTTGTCGCAAAGGGGTTTCGACAAATTTAAGGACTTGACTACGATGAGACATTCTCTCCCGTAGCGATGCTAAAATCAGTTAAGATTATGTTAGCAATTGCTGCATATTTCGATTATGAGATATGGCAGATGGATGTCAAAACCGCGTTTCTCAATGGTAATATTGAAGAAGAGTTGTATATGATACAACCAAAGGGTTTTGTCGATCCTAAGGATGCTAACAAGGTGTGCAAGCTTCAGCGATCCATCTATGGATTGAAGCAAGCATCACGAAGTTGGAATCTCCGCTTTGATGAGGTGATCAAAGAGTTTGGATTTGTCCAAACTTATGGAGAAGCTTGTATTTACAAGAAAGTGAGTGGGAGCAATGTGGCATTTCTGATATTATATGTGGATGACATATTATTGATCGGAAATGATGTAGATCTTTTAAACAATGTTAAAAGTTATCTAAACAGCAAATTTTCAATAAAGGAGCTAGGTGAAGCGTCATACATATTAGGCATAAAGATCTATAGAGATAGACCTAGACGCCTAATAGGGCTATCACAAAGTACATACCTTGATAAGATCTTAAAGAAGTTTAAAATGGACGGAAGTAAGAAGCGGTTCTTACCTATGTTGCAAGGCAAGACATTGAGTAAGACTCAAAGTCCGGCTACGGCGGAAGAAAGAGAGATAATGGACAAAGTCCCCTATGCTTCAGACATAGGCTCTATAATGTATTCCATGCTATGTACAAGACCGGATGTGTCACATGCTATTAGTTTGACTAGTAGGTACCAATCGGATCCAGGTTCAGAACACTGGATAGCGGTCAAGAATATCCTTAAGTACTTACGAAGAACTAAGGATATGTTTCTTGTATACGGAGGTGAAGAAGATCTCATCGCTAAGTGTTATGTTGACGCAAGCTTTGACACCGATCCGGATGACACTAAGTCTCAATCCGGATACGTATTTCTCATGAATGGCAGAGCGGTTAGTTGGAGGAGCTCCAAACAACCTGTGGTGGCGGCATCAACAACGGAGGCCGAATATGTTGCTGCTTCGGAAGCGGCTCAGGAAGTGGTTTGGATGAAGGAGTTCATATCCGAACTAGGTGTGGTTGCAACCGCATTGGACCCAATGGTGAACTGTTGTGACAACAATGGTGCCATTGCCAATGCCAAAGAGCCAAGGTCTCACAAGCATTCCAAGCATATTAAGCACCGATTTCAGTCCATCTGCGAGCATGTCAAGGATGGAGATATAAAGATTTGTAAAGTACACAGGGATCTCAATGTAGCAGATCCGTTGACTAAAACTCTCCCTAGAGCAAAACATGATCAACACCAGAACTCAATGGGTGTTAGATTCATCACTATGTAACTAGATTATTGTCTCTAGTGCAAGTGTGAGACTGAAGGGAATATGCCCTGAGAGGAAATAATAAAGTGTTTGTTATGTGTATTCCAAGTATATGATAGATGTTTATTTTGCATGCTATAATTGTATTAATACGGAAACGTTAATACATGTGTGTTTAATAAACAAACAGAAAGTTCCTAGTTATGCCTCTCTCATAAACTAGCTCGTTGATTAACAAGATGATCAAGGTTTCCTGATCATAGACATTGGATGTTGTTAATAACGGGATCACAACATTAGTATAATGGTGTGATGAACATTCATCCGAAGTATAGCATTACGATCAAAGTCATTGAGTTTATATTGCTATAACAACTTACGAAGTGATCCTAATCCTTAGACCATGAGATCATGGCAATCACTAACACCGGAAGAGTTTCTTGATAAAATCAAACGTCACACCGTAACAGGGTGATTATAAAGATGGGTTCAGGACTAATAAAGTGTTATGTTGAGGCCCATGGATCGAGAGTGGAATTTGTTCATCCCGATGACGGATAGATATACTCTGGGCCCTCTCGGTGATATCACATTGGTTAGCTTGCAAGCAAGTGATTTGATCACTAGAATGTTATATCACGGGAACGAGAAAAGAGTGCATGTCAGTAAAGAGATAAAACTAGGTATGGAGATACCGATGATCGAATATCGGACATGTAATATATCGCGAAACAAAGGGATTAAGATACTGGGGTAAAAGGTTCCAACGATCACAAGAAAGTCATCGTTGAATGTGTGGGAGTCAGTATGGGTCTCCAGATCCCGCTTCTGATTATTGATCTGAGAGGGGTCTCTATCATGTCCGCATTATTCATGAACCGTAGGGTGACACACTTAAGAGACACCGACATCCAATTGGAGCAAAAGTTTCATGCTGGAAAGAATAACAAGCGCAGGAATTTATTTCACTAGATACCGAAACAGGTTTTCGGGTGAAATTGCATAAAGAGGTTATGCATGTGAAATAGAATTCTAGCAAGGGGTTATTTGTGAATGTTTGTCATTAAAGTAATTGACAAAATTCTGAATAAAATAAAAGAGTTTTATTTAATGAGAGTTTGCATTAAATTTGGTGGAAATTTAATGGCAAGTTTGAGTGGGATTTTGAGTGGAGGGATTTGAATGGATTTTTGTGAGTGGAGTGTCCACCCACATGAATGAAGGAGGGGAGGGGGCATCCCCCATGGCCGGCGGCCACCCCCTTGGGTGCCCCCCTCCTCCTATAAAAGGCACCCCTCTCCTCACTTCTCACTGACACCTCCTCGTGAAGGATCTCTCTCCCCCTCTAGAATTTACCCCCCATGGTCTCGGACTAGCGAGATACATGTTCCCGGTGGCTATTCGGCAAGAAAGAGTTGTGCTTCCGCTGCATTGCTGGAGCGAGGAGGCGGAGGTTGCTCGGTGCCTCGAACGTGTGTGCGAGCACGGATGCGCTGCTGATTTGCGGCGCTTGGACTTCCTCTCGATCTTGAGATCGGCAAGAGATCGTCTACATCAACCACGAGTCGAACTTGTTAAGCTTTGTCGGTCTTCAAGGGTATGTTCTCTATGTATATACATCCGCCCGTTGTTTGTATCTAGTAGATAGATCTTGGTACATAGTTCCCATCGTAGGAAATTTTTTATTTTCTATGCTACGAACCCTACAGTGGTATCAGAGCCGGATCTATGCGTAGATACTTTACACGGGTAGTACACATATGAGTATGTGGGCGATGATGATCATGTTGTTGCTCCTTAGTTGTAATTTTGGATATTGGTGGCATAGTGGGATGAAGCGGCCCGGACAAACTTTACATGTCCTCGCACATGAGACCTGTTCCACGCTTGACATGCAACTAGTTTGCATAAGTGGCTAGCGGATGTCTGTCTCTCCTACTATAGTCAATATCTATTTTGCAACGAGTTGTCAACAATTTGGTTATCCTCGTTGTGGTTCATGTTGGTAGGTATGAACGGTTCTATCTCGATATCCCTAAGCCACGTAAAATTTGCAATGGATAAATTAGAGGCGTCTAGTTTAGATTGTTGCTCGTCTAGTGTTATGATATGGTGATGTTGTAAGTAGAAGTATGAGTTGATACTCTCACAACACACATAACGTGTAATCTCCATAGACCTTGGACTTACACATATAGGTATGATAGTGATCATACCACGGTGCACATGATAGAGATCATATGCGGGAACCATATCATTCCACTAATAAAGATATGATGTTTGATTGCATCTTATATTGCTTGTTTGGCATTTTATTAGTATATAAGATGATCCCTCATTTAAATATCAAGATAAGAATGTGTTCTTCCTTTAGTATGCACCGATTATGTTCTCGTCGCTCCAAGACATCACATGATGATCGGGTGTTCTTGGATCCACGACCATATTTCGGGTGTAAGACAGTTACACACGCGAATACTAAGGTTCTTACTTGGCGAGCCTAGCATGTACAGACATGGCCTCGGAACACGGACCGAAAGGTTAAGCATGAGTCATATAGTTGATATGATGCCCATTTGATGCTCGCCTTTGAAGCTACACCGACTCACGTGATGATCGGACTTGGTGTAGTGGATTTGGTTCATGTAATCACCAAAAAGGCACGAGGGATGTCGTTTTTGAGTGGGACTTCATTCGTAATGTGGATTAGTTGAACTCAATCTATCATAAACTTAGTCTAAACTTTACGAATTCTATTGTAGATGGCACCACCTGCTTTTAATTTCAATGTGTTCATGGAGAAAGAGAAACTTGCAACTAACGGTAGCAACTTTATCGAATGGGACATGAATTTGAGGATTCTCCTCTCTGCTGCACAAAAGCAATATGTGCTAGAAGCGCCGCTAGGCCCCCACCTTTTGAGGATGCCCCTGACGAGGAGAAGAATGTCTATCAGACTCGTCAGGAGGACCACAACTTAGTTCATTGCGGCACATTGTATGGGCTAGAGCCGGAACTTCAAAAGCGTTTTGAAAACGGCAATGCATTTGATACAATGGGTGAGTTGAAAATGATTTTCGACACACATGCTGTTGTAGAGAGCTACAATGCTTCAGAAAAGTTCTTTAGCTGCATGATGGAAGAGAACAACTCCGTTAGTGAGCATGTACTCAAGATGTCGGGTTACGCCGATAAGCTTGTGTCCTTGGGAATATCGATTCCCATTGACTTAGGCATCCATCGTGTTCTGCAGTCTCTGCCACCTAGCTATAAGATCTTTGTGATGAACTATAATATGCAAGGCATGAAGAAGTCTCTCCCCGAGCTTCTGTCAATGCTTAAAACTGCAGAAGTGGAGATCAAAAAGGAACATCAAGTGTTGATGATCAATAGGAACACTGGTTTCAAGAAAGACAAGAAGGGAAAACGGAAGGGAAGTAAGGGCGGCAAGCCGGTTGCCGTGCCTGAAAAGAAACCTCGAGTTGGACCTAAGTCTGATACTGAGTGCTACTATTGTAAAGGGACAGGCCACTGGAAGCGCAACTGCCCCAAGTATTTGGCAGACAAGAAGGCCAGCAAGGCAAACAAAGGTATATATGATATACATGTTATTGATGTGTACTTGACTAGTGCTCGCAGTAGCACCTGGGTATTTGATACCGGTTTAGTTTCTAATATTTGTAACTCGAATCAGGGGCTGTGGAACAAGCGACCGCTAGCTAGGGGTGAGGTCAATATGCGTGTCGGCAATGGATCAAGCGTTGATGTGATCGCCGTCGGAATGCTACCTCTCCATTTGCCGTTGGGATTAGTTATAAACTTGAATAATTGTTATCTGGTGCCTGCACTGAGCATGAACATTGTATCTGGATCGTGTTTGATGCGAAGTGGTTATTCATTTAAATCCGAGAACAATGGTTGTTCTATTTATATGAATGAAATCTTTTATGGTCATGCACCGATGATGAATGGTTTATTTCTATTAGATCTCGATGATAATGTTACACATATTCATAATGTTGATGCTAAAAGGATTAAACTTAATGATGATATATCCGCATATATGTGGCACTGCCGTCTAGGTCATATTGGCGTTAAACGCATGAAGAATCTCCATTCGGATGGACTTTTGGAATCACTTGATTTTGAATCATTTGATACATGTGAGCCATGCCTTATGGGCAAGATGACTAGAACGCCATTTTCCGGTTCAATGGAACGGGCGGCAGATTTATTGGAAATCATACATTCTGATGTATATGGTCTAATGAGTGTGTCGGCGCGAGGTGGATATCGTTATTTTGTTACTTTCACGGATGATTTGAGTAGATACGGTTATATCTACTTGATGAAACACAAGTCTGAAACCTTTGAAAAGTTCAAGGAATTTCAGAATGAAGTGGAAAATCATCGTAATAGAAAGATCAAATTTCTACGGTCCGACCATGGATGTGAGTATCCAAGTTACGAGTTTAGCACTCACATGAAAGAGTGTGGAATTGTTTCACAACTCACACCTGCCGGAACACCACAGATAAATGGTGTGTTAGAACGTCGTAATCGTACTTTATTAGATATGGTTCGATCTATGATGTCTCTGACGGACTTGTCGTTGTCATTTTGGGGTTATGCACTAGAAAATGCTGCTTTCACTTTAAATCGGGCACCATCTAAATCCGTTGAAAAGACACCGTATGAATTGTGGTTTGGAAACAAACCTAAGCTATCATTTCTTAAAGTTTGGGGATGCGATGTTTATGTGAAGAAACTTCAATCGGATAAACTCGAACCCAAAGCGGAAAAATGTGTCTTCATAGGATACCCTAAGGAAACTATTGGGTATTCCTTCTATCACAGAACCGAGGGCAAAGTTTTTGTTGCCAAGAATGGATCCTTTCCAGAGAAAGAGTTTCTCGCGAAAGGTGTGAGTAGTCGGAAGGTAGAACTCGAAGAGGTTATTGAACCTTCTCTCCAAAGTATGGCGAGTAGCGCAGCGCCGGAAGTCGTTCCGGAGTTGGCTCCACCAGTTGAAGAGGGAACTAATGATAATTATAATGAAACTCTAAAAGAGAATACTTCCGAACCTCGCAGGTCTAGCAGGACGCGTGCAGCTCCCGAGCTGTACGGAAATCCTGTCATGAATTTCATGGTTGATAAAATGATGACCTTGCGACGTATGCAGAAGCGATGATGAGCCCGGATTCCAACAAATGGTTAGAAGCCATGAAATCCGAGATGGAATCCATGTATGAAAATCAAGTTTGGAACTTGGTGGAATTACCTCACGACCGAAAGGCCGTGGAGAACAAATGGATTTTCAAAAGGAAAACTGATACTGATGGCAATGTGACCGTCTATAAAGCTCGACTTGTCGCAAAGGGGTTTCGAAAAATTCAAGTAGTTGACTACGATGAGACATTCTCTCCCATAGCGATGCTAAAATCAGTTAGGATTATGTTAGCAATTGCTGCATATTTCGATTATGAGATATGGCAGATGGATGTCAAAACCGCGTTTCTCAATGGTAATATTGAAGAAGAGTTGTATATGATACAACCAAAGGGTTTTGTCGATCCTAAGGATGCTAACAAGGTGTGCAAGCTTCAGCGATCCATCTATGGATTGAAGCAAGCATCACGAAGTTGGAATCTCCGCTTTGATGAGGTGATCAAAGAGTTTGGATTTGTCCAAACTTATGGAGAAGCTTGTATTTACAAGAAAGTGAGTGGGAGCAATGTGGCATTTCTGATATTATATGTGGATGACATATTATTGATCGAAAATGATATAGATCTTTTAAACAGTGTTAAAAGTTATCTAAACAGCAAATTTTCAATGAAGGACCTAGGTGAAGCGTCATACATATTAGGCATAAAGATCTATAGAGATAGACCTAGGTGCCTAATAGGGCTATCACAAAGTACATACCTTGATAAGATTTTAAAGAAGTTTAAAATGGACGGAAGTAAGAAGGGGTTCTTACATATGTTGCAAGGCAAGACTTTGAGTAAGACTCAAAGTCCGGCTACGGTGGAAGAAAGAGAGATAATGGACAAAGTCCCTTATGCTTCAGCCATAGGCTCTATAATGTACGCCATGCTATGTACAAGACCGGATGTGGCACATGCTATTAGTTTGACTAGTAGGTACCAATCGGATCCAGGTTCAGAACACTGGATAGCGGTCAAGAATATCCTTAAGTACTTACGAAGAACTAAGGATATGTTTCTTGTATACGGAGGTGAAGAAGATCTCATCGCTAAGTGTTATGTTGACGCAAGCTTTGACACCGATCCGGATGACACTAAGTCTCAATCCGGATACATATTTCTCATGAATGGCAGAGCGGTTAGTTGGAGGGGCTCCAAACAACCTATGGTGGCGGGATCAACAACGGAGGTCGAATATGTTGCTGCTTCGGAAGCGGCTCAGGAAGCGGTTTGGATGATGGAGTTCATATCCAAGCTAGGTGTGGTTGCAACCGCATTGGACCCATATGGCGATCTATTGTGACAACAATGGTGCCATTACCAATGCCAAAGAGCCAAGGTCTCACAAGCATTCCATGGATATTAAGTTCCGGTTTCACTCCATCCGCGAGCATGTCAAGGATGGAGATATAAAGATTTTTAAAGTACACACGGATCTCAATGTAGCAGATCCGTTGACTAAAACTCTCCCTAGAGTAAAACATGATCAACACCAGAACTCAATGGGTGTTAGATTCATCACTATGTAACTAGATTATTGTCTCTAGTGCAAGTGGGAGACTGAAGGGAATATGCCCTGAGAGGCAATAATAAAGTGTTTGTTATGTGTATTCCAAGTATATGATAGATGTTTATTTTGCATGCTATAATTGTATTAATATGGAAACGTTAATACATGTGTGTTTAATAAACAAACAGAAAGTTCCTAGTTATGCCTCTCTCATAAACTAGCTCGTTGATTAACAAGATGATCAAGGTTTCCTGATCATAGACATTGGATGTTGTTAATAACGGGATCACAACATTAGTGTAATGGTGTGATGAACATTCATCCGAAGTATAGAATTACAATCAAAGTCATTGAGTTTATATTGCTATAACAACTTACGAAGTGATCCTAATCCTTAGACCATGAGATCATGTCAATCACTAACACCGGAAGAGTTTCTTGATAACATCAAATGTCACACCGTAACAGGGTGATTATAAAGCTGGGTTCAGGACTAATAAAGTGTTATGTTGAGGCCCATGGATCGAGAGTGAAATTTGTTCATCCCGATGGCGGATAGATATACTCTGGGCCCTCTCGGTGATATCACATTGGTTAGCTTGCAAGCAAGTGATTTGATCACTAGAATGTTATATCACGGGAACAAGAAAAGAGTGCATGTCAGTAACGAGATCAAACTAGGTATGAAGATACCGATGATCGAATCTCGGACATGTAATATATCGCGAAACAAAGGGATTAAGATACTAGAGTAAAAGGTTCCGACGATCACAAGAAAGTCATCGTTGAATGTGTGGGAGTCAGTATGGGTCTCCAGATCCCGCTTCTGATTATTGATCTGAGAGGGGTCTCTATCATGTCCGCATTATTCATGAACCGTAGGGTGACACACTTAAGAGACACCGACATCCAATTGGAGCAAAAGTTTCATGCTGGAAAGAATAACAAGCGCAGGAATTTATTTCACTAGATACCGAAACAGGTTTTCGGGTGAAATTGCATAAAGAGGTTATGCATGTGAAATAGAATTCTAGCAAGGGGTTATTTGTGAATGTTTGTCATTAAAGTAATTGACAAAATTCTGAATAAAATAAAAGATTTTTATTTAATGAGAGTTTGCATTAAATTTAGTGGAAATTTAATGGCAAGTTTGAGTGGGATTTTGAGTGGAGGGATTTGAATGGATTTTTGTGAGTGGAGTGTCCACCCACATGAATGAAGGAGGGGAGGGGGCAGCCCCCATGGCCGGCGGCCACCCCCTTGGGTGCCCCCCTCCTCCTATAAAAGGCACCCGTCTCCTCACTTCTCACTCACACCTCCTCGTGAAGGATCTCTCTCCCCTCTAGAATTTATCCCCCATGGTCTCGGACTAGCGAGATACATGTTCCCGGTGGCTATTTGGCAAGAAAGATTTGTGTTTCTGCTGCATCGCTGGAGCGATGAGGCGGAGGTTGCTCGGTGCCTCGAACGTGTGTGCGAGCACGGATGCGCTGCTGATTTGCGGCGCTAGGACTTCCTCTCGATCTTGAGATCGGCAAGAGATCGTCTACATCAACCACGAGTCGAACTCGTTAAGCTTTGTCGGTCTTCAAGGGTATGTTCTCTACGGATATACATCCGCCCGTTGTTTGTATCTAGTAGATAGATCTTGGTACATAGTTCTCATCGTAGGAAATTTTTTGTTTTCTATGATGCGAACCCTACAGTGGTATCAGAGCCAGATCTATGCGTAGATACTTTACACGGGTAGTACACATATAAGTATGTGGGCGATGATGATCATGTTGTTGCTCCTTAGTTGTAATTTTGGATATTGGTGGCATAGTGGGATGAAGCGGCCCGGACAAACTTTACATGTCCTCGCACATGAGACCTGTTCCACGCTTGACATGCAACTAGTTTGCATAAGTGGCTAGTGGGTGTCTGTCTCTCCTACTATAGTCAATATCTATTTTACAACGAGTTGTCAACAATTTGGTTATCCTCGTTGTGGTTCATGTTCGTAGGTATGAACGGTTCTATCTCGAAAGCCCTAAGCCACATAAAATTTGCAATGGATAAATTAGAGGCATCTAGTTTAGATTGTTGCTGGGCTAGTGTTATGATATGGTGATGAGTATATGTACTAAAATGAAAAACAAATAGAGTTTGTTACCAGCCTCTACCACACCCCAAGTTATCTTAATCTTCATTATTGCCCTTCACTTGTGTGACTTGAATAATAACATGAAACCAAAATCCACTAAGGACGGCTGAACCCTGCAAAGAACTCACAAAACCAGAGAAGAACAACAAATATTTTTGGTGTTTTCGTTTTTTCAAACAAGACAACAAAGCAAAAACAAACCAAACAAAGCAAAATCTTTTTGGAATTTTCGTTTAAGGCAAACCAAAGCAAAGAAACAAAGAAACAAACTAAGAGAAACAACGAAAATATTTTTGGTATTTTTGTGTTTTAAGAAAGCAGCAACAAAAACCAAAAAGAAAGCAAAACAATGGATATACAAAGAACCGACGAACATGATATATATATATATGAGTGTGATGTCGGTATACCTCCCCCCCGAGATTAGGCTTTTGGCCTAAGTGAGGCTCAATCCCATGGTGCCCATGTAGGTGTTGGAATTATGCCCTAGAGGCAATAATAAATATGTTATTATTATAATTATTGTTCATGATAAAGTTTATATTCCATGCTAGAATTGTATTAAGTGGAAACTTTAATACTTGTGTGGTTTGTGAACAACACCGTGTCCCTAGTAGGCCTCTATGGACTAGCTCATTGATTAATGATGGTTAAGGTTTCCTAACCATAGACATGAGTTGTCGATTAATAATGAGATCATATCATTGGGAGAATGATATGATGGACAGACCCAAACTAAGCGGAGCAATTAGATCGTGTCATGGTGTTCATCTTTGCGAAGCTTTTCTTATGTCAAATATTGTATTCCTTAGACCATGAGATAATACAACTCCCTGGTATCGGAAGAAAGCTTTGAGGTCATCAAACGTCATCCTATGAGAGGGTGATCATAAAGGTGTCTCTCAGGTGATCGGTAAGTACCTGTTGGGTTGTATGTATCGAGATAAGATTTGTCCCTCCCAAGTCGGAGAGATATACTTCGGGCCCACTCGGTAATCGATATTAACACCGCTTGCAAGCATGTGGTTAAGGAGTTAATCACAAAGTGATATTGGATTACGGAACGAGTAAAGTACTTGATGTGAACGAGATTGAAGTAGGTATGACGGTACCGACGATCAAATCTCGGGCAAGTAAAATATCGCGAGATGAAGGGAATATATATATGGGATTGATTGAATCCTGGCATCGTGGTTCATCTGATATGATCATCTATGAATGTGTGGGAGTCAATATGGGTTTCCAGACCCCGCTGTTGATTATTGATAGAAGATCATGTCTGCATGTTCTCGAACCCGAAGGGTCACACACTTAACGTGTCTTGACGCTAGGATAGATTGGATAATTGGTTTATGAGTTTTTGTTCGGAGTCTTGGATGGGATCCGGGACATCACGAGAGGTTCCGGAATGGTCCGGAGAATAAGATTCATATAAGGCAATGCAGTTTTTGGAGTTCGGAATTGTTTCGGGTTAATCGGTATTGTACCGGAAGCTTCTAGAACCTTCTGGAGGGGACCAACGTGGCCCCACCTGCCGGGAGGGGGCATGGGCCTATGAGGGAGTTCCCTGGCCGCACTGGGCCATGGGCACAAGGCCCCATAGGGCCCAGCCGACCAAACCTAGGGGAAACCCTAGGGGAGCTTCTAGAAGAGGGGAAACTTGCCCCCCACTCCTCCCTCCTTGGCCGCCGGCCATAGGGCTTGGGGGAGGGGCAAGGGCTGGCCGCCCACCCCTCTATATAAAGAGGGCTGGGGGCGCACCCCCTCCCACACCTCCTCCTCAAGCCCTAGCCGCCCTGCTGCCCTCCTCTCTCTCTCCCTCCCGACTGCACGTAGGCGAAGCCCTGCTGCAGAAACTCTCCACCACTTGCACCGCGCCGTCGCGTTGTAGATCCAATCCGTCTCTCCACCATACTTGCTGTACCGAGGAAGGAGGAGACGTCGAGGTGCCGCACGTGTGCATCTCTCGGAGGCATCGCCACTTGCGGTGTTAGAACGGATCGGATCGCGAGGAGGAGCAGCGAGTATGACTACATCACCCACGTTCCGACGAACGTTCCACTGTGCGAATCTTCAAGGGTATGAAGATCTCATCTAATCCCCCTCGTTGTTTGCATCTCCTAGATTAGATCTTGGCTTTCCCGTTCGCATCCGTAGAATTTTTTTGATTTACTATGCTGCGAAACCCTTCAGTGGTATCAGAGCTAGATCTATGCGTAGATGTGTTTCACGAGTAGAACGGAACATGGTTGTTACGGGCGTTGATGTTTTCTGTTGCAAGCCTCTTGTTTGTGTTCTTATGACGCGGGATAGTGAGATTGAAGTGGTCCAGGCCAACCTTACGCGACGTCGTTCGCGAGACCGACTCCGCACTTGACGTGTGGCTTGTTCCACACATGCGGCTGGTGGATGCCAGTTTCTCTCACTATAGTTGTCATGGGATTTACACCGGAGTTTGGCAACCATAATATCACCGTTGTGGCTTTTTGTAGATAAGAATCGTTCTTAGCTTGCTACTCCCATAAGCCACGTAAAACATGCAACAACAAAGTAGAGGCGTCTAACTTGGTGTTGCAGGGAGTGTTTTCTGTGATATGGTATGGCCCAAGATGTGATGTGTATGTTGTATGCAATGATCATGTTTTGTAATGTTTCATGACTTGCATGTCAATGAGTACACAACCGGCAGGAGCCATATGGTTGTCTTTATAATTGTGTATGACCTGTGTGTAAACTTCTTATACGCCATGTAATAGTTTCACTTTATCGCTAAGTAGTTAGCAATAGTTGTAGTTGCTATTCGTGGTGGAGGCAATCATGGTGGAGTGATGGAGATCATGCCGACACGCACAAGATGGAGATCATTGCACGAAGATTGGCTATACCATGTCACATAAAGTTATATGCATGTGATGTTTATCCTTTCATGTATCTTATTATGCTTAGATCGCGACGGTAGCATTATAAGATGATTCCTCACTTAAAAGATCAAGATAAAACTGTGTTCTCCCCATGTATGCACCGTTGCGAAAGTTCGTCGTGTCCAAGCATCACGTGATGATCGGGTGCTATAGACTCTACGTTCACATACAACGGGTGCAAGCCAGTTTTGCACACGCAGAAATACTTGGGTTTGACTTGACAAGCCTAGCATGTACAGACATGGCCTCGGAACACAAGAACCGAAAGGTTAAGCATGAGTCATATGAATGATATGATCGACACTTCGTTGTCCACCATTGAAACCACATCTCTTCTCGTGAAGATCGGATTAGGTGTGGTGAATTTGGATCATGTTCACTAAACAACTTGAGGGATGTTGAATTTAGTGGGAGTTTATCTAGTAATTTGATTAAAGTTGAACTAGTTATCATGAACATAGTCTAATTTGTACTTGCAAACAGTGTAGATCAAATGGCTAAGTCCAACTTCAACTTCAACGTTTTTGCTGAGAAGGAAAAGCTTAAAAACAATGGGTCTAACTTCACCAACTGGTTCCGCAATCTGAGAATCATTCTCTCTGGCGGTCAAAAGGACTATGTCCTTGAGAATGCGCTAGGTGACGCCCCTGTTGTAGATGCGCCGGCTGATGAGAAAGCTGTCTATCAGTCGCGCAAAGATGATTATGGTGTGATTAAGAGCACCATGTTGTTTGCTATGGAATCGGACCTTCAAAATCGTTTTGAAGACTATCCCGGGCCCTTTGAGATTCTTGAGGAGCTGAAAACTATGTTTCAGACTCAGGCCCGTTCTGAGAGATATGATATCTCTGAGAAATTCTTTAACTGCAAGATGGAGGAAGGGAGTTCCGTTAGTGAGCACGCCATAAAGATGTCGGGCTACACTCAACGCCTTGAGCAACTGGACTGCAAGATTCCAGAGGAGCTCAAGATTGATAAGGTTCTGCAATCACTCCCTCCCAGCTACAAAAGTTTTGTAGTGACACATAATCAGATTGGTTCCACTGATACGATCACCGAGCTCTTCACAAAGCTGAAGGCTGCGGAGGTGGACATCAAAAAGGATACTCATGTGTTGATGGTCAACAAGCCCCCCACCTTCAAGAAAGGTAAGGGTGCAAAGAAGCCCTTCAATAAAGGCGGCGGCAAGCGCGTTGCCCCTGCTGAGAAGAAGCTCAAGTCTGGACCTAAGCCGGATACTGAGTGCTTCTATTGCAAGGACAAGGGTCACTGGAAGCGCAACTGTCCGAAGTACTTAGCGGACAAGAAGGCTGGCACCATCAAAGGTATATTTGATATACATGTTATTGATGTTTTCCTTACTAGCCCTCGTTGTAGTGCCTGGGTATTTGATACTGGTTCAGTTGCTAATATTTGTAACTCGAAACAGGAGCTACGGAATAGACGGCGGCTTGCGAGGGATGAGGTGACGATGCGCGTTGGCAACGGATCAAGAGTTGATGTGATGGCCGTCGGCACGCTCTCCTTAGTTTTACATTCGGGATTAGTTTTAAACCTTAATAAGTGTTATTATGTGCCTGCGTTGAGCATGAACATTATTTCTGGATCGTGTTTATTGTAAGACGGCTATTCATTTAAATCGGAGAATAATGGTTGTTCTATTTATATGAGTAACATCTTTTATGGTCATGCACCTGTTGTGAATGGTTTATTTCTTCTGAATCTCGAAAGGGATGAAACACACATCCATAACATTGAGGCTAAGAGATGCAAAGTAGATAGTGATAATACTACTTATTTGTGGCACTGTCGTCTAGGTCATATTGGTGTAAAGCGCATGAAGAAACTCCATTCTGATGGAATTTTGGAGTCTCTTGATTTTGAATCATTTGACACATGCGAACCATGCCTCATGGGCAAGATGATCAAAACCCTGTTCTCCGGTATGATGGAGCGAGCAACGGACTTGTTGGAAATCATACATACCGATGTATGCGGACCGATGAGTGTTTCAACGCATGGTGGATATCGCTATTTTCTCACTTTTACCGATGACTTAAGTAGATATGGGTATATCTATTTAATGAAACATAAATCTGAAACATTTGAAAAGTTCAAAGAATTTCAGAATGAAGTGGAGAACCATCGTAACAGAAAGATTAAGTTTCTACGATCCGATCGTGGAGGTGAATATTTGAGTTGTGATTTTCTCACGCATCTTAAAGCAAGCAGAATCGTTTCGCAACTCACGCCACCCGGAACACCACAGCGCAATGGTGTGTATGAACGCCGGAATCGAACCCTATTAGATATGGTCCGATCAATGATGTCTCTTACTGATTTGCCGTTATCATTTTGGGGTTATGCATTAGAAACCGTTGCATTCACTTTAAATAGGGCACCATCTAAATCCGTTGAGACGACACCGTATGAACTGTGGTTCGGTGCTAAACCTAAGTTGTCGTTTCTCAGAGTTTGGGGATGCGAAGCTTACGTCAAAAAGTTGATGCCAGACAAGCTCGAACCCAAAGCGGAGAAAAGCGTCTTCATAGGATACCCTAAGGAAACTATTGGGTATACCTTCTATCACAGAACCGAAGGCAAAGTGTTTGTTGCAAAGAACGGTTCCTTTCTTGAGAAGGAGTTTCTCTCGAAAGAAGTGAGTGGGAGGAAAGTAGAGCTAGACGAGGTTGTTGAACCTTCTCTTGAGTTGGAGAGTAGTGCAGCACTTGAAATTTTTCCAGTGCCGCCTGCACCAACAATAGAGGAAGCTAATGACAAGGATCATGAAGCTTCGGACGATGCTGCTACTGAACGTCGCAGGTCGACAAGGTCGCGTGCCCCTCCTGAGTGGTACGGCAACCCTGTCTTGACTGTCTTGTTGGTAGAAGACAGTGAACCTACGAACTATGAGGAAGCGATGATGAGCCCAGACTCTGAGAAATGGCTAGAAGCCATGAAATCCGAATTGGGATCCATGAGCGAAAACCAAGTATGGACTTTGGTGGACCCTCCTAGCGACCGAAAGGCCGTTGAGTGCAAATGGATCTTCAAGAAGAAAACGGACACGGATGGTAATGTTACCGTCTATAAAGCACGGCTTGTCGCGAAAGGTTTCCGACAATTTCAAGGTGTTGACTACGATGAGACTTTCTCTCCCGTAGCGATGTTTAAGTCCATTCGGATTTTATTAGCAATTGCTGCGTTTCATGATTATGAAATATGGCAGATGGATGTCGAGACTGCTTTCCTCAATGGCAACATTGATGAAGAGTTGTATATGATGCAACCCGAAGGTTTTGTCGATCTTAAGGATGCTGATAAAGTGTGCAAACTTCAGCGTTCCATTTATGGACTGAAGCAAGCATCTCGGAGTTGGAACCTTCGTTTTGATCAGGTGATCAAGAGCTTTGGATTTGTTCCAAATTTCTATGAAGCTTGTATCTACAAGAAAGTGAGTGGGAGCTCGGTGACATTTCTGGTACTATATGTGGATGACATATTGATTATTGGAAATGACATTAACATGCTTAACGATGTGAAGAGTTATTTGAACAAGTGTTTCTCAATGAAAGACCTAGGTGAAGCTGCTTATATATTGGGCATCAAAATCTATAGAGATATACAAAGACGCCTGATAGCTTTAAGCCAGAGTACATACCTAGACAAAGTTCTGAAAAGGTTCAGAATGGATAAGGCAAAGAAAGGTTCAGTGCCTATGTTGTCAGGTAAGATATTGAGCAAGGCTCAGTGTCCAGCTACGGTAAATGATAGAGAAGCTATGAGCAAAGTGCCTTATGCCTCGGCCATAGGTTCTATCATGTATGCCATGCTGTGTACTAGATCGGATGTGTCCAATACTCTTAGTTTGACGAGTAGATATCAAAGTGATCCAGGAGTGGAACACTGGACAGTCGTGAAGAACATCCTAAAGTACCTAAATAGGACTAAAGAAATGTTCTTAGTCTATGGAGGTGATGAACAGCTCGTCGTAAAGGGTTACGTCGATGCTAGTTTCGACACCGACAAGGATGATTCTAAATCTCAGACAGGATACGTTTATATTTTCAATGGAGGAGCTGTGAGCTGGAGAAGCTGCAAGCAAAGCGTGATCGCAGGATCTACAGTAGAAGCGGAATACATGGCTGCTGCAGAAGCGTCAAGTGAAGGAGTTTGGATCAGGAACTTCATCACTGAGCTTGGCGTGGTTCCAAGTGCATTGGACCCACTGGAGATATTGTGTGACAACACTGGCGCCATAGCACTCTCTAAGGAACCAAGATATCATC
Source organism: Avena sativa (assembly GCA_916181665.1). Lineage (NCBI taxonomy): Eukaryota > Viridiplantae > Streptophyta > Magnoliopsida > Poales > Poaceae > Avena > Avena sativa. The sequence goes on along the minus strand of OV702280.1, from coordinate 342,789,753 downwards.
CAAAGACCAAGCATATCAACCACAAGTTTCATATAATCCGAGATTATATAGCAGATGGAGATCTGAAGATAGCAAAGTACATACAGATCTGAATGTCGCAGATCCATTGACTAAACCTCTTCGACGTGTAAAACATGATCAACACCTTAGTGCCATGGGTGTGAGATTGTTGCCAAATGTAAACTAGATTATTGACTCTAGTGCAAGTGGGAGACTGTTGGAATTATGCCCTAGAGGAAATAATAAAGATGTTATTATTATAATTCTTGTTCATGATAAAGTTTATATTCCATGCTAGAATTGTATTAAGCGGAAACTTTAATACTTGTGTCGTTTGTGAACAACACCGTGTCCCTAGTATGCCTCTATGGACTAGCTCATTGATTAATGATGGTTAAGGTTTCCTAACCATAGACATGAGTTGTCGATTAATAATGAGATCATATCATTGGGAGAATGATATGATGGACAGATCCAAACTAAGCGGAGCAATTAGATCGTGTCATCGTGTTCATCTTTGCGAAGCTTTTATTATGTCAAATATTGTATTCCTTAGACCATGAGATAATACAACTCCCTGGTATCGGAAGAAAGCTTTGAGGTCATCAAACGTCATCCTATGAGAGGGTGATCATAAAGGTGTCTCTCAGATGATCGGAAAGTACCTGTTGGGTTGTATGTATCGAGATGGGATTTGTCCCTCCCAAGTCGAAGAGATATACTTCGGGCCCACTCGGTAATCGATATTAACACCGCTTGCAAGCATGTGGTTAAGGAGTTAATCACAAAGTGATATCGGATTACATAACAAGTAAAGTACTTGCTGTGAACGAGATTGAACTAGGTATGACGGTACCGACGATCAAATCTCGGGCAAGTAAAATATCGCGAGACGAAGGGAATATATATATGGGATTGATTGAATCCTGGCATCGTGGTTCATCTGATATGATCATCGATGAATGTGTGGGAGTCAATATGGGTTTCCAGACCCCGCTGTTGATTATTGATAGAAGATCATGTCTGCATGTTCTCGAACCCGAAGGGTCACACACTTAACGTGTCTCGACGCTAGGATAGATTGGATAATTGGTTTATGAGTTTTTGTTCGGAGTCTCGGATGGTATCCGGGACATCATGAGAGGTTCCGGAATGGTCCGGAGAATAAGATTCATATAAGGCAATGCAGTTTTTGGAGTTCGAAATTATTTCGGGTTAATCGGTATTGTACCGGAAGCTTCTAGAACCTTCCGGAGGGGGACCAACGTGGCCCCACCTTCCGGGAGGGGGCATGGGCCTATGAGGGAGTGCCCTGGCCGCATTGGTCCAGGGGCACAAGGCGCCATAGGGCCCAGCCGGCCAAACCTAGGGGAAACCCTAGGGGAGCTTCTAGAAGGGGGGAAACTTGCCCCCCACTCATCCCTCCTTGGCCGCCGGCCCTAGGGCTTGGGGGAGGGGCAAGGGCTGGCCGCCCACCACTATATATAAAGAGGGCTGGGGGCGCACCCCCTCCCACACCTCCTCCTCAAGCCCTAGCCGCCCTGCTGCCCTCCTCTCTCTCCCTCCCGACTGCACGTAGGCGAAGCCCTGCTGCAGAAACTCTCCACCACTTGCACCGCACCGTCGCGTTGTAGATCCAATCCGTCTCTCCACCATACTTGCTGGACCGAGGAAGGAGGAGACGTTGAGGTGCTGCACGTGTGCATCTCTCGGAGGCATCGCCACTTGCGGTGTTAGATCGGATCGGATCGCGAGGAGGAGAAGCGAGTACGACTACATCACTCATGTTCCGACGAACGTTCCGCTATGCGAATCTTCAAGGGTATGAAGATCTCATCTAATCCCCCTCGTTGTTTGCATCTCCTAGATTAGATCTTGGCTTTCCCGTTCGCATCCGTAGAATTTTTTGATTTACTATGCTGCGAAACCCTTCAGTAGGTGCACCTCCGTAGTATGACGAGGAGGCTCCCTCGTCCTGGTACGAGCTCGAGGACTCCCCTGTGTAGTGTACAACGCGGACATATGAGGGCGCTTCCTCCTGATAGTGCACATGGTAGGTACGAGAGCGTAGCTTGTCATCCATCTCCTCCTTGGAGCATGACAAAGGTCCCTGAGAAATACTGAATAGAGTGGTTTGGGGTAGAGGGATCTCTCTCTCTTCCCCGTCAATAAACAACATTTTATAGACCAAGTTCTCAAGGGTAGAGCTAGTGGTGGCAAAGTGATGCTCCTTCATGGCAGCAAGATCAAACTTCTGAGGAGCCAAAACTGTATCATTTGGATCAACAGCAATTTCCAAGGCAGTAGCAACACGCATAGCAATAATTCCCCCATAAATGGGTCCTTTAGTAGTTAAGCGACGAGCAATGAGAGAACCAAGATTGTACTTAGTATCATTGTTGAGCGAAGAAGCTAAGAAGGCCAAATGATAGCTAGAAATATTACTAGTGTTCTCCCTACCAAGAACACTAGTGGCAAGATAGTAAGTGAAGTACCTGATGGCTGGAAGTTGAATGTTTCTTATCTTTCCCCGTTGAGCTCTACGGTTATCATCATTGGTTATTCCGTGGTAGAGCTCCAACAAATCAGCGGGTTGAGCTGGAATCTTCTTTGATGACCCAACTGTACCAAGTCCCAGAGCCTCACAAACTTTCTTCAATGTCATATGGTAAGACCTGCCATAAATTTTGAAAGAAACATCTGGATTGAACATGTTGTTAGTAAAGGAGAAGCTCTCCACAAATGTTTTAGTGAGCGTAGCATATTGCCTGCTCTCATCCTCCATAAGGATTGTTAGTCCAGCGCTCCTAACCAAGGTCATAAAATCATCAAGAATCCCAGCAGCCCGCAAGAAGGTTTGGCAAGGAAAGGCGGAGGGGTGCGCATCCCCCTCATCTCCCTCATCGCCGAATTGCGGAGTGATGAGATCGTTATTGTATGAGGGCCTAGCACGGTAGGATGATCTTGAAGGCCTTTCCCTTCTAGGTGCATCACTCTCAAATATCGCTCCAAATGTGTGGTTGACATGCCCACTTTTTTCTGAAATTTTTAGACAAACATCAAACCAAGTGATTTCCAAGTTGATAAATGATGAGCAACTACTATAGGAACTTGCTAGAGGGCTACACATGCATCAAAATGAAATCTCTAAGCATAGAACAAGCATGCAAGCTCACACAACCTGTCACCTATAGCAGCAAAATACTCAAAATACAATCTACCAATCACAAATCTAATTGGACAAGTGGAGGAGGCACATACCAAGGAGCAATCCCTCCAAAAATCAGCAGCAAAGATGGGCTGAGCAAGGAGATCGAAAATCGCGAGCAAGAACAACAAGAACTCGAGCTTGAGCAAGTTTTCCAGTGTTTTTCAGGAGAGAGAAAGAAGATGGCTGTGAGGGGCACCTTGGAGGGGCCCAGGTGGGCCAAACCCCCATAGGCGCCACCCATGGGCAGGTCGTGCTTACCTGGGGTGTGGGCAACTGGGGTGGCCCCTGGGTCACTCCAGGTGTCCCTCTGCCCCTTTTTCGAGGAAAAAATTATTTTGAATTTTCTAGGATTCGAGAAACTTTATTTTTGGCCAATTTCCAGGGTATGAAAATTGATTTTCTCGCAGAAACAGTTTTTTCAGAAGAAGCAAAAGCAAACCAAAAGCCAAACTACAGAAACTCTAAGACACTCTAACAAGCAACCAACTTGCAAAGCTAAAGCTAACAAAAGAAAGAGCAAACATTAGGAAGGAGAAAATTAAAAGAAAGCAAGTATAACCACAGTGAAAACATTATTTTGTTCATTAAAATCCTTTTGTTAACAAGGTTGATCAAGACTTGTTACCAACACAATCTTATATGAAACAAAACTTTGCATTCCACAAGGTGATTATGTTACCTCATACTTGATAGCAATGGTCCCAATCATAATAGTTTCAAATTTTTCTTATGGAATGGGACAATATATCTCCCCAACCTTGATGCTCTCAATATTTTCAATGGAATTCAGGCAATAGCTCTTAGCAACCTTCTTGGACAAATAGACAGTATGCTCTTTGTCATTAATATTGAATGTTACTTTCCCTTGATTGCAATTAATAACAGCACCTGCAGTATTAAGAAAAGGTCTCCCAAAATAATAGACATATTATCATCTTCAAGCATTTCAAGCACAATAAAATCAATTAGAACCAAGCAATTATGAGCCACTTGCACAGGAACATCCTCACATATACCAACAAGAATAGTAGTTGACTTATCAGCCATTTGCAAAGATATATCAGTTGGTATCAACTTTTCTACCTGGAGTCTTTTGTAGAGAGAAAAAGGCATAACACTAACTCCGACTCCCAAATCACATAAAGCGGTTCTAACATAATTATTCTTAATAGAGCAAGGAATAGTTGGTATACCTGGACCCACAAGTATAGGGGATCGCAACAGTCTTCGCGGGTAGTATTACCCAATTTATTGATTCGACACAAGGGGAGCCAAAGAATACTTGCAAGCCTTAACAACTGAGTTGTCAATTCAGCTGCACCTGGAAATAGTTCTTGCTCACAGAAGTTTATCAGTAGCAACAGTTTGATAGTAGCAACAACAAAGCAACATCAACAACAAAACAGGAGCAATAGTAACAGTAACAGTAAACAGTGGTATTGAGTGCGGTAGGCATAGGGATGGATGGACGGATGTTGCATGGACGAGTCTAAACATGTAACTTCAAGATCTAGGGCATTGCATATAAATAATAACAAGCATCCAAGTACTAAACAATCCTAGGCATGTGCTCCAAATATAGTCATACATGTTCGCAATGAGAACTTGCACAACATCTTCTGTCCTGCCAGCCCGTGGCAGCGGGGCCTCTAGGGAACTACTGGCAATTAATGTGCTCCTTTTAATAGAGCACCGGAGCAAAGCATTAACACTCTGTGAACACATGTTATCCTCACACCACAACCATCCCCTCCGGTTGTCCCAATTATTGTCACTTCGGGGCCTTTGGATCCGGACAATGATATGTGTACACAACTTGTAGATAAGATCACAAACAATACTATCATAATGATTCAATAATAAGTTCAGATCTGAGATCATGGCACTCGGACCCTACTGACAAGCATTAAGCACAACAAGTTGCAACAAAATCAAATAGCACTAATAGAGATACTAGACACTATGCCCTAACAATCTTATTCGATTACATGATAGAACTCATCCAATCCCTACCATCCCCAAGCCTACAGTGGGGGATTACTCACTCATGGATGCGGGAAACATTGATGGTTGATGGAGAGGCGTTGGTGATGGCGATGATCCTCTCCAAATTCCCCGTCCCGGCAGGGTGCCAGAACGGATTTTCTGGATCCGAATCTTGGTTTCTGATGGTGGCGGCAGAGCAAAACTCTTCTCTGGAAAACGTCGAACCCCCCTTTGTTTTTAGGTCAAAGGCTTACTTATATGCGCAGAGGAAGCCCGAGGGGGAGCCTGGGGTGGCCGCACCCCCTAGGCGCGGGGCAGGGCCCACCCGCGCCTGGCAGGGGTGTGCGCCCCCTAGGCCTCCACTCTGTTTCGTCTTCTGGCTCCGTGGATCTTCTGTTGAAATATAATTTTTGGCATATTTTTCGGGATTTTTCCTGATAGTCGATTTTCTGCACAAAAACTAGACACCAAGGTAATTCTGCTGAAAACATCGTCAGTCCATGTTAGTTGTATCCAAATCACACAAGTTTAGAGGAGAAATGATGTCTACGCACTTCTATTCTTGTAGACAGTTGTTGGGCCTCCAAGTGTAGAGGTTTGTAGAACAGCAGCAAGTTTTCCTTAAGTGGATCACCCAAGGTTTATCGAACTCAAGGAGGAAGTGGTCAAAGGTATTCCCTCTCAAGCAACCCTACAATCAAGATACAAGAAGTCTCTTGTGTCCCCAACACACCCAATACACTTGTCAGGTGTATAGGTGCACTAGTTCTACGAAGAGATAGTGAAATACAAGTGGTAACGGTGCCGGAAAATAGCTTCTGACTTGTTGTTGACGTGGGGTAAGGGTGCCAGTAAAGAGCTTGACGTGGAGGAAAGTTAATCTCCCCGACAAACGGAATAAAGATGGAAGCAAGCAAACATGCAACAGATCTAGTAGCAAACAATGTTTCAATGTTTAGAAACAAGGCCTAGGTATCATACTTTCACTAGTGAACACTCTCTCATATAGATATCCTCTCTTCATGATACTACTCTTAACTACTCTCTGGTTGAACACTCTAATCATTGGTAGGGCTATAACAGCACACCTCAAAGTCTGCCTTCCCCAATCTAGATAACCCCACACTGTCACCTTGAGTGCTAGATGGTTCCAACAAACACCACAATTTCATAGAGACATCCAACTCTGAATATAACTCATAAAAAATATTCAATCTAGCCAAAGTGCCACACACGGTATGCACGCTGTCACTTTCACACACGTGGGGAAAAGCATAGATCTATTAAAGCACAAAGAGTATTTATGTAGACTCAAGCCTAAGTGCCACCATGGCGTGCATGCTGTCACTTTCACACACATGGGGAGAGCAGAGATCTAATGAAGCACTTGAGTAGCAAGGTAGATCTACTAGATTACAAAGCTCATGACCACAACAAGATCATGCATAGAGAGAGCGATGAACACATAGCTACCGTAGAGACCTTATCCCCGAGGAAGAACTACTCCCGCCTTATCATGGGAATCAGCAACGGTGATGGAGATGGTGGTGGAGATCGATGGAGATGGCTCCGGGGGCACTTCCCCGTCCCGGCAGGGTGTCGGAACAGAGACTTTCTGGCCCCCGAATCTCCCCTTCGGTGGCGGCGGCGCAGCAGAGGTTTTCGTGGATTTCTTCTGGACTGTTTAGGGTTTTCCCAACGGAGGCTTCTTATAGACGAAGGAATCAAGGTCGGTGGGGGTCCAGGGGGCCCACACCCCCTCCAGGCACCTCTAGGGCTTGCCCGTGCCTAGGGGGGTTTGGATACCCTGTGGGGCCCCTCCGGCTCTGCTTCGTGGTTCCGTGTTGCTCCGGGAAAATAATAACTTTGGCTTTTGTCCCGTCCAATTCCGAGAATATTGATTTTCTGTCTTTCTGGAACCAAAAACAGAAGAAAACAAGCAACTAGCATTGTGGCAGCTTGTTAATAGGTTAGTTCCAGAAAAGATATAAAAACACCTTAAAGTATAGACAAAGCAAAGCAAAGTAGATACAAAACAGGCATGGATCATCAAAAATTATAGATACGTTTTCGACGTATCAAGAAACAATAGCAAAAGTGTTCGGGAAAGTAGATACGTTTTGGACGTATCAACATGTCCCCCACAGCCTGACCCACCATCTCACCATAGGTTTGCCTCCTCCTGTATTGAGAACCCAATTGTTCCTCTCCTTTTTAGACGTTCGAAGTGGTGCACCTGAGATGTGCACCACGTTGGCGGGCCCTTATGTCCAAATGGGCCGCTATTAAACTCGTCCCACAATCGATTTTTGTTTCTATAATGGTGCTTCCAATGGTGGAGGTCAGAGGACAAGGTGCACGTTAACTCATTTCCACACTCATGCGAAAGGGCAATCTTCGCATAGGTATTGAATCCTCAGATTGCATGGTTACTATGATAATTTTGCCATGGAGCACGACCCCAACAAGGTTACTGTGAGAATTTTTCCATGGAGCACGACCCCTGCAAGGAGCCCTCATTTTAGCACACCCTCTAGTCATCATGAGGATGTCCAATTTTTATGTAATGGTATTCTCAAGGATCATGTTGACTAGAGGGTTGAATAGGCGACTAGAAATTATAATCAATTTGTTGATTCTAGGGAAGTGTGGCTATAAAATTTATCTAAGTACAAAAACTATCCAAGACAACTTCTATGACAGTGTGACACTAGAAAGAAAGATAAACAAATAAAAAAAGACAGGGTTGCACTAAGCACAAATAACATACAGGATATATAGAAATAATAGCGGGAAGCACATGAAGCCAATGATATTTATGACCAAAGTTCTTCATAGAAGATTACAATCTATGTTGCAGTCTTAGAAACAAAGCCCTTGCTATCCCAAATGCCTAATGTTATTCTCCTTGGGCTTTGGACATAAAGTGTAAGCTCAATACTAAGGGAACTAAGATCTTGAGGGGAGACCTTCACGAACTTTCCAAGAGAAATTCCATATGCTTGGAAGCTCTCGAGTGACCTCAACCATCTAGGAGTCCCCAGAACTTCAAGAGTAACAAAATTGATAAAGAACTAGGAGGTGGATTCAAGTTCTGGTTGGTGGAATCTTAGGCCTAGGACTCTCTCTCTCTCTCTCTCTCTCTCTCTCTCTCTCTTCCATCACTTGTCTGGAAGGTTGGAGCTTTAGAGAAGGAGTTGTGACCATCCTCGATGATGAACATCTCATATACAAAATTCTTACCTAGTTGGGGAAGAAGACACCCTTTATATAACTCCTCTCCATTTCTATCTGTTATGGGATTTATGCAAGCAACCCAGAGTCACCTAGCTACCTTTGAATTATAGGAATCTGCATTCTATAAACCCTTCCTAAAATACTTTGGCCAGACAAATAGCTCCATGGGTCAGCCTAAGGCAGGTCTTCCAAGAATTCTTCAACTTCAATATAATAATGGAGGTTTACTTGGTGGTTTGTCTCAAGGTTTAGTGAGCGTATACGATGTGTTTCAAGCATTGATCATCACTCCTTGTCTTTCATCAAACCCCCTTTAGCAGTGTGGATTCCCTATGGCTCTAAGATAGAGAAATGTAAATATATACAAAATTTAAGTACAATGTTTTATGTATTCTTTTTGTGTATAAGGTATCTAAAACCATATTTCTCATACTTACTTGTGGACTAAAACATGTCCATACACTTGACTAACACATCATTACCCTAAATCACATGCCATTAAAACCAAGACCCACTTGGGGAAATATATTTTTTCATGTCCTCGCGAGTGCGGTCAAGTCTAGTGTTTTGAAGTACAACATAAGAATTCCCAAAATTGTGGGCAAGCTAGTGCGATCAGACTGCCCGCCGTTGTGGTCCATATATAACCCTGCTGATCCCGTTGAATGGTCAACTTAGATGGTTACCTTGAATAGCTCTAGCGCATAGTCAAAGAGCACAGAGTTTCCATTCCATTTCTTCAAGAAATTGGTTCAATGATCATCTTATATGGTTACTATGAAAGGAAACACCCCTATTTTCCCCTCCTGATCTTCCTCTTCCTGCCTAGAAAAGGTCCAATGCCAACATCATTAAAAGGTAGCTCTCTAATCCGACCCATGGTCGTGGGTGGTCTGTCCATTGGAACCAAGGACAACATAGCCAGAGATCTTGTCCAAACTATTGGGAATGACCTAGAAGAAAATAAAATTTTATTGCTATTCCCTTTGTTCATAATTGTAGTTTATTCTTTCTTTATGCTATAACTGTTGTGCCTTGATTGTGAGAACCAAAATAAAACTCAGAAGCAAGTGTAAATATGTAAACACCAAGTGTTCATGGTCTCATGGGCATGGCTAGCTCATTGTCAAAGATGATAGAGTTTCCTAGATCATGGTATAGTTATTGTAACGAGGATACCATTGGACAACGAGGGAATATTGTTAGGCTTAATAGTAAATTTCGTCATTTAGTTGTTGGTATATCGTTGTTGATGTCATATTACTTTGTACTTTGACCATGAGGATATCGGTTGTGCTTCACAGTGGAAGGCAAGTCCTGATTGCATCCCAACTTCACCTTTCGCCTAGTGTTCATAAATATTGTCCTCCAAATATGTTGGGAACTTATGATGGGCATAAGATAGTCTAAGATGGGATTTTCACCTCCGTCAATGGAGATCTACTCTTGGAACCTTCTCAATATTATGATGTCACTAATCGTCTGTCCAAGCACATGGTGATGATATTTATCGGATACCAGAATATGCAAACAAGAGAAAAGAATGACAAACCAGTAACAAGGTCAACATGGTATAGTAATCAAGAGTTGCATTACGAGCATACCGAATTGTCTTACCTCAGAATGTATCCTGATGCAAAGGTATAGTAAATGATATCAATATGTTAGATCGAATACTTCGTGGTTATGTGAGAATCAATATGGGTGTCCATATGCCGCTATTAATTATTGTACGGAAGGAGTTCTGCGTACATGTCCATATAACACCGAAACTACGAGGTCACACACTTAAGGAATATTATTCTGTAGAGTATGTAGAGCATATGTGTATGTGAGATATGCTCCAAAATGGTTCCGGATCATCTCGAGAATTCCTAGGAAAAAACTGCAAGAGTTTTAGAGTTACAAAATTGTTTCGATAGAAAAATGAGTGCTAGAGTGCATCCCCACATGGGGGATGGTGCATGGACCACCCAGGGCCCATCTAGGTGTGGCGCATGGGCATCCAAGCCCATCATTTGTGGCGCCTATCACACCCATGGGTTGCACCAAACCTTCCTAAACTGAAGGGTGTCATTTTTGAAAAGTATCGGATCATATCCTTAATTGAAACATGGGAGTGTCTTCTTATTATGAGAAGATATCATGTCTTATAAATTAGGAATGAAATGATATGGCATTTATGAAATGAATCAGAGAATTCAAGGAGGAGAGGGGCCACTTGGGGGCGGCGGTGCCCAAGGGGGATCTCTAGGCTCCCCTCTCCCCTCCTCCTACATAAAGGGAGGGCGGGACAATCCTCTACAAACCACCAGAAAGGCATGTGGGTGGCTCCCTCCCTCCGATTCCCCTCCTTCTCCATATACGCCACAAAAGCTGCTCTGCTATTCCGTCGTTGCCTACCCCTGCACATAGAAGCTCCGCTGGAACAAGATCACCGGACGCGTGGATACCTTCAGATGGATCATTGCTTTGATCCTACTTCGAGTGCTTCACCAACATCTTTTTCCACCACTGAATCTCCGCTGCAACGTGGTGAGTACTAGATCTAACACATCTCGTGTTCTTGCATAGTTCGATCATGGTGTGTTTGTAGTATCGGATTTTTTTAATTCCCTATGCGAACCGCAACACAAACTTGTCCAGGTCGACATTCAAACCACCCAACTAATTTGGCGTACATAAGATTTTCCAGTTAACAAGAAAGTGGCCACCTCTATCAAATTTGCCATCATCACCATTCCATATGAAGCCCCTAGGTTGGCATCAAGTCGACTTGTTAAGATCGCACAGAAATCTTCCCTCCTTTTTCCCTCGCAAGATATCACAAATGTGAAGGTGTGTTGGGAATGAGAAGGGACCCCAGCAATTAGTTGAATAAAATCATCATATCGTAGAATAGAACAAAGGAATAGAGTAAAATGCATCTCCGGTGATTATACTTGTCTCTCGAGGGTTTGATCAGATTGGTGATTATACCTCTAAAACCTATGGTCACTGACTCATATACCTACGTATTTTGCTGGCATGGCATGCATAGATTTGTCCACTTGGATCATCCACATAGGTTTCGATCATCTGTAAGGTTGCTAAGGCATGCGTTGTTGTAGATGCTGGATGTAATTGGTATCTTCATGATATTAATATATACTTTTTCTAAAAAAAACATAGGTTCAGATCATGATAGAGTCCTACCAGCGTGAAGGCCTTTTGCACTAGTTCATTAAGCTCGTTGAAGCTATCGTACCCTATGTTGCTGTATTTATAAAACGGCATGGCTGTTCCGAAGAGGTGATCTCTGATGACCGCTCACGCATGGGTGAAGGAGGGGCTGCACAAGCTTATCTCCGCCGGGTACAAGAAATGTGAACCAACTCATGCAAGAAAGGTGAGCCAACATGGTGGCGCATGTTTGTTGTTCCGAGGGTGAACTAACTCACGTGATCACGAATCAAAAAAAAAAAAACTCACGCGATAATCGGAAACAGATCCCAGCCGGTCATAGAACTTTTTATGATTGAAATATGACATTTTTTTTTGGGTACTATATCATTCAAAAGGCACAACTGTGATTCTGTGAATGATTTAGCACGCAGTAGATAATAGGGTTTTGGGCAGGGGTTTCTAGGTGGTTTTGTTATGAAAGACACGGTACGGTCGAACTATAATACTCACCCCGTCGCTCTTTGGAGTGTGTTTTAAAGAGATTGTTGGAATCTAGATGGACGCTGATTGAGGCCAATTTATGCCAAAAACATACGGCCATTAATTATTCGGCGTCTTATTAAATATAATTACTCAATAGAAATGAGAGTTTAGGCGGATATATTGGTGGAGTTGCATGCAAGAATTAATTCCTTAACTACATGAAGTATGAAGTGAGAAGAAAAAAAAACATTAATTCTATAATTAAGTCTAACGCCTAGGAGAAAAGAAGTTTTAAAAATACATAACTTTTGTAAGACGTCATAAAAACCGTGACGAAGTACTACTGGAGTACGTACTATGTTTTCGTGTTCGATTTGACTCATTCTGTCTGAAATTGGCGCTGCATGTTCGGTGGAGACCCACGTGGACGGTTAGAGGCGCGAAAACGTATGGCCGGCACGTCAGCAGACACGAGAAGCGGTGACCAACCGTACGTACGTGTGGCTCATCGAGCGTCTTCTTCTGTGACCGTAACGGTGACCACCCAAAACGAACAGCGGATATATACGAGCGAGAGAGTTAGGCACGTACGCCGTCGCAAATGCTGCCGCGCATCCTCGCGCGACGCTCCGGCCGGGGCATAGGCGGCGCGGGCCGAGGCCATATGTACATATACGGCCAGGCGCGCGGGCCGGCCGGCCGTTCCATGGCTGCTAGCTCCCGACTCCCGTGGACGGATGCTTGGCAGCAGACGCCCTTTCGAGGACCTGGTGGGAAGCCACAAGCCAGCCACACCAGACGTACTCGCCGCTAGCTGCCGCACGAACGTTGTTTACGGCGGTGCCCATATATATGCTTGATTTGCAACGGCCGGCGATCGCTGGCTTCATGCAGAGATGATGACGACGGACGGTGGCCGTGTAGTCTGCGTTGATCATGCAAGCCGACTAGCGCGCAACAGAATCCCGGATAAAGAGAAGAGAGACGTACGTATCTACGTCCTTTCTGTCGGCATACCGATCCAATCGGCCTAGAGAACCATCGTGGCTACAGCTCAAGCCAAGGTCGTAATGCATGTGAAGTCAAGAAGGTACTCTCCCTCGATCGGTTCCAAAATAAAGTAGTCTAAAAATTAGGCAAAAATCAACGATTCCTAAGTTTGACTAAGATTATACATAAAAAATATAAATATTTATAATACCGAATCAATATCAATACATTCACCATAAAATATATTATTTTAATATATTTTTATTATAGATATAGATATAGATATATTTTTCTAAATATTTGGTCAAAATTAATAAGATTTGACTTCTAACCAATAATTCTTAGACGCCATATAGTTGGGATGGAGGGAGTAATCACCAGAACCTTGGTGCACTAGCGACGCATCTAGGTAGGGTGAAAGCACAAGTACAAACTCTCAATTTTTTATAGGTCTTAGACGGTTTCTCATTCCGGCTCAAGCGCATAGCTTCCAAGAGCACACCACCTAAGTCAGTTTTTTTTGCGGCTCTAAGATATGCGACCTCGAACAGTGCAAAATGGCAAACGCCTCTAACATCTACGAGCTGGAGACGGGAAATATTTCTAACAGCTTGCAAAAACTCTTCAACTTTAGACGACCTATACTATGGACCGTCTTCAATAGTAAGGCGACCTGAGTCGGATTCTAACAAAGACCATCTCCAGAACTACTGTGCCTTGAAGCGGCGTTTTAAAGTGACCGTCTCCAGTGTGTGTAGACCATTTTAAATAATAGCATACTAATTCAAACTCGATCATAGCTGACATGACACATAATCATGATTCAGCGGCCAGATAGACAGATTAACTCGAGAACTTATAGCAGGCAGTCAAAAGAAGACCAATATATTAACAATTAACATTAACCCAAGGTAAAATCCATATATATTTAGTCATTACATTATGGCAGTGAATACAATGTGGAGTCCATACATCGAAAAAGCATAATTAGTACTCGAGTTGTAATGGGCCGCCCGGTGGAAGTTTCTGAACCATAATATATACATCTCTATTGTCTATTTCATCAAAGCTAAAAAGGATAATAATATCCTGCTTTAAGTTAACGCTTATCATAACCTTCTCTCATCTAGTCGTCAAGATTGCATTTGACCCACCAGCTCCCATCTTCATCGTAACCATCTTTGGCTTCTTGCTCTTTATTTGCCAAATATGGATATCAATTGGTTCATCAAGGTGATTCTTTAGATATTTTCTTGTGAACTCGGCTCCAAAAGTCTGCGCAAATACAAATAGTTGAAAAATTAGCATTTCATTACTGGAAGTATTTAAATATCATAGGGTAGCTTGTTGATCACGTGTCCAAGAATATATTATCTTACCAACTTGCACTTCTTTTGCATAACAGATGGATAGAACAATCTGTAGATGTAGTACTTGATTTTTGGTGGAAATTCAGGTTCACACCTGTCTAAAAAGAAGTCTACATGATCTTTTTTCAGATACATGTCGTTTCCAAAAAGGATCTAATCAAAATCAGTGTTCCCCTTGTGTTGAGTCCCTGATGCAATAAAACATACAAATTTCAATGCGGTGGAATATTCATGTGTCCATAGTCTAAACACATACAAATTTAAAATAGATGACTGGAATTTTGATGTTTTGATACCTCTAAGCTCAAACCTCTTAGTGGGGTATTCTAATGACTGGAATTCAAAACTGCCAGAGCTAATGGCAACACTGTCATCGCTATAGAGCACTATTGCAAGATCACTACAGGTTCCCGTCTGTTAAATAGATACATACACTGAGCGTTTTAATATAATCAAGTATAACAATGGATTAGACCGAAAACAGAAACACTAATGTATATCTTAGGGGTCCTTAGATGCGAGGGAGAGCTTCCGCACCGTAGGGGACCGGAGACGGCGATGGTGGAGGAGGCCGGCAGTGACGGTGGTGGACAGTGGGGGTCAAGTACTAACCTAAGCGGACGGAAAATGAAAAATGTGGCACAGGTCTGAGATATTTGTCCAAATATTTTCAGACTTTTGCCGCCAAGTACTAACCTCAGACGGTTGCGAATGGAAAACGTCTCTAACAACATCCGAATTTCAGATTTTGCCGCCAAGTACTTCCCTCGGGCGGCTAGAAATTACAACCATCTTGAATTTTAAAAGGACTAATTCAAATTTCATTTCCTATGGAAAAATTTGTTCGTTTATAGGTTATATTTACATGAAGGAAGTAATTAAGGGAGAGAAGAGGCCCATTAAGATCGAAAGATTTAGAAGATGACATTGGCGGCCTAAAGCACTTATCATACAGCGTTAGATGACTAATTAAGATGAATCCTGTCCAAAACATAGAGATGAAACTAGCTAGCTATTGCCAAAGTTGGTTCAGAAAATAATCTAGCAAACAATATTATTAAGGTCACACGACGTACTCCTCCGAGTATTACTCCTACGAGTCCGAGTCTGGCAAGGATGCCAAATCATTGATGATGTCGATGACGAACATCATATGCAGGTCCCTATGCGTGGTGGTCTACCTCGCAGTGATGATTATGGCTTTCCCAATCTGGAGATGCTCGGTTTGGAGGAAGTTAGTCCACCCGTTGGTGGTAAAGGAGATGCGGCCATTAAAATCCGTCTTGTACCCACCGGTGTTGATGCCACCTCGTGCTCCAACGCGTACTCCAACCAAACCATCTTTAGGGATATGAAGATGATAAACTATGTCCTTAGGTAATTTCTACGATGCAAAGGTAATATGACTCGATATTACACGCGACCATTATCACAAGTAATATAGAAGAACGTATGTATAGCTTCGTTGACCTGATATACTTACCATAAGGCGCCTCTCGACATTCGTCTTCATCAAGCGGGTGACAAATGGCACCCCAATGATGGAATTACTTGGAGGTATTCGTTGGAGGTGATATTTCTCACCGTCGGTAAGTTTGCATCTCTGGGAGATAATTGGAGATAACTGGTCTATAGGCGGTTCCTCATCTTCTTCCTCTTTTTCTTCATCTTCTTCCTCTTCACCAACATTGTTTAGATAGATGACAGTTATCCTTGGTTAGTCTCCTTGCAAGGAAAATCACACCAACTAACCATCTCCGTTGAGATGGTTATCAGCAATGAACCGACGCCCACCCTTCATCTCCCAATCGAGTCCTAGATGGCCCTTTTTGCACTTCAATCGTGTATGTCCGCCCGCAAGCTCATAATTGAACCGTATCTCATGTGAGCTTATTGAAATGTGTCCTTGCATTGCATGAGACATTCTGTGCACCAAAAGCACATATTAAATTAATAATTTTAATATGTTGACAAGTATGAGATAAATTTAAATTGTACGAGTTTCAGAGAATATACCACTGATTTCTCGAAACCAGGTACGATATGAACACTGAACAGTGAGACAGTTAACAAGATTCTTTCCTTGTAGTGAGTCTTGCAAAGATGGCATATTGCCATATATATTATCGTGCGGGAGGGGGTGGGGGTGTCAGCGTCGTTGATGCGGGTGTCGTTGACACCAGTCGGCGTTGATGTGTGGCTATGGACTCTTTCTAGACTTAGGGGCAGCGGGGGGAGCGCTGGATCTGAAAGAGAGGAAGCCCGCCTATGGGGGATTTATCGATATTAAATGTAAGGGGGATTCTGTAGAAGGCGACCCATAAAAATAACCGTCTCTACCTTAATAAAATATTCAGGTTCTCCGCATATATTCGGACCCACAAGGTTTTGGTGATCCTAATATTTGAGAATTATTGAAAACAAAAAGGCAAACAAAGGTGGTTATACATGCGTAATGGTGTTAAATTAAGTCCTAAGACTAAATTAGGTCCATGCATTAAAGAAATATGGTGTAGTACAAACCTTGGATCTTATCCTGAAAGGTATGACAACTCCTAGTGTTCATGCGCCTCCTGCATAGCAATAAGGTGCAACTGTCTAGAAGTCGACAAATTCTAATGTTTAATAACGTTGTGAGATCATTTGGTTACAAAAATTTGAATTTATCATCAATTTAAACTTTTTCACCAATTTAAACTATTTTGCAAGAATTCCGTGTAGTCGGAACTCCGGATATATTCAGACACTCCAGATTTTGATAATCCTAAAACTTCCGAATTATATTCAGGACCAAAAGGCAAGGGAGATGAATATATTACAAACATAGTTATTCACAACATCGAATACATCAAACATAGTTGTTCACAACATCTCATACTTCTAACATAGTTCCTACGTTAGATCTAGCTAAACAAAATAGAGATGCAGGGTATTCCTTGGAGGGTTCACATATGGGTGAAAATACTCCTGTAAAAACACCTCTAATGATGGGATTCAAAAATGGCGCCCTAAATCCTGTAAAATTCAATTACAATTAAAAGAGAAATATTGTAGGGATCCATAAATACAAATATTAATATACATACATTTGATGAAGAAAAAACACATATCATAAATAGTCTGGTATCCCTTGATGTCACCATTAGGAGCATGTACTTCCATACTAAACACAGACTGATCATCTCCTTCATCTTCTTCTTCTTCATCATCTATGATTAAACTAAAGGTCACCATATAATGAATAGCAACATTGTGTATCATCAAGAAACATAACCAGAATGGCCCTCTTATGGATGTAACATCTTCCCTTTTATGCAAGCTTAAACTTACGCCCTCCAGCCAAAGCTGGTAACCACCTATTGGCATACTAGTTCAGTTTTTCCTTCAAGTGACAAGGAACAGTCCAAGAAAAAAAATGTGATGTTGATCATACATATAACAGCACGAAAAATTTACTAATAACTAAGAAAGTAGTACTTTTAAAATAATCATAATACTATTAATCAAATATATATATATAACAGTAGGAAAAACAAAAATGCATTTGTAACATACACATCGTACAATGATTTTCCAGTAGGAAAATTTAATACTAACCAAATAAATTTGATAATGTTGGATCATATATATAACAGTAGGAAGATTCACTACAACCTATATAAAAAACATAAATGCATGTACATATATGGCAGAAACAGAAAACAATTGATTGATATTTCTCTAACAAATTTCAAAGAAAACAGAGATGCAAATATGGCTTATCACTCCTAAAATCTGAAGGAAACTTTTCAAGATATGCCCATTGATGTTTCTAATTCGTCAAACAACAAAAACTCAAATTTGTAGCTACCAAGCACCGGAACAATAATTTTAGTTCACACGTAGGTGATACGTCGTAAACGTATCTATAATTTTTGATGTTCCATGCTTTTCTAGTATCCACTTTGCTATTCTTTGTCTACACTTTGAGGTATTTTTATACATTTTCTAGGACTAACCTATTAATAATATGCCACAGTGTCAGTTGTCTGTTTTCTGCTGTTTTTGGTTTCAGAAAAGCTAGTACGGAAATATTCTTGGAATTGGACGGGACAAAAGCCAAAGTCAATATTTCATCAATACGAACACAGAGACCGAAGGGCGACCGGAGGGGTGCCACAGGGTGCCCCCCCCCCACACACATACACATGCGCAGGCCCACCCTGGGCCACGCCTAGGCAGGGTGTGCCCCCCCTGGCCGCGCTCCTGCCTCGCCTCTTCACCTACAAAAGCCTCCTGATGCCAAAACCCTAAGTACCCGATCAGATCTCCACAAAACAGTCCATAGCCGCCGCCACCATCGTCTCTAGATCGGGGGGATCTGAAGCTCTTCCCGGCACCCTGCCAGAGGGGAGAGATCATCCCGGAGGCCTTCTTCATCACCATGCCTGCCTCCGGTATGATGTGTGAGTAGTTGCACATTGTACTATGGGTCCATATAGTATCTAGATGGTTGTTTCTCTTCCTTTGTACTATCATGTTTAGATCTTGTGAGCTCCGTTCATGATCAAGATCATCTATTTGTAATCATGCATGTTGTGTTTGTGGGGATCCGATGGATATTGAGATTACTATGTCAGATTGATTAATAATTCTATCTTATTGGTTCTATCATGTCTGTGTTGTCTGAGATCTTGCATGCTCTCTGTTTCTAGTAGCTATCTTGGCCAAGTAGATGCTAGTGACTCCAAGAGGGAGTATTTATGCTCGATAGTGGGTTCATGCCTCTATTAAATCTAGGAAAGTGACATAAATCTCTAAGGTTGTAGATGTGTTGTTGCTACTAGGGAGAAAACAACAATCTTTTGTTCATGGAACAATTGTATTGTTTACTTTACACACATTATTTAAAGCAGTTATCCGTTGCTTGCATCTTAATACTGGAGGGGGTTCGGATGATAACCTGAAGTGGATTACTAGTCATAGATGCAGTTGGATGGCGGTCTATGTATATTGTTGTAATGCCCAATCAAATCTCATAGGATCATGAATGTCTAGTATTGCATTGTTATGCCTTGCTCAGTCCTGTCAATTGCTCCGCTGTAATTTGTTTACCCAGCATGTTATGTTGTTTATCTTAAGGAGAACACCTCTAATGAATTGTGGAGCCCGGTCCAATCTTTACCATTGATACATCATCCAATATTACTGTTTACTTTCTGCAAACTACCATTACCTTCCACACCATACGTTTAATCATTTGTTTTCAGCAAACCGGTGAGATTGACAACCTCCCTGTTCGTTGGGGCAAAGTCTTGAGTTTCTGTTGTGTAGGTTCCAAGTTGTTAGCAACACCTTGGGGTCGTTTCCTTCCTCCTACTGGTTCGATAACCTTGGTTTCATACTGAGGGAAGACTTACTGTTGTGCTTATCATACCTTCCTCTTAGGGTTTCCCAACGAAGCTCTACAATGATCTGAGCCGCATCAAGACGTTTTCTGGCGCCGTTGCCGGCGAGTTAAGGACGGCTTCACAAGGGGAGTCCTTCACAAACTTTTTCTTTACTTTGTTTTTGTTTTACTTAGTTTCTTTTGATTTGTTTGTCTTGCTTTTTTATCAAAAATTCCAAAAAAAAATAGTTTCGTCTGGTTTGCTTTTTCTTATCAAAAACACACAAAAAAATTAGTTCTTCCTATAGTTGTCACCTTGCTCTAGCCCACCATTTTGATCCCTAAGTTCACCCTGAAAGACCTTTCAATAGCTAGTGGCTCTATAATTGGGAAAGAAAATATTGAAGAATTATTTTATCATATTAGCAAACATGAGGATATTGAGGATATATCCTTAGCAGAACTTGCTCCTAATTATGAAATTGCTGCAGCTTATTTAGTTCACATGTTGGAGGCTAGGTTTGTTAACCTTAAACCCATGATGCAAATAATGTTTCTTAAACTGAAAGAAACTGAGGATGCTAAAAAGAGAGATTTTATTCTAGAAGCTTTGCTAAAAGAGTTCAATGATGTTGCTAAGAAAGCCAAAAAGGTCTTTGATCATTTAAATATGCTAGGCTCATGTGTAAATGTTATGGGTACATTAGAAAATTTGGATAAAACAAAACCCAATGGAGAGGAAATTAAAATACCCATACCTTTTAAACTAGTAGGAATGCATGAAGCCCTAGAAAAGAATTTTGATTGGATTATTCCTGAAAACCCGTTTGATGAAAGTAGTTAACCCAAGGGTGCTGAGAGAGGATCCTATACAACTCACTTGGATGAGATACCTTTCCTAGTTGAAGAAATTTCGAGTATTGATCTTAATGCTTCTTCATTTGAAAATACTTGATTCTTGATTCTTGTGCCTAACTTAAAGGTGTTAAAGAAAAGTACTTCTTGGCAGATAACCCAATAGTTTTCTTGAGTCTTGGAAGTTATTACTTCTGAAATAACCTCTCCTTATCCTTTTTATTTGATTTTTGTGCCAAGAATAACCTATAATAAGAGGGAAGTAAGATTTGGGGAAGTGTTGTCCCGAAACATATTTTTGTGCTTCACTGTAAAAATTCGTGAAAAATCTTTGTATGTCGGATTGAGCTGTAATTTTCTGAATAAATCCCCCAGGTTGTTAGATAACTTTTGTTGGTTTAAAACTTTTGATTTGAGCAACAGAAGGTCTTCAAAAAAATCGGTTTTCACCTGCTGGTCTGTTTTGACAGATTTCTGCCATTATTTGCATTTGTCTGATTTTCCTTTTGGGTTCTCTTTGGTAAATTGAGATTTTTGAGGGAAATGCTACAGTAGCTTGTGTTTTTAATGAAAGTTTTGCTGTTTTAAAACTAAACCCAAAGTTTTATTACTTATGAATGCACTAATGTTGCTAATGAAGATTGTGTGAAGTTTTGTATGAAGGAAAATTTTCAGGTGTAAGGGAAGAATGATGTAATGAGATGAAGAATGGACAAAATCTCAAGCTTGGGTATGCCACCCCATGTCACCCCAAGAAATATTCAAGAGGTACAAGCATCAAATCTTGGGGATGCCCAAGGCATCCCCTTCTTCATCAATAAAAATCTCAAGTCTTTCTAGACACTTCGTTTTTATTGTTTCATGTATTGTTGTGTTGTTCTTGGAGCGTCTAGTTTTTGTTTTTAGTTTTTGTTTGTTTAGTTCGCTTGAATAAATTAGTTGGACCCCCTCTTTCGCTGTGTTGTTTCAAATAAGTTGATTGGTGTTGGAAAGGAGTAGGAAGTTCTTGCTTATTGTAGTACAAAAAGGAGCTTGCTTTGACTTGACTTAGACTTTATCATGTCATGCTAGATGTTGTTTTGACCTTATGATTGGTGATTATTGTTGTAGCATGACTTGTTCCAAACAATTGAGATTGCTTAATGTGCCTTGCAAGAATCATGCATTGTTTTAGCATACAAAAGCATAGTATTGTGGTATTCTCCTTTGATGCTTTGTTTGGGTTGACTTGGCACATGCTCACACCATGTTATGACTATGAACTAGTCACCTTAGCCTCTATGATCATTTAGTTTTTGACTTGTGGTACCACTTTATGCTTTGATTAGGAATGTTTTGTCGCTTTGCATGATTATGGTCATTATTGCTCTCTTAGTTGGTCGCTCCATGTCTTTTGCTAGCCTCCACTTGTATTGAGTAAGCTCTACTCATGTGTCCAACTCCTAAGAAACCAAGTCATTCCAAAGTGTCCACTATAAATTCCTATGCATGGTGTGTTACACCATTGCAAGTATATTCTTGTTTTATCTATCTTCCAAATTAAACTTGTTATGTGAAAAGTTAGTGATTAAAGCTCTCACAAACTTGATGGCACACTTTATTTTTGTTGCCCCTAATAAACTTGAACCATTGTGTCATCTATGCTGTATATGCTTGCACTTATAAGTTAGGAATTAGCAGAACCGTGCTGTCACGGAGAACGCTTTCAACACCTGTAAATATCTACCCAGATGATATCATGCTCTTTTGTTTATGGATGTCGGCGGTGTGAAATCAAAGGGAGCTTATAAGTCCATGGAGTTATGTATGTCTGTTAGATAAACGCCTGGGCCGCTATCCTAAGCCATGCCTAATCATGGTGGAAACTTGTAGCATCACCATAGTGAGCAATCTATGAAGCATTCTTCTTATGAAAAAAGAGAGATAGAAAAGAGGAAAGAAGAGAAAAAAGCACCATTTTCCCATGGTGAATAAGAAGATTGCTGAGATGCTCATTGTCTGCTTACCTTATCATTTTGATATGGTATAGCTCCTGTATCATGGGGCAAGGGGTACCCCGTTGGCGGTTCTCTATGATACACATGTACTTACTATGACAAGAACTTACAGGTAACTAAAGTTGAGTAGCATGAGGAACGACCCTCGTACTTAAGGGACATAAGATTGCTAACCTATACTTTGCTAAACATATACTCCATATTTTGTTCACTTTAACCTTAATCACTTAAAGATTCTTATGATAGGGGAAATGAGAGCTGAAAGCTAACAAGTACCATAATTTTTGGAAGCTTTTTATGAAACTTTAAATCCTTGCTTCCCTTTGAAGGGCCTTTCTTCCACTTTTATATTGAGTCTCCACCTTCTATCCTTAGGCACCAATTAACAGAGCATAGTTGTCATTCTTAGTTCTATGGGAATTGTCCCAAAACTTATTGATTGATTCATAATGTTGATATTGCTTGTTCTTGAACTATTTGTATCTAGTCACCCTTACGAACGTTGAAGGTGTCCTATGCATTTATGTTTTTCTACTCCATAAGGGACAAGCTGAATGCCACTATGCTATGTTTTCAATTTGTGAAGAAAACAAACGTCTTTCAATACATTGTTATTCATGAATCTTTGTTTGTATCCTTTCATGTTCCAGCATAGTTACTATGTCTTATTGTTAGAACTTCATCTTTCATGCTCATGTTTAGATTACTTTGATCCCATATTTCAATGCTTGCAAATGGTTTGATCTTGATTGTGATGGTGCATGTCACCTCAAAAATTATTCTTTTTATCACTTACCTACTCGAGGATGAGTATGAGTTAAGCTTGGGGATGCTTGATACGTTGTAAACATATCTATAATTTTTTATGTTCCACGCTTGTTTAGTATCCACTTTGCTATGCTTTTCTACACTTTGAGGTATTTTTATACATTTTCTTGGACTAACCTATTAACAAGATGCCACAATGTCAGTTGCCTATTTTCTGTTGTTTTTGGTTTTAGAAAAGCTAGTAAGAAAATATTCTCGGAATTGGACGGGACAAAAGCCAAAGTCAATATTTCACCGAGACGAACACAGAGACCGAAGGGCGACTAGAGGGGTGCCACAGGGTGGCCACCCCCCCCCCCCCCATGCGCGGACCCACCTTGGGCAGTGTGTGGGTCCCCTGGCTGCCCTCCCGCCTCGCCTCTTCGCCTATAAAAGCCTACCGATGCCAAAACCCTAAGTACACGATCAGATCTCCACGAAATAGTCTGTAGCCGCTGCCACCATCGTCCCTAGATCGGGGGGATATGAAGCTCTTCTCGGCACCCTGCCGGAGGGGAGAGATCATCCCAGAGGCCTTCTTCATTACCATGCCAGCCTTCGGTATGATGCGTGAGTAGTTCCACCTTAGACTATGGGTCCATACAGTAGCTAGATGGTTGTTTCTCCTCCTTTGTGCTATCATGTTTAGATCTTGTGAGCTCCGTTCATGATCAAGATCAACTATTTGTAATCATGCATGTTGTGTTTGCGGGGATCTGATGGATATTGAGATTACTATGTCAGACTGATTAATGATTCTATCTTATTGATTCTATCATGTCTGTGTTGTTTGATATCTTGCATGCTCTCCGTTTCTAGTAGCTATTGTCACATCCCAAGATTTTCCAAATCTTGTTATGTGAAAAATAAATGAATAAAATAAAACTTTGTTTAATTTTCAGGGCCAGAAGAAACTTTTTGAATCCAATTGGAAATCTTCAAACCATTTTGAATTAAATAAATCCTAAAGGGATTTAAAGAGTTAAACATTTAATAAAAGGAAAGTAAAATATTTTGGAATTGCTATTTTGGTCTTTGAAACAAAAGGATTTTGAATAAAATAGAAGTTTTATAAATAAGGATTATTTTATAAGGCCAAATTAAACCTTGGCCAAGCTTTGGAATTAAAACATTTTGTTTGGAATAAAAATAGCAAAGGTTTATTTAAATAAATTAATAAGGATTTAATATCCAATTTTATCTAAATAAAAGGTTTTACCATTTTTACTAAAAACTTCAAAAACTTATTAAATTATTTTAAATAAGTTTTCCAAATATTTTATATTCTCAAATAAAACCTACTGAAGTGATTTGGCTTTATTTTAGATTTCAAAATAAATATGTTAAATAAAATAAATCCTAGTTGATTTTATAATGAAGGTCTATTGTATTTAATTATTAATGGAGCTTAAAATAAAAATGTTATTTTATTTTAAACAAGTTTTCCAAGTATCTTATATTTTCAAATAAAACCTACTGATTTGGTTTTGAAAGTATTTGGATTTCAAATGAAGTTTTAAAATAAATCAAAACCCATTTGATTTATTAACTAGTGTCCATTTTATTTAATTATAAATGGACTCTAAAATAAAAAAATAATATTTTATTATTGGACTTTGGTTTTATGTTGATAAACAGAACCAAAATTCAATTATAAATGTGGTGAATGTGTTTGAATTGTTTGAATGTTTGAATGTTGTTTGATTGTTTGAATTTCAAAAACAGAAAAAGATTTGGAAAAAGAAAAAGTTTCAGAACTGGAAAAAAAAATAGAAAACAGGTCGACCCAACCCAGCAGCCCACTAAAGCCCAGAAACAGCCCAGCTATTCCTCCCCGAGGAAAAACGATTCGCACGCAGTATCAAACCCGCAGAGAGAATGACTGGTGGACCTCCTCCTCGCTCCTTTCCCACTGACCAGCCGACCCCACTCTTTCCTGTTCATCGTCCACACCCCGCGCTAATTCCTCCTCGCCGTTTCCTGCCTTAACGCCGGCGATCAATTCGCCATAACACGGCCGCCATCACTCGCTTTGACCATGCTCAATAAAACGCCAGCGTCTTCTCCTCCTTTCCCCTCTGTCACCACACCTCGACTCGCCCTCAGGCTGCTAAATTTTGCCAGAGACCACCCTCTACTCCGACGAGGTTCGGTGTCAATTCCGGCCAAGTATCACCACCTCTTGCCTCCCTGACCTCGCACCCAGACTCACCACTTCTTGGCGCATCTCCCAGTACCTTTCGTTCGACCGCGGGCGCCCTAGAGCATCGGCTACGTCAAGCTTCCGAACGCCGACGCGTCTGCAACCTCTCCGACGACCTCCCCCGGTAAGCACTGACCGCCCCGCGTCTTCTCGATCACGCAAACATCCTTGCCTTGGTCTTGCGCACCTAACCATGCCCCTGTCTTGCCTTAGGGTGATCTACAACGTCGCCTTAGACCGTGGACAGAGCCGTCTGACGCCGTTGCAAACTCCGGTGAGCGATTCCACCTGACCCCGTGCGCCCCTTGCCACGTCGATCACACGTCGAGCACCACCTCATCCTCGCGAACGCGGTAAGCACCCCCTCTGTCTTCCTTGCTTCCTAGAACCACCGTTAGCCCGCAACCAGACCGTCGCCGCCGCGCGCCACCGTCGTCGCGCCGCCAGTTTTTGGCCAGGTAGTAGCAACCGTTCGATTTAGATCGGAGAGACGAGATTAGATCACTTAAACTCGAAAGGGTACGTAGCCAGTGCCGTGCTATGCAACTTGATCAAACGGCCTGCAGCCCGCGATCCACCCGAACCGGTACCGTCCAACCAGAGTGCGACGCGTGGCCAGGTCTGTTTTAAAACAGAAGTTCGAAATCTGATTAAGTTGTGAATTTCAAACCCTTGTAATTTTGGATTCACACGTCCAAAAATTACAAATTTTATGTCGTTGGATTCAGGAGAGCAAGACCTAGCCAACCATGCCCTTGGTTTAGCAAATAGTATCTGTTAGTTTACTTGTTTCTGCAGATTCTTTTGTGTGCTTGTTTAGATTAGAAAAATTGTTTAAAAATGATCTTTGGATTAAAACTTTTGCAAAATGGTTTGTTGTGACCTTACTGACCCTAGGAACCAACCCATGATTTGGAAAAGGGATTTGGAAAAGTTTAGAATGGATTAATTGGTTTATTCCATTTCTAGCTAAATAAAACTATTGTTTTGTTTATGAAAATGATTTTGAGTAAAATTTTGGAGAAAATGTTTTGGACCAAACCTACTGGCCATAAACACCAAGTTTTGAGAAACCTCAACTTATTTGGTGAACCACTAAAAGTTGTTGCTTGATAAAAATGTTTTTCCACCACATAAAATGTTGAATAGGATTTAAAAATGGTTTATGGACAAAATCCTTTTTGCAAATGACTTTGCCATTTTGGTAAATGACCAATTTGGAACTTACAAAGTTTAGAAGCCTAGTGGAGACCATCTTTACAAATAGGACCATCTCTTGCATGCTTTCATGCATGATTAAATCCCATAGTTTTATGTGTGTGTGAAATGTTGTTTGATTGATTATTTTGGAATGCTAGTTGATTTGGTGTTTGCTTGATTGATTGTAGTGAAAATAGCAAAGTGTGAGACTAGCAAGATCAAGGAGTGAACCATCATTCCCTTCCAAAAATGCAAGTTACACTATCATCTAAAGTCCTAGTATCATCATACTTAGTGGATTTTGAAAACATGCATGAAAACAATTTTATACTTATGCTATGCTAAATCCTAATAGGATTCCCTATACACTCCTTAGTGAAAATATTGTAGTTGTTACATGCTTAGCCATGCTATATTTTGAAAAGAGATACATGTTGAGATTTTACAAAGGTTGAGAAAAGGACTTGTGTTTTACATAATAAAACAAGGACTCAATGAACCACCTAGGTGGAGGATACTTTAAGTTTTGGAGAAGGTGGCAACAAAAGGAACCATGTTTATGGGTATCACTTTGTGTTGTGCTCCAAAAGAAAACCACCTACGAAACTTAGAGATTGAACATGCTTATCCAATTGTGGCTTTCGTGTGCAACCACATGCTATTATGGCTCTGGCTTAGTCAACTACATTGGGAAGACTCATGCACTGTCCTCAGTTAACTGGACATGGGGACCTGGAATCCTACATGGGTGTTGAAGGCAAGCTAGCAATGGTGTATAGGAGGACCCTTTGGAAAGACTTCGTCACATTCTCAATCTGCCAGTACTCCATCTTGGTGAGCACTAATCCAGTAGGCCACTGGTGGCAAAAGGATGGGATTGTGACATGTGGGTAAAGTGTACTCCTTCTGCAGAAGATAATAAAATCTAAGTACTTAGCCGTGTCCCCGGTTATGGACAATACTGAGCAACTAAAGTTTGAACTATGGGAGATCTCGACATTCCAACTTCTAAAATAAAAACTTGATGCACTTGGGGGTACCAAGGAATTCAAAGAGATTTTGTTAAGCTTGATGCACTTGGGGTTACCAAGGTGCTCAAGAGAATTTGCTTAAAGTTTGATGTACTTGGGGTTACCAAGGAACTCATGAGATTTTGATAAAACTTGTTGCACTTGGGGTTACCAAGGAGCTCAAGGGTTTTTGACAAGGACTTGAACACTTGAGTTTCTACCAAGGAGTTTCAAGGAACTTGGAAAAGAGATTTGACAAAGGACCAAACCCATTTTGAAAAGATAGGATAAATATTGCTTTATGCAAATAAGCCTTAAACTCTACTTAGCCAAATTTGCATGTATTGATAGGATCCACTCATATTATACATAGTAGTGAAACTTGCCAATACAATTCAAATGTATTGACCCTTGTGGCTGTAACTTGTAATGTTGCAGGTTTGATTGATTTTAGTGAAGATTGTTTGATTAGGATTACAAAGTCTACAACCAACATCTGCCTGTGGCACTTTTGAAGATGAAGGACCCATGACTATAGATATTCCGCTGCAATGTAATGTAATAGCCAAATGAGCTATGTAAGATGTAATAAAATTATGTTATTCCTGGTTATAAAGTTATATTATGACCTTTGTTTCTTGATATTACATCTTAACTGTGGATGCTAGCTATTGATCCAGGGACTAGCATTGTAAACACAGGGGACTCCACCTTATGTTGAATAAAGGTTGGGACACTCCCTCTACAGCTATCTTGGCTAAGTAGATGCTAGTGACTCCAAGAGGGAGTATTTATGCTCGATAGTGGGTTCATGCCTCTATTGAATCTGGGGAAGTGATAGAAATCTCTAAGGTTGTAGATGTGTTGTTGCTACTAGGAAGAAAACAATAATCTTTTGTTCATGGAATAATTGTATTGTTTACTTTACACACATTGCTTAAAGGAGTTATTCGTTGCTTGCAACTTAATACAGGAGGGGGTTCGGATGATAACCTTAAGGTGGATTACTAGTCACAGATGCAGTTGCATGGAGTCCTATGTATATTGTTGTAATGCCCAATCATATCTCATAGGATCATGAATGTCTAGTATTGCATTGTTATGCCTTGCTCAATCCTGTCAATTGCCCCGCTGAAATTTGTTTACCCAGCATGTTATGTTGTTTATATTAAGGAGAACACCTCTAGTGAACTGTGGATCCCGGTCCAATATTTACCATTGATACATCATCCATTGTTACTATTTACTTTCTGCAAGATACCATTACCTTCCACACCATATGTTTAATCCTTTGTTTTCAACAAACCGGTGAGATTGACAACCTCACTGTTTGTTGGGGCAAAGTCTTTAGTTTGTGTTGTGCAGGTTCCAAGTTGTTAGCAACAACTTCGGGTCGTTTCCTTCCTCCTACTGGTTCGATAACCATGGTTTCATACCGAGGGAAGACTTACTGTTGTGCTTATCATACCTTCCTCTTGGGGTTTCCCAACAAAGCTCTACAGTGATCTGAGCCACATCAGTAGGCATGCTAATTAACTGATACTAAAAAACTTTGTAGATAGATTGAGGCTAAAATTACTGACCACGGCTTCCCGAAAGGTAGGCTGGTTCAGGACGATGGTGAAGGACTCTGAAGTCCTGTTGGAATGACCACAGTTATGCCTTGGCTGGCTGCATACATGACAGATTTCCATCACCCTAGCTTGGTTCTGCACACTGAAAAAGAAAAGATCGAATAAAAGATTCAGAACAAACTGATAACCCCATTTGTACAGTTCAGAGTGGAGGGAAACAGAGCAAGAAAATCTCATTTCTACAGATCTGGAGAAGCGTCTGAACAATCTGTGCAACTCGAGATCTATGTATGAACAAGCGCTTGCATATTGTTAGACTAAATCTAGTGAAAGAAATCAAATAGAAAGAAGAGTCGAGAAGAACAAGAACTTGCAGGCAGGAGTTCCTCCATACTCTGCCTCTGGAACTGACCATTGAGTACGTGCGTAAATTCAGTTTGCCCCAAGTGTAGATCTAGGAGGCGGCGCAAAACCCTAATTGCTTACCCTTACCACTCTTAGAGGCGGTTCTTATAACCATCCGTCTGAGGTGCACTCGCGGGGGTTGCCCGTGACCGGGTGTCGTAACTGCACGTGTCACACAACCAAATAGAGGTGGCTTGTAATAATAGCCGGCTCACCACTCTGAGTATTAGAGACGATTGATTTTTCTAACCGCCTAAGGTCATATACTGAGGCATTTGTTTTTATTATTCGGCTCCCAGGAGTCCATTTTTTGAGTCTTCTACTATAAACAACCATTTCGAAGACCATTAGAGGCAATCGTCTTGTAACAAATGACTGAAGGGTACAAACAGAGGTGGGTTTTTTCGTACTTGGGGAAAACTGTCTAAGAGTGTGTCTAAGTAACGAGTTTGTACTAGTGAAGAGCATCGTCCCATGGAAACAATCGCGGTTTGCACCCATTTGTTCATACGCGGCCTAGCTATGATGCAAGTGAAAGAGTTGGTCATGCTGGTGATTGTAGTCGTTCAAATGATCTATTTGTATTTTTTTATTTTTAGGCATCTTTGCACTATAGTCGATGTTTTTTAATGGATCAGTGGAATTTCATCATAGGGGAAGGTACGACATGCATGATGGGTCCCTATAGAGTGGTTCTTCTCTAGGATTTAGGGTTTAAAAAAGATCCATCAATGTATGATCCTGATGATTTGCTGGCAGATTTGGCGTGTCCACAATGATTTTGGCTATGAAAAAACTGCCTTATCGATTCAAGGGAAAAGTGCTTCCTTTCCGATTATGTCCTTTGGGTTAGGGTATGACCCATAGGATGGACGATCTTTCATGATTTCACGGTGGATTCGTGGGGGATTCAAGGTGGAGGGGAAGAGGATGAACTCGATGAACATGAACCACGAAGAACACGACGAACACACGCAAAACACAAACTCAAATAAACGTTGTTGGCTCGCATCGGTGGCTACCAGTCCAATACAATCCTATGGGATCAGTATTGGGCAAGGAAATCTTGACGATATCTTGATAACTTAATAAGGGAAAACCCCAATACGAAGATCTTGTACAACCGAACGCTATTAAGATAGATCCGAGAGGTTTGTGATACTAGGTGCTCCTCATGAAGGAGCATGAGACTAACTAGATAGAGATCCTCAAGAGGGAGTCTTCTTTTAGCATAATATTAAGTGTAGGGTTTACAAATGGAGGGGTGGGGATATTTATAGGCCAACCACATAAACAAGAGTATTTTGGGAATAAAAGGTAAGTTCTAGACGGAATGGAGAGTGGGTGGGCCGAAGGCCCAGCTGTTAACGCACAGGCCCACCACTTATGTCAGAGACTTCGGGGTCCTCGGTCCAGAAACTCCAGTCGAGGCAGAGACTTTGGATCCTCGAGCGGAGACTCCGGATGCATGACATGGGCTTGCAGACGAGGTCGGATGTAGGCGAGGCGGAGACTCCGGGGTCGCTCGGGCGAAGACTCCGGGGTAGGCCGGAGACTTTGGTTTTGGGGTGGAGTTTTCGACTGAGTTCGAGGAGCTTGCAGCCCGACGCTCCGCAGAGGGGTGACTTCCAGGAGCTTGCAGCCTAATGCTCCATGGAGGGTGGCCTGAGACTCTGGGGTGTCACAGCCAAAGACTCCGGTCCTGGAGCCAACTTTGCATGTTTGTCTCCCGAGGTTGTGGGGAGATTTGTTGGGACTTCGTACATGAGTATGCAAAGAGTAGTGGCGTGAAGTAGCAAGCCATTCATGGGAGTATCGAAGTCACACGAGGCGAGGAGCGATTTAACCTTATCTTGTAGGAGTTTGTCTCGAGCACGAGTCATTGGACCACTTGGGGGTCTTGGTGGAGAGGATGTAGCGGAGTCCGAAGGACGGGCTGCATCAGCTCCCCTCCCTTGGGAAAGAGTCATCCTCGAATCTTTCACTCGTTTGATGTTCTTCATCTCCATGGAATGGTGAGAGGTCTGCCACATTGAATGTATTTCTTATGAGGTACTTGGAGGTTGGGATGTCAATCACGTAGGCATTGTTATTGATATTCTTAAGGAGTTTGACGGGGCCATCTCCTCTTTTCTTGAGCTTGGAGTCACGTTCATGGGGAAAGCGATCTTTTCTTAAGTGGATCCACACGAGGTCACCTTCCTTGAAGATCATCTCCTTCTTTGCCTTGTTGAGTCTAGATGCTTGACAAAGAACTTGTTGTTCGATAGTAGCTCTTGTCTCCTCATGTAGTTTCTTCATGGCTTGGGCATGCTTGTCGATGTCCATGTTTGTGCATTCATGAAGGGGTAGAGGTAGCATGTCGATCGCGGTCATGGGCTCGAATCCATAGACGACCATGAACAGGCTCTTGCTTGCCGTAGAGTGCTTGGTGTGG
Organism: Avena sativa; assembly: GCA_916181665.1. Classification (NCBI taxonomy): domain Eukaryota; kingdom Viridiplantae; phylum Streptophyta; class Magnoliopsida; order Poales; family Poaceae; genus Avena; species Avena sativa. The sequence continues at coordinate 342,757,455 of OV702280.1, read as the reverse complement.
TTGTAGGCGAACTCGGCATGGGGGATTAACTCTTCCCAATCTTTGAGGTTCTTCTTGATCAATACTCGGAGTAGAGTACCAAGGCTCTGGTTGACGACCTCGGTTTGCCCATCGGCTTGAGGGTGCAAAGAGGACGAGAAGAGAAGATTGACGCTGAGTTTGGCCATCAGTGTCTTCCACATGTAACTCATAAATTTGGCGTCACGGTCGGAGACTATGGTTCTTCGCACACCTTGAAGACGGACGATTCCCTGATAAATAAATTTGCCACATGTGAAGCATCATAGTTCTTATGGCATGGAATGAAATGTGCCATTTTAGAAAAGCGATCCACTACTACAAAGATTGAGTCGTAGCCATGCTTTGATCTTGGAAATCCTAACACAAAGTCCATGCTTATATCCGACCAAGGTGCATAAGGGATAGGCAACGGCATACAAATACCAAATGGGTTAGATTTGGACTAAGCATGTAAGCACGTTGTGCATCGTTGGACAAGACGCTCTACGTTCCGCTTCATATTTGTCCAATAGTAGTGGGTAGCCAACATGTCTTATATCTTGTCACGCCCGAGGTGACCCATCAAGCCTCCACCGTGAGACTCCTGGAGTAGAAAAATTTGCAGAGATGACTTCGGAATACAAAGCTTGTTTGTTTAAAGAGAAAACCATTGTGCAAATAGAAGTCATTCAATCCCTTGTGAGGTGAGCACTTAGAAAAAATTGGACCAAAGAACGAGTCGAAAGCATACAAATTTTTTATATCATCAAGACCCATAACATTCACTTCAAGGAGCATGAGGAGGGTGGAGTTCTTGCGGGAAAGAGAATCCGCGACCATATTATCTTTACCCTTCTTGTAATTGACAATGTAGGGAAAGGACTCCATAAATTCAACCCACTTGGCATGCCTTTTTCTTAGATGAGCTTGACCCTTAAGATAATTCAATGACTCATGGTCAAAGTGTATGATGAACTCTTTGGGCCAAAGGTAGTGCTGCCAAACTTGCAAAACACGAACCAAAGCAAAAAGTTCTTTGTCATAAATTGGATAGTTAAGACGTGATCCATCAAGTTTATCGCTATGATAGACCACGGGACATCCGTTTTGCATAAGGAATCCTCCAATGCCAATACCACTAGCATCACACTCTATCTAGAAAGTTATTGTGAAATCCGGTAAAGCGAGAAGAGGTGCTTCGGTGAGTCTTTTTTAAGCTCATCAAATTCTCTTTGTTGTTCTTTTCCCCAAACGAAAGTGACATTCTTTTTAGTCAATTCGTTTAAAGGGCAAGCAATGGTAGAGAAGTCATTCACAAAGAAACGATAAAAGCCAGCAATCCCATGAAAGCTTCGAAGTTCACCCACATTTTGTGGAATAGGCCAATCTCTTATGTATTTTACTTTGGAAGTATCAACTTTAATACCATTCGAAGAAACAACAAATCCAAGGAAAACCAATTTATATTTAGGAAAGAAACATCTTTGAAGATTTGCACAAAGCTTTTCCTTTCGACGAATTTCCAAAACTTCCTTGACATATGTAACATGCTCATTAAGCGACTTGCTATAAACAAGGATGTCATCAAAATAAACAACAACACCCTTGCCAATGAGAGAATGCAAAATATGATTCATAAGGCGCATGAAGGTGGATGGGGCATTAGATAATCCAAATGACATGACCAACCATTCATATAGACCAACTTTGGTCTTGAAGGCGGTTTTCCACTCATCACCCTCGGCCATACATATTTGATGGTATCCACTACGAAGATCAATTTTTTAGAAAATCGTGGCTCCAGTCAATTCATCAAGCATGTCATCAAGGCGAGGTGTAGGATTTCTATAACACACGGTAATAGAATTTATAGGATGGCAATCCATGCACAACCGTAGTGTATCATCCATTTTTGGCACAAGAATCACGGGAACCGCACTAGGACTAAGGCTTTCTTGGATCAAACCTTTGGAGATGAGGTGGTGAATTTGGCGTTCTATCTCCTTCGTCTCCTCCGGGTTCGTGCGAGAAGTGGCGCGGTTTGGTAGTGGCGCCCTGGGTATAAGGTCGATGTGGTGCTCGATTCCACGAAGAGGAGGTAGTCCATGAGGAAGCTTGCGGTGACCCAGCATACCACTGCATGATGTAGTACACTATTGTCATTGACATAACACCAATGAAACACCGTTCACTAGTATTACATACCTCAGAGTGGTACAACAGAAACACAGCAGGTCCAAGACATGACTATAGGTTACAACTCGACTCTTTACAAAAGATCCAGAGAACACTCTAGGTTAAAGAGAGAGAAAGAAACTTCTTACAAAGAAGAATCAGAAATAATCAACTCATAAATATCATGCTAATAAGATTAGCATCTAATTATTTGGATTGTATTGCTACTATTGCAATACTCTATAGAAGTAGGTTCTATGGCTAGAGATTATATTTCCATCTAAACAGCAACTTCGTCTTCACTTTAGTTGATGTATACGTTGACTTACTTTACTTCATTGAAGAGCTTGAGATTTTGATGATTACTCTTGAAGCATAACTTGATGTAGACGTCGTCTTAATGGCTTCAGAATATAGCAAGGATTAAGAAGATATGTTGAGTACAAGCGTACTCAGTAAGTTCACTAGAAAGGAGTGTTTGATGCACTATATCTACAGCCACAGACCAGAGATCGTAGGCAATGCAAGTTTTTGTAAACATTTCTTCAAAGGTTGCTTTTATTCTGAAAAGCTATGTCCTCCAGCCTTCACAGGTTTACCAGAACTTTCGTGGAGTTCCTTTCATGCCGCGTTCGTAGCTCCTTTTCGGAACAGCGAGTAATAAGTTACAGTTCTTACACTCCACAGAGGTGTGTTACTTTACCCATGAGAGACCTTAGGTTTTGTTGTACGGCCGGAGTATGTTACCGTTCAAACTTTCTTGGTTTGAGGCCCAACCTAAGATCCAAGCCAATCACTGCCTTCTCCGTGAACCCGCATGTCTCCTTGGTGTACGCCATCCCACATATTGAATTACGGCAATTGGCAGTACAGACCGTTCAGATGCCGGAACTATCGTGAGACGTTGACGGTTCCCACCCATATGTTGCATATCCTCTACGAATTACCAATCAATGCATGCTACGAGGATAACAGCCACGGCCTGCACATCCGGCTCCATGCGAGAGGGAAAAGATACAGCTGACTTCTCTGTCCCATTCCAAATCGCATGGTCAACGCGTAATATACAGCGCAAGAATCACTGGCAACATTGGTTGTTAAGTCCTAGGTTATATAGTTATGTGCAATGACATTCCAACTACCAGACTTAATAGATTAGCTGATCACCCTGGATCAGTAACCAATAGTTCACATTATTATCAAAAATAGTGTTTTCTGACCTTTTTGAAATGCAGGTGATGACAACACTGGATTTGCAAAATACTTTACAGAAAATAATCAAAGGACATGAGCAAGTGTGAACTTGCCTTTTGTGATTGCAAGATTATGCACTCACGGTCTTCGAGACAATATAAGATCCAATATGAAATCAGCATCATTGGTCCGGTAAGGACTAATGTTTAAAGAAGCAAGATGCTATTATGCATAGTAATGTAATGCAATTTGATAAACGCGAATTCCCGGGATTAGCGTTAATCTAGGATTTGGAAACTGGAAATGGTTCCTTTAGAATGTGTTGTACTTTTAGATAAGATTCACACTTGTGCCTCTTATTAAGGCTTGTTAGTGTGTGTGTGAAACAACATGTAATTATAATATCATACAACAATAAGACACACAAATGTGGAATGCTACTTCAAGATTGCTTATGCAAGAATTGTTTTATCCTCAAATTTTACTTTACAAGTAATGGCATTTATATGGAGTTTAAGTGTCAACAATCTTAAATATACAAGTAAGGTATAAAGCAAGGTGATTACTATTAATTTTCATCTGTTGACTATGATGAAAGTCCTTGAGTTTAGTGGTTAAGAGTTGGGAATACTATCTTAAGATTTGTTGTTTGAAGTGGCAAACAGAATAACATTTGAAGAAAATATTTCCTTACTAAGGTTTAAACAATCCTAATAGCTTTTAGAATATGGTTGATAGAATGTGTTTGATGTTGTTTATGCTTTCTTGAATAGTCTATACTTGAGATGCTTTAGGTCTTAATTAAAATAAACCAAAGTGAACTATAAAACACACAATAAAGCCTTTATCATTATATTTAAAGTCTTATAGACTAAAGTTAACTTTAAGAACATATATGGATTTAAGATGTAATGCTTATGATAATTGTACTTTGTTCATCTCATAATGTTTCTTTAAAGCTAAATAAGAATGGTATTATTTTTATTTGAGTAGTGGTTTCTCAACACTATAATGGGATATAATCATTTATCTTTTTTTAAATGAGTGGTTATGGTTTGAAAACAAGTAAATAATATTACTTAACTACTTATGGATTCAATGTAGTGTTTTGGTATGTTTATAACTTGTGGTTGAATGATAACTCAATAAGATTACATTTAAAATGTGTTGAACCATTTTTACTTTATATTATCAATATTTAAGGCTAATACTATTTATTAGACTCAATTGGCTAATTTTACAAATATTAGCAAATTTTATTTACCCTTATATGAATTATCAACTAAGGAAATAGGTTTAAATTCAAGTTATTAAAGTGTTTAAATTTTTATTTACCTTAAAAGTGGAATATTATATTTTTAACATGTAGGTACTATTTTTGTGATCATTTTGGTATATTACATTTATTTTTGTGATTCATAAATAATAAGATCAGATTTTTATAAGATTTATCACTTTATAAATACTTAATAAATAATAAATACTTACTTAAGTGAAATAACAATGCATGATTATAGTTTTAAATTATAGTTCTTATTTTTCTAAGATTTTTGGTATTTTATTTATATTTTTAACCTTTACCAATATTAAAATATGAATTTTCAAAGTTTTAATACTTATAAAATATTTATTAAATATTAATTCTTTAAATTGTTGACATAATTATGTTTAATAATAGTTTAATGTTATAGATTTTATTTTTTTTGAAAATTTTCATATATAAAACATATTTTCTAAATTATGAAACATAAGATATTAAATATCTAAGATTTAATCATTTTAAGAAATTGTTAAACATATTTACTGTGTCACTGCTGATATCATCTCCTATTTTAAACTTTCTACACCGCACCCTAACCTAGGCCCCAGTCACTGATTGGTGGGTTCGTTGCCACGGCATATGCCACATGTGCAAAGACTGGGTCAAACCAACTGATTGAGCAATGGTGACGCGAGCATGACGCTAAGATGACGTCACACGAACTAATCCTCTCAGATCAAATTTCAATCCAACGATTTGGTGCGCGCGCATGATTGTACTTGGGCTTATTGGAAAGAGGAGACAGAGGCGATTCTAGTGGTGGTAACGCCGCCCGTATTTGGTCGCCGGAACAGTAGTTGCGACGGTGGCTAGCGACGGCGGTGGCAGATGCTCGTCGGGGAAGCAAACCGGGGCGAGAACGAGCAAGAGATAGGGTTCTCGAGCAACAGAGGCTCACCAGGGAGCTTGTGGAAGGCTTGGTGAAGGAAATCGTGGCCGGAATCTAGGTGGACAACGGCGGCCAAACTTCGGGAAGACAAGGTCGCCGCATCGATTCAAGGTGCCCTTGCTCAATTCCTTTGGCTAGGAGGCTCAGTGAAGTATGGCGGTGCTCATAGTATGCTTGGACTGCCACGGGAAAGGCTAGAATGCAGGGAATCGACGGCAAACCCGAGGCTAGGGTTTCGGTGTTCATGCGGGAGAGGAAGAGAGATAAGCAGAGTGGCGTGTTAGGGGTTCTCGGCAACGTCCAGGGCTTCTTAGAGACGGCCAGTGCGGTGGCGCGGATCTTGGCGCTCGCTGGCGACGAGGGCGTGGCCACCGAGCTGCTTGCAGCATCGGAAGGTCGACGACGACGCGAGAAAGACGACGAACCTGTATGGGCTGAGTTGGGCTATTGCTGGGCCGACGTGCGCTGAGGTTGGACTGCCTTGAGGTGAGCGAGCGAGCTGCTGCTGCTGCACACGAGCGACAGTTAAGCGAGAGAAGAGATGGGTCGTGGGCCAATGCTGACTGCTACTTCTTTTTCTTATCTTTTCTGTTTCCTGTCTTGATAATTTATTTTCAATTCAAATTTCCTCAAGGATTTCAATACCTTAATTTTTGTACATATTTTAAATATTACAAAGATAACTATCCTAATTGATTGCTCTAATCATGTTAGCATTTTTTTAATACTCATAATTATATTAGAAATTATATATTGAGTAGAATAAATGAGAATTAGGGTTTTAGGGATTTGTTTATTATATCAAACACTGAGAATGGTGATTTTGTTTTCACCATAATAATTATATAGGTAAAGATTTAAGTGGGTGATTGATGTGCATGGTATATTTTCATATTTATTATCTTATAACAATCATATAGGATGATTCAAGTATTAAAATTTCCTTAGCATTATCTTGGTTAAATCTTTATGCATGAGTAATAATCATAGATGTAGAAATGAAGATTAAGAGATAAAGCATATTGCTTTTGTGTTTGTGGTCAGGAATAATATCATCATCCAAGAGAACATAGTAAAGTTATTCTCTAGATTGACTTACGAGAAAGAATTGATAACTAAAGTTTCTAGGCATATATGATTTTAATGTTTGAAAGTGACAAAGATATGCTTAGGTGATTTAGTATAGGAAAATATTCTTATAAACCATTGTGGAAATAAGATGATTGATTAAACAGATGAGATAGATATTAGATTTGGTTATAGAATTAAGGCTAAGTGTTTACCAATAATTCGTATCTTCCAAACTTCATAATTCTAGACTTCTAATTAAAGAATTTCTTTCCTAGATATTCTACTTCTTTCTATCCATCATCATGTGTTAACAAGATGAGCTTTACTTCACAAGAATAATCTTATCCACCCTTTATTATTTTGAATCCATTTGTAAATCCAATGAGCTTGACACTAAAGCTCAACATGATTTCCGCATAGAGATAATTCTCATCTTTAGGCTATTCCTAATGAATCCAATTCCACTAGGATGATTACTCTCTTACTCCAAAATTTCTTTGTGATCTCACTTATAAATCTCAGAAGCTTGTCACTGAAGCTTTTCATAATCTTCACATATCTTTACTTAGTTATATCAACTACTCTACTGCTGATAACCTCCAATCCAACAAGTAGTTACTTCTAACTCCATTCATACTCTAGCTTCAGCTTACTCATACTATCTTGTCTCTACTTAACTCCAGTAACTCATACTCCAACCTCACATTATATTAATGTGAATTGTCATTACATTCTAGGTAACATATCTATACTAGGGTTTAATCATGTTATATCCACCAATATCACTTATACATGATATAATCATTCACTCTTAGTGACTTAAGCATGATCATTATAATCCTTTGATCATTTATGGCTTAGGTTTCCAGTTGGCTAATTAAGGCCTCATCAATACAACATTACAGTTGTATGTTTAATTATCTCTATTGGACTAAGAGATATTATTCATGGACTATACCTACTTGATCCAATAGGATTACTCCTGGTAACTATCTTCAGAATTCATCCTTATGATCTTCTTTGTTACCATATAATTATATCTTCTAGATAACTCTGATATCCATTCAGGAGTGAGTTAATTCCATCAATTATCATAATGATCTTGTTCTCTTCCAACACTCCCATCCTATAGATGATATCTAAAACTAGCATCACCACTTACCTCTTCTTACCTCCTTCTTTAAAGGATTTAAAGTGAATGCTATGATAAGAACAAGAGTTGCTAGATCAAGAATTGATAGGCTAAGGATTGGTAGATAAATAGTTGATTTCTCAACATTGATGAACAACAGATATTAGAATAAGATTCAATAGAGATGATAAGGATTGATATGGAAAGAAATATATGTGGTGAATGATCTTGACTTGATTTCCTTCCTACTCAATACAACTAAAGAGTTAGGGTTGAGTATTACCATGATCCACATGGTAAGAATAAATAAGGATAAAGTAGGTCATGGATTATTTATTACATTATTGTTACTTGAATTATATTCATAGCTTGGTATTCATGGTTATAGTAATGAATACTATAGAATTATCACTTAAGGATTAGATATTAATCATTAAGCAATGTATTATGGTTTAATTTTATTACATATGATCTACCCTTAGATCAAATCTTCTTTACCCAAAATAAGGTTTTAGCAAAGGTCATATTGAAACTTATCATAGTCAACTTGATGATCTACTTCAATTCCCTCAAGTTGAGAGAAGCTTCAATCACTTTGACAAGTTTTGTTCAAAAGCGTGAAAATTATTCAGATTTTCTATGCATGAATGCAATGCACACATCTGAGTTCAGATTATTTCTAAGATCTAATGTTGGGATGTTACAAAGCTCTTCGGGGAACACATTATCGATTTCCTGCAACATAGACAACAAATACGGAGGAAGGTTTGTCAAGTCGTTAGTTCCTTGTGCCAAACCATTGCATACTAGGATGTAGTGCAAAATGTTTGGGTTATCCATCACTTCTCTCATATCACTTTTGGTGGCAAGGAGAACTCTCTTGTGTTTGTCACTCATATTTGGCTTGTGGCACTCATTTCCTATTGGGTGGTTCTCTCGCTCACCACTCGTCTTACTAGTTTGTTTTGTGTTTTGCATCCTCGCTAGAGCCTTTGCATTGTCCGCAATTATTTGTCTATGAGTCATCAGTTGCAAAACACATATCTTATTGAGCCACTTGAAGGCATACATGTTCGTGCGGCCATCATGGGTGGCTCCCTTATCAAATTGCCAAGGGAGTCCAAGCAACGTATGGCACACTGTCATTGGAACCTGGTCCAAGAGCAAATATGACGGAGACCGTGTGTTTAATCTTGACGGATCCATTGTTGCTTAACCATTGCACATGATATGGGTGCTTGTGTGGACGAAGGGGGAGGTTGAGTTTCTCACGTAGTTCCATGCTTGGAAGATTGTGACAACTCCCGTCGTCAATGATAACTTTGATGGATTCCCATTGATGCTGCCACAGGTTTGAAAGATGTTGCACCTTTGATCTTCATGTTCTTGTGCTTGTGTAGTTAGAACTCTTGTGACGGCAAGCGATGGACTTGCGTCATGCTCACACATGAGGAAATCTTGATCATTGGTGTTCACTTGTTGTTGTGCCATCGCCTCCTTGACTCTTGCTTCAAACTATTCTTCACTCAAGTATTCTTCGTCGCCATTGTCATTGACAAACAAGACTTTGGTGTTGACGCATTGGTAAGGCTTATGTCCTTTGCCTCCACACCTGTAGCATTCTACTTGTGTCACGGAGTTGGATTCCAAACGTTGCTTGCCACTTGGGGCGGTTTGCCCTGAGACATTGTTGACTTGAACGGAGGCTTGAAGCTACTTCGAGTGCTCGCTTTGGGACTTAGTGTAGGAGCGGGATTAGAGGAATTGTAGGTGAAATAGGTCTTCGTCTTGCTATATTTGAGGTCATCTTGCACTTGACGCTCGGCCTTGGTGGCAATATGCACTAGCTCAACCATGTTGCGGTAAGCTTGGAACTCCGCGATGCGCTTGATAGGGTGATTCAATATCATAAGGAAACGAGCCATGGTTTGCTCCTCTCGTTTTTCTATGTTAGCGCGAGTCATTTGGAGTTCCATTTTCTTAAAATACTCTTCCACACTTTTGGTTCCTTGAGTAAACTTTGAAGCTTGTTGAAGAGGTCATCAGTGTAGTGAGATGTAACAAAGTGAGAATGCAAGTGCTCCTTCATTGCTTGCCACGTAGTAATGGGTGGTTCTTCTTGTGCCTTGCGAGCAACTTGGACTTGTTCCCACCAAAGGTTGGCGTAATTATCAAACTCGAGCGATGCCATAGCCAACATCTTTGCATTGCTATAGTTGTGCATTCGGAAGATCTTATCCACCTTGAGCGCCCATGAGAGATATTCTTCGAAATCGGTTGAACCAGTAAACTTGGGCATGGTGAACTTGAGCTTGCCGAATGTCTCTTCTTATTATCGTCGGTGACGGTTTCCATTATGGTGGTGGCGTTGGTGATCCTCATCATCCAAGCTATCATGGTGGTGGTTGTCCCGATGTTGCCATGGTTGAGGACGAGGAGCTTGGGTCGTCTTGCCACGGAGGAGGACCTTGTTGTTTTTGTGGTTGTTGAGCCACATTTGGTGGAGGAGAAGCTTGTTGGTTATCTTGCCGCGGTTGAGAAGCTTATTGTGGTGGCGGTTGTGGCACATTTGGTTGTGGAGGCACTTGGTCCTCCCGATGATGATGACGATGTCCATTGTGAGCATCGCGGTGTGGTTGTGGAACATGATACTCATGCCTAGGTTGTTGACGAGGTTGATGTCGCTCGTCGTTTGCACGTTGATGCTCATGGTGTCGGTGGTGATGGTCATGCTGCAACCGGATACGGTTGATGAGGGCCAACCGCCAGCCGTCAACTTCATCCCCTTGGTTGCTGATGTGGAACAATCGGGCGACGCGGTACCCCATCTCCATATCCGGCTGCTGGCGTGCTCCGCCCGCTTCAACCTACTGCTGCACGATGCCCCTACTCCTCCCGCACCGACGCAAGGGCCGCATGGCGCCCCTACTCCTCCCCTGCCTGAGGCCACCTCCTCCCCTGCAAATCGCCCACCTACGCGAGGCCATCGTGGCCCCATCCGCCGTCGGCGCTACCCCTGGTCGCAACAACGAACCGGCGCGGTCACTGCTCCCTACATGGCACCCAGAGGCGTGGCTCTAGCTCCTCCCGCGAGGCGGAACTTGGAAGCCGGTGGCACTCCACCTGGTCGAAGAACCTACGACGGCGTGAAGCTCCGGTGGCCGAATAGCGCAGCATGGCCAGACCGAGTTAGGGATGGCAATGGAGCAGGTTTGGACGGATATAGCAAAACCAAATCCAAATCCAAATCCATGAAACTCACTCTAATCCACCCACGAAGATATCCATGGGCATGGATGTCGCTCCAGATCCAAACCCGCCGGATATCCAGTATCCATGGATATCCATTGGTTTACACACTATATACAATAATCATAATAACATTCAGCATAACTACGATATAATAGCAATTTCCGACAGCATTTCAGCAACATTTCAACAAATATTATATGGATAATACATAGGAATATCAAAGCAATAATATTTTAACCACATAGTACTTAAAATATCACACGGTAACATCACAAAGTACATAGATGTCTCATGACAGTCTTAGAGAATGCTTTTTATTACAAGTTTGCAATACAACATCTCGTACATTCAATAGATATAGCAGTGCATAGTAGAAATGTTGAGTTGAAACTTGGATGATTAGAGCCTCATTCCTCGGTGACAATGGCTTCATTGGCATCCTACAATTGAAGAAACACTAAATATTATCAAAGTTACACATCACAAGAATGAATAATGGAAGTAAGTAAATGACTACAGAAATAGTACCATTTCTTCTTGTTCATCTTCAAGAACATTTTGTACAGCAAGGGGATTACCATGAATATCACCTAATGCAATTGCCAAAAATAAGAACTTAGATTTCATATTTCACAAGAGAAGTTAGAAACAAAGGTGGAAATGTATAAATGAATTACCTAACATGTCCGCTCGAGACCATGATTGCATACACATGAGAGCTTCTGATATTTTTGTTGCAAGTCGACTACGATGTGGACTAATTAGTCTTTCGCTCGAGACCATGAAATCTGGGGTCATTTATTTAGTAAATATTGCATACATAAAAAAATAATCTCACTGACATGTGGGTCCCACGTGTCAGCCGGGTATCCGTTGGATATCCGTGGAGGGAAACTACTACCCATGCCCGCCTCATGAATTAGCGGATATCCGTCCCATGAAATCTGTGGATGTAATTAGGACTCCATACCCTTGCCCATCGGGTCGGATATCCGTGGATACCCGGATTTATGGATAAAATTGCCATCCTTAGACCGAGTCGTCATAGGAACCATGAGGTTGGGAAAAGAGTAGCTCGTGGGGGTGGGGAGGAGAGGGAGGTCGGATGATATCCTGACCGACAGCTAGCAATATCTCCCCACCAATTTTATGACATCTCCGCTATGATTTCGTTACATGTTTGTTTTGGAGTCTTAAGCACCATGCATCGCATTAATAAAGAGCTGCATGCATCAGTTGATGCAGAGTCTGGAGCAACGTCTCCGTTTCGAAAAAAAAGCACCCTGCATCGCTTATGACAGTATAGCTTATGCTATCGATTTCAGAGGCAGCTCCTTTCCTCGCCTGGACAACAATTTGTCGTTCCAGCCACTTCTTTCCTCGACGTATTCGGACTACCAAAAACTGCAAAGCAATCACTCCAGTCTGCCCCCACCATAGTTGGTAGGCCCGAATATTTATCAGTCAAGGCCCCGGTCATAAGCGTTGTAGATTTCCTCTCGTGTATTAGGACTGAATAAAATACAGTTCTAGCAGATTTCGTCGCACAAACCAACTATCCAGGCAAGACAGTATTCATCCAAAATGCGCTAGAGGTCATTTGCATTGGAACCATTGGCCTGCATCGAATCAGAGAATCGTCTGCAAAAAGAAGATGGCATCAGAATCAGAGAATCGTCCGTAAAAAAAGGAAGAGTTGATATAGCCGGCGCTCCACGATGCTCATTCTGCTAATTCTGTAACAGCAAACCCGTTAGACCTTCAAGAGTAAACAGATCACTTTCCTCTGATTTTCCTTCATGAGTAAACCTGTTACCCGATGACCAGTTTAACCCAGCTAGCGTCAAACCCCATCTTTAGCATATAATTTTCTCAAAGAAACCCAATACATTAACTTTCCCCAGAAAAAAAAAAAGAAACCAAAGTGAACGCTTTCGACAGTAAACCTTCATTTTCATTTAAGATCGATTCGCTTAATCGAGCACCAGAACGGCAAGAACTGTCTCGTGATTTTAGACAGAAGGCACGAGGGGACATTATTGGCCCATAAGGTTTACACAGAACTGGCAATCTCGGAGCCAGCTTTCCAATTACAAACACTGAACCAAACAAAATATAAACTTCTAAAAACATCAGTGTCGTTCATCTGCTTTCCCCTGCCAGGGTTGTTCATTGATTCTCTTGATACGATCACTCATGCGATTCAATGCAGGATACCCATCTCGGTCATACGGTCTTTTCGACATGAACACCATAATTTGTTTAGATCATCCACACGACCATAATACATACAACTAGGCAACATAACGGTGATCTAAACACAATCTCGAGACACAGATTATATCTGCATCCATCCAGTTCTTTTTAAGACCTTCCTAGCTAGAGACCAGCAGTCGTGGCAGCCTAGCCATGTGCGGCGCGGCGCCATGTTAAAAAGGGCACCGTCCTGCAGGATCAGAGCAGGCAGAACCTCTAAGGTGCCGTACCCAAGAGGCTCTCGTGGCTGCCCTGGTTTCCCCAAGCTCTCTCCTTCCACAGGAGCTCCACCTGCTCGAAGCTCAGGCCCTTCGTCTCTGGCACGTACAGAGCCACAAAGATGAAGGCCATCACAGCAATTCCGGCGATGATAAGAAATGTAGGGCCGATACCAACCCAGCCCACAATCGAGAGGAATGTCTGTGCCACAATCAGGTTGGAAATCCAGTTGACAGTGGCTGACATGCCCCCGCACATTCCACGGTAGGCCTCAGGGTAGATCTCGGAGTTCACAGCCCATGGGACTGGGCCCATGCCTGGAGAAAAGAATGCGATGTAAAGAGCAAGCCCTCCGACTGCAAACCATCCCAGCGTGCCTTGGCAGGAACCACTGAATAAGCTCTCACAGAGGCTGGATGATGACTGCAGTATGAAGGCCATGGCGAGAATGACAAGGGAGAGCACAACCCCGGCTAAGCTTGTGAGGGCCAGGCGACGGCGGCCACAACGGTCAATGAGGTAGATTCCAACAATTGTTCCGCTTGCATTCATGGCAGCGATGATGAGTGAAAGGAGCAAGGCCGACCTGTTGGAAGTGAATCCAGCCATCTGGACGATCGTGGGACTGTAGTACATCACAGTGTTGATGCCAGTAAATTGCTGGAAGGCCTGAACAGATTCAGACATGTTAGAATAAAATGACATTGTTTGCCTACTTGATTCTCCTATTGTATCATGCATTCAGGACTTATGGCAAGGTAGGCTATCTGTATCACTGATAATTGACCTGAGCCAATCTCAAAACGACTTAGTAACAGCAAATTTTCTAGTTGTTCTAACTGACAGCAAAATGAAGATCATGCTAGCGTCCATTTCTCAATGCATGTTAATCTCTTTAAAAGTGCATATCCAATGTACAGGGCCACATGAACATCTTAGTTAACAGGGTGGCAAGAATCACGAAGAATGACAGAGCCCGGATATACCTGAAGACCGGCTCCAGCACAAAAAGCTAGCCTTAGTTCCTTCGACCTGAATATGTCCAAGTAGCTCCCAGTACAGTTAGACTGGAATTCATGCATGGAAGCCGAAGCAAGCAGGTCGACCTCTTCTTCTAGACGGCCGGATTCATATATCTGCTCCAGTACAGCAATAGCCTTTGCCTTCTCATCCTGTGCAAGAAAATTAAGATAAGGAAAAGATAGCAGATCAAAGAGACAAAACATAACTGAAGCAAATGCCAGTAACCTTTCGGTAAAGCCAACGTGGAGATTCTGGAAGAAAAAGCATCAGCACAAACTGTATAACTGCTGGCACAGCAGCAACTCCAAGCATCCAGCGCCATGTTCCAGGAACCTATGGCATGTGGCGGGCATATTATTGCAACCAAATACTGATACAAAAAGAGCTTATTAATAACTCCACCGAACTCTAAGTTTTTACAAAGATGGTGTAATATGATCATATCTCCTGTTTATTTACGTATCAGACTTATCTATGAAGGCATTATTTACTTCTTTTTTCGAGAAAATGCGTTATTATTTTTCAATAGAGGTACTTTTACTTAACAATAGTTACAGGATAACAGTTACAATTGTATTGGCCATCGCTAAGAACCTACTAAAAATTTACTGTACTGTCCAACAAAGCTATAGAAGCTATGCTAATCAAATGTCTGCTCAATTTTCATCATCCATGCATAAAGTGAGTAATACTTCAAGAGGAAACTGTAGACGGCCCACAAAATTATAGTGTGATAGGCAATGGTAAATGACTAAATTTGAAAGAAATGTATAACCATGATGCCACTACTATAAAGAACTCCCAAAGCAGAAAGACGGAGCATTTCACCAACACCAAAGTTGCTACGCACCAAACAGCACCTTGTAGGTGAAAAATCCATTGCTGCTGATGGGGGAAGCCGACTCTCGTTCATTGATAGTACAGAGTGTTATGCAATTAACTAGCACCAACAAATTCGTTAACGCCATACAAGATACATATGCATAATAGGGTGAAAGTTAGGATAAACTTGTCACCGTCCTGAAAAACTTTCTCAGGAGAGTTCATCTTGAATATAACATAACAGATTGAACTTTTGACATGGTTCTTGTGCAGGAGAAACACACCCAAGTATCAGTACAGGTTAGTAAATTATCTTGTTGGTACCATCTAAAGTCGTAGGCATTAATAATTTGATCTACTCAAGTTGAAAGTCTGAAACAAAAAAATCTGCATTCTTTAAAGATAAGATGCAGTGTTATAAATATAGTTAGACTGGTTACTTTACAATCATACTTCTGCACGTGACACAAAATCGACTGCAGTCGCGATATCATCTAGGGGTGTTCAAAAAAAATCATCCATACAGTAGAAAGTCCTGTTTAAGCTCTTGAACTAGAGGGTGATGCTTAGGTAGGGCATTCCTAGTGTATAAGGTCACCTTTTGCTATAAGCTGTTAGCTCAGTATTTTTCTTTCTGTTTCACTATAAGCTTTACTGAGGACATTAGTTGACTCCAAGTACTTACTTCTTCTGAAACATTTTTTCTGACTATGCTAAGTATTTTTCTTTCTGTTTCACTATGCTATTTTTTCCAAGTACCGACTTCTTCTGAAACATGTCTACAATATCCACAGAGTCCATTTCACTAGGAATTTTATAAAATTCCCATCATCGATGATGTTCTAACAAATAAACCAATCAAAATCAATCAGATTCATTCAATCAGAAACCGTCGCGCCTCCGACAAGGGGAATAATTAACTAACCTCTACATATAGCAAGCAAGCATAAGTTGCAAACGGAAAAGAGGGATCCATTTATCGGTACCAGTATCGTAGCCAAAGAGGAACCCGCCGATTCCTGCGACACCGGTGAGCCCGAGCACGTAGCGGTTTCTGAAGAAGTTCATGTCCTTCCTCCCCGTAGAGTCCAGAAGGTGCACCGAGCTCCCGGGCATGGTGGACAAGTCGATCGTCATGCTCGCTCCCACCGGAATCCGGCCTGGAGCTCAGCCGGTGGGCGGCGGGCGAGCAAAGCAACTTCGCTCAGAAGAACCCAATCCGTGTCCGTGAAGATGCGAGGTTGGAACTCCAGAATCCAAATCACCTCGACGCGGCGTCGGCGCCAGAGAATTGTAGAAGCGGGGAGAAACTTCAGGAACCGTATGGTCCCGAGCCGGGGAAATTTGCTTCAGGCGATGATGGAGCGAGGGTGGACCGGCATTTGAAGCCGGCCAGCGAGCCCCGGCTGAAATAGGAAGGTCAGCGGGAGGGCGGGCGGGGTGGGCACCGCGAATGATCGGATGAGAGGGCAAGGGGAGGTTTGGAGGAGATTGTCGCTTTTTGGGTCTGAATCGGCCTGGATAGACACGAGGCGACCACCAAAATGGAAAGAAAATGGTGACCTGCGTAGGAATCGGGGGAGGAGGATGACCCTCGTCGTCTCTCTAGTCTCGTACTGAAAAAAATAGAGGGGTGAATAGAACGGGATTATTAATTATTCTGCTAGGTCCACCCCATAATCGGCCTCTTTTCTTCACGTCGTTCCTTGTTCTTTAGCAGCCCGCAGAAGTACTGACTTTTTATAAATTTGGTGCACATGGTACTAGTGCTCCCTTCCTTTTGAAATCAAAATGGTACTTTTAAAAAACTGAAGAATACATAAACATGGTTTATATATTTGTGCAAAATTTTAGTAAAAATATATTTTATTTTAGGCTAGGGAAAAAACAAAACAAGTTCATGTGATCAAATAAGACTATAAATACGTATTTTTTTTGTCAGAAACTTGTCTTTTTATATAGCATAAAATTCAACATATTTTTAACGAAATTCCCGGTGTACATTCTGGATGTATGTATCTAGCTCTATTATTTCAGTTTTTTTAGACCAAAAAATACAAGTTATTTTTCCTTTTACAAAAATCCAACTCATCTATTAGATCATCTATAGCAGTACAAAGAGAAATAAAAGTAATAAAAATTACAAATAGACTCTTAGACCGTCTAACAACGACTACAAACACCACACTAGTGTGAGCCGAAGGCACGCCGCCATCCTCGCACCTGCATCACCGGAGCCGGAGAAAAGGTGTCGTAGAAGAACTTATTATAGTAGATTGATAGGAAGTCATCGTGCTAATGCCCTAAAAGACCAGCGCATCAAAGCAGCAATCATCGTCGAATATAGCAATCATAGATCAAAAAAGACTTGACATTAAATCACGCGCCCTCCTTTGACACTAGATGCACCACCGGAGAAAGAATATGACAGAAATGATTTTATTCTGACTTCAAGATATAGCCACCGCCTCACAATTTCAAAGAAAACACTAAAAAATAATCCAAAAGGATGAAAACTCTTGCGACGGCGAGAGGATGTGGTCCGCCACGCTCCATGGCCCCAAAACCACCGAAGACGACGGTGCCAGTGTCGCTGTCGAGGAGGAAGGAACCCTAGATGGGTTTTGAACGGAGGCTCCAGATAGCCTCTCTCTTGTGACTTGTACCTATTCATCGTAAGTTTCAGTTTTTTTAAGACGAAAACAATATAAGTTTCAGTTTTTTGAAAAACAGAAGTATTGGTGCCCACGCGTCAAATACACTTTCCGAAAGAAGAACTATTTACAATCGTCACTCCTTGTTTGCATGGCTGTTGGCTGATGTTGGAGCGAAATCTTCTCACCTTTAACACGCGCGTTTCCACAATAGCGTAGAAAATGTGCCGGTAAATAAACACGGCAACCGACATTATGGTCTATCTTTCCTGCTCAAAAGAGAAGCAGTACTAAGAGCATGTCTAACAGGTCCCGTATATTTTCACCGTTTAAAACACGAGTAGAGGTTCCTGTATTCATTTTTCGCCGGCCGAAAACTCGGACGAGCCCTGTATATTTTCGTCCGAGTTTTTGACCCCTCAAAACAGGGTTTTAGACAACAATTTGCACAACAATTTTAGATCAAACATAGCACATCCAAAATATGTGATGCATAATTCATAGTTTTTAACATCACAACGCGATCATAGGCAATGTTCAAGCCACGGAAGTTCCCAAATATGATCAACCATCAACGAGTCCATCGCCAGCGGCGCCACCACTTGCCGGAGACTCACCTTGAGCACTTGCAGCACGAGCTTCATGCGCAGCCTTCTTCCTCGCCATGATGTCCGCCTTGGTCTCCTTACACCACGCCAGCTGATCCTCGTCCATGCCGTCGGTGCGCATCATCATGATATCCCTCTCCTCGGCCAAGAGCTCCTTCATGGCCTTGGCTTCTTTGAGTGCGATCATCCTCAAGTCAAGCTCGGCCTTCAACTTGGCATCTTCCCGCCTTGCTTCCACCTTGGAAAGCTTGACCTCCTTCTTCTTCTCGGTGATGAGGAGCTTGGTCTCCGATGTCTTCATCGAGCATGTCCAATGTCTTCTCCAATGCCGACGTCCAAATCCACCGCGGATTCATTGAGCATGTCCATGTACGATGTTGTGGACTCAATATCGAACACCTTGTCTACGTCCATGGTGGGTGGCGGCGGCGCGGGCATCGCATCGGACGGAACGGAGGGAGGAGGGGTCGTGGCCTTGGAAGACGGTGGAGGCGCGAGGCCGATGCGGCTGACCTGCTTTGTCTTCACCTTGGGCTGCGGAGCACCCCTCGGCCCGGCCACCTTCGTCTTCATCCTGCCCCCTTTTTTGGCAGCCGGCGGGGCTGCGGCCGGCGGAGCTGCGGCCACCGAAGGGGCTTCGAAGAATTGCTTCAGAATCCTCTTCCTCTTCGACGGGATGGTGGCGGAGATCATGGCCGACACGTCGCCGGCGTTGGGAGGACCTCCGACGGGGACATCAACCACCGCGGCCGTTGGAGATGCACCGCCGGCGGTAGGCGGCCCTTGCGGAGGATCCATGGCAGCGGGATCCGGCCGCGACGTTGCCGGGAAGGGCGGGGCGGAGGAGATCGAGCGGCGGCGACGGCGGTTGGGTTTCGCTGAAACCGTTCGCGCGCAGTGGATGGGAGGATACTGGTTTGGCCCTCTATTCCCGCTCCCACCCCGCATAAGTAGTGGGCGAAGGCCCGTCCCGTAATCGAAAACGGCAAAAAACAGAGCGGGGGCCTTTTTACGGGGTCTGCTAGACGGCCGGGTGGAGCTCAAACCCGTATTTCGGCGGTTATTATACGGGTTTGGTCCTTTTAAGGGGTCTGTTAGACATGCTCTAAAAGGTTTCATGAAGCAATCGGCTGTGTAATCTGACAGTAACCATGAAATGCCAAATGTGCAAGGCACTACTAGCACGGTGAACTCCTTTTAAAAATTCAGCGCACCCATCTTCTCCATCTGCGAAACGTCCGATCCGCTGCATAAGATAAGAGCTCCCTGTCTGCAAATTGTTGCTGCTTCTCTTCCTTTTTTTTTTTTTTTTTTTGAGGTTGCTGACCACGCCTGCCGCGCGGTTGTTGCTTCTCTTCCTTTCTGTTCGATGGAGAAGTTAGCAGCCGCTGCTGTTTTTTTTTGTTCCTTCTTTTTCTGTTTTGGACAACCCGGTTTCCGTTAGGATCAGGACGGCACGGCGAAGCGTCGTCGACCCGACAGGGACCCGTCCGTCCCAATCAGCACCGCTGTTGCAAACGTGCAGAATTCGAGTAGTAGTATCATTTATTGGCCACATCCTCTGAGCGAGGCTGCCTGGTCTGGGAGGTTCGACCTCTCGTTGGTTCCCAGCTGTTGTTGGATTCGGAAACAGAACAAGAAGAAGCGACCACTAGGAACTATTCCCTACAGTGCACACATCAGAGGGGGAGTCTTTTTTTTAACAAGGAGGGGTCACAAAGGACCCCAAGCTGCCATTAAAGTAATGTCGATGGGTACAATTACAAAACAGGACCTCAAAATAAAAAAGAAATGAAAGCAGTCCTAAACAATTGCAAGCAAGGCCCTGATATATGTTAGGACAACGCGATCAGGTCCTTTGACCGAACCACCGATGCTAGAGTCTTGCCGCTGGCCATCTTTCTCCTGTCAGGGACGCACCACTTGGCTTGAAGAAGACGAGGGGCGTCGCGCAGGACTCCCCAAGAGCCTTCCTCCTGGAGGTAGGCGTGTAGAAGTCGAACTGCAAAGAGACCGGCCACGAAATCCCCATGCCCTACTCCAACTACACGGCCAAACGCCACGTAGTTGCTGCCACGGCGTTGCTGTCGTCGACCCGACCAGGCCCCGTCCGTCCCGATCACCACCGCTGTTGCAAGCGTGCAGAATTCAAGTAGTACCATTATTGGACAAGGTTTGACCTCTCGTTGGTTCTCAGCTGTTGTTGGATTCGGAAACAAAGAAAGAAGAAACCCGAGAGTGCCACTAAGGGCGTGTTTGGTAGCCCGGGGCTATCCAGATATTCTCACCTCGTCCCACGTTTTCTTGTTTGTTAGGTCGGCTCGACTGTATCCGGCACTGCCCACATGATGCGAAAAACGTCCCTCGGACCTGCCCAGATAGGAAGCTCAAATCGAGCTTCACAGGTGGGCTCTGCCAGCACCCTCTTGGGCTGTCATTCCCCACCCCCACCCCCCGCCAGCCCACGTCCCACCCCCACTCCACTGCTGGTACTGGCCGGCAAGCTCCCCGTCCACCCTTTCCAGGAGCTCATCGCATCCAAGCACGAGCTCCACGACGAATTCGACTTCTCATCATAGTCCTGGGCCTCGTTCACTGCGCATGGAGCCGCGGCTCGTCGTCGTCCTGGCCTCGTCCTAGCGGCGGCTCGTAGCTGCGGCTCCGTAGCGGCGGCGCGTGGCGAAGCTCAGCGTTCTAGCGACGGTGCGTGGCAGGATCCCCTCGCCGGCTCCCGCCCCGTCCAGGTTGACGAGGGGCTTGGCCTCCATAGCGGCGGCGCGTGGCTAATCGGAAGAGGAGCTCGACCGCGACCCGGTGCCGGGTTGAGCAGGGGCTCGGCCTCTCGCCGGCGGCGGCTCATCTCGCGCAGGCGCGACTCCTCTCGCCGGTGGCACGGCGGCTGCTCTCGCCGGCAACGGTGCCGGAGCCCAAGCCGGATCTCCTAGGGACCCGATTGCTTTTCTGTTTTGTATCCAAGAATCCGATTGCTTTTTTATTTTTCTGTGGCTCAGCTCAACACACCCGACCTATCAATCATGATCTCAACTGAGCTCAGCTCAACTCACCCGATCTATCAAACAAACACAACAATACACACTTGTATGAGATCCACATAGCTAAGATCAGCTTGTATAAGGTAAGAAAGACCACCCGACCTACCAAACACACCTAAAAGAAACTGTTATCTCCGGTGCACACATCAGAGAGGGACTCGTCCAAATCTACAGAGAACACGCGTACGGCAACGGTTTCCCGTAACTAACCAACGGGCGCCAGGCAAGAGAAGCAGCGAACGAAATCGGTTCAGAGGCAAACAAGCAGCCGATCGAGAGGGACATGTAAACAGCGACTGTGGGACTCACACCATCTCCACTCGTCTATCCAGGAGGCCGATCCAAACGTCGAATTTCAGTCCGGACGACGAAAACTGGTCCAGTCGCGTATCCAAGGACCTGTTTTCGGCCGGATTTCGGTCATTTTTTGTCCGGACTACCTAGGCCGAACCCAGTTTTTCGGGTATGCCCTGGGAACGCCGGACTCAGCGATATCGGTGAAAAAAAAATAAAGCGGCGCGTGGACCCGCCGAGTCAGTGACGGAAGCCGGGTCGTCGTCATCCTCGGAACCACGCGGCGACCGCCAGGCAATAACTGCCCGTCGTGTCGGCCACGCGTCGCTGATTTATGGCGCCACCGTCGCCGCCTCGGCTCCCGCGACGGACCGGCGGTCACTAACTTCCGCCGTTTCCATTTTTCCCGCCCTCGCCGCTACACCCCTCCCGCCCTCGCCGCGCACCTCGACCTTTATAAGCCGTACTCCTCGTCGGAGATCTTCGCACTCACAGCTTCCCCCACCCACAAGCCCAACTCCGGCGAGCTCTCACCTTTCCCCTTCTCTCAACATGGGCGAACGCTACCCCGACGACGGCGCTGCGGCGAACGGCTTCGGCCGGCGCACCCTCCAAACTTGGGAGGCGCGCATGCTGTACGAGGCGGGGTACATGGCGCCGCCGGACACGCGGATGCCTCCGGGGTGGACGCTGAGCGCCGGCGGCATCCCAATCCCACCGGGGCCGACGCCGGAGGAGCTGTCGTACGATGTACAAGAGTACATCGCCGGCATGGACAACCCCGCCGAAGCGGTGAGCGCCGACGACCTCGTCTACTGGGCGAACTTCTTCGAGGAGCGGCGCCAACAGGAGCTCGCCCGCCACGAGGGGCCGTCAAACGAGTCCCCGCCGGTGCGCAAAAACTCGGCGGGGCGCCAGCGTTGGTGGAGCGCACTGGGGCGGACGCTCGCCGCCGTGCTGGAGCACATCAACCGCGGGAACATTCCGCGGCTGGGCTTCCCGCGCAACCCGACGCCGGCGGCCAGGACGGGTCGGCGTGCTCCTCCGGCGAACTGGGCGCCGAGGAGGATGGCGAGCATGAGCTCGTCCTCCTCCGCTTCGGTGTCCCACTCTTCCGGCGTGAAGCGAGAAGCTGTCTCGCCGGCGCGTTCACCGCCGCGCACACGCGCGCGTGGTATCGTCATCGGCGAGCCGTCTGCGCCCACGCCGCCAACAGGCCACCTGCGCCTACGCCGCCCCAAGACAGAAGGCTCGGCGCTGGCCGAGGACGCCGCCTTGAAGATGGCGCCGGAGCAGTCGCTCCGCGAAGCGCCGACGCTGCCGCTCGTCGAGCCCTTCTCGCCGGACATCCTGAAATGGTCCAGGAGGGACTGAGAGAAGGCGGAGCATCAGCGCATCCTCGGTCTACAGCAGGCCGCACGGCGTCGGGCGCTGTCTGGGCGTGAGCTCGCCTACCAGAGCGCCCCGCTCTACGTCCTGGACGACAACGGCGACGAGGACGCAGGCCCGTCCTACCAGCCATGGAAGTGCGGCGACCCTGGCCAGGGCAGCTCCCGCCAGAACCAGCCGCCGAGCGACGGCGACGACGGCGGCGAGGATGACGGTCGGGCCAACCCGGACTACACGTCGTTCTACGACAACTTCGGCATGTAGGACAGCAAAGGCACCGGCGGCGGCCTTTTTAAGTTTATTTATGTACTAATTTCGTTTAAATTTGATGTAATCCACCTATATTTCGACCAACTTAATAAAAATCGCCTAAATTTGATAAATTTTAGCCGAACTTGGTAACTCGGCCTGGGTACGCGGGTGGGAGAATGGACGTACCCAGACCAAAAACATGTTCAGTCTGTCTGGCCGATAAACGGACCAAATTTCGCCGGGGTTCGGCGGCCAACGAGTGAAGATGCTCTCACAACTCGGAAGGACGCATGTACTCCGGCCATTTGCATCGGGAAATGAAAACCTTACGAATCAGGGCTTCAGGAGCAGGTTGTAAACGCTAAATGACACAGGTAGAGAGGTTTCCACTTTCCACTGCCCAGTGTAACACATAAACTGTACGGTCACATGATGAGCATTGCAAAGCTTCAGAAACAGATCTCAGATTATTTTGAGTTTGAAAGAACGACTCTGGAGTTACACACGTCTTGGCTTCAGAGACAGCGTACTCCTATTCACTGTTGGGCCTCCGGCTCTTTCTTCTTGTCCAGGTACCTGCCAAATACAAACCCAGACATCAACATCTCCTCTTTATTCTCACATAAACTTCAGTACCAGTATCTTCACGTTATAGCAGATAGAAGTTCGATCGATACGTCAGGGATAAACACATCTTCTGACAAACTATTCGGTGATGTGCCATAGTGGTAGGAAGCAGAAACAGATTCGCTGCAGAAGAAGCCTTACCCCTGAGCCTTGGCGCAGCGAGATAAATGGTAGAGCTGGACGGTTTCGTTGGATGCGTGGCACGCCAAAAGCAGGTAGTTCCGGGGTTGTACCATCCACGCGAACCTCATGAAGAGTCCAGAGTACACACACATGGCTACACAAAACAATAGCCAGAATTAGTTTACGATCTGTTCATCAAATAGGAGCTGTGGCTTCTGAGACAAATCCCGAGTATTTTCGAGTACCTGCTGTCATATTGCCAGATATCATTTCAGGAGGCTTGTTCAAGTCAACCAAGCCCTGCAACCAAAAGAAAATTAGAGTCCGAGGGATTATTCACTATGTGTAGACGGTAAATGTTAAGTGAAGTCAAGGTAGAACCTACGGCGACTATTCAATTACGGAAGCCTATTCCTTACTCCCACATCTGACATATCACTTGCACAAATGTGTTATACTCATTTATGTGAATGATCAAGAGTTCCAAGGTGGTTTATGCGAAAGATAAACGAATGTATCAGTTCATAAACATTGATGCATATTATGATGCCCCCAAAAATATATTTATCACGGTTAAATAGCTCGGGACGATAAGCTTGCCCTAGATTTCACAATTTTATTGTTTGTGCAAAAATCTGCAAGATATACACTCACACGTTCGAATGTCATTACATGTGTACAGTTTGAAACACTAATACACTTTTAACAAGCAGGTTGGAGACTGCGATCCAACAAAATCAACTTCGTCATCTACCAATTTTGTGCAGCTCGTCTGACAAGTTTAGCTCTATAAGAATTGTCAAGCACCCTGAAAGGGTCCTATATCAGGATATACTATCATGGAACAACTAACATCTATGGGTACAGTGTTACTATGACATTGAAACAAAGTGGGAAAAGGTTTGTTATCGCCTTGGCACGAAAATTCTATTTGCATATGATACTGACAGACTATTTAACTAAGCCCTAACAAAGATCTGTCTCTTTCAACAGTTTCCATTTGTAGCATCTCTCCGGTGTTCCTCAAATAGAATGGTTTTCTGGATAATACCAAACCCCAGAGTGGGGGAGACTCGGACCCTCTCAACAGATTGCAACGTGATGGTTCGTCTAGATAAAACTACACCTGACAACAAGACAGCAGGGGTGCAATTACAATACTACAGTCGTCGCACTCGACCAAATTGCACGCACAGGTTTGGGGAAGAAACCATACAGTATACAGGATCCACGGAAGTGCGTACCGCGAGGACGAAGCCCCAGTTCGCGACGGGGCCCCAGAAGTGGGTGGTCTTGGGGCCGACGGGGCTGTTCACGAACGCCTTGAACGCCGTCGCCATGCCTGCCCATCCCAAAACCAAATCGCATCAGTATCAAAAACAGAGACAGAAAGGCAGCAGCAGCAGTAGGGGATACGGTATGGGGTGGAAATTCCGGCAGGACGGGGGATCTGAACACAGGGCTTACTGAGCAGATCCACCCCCGCCTAGATAGACAGAGAGGAGGAGGGAGCCAGAGACCTGGAGTGGATGTATCGACGGCGGATTGCCGGAGAGGGAGGCCGACCAGTATGCGAGCGACGGCAAAGGCGAGTTTAGGGGAAGCGAGAGATGGTTGGTGGAGCAGATGGAGGGTGGGTATTGGGGGAACGCTTCTTCTTTTTTAGATTCTTTTTCTGAATTTTTTTTTCTTCTTTCATCCGACGGTCGTGCACACAATTATGTGAACGAGCTGCTTACATCTGACCTTCAAAATTGTGTTTTTGTGCTGTGTATTTAAATTAGCCTCAAATTTGATTGGGTTTTGAAATGTCATCTTCCCTTTGCTCCTTCTAACTTTTTCCAGGGTATTAGAACTTCACACATTGTTAACAGTTAACACAGGGAGCTGTTCCCATTCATGTTTACGATACTCCTCTTTCCGGAAATAAGTGACTTCGATTTGTGTAGATACAAAAGGAAACTCTCGCATTTGCAGGTAAACAAGGCAAAGTGAAGGAGGCCCAAGTGCCCAACCTTAAAACCATATGATTATTGAAATATTATCATTCCATAGAATATTTACAGTTTTCCCGCAGCGAGACAAAAAAAATACAGCATCAAGAACCTGGGCGGTTAAGAAAAGCATGGCTTGGCTTACAAAAATAAAACAAAATGATGAGTAGTTCACCCTAGACAACGCATATACAACAAGGTGACTCGTTTTGCAGCACACGGATGGTGTATTATTTTTTACCAACATTTGAGTTAGACAAGACCTGGCTGCCAACCCTGCTCATCGTTCTTGATTTGAGGGGCTGAAGCCGCTTACTGCTTGAGTTTGCGTTGGGTCCTTCCAACCGTTTCTGGTACTCTTTCTCAAGCTCCTCGAGCTGACTCAACACCTGTAAGTAAGATACAAGTGTTATTTGGTTGTCGGTATCAATCTTGTACTGCAAATTCAGTCATCAGATCATCACCAAATGTAGAAGTGTATTACTTACTAATTGTATCATATCTGTGATAGACCAAACATGGACCACCAAATAGTAAAATACTAAGGAGTTCTAAGAAACAAAGATATAGTCATATAAAGGAGACATTTTTTGTTACTACCAAAAGAGAGAAAAGGTAGTAAATTGATAAACAGCAATATTTCCATAATAAGGTTTTAAGCGGAAAACATATAGCAGTACAGAAAAGAAGAAGCTTATCCCACAGGCAGTAACTCATGAAACAACGTAAGTACTAATATCGTAAATAGTATCCCATCTGCTTCAAGAAATAGTTCATCACCTTAAATGAGAAGGCAAGCGGCAATAGTTTATCCGGATCAGTTGCCTCTTCTGGAAAATTTCTCAAGGAATGTAAAAGTTCCTCGAAAGGCAATTTGACCTGACATAAAGGTAACTTTAGCAATTCTTTAAAAATGTCTTTCAAGCAAAAACAAAACAAAAAAAAACATCAAGAAACTCACGAGGTCATCATGGCAGAATCTCAATAGAGCCAATCCAACTTGGAACACAACCTTAATACCCTGTAATTAGGATCGACTCAATGATCAGCAAAAGCAAGTGAACCAGATACAATCAAGTTTTTTAATACCTGTATCTATAAGATTGGTATTTTCATAACCTTACAAGGATATAGTCGTTTAGGAAGAACCACGAACATTCGTGTCAAACTTTTGATTTTGAACATAGAAAAGGTATAGTATAAATGGAAACACAAGCTCCTGTTGTTTATTAGAAAAAAAATTGAGTAGGGCCCCATTGCTAAGTGTTAGCTACATTCAATTTTTTGTAACACATGAATAAAATTATAAGACATGTCCTCCAGAGCATTTCTCTGCAAGGGAACTTCACAATTAAATGTGGTAACTAACTGGTCACAAAACGTTTATATCTGGCTCATATATTGACACTGCAGTACATCCGAAAATTATATTTTAAGTTGCATGTTAGAAGGTGATACTAGAACAAATAATACAGGTCCAAGGGGGAACGAGGGGTGATTACATACATCTGTATTAAATTTCTTCTGGAAAAAAATCTCTAAAACAAGAATGCTAACATAAAACTTGTAACCATATCATATAATCCCTCCGTTCCAAAATACTTGACGCGGTTTTGAACTAAAACCACATCAAGTACTTGGAACGGAGGGAGTACGAAGCGAACATGCTTGCAAAATCAGTAAAGCACAGCTCACAACTTATAAGCTGGGATAAACACCAGACAGGAAACAAATATGAAGGGCAAGATTCTCACCTCGTAAAGGAAGACATCCCAAACTCTAAGAGTTATATGAAATGGAAAGGAATATGAGAAAACCGTGATAAACCATTGACTTGCATACATGCTTGGATTTATCATTTCTTCAATAAAATGTTCTCCCAACTTTGGCATGTGCTCTCTAACCAATCTCTCAAATTGAAACAGATATTGTTGCACGAGCGGCAAACCAGCCTGTTCCAGGAGTATAAACATTAACATTTGTTAAATAGCACTCAGAATATACAGATTCCTACCAGAAAATGTTCCATAAATTTTGCGCGTGACTAGTTACTCAAAAAAAGGAAAAATATTTCTGAACAGGTGCAAAACATGTACCCAGGAGAAGAAAACTGTAATTTTGGTTCAATAGTTAGTATATCCAAATGAGAGAAACAATATAGTATATAAGATGATGATGTCACATCAGAACGAAAAGTTTCTCATTCGCCACACTGAAGTAAAGTCATTTGAGTTGCCTGCTCACAGGAAAACAAAAATCATCAAAGAAGTTCGATCACCTGATACAACCCTTCCATTGGTGCATGGACAGCTCCTTTTAGCAAAGCTACAATTAGCCAAAATGCATCCTCCTCGCTCATATAAAGAAGCAGCAACCCAGCTATAAATCCCATTCCCTGCATCATGATCACGCAAAAGTAACAGCATGTTAATCCAGAAAATATGTTCATCACAATGTAATACGCTGGCGATGGGTGAACACAAACCTGCACATATCCAACGTCCCTATCATAAACAGAGTACGCTTTTAAAACGTTATACAAAGATCTTTGACCCGGGCCATGTCTCTGTTGGAAGAAAACATGAGATGGAAATGTACGCGATATGTCACGAATAATTTCCAATTCTGATGTTGATGTCTCGTATATGACCAGAGTCTGTCCAAATAAAACATAGTTTCATGAAAAAAACACTCAAATCTGGAATAAGTACAATAGGCACCTGCACAAAGTTAGGCCAAATGATTCAACCAGAAGGATGATTATGAGTACCTCATAAACACCGGGATTCATTAGCAAGAGGTCCCTGCTTCCTGAAATTAACTGCCAAACAAGTCCTCTGAGACAATCAGGAATTCCTTTCCTTATTCTTCTTTTGACCACATGAGGATTCCTTCTACAATAATGCTTCCAGTCGCTACCACCAGCTCCTATCATCTTCCTCCACTTTCTTATCCTCCTTTCCTCTCTACAGCAACAAAGAAAATTGCCCGAGAGGCAGATTGCTTAGAGAAAAGAAAAGTTAACAGCTGATTAGATAAGCCTGATCCATGCGGCAACATGGTATCAGAGTACATAAGCAAGATAGTAAATATGAATTATACTTGATCATATAAGGAGTCAAATATATGACAACCGTTCTAACAAGAATTGCTAAGAAGGCCCATGCATAAGCATATAAATGTGTCATGTGTCAACTACCAGAAACAGATATGGCTATGCCACAAGAAACATATAACCAAAGCATCACTCAGTTGGCTAGTGACATATGAGTGCACACCAAATCCAGCGTTCCAGACCTGGCCTCCCCTGTAGATCTATTTTTTTAGTGCCACCGCACATGGAGACGAACTAACATATTCATAGAAAGAGCTAAGGTAATTGGTGAAGAAGATTTACTGCCTATGACTTAACTAGTCAGACATATGAGGACTATAAGTATAACAAGAGACAGTCATACCTTCCGCGTTCATGCGTGGATCTGACTTTCAGAATTCCCTCCTGGGAGTTACTTTGTTCTGCCTTTATAAAGCCAAATCTGTCCACAGACCGAGAAGAATCTGGTCCAGGTTCTATGTCATTGACTTCTTTCTTCTTATCCATTTCAGTGAGTACTTGATGCACCTTCACTGTATAGAGCAAGCAAGATACCCTGTCATTTATTTTGAAATAACTGTATATTTCTGTAAAGTGCCTGAGCTATGATTTCGAATAATCTTGTATAGTTGTGTCTGCAACTAAAATCGAAGGGAAATATATTATATAAAAAGCACGTCTGCAATAAAATGTAGCTAACGTATGATATCAGTTCAGATTACTACATTGTTTCTCATTGTCAACATTAATGATAAAGAGACATCAGATGCACAATGGATACTCATGTCCTCCTTTGCAATGTTGCAACAGATTAAAGGTTAAGCTAAACAAGGGTTGTATGAAGGTTATTGAGGCATCCTACTAATCCCTTTTTTTTCCAAAATGGGGGGAGTAGCACCCTGGCCTCTGCATTAATCGATGCACACAGCCTATTACGGAGTTTACTATTCACTGCTTGAACAAAAAATCAAATAGCAAATACTACTTTAACTTCAATCAATATCATTACTCCAGGTACGCGTAGGGCACGGGGTCACTTGAACCCTCAAAACTTTGAGAATAATAAACATGTTGATATAAGCGGTGTCAGTTGAGGGGTAACGGATTTAGCACCCAAATGCAATGTACATCCTACGAATGGATACGGGGTCAACTGAGATCGAACAAACAATGGATTAGATTAGTACAGTACAAGTCTAAACTGCAATTGAAGAATAAATGGAATACTAGAACAAAACTCGATCTCAGAAACAACATTCCAAGCAGGCTAGGCAAACTCCCTACCTTCGGTTGAAGAATCGTGAGCCAGGGCCCTTGTAGGAGAGGGGCGGGGGAGGTGATGGAGGCCTCTGAATCACAGGGGCGCGTGAATCTTGAATCAGAAGAAGAAAAACGAATCCTCTACTGACAGAGCTGCCAGCCTCCGCCCGCGTCGATTATTTCTTATCCGGCGACCGGAGTTGCCCGGCGGGGAGTTAGGGTGAGGGTGGCGGTGGAGCCACAGGCTGCGGGTCCGGAGGAGGGGGCGGGCCGTGGTGGACGCCACGGGGGCAGCTGTCGAGGGGGAGGTAGGTGGAGCCGGTTGCCAGGAAGAAGATGCAAACTAGCGCGTTATTCGCGTCAATGTTTTATGAAGAAGATCTGATTACATCCGACGCGTCACGCGTACCAAACTGCAGTTTTTCTTCTGGAGGTTCCAGCCTGATTAGGTCAAGGCAAACCTTAAAAAAGAAGCATTTCCCTCCCGTTTCAGGTTTGATCCAGGGCTGGCACACGGTTCCTTTTTCGAATGCTGGCCTTCTAAATTTGTAAAACAAGGGGTGATGTAGGAAAAAAATAAGGGTTTGATTCATATAGGATCGAAAAAATTGTAAAAATAGAAAACTTATAGGTTTGATAATTACAAATTTCATATATCTACTTGAATCCTAAAAGGAAAAGCAATTGTCTTTGATTGCGTGAAGGATTTTTCCATGAAGTCTAACCTAATGTCTTTTCTATGAGCTTTTACACTATAAGATTCTTATTGGATATTTCCTATGGGATATGACCCTTTAAATCAAGGAAAATGATACCGTTCCCTCGGGGATCGCATCGTTGCCATCCCCCGGGTCGTCGTTGTCGCACGCCTGGTGTGGCCCACCCATGTTCGTTTCTCCACTTCCTTATCTTCTTCCCGGGACTTAACGCGGCCACCAGCGCTTCGCTGCCAGGCTCCGTCCGTCTCGGCCACCGCTACGCAGCGCCGCGCCCCACTCGTCCTGCAGCGCACGCCTCCGCCGCCCATCCTGCACGCGCGCCTCCACCGCCGCAGCCCGTCATATGCGTGAGCGCCTCCATCGCCGCTGCGCCGCGCCGTCGCAGCTTGTCCCGTGCGCGCAGCCCCGGTCGTGCCCCTGCCCCGCCCTCGCCATGGGGACTCGTCCTCGGGGAGCTCCGCAGCAGAGCAGTAGCCAGGGGAGGGCGAGCTTGGGCGCCGCTCGCCACTACCTTGCGCCGCGGGACCGTCGCCGCCCCTGCTACTCAGCTACCTTGCTGCTTCGTCCCCTCCCATGGTGTCGTCCATGGACGACTCGTGATTTTTTGCTACACATGTTTCATGATTTTGCTACCCTAGGTATCCGACGATGCTATCATAGGCATACGTTGAAGCTACCAGTTTTAGTGACGGTGACCATGCTACCATGGCCTCAAGCTCGGGTTTTTGCTACCCTAAGCATGAGGGGGTGCTATCATAGGCATACAGTGTTGCTGCCAGCTTCGTGGCGTACTCCGGCGAGATCTCTAGCGAGGTCTCCGGTGAGCGACGCTGATACCTGCAGCGAGCGGAACTGCTACACACGGCGATCGGACCTGCTACATATGACTTCCGGTGTTGCTACCTGCGGCGAGCGGCGTTGCTACAATGGCATGTTTTTTGCTATAAGTTTTTGCTTTGATGATATCTCTGGCGAAGTCAGGATTTTTGCTACATTAGCATAATCATCTTGCTACATCTGTTTTCTGATTTTGCTACAATAGCGCAAAGTTTTTGCTACAAGGTCTCCGATGAAAGTCTCCGGTGAGGTCTCTAGCGAAAGTGTCCGGCGAGGTCTCCGGTGAGATCGGGTTTGCTATATTAGCATAACATTTTTGCTACACGGTCGCCGGCGAACTCTCCGGCGAGGTCCAGTCTGTTTTTCTATTTTCTGGGTCAAACCGTTTTCTGCTACATGTAGCAAAAACATGACTATTTGTAGCAAAAACGGGCATGTTTGTAGCAAAAGCGGGATTTTGGGACTTTTTAGGGGACATGTGTCAGCGGGAGGACCCGAGAAATTTTGTGGAACTATCACAGGGGGACGCGTAGTATCGACCCTTAAATCAAACGGTTGTTCAAGAAGAATTTCCATGGGATCTTAATCCTGCAAAAATCCTACCAACATTCTTTGAATCAAGGAGTCCTATGGGTGTGATCACGTGTCCACTTTGTTTGATTATCCATAATGGATTTGTCGATGCTTTTTGGGCACTGTCATC
Organism: Avena sativa; assembly: GCA_916181665.1. Classification (NCBI taxonomy): domain Eukaryota; kingdom Viridiplantae; phylum Streptophyta; class Magnoliopsida; order Poales; family Poaceae; genus Avena; species Avena sativa. Next base: position 342,724,494 of record OV702280.1, on the reverse strand, counting down.
CCTATGTTTGGTTCGCTACAAACGTGAATTTTGTGCTTGGCCGATGCAAATAGAAAGTATGTGATAACCTTGTTCGAAATGTGATGAGATTACATGTCAACGCATTATTTCTAATCATGCACAGAAATTAGAAGAAGTACTTCACAATCACCACAAACACGACGATGAGAATAAAGTATTTGATCCTCATCTAACGTTGTTCATTGTTCTCACCAGCCAAGAACTAGGCATAAGACTCCTATACCTCCTCGTCTAACGCATTATACTATAGCTTAAGCTTGAGAAAAAGCAAGCCATCTAAGGCCATCTGCTCGCGCGCGCATTTCTGGCCGTTTGATCTTCACTCTGAATCATCTCAACCATGCACTTTCAGATGTTGAATAAAGTCTTACGGGCTGGTCTCTCCCGTCCCTGCCCCCACCCTATCTCGACCCCGTTCCCCTCCACCTAAGCTCCCGAGTCCCAAGCTCCGCGCATCCCAACCCCTCCTCCATCTCCCCGGCAATGGGTGCTGCCTCCTCTGCTCCCGAACTCTCCCTCTCACCTCTGCTCCCTCCGTCCTCCACTCACGAGGCCACCGCCTCCCGTCCAGCTCCCGCATCCAGTGTCGACCGCCTCTGCTTCCCCACTTCGAACCTGCTTAGTACCGATTCAACATCGCCCCCGACCTCGCGCAGCCGCCCGCCACCACGCTTTGCCGGTGGTGAGGAAGATAAGGAGGTGAGCGCATTGGACTGTGAGGGTGAGAGAGAGGTGGCGATACGGGTAGAGACGCTCCTATGCGGGATTACACGAATATGTTGCATCATCCTCACTGCTTTGACTGGAAAAATCAGGGACGGATGGTGCAAAAAAGGGAATTGAAAAGAAGAAGGCCCCTCCACTCCCGAGCTCTCCATCTCACCTCCGCTCCCTCCGCCCCTCCACTCACAAGGCCATCGCCTCCCATCTAGCTTCCGCATCCAGCGTCGGCCGCCTCTGCTTCCCCGCCTCAAACTTTCCCAGTACTGATTCAACATCGCCCCGACCTCGTGCACACATTCGCCACCGTGCTTTTCCAGTGGTGAGGAAGATAAGGAGGAGGTGAGCGCGTGGGACGGTGGGGGTGCGAGAGAAGTGGTGACGCGGGTAGAGACGCTCCTATGCGGGACTAGGCGAATATGTCGCATCATCCTCACCGCTTTGACTGGAAAAATCAGGAACGGATGGCACAAAAAAAGGAATTGAAAAGGAGAAGGCCCCTTCACTCCCGAGCTCCCCCTCTCACCTCCGCTCCCTCCTCCCCTCCACTCACGATGCCACCGCCTCCCGTACATCTCCCGCATCCAGCGTCGTCCGCCTCTGCTTCCTCGTGTCGAACCTGCCCAGTACCGATTCAACATCGCTCCGACCTCGTGCACCTGTCCGTCGCCACACTTTGCTGGTAGTGAGGAATATAAGGAGGAGGTGAGAGTGTGGGACGGTGGGGGTGAGAGAGAGGGAGAGACGCGGGTAGAGACGCTCCTATGCGGGACTACGCGAAGATGTCGCATCATCCTCACCGCTTTGACTGGAAAAATCAGGGACAAATGGCAGAAAAGAAGGAATTAAAAAGGAGAAGGCTCACGAAGCATGCGATGAAGCGGTGCAGAGCAATTTGCCAGAACCTGGAATCTACAGTAACCGAACGAAATAATCGCTCAAAGGAAAACATGGAGCGTTAACAGAGTGAGCAATGGTCGCGTCTTGCGAGAAACTGTTACGTTTCATGTCACTTCGATAATTAACATGTATGTCTTTCTAAAACAAAGCAGAATAAGCTAATTTTGGCCCCTTGTAGGCTCTGCAACTGAATTTGATTTTGAATATATTAGCATATCTCAGAGAATACATGAGATGCTTATGTAAATTGATACATGTTCTACGTTGTTCTACAATTTCTACGCGAGTTAACAAAAAATTTAGTGCCCTTGACTTGGAGCATGCTCTAGGATTAATAAACAAGCGGGTTCCATCGACTAAGTGGGTCCAAAAGAAATATCATAACTTTTATTTTTCATTTTGATGTATAGAAATTATCAAACTTGATTACATATTATATCTTGCTTTTACGTAAAGATTTGTGGCAACTTCCAGTCATACCTTCTTTTCTAAATTTTATCGAACCAGTGAATAATTTGGAATATATCAAGTATAAATCCAACATAGAATTAGTATATATATAATCTGATTGTCTATATTAACTAAACTAATCATTTAATAATTCAACCACTTATAAGCGTTGAATACAAAATTGTAACTTCCCTTGAAACTCTGCAATCCAAATAGATTTTGAGGCAGTCAAATAAGGTTACCGTGTGATCTTTATAAGTTGGCTTGTTTTGACATTATTAGTTTTTTACCTTGATCATGTAATATGCCGGGTTTTTGTGGTACTGAACTTGGTCTATTGCTCGATGTATTTTCGTTTAAAGTTTGCCGGTACCTCTATGTTGCTTATGAGCTTCAATATGAAATAAGGACCTGTTTCTTGCGATTTAAGGTCAGTTCTCTCAGTTTTAGATATGTCTAACACGTAGATGACACATTTATCTATCGATTAAAACACTTAACCCCATATGCTCATATATTTAATTTATGGTAACACAAACAAAACAAAATATGTTACCAGCAATGAGTACAATACAGCTACCACACTCTGCCAAATAGACTGTAGGCGGCGCGGCGAAGCGCGCATATCCACCTAGTAAGCTCTACGAGTGCGTCGATTTGGAGAACAGGCAGTGCGTCGATTTGTAGAACAAGCTTCATGGAGCCCTTTATATTAAAATCGACAATTTGAAGTTTACGAAAAATCTGAAACAAATAGTAGATGTAGATAATAATGACTTCTTCCTTTGTGGAAAAAACCGATGTGAAATATTCTATATTCTGGGCTATGTAAAAATGAAAAAACAATCAGCGGTAGTGAACAGTATGAAAATCGAAAACATGAGATTTGTCATTTGTGTGTATCCCGAAAAAGAAACTATTTCATATTGAGATTTTGTAGAACCATAGAATACGTCATTATCAATATATGGGATTTTTTTTTGGATTTTTTTGAAATTTGAAAATGTTGATTTTAAAAAAAGGGCTCCATGAAGCCTACCCTCCAAGCTATTTCTTGTAAGCTCTACCCCTTATAATATGTTTGGATCCGCCACAAATTTTCAATGCATACAATCAATACTTTCAAGGATCCTAGAAATTCTTTTGTTGCACCAAGTGCCATGGGTCGGCTGTGTCTACTGCATTTGGTGCTCTCAAATATTCTTGCCCAAACACGTTCACCACCGTTCTTCAATGCATATGGACTCAGACATACGGAGGTAGTTGCCAACGGTGTGTGAGTAGATCCATATGCAAGACATTGGGGGCGTGTTTGGTTGCTCGGGCCAAGATTTTCCCTTTTTCCCCACTTGGCCCGCTGGATGCTGCATGGAGGGAGATTTCACTTGGGCCAGTTGTTTGGACTCCTGCATCCTCGTTTCCTGCAAATAGACCCAGTTGTTTGGTTGCCCAGATTCTTGTATTTTTTCCCTGATGATGCATTTTATAGGTGTTTGGTGTGGTGTTTTGCATCTGACCACATGGGTTATGATCACACATTTCAAATATGGTGATCTTACCACCGCAGCACACACACAACACATGATCACGAGGACATTCAGATGCACACAAGACACACCGTAAAAGCCATATGCAGACATAAACATTGTTGCCTACACATTCAGATCAACACCATAAGAGTAGCAGTCATCATTATATGTAGAAATCAGGGGTTTTAAACTTCACCCTTGATCAAAAGAACCATCAGGAGGGGCATCCCATGCCCCTGAACCACCACTAGGGGCTTAACCCCTGATGAAACAAACCATGGGCATACCATGCCCCTGAACCACCACCAGGGGTTTTCACCCCTGATCAAAAGAACCTACTAAAGTTCACCATCTAGTTGTCCATCAGTAGTACTTACAAACTTGCATATGCATCGAAATGAACGGCGCCGCCGGCTAGTCGTGGTCTGGGCAGGTGTACTGTCTGGCGCTGGAGGAGCATGCCTTGTAGATCGTCATCTTGATGACGAAGGGCTTCATCTTGAACTCGACGACGTCGTTGCGCTCTAGGTCGTACTTGTATACCTGCTCCGGCCATGTTCTGCCTGAAGGTGACCTGGCCACCTGCACCCACTCGGCGCACCAGCGGCAGGCCGTGACATGCACGACACGTGGCAACGGTTGCTTGATCCAGGTAAAATGGATCGTATGGGAACCTAGAGGGGGTGAATAGGTGCCACTTCAAATTTTAGTTCTTTTTAAATTTTAGGCTTGACACAAATTAAATTCTCTAGATATGCAATTACGAAAATTTCCATATATGCAAACCTAACTACTAAGCGTGTAAAGAGGAGCGAGGAAACCGTAGTGGAGCAAGCGGAGACATGGAATTTTTTTTACTGTAGTTCTTTCCTTGTTAAGGGAAGTACATCGCGTTGGAGGGGCGGGCGGTTCTAAGACCACCACGCCACAATAGGCCTCACCCTATTCTTCGATGGATCTCGCCACCAAAGGCCTGATCCACCTTTCCACTATTGGTACCCTTCGAGGCGGGAACCGGTGCCTTTACAATGCTAGAAAGGGCACACATCCATAACTAAATTGGAGGATCCCGTGATGACAAGCTGCCACAAGAACAAGGATTATCAAATAACCAAAACAAGGATATAGATATTTGCAAGAAATACTAGATCGAGAATCCTCCAAGTGAATGGAGGGGAAGTGAAGCGCTTGATTGTTGTTGATGAATATCAAGGCCTCCTCCTTTTATTCCCCAAAGATCGAAGGCTTTGGGTGGGTGAAGGTGGAGATCTCTTGTTGGAGCTTGAAGAACAGGTCTGGACTTTTTCGAAAAATCAAGAGTTCTGGCAGGAGGGGTGAAGGGGATTAAATACCCCTACCAAAACTGGCCGTTGGAGACATTTGGGGCAGATTATAGGGCCCCCACTAGGGGTGGATTATCCGCCCTGGGACAAAATTCTGCCCCCATACAGTGTGTCGTGCCAAGTTCTCCTTCTCAAAAAATCCTTGAGGGGCGGATTATCCGCCCCCAAGGGGCGGATTATCCGATCCGGGCAAAAACTCCGGCCCTGGCCGGACAATACAGGGGATTCTCCGCCCCCCATACAGTATGACACGCCTTGGCCCTCCTTGGTGAAATCCTAGGGGGCGGATTATCCGGCCTAGCCAAACAATCCGGGGGAAAATCTGCCCCATGCAGTGTGATGCGCCTTGCCTGCGCTTGGACTTGGGGCAGGGCCAGATTATTCGGTCCTTGGCAAGGGCGGATAATCCGCCTCCAAGAACATTCGTTTTGCTCCTTTTGAATAGCTAAGACCTGCATCACTTCAAAACACATTAAATAATCCTTGGCATTGTTATCTAACACACAAAACACTAGAGTTCATGAAATGCTCTTTCAATCTCCCCCTTTTTGGTGTTAGATGACAATGCTAGGATTTGCAATAAAGCCCTACTATCACATCATTCCAAGAGTGAAATAGGCTCCCCTTAAGTGTGTGCATATAGATAATTTGCATTGGAATACAAATGCTCACACGAAGGTACAAGCCCTTTTCATTGGATAAAAGGCTACAAGAACATGATGAGCAGCAGAATATCATACCACTGGGAGATGAACTAGCCAATATGGTAAGCAATAAGATTAGGCCGTGAGACATCCCACCACTTCACCAATATGATCCATTCATAGATATAATTTCAGAAATCCATAAGACCATAGATAGCATCCACACAGATAAAAATCCACACAAGTACCACACAACATAGTCTCACACAAAAAAATGAACACAGATAGAGTTCAACGCTAAATGGGCACAAGCAACGCGATAGGAAAACGATAAAATACAAGTGCTTGCGCCCGACCCATGCAAATCCATCGAGACCTAAATAGAACCACTTCTCCCCCTTTGGCATCGAAACGCCAAAAAGGAAAAAGAGCGATGATAACGCCCCAAGAGATCACTCCTCGTAGTCCTCCTCGTCATTGTCATCATCCCCGTCCCCTTCCTCTTCTTCATCATCATACTCGTCATCATCATCAGCTGGAGGAGTAGGCTCCCTTGTCGGTGCAGGAAACAGGTGATGCTCAAGCTCTCTATAGTTGATACCAGAAGTGTTCCACTAAGCATACGGAGTTGGAGCAATAGGAGCTGGAGGGAGGCCTGACGCCCTTGACACGTGATGAAGGATCAACTACTGGGTGTGGTCCATCTCATGGCGCTGCCTGTAAGCCTCATACTGGTCCTTATGAGTATCAACCCCCATGCACAAGATGTTCCATTGGAACCAGTTCAGCTGGTTGACCTCATGGGACATAGAAGGCACGGGGGCCTACGTCCACTAGCCTGAGCATCACGCATGAAGGATTCTGGGGCTGAGTAAGGATGGGAGGTCTACTGAGACTTGTTGTAAATTTTCTTGGTCCTGTGAACACCATCCAAATTACCATCGAACTCCTCATGGGGAAGCATATACTTGATGAGCCTCGTGATATATGGAGCAAAAGGTATAGAGAGCCTGTTGAACATTGCATCTGTCATCTCATGGTAGATGAAATCCATGATGTCCAGCTTGTACCCTACAGCTGCATCAGCATTGGTAGCACATTCATGAGAAAAAGCGAGCAGCGGCACAAGGTGACCACGAATCTTGTCATTGTTTCCCACACTCGGAGCTATGATGTCCCGGAACAGACCAACAAGAGCTGCATACAACGGTGAGAGTCCAGAGAAAGTACCAACCACCCCATTGGGAGCTAGGCATGGAGCGAGAGCAATATCCTTGCTAAGCTTGATCGGAGAGATAATGCGATGGTCAGAAGGAGTGTCACGACCATGGAAAGAGTAACCAAGGACATGACCAAAGGTGTGGAAATCAGATTGAATCATAGTGATCCATGTCATCCACTTCATAGTGTGGATCTCATCTTCGCAGATCACAAGTGTAGAAAAGAATTGCTTCACCACAGACGAGTCATAGCTGTACTGCAAAGTCATGAGATGGTGCATCCCCATTCTTCTAGCCACAACCAAAGCCTCACTAAGTCTTGGCTTGGATTGTGCCTCAGTCAAATCCAGACGGTGCATGGGGCGAATCTTGAGAGATACCTAAATGTCATCATGAATATACCTGAAGTGCGAACACCAAAATAGATTGTCCTCCTACGGCTCATCACTATCAGCCTCATCATACAAGTCACGGTGGCGTATGGAAGAGTACTAAGGATATCCATATTCTTGTAATTGACACGGGCATGCTTGCCCTTGCCCTTCCTTTGAGTGGTTCTCTTTAAAGTCCTAGCTCGTTCAGCCATTTTCTCAGCCTCTCTTTGCTGCATCCTGCGTTCAACCTCGTCCACAAGCACACCTTCTTTGTTGGGCCTGAAGTAACAGGCACAGGGATGACGCTTGTAGGTATTGGGAGCACTCGAATCACCTGTGAAGTGAAAAGATAGGTAGCACAGGGATAAGCACACACACAAGTGGTGGAGATATGCCCTAGAGGCAATAATTAAAGTAGTTATTATTATATCTTTGTGTTTATGATAAATGTTTACATTCATGTTATCATTGTATTAACCGGAAACATTAATACTTGTGTGATTTGTAAACTTGTTAGAGTCCCTAGTAAAGCCTCTTTATAATACTAGCTTGTTGGTTGATAGATGATCATGGTTTCCTGATCATGAACATTGAGATGTTGTTAACAACAAGATCATATCATTAGGAGAATGGTGTGATGGACATACTCCTATAGATAAGTGTAGCATAAAGATCGAGTCATTTCAATAGTTCAATTCCTATAAGCTTTCAAATACATAGTAACCTAATTCCTACGACCATGAGATCATGCTAATCACCATCACCGGAAGGATGCATTGATGACATCAAACACCACTTCGTAACTGGGTGGTTATAAATGTGGCATTGAGTGTTGGAAAGTATGTGTTGAGGCACATGGATTAAGAGTGGGATTTGTCCATCCATATGACAGATAGATATACTCTGGGCCCTCTCGGTGGAATGTCATCCAATTAGCTTGCAAGCATGTGAATGGCTCACAAGGGATCACATATCATAGGAACGAGTAAAGAGTACTTATCGGTAACGAGGTTGAACTAGGTATGCAAAGATACCGACGATCAAACCTCGGATAAGTAAAATATCGCGAGACAAAGGGAAATTGGTATCATATGTAAATGGTTCATTCGATCGCAAAGTCATCGTAGAAATATGTTGGAGCCATATGAATTTCCAGATTCCTCTATTGGTTATTGATCAGAGAAGAGTCTTGGTCTTGTCTGTATAATTCACGAACCGTAGGGAGACACACTTAAGGATTCAATGTTGTTTAGTAGATATGGAATGTGAGTACGAAGACCAAATGTTGTTCGGAGTCTTGGATGGTATCTGGGATATCACGAGGAGATCTGGAATGGTCTGAAGAATAAGATTCATATAAGGAAAGTGCAATTTTGGAGTTCGGAAATGATTCCGGTGTTTTCACCGAAATGATCTAGAAGGTTCACCGAACCAGAAGGGGAAGGATACATGAATGAGTCATGACAAAGTGGAATGGTTGCACCATGTCCTAGGTCAAAGGACTATGCAAATAAAAGAGAGAAATCAAACTCCAAAATTGAAAGTCAAAAGGCAAGTTTGAAAAGTCAAACTAGGACAATGTATCCTGGTGGAGGGAGGAGAGGAGGAGAGGAAACCTCCACTCCCTCAACCACGTGCCAAGGAGGAGAGGAGGGAGGATTCGACCTTCCCTCCCTAGTTTCCCCTTCCTCTCATAAATAGAGGGGAGGGGCTACCCCTCCAACATAACACCACCACAACCCTACCCCAAGACGACGCCGCCGCTAGCCGCCGTTGCCGCCCAAGCCGCCGCCGGCCACGCCTCCTCCTCTCCGGCCTCTAAACATTAGAACGCTGGGAACCCCTCTACTCCATCCTACCTGCTCCGGCTTAAGGCGAAGCCCTGCAGGATCTTCCCTCTAACTCCGACACCACGTCGTCGTGCTGCCGGAATCGCGAGGAGAGACCTATAACCTCCGCTGCCTGCTGGAACAAGGGAGAGGAAGGTCTTCATCGAGTATCGAACGTGTGACCGATTGCGGGAGCGCTGTTGGAACACGGCGCCGAAAGGATCATCTACGCGATCTTGAGAACGGCAAGTGAATGACTACATCACCCACGAGAATATTCTCTCGTTAACCGCTTTGGAATCTTCGAGGGTGAGTACTCTAATCGACTCATTGCTACAATCTAGTAGATAGATCATGGCTTGTGTGTGTTCACGCGGTAGATTTTTTTGTTTTTCATGCTACGAACCCCTATAGTGGTATCTGAGCCATGTCTATATGTAGATTTGTTGCACGAGTAGAACACAATGGTCATTGTGGGCGGTGGTGCTTTTATTGTCAATTGCTTCTTGTGTACTTTGCATCTTGCGGTATGGTGGGATGAAGCGGCTCGGGCTAACCTTACATGACATCGTTCATGAGACTTGCTCCACTGAAAGAACATGTGGGCCCCCATGTGTGGTTTTGGTAATTAATGACAATATTTATGGACTAATGTGTGTATTAAGTTGTACTTGTAGGAATTGTCCATTGGCATTGCTTGGAGCATGTGTTGGCTTCAAGATAGATGAAACGACAAGAAGATGTGTTGTGCAAGCTCAAAATGCGCCATCTATAGAATATCTCATGTTTGATGCTTGCCATCCTCGGTGATCATGGATCGATGATGAGGAATTAAGAAAGGCGTTCCATATTGAGAAGGGCAAGATCGTCTACATCGAGCTCAAGTAGAATGCTCAAGGCAAAAGTATAATATTGATAGGTTTTCCCTTTTGTCGGTCTCATGTTGTTAGTGGGAGACCGGGTTTAGGATAGATAGTCGTACTATCAAGAGGGTCTCTCGTATGAGTAACTAGATCATATCATCCGGAGAGAGCTCAAACCTTTGCATACTTGCATCATCGTATTTGGTTGCTATTTGGTCTTATCCATGTGAGGATATTGAGATGGTGTTAATCTCCATAACAAGCTCTTGTTCATCAATATCGGATCTTCCCTTTATATCTTATTGCGAGTTTGTTCTTGGAGGTTTTCTGGATTCTCACCAAGTGAGGTATCACACTATAAAATACATGAAGTATTCTCACTTGGTGGTATCCAATATATGGTAGCTCATGTCGTCCTCCTTCTAACACAATTGGAATCGGGTCAATCAGAGCTACCAGTCAAAACTTATTGTCTTTTGAATATTGGCTTTTATTTGGTTTAAATCAGAAAAAGAAAAGGCATTTTATTTTTCTGGGCCGATCGGTACTACCGCAACCTAGTACCGGTCGAGCCTGAGGCGCGCAGCCAGCCCATTGCCTCCCCCGGTAGTTGCTTCCGGCCCTATCGGCCTGGCCCGGTAGTACCGCCCGGGTGGGCCGGTACTACCGGCCAGCCCGTCCGGCTCACCCAGCCTGGCAGGCCGCTCCGTCGCTCCTCCCGCTTGGGCCAGCTCCCTCCCACACGCCCTGCTGCACTCCGTCTGGCTCGCGCCTTGCTCCCGCATCGCCCGTGCTACCTCGCTCGCTCGCGTGCTGCTCCTCCCGCTACATGTGCTGGGCCCGCTCCCGCGCGTGCTGCCCCGCTGGGCCCAGTCGGTCGCCGTTGCGCGCGCCTCGCCCGTATCGTTCGCTCGCGCGCGCATCGCACGACACTGCCTCGCTGGGTCCCGCCCACGTTGACTTGCGAGCTGCCGCGTGCTGCCTTGCCGCTCGCTCGCGCGCCGCCCTCGCTCCGTTCATGATCAAGATCTAATCTATTTGTAATCATGCATGTTGTGTTTGCAGGGATCCGATGGATATTGAGATTACTATGTCAGATTGATTAATGGTTTTGTCTATTTGATTCTATCATGTATGTGTTGTTTGTGATCTTGCATGCTCTCCGTTGTTAGTAGCTACCTTGGCCAAGTAGTTGCTAGTGACTCCAAGAGGGGATATTTATGCTCGATAGTGGGTTCATGCCTCTAGTTTCCAAGGGAAGTGGCAGAAATCTCTTCGGTTGTAGATGTGTTGTTGCCACTAGGGAGAAAACAACGGCCTCTTGTTCATGGAACAAGTGGATTGTTTACCTTACACACTTTGCTTAAAGCAGTTGTCTGTTGCTTGCAACTTAATACTGGAGGGGGTTCGAATGATAACCTGAAGATGGACTTCTAGTCATAGATGCGGTTGGATGGCGGTCTATGTATATTGTTGTATTGCCCAATGGAATCTCATAGGATCTTTTTATCTAGTATTGCATTGTTATGCCTTGCTCAGTTCCTGTCAATTGCCCCGCTGTAATTTGTTTACCCTTCATGCCATGTTGTTTATCTAAGGAGAGCACCTCTAGTGAACTATGGACCCCGGTCCAATCTTTACCATTGATACATCTTCAACTATTACCTGTTTACTTGCTGCAAACAATCATCACCTTCCACGCCATACATTTAATCCTTTGTTACAGCAAACCGGGAGCTTGACAACCTTGCTGATTCGTTGGGGCAAAGTCTTGAGTTTGTGTTGTGCAGGTTTCCACATTGCTTGCAACACCTTTGAGACGTTTCCTTCCTCCTACTGGTTCGATAACCTTGGTTTCTTACTGAGGGAAAACTTGCTGCTGCGCTGCTTCACACCTTGCTCTTGGGGTTTCCCAACGAAGAGCTTCACAACACCATCACAAACCATCAACAAATTCCACACCATATGTTTAATCCTTTGTTACGGCAAACCGGTGAGCTTGACAACCTCACTGATTCGTTGGGGCAAAGTCTTGAGTTTGTGTTGTGCAGGTTTCCACGTTGCTTGCAACACCTTTGAGACGTTTCCTTCCTCCTTCTGGTTCGATAACCTCGGTCTCTACTGAGGGAAACTTGATGTTGTGCTCATCACACCTTTTTCTTGGGGTTTCCAACGAAGCGTCCCATGTCAACACTATGTGACACATCAAGGTTTGAGAACTTTGACCCACATGATATTGTCCGTGAACTCAAAATGATATTTGGGGCTCACGCGGCAATTGAGAGTTATGAAGCTTCTGAAAAGTTCTTTAACTGCAAGATGGAAGAGGATAGCTCCGTCAGTGAGCATGTGCTTAAGATGTATGGGCATGCTAATAAGCTCCAGATCTTGGGCATAATAATTCTTAATGTGTTGGGGGTTCATCGTGTCCTCCAATCACTACCACCAAGTTACAAGAACTTTGTGATGAACTACAACATGCAGCGCATGGATAAGGCATTGCCATAACTCTTCTCTATGTTGAAGTCTGCAGAAGTGGAGATCAAGAAAGCGCACCAAGTGTTGATGGTCAATATGACCACCAATTTCAAGAAGCAAGGCAAGCCTACGAAAAAGGGAAACTTCAAGAAGGGCGGCAAGAAAGCTACCGCGCCGACGAAGAAGACCAAAGCTGGGCCTAAGCCTGATACTGAGTGCTTTTACTGCAAGGGAGAAGGTCACTAGAAGTGGAATTGCCCCAAGTACTTGGCGGATCTAAAGAATGGCAACATCAAGAAGAAAGGTATATCCGATATACATGTTATTGATGTGTATATTTCTAGTAATCATAGTAGTGCCTGGGTATTTGATATTGGTTCGATTGCTCATATTTGTAACTCGAAACAGGTCCTACAGAATAAACGGAGACTAGCAAAAGACGAGGTGAGGATGCGCGTTGGAAACAGATCAAAGGTTGATGTGGTCACCGTCAGCATGCTCCCTCTTCATCTACCATCGGGATTAGTTTTATACTTAAATAATTGTTATTTGGTTCCTGCGTTGAGCATGAACATTATATCAAGATCTTATTTATTACGAGAAGGTTACTTTTTTAAGTCTGAGAATAATGGTTGTTCAATTTATATGAGTAACATCTTTATGGTCATGCACCTTTGATAGATGGTCTATTCTTATTGAATATCGATAGTAGTGATACACATGTTCATAATATAGAATCTAAACATTTGAAATTGAGAAATAATTCTACATACGTGTGGCACTGTCGTCTTGGTCACATTGGAGTGAAGCATATGAAGAAACTCCATTCTGATGGACTTCTTGAATCACTTGATTTCGAATCACTTGAAAGATGCGAATCATGTATGATGGGAAAAATGACTAAGACTCCATTTTCTGGTATGATGGAGCAAGCTACGGACTTATTGCCAATCATACATACCGAAGTGTGTGGCCCGATGAGTGTGGCATCGCGCGGTGATTATCATTATGTTCTTAATTTCATAGATGACATGAGTAGATATGGGTATATCTATTTCATGAAACATAAGTCTGAAACTTTTGAGAAGTTTAAGGAATTTCAAAGTGAACTGTAGAATTAACGTAACAAGAAGATTAAGTTTCTACGATCTGATCGTGGAGGTGAATATCTAAGTTACGAGTTTGGCGAGCATTTAAAGAAATGCGGAATACTTTCACAATTGACACCGCCGGGAACACCACAACGTAATGGTGTGTCCAAACGTCGTAATAAAACTCTCTTAGATATGGTTCATTATATGATGTCACTTACAGATTTACCTTTGTTGTTTTGGGGTGATGCATTAGAAACAACCGCATTCACTTTAAATAGGGCACCATCTAAATCCATTGAAACGACACCGTATGAATTATGGTTTGCGCAGAAACCTAAATTGTCGTTTCTTAAAGTTTGGGGTTGCGAAGCTTATGTAAAGAAGTTACATACCGACAAGCTTGAACCCAAAGCGGAAAAATGCGTCTTCATAGGATACCCGAAGTAAACTATTGGGTATACCTTCTATCATAGATCCGAAGGCAAAATCTTCGTTGCCAAGAATGGATCCTTTCAAGAGAAGGAGTTTCTCTCGAAATAAGTGACTAGAAGGAAAGTAGAAATCGACGAGGTTGTCAAACCTTATCTCAGATTTGAGTGTAGCGTAGCACTGGAAGAAGTTCCTTTGGTGCCTACACTAATAGGAGAGGAAGCTAATGATAAAGATCATGAAACTTCGGTCGAAGTTACTATGGAACCTCGCAGGTCAACGAGAACTCGTACCACTCCTCATTGGTATGATCCCGTTATGAGTGTCATGTTGGTGGACAACATCGACGACCCTGCGACATATGAGGAAGCAATGATGAGCCTTGATTCCAATAAATGGCAAAAGCCATAAAATGCGAGATTGTATCCATGTACGAAAACCAAGTATGGACTTTGGTTGACTTACCGGATGGCCGGAAGGCTGTCGAGAACAAATGGATTTTTAAGAAGAAAACAGATGCTGATGGTATTATAACCGTCTATAAAGCTCGACTTATCACGAAAGGGTTTCGACAAATTCAAGGAGTTGAGTACGATGAGACTTTCTCACCGGTAGAGAAGCTAAAGTCTGTGAGGATTTTGTTAGCAATAACTGCATATTATGATTATGAGATACGGCGGATGGATGTCAAAACAACGTTCCTCAATGGAGACATTGATGAAGATTTGTATATGGTACAACCCAAAGGTTTTGTTGATCCTAAAGATGCTAACAAGGTATGCAAACTTCAACGGTCCATTTATGGATTGAAGCAAGCATCCCGAAGTTGGAATCAACATTTTGATAAGGTGATCAAAAGTTCTGGTTTTATATAAACTTATGGAGAAGCTTGTATTTACAAGAAAGTGAGTGGGAGCTCTGTAGCATTCCTAGTACTATATGTGGACGACATATTGTTGATTGGGAATGATATAGACCTTCTTAAAAGTGTCAGAGATTATTTGAATAATAGTTTTTCAATGAAGGATCTTGGTGAAGATGCTTACATATTAGGCATAAAGATTTATAGAGATAGATCGAGATGCCTAATATCGTTGTCACAAAGTACATATTTGGACAAAGTTCTAAAGAGTTTTGGAATGGAAGATAGCAAGAAAGGGTTCTTACCCATGTTTCCCAATACGACCTTGACTAAAACTCAAAGTCCTGCTATAGCAGAAGATAGAGAAACGATGGGTAAAACTCCCTATGCCTCATCCATAGGATCTATCATGCATGCCATGCTATGTACTAGTCCCGACATTTCGTATGCTGTTAGTTTGACTAGCAGATATCAAACTGATCCAGAACATCCTTAAGTACTTGAGAAGAACTAAGGATATGGTTCTTTCTTATGGAGGTGATGAACAACTCGTTGTTAATGGTTACACCGATGCTAGTTGGAACACAGATCTGGATGATTCTAAATCTCAATCTGGATACGTGTTTACTTTGAATGGTGCAGTTGTGAGCTAGAGGAGTGCAAAGCAAAGCATTGTGGCGAGATCTTCAACTGAATCGGAATACATAGCTGCTTCAGAGGCTTCATAAGAGGCAATATGGATGAAGGAGTTCATTGCGGAGCTCGGTGTGGTTCCCAGTGCGCTGGACCCAATGTCTATCTATTGTGATAACATGGGCGCCATAGCCAATGCACAAGAACCAAGGTCACACAAGAAGCTGAAGCATATCAAGCTGCGTTTTCACGCTATTTGAGAGCATGTCCAAGATGGTGACATAAATATTTGCAAAGTACACACATATCTGAATGTGGCGGATCCATTGACTAAACCTCTCCCGAGGGCAAAACATGACCAGCACCAAACCGCCATGGGTGTTCGGTATATTACCATGTAATCTAGATTAGTTGACTCTAGTGCATGTGGGATACTGTTGGAGATATTCCCTAAAGGCAATAATAAAAGTGGTTATTATTATATCTTCTGTTTATGATAAATGTTTACATTCATGCTATAATTGTATTAATCGGACACATTAATACTTGTGTGATTTGTAAACTTGTTAGAGTCCCTAGTAAAGCATCCTTATAATACTAGCTTCTTGGTTGATAGATGATCATGGTTTCCTCATCATAAACATTGAGATGTTGTTAACAACAAGATCATATCATTAGGAGAATGGTGTGATGGAATACTCCTATAGATAAGCGTAGCATAAAGATCAAGTCATTTCAATAGTTCAATTGCTATAAACTTTTAGATACAAAGTAACCTAATTCCTACGACCATGAGATCATGCTAATCACCATCACCAGAAGGATGCTTTGATGACAAAAAACACCACTTCATAACTGGGTGGTTATAAAGGTGGCACTGAGTGTTCGGAAGTATGTGTTGAGGCACATGGATCAAGAGTGGGATTTGTCCATCCATATGACTGATAGATATACTCTGGGCCCTCTCGATGGAATGTCATCCAATTAGCTTGCAAGCATGTGACTGGCTCACAAGGGATCACATATCACAGGAATGAGTAAAGAGTAATTATGAGGTTAAACTAGGTATGCAAAGATACCGACAATCAACCTTGGATAAGTAAAATATCGCGAGACAAAGGGAAATTGGTATCGTTTGTAAATGGTTCATTCGATCACAAAGTAATCGTATAAATATGTGGGAGCCGTATGAATTTCCAGATTCCTATATTGGTTATTGATCAGAGAAGAGTCTCGGTCATGTCTGCATAATTCACGAACCATAGGGAGACACACTTAAGGATCCGATGTTGTTTAGTAGGTATGGAATGTGAGTAAGAAGACCGAATGTTGTTCGGAGTCTCGGATGGGATCCGGGATATCACGAGGAGATCCAAAATGGTCTGGAGAATAAGATTCATATAAGGAAAGTGCAATTCCAGAGTTCAGGAATGATTCCGGTGTTTTCACCAGAATGATCTAGAAGGCTCTAGAAGGTTCACCGAACCGGAAGGGGAAGGGTACATGAATGAGTCATTACAAAGTGGAATGGTTGCATCATGTCCTAGGTTAAAGGACTATGCAAATAAAAGAGAGAAATCAAACTCTAAAATTGAAAGTCAAAAGGCAAGTTTGAAAAGTCAAACTAGGACAATGTATCCTGGTGGATGGAGGAGAGGAAACCTCCTCTCCCTCCACCACGCGCCAAGGAGGATAGGGAGTTGGGGGAGTATTCAACTTCCCCTCCCTAGCTGCCCCTCCCTCTCATAAATAGAGGGGAGGGGGCTGCCCCTCCAACACAACACCACCACAACCCCACCCCAAGCCGCCTCCCAGCGCCGCCGCCAGTCACGCCTCCTCCTCTCAGGCCTCTAAACCCTAGAACACCGGGCAAATCCTCTACTCCATCCTACCCGCTCTGGCTTAAGGTGAAGCCCTGCGGGATCTTCCCTATAACTATGACACCATGTCATCGTGCTGCCGGAAGCGCGAGGAGAGAGCTACAACCTCCGCTGCCTGCTGGAACAAGGGAGAGGAAGGTCTTCATCGAGTATCGAACGTGTGATCGACTGCGGTAGCACTACCGGAACGCGGCGCCGGAAGGATCGTCTACGCGATCTTGAGATCGACAAGTGAATGACTACATCACCCACGAGAACCTGCTCTCGTTAACCGCTTTGGAATCTTCGAGGGTGAGTACTCTAATTGACTCGTTGCTACAATCTAGTAGATAGATCTTGGCTTGTGTGTGTTCATGCAGTAGAAATGTTTTGTTTTCCATGCTATGAACCCCTACAACAAGTCCAGGAGGAATGTTTGAGACAGTAGTAAAACAATCCATGGTCCAAACACACATGATACTAGAAGCTGTGAAAAAGGTGAAAAGGGGTGAGCCTCCGAGGCCAGATAATCCGGCCCTGCCAGGAGCGGATAATCCAGCCCTGGCGATTTTTGTCAGATCTTCCATAGATTCAAGGTACCGACGTAGATCAGGCACTAGGGTTGCTAAACTATGGTTCTTATCATGCAATGGAGTCAAAGAATATACTCTAAACCGAGTTTTCACCAAGAACAACATCTTCCATACAAAAGAGATGAATGGAGGAGTTACCCTCACTCATTGGAGGAAGAGCTTGGAGGAGAGGGTACCTGGAGGCGCTCGGAAGAAGATCCGTGGAAGGCTGATACGTCCAAAGCGTATCTACTTTCCTGAATACTTTTGCTATTGTTTCTCCTCTAGTTTGTGTTTGGATGCAACTAACACGGACTGACGCTGTTTTTAGTAGAATTGCTTTGGTGTCTAGTTTTTGTGCAGAAAATCAACTTTCAGGAAAAATACCAGAAAATATTGCAAAACTCCTATTTTACCAGAAGACTCACGGATCCAGGATTTCATCTTTGGATGTACAGATTTTAACTAACACAAAACATAAAAGTCAAGTGGTAACATAGGTAAAAGTATAATTTCGGGCAACGACGGTGCTTGTGCTCTGTTTCCATCTTGAAGACGTCGCTATTGGAGATGTTGGACTTTTGGTGTTGTTCAAGTGGAGTTAGTATCGCTGCTACTAAGGATCTTATTGCTAGAGCGGGGCTTTTCTTTTTTGTAATTCTTTTTTTTTATTGTGTGCATCTGTAATACCAATAGGGTAATGCGTTGTTGCAGAGGCTGGGTGTAATTGGTATCATCTAATATATGGTCATTTCCAAAAAAAACATATTGTAGGACAATATATTAGGATTTTTTTTGAGAAAAAATCCTAAAAGGTGACAAAGATTATAAAAAATAAGAAAAAATAGAGTTCTATTGATGCTATCCTATTCAGTGTGGTTTTGTCAGTCCAATGCTTGGATCATCTTTTCCTTGAATGGAAAAATGTGATGACTGAGCCTATAACGATTTTTTATTTTGAACGGATAAGGAATAAAAATCACAAGATCATCACACAAATTTGTTAATGGTACAAATGTTTTTTGAAAAATATATACAAAGGCTACTTCCTAATGGGCCGTTTGCAACTTAGGCTGCACTTTTGTCGTTCAGAAATAAGCGTCGCAGATTTATTTAGATACACGTGTAGCTGCACACTAAAACATGGCTAAATACATACGTATCTAGATAAATATACGACACTTATTTCCAAGCGGCGAGAACAGTAAACTATAGGATTTTTACTTAGTTTGTGGTTGGGGAAATACTATATATGTTAGAGAAAATATGCTACTAGTGTTGTATATATCCACTGTACAACTATATAAGAACTTTTTTCTAAAAAATTGGGTGTACATTTGTATACCCTTGCCCCATGCAGGATCTATCGGTGTGTGTGTGGGGGTGAGTGGGGGTGTTGGGGGGATGAACCCAGGTAGGGTCAAGATAGTGGAAAGAAGGAAGGAACCTTTCTTACCATATGTCGGGTTATAAGTTGATTCGGCCGAGTTATGCAAAGGTCGGTCGAATAAGGCATGGCTTAGCCAGAGTCGAGCGATTAATACCTTGCTCGGCCGACATATGAGCTAAGTCGACCGAATAAGGTTGATCAGCTCATACGCAGGTAAGGGTCGAGCCGAGTTATGCGAGGCAAGGCCGAGTAACGGGAAGCTTGCAGAAGAAGGAGACGGATCCCAGAGTCAAACCCTAGCTATTAAACTAGGAGGAATCTGCATAGAGCCAAGCACTAGAGACAAAGAGCAGAGCCACAGAGGGGCAGGCATGCGTCACGGAGGTGACAGTGGGCAAGCCCGAGGCTCACATGTGGGGGTTCTGGGTCTTTGCCATCGATAGAAGGGGGACACGGAAAGAGGTCCGCCGAGTTACCACTTTGGGACAAGCATATTCCAAGAATATGCTTGTCCACGTCAGCCCTAGAAGGAACCAAGGGACCCCTTTATAAGGAGGGGCACGGCTTCCTGGAGAAGGGATCGATTCATTTGACACTAGAAGGCTCGCGTTGTAGTCTTCTTCCTCCTCTCTCTGATACAGCTCAACAAGCACTTGTAACTTGATTGAGGAGAAATAAATATCTATATTCTAGCTAGTTGTGTGTAGAAATCAGTACATATTCCCTCCCCGGATCCCACTAGCATCCATTGGCCCCATACTTTAGCCTACCCATGGCATCTCCCGTGCCACCACCACGATAGTTGGCGCCCACCGTGGGGCCAGCAGCGGTGCTAGCTGGAGTCAAGATCCGGACGGGGAACTTCATCGACACCGGCGAGCGGGTGGTTTCTGGGCTAGTACAGAGATTTGACATTTGGGACTACGTCAGTGACAACGCTGGCAGTTTCAGGAGGAAGGCACCCCGCGCAACGGCGTCTTCATCAACATGGGCGCTCACAAGATCTATGTCGGCATCGACACCTCTTGCGTCTATCCGCGCCGAGTCATCGTCGCAGGAGATCCTCCCCTTAGTGCTGCCAGCGGTCAGCGTGGCGCTCGCTCCGCAGGCAGCATTGAGGTGATGATGACAGCTCTTGCACCAGCGGCAGGGGCAGGGGTCGAGCCAAGTAAAGACCCGGCGACAGGAGGACAGGTTGCGGTGAAGCAAGAAACTCCAAGGCCAACAGCAGCAGATCCTCCGGTAACCAGGACAGCCGAGGTGCAAGAGGTAACTCCAAAAGCAACAAGGGTAAGGTGGCCACCTCTGGAGAGGCTAGAGAATATCCTGCAGGCAGCCATAGATAACTTAACTACACCTGTAGCGCCGATAGCTGATCTGGCAAACGCACATGCAGAGTTAGAAGAAACTAGATTAAAAATGTTAGAGGAGGCAAAAAAAGTGTCGGCCTTGCAGGAGTACTTTAACAGGACTTTGCGAGAATATGCCAGGGCAAACAAGCTAGATACAGCCCCTGGCCGAGTAGATGATCTGAGATTAAGAGGAAAGAACCTCATGAATGATATCAACAAAGAGCATGAGGCTCAACCAGATGATTTGGTTGATCCAGGATTGCCGAGGTATAGTACCCCAGCAAAGAACCTCAGGGCAGCAAATGCGGCAACCCTGGAATTGGAAGGACTAACCGGGGAAGCCCGATAAAAGCAGCAAGAAAGGGTAAACGAGCTGGTACGCATCGCAAACCAGCAGAATGAGGAGATGCTTAGGGCTAACCCGACAAAGTGGAGAGCTTCCCGCATGGTTCATTCGGCAGGAGCTGCCCCCGCATTATCAGCGGTGGCGGCATCCTCACCCGGAAACAATGCACGGAAAGACAAGGCAGTAACTTCGGAAAAGAGAAACAAGCAGATTGTCCCATATGACCCGACAGTGGCCGGGAAGATCAATGAAAATAGGGGCAATGGAAGTCGAGGTAACAGTGGTGATAGAAACCCCGGCCACGTGAACATAGAGCATGGGAATCTCGGAAGGGGAAACCCCGAGAACAATAACCCAGCGGGAGGAAGGAGGTACCTTCCGCAAGATCATCAGCCGAGGCACGAACCTCGGTAAGAGCGAGAAGCAAGACAAGCTCCGCATAATCAAGCTAATGACAGATATAATGATGGTTACTCGGAGATGGAAAATGCTGAGAATGGTGGGCAAAACCGTTATGGAATGCAAGAAAGGATTATCTATAGAAACTTGCTATCAACAGACGCAAGATTGAAGTTGGACAGGCTTTATCGCTCCGACCTGTTGGAAGAACAGGGTCCGCCTGGACCGGCGTGTTTTGGACCTCGGATTATGGGCGAACCGCCCGTACCAAACTTTCAGTTAGTGAGAGGCACGAAAACATACAATGGAAGTACACACCCACAAGATTGGTTGATTGATTATGCCACGACAGTAAAAATAGCTGGAGGAAATTTGAGATGGGCAGTAAGATACGTGCCCTAGATGCTGGAAGGACCAGCCAGAGTTTGGCTAAATAACTTCCAGCAGGCAGTATCAACTACTGGTTGAATTTTGAGAAAATGTTCGTCAGTAACTTCACAAGTACATATAAGAGGCCAAATAGGCCACAACAGCTGGCAATGTGCAAGCAGAAACCGAATGAAACTGATAGAGAGTTCTTAACTCGGTGGTGTAACCTCAGAAATTCATGTGAAAGAGTTTTAGAATCTCAAGCAATAGCTTGGTTCGCTCAAGGATGCAAATATGCAAGTGTGCTGTGGTAGAGGCTGCAGAGAGATATGCCGACCACATTGGCAGAAACCATCAGAATAGCAGATTCATATGCATTGGGTGATCCAACTCAACCCGATATTATGTCGGCAGAACATCGTGAACAGCAAGATCATTACGCCTGGGATGGAGCCGGATCATCACGGCGCAATGAATACCGAAGCATAAGAAGAGATGAGAGGCCGGATTATAGGTACAATTCAAACCAAGTTGCAGCAGTCATACAGGACCAGCCGGGTCATGAAAGTAATCAACGTTAGAAGAATGGTCCTTAGCACTGGACACCGAGAAACGACGGGAAGAAACAATGGACCCCAGAACAGAAAAAGCAATGACAAGAGAGGCCAAAGTACACATTTGAATCAATGCTGGATCAGCCGTGTAAATTTCACACGCCTAACCCGGCCAAGCCAGCTAACCATACCACCCGCCAGTGCGCTTGGATGAAGAACGCAATGGGAAACCCGACAGCCATACAAGCACCACAACATCAAACGCATCACCAACAACAGCCACAACTGACAGGGGGGAATGCGCAACAACTCATGTTTCCTCCACCACCTCTGAGGTATGAGAATCAGGATCGAAGGGATACTGTTCATCAAGTGGTAAATCAGAATCAAGATGGAAGGGGGAACCTCGGAAATAATGGACGCAATGATTACAGGGAACATCACCAATCATACTGTGTGTTCACAACAGAACAACAAGATAGACAGAGCGTACAACGCTAACATATGGAAGTGAATGCAGTTATGCCGGTAGTTCCGAGATACATACCATGGGCGAACCAGGAGATAACATGGAGCATAAGGGATCATCCGAAGATAATGCCGAACCCAGGATCACATGCTTTAGTGTTGGATCCGACGTTTGTCGGGCCTAGCATCAATATGAAATTCTCAAAAGTACTGATAGATATGGGAGCAGCATCAATATCATGTACAAATACACAATGCACAAACTCGGAATAACTCTGAATATGATGCAGCCAACAAGGACAACGTTCCATGGTATAGTGCCGGGACTCTCATGCGAACCCATTGGGAAGGTCCGAATAGATGTATTATTCGGCACAAGAGAGAATTGTAGAGCTGAGAATCTGGAGTTTGAGGTGGTGGATCTAGAAAGTTGCTATCATGATTTACTCGGACGACCGGCATTGGATAATTTTATGAGTAGCTGTCACATCAATTACTTGAAAATGAAGATGCCAGGACCTTAGGGGGTGATAACAGTAGCTAGGGATTATAGGAAATCAATGGAATGTGCTTCAGCCGGATCAAACCTGGTCGAGTCTTTGGTAATCGCAAGAGAGAAAAGAATAATTCAGGAAGTGGCAGCTTTAGCTCAGTCGGCGTAGCTTAACATGCCAGAATTTGCCAACCCGCACGGGAGTGTGTCATTCTAGCTGACTAAGGAAACAAAAAAGATCCAGATAGATGATCAATTCCTAGAGCACACCATCACTATTGGTGCCGGCTTAAATGACAAATAGGAAAGCGAGCTCACCAACTTTCTCCGTGAGAATCGGGATATCTTTGCATGGTCAACACATGATCTGCAAGGAGTACCGAGGGAGTTGGCTGAGTACTCTTTGCACGTAAGGCCAGGAGCAAGGCTGGTGAAGCAACCTCTCCGCCGCTTCGCTGAAGACAGGAGAAAGATAATAGGGGATGAGATAGCTCGGCTCCTTGCGGCCGGGTTTATCATGGAAGTACTTCATCCAGATTGGTTATCGAACCCGGTGTTGGTAGAAAATAAAAAGGATGACCCAAATGTAGCTATCGTTTGGCGAATGTGCATCGATTACACGAATCTTAACAAGGCGTGTCTCAAAGATCCTTTTCCTTTACCTAGGATAGACCAAGTCATTGATTCAACCGAAGGTTGTGAGCTGTTATCATTTGTAGACGCGTACTCTGGTTTCCACCAGATACCATTAAATCCGGCTGATCAAATAAAGACTGCGTTTATCACCCCGTATGGGGCTTATTGCTATCGCACCATGCCATTCAGCCTGTGTAATGCAGGATCCACGTACCAAAGGTGCATGCAAAAATGTCTGCATGTCCAGATCGGAAAAAATGTGCAAGTGTAAGTTGATGATGTGGTTATAAAAACCAAAGAGAGCAACACGCTCCTAGAAGATATTAGACAGACATTCGTGAACTTAAGAATGTCCGAATGAAGCTTAACCCTGAAAAATGTACGTTTGGTGTACCGGCCGGAAAATTACTCGGTTTCCTTGTGTCCAGCCGAGGTATAGAGGCAAATCCGACTAAGATCCGTGCATTCGAAAGAATGGAACTGCCAAAATGCATAAATGATGTACAAAAATTTACAGGGTGTCTTGCATCCCTGAGTCGGTTCGTGAGTCGGCTAGGTGAAAAAGCATTGCCTTTGTATCAGTTAATGAAAAAATCCGACAAGTTCACATGGACACCTCAGGCCAATAGTGCTTTTCATGAGTTAAAAAAGATGCTGGCTACGGCGCCTATCTTGGCTTCCCCATTATCAAAAGAGCCTATGCTACTCTAAGTGGCAGCAACAAACAGGGTAGTAAGTGCAGTAGTTGTCGTGGAACGAAACGAAGAAGGTAAGTCAGTGCAAAGACCGGTATATTATCTAAGTGAGGTATTATCGGCCTCCAAGCAGAACTACCCACACTACCAGAAAATGGCTTACGGAGTGTACATGTCGGCAAAGAAGCTCAAACATTATTTTTAAGAACACCCAATAAAGGTGATCTGTGAGGCACCGATAGCCGAGATACTAAGCAACAAAGATGCAAGTTTCTGAATAGAAAAATGGGCAATTGAGTTGTCACCTTATGCTCCGCAATTTCACAGGCGAGATGCAATTAAATCTTAGGCAATGGTCGACTTTTTCGTAGACTGGGCCGAGGTGCAGTACGAACCCCCATTGCCAGATCCGAATTATTGGACATTGCACTTTGACGGGTTCAAATTAAGAAATGGGCTAGGAGCAGGGATAGTGTTAACCTCTCCAAAAAAGGATCAGCTGAAATATGTGTTGCAGATACATTTTGCTGCATCGAACAATGTAGCCGAGTATGAGGCGCTTGTCCATGGCCTAAAAATGGCAAAAGAGATCGGCATACGTCGGATTCTGTGTTACGGGGATTCGGACCTCGTAGTCTAGCAAGTGTCGGGGAATTGGGATGCACTGGATGCAAACATGGCCCTATATAGGTTTCATGTGCAGAAAATCAGTGGTTATTTTGATGGATGTGAATTCCATCACATACCTCAGGCAGAAAATGATGCTGCAGATACGCTGTCAAAGCTCGGATCAACCAGACAGTCAATTCCGCCTGGTATAGCCCTGGAACACCTAAGAAAGCCATCAATTACACCTTCGCCAAAATCCGAGTCAATTCGTATCTCATCAGGTCAGATAGAAGGGTGCGTCCCAATGGAAATTGACAAAGAACATGAACCGAACTACTCAGAGATTGATTTGGTTGACCCACAAATGGATTGGGAAAAGCCGACAGAGGTTATGTCGGCAAAGATGATGGAAATTGACAACACAATTTTCCCAGAAAAAGTTGTGTCGCAATGGGCACAACCCATATTCTCATTCCTCAAAGAATAGATTTTGTCGGATGATGAGGTTATGGCCAGGTAGATAGCGAGAAGAGCAAAAGCTTACACAATCATAAATAATGAGCTTTATAAGAGAAGCATGACAAATGTGCTGCAGCGATGCGTTGACTCGGTAGAGGGACAAGAGACCTCTTGGATATACATCAAGGAGAATGTGGGAACCATGCCTCGTACAGAGCCCTTGTGGCCAAAGCATTCAAGCATGGGTTTTACTGGCCAACTGCGCTGAAGGAAGCAAAGGAAATGGTAACAAATTGTAACGGCTGCCAGAGATACGCCAGCAAAATACATATGCCTTCATCCGAGTTAAAAACAATACCAATCACTTGGCCATTCTCTGTGTGGTGTTTAGATATGGTAGGTCCATTTAAGTCGGCTCGCGGCGGTATGACTCACATTTTATTCATGGTGGAAAAATTCACAAAGTGGATAAAAGTAAAGCCAATAAGAAAATGTGACGGGCCCACAACGGTGAATTTCCTCAAAGATATCATCCTGAGATATGGTTACCCACACAGTATCATCATAGATAATGGCACAAACTTCACTGAAGGAGCTTTTGCTAGATTCTGCCAAGAGAAGCACATAAGACTCGATGTTGATTCGGTGGCTCACCCAGCATCTAATGGACTAGTAGAAAGATCAAATGGACTAGTACTATCCGGAATAAAACCTAGGTTGATAGAACCACTACAAAGGTCGGCAGGATGCTGGATTGAGGAACTCCCAGCAGTGTTGTGGAGCCTCAGGACCACCCCGAATAGATCGACAGGATATACCCCGTTCTTTCTCGTATATGGGGAAGAAGCTGTACTTCCAGCCAACATAATGCATGACTCGCCAAGAGTCACCCAATACACAAGCACCGAAGTAAATGAAATATCACGGCAAGATGATGTGGACTTGCTATAAGAGGCAAGAGAATTGGCACTATCAAGATCAGCTATTTATCAACAAGACCTCAGACGATGCCATAGCAAGAAAGTGAGTCCAAGAGTTTTCAAGGAAGGAGATCTAGTTCTTCGGCTAGTGCAACGCATAGCCGGCATGCATAAACTCTCACCCCCATGGGAAGGCCCATTTATCGTGAGCAAAGCATTACACAACGATGCATACTACCTGATCGACGCTCAAACGCCAGAAAAGAACAAGGCGAATAAGTCCGGAGACGAATCAAAAAGACCATGGAATGTGGCTTTACTTCGTCTGTTTTACACTTAGAGGAAGTGTATTGTATCCAGCAATATTATGTATCAAATTGATGTATCAGACATGAATTAACGAAATTTCAGTAGCTCGAGCACTAACGCGGGGACTACCCCAGGTTATTTATCATTTTTAATTATGTATAAAACTTTGGTAGCTCGAGCAGTGACTCGGGGACTACCCCAGGTTATTTATCATTTTTAATTATGTATGAAACTTCGGTAGCTCGAGCAGTGAATCGGGGACTACCCCATGTTACTTATCATTTTTAATGAAACTTCGGTAGCTCGAGCAATGACTCGGGAACTACCCAATGTTGTTTATCATTTTTAGTTGTGTATGAAACTTCGGTAACTCGACCAGTAACTCGGGGACTACCCCGTACTGTTTGTCGACTTGGTTATGTATGAAACCTCGGTGGCCCAACCAGTGACTCGGGGACTGCCCCGTCTTGTCTATCATCAATCACATGTGTAATATGAATGATCACTTTGGCAACCCGAGCAATAACTCGGGGATTCTCCCATGAATTTGTACTATCATAATCATACGAGTAATAACCTCAGCAGTTCGAGATATAATATGGAAAGTACCCTATTCATATTATCTTACTGATAGATAACTCGAAGAGGTAGTAAGTCTATCGGACTAAATGATTTATGGACATAGTGCTCATAATCCTTAAGACAGAATTGTAAAACCAATTTTGCGACTAAGAATAGATGAAAGACACAAGATGGATGTCGAACGAGAATCGGACATGTGGAAATATGATTCGAACTTATGAAGTTGAAATTTTGCAAACAAAGATCCGGATCACACAAATTCAACTAGAAGAGTAACAACATTACTACAACATATGATGCCAAAGTTCAACGGATCACATAATACCGAAAGAGGAAGATTGTTTTAGGACAGCATACACCCGGCATACCGGTGACTTGAACAAGTAAGAGTTTTTAAGCTCAAGCATCGGCAGTTGCCGAATCACCCGTGGGAGGAACAGTAGCAGCAGTAGGAGTTTCCGATGTTGGTATCTCGGACGCAGCCGAGGCTACCTCGGCCTCGCTAGGAGGAATGACCTTAGGAGCAGGGGCCTCAAAAGTTGCTTGAGCCTCTGCAGAGGTTACTTCGGTGTCCACGGAGGTTGCAGGAACATATTGTGCAGGGATGGTTCGCTGAGAGACCCCACCCTGGGATTGAGAAGCTTCAGTTCCCTTGGAGGAGGATCGAGCCTCGGCATCCTCTCCCGAGCTGTCACTGGACTCGTCAACGTTATCAGAATTTTCATCCGATTCACCTTCACCATCAGAATCTCCGTCAGATCCATCATGATCCACAACCTCAGCTTTATCCTCGGTGTCGTCAGGAAGTAAACTCGGCCCCTCAATTCAGCGATGAACATCAGCATACTCAACAAGCTGGTAAGCACAGGCTTGGCGACGAGCTACATACTACGGGTCTTCAACCCAAGGAGAGCCGATGCGCAAATTCATCAGGGTATCGAGGGAAATATTCTCGTACCAGGACAAAACAGCAGTGAGCGCCATATCATCTCCGGCTCGCCCAGCGAATTCTCTCCAAAGGTTTAATCGAGTCTGGGACTCCATCAGCCTCGCCACAAGCACTTCCACTTCCTTGATTTTTGGCTCATTCGGCCAGAGTACATGGTAGGCACGAATAGCCGCTCGCACTAGATCTTTTTCCATAACTTTCATTGGCTCAATAGTAGCAGCAACGACAACCAAGAAATCCTCAATGGAATATTCCTGATTCGGAATGATGGGAACACCTCGGTGGCCGTGAGCAGCGATCACAGCCTTAGAACTCACAGATTCGGCTTCTGGAAAATGATCTGCAAGAAAGAACAACAAATAATTCAAGAAAAGCAACGAGGAAAGAATAACTCGGTCAGAAACAAGAAGCTTATGATGAATATATCGAAGCATTTTCTAGAGATCCATAGCCCAGTTGGCCCTATTCTTCTTAAAACTAGCCATTTCTTTGCTCATCGTTTGGTTCTTCAGCTCGGCTGCATTGAGGAGTTCCTTGTTCTTCTGGAGCTGAAGGCTCAGTCGGTTCTTCTCCTCGGAAAACTCCTGATCAACCTTTTCTAACTTGGATTTCTGAGAAAGTTTGAGAGATTCAACCTCGGCACGGATCCGCGCTATCTCGTCATCCTTTTCCTTAAGTTGCGCCGAGTGAGTGCCAGCTTGCTCTAAAAAATGCAGCATCATATCAGGCATAGGTATGCATTCTTGATGCGACACTGCAAATGTTTGTAACTCGGCTACACCGAAGCCAGAATACCATCAGATACTCAAGATTTACTTAGAACAAAAAAGGATAAATAAAAGGGCAAAGGGGTAACTAACCTTCAAGGGTAGCGACTTTCTTCGTAAGACCGATATTTAGATTGTTGACATTAACTGCACAACAACACATCAAAAATTAGTACAAATATGGAGTTTTCCCACAAAGATAGAGGGCACTAAATGCCGAGTAATTTACCAGTATTCTTCACAACAGGGACCATTTTGTCGAATTTATCTTGAAG
The DNA here is from genome assembly GCA_916181665.1 of Avena sativa. Classification (NCBI taxonomy): domain Eukaryota; kingdom Viridiplantae; phylum Streptophyta; class Magnoliopsida; order Poales; family Poaceae; genus Avena; species Avena sativa. Next base: position 342,695,102 of record OV702280.1, on the reverse strand, counting down.
CTTCTTATGCGAGAAGAGTAACCTTTGGAATTCAGCCGTTCGTCGATCATGAGCAACCTGAAAATAACAACAAGTTATACAAAGAAAATCACAAAAGATCCGAATCAAGATAAAAGTTGACTCGGATCTAGATGGTTGGATATTTAAAACAAAAGCAGATCCGAATCAAGATAAAACTTGACTCAGATCAAGATGGCTAGATATTTAAAAATAAAGCAGATCCGAATCAAGGAAAAACTTGACTCGGATCTAGATGGCTGGATAATTAAAACAAAAGCAGATCCGAATTAAGATAAAACTTGACTCGGATCTAGATGGCTGGATATCTAAAACTAAAGCAGATCCGAATCAAGATACAACTTGACTCTAATCTAGATGGCTAGATATCTAAAACTAAAGCAGATCTGAATCACAAAGAAACTTGACTTGGCTCTAGGCGGCCAAAGGTATTTTAATATACACAGCAAAAACTATCTATTACACAAGCAAGTTGCTATGTTTGGAACAAGGAAAGCTTCCAAACGAATAACAAGTCATTCGATTGCAAGCTCGGGGACTAGTGCGTATGTAGTATTGTATAAATAAAAAATGAAGTGTAAATTGAGGCGCTTACCTCGTTCATCTTGTCACTTTCGAGGACAATCTTGGCAGCCATGTGCAAATGGCTGCTGATGTCGGATAGCTGGAATGATTGATTACTCAGATTGCCTTCAAGTTGATCAGCAGCGTTCCAATTGTTGGCATACTCTACCAATGATCCGAGGCTATTTCCACTCTTAGTGCGTGTCAACACTTTACCTCTGACCTGTTGCGTGACAGTCGCGGTCACCGGACTCTTGTGAAGCATGAGTCGTGTGTCGGCAACAATGGCAACCGCAGGCTTAGCTGTAGGGGCACCCTTGTGGAGCATATCAGCAACGCTGGGCTTAGAGGAACCTGATTGCTCCTTTTTAGATGGCAAGGGTTTAGCAGCGACAACTTTCTTACTTTTTGCGGGAACTTCAGCAGGAGCAACAACCTCGGAACTGGGAGCAACTTCTTTGGAAGCAGAAGGTGTGATAATCTCCAAAGGGGCCGAGGTAGCGGTAACCTCGGCGGATGTCTGAGCAGAAGATGGAATTGCGGTACATGAAGGATCAGTGGGAACGACCTCGGGAATCTTGGGAGAAACTGCTGAATCAGTTGGGTGATCCGGCATCGGGACATCATCTGTTGGGGATATGCTATATGGGTATCCTTATAGCATGTCTCTTATCCGACTAACCCGGGTGGCCCATAGGTGGCCTATGGCCTGCTGGGCGGCCCAGTTAAGTGGATCTAGAAGGGAGGCCCATGCCGGATAAAGGAAGGCTACGGTGGAGTCACCAGCGTACCCGGAGCCTTGGAGTGCAAGATACACAAGACTAGTAATAGACGGTGTAGGACTCTGTGACCTGTCCGGCTAGGACTTTTCCCTGTAACCCTAGGACCTGGTGACTATATAAGTTGGGCCTATGGGAGCCTTTAGGGCACATCCTAGTATCGATTCATACAACCTCGCACAGCGAACCTATCTCTGTAACTCGGCGTATTTCCCTTATAGTGATTTATAGCAGGAGTAGGATTTCGCCACCGTTGTGGGATCTGAACCTGCGTAAGTTGTGTTACCTCGTACCCATCAACCGTCCGCCTTACCCCACGTCTCTAAACATGCACTGTGAGGACCCCTCCATGGCGTACTCGTCGGCAATACCACGACAGTTGGCGCCCACCATGGGGCAAGAGGCGCTTCAGGCTCTTCAGCAAGCGAGGACCAAGATCTTCACGGGAATCGGAGAAACCATAGCCATCGGTCGCGTTCTCTTCTCCGGCAACGTTCCGATCGTCCGTCCCGACGAGTTCTGGATCCCGACGAAGACGAACCCTACGCGGTGTTCGATCGTTTCTATCGGAGACATCCACCTCTTCATCAGCGAAACCGACTCGGGCACTAGTTCCCTGGGAGTCGGAGGAGCATCAAGACCCGCACGGACCGCCTACGGGTAGGATACGTTCGCGGAAGGATCGATGTCGGATCTCTCTTCGGAGTTTGCCGGCAAAGATCGGAAAGCATCAAGACCCGCACGGACCGCCTACGGGCAGGATAAGTTCGCGGAAGGATCGATGTCGGATCTCTCTTCGGAGTTTGCCGACAAAGATCGGAAAAATTCAAGGCCCACCCAAACCGCCCCTGTGCAGGATATAAAGGTGGAAGATCACTGCAAATCCGTCGGCTTCGTCCGTGCGTCTGGACAACAGAGATCCAAGTTCATCGGCGTGGTTACCATCTTCGATCTGGTGCGCTGCGTTCAGAGAGAGGGCGAAAACCCCCGCGACTACCTGGCCAGGTGGCTCCGTATACGAGCCGACCTGGCCCACTACCCCGATGATAACGCTTTGTATCACTTCGTGGAAGGACTGGACCGCGGCACGCTTCTCCGACATTCTTTAAGACGGCAGCAGGCAACAGGACGCCTTACCCTCGAAGAGATGGTGAGCACCGTCAAAAGCTATGCGGCAGCTGACACGGCAGCCTAGATGGAGCTTGCGCTTAGAGACGGAGAACCTCTGATTCAGCAGCCGCCACCACCGCCTCCCGCCGCCATCGTCGTAGCAGCACCACCACCTCCAGTCATCGTCGAGCCCGTTGCACCTCCACCGCTTGTCATCGAGGAAGTCCTGGCACCCTCCGACTCTGTCATTGATGCGCTTTATGCTGATTTCAGTGCAGATTCAGAGGAGATAGACTTCAGTCCAGAAGAGCTAGACTCTGCTATGCAGGAGATGGAGGAGTACTCGCGCGATGAACAAGCCAACAACGCCGTCGCGTCCCGAGGGGTGTTCGTCACCATTGGGACGGCGATGGAAGAAGATCAACCCGGACGAGCTCCGCCTACAACGCTGGAAAAGGGGAAGGGGCCGCTTATTGCTGCTGGCGATAATCGCACAAAAGTCATGCCTCCTCCGCCTAACCCAATGTAGCAGCCGCAGGAACTCGGCACCGGCCCGAGCAACAACAACACCGCAAACTTGCCGCCTCCAGCATCTACGTCTGCAGCAGCCCAAGTTACTCCAGCTGATAGAGTGATGTACCACAATCTCCTCGTCGAGCCACTGACCGTTGCTCATATCCGGAACATGACCCAGCTTGATGAGAAGCGCTAGCAACTGCTGGAGGAGGCGCAAGCCATCGCGGAGCAAGGCGCTAAACTAGATCGAGATCTGGTCAACGCGCAGAAGTCCATAGAAAAAGCTAGAGCAATGGAGGCCGAGTACAAGACCCTGCTACAGCAGCAGAAGGCTAAGAAAGCTCCGGCTCGCATCATCAACGATCCTGGCATACGGCGCAACCTAGGATGGGCTCCCTCTAAGCCGGCACAGGCCAAGCCATACATTGATAGTGAAGGCAAGCAGGTGATGCCCACCCCACTCCTTAACCTTGCTGTCGCCAAGACCCTTCTAGAGCAGGATAGATCGCCCGAGGCAACGGAGCAGGTCTATGACCTAGTGGACAAGGCGTTGAAGCAACAGGAAAAGGCCACCTCTCAGAGGCTTGAGTCTAACCCAGCGCTCTGCCAGTCTAGCCAGTACAAACCGCCAAGGGACAGATCTCCTCTTGATGTTGGGTCCCAGACAGGTTCATTAGAACGAAGACGGAGGGATGCACGCAATAGGAAGGATGCCATCCCCATATCCTCCGACCACGGAGAAAAGGCCCGACCTCGTGGCCCATCGCCACCGCCCCGATCTCCCCGACATCGCGAAGATTACAAAGCCCACCATCATACAGATATGCCCCCACCAAAGCAGTGTGGCATCGTCATCCGCGACAACGCGGAGCAGACCCGTCATGATGGAGAGCACAACCAAGGACATAAGAGCAGGTCGCGCCATGATCCTCCGCGTCCGACAAGCAACCGTGACAGGCGTGAGGCGTTGCAGGAGGGTAACAGCAAGAAGGCTAACCCACCTCCACCTCCGCCTCCGTCACCACCAAGCAGTCACCATGGCGGAGGAGGCCCGCGTCGTTCACGCAGCCCATCCCCTGTTGACAAGAAGAAGAAGAACCCGGAGCCATACGATGCGCGTTCACGGATCGATAAGATCCACGAGGCCCGGGAAGGACCGTACCTGGGACCACGTTGCTTTGGACCTGCAATACGGTCCGCAACTTACCCCAAAGGTTTCCGGATTGACAAGACCATCAAGCCCTATGACGTCACCGCCAAGCCAGCCACATGGTTGCAATACTACGGCAACGCGGTGGAGATTGCCGGAGGCAACCCCAACGTCGTCGTCAAGTACCTCCCATTAATGTTGGCGGGTACGGCCCGTCAATGGATCGACGACTTGCCGGAGAAATCTATCTACAACTGGCTGGACATGCAAGAAGCGTTCACCAAGAACTTTGAGGGTACATACAAGCGTCCCTGCACTGTGGGCGATCTACAGCGGTGCATGCAAGAGAAAGACGAGACATCTCGCGCCTACCTCTCCCGTAGCTAGACATGAAGAATTCCTGCGCAGGAGTGCACGCTCAGACCGCCATGGCCGCCTTCATCAATGGGTTGGAAAGGGGCACGTTGCTCCGACATAAGCTGAAGCGCTTGCAGGACAATCACCAGCTTGAATTGAACCAGATGATTCAGTTGGCTAGTGAGTTCGCAGCTGCCGACGACGATGCTCGTGGCTCCTAGCCGGCAACAGCCGTTCCAACTCAAGCTCGGAGGAACAGCAGTATAAAGCAGAAGACCGCTCCAGAAGAAAAGCAATCTACCGACATGGTCGCTATGACTTTTGCAGGACGAGGAGAGGGCGGACAACGTGGCCGAGGAAGGGGAGCTGGTCGAGGGCAGCAACGAGGAAGTGAAACCACCTCGGCGCCACTCCGCGTTCCCCAAACCTACGAGGAGTACCGCGATATGCCGTGCCTCGTACACCTCTACGTCAATGGCAAAGCCACCCATACCAATCGACACTGCAAGTTCGTCAACGACCTCAAGGAAGACCCAGAGTCCAGCTACAAGCGAAGTCGGAAGAACAGACCGCGAAGCAAGGGCAAGGGGAAGAAGAAGGAGTAGGAGTCCAAGGATTCAAGTGACATGGACGAGGACTTTGACCCCAAACACGTCGCCAAGAGCGACGACAAGGGCAAGAACCCCTTCGCAAAGAAGCCCCAGTCTACCACACTTTCCTTGGCACCCCCGCCGTCTGACAATAGAAGACCTCTGAGGATCCTGATGGCTACTCTCCCCGCAGTCCCCCAGTACCTGCGCTGGTTGGAGGTTCCAATAACTTGGGACAGGACGGACCACCCAGACCTTATACCCACGGAGAACCTACGCCATGGTCATCAACCCCTTGATTGACGACGTGGAGTTCACCAAGTGTATGGTGGATAGTGGAAGCAGCATCAACATCATGTACTTGGAGACACTGCAAAAGATGAACTTGACGGAGGCAAACCTAAGGCGGACCAACACCATCTTCCACAGCGTAGTTCCTGGTCGGGAGGCTCGGTCCCTTGGGTGCATTACACTTCAGGTTGCCTTTGGCGATGTTAATAATTACCGTCAAGAGCGCATGACCTTCGAGGTGGTCCCCTTCAAGAGCGTGTACCACGTCATATTCGGCCGCGACATATTCCGCACGTACATGGCCAAGCCATGCTTCGTCTACAACAATCTCAAGATACCCGGACCAAACGGTATCATCACCGTATCCGGAAGCTTTACCAAGGCAAGGGACTGCGAAATCAACAAAGCAGCCGTTGCAGAAGCTGTCCTCTACAGTGAAGAATTCAAAGAGATCCAGAGCAAGGTCGATGACTTAGAGATGCCCACGTCAAAGAAGCAGATCTCCGACTCCGCTCCTACGTTCAAGGCCGCCATCGAGACCAAGCCGGTGGAACTTGTGGTAGGCGATGCCTCCAAGGTCACCGCCATTAGGACGAACCTGGATCCCAAATAGGAAAGCGCGCTCGTCGAGTTCCTCCGTGAGAACAGGGACATCTTTGCCTGGCAACATGCCGACATGAAAGGTGTACCTAGGGAACTTGCTGAGCACAGCTTAAAACATTGATCCAAAATCCAAACCAGTGAAACAACCTCTACGACGCTTTGGAGATGAGAAGAGACGCGCCATTGGCAAAGAGATAGCTAGGTTACTTAAGGCTAGATTTATCCGAGAAGTCCTTCACACCCAATGGGTGGCCAATCCTGTACTTGTCCCCAAAAAGAGAACCAATGAATTAAGAATGTGCGTTGATTACACCGGCTTGAACAAAGCATGTCCCAAAGATCCGTTTGCTTTGCCTCGCATTGACCAAGTCATTGACTCGACGGCTGGCTCGGAACTTTTGTGTTTTCTTGATGCATACTCAGGATACCACCAGATCAAGATGAGGAAGTCGGACCAATTGGCCACTTCGTTCACTACCCCATACGACACGTTTTGCTATGTCACGATGCCCTTTGGGCTGAAAAATGCAGGTGCTACCTACCAGCGGACAATGCAACGTTGCCTTCATGACCAAATTCGTCGGGACGTTCACGCCTACGTGTACGATATTACGGTGATGTCCAAAAAGTCAAACGACTTAATCTCCTACTTAAAAGAAACCTTTGATAATCTCCAGAAATACAACATGATGCTTAACCCTAAGAAGTGCGTCTTCGGGGTTCCAGCCGGCAAATTGTTGGGCTTCATTGTTTCCCAACATGGAATCGAAGTCAACCCGGAGAAAATCAAGGCCATCTTGAACATAAACCGTCTGACATGCCTAAAGGACATTCAACGACTAACAGGTTGTGTTGCAGCAGTTAGTCGGTTCGTCAGCCGACTTGGAGAGAAGGCTCTGTCGCTGTACAAGTAGCTAAAGAAGGCGGACAAATTCACGTGGACGAACGAAGCAGATGCAGCATTGAAGCAGCTCAAGGAGATTCTTTCGTCAGCGCCCATCCTTGCAGCACCCGAGCCTGGAGAGCCCTTGTTAATTTACATGGCGGCAACCAACCGGGTTATCAGCATCGTCGTCGTGGTAGAGTGGAAGGAACCAGGCTATGAGCACGGAGTTCAACGACCAGTTTACTATGTGAGCGAGGTCTTGACGGAGTCTAATCAGCGTCACCCGCACTACCAAAAGATAACTTATGGAGTATTCCTTGCTTCTCGGAAGCCGAGGCATTACTTTCAGGAGCACCCAATCACAGTGGTGAGCAAGACTCCACTGTCCGCCATCATCAATAACAGCGACGCTACTGGAAGGGTCGCGAAGTGGGGCATTGAACTTGCCGCCTTCGAGATCACCTACAAGAGACGCGACGCTATCAAGTCACAAGCCTTGGCAGATTTTGTTGCAGATTGGACGGAGATGCCAGACGCTACTCCGTTGCCAGAACCAGAGTACTGGGTGATGCACTTTGACGGATCAAAGCTGCTCAACGGCTCGGGGGCTGGTGTATTGCTACAGTCACCAACAGGAGACAAGCTACACTACGTTCTGCAGATCCACTTCGAGGCTACAAACAACATGGCGGAGTATGAAGCACTCATTCACGGACTACATGTAGCCAAGGATATTGGCATCAAGCGCATAGTTTGCTGTGGAGATTCCGACTTGGTTGCCCAGCAGGTGGCTGGCACCTGGAACGCGCGGAAGCCTATGATGGCGGCATATCGAGACGAAGTGGACGAGATAGCCAAGAGCTTCTTGGGCTACGAAGTTAAGTATGTGCCTAGGGAACAAAACGAGGCGGCTGATCTGCTGTCTAATCTAGGATCAGGGCACAAGCGAATCCCGCCAGGAGTTTTCCTAGAGCACCTGCGCACATCATCCGTGAAGGGAGCAGACATCGATAACCCGGATAGAGCTGACTCTTTCATCAACATGGTGACTAATGTCCCTCCGGCTTGGACAAAACCATTCATGGAATATCTCGAACACGGAACTTTGCCCGACAACGAAGTCGAAAGACGGCAAATAGTACGACGAGCAAAGGGTTATACCATAATCAATGGGCAACTCTACAAAAGGAGCACTACTGGTGTATACCTAAAGTGTGTTTCCCAGTTAGAAGGTATGGAAATCCTACGTGAAATCCATCTCGGAGATTGCGGGCACCACGCCGCTCCTCGATCGTTGGTCGCGAAAGACTTCAGGCAAGGATTCTATTGGCTGACCGCGAAGGCGGACACCGACAAGCTGGTTGAGACATGCATGGGATGCCACTATTATGCCCGACAACCACATGTCCCTGTTGAAGAACCGCGAACAATACCAATAACCTGGACGTTTGCAGTCTGGGGGCTAGACATGGTGGGACCGTTGCAGATGGCACCTTGTGGGTTTACGCATCTGCTTGTAGCAGTTGACAAATTCACTAAATGGATAGAAGCTAAACCCATTAGAAATCTTGATAGGGAAACTGCCCTCAGGTTCGCCCGAGACCTAGTGGTGAGATTTGGTCTCCCACATAGCATTATCACTGACAACGACAACAATTTATCGCTCAGAGAAGTGGAGGCATATTGCTGGAAGAAAGGCATCCGACTTGACCTTGCATCTGTGGCACACCCACAATCCAACGGTCAGGTCGAGCGAGCCAATGGATTAATTCTACAGGGAATCAAGCCACGTCTCGAGGCACCGCTACATAGAGCAACTGGAGCCTGGGCGGAAGAATTGCCATCTGTGCTGTGGAGTTTACGAACTACACCCAACAGATCTACCGGCTACACTCCTTACTTCATGGTATATGGAGAAGAAGCCATCCTGCCCTCCGACATCCTCCACGATGCACCAAGAGTTGCCGCTTACGACGAGGATGACGCTGAAGAATCCAGACGCCTGGATGTGGACCTTCTCGAGGAGGAGCGCATTTTGGCATGCCAAAGATCCACCATCTACCAGCAGAAGCTACGCAGCTACCATAGCCGTCGTGTTCGGCATCGCTCGTTTAAAGAGGGGGATTTGGTGCTCCGACTTAAGCAGAAGAAGTCACACAAATTATACCCGCCATGGGAAGGACCGTTCATCATAAGCAAGGCGCTGCTTAATGGGTCTTACTACCTTGTTGACAATCGTGAACTAAAGGATAGACCCAACGAGGATCATAAGCGTAAGCGACGTGACCCGGATGATGACTACCCGGAGCTTGATCGGCCATGGAACATAGCACAGCTACGTCCTTTTTACACTTAGCATTTTTTTATCTAATTGTGTATCTCTTATATGATCAATGAAATAAAGCTCTTTGGTTAACTCATATTTCTGAGTCTTTTACCTCCTTTAGTGTTCATTTTTGGATCATGTAAAACCTTTATGCACAAGTTTTGCGTTTGCACTTGTGAAAATTCCGCCTACGGGCGTTAGCTTAACTTTTCTGGTCTACACGTTCTTTGTCATTTTTATGTGGATTATGTTGGAGATATGCCCAAGAGGCAATAATAAAGTGGTTATTATCATATCTTCACACTTATGATAAATGTTTACATACCATGCTATAATTGTATTAACCGGAAACATTAATACTTGTGTGATTTGTAAACTAAAATAAGAGTCCCTAGTAAAGCCTCTTGTTAAACTAGCTTGTTGGTTAATATATGATCATGGTTTCCTGATCATGAACATAGAGATGTTATTAACAACATGATCATATCATTAGTAGAATGATGTGATGGACATACTCCTATAGATAAGCGTAGCATAAAGATCAAGTCATTTCAATAGTTCAATTGCTATATGCTTTCTGATACATAGTAACCTAATTCCTTCGACCATGAGATCATGCATATCACCTTTTCCGGATGGATGCTTTGATGTCATCAAACACCACACCGTAACAGGGTGGCTATAAAGGTGGCATTGAGTGTTCAGAAAGTATTGGTTGAAACACATGGATCAAGAGTGGGATTTGTCCATCCATATGACGGATAGATATACTCTGGGCCCTCTCGGTGAAATGTCATCCAATTAGCTTGCAAGCATGTGACTGGCTCACAAGGGATCACATATCACGGGAACGAGAAAAGAGTACTTATCAGTAACGAGGTTGAACTAGGTATGCAGAGATACCGACGATCAAAACCTCGGATAAGTAAACTATCGTGAGACAAAGGGAAATTGGTATCGTATGTAAGTGGTTCATTCGATCGCAAAGTAATCGTAGAAATATGTGGGAGCCATATGAATTTCCAGATTCCTCTATTGGTTATTGATCGGAGAAGTGTCTCGATCATGTCCGCATAATTCACGAACCGTAGGGAGACACACTTAAGGATTCGACGTTGTTTGAGTAGTTATGGTATTATGAGAAAGAGACCGAATGTTGTTCGGAGTCTCGGATGGGATCCGGGATATCACGAGGTGATCCGAAATGGTCCGGAGAATAAGATTCATATAAGGAAAGTCCCGTTTCGGAGTTCGGGAATGATTCCGGTGTTTTCATCGGGAATGTTCTAGAAGGTTCCGGAATGTCCGGCACTCCGGAGGGGAAGGGGTACATGAATGTGTCATTGCATATTGGAATGATTGCATCATGTACTTAGTGTTCTCGCTGTTCCAAATAAAGGATTAAATTGAATCCTTAATTAAAAAGTCAAATAGCAAGTTTGAAAAGTCAAACGGCTAAAACAGGAAAGAGAGGGAAAGAGGAAAGAGGGGGCAAACCGAGTTGGGGAGGAGTTCCCTCCTCCAACCGGCGGCCCACCTCCAAGCCGAGTTGGGGAGGGAATCCTCTCCCTCCCCCTTGGCGCGCCGGCCCCTCCACCTATAAAAGGAGGGGCAGGGCCCCCTCCTCTAGACACACAAGTTCCTATCCTCTAAATCTAAACCCTAGCCACAGCCTCCGGTTTAGAGCCGTTTTGGTTTAGAGCTTCTAATTGCCCTAGCCTTCGGTTTATAGCCTTCTAATTGGTGTGTCTAATCCCTATACCACTAAAGACTCTCTCATACTCCACCATACTCGCTCCGGCTTAAGGCGAAGCCCTGCGGGATCTCCCCTCTACTTCCGGTACCACGCCGTTGTGCTGCCGGAATCGCTAGGAGAGTGCTACAACCTCCGCTGCCTGCTGGAACAAGGGAGAGGAAGGTCTTCGTCGAGTACCGAACGTGTGACCGACTGCGGGAGCGCTGCCGGAACGTGGCGCCGGAAGGATCGTCTACGCGATCTTGAGATCGGAAAGAGTACGACTACATCACCCACGAGAATCTGCTCTCGTTAACCGCTTTGGAATCTTCGAGGGTAAGTTATTCCATCGACTCGTTGCTACAATCTAGTAGATAGATCTTGGCTTGTTTGTTTGTATGCGATAGAAATTTTTGTTTTCCATGCTACGAACCCCTACAGTGGTATCAGAGCCGTGTCTATATGTAGATCTGTTGCACGAGTAGAACACAATGGTCATTGTGGGCGTTGATGCTTTTATTGTCGATTGCTTCTTGTGTACTTTGCATCTTGCGGTATGTTGGGACGAAGCGGCCCGGGCTAACCTTACATGACATCGTTCATGAGACTTGCTCCACGCTCGACATGCAACTTGTATTGCATAAGTGGCTTTGCGGGTGCCTGTTTCTCCTAGCATAGTTAAGATCCAATTTACAACGGGTGATTAACAATACTAGTATCAATGTTGTGGTTCATGTTCGTAAGTTAGAACGACACTTATTAACAGCCCCAAACCACGTAAAACATGCAAAGAAAGTAGAGGCGTCTAACTTTGTTTTGCAGGGGTGTGCAGTGTTGTGATATGGCCATGATTGTGATTATATTTGATGTATGCAATGTTCCTTATTGTAAGTTGGCAACCGGCAGGAGCCATATGGTTGTCTTTAATTTCTGTTAAGACCCGCGTGTCTATTCAAAGTAGTTGTAATAGTTGAAGCCGGTGGACGACAACCATGGAGAGGCGTCATTGACCTTGATGCAATGCCGGTGATGATGAAGATCATGTTCGTGCTGGAAGATGGAGATCGGAAGCACAAAGAAGAAAGGCCATATCATATCACATATTATGAATTGCATGTGATGTTAATCCTTTATGCATCTTGTATTGCTTAGTAGACGACGGTAGCATTATAAGATGATCCCTCATGCACATGAATTTCAAGTCATAAAGTGTTCACCCTTAGTTAGCACCGTTGCTAAAGCTTGTTGTTTCGAAGCACCACGTGATGATCGGGTGTGTTAGATTCTGCAAGTGTATACAACGTGAGCAAGCCAGATTTGCTCATGCGGAAACTAAGGTTTGATCTTGACGAGCCAAGCATGTACAGACATGGTCTCGGAACACGGAATACCGAAAGGTAGGGCATGAATCATATAGTAGATATGATGAACATGTCGATTGTTCGCCATTGAAACTATATCAACTCTCGTGATGATCGGTTTTGATATGGTGGATTTGGTTCGTGTGATCACTAAAACAATGTGAGGGATATTGTTTTGAGTGGGAGTTCACCAAGATTAATTTAATTATTAATTAGAACTTAATTTATCATAAACTAAATCAAAGTGAATTTGCATAGTTGTTGTAGTCATTGGCATCCGTTTACCACCTTGCGCTTAGTTATAATTGAGATGATAGAACTATAGAATTCTGGTTAGTTACTTTACGAACTGGTATCGTATTGTTTTGAAGTGTTAATCTAAAGTTTAAAAGTCCTATTGCAAACTTTCAGTAAGTTCCGATTACTCCATGAAGTTTAATAATTAGTATTAAATCAAGAGTAACAATTCCAAGTGTTAGTATATAAGTATCATGTTTGTCTCCATGATTCTTGATATTCAAAGGATTCTCTTAATATCAAGGTTATCTAGGATCTGAAACAGTTGTTTCAGAAACCATGATGTGTGGAAGATATTGTGATATCTGAAACGAAGTTTTGGTTACAACATGATAGAGTATAATATGGCAAAGTTCATGTTCTCATATTTTGATGAGAATTTGCAAAAGGTTGGAGACACTTGTTGTCCTAATCCTCCAAAAGGTTTTGGATAGCAACATTATACTCATAATTCATCGTTATAAGTTAAAAGTAGCTTGATCATGGACGATTCCATGATAAGGGTGAATATTTGATGTAGGTAAAATGTTTACTACACCAAGAGATTACTAAAGAAAGGAATTTGAAAGAACACCAAACATTTGATGATGGTGATCTACTTCAAAGTGCAAGTCCAAAGACATTGGTATTTAACTATACACGCTTTGGACTATGTGTCATATGTATGACTCCACTATTGATGTTGATAGATTCTTTCAAACAGAAAAGGAAATATTGAAAGAAAATCTCATAAGTATATGGCAGAAAGGAAAAGACTAGAAATGTTCAGCTTAAGTATATAGATGATATACATGTTATGGCTATATTCTTTGCTTATTAAACAATGTGGTTCTCAAGTATTTGATAATGAATTTGTTGGTGTGAATCGTCATACGAAACAACACAATTCATGAACTATAATAGCTTAAGTAACTAGCAAAAGAATATGTGATGATGTTCATCGAGAACAAATAAAGGGTTATTGTGTTGCTCGTTAAACATCAAAGCTTGCCTTCAAAGATTTGTTTTATCAGGTATTATGAGAACAAAAGGGTTGTTCAAATAATTGCCGTAATCCATAAAAGATGGATTCGCAAATCTCGTTGGAGACATCACATCCATAAAACTAGTGCTAAAGATGTCGAAAGACAAATTGATTGAAAGATCACTTAGGAAGTGACATCGCCGTTTAAATTATACTGGAAAGAAAACATGAAGAAACCCCATGTGGATGGAATTTTGGAGTCTTTTGATTTTTGATCAAATGACACTTGTGAAACTTTCCTAGAGATAATTGAAACTTCGTTCATAGGCCAAAAGGGAACGAAAGACTAGCTTATTGGAATTTGTACATATTGTTGTACGAAGTCCATTATGTGTAGTCAAGAGCGATGGATTTTAACTTCATTTGCTTTTTCTGAAATTTTGAGTGAATATATGAATATTTACTTAATAAGGATGAAGTATGAAACATTTGAAAAGTTCAAAGACTTTCAAGATGAAGTGCAAAATCATTGTAACAAGAATATAAACAGTTTATGATAAAGATCATAAAGGAAGATATTTGAGTTACAGAGTTTAGCATAATACCTAAGATTTAAGGAATCGTTCCGTGGATTTGCATTTCCCGAAACACCATAAGGGTATGGAGCGTTCGAGGTATGTAATTAAACCTTGTTTGACATGGTAAGATCAAAGGTATAACATTATATTTTAGAGATTAAAAGCTTTAGAGATTACCATTTTTCCACTGAAAAGAGCTTCATCATAATCCGTTGAAATGACACCATATAAAGTTATGGTTTGGGATAAAACCCAAGTAGTCCTTTCTTAAAACATTGGTATGCTATGCATAAGAAAGATGTGTGCAACCAAAGTCGGATGAACCTGTCTTTGTATAAACTGTTAAGTATTCCTCCATAAACACCGGAGACAAAAGTGTTTGTTGCTTAGAACGTCAAGTTTCTTTGAGAAGGAATTTTTCGTGAAAAGTTAAGTGGGAGGACAATAGAACTTTGATAAGGTTAAAAGAACCTTAGCTATATGTGCAAAGTTGCGCAGCGCCGAAAAGTGTTCCGGAGTTAGCAAACAATGCTCATGGCTCGCGTACTTCAAAGGTTGTGGTCACAGAGATCCAAGTTCCTATTGAAACAAGTAGGATGAACAATCAAATACCAAGATTTGAGAGTTGAATCATTATAATGATCCGACTACGTGCAAAGAAGCGATGATGAGCCCTGACTCCGTCAAATGGCTTGAAGCCATAAAATCCGTGATAGTTCCATACACGAGAAATCAAGTTTTGAACTTGAAGGACCCTCGAGAAAGGTGTAAGACCTTACAGTTGTGTCTGGATCTATAAAGAAATAGACATGGATGTTTTACATCTATGAAATAGTCGACATGTTGGGAAAGAGTTCACAAAATGTTCAAAGGTTGACTATGACAAGATTTGATCTTTCATAGTGATATTTAGTCTAGACGGATTAATGTAGCAACCACTACATATAATTTGTTATATGGTAGTTGAATAAACAAAACAAGTTCTTCTAATAGAATCGTTACCTAGGACATGTGCATAACACGGTCCATAGGGTTTTGTTAATTCAAAGGATGCTAAAAGCATATGCAAACTTCAATGGTTAAAGTGAGCATCGCGGAGTTGGAATCTTCACTGTGATGAAACTGTTAAAGGAGTTTAAAAGTTCATTAGAGACGATGAAGATGCTTACATTTGCAAGAAATTAAGTGGGAGCGCTAAGACATGTTTCTAATACATTATGTGGAATACATATTGTTGATTGGAAATAATGTATCTTTTATTAACACATATTAAGAATTTCATCCCGATGAAAGACTTAGGCAAAACCCAAATATTTGGCATCAATAGACGCTAATATGGTTGTGCCAGAAGTACATAGACAAGATATTGAATGAGTTCAACATAGAAACTACAAGAGAGGTTCTTGTTGCACAGAAAGGATTGAATGAGTTCAATGTTGATGATATATTCAAGTGTATTGACATTTGGTAAAGTGAAACAAATAATCAAGTATAGATTGATACTTGATGTATGAAATCACAAAGAGTATTTATATCAATCATACTGTGATATGTACAAATCCAGATATGTCCTATGCTCTAAATGTTGTGAGCATATACCAGAATGATTCGTAAGATGATCATTGGACAATAGTAAGGATGTTCTTATGATCTTTTGGAAGAACTAAGAGTATAATATTTGTAGAAGTGACAAATAGATGGTTAGTTCATTGTAAAAGTACTACATTGATACTAGCTTTGTCACAAAGTACAAATTAAGTTTATCTCAATCTAAACTAAAGGTGGCACAATATAATGGAAAGTGAGTTCCATAATGGATTTGGATGAGTTCCAAAGTTAAGACATTGTGACAGATACTACAACAAAAGGCTAAGTATATGACTGCTATTTTAGCAGCAAAAGAGGGCATTTGTGTCAAGTAGTTTGTTATCAAACTAGGTGTAGTTCACAGTGGGATAATACTATGAAGATATATTGTGTGACAATATTATCAACATGTTTTAACCCCAAAGAGCTAAAGGTCACACCGAAAGACCAAATTTATACAAAGCCATCTCATTAGAGAATGAGTGATGCGTAGAGACGCAAAGACATGCAATTACACACGGACCTGGAAGTGTCAGATCCGGAGATCAGTTGACCACTAGCAATCGTGTACATACAACACCGGAAAGCCATAGGTGTTGAATACACAAAGGTTTGAAACTAGATTATTGACTCTAGTGCAAGTGGGAGACTGTTGGAGATATGCCCAAGAGGCAATAATAAAGTGGTTATTATCATATCTTCACACTTATGATAAATGTTTACATACCATGCTATAATTGTATTAACCGGAAACATTAATACTTGTGTGATTTGTAAACTAAAATAAGAGTCCCTAGTAAAGCCTCTTGTTAAACTAGCTTGTTGGTTAATATATGATCATGGTTTCCTGATCATGAACATAGAGATGTTATTAACAACAGGATCATATCATTAGGAGAATGATGTGATGGACATACTCCTATAGATAAGCGTAGCATAAAGATCAAGTCATTTCAATAGTTCAATTGCTATATGCTTTCTGATACATAGTAACCTAATTCCTTCGACCATGAGATCATGCATATCACCTTTTCCGGATGGATGCTTTGATGTCATCAAACACCACACCGTAACAGGGTGGCTATAAAGGTGGCATTGAGTGTTCAGAAAGTATTGGTTGAAACACATGGATCAAGAGTGGGATTTGTCCATCCATATGACGGATAGATATACTATGGGCCCTCTCGGTGAAATGTCATCCAATTAGCTTGCAAGCATGTGACTGGCTCACAAGGGATCACATATCATGGGAACGAGAAAAGAGTACTTATCAGTAACGAGGTTGAACTAGGTATGCAGAGATAACGACGATCAAAACCTCGGATAAGTAAACTATCATGAGACAAAGGGAAATTGGTATCGTATGTAAGTGGTTCATACGATCGCAAAGTAATCGTAGAAATATGTGGGAGCCATATGAATTTCCAGATTCCTCTATTGGTTATTGATCGGAGAAGTGTCTCGATCATGTCCGCATAATTCACGAACCGTAGGGAGACACACTTAAGGATTCGACGTTGTTTGAGTAGTTATGGTATTATGAGAAAGAGACCGAATGTTGTTCGGAGTCTCGGATGGGATCCGGGATATCACGAGGTGATCCGGAATGGTCCGGAGAATAAGATTCATATAAGGAAAGTCCCGTTTCGGAGTTCGGGAATGATTCCGGTGTTTTCATCGGGAATGTTCTAGAAGGTTCCGGAATGTCCGGCACTCCGGAGGGGAAGGGGTACATGAATGTGTCATTGCATATTGGAATGATTGCATCATGTACTTAGTGTTCTCGCTGTTCCAAATAAAGGATTAAATTGAATCCTTAATTAAAAAGTCAAATAGCAAGTTTGAAAAGTCAAACGGCTAAAACAGGAAAGAGAGGGAAAGAGGAAAGAGGGGGCAAACCGAGTTGGGGAGGAGTTCCCTCCTCCAACCGGCGGCCCACCTCCAAGCCGAGTTGGGGAGGGACTCCTCTCCCTCCCGCTTGGCGCGCCGCCCCCTCCACCTATAAAAGTGTGGCATCCCGCAAAACCACTACTAGAAAATCGCGTTGTTTTTGTGCATTGCATCATCATGACCGCATGCTCATGTCATCATGCCGCATTGCATTTGAGCATCGTCATCATCTTGCATTTGCTTGCATTAAACTATTTGCAGAAAACCTATTTTGTGTTTTCTAAAACGCCCCGTCTATGTTCCAAACGCAAAACCCGGGTCTCCGGATTATTTTGTTTTGTCCGCTATCGGTTTGCAGAAGCTTTGTTTTAAACAAATAAAATATTAAATTATTTTAGTGGGGGCAGTCGAACGGGCCGATTCGACCCAGTCGACCACCCCCGAAATAAAATCGGTCCACCAAAATCCTAGGCTACCCAACCTACTCTACCCACCCCACCAGCCACATCACCCCCTCCTATCACGGCGCGACATGTCACCCAGGCCCAACCCCCACCCACTCTCCCGCTGCCACCTCACCCCCAAACACCCCCTCTTCCCTCCACCTCACCCGCTCCTGGGTCCCACCCGCGCGGCCCGCAGCCTCCACACCCTCTCCCCACTCCCTCCACTCCGAGCCCACCCCCACCTGTCGCTGTCCCCGGCCCCACGCCCGTCCCCACTTCCCCCGCAGACCCCGCGCCCTCTCTCTCCCTCCCCGCGTCGCTCGCTCCTTCCTCCCCCGACCCGCTCCTCTCCCCATCGCCGCCCAGGAGCTCCGCCGGCCCTGCCCCGAGCCGCGGCCTCCTCTCCCGCCTCAGGTCGGCCTCGCCCCTCCCCTGCATCGCCCTTCCCCGCTCCGGCCTCCCCAACCTCGGCTGCCGCCCGCCTCCGCCAGCGGACGCCGCTCCTCTGCCGTCGCTCCTCCGGCGCCGCGCCCTCCACCGCCGGCCGCCTCGCCTCCTCCGTTCCCCTCCACGCCTCCTCGCCGGTCCACCTTCCTCTCTCCCTGAGCGGCGCCGCCCTCGCCTCCCCGCTCGCCGGACCCCCCGCCTCGCCGTCCGCGCGTCGGCCTCGCCCCGAGCTCAACCTCGCCGGACCCCCCGCCTCGCCGGCCGCCGTTCGACCTCCCCGCGCGGCCTCCCCTTTGCCGCCCTCGCCACCACGACCACCCCGCCGAGCCCCGGCCCCGTCCTCCACCGCCCACGCCCCGTCGTCCGGCCGCCCGCGCTGCCGCCTCGCCGGAGCACGGCCCGGTCCGGCCCGACCGCGTCGCCCCTGGGACCCCTCCTCGCCGCACCCTGCCCCTCTCGCCTTCCCCGAGCCCGGCCGCGTCCCTGCCCGCCCTCGCCGTCGCGGCAAGCCGCCGCGTGCGCCTTCCCTTGCCAGGGAGCCCTCCGCTGTCCGCGAGCTCCGGCCGCCATTTGCTCCATGCGTGCGTCGCCGTGAACATCTGTCCTCGTTCCAGTCGTCTCCTTGCCTTTTGGTGGCTCGGGTCCTGCTACCGTTCGAGTGCATGACGAGTTGGCCCACGCCTCCTGTGTAGTGTGTTTTGCAAGATCCAACTCATGCCGACCTCTGCAAGATCTACATCGACCCGAAATAAACCCGAAGAACCATCGACGCCGCACCCGAGTCCGGTACCGACACCCGAGAACTCCAATAAGCGACGCCAGGCCCTACATCTTGGATCCGCCAGGCGAGACCTCGTAGGACATCGGTCAAGTTCGCCACCGACAAAGGACGGACCGACAAGGTCTTCTACATGGACACCGAGTACCTCTTCCCGGCTCCGAGCAAAGTTCGCCATCGACAATTGAAGCCGGCACCCTTCAAGATCTTCTCCCCGATACGGCAAGCCCTCCATCCCGGTTACGCCAAGTTTGTCTAGAACCCGGACGCCAAGATCGCCACCGGTACTACAAGTACCCCGTCCCGAACGCCATGACCGTCAACATGACCCGAAGACCACGGATGCGCCAAGACCTACCTCAGTTGTCTGAGACCGATCCCGTCGAACCCCGAACCCCAGATCCGGACCCCGAGACCCGATCCCGAACCCCGTCGAACCCTAACCAAGATCGCCGAACCCTAATGTGTGACCCCTTTTCTCGAGCCCTATTTTATAAATGTCATAACAAATTGTTGCATATTGAATTGTCATACTCGCATGCATATTGCCTTGTGGTTTGGGGGCCTTATGCCGATTCACTGCATAATTAAATATGGGGCCCATAAGCGGGAAAATCTAGTCTCATATTGGCCTCATTTAAATTTGTGTAGCGAACCGGTGCTATCTTCTACATTGATAAAACAACATTTAAAATGGCGGGTATCCAAAACAACTAGAACCATATATTTAATTGTCGGGACCCCGGTTCCGCTTAATATGATCTAATTGCATTGCACCTTTGCCATGCCATGCATCATACATGCATCATGCCCGATCTTTTGCCGTAGTATTAAATATTGCATCCGGTGTTTCTTCTAGTGTTTTGCTTCTTCGCGGATAAGGCCGTTGAGTTGATGCGAGTGTCGACCCGATCTTCGGTTGAACCTTCGGCAATGTTTTCAGGCGAGCACCTCCCCCTTTCTATCTATTTTACTTTTATAGTATTTATTCCCTCCTGTTGATCTATTGCTATCTGTGTCGCGATGCTCTCGTTTCCGTACCCGTGAAATCCCTTGCAGCCGTATATTGCCTTGGACACATCCTATTACATGTTGTTTGGTAGATAGCTGGACCTGCGCGTCGTAGTCGCTTGCTCAAGTGCTTTTGCGTGTCGTCAAGAACCACAGATGTTGGAGCCTTGCCGCCTGTTGAATGCTGGAGATGATCATGGCTTTATTTATTATTCACTTTAATTATTGTTTAACAACTAAAATTGAAGTAGGTAAGCAGAGGCACAGGTGGGCAATAGATGTTATTTGATTGTTAACCGTCCACTTGTGTCCCGTAGGACCCCGAGTGCTTGATACCTGTTCCTTGATTTATCGCGCTATCCACATACGGGGAATTATGGGCCCCCCTTAGCCAGAGCTTGATTCAGTCTTATTTCTTGGAGCCACAAACTAGTTTGAGGTTTTATTTACGATCCTGTACTTATGCCATGCTTTACTGCTTTATTTACGATTGTGCGATGGATAGCACACTGTACTGTTTAGGATCGGGACACGTTTTCGCGGTGTCGACAAGCCCAGTTTTGGGTTCCCAGTCGTTCACAGCCGTCCACCCAAACCTCGGGTCCGTCTCGGAGTCAGCTAGCTTCGTTGCGGGTGTACTCCAAGGGGTGGCCCCCTGAAATATTTCTGAATCCTGTGATTGCTTTGTCGTGAAAGCCTCGTTGGGTTTTGTTTTGGTTTTTCCGAGGTTGATCGTGTGTGTGTTGCTATTGGTGCACCCCGGCCGGGTTAAAACTTTCTGAAAGCCGTGTCCGCGGTTATGGACGACTTGGAGCACAGTATCTCGATCATAGACAACTATAACTAAAGTAGTGCTATAAATTTGACTTTATAATGACTAGTAATCAGCTTCACTATAATGGAATGGCTAAATAAAACTGCCAACAATTGCTTGTTTGGGTGTCGCTTGCGACCATTGTACCTGACTAGTAAGTATTGCAACTACAACGGAATGGCTGAATAAAAGTACCAACAACTGCTGGGTTTTGGGATATCTCATGCTAATTGTATCTGACTAGTAAGTGTTGCAACTACAACGGAATGATTAACTAAAACGGCCCACTACTTATTATATCAGGATGATTATCTATACTTGACTAGTAATTGCCGCAACGAGAACTGAATAAATAAAACTGCCAACGGTGTGAGTTCCTCGGTTGACTTCCTCGTTTGGTCTCGAGGGGGAAAAACCAGGATGGGTTTGTTTGGTGTTAGCTTCAGGTTGGATCCGGATAGGTCTTTCTTGCCCCTCTCTGATAGCCGCCAGTTGTATCGAGTATCTATAGGTTGTTTAGCGCATGCTGCCGCTGCCGCTTCAGTCCACCATACCTATGTAGGCGAGGACCGCCGAATTCTAGTCTCGCCGTGTACTGGCCTCAGTACTGACGCTCCTCTTTTTCCTTTGCCCTTTGTCGGCACCCCTTTTGTTTAAGCAGGTTTTGAGATCGACGTCGTTAGCAGGGTTACCCTTCCGGCTTGGCCTGGGCAGGGTTATGGACGCCATTGGTTATTCTTCAGGGCTCTTAGCCCCATTTGCACCTTGTCCGTAGTCGGACGCGCTATCGTTTTCAAGGTGATTTGGATCTTTGTATATTATATCTGTATTCTTGACTCTTCGAGTCGCTGCTGTATATATATCTGTTCTGTGGGTCCCATCGAGGACTGTTGTGTAACGTTACTACTTCGTTTTCCACCCGCACGAAAGTGCCTGGTGGGCACCTTTGAATCGTTTCTATGCGGGTTTGGCGGGAAGCGCTGATCTTGCATAGGGTCGATTCTGAGGGTGTTACAAAAAGGAGGGGCAGGGCCCCCTCCTCTAGACACACAAGTTCCTATCCTCTAAATCTAAACCCTAGCCACAGCCTCCGGTTTAGAGCCGTTTTGGTTTAGAGCTTCTAATTGCCCTAGCCTTCGGTTTAGAGCCTTCTAATTGGTGTGTCTAATCCCTAGACCACTAAAGACTCTCTCATACTCCACCATACTCGCTCCGGCTTAAGGCGAAGCCCTGCGGGATCTCCCCTCTACTTCCGGTACCACGCCGTTGTGCTGCCGAAATCGCGAGGAGAGTGCTACAACCTCCGCTGCCTGCTGGAACAAGGGAGAGGAAGGTCTTCGTCGAGTACCGAACGTGTGACCGACTGCGGGAGCGCTGCCAGAACGTGGCGCCGGAAGGATCGTCTACGCGATCTTGAGATCGGAAAGAGTACGACTACATCACCCACGAGAATCTGCTCTCGTTAACCGCTTTGGAATCTTCGAGGGTAAGTTATTCCATCGACTCGTTGCTACAATCTAGTAGATAGATCTTGGCTTGTTTGTTTGTATGCGATAGAAATTTTTTGTTTTCCATGCTACGAACCCCTACAGATTCTGGAGTAGTGACTTTTGGCACTTATTGTCGACGATTTTGTGCTAAGGTTATTGACGGTGCCATTGGGCATCATCACCTAAGCTCATGGTTCCGACAACGAGTCTTCCGACTCACGAAAAGTCAAGCATAAGAACCAAAGTAATGGATAAGCCCGCACTTGCTTAAAAAATATATACATGCGGGGAACTAAGTTCTTAAGTGGCAGGAAATAACAACCATTGTTTTCCGCCTTAAGTTACATCATCAAGTATTTTCCGTGCATACACCAAAGGCGAAACAAATATTACATAGTGTTTTTCACTCTATGGGCGCAGGAGACTTGGAAGCAGCATCGTTCCCAGCCGGAGAATCACCCTCAACGTCGGCACTATGATGAGACTCAGAAGAATCTTGGTTGACGCTGTTGATGGTGTTCATGGGCACGAAGACATGGATGTCCACCAACTCGGCAACTCTGGTGTCATAACCCGCGAGTGATGACAAGATGGCTTCGTGATCAATCTCTTTGCCGTCATCATCAACGTCGGGGATACCAGAGGTCACCGTGTCGATGTCGGCATCTTCGTAGTGTGCCTTCACCATTGAGAGCGCCATCCTTGCGCCAGCCCGTGCACATGAAGCTTTCCAGCTCGTAACACGCTCGGGGGCTCGGCGCAGAATCTCCGAGTACTTTGTCATGGAGTCTGAGGCCTTGATGTATATCTGGAGGGGCTTGGCAATCTCCTTGGCTTGGGTGATGGCGGTGTTGATGAAGTTGACGGCAAGAACCATGCATTCCTTGTCCGAAGGAGGCGAGCGGGTTAAACCCATAGGAGCTGAAAATTCCGACAATGAGCGCATGAGTTCAATAAACTCTAAGTATCCAGACTACAGAAATACAAGGCGGAGGAAACTTAATGAAGATGCTGGCCTTGGCCTGCCAGAGGGTGTCCGCCAAGGATTCCTTCTCTTATTGGAGGAGCTTAAACGCCTCGTTGTGGCGTTGGTTTTGCTCATCAGCAGCTTGCTTCTGATCTTTTAAGATCGCAAGCTCCTCCTTCAAGCGATTGATTTCCGCGGAGGCGGAATCCTGCAGGGCTTTCATGGAATCCTCGTGCATCTTCAGCATCTCTTCCCTCTCCTTCTTAAGGATTCTGTTCTCGCTGTCCAGCTGCTGGATGTGCTTGGACTGCTCGACAATATCCTTGGCCTTGGCGACATGTTCTGCAGAGTCGGAGAAAACAAAGTACACAGTGAGTACTCGGAGAATGAAGGCATAAAACCAAGACGGAATGCGCAAAAAGGAAAACAGACTCTTGTTTTTGATGATCTGTTCCTTCAAGATGGCAGTTTTACCCTTTTCGGCTTCAAGATCTGCGCGCATCTTCTGGTACTTGTCGTTGGCCATGCCCCTCCGAGCATTCTCGTTCTGTGGAAAAAAGGAAAAAAGTTAAACCGTTGTTTAGTCTACTTGGAGCATCTAGTCGGAATTTTTCCACCTAGACGCTCGGGGGCTACAGCGAGAGTTTTTTAACTTAGCAATATGCTTAGCTTTTCTTTAAGCATCTAGTCGGAGCTACTTCAGTTCTCGATTAGAAGCTTGGGGGCTACAATATAAAGTTTTAACTCGGAAAATGCTTAGCTTTTATTTAAGCATCTAGTCGGAGCTAATTCAGTTACAACTAGAGGCTTGGGGGCTACAGTATTGAAAATTATAAACACTGCGCATGCTACTCTTAAAGCATCTAGTCGGAATAGTTTCTTCCATCTAAATGCTTGGGGGCTACAGTGAGAGTTTTTTCTAACTTAGTCACTCTTAGAGCATATAGATGCAAAACCTATGGTTTTCCGTCTACATCCTCGGGGGCTACAGTGGGATACTCATATGAAATGCAAAAGGTAAAGTAAAACTTACAAGTGCAATAATCTTGAGGTTTGTAGCGCTCTCGGCTAGCAGCTTGCCAAAGTAGATGCTATTTCCTCGCAAGATATCTTCTTGTCGGAGAAGCTCCTCAATACCGCATGTCGGAGACGACGGCACTCCTCCAGGAACCAGAGTTGTGTTACTCGGCGTGAGCGCTGGGTAAACTATCTTCAGGAACTCGAAGGGCTTCTGGGGAGCGGGGGCGCCGCCTTCGGCAGAGGTACCGGCTCCCACTACCGCCTTGCCGCTACCAATGGCATCCTTAGCCGGAGCTTCAACCATTTGTAGAGCAGTGCTCTCCTGCATCGCCTGCTTGCCGACAATAGCGAGTTCGATAGAGGCGCCAGAATCCACTTCCATGACGGAAGGGCCTGGTGCCTCCTTAGCCGGCGAGCTTGTCGGGGCAGACGAAGGCTTGACGGCAGGAGTAGCAGGGGCGATGGTGGGTGAGGCATCGCGATGCAGCATATCCTTGATATTTCTAGAATCCCCCAAAGTTTTGGAGGTATTCTTGAGGCTGGTCGTGGTTTTCTTCCCGAGACGTGCAAAATGCATAAGTACAGGAACAGAACAAAACAGACAGATAGACAATGTCGGAGAATGAGAAGCTTACACTAGGGGGGGGGGTGCTTTGGCAAAAATCCCGGTGGCTTTTCCCTTTTTCGCCTCCAGGGCGGCGATAGTCTTTTTGGAGGCTCCACCATCCGTCTTCTTCTTCTTGCCTCCGTCAGCAGCGTCAGAGGTGGAGCTCTTCCGCTTTCGCGCCAACGGGACATCGTCATCGGACACGACCGTGACTTCCTTCATCTTTGGATCGTAGATTTGGGCAGCCAGGTTGCCCCATCTAGATCGCTAAGCTGTTAAGTAAGAAATCACAGTGTTAGATAAGATGGTGTTGGCAAGACGAAGAAACTGGAGCATGTGTCGTACACAGAAAATAAATATCTACCTTTGGGCACTTGCCATCTACGAACATGTCGTAGGTGATGGTGAAGCCACGCTTCTTATCCTTCACCTTGACGATGTCCTTCAGGCGGAGCTTGACGGAGTCGCTCGAGAAGTTATCCATGGAGATCCGGAGGGTATCCCTTCGATCACTGGTATACTCGTGCAAGAACTTCGCGCGGTGCTGCAGAGGTTGGATTCGCCTGATGAACTAACACATGGCCAGGTCCATGCCGGTCAAACCCGTCTCTACGAACCATTCGATCCGCCTTATTGCGCGAGAAGCGTCGAGGTCGGAGGGAAGGGAGGCATGGGATCTCCATGTGGAAACTTCAGCGGCGGCTCCATCCGTGAAGTCCGGGTACGTTACTTCTCGGCCGGCCAAAGGAATGTCGGGGCCGTAGAAGTACGTCCACTGCCAGTTTTTGCAGGACTCGTGGCCGACGATGTTGGGGAACCGCCGGCTAGGTCGAATCTTGAAGCTTATGGTGCCGTAGTTCCTAAGCTCCTCCTTACTATGTCCGGCTTCACGTTTGACGGTGAAGAAGTACACGAACAAGTCTAACCTAGGCCTAATCCCTAGGTAACCCTCACAAAGTGCCACGAAGTTGCTAAGCACTAAAATGCTATTGGGGGAGAGGTTATGGGGTTGGACCTTGTAGTGGTTCAAGACGGAGAGGAAGAAGTGGGAGATAGGCAGGGAAACGCCGCGTACCAGCTGAGCCTTGAGGTACACCTTTTCTCCGGCTTGGGGAGAAGGTGTCACCTCGCCGGCTGGCGCCGCCCGCCAGGCGAGCCCCTACGTCGCGGGGAGGTAGCCTTCGGCGACCATCTCCTGGATGTCGCGGTCGGTGATGTCCGAGCCGCGCCAGTCACCCTTGTGCGAGTCTGGCTCTTCTTCCAGTGGCTCTACCGCCGCCAGATTATGGTCGCCGCCAGTGGTTTCGATCATCGCCGATGCGGGGATGACCAGGCCCTCTGGGGGCACGACGATGGAGCTCGCCGGCTTCGCCGCGGCTTCGCTCGACGCTGCCATCGATGGGGAGGAGCTGTTGCTGGCCATGGAGTGTTGGAAGGATGCGACTGACGCTGAGGGAGGTTAGGGTTTTCTAGGTTTCTTGCGGAGAGCTCGAGGAGGCGTGCGGCTGGAGGAAGAAGACGATGACGCAAGAGGAATGAGGTAAAAAGTGGAAAGTGTCCCACAGTTACTATTTATCATAATCTGCTTCGAGATTCGTGCAGCAGATCGGACGGTTGCTGCGTAGACGACGTGTTCGTGAACGTGCGCGGTAATTTTGCCACGTCTCCAACCGCCGCCGCCAACGGTTCGTATCGCCCGTGCGAGAAAATCGGATATGATTGCGTTCTCTGCATGTGTGAGTTAAGAGGCGTCGCTGACCTAAGCCTACGTCGTCCTAGATGACACGGGTAGATGAGCCATCGCATCGAAGATTCCGGCATGGACGGATGTAATCCGACTACAGAAGAGTATGATGGAAGATTCAGCATTTCTCCGGCTTACCATTCGAAGACGGAGAAAACCTTGCAGGGTTATTTGGGAGGACTACAAGATATTGCTTGACGATTTGCCGACATCCATCTAGACGGAGCATTCCATGTGAAGAGGCAAGACAGCGCAAGATCTCGGAGTTCTCCCGGGGCTACTGTTGGGGATATGCTATATGGGTATCCTTATAGCATGTCTCTTATCCGACTAACCCGGGTGGCCCATAGTCGGTAGCGTGGCCTATGGCCTGCTGGGCGGCCCAGTTAGGTGGATCCAGAAGGGAGGCCCATGCCGGATAAAGGAAGGCTACGGTGGAGTCACCAGCGTACCCGGAGCCTTGGAGTGCAAGATACACAAGACTAGTAATAGACGGTGTAGGACTCTGTGACCTGTCCGGCTAGGACTTTTCCCTGTAACCCTAGGACCCGGCGACTATATAAGTCGGGCCTATGGGAGCCTTTAGGGCACATCCTAGTATCGATTCATACAACCTCGCACAGCGAACCTATCTCTGTAACTCGGCGTATTACCCTTATAGTGATTTATAGCAGGAGTAGGATTCCGCCACCGTTGTGGGATCTGAGCCTAGGTAAGTTGTGTTACCTCGTACCCGTCAACCGTCCGCCTTACCCCACGTCTCTAAACACGCACTGTGAGGACCCCTCCATGGCGTACTCGTCGGCAATACCACAACATCATCAGAAACAACAGGAGGGGCAATGGGCTCATCACGTCGAGGAGATCCGTTAGTTGGCCCACGAGGAGAATCATCGCGAGGAGGACTAGGGACCCGGACATCTTTCGGAGGCGATGGTGAAGGCGGCCGAGTAACATGAGATGTCATACTCGGACCGCTAGGCTTAGCGGAAAGAGGAGCACTGCAAAGAAGTGAAAGTTAATTCAAAAATAGAAAGAGAGAAACAAGAAATACGAATGAAAATATAAAGGGAAACTTACCCAGTAACTCCAGGCATAGCTTTGCGCCTCGGAATATGATGGGAGGATTTCTTGGTTCGTTTCTTAGGAGCGGTATCCAAAGGATCCCTCGAAGAAGAGCGCTTCTTAGAAGCAGCAGGGGCCTCCGAAGCAAGAGGTTCGACCTCGTGCACCTGGCCAGACGGATTAGCTGGGAAAGAAGGAGCCGGAAATGCGTAAGAGATGGGCACCGCGGCAACTACCTCGAGAATTTGGATGTCGTTCGAATCACCTTCATCAGCACGGGCCGAGGTTTTACTCCGGGGGCGAGCAGGAGCAGCCTACGTCTTAGGAATGAATTCCTCCGGGCCAAGTTCTCCGTCGGGGTATTGCGGTCGGCGGTCCAGGGAAGAGCTAAAGCCTCGGCATCTTCCATGGTCTGCTCTGCAAATCTCTGTGAGAAAAACTAACAAGAGTTAGCGAAACAATGAAGGAAATAAACTCGGATATAACTACTCATGTTAAATTTACCTGAGGAGGAGGATTCTCGCGAGAGAATGGCTTCATTCCCCATGTCCATTCCTCGGGCATCTCAGTCTTGAAGATAGGCTAGACACGTTTATAAATTTTGAAATCATCAAGCTCCACCGTAGAAACTCGGTTGATCCAAAGGACCACTCATATAGCAAAGCTTGTGGGAACAGAGTTGGAAGGGGCAGATTCGGCTGCTAATAAACGCAGTCATCAGATCTTCACCTTGAAGCCCAGCACGAATCAACTCTTTAAGCCGGAGCTCAAATGCCTCGGCAAGAGCATGGGTCTTCTTCGAATTATAGAGCCGGTTCTTCTTTGAAGGAGGACCGATGGAGAAAGCAGGAAGCCGAATCTTATCTTCTGCTCCAGTATTCTTAACATAGAAGAATGATCTGTGCCATTTCTTACAAGATTCTAAATCCGCTACTCGGGGAAACACGGAATTATTCCGAGGTGTAATAGAGGCGGCCCCACACTGGGTTAAAGATTTCTCTGAAGGATGGAGAGATTTATCCGGCACAACATTGACTCGGATTTGGAAGAACTTCGACCAGACATCTACTGAGGGCCAAAGGCCGAAGTATCCTTCAGAAGCAGAGATAAAGGCCGAGAGAGAGGCTACGACATTGGTAGGCAGATGATGCGGCTGAAGACCGAAGTAATCTAGAAAGCCCCTAGCAAAATCGCTAAGAGGGAGACCAAATCCTCTGGCAAAATGTGACATTAAAACTACGTACTCACCCTCGTCGAGCACGGGGGAAGATTCTTTGCCGGGTAAGAGACAGTTTACCTCGGCAGGAATTCAGTGGGTCTTGCGCAGCCACTCAACCTCTCGGCAAGTAATCGTAGAACCTTGCCATGAACCCTGTTCTCGGCCCGCCAGAAGCTCTTCTTCCCCAACGACGGCGCCGCTCTGGGAGCTAGACATCGGCTCTTCGGAGGAATCGACGGAGGAAAAACTGGTGGCGGGGAGAGGCCTAGAAACGCAAGGCCCTGTCGTGACAACGACGAGCGTGGCGGCGAAGCAGAAAAAGAACCGCCGTAGGAAATTGAGGAAGACGAGAAGAGCACCTAGGGAAGGGACCTAGCGGCGGCGGTGCGAAATGCTGCGGAGAAGCACAACGGCAAGGGCTCAAGAACGGGGACGCGGCGACGAGCTCGCAAGAGCAGAAGAGCGACATCGTGGCCATCAAGGAGGAGATGTGGCGGCACAGTCACTGGAGCTCAACAGTTGCGGCGGCGCTGGGAGGAAGACGAAGGGAGTGGGGAGGGAAAAAATGAATTGACCCACCCCCACTCCCCTACTTATAACCGCATAGGGTGAGCAGTAGTGGGATCGTGGGTGTGTCGCGGTAACCGCGTGAACGCGTGTATCACGCGTCCACGAACGAAGAGTGGTGCCACACCAAGGGACACACGGAGTGAGAGGAGATCAGGCTATGTGACCGTTGCGTTTATCGAAGCGTCACTGTGCCGACACGACAGGCGTAGTAATTACTGTAGCGTGTCAGCATACACTGTAGAAGTACAAAAAACGAGACAATAGTAATGATTGGTACATGTAGGAGGAGGCTTACTCAAGAAGCCAAGTGGATACCCGGAAGAAGAGAATGTCTAGGGAAACGGCTCAGACCTTGGTAGGAGAGGATAAACAAAAGAAAGATAGCCGAAGAGGAGCATCGGATAAAAAATACGTCGGACAAGAAATGAGAGAGAATAAATGTCTGGAAACTGATGTGGCCCGGCCGAGCGATTAAGGCATGGCTTAGCTAGAGTCGAGCGATTAATACCTTGCTCGACCGACATATGAGCTAAGTCGGCCGAATAAGGTTGATCAGCTTATACGCAGGTAAGGGTCGAGCCGAGTTACGCGAGGCGAGGCCGAGTAACGGGAAGCTTGCAGAAGAAGGAGACGGATCCCAAAGTCAAACCCTAGCTACTAAACTAGGAGGAATTTGCACAGAGCCAATCACTAGATACAAAGAGCAGAGCCATAGAGGGGCAGACATGCGTCACAGAGGTGACAGTGGGCAAGCCCGAGGCTCACATGTGGGGGTTCTGGGTCTTTGCCATCGATAGAAGGGGGACATGGAAAGAGGTCCGCCGAGTTACCACTTTGGGACAAGCATATTCCAAGAATATTCTTGTCCACGTCAACCCTAGAAGGAACCAAGGGACCCCTTTATAAGGAGGGCACGGCTTCCTGGAGAAGGGATCGATTCATTTGACACTAGAGGGCTCGCGTTGTAGTCTTCTTCATCCTCTCTCTGATACAACTCAAGGAGCACTTGTAACTTGATTGAGGAGAAATAAAGATCTATGTTCTAGATAGTTGTGTGTAGAAATCAGTACATCTTCCCTTCTCATATCCCACTAGTATCCATTGGCCTCATACTTTAGCCTACCCATGGCATCTACCGTGCCACCACCACGATAGTGGGGGCAGTGGCGGAGCTTCGAACAAAAACTTGGGCGGGCCAAGCTAAAGGAGAGAAAAAAATTAAGCTAGTGTGTTATGTATGTTTCTTTTTAAATGAGAGCAAAGTCTTTTCCCAAATCTAAGGAGTTAGAGAAGTTTAGTTACAAGACTTCACGGTGTGACCCATCTGCGACGCCGGCGACGAGATGATGACCCACATCATCGTCGCGTGCCCCTTTGCCCGGCGCTTCTGGTCTACGGTGGGTGGGCGGTTTCCCATAGGATGCGGACGTCCGGCTCCTGCACTCCTACGACAACCCGAAGGCGATCGGCGCCAACACTACTGGCGCCAACACTATGTCCACTTTCCTGATCTTGTGTTGTTGGAATATTTGGAAACATCGGAATTGGGTGGCCTTCCAAAATGATCGCCCAGCCTCCCTCGGTTGCTGGCAATGTGCCGTGAGGATGCGACGCTGTGGCGCGTCTGTGTTCCCTCCCCCTGCAAAGACGAGGTTGATGCTTGGGATGCCTGTTTCAGAAGGCGTGCTTGATAACCTACTCTAGTCTTTCTCTCTTCTCTCAAAACCCCCACCGCTTGATGTGTGCGTCTGTTGTATTCAGACAATCTCTTTTGAGCCTTTTTATGAATGAAAATTCAGGTGGAAAACCTCTCCTTCCGGTGACTATTCAAAAAAAAATCCGTAGCTTGTCTGCAAAGCGCGCATAATCCGCAATTTTGCCATCATCTTTCGGCGCTGAGCTGCACAATTTCGGCTCTTTTCTAGATATCGCCGACCCCTAGTGTTAGATTCCAAAATAGTTTGCAGGGTCCGATGAGAAATTAGTTATACCTATGGGTAATTGTTTTTTAAAAAAATACAAGAATTTAGAAAAGAAATAAAACTACATGTTCTAGTGTGTTGTATTGCTGAAACTGGGAAGAAATTGAAGATGAGTTTCTTGATTGCAAGATGCGCCGCATTCGATACAGGATGTGTTGCTGCCTATTACGCTGGTGCTGCTGCTTGGCTCCTTTCCAAATATTTTTTCTCCGTCTCTAGTCTCGTGAACGTGGTATAGCCAGTTGGGATTGAGCAGTTGGCTATAGCCTAAAGCTGCATCATATATGCATTTTTTTTGCCAAATCCTGGGCGGACCACGGCCCAGTTAGGCCTGTACATAGCTCCACCAGTGTGTGTGGTGTGTGTGTGTGTGTGTGTGTGTGTGTGGTGGTGGTGGTGGGTGGGGGGGGGGGGGGGGTGACAACCTTTTTAGTGTTGTTGCAAAAAAATCCTGATGTCGCGGGTTGATGCTGTGTTTGGTGGCACATTCTGCACAAGTTTCCTAGTGGCTACCCGCTTCAACGACATCACATGCACTAATACTTTCTCAATACCCATTTTCAAGAATTTTCAACATATATATCAACACCTTTTCAAAATTGATATGTTTTATACCTGAATTCGGCATTGGGACTTCATGCGAACGTGAGTGCAGTCTCGATCAACACTAGACAGGATGGACAGTATCACATTTTGACAATAGAAGGAATGAATAGTTCTAGGTACTGCAAAAATACCAATTTCTTTTGATCAGCTCATGCCACAGCAGCTATAGAGCACATTAACAACAACGAGGAACAATTTTACACTGCAAATTTCACTATTTTTCACAGTAGGTTTCACTGTTTTCGATATAAAATTCACAGTTTTCACTAATAGTAATAGTAAATTGCACTTTTCCACCGATTTTTCTCACTATTTTGAACACACACACCCCACCCACCCACCCCCACACGCAAAATGGTTATTTGCATTTATTTTCAGTAATTTCCTAACGCATACCTTTAACTTCTCAAGATAACATTATGGCCATAATTTTCCAACTATTGTTACCCTACGATGTATGTTCCTTTCTATGTTTTTCGACGCTAATTATTCGATCTACCTGTTTGGCCGTTATTTATTAGTGGTAGTTATCCTACGGTAATTTTGATAATAACTCTTCCTATTTTTCAACCATAATTTTACAAGACAACTTCTTGACTTTAATTTCCCGATGATACTTACCCGTTGGTAACTCTTCAACTTCACACAATTGTCCAACAAAATTCGTGAGAGGTAACTTCATTTCTAATTTCCCCTTCTCTATCTTTTGATGATAATTATTCGACCTATTTCACCACACATAATTTCCCACTATAATTCTGACGGTTATGAAGAAACCGTAATATCCAACACTTATTTGCAATATCTATAACATGCGGTCAAATTTGAATGCTTAGTGCATTTCAAACAATCTCCTGAACTATGATCCAAACTTTATGGTTAATGATTTTGGACTTATTCGATTTTCAGCATTGGATATGCCATGTCATTCTATATGGTTGAAAAAAAATCCAATTTGTATTAGGTAGAGTAGTATAAGAAAATATTGGTTAAAACTAAATTACAAGCAATATGATGTTCTATGTATATTTATCTTTGTTGATTTGTTAGATCAATCTTGTTGTTGTCTTCACACCACCCCTATAGCCACACAAGAGGGGGAGGGGCACTGAGATCCATCATTTGTGATCTTACCTGATTCATATATGTTTGAAACCATGATGTTGTGGAAGGGCCATCATCCTAATTTTGGTATGAATACACTATGTTCTTGCAACATAGGTTGATCATATTTTCTGATTCATTAGTAATGTTAAACTACAAAGACATGAAATCAGTTTTTTTTGTTTTGTTATTGCATCACTTCCATTATTTTTTAGTTTTATCTGAATGAGGAAGACCACAAAGGCCTAGAATCTCTGTTAATCAATAGGTGGGTACAATATTACATCGAGGACATTCACATTTCTTGCCCAAAGAAACCTAAAATTTGAAGATAAGGTCTCGAAAAATGCAAAAAGACCCTAGGATTTTTTTTAAAAAGCAGTCAAGTCTTAAGTCTTCTCCACCTAAAATTCCGTTGCACCGCTGGAGATGAACCACTTAGTTGAGTGATGAGGGTCGTTTCGGAGATAAGCTCGAAAAAGGGCCTCCACCATGGAATTTTGGCTCGCTGTAGGATCGTTATCGCGGGCAAAGGTAGCGGTTACCCACCGGCTCCGCTTGGGAACTACATCTATGGTCGCAACTTCCTTTGACCACCACAGTTGCCTCCCAACAGTAGCAGCAGAAGACCCACCTCCCTCCTCTCCCTCGCCACCGAGGCTGGCCGAGAGGAAGGGTGATGACTGATGAGTCTAAAATTGAAGCATATTTAAGTATATAAATTATTACTCGTTACATGCTACATCTATTTAGAATTATGCCTATTATGTATGATTACTAGTTCTCATTCATTTTTACATGGACTTTGCACAATTAGTAGTTTAGTAGGATTTTATTATATTTTCCTTGTCTTTGACTTGTATGTAGGTGGTATGAATAATAATGGATAAAAGGAGCTGAGAGGATGCAATATGGAGGAGATGGAGGCACCAGACTTAGCCATTTGAGGAGAGGAAGAAGTGAATTTTTCCATAAACTCCAAATGAAGATCCAATACAATGGTGTTGTAGTCCTCGTCTATACAAATCCAACGAGCCAGAGAACATCTCAATTGGAGTTCGTATGAAAAAATGGCGACCAAAACACTTTAGAATCCAAAGGATAACGACTACTGGTACGGACAGAGCCCGCCCATACGGTATGGTCGTACGACTTTGTTTCATCAATCAGAACAACATTTGTGAAGGCCCAATAGGCATATTCGGCCACTAACTCCGTCGGTTCACAAAACCGACTTCCAGATGCCTATTTAAAGAGGGGAAACCCTATAAGAAGGGACGAGAGTCCACACATGCTATAAGGCGGATCCCTACCGCTCTACCGTCTCTATATACGCCGCCCACAAGATCTACACCACCATACCACTCCATGGAGAGATGATACTTGCATCTTGAAGGGCTACACATCGATCTTCATCAACAACGTCTCCAACTTCGATCCCCTTTGTTTACTTTATTGTGATCCAATCTATATTGTGGATTTGCACTTGTATTTCATTGTACCTTCATATTTCGTCCATACTATTGCCATGATGTTAATCCCCTTCATGTATGAGTAGTTTCCTTGTTCTTAGGGAGAGGTGGTGAAACCCTAGTATTATTATAAATTGAAACAAAGATGATCTATTACTTATGTCCATGATCTATTGATTGATGATGCGTGTTTGATCTCTCTCTCTCTCTCTTTAGATGATATGTGTAGTCGACCACATATTATTTGCCTTCGGGTCTAAAGAAAAGGGTAAAATTCTTTGGACGTGTTTGGAAGGATGCCCAGAGCTATTGTAACTGGAAGCATCGGCTAGCAACCCTGCACGGTCAAAGGGGGGATAAAGAGAAATTCACTAAGCTAATTACGATATCCACGGGGAGATCATTAATTGCGGTGGTCTGTATGGGTGACTGCTCTCAGATATCGCGGTGGTTATTTAGATATGATCTTATTTCTGGCTCAACAAAGTGACTGCCTACGAGCCTTGTAGTAAACATTTTATTATAGAGCTCTCTTCACACATATCATGATATAATAAATAGGTTATCCTAATCATTCATAATTCACCCATGCTAGTGATGAATCCTACACTCCTTGAGAATCCCTCAATCATATCACACAACACTTCATAGGAACTCTCTTGATTTAGTTTACTTTTGTTATTTACTTTGTTACTTGCTACTTTAAATCTCTCTTATTTACTATTCTTGCAATTTATAGTGTAGACTATTTCCAAACACCGTTTTGGGTGCGAACGTGGCCTCACTGACAACGTGGCTGCATGGTTGTGTTGATTGCCATCCGCAAAGCTTCCAAGGGACAAGCTTTATAAATAATATTTGTTGCTACAAGTACTGCAATAACCTTATTATTGATCGCAGGAAAACCAGGCATCAAAGGGCAGAGGAACTAGGTTGCTGAGAAGGAAGCAACACCACTTTGTGAACTTGGGACTGGCTGTCTGGCACGACTCCGCCCTCTTCTCTCCCTCACCTCCATGGCCAGATAAGAGAAGGAAGAGTAGCAGCCAGAACAGGCCACCATCTGATGCTACGTGCACGCATCAGACCAAGAACACCCTGCCACCTCCATCTCCACGTGCCGCCGAGCCTGACATCTCCGTCCCCTCGTCTCCACGGCCGGCCAAAGGGCGATGAAGAGGTTTAGCGATGACGAGGAAAAGAAAGCAACCACCGGCGGTTTTATTAGAAGGTGCGATGGCCGTCTTCACCGCCCCAACTCCGGCCAGAGGAGCTCGAGCACAGCTAGGACAAACCCTAGTCTCCAGATCTGGCCGCAACGTCCTAGAGCATCAGTACATACGGGCAGAAGATTGATACGTCGGAAACGTATCTATAATTTTTAATGCTTCATGCTTGTTTAGTATCTACTTTGCTTTGCTTTGTCTACACTTTGAGGTGTTTTTATATGTTTTCTGGAACTAACCTATTAACAAGTTACCACAGTGCCAGTTGCCTGTTTTTTTCTGTTTTTGGTTTCAGAAAGGCAGAAAATCAATATTCTCGGAATTGGACGGGAAAAAAAAGCCAAAGTCAATATTTTACCATGGGCAACACGAAGCCATAAAACGAGACGGAGAAGGCTCACCAGGGGGCCACACCCCCTGGCCACGCGGGTGGGCCCACCCTACGCCTGGGGGTGTGCAGTCGCCCTGGTGCCCCCTGGCTCGCCCCTTCGCCTATAAGAAGCCCCCGATGCAGAAACCCTAGGCACCCGATCAAAACTCCACGAAACCGTCTGTAGCAGCCGCCACCATCGTCCCTAGATCGGGGGGGGGGGATCTGAAGTTCTTCCCGGTACCCTGCCGGGGGGGAGATCATCCTGTAGGCCTTCTTCTTCATCATGCCAGCCTCCGGTATGAAGCGTGAGTAGTTCCACCTTGGACTACGGGTCCATGTAGTAGCTAGATGGTTGTATCTCCTCCTTGTGCTTTCATGTATAGATCTTGTAAGCTCCGTTCATGAACAAGATCTAATCTATTTGTAATCATGCATGTTGTGTTTGCGGGAATCCGATGGATATTGAGATTACTATGTCAGATTGATAATGGTTTTGTCTATTTGATTCTATCACGTCTATGTTGTTTGTGATCTTGCATGCTCTCCGTTTTTAGTAGCTATCTTGGCCAAGTAGTTGCTAGTGACTCCAAGAGGGGGTATTTATGCTCGATAGTGGGTTCATGCCTCTAGTTTCCAAGGGAAGTGACAGAAATATCTTCGGTTGTAGATGTACTGTTGCCACTAGGGAGAAAACAACGGTCTCTTGTTCATGGAACAAGTGGATTGTTTACCTTACACACTTTGCTTAAAGCAGTTGTCTGTTGCTTGCAACTTAATACTGGAGGGGGTTCAGATGATAAGCTGAAGGTGGACTTCTAGTCATAGATGCAGTTGGATGGTGGTCTATGTATATTGTTGTATTGCCCAATCGAATCTCATAGGATCTTTTTGTCTAGTATTGCATTGTTATGCCTTGCTCAGTTCCTGTCAATTGCCCTATTGTAATTTGTTTACCCTTCATGCCATGTTGTTTATCTAAGGAGAGTACCTCTAGTGAACTATGGACCACGGTCCAATCTTTACCATTAATACATCTTCCACTGTTACCTGTTTACTTGCTCCAAACCATCATCACCTTTCACACCATACATTTAATCCTTTGTTATAGCAAACCGGTGAGCTTGACAACCTCACTGTTCGTTGGGGCAAAATCTTCAGTCTGTGTTGTGCAGGTTCCACGTTGCTTGCAACACCTTTGAGACGTTTACTTCCTCTTACTGGTTCGATAACCTCGGTTTCTTACTGAGGGAAGACTTGCTGCTGTGCTCTTCACACCTTGCTCTTGGAGTTTCCAATAAAGCGTCCCACGTCAACACTGCGCGCCATCAAAGACCCACTGCTGGCATATAGCCACAACACCTAACCCTAGCTACTCCGACTCCTCTTCGTGTCCAACTCTAACCGGCTATTCCGGCAGAGAGGACCTGAGAGGGGCCCGGTCTCCAACGAGACTCACTCAGGAGCTGAAGACGACGGGAGCAAGAGAGGTGTGGGGTTCAGATCGTGTTCAGTTGCCCTCACTTTCATTATTTAGAGATGCCTATACTGGCCAATGGACACGAGCAGAAGACTTGGGACAGCCTGAGCTTGAGGTCAATAGAAAAACCCATATAGACACTAAAAACATGGAGAGAGAAAGAACTGTAAGAAAAAACGCTACGCGCACAAACATGAGTGAGAAGGGATAAACAACTGAAAGCAAAGTAGGGAAGAAAGGTAAGAAAACGAGAGAAGCTTTTGCATTCGTAGCTATTCCTCTGTTGGCAGTAGCGCCGAATCCACCCGACCCACCATTCCACCAATCCCTCCTCCCCATTTCGCCCTGTTCTCCCCCATCCTCCCGGCGAGCACTGGCGCATCTTCCTCCCCGCGCCTCGCCTCTGCACTCGAATCCGCGGGGGCGCCCCGCGCCGCGGGCCCGATTGCTCCCTCGTCGTGGTGGGCGCCGCTCCGATCCGCCCGATCCGCTCTGCTCCTGAGGCTCCGGCGCGCGGAGGCGAGCGGTGGTGGCGGAGGGGCGGCGATGGACTCCGAGGACGACATGCACGACGCCAACGACTCAGCGGAGGACGACTTTTACAGCGGCGGGGAGGCTGGCCTCGCCGCCAGCGATGACGGCGACGCCGACTACGACTTCGCGGACCACGACTCCGACGACTCCGACGAGCTCCTCTCCCACCGGCAGCAGGTGATCTCGGTTCCCCGCCCGCGGTGAGGTGTGTGCTTGGAGTGGCGTAGTGACGTTGCTTGTGCTTTCAACCTTTTCTGATGCGGGAACGCGGGAGCTGCCGGGTTGAAAATCTAGACGATCGACGAGATTGCTGTTGCTATGCTACAGTTATAGCCTTAGTTAGCTATGGCTCGGGCGAATGTCCTTGCCCTTGCATTGGCTGCCATCCTTCATAAATGGTTGGTGCAAGCTAGGGCCGTCAGGGAATATTTATGCATTTTTTTGTATGAGAGCAGTGTGGATCAAGGATTATCAATAACAAGGGCATGATGAATAATATACAACCTGGCAACTAGACTACTGATACTTTGTCCTCGACAACTAAGTACTCGGTCTGTAAAAATAAAAACAGTAAACAGTGAGATGATGCAACACTGTGAATTATGACCACAGTTCTGTTGGAGTGTAATTTTTTTTTACTTTACAACAACAACAACCAAGCCTTTTGTCCCAATCAAGTTGGGGTAGGCTAGATATGAAACCCAAACGGAAACTAGAGAAAAGTGCAAGCCAAGCGTAAAACAGTGAAAAGTGCTAGACAAACAAAAACTAGTGAAAAAAAGCAAGTAAAAATGAACAAAAGAAGTAAATCAAGGTTCGGGCACATGGATTGCTAATTCACTCGCAAACGGTTAGTCGTATTTTTTCTTAAAGCCTCGATGGACTAAAAAATGGAAGGCTCTATGGCTGTTGTATGTGCCCTACTAGTTAGTATATGTCAAATCATAGAGTTTGAGCTAAGTTATTCATGACAATCTGTATGTTTTTGGATGCCCTACAGTCCTAAACAATGCCAGCCATTTGTTTTTTGTTTTTACCATTATTATGTCCATGTCCAAGACCTACTGAATTATGGTGCACTTAGAACTTGACAATGGCAAAAGAAAAATTGCTCAACTGCTGCACCACACTACGACCAAAATTTTGCGGGGATCTTTCCAGTTCCGACGCAAAGTTTTTTTTTGGCTGGACATCAACAGAGATGATGACATTAGGGTATCCAGGTTCATCTGCTAGTTTCCATCCTAAACCCTAAAATCCCTTAATGGACAAACTTTCTAACCTGGGTAGCTTCATTATCGAACAAACTTGAGTAAGTTACGTTGTTTCTAGTGTTTTACGACTTCTCTCCATCCACTACCTTCCTTATTTACCCAGTAACACCGACCTTCTCATCGTCTGTCAGTTGTCATCATCGCCCCCGCTAAAACCTTTGTCTGTCTCCTTTCCAAGCTTCCAGCTATTGAGGCAATCCATTCCCCTGGCCATTTTGACCACTAGTTGCTGGCACCTGCTGTCTTTACTCTACCTGTGTACGTAGACAAGGGCATTGCCATCTGCTGATCCATGACATCGAGGTTTCCTGTCATTAGGCTGGCCACATCCTGCCTTGCCCACTCAACCAGGTTCTTGTGAAGTCTTATAAAAGGGAACAGAGGGAGTAGTTTCAATTGCCTTTGGGTATCGGTCTCTGCTTTGATTGATATGTGCGTTGGGGTATAAGGAATGTTTTATGGAAGGATAACCTGGTAATGTACCTTTTGTTCCTTAAGTTTACTGTTACTTTGTGCTTTTCAAGCTTCCCAAACATGTGAACATACATATGTACTCTGAAGGCAAAATCCCTTGTAAATAGGTTTCTTAGAGAAGCTACGTGTGGGCCATACTTGACCAACAATATTCAAAGTTCTGAGAAGCTCTTTAGGCATCACATCAGAAAAGTAGGTTTGCCAAGTCGAATAGTCTGTTTAACCTTCAAATAATGTGTTAGATTTTCTGATCATCGCATAGTTTTGATTTATTTTACCTTTAAATAGCTTGTTTAATGTTTTTTATTACTTGTTCTTATCATCATTCGCTTTTTTTGTGCCCCAGCAAAGTTACTGCATATTGAGTGAAGCTGGTATAAAGCAGCGCCAAGGGGATGATATAAATAGGGTTTCAACTGTTCTTTCCATTTCGAAGTCGGAAGCATGTGCTCTCCTTCGCAGCTGTAATTGGTAATACCCATCACTCGGCTGCTATTTATCTTTATCTTACTTATGTTGCAAATACAAGATGTCCTGGAATCCGTGATTTTCAACACTTCCCGCTATATATATGACACCATAATTTAGATTCATCATGGAACATATTTCCCTAATATTTAGGTTTGTGATCACGTTTGTACTTTGGAAACCGTGTCATTGTTGAAGAGTTATCTTTGAAATAGTTCATCCATGGAAGTTTATTTTGTACTGCTTTTGATTTTTCTGAAGTGGTCATAGTTGTCTGAAGTAGGGGTGTGCATACACAGTTTCACGGTTTAAGACGGTTTGGGATAGTTCATTTTTTTGTACTAGATCTGGGGCAAGGATTCAATTTGTGAAAGGAAATGAACTAGGTGATTGCTGGCTGGTTTGGACGGTTTCCACGGTTTGGTATTTTGCCCACTCCTAGTCTGAAGTCAAATGCTAGTTGCCCATATATTTGCACTTCATTTGTTCTTGCCATCTGGATGCATATCACTGGTTGGTTATCTGCAATGTATGACGGTTGTTATTCCATGCTAATTTTATTCTTTTCCCCACAGGAGTGTTAGTAAGGTGCATGATGAATGGTTCGCTGATGAAGAACGTGTTCGTAAGGTTGTTGGTTTTCCAGAGAAGCGCATTGAAATGCCAAATGACAGAGAAGTACAGCACCGCCTCAATTACTTTTAACTCGTTCTTCCACTTGACTAAGCATATTACTTTATTTTTTGAATCATAAAGTAGTTGTTGGAAGTGACTATGGTACAATAATTTCTGAGCTACAAAGAGTTCTCAATATTTCCACTCTCTCACCCCCATCTGTAGGATGAGTAGTCAATGGTGGAAATGTGTATGTAAAGCACGTAAAATACAAACTTACCATAGTGAGTCAGTTATTTGATACAGGCTTTCATATTTGATACTTGCCAGTATCTTTAGCACCTAGTCTTATCAGTATGCATGACTACCAGCTCAGACTGTTTGGAAAAGGGTGTTGGCCAGCATGCTTTTATTGTTGCAGGACTTGGTATGCATTTTTCAGCAGCATGTTCATTTACCATGTTTATGCCATCTCTCTTGCCTTTTTTCAATGGCTTCTACAAAACCTCATCCACAACATTTGATGCTCTTAAATACTCAATGCTTATACTTTTTGTTCACTTCATAACAGCTGACATGTGGAATTTGTTTCGAAACTTGCCCTCACGCGTCAATGAATGCTGCTGCATGTGGACATCCTTTCTGTAGTGCATGCTGGAGAGGTTGGTAAATCTGTACTTTAAATACTCTTCTGCATATGGGCCTCTGATTATTTGTTTTGTGGGATCACGCTTCCGCTTTCATAGTCATAGCACATATTGTAACACTGCCATTTCTCTCTAGCCTTATACTGGGCTGGTGATAGTCAACGGTACAGTATTTTATAAATACATCTTTTCTTCTGCAACTATTTTTCTTGCTGGCACTCAGTTTGTGCACTCTGTTTATTAAATATTGTTTTCACTGATGTCATGGTTACCCAAAAAGAGTGCTTAAACAAAATGATCACTATGCTTAAGGTCTTTGAAGTGATTAGCATCAGTTTACTTCTTTGTTATGCTGCAAATGAGTTACATCTTGTTGTGAGATATGTCATGCTTTTCCGAGGGAGAAGTCGCCTGCTTTTGGATGTAACAATATAGTCCTAAATGAAGAAACTGATTACTTATACTAGAGACTCATCAGATAAACAAGATTTACTGTGATAGATTGTTCGTGTTTCTCTGTTTCTTGGTTGGCTGTTTTACCCTTTTGCATTCTGATGTTATTCCAAGGTACCATGAGCACCTTACTGTAAATAAAACTAGAATTGGCCTAGATGATATTATGATGTCACTGCTTAAACGTTCATACATATTGACAGGTTACATTAGCACTGCTATAAATGATGGTCCAGGCTGTCTGATGCTGAGATGTCCTGATCCATCCTGTGCTGCCGCAGTTGGGCTAGATATGATTAATTCTCTGGCTAATGAAGAGGATAAGGAAAAGTATGGGCGCTATCTTCGCAGATCTTACATCGAAGATAATCGGAAGGCAAGTTGCTATAGTTTGATGTAGAGGCATTGTAATACCATTAACAATGAAAAA
The DNA here is from genome assembly GCA_916181665.1 of Avena sativa. NCBI lineage: Eukaryota > Viridiplantae > Streptophyta > Magnoliopsida > Poales > Poaceae > Avena > Avena sativa. The sequence goes on along the minus strand of OV702280.1, from coordinate 342,652,187 downwards.
AGCTGTAGAGCTGATATCCAGATTTGCCTTTTCCATCAAAAAATATTTATTTATTTGACAATGTGAATGTTGAACTTTTATAGTGCTTTAAAAGGCTTTGTTAATTTGTAATTGTAGTGAGCGACACAACATAATGATAAACTGACATGTTTAGCCAACACTTGAGTTGATATTTAATATTTTATTCTAATACTCTGTTGATCAAAGGCATTTCTGTGTGGAACAGACAAAATGGTGCCCTGCTCCTGGATGTGAATATGCAGTAGAATTTGTTGTGGGCAGTGGCAGTTATGATGTTAATTGCAACTGTTCATATGGGTTCTGTTGGAATGTGAGTATTTGACTGATTAATTTTGTCTATATCATAATAGGCAGAATCTAAACTATGTGGAATAAACTTTGCAGTGCACTGAGGAAGCTCATCGTCCAGTAGACTGTGCCACTGTTTCAAAGTGGATTCTCAAGAACAGCGCAGAGTCTGAGAATATGAACTGGTATAGTAGGATACCCCTTCTACTACTTCGATTATTTCTTTGCTTATTGTTGATCTGGAGCTTTCAATGGTTGGCATGCTGACCAATGATAAAAAGGTCTATCCCACACCTTCAGCAGTTCAGCAGATTGCATCCATTTGATCGCTTTAAAGTTTGTGCGTGTGCGTACATGGTCTTATTATGATTATTGCTATGAGGTTGGGTGGGTTGCAGATGTTACAACCTTTAGCTAGATAACATTGATTGTAATTTTTTATGGTAGTTGGACAAACGTCCTTGATCTCCTGGTTGGGACGCACTGCAGCCTGCTGTGGTGATCATGCTAGCCGATCAGGTAGGTGATAAGAGAGTTAGGGTCGAGTGAAACTTTTTAGTTTGGTTGTCCTTGTTTTATTAGCGTCATTATCTTCTAAAACCACCAATGGTTGGAGTTGTAAAAACAATTAAGTATTTTGGCAAGTTGTTTGATAAATCTGAAAAATATGTGTTTTTTAATCTTGTTTCCATGAGGTGTGAGTGTGAACTGTGTTGTGTCTTCCTAATTGCTGGTTATGGTTTCAGGATACTAGCTAATTCAAAGCCTTGCCCTAAGTGCAAGCGGCCTATTGAGAAAAACCAGGGATGCATGCACATTACATGCACACCACCATGTAAATTTGAGTTCTGCTGGTATACAATCAGTCTCCTTTTCTGTGTTCTGTTTTATTACTTGGAATCTCGTATAGCTGATATGATACTTAAGATGTTGTGTTATTATAATGTAGGCTGTGTCTTGGGTCATGGTCGGAGCATGGCGAGAGGACCGGTGGATTTTATGCTTGCAACCGTTATGAGGCAGCAAGACAAGAAGGAGCGGTAGTTATTCTGATCCGAGATGTTTACTTCATTACCTAAATATATCATGTCATGTTCTGTCTTTTTGGTTGTGGTTACAGTATGATGAATCTGAAAGGAGAAGAGAAATGGCGAAAAACTCTCTTGAGAGATACACACATTATTACGAACGATGGGCAGCTAATCAGTCAGTAAGTTATCCATTGTGAAAAAAGTGCCATGTATAGAATCTTACTAGGATTCAGACTGGCAATTTATAATTTTTTCAAGTGGACAATTATACTGGTAGCTAGGGTTGGTCATTTTTCCTTTTGCTTTCGCATTGTGCCATCATTTTTTGTGATAAATCCGAGTTAAGAAACAAGGGAGATTTCAAAGTTGTTTCGCACCAAATATCTTGGTTGTGGCATTGTGCTACAGTGCTCTCCTTAATTTCACTTATTTTCCCTATGCCAAACATATTAAGAATCTATGATCAGTTGTAGCAATGCTGTTTCTTGTATAAAGGAATTTGCTGTTTGCTTTTAGTTGATGAAATCTTATGTTTCCACTCAATATGCTTGGTTCAGTATTTAGCTGCTGTTTCATGTAGACAGGGTGACATGAATATTCCTGTTACAACATCACCTGTTAGAGCATGTAATCTGGTAACTCTGGTTGCTCTGACACTTTTCTTCATGATGTAGTCAAGGCACAAGGCATTAGGAGACCTTGAGAGTCTGCAGAATGACAAGGTATATGAATATATGACTCTCACTGTTCATTTCACTGTTTTTATCATATCCTACCTCAGCCTGTCCAGAACTCCTAAGATAGTGACTTTTACAAATGTTTCTCAGCTTGAAAAGTTAAGTGATATACAAAGCCAACCTGAGTCACAGCTCAAGTTCATCATCGAGGCATGGCTACAGGTATTACTTCATGAGTGTATCATCCCCAGGTTTAGTTCTCAGTCTACTTGCTTTCTCATGACTGGGTTTAATTTTGAAATGTAGATTGTCGAATGTAGAAGGGTATTGAAGTGGACATATGCCTATGGTTATTACCTCCCAGAGAACGAACATGCCAAAAGACAGTTCTTTGAATATTTGCAAGGTTTGTAGTTCTACCATCATTAATACTCCCTCTGTTCACTAATGTAAGACATTTTAGCCTTTTTCAAAAACACATGTATGTAGACATGTTTTAGTGTAGGTTCACTGGAGTGTATCTAGTCCACTATGAAATATCTAAAAGTGTCTTACATTTGTGAACAGAGGGAATAGCATATATAAGCATATACTACCCATCTGATATCTGCTTTCTGTGTATGTATCTAGGCGAGGCGGAATCAGGTTTGGAGAGGCTGCATCAGTGTGCAGAGAAAGAACTTCAAATATTCCTTGAAGCAGACTCCCCCTCAAAAGATTTCAATGACTTCCGTACAAAGTTGGCTGGATTAACTAGGTAACATGGATCACCTTTTGGATGTCTTATATCCTTTGACCTTTGCTGTGATTCTTGCATTCTATGAAGTTGGCTTTTGGTTCTTCTAGTAACTCTTTATCATCCCAATTTTTGATGGGGTGTCAGTTAAGATCCTCTTGCTAGTTGCTACTGCTCTCTTAACATTTTTTTGGCGGTATTTTACAGCGTGACTCGCAATTATTTTGAGAATCTCGTCCGGGCTTTGGAGACTGGATTAAATGATGTTGGACCTTCTACTAGCCAAAGCACGACGGGCATGAAGAGTACTACTTCTAAGAACGTTGGTGGTAAGAGTAAAAGTGGCAAGAACAAGGCTGCAAGCTCCAAATCAGGCAGCTCGAGTCGTGGTGTGGATGATAGCAACATTTGGACTTGTGATCAGTGTACATATGTAAACCCCAAATCTGCCAAGGCTTGCCAGGCTTGTGACCACCAACATCGATAGCAGTAGTCAGTCATGTTAAAATTTTCCGCTTCATCGACTGAGAAACCCTCTTCCGGTCATACACCTGTGGTACCCACGTTTGCAAAACTGAAGTTAAGGATTCTGGGGCAATTAAGTGAGGAGTGCTGCATGCAAAGGAGCGAGCTTTTCGTGTACTATCTGAATTGTTTTTCAACTGATTGCATCCTGGCCTGGCCTCGGGGCAAGCATCCAGTTCATCATGTATATAGATTATATCTGTAACTCTGTTTTGTTTCGTCGATGTAGGATGTCCTAGGAGGTGTGCTCCGCCAGTGGACAAGTCTTTCCTATTGTAGTCTTGCTTGCAATAATGTATTGAAATTTTAAGGAAGTAAGTTCTTCGCTTGAACGGCCAACTCATATGACCATGTCTAAGCTGCATGCACAATTGAAGATGGAGTACAACTGGTGGCGACGGCATGGTGAAGCGGATCCGCGGGAGATGGTGATAGCCAAGGCCCGACCAATAAGCACAATTGGAAGAGTGAAATGTCAGTTGCATGTAGTAACTGTTTTTAGAGCATCTCCAGCAAGCGCGCTATAATAGCGCAGCGCTAAAATAACTGTTTTTTTGCAGCACGCGTGCGCTGTAAACCTCCCCAGCAGGTGCTCTAAAATAGAGCGTGCGCCCAATATTTAGCGCGGCGCTGGACTTTGCGCTATCTCGAGCGTCAAATTTGTAGCTCCGGCTACGCTGCGACGCGCGCGAAGAACACCAACTGCTCTGAAAAATCCCCCGCGCTCCTCACTCTCTCCTCTTTCCCAGCTCGCGCTCACCAACCCCGCCGCTGCCGCCAACTCCGAGCACGCGCTCCGCTCGCCTCCCAGCGCCGCCACCTCGCTGCCCGCGCTCCACCTACCCCTCCCCCGCCGAGCAGCGGCGCGGAGCGGCCGGATTTCCGCGCGGCGTGGCCATATTTACGCGGCGCTCAAGCTCGTCGGCGCCCATGTATTCCTCGAGCCGGGAGGCTACTTGGCGCACGCGCAAGGTTCGTTCCGCCGCGCCCGCGCTCAAATTTTTGTGAATTTTTAGTTGGTAGTTGCTTCAATTATTTTGCATATGTGTAGATGAGTTCATCCTATGATGATTCTGATGATGAGGAGTTCGATATGGATGAAGATGAGGCCATTTCCATGGTATTGGCTTGGCGAGCTACCAAGAAGCCGAAGATAGGTGACTCGGTTTTTGGTAGGCAGAAATTATGGAGAGAACAGATTGAAGGCCACAACAAATTGATGCGGATGTATTTCAATGACGATGCAAGATTTCCCGAGAGCTATTTTCGTCGTCGTTTCCGAATGAGCGGGGATTTGTTCAAGAAAATCGCCGAGGAGGTGGCCAAGTATGATACATACTTTGTGCAGAGGAGGAATGCCGCTGGAGAGCTCGGACATAGCACCTATCAGAAGGTGACCGCCGCTTTGAGGATGTTGGCATATGGTATACCGGCGGATCTTGTTGATGACCACTTGGCCATGGGTGAGAGCACCGCTATCATGTGCGTCAAGCGGTTTGTTGTGGCCATTGTGCAAGTGTATGGCGCCAAATATTTGAGAGCCCCCAATGCCCAGGACACGGCTAGGCTCTTGGAGGCGAATGCGGCTCGAGGATTTTCCGGAATGCTTGGGTCCATTGATTGCATGCATTGGAGTTGGAAGAATTGTCCTGCGGCATGGCATGGACAATTCAAAGGGCATAAAATGGATGCCACTATAATCCTTGAAGCGGTGGTTGACCAGGAGACTTGCATTTGGCATGCATTTTTTGTATGCCTGGCTCTTGCAATGACATCAATGTCATCCAACGGTCTCCTCTCATGACAAGGATCGCATTGCGTGAAGGTCCACAAGTGGAGTTTGAAGCAAATGGCTGTAAGTACGACTATGGCTACTATCTTGCCGATGGCATCTACCCAAGGTGGCAAACATTTGTGAAGCCAGTCCACAAGCCCAAAGGTAAGAAAGAAAGCAACTTTCACGCAGCGCAAGCGGCAGCTAGGAAAGATGTGAGGAGAGCATTTGGGATTTTGCAAGCCCAATTTGCTATTGTGAGAGGGCCGACTAGATTTTGGGACCAAGAGTGCCTTTGGTATATCATGAATGCTTGTGTCATCATGCATAACATGATTATAGAGGATGACCGTGGGAAAGATGTAGAACAAACCGCCAACTACGACTTGATGGGTGTGCCCGTATAAGTTCAACGATCACAACATAGGATTGCACGGTTCATGGCCTCTTATCATGCAATCCGGTCCAATGACGCACACGATGAACTCCAAAATGATCTCATGGAGGAGTGGTGGAAATGGTATGGAGGCCACTAGTGCCATTGTTGTATTTGTCTACATTATTGTATTGTTGTAAAACTATGTCTTGATGTAGTGTGTTGTCCTATCAAACTTTATATCTATCAAAACTGTTGTAATAAATTATGTAGATATTTTATTGTTCATTTTTTGGTGTTTGTTTGATCTTTTTGAATATGTGCAAGTGTTGGATTTGTGTTTGCGCGCGCTAAAATGCAGCGCCTGGTGGATAGCGCGCGCGCTATCCCACTATCCCACTTTTCCAGCGCTCTGAAATAGCGCGCCTGCTGGAGATGCTCTTAGGTGGCGCCTACTCCATGGTTGAGCACAAGCCATTCGCCCCGTTGTGGTGGCCCGCGAGCAAATATGTTGAGGTTCTTGGAGTTCCTCTTGCCTCCGGTGACAAAGACACCGATAGGATGGAGACCAGCACCTTACGGATCCGATTAGAGCCATAGCATCTATGCCTCCATCTTGCGCAACATCCAGGCGCTTATCGATTAAAAGAGATGAACTGAAATTATGGGTTTGCCAATCGATTTTGGTGCTCGTTGAGCTTCCAGAGTGAAGAGGAGTCAGAAATTTGCGGAGCTCCACCACCACGTCAATGGAGATCCATGGTCAAAGAGGAGGAAGTTGACTTAGCGACGGACTGGTTCTATGAGCAATTGGTGGGTTTTCACAAAGCTCCCAACCCTAGGGATCCACCACCTACCCCCACCCCTCCGTGTTTGTCTGGATTCGAACTGAGTTGGTGGACAAAAAGCTTTTGCGGCGGCGAACTGTTTCCAGATCTCGCCTGGAGACAACCTCTCTGCTTCCTCTCGAAAAATCAAGCTCGGCTAAGAGATTTGGGGGGTCTAGCAACAAACCAATAGTAGAGCAGATCCTTGACCAGGTGAAGATGGTGGGAGAGAATCGCGGTCGAGGAAGAGGACGCAGAGGTGGCCGAGGTAACCAGTGACCCACTTCCCAACCTGCTCCGCCGTTCAATTTTCCCCACAGCAGCAACAACCCTCGCCGCAGTTCCCTCAATTCCCTGGCCAACTCCCTTGTGGTTTTCCTCCGCTTTGGAATACATATGCTCCTCCGCCACAATTTCCCTAGCAATTCCCTGGCCAGATGCCTCCCTAAGGGCTGCCTCAGATGCCAGTTCCTCCTCAAGGACAGTGGCAGCAGCAACTGCAAGGGCAACAGCCGCAAGGGGCTTAGCATGGCAACCATCAACAAAATAAAATCAAGAATAAGTAGAAAGAAGTGGTGCCTCCAGCTAAAAAAGTTATGGGAGATGCTTCAACTACTAGTTCTGCTTCTCGAGCTGCTATATGGTATTCTGGGGTTAGGGAAAAGGGTTACTAGTACCTGGAAGTAGTTCTCTACAACCGTGGAGAGCCTAGGCATAACAAGACATGTTGCAGTGCTTAGAGAGTCCGCTTCACATGCAAATCTCTTGACCATGAACTGGAGGAATGCCTCATTAAGCAGCAACCACAGCAAACAACCAAATTTATTGGCACTGCTGCGACTAGGGTGTCAGGTGGGATCCCACAAAAGTCCCACTTCTAGTTCATTTTCCAAATTCTAGTACTAGGTCAGACGCTAGGGTGTCAAGTGGGATCGCACCAAATCTCACTTCTAATTCATTTGCCAAAATCTAGTGTAAATTTTGAGCAAAAATTTACACTAGATTTTGGCAAATGAGTTAGAAGTGAGATTTGGTGGGATCCCACTTGACACCCTAGCGTCTGACCTAGTTTTTAGTCATGTTGATGTTCTGTCTCAGGGACTTGCATTAGCTACAATTAAGAATGTGGGGGTAGTCTATGTAGAATCTAAGAGCATCAGTAGAAATGAGCCGTACAAAGGTCTAGCTACTATCTACAGAACTAATTGGCCCTGCAAATAAGGGAGCTTGATGGATGGACCTACTGAAGGAAATGTGTCCTAGAGACAAATAATAAAGGAGTTTACTAAACATACTCCATTAGTTCATAATAGTTTTATATCATGCTATAAATATGTTAATAAAGAGACATTGATATAGGTGTGATATATAGACAAACCCAAGTTTCTAGTAGCCTCTATTTAACTAGTTCACTGGTTAACAGATGGTTAAAGGTTTCCTGACCATGTTGGTGCCTCCATACCTAATTGACAATGGAACTATCTCATTATAGAATGAGATAGTGGACACCGTTCCGCGGATGATTGTTGCAACACGATCATATCACAAAGTTCATAGTCGCAATTGTTAGAAACATTGTGACTTGTTCCTCAGACTGTGAGACCATATTTAATCACTGTCTCCCGAGGATACTTTGATGGCACTCAACATTACTCTATAAAAAGGTGATCATAAAGGTGTTGTTGGATATCCGGAGGAACAGGTTGAGGCGTATGTGTCAAGAGCAGGATTTGTACATCCGTGTGATGGAAGATACTCTAGGACCACTCGGATAAGTTATATCAAATATGTTGCACAACATGTGACTAGGTCACAAGATATCACTTATCGACACAAGTTTAAAGTAGCATTGTCGGTAACGAGATCGAAGCCGACATGGAGATGTCAATGATCAAATCTCGAACAATGTAAGTATCGCAGATACAAAAGGAACATAACACATATTGTTTTAGGTTCAAAACGATGGAGAATCGTGAGTGTCATGGGGAGTCACATGTGCATCCCGGCTACCTCTGTGTTTATTAATAGAGATTATGTCTATGACATTCCCGAACCGTAGGGACGCATGCTTAAGGGCATTACGACGCGTGGAGATCTACCTATAAGAGGCAATCCTGAGAGAGAGAGAAACCAGAAGTGTTCTGGGGAGATCCGAAGTTGTTCGGAGAGAGAAGGAAATAAGGAAAAGGACTGAAAGAAGTTTTAGAGAAATGGGAATTTAAATATATGTTTATTATATGTTAATTGTGAATTAATATATTCTAAATAATATTTAAATTAAGATTTATAAAAACAACTTTCATATTAGGCCAAATCCTCGGAGATAATTTCCCTAGGAGAAATGCTGCAAGAAAAATAGGAAAAGAAAACAGTTAAGGTCCATGTGGGCAGCGGATAATAGCTGCCGCACTGGGGGCAGCGGACTGTAGCCACACCGGGGGAAAGTGCCACAGCCAACAGGCCTTGGGCCAAGGCGGCCCACCCGGGCTGGCCTCCCGCATCGCTGGCCACCGGCTGCGGGCTTGCTGGGCTACCGATGAGCGCCAGCCTGCCCGGGCGCTGGCAGCAGCTCTACTGTGCTGGGCCGCAGGGCACAAGGAATGTGTTATTCTATAACCTTCTAATAGTGACCATGAACAAAATTGTCATATAGTTATGACGATTTTGCACCAGATGGTCGTAAGCCATTTCAAAGGTTCAAAACCGTAGAAATTTATGACGATTTTGTTTAGAAACATCATAGTTTCATTAGCTGAAATCGTCATGACCTAGCGGATGTAGCTTACGACGTTATTTATAGCTCACTTTGATGATTTAAAATCGTCATAACATCCAAATTAGGATAAGATGAAATAGGTAATTACGCCTATGTGTCATGTCTATGTGTCAGCTTTTGACTGCATGTCATATCCATGTGTCAATATGAGGGCATCTCTATTGGGCCGACGCATCCCGTCCGAGCGTGTCTGAACTCGTCCGCATGGACGCGCGGGGCGTGCGCGACGTCCCAGCGGCCTGACCCATCCGAACAAATGCGTCCGACTTGACCTATTCGTGCATCTAATCTAGGCCTCAATTGCGTCGGCCCAGACAATGCGCTTGTTTGAGCGCGTCCTCCCTTTATCTTTGGTGATCCCTCCCGCTAGTGGCACAGAAACCACACCACTTCTCCCTCCGAAAAGCCTCTCCCAAATTTCCACTGGCGGGAGCGGGAGGGAAGGCGATGGATACCTTCGTCATGGTTGATGTTGCGCCCTCCGGCGTTCCCACCGCAAAGAAGCGCGGCCGACCGAAGAAGCCCGCAAAGGACCAGACGCCGGATGAGCGGAAGATCAAGTCGGATAAGCGCGATGGCCGGCGGGTAGCGGAAATAAATCGACGCATTGCTTCTAGGCTCAAGACGGAGCACCGGGAGAAGAAGGAGCGCCTCCTCGCCACCCAGAACAGGGTCATCGCCAACGAGCTGGCAGTGAGTGCTGCCAGGTGCACCGTCAACATGATCAAGCAGGAGGCAATGAACGCCGCTTTCGACGGTGTGGTTACTCTTCCCGGTCTGGCCACGACCGACATGTCCTCTACCAGCTCTGTTTCCACGCCTACCAGCCGGCCACCAGCTCATCCTAGGACGATAGGGCCGCACACGCCCTTGCTTGGAGGCCACCAGCTGTCCTAGTTCAACCATCCCCGCACAGCGTCGTCGGAGGTGGGAGAGCCCGCCATCGACCTGAACCGTAATCCATCCAACGTGGACGCAACCCTGGAGGCATAAACGAAGCGGCAGTCCATCTCTGCCACGAACATGCCGATGCCAGTCAACCTATTCGGTGAAATGCAAGCCGAGCCGCCGGCTGCAGACGACATGATATGATTGCCACATTTCTTCGCCATTGCTAGTGCACTACTCCTGTCGCTTTATGATGGCCAATTTGGGTGTAGGATTTCGTGGGAAACGACGGCGAGGATGTCATGCATGACATGATCAACGAGGGTGGCCACGGCTATGCCAATGATGGCGAGGTTTGAGATGGAGACGCAGCAATAAGCATGCAACATTAAGGACGAGGCATTGTTTGGGAACGATGGCACTTCCATGGGGGAGGGCGTCACGGCCGCGTCATTGGCCGCTTCGCTTGCATCCTCAATTGTCGATGGCAAGAAGCTGAGCCAACGAACCGGGGGCTACACTCCTGCTGAGGACAAGCTCCTATGCAAGGTGTGGATGGAGATTTCACAAGATCCACTATGCGGCGGTGAGCAAAAGGACTTTGCCTATTGGAAGAAGGTGGGCAGGTTCTTCCATGAGCATAGGAAATTTGGGAAGGACTCCTTTTTTAGCGATCGAAATGATCTCTCCCTCTCCAAGCATTGGGGCACCATCCATGCCGAGTGTAGCAAGTTTCAAGGCTCCTACGAGATGGTGACGAAAAGGAAAATAAGCGGCATGCAGCCGGTTGACATGGTAAAACATATTCCTCTATTTGTTGATGTCTTGCATTTGCGTTGAGCCATTGTTGGTATCCATATGTGTAGGTCTTGAAAGCAATGGAGCACTTCAAGATGGTGAACGATAACAAGGCCTTCTCGTTGGGCCATTGTTGGACGTTGCTCTAGGACACCAAAAACTGGGATACTAGCTATGCCCTTTGGAGAGAAACGAACAACAAGAAGAGGGGAAATGCCAATGCTTCGACAGGAAGTGTTGTCGACCTAGACGCTGATAATGATGAAGGCTTCGTCACCTCTGCAAGCGACGGGACTGTCGGCTGTGTCCGTCACCCTGGTGGCCACAAGGCCACGAAGGCCGACCTTGGCTGGTTCCATGGTGTTCTAGGAGACCTTGAAGAAGATCCTGGAGAAGAAGGAAGAGGCCATCACCGAGAGGGAGGATATACAACGCAAAGAGAAAGAGGCCGCCTCCAAGACCATTGTCGAGCTGCAGACAAGGTCCATCGAGGTGGAGGAGGCCAACGCCAAGGCCAGGCTAATGCAGATCGAGGCCAAGGCGAAGTTGACGGAGGCCAAAGCCAATGCCAAGGAGGCTGAGGCCAGGTCTAGGGTGCTGGAGGCCAAAGCCAAGATCATGACCAAGGAGAATGCCATCATGCTCACCAACCCCGATAGCATCGCCGACCCTGATCGTAGGGTTTGGGTTGCGAAGAGGCAACAGGCCATCAGGGCACACGATGCCTGAAGGGCAATGGTGACGGCGTATGCAACTTTTTGGACAGGGAAGCTGCCATTTTAGGAACATTTTTGTATGAAAATGCCCCTTTTGTAAATTCCAGAACCAGTGGCCACTTGTTAGTGATGCCCAAAGGGCGATGGCGCATGTCTGCCATGTTATTTGCCAGTTAATCTGTGTGTCTTTGTCCAACGATGGCATCATTTCAACTGATTTAAATCCTTTGTCCAGTTGAAAGAACATGTGGGCCCCCATGTGTGGTTTTGGTAATTAATGACAATCTCTATGGACTAATGCTTGTATCAAGTTGTACTTGTAGGAATTGTCCATAGGCAATGCTTGAACCATATGTTGGCTTCAAGGTTTGGAGAAGAAGAAAGTGAAGAGGATCAAGTGGTGACCAAGGTGTTCAAAGAGTGATCCACAGATAGGTCATGTGAGAGTTAAACCTATGAAGATCTCATGCTTAAAGCTTGCCATCCTCGGTGATCATGGATCGATGAAGACAAGGTCAAAGTAAAGGTTTCCCCATGTTGTATGGGGGAGTAACTTGCAAGTCTTCATCAAGCAAGTGCGTACAAGAGCAATCAATAAAGGTGTTACATCTTGAGAAGGACAAGACCGTCTAAATCATAATCAAGTGGAATATGCGCAAGGCAAAGGTATGATCTTGATAGGGTTTATTTCTTACCAGTCTCGTGGTGTTAGTTGGGGAGACCGGTTTATAGGATAGACAACCGTACTATCAAGAGGGGCTCCCAAGTGAGTAACTCGATCATATCGTTCAGAGAGAGCTTAAACCTTTGCATACTTAGCATCATCCTTTCTTGGTTGTTATTTGGACCTTATCCATGTGAGGTTCTAGAGCTTGTGGTAATATTCATAACAAGCCCTAGTTCATCAAAAACGAATTTCCCCTTTATATATTATTGCGTTTTTGATCTTGGAGGTTTTACCGGTTTGTCTTTTAGAGATAGGTAAAACCTTCCATTATTTGGTTCTTACTCATGTGAGGATTTAGAGCTTGTTTTAATCTCCATGACAAGCTCTAGTTCATCAAAAACGGATTTCATATGCATTCTCTACTACGTTTTCGATGTTGGAGGTTTTACTGGTTTGTCTTTTTAAGAGAGGTTAAACCTTTCGTAATTTTGTTCTATACTCCCTTGATGTACTATTATGTTTTTCTGTATGATCTTATAGAGCTTATTGTCCTCTTTAAAACTAGCCCAAGATCATCAAAATCGGAGTCCAGATGCAAAAGTTATGGATGTTTTCGTATTGGTCTTTCTGCCAGTTTTTGTAAGACCGGAGACTCCGGACTAATCTCCAGTTTAATCTCCGGACCGCGTCCAGTACGTCCTCCAGATTATCCCCGTTTGGCCTGGGTACACCGAAGACTCCGGTCCCAGTCCGGAGACTCTGGACCGGGCGATTCCTGGGCCTAACGGTTGGATTTCTAGGGACCTATTTAAGGGGCCCTTCTTCCCCAATGGTTCCCTAGCTCTCTTGCAAGTTTTCCCCCACCATTGTTGACCTTTTGAAGCTTGCTACCCCCCTTCAATCCCTCCCTTGATTCTTGCATACACTTTAGGGATTTGAAGGAGGAGATCTAGATCTACAATCCTACCAATCCATCTCTCCTCTAAGTGAGGGGAACATCTTGGGATCTAGATCTTGGAGTCTTTTGTGGATTTCCTCCTTTGTTCTTCCTCTCTTATTCCCCCACAAGCTTTTGTAGCTTTGGTGGAATTTGGGAGAGAAGGATTTGAGCACTATTTGTGTTCTTGCCATTGCATTTGGTGCATCGGTTTGAGTTCTCCTCGGAGGATTTGGTGAGTGAAAGTTGAGAAGCTTTTTACTCTTGGGTTCTTGGAACCCTAGACGGTTTGTTGGTGTTGCAGGTTGTGGCCTTGGTGGCATTTGTTGGGAGCCTCCAATTAAGTTGTGGAAAAGTGCCCCAACCTTATGAGAGGTTCCGGTTGCCACCGACAGGTGCACCGATAGGAAGCGTGGATCGATCCCGTTGGGGTGAGATTCATCGGAGAATAAGGGAGGCCTTTTGTGGCGTTGGTGGTTTGATACCACCCCATCTCCAAATGAGACGTACTCCATGTTGGGAGGAACTCGGTAAAATATTGGTGTCCTCGCGTGCCTCAGTTATCTCTATATCCGAGCTCTTTACTTATGCACTTTACATTGTGATAGCCTTTGTGCTTGAAGTAATCTATATCTTGCTATCACATTGTTGCTTGTATTGCTTAGCATAAGTTGTTGGTGCACATAGGTGAACCTTAGTTGTTCTAGGTTGTGCTTAACAAAGTAAACACTAGTTTTATTCCGCCTTTGTTGAGCCACTCTAGGAAAAGTTTTAATCGCCTATTCACCCTCCCTCTAGGCGACATCCGTATCCTTTCACCAGTGATGGCGCCAATACCTGTCAGACCAGACAAATGGGTCGCGCCGCTGGGCACGGCTGGCCGGACCCCCTCCCCATATCGACCATGGCCTGACGCAAACGGACAGAAACAGAAACAAACCGTTTGGGGCGTCCGGATGTGTTGGCCCGGTGGAGATGCCCCAACCTTATGTGGCACTATTTAAATTTACAGAATTTAATCTACCAGGAAACACACATCGAACTGACAAGTGGGACCCTCACAACAGAGATACAAAATTCCCTAGAATGACACGTGAAACTAATCTTTGACCACAAATCAAACTGACATGTGGGACCCGCTGAGTGTTCCTGAGCTATTTCAGGTTATTCCGCAAAAAAGAACCCTTTTCCAGCGATGGCGCCAATACCCGCCAGACCAGACAAATGGGTCACGCCACTAGGCACGGCTGGCCGGACAGGCCAGACCCCCTCCCCATATCGACCATGACCCGATCCAAACGGACAGAAACGGACCATTTGGGGCGTTCGAATGGGTCGGCCCAGTGAAAATGCCCCGACCTTATGTGGCACTATTTAAATCTACACAATTTAATCTACCAGAAAACACACATCGAAATGACAAGTGGGACCCTCACAACAGAGATACAAAATTCCCTACAATGACACGTAAAACTAATCTTTGACCACAAATCAAATTGACATGTGGGACCCGCTGAGTGTTCCCGAGCTATTTCAGGTTGGACGCGACCCTTACCACCAGACCAAGCAACCTTCGGTGTAGTATAAACAAGCCACAACCTTATATACTTAGTTCATCTGTTGGGCTAACTCGATTTATCACTAGAATGGGCCTCGTTGGGAAGCGAGATGGGCCGCGGTGGGCGGGCCTTGGCCTTGCACGCACTAGGCTAGGTTTAGGCCATCTCAGCTGGTCTAGTTAGGTAGTTTTTTCTTCTTTTTTTGTTTTTTTGTTTTCTTAATTATTTTGTATATTTTTCATAACAAGTGCAAAGAATTGATTTTTGTCTCTAATTTTTTATAAAATTTAGTAGACCATCTTAAGGTATTAATTAGAAATACTTTGACTATTTTAAAATAGTGGATTTACTAATCTCATATTAGTCCATAGTAGGGATAATATCATATTTTAAAATAAAACTAGAGCTTTGAATTCAACATTTTGGATGAGCTAGGGGATGAGTCTCGCAAAACTTGCATTGGATCTCTGAAGAAATAGCATATTGTGAGTCTAAAAATGATTTTTTGAAAAAATCATGCGCATCAGATCATGTACCTATAGTTCAAACCGGACCCACCTCCTACCGATTCAGTGGGAATTTGTATTTTTGCCAGGGGTGGACGGAAAGGTTTGATATACCCAATTGTGACATTGCCCATGTAAGCTGGTCTAGTATTTTTAAAAAAATAGGATGGTAGCATTTTAAATTAACCATTTGGTGGTTGCTTCATAAAACGCTCCGGCTTTTGCGCTCGGAAAATGGAAAGTGGATTTTCCGTGCCATGAAAAGAAAACTTTCTCCTACAACATTGTTCGTAATCCTAAGATGGACATGTGGGCATAATATGGGCACTATCACAAACTATGTCGCGATTCTGGCCATAACATTGGTCGTTTGGCCTGAAAGCCATGAAACCTCAAACATGATTGGTCATTTTTGAGAGGTTTTTTAGATACAATCAATATACCAAGTTTGTTATTTTTCTTTACAACTATGTCACATAATATGACACCACATGAAGGTTTTACATTGATCGAACTGTTTTTGAATTTCTTATGCCCGTTTTAAACTATGGTCAAAACGACAGACATGAAGGTTCTTAGCTAGGGGATGAGCCTCGCTAAACTTGCATTGGATCTCTGAAAAATATCATATTGTGAGTCTAAAAATGATTTCTTGAAAAATTATGGGCATCAGATCATGTACCTGTAGTTCAGATCGAACCCACCTCCTACTGATTCAGCGGGAATTTGTCTTTTTCGCTAGGGGTGAACGGAAAGGTTTGAGATACCCCAGTTGGGCCATTGTCCATGTAAGGTGGTATAATATTTTTAAAAAATAGGGTGGTAGAATTTTGAATTAACCATTTAATGGTTGCTTTATAAAATGCCCTGTTTTTTGCGCTCGGAAAATGGCAAATGGATTTTCCGTGAGACGAAAAGGAAAACCTCCTCCTGCAACATTGTTCGTCATCTCAAGATGCAAATGAGTGCACAATATGAACACATTTCACAAACTATACCACGATTCTAGCCATGAAACCTCGAACATGATATGTTGATTCCGAGAAGGTTTTTTAGAGGCAATGAATATAACAAGTTTAATATTTTTACTTGCAACTATGTCACATAATATGACACCATGCGAAGGATTCACATTGATCGGATCATTTTAGAATTTTTTATGCTCGTTCCAAACTATGGTCAAAATGGCGGACATGAAGGTTCTTAGCTAGGGGATGAGCCTCGCTAAACTTGCATTGGATCTCTGAAAAAATATCATATTGTGTCTAAAAATGTTTTTTTTTAAATTATGGGCATAATATCATGTACATGTAGTTCAAATCGGACCCACCTCCTACCGATTCGACGAAAATTTGTCTTTTTCATCAGGGGTGAACGGAAAGGTTTGAGATACCTCAATTGGGACATTGTCCATGTAAGGTGGTCTAGTATTTTAAAAAAATGGGGCGGTAGCATTTTGAATTGACCATTTGGTGGTTGCTTCACAAAACGCCCTGTTTTTTGCGCTTGGAAAATGGAAAATGAAAAATGGATTTTCCATGCGACAAAAAGGAAAACTTCCTGCTACAACATTGTTCGCCATCCCAAGATTCACATGACTGCATAATATGTGCACATTATCACGAACTATGCCGTAATTCTGGCCATAACATTGGTCGTTTGGCCTAAAAGCCATAAAACCTTGAACATGATAGGTCAATTCTGAGAAGGTTTTTTGAGAGGCAACGAATATAAAAAGTTTGATATTTTTCTTACAACTATGTCACATAATATGACACCACGCGAATGATTCACATTGTTCGGATCATTTTTGAAATTTTTATGCCCATTTCAAACTATGGTCAAAACGGCGGGCATGAATGTTCTTAGCTAGGATATAAGCCTCGCTAAACTTGCATTGGATCTCCGATAAAACATCATATTGTGAGTCTAAAAATGTTTTTTGCAAAAATTCACGAGCATTAGATAATGCACCTATAGTTCAAATCGAACCCATTTCCTTTCGATTAGGCAGGAATTTATCTTTTTCACCAGGGGTGGAAGAAAAGGTTTGAGATACCCCTGATGGGACATTGTCCATGTAAGGTGGTCTAGTATCTTTTAAAAATAGGGTGGTAGCATTTTGAAAAACTCATTTGGTGGTTGCTTCACAAAACGCCCCGTTTTTGGCGCTCGGAAAATGGAAAATGGATTTTTCGTGTGACAAAAAGGAAAAGTTTCTCCTGCAACATTGTTCGTCATCCCAATATGCACATGTGTTCATAATATATGCACATTATCACAAACTATGCCGTGATTCTGGCCATGGTCGTTTGGCCTGAAAGCCATGAAACCTCGAACATGATAGGTCATTCCTAAGAAGGTTTTTTGATATGCAATCAAAATACCAAGTTTGGTATTTTTTCTTGCAACTATGTAACATAACATGACGCCACGTGAAGGTTTTACACTATTCAGACAATTTTTGAAATTTTTATGCCTGTTTCAAACTATGGTCAAAACAGCGAGCATGAAGGTTCTTAGCTAGGGGATGATCATCGCTAAACTTGCATTGGATCTGCGAATAAATAGCATATTATGTGTCTAAAAATGATCTTTGCAAAAACTAATGGGCATCAGATAATGTACATGTAGTTCAAATCGGACCCACTTCGTGCCGATTCAGCATGAATTTGTCTTTTTTGCGAGGGGTGGACGAAAAGGTTTGGGATCCCCCGGTTGTGACATTGTCCATGTAAGGTGGTCTAGTATTTTTGAAAAATAGGGTAGTAGCATTTTGCAAAATTCATTTGATGGATATTTAACAAAACAAACTGTTTTTGTAAACGGAAAGAAACACCCAAATCCAGCCAATCACGAGGGAGTACTAGCCTACCCACGGATCAACCCAGGAAGCCGATCTGAGACGTCCACGACACAATCCAACTACCAGAAACCCACTACACCCATAACCATCTTAAAAAAAGGTAAAAGAAAAAACCCACTATATCCCTTGTGTGATTCCTAGGCTCCCAGCCCTAACCCTACCCTGACCTCCCTCCCTCCTAGCTCCCCGCCGCCACTTTGCTCGTCTTCTAGATCGTGATGTCCATCGCCGCTCCTCTCCTGGCCCCTTCCTCTCCTCCTCATCTTGCCCTTAGATGCACTCGTTCTTCTCCCACTCGCCGCCCTTACCACCGCGGTCCTGTCCTCCCCTTCCACAACCAAGGTCGCGGTCTCCTCCTCCGTCGCGCCGTCGTGCTTCCGCGGAGCCATAGAGACCACAGAGCCTTCCGCGGCCGCGCCGATGCAGGTCGAGGGCGTGGTGACAACCAAGTACCATTCCAAGGATCCGTACGTCGGACGGTTCCACCTCAACACCCGCATCATCGGAAACAACGAGCCCGGCGAGACCTGGAACATGGTCTTCAACACCTAAGGTATATGTCCCATCCATCTTCTTCTCTATCGATCGATCTTTCATGGAGAATACAATCATGAACTGTACCTAATCTTGAATTGGTGAAACTGATTGGCAGGTGAGATCCCGTACAGAGAGGGGCGGTCGATCGACATGATCGCGGACGGGGATGACAAGAACGGGAAGCCAAAGAGGCCACCGGTGTCGTCTACCAGGGGCGGATCCAGGCCCAGGGCAACCTGGGCCATGGCCCGGGTCGTAGCAAAAATTTCTGGCTACCATCTAATGAAAAACAATCTGGCCTGGGGCGGAGCCCAAGTGTGGCCCAATCAACTTCTCCAAGCTGGTTCACTCGACCAGGCATACTCGCGTCAGTACATTCTTCTTGCTCGCTGCGGCGGCTGCCACGCCCACGCCGGCCGCTCGCCGCCCGTCCCCCGGCTCCTCTGCAATCGGACTCCATGATCTCTCGCCTTATGCGGTTGCACCCCTGCCTGTTCGCCACCGCAAGCCTTCTAGGCGGCGCCGCTCGACCCTGGCTGGCCCACCCTACTCCAGTCCTCCAATTCCGCCAGCTCCTGTCCACCCTCCTCCAGTCCTCCACCGCGCAACCGTCGGCCGGCGCCGCCTGACCGCTGCTTCCTCAACTCGGCAGCTTCTCACAAGGTCACGAGTACAGAGGACACGATTGAACTCAGCTAGGTAATTTCATTGCTAGTTCAGTTGGATAATTGATTCTATTAGATGATTAGTAATTGAACTGGTCTGTTAATTTTATACTAGTTACTTGTAATCGATTTAGTGTTGCATAAGCACAAGATGAAGAGATTTTTTATCCATGTACGGCTATTCATAGTTTTTAGTTGTGAGTTCTTAACCGCTAACATGGATTTGAAAATACATATTTGTCTTTGCAATATACCAAATTTTATATGCCATTCTAAGAGTTTTTTTAGTGTTGAGTTTTTTTAGGCTTAGATTTTGGCCCGGGGCTTACTACAATCCTAGATCCGCCACTGCCATCTACCTAGGTCGCGTCCCCGCCAACAGGTACGGGTTGTCCTGCCGCATCCCCGTTAATTGATTAACCCTCAAACTGCTGCCTATTTTCGAGCCGATGTCAATGGATGGAAAATTTAGATTCTAAATTATTTAGAGGAACACTTGGTCTTTTGTTAATCCCAGATGGTCAGGGTCTTAGGAACATCAATACCTCACACATTGCCCTATATAGAGTGTTGTGGTCCTAGATTTCGTTTGTCGGGTTGTAAGTTTGTTAAGAAATTTAGAACCATATAAGTACTAGAGTTATATGAAGTGCTTGGCATCCTCAATTGTTATTTTTTTCTGATGTTAGCTGTAGATGAAGAACACCTGAAAGGCTGGAATTTGGTTCAGTCCTAGAACTATGTTGTATATTACTTGTGTCATTTGTTTCTGGTGGCATTTGGTTATCTTGAAATGCGCACATTATCTCCATGTGATTGAAAAAAGTAACATAGTAGTATAGGTTGTGATTTTGTCTAGTTGATGATGGAGAATGTGAATAATAACATCAATTTATTAGATTTCCTCAATTGCTTATTGGTGCAACATTTAGCTCATTATTATGATCAACTATTGATTGTGTGACAAACAAATTAGTACATATGAATAAATTTTAACTACTTGCTTTGTTATCTTGCACTATTGGCAAGTACAGGTTGCAGGTCTCGTGGAGCACCATCCACCCCATCCACACTTTCTCCACTATCAAGGACTTCTGGAGGTAGCCATTTCCCCCTCTTTTCCTACCTAATGATGATACCGCCTGATTTCTTTGTCGAATCTTATTGGAGTGTGGCTTTGTTGTGATGTCTCGAATCTTACGAGATCATTTTTTCCCTATGCTCGCCAAGGTTTGGTCTTGTGATCCCTCGCTCCTGTCATGATTTCTTGATTTAGTGCATGTAGTTATCACAACAATAGTAATGCTAGAATGAAGTAATCCAGAACAAACCTGGGTAGGAGTAGGACTAGATTAGTTCTTCTCTGATTTGTAGTGCAGTTAATATTTGTGTGCAATCAAATGATATGAGAAAATGAATATTAGTGTTGAAAAATGAACTTCCTCAATGCTTTTGATGCCCAATCTGTCTACTCGCACTACTCTCTGAAACTTGTATACTCCACTGAGTACATGACTTGTATGTGTACTGTCATCTCTTGTGTTTTTTCATGTTGGAATCATAATGGAGGATCAAGGAGGGGCGAGTACCAGAAGGCGGACTAGGAGGATGTGGCAGTAGCGGAGGTCTCTGGTAGCCTGTCGTTCGGCGGACAAGAGAAGTTCATGCAGGACGAAGTGGACATAAATTTTCCCAAGACCACCTCCGTCTTCACCTCGTTCACCTCTCTAGCAGCAACATCGGCGACTGCTGCATCGACATGCTTAGTGGTAAGGTACTCCCATACTCACTCGGTGGTTGAAATAGAAACGGTAGAACTTAGTGATGCTACCGCTGCGTCTACTTGGGGAATACTAGTAGAATTAGTTCCCCAAATGGTTTACTCCAATACATATTTGTCGGCTGTTGAATTAGTGATTCGACTAACATATCTCATTGCGGCTGAAGTACTAGTCTATATTCAATAACTGTATGTTATTTGTCTATTTACTCCAATACATTCAGGTCAGATTATTCAAGCTGGTACATTTAGGACTTGTGTTTATTTTTAGGATAAGTGCCACTGTTTCATTATGACTAGACTTTGTTACATGTGAAGATAAGACCATGTTGTATGACCTGTGTAGTTTTTTTTGTTGTGATGGTGTAATCATGGAAAATAATTCTGCTAATCATGGTGCTGGGATTGCTTTTTCATCTTAACTTTGCTAGTCTTGAAGAAATGCTCTGTCTTAACGAGTTCTATGATAATTCCACTAATATGGGTCTCAAGTCTTATTTTGCTTTATTGACTACACTGCTCAGCATGTTTTTTAGTGTGAAATATCATTTCCTTCACTTCTATCAATTAATTAGATAGTGATATCCAAGATAGTCACTGGACGAATTAGTAGTAAACTGCTCTAGTATGGTTATATTATGCCAGATTGAAATTTTTATGGATATGCTTGTTTCTTTCAAACTACAACATGATCCTATTGGTTGGGAATTTTTCCAGTAAATTCTATTACATGCTTTGTACTATACTGTCGGTTTGGCGTTTGTTGCAGTTTACATCAAGGGCTTGCTAGAATTGTCCATTTAAGGCTAAATCCTAACGAATTCTGCACAAAATGGTTTTAATCATTTATGGGAGCTTTGGTCATAACTTATTTGGTATATCAGGTAACCTGGCCATAGCTATCATGGATACAATAGAAGAAATTGCTTTGGCGGCTAGTTTTCTTTTGATAATGGTGGAATTACATCTGGCTAGCTTTAGCATGTTGTTAGTTGACTGTTGCATCTTTGAACAATAGCTAATTCATGCAGAATGTGATCTCCCTATAGTAGTATAGGAACTAAGTGAAATCTATGTGAATGTAACCTTGTGCTAATGGTACTTTTCTGTTTGAAATGCAGGATAAGGCTTAGAAGATCAAGGCCGAGTATAGCATTAAAATCGTCTTTTACAAGCGCTACATGCTGATGAATTTCAAGAGTATCTAGCTTTAGTAGTTTCTGAGAGTTCTATTTGTAGACTATAGGGTATGAAAGATTTGATGGTTGCATTCATTGTGATGTCAATTGTGCAATTTCACATGTGCTATAACTGTTCCGACAATCATATTGTAACAAAGCGATTTTGGCTGTTATTTATAGATTTTCATTTGTATTCTTTCTCCTTTCTAATTGGTATATTGGTCATTAATTTGATGTGTAAAAAATCAAAACCTTACAAACAATATGAACTGATAATTGGGACCCACTGTCTAGAATAACCTGACAGTTCGGACCCATTGTAGAATAATCTGACAGTTGGGACCCATTGACAAAAAGGCCAAAGTTGGAAAATAAATGGATAGTAAAAAGGTTGAGAATAGAAAATAATTGGACTATAAAAGGCTAAGACATATAAAACAAACATGCTAAAACATTGGATTTGGCCCATGTAGCTGAGACCAGAATTGGTAGGAAACATAAGCATAAATGGATTGAATTGTTGGGCTTGGCCCATTTAAATGGGTGGAGTGGATCGGGCTAAATCGTTTCCACATCGTATATGCCATGTAGGATTTGACGTGGCTAGGCTAGATGTCCTGTGACGATATTGGATCGTCATAGACGTTATGACGATCCAATATCGTCATAGATGGTTATGACGATTTCGCAAATATCGTCGTTATAGTTCATTTGCGACGCCCAACTTTCGATGATATCAAAATCTTCATAAATGGACTACTATGACGATTCTGTGATGAAAATGGAAGGTCATATATAGCCAGATTCCTTGTAGTGGGGGTGCTGATGGCCCACCTGGCCTCGCGAGCCAGGCGTCCACGCCACTTGATGCTTGGGCCACGGGTGGCGCCCAGGCCCACCCGGTTTGGCTGCCCTTTTTCTTGCTAGGCTGGGTGAAATCAGCCCATCCGGCTGGGAATTTTCCTTTACCTTTAGTCCCACATGGGGCACCTAAGAGGGAGGGCACCCCTCCCTTAGCCTATATAAGGAGGTGCCTATGGGTGGGATTAAACACATAATAAATGGAGATATTCCTTTTGGTTGGAATACTCCCCTCTCTCTAAAGTTGCCTCTGCTAGTGCGTGGTCCCAAGTATGGACTTTGCAGGTAAGGCATTCCCTTCCGCGACACGCTGTTGCACTGCCGGGATTGCAGCCAGGAGGTCTACTTCCGCAACCTTAGTGGGATCGGAGGCCAGGAGTCGTTGTCTTGCACCGTATGCATGTGGCAACTCGGTGGGGCTATTGAAGCTTCTGGGCCATCATACAAGGACCAGGACAAGGGGTGACTTGCGAGGAGCTTTGCGACCTTGAGGTCGGACGGGTATGACTACATCAACCACGCTTCTGCATGAGCGTAACACTATCTCGGTCTTCAAGGGTACGTTATTACTGTCTTCCTATGTTACTGCATTACTCATAGATAGATCTTGGGCATTCGAGGTTTCCCACGTAGTGAATTTTTTTATTTTATGCACCAAACCCCAACACCTACCTGGTAAATACCCACCACACATTGATGTTAATGAAGTGGATGGGTATCCCGGTTTTGGCTTGCCTAAGGAGAGTGTTTCAGTTAATGTGGCTATCTAGGAAGGAAACCTTGAGTTTGCTGCTAAACTTTAGGAAGTCTAGAACCAAGCGAGGGTGCTACAACCTAGCTGGTGTAAACGGAATGTGTTAGTGCAGTTTATCACTACATTTGGCATTCTCCTAGATGTATACTGGCAGGAAATGTTCAGAAGTTCCTATGAGGTGGTGAGAGGAAACATTCTGTAAAGAGACCACACCAAGATCCTAGCTGCTAGACTCTTCAATGTGCAAGGAAAACTGTACCAAATTGCCTTTATTGTGGACGGTGTTGATCCTGATGTAGCTATTGATGTGGGTGATGATCTAAACCCAATGGGTCTTGATGACCAAAATGATGGTAGCACTAGAGAACAAGGTGGGGGAGCACACTGGAAACTATCAAATCAGCTCCCCCTTTTAACAAAAATCAGGCACCAAAAATTGACTCCTCCTCTAGCACTTCTACAAATACCAAACATAATCTATGACTATGGAAAAGTTGTCTTCACAAGTGCATGAAATTGCAGTAGCTTATAAACGCAAGAGAGATGCAATTTTAGGGACTGCTAGTAAATTGATACCCATTGAAGAGAATAGTTTAGAGAAAACAAAGTGATGGCCTGTTTTAGTGACATTAATCTAGATGAGAGCTCCTAGATCAGTTTGCTACAACATATGGAGTTGGACAATGATAATGACATAGAGGTATACTATTAAGATCCTAGCAGAGATGAGGAGGTCTTTGATGAGTGGAATTTATGTACACTTTTATAGAAGGATTTTATGCATATCAACCACCCATATCATGCTTTTTCTAGCTGCAGTTATGCCAAATATGCATGGTTTCTGTTATTCATTCATTCTCATATGAGCTTTGCACATTTAGTAGTTTAGGTAGAATTTTATCCCTCTTCCTTGTATTTGACATGTGTGTAGGTTTTGATGATGATTATGGATAAAACAAAGGCAAAAGGAACAAAGAGATCATAGTATGGAGGAGCTACATGGGGCAGACTTAGCCATTTGAGGTGTTGGAAAAGTGAATTTTTCCAACTTCTCAAAATAAAGATCCAAAACAACTGGGTTGTATAACTCGTCGATACGAATCCAACGAGCCCAAGATGACCCAAAACAGAGTTCATATGAAGAAATGGCGACCAAAATACAGAGGAATCCGAAGGTTTAATGAGCAACTATATGGCGAGAAGTATTTTTCCGGCCATATAGTTCACGTCGTATAGTTGAGAAAAGGGTAAAAAACGACGGGATTTTGCCTCCCAGAAGCTCCAGAACCTTTCCTAAGTCATATCACGGTATTGGGGGAACCCTAGGGCACCCCAAGGCCTATATAAAGGAGGGAGGATTCAAGGGAGAGGATCCAACCAACCAATACACCATATATAAGATCTAGATCCCATTTACCGCCTCCATGGCGGTGCCTTGCCGCCGTGCCGCCTCCATAGCCTCTATAGCTCTACCAAGATCCAGATCTCCATCAACACCATCAATCCATCCAAGCAAGAAGAGGAGGAGAAGGAGGACGCCACCATCACCACGCCGACGCCATCATCACCGCACCGTCATCACCATCTCCATCGCCGCTACTGCTTCATCCTTCCCCATCATGGTCTGCGTGATGGGTTGTAATATGGCTTGAACCCCCTTTTATTAATGTGATGATGATTTGAGTAATTGAAGTGCGGTGTGTTCTTGTTAATTAATATGTTTATGCTTTCTCTTTACATTGTTCTATTCATGATATTATTCTAGTGATTGGAGACATCCAATTCATTGTTGAGGAATTTACTACGGATTCACGGTGTGTCACAAAATTTATCATTAGTCTTTGATCTTCCATGAGTAGAACTAATAGGCTATTTTCTATAAGTGATTTGCAGAGGAAATAGAAGCTTAGGATGCACCACCCAGAGTTCCCCCAAGATCACTCATGATATAGATAGGTATAGTGTTGCGAATTGCTTGACCCCAAAGTGACAGACGAGATATCTTGTGACTAGCACACTTGCTTAGGAGTATGGTTGGTCATAGGACTTAATGCCTTTGCTCTGGTCTTATTACCTTAATTGGTCTTGTTACCTTAATACACTATTTTCTTGCGAGATGACCCATGTCCGAAGAGGATGTGGACAATTGAGTTGTCTGGTTGCACTTACCAACGGTGGGGAACAACGGTATTTGAGGGACCGCCACAAGTACAGTTTATAGATATTCCATAAGCACTTATCATGCACACATGTATACACACCATTACTTGAGGAATTATAGCATTAATATTTCATCTCATTGCATTCACCTCTTTCTAGTTTTACTTTTGTTCTAGTTTTCTTCCAGTCCTAGTAGTAGTTGTTCCAAATCATCTTAAATTTATTTATCCTAGTAACTTATAGAATAGGCTATTTCCAAACCACGGTTTGGGTGCGAACGTGGCCGCATTGACAACATGGCTATGGGGTCGTATTGTTTCCGTTCGCAGATCTCTCATCGGGACAAACTCTTTAAATATTTGCTGCTACAAGTACTGCAATAACCCCGTTGTTGGTGCAGGAACCCAGTCATCGGTCTTCTATCCAATTCCCATCAAGCCTGAAGGCATGCAAAAATGGGAGCCAGTTTATGGTACTAGACAAAGCACTAGGTCAAACAATTGTGACCTTAAAATCATGCAGGTTTTTCAGCAAGTTAAGAAAAGGAAGAACATGGAGATCCATGTGCCTAATACTTCCAAACTAACAGTTATAAAACATGCAAACCCTTTCCAGGTTTTCTTAGATTCTAAATGCATTCTATTACTAAAGTTATATGAGTTAAATTTGTTGAGTAGAATGATACTAAGGTAGATACTGCTCATAAGTTCCTAGTTCTAATTTCCATTGCATAGATATTTTATCTCATAAAGTTGATGCTCAAGAGGTTGTTGAAGTAACCACTGTTAGTGCTAGTTTCTTTGCTAGTAGTGTTATTGTTGTTGACATCTCCTCTCCCAAGACACCACAACAACTACATGGGCTGGTCTTAGGGAGTATGAGGACGAGATACATTGGTTCTTTGTGGGCAAGCATAGGCAGGGCAAGCACCCCATGAAAATTGTTTTAAAATGAATATTGCTTTCTTAAATATCAGAGGATCCAAGCTATAGGCAGGCAACATGCCATTGCAGATATCTTAGCTAAAACCCATACCAATCTGTTGGGTTTCCAAGAGACCAAAAAATAAATCATCTCTGATAGTTACTTGAAATCCCTTGTTGGTAGTCGTTGTTTTTCTTGGAATTCTCTCCCTACCAAAGGATCTGCTAGAGGCATCCTGGTGGGAGTTGATTTAGATTTCTTTGATATCATTAGTTGGGACATTATGTCTTCTTTTGTTTGTGTAGTTAGGCTTAAATCCAAAGATTTGTCTCTTAGATTTGTTGTGGTTATTGGTTCCTCATATGAAGAGGAGAAAGAAGATTTATTTCTAAGCTTCGTAGTATTTTTATAGATTTTAGTGGTCATAACATTATTGGTGGTGATTTTAATCTAGTCAGTTATCAAAGTGACAAGAGTAATGGAATTATTGACCATAGGTGGAGTGAAAAATTCAATGGGTCGGTAGAGATTTGGAGCCTGCTTGAAATGAAACTAAGTAATAGGAAGTTTACCTGGGGTAACAACCAAGAAAACTTTACCATGTACAAGGTGGAAGAAGATACCATTTCCATGGTGCTCTACCCCTCCTTTTATAGGAGCCCTGGTCCTCTTCCCGCCAATGTGACGGGAAGGGTTTCCACATGGTGATAAAGGGGAGAGTGGTTGGGTCAAAGATGCTTCTTTCGTCACACCCTTCATGTCTCTACTAAGAGAGGGAGGTGGTCCCTGATGACCCACAAGTATAGGGGGTGTATCGTAGTACTTTTGATAAATAGGAGTGTCGATCCCAACGAGGAGCAGAAGGTGTTGACTAGTGGTATGGAGCAGGAAATCTCTGTAAATACTTAGCAAACAGATTTTTAGGGGTTTTCTGATAAAGCAACAAAACAAAGTGCAAGTAATAAAGACAACGAACAACTGCAGCAAGTGGCCCAATCCTTTCTTAGCAAAGGACAAGCCGATGGGAATACTTATAAGGACCAAACGTTCTCGAGGACACATGGGAATTCTGTCAAATGCTTTCACTTCAAATAGCTGAGTACTCTTCTTTGGTGTTGTAAGTGTTGTGTGGGTGAACCTGTGCTAATGTACCGACCTTACTTGGAATAATACATACTTGTGACTAAACCCCTGCAAGCATCCACAACTACAGGAAAGTAATTAAGATATAAACCTAACCATAACCTTAAACTCTGAGATCCTACGCTCCCTTATGCAATGGTGTCCTAACGGGGGTTCAGGTTTCTGTCACTTCGGCAACCCCACAATTAGTAGCCAAATACACAATGCATTCCCTTAGGCCCATAAATGGTGAAGTATCATGTAGTCTACGTTCACATGACACCACTAGAAGAATAGCACCACAACTTAAATACTAAACCATTGAATAATAACTCAACACAAATCCACTACTAACAACATGACTTATCCCAAGTCCTCAAGAACTAAACGAACTACTCATGAGACATCATATGGATCAAGATCAAAGATGATATGGTGATGGATAACAATCTGAATATAAAAAATAATCCAATGGTTCCACTCAAAAGCATCAACTACAATAGTAATCAACACCGGGAAAGTTTCCCCTAAGAACTAATGCAAGATCCAACACGATTGTTACAGCGGGACGGAGTGGTGATGATGGTGTTGGTGGAGATGATGGTGTGGATGATGATGATGATCCCGATGAAGTCTAGCTTGATGATAGTGTTGATGGCGACGATCTCCCCTCTCCGGGAAGGGATTTTCCCAGCAGAAATCTGTCTGCCGGAGAGCTCTTTCTCTCTCGGTGTCTTCCGCCCCGCAGAGGCGGCGGAAATATTTCTGTGGTCGCTCCCCTGGTGTTAGGGTTCCGTGAGGAAGATATAGGCAAGAGGGAGGAGTCGGGAGCCGGCCAGGTGGGCCACACCTGCCCTAGGCGCGGGGCAAGGTGGGCCCGCGCCTAGGGGGCGTGGGCCCCCTGTGGCCCGGCTACGCCTCCCCTTGTGGATTCCTTCGTCTTCTAGGAAAAAATAATTTTCCAATATTTTTCTGATCTTCGCGAAATTGCATCAAAACACCTCTTTTTCCATCACAAACCTGACTCCGACAGTCCATCCTCCAAGAATCATCCAACATGCAAAAACAGAGGAAAAGACATAAGTAACACCTCATAATAAGACATATATCAACGAATAGAGAAAAAATATGATATAGAATGGTGATGCAAATTGGACGTATCAGTCCCCCATGTCGAGGCATTGTCGGCCACTCTTGGCTTGCAGAAGGGGAAAGCCCCCTCGACTTGGGAGAGAAATTGATGACTTCTGTCCTTCTCCTGAAGCTCAAGGGCTCCTACTTGGCTCTAACACACAAGTGTTGGTGTAGGAGTTCCTTAGATTGGGGGCCCGCCGAGAGGGTTTCGGCTCGGTGGGGTCTTTCTTGGAGCGAGACATGCTTCGGTGACCTCGGTGAGGCCTTTCCTTGCCGCTTTACAAGGGAGCCTCTTCAAGACTAGATGAACATCTTGACGCGGAGGCCTAGCAGCAGATGGGCCAGGGTACCCTGGTTACTAATGTCCCAACAGTTAAGGAAACCGCTAATGAACTTCAACTTGATGACGATATTATCTTGCAAATCCTTCAGTCTTTTACTGAATACATTGAAGCTCCTAAGAAAGAATGTCTTCAATATACTCCACCACCTAATCAAGTTGACGATGCAGAAATGGAAATTGTGGCCCCTGTAGAGACATCAAGTGAAAGGGCACCGTATGCTGACCCACTTCCTTTCCCAAGAACGGTGATAAAACATATGGCATCCCAACAACTTGAAGAACAACTATAAGAGGAAAGAATGATCCCCAAAGAGCTAGAAGAAGAGGCAAAGATAGAAGAAATTGTTCAAGGGAGCATGCAGGAGATGAGTGAGGCAACTAAATAAGATATATTGACTATGTATGCGCATTGCAACGTAGTTGAACCAGACACCAAAACCTCTCAACTTGTTGAAGGGAAGGTAAAAGTTAAAAATGTTGGTAAACCTATTCTTTCTTCAAACTTTGGCGAATCTTCTTATTATGGCCTTTGTTATATTGGAAAAGCTGTTAATGTTATCCCTTAAAACTTTTACTTAGACATTCAGGATGAACTCAAATCAGCTGAATTAGAAGATACTAATATAGCAATTATGCTAGTGGATAAAACACTCAGAATTCCTATGGGAATAGTTAGAGATGTCCCATTTTGTATTAGACCTTAAAAGTACCCTATTGATTTTGTACTTGTTGATATGCCTACTGATGTTTATTGTCCAGTTATTTTTGAGAGAACTTCTCTGAATATCGCAGGACCAAACATTGACTACAAAAAGGAGACGGTGTCTCTCAAGTTTGGCGAAGATAAAATGAATTTTCATTTTTATAAATTCCAACACAAATCAACTTATGAGGAGTTTGAAGAACGTGAACATGAGCAACACGAGGAAGGTAACATTACTAACCTTGCCACTGTCTTTTATGAAACTCCTAATGATTAGCTAGAAAGAAGCTTGGTTGAAAATAACAATCTTCCTGAAGATATGGATAAAATGGAAATTGATGAATATCTTAACTCAGTCCCTACAGTTGATCCTGAAACGAATCAAGTTTATGAGACACCATAGAAAAAAAGGATATGAGGAGCTTTCCCCTCCTACATTCAAACCCCTTCCTAAGGAATTAAAATACACTTTTCTTGATAGTACTAATGAATATCCTATTATTATAAGTTCTAATTTTGCAGAGAAGGAAGAGGAAAATCTAATGATAGTCTTAAGGATGCACCGTAAGGCTCTTGGTTATTCTATGGATGACTTGAAAGGGATTAGTCTCTCTATAGCCACTCATAGAATATTTATGGAAGAAGGAGCCGAGCCGGTTGTAGATATCCAAAGAAGACGTAAACCTCAAATGAAAGAAGAGGTGAGAAAGGAGGTAATCGCCTCTTAGATGCAGCTCTCATTTTTCACGTGGAGAAATATGATTGGGTAAGTTGTGTTCATTGTGTTCCAAAAAATGTGGGTTCACTATAGTCCTGAATGAACATAATGAGTTAATATCTAGTCGAACTATTGTTGGTCATAGGATATGCAATGATTTTAGAAAACTTAATAAAGAAACTCAAAAGGATCACTATCCTTTACCATTTATAGATCAAATATTAGAGAGGCTTGCTATGCACTCTCATTTTAGTTACTTAGATGGAGACTCTGTTTTTTTCTCAAATAGTTGTCCATCCAGATGACCAACGAAAAACAACATTCACATGTTCTTTGGTTTATATGCCTATCGTCGTATGTATTTTGGTGTTTGTAATGCCCATGCTACCTTTTAAAGATGTATGGCCGCTATATTTACTGATTATGTTGAAAATATTATAAATGTATTCATGGACGACTTCTCGGTCTATGGGACTTCATTTAACCATTGTCTCCATAATCTTCATAAGATTTTGCATAGACATAAGCCTAGTTATTTTGGAGCTTCTAGTCAGATTAGAGGTGAAAAAAAGCCTAAGCCACAAATAACTCAATTTATGCCATTTCTAGCAACCACCATTTCTCACGATTTCTTCATAGTGAGCAAAAGCTGGTATACCCAGCTCCTTGCAGCTTCCCGGGATGGATCGGAACAGTATATGATGCTTCCCTATTTTTCATGGTATTTATGTCCAAATGCCACTACACAGGCCGAACGAACAGTTTTGCCTCCTCTCTCTCCCCTGGAACGGAACATCCGGATAGGTTTCTCGCCTTACGCTGCTGTCGCCAAGCCCTCCGCCACCCGAACAAACTGTTGATCATCTCCTTTTTTAGTTGTGTGCTTGCAAAATTTCCCTAACATGTCATTCTCTGTGCCTTTGGCCTTGTTAAACCACCAGACAGTGCCAATGATTTGGTCTCTAGTTGGATTCGTTCCTTCCCAGCTAGCCAGCGTGAGATTGTGCTCTGTGGCGGAGCTGCTGTGTGTTAGACAATCTGGAATACATGAAAAGATGCATGCTTTAATAAGAAGTATCTTGATGATCGAGCTGGTGTGATATATCGACTATGTAACATAATTACCTCTTGGCCATTGTTGCAAAAAAACCAAGCAAGAAGAAAGCTTGAGGAAGGAGCAAAAGCCCTCAAGAAGGTGATCCCGAAAGCATATTCAAGATCGCATGGATGCACTGGCAGACCTTAACGGAAGCGAAATGGATCATCGCCTCCAGCCCATGAAGAAATTGCATACTATTTACATATATTTAGCCCATTTGTCAGTTAAAAGTCAGCCTAAATCTTAATTTTCGCTCCCAACCCATTTGCCCCCCGGGATTTCGGCCCAAGGTCCGCCAGTGCATGGATGGACACCAACATCTTTGAGAGTTTCTATGTGATACCTTTTTGTTGGTTTTAATTAGTGTCAGCTCATGGATGGTTCTGTTGGAAAATTAAGCACAATTTTCATGATTAATTCCATAATATTAAAATGATAAAACTAGCTACTAGCTCACGTAACTCGAACATACTAGATATACTAAACAGCAAGATGAATGAAAACAAGTAGCAGCTAAACATGTACTTGTAGAATACGATGAATAACCAAATAGTAGCACGTCACACGTACTGTTCGCTTGTAGATGTAGTCGTAACAGTAACTTTAGGAAAGACTGATCGAATCAGACAGCGACGAAGGCGACGATAGGCAGCACCGCTAGACTTGGATGGAAGACAACCCGTGATGAAGAACTCGAGCAGTCGCGTGGAGCGCTTTCCAAAAACCTAATTCACCCTCTCTCGTACAGGATCACAAAGGTGAGTGGTTTCGGGGACCTGCTCTCCCGTTCGCCGATGCACGCCGGCGCTCGAGATGAGGTAGACTATGGTGGCGGTGCAAGCAGCGAGAGATAGAGGCAAACCTAGATTGATTTTCGTGTATTGTGGCGGTAGCCACACAAGACTTTATATGAACGTGGGCCGAGTCCATGTTGCGCCCGCATGGGTAGGTTATAGTAACCCACGATCCGGGAGGGACCCGAATAGGATGACTGTTGACACGTCTGTCAAAACCTCACAATTTTCTTGAGCGGCAAAATAAAGCTCGGCTCGGCGAGATTCCCGCATCCCGTATCCCGCAAACCCGCGGCGCGTGCGTCGTGACGGGCCAACAGTGCGTGCGTGCGGCGGAATCATCGTCGGAGGAGAGCTCTCTTATTGTCACTAACTTACAAAGTGGTGCAACACTCTACCTTATAAGGTGGTGTAACTCTCTCAGAAGTTGCCCTACACCCAGCTTCTTGGGAAAGCCGGTTCAAAAAAATTGCGAGTCTTCCAAATTTATTTAGACTTAAATATTTTGGAAGCCTCGTAAATTTTTAGACCGACTTCTCCAAGAAGATAGGGAAAGGGCGGCTTCTCGGAGAAGCCCCCAAAAGAACTGAGTAAACTTCTTCTATTCTATTTTCATGTAAGCTGCCACAAACTTGGGCTTTGAAATTTAGAGAAAATCTAAAATAGCCCAATTATTTTTAACAGGTTCTAAACTAGGTTGGTGTGTGCGCGCGCTTGTCTTAAAGTAGCGTGTCGTTTGCATATGCTCGCTTTTCTCCTGTTACTTTTTTCTCTTTATTTTGCTTCTTGTATACAAAACTCTGGTGGTTTCTTTATATAAACTCGACGATATGGCCCGTTTGGTCCCAATAAAAGGCGACATGGAGCATGCGCTATATTGAACTAGGCTTATATCGTACCCGCATAGGTAGGATATATGAACACTTTTATACCTATAAGTAATATTTATACTCTATTTGTTTAGTCATCAGTATGGACACGGGTATAGACTTGTATTCATGGATACCCATATTCTACCCGTTAAAATTGACATGTTAAATTTATCTATAGAGTTTCAACCTATGTGGCCAAAAAGCCTAGGGACAAGTATGATATGATATTGCGACTTCTAAACTTTCTTTCATGTACTCGTCTACTATTAGTAAGTAGAGATTATTGTCTTTTTTTCAAATATGCTATTGATGAAAGTAAAATTTGAATAACTTGTGTACTATTGGATATACCCGCTGGGTATCCAATGGTTACGGATACCCGCCGGGTATGTGTATGGATAAGTTTTATACCCACGGGTACATGTATGAGTAAGATTTTGTACCTATTGACTACACGGGTATATGTATGGTATTGTTCTACCCTGCCTATACCTGGGCATGTTTCGGGCTGGGCCTGACAAAATCCGACCGCATAAATCCCAGGCCCGAGCCTGGCCCGGCTGTCGGGCCTAAAAACTCGGCCCAAGCCTGGCCCGCCACTGTGTAAATTCTCCGGGCCATCGGGCCGCGGGCCGGGCCTTTCCTTATTTGCGCATTTCTCCTGGCCCAAGCCCGGCCCATGCACCCACCGGGCCACAAATCTCAAGCCCAGGCCCGGCCCGTCGAGCTTTTTTCGGGCCGGGCCGACCGGGCCGGGCTGCCCATGCCCAGGTATAACCCTGCCTATACCCTGTCCATTGCCATCCTTAGGCTCACGACCCAGCGTGGGCCTATGCATAGCAGGGATGGTGAAGAATTTCCTTTGGATCAGTTTGTAACTTTTAATTTTATATCACGGGTGTTCTTATAAGACTCTAACCTTGTTATATTTTCTCGAGGTTTTTAAAAAAATACTTGCCTGTTTCGATCTGACAGAGGTAAATCAGGTAAGGTATAACATATTTTTCTGTCAAAAAAGTGGTAAGGTGTAACATTTTCATTTGCTACTCCCGGGCCTATGCGTATATCTAAGTCGTTAGCTTGATCAACAAAATATTAATTATTTAATAGAAAAAATTATATTATTAGAAAATTTAGATATTATACTTTTAATGGTATAATATTTATATTAAATAATTTATTTATTGGCCAATAAACGATCTAGGTATACGCGTAGGCTCTTTAAATGAGGACGGAGGGAGTATTATTAATCATGATCTTGTAATAAATAGCCGAGATTTTCTGCAGATAGGAATATAAATGTACCCTATAGATACGTCCACAATATTATTGTGCCTGTGATACGATTGAATTGAATGACACTAATTTATTTTCTGTGGGCAGCAATATAAATACCATATCAAAAAGATACTCTGTATATCTCTGCAAATATTCAGCACCTCATAGCTGTATATCTCTGCATATTCACAGGGCAATTTTAATTAATTGCGGGCGATTGAATGTCATTGATTTATTTCCTTGCATGCTCGTCGAGATCAGAAACGAATCAGTCAAAATCATATTTTATTGTAAGTATTAATGCACAAGATTAATTGCTTTCCATGGTTACGACGACAGGCCGTCTCCCCTTCGTTTTCCAGTGTTCCTCAACCCTTGCTCTCTCTCATTCGTGGCTATATATAGAGGCCGCCTCCCCGGCATCATAACACCATCACCACCACCCAACAGTCCAAAAGCTTCCTGCCATGGCGACGCCGATCTCTACGATGGCCGCAGTGATGGCACTTCTGCTGGCCTCGCTGGTTGCGCTGTCTTCGGCACATGCGCCGGCAGCGTCCCCCGCTGAAGCACCGAGCTCACACCATCATGCTCATCATCACGCTCCGGCGCCGAGCCCTAGTCACGTACACGGTCATCATCATGCTGAGGCGCCGAGCCCTCATCACCATGGCCACCATGGCCATAACGGTCCGGCGTCGGCGCCTGCTCCCGCTCACGGCCACCACCACCACCATGGCCATAACGGTCCGGCGTCGGCGCCTGCTCCCGCTCACGGCCGCCACCACCACCATGGCCACCACGCCCCAGCTCCGTCTGCGGTGGCTGACGCTCCCGTGCCATCACCGGTGGCCGACGTTCCCGCGCCTTCTCAGATCCACATCGATTGGTTTCTCCCAGGGCACGGCACCCCACCGCCGGCTCCGTTCAACCCGCAACACCACCACAATGGTCACCACGCTCCGGCGCCGAGCAAGATCCACACCGAGGAGGAGGACAGTGCTCCAAGCCCGCACCATCACCGTCATCACCATGGCCACCGCCACCATCACGCCTCGGCGCCTGCACCGGAACATCATCATCATCATGGGAAGGCGCCCACTCCGGACTCCCCCAACTATACCGAGAGGGTTGGCAACGCTCAAGCGGCATCCGCTCGCGCACCAAGCCATTCCCCGGCGTCGTCACCCCACTACTACAACTCGCCTGCCCCAGCCCCTGGTCCGGCAAGTTCGTCTTCCCGCCTCGCCGGTGTTGGTCTTCTCGGCTCGGTCGCCGTGGCCGCCGTTATGTTGCTTCTTTAGTCGATCGACACTGCCTTTTTTGTAATAAGGTGTGCATGCGTGGTCGTAGACAACTACCATTCCTGCAATTTTGTATCGTCTGAGATCTGTACTTCATTAGCAATTGAAATGGTGAAATCTACAATCGACTTGCGCTTTTTGTCTGACTAGCCATCGTGCATATCGAAATATATTTAGCATGCGAATATTTCTTTTTTTTTAAACTAGCATGCGAATATTTCAACATGTATGCAAGACCATATATATAGTTTACTCAATAGTAAGAAAGATTTAGATGAATAAAATACAGGACCTATCCTGTCCGCATGTAGCTGCTGGAGATTCGTGCATAAAATTTTCAGTCCGAGTAGTTGCATTATGTCACGTCCATTATTATCAGGAAATAGTCAATTCATCTTGTACCGGACAACCAGGAACCACACAGCGTAGCAGGGATGTAGGCGGACGCCTGTGTAATCGATCGGCCCTGTCCGTAAGTTCGTTTTCTGTGCCAAAACTTTCACCGGTTCGTTCATGTACTAATTATATTCCCTAATTTTTCTCAAAAAAAAAACTATATTCCCTAATCACACGGCTGTCCGGCGGACAGACGGACTGGGATTCAGTGACTTGCTGTTTGCAAGTCACGCTGTAACTGGCTCCTCCCATCCACCCTCCATTCCCCATCCAACGGTCCAGGCCAGACTGAACCGAATAACTGGTTGTTTGCACTGAATATCTCTTCAGACTTGCAATTTTGACAGTCTTGACAGAAATCCTCCAAACAAATACAAATGAAATCAGCGGCAACAGCACTTAACACCGAAATTCTCCGTATTAATATTTCAAGGAGGTGACACTTAACACTCGAACCTGCATAGTCTGTCTGGCTTGGACCGTTGGATGGGGAATGGGAGGTGGATGGGAGGGGCTAGTTATAGCGTGACTGCAAACAGCAAGTTACTGAATCCCAGTCCGTGTAGCAGTATAGCCTTTTCCCTAGACGGTACCTTTGTCATGGCGAGTAAGCGGTCGAGTCAGTCATCTTCTTCCTCGGTAGTTTTTCCCAAGCTTTTCCCATTCCGCTCCTTTCTCTCACGGTATCATGACGTCTTATCGTGAGCTCATGAGCTCGTAGGGCATGTATAATCTTAGTTGTTCATATCATTTAGAGAAAACAATATATATTGTATAATGCATTATCTCGTCCATTTCAAGAAAAATAATGCATCATCACGTATGGTCATCTCTAGCAATTAATAAGAATTAACTATTTTTAGTAAAAAATAATTTTCTAAGAAAAGACATATGATTCTATTATTTCTAAGAGATCATATTTTAGCAAAGGAAAAACATTATTTTTTTATTTCTCTTTTCTCCAACTAAACAAAAATCAAACGTGACAACTATAAGACAAGATTGGTGCCATTGCTCTTATGTATCACACTAGCTCACTCCCTCGCTATAACCCAAAGCTTGCATCTAGAGCTAGCTTAGGTCCATTCGCCTTTCAGCCGACGCGAATGCAACGCTTCTCCACATGTGTGCGGTGGTGGCGCTATTATTGAAGCCACGGCGGGCTACAGGATACTTCCACGATGTGATGGTGAGATTGAGCCAAACATATATCCGAGTATGAGAGGTGGCCTCCATCGTCTCCTCTCGGTGTTCGTGTGCTGAGGTGAATGGCAGATCTTGACGTGCTCGTCGGCTGCCATACAGCCCACGTTTTGGAGGTTTGTGTCTCCATGACCCAACATTTAGCAAAGAGTCCACTCTATTTTGAAATCTTAGACAGAAAGGAGGAAGGAATATCTCCCTTACAAGCTGGTTGTGGCCTTCTCTCTTAGACGGTGTGGGACTAAACTTGAGCAAGCCTAACATCACACACCTCGAGAAGTCCTAAAGAAAACATGACGATGTTGGCTCTGATACTAGATGTCGATCAACGTCCACTTAGGCTCACCCAGATGTTTATCATCACAGACACAGCCACAACATACACCAGAGAGACCACTTCATCCCAAAACCTAGACTGGAGGAAGGAGAAAATCTCTCCCTTATAAGCTCGTCATGGCCTCCCCTGTAGGCGAGGTAGGACTAAAACTGAGCTATAGCAGCCCTAACATTGTTAGCATTTTTTTGAAAGGTTGATGTTTCTTTTGATTCGTTTATTTTCTCTATAATAATTTTGTCGTGTTCTTAATTCGTAAAGGGCAGAGCCATTATTCGTGAGCCAACTCTTACAAGTAAGGGTGTGCAAAATCTGACACCGTCCAAACTGCTCAAACCGGCTAAAATTTTGTAGTACAATCTCATTCACAAGCCTAATCTCAACTTTAAAGATAGTACAAAATTTTATACTAACCCAAACCGCCCAAACAGGTCAAAT
This sequence comes from Avena sativa, assembly GCA_916181665.1. Lineage (NCBI taxonomy): Eukaryota > Viridiplantae > Streptophyta > Magnoliopsida > Poales > Poaceae > Avena > Avena sativa. Next base: position 342,613,619 of record OV702280.1, on the reverse strand, counting down.
CAGATTTGCACAGGCTTACTTATAAGGGATTGGTATCGTTCATGAATCGCACACATGCTTGAAGAAGATATCGAGCTTTTATGTCACGGTAGCTTCCCGCACTCTATTCCAGTCTTAGTTTCCACAGCTAACATCGGCTATTGCTCATCTCTGCTCTTGTGTTTTCTCTTTGATAGGCAACGCGTTTGCGTACATATCTGAGGTGTCGCGTAGCAAGCGGCTGCACGGCGAGCCCGAGGCATCCCAGGCGACTAGGGTTGTAACACTTGGACCCGCAAAACTAGATGATCAGTTTAAATTGCACTACATCCACTGATTATAACCATCCTACAAGTTGTACTACCCATAGGTGAGCTCAGCCTAAATCGGTTGCCCGCAAGTCCGCCCCGCTTGCAAACCTAGAGACGACCCAAGAAAGATGTAGTCGAGAGTGTGGGACTTGTTCACTTCCCTCTATTTAGCAATTCGTTCTCTCCTCTACTCCCTTTTTATGTAATCTACGAGTAACGAAATGCTTCAGAATTAATTTTGGAACTTTGTTCATGGGATGGTCCTCATTGAGGTGGTCCAAATCCCACGTATGTGATCGCTCGTGATTGTGCATGGCAAACTAAATTGGGAGTTATCCGGAAATCGTGACTGAAACGAACCCGGCTGGTCGAGACCGTGCTCTCCTTCTCGTTCGTCCAAATCATTCAAGGATTTGATTGCATCAGACATAGAGCATGGTCTTGTTCCTGTAGTAGTACAATAGGTGGACTGGAAACATAGGACAGCACATCTCTGGTACACGTCGGTTCTTGATCTCAAGGCTTTGTGCTCGCTTTAGTTTCGGTCACGTCCATCCAGTCAAACCAAAGGTCTTTCTAATTTTTGGAAACAGAGAAAAGGAAACGAGACTGTTTTCCTCTGGAATTTAATTTTGTAAATCTTGAAACAACGGGTGGCCGGGATTGCTTGTAACATCCCAACATGTAGGAACTAACAAATGGTAGATTTAGGAATTTGAAATACTGCATGCATTCATTTGTGAAAATATGGGTAAATTTTTCGCCAAATAAAAACCTAAAGTGATCAAAGTTTCTTTCATACTTTGAGGATAGGTTTAGACTTGAAGGATGATTGCTATAGACTTTGATATGATCTTTGTGGATTTATGTGTTTTGGAAAATGAAATTTGAATTTAAAACTTGAATGTTTGAATTTATAATTCAAAAGAATTTTGAATAATGTTTGAATATTTGATTCAATTAAGAGTTAACCAATAATAACTCAAACTTTATATAAAGAAAGTAATTAAGAATATGAATATTCATTCCATAATTTTATTCAATAAATAAGTTACAAAAATGTAACTTATGGAAATCATCCACAATTTCTACAATAGTAAATAATTAAAGAATAATATTTCTTTATTGATCATAGTATAATCTTTATTACAAAATACTAAAATAAAGATTACAAAAGAATGGAACTAAAATTTACAAATGAATTAAGAAGATTACATATGACTATTCTACAAATAAACCTAAGCTAAAATCTTGAATTCCCAAGTCTGGTACCTGCAAAACAAACATAAATAAAAAATAAAGAAGGTTAGGATTAGTATTGTTTTATTCTCAGACTTTTCAGTGAAGTGCACTGACCAAGATTCATCATTGAGTAATTTATAAGAGGGGCAATTTTCACCAATATGAAAGAATGTATCTTTCATAATTTTAAGCCAGAAGTCAAATGACAGCAAGGAGGGGCAAGTTTCACCAGCCAAGTAAAAGTAATCATATAACAGTAACTCTCAAATCCAGAGCATATCCACAAGTTGCATAGCAAGCACACAGGCAGCACATACACCAAACTGCATGATGTGTGTTGTCATCCTCACAGCAACAGCTCAATCACATAAAACCATCAGCACAGCCATGGGCAAGCACCACAACCCCATCTTCTTGTTCATACACATCAAACATCAACAGCCTAGCCACAGCTAAACCTGCCAAACTAAACCACAAACCAGATCCTCTCAGAACTCACCAAGATGGTGACATAAGGAGGGGGTGGATCAGGTGGACAGCAAGGTCAAGACCAAGCTACCAGGAACCAGAAGGTAGATAGCAAGATCAAGGACAAGTTCTAGAAGCTGTAAGCAGTAGGGACAGCAACAAGAGAAGGACCAGATCAAGCCAGCAAGATCAGGCTACCAGATCAACAAGTTGCAACCACAACAACAACAACAGTTGTGGTGAGTGATATAAAACCCACACATGATCTGTTATCATATCAAAGAATCATGTGTTGTTTATATCTAACCTCTCAGTATTCATCCAAGTGGGATGAATCCATCCTAGAAGCTTTTAAAAAAATTAAAGTCATAATCACAAGATTAACATACCGGTATAACCAGGATCTCAGACCAACATCATTGATCCTGGTTACAAAATCCAAATCCTATATTTCAATATAGCCCAAAGGAAAGATTATGAAATCTGGGCACACCTCTTAAAAGAGTATCACCTCAGTATCCATAAATCCTATGGATCCAATCACTTGTGTGCCAGTTTACAATGGTATCACAAGGACAAGTTCTAATAAGCTAATCCCAATCTTTACTTACTAATAAAAAGGGGCAAGCCACTAAATATCATCTTCCTGAAACCAAATGCCAGGAATCATCATCAAACTCATCTATATATCTACAGAAAATCATTAACATATAATGATTATATTCAGTATGTATATTCTCATACAAACCAACCATTATAAATGCAGTAAGCAATTACTGATAGAACTAGTATGAGTATAAACATCTTGACAGTGGAAAGTTCTCAGATCAACAACATTTCCAAGTAGGGATTTTGTTGGAACACTAACATTGAATCATAGTAAATTACCACTGGAATAAGTTTGACAAGCCACTAGCATCACCAAAGCCAACTACAAATAATAATCCACAGCAAACAGTCATTCGTCATGCTCAAGGATTATCACCACTAGATCCAAATCATCATAGATATGATCAATAGAGGGATATGAACCCTAATCAGAACAAGAACCCTAATTAGGATATGAACCCTAATCAGAACACAGGCACTAGGCAAGGGTAGCCACTAGATGCACATAGAGAGATTCATGATGATAGGATGAACTAAGACCCACAGAGGCAACTTACCCGGGGTCCTCGCTGACGAATTGAAGAGGAAGCAGAAGGGCCAACATGCTCGCGGCGGCACGGGGAGCACCCATAGGGCACTGCAACCCGCACCAGCAATGGCGGCGGCCACCACAGCACACGAACACCGCACACCACCATAGGAGGGTCCATGGCGGCGGTGGCAGCACCCAACCCAAAACCTAGGGTTCGGGAACGGGGTGAACCTGGCCACAGGGAGCTCCGGAATCAAATCCAGTTGGACAGGAGGAAAGGGCGTAGTCGACAACCTCCTCCTGCACCACGGCAATGATCAGAACGGTCCACGACGGCAGGAATCATCGGCGGCGACATCACCGACCACGAGGTCAGGGATGGAGGAGGAGAGGAGTGAGCTCGAGGGTGAGAGACAGCGAGTGGGTGGGCTAAGTTGGGCCAGAACCCTTTGGAGTGGCTGTTTTGACTATGTCTCATGGGCCACAAGGGCCCAATAAGAATAAGCTAGCCTAAAAACCTTTAAGGCATGTTTTAATAAATAGAAAAAGACCAAAATGCCCCTGAAATTAATTAAATTCTAGAAAATAAAATAAAAGTCCAAAAATTATAAATAAAATATTTTTTGATTCACAATAATCCAAACTATCCAAATAAATTAAGAAATAAAATTTTAGACATATAAATTTTATTAAGAATTTTGTAATTTATATAATCCTTATGGAATTTTACAAAATTATTGAAAGGTGATAAAATTAAATAAAATCACTTTCATCATATATTAATATTGTAGTATTTTAGAAAAATACTAAATAAATATTTAATAACAATTTTTGACATTTAAGTAATAATTCTTAAAAGAATTATTAAAACAATAAAAATCAAATAAAAAGGGAAATAAAATAAAAGAATACAATATTCTATTATAAATATTTAAAAATTTAATATTTATAAATCCTTTATTATTAAAAAGAATATTTATAATAATGGGAAGAATGCATATCAAGTTAAATGATGCATTACATTACTTTGCATAATCATTTTGCTTCTTTAAATATTGTCCTTACTAGGCAATAATGATGTTTTTGTAGACATAGAAGCTCAAGGTCCAGTGCAAGCATCAGACTTCACTACCGTGCCATCACAAGGCAAGTTCATCACTTTCTCATATCCTTTGAAGAGTCTTTATCAAAGTATTTGCAAATTGTGTGTTATCATATATGCTATAAAAGAAAGAAAATATTATTTTCACAAATAAAGAAATCATAGATATCATCCTAAGTGATGATATAATGGAGCAATAGAACTTAGGGTTCTATTTGCAACAATGATGATCAATTAGGGACTTAATAACCCCTGACATCAGTGATTCTAGTGCCGTATATTACGCGTTAGCCATGAGATTTGGAATGGGACAGAGAAGTCAGCTGTATCTTCTTCCTCTCGCATGAAGCTGGATGTGCAGGTCATGGTTGTTATCCTCGTAGCGTGCATATTAATTGGTAATTCGTAGAGGATATGCAGCATATGGGTGGGAACCCTCATCGTCCCACGATAGTTCTGACATCTAACGGTTTGTACAAACCATTGCCGTAATTCATTATGTGGGCATGGTGTACACCAAGGAGGCATGCAAGGTCGCGAAGGGGGCAATGATTGGCTTGGACCAACTACTGGGCCCCACATCATGGAATTGTGGACAGGAAAGTACGCCAGGTTGTGCAACAAGGAGTTGATCTCTCATGGGTAAAGTAACGCACCTCTGCAGAGTGTAAGAATTGTAACTTGTTACTCCCTATTCCGGGAAGGAGCTACGAACGCGGTAGGAAAGGAACTCCACGAAAGTTCTGGTCAACCTGTGAAGGCTGATTGTCATAGATTTTTATAATAAAATCAATCTTTAAAGAAAGATTTACAAAAACTGCATAGTGCCAAGGACTTATAGTCCGAGGTGGTAGTTAGAGCATCAAACTTCCCACCTTGCATATAATGAACTTGTTGGGTAACACTGTTACTCATCCTTTCCTTTGATCCCTTGCTTAGACTCTGAGGATCCCGAAGACGTGCCAATGTATGCAGCTGAATGTCAAGAAGAGGTGTTCTACGAGGAGCCTGACCTGTCAGGAGGTGTTGAAGGAGTGGATTACGAAATCCGCTATGGTGTTGACGATAACGAATCCAACTAAGTATCCTAGTTCGTAGTAACCAACGGAGCCGAGCAGCATGAACTCTATAGAATAAGCTGTTGAGCTCAACTCCTAGTCGGAGTTGCTACTTTTAAATTCCGCTGAAACACTTTATATTTTGGTTTGTAAGTTGAACCTTTTGAAGTCTTGAACTTCTGGTATTGTAATAATAATGTGTGAATGTTTGTAATATGGACCCGCAATGTTTCTATTGTACCACTCTGAGGGATGTGATATTTACAGAAATTCTGTGAGTGTCATGTCAACGATTATAGTGTACTACACATGCAGTGGTATGCTGGGTCACCGCAGTTGGTATCAGAGCAAATTGCTTTGACCTTAGGTTGGAAACCTAGTAAAGGGTATTACCTGTAGGAAAGCTTAGCAACAATAAAGAATTCTCTAAAAGTAATATAATGGGTATTCAAATGAGAATATTCCGTTATATATTTTAGTGCGATAATTCTTTGTTATGATGCAATATATTATTTGATACTAATCAAAACTATTTTTCTGATATACAGAGATATGGCACCAAAGTTTCCAAAACAGACTTTGGTAAGGAAAGAGGAGACTCTTGATGATTATCAAGGATCATTCAGACCAACTTCGTCAACTTTTAAAGATTTTTAGTTGTCCAACTAGAATTCCAGTGAACACTATCACTTACCTTGATGGCCGGATGTTATCCAAGTATCATGTGAGTATCCAACTCCCAGAGGAGCTTGGATTATATCACGATCTACTTATAGGAGAAGGTAGGAGTCATTTAGCAGCATATCATGTTGTCGTTGTGGAGGCGATAGCTAATATCTGGGGCATAAAACCAAGGAGTTAGAAGGTAGCACATTCTCTGTGATACCTCATGATTCTATAGACTCGGAGCCTATACCGGATCATCTTACTTTGGTTAAGAAGCATCCTAAGTTAGCTTCCAAGTTTATGGATAGATACCGAACACTCGTTGCGTCTTTTTACAAGACACATCAAGTGAATGTTGAAGATAAAAATGATATGTTAGAGGATCTAACTGATCCGGAAAGGAGGAAGCAGTTAGCATTCCAGTTAGAGAAGGAAGCAGGTAGTAGCGCAACACCTATCTTTAAGGATATACCTATAGATCCTGAATCTTTTATACCATATCCTTATTCACCAAGACCTGAACCTATACATGATCCTAATATGGATATGAGGTATGCAGTACCACAAGGCTCAGAGGATGGTTCTGATTCGGAACTTCCTATTGAGAATTATGATGGTTGGAGAAGGGGATCATATGAAGGATCTCATGAACACCAGATGTCCACAGATGGTTCTGACAGAAATGTTGGACAATCTAGCTGGATGGGTGCAAGGATTAATCCTAGTAACAGTAGTTGAAATACCATGCCAATAGATAATCAGGATGAAGAAGAAGATCCTGAGGAGAGAGTGTTTGAATCATCAACATCTTCTCAAAACCCAGGGAATATACATTATCTAGTGTTTAACTATCTTGCCCAAAGGAGCACCTGGGAAGCAGCAGGATCTGCGTATCCTGTTGAAAACTCAAGGAATGAAGCTCAGGAGATGCAGGCGGGAGATAATGTTGAATATGTTTCTGAAGACTTTTCAGCTGAGCTGGAGGGAGTCAATGCGCTCAGGTTGAGTAATGACTCAAGTCCTGACACTTCAGATACAGAGTATGTTCCTTCTGGAAGGCCGTTTGTTCCACAAACTGTGCGACGAACAACACATCATCACGGTTGGACATCAGGCATGTATGATTTGTGTAGTTACTACTAGAAGAGGCAACTAGTTAGTGATATCAAGTACCGTGTATTGTACTCCAAGAAATAAGATAGTGTGATGAATAAGGTAGTTTTGTGATCATACCTATATGGTATATGTTGTAATGACTTTGTATTATTATGATATTATGTATAATATGTGAAATGATTATTTGGATTTTCTTTGGATTTTCATTGTGTGACTAGTTCTGTGTGTAAAGTCGAGCTCAGAACACATGTGCATGATGTAACTATGAGTATTCGCTTTATGTTGCAGGACTAGAGGTTCATGGATACGGGTATAGAAAGCGAAACTGAGAAACAGCGGATGGAGCGAGAGGCCAAAGAGAAGGCCGATGCAGATGCAGCAAATCAAGGAGCATTACCACCACCACCACCAATGAGGCCGTTAATGGAGAAGAACTTTATGCAGTGTATGCAAATGATGCAAGAGACCCAGAACAAGTTCATGGAGGAGTTGATGGGACGAGCAAATCAGAGGGCACTTGAAGGTGGAGGAGTGAGTCTATCTGATTTCCAGAATGCAAGACCGTTACCTTTTGCATCATCTCCTGAACCAATGGATGCAGAAGATTGGCTAGCAGATACTGAAGGAAGCTGAAAACTGTAGGTTGCAATGATGAGGAGAAATTAAGGTATGCAACTCATCTTCTGACTGGACCTGCAGCATCATGGTGGGAGAATCAGTTGGCCATGCAACAACCAGGAAGGGAGTTTACCTGGGAAGAGTTCAAGCAGAGATTCCGTGAATATCATGTTCCGGAAAGTGTTATGGAGTTAAAGCGGAGAGAATTTGAGGAGCTTCAGCAGGGATATACTAGTGTCATGAAGTACATCCGGGAGTTTAGTAAACTATCTCGCTATGCTGAGGAGGATGTCAACACTGAAGAGAAGCGGAAGAAGCATTTTCTCCGTGGGTTAAACCCATTTGTGAAGATGCAGCTAAGGTTAGCCAATAAGCAAACTTATCAGCAGTTGCTGGATGTAGCCATTACTTTCGAAGATGATTATAAGTATGTCCAAGAGGATAGGAGGAAGAGAGCCAAGGAGGTAACCAAGAGAATTCAGACAAGCAAACCTAAACCCAATCTGGAATTCAAACCTCAGAACAGGAACTATGGCAACAATAACAAGGGCAGTGGTGGAAATCAATCCAAACCGAGAAGGAATGTTATTTGTAACAATTGTGGAATTCCAGGGCATTTCTAGAGGGAATGCAAAAAGCCTGTAGTGATCTGTTACAGTTGTATTCAGAAGGGGCATATCAAGCCCGATTGTCCGAGCAAAGCACCAGGAGGTTGGCCTACCAAGGGAGGAGGACAAGCCAGTGGAGGAAATGGACAGCCCAATAAAGGAGGAAATAATGGCAAGAACAACAATGGCAAGAGGAACAGACCTACCAGGAAACTGAACTGTGCAACCCTCAAGGAGGTGGACAATTCGGAGCATGCCGTGATAGGTACGCTCAATATCCTTACCAATCCCGGCAAAGTTCTATTTGATACTGGTGCAACTACTTCATTCATTTCTTAAGAATTTTGTGATAAGTTTGGGATTAGAAGGGCAACGTTAGAAAGTCCTATGACCGTAGTTACGGAAGGGGGAAATGTGACTGTACGCCACATAAAACAAGATCAGGTTATATCGATCTGTGGTTGTACATACTTCATAGACCTGTATGTGATTCCTTTGAAGGGAATTGCAGTAGTGCTGGGAATGGATTGGATGATGGAACACAGAACTCGGATAAATTGTGAGGAGAAAACTGTCTCAATCAAAACTCCAAGTGGAGCAAGGATAGTTTACCAAGCAGATAAGCACAGTCATATTATGGTGGATCTACAGTTGAACTCAATGAAAGAGGTCAAATTGGAAGAGATTCCTATAGTAAATGAGTTTCAAGACGTTTTTTCAGCAGAGCTACCGGGAATGCCACCAGATCGGGAGATAGAGTTCACTATTGATCTAATTCCTGGTACAACACCAATAGCTCGAGCACCATATAAGATGGGACCCAAAGAGTTAAAAGAACTCAAAGAGCAAATTGATGAGTTAGCCCGAAAAGGATTTATTCAAGAAAGTGTATCTCCATGGGGAACACCAGTAATCTTTGTGGATAAGAGAGATGGTGGAAGAATAATGTGTGGAGATTATAGAAATCTGAACAACTTTACTATCAAGAATAAGTAGACCTAAGATCTGTATACCATCAAATCAAAATCAAACCAGAAGATGTTCCAAAGACAGCATTTGTCTCAAGATATGGACACCATGAGTATCTGGTAGTACCATTTGGTTTGACCAATGCACCAACAATATTCATGAATCTGATGAACAAGATCTTCATGCCATATTTGGACAAGTTCGTCATAGTCTTTATTGATGATATTCTGATATATTCCAAGGAAAAGGAAGAGTATGCTGATCATTTGAGAATATCATTGCAGACTCTAAGGGAACACAAACTTTATGCTAAGTTTAATAAGTGTGAATTTTGGATAGATGAGGTAGAATTCCTCGGTCATGTGATCAGTAAAGATGGAATTGCTGTAAATCCATCTAAAGTTCAGTCAGTACTAGAGTGGACTGCACCAACCAATGTGAAGCAAATTCGAGGTTTCTTAGGAATGGCTGGTTATTATCGGAGATTCATTGAAGGTTTCTCCAAAATAGCCGGACCAATGACCAAATTGTTAAGGAAGAATACACCATTCAATTGGGATGAGAAGTGTGAAGCAAGTTTTCAAGAGTTGAAGACTAGGTTAACCACAGCTCCAATCTTAGCAGTTCCTGGAACAAGGAAGGACGTCACGGTATATTGTGATGCATCTAAAGAAGTTTTAGGTTGTGTATTAATGCAAGATTGGAAATTCATTGCTTATGGTTCAAGACAACTGAAACCACATGAAGTCAACTATCCAACTCATAATTTAGAGTTAGCAGCAGTAGTTTTTGCGCTGAAAGGATGGAGGCATTTTCTATATGGAGCTAGATGTGAGTTATACACTGACCATAAAAGTCTCAAGTATTTCTTCACTCAAAAGGAATTGAATATGAGATAGAAGCGTTGGTTGGAACTAATCAAGGATTATGATTTAACAATCAACTATACTCCAGGGAAAGCAAATCTTGTAGCTGATGCTTTAAGCAGAAAGAGTGCAGATATTCAGCCTAGTAATCGGGAGTTACCAAAAGAGTTACAAATGGACTTGGAAAGATTAGAGCTTCAATTCATTAGAACAGAGGTTCTTGGAGGACTAGCTACTATGCAGGTAGTTGAAGAGAAGGACAGTGATCTTAAGCAAGAAATTTTTAGACATCAAGCAGAAGATCCTTTTATTGCTGAGGAAATTCGGAGGATATCTCAAGGTAAAAAATCCGTTTTTCGCCTTGGAGAATATGAGTCCTTATGGTTTCAAGACAGTCTTTGTGTTCCAGATGTGACTGAGTTTAGAAATGTCATACTCAGAGAAGCACATGAAACACCTTATTCTATACATCCAGGAAGTACTAAAATGTATATGGATTTGAAAGAATTATTCTGGTGGAATAACATGAAAAGATACATTGCTAAATATGTATCTGAATGCCATACTTGCCAAAGGGTGAAGGCTGAACATCAAAGTCCAGCAGGACCATTACAACCTTTGGAAATTCCTGAATGGAAGTGGGAGGAAATAGGTATGGAATTCATCACATGATTGCCCATGACACCTAAACGAAAGGATATGATATGGGTAATTATGGACAGACTCACTAAGAGTGCACATTTTATTCCGGTAAATCAGAAAGATAATGCCGAGAAGCTAGTTGAAGTTTACGTCAAAGAGATTGTAAGTAACCATAGAGTACCCAAAAAGATCATAACTGATAGGGGATCAGTGTTTACTTCAGCATTTTGGAAGCAATTGCATGAAGCACTTGGTTCAAAGTTAGATTTCAGCACAACATATCATCCTGAGACAGGAGGTCAAACTGAAAGAACAAATCAAATACTAGAAGACATGTTAAGAGCTTGTGCACTAGATTTTGGAGGAACATGGGAAGATCATCTACCATTGGCAGAATTTTCCTATAATAATAGCTATCAGAGTAGTCTGAAAGCAGCTCCATACCAAGTTCTGTATGGAAGGAAGTGTAGATCACCAATATGTTGGTATGAGCCTGGAAGCAGGAAATAATTTGCGCCAAATTATATCAAGGAAAGACAAGATATCATTGATAAAATCAGGGATAGAATAAAAATAGCCCAGAGTAGGCAGAAAAGTTATGCGGATCAAAGTCGAAGATCATGGCATCCAGAAGTGGGAGATATGGTATAGTTGAAAGTAAGTCCAATGAAAGGAGTGAAAAGGTTCGGAGTTAAAGGAAAATTGAGTCCAAGATACATCGGACCATTCAAGATATTGAGTCAGAACAGAACTATAGCTTATGCTTTAGAGTTACCATTAAGATTAGCTCAAGTGCATAATGTTTCCATGTGTCACAACTTCGTAAATGTTTGAAAGTTATGAACGATGCAATCACACACCAGGAGATATAACTACAAGCAGACTTGACCTATATTGAAAAGCCCTGTAAAGTTTTGGAACAAAACTGGAAAAGGTTGAGGAACAGAGCAATCAAGTATTGCAAAGTAGATTTAGGAATTTGAAATACTGCATGCATTCATTTGTGAAAATGTGGGTAAATGTTTCGCCAAATAAAAACCTAGAATGATCAAGGTTTCTTTCATACTTTGAGAATAGGTTTAGACTTGAAGGATGATTGCTATACTTTGATAATTCAAAAGAATTTTGAATAATGTTTGAATATTTGATTCAATTAAGAGTTAACCAATAATAACTCAAACTTTATATAAAGAAAGTAATTAAGCATATGAATATTCATTCCATAATTTTATTCAATAAATAAGTTACAAACATGTAACTTATGGAAATCATCCACAATTTCTACAATATTATATAATTAAAGAATAATATTTCTTTATTGATCATAGTATAATCTTTATTACAAAATACTAAAATAAAGATTACAAAAGAATGGAACTAAAATTTACAAATGAATTAAGATTACATATGACTATTCTACAAATAAACCTAAGCTAAAATCTTGAATTCCCAAGTCTGGTACCTGCAAAACAAACATAAATAAAAAATAAAAGAAGGTTAGGGTTAGTATTGTTTTACTCTCACACTTGTCAGTGAAGTGCACTTATCAAGATTCATCATTGAGTAATTTATAAGAGGGGCAAGTTTCACCAATATGAAAGAATGTATCTTTCATAATTTTAAGCCAGAAGTCAAATGACAGTAAGGAGGGGCAAGTTTCACCAGCCAAGTAAAAGTAATCAGATAACAGTAACTCTCAAATTCAGAGCATATCCACAAGTTGCACAACAAGCACACAGGCAGCACACACACCAAACTGCATGGTGTGTGCTGTCAGCCTCACAGCAACAACTCAATCACACAAAACCATCAGCACAGCCGTGGGCAAGCACCATAACCTCATCTTCTTGTTTATACACATCAAACATCCGCAACCTAGCCACAGCCAAACCTGCCAAACTAAACCACAAACTAGATCCTCTCAGAACTCACCAAGATGGTGACATAAGGAGGGGGTGGATCAGGTGGATAGAAAGGTCAAGACCAAGCTACCAGGAACCAGAAGGTAGATAGAAATATCAAGGACAAGTTCCAGAAGCTGTAAGCAGTAGGGACAGCAACAAGAGAAGGACCAGATCAAGCCAACAAGATCAGGCTACCAGATCAACAAGTTGCAACCACAACAGCAACAACAGTTGTGGTGAGTGATATAAAACCCTCACATGATCTGTTATCATATCAAAGAATCATGTGTTGTTTATATCTAACCTCTCAGTATTCATCCAAGTGGGATGAATCCGTCCTAGAAGGTTTTAAAAAAATTAAAGTCATAATCACAAGATCAACATACCAGTATAACCCAGGATCTCAGACCAACATCATTGATCCTGGTTACAAAAGCCAAATCCTATATTTCAATATAGCCCAAAGGAAAGATTATGAAATCTGGGCACACCTCTTAAAAGAGTAGCACCTCAGTATCCATAAATCCTATGGATCCATGCAAAACCATTAGCACACCCATTGTTTTCCAATTATGCTTCAAGAATTAGCAGCTGGTAATTCTACCAGAATATTTCTATCAGGGACAGCCATTAGGAAACTAGTTCCTATGCCTCAGACCAACATCATAGGCAGGATAATTAAAAGAAGCTTTCATTTTATCTTGCTAGTATTAATCACAAGCACTGTCAGAGCTAAGCTCAGGAATAGGACCCAATCATTTGTGTGCCATTTTACAATGGTATCACAAGGACAAGTTCTAATAAGCTAATCCCAATCTTTACTTAGATTTCACAAATAAAAAGGGGCAAGCCACTAAATATCATCTTCCTGAAACCAAATGCTAGGAATCATCATCAAACTCATCTATACATCTACAGAAAATCATTAACATATAATGATTATATTAAGTATGTATATTCTCATATAAGCCAACCATTATAAATGCAGTAAGCAATTACTGATAGAACTGCTGTCAGTATAAACATCTTGACAGTGGAAAGTTCTCAGATCAACAACATTTACAAGTAGGGATTTTGTAGGAACACTACCATTGGATCATAGTAAATTACAACCGGGATAAGTCTGACAAGCCACTAGCATTACCAAAGCCAACTACAAATAATAATCCACAGCCATCAGTCATTCATCATGCTCAAGGATTATCACCACTAGATCCAAATCATCATAGATATGATCAACAGAGGGATATGAACCCTAATCAGAACAAGAACCCTAATTAGGATATGAACCCTAATCAGAACACAGGCACTAGGAAAGGGTAGCCACTAGATGCACATAGAGAGATTCATGATGATAGGATGAACTAAGACCCACAGAGGCAACTTACCCGGGGTCCTCGCTGACGAATTGAAGAGGAAGAAGAAGGGCCGACGTGCTCGCGGCAGCACGGGGAGCACCCAGAGGGCGCTGCAACCCGCCACCGTAGCACACGAACACCGCACACCACCATAGGAGGGTCCATGGCGGCGGTGGCAGCACCTAACCCAAAACCTAGGGTTCGGGAACGGCGTGAACCTGGCCACAGGGGAGCTCCGGAATCAAATCCAATTGGACGGGAGGAAAGGGCGTAGTCGACAACCTCCTCCTACACCATGGCAGCGACCAGAACGGTCCACGACGACGGGAATCGTCGGCAGCGACATCCCTGACCACGGGGTCAGGGATGGAGGAGGAGAGGAGTGAGCTCGAGGGTGAGAGACAGCGAGTGGGCGGGCTAAGTTGGGCCAAAACCCTTAGGGGTGGCTGTTTTGACTATGTCTCATGGGCCACAAGGGCCCAATAAGAATAAGCCAGCCCAAAAACCTTTAAGGCCTCTTTTAATAAATTGAAAAAGACCAAAATGCCCCTTAACTTAATTAAATTCTAGAAAATAAAATAAATGTCCAAAAATTATAAATAAAATATTTTTAGATTCACAATAATCCACACTATCCAAAGAAATTAAGAAATAAAATTTTAGACATATAAATTTTATTAAGAATTTTTTAATTTATATAATCCTTATGGAATTTTATAAAATTATTGAAAGGTAATAAAATTAAATAAAAATCACTTTCATCATATATTAATATTGTAGTATTTTAGAAAATACTAAATAAATATTTAATAACAATTTTTGACATTTAAGTAATAATTCTTAAAAGAATTATTAAAACATTAAAAATCAAATAAAAAGGGAAATAAAATTAAAGAATACAATATTCTATTATAAATATTAAAAAATATATTTATAAATCCTTTATTATTAAAAAGAATTTTTATAATAATGGGAAGAATGCATATCAAGTTAAATGATGCACTACATTACTTTGCATAATCATTTTGCTTCTTTAAATATTGTCCTTACCGAGCAATAATGATGTTTTTGTAGACATAGAAGCTCAAGGTCCAGTGCAAGCATCAGACTTCACTACCTTGCCATCACAAGGCAAGTTCATCACTTGCTCATATCCTTTGAAGAGTCTTTATCAAAGTATTTGCAAATTGTGTGTTATCATATATACTATAAAAGAAAGAAAATATTATTTTCACAAATAAAGAAATCATAGATATCATCCTAAGTGACGATATAATAGAGCAATAGAACTTAGGGTTCTATTTACAACAATGATGATCAATTAGGGACTTAATAACCCCTGATATCAGTGATTCTAGTGCCGTATATTACGTGTTAGCCTTGAGATTTGGAATGGGACTAAGAAGTCAGCTGTATCTTCTTCCTCTCGCATGAAGCCGGATGTGCAGGTCGTGGCTGTTATCCTCGTAGAGTGCATATTAATTGGTAATTCGTAGAGGATATGCAGCATATGGGTGGGAACCCTCATCGTCCCACGATAGTTCTGGCATCTAACAGTTTGTACAAACCATTGCCGTAATTCATTATGTGGGCATGGTGTACACCAAGGAGGCATGCGAGGTCGTGAAGGGGGCAGTGATTGTCTTGGACCAACTACTGGGCCCCACATCATGGAATGGATGGGAAAGTACGCCTGGTTGTGCAACAAGGAGTTGATCTCTCATGGGTAAAGTAACACACCTCTGCAGAGTGTAAGAATTGTAACTTGTTACTCCCTGTTCCGGGAAGGAGCTACGAACGCGGCAGGAAAGGAACTCCACGAAAGTTCTGGTCAACCTGTGAAGGCTGATTGTCATAGATTTTTATAATAAAATCAATCTTTGAAGAAAGATTTACAAAAACTGCATAGTGCCAAGGACTTATAGTCCGAGGTGGTAGTTAGAGCATCAAACTTCCCACCTTGCATATAATGAACTTGTTGGGTAACGCTGTTACTCATCCTTTCCTTTGATCCCTTGCTTAGACTCTTAGGATCCCGAAGATGTGCAATGTATGCAGCTGAATGTCAAGAAGAGGTGTTCTACGAGGATCCTGACTTGTTAGGAGGTGTTGAAGGAGTGGATTACGAAATCCTCTATGGTGTTGACGATAACGTATCCAACTAAGTATCCTAGTTAGTAGTAACCAACGGAGCCGAGCAGCATGCACTCTATAGAATAAGCTACTGAGCTCAACTCCTAGTCGGAGTTGCTACTTTTAAATTCCGCTGAAACACTTTATATTTTGGTTTGTAAGTTGAACCTTTTGAAGTCTTGAACTTCTGGTATTGTAATAATAATAATGTTTGAATGTTTGTAATATGGACCCGCAATGTTTCTGTTGTACCACTCTGAGGGATGTGATATTTACAGAACGGTGTTCTGTGAGTGTCATGTCAACGACTATAGTGTACTACACATGCAGTGGTATGTTGGGTCACCGCGTTGCTCATGTACCATATGTGCATGTACATTTGTATTTTCGTTAGATGAATGTGGTGTAAAATTCTGAACCAAAAAAAAAGTTTGTTGATACAGAAGTTGCATTAGTTTTTCATGATTGATTGATATGGTTGCTATGCATGTACGTATTATTGGTTTGATTGTTAACAAGAGTGTGAATCCACACAATCCATAAGCTCGTGTGATATATGTCAGATAGGGTACTAAAATAATTTACATGAAACATAGTATTGGCGACACTTCTATCTTTGATGTTTAGACTTTTCAATAGAGAAGAGCCAAGGTTGATTTTATAAAATCAAAGGCTTTCAAGACAAAATATTTATGACACTATGAGGATCTATAAGTTAACTTTTTCACACTATTTCCAAAACTAATGTTTTACATGCACATGAGAAATGGTCCTTTAAGCATATGTGAAATAGCTATAAGCAAGGCATATATCATCACAATTTATTTTCTAGAAACCACCCAAATTATATGTTGCCCTTACCAAAATAAAGTCTTATCATAGCATGATCACATCACTAGAGCATTTGTTCAACACTTGTTCTTATGATGATTGAATTATTTGGCTTTGTAGACTTTGATTGACTTATCTATGTGTGATACTTCCCAAACATGAATTCATGAACTCAACTCATCTATACACATCTAATTGACCATGATCGGTGCGGGAAATACTTCAAAGTATTCTACCATATTTTCCTAGTGTTAAAATCCTATTTAACTATTTTATTTACCTAAACCCTACAACTCTATTTTCTCAATATTTAAAGCATAGAATTAGAGAATATGTGAACATTATATGTCACCTAATTAAGTTTCAAGAATAAAGGTATTAAATATGTTTTCATAATTACTTTGTCCCTAAAACAATATAATTACTTTCTTATCTAATACCTTAAAAAACTATCTTCTTCATAAAAGATTGTTTTCATACATAACAATAATTTATCAAAAAACATTTTTGGGATCTATATTATGTTTTGAATCAAAAATATTAAATGTATTTTCATAATTTCTTTACCCTATTTTCCACCATAGCGGATATAGGAAAAAAGAAATATGAAAATATATGTTTTGCTTATTTTACTCAATCCTAAATCTTGAGGAAATTCCCAAGGTGTATTTTAGAATTTTTTTACTTATATCATCAATAGTACCACTTGGTCTAGTTCAATTTTTCACTTTAAATCCACTGAAACAGATTATGGTCAATTTGAAAATATGATGAAACACGAACTAAAGATGACCTGAAAATCTCAAATTAATACAAGAGATCCACTTTAACCTCTACAATCTAATTGACATCTTATCCCATCTCGTCTTTACCAAGTTTTCAAATATAAATAAAAAATATCATTGCCTACCATTGTGCAAAGTTGATCAAGCACTCTTCTTTATTCAACCAAAGATGCCCAAATAATTCATATAGGTGTTATACCTTGTACCCTACTGATGAGTGGAGAATACACTTATTTTTATCTTTGTTTAAACCATATATTACTCAAAAATTTGATAAGATATTTCTCTAGACTTGCCACTCATCACTAATTATTACATGGATGTGCAAAAAAATTCTTTCAATTTTTCCTTTCTAGAATTGAACACTTTTATGATGAAACATATGCTAATCAATTAAGAATCACGAGCTGGCATTTTCCCAGGCCAAAAGGGTCGTGGAGTCAAGCGGCATCAGTCATAACGACCTAATGTATGGGCATGTGCAGTCGTTCCATGTGCCACCACATGGGGATCGTTAAACCGAACAACTTTCATGCAGGGGCCTATATCATATTCGCATTGCAACCACTAGAACCGGAACACCATCTGCAGAAACACCGCATACGAGAGGTGATCCACCATAGAGCTGCCGCCATCTTCATCGCCATAGCCACAACTCCAACTCCATTTCCCTACATATTCATAGCCCAATATTTATAATCTTGATTCCATCTTAATTGGTGGCATTATAAGACTTTTTGATACTTCTCTCAAGAATTCCACCATAAGACTATTTGATATTTATGGTTTATGATTATTGATCTAATCATGATTGAGTAGTTCACATAGCCTAAGGGCTGAGTCCTAGGCCTCACAACTACATGTGCATCTTTTTATTTGAGATTTTTGTATATTTGAAGTAATCTAGGTCTATATATT
This sequence comes from Avena sativa, assembly GCA_916181665.1. Lineage (NCBI taxonomy): Eukaryota > Viridiplantae > Streptophyta > Magnoliopsida > Poales > Poaceae > Avena > Avena sativa. The sequence continues at coordinate 342,594,904 of OV702280.1, read as the reverse complement.
TGTATTTAGTATTTTCCTTTGATCCTAGGAATTGTCGGGTACCCAAGACCCCGAAGATGTGTAAAGTTAAAGAGGATAGAGTAGGGGAGATCACGTAGCTACAAGGCAAAACCTAGTGACAGCAAGGGGAACACTAAGATAACTATCGCCATTGCCATGACAGACCCTCCAGCCAATGAAGCTCCAAAAATGATCTTGTGACACTAAGATTTAGGAATTCTCCGGAAGCGTCAATGGAAATGATACAAGAATATCATCGGTAATGCCTCTAGCAAGGGTAACAACACCCACAGATGCCGAGCCACCATTTGGGGGCAACACGAGCGTGAGGGGTCATGATTTGCACAATGTGTGATAAAAAATATTCTCCAATGCGGGTTATACACTTCTGTAAACAATTGACTCCATAATAGTTCTCTTCTTAAACATTCAGAACACATCATATCTTTATGACGTTGGTATCTGAATGAAGCGAGCATTCAGGGAGGTGTTTACCCTGCATGGATGATCCTCCAAGACCGTTAGGTTTTCCTCTTTTTAAGAACCATGTCAATTTTCTTTATGTATGCTTTTCTATCACTTCTTTGGGCTTTATATATCTTGTTATGCAGAGATGGGGTATAAACTATCTGTAGTTCCTTTGAGTTCATAAAGTTCTATTTACCAAAATGAATCATCTGCTCAAATCATCACATAATCAAATCAACCGAAATAATTTAATTACTCTAAGTGTGAACTTAACTCGCGCACTTTCAGTTTAAAATATTTTTTGATATGATTGTTCCTTACAAATGAAGATGTACATTTAATCTTATAGAAATAGACATCGGATTTAATATTTAATATTTCGTTTCTGCGTTATTTTGTAGGAGCAATACCCATGTACATCAAAGGAGCATTTCTGAATCTAGAGATGTTGCAGCTATGTTGCAACTCCCTTCCATGGTAAATTGGAAGCTTTCAATTCTCGGTCCCATGACAGGAATTCATATTGCTCATGTCGAACAATCTAGTAGGTACCCTCCAAGAATTCTTCAATTTAACTCCATCGCTAGCATCCGTTTACATGTGCTACAACTAGTTAAAAGGATCTATGCCCAAGTCTTTGTTTCTCCTGGCTTTTGAGTTTTTTTGGAAATGGGCGCTTTATTACTTGTAGTTATGTTTACACCCGGCCTATGCATAGTTAGGATGCACACAGCCGATAAACCATACAACTAGTAACCAAAGAAAAAGTACCAGTATTACAAAACATGCTATGAAAATAAATCAAGCCTCGAGCTATGGCAGATCTATTCGCAGATCACGCTGCCATCCATGTCGAGAGAAAATATCCCTCGCCGTATCCTCCAATCGCGTACATCCCTCCACAAACGAGTCGTGAAACTTCATATGTTGGAGAATAGTCCATGATCGAAGGATAGTCATGGCTCGATAGATAACCTGCAGGGAAAAAGACACAATGTTATTAAAATCTTGTTATTTCTATAAAGCCAAAGCGACCAAATAATGGAAAACTCTCTCACCCTAAACAAAGTCATGTATTTGTCCTCAATCCCATGCAACTAGTTACCAAATACATTGGCCACCAACTATGGAGGAGATAAACCAGAGGCTACTTGGATGATTGACAATATAGCACAAGCAAATTTACACTGAAAGAATAAATGCCGGATTATCTCATTATGGTGACAAAAAATGCATTGTGTACTTCCGTGCCAATTCCTGTTAACAAGATTATCTTTTGTAAGAATGACTCCCTTACGGAGATACCAAGCGAATATCTTCATTTTAAGGGATATTTTTATCTTCCAAATTTTACTATTATCATCGACTGGAATATTAGGTTGGATCAAATCTCTATAAATTGAGTCAACAGAAAATTTACCACTCTCTAGTAATTTCCATTTGAACTCGTCCATACCCTCTGATAGCTGTATCGTGGATAATCGTAATAAATTATTGTTCCAAGTTACCAGTGTAGGACCAATGATACTTCTTCAAAAAGACACATTAGGGGGATTAGATTTCATTACTGCGGAAAGTGTATCTCCTTTGTGCCTAACAATTAAATATAAAGATGAATATTGTTCACGAAGAGAAGTTTGGCCAAACCATTTGTCTTCCCAGAATCTAATCTGTGATCCATCCTTAATATTGAAAACACCAAAACGGAAGAAATATTTTTTGGACGCCATTAGTCCAGCCCAAAAGTGTGAATCACCGGGTTCCCAAACCACTTGACAGATTTAGAGCCAACATATTTCCTCCATAAAATAGTTTGTAATACACCATCTTCTGTAAGTAGTTTGAACAACCATTTACCCAGAATCGCGGTGTTTTTGACTTGCAAATCATGTATGCCTAGTCCACTGTATTCTTTCGGTCGGCAAACCACATTCCATCTGGCCAGTCGATATTTCTTTTTTTACTATCCCCTTGACAAAAGAATCTTGATCGGATATAATCCACTTTATTCAAGAGACCTTTTGGTAACTGGAAAAACAAGATCATATATAGTACCATGTTGGTGAGTACTGAATTTATGAGTACAAGTCTTCCACGAAGGGATAGCAATTTACCTTTCCAACTATTAAGACATTTTTGGAGTCTTTCCTCAACGAGTTTCCATTCAGCAATCATGAGACGCTGATATATTGATTCGAAATTTCTCCTGACCATAGCCGAATAACCTCTCTTAAGTCTAAACTGTCTATGACAGCATTAAATAGAAAAGGCCAATGTTCATCAAAACGATCCTGACTTTTCTCATGAGGGAATCTTAGCAAATTAAAATCTCCACATATGGTTATAGGATTGGGATTGTCCTTTGTTAGATTTACCAACTCACGTAAAAATCAGATTTATAAACATCCTGGACGGCACCATAAACAACGACTAAAGACCATGTGAAATCATCAGCTTTGTTGCATATATGGAGTTTTATAAAAAAAACTCCAACCGAACTAGCTAAGACTTCCATAGTCTCATCTCGGACACCTAATAGGATTCTCCCGGATCTACCATGCGGCGGACGTGATATCCACGTCAATTCCACTCCAACAGAAAGGCGATTGAGTAAGGCTTGTGAGAAATCACGTCTACCAGTCTCAGAAATACCCATAAGATCCAACTTATAATCCCTCACACAATCAGCAAAAAACAAATGTTTAGCCAAGTCAAGAAGACCTCTGCTATTTGAAAACATGTCATTCATTGAGAAACTATAGAAAGTTTGGATACATGGGATATCTTACGGGACTTCTGGCTCTTTGATTTATGACCGGATGCTTTGAGCACATACAACAAGCCAAGCCCAGACTCATCAAGTCCACCTCTGATACTTCACCAACTAAGTGAGAAAGGAGTTGACCATCTAAAGTGGCATTCAACTCTTCCTCCTCCATCGATGAAGTATCAGGAACAATAAAGACCTTAGGAGTAACCGTTAGATGGTCAACCAGTGGCGGCGCCAAGAAATGCCAACAGGGTATTCATTCTATTTTTTCCTCAATGTTCTATGACAATTGACAGCAGCAGTACAAAACAGTGTATAACGGTGTAAAACAGTGCAAAACTGTGTAAATCAGTATAGAAAGCACACTATATTATTGAAGTAATGCCAATTCATAAATTTCATAATAACCACAATAAGAGCATTGAGTTTACCTCTTTGATTGAATCTTTGATAATTTGATCATATCCTCATATTACAAATTACATTATAACTCTGCGATTACCTTGTTGGAAGAGATTGATGACATCCTCATCCTTTACTTGGTTGAAGAATTCTCTTTCAACAAATGTAACCATACAATTGTTCAAATAGTCATCACCCATTTTGTTCCTTTGCTTATTCTTCACATAGTTCATTGAGGAGAAAACCCTTTCAACACTATCAATAGCTACTGGTAGAATCAGTACCAACTTCAAAAGATTGTAAACAATAAAATATTGTTCATGCTTGTTCGTCTCAACAAGAATAACTAAAAGCTCACATATGTTCTTCAAGCTTTTGAACCTTTCATCTTTACGCACATTAGCAATATACATGTCTAATTGCCATGGAAGTCTTGCAAGCTCGTCAGTTGTGAAATCTTTATCATAAAACTTTGTAGCAAGCCTAACCAACTTCTCTCAATCATAAGCAGCGAATAAGCAAAGTGGACTAAATGCTGCCATGCAAGTAAGTAGATCTGTGTTTACCTCATCAAATCTGCTATTCAACTCAGAAATTTGCCTATCAATGGCACTCACATACATATCAACATGGAAGCGATGGAAATTCATCGCACCTTTAAAGAAACCCCTTTTAGGTCGCCCAATAGGAAAGTAAGGACCCTCCATATCAACAACTTTGATCTTATGCTTTGTGCAGAAAGATGTGACCTTCATAAGAAAATCCTCCCAGCCAGAATAATCCCTCAAGCCCTGTAAGAAATACTTTGTGTCATCAAGAACCTGAATAGCATGAACAATATCCAATTCTTTTGCTTGCAAAGCTCTGCTCAAATCATCTGTGAATCCAAATATTTCTTGCATCAAGTGTGCCATGAAAACAAACTCAAATGACCGAAATGATGTCAACATGGTTAGCGTCGCCTGTGCCTCCACACCATGGTACTCTTTTCCAATCTTGGTGAGAACTCACCGTATTGCACCATACATAGAGATGACACGGTTCATGGTTCTTAAATGAGAGCTCCAACGTGTATCGCATGGCCTTGCCAAACTCATTTCCTGATTGAGCCCACTCCCTGTTACTACTTCTTCCAATTCCAATGCATAAATCAGTTCCTCGGCCTGAGCTATCCGAAGCATTCTCATTTTTTTACAAGACAAGCCAAGATCATTTAACAAGTATGCAAGTTGCTGAAAGAACCAAGTGCAATCACCACTCTCCTTATGTAACACCCTCAGAATCGGCCCTATGCAAGTTTCAGCGCTTCCCGCCAAAACCCGCATAGAAACGATTCAAAGGTGCCCACCAGGCACTTGCGTGCGGGTGGAAAACGAAGTAATATCATTACACAATAGTCCTCTATGGAACCCACAAAACATATATATACAACAGCGACTCAAAGAGTCAAGAATACAGATATACAATACAAAGATCCAAATCACCTTTAAAACGATATAGCGTCCGAGTACGGACAAGGTGCAAATTGAGCTAAGAGCCCTGAAGAATAACCAATGGCGTCCATAACCTTGCCCAGGCCAAGCCGGAAGGGTAACCCTGCTAACGACGTCGATCTCAAAGCCTGCTTAAACAAAAGGGGTGCCGACAAAGGGCAAAGGAAAAAGAGAGAGCAGTCAGTACTGAGGCCAGTACACGGCGAGGCTAGAATTCGGCGGTCCTCGCCTACATAGGTATGGTAGACTGAAGCGGCAGCGCAGCATGCACTAAACAGCCTATAGAGACTCGATATAACTGTCGGCTATCAGAGAGGGATAAGAAAGACCTATTCGGAACCAACCTGATGCTACCACCAAACATACCCATCCTGGTATTTCCCCCTGGAGACCAAACGAGGAAGTCAACCGAGGAACTCACATAGTTGGCAGTTTTATTTATTCGGTTATCGTTGCAGCAATTACTAGTCAGGTATAGATAGTCATCCTGATATAATAAGCAGTGGGCACTTTTAGTTAACCATTCCGTTGTAGTTGCAACACTTACTAGTCAAATACAATTAGCATGAGATATCCCGAACCCAGCAGTTGTTGGTACTTTTATTTAGCCATTCCGTTGTAGTGGAGCTGATTACTAGTCATATCGGATACCAGTCAAATTATAACAGTAAACTTTAGTTATGGTTGTCTATGATCAAGAACTGTGCTCCAAGTCATCCATAACCGCGGACACGGCTTTTCGAAAAGATTTAACCCTGCAGGGGTGCACCAAAGTATCCACACGCACTTCGACCCTTTTTGCCAGATCAGTTAACATACACCCATCGGTATGTCGGCGGGGCCTAAGTCATGACGTTTCCCAGACCCAAAGCAAGTACATGGGGGCCACCCCACTAAGCTACCCGCAACGAAGTCGGCCGGTCTCCGAGACGGACTCAGGGTTTGCGTCAATGGCTGTAAACGACTGGGAACCCGAAAATGAGACTGGGCTTGTCGATACCGCGAAAACACTCCGCTTACCTAAACAGTACAGGTGCAGTACTTCGCACAATTTTAAATAAAGCAGTAAAGCATGGCATAAGTACAGAATAGTAATAAAGCCCCAAACTACTTGTGGCCCCCAGTACAGTACTTTGAAATCAGGTACTAATCGATGGGGGTGCCCATACACCCCACCTGTGGTTAGCGCGCTCGATCTCGGAACAGGTGTCAAGAACTCGGGGTCCTACGGGACACCAGTGAGCGGTTAAAAACCAAATATTGTCTATCACCCACCGGTGCCTCTGCATTTACCTACTTCAATTTTAGTTATTAAACAATAATTAAAGCCATGATCATCTCCAACATTAAACATGCGGCAATACTCCAACAACTGTGGTACTGGACGACACGCAACAGCACTTGAGCAAGCGACTACGACACGCAAGTCCAACTATCTACCAAACAACAGGTAATAGGATGTGTCCAAGGCAATATAAGGCTGCAAGGGATATCGCGGGTACGAAAACTAGAGCAACGCAACACAGATAGCAATAGATCAACAGGAGGGAATAAATACTATAAAAGTAAGATAGGTAGAAAGGGGGAGGTGCTCGCCTGAAAACATTGCTGGAGGTTCAGCCGAAGATCGGGTCGACACTCGCATCAACTCATCAGCCTAATCCGTGAAGAAGCAACACACTAGAAGAAACACCGGATGCACTATTTAATACTACGATATAAGACCGGGAATGATGCATGTATGATGCATGGCATGGCAAATATGCGATGCAATTAGGTCATATTAAGCGGAACCGAGGCCCCGACAACTATATAATAGGTTCAAGTTGTTTAGATACCCCGCAATTTAAATGTTGTCTTAACAAGGCAAAATATAACACCGGTTCGCTACACAATTTAAATGGAGCCAATATATGACTAGAATAGCCGTCATATAGTTTCCATATGTAATTATTAGATGAGTCGGCATAATGCCCCCAACCCACACGAATATGTATGCATTCATGACAATTTAATATGCAACAAATATATTATATTTATTACAAAAATATAGGGACCTCGGGAAAAGGGATCACACATTAGGGTCGAAGATCTTGGGGGTTCGAAGGGGTTCGGGTTCGGACGCCGGGATCTGTCTTTGGATCTGAGGTCTCAGGGTTCTTAGCGTTCCGTGAAGAAGATCTTGAGGATCCGGCGCCGGTGGCCTTGGATAGGCCTTCGGGTCTCGTATCGTGCCGGTCTTGGTCTCTTGACAGGCAACACCATCTTCTTATCATCGTACCACACCCGCTCAGTACCAACACCACCTCTTTCCTCGGAGAACATGGATCAGCACCGACACATAGACTCCATCAAGCATTACACTTCCGCGGAGAGAGCTAGCACTAAAAGGAATTAGCACGAGCGTTCTAGAGAAACAACAGAACAAGGACACAGCGAGCTTGGGCGCCATTCAGATGAAACAACACCGGAGCCAGGAGGTGGCCATGACGTGCTCGGGGACGGGGTCCGGGAAGATGGTCAGGACGGAGAGAGGAGGTCGCGGACTACGCGGCGACGAGCACACGAGCGTAGGTGCGAGCGGAGGCCGCTGGGGAGCTCGTGGTGCCGAGCTGGGCGACCCGGAGAGCATGCGGAGGTGAGGACAGGGCCGGGGACAACATGGCGCTACAGAGGCGGCAGGAGGACGAACAAGACTCGAAGAGGTCGCAGGACGGGGCGGTCCGGCGGCGGGCGGCGCTGCTGGAGGATGCAGAGGAGAGGGGCGGGGTTCCTGGCGGCGGGCGAGGGGAGGAAGCGGGCGAGCGGAGGCGTGCGGGATTACGCGAGGTAGGTGGCGAGGTGGGGATCGGGGAGGTTGGTGGAGACCGCGGTGGGGGCCGCTCTCGGGGGGTGGAGCCTGCCACAGCGAGGGGACGTGGCGATGGAGGTGGGCGGCCGGGCTCCGGCCTGAGGAGCTCGAGGGGGGGGGACGGGGGAGCCGGATGGAGGCGGCGGTGAGGCTTCAGGATGGGGAGATGGCGACGACGGGGGAAGGGGTGGGGATCGCGGCAGGGGTCTGTGGGGTGGGGCCGGGTACAGGAGCGGGGTTTGGTCGCGGTGGTTGTCGCGTGCGTGGTGTGTGTCCAGTGGGGTGGAGGCGTGAGAGTGGGGCCAGGTGGGCCAGCAGGTGGCGGCTGGGGGAGGTGGCAGGTGGTGATTGGTGGATATTTGGGGTCAGGCTGATGTGGCGAGCGCCGATTGGGTGGGATGAGGTGGAGGAAGGTTGGGTAGCTTAGGTTGGGGTAGGAAAAGGGTTTAGGTAGTCTGGTTTTGCACTGGGGGTGGTCGACTGGGTCGGATCGGCCCGGTACGGCTGCCCCTAAAAATAAAATAAATATTTTAATATTTAAAACGGGGCTTTTGAAATCCATTGGTAGACGAAACAAAATAATCCGGAGACCCGGGTTTTGGATTTTGAAATAAAGGCGGGGTATTTAGAAAACAAAATATGTTTTTCAAAAATAGTTTCAGACAAACAAATGCATGATGATGACGATGCTCAAATGCAATGTGGCATGATGACATGAGCATGCGGTCATGATGATGCAATGCACAAAAACAACGCGATTTTCTAGTAGTGGTTTTTGCGGGGCGCCATAATTCGACACCACTGACAATGGATCTCGCCCTCGAGATCCGCCTCATGGTACCGGAAGGAAGGTCGGCGATCTGCGTCTCCTCGCTTCGTGTAGATCCTCGCGACACCACTAACAAGAGGTCGTTGTCCGTGATCGTCGAGGGAACACTCCGGGAACAAAAGGTCGAAGGTAGAGGTATCAACAAATAAAGCCACCTCTAACTCCGATAGAAAGAGAGAACCGATGCATTCTCATCCACTTCAATGTACACACGCGAATAGAGTGAGTAGTCGGCATGGGGGCCAATCCATCACGCACCCAAACTATTACTCTGCACAATAAGTAGAAAAGCGTGCAACCATTCTCGGAATCAGACTGAAGATCTCGACAATCGAGGTTCAGGAACAAAGGAGTGATGCAGACTCTGCATCGGATCTGGCGTAGATGATGTCGTCGCGTCGGAAAACACCAGAAGGCACAAACAAGGAACAAAGAATGGTACCACAGACGAAGGATTCCTCGGATAGCATGAAGACCAGATGTAGCAACACCGTTACCAAAGGAGGAAGCGAAACCCTGAAGTTACGATGGAACCCAACCACGAGAAATCCTGGACTCGAAGAGAGAGAAGAGAGCGGATTCAAAACACGCAGAGGTGAGAGGAGAGCAGCAGGGGGGTAAGGAGTAAAATCAGACCTAATCAGAACTATCCAACCGATTTTGCAAAAATAGTTTTGACACTCTACTTCGGCCGTTAGCTAGGTTATCCTACATGCTGGACTTGTGGGGTATCGCAACTGCTGAGCTCTGATACCACTCTGTAACACCCTCAGAATCGGCCCTATGCAGGTTTCAGCGCTTCCCGCCAAAACCCGCATAGAAACGATTCAAAGGTGCCCACCAGGCACTTGCGTGCGGGTGGAAAACGAAGTAATATCATTACACAATAGTCCTCAATGGAACCCACAAAACATATATATACAACAGCGACTCAAAGAGTCAAGAATACAGATATACAATACAAAGATCCAAATCACCTTTAAAACGATATAGCGTCCGAGTACGGACAAGGTGCAAATTGAGCTAAGAGCCCTGAAGAATAACCAATGGCGTCCATAACCCTGCCCAGGCCAAGCCGGAAGGGTAACCCTGCTAACGACGTCGATCTCAAAGCCTGCTTAAACAAAAGGGGTGCCGAAAAAGGGCAAAGGAAAAAGAGAGAGCGGTCAGTACTGAGGCCAGTACACGGCGAGGCTAGAATTCGGCGGTCCTCGCCTACATAGGTATGGTGGACTGAAGCGGCAACGCAACATGCACTAAACAGCCTATAGAGACTCGATATAACTGTCGGCTATCAGAGAGGGATAAGAAAGACCTATTCGGAACCAACCTGATGCTACCACCAAACATACCCATCCTGGTATTTCCCCCTCGAGACCAAACGAGGAAGTCAACCGAGGAACTCACACAGTTGGCAGTTTTATTTATTCGGTTATCGTTGCAGCAATTACTAGTCAGGTATAGATAGTCATCCTGATATAGTAAGCAGTGGGCACTTTTAGTTAACCATTCCGTTATAGTTGCAACACTTACTATTCAAATACAATTAACATGAGATATCCCGAACCCAGCAGTTGTTGGTACTTTTATTTAGCCATTCCGTTGTAGTGGAGCTGATTACTAGTCATACCAGTCAAATTATAACAGTAAACTTTAGTTATGGTTGTCTATGATCAAGAACTGTGCTCCAAGTCGTCCATAACCGCGGACACGGCTTTTCAAAAAGATTTAACCCTGCAGGGGTGCACCAAAGTATCCACACGCACTTCGACCCTTTTTGCCAGATCAGTTAACATACACCCATCGGTATGTCGGCGGGGCCTAAGTCATGACGTTTCCCAGACCCAAAGCAAGTACATGGGGGCCACCCCACTAAGCTACCCGCAACGAAGTCGGCCGGTCTCCGAGACGGACTCAGGGTTTGCGTCAATGGCTGTAAACGACTGGGAACCCAAAAATGAGACTGGGCTTGTCGATACCGCGAAAACACTCCGCTTACCTAAACAGTACAGGTGCAGTACTTCGCACAATTTTAAATAAAGCAGTAAAGCATGGCATAAGTACAGAATAGTAATAAAGCCCCAAACTACTTGTGGCCCCCAGTATAGTACTTTGAAATCAGGTACTAATCGATGGGGGTGCCCATACACCCCACCTGTGGTTAGCGCGCTCGATCTCGGAACAGGTGTCAAGAACTCGGGGTCCTACGGGACACCAGTGAGCGGTTAAAAACCAAATATTGTCTATCACCCACCGGTGCCTCTGCATTTACCTACTTCAATTTTAGTTATTAAACAATAATTAAAGCCATGATCATCTCCAACATTAAACATGCGGCAATACTCCAACAACTGTGGTACTGGACGACACGCAACAGCACTTGAGCAAGCGACTACGACACGCAAGTCCAACTATCTACCAAACAACAGGTAATAGGATGTGTCCAAGGCAATATAAGGCTGCAAGGGATATCGCGGGTACGAAAACTAGAGCAACGCAACACAGATAGCAATAGATCAACAGGAGGGAATAAATACTATAAAAGTAAGATAGGTAGAATGGGGGAGGTGCTCGCCTGAAAACATTGCCGGAGGTTCAGCCGAAGATCGGGTCGACACTCGCATCAACTCATCGGCATAATCCGTGAAGAAGCAACGCACTAGAAGAAACACCGGATGCACTATTTAATACTACGATATAAGACCGGGCATGATGCATGTATGATGCATGGCATGGCAAATATGCGATGCAATTAGGTCATATTAAGCGGAACCGAGGCCCTGACAATTATATAATAGGTTCAAGTTGTTTAGATACCCCGCAATTTAAATGTTGTCTTAACAAGGCAAAATATAACACCGGTTCGCTACACAATTTAAATGGAGCCAATATATGACTAGAATAGCCGTCATATAGTTTCCATATGTAATTATTAGATGAGTCGGCATAATGCCCCCAACCCACACGAATATGTATGCATTCATGACAATTTAATATGCAACAAATATATTATATTTATTACAAAAATATAGGGACCTCGAGAAAAGGGATCACACATTAGGGTCGAAGATCTTGGGGGTTCGAAGGGGTTCGGGTTCGGACGCCGGGATCTGTCTTTGGATCTGAGGTCTCAGGGTTCTTAGCGTTCCGTGAAGAAGATCTTGAGGATCCGGCGCCGGTGGCCTTGGATAGGCCTTCGGGTCTCGTATCGTGTCGGTCTTGGTCTCTTGACAGGCAACACCATCTTCTTATCATCGTACCACACCCGCTCAGTACCAACACCACCTCTTTCCTCGGAAAACATGGATCAGCACCGACACATAGACTCCATCAAGCATTACACTTCCACGGAGAGAGCTAGCACTAAAAGGAATTAGCACGAGCGTTCTAGAGAAACAACAAAACAAGGACACAGCGAGCTTGGGCGCCATTCAGATGAAACAACACCGGAGCCAGGAGGTGGCCATGACGTGCTCGGGGACGGGGTCCGGGAAGATGGTCAGGACGGAGAGAGGAGGTCGCGGACTACGCGGCGACGAGCACACGGGCGTAGGTGCGAGCGGAGGCCGCTGGGGAGCTCGTGGTGCCGAGCTGGGCGACCCGGAGAGCATGCGGAGGTGAGGACAGGGCCGGGTACAACATGGCGCTACAGAGGCGGCAGGAGGACGAACAAGAGGCGAAGAGGTCGCAGGACGGGGCGGTCCGGCGGCGGGCGGCGCTGCTGGAGGATGCAGAGGAGAGGGGCGGGGTTCCTGGCGGCGGGCGAGGGGAGGAAGTGGGCGAGCGGAGGCATGCGGGATTACGCGAGGTAGGTGGCGAGGTGGGGATCGGGGAGGTTGGTGGAGACCGCGGTGGGGGCCGCTCTCGGGGGGTGGAGCCTGCCACAGCAAGGGGACGTGGCGACGGAGGTGGGCGGCCGGGCTCCGGCCTGAGGAGCTCGAGGGGAGGGGGGCGACGGGGGAGCCGGATGGAGGCGGCGGTGAGGCTTCGGGATGGGGAGATGGCGACGACGGGGGGAAGGGGTGGGGATCACGGCAGGGGTCTGTGGGGTGGGGCCGGGTACAGGAGCGGGGTTTGGTCGCGGTGGGTGTCGCGTGCGTGGTGTGTGTCCAGTGGGGTGGAGGCATGAGAGTGGGGCCAGGTGGGCCAGCAGGTGGCGGCTGGGGGAGGTGGCAGGTGGTGATTGGTGGATATTTGGGGTCAGGCTGATGTGGCGAGCGCCGATTGGGTGGGATGAGGTGGAGGAAGGTTGGGTAGATTAGGTTGGGGTAGGAAAAGGGTTTAGCTAGTCTGGTTTTGCACTGGGGGTGGTCGACTGGGTCGGATCGGCCCGGTACGGCTGCCCCTAAAAATAAAATAAATATTTTAATATTTAAAACGGGGCTTTTGAAATCCATTGGTAGACGAAACAAAATAATCCGGAGACCCGGGTTTTGGATTTTGAAATAAAGGCGGGGTATTTAGAAAACAAAATATGTTTTTCGAAAATAGTTTCAGACAAACAAATGCATGATGATGACGATGCTCAAATGCAATGTGGCATGATGACATGAGCATGCGGTCATGATGATGCAATGCACAAAAACAACGCGATTTTCTAGTAGTGGTTTTTGCGGGGCGCCACACCTTAGCAACCGCAACAAGAGTTAATTGTAGTTGATGGGAAAAACAGTGAACATAATAGGCAGAAGGAGACTCATCCATAATAAAAAAATTCAATCCATTGGCATTACCTTTCATGTTACTAGCTCCATCATACCCTTGCCCACGAGCCATCGCAAATGTCAAATTGAAATTCATTAGCATTTGTTCAATTGCAGCTTTAAGTGTCAAAGAGGTAGTATCTTCAACATGAGCAAGACCAAGAAACCTTACTACAACCCTTCCTTTCTTATCAAAATAACGCAAGCAAATAGCCAACTGTTCATTCTGATACACATCACTAGACTCATCTGCAAGTATTGCAAAATGGCCACCATCAAGTTCTTCAATGACAAGTTTAGTAGTCAACTGCGCACAATATTTTATGAGCTCATGTTGTATATCATGGTGAGTCTTCCTACAGTTCTTTGGAGCATTTTTGAGAACTACCTTGTCAACCTCTTCAAAATTTCCTACTAGCCAATTTAAGAGCTCGAGGAAATTTCCTTTATTTAGTGAGTCTTCACTTTCTTCATGTCCTCTAAATGCCAAGCCTTGGTGTAATAGAAACCTCAAACACTTGAGTGTCCATGTCAAACGCTTCTTATACAAAGCCTTGTACTGTGAAGTGTTTGAAGCAAGAGACTCCTGAATCGATGCACATGGTGTAGTGAACATATCATACTTATCTTGAGCTTCAGCATGAGCACTACTAAGACCACCTTCATGTCTTGTCAATCTTGATTTCATGTGCCAGTTCCTAAACCCTTTATTCACAAATGAATCTCCACCGGGATATTTTGTTTTATCTTTGAACAAATAGCAAACAAAGCAGAAAGCAGCATCTTTGTCCACACTGTACTCAACCCATGGATATTCTTTAAACCAAAACATGCAAAAGCGACGGTCTTTTCCACTTATACTTGTAATCGGAAACTTATGATTCTTTGGTTGACATGGCCCCATCTCAATGTATCTCCTTCTTAATCTATCTTTGTCGTTGGCATCATACCTTGAGATGGGAATCCGCTTCCCCGAATCATGTTCGAGTGCCCCCAAATCTGCTTGTGTTTCTTCATCCTCTTCATCGACAGTTTCTTCATCTTCTACAATTGGATTTGGGATTGCACGGCTGCTCTCCGGTTCACATTCTTCATCCGGCGGTGACTGCACTAGTGCCAACTGCAAATTGTTCTCTGGCTGATCATGAGAAATACTTGCTTTAACAATTGTTTGATTCGGTGTGGTTGTTTCATTTGTCTTTTTGGCTTTTGATGTTTTTTTCACAATGAAAATATGCTACTACCTTCAACATCACTTTTCTTCTTCTTCATCTATATTACAAGAAAGCAAAAGAGATCTAGGAAATTAGTCCACTAGAAAATATACTCCCTCCGACTCATACTAATTGACTCACATTTGTCTAGATTTGGATGAATCTAGACACTATTTAGTATATAGGTTCATCCAAATTTTGAAAAATACAAATCAATTAATATGGGTCGAAGGGAGTACCAAATCTGGAATTTACAATATTGATTCTCGTAAATCTGAAAAACCAAGACTTAAGAGAGGGAAAAAGAATGAAAATAAACCTGGCCGTTCGTCCTTTGATGTTCCCAACTTGAGTGCCGCCTGCCCGTCAATTGTCGTGTTGCGCTGGTGCGCCGGTGCCGCCGTCTGTACGTGGAGGCATGGAGGAGATTGTGTGGGATGGGAATATGATCAGAGGAGATCGCGTGGCGGCGGGGCGGGCGTGAGAATACGTACGATCGATGTGGGCAGTGACGATGTGTCGTGCGTGTGAATACGGTCTATGGGCCTGGCCGCCTGGGCCATATGCACTCAGAGTAGTCGATTATATGTATAAATTTTTTTTTCTCAAAATTATTGGTATTCCCGGGAATAAAGGGGCATACCCTCAGCGCCGCCTGTGTGGTCAACCTCCATGTGCCTCAATACATTAGAAAAAAGAAACTTCCTTTATAGAGCTACCCAAGCTAACGCCAATATTGTCCAGTTTAGAAGTAATAGCTAGGGTAGAAAAAGAAAGAAAGGAATTGGAGGGACTTGTTATACCATTCGAATCCAAATTATTCTTAGCCTTGCGACGCATCGCCTTGAGCAACGATTCTTCATATATGGCCGACACACCAGAGGCATCGACCCCCTGACGAACACTCTGCCTGAACGATGTAGCACCCCTTCCCACAGGTGTAGGGGTAGCAACACCAGCCATAGAAGAACGCGTCAGGGAAGGAAGCACGCCCAACCCCTCCTGAGTTAGGCCGCCTCCTCCTGGTCCGCCTGCGCTTCCAACCCCTCCTGTGCCAGAGAGGAATAGGTCACGGCCCCCAGCTGCATGTGGGCCTCTAGGTCCGCGTGCTGCTGGCCTGCTTGAGCCTACTTGACATTGATGTCCAGTACCTGGCTCGAAGTGGAGCCCCATCGGGCGTTGCACTCGGCGCCCGGCCCAGCAACCATCGCCGAGGCCGCCATGTCCAGGGAAGGCACATCGGCCTGTAGCCCTTGGGTCCCAATATCCTAAGCATGCGGCCCACTAGAGGATCCCTGCATCGCCCTGAGCACCTCCCGACCGGCAGCCTCGATAGGCATGCCCAACATCACCTGGAGCGGCGACCCGTCATGAACATCCGACCCCTCCTAGGCCGACTTCCGTGCAACATCCGGTGCTCTGATCTCCTGGAGAATAGGCTGCGGTCGATCGCGCGATATCGTCTGACCCAAGGTGTGTGTCCGAGAACGTGTTGGCGACGTTGTACGTGCCCGACCAGCCCCACCAGAAGCAAGCTGAAGCGCGTCCTGAAGCTAGCCCTGCGTCACACGCGGAGAAACCTAAGAGCTCCTTCCCTGCAAAGGTGAGTTCGACAGCAGTGCCACAACCAATTCCATACCTCGCGGAGTAGTAGGGTTGGAATTGAAAGGCGTTACCGCAAACACCATCTGTGATGCCTGCCCAGAGGGAGGTTCCTAGCTCACAAGTCCATGCGACGTAGAAGCGGACCCAGGTACAACGTTCGACTCAGTAACAGGCCCAGAAGTATCCATCACATCATATGAAGGCTTTTCGACAACATCATCATGAGAACCACTGTCATCCTTTCTCCATAATTAAGTAACGAACTCGGGCTCAGTAACATACCCATCCGATTCCAACCGGAAACGAAATTCATATCCTTTTTTCTTCACCACAACATCTGACTAAATAAAGTAACCAATAGCATCCTGCTTCTTCAAGAAAACCATGGTATCAAACATAACCACAAGAATATGGACCACACCACGCTTCCGCAAACAGAATAAGTCAACATCCAACATAATCCCCATAAGACCACCAACCGCCCAAAGCCCTAAAAAGGAGCGCAAAGAGTGTGGCACCCCTTCAACATGCAACCATACCTACTTAAGCTTACATTTGTAGGGAATCTCCTGCGACTTAAACACAGAAATAGAGAGCTGGGCGGTGCTAAGAGGCACTAAAACCAGAATCTCGTCCACCCTGTCGAGATCCTCAAAAGACGGAAAGCTCACTAAGAAAGCATTTTCTCAATAAGGCAAAGCTTTACACTTCCACTGATCACGAACAGACACTCTCCTAGCAACCTGTCTCTGAACTACATCAGTAGATATAGACTCACCAGCCACCTGTAGTAGAGCAATAGGAGTCGGATTTGCTTCCAAGTGATCATGAACCACACTATCAGGAAACTATGTGAACAAAGTCTGATCATTACCAATACCAGCCATGTACGGGGTAAGCCTTGTCTGCTTAATAACAGGACATCTCACATCTGAGAGTTGGGTGTGCAAAGTTATTACAAATATAACAATAATGAACCACCTTATAATCATTGGTCACATGCGTATTCACTGCACACTTCCAACAGTGCACCCCCTTTTTATTCTTTTTACCACTAGCCTCGGTCACAAGCACTGAGTTAACCTGCGTAACCTCCGAGAGAGGTGGGGGAATACCACTCTAAACATGTTGTTGTTTACCCTGCTGGCTATATTGGTACCGCATCTGTTGCCCCTTTGGCTGAAAAGGTGGGTTGAATGAACCGTGACTATGCATCTACGGGTACCCACTTTGAAACGCATTCGGCTGCTGATGCTGTGAGATGCAGTTGTAGAATTTGATAATGCAATACTTGATTCAATAACAAAGGGGTACAAGGTTTATAAATTTATATAGTACAAGGTGGAGTCGGTTGGTGCCCTAATTGGGTCACATGAAATATTGTCTAACATCCCCCCGCAGTCTCAACGGTGGGTTCAACGACGTTGAGACTGGATTGAATATCAGTAAATGGTGTAGTAGCAAGCCCTTTGGTGAAGATGTCAGCGAATTGCGTTGTAGTAGGAACATGAAGAACTCGTACTTGGCCCAAAGCAACCTTTTTCCAAAAAAAATGGATGTCAATATCAATGTGCTTAGTACGGCGATGCTGCACTGGATTGCCTGACATATAAATTGCAGAAATATTATCGCAATAAACCACGGTTGCATGATGAATAGGGCGATGAAGCTCCTTAAGTAATTGGCGTAACCAAACTATTTCAAGAACCGCATGTGCAACAACCCGGTACTCTACCTCAGCAAACGAGTGGGATACCGTAAGCTGGCATTTTGAAGACCAAGAAATAAGATTGTTACCAAGGTAAACACAGTATCCTGAAGTGGATTGACGAGTGTCTGGACAAACAGCCCAGTTGGCATACGAATATGCTGTCAATGATGCAGGTGATGATGAATTAATGTGGATACCGTGATCGATGGTTCCTTTGACATAACGAAGAATGCGTTTGACATGATTATAATGTGGAACACAAGGATCATGCATAAAAATACATGCCTGTTGGCTGTTGCACAGCATATGATAATTTAGGACGCGTGAGAGTGAGATAAGAGCACCGGTGAGACTACGATAAAGAGTAGGATCAAAAAAATTGTCACCATCGGATGATAGTTTAGAGGTGGTATCTGAAGGGTTTCGCGGCATAGTAAATCAAAAATTTCTATGGATGCGAACAGAGGGAAAGCCAAGATCTAATCTAGGAGATGCAAACAACGAGAGAGATTGGATTAGATCTTCATACCCTTGAAGATTCGCACAGCGAAACGTTCGTCGGAACGTGGGTGATGTAGTCGTACTCGCTTCTCCTCCTCGCGATCCGATCCGATCTAGCACCACAAGTGGCGGTGCCTCCGTGAGATGCACACGTGCAGCACCTCGACGTCTCCTCCTTCCTCGGACCAGTAAGTATGGTGGAGAGACGGATTGGATCTACAACACGACGGCGTGGTGTATATGGTGGAGAACTTCTGCAGAAGGGCTTCGCCTACAAACAGTCGGGAGGGAGAGAGGAGGGCAGCAGGGCAGCTAGGGTTGGAGGGGAAGGTGTGGGGGGTTGGTGCGCCCCCACCACTCTTTATATAGAGGGGGGGCGCAGCCCTATCCCCTCCCCCAAGCCCAAACCGGCGGCCCCAAAGGATAAGGAGTGGGGGGCAAGGAACCCCCCCTTCTAGAAGGTCTATCTCGAGTTTAAAACCCTCTTGGACGGCTGGGCCCTATGGGGCCTTGTGCACCTATCCCAATGCGGCCAGGGCACTCTCTCATAGGCTCATGCCCCCTCCTGGAAGGTGGGGACACGTTGGTCCCCTTCCGGAAGGTTCTAGAAGCTTCCGGTACAATACCGATTAACCCGGAACAATTCCGAACTCCAAAAACTGCACTGCCTTATATGAATCTTATTCTCCGGACCACTTCGGAACCTCTCGTGATGTCCCGGATCCCATCCGAGACTCCGAACAAAAACTCATAAACCAATTATCCAATCTATCCTAGCGTCGAGACACGTTAAGTGTGTGACCCTGCGGGTTCGAGAATATGCAGACATGATCTTCTATCAATAATCAACAGCGGGCTCTGGACACCCATATTGACTCCCACACATTCATCGATGATCATATCGGATGAACCACGATGCCAGGATTCAATCAATCCCATATATATATTCCCTTCGTCTCGCGATATTTTACTTGCCCGAGATTCGATCGTCGGTACCATCATACCTAGTTCAATCTCGTTCACAGCAAGTACTTTACTCGTTCCATAATCCGATATCACTTTGTGATTAACTCCTTAACCACATGCTTTCAAGCGGTGTTGATATCGATTACCGAGTGGGCCCGAAGTATATCTCTCCGACTTGGGAGGGACAAATCCCATCTCGATACATACAACCCAACAGATACTTTCCGATCACCTGAGAGACACCTTTATGATCACCCTCTCATAGGATGACGTTTGATGACCTCAAAGCTTTCTTCCGATACCAGGGAGTTGTATTATCTCATGGTCTAAGGAATACAATATTTGACATAAGAAAAGCTTCGCAAAGACGAACATGATGACACGATCTAATTGCTTCGCTTAGTTTGGGTATGTCCACCATATCATTCTCCCAATGATATGATCTCATTATTAATCGACAACTCATGTCCATGGTTAGGAAAACTTAACCATCATTAATCAATGAGCTAGTCCATAGAGGCATACTAGGGACACGGTGTTGTTCACAAACCACACAAGTATTAAAGTTTCCGCTTAATACAATTCTAGCATGGAATATAAACATTATCATGAACAAGAATTATAATAATAACATCTTTATTATTGCCTCTAGGGCATAATTCCAACAGTCTCCCACTTGCACTAGAGTCAATAATCTAGTTTACATTTGGCAACAATCTCACACCCATGGCACTGAGGTGCTGATCATGTTTTACACGTGGAAGAGGTTCAGTCAATGGATCTGCAACATTCAGATCTGTATGTACTTTGCTAATCTTCAGATCTCCATCTGCTATATAATCTCGGATTATATGAAACTTGCGGTTGATATGCTTGGTCTTTGGATGATATCTTGGTTCCTTAGAGAGTACTATGGCGCCAGTGTTGTCACACAATATCTCCAGTGGGTCCAATGCACTTGGAACCACGCCAAGCTCAGTGATGAAGTTTCTGATCCAAACTCCTTCACTTGACGCTTCTGCAGCAGCCATGTATTTCGCTTCTACTGTAGATCCCGCGATCACGCTTTGCTTGCAGCTTCTCCAGCTCACAGCTCCTCCATTCAAAATATAAACGTATCCTGTCTGAGATTTAGAATCATCCTTGTCGGTGTCGAAACTGGCGTCGACGTAACCTTTTACGACGAGCTGTTCATCACCCCCATAGACTAAGAACATTTCTTTAGTTATATTTAGGTACTTTAGGATGTTCTTCACGGCTGTCCAGTGTTCCACTCCTGGATCACTTTGATATCTGCTCGTCAAACTAAGAGCATTGGACACATCCGGTCTAGTACACAACATGGCATACATGATAGAACCTATGGCCGAGGCATAAGGCACTTTGCTCATAGCTTCCCTATCATTTACCGTAGCTGGACACTGAGCCTTGCTCAATATCTTACCTGACAACATAGGCACTGAACCGTTCTTTGCCTTATCCATTCTGAACCTTTTCAGAACTTTGTCTAGGTATGTACTCTGGCTTAAAGCTATCATGCGTCTTTGTCTATCTCTATAGATTTTGATGCCCAATATATAAGCAGCTTCACCTAGGTCTTTCATTGAAAAACACTTGTTCAAATAACTCTTCACATCGTTAAGCATGTTGATGTCATTTCCAATAATCAATATGTCATCCACATATAGTACCAGAAACGTCACCGAGCTCCCACTCACTTTCTTGTAGATGCAAGCTTCGTAGCAATTTGGAACAAATCCAAAGCTCTTGATCACTTGATCAAAACGAAGGTTCCAACTCCGAGATGCTTGCTTCAGTCCATAAATGGAACGCTGAAGTTTGCATACTTTATCAGCATCCTTAGGATCGACAAAACCTTCGGGTTGCATCATATACAACTCTTCATCAATGTTGCCATTGAGGAACGCAGTCTTGACATCCATCTGCCATATTTCATAATCATGAAACGCAGCAATTGCTAATAAAATCCGAATGGACTTAAACATCGCTACGGGAGAGAAAGTCTCATCGTAGTCAACACCTTGAACTTGTCGAAAACCTTTCGCAACAAGCCGTGCTTTATAGATGGTAACATTACCATCCGCGTCTGTTTTCTTCTTGAAGATCCACTTGCACTCAACGGCCTTTCGGTCGCTAGGAGGGTCCACCAAAGTCCATACTTGGTTTTCGCTCATGGATCCCAATTCGGATTTCATGGCTTCTAGCCATTTCTCAGAGTCTGGGCTCATCATCGCTTCCTCATAGTTCGTAGGTTCACTGTCTTCTACTAGCAAGACAGTCACGACAGGGTTGCCGTACCACTCAGGAGGGGCACGCGACCTTGTCGACCTGCGGCGTTCAGTAGCAGCATCGTCCGAAGCTTCATGATCCTTGTCATTAGCTTCCTCTATTGTTGGTGCAGGCGGCACTGGAACAATTTCAGGTCCTGCGCTACTCTCCAATTCAAGAGAAGGTTCAATAACCTCGTCTAGCTCTACTTTCCTCCCACTCACTTCTTTCGAGAGAAACTCCTTCTCAAGAAAGGAACCGTTCTTTGCGACAAACACTTTGCCTTCGGTTCTGTGATAGAAGGTATACCCAATAGTTTCCTTAGGGTATCCTATGAAGACGCATTTCTCCGCTTTGGGTTCGAGCTTGTCCGGCATCAACTTCTTGACGTAAGCTTCGCATCCCCAAACTTTAAGAAACGACAACTTAGGTTTAGCACCAAACCACAGTTCATACGGTGTCGTCTCAACGGATTTAGATGGAGCCCTATTTAAAGTGAATGCAGCGGTTTCTAATGCATAACCCCAAAATGATAACGGCAAATCAGTAAGAGACATCATTGATCCGACCATATCTAATAGGGTTCAATTCCGGCGTTCAGACACACCATTGCGCTGTGGTGTTCCGGGTGGCGTGAGTTGTGAAACGATTCCACTTGCTTTAAGATGCGTGAGAAAATCATAACTCAAATATTCACCTCCACGATCGGATCGTAGAAACTTAATCTTTCTGTTATGATGGTTCTCCACTTCATTCTGAAATTCTTTGAACTTTTCAAACGTTTCAGATTTATGTTTCATTAAATAGATATACCCATATCTACTTAAGTCATCGGTAAAAGTGAGAAAATAGCGACATCCACCGCGCGTCGAAACACTCATCGGTCCGCATACATCGTTATGTATGATTTCCAACAAGTCCGTTGCTCGCTCCATCATACCGGAGAACGGGGTTTTGATCATCTTGCCCATGAGGCATGGTTCGCATGTGTCAAATGATTCAAAATCAAGAGACTCCAAAATTCCATCAGAATGGAGTTTCTTCATGCGCTTTACACCAATATGACCTAGACGACAGTGCCACAAATAAGTAGTATTATCACTATCTACTTTGCATCTCTTAGCCTCAATGTTATGGATGTGTGTTTCATCCCTTTCGAGATTTAGAAGAAATAAACCATTCACAATAGGTGCATGACCATAAAAGATGTTACTCATATAAATAGAACAACCATTATTCTCCGATTTAAATGAATAACCGTCTTGCAATAAACAAGATCCAAAAATAATGTTCATGCTCAACGCAGGCACACAATAACACTTATTAAGGTTTAAAACTAATCCCGAAGGTAAAACTAAGGAGAGCGTGCCAACGGCCATCACATCAACTCTTGATCCGTTGCCAATGCGCATCGTCACCTCATCCCTCGCAAGCCGCCGTCTATTCCGTAGCTCCTGTTTCGAGTTACAAATATTAGCAACTGAACCGGTATCAAATACCCAGGCACTACAACGAGGGCTAGTAAGGAAAACATCAATAACATGTATATCAAATATACCTTTGATGGTGCTAGCCTTCTTGTCCGCTAAGTACTTAGGACAGTTGCGCTTCCAGTGACCCTTGTCCTTGCAATAGAAGCACTCAGTGTCCGGCTTAGGACCAGACTTGAGCTTCTTCTCAGTAGGGGAAGTGCGCTTGCCGCCGCCCTTCTTGAAGGGCTTCTTTGCTCCCTTACCTTTCTTAAAGGTGGGCTTGTTGACCATCAACACATGATTATCCTTTTTGATGTCCACTTCCGCGGCCTTCAGCTTTGCAAAGAGCTCGGTGATCGTATCAGTGGAACCAATCTGATTATGAGTCACTACAAAACTTTTGTAGCTGGGAGGGAGTGATTGCAGAACCCTGTCAATCTTGAGCTCCTCTGGAAATCGTGCATTCCAGTTGCTCAAGTCGTTGAGTGTAGCCCGTCATCTTAATGGCATGCTCACTAACGGAACTCCCTTCCTCCATCTTGCAGTTAAAGAACTTCTCAGAGATCTCATATCTCTCAGAACGGGCCTGAGTCTGAAACATGGTTTTCATCTATTCGAGAATCTCAAAGGGCCCGGGATAGTCTTCAAAACGATTTTGAAGTTCCGGTTCCATAGCAAACAACATGGTGCTCTTAATCACACCATAATCATCTTTGCGCGACTGATAGACAGCTTTCTCATCAGTCGGCGCAATTGCAGCAGGGGGGTCACCTAACGCTTTCCCAAGGACATAGTCCTTTTGACCGCCAGAGAGAATGATTCTTAGATTGCGGAACCAATTGGTGAAGTTAGACCCATTGTTTTTAAGATTTTCCTTCTCAGCAAAAACGTTGAAGTTGAAGTTGGACTTAGCCATGTGATCTATAGTATTTGCAAGTACAAATTAGACTATGTTCATGATAAATAGTTCAACTTAATCAAATTACTAGATGAACTCCCACTAAATTCAACATCCCTCAAGTTGTTTAGTGAACACGATCCAAATTCACCACACCTAATCCGATCTTCACGAGAAGAGATGTGGTTTCAATGGTGGACAACGAAGTGTCGATCATATCATTCATATGACTCATGCTTAACCTTTCGGGTCATGTGTTCCGAGTCCATGTCTGTACATGCTAGGCTCGTCAAGTTAGACCCAAGTATTTCCGCGTGTGCAAAACTGGCTTGCACCCGTTGTATGTGAGCGTAGAGTCTATATCACCCGATCATCACGTGATGCTTGGACACGACGAACTTTCGCAACGGTGCATACTTGGGGAGAACATAGTTTTATCTTGATCTTTAAGTGAGGAATCATCTTATAATGCTACCGTCGCGATCTAAGCATGATAAGATACATAAAAGGATAAACATCACATGCATATAACTTTATGTGACATGGTATAGCCAATCTTCGTGCAATGATCTCCATCTTGTGCATGCCGGCATGATCTCCATCACTCCACCATGATTGCCTCCACCACGAATAGCAACTACAACTATTGCTAACTACTTAGCGATAAAGTGAAACTATTACATGGCGTATAAGAAGTTGACTCGCAGGTCATACACAATTATAAAGACAACCATATGGCTCCTGCCGGTTGTGTACTCATCGACATGCAAGTCGTGAAACATTACAAAACATGATCATCGCATACAATATACACATCACATCTTGGGCCATACCATATCACAGAAAACACTCCCTGCAAAAACAAGTTAGACGCCTCTACTTTGTTGTTGCACGTTTTACGTGGCTTATGGGAGTAGATGCTAAGAATGATTCTTACCTACGGAAAGCCACAACGGTGATATTATGGTTGCCAAACTCCGGTGTTAATCCCATGACAACTATAGTGACAGAAACTGACATCCACCAGCCGCATGTGTGGAACAAGCCACACGTCAAGTGCGGAGCCGGTCTCGCGAGCGACGTCGCGTAAGGTTGGCCTGGACCGCTTCAATCTCACTATCCCGCGTCATAAGAAGAACACAAACAAGAGGCTTGCAGCAGAAAACATCAACGCCCGCAACAACCATGTTGCGTTCTACTCGTGAAACACATCTACGCATAGATCTAGCTCTGATACCACTGAAGGGTTTCGTGGCATAGTAAATCAAAATTTTCTACGGATGCGAACAAAGGGAAAGCCAAGATCTAATCTAGGAGATGCAAACAATGAGAGAGATTGGATTAGATCTTCATACCCTTGAAGATTCGCACAGCGGAACGTTCGTCGGAACGTGGGTGATGTAGTCGTACTCGCTTCTCCTCCTCGCGATCCAATCCGATCTAGCACCACAAGTGGCGGTGCCTCCGTGAGATGCACACGTGTAGCACCTCGACGTCTCCTCCTTCCTCAGACCAGCAAGTATGGTGGAGAGACGGATTGGATCTACAACACGACGGCGTGGTGTATATGGTGGAGAATTTCTGCAGCAGGGCTTCGCCTACAAACAGTCGGGAGGGAGAGAGAAGGGCAGCTAGGGTTGGAGGGGAAGGTGTGGGGGGTTGGTGCGCCCCCACCACTCTTTATATAGAGGGGGGCGCAGCCCTAGCCCCTCCCCCAAGCCCAAACCGGCGGCCCCAAAGGATAAGGAGTGGGGGGCAAGGAAACCCCCCCCTTCTAGAAGGTCTATCTCGAGTTTAAAACCCTCTTGGCCGGCTGGGCCCTATGGGGCCTTGTGCCCCTGGCCCAATGCGGCCAGGGCACTCTCTCATAGGCCCATGCCCCTCCCGGAAGGTGGGGCCACGTTGGTCCCCTTCCGGAAGGTTCTAGAAGCTTCCGGTACAATACCGATTAACCCGGAACAATTCCGAACTCCAAAAACTGCACTGCCTTATATGAATCTTATTCTCCGGACCACTCCGGAACCTCTCGTGATGTCCCGGATCCCATCCAAGACTCCGAACAAAAACTCATAAACCAATTATCCAATCTATCCTAGCGTCGAGACACGTTAAGTGTGTGACCCTGCGGGTTCGAGAATATGCAGACATGATCTTATATCAATAATCAACAGCGGGGTCTGGACACCCATATTGACTCCCACACATTCATCGATGATCATATCGGATGAACCACGATGCCAGGATTCAATCAATCCCATATATATATTCCCTTCGTCTCGCGATATTTTACTTGCCCGAGATTCGATCGTCGGTACCGTCATACCTAGTTCAATCTCGTTCACAGCAAGTACTTTACTCGTTCTGTAATCCGATATCACTTTGTGATTAACTCCTTAACCACATGCTTGCAAGCGGTGTTGATATCGATTACCGAGTGGGCCCGAAGTATATCTCTCCGACTTGGGAGGGACAAATCCCATCTCGATACATACAACCCAACAGATACTTTCCGATCACCTGAGAGACACCTTTATGATCACCCTCTCATAGGATGACGTTTGATGACCTCAAAGATTTCTTCCGATACCAGGGAGTTGTATTATCTCATGGTCTAAGGAATACAATATTTGACATAAGAAAAGCTTCTCAAAGACGAACACGATGACACGATCTAATTGCTTCGCTTAGTTTGGGTCTGTCCACCATATCATTCTCCCAATGATATGATCTCATTATTAATCGACAACTCATGTCCATGGTTAGGAAACCTTAACCATCATTAATCAATGAGCTAGTCCATAGAGTCATACTAGGGACACGGTGTTGTTCACAAACCACACAAGTATTAAAGTTTCCGCTTAATACAATTCTAGCATGGAATATAAACATTATCATGAACAAAAATTATAATAATAACATCTTTATTATTGCCTCTAGGGCATAATTCCAACAGTATCTACAGGAGTGCGAGAAGGTTGACAATCTAACATACCGGATTATTAAGAAGATCAACAGAATACTGACGCTGGGATAGAAAGAGACCGTTATGATCACGTGTGACGACAATGCCTAGAAAATGATGTAGAGGGCCAAGATCAGTCATAGAGAATTCTTGTTGTAGAAGAGAGATGACATGGTGAAGAAAATTGGAAGAGGAAGAGGTGAGAACAATATCATCTATATAAAGGAGGAGATAGGCTACTTGATTGTTAGAGTGATAAACGAAGAGAGAGTAATCATAACAAGATGGGGAAAACCTACTTTTTGGATGAAGGTAGAGAATCATTGAAACCAGGCACGGGGAGCTTATTTGAGACCATAGAGAGATTTTTTTAAGGAGAAAACGTGATTGGGAGAGGTGGAATCTTCAAATCCTAAAGGTTGTTGACAATAAACAGTTTCCATAAGGGAGCCGTGTAGAAAAGCATTTTTAACGTCTAGTTGGTGAATTGGCCATTGGGAAGAGACCGCAATGCTAAGGATAGTACGGATAGTGCTAGGTTTAACTACAGGATAGAAAGTTTCATCATAGTCTATACCGTGTTGTTGAGAGAAACCACGACAAACCCAACGAGCTTTATACTGAGAGAGACTGCCATCGAAGTGGATTTTTTGTCGGAAGACCCATTTACCAGAGACGACGTTAGCATTGGGAGGATGGGGAACTAGCTGCCAGGTGTTGTTGGAGAGAAGGGCATGATACTCATCACGCATGGCAGCAGCCTAGTTAGGATCTAGAAGGGTAGATTTATAAGATTTAGGGAGAGGAGATAGATTAGTGGAGACATGCAAGTTGAGCTTTGTGATAGGTAAACAAAAGCCAGATTTGGCGCGTGTGCGCATAGGATAGTTATTAGTTGGAGCAGGACAGAGACGGCATGAGGTGGTGGAGCAAGCATGGATGGCGAGGGTGAAGCGTCCGGCACAGCGGAGGAGGCGGACACGGGTGTGTGCTGTAGGGTTTCGTAGCATGGAAAACAAAAAATTTCTACCGCATACAAACAAACAAGCCAAGATCTATCTACTAGATTGTAGCAACGAGTCGATGGAATGACTCACCCTCGAAGATTCCAAAGTGTTTAACGAGAGCGGATTCTCGTGGGTGATGTAGTCGTACTCTTCCCGATCTCAAGATCGCGTAGACGATCCTTCCGGCGCTACGTTCCGGCAGTGCTTCCGCAGTCGGTCACACGTTCGGTACTTGACGAAGACCTTCCTCTCCCTTGTTCCAGCAGGCAGCGAAGGTTGTAGCACTCTCCTCGCGATTCCGACAGCACAACAGCGTGGTACCGGAAGTAGAGGGGAGATCTCGCAGGGCTTCGCCTTAAGCCGGAGCGAGTATGGTGGACTATGAGAGAGAGCCTCGGTGATCTAGGGTTTAGACGCACCAAGGAGGAGGGTCTAGGGCCGGCGGCTAGGGCTTGGAGCAGCCCAAGTCGGCGGCTAGGGTTTCCCTAGGCGGCGGCGGCGCCGGCGGCTGGGAGCTAGGGTTTTGGGTGGAGGTGTTGTGTGCTTGGAGGGGCAGCCCTGCCCCTCCTTATATAGGTGGAGGAGACGCGCCAAGGGAGGGGAGTCCCTCCCCAACTCGGTTTCCCAAGTGGGTCGGCGGTGGAGGGGAGGAACTCCTCCCCAAGTAGGTTTCCTACTTCCCCTCCACCTCACAAAATAGCCGTTTGACTTTTCAAATTGGCGTTTGACTTTTCAAACTAGGATTTGATTAAACCCTTTATTTTGTTCAGCGATGACACCTAGTACATGATTCAATCATTCCAACTTGATATGACACATTCATATACCCTTCCCCTCCGGAGTGCCGGACATTCCGGAACCTTCTAGAACATTCCCGATGAAAACACCGGAACCATTCTCCAACCCCGAAATAGGACTTTCCTTATATGAATCTTATTCTCCGGACCATTCCGGATCTCCTCGTGATATCCCAGATCCCATCCGAGACTCCAAACAACATTCGGTCTCTTACTCATCATTCCATAACTACTCAAACAACGTCGAATCCTTAAGTGTGTCTCCCTACGGTTCGTGAATTATGCGGACATGATCGAGACACTTCTCCGAACAATAACAAATAGAGGAATCTGCAAATTCATATGGCTCCCACATATTTCTACGATTACTTTGCGATCGAATGAACCACTTACATACGATACCAATTTCCCTTTGTCTCACGATAGTTTACTTATCTGAGGTTATGATCGTCGGTATCTCTGCATACCTAGTTCAACCTCGTTACTGATAAGTACTCTTTTCTCGTTCCCGTGATATGTGATCCCTTGTGAGCCAGTCACATGCTTGCAAGCTAATTGGATGACATTTCACCGAGAGGGCCCAGAGTATATCTATCTGTCATATGGATGGACAAATCCCACTCTTGATCCATGTGTCTCAACCAATACTTTCCGAACACTCAATGCCACCTTTATAGCCACCCAGTTACGGTGTGGTGTTTGATGTCATCAAAGTATCCTTCTGGTGAAGGTGATATGCATGATCTCATGGTCGAAGGAATTAGGTTACTATGTATCAGAAAGCATATAGCAATTGAACTATTAAAATGACTTGATCTTTATGCTACGCTTATCTATAGGAGTATGTCCACCATATCATTCTCCTAATGATATGATCTTGTTGTTAATAACATCTCAATGTTCATGATAGGGAAACCACAATCATTTATTAACCAACAAGCTAGTATTATAAAGAGGCTTTACTAGGGAATCTATTTTAGTTTACAAATCACACAAGTATTAATGTTTCCTTGTCAATACTATTACAGCATGAATGTAAACATTTATCATAAACACAAAGATATAATAATAACTACATTTATTATTGCCTCTAGGACATATCTCCAACAGTCTCCCACTTGCACTAGAGTCATCTAATCTAGATTACATGGTAATATACCGAACACCCATGGCAGTTTGGTGTTGGTCATGTTTTGCCCTCGGGAGAGGTTTAGTCAACGGATCCGCCACATTCAGATCTGTGTGTACTTTGCAAATCTTTATGTCCCCATCTTGGACATGTTCTCGAATAGCGTGAAAACGTAGCTTGATGTGCTTCAGCTTCTTGTGTGACCTTGGTTCTTGCGCATTGGCTATGGCGCCCATGTTATCACAGTAGATAGACATTGGGTCCAGCACACTAGGAGCCACACCCAGCTCTGTAATGAACTCTTTCATCCATATCGCTTCTTGTGAAGCCTCCAAAGCAGCCATGTATTCCGATTCAGTTGAAGATCTCGCCACAACGCTTTGCTTTGCACTCCTCCAGCTAACTGCTGCACCATTCAAAGTAAATACATATCCAGATTGTGATTTAGAATCATCCGGATCGGTGTTCCAACTAGCATCGGTGTAACCATTAACAACGAGTTGTTCATCACCTCCATAAGAAAGAACCATATCCTTAGTTCTTCTCAAGTACTTAAGGATGTTTTTTACCCCTGTCCAATGATCCACTCCTGGATCACTTTGATATCTGCTAGTTAAACTAACAGCATATGCAATGTCGGGTCTAGTACATAGCATGGCATACATTAGAGATCCTATGGCTTAGGCATAGGGAGTCTTACTCATCCTTTCTCTATCTTCTGCCGATGTCGGACTTTGAGTTTTACTCAAGGTCGTATTGGGCAACATGGGAAAGAACCCTTTCTTGCTATCTTCCATTCCAAACCTCTTTAGAACTTTGTCCAGATATGTACTTTGTGACAATGATATTAGGCGTCTCGATCTATCTCTATAAATCTTTATGCCTAATATGTAAGCTGCTTCGCCAAGATCCTTCATTGAAAAACTATTATTCAAATATTCTTTGACACTATTAAGAAGGTCTACATCATTCCCAATCAACAATATGTCATCCACATATAGTATTAAGAATGCTACAGAACTCCCACTCACTTTCTTGTAAATACAAGCTTCTCCATAAGTTTGTATAAAACCAAAACTTTTGATTACCTTATCAAAACGTTGATTCCAACTTCGGGATGCTTGCTTCAATCCATAGATGGACCGTTGAAGTTTGCATACCTAGTTAGCATCTATAGGATCGACAAAACCTTTGGGTTGCATCATATACAACTCTTCATCAATGTCTCCGTTGAGGAATGCTGTTTTGACATCCATCTGCCATATCTCATAATCATAATATGCAGCGATTGCTAACATAATCCTCACAGACTTTAGCTTCGCTACTGGTGAGAAAGTCTCATCGTAGTCAACTCCTTGAATTTGTCGAAACCCTTTTGCGACAAGTCGAGCTTTACAGACAGTAACATTACCATCAGCATCTGTTTTCTTCTTGAAAATCCATTTGTTCTCGACAGCCTTCCGACCATCCGGTAAGTCCACCAAAGTCCATACTTGGTTTTCGTACATGGATCCAATCTCGGATTTCATGGATTCTTGCCATTTATTGGAATCTGGGCTCATCATCGCTTCCTCATACGTCGCAGGGTCATCGGTGTTGTCCACCAACATGACACTCATAACGGGATCATACCAATCAGGAGTGGTACGAGTTCTCGTTTACCTGCGAGGCTCTGTAGCAACTACAACTGAAGTTTCATGATCTCATGATCATCATCATTAGCTTCCTCTCTTATTGGTGCAGGCACCACAGGAACTTCTTCCGGTGCTGCGCTACTCGCAAGTTCGAGAGAATGTTCGACAACCTCGTCGAGTTCTACTTTCCTTCCAGTCACTTCTTTCGAGAGAAATTCCTTCTCTAGAAAGGATCCATTCTTGGCAACAAAGATTTTGCCCTAGGATCTATGATAGAAGGTATACCCAATAGTTTCCTTCGGGTATCCTATGAAGATGCATTTTTCCGCTTTGGGTTCAAGCTTGTCCGGCTGTAACTTCTTTACATAGGCTTCGCAACCCCAAACTTTAAGGAACGACAATTTAGGTTTATTCCCAAACCATAATTCATACGGTGTCGTTTCAACGGATTTAGATGGTGCCCTATTTAAAGTGAATGCGGCTGTTTCTAATGCATAACCCCAAAATGATAGCGGTAAATCTGTAAGTGACATCATAGAACGAACCATATCTAAGAGAGTTCGATTACGACGTTCGAACACACCATTACGCTGTGGTGTTCCCGGCGGTGTCAATTGTGAAAGTATTCCGCATTTCTTCAAATGCTCGCCAAACTCGTAACTTAGATATTCATCTCCACGATCAGAACGTAGAAATTTAATCTTCTTGTTACGTTGATTCTCTAACTCACTTTGAAATTCCTTAAACTTCTTGAAAGTTTCGGACTTATGTTTCATAAAATAGATATACCCATATCTACTCAAGTCATCCGTGAAGGTAAGAACATAACGATAACCACCGCGCGATGCTACACTCATTGGACCACACACATCGGTATGTATGATTTCCAATAAGTCCGTAGCTCGCTCCATCATACCAGAAAATGGAGTCTTAGTCATTTTACCCATCAGACATGCTTCGCATCTTTCAAGTGATTTGAAATCAAGTGATTCAATAAGTCCATCGGAATGGAGTTTCTTCATACACTTCACTCCAATGTGACCAAGACGATAGTGCCACATATAGGTCGAGTTATCGCTCGATTTCAAACGTTTAGCCTCAATGTTTAATATGTGTATTTCCACTATCGAGATTCAATAAGAATAGACCATCTATCAAAGGTGCATGTGCATAAAACATATTACTCATATAAATCGAACAACCATTATTCTCGAACTTAAACAAGTAACCGTCTCGCAATAAACAAGATCCCGATATAATGTTCATGCTTAACGTAGGCACCAAATAACAATTATTTAAGTATAAAACTAATCCCGATGGTAGATGAAGGGGTAGCGTGCCGACCGCGATCACATCAACCTTTGATCTGTTTCCCACGTGCATCGTCACCTCGTTCTTCGCTAGCTTCCGTTTATTCTGCAGCACCTGTTTCGAGTTACAAATATGAGCAACCGAACCAGTATCAAATACCCAGGCACTACTACAAGTACTAGTGAGATACACATCAATAACATGTATATCGGATATACCTTTCTTCTTGATGTTGCCGTTCTTCAAATCTGCCAAGTACTTTGGGTAATTCCGCTTCCAGTGACCTTCTCCCTTGCAGTAAAAGCACTCAGTATCAGGCTTAGGTCCAGCCTTGGTCTTCTTCGCCGGTGCGGTAACTTTCTTACCACCCTTCTTGAAGTGTCCCTTTTGCTTAGACTTGCCTTTCTTGAATTTGGTGGTCTTATTGACCATCAACACTTGGTGCTCTTTCTTGATCTCCACTTCTGCAGATTTTAACATGGCAAAGAGTTCTGGCAACTGCTTGTTCATGTTTTGCATATTGTAGTTCATCACAAAGTTCTTGTAACTTGGTGGTAGTGATTGGAGGACACGATAAATCCCCAAAGCATTAGGAATCACTATACCCAAGCTTTGAAGTTTGTTTGCGTGCCCAGACATCTTAAGCACATGCTCACTGACGGAGCTGCCCTCTTCCATCTTGCAGTTAAAGAACTTTTCAGAAGCCTCATAACTTTCAATTGTCGCATGAGTCTCAAAGATCAATTTGAGATCCTCGACAATATCATATGGGTCTGAATTCTCAAACCTTTTCTGAAGCTCCGATTCCAAACCATACAAGATAGCACACTGAACTATGGAGTACTGATTCTTCCGAGCGAGGTAAACATTCTTTACTTCATCGGAAGCATCAGCTGCAGGTGGGTCACCCAGCGGTGCATCCAGCACATAGGTCAAATTACCAGCTATGAGGACAATCCTCAAATTGCGGAACCAATCCGCGAAGTTGCTTCCATTGTTTTTCAACTTTTCTTTCTCTAGGAACGCATTAAAATTGATGGTAGGGGCTGCCATTGATCTACAACATATTTGCAATAGTTTAGACTAAGTTTATGACAAATTGAGTTCAAATTAATAATAAAGTTAATCTAGGTGAACTCCCACTCAAAACAATATCCCTCACATTGTTTTAGTGATCACACGAACCAAATCCACCACATCAACACCGATCATCACGAGAGTTGATATAGTTTCAATGGCGAACAATCATCATGTTCATCATATCTACTATATGATTCATGCTTTACCTTTCGGTGATCCGTGTTCCGAGACCATGTCTGTACATGCTAGGCTCGTCAAGATCAAACCTTAGTTTCCACATGAGCAAATCTGGCTTGCTCACGTTGTATACACTTGCAGAATCTAACACACCCGATCATCACGTGGTGCTTCGAAACAACAAGCTTTAGCAACGGTGCTAACTAAGGGTGAACATGTTATGACTTGAAATTCATGTGCATGAGGGATCATCTTATGATGCTACCGTCGTCTACTAAGCAATACAAGATGCATAAAGGATTAACATCACATGCAACTCAAAATATGTGATATGATATGGCCTTTCTTCTTTGTGCTTCCGATCTCCATCTTCAAGCACGAACATGATCTCCATCATCACCGGCATTGCATCAAGGTCAATGACGCTTCTCCATGGTTGTCGTCCACCGGCTTCAACTATTACAACTACTTTGAATAGACACGCGGGTCTTAACATAAATTAAAGACAACCATATGGCTCCTGCCGGTTGCCAACTTACAATAAGGAACATTGCATACATCAAATATAATCACAATCATGGCCATATCACATCACAGCACACCCCTGCAAAACAAAGTTAGACGCCTCTACTTTCTTTGCATGTTTTACGTGGTTTGGGGCTTTCAATAAGTCTCGTTCTAACTTACGAACAAGAACCACAACATTGATACTAGTATTGTCAATCACCCGTTGTAAATTGAATCTTACTATGTTGGGAGAAACAGGCACCCGCAAAGCCACTTATGCAATACAAGTTGCATGTCAAGCGTGGAGCAAGTCTCATGAACGATGTCATGTAAGGTTAGCCCGGGCCGCTTCATCCCACCATCCCGCAAGATGCACAGTACACAAGAAGCAATCGACAACAAAAGCATCAAGGCCCACAATGACCATTGTGTTCTACTCGTGCAACAGATCTACATATAGACACGGCTCTGATACCACTGTAGGGTTTCGTAGCATGGAAAACAAAAAAATTCTACCGCATACAAACAAACAAGCCAAGATCTATCTACTAGATTGTAGCAACGAGTCGATGGAATGACTCACCCTCGAAGATTCCAAAGTGTTTAACGAGAGCGGATTCTTGTGGGTGATGTAGTCGTACTCTTCCTGATCTCAAGATCGCGTAGACGATCCTTCCGGCGCTGCGTTCCAGCAGCGCTTCCGCAGTCGGTCACACGTTCAGTACTCGACGAAGACCTTCCTCTCCCTTGTTCCAGCAGGCAGCGGAGGTTGTAGCACTCTCCTCGTGATTCCGGCAGCACAACGGCGTGGTACCGGAAGTAGAGGGGAGATCTCACAGGGCTTCGCCTTAAGCCGAAGCGATTATGGTGGACTATGAGAGAGAGCCTCGGTGATCTAGGGTTTAGATGCACCAAGGAGGAGGGTCTAGGGCCGGCAGCTAGGGCTTGGAGCAGCCCAAGTCGGCGGCTAGGGTTTCCCTAGGCGGCGGCGGCAGTAGGAGGTGGCGGCGCCGGCGGCTGGGAGCTAGGGTTTTGGGTGGAGGTGTTGTGTGCTTGGAGGGGCAGCCCTGTCCCTCCTTATATAGGTGGAGGGGGGCGCGCCAGGGGAGGGGAGTCCCTCCCCAACTCGGTTTCCCAAGTGGGCCGGCGGTGGAGGGGAGGAACTCCTCCCCAAGTAGGTTTCCTACTTCCCCTCCACCTCACAAAATAGCCGTTTGACTTTTCAAACTAGGATTTGATTAAACCCTTTATTTTGTTCAGCGATGACACCTAGTACATGATGCAATCATTCCAACTTGATATGACACATTCATGTACCCTTCCCCTCCGGAGTGCTGGACATTCCGGAACCTTCTAGAACATTCCCGATGAAAACACCGGAACCATTCTCCAACCCCGAAACAGGACTTTCCTTATATGAATCTTATTCTCCGGACCATTCCGGATCTCCTCGTGATATCCTGGAT
This sequence comes from Avena sativa, assembly GCA_916181665.1. NCBI lineage: Eukaryota > Viridiplantae > Streptophyta > Magnoliopsida > Poales > Poaceae > Avena > Avena sativa. The sequence goes on along the minus strand of OV702280.1, from coordinate 342,558,662 downwards.
CCCATCTGAGACTCCAAACAACATTCAGTCTCTTACTCATCATTCCATAACTACTCAAACAATGTTGAATCCTTAAGTGTGTCTCCCTACGGTTCGTGAATTATGCGTACATGATCGAGACACTTCTCCGAACAATAACCAATAGAGGAATCTGGAAATTCATATGGCTCCCAGATATTTCTACGTTTACTTTGCGATCGAATGAACCACTTACATACGATAGCAATTTCCCTTTGTCTCACGATAGTTTACTTATCCAAGGTTATGATCGTTTGTATCTCTGCATACCTAGTTCAACCTCGTTACTGATAAGTACTCTTTTCTCGTTCCCGTGATATGTGATCCCTTGTGAGTCAGTCACATGCTTGCAAGCTAATTGGATGACATTTCACCGAGAGGGCCCAGAGTATATCTATCTGTCATATGGATGGACAAATCCCACTCTTGATCCATGTGTCTCAACCAATACTTTCCGAACACTCAATGCCACCTTTATAGCCACCCAGTTACGGTGTGGTGTTTGATGTCATCAAAGTATCCTTCCGGTGAAGGTGATATGCATGATCTCATGGTCGAAGGAATTAGGTTACTATGTATCAGAAAGCATATAGCAATTGAACTATTAAAATGACTTGATCTTTATTCTACGCTTATCTATAGGAGTATGTCCACCATATCATTCTCCTAACGATATGATCTTGTTGTTAATAACATCTCAATGTTCATGATAGGGAAACCACAATCATTTATTAACCAACAAGCTAGTATTATAAAGAGGCTTTACTAGGGACTCTATTTTAGTTTACAAATCACACAAGTATTAATGTTTCCTTGTCAATACTATTACAGCATGAATGTAAACATTTATCATAAACACAAAGATATAATAATAACTACATTTATTATTGCCTCTAGGGCATATCTCCAACATGTGCTGCTGCGAGTCTGCCGCGGCAGAGGATTGGGGTGAATGTGCTGCCGCGGCAGGGGATTCTGCCGCGGCAGAGAAAATGTGGTGTTGCGCTGCCGTGGCAGAGGTTGGCGTGGCCACGGCAGGAGAAGGGGGCTCTGCCATGACAGAGAAAGATGGAGAATTTGCTGCCGCGACAGCATGATCAGGTGGGGCAGCGGCAGAGGATGGTTGTGCAGCGATGTGTTGGAAAAGAGGCAGTGTGGTTTTGGGAGAGGATGATTTGGGTGCGGATGGGGGTGTTGTGTCAGTGGGTAAACAAGTGGAATACGGAAAAACAGTTTCATCAAAAGTTACGTGGCGAGAAATATGCATATGACCCGAAATAGATCAAAACACCTATAACCTTTATGTTCATCGGAATGTCCTAATAATACACATGGGATAGATCTTGGGGATAGTTTGTTAACTGAAGTACCATACACATTGGGAAAACAAAGACAGCCAAAAACACAGAGTTCGGAGTAATTAGGATTAGAAAGGAAAAGAGAGATAAAGGGTGTTGTTTTAGGATTGACACTAGATGGGCGAATGTTCAGAAGATAGGTGGTTGTGCGCAAAGCTTCGGCCCAAAAATTAGATGGCATGGATGCTTGGATAAGGAGTGTGCGAATGATATCATTGATGGTGCGAAGAGAGCGTTCAGCCTTGCCATTTTGTGGGGATGTGTATGGGCATGAAAAACGGAGAAGGATGCCATGTTGTAGGAAAAAGGTTCTATTGGCATGATTGGTTGAATTCTTTTCCATTATCACACTGTATAAATTTGATGGGAAGGAAAAAGTGAGTTGCAACATAGCGTTGAAAATTGAGAAAATTTGTGTGCACATCAGATTTGTTTCTTAGTGGAAAGGTCCATATGAAGTGTGTGAAATCATCCAATATGACAAGATAATATTTGAAACCAGAGATACTTAAGGTTGGAGATGTCCACAAATCACAATGTAGAAGCTCAAAAGGAAAAGTACTGGAGGAACTAAAGGGTAACCTAACATGTTTTCCTTGTTGGCATGACTCACACATCGATGTACTATGAGAGTCCTTATTACAAGGGATGGAAAAATCATTAAGCAAAGATGACATTGTGGCACTATTTGGATGACCTAAACGCTGATGCCAAAGATCCACCATGGCAAGCATGGATGATGGAGGTGCGACATGAGCGCCATGAATGTAGTAGAGGTCATCAGAGCTATTGAAGCGTGCGATCTCCGCCTTGGTGAGGAAATCCTTCATAGACAAGCCAAAAGGGTCAAATTCGACGGGGACAAGATTGTCAGTGGTGATGCGACGAACGGAAATTAGATTTCTGATAAGGGTTGGTACAACTAAGACATCACATAGGAGGAGTGGTTTGGTGGTGGATGGGAGTTGTGTATGACCAACGCATGAAATAGGGGCAGAGGAAAAATCACTGAGGATAATTGAGGGAAAATAATATGGAGTGCATTGTGACAGCATATTATTGGATGAGGACATATGAATAGATGCACCAGAATCAAAGATCCAAGCAGTACTTGTATTACCTTGTGCAGCAAAGTTATTCATGGCTTGGATAAACGCAGCTTGATCCCAGCTCGGAGCATTGGCGGGTGACGGTGCTGTCGGTGGTGCAGGTGCTGGCGCAGGTGGTTTTGCCGCATACATGGGGTACCGCATCGGCTGGTGGTAGGCTCCTGGATCAGCATGATAGAGTGGCGTCGGCGTCGATGCACCATACTGGATCGGCGGGGCAGTAGCATAGGGGCAGGACTTGGAGCGGCGTAGTAGACCTGAGCAGGTGGACGGACTCCGAGGAGGCCAGGGTCGCTGGTGTGAGGCCACATACCCGGTTGCCACGCGCCAGGGTAGGCAGGTGGGGCACCTGAGGGAGAGGGTGCTGTCCATGGCATATACCAGGCCTGGACGAGAACCGCCCATAGATCATGAGGGGGGCGCCATGCTGCGGAGGCCGGTGTCAATGTCTAAGCGCCAGGTGTAGGAGCTGGTGGTGGTGCGGCAGGCTGAGGCGATGGACCAGGCCGAGGCGGGAAGTACATTGGGTTCTTCCCGCGATAGTTAAGGCTCGGGCGCCATCCAGGTAGTGGTGTTGCAGCTGATGGAGGAGGGGCGACCGGTGGGGAAGGGGCCGGTGGGCGTGTGATACGTCGGAAACGTATCTATAATTTTTGATGCTCCATGGTTGTTTAGTATCTACTTTGCTTTGCTTTGTCTACACTTTGAGGTGCTTTGTACATGTTTTCTGGTACTAACCTATTAACAAGTTGCCATAGTGCCAGTTGCCTGTTTTCTGCTGTTTTTGGTTCCAGAAAATTTAGCAAAGAAATATTCTCGGAATTGGACGGGACAAACGTCAAAGTCAATAACTTTTCGTGGAGAACAAGAAGTCTATAGGGGAGCCGGAGAGGCATGCCAGGGCAGCCGCACCCCCTAGGCACGGGTGGGCCCTGCCCTGCACCTAGGTAGGGTGTGGGGCCCTTGGCCACCGCCTCAGCCTCCCCCTTCGCCTATAAGAAGCCCCCGATGCAAAAACCCTAAGTACCTAATCAAATCTCCACGAAACCTTCTGTAGCCGCCGCCACCGTCGTCCCTAGATCGGGGGGATCTGAAGTTCTTCCCGGTATCCTACCGGAGGGGAGATCATCCCGGAGGCCTTCTCTCCGGTATGATGCGTGAGTAGTTCCACCTTGGACTACGGGTCCATGTAGTAGCTAGATGGTTGTATCTCCTCCTTTGTGCTTTCATGTATAGATCTTGTGAGCTTCGTTCATGATCAAGATCTAATCTATTTGTAATCATGCATGTTGTGTTTGCGGGGATCTGATGGATATTGAGATTATTTGTTGGTTTGATTAATGGTTTTGTCTTTATGATTCTATCATGTCTATGTTGTTTGTGATCTTGCATGCTCTCCGTTGTTAGTAGCTATCTTGGCCAAGTAGTTGCTAGTGACTCCAAGAGGGGGTATTTATGCTCGATACTGGGTTCATGCCTCTAGTTTTCAAGGGAAGTGACAATAATCTCTTCGGTTGTAAATGTGATGTTGCTACTAGGGAGAAAACAACGGTCTCTTGTTCATGGAACATGTGGACTATTTACCTTACACACTTTGCTTAAAGCAGTTGTCTGTTGCTTGCAACTTAGTACTGGAGGGGATTCAGATGATAACCTGAAGGTGGACTTCTAGTCATAGATGCAGTTGGATGGCGGTCTATGTATCTTGTTGTATTGCCCAATCGAATATCATAGGATCTTTCTGACTAGTAGGAGGAAGGTGTGAAGCAGCACAGCAGCAAGTTTTCCCTCAATAAGGTTTCTTATTGAGGGAAAACTTGCTGCTGTGCTGCTTCACACCTTGCTCTTGGGGTTCCCAATGAAGCGCTCCTACATCAACTCAGCGCTGCATCAAGCTTTTCTGGCGCCGTTGCCAGGGAGGCTAAGGATGTCTTCACTAGGGGAGTCCTCCACTTCCTTTCTATTCACTTTTTTTAGTTTGCTTTATTTATTTTGCTTGGTTTTGTTTGCCTCTTTCCAAAAAAAACCCAAAAAATTAGTCTAGTTTGGTTTGCTTTCTTTATTCAAAAACACAAAAAAAATATAGTTCCTGCCCTAGTTGCTGCCATGTCTGGTTTTGGACCAATCTTTATTTCACCTATGGAAGAGATCTCCACTTTTAAGCAAACAAGTGAAGAGAGTTTTAAAGAAGCTTGGTCAACTGAGTCTAAGATGAGTCTTAGCTTGGTTATTGATAGTTTCTACCGCGGTATTGCTCTTCGTTATAGATATGCTTTGGATGCTGTGGCTGAGAAAGATATTTTGCTATGTACTGAGGATGAAGCTTTTGATGCCATAAAAAAGTCGATTGGAATTTATAATACACCTGGCAAGTCTGGTTCCTCTTTCACAAATATTTTTGCTAGGTTGAACACTCTTGAGACTAGTATTGTTGCTATGAATAGTTGCTATCACACGCTTAGGGCTTACCATTATTATGTTCCCATAAATTCCGAGCCTTCAAAGTGGTTTCCCACAATCAAAGTCTCTATAAATACTACACTTTTTGATGCCCGCTGTGATATCATGTCTAAATTTTGTCTCATGCCTAAAGATATTCATGATTCTTTGAGTCTTTGGGGGATTTATGAAGGAGGAAATATCTCTTACTAATAATGCCACCTTGTTGCCCATTGGAATAGCTGAAGGTGTGTTTACAAAAATCTCAGGGAAAATGGTGTCTACTAATTATCTTGTTATTGAATGTGTAGGCAAAGGACAAATTACACTTGGAAGGTCCCTACTGAAACACCTTGGAGCAATAATAGATGTGGGAAAGGGCATTATGCACTTTTATACTCCGGTAAGCAATCATATCTTCCCTAAATATAAGAAGAAAGGTAAGAAAGGAAAGAACAAGAGGGTTAATGCTTCTTCATTTGAAAATACTTGATTCTTCTTGCTTCTTGTGTCTAACTTAAAGGCATTAAAGAAAAATACTTGTTGGGAGATAACCCAAGAGTTTCCTTGAGTCTTGAAAGTTATTACTTCAGTAATTACCTCTCCTTATCCTTTTTGTTTGATTTTTGTGCCAAAAATGACCTCTAATGAGAGGGAAGTAAGATTTGGGGAGTTGCTGTCCCGAAACATATTTTTGTCCTCCACCATAAAAATTCGTGAGGAGTCTCTGTAACTCGGATTGATCTAAAAATTTATGAATAAATCCCCCAGTATGTTAGATAACTTTCGTTAGTTTAACACTTTTTGATTTGAGCAATAGAAGATGTTCGAAAAAATCGGTTTCTACCTGCTGGTCTATTTTGACAGATTTCTGTCATTATTTGCATTTGCTTCTTATTGATTCCTTTTTAAGTTCTCTTTAGGTGAATTGAGATTTTTGAAGGAGTTACTTCAGTAGCTTGTGTTTTTAGTGAAAATCTTTGTTGTTACAAAGCTTTGCCAGAGGTCTAATATCTTTTGAATACACTAATGTTGCTAATGAAGATTGTGTGAAGTTTTATATGAAGAAAAAAAATTCAGGTGTAGAGAGAGAATGATGCAATGAGATGAAAAATGGACAAAATCTCAAGCTTGGGTATGACACCCCGGTGTCACCCCAAGAAATATCCAAGAGTTACAAGCGTCAAAGCTTGGGGATGCCCAAGGCATCCCCTTCTTCATCATTAAAAAGCTCAGGTCTTCCTAGACACTTCGTTTTTATTGTTTCATGCACAGTTGTGTTGTTCTTGGAGCGTCTTATTTTTCGTTTGCTTTGCTTAGGTTTTTTATTTTTCTTGAATAGTGTAGTTTGGACCCCCGTTCTCACTGTGTTGTTTTGCAAATAAGTTGCTTGGTGTTAGAAATGAGTAGTAAGTTATTGCTTGTAAGTGCAAGAGGAGCTTGCATTGACTGTGACTTAGAATTTAGAATGACATGCTAGGTGTCGTTTTGACCTTATGCTTAGTGATTATTGTTGTAGCATTTCTTGTTCCAAACAATTGGGATTGATTAGTTTGCCTTGAAGAAATTATGTGTTGTTTTAGCATGCAAAAGCATAGTATTATGGTATTCTGTTTTGATGCTTTGCTTGGGTTGACTTGGCACATGCTCACACCATGTTACGACTCTCACAAGTCACCATAGCCTCTATGATCATTTAGTCCTTGACTTGTAGTACCACTCTTTGCTTTGATTAGTAATGATTTGTTGCACTGCATGATTATGGCCATTATTGCACTTTTAGTTGGTTGCTCCCAGTCTTTTGCTAGCCTCCACTTGCATGAGTCAGCTTTACTCATGCTTCCAACTCCCAAGAAACCAAGTTATTCCAAAGTGTCCACTATAAACTCCTATGCATGGTGTGTTACACCATTCCAAGTAAATTCTTGTTTTCAGCTATCTTCCAATTAAAAACTATTTTGTTATGTGAAAACTTAGTGATTAAAGCCCTCACAAACTTGATGTCACAATATTCTTTGCCCCTAATAAACTTGAACCATTGTGTCATCTATGTTGTATATGCTTGCACTTATACGTTAGAATATGCATAACTGTGCTGTCACGGGGAACGTTTTCAACATTTCACTTGTACTTTGTACTCGGTTGATATCATGATCTTTTGTCTATGGATGTCACCGGTGTGAAATAAAGAGGGAACTTGTAAGTCCATGGAGTTTGTATTCTGTGTTAGAGAAACGCCTGGGGCGCTAGCCTAAGCCATGCCTAATCATGGTGGAAACTTGCAGCATCACCATAGTGACATCTATGAAGCATTCTTCTTATAAAAAAAGAGAGACACATTGAGAAAAGAGGAAAGAGAGAAAAAAGCACCATATTCCCATGGTAAATAAAAAGATTGCTGAGATGCTCATTGTCTGCTTGCCTTGTCATTTTGGTTATGGGATAGCTCCTTTACCATGTGCAAGGGGTACCCCGTTAGCGGTTCTCAATGATATGCAAATACTTACAATGACAAGAACTTACAGGTGACTAAAGTTGAGTAGCATGAGGTGTGGCCCTCGTATTCAAGGGACTTGAGATTACCAACTTATACTTCGTCAAGCATATACTTCATCTTTGTTCACTTTAACCTTAATCACTTCAAGATGCTTATGACAGGGGAAATGAGGGCTGAAAGCTAACAAGTACCATAATTTTTGGAACCTATTTTTGAAACTTGAAATCCCTGATTTCTTTATAAAAGGTCTTTCTTCCACCACTATTGAGTCTCCACCTTCTACCTTTAGGCACCATTAAGAGAGCATAGTTGTCATTCTATGTGCAGTGTTCCAAAGCTTATTGATTGATGCATATTGTGATATTACTTATTCTTGTGCTATTTGTTTCTAGTCACCCTTGTGAACTTTGAAGGTGTCCTATGCATCTATTTGCTACTCTATGAGGGACAAGCTGATTGCCACTATGCTATGTTTTCTGTATATGAAACAAACAAACATTTTTCAATGCATGTTATTCATGATCTTTGTTTGTAGCTTGTCATGTTGCATGCAGGAGCGGAGCCAGAATTTATCATTAAGGGGGCAATTAGAGTGTATTAGTGTTATAAGTTTGATTAGAGGGGGCTAAAATAGATAAAACATCATACAAATAGTACTTTGATGGATAGTTTTAGTTACAAAATCTAAATCATAGGGGGGCGCTGCCCCTGATCGCCCCTCCCTGTCTCCGCCCCTGGTTGCATGCATAGTTACTATGTCCTATTGTTAGAACTCCATCTTTCATGCACATGTTTAGAGTTCTTTGATCCGAGCTTTCAATGCTTGCGAATGGTTGGATATTTATTGTGAGGGTGCAATGTCCTAAAAAATTATTCTTTTTATCATTTACCTACTCGAGGACGAGAAGGAGTTAAGCTTGGGGATGCTTGATACGTCGTAAATGTATCTATAATTTTTGATGCTCCATGCTTGTTTAGTACCTACTTTGATTTGCTTTGTCTACACTTTGAGGTGCTTTTTACATGTTTTCTGGTAATAACCTATTAACAAGTTGCCATAGTGTCAGTTGCCTGTTTTTTTGCTGTTTTTGGTTCCAGAAAAGTTAGTAAAGAAATATTCTCGGAATTGGACGGGACAAACGTCAAAGTCAATAACTCTTCGTGGGGAACAAGAAGTCCAGAGGGGAGCCGAAGAGGCGTGCCAGGGCAGCCGCACCCCCTAGGTGCGGATGGGCCCTGTCCCACGCCTAGGCAGGGTGTGGGGGCCCTGGCCACCGCCTCGGCCTCCCCCTTCGCCTATAAGAAGCCCCCGATGCAGAAACCCTAAGTACCCGATCAAATCTCCATGAAACCTTCTGTAGCCGCCGCCACCGTCGTCCCTAGATCGGGGGATCTGAAGTTCTTCCCGGCACCCTGCCAGAGGGGAGATCTTCCCGGAGGCCTTATCTCTGGTATGATGCGTGAGTAGTTCCACCTTGGACTACGGGTCCATGTAGTAAATAGATGGTTGTATCTCCTCCTTTGTGCTTTTATGTATAGATCTTGTGAGCTTCGTTCATGATCAAGATCTAATCTTTTTGTAATCATGCATGTTGTGTTTACGGGGATTCGATGGATATTGAGATTATTATGTTGGTTTGATTAATGGTTTTGTCTTTATGATTCTATCATGTCTGTGTTGTTTGTGATCTTGCATGCTCTCCGTTGTTAGTAGCTATCTTGGCCAAGTAGTTGCTAGTGACTCCAAGAGGGGTATTTATGCTCGATAGTGGGTTCATGCCTCTAGTTTCCAAGGGAAGTGACAATAATCTCTTCGGTTATAGATGTGTTGTTGCTACTAGGGAGAAAACAACGGTCTCTTGTTCATGGAACATGTGGACTGTTTACCTTACACACTTTGCTTAAAGCAGTTGTCTGTTGCTTGCAACTTAATACTGGAGGGGGTTCGGATGATAACCTGAAGGTGAACTTCTAGTCATAGATGCAGTTGGATGGCGGTCTATGTATCTTGTTGTATTGCCCAATCGAATCTCATAGGATCTTTCTGACTAGTAATTGTATTGTTATGCCTTGCTCAGTTCCTGTCAATTCCCTGCTGTAATTTGTTTACCCTTCATGCCATGTTGTTTATCTAAGGAGAGCACCTCTAGTGAACTATGGACCCCGGTCCAATCTTTATCATTGATACATCTTCCACTGTTACTTGTTTACTTGTTGCAAACCACCATTACCTTCCACACCATACGTTTAATCCTTTGTTACATCAAACCGGTGAGCTTGACAACCTCACTGATTCGTTGGGGCAAAGTCTTTAGTTTGTGTGACGTTTCCTTCCTCCTACTGGTTCGATAACCTCGGTTTCTTACTGAGGAAAAACATGTTGCGGTGCTGCTTCACACCTTTCTCTTGGGGTTCCCAACGAAGCGCTCCTACATCAACTCAGCGCTGCATCAGCGTGGTACCGCGGCGAAGACCTAGGGACGCGCCTGCTTGTTGGTCTGGGCACGATCTGCCCACTGCAGGATGGAGCGCACCTCGGCAAAAGTAGGGCGAGGACGCATCATGGGGATGAACGATGCCTGATTCTCGAATTTTTCACCAAGTCCGGCGAGGAGAGTGTTGATGAGTTGGCGATCGTCGATGGGATCACCAAGCTCCCGCAGTTCGTCGGCGATGGCCTTGAGACGCTGGCAGTAGACACTGACGGAGGAGTCGCCTTGTGAAGGGAATATGCCCTAAGAGGCAATAATAAAATGTTTATTATGTGTATTCCAAGTATATGATAGATGTTTATTTTACATGCTATAATTGTATTAATACGGAAACATTAATACATGTGTGTTTAATAAACAAACAGAAAGTTCCTAGTTATGCCTCTCTCATAAACTAGTTCGTTGATTAACAAGATGATCACGGTTTCCTGATCATAGACATTGGATGTTGTTAATAACGAGATCGCAACATTAGTGTAATGGTGTGATGAACATTCATCCGAAGTATAGCATTACGATCAAAGTCATTGAGTTTATATTGCTATAAACAAACTACTAAGTAGTCCTAATCCTTAGACCATGAGATCATGCCAATCACTAACACCGGAAGAGTTTCTTGTTGACATCAAACGTCACTCCGTAACTGGGTGATTATAAAGATGGCTTCAAAGCTACTAAAGTGTTATGTTGAGAATCATGGATCAAGAGTGGAATTTGTTCATCCCGATGACGGATAGATATGCTCTGGGCCCTCTTGGTGATATCACATTGGTTAGCTTGCAAGCAAGTGATTTGATCACTAGAATGTTATATCACGGGAACGAGAAAAGAGTGCATGTCAGTAATGAGATAAAACTAGGTATGGAGATATCGATGATCGAATCTCGGACATGTAATATATCATGAAACAAAGGGATTAAGATACAAGCATAAAGGGTTCCGACGATCACAGGAAAAGTCATCGTTGAATGTGTGGGAGTCAGTATGGATCTCCAGGTCCCGCTACTGATTATTGACCGGAGAAGGGTCTCGATCATGTCCGCATTATTCGCGAACCGTAGGGTGACACACTTAAGGGACACTGGCATCCAGTTGGAGCAAATGTTTCATGCCGAAAGAATAAAGAAGCGCAGGAATTTATTTCACTAGATACCGAAATAGGTTTTCGGGTGAAATTTCATAAAGTGGTTATGCATGTGAAATGGAATTCTAGCAAGGGGTTATTTGTGAATGTTTGTCATTAAAGTAATTGACAAAATTATGAATAAAAATAAAAGAGTTTTATTTAATGAGAGTTTGCATTAAATTTGGTGGAAATTTAATGGGAATTTGAGTGGACTTTTGAGTGGAGGGAATTTGTAGCATCCCAGTTGTCTAACATCTGTAATGCTACTTGATCTAGCAATAAAAGGGCCACTTCCTACAAATAATTGTTGCATCATCATCATGTCATTTTCAGGTCATCATGCCACCTTGCATTTGAGCATCATACAAAAACCCTTTTGTTTTGGTTCTTATCTCATATGCATTAATATTTGTATTTGCCTCTTGATACTGTATTTGGTTCTTGATATATTGTTAAATGCCCAAGTCGAGTTGGGGGCATATCTCTTATTGACTCCACCACCTTTTCTTCACCACCTTATAATTCCACCATCCAATTAATATGAGCTGGCATTTAATTGAGTTTACCTAGCTCATGTGGGTTGGGTGGATCCAATGCTTGTTCCTTTTTGCTTGGCCTTATTCCACCTTTTGGGAATGCATGGAATAATGCCATATGATTTTATGTTGTTTTCACAATATTAATACATGGCATTTATTATTTGCATGGGCCATGCAAAACCACCACATCTAGGTCATTTGGTTTTTGTTTGAAATTCTTGGAGTGGGCCTCCTCTCTCTCTCTCTCTCCCCTTCTTTTGCTTGATCTAGCTAGAGCCATGCAAGTACAACCTTTTACTTGACATTTGAATTTTATTTGTTTTGCTTGCATGGATCACCTCTTTTCCTTTGCTTGATCTTGCTTTGGCTTGTCAAACACTCAACCTCACCCCTCCTCTCTCTACCTCTCTAGCTAACTCTAAAACCTAACCCCCTAATTACCATACCCCATCCAATCCTAAACCCTACCCCCCTCTCTAAACCATCCCCAACCCATGTGTGTTCATGTGGGCATGCTTAGCCCTACCCCCCTCTCTCTCGGCCTCTCTCTCCCTCTCACCATGCATGACCCCACCGTCCTGCACCCTCTCCCTGGCCCCACACGACACCTCCTCTCTCCTCTCTCTCCACCCCCAAACCCATCTAACCCTAGCCGATCCTACCCTCTCCTCTCTTTTGCTCTCTCTCTCTGCCTGGCCTGCCCCACCCCGAGCCCCCTCTCACCTAGCCCACCTGGCAGCCTTCCCCCCCAGACCTGCCTAGCTACCCCTCCCCTGCCCATGCCTGGCCACGCGAGCACGTGAGAGGAAAAGGCAAAAAGGTGGCCGAAGCCACCTTCCCCTCCCCCACGCCAACCACCTCACCCCTCGTCCTTATCTACCTCTCTCCCTACCTCTGGCCTCTCCCAGATCTCCCCAGAGGCCCTGCCTCGTCCCCCCTCTTCCCCCTCTTTCTCCAACGCCGCCATACCCCGACGTCGGCCACACCATCGGCTCGCTCTAGCACACACCGATCCAGGAGGCGGGCGAGGAGCTAGGGTTGTCGAGGAAGCCTACAGCATCCCTCTGCGTCGCCCTGCACGATCCAGCGAGGAGGAGGATCCCTGGACCCGAAGAACACCGCTACCACCCGACGCAAACCCTAGCCGCCGGTGCGCCAGCCTCGCCGCCGATCGTGACCTCCCCAAGCCTCGTCGACCACACCATCGGCCTCGCGGTAAGCCCCTGATCCTCCCAGACATGCTCCGGCCCGTTCGCGCTTCCTGTCGGCGGTGGGCGTTCCGTCGAGCACACCGCGTGCACCGGCGAGCGCGCGCCTGCCTGTTCGCTTGCGCCTCGCAGAGGCCTTAGCTAGCCGCGTTCCCCCTCCTGTCACCAAGCGCACACGCACCGCAGTGGTAGCCGCCGTCGCTAGCACGCCAGAGGGCACGGGTTCGACCCCCCGCAGCGCTCTGTCCGCGGACGCGCGCGTGCTTGACGACAGCAGGTTCAGAGAAGAGGAACAGGACCCTGGGGGGCCTTTTTCCCCAAAACCCCCTCAACCTTTTTATTTCTGAACCCGCACTCCCCGCTGCCCCACCTGTCTGTGCCTCGGACTTTTTGCAAAAAGGCTCTCGTCAAAAGTTTTAATCAACCCGCAGTCCCCCTCGCATTCAGCCGCTGGCGTGTGGGTCCACGTGTGCCTGGCCCCACTTGTCACTGGCTGTGGCTAGAGTAGGGTTAGGTAGAAAAAGCCTTTCTGCATTCTGTTTTAATTCAAATCTTTTTAAATTCAATTCAAATTCAAATTCAAATCAGTTTTTAATAACTTCCAAAATATAAATCCAAATAATGCAAATGATATATGAATTTGAATCAGAAAAATGTGAGGATTTCAAATATGCCATTCAAAATACTATTTGGACACTTTAAAATTCAAGTTGAATTAAATTACAACAAAATGCCCCTGGACCTTAATAAATTAATAACTTTTGTTTTGAAACTCCGAATTTGACAAATGATATGTCTAAAATGATCAGCTCGACGAGACCTTTCTGTTTATGCTATCCATGACTTAAATTGCAGCATGCATCATATAAATATATAATATACAGCAACTAATATGACAATAAAATGGGACCAAAACCCCATAAAAATGTTATTTCTTGTATTCTACACCTCAACCATGCCATGCTACATTATTGCCATGCAACTTGTGCATCATTCATCATGGCATGATTGTTTGCTTGACGCATTTATTCCTATGCTTGTGCACTATATTTATGTTGGCCCTTGTTTGTTTGGTTCTTCTTCGAATAGACACTAAGCAGGGGATATATCAAGAGAACCAGGAGCACTACCCAGATCCGTCTCTCGCTTCAACTGAGTTGCCAGGAAAGCACTACCACATGCTTGCATACATACAGCACCTATTGCCTCTATCTTATTCTTGCATCATTGAGTCGCGATTGCATTAAACTGAATCCCAAGTATGGCATAGCCTTTATTTTTAAACCCCACCAAGCTTGTTCCTCCATCCCATGAGCCATTACTACAGGAGTTGTTTGAGCCATGCGAGTCGTAGAACAGCATGTGTAGGGTTTGTGAGAGTCTTTTGGATAACGAGGTACCTAAACAACTTAACCTGAGTAGTAATGGGATAACTAATGAAAGCGGCACCGGTGAGCAATATCTGCTATTTGGTTTTCTTGCTCACTTGTGTCCCGTAGGACCCCGAGTACTTGAAACCTGTTCCTTGAATATTCGCGCTATCCACATCCGGGAGGCTTATGGGACCCCCCTGAGCCAGAGCTTGATTCCGTCTTATTTCTTGGGGCCACAAACTAGTTTGAGGTTTTATTTACTATTCTGTACTTATGCCATGTTTTACTGCTTTATTTAATTTGTGCGATGGATAGCACCTGTACTGTTTAGGATCGGGACACGTTTTCGCGGTGTCGACAATCCCAGTTTTGGGTTCCCAGTCGTTCACAGCCGTCCACCCAAACCTCGGGTCCGTCTCGGAGTCAGCTAACTTCGTTGCGGGTGTACTCCAAGGGGTGGCCCCCTGAAATATTTCTGAATCCTGTGATTGCTTTGTCGAGAAGGCCTCGTTGGGTTTTGCTTTGGTTTTTCCGAGGTTGATCGAGTGTGTGTTGCTATTTGTGCACCCCTGCAGGGTAAAACTTTCTGAAAGCCGTGTCCGCGGTTATGGACGACTTGGAGCACAGTTTCTCGATCATAGACAAGCATAACTAAAGAACCGCTTTTAATTTGACTAAGTAATTGACTAGTAAATAGTGCAACGCTCATGGAATGGATAATAAAACTGCCAACGGATGGGGGTTGTTCGTCCGCTTCCTCGTTGGTAAGCGAGGACGAGGATGGATCTGTGGATATTACTGTTAAAACGGTTGTCAATAATTCACGGACATCCGTCTATCTTTGGTTAGGCGGATGGTTAGCGAGTATCTATAGCACTGTTAGGGTTTATCTTTTGCTGCAATTGCGTCACCCCAGGTTGTGTCCCCTTTAGAGGCATAAAGACTTGCTGAGTACCCTTAGGGTCTCACACGATAAATTATTGGTTCAGATGAACAGGTACACTCGCAAGACGGATACTGGGTGGAGGAGGCTGATGATGGGGGCAACGATCGTTTGGTGTAGAGATTCCGGGACCGGGGATCCGTGAGATCTGTGGGCGGGATGTGCTTATTTATGGGGCATCTTATGCCGATTTGCTTCTTATCCGTACTCGGACCTTGTTTGCCGCTTCCGCCTGATACTCTGATGTGTGATGTATGAGGAGATATCCTAAACTATTAATCTATCTAGGACATTTGAATCTTGCCGTATGGCGTTGCTATATTTCCTTTCTTTTTAGATGGTATGGCTCTGATGTACTATTGTATGGTGGCTTGCATACATACTCATTTGTGTATGTAGTTGATCCCTTCGCCTGCCGATTACGCCGCCCGTACTTGTCCTGATGACTGGAAATGGTTGAGACGGCCGAAAGGTCTACCGTGAGTGGCTTTTGGGCCCCACCGTACTATTTCAACCATTTCCGCTCATCCAGGCTTGTATCTAGGAGCGTAATTCACCGAGGTAGTTACAGAATTTAAAGGACATTTTGTGAGTGGAGTGTCCACCCACATGAATGAAGGAGGGGAGGGGGCAGCCCCCATGGCCGGCGGCCACCCCCTTGGGTGCCCCCCTCCCTCCTATAAAAGGAGCCCCCCTCCTCACTTGTCTCACACACCTCCTCGTGAAGGATCTCTCTCCCCCTCTAGAATTTATCCCCCATGGTCTCGGACTAGCAAGATACATGTTCCCGGTGGCTATTCAGCAAGAAAGGGTTGTGCTTCCGCTGCATCGCTGGAGCGAGGAGGCGGAGGTTGCCCGGTGTCTTGTACGTGTGTGAGAGCACGGATGCGCTACTGCTTTGCAGTGCTAGGACTTCCTCTCGATCTTGAGATCGGCAAGAGATCGTCTACTCAACCACGAGTTGAACTTGTTAAGCTTTGTCGGTCTTCAAGGGTATGTTCTCTACGGATATACATCCGCCCGTTGTTTGTATCTAGTAGATAGATCTTGGTACATAGTTCCCATCGTAGGAATTTTTTTGTTTTCTATGCTGCGAACCCTACAGTGGTATCAGAGCCGGATCTATGCGTAGATACTTTACACGGGTAGTACACATATGAGTATGTGGGCGATGATGATCATGTTGTTGCTCCTTTGTTGTAATTTTGGATATTGGTGGCATAGTGGGATGAAGCGGCCCGGACAAACTTTACATGTCCTCGCACATGAGACCTGTTCCACGCTTGACATGTAACTAGTTTGCATAAGTGGCTAGCGGGTGCCTGTCTCTCCTACTATAGTCAATATCTATTTTGCAACGAATTGTCAACAATTTGGTTATCCTCGTTGTGGTTCATGTTCGTAGGTAAGAACGGTTCTATCTCGAAAGCCCCAAGCCACGTAAAACTTGCAATGGATAAATTAGAGGCGTCTAGTTTAGATTGTTGCTGGGCTAGTGTTATGATATGGTGATGTTGTAAGTAGAAGTATGAGATGATACTCTTACAACATACATAACGTGTAATCTCCATAGACCTTGGACTTACACATATAGGTATGATAGTGATCATACCACGGTGTACATGATAGAGATCATATGCGGGAACCATATCATTTCACTAATAAACATGTGATGTTTGATAGCATCTTATATTGCTTGTTTAGCGCTTTGTTAGCATAATAAGATGATCCCTCTTTTAAATATCAAGATAAGAATGTGTTCTTTCTTTAGTATGCACCGATTATGTTTTTCGTTGCTCCAAGACATCACGTGATGATCGGGTGTTCTTGGATCCACGACCATATTTCGGGTGTAAAACAGTTACACACGCGAATACTAAGGTTCTAACTTGGCGAGCCTAGCATGTACAGACATGGCCTCGGAACACGGACCGAAAGGTTAAGCATGACTCATATAGTTGATATGATGCCCATTTGATGCTCGCCTTTGAAGCTACACCGACTCACGTGATGATCGGACTTGGTGTAGTGGATTTGGTTCATGTAATCACCAAAAAGGCACGAGGGATGTCGTTTTTGAGTGGGAGTTCATTCGTAATATGGATTAGTTGAACTCAATCTATCATACACTTAGTCTAAACTTTACAAATTCTGTTGTAGATGGCACCACCTGCTTTTAATTTCAATGTGTTCGTGGAGAAAGAGAAACTTGCAACGAACGGTAGCAACTTTACCGAATGGGCCATGAATTTGAGGATTCTCCTCTCTGCTGCACAAAAGCAATATGTGGTAGAAGCGCCGTTAGGCACCCCACCTTTTGATGATGCCCCTGACGAGGAGAAGAATGTCTATCAGACTCGTCAGGAGGACCACAACTTAGTTCATTGCGGCATATTGTATGGGCTAGAGACGGAACTTCGAAAGCGTTTCGAAAATGGCAATGCTTTTGATACAATGGGTGAGTTGAAAATGATTTCGACACACATGCTGCTGTAGAGAGATACAACGCTTCAGAAAAGTTCTTTAGCTGCATGATGGAAGAGCACAGCTCCGTTAGTGAGCATGTACTCAAGATGTCGGGTTACGCCGATAAGCTTGTGTCCTTGGGAATATCGATTCCCATTGACTTAGGCATCCATCGTGTTCTGCAGTCTCTGTCACCTAGCTATAAGATCTTCGTGATGAACTATAATATGCAAGGCATGAAGAAGTCTCTCCCCGAGCTTCTGTCAATGCTTAAAACTGCAGAAGTGGAGATCAAAAAGGAACATCAAGTGTTGATGATCAATAGGAACACTGGTTTCAAGAAATACAAGAAGGGAAAACAGAAGGGAAGTAAGGGCGGCAAGCCTATTGCCGTGCCTGAAAAGAAACCCCGAGTTGGACCTAAGTCTGATACCGAGTGCTACTATTGTAAGGGGACTGGCCACTGGAAGCGCAACTGCCCCAAGTATTTGGCAGACAAGAAAGCCGGCAAGGCAAACAAAGGTATATATGATATACATGTTATTGATGTGTACTTGACTAGTGCTCACAGTAGCACCTGGGTATTTGATACTGGTTCAGTTGCTAATATTTGTAACTCGAATCAGGGGCTGCGGAACAAGCGACCGCTAGCAAGGGGTGAGGTCAAGATGCGTGTCGGCAATGGATCAAGCGTTGATGTGATCGCCGTCGGAACGCTGCCTCTCCACTTGCCGTCGGGATTAGTTATAAACTTGAATAATTGTTATCTGGTGCCTGCACTAAGCATGAACATTGTATCTGGATCGTGTTTGATGCGAAGTGGTTATTCATTTAAATCCGAGAACAATGGTTGTTCCATTTATATGAATGAAATCTTTTATGGTCATGCACCGATGATGAATGGTTTATTTCTTTTGGATCTCGATAATAATGTTACACATATTCATAATGTTGATGCTAAAAGGATTAAACTAAATGATGATATATCCGCATATATGTGGCACTGCCGTCTAGGTCATATTGGCGTTAAACGCATGAAGAAGCTCCATTCGGATGGACTTTTGGAATCACTTGATTATGAATCATTAGATACATGTGAGCCATGTCTTATGGGCAAGATGACTAGAACGCCGTTTTCCGGTTCAATGGAACGGGCGACAGATTTATTGGAAATCATACATTCTGATGTATGCGGTCCAATGAGTGTGTCGGTGCGAGGTGGATATCGTTATTTTGTTACTTTCACAGATGATTTGAGTAGATACGGTTATATCTACTTGATGAAACACAAGTCTGAAACCTTTGAAAAGTTCAAGGAATTTCAGAATGAAGTGGAAAATCATCGTAATAGAAAGATCAAATTTCTACGGTCCGACCGTGGAGGTGAGTATCTAAGTTACGAGTTTAGCACTCACATGAAAGAGTGTGGAATTGTTTCACAACTCACACCTGCCGGAACACCACAGCGAAATGGTGTGTCGGAACGTCGTAATCGTACTTTATTAGATATGGTTCGATCTATGATGTCTCTGACGGACTTGCCGTTGTCATTTTGGGGCTATGCACTAGAAACTGCTGCATTCACTTTAAATCGGGCACCATCTAAATCCGTTGAAAAGACACTGTATGAATTGTGGTTTGGAAACAAACCTAAGCTGTCATTTCTTAAAGTTTGGGGATGCGATGTTTATGTGAAGAAACTTCAACCGGATAAACTCGAACCCAAAGCGGAAAAATGCGTCTTCATAGGATACCCTAAGGAAACTATTGGGTATTCCTTCTATCACAGATCCGAGGGCAAGGTTTTTGTTGCCAAGAATGGATCCTTTCTAGAGAAAGAGTTTCTCGCGAAAGGTGTGAGTAGTCGGAAGGTAGAACTCGAAGAGGTTATTGAACCTTCTCTTCAAAGTATGGCGAGTAGCGCAGCGCCGGAAGTTGTTCCGGAGTTGGCTCCACCTGTTGAAGAGGGAACTAATGATAATGATCATGAAACTCCGAAAGAGAGTACTACCGAACCTCGCAGGTCAAGCAGGACGCGTGCAGCTCCCGAGCTGTACGAAAATCCTGTAATGAATTTCATGGTTGATGAAAATGATGACCCTGCGACGTATGAATAAGCGATGATGAGCCTGGATTCCAACAAATGGTTAGAAGCCATGAAATCCGAGATGGAATCCATGTATGAAAATCAAGTTTGGAACTTGGTGGACTTACCTCACGACCGAAAGGCCGTGGAGAACAAATGGATTTTCAAAAGGAAAACTGATGCTGATGGTAATGTAACCGTCTATAAAGCTCTACTTGTCGCAAAGGGGTTTCGACAAATTCAAGGAGTTGACTACGATGAGACATTCTCTCCCGTAGCGATGCTAAAGTCAGTTAGGATTATGTTAGCAATTGCTGCATATTTCGATTATGAGATATGGCAGATGGATGTCAAAACCGCGTTTCTCAATGGTGATATCGAAGAAGAGTTGTATATGATACAACCAAAGGGTTTTGTCGATCCTAAGGATGCTAACAAGGTGTGCAAGCTTCAACGATCCATCTATGGATTGAAGCAAGCATCACGAAGTTGGAATCTCCGCTTTGATGAGGTGATCAAAGAGTTTGGATTTGTCCAAACTTATGGAGAATCTTGTATTTACAAGAAAGTGGGTGGGAGAAATGTGGCATTTCTGATATTATATGTGGATGACATATTATTGATCGGAAATGATATAGATCTTTTAAATGGTGTTAGAAGTTATCTAAACAGCAAATTTTCAATGAAGGACCTAGGTGAAGCTGTTGGAGATATGCCCAAGAGGCAATAATAAAGTGCTTATTATCATATCTTCACACTTATGATAAATGTTTACATACAATGCTATAATTGTATTAACCGGAAACATTAATACTTGTGTGATTTGTAAACTAAAATAAGAGTCCCTAGTAAAGCCTCTTGTTAAACTAGCTTGTTGGTTAATATATGATCATGGTTTCCTGATCATGAACATAGAGATGTTATTAACAACAGGATCATATCATTAGGAGAATGATGTGATGGACATACTCCTATAGATAAGCGTAGCATAAAGATCAAGTCATTTAAATAGTTCAATTGCTATATGCTTTCTGATACATAGTAACCTAATTCCTTCGACCATGAGATCATGCATATCACCTTTACCGGATGGATGCTTTGATGACATCAAACACCACACCGTAACTGGGTGGTTATAAAGGTGGCATTGAGTGTTCGGAAAGTATTGGTTGAAACACATGGATCAAGAGTGGGATTTGTCCATCCATATGACGGATAGATATTCTCTGGGCCCTCTCGGTGGAATGTCATCCAATTAGCTTGCAAGCATGTGACTGGCTCACAAGGGATCACATATCACGGGAACGAGAAAAGAGTACTTATCAGTAACGAGGTTGAACTAGGTATGCAGAGATACCGACGATCATAACCTCGGATAAGTAAACTATCGTGAGACAAAGGGAAATTGGTATCGTATGTAAGTGGTTCATTTGATCGCAAAGTAATCGTAGAAATATGTGGGAGCCATATGAATTTCCAGATTCCTCTATTGGTTATTGTTCGGAGAAGTGTCTCGATCATGTCCGCATAATTCACGAACCGTAGGGAGACACACTTAAGGATTCGACGTTGTTTGAGTAGTTATGGTATTATGAGAAAGAGACCGAATGTTGTTCGGAGTCTCGGATGGGATCCGGGATATCACGAGGTGATCCGGAATGGTCCGGAGAATAAGATTCATATAAGGAAAGTCCCGTTTCGGAGTTCGGGAATGATTCCGGTGTTTTCATCGGGAATGTTCTAGAAGGGTCCGGATTGTCCGGCACTCCGGGGGGGAAGGGTACATGAATGTGTCATTGAATGATTGCAACATGTACTAAGTGTTCTTGCTGTTCCAAAAACATGAAAGTCAAATTGCCAGTTTGAAAGTCAAACGGCTAAAACAGGAAACTGTGGAAAACAGGAAACTGTGGGAAACAGGAAACTGTGGGAAACAAGCAAGAGGAGGTTGAAACCAACTTGGAGGAGGAGTTCCTCTCCTCCTTGGCCGGCGCCCAGCCCTAGGCCGAGTTGGGGAGGGACTCCCTCCCTCCCTGGCGCGCCTAGCCCCTCCACCTATAAAAGGAGGGGCAGGGCTCCTCCTTGAGACACACAAGTTTCTACCTCTAATCTCCGGTTTAGAGCCGTTTTCGTTTAGAGCTTCTAATTTCTTTAGCCTGCGGTTTAGAGCCTTATAATTGGTGTGTCTAATCTCTATACCACTAATAGCCCTCTCTCATAATCCACCATACTCGCTCCGGCTTAAGGCGAAGCCCTGCGGGATTTCCCCTCTACTTCCGGTACCACGCCGTTGTGCTGCCGGAATCACGAGGAGAGTGCTACAACCTCCGCTGCCTGCTGGAACAAGGGAGAGGAAGGTCTTCGTCGAGTACCGAACGTGTGACCGACTGCGGGAGCGCTGCCGGAACGCAGCGCCAGAAGGATCGTCTACGCGATCTTGAGATCGGAAAGAGTACGACTACATCACCCACGAGAATCTGCTCTCGTTAACCGCTTTGGAATCTTCGAGGGTAAGTTATTCCATCGACTCATTGCTACAATCTAGTAGATAGATCTTGGCTTGTTTGTTTGTATGCGATAGAAAATTTTTGTTTTCCATGCTACGAACCCCTACAGTGGTATTAGAGCCGTGTCTATATGTAGATCTATTGCACGAGTAGAACACAATGGTCATTGTGGGCGTTGATGCTTTTATTGTTGATTGCTTCTTGTGTACTTTGTATCTTGCGGTATGTTGGGATGAAGCGGCCCGGGCTAACCTTACATGACATCGTTCATGAGACTTGCTCCACGCTTGACATGCAACTTGTATTGCATAAGTGGCTTTGCGGGTGCCTGTTTCTCCTAGCATAGTTAAGATCCAATTTACAACGGGTGATTAACAATACTAGTATCAATGTTGTGGTTCTTGTTCGTAAGTTAGAACGACACTTATTGAAAGCCCCAAACCACGTAAAATATGCAAAGAAAGTAGAGGCGTCTAACTTTGTTTTGCAGGGGTGTGCAGTGATGTGATATGGCCATGATTGTGATTATATTTGATGTATGCAATGTTCCTTATTGTAAGTTGGCAACCGGCAGGAGCCATATGGTTGTCTTTAATTTATGTTAAGACCCGCGTGTCTATTCAAAGTAGTTGTAATAGTTGAAGCCGGTGGACGACAACCATGGAGTAGCGTCATTGACCTTGATGCAATGCCGGTGATGATGGAGATCATGTTCGTGCTTGAAGATGGATATCGGAAGCACAAAGAAGAAAGGCCATATCATATCACATATTATGAATTGCATGTGATGTTAATCCTTTATGCATCTTGTATTGCTTAGTAGACGACGGTAGCATTATAAGATGATCCCTCAAGCACACAATTTCAAGTTCTAAAGTGTTCACCCTTAGTATGCACCGTTGCTAATGCTTGTTGTTTCGAAGCACCACGTGATGATCGGGTGTGTTAGATTCCGCAAGTGTATACAACGTAAGCAAGCCAGATTTGCTTATGCGGTAGCTAAGGTTTGATCTTGACGAGCCTAGCATGTACAGACATGGTCTCAGGAACACGGATCACCGAAAGGTAAAGCATGAATCATATAGTAGATATGATGAACATGATGAATGTTCGCCATTGAAACTATACCAACTCTCGTGATGATCGGTGTTGATATAGTGGATTTGGTTCGTGTGATCACTAAAACAATGTGAGGGATATTGTTTTGAGTGGGAGTTCACCTAGATTAATTTAATTATTAATGAGAACTCAATTTATCATAAACTAAATCAAAGTGAAATTGCATAGTTGTTGTAGTCATTGGCATCCGTTTACCACCTTGCGCTTAGTTATAATTGAGATGATAGAACTATAGAATTCTGGTTAGTTACTTTACGAACTGGTATCGTATTGTTTTGAAGTGTTAATCTAAAGTTTAAAAGTCCTATTGCAAACTTTCAGTAAGTTCCGATTACTCCATGAAGTTTAATAATTAGTATTATATCAAGAGTAACAATTCCAAGTGTTAGTATATAAGTATCATGTTTGTCTCCATGATTCTTGATATTCAAAGAATTCTCTTAATATCAAGGTTATCTAGGATCTGAAAGAGTTGTTTCAGAAACCATGATGTGTGGAAGATATTGTGATATCTGAAACGAAGTTTTGGTTGCAACATGATAGAGTATAATATGGCAAAGTTCATGTTCTCATATTTTGATGAGAATTTGCAAAGGGTTGTAGACACTTGTTGTCCTAATCCTCCAAAAGGTTTTGGATAGCAACATTATACTCATAATTCATCGTTATAAGCTAAAAGTAGCTTGATCATGGACGATTCCATGATAAGGTGAATATTTGATGTAGGTAAAATGTTTACTACACCAAGAGATTACTAAAGAAAGGAATTTGAAAGAACACCAAACATTTAATAATGGTGATCTACTTCAAAGTGCAAGTCCAAAGACATTGGTATTTAACTATACACGCTTTGGACTATATGTCATATGTATGACTCCACTATTGATGTTGATAGATTCTTTCAAACAGAAAAGGAAATATTGAAAGAAAATCTCATAAGTATATGGCAGAAAGGAAAAGACTAGAATTGTTCAGCTTAAGTATATAGATGATATACATGTTATGGCTATATTCTTTGCTTATTAAACAATGTGGTTCTCAAGTATTTGATACTGAATTTGTTGGTGTGAATCGTCATACGAAACAACATAATTCATGAACTGCAATGGCCTAAGTAACTAGCAAAAGAATATGTGATGATGTTCATCGAGAACAAATAAAGGGTTATTGTGTTGCTCGTTAAACATCAAAGCTTGCCTTCAAGATTTGTTTTATCAGGTATTATGAGAACAAAAGGGTTGTTCAAATAATTGCTGTAATCCATAAAAGATGGATGATTCACAAATCTCGTTGGAGAAATCACATCCATAAAACTAGTGCTAAAAATGTCGAAAGACAAATTGATTGAAAGATCACTTAGGAAGTGACATCGCCGTTTAAATTATATTGGAAAGAAAACATGAAGAAAATCCATATGGATGGAATTTTGGAGTCTATTTGATTTTGATCAAATGACGCTTGTGAAACTTTCCTAGAGATAATTAAAACTTCGTTCATAGGCCAAAAGGGAACGAATGACTAGCTTATTGGAACTTGTACATATTGTTGTACGAAGTCCATTATGTGTAGTCAAGAGCGATGGATTTCAACTTCATATGCTTTCTCCGAAAATTTGAGTGAATATATGAATATTTACTTAATAAGGATGAAGTATGAAACATTTGAAGAGTTCAAAGACTTTCAAGATGAAGTGCAAAATCATTGTAACAAGAATATAAATAGTTTATGATAAGATCATAAAAGAAGATATTTGAGTTACAAGTTTAGCATAATACCTAAGATTTAAGGAATCGTTCCGTGGATTTGCATTTCCCGAAACACCATAAGAGTATGGAGCGTTCGAGATATGTAATTAAACCTTGTTTGACATGGTAAAGATCAAAGGTATAATTCATAAAAATGCCATTATATTTTAAAGATTAAAAGCTTTAGAGATTACCATTTTTCCACTCAAAAGAGCTCCATCATAATCCGTTGAAATGACACCATATAAAGTTATGGTTTGGGATAAAACCCAAGTTGTCCTTTCTTAAAACATTGGTATGCTATGCATAAGAAAGATGTTTGCAACCAAAGTCGGATGAACCTGTCTTTGTATGTTATTTCGAATAACTGTTAAGTACTCCTCCATAACATCGGAGACAAAAGTGTTTGTCACTTAAAACGTCAAGTTTCTTTGAGAAGGAATTTTTCGTGAAAAGTTAAGTGGGAGGACAATAGAACTTTGATAAGGTTAAAAGAACCTTAGCTATATGTGCAAAGTTGCGCAGTGCCGAAAAGTGTTCCGGAGTTAGCAAACAATGCTCATGGCTCGCGTACTTCAAAGGTTGTGGTCACGAAGATCTAAGTTCCTATTGAAACAAGTAGGTCGGATGAACAATCAAATACCAAGATTTGAGAGTTAAATCATTATTTGACAATAATGATCCGACTACGTGCAAAGAAGCGATGATGAGCCCTGACTCCGTCAAATGGCTTGAAGCCATAAAATCCGTGATAGTTCCATACACGAGAAATCAAGTTTTGAACTTGAAGGACCCTCGAGAAAGGTGTAAGACCTTACAGTTGTGTCTGGATCTATAAAGAAACAGACATGGATATTTTACATCTATGAAATAGTCGACATGTTGGGAAAGAGTTCACAAAATGTTCAAAGGTTGACTATGACAAGATTTGATCTTTCATAGTGATATTTAGTCTAGACGGATTAATGTAGCAACCACTACATATAATTTGTTATATGGTAGTTGAATAAACAAAACAAGTTCTTCTAATAGAATCGTTACCTAGGACATGTGCATAACACGGTCCATAGGGTTTTGTTAATTCAAAAGGATGCTAAAAACATATGCAAACTTCAATGGTTGAAGTAAGCATAGCGGAGTTGGAATCTTCACTGTGATGAAACTGTTAAAGGAGTTTAAAAGTTCATCAGAGACGATGGAGATGCTTGCATTTGCAAGAAATTAAGTGGGAGCGCTAAGACATGTTTCTAATACATTATGTGGAAGACATATTGTTGATTGTAAATAATGTATGTTTTATTAACACATATTAAGAATTTCATCCCGATGAAAGACTTAGGCAAAACCCAAATATTTGGCATCAATAGACGCTAATATGGTTATGCCAAAAGTACATAGATGATATATTGAATGAGTTCAATATAGAAACTACAAGAAAGGTTCTTGTTGCACAGAAAGGATTGAATGAGTTCAATGTTGATGATATATTCAAGTGTATTGACATTTGGTAAAGTGAAACAAATAATCAAGTATAGATTGATACTTGATGTATGAAATCACAAAGAGTATTTATATCAATCATACTGTGATATGTACAAATCCAGATATGTCCTATGCTCTAAATATTGTGAGCATATACCAGAATGATTCGTAAGATGATCATTGGACAATAGTAAGGATATTCTTATGATCTTTTGGAAGAACTAAGAGTATAATATTTGTAGAAGTGACAAATAGATGGTTAGTTCATTGTAAAAGTACTACATTGATACTAGCTTTGTCACAAAGTACAAATTAAGTTTATCTCAATCTAAACTAAGGGTGGCACAATATAATGGAAGTGAGTTCCATAATGGATTTGGATGAGTTCCAAAGTTAAGACATTGTGACAGATACTACAACAAAAGGCTAAGTATATGACTGCTATTATAGCAGCAAAAGAGGGCATTTGTGTCAAGAAGTTTGTTATCAAACTAGGTGTAGTTCACAGTGGGATAATACTATGAAGATATATTGTGCGACAATATTATCAACATGTTTTAACCCCAAAGAGCTAAAGGTCACACCGAAAGACCAAATTTGTACAAAGCCATCTCATTAGAGAATGAGTGATGCGTAGAGACGCAAAGACATGCAATTACACACGGACCTGGAAGTGCCAGATCCGGATATCAGTTGACCACTAGCAATCGTGTACATACAACACCGGAAGGCCATAGGTGTTATATACACAAAAGTTCGAAACTAGATTATTGACTCTAGTGCAAGTGGGAGACTGTTGGAGATATGCCCAAGAGGCAATAATAAAGTGGTTATTATCATATCTTCACACTTATGATAAATGTTTACATACCATGCTATAATTGTATTAACCGGAAACATTAATACTTGTGTGATTTGTAAACTAAAATAAGAGTCCCTAGTAAAGCCTCTTGTTAAACTAGCTTGTTGGTTAATATATGATCATGGTTTCCTGATCATGAACATAGAGATGTTATTAACAACAGGATCATATCATTAGGAGAATGATGTGATGGACATACTCCTATAGATAAGCGTAGCATAAAGATCAAGTCATTTAAATAGTTCAATTGCTATATGCTTTCTGATACATAGTAACCTAATTCCTTCGACCATGAGATCATGCATATCACCTTTACCGGATGGATGCTTTGATGACATCAAACACCACACCGTAACTGGGTGGTTATAAAGGTGGCATTGAGTGTTCGGAAAGTATTGGTTGAAACACATGGATCAAGAGTGGGATTTGTCCATCCATATGACGGATAGATATTCTCTGGGCCCTCTCGGTGGAATGTCATCCAATTAGCTTGCAAGCATGTGACTGGCTCACAAGGGATCACATATCACGGGAACGAGAAAAGAGTACTTAT
This sequence comes from Avena sativa, assembly GCA_916181665.1. NCBI lineage: Eukaryota > Viridiplantae > Streptophyta > Magnoliopsida > Poales > Poaceae > Avena > Avena sativa. The sequence continues at coordinate 342,530,740 of OV702280.1, read as the reverse complement.
CAGTAACGAGGTTGAACTAGGTATGCAGAGATACCGATGATCATAACCTCGGATAAGTAAACTATCGTGAGACAAAGGGAAATTGGTATCGTATGTAAGTGGTTCATTCGATCGCAAAGTAATCGTAGAAATATGTGGGAGCCATATGAATTTCCAGATTCCTCTATTGGTTATTGTTCGGAGAAGTGTCTCGATCATGTCCGCATAATTCACGAACCGTAGGGAGACACACTTAAGGATTCGACGTTGTTTGAGTAGTTATGGTATTATGAGAAAGAGACTGAATGTTGTTCGGAGTCTCGGATGGGATCCGGGATATCACGAGGTGATCCGGAATGGTCCGGAGAATAAGATTCATATAAGGAAAGTCCCGTTTCGGAGTTCGGGAATGATTCCGGTGTTTTCATCGGGAATGTTCTAGAAGGGTCCGGATTGTCCGGCACTCCGGGGGGGGAGGGTACATGAATGTGTCATTGAATGATTGCATCATGTACTAAGTGTTCTTGCTGTTCCAAAAACATGAAAGTCAAATTGCCAGTTTGAAAGTCAAATGGCTAAAACAGGAAACTGTGGAAAACAGGAAACTGTGGGAAACAGGAAACTGTGGGAAACAAGCAAGAGGAGGTTGAAACCAACTTGGAGGAGGAGTTCCTCTCCTCCTTGGCCGGTGCCCAGCCCTAGGCCGAGTTGGGGAGGGACTCCCTCCCTCCCTGGCGCGCCTAGCCCCTCCACCTATAAAAGGAGGGGCAGGGCTCCTCCTTGAGACACACAAGTTTCTACCTCTAATCTCCGGTTTAGAGCCGTTTTCGTTTAGAGCTTCTAATTGCTTTAGCCTGCGGTTTAGAGCCTTCTAATTGGTGTGTCTAATCTCTAGACCACTAATAGCCCTCTCTCATAATCCACCATACTCGCTCCGGCTTAAGGCTAAGCCCTGCGGGATTTCCCCTCTACTTCCGGTACCACGCCGTTGTGCTGCCGGAATCACGAGGAGAGTGCTACAACCTCCGCTGCCTGCTGGAACAAGGGAGAGGAAGGTCTTCGTCGAGTACCGAACGTGTGACCGACTGCGGGAGCGCTGCCGGAACGCAGTGCCGGAAGGATCGTCTACGCGATCTTGAGATCGGAAAGAGTACGACTACATCACCCACGAGAATCTGCTCTCGTTAACCGCTTTGGAATCTTCGAGGGTAAGTTATTCCATCGACTCGTTGCTACAATCTAGTAGATAGATCTTGGCTTGTTTGTTTGTATGCGATAGAATTTTTTTGTTTTCCATGCTACGAACCCCTACAGAAGCGTCATACATATTAGGCATAAAGATCTATAGAGATAGATCTAGGCGCCTAATAGGGCTATCGCAAAGTACATACCTTGATAAGATTTTAAAGAAGTTTAAAATGGAAAATAGTAAGAAGGGGTTCTTACCTATGACACAAGGCACGACATTGAGTAAGACTCAAAGTCCGGCTTCGGCGGAAGAAAGAGAGATAATGGACAAGGTCCCCTATGCTTCAGCCATAGGCTCTATAATGTACGCCATGCTATGTACAAGACCGGATGTGGCACATGCTATTAGTTTGACTAGTAGGTACCAATCGGATCCAGGTTCAGAACACTGGAAAGCGGTCAATAATATCCTTAAGTACTTGCGAAGACCTAAGGATATGTTTCTTGTATACGGAGGTGAAGAAGAGCTCGTCGCTAAGTGTTATGTCGACGCTAGCTTTGACACCGATCCGGATGACTCTAAGTCTCAATCCGGATACGTATTTCTCATGAATGGCGGAGCGGTTAGTTGGAGGAGCTCCAAACAACCTGTGGTGGCGGGATCAACAACGGAGGCTGAATATGTTGCTACTTCAGAAGCGGCTCAAGAAGCAGTTTGGATGAAGGAGTTCATATCCAAACTAGGTGTGGTTGCAAACGCGTTGGACCCAATGGTGATCTATTGTGACAACAATGGTGCCATTGCCAATGCCAAAGAACCAAGGTCTCACAAGCATTCCAAGCATATTAAGCGTCGGTTTCACTCCATCCGCGAGAATGTCAAGGATGGAGATATAAATATTTGTAAAATACATACAGATCTCAATGTAGCAGATCCATTGACTAAAACTCTCCCTAGAGCAAAACATGATCTACACCAGAACTCCATGGGTGTTAGATACATCACAATGTAACTAGATTATTGTCTCTAGTGCAAGTGGGAGACTGAAGGGAATATGCCCTGAGAGGCAATAATAAAATGTTTATTATGTGTATTCCAAGTATATGATAGATGTTTATTTTGCATGCTATAATTGTATTAATACGGAAACGTTAATACATGTGTGTTTAATAAACAAACAGAAATTTCCTAGTTATGCCTCTCTCATAAACTAGTTCGTTGATTAACAAGATGATCACGGTTTCCTGATCATAGACATTGGATGTTGTTAATAACGAGATCACAACATTAGTGTAATGGTGTGATGAACATTCATCCGAAGTATAGCATTACGATCAAAGTCATTGAGTTTATATTGCTATAAACAAACTACGAAGTAGTCCTAATCCTTAGACCATGAGATCATGCCAATCACTAACACCGGAAGAGTTTCTTGTTGACATCAAATGTCACTCCGTAACTGGGTGATTATAAAGATGGCTTCAAAGCTACTAAAGTTTTATGTTGAGAATCATGGATCAAGAGTGGAATTTGTTCATCCCGATGACGGATAGATATGCTATGGGCCCTCTCGGTGATATCACATTGGTTAGCTTGCAAGCAAGTGATTTGATCACTAGAATGTTATATCACGGGAACGAGAAAAGAGTGCATGTCAGTAACGAGATCAAACTAGGTATGGAGATACCGATGATCGAATCTCGGACATGTGATATATCGTGAAACAAAGGGATTAAGATACAAGCGTAAAAGGTTCCGACGATCACAGGAAAAGTCATCGTTGAATGTGTGGGAGTCAGTATGGATCTCCAGGTCCCGCTACTGATTATTGATCGGAGAAGGGTCTCGATCATGTCCGCATTATTCGCGAACCGTAGGGTGACACACTTAAGGGACACTGGCATCCAGTTGGAGCAAATGTTTCATGCCAAAAGAATAAACAAGCGCAGGAATTTATTTCACTAGATACCGAAACAGGTTTTCGGGTGAAATTGCATAAAGTGGTTATGCATGTGAAATGGAATTCTAGCAAGGGGTTATTTGTGAATGTTTGTCATTAAAGTAATTGACAAAATTCTGAATAAAAATAAAAGAGTTTTATTTAATGAGAGTTTGCATTAAATTTGGTGGAAATTTAATGGGAATTTGAGTGGACTTTTGAGTGGAGGGAATTTAAAGGACATTTTGTGAGTGGAGTGTCCACCCACATGAATGAAGGAGGGGAGGGGGCAGCCCCCATGGCCGGCGGCCACCCCCTTGGGTGCCCCCCTCCTCCTATAAAAGGAGCCCCCCTCCTCACTTGTATCACACACCTCCTCGTGAAGGATCTCTCTCCCCCTCTAGAATTTATCCCCCATGGTCTCGGACTAGCGAGATACATGTTCCCGGTGGCTATTCGGCAAGAAAGGGTTGTGCTTCCGCTGCATCGCTGGAGCTAGGAGGCGGAGGTTGCCCGGTGTCTTGTACATGTGTGCGAGCACGGATGCGCTGCTGCTTTGCGGCGCTAGGACTTCCTCTCGATCTTGAGATCGGCAAGAGATCATCTACATCAACCACGAGTTGAACTCGTTAAGCTTTGTCGGTCTTCAAGGGTATGTTCTCTACGGATATACATCCGCCCGTTGTTTGTATCTAGTAGATAGATCTTGGTACATAGTTCCCATCGTAGGAAATTTTTTGTTTTCTATGCTGCGAACCCTACACCTTGGACCGTGTTTCGAAACTCGGTTTGGAGAGTGGTGAGGCGAGCGTCGACATTGTCCTGGAACAGCTGCCGAAGTGCGGCCCAGAGATTGGTAGCGGTGGTGGCCTCGCGGTAAACAAGATTGAAAATTTCTGTAGAGACCCGCGTGTAGATCCATTGTATGATCGCGAGATCATCTTTCACCCATTGGGAATCATCAGGGCAGGGAACTGTAGGTGTGGCGACGTGGGAACGTAGATTGCAACGACATAGATGAATATCAAAAAGGTGGCACCGATGATAGTAGTTGTGGGCAGCAATATCTAAAACAATGGAAATAACATTGGACACATCGGAGATTGTATCTGTGATAGAGATCGGAGGAGCGGTTGATCTTGGGTTTTGGTAGGTTGATAATTGGGTGGAGGAGGAAGAGGATTTGTCGGCGGCTGGGGCAGCCAAGCGAGCGCCGGCGACCTTAGCCTCGAAGTAGCCAGGAGGCGGCGACGGCGGGTTGGGTGGAGTACCCACGACCTAGGAACGGAACTAGTCTGATACCATGTAGAATTTGATAATGCAATACTTGATTCAATAACAAAGGGGTACAAGGTTTATATAGTACAAGGTGGAGTCGGTTGGTACCCTAATTAGGTCACATGAAATATTGTCTAACAGCAGCCATCTCCTGGTTCACCTGAGGCGACGACTGCTTCTTCTTCTTTTTCCTCTTCGGGACGGCTGCAAAAAATGGTTTGAGCATATTAGTGCAACTTAGCTTGTTTTGGAGACTTGCCAAGAACACGTCAATTCTTCCTTGTCTGCATCACCCCCTCTAATCAACTCTATGGGGTTAGCCTGCTGCAACATGACGAAGCTCCCTTCCATCCTGAAGTATGTCTTGGTCGACGACCTTGACCTCTCGTGCAACCAAATTTTGGTGGTTCTGTGCCTAAAAGGATATGGGCCGGCCAGAACAAGAATATAGATGTGTTTCAATTGAATCTTTGGTGCAATCAGTTTAGAAGGTATGGAGTTGTCTCAGCTAATGCTACTGTATACTTTCTTGACCTTAGTATTAACAGCCTTCCTAGGCGTATTCCCGTGCCCATCTCTTGACAGTTCCTAGATTACTCAAACAGTAAGTTCTCATTCATCATACGGGATCAGATGTCACGATGAACATAGTATTGGCAGCAACAATTTTTTCGAACCTATTCCTACATGGCCTGAACCAAAAATGTGGAATTCATGTCGCTAGATCCACTATCGATTAATTACTTTGAAGAACTATCAACAAACTAAGGGGAAATCAGAACTGCTTCAGATATGCACTATGACATTTTCTGGTGGGTGACATACAAGGTTCAAATATCATGTGATTTCCATTTAACCCTCCATCTGCTTCATATATATCCTTTGTGATCTTTCTACAGTCAAGATAAACATCGTTGATGCTCTGAGCAGGGAGAAGTTCCTAGCATTAATTGGTACTCCCTCTATTTTAAAATATAAGCTGTATTAGTTCTTTCTAAAACAAATATATCTAGACGTTTTTTTTAGCGTGTAGATACACTTAGCAAGACTAAAACATCTTATAATTTTGAACGGGGAATAGACAAAATGGAAAGGAGTGTGTCGATTCATTTGAGAAAAGTATTAAATCTCCATATATATACAACCACATGGACAGGGGTCCTCTGACATAGCTAACCCTGCAGCTCACTGACAATCAGTACCTGACAATTTGGTCCCACATGTGAGAGACTCGAATACGAGGGTCACTGCTCAAGGATCTGCTCCTACAACTACGCTACATGTGCGACGCGATGTGGTTATCAGGCTATGGAAGTTGACCGCACACATACTTTAACAAGGGAGTAGTTGGCTTTTGCCCTTTCATCGTCCATTTTGCTTCCATCAGTCACAAAAAGTCTTCTGTCATCGAGCAACAAAAAGGAGCAGGTCTGGGTGGAGGGAGAAGAGAAAAGAGAAGAAAACGATCGAGCGTTATATGCATCTAGAAGCTTTTGTTGGACTTACTCCACGAATCACGATGGAGTCGATCGTGTGAAGCTTTACCGTTTGGATCGGTCGATCCAAGCTCACCTACTCTCCCTCCATCAGGGCCTCAAGGTCTCGCATGTACGACTTCTTCGTCGCTCTTTTCTTGGCAGACAAGGGACCGTGGAGTCGTGATGGCGATCCAAACTGCAGGGACGGCGCCAAAGGCATCTTGCCAGCCCGTTTCACGTCTGGGAGGCGGAGCTTGGCGCATGTTTCGGTTCGTTTCTGTTGCTGTGACGTACGTCCACCGACAAGGTCAGGGAAGCATCCTTTGGCCGGCACGAAATGCACGGTCGTCGTATGAAAAGGAAGCAAGAGTAATGACGAGCAAAACTAGTGAGGAGAAGAGACATTTTCTGCTGTAACCGAATTTCAACCAATAAAAAGTACTCCCTCGATTTTAAAAAGATGTCATAAATGTAGTGTATAGTTACGTCCAAATTTAAATAAACCAGTGACATCCTTTTTGAAACGGAGAGAGTACGTGGTACTACAAGAAAGGGATCGGAGACCACACAGATTTGGTGGGGATGGGTCCATGTGAACCCTGATGAATTGCAAAACCGGCAAAAAAATATAGGAATAAAAGAGACATAAATCATATGTGAAGAGAATATATGCAGGCATGTACATGCCAAGTTTGATATTAAAATACAAAATTATGGAACTTGTGCAAAAAGGACAAAGTGTACAAGGAATAGTATAATGATCCAGAGTTTGACCGTTTAAAGAAATACGAAGTTCTTTTTTCTCTTTTTTGTGTAGGACACATACAATTGTATTTAAAAAAATCCACAAGTACATATCGAGGAAAATGTACGTGTGTGAATTATTTCAAATTATTTTGAAATGTAATTTTTCAGGTTTCTTGAAATTCGGGTGTATGTGGACCCATGTTTTACTGGGTATTTCTGACACGGACCCCTCCAAGTTACATAATGTTCAATTAGTCGCCCTTATATAATTTTTTTTGGCTCCGTTTCTACTACTAAACCCCATCCCCAAGAGGGGCCAGCTGCATCTAGCATGCTTTTTTTTTTCCTTTGCAATGAAAGCATAGAGAGACTATAATGGCACATACTGTTGTCCCGGAAGAAGAATCATAAGTAGGGAGTATAACTTTAGAATTCGAGCACACGAATAATGTAATGTACTTCTTCCACCTAAGCACATTATCTATGGCATAATGATCCAGAGTTTGACCGTGTAAAAAATACGAAGTTTCTTTTCTCTTTTTTGTGTAGGACACATATGATTGTATTTTAAAAAAAAAAATCACAAGTACATATCGAGGCAAATGTACGTGTGAGAATTATTTCAAATTATTTTGAAACTTTGAAATACAATTTTCAGGTTTCTTGAAATTTGGGTGTATGTGGACCCATGTTTTACTGGGTATTTGTAACACGGACCCCTCCAAGTTACATGATGTTAAATTAGACGCCCTTATATAAATTGTTTGGCTCCGTTTCTAGCACGAACCCCATCCATAAGAGGGGCCAGCTGCATCTAGCATGCATTTTTTTACCTTTGCAATGAAAGCATAGAGAGACCACGCCTATAATAGCACATACCGTTGTCCGGGAAGAAGAATCATAACTAGGGAGTGTATCTTTAGAATTCGAGCACACGAATAATGTAATGTACTTCTTCCACCTAAGCATACTAGTTTTATGGCATAAATCAAATTGTAAAGTTTGACTAATTAAGTTTGTTAAAATATCAGATTTTACAATAGCAAATAAATGTAACATGAAAATAAACTCACTAGTTTTTCCATATTATATCGATTTATGATACATTTTAATGCCTGGGACAAATGATCGGCACTTGCCCTAGTAAATCACTGTTCGCCGCTGTAGACATACATGAACTCAAACTCAGTCGAAGCCTTCAACTTGAAGGTCCTTCCCGGCACCGCGAATACTCCAGCGGGGCCATGTGTAAACTGCTGGTGCAAGCACCTCACGATTCTATTTTATGCTTGGCGTTCGTGTGGGTTGCCTTTGTTTAGCCACCCAAACAGCCACTGGGAGTACTAAAAAAGAGTGTTAGCACAGAGGATGTCAACCAAAGATTGTTGCTTTCTTATTCTACATTGGTTGGGCTCATCATCATCGATCGTGCAACAATAAATAAATAATTAAACAACGAATTACGAATGCAATGCATGTTGCATGGAGATGACCAGATCCGGTCATCCGGGCTACAACGGCAAAGTAGGTAGCTCACGGCACAAGCCTGACTTTATTATCCCTTGGCTGTTTTGAACTGATCTTGATAATTGATAGTCTCTCGATGACTCGATCGATCGGCTGTTTGACTTTGAAGAGTCCGTTGCCAATGATCATTTTCAAATCTGTCATATTATTCTAGTAGACAACTAAGAAAACAGCTAAGAATGGTATAGAGGTATACATATACACGGGAAATGTTTTAGGATGTACAGACTCTATTTTGTTAACATAGCATATTATGTTTCATGAAGACAAAACTTTGACCAAGAATTACTCTACAATAATGTGGTTTCTATAATAGAATACCACAATTATCAATAAGTAATTTTTAAAGGAATCCAGTGACACTCATCATAAAACTCACTTATTGCTGACATATTACTTTTGATTGAAGCCTTGTCCTAGCGAACTCTATATTATCCCTACATACGGGAATCCACGGTGTATTATTTTGTAATCCAATATAATATGCAATGTAAAGAGCAGTGTGTAGTACCATGGATATCATGAGATGTGGTCGAAGTCATTCCTTTAAGTTTAAGTATTTGAATCTCTTCCTAAAATTACATTACCTCTTTTTTGGTAGGCTTCATTGTGCTGGTAGAGCATAGGCAAGCCTTTTTAAAGAAACTCTCAATTTGAACGACCAAATATACCATCATATTTGACAGTTGAGGAAGGTACAACTTAACTATACGTCTATTTGTAACTTGTTTGTGCCGACAAGTTAGCCGTGCCTTAATAGAATACCATTGTTATATTTGGAGTTAATAAATGATTTATCAAAAAAAAATGCCTACTCAGAAGTTTATGTTGAGAAATTTCTAACTTTGGCAAATTGAATAATAATAAGTTAATTTTGTGTAATCATCTACAAAATTTGAAACAAATATTTTTTTTCATGAAAATGTTGATGGAGTGGTGGTACTCTAACCCCCCAATGATCAGAAGTAGGTTTGGTGTCATGTGTGTCTTATTAAGCTAGATTCTTCATGGGTATGTCTCCAACCGTCGCCCTTTGACCTAGCGCCGCCTCTCCTCCGCTTCCTGCACAGATCATTTCCCCCTCCTTCGGTCGGTCTCGCCGGCGTCGGGAGGAGTAGGGAACCCGATCTATAAGTGATTTTTTCAATAAAAAAAGTGGTTTCAAAACATTAGATTAGAGTTCTGGTAGTCATATTTTTTAGCCTCTACGTCAATGGAGATGGCATCATCTACAATAAGTGATCTTCGGCTTTTCTTTCGATGATGAAATCTTTTTCGACGTCAATGGTGATTTAATAAGATTATAGTTCTATAGATACAGTCTTTCTAATCATACTTCGCCAAGTCGATTTTGGAGTTTTTTCATGGTTGCCGCGAGGAGGATTATCCTCGCAATATTTGTCTCGGCTGCTATGTTCCCGACAATGGTGGTTCATACTCTCGGTTCTCTAGCGACGTCGACTAGGCTATTCGGTTACTTTTGACTGGAATACTAGTGTTGGTACTCTTGCCGATGTTGATTGTTTACTCTAATGGTTGCATGCGTGCACATAGCCTTGACGGCACTGCGGCTCAAATTAAAATTATGGGAGAACCCTTATTGATATTTATAGGTTATAGTTTGGTATATGTCAGTTTTTAGCCACCTTCAGAAAAGTTCAAGATTGTGTCTTGAAAGAAGAAAGAGTTTAAAGATCTCGAGGATCTACTAGTTTATTTAGACTTTATTTTGTAATCGTTGGAGACAGCTCATGTATCTCTACCATGTACAATTTTCTACTATGAATATATAGTGGAAGGGACGACCCCGTAGACCATGTGAGGTGTGTGATATTTTTTCAATCTTAAAAATACACAACCACAATCTTGTATAGGTGTTCTATGAGTGTGTATGTTCATGTTGTGTATATGTCTATGTCATATTTTTGTTGCAACACACCTTAAAACTAAAGGGTCGTGCTACGTGTTAGCCTGTTGAAATACTTCAGTATGAGATCAGAGTTGCCCGATCAATGCAACATCAAAACTTCACATGCAACACATTCTTATGTCGGTATGCATAATCATTTGTAACATTTTTGTAGTCCACAATACTTGTGTAGAAATGGTGCAACATTTAGAACATGACCATGTGCAAAAAAGTTTATGCAACATATCCCAATAACGCGGCAAACTATTAAGAAAATCGACTACAACACATGCAACATATGACACACAAGCTTGCAGTGAACCAAAATACTTATGCAATATATGTATCCTCGATTTCACTAACCTAGAACCATCAACAATGGAGTCGTCCCTTTGATGTTTAGGGATCTCCTACCACGAATCTAGTTTGTCGGAGCCTCTCTAGCAATCCTTGACCGGTTCTCCACTGTCTTGACGTCTACTGAGGCTCAGCGATATATATGGATTAGAGCTTCCCTATGAATACAACACATCCATGGTGCAAATTCCACATCCTCCCATCCTTATGGTAGAGGATGGGTGTGCCTAGGAAGGAAATAGTAGAGGAAGGGATGAGCAAGAGTAAGCGTGCGGCAAAGAGGCTCCAGAGAATTATAGTGGGGATGAGAGGTGTTGTGAGGGAAGACAAGAGTTAGGAAGTTGGGAGACATATGAGAGTAGCGGGAACGAGCCTTTTTCGTGAGAAGAGTGGCACAATTTTTCATGAGATCACACACGTCATCTGGATCCTTTCCCAACCCCATATAGGTGAATGAAGTAACGTTATCCTTGAACCTCGAGTTATACTTGTGAGTAGGCTAGTGTAGTCGTGCACAACACATAAAGGCTAGGTCCCGGGTTTGAGTTCCCACCCCCACCCCAACCTTAATGACAATGACAATATCGGGTGAAATCCTCTCAGGATCTTGTTGCTTTTTTAGTATCATGCACAGTGATGTTTGCTGTCATAAGATTGTGGCATTTTTTTTAGGTAAATCGCGAGCTTTATTAACTTAAAATAACAGTGTTGCAATCAACAGATAGGCTGTGAACTAGAAAATCCAGTGGCTCGGCATTCCAGGTAAACGACACCGCCTGCACACACGCATACTTTGCGCAGCAGTGAGAGTATGGTTAGCTTCACGACGGGTAAAAACAACACTAAAGAAAACAAAAGACAAACTAAGCTCGCTGATCTCATCTAAAATTGGACGAATCATAGATCGTTCCTCCAATCTTTTCTGCCAATGCTTTACAAGCTCAGCACGGTCTACCTCAAAAATCACCTAATCATATCCTTGTCCCACAACATACACGAATGCATCTCTGAGTGCCAAGGCTTCAATGGTCAAGGGGTGTGAAATACCAGTATAAGACTTGCACGTTGCTCCTGTGAATGATATAGCATCTCGTGCCACAACTCCACTCGCTGCCGTACTCAGCGAAACCTACAAAGACCCATCAGAATTTATCTTTACTGTATCAGTAGGGGGGCCATGCCAGGTGCACGCCGGCCAAGGTGATTTAGACTGATTTTGCATCCTTGGAAACTCCAAAGTATGCAATGCCTCTTGAATAAACTCCATGGATTTGGCAGGATCATACATCGCCTCACCATGTGTCATGTTGTTCCTTGATGTCCAAATTGAAAATGAAGGGATGATTTCACTTCCCCGACCCCTGCATAACTAGGGATACAGACAACTATTAAGTATGTGTACCAAGATTTTTAAACTTGATTAAACACCAAACCTGATCTTAGGATAAATTGCATGAGTACCAGGAGAGACTGGTCCTCAAGTATATAAATAGAAACCTTATTTCGCTTCCGTGAGAATTTAAACTCGGGTGTGTTGGGTTTGTACGTCCACTGCCCAACCAGTTGAGGCAGGCTCACTCCCTCATAAATTGTTGCATAGATACCCGACTTCTTGCCAGTGGCGGAGATAGGGGGGCCAGCAGGGGGCGGATCCAGGCCCAGGGCAACCTGGGCCATGGCCCGGGTCGTAGCGAAATTTCCTTCTTAGCATCCGGGGAAAAAATATGGCCTAGGATGCAGACCAAAACTGGTCCGTCTCCATCTGGTCTCTGAATCTAGCTCGCTCGACACGCTCCCGAGGAAACCCTCCTCGCCTGTTCGCCACCTGTTCCCCGACCTCCTCCTGATCCCTTCTCCCCGTCTTCCATCCCCCGGCTTCTTGCACCCTGTGCCATGACGGCCTGACCCCCTGCGTCGCCTGCAGGCGAGGGCGCGAGGCTACAAGCCAGGCCTCTACGGTGCTGCCGGTCTCTTCCACGCCTCGCCGACCGCCTGTTGGCTGCTGCAGCGCTGCACAACACGTCTACACTGATTGGAATAGGTATTTGGCTAGGTAAATTTCTTTAGTACTCAATTTGTAATTTGGACTTTAGTTAGGTAATTGAATTAGATACATTAATAACTGATTGAATTAGATACATTTGTAATTGAATTCACCAAATTTGCTTTGCTATTATAAGAGTTTTTTTAGTAGTTTTTTTAGGCTTAGTGTTTGGCCCGGGCTTTGCCCCAATCCTGACTCCGCCACTGCCTGCCCCCCCCAAGGTTCAGAAATTTGGGAAATACCTCCTTAATTTGTTGCCAAAAACACCTCAAACTTTGGCCCTCCCAAACAAATGACAAGTCTAAATTTCTTTCAAATGTCCCCCCTTATTCTTTTTTCCTGCCTCCGCCATTGCTTGTTGCATTATAGAAATTTATCGTGGTATAAAAAATAACTTCATGTACGTGAAGTCATGAAATCCATTATGGTTATTATGGAGTAGTAATACATGACACTAAAAGGTCATGAAGTCCGTTGGATTTTGAGCGCAGGCGAGCCTCAGCGGTTGACCCCAGCCACCGGTAGCCGGCCGGCTTCGCCAGATGCCACCGCAGAGTAAAAGGCCGTCGACTTTTCCAAAAGCGAACCTCGGTTTCCACACCAGCAACCCCCCCACACGGCGCGGTGTAGTCTAGGGGCAGTCCGGTAATTACGCTGCCACCGTGGAGAGAGGGGGCTACTATTCTTTTGTTCTGCCTCTGGTCAGTAGTAGTAGAGTAGTACTACACGAGCAGCCATGGCAGAAGCAGGAGCGAAGTTTCTCTCCCAACCCGCGCCGGTCTCCGCCTATATATACCGCGCCCACTCACGCCAGCTTCCCGAGACCGAGCCGCTCTTCTCCAGTCCAGACCTGGCGGTTTGACTTTCTGAGTCGAGAATCGAAATTTCGTCCGCTGGAAATTTCCGGGAGGAGAAGCCGATTCGTCGCGATTCCTGGAGGGGAGACGAAGGAAGCGCGTTGGATTTAGAGAGGAGCGGCAGAGGAGGCGCCTCGTCGCTGGAATTTCCACCCCCCCTCTCGCTCCGATCGAGGAGGTAAACCAACGCTGCTCGCTCCCTTCGGTTGCTCTGTCTTCGATTTGGGGTAGGACCCGTGGGGATTCCGGTGTCGGTCGTACAGTGATTCGTTCGTCCTGTTGCTCGTCTCGCGGCGTGACCTGGCGGAAATTGGGTGAGAGGTTGGTGGGCTGTTCGGGTTTCAGTTCACTTGCGGGGATTTGGATCGTCGCAGAGTTCTCTGTCCCCCTAGTTGAATGACCCTCTCAGACAAATCCCCTGTAGCTTTGTTAGCCAAAGCATCTCTGCAGGCTGCATCTGCGGTTCAGGGGTTTAGCGATCAGGGCCGTGCTTGATCCGCACTGGCAATCTAGTTGTCCCCGGAAGCTGAATCTGGATAGATTGAGTTCTAGTGCTGTGGTACAATTTCTCAATCCTGCACCGACAATCGGTGCAAATGAAGCTAGCTTGGGTTGCTATGTTATTGATTTCGTACTTGCAACCCAACCTTGTGGCGGTTCCTTTTAGTCCCGTTGTCCACACTAGAGTTTCGTGAAGGCGACAGGTTTGCACAGAAAGTTAGTCTCAGGTTTTGCTGTAAACATGTGGTGTTTATTTCTATTCTAGGAAAAATAATAGAAGTGCTCTGTCCATACTGGACTTTTAGAAGGCCACTTTGTGTATTTGGAGGTTCCACACTTAAGACCTTAGCATTGAATTTCTCAATACAAGTATCATACAGTACTAGGTTTCAGAGTAGAGAAAATTTCATATTGTTGGTTTACCTATTCTGATTAGAGAGTAGTGATATAGATGGTCCATCGAATAGTTTGGCGCCTGAAAGATCTCCTGTTGGGTTGATCCATTAATCAGTAGAGTTGCACAGGGCCTCCTCTTTGTAGTTCCATTGTTGAGACTGTAGAATCGCTTAAGGATTATTGTATTGCTCAGAACCTGTTGATTTTTGTATGGTGTGTATTTTGTTCTTAAACGACTTCTGGTCATCTGGTGCTTGGTCACTCAGTATTGTTGCGTTATCTTACTGTAATTAACATAGATACATAAGTTGTCTTCTGAAATCAGAATGGCAGCACCTCTGTACGTTTATAACCTTGTCTCTTTTCCTAAAGAAATACATATATGTGTTCTTGTTTGAAGGGTTGTGGTTTTGTTATTTTTATTTTAATGTAGCAAAATTATCTATTCTTCTGTCAAGGAAAAACTTAATTAATTTCAATTGTATGTCTTCAGCTTTCGTACTGAGGTTAACTGGTAGCGCGATGAAAGCACCATCGCTACTTGTTCAGTGTTTCCCTGGCTTGGTTCCAAGCAAGGCCAGTAGTTGTGTGCCGGTTGTCACAGAGAAGGATCTCCATCTACCATCACCAGCTGTTGAAATAATCCCATCAAAGGTAATACTTGTTTGATCCTTCATACATGACTAAGCAGGTATACTAGTTGTGTATACAGAGGGTCTTTTGAACTGTAGATTGGAAATGATAAATTGTATTAGTTCTACGGATAGAGAAATAAAGTATGTCTTGAATCTTTTCAGAGTGCTCATCCTTACAAATATGCTGGGGAGAAGGTCGATGTCCAAGGTCTTGATGTTTTCAAGGTGACCAGCTCTTGCAATTTTCGCTGTGTTCTGTCTGTCACTAAATTTTGTGTGGTTCTGTTAGCAATTGCTCAAATATTCAAGCTATTTATTCTAAGTTTCAATACGTGATATTATTTTTTGTGTTTCAGGGGAAGGTCAGTGTAGCAGATATGATAGCCTTTTCCCCTTCTGAAGTAGCATCAACAAAGCATGATGGTAAGTTTGTAACCCATGTGCAATATTTGTTTTCCTCTCTGAATGTACTTTTGGAAAAACTTTCTCATTCTTGTTTTTCTTTCTCAGGGAGTCTCAAATACTGGGAGAGTTCCATTACTCTTGTGAACATTGTTAAAAATGAGATCCGTGACGGGCAGCTGAGCTTCAGGGGCAAGAGAGTTCTGGAGGTAACTTGCCATTTTATACATTTTATATCTTAATGGTTCATACAAGGTGTATGGCCCTGCTCTTGCTTCTATAGAAACAGAATGTGTGCCAAACTGTCTGAATTTCTGCATCATACTAGTGTTAGGTACTTAGTTTATTTCAGCTTGATGTCTGTGTACCCAAAGCAGCTGCTAAATTTGTTTTTGACTATGCCTGCTGCACTAGCAATCATATAGTTTTCATACAGATCTTCAAAATTCAGCTTTATGACTCGCAGCGAGTACTTTATTCTTAATGCCGTCATGAATCATTCATTTCCTTCATGCATCATTAATTTTATTTTGAAAATTGATGCAGCTTGGATGTGGATCTGGCCTAGCTGGGATATTTGCCTGCTTGAAGGTGTGTTCAAAATCTCTTTACTGCTTTGCTGTTTATCTAATCTATTTAATACTTCTTATTTCAATTTTTTTACAATTTTTGTAATTTTGGAGACGTCTTTGCCATTTCTTGTCATACATAAACCGTGGATTGATTTCATGCTTAAATTCCTCTACAGGGTGCATCTATAGTTCACTTCCAGGACACAAATGCTGAAACAATAAGATGCAGAACAATGCCAAACGTGCTTGCAAATCTTGAGCAGGCCCGGGACAGACAGAACAGACCATCAGAGAGCCCCGTAACACCATCTCGACAGCTGTTAGCTCCGGTTGTCCATTTCTATGCTGGCGAGTGGGATGAGCTCCCTACAATTCTCTCGGTTGTGCCCACAACTGCACCACCAACAAACCTTAGCTTCTCTGAGGATGATTTTATGGATGGCTCCAGTAGCTATGATGGAAGTAGTATAGTTGGTCAGGACCCGAGGAGATCCAGAAAGCTTTCTGGCAGCCGCGCATGGGAGAGGGCGACCGAGACTGACCCAGCAGATGGAGGGTACGACGTGATTTTGATTCCTGAGATCCCTAATGCTGTGAACTCCCTGAGGAAGATCTATGCCCTTGTCACAAAGGTCAGTTATTCACTCCTTTTCGCCTTCTCATGTGTCATATTTGCTCATGAACGTAACCAGTGTTTAACTGTGAATGTTATCCCGCAGTGCCTACGCCCACCTTATGGAGTCCTGTATGTGGCCTCAAAGAAGAACTTTGTTGGTTCCAACAGCAGCGCAAGGCAGCTTAGAGCTTTGATGGAAGAGGAAGGTGTCCTTGGTGGCCACTTCCTAACCGAGCTATCTGACAGGGAGATATGGAAGTTCTTTTTCAAGTAAACCATCAAATCTAGGAACTCAAGAAAAGATGAGTCATGGCCTCGTCCACACATTCTTTTTGATGTCTTACTCTGGCAGCGATGTACATACCTACCGTGAAGCTTAGTTCCATTGATTCTTTGGTAATAGGTTCAAATATGCGTCTCAGTTGTTAAGCTTGCAAATGAGTTGGCATTTTAACGTTCTGTAGATCTCCAATCTCGTACCTGTTCAGTACAGAAATCAAATTGTATTGAGCATTTGTATACCGAATCTATATTGCTGGTCTTCTAGTCGCAGCATGATATCAGCAATATGTACAAATTAATCGTTATTCCACTTGCTTGTCGGATCGTGTTCTTTCTTTAGGCCTCGTTGCACAGGAGTTTTTGCTGGGTTTGCGGTGTATTTTCCCGGCCAACCCAATACTCTCGAAACCTCTCCACAGACCGTTTTGTAGGCCGGGCTTGGATGGGCTGAGCCCCAGCAATACCCTGGAAACTTGTCGGGTTAAAGTGGATCAGACCCCCTCGCTTTTTCAGCCGTTTCTCAACACATCGCTGTCTTCTGCCATCTCCTGAACAAAGACGAAACGATATTTGATGAATCAAACATGTCTACCAAACAGCCAAGTATGATATCGGCAGGGGAATTCGGGTGAAGAAGAGTATTGGGTGAATCAAGTGTTTTCACCCAATCGCCGTGCCATAATACTCGGTAAAACACCAGAGACCTCTCCCGCCAAACAAGGCCTTAGGGACAAAAAATGTTGGTGGACTCTTCTAGTAGCTCAGATTCAAGGAGGAAGTGAGGTACTGGAAGTGTTTCAGTTGGTCTGCACTCTTCCTATGTGGGTGTGGGTATATAGTGTTAATTTATTAAATTTTGTGGATTTGCAAAATAAATTTGGACTGATCCATGCGATCCAAACTCTACAAAATAAAATAACAACCACAAAAACTTTTTTTAGGGACACCCACGAAATCTTTTAACTTAACTGCTTCATCGATTTGACGACATGTGCATCCTTAGAAGGCAGAAAACCACAAACACAAGTTTCAAGTTAAATTTTGTGTGCTTTCCTTGCTTTGTTTGGCCCATCCTTTATCCTGCTTGTATAAGCTATATGTGGAGTCTTCTTCAAGCACCGACTGTTATCAGGCAGTGCCATACCCTCAAAAAACGAAATCAGGCAGTGCCAAAAAAAAGTTAAACACTAGGAGATGCGGATGCCGATAGGTGGACCATCCATTCTCTAAGCTGCGAACTACAGCATTGAGAGATACACTACACACACTAGCTAAGAGAAACTCTTCTTGACGAGGTTGAATCTCGTCAATGCCCATTGTTATAAGTTTGGGTTTTGGAGAAGATGGGGGTGCTGGAGATCGCGGAACGGTTAACAGACAAGCAACCAGGGGACAAGAGATTTACCCAGGTTCAGGTCCCGGAGGAAAAACCCTACTCCTACTTGTCTATTCTTGATTACCGCGGAACCGAAAGTTACAGGGGTGCGCAGATGCAATCTGGCGTGGAGGTGTGTATGCGGTGGTATGAGAGGTGCCCTCCTCGTCGTGCCCTCCTAGCCTTTATATAGAGGTAGGCAGGTCCCGGTCATAGATCGAGTCGGTTACGGGTTTTGGGTTTGCCCCTTTGAATATTCTATCTATTCTAGTCTTGTTCTCCAAGGATCCGAAGACATCATGGGCTTGGGCCACCCGAAAATCTTCATGGGCCGCATATATTCTCGTGGGCTTTCCTTGGGATGGACCAGGTATGCTGATGTCGTGTACCCGTAGGGTATAACCATGTCAGTAGCCTCCGAGTGTTCAGTCGAATCGTAGATTCGGCTGAGGACTCTTCAATCTTTCGGGTGCAGCTGTTTCTATTCATCAGAGAATGATTTTAGTATGTAGGGATTGTTGATGCGTGTGCCTGACTCTCCTGACGGATCAGGGTCAGTTAACTGTCTTAGGACAAAACAACACGATCTTCTTCAGATTCGAGTCCCTCGACTCGAACCCGGAACAGATGCTGGCATAATTCGACTCAGGCCGTTGAGGTCTTACAGGAGTCGAATCCTAGTAGTTTTCGAATGATGTACCCAACGCGTCCGTCGGGATTTTCATCACGCCTGTTAGCACGGATTTTCACTAGCAGAGCGCAGTCGTGTGCGTTGACAGGCCATCAGATGGTATCTATAGGTCTTATCTTTGCGTCG
Source organism: Avena sativa (assembly GCA_916181665.1). Lineage (NCBI taxonomy): Eukaryota > Viridiplantae > Streptophyta > Magnoliopsida > Poales > Poaceae > Avena > Avena sativa. The sequence continues at coordinate 342,511,840 of OV702280.1, read as the reverse complement.
CAGACGCAACATCCGAAATTTTATCACCGCGGAGGTGTTTCGGGTGGCCAAGGAGGATTTTACTCACTTAGCGTTGGCCGGGGCAAAGTTTCCGAAAAGTTTTTTTGCATTCTGATCCGAAGGATCGCAGTCGAAGAATTCAAGGGTGCGCGACCAGCGCTCCCTATGGGAGTAGCACCCGAGTGTCTGTTCGAGTCGTAGACTTGAGCAGAGACTTTTAATTCAGCAGTTGTGGGCTTCAGGTCCATAGGACACAAATTTTTTGGATGCTTGAATCAATCCTCCCTATGGGAGTAGCCCCCGAGTCGTAGTGGAGTCGCAGACTCGACGTAGGACTCGAAGAATAGATCATTGGCACAGTACGCTATTCATGCTTCAGATGCGCGGCCAGCGCTCCTGATAGGAGTATCTCCCGAGTAGTTGCTCGAATCGTAGATTCGAGTGAGTACTTTAGCTGTTTAGCCGAAAATTTGTAATCGTTGCTAGTATAGCTTTGATGACGTCAGTGCTGACGATCAGTGACCTCAAGCGTCTACGGCGCCAGAGGTGACGTGACTGGACGAACGTGGGTCCCACTTTTTGAATTGGAGTTGACTGGTCATGCGCGACGTGGCGATAATTACGGCGTCTCCTCGGTTTCCGTGCGTAGTGGATGGCGTGCGAGGACGGTTCGCTGTTGTGCTGACACGTGGACGATTGGATTTGATGCTGGTGCTAGGGCTTCCCGATGAACGGTCTTTGTTCATCATCTTCATCCTTATAACTGTCGGGAAAAATTTGTAGTTTGTTTTCACCGCAGCCACTTGCTTTCTATTGCATCCATTTTCTTGAGCTTTTCTCACCGCGCGCTGGAAGTTCTCCTATCATTCCCCTCATCCTTCCTGCAGTCGCACCGCCGCCGTCGTCGCGCTGCCATGGTGAAATCAAAGAAAACCTCCACCGGTGCCGCCGCTGGCGGCAAGAAGGGCACCGTCGCCGCGCGTGTCACCGATGGTGGGTGGCGGCGCACGGAGACGCGTGAGGGCAACCTGCGCAAGCTTCGTGAGCGGGGTTTAATCCCGCAAGACAAGGAGGCCGTCAAGATCCTCGACGACGAGGTATTTCCCCGTCCTCCTGCAAGGTTTCGGGTGATGTTCATAGCCTTCATTATTCGCGGCCTTTCTTTCCCAGTCCACGACTTTATTCGTGGGTTGTTGTTCTTCTATGGCATTCAACTCCACCATCTTTCCCCCAATTCTCTTCTTCACATCGCTTGCTTTGTTGCGTTTTGCGAGTGCTGGCTCGGCATTGAGCCGCACTTTGGCCTTTTCCGGAAGCTCTATTCTGTGAAGAGGCAATCCGGCTCCGACGGAGTTTATCCGATTGGCGGCTGCGTCATTTCTCTTTGATCTACTACTCTTTTCTTCTCTTTCTCTATGTCTGAGTACGTCTAGAATTGGCGGAGGAAGTGGTTTTATATCCGCGACTCCATAGTGGACGGGCAAAACTTTGGCCTTGCCCCTTTCGACTCCACCCAGAAAATCTAGCCGAAGAGTTCCTGGAAGAACCATATCCTGGAGGGTGAGGTGGAGGAGATAAAGTAGCTCTATCGTCGGGTGGAGGACCTCTAGGTAATTCCGGAGAAGGAGGTGAACGGTATGGATATCATCCGCACATTCCTCAAACATCGGGTGTAGCCACTCCAGGCTAGGACGCACCCGATGTTCCTTTATTCTGGTCGTCACGACCCTACGAGAGTTGCGACTGAGGAGCTCTCCAAGGGGGACCTTGACAGAGTCCTCCGGCCGCTGCTGAAGTACAAAACCGACGAGGACCTTTTGGGGAAGTCGCGGACCCTCCGTTCAGTGCTTCTCGACCCGTTCCGCAGGTTTAGATCTGGGACGTGCGCGTAGCTATTTTCGAGTGCGTTTTCTTTGCAGTTATTTTTTCTGAAACTATGTCTTCATTGTGCAGGAGTTCAAGGTGCCTGGTATGGCGCCTGCACTACCCGAACGGTTTCCGGATGCGCCGGACAATGAAATCGTGGACTCCGTGTCCGAGCTTCCTCCGGCGCAGTCACCAACTGAGGAAGCCCCCGAGGCGAGCGAGGGGCAGACCCGAAAAGCGGTCATGGAGCTCGAGCGAATCTTCGGATGCCTCGACTCCGCCAACTCCTAGGGAACCGCCGTGCCTTGTCCATCGCAGTGGAGGTGATGGTGCCTCTTCCTCCCCCATTCCGTTCGTGCCTGTGCGGGCTGTAGCACCGCAGCCACCGGCGAAGCGGAAGAAGGAAGAGACGAAGGGCAAGAGGGCCTTGCCTGTTTTCAACTTGAGCGATATGGACTCGTAAGTTCCTTCGGATGCTTTTTGCTACCTTTTCTTGTTGTTTGCTTGTCTTTGACTGGTGTTTTCTTTTGCAGCCACTCCTCTGAGGGATCTTTTAGCGATGCTGAAAGAGCATTTGCTATCCCTTGTGATTTTGGTGTTTGATAACAACACACATATGGGACTAATGATTTGCTAAGTGTGTCACAGGTACATTAAAAAGATCTGCAAACATTCAAAAACTGTCTGCCTGGAGCGGTACCAAAAAGCGGTAGTACCGCTTTTTGCTACCGGACCAGACAGAAGGATGTGACTAACTGTCAAAAATCCTCTGCCGCGCCATGTTGGGGATATGCTATATGGGTATCCTCATAGCATGTCTCTTATCCGACTAACCCGGGTGGCCCATAGTCGGTAGCATGGCCTATGGCCTGCTGAGCGGCCCAGTTAGGTGGATCCAGAAGGGAGGCCCATGCCGGATAAAGGAAGGCTACGGTGGAGTCACCAGCGTACCCGGAGCCTTGGAGTGCAAGATACACAAGACTAGTAATAGACGATGTAGGACTCTGTAACCTGTCCGGCTAGGAATTTTCCCTGTAACCCTAGGATCTGACGACTATATAAGCCGGGCCTATGGGAGCCTTTAGGGCACGATAACCTAGACTTTTCTAGTCACCTCGCACAGCGAACCTAATCTCTGTAACTCGGCGTATTGCCATTATAGTGATTTATAGCAGGAGTAGGATTCCGCCACCGTTGTGGGATCTGAACCTGGGTAAGCTGTGTTACCTCGTACCTGTCAACCGTCCGCCTTACCCCACGTCTCTAAATACGCATTGTGAGGACCCCTCCATGGCGTACTCGTCGGCAATACCACGACAGTTGGTGCCCACCGTGGGGCAAGAGGCGCTTCAGGCTCTTCAGCGGGCGAGGACCAAGATCTTCGCAGGAATCGGAGAAACCATAGCCATCGGTCGCGTTCTCTTCTTCGGCAATGTTCCGATCGTCCCCCCCGACGAGTTCTGGATCCCGGCGAAGACGAACCCTATGCGGTGTTCGATCGTTCCTATCAGAGACATCCACCTCTTCATCGGCGAAACCGACTCGGGCACTAGTTCCCTGGGAGTCGGAGGAGCATCAAGACCCGCACGGACCGCCTACGGGCAGGATACGTTCGTGGAAGGATCGATGTCGGATCTCTCTTCGGAGTTTGCCGTCAGAGATCGGAAAAATTCAAGGCCCACCCAAACCGCCCCTGTGCAGGATATAAAGGTGGAAGATCACTGCAAATCCGCCGGCTTCGCCCGTGCATCTGGACAGCAGAGATCCAAGTTCGTCGGCGTGGTTACCATCTTTGATCTGGCGTAGTGCGTTCAGAGAGAGGGCAAAAAACCCCGCGATTACCTCGCCAGGTGGCTCCGTATACGGGCCGACCTGGCCAACTACCCCAATGATGATGCCATCTATCACTTTGTGGAAGGACTGGACCATGGCACGCTTCTCCGACATTCTCTAAGACGGCAACAGGCGTCAGGACGCCTCACCTTGGAAGGCATGGTGAACACCATCAACAACTACGCGGAGGCTGAAGCGGCAGCTCAAACAACGCTTGCGCTCATTGACGGAGCCCCTCCGATTCAGCCATCGCCACCACCGCCTCCGGCCGCCATCGTCGCAGTAGCACCACCACTTCCAGTCATCGTCGAGGCCGTTGCACCTCCACCGCCCGTCATCGAGGAAGTTCTGGCACCCTCCGACTCTGTCATTAACACGCTCTACGCCGATTTCAGTGCAGATTCCGAGGAGATAGACTTCAGTCCAGAAGAGCTAGATTCCGCTATGCAGGAGATGGAGGAGGAGTACTCGCGCGACGAACAAGCCAATAACACCGTCATGTCCCGAGGGGTGTTTGTCACCATTGGGACAGCGATGGACGAAGACCAGCCCGGGCAAGCTCCGCCTACGGCGCTGGATAAGGGGAAGGGGCCACTTATTGCTGCTGACAATGATCGTGCAAGAGTGATGCCTCCTCCGCCTAATCCAGCGCAGCAGCCGCAGGAACTCGGCACGGTCCGAGCAACAACAACACCGCAAACTTGTCGCCTCCAGCATCCACATCGGCAGTAGTCCATGTTACTCCAGCTAATAGAGTGATGTACGGCAACCTCCTCGTCGAGCCACTAACTGTTGATCATATCCGGAACGTGACCCAGCTTGACGAGAAGCGACAACATCTACTGGAGGAAGCGCAAGCCATCACGGAGCAAGGCGCTAAACTAGATCGAGATGTGGTCAACACGTAGAAGTCCATAGAGAAAGCAAGAGCAATGGAGGCCGAGTACAAGACTCTGCTGCAGTAGCAGAAGGCTAAGAAGGCTCCGGCTCGCGTCATCAACGATCCTGGTGTACGGCGCAACCTAGGATGGGCTCCCTCGAAGCCGGTACAGGCCAAGCCATACATTGACAGTGAAGGCAAGCAGGTGATGCCCACCCCACTCCTTAACCTCGCCGTCGCCAAGACCCTTCTGGAGCAGGATAGATCGCCTGAGGCAATGGAACAGGTCTATGACCTAGTGGCCAAGGCGGTGAAGCAGCAGGAAAAGGCCACCTCTTAGAGGCTTGAGTCTGACCCAGTGCTCTGCCAATCTAGCCAGTACAAACCACCAAGGGACAGATCTCCTCAGGATGTCGGATCGCGGACGGGTTCATCAGAACGAAGACGGAGGGATGAGCACAACAGGAAGGATGCTATCCCCATATCCTCCGACCACGGAGAAAGAGCCCAACCTCGCCGCCCATCGCCACCGCCCCGATCCCCCCGACGTCAGGAAGACTACAAGGCTCACCGCCGCACGGATATGCCCCCACCAAAGCAGTGTGGCATCGTCATCCGCGACAACACGGAGCAGACCCATCATGACGGAAGGCACAATGAAGGACATAAGAGCAGGTCGCGCCATGACCCTCCGCGTCCGACAAGCAACCTCGACAGGCGCGAAGTGTCGCAGGAGGGTAACAGCAAGAAAGCTAACCCACCGCCACCTCCGCCTCCGTCGCCGCCAAGCAGTCACCATGGTGGAAGAGGTCCGCGTCGTTCATGCAGCCCATCCCCTGTTGACAAAAAGAAGAACCCGGAGCCGTACGTCGCACATTCACGGATCGATAAGATCCACGAGGCCCGGGAAGGACCATACCTGGGACCACGTTGCTTTGGACCTGCAATACGGTCCGCAACTTACCCCAAAGGATTCCGGATTGACAAGACCATCAAGCCCTATGACGGCACCGCCAAGCCTGCCACATGGTTGCAGGACTACGGAAACGCGGTGGAGATTGCCGGAGGCAACCCCAACATCGCCGTCAAGTACCTCCCGTTAATGTTGGCGGGCACGACCCGTCAATGGATCGACGACTTGCCGGAGAAATCTATCTACAACTGGCTAGACATGCAAGAAGCATACACCAAGAACTTTGAGGGTACATACAAGCGTCCCTGCACTGCGGGCGATCTACAGCGGTGCATGCAAGAGAAAGACGAGACATCTCGCGCCTACCTCTCCCGCTGGCTGGATATGAAGAATTCCTGCGCAGGAGTGCACGCCCAGACCGCCATGGCCGCCTTCATCGATGGATCAGAAAGGGGCACGTTGCTCCGACATAAGCTGAAGAGCTTGCAGGACAATCATCAGCTTGGCTTGAATTAGATGATTCAGTTAGCCAGTGAGTTCGCAGCTGCCGACGACGATGCTCGTGGCTCTTTGCCGGCAACGGCCGTTCCAACTCAAGCTCGGAGGAACAGCAGTACAAAGCAGAAACCGCTCCAGAATAAAAGCAATCTACCGACATGGTCGCCATGACTTTTGCAGGACGAGGAGAAGGTGGACAACATGGCCGAGGAAGGGGAGCAGGCCGTGGGCAGCAGCGAGGAAGTGAAAGCAACTCGGCGCCGCTCCGCGTTCCCTAAACCTACGAAGAGTACCGCGATATGCCGTGCCTCATACACCTCGATGCCAACGGTAAGGCCACCCATACCAATCGACACTGCAAGTTCGTCAACGACCTCAAGGAAGACCCGAAGTCCGGCTATAAGCGAAGTCGGAAGAACAGACCGCGAGGCAAGGGCAAGGGGAAGAAGGAGGAGGAGTCCAAGGATTCAAGTGACATGGACGAGGATGTCGACCCCAAGCACGCCGCCAAGAGCGACGACAAGGGCAAGAACCCCTTCGCAAAGAAGGCACCAGTCTACCACACTTTCCTTGGCACCCCCACCGTCCGACAACAGAAGACCTCTTTGAGGATCCTGATGGCTACTCTCCCCCCAGTTCCCCAGTACCTGCGCTGGTCGGAGGTTCCAATCACTTGGGACAGGACGGACCACCCAGACCTTGTGCCCACGGAGAACCAGTACGCCATGGTCATCAACCCATTGATTGACGGCGTGGAGTTCACCAAGTGCATGGTGGATAGTGGAAGCAACATCAACATTATGTACCTGGATACAGTGCAGAAGATGGACTTGACGGAGGCAAACCTAAGGCGGACTAACATCATGTTCCATGGCGTAGTTCCTGGACGGGAGGCTCGGTCCCTTGGGTGCATTACACTTCAGGTAGCCTTTGGCGACGTTAATAATTACTGCCAAGAGCGCATGACCTTTGAGGTGGTCCCCTTCAAGAGCGTGTACCACGTCATATTCGGCCGTGAAATTTTCCACACGTTCATGGCCAAGCCATGCTTCGTCTACAACAAGCTCAAGATACCCGGACCAAACGGTGTCATTACCGTATCCGGAAGCTTTGCCAAGGCAAGGGACTGCGAAATCAATGAAGCAGACGTTGCAGAAGCTGTCCTCTACAACGAAGAAATGAAGGAGATCCAGAGCAAGGTCAATGACTCAGAGATGCCCGTGTCGAAGAAGCAAATCTCCGACTCCGCTCTTGCGTTCAAGGCCGCCATCGAGACCAAGCCGGTGGAACTTGTGGTAGGCGATGCCTCCAGGGTCACCGCCATTGGGATGATCCTGGATCCCAAATAGGAAGGCGCGCTCGTCGAGTTCCTCCATGAGAATAGGGACATCTTCGCCTGGCAACCTGCCAACATGAAGGGTGTCATGGGAATGGTCACGGCAGATGCTGCAATCGGCAGCGAGTAGTAGAACGAGGGGCAAGGGCGGCCAGCCATCTGCGGTGCGAGATGAGGGCAGAGACACAGGGTTTTACCCAGGTTCGCCCCCCCGGAGGGTAAAGACCTACTCCTGCTAGATTGTATTATGGAGGTGGTACAATGGGCGAGCTCGGCGGCGAGTCGCTTGGGTGTATGAGGGAACGTATCTCTAATTGCCCTATAGGGAGGTTTATATAGGCTCACCTCCCCTAGGGTTTACATATCTCAACCGATTCAGTTAAAGCTTCGGTGCTTGTTTAACCTAATCCGACTGGGCCTATCTACTCGCCTAGGCCTTCAGCTTCCAGTCGCTCGGTTCCTCGCTGGGCTTCAATCCAGTCGCTGTCTTGCAGGCCCACTCGCCAGTTCTTGGGCCAGTCGGAAACGTCCTGCTGGGTATACCCCGGTAGGCACATCCCCATCAGTAGTCCCCGAGGCCGTCGTCGATTAGGCGTAGGTGGCCGCTGGCAGTCGGAGTATACGGCTTCAGAGTAGGCATCCAGTCGAATCGTCGGCGGGCTCCTGTATAAAGGAGGAAACCAGTGATCCAGGTCGCAGCTATGGCGAGTCGAGTCGGCGAAACACTGTCATAGTGATTGGGTCGGCGAGTCGAATGGCTGTAGTTGGACCGTCAAACGTGGTCCAAACTAGCCGTTGGGGTAATCCAACGGTAACTTTTGGCGTAATCATCGCGCGGTAATGGTTCCCTGATTTGGCGGGTAACATCCACTATATAAGGGGAATGGCAGGCGATCGGAGAGCCACCTTCTCACCATTTCTTCCGACTGCACGCATTTTCTCCTTCCTTCGCATCGTGATCCAGCCGACCCGAAATCCCCCGACCCCCAACAAACCTCTCGGCCATGGCCCTTTCCACCGAACCGTGGGGTAGATCCAAGTGCACGAGGGCGCAACTGGCCTCTTTCGAGGAGGCCGGGATCTTGCGAGCCGGCTGTTGGCGTATTCCCGCAGCCGGAGAGACGACCCCGAATCCGCGAGAGAGGGAATTCATCTGTTTCACCAGTCATCTCGAGCGGGGGCTAGGGTTTCCTACGTCCCTGTTCTTCCGGCGCTTCTGCGCCTACTACGGGATCCAGCCTTCAGATCTGGGTCCCCACAGCATCGAGCAGCTCGCCATCTTCGTGGCGTTCTGCGAATGCTACTTGGGCTGCCGGCCCTACTTCCCCTTGTGGCAAGATCTGTTCCACGGACGGATCAGCCGCGAGGAAGCAGGCGGCCCAATGCTAGCCGCGGGCGGCCTGACGTTCCAGCTCAAGTCAAAAGCTTCATTCTTCGATCTGATGCTGCCCGCCAAGGCAGCGAGCGACTGGAAGAAGTCGTGGTTTTACGTGGCCGAGGCGACCCCGGAGGACGAGGCGGCGATCCCGCGGTATTCCGCCAATCGGTCCGAGCCGCGCCATCTCCAAGTCGGCAAGCTCCCCAACGATCAGCGGATGGTCGTTGACGAGATGCTCCAGACCATCCGCGGTCTAAAAACGAAGGGCCTCCAGACGATAAACCTGTACAACTGCTGGCTCGGGCGGCGGCTCGTCCCGCTCGCCTAGCGCGACCACTACATGTACCAGTACACGGGCCGGGGAGACTCGACGAAGGCCTGCCTCGACGAGTGGAAGCTGGAGGACTATCTCCCAGCACTGGAGAAAATTACCCAGGCGGTGTACCTGGATGCGCAGGCTGGGGTCGCCCCCTATACTGCAAAGCGTCCAGCTCCAATGGTAATCATTTCACTTCGCTCGCAGTCGCAGTTTATGCAGTCGCGGTAATTCTGATTTCATTTTGTATTCATCGCAGCTATTCCAAGTGGTGGAAGGGTGGCTCCCACCTTCGGACGACGAGAACTCGAGCTCGTCCGCCCAGGACGTAGGTGAGTCGCCACCCGCTAAGGGCGACGAGGACGACGACGACGAGTCCGAGGAGGAGGTCGCCCCGCTGGTCCGAAAGACCCGCGGACAACGACAGCGCGAGCTCGAGGCAAGCAGAAGCCTCGAGCGTCATGATGACGACGATGAACTCCCAGAGAACACCTCGCGCCGTCAAGTCACTTCGTCGAAGAAGAAGAAGAAAGAGAAGGAGGCAAGGGCCCCTCCGAAGAAGAAGACAAAGCCATCGAGGCCGGCCTCGCCGCCGCACTCGGCGAGCAGCTCTGATGCTCCCAGCCTGGCCAATGACGATGTGCTACCAGTGACAGCCGTGCTGGACACGGCGACCGTGGAAGTGCCGCTGGCTTCAATGCCTCCGCCATTCGCCCCAGTCTCTGGGCTGTGGGAAGCTCCGGCTGCAGCGGCTTCGCCTCGCAAGGAGGCCCCTGCCGAAGATATCCCAGAGGCTCCAGCTGCGGCCTCAACGACGAAGAAGCCGTCCGTGTCTTGGGCACGCGACGTCCTGGAGATGGGGCTCAGTCGCCGACTGGGCCCTGAACTGGAAAAACCAGCCGGCCTCCGTACGGGGCTGCGCTTTATTCCAGTCGCCAAGTGAGCACACTCACCCTTCTTTGTCTTTCATAATCACTTTACTTATTTTTCCTTATACGACTGATGCACAGGACCGGAGTGAAGAGGATGGGTCATCCGACCGTGGCTAAGGTGCTGCCCGTCGTTAGCGAGGAGGATCCTTCCCGCAAGAGGAAGGCGGACGAGGTCGTCGTCTCTGCGGATGGCAGCAAGAAGGCCAAGGGTGACGACGTCGTCACTATTTCTGACGACACGGCGGTTGCGCCAGCCGGACCCGTGATGGAAGCAGCCGCGTCTACGAAGGAGGGCGCTCCCTTGCCTGGACCGGCCGAACCGACCTCTTTTGGAGCGGGTGCCTCTATCGCTACCTTCCCACGCTTCATGACCAAGGCGGCTGCGGCGAGTGGGACTTCGCCCTCAAGCCACGCTCCTGGGACCGCCGATGCTGAAGTCGACCAATGTCGTGGGCATACGCCGGCTCTCCTCACGTCCGTGGACGCGGTACAACTCCACGGCATGCTTGGCGCAGCCATCCAGTCCCCGAGGATCAGGTCGGTGCTTTGCAGCGGCCTGATTCTTATAATATCTTAACTTTATTTTTCGCATCCAGTCCCCGAGTGCGCACACGCTAAATTTTAGCGGGTGGGCACTTAGGAATTTCTTTGAGTACCAGTCCCCGAGTGCGTACTCGCTGAATTTCAGCGGGTGGGCACTTAGGAATTTCTTGATTGCCAGTCCCCGAGTGCGCACTCGCTGAATTTCAGTGGGTGGGCACTTAGGAATTTCTTGATCGCCAGTCCCCGAGTGCGCACTCGCTGAATTTCAGCGGGTGGGCACTTAGGAATTTCTTGATCGCCAGTCCCCGAGTGCGCACTCGCTGAATTTCAGCGGGTGGGCACTTAGGAACTTTTGTTTTGATTAACCTTTTTGATGATATGCAGGGTCTACAGCTTGAATCGGCTGACCGATTGGCCGCGAAGCAGCGCGCGGAGAAAGAATTGGCCATCGTCCAGGAGGCGAACAAAGGGCTTCAGGCTGTTGCCGCGAAGGCAGAGGAAGCTCGCCAGGGGCTTGTCCCCGCTGGTGATTTGGTGGCGGCGCAATCGGCTTTGAGTGCGGCTGAACAGCGGGTCGCCAACCTCGAGCGCGAGCTGCGGGAGGCAAAAGAAGAAGCGAGCTCGGCTGACGGGCGAGCCAAGGCCGCCATTGCAGCCGCCGAAGAGGATCGCGAAGTGTCTGATGCCCTTGTTGCTGGGCTTCAGGACGACCATACGTCGCTTCAAAGCTTCATCACGGAACTCGCCCGCCCGTTGATTGGTAAGTGCATCTGCCCCTTCCGGTGGTTGTGTCTTTTGTGGTGTCCGTCGTACTCATTATTGTCTTCTACTCGCAGGTCGCATCATCGATAGCGAGGAAGAGGCGAGCTCGTTCGACGCGAAGCAGTGTGTAAGCATGCTTGTCGACTCGGAAACATTGTTGGCGACGTGCATCCGCGCCTATCTCCAAGAGATATCGCCCACGGAGGTGATTCCCAGCGACCTCGTTGAGGTGTGGAAGTATTTGGAGAAGGCGCCCGCGGTCGTTGAGTTCATGACGTGGTCGGCGTTTCGGCGCGGAGCGTCGATGGCGCTTAGTCTTGGACTTGCCCACTTCCCCGAGGACTTCGACATCGACGATGTGACGAGTGGATACCCATCGTCGACTGGCGCGGTGGAGCTGTCCGAGGTTCTCAAGTTGCAGGACCGCGCCGCCACGTACTCGGAACGTGTCTGGGCAATGGGTGACCTCCTTCCGTACCAGGAGACGGTCGTCGTGCCGAACGACCCCGAGCCGCCGCATCGTGACTTCAAGGTCGAGCAACCTTTTCGCGCGGCAATGGCGGGTGAACTGACGACGTATCCGCCGAACCCGTACACGCCGTTCATCCGCAATCGCCGGGATGTTGGCGAGTCGTCATCAAAGCCTGCAGAGTAGGATAGTTTGCCTTGTGGCGTTAGCAGCAGGTCTGCCATGCAGGCATATTTTGTAACATGAGACAATGCGATATGCAATTGAATGAGACATCGTGTCTATTTTGGTATGTGTCGTGTGTTTGTGATTGATGTTTGAACGAGTCCCCGAGCGCGTCCGCCCTTTTTGTGGGGTTTACCTCGTATGTGATATATTTGTTGTCGTTATGTGTTTTGTTATTTTGGTCGAATCGCCTGAGCTCGGAGAGCCAGTCGCTAGGCGACTCCCTTGAGTGCTCTGTACTTTGCCGTTTTCCCTTGCGCAAGCGAGGTCGGGTGGCCGAGTCCCCGAGCGTGGTACTTGGTTGTTCTAGGCGCGACTCGAGGGTGGTTGAGGACTTAGCGCGTTAGTTTGAGCGCGTCACTCCTGCCTGGACCGTGGGTTCAGTCGCGTGGCGAGTCCTGGGCATGCTCTCGTACTTGGCGTTTTCCCCGACCGCTCGCGATGAACTGGTCTTCAGTCCCCGAGCGTGGTACTTAGCCGTTCGAGTCGCTATGCCGAGGATGCGGAGGACCAAGGTCGCTGTGAGAAGCGAGGGCAGTTGTCTTGGCTCGTAGAACCAGTCGAGCTAGGCGACTCCGATGGGGCTCCGGGTAGGCGTTTTTCGTGGACGATGCAAGACCTGAGGTGATTCAGTGCTCTTACACCACACTACTTAGCCGTGCCGATCGCTGTACCAAAGGTTGACTTCTGCGGTTAGCGTAACGCTGTTGTTACGAGTGCGAGTGGCACAAGTCATGGAGAGTAGGCGCAATTTGCGGTAACCGTTTCTTTTTATTTCATAGCGATTGGAGAGTACATGTGTGGGGTTCTAGGAGTAGAACTTCCATAGGAGGTTTACATTCCATGGTCGCTTGGCGTCGAGTTCGCCGTCCCCGCGGACGTCGATGAGGTAGTAGGCGTCGTTGCCGAGTACGCGCCCGATGGCGAATGGGCCTTCTCACGGAGGGGAGAGCTTGTGCATGCCCTTCTTGTCCTGGATGAGGCGTAACACCAGGTCGCCTTCTTGGAAGGTGCGAGTTTTCACCCGCCGGCTGTGGTAGCGGCGGAGTCCCTGCTGGTAGATGGCGGTGCGTGACCGAGCGAGGTCACGTGCTTCGTCGAGTTGGTCGATCCCGTCTTGGCGGGCAAGCTCGTTCGCAGCCTCCGTATAGTGGACGACCCGCGGCGAGTCGTGCTCGAGGTCGGTGGGCATGACTGCCTCGGCGCCGTAGACCATGAAGAAGGGGGTGAACCCTGTCGATCTGTTGACTGAGGTGCGGATCCCCCAGATGACAGAGGGCAACTCCTCGACCCAGCACCCGGCGGTGCGCTCGAGTGGTACTTGGAGTCGCGGTTTCAGGCCGTGGAGGATGCTTTGGTTGGCCCGTTCTGCCTGGCCGTTGGATTCCGGGTGGGCGACTGACGCGAGGTCGAGCCGAATGTGGTGCTCTTCGCAGAATTCGGCCATGGCTCCCTTGGCTAAGTTGGTGCCGTTGTCCGTGATGATGCTGTTTGGGAACCCGTAGCGATATATGAGCTCGCGTAGGAATTTAGTGGCGGTCTTCCCGTCGCATTTCCGGACTGGCTTGGCCTCCACCCACTTCGTGAATTTGTCGACGGCGACTAGGAGGTGGGTGTAGCCGGAGGGGGCCTTCTTGAAGGGGCCTACCATATCCATGCCCCACACAGCGAATGGCCAAGTGATGGGGATTGTTTTGAGCGCCGAGCTCGGCACGTGCGTCTGGTTGGCGTACTTCTGGCACCCAGCGCACCGTTGGACGATGTCGACAGCATCGGCGTGTGCGGTGGGCCAGTAGAAGCCATGTCGCATAGCCTTGGCGACCAGGGAGCGAGCGGCGGCGTGGTGGCCGCAGTCACCGGAGTGGATGTCGTGCAGGATCTTGCGTCCTTCGGCTGATTGGACGCAGCGTTGGAACATTCCGGTGACACTGCGCTTGTGGAGCTCGCCGTCGATGATGGTGTAGGACTTGCATCGACGAGCGATCATCCGAGCGTCCGTCTCGTCTACCGGCAGGGTGCCGGCTTCCAGGTAGGCGATGTAGGGCTTGGTCCAGTCGTCTGGCTCGTTGACGAGTGCGACCAAGGATGCCTCTGGTTGGAGTGGGACTCCGATGTCGATCTCCCTCGGGGGAGAGACTGATGGCTTGGTGATCGTGTCGAGGAAAACGCCGGCGGGTGGTGCGAGTCGAGCCGACCCGATGCGAGAGAGTGCGTCGGCCTCCTCGTTTTTTCGTCTGTCGATCCACTCGACGGAGTAGCCGGTGAAGTTTCCACCCAACTTGTCCACTGCTTGGCGGTACGCCGCCATGGTAGGGGAGACGGCGTCGCAGGTGCCAGCGACTTGCCCCTCGACAAGGTCGGAATCTCTGTAGCAGCGGAGGCGATTGACGTTCATTTCCTTGGCAGCTCGCATGCCGTGGAGTAGGGCCTCGTACTCAGCCATGTTGTTGGTACAGGGTGTGAAGTCGAGGCAGAGGATGTAGCGGAGCTTGTCGCCTTTTGGTGAAGTTAGCACTATCCCTGCGCCTGCACCGTCCGCGTTCTTGGAGCCGTCGAAGTGCAGGCTCCAGTAATGGAGGTACAACAGCTTCTCTGGCTGCTGGGCCTCTTCCCAGTCGGCGATGAAGTCTGCCAGTGCCTGCGACTTGATCGCTTTTCGTGGCTCGTATTTGATGTTGTGGACGCCGATCTCGATGGCCCACTTGGCGACCCGCCCGGTCGCCTCGCGGTTGCGGATGATGTCTTGCAGAGGTGCTGAGGAGACGACCGTGATCGGGTGCTCCTGGAAGTAGTGCGGCAGGCGCCGCTGAGCTCTAAAGACCGCGTATACTAGCTTTTGGTACTGTGGGTACCGCTGGCGTGACTCGGTGAGGACCTCGCTGATGTAGTACACCGGCCGCTGGACTGGGCGCTCCTTTCCTTCCTCTGGTCGCTCGACGACCATCACGGCGCTGACGACGCGCTCGGAAGCCGCGACGTAAACCAGCATGGGTTCTTTGTCGGCGGGGGCAGCGAGTAATGGTGCGGCGAGTAGCACCTTTTTGAGGTCGCGGAGCGCGTCGTCCGCCTCCTTGTCCCACTGGAAGGTGGGGTTCTTGCGCATCAGGCGGTATAGGGGCATTGCCTTTTCGCCCAGGCGGGGGATGAAGCGACTGAGAGCCGCTACTCGCCCGGCCAGCTTCTGGACGTCGCGCAGGCACTCGGGTTTGCCGAGCCGGGCGATCGTGTCGATCTTCGTGGGGTTCGCCTCGATCCCTCGTTTGGAGATGACGTACCCCAGTAGTTGTCTGGCAGGTACACCAAAGGTGCATTTGCCTGGGTTGAGCTTTATCTTATATCTTCGCAGGTTGGCGAATGTTTCCGCCAGGTCGGCGAGTAGGTCGCCTTGGCGAGCGGACTTTACGACCACGTCGTCGATGTAGACGTGGATGTTGCGGCCAATTTGGCTCGCGAGGCATTCTTGCATGCACCGCTGGTAGGTCGCCCCGGCGTTCTTGAGGCCGAAGGTCATGGCGGTGTAGCAGAAGGCTCCGAATGGCGTGATGAACGATGTCTTCTCCTCGTCTTCGATAGCCATTTTGATCTGGTTGTACCCAGAGTAGGCGTCGAGGAAACATAACGACTCCGAGCCCGCGGTTGAATCGATTATCTGGTCGATCCGCGGGAGGACGAACTGCTCCTTTGGGCAGGCGCTGTTCAGGTTTGTGTAGTCGATACACATTCTCCAGGTCCCGTTCTTCTTCTCGACCAGGACTGGGTTTGCCAGCCACTTGGAGTACTTGATTGGTCGGATGAAGCCGGCAGCGAGTAGACGCTGCACCTCCTCGGCGATTGCTCGACGGCGTTCTTCATTGAAGGGCCGCAGCGACTGCTTGACAGGTCGCACTTTGGGGTCGGCGTGTAGCTTGTGCTCAGCGAGCTCCCTAGGGACACCGGGCATGTCAGAGGGTTTCCATGCGAAGATGTCCCTGTTCTCACGGAGGAACTCGATGAGTGCGCCTTCCTATGCTGGGCTCATGCCCGTCCCGATCATCACCGTCTGGCTGGAGTCGCCTGGGACCAGCTCGACGGTGTGGGTGTGCGTCGTGGCCTCAAAGGTTGAGGTGTTTGCGCCCTCTGAGTTGGGCTTCTTGAGTATGGTGGGGTCGTCGTTGTTGACCCCGCTCGCGTACTTGGCGAGCTCATCGGCGTGGTTGGTCTCCGCCGCGATGACGGCGTCAGCGAGCTCGGCTCCTTTGGCCTCGCACTCGGCAGCCATGTCGTGGTCGCCGTTGATGGTGATGATGCCGCACGGCCCGGGGAGCTCATCGCGTTGTACGCGTAGTGGGGCGCTGCCATGAATTTAGCGAACGCCTGGCGCCCCAGGACGCAGTGGTAGGGGCTGTCGAAGGGCACCAGCTCGAAGACGATCCGCTCGGTGCGGAAGTTTGCCGGTGTGCCGAAGGTGACTAGCAGCGTGACCTTGCCGATCGGGTACGCCTTCCGACCGGGGACGATGCCGTGGAATGTGGTGTGGGTCGTCTCGATCATCGACTACGGGAGCCGCAGCCGCCTGAAGGTGTCGAGGTACAGGATGTTGATGGAGCTGCCGCCGTCCATCAATGTCTTGGGGAGCCAGTAGTCGCTGACCTTGGGCTTGACCACCAGGGCGATTCGTCCTGGGTACTCGATGCGTGGCGAGTGGTCTTGGCGGATCCAGGTGATGGGCTGCTCTGACCAGTTTAGGAACTGGGGAACGTCCACCTGGGCCACCACGTTGACGGCGACAGCGCGGGCGATGACCTTCTTCTCGCGCTTCGTGTTGAAGCCTGTGAAGGTATGGAGCGACCCGGCCACTTTGCCGAATTTTCCGCCGTTTGGCGGGTCGTTGTCGGGGTCCTCCCGCGCTCGCCGTGCCTTCTCGATCTCCCTGATGGTGTGGCAGTCGGCGGTGGTGTGCGTTGCGGGCTTCCCTTCCCTGCTATGAAACGCACATGGTTGGTTAAGGAGAGCCGTGGGGTCGAACCTTGGCTTGGCCTTGTAGTTGCCGCCGTCGCGGCATTGTCCTCCGTCGCGGCGGAAGCTCTTGGGCTCGCGTTGCACGTGCCCGGCATTGGCGACGAAGTCGACTCGCCCGTCACTGCGGCGCTTGCCGGTGAGGCGAGTGTTGCTGTAGCGTAGGTCGGACCGTCGTCCGCTGTCGTTGCCGCTCGTGCGGCGTTGACCTCCTGACTCGTCGTCAGTTTCCTGGTTTGGATCTTCCTTGGCGTACCGTTTGGTGATCTCGAGGAGGTCGGGGATGTTGTCGAGTGTGCGGGAGTGTCGCTTGAGCTTGGCGACCAGGGGCTCGTAGCGGCACGAGGTCTTGAAGCAATGGATCGCGGTGTCCGGGTGGATGCCGACCGCGTTGTACCAAAGTTCTTGCCACCGTTGGACCCAGTTGCGGGTCGACTCGCGGGGACCCTGGACGCATCGCTCCAGGTCCTCGATAGTGGTGGCGCGGGTGTAGGAACACTCGAAGTGCCTGACGAAGGCGTCGCGCATCTCCTCCCAGGAGTCGATACTGTCCTGGGGGAGGGTGTTGATCCACTGCCTGCACGTCCCCTCCATCATCAGGGGGAGGTAACGGGCGGCTAGAAGGTCAGTGTGGCGTGCGATCCCCATCGCCATGAGGTATGTGTCGAGCCAGACGGCGGGGTCGTACGAGGAGTCGTACTTTTCTATCTCTTTTGGTGCCTTGAAGTTTGGCGGGTACTTCTCGCCTCGGATCATTGGTCCGAAGCACTTGGGTCCGAGTCGACTGAGCGACCCCATGGGATCGCCGTCGCGGCGATTGGTTAGGGTATGTCGCAGGTCGTCGGGCTGGCGTGCGCGCCAACTTTGGTTGTTGATGATGTGGGTGCGGGCGTCGATGGGTTGCCCGTTGGCGGCGACAAAGTTGGTTGCCGGCCTGGGGTCGTTGGTGGAGAGTGCCGCGTTCGCGGGTCGGTGTTGGAGCTGCAGTGGCTCTGGTGGCGAGCAGTTGAGGGTGTTTGCCGCCGCTGGGCGGCCGCTGGAGGCCGCTCTGCTTCCTGAGGAACGCGAGTATACTCGACCTTGCGAGTCGGCGCCCGCTCTTTGCTGCTCGACGGCCTTCGCGAGCAGGGCCCTGACATATTGGATCTGTAGGGCGCCGTCGCCGGTGGCCGTGATGCTGTCGGCTGCTGCTCGGCCTGCCACGAGGTTGTCCATCGGGGTGGAGAACAGTGGGAGGCCATTTGCGTCTCACTCCCGTGAGGAGACTACTATCCACGGCTGGTCCGTGGGAGGGGTGCGGTTGGGTGGAGGTGGGGCGCCCATTGCCGTTGATCCTGGCGGGGGCCGGGCGCTTCCTCCTGGTGGCGCGTTCTCGCAGATTGCACGCTTGGCCACGCGGGCCGGGTCATTTTCGTCGTCGAAGTTCAGGGCACGCCCCTGAACGGTGGGGTTCAGGCGCGACCTGATCCGCTGCTGGTGGTAGCGTGATAGTTCCTGCGCCGTCACCTGCTCGAGGCGAAATTTTTCGCGCTCGACTTGCTCCTTGCGCACCGCCTCCGCCAGTTTCAGGCGGAGTTCCTCGACCTCCGTTGCCGTGGCGTTAGGAGGGATTGGGGTAGAGAATGGATCCTCCGGCGGGTCGGCGCCGGTCGCCATGTAGGTCGCGGCGTGGCGACCGGTTCCGTCGCGGAGGTCGGCGGAGTTCTCCGACCCGGAGTCGAATTCGAAGATCCCGAGGATGGAGGGGTCCTCGAAGTCTCCCATGTTGGAGACCTGGGCGATGGAGCCCGCGGATGAAGCCGCGGTGATGGATCCGGCGAGTGACGCCGGGGTCGCCGAGTCAGCGTCGTCGTTGAGGGCCGCGTCCTCTGCGGCCGCTGAGTTTTCGGCCACGTTGCTGTGGGCCGAATTGTACTCGGAGGCGAGGCGATGGATCGTGCGAATCTGGCTCTCGGAGAGCCGATCGCGTGGCGGCGACTCGCAGATGCGAGCCGAATCCTCCGAGACGATGACGTCGGTGAGACCGACGAAGAGGCTGATCGTGCCGATCGACAGGATCACGCTGTGCGTGACGGGTCGCGCCGCCGGGACGTAGCTGCTTGGCAAGATTTGGAGCATCTCGCCGATCGCTATCATGCGGCCGGTGGCGACCGTCTCGTTGATGGGCAGATTGGATCTCGCCGCAGAACACCGGCCAGACCGGCCAGGCCCCACGGTGGGCGCCACTGTCGTGGGAATGGTCACGGCAGATGCTGCAATCGGCAGCGAGTAGTAGAACGAGGGGCAAGGGCGGCCAGCCATCTACGGTGCGAGATGAGGGCAGAGACACAGGGTTTTACCCAGGTTCGGCCCCCCGGAGGGTAAAGACCTACTCCTGCTAGATTGTATTATGGAGGTGGTACAATGGGCGAGCTCGGCGGCTAGGCGGCGAGTCGCTTGAGTGTATGAGGGAACGTATCTCTAATCGCCCTATAGGGAGGTTTATATAGGCTCACCTCCCCTAGGGTTTACATATCTCAACCGATTCAGTTAAAGCTTCGGTGCTTGTTTAACCTAATCCGACTGGGCCTATCTACTCGCCTGGGCCTTCAGCTTCCAGTCGCTCGGTTCCTCGCTGGGCTTCAATCCAATCGCCGTCTTGCAGGCCCACTCGCCAGTTCTTGGGCCAGTCGGAAACGTCCTGCTGGGTATACCCCGGTAGGCACATCCCCATCAAAGGGTGTACCTAGGGAACTTTCCGAGCACAGCTTAAACATTGATCCAAAATGTAAACCAGTGAAACAACCTCTACGACGCTTCGGAGATGAGAAGAGACGCACCATTGGCAAAGAGATAGCTAGGTTACTTAAGGTTGAGTTTATCCGAGAAGTCCTTCACACCCGATGGGTCGCCAATCCTGTACTTGTCCCCAAAAAGGGAACCAATGAATTAAGAATGTGCGTTGATTACACCGGCTTGAACAAAGCATGTCCCAAAGATCCGTTTGCTTTGCCTCGTATTGACCAAGTCATTGACTCCACAGCTAGCTCGGAAATTTTGTGTTTTGTCGATGCATACTCAGGATACCACCAGATCAAGATGAGGAAGTCGGACCAATTGGCCACTTCGTTCACTACCCCATACAGCACGTTTTGCTATGTCACGATGCCCTTTGGGCTGAAAAACGCAGGTGCTACTTACCAGCGGACAATGCAGCGTTGCCTTCACGACCAAATTGGTCAGAACGTTCACGCCTATGTGGACGATATCGCGGTGATGTCTAAAAAGTCAAATGACTTAATCTCCGACTTAAAAGAAACCTTTGATAATCTCCGGAAATACAACATGATGCTCAACCCTAAGAAGTGCGTCTTCGGGGTCCCAGCCGGCAAACTGTTGGGCTTCATCGTTTCCCAGCGTGGAATCGAGGTCAACCCAGAGAAAATCAAGGCCATCTTAAACATAAACCGTCCGACATGTCTAAAATACATCCAACGACTAACAGGTTGTGTTGCAGAAGTTAGTCGGTTCATCAGCCGACTTGGAGAGAAGGCTCTGCCGCTGTACAAGTTACTGAAGAAGGCGGACAAATTCACATGGACAGACGAGGCAGATGCAGCATTGAAGCAGCTCAAGGAGATTCTTTCCTCAGCGCCCATCCTTGCAGCACCCGAGCCTGGCGAGCCCCTGTTAATTTACATGGCGGCAACCAACCGGGTTATCATCATCGTCATCGTGGTAGAGCGGAAGGAACCAGGCTATGAGCACAGAGTTCAACGACCAGTTTACTACGTAAGCGAGGTCTTGACGGAGTCCAAGCAGTGTTACCCGCACTACCAAAAGATAGCTTATGGAGTATTCCTTGCTTCACGGAAGCTGAGGCATTACTTTCAGGAGCACCCAATCACAGTAGTGAGCAAGACTCCACTGTCCGACATTATCAACAACAGCGACGCAACAAGAAGGGTCGCGAAGTGGGGCATCGAACTTGCCGCCTTCGAGATCACCTACAAAAGACGCGACGCTATCAAATCACAAGCCTTGGCGGATTTTATCGCAGATTGGACGGAGATGCCAGATGCCACTCCGTTGCCAGAACCAGAGTACTGGGTGATGCACTTTGACGATCAAAGCTTCTCAACGGCTCGGGGGCTGGTGTATTGCTACAGTCACCAAAAGGAGACAAGCTACACTACGTTCTGCAGATCCACTTCGAGGCTACAAACAACATGGCGGAGTATGAAGCACTCATTCACCGACTGCGTGTAGCCAAGGATATTGGCATCAAGCGCATAGTTTGCTGTGGAGATTCCGACTTGGTTGCCCAGCAGGTGGCTAGCACCTGGAATGCGCGGAACCCTATGATGGCGGCATATCGCGACGAAGTGGACGAGATAGCCAAGAGCTTCTTGGGCTACGAAGTCAAGTATGTGCCTAGGGAGCAAAACGAGGCGGCTGATCTATTGACTAAGCTTGGATCAGGGCGCAAGCAAATTCCTCCAGGAGTTTTCCTAGAGCATCTACGCACTCCATCCGTGAAGGGCGCCGACATCGACAACCCGGATAGAGCTGATTCTTTCGTCAACATGGTGACAAAGACCCCTCCGGCTTGGACTAAACCGTTCATGGAATATCTCGAACACGGAACTTTGCCCGACGACGAGGTCAAAAGACGGCAGATAGTACGACGAGCAAAGGGTTATACCATAATCAATGGGCAACTCTACAAAAGGAGCACTACTGGTGTATACCTAAAGTGTGTTTCCCAGCTAGAAGGTATGGAAATCCTCCGCGAAATCCATCTCGGAGATTGCGGGCACCGCTCCTCGATCATTGGTCGCGAAAGCCTTCTGGCAAGGATTCTACTGGCTGACCGCAAAGGCGGACGCCGACAAGTTGGTTGAGATATGCACATGATGCCAATATTATGCCCGACAACCACATGTTCCTGCTGAAGAACTGCGAACAATACCAATAACTTGGCCGTTTGCAGTTTGGGGGCTAGATATGGTGGGGCCGTTACAAACGGCACCGTGTGGATTTACGCATCTGCTTGTAGCAGTTGACAAATTCACCAAATGGATAGAAGCTAAACCCATTAGAAAGCTTGATGGGGCAACTGCCTTCAGGTTTGTCCGGGATCTAGTGGTGAGATTTGGTCTCCCACATAGCATCATCACCGACAATGGAAGAAACTTGTCACTCGGATAAGTGGAGGCCTATTGTTGGGACAAAGGCATCCGACTTGACCTTGCATCTGTGGCACACCCACAATCCAATGGTCAAGTTGAGCGAGCCAACGGATTAATTCTGCAGGGAATCAAGCCACGTCTTGAGGCACCGCTGAAAGAACATTTCTTAATACCTAGTGTTTTGTGTGTTAGATAACAATACCAAGGATCATTTAATGTGTGTTGAAGTGTTGCAGCTCTATTTGAGAATAAAGGGAAAAGAACTCTGCCTTTGGGGGCGGATAATCCGGCCCCATCAGGGGCGGATAATCCGCCCCCCCTTTTCCCAAGCAGGCGCAAGCCCCAGAAGGGGGGCGGAATTTTGGCCGGATTTTCCGCCCCTCAGGAGGGCCGGATAATCCGCCCCCCTGTTCATCGCCAAGGCGCAAGCCCTAGAGAGGGGGCAGAGTTTTGGCTGGACTTTCCCTCAGGGGGCCGGATTATCCGCCCCCCAAGAACTTCACGAAGCTTCACCAAGGCGCAAGCCCCAGAGAGGGGGCGGAGTTTCCCCCGGAGAATCCGACCTTGGGGCGGAGTTTTCCCAGGGGGCGGATAATCCGCCCCAAGTGGGCGGCGGATAATCTGCCCCCAAAGTTGTGCAACGGCCAGATCTGGGGAGGGGGTATTTAAGCCAACCATCCCCCTCCTGCCAGAACTCTTGATTCATCTCGAAAAAGACCAGATCAGATCTAAAAGCTTCATCCAAGAGTGCTCCACATAGATCCACCCAAAGGCCCCATCCCTTGGGAATCGAAGGAGGAGAACTCGATCTTCATCATCAGCAATCAAGCGCTTCATCTCCTCTCCATTCATTTGGAGAACCTCCGATCTAGTATTTCTTGCAAATAACTAGATCCTCGTTTTTGTTTATATTGATAAATGTTGTTCTTGTGGCAGCTTGTTGTCATCTCGGGAGCCCCCAATTCGGTTGTGGGTGTGTGCCCCGATAGTGTTGTAAAAGGCACCGGTTCCCGCCTCGAAGGGATCCAATAGTGGAGAAGGTGGATCAGGCCTCTCGTGGCGAGATCCATCGGAGAATAGGGTGAGGCCTATTGTGGCGTGGTGGTCTTAGAACCGCCCACCCCTCCAACGCAGATGTACTTCCCTTAACAAGGAAGGAACTGCGGTAAAACAAATCCCTGTGTCTCCCCGTGCTCCACTACGGTTTCCTCACTCCTCTTTTACGTGCTTAGTAGTTAGGGTTACATATAGGGAAATTCTCGTAGTTGCATATCTAGAGAATTTACTTTGTGTCAAGCCTAAAATTGAAAAAGTATTAAAAATTGGTTAGCACCTATTCACCCCCTCTAGGTTCCCATACGATCCATTTCAACCACTACATAGAGCAGCTGGAGCCTGGGCGGAAGAATTGCCATCTGTGTGCTGTGGAGTTTATGAACTACACCCAACAGATCTACCGGCTACACCCCTTACTTCATGATATATGGAGCAGAAGCTATCCTCCCTTCCGACATCCTCCACGATTCACCAAGAGTTGCCGCCTATGAAGAAGATGACGCTGAAGAATCCAGACGCCTAGATGTGGACCTTCTCGAGGAGGAGCGCGTTTTGGCATGCCAAAGATCCGCCATCTACCAGCAGAAGCTAAGCAGCTACCATAGTCGCCGCGTCCGGCATCGCTCATTTAAAGAGGGGGATTTGGTGCTCCGACTTAAGCAGAAAAAGTCACACAAATTATCCCCGCCATGGGAAGGACCGTTCATCATAAGCAAGGCGCTGCTCAATGGGTCTTACTACCTTGTCGACAATCGTGAGCTCAAGCATAGACCCAATGAGGATCATAAGAGTAAGTGACGTGACCCGGATGATGACTACCCGGAGCTTGATCGGCCATGAGTTAGTATACGTCAAGCAGCCCCCGGGGTTTGAGGACCCCAAATTTCCGAACCATGTCTACAAACTCGATAAGGCGCTCTATGGTCTTAAACAAGCCCCACGCGCCTGGTATGAGCACCTTAAAGAGATTTTTCTAGACCGTGGATTCGAAGTTGGGCAAATCGATCCCACTCTTTTTACTAAGAAGGTTAATGGGGAGCTTTTTGTATGCCAACTTTATGTAGATGACATTATTTTTGGCTCTACTAACCAAGCTTTTAACGATGAATTTTCGAAGCTTATGACTGACAGGTTTGAGATGTCCATGATGGGTGAGCTCAGGTTCTTTCTTGGATTTGAGATCAAACAACTTAGAGAGGGAACCTTTATTAATCAAGCTAAGTACATCCAAGACATGCTCAAAAGGTTCAAGATGACGGATCTCAATGGCGTTGCTACCCCAATGCAAACAAAGTGTCATCTTGAGCTCAATCCCAAGGGTAAAGACGTGGATCAAAAGATTGGGCTGGTGACAAAGATGATAGGAAATCAACCTCTCGTGCATGCCAATTCTTGGGCAGGTCTCTAGTGTGTTGGTCATCAAAGAAACAGAATTGTATTTCACTCTCAACCGCCGAAGCTGAATATGTTGCTGCTGCAAGTGCTTGTACTCAATTGTTATGGATGAGGCAAACTTTAAAGGAATATGGTGTCAATTGTGACAAAGTGCCTCTTTTATGCGACAATGAAAGTGCTATCAAAATTGCTTACAATCCCGTGCAGCATACAAGAACAAAACATATAGAGATCCGCAACCACTTTATTCGGGATCATGTTGCTCGTGGAGATATTGCTCTATCCTTTGTGAGAACGAAGAACCAACTTGCTGATATTTTCACGAAGCCCCTTGATGAAGCAAGATTTTGTTATTTGAGGAATGAGCTAAATATCATAGATTCAAGGAGCTTGGCTTGACTACCCTTGCACACTCACTTGATCTTATTCATGTATTTGGTTTAGATGCGGGCATAGACATAGGGGGAGTGTGGTCCTAATCGATTGGGCCAACCCTCCCCCCATAATGCCGAAAGCAAGTCAAATCATTTCCCTTAATATCATTTTGTGATATGTGGGTCATCGATGAGCATTGGTTTTGAACTCAAGATACATCTTCGCGGTGTCATGCCATGTGCTCCAACATGGTGGCTTCGGCCACAGCCCTCTTCCTTGAGAAGAGTTGTTTTTTTCATGGGTCCCGTTGGATTTTCTTGCATATCTCTTGTTTTTATGGAAAACACACTCAAATTTGGATTTTGATTGATTTGATTCTTGCAAATTTGGGTGTGTAGTACCATCTCAGTTTGATGCTCTCAACCCAAGCCTTTCTCTCCCTCCTTGAACCATCTATTCTTTCACACAAGTCCTCTCAAACACCATCGAGAGGTTTGCTAGGTTGCTCTGGCTTGATTCTGCACTTTGCAGAATTTCTAGGGGGGGCGGATTATCCGCCTTAAGTGGGGGGCGGATTATCCGTCCCGGGCGAAATCAGCCCCTTATAGGCTGGGTCGGGGAGGGCAGGCTCAAACAGAGCAGCCAGTCCTCCCCCAACCCTACCTCTGCCCCCCAGCCGCCGCCGGAGCATCCGCCTCTCCCGGAGTCGATTCGACCAGCGGATTCTCCGGGCTCTCCCCGGGTCTTCTTCACCTCGCCTCCGGGTATCTTCTCCTCCGCGATTTTCCTCCAATGAGTGAGGGTAACTCCCTCATCTCTCTCCTTTTGTATGGGATGTATTTTATTTGGTGGAAATATCGTTGTAGAAGGTTCTTGGTGTTGTTCCTTACATGCTAGAATCAGTAGACTTGCAACCCTAGTACCCGATCTGCTTTGCCATGGCAGATCTGAGCCAATCCAAAAAAATTCTGCGAGGGGCGGATTATCCGCCCCTGCCAGGGCCAGATAATCCGGCCCGGAGAGCAAATTTTGGTCTGTTTTGGTTCTGCTTCTGCCAATGCACTTCATTGGTTATGGGGTTACACTGCTACTCTTTCTTCATGTTTTTCTCCTGGACTTGTGTGTATACTTATCTCCATGCTATCCCTCTAATGCTTTTCACAGGTGGTTCCAAGCCGACCAAGACCTTCGCCCGTCGTCTCCGTCCCCGTTATCTCAAGCCCACTGCAGACGGGAAATTCATTGACGATACCGAGGTCAGCAGAGCAGCAAGAGAGGCTGAACGGATGGCAGAGGCAAGTAAGAAAACTAAGAGGACCGCATCTCGCAAGGGCAAACAGTCTCGGCCCAATTACAAGGCTATGGACAGTCTTCAGTACGAAACCATTCGTCAAACTGATTATTATGATGAGGCTGACAGCGATGGTCCTCCCGAGGACGAAATGTTTTGGAATGCTCACTTTCGGGCTATTCATGATGATGTCTATGCTACTCTCAAGATTCGCCCCATGCGTCCCATCAATTTGACTGAGGCTCAATCCAAGACAAGGCTCATTGAGGCACTAGATGTGACCAACAAGATGGGGCTGCACCACCTCATGACTATCCAATGCAACTATGATTCCTCTGTGGTGCGGCAGTTCTTCTCAACTCTGGTGATTTGCGGCGATGAGCGCCGCACTATGAAGTGGATGACAGGGACAACCATGATTTAGTCGGACTTTCGCACCTTTGGGCAGGTTCTTGGTTATGCTTTCCATGGCCGCGACACTCCTTCGGGCCACCGTATCATTTCTCCTCTGAAGCCCTCCAAGGATACTGCACTTGCTCCTTGCCTTTCCTCTGATGGAGTCGCTGGTACTTTCGCTGGTCTCTCTCCCCTGTATGCAGCCCTTGTTGGCATTTTTAGGGACTGCATCGCTCCTAGTGGTGGCAACAATGACACGATCCGTGGTCACCTGGTTCCACTTCTTGCGTTTGCTCACGAGTGTGCCACTAACTCTGGATCAGCCACATGTTACAAACTGGATGTCATGGACTATATTTATCATGAGATGATGGATGCTATGATCAACAGGCTCTCTATTCCTTATGCTCCGTTCATAATGGTGCTCGTCAAGCATATGTTGCCACATGAGGATTTTGGCACTGCTCTGGATGGACTTCACAAGCCCAAGAAAATTTACAACAAGGCTCAGAAGATCCATCACCCTTCCACTGCCCCGGAGTCCTTCATGCGTGATGCTCGGGCTAGTGGTCGTCGTTCCACGGTGTCCCCAATGGCACGCGAGGTCAAGCAGCTTACTTGGTTCCAGCGGATCCAGAGTTCCTCCTCCCACTGCTCCGGATCCGTATGCTCAGTGGAACACCTCAGGGATCAACTATGGCGAGCTCGAGAGTTGTCTCTTTCCTCCTCCACCGAGGGCACCCACTCCTCCAGCTGATGACGATGATGATGAGTATGATGAAGAGGAAGGGGACGGGAATGACTACGACGAGGATGAGGAGTGATCTCTAGGGGCGTTAGCATCGCTCTTTTTCCTTTTTGGCGTTTCGATGCCAAAGGGGGAGAAGTAGTTCTATTAGGTCTCGTGGATTTGCAAGGGTTGGGCCCAAGCTTTTCGATTTTAGTCGTCTTTATTTGCTTGCTTGTGCCTTTTTCTAGCGTGAACTCAGTTGCTATTTGTGGTTGTTTTTGTAAGACTATGTCGTACTCCACAGTTTGGTACTATGTTTGGTATTCATGGAATTCTGGATTTATCTATCATGGACCCCATGGAATTCTGGAATTATGGAGCATATTTGATGGCATATGGATTCATGGTATTATCTATGTATGCTTTGGCTATATTCTCACTCCGGTGGTATGACATTATTTCCCAAACCTTAAAGTAGTGTTCTCCCTAGTGTGTGTATTTGTATTCAAATGCAAATCTTAAATATGCACACATCTAGGGGGAGCGTCTTTCATTATTTAAGGTGGCATTTGCCGGTTTTATTGCAAATCCTAGTATAGTCATCTAACACCAAAAAGGGGGAGATTGAAAGAACATTTCTTAATCCCTAGTGTTTTGTGTGTTAGATAACAATACCAAGGACCATTTAATGTGTGTTGAAGTGTTGCAGCTCTATTTGAGAATAAAGGGAAAAGAACTCTGCCTTTGGGGGCGGATAATCCGGCCCCACCAGGGGCGGATAATCCGCCCCTCCCTTTTCCCAAGCAGGTGCAAGCCCCAGAAGGGGGGCGGAATTTTGGCCGGATTTTCTGCCCCTTAGGGGGGCCGGATAATCCGCCCCCCTGCTCATCGCCAAGGCGCAAGCCCTAGAGAGGGGGCAGAGTTTTGGCCGGACTTTCCGGCTTGGCCGGATTATCCGCCCCCCAAGAACTTCACCAAGCTTCACCAAGGCGCAAGCCCCAGAGAGGGGGCGGAGTTTCCCCCGGAGAATCCGACCTTGGGGTGGAGTTTTCCCAGGGGGCGGATAATCCGCCCCAAGTGGGGGGCGGATAATCCGCCCCCAAAGTTGTGCAATGGCCAGATCTGGGGAGGGGGTATTTAAGCCAGCCATCCCCTCCTGCCAGAACTCTTGATTCATCTCGAAAAAGACCAGATCAGATCTGAAAGCTTCATCCAAGAGTGCTCCACCTAGATCCACCCAAAGGCCCCATCCCTTGGGAATCGAAGGAGGAGAACTCGATCTTCATCATCAGCAATCAAGCGCTTCATCTCCTCTCCATTCATTTGGAGAACCTCCGATCTAGTATTTCTTCCAAATAACTAGATCCTCGTTTTTGTTTATATTGATAAACGTTGTTCTTGTGGCAGCTTGTTGTCAGCTCGGGAGCCCCCAATTCAGTTGTGGGTGTGTGCCCCGATAGTGTTGTAAAAGGCACCGGTTCCCGCCTCGAAGGGATCCAATAGTGGAGAAGGTGGATCAGGCCTCTCGTGGCGAGATCCATCGGAGAATAGGGTGAGGCCTATTGTGGCGTGGTGGTCTTAGAACCGCCCACCCCTCCAACGCAGATGTACTTCCCTTAACATTGAAGGAACTACGGTAAAACAAATCCCTGTGTCTCCCCGTGCTCCACTACGGTTTCCTCACTCCTCTTTTACGTGCTTAGTAGTTAGGGTTACATATAGGGAAATTCTCGTAGTTGCATATCTAGAGAATTTACTTTGTGTCAAGCCTAAAATTGAAAAGGTATTAAAAATTGGTTAGCACCTATTCACCCCCCCTCTAGATGCCCATACGATCCATTTCAACCGCTACATAGAGCAGCTGGAGCCTGGGCGGAAGAATTGCCATCTGTGTGTTGTGGAGTTTACGAACTACACCCAACAGATCTACCGGCTACGCCCCTTACTTCAAGATATATGGAGCAGAAGCTATCCTCCCTTCCGACATCCTCCACGATGCACCAAGAGTTGCCGCCTATGAAGAAGATGACGCTGAAGAATCCAGACGCCTAGATGTGGACCTTCTCGAGGAGGAACACGTTTTGGCATGCCAAAGATCCGCCATCTACCAGCAGAAGCTACGCAGCTACCATAGTCGGCGCGTCCGGCATCGCTCGTTTAAAGAGGGGGATTTGGTGCTCCGACTTAAGCAGAAAAAGTCACACAAATTATCCCCGCCATGGGAAGGACCGTTCATCATAAGCAAGGCGCTGCTCAATGGGTCTTACTACCTTGTCGACAATCATGAGCTCAAGGATAGACCCAACGAGGATCATAAGCGTAAGCGACGTGACCCGGATGATGACTACCTGGAGCTTGATCGGCCATGGAACATAGCACAGCTACGTCCTTTCTACACTTAGCATTTTTTATCTAATCGTGTACCTCTTATATGATCAATGAAATAAAGCTCTTTGGTTCACTCATATTGCTGAGTCTTTTACCTCCTTTAGTGTTCATTTTTAGATCATATAAACCTTTATGCACAAGCTTTGCGATTGCACTTGTGAAAACTCCGCCCACGGGCGTTAGCTTAAGTTTTCTGGCCTACACGTTCTTTGTTGTTTTTATGTGGATTCTGGAGTAGTGACTTTCGGCACTTATTGTCAGCGATTTTGTGCTAAGGTTTTTGACGGTGCCATTGGGTATCATCACCTAAGCGCATGGTTCCGACAACGAGTCTTCCGACTCACGAAAAATCAAGCATAAGAACCAAAGTAATGGATAAGCCAGCACTTGCTTAAAATATATATACATACTGGGCATTAATTCTTAAGTAGCAGGATACGACAAACATTGTTTTCCGCCTTAAGATTACATCACCAAGTTTTTTCAATGCACATTCCAGAGGTGAAACAAGAATTACAAAGTATTTTTCACTCCTTGGGTGTAGGGGACTTGGAGGCCGCATCATCACCAGTCGGAGATTCACCCTCAGCGTCACCAGTGTGAGGAGACTCGGAGGATTCAGGGTCGGCGTTGTCAAGAAAGTTTCTAGGCACGAAGACGTCGACGTCCACCAACTCGGCAACCCTGGTGTCATAGCTCGCGAGTGATGACAGGATGGCTTCGTGATTGATCTCCTTGCCGTCATCATCCATGTTGGGGATACCAGATGTCACCGTGTCGATGTCGGCACCTTCATAGTGTGCTTTCACCATGGACAACACCATCCTTGCGCCAGCCTGTGCACATGAAGCTTTCCAGTTTGCGACACGCTCGGGGGCTCGACGCAGAATCTCCGAGTACTTCACCATGGAGTCCGAGGCCTTGATATAAATTTGGAGGGGTTGGGCGATCTCCTTGGCTTGGGTGATGGCGGTGTTGATGAAGTTGCCAGCAAGAATCATGCATTCCTTGTCCGAAGGAGGCGAGCGGGTTAAACCCAGGGGCGCTGAAAATTCCGACAACGATTGCGTGAGTTCAAAAATTCTAAGTATCCAGATTACAGAGCTACAAGGCGGAGGATACTTACTGAAGATGCTGGCCTTGGCCTGCCAGACGACGTCCGCCAAGGATTATTTCTCTTGTTGGAGGAGCTTAAACGCCTCGCTATGGCGAAGGTTTTGCTCATCGGCGTCTTGCTTCTGATCCTTTAGGATTGCAAGCTCCTCCTTCAAGCGATTGATCTCAGCGGAGGTGTAATCCTGCAGGGCTTTCATGGAATCCTCGTGCATCTTCAGCATTTGTTCCCTCTCCTTCTTAAGGATCTTGTTCTCGCTGTCCAGCTGCTGGATATGCTTGGACTGCTCGACAATATCCTTAGCCTTGGCGACATGCTCTGCAAGTCGGAGAAAACACAGTACACCATGAGTACTCGAAGAAGGAAGGCACAAAAGTAAGACGGAAGTGCGCAAAAAGAAAACAGACTCTTGTTTTTTATGATCTGTTCCTTCAAGATGGCGGTTTTACCCTTTTCAGCTTCAAGGTCCGCGCGCATCTTCTGGTACTTATCATTGGCCATGCCCCTCCGATCATTCTCGTTCTGTGGAAACAAATACAAAGTCAAGTCGTTGTTCAGTCTACTTGGAGCCCCTAGTCGGAGATTTTCCATCTAGGCGCTCGGAGGCTACAGCGAGAGTTTTTAACTTAGCAATATGCTTAGCTTTTCTTTAAGCATCTAGTCGGAACTAATTCAGTTCTCCACTAGAAGCTTGGGGGCTACAGTATGAAGTTTTAACTCGGAAAATGCTTAGCTTTTTCTTTAAGTATCTAGTCAGAACTAATTCAGTTACAACTAGAGGCTTGGGGGCTACAACACTTAAAATTATGAACACTGTGTATGCTACTCTTAAAGCATCTAGTCGGAATAATTCATTCCATCTAAATGCTTGGGGGCTACAGTGAGAGTTTTTTCTAACTTAGTCACTCTTAGAGCATATAGATGCAAAACCAATGGTTTTCCGTCTACATCCTCGGGGGCTACAGTAGGGATACTCATATGAAATGCAAAAGGTAAAGTAAAACTTACAAGTGCGATGATCTTGAGGTTTGTAGCACTCTCGGCCAGCAGCTTGCCAAAGGAAACACTATTGCTTCGCAAGATGTCTGCTTGTCGGAGTAGCTCTTCAAGACCGCACGTCGGAGATGACGGCACTCCTCCAGGAACCGTAGTTGTGCTACCCGGCGTTAGCACCGGAAGATAATCTTTGGCAGTTCTAAGGTTTTCTGGGGAGCAGAGGCGCCGCCTTCGGCAGATGTACCAGCAACCATCGCCGCCTTGCCGCTACCGATGGCATCCTTAGCCGGAGATTCAGCCATTTGAAGAGCAGCACTCTCCTGCGTCGCCTGCTCACCGACAATTGCGAGTTCGGTAGAGGCGCCAGAATCCACTTCCATGGCGGAAGGGTCTGGTGCCTCCTGGGCTTGGGAGCTTGTCGGAGCAGAGGAGGGCTTGACGGCAGGAGTAGCAGGGGAGATGGCGGGGGAAGAGTCGCGATGCAGCATATCTTTAATATTTCTAGAAGCCCCAAGAGTCTTGGAGGACTTCTTGAGGCTGGTTGTGGCTTTCTTCCTGAAACGTGCAAAATGCATAAGTACAGGAATGAGAAAAATAAACAAGACAATGTCGGAGAATAAGAAGCTTACACTAGGGGGGCGCTTTGGCAAACATCCCAGTGGCTTTCTTCTTTTACGCCTCCAGGGCGGCAGTACTCTTTTTGGAGGCTCCACCCTCCGTCTTCTTTTTCTTGCCTCCGTTGGCAGCGTCAGAGGTGGAGCTCTTCCGCTTTCGCGCCAACGGGGCGTCATCATCGGACACGACCATGACTTCCTTCATCTTGGGATCGTAGATTTGGGCAGCCAGGTTGTCCTCCTCTAGATCGCTAAGCTGTTAAGTGAGAAATCACCGTGTTAGACAATATGATATTAGCAAGACGGAAAACTTGGAGCAATGTCATACACAGAGAATAAATACCTACCTTTGGGCACTTTCCGTTAACGAACATGTCGTAGGTAAGGGTGAAGCCACGCTTCTTGTCCTTCACCTTGACGATGTCCTTAAGTCGGAACTTGACGGAGTCGCTCGAGAAGTTGTCCTCGGAGATCCGGAGGGTATCCCTTCGGTCGCCGGTATACTCGTGCATAACCTTCGTACGGTGCTGCAAAGGTTGGATCCGCCTGATCAACTAGCACATGGCTAGGTCCAAGCCGGTCAGACCCGTATCTACAAACCATTCGATCCGCCTTACTGCGCGAGAAGCGTTGAGGTCGGAGGGAAGGGAGGCATGGGACCGCCATGTGGAGACTTCAGCGGCGGATCCATCCACGAAGTCCGGGTACGTTGCTTCTCGGCCTGACAAAGGAATGCCGGGGCCGTAGAAGTACGTCCGCTGCCAGTTCTTACACGACTCGTGGCCGACAATGTCGGGGAACCGCCGGCCAGGTCGGATCTTGAAGCTTATGGTGCCGCAGTTTCTAAGCTCCTCCTTGCTGTGTCCGGCTTCACGTTTGACGGTGAAGAAGTAGACAAACAGATCTGACCTAGGCCTAATCCCTAGGTAACCCTCGCAAAGTGCCGCGAAGTTGCTAAGCACTAGGATGGTATTGGGGGAGAGGTTGTGGGGTTGGACATGGAAGTGATTCAAGACGGATAGGAAGAAGTGGGAGATGGGCAAAGAAACGTCGCATACCAATTGCGCCTTGAGGGATACCTTCTCTCCGACTTGGGGAGAAGGGGTCACCTCGCCGGCCGGCGCCGCCCGCCAGGCGAGCCCCTCCGTCGCAGGGAGGTAACCCTCCGCGACCATCTCTTGGATGTCGCGGCCAGTGATATCCGAGCCGCGCCAGTCGCCTTTGTGCGAGTCAGGCTCCTCTTCCAGGGGCTCCAGCGCCGCCAAGTTATGGTCGCCGCAGGTGGTTTCTATCACCGCCGATGCGGGAATAACCAGGCCCTCTGGGGGCACGATGACGGAGCTCGCCGGCTTCGCCGCGGCTTCGCTTGACGCCGCCATTGATGGAGATGAACCGCTGCTGGCCATGGAGGAAGAAGAGGGTGCGACTGGTGCAGAAAGCAGGCCTAGGGTTTCTCAAGGTTTTCACGGAGAGCTCGAGGAGGCGCGCGGCTGGAGGAAGAAGACGATGACGCGAGAGAATGGGGTGAAAAAGTGGCAAGTGTCCCACGACCGCTATTTATCTTACTGCGCGTCAAGATTCGTGCAGCTAATCGGACGGTTGCCGCGTAGACGACGTGTTCGTGAACGTGCGCGGTAATTTCGCCACGTCTCCAACCGTCGCCGCCAATGGTTCGTATCGCTCGCGCGGGAAAAAGGGCTATGATTACGTTCTCTGCATATGTGAGTTACGAGGCGTCGCTGACCTATAGCCTACGTCGTCATAACTGACATGGTAGATGAGCCGTCCTATCGAAGATTCCGGCATGGATGGATTTAATCCGACAACGGGAGCGTATGGTGGAAGATTCAACATTTCCCCGACTTACTCGTAGAAGACGGAGAAAACCTTGCAGGGTTCTTTGGGAGGACTACAAGATATTGCTTGACGATTTGCCGACGTCCATCTAGACGGAGCATTCCATGGGAAGAGGCAAGACGACGCAAGATCTCGAAGTTCTCCGGGGGCTACTGTTGGGGATATGCTATATGGGTATCCTCATAGCATGTCTCTTATCCGACTAACCCGGGTGGCCCATAGTCGGTAGCATGGCCTATGGCCTGCTGGGCGGCCCAGTTAGGTGGATCCAGAAGGGAGGCCCATGCCAGATAAAGGAAGTCTACGGTGGAGTCACCAGCGTACCCGGAGCCTTGGAGTGCAAGATACACAAGACTAGTAATAGACGGTGTAGGACTCTGTAACCTGTCTGGCTAGGAATTTTCCATGTAACCCTAGGACCTGACGACTATATAAGCCGGGCCTATGGGAGCCTTTAGGGCACGATAACTTAGACTTTTCTAGTCACCTCGCACAACGAACCTAATCTCTGTAACTCGACGTATTGCCATTATAGTGATTTATAGCAGGAGTAGGATTCCGCCACCGTTGTGGGATCTGAACCTGGGTAAGCTGTGTTACCTCGTACCCGTCAACCGTCCACCTTACCCCACGTCTCTAAACACGCATTGTGAGGACCCCTCCGTGGCGTACTCGTCGGCAATACCATGACACGCCAGGTACTAAAAAGCGGTAGTACCGCATTTTAGTACCTAGCGCGACAGAAGCTTTTTACAGTTTGTCAAAAGCTTCTGCCTGCTCCGGTACTAAAATGTGATAGTACCGCATTTTAGTACCGCTCGGGGCAGAGACTTTTTGTACGTTGCAAAAAGCTTCTGCCTTCTCCGGTACTAAAATGCCGTAGTACCACATTTTAGTACCGCTCAGGGCAGAGACTTTTTGTACGTTGCAAAAAGCCTCTGTCTGCGCCGGTACCAAAAGGCGGTAGTACCGCATTTTACTAACTGGCGTGACAGAGATTTTTTTCGTTTGGAAGCTGCTAATTTCTCTATGTCCGGTAGTACCGGTTGCCACAAGCGGTACTACCGCTTTCCGGTAGCAGCAATAGTAGTACCGCTGGGGGCAGGACTTGATGCAGTTTGAAATAAAGGGGTGGTCCGGTACCAGGTCCGGTAGTACCGGAGTTCTCCGATAGTAACGCTTGAACTTCCGATACTACCGCTGCAATAAATGCATCAACGGTCAGATTTTGTGGAGGGGTATAAATACCCCTCCACCTACCTTGGGACAAGGTGCTCAGTGCATTAAAGTCAAAGAACACCATTGGAGTCCATTGGAGCCACCCAAATCCTCAAGATCTCCTCATCCCACCACCCAAAGTCTTTGATCTTTGGGGAATCGAAGGAGGAGGCCCCGATCTACTACTTCACCAAAAGAGATCTTCATTTCCCCCTCATTTCATTGAGGGCCCCTTTGCTCTAGTGTTTTATTGAAAACCCTAGTTCTTGTTTTTGTTCTTACAAGCTTGTCTTTGATTGCTTTGACAGCTTGCTTGTATTTGGGAGCCTCCGATTAAGTTGTGGATGTGTGCCCCAAACTTGTAACGGTGTCGGCTTCCACCTTGAAGGTTGCCGATATAGTGGAAGGTGAATCAATTCCGTTGGGGTGAGATTCATCGGAGAACAAGGGAGGCCTCTTGTGGCGTTGGTGGTTTGAAACCACCCCCTCTCCAAATGTAGACGTACTGCCCCTCAAAAGGAAGGAACTACGGGAAACAAATCCTTGTGTCTCCGCGTCCACTTTTCGGTTACTTCTATCCTTTACCACACCTTACTTACTTGTTACTACTTTGTGTTGTGGTAGCCCTTGCATAAGTGTCATATAGGTAAATTCACCATAGTTGCATTACCTAGAGAATTTACCTTATTGTCAAACCTTAATTTGAAAACGAAGAAAATTTGAAGTAGCACCTATTCACCCTCCCCCTCTAGGTGCCCATACGATCCTTTCAATTGGTATCAGAGCCTCGGCTCTTTATTTGGGCTTTACCGCCTAAGAGAATATGGGTAGCCGCGAAGGGGATGGTGATGGTGAGCCGACCACGGTGACCATGGAAGATCTCAAAAACTTGGAAACAAGATTGAGATCTTCCTTGGTCAACGAAGTCAAGAAGATGCTTGAGCAACTTCTTAAATACAAAGAAGGCTCACCACCCCCATCTCCTCAAGAGGATCAACCATCCATTTTACCTAAGGGGAATACGTCAGTATCCCCCGAGGGTGCATTGGTAGGGAGTAAACCAGACAATGCTAGTTCCTCCACACACAATAATGGTGGGAAGGGTAAGCACCGTGACTCATGGTACTCTCCCGACCCTCCAATCCCTCACCATCATGTATACAATAGAGGTGACCCACCTAAGCTTGAAGAATCCGCTACTTTTGCTCAATGGCAATCACTAATGAGAACTCATATGCGCAGCTCTTGCATTGAACTATGGATCATCATCGAGCATGGACTCTTTATTGGGGATCCAAACAACTCGACAAGAAGAGAGATTGTTAATAGTCAACTCAATGCCACTGCTCTGCATATGATTCAACAAGGTTTGGGGACAAAGGATTATCCACACATTGAGCACTTTAGCATTGCCAAGGAAGCTTGGGATGCTCTCACGGTGTTGTTTATTGGAAATGAGAGTATGAGGAGGAACCGATATGATGCTCTAAGCAATGAAGCCGAAGGCTTCTACATGAAAGAAGGTGAAGATCACGAAGACATGTACCGAAGGCTCAAGACCACCGCCACTGCTTTTAGGAATGTGGGTGCCTCACATGTGGATGATGCATGGATAAAAAGGAAATATGTGAGTGCACTCATGCCTTTTGAGCCCACCGACTTGAAGAGCGTACAGGGAAGACACAACTACCATCTCATGACCTCAAATGAAGTTATGCAAGAGATGGCTGCTTTCAAGGTTGCCGCCAAGAATGCCAAAGATGCCCGTGCTCGTGCCCTTGGTATGAGTAATGTTGTCAATGTTGCTTTGAAGGCCAAATATGTGGACCATGGGGATGAAGATGATAGTGATGAAGGGCTTTCCATGGACCATCCCGATGAAGTGAAGATTGCTCATGATCAATATATGGCTTTCTATGCAAAGAACTTTTGGAAGAACCCTGCCAAGGCCAAGATGGAAATGGAACGGAGAAGCAATCCAAATGGGAAAAGAGAGAATACCACAAGATTGAGAACTTGCTTCAATTGTGGTGACCGCTACCACTTTGTGGCTATTTGCCCCTATGAGAAGAGAGAAGATCATGGTGGAAAGCTTGTGTTGAAGAAGACTCTCAAGGGACCGTACAAGAAACCTTTCATCAAAAAGAATCCCATCAACATGAAGCCGGGAGAAATTGTCTTGATCACTCATGAAGAGTACTCCTCCGACAATGAAGATGATGAAGATGACGAAGAGGAAAATTCTCATGGTGTGGCTGCTCTTGCCACCACATCTACTCCGACATTCTCACTCTTCGATTCTCCAAATGAGAACTCCTCCACCAAGAACGCCACTTGCCTTATGCCAAGAGGAACGGAGGTATCTTCATCATCCCGCTCTACTCACTTAGATAATGATGAAATTGATGATGAGATGTCTCTTGATGTTAAAAAGGAATTAATTGCCTTTGATGAGTTTATGACTAACCTAGAAGGTGATGCTAAGCTACATTTTGGAAACATCTTAGATCAACTATCACATACTCAAGAGCTTCTATATGTAATATGTAAACTTGGGCATGGACATATGATTGAGCTAGAGGCCCTAAACAATGCTCTAGAAGAAGAAAAATAAACTAGGTTGTCACTTGAATTAAAACTTGAAGGGCTTGATGAGGCCAATGACATTATTGTTAACAAAATCATCAAAGAGCGTGATCATGCTATTGCTAAATATAAAAGAGCTAAAAAGGACAAGATTGAGTTTGGTGTGGTTCATGAAAAACTTGCCGAGGACTTTAGCTTGCTTAACAAGGCCCACAAAGCCTTGGAGAGTGAACTCTTGTCTCTCACAAAGTCCCATGAAACGCTTCAAACTCAATTGGCCAATATTCCTTCACCTACTAACTTCATTCCATCTAGTAGCACAACTATTCTTGAAGAGAATGCTAGGTTGAAGGGGGAGCTTGCTAAGGCCACATTTCCACAAGGCAACAAGTCTATTGATGATCTTTTGAGCAAGAAAAGGCATAGTGGTGATAAAGGGGGCATTGGTTATGTCTCCAAAACAAAGAAGAAGAACAACAACAAGAAGAAGGACATGCCCGCACAAGAGACCAACAAGACCATTGTGGAGAGTAACACCACAAATGGTAAAACAATGTCTCATGATGATTTTGCGGGAAGTGTTAACCCTCACTATGTTCTAATGCGTGATTATTATGGTGATGTGTATGCACAATATGTTGGTCCTTATGATGGTTATATTGCTTGGTCTATTTGGGTTCCCAAGACCCTTGTTGCTAACAAAAGAGGACCCATTGAAAAATGGGTACCTAAAAACTAGCTTGATCTTTTGTAGACTTATGCTTCCGGAGGGTCAAAATGGGTGATCGACAGTGGTTGCACAAGTCATATGACCGGAAGCTCGTCTATTGTCAAGGACTTGGTGTCAAATGAAGATCAAATCACCGTCACATATGCCGACAAGTCAAAGTCTAAGGTAATGGGTTTCGGCAAGGTAGTGGTGGCTCACGACATTACACTCGTGAACACCATGCTTGTTGAAACCCTTGGATACAATTTACTTTCTGCCCGTGCTCTTGGAAAGATGGGCTTTTCCGTCTTTATTGATGATGATATTGTGGTCCTCATGTGGAGCAAGTCTCTCAAGGGCGCTTTCGTTGGGTACGTCGAAAATGACTTGTATGTGGTGGAATTTTCGGGGCAAGCCACTGCAGGTCCGATGTGCTTATACGGAAAGGCCGATGTGGGTTGGCTATGGCACCGCCGACTAGCCCATGTCAATATGAGAACTTTGCAAAGTCTCCATAAAGAGGGGCATATTGTTGGACTAAAAGAAAATGTTTCCTTTGCCAAAGATCGTGTTTGCAGGGCATGTGTTCTAGGGAAGATGCATGACGCTCCTCACAAGCCCACGAACCAAATCAAGTCTAACAAGATCTTGGAACTCCTCCATGTGGACCTATTTGGTCCTCCATCTCATGAAAGTCATGGAGGGAAGAAATATTGTTTGGTGATTGTTGACGAATTTTCAAGATACTCTTGGGTTTATTTCTTCAAGTTGAAGAGTGAAACTCAAAGGACTTTTATCGACTTCATCAACTTGGTTCAACGGCAACATAATGTTCCCGTGTTGATTATAAGAAGTGACAACGACACCGAGTTCAAGAACTACACCTTGAATGATTTCCTTAGTGATGAGGGGATTAAACATCAATATTCCGCTGTATACACCCCTCAACAAAATGGTGTGGCCGAAAGGAAGAACCGGACTCTTATTGAGATGGCTAGGACCATGTTGGCGGAGTTTAAATCTCCATACAACTTCTGGGCTGAAGCCGTCTCCACCGCTTGCCATGCTTCAAACCGACTGTACCTCCGCAAGAAAATCAACAAGACTCCATATGAGATACTTACCGGTAACAAGCCCAACATATCTTATTTCCGGGTGTTCGGTTGTAAGTGTTTCTATCTCATCAAAGGTGTTCGTCTGTCTAAATTCGAGTCTAAAGCATTAAAGGGTATTTTTGTTGGCTATGGTCTCGAATCTCACACTTATAGAATCTATGACAAGATCTCTGGAGCCGTCATAGAATCTTGTAGTGTGACCTTCGAAGAATATGATGGTCCCCAAGGGGGGCGTGTTGATACTTGTGATGCAGATGATGAAATGCCTCAGGATGCCATAGGAAGAATGGGTGTGGGTTATATCCGCCCCGTTGAGGAACCCCTTATGGTGGATCGAGAAGAACTATGCTCCACTCGTGTGGAGCCCTCATCTTCACAACCTCAACATGCTCCATCTACCAAAGAGGACATTGACTCAAGCCAAAGACAAGATGTGGACCCTCAACATAGTGATCAATGTGTGAACTCTAGTCAAAGGGTGCTTTGTCCATTCGATGGGTTGTCAAGTAGTGCCAAGTCAATTTGTCAAGGAAGATCCATCCAAACTATTTTGAGACGAGCTCAAATTTATGCTAGAAGAGCACTTGATCAAGACCAAGGTCAATCCTTGCCTCCAAATGTAGAGGATGACTCCAATGATGATCAAGGTCAAGTTGATGGTCAAGACGAGGATCAAAATGATGAAGAGGGTCCCCCAAGAAACAATGAGGAGATCCACGCTCGTCGCGAAGCTAGAAAAGAAAGAATGTTGGAATTAAGAGACCACACCCTCCAAAATGTGGTTGGAGATCTAAGGAAAGGAATATCCACAAGAGCACAATTGAAGAGGTTCAGTGAACACCAAGCACACATCTCCATGATTGAACCAAAGAAGGTGTGGGAAGCTCTTGAAGATTCGGATTGGTTAGAAGCTATGCACAAAGAGCTCAACAACTTTCAGAGAAACAAAGTGTGGAAGTTAGTTGAGAAGCCAAAGGATTGCCGCAATGTTATTGGAACAAAGTGGATATTCAAGAACAAGCAAGATGAGCATGGAATTATAGTAAGGAACAAGGCTAGATTGGTTGCACAAGGGTATTCTCAAATTGAAGGCATTGATTATGGAGAGACTTATGCACCCGTGGCTCGCCTTGAGTCCATCTGTATCCTTCTTGCTTATGCGGCACATCATAACTTTAAGTTGCAACAAATGGATGTAGAAAGTGCATTCCTTTATGGTCCTTTAAATGAATTGGTATATGTTAAGCAACCCCCGGGGTTTGAGGACCCCAACTTTCCAAACCATGTCTACAAACTTGATAAGGCGCTCTATGGGCTCAAGCAAGCCCCACGCACGTGGTATGAGCACCTTAGAGGGTTATTGTTTGACCGTGGCTTTGAGGTTGGGAAAATCGATCCCACTCTTTTTACTAAGAGAGTCAATGGGGAGCTTTTTGTATGCCAAATATATGTTGATGATATTATCTTTGGCTCATCTAACAAAGCTTTTAATGATGAATTCTCAAAGCTTATGACTAGTAGGTTTCGGATGTCTTTGATGGGGGAGTTGAAAGTATTTCTTGGCTTTGAGATCAAGCAAGTTAGAGGAGGAACATTCTTTAATCAAGCCAAGTATACTCAAGATATGCTCAAGAGATTCAAATGCAAGATTTGAATGGAGCTCCAACTCCCATGGCTACAAAGACTCATCTAGAACAAAATCCAAATGGTAAAGATGTGGATCAAAAGGTATACCGGTCTATGATTGGTTCTTTGCTTTACCTTTGTGCATCTAGACCCGATATTGTGTTAAGTGTAGGTGTGTGTGCAAGATATCAAGCGGCTCCTAAGGAAAGCCATTTAATGGCGGTCAAGAGAATCTTTCGATATTTAGTTTATACCCCATTTTATGGTCTTTGGTACCCTCAAGGCTCAACATTCGCTCTTTGTGGATACACGGATTCGGATTGGGCGGGAGACAAGGATGATAGAAAATCAACATCCGGGGCTTGCCAATTCCTTGGTAGGTCCTTGGTATGTTGGTCTTCTAAGAAGCAAAATTGTATATCTCTCTCCACCGCCGAAGCCGAGTATGTTGTTGCCGCTAGTGCTTGCACACAATTGCTATGGATAAGGCAAACTTTAAAGGAATACGGTGTCCATTGTGACAAAGTGCCTCTTCTATGTGACAATGAAAGTGCCATCAAAATTGCATACAACCCGGTGGATCACACAAGGACAAAGCATATTGAGATTCGTCACCATTTCATTAGAGATCATGTTGCTCGAGGTGATATTGATCTATCCTATGTTTCTACCAAAGATCAACTTGCCGATATCTTCACAAAGCCACTTGATGAAGCAAGGTTTTGCTACTTGAGGAATGAACTAAATATCATAGATTCAAGGAGCTTGACTTGACTATCTTGCGCACTCACCTAATACTCGACCCATATTTGGTTTAGGTGTAGGCATGGACATAGGGGGAGTGCGGTCCTAATTAATTGGACTATCCCTCCCCCCATTATGCGCAAATTAAAAAAAATCATTCCTCTTAATATCATTTTGTGATATGTGAGCTTAATGATGAGTTTTGGTAATGGACCCAAGATATATCTTCGTGGTGCCAAGCCGAGTATACTCAAATATGGTGGCCTAGGCCACCGCCCCTCTCAATCGAGAGGTTGATGTACTTACTCGTGTTTGTCACTTTTTAAATTGGTTCTTACTCATGTTTGTCATCCTCTAGTTGGTGTTGTTCTTTTGGTCATGCACTCATATTTGGCTCTCCATATGTTTTTAGTAATTTTTCTTTGAGTGCATTGGCCCATATCCGCGTGACTCTCTAAACCCATGCCATTCTTATCCCCCAACAAAACCCATCTACTCTGCACAAGAACCTTCCATTTTATGTATCTTGGCTCTCTGTCCTGATGGTAACTGTACTACCAGATCTCATATGCAGTACTACCGCCTAACGGTACTACCGGACGATACTAGCGATAATACCGCCCCTGGTTTTGTTTCCAGGTTCCTGCCTGAAAAATTCCCAGGTGCGGTACTACCGCTTGGCGGTACTACCGCCAGTACAGGTCCGGTACTACCGCCCAGTACTGGCAGCAAATTCCTTTTAAAACACCAAGCTCCATCCTCTGTTTGCCTTAGGTTCTTGTGCCCTTACCCCTATTCTATCTCCCTCGTTCTTTCACAGGTGCAGGGGGTTCCCGGGGATCGCGCAAGCGCTCCAAAGCTCACTATGAGATCGAGGACTATGAGTTAGAATCTGATACTGAGTCAGAAGAGGAGGTCATGCCTCAACCTAGTGCCCGTCTGAAATTGCAAACAACTCGTGGTCGCCGGGGTGGGGGGGTCAAGCAAAGTGCTGGTCGTGGTAAAGCTCCTCCACCTCCTCCTCCTTCCGGTCCTCGCAAGAGCCACAGTTCCGGGCCATCTGGGCCAAAGCTGCTGTCTGATTTGTCTGAGTCAGAATTTCATGCCCTGCGGGTGGTCAGTCCATATGGAACAGCTCGCTCTTATGCTCGAGAAAATAGCCTCTTCTTTAAGGATTTTCAGGAGCGGGTGTTCCATGAGATTCTCATGAAAGATGAAAAATTGTGGTTCCTCAAAAATGGATCGAGATGAATCATGTGAGGAAGAATCTGAACTACTTTGGTGAGGCCCTTGACATTTGCACCAATATTGGCTTGCTTCCCA
The DNA here is from genome assembly GCA_916181665.1 of Avena sativa. Lineage (NCBI taxonomy): Eukaryota > Viridiplantae > Streptophyta > Magnoliopsida > Poales > Poaceae > Avena > Avena sativa. The sequence goes on along the minus strand of OV702280.1, from coordinate 342,468,190 downwards.
TTATGGAGTTCCGGTGCAACTATGATCCAATGCTCATTGCTCAGTTCTATGCAACCGTTCACTTTGCCAAGAATGATACTCGGACTCTCACCTGGATGACTGAGGGTGTTGTCAAGCAAGCAACATTGGCTGAGTTTGGGGCTATCCTCGGGTACGAAGACCGTGGCAAGGACATTCCCGTTGGCTTTCGGTTCCACACCAATGATCGTCCCATGAAGAAAGATGTGCTTTCCCCACTGTACATCCGAGGGCGTGGAATCCCTGGAAAGATCAAAGGGCTCCTTCCTACATATGACATCTTGCATCGCATATTTCGTGAGACCGTCGCCCCTCGTGCTGGGAATGTGGATGAGATACATGCTTTCATGGTAGATATTATGATGGCCACCTATCATCACCGTGACTCTGGCCTACCTATGGATGTGATGGATGTTATTTGGAATGAAATGGTCTGCGCCAAATTTCAGAGGAGGGTGCCTCCGTTTGCTCCATACATAATGGCTCTCATCATTAGCAAGTTCCCTGTGATTGCCCGTGACTTGCCTTCTCTTCGTCTTGCCACTCACCGCCACAAGAATCTGTTGATCAAGACCCATCTCAAACCATGCAATGCGGATGGTCAGATTGTTGATGAGGATGGGAACCCTGTTGAGGAGGAATCAGGTGATGCTGCTGATGCACAGCAGGATGCTGCTTTTGTGGTCTCCCGGCACAAGTCCGCTCAGCCATCTTGGACCAAGAGGTTTGAGGCCAAACTCAAGAAGATATTCTGCTTCCAAGTGGACAATCAGAAACGCATGTACGAGGCCCATGTCTATGCCAAGAAGGCATGTGCTCGTCAGAAGGAACTGATGGAGGCTCAAGGCTTGACCATTTCCAAGGGCTCCGAGAACAACATTACCGCAGAAGACCAATGGATCTCCAAGCACAGCAACTGGGACGATGATGCCACCTCCTCCTTCCGTGCCCCACCACCTCATGATGATGCATGGGAAGATGACTGGGTTGATGATGATGATGATGAGTGATCTCCGGGGCGTTAGTGTTGCTCTTGTCCCTTTTTGGCGTCTTGATGCCAAAGGGGGAGAAGTTGCACATTAGGTATGCGGGATTTGCGAGGGAAAGTCACAAGCTCGTTCTTGCCTTTGATTTTATTCGCTTGTGAACTTTATTTGGTTGCCTCTTATTATGTGTGACTTACTATGTGTGAACTAACTATTTGTGCTATGTATGATAAGACTATGTGGTTATCGTATGGATCCATCTTGTGTCTAATATGGTTATTCTTGTTTGGATCCATCCTATGTGACGACCTTCCCCATTCCTAATCAATATTGGTCATCACATGTTATTTAGCAAAGGTATGTCCTCTATGTGCGACTTCTACTCCTAGGTAGCTTGTTAGAATGTATGGGGCTTGTTTCTACATATCTAGGGGGAGCCCCATCTACATCTTGTCATCACTAGATTTCCCTACAAAATGTGTGTTGTCATCAAACACCAAAAAGGGGGAGATTGAAAGAGCATTTGCTATCCCTTGTGATTTTGCTGTTTGATAACAACACACATATCGGACTAATGATTTTCTAAGTGTGTCACAGGTACATTAAAAAGATCCGCAAACGTTCAAAAATTGTCTGCCTGGAGCAGTACTAAAAAGCGGTAGTACCGCTTTTTGCTACCGGACCAGACAGAAGGATGTGACTAACTGTCAAAAAGCCTCTGCCGCGCCAGGTACTAAAAAGCGGTAGTACCGCATTTTAGTACCTAGCGAGACAGAAGCTTTTTACAGTTTGTCAAAAGCTTCTGCCTGCTCCGGTACTAAAATGCGGTACTACCGCATTTTAGTACCGCTCGGGGCAGAGACTTTTTGTACGTTGCAAAAAGCTTCTGCCTTCTCCGGTACTAAAATGCGTTAGTACCACTCAGGGCAGAGACTTTTTGTACGTTGCAAAAAGCCTCTGTCTGCGCCGGTAGCAAAATGCGATAGTACCGCATTTTACTACCTGGCGTGACAGAGAGTTTTTCGTTTGGAAGCTGCTGATTTCTCTATGTCCGGTAGTACCGGTTGCCACAAGCGGTACTACCGCTTTCCGGTAGCAGCAATAGTAGTACCGCTGGGGGCAGGACTGGATGCAGTTTGAAATAAAGGGGTGGTCCGGTACCAGGTCCGGTAGTACCGGAGTTCTCTGGTACTACCGCTTGAACTTCCGGTACTACCGCTGCAATAAATGCATCAACGGTCAGATTTTGTGGAGGGGTATAAATACCCCTCCACCTACCTTGGGACAAGGTGCTCAGTGCATTAAAGTCAAAGAACACCATTGGAGTCCATTGGAGCCACCCAAATCCTCAAGATCTCCTCATCCCACCACCCAAAGTCTTTGATCTTTGGGGAATCGAAGGAGGAGGCCCCGATCTACTACTTCACCAAAAGCTTCATTTCCCCCTCATTTCATTGAGGGACCCTTTGCTCTAGTGTTTTCTTGAAAACCCTAGTTCTTGCTTTTGTTCTTACAAGCTTGTATTTGATTGCTTTGACAGCTTGCTTGTATTTGGGAGCCTCCGATTAAGTTGTGGATGTGTGCCCCAAACTTGTAACGGTGCCGTCTTCCACCTTGAAGGTTGCCGATAGTGGAAGATGAATCGATCCCGTTGGGGTGAGATCCATCGGAGAACAAGGGAGGCCTCTCGTGGCGTTGGTGGTTTGAAACCACCCCCTCTCCAAACGTAGACGTACTTCCCCTCAAAAGGAAGGAACTACGGGAAACAAATACTTGTGTCTCCGCGTCCACTTTTCGGTTACTTCTATCCTTTACCGCACCTTACTTACTTGTTACTACTTTGTGTTGTGGTAGCCCTTGCATAAGTGTCATATAGGTAAATTCACCATAGTTGCATTATCTAGAGAATTTACCTTATTGTCAAACCTTAATTTGAAAAAGAAGAAAATTTGAAGTAGCACCTATTCACCCCCCCTCTAGGTGCCCATACGATCCTTTCAGATGCCACTCAGGAGATGGTGGGGGAGTCGAAGATGAAGCCTCCTCCCTCTTAGAAGGTGGCCACCTCTGGGGGTGCTGCTCCGAACCCCTCTCCGCGGGAGGCCCGGGTGATCGTCCCCCAGAAGACTACTGCCGGACCTTCGGAGTCACCGTCTGAGCATGTAAGTGTGTTTTCTCTTGCTGTTGGGGGAGCCCCCCGAGCCGTATTTTCATATGATCTGTTGATAGTTGCTTATTCTTTCCGTGTCTCGGGGGGAGCCCCCGAGCGTTTTTCATATGCTTGATCTTATGCTCGTTTCTTAGGCGCAACCCCCAAGTCCTTGGCTTGACAAGTTGTTTCTTCTCGTAGCCTTTTGTGCAAGGTGCGAACCAGCTGGTGAAGCAGCACTTGGCGTTGGAGGCCAACCTGCGGCAGCTTCAAGGTACGTCCATAACTAATCTTCTATTTTTTCGTCTGCTTGCTAGCTTGTTTGAGCTCATGTATGTTCCTTGGCTTTTCGCAGATGATAATAACACTGCCCTCCGCGAGCTTGATGATCTCAAAAAGAGCCTTGGGCAAGCGGAGAAAAAGGCCGAAGATGCCATTGGGGCGAAGGAGCGCCTCGAGCGGGAGCTAGCTGACGCAGCTGCGACCAAGGAGCGCCTGCAGCAAGAAGCTACAGACCGTCCGCAGCAGCTTGCTACCGCCGCGGCTTCGCGCGAGAAGGAGGTTGCCGAGAAGCTGATGGCTGCTGCCAAAGCTATTTCGGGTAAGTGATTTCGCCTGTCTGTTTTGTTTCGGCTGCCTTGTCTCTATGCTTTTCTTCGATTCTTACTGCATTTTTTTATTTCTCTAGATGTTGAAGGCATTGAGTTCAACCGCAGTGCCCTGGAGCACGGTAGTGCTTTAGATGATGCTACTGCGACGGTCGAATACCGCTGCAGTACTGTGGTTGGCTCTCTTTCCAAGGCCAAGGAGGTCCTCGGGCGCTTCTACAAGGAGCTCGTTCCCAAGGACGTTGACCTTGAGGATGTCGACTTGTTGGCGGATGCACTGTCCGCGGATGCGCCTATGGCCTACAAGCGCAAGAAGAAGGGCATTGGTGCCTCCATGGTCCTGGCCATGTGATGGAGGGGTTAACCTCTTGGGTGCCCGATCTTCATGGATCTCGTGGTCAAATCGATGGGAAAGCGAGGGGAAAGGGAGAAGGTAGCGGAAGCGAACACACACCTCGCGAAGAACACTCACCTTTGGAGTCCATGACGACTTGGCGTAAGTTGGAGACCAAGATGTGGTAACGACCGTAGGTCGGGCTACATCACCATGGCCATGGCATCCGGGGCGGAGCTGGATCTTCACCAGGTCACCTCCCAGATGCCAATGGCTGCCGACGGTTTCGAGGTAGCCTTCGCTCTCTTCGCTGCTCGCTGCAAGCACTACGGGCCAAAGCTTATTGACCTTCTCGTGGAGTATGCGGTGAAGCAGCAGGAGGAGGTCAAGGGCAGGCGTCTGGTTCCAAGGCCACTCAGGATGCTTAGGCTATGTCGTTCTAGTTGTAGGGTAGTTGTCATAGACTTTGCTGTAATGTCTTGATGAACACTTCTTGTGCCACACAATGGATTTTGTTGTATATAATGAGCCTTCGTTCTGTTCTTCAACGGTGTGTTGTTCATATCCTTGTCTATTTTCCTTTAGGGACCTTCGGGTGATGACCCCGTCGATACTTCATCTGCTCCGCAGCCGCAACCATCCTTGGATGACTCGTCGCAGCTTGTTTTTCTTCGTGACCACGTCCGCAGTATTGAGAAGGAGTTACTTGGCATCTGAGGCCACGCGGACGTTTGGAAATCGAAGGCGGAGCGGGGCACCGCCAGAGAGGAATATCTGATGGGGGAGTTGCGGCAGTTGGCCGAGCAGCTGCAGTGTAAGTTTCTTTGAGCTGCTGCTCATTTTCGGGTGCGCTTGTTGGCAGGCCATCTTACTTTGTAGTTGTTGCAGGTGCTAACCTTGTTTCGAGGGAGGAGAAGGAGCGCGTTGTAGTTCAGATCAATTGCCTGACCCATCATGATATGGAGGCTAGTGGCTTTTTCTGGATGGATCGCGACCATGCCATGGTCCTTGCGACTATGCAGGATCGTGCCCACCAAGTGTCACGGGTGCTGCGGCAGGTGAAGACTTCCTTGGCGTCGATTCTGCACGTCATGTTTCCCCTCGATGAAGCGTCATCGACTCTCTGGGGCTTGCTAGCGAAGTTTCGAGATGTGCGTCATGTCAGGGAGCTGGTGCGGCACCAGTTAGTTGCGGGGGGTGAAGGCTGCTTTTTCCCTTGTGCGGCTGCATCGCCCTGATGTGAATCTTGCGGCTGTGGCGGCGGGGCTGCCCCCTCGACCAGATGGTGGCCTATGGGACATGCGCTCGCACTATGTGGCTGTGAGGCAGTATGCCGAGGAAGTTGTAGATCTCTTTGAACACCGTGCGCAGGTGATTCTTCAGAATAGGTAGGACCTGTAAAAAGATAGATGTAAAATTTGTATATGTTTTGACTGGGCGTGTTGTGCCCTTTTCTGTGAGGGTTGATTGTATTAGCACGCGATGCTTATTCGTATGCATGCCCTTTTCGTTAGCCTGACGTGATCAGCTACTCAGGTGTACATGCGTTATCCTCAGTCGACGAAGTCGTGAGGTGAGGAGGAGCCCTGAGTGTGTTTGTAGCATAAAGGAATGCGAGAAAAAGATAAATTTTGGGGCGAGACACTTAGCTTTATTCATATCGTAATGAGGAGGTACATTGTTCGGCTGAGTAGACGTGGCTGAATAGCCTTATTGAAAGTAAAGGGGGGATAGCTAGGGGTAGAAGCGTCGCAGTTGTGCGACGTTCCATGGGTTGGAGTATGCAACTCCAGACTCCACGTGCTTGAGGCGGTAGGCGCCACCTGGGATGACTTCGGTGACGACGTAGGGTCCTTCCCAGGGTGACTCGAGCTTCTTCGGCCGCTCTTTCTTGAGTCGTAAGACAAGGTCTCCTTCGACGAAGGACCTTGGGCGCAGCCGACGGCTGTGATAGTTGCGGAGACTCTGCTGGTAGGCTACCGATCGAGCCGCGGTGATGTCGCGTGCCTCGTCGAGTGTGTCAACAGCGTCTTCGAGTGCGACCGTCGATTCGGCTTCGCTGTAGGCGATGACCTGTGGGGCCTTATGGCGTACTTCTACATGCAACATGGCTTCGGCTCCTTGCACCATGAAGAAGGGCGTGTAGCCAGTTGAGCTGTTTTGCGTTGTGCGCAGGCTCCAGAGGAAGGAGGGTAGATATTTTGCCCATGCTCCCGCGAGACGCTCGAGTGGGCTCAGCAGGCGCTTCCTGATGCCACCGCCGACGAGGCCGTTGGCCTTTTAGACCTTCCCGTTGGTTTGCGGGTGCGCCATGGAGGCGTATGATATGTTGATCCCTAGTCCTTCGCAGAAGTCCTGGAATTCTTTGGAGATGAAGTTCGACCCGTTGTCGGTGATGATGCTGTGCGGCACGCCGTACCTGTAGACGATGGATTGGAAGAACTTCATGGACATTTTACCCTTTTGGTTGGTGACAGGCATGGCTTCGATCCACTTGGTGAACTTGTCGAATGCGACCAGGAGGTAGACGTGGCCTCCTTTCGAGGACTTGGGCAGTTTGCCGATCATGTCGAGACCCCATTAGGCGAAGGGCCAGGACAGGGCTATGGGCCTGAGCTCTGATCCTGGTGCGTGCGGTTTGTCCGCGAACCTCTGGCACCCGTCGCACCTTCGGACGATTTCTTTGGCGTTGTTCATGGACGTAGTAGAAACCAGCTCGTAGAGCTTTGGCGACGAGGGCGCGGCTGCCCGCGTGATGGCCGCAGATGCCCTCATGGATGTCTTGGAGGATAATTTTTCCGTCACCGATGGTGACGCACCTTTGGAGCACACCCGAAATGCTGCGCTTGTACAACTCGCCATTGATGATGGTGAAGGCCTTGGACCGGCGAGATATGCGTCGGGCATCTGTCGGGTCATCAGGCAGTTCTCTGTTTATCAGGTAGCGTAGATACGGCTGCGTCCATGTTTCTTCGATTGCCATGATCTACATCAGGTTGACCGCTGCGACCTCTATGTCGAGCTTTTCGTGTCCTTCGGGTAGCGCAGCTCTCGAGTGCTCTGCCTCTTTGGGTGATCCCTTGGGGAATTTCCTTTTGATGGATGGCACGCAGATCTGCTCAAGGAACACACCTGGTGGCACCCGTGCGCAGGTAGATCCGATGTTGGCGATTTTGTTGGCTTCTTCGTTGCTTTCTCTTCCAACGTGCCGAAGCTCGCAGCCGTCGAAGTCTCCTTCGAGTGAATTGTAGAGCGCGCGGTACGTGATCATGTTGGCGGCGTGCGCGTCGCACTCGTTCATCGTCTGCTGGACGACGAGGTTCGAGTCACCGTAGATGACCAGGCGCATTGCGCCGTAGATCTTGGCCATCCTCATGTCGTGGATGAGGGCCTCGTATTCGGCTTCATTGTTGGAAGCTCGAAATTTCATCTGGAGGACGTACTTCATCTTGTCACCCTGCGGGGATGTCAGTATGACTCCGGCTCCTGCTCCAGCCTCGCGTTTGGAGCCATCAAAATGCATCGTCCATGACTGTGTCATGTCTGGGGTGTCCGGCAGCTGTAGTTCCATCCAGTGGACGAGGAAGTCCGGGAGAACCTGGTACTTGATCACATGGCGCTTCTCGTAGACTATGTCTAGAGGGGACAGCTCGATGCCCCATAAGGCCACGCGTCCTGTGGCCTCCGGGTTGTTCAGGATGCTGTTCAGGGGTGCCTCGTTGACGACCATCACCTGATGCTCCTGGAAGTAGTGGCTCAGCCGACGAGCCGTCATGAACATGTCGTAGGCGAGTTTCTGGTAGTAAGGGTACATCTGTTTTGTCGGCGTCAATACCTCGCTGAGGTAATATATAGGGCGTTGGACCCCGTGGGTCTTGCCATCTTCGGGTCGTTCGACCACGAGCACGGTGCTTACCACCTGATGCGTGGCTGCTATGTATAGCAGTATGGGCTCGCGTTCCTTTGGCGTGACCAGGACTGGCGAGGTGGAGACCAGCCGCTTCAGATCTTCGAATGCGTCGTCCGCTTCAGGCGTCCACTCGAATTTGTCTGCTTTGCGTAGCAGTTGGTAGAAAGGCAGGGCCTTTTCACCCATGCGGTTGATGAACCTGCTCAGCGCCGCGATGCGTCCAGCGAGCTTCTGGACCCCTTTGAGGTTCTTCGGTTTCTCCATGGCTATTATGGCCCAAATTTTCTTCGGGTTCGCCTCAATCCCTCGCTGGGAGACGTGGTATCACGGCATATGCCATGGGTAGGCTAAAGTTGGGGCCGATGGACGTGGAGGAATCCAGGGAGGGATGATGTAGTGAAGACCGCACTCGTATGAACAAAGAGAAATACAATGTATCTAGGATTGAGGCTCTCATGTGAAGATAACACCTATTCCTCTACATCTAATCTCTTATAATCTTGCCATACTTGTGGCTACAATCATGCTCCTTGAGTTGTATCTCCTATGCCTCTATCTAGATCTCTCTGTGAGAGTGGAGGAAGAAGAAGAAGGATATCTCCTATTGAGCAGAGAGGGGAGGAGCCCTTCGGGTCCTCCCCTGGCAACGATCCCCCTGGTGCTCCTTATAAAGGAGAGCCCAGGGGACAAGACTTGTTCTACACGCTTGGTATCTAGATAGCATATTCCTGGTATCTTCTTAGATGCTCAGCATATGCCTTGGCATCTTCCTTAGCATATTCTTGGATGCCATAGGCATATTCCTTATGCCATGTGCCAGTCTGAGCCCTGGGCGTCCTAAGACTGGCACAGGACTCATTGATATTGTCTTGGCTCGATGGGGAGTCATCGTAGATGTTGCGAAGGGATCTAGAGGTGAATAATGGGGTGCTTAGGTCTTTATATCTTGGACTAAACGCCCTTGAAGGAGTAGTGATTCGGCCTAGTCCAAGGTTGATTCGGCCTGGGTGGAAAACAGTCCAGCCGGCTCAGTGTTTGGCCCAGCCGAGCTCTGGTGCAACTCGGCCCAGGCGTGAGCACTTTTGGGGTCCAGCCGTCCGACCTTCACTCGTCCCAGGATGTAGGCTGCTCACTTGGGCTGTCTGACCGGCAGGGGCCCCGCGGTGGGCCGAGTCAGCCTAGCCGGGTGATGGTGGTTCAGTGTGGGGCGAGCACGGCTCGGAGCAGACAGAAGCCCATGGTGGGACGACCGAGTGAAGGAGATGCCGGCCCACCCGGGGGAGGCGAGATGGTGCGACGAGGTCCCACGGTGGGCCGGAACACTCCGTTGCCGGCCCACCCGGGGTAAGTGGCGATGCGGTCCTGCGGTATGCGGTCAATGCGGGATCATCAAGAGCGTCGCTCGGCGGGAACAGACGGAGGGAGTATGTGGCAAGGTATGGCGGGAGAGGTGGCGATGCTGGCTGGATGCTCAGATGGGCCGGATGGGGCAATCCGGCCCAGCCGGGCTTTAGAGTGATTCGGTCAGGATTATGGTGAATCGGGCCTATGAGGTCTAATTCGGCCTGGGAGGGATCTGTCCAGGCCAACATTTAATTAATTCGGCCCTTGTATCCTTTTTCTCTTTTTTCCTTTAATTTCTCTCTCTATATATTATAACTTGTTACATTTATTCTTCGTATTTCCATATTCTTTTATAGAAAGTTTTATCTAGAGATCACTTAATTCATCAACTCTGGGGTACCTAGGGGTACACCCCCGACATTAGTCCCCGAGGCTACGTGGGACTCGTATAGTCGTGCATAGGCTTTATAAAATATCTCCAGAGTTTTTTATCGACTCATTGTACCTTGGTCGTATACTTCTATGTCTATAACCCTTTTGGGCAAGTTTTTTACTTCTGGCCTTCTTGGGCACTGGTCTCAACCCTTTTGGGTAAGTTTTTTGACTTCTGGCCTTCTTGGGCACTGCTCGTAACCCCTTTTGGGCAAGTTTTTGACTTCTGTCCTTCTTGGGCACTGGTCTTAACCCTTTTGGGTAAGTTTTTGACTTCTGGCCTTCTTGGGCACTAGTCATAACCCTTTTGGGTAAGTTTTTGACTTCTGGCCTTCTTGGGCACTGGTCATAACCCTTTTGGGTAAGTTTTGACTTCTGGCCTTCTTAGGCACTGGTCATAACCCTTTTGGGTAAGTTTTTGACTTCTGGCCTTCTTTGGCTCTGGTCTTATAACCCCTTTGGGTAGGTTATGACTTCTGTCCATTTTTGGCACTGGTCCTTTAACCCCTTTGGGTAAGTCATAATCCAAGTTATCTGTTTCCAAATCCGAGTTATTTTACTCAAAGTTGAATTATGTCTTAAGTCTAAGTCATCTGACTCAAATCCGAGGTATATGACTCAAATCTGAGTCATATGTTTCCAAATCCGAGTTATTTTACTCAAAATTGACTTATGTCTTTAGTCTGAGTCATCTGACTCAAATCCGAGGTATATGACTCAAATCCGAGTTACTTTACTCAAAATTGACTTATGTCTTAAGTCTGAATCATCTGACTTAAATCCGAGGTATATGACTCAAATCCGAGTTACGTTACTCAAAATTGACTTATGTCTTTAGTCTGAGTCATCTGACTCAAATCCGAGGTATATGACTCAAATCCGAGTTAATTTACTCAAAATTGACTTATGTCTTTAGTCTGAGTCATCTGACTCAAATCCGAGGTATATGACTCAAATCCGAATTACTTTACTCAAAATTGACTTATGTCTTTAGTCTAAGTCATCTGACTCAAATCCGAGGTATATGACTCAAATTCGAGTTACTTTACTCAAAATTGACTTATGTCTTTAGTCTGAGTCATCTGACTCAAATCCGAGGTATATGACTCAAATCCGAGTTACTTTACTCAAAATTGACTTATGTATCGAATCTGAGTTATCTGGCTCAAAATCCGAGTTATATGACTCAAATCCGAGTCATTTAATTCCAAATCCGAGTTTTTTTACTCATATTTGACTTATGTCTCGAATCTGAGTTATCTGGCTCCAAATGCGAGTTATATGACTCAAATCCGAGTTATTTGATTTGCTAAGATATAACTTGATCTGATGAGACGATGTCAATTTGCCTTTGATATGGATCCAAGATATAGATTCGAGATTAAGTTTTGGGATATGATAATAGGGCTAATCGCTGAGAGATCTGATTCTAGATGTTGATATGAGATATAGATTCGAGATATGATAAGCTGGCAAATAGTCATCCGAGACACGAGATAATCTGGCAAGATAGTGAAATATCAATCCGAGTCATAACATAACATGGCAATCTGGTGAGCTGAATCAAACTTTAGTCCGAATCAGAGATAAGCTAGTACGCCGAGTCCGAATACAAATCCGAATTATAATATACCCTGGCAAGCTGAACCAAATGTTAGTCCGAATCATAGATAATCTACTGAGCTGAGTTAAAGGTTAATCCGAAGCATAAATAAACTGACTCAAATTATATCCGAATCATCAATAAGCTGGCTGGTGAGCTGAGTTAAAGGTTAATCCAAATTATAAATAAACTGACTCTAATTCTATTTGAATCATCAATAAGCTGGCTTGTGAGCTGAGTTAAAGGTCAATCCAAAGCGTAAATAAACTGACTCAAATTCTATCTGAATCATCAATAAGCTGGCTGGTGAGCTGAGTTACAGTTTAATCCAAAGCATAAATAAACTGACTCAATTTCTATCCGAATCATCAATAAGCTGGCTGGTGAGCTGAGTTAAAATTTAATCCAAAGCATAAATAAACTAACTCAAATTCTATCTGAATCATCAATAAACTGGCTGGTGAGATGAGTTAAAGTTTAATCCAAAGCATAAATAAACTGACTCAAATTTTATCTGAATCATCAATAAGCTAGTCAAATACATACCCAAACCAATATAAGTCTTTCTCCATCTAAAGGTGATTCTATGGATACGCTGGCTAGTCCCCGGGTTGAGTTATTTTCTCCCCGGGGTGCAGGATCGAATGTTGGTGACTGAGTTATCTTTTACTTACAGTATGCTTGGAGAAAAGTTTGAGTCATTCTTGCTGAGTCTCACCTGCCTTGCTGAGTTGGACTTGGAGACCCCTATGCTTACCTCTCTGCTCTCTGTTCGCCTAGAGGAGCTGAAGGTGCTCTATGAAGATGAGGTTGATGAACATGCTCCCGTCCGGATGGAAACCCAACCAACACCACTAAAAGGCCCCACGGTGGGCGCCAAATGTCGTGGTGGTATCACGGCATATGCCATGGGTAGGCTAAAGTTGGGGCCGATGGACGTGGAGGAATCTCGGGAGGGATGATGCAGTGAAGACCGCACTCGTATGAACAAAGAGAAATACAATGTATCTAGGATTGAGGCTCTCATGTGAAGATAACACCTCTTCCTCTACATCTAATATCTTATAATCTTGCCATACTTGTGGCTACAATCATGCTCCTTGAGCTGTATCTCCTATGCCTCTATCTAGATCTCTCTGTGAGAGTGGAGGAAGAAGAAGAAGGAGAGCTCCTATTGAGCAGAGAGGGGAGAAGCCCTTTGGGGCCTCCCCTGGCAACGATCCCCCTGGTGCTCCTTATAAAGGGGAGCCCAGGTGACAAGACTTGTTCTACACGCTTGGTATCTAGATAGCATATTCCTGGTATCTTCTTAGATGCTCAACATATGCCTTGGCATCTTTGGAGATTCCAAGGCATATTCCTTAGCATATTCTTGGATGCCCTAGGCATATTCCTTATTCCATGTGCCAGTCTGATCCCTGGGCGTCCTAAGACTGGCACGGGACTCGTTGATCTTGTCTTGGCTCGATGGGGAGTCGTCGTAGATGTTGCGAAGGCATCTGGAGCTGAATAATGGGGTGGTTAGGTCTTTATATCTCGGCCCAAACGCCCTTGAAGGAGTAGTGATTCGGCCTAGTCCAAGGTTGATTCGGCCTGGGTGGAAAAAAGCCTAGCCGGCTCAGTGTTTGGCCCAGCCAAGCTCTGGTGCAACTCGGCCCAGGCGTGAGCACTTTTGGGGTCCAGCCGGCCGACCTTCACTCGTCCCAGGCTGTTGCCTGCTCACTTGGGTTGTCTGACCGGCAGCGGCCCCGCGGTGGGCCGAGTCAGCCCAGCCGGGTGATGTTGGTTCGGTGTGGGGCGAGCTCGGCTCAGAGCAGACAGAAGCCCGTGGTGGGCCGGTGTGGCATCCCGCAAAACCACTACTAGAAAATCGCGTTGTTTTTGTGCATTGCATCATCATGACCGCATGCTCATGTCATCATGCCACATTGCATTTGAGCATCGTCATCATCTTGCATTTGCTTGCATAAAACTATTTACGGAAAAACCTAATTTTGTTTTCTAAACGCCCCGTCTGTGTTCAAACGCAAAACCCGGGTCTCCGGAATATTTTGTTTGTCTAACCACAGATTTCAAACGCCCCGTTTTAATTAAATAAATTGTTTAATTATTTTTAGGGGGCAGTCGAACGGGCCGATTCGACCCAGTCGACCACCCCCAGAATAAAACGGTCCACCTAAATCTATTCCCACCCAATCCTAGTCTACCCACCAATCCCCTACCTCCACCTCACCTTCCCTCCACCTCATCACACCCACCGCCACCTCATCAATCCACCAGCCCTCCCCACCTTCCCCAGGCCCACCTGGGCGCGACCCCACACTCCTCTCTCTCTCTCACCTATCCCCCACCTACCCCCCTCTCCCTTCCAACCCGGCCCCACCGCGCCGGCCCACCACTCTCTCACCCCAACCGACCCACCCCACACCACACACACCCAGCCCCACCCCGGCCACCTGCCTCCCCACTCCCTGCCAGCCCGGACCCACCCCTGGACCCGCACAGCCCCCACCCCCCCCGCGTGGCCCCACCCTACACCCGATCCCATCCACCCCATCGATTCCCACCCACCTGCCCGCGGTCCCACCCCACCGACGCGCCCGCCCCGCCTCTCCTCTGTCCTCTTCCTCCCCTCCGGCCACCGCTCTCCTCTCCTCCGCCCAGTTCGCCGCCTCCCCGACCCCAAGCTCCTCCGGCGCCGCCTCCTCGCCTCTCTGCTTCCGCGCTCGCCACGCCCGTCTTCCTCTCCGGCGCCGGCCACCGCCAGCCCGCGGCCGCCTCGCCCACCCTCTCTCCCCGACGCTCCTCCCTCCCCGCGTCGGCCTCGCGCCCTCGCCTCCGTCGGCGCCCCTCCTCCTCCTCGGCCCGAACCCGCCGCTCCTCCTCCCTCCGGCCGTCTGCCTCCACCCCACCTCGCCTCCAACCATCCTCGCCGCCGCCGCCTCCCCTCTCGCTGGCCGTCGCCCTCGCCTCGCCGGCCCCAAGCTCCGCCGCCCACCTCTTCCTCCCCGGCGCGCTCCCCGCGACCCCCCTCCGCCTCTGCTCCCCCGGTCGTCGTCGGCCACCGCGTCCCCGTCGCCCCGCCTCTGCCCGCCTCCCCGCCATCTCCAGCGCCCCGCCGGCCCCGGCCGCCTCTGAACCGCCGCCTCCCGCTGGCGCGCCTCGCCGAGCCCTCGTCGCACGGTCCTCCTTCGCGTCGGCCCGCCAGCGCCCGTCCCCGCTCGGACCTGCCTCGCCCTGTCGTAGCCGTCTGCTCCGCCAGCGGCTCCTGCTTCGCCAGGCCCTCCATGCCATCGAGCCTGTCCATCGGCCCCTGCTGCTTGCCTCGCTTATGCCTTGTTGCGCTGAGATGGCCTTCAGTGATGCGTTTGTGGCATCGTTTGTTTGCAAAGCGGGGATCCGCGTGTACCTGGTGATGTCCAACAAGTCCTGTTGTGGCGTTGATACGCCCCAAGATGCACCGACGCATGCAGACCAACCTGGAGGATCGAAGAGGAGAAACCCGATGAATTACATCAGGTAACCAAGGCCAACACGAAACGCCAAACCTCCATCACGGAAACCTCAAGTTTCACTTTTGGAGAACCGAGACCGATCCCTCATCGAATCCCGAAGCCCGAACCCCGTGGACCGACATGATCTTCTTCACGGATACGACAAGTACTCCCTCGAGGACGCCGAGTACTTCACCCCGGACACCGAGACCCTGGACGACAAGTTATCCTTCCCGGAAGCATTGACGCTCGTGCGACAAGATCTACTTCCCGATCCGAAGACCCTAAATCCCGGAGTCCGAGAACGATCCCGTCGAACCCGGAACCCTGAGACCGACCCCGAAACCCTCGAACCCCAAGATCTGCCGAACCCTAATGTGTGACCCCTTTTCCGAGCCCCTATTTTATAAATTGCCAACTATATAACTTGTTGCATATTAATTGAGCATGCTCGCATACATCTCATGTGGTTTGGGGGCATTATGCCGATTCACCGCATAATTAAATATGGGGCCCATATGCGGGCAAATCTAGTCTTATATTGGCCTCATTTAAACTTGTGTAGCGAACCGGTAACTTATCTTGCCTGTTAAGACAACATTTAAATTGCGGGGTATCTAAACAACATAGACCACCTAATTAATTGTCGGGACCCCGGTTCCGCTTAATATGACCTAATTGCATCGCATCTTTGCCATGTCAAGCATCATACGTGCATCATGCCCGATCTTTTGCCGTAGCATTAAATAGTGCATCCGGTGTTTCTTCTAGTGTTTTGCTTCTTCGCGGATAAGGCCGTTGAGTTGATGTGAGCTTCACCCCGATCCTCGGTTGGATCTTCGGCAATGTTTTCAGGCGAGCATCTCCCCCTTTCTACCTAACTTGCTTTTATAGTATTTATTCCCTCCTGTTGATCTATTGCTATCTGTGTTGCGTTGCTCTAGTTTCCGTACCCGTGATATCCTTGCAGCCTTATATTACCTTGGACACCTCCTATTACCTGTTGTTTGGTAGATAGTTGGACCTGCGCGTCGTAGTCGCTTGCTCAAGTGCGGTTGCGAGTCGTCAAGTACCACAGTTGTTGGAGCATTGCCGCATGTTTAATGTTGGAGATGGCCATGGCTTTATTTATCGTTCACTTTAATTACTGTTTAACAACTAAAATTGAAGTAGGTAAGCAGAGGCACAGGTGGGCAATAGATGTTATTTGGTTGTTAACCGTCCACTTGTGTCCCGTAGGACCCCGAGTACTTGATACCTGTTCCTTGAATATTCGCGCTATCCACATACGGGGAATTATGGGACCCCCCTGAGCCAGAGCTTGATTCATTCTTATTTCTTGGGGCCACAAACTAGTTTGAGGTTTTATTTACTATCCTGTACTTATGCCATGCCTTACTGCTTTATTACGATTGTGCGATGGATAGCACATGTACTGTTTAGGATCGGGACACGTTTTCGCGGTGTCGACAAGCCCAGTTTTGGGTTCCCAGTCGTTCACAGCCGTCCACCCAAACCTCGGGTCCGTCTCGGAGTCAGCTAACTTCGTTGCGGGTGTACTCCAAGGGGTGGCCCCCTGAAATATTTCTAAATCCTGTGATTGCTTTGTCGTGAAGGCCTCGTTGGGTTTTGATTTGGTTTTTCCGAGGTTGATCGAGTGTGTGTTGCTATTTGTGCACCCCTGCAGGGTAAAACTTTCTGAAAGCCGTGTCCGCGGTTATGGACGACTTGGAGCATAGTATCTCGATCATAGATAACTATAACTAAAGTAGTGCTATAAATTTGACTTTATAATGACTAGTAATCAGCATCACGATAATGGAATGGCTAAATAAAACTGCCCACAATTGCTTGTTTGGGTTGTCGCGTGCGACCATTGTATCTGACTAGTAAGTATTGCAACTACAACGGAATGGCTAAATAAAAGTACCAACAACTGCTGGGTTTTGGGATATCTCATGATAATTGTATCTGACTAGTAAGTGTTGCAACTACAACGGAATGGATAACTAAAAGTGCCCACTGCTTATTTTATCAGGATGACTATCTATACTTGACTAGTAAATGCTGCAACGATAACTGAATAAATAAAACTGCCAACTGTGTGAGTTCCTCGGTGGACTTCCTCGATTGGTCTCGAGGGGGAAATACCAGGATGGGATTGTTTGGTGTAAGATTCAGGTTGGATCCGGATAGGTCTTTCTTATCCCTCTCTGATAGCCGACGGTTATATCGAGTCTCTATAGGTTGTTTAGTGCATGCTGCGCTGCCGCTCAGTCCACCATACCTATGTAGGCGAGGCCCGCCGAATTCTAGTCTCGCCGTGTACTGGCCTCAGTACTGACGCTCCTCTTTTTCCTTTGCCCTTTGTCGGCACCCCTTTTGTTTAAGCAGGTTTTGGGATCGACGTCGTTAGCAGGGTTACCCTTCCGGCTTGGCCTGGGCAGGGTTATGGACGCCATTGGTTATCCTTCAGGGCTCTTAGCCCCATTTGCATCTTGTCCGTAGTCGGACGCTCTGTCACTTTCAAGGTGATTTGGATCTTTGTATATTATATCTGTATTCTTGACTCATGGAGTCGTGTTGTATATATATCTGTTCTGTGGGTCCCATCGAGGACTGTTGTGTAATGTTATCACTTCGTTTTCCACCCGCACGAAAGTGCCTGGTGGGCACCTTTGAATCGTTTCTATGCGGGTTTGGCGGGAATCGCTGAAACTTGCATAGGGTCGATTCTGAGGGTGTTACAGAGTGGTATCATAGCTCAGCAGTTGCGATACCCCACAAGTCCAGCCTGTAGGATAACCTAGCTAACGGCCGAAGTAGAGTGTCAAAACTATTTTTAAAAAATCGGTTGGATAGATCTGGTTAGGTCTGCTTTTACTCCTTACCCCTCTGCTATTCTCCTCTTACCTCTACGTGTTTTGAATCCGCTCTCGTCTCTTTCTTCGAGTCCAGGAATTCTCGTGGTTGGGATTTCATCGTACCTTTAGGTTTTCGCTTCCACCTTTGGTAACGGTGTTGCTACATATGGTCTTCATGCTATCCGAGGAATCCTTCGTCTGGTGAACTTCTCTTTGTTCCTTCTCGTGCCTTCCGGTGTTTTCCGACGACGACATCCTCTACGCCAGATCCGATGCAGAGTCTGCATCACTCCTTTGTTTCTGAACCTCGAGTGTCGAGATCTTCAGTCTGATTCCGAGAGTTGGTTGCATAAGCCGCCTATTCGTGTGCAGAGTAATGGTTTGGGTGCGCGATGGACTGATCACCATCCGACTACTCTTATCATTCGCTCTTGTACATCGAATCAGTGGATCCAACAATTTTACTCCGTCCACGAAAGCTAGAGGTGGCTTTATTTGTAGATACCTCTACCTTCGACCTTATGTTCCCGGAGTGTTCTCTCGACGATCACGGATAACGACCTCTTGTTAGTGGTGTCGCGAGGGTCTACACGAAGCGAGAAGATGCAGATCACCGACCTTCTTTCCGGTACCATGAGGCGGATCTCGAGGGCGAGATCCATTGTTAGTGGTGTCGAATTGTGGCATCCCGCAAAACCACTACTAGAAAATAGCGTTGTTTTTGTGCATTGCATCATCATGACCGCATGCTCATGTCATCATGCCACATTGCATTTGAGCATCGTCATCATCTTGCATTTGCTTGCATAAAACTATTTACGGAAAAACCTAATTTTGTTTTCTAAACGCCCCGTCTGTGTTCAAACGCAAAACCCGGGTCTCCGGAATATTTTGTTTGTCTAACCACAGATTTCAAACGCCCCGTTTTAATTAAATAAATTGTTTAATTATTTTTAGGGGCACCCAGTCGACCACCCCCAGAATAAAACGGTCCACCTAAATCTATTCCCACCCAATCCTAGTCTACCCACCAATCCCCTACCTCCACCTCACCTTCCCTCCACCTCATCACACCCACCGCCACCTCATCAATCCACCAGCCCTCCCCACCTTCCCCAGGCCCACCTGGGCGCGACCCCACACTCCTCTCTCTCTCTCACCTATCCCCCACCTACCCCCTCTCCCTTCCAACCCGGCCCCACCGCGCCGGCCCACCACTCTCTCACCCCAACCGACCCACCCCACACCACACACACCCAGCCCCACCCCGGCCACCTGCCTCCCCACTCCCTGCCAGCCCGGACCCACCCCTGGACCCGCACAGCCCCCCCCCCCCCGCGTGGCCCCACCCTGCACCCGATCCCATCCACCCCATCGATTCCCACCCACCTGCCCGCGGTCCCACCCCACCGACGCGCCCGCCCCGCCTCTCCTCTGTCCTCTTCCTCCCCTCCGGCCACCGCTCTCCTCTCCTCCGCCCAGTTCGCCGCCTCCCCGACCCCAAGCTCCTCCGGCGCCGCCTCCTCGCCTCTCTGCTTCCGCGCTCGCCACGCCTGTCTTCCTCTCCGGCGCCGGCCACCGCCAGCCCGCGGCCGCCTCGCCCACCCTCTCTCCCCGACGCTCCTCCCTCCCCGCGCCGGCCTCGCGCCCTCGCCTCCGTCGGCGCCCCCTCCTCCTCCTCGGCCCGAACCCGCCGCTCCTCCTCCCTCCGACCGTCTGCCTCCACCCCACCTCGCCTCCAACCATCCTCGCCGCCGCCGCCCCTCTCGTTGGCCGTCGCCCTCGCCTCGCCGGCCCCAAGCTCCGCCGCCCACCTCTTCCTCCCCGGCGCGCTCCCCACGACCCCCCTCTGCCTCTGCTCCCCCGGTCGCCGTCGGCCACCGCGTCCCCGTCGCCCCGCCTCTGCCCGCCTCCCCGCCATCTCCAGCGCCCCGCCGGCCTCGGCCGCCTCTGCACCGCCGCCTCTCGCTGGCGCGCCTCGCCGAGCCCTCGTCGCACGGTCCTCCTTCGCGTCGGCCCGCCAGCGACCGTCCCCGCTCGGACCTGCCTCGCCCTGTCGTGGCCGTCTGCTCCGCCAGCGGCTCCTGCTTCGCCAGGCCCTCCATGCCATCGAGCATGTCCACCGGCCCCTGCTGCTTGCCTCGCTTATGCCTTGTTGCGCTGAGATGGCCTTCAGTGATGCGTTTGTGGCATCGTTTGTTTGCAAAGCGGGGATCCGCGTGTACCTGGTGATGTCCAACAAGTCCTGTTGTGGCGTTGATACGCCCCAAGATGCACCGACGCATCCAGACCAACCTGAAGGATCGAAGAGGAGAAACCCGATGAATTACATCAGGTAACCAAGGCCAACACGAAACGCCAAACCTCCATCACGGAAACCTCAAGTTTCACTTTTGGAGAACCGAGACCGATCCCTCATCGAATCCCGAAGCCCGAACCCCGTGGACCGACATGATCTTCTTCACGGATACGACAAGTACTCCCTCGAGGACGCCGAGTACTTCACCCCGGACACCGAGACCCTGGACGACAAGTTCTCCTTCCCGGAAGCATTGACGCTCGTGCGACAAGATCTACTTCCCGATCCGAAGACCCTAAATCCCGGAGTCCGAGAACGATCCCGTCGAACCCGGAACCCTGAGACCGACCCCGAACCCCTCGAACCCCAAGATCTGCCGAACCCTAATGTGTGACCCCTTTTCCGAGCCCCTATTTTATAAATTGCCAACTATATAACTTGTTGCATATTAATTGAGCATGCTCGCATACATCTCATGTGGTTTGGGGGCATTATGCCGATTCACCGCATAATTAAATATGGGGCCCATATGCGGGCAAATCTAGTCTTATATTGGCCTCATTTAAACTTGTGTAGCGAACCGGTAACTTATCTTGCCTGTTAAGACAACATTTAAATTGCGGGGTATCTAAACAACATAGACCACCTAATTAATTGTCGGGACCCCGGTTCCGCTTAATATGACCTAATTGCATCGCATCTTTGCCATGTCAAGCATCATACATGCATCATGCCCGATCTTTTGCCGTAGCATTAAATAGTGCATCCGGTGTTTCTTCTAGTGTTTTGCTTCTTCGCGGATAAAGCCGTTGAGTTGATGTGAGCTTCACCCCGATCCTCGGTTGGATCTTCGGCAATGTTTTCAGGCGAGCATCTCCCCCTTTCTACCTAACTTGCTTTTATAGTATTTATTCCCTCCTGTTGATCTATTGCTATCTATGTTGCGTTGCTCAAGTTTCCGTACCCGTGATGTCCTTGCAGCCTTATATTGCCTTGGACACCTCCTATTACCTGTTGTTTGGTAGATAGTTGGACCTGCGCGTCGTAGTCGCTTGCTCAAGTGCGGTTGCGAGTCGTCAAGTACCACAGTTGTTGGAGCATTGCCACATGTTTAATGTTGGAGATGGCCATCGCTTTATTTATCGTTCACTTTAATTACTGTTTAACAACTAAAATTGAAGTAGGTAAGCAGAGGCACAGGTGGGCAATAGATGTTATTTGGTTGTTAACCGTCCACTTGTGTCCCGTAGGACCCCGAGTACTTGATACCTGTTCCTTGAATATTCGCGCTATCCACATACGGGGAATTATGGGACCCCCCTGAGCCAGAGCTTGATTCATTCTTATTTCTTGGGGCCACAAACTAGTTTGAGGTTTTATTTACTATCCTGTACTTATGCCATGCCTTACTCCTTTATTACGATTGTGCGATGGATAGCACCTGTACTGTTTAGGATCGGGACACGTTTTCGCGGTGTCGACAAGCCCAGTTTTGGGTTCCCAGTCGTTCACAGCCGTCCACCCAAACCTCGGGTCCGTCTCGGAGTCAGCTAACTTCGTTGCGGGTGTACTCCAAGGGGTGGCCCCCTGAAATATTTCTGAATCCTGTGATTGCTTTGTCGTGAAGGCCTCGTTGGGTTTTGATTTGGTTTTTCCGAGGTTGATCGAGTGTGTGTTGCTATTTGTGCACCCCTGCAGGGTAAAACTTTCTGAAAGCCGTGTCCGCGGTTATGGACGACTTGGAGCATAGTATCTCGATCATAGACAACTATAACTAAAGTAGTGCTATAAATTTGACTTTATAATGACTAGTAATCAGCATCACGATAATGGAATGGCTAAATAAAACTGCCCACAATTGCTTGTTTGGGTTGTCGCGTGCGACCATTGTATCTGACTAGTAAGTATTGCAACTACAACGGAATGGCTAAATAAAAGTACCAACAACTGCTGGGTTTTGGGATATCTCATGCTAATTGTATCTGACTAGTAAGTGTTGCAACTACAACGGAATGGATAACTAAAAGTGCCCACTGCTTATTTTATCAGGATGACTATCTATACTTGACTAGTAAATGCTGCAACGATAACTGAATAAATAAAACTGCCAACTGTGTGAGTTCCTCGGTGGACTTCCTCGATTGGTCTCGAGGGGGAAATACCAGGATGGGATTGTTTGGTGTAAGATTCAGGTTGGATCCGGATAGGTCTTTCTTATCCCTCTCTGATAGCCAACGGTTATATCGAGTCTCTATAGGTTGTTTAGTGCATGCTGCGCTGCCGCTCAGTCCACCATACCTATGTAGGCGAGGCCCGCCGAATTCTAGTCTCGCCGTGTACTGGCCTCAGTACTGACGCTCCTCTTTTTCCTTTGCCCTTTGTCGGCACCCCTTTTGTTTAAGCAGGTTTTGGGATCAACGTCGTTAGCAGGGTTACCCTTCCGGCTTGGCCTGGGCAGGGTTATGGATGCCATTGGTTATCCTTCAGGGCTCTTAGCCCCATTTGCATCTTGTCCGTAGTCGGACGCTCTGTCACTTTCAAGGTGATTTGGATCTTTGTATATTATATCTGTATTCTTGACTCATGGAGTCGTGTTGTATATATATCTGTTCTGTGGGTCCCATCGAGGACTGTTGTGTAATGTTATCACTTCGTTTTCCACCCGCACGAAAGTGCCTGGTGGGCACCTTTGAATCGTTTCTATGCGGGTTTGGCGGGAATCGCTGAAACTTGCATAGGGTCGATTCTGAGGGTGTTACAGAGTGGTATCAGAGCTCAGCAGTTGCGATACCCCACAAGTCCAGCCTGTAGGATAATCTAGCTAAAGGACGAAGTAGAGTGTCAAAACTATTTTTAAAAAATCGGTTGGATAGATCTGGTTAGGTCTGCTTTTACTCCTTACCCCTCTGCTATTCTCCTCTTACCTCTACGTGTTTTGAATCCGCTCTCGTCTCTTTCTTCGAGTCCAGGAATTCTCGTGGTTGGGATTTCGTCGTACCTTTAGGTTTTCGCTTCCTCCTTTGGTAACGGTGTTGCTACATATGGTCTTCATGCTATCCGAGGAATCCTTCGTCTGGTGAACTTCTCTTTGTTCCTTCTCGTGCCTTCCGGTGTTTTCCGACGACGACATCCTCTACGCCAGATCCGATGCAGAGTCTGCATCACTCCTTTGTTTCTGAACCTCGAGTGTCGAGATCTTCAGTCTGATTCCGAGAGTTGGTTGCATAAGCCGCCTATTCGTGTGCAGAGTAATGGTTTGGGTGCGCGATGGACTGATCACCATCCGACTACTCTTATCATTCGCTCTTGTACATCGAATCAGTGGATCCAGCAATTTTACTCCGTCCACGAAAGCTAGAGGTGGCTTTATTTGTAGATACCTCTACCTTCGACCTTATGTTCCCGGAGTGTTCTCTCGACGATCACGGATAACGACCTCTTGTTAGTGGTGTCGCGAGGGTCTACACGAAGCGAGAAGATGCAGATCACCGACCTTCTTTCCGGTACCATGAGGCGGATCTCGAGGGCGAGATCCATTGTTAGTGGTGTCGAATTGTGGCATCCCGCAAAACCACTACTAGAAAATAGCGTTGTTTTTGTGCATTGCATCATCATGACCGCATGCTCATGTCATCATGCCACATTGCATTTGAGCATCGTCATCATCTTGCATTTGCTTGCATAAAACTATTTACGGAAAAACCTAATTTTGTTTTCTAAACGCCCCGTCTGTGTTCAAACGCAAAACCCGGGTCTCCGGAATATTTTGTTTGTCTAACCACAGATTTCAAACGCCCCGTTTTAATTAAATAAATTGTTTAATTATTTTTAGGGGGCAGTCGAACGGGCCGATTCGACCCAGTCGACCACCCCCAGAATAAAACGGTCCACCTAAATCTATTCCCACCCAATCCTAGTCTACCCACCAATCCCCTACCTCCACCTCACCTTCCCTCCACCTCATCACACCCACCGCCACCTCATCAATCCACCAGCCCTCCCCACCTTCCCCAGGCCCACCTGGGCGCGACCCCACACTCCTCTCTCTCTCACCTATCCCCCACCTACCCCCTCTCCCTTCCAACCCGGCCCCACCGCGCCGGCCCACCACTCTCTCACCCCAACCGACCCACCCCACACCACACACACCCAGCCCCACCCCGGCCACCTGCCTCCCCACTCCCTGCCAGCCCGGACCCACCCCTGGACCCGCACAGCCCCCCCTCCCGCGTGGCCCCACCCTGCACCCGATCCCATCCACCCCATCGATTCCCACCCACCTGCCCGCGGTCCCACCCCACCGACGCGCCCGCCCCGCCTCTCCTCTGTCCTCTTCCTCCCCTTCGGCCACCGCTCTCCTCTCCTCCGCCCAGTTCGCCGCCTCCCCGACCCCAAGCTCCTCCGGCGCCGCCTCCTCGCCTCTCTGCTTCCGCGCTCGCCACGCCCGTCTTCCTCTCCGGCGCCGGCCACCGCCAGCCCGCGGCCGCCTCGCCCACCCTCTCTCCCCGACGCTCCTCCCTCCCCGTGCCGGCCTCGCGCCCTCGCCTCCGTCGGCGCCCCCTCCTCCTCCTCGGCCCGAACCCGCCGCTCCTCCTCCCTCCGACTGTCTGCCTCCACCCCACCTCGCCTCCAACCATCCTCGCCGCCGCCGCCCCTCTCGTTGGCCGTCGCCCTCGCCTCGCCGGCCCCAAGCTCCGCCGCCCACCTCTTCCTCCCCGGCGTGCTCCCCGCGACCCCCTTCCGCCTCTGCTCCCCCGGTCGCCGTCGGCCACCGCGTCCCCGTCGCCCCGCCTCTGCCCGCCTCCCCGCCATCTCCAGCGCCCCGCCGGCCTCGGCCGCCTCTGCACCGCCGCCTCCCGCTGGTGCGCCTCGCCGAGCCCTTGTCGCACGGTCCTCCTTCGCGTCGGCCCGCCAGCGCCCGTCCCCGCTCGGACCTGCCTCGCCCTGTCGTGGCCGTCTGCTCCGCCAGCGGCTCCTGCTTCGCCAGGCCCTCCATGCCATCGAGCCTGTCCACCGGCCCCTGCTGCTTGCCTCGCTTATGCCTTGTTGCGCTGAGATGGCCTTCAGTGATGCGTTTGTGGCATCGTTTGTTTGCAAAGCGGGGATCCGCGTGTACCTGGTGATGTCCAACAAGTCCTGTTGTGGCGTTGATACGCCCCAAGATGCACCGACGCAATGCAGACCAACCTGAAGGATCGAAGAGGAGAAACCCGATGAATTACATCAGGTAACCAAGGCCAACACGAAACGCCAAACCTCCATCACGGAAACCTCAAGTTTCACTTTTGGAGAACCGAGACCGATCCCTCATCGAATCCCGAAGCCCGAACCCCGTGGACCGACATGATCTTCTTCACGGATACGACAAGTACTCCCTCGAGGACGCCGAGTACTTCACCCCGGACACCGAGACCCTGGACGACAAGTTCTCCTTCCCGGAAGCATTGACGCTCATGCGACAAGATCTACTTCCCGATCCGAAGACCCTAAATCCTGGAGTCCGAGAACGATCCCGTCGAACCCGGAACCCTGAGACCGACCCCGAACCCCTCGAACACCAAGATCTGCCGAACCCTAATGTGTGACCCCTTTTCCGAGCCCCTATTTTATAAATTGCCAACTATATAACTTGTTGCATATTAATTGAGCATGCTCGCATACATCTCATGTGGTTTGGGGGCATTATGCCGATTCACCGCATAATTAAATATGGGGCCCATATGCGGGCAAATCTAGTCTTATATTGGCCTCATTTAAACTTGTGTAGCGAACCGGTAACTTATCTTGCCTGTTAAGACAACATTTAAATTGCGGGGTATCTAAACAACATAGACCACCTAATTAATTGTCGGGACCCCGGTTCCGCTTAATATGACCTAATTGCATTGCATCTTTGCCATGTCAAGCATCATACATGCATCATGCCCGATCTTTTGCCGTAGCATTAAATAGTGCATCCGGTGTTTCTTCTAGTGTTTTGCTTCTTCGCGGATAAGGCCGTTGAGTTGATGTGAGCTTCACCCCGATCCTCGGTTGGATCTTCGGCAATGTTTTCAGGCGAGCATCTCCCCCTTTCTACCTAACTTGCTTTTATAGTATTTATTCCCTCCTGTTGATCTATTGCTATCTGTGTTGCGTTGCTCTAGTTTTCGTACCCGTGATATCCTTGCAGCCTTATATTGCCTTGGACACCTCCTATTACCTGTTGTTTGGTAGATAGTTGGACCTGCGCGTCGTAGTCGCTTGCTCAAGTGCGGTTGCGAGTCGTCAAGTACCACAGTTGTTGGAGCATTGCCGCATGTTTAATGTTGGAGATGGCCATGGCTTTATTTATCGTTCACTTTAATTACTGTTTAACAACTAAAATTGAAGTAGGTAAGCAGAGGCACAGGTGGGCAATAGATGTTATTTGGTTGTTAACCGTCCACTTGTGTCCCGTAGGACCCCGAGTACTTGATACCTGTTCCTTGAATATTCGCGCTATCCACATACGGGGAATTATGGGACCCCCCTGAGCCAGAGCTTGATTCATTCTTATTTCTTGGGGCCACAAACTAGTTTGAGGTTTTATTTACTATCCTGTACTTATGCCATGCCTTACTGCTTTATTATGATTGTGCGATGGATAGCACCTGTACTGTTTAGGATCGGGACACGTTTTCGCGGTGTCGACAAGCCCAGTTTTGGGTTCCCAGTCGTTCACAGCCGTCCACCCAAACCTCGGGTCCGTCTTGGAGTCAGCTAACTTCGTTGCGGGTGTACTCCAAGGGGTGGCCCCCTGAAATATTTCTGAATCCTGTGATTGCTTTGTCGTGAAGGCCTCGTTGGGTTTTGATTTGGTTTTTCCGAGGTTGATCGAGCGTGTGTTGCTATTTGTGCACCCCTGCAGGGTAAAACTTTCTGAAAGCCGTGTCTGCGGTTATGGACGACTTGGAGCATAGTATCTCGATCATAGACAACTATAACTAAAGTAGTGCTATAAATTTGACTTTATAATGACTAGTAATCAGCATCACGATAATGGAATGGCTAAATAAAACTGCCCACAATTGCTTGTTTGGGTTGTCGCGTGCGACCATTGTATCTGACTAGTAAGTATTGCAACTACAACGGAATGGCTAAATAAAAGTACCAACAACTGCTGGGTTTTGGGATATCTCATGCTAATTGTATCTGACTAGTAAGTGTTGCAACTACAACGGAATGGATAACTAAAAGTGCCCACTGCTTATTTTATCAGGATGACTATCTATACTTGACTAGTAAATGCTGCAACGATAACTGAATAAATAAAACTGCCAACTGTGTGAGTTCCTCGGTGGACTTCCTCGATTGATCTCGAGGGGGAAATACCAGGATGGGATTGTTTGGTGTAAGATTCAGGTTGGATCCGGATAGGTCTTTCTTATCCCTCTCTGATAGCCGACGGTTATATCGAGTCTCTATAGGTTGTTTAGTGCATGCTGCGCTGCCGCTCAGTCCACCATACCTATGTAGGCGAGGCCCGCCGAATTCTAGTCTCGCCGTGTACTGGCCTCAGTACCGACGCTCCTCTTTTTCCTTTGCCCTTTGTCGGCACCCCTTTTGTTTAAGCAGGTTTTGGGATCGACGTTGTTAGTAGGGTTACCCTTCCGGCTTGGCTGGGCAGGGTTATGGACGCCATTGGTTATCCTTCAGGGCTCTTAGCCCCATTTGCATCTTGTCCGTAGTCGGACGCTCTATCACTTTCAAGGTGATTTGGATCTTTGTATATTATATCTGTATTCTTGACTCATGGAGTCGTGTTGTATATATATCTGTTCGGTGGGTCCCATTGAGGACTGTTGTGTAATGTTATCACTTCGTTTTCCACCCGCACGAAAGTGCCTGGTGGGCACCTTTGAATCGTTTCTATGCGGGTTTGGCGGGAATCGCTGAAACTTACATAGGGTCGATTTTGAGGGTGTTACAGCCGGCCGAGTGAAGGAGATGCCGGCCCACCCGGGGGAGGCGAGATGGTGTCACGAGCTCCCGCGGTGGGCCGGATCACTCCATTGCCGGCCCACCCGGGGTAAGTGGCGATGCGGTTCTGCGGTATGCGGTCGATGCGGGATCATCAAGAGCGTCGCTCGGCGGGAACAGACGGAGGGAGTACCTGGAGAGGTTTGGCGGGAGAGGTGGCGATGCTGGCTGGACGCTCAGATGGGCCGGATGGGGCAATCCGGCCTAGCCGGGCTTTAGAGTGATTCGGTCAGGGTTATGGTGAATCGGGCCTGTGAGGTCTAATTCGGCCTGGGAGGGATCTGTCCAGGCCGACATTTAATTAATTCGGCCCTTGTATCCTTTTTCTCCTTTTCCTTTAATTTCTCTCTCTATATATTATAACTTGTTACATTTATTCTTCGTATTTCCATATTCTTTTATAGAAAGTTTTATCTAGAGATCACTTAATTCATTAACTCTGGGGTATCTGGGGGTACACCCCCGACATTTCCCAACGCTCACGGAGGAATTCGACAAGCGCGCTTTCCTATGCGGGGCTGAGATCGTTGGTGATCAGCGCCGTCTTGGAGGCGTCCGTCGGGTGGACCTGCACCTTTTTCGTGTTGACTGTTGAGTCGAACGACATGTCGGGTGCGTTTTGCCTTGAGACTGGGGGTTCCCAGTTGTCTGTCACCTCTCGGAGCCTTATGAGCTCCTCCTGCATGCCGAATGACTAGGAGATTCTGTTGAAGTCCCTAACGCAGTGATCCGATCGGGTGAAGCTCCCGTGGACCGTCATGACGCCCCTAGGTCCTGGCATCTTGAGTAGCAGGTATGCATAGTGCGGTACTGCCAGGAACCGTGCGAATGCCACGCGCCCGAGGATGGCATGGTATTGTGATGGCCAATACACCACTTCGAACTCGAGTCGCTCGCAACGAAAGTTATCGGGCTTGCCGAAGATGACGTCGAGCCGTATCTTTCCCAAGGGGAATATGCCCTTTCCTGGGACGATGCCGTGGAACGTTGTGTCTGATTGTTCCAGGATGTACAGCGGGATCCGCATTGCTGCTAAGGTGCTAGCGAACATCAGATTGATGCCGCTTCCACCGTCCATGAAGACGCGGCTCATCTCGAACCCTCCGATGTGCGCCTCGAGCACCAGGGCAGCATGACCTGGGCGAGGGATCTGGCGGGGGTGATCCGAATGGCTGAACGTGATGCAGGACTCCGAACCGCTGAGGTACTCAGGGATGAAGGGTGGAGCGGTCACATCCAAACTAACTTGGCGGGTGATTTTCTTTTGCACCATGTTTGTTGGGCGCCCCTTTTGGATCATCAATGACCCTTTCGACGCGGGGTACCCGTTTCCGCCGCTGTTCTGCGCGGGTGCGATTGGGTGATTTGAAGGTCCCACGGGTGGTGGTGGAGGAGCTCCGTGGGCAATGTCACCTGGTGCGGGTGCGTGCCCGTACCCAGGATTCGGGGCCTGCTGTCTTATCTGGGACATGCTCTCGCTGAGTTTCTGGAACTCGTGACAGTCTTTGAGCATGTGGTTGGCCTTCTTTTTGCCATCCTGCTTGTCAATGTAGAAGTGGATGGTGTAGGGGCCCGACAATTTGTCGTATGCCGAGGGCTCATCGTCGCGGCCGCGGCGTTGCCACGTTTGCGTTGAGCGTCCTCCATCGCGGAAGTTGTTTCCACGGTAACCGCCACTGCCGCGGTTGCTTTCGTTGCGGCGGTCGGCGTAGCCAGCCGCGACCATGTCGGGTCTGTCGCGATCGTCATAGACGCGCGATCTTCGCTTGCTACGGCGCTCGCGTCGATGGCCGTAGTAATCTCCCTCCTCCGAATGTGCTCGGTGGATGGAGTCCTCGCCATCTGCCCACCTGTTGGCGATGTCCCTGAGGTGGTCAAGTGTCTTGGGCTTGACGCGCCCAAGTTCTTCCTTGAAGTCCTGGCGTTTGACGCCATCCTTGAAGGCGTCGATTGTTCTCTCCTCAGAGATGTGTGCCACGGAGTTCTTGATGTTGGACCAGCGTAGTATATACGAGCGAATGGATTCGCCCGTTTGTTGGGTGCAGGCTCACAGCTCTTCGATCGAGGCTGGCCTCTTGATGGTTCCCTTGAAGTTTCGGATGAAACTGTATGCCAGTTCCTTCCAACTTCGGATGGATCCCGAGGATAGGCTGCTGAGCCAGATCCGGGGTGCGTCTGTCAGCTGCAGCTGAAGGCATTGTAGGGCGGTATTTTTGTTGTCGTCGTGCAGCTTGACGGATGACAGGTGGTCGCTGAGCCACGCCTTAGGGTCCTGCGTGCCGTCAAACTTCGGAGTGTCCGAAGGAAGCTTGAAGTTCCTCGGCATCCGCGTCCGCCGAAAAGATCTGCTGAAGCATCGGGCCCCGCAGAGTTCTCCTTCATCGTCATCCTCTTCGGATTCGGATGAGCACACGCGATTGGCGCGTGCCTTGTCGATCTTGCGTTGAGTGAGTTCGCTTCGGGAGTCGTAGTCACAGCTGTGATGTCGTGAGCTCTTGTGCCGTCGAGGTAGGTCGTCTTCCTCCTCGTCGGATGAGGGTGTGGGGCTGCGGTTGAATCTGACCGCAACCTTCTTTTTCGGCTCCGCGGGAGCTTCTCCGTGGAGCGCAGCTCCAAAAAGTCCGAGTCTAGCTAGTGCAGAGTTGTGCATGGCCCTTTTCAGGTCCCCCACCGGAGGTGAATGGTACGCGAGGTATGTGGTGGCTGCCATGATCACACCTTGCGGTGTCTTCGGGATGACGTTACCGTTGGTGTCCATATCCATGAAGGACGTGTTGAGGGTTCGGGTCACCTCGCGACGTGCAGTGGGGTCCATGTTCTCTACGCGAGAACAATGCTTGTTGGCGTTGTTGCCGTGCGAGCTGGAGCCAACAACGGCGGAGAGCGCAGCTCGCCGCGCGCTAGACTCCGAAGCCGCTTGCTTGCATTTGTCGAGCATTTCTTGCATCTTCACCTGCTTTTTGTGCTCTTTGATGAGGAGCAGGTGGTATGCCATCAGTAGGTCCCGTGAGGCGCCCACAGGCAGGATCTTGTTTCCCGCCACGACTTCGCGTGCTTGGTTCCATCCTTCCTCGCTGAGGTGGATTACCCGATTGGCCTTAGGGTCGTCCTCGTTGGGCGGGGGAGGGGGGGTTGGTTTCTCCTGTTTTCGCCGTTTCTACCCTGCGGGTTGGGTGGCGGTACGTGAGCACCCGAACCTGGTGGTTGTTGCTCCACGTCGCTTTGGATGACCACGGCGCATTGGTAGCATACGTAGGTCGGATCGCTGATGCCGCGACTTTCGGATCCGGAACCGTAGGTTCCTTCATCCGATGGAGGATCGCACAAATTTGAGTTGCAGCTGCTGCTGTCGTATGACCTATCTGTCGATGTTGACGTGCGTAGCACGGGATGCGAAGCCCACGAGGCGGGCCTGATCGATGGCAGTGGCACCCGCTCTAGGAGACGGAGAGTGCCGATCTGTCCCACCTGGAAGCAGAAGCTCCCGAACAGGATCTCGAGCCCGTCGCCAACGGGCTCGAAGTCCTTCAGGGTGGCTGGCGAGTGGGCGGTGAAGTCGAAAGCGCCGAAGAGGAAATGACTCTCCGTCGCCGAGGAATTGTAGATCGCTTTGGTTGGGACCGTCACGATCGCACAATCAGCGCCCCCGATTCCCACAGACGGCGCCAATTGACGAGGTTTAATCTTGTCAATGCCCATTGTTATGAGCTTGGGTTTTGGAGAAAATGGGGGTGCTGGAGATCACGGAACGGTTAACAGACAAGCAACCAGGGGACACGAGATTTACCCAGGTTCAGGCCCCCGGAGGGAAAACCCTACTCCTACTTGTCTGCTCTTGATTACGGCGGAATCGAAAGTTACAGGGGTGCGCAGATGCAATCTGGCGTGGAGGTGTGTATGCGGTGGTATGAGAGGTGCCCTCCTTGTCG
Organism: Avena sativa; assembly: GCA_916181665.1. Classification (NCBI taxonomy): domain Eukaryota; kingdom Viridiplantae; phylum Streptophyta; class Magnoliopsida; order Poales; family Poaceae; genus Avena; species Avena sativa. The sequence goes on along the minus strand of OV702280.1, from coordinate 342,436,219 downwards.
TGCCCTCCTAGCCTTTATATAGAGGTAGGCAGGTCCCGGGCACAGATCGAGTCGGTTACAGGTTTAGGGTTTGCCCCTTTGAATATTCTATCTATTCTAGTCTTGCTCTCCAAGGATCCGAAGACATCATGGGCTTGGGTCACCCAAAAATCTTCATGGGCCGCGTATATTCTCGTGGGCTTTCCTTGGGCTGGACCAAGTATGCTGATGTCGTGTACCCGTAGGGTATAACCATGTCACTTCTTTTTAGTGTCAGGCGAAAAAACTGACCTGAACAAACACTATAAAACTAGCATATCCTTAAAAGAATTACGGGGCTCTAGAAAACAATCGCCCTGACCTATAGGTCACGGTTTTCGTGACCGAACCGAGTGTGGCATGTATACCCACGGTTGAGTTGGCAGGAGTGAAGTTTCAGGTAGTTTGTTCTTCCACCGCTGGACCGCCGCCAAATTCCGGCAAACCTCGACTAATTTCAGTGGGACATAGATACCAACCTACTGAGAGAGGCCGATACTTGCTAGAATCGGCCTGTGTTCGCCAGAATCGGATGTAGCGCGTAAAAAAACACTGTCGGTGCTCGTCAGAGATGGGGCTGCACGCCCCCGGAGGAGCGGCGCAAGAGCCAAGGAGGGGCTTCTCGGCGGCGCATGACCCTGGTGCACGAGGGGAGGGGGCAGCAACAGGGCGGCGTGGGCAGGAAAAGAAGATGGAAAAAAATGGTGGGCCCTGCTCTGTACGGGTTGGGATTCACAGTGTCTGTTCTTTTCGACTACATCTTAGACCGTAAAACGCGTTTTTAGTGACTTGTATAACCATTCTAAGGGCCTTTTTTTTTTCTAGAGTTGCTCTAAGTGCTTGCCCTGTGGCCTTCAAAACATGTCTTTGCTACGTAGCTATGTCACAATATAATTGGTCAATTGATGTGTCTTTATTGTCCCTTCAACCTCATAGTCTCATTTTTTTTCTTTTCGAAATTCCACCGATCTATTACTAATCATCAATAGTAGTACAAAGAATCCCTAAAGTAATTAAAATTACATATAAATTTAGACAAGTCTTGAATGACTTATTTTCGAACGTAAGAGAATGGTATTTCTATTCGGGCATACCTTCATTTCAAAATTTCTATACCTTTGGTATCTTAATTCTATTTGGACCACCGTGTCCATCATGCCACGTCCTAGTGACATCATCGTACGCATGTAATATACAACACGGACTACACAACGTTTGCTATTTTTTTTTACTAAATCAACAATACTTATTAGTATATATTGGAGTGAGTACTAATTCTGATTCAAACGTGTAGGTAGACATCATTGAGTCATAGCGAGACGGCTCTATCTCTTTTCACAAGTACAGCTGTAAGTATAGTTGCGGGGCATCAAATGATCAGCATTACTGAGCTACACGGAAAGTCTATGCATGTTGTGTCTTTCACGTTTGCTCGTATGTGCGGTCGCTTTCCTTTGGAGCTGGCCAGCCCGATGGAGCTAGGCAAAATCTTGGCCCACATACGTTCGGACTACGAACTACTATCACCGTATTTGTAATCGAGTCAGTAGCTGATACATCATCGATCGGCATTGTTTTAGACTTTTTAATTTTAGAGCATCAACATCTGTCCCATAGGCAGTAGCGTCGGATGAGCCGTATAAGGACGCGAGGGCGTGTTTGCTTGCCTACGGAGGCTATTCTTGCATCCAACGGAAAGAAAAATAGTTGATTGGTAGCCTAGCTAACGGGAAGAAAAATGGTTGATTGGTAGCCTAGCTCATCTCGAATTCGTGCCCCCCAGCCTTTTAAGCACAGTTTTGCTTGCACCTGAGAGAACACCGAAATCGCTTGTTTCAATGAGGACAAGCCCCGCTCATGCAAGGGGAATCGGCTCTCTGCGCGTGCAAGCTTCGTGATGGCGCGAGATTTCGCTTTCCCCAAAAAATGACCGAGACAAATTTTGTCACCTCCCGTCAATTCATAGCCTATTTATCACCGCTCGGCTCACCGGCAAGTGTCGCTCCACCATCTCCCCCATTTAGAGCTCTCTGTCCCACCAAAATCTTCACCGACGAGCAGGTAAGCGGAGGCATCGTCGTCGGTGGCTGTAGGACGACAACGGTAGGCGGTCTACTCCGAGATCTTCACGTGTACGTGCTAAGCTCCTCCAATACCAGTGAGTTTCTTCAAACCCTAGAGGCGGTAGCTTTGATCCTGTAGCACCTGGTAAATCTGACTGTAGATTGCGGTTGATCTAATGGAGTATGCCTAGTTTATTGCATGATGTAGTGATAGATTGTTGTATTTATGGTTGTACCATGTTTAAGTTGCTTGCAATTTGTTGTTGCTATTGTGTTCATGTGTAGGTTGTTTTGTTTAGCTCTTGATTTGTTAGACAGTAATGATGTCGATAATGATTGCAAATGTAGTAGATTTAAATATAGCTAATGTTGTAGGTTCTTGTGCTAGTGAAATGTTAAGAAATTTCTTAGTTCTAAAGTTGACAAATATAGGACATGACACAAGATGATTTCAACCAGTCCCTCCTCGAATCTAAGGAGACGTTTGTTCTTGAGACCCAGCCCATGCCCTACCCTTTGCTGCTCACCTGTCCACATAGTCTAGAGATCACACCTGCGTCTTCTGTGACTTCATACACAATAGAGCAGATTGCAGATCAAGCTACCACGATCTTGGCCAAGAAGAAGGGCATCAAGGCTGGAAAATCCCACACATCACAGGCCAGGAAAAGGTGATGAAGTTCACCATGAAGTGGGAACCATTCATTTCCATGTTCGTGTTGAACAATATGTGTGAGATCATCAAGAGTTGCGTGAGGACAGAGAAAGGCTTCAGGGAGGTGCACCTGAAAACTGTTTCCAGGAAGGTGTTTGAGTTTTATGCCATTGAGGTCTCTTCACAGCAGGTGTACATCCACCTGCGTAAGTGGAGGACCAGGTGGATTCATGTGTCCTAGCTAAGAGACCTTGGCCGAGCTGGCTGGGATGAGGAGAGTTGCACCATCATCTCGGAGAAGGAGCACTACGGGGGTCATATCTTGGTACTAACTTGTTATGAATTTGTGTACTAACCTCCATTTTGTTCCAACTAGCTAACCTCCATTTGTGTACTAACATGTTCTGAATTTGTGTACTAAGCTCCATTAATTTTGTTCCAACTAGCTAACCTCCTGTCCATGTTCGTGTTGAACAAGACATGAGATCATCAAGAGCGGTGTGAGGACAGAGAAGGGCTTCAAGGAGGTGCACCTCAACACTGTTGCCAGGAAGGTGATTGAGTTTTATGGCATTGAGGTGTCTTCACAGCAGGTGTATAGCCACCTGCTGTAGTGAAGTACTAGGCGGATTTATGTGTCCAAGCTAAGAGACCTTAGCGAAGCTCGCCAGGATGAGAGTCTTGGAGCAGAACCACTACAAGGGCCATGTCTTGGTACTAACCTGTACTGAATTTGTGTATTAACCTCCATTTTGTTCCAACTAGTTAACCTCCCTGCAACTCCCTATATCAGGGTCACCCCAAGGATGTTGAGCACCTGAACAAGCCAATTGCCAACTATGTGCAGATGTAGACCATTTTCTTCTTTGGCCTTGCCACTGGTAGGTTTGCCATGGGTTCCAACGAGCCTCTTTGCACAATACGTACAAACTCACGATTCCGAGACAATGGTCCTTGATGATGAGAACAATCATACTACAGGTGTTGGCGGCGGTGGTGCCAGCAATGCTACACCCGCTGCTGGCGGCAATACTACTGCCTTTGGCGATGAGGACAAAAGTTCTAAGAAGAGGATGAGGTCATTGCTGGGTGAGGAGGACGTCGTCGCCATCACCTACATGACCGAGGCGGTGAAAGCGGTAGAGACCGCCATCACCACTGCTTTCCCTCCACATGTGCACCTAGCTCTGTACGACGATGTCATCAGTGCCATCGGCTTCATCCCTGATGCTCTGATGGTGGCGCTCACGCACCTCTTCGACAACAGGGCCCAGGGCAACGACTTTATTCATATGGTGGAGAACCACATGCACCTCTAGCTCAGGACCTTCCTGACCAAGCGCTACTACGTGTAGTGCTCACTCCCTAGTCATGGATATGGTGGTAGTGCATGCATGATGAAGATGAACTTGTTGGTTGTATATTTTGTAGTAGCTATAACATGAAAAAAAAACTTATTCCAAGGCATGTTTATTGCGAGGTGCTAAACAACTTGATCCACCATAGGTTGTTGCTCGACAGGTTGCAGCTCCACAACTTGGAAATTGATAGGTTGCAGCTCCGAGTGGCGAAATTATGATCAAAGACTTCATTATCATTGGGCTGGTCATGTGGATTATGTACACCATGTTGTTCTAAAACATTTGATCGCATGTAAGACCTAAAACCCTGAACTATTTTTTGGTAAGCTCACTACATATGGTGCGAGGTAACCATATTGGGCCGTATGCGGGCTGCCAAATGTGGAGATTTGCATTAGCCGAGCCCATTCTTGCCAACCAAGCAAAGTGGGCATAAGTGATACCCTCATGCAGCAACCACTCCGTGAGAGACCGAACAAAACGTCCATACAGGCCCATGCCTAATCTCCTCCCATACAACTTCCGCTGGGCCAAGCAGCAAAAATGGGAAATATTGGTCTGGGCAAGCAAACACACCCAAGATGTTTGTTCTGCCTATGGGGGAGGATGCCCTCCATCCACACCCCCGATACCAAGGGAGTTTTTGGTTACCTGCAACCCTTTTGCGTCTCCTTGGGGGCAAGATCAGGGGAGCATGACCACAGAGAGATGAGTCCAGAACCATGTTGTCCACTTTGTGGTTGTCTTGGTTGCATCAGTAGCAGCATAGGAGGTTCGTTGATTGGTTGCATGCATCTAGTGCGGTGGCCCATCAACAACCACACTAACCCCAAGGCTAAACACACTTAGCTCACACCACCATAACTAGCGGCCATGGTGGGTAGCACGACGGAGGCGGCCGGGAAGTAGAACGCCAATGTAGAGAGGAGCCATCTGAGGGTGCGGTTGTTGGTGCATGACGTCCGGTGATGGACAGTGGCAACGCTTCAGTTCCTGGAGTGTACGACAACGTAGATGCCTCCATAGTTCTTGAGTTACAAATGAATTCCTCTACCTCCACCAAAAAAAAAACTTGCAATATAAAAGTTATGAGAAATAACGATATCAAGCTACTCATGAAAGGAAACTTTGAACGGTCGATTGCGTGCGACAAATCCGATAAAACCTGCTAAAAACTCCAACTTTGACCTTAATTCTAAGAAGATACAGTCCATAAAACTCAATGATGATGGTTGGAAGGGAACCCCATCGTCAATGGGCATCTTTTTCATATAAAATTAATTTGATTTGGAACCTATATGTGCTAATTGAATATGGTTGGGATGATCACATTTAAGAGACAAGAGGGACAAAACAATCACATTCACATTTGCATCGCTCGAGGCAGGCATGTGGACTTTTTGCGCTCTCTCGGGCCTGGCTCCACGGAAACTGCCAATTCGGCGGTTCCCGGCATGCCTGGCTGGGGAGTGCTTTGTGTGGCGTGTTGGTTACAACGCGAAAGGAGGCCGGACAACCAATCGGCTTGTTTTTTTTGGCTCGCCGATGCTTGGCCTAGGGTGGGGTGGCCTGCCAAACGCGCCCCAAAAGATTTTTTTATCCAAGGAAGAGTAAGACTCGGTGTTGCACCGCACGGTGGCACACGCCCTCGCCTCCCACCTCGTCTGTGGGTGCCCGTGCTCGTCCTCTTTGGTGGCGAGGTCGATGTGTCAACACGGGGGCGGCTCATCGAGGGCTAGCCATTGCCACGCGTTGTCGAGCGAGGCCGAAGGCGAGGACGAGGGGCCCCTGCGTCTCGAGATGGAGGGACCGTGCGACTGTAGGGAGGTTCTCAAGTGAGCCATGGTATGTGAGGGATCTGTGGTAAGGGAGTGAGGGTCAAAGAGAGGAGGATGGAGAGGTTGGCGATGGACGGATCAAGTATGGAGGCATGATAGTACGTGGATGAGACGGAAGGAGAAAGAGAGACGAGATAGGTGGAGTGATTTGGGCTTTATTGACTGATGTGTGTGCCAGGCCAGTGTAGATGTTTCATCTGACGTCCCTGGTTGCCCCTCTGAGGGCTGGGTTTGCACTCAGGGCACCGAACACCCTATTGGATGTGGCATACTGCTCGTATTTTTTTCCTCTTGCCCCCAATACAGCCTAAGGGGTCTGGCTAGAGATATTTTTACATATGGAAAGAGAGAGGAGGTAAACAAACGCTGTTTTTTTTTCGAGATAACAAACGTTGGGTTGATATGAAACTAACCGAAGGGCTAAAAAGAAAACTGAAACCACACCAACCATACCAAATTTAATTTAAGAGAGAGGAGGTAAATATCGGAAATCCAATTCGGCTCACGGGTACATATTATTCCATTATTTAAAAACATATTTTAAAATGTCAAAAAGTTTATAAAAATACATATGCATCTATATTTGGACACTAAATGTTCGAACACAAGTTTGTGTGAAAAGAACATATTAGATATATCATGTAAAATTGACAAATTTTAGTGCTCCAATGTGTCTATTCACGTACATGTTTTTTTAATCTATTTTACACATGTCATATAAAATATTTATTATTTTTGGAAACTTGTGTACACGTATAGAATGTCCGGATGTATATGCCGAATTTTTGTAAGATTTCTATAATAATTTAAATTTTATTTATGTATTGTTTGAAATAAATTTATTTGCACCCTGAGAGTTGAAATACCAACTGTATGTGCCTGGAAGAGAGAGAGGAGGTAAACAGACCCTGGATTGATATGCAACTAACAGAGGACTAATGATCTGTTTGTTTGGGTTGTGGCTGGCTGGCTGTGGATGGTTGTGCAGCTGTGTAGGGAAAGCTACTTCTCTGAGTTTGACTGTTTGACAACTTGGCTGGCTGTCTGGCTGTGTGCTAAGAAATTGTTTGTAATGCCCTTGTAATCAATATAACACGTAAACTCCACTATTGAAATGCATAAACGCATATGTTTATATTACATACCATATGTTACATATTGGTTTGTCCAAATACATATCTAACCATTAAACAAATAAAGATAGTCGCATAATGAATATAAATACATCCACACCGATCAAACCGATCATCTTCTTCTAGCATTGTACAATGCCGTAGCGATGCGATCACGCGTTGAGTTTATGTCTACCGTGTGTAGTTCACTCGGAGCAGTATCATCGACTGATGTTACTGATTGCCTTTGGACCTTAGGAAGGTAGTTCTCATCTGCATCACACCGATCAAACTGCTTGTCGCGTAAGTTGGAGTCTCTAATAAAATTGTGAAGTGCTATGCAAGTAAGAATAATTCTTTTCTGAGTAACCAGACCGTAAGAAGGAATATACTTCAATATGCGTCACTTGTTTTTCAATATACTGAAGACACGCTCGATAGCATTCCGGAGTGATGAGTGTAGATAGTTGAAAATCTCTTCCCTGTTTGTTGGTCTCCCTTGTCGACGAAAATCTGGTATGTGGTATATATTCTGCTTGTAAGGAGCTAAGAACCCTTTTCTATTTGGATAACCAGAATCAACAAGGTAATATGTATCTGCACATGAACAAAAAAAATCAAACATCAACAACAATGCATTTGTAACTATGTGTGTACCATATAGACAAAGATATAGAATATTACCACCAGGAGGGGTCGGAAACTCTATTGGATACTTCTCAATGGAGCGTTGTAGAATGCGTGTATCATGCACCGAACCAGGCCATCCAGCAACAACAAAGGTGAATCCCAAATCGAAGTCACATATCGCTAGAATATTCTGTGATGTGTAACCATGCCTTCATGTATGGTTAACCACCTCTTCTACAGGTACTTCAACTAGAATATGTGAGCCATCTATGGCGCCAATGGCATCCTTGAAATAAGGCCAAAAGCGTGTATCTTGAAGTTCTGGATGCACATCCTTGAACTCTCGATCTACTGGCTTTATGTTATCCTTAACCAACTTGTACAAGCAATCCAAAACCATGTGAAACTTCGTATGAATTATTTTAGTTGAATGACAAAAATGGTTCTCAACTTGGCTAAATGACTGTGGTCCTCCAATCATCCATAGAAACATCGCTAGCCATTCAACAGATGACATGTCTCTAGTTGACTTTAACCCATAGCTAGAAACTAGAAGGTTGTGCAATGCATGAAACACATCAGGGTACATTCTAAACATTTTGTAGCATCTTTTCCTATTTTCAAGTTGTTCATTCATCCATTCATGCCCAGTTTGTTCCGGAACCCTCCTAGGTTCTTTATTCAAGTACTTCTGACTATAGAGATTACCATAGTATCCTAGCACGGCAAGGTCATGCGCCATTCCGAGCAATTGCCGTGTCTTTTCTAGTTCATAGTCACGATCATCACCACCACCATCCATCTACAAAATAATTAGAACATGTCAAAATCAGCAAATGCTTCACAAAATAATTACTAGACATGCAACAATCAGCAAATGCTTCACACAATAATGACTAGACATGCAACAGTCATAAAATGTTTCACACAATAATGACTAGAGATGCAACAATCATCAAACGTTTCACACAACAATTATAATGGTTGGCAAGTTTTACAATGATCACAAATAGTCTCGACAAAATAAATAGAGAAATAATAAAAAGTAGTCTCCAACGGATACAAGTTCTGCAATGACAACAAAGCAATTATATATCTACTTGTTCATCTCATCATGTGTCCTCTGGAGCCAATCGAGCCTGCCCGCAGTTGTTGCAAATGCTGCGAACACCTCTCTATGATCCTTGTTCATAGCTAGCTTGCCAGCAGTGTACATGATAGCAGTTCCTTCACTCACTCCACAATCTCGAACCATTCCTAGAAACTCCTTCATACTTGGGACCTGATCATCCTTGCTGCTAGAACTTCCTTTAGTGTGCCTTGATACAATTGTGTTCAGTGCATTGTTGTAAGCCGAGAAAAAATCCTTCTCCCCATGCTTGTGTTTTCCCGTTCCCATTTCATTCTCTACATGCTTGTGTTTCGCTATTGCATTGTTGTAAGCTGAGGTATCATCATCAAGCATTATTGGAGCCTCATTGCCATTTCCTTCTTCCTGACCTGCAATGGCAGCTGATTGTCCAGTGACATGTGCCTTCCTAAACATAACATCTTGTTGTTTCAAGTTGGGAGGTGTCCCATTCCTAAATTTTGCATGGTCAGGGCAAATCTGCAAATAAGAACATAATAGAGATATCAATCCGATGATCAAAATAACAAATACAAAGAAAAGGCAAGTATAGAAAATAGTAACTTATAGCTATGTGATTCTTCCACCAATCATCATCTGCATCCATAGTTTTGGTTATAGGATCCCAACCAAGCCCGGTCGCATTTTGCAGTTCCATCCACCCCGTGTAATCCTTTTAAAAGCATCCAATTTGTTCTTGAATTGTTTCTGCGTTAATTTTTCCCATGTTTTTTTGGCAAATTTGTCTCCAAGATTCTTGTACCCCTTTCTACTCAAGCAACCCCCATCCCTATTGTTGACGTTCACTTCCTCCATACAAATGTCACAGAAAACTCTAGTGTGGTATGGATCACAAACCATCTTCGGCATTTCAGCAAGACCAACACGTACCAATACTACAACAAGCAACATAATTTCAGCAAGACCAACACATTATTAGCAGCAAACATCATCAAATTGGTCATTCGGTTTTACTACTGACATCAAATTTTCAAACAGCACCACATGAACAAATACATGTGAAAGGATCGTATGGGCACCTAGAGGGGGGGTGAATAGGTGCTACTTCAAATTTTACTCTTTTTCAAATTAGGGTTTTACAAGAAAGGTAAATTCTCTAGAATATGCAACTATGGTGAATTTACCTATATGACAAACATGTTGGAGATATGCCCAAGAGGCAATAATAAAGTGGTTATTATCATATCTTCACACTTATGATAAATGTTTACATACCATGCTATAATTGTATTAACCGGAAACATTAATACTTGTGTGATTTGTAAACTAAAATAAGAGTCCCTAGTAAAGTCTCTTGTTAAACTAGCTTGTTGGTTAATATATGATCATGGTTTCCTGATCATGAACATAGAGATGTTATTAACAACAGGATCATATCATTAGGAGAATGATGTGATGGACATACTCCTATAGATAAGCGTAGCATAAAGATCAAGTCATTTCAATAGTTCAATTGCTATATGCTTTATGATACATAGTAACCTAATTCCTTCGACCATGAGATCATGCATATCACCTTTACCGGATGGATGCTTTGATGTCATCAAACACCACACCGTAACAGGGTGGCTATAAAGGTGGCATTGAGTGTTCGGAAAGTATTGGTTGAAACACATGGATCAAGAGTGGGATTTGTCCATCCATATGACGGATAGATATACTCTGGGCCCTCTAGGTGGAATGTCATCCAATTAGCTTGCAAGCATGTGACTGGCTCACAAGGGATCACATACCACGAGAATGAGAAAAGAGTACTTATCGGTAACGAGGTTGAACTAGGTATGCAGAGATACCGACGATCATAACCTCGGATAAGTAAACTATCGTGGGACAAAGGGAAATTGGTATCGTATGTAAGTGGTTCATTCGATCTCAAAGTAATCGTAGAAATATGTGGGAGCCATATGAATTTCCAGATTCCTCTATTGGTTATTGTTCGGAGAAGTGTCTCGATCATGTCCGCATAATTCACGAACCGTAGGGAGACACACTTAAGGATTCGACGTTGTTTGAGTAGTTATGGTATTATGAGAAAGAGACCGAATGTTGTTCGGAGTCTCGGATGGGATCCGGGATATCACGAGGTGATCCGGAATGGTCCGAAGAATAAGATTCATATTAGGAAAGTCCCGTTTCGGAGTTCGGAAATGTTTCCGGTGTTTTCATCGGGAATGTTCTAGAAGGTTCCGGAATGTCCGGCACTCCGGGGGGGAAGGGGTACATGAATGTGTCATTACATATTGGAATGATTGCATCATGTACTAAGTGTTCTCGCTGTTCCAAATAAAGGATTAAATTGAATCCTAAAACTGAAAAGTCAAATGGCCAGTTTGAAAGTCAAACGGCTAAAACAGGAAACTGAGGGAAACAAGCAAGAGGAGGTTGAAACCGACTTGGGGGAGGAGTCCCTCCTCTCCAAGCCGGCGCACCACCTAGGCCGAGTTGGGGAGGGACTCCCCTCCCTTCCCTTGGCCGCCGGCCCTCTCCACCCATAAAAGGAGGGGCAGGGCCTCCTCCTCTAGACACACAAGTTCCTATCCTCTAATCTAAATCCTAGCCCTAGACTCCGGTTTAGAGCCGCTTTGGTTTAGAGCTTCTAATTGCACTAGCCTTCGGATTAGAGCCTTCTAATTAGTGTGTCTAAACCCTAGACCACTAAAGCTCTCTCATACTCCACCATACTCGCTCCGGCTTAAGGTGAAGCCCTGCGGGATCTCCTACTTCCGGTACCACGCCGTTGTGCTGCCGGAATCGCGAGGAGAGTGCTACAACCTCCGCTGCCTGCTGGAACAAGGGAGAGGAAGGTCTTCGTCGAGTACCGAACGTGTGACCGACTGCGGGAGCGCTGCCGGAACGCAGCGCCGGAAGGATCGTCTACGCGATCTTGAGATCGGAAAGAGTACGACTACATCACCCACGAGAATCTGCTCTCGTTAACCGCTTTGGAATCTTCGAGGGTAAGTTATTCCATCGACTCGTTGCTACAATCTAGTAGATAGATCTTGGCTTGTTTGTTTGTATGCGATAGAAAATTTTGTTTTCCATGCTACGAACCCCTACAGTGGTATCAGAGCCGTGTCTATATGTAGATCTGTTGCACGAGTAGAACACAATGGTCATTGTGGGCGTTGATGCTTTTATTGTCGATTGCTTCTTGTGTACTTTGCATCTTGCGGTATGTTGGGATGAAGCGGCCCGGGCTAACCTTACATGACATCGTTCATGAGACTTGCTCCACGCTTGACATGCAACTTGTATTGCATAAGTGGCTTTGCGGGTGACTGTTTCTCCTAGCATAGTTAAGATCCAATTTACAACGGGTGATTGACAATACTAGTATCAATGTTGTGGTTCTTGTTCGTAAGTTAGAATGACACTTATTGAAAGCCCCAAACCACGTAAAACATGCAAAGAAAATTAGAGGCGTCTAACTTTGTTTTGCAGGGGTGTGCTGTGATGTGATATGGCCATGATTGTGATTATATATGATGCATGCAATGTTCCTTATTGTAAGTTGGCAACTGGCAGGAGCCATATGGTTGTCTTTAATTTTTGTTAAGACCCGCGTGTCTATTCAAAGTAGTTGTAATAGTTGAAGCCGGTGGACGACAACCATGGAGAGGCGTCATTGACCTTGATGCAATGCCGGTGATGATGGAGATCATGTTCGTGCTGGAAGATGGAGATCGGAAGCACAAAGAAGAAAGGCCATATCATATCACATATTATGAATTGCATGTGATGTTAATCCTTTATGCATCTTGTATTGCTTAGTAGACGACGGTAGCATTATAAGATGATCCCTCATGCACATGAATTTCAAGTCATAAAGTGTTCACCCTTAGTTAGCACCGTTGCTAAAGCTTGTTGTTTCGAAGCACCACGTGATGATCGAGTGTGTTAGATTCTGCAAGTGTATACAACGTGAGCAAGCCAGATTTGCTCATGCGGAAACCAAGGTTTGATCTTGACGAGCCTAGCATGTACAGACATGGTCTCGGAACACGGAATACCGAAAGGTAGAGCATGAGTCATATAGTAGATATGATGAACATGTTGATTGTTCGCCATTGAAGCTACATCAACTCTCGTGATGATCGGTTTTGATATGGTGGATTTGGTTCGTGTGATCACTAAAACAATGTGAGGGATATTGTTTTGAGTGGGAGTTCACCTAGATTAATTTAATTATTAATTAGAACTCAATTTATCATAAACTAAATCAAAGTGAATTTGCATAGTTGTTGTAGTCATTGGCATCCATTTACCACCTTGCGCTTAGTTATAATTGAGATGATAGAACTATAGAATTCTGGTTAGTTACTTTACGAACTGGTATCGTATTGTTTTGAAGTGTTAATCTAAAGTTTAAAAGTTCTATTGCAAACTTTCAGTAAGTTCCGGTTACTCCATGAAGTTTAATAATTAGTATTAAATCAAGAGTAACAATTCCAAGTGTTAGTATATAAGTATCATGTTTGTCTCCATGATTCTTGATATTCAAAGGATTCTCTTAATATCAAGGTTATCTAGGATCTGAAAGAGTTGTTTCAGAAACCATGATGTGTGGAAGATATTGTGATATCTGAAACGAAGTTTTGGTTACAACATGATAGAGTATAATATGGCAAAGTTCATGTTCTCATATTTTGATGAGAATTTGCAAAAGGTTGGAGACACTTGTTGTCCTAATCCTCCAAAAGGTTTTTGGATAGCAACATTATACTCATAATTCATCGTTATAAGCTAAAAGTAGCTTGATCATGGACGATTCCATGATAAGGGTGAATATTTGATGTAGGTAAAATGTTTACTACACCAAGAGATTACTAAAGAAAGGAATTTGAAAGAACACCAAACATTTGATGATGGTGATCTACTTCAAAGTGCAAGTCCAAAGACATTGGTATTTAACTATACACGCTTTGGACTATATGTCATATGTATGACTCCACTATTGATGTTGATAGATTCTTTCAAACAGAAAAGGAAATACTGAAAGAGAATCTCATAAATATATGGCAGAAAAGAAAAGACTAGAATTGTTCAGTTTAAGTATATAGATGATATACATGTTATGGCTATATTCTTTGCTTATTAAACAATGTGGTTATTAAGTATTTGATACTGAATTTGTTGGTGTGAATCGTCATACGAAACAACACAATTCATGAACTACAATGGCCTAAGTAACTAGCAAAAGAATATGTGATGATGTTCATTGAGAACAAATAAAGGGTTATTGTGTTGCTCGTTAAACATCAAAGCTTACCTTCAAGATTTGTTTCATCAGGTATTATGAGAACAAAAGGGTTGTTCAAATAATTGCCGTAATCCATAAAAGATGGATGATTCACAAATCTCGTTGGAGAAATCACATCCATAAAACTAGTGCTAAAAATGTCGAAAGACAAATTGATTGAAAGATTACTTAGGAAGTGACATCGCCGTTTAAATTATATTGGAAAGAAAACATGAAGAAACTCCATGTGGATGGAATTTTGGAGTCTTTTGATTTTTGATCAAATGACGCTTGTGAAACTTTCCTAGAGATAATTAAAACTTCGTTCATAGGCCGAAAGGGAACGAATGACTAGCTTATTGGAACTTGTACATATTGTTGTACGAAATCCATTATGTGTAGTCAAGAGCGATGGATTTCAACTTCATATGCTTTCTTCGAAAATTTGAGTGAATATATGAATATTTACTTAATAAGGATGAAGTGTGAAATATTTGAAAAGTTCAAAGAATTTCAAGATGAAGTGCAAAATCATTGTAACAAGAATATAAATAGTTTATGATAAGATCATAAAGGAAGATATTTGAGTTACAAGTTTAGCATAATACCTAAGATTTAAGGAATCGTTCCGTGGATTTGCATTTCCCGAAACACCATAAGAGTATGGAGTGTTCGAGATATGTAATTAAACCTTGTTTGACATGGTAAGATCGAAGGTGTAATTCATAAAACTGCCATTGTATTTTAAAGATTAAAAGCTTTAGAGATTACCGTTTTTCCACTGAAAAGAGCTTCATCATAATCCGTTGAAATGACACCATATAAAGTTATGGTTTGGGATAAAACCCAAGTTGTCCTTTCTTAAACATTGGCATGCTATGCATAAAAGGGATGTTTGCAACCAAAGTCGGATGAACCTGTCTTTGTATGTTATTTCGAATAACTGTTAAGTATTCCTCCATAAACACCGGAGACAAAAGTGTTTGTCGCTTAGAACGTCAAGTTTCTTTGAGAAGGAATTTTTCGTGAAAAGTTAAGTGGGAGGACAATAGAACTTTGATAAGGTTAAAAGAACCTTAGCTATATGTGCAAAGTTGCGCAGCGCCGAAAAGTGTTCCGGAGTTAGCAAACAATGCTCATGGCTCGCGTACTTCAAAAGTTGTGGTCACGGAGACCTAAGTTCCTATTGAAACAAGTAGGTCGGATGAACAATCAAATACCAAGATTTGAGAGTTAAATCATTATTTGACAATAATGATCCGACTACGTGCAAAGAAGCGATGATGAGCCCTGACTCCATTAAATGGCTTGAAGCCATAAAATCCGTGATAGTTCCATACACGAGAAATCAAGTTTTGAACTTGAAGGACCCTCGAGAAAGGTGTAAGACCTTACAGCTGTGTCTGGATCTATAAAGAAATAGACATGGATGTTTTACATCTATGAAATAGTCGACATGTTGGCAAAGAGTTCACAACAATGTCCAAAGGTTGACTATGACAAGATTTGATCTTTCATAGTGATATTTAGTCTAGACGGATTAATGTAGCAACCACTACATATAATTTTGTTATATGGTAGTTGAATAAACAAAACAAGTTCTTCTAATAGAATCGTTACCTAGGACATGTGCATAACACGGTCCATAGGGTTTTGTTAATTCAAAGGATGCTAAAAGCATATGCAAACTTCAATGGTTAAAGTGAGCATCGCGGAGTTGGAATCTTCACTATGATGAAACTGTTAAAGGAGTTTAAAAGTTCATTAGAGACGATGAAGATGCTTGCATTTGCAAGAAATTAAGTGGGAGCGCTAAGACATGTTTCTAATACATTATGTGGAAGACATATTGTTGATTGGAAATAATGTATCTTTTATTAACACATATTAAGAATTTCATCCCGATGAAAGACTTAGGCAAAACCCAAATATTTGGCATCAATAGACGCTAATATGGTTGTGCCAGAAGTACATAGACGAGATATTGAATGAGTTCAATATAGAAACTACAAGAAAGGTTCTTGTCGTACAGAAAGGATTGAATGAGTTCAATATTAATGATATATTCAAGTGTATTGACATTTGGTAAAGTGAAACAAATAATCAAGTATAGATTGATACTTGATGTATGAAATCACAAAGAGTATTTATATCAATCATACTGTGATATGTACAAATCCAGATATGTCCTATGCTCTAAATGTTGTGAGCATATACCAGAATGATTCGTAAGATGATCATTGGACAATAGTAAGGATATTCTTATGATCTTTTGGAAGAACTAAGAGTATATTATTTGTAGAAGTGACAAATAGATGGTTAGTTCATTGTAAAAGTACTACATTGATACTAGTTTTGTCACAAAGTACAAATTAAGTTTATCTCAATCTAAACTAAGGGTGGCACAATATAATGGAAAATAAGTTCCATAATGGATTTGGATGAGTTCCAAAGTTAAGACATTGTGACAGATACTACAACAAAAGGCTAAGTATATGACTGCTACTATAGCAACAAAAGAGGGCATTTGTGTCAAGTAGTTTGTTATCAAACTAGGTGTAGTTCACAGAGGGATAATACTATGAAGATATATTGTGCGACAATATTATCAACATGTTTTAACCCCGAAGAACTAAAGGTCACACCGAAAGACCAAATTTATACAAAGCCATCTCATTAGAGAATGAGTGATGCGTAGAGACGCAAAGACATGCAATTACACACGGACCTGGAAGTGTCAGATCCGGAGATCAGTTGACCACTAGCAATAGTGTACATACAACACCGGAAAGCCATAGGTGTTGAATACACAAAGGTTTGAAACTAGATTATTGACTCTAGTGCAAGTGGGAGACTGTTGGAGAGATGCCCAAGAGGCAATAATAAAGTGGTTATTATCATATCTTCACACTTATGATAAATGTTTACATACCATGCTATAATTGTATTAACCGGAAACATTAATACTTGTGTGATTTGTAAACTAAAATAAGAGTCCCTAGTAAAGCCTCTTGTTAAACTAGCTTGTTGGTTAATATATGATCATGGTTTCCTGATCATGAACATAGAGATGTTATTAACAATAGGATCATATCATTAGGAGAATGATGTGATGGACATACTCCTATAGATAAGCGTAGCATAAAGATCAAGTCATTTCAATAGTTCAATTGCTATATGCTTTCTGATACATAGTAACCTAATTCCTTCGACCAAGAGATCATGCATATCACCTTTACCGGATGGATGCTTTGATGTCATCAAACACCACACCGTAACAGGGTGGCTATAAAGGTGGCATTGAGTGTTCGGAAAGTATTGGTTGAAACACATGGATCAAGAGTGGGATTTGTCCATCCATATGACGGATAGATATACTCTGGGCCCTCTCGGTGGAATGTCATCCAATTAGCTTGCAAGCATGTGACTGGCTCACAAGGGATCACATACCACGGGAACGAGAAAAGAGTACTTATCGGTAACGAGGTTGAACTAGGTATGCAGAGATACCGACGATCATAACCTCGGATAAGTAAACTATCGTGGGACAAAGGGAATTTGGTATCGTATGTAAGTGGTTCATTCGATCTCAAAGTAATCGTAGAAATATGTGGGAGCCATATGAATTTCCAGATTCCTCTATTGGTTATTGTTCGGAGAAGTGTCTCGATCATGTCCGCATAATTCACGAACCGTAGGGAGACACACTTAAGGATTCGACGTTGTTTGAGTAGTTATGGTATTATGAGAAAGAGACCGAATGTTGTTCGGAGTCTCGGATGGTATCCGGGATATCACGAGGTGATCCAGAATGGTCCGGAGAATAAGATTCATATTAGGAAAGTCCCGTTTCGGAGTTCGGAAATGTTTCCGGTGTTTTCATCGGGAATGTTCTAGAAGGTTCCGGAATGTCCGACACTCCGGGGGGGAAGGGGTACATGAATGTGTCATTACATATTGGAATGATTGCATCATGTACTAAGTGTTCTCGCTGTTCCAAATAAAGGATTAAATTGAATCCTAAAACTGAAAAGTCAAATGGCCAGTTTGAAAGTCAAACGGCTAAAACAGGAAACTGAGGGAAACAAGCAAGAGGAGGTTGAAACCGACTTGGGGGAGGAGTCCCTCCTCTCCAAGCCGGCGCACCACCTAGGCCGAGTTGGGGAGGGACTCCCCTCCCTCCCCTTGGCCGCCGGCCCTCTCCACCCATAAAAGGAGGGGCAGGGCCTCCTCCTCTAGACACACAAGTTCCTATCCTCTAATCTAAATCCTAGCCCTAGACTCCGGTTTAGAGCCGCTTTGGTTTAGAGCTTCTAATTGCACTAGCCTTCGGATTAGAGCCTTCTAATTGGTGTGTATAAACCCTAGACCACTAAAGCTCTCTCATACTCCACCATACTCGCTCCGGCTTAAGGTGAAGCCCTGCGGGATCTCCCCTCTACTTCCGGTACCACGCCGTTGTGCTGCTGGAATCGCGAGGAGAGTGCTACAACCTCCTCTGCCTGCTGGAACAAGGGAGAGGAAGGTCTTCGTCGAGTACCGAACGTGTGACCGACTGCGGGAGCGCTGCCGGAACGCAGCGCCGGAAGGATCGTCTACGCGATCTTGAGATCGGAAAGAGTACGACTACATCACCCACGAGAATCTGCTCTCGTTAACCGCTTTGGAATCTTCGAGGGTAAGTTATTCCATCGACTCGTTGCTACAATCTAGTAGATAGATCTTGGCTTGTTTGTTTGTATGCGATAGAAAATTTTGTTTTCCATGCTACGAACCCCTACAAAACAAACACACACAAACACAAAACTAAGCAAGAACAAGTAAGTAAAGTGCAGTAAAGGATAGAAGTAACCAAAGGAGTGGACGCGGAGACACAAGGATTTGTTTCCCGTAGTTCCTTCCTTTTGAGGTGAAGTACGTCTACGTTTGGAGAGGGGGTGGTTTCAAACCACCAACGCCACGAGAGGCCTCCCTTGTTCTCCGATGAACCTCACCCCAAAGGGCTCGATTCCGGCAACCTTCCACTATAGCGACAACCTTCAAGGTGGAAGCCGGCACCTTTACAACAAGTTCGGGGCACACATCCACAACTGAATTGGAGGCTCCCAAATACAAGCAAGCTGTCAAGACAAATCAAAGACAAGCTTGTAAGAACCAAATCAAAGTTAGGGTTTCCAAAGAAACACTAGAGCTTGGGGGCCCTCAAGTGAATGAGGGGGAAATGAAGATCTCTCTTGGTGAAGATGTGAATCAAGGCCTCCTCCTTCGATTCTCCAAAGATCAATGACTTTAGATGGTTGAATGAAGAGATCTTGTGGATTTGGTGGCTCTAATGGTGTTGGTGTTCTTGAGCAGCTCGAGCAACTGGAGGAAGAAGATAAGGGTCCCTATTTATAGACAGCCCCCTCCACGAACCGTTTTCTGACCGTTGAAGAAAAGTCAGACCGGAGACTCCGGTCCATACACCGGATACTCCGGTCAATCTCCGGACCAGTCTCCGGACTGGCCATCTGACTGACCCAGCCCATTTCTTCACCAGCAACACCGGAGACTCCGGACTTCCAACACCGGAGACTCCGGTCCGACCAAAGTCTCCGGACTAGTCTCCGGACTGGCCATCTGACTGACCCAGCGCATTTCTTCGCCAGCAACACCGGAGACTCCGGACTGTCAACACCGGAGACTCCGGTCTGACCAAGGTCCTGAGACTCCGGCCAAACGCCGGACCAGTCTCCGGACAGGCCAACAGAAAGACCCAGCCAAGTCCTGGGAGGCACCACCGGAGCCAGTACCGGAAACTCCGGACCACACCGGAGACTCCGGTCTTGTCAGACTGGAGACTCCGGTCTGGAGTTTCCAGAACAGTGGCAAATGTATGTGGTCTTTTCCCAAGAGTGTGTGTCATGTTTATCTATGATAATACCAACCTGTGGACAATAACAAACGGTAAAATGATCTACTTGTTGTTAACGAACACCAAAAGTGATTATGACAATAAATGTCTTTTCAATCTCCCCCTTTTTGGTGTTCGATGACAACAAGTGATTTGCATGTAATAACATAACATGTGGCTCCCCCTGACTATGTGCAACAAGATAATGAAGTAAATCATGTAAAGAGAGACAAAAATACCAACGATAGAACGCATAGATCTCACATGAGTTACAATAGATGTTGCACACGAGCACATAGTCAGACACACATAAGAACAGTAGATGACACACAAAGTTCAAGTTCGAATAACCAAATAACAGAAAGAAAGGCAAATAACGGCAGATAGTCGCAAATCCCGAGTCCCATGCAAAGTGGATGAGAATGTCTTCTCCCCCTTTGGCATCGAAACGCCGAAAAGGGAAAATACCTATACTAACGCCCCAATGACTCAGTAGTCATCGTCATCCTCGTCGTCCTCGGCATTCTCAATCTCATCCTGGTCATCCTCATCCTGGTCATAGTCATCATCATCATCCTCAGGGATAGAAGGCCCTTTACCGTGAGGGCGAGAGGAGGAAGTACCCTGGTATCCAAACCCAGAGGTGACATCAGCAAACGTCTGCCAGTCCACCAGACTATCCTGTTGGGCGTTCCATGCCCCAAATGAGAGAGTGTGATCAGACTCTGCGGACTGTTGGGCGCCATGCTCATCATTGTATTCATCTTCACCTTCCTCAGTATCAGCAGCACCCTGATCCTTGATCTCTTTGAGGAGCTTCTCCATGCGGCGGTTGCTTTGGTAAGATGCATGCTGCTGCTTGCGAATGTCAACGTTCATGCAGCAAAGAGTCCTCTCCTAGAAGCTGGCCTTCTTGACCTTCTCATGCACATAGGCTCTAGTCATAGAAGGCATAGGGACATTTGAGGCATTCTTCCGCCGAAATCTGGGTGGAGAGGGAGCCCTCTCCGACTTAGTCTCCTCATCATCATTTCCATATCGGCGCCTTGGAGCTGGCCCCATGTGCCCCTTCTGCTGCAGAGAGACCAGAGTGTGCGCCGTGAGGTGAGGTGGAACGGCATTGGGAGAATCATGCGGCCGCGAGTTGATTAGTCTCATAACCAAGGGTGCATATGGAGGAGATTTCTTGAATAGAATTGCATGGAACATCTCCTCGAAAATGAAGTCCATCACATCAATGGGTGCAGCCTCAGCATCTGGTCCAGCATTGAAGGTCCGGTGAGTATGGTATAGGAGGTTGACAAGTCCTCCCCTGAGAGCATCATCATTTCCAGCACTTGGAGCAATAGTGTGACGGAAAATCCTCAGCATAAGATTGTAGAGGGGATTGAGTCCCTTGGAGGCCCCCACAACACCATCGTCATACAGAGGTGCCAGTTTTTGCTTGTTCTCACCCAATGATGCGGAGTGCATGCGCAGTCCCACAAGAGAAGATATGCCGTGGAAAGTCTCAAAGATGACATTGGCAAAGTCATGGAAAGTAGCTGTGCAGCGAGTAGAGCCAGTCATCCACACCATAGTCCTAGCAAGATCAGTCCCAAATACCACAGTGGCATAGAACTGCTGAACGAGGTGCACACTGTAGTCTTCATGCAGCTCCATCAAGTTGTAGAGACCCAGCTTCTCACAGATCCACAGGGCATCACTGAAATACGGGCTCTGGCGCATTTGCTCAATGTTCATGAACTTCTGAGGGCAAACAGGTGATTTGGTGAGTACACCATACACATCCTTCATGAACACACTCTGCTCTTTCCTCCAGAAACGAGGGTCATCACTGGTACGAGGTAGTGCATAGAAATCTGTCTTCCTCAGCTCACGGAACTCCACTTTAGACATCTTGTTTAGGGACTGGAGGTTGTCATACTTGGCTCTCTTTGCACGTTCCTCCCGTTCAGCCCTTTCTTGATCCCTCTTCATGTAAGCTGCATCACGTGCCTGCTGTTTCCGGTTGGATGGAGGCACGATAAACTGACCCCGAGCTTCATCATAGCGAGGATTGCCCCTTTGGGACTTGGCCTTCGTACGACGAGGGCGACTAGAACCATCACCTGTGAACAGCAGTGAGGGAGATAGCATGGAGATGAGTATATATGTCCCAAAGATACAGTACAGGATCTTTGATGCATTTCTGGACCACTTTGATCCACCCAGCACTGGAGTCTCCGCACCAGACACCGGAGTCTCCGGTTCAGACCAGAGTCTCCGGTCCTGGGGACCGGAGTCTCCGGCCTGGACCGGAGTCTCCGTACCTAAGGCCGGAGTCTCCGGTCAGGAGGCTCGGGTATGCGATGGGGAGATGCTGGTGAGGGTAAATCTAGTAGATCGGGCAATGCATCAAGGCTAAAGTACTAGAGTGCAAGCAAACAAGTGATTCCTATGGACACATCCGCAACAATCCTCAAAAAC
The DNA here is from genome assembly GCA_916181665.1 of Avena sativa. Classification (NCBI taxonomy): domain Eukaryota; kingdom Viridiplantae; phylum Streptophyta; class Magnoliopsida; order Poales; family Poaceae; genus Avena; species Avena sativa. The sequence continues at coordinate 342,413,788 of OV702280.1, read as the reverse complement.
ACATCTAGGGATGAACCCTGGGAGGAAAAAGGAGAGGAGAGGTACCAGATCTGTCCATGGGATCGATTCCTTCGGTGGGAATGACCCAATGGAGGAGAGGAGGAGGTTGGCCGGCTGCACGGCGGATCCCGGGGGCTTCTTGACCTCCGGGGAGGATTTCTGGAGGAGGGGGCGACGAGTTTGGAGGTAGGGGACAGGGTGAAGAAAGAGGAACTGATGTTCCAGTTCACCCCGTGCCCCTTCTTTAAGTGACAGAAACCGTCCAGACCGGAGACTCCGGTCTACACCGGAGACTCCGGCCTACACCAGAGACTCCGGTGTTTGTACACCGGAGACTTCGGTCCTCCTCGACCAAAAAATCCAGGAAAGGTGTTTGGGGACATATATGGGAGATAGATGGTTTTTAGGATAGGAGAAAGGGTTTGGGTTGAGACATCAAGCTGTGAAGAACCAATAAGAGCCAAGGAAGTTCAAAAATAATCAGAAACGCTCCAGGAGACGAAAAATAATCAAATGACGAACATGAGTAAGTGCCAACCTCTCAAGTAAGAGAGGGCGGTGGCCTTGGCCACCATATTTGAGTATACTTGGCTTGGCACCTCGAAGATATATCTTGGGTCCATTACCAACACTCATCATTAAGCTCACATATCACTAAATGATATTAAGAGGAATGATTTTGATTGTTTTGGGCATCATGGGGGGAGGGATGGTCCAATCAATTAGGACCGCACTCCCCCTATATCCATGCCTACACCTAGACCAAATATGAGATGAAACATAGGTGAGAGTGCAATAACATCAAGTCAAGCTCCTTGAATCCACGATATTTAGTTCATTCCTCAAGTAGCAAAATCTTGCTTCATCAAGTGGCTTTGTGAAGATATCGGCAAGTTGATCTTTGGTTGATACATAGGATAGATCAATATCACCTCTCGCAACATGATCTCTAATGAAGTGATGTCGAATCTCAATATGCTTTGTCCTTGTGTGATCCACCGGGTTGTATGCAATCTTGATGGCACTTTCATTGTCACATAGAAGAGGCACTTTGTCACAAAGGACACCGTATTCCTTTAAAGTTTGCCTCATCCATAGCAATTGTGTGCAAGCACTAGCAGCAGCAACATACTCGGCTTCGGCGGTGGAGAGAGATATACAGTTTTGCTTCTTGGAAGACCAACATACCAAGGACCTACCAAGGAATTGGCAAGCCCCGGAAGTTGATTTTCTATCATCCTTGTCACCCGCCCAATCTGAATCCGTGTATCCACAAAGAGCAAATGTTGAGCCTCGAGGATACGAAAGACCATAAAATGGGGTATGAACCAAATATCGAAAGATTCTCTTGACTGCCATTAAATGGCTTTCCTTAGGAGCAGCTTGATATCTTGCACACACACCTACACTCAACACAATATCGGGTCTAGATGCACAAAGGTAAAGCAAAGAACCAATCATAGACCGGTATACCTTTTGATCCACATCTTTACCATTAGGATTTTGTTCTAGATGAGTCTTTGTATCCATTGGAGTAGGAGCTCCATTCAAATCTTGCATTTTGAATCTCTTGAGCATATCTTGAGTATACTTGGATTGATTGAAGAATGTTCCTCCTCTAACTTGCTTGATCTCAAAGCCAAGAAATACCTTCAACTCCCCCATCAATGACATCCGGAACCTACTAGTCATAAGCTTTGAGAATTCATCATTAAAAGCTTTGTTAGATGAGCCAAAGATAATATCATCAACATATATTTGGCATACAAAAAGCTCCCCATTGACCCTCTTAGTAAAAAGAGTGGGATCGATTTTCCCAACCTCAAAACCACGGTCAAACAATAACTCTCTAAGGTGCTCATACCACGTGCGTGGGGCTTGCTTGAGCCCATAGAGCGCCTTATCAAGTTTGTAGACATGGTTTGGGAAGTTGGGGCCCTCAAATCCCGGGGGTTGCTTAACATATACCAATTCATTTAAAGGACCATAAAGGAATGCACTTTCTACATCCATTTGTTGCAACTTAAAGTTATGATGTGCCGCATAAGCAATAAGGATACGGATGGACTCAAGGCGAGCCACGGGTGCATAAGTCTCTCCATAATTAATGCCTTCAATTTGAGAATACCCTTGTGCAACCAATCTTGCCTTGTTCCTTACTATAATTCCATGCTCATATTTCTTGTTCTTGAATATCCACTTTGTTCCAATAACATTGCGGCAATCCTTTGGCTTCTCAACTAACTTCCAAACTTTGTTTCTCTCAAAATTGTTGAGCTCTTTGTGCATAGCTTCTACCCAATCCGAATCTTCAAGAGCTTCCCACACTTTCTTTGGTTCAATCATGGAGATGTGTGCTTGGTGTTCACTGAACCTCTTCAATTGTGCTCTTGTGGAAATTCCTTTCCTTAGGTCTCCAACAACATTTTGGAGAGAGTGGTCTCTTATTTCCAACATTCGTTCTTTTCTAGCTTCGCGACGAGCGAGGATCTCCTCATTGTTTCTTGGAGGACCCTCTTCATCAATTTGATCCTCGTCTTGACCATCAACTTGACCTTGATCATCATTGGATTCATCCTCTACATTGGGAGGCAAGGATTGACCTTGGTCTTGATCAAGTGCACTTCTAGCCTCAATTTGAGCACGTCTCAAAACAGTTTGGATGGAGCTTCCTTGGCAAATTGACTTTGCACCACTTGACACCCCATCGAATGGACCAAGCTCCCTTTGACTAGAGTTCACACATTGACCACTTTGTTGAGGGTCCACATCTTGTCTTAGGCTTGAGTATGTCCTCTTCGGTAGATGGAGCATGTCGAGGTTGTGAAGATGAGGGCTCCACTTGAGTGGAGCATAGTTCTTCTCGATCCGCCATAAGGGGTTCCTCAACGGGGCGGATATAACCCACACCCATTCTTCCTATGGCATCCTGAGGCATTTCATCACCTGCATCACAAGCATCAACACGCCCCCCTTGGGGACCATCATATTCTACGAAGGTCACACTACAAGATTCTATGACGGCTCCGGAGAGCTTGTCATAGATTCTATAAGTGTGAGATTCGAGACCATAGCCAACAAAAATACCCTCTAATGCTTTAGACTCGAATTTAGACAAACGAACACCTTTGATGAGGTAGAAACACTTACAACCGAACACCCGGAAAAAAGATATGTTGGGCTTGTTACCGGTAAGTATCTCATATGGAGTCTTGTTGATTTTCTTGCGGAGGTAGAGCCGGTTTGAAGCATGGCAAGCGGTGGAGATGGCTTCGGCCCAGAAGTTGTATGGAGATTTAAACTCCGCCAACATGGTCCTAGCCATCTCAATAAGAGTCCGGTTCTTCCTTTCGGCCACACCATTTTGTTGAGGGGTGTATGCAGCGGAATATTGATGTTTAATCCCCTCATCACTAAGGAAATCATTCAAAGTGTAGTTCTTGAACTCGGTGCCGTTGTCACTTCTTATAACCAATACGGGAACATTGTGTTGCCGTTGAACCAAGTTGATGAAGTCAATAAAGGTCTTTTGAGTTTCACTCTTCAACTTGAAGAAATAAACCCAAGAGTATCTTGAAAAGTCGTCAACAATCACCAAACAATATTTTTTCCCTCCAAGACTTGCATGAGATGGAGGACCGAATAGGTCCACATGAAGGAGTTCCAAGATCTTGTTAGACTTGATTTGTTTCGTGGGCTTGTGTGGAGCGTCATGCATCTTCCCTAGAACACATGCCCTGCAAACACGATCTTTGGCAAAGGAAACATTTTCTTTTAGTCCAACAATATGGCCCTTTTTATGGAGACTTTGCAAAGTTCTCATATTGACATGGGCTAGTCGGCGGTGCCATAGCCAACCCACATCGGCCTTTCCGTATAAGCACATCGGACCTGCAGTGGCTTGCCCCGAAAAGTCCACCACATACAAGTCATTTTCGACGTACCCAACGAAAGCGACCTTGAGAGACTTGCTCCACATGAGGACCACAATATCATTATCAATAAAGATGGCAAAGCCCATCTTTCCAAGAGCACGGACAGAAAGTAAATTGTATCCAAGGGTTTCAACAAGCATGACGTTCACGAGTGTAATGTCGTGAGCCACCACTACCTTGTCGAAACCCATTACCGTAGATTTTGACTTGTCGGCATATGTGACGGTGATTTGATCTTCATTTGACACCAAGTCCTTGACAATAGACGAGCTTCCGGTCATATGACAAGTGCAACCACTATCAAGCACCCATTTTGAACCTCCGGAAGCATAGGTCTACAAAAGATCAAGCTAGTTTTTAGGTACCCATTTTTCAATGGGTCCTCTTTTGTTAGCAACAAGGGTCTTGGGAACCCAGATAGACCAAGCAATATAACCATCATAAGGACCAACATATTGTGCATACACATCACCATAGTAATCACGCATTAGAACATAGTGAGGGTTAGCACTTCCCGCAAAATCGTCATGTGACATAGTTTTGCCAATTGTGGTCTTACTTCCCACAATGGTCTTGTTGGTCTCTAGTGCGGGCTTGTCCTTCTTCTTGTTGTTGTTCTTCTTCTTTGTTTTGGAGACAAAACCAATGCCCCCTTTATCACCACTACGCCTTTGCTTGCTCAAAAGATCATCAATAGACTTGTTACCTTGTGGAAATGTGGTCTTCGCAAGCACCCCCTTCAACCTAGCATTCTCTTCAAGGATAGTCGTGCTACTCGATGGAATGAAGTTACTAGGTGAAGGAATATTGGCCAATTGAGTTTGAAGCGTTTCATGGGACTTTGTGAGAGACAAGAGTTCACTCTCCAAGGCTTTGTGGGCCTTGTTAAGCAAGCTAAAGTCCTCGGCAAGTTTTTCATGAACCACACCAAACTCAACCTTGTCCTTTTTAGCTCTTTTGTATTTAGCAATAGCATGATCACGCTCTTTAATGAGTTTGTTAACAATGATGTCATTGGTCTCATCAAGCCCTTCAAGTTTTGACTCAAGGGACAACCTAGTCTCTTGTTCTTCTTCTAGAGCATTGCTTAAAGCCTCTAGTTCAATCATATGTTCATGCCCAAGTTTACATCTAACATCTAGAAGTTCTTGAGTGTGGGAGAGTTGATCTAAGATGTTTCCAAAATGTAGCTTAGCATCACCTTCTAGGTTGGTCATAAACTCATCAAAGGCAATTAATTCCTTTTTAACATCAAGTGACATCTCATCATCAATTTCATCATTATCTAAGTGAGTAGAGCGGGATGATGAAGATACCTCCGTTCCTCTTGCCATAAGGCAAGTGACGTTCTTGGTGGAGGAGTTCTCATTTGGAGAATCGAAGAGTGAGAATGTCGGAGTAGATGTGGTGGCAATAGCAGCCACACCATGAGAAGTTTCCTCTTCGTCATCTTCATCATCTTCATTATCGGAGGAGTACTCTTCATGAGTGATCAAGACAATTTCTCCCGGCTTCTTGTTGATGGGATTCCTTTTGATGAAGGGTTTCTTGTAAGGTGCCTTGAGAGTCTTCTTCAACACAAGCTTACCACCATTATCTTCTCTCTTCTCATAGGGGCAGCTTGCCACAAAGTGATATCGGTCACCACAATTGAAGCAAGTTCTCAACCTAGTGGTGTTCTCTCTTTTCCCATTTGGATTGCTTCTTCGTTGCATTTCCATCTTGGCCTTGGCGGGATTCTTCCAAAAGTTCTTTGCATAGAAAGCCATATATTGACTATGAGCAATCTTGACATCATCGGGATGGTCCAAGGAGAGGCCTTCATCACTATCATCTTCATCTTCAAAGTCCACAGCTTTGGCCTTTAAAGCAACATTGACCGCATTGCTCATACCGAGGGTACGAGCACGGGCATCTTTGGCGTTCTTGGCGGCGACCTTGAAAGCGGCCATCTCTTGCATAACTTCGTTTGAGGTCATGAGATGGTAATTGTGTCTTCCTTGTAAGCTCTTCAAGTCAATGGGCTCAAAAGGCATGAGTGCACTCACATATTTCCTTTTTATCCATGCATCATCCACATGTGAGGCACCCACATTTCTAAACGCGGTGGCGGTGGTCTTGAGCCTTCGATACATGTCTTCATGATCTTCACCTTCTTTCATGTAGAAACCTTCGGCTTCATTGCTTAGAGCATCATATATGTTCCTCCTCATACTCTCATTTCCAACAAACAACACAGTGAGAGCATCCCAAGCTTCCTTGGCAATGCTAAAGTGCTCAATGTGTGGGTAATCCTTTGTTCCCAATCCTTGTTGAATCATATGCAAAGCAGTGGCATTGAGTTGGCTATTGACAACCTCTCTTCTTGTCAAGTTGTTTGGATCCCCAATAAAGAGTCCATGCTCGATGATGTTCCATAGTTCAATGCAAGAGCTGCGCATATGAGTTCTCATTAGTGATTGCCATTGAGCAAAAGTAGCAGACTCTTCTAGCTTAGGTGGGTCACCTCTATTGTACACATGAGGGTGAGGGATGGGAGGATCGGGAGAGTGCCAAGAATCACGGTGCTCGCCCTTCCCCCCATCAGGTCGTGTGGAGGAATTAGTATTGTCTAGTTTATCCCCTACCACCATACCTTCGGGGGATACCGGAGTATTCCCTTTAGGTACGGATGGTAGTTCCTCTTGAGGAGATGGGGGTGATGAGCCATCTTTGTCTTTAAGAAGTTGCTCAAGCATCTTCTTGACTTTGTTGACCAAGGAAGAGCTCAATCTTGTTTCCAAGTTTCTGAGATCTTCCATGGTCACCGGGGTTGACTCACTACCACCATCCCCTTCTTGGATACCCATATTCTCTTAGGCGGTAAAGCCCGAATAAAGAGCCGAGGCTCTGATACCAAATGAAAGGATTGTATGGGCACCTAGAGGGGGGGTGAATAGGTGCTACTTCAAATTTTACTCTGTTTCAAATTAGGGTTTGACAAGAAAGGTAAATTCTCTAGAATATGCAACTATGGTGAATTTACCTATATGACAAACAAACACACACAAACACAAAACTAAGCAAGAACAAGTAAGTAAAGTGCGGTAAAGGATAGAAGTAACCAAAGGAGTGGACGCGGAGACACAAGGATTTGTTTCCCGTAGTTCCTTCCTTTTGAGGGGAAGTACGTCTACGTTTGGAGAGGGGGTGGTTTCAAACCACCAACGCCACGAGAGGCCTCCCTTGTTCTCCGATGAACCTCACCCCAAAGGGCTCGATTCACCTTCCACTATAGCGGAAACCTTCAAGGTGGAAGCCGGCACCTTTACAACAAGTTCGGGGCACACATCCACAACTGAATTGGAGGCTCCCAAATACAAGCAAGCTGTCAAGACAAATCAAAGACAAGCTTGTAAGAACCAAATCAAAGTTAGGGTTTCCAAAGAAACACTAGAGCTTGGGGGCCCTCAAGTGAATGAGGGGGAAATGAAGATCTCTCTTGGTGAAGATGTGAATCAAGGCCTCCTCCTTCGATTCTCCAAAGATCAATGACTTTGGATGGTTGAATGAAGAGATCTTGTGGATTTGGTGGCTCTAATGGTGTTGGTGTTCTTGAGCAGCTCGAGCAACTGGAGGAAGAAGATAAGGGTCCCTATTTATAGACAGCCCCCTCCACGAACCGTTTTCTGACCGTTGAAGAAAAGTCAGACCGGAGACTCCGGTCCATACACCGGAGACACCGGTCTACACCGGATACTCCGTTCAATCTCCGGACCAGTCTCCGGACTGGCCATCTGACTGACCCAGCCCATTTCTTCACCAGCAACACCGGAGACTCCAGACTTCCAACACCGGAGACTCCGGTCCGACCAAAGTCTCCGGATAAACTCCGGACTAGTCTCCGGACTGGCCATCTGACTGACCCAGCGCATTTCTTCGCCAGCAACACCGGAGACTCCGGACTGTCAACACCGGAGACTCCGGTCAGACCAAGGTCCGGAGACTCCGGCCAATCTCCGGAACAGTCTCCGGACAGGCCAACAGAAAGACCCAGCCAAGTCCTGGGAGGCACCACCGGAGCCAGTACCGGAAACTCCGGACCACACCGGAGACTCCGGTCTTGTCAGACCGGAGACTCTGGTCTGGAGTTTCCAGAACAGTGGCAAATGTATGTGGTCTTTTCCCAAGAGTGTGTGTCATGTTTATCTATGATAATACCAACATGTGGACAATAACAAACAGTAAAATGATCTACTTGTTGTTAACGAACACCAAAAGTGATTATGACAATAAATGTCTTTTCAACATGTATGAAATTTTATAACCTCGGTGAATTACGCTCCTAGTTACAAGCCTGGATGAGCGGAAATGGTTGAAATAGTACGGTGGGGCCCAAATGCCACTCACAGGTAGACCTTTCGGCCGTCCCAACCATTTCCAAACATCGGGACAAGAACGGGCGGCGTAATCGGCAGGCGAAGGGATCAACTACATACACAAATGAGTATGTATGCAAGCCACCATACAACAGTACATCAGAGCCATTCCATCTAAAAGAAATAGAAATATTGCAACGCCATACGGCAAGATCCAAATATCCTAGATAGATATAATAGTTTAGGATATCTCCTCATACATCAAACATCAGAGTATCAGGCGGAAGCGGCAACCAAGATCCGAGTACGGATAAGAAGCAAATCAGCATAAGATGCCCCGTAAATAAACACATCCCGCCCACAGATCTCACGGATCCCCGTTCCCGGAATCTCTCCACCGAATGATCGTTGCCCACATCGTCCGTCTCCTCCACCCAGTATCCATCTTGTGAGTGTACCTGTTCATCTGAATCAAATAATTTATCATGTGAGACCCTAGGGGTACTCAGCAAGTCTTTATGCCTCTAAAGGGGACACAACCTGGGGTGACGCAAATTGCAGCAAAAGATAATACCTAGCAATTCTATAGATACTCGCTAACCATCCGCCTAACCAAAGATAGACGGATGTCCGGGAATTAATGACAACAGTTATAACGGTAATATTAACAGATCCATCCTCCTCCTCGCTTACCAACGAGGAAGCGGACGAACAACCCCGCCCCCATCCGTTGGCAGTTTTATTATCCATTCCATGAGTGTTGCACTATTTACTAGTCAGTTACTTAGTCAAATTTAAAAGCGGTACTTTAGTTATGCTTGTCTATGATCAAGAAACTGTGCTCCAAGTCGTCCATAACCGCGGACACGGCTTTCAGAAAGTTTTACCCTGCAGGGGTGCACAAATAGCAACACACACTCGATCAACCTCGGAAAAACCAAATCAAAACCCAACGAGGCTTTCACGACAAAGCAATCACAAGATTCAGAAATATTTCAGGGGGCCACCCCATTAAGCTACCCGCAACGAAGTTAGCTGACTCCGAGATGGACTCAAGGTTTGGGTGGACGGCTGTAAACGACTGGGAACCCGAAAGTGTGACTGGGCTTGTCGATACCGCGAAAACGTGTCCCGATCCTAAACAGTACAGGTGCAGTACATCGCACAATTTAAATAAAGCAGTAAAGCATGGCATAAGTACAGGATAGTAAATAAAACCTCAAACTAGTTTGTGGCCCCAAGAAATAAGAATGAATCAAGCTCTGGCTCAGGGGGGTCCCATAAGCCTCCCGGATTTGGATAGCACGAATATTCAAGGAACGGGAATCAAGTACTCGGGGTCCTACGGGACACAAGTGAGCATGAAAAACCAAATAGCAGATATTGCTCACCGGTGCCACTTTCATTAGTTATCCCATACTACTCAGGTTAAGTTGTTTAGGTACCTCGTTATCCATCAGACACTCACATACCCTACACATGCTGTTCTACGACTCGCATGGCTCAAACAACTCCTGTAGTAATGGCTCATGGGATGGAGGAACAAGCTTCGGTGGGGTTTAAAAGTAAAGGCTATGCAGTACTTGGGATTCAGTTTAATGCAATCGCGACTCAATGATGCAAGAATAAGATAGAGGCAATAGGTACTATATGTATGCAAGCATGTGGTAGTGCTTGCCTGGCAGCTCAGTTGAAGCGAGAGAAGGATCTGGGTAGTGCTCCTGGGTTTCTTGATATATCCCCTGCTCAGCGTCTATTCGATGAAGAACCAAACAAACAAGGGCCAACATAAATAAAGTGCACAAGCATATAAATAAAATGCGACAAGCAAACAATCATGCCATGATGAATGATGCACAATTTGCATGGCAATAAAGTAGCATGGCAAGGGTGAGGTGTAGAATACAAGAAACAAGCATTTTATTGAGTTTGGGTCACATTTTATCCTCATATTAGTTGCTGTTTACATTATATTTATATGATGCATGCTGCAAAACAGAACAAGGAATGCATGAACAGAAAGGTCTCGTCGAGCTAATCATTTTAGACATATTATTTGTCAAATTTGGAGTTATAAAACAAAAGTTATTAATTAATTAAGGCAAAAGGGAATTTTATTGTAATTTAAAACAACTCGAAATTTAAAGTGTGCAATTAATAATTTGAATAGCATATTTGAATTCCTCACATTTTTCTGATTTCAAAACATATATTACTTATCAAATTTGGAATTACCAATTATAAGTTATTAATTTCTGGATTTAAAAACATATAAACAATTTCTAGAAATATTTTTATTATAGAGAAAGGTCATAGGTCTTTCTGCACACAACTGAACCTAGCCACACACGCTGACGCGCGGGGCCCGGCTGACTCAGCGCGGTGAGCTGGCGATGGATAAGGTGGGGGGTTTTCTCTAGATTTTTCTCACCTTGAGGTTTCCTAGCCATAGAGAATGACAGGGGGGCCCCAGGGCTGCGGGGCCACAGCACGCGCGCGGCCAACGCGGGCTGGGCACGTGGGAAAACCGGGACGCGGGGGGACTGGTCTGTGCCGGTCGGTTTCTCCTAGGGGTGTTTTTAGAAAAGTGCTGGGAGGAACCGGATCTGACGAAGAAAAACTGCTAGCTGCATCGATTTTTCGAAAGACGATGGCGAGCAAACCGTTGGAAATTTTGCGACGCTGCAAAAACAAAAGATGCAGAGCCAACGTCGGACTACAAATTTGGTGTTTGGAGCTTCGCCAACGGAGGTCTGCAGCGTACGGGGCAAGGAGATGAACAGAGGAGATCTCGCGGTTTAAAAACTGACGGAAAAATTTGCAGAAACGGGCTGAGATCGGGCTGGTTTACGACAACGATTGCGACCGAACGGAGACGAATTTCGCCCCGCCGTAAAAAGGAGAGTTGAAGAGGATTGCTCAGGCTACAACTTTGGTTCAGCAAGTTCGCACGGATACGACCCACATCGATCGGAATATGCGGAAGAACAGGGTGCGCTAGGTTTCCGCTGTTGTCGGTTGCGCGCGCGGCGAGTGCGGTCTGCGTGCGTGCGGCATGCGGCGTGCGAGCGGGAGATGGCGGCGCTGGTGTGCTACAAGGGCGGAGGAGAGCTAGAGCAGGGAGAAGAAGCTCACCGAGAGGGGGTTGGTGATGGTTGGTCGACGGCGAGAACGACGAGGGAAGAGAGCAGTGCGGCGACGTCGAAAGCGGCGGCGAGGTGTTGGTGCTCCCTGGTGCTGAGCCTTCACGTTCTGGAGATCGAGCAGGTTCTGGGACTCCTGGAGGATGGCCCGAACACGGCGATGGCGGCGGTGAGGTTGGCTTGCGGAGGAAGAAGGGGATGGGAAAGAGATGTCGATCCAGATAGGGGGTGGGTGGTGCTGCGCTCAGCTTTAAGCAAAAGGCAGGGAGGGAGGACACGAGAGGCAGGAGGTGGGGGCGATCGAGCACGTGAGAGAGGGCGGGGAGGAGGAAAAACAGTGCACCAGCTTGATGTCCACCTGGTCTGGTCGAGCCAGAGGGGAGGGAGGTGACCAGGTCGGGAAGGAGGGGGCTCGGCCTAGGGTTTCGGTAGCCTCGGGTGTGGGCCAGGGAGAGAGGGCCAGGTGGGGCCAGCTAGGTGAGAGACTCGGCATGGGGAAGAGGAGAGGGTGAGGAGGGTGTAACTAGGGTTAGACGAGGGATTAAGATTAGGGTTAGAGAGAGGGGTGAGGTTTAGGGTAGGGTGATGATGTGCACAAGGTGATGGTTAGAAGAGAGCAAGAGATTAGCTAGAAGAGGCATATGATGGCCAAAAAGAGAGTGAGATAGAGAGGGTTGTGTAAGAGCAAAGGAAGAGAGTTAAAGAGAAAAGGAATACTCCACTTTAAAATCCGAGAAAATAAAACCCAAGGAAAAGAAGATGGTAGAGATCTTGCATGGCCCATGCATGAGTAGTAAATGCCATGTTTAAAATATTGTGAAAACAATAATATTAACATGGCATTACTCTTATGCATTCCCCAAAAGTGGATTAAAGCCAAGCAAAAGAATTTGTGGAAGTAGATCCATCCTATCTCCCATGAGCTAGATTAAATACCATAAGAAAATAAAATACAAGCTCATGGATAATGGAATGGTGGAATTATAAGGTGGTGAAAAGAAAGGGTGGTGGAGTTGAATAAAACATATGCCCCCAACTCAACTTGGGCATTTAAACAATATATCAATAACCAAATACAATATCAAGAGGCAAATACAATTTACAATGCATATGAGAGAAGAACCAAAACAAAAGGGTTTTATATGATGCTCAAATGCAAGGAGGCATGATGACATGAGCATGATATAATGATGATGCAACAATTATATATATGAAGTAACCATTATATAGACTAGACTAGTAGCATTGCAATTGTTAGACAATTGGGATGCTACAACTCTCCCCCACTAAACAAGAATCTCGCCCCGAGATTCCTAGGAAAAAGAAAATAACACAAGGAGAGGCGGGTGTTCGAACGAAGGCGACCCTCACGTTCCCAAGTTGATGAACAACGGAATGGTGCGACCACTACACCTTGCAAAACTTGCTAGACTTGTTGCGAGTCTTGCGTTTTGCTTGAGAAACAACGGGTTAGAAGAGTTGAAGGATTGTCGTGAGACAAGAAGGATAGGATGGGCATAGCTCCGGTTTTCCCAAGAATCATGATAAAAGAATATAACCACTTGTGAAAGAAAAGGAGAAGATGATGTATCATGGATAAAGAAAGACACACCATTAAGATTAAAGATTTACCGATACGAGAGAGGATGAATCTTTGTCTCGCCGGAAGAAAAAGAGCTAGATTGGAGAGGTTTTGAACCACTATGACAATAGCATCGTATCTTCTCTCGGATTTGCGAAATGAAGTACGGAAACAATATTGCCTTCAAACAATAGAATCCCTTGATAACAACAGAAAGATTTAGTTAGACATCGTCGGATTAGATTCTTGTTGCGCCGGTAAGAACCAAAGGATCACGCAATTGAGGTGCGCGGATATACTTCCAGAGATGGATGTGAAGCCAGATCATGGTGGAATCCCGAGAAGCAAAGAATATGGAGGATCTGGAGTTTATTGTAGAGATACTTATTGCTTTCTTTAGCCTTGAGGCTAACGCAATAGATTTGCGGCTGATGGCATCAACCATAATTGGCTTTACCACAGGAAAAGAATTGATGAAACAAAGAGAGAGATAGTTTACTTTAATCTTGTTTGGGGATATCGAGCATCGGTAGAAAGACGAGGATAGAAAAAGGTTTGCGTTTGTTTCCACCAGATAATTGAAGAGTTTGCTCCATCTAGAATAGACAGACCACCAACAAGAGATTATTGATTACTTTCTTCGAGAGAGCACTCCGGAAAAACAAGGACGGAAGTAAAAGTATCAAGGGATAAAGGCCACTTCTAACTTCCGTGGAATGAGTGAAATCACATTAATTCACCAATTCAATGTACAAGAGCGAATGATAAGAGTAGTGGTATGGTAGCTACTCCATCCCGCACTCAAAGCATTACTCCGCACATGAATAAGAAAACCATGCAACCCAACTACCGAAACAGACTGAAGGTATTGGCAAAAACTCATAGAACTCCGATAGAAAACAAGGATAGATGCAAACGATTCGCCGGATTCAAGATAGATAAGGGTGATGATGTTGTCGTCATGTCGGAAGTACCAAGCCACCGGAAAGATATGAAGGGAGATTACGGAGAACAACTGCAAGATTCAACAGCTACAGAAAAGATAACACCAACTTGAACAGAAGGAATACAAGATCTGGAAGGTCTTCATGGCCTCCGGTGGATTGAGCATAGATGTCAGAACGAGAGGGTTTCAAGAGATTACTTAACGAGATTGAGGTGAAAGAACTCCATGTTCTTCTTGAAATGATTGAGAGAGATTTAGCAGCCTTGAGGAAATCTTCAGCGGAACGACGATGATAACTTGCCAACAAGGAACAACTCCGGATTGGTTGAAGATGGAGGATGGAATTAACAATGGACTTGCTGATTCCAGAGTTGAAGTAATGTATTTAGCAGAAGGACGTGGCCGAGATAGGTGACTTCAAAAAGTCAGAATTATCACTTTGAGACTATGCACACAGGCAGTGCTCACGAAGCTCGAGAGAAGGAGACACAGATGATCTTCCATGTCCTTCCATAGATATCGAATAGGCAAGCATATTATCAACATATACCACCATGGATTAACAAGATATTCCCAGAATACCAAGTTCAAAAGGCGGAAGAACAAACAAATGCTCAAAACACTTTCTGAGCTCAACGCTCTTTGAAAGATCAACGTTACGAGCACGGGTTCGTGTTGAAGAAGATGCGCTGACAGAATAGGTTAACTGGTCCTTCGGAAGAAAAAGAGATGTCACCTGGTTCACATTGTCGATCGGATCACCGGTTACAAAGATAAAGAGATCTTGGATAAGAACCGATGATAGCTCATACCTTAAGCAAAGCTATCAGAGACGAAAAGATGCAATTCCCTCGTATCCAGGAGAATTGTGCAGATATGGGGTTCAAAAGGATGTGCAGCATGATGGACAGATGATAGACCGCCGTAGTGCTTGGAGAAACTCTGGATTGCCAAAGACGCTTGAATATGCATAGATATGATCACGGGGTACTCAAAATCACAGGAGATAACCGTCACCATTTGGAGGATAGAGGTGATGGCATTTTCCATATTCCACTCAAGATAAGTGTCATATAGCTATGCCGAGAACCAAATTACAATCACCAGCATCGGATCGACACCTGTTATGTAATTAGCCCAAGAGAATTGGAGGTGAAATGAAACTCTAGGATTAAGCGCCGGTGACAAAAGAATGAGTTAGCATGGACATGCTGATAAAAGGGAGATAGATAATGTTTCACACACGACTGAAAAGGAGTGTGGAAGCACAGATGTATCAAAGAAAAATTTTCCGCATTTTTCGGCATTAAAATACCAATAGATGCGCAAAAACACTTATCAGGTAGCGATTAGCAACTGATGGTTTCACAGAATGTGGAGTTGCTAGAAGGAAGGACACCCTTAATAAGATGGCACCGGTTAACAAGGAGTCAGATAGATCGCGCCGGTTTTCAAAAGCCTGTCAGTATGGAATGTACCAACAGTTGATAACCAAAGGCAGATAAAGATAACATGTTGGATGCAACAGATAGACAAGGAATTACACACCCACACACACACTCAACCTATGGTACTACGGAAACCCAGAACACGTGAATCCTAGTTTGAATTTAAGAAGAGGATAGAAAACGTTACACTTCCTTACCAGAAAAGGGTGGTGGGTGGGTAAGAAGAAAAGTGGAAGCAGTCCTACTCTCACGTTTTGTTTTTCCCTAGTATACATAGCTACCAAAATATTTGCTAGACTGACAACGACCATTTGGCTGAGACCCTGAAGGGCGGGATGGCTCTGATACCAATTGTAACTACCTCGGTGAATTACGCTCCTAGTTACAAGCCTGGATGAGCGGAAATGGTTGAAATAGTACGGTGGGGCCCAAATGCCACTCACAGGTAGACCTTTCGGCCGTCCCAACCATTTCCAAACATCGGGTCAAGAACGGGCGGCGTAATCGGCAGGCGAAGGGATCAACTACATACACAAATGAGTATGTATGCAAGCCACCATACAACAGTACATCAGAGCCATTCCATCTAAAAGAAATAGAAATATTGCAACGCCATATGGCAAGATCCAAATATCTTAGATAGATATAATAGTTTAGGATATCTCCTCATACATCAAACATCAGAGTATCAGGCGGAAGCGGCAAACAAGATCCGAGTACGGATAAGAAGCAAATCGGCATAAGATGCCCCGTAAATAAACACATCCCGCCCACAGATCTCACGGATCCCCGTTCCTGGAATCTCTACACTGAATGATCGTTGCCCACATCGTCTGTCTCCTCCACCCAGTATCCATCTTGTGAGTGTACCTGTTCATCTAAATCAAATAATTTATCGTGTGAGACCCTAGGGGTACTCAGCAAGTCTTTATGCCTCTAAAGGGGACACAACCTGGGGTGACGCAAATTGCAGCAAAAGATAATACCTAGCAATTCTATAGATACTCGCTAACCATCCGCCTAACCAAAGATAGACGGATGTCCGGAAATTAATGACAACAGTTATAACGGTAATATTAACAGATCCATCCTCCTCCTCGCTTACCAACGAGGAAGCGGACGAACAACCCCCCCATCCGTTGGCAGTTTTATTATCCATTCCATGAGTGTTGCACTATTTACTAGTCAGTTACTTAGTCAAATTTAAAAGCGGTACTTTAGTTATGCTTGTCTATGATCAAGAAACTGTGCTCCAAGTCGTCCATAACCGCGAACACGGCTTTCAGAAAGTTTTACCCTGCAGGGGTGCACAAATAGCAACACACACTCGATCAACCTCGGAAAAACCAAATCAAAACCCAACGAGGCTTTCACGACAAAGCAATCACAAGATTCAGAAATATTTTAGGGGGCCACCCCATTAAGCTACCCGCAACGAAGTTAGCTGACTCCGAGACGGACTCAAGGTTTGGATGGACGGCTGTAAACGACTGGGAACCCGAAAGTGTGACTGGGCTTGTCGATACCGCGAAAACGTGTCCCGATCCTAAACAGTACAGGTGCAGTACATCGCACAATTTAAATAAAGCAGTAAAGCATGGCATAAGTACAGGATAGTAAATAAAACCTCAAACTAGTTTGTGGCCCCAAGAAATAAGAATGAATCAAGCTCTGGCTCAGGGGGGTCCCATAAGCCTCCCGGATTTGGATAGCGCGAATATTCAAGGAACAGGAATCAAGTACTCGGGGTCCTACGGGACACAAGTGAGCATGAAAAACCAAATAGCAGATATTGCTCACCGGTGCCACTTTCATTAGTTATCCCATACTACTCAGGTTAAGTTGTTTAGGTACCTCGTTATCCATCAGACACTCACATACCCTACACATGCTGTTCTACGACTCGCATGGCTCAAACAACTCCTATAGTAATGGCTCATGGGATGGAGGAACAAGCTTCGGTGGGGTTTAAAAGTAAAGGCTATGCAGTACTTGGGATTCAGTTTAATGCAATCGCGACTCAATGATGCAAGAATAAGATAGAGGCAATAGGTACTATATGTATGCAAGCATGTGGTAGTGCTTGCCTGGCAGCTCAGTTGAAGCGAGAGAAGGATCTGGGTAGTGCTCCTGGGTTTCTTGATATATCCCCTGCTCAGCGTCTATTCGATGAAGAACCAAACAAACAAGGGCCAACATAAATAAAGTGCACAAGCATATAAATAAAATGCGACAAGCAAACAATCATGCCATGATGAATGATGCACAATTTGCATGGCAATAAAGTAGCATGGCAAGGGTGAGGTGTAGAATACAAGAAACAAGCATTTTATTGAGTTTGGGTCACATTTTATCCTCATATTAGTTTCTGTTTACATTATATTTATATGATGCATGCTGCAAAACAGAACAAGGAATGCATGAACAGAAAGGTCTCGTCGAGCTAATCATTTTAGACATATTATTTGTCAAATTTGGAGTTATAAAACAAAAGTTATTAATTAATTAAGGCAAAAGGGCATTTTATTGTAATTTAAAACAACTCGAAATTTAAATTGTGCAATTAATATTTTGAATAGCATATTTGAATTCCTCACATTTTTCTGATTTCAAAACATATATTACTTATCAAATTTGGAATTACCAATTATAAGTTATTAATTTCTGGATTTAAAAACATATAAACAATTTCTAGAAATATTTTTATTATAGAGAAAGGTCACAGGTCTTTCTGCACACAACTGAACCTAGCCACACACGCTGACGCGCGGGGCCCGGCTGACTCAGCGCGGTGAGCTGGCGATGGATAAGGTGGGGGGTTTTCTCTAGATTTTTCTCACCTTGAGGTTTCCTAGCCATAGAGAATGGCAGGGGGGCCCCAGGGCTGCGGGGCCACAGCGCGCGCGGCCAACGCGGGCTGGGCACGTGGGCAAACCGGGGCGCGGGGGGACTGGTCTGTGCCGGTCGGTTTCTCCTAGGGGTGTTTTTAGAAAAGTGCTGGGAGGAACCGGATCTGACGAAGAAAAACTGCTAGCTGCATCGATTTTTCGAAAGACGATGGCGAGCAAACCGTTGGAAATTTTGCGACGCTGCAAAAACAAAAGATGTAGAGCCAACGTCGGACTACAACTTTGGTGTTTGGAGATTCGCCAACGGAGGTCTGCAGCGGACGGGGCAAGGAGATGAACAGAGGAGATCTCGCGGTTTAAAAACTGACGGAAAAATTTGCAGAAACGGGCTGAGATCGGGCTGGTTTACGACGACGATTGCGACCGAACGGAGACGAATTTCACCCCGCCGTAAAAAGGAGAGTTGAAGAGGATTGCTCAGGCTACAACTTTGGTTCAGCAAGTTCGCACGGATACGGCCCACATCGATCGGAATATGCGGAAGAACAGGGTGCGCTAGGTTTCCGCTGCTGTCGGTTGCGCGCGCGGCGAGTGCGGTCTGCGTGCGTGCGGCATGCGGCGTGCGAGCGGGAGATGGCGGCGCTGGTGTGCTACAAGGGCGGAGGAGAGCTAGAGCAGGGAGAAGAAGCTCACCGAGAGGGGGTTGGTGATGGTTGGTCGACGGCGAGAACGACGAGGGAAGAGAGCAGTGCGGCGACGTCGAAAGCGGCGGCGAGGTGTTGGTGCTCCCTGGTGCTGAGCCTTCACGTTCTGGAGATCGAGCAGGTTCTGGGACTCCTGGAGGATGGCCCGAACACGGCGATGGCGGCGGTGAGGTTGGCTTGCGGAGGAAGAAGGGGATGGGAAAGAGATGTCGATCCAGATAGGGGGTGGGTGGTGCTGCGCTCAGCTTTAAGCAAAAGGCAGGGAGGGAGGACATGAGAGGCAGGAGGTGGGGGCGATCGAGCACGTGAGAGAGGGTGGGGAGGAGGAAAAACAGTGCACCAGCTTGATGTCCACCTGGTCTGGTCGAGCCAGAGGGGAGGGAGGTGACCAGGTCAGGAAGGAGGGGGCTCGGCCTAGGGTTTCGGTAGCCTCGGGTGTGGGCCAGGGAGAGAGGGCCAGGTGGGGCCAGCTAGGTGAGAGACTCGGCATGGGGAAGAGGAGAGGGTGAGGAGGATGTAACTAGGGTTAGACGAGGGATTAAGCTTAGGGTTAGAGAGAGGGGTGAGGTTTAGGGTAGGGTGATGATGTGCACAAGGTGATGGTTAGAAGAGAGCAAGAGATTAGCTAGAAGAGGCATATGATGGCCAAAAAGAGAGTGAGATAGAGAGGGTTGTGTAAGAGCAAAGGAAGAGAGTTAAAGAGAAAAGGAATACTCCACTTTAAAATCCGAGAAAATAAAACCCAAGGAAAAGAAGATGGTAGAGATCTTGCATGGCCCATGCATGAGTAGTAAATGCCATGTTTAAAATATTGTGAAAACAATAATATTAACATGGCATTACTCTTATGCATTCCCCAAAAGTGGATTAAAGCCAAGAAAAAGAATTTGTGGAAGTAGATCCATCCTATCTCCCATGAGCTAGATTAAATACCAGAAGAAAATAAAATACAAGCTCATGGATAATGGAATGGTGGAATTATAAGGTGGTGAAAAGAAAGGGTGGTGGAGTTGAATAAAAGATATGCCCCCAACTCAACTTGGGCATTTAAACAATATATCAATAACCAAATACAATATCAAGAGGCAAATACAATTTACAATGCATATGAGAGAAGAACCAAAACAAAAGGGTTTTATATGATGCTCAAATGCAAGGAGGCATGATGACATGAGCATGATATAATGATGATGCAACAATTATATATATGAAGTAACCATTATATAGACTAGACTAGTAGCATTGCAATTGTTAGACAATTGGGATGCTACAAGTACAACATCTAACAACATCAAATTTCATAGCACTTGATTCTTGTACCACATCCCACATCTAACATCTAACAACATCAAATTTCATAGCACTTGATTCTTATACCACATCCCACATCTAGCATCTAACAACATCAAATTTCATAGCACATCAAACAACAAGAATGAAGTAACAGTGGCCTCACCTATGCAGCATACGGACGTGCGAGGTCAGGCGACGGGGAGGAGAGCGGCGGGGAGGAGGGAGGCCGCTGGCTGCAGAGAGGAGGGTGGCGGGGAGGAGGCAGGAAGGAGGGCGGCGGGGAGGCGGCATGGAGGAGGTCGGTCGGGAGGATGCAGGGAGGAGGTCGGCCGGGAGGAGGAAGGGAAGAGGACAGCGAGGAGGAGGAAGGGAAGAGGACTACGAGGGGGGCAGGGAGGAGGTAGGCCGCCGGTGGTAGGAAGGGGGGCGGGAGGAGTCAGGGAAGCTGACGGCGGCGCTGACGAGAGAAGCGAGACGCGGGCGAGGAACCCTATCTCGCGTACGAGGCAGGAAGGCGTCGGGCAGTTTTTTTTGGGGGAAGAGAGGTCATGTACGGGAATCCAGTTCCGGGTGGCAACTTCTTGTAAATTGACGTGAAAAATACGGCCAAATATGAAAACGTTTCGCTGGCATTTGCGGAAAGCTGTGGAAAGCACCTACCGATGTGCTTTGCCCGTGATGCCTGTTTCGTAGAAGTATTTTGGCAAAAGTCTAACGCACAGCTGGCCGTTTGTCTCGTTTTTCTGGTTTTTTCCAGTAGAGAAGTGGTAAAAGCCCAAACAAACACGCCCTAAAATCCAAAGCTACAAGACACACCGGCGATACCAACACCCACGAAATCCTTTTAGCTTAACCGCCTCATCAATTTCAAGACACGTGCATGCTTAGAAGACAGAAAACTACAAACACAGTTTTCAAGTTCAATTTTGTGTGCTTCCCTTGCTTTGTTCAGCAGCCCCATCCTTTGTCCTGCTTGTGTCTACTTGAAGCACAGACTGTTATCAGGCAGTGCCAAAAGAAGTTGAACACTACGAGATGGGGACTCCGATCGGTGGACCACCCTTTCTCCATGCTGCCAAGTACATCACATGCATGTGCTGATCGGCATAGTACATCATTTTAATCCTGGAGCGCGCGCGCGGCACGAGATGGAGTGGTTAATTTGCGAATGGAATACGTTGCACGGCGCGTAGGACGAGCTTGGACTTCCTCCGAATGGTGATGCCGAACTCCTCGGACATGTCGAGCCCCTCGGGCCTCCCGCCGCCGGGGAGCTCCCAGTCGAAGTGGTAGAGGAGGCTGGCGAGCACCAGCTCCATGTTGGCCAGCCCGAGCGCCATGCCGGGGCATATCCTCCTGCCGGCTCCGAACGGGATGAACTCGAAGTCGCCGCCCTTGAAGTCCAAGGCTGTGGCGCCTGTCTCCTCGACGAACCTCTCCGGCTTGAACGCCTCGGCGTCCTCCCAGTAGGCGCCGTCCCTGCCCAGGGCCCAGGCGTTCACCAGCACCTTGGTGCCCTCGGGGACGTGGTAGCCCATCACCTCGCACGGCTCCCGGCACTGCCGCGGCAGCAGGAACGGCACCGGCGAGTGCAGCCGCAGCGACTCCCTGATCACCAGGTGCAGGTAGCTTAGCCCGCCGATGTCGTCCTCGGTCAGCTTGCGCCGTCCTTCGAATGCCTCTCGCACCTCCGCCTGGGCCTTGCGGAGGACGCGCGGGTTTCTCATCAGCTCCGACATGGTCCACTCCAGTGTCGTCGACGAGGTCTCGCTCCCGGCCGCGAATATTTCCTATAATCATTTGGGAATTGAGATTGTTACGGTGGTGCTTCGATTGGAGTGTGCAATGAGACTATGAGAGAAATGGGGGTAACGAACCATGACGAAGGTGATGATGATGTCTGTCGTGAGGGGGCACTGCACGCCGCCCTCCTTCTGCAGCCTCAGTAGCACGCCGAGCAGGTCCTCCTCCTCGCTCTCGCCGCCGACGGGGGTGCCTTCGGCGCGCCCGAGGATGATATCGGCTATGATGTCGCGCACGTTGCGGTTGCAGCGCTCGGCCTCCCGGATCGCGCCGCTGAGCCAGCGCGCCAGCGCCGACGACGGGTACAGGTCGGCCAGGTTGAAGCCGCCAGCGAGCTTACCCGACGTGTCCAGCTCGCGCAGGAACTCGTCGCGCCGCGGGCACCGGCTACCGACGGCCGACCGCACCACGATGTCCGTCACCATGCGGGACATCCGCTCGCCGATTTCGACCACGGCGGCGCCGCCCCCGCGAGCGCACTCGTCCGCGACGGAGCGGAGCAGGACGGCGGCCTCGTCCTCCCGGATGTGGCGGAAGGACTGGACGCGGCGCGCGCTGAGGAGCTCGAGCACGCAGATCCGGCGGAGCTGGCGCCACAGGTCACTGTAGGGGGAGAAGAGGATGTCCTCGCCGCTGCGGCTGAAGATGGCCAGCGTCGGCGTCAGGTGGCGGCTGGCGAAGGCCGCGTCGTGCGTCTTGAGGACCTCCCTGGCGGCCTCGGCGGAGGAGACGATCAGCGTTGGCACGGCGCCGAAGCGGAGCAGCATGAGCGGGCCGTGCGTGCCGGAGAGCTCACGCAGGGCCCGGTGTGGCAGGGCGCCGTGGCGCGATAGCAGGAGGTGGTGGAGGCTGCCCACGAGCGGCAGCTGCCATGGCCCCGGCGGCAGACGCTTTCCCTGCGCGGGCGGCGACGAGGTGTAGATGAGCTTGACGAGCAAGAGGATTACGGATACGACGAAGCCGAGCAACGGCAGTCCAGCTCCGCCTGCAAGATCCATCGTTGAATTGTTGGCGTTGTCCTCGGGTGTAGCAGTATGTTATTTGTAGGCTGAAGCGGCAGTGAGTGCTCATGCTATACGCAATGACGATGAGAGGGACGTGGGTGGGAGACAGCGTAGAAATTTGGATGAGAGCTGCTATGCACACGACGGACGGATTCACAATGTACAGGAGCTGGCAGCACAGACGGCACAGCATGTGAGAGGGCCGCATGACGCCAGCGTCGGACATTAAAGCAAACGCCGTGTACGCAGGAGTTTCGAATTTGGATCCCTTCGAAAGAAAAAACTGTGAAGGAAAAAAATAACAATATCCATGTTGGTCTTGATAACGTACCTGTTATCGTGTCTGTTGTACTATCTCTGTTTTAAAATATAAGATGTTTTAGCTTTGTAAGACAAATGTATCTAGACTATTTTTAGCATATAAGTTTACTCAGGTTTACGCTTGGTTTGGTTGCACTTTTTGCGGTAGCTTTCAGGGCTTTTAAGTGAAAGCCCAACCAGACGAGCATCTGACCGAACGCGCTTTCTAGGAAAATCATCCCGAAACCAGCTTCCCGGGCGAAGCGCGCGCCGAGGTGCTTTTCCCGCGGTGGCTACGCGCGCGTTTACCAATTTCCTTTTTTGCCCCGAAATATGTGGTAAAATTACCCACCACGTGCCACAGGGCTCTGGAATGACCTCACCTTTCCCCCAATTCGGTCTCCCAGACCGATATTTTCCTCACCCGAGCTTGGGCGGGCCTCTGCCTCGAGGTCGGAGGCGAGCTCCGTGGCCAGCGCCCACCGCCTGCCCCATCCCGCCCCATCCCGCCGCCTGGCCCATCCATTCCCGCCGCCCTCCCCCGTCCCCATCCATTCCCGTCGCCTCCCTATCATGCCGGCCGGCCCATCTTCTCCCCGTCCGAAGCAGCTCGACACGCACGAAGCGGCCGCCGAAGGACCTCCAGCACGGCGACCGGCCGCCATGCCTGGACCTCGAGCACGACGGGGAGTCCTGCTAGACCTGGACCTCGAGCACGCTTGGACCTCGACCTCGAGCACGGCTGCAGCACATCTAGGTCGACCTCAACTTCCTGCAGTCAATAAAGGTAGTCCTAGATTACTAGGATGTGGTGATTTTCCAGATACTTGCAAATTAGATTTTGGTTTGTACGTGAGATTACTACAATGTGCTGATTTGGTAGATACTTGCAAATTACTAGGATATGCTGATTTTGGTTTGCTAGATACTTGCAAAATAGATAGTGTGTATTTGAGATATGCCCAGATTATGTGCATCACATTTATAATTGTTCTTATATGTTAGTTGTTTACTGTTAAATAGATGGAAAAGGCAAATTGGGATGAACATTATACCACTGTTTTTTGTGAGATATGAAAAGAGGAGGTGACTGCGGGAAATAGGCCACTGGGTTGTTTGAACCAGAGAGGTTACAAAAGCCTTGATAAAAAGTTCTTTGCACGAACCGGGAAAATATTGACGCAGAAGCAATTTAAAAACAAATGGGACTTGTTGAAAAAATAGTATACTCAGTTTATGGAGTTGAAGAATAAGGCAACAGGGCTAGGGTGGGATTATGTGAAGGGAACAGTCGAGGCCGAAGAATCTTGGTGGCAGATTCATCTACAGGTTCGATTGATGACTATGTAGCATTATATATATATTCTTCCATCATAATATTGTTTTGATTGGTGACTTCTACTCTACATTTCAGAAATACCCAAAGCATGCAAAGTACAAGAAGAAGGGATTGGCCAACTTGGATGATTTGGATGCCATGTTTGACAAGGCACATGTTACCAGAGCTACATCATGTATTCCTGGGGAGATATCGGACAATACCGATGATGAGGATGTGGTTGAGGTTCCAGAATCCGAGGAAGATGAGGATTCAAAGGATGGCAAGTTAAAGGATGTCTCTCCTAAGGTAGATAAGGAGGGCAAGACGGCTATGGATTGCGAGGTACAAGATGAGAAGGTGAAGGTGAAGAAGAAAAGTGTGAAGCGCAAGGCTAAGTACATAAATGAGTCAGCTAAGGAGGACAAGAACGGATTTTTGCGTGAGTAAAAAGTCACACTCGGGAAAATAAATGAAGAGATAGAAGCAACTCGTGCTCCAACAAGTTCTGCTCCTACCATGAAGGAAGTACCCGCTTTGATGAAGGAGTGTGGGGCTGAAGAGGGCACTCCTTTGTACTTCACAGCTACTGACCTTGTCATGTAGCCTAGCTACAGAGAGTTATTCACGCTAATTGAAACAAAAGAAGGGAGTTTTGATTGTCTTCAGAGGAAACATGCTCAAATGAACAAGTAGAGCTATGTGTATCCTTTATGTATGACCAAGTAGTTTGCTGTTAGGAAGAACTCGCTTTGATGAAGTAGTTGGTAATGAAATATCAATGTTGTAATGAGCAAATATTCGTGACTTTGCTGCTATATTTTGTAGTCAGTTTGCTGGCATATATTGTATGTGTTTGCAGACCTGTTTTGTATCCAATTTGTTGTCAAGTTTTCTATCCAACTTGCTGCCCTGTTTTGTATCCCATTTGCCGCCCTGTTTTCTATCCAATTTGCTGCCCTGTTTTGTATCCAATTTGCTACCATATTATATGTCATTTCTACCATATATAATTATGTTGTTGTCCTTCTTGTAGATGAATGGTGTTGATCAAGATATGGACGATGAGGCTAGCAAGAGGAAGGAAAGGCTTGCACGGTTGGCTTTTTTGGCTTATCAAGTTGGATGTATGGGCCAGATAGGTAACCGCTACACCATGACTTATTTAATGAAAGAGCCTTATATGATTCCTCACAAACTGGGCATGAATGGGTTATGGAAAAACTTGGTCACAAAAGAAGTTGCCATAAGATGTTTAGGATGAATAGAGATGTATTTAAGTCATTGCATAATGGCATGGTGTCTCATTATGGATTAGAGTCCACTAGAGAAGTGACATCCGTGGAGTCATTAGCTATGTTCTTGTGGATAGTTGGAGGTCCGCAATCATTCTCTCAAGTTGAAGATCGATTTGCGAGATCAACTGAAACGATTCATAGGAAGTTCAATGAAGTTTTGCTTTGCTTGTGCAAGTTAGCATGCAATAACATAACACCTCGAGATCGTTCTTTCAAAACCGTGCATGCACGAATTAAAGAAGAGCCATTTTGGCCTCATTTCAAAGATGCAATAGGGGCAATAGATGGTTGCCATGTCCTAGTTGAAGTGCCAGCGGATGAGGCTGTGAACCACACTGGTCGGCACGGGTTCCCATCTCAGAACGTGATGGCTATTTGTGACTTCAATATGAGGTTTACTTTTGCTGTGGCTGGTTGGCCGGGATCTGCTCATGACACGCGGATCTTAAATGACACGTTGACAAAGTCCACATCGATTTCCCAAGCCTCCTGAAGGTACTAGTTGTATTAGATGCATGTAATTGTAGATGTTTCTATTTTTTTTATTTGCTTCCTGACTTGTTTTGTTTATGTAGGTAAATATTACCTCGTCGATTCGGTCTATCCAAATCGCAAAGGATATCTTGCTTCTTATAAAGGCCAGATATACCATCTACCGGAATTCCGTAATGGACGAAAACCGGTTGGGCAACTATGTCCATGTTAAAGGGAGAAATGTCATTGAACACAATTTTGGAGTGCTCAAAGCTAAATTCCGCATTTTGAAGGGTATGCCCAGTTTCAAGCCTCGTAGGCAAAAGAAGATTATTATTGCTTGTATGTCGCTACACAATTACATTCGTGATGTGAGACCAAGCTGCCTGATAAGGAGTTCGACAAAGGCGATGAAGATGAAGACTATATTCCAGGAGGGGGAGACTACATTCAAGGGGATGAGGTTGCAGCGAAACCTGACGCTGTTTACATGAACTCAATGCGTGATATTATTGCCGACTCCTTGTTCAGCGTGATAGAAGAATGAGTTATGCGTTCATGGATGCGACGAACTAGTATATTTTGTGATACGTGTCATCTGCACATAATATTTTGCGCCGTAACTATAAAATTAGTTGTTGGGCTGTTAGCTTGTGAAAATATCAAGCATTCAAAAGAGAGAACTTTTATATTTTGTAAAGGGGAAGATTCGAATGATAACCATGTTGCCTTGCTACTATAAACTTGGTTGTTGGGTTACTTTTTCTTGATTCTTTAACACCTCAGTTTGTTAAACATGTCTTAATGAGTTGAACAAAAACTCGTAGATAATTATGTACACAAGGTCCCAATTAGTCGAAAAATCCATCAATTAATTAACTAGATAATATAATAATTAACTACAATATGATTATCTAAGTACAAACTAATTATTAATGTGATTAATATCGATAAAAGTAAATTAAAAAGTGTCTCGGATGTTTAGGGGTATATCAAACATTTATCCTTACACCCACAGTTTAGACAGCTACTTGCCAAATGACTTTTACAGCTTTTTCATAGCACACAGCCGACAGCTGTTTCTCCACAGCCCACAGCCCACAGCTGCTTTCAGATAAGCCACAACACAATTAAACACAACCTTAGAGTGAATCTACACAATAAAATAAGTCTAGATATTTTTTTTCACAAACCTAAAAATCTTATATTTTGAAACAAGGGAGTATACTAGATCATCTCACCTTTGCTTACCAAATAGGAGGTGCTACATGTCCCCGGAGGATACAGAGACTTCGATTCCCGGATTCTTTTGTTTGACATACGTGTCCTTCGGGTAGTACACTGAAAAAACAAATCGCTCTCTCAAGAAAAGACATGCCCCCGCGATCGTCCTCGCTTAGACGCATGAGGCTGTCTTTGATCCCGTCGCCGTGGGGCGATCCTTGAACGCCATCCAGCTCCGACGAGGGCCGGTCGGAGCAGCACCGTCCACCCAAGGTAGCACAGCCGCCCGCCATGTGTAGCAACTCTGTACACCCCTTGCAGCACCAACAAACACACCTGGTAGCAGTACCCACCGCCATTGGTAGCAAAATCCCACCGCCATCGGTAGAAAAAGTCGCTATTGCCGGTAGAAGAGCTCGCTGTCGTCGGTACCAGATCTCGCCGCCGTTGGAAGCAGTGCCCACCACCGGTAGCAAAACTCGCCGCCGCCTGTAGCAGATCCCAACTCCTTCGGTAGCAGAGCTTGTCGTCGTCGGTTGCAGAGCTTGTTTCCCTTGGAAGCAGCGCCCACCGCCGGTAGGAAAACTCGCCGCCATCACCGATAGAAGAGCTCACCGCCGTCAGTAGTAGAGCTCGTCGCCGTCGGTAGCAGAGATCGATAGCACTAGTAGCACTGCCGCCTTGCCCTTGTAGTCTGAATCTGGGCTCAGTGAAACGCTACTGCTCGTCACCGTAGGGCCGCCCACGGCCGAAAGGCGCTCGCAACACCACCACTAGTAGCAGAGTATTTGCACCGATGACCATGCATCGAGGACATGAACGAGGGTGGAGAAAAAGGAAGAAAGGAAGGTATAGTTGGGGGGCTAGGCTGGGGACGCCCACGCATGTGGCAGCAGCGGCCAACGGCTGCGACCTCTCTCTCAAGCGACGGTGACGGGAAGACCAGGTGGGGAATCACGATTTGGGGAAGAAACAAGAGAGAAGAGATAAAATGGGACGTGGGTGGGACCCATGGGGAGTCAGTTTTATCTACACGGGAGCCACGTTGCTTGCGAGCGACCTAGGGGATCACAAGGCGTTATCCCCCGGAGGTTCTGTATCGTTTTCCTTACCAAATGTAGTATAGCCGGCATAGCACTACCGGAAGTGCATGCGGTTGTTAAGTAAATAAGGGAAATGATAAGTATGAGCCGAGGATCGCAAACTTTCGATCCCTCGGGTCACTGGCCGCGCGCCCCTCGCTTTCCTCCCGCACATAGCGCGCATGAGTAAACCCGCCACAAAATCATAGGCCCACACCACGTTCTTTTCCAATGAGACCAGATTCCCTTTATCTCTTACCTCCTGCTACGTGTCACCGCGTCGATTTCTTCTCGCTCGTTGCTGCCCCCACTACATCTTGCGCTACCGCACTGCCGGGCAGCCGAGCCGTCATGCTCCCTCACCCAGTCCGCCGAGGAAAATGCCACTGTGCCACCTAGAGCTCATGGCGCCTGCATCCCGTGCCACCGGTGCGGTAACCCAGCATACCACTGCATAATGTAGTACACTATAGTAGTTGATATAACATCAATGAAACACCGTTCCACTAGTATTACATCCCTTAGAGTGATACAACAGAAACATAGCAGGTTCAAGACATGACTATAGGTTACAACTCGACTCTTTACAAAAGATCCAGAGAACATTCTAGGTTCTAGAGATAAAAAACAACTTCTTACAAAACAAACCCACAAATAACAACTTATAACTACCATACCAATAAGACTAGCAGGCTTGCATTCGCTGCTATTGCAATGCTTTACAAAAGTAGATTCTAGGGCTAGATATTATTCTCATAACTAAACAAGAACTTCGTATTCACTTGAATTGAGGTGTTTGATGACTCCACTGACTTAATTGAAGAACTTAAGATTTTGGTGCTGATACCCTTGAGTATAAATTGATGTAAACGTCATCTATATTAGCTTCAGAATCTATCAAGGGTTAAGAAGGTACGATTGAGTACGAGTGTACTCAACAAGTTCACTAAAAAAGAGTGCTTGATGTACTAACTATAGCCATAGACCGTAGGTCGTAGGCTTTGCAGGTTTTCGTAAATGATAGGGGAATACCAATCGAAGTATACCCATAAAGCGGAGTCACCAGCTGGATCGCCAATCCCAGAGTGGGTCGACTCGTCGAATGCGGCGACTGACACATACTGGACCCAGGCGACTAGCATCGACTAGAGGCCAAGACGACGACTTGTATACAAAGCCTACTAGCACTTGTAAACCCTAATTGGCTGCATATATAAAACCACCAGGGGCACCCCTTTGGGAGCATCCTCTCTCACATTAGATTAGATCTAGTCTCCCCTCCGTCTACGACGGTTCCATTGTAAACCAATCTAATATACTAGATTGACAGCAGGACGTAGCGATCCTCCATCGAGGGGACGTGAACCTGGGTACATCGTGTACCAATCTCGCTCTTGAATTCTCCTACGTCGTCTTGCCTCCTCTATATAAGCTACCCCTAATAGCATCTACCGTGTCAATACCACGACAGTTGGCGTCCACCGTGAGGCAAACGACGCTTGGAGGTGATAATCCTGACGGGATCCTCAAATTCATCATCGACATGGAAATCTAGCTTGGATCTAGTATGTTCTGTCATTTGCGGGACAGTAGATTGATCTAGGTTGGTTTCAAAAATCATATGCCTCTAGAGCAGCCTCCGTGTGACCCGCGAGTTGTACAAAGTCCCCGGATCCAATCAGTAGTCAAGCCATGACCGACGGCTCTTCTATTTAATTTCCTCTCTCGCCTTGTATTGTCTATTATCAAGTAATATTATACTAGCAAAATAATCGTACGTCACTAGTAAAACATAGAACACTAGTCCCGGTTTGTAAGAGGCTTTAGTCCCGGATTGTAATCCAAGACTAACGTATCGGAACTAAAGGTTAGGCCTTTAGTCCCGGTTCTGTTACAAAGCGGGACTAGATTGTCTTCACGTGGCCGCGCTGCGCGCGCTGGGCTGGAGGATATTTACAAACCGGGATTAAAGTTCTTCTGCTGCGGCAGCATTTTGCACCAAACTGCTGCCGCGGCAGGAGGTGATGTTTTAGGGTTTTTTTTTGTGTTTGATTATTTTTCATTTTGTGTTTTCATATAGTACATATTATTCTACACTACTACATGTTGTATACATTTATGCATATATAATATAATTCACTCACGATAACATAAATACATATAAATATATACACAACCAAGACTAGAGCTCGTCTAATTGATTTACATCAAGATCATCATTACAACAGATACTGTCCTTTTGTGTCTATCCACGATTACACGAAGGTCTATCTACGTTGTACTCTCCTTTTGAGTTTATGACGTCCCTGAGCAAAAATCCCGACAACTCCTCTTGAATTGCTAGTAGGCGTTCATGTGGTAGGAGCTTATCCCGCATCGCATCCAACTATAACTATATATAAAGAAGTAGATCATTATGAATGGAACTCAACAAAAACTATGGTATAGAATAAATTGCGAATATATTGTTTACGTACTTGAAGAAAGTCTATGCCCTGCTCCATACATCCACGAATGAACTCGCATACGTAATATCCACATAAATTAGTCCCCTATGGCTGCGTCGCACACTTTTCGATCGAGAATATAATTCAATCAGATAATAATCAAGCATGATAATTGTAAGAATGATAACTGTAAGAATGATAATTGTAATATCCACATAAATTAGTCCCCTAGCTCTCGTACTACTTACCGGGACCGTACGAAAAATGAGCTCCTCACGCCATTCACCCTGAACCTCCTTCGTGAACCTTTTCCAAACCCTATCCGGCAAAAAAGAAATGAATGAGTTATTAATTAGTTTACATCTCAGAGAATGAACGAAAGAGATAGATATAGTGATTGAAATTACTTTTGGAGCCAATCAATTATGCTGCGGTAGTCTTCCATCGGCTTTTTTTAACGAGTCTGAGATTTCAACTTTTGCACGGTCAACGTCAATGTTTAGAAGAATCCAGTGAAATCTGTGCATGTTTATATACACTTAACATCGAGTAAACAAAAATTGAATGTGTACAAGACAGTAAGACTCTTACCCATAGTTGTAAGGAAATAATATTTGTGTCTTGTAATGTTGCTCCATTAAAAACATTAGCAAGTTATCCTCCGTTTCCTTGAGGTTATTTATTAGCGTATGTCCATTAACTCTGTTTGGGTCAACGAACCCAATGCTGTAGATTGACTTTCTTCTACATTCTTGAATCTTCATTCTGCATATATAATAGCATACAGGAGGAGCTATAGTGAGGATAATGACAGGAAATGAATTGAACGAGCTGAGTTAGTGACTTAATTACTTACAGACAATATATGCCGAAGAGGAACTTGTCGAGGGTGTCTAGGTTGAATAACTGAAATAGTTCACAAAGTTCAATGGAGATCTCGTCTGGACGGAAGTACTCCTCTCCAACTTTACATAGGAGAAATTGTCTCCCTTCCTTTGTGACTTTCAAGTACCAGATATGCAACAGTCGCATATGTGTTGGCAGATCATTGAATACCTCATCGTTGACCAGAGGCTCCCCGTAGACAAATTTCCGTGCTATTGGTCCCTTGGCGACATTATCTCCGCCGGCTAGAAGTGCTTCGACCGGCACATTACACTCCTTGGCTAATTTAATAGCTAATTCCATATCTATTCCACCTTGTGTGGGCTGGGGTAACACCTTGAGCGGGGCAATGGATTGTTTTGCCTGTTTGCCGAGCTGGGCAACTTCTTTTGATTTTCTCCCACTTGTAGTACTGCTTGATGACTTCTCTTTTAGTGTCTTCGTAAGATAGCGTGTATAGTCATCTTTCCTATTTCACACATGTTGGGGTGGTTGCTCAAGGAATGCCTTGAAGTGCTTCTTCACTTTTGGATCAACTAGCACCTGTGGCTCGGGTTGTTTTGGTGAAAAATGGGCCTTCACTTCGGCCCGGGAGATCACCGCGCTCTCCTCATCAATCCGGTGATAAGCTAACTTGGGAGGAGACGGCGGTACTCTTGGGAGGGGATCTTGTCGTTTTCGGCGTCGGGTCTCCCTTGACGTAGCGGTGTTATTCTTCCGCTTTCTTCCCTTTGATTCAGTGGGCGGAGGCGGAGGCGCCGGAGATGGAGATGCAGTCGCGCTGCGATCCCTCTCAGGAAGGGGTGGACTATTGTTTCTTGGTGGAGACGGTGGACTCGGAGGTGATGGTGGCCTTGGAGGTGATGGATTGCTTCTCGGAGGAGAAGATTTTCTTGGCGCACAACCTGGAAACACGATGTGTTGTTTTTTCCAAAGAATGATCCCACCCTCCACTTCTCCAAGTGTTTTCTCCCCTTCGCCTGCAGGGATGTCAAGCTCTAGTGATCGCCATGTCAGTTCAACTTCATCCACACCGACACGAGCATAGCCAGCTGGAATCTGACTTCCATGGTAGGTCGCTTCCGGTGGACAAGGTAAAGCAAAGCCGAGCGCCACCTTCATAGAAATGTTCTTCACTGTGACATGTAGCTCACAAGCTTTCCTTGCCTCGACTTCATCCACGGGGTAGCGAACCATCGTTGCACCGGCCGTGTCATCTATCACCGGTGCATTATTGTCCATCGGCATTGGATTATTAGCTTGTACCTCCGTGGAAGCCACACTGCTTCTCCGTTGAGATGGGCCCACCGGACTGTCTAACGCAGGATCTTGCTGTCGGGCCAGTACTCTAAGTTCATTAATATGCTCCTGCTGCAGCTTGAACATGGCTTAAAATTCCTTGTTCCTTTTTTCAACCGCCTCCAACCGCGCTGCCTCCCCCGCCTTCTGCCGATTCGTTTTTCTGGATCGGCTTCTATAAGTGTCGATGTCAGCGGGAAACCCTGTCTTCCATGGTGAAGGGTTTCGCGGCATAGTAAATCAAAATTTTCTACCGATGCGAACAGAGGGAAGCCAAGATCTAATCTAGGAGATGCAAACAACGAGAGAGATTGGATTAGATCTTCATACCCTTGAAGATTCGCACAGCGGAACGTTCGTCGGAACGTGGGTGATGTAGTCGTACTCGCTTCTCCTCCTCGTGATCCGATCTGATCTAGCACCACAAGTGGCGATGCCTCCGTGAGATGCACACGTGCGGCACCTCGACGTCTCCTCCTTCCTCGGTCCAGCAAGTATGGTGGAGAGACGGATTGGATCTACAACGCGACGGCGCGGTGTATGTGGTGGAGAGTTTCTGCAGCAGGGCTTCGCCTACACGCAGTCGGGAGGGAGAGAGAGAGGAGGGCAGCAGGGCAACTGGCTTGAGGGGAAGGTCTGTGGGGGCTGGTGCGCCCCAGCCCTCTTTATATAGAGGGGTGGGCGGCAGCCCTAGCCCCTCCCCCAAGTCCAAAACCGGCAGCCAAGGAAGAAGAGTGGGGGGCAAGGAACCCCCCCTTCTAGAAGGTCCAATTAGGGTTTATCCCTTCTTGGCCGGCTGGGCCCTATGGGGCCTTGTGCCCCTGGACCAATGCGGTCAGGGCACTCCCTCATAGGTCCATGACCCCTCCCGGAAGTTGGGGCCACGTTGGTCCCCTTCCGAAAGGTTCTAGAAGCTTCCGGTACAATACCGATTAACCCGGAACAATTCCGAACTCCAAAAACTGCACTGCCTTATATGAATCTTATTCTCCGGACCATTCCGGAACCTCTCGTGATGTCCCGGATCCCATCCGAGACTCCGAACAAAAACTCATAAACCAATTATCCAATCTATCCTAGCGTCGAGACACGTTAAGTGTGTGACCCTTCGGGTTCGAGAATATGCAGACATGATCTTCTATCAATAATCAACAGCAGGGTCTGGAAACCCATATTGACTCCCACACATTCATCGATGATCATATCGGATGAACCACGATGCCAGGATTCAATCAATCCCATATATATATTCCCTTCGTCTCGCGATATTTTACTTGACCGAGATTTGATCGTCGGTACCGTCATACCTAGTTCAATCTCGTTCACAGCAAGTACTTTACTCGTTCCGTAATCCGATATCACTTTGTGATTAACTCCTTAACCACATGCTTGCAAGCGGTGTTGATATCGATTACCGAGTGGGCCCGAAGTATATCTCTCCGACTTGGGAGGGACAAATCCCATCTCGATACATACAACCCAACAGATACTTTACGATCACCTGAGAGACACCTTTATGATCACCCTCTCATAGGATGACGTTTGATGACCTCAAAGCTTTCTTCTGATACCAGGGAGTTGTACTATCTCATGGTCTAAGGAATACAATATTTGACATAGGAAAAGTTTCGCAAAGATGAACACGATGACACGATCTAATTGCTTCGCTTAGTTTGGGTCAGTCCACCATATCATTCTCCCAATGACATGATCTCATTATTAATCGACAACTCA
The DNA here is from genome assembly GCA_916181665.1 of Avena sativa. Classification (NCBI taxonomy): domain Eukaryota; kingdom Viridiplantae; phylum Streptophyta; class Magnoliopsida; order Poales; family Poaceae; genus Avena; species Avena sativa. Next base: position 342,378,662 of record OV702280.1, on the reverse strand, counting down.
TGTCTATGGTTAGGAAACCACAACCATCATTAATCAATGACCTAGTCCATAGAGGCGTACTAGGGACACGGTGTTGTTCACAAACCACACAAGTATTAAAGTTTCCGCTTAATACAATTCTAGCATGGAATATAAACATTATCATGAACAAGAATTATAATAATAACATCTTTATTATTGCCTCTAGGGCATAATTCCGACAGTCTCCCACTTGCACTAGAGTCAATAATCTAGTTTACATTTGGCAACAATCTCACACCCATGGCACTGAGGTGCTGATCATGTTTTACACGTGGAAGAGGTTTAGTCAATGGATCTGCGACATTCAGATCTGTATGTACTTTACTAATCTTCAGATCTCCATCTGCTATATAATCTCGGATTATATGAAACTTGCGGTTGATATGCTTGGTCTTTGGATGATATCTTGGTTCCTTAGCGAGTGCTATGGCGCCAGTGTTGTCACACAATATCTCCAGTGGGTCCAATGCACTTGGGACCACGCCAAGCTCAGTGATGAAGTTCCTGATCGAAACTCCTTCAGTTGACGCTTCTGCAGCAGCCATGTATTCCGCTTCTACTGTAGATCCCGCGATCACGCTTTGCTTGCAGCTTCTCCAGCTCACAGCTCCTCCATTCAAAATATACACGTATCCTGTCTGAGATTTAGAATCATCCTTATCGGTGTCGAAACTAGCATCGACGTAACCTTTTACGACGAGCTGTTCATCACCCCGTAGACTAAGAACATTTCTTTAGACCTATTTAGGTACTTTAGGATGTTCTTCACGGTTGTCCAGTGTTCCACTCCTGGATCACTTTAATATCTGCTCGTCAAACTAAGAGCATTGGACACATCCGGTCTAGTACACAACATGGCATACATGATAGAACCTATGGCCGAGGCATAAGGCACTTTGCTCATAGCTTCCCTATCATTTACCGTAGCTGGACACTGAGCCTTGCTCAATATCTTACCTGACAACATAGGCACTGAACCTTTCTTTGCCTTATCCATTCTGAACCTTTTCAGAACTTTGTCTAGGTATGTACTCTGGCTTAAAGCTATCAGGCGTCTTTGTCTATCTCTATAGATCTTGATACCCAATATATAAGCAGCTTCACCTAGGTCTTTCATTGAAAAACACTTGTTCAAATAACTCTTCACATCGTTAAGCATGTTAATGTCATTTCCAATAATCAATATGTCATCCACATATAGTACCAGAAATGTCACCGAGCTCCCACTCACTTTCTTATAGATACAAGCTTCGTAGCAATTTGGAACAAATCCAAAGCTCTTGATCACTTGATCAAAACGAAGGTTCCAACTCCGAGATGCTTGCTTCAGTCCATAAATGGAACGCTGAAGTTTGCATACTTTATCAGCATCCTTAGGATCGACAAAACCTTCGGGTTGCATCATATACAACTCTTCATCAATGTTGCCATTGAGGAACGCAGTCTTGACATCCATCTGCCATATTTCATAATCATGAAATGCAGCAATTGCTAATAAAATCCGAATGGACTTAAACATCGCTACGGGAGAGAAAGTCTCATCGTAGTCAACACCTTGAATTTGCCGAAAATCTTTCGCGACAAGCCGTGCTTTATAGACGGTAACATTACCATCCGCGTCCGTTTTCTTCTTGAAAATCCATTTGCACTCAACGGCCTTTCGGTCGCTGGGAGGGTCCACCAAATTCCATAATTGGTTTTCGCTCATGGATCCCAATTCGGATTTCATGGCTTCTAGCCATTTCTCAGAGTCTGGGCTCATCATCGCTTCCTCATAGTTCGTAGGTTCACTGTCTTCTACTAACAAGACATTCAAGACAGGGTTGTCGTACCACTCAGGAGGGGCACGCGACCTGGTCGACCTGCGACATTCAGTAGCAGCATCGTCTGAAGCTTCATGATCCTTGTCATTAACTTCCTCTATTGTTGGTGCAGGCGGCACTGGAACAATTTCAGGTGCTGCGCTACTCTCCAACTCAAGAGAAGGTTCAATAACCTCGTCTAGCTCTACTTTCCTCCCACTCACTTCTTTCGAGAGAAACTCCTTCTCAAGAAAGGAACCGTTCTTTGCGACAAACACTTTGCCTTCGGTTCTGTGATAGAAGGTATACCCAATAGTTTCCTTAGGGTATCCTATGAAGACGCATTTCTCCGCTTTGGGTTTGAGCTTGTCCGGCATCAACTTCTTGACGTAGGCTTCGCATCCCCAAACTTTAAGAAACGACAACTTAGGTTTAGCACCAAACCACAGTTCATACGGTGTCGTCTCAACGGATTTATATGGAGCCCTATTCAAAGTGAATGCAGCGGTTTCTAATGCATAACCCCAAAATGATAACGGCAAATCAGTAAGAGACATCATCGATCGGACCATATCTAATAGGGTTCGATTCCGGCGTTCAGACACACCATTGCGCTGTGGTGTTCCGGGTGGCGTGAGTTGCGAAACGATTCCGCTTGCTTTAAGATGCGTTTGAAAATCATAACTCAAATATTCACCTCCACGATCGGATCGTAGAAACTTAATCTTTCTGTTATGATGGTTCTCCACTTCATTCTGAAATTCTTTGAACTTTTCAAATGTTTCAGATTTATGTTTCATTAAATAGATATACCCATATCTACTTAAGTCATCGGTAAAAGTGAGAAAATAGCGATATCCACCGCGTGTCGAAACACTCATCGGTCCGCATACATCGGTATGTATGATTTCCAACAAGTCCGTTGCTCGCTCCATCATACCGGAGAACGGGGTTTTGATCATCTTGCCCATGAGGCATGGTTCGCATGTGTCAAATGATTCAAAATCAAGAGACTCCAAAAGTCCATCAGAATGGAGCTTCTTCATGCGTTTTACACCAATATGACCTAGACGACAGTGCCACAAATAAGTAGTATTATCACTATCTACTTTGCATCTCTTAGCCTCAATGTTATGGATGTGTGTTTCATCCCTTTCGACATTTAGAAGAAATAAACCATTCACAATAGGTGCAAGACCATAAAAGATGTTACTCATATAAATAGAACAACCATTATTCTCCGATTTAAATGAATAACTGTCTTGCAATAAACAAGATCCAGAAATAATGTTCATGCTCAACGCAGGCACATAATAACATTTATTGAGGTTTAAAACTAATCCCGAAGGTAAAACTAAGGAGAGCGTGCCGACGTCCATCACATCAACTCTTGATCCGTTGCCAACGCACATCGTCACCTCATCCCTCGCAAGCCGCCGTCTATTCCGTAGCTCCTGTTTCGAGTTACAAATATTAGCAACTGAACCAGTATCAAATACCCAGGCACTACAACGAGGGCTAGTAAGGAAAACATCAATAACATGTATATCAAATATACCTTTGATGGTGCTAGCCTTCTTGTCCGCTAAGTACTTCGGACAGTTGCGCTTCCAGTGACCCTTGTCCTTGCAATAGAAGCACTCAGTGTCCGGCTTGGGACCAGACCTGACTTTCTTCTCCGTAGGGGCAACGCGCTTGCCGCCGCCTTTCTTGAAGGGCTTCTTTGCACCCTTACCTTTCTTGAAGGTGGGGGGCTTGTTGACCATCAACACATGATTATCCTTTTTGATGTCCACCTCCGCAGCCTTCAGCTTTGCGAAGAGCTCGGTGATCGTATCAGTGGAACCAATCTGATTGTGAGTCACTACAAAACTTTTGTAGCTGGGAGGGAGTGATTGCAGAACCCTGTCAATCTTGAGCTCCTCTGGAATCTTGCAGTCCAGTTGCTCAAGGCGTTGAGTGTAGCCCGACATCTTAATGGCGTGATCACTAACGGAACTCCCTTCCTCCATCTTGCAGTTAAAGAACTTCTCAGAGATCTCATATCTCTCAGAACGGGCTTGAGTCTGAAACATGGTTTTCAGCTCCTCGAGAATCTCAAAGGGCCCGGGATAGTCTTCAAAACGATTTTGAAGGTCCGATTCCATAGCAAACAACATGGTGATCTTAATCACACCATAATCATCTTTGCGCGACTGATAGACAACTTTCTCATCAGCCGGCGCAGTAGCAGCAGGGGCGTCACCTAACGCATTCTCAAGGACATAGTCCTTTTGACCGCCAGAGAGAATGATTCTCAGATTGCGGAACCAGTTGGTGAAGTTAGACCCATCGTTTTTAAGCTTTTCCTTCTCAGCAAAAACGTTGAAGTTGAAGTTGGACTTAGCCATTTGATCTACAATATTTGCAAGTACAAATTAGACTATGTTCATGATAACTAGTTCAACTTTTAATCAAATTACTAGATGAACTCCCACTTAATTCAACATCCCTCAAGTTGTTTAGTGAACACGATCCAAATTCACCACAACTAATCCGATCTTCACGATAAGAGATGTGGTTTCAATGGTGGACAACAAAGTGTCGATCATATCATTCATATGACTCATGCTTAACCTTTCGGTTCATGTGTTCCGAGGCCATGTCTGTACATGCTAGGCTCATCAAGTTAGACCCAAGTATTTCCGCATGTGCAAAACTGGCTTGCACCCGTTGTATGTGAGCGTAGAGTCTATGGCACCCGATCATCACGTGATGCTTGGACACGACGAACTTTCGCAACGGTGCATACTTGGGGAGAACACAGTTTTTATCTTGATCTTTAAGTGAGGAATCATCTTATAATGCTACCGTCGCAATCTAAGCATAATAAGATACATAAAAGGATAAACATCACATGCATATAACTTTATGTGACATGGTATAGCCAATCTTCGCGCAATGATCTCCATCTTGTGCGTGCCGGCATGATCTCCATCACTCCACCATGATTGCCTCCACCATGAATAGCAACTACAACTATTGCTAACTACTTAGCGATAAAGTGAAACTATTACATGGCGCATAAGAAGTTGACACACAGGTCATACACAATTATAAAGACAACCATATGGCTCCTGCCGGTTGTGTACTCATCGACATGCAAGTCGTGAACATTACAAAAACATGATCATCGCATACATTATACACATCACATCTTGGGCCATACCATATCACAGAAAACACTCCCTGCAAAAACAAGTTAGACGCCTCTACTTTGTTGTTGCATGTTTTACGTGGCTTATGGAAGTAGATGCTAAGAACAATTCTTACCTACGGAAAGCCACAACGGTGATATTATGGTTGCCAAACTCCGGTGTAAATCCCATGACAACTATAGTGAGAGAAACTGGCATCCACCAGCCGCATGTGTGGAACAAGCCACACGTCAAGTGCGGAGCCGGTCTCGCGAACGACGTCGCGTAAGGTTGGCCTGGACCGCTTCAATCTCACTATCCCGCGTCATAAGAAGAACAAAAACAAGAGGCTTGCAACAGAAAACATCAACGCCCGCAACAACCATGTTGCGTTCTACTCGTGAAACACATCTACGCATAGATCTAGCTCTGATACCACTGAAGGGTTTCGCGGCATAGTAAATCAAAATTTTCTACGGATGCGAACAGAGGGAAGCCAAGATCTAATCTAGGAGATGCAAACAACGAGAGAGATTGGATTAGATCTTCATACCCTTGAAGATTCGCACTGCGGAACGTTCGTCGGAACGTGGGTGATGTAGTCGTACTCGCTTCTCCTCCTCGTGATCCGATCCGATCTAGCACCACAAGTGGCGATGCCTCCGTGAGATGCACACGTGCGGCACCTCGACGTCTCCTCCTCCTCGGTCCAGCAAGTATGGTGGAGAGACGGATTGGATCTACAACGCGACGGCGCGGTGTATGTGGTGGAGAGTTTCTACAACAGGGCTTCGCCTACACGCAGTCGGGAGGGAGAGAGAGAGGAGGGCAGCAGGGCAACTGGCTTGAGGGGAAGGTGTGGGGGGGGGTGCGCCCCCAGCCCTCTTTATATAGAGGGGTGGGCGGAAGCCCTAGCCCCTCCCCCCAGTCCAAAACCGGCGGCCAAGGAGGAAGAGTGGGGGGCAAGGAAACCCCCCCCCCCCCCCCCTTCTAGAAGGTCCAATTAGGGTTTATCCCTTCTTGGCTGGCTGGGCCCTATGGGGCCTTGTGACCCTGGCCCAATGCGGCCAGGGCACTCCCTCATAGGCCCATGCCCCCTCCCGGAAGGTGGGGCCACGTTGGTCCCCTTCCGGAAGGTTTTAGAAGCTTCCGGTACAATACCGATTAACCCGGAACAATTTCGAACTCCAAAAACTGCACTGCCTTATATGAATCTTATTCTCCGGACCATTCCGGAACCTCTCGTGATGTCCCGGATCCCATCCGAGACTCCGAACAAAAACTCATAAACCAATTATCTAATCTATCCTAGCGTCGAGACACGTTAAGTGTGTGACCCTTCGGGTTCGAGAATATGCAGACATGATCTTCTATCAATAATCAACAGCGGGGTCTGGAAACCCATATTGACTCCCACACATTCATCGATGATCATATCGGATGAACCACGATGCCAGGATTCAATCAATCCCATATATATATTCCCTTCGTCTCGCGATATTTTACTTGCCGAGATTTGATCGTCGGTACCGTCATACCTAGTTCAATCTCGTTCACAGCAAGTACTTTACTCCTTCCGTAATCCGATATCACTTTGTGATTAACTCCTTAACCACATGCTTGCAAGCGGTGTTGATATCGATTACCGAGTGGGCCCGAAGTATATCTCTCCGACTTGGGAGGGACAAATCCCATCTCGATACATACAACCCAACAGATACTTTCCGATCACCTGAGAGACACCTTTATGATCACCCTCTCATAGGATGACGTTTGATGACCTCAAAGCTTTCTTCCGATACCAGGGAGTTGTACTATCTCATGGTCTAAGGAATACAATATTTGACATAGGAAAAGCTTCTCAAAGATGAACACGATGACACGATCTAATTGCTTCGCTTAGTTTGGGTTTGTGCGCCATATCATTCTCCCAATGACATGATCTCATTATTAATCGACAACTCATGTCTATGGTTAGGAAACCTCAACCATCATTAATCAATGAGCTAGTCCATAGAGGCGTACTAGGGACACGGTGTTGTTCACAAACCACACAAGTATTAAAGTTTCCGCTTAATACAATTCTAGCATGGAATATAAACATTATCATGAACAAGAATTATAATAATAACATCTTTATTATTGCCTCTAGGGCATAATTCCAACACATGGAACAGATGGGCCAAAGCCTCGTGTTCGTCCAACTTTTTCAGGATTCCCGAGGGCATATGTCAGCTCATCGTTCTCTCTGTCGGGAATGAACTTTCCATCTTTTCTTAGTTGTATCACTTTAACAAGTTCATCTTTGGGTTTAGTAATGTGCTCCTTTGTAACAATAATCTCCCCGGTTTCAGTGTCATACGACCCCCATGCCCAAGGAGCCAATTTTTTGACCTCACGGGACACTTATTTGTAGCTGGCCTGACCCCTTTTTTACGCATTTCTTCCTTGGTTTTTCCCACTTCGGCGCGGCCGTCTTGTAGCCATCTGTCCCCATAGTATGGTGATATTTCTTTTTGGTCGCATTTATCTTATTATTTTCTGACTTGGCCATAGCTGCTTCTGATTCCTTGTATTTCACAAATGGGGTCCAGTTATCCCGCTGCTTCTCCAGCGGGCCAGTGAATGGCGGAGTCAGCCCCTTCTTGGCAAAGTTGTTGTACAATATTTTCTTCCAGTCCTTGAACTGTCCGCCCATCTTCTTAAGGGCCCACTTTCTGACTTGCAACCTCAATGCCTCAGTGAGTTCAGGAGTGTACAATTCAGGCAAAGAGAAGTGTGCCATGAGTGAATTCCAAAGACCGTCTTTGGCTCTGTCATCGCAAAAGTTTCTCCAACTCGATCACTTTTATTTCTTGGCTTATTCCACTTCTGAGTAGTGATCGGGATGGCGTCCCTGACTATCGCTCCACATTGGTATACAAATACACTTGTGGCCTCTTTCGGCTCCAAAGGTTCGCCGACCTCAGACACTAGATCAATGGTGAAACGCATACGATCGGCCAACTTTTTGGTCGGGCCTCGTTTCCTTGCAGAAGATTCGCCCGATGCGGAGGTCTAAGAGAAGAAACAGTCGTTAGTACATATATATATACTAATGCATCTACTAGCTCGTGATCAGCAGAGGCTTTATATACCTCGCCGGTCTTTGCTATGGTGGTGTCTCCACCGTCAGTTCCACCGTCGTCTCCACCAAAGAATTCGTCATAGTCGTCTCTTCCGTCGGCTTCATCCAAGTTGAGGTATTGGGAGCCATCATCATCTCCATCATCGTCTGCTCCATCATAATGGTAACCTCCTGTACCCTCATCTATCATGTTGTACATGATGTGCTCTTCGTTGTCTCTACCGTCCATAACTTAACTAATACAGAAGAAAGATAAAACCATTTTGCTTAATGCGATAAAATAAAGGAAGATAAAGTAATCCAGCTTAAACAATGCGATAAAGAAAGATAAAATACCAATTAAACAACAATACATCTCGAATAATCCAGCTAGTACAACAATAAAGTACCAATTAAACAACAATACAACCCTATTACACATCTAGCTAGCTCAGCGAAGACGTCGAGCCCCGGCTACTGAGCCGCGGGAGGTGTGCACCCAAAGTGTAGGAACCATCACCGGAGAATATCTCGGGTAAGGTGCCTGAAGAAGCTGCCAGGTATTGGCATCCCGGACTCCTAAAATGTGCATGTAGCACCGGACATGCTTGTCCTCCTCCCTGACACGACGCTGTACCACCTCGTCGAGGGCCGGCTCCCTCTGCATCGCACCTGGACCACTCGACCGCCACCACAGAAGATCCGGGTCGACGACGACACCCGGATTCCTCACGAGACGACGTCCCCCGGCTGGTAGCACCTCCCAGTGCCAGCCGGCGGAGCCCAGCCCTGTGGATGCCCGGTGACACTGTCTAGTAGCGCTTCAGGGGTCACGCCGAGTGAACGAGGATGAGGAATCGGCATATTCCTAAACACTAAATTAAACCTATATACTTTAAACATGATGAAAATAAATAGTATCAACTAAAATAAACTATATTAAACACTAACTAAATTCACTAACTAAAATAAACTATATTAAACACTAACTAAAATCCTAAAATACACTAACTAAGAAAAATTCACTAACTAAAATAAACTATATTACACTAACTCAAAATAAAATATATTAAACACTAACTAAAATATCTAAGAAAAAATTACACTAAACTTACTAACTAATTAACCCTAAAATAACCCTAACTAATTAACCCTAAAATACACTAACAAAATTATATACACAACTAATTAACACTAACAAAATAACTAACAAAATTAACACTAATTAACAAAATTAACACAACTAATTAACTAGAGCTTACCTTGGGGAGGGGCGGCTCCGGTGGTGGTGGACGGTGCGGGTAGCACGGTGGGCTCCGGTGAGGGACGGCGCCGGGTGGTCGACGGCGTGCTGGGGAAGGGGCGGCGCCGGAGCGGGACGGCACGGGGCGCGGGCGACACGAGCTCGAGCGGCGCGGGGGAGGGGCGGCGCGAGAAGGGGCGGCGCGAGAAGGGGCGCGGGCACGACGTGGTGGTTGACGGCGCGATGGCTCTGCGCGAGGAGGAAGACGACGACGCGGTGGCTCTGGTCGATCTGTGTGCTCCGGTTCGTGCACTGAACCGGGGTGCACGGGGTGGGTATTTATACCCACACCCCCTTTAGCCCCGGTTGGTAGCACAAACCGAGACTAAAGGTCACCGAGACTAAAGGGGGACCTTTAGCCCCGGTTGGTAGCACAAACCGGGGCTAAAGGGTTTTCGGCGCGCCGCGTTTCACGCGCAGCCCCGCACCCCTTTAGCCCCGGTTTGTACTTAAAAGCTTTTTCAAAACCTTTTTAAAAACCTTTTTTAAAATTAATTATTATATGCATGTTTAAAACCTTTTTAAAAACAAAAAACCTTTTTAAAAACCTTTTTTAAAACTTTTTTCAAAAACTTTTTTCAAAAACCTTTTTTAAAAACCTTTTTTAAAACTTGCATTGGATCTCTGAAAAAACGACATATTGTGAGTCTAAAAATGATTTTTTTCAAAAAATCACGGACGTTATATCATGTACCTGTAGTTCAAACCGAACCCACTTCCTACCGATTCGGCACACATTTGTCTTTTTCAGCCGGAAAGGACAGAAAGGTTTGAGATCCTCCGGTTGGGATATAGTTCACGTAACGTGGTCTACTATTTTAGAAAAATGGGATGGTAGCATTCTGTAACTGCATTTTGGTGGCTGCTTCACAAAACGACCTGTCTTTTTGCGCTCGAAAAATGGAAAATGGTTTTTCCGAGCGACGAAAAGGAAAACTTCCTCTTGCAACATTGTTCTACATTCCAATATACACATGCATGCACAATATGGACACAGTATCACAAACTATGCCGCAATTCAACACATAACATCCGTCTCTTGGACCGAAAGCCATGAAACTTCGAACATGATAGGTCATTTTGTGAAGGTTTTTTGGAGACATAATCAGTATACCAAGTTTGATATTTTTCCTTGCAACTATGTCACATAATATCACACCACGCGAAGAATTTACATTGTTTGGACCTTTTTTGAATTTTTTATGCCCGTTTTGAATTTTTTTCGTTTCGAACTTAGGTCAAAACGGTGTGCGTGAAGATAGGGGATGAGAATGTTAGAACTTGCATTGGATCTATGAAAAAACGACATATTGTGAGTCTAAAAATGATTTTTTCAAAAAATCACAGACGTTATATCATGTATCTGTAGTTCAAACCGGACCCACTTCCTACCGATTCGGCAGACATTTGTCTTTTTCACCCGGGAAGGACAGAAATGTTTGAGATCCCCCCCGGTTGGGATATAGTTGACGTAATGTGGTCTACTATTTTAGAAAAATGGGATGGTAGCATTCTGTAACTGCATTTTGGTGGCTGCTTCACAAAATGACCTGTCTTTTTGCGCTCGGAAAATGGAAAATGGCTTTTCCGAGCGACGAAAAAGAAAACTTCCTCAACATTGTTCTACATCCCAATATACACATGCATGCACAATATGAGCACCGTATCACAAACTATGCCGCGATTCAACACATAACATCCGTCTCTTGGACCGAAAGCCATGAAACCTCAAACATCGAAGAAAGAAGAATATTTTGCTGCTCGATGGTGATATGATGCACTGTGAACCGACCAGATTTCAAGACAACGTGTCAAACCAAGATATGTATATAGGATGAACTCACGTATCTATGTGCTTCGATGAATCAAATGAATTTAGAGAACTATATGTGCCAAATTAACCAGATATACAGAGATAGAACCCACACAAAATCTATCCATTTTTAGAGCATGAAATGAGCTAAAACAAGCAATGAGAGCTGAAATGATGAAGTTGCTAACCTCTTAGGACCCTTGATAGATGTGGAGCCAAAAAATCTTCACAAGTCTTGAGAAAAATGGGGAAGAACTCGAGATTGAGGGGAGAAATTTGAGAGGAATGATTGTGTGAGCTTGAAATGGCTCAGGCTGGGAAGGAGAAGAAGATATAGTCAGGGACTTTAGTCCCGGTTTGAGAAACAAACCGGGGCTAAAGGTCCACGCATCTGCTCTTTTCCAGCGCCAGACCCTTTAGCCCCGGTTTGTTAAACGAACCGGGGCTAAAGTTCTCATACGAACCGGGGCTAATGTCTTCTGGTCCCTGCGGCCGTTTCTAGCTGTTGGGACCAAGGCATTAGTCCCGGTTTGTACCAGAACCGGGACTAATGCTCTGGACCAAAGGTCCGTTTTCTACTAGTGCGTTGCTATGGGCTAAAAAATAAAAAATAATAATCTTATATAAATTTGAAAATATAGTTTAATATACTTAAACATTATAGATCTTGATTTTATTGTATACACTTGGGAATACAAAAGTTACATGTTGTTTGCCATCTGAATTTGTTCATACTGACGATCTCGGTACTCTTGACACTTACTGTTCTTGGGTGTGGTTGGTTTGCATAGGTCAAACCCCCCGCATTAGGTTCTGAAGAGGGGATGAGAACATCAGAGTGAGGAAGGCTTTTGTGTGCGGGATCTCGCTAGCTTTGTTTCATCATGTATTTTTGTCGCTGGTTTTCTAGCAAGGTTTTACCGCTAGGTTTTTTCCATGCAGGATGAAACATCTACTCTAGGGTGGAGTACCAAAAATATAATATGATAATGTACATGCATAAAATTTAGTAAAAATCTCAATAGAAATACAGAGTAGATCCATAAAGTCTCATGAGCAACATAAATTGAATGATTATTTATGAAATCTACACATCTCACGTAGGCATTTTACATACCCGAAAAAAGAGATGTAATGTCCATGTTCCACTTCATGTTTTAGCATTCCGCACTATGACAAATACAAACTGATTTAGTAATTCTTAATTGCATTGAATTAGTTTCTATATCCACATCTCACTTATGAGTTGATATGGCAATTTTAGTCTTATACTTTAAAGAATACACAAATAAAGAACAATTATAGAAGACAAAGACAGAGGTATGGAGCTAAATACAAGTGCCATAAAAGACGCGGGCCTCTTCCATTCGCACACAAAGAAAGACAACTCCACCTGATCGATTGAAGGATTGGGAGATGAGAGAAAAATCTTGGTGGGGAGGTTCGCATGTTGCCCTTGATTGCAGAGTGCGTGTGTCGTGCCCGCAGGTCGCCTGAGTGGTGTCGGCCGCCACAGGAGGGGAAATTTTTTATGGAGGCATATGAATTTCTGATGGAGAGAGCACATTGCAGGCCAAATACACCAAATAGACCGATTTAGAGATGAACATCATAGTTGCTGCAGAGCACCTTCCAAGGGAGTAGGCGTGAGACTAATGGGGAATTGCGCTTAATTGATCATTGGGGAATTGTGCTTAATTGATCATTGACTAATTACTAAATCAACGGAGAGAGATAGCCAGGGGCTTGATTACCGAGCATGATGGACCGCGAGTAGATTTGATCCCAGCGGCGGCATCTCCCGGTTCACTTATTCGACAACACCGCCCACCTCTTCATACTTCCGGTTGAAAGTAAATAATCGTCAAATCTGAAAATCACCATGGCTCTGCTTACGACTTGGGTTCATACAGGTGGCTCTGCTTCCAACCTGAGCTCATACTGAGGTGGAAGTAGTACCCCAAACCTGCCAGATTAATCAACATAGACCTCCTCCACCAAAAACGAAAGGCAGGAAACCAGGGAACGCAGCAGCATGGTGAGACTCGAACTGACAATGGCGGGCGTCCAATTCTCATGCAGGGAGAAGAGATCGGCGGCTCGTGTGGGCCACGACGAGGTCGATGTCCTCTTGATGCTAGAAGCCGGCGATTTTGCACTCCGGGAACAATGCCTTTGCGAGCTGTCTCGATCGGATCTTCTCCGTCCCACTTATATGGCCACCACGTCGAACTTGATCGGCTCCGATTGAGAGAAGAATTCTTGTCAAGTACGGACAGTGGCCGCCACGTTCCGAACTCGATTTTCAACGATTGGTAACAGACGAATCGATTGCGCACTGTCAGGTTTTTTCTCTTGAACCACGATGTTTTTTCTCTTCGCGTGTGTAGCTGCTGGATTGTCAGGTTATTTTGCCGTTGGTTTTTATCCACGACGTTCCGTGCGAGACAAAACATACCATATCGCTACCAATCAGTAACCGGTTTTTATAGCGATCGTGCTGCTGGTTTTTTCAACACGGACGACGGATGATGGACGAAAACCACCTTAGCACAAATTATATAGTAGAGATTAGCCGAGTGTCCGTGTGTTGTCACGGTTATCAAATTTTGATCAAACATGTACTTTATTAGATATATGTTTTCCATATAATATCGTCATGCATTTACTTTATCTAAATGAATATTTTCTGTACGTAGGATATTTAAAATAATGTTTTTTTTTGGAACAAGGAGTGACCCCGAAGGCTCTAGATGCCATCAATACTCAGTGGTACAGATAGAATTTACAGGAGGGACACAAAGAAAATAAGAAACTATATAGGACATCCCCTAGATTTTACAAGCAGAATCCTAAAAGAAAGTTGAGAAACGTAACCAGGTCATCCACGTCTGCCACCGCTGGATTAGCATTAGCTTGATCCATGGTTGTTCTCGATCGGTCGCACATTGTCGGTCCTTTTGCACAAATAGCCACCTCCCACAGGAGTGTACATTTATTACTCTCTGCAAAAATTCAGCTAAATCTATTCAAGTTGATAGCTAACAATTGGTAACACTTGTATTTCTCAAGCTAACACTCCATATAGTATGGAAAGAACCTATAGAGTATAATAATAATTTAGCAGAGAACAACCTATACACTGTAGTCTGTAGCGGTGGCTCATATTTCGGACCAATCTGTGGTACTCCTTTTGTTTTAAAATAGATCTCTCAGATTTGTAAAAATTTGGATAAATCTAGATACTATTTAGTATATAGATTCATCCAGTTTTAACAAATATAAGACATCTATTTAGGACCGACTATACATTGCATGATTGGATGGAGCCAAATCTAAAACATCTATTTAGGACCGAGGGAGTACTATACATTGCGTGATTGCATGACTGAGGGAGACAAATCTAAGACATCTATTTGACAAACCGCTGCTGCAATGTACCAAACACAAGTTCAGATACGTTTGCACTCTTGCACTTTCTGAATCCTCGCAAACTTAAGTTCATTTACTGCATGAGGCCGATAAGTTTAGAAAAGTTCAACAACAACCATGTTCGAAGGTAGCCATATTATTTCTTCATGTGTACACGTAGCTGTAATGCTCCATCTCCTCAAGATTAGGACTTACATTAGCATTAACAAACGTGATAGAGTGAAGTTGGGGAAAATGGATATCTGAATTTTGAACTCTAAAAAATTGTCATATGGGCACATAGATAACTGAACTTTTTTTGCCGTACAGGCTACTCTCTTTGGCTAAACGCTGTCCGGACGCTCGTGGGCTCGTCATCGCCGACTCGCCACCCTCGGGTACACGCCATCATGGTCTCGCCCTCGGGGACACGCCATCATGGCCTCGTCCTCGCGTATTTGCCACGCTCGAGGACTCGTCTGTCGCGGACTCGCCAGCCGCGAAATCGTCATCATGACTTTGCCCTCGCGGCCTCGCCGTCTGATACGTCCAAAACGTATCTACTTTGCCGAACATTTTTGCTATTGTTTCTTCTATAAACTTGTGTCATTTAGATACAACTAACACGAACTGACGCTGTTTTCAGCAAAATTGCCTTGATGTCTAGTTTTTGTATAGAAAATTAACTATCAGGAAAAATCCCGAAAAATATGCCAAAATCCTATTTCACCAGAAGATACACGGAGCCAGAATACGAGACGGAGAGGAGCCCTGGTGGCCCACACACACCCTGCCGCGCGGGTGGGCCCATCCCGTGCCTAGGAGGGGTGTGGCCAGCCCAGGCACCCCCTCGGCCTCTCTCTTCGCCTATAAGATGCCTTCTGACCTAAAAACTCAGGGGGTCGTCGTTCTCCAGAAAGAGTTCCGATGCGCCGCCACCACCAGAAGCCGCGATTCGGAACCAGAAACTTCATTCTGGCACCCTGCCGGGACATGGAATTTGGGGAGGATCATCGCCATCATCATCGCCAACGCCTCTCTATCAACCATCAATGTTTACCTCATCCATGAGTGAGTAATCCTCCTCTGTAGGCTATGGGGATGGTAGGGATTGGATGAGTTCTATCATGTAATCAAATAAGATTGTTAGGGCTTGGTGCCTAGTATCTTTATTAGTGCTATTTGACTTTGTTGCAACTTGTTGTGCTTAATGCTTGTCATTAGGGCCCGAGTGCCATGATCTCAGATCTGAACTTATTATTAAATCTAGTATTGTTTGTGATTTTATATGCACGTTGTGTACACATATCATTGTCTGGATCCAAAGGCCTCGAAGTGACAGAAATTGGGACAACCGGAGGAGATGGCTGTGATGTGAGGATCACATGTGTTCATGGAGTGTTAATACTTTGCTCCGATGCTCTATTAAAAGGAGCACCTTAATTGCCAGTAGTTCCCTTGAGGCCCCGCTGCCACGGGCTGGCAGGACAAAAGATATTATGCAAGTTCTCATTGCGAGAACGCATGACTATATATGAAGCACATGCCTATGATTGTTTAGTACTTGGATGCTTATTCTGATTTATCTGCAATTGCTCTAGATCTTGAGGTTACATGTTTAGACTCGTCCATGCAATACCCGCTCATCCATCCCTATGTCTACCGCACTCATATCCTACTGTTTGCTACTACTGCTACTATTGCTCATGTTTTGCCGCTGCTGTTGTTGCTACTACAAACTGTTGCTACTGATAAACTTCTGTGAGCAAGAACTATTTTCAGGTGCAGCTGAATTGACAACTCAGTTGTTAAGGCTTGCAAGTATTCTTTGGCTCCCCTTGTGTCAAATCAATAAATTGGGTAATACTACCCTCGAAGACTATTGCGATCCCCTATACTTATGGGTCATCACCGTCGTCGACATCGCCATAGCGCGACCTCCGTCCGTCGCGTCGACCCCGTGTCCGCCGCGTCGACTTCTCCATAGCGCGACCTCCGTCCGCCTCGTCGACCCCGTGTCCGCCGCATCGACATCTCCATATCGCGACCTTCGTCCGCCGCGTCGACCCTGTATCCGCCGTGTCGGCTTCGCCATAGCACGACCTCCGTCCGCCGCGTCGACCCCGTGTCCGCCGCGTCGACATCGCCATAGCGCGACCTCCATCCGCCACGTCGACCCCATGTCCGCCGTGTCGACATCGCCATAGCGCGACCTCCGTCCGCCGTGTCGAGCGCGACCTCCGTCCGCCGCGTTGACCCCGTGTCCGCCGTGTCGACATCGCCATAGCGCGGCCTCTGTCCTCCGTGTCGACCACGTGTCCGCCGCGTCGACTTCGCCATAGCGCGACCTCCGTCCTCCGCGTCGACTCTGTGTCCGCCACGTCGACTTTTCCATAGCGCGACCCTCGTCCGCCTCATCGACCCCATGTACGCCGCGTCGAATTCGCCAAAGTGTGACCCCGTGTCCGCCGTGTCGACCCCGTGTCCGCCGCGTCCACCCCGTGTCCGCCGCGTCGACTTCGCCAAAGTGCGACCATACTTCCGTCGCGTCGACTCCTTGTCCGCCACGTCGAATTTTTCCGGATAAACGCTGCGTGACCCCGTCCGCTACGTCAAATGCGTACGCCACGCCTAGAAAGGTACCTTTATTGTCCGAGTCGCTAGAGAGGGTTGCATGCCACGCTACATGGACTCACCACTCGGTGTCTCTTCCCTCGGGAAAAATCAATTCGCCTTTGTCAACCTTTGAAAGATCGACTCACAATGGCCAAGTAGTGTGGACGAGGACTCGCAAACCGAGCCTCGGATCTTCCACAAAAAACGCTAACCGAGAGCCATCATTGGAGTCGCTTTGCTCGACTGGATTTCCGGGCCAAGACAAATGGCAGTGCTACACAAATAGCATCATGTCCTCCTCAACCTTAGACAACATGACTCGCACGGCCAAGTACTGCGAATGAGGACTCTCAAACCGAGCCTCGGATCGTCCAGGAAAAACGCCCTACCGAGAGCCATCTTTGGATTCGCCATGCGACTGCCCCCCGGACCAAGACGAGAGACTCACTAATAAAAACAGCGCAATCAACATCAACACGGACTCGCTATCATCATAGACTCTCCACACTCGAGGACTCTCCCCTTGCGGGCTCGCAATCATCGTGGACTCGCCACACTCGGGAAATCTCCCCTCGCGGATTCGCAATTATCGCGGACACGCAATCATCGCGGACTCGCCACACTTGGGGACTCTCCCCTCGCAAACTCGCAATCATCGCAGACTCGCAATCATCACGGACTCTCCACACTCGGGAACTCTCCCCTCGCGGACTCGCGATCATGGCGAACACGCAATCATCGCGGACTCGCCAGACTTAGGGACTCTCCCCCTCACGGGCTTGCAATCATCATAGACTCGCAATCATCGCATACTCGCCACACTCGGGGACTCTCCCCTCGCGAACTCGCTCAACACGGACTCGCCATGCTCAGCAACAATCACTACTATTTTCAGAATATGCATCTCTAAAGAGCCTCAAGTCACCTCTACAAGCCAACTCGAGCCTAGGGGACTACTCCTAGGCATACTGCGTGTACGCGTGGTTCCACGACCGCAGCTCGCCATGCTCGGGGACTCGCCACCGCGGACTCACCCTCGCGTCCTCAACACGCTTGGGAGCTCGCCACCACGGACTCGCCCTCGCGTACTCAACACGCTTGGGGACTCGCCACCGCGGACTCGCCCTTGCGTACTCAACACGCTCGGGGACTCGCCACTACGGACTCGCCCTCGCATGCTCGGGGACTCGCCATCGTGGACTCACCCTCGCGTACTCAACATGCTCGGGGACTCGCCATCGCGGACTCGCTCTTGTGTACTCAACACGCTCGGGGACTCGCCACCACGGACTCACCCTCGCATACTCAACATGCTCGGGGACTCGCCACCGTGAGCTCGCCCTTGCGTACTCTCTATGCTCGGGTCTCTCCATTGCGATCTCGCCGTTGTGTATGTGATCTCTCCCCTATGTACTAGCCACACTCGAGGACTCGACTCGCCCCTTGCGGACTAGCTCTCACATACTCGCCTACGCCGACTTGGTGACTTCATCATCAACGACTTTGCGGCCTCCACATCTTCCATTCGACAGCTTCGACGACAACAAGTTAACAAGGAGCTCGACAACGACTCACCATCGACTCCACCCTAGAATTGCCGGTGCCGATTCAACGGCTTGAAGTCATCGACGAGTCCCTGATGCGCTCGGGGACTACTGATGGGGGAATACCATTCGGGGTATACCCATGAAGCGGAGTCGCCAGCTGGATCGCCAATCCCGGAGAGGGTCAACTCGCCGAATGCGGCGACTGGCACATACTGGACCCAGGTTACTGGCGCCGACTGGAGGCACAAGACGACGACTTGTATACAAAACCCAGTAGCACTTGTAAACCCTAACTTTCTGCATATATAAAGCCACCAGGGGAACCCCTTTGGGTGCATTCTCTCTCACATTAGATTAGATCTAGTCTCCCCTCTGCCTACGGAGGCCCTATTGTAAACCAATCTATGATCATATACTGGCTTGACAGCAGGACATTACGATCCTCCATCGAGGGGACATGAACCTGGGTACTTCGTGTGCCAATCTCGCTTCCGGATTCTCCTACGTCGCCTTGCCTCCTCTATGTAAGGTACCCCTAGTAGCATCTGTCGTGCCAATATCACAACAGTAAACATTTCTTCAAATATTGCTTTTATTCTAAAAAGATATGTCCGTCAGCCTTCACGCATTTACCAGAACTTTCGTGGAGTTCTTTTCCTATAGCGTTCGCAGCTCCTTCCCAGAACAGGGAGTAACATGTCACAGTTTTTTACACTATGCAAAGGTGTGTTGCTTTACCCATGAGAGATCAAATCCTTGTTGCACAACCAGTGACATAGATATACCCTATGGGTGCCTCATGTTCATATACCCGGTCCAGCCCAGGGAAGTCCTGAAGGGTTTCGCGGCATAGTAAATCAAAATTTTCTATGGATGCGAACAGAGGGAAAGCCAAGATCTAATCTAGGAGATGCAAACAACGAGAGAGATTGGATTAGATCTTCATACCCTTGAAGATTCGCACAGCGGAACGTTCGTCGGAATGTGGGTGATGTAGTCGTACTCGCTTCTCCTCCTCGCGATCCGATCCGATCTAGCACCACAAGTGGCGGTGCCTCCGTGAGATGCACACGTGCAGCACCTCGACGTCTCCTCCTTCCTCGGTCCAGCGAGTATGGTGGAGAGATGGGTTGGATCTACAACGCGACGGCGCGGTGTATATGGTGGAGAGTTTCTGCAGCAGGGCTTCTCCTACACGCAGTCGGGAGGGAGAGAGAGAGGAGGGCAACAGGACGGCTAGCTATTGGAGGGGAAGGTGTAGGGGGGTGGTGCGCCCCCAGCCCTATTTATATATAGGGGTGGGCGGCTGCAACCCTAGCCCCCTCCCCCAAGCCAAACCGGCGGACCCAAGGAGAAGGAGTGGGGGGCAAGGAAACCCCCCCTTCTAGAAGGTCTATCTCGAGTTTAAAACCCCCTTGGCCGGCTGGGCCCTATGGGGCCTTGTGCCCCTGGCCCAATGCGGCCAGGGCACTCCCTCATAGGCCCATGCCCCCTCCCGGAAGGTGGGGCCAAGTTGGTCCCCTTCCGGAAGGTTCTAGAAGCTTCCGGTACAATACCGATTAACCCGGAACAATTCCGAACTCCAAAAACTGCACTGCCTTATATGAATCTTATTCTCCGGACCACTCCGGAACCTCTCGTGATGTCCCGGATCCCATCCGAGACTCCGAACAAAAACTCATAAACCAATTATCCAATCTATCCTAGCGTCGAGACACGTTAAGTGTGTGACCCTGCGGGTTCGAGAATATGCAGACATGATCTTCTATCAATAATCAACAGCGGGGTCTGGAAACCCATATTGACTCCCACACATTCATCGATGATCATATCGGATGAACCACGATGCCAGGATTCAATCAATCCCATATATATATTCCCTTCGTCTCGCGATATTTTACTTGCCCGAGATTTGATCGTCGGTACTGTCATACCTAGTTCAATCTCGTTCACAGCAAGTACTTTACTCGTTCCGTAATCCGATATCACTTTGTGATTAACTCCTTAACCACATGCTTGCAAGCGGTGTTGATATCGATTACCGAGTGGGCCCGAAGTATATATCTCCGACTTGGAAGGGACAAATCCCATCTTGATACATACAACCCAACAGATACTTTCCGATCACCTGAGAGACACCTTTATGATCACCCTCTCATAGGATGACGTTTGATGGCCTCAAAGCTTTCTTCCGATACCAGGGAGTTGTATTATCTCATGGTCTAAGGAATACAATATTTGACATAAGAAAAGCTTCGCAAAGACGAACACGATGACACGATCTAATTGCTTCGCTTAGTTCGGGTCTGTCCACCATATCATTCTCCCAATGATATGATCTCATTATTAATCGACAACTCATGTCCATGGTTAGGAAACCTTAACCATCATTAATCAATTAGCTAGTCCATAGAGGCGTACTAGGGACACGGTGTTGTTCATAAACCACACAAGTATTAAAGTTTCCGCTTAATACAATTCTAGCATGGAATATAAACATTATCATGAACAAGAATTATAATAATAACATCTTTATTATTGCCTCTAGGGCATAATTCCAACAGTCTCCCACTTGCACTAGATTCAATAATCTAGTTTACATCTGGAAACAATCTCACACCCATGGCACTGAGGTGCTGATCATGTTTTACACGTGGAAGAGGTTTAGTCAATGGATCTGCGACATTCAGATCTGTATGTACTTTGCTAATCTTCAGATCTCCATCTGCTATATAATCTCGGATTATATGAAACTTGCGGTTGATATGCTTGGTCTTTGGATGATATCTTGGTTCCTTAGCGAGTGCTATGGCGCCAGTGTTGTCACACAATATCTCCAGTGGGTCCAATGCACTTGGAACCACGCCAAGCTCAGTGATGAAGTTCCTGATCCAAACTCCTTCACTTGACGCTTCTGCAGCAGCCATGTATTCCGCTTCTACTATAGATCCTCGCTATCACGCTTTGCTTGCAGCTTCTCCAGCTCACAGCTCCTCCATTCAAAATATACACGTATCCTGTCTGAGATTTAGAATCATCCTTGTCGGTGTCAAAACTAGCGTCGACGTAACCTTTTACGACGAGCTGTTCATCACCCCCATAGACTAAGAACATTTCTTTAGTCCTATTTAGGTACTTTAGGATGTTCTTCACGGCTGTCCAGTGTTCCACTCCTGGATCACTTTGATATCTGCTCGTCAAACTAAGAGCATTGGACACATCCAGTCTAGTACACAGCATGGCATACATGATAGAACCTATGGCCGAGGCATAAGGCACTTTGCTCATAGCTTCCCTATCATTTACCGTAGCTGGACACTGAGCCTTGCTCAATATCTTACCTGACAACATAGGCACCGAACCTTTCTTTGCCTTATCCATTATGAAACTTTTCAGAACTTTGTCTAGGTATGTACTCTGGCTTAAAGCTATCAGGCGTCTTTGTCTATTTCTATAGATTTTGATGCCCAATATATAAGCAGCTTCACCTAGGTCTTTCATTGAAAAACACTTGTCCAAATAACTATTCACATCGTTAAGCATGTTGATGTCATTTCCAATAATCAATATGTCATCCACATATAGTACCAGAAACGTCACCGAGCTCCCACTCACTTTCTTGTAGATACAAGCTTCGTAGCAATTTGGAACAAATCCAAAGCTCTTGATCACTTGATCAAAACGAAGGTTCCAACTCCGAGATGCTTGCTTCAGTCCATAAATGGAACGCTGAAGTTTGCATACTTTACTAGCATCCTTAGGATCAACAAAACCTTCGGGTTGCATCATATACAACTCTTCATCAATGTTGCCATTGAGGAAAGCAGTCTTGACATCCATCTGCCATATTTCATAATCATGAAATGCAGCAATTGCTAATAAAATCCGAATGGACTTAAACATCGCTACGGGAGAGAAAGTCTCATCGTAGTCAACACCTTGAACTTGTCGAAAACCTTTCGCGACAAGCCGTGCTTTATAGACGGTAAGATTACCATCCGCGTCCGTTTTCTTCTTGAAGATCCATTTGCACTCAACGGCCTTTCGGTCGCTAGGAGGGTCCACCAAAGTCCATACTTGGTTTTCGCTCATGGATCCCAATTCGGATTTCATGGCTTCTAGCCATTTCTCAGAGTCTGGGCTCATCATCGCTTCCTCATAGTTCGTAGGTTCACTGTCTTCTACTAACAAGACAGTCAAGACATGGTTGCCGTACCACTCAGGAGGGGCACGCGACCTTGTCGACCTGCGACGTTCAGTAGCAGCATCGTCCGAAGCTTCATGATCCTTGTCATTAGCTTCCTCTATTGTTGGTGCAGGCGGCACTGGAACAATTTCAGGTGCTGCGCTACTCTCCAACTCAAGAGAAGGTTCAATAACCTCGTCTAGCTCTACTTTCCTCCCACTCACTTCTTTCGAGAGAAACTCCTTCTCAAGAAAGGAACCGTTCTTTGCGACAAACACTTTGCCTTCGGTTCTGTGATAGAAGGTATACCCAATAGTTTCCTTAGGGTATCCTATGAAGACGCATTTCTCCGCTTTGGGTTCGAGCTTGTCCGACATCAACTTCTTAACGTAAGCTTCGCATCCCCAAACTTTAAGAAACGACAACTTAGGTTTAGCACCAAACCACAGTTCATACGGTGTCGTCTCAATGGATTTAGATGGAGCCCTATTTAAAGTGAATGCAGCGGTTTCTAATGCATAACCCCAAAATGATAACGGCAAATCAGTAAGAGACATCATCGATCGGACCATATCTAATAGGGTTCGGTTCCGGCGTTCAGACACACCATTGCGCTGTGGTGTTCCGGGTGGCGTGAGTTGCGAAACGATTCCGCTTGCTTTAAGATGCGTGAGAAAATCATAACTCAAATATTCACCTCCACGATCGGATCGTAGAAACTTAATCTTTCTGTTACGATGGTTCTCCACTTCATTCTGAAATTCTTTGAACTTTTCAAACGTTTCAGATTTATGTTTCATTAAATAGATATACCCATATCTACTTAAGTCAACGGTAAAAGTGAGAAAATAGCGATATCCACCGCGCGTCGAAACACTCATCGGTCCGCATATGTCACATCCCAAGATTTTCCAAATCTTGTAATGTGAAAATAAATGAATAAAATAAAACTTTGTTTGATTTTCAGAGCCAGAAGAAACTTTTTGAATTCAATTGGACCTTCAAACCCATTTGAATTAAAATAAAAACCCAAAGGGATTTAAAAGATAAACATTCAATAAAAAGGAAAAATAAAAACATTTGGAAATACTGTTTTGAAACAATTAAATGAAAAGATTTGTTTTCAAATGAAATAGAAGTTTATAAATAAAGATTATCTTATAAAGCCAAATTAAAACCTTGGCCAAGCTTTGGGAATTAAAACATTTTATTTTAAATAAAATAGCAAAGGTTTATTTAAAAATAATAAAGGATTTCTTAAATAAAATAATAAGGAATTAATATCCAAATTTTATTCAAATAAAAGGTTTTACCATTTTAATTAAAACATCAAAACTTATTAAATTATTTTAGATAGGTTTTCCAAGTATTTGATATTCACAAATAAAACCTACTAAAGTGTTTTGACTTTATTTTAGATTTCAAAATAAATATCTCAATAAAACAAATCCTATTTGATTTAATAATGAAAATCTATTATATTTAATTAATAATGGACTCTAAAATAAAATGTTATTTTATTTTAAACAAGTATTTCAAGTATCTTATATTTCCCAAATAAAACCTACTGATTTGGTTTTGAAAATATTTAGGTTTCAAATAAAGATTTTATTAATAAAATCAAACTCTATTTGATTTAATAACTAAGGCCCATTTGATTTAATTATTAATGGACCCTAAAATAAAAGGTTATTTATTTTAAACAAGTTTTCCAAATATTCTTTATTTCCAAATAAAACCTACTGATTTTGTTTTGAAAGTATTTGGATTTCAAATGGAGATTTTATTAAATAAATCAAACCCAATTTGATTAGATAACTTTGGTCTATTTTATTTAATTATTAAATAAGATCCTAAAAAGAATAAAATATTATTTTATTTTGGAATTTAGGTTTATGCTACTAAACAGAACCAAGTTCAAATTATGAAGTGTGGTGTTGTTTGAATTGATTTGGTTGATATTTGTTTGTTTGAAAATTCAAAGCAGAAATTAGAATCAGAAAAAGAAAAGAATACAGAATAAAAAAAATGGAAGTGGATCCGACCCAACCCAACAGCCCAGGAAGCCCACCTAGCCCACCTGCTCTCCTCCCCGAAGCATTCTTTTCTCACTCAGAAACTTACCGCGCAGAGAATGACTACTGGCCCCACCTCCACTCCCTTTCTCTCACTGCCAGAGGACCCCACACCACTGTTGAGCGCCGCCCGTTTTTGGCCAGGCAGTAGCAACCGCAGGATCTGAATCTGACGGATACGATAAAACGTTAACGAAGGGGTAAGTGATGATCCTGTGCCGCACGATTTAACTTAAATCCAACGGCTGTCGTCGCGTGATCCGGCCGAACTGGTACCGTCCAACCAGGGTGTACCGCGTGTCACCTATTCCGTTTAAAACAGATTTTTGAAACAGAATTATTTGCAAACTTCAAACCTTTGTATCTTTGGATCCACACGTCCAAAAATTATAAATTTTATGTCGTTGGATTCAGGAGAGCAAGCCCTATCCAACTGTGGAATTAGTTTAGCAAAAAGTATCTGTTAGCTTGTTTGAATTTGCAGAATCATTTGTGATCTTGTTTAGATTAGAAAAATTGTTTAAAAATGATTTTAAGGCTAAAACCTTTGCAAATTAGTTTGTTGTGACCTTACTGACCCTAGGAACCAACCCTTGGTGTTAAAAATGATTTTGGTAAGAATTAGGTTGGATTACTTGACTTAGCCATTTTCTAGCCAAATAAAAAGAATGGTTTTTTTATGAAAATGTTTATGAAAAGAAAACTTTAAGAAAATGGTTTGATCAAACCCACTGACCCAAAACACCAAGTTTTGCAAATTAGCAACTCATTTGGTGAACAACTTAAGAGTTTTGCCTTAATAAAAACATTTTTCACCACATAAAATGATGAAAGGATTTGAAAATAGTTAGGGATAAAACCCATTTGCAAATGACTTTGCCACTTTGGTAAATGACCAATTTGGATCTTACAAAGTTTAGAAACCCCATAGAGACCCCTTTGCAAAATAAAACTATCTTGTGCATGCTCCCATGCTTGAATTGGTTTCCTTTGTCTTGTGTGTGTAAATTTGTTTGAGTAATTATTGGTTGGAATGTAAATTGAATTTGTGTTTGCTTGATTGACTTGTAGTGAAGTGTGAGACTAGCAAGATCAAGGAGTGAACCACCATTCCCTTCCAAAAGGCAAGTGATGCTTCATACTTTCTATCCCAATACTTTCACTATGCATTAGTGATTTTGCTAAGTAAACTTGCATGGATTTTGCTAAGTATAGATCTTGCTATAGGAAAACCTAGTGGATGAATCCTTAGTAGGAATTCCTAAGTTAAGTTTCCTATTACTACCAAGCTTAGCCTAGCTAATAGAAAACATGGGTGGAAAATATATTCACACTATGGAAAAATATTCTAAGTCTAAGGACTTATGTTTTGTTTAATAAAACAACTAAGTTAATGAATCACCTGGGTGGAATGGAAGGATTGGGATATGTTGAGTGGTTACACAAGGCCAGGGGACTGGTGAACCTTGTGTATCACACTTGTGGATGGCCACCCAGGAAACAAAGGGATTTGAGATGTCAAATGTTGAGAAGCTTCAAGTGCAACCACTTGGCAATATGGGCTCTGCCATGATCATATAGGTTGCAAGAACTTAGCCATATGGACAGTGGGTGGTAGTGTTTGATAGGTTGGAACGCGTCCATTTTGGTCTAAGGGAAAGCTTCTGAAAGATCTTGTCTTGGGAAACCAAGTCTTGTGGGGAAAGTGCACCACCTCTGCAGAGTGTAAAATCTAAGTACTTAGCCATGTCCCTGGTAAAGGACACTTTGAGCATCAAGACATGGAAGCAATCAAGAATCTCATCATTCAAATTTCTAAGTTAAAACTTGTGGATTGAACAAGGGATGTTTGAAATCTTAAATCTTTGATTGGTAGATGCCTTGGAAAGGATCTTCAATCTTTGATTGAGAAAAATGATTTTGTCAAGCAAAAACTTAGTATTTTCAAATGTTAAGGAAAAACCTATTTTGAGCAATGCAAGCCTCAACTCCACTTAGCCAAATGCATATAGAAGATAGACTCCACTATACTACCATAGCATCACTTGCCAATACAATTCAAATGTATTGACCCTTTGTGGTTGTAACTTGTATGTTGCAGGTTTGATTGTTTTAGTGAAGATTGATTGATTAGGATTACAAAGTCTACAACCAACATCTGCCTGTGGCACTTTGAAGATGAAGGACCCATGCTTATAGTTATTCCGCTGCAATGTAATGTAATAGCCATTTGAGCTATGAAAGATGTAATAAAATTATGTTATTCCTGGTTATAAAGTTATATTATGACCTTTGTTTCTTGATATTACATCTTACTGTGGATGCTAGCTATTGATCCAGGGACTAGCATTGTAAAACACAGGAGGAATCTACCTTATTAGGTTGAGACCTCTACAGCATACATCGGTATGTATGATTTCCAACAAGTCTGTTGCTCGCTCCATCATACCGGAGAACGGGGTTTTGATCATCTTGCCCATGAGGCATGGTTCGCATGTGTCAAATGATTCAAAATCAAGAGACTCCAAAAGTCCATCAGAATGGAGTTTCTTCATGCGCTTTACACCAATATGACCTAGACGACAGTGCCACAAATAAGTAGTATTATCACTATCTACTTTGCATCTCTTAGCCTCAATGTTATGGATGTGTGTTTCATCCCTTTCGAGATTTAGAAGAAATAAACCATTCACAAGAGGTGCATGACCATAAAAGATGTTACTCATATAAATAGAACAACCATTATTCTCCGATTTAAATGAATAACCGTCTTGCAATAAACACGATCCAGAAATAATGTTCATGCTCAATGCAGGCACATAATAACATTTATTAAGGTTTAAAACTAATCCCGAAGGTAAAACTAAGGAGAGCGTGCCGACGGCCATCACATCAGCTCTTGATCCGTTGCCAACGCGCATCGTCACCTCATCCCTCGCAAGCCACCGTCTATTCCGTAGCTCCTGTTTCGAGTTACAAATATTAGCAACTGAACCAGTATCAAATACCCAGGCACTACAACGAGGGCTAGTAAGGAAAACATCAATAACATGTATATCAAATATACCTTTGATGGTTCCAGCCTTCTTGTCCGCTAAGTACTTCGGACAGTTGCGCTTCCAGTGACCCTTGTCCTTGCAATAGAAGCACTCAGTGTCCGGCTTGGGACCAGACCTGACCTTCTTCTCCGTAGGGGCAACGCGCTTGCCGTCGCCTTTCTTGAAGGGCTTCTTTGCACCCTTACCTTTCTTGAAGGTGGGGGGCTTGTTGACCATCAACACATGATTATCCTTTTTGATGTCCACTTCCGCGGCCTTCAGCTTTGCGAAGAGCTCGGTGATCGTATCAGTGGAACCAATCTGATTATGAGTCACTACAAAACTTTTGTAGCTGGGAGGGAGTGATTGCAGAACCCTGTCAATCTTGAGCTCCTCTGGAATCGTGCATTCCAGTTGCTCAAGGCGTTGAGTGTAGCACGTCATCTTAATGGCGTGCTCACTAACGAAACTCCCTTCCTCCATCTTGCAGTTAAAGAACTTCTCAGAGATCTCATATCTCTCAGAACGGGCCTGAGTCTGAAACATGGTTTTCAGCTCTTCGATAATCTCAAAGGGCCCGGGATAGTCTTCAAAACGATTTTGAAGTTCCGGTTCCATAGCAAACAACATGGTGCTCTTAATCACACCATAATCATCTTTGCGTGACTGATAGACAGCTTTCTCATCAGTCGGCGCAGTTGCAGCAGGGGGGTCACCTAACGCTTTCCCAAGGACATAGTCCTTTTGACCGCCAGAGAGAATGATTCTTAGATTGCGGAACCAATTGGTGAAGTTAGACCCATTGTTTCTAAGCTTTTCCTTCTCAGCAAAAACGTTGAAGTTGAAGTTGGACTTAGCCATTTGATCTACAATATTTGCAAGTACAAATTAGACTATGTTCATGATAACTAGTTCAACTTTTAATCAAATTACTAGATGAACTCCCACTAAATTCAACATCCCTCAAGTTGTTTAGTGAACACGATTCAAATTCACCACACCTAATCCGATCTTCACGAGAAGAGATGTGGTTTCAATGGTGGACAACAAAGTGTCGATCATATCATTCATATGACTCATGCTTAACCTTTCGGTTCATGTGTTCCGAGGCCATGCCTGTACATGCTAGGCTCGTCAAGTTACACCCAAGTATTTCCGCGTGTGCAAAACTTGCTTGCACCCGTTGTATGTGAGCGTAGAGTCTATAGCACCGGATCATCACGTGATGCTTGGACACGACGAACTTTCGCAACGGTGCATACTCGGGGAGAACACAGTTTTTATCTTGATCTTTAAGTGAGGAATCATCTTATAATGCTACCGTCGCGATCTAAGCATAATAAGATACATAAAAGGATAAACATCACATGCATATAACTTTAATGTGACATGGTATAGCCAATCTTCGCGCAATGATCCCCATCTTGTGCGCTCCGGCATGATCTCCATCACTCCACCATGATTGCCTCCACCACGAATAGCAACTACAACTATTGCTAACTACTTAGCGATAAAGTGAAACTATTACATGGCGCATAAGAAGTTGACACACAGGTCATACACAATTATAAAGACAACCATATGGCTCCTGCCAGTTGTGTACTCATCGACATGCAAGTCATGAAACATTACAAAACATTATCATCGCATACATTATACACATCACATCTTGGGCCATACCATATCACAGAAAACACTCCCTGCAAAAACAAGTTAGACGCCTGTACTTTGTTGTTGCATGTTTTACGCGGCTTATGGGAGTAGATGCTAAGAACGATTCTTACCTACGAAAAGCCACAATGGTGATATTATGGTTGCCAAACTCCGGTGTTAATCCCATGACAACTATAGTGAGAGAAACTGACATCCACCAGCCGCATGTGTGGAATAAGCCACGCGTCAAGTGCGGAGCCGGTCTCGCGAACGACGTCGCGTAAGGTTGGCCTGGACCGCTTCAATCTCACTATCCCGCATCATAATAAGAACACAAACAAGAGGCTTGCAACAGAAAACATCAACGCCAAACAACCATGTTGCGTTCTGCTCGTGAAACACATCTACGCATAGATCTAGCTCTGATACCACTGAAGGGTTTCGCGGCATAGTAATCAAAATTTTCTACGGATGCGAACAAAGGGAAAGCCAAGATCTAATCTAGGATATGCAAACAACGAGAGAGATTGGATTAGATCTTCATACCCTTGAAGATTCGCACAGCGGAACGTTCGTCGGAACGTGGGTGATGTAGTCGTACTCGCTTCTCCTCCTCGCGATCCGATCCGATCTAGCACCACAAGTGGCGGTGCCTCCGTGAGATGCACACGTGCAGCACCTTGATGTCTCCTCCTTCCTCGGTCCAGCGAGTATGGTGGAGAGATGGGTTGTATCTACAACGCGACGGCGCGGTGTATATGGTGGAGAGTTTCTGCAGCAGGGCTTCGCCTACACGCAGTCGGGAGGGAGAGAGAGAGGAGGGCAGCAGGACGGCTAGCTATTGGAGGGGAAGGTGTAGGGGGGGGGGGTGCGCCCCCAGACCTATTTATATAGAGGGGTGGGCGGCTGCAACCCTAGCCCCCTCCCCCAAGCCAAACCGGTGGCCCCAAGGAGAAGGAGTGGGGGGCAAGGAAACCCCCCCTTCTAGAAGGTCTATCTCGAGTTTAAAACCCCCTTGGCCGGCTGGGCCCTATGGGGCCTTGTGCCCCTGGCCCAATGCGGCCAGGGCACTCCCTCATAGTCCCATGCCCCCTCCCGGAAGGTGGGTCCACGTTGGTCCCCTTCCGGAAGGTTCTAGAAGCATCCGGTACAATACCGATTAACCCAGAACAATTCCGAACTCCAAAAACTGCACTGCCTTATATGAATCTTATTCTCCGGACCACTCCGGAACCTCTCGTGATGTCCCGGATCCCATCCGAGACTCCGAACAAAAACTCATAAACCAATTATCCAATCTATCCTAGCGTCGAGACACGTTAAGTGTGTGACCCATCGGTTCGAGAATATGCAGACATGATCTTCTATCAATAATCAACAGCGGGGTCTGGAAACCCATATTGACTCCCACACATTCATCGATCATCATATCGGATGAACCAGGATGCCAGGATTCAATCAATCCCATATATATATTCCCTTCGTCTCGCGATATTTTACTTGCCCGAGATTTGATCGTCGGTACTGTCATACCTAGTTCAATCTCGTTCACAGCAAGTACTTTACTCGTTCCGTAATCCAATATCACTTTTTGATTAACTCCTTAACCACATGCTTGCAAGCGGTGTTGATATCGATTACCGAGTGGGCCCGAAGTATATCTCTCCGACTTGGGAGGGACAAATCCCATCTCGATACATACAACCCAACAGATACTTTTCGATCACCTGAGAGACACCTTTATGATCACCCTCTCATAGGATGACGTTTGATGACCTCAAAGCTTTCTTTCGATACCAGGGATGTGTATTATCTCATGGTCTAAGGAATACAATATTTGACATAAGAAAAGCTTCGCAAAGACGAACACGATGACACGATCTAATTGCTTCGCTTAGTTTGGGTCTGTCCACCATATCATTCTCCCAATGATATGATCTCATTACGACAACTCATGTCCATGGTTAGGAAACCTTAACCATCATTAATCAATGAGCGAGTCCATAGAGGCGTACTAGGGACACGGTGTTGTTCACAAACCACACAAGTATTAAAGTTTCCGCTTAATACAATTCTAGCATGGAATATAAACATTATCATGAACAAGAATTATAATAATAACATCTTTATTATTGCCTCTAGGGAATAATTCCAACAGTCTCCCACTTGCACTAGAGTCAATAATCTAGTTTACATCTGGCAACAATCTCACACCCATGGCACTGAGGTGCTGATCATGTTTTACACGTGGAAGAGGTTTAGTCAATGGATCTGCGACATTCAGACTGTATGTACTTTGCTAATCTTCAGATCTCCATCTGCTATATAATCTCGAATTATATGAAACTTGCGGTTGATATGCTTGGTCTTTGGATGATATCTTGGTTCCTTAGCGAGTGCTATGGCGCCAGTGTTGTCACACAATATCTCCAGTGGGTCCAATGCACTTGGAACCACGCCAAGCTCAGTGATGAAGTTCCTGATCCAAACTGCTTCACTTGACGCTTCTGCAGCAGCCATGTATTCCGCTTCTACTGTAGATCCCGCGATCACGCTTTGCTTGCAGCTTCTCTAGCTCACAGCTCCTCCATTCAAAATATACACGTATCATGTCTGAGATTTAGAATCATCCTTGTCGGTGCCAAAACTAGCGTCGACGTATACTTTTACGACGAGCTGTTCATCACCCCCATAGACTAAGAACATTTCTTTAGTCCTATTTAGGTACTTTAGGATGTTCTTCACGGCTGTCCAGTGTTCCACTCCTGGATCACTTTGATATCTGCTCGTCAAACTAAGAGCATTGGACACATCCGGTCTAGTACACAGCATGGCATACATGATAGAACCTATGGCCGAGGCATAAGGCACTTTGCTCATAGCTTCCCTATCATTTACCGTAGCTGGACACTGAGCCTTGCTCAATATCTTACCTGACAACATAGGCACCGAACCTTTCTTTGCCTTATCCATTCTGAACCTTTTCAGAACTTTGTCTAGGTATGTACTCTGGCTTAAAGCTATCAGGCGTATTTGTCTATTTCTATAGATTTTGATGGCCAATATATAAGCAGCTTCACCTAGGTTTTTCATTGAAAAACACTTGTCCAAATAACTCTTCACATCGTTAACCATGTTGATGTCATTTCCAATAATCAATATGTCATCCACATATAGTACCAGAAACGTCACCGACCTCCCACTCACTTTCTTGTAGATACAAGCTTCGTAGCAATTTGGAACAAATCCAAAGCTCTTGATCACTTGATCAAAATGAAGGTTCCAACTCCGAGATGCTTGCTTCAGTCCATAAATGGAACGCTGAAGTTTGCATACTTTACTAGCATCCTTAGGATCGACAAAACCTTCGGGTTACATCATATACAACTCTTCATCAATGTTGCCATTGAGGAAAGCAGTCTTGACATCCATCTGCCATATTTCATAATCATGAAACGCAGCAATTGCTAATAAAATCCGAATGGACTTAAACATCGCTACGAGAGAGAAAGTCTCATCGTAGTCAACACCTTGAACTTGTCGAAAACCTTTCGCGACAAGCTGTGCTTTATAGACGGTAACATTACCATCCGCGTCCGTTTTCTTCTTGAAGATCCATTTGCACTCAACGGCCTTTCGATCGCTAGGAGGGTCCACCAAAGTCCATACTTGGTTTTCGCTCATGGATCCCAATTCGGATTTCATGGCTTCTAGCCATTTCCCAGAGTCTGGGCTCATCATCGCTTCCTCATAGTTCGTAGGTTCACTGTCTTCTACTAACAAGACAGTCAAGACAGGGTTGCCGTACCACTCAGGAGGGGCACGCGACCTTGTCGACCTGCGACGTTCAGTAGCAGCATCGTCTGAAGCTTCATGATCCTTGTCATTATCTTCCTCTATTGTTGGTGCAGGCGGCACTAGAACAATTTCAGGTGCTGCGCTACTCTCCAATTCAAGAGAAGGTTCAATAACCTCGTCTAGCTCTACTTTCCTCCCACTCACTTCTTTCGAGAGAAACTCCTTCTCAAGAAAGGATCCGTTCTTTGCGACAAACACTTTGCCTTCGGTTCTGTGATAGAAGGTATACCCAATAGTTTCCTTAGGGTATCCTATGAAGACGCATTTCTCCGCTTTGGGTTCGAGCTTGTCCGGCATCAGCTTCTTGACGTAAGCTTCGCATCCCCAAACTTTAAGAAACGACAACTTAGGTTTAGCACCAAACCACAGTTCATACGGTGTCGTCTCAACGGATTTAGATGGAGCCCTATTTAAAGTGAATGCAGCGGTTTCTAATGCATAACCCCAAAATGATAACGGCAAATCAGTAAGAGACATCATCGATCGGACCATATCTAATAGGGTTCGGTTCCGACGTTCAGACACACCATTGCGCCGTGGTGTTCCGGGTGGCGTGAGTTGCGAAACGATTCCGTTTGCTTTAAGATGCGTGAGAAAATCATAACTCAAATATTCACCTCCACGATCGGATCGTAGAAACTTAATCTTTCTGTTACGATGGTTCTCCACTTCATTCTAAAATTCTTTGAACTTTTCAAAAGTTTCATATTTATGTTTCATTAAATAGATATACCCATATCTACTTAAGTCGTCGGTAAAAGTGAGAACATAGCGATATCCACCGCGCGTCGAAACACTCATCGGTCCGCATACATCGGTATGTATGATTTCCAACAAGTCCGTTGCTCGCTCCATCATACCGGAGAACGGGGTTTTGATCATCTAGCCCATGAGGCATGGTTCGCATGTGTCAAATGATTCAAAATCAAGAGACTCCAAAAGTCCATCAGAATGGAGTTTCTTCATGCGCTTTACACCAATATGACCTAGACGACAGTGCCACAAATAAGTAGTATTATCACTATCTACTTTGCATCTCTTAGCCTCAATGTTATGGATGTGTGTTTCATCCCTTTCGAGATTTAGAAGAAATAAACCATTCACAAGAGGTGCATGACCATAAAAGATGTTACTCATATAAATAGAACAACCATTATTCTCCGATTTAAATGAATAACCGTCTTGCAATAAACACGATCCAGAAATAATGTTCATGCTCAACGCAGGCACATAATAACATTTATTAAGGTTTAAAACTAATCCCGAAGGTAAAACTAAGGAGAGCGAGTCGACGGCCATCACATCAACTCTTGATCCGTTGCCAACGCGCATCGTCACTTCATCCCTCGCAAGCCGTCGTCTATTTCGTAGCTCCTGTTTCGAGTTACAAATATTAGCAACTGAACCAGTATCAAATACCCAGGCACTACAACGAGGGCTAGTAAGGAAAACATCAACAACATGTATATCAAATATACCTTTGATGGTGCCAGCCTTCTTGTCCGCTAAGTACTTCGGACAGTTGCGCTTCCAGTGACCCTTGTCCTTCCAATAGAAGCACTCAGTGTCCGGCTTAGGACCAGACTTGAGCTTCTTCTAAGCAGGGGCAGTGCGCTTGCCGCCGCCCTTCTTGAAGGGCTTCTTTGCTCCCTTACCTTTCTTAAAGGTGGGCTTGTTGACCATCAACACATGATTATCCTTTTTGATGTCCACTTCCGCGGCCTTCAGCTTTGCGAAGAGCTCGGTGATCGTATCAGTGGAACCAATCTGATTTGAGTCACTACAAAACTTTTGTAGCTGGGAGGAAGTGATTGCAGAACCCTGTCAATCTTGAGCTCCTCTGGAATCGTGCATTCCAGTTGCTCAAGGCGTTGAGTGTAGCCCGTCATCTTAATGGCGTGCTCACTAACGAAACTCCCTTCCTCCATCTTGCAGTTAAAGAACTTCTCAGAGATCTCATATCTCTCAGAACGGGCCTGAGTCTGAAACATGGTTTTCAGCTCTTCGAGAATCTCAAAGGGCCCGGGATAGTCTTCAAAACGATTTTGAAGTTCCGGTTCCATAGCAAACAACATGGTGCTCTTAATCACACCATAATCATCTTTGCGCGACTGATAGACAGCTTTCTCATCAGCCGGCGCAGTTGCAGCAGGGGGGTCACCTAACGCTTTCCCAAGGACATAGTCCTTTTGACCGCCAGAGAGAATGATTCTTAGATTGCGGAACCAATTGGTGAAGTTAGACCCATTGTTTCTAAGCTTTTCCTTCTCAGCAAAAACGTTGAAGTTGAAGTTGGACTTAGCCATTTGATCTACAATATTTGCAAGTACAAATTAGACTATGTTCATGATAACTAGTTCAACTTTTAATCAAATTACTAGATGAACTCCCACTAAATTCAACATCCCTCAAGTTGTTTAGTGAACACGATTCAAATTCACCACACCTAATCCGATCTTCACGAGAAGAGATGTGGTTTCAATGGTGGACAACGAAGTGTCGATCATATCATTCATATGACTCATGCTTAACCTTTCGGTTCATGTGTTTCGAGGCCATGTCTGTACATGCTAGGCTCGTCAAGTTAGACCCAAGTATTTCCGCGTGTGCAAAACTGGCTTGCACCCGTTGTATGTGAGCGTAGAGTCTATAGCACCCGATCATCACGTGATGCTTGGACACGACGAACTTTCGCAACGGTGCATACTCGGGGAGAACACAGTTTTTATCTTGATCTTTAAGTGAGGAATCATCTTATAATGCTACCGTCATGATCTAAGCATAATAAGATACATAAAAGGATAAACATCACATGCATATAACTTTAATGTGACATGGTATAGCCAATCTTCGCGCAATGATCCCCATCTTGTGCGCTCCGGCATGATCTCCATCACTCCACCATGATTGCCTCCACCACGAATAGCAACTACAACTATTGCTAACTACTTAGCGATAAAGTGAAACTATTACATGGCGCATAAGAAGATGACACACAGGTCATACACAATTATAAAGACAACCATATGGCTCCTGCCAGTTGTGTACTCATCGACATGCAAGTCATGAAACATTACAAAACATTATCATCGCATACATTATACACATCACATGTTGGGCCATACCATATCACAGAAAACACTCCCTGCAAAAACAAGTTAGACGCCTCTACTTTGTTGTTGCATGTTTTATGCGGCTTATGGGAGTAGATGCTAAGAACGATTCTTACCTACGAAAAGCCACAACGGTGATATTATGGTTGCCAAAATCCGGTGTTAATCCCATGACAACTATAGTGAGAGAAACTGACATCCACCAGCCGCATGTGTGGAACAAGCCACTCGTCAAGTGCGGAGCCGGTCTCGCGAACGACGTCGTGTAAGGTTGGCCTGGACCGCTTCAATCTCACTATCCCGCGTCATAAGAAGAACACAAACAAGAGGCTTGCAACAAAAAACATTAACGCCCGCAACAACCATGTTGCGTTCTGCTCGTGAAACACATCTACGCATAGATCTAGCTCTGATACCACTGAAGGGTTTCGCGGCATAGTAAATCAAAATTTTCTACGGATGCAAACAGAGGGAAAGCCAAGATCTAATCTAGGAGATGCAAACAACGAGAGTGATTGGATTAGATCTTCATACCCTTGAAGATTCGCACAGCGGAACGTTCGTCAGAACGTGGGTGATGTAGTCGTACTCGCTTCTCCTCCTCGCGATCCGATCCGATCCGATCCGATCTAGCACCACAAGTGGCGGTGCCTCCGTGAGATGCACACGTGCAGCACCTCGACATCTCCTCCTTCCTCGGTCCAGCGAGTATGGTGGAGAGATGGTTTGGATCTACAACGCGACAGCGCGGTGTATATGGTGGAGAGTTTCTGCAGCAGGGCTTTGCCTACACGTAGTCGGGAGGGAGAGAGAGGAGGGCAGCAGGACGGCTAGCTATTGGAGGGGAAGGTGTAGGGGGGTGGTGTGCCCCCAGCCCTCTTTATATAGAGGGGTGGGCGGCTGCAACCCTAGCCCCCTCC
The DNA here is from genome assembly GCA_916181665.1 of Avena sativa. Classification (NCBI taxonomy): domain Eukaryota; kingdom Viridiplantae; phylum Streptophyta; class Magnoliopsida; order Poales; family Poaceae; genus Avena; species Avena sativa. The sequence continues at coordinate 342,341,024 of OV702280.1, read as the reverse complement.
CCCAAGCCAAACCGGCGGCCCCAAGGAGAAGGAGTGGGGGGGCAAGGAACCCCCCCTTCTAGAAGGTCTATCTCGAGTTTAAAACCCCCTTGGCCGGCTGGGCCCTATGGGGCCTTGTGCCCCTGGCCCAATGCGGCCAGGGCACTCCCTCATAGGCCCATGCCCCCTCCCGGAAGGTGGGGCCACGTTGGTCCCCTTCCGGAAGGTTCTAGAAGCTTCCGGTACAATACCGATTAACCCGGAACAATTCCGAACTCCAAAAACTGCACTGCCTTATATGAATCTTATTCTCCGGACCACTCTGGAACCTCTCGTGATGTCCCGGATCCCATCCGAGAATCCGAACAAAAACTCATAAAAGAATTATCCAATCTATCCTAGCGTCGAGACATGTTAAGTGTGTGACCCTGCGGGTTCGAGAATATGCAGACATGATCTTCTATCAATAATCAACAGCGGGGTCTGGAAACCCATATTGACTCCCACACATTCATCGATGATCATATCAGATGAACCACGATGCCAGGATTCAATCAATCCCATATATATATTCCCTTCGTCTCGCGATATTTTACTTGCCCGAGATTTGATCGTCGGTACTGTCATACCTAGTTCAATCTCGTTCATAGCAAGTACTTTACTCGTTCCGTAATCCGATATCACTTTGTGATTAACTCCTTAACTACATGCTTGCAAGCGGTGTTGATATCGATTACCGAGTGGGCCCGAAGTATATCTCTCCGACTTGGGTGGGACAAATCCCATCTCGATACATACAACCCAACAGATACTTTCCGATCACCTGAGAGACACCTTTATGATCACCCTCTCATAGGATGACGTTTGATGACCTCAAAGCTTTCTTCCGATACCAGGGAGTTGTATTATCTCATGGTCTAAGGAATACAATATTTGACATAATAAAAGCTTTGCAAAGACGAACAGGATGACACGATCTAATTGCTTCGCTTAGTTTGGGTCTGTCCACCATATCATTCTCCCAATGATATGATCTCATTATTAATCGACAACTCATGTCCATGGTTAGGAAACCTTAACCATCATTAATCAATGAGCTAGTCCATAGAGGCGTACTAGGGACACGGTGTTGTTCACAAACCACACAAGTATTAAAGTTTCCGCTTAATACAATTCTAGCATGGAATATAAACATTATCATGAACAAGAATTATAATAATAACATCTTTATTATTGCCTCTAGGGCATAATTCCAACAAGTCCACTAGAAGACTTGATGTCCAAGATTATTTCGGGTCGCCCAAGCCCATTGCAAGTTCAAATCCTTGAAGAACACAACTAGTTATAGACAGAATTTCGAAGGGTTCAACCCTAACTTGTAATCGACTCGACCTATCCCCGGGACCTGTCCTATCTATATAAAGGCCAGGAGGGCACGACGAGAAGGATCTTCCCAACTCATACACACCTGATGCCAGATTGCATATGCACACCCCTGTAACCTTCGGTTCCGCCGTAATCAAGTATAGACAAGCAGGAGTAGGGTTTTCCCTCCAGGGGCCTGAACCTGGGTAAACCTCATGTCCCCGTGTTGCTTGTCTATTAACCGTCTCGCGGCTTCCAGCATCCCCAACTTCTGCAAAACCCAAGTATATAACAATGGGAATTGATGAGATCAAACCTCGTCAATTGGCGCCGTCTATGGGAACTAGGGACGATGATCGTGCAGTCGTGACAGTGCCATCCGAAGCGATCTACGACTCCACGACGACGTAGAATCACCTCCTCTTCGGCGCTATCGACTTCACCGCCCACTCACCAGCCACTCGCAAAGATTTCGAGCCCGTAGGCAACGGATTTGAGATGCTATTCTGGAGCTTCTGCTTCCAAGTGGGCAGACCGGCACCCTCCACCTCCCAGAGTGGGTGTTACCCCTGCCAATCAGGCTCGCCTATTGGGCTCCACCAATTGACGCCCTGCGCTCAGAGTCGCTAACAAGCGATTTGGATGACAGCAGCTGCTGCAACTCCGATCTATGCGACCCCCCTTCGGATGAAGGAACCTACGGTTCTGGATATGAAAGCTGCGGAAGTAGCAACCCTCTCTGTGAGCGCTACATGTGCGCTGTCATCCACAGCGAAGACGTCAACAATGGAACCGACCCACCGCTGGATCTGCCTCCCAACCCCCTCCTAACCCTTAGGCTGGAAACGGAGGAAACAGGACGAACCCGCAAAACCTCAACGGGAATAGGGAACCTCGAGGCACCGAGGGCATAAATCGTGCCCAAAATGAAATCCACCTCAACGACGCCGGCTAGGAGATCGCACGCGAAGTTGTACGGGGCAATCACATCCTACCTATTGACGCCTCCCGTGACATGCTGATGGGCTATCACTGGCTTCTGATCGAGGAACACAATCGATAGGTCAAGCTACAATACGAGCTCGACAAACGCAAACGGGCAGCTGACAAGTCAAGCATGTGGCGGGCTGCGCCTCTCCACCGCTGGCGGCTCCTCTTCACACGGTAACGACGCTCGCAAGTACCGATCTCGCTTGGAGCACATGGACCCCGCCACACGTCGTGAGGTCACCAAAGCACTCGACATGTCCTTCATGACGGACTCGCAGGGCAACATCATGCCTAAAACACCACAGGCCACGATCATGGCGTCTACCACCTACCTCGCGTCCATCCCGCCACCGATAAGAGACCCGAAGAACGCGATCCACAACGCTGCACTCGCAGGCCTCGGACTTGTCGGAGCTACGATCCACGATGATGTACCCGCAGAGCCAAAGAAGAAGGCCACGGTGAAGTTCACTCGAAGCCGCATGCCCTCATCCGACGAGGAAGAGCATGACCAGCCACGACGTCATCGCAACCCACAGCGCAGGAGAAGCAACTATGATCCTCGTAGTGATCTCGCACAACGCAAGGTCGACAAATCACGTGCCAACCGCGCGTGCTCGACTGAGTCCGATGACGATGACGGGGAGCTGTGCGGAGCCGAATGCTTCAGCAGGTCCGTCCGGTAGTCACAGATGCCAAAGAACTTCAAGCTCTCTTCGGATAACCCGAAATTTGATGGATCATAGGAACCGAAAACCTGGCTCGACGATCACCTGTCATTTTTCAAGCTCCACGGCGGGAGCAAAAACACATCCATGCTGTGCCTTCAGCTGCAGCAGACCAGCACGGCCAGGGTCTGGCTCAGCAGCCTCCCCTTCTGCTCCATCTGAAGCTGGGAAGAGGTGGCATACAACTTCAAGGGCACCAGCAAGTAGGGCTAGACATAAAACTCGAAACTCGACGAGTTTAACGAGCACTCGTTTGCTCGGCTCGTTCGAGATCGACTCGTTTCCTTAACGATTCGAGCCGAGCTGCAGTTTTTGCTCGATATCCTTATGAGCTAAATGATCGAGTTAACGATGTTCGTGAGCTACTCGTTAAGCTCGGTAAAAACCAAGGTATGGCCCACTTATGTTGCTACATGTCTAATCTGGCAGCCCATCTAAGACAAACAACTGTCCCATTGAGGAATACCCCATCTCCACCTTCTCGATCTAGATTTGCTGACCACGACACCGACCGATCCCTGCCGGCTGGAGTCCTTCTCGTCCGTTCCAGGCCTCCCTACTCACACCAATTCACGTGGATAAGCGTAAGATGACATCCAAGAACTGCTATCGATAATTATCTATCGTATTTTAATGCAGGTATATATGTGGTTATAATTGTCGTTTTTAATTATCAGTATGCCTCTGTCTATGCATTTTCTTAACAAGCAGCTCATGAGCGCTCGATAACATCTAACAAACTGAGTCAAGCTTTACTTTTTGCTCGTTATCCTTAACGAGTTTAATGATCTGAGCCTTAACGAGCGTGGGCCTTAATGAGCCGAGCCTTAACGAGTCGAGCTGCTCGATAGTCCAGCCCTACCAGCAAGAGACCGGCCTCAATTTAAGAGCTACGAGCCTGCACCTAGCGGACCAACGAGTCCATCCGCTCGTACATACTGCACTGGTCCGTCATCAAGAACTCTGCCGCAAACATCTCTGAGGAGAGGGCAATCGATGCCTTCAATGAGGGCGTCAAGCACCGCGAATTCAAAGAGGAGCTCGGGCGTATCAAGCCCCAAACCATCGATCACTTGATGGATATCGCCAATTGTTGGGCAGATGGTGAGGATGTCGTCAACCGATCATGTTCAGATGACGAGGACTTCGGTCGCAGGCGCGATCGTCGCGGAAAGAGGAGATTGCACGTCTACGATGATCGCGAGGAAGTAGACAAGGTTGCGTCTGGCTACGCCGATCACCGTGATGATGGCAACCACAACAGCGGGTACCGCAACAGTAATTACCGCGACAACGGAAGGACCACCCCAACAAGGCAAGGCCGCAATCGTGATGATGAGCAATCCGCACTCGACAAACTGTCGGGTCCCTACACCATCCACTTCTACATCGACAAGCAAGATGGAAAGAGGAAGGCCAGCCATATGCTGATTGTAGGGAGTTTCACAAACTCCATGAGGGCTTCACTCAGATGCGTTGCCAAGCGTTGAACCCAGGATTTGCACCCACTCCAGGAGGCGTAGCCCATGGAGCATCACCACCACCACCTGGAGGACCCGCACAACCTACGACTATGCAGGGGCACAACAACAGGGCGGATGCATACCCGCCACCAATAGGACCCCTCATGATACAAAAGGGGCACCCAACCAATAGGGTGCAGAAGAAGATCACCCTCTAGGTAAACTTGGTCGTGAGCTCTCCACCAGCCATACCTGAGTACCTTAGCGGCTCGGACTTGTGCATCACGTTCGATCATTCGGATCACCCGCGCCAGATACCCCGCCCAAGTCACTCCACCCTGGTGCCTCTACTAAAGTGGGTTGAAAGGCATGTATGCCTAATCTATGCAGGGTAGGTACCGCACTACATGTACCTTCTACTGAAGATGCCAGGACCCAGGGGCATCATCACCATCCCCAGAAGCTTCACCAGGTCAGACAGCTGTGACAGGGACTTCAACAGAATCTCCCAATCGTTTAGCATGTAGGAGGAGCTCACAAGACTAAAGGAGGTCACAGAGAATGGGGCACCCCCAGTCACCAGACAAAAATCACCTGATATGTCGTTTGACTCTACAATCAACACTAAGAAGGTGCAGGTTCACCCGACGGACACCTCCAAGACGGTGTTGATCGCCAATGACCGGAGCCCTGCATAGGAAAACACGCTCATCAAATTCCTCCGTGAGCGCTGGGAAATCTTCGATTGGTGTCCTACGGACATGCCAGGACTTCCCAGGGAATTCGCCGAGCATGCACTCAACGTATTTCCAGATGCAAAGCCGGTTAAGCAGTCGATGCGGCGGTTGTCCTAACCCAGAGCTAAAGCCGTTGGAATCGAAGTCAATAGACTCCTTGATGCCAACTTTATCGGGGAGATAAAGGAAAGCGAGTGGCTGGCCAACCCCGTACTGGTACCAAAGAAGGACACAGACATCCAGCGGATGTGTGTGGACTTCAAGTCGCTTAATAAGCATTGCCCTAAGGACCACTTTCCTCTACCATAGATCGATCAAATCATCAACTCCACTGCAGGATGCGAGAGACTCTCATTCCTCGACGCGTACTCAGGCTATAATCAAATTCGACTGAACAACGAAGATCAGGAGAAAACAGCGTTCATCGCACCGTTCGGAGTGTTTTGCTACAACACTATGCCCTTCAGGATGAAGAACGCAGGCACCACATACCAACGATGCATGTAAGCCTGCCTGAAGAGCCAGATCGGTTGTAATGTATAGGTCTATGTCGACGACATAGTCATCAAGACCAAGGAGGCCAGGATGCTGATCGACGATCTTCGTGAGACGTTTGACAACCTCGATCGTTACAAGATCAAGCTGAACCTAGACAAGTGTGCCTTCAGCGTCCCGTCCGGCCAAGTACTCAGGTACTTCATCTCCCGGGCGTGGCATCGAGGCCAACCCGAAGAAAATCAGGGCTATAGTAGCCATGGAGAAGCCCAGGAATGTCAAAGGGGTCTAGCAGCTCGCCGGGAGAATCGTGACGCTCAACAGGTTCATCAGCCACATGGGCAAGAAGGCCCTTCCTTTCTATCAGCTACTGCGCAAGGCAGAAAAATTCGAGTGGACGGCTAAAGCCGCGGAGGAATTCGAAGACCTCATGCGCCTACTCTCCACATCTCCAGTTCTGGTCACACCAAAGGAGAGGGAGCCTTTGCTGCTGTACATCGCAGCTACGCACCAGGTAGTTAGCACAACCCTCGTGGTCGAACGACCCGAAGACGGCAAAACCCATGGGGTGCAACACCCAGTCTACTACTTTAGCGAGGTACTAACCCCGACAAAGCAGAGGTATCCCCACTACCAGAAGTTCGCCTACGGCGTATTCATGACGGTGCGGAGGTTGAGCACTACTTCCAAGAGCACCAGATCATGGTCTTCAATGTTGCACCACTGTCGAACATCCTGAACAACCCCGAAGCCACGGTGCGAGTAGCCTTATGGGGCATCGAGTTGTCCCCTCGAGACATCGTCTACGAGAGGCGTACCGCTATCAAGTCTCAAGTGCTCCCTGCTCGTCCACTGGATGGAGCTCCAATTGCCGGACACCCCAGACATGTCCCAATCTTGGACAATACACTTCGATGGCTCTAAGCGCATGGTTGGAGCAGGAGCCGAAATAATATTGACGTCCCCTCAAGGGGACAAGATGAGGTACGTCCTTCGGATGAAGTTCCATGCATCCAACAACGAGGATGAGTACGAGGCACTCTTGCATGGCATGAGGATGGCCAAGGTATGTGGCGCTACATGCCTCGTCATATACAGTGACTCCAACCTCATCGTCCAGTAGACGATGAATGAGTGTGATGCTCACATTGCCAACATGATCGCATATCGTGCGCTGTACAACTCACTCGAAGGGGACTTTGATGGCTGTGAGCTCTGGCCCGTCGGCCGGGAAAGCAACGAAGAGGCGGATAAACTCGCCAACATTGGATCCACCTGTGCCCCAGTGCCACCTGGTGTTTCCTCGAACAAATCTATGTGCCCTCTATCAAGCGAAGATTCCCAAAGAACACAGCCAGAGCCACAGAACACTCGGGGGCTGCACCAACCGAGAAAGCCGAAGAACCCAAAAAGCTCGACACGGAGGTCGAATTGGTGAGCATGATGCAGGTCATGGCAATCGAGAAAACATGGAATCAGTCGTACCTCAAGTACCTAATAAGCAAGCAGCCTCCTGAGGACCCGACTGACGCTCGACACATAGCTCATCGGTCAAAGGCCTTCACCATCATCAACGACGAGCTATACACACGCATCATCTTAGGTGTGCTCCAATGATCCGTCACTAACAGTTATGGAAAGAGTATCCTACTGGACATCCACGAAGGGATTTGCGGCCAGCATGCAGGCAGTCGCGCATTAGTTTCCAAGGCACTTCGAGCTGGCTTCTACTGGCCAACCGCAATGAACAACGCCAAGGAGATCTTCCAGAGGTGCAACACTTGTCAAAGATTCGCAGACAGGCCGCACGCGCCAGGCTCGGAGCTACGAGCCATACCATTGGCCTGGCCCTTTGCCTAGTAGGGACTCGACATGATTGGCAAACTACCAAAATCCTCACCAGGAGGACACATCTTCCTTTTGGTAGCATTCGACAAATTCACCAAATGTATCGAGGCCATGCCTGTCACTAACCAGAGCAGCGCTGCCGCCGTCAAATTTTTCGAGTCCATTGTCTACAGGTTCGGAGTGCCACACAACATCATCACGGAGAACAGCTCGAACATCACGTCGAAGAAGTTCCAAGAATTTTTCGAAGACCTCGACATCAACCTCACATATGCCTATATGGAGCATCTGCAGACCAACTGGCAGGTCCAAAAGGCTAACGGCCTCGTCGGCAACGGCATCAAGAAAGACTGCAACGCCCACTCAAAAGGATTGCGGGCGCCTGGTCAGACTAGCTACCCTCCGTCCTTTGGAGCCTACGCACAATGTCAAACAGCTCTACAGGATACACGCCTTTCTTCATGGTGCATGGAGCCGAAGCCATGCTACCTTCTGAGGTACGCTACAAGGCCTCGCGGGTCGTCTCCTACAGCGAGGCTAAATCATCGGCCGCACTCGAAGACACCGTCGATATATTAGACAAAGCCCGTGATATCGTCGTAGCATGATCAATGGTGTATCAGCAAAGTCTTCGCAACTATCATAGTCGTTGACTGCGCCCCAAGTCCTTTGTCGAAGGACACCTCATCCTACAACTCAAGCAAAAGGGCACCTAAAGCTGGAATCACCCTGGGAGGGACCCTACTTGGTCACCGAAGTAATCCCAGGTGGCGCCTATAGCCTCAAGGAGGTTGAATCAGGAGTCGAATACTCCAACCCCTGGAACATCGCATAGCTGCAACGCTTCTACCCCTAGTTGTCTCTTAATTTCAATAGGTCTATTCTGCCAAATATTGTACCCAAGCATTACGATAAATAAAAGCTAAGTTCCTTGGCCCCAAAAAATTCTCCCTTATATTATTTATCGCTCAAACACGCTCGGGGGCTACGCCTCACCTTACGACTTCGTCAATTGACAACAATGCATAACACCTGAGTAGCTGACCATGTCAGGCTAACAAAAAGGACATGCACAGTCTATATTACAACAAAAGCACCACGTGCCAATACATACAACTTTATGAGGGCATTAATAGCCCACTCAACAATATACAGACTTTACATTGTTTTGTTTTATACTTTACAAGGCTTAACCATGCTGGAGCAGGACGTTAGTCCGCTCCTCAAATACATCCACAATCTCTTCAGCATATTGTGACACCGTTGTGTAGTGTGGACGCATATCCCACGCCATGCCACTCGCAGGAGGAGGAGTACCAGCCGCTATCTCAGCAAGATCGACATCGCGGCGATGCAGTCGAACAAGCGACGGGGCCTGATACATCATAAAGGTATCTATAATTTTTTATGTGCCATGCTTGTTTAGTATCAACTTTGCTTTGCTTTGTCTACACTTTGAGGTATTTTTAAACGTTTTTCAGAACTAACCTATTAACAAGATGCCACAGTGCCAGTTGCCTGTTTTCTGTTGTTTTTGGTTCCAAAAACGCCTAGGCCGCTAGCCTAAGCCATGCCTAATCATGGTGGAAACTTGCAGCATCACCATAGTGAGCAATCTATGAAGCATTCTTCTTATAAAAAAAGATATATAGAAAAAAGAGATTGAGAAAAGAAAAAAAGATGAGAAAAGAGGAAAGAGGAAAGAGAGAAAAAAGCACCATTTTCCCATGGTAAATAAGAATATTGCTGAGATGCTCATTGTCTGCTTGCCTTGTCATTTTGATATGGGATAACTCCTGTATCATTGGGCAAGGGGTACCCCGTTGGCGGTTCTCGATGATACACATGTACTTACTATGACAAGAACTTACCGGTAACTAAAGTTGAGTAGCATGAGGAGCGACCCTCGTACTCAAGGGACATGAGATTTCCAACTTATACTTTGTCAAGCATATACTCCATACTTTGTTCACTTTAACTGTAATCACTTCAAGATGCTTATGATAGGGGCAATGAGAGCTGAAAGCTAACAAGTACCATAATTTTTGGAAGCTCTCTATGAAACTTGAAATCCCTGCTTCCCTATATGAAGGGCCTTTCTTTCACTTTTATATTGAGTCTCCACCTTCTATCCTTGTCGCACCAATTAAGAGAGCATAGTTGCTATTCTTAGTTCTATGTGCATTGTCCCAAAACTTATTAATTGATTCATATTGTTTATATTGCTTGTTCTTGAACTATTTGTATCTAGTCACCCTTATGAACTTTGAAGGTGTCATATTCATTTATGCTACTCCATGAGGGACAAGCTGAATGCCACTATGCTATGTTTTCTATATGTGAAACAAACAAATGTCTTTCAATGTATTGTTATTCATGAATCTTTATTTGTATCCTTTCATGTTGTAGCATAGTTGCTATGTCTTATTGTTAGAACTTCATCTTTCATGCTCATGTTTAGAGTACTTTGATCCCATCTTTCAATGCTTGCAAATGGTTTGATCTTGATTGTGATGGTGCATGTCACCTAAAAAATTATTCTTTTTATCACTTTCCTACTTGAGGACGAGCAGGAGTTAAGCTTGGGGATGCTTGATACGTTGTAAACGTTTCTATAATTTTTGATGTTCCATGCATGTTTAGTATCAACTTTGCTTTGCTTTGTCTACACTTTGAGGTATTTTATATGTTTTCCAGAACTAACCTATTAACAAGATGCCACAGTGCCAGTTGCTTATTTTCTGCTTTTTTTGGTTCCAGAAAACCCAGAAAATAAATATTCTCGGAATTGGACGTGACAGAATCCAAAGTCAATATTTCACCGAGGAGAACACGGAGCTAGAAGACGAGACGGAGGAGGGACACAAGGGGCCCACACCCCTGGCCGCACGGCTAGGCCTAGTCCGCGCTTGGGGGGTGCGGCCTCCTCGGGCACCCCCTTCGCCTGTAAGAAGCCCCAGATACCTAAACCCTAAGTACCGATCAGATCTCCACGAAATAGTCCGTAGCCACCGCCACCATCGTCCCTAGATTGGGGGGTGATATGAAGCTCTTCCCGGCACCCTGCCGGAGGGGAGAGATCATCCCAAAGGCCTTCTTCATCACCATGTCAGCCTCCGGTATGATGCATGAGTAGTTCCACCTTGGACTATGTGTCCATACAGTAGCTAGATGGTTGTTTCTCCTCCTTTGTGCTACCATGTTTAGATCTTGTGAGCTCCGTTCATGATCAAGATCATCTATTTGTAATCATGCATGTTGTGTTTGTGGGGATCCGATGGATATTGAAATTACTATGTCAGATTGATTAATGATTCTATCTTATTGGTTCTATCATGTCTGTGTTGTTTTAGATCTTGCATGCTCTCTGTTTCTAGTAGCTATCTTGGGCAAGTAGATGCTAGTGACTCCAAGAGGGAGTATTTATGCTTGATAGTGGGTTCATGCCTCTATTGAATCTAGGGAAGCGACGGAAATCTCTAAGGTTGTAGATGTGCTGTTGCTACTAGGGATAAAACAACAATCTCTTGTTCATGGAACAATTGTATTGTTTACTTTACACACATTGTTTAAGCAATTATCTGTTGCTTGCAACTTAATACTGGAGGGGGTTCGGATGATAACCTGAAGGTGGATTACTAGTCATAGATGCAGTTGGATGGCAGTCTATGTATATTGTTGTAATGCCCAATCAAATCTCATAGGATCATGAATGTCTAGTATTACATTGTTATGCCTTGCTCTGTCCTGTTAATTGCCCCGCTGTAATTTGTTTACCCAGCATGTTATGTTGTTTATCTTAAGGAGAACACCTCTAGTGAACTGTGGACCCTGGTCCAATCTTTACCATTGATACATCTTCCACTGTTACTGTTTACTTTCTGCAAGCTACCATTAGCTTCCACACCATACGTTTAATCCTTTGTTTTCAGCAAACCGGTGAGATTGACAACCTCACTGTTCATTAGCAACACCTTTGAGTTGTTTCCTTCCTCCTACCGGTCCTTGGTTTCTTACTGAGGGAAAACTTATTGTTGTACTCATCATACCTTCCTCTTGGGGTTTCCCAACGAAGATCTGTAGTGATTTGAGCCGCATCAGGGCCGCCTTCACACCCGCTACCAGCTGATGGCGCACTAGCTCCTTCACGTGGCTTGTATCACAAAATTTTCCAAGAAGGCCCAAGAATCTAGAGGGAGCCGAATCCAAGGGGAACATCGTAGCCCAAATCGCTTCGAGGGATGACCTTGCCTGCTTCAGCACCCGAAGCACTTGATGGACGCGATCTTGCACCGTCGCAAGGACAATCGCTCGATCGCAATCCATCCAGAAGAATCTGTCGGCCTCCAACTCTAGTTGCGTCTAGCAATTCATTCGAATTGCAACACGCTCCTTCTCTTCCTTCGGAAGAAGATTCACAAGCACGGTGGGTGAGGTGACATAAAAAGTCTAGTACACACGAAGAGACAAAGGGGAAAGATGACTTACATTGGATTTGCTCGCCAACCTGCCGAAATTCCTCAAGAAGAAACTCTTCCCAAGCAATGGCCCGTTCGGCCTTGGATTTCCAAACATTCGCATGACCACGGATGCTGAGGACGTCCTTCTCCAGGCTTTGGATACGATCACGCATATATGGCAACTGCGATGCCTCGCTCAACATGGACGAATGCCAAGCGCAGGAGAAGGCGTAACGACTGGATCCACAATCGAAGGACCCTAAGGGTGCACAAGCAAAACATCAAAACCACGACATTTGACAACAGTCAAAAGGTGAATTTATATTTACAAAAATTAAGCCACTACGTGGCAGAGTGACACTTGTCCAGCTTGAAAGCATTACACGACCAAAATAAAAAGCAACTGTACTAAGCAAGCTACAAGGCAAAAGGACCTAGGCGTCAGCATTCGGAGCAGCTTCGGATCCAGACTGTCTAGCCATAGCCACTCGTTGCTGCTCCAGTGAGTAGGTGGCCAGGAGATCGATCGGCTTAGGACAAAAATGCTTGCAGCGTGAGGCGAATGAAGCAAACGCTACCTCGGTGCCATCCGCCACCGTTGGCATCTTGGACATGACCTGCGGCAGATCCAGCTGAGCGCCGGATACCATTGCCATCACCAGCCCCATCGCAGCACCAACCCCTTTCTGCATCCGCTTATACTTCTCCAAAGCATCATCCATCAGGGCCTCAGCGAGGGAGTCAACGTCCTCAAGGGAAATGCCCTTCAGGTTGATCTCCTTGTAGAATTGTGCAAGGACCTTCTTGGCCTTGTCGAGTGATTCCACGATAGAGGTGCAAAGATCTTTGATCTCTACAGCAGCATCTGCTAGGGGATCTCCATGCTCTAGGGAGCTATGATCAAACATAACACCAGAAGCATGTGCAATCATTGGCAAAAAAATTCGAATGAGATACAAGGAGTAGAAACTGAAGCATAGAATGCTCTAAAGAGGAACATGGTGGCTTACCGGATATCGCCTTGACACCAGCCATGAAATTATCCACCATGGCCCTTCTCTCGCGATGCCATAGCAGCTGCAAGCTGTTGCTCATGATCTTTAGCCTCCTTCCGCTGACGCTCGAGGGCCTCTGCAGCTTCTTTCACCTTGGTCTCCGCCTGGCCGAGACTCTTTTCGAGTGTGTTCAGCTTGCAGAGGGCCTCATTGTTCTCATCTGCAAGATTGAGTAAAGGAAAAGTCAACACAAGACGTATTCCGACAAGCGCTGACAATCGAACAAAAAGAACCTATGCACCTTGGAGTTGTTTAAGGTTGCCTCCAAAGCAAGATGTTTCTCGACCAAACTATAGGCGTCACGGACAAAGGGCTGCAAGAGAATCAACAGATCCAATGAATAAAAGTCTTGGGGGCTCACATGCAAGAAACAACGACATACTTACGTGGTCAGCTGTAGACTCCGAAGTTTTTATTTTCGTCTTCCACACAACGAGCGCACGAGCCCCCTGCCACGTGGATCTCGAGTTCTCGTCGTAGGAGTTGGCCACCATCTTGGGGAACGAAGAAGCAAGCTTCAATTCCGCAAACATCTCTTCGAGCTCTGAGGATTCTTCCGAGTGATTCCTGCCAGTACACACGAGGAACCACATCAATTACAAGATAACACTTAGCATATCAGCATACATAAAAAGACGATATCATAAACTTATGGAGGAATGTTGGATAGGTTGGAGACAGGAGCCTCCTTCTCCCTCTTCTTCTTCTTCTTCTTCTTGGCTGGTAGCTGAGGAGCTCTGGATCGAACAGGCACATCTGCAATGGGGGAGGTTGCGCATCCGTCCCCACCATGATGCTCGATGTAGGCGGGACCCCTCGGTGTTGGCGGTGTTGTCCCATCCGAGCTTTCGCTTCGGGTCTACTTTTGAGAGAGCCCTTCGCTCTGCTTGGGGGCTTTGATGGTTGGTGACTGAGCGGGAGGAAGCTCGGACTCCGACTCCATGTCCCCACCATCTGGTGCAACCGTGAACTTTTTAGGTAGAGGCGGCATCATACCCGCTACCTTGTACTTCAGCACGCACTCGAAAAATGAGTCAAAGAATAACAAACAACACGCACTCGAAAAGGAATTGCATGCAAATACAGGTTTCACCTGATGAACTGCTTTTTTGGCATTGAAGGGGGAGTCGGAGATTTCCCCGGAAGATCTTCTTCGGCCTTGTACTTCAGTAGAGGCCGAAGCACCCTATCAAGCTTAGCCGAAGACATTTCCTCCGTCGAAACCCTTGTCGGGTCGCTGGCGCCAACATACAAAAACATTGGATGCGCCCTCTCTTGGAGCGGCTGCACCTGACGTTTGAGGAAGGTGCGAGTGATATCAACACCGTTGACCTCTTTGCCTGGAATTAGCTAAAGGGCCTGCACTCTCTTATAAATATTCTCCACCTCATCGCACTCACCGTCCATTATTTTGTTTGACCATTCCCACTTTTGGGTGATCTTATGGGTGGAGTCGAAAGGAGCGATCCCGTACAGATGGCTGTCTAGCTTGACGTTGCGGATATAGAACCACTTCCTCCGCCGTTGTTGGATGGACTCGCAAAGATAGAAGGAGAAGAACTAGACATTGGGGCGGATGGAAATCCCGCACCCACCCAAGGGATAGACACCATGGGTGCCAGATTGCCTCTTCACGGAGTAAAGTCTCCAGAAGATGCCAAAGTGAGGCTCTATACCGGGCCAACACTCACAGAGGGTGATAAAACAGGCGATATGGAGGAGCGAATTGGGCGACAACTGATTAAGTTGAAGCCCATAAAGAAAAATAATCCCACGAAGAAATTCGTGGGCGGGCAAAGAGAAACCGCACAGAACAAACGCGTTGAACATCACCCAAAAACCTTCAGGTGGGCACGGGATTACCTCCTGATCAGGAAGGATGGCTCCGCTAATACGTTCATTTTGCATCACTATTTTATATCATAATTTACTGTTATTCATTAATATATTTCATATTAATAGGTGATACTTATGTTATTTCATCTATTTTGCATGTTTGGTAAATTTTGGAGGATCAACTGCCAGAGTCAGGATTCTGATGGAAAAAGCGCTGTCCAGATGCAATATTCGCGAAGATCAGAAAATCCCAAAAAATATACGAAAATTCCTATTTTTCAGAAGACGAAGGAGGCCGGAAGGAGGAGTGGATATGGGCCATAGGGCGCCCACACCACCCCTGGCGCGGGCCCCCTAGGCCATGCCACCAGGTTGTGTGGCCACCCTGGCCCACCTCTGGCATCACCCTTTGGCGTATATAATCCTCCTGAAACCCTAAGACTCGGGGGCGACCACAAAAAGATTCCGCCACCTCTACGGGGCAGAAACTATAGAGAGATAAAGAGCTCTCCGGCAGGCAGAAATCTGCCGGGGAAATTCCTTCCCAGAGAGGGGAGATCATCGCCATCAACACCGTCATCAAGATAGACTTCATTGGGATCATCATCATCATCCTCACCATCATATCCACCAACACCATCACCACCACTCCGTATTGCTATAACAATTGGGTTGAATATTGCATAGTTCTTAGGGGGAATTTCTCGGTGTTGATTACTTGTTGTAGTTGATGCTATTCAGTGGAACCATTGAATTATTGTTCATGTTCAGATTGTTATTTATCATTATTTCATCTTTGATCTTGATCCATATGATGTCTCGTGAGTAGTTTGTTTATTTCTTGAGGACATGTGAGAAGTCATGTTGTTAGTAGTGGAATTATGTTGAAGTGATATTCAATGGTTTGATATTTAAGTTGTGGTGCTATTCTTCTAGTGGTGTCATGTGAACGTCGACTACATGATACTTCACCTTTATGGGCCTAGGGGAATGCATTGTGTATTTGGATACCAATTGTGGGGTTGCCAGAGTGACGGAAACCTAAACCCCCGTTAGGAAACCATTGCACAAGGGAGTGTAGGATCTCAGAGTTTAATGTTGTGGTTAGGTTTTTATCTTAATTACTTTATTATAGTTGCGGATGCTTGCAAGGGGTATAATCACAAGTATGTATTAGTACAAGTAAGGTTAGTACATTAGCATATGTTCACCCACACAACACTTATCCAACCAAAGAAGATTAATCAACTATATGAAGCGAAAGCACTTGACAATATTCCCATGAGTCCTCGAGAATGTTTGGTCATCTTAAGTAATACAACCGCCTTGTCCTTTGTTGAAGAAAGGATTGGGCCACTTGCTCCAATTATTATTATTGTCTTTTATTTACTCGCACTTTATTTATCTGCATTATCAAAAACCCCTAAAAATCCGTTTGCTAGTATTTACAGTGAATCCTTGATCCAAACCACTTGTCAACACCTTCTGCTCCTTGTTGGGTTCGACACTCTTATTTATCGAAAGTACTACGATACACCCCCTATATTTGTGGTTCATCAAGACTATTTTCTGGCACCATTGCCGGGGAGTGAAGCGCTATTGGAGAGTGGAATTGGTAAAGGAAATTTCCATTGTGAGTATTGTTTATTTATGTTTGTTATTTTATTTCAATATGGATAACTCTCTTAGTTTCCTATTTTGGAAAGGTACTACCACTGCTAGGGTAGTAGATGAACCACCACCTACTGAATTAGATACGTTTAAAATACCTACAAAAATTGTTGATCGTGTTATGGATAACTACTATTTTGGGGATGGAACTGTCCATCCTGGTGATCATTTGCTTTTTATACATGAATTGTACGGATTGTTCAAGTGTGCAGGTATTACAATGGATCAAGTTAAGAAAAAATTATTCTCTCTATCATTTAAAGGCAGAGCCGAGGAATGGTATAAGATGTTAAAGAATGGCCAATTTATTGAATGGGAGGAAATTGTACCTCTCTTTTATTATAAATTCTATCCTCCTAGTGAGATTCATAAAGATCGGAATGAAATAACTTTTCGCCTCGTGATGGAGAGAGTAATGCTCAAGCTTGGGGAGATTGAAGTTACTAATGCTCAAATGTCCTATTCATGAGCTCCCCAATAATATTATTATTATTAACTTTTATGCAAGGCTTTTTATTCATGATAAGGATTTATTGGATGCTTCGTGTGCTGGATCATTTACACGTATGGAAGAATAAGCTAAATGGGATCTTCTAGACCGTATTCAAGAAAATACTGAAGCATGGGAGAATGACAAAGGAAAAAATCAGGTATAAATTATGATTATGAATGCATTAAATCTTTTATGGGAACTGATGACTTTCATAATATTAGTGTTGCTTATGGTCTTGATTCCCAAAGTATTGCAAAATTTTTTAAGGCTTCCTCTTATATTGAAATTCCCAAAAATAAATGGAACAAGTATCATGCACCATATAAAGATATTGTTAATTGTGTTCCTACTAGACATATTGAAGTTTGTACTGTTGATCGTATTTTGCCTGAACCTTATATTGAGAAAATACCTTTCCCTGCCAAGATAAAGGAACATTCTATGATAGCTAGTGTGGTTAACAAAAGTACAAAGAAAGCTGTAGAACCTGATGAAAAAATAAATGTTGAACCTGCAGTAGCAATTGTGAAAGACCTTGTCACTAAAAATGTAGAAGATGGACACATTATCTTTTGTGATGTAGAGGTCCCAACCTTTATTAAGATTGATCCCTCCTGTGTTTTACAATGCTAGTCCCTGGATCAATAGCTAGCATCCACAGTTTAGATGTAATATCAAGATACAAAGGTCATATTATAACTTTATAACCAGGAATAACATACTTCTATTACATCATACATAGCTCATTTGGCTATTACATTACATTGCAGCGGAATAACTATAGACATGGGTCCTTCATCTTCAAAGTGCCACAGGCAGATGTTGGTTGTAGACTTTGTAATCCTAAACAATCAATCTTCACTAAAATCAATCAAACCTGCAACATACAAGTTACAGCCACAAAGGGTCAATACATTTTGAATTGTATTGGCAAGTGATACTATGGTAGTATAATGGAGTCTATCATCTATATGCATTTGGCTAAGTGGAGTTGAGGCTTGCATTGCTCAAAATAGATTTTTCTTATCATTTTGAAAATACTAAGTTTTTGCTTGACAAAATCATTTTTCTCAATCAAAGATTTCAAGATCCTTGTACCAAGCCATCTCTCCATCAATGATTGAAGAATTCAAACAACCCTTGTTCAAACCACAAGATTTTAACTTAGAAATTGGAATGATGAGATTCTTGATTGCTTCCATGTCTTGATGCTCAAATTGTCCTTTACCAGGGACATGGCTAAGTACTTAGATTTTACACTCTGCAGAGGTGGTGCACTTTACCCACAAGACTTGGTTTCCCAAGACAAAATCTTTCAGAAGCCTTCCCTTAGACCAAAATGGACGCGCTCCAACCTATCAAACACTACCACCCACTATCCATATGGCTAAGTTCTTGCAACCTATATGATCATGGCAGAGCCCATATTGCCAAGTGGTTGCACTTGAAGCTTCTCAACATTTGACATCTCAAATCTCTTTGTTTCCTGGGTGGCCATCCACAAGTGAGATACACAAGCCAGGTCCATGGTCTTGTGTAACCACTCAACATAACCCAATCCTTCCATTTCCACCCAGGTGATTCATTAACTTAGTTGTTTTATTAAACAAAACCTAAGTCCTCAGACTTAGAATATTTTCCATAGTGTGAATATATATTCCACCCATGTTTTCTATTAGCTAGGCTAAGCTTGGTGGTAGTAGGAATCTTAACTTTAGGAAAATCCTACTAAGGATTCATCTACTAGGTTTTCCTATAGCAAGATCTATACTTAACAAAATCCATGCAAGTTTTACTTAGCAAAATCACTAATGCATAGTGAAAATATTTGGGATAGAAAGTATGAAGCATCACTTGCCTTTTTGGAAGGGAATGGTGGTTCACTCCTTGATCTTGCTAGTCTCACACTTCACTACAAGTCAATCAAGCAAACACCAATTCAATTTACATTCCAAACCAATGATCACTCAAACAAATTCACACACACAAAACAATGGAAACCAATTCATGCATGGGAGCATGCACAAGATAGTTTTATTTTGCAAAGGGGTCTCTATGGGGTTTCTAAACTTTGTAAGATCCAAATTGGTCATTTACCAAAGTGGCAAAGTCATTAGTTAGAGGGTTTTGCCCAAAAACCAATTTTAAATCCATTCATCATTTTATGTGGTGAAAAATGTTTTTATTAAGGCAAAACTCTTAGGTTGTTCACCAAATGATTTTCTAATTTGCAAAACTTGGTGTTTTAGGTCAGTAGGTTTGGTCCAAAACATTTCCTTAAAGTTTTCTTTCCATAAACATTTTCATAACAAAAACCATTCTTTTTATTTGGCTAGAAAATGACTAAGTCAAGTAATCCTACCTAAATTTTTCCAAAATCATTTTTAACACTAAGGGTTGGTTCCTAGGGTCAGTAAGGTCACAACAAACCATTTTGCAAAGGTTTTAATCCAAAAATCATTTTTAAACAATTTTTATACTCTAAACAAGCATACAAATGTTTCTGCAAATTCAAACAAGTTAACAGATACTATTTGCTAAACTAAGGGCATGGTTGGCTAGGGTTTGTTCTCCTGAATCCATTGATATAAAATTTGCCAAATTTGGACGTATGGATCAAAAGTTATAAGGGTTTGAAGTTTGTAAATAATTCTGATTTCAAATTCTAATTTCAATCTATCTGGTGACACGCGGCGGCTTCTTATTTGTCGGTACCGTTTCGGTTGGATCGCGGCTGTGGTGCGTTGGATTAAGTCTAATCGTGCGGCCCTGAACGCATACCCCTTCGCGTTAAGTGATTCTAATCCTGTTCGCTCAATCTAGATCGGACGGCTGTGGAGTGTTCGACCATAGACGGGCGGCGCTGCGGCGGCTGCTGGCGGCGGCGACTCTGTTTCACGGTGGCGCCGGCGATATAGGAAGCGAAGAAGAGGGGGAGTGTGCTCACCGGGTTCGCTGACGCTCGCTGATGCTCAACGTGGTACGGGTTGGTGAAGGGGCGCACTGGGTCGGGCTTGATTGCTCGCCGGAGTTGAAGACAACGTCGGGCGGCTCTGTCTAAGGTCGAAGTCGAAGTTGCAGATCATGCGGAGGCAAACAGAGGGCGTAGTTAGGTACGCAAGACCAAGGCGAATACGTTGGTGTGATCGGAAAGACGCGGGGCGGTCAGTGCTTACCGAGGAAGATCGTCGGAGAGGTTGCAGACGCGGCGGCGTTCGGAAGTTTGTCGTAGCCGAGGCTCTGGGGCGCCCGCGGTCAAATGGGTGGTACGGGGAGGAAGGTCTGGGAGTGGGGAAGCTGCTAGGGTGATCGAGAAGGCAGGGGGTGGCTTGTACTGGCCTGAATTGGCCGGAGACGGTGGTCGGAGCCGAGGCAGTCGAGGAGAGATTGAGGCGGCCTGGAGGCGTGCTCGGGGGAGGAAACAGAGGGGAAAGGAGGAGGGAGCGTGGGCGATTAAGACAGCATGCTCGCGGCAAGAGATTACTGCTGCAATAAAGCGTAATCAATCGGAGAATCAAATGGCAGCAACGGTGGTGAGTTAACGCGAGGAGGAAGAAGACGAGCTGGTGGTGTGGGGTCTTGTTGTCAGCGAGAAACGAGAGGAAAGGAGGGTCCACTTGTCATTCTCTGTGCGGGCAAGTTCCTGAGTGGGGAAAAATGGTTCGGGCGTGGGAACAGGTGGGTTTCTGATGGGCTTCGTGGGCTGCTGGGTTGGGTTGGTTTACTCTTTATTTTTTTTCTGTTTTCTGATTCCTTTTCTTTTTCTATTTCTATTTTTCTGTTTTGAATTTGAATCAATTATTCATTCACTCAAACCATTCAAACAATTCAAACTTGTGATGAGTTTTTGGTTCTGTTTAGTAGCATAAACCAATTTCCAAAATAAAATAATATTTTAAATCTTTTTAGGTTCCATTTATTAATTAAATAAAATGGACCATGGTTTATTAATAAAATAGGGTTTGATTTTATTAATAAAATCTTTATTTGAAACCTAAATATTTTCAAAATCAAATTAGTGGGTTTTATTTGGGAAATATAAAATACTTGGAGATTTGTTTTAAAATAAAATAACATTTTATTTTAGGGTCCATTATTAATTAAATATAATAGACTTTCATTATTATTTCAAATAGGATTTGTTTTATTGAGAATATTTATTTTAAAAACTAAAATAAAGCCAAAACACTTTAGTAGGTTTTATTAGAGAATAGTAAATACTTGGAAAATCTATTTAAAATAATTTAATAAGTTTTGAAGTTTTAATTAAATTGGTAAAACCTTTTATTTTAAAAGAGTTTGGATATTAATTCCTTATTATTTTATTTTAAATAAACCTTTGTTGTTTTTTATTCAAACTAAAAGTTTTAATTACCAAAGTTTGGTCAAGGTTTAATTTGGCTTTACAAAATAATCTTTATTTATAAATCCACCTTTTCTTTTGAAAACCAATCTTTTATTTAAAGGATCCAATAATAGTAATTCCAAAACATTTTTAATTTCCTTTATTAAATGTATATCTTTAAGAATCCCTTTAGGATTTTATTTAATTCAAATGGGTTTGAAGTTCCAATTGAATTCAAAAGTTTCTTCTGGCTCTGAAAATCAACCAAAGTTTTATTTTATTCATTTATTTTCACATTACAAGATTTGGAAAATCTTGGGATGTGACAGGCTACCACCCTTAAAATAAATCTCGTCCCGAGATTTGGGGAGGCTATGATTACAAGCAGGTTCAAAACAACTAGGGTACTACCACCCTTAAAAATTTTCAAACAAAAAATTACACATTGTCCTTCTTGGTATCCTGGGGAAAACTTCTCTAAGCAACATTTGCATTGAGTCTTTTGTTTCCATGCTTGACTCATGGGCCAAGGTTGATTTTCTCCATAGGCTTGTTCAACTTGTTCTTCATCTTTTCTGGACAATTGCTTGCATAATGTCCTGGATTCTTGCAGTTGAAACAATGGATATCTTGAAGTTCCTTGCGTTGTTCTTGTGGACAGGTTGCTACATAGTGGCCTGGTTCTTTGCAGTTGTTGCACACCACTTGGTCAATTCCTTTATTTTTCTTGTTCTCTGGGCATTCACTAGAGTAGTGTCCCATTTCCTTACATTTACGGCATTGCACAAGGTGCATGTCTGGTCTTGGCTTCTTGGGTTTCTTGGATCCTTTGAAGTAGGTTGTCTTGTTTGGAGGTATAAGTGGTCCTTTTCCTTTGGTAGACTTGGATCCTTCTTGTTTCCTTTGCTCCACCATGGAGTAGATAGGACATTGACTAGGAGTATGATCACTTCCTTCACATAAATAGCAAGTGGCTTGAGAGGTGGGGCATTGTCCAATAGGATGTTCTTCTTCACAATTGGGGCATTGTCCTTCATGCTCCTTGGAAGTATGATCCTTGTCTCCACAAATAATGCAAGCTGGGGCTCCATCTAGAATAACATTCTTGTCATCCTTGTTATCATACACTCTTCTAGGATAGCTTTCTTCCATGCTAATCATTTGATTAGTCACCTTAAGCATCAGTTGGGATTGTTCCTCCAAAAACTTTTGCAGTGCTGGATCTTTATCACTATTGTTGGCTAGGAACTGAGCTGTCAGTTGGTTCAACTGATGTTGGGTTGCTATGAGCTCTTTCATGCTATCAGCTTGGTTGGTGTTGGTGTCATCAACCTTGGAGTCTTTTGGAGTAGTCATCTGTTTGGGTTGAGGGAAGATTAGAATAGGCCAGATATTTCTAATCACACACATCACACTTCACACAAGCAATGTGCAAGCAATCACAAACAAACATTTCACTCAAACAACAAAGTTCAAGCACTTTTAGGCAACAAAATATTTTTGCTACACCACATAAGTTGGTGTGTTTGACTTAACTAAAATATGGTGGTCCATCTATATGGTTTACTTGTGATCTTTCCATCCTTCTTGGTTCTTCTTGTATAAGATCTTGGTTTCCTTGAGAAAACTCTTAGTCACAATACTTCAAAGTTGTTGATGGTTCCTTCTTATTTTGCATTCCCTCAGTCTCTAAATCTTGAGTAGGATTTCCTTGTTTCACTTGTGGTCCTTAGTGATATCCAAGTTGGAAGTCCTTGATGAATATACTGAAGATGTTGAAGTCATTAGAGTTGAAGATGTTGAAGTCATTAGAGTTGAAGATGTTGAAGAAGTCCTTTGCACATGGTGTAGTCTTTGGTCATGGGTAGGTTTTTCCATCAAGTTGAAGTAGAAGAGATGTAGAGTTGAAACCAAAATGGTTGAGGAAAGAGTTTACAAGTGTTTTGTAAATAAGTTTTTGGAACAAAATACAACTCCTATTTTTCTAAGGGTTTTTGTCCAATCCTAGGGTTTACAAATCCTACAGGCAACACAATGCTCTGATACCATCTGTAGAGGTCCCAACCTTTATTAAGATTGATCCCTCCTGTGTTTTATAATGCTAGTCCCTGGATCAATAGCTAGCATCCACAGTTTAGATGTAATATCAAGATATAAAGGTCATATTATAACTTTATAACCAGGAATAACATACTTCTATTACATCATACATAGATCATTTGGCTATTACATTACATTGCAGCGGAATAACTATAGACATGGGTCCTTCATCTTCAAAGTGCCACAGGCAGATGTTGGTTGTAGACTTTGTAATCCTAAACAATCAATCTTCACTAAAATCAATCAAACCTGCAACATACAAGTTACAGCCACAAAGGGTCAATACATTTTGAATTGTATTGGCAAGTGATACTATGGTAGTATAATGGAGTCTATCATCTATATGCATTTGGCTAAGTGGAGTTGAGGCTTGCATTGCTCAAAATAGATTTTTCTTATCATTTTGAAAATACTAAGTTTTTGCTTGACAAGATCATTTTTCTCAATCAAAGATTTCAAGATCCTTGTACCAAGCCATCTCTCCATCAATGATTGAAGAATTCAAACAACCCTTGTTCAAACCACAAGATTTTAACTTAGAAATTGGAATGATGAGATTCTTGATTGCTTCCATGTCTTGATGCTCAAATTATCCTTTACCAGGGACATGGCTAAGTACTTAGATTTTACACTCTGCAGAGGTGGTGCACTTTACCCACAAGACTTGGTTTCCCAAGACAAAATCTTTCAGAAGCCTTCCCTTAGACCAAAATGGACGCGCTCCAACCTATCAAACACTACCACCCACTATCCATATGGCTAAGTTCTTGCAACCTATATGATCATGGCAGAGCCCATATTGCCAAGTGGTTGCACTTGAAGCTTCTCAACATTTGACATCTCAAATCTCTTTGTTTCCTGGGTGGCCATCCACAAGTGAGATACACAAGCCAGGTCCATGGTCTTGTGTAACCACTCAACATAACCCAATCCTTCCATTTCCACCCAGGTGATTCATTAACTTAGTTGTTTTATTAAACAAAACCTAAGTCCTCAGACTTAGAATATTTTCCATAGTGTGAATATATATTCCACCCATGTTTTCTATTAGCTAGGCTAAGCTTGGTGGTAGTAGGAATCTTAACTTTAGGAAAATCCTACTAAGGATTCATCTACTAGGTTTTCCTATAGCAAGATCTATACTTAACAAAATCCATGCAAGTTTTACTTAGCAAAATCACTAATGCATAGTGAAAATATTTGGGATAGAAAGTATGAAGCATCACTTGCCTTTTTGGAAGGGAATGGTGGTTCACTCCTTGATCTTGCTAGTCTCACACTTCACTACAAGTCAATCAAGCAAACACCAATTCAATTTACATTCCAAACCAATGATCACTCAAACAAATTCACACACACAAAACAATGGAAACCAATTCATGCATGGGAGCATGCACAAGATAGTTTTATTTTGCAAAGGGGTCTCTATGGGGTTTCTAAACTTTGTAAGATCCAAATTGGTCATTTACCAAAGTGGCAAAGTCATTAGTTAGAGGGTTTTGCCCAAAAACCAATTTTAAATCCATTCATCATTTTATGTGGTGAAAAAATGTTTTTATTAAGGCAAAACTCTTAGGTTGTTCACCAAATGATTTGCTAATTTGCAAAACTTGGTGTTTTAGGTCAGTAGGTTTGGTCCAAAACATTTCCTTAAAGTTTTCTTTCCATAAACATTTTCATAACAAAAACCATTCTTTTTATTTGGCTAGAAAATGACTAAGTCAAGTAATCCTACCTAAATTTTTCCAAAATCATTTTTAACACTAAGGGTTGGTTCCTAGGGTCAGTAAGGTCACAACAAACCATTTTGCAAAGGTTTTAATCCAAAAATCATTTTTAAACAATTTTTATACTCTAAACAAGCATACAAATGTTTCTGCAAATTCAAACAAGTTAACAGATACTATTTGCTAAACTAAGGGCATGGTTGGCTATGGTTTGTTCTCCTGAATCCATTGATATAAAATTTGCCAAATTTGGACGTATGGATCAAAAGTTATAAGGGTTTGAAGTTTGTAAATAATTCTGATTTCAAATTCTAATTTCAATCTATCTGGTGACACGCGGCGGCTTCTTATTTGTCGGTACCGTTTCGGTTGGATCGCGGCTGTGGTGCGTTGGATTAAGTCTAATCGTGCGGCCCTGAACGCATACCCCTTCGCGTTAAGTGATTCTAATCCTGTTCGCTCAATCTAGATCGGACGGCTGTGGAGTGTTCGACCATAGACGGGCGGCGCTGCGGCGGCTGCTGGCGGCGGCGACTCTGTTTCACGGCGGCGCCGGCGATATAGGAAGCGAAGAAGAGGGGGAGTGTGCTCACCGGGTTCGCTGACGCTCGCTGATGCTCAACGTGGTACGGGTTGGTGAAGGGGCGCACTGGGTCGGGCTTGATTGCTCGCCGGAGTTGAAGACAACGTCGGGCGGCTCTGTCTAAGGTTGAAGTCGACGTTGCAGATCATGCGGAGGCAAACACAGGGCGTAGTTAGGTACGCAAGACCAAGGCGAATACGTTGGTGTGATCGGAAAGACGCGGGGCGGTCAGTGCTTACCGAGGAAGATCGTCGGAGAGGTTGCAGACGCGGCGGCGTTCGGAAGTTTGTCGTAGCCGAGGCTCTGGGGCGCCCGCGGTCAAATGGGTGGTACGGGGAGGAAGGTCTGGGAGTGGGGAAGCTGCTAGGGTGATCGAGAAGGCAGGGGGTGGCGTGTACTGGCCTGAATTGGCCGGAGACGGTGGTCGGAGCCGAGGCAGTCGAGGAGAGATTGAGGCGGCCTGGAGGCGTGCTCGGGGGAGGAAACAGAGGGGAAAGGAGGAGGGAGCGTGGGCGATTAAGACAGCATGCTCGCGGCGAGAGATTACTGCTGCAATAAAGCGTAATCAATCGGAGAATCAAATGGCAGCAACGGTGGTGAGTTAACGCGAGGAGGAAGAAGACGAGCTGGTGGTGTGGGGTCTTGTTGTCAGCGAGAAACGAGAGGAAAGGAGGGTCCACTTGTCATTCTCTGTGCGGGCAAGTTCCTGAGTGGGGAAAAACGGTTCGGGCGTGGGAACAGGTGGGCTTCTGATGGGCTTCGTGGGCTGCTGGGTTGGGTTGGTTTACTCTTTATTTTTTTTCTGTTTTCTGATTCCTTTTCTTTTTCTATTTCTATTTTTCTGTTTTGAATTTGAATCAATTATTCATTCACTCAAACCATTCAAACAATTCAAACTTGTGATGAGTTTTTGGTTCTGTTTAGTAGCATAAACCAATTTCCAAAATAAAATAATATTTTAAATCTTTTTAGGTTCCATTTATTAATTAAATAAAATGGACCATGGTTTATTAATAAAATAGGGTTTGATTTTATTAATAAAATCTTTATTTGAAACCTAAATATTTTCAAAATCAAATTAGTGGGTTTTATTTGGGAAATATAAAATACTTGGAGATTTGTTTTAAAATAAAATAACATTTTATTTTAGGGTCCATTATTAATTAAATATAATAGACTTTCATTATTATTTCAAATAGGATTTGTTTTATTGAGAATATTTATTTTAAAAACTAAAATAAAGCCAAAACACTTTAGTAGGTTTTATTAGAGAATAGTAAATACTTGGAAAATCTATTTAAAATAATTTAATAAGTTTTGAAGTTTTAATTAAATTGGTAAAACCTTTTATTTTAAAAGAGTTTGGATATTAATTCCTTATTATTTTATTTTAAATAAACCTTTGTTGTTTTTTATTCAAACTAAAAGTTTTAATTACCAAAGTTTGGTCAAGGTTTAATTTGGCTTTACAAAATAATCTTTATTTATAAATCCACCTTTTCTTTTGAAAACTAATCTTTTATTTAAAGGATCCAATAATAGTAATACCAAAACATTTTTAATTTCCTTTATTAAATGTTTATCTTTAAGAATCCCTTTAGGATTTTATTTAATTCAAATGGGTTTGAAGTTCCAATTGAATTCAAAAGTTTCTTCTGGCTCTGAAAATCAAACAAAGTTTTATTTTATTCATTTATTTTCACATTACAAGATTTGGAAAATCTTGGGATGTGACATGTGAAGATGCTTCTAATATTGTTTCACATCCTAGTAGAACTAGGAAAGCTAGTGTCCCTATGCTTTCTGTCAGAATAGGTGATCATTGCTATTATGGTTTATGTGATATTGGTGCAAGTTTAAGTGTTATTCCTTATGATCTTTGCAAAGAAATTATGCATGAAATTGGTCCCTGTGAACTAGAAGAAATTGATGTGGTCATTCACCTTGCTAATGGAGAGATCATCTCTCTTGGTATTGTAAGAGATGTGGAAGTTCTTTGTGGTAAAACTAAATATCCTTTTGATTTTCTAGTACTTGGTTCAGCTGCTAGTAAAACTCGTCCTATCATTTTTGGTAGACCTTTCTTGAACACTTGTGGAGCTATTATAGATTGTCAGAAGGAGAACAATTTAACTAAATTTGATGGATAATCTTATGAGTTTAATTTTTCAAAATTTCCTAAAGCTCCTTATGAAAATGAATTGCCTAATGAGGATTTTAGAGTTGAACGACTTGCCACTATTGATCCAGTTTTCAATCTTAAACCTCTATTTAATGATTTTAAAAATGCTTATTTTGATGATAAGAATGTTTTATGTGATAGTTACATTGTTAATTTTATTCATGACACTACTGAAATTTATTATGAGAGAGGGAAACATGGTTTTATGCATCTCAATAATATTAAGTTTCCCCGCTTTATGTTGAAAGTTTTGATGTTGCACTTGTGTTTTCCTACCTATGCTAGTAGCCTCTTGTTTCAATAATTTGTTTTCTTACAAAATTCCTTTGCATAGAAAGTGGGTTAGACTCAAATGTGTTGGATATTTGCTTCTTGATGCTCTATTTTAATTCAAATCCATATTTCCTATATGAGCATCATCAGAATTATCATGCCCATCTTAATGGCTATAAAGAAAGAGCTTTTGGGAGACAACCCATTATATTTTGATTTCAGTTTATTTTTGTTTATTTGAGTCTTGGAAGTTATTGACTCGGTAATAACCTCTCCTTATCCTTTTTGTTTGGTTTTTGTGCCAAGAATAGCCTCTAGTGAGAGGGAGGTAAGATTTGGGGAAGTTGCTGTCCCGAAACAGAATTATGTGGTTCGCTGTAAAAAATCGTGAAAAATCCCAGAATATCGTACTGATCTGTAATTTTTGTGTGCATGCCCTAGGTTATTATCTAACTTTCGTTAGTTTTGCACTTTTCGATTTGAGCAACAGAAGATTTTCGAAAAAAACAATCTTTACCTGCAAGTCTGTTTTACAGATTTTTGCCATTATTTGCATTTGCCTCTTAAATCGATTTCCTTTTGAATTCTTTGGATCACTTGAGCTTTTGAAAGGAATTGGTACAGTATCTTATGTTTTGATGGATATTTTACTTCAGTTGAAACTGAACCCAAAGGTTTATTATCTTGCATACACTAATGTTGCTAATGAAGATGATGTGAAGTTTTGTATGAAAGGAATTTTCAAGTGTTGGGAGAGAATGATGTAATGAGATGAAGAATGGTCAAAGGCTCAAACATTGTATTTCCGGAGGTTCTTATAATTAAGATATTGATAATATTCAAGTGGTGACTCCGGAAGAATTTATTAAAGACCAAAGTCAGGAATCTGCATAGTCTGAAATGTTGGAAACATATCTATAATTTTTGATGCTCCATGTTTGTTTTGTATCTACTTTGCTTTTCTTGTCTACACTTTGAGGTGCTTTTTACAAGTTTTTTGGTACTAACCTATTAACAAGTTGCAACAGTGCCAAATGCCTGTTTTCTGCTGTTTTTGGTTTCAGAAAAGTTAGTAAAGAAATATTCTCAAAATTGGACGGGACAAACGTCAAAGTCAATTACTTTCCGTGGGGAACAAGAAGTACAGAGGGGAGCCGGAGGGGCCAGACCCACACCAGGCGCGGGTGGGCCCAGCCCCGTGCCTGGCTAGGGTTTGCCAACCCTGGACGCCTCCTCGACCTTCCCCTTCGCCTATAAGAAGCCCCCGATGTAGAAACCCTAAGTACCCGATCAAATATCCACGAAACCATCTATAGCCGCCGCCACCATCATCCCTAGATCGGGGGGGGGAGGGGGATCTGAAGTTCTTCCTAGCACCATGCCGGAGGGGAGATCATCTCGGAGGCCTTCTCTCTGGTATGATGTGTGAGTAGTTCCGCCTTGGACTATGGGTCCATGTAGTAGCTAGATGGTTGTATCTCCTCCTTTGTGCTTTCATGTATAGATCTTGTGAGCTCCGTTCATGATCAAGATCTAATCTATTTGTAATCATGCATGTTGTGTTTGCGGGGATCCGATGGATATTGAGATTATTATGTTGGTTTGATTAATGGTTTTGTCTTTATGATTCTATCATGTCTGTGTTGTTTGTGATCTTGCGTTCTCTCCGTTGTTAGTAGCTATCTTGGCCAAGTAGTTGCTAGTGACTCCAAGAGGGGGTATTTATGCTCGATAGTGGGTTCATGCCTCTAGTTTCCAAGGGAAGTGACAGAAATCTCTTCGGTTGTAGATGTGCTGTTGCTACTAGGGAGAAAACAACGGTCTCTTGTTCATGGAACATGTGGACTGTTTACCTTACACACTTTGCTTAAAGCAGTTGTCTGTTGCTTGCAACTTAATACTCGAGGGGTTTCGGATGGTAACCTGAAGGTGGACTTCTAGTCATAGATTCAGTTGGATGGCGGTCTATGTATATTGTTGTATTGCCCAATCGAATCTCATAGGATCTTTCTGACTAGTAATTGCATTGTTATGCCTTGCTCAGTTCCTGTCAATTGCCCTGCTGTAATTTGTTTACCCTTCATGCCATGTTGTTTATCTAAGGAGAGCACCTCTAGTGAACTATGGACCCTGGTCCAATCTTTACCATTGATACATCTTCCACTGTTACTTGTTTATTTGTTGCAAACCATTACCTTCCACACCATACGTTTAATCCTTTGTTACAGCAAATCGGCGAGCTTGACAACCTCATTGTTTGTTTGTGTTGTGCAGGTCTCCGTGTTGCTTGCAACACTTGTGTGATGTTTCCTTCCTCCTTCTGGTTAGATACCTCGGTCTCAACTAGGGTAAAACTTGCTGCTTGCTGCTTCACACGTTGCTCTTGGGGTTCCCAACAGGCTGTGTGTAGACAGCCATCAAGCTTTTCTGGCGCCGTTGCCGGGGAGGCTAAGGACGTCTTCACTAGGGTAGTCCTTCACTTCCTTTCTCTTCACTTTGTTTTTAGTTTGCTTTGTTTCTTTTGCTTGGTTTTGTTTGCCTCTTTTCAAAAAAAAACCAAAATTAGTCTAGTTTGGTTTGCTTGCTTTATTCAAAAAAAACACAAAAAATTAGTTCGTGCTCTAGCTGCTGCTATTTTTGGCTTGCCCACCTTTGCCAAAATGAACTCTGCTGAGAACACCAAGTTGTGTGACTTCACTAGCACCAACAACAATGATTTCCTAAGCACTCCTATTGCTCCACCTGCTCCTGATGCTACCTTTTATGAAATTAAGCCTCCTTTGTTGAATCTTGTGATGAGAGAGCAATTTTCTGGTGCTGGTTCTGATGATCATGCTACCCATCTTAATATCTTTGTTGAACTTTGTGAGATGCAAAAGTATAAGGATGTATATGGAGATATTATTAAGCTCAATCTTTTTCCTTTCTCCTTGAGGGGAAAAGCTAAAGAATGGTTGCTTTCTTTGCCTAAAAATAGTATTGATTCTTGGACTAAGTGCAAAGATGCTTTTATTGGAAAGTACTATCCTCCTGCTAAGTTTTATATCCATGAGAAGTGATATTATGAAATTTAAACAACTTGATAGTGAACATGTCGCTCCAGCTTGGGAAAGAATGAAATCTTTGGTTAAAAATTTCCCTACTCATGGACTCACTACTTGGATGATTATCTAGACTTTTTAGGCAGGTTTGAACTTCTCCTCAAGAAATCTATTGGATTCAGCTGCTGGAGGTACCTTTATGGGCCTCACTTTGGGTGCTGAAACAAGGCTCCTTGATAATATGATGGTTAACTACTCTAAATGGCATGTTGAGAGAGCTCCACATGGTAAGAAGGTAAATTCTGTTGAGGAAACTTCCTCTTTGAGTGAAAAGATTGATGTTATTATGGCTATGCTTGTTAATGGGAAAGCTCCTCTAGATCCTAATAGTGTTCCCTTAGCCTCTTTGGTTGCTCAAGAAGAGCAAGTTGATGTGAACTTCATTAGAAACAACAATTTCAACAACAATGCCTATAGGAACAAATTTGGTAGCAACAATAATTATAGGCCTTATCCTCCTAATAATGGCAATTCCTATGGAAACTCTTACAATAATGCTAGAAGTGCCCCCTCTGAACTTGAAGTCATGCTCAAGGACTTTATTAGTAAACAAACCACTTTCAATAAGACTATAGAGGAAAAGCTTTTAACTGTTGAGAAAAATATATCCTCTTTGTCTAAAGCTCAGTCCTCCTTGATTAATAAAATGGCTGCTAAACCTGAAACTATGGAAAACACCTTTGCTACTGCTCATGCCATACAAGTTATTATTGATGAAAATGTTAGGCTATTAGCTCAACTTCATGCTAAGTGGGAAAGGGAAGCTGAAATTGATAGAAACAATAGTGTGTGCACTATCACCACTAAACTACAAGTAGCCCCTATTCCTCCTACTATACCTAAGCCTATTGAGCCTACTACTAGTGATGCCAAGTTTGACTTTGATATTGATGGTTGCAATATTTCTAAAGTGATTATCTTCTTGCAAAAGCTCGCTAGAAGTCCTGATGCTAGTGATATGCATGTTGCCTTTACCAAACATATTACAGATGCTCTTGTTAAGATTAAAGAAGAGAAGCTAAAACACAAAGCTTCTATTCCTAGGAAAGTAGAATATAGTTGGGAACCTATTATTAATATGCAAGTGAATGACTTTGATCTCAAAGCTTCATGTGATCTTGGTTCTAGTGTCTCTATTATGCCTAGGAAGATTTATGAAATGCTTGATTTGCCACCTTTGGAAGATTGTTATTTGGATGTCCCACTCAATGATAATGCTAAGAAGAAAATCATGGGAGTATTAATGATGTTCTCATCATGGTTAAAAATGCTTATGTCCATGTTGATTTCTATGTTTTGGATGTTGAATACAATGCTTCTTGTCCTATTACTTTGGAAAGACCTTTTCTTAGAACAGTTGGTGCCATCATTGATATGAAAGAAGGCACCATTAAATATCATTTTCCATTCAAGAAAGGTATTGAACACTTCCCTATGAGGAGAGAGAAGGTAATTTTTGCTCCTCCTTTGAAAGCAAGATTTGATGTTAATGCTTCTTCATTTGAAAATACTTGATTCTTCTTGCTTCTTGTGTCTAACTTAAAGGCGTTAAAGAAAAGTACTTGTTGGGAGATAACCCAAGAGTTTCCTTGAGTCTTGGAAGTTATTACTTCTGTAATGACCTCTCCTTATCCTTTTTGTTTGCTTTTTGTGCCAAGAATGACCTCTAATGAGAGGGAAGTAAGATTTGGGGAGTTGCTGTCCCGAAACAGATTTCTGTCCTCCACCAAAAAACTTCGTGAGGAGGCTCTGTAACTCTAATTATGCTCAAAATTTACTAATAAATCCCTCAGTATGTTAGCTAACTTTCGTTAGTTCAATACTTTTTTATTTGATCAACATAAGATGTTCGAAAAAATCGGTTTCTACCTGCTGGTCTGTTTTGATAGATTTCTACCATTATTTGCATTTGCTTCTTATTTATTCCTTTTTGAGTTATCTTTAGGTGAATTGAGCTTTTTGAAAGAGTTACTATAGTATCTTGTGTTTTTAGTGAAAAGCCTTGCTGTTCCAAAGCTTTACCAGAGGTCTAATATCTTTTGAATACACTAATGTTGCTAATGAAGATTGTGTGAACTTTTGTATAAAGGAAAATTTCAGGTGTAGAGAGATAATGATGCAATGAGATGAAGGATGGACAAAATATCAAGCTTGGGGATGCCATCATGGTGTCACCCCAAGAAATATCCAAGAGGTACAAGCGTCAAATCTTGGGGATGCCCAAGGCATCCCCTTCTTCATCAATAAAAAGCCCAGGTCTGTCTAGACACTTTGTTTTTTATTGTTTCATGCATAGTTGTGTTGTTCTTGGAGCATCCTAGTTTTTGTTTGCTTTGCTTAGGTTGTTTAGTTTGCTTGAATAAATTAGTTTGGACCCCCGTTCTCGCTGTGTTGTTTTGCAAATAAGTTGCTTGGTGTTGGAAAGGAGTAGTAAGTTCTTGCTTGAAGTGCAAGAGGAGCTTGCATTGACTTTGACTTAGACTTTAGCATGACATGCTAGGTGTTGTTTTGGCACTATGCTTAGTAATTATTGCTGTAGCATGTCTTGTTCCAAACAATTTGGATTGCTTAGTGTGCCTTGAATAAATTATGCGTTGTTTTAGCATGCAAAAGCATAGTATTGTGGTATTCTCCTTTGATGCTTTGCTTGGGTTGACTTGGCACATGCTCACACCATGTTATGACTATAACAAGTCACCATTAGCCTCTTTGATCATTTAGTCCTTGACTTGTAGTACCACTCTTTACTTTGATTAGTATGCTTTGATGCACTGCATGATTATGGCCATTATTGCTCTCTTAGTTGGTTGCTCCCAGTCTTTTGCTAGCCTCCACTTGTATGAGTAAGTTCTACTCATGCCTCGAAGTCCCAAGAAACCAAGTTATTCCAAAGTGTCCACTATAAACTCCTATGCATGGTGTGTTACACCATTCCAAGTATATTCTTGTTTTCATCTATCTTCCAATTTAAAACTATTTTGTTATGTGAAATCTTAGTGATTAAAGCCCTCACAAACTTGATGGCACACTTTATTCTTTGCCCCTAATAAACTTGAACCATTGTGACAACTTTGTTGTATATGCTTGCTCTTATAAGTTGGAATTAGCAGAACTGTGTTGTCACGGGAACATTTTCAACATTGCACTTGTACTTTGTACTCAGTTGATATCATGCTCTTTTGTCTATGGATGTCATCGGTGTGAAATAAAGAGGGAACTTGTAAGTCCATGGAGTTTGTATCCCCTGTTAGAGAAATTACTGGGCCGCTAGCCTAAGCCATGACTAATCATGGTGGAAACTTGCAGCATCACCATAATGAGCTATCTATGAAGCATCCTCAATAAAAAGCTATGCATATGGTAAATAAAAAGATTGCTGAGATGCTCATTGTCTGCTTGCCTTATCATTTTGGTTATGGGAAAGCTCCTGTACCATGTGCAAGGGGTACCCCGTTGGCGGTTCTCAATGATATGCAAATACTTACAGTGACAAGAACTTACCTGGACCCAAAGTTGAGTATGCATGAGGTGTGGCCCTCGTATTCAAGGGACATGAGATTGCCAACTTATACTTCATCAAGCATATACTCCAGCTTTGCCACTTTAACCTTAACCACTTCAAGATGCTTATGATAGGGGCAATGAGGGCTGAAAGCTAACAAGTAGCATAATTTTTGGATGCTCTTTTTGAAACTTGTAATCCCTCCTTCCCTTTATGAAGGACCTTTCTTCCACCATTATTTGAGTCTCCACCTTCTACCTTTAGGCACCATTAAGAGAGCATAGTTGTCATTCTGTGTGCAGTGTCCCAAAGCTTATTGATTGATGCATATTGTGATATTACTTATTCTTTTGATACTTGTCTCTAGTAACCCTTGTGAACTTTTGAAGGTGTCCTATGCATATATTTTATACTCTATGAGGGACAAGTTGTTTACCACTATGCTATGTTTTCTATATGTGAAACAAACAAACGTTTTTCAAAGCATGTTATTCATGAACTTTGTTTGTAGCTTTCCATGTTGCATGCATAGTTACTATGTCCTATTGTTAGAACTCCATCTTTCATGCACATGTTTAGAGTTCTTTGATCCCAGCTTTCAATGCTTGCAAATGGTTGGATCTTTATTGTGAGGGTGCATGTCACCTCAAAAATTATTATGTTTATCACTTACCTACTCGAGGGCCAGCAGGAGTTAAGCTTGGGGATGTTGATACGTTGGAAATGTATCTATAATTTTTGATGCTCCATGCTTGTTTTGTATCTACTTTTCTTAGCTTGTCTACACTTTGAGGTGCTTTTTACATGTTTTATGGTACTAACCTATTAACAAGTTGCAACAGTGCCAGATTCCTGTTTTCTGTTGTTTTTTGGTTTCAGAAAAGTTAGTAAAGAAATATTCTCGGAATTGGATGGGACAAACGTCAAATTCAATTACTTTCCGTGGGGAATAAGAAGTCCAGAGGGGAGCTGGAGGGGCCAGCCAGTGGGGCAGACCCACCCTAGGCGCGGGTGGGCCCAGCCCCGCGCCTGGCTAGGGTTTGCCAACCCTGGCCTCCTCCTCGGCCTCCCCCTTCGCCTATAAGAAGCCCCCGATGCAAAAACCCTGAGTACCCGATCAAATATCCATGAAACTGTATGTAGCCGTTGCCACCATCGTCTCTAGATCGGGGGGATCTGAAGTTCTTCCCGGCAGCCTGTCAGAGGGGAGATCATACCGGAGGCCTTCTCTCCGGTATGATGCGTGAGTAGTTCCACCTTGGACTATGGGTCGATGTAGTAGCTAGATGGTTGTATCTCCTCTTTTGTGTTTTCATGTATAGATCTTGTGAGCTCCGTTCATGATCAAGATCTAATCTATTTGTAATCATGCATGTTGTGTTTGCGGGGATCCGATAGATATTGAGATTATTATGTTGGTTTGATTAATGGTTTTGTCTTTATGATTCTATCATGTCTGTGTTGTTTGTGATCTTGCATGCTCTCCGTTGTTAGTAGATATCTTGGCCAAGTAGTTGCTAGTGACTCCAAGAGGGGGTATTTATGCTCGATAGTGGGTTCATGCCTCTAGTTTCCAATGGAAGTTACAGAAATCTCTTCGGTTGTAGATGTGTTGTTGCTACTAGGGAGAAAATAACGGTCTATTGTTCATGGAACATGTGGACTATTTACCTTACAAACATTGCTTAAAGCAGTTATCTGTTGCTTCCAACTTAATACTGGAGGGGGTTCGGATGATAACCTGAAGGTGGACTTCTAGTATAGATGTAGTTGGATGGCGGTCTATGTATATTGTTGTATTGCCCAATCGAATCTCATAGGATCTTTCTGACTAGTAATTGCATTGTTATGCCTTGCTTAGTTCCTGTCAATTGCCCTGCTGTAATTTGTTTACCCTTCATGCCATGTTGTTTATCTAAGGAGAGCACCTCTAGTGAACTATGGACTCCGGTCCAATCTTTACCATTAATACATCTTCCACTGTTACCTGTTTACTTGCTGCAAACCATTACCTTCCACACCATATGTTTAATCCTTTGTTACAGCAAACCGGTGAGCTTGACAACCTCACTGTTCGTTGGGGAAAAGTCTTGAGTTTGTGTTGTGAGGTCTACGCGTTTCTTGCAACACCTGTGTGACGTTTCCTTACTCCTTCTGGTTTGATAACCTCGGTCTCAACTAAGGGAAAACTTGCTGCTTGCTGCTTCACACCTTGCTCTTGGGGTGACCAACATGCTATGCGTAGATAGCCGTTAGAGTCCGTTTTCGAATAGGTAACAGTTCTCATTCTCAGTTTTGGAGCCGCAATGTCTTCCTCTGGATCACCCAAGGAGGATTCCTCCGCGGACATCATCAACCCATACATGTATGAGTTGAAGATTCACCCCAAGGAGTTGTTGCTCAAGGATGGGAAGGTACTGATAAAAGAGGTTCAGGGCCCTAAAGGAGAAAGCAGTCTGGAGGATAGGATGGAAGCGTTGGAGCAAGAAGTCTTTAGGTATAAGAAGATGGCAGAATGCGAAGTAGACGTCATCCATAAGATAAGTTCAGAACTCGTCGCCGAGCACAAGAAGGATATTGCCAAGCTTTGGGATGATAGCCTCCCACTCCATCAGACCACCAACAAATTACAAGCACAGCTCTACGACATGAAAAATCGAAACTGTGAGTATGAGGCTAGTTTAAACACATAAGTTTTGCTGCTAGTTTCAGGATATTGGAAACCAAGTCTTCCTTTGTTGATGGGGAGCCTTTACCTTGGAAGTATTATGATGACAAGGAAACACCACCACCACCGAAGGAGTAATTCGTCATCAGGTTTTGGCATCCCCTTGGTTTGTTCCAAGCTTGGGGGAGTGCCGCGGTATCACATCATTCTCTTTCATCTTTTTACCTTTTTTTAGTAGAGTCATATCATGAATAGAGAAGTTATCATATATGATGGTTTTCATTGTGGAAGTATCTCTCCTCTACTTGGTTATCTATGTATCCCTTGGTGTGAGTGCCGTTATGGAATATTAATGAGAAGTTTCATCATTTACTTTTTGCACATCTTATTTTAGTTTGCAATTTCTGTTATATGATTGATATTGTTGTTAGTATTGGTATCACTTTGGGAGCACCAAGTAAATTTAGTTGGTTTTGGCAAACCTAGCTTTGTTCAGTAGCAACACTACTTTGAGGATTGAATGGAAAAGAGAAAAGTACTTGTAGATATATTATCTAATTTTCTTTCTTGATTGGCTCATAATCTTAGTATTCCCAAGTAAATATCGTTTGTGTTTCCAAGGAAGATTGCATGATTGTTTCTATCATTTGTATGTTTGCTTGTTTCCTTCAACTCTTATGCTTGCTACCCATCCTTGCTAGCCAAAAACCTATACTGAGAGGGAATGCTTCTCGTGCATCCAATCCTTGAACTAAAACCTATGCCATTTGTGTCCACCATGTCTACCTATTAGCATTATTGCTATTCCAAGTAAATTCTCGAGTTTTATCTATCTTCCAAATTAATTTTTTTGTTATGTGAAAATTAGTTAGTAAAGCTCTCACGGACTTGATGGCACACTTTATTTTCTTGCACTTAATAAACTTGAACCATTGTGCCCATCTATGTTGCTTATATACTTGCAAGGTATAAGTTGGGAGTTAGCAGAACCATGTTGTCATGGGGAACGCTTTCAACACTTGTACATATTTATCTAGTTGATATCATGATCTTTTGTTTATGGATGTCGGCGGTGTGAAATAAAAGGGGAGCTTTTAAGTCCATGGAGTATTATTTATGTGTTAGATAAACACCTGGGCGGCTAGCCTAAGCCATGCTTAATCATGGTGGAAACTTGCAGCATAACCATAGTGAGCAATCTATGAAGCATATTCAGAAAAATAAATATAGAAAAAAGAGAAAAAAGGCACTGATAGCGCCCACCACTTGTCGTGGGACGCTTCGTTGGAAACCCCAAGAGCAAGGTATGAAGCAGCACAGCAGCAAGTTTCCCTCAGTAAGAAACCGAGGTTATCGAACCAATAGGAGGAAGGAAATGTCACACAGGTGTTGCAAGCAACACGGAGACCTGCACAACACAAACTCAAGACTTTGCCCCAACGAATTAGTGAGCTTGTCAAGCTCACCGGTTTGTTGTAACAAAGGATTAAACATATGGTGTGGAAGGTAATGGTTTGCAGCAAGTAAACAAGTAACACTGGAAGATGTATCAATGGTAAAGATTGGATTGGGGTCCATAGTTCACTAGAGGTTCTCTCCTTAGATAAACAACATGGCATGAAGGGTAAACAAATTACAGCAGGGCAATTGATAGGAACTGAGCAAGGCATAACAATGCAATTACTAGTCAGAAAGATCCTATGAGAATCGATTGGGCAATACAATAAGATACATAGACCGCCATCCAACTGCATCTATGACTAGAATTCCACCTTCAGGTTCTCATCCGAACCCCCTCCAGTATTAAGTTGCAAGCAACAGACAACTGCTTTAAGCAAAGTGTGTAAGGTAAATAGTCCACATGTTCCAGGAACAAGAGACCGTTGTTTTCTCCCTAGTAGCAACAGCACATCTACAACCGAAGAGATTATTGTCACTTCCCTTGGAAACTAGAGGCATGAACCCACTATCGAGCATAAATACTCCCTCTTGGAGTCACTAGCAACTACTTGGCCAAGATAGCTACTAACAACGGAGAGCATGCAAGATCACAAACAACACAGACATGATAGAATCATAAAGACAAAACTATTAATCAAACCAACATAATAATCTCAATATCCATCGGATCCCCGCAAACACAACATGCATGATTACAAATAGATTAGATCTTGATAATGAACGGAGCTCACAAGATCTATACATGAAAGCACAAAGGAGGAGATACAACCATCTAACTACTACATGGACCCATAGTCCAAGGTGGAACTACTCACGCATCATACCGGAGAGAAGGCCTCCGGGATGATCTCCCCTCCGGGAGGGTGCCGGGAAGAACTTCAGATCCCCCGATCTAGGGACGATGGTGGCGGCGGCTGCAGACGGTTTCGTGGAGATTTGATCGGGTGCTTAGGGTTTCTGCATCAGGGGCTTCTTATAGGCGAAGGGGGAGGCCGAGGCGGCGGCCAGGGGCCCCACACCCCTCCCAGGCGCGGGGCGGGGCCCACCCGCGCCTAGGGTAGGTCTGGGCGCCCTAGCCCGCCTCTAAGGATCCCCTCTGGACTTCTTGTTCCCCACGGAAAGTAATTTACTTTGACGTTTGTCCCGTCCAATTCTGAGAATATTTCTTTACTAACTTTTCTGAAACCAAAAACAGCACAAAACTGGCAACTGGCACTATGGCAACTTGTTAATAGATTAGTACCAGAAAACATGTAAAAAGCACCTCAAAGTGTAGACAAGCAAAGCAAAGTAGATACTAGACAAGCATGGAGCATCAAAAATTAAAGATACGTTTCCGACGTATCAACATCCCCAAGCTTAACTCCTGCTCGTCCTCGAGTAGGTAAGTGATAAAAAGAATAATTTTTGAGGTGACATGCACCCTCACAATAAAGATCCAACCATTTGCAAGCATTGAAAGTTGGGATCAAATAACTCTAAACATGTGCATGAAAGATGGATTTCTAACAATAGGACATAGTAACTATGCATGCAACATGACAAGCTACAAACAAAGATCATGAATAACATGCATTGAAAAATGTGTGTTTGTTTCACATGCACATAGATGCATAGGACACCTTCAAAGTTCACAAAGGTGACTAGAAACAAATAGCACAAGAACAAGTAATATCACAATATGCATCAATTAATAAGATTTGGAACACTTCATACAGAATGACAACTATGCTCTCTTAATGGTGCCTAAAGGTAGAAGGTGGAGACTCAAATAATGGTGGAAGAAAGGCCTTTTTGTAAAGGAAGCAGGGATTTCAAGTTTCAAAAAGAGCTTCCAAAAATTATGGTACTTGTTAGCTTTGAGCCCTCATTGCCCCTATCATAAGCATCTTGAAGTGATTAAGGTTAAAGTGACAAGGATGGAGTATATGCTTGACGAAGTATAAGTTGGAAATCTCAAGTCCCTTGAATACGAGGGCCACACCTCATGCATACTCAACTTTGGGTCCAGGTAAGTTCTTGTCACTGTAAGTATTTGCATATCATTGAGAACCGCCAATGGGGTACCCTTGCACAAGGTACAGGAGCTATCCCATAACCAAAATGACAAGGCAAGCAGACAATGAGCATCTCAGCAATTCTTCTTATTTACCATGGGAATATGGTGCTTTTTTCTCTCTTTCCTCTTTTCTCAATGTGTCTCTTTTTTATAAGAAGAATGCTCCATAGATGTCACTATGGTGATGCTGCAAGTTTCCACCATGATTAGGTATGGCTTAGGCTAGCGGCCCAGGTGTTTCTCTAACATAGGATACAAACTCCATGGACATACAAGTTCCCTCTTTATTTCACACCGGTGACATCCATAGACAAAAGAGCATGATATCAACTGAGTACAAAGTACAAGTGCAATGTTGAAAACTTTCTCCGTGACAGCACGGTTCTGCTAATTCCAACGTATAAGTGCAAGCATATACAACATAGATGACACAATGGTTAAAGTTTATTAGGAGCAAATAATATAAAGTGTGCCATCAAGTTTGTGAGGGCTATAATCACTAAGTTTTCACATAACAAAATAGTTTTTAATTGGAAGATAGCTGAAAACAAGAATATAGTTGGAATGATGTAACACACCATCCATAGGAGTTTATAGTGGACACTTTGGAATAACTTGGTTTCTTGGGAGTTGGAAGCATGAGTAGAGCTTACTCATACAAGTGGAGGCTAGCAAAAGACTGGGAGCAACCAACTAAGAGAGAAATAATGGCCATAATCATGTAGTGCAACAAAGCATACTAATCAAATCATAGAGTGGTACTACAAGTCAAGGACTAAATGATCATAGAGGCTAATGGTGACTTGTGAGAGTCATAACATGGTGTAAGCATGTGCCAAGCCAACCCAAGCAAAGCATCAAAGGAGAATACCACAATACTATGCTTTTGCATGCTAAAACAACGCATAATTTCTTCAAGGACACTAAGCAATCCCAGTTGTTTGGAACAAGACATGCTACATCAATAATCACTAAGGATAAAGCCAAACAACACCTAGCATGTTATGCTAAAGTCTAAGTCATAGTCAATGGAGGCTCCTCTTGCACTTACAAGCAAGAACTTACTACTCCTTTCCAACACCAAGAAACTTATTTGCAAAACAACACAGCGAGAATGGGGGTCCAAACTAATCAAGCAAACTAAACAAACTAAGCAAAGAAAACGAAAACTAAGACGCTCCAAGAACAACACAACTGTGCATGAAACAATAAAAACGAAGTGTCTAGACAGATCTGAGTTTTTTATTGATGAAGAAGGGGATGCCTTGGGCATCCCCAAGATTTGACGCTTGTACCTCTTGGATATTTCTTGGGGTGACACCATGCTGGCATCCCCAAGCTTGATCTTTTGTCCATTCTTCATCTCATTGCATCATTCTCTCTTTACACCTGAAATTTTTCCTTCACACAATCTTCATTAGCAACATTAGCTTATTCAAAATATATTAGACCCCTGGCAAAGCTTTGAAATAGCAAGGCTTTTCACTAAAAACACAAGCTACTGTAGTAACTCCTTCAAAAAGCTCAATTCACCTAAAGAGAACTCAAAAAGGAATCAATAAGAAACAAATGCAAATAATGGCAGAAATCTGTCAAAACAGACCAGCAGGTAGAAACCGATTTTTGCGAACATCTTATATTGCTCAAATCAAAAAGTATTGAACTAATTAACGTTAGCTAACATACTGGGGGATTTATTCGTAAATTTTGAGCTCAATCCGAT
Source organism: Avena sativa (assembly GCA_916181665.1). NCBI lineage: Eukaryota > Viridiplantae > Streptophyta > Magnoliopsida > Poales > Poaceae > Avena > Avena sativa. Next base: position 342,298,180 of record OV702280.1, on the reverse strand, counting down.
TTATATAGACTCCTCACGAATTTTTTTGGTGGAGGACATAAATCTGTTTCGAGACAGCAACTCCCCAAATCTTACTTCCCTCTCATTAGAGGTCATTCTTGGCACAAAAAGCAAACAAAAAGGATAAGGAGAGGTCATTACTAAAGTAATAACTTCCAATACCAAGGAAACTCTTGGGTTATCTCCCAACAAGTACTTTTATTTAATGCCTTTAAGTTAGGCACAAAACCTTGAGAAGATGCTCACATAAGAAATATGAATTGAAGTAAAAGAGAGCATAAAGAAGCAAATTCAAAACACATTTAAGTCTAAACCTCTTCCTATGCATCAGAATCTTGTACACAAATAAATTCACAAAGAACAAAGTAACAAGCATAGGAAGATAAAACAAGAGTAACTTCAAAACTTTCAGCGCAAAGAGAGGTGTTTCAATAGCATCAAAACTTCTACAACCATATTTTCCTCTCTCATAATAATTTTCAGTAGCCTCATGAATAAACTCAACAATATAGCTATCACATAAAGCAGGCTTTTCATGATCTACAAACACATAATTGCTATTAGGCTCAAAAATAGTGGGATTAAAACCTTCAGAGGTTTTACCCAAAGTAGATATTTCAAAAGGATCCATAGGAACATAACATTCATCCTCCTTTGGTAAGCATGGGGGACAATAAAGTAATGTAAGGGATAAAGAGTTACTCTCATTAGAAGGTAGGCATGGGTAGACAATCCATCTTCCTCCTTTTGTTCATCACTCTCCTCCTCTTTTTCATCTAATGAGCTTCCAGTTTCAACAATTTCTTCTTCCATAGGCTCCTGCAAGGTATTAGTCTCTTCCATTTTTGGAAAGCATCTATTAAAATATTCCAGAATATAGCTATTTTCTTCCTTGTAATTATCAAAGCAAAAAAAGCAAAATTTAAGTATCTCATAAACCTCAGATTCATAAGGTGCATCATCAGTATTTTCAAGCAAACTGGCAAGTTCAAATGCACCCTTGAAGGCAATGAATTCTTCAATTTGTTCCACATAATCAAAATCATAATTTCCTTTAACATAAGAATATATGATAACATTATCATTATACTCACATTGAAAGGGTAGGTGTTTATACCTCCTGCAGCAACAAGCTTTATCAAAGCAATAAGTAACATTATAAGTAGAGCACACGTCTCTAGCAATAGTATTCAACTTATCAATTTGTTCCCATAAGTGTTTCCCTTTTTGTGACAAACGGTGTTTCTTATAATAATACTTTTGTTCTTTCGTGAACCCACCTTGCCAATAAGAACTAGTTTCAAAGAAACCATCCATTGATAGAAAGCATGACCAAGCACGGCTATAACGTACCACCAACTAGAGTAGGAACTAATTTTTGTGTGTTTTTTAATAAAGAAAGCAAACCAAACTAGAAATTTTTTTTTGGTTTTTTTGGAAAGAGGCAAACAAAACCAAGCAAAAGAAACAAAGCAAACTAAAAACAAAGCAAAGAGAAAGGAAGTGGAGGACTCCCCTAGTGAAGACGTCCTTAGCCTCCTCGGAAACGGCGCCAGAAGATAGCTTGATGGCGCCCACCACTTGTCGTGGGACGCTTCGTTGGAAACCCCAAGAGCAAGGTATGAAGCAGCACAGCAGCAAGTTTCCCTCAGTAAGAAACCGAGGTTATCGAACCAGTAGGAGGAAGGAAACGCACACAGGTGTTGCAAGCAACGCGGAGACCTACACAACACAAACTCAAGACTTTGCCCCAATGAATCAGTGAGGTTGTCAAGCTCACCTGTTTGCTGTAACAAAGGATTAAACGTATGGTGTGGAAGGTAATGGTTGCAGCAAGTAAACAAGTAATAGTGTAAGATGTATCAATGGTAAAGATTGGACCGGGGTCCATAGTTCACTAGAGGTGCTCTCCTTAGATAAAAACATGGCATGAAGGGTAAACAAATTACAAAAGGGCAATTGACAGGAACTGAGCAAGGAATAACAATGCAATTACTAGTCAGAAAGATCCTATGAGATTCGATTGGGCAATACAACAAGATACATAGACCGCCATCCAACTACATCTATGACTACAAGTCCACCTTCAGGTTATCATCCGAACCCCCTCCAGTATTAAGTTGGAAGCAACAGACAATTGCTTTAAGCAAAGTGTGTAAGGTAAATAGTCCACATGTTCCATGAACAAGAGACCGTTGTTTTCTCCCTAGTAGTAACAGCACATCTACAACCGAAGAGATTATTTTCACTTCCCTTGGAAACTAGAGGCATGAACCCACTATTGATCATAAATACTCCCTCTTGGAGTCACTAGCAACTACTTGGCCAAGATAGCTACTAACAACGGAGAGCATGCAAGATCACAAACAACACAGACATGATAGAATCATAAAGACAAAACCATTAATCAAACCAACATAATAATCTCAATATCCATCGGATCCCCGCAAACACAACCTGCATGATTACAAATAGATTAGATCTTGATCATGAACGGAGCTCACAAAATCTATACATGAAAGCACAAAGGAGGATATACAACCATCTAGCTACTACATGGACCCATAGTCCAAGGTGGAACTACTCACGCATCATACCGGAGAGAAGGCCTCTGGGATGATCTCTCCTCCGGTAGGGTGCCGGGAAGAACTTCAGATCCCCCCCCGATCTAGGGACGATGGTGGTGGCGGCTATAGATAGTTTCGTGGAGATCTGATCGGGTGCTTAGGGTTTCTGCATCGGGGGCTTCTTATAGGCGAAGGGGGAGGCCGAGGGGGCGTCCAGGGGCCCCACACTCCTCCCAGGCACGGGGCAGGGGCCATATGTGCCTAGGGTAGGTCTGGGTGCCATAGCCCACCTCTCCGGCTCCCCTCTGGACTTCTTGTTCCCCATAGTAAGTAATTGACTTTAACGTTTGTCCCGTCCAATTCCAAGAATATTTCTTTACTAACATTTCTGGATCCAAAAACAGCATAAAACAGGCAACTGGCACTGTGGCAACTTGTTAATAGGTTAGTACCAGAAAACATGTAAAAATCACCTCAAAGTGTAGACAAGCAAAGCAAAGTAGATACTAAACAAGCATGGAGCATCAAAAATTATAGATATGTTTCCGACGTATCAGGCACCATACTCATGGTAAATAAAAAGATCGCTAAGATGCTCATTGTCTGTTGCCTTGTCATTTTGATATGGGATAGCTCTTGTGTCATGGGTCAAGGGGTACCCCGTTGGCGGTTCTCTATGATACACATATACTTACAATGACAAGAACTTGCTTGTGACTAAAGTTGAGTAGCATGAGGAACGACCCTCGTACTCAAGGGACATGATATTTTCAACTTATGATTTGTCAAGCATATACCTCATATTTGTCTCACTTTAACCTTAATCACTTCAAGATGCTTATAATAGGGGCAATGATATCTCAAAGCTAGTAAGTACCATAATTTTTTTGGAAGCTCTTTATGAAACTTAAATCCCTGCTTCCCTCTGTGAAGGGTATATCGTTTACTTTTAAGTTTATTTAGTAAACCTATCCCTTTCCATCTCAAGCAAGCCTTTGAGTTGTTGTGATTAAATCATCCATATGTTGATTTATTCAATCTTGTTTCTTATGTTCCTTGTTTTGCACAATTCTCTTATCTGAATGAATATGACTTTGAAAGTTATCTTTGTAGGTGAAAACACCATTATGTTTGAGCAAGAGACTCCTGCAATATAAACTCCATTATAAAAGCTTTGCTTAAAACTAAGTATGATTTTTTAATTGTTCTCTGACCAAGAACAAAGTTTGCCATCACCAATTATAATTTTCTTTATGCATCTTTATTGTGACTCCCATACTCGTTGCAAGTTAAGATATATAAGAGTGAGTTGTTTTCTATTATGATTTGTGTATTAATAAATGTGATGCTTCTTGTCCGTATTCTTTTTATCGACACTTCACTCCATAAACCTGTGGTCATGTTTACTGAGTTCAGCTTTCGCTTGGGGACAAGCGATGTCTAAGTTTGGGGGGAGTTGATACGTTCATTTTGCGTCACTGTTTTATATCATAATTTACTCTTATTCATTGATATATTTCATATTAAAAGATGATACTTATGTTATTTCATCTATTTTGCATGTTTGATGACTTTTGGAGGATCAACTGTATGTTTGATGTCCAGATGCAATATTCGCAAAGATCAGGAAATCCCAGAAAATATATGGAAATTCCTATTTTTCCAGAAGACGAAGGATGCCAGAAGGAGGAGTGCAGATGGGCCACAGGAGGCCCACACCACCCATTAACGTGGGTCCCCCTGGGCTGCGCCACCAGGTGGTGTGGCCACCCTGGCCCACCTATGGCATTGCCCTTTGGCGTATATAATCCTACCGAAACCCTAAGACTCGGGGGGCGACCACAGAAAGATTCCGTGCCTCCGTGGGACGGAAACTACAGAGAGAGAAAGAGCTCTCCGGTAGGCAGAAATCTACCGGGGAAATTCCTTCCAGGAGAGGGGAGATCGCCACCATCAACACCGTCATCAAGCTAGACTTCATCGGGATCATCATCATCATCACCATCATCCCCACCAACACCATCACCACTACTCCGTACCGCTGTAACAATTGGGTTGAATCTTGCATAGTTCTTAGGGGAAACTTTCCCGGTGTTGATTAATTGTTGTAGTTGATGCTATTGAGTGGAACCATTGAATTATTGTTCATGTTCAGATTGTTACTTATCATTATTTCATCTCTAATCTTGATCCATATGATGTCTCGTGAGTAGTTCGTTTAGTTCTTGAGGACATGGGAGAAGTCATGTTGTTAGTAGTGGAACTATGTTGAAGTAATATTCAATGGTTTGATGTTTAAGTTGTGGTGATATTCTTCTAGTGGTGTCATGTGAACATCGAATACATGATACTTCACCTTTATGGGCCTAGGGGAATGCATTGTGTATTTGGATACTAATTGTGGGGTTCCCAGAGTGACAGAAACATAAATCCCCGTTAGGAAACCATTGCACAAGGGAGTGTAGGATCTCAGAGTTTAATGTTGTGGTTAGGTTTTTATCTTAATTACTTTCTTGTAGTTGAGGATGCTTGCAAGGGGTATAATCACAAGTATGTATTAGTCCAATTAAGGTCGGTACATTAGCATAGGTCACCCACACAACACTTATCCAACCAAAGAAGATTAATCAACTATATGAAGCAAAAGCACTTGGCAATATTCCCATGTGTCCTCGAGAACGTTTGGTCATCTTAAGTAATACAACTGGCTTGTCCTTTGATGAATAAAGGATTGGGCCACTTGCTGCAATTATTATTATTGTCATTTATTTACTCGCACTTTATTTATCTGTGTTATCAAAAAACCCTAAAAATTTGTTTGCTAGTATTTATAGTGAATCCTTGATCCAAACCACTTGTCAACACCTTTCGTTCCTCGTTGGGTTTGACACTATTATTTATCGAAAGTACTATGATAAACCCCCTATACTTATGGGTCATCATTAGCCCTTATTCTTGGAAATCAAGCCAGACTCACACAGTTTGCGCAAGTCTGACTCCCTCATCTCCGTGCGCCGCCACCCGCCATCGATGGTACGGCTCAGAGCGGCAACCTTCTTGGCGGAGCTAGCGGTGCTTGAGCCCACTGCAGTAGACGAGCCGTTCTTGGCTTGCCCATCAAGGAGCGGGGAGTGTGGCGGTGCGAGCGAAGAAAGGAGGAAGGGAACACATGGAGGATGTCAAGTGCGTAGCACAAGCAAGAGCTCTAGAAATGTCAGCAATGGTAAAGAAAGAATGCAAATGACGAAGGGGTAAAATTGATCTATTTCCCACAGTATAAAAAGAGTTGAGAAGACGACGCGAAGCCTTTTATCCAGAAGCCCTAACGCATGCCTTCGATGTCACCGTACACATGCCAAAGCCAACTTGAACCGTCGCGAACACGCCGCCCACTATGCGTGGAAATCGAGGAGACGCCATAATTTTCGCCACGCTTACGCATGACTAGTCAAATTCAAGTCAGGCGGTGGGACCATGGTTGTCCCATCACATCGTATCTACTGCCATAGACGGTTGAGCTCACAAATCGTTAGCAGTGATGTTATCAAAACAAAGCCAACAACGGCTAGAAACTTTCGACTGAGCAAAAGTACTTACTCGAGTCTATGACTCGACCAACTACTTGGGGGCTACTCCTATCAGGAGCGCTGGCCGCGCACCTGAAAAACAATAATGGTGACAACACCTCGAAGAAATCTCCGAGTCCTACGTTGAGTATACGACTCCACTACAGACTCGGGGGCTACTCCCATAGGGAGCACTGATCGCGCATTCAAAAAATAAGTCCTTTAGGATAGACAATCGAAACATATGCAAATGAACGGATTAAAGTCTCCGCTCGAGTCTACGACTCGAACACACTTGGGGGCTACTCCCATAGGGAGCGTTGGTCGTGCACCCTATGAACTATTCGAATGAGATCCTTCGGATCAAGCATGATAAAAATCTTTTTGGCAACTTTGCCTGAATCAACGCTGAGTGAGAAGCAGACTCCTTGGTCACTCGAGACACCTCCACGCTGGTAAACCTTCGGATGTTGCATTTACGACGCAAAGATAAGTCCTACAGATATCATCTGATGGCCTGGTAACACACCAGACTGTGCTCTGCCAGTAACATACTGTGACAACAGGCACGATGAAAAATCCCGAAGGACGCGTTGGGTATCAAAGTTAAGACACTGGAATTCGAATCTTGTAAGACCTCAATGGCCTGAGTCGAATTACACCAGCATCGTTCTGGATTCGAGTTCAGGGACTCGATTCTGAATAAGATCGCGTTGTTTTGTCCAATGACAGTTAACTGACCCTGATCCGACGGGTGAGTCAGGCACACGTATCAACAATCCCTATGAACTATCGTGTTTATTTGAAATACAGGTTCGAATGTGAAGCACCTGAAAGATTATAAAGTCTCCAGTCGAATTTATGATTCAACTGAACACTCGGGTGCTACTGACATGGATATACCCTACGGGTGCCTCGTGTTGGTATACTCGGTCCAGCCCAGGGAAGGCCCACTAGAAGACTTGCTGTCCAAGATTATTTCAGGTGGCCCAAGCCCCATTGCAAGTTCGACTCCTTGAAGAACACGACTGGTTGTAGATAGAATTTCGAAGGGTTTAACCCTAACTTGTAATCGACTCGACCTATCCTCAGGACCTGGCCTATCTATATAAAGGCCAGGAGGACACGACGAGAAGGTGATACGTCCAAAACGTATCTACTTTCTCGAACACTTTGTTGTTGTTTCTTCTCTAAACTTGTGTGATTTGGATACAACTAACACGGACTGACGCTGTTTTTAGCAGAATTACCTTGGTGTCTTGTTTTTGTGCAGAAAATGAACTATCAGGAAAAATCTCGGAAAATATGCCAAAAATTATATTTCACCAGAAGATCCATGGAGCCACAAGGGGAGACAGGGGGGAGGCCTGGGAGGGCCAAACCCACCCTAGGCACGGGCCCACTGACCCCACGCCTGGGGAAGGTCTATGTCGTGGTATTGCCGACGAGTACGCCATGGAGGGGTCCTCACAGTGCGTGTTTAGAGACGTGGGGTAAGGCAGACAGTTGACGGGTACGAGGTTACACAGCTTACCCAGGTTCAGATCCCACAACGGTGGCGGAATCCTACTCCAGCTATAAAATCACTATAAGGAAATATACCGAGTTACAGGGATTAGTTTGTTGTGCGAGGTTGTCTGAAGTTATCTATGATCGTCTGAGATTGTGCCCTAAAGGCCCCCATAGGCCTGACTTATATAGTCGCCAGGTCCTAGGGTTACAGGGAAAAGTCCTAGCCAGACAGATTACAGAGTCCTACACCGTCTATTACTAGTCTTGTGTATCTTGCACTCCAAGGCTCCGGGTACGTCGGTGAATCCAACCGTAGCCTTCCTTTATCCGGCATGGGCCTCCCTTCTGGATCCATCTAACTGGGCCGCCCAGCAGGCCATGGGCCTTGCTACAAACTGTGGGCCACCCGGGTTATCTGGATAGGAGACATGCTATGAGGAAACCCATATAGCATATCCCCAACAGTAGCCCCCGGAGAACTCCGAGATCTTGCGTCGTCTTGCCTCTTCTCATTGAATGCTCCGTCTAGATGGATGTCGGCAAATCGTCAAGCAATATCTTGTACTCCTCCCAAAGAACCCTGCAAGGTTTTCTCCGTCTTTAATATGCAAGTCGGAGAAGTGCTGAATCTTCCATCGTACTCTTCCGTAGCCGGACTGGATCCGTCCATGCCGGAATCTTCCGATGTGATGGCTCATCTGCCTATGTCATCTAGGGCGACATAGGCGTAGGTCAGCGACGCCTCGTAACTCACACATGCAGAGAACGCAATCATGTCCGATTTTCCCGCGCGAGCGATACAAACCGTTGGCGGTGACGGTTGGGGACGTGGTGAAATTTCCACGCACGTTCGTACACACGTCGTCTACGCGGCAACCGTCCGATCAAGCTGCATGAATCTTGATGCTGGAGATCATAAATAGTAACTGCGGTGGAACTTTTTACTTTTCACCTCATTCTCTCCTCGCATCGTCTTATTCCTCCAACGAGCGCCCCCTCGAGCTCTCCGCGCAATTTTCTCGAAAAACCCTAGCTCCAATTCTCGCCAGTCACCTCCAAACTCACCCAATGGCCAGTAGCAGCTCTACTCCTTCCATGGCAGCGTCGGGCGAAGCCACGGCGAAGCCGGCGAGCTCCATTGTCATGCCCCCAGAGGGTCTGGTCATCCCCGTCTCGGCGGTGGTTGAGTCCACCGGCGGCGACCATAATCCAGCAGCGCTGGAGCCACTGGAGGAGGAACTGGACTCGCACAAAGGCGATTGGCGCGGTTCGTACATCACGGACCACGGCATCAAGGAACTTATCGCCAAAGTCTACCTCCCTGCGATGGAGGGGCTCGTCTGGCGGGCGGCGCCGGCCGGCGAGGTGACACCTTCTCCCCAAGCCAGAGAAAAGGTGTACCTCAAAGCCCAATTGGTACCCAGCGTCTCCCTGCCCATCTCTAACTTCTTCCTTTCCGTCTTGAATCACTATAGAGTCCAGCCCCAAAAGCTCTCTCCCAATAGCATCCTAGCGCTTAGCAATTACGTGGCGCTCTGGGAGGGTTACCTAGGGATTAAGCCTAGGCTAGACCGCTTTGTGTATTTCTTCACCGTCGAACGTGAAGCCGGAGCCAGTAAGGACGAACTCAGAAATTGTGGCACCATAAGCTTCAAGATCCTTCCTGGCCGGCGGTTCCCCGACATCGTCGGCCACGAGTCCTGCAAGAACTGGCAGCGTACTTACTTCTTCGGCCCAGATATCCCTCTGACCGGCTGAGAAGTAACGTACCCGAACTTCGTCGATGGAGCCACCGTTGAAGCCTCGTCATGGAGATCCCAAGCCTCCCTTCCCTCCGACCTCGATGCTTCCCTCGCCATAAGGCGGATAGAGTGGCTCGTAGAGATGGGTTTGACCGGCTTGGACCTAGCCATGTGCTGGTTCATCAGGCGAATCCAGCCTCTGCAGCACCGCGTGAAGCTAATGCACGAGTATACCGGCGATTGAAGGGATAGCCTCCGTATCTCCGTGGACAATTTCTCGAGCGACTCCGTCAAGCTCCGTCTTAAGGACATTGTCAAGGTGAACGACAAGCGGCGTGGCTTCACCATCACCTACGACATGTTCGTAGACGGCAAGTGCCCAAAGGTATTTGTTTATTTTCTGTGTTTGACATATACTCCAGTTCTTCCGTCTAGCCATTACCATCTCATCTAACACGGTGGTTCTTCACTTTACAGCTTAGCGACATACATGAGGATAGCATGGCTCCTCAAATCTATGATCCAAAGATGAAGGAAGTCACCGTCGTGTTCGACGATGATGCTCCATTGGCGCGAAAGCGGAAGAGCTCCACCTCTGACGCTGCCGACGGAGGCAAGAAGAAGAAGACGGAGGGTGGAGCCTCCAAGAAGACTACCGCCGCCCTGGAGGCGGAGAAGAGAAAAGTTACCGGGATCCGTTTTGCCAAAGCACCCCCACTTGTGTAAGCTTATTTCTCTCCGACATTGTCTATTTATCTGTCTTGCTCCTATACTTATGCATTTTGCACGTTTCAGGAAGAAATCCATGACCAGCTTGAAGAAGACCTCCAAAACTTTGGGGGCTTCTAGAACCATTAAGGACATGATGCATCGCGACGCATCTCCCGCCATCGCCCCTGTCACTCCCTCCGTCAAGCCCTCGTCTGCCCCGATAAGCTCGCAAGCTAAGGAGGCGTCTGGCCCTGCCGCCATGGAAGTGGACTCAGGTGCCTCTACAGAGATTGCTGTCGTCGGCGAGCAGGCGATGCAGGAAAGTGCCGCACACCCAATGGCTGAAGCTCCAGCTAAGTATTCCATCGCAAGTGGTAAGGCGGTGGTGGAAGCTGGTACTTCTGCCGTAGGCGGCGCCCCTGCACCCCAGAAAGCCATAGCTTATCCAAAGATAGTCTATCTGGTACTTACACCGGGTAGCACTTCTCTGGTCCCTGGTGCAGCGCCAACATCTCCGACGTGCGGTCTAGAGGAGCTCCTCCGACAAGCAGAGATCTTGCAAGGAAATAGCGTATCCTTTGGCAAGCTGCTGGCCGAGAGTGCTACCAACCTCAAGGTCATTTCACTTGTAAGTTTTATTTGCATTTTGCATTTCATATGAGTATCCCACTGTAGCCCCCGAGGATGTAGACGGAAAACCATAGGTCTCTGCGTCTTGATGCTCTAAGAGTGACTAAGCTAGAAAACTTCTCACTGTAGCCCCCGAGGATGTAGATGGAAAACCATAGGTCTTTGCGTCTAGATGCTCTAAGAGTGACTAAGCTAGAAAACTTCTCACTGTAGCCCCCAAGCCTCTAGTTGTAACTGAATTAGTTCCGACTAGATGCTTAAAGCAAAGCAAAGCATACACCTGAGTTAAAAACTTTATACAGTAGCCCCTAAGCTTCTAATCAAAAATGAATTAGTTCCGACTAGATGCTTAAAGAAAAGCTAAGCATATTGCCAAGTTAAAAACTCTTGATGTAGCCCCCGAGCGTCTAGGTGGAAAAATTCCGGCTAGAGGCTCTAAGTAGACCAAAGAACGTTTTAATTCTTCTTTTTTTCCACAGAACGAGAATGCTCGGAGGGACATGGCCAACGACAAGTATAAGAAGATACGAGCAGACTTGAAAGCTGAAAAGGGTAAAACTGCCTTCTTGAAGGAACAGATCACCAAGAGCAAGCGTCTATTTTCTTTTTTGCATTCCGACTTGGTGTTGTGCCCACATTCTCCGAGTACTCATTGTGTACTTTGCTTTCTCCGACTTGAAGAAACCATTGCCAAGGCCAAGGACATTGTCGAGCAATCCAAGCATATTCAAGAGCTGGATAGCGAGAACAAGATCCTTAAGCAGGAGAGGAAGGACATGCTGAAAATGCACGAGGAATCCATGAAAGTCCTGCAGGACTCCGCCTCCGAGGAGATCAACCGCTTGAAGGAGGAGATCTCGATCTTGAGAGATCAGAAGAAAGCTGCCGACGAGCAGAATCAAGGCAATCATGAGGTGTATAAACTCCTACAACAAGAACGGGACTCCTTGGCGGATACCCTCTGGCAGGCTGAAGCCAGCATCTTCAGTAAGTGATTCTCCGTCTTGGATTTTTGTAGTCTAGATACTTTGAATTTTTGAACTCATGTGTTCCTTGTCGGAATGTGCAGCTCCTATGGGCTTGACCCGGTCGCCTCCTCCAGCAAAGGAATGCATGGTTCTTGCCGGCAACTTCATCAACACCGCCATCGCGCAATCCAAAGAGATCGTCAAGCCCCTCTAGATTAACATCAAGGCATCGGACTCTGTGGCGAAGTACTCGGAGATCCTGCGCCGAGCCCCCGAGCGTATCACAAGCTAGAAAGCTTCATGTGCACGGGATGGCGCAAGGATGGCGCTGTCAATGGTGAAGGCACACTACGAAGATGCCGACATCGACACGGTGACCTCTAGCATTCCCGACGTAGATTATGATGGCAAAGAGATTAATCACGAATCCATCTTGTCGTCACTCGCGGGCTATGCCACTAGAGTTGCCGAGTTAGTCGACGTCAACATCTTCGTGCCAATGAACACCATCGATAGCGGCAACCAGAGTTCCTCTGAGTCTCTTCGCACCGCCGACTTCGAGGGTGGTTCTCCTGCTGCTGATGACATTGCTTCCAAGTCGCCTGCGCCAAAGGAATGAAAAACAAACTTGTAATATTTGTTTCCTTTCTGATGCGTATGCGGAAAAAACTATGTATTTAACTTAAGGCGGAAAACAATGTTGTATGTCCTGCTACTTAAGAACCCGTTTCTAGCATGTATATATATTTTTTAAGCAAGTGCTGGTTTATCCATTACTTTGGTTCTTATGCTTAACTTTTCGTGAGTCGGAAGACTCGTTGTCGGAACCATGCGCTCAGGTGATGATGCCCAATGGAACCATAAAAAACCTAAGCACAAAATCGCCGACAACAAGTGTCGAAAGTCACTACTCCAGAATCCACATAAAAACGACAAAGAACGTGTAGACCAGAAAACTTAAGCTAATGCCCGTAGGCGGAATTTTCACAAGTACAATCACAAAACTTGTGCATAAAGGTTTTACATGATCCAAAAATGAACACTAAAGGAGGTAACAGACTCAGAAATATGAGTGAAACAGAGAGCTTTATTTCATTGATCATATAAGAGGTACACAATTAGATAAAAATGCTAAGTGTAAAAAGGACGTAGTTGTGCTATGTTACATGGCCGATCAAGCTCCGGATAGTCATCATCCAGGTCACGTCGCTTACGCTTATGATCCTCTTTGGGTCTATCCTTCAGTTCACGATTGTCAACAAGGTAGTAAGACCCATTGAGTAGCGCCTTGCTTATGATGAACGGTCCTTCCCATGGCGGGGATAATTTGTGTGACTTCTTCTTCTTAAGTCGGAGCACCAAATCCCCCTCTTTAAACGAGTGATGCCGAACGCAGAGACTATGGTAGCTGTGTAGCTTCTGCTGGTAGATGGCGGATCTTTGGCATGCCAAAACGCGCTCCTCCTCGAGAAGGTACACATCTAGGCGTCTGGATTCTTTAGCGTCATCTTTGTCGTAGGCGGCAACTCTTGGTCAATCGTGAAGTATGTCGGAAGGTAGGATGGCTTCTGCTCCATATACCATGAAGTAAGGGGTGTAGCCGGTGGATCTGTTGGGTGTAGTTCGTAAACTCCACAGCATAGATGGCAATTCTTCTGCCCAGGCTCTAGCTGCTCTATGTAGCGGTGCATCAAGACGTGGCTTGATTCCCTACAGAATTAATCCACTGACTCGCTCAACCTGACCATTGGATTGTGGGTGTGCCACAGATGCAAGGTCAATTCGGATGCCCTTCTCCCAACAATAAGCCTCCACTTCTCCGAGTGACAAGCTGCTGCCATTGTCGGTGATAATGCTATGTGGGAGACAAAATCTCACCACTAGATCCCGGACAAACCTGAGGGCGGTTGCCCCATCAAGCTTTCTAATGGGTTTAGCTTCTATCCATTTAGTGAATTTATCAACTGCTACTAGCAGATACGTAAACCCACATGGTGCCGTCTGTAACGGTCCCACCATGTCTAGCCCCCAGACTGCAAACGGCCAAGTTATTGGTATTGTTTGCAATTCTTCAGCAGGAACATGTGGTTGTCGGGCATAATACTGGCATCCCATGCACGTCTCAACTAGCTTTTCGGTGTCCGCCTTCGCTGTCAGCCAGTAGAATCCTTGCCGGAAGGCTTTCGCGACCAACGATCGAGGAGCGGCGTGATGCCCGCAATCTCTGAGATGGATTTAGCGTAGGATTTCAATACCTTCTAGCTGGGAAACACACTTTAGGTATACACCAGTAGTGCTCCTTTTGTAGAGTTGTCCATTGATGATGGTATAACCCTTTGCTCGTCGTACTATTTGCCAACTTTCGACCTCGTCGTCGGGCAAAGTTCCATGTTCGAGATATTCCATGAACGGTATTGTCCAAGCCAGAGGAACCTTTGTCACCATGTTGACGAAAGAGTCAGCTCTATCCGGGTTGTCGATGTCGGCTCCCTTAACGGATGGCGTGCGCAGATGCTCTAGGAAAATTCCTGGCGTAATTCGTTTGCGCCCTGATCCAAGCTTAGATAGCAGGTCAGCCGCCTCGTTTTACTCCCTAGGTACATAATTGACTTCGTAGCCCAAGAAACTCTTGGCTATCTCGTCCACTTCATCTTGATATGCCGCCATCATAGGGTTCTGCGCATTCCAGGTGCCAGCCACCTACTGGGCAACCAAGTCGGAATCTCCACAGCGAACTATGTGCTTGATGCCAATATCCTTGGCTACACGTAGTCCGTGAATGAGTGTTTCATACTCCGTCATGTTGTTTGTAGCCTCGAAGTGGATCTGCAGAATGTAGTGTAGCTTGTCTCCTGTTGGTGACTGTAGCAATACCCCAGCCCCCGAGCCGTTGAGCAACTTTGATCCGTCAAAGTGCATCACCCAGTATTCTGGTTCCGGCAACGGAGTAGCATCTGGCATCTCCGTCCAATCTGCAACAAAATTCGCCAAGGCTTGTGACTTGATAGCGTCGTGTCTCTTGTAGGTGATCTCGAAGGCGGCAAGTTCAATGCCCCACTTCGCGACCCTTCCCGTAGCGTCGTTGTTGTTGATAATGTCGGACAGTGGAGTCTTGCTCACAACTGTGATTGGGTGCTTGTCACATCCCAAGATTTTCCAAATCTTGTAATGTGAAAATAAACGAATAAAATAAAACTTTGTTTGATTTTCAAGGCCAGAAGAAACTTTTTGAATCCAATTGGAAACTTTCAAAACCTATTTGGATCAAATGAAATCCTAAAGGGATTTAAAAAGTTAAATAAACAATAAACTTCAAAATATTTAGACTACTATGTTGGAGCTTTTAAATAAAAGGTTTTGGCTTTCAAAAGAAAAAGTGGATTTATAAATAAAGAATATTTCATAAAGCCAAATTAATCCTTGGCCAAGCTTTGGGAATTAAAAACATTTTATTTTAAATAAAATAGCAAAGGTTTATTTAAAAATAATAAAGGATTGCTTAATAAAATAATAAGGAATTAATATCCAAATTTTATTCAAATAAAAGGTTTTACCATTTTAATTAAAACATCAAAACTTATTAAATTATTTAAAAATAGGTATTCCAAGTATTTTATATTCTCTAATAAAACCTACTAAAGTGTTTTGGCTTTATTTTAGATTTCAAAATAAATATCTCAATGAAACAAATCCTATTTTAATAAAGAAGTCTAATATATTAATTAATAATGGACACTAAAATAAAAGGATTATTTTATTTTAAACAAGTTTTCCAAATATTCTTATTTCCAAATAAAACCTACTGTTTGGGTTTTGAAAACATTTTGGATTTTAAATGAAGATTTTATTAAGTAAAACAAACCCTATTTTATTGAATAACTAATGATCCATTTATTTAATTAATAAATGGAACCTAAAAAGATTTAAAATAATATTTTATGTGAGTTATGATGTTAAGCAGAACCAAATTCATAATTGAAAAGCTTGATGATTGTTTGAATCATTTTGAATGTGTTTGGTTGTTTGAATTTCAAAACAGAAAAATAGAAATAGAAAAGGAAAAAGAATCAGACAGAAAAAAAATAGTGCAAAAACGACCAGCCCAACCATCTGGCCCAACTCCAGCCCATCTAGCCCAACTCCCCTCCCCGAACCGTTTTCTTTTACACTCAGAACCGCACCCACCCAGCAACCGACAAGTGGACCCCTTCCCTTCTTCCTTTTCTCACTGACAGAGGACCCCACACCCTACTGCTCTTCTTCCCCACCCCGCGACTGATTCTTCCACCTCTCGTCGTCGTTGCAAGCTTTGAAAGACGGCATCAATACGCTTTATTGCAGCAGTAATCTCTCGCTGCGAGCATGCTGTTTTAATCGCCCCTGATTCCTCTCCGTTTCCCCTCTGCCTTCTTCCCCGAGCACGCCTTCAGGCCGCCACAATCCCTCCTCGACTGACTCTGTCTCCGACGACACTCCGACGCCGATTCCGGCAGCCTCTCACCACCTCCTGCCTCCCCGAACACACGAGCATGCTCACCGCACCCTAGCGCATATTTCTGTGCCATTCAATCAACCGCGGGCGCCCAGAGCACCGACCTCGACAACATCTGGCCGCGCCGCCGCGTCTGCCTCACTCCGGTGAGTACCCCAGGTGGTTTCCGTCCGCCCCTTTTCACTCTCGTTCACGCACGCATCCTCGCCAGGACTGTACGCATCTGAACCTGCCTTCCGTTTGCCCTGGTACGCGCTGTAGCCTCGTCCTCGACGATGCCTGAGCAAGCCCGACGCTGACGACGTCTCCGACGAGCAATCACCGTCGTCCCCGTGCGCCCCCTGCCCAACGACGAGCACTTTGAGCATCAGAGCGTCACCGCGATCACTGTAAGCACCCTTACCTCCTTCCTCGTTTCCTGTTTCGATAGCGCCGCCGCCAACGGGTCGCTCCGCCGCTCGCCGTTGTTATCGCGCCGCCAGTTCGTGACTGTTAGATAGGAGCCGTCCGATATCAATCGAGTGGATGAGATAGAATGACTTAAACACGAAGGGGTACTCGATCTGAGCCACTCGATCTAACTAGATCTAACGTTGCACAGAGCCGATCCGGCCGAACCGGTATCGACCAATGAAACAGCGCCGCGTGTCACCTATTTGGTTTAAAAACAGATTTGAAATCTGATTTAGATAGGATTTTCAAACCTTTATAACTTTTGATCCACACGTCCAAATTTGGCAAATTTTATATCAATGAAATCAGGAGAACAAGCTCTTGCCAACCATGCCCTTAGTTTGACAAATAGTATCTGTTAGCTTGTTTGAATTTGCAGAAACATTTGTGTACTTGTTTAGGGTATAAAAATTGTTTAAAAATGAGTTTTGAATTAAAACCTTTGCAAAATGGTTTGTTGTGACCTTACTGACCCTAGGAACCAACCCATGGTTTGGAAAATGAATTTGGAAAAGTTTGGAATGGATTAATTAGTTTAGTCCATTTCTAGCTAAATAAAATTGTTGATTTTATTATAAAAATGTTTATGGAAAGAAAACTTTGAGAAAATAGTTTGGACCAAACCTACTGACCCAAAAACACCAAGTTTTGCAATAGCAACTCATTTGGTGAACCCTATAGGCTAATGCCTTAATCAAAATATTTCTACACCACATAAAATAACACTTTGTTTTGAAAATGGTTTTAAAGTGAAACCTTTTGCAAATGACTTGGCCACTTTAGGAAATGACCATTAGATGTACCCAAATGACTATGACCCACTAGGAACCACTTTTTCAAACAACACAAAGCTTGGCATGCTTGCATGCATTTCTTTGACTTTGTTATTTATGTGTGTTGTTTTGCTTGATTGGTAGATTGAGTTTGTGCCTTGCTTGATTGAATTGTAGTGACTTGAAGAGTGTGATTGTTGCAAAGATCAAGAAGTGAACCTATACTCTACCAAAAAGGCAAGTGATGCTTCATTCTTTTGTCCCATTACTTTCACTATGCATTAGCGATTTTGCTAAGTAAAACTTGCATGGATTTTGCTAAGTATAGATCTTGCTATAGGAAAACATAGTAATGAATCCTTAGTAGGATTTTCCTAAGTTAGAGATTCCTACTACTACCAAGCTTAGCCTAGCTAATAGAAAACATGGGTGGAATATATATTCACACTATGGAAAAATATTCTAAGTCTAAGGACTTAAGTTTTGTTTAATAAAACAACTAAGTTAATGAATCACCTGGGTGGAATGGGCTTGCTTGGTGGAGAATGGTTGAGTGGTTCACAATGCCATAGGCTTGGATTGTGTATCTCACTTGTGGAATGCCACCCAGGGAACAAAGAGATTTGAGATGTCAAATGTTGAGAAGCTTCAAGTGCAACCACTTGGCAATATGGGCTCTCCCATGATCATATAGGTTGCAAGAACTTAGCCATATGGACAGTGGGTGGTAGTGTTTGATAGGATGGAACGCGTCCATATTGGTATAAGGGAAGGCTTCTGAAAGATTTTGTCTTGGGAAACCAAGTCTTGTGGGTAAAGTGCACCACCTCTGCAGAGTGTAAAATCTAAGTACTTAGCCATGTCCCTGGTAAAGGACAATTTGAGCATCAAGACATGGAAGCAATCAAGAATCTCATCATTCAAATTTCTAAATTAAAATCTTGTGGTTTGAACAAGGGATTGTTTGAATTCTTCAATCATTGATGGAGAGATGGCTTGGTACAAGGATCTTGAAATCTTTGATTGAGAAAAATGATTTTGTCAAGCAAAAACTTAGTATTTTCAAAAGTTAAGGAAAAATCTATTTTGAGCAATGCAAGCCTCAACTCCACTTAGCCAAATGCATATAGATGATAGACTCCACTATACTACCATAGTATCACTTGCCAATACAATTCAAATGTATTGACCCTTGTGGCTGTAACTTGTATGTTGCAGGTTTGATTGTTTTAAGTGAAGATTGATTGATTAGGATTACAAAGTCTACAACCAACATCTGCCTGTGGCACTTTGAAGATGAAGGACCCATGACTATATTTATTCCGCTGCAATGTAATGTAATAGCCATATGAGCTATGAAGGATGTAATAAAATTATGTTATTCCTGGTTATAAAGTTATATTATGACCTTTGTTTCTTGATATTACATCTTACTGTGGATGCTAGCTATTGATCCAGGGACTAGCATTGTAAAACACAGGAGGGATCAATCTTATTAAAGGTTGGGACCCCTACAGTGCTCCTGAAAGTAGTGCCTCAGCTTCCGAGAAGCAAGGAATACGCCATAAGCTATCTTCTGGTAGTGCGGGTAACGCTACTTGGACTCCGTCAAGACCTCGCTTACATAGTAAACTGGTTGTTGAACTCCGTGCTCATAGCCTAGTTCCTTCCGCTCTACCATGACGACGATGCTGATTACCCGGTTGGTTGCCGCCATGTAGATTAATAGGGGCTCGCCAGGCTTGGGCGCTGCAAGGATGGGAGCTGAGGAAAGAATCTCCTTGAGCTGCTTCAATGTTACATATGCTTCGTCCGTCCACATGAATTTGTCCGCCTTCTTCAGCAACTTGTACAACGGCAGAGCCTTCTCTCCAAGTCGGCTGACGAACCGACTAACTGCTGCAACACAACCTGTTAGTCGTTTAATGTCCTTTAGGCATGTCGGACGGTTTATGTTTAAGATGGCCTTGATTTTCTCCGGGTTGACCTTGATCCCGCGCTGGGAAACGTTGAAACCCAAGAATTTGCCGGCTGGAACCCCGAAGACGCACTTCTTAGGGTTAAGCATCATGTTGTATTTCCGGAGATTATCAAAGGTTTCTTTTAAGTCGGAGATTAAGTCGTTTGACTTTTGAGACATCACCGCGATATCATCCACATAGGCGTGAACGTTCCGACCAATTTGGTCGTGTAGGCAATGTTGCATTGTTCGCTGGTACGTAGCACCTGTGTTTTTCAGCCCAAAGGGCATCATAACATAGCAAAACATGTCGTATGGGGTAGTGAACGAAGTGGCCAATTGGTCTGACTTCCTCATCTTGATCTGGTGGTATCCTGAGTATGCATCGAAAAAACACAAAAGTTTCGAGCCAGCCGTCGAGTCAATGACTTGGTCAATGCGAGGCAAAGCAAACAGATCTTTGGGACACGCTTTGTTCAAGCCGGTGTAATCAACGCACATTCTTAATTCTTTGGTTCCCTTTTTGTGGACAAGTACAGGATTGGCCACCCATCGGGTGTGAAGGACTTCTCGGATAAATCTAGCTTTAAGTAACCTAGCTATCTCTTTGCCAATGGCGCGTCTCTTCTCGTCTCCGAAGCATCGTAGAGGTTGTTTCACTGGTTTACATTTTGGATCAATGTTTAAGCTGTGCTCGGCAAGTTCCCTAGGTACACCTTTCATGTCGGCAGGTTGCCAGGCAAAGATGTCCCTGTTCTCACGGAGGAACTCGACGAGTGCGCTTTCCTATTTGGGATCCAGGTTCGTCCCAATGGCGGTGACCTTGGAGGAATCGCCTACCACAA
Source organism: Avena sativa (assembly GCA_916181665.1). Classification (NCBI taxonomy): domain Eukaryota; kingdom Viridiplantae; phylum Streptophyta; class Magnoliopsida; order Poales; family Poaceae; genus Avena; species Avena sativa. The sequence goes on along the minus strand of OV702280.1, from coordinate 342,277,961 downwards.
GTTCCACAGGCTTGGTCTCGATGGCGGCCTTGAATACAGGAGCAGAGTCGGAGATATGTTTCTTCGATGCGGGCATCTCTGAGTCATCGACCTTGCTCTGGATCTCTTTGAATTCTTCGCTATAGAGGACAGCTTCCGCGAAGGCTGCTTCATTAATCTCGCAGTCCCTTGCCTTGGTAAAGCTTCCGGATACGGTGATGACACCGTTTGGTCCGGGTATCTTGAGTTTGTTGTAGACGAAGCATGGATTGGCCATGAACGTGTGGAATATGTCGCGGCCGAATATGACGTGGTACACGCTCTTGAAGGGGACCACCTCAAAGGTCATGCGCTCTTGGCGGTAATTGTTAACATCGCCAAAGGCAGCCTGAAGTGTAATGCACCCAAGGGACCGAGCCTCCCGACCAGGAACTACGCCGTGGAAGATGGTGTTGGTCCACCTTAGGTTTGCCTCCGTCAAGTTCATCTTCTGCAGTGTATCCAGGTACATGATGTTGATGCTGCTTCCACTATCCACCATACACTTGGTGAACTCCATGTCGTCAATCAGAGGGTTGATGACCATTGCATATTGGTTCTCCGTAGGAACAAGGTCTGGCTGGTCCGTCCTGTCCCAAGTAATTGGAACCTCCGAGCAGCGCAGGTACTGGGGAACTGGGGGTAGAGTAGCCATCAGGATCCTCATAGAGGTCTTATGTTGTCGGACGGTGGGGGTGCCAAGGAAAGTTTGGTAGACTGGTGCCTTCTTCACGAAGGGGTTCTTGCCCTTGTCGTCGCTGAAAGAACATTTTATAATCCCTAGTGTTTTGTGTGTTAGATAACAATATCAAGGATTATTTAATGTGTGTTGAAGTGTTACAGCTCCCTCTGAGAAAAAGGGAAAAGGATTCTGTCTTTGGGGGCGGATTATCCGCCCCTCCCTCTTCCCAAGCAGGCGCAAGCCCTAGAGAGGGGGCGGAGTGTTGGCCGGACTTTTCGGCCTCGCAGGCGCCAGCCCCAAAGAGGGGGCGGAGTTTCTCCCGAAAAATCCACCCATGGGGCGGAGTTTCCCTAGGGGGCAGATAATCCGCCCCTAGTGGGGGGCGGAGTTTCCCTAGGGGGCAGATAATCCGCCCCTAGTGGGGGGCGGATAATCCGCCCCCAAAGTTGCTCAACGGCCAGATCTGGGGAGGGGGTATTTAAGCCATACTTACCCCTCCTGCCAGAGCTCTTGATTCATTCGAAAAGGACAAGATCTGATCTGCAACCTTCATCCAAGAGAGCTCCACCTAGATCCATCCAAAGGCCCCGTCCCTTGGGGAATAGAAGGAGGAGAACTCGATCTTCATCATCAGCAATCAAGCGCTTCATCTCCTCTCCATTCATTTGGAGAACCACCGATCTAGTATTTCTTGCAAATACCTAGATCCTTGTTTTTGTTTATATTGATAAACCTTGTTCTTGTGGTAGCTTGTTGTCATCTTGGGAGCCCCCAATTCGGTTGTGGGTGTGTGCCCCGATAGTGTTGTAAAAGGCACCGGTTCCTGCCTCGAAGGGATCCAATAGTGGAGAAGGTGGATCAGGCCTCTCGTGGCGAGATCCATCGGAGAATAGGGTGAGGCCTATTGTGGCGTGGTGGCCTTAGAACCGACCACCCCTCCAACACAGATGTACTTCCCTTAACAAGGAAGGAACTGCGATAAAACAAATCCCTGTGTCTCCGCGTGCTCCACTGCGGTTTCTTCGCTCCTCTCTTTACGTGCTTAGTAGTTAGGGTTGCATATAGGGAAATTCTCGTAGTTGCATATCTAGAGAAATTACTTTGTGTCAAGCCTAAAATTGAAAAAGTATTAAAAATTGGTTAGCACCTATTCATCCCCCCCTCTAGGTGCCCAAACGATCCATTTCAATCGCTCTTGGCGGCGTGCTTGGGGTCAACGTCCTCGTCCATGTCACTTGAATCCTTGGACTCCTCCTTCTTCTTCTTTCCCTTGCCCTTGCCCCGCGGTCTGTTCTTTCGACTTTGCTTGTATCCGGACTCCGGGTCTTCCTTGAGGTCGTTGACGAACTTGCAGTGTCGATTGCTATGAGTGGCCTCGCCGTTGTCATCGAGGTGTACGAGGCACGGCATATCGCGGTACTCCTCGTAGTTTTGGGGAACGTGGAGCAGCGCCGAGGTAGTTTCACTTCCTCGTTGCTGCCCACGGCCGTCTCCCCGTCCTCGGCCATGCTGTCCGCCATCACCTCGTCCTGCAAAAGTCATGGCGACCATGTCGGTAGGTTGCTTTTCTTCTGGAGCGGTTTTCCGCTTTGTACTGCTGTTCCTCCGAGCTTGAGTTGGAACGGCCGTTGCCGGCAAGGAGCCGCGAGCATCGTCGTCGGCAGTTGTGAACTCACTAGCTAACTGAGTCATCTGGTTCAAGTCAAGCTGGTGATTGTCCTGCAAGCGCTTCTGCTTATGTCGGAGCAACGTGCCCCTTTCCAACCCATCGATGAAGGCGGCCATGGCGGTCTGAGCGTGCACTCCTGCGCAGGAATTCTTCATGTCCAGCCAGCGGGAGAGGTAGGCGCGAGATGTCTCGTATTTCTCTTGCACACACCGCTATAAATCGCCAACAGTGCAGGGACGCTTGTACATACCCTCAAAGTTCTTAGTGAACGCTTCTTGCATGTCCAACCAATTGCAGATGGATTTCTCCGGCAAGTCGTCGATCCATTGACAGGTCGTGCCCGCCAACATTAACGGGAGGTACTTGATGATGACGTTGGGGTTGCCTCCGGCAATCTCCACCGTGTTGTCGTAGTCCTGCAACCATGTGGCTAGCTTGGCGGTGCCGTCATAGGGCTTGATGGTCTTGTCAATCCGGAAATCTTTGGGGTAAGTTGTGGACCGTATTGCAGGTACAAAGCAAAATGGTCCCAGGTATGGTCCTTCCCGGGCCTCGTGGATCTTATCGATCCGCGAACGTGCACCGTATGGCTCCGGGTTCTTCTTCTTGTCAACAGGGGATGGGCTATGTGAACGACGCGGGCCTCCTCCGCCATGGTGACTACTAGGTGGTGACGGAGGCAGAGGTGGCGGTGGGTTAGCCTTCTTGCTGTTACCCTCCTGCGACGCCTCACGCTTGTCATGGTTGGTTGTCGGACGCGGAGGGTCATGGCGTGACCTGCTCTTGTGTCCTTGGTTGCGCTCTCCGTCATGACGGGTCTGCTCCGTGTTGTCACGGATGACGATGCCACACTGCCTTGGGGGGGCATATCCGTGCGATGGTGAGCCTTGGGATCGTCGCGATGTCGGGGGGATCGGGGCGGTGGCGATGGGCGATGAGGTCGGGCCTTTTCTCCGTGGTCGGAGGATATGGGGATAGCATACTTCCTATTGCGCGCATCCCTCTGTCTTTGTTCTGATGAACCCGTCTGGGACCCGACATCAAGAGGAGATCTGTCCCTTGGCGGCTTATGCTGGCTAGACTGGCAAAGCACTGGGTCAGACTCAAGCCTCTGAGAGGTGGCCTTTTCCTGCTGCTTCACCGCCTTGGACACTAGGTCATAGACCTGTTCCACTGCCTCGGGTGATCTATCCTGCTCCAGAAGGGTCTTGGCGACGGCGAGGTTAAGGAGTGGGGTGGGCATCACCTGTTTGCCTTCACTGTCAATGTATGGCTTGGCCTGTGCCGGCTTTGATGGAGCCCATCCTAGGTTTCGTCGTACACTAGGATTGTTGATGACGCGAGTTGGAGCTTTCTTGGCCTTCTGCTGCTGCAGCAGAGTCTTGTACTCGGCCTCCATTGCTCTAGCTTTCTCTATGGACTTTTGCGCGTTGACCGGATCTCGATCTAGCTTGGCGCCTTGCTCCGCGATGGCCTGCGCTTCCTCCAGCAGCTGCTGCGCTTCTCGTCAAGATGAGTCACGTTCCGGATATGAGCTACGGTCAGTGGCTCAACGAGAAGATTGTTGTACATCACTCTATCAGTCGGAGTAACTTGGGCAGCAGCAGACGTAGATGCCGGAGGCGGCAAGTTTGCGGTGTTGTTGTTGCTGAGGCCGATGCCGAGTTCCTGCGGCTGCTGCACTGGGTTAGGCGGAGGAGGCATGAACTTTGCGTGATCATCGTTAGCAGCAATAAGTGGCCCCTTCCCCTTTTCCAGCGCTGTAGGTGGAGCTCGCCCGGGTTGATCTTCATCCATCGTCGTCCCAATGGTGACGAACACTTCTCGAGACATGACGGCGTTGTTGGCTTGCTCGTCACGCGTGTACTCCTCCTCCATCTCCTGCATGGCGGAGTCTAGTTCCTCTGGACTAGAGTCTATCTCCTCTGAATCTGCACTGAAGTCGGCATAGAGCGCATCAATCACAGAGTCGGAGGGTGCCAGGACTTCCTCGATGATGGGCGGTGGAGGTGGAACAGCAGCGACGATGACTAGAGGTGGCGGTGCAGCTGCGACGATAGCGGCCGGAGGCGGTGGTGGCGGTGGCTGAATCGGAGGGGCTCCGTCAATGAGTGCAAGCGCTGTCTGAGCTGCCTCTTCAACCTCCACGTAGTTGTTGACGGTGCTCACCATGCCTTCGAAGGTAAGGCATCCTGACGCATGCTCTCGTCTTAGAGAATGCCGGAGAAGCGTGCCATGGTCCAGTCCTTCCACAAAGTGATACATAGCATCATCATTGGGGTAGTGGGCCAGATCGGCTCGTATGCGGAGCCACCTGGCCAGGTAATCGTGGGGGTTTTCGCCCTTTCTCTGAATGCAACGCGCCAGATCGAAGATGGTAACCACGCCAACGAATTTGGATCTCTGCTGTCCAGACGCACGGGCGAAGCCGACGGACTTGCAGTAATCTTCCACCTTTATATCCTGCACAGGGGCGGTTTGGGTGGGCCTTGAATTTTTCCGATCTTTGTCGGCAAACTTCAAAGAGAGATCCGACATCAATCCTTCTGCAAACGTATCCTGCCCGTAGGTGGTCCGTGCGGGCCTTGATGCTCCTCCGACTCCCATGGAACTAGTGCCCGAGTCGGTTTCGCCAATGAAGAGGTGGATGTCTCCGATAGGAACGATCGAGCACCGCGTAGGGTCCGTCTTCACTGAGATCCAGAACTAGTCGGGAGGACGATCAGAACGTTGCCGGAGAAGAGAACGCGACCGATGGCTACGGTTTCGCCGATTCCCACAAAGATCTTGGTCCTCGCCCGCTGAAGAGTCTGAAACGCCTCTTGCCCCACGGTGGGCGCCAACTATCGTGGTATTGCCGATGAGTACGCCATGGAGGGGTCCTCACAATGCGTGTTTAGAGACATGGGATAAGGCGGATGGTTGACGGGTACGAGGTAACACAGCTTACCCAGGTTCAGATCCCACAACGATGGCGGAATCCTACTCCTGCTATAAATCACTATAAGGGCAATACGCCGAGTTACAGGGATTGGTTCGTTGGAGGTTGTCTGAAGTTATCTATGATCGTCTGATATTTTGCCCTAAAGGCCCCCATAGGCCCGACTTATCTAGTCGTCAGGTCCTAGGGTTACAGGGAAAAGTCCTAGCCGGACAGGTTACAGAGTCCTACACCGTCTATTACTAGTCTTGTGTATCTTGCACTCCAAGGCTCCGGGTACGTCGGTGACTCCAACCGTAGCCTTCCTTTATCCGGCATGGGCCTCCCTTTTGGATCCATCTAACTGGGCCGCCTAGCCGGCCATGGGCCTTGCTACCAACTGTGGGCCACTCGGGTTATCCGGATAGGAGACATGCTATGAGGATACCCATATAGCATATCCCCAACAGTCTGGCCACCCCAGGCAGCTCCTCGGCCTCCCTCCGCGTCTATAAGTTGCCTTCTGACCTAAAAACTCAGGGGGGGGTCGATAGTTTTCCAGAAAGAGTTCCGCTCCGCCGCTGCCACGAGAAACCAAGATTCGGATCCAGAAACTCCGTTCTAGCACCCTGCCAGGACAGGGATTTTGGAGAGGATCATCGCCATCGTCATCACCAACGCATCTCCATCAACCACCGATGTTTCCCTCATCCATGAGTGAGTAATCCCCCGCTGTAGGCTTGGGGATGGTAGGGATTGGATGAGTTCTATCATGTAATCGAATAAGATCTATTAGGGGCATAGTGCCTATTATCTCTATTAGTGTTATTTGACTTTGTTGCAACTTGTTGTGCTTAATGCTTGTCACTAGGGCCCGAGTGCCATGATCTCAGATCTGAACTTATTATTGAATCATTATGATAGTATTGTTTATGATCTTATCTGCAAGTTGTGTACACATATCATTGTCCGGATCCAAAGGCCCCAAAGTGACAATAATTGGGACAACCGGAGGGGATGGCTGTGGTGTGAGGATCACATGTGTTCATGGAGTGTTAATGCTTTGCTCCGGTGCTCTATTAAAAGGAGCACCTTAATTGCCAGTAGTTCCCTAGAGGCTCTGCTGCCACGAGCTGGCTGGACAGAAGATGTTGTGCAAGTTCTCATTGCGAGCACGTATGACTATATTTGGAGCACATGCCTAGGATTGTTTAGTACTTGGATGCTTGTTATTATTTATCTGCAATGCCCTATTTATTGAAGTTACATGTTTAGACTCGTCCATGCAACACCCGTCCATCCATCCCTATGCCTACCGCACTCGAATCCTACTGCTACTGTTGATGTTACTATTGCTATTGTTTCACTGTTGCTGTTACTGCTGTTGTTGCTTTGCTGTTGCTACTGATAAACTTCTGTGAGCAAGAACTATTTCCAGGTGTAGCTGAACTGACAACTCAGTTGTTAAGGCTCACAAGTATTCTTTGGCTCCCCTTGTGTCGAATCAATAAATTGGGTAATACTACCCGCGAATACTGTTGTGATCCCCTATACTTGTGGGTCATGAAGACTATTTTCTGGCGTCGTTGCCGGGGACCATAGCTTTATTTGTAAGTTCACTTGGATCTATTATTGTTCACTGCTACTCCTTTCATCATGGGGAAGTCTCGTGATGGAAAGTTCCCTATTTTACCATCCACTACAAGAAGAGGTACAGTCCTAAACACCTCTGTTGCTCTTGATTCACTGTCTGTTATAAGTAAGCTTGTCACACCACCACCACATACAAATACTACACACACTGCTACTACTGCTGAATCTGAAACTGCTTTTGATACTCATGATGTTACTTCTACTATGCTTGATGCACTGCCCTCTACTCCGGCGAGCTCCACCAGCGATTCCGGCAGCCCCTCGCCGCCCCTTGCCTCCTCGACCACGCTCACATGATCCCCACCTCCTGGCGAACCTCCCCGTAGCGCCAGCTCCTCCCCGCGCGCCCCAGAACCTCGGCAACGACGACGACCACCGCTGCCACTGTCTGCTTTCTCTCCGGCGAAGCCTTTGGTAAGAACTGAAGGGTTTCGCGGCATAGTAAATCAAAATTTTCTACGGATGCGAACAGAGGGAAAGCCAAGATATAATCTAGGAGATGCAATCAACGAGAGAGATTGGATTAGATCTTCATACCCTTGAAGATTCGCACAGCGGAACGTTCGTCGGAACGTGGGTGATGTAGTCGTACTCGCTTCTCCTCCTCGCGATCCGATCCGATCTAGCACCACAAGTGGCGGTGCCTCCGTGAGATGCACACGTGCAGCACCTCGACGTCTCCTCCTTCCTCGGACCAGCAAGTATGGTGGAGAGATAGATTGGATCTACAACACGACGGCGTGGTGTATATGGTGGAGAATTTCTGCAGCAGGGCTTCGCCTACAAACAGTCGGGAGGGAGAGAGGAAAGCTAGCAAGGCGGCTAGGGTTTGGAGGAGAGGTGTGGGGGGTTGGTGCGCCCCCACCCCTTTTTATATAGAGGGGGGGGCGCAGCCCTAGCCCCTCCCCCAAGCCCAAAGGATAAGGAGTGGGGGGCATGGACTCTCCCCTCTTCTAGAAACCCTATCTCTAGTTTAAACGATTTAAACTCTCTAGGATCGGCTGGGCCCAATGCGGCCAGGACACTCCCTCATAGGCCCATGCCCCCTCCCAGAAGGTGGGGCCACGTTGGCCCCCTTCCGGAAGGTTCTAGAAGCTTCCGGTACAATACCGAACAATTCCGAACTCCAAAAACTGCACTGCCTTATATGAATCTTATTCTCCGGACCATTCCGGAACCTCTCGTGATATCCCGGATCCCATCCGAGACTCCGAACAAAAATTCATAAACCAATTATCCAATCTATCCTAGCGTCGAGATACGTTAAGTGTGTGATCCTGCGGGTTCGAGAATATGCAGACATGATCTTCTATCAATAATCAACAGCGGGGTCTGGGCACCCATATTGACTCCCACACATTCATCGATGATCATATCGGATGAACCACGATGCCAGGATTCAATCAATCCCATATATATATTCCCTTCGTCTCGCGATATTTTACTTGCCCGAGATTCGATCGTCGGTATCGTCATACCTAGTTCAATCTCGTTCACAGCAAGTACTTCACTCGTTCCGTAATCCGATATCACTTTGTGATTAACTCCTTAACCACATGCTTGCAAGCGGTGTTGATATCGATTACCGAGTGGGCCCGAAGTATATCTCTCCGACTTGGGAGGGACAAATTCCATCTCGATACATACAACCCAACAGATACTTTCCGATCACCTGAGAGACACCTTTATGATCACCCTCTCATAGGATGACGTTTGATGACCTCAAAGCTTTCTTCCGATACCAGGGAGTTGTATTATCTCATGGTCTAAGGAATACAATATTTGACATAGGAAAAGCTTCGCAAAGATGAACACGATGATACGATCTAATTGCTTCGCTTAGTTTGGGTCTGTCCATCATATCATTCCCCAATGATATGATCTCATTATCAATTGACAACTCATGTCTATGGTTAGGAAACCTTAACCATCATTGATCAATGAGCTAGTCCATAGAGGCGTACTAGGGACACGGTGTTGTTCACAAACCACACAAGTATTAAAGTTTCCGCTTAATACAATTCTAGCATGGAATATAAACTTTATCATGAACAAGAATTATAATAATAACATCTTTATTATTGCCTCTAGGGCATAATTCCAACAGTCTCCCACTTGCACTAGAGTCAATAATCTAGTTTACATCTGGCAACAATCTCACACCCATGGCACTGAGGTGTTGATCATGTTTTACACGTGGAAGAGGTTTAGTCAATGGATCTACGACATTCAGATCCGTATGTACTTTGCTAATCTTCAGATCTCCATCTGCTATATAATCTCGGATTATATGAAACTTGCGGTTGATATGCTTGGTCTTTGGATGATATCTTGGTTCCTTAGCGAGTGCTATGG